>JBBCAQ010000034.1:10000000-15000000 GCA_038050395.1 Parthenolecanium corni | reverse complement strand
TCCAAGTTCCAACATCGACCCACATAGACAATAAATTTTTGATAAATTTGACAGACAACCCTACGATGAGAAAGTGTTGTTTCCTTATAATTATTATTCTTACACCATCGATTTGCTTTACAGTCTACACTCTACACTCACTCGCAAAAATTTTACTTTCTCTTCACACCGACCCTCGTAAAAGGTGTTTTTCTTCCGATTAAAAGTTTGACATTCTACCTGCAGCAAAATTAATACATCATCTTCGAGAAAGAAAAAATGAATAGGTAAATGCGTTCAACTGGACACAAAATATGCTCATTATCACAAACAGAACATATTGAGCAGCGCATCCTCTGATTTCAATAGACTTTCAACGTGAACATAAAAAAAAACTCGTTAACAACGTGCTCTTACAAATTGACACCTATAGGGTGTGAGTTAGCATTAATTCGTGATGAAACATATAAAATTATTAGTAAGGAGGGGGGAATGTGTCTATAGCCAATAAATAACTTTCTCGATTCTCCAATACCTTCTAGGAAAAATGACCATGTATGTATTACGAAATGCCTCGTATACGATTTGATTTATCCGCTTAAAAATGAACATTTTCTTCCATAATTACCAGCGGAATCCATCGGAAACGCTTTGCAACAGAAAGCACGTGGTCATTTTCAGTTTCATTTTATGGTTTTCCGATCGTTTCGATAACCCTGAGCAAATCAAAAACCGAGAAAGGCAACGTACTATTGTGGTTTGTCTGCAGCAACCCTGCTCCCCCCTCACCTAACGCCACACTTGTTGATTTAAGCCGTCTATTAATGGGGTTACCAAATCAAACCTTTTTTCTCTTCTTTCTTTTTTTCCCCATTTATTAGATACGAGTACCTATAGGTAGAATGAAGGTCAAGCTCGAATAAACCGAAACGCAGAGGAGTTTATGACCTCTCTGATCGGCGATGATAACAGACCAACAGAAGATGCGCAGAAGAATAAACATCCATACATCTATAGTAGAATCGGCAAATGAAAGAAAGCGAACCTTTTAACAAAGAGCTAACAACAAAATAGCTTGTTTTAAGTGTTGTGCAGTAAATCATTTTGACACAATTATGGCTAAAAAAAAAAAAAGAGAGAGAGAAAATATTTAAAAAAGTAAAATGGTGTCCTCGTGGCATACATAATTGCAATTTTCAATTATGCACTACCTCGACAGCAATTTTTTTTTTTCTCATCCTAATATAATTATGACATTATGAAGGAATCGTAAAGATTGAAATAATTATCGTTACAGAGACAATATATGTATTCATTAAGAGAGTTGAAAATCGGAATATTTGATAACCTTGATGATGACGATCTGAGTGCCCTTGTGTGTCGAATTTCCACTCAACTACCTAAAATTAGCGAAAAAGTAGCATATTGGTAAAAGTAGTTCTTAAGAAAATGGAATTCAAACTGTAGTATTCCTCAAAGGTTACTATGCCAAACTTTTTTTTTCTGTTGGCTTTATCTCACAGTCCAAGTCCATGTACAATATTGCAACCCATAAAATTCATTTGAAATCAATATTCTATAAGCTCTTGGAGGAGAAGGGGGTGGAAAAAACAAGATCAACAGAATCTACAGAATCAGATTGACAGGAAAAGTGTACAGCAGTTACCAATCACTGGATTATTGCCAGGTTACGCAATGAGAAACACTATTTAAGCATAAATATTCTGTCGATTTCTAGGTTGACTAAGAAGGCACAAATTGTACTTGTCATCTGGAGTCTCATTCGTATATTTTACTATAAATACTCCAGTTATGGAAACTCGCACAATCACCATCTAGTTTCACACGCCAACACACTAATTCGAATTTATATCCCATAATTCCACATGCAAACCTTATTCAGAGGCGATTAACCCGATTACCTCTATATTAAACGTCTCTGAAAAGAGTAAGTACACAGTATACTATTCGCCCATAGAAAACTCTGCCTCCACACTGTCCATAATTCTTGTCCGGCAATTTTTTTTTTTTTTACATTTATCTTTTGGGCAGCCATAAGTTCTCATGGTGCCAAGCGTTCACGATGACGGCGATACCGTTTATCAAATTTTCACTTTCATCTGTCCTCCAGCAACAATGCCCATTTGCGGCTTCAAGAAATATTGTAAATATTTATTGCAATTCGTGCACCAACGAACATCGTGATCATATAAAGTGCTGTATGTTTACAAAGATTCGATATTGCCTGCAAGTGAGAGAATATGATCACTAATAAAAAGTGCATCTAGACTATAGTACCGACAGGAAACCCATAAAAGAGATTATACAGGTACGAACAATAAAAAAATAAATCTATGATCTGCTCAGGTTGCGAAAAGAAGATGAGCTATATTTTCCAAAATATTTTCAACTGTTACATGGCACACTTTTTTTTAGTAGATTATCTACTTTCAAAGGCCAAATCTGACCTCATTTTATGGCTTCGACGTATTTTCAACGGAAATTTTTGTCAAAAGCTTCTCAAATGAATATAAACTGTCATTTTCTCCAGCTCATTCAATTAAATACGTTCTACGATTTTTCTCAATACCGTCGAATGGGGCGACTTTACACACTTTTTTTACGTTTTTCAACTTTGTCCTTTAATAACTCCTCCAATTTTTAAGCTATTGAAGTGAATTTGGTTTTAAAATTTAGGTCTAACATTTCTCAACACAATTGTAAAAAAAAGTTTGAGTTTGCAGCTTTCCTTCTATTTTTTATGATTTTTCAAAAAATTTGTGTAAAGTCACCCCTCAATGGGGCGACTTTACCCATCAATTTGTTATAGACGGGTTATTGATGGGTGGGGAGGCAAAATTTGAGGATGTTTATACTTAGACATACGATTGAAAAGAAACTAGTCAAGTAACAACTTCAACCGTGTGAAACCGAACTGAATATTTTGAGTGTCTGAGGTTAAAAAAAAAAGACGAATAAGAAAAAGGAAAAACCATATCGCCGCTTTATTTTCTTGTTCTGTTACTGGGTGAAGTGAAGTAGGGGCGGCAATGATTTTTTTCTTTTCCTCCTTCTACCTGCTTCGATCCAAATCGTATTTTGGTTTTAATTTTTGCCTGGCAATTTATTTATTGGGCTAAACCTGGGTAAAGTTGCCCCTTGAATGTAAAGTCACCCCGTTCGACGGTACATAAAAAGCTACAACAAATACGAATGATGCTCTTAAATTTCGGTACGAAAATTAAATGCGATAACAGATCTTCATGATAATATCATTATTTTGACCTTGCCACCAACGACAAAATTCAAGAAGTACAGGAACTCTTTTTTAGGTGATAGACTTGTGAGTACAGTTAAGGCGTTGTCGTTGGACTTATTAATTTTTTCGCCTTTAGGAACACCATATTGACTGCGAAACTAAGAGGCGATGACCGTGATTTTTCAAAGGTGAATGGATGCATTGGAAGACGGCGCGATACACGCTGAATATAGACAAAGCCGAGGCACAGAATGGCCAAAATAAGTGGGACGATAAAAGTCATCACGGACGCAATAATCCACCAAGAGGAGATTCGTCGATAAGACATCGAATCTCGTGGGAACTCGAAAAATCACTTCCCCGATTTGGGGGCGGGTACGGACACACATTATGAACTATTAGACCATCGAGATAAAATTAATGCAATTTCACAGATTCTCCCGAGTCTATCCTAATTTTGACGATACCGTCGATGTGTAGTCTACCTGTCCCTGCATTGTATTTCGAAGCACTGCTGCGCACGTCCCGCGATAATATTTATCCAGCAGGAGACGAGACGATGAGGAATGCAGCATACGAATGGAAGAACGTGAACCACCGAGTGTATCATCGAAAAATCGTGTAGACAGTAGTTATTAACTTGTACGATCATTTCTTCCAACATGTTGCCATTCATGAATGAAAGTACACCAGATATCCATTTCAAACGCTGAGCAGAATGAAAAATGAGCAAATCTTATAGGGAAAGAACAGGTACAATAGCAGTGGGCCTACGCATGCGCCTTCTAACAAGATAACTTTACAATATTTTTCATGAAAACTTTTTGAAAAGGTCATTTCGGAGTTTTCAGAGCGACGTCCATACTTGTAAATTTCGAATTGGTAATTATTCTAAAAATCAAAAACTAAGGGGTTAGTTTCAAGAACGACCGTAGTCAAACATATCACCAGCTCAAATTTAGAACCTGCAAAATCCAAAAAGAAATTATCATCTATTTTTTTACCTTATTCAACATAATTATTCAAAATTTTTTTTTCTCAGCACTATTATGCAATACACGTACACTAGAATCAATTTGTTTTAAAGTAACTGTTTTAGAACATTTCGTTTTCAAATCACCAATTACTAGATTTACATATAACAGGAATTTACTTTCTATGACGTAAATGTCCAAACTTTAAGAGATATAATGACAATTTCCAAACATTCGCACTGAATTTTCGTACCTAATCATCATTCATCAATACATGTAAGTACCCATCAAAACTAGTGCACGTACGTCACTTTCTAATCCATTTTACTCAATTAACGATCGATTAGGAGTATTTTCATCAATAATTTACTGCAGATGATAACACGATGATGAAATTTCCGTCAACGCATCAATCAACTATATAATACACCCTAAATATACGTTAAACCTAAGTCGTATAAAGTAACAGTGACCTTAAAACTGTTATAAAGATCATTGGCGGATATGCAAACCAATAAAGACTGGGGTTCTGCAATAAAGCAAATGTGTACTCTACCATTTCCGAAAAACGTGTAAATACAATGAATAATGTACTTTTACAACTCACAAAATCGTTGCCCATCTTGGCTTTTCGTATATTTATTCAAAGAGTGTGAATTTAGGGGGAAATTAGTGAGATTTACTTTACCATGAAAAGCAAAACAAAGTTGAACCGTGGTTTTTAAATGTAGAAACGACTTCGGAATATTTTAATAATTGCAGGATGCGAATTAGTAAGATAATAAGAACAAAAAATAACAATATAATAGAGAATTTGTTGCACATAGCAGGTTTTTTGCGCCATTTTTGCACATAGCAGTTATTCAACCTTTTGAAACTCTTCTAGTTTTCCATGTTTTTATCAAAATTCAAACTTTTTTTTTCAAAGAAATTAATAAAACATATAACCACATATTTTTTTGTTTATGCCTTGCACATAGCAGGTATTTCCGACCACTTGCACTTTTCCAGGGCATTTTTGGGGGGTAAAATGTGAACCAATCATCAAATTGATGATGGCCCTCGATCCGGAATGCGAAAAAGTACCCAAAGGTGCAAAAAAGTGATTTTCAAAAAATGTGTCACATAACAGGTATTTTCCCAACCAACGACGTAATACTTCCCGTTCCCTCAAAGATATTAGAGTACGTTTTAAAAAAATGCGTATCTGTTGTTAATTTCTGATTAAAGCAAAATGCTTCATACTTTTGTTAGAAATTAAAAATAATTTCATACACGTTTTGCTGAATGGTATAATTCATTATTTTCCGCGACTGGCAACATTGCCAAAATGTATGGAGTAATCTGATTCAGCTATAATCTTGTTGTTTTCTTTTTTTCATACTTCTTTCCAATCTTTATTCCTGATTTTAAATTTCCTTATTCATCCTTTTTTTTTTTTTTTTTTTTTTTTTTTCCAAATAAAATCTTTTCATTAATTTTTAATGTTGAATTCTGTTCGATTTTTTACACTTCAACAAATAATTCATATTATATTATGCAAGGTTTGATAGAATTTTTTTTTTTGTGCAACGCATATGAATTTCACATAATTTGCAAGCCCAGTGACAATAATATTTTTGTAAAAGAAGTTTTGCATGTATTATACACGCACATGAAACAAAAATCATAAAACAAAAAATCCCAAAAAATTATTATACATGTTACTGATGGAGAGACAATAAATAACTGCTTTGGAAGGAGAAAATCTTCGAAAGTGACTATACTAATTTAACGTACATTCACATAGTAAGTATGTAAATTATTCTACATCTGGTGGCGTTTGTCATTGGGTGGAGACAAAAGCCATGAAGCAGAACGTAGGCTATGCGTCTACCAACACAGATTGTGCAAATCGAATAGAATAAATAGCAACATTATTAATAAATATCGTAATATGTATGTAGTTATTTGGTGACTAATATACCTACACCATTTTTCCCACATTCACATCAATTATATACATTATGCTTATTCAATTTTCAACTTGCAAACGATATCCTGGAACAGAGGTACCGAAAAAGGGTTCTCACAATGATGAAGACTTATAAATCAAACATAATACTTGAGAAAAATAATTCGAATATCGTTTTTATCAAAAGAATAATGTGTCCTTGACCATCCCAAGCTAATCAGAATACATTCAACACGAAAATACCCGTCTTGAAATCACACCATATTGCACTATAACTAAATCACAAACCAGGGAAACAAACATATACCTAGGTGAACAGATAAATACAACTTTTAGGGTCTATTTATAAAAGTAATGAAGGCCTTGAATCCAAAATCTATGTACTTACATATTATTCTCTTTTGCGCTTTCTTTCCATTATACGGAGTAGCATAAATTCAAATGCAATTCACGATGATACGGGTCAATGCCAAGAAATTTTGCATACCTTGTTTCATAATGCATTTTTGTTAAATTTTCATGCCCGCTCACTTCTATACCTCTCACCAACTAACGTCTACCGTTTTGTTGCTTTACAGTAATTCCATTCGTACTGACAATTGTGCGGACGTAAAATACAAATAGGAGTAGCTAATCTGATGAATTTAACAATTTCCAAATAAAACTGATAAACAAGTTATGAAAAATTTTCCGGATTAAAAAAAATTTCATAAAAAAATGAATTATATACAAGGTGATTTCGGTCTTGATACTCGTGGAGCTCATTTTACCATTCGAATACATTACGAGTATATGGGTATTTTGTATCAATTACCATTCAATTATTTCGTCCACGTCTAAAACATTTCTAGTCCGACGAAAAGCCAAAATATGAATATTTGATATTGAAAAATAATTGAATGAAAATTCAAATCTTACTGGGTTCACCTCACTTATCTAATGGAATAACCAATAATGTTGAAAGGCCAGCTTGCGGCTTCAAGGATGAGTATTTTTTTTTTGAGATTAGAAGAAAAAATTCCAGGGTATAGTTACATAATTGCGAGACTATATCTTTCAGAATTTTCAGTAATTCCAGGGTATAATTACATAATTGCGAGACTATATCTTTCAGAATTTTCAATAATTCCAGGGTATAGTTACATAATTGCGAGACTATCTTTCAGAATTTTCAATAATTCCAGGGTATAGTTACATAATTGCCAGACTATCTTTCAGAATTTTCAATGAAAAGCTTATTTGAGTCATAAGAAACAGTCGTTTCGTTGAGCAATAGTAAAAATCGTCTATTTGCTTTTCAAGAATCTAAAATTCACGTATACGCGCACGTTTTACGATGGGAAGCAGAAAAAAAAAAAAAAGGATTTTATCTCCCTCCAAGAGCTAATCTCTGCTCATTTACGAGTCTTATTACACCAGCCATAGGCAACTAATAATATTATTTTCTTCTCGCTTCTCGCTCAAAATCTAAATTATATCTCACGTGATATAAAATTCGCACGAACGCAACCACACGGCTGCTCGTAATAATCCGCCAGCATTTATATAAAATGTATAAATAATTTTTAATGAAGACTTTTACGTGTTTCCAAACGGCGCGGCGGCGTTAATTTACTTTCTTTCAGGCTGCTGTGCCGATTGCGATAGATAAGCACGAGGCATTTTTCATTCGCTTCCTGCAGTCAAAGGTGACAAGAGACAGTCAAAATGGAGAAGAAAAACGCCGCCAGAAATGGTTTCCAATCTCAAGGCGAGATCTTGATTTTTCACGCTGGCAGATCGAAATCTGCGCGCAAATATGGTCTGTGCCCGTGCCGCTGGACGACATATTTTCTAAATTTTAATTATTATATAGAATAAACGCGATCCATTTCGTCCTCCCATTTTTTAGATGCATTTTCGTTGCATCTTTCACTTTTCTCGTGGCGTAAGAATAGCCTTTAGGCTCTCCAAACAAGAGTAGACATAACTCCAATTTTCTCCTGCTGGATCTCCACTCGCTCAAGAGTTCATGCCTTCATTGTGATAGATGGCGAAAAAAATGTCAACTGTCATTCGCGCAAGCAAAATAATGGCCGACATTATAAATTCACTATAAATATCTATAGCCACAGTATTCGACGTGTGAACCGATTATATGACATCTGCAGCTTCCACTGCGGTGGTTCGTGACTTCCAAGTAATTTCACTGTTCGGCTGCGACACACAAGACTGCTGTAGCTCGTGAATTGAGCAAAATTTTTTCATAAAAATACACTTTTGGTCGTGCATCGTCGAAGGCACGGACACTTCGGCTTGAAATGCAGAACCCCGTCACCTTCTCACCCGGGGAGGAGGAAAAGAAAGTGAAAGAGGGAAACCCCGAATCGACGAGGGTGAATGATCGTGTCCGAGTTCCATAATTCATTTTCACATTTTGTGGAGTTTTTCAAGGGTGAACCTGACATGATAGGCGCTACTCACGAGGGAAACTCATCATACACTTAGAAGAGGTCAAAGTAAAATTCTTACTCAACATTTGCTGTTTGGCGGAGGACTTCCAGGTAAGCAACACAAAGGGTGAATACATGCGGATAAATCGATGAACACCTTAGAATTCAGACAGGGCATGTGAGAATAAAGTTCTTTGACACAAAATATTATAATTTCAAAGTATTAGTTCAAAACGCAGTAAGTCCAAAAACGTGATCATGATAAAATCAAGAACAACCACAAATTGAAAATTCCAGCCTTCATATTTTTTCCAAAAATTGTGGTCATATCAAGGCTAAACCTTCGTCAACTGATATTCATTGATTCTATGTAACTTGAAGAATAGAAATGGGATTTTCAAAATTTGAAAAATCATGGATTTAATCAACTTCTAAAAACAAGTATTTCAATAAAAATGCTTTTAAATGCAACAAAACATGTCAGAATGGAAGTTGAATCCGCTTTCGGACATGAGCAGGTTTTGAAAAAATGAATAATTCAGGTTTCTACTTTGAAAGCCTAAGTAACTCGACTGGTTGCACATGAAAGATTGATAAACTCACTATAAAAGATGTCGACGCATAAACATAATTATGTATCTTCCATTCCCCCCCCCCCCCCACATCCTAAACTAAACTGAACCACCCTGTTACCAGAAGAAAATGTCGTTTGAATGATTTAGCCGAATTTCGGCATTCTTTCTGCTGCCCTTATAATCTATTGAGGAACTTAATTTGAACGACCAGCTCCAATCTTTGATACGAAAAATTCGCACCTAAATTATATTGTAATTATTATTTCGTTAACAAACATAGCGTTGCATCACATAGACTGGCTTTGCAGCAAGCAGTCGATGCCTCTTTGTTCCACTGATTCCATTTGCATGCTTGCATAAACACGTGCAACTCACCATTGTGAGATTTGGCACACTGAAATAGAACCGTCTACGGATTAGTTCGAAGAAAAGACAATCATGTTGCAAGTTGGATTAAACGAGCCAATTTCAAAGAGGGGAAAATTGGAAATGTACTTTCCAAATCAAAATTTATCGCAGATAATTCGGTTCGAATGAAAAATCTTCATCACACAGAAAAGGACATGCACATAATTATGATTTGATATAGATGTGTAGAAACTGAACAAGAATAGGCCAGTGTTAATACTAATATGAATTGAGCAAACATTCAATCTTACCGCACGTCATAAAGAAACAATTCTTATAAGTTGCCAGTTATATGAAACACACCTTCAAGACAAAATTAGATGTTTTGAGATGACAGCAGAATTCTACGCTCAAGTCCCTTCAAAGTCACCTGAGCAGATTGAAAATCTCAAAAATGCGTTCAAATGCCTTTTAAATGGCTGAGAAATGAAGCATATTATGATAACACTGAGCTCCTGACACCTCAAAACCAATCATAAATGTTTTATTTATACTTCGAGTAATACACAATTTAACTTGACGAGAGAAAATAAACAATTCACATACGCCATACTTATCCATTCAATAAACTGATGCTCAAATGAGATTATAGATGGAAGTTTTGAAACCAATAATTTTCAGAAAAATAGAAAAATTATCACCGGAATCTTTCGTAGAATCCAAGTCCCGAACAATCTGTACCCTTCATTCCCTCCTACAATCAACCTCTCGAATTTGATGTACGAGTATGAAACTCACCAACCATTTTCATTAGTTTACTTAGTTTATTTTCAACTTCCAACATTTTTTATTACCAACACTATTCCTTATTTATGAGAGGTACCCAACACCTTATGCACGAATGACGAATTACGAATGACGATTAAAGGGGAAAAAATCATCGACCCAAGTCTGAAACCAGCTAACTCCTAATATTTAAATTTTATCAAACAACCCAACAATATCCGCATCTTCGGTCCCATATAACCTTTGGCAATACGCTATCAAATGTTTATTTCGAAGAGTGGATTCCTTTTTAGGTGTTTTTTTTTCAGACTAAAACGATTAGAGTCCACTCTCGCTAATTCTGTGAAACAACGAATTTTTGTTTTCATTCCTTCATTCTTAAAATATTTTTTTAAAGTTGAAAAGACAAAATAGTAAAGGACGATAGCAAAAAATATTTTTCTGTCATCACCTTCAAGTCTTGATTGAACAATAGATTTCAGAAATTTAATTTCAGTTTTTCCGAAATTTCAGCTATAAGTTGAGATATGTTCGAGCTGAATTCACGCACCTACTCAAAGTGAATAACTGATTATCAGCACTCATTTTCATACCAATCTAAAACGAACATATCTCAGGGTAACTCAAGTGTAGACACTCGATATCCAACCAAAAATAAATACGATCATCATTCTTATCAACTTCACGTTGTGACATGTTATTCTGATATATTGGGAAAAATGGAGATTGAATATTGATAAATGAAGTGGATGCGAGACTCTTGTTTACATACATGTATTTTATCCACCTGCGTATAACAAATACTTCGTTACTTCAGGCTTGTTATCCTATTTGAGGTTCCAGGTACAGGTATAGGAATGTTGGAATGGTTCAATTCTGTTCACATCAAGAATTTATAGACATAATTTACGCATGTTCGAAGTGAATTTAAATGATGTCGCAAAATTTTGACGTCTATCGTGGTAATAAAATGTAATCTGATCGTTTTATCGAGATATAATATCAAGTGTTTTGTTCTGTTTATAACCGCCAAATTTCGAAATATAAGGAGACATGCCCAATGCGTTTGATAGTAAAATTGAAAAATGATTCTTCATTATTTATGTCGGAAAATTCGTTCATTTTGGTACGCTGTGTCCTCAACAGATGTGTAGGGATTTCTTCAACACCAGCATATAGTAATGGGCCAACATGGCTAAATTGTCAGTAGTGTTGATGAATTAAGTGAATTTGAATCGTGTTTTTATGCCTGGTTTCTCCCCAAATTAAATTCTTCGCCAGCAATTATGACTATACTATTTGTACTAATTGGTACTTTTCAAACGTTTATTCTAATTGAAGAAACTTTCTGGTGAGAGTTTTCTTGTACGAACCTACGTTTTTGTAGCAACAAATAAGGACGGTCTCATAGAAGAAATATATCAGCGCCACAAAATATTTTTTCTAATCTCGTATCATGTTTTCACAGAAAACTCAACAAAGAACATAACATTTTTTTTCGAAGTTTCAATCATGGAAGGTTAGTAGAATATTGTATGTTTTTTTTTAAATTTAAGAGACAGAGAGGGAAGGAGTAGAATTTCAGAATTTGTTCAAGATTTCTCACCAATAATAAAGTTTTATACAATTTTTAGCATATTTTTTCTTCGTTTCCAGACACGACGTTGCGTTGATAAGATTTTTTTCAAATATTTGTTCTAAAAATTATTATCTAATTGTGTGTTTAAAATTTTTTATCACCATTACTTCTCAAATGCTATACAATCGCGACAATTTTAATATTTTGTTTGCTGAATGTTCGTTTTCTCTCTCAAGCCCTGATCCCTCCAAATTCCCATTTTTTTAATCGCATGCAGGATTTTGACTTCAGCCTCTTTTCTGCATTTCAATTTTCCAAGTTTGAAAAATGTGAAAATATGAAGTAAAAAATTATTATTTTAGGTGACTGTGTTGGAGCATATTAATATACATGTACATACATGCTTTACTTGTTTCTTTTTAGGACTTAAAAAAAAAAGAAGCAAGTCGTCTGTATATTTTAATAGGCTCTTTTTCACTTATAACTTGGGTATTGCGTGCTCACTTTACGTATTAACTTTCGTACAGGAAAAATAATGGCTGTATAAAAGTTGTAGGCGAGAAAGATGGGCAATAATCGGTCATGTTTTATGTCATTGTAATGGGAGAAGGCCAGTGGGGTCTCGAAGGAATGGAGTCATCGAATTAATTCACATCGTTATGTAATTTAGAAGCAATTTGAAACCATTATTCTTTGGGTTTTTGTCCAAAAAAAAAGACTTTAAGCACGCGATTATACCTATTGATTACCTTATACGAAATTTACCATTTATATCTTCTTACTTAATGGTCAAATAATTTCATATAAACGTATGCAGGTCTTTATTAACCAGGAAATGCAACATGAGGAGAAAAATATCCTTACAAGTTTCATTACGTATTCAAAATTCACGAATTTTGTTTTTTCATCAAAATCTCGGTAAAAGCTTTCTGAAACCTTTTATTTTTTTAATTTCCATCTTTTCATTAACACAGTTTGTTCCAGTGAAATGTTTTCTGAAAATTTTCAACCTGGATTGTAATGTAATACTCCTATGACATGTGACATGTGAATCCAGTTAACATAATTATAATAATTAAAATTTTGGCGATCTGAAGGAATTCAATATATCAACCGAATAATTCCAAAACCTTGTAAGTCACATCAAAAGAAATTTTGTATTTTTATGGAAATACGTGCATGAAATATTTTCGAGACTTACTAAACATCGTAACTTCTACTTCATGACATATTGAAAATAATAAATTTCCATGAGTCGAAATATTTTTCATTTTCAAAGTTGAGCATCCAAAATATAAGTTGAATGAGCTCTCTACCATCATTTTTGTAAGCGAGAGTTTTTTCACTTCCAAAAAAATTTCTTCTGTGGAGGTCGCAAAGTGTTAGAATAACTCAGTCGTTATTTACCACACTGCCTTCAAATTATGAATTCCAATCGCGTCTCAATATAATGGAAAGCATAATGAATTCTTACCATTATTTAAATGCATTCGTTAAAATCCAAAAAGTCTAGTTGAGTAATAGTATGGCACTTTCGGTTGTTCTCGGCTTCCTTCTCAGTAACACATCTTCACTATCAACAGTGCACAGTAATTTATCGATAGCACACAAAGCAAATTTATCGTTTCGAGGGGGCGGATTTAAGGGACTAGAAACTTAGAAGAAAAATCAACTGATACACCGAAGGGGTACACAAACGCGAGCCAAAAAAAAAAAAAGGGAAAAAAGGAAGAAATTTAATTAATTTAGATAACAATAAAAATAATGATTGAAAAACTTCACACAGAAAAAAAAACGAAATTAAATGGGAAAAAAAACTATATAAATTTTTCAAAAGTGACTAATAAGAGATAATAATTTTAATGGATTAGGAGGTATTGAAAACTATCCACTTTATTCACTTTTAATATCTTCCGAGTTATTTACAAATCACGTATTTTTTCCAATTTTGAAATCGCTGAGCTCGTACGCTTTTCCCCAAATCCTCGACTAACTAAAAAACACCTATAAATGAACGCCACTTCTCGAACACGCACACATACACCGCGTTCAGAATCAAACCTTGTAAACCAACATCACCGACGACCAAGTCACGAGTCAGTCCGCGCTTTGAAAAATTTAATCACGTACGGTCGTTACTCCCACCCCGTAGACGATTATTAAAAAATCATTTTCCAAACCCAGGCACACTGGTGGCTCCCTCTCCCACACATAAGTCATCCATTCCACAATGCATCTTTTTCCTTACCTTTAACTCTCGTATTTCCTTCGTGCACACACACATAGTAAACGCGTTTTACTCTACTCACTTCTCCGTCCCCTCCTCTTCACCCTGCATACCTGTCTTCCATTATTACTTTGTTTATTGTTGATTCACTCAGAGCACCTACCGTAATTCGAGTAAAGTCTGGTGTATCTGTTACACGTCATACTCCACTAAAATTACCGTTCGACGAATATTCATCTCCACACCATGTATGTATATTGGAATAAAGTGACGATTTTTCATGAGAATTTAGAGCTAAGTAATTCCTCAACGAAAATATTAATCATACAATTCGCTATCGTAGTTTGTAATTTCAGTTCAACTTTCATTGATAACATCAACAAATAAAATGATAACCTCAAGTCCAAAACCTGTCAAGTCCCAAAAAATATAAGGCTTATTTTAAGTACTCAAGAATAATGTTTTTATAATGGTTAATGGTGAATCAGTCATAAGATTTATTCATTTATTTATTCATTTCAAGTGTAACTTATCCAACGGCGTTGTCACGACACTTATCACTACGCCACACAAACATCTCATGGTGGAAACAGACCAAATGTTCGCAACAAAATGTTGAGAGCATGTAAAAAATCGGATCCACAAATTTTGTTCAAAACAGTGTTGAAAACATATGTCGCCAACAATGTTGAAATATACGGTTACACCACGAGAAAAAAATTCAAGGTTTCCGAAAAAAATAACCACAAGTATTGGAATGGATGGAAGTTTGGCAGGAAGCATATCGTCGACATCTCCAATATCCAATTCAAATCGGATCAGGAAATTCATGTTGCAAACATTTTGCCATCATGTTTGCAACAAGTCCGGTATAAACGGTTTTTTGCAACATTTGTCAATTTTACACTTATCGTGTTGCGAAAATGTTTTCAATCTCGGTCTATTTCCACCATCAATAAAAAAATAGCACTATCCTCCAATGAGTGTACTACATATTAAGATTTAAGATGAATGCTGTGACCTTCATAGTGGAGCCTCAATTATAACTCACAAATAAGATACAGCACATCCCATTCAGGAACAGTCTGACTACATCACTGATGGCCATCATTTTACAACAGCTTACACTCATTCTCGCCTAAAGTCCGTCTCAAGCGCACCCATTTTCTCCTTATTCAGCTCATTCATCGAGACTCCACTCCGCAGAGTCTGTAGAAGTACAGTATCCACAGCGATACGCATGGATAACGCTTCAATGAGACATGAAGAAAAAAAGGTCCAAGACAGTCTCATTGGGCATTTCATTGGTATTCTCGACGATCTGCTTCGTCGATTCGAAAAATGATTAATAACGTCCTCCATCATCGAATTCATCTTCTCACATGGCTGACTGCTGATGGACTGATCTGATGGACAACGACGTTAGCGAGTCTCTCCATTTGCAGACGATATGGGTCACCCAGTGTGCACAAAAAAAATAGAATAAATCGTGTGCACGAAACCTGCGGTGACTAGTGTCTGACCAGGGCACCAGATCAACGGACAAAAAGCACATCAAAGCGTGTACAGAAGTTAGTGATCTTCTTTCTGTGGCAGCTACAACTAACTACATATATGACATACTTGGCATAAGTATACTAGTCATTAATGCCGCTGTACACATTTGCAAACCAAATGAATTCTAGCATACAATATTCGACAATGGTTTCCGTGTGTAAAAGACGAACTCTTTAGTCTTGTGTCGGTTGGTTCGTGCTCCAAAACTGACAATTCTCGCATAAAAGGTGCCTTCCTCCTTCGGCTACCTTTCGACAAATGCGGCTTAACATAGATTTTTAACCATAAATGGAGACGTCGAAGAGCACATGCACATCGTATAACAATTGGCTACACTTTTATGCGCGCATTACTAGTCGCTATTGAGTTGGAAGCCAGTTGACGTCTATTTGTGCCCACAAAAGTCAGTCGATGAACTTGTACTGCGTATTCGACGAATCGACATAAAATGTCAACCGCGTTGACGACTTCCTCCTCACCTGCTGATCATTTTTCAAATACGTCTACTACACAAAAGCCATCTTTGCGGTAGGTTTCTCTCCATAGTCCATACCCAGCAATGCTGTCACAACGTACCCCACAGCATTGGAAGATAGTTTTTAAACAATAAGTGACGAAGTTTAAGAGATCCGCCAAACTTCATCTTTTACATTTTCATTCGTAGTATAGAATGCAGAATCCAATATTATACAAGAAGAACCACGCTAACTCAAAAACTTTTCGTTGATAAAGGTAAAATATGAGTAAGGTGTTGGAAAAAATTAATTTTTCAGTAAAGGTTCGGTATTGCTGGTGGCTCAGTTTGGTTTAAGAAGTCAGAATCGACCGCACAGAAATAAGGAATATTATTTTATCAATATACTGTGTAAATTACAACGTCGCCAATCAACAAAAAAAAAACAACCGAAATCCGGGAGAGAAGAGAGACGCATAAATATACATACGCCAGACAATGCCCACAGTTGCGAGAGAGTCGATATAAAGGGCAGTCAAAATATATTTCCGAATGTGGGTAAGATAGTTTTGATCAGTTCATGGGACTTGGATCAGTATACTGTAGCCGAGCGGAGAAAGACAGAAAGAGACACCAATGAGACGGAGACGAATGCAGAGAAAAAACGCATCCAATTGGCAAATACTTTTAAGATTTGAATGGCAGTCGAGGGCATTGCATAATCGATCATAACGTATCAATGGCCATACCCATTATGACCACACATACATTTTTCCCCAATATATATATATTTTTTTTCTCTACTTTAAATCATGCAGGGCAGCGACTCTATTTATTATTTTTTTTAAGTATTTGTTAATGTATGTATACGCGGTGTGTACACAACGAATAATGATATCTGGTACTGGGAAATGGGGCCCATTATCGGTGATTACGGTCCGCATCTAATTTGTGCTTCATTTGCTCGCAAACATTCCCGAATAATTGCGAATCCGAAGTTTAAAATTCCTCAATTTCTTGGTCGAAAACCAAAAACTCTGATCAAGGAAAAGACTACTTAGCTATATTTCTTGAATTGAAAAAAAAAACTCGAATCATGCTTCTTCAAGTCACTGATCAGAATAAATGTTGTACGCTGAACTTCTCCCTCCTCAGAATTTTCCTAAATAGCGAATAGGTACAAGTTATTCTTGAATCAAATCTTCAAAATAATATAAGTCCTTATAAAAAAGATCGCAAAAAATTAAAACCCAGTTAAAAATGAGAAAGTTGGAAAAAGTTTGAGCAATAACTTTAACTGTGACAAAAAAACTCATCCCCAACACCCGAGTATCGTAAAGATGTCGCACTTGTTGCAATAACATGGGCGACTAACCCTTCTCCCTGTCTCACCCCCCCCCCAAAAAAAAAAAACTAGGAATAAAAATATTTCCGAGTTTGGAAATTTTCCAAATTTTTTTCACAAAAATCATGACTTTTTATGGCATATAGTCACCCCGGTTTTACTTGAAAAAAAATTTAATAAAATGAATTTCCTCCAAACAATGGGATCAATGATCTATTTTTTCGAACTGATTTCAACAATATTTTCAATTTAACTTAAATCGATCTAAATACTTTGAAAGGGTCCCTATGGGCAAAATATTTTGAAAACGGATCCGTTTTATTCCGGGTTATAATCCGTTTCTGGATTATAACCTGGAATTTTCCTGTTTTCCGGCTTCTAAAACGGATTTCGAACGGATTGTAATCAGTCTTGCAGGAAATGAGTCCGGATTATTTTCCGTGAAGGCTGTTTTATGATATTTGTTGGCCCGGGTTATAGTCCGTGAAACCGTTTTACAGACGGATTTAGAAAAATTGCCCAAAAATTATCACTGATTATAATCAGGAAATCCGTTTTACAAACGGATTTGGAAAAATAATCAAGATGACAAAAATATCTGCAAATTTTCAGATCCGATGGTCGAAAATAAAAACGGACTGACAACGGATAAAATTCTCATTTTCCGGATCATTTTCTCATTTTTTGCCCATCGGGGTAGGAACACGAGGAATAGAGGGCCTCATCTAATTTGGAGAAAAAAACTACGATTTTCTAAGAAACTTATCATGATCTAACGCTATCATGATGAAACAAGGTCTTATTCTAATCAATGTGTAGTGCACAAAAAATTGGTCCACGATTTTGGTAGTTTCATCTAGAAAGAAAACAAATATGTCAAAAATGAGAAACACTCCATGAGTGCAGACGATTCGACAATATTCTGAAAATAACGTAAAAATCTCCTACGTAGGTAATTAAACAAGAATATTATGTACAATTAATTATGTTATTCTATTTTGGAAACATCTACCATTCAGGATGCGTAAGAGAAAAAATGTGAAACACTTTATCACATAACTTGGAAATAGTTTCATAGTTATCGTCAAGTCGAAGACTCAAAATTAATTACGTTTAAAAATAGAGAAGAAAAATTAATTATATTGTCAATATGAATATAAACACAATCACAAACATGAATATCTGACGTGGGAGTGAAGACAATCGCGTGCGTGTTGGTTGGAGCCCTGCAAGTTGCATAATCGAAGAATGGTAGGAACTATTCGAGAATACGAAAGAACTTCTAATACCAAGGAAAAACAATATTTCGTTCGACAAAAGTTCGTCAAATTCGAGTATTTTTGACAAAAATATAAGGTTATTCAAAACTTAGTTTTTACTTCATCGAATTCATCTCATGAGTAATAAATTTGTTTAAGTCAACCCAAAGTTTACGAATCCCCTTCCTATCGACTTCTTTTTTCAAACTTTAATTTTCAAGTGACTTTTCCAAGACCTGTAAAACGAAGTTTTCCAAGGTTTTTAAAAAACTGTTCGTAGGCACGCCTCGAGTTTTGATCCTATCGATTTTAGCCTGTCAGATTATCTGATAGAAAAGATAGTACGTAAACACTAACTTTCTGAAAATCTTATATTTTTATTGAAAATTATCATTTTAACATTGTGAGGACAGAATGAAACATCAAAAATCTGGGCGGAAAATGCTTATAAGACTGTTTGAAATAATTTGAAGAGTATGAATAGACGAAACTTGGAGCCTGATGAAAGTCTGTGGAAAATTATGTTGGAAGATAATTTGAGAAAAACAGGTGATTCTTTCCTTCTAAATCAGTTTACTAGCATTGAAATTCCACCGAATTACTTTAATTCAAATTGTGTACGTAGATACGTGCATAATGTTATCATCTGAGTAATAATTCGTATTAGAATAGGGGCATGGACAAAAGTGGCAAATTATAGACTAACCAGTGGCCGACAAATTTAGCCAAAAATTAGTGAGCATGGACTTAGCACTTTGAAAACGTGTAGCCAAAAAGGATTCAAACGTACTTTATTTTTTACACTAAACTGAGCTCAAGATTCCTTTCTAGCATTCTTATTTCTCTGAAATTCGAGATTATCAATTTTGGAACTATCCCTTGAATACTGAAATTTGAATAACTAATGCATACTGCCCTCCTCACCCTGGTTTGATCCTCAGATGAACAGCAATAACGACTAAACGTTTAGCGATTTCTGTTTTCACTTGATCAGGCCCAACACATGTTCGCCGTACCGCCATTTCCGACGGCATAATTTCCGCTTTTAACTTTTCGCCCGGCCATAAATCAACTATGCAAATAGCGAATCTTTTCCACCATTAGTCGCATTACGGCGCAATTTTACGAGGTGAAATTTTAAAAAGGACGAAGTGTTCGCAACGTCCATATTTTGCACTGCCATAGCTTTTTGTACGCATTCCGATAGAATTAATTTTACATAACGACGACGAAAAAGCGCTCTATTCGGTGTATAATTTCGACGTTTAAAAATGTGTATAATTCTTTGGTAAAATCGCCCGCCTTTTTAAATTATTTAAATATGAGAAAAACAAATTTGAGAAAATGGCGTTAGGAAAATAGAAATGCGGAAAACTAAGTGTTAGCAGTCGCAGCGGAAAAATTAAGAAAAAAAAAAAAAAAAAAAACTTTAAAATATAATATTGTTTTCTGGGCGACAGATGGTCGAACATCTGTTAAGAGCGAAAGAAAAGAGCCATCAATTCTGCATTGGTAATGAAAGCAGACAAAGCTTCCATCATCGACGCAGAATAAAGCACGCACGTAAATGTTATTTTTGGTACCAACGACCTGATGGAGGTGAGAACATACAATCATCATCTACCGTTTACTGTGACAATAGAGGTGAGCTAAAGCATACATACCTATATGAGTATGACAAGTATAAAAGTAACTTATATACAACTGGGTTTACAAAAACGTTATTAAAAGCTCATACATAGCATCATTTGCATTCGGTCAATACTGCTGTAAAATTCAAAATCTACATAAAAAGTCAATCAGCAACGTTATCTACACCATTAATTTGTTTTTAGAACAGCGGTAATTTGCTCAAAAAGTTACTTTTTGGCCAGCAATTTCAACTTCAAGCTACCGAAATGAAGCCATCGTGGCTTGAAAATCAACTCGCCTGCCCTCAAATTCATTTTTTAAGATGCACAAAACTGTCGCCAGAGCAAATTTTAAATTCAATACCGCGTTTACTCATTAAGTGTACGCATAAGAACATCCGCTGGTCAACCCAAGAGGGGGCCCAATGCACGATGACGACCAAACTGGTCGGAAATACTAAAACGATATTTTGGCCATGCGAAAAAATAAAACTGAATTCGCATACAAATCAACTGAGGGTGATATTTTTTCACACTTTATTGACAACAGTTACGCTACCTGCTACCAACACAGACACACCATGGCATCGGCAAACGAATAAATGACTCACGTCGACTTCCACACCAGACTTGACTGTCACGACCACAAGAAAAACGTCATAACTTGGTACCTTCAAATCGTCAACCAAATATTGCGTGAATGGATGACCACTATTTCCAACGACAAAACGATACTGATGCAACTTTTTCAGATATACCTGCTTCACAAATTCCAGACAATGCATCATATTTATGATGACTGATAAATAATACCATACAATTCTGCCAGTAAAATATGGAAACCATTTTCGGCCAAACTGATTTCTTAGCGTCATGCACATCGATCATCCAAAGCTTTAGTATAATTTGAAACTGAGAACTACAAAAACTCGACTAAAAATTCAGTAATAAGAGAACACTATAGTTTTTATGTATTTGATGTGCAAAACCATGTACTTAGCTACTTTCATCGTATAAATTCAATTGGGCACAATAATCACTCATTAGATTTAGAATAAGAAGTGTAATAGGACTCAAGATAAAGGAAATCATGTAATTTAAAAACTTTAGCTAACTTGAAGTATCACAAGCTGAAAATTCTATTATCGACCCTTCTGTTTCTGTGATCCAGAAAAAAAAATCTAAAATATTTGAAAATAATTTGGAAGTATTAAAGAGTATGTCTACATATCAGTAAAATAGAGCCCCATTTCATTTGGCTGAACTAATATCTCATGTGACATACAGTCCTATAGTTCCATTTCATTAGAAGGATAAAACAGTGAAATTCGAATGTAAGTTATTGTGTATAAGACAAATTGGCCCTAAATATAATTTTTCCAATATCAAAAATCTTGAATAGGACTTAAACGGACTTAAACCACGATCTTGTATTTTTTTTTAATACGATAGAAAATATAAGCAAACGGTTAAAGTTGAGACATTACTCAACCAAAGTTTGTCTGTCTCCTATGATTTTTGACTTGATCGGAAGAAGGTTTCTAAAAAATGATTGAGGAAAATGCGATTAGCGAATTTTTCATAAGCCCTTGAGAAACCATAGGATAGAAACTAGGTAAAGGTCTGTATGTAAAGAGAAGGTAAAAAATGGTGATTAAACTAGACAAATGACGCATTTCCTACACCGTCGTACTTATAAAATGAATTACAGCCAATTTATAAATAACTCATCTGCTGTACTCGGCCACATAATGCATACCTTTATGGATTCCAAAGCATGTACCTCTTCATCTCGCGCTCTGCCTCATTCTGTTTTCCTTTTTTAAATACATATCTGGTTGATTCAATCTGCCGCCGAAAGAACTTTTCCCGCTGCTAGCAGCCACAGCATGCCGTAGAAAGCGCAACTACTATAATGGCGATTCCAGGCTCGAGCAGAAAAATTGTCTATGCTCGATACGTTGAGACAATAAATTACACTTTTTCTCCTCATTTGTTGCCTGCTAACTTGACGAATGTATGTAAGCACACTTTCTTGACGATTAGAACACGTGTCAAGTCAAATCTACCAGCAACATCGTGTACTCCCAAAAGTTTCCATTTGTGGAAATTTCAAGGAAACGTTCGGATGAAGACTGCCGAGGTCGACTAAAATAGGGAAACGTAGATATGTGAGCAGGGAAAATGAACGAGTACAATGTATAAGAGTGATTTCATAAAAATAATATCTAATACTTCCGTCCTAGCAAAATATCTCGCCCATCGCCAAGGCGAGATTAATTTTTTTCTCAGTAGTAGACAGTGTTTAACTTTTTCTAACTTATGCACCAATTTACGTGATCTTGTTCACTCTCTTGTACTGGTAAAATTAACCATAAACGGTCGCAAATGGTCAAAATATGATCTGTAGTAGATGTCCCCTATCAAGGCCGAAGCAAGGGGACTGGAAGGCTATTCCCCCTCAAACAAAGTCGTTTACCCTCAAAAATAACGGCCTTTTCTTACGGGCATAACACTGGAAATTCTTCACCTCTTCCTCTATAACGGTTTCTAAATATGGCTGATATTGCTAAAATATTATAATGGGAGCTGTGTATTAATAATACAAAGGAAAAAAAACTTCAAATATAGCTGTCAAGAGTTCAAGACATTTTTCTAGAAATCAAATCAAAGTATATTATGTATCAACATTATTAACAAGAGTCATTCAAAATAAAGGCTCATAGGAAAATAGCTTTTAACGAATGCATAAAACAATTTTAAAGCTTCAAAAAGGGTGTTGGTGCATTACACAATAATAATGCGGAGACTGTAATCAACTGTTTCGCGATTCCAGTTGATTAGAATAGTATATTATTGACGAAGAAATCCATTTAATATCATTTCTCTTCTCACATCTGGTGAATTTTTCTAAATGGACGTAGCACCTTTTGGCGTTGAGGTATCGATATTTCAAACGATCAAATACTCGACAGTGGCATGAAAACGAATAAAGCTTGGTCAACATCCTCCTTGAACCTCCGTAACATTGACCTAAGTTTTGAATGTGTACATTCTTTCTGGTGTATTAATTACTTCGAATGTATTTACGGAGGAATCTGTCCAGCAATTGAGCCCTATTTTCAGCTTTAACGGATCCAAGAACGGTACCTCTTGTATACGAAGAGCAATCTCTACAATCGGTTTCATTCATCTATCCTTACAAAAGCCATTCGGACTACGCCACGATTTTCAACTTCTCATTTCTTTTCTTTTCACCAAATAAATGCGACTATATCAACGAGCATATTGCATTAATCTCCTATACTTCACGAACATGTATGGTATACTATGGGCACAATATACTGATGCTAGAGGTTCCCTCGACATGCCTCATTTTCTGCGCGGTTCACCATTCACGAAGCTGTAGAAGATGACCATTTGATGATCTGCTATCAACGCTGCCTCCATACACTTCATCGTACACAATGTATGTCCGACATTTTTCCATCAAATACATATCTAAGTATAATGTAGAACACACGAAATGGTCGCATTTCAGTGGGCCAATAGCAAAGAAGCCAGCGAGTGTGCCCTTTCAACTTTCTGATGCCAAGCACCTAATAGCCACAACACATTCGATTTTGTGAGCCATTTTCTCGAAAGATGACTATCGCATTGCAGACTCACACGACAAGGCGGATGCCTACCCAAAATCGGCCTCGTAATTTCAACAACGAAATTTTGCTGCGACGTAATTATAGAATAATGCAAGTAGAATTCAAACATTTCCATAAAATTTTATGAGATGTACATATATTACATCTTGATAATGCCACCATCATTAGAAATCCATAACGCAGATAAGACAATGAAAATAGTATGGGTGCGGTGAAAAAGTTATAGGATGTTCGAAAGGAGTAGATGTTTACGAGTTGAGCTTCAGAAAACTGAAATCTTCAACCATCGTCCGATATATAGACCCACTAACAATAAGAACCCTAGAACGTGCAAAATAATCACACTGCCAAAAAGTTTTATCTCACTTACCCAAATTAAGAACCGAAAAAATTTTTAAGTAAAAAGAATGGAATCTTAAGACACATACGAGTATAAGGTTGTGCTGTACCACCAATTAAATCAGAGTCAGCAACATCCCTCGTGACAAAGAAAAGGCTAGGATAGAACTTAATTAGAGAGAGGAGAAGTTAACTGAACTATCAAATATTTTTATTGAAAAAAACAAAAAAAGCAGGTTTCTTCTTTTGTAGCCCAGTTTATGAATTAGTTCCTTCAAAGGCCATACATATAGTAAAATGAAAATAAAAATTCGATTAATATGAGTGAATTTCAAACGTTTTGACGTTTATAGGTCTCGTTATTTTACGAGGGGCGGTCAAAAAGTAAGTTTCCCTATGCTGTCAAACCCACCCAACGCAATCGAACTGACTCGAATTGCCAACATGGTGAAGAAGGGGTGTGAAGGAAAGCACATACCAAGTTTCAAGCTGATCTGTCTCGTTTTCATTGTTTGGTATTGGAAAAATGATGAAATTACTGCTTGGTATGGCCGCCAAATACAAAAATGACTTCAACATATTTGTGATGCAGGGCAGTTTAAGTGCATCCGTTGCATTCGTAGGCATAAGGAACAATGCTTTTCTACTGCCCTTTGTATTATAAGTCACTTTTCAAACCAAAAAAATATTTTTTGAATAACTTCAATCGTGCCTACATTTACCCCATCCAATGTCGATCGGAGCAGAATTTGTTAGAAGTCTCCTCTCCCCCCTTGAATCATTTACACACACTTCCACACATTCATACTTGGCTCATAACGTTTGGCCATGTCACAGGTGATGGTGGCTATTCGTCTGCCCCTCCCCTCTCGCCATTACATGTGAATAACAAATCCCCCCGCGCACTTACCATGTGGCGGCCCTACAGGACGGTAATTTCATCGTTTTTTGATTGCTATGCAGCAAAAATTAAACCGATTGACTTGAAACTTGGTACACGCTTTCCTTCAAACCCCTTCTACACCATGTTGGCGGTGTAAGTCAGTTTGATTGCGTTGGGGGGGTTTGAAGGCATAGGGAAACTTACTTTTTGACCGCCCCTCGTACATCAAATATGAGACCCAAGATAAAGTATGACACTTGCGAGACCCCCCTTATAAATACGCAGAAATGAAACCTTCGTCTTCACATGGCTTGGTGGTTATCTGTAGATGCTTTTGGCTATGTAATGAAGCCCACAGCTATTGGTTAGGTGCGCAGTACAGTTTATAGGGAGTAAAATGAAATGAGTTAACCACAAGTGTTCATACAGTTGATTTTTGGGGCACTTGTGAGTCCCAGACAAAAAATGCAGATTTGGGGTCAGCGGAGTGGGAGGAGTAATAAAAACTATACGTACACCTCATGGACATGCGATACCCACAAATGGGTCTCGCATTGTCAAAAAGGGTCTCGCAAATGTTATGAAATATCTGTTTTGGGTCTCACAAGTGACAAAAACATCTCTATGCACCTTCGTTCTCGTGGCTTGACACGGTAAATCAGCTCAGAGAACTACACATACAGACCCATTTTAAATTGTAGGTTAAAATAAGCACACAGCTCATCATTATAGATTTTTCTTTCTCAAAGTATGCGGTAGAACTAGGAGCTAATTGGGAGACCCATTTTCTTACGTAGCGAAACATTCACCTCGTCAAATAAAAACCGCCTATTCTATTAATAAATAATTATGGCGCTAAAAAAAAACGTGTTACAATTTTCTCCTCGTTCGGTTTTTTTCTTTTCTGTTACTCCACGTTTACTCACAAAAACCAGCAGCAAAATTGCTATCGAGAAGTGCGTTGATGACATTAATTACACACCCGGTATGATTTTGGCTCTCCCCAACGATGAACGGCTTCGCGTGTTCGCGCTGCTGCTAAACAACCACACTTTCGGGAAAAGACATTTTAATTAAATTCGTTCTCGCAGTTGTCATTGGTGAACGGTGGCGTATAAGTTTGTGCTGCTGCTACCGCTGGAAAATGCAGAAGGTTGTGTGACGAATGTACCGAGTAGCTGCACACAACGTGTCAGCAGATCCGGTAATTCGATAATAATTTCTTCCATTTCCACGGGAACACGCGTAAACAAACGTCGAGATTTCGAGACCCGAGTAGTGATTGATAAGCAGGCAGCGCCAGCACGCATTGCACGCACAACATGCACAAGATCTGCCACCTAGAGGCAAGTATGTGGCTTTAGAGGAGCCCCAAGAGCGACGGCGACCCGACTATAGTGTGATGAGCATCGAAGGTTGGCTAAAAGTAGACAGAAATGAGGTGAAAATCGTCGATCTCATTGACTTGGGTTCAGGAAACCGGAAGTTAGAAAAGGAGGAATTTCCAAAAAAAATCACAACCCAGATACAAACAAGAAAATAATACAAACACTTGCGAGAATGAGCGATATAGAGTATGCAATCAAAAATTTTGTGCACACCATAATGTTCGGTACATGCGTGCAATTATAGGATGACTCCGTGCAAAGTTTAGACTTTCGTGCCCAACTCAAAAGGCAAACCTTATTTTTAGATCAGCTTATTCTGCAAATCAGTTTTACTTCAAATAAATTCTCCAGTTATATACCAGTAATTCAAGATACTTTTGATTAAAAGTAAAATAATCGATTCAGTACGATAACCCCAGACTCAGACACAACTGCATTCGCATGCAGATATCAACGACTAACTAAATTCATTCACCACTCCAACAATTCCACCATAATATCAGTATGCCAACAACGTCAATCGTCGATAGAAGTTACAAGGAAAACAACTTTTTTCGAACACCAGCGAGGTGTGTAGTCTTTCGAAAATGTCTCAAACGAACGGAGGTTGGGAATTCCTACCAGTTAGCGACAATAACCACCGAGTACATTACTCAATACTTTGGTAGCTAATAATCGTTAGTAGGTGGAAACTATAATATTATAAACGTACAAACAAAAGTAATTAAAAAACTCACCAAAATCTTCACGACGGATGCGAATCATACAATCCCAGATCTGAAAATCGTAAACAAAACATTATTACTTTTTATTCGTGTTGAAAATCCACGAGTTTCGAAGTACCTACAAGACGAAAAGTAAAACTTTTTTTCTCATTAGCTGGCAACGTCAATCGGCATAGAGTTACTACACGTGAATAAGACGATGTGCTCTCCCCTAGACCCATTTTTTATTCAACCCTCGTGATACGAAAGAAGAACAATCACCAGTTAGGGTAGATTCTTTTCACTTAAAAGAGAGGGAAAAACGGCCACATAATCAATAATCGACCTAAATGATGGAAATAAAAAGTTGATCATCAGCCATTGGAAGGGAGGCTTTGTGGATATCGAAAAATTATTTTTCCAGTACGATAAAAAAAAAAAACAGAAGTTTGAAAAACAATTCAGTTTTACATTACTAATTATAGTGTGGTGAAATAAAAGAAAATTCAATTTCTTACTTACATCCAGTTTAAGAAACATTGAAAATTTGTAGAATGTTTTTATTAGTTCCCAGATGACAAAAATCAGGTTTCCACCCTCTTTCCCCAATCCGTTTTACCCCAAGTATAATCTTCCCTTACAGATATTTATTGTCCTTTAATTTTTGCCATGATAATACCATTTTCTCTTGACCTGATTTCATTTTCCTTAACGCATGGTTGGAAAATTTGCTCAGTGCTGAATATCGTAGTACATTCAGCTTAGATCTAAAGAAAATATCGAAAATAGCTTTCAATGAAAAGCAGACCTTTTCCATTGCTTCAAAATCTCCATAAAAACATACAAGAGATTTTTGTTTTTTTGGTACCATAAGTAATAAGTATACCTTAGGTAATGGGTGAGTTGGAATAGACATTATCCATCTGAAATTCAACAAGGAATTTTCAAGTTGCGAGTCGATCTGAATGATACTCATAGAGTTATAGTATAAAATTGATTCAAGAAACTGAATAGAAGAATTTTTTCAAAACTACATTTGGAAAAAAATCCAAATCATTATAAGCATTCTAATGTGTATCGAAACCATTTCAAAATTGAATGGCTTCTTTTGCTGGATTTTTTATGAAGAAAAGCTGATCATATGATCGTTTTTTACGGAAAATCGTGAAACAAAAAAAAAAACATCTCAGCGTTCGACTACGTCAACGGAAGGGATGTTTAAATAACAGACTTCTACCCAATGGGAACCTACTAAAATATAATTCATAGACATCATCGCATGCAGACAACTCACATTCACCGCCCATCAAAGTGGCTACCTAATTGAAACCTGTGAAAAACGTTCATCAAAACTTCACCCAACTTCCCCGAGTGAGTCTGGAAAAGGCGTTTAGGGTGAAGAAAAGGCTATAGGGGGTAGGAAGAGGGACACACGACACGTCATCGATTTTACTATACGTCTGGCGAGTAATTTCGTAAACCTTGAAAATTAATTATTAAAAAGCACGCCAGACTATTTACCTTTGTTTCTGTGTTCTGTGGTCAAGAGTAACCGATTCATAAAAAAAAAACGTGTCACGAAATAAAAAAAAGTCTGCAGGAAATCAGACCCGGACATTTCCTCTATTCTTCACAAATAATACATTATTCACAAAAATTCAATATCTACTGAGGAAAAAAGAATGCAGCCACGCATTCCAGTTCTATAATCTGATTCCCCATCTCTGATAGAAATTTCGACAAAATGACAAGAATATTGTACTTCATTCATTCTTTGATCTTGGACTAAATCTAATTTTATATTCATAATAAATATGTATTAAAGCTTAAGAACTTGAAGATTGTTTACAAAGTATTTATGTATTGAGTAACGTAAGGAAAAGGGAGCTTATTTTACACAGATGAAAGATGGTACTGTCGAGAAGGATTTCAATATCTGTTTACTTTTTAGTATTGAGAAAAATATATAAAAATATATTCCGATCGCATACTTACTTTCATCTCAGTTAATACCAGCTTTCTTTTAGTGAAACTAAAAAATTTAATAATAATATTGACGAAAAACTTTTTTACCCTATACGATTCTGTAGGGTTAGATAGTTGAAGGATGGATTAAAATTGGGAATATGTTTGTAATGGTTTGCTTAATTCTTTTGGAAGCAACCAATCAACATGTAAAAACAAAAAATAGAATCGCTCCATGTAATTGTTTGATCCCTGAGAAATTAAGCAAAAGGAAACAAATATATTTCCATTATAAACCATGTTGTAAACCAGGTTTCAGAATCATACAGTGCTGACTCTGTTGAGTACCAATCATCAACTAAAATACCTCAATCAATTCAACACATTATTTTTCAACATTCAGCCATTTCAGACATCTTTTTCAGCAGTTAGCAGAATCATATGAATCATTGCTGAGACTAACTCAAGTTTATTGTTATGTGAGTGATTCATAAGTCATAACTGGCGGAAGTATAATATCATGTTTGATCAAATACACACATTCTTCTTTTTCAGTTCGGTGTTTTTATACTTAATAATACAACAAACGTTTAGTAAATTAAAATTTCAAGATGGCCAGAGAATCTAGACAGGGAACCGGCATCGCTCAAACTGCCATTATTAATGTCTAAATACTTTGATTCTACATACCTGAAGTGCACTAATACCGTAGACGAATTGACTGCCGAGGATTCAATTCTAAGAAACGATCATTATTTGTCAAATTAATTCTAACACTGACACGACACAGAATACATGATACGACTAATCGCGAAAATATGCAAGCGGAATTTCTATGTACGAACTATACAAAAATAATTTACTAATGGCTGTACAAGGATGAGATACATTTTACATGGATTGTGAATATATACAGAATAAACATGGAGAAATTAAACAGAAAATGAATAATAAAAAGACAAATACTTGAATTTAGAGAGGTAAATTATAAAATAACTTCGAAATTCGAAAAAGACGGCAATTTTGAATCGCGAACTGGAAGATACTACCGTTGCCAGTTGATAAGGTAGGATGCAAAACGGAACGGAAAACAAGTGTGTGCATTTTTCAGATTGTAAAAAAAAAAAACCTGAAAAAAACCAAGAAAAACCGTTCGTTTCTTGTTGAAGTGAACGACAATCTATCGAACGACAACTTTTCAAAAATACGATCGTTCGAATTCAAATATTTCATATTTTGTTGTTTTTCTTTTTACTTCTTGATTTATTTTTTTTTATCGCTGAGAAATGAGGATATTGAGATTTTTATTTTTGTCTTTTCGTGTTGTAAACGAGTATCCTTTCTCATAATCGCATTGCAAATATTTTCAAAAGTTCACAGGGTCGTTTGTTCGGAGCATTTCAGTTATGTATCTTTTAAAAACACCAGTATTTTTTTACGATATTAGTCGGCATATTTCAAAATTGAATATTTTCAGTTTGACTGATAACTCAAAATATTACCGATCAAAACATTTGATGCGAAATTATCAAAATTTCACAATTATATGAACAGTACCCGAAAATAATATGTTAATGAGATCAAAATAGGATATCCTCGAAATACTATATTATTTCTACAATATTTACTTTGAAAATATTTTAGTATGAGGATGACGAACTGCCAAAATGTAAATGAAGCGTTTCCTTACTCTCTGTTCAATATTAGCGACAGGTTTTTTCTCTTCATGATTATTATTATTAAAAATAAATAAAATAAAAAAATAAATTTAAAAACACATCACCAGAATTTTCGTAAATAATACAGACGACAAACTTGTTGAGAAAAAAATTTAATTTTCAGTAAATAAACCAATAAATAATAAAATAAGACGAAGAATTGCACACAAATCACAAACGTAACGAAAACAAAATACAATATACACCTTCCGAACTTCTTCAAAACATTCGTATTATAATCTACGGTGAATTTTTCAAGATCAGTTGAGCTCAATTAAAATTCCACTGCGAAAAAAATAAATAAAAAACTAAGCCCCTTCAACTGGAAACAAAAACTTCTATTAGAATGAAATTTTCTAAATAAAATAAGAATTTGTTTGATTATAAAATCCTATTCAACCTACAACCAGTATAACTAAAAACCATTTCGCCCTAGTATAAAGCATACAGCATTTAATTCATTTCTAGAAGAAAAGAAGGCAAAAAATGTTTCAATTCTGAATTTATTACATTTCCGAATAAAAATGAAAAAAAAAAAAACCTCAATAAGTATCAAAAGATCAAGACATTCACTGAATCCTCTTAAGATTCGGGTAAAGTAAATATTTTTAATGGTAACATCAAAAACTTGGAATTAAACGATAACATCCTTCTAATACTTTTGAACACATGAGAACCTGGAAGCAATTAGGATGCCGATTTGGAGCTTTCTGTAACATTAATATTTTCTGAGACCGTAGCAGCTGCTGTAGAGGAAACACTCTCTGTTAGACTATTTTCTACGTGCTTCAGTGATTGCTGGTATCTGCCAATAAGAAATTAAATCCATCAAAATAAGTCGGTTTCACTGGGCTTCAAAAATTCAACTTTTCTGATTTGAAAAAGAAAGAATTTAAACTTGAAAAGTGTGGGCGAAAAAGACCAAGTTTCTTATTCGTAAGACTGCAACTGGGCTATTCTTGTGGATGCATAATATTGTATTCGAAAAAATTTTATTGGACTTTGAACGATTCTTTAAAATTTTCCATTTTGTAGAATACAAATAAGAAAATTCCAATGTTTTCAGAAAGGAAAAATACAAGCGAAAACAAAATGAAAATGAATGTGTTTAAAACATATACCAACCCAAACTGTTAGGATTTTGGACCAAACTTGAAAGGTACTTATATTTTAAACACAATAAATCGGAATCTTAACTTACGCAAAAGCACGGCTAAGTTGGTAACAACTTGTGGCGAAAACGAAAAAGTTAACGCAACATAAACTGTAATTCTTGGGAATTATGACTAGCGAATATCTGGCCCAGATTAAACCAGTAGCAGCCAGGGCAGAAGACTGTGAAATACTAAGTTTATCCGCCGGTCTCGACAAGTCTCCAATTCCAGCTATCACTAAACTCTGTAGAATGTAAGATATGATGAAAATTAGTTCCAAACAATTTTTAAAAATTTATAAAGGCATTGAATATAAAAAGTATCTGGAAAAAATATTAGAATTCTTTACGTCAACTACATACTTTTAAAAAATTCAAAAAAAAATTTATTAGTACTAGATTCAAATTCTTGGCAAAATTCTCTTTCAACATTTTCGTCCGGAAATTACGTTATCACCCAAATAATATAATAATATATAGAAATAAATTAACTTCTATTTCAGTGAAAAATTAATATGAAATTCTCAAAAAATTAATTTTTCAGCTTCCATAATTACGTAAATATCGCTATTTCTACAAAAAAAAAAAATGATAATTAATAAATAAACATTAGAAATTTTACCTTACCAGGGCAAAATCAAAAATTATAATTTTCAAAAAATTATATTCAAGATTTTTTCAGTATTTTAGGACGATTTGTACAGCCATAAGTCCTTCGAGAATATTCTTAAAATTCTAAAACGCGTACAAAAGTCTGAAAATAGACTCACACTGTCAAGACTCAAGAGTAATACAATTTTTACAAACACCGCCACTTTTCAACCTTCAAAACGCTTACAAAAAAATTCAACACGCAATAATTGAAAAAAATCTCATGATTACGTTCATGATCTCTCTATTGTGAAATATTGGAGCATTAGTCAGTAAAAACTTGAAAATCAATCGCAGCTTCAGACTTAATTTCTTTACAATATATACGACAAAAAGCAGCCAGAATACTTTAGATAAAAAATCTAAAGTGATCCAAGTCCAAATTTTATGTTTTTAGTTATTCACAATTGACATTTCCAAAATACACACCTTTGCCTTGTTTTCAATTTGAAAGTAATGAGTAGTAGTTATTTGGGAATACTGAGTTCACAGGAAGAAAGTGCATGGGAAACTACACTGAAAATAGTTGTACTTGGATCAGTATGTTCTTAGGTCCAGGAATACAACTGTTCGTTAATGTATGTACCACATTCAGTTGGAAATAAAAAGTTCTACTTCTTGAAGCTGTACTAGGATTCCTATTATTTTCCTACAAAAGAGCTACAAGATTTCAACAAAACTTAGATCATCACAAATTTGTCAAGTAACCTTCATCGACACACGACAGAATTGAAAAAATTGAAACTTGAATACTATAAATTGAAAATAATTTGCAAATTTATATTCCCATTTCATTTGGTTGCACATACATAGACGGCAATCCTTCGAAGAATCGAATAAAACTGTAATAAACAAAATTAAAAATACTTACCCATTTGAAAAGAGGTGCCCAGAAAAACACAGTTTTGGGTCCTGAAACAAGCAAATATCTTTATTATAGATGACTGCATTGAGCAATCAACTCTTCACCTCTATAGAATTTATAGTGAATCGGTAGAAACATTGAAATCATGAAGATATAAAGAAAAATTGTAAAGAACTTACCTGCTGGATGCTGCCACAGTGGAAGCAAAGACTGCGGAACAATTTTGTCACCTACTGAAACGACTGCCTTATAAACCGCAGACATGTTGAATTTACAGAATTTTAGTGATTTGAAATTTAAAGAAAAATTCACGATACACTCAAATCAAATGACTTGACATTGATCACTGAAGGTTAATAGTAAAAATGAAAAATTGAAAATTTTAGTCGAGTGAAATTTTTTTCTCGGGCTTCTTATCAAGTCATTAATTTTGATAAGAAAAATCAATCGAAAATCGTCGTAAAAAATCAATTTTGTGCTTGAACCAGCTGGGTTTGAGCAAATTCTTTTCAAGATCGAAGAAAGGTCATGGATATTGAAAAAAATGAAAATATAATTTCCATGCCATCAAAATATTTATTTTGATGAAATCATGGAGGTCCTTAAACTTTGACCTTCAAACATTTCGTTGATTTTTTTCCAAAATGCATTCAGCCGGTCAAACAATAATATAGGATAGGACTAAAGACGAAATTACGAAAAATCAAATATCATTGAAATTTCTCATTTGTAGTTTGTACAAACTATTTTTAGTTTTTAGAGAGTGATGTGTAAAAACTGTTCAAAACCTGATCAAATAAAAACCTTTTTTTTTTTTTCCTATTAGTTTCTTGCATTCGTTTTTAATGCAAATTTCTGATGAGATTTAAAATAATTTTATTTATCTGCTACTATTTTTATAAACTTCATTAAAAACAAACTGACTATAAAATAAGACAATACAAATTACTAAGAATAAATTTTGATAGTTGAAAATCATTATTGAAAAGCATTAGAAGCATTAGGATTATCACTTTTTCCAAAATCTAACCCTACAAATTCGCTCAGATTCTAAAAATTTAAAGTTAAAGCGAAGAATTTTCCAACTTAGGAGCAAACTTTATTTTGATTTAGTCTTTTTTTCTTTTTGTAAATAAAATATTAATATTTTTTCTATTCACAAGTTTGTAATCAAAATATGTTTACCACAGTTCCCTCCCACCACAAAATAATAAAATATATTTTATACTTCTGCACCTACAGCAAGATTGAAGATTTGAATAAGTACAGGCATTACTTGTATCATCAGCGACATCAGTAAGTACAAGACTGAAGATTGATACAATTTATTCAATTTTCATTTGATAGCCTGCAACCTCCTGCAACTCCAGTAGCAGTTTTTCATTCTAATGGATGATTGGGTTTTGAAAAATTCATCATTTCTCAAGAATTTTTTGCTTTCTGAAAAACTATAAGCCCCCAAACTTGTTTTGCTTTTTCGTCACCAATTCACTTTGGATTTGTCCTCTCATATAATCGAGTTGAAAAGTTTTTTCTAAAAAAAAAACGTTCGTGATAAATAACTATAAATAAATTTTATTTGATATACTCAAGCTAATTAATAAGTAACAATATTCAAAAAAAGGAAGTAAACTGACGATGAGTATATTACGATTAGAAAAAAAAACATTATTTTCTTATACATAAAAAGCCAGATATTATTTTAAGCACTCTAAAACGATTTGTATACTAACAGAAAAAGAAAGAAAGAAGGAAAGAAATTAAACAACAAAATATAGAATAATCACATATCATATTATAACTAGGATAACAAAAACTAAAGGGAAATTATTTTTAATAGGGTATTCTTTTTTTTTTTCTCAATATAGTAGAAGCTAAAGGAGTTAATATTCGAATAAAAACTTGAGGATAATTCGTAAACATCATCATCGAATCATTCACTGCACCATCTTAGAATACGAACTTTACAGTACAGAATGAGGGTTAGAAAGTTTACACACATCAGAATCTGACAATAAAACAAAGTATACGTACAAACAAGTCACAACGGCCAAAAAATTAATTTAGTTGGACAAAATTCATTGGGAAATTAAATTGATGACGGATTCATGTGAAAACCCGAGCGCAAATTTCTTGCTTTTCTATTACTTACTCTTTTTTCAAGTCGGGAATTAGTGATTCTTGAGAATAACTAATTTTTTCCACCTTCTCTTTTGTCCAATTAAATTCCCATTTCAAGTCTTCGTACAACGTAGTACTTACATAAAATAAATGTCTCAAAAAAGCTATAAACCTTAAAACGAAAAATAAACTTTGACTAGACTTAAAAGTAATACACAACGGCGGATATTCTAAAACGCTGAAATAGTACAACCGTTCACCTAAACACGATTAAAATAATTATAAAAAGAATACATGAATGTATTATTACAGGTTATCATAACTAACCGAAAAAGCTAATAATGGCAATTGAATGGAACGTCTGGCGATAATATTTAAAAAAAAAAAAAAAAATGAAAAATAAGGAATGATATGCTAAACGTATACCTCACGAATACTACAACACAGATTCGTGAATTTAGAAAAGAAAAAAATAAACGTACGGAGTTAAATAATAACAAAAAAAATAAAATAAATAAAAATAACAGCACTTGGAATTATAAGTGTTTTTTTTTTCGTCATCAAAGAATTAAACTCGTTCGAAAGTAAAACATATATGTAGCCTTTTAAAGATCACAAATATAATAATAAATTTAGGTATATTTATATTATATTGTATTAGAATAATTGACATAATCATTATTATGTAATTCGAAAAAGAAATGAACGAGATGTTGGACAGGTACATAAAATGAAAAACCCCAATTATCTTTACAATTCATAATTTTCTTCTTATTCGAGCAGCCGTCACGTTTAGAGATCTGCATCGAGTAGGTCAACTTCTCCTTTTCCTGCATTATTTCATCCAAGGCATCCAAGGTACAAAATGCTAATGACACATTTCTTGGGATGAAAGCAGACGCTTTTAAAGGATGTTTTTTTTTTTTTTGTAAAGAACTGAATTCAAGTGGTATTGGGTAGAAGTGAGTGTATTTGTGTAAACAAAATTCAATTTTAAAGGCCTTCTTTTCGAAATCAAATTTTTTTCTGCTCCAACTTCGAAGACCCCACTCACAGATAATGTTTGTCAAAGACAAATATTCCTCGAACTAACGGATAAGTACGTCATTCAATGCTATATTTAAAAATGTAAGAAGAATTTTGATTTCCTCCATCCAAAGGTATGACTTCTCAGACTTCGTTACGTCATGTATGTTACATTTTTATTATGGTTTGCAGTGTTCTTCGTAACGCATTGATTTAAATTTTCCTGCAGCGTGAAATCCTACTCAAATGCAGATCTATAATCCACACTGCTCGATAATTTTCGACAACATTGGGCAACACTAACGAACAAACTACTTTGTCGGCAACTATATACCAGAAAATGTCGTTTCAAACGATATCAAAAGTAGAAAATTCGTATATTTTAAAAATTTTGCGTTTGTAAAAACATCTCATAGGGAACGAAAACTTGAAAAAAGAAAATGTCAACGCCGCCGCGCCACAAAAGTATCCCCAACGTTCGTTCCTTTGCCAAATTTTTATTATCAGTTCACATTTTAAATTAAAAGTATTTTTTAATTAACGTCCTGGATGGCGTGTCTGAGCTCTTATTCGCCCTTCTCCGTAAGTCGTCCGCCGGCTGACATAAAAATCGCTTAATCTTTTTATTTTCTAGACACACCATTCGGACGTTTCATCCATATTTTAACACGAGGATCGTGCGCAGGCAAACAAAAAGGTTCTTTAAACTTGCAAGCGGTAGGATAATAAGAAAAATTTTCAACAAGCGCTAAAAAAAAAAAAAAAAAATGAAAGAAATGAAAAATGACACTCATAATGAAGCGAAGAAAACCGAATATAACGTAGGTAAGGTTTGTTTTGCTTTTCATTTCTGTTTTTTTTTTTTCTCTCTTTCTTCTTACTGTACATATTATTATTAATTCCGACTTTGAAAAAACGACAAAGAAGAAGAAAATAAGAAAATGAAACCATTTACTTAAGGTCTGGAAATTCGTCGGTTTCATGAGGGTGGGTTTTCCATCGTAAATCGTTATTAGTACTACTGACGACTTCGAAACTTCGCAGTTCTTCGTCCAATTCCTTTTCCCATTCGCGGTCTAAAATACACGGATACATATACGCATCGATGATATCAAAATACAAAAGCAAATTCGTTAAATACACAGCGAAATGAAAAAAAAAAATTTATATAGCGCTAAAAATGGCAATCAAAGAGACACTGCTGGTTTGGGCAAAAGTTTGATTGAACAGTCTGACGATTTAAAAAAGTAGCAAGAATCCAGTTTCTACCCACATTGTCAAGACACTATTATGATTGATTTTTGTACAGCTATGTGAAGACGATCCCACAATTCTTTTATTTCAGTTTGATTTTTAAGAATCCCTTTTTGGGCTGTAATTTTGAATATTTTTCCAACAAATATAAAGTTTTTCGTCTCCACTACCTTCCAAGTTGCAGATAAGATAGCCAAGAAGCTATAAGGAAAAAATATAATTTAAAGGGCATTCATAGCAAAGCAAGAAGACAGCTAAAAAAGACACTCGCTTCCTTTCTCTTAGCAATTATTTCAATCGATGAAGGAAAAATTTCTGTCTGCTATATTTCACACTTCTCAGTTTTTATTAGGCAGAATAAAATAAATAATTTCTCACAAGTGGTATGCAAATTTTTTCGCTGGGTGAAACTGGTAGTTTTCAATCTACTTTCGTGAATATTCAAATAAAATAATGACCAACGTGAAATAACACATGATGCTCGTACTTTCAATACAATAAATACCAGAAATGAATTACGTTTTCGTTACTTATCACAAAAGTTTTGATTTTCTTTACCGTATCGAGTAACTCGACCTTTTAAAAAATATGCATGGGTATTTACGAAAAAATAATACATAAAAAAGATCCCAAGGGGCCAGGAGGTCGAATTCTCCGGGGAATCAAATTTCTACGAAAAAAAATACTCTTAATCAAAATTTTTCGCGTAATTTTTTTTTCGGGGGGGGATTTTTTATTTTTGGTGACCAATAAAACTCAGTCCCCCTTTCAGACAATTTTCGGGTTTCGTCACTATAGGTTAGAATAAAAAATCGATTAACCTCAACTGATGGAATTTTTAAAAATCCTGCTCGAATCTTCTCAATATAAAATTTACCTATATTAATAAATCAATTAACCACAAAAGCAGCATGCATCTCACATAGCAGTAAAGCATATCAAACAAAAAAAATAAAAGCTCACAGATCAAATACCTGCAGCACCGATTTGTAGAAATGATAAGACAGCCATTTATAACAGTAAGATATAAGTACTGATGCATTTTTCAAGGAAGCATCGATAACAAGCAAACAGACAGAAAACTATTCAAAGGCTCAAAATATACACAGCCTACGATTCGTCGCGTAGATATTATTTTTCAAACTGTCTCAGAAATGTGGTACTTCACGAATGCGACAGTGAATATTTCGAATTCCGAACGTTGATAGATTCTTCTGAATTACGACCACGTACAGATCTTCAACGATGAACGGTCTCAAAGGATAGATCAATCGGTTCCTCCCTCATCAACTCTCAATTACTTGTGAATTATTGATAGCAAAGCGACCACAAATGTTTCGAGGAAAAGGTAATAAACTGAAACTAAAATCTACTTCACTACCGAACGGAGTGTAGAAGAAAGAATAACTAAAGCCAAGCTAAAAGCAATTATCAATTTTTACAAAAATGTGTTCTAGTTTTTCGAGTTGTTTAGAGCGAATGAGTCACTTAATAGAAAAGGCAGTATTTTTATCTTCCGAAAGCCCTTCGTCAAATTCAAGCTGTCAACAAAACAATTATCGAATAAGTGCATTAAAATTGAAAAGAAAATTCAAGTCAAGAAATCAAAAAAAAAAAAAAAAAAAAAAAAGAAAGAAAGATAGGATAGGAAGAAAATTATATTCAAGGCTCACTCCTAATTAATACAACGACGAGGTGTTTTCGCTCTGTTCGATTAGGGTAGTTATGATTCTAACTGGATAACTGGATCATTAAAAAAAAATATATATAATAAAAAAACAAACCAACTAGCAACATTCGAACAAATGTTATACAGTTTCTCCTTCTATGCATACGAAAAAAAGTATACGTACATCATAAAAGGTAAAAAATGAACGGTTAAGGAGTGTGATAGCATGAAACACCAGTGAGGGCTGTAACCACACGAATCATAATTTGTTCACTTTGTTACTTGAGCTGTGTATCTACGCTACTTTTCTCAACATAATAATGCAAATGTATTAATTTTATTCAAAAAAGAAAATTCAGTTTACTCCCTTATGATCTGTGAAACAGCTCAAATCTTTTTTAATCTCCCTGTCCGGTAAGGATCACAATTTTGCAATTCGTAATCCAGAATTTAATAATTTTTCAAAGGTTACATTTTGAATTGTAACTGACCTAGAAATCATGATCGATCTCTAAAATCCATACTTTATTCTCAAGAAACTTGAGATGAGCACAGATTCGATAGTGCACCTGAAATCACTGATTAAAATTGTTTTAAGGTTAGCATTAAAATCAAATGAGAGTCTACATAGCCATAATCTAAACCACTCACTCCCCGAAAAAAAGAAGAAAAAAAGCGACAAAAAACGAATAAAATAATAAGAATAAAAAAAGGGAGGGGTGTGTTGAGGGGGTTAAAACCAAGAAAGTTATATCCATTGGCCAAAAATGACTGCAGCAAGGAAGGTATACTTATTAGGAGCACTGAATATGACCATTGTGTACCCCTACAGAACCGAAACACCATCATCATTCTCTTAATTATAATTAAAAATAACTAATGTAATTTTAGCTGTAAATGAAATATGCCACTCTGCGCTAACTACCAACAAAAAACAAAAAACAAAACAAAACCAAAAAAAGCTTCCTTGAAAAACGGGTGGTAATTACATCTACTTGATTAATCCAGTCAAAAATTGTTTCAAGCTCGAGCTTCGAAACTCATGCTGCTTGTGAATTGAAAAACGACCGCACAAAAGAAATATTTAAAATCTATCTACGCCATTAAGTGCGATGAATGTAATGATGGAGAAATAGATAAAACAAATAAAATTACATTTAAAAACTTCCATTAACAAGGTAAACGCTATTTTCAAATCGTATCTTATATCAGCTAACTCAAAACGAAGTTCAACTTTGTGTATATTATGAACACGGTTTAAATTGTATGAGTGATTTATCTAGGAATTTCCCTATTAATAAAACGAATTTTCAACTAATTTGAAATGAAACGTTGTTACATTAGTTCTAATTTTCTATTCTAATCTCTTGAACGTCTCAATTAGCGAGGTAATTGCTCGATAAGAAAAATGAATATCAAACAAAAGCTAACCTTCATCTGGGACGGATGCGCTTTTCAATCCCAATTTTTTCATGCCCTCTTCGACTTCTTCGATATCTTTGGACGAAGCAGCGAATTTATCGGAAACGAACTCAGTCATAGTGGAGGGGTCGTCTAATGCTTTGAAATCTAAGCAAGCAGCTTCGCTAGCTAATATAAAGCATACAGGAATAAGCGTAATATAAATAATAAATAATAATGAAAAATGAAAGCAGAAATAACTGAAACCTATAAAAAGCATGTATACTATGCAGAATATTTCAAATGCTACTTATGACTCGTCTTCAAAAGCTAGCACTAATTTATGCAGTAGGGATAATTAGCGAATTTATACCCTCAAATGTTAAATAGTGATGGAGACTCATTTGTTACTGAAATTTCGAGACTTTCGAAAAACAATGTGGAAGATTTTCAAAAAGTTTGGTTACACGCTTTTCGACTTTTATTACACGTTTCTTTCCCCTAAAATTTCTTATTTTTTGACAGCGTCAGAGTTTTAGACAACCCTGGCAGCACATACAGATTTTATACACGGAACCTTTTTTTAGGAGATTTTATACTAAATTACTACTACGAGGCAACGCTCTCGGGCTGCTACTATTCTGCCCACACCTACTAGAAAAAGAAGGATATGGGTATTTCCAGTACTAACATAAATTCCTTCCTCCTAAAAGCACTATTACACACACAAAAAAAGAAGGTAAATACAGCAACGGTCTCACGCTTGTTTATTTACTCGTTTGGAAGCTGCATGACAGGTTTTATTTTTTTATAAGCATCTTTTTTAACTGGGACTACATTTCAGTTGATTTCGAAGTATTCAGTCAAGTATTGAAGCTCCGAAATTCAAACGGAAATTTGAAATCAAACCTTTGTTTTTCCAGTTTCAATTTTTTTTAGTACCTATTCCAAACGTACACACAATGCGATTTGGGATTTTGAACGAAATTTCTAGCAATGTAGTTGACCACCAAACAGATCTAAGCATACATGCCGAGCATCCTATAAGGCTAAATCTACATTCAAATTATTGCGAGCGGACAACAATAAAGGTTCATAGTTTACTTTTGAAATAAAATTGATAAGCTTACCGTTTGTCTGCAGACTATCGTCTTCAGCATTTGACACAGATCCTCGTCCTTCAGACTCAGCCATCGATGACAATTCATTGGCTTGACAAATCAAACTAACGCGATAAAAATAATTGCGCCAGAATTTTTCTTCGCTGATTCTGTAAAAACGTAAAACGAAAAAAAGTCAATTCGTTGGTAATGCGAAAGGACTGTTGAATGATGAATAGATTTCATAAATAAAAACTAGTTCAAAAATTACTAATCAACGTCATAAAAAGTTCATTTAAGAAATTTCGGTTTCGCTGCAGGTTCTAACTGGTTAAGCAAAAGATAAATTAGAAGTTGATGACTTAGAAGGGCTCAAACTTACTCGCTGACTATTGTTTTGTATTTTCATTTGATTGGATTTGTTTTCAACACTCGCAAATTGCTTATATTTCTTAGGATTTCAGTTACAGATACTGACTGTTCTTTATACCACTCCTGTACTTATCACGAACACGAATTCAGATTTAAACTGCACTAAAAACTGAACTGGGCCTTTAAATTCGAGTGTTATTCCGTTCAATACTTAATCAACACCAAAAAAACCGATATTAAAATGAGTAGAAAAAAAGTTGAAGAGATATCCTCGAAGTGTCACATCCAACAACATCCTAATAAAGGATGACAAACATATTATTATAAAAGATGCTTACACTTTTGGCACAAGCTCGAAACGCATTTTCTCAAGGTTTGGATCTTCTGCTAACGTTGCCATAGCAATAGGGTAAGACACTTCGTACTCGAATTTAAAATCAGCTCCAGCTGGTGGACTTCTAACGAAATTTTTCTTGTCCTACATACACGTTAGTTAATGAGAACGATGAAATGATAATTTTTAAAATTAATAATTTTATAGTGATATAAATTAGAATAATATTTTTTGTTGTACTAACCGTGGACAAAGCTAGACACTGTTCTTTTAATGAAGCTTCATTGGAGCAACCAGACCATGGTGGTACTGCCGTTCCATTACCCTTACCTTCTTTTTCTTTGATAAACGCTTCTTGCTCTTTGCTGAAATCAGCTAAAATACTCTAAAAATAAAATAAAAATGAAAATTTTTCAATTTAAAAATCCATTTGAAAAAATTGACTGGTTAATAATATTGTTATCAAAAAAAAAAAGTTTATACTCCAATAGAATAATCGTCAAGTTAGAATAATTGAGCAATTTTAATTCTATCGATGATAAGTATCCTCATTTGAAATAATTTTAAAATAAAATAAACGGGAATAATTAAATTAACGAGAAAATAGAGAGAATCAACAACAACGCACGTTATGTAAAACCTTGTTTACCAAATTCTATCTGAAATAGGTATTTTTTAAAGAAACTCGATGAGGCAATTAAAAGTTATTCCAGGAAACATTGCATCGTATCGTACCAAGCACGAAGTACAAAACTTGGCATTTTCTTATACTAGTATTTTTTTTAGGAAGTTGCATTTATATTTACTTTGTGTAAAATTTATATGAGATTATATATGAAGAAACCTTAAGACATTAAAATAAAAAATGAAATCTAATAAATTTGCAAACCCCGTTCACATTGTACTACCGCTTTTGCTTTTGCTCCAATCAACGTGAAGAAAAAATATAATTGTTTCAAGCAACGCAAAAGTACGATGTGAACGGGGCTTCAGTGGTTAGAGAAATATTTTAAAATTTAAACTAATCGTAGAACACTCTATTCAAAGTGTTGAAAATTATCGACTGAATGAAAATAAATTATGAAATAAAATCAAGAATTTATCAACTGACTTACGTTTTCTTCGACGGACTTTTTGATCTTTGCTCCAGCTTCTGTAACTGTCTTTCCAGCTTTATTCACAGCAGAATACAAAAAATTTCCAAGATTTTTGGCTCCCAGTATTGCTTTGGTAGATACTAAAAAAAAAAAAGGCACGCGGGGATTAAGATTTTGAAATAATAGGAGCTACGTAAGCAGCAAAGGGATAACGCATAAGAACTGGTTTGACGCTGAAAATCAGCTCAAATCCAACAAATTACAAATTTGTTTACGAAGATTGAAAAATATTACTAATCTCAACGATTTCTTAGAGCAAAACATGTTTCAAATACTGAGAAAGAATTAAAATAGTTACATTTCATCAACGAAAATATTCTAGGAATTTTATCAATGTTTGTCCACCAGCAAAAGGGTTAATTAGATGACACCACAAACAAGTGAGAGTTCGTGTCAGTGCATTTAATAATTACATTCGAGTTGAAGACCAGTTCGATCATTGAAATGAAGAAAGTGATATCCTCTCTTTTTTCCTCCCCATTCACACCAAAAGAAATAGATACAGGTACGTAAAAAGAAACAGACAACGTTTATAAGTAAATCGGTACTTTTATCAACAGTAAAGTAACTTGTTCCCTTAATGAATAAATATTCCATCGTTTCTTTACTTCCACTGCTGCAAAGACAAACAAAAATATTAAACACACCTACTTCCTTTTAATTTATCGAAAAAAAAGTACGAAATATGTACCTGAGGCTCTATTTATCGATTTATAAGAAAAACAAACATAAAACTGCTGCTTGGGAACACAATATTCTTAGATTCGAAACTTTCAACAAAAAACAAAAGAAGTACGTTCAGACTCATCTTGATTATACAAGGCATAAATTCTATTCGCTAACGAAAATAAAAAAAAAATTTTTCACAAACAGTTTGCGAACTTTTTTTAAGCTTTAAAATATTCGTTTTGACAATTATGTATTCGTCTTCTACTGTTTAGTAGATATTTAGGATTATGCGAGAACTAAATGTGAATGACATTCTCCTCATCTCATGAACGTGTATCCATTTTTTAAGTTTAAATATTGAGTTGACGATAATTTTAAAGTATTTCTCATGAAAACGAAAATAGAGCTTCTTAAATTATTCGAAACATGAAAATATTTGATGAGCTTAATTACTTTCAACGCGTTTTTGTGTAGCAGGCTAATAATTTCAACAAAATTTTATTAAAACATCCCAGAAAAATTTCATACTAGATAAACAAAATTTTCAACAGACAAATAATGCTTATAGAAAACATGAACAATTTTAGAGATGGAAATTTCAATCAGACTTTGAGAACAGAAATTAAGAAATGAATAAAGCAAAAGAGTGCAAGAGTAGAATACCTGCAGCAGGAGCAAATCCTTCTTCTTTGCCAACATCTTCTTCATCTGAAATCAGTACGTCGCTATCGGCTCCACCAGTTGCACTAGAAATGTAAACATTAATTTATTTAAAAATAGATTTACAAGGCGACTGAAAACTACTCCAGTATTCATTTACACACCTAGAATTATCATCGTCATCTTTTTCCTTTATGGAACCTTTAGGTGAGGTCTCTAACAGAGGGGAATCTGGAGCTTGCTCTGTAACAGCAGATGCATCGCCTTCTGATGTTTTTTTCAAACTAGCAATTCCCCCGCCAATCCAATTCGTCATTTGGTTTTTCACGTTGCCAAGCATTTCCAAACGACTAGTTTTGGTAGGACTAAAAACCAAAATGAATAAAATAAATGATAACTGCAAAGAAAAGTATTACTAAACTATTCTATAGAATGACTGGTAACAACTTTGGTCGTCGAATGTTATAAATGGGATGAGTTATCTCATCAATACATAAAAACAATACAGAGTTCATCGGGTAGAACAAAATTCAAAAGTATTATAAAGATATGATTTTGACAGAAACTATTCAACTTCCAGTTTAAATATAGGTTAATATTTTGATACTAGTGTTCTGGATTATTGGGTCGTAGAATTTTAACGATAAGAATGAATGCAGAATTCAGAAGTAAAGATTTTGAAATATGATGCTAAAGTATATGAACAGTGACATGCAAAAAGGTAGTAAGTCCATCTATTTTTAAAATAAAGTTTTATTAAGGTTCAACTGTACACACCAAACTCTACTTACAGTAAATATATCTCGTCCTAAAATGCAACCATCGGTGAGAAAATAAGACTTCGAAACTGAGGTGTTAAATAAGAGGGCTACGTAACATGAAAGTGTTTTTTTGCTCTCCTAAAAGATTTATAAAAGTGGATTTATCCCCTTTTTGCATATCACTGTTCATGTGGTGATGATAGAGGCTACCTCAGTTTTTTATTCAGATGAAAGAACTTGAGGAACGAATCTTATGATCGACAACAACTTTAAATGCCTCTTCGATGTTATTGAAAATTAAGAATAGTCTGAAAACGTATAATCAAGTATGGAACTCATAGGGCAGTAAGAGGGTGCGATGTTAGAGACGAAGTACTTCAGTAATTAGGTAAAATTAGCGGACTTCTACAAATCAATTTCAAATAATAGTAATAATTTTTTGTATCACAGATCGATATTACTGCGTCGTTCAATAACGCTGAGAAAGTATGCAAGTAGATTCTCATAAGATTTCGATTAACGAGAACGACTCAGCGTATAATATACGACCCTCTGATGATAGCCAGAGTTACCTCAGTGTCAATGTCAAGAGAAAGCTTGAATAAATCTCAGGGTACCATGTCCACAATTGAAATCTGAGTGTTTACTGCGTAACCCATAAAATTACCTAGATTCTTTCTTATCACCAGCTTCAGCAGGGTCTTCGTTCTTAGCAGTTTCTCCTTCACCTTTGAGCACCTCTCCTTCTTGCTTCTTGCCAATCCAGCTGTTAACTTGATTTGTTAAACCCGAAAACATTTTAACTCACACGAAAAAAACTGATCAGTAAAACAAATGAAATTGTACGTTACAAGTCGAACAAAAACGTTATGACAAAATTGATGACTATTGACTAATGACAATTGATAACAAAACGAGTTTACGAAGAGTCAGGACGATGACGATCCACATGAAACATTAAAAAAAACGAACGTTGGAAAAATAAATAATAACAATCGAATCACAGATGGTCAAAAATGAACGTTGGAAAAAGTGGAAAAATAATAACAATCGAATCACAGTTGATCAAAACTAGCTAATCAAAACCATAGACTAAAGATTTTAGTCTATGATCAAAACTAAGATTAAACGAGAAGATCACGAACAAGAAAAGAAAGTTTCTAGATTTTCAACATCTGAATTCTCGTTTGTTGATACTTAACTGTAGTGGCATCGTTACCCACGAAATTCGAACTACAAACGAGTGAAAGAAAGTCTGAAATTCTGAAATCGGGAACGGGAACAGAAAACGCAATTATTTCGTATTTTCAGCAGATACTGTCGCTCAACTCTTTGCTAAACTGCGAATTGCGATACCATATTTCAAAAAGTAAAAACGACGTAGAAATGCTAGGGCTGGTATCATAAAGCTATTATATTTTAAACTTCATTAAATGGCGCTTGCGTACTTGTCTTGCCTGAAGAATTACTCCCTCGTACTTGCTTCTCAATCGATACGTGAACCTAAACCAATCTAACAGCAAACTATCGTACACCTATCTTTTAAATACGAAAAATATATCCCATTTTTGAATAATTTAATCGTTTCGTTGTATTTTCTTCGCTAAAGAAGAATTATACTTCTGATGGGTACCTATACTCTTGATTTAAACTACTCGTACTCGTACTATCTGTAGTACAAATTTTAGTCCACCAGTAAAGCTGTGACCAAAGCTTTCCAACCAAACATCGACCAATGCAATGACAAGCTTACCTATTTCAAGCGCGATCATTTTTACTTATAACATTCGTAAGTTTTTCTTTTTCCTTTTTTTATTTTTTTATTTTATAAGGTTCGTATTTTTATTTGATTGAAATTCCATAATTATGAGTTTAAGAAGTCATTAATTCTTAGGTTCATCTAAAATAAACTTTATATTTTTTGTGAGAAGTTGAAAATATTAAGAGGTAAGGTACCTGTTTCGTTAATTTTGACTCAGTTTGAATGATTTTTTTTTTTCATGCATTATTGATGAATTCTACTTTTGTTTTCTTATATTTTTGTTTTTATTTTATTAATATAGAGACTTTTCTTTTCCATCGCTCTTATTTTATTAATTTTACTTTGCGGTTTTCAGCCTATTGCTGCGAAAAAAAAAATTATTCGTTTATTTTCACTCTGTTGGGAAATGGAGAACCAAACACAGAGGAAAACTATTTTTGCCATGTAAATAGCTTCTCTGTTGCCAGCCGCAGGTCTTAAATTGGAGAATATTCATAGAATATTGAAAATATTCTAGCGATAATGTCACAATATTTAATTGATAATCTTGGCAATATTCTGTAATAATACAGTTTTAGCGTGCTACTAGGGATAATCACTCTTCAGGAGCGTAATTTTCTCTGAGCCCGAAAAATATAAAACCTCCTCTAGGCAGGAGCTGAGAGTCTACTAAAAAATTTCAAATTGAAATTGAACAATGATATGCAAAATGGGGATAAGTCTACTTTTTCAAATTTAACAAGCGAGCAAATAAATATCTTCACGTTACATAGCCTTCTTATAATAACACCTCACCCGAAGTAAGTCTTATTTTCTCAGCGATTGTTGCATTTTGGGACATAATATTAACTCAAATAGTGCTCGGCGTTTAACTCCTTACAAACAGACACGATTTAAATTAAAGTTCATGAAAATCAAAACGTTCTCTTGAAAGAATGTTCTCTACATGGGTGCGTAAGTTATACAGGGTTGCATTCCGTTCGGCGTTTCACATTTAATATAATTATTTCTTTAAGGTTGTGAGTGATTCAAATTACTATGTTAAATTCAATGTAACTCCCTTCAACAGTTATGAAGGCGTTCTTAGAATAAGAATCAGTCGCGAAACACCTGTAGCCAACCCCGACGAAGAGATTAAATTTCCTGAGTGGTGGCCAAATGAGGTCAATGGACTGAATGTCCTGGTGGATAAACTGAATGGAATGGAGACTGGCATGACCACTAGCTCATGCAAGAAGGAAGAGCGCCTCGACGAAGAAAGTCATGCGATGTGATATATAGGTGCTTGGACTTGAATTCCATGCTTTCGTTCAGTTAACATCTCGTCTCACGTTTGCTCCTTTGGCCTGATTATTTCTATAACAACATGTATTTTCTGCGAAATAATATTGAGTTTGCTTTTCCTCCACTGTAAATTTATTTCAAAATCAAAAATTCTCTAGTCTCCTCTTACCGGTGGTAAAATAATTATTTAAAGATGAAACGAATGAAAAAATACAAGAACCTGATGAAAAGGAAATAACAGCTCATCAAGTAGGGACCTTTTTTAAAAAAGATAAAAATGCAGATGTTATCAAAGTGTGAATACTTAAACATTATTTCACCTATATCATGATAAATCTCAACTTCAGCAATGAGACAGTATGCAACTCGCGAAATAGGTAAGAATAAATTATGTCAAATAGCTACACATATGAGTAACGAGAAGGTATAATTCAGGCATTCAAAAGTTATCTTGTCAATTAAAACTGGCTTTTAGATAATTTTTTCAAAATTGGGTCAAGAATTCAGATCTCTCGCTTCTGTTACACAATGAATACATACATAAAAGAAAAAACGCGCAAAACATATGAAATCCATAACATTTTTACGAATTTCCAGGAAATCAAATATTAAATATTTATTTCCTTCACCATTCGTATTCGATGCAACATTTTAGCAAGTATGTCTTTCGGCAGGGGTTTCGGACAGAACCATACGCGACTATCCAGCAGGCAAGACCCTTCGGGTTGCATATAGAAAACATCGCTGCGTTGTTTTACACTGTCGTGGCTGCATACACATGGAAATACAGATTTTGAATAGGCTCTGGTTATAATTCACACCTCGGCGGAGGGGTTGCAAACATGTACAGGATATGAACAAGAATTTTAGTATTCATTACAGTTCGAAAGAAAGGAAATATATTATTGTAACCAAAAAAAAGAAGCACAAGTTAGATAATAAGGATCTCCGAAATGTTTTTGAATGGTAGACCTATTTCATTCTTCATGCTTCAAAGATACCATAACCTAAATGCCAAAAAATTATCTTGTTTCGAAAAATTTTCTTTTTTGCCCCAGAATAGACAAGAAAGTAATTTTTTACTCTTGTATTGTCAGAAAAGTTATATTTTCGAACCCCAAAACATGGATGTAATACAATGTTTGTTTTCAACCCATGAAGAATGAAGAAAATACCTACGCTAAGTGTATCTTTTTTTTTTTGCAGAATTCAACAAATAATCGATTTTAAAATTTCTAAAATGACCGCCGCAGTGGAAGCAAAGTTACATTATACTCTGTTTAACAAAAGAATGACCTTTGCTCAATTTCGCCATCACACGTGGTTATGACCATTCGAAACTTTTGTCATTTGTCATTCCTGAGTTGAACAGAGTAAAATACATTTATAAATATGTATGGAAAAAAAAAACACTTACCATTTGCTTAAATAAAATTCATATAATCTGACAGGGCATCTCAGAACGTTTTCTTTGTTTTCATGGACTTGATAAAAAGTTTCTTTTTGAGATTTTCGAACACCTATAAAAAAACAATTAGCCAGATAATTTACGAGTATTACAATCGTTATACTACACAGAGCTCAGCAAATATTAGTTTTGAAATAAATTACCGAGTGCCGAGGATGGAGGATAAAATCTCAGAACAACAGTTCTATCTGAACTGAAAGACGTCTTGGAATTTTGTTTTTTCATTCTCACAATATTCGAAAATGAAATTTGCATATGTTCTCGAACAGTCTGCAACAAATTGAACAAAAAAGTCAAGTAAAACGGAAAACTATAACTTAATGTATGCCTGGTGTAATAATTGGCTTAATGCTAATTTAAAGAGTATCAAAATTTTTGTCATTTCAAAATATTTAACTAATTGTTGATATATTAAATTGAAATTTGAACAGAGGTTTAAAATCCCTGCAGTAGTATGTCCAAATTTTGCCAATTAGAACTATACCAAAGAGAACAATTAGTGAGTTTAAATATTACATCTTTTCACTAGTTTCAATATTGCGGCGAAAAGAGTGTCACACTGATCTTTTACCAAATATCTTTATGACTTTTTAAATACTTACTAATAATTTGAATAACTTCGTATTAAAGAACAATATCGTTGCTAACAGCACATAAGGTGACTGTCCGCCTAATTGATCACATTCCCAAAGCAGTTCTTCTTCAACACCGGGGTTAGAAGAGGATTCTAAAATTACAATAAAAACATAGATATAATAATTTTTTTTCTCAATAATTTAGATTTTAAAATCTGGCAAAGGTCAACATTTTTTTCTACTGATTTTCAACACTGATTAACATTTTCATGAAGAACATGGCAGAACTAGACTAAAATAAAGCTAAAAACATTATTCTAGGATAGTTCAAGAATACTACTAGCCGATATAACTCAACTTGAGCTCTCGTTACCAAATATTTCGAAGCTATTTTCGAAAAAGTTAAAAAGACTGAAAATATGTATTTCTTGAAACTAATTCTTCAAAACCGAAGAAAAAATAAACAAATCAGACTATTCAAAAATTTGTAGAAACAAAAAATATTTTATATAGGTACTTCAACAAGGTTTATCTGAACACAGGAAAATTTGTTTTCCAGGCACGATAACAGGTTGTTGCCGTCATAGATAAAAACCCTGGTCAACAGTTGAAAAGTGTTACACGCCTGTTCCCAATAATTGTCTGGTTTTTATTTTGGGTCGAAAGAACTGCTCGAATTGAAGATATCTTATTAAACGTAAAAAATAAAACAAATAAAAAGACTTTCTTTAGATTGATCATTCTTAATTCATCTTTTTAGTGGGTAAATGTAATCATGCAGATGAATTTCATTGAAAATAATCATTTAACTTGAAGAGGCATTATAATTTCACTTATAATTCAAATTACTCGTCCAATCAAACACATTTTACTTACGAGAAGTGCTTTTGAAGCCAGAAAATTTCCGAGCTACTTCGTCCAGGGCGTTAATAAATGGCTGATACAAATCATTCAGAAAAATATTGTTGATACTGCCATTTAGAAATAAATACTGCTGAATACGGAGGCAAAAATAATAAACGCTATCCGCAGCGTATTCTGCGCCATTCTGTTGACGAATTTCTTTCACAAATTTGCATAAGAGATAGTTCAATTCATCGATCGTTAATTTCAGAATGTTTGTACCAAAGAGTTTCGGTTTTTTATTGGCCAAACAAGCAAGTATATTTTTGGCAGCTAACCACCGATTCCAGACACTCAAAGCTTCGCTGACCTGCAATGAGACCGCAAATATATTATAATATATGACCTTAACTCTCAAAGATAAATATAAAAAGTACACATCGGTACTCGTAAAATATATAAGTGGAACGAACTTTCAAAGGCACAGACGGATTTGCATTAGACTGTTTCATTTCACGCAAAGATGAGGGGGAAACATTATCCGACGGGGGTGAGTCGATAACAATTATTTCATCATTTTCAGGTCTGATATGAGTTACATGGGCTAGCCGAATTCTTTTCGAACTTGACGATCTTGCTGTCAACTCTGACGTTCGTTTTCGTTGCAGCAATTCTTCACCATGTGCTTCGGAAATTTTACTCGAGACAGCTTTTTCTAGGAAAAATTAAAACAACCACATAAAATGACATTTATTATAATCATGCCATCGGCTAAACAGTGATTTTGGAAGAAAGAGATTAAGTCAACTTTTCCAAATTTTACTAGAAAGCGAAAAAACACGTAGGTACATATTTTTTGCCCTTCTGATGATCACTTTAACTTTGAAGACTAATTTTTTCAATGATGCAGTTGCATTTTGGGACATAATATTTTTACTCTAGATAGGACTTGATGTGTAAAGAAACCCAATATTCAAAAAAAAAAAAGTGGATTTATCCGCTTCATGCAAATCGTCACTGTTGAGATGCAAAATTGCCAGATTTTTTCGAATTGAGAGACCGAACACCCGGGGCCTCATGTCAGAAAAAAAAAGAAGGATTTTGAGAGAGAATAAAATTTTCTTCAGAAATAATCAAACGAATAAAATTTGCTAGAAAAGGGAGATGATGATCTTCACGCATTGGAACATCGAAATGTAATCAAGCCTGCAACCAATTAATTGTATTCTCTTTGAACTGTTTTCTATTTCATGGCATTAATGCCACACCGTAAAGAGAAACACGAGCAAAAAATTACACACTCACTTTTTTCAATTAAAGGAATAAGGGATTTCTCAACATTCAGGAATTTCAAAATACGCGCCAAGAAGAGGCCTATTATGAATCTCAAATACCATAAATGTAAATTAATTCTGTAAGTGTGATATGTCCATGGACTGGTATGTATAAATTCAACACATATTATCGACTAGTTAGAGGTAGGTTTATCATAATATTCTCAATTCATTAACATAATACACAGCAGTTCAACGGCAAAGCTTAGATCACATACGCATTTTTTTTTTTATGAAAGCGACTATCTAAAAGCGGTAACTAGGAATATACGGTCGAAAATCGAACATTTAGCCATCCTGACATCACGAGAAGTAAGATCATTTAGGCTTACCTTCTATTTGTATTTGAGGTATAATTACATTGGAAGCAGATGTGGCTTTCAATTTGACAACAGGATCCTGGCTAACACGCTTGTTTTCAGTTTTTTGTTTAGTATGAAGGATTTTTCCGATATCATCTGCATAAGATAAATAATGAATAGATTATGATGAAAAGAATGATACATCTTCTTCATTTAGAAGCACCTATCAACTCAAACTTCGACTGAGTGATCTAGACCCACCAGAAGCACCAACGGGGGCATTAGTATCAACCCTAACAATATGAGAAGGACGTTTAGGCCAACCGTTTATTTGGGTTACCGGACATTTTTCCAAATCCGAGTTTCCTAATGTCATTTTTCCTAATGCCATAAATATCCATTAGGGAAAAAAATTAGGAAAAAGGACATTAGGAATAAAGGTATTAGGAAAATCGGTATTAGAAAAAATGGCATTACGAAAATTGAATTAGGAATAATGTACCGTAACCGTTTATTAGTGCTAGAGGTATTGCTACTCGTATGTTGGAAGCTGGTTTAGTTTTCAAACTGACTACAGGATCCTGCCTAGGACGCTTATTTTCAGCTTTTTTCTTAGTCTGCAAAGTTTTATCATGAGTTTCATTGAAACCCAATTTTTTAGTCTGAAGGATTTTTCTGCTATCATCTGTGTAAATAAATAATGAAAGGATTAAATAATAAAAAAGTGTTACATCTTTTGCGTTTAGAAGCTCTTCTCAACTCAAACTTTGACAGAGTGATCTAAACCCAAGAGAAGCATCAAGGGGGGATGAGTATCAATCTTGCGATTGTGAGAAGGAAGATTATTTAAGCCTACCTTTTATTGGTACTTCAGGTACTGTTACTCGCATGTTGGAAGCTGGTTCAGTTTTCAATTTGACAACAGAATCCTGTCTTGAACGCTTATTTTCAGTTTTTTTCTTAGTTTGCAAAATTTCACCATGAGTTTCATTGAAACCCAATTTTTCGGTCTGAAGGACTTTTTCTCCATCATCTGTGTACATGAATAATGAAAGAAATAAATAATGAAAAAGTGTTACATCTTTTACGTTTAGAAGCTCTTCTCAACTCAAACTTTGACTGAGTGATCTAAACCCAAGAGAAGCATCAAGGGGGGATGAGTATCAATCCTGCGATTGTGAGAAGGAAGATTATTTAAGCCTACCTTTTATTGGTACTTGAGGTACTGTTACTCGTATATTGGAAGCTAGTTCCGTTTTTAATTTGACAACAGGATCCTGGCCTGTACGCTCGTTTTCAGGTTTTTGTTTAGTTTGCTCAATTTTGTCAAAATCTTCATTGAAAACCAATTTTTTGGTCTGATGGATATTTCCTCCCTCATCTGTGTGAATGAATAATGAAATGATTGAGTAACGAAAAAATGTTACATCATTTACACGTAGAAACTCTTCTCAACTCAAACTTCGAGTGATCCAGACCCACAAGACGCACCAACGGTGGGATGAGTATCAACCTTGACATTATAAGAAGGAAGATTATTTAAGCCTACCTTTTATTGGTACTTGAGATACTGTTACTCGTATGTTGGAAGCGGGTTCAGTTTTCAATTTGACAACAGAATCCTGTCTTGGACGCTTATTTTCAGTTTTTTTCTTAGTTTGCAAAATTTCACCATGAGTTTCATTGATAACCAATTTGTCAGTCTGAATGACTTTTCCTCCATCATCTGTGTACATGAATAATGAAAGGAATAAATAATGAAAAAGTGTTACATCTTTTACGTTTAGAAGCTCTTCTCAACTCAAATTTTGACTGAGAGATCTAAACCCAAGAGAAGCACCAACGGGGGATGAGTATCAATCCTGCGATTGTGAGAAGGAAGATTATTTAAGCCTACCTTTTATTGGTACTTGAGGTACTGTTACTCGTATATTGGAAGCTGGTTCCGTTTTTAATTTGACAACAGGATCCTGGCTTGTACGCTTGTTTTCAGATTTCTTTTTGGTTTGCTTAATTTTGTCAAAATCTTCATTGAAAACCAATTTTTTGGTCTGACGGATTTTCCTACCATTATCTGGGCAAGATAAATAATATAATAAATATATTACATAATGAAAAAATGCTGGCATCTTCAATATTTATACTAAAACTCTCTTCAACTCAGACCTTGATTGAATGTACCAAACTCAACAGAAGCACCACTATCGATGTCATTGTTACTTTCACTGCTGATAGTCTCAAACTCGTTCTCCTCTGCGAATGTGGATGCTTTTTTCAATTTGACATTACTTTCGTTGGAATTAGTAGCAGTTATCTGAAGAATTTTCAACATATTATGCAATTAATGAAAGAAAACGGAAAAAGAAAAAAAATTTAAATAAAAAAAAAAAACAGTAAATAGGGGGGGTGCGCGTAATAGGCTACTCGAAAACTAAGTAGTTTCATTTCGAAGAAATCTGTTTCAAAATATATTGCCGGTATAAACCCAAAACTTGTCAAGTTCCATCAAAAATTACAAACCAAATTTCGACTTTCAACTTATGTTTTGGTAGCTAATGAAGCTGAATCAACAAAAAAAAAAAAAATCACGATAACTTTTTTTGGAACTTTACATTTTCTGAACTTGAGCCAGCAATACGTATGTGGAGAGTTTGCTAAAAAACACACACAAGAGTCGGTTAGCATAAGCTGTGAAAAAGCAGTGAATGCATTATAAAATACTTTATTCACTTACGAAAAATGTATCAACATTCAACAGCTTCAATTTCATTCACCAAATAACCCAATGGCCTTATGAATTTCAAAAATAAAAATTAGAACTTAAACATATAATGGAAATACTTTTTTATGCTTATGCAAATCACAGTATCGTATGCCATTACCAATAAAGGGTGTTAGAATTTTCATTTTATTTTGTTTACATGTCAACTTACTTCCTTCTGGTACATAATACGCTGATACGTTTTTTCTGGAGTTGGGATAAGTACGGGCACCGGGTAAGGTTGAATAATTGGTACAGGCACAGGGATTGGTATATTGTGCATAATTGGGAAAGGCACATAAATTGGAAATGGAATTGGTAAAAATGAAGGGTATTTCAAGAATTCGTCTGAAAAATATAATATTATGATATTAGAAAAATTTTTCTTCTACAAAAAGATAAGAATAAGAAATTCAATACTTCAAAGACACAAACCAGTTTGACATTCTTCATCAATCGCACATGGTTTGCATTGCACAAATTTATTAGCATTCTGCTTCGGTTCGGATGGTTTTAAAATAATTTGCGGAGTACACTTCTTGATTTGGGTTAGAATTTTCTTGTCTGTATTTGTGGTAGAACACACATTTACTGAAACTCTCGACTGGAAAAAAAAAAAAAAAAATTAAATAAATTAAAACCAACTCCTTATTATAAAATGGTATAGAATCATTATTGAGAACAAAATCGCCAGTGAAAAAATAAATTTTAACCCGATGAAAAACATATATACATTCAAAATAAAACATTGAAAAAATCATCTAGAAATTTACCTCAGTAGTTGAAGATACTGAAGAAAAAAATGAAGTTTCAGTCATGCTACTGGGGTTTTGAACGGTAGAGGAAGGTTCTGAAAAAAATAATAATAATAATAATTTTCTAACGAATGAAATTCAGTTTCAAGTTTTTTGACACGAAAAACTTCGAAAAACTTACCATTAACTGCGGGCAATATCAATGGAGTTTTAAAATACTGAGCTCGGAAAGTCGCAACACACTTGTACGAACAAAAATGTCCAGTGGTAGTATCTGACAAGATCAAATTAAATTGGTCAAGAGCAAAATTGGAACACAAATCGCATTTTAACCTAAAAAAGGGAGTATAATTAATGAAGGAACAAGTTTTTAAAAACTATCAGACGCCAGATCTTTTTGTACATTTTATTTCCTTACTTGCGGTTATGTGAGGCTTTTAAAGAAACTTGATAAAGAGTCAAACAATTTAAAGAACAGACGGTTACATATCCGCCTCTGATAGGTGCTTTTATCATATCAAAATTGAATTTTCTCACCTGTAAAAAATCTCATACAGAATTCTTGTGGAAGTATATTAACAAATACTTACTATTCGTATGAAAATAATCATACCTTACAACAGGAGCAGAACATGAGTTTTCTCTTGATTGTCAAGAAAGTGTTGTGACAAATTTTACTACAAAAATTATTTAAAATGCCATCGTAGGGTAAGAAAAACGAATCGGGTAAGTCTGGTGGGAAGAATTTCTTGCAAACAGTACAGTGATCTAAGGATGTAAGTAATTAGTAAACTGTGCTATATCAATTGAGAACAACAAAGTAGTAAAAAAATATAATCTTACTAATATCGACAATGTAGTGAGCAAATCTGAACGTTCTGAAGCACACATAACTGCATAATGAAGTAAGGTCTGAATTGTAGATAACCTGGATCTCAATTTGTTTTTTACTGGCACACACTGCGCAAAAATCGTGCAGGTTTAACGGAGGAATTTTAGAACCGCTACCCATTAAATTATAGTTATCAACGCAGCTTTTTGAACAGAATTCCTGTGGAAAAATGTTGATGACCTCGACGATTCTGTATTTAGTCTTAGATTCAGAATGTTACTAAAATGTAAGCTTACTCTTACGGTTCCTTTTTTATCAACTGGAATGCTAATGAAGCTGTCATTATTTGTTACATCAGCCTGACAATAACGGCACAATTTTTTTTTTTTCTTGAATTCTTCCAAACAAGGTCCCGAACAAAACTGTAAAACTTCAAAACCAATTCTCACAGCATATTTCCCCATATTAGGCGTTTGGACTAAACCATGGCAAAAGGAACAAAACGACCCATGCTGGACATAATAACGACCTGAAATTTAAAAATTAAAAACCACATAATTATGGAATATTATTCAATGAGAATGATACAGAACCAACACCTGAATTGTTTACATAAAATTATAGCTTTATATAATTTTCATCTTCATCAAATAACCGTCAAGTAGAGTGAAATTTTAACGATCAGTAGACAATTGATACCTAATTTTTAGTAGGCGTACCTACCTACAATAAATATATTGACTTTTAACCCATTAAATATGCATGAAAGCATCAATGACATTTATAAAAAAAATAAATATGTAATAGAAATAAGTCTTACGGAGACATTCTTCGCTACAAAATTCCATCGTTTCCCAGAAGAAAGATTTTTTGTCGGCTACATGAAGGCGACAAAAAGCACATTTCCTAACTGGTTGTGACGGAACCGTTTGGACCGACTGTTTCTCGCCGTTTGACGTCTCCGAAATTTTTTCAAAAGCAGAACTCATTTTACTACAAGTTGTTAGGCATACATATGTTCTCACAGAAGCAGCATATCGGCACATACGAAGCTGAAATTAACAGTGAAAGTTTTAAACATGTTAGTAGTAGGCTACTTATAAGACCAAGGAAGTGACCAAGAAAACGAGGTGATAACGAAAATGGACAATTTGTTGCTAAAAAGTGGTGAAGTCACGTTTGGTTGAAAAATATCTCAAATTTTATAGTATGTCTCAAAACCACTTTTATGTCACTTATAGCCTTCTTATGTAGCACCTCAACTTTGAAGTCTATTTTCTCAGGGATGTTTGCATTTTGGGACATAATTTTTTAACTGTAAGTAGGGCTTGGTGTATAGAATTAAACCTTCAAATTCAATTTTTTTTAAATGTGGACTTGTCCCTTAATTGTACAGCATTATTTTCTTATGTTGACGCTATGAAAATAGGTTTATTGACTGCCTATAGTTCGGTATTGTGTAAGGAATTAACTGAACAAGTTTTTCGCCTGGAGCCAAAAAATGTAGTCAATACTTTTTTGTTTTTTATCAAAGTCTTCAACAAAGTGTCCCATGCACCCTGCACGATGGTGAGTGGAGACTGGAGACTATACCTAGAAGAAAAGGTATTCCTAACATTTTCTGTTATTAATTCTTCATAAAATTTCATCATCGACCTATAAATTGGAAAATATGAATAAAAATGTAAAAATACTTAAAAAATGCAAAATAAATTTGTAAGGAAAATAGAGATAGGTATGAAACTAGTACGCAGAGCCGTCGACATACGTTTTGAGATCATTTTATTCCAAATTTCATCTATATTTTCGAGTTGTTGATAAGAACTATGCACTACCACTAGACCAAGTTACAAAATAATCAGATAAAAAGCTGCATTCGAAATTTTCGATAATTTTGAATGTTCACATTAATTCAGTCTAGAGTTTGGTACGGACTGGATCTGGTGCTTGTTAATACATGTTGCTGGCCGAATAGATAAATTTCTATAAAATATACTTCGTACGGTTAAACCCATTACAAATTAAATGCCTCTACTTGATATTAGGTAGCAGTCTTCGAATTATCTCATAGTTTGAAACTGATTATCTTTCTTCAAGAAACAGATAGAATAACAAAAATAGCAATCGAATTAAAGAGCACCAAATTCAAATCGAGGAGACGTCTTCCCAAAATTTCAAATTTCTAGAATTTAAAATTCAAATTAAAACTGCCTTAACTGCGAAGCTTAAGATCATCAGAATCTTCCTGAAATTCGCAGCGACTTATACCTAATCAACAAGAAACTAAAGTGAAGGTACTTACATTACAGCAATCAAAATAATAAGATGCAATAAACAATTACAACTATTATTTTATTCAATAAAATCGACGAATCTAATACCAACAGAACACATGAACAAATTGTTTCTAAAACAGCTATAAAGCGACTTCTTCCATCTTCTCATTGAAGATTACTCAGCAGTCAACAGTCATCATCTCTATTATTAACAACTCGAGATCTCAGCTATCTATTCACAATCAAGAATCAAAGATAACTTCAGCTTGTCTTTCGTCGAACACGTTTTTTCAGTGGTCAGCCACTTTCGAGCTTTTCGTGGTATACACGAAGCACAGACACGAAGTCACGAACGACGTGACGAAAGGGTAGGATATACCGTACACGTCACAAGCGGCCGAGGCGAAGATTGAAGTGAATTTGCACTGAATTTGCAGATGATGCAGCAGACAAATGCATCGTTGGATTCGGAAATTTGACATCGTGAGATTGCCACGTTGCCACTTCGTCTCGATATTAATTTGTCTTTGTGGTTTCTACTTTCTTCGCATTTCCCTTCATTAATGAAATAATTAAAATTTAAAAAATAAGTACTTCAGCGGGGACTGGGAAGTGGGGAGAATGAATTAATGGAATGGAACATGTATCTTAATTCGTTCATCATTATTATTTGATCACACGGAGCATTGGCCACGTGGCATCAAAAAGTTGAATTATGAAGGGGATTTTGAAATTTTGTACATAAGGGGTCAATAGGTCATAGACACGAGTAATTATTATACCATTATATTATGTAGATGGGAAACTCGAGGGTGTTTTTCTCTTCGAAAGTGTGCTATATTATTATCAACTTAGATAATATAACATGGATAGTCATTAGTCAGCGAACAAAATTTCGTCCTGTCAAAATGTACCATTTCCACTTGAGAAAATCTGAAGAAAATTTGCGATGTTGACAGGGTCGTTCTATAAGGCAAGGATAGGGCGATGGCTATCCATGCTATATTATCTAAGATTATCAATTGTAAGACGTTAACAGGAATTTAAATCAATCCATGTTTCCGCCTCCCTCGGCTTGGTCTCTATTTCATTTACATGTAAATTTATTATTGACTTCATTGAATTAGATTTAATAAATATTGTCGTAACTCGTAAGGATATTTTGATTCTTATAATAAAAAACACTTGAGGACTTTCCCAAGTCCCTTTCCCCGAAGTACAACAATCTTGATTCTTTCGACATTGAGAGAGTCGGAGACAATGTCGTGAACCGTAAAGAAACACAACTCTGGAATTTTTAAAATAACTATGCAAATTACAGCCGTCAGCGACAAAATAAACTATTTTTAATGAAGATGTAATATCGACGAATATCCGGGATTCGAGGACATAATACGGACAGCAATTACACTTGATCTGAAAGCGTTCTTCACAAGAACAAGCACTTCTCATCAGGTTTTGGATAAAAAACTCATTTAAACCCTTCAGATCAGTAATTGTTTTGCAACTATTGCTATTATCGCGAAATGAAAAAAAAAAACAAGGATTTCTCATAAATGAGTCTATTTATTAAAAAATGATAACAAAACTAAGCAATTTTTTTAGGCGGCACAAAACCAGTTCTTTTCGAAGTTTTCTTTTTCTCTATCTCAGTTTCTTGCAGTTCTGAACAGACTTCAGCATAAATTTCGCGTTGCTCTTCTTCCGAAATAGTATTTCTATATGCAAATGAAATTATTTAGAAAAGTTTAAAGGTAATCATGAATAATTACGAAAACTGTAGGTACCTGTACTGCCACATTAAGTCATGTTTTACAGGATGCTTCTTTTTTAGCGATCTTTCCATCCTCAAAAGTCGAGTTCTTGATGTTTCATATGGAGCAACGCCTTTATAGGGTCTAATTTCATGACGAATCCTATAAGGACGACCTTTCAATTTGACCTGAAACATATTAAAAACAGATCTCAATGAGTACAATTGAATGTGAAAATAATTTTTGCTAGAAACTCAATTAAAAACAAATATGGTACTTGAAGTGGATTAACTGGCACAGGCGCCCCTTCGGGCAGGAATTCCATTTCCATGTCAAATGGAAATGTGGAATATTCAGGTTCGGCATCTCGTAAATATTGTAAATCATCGTCTAGTCGCTTTTCCAAGCGTAGAACCTCGATTTTCTGCAATTTCGGGTCGTACAAATCATATACAACCTCAACACCTGCACATGAATGTCAAACGTTACTTCATATTTTTACAACTAGGTCCAAAGTATTAAAATTAACATCAACCTTGGTTGTCAACAATATTCCTCAATGTAAATGATGCACAAAGGCCCGTTCCGTGTCGAACTATACAGATTCCCACAAAGCGAGTAACTTTTTCGGGTGCATGATCGGTAGCAGAAGTTACAGCTAAAATACTTCCTAAAATAAAAAATACCAGTCTGGTCAAAAATAGTATGATTTGGCAATAATCTCAAATAATAAATGTGGATTCATTATTTATGGTTTTTTGAATACATTCATTATCAATAATTTTGTTCGTCATAACTTTTAAAAGTAAGTATCTAATTTGAAACGTTTAAAAAATTTATGATAATGATAAATAAAAAAATGAATAAACCAATTCAGCTTCAACCAAGAAAGCAAAGTGATCTGAGCTATAATCAAAACGTTTTTTTCTTCAACCAAACATTGAAAAACAATGATCTTACTTTCAGATGGTTGAAGGTTTTGTTTTGTAAAGAAACAATTATTATACTCGTTGAACGAAACGAGAGTTTCCTGTTTTTCAATATTTCAGTAAAGAAATATTCAAATTATAGATTCGACGCTAAAACAATAATACCCACCAACATAGAACTCAGGAATAGTAATGTGATTCCGTCGGTTGATCATATCCCTACGTTCGAGCTTCTCTCTGATTGGATGACGCCACAGAGTATTAGGATGTGGTAAGAATTCTGGATACTTGAACCTCACCTTTGGAGAAACAGCAGGTTCTCGCTCTTGATGATTGGATTTAGGTTCGTGTTTGGCGGCTGATCGAATGCCTGCAGAGCACTGCACCAAGGATTCTACAAAATAGTTTAGATGGTTGTACAAAAAATACAAATCAAAGGAAATTACAAGCGTGAAAGATAACTTACTGTCATATTTTAATATGTCAGGTACGATGTTTAAATCACGTTTTAGACAAGAACGAATTAATGCAAGCATTTGGAAGAATTGGGTCGAATAATTAACGAACGTTTCTTATATGTCTTTTAGCTGTAGATATTGATTTTACATGTTACCCACGAGATAAATTTTCATTTCATAGAAAACTGAAAAGAACAAAAAACTGAGAAACATCCATTCTTCGTTCAATCTTTCTCAATTCAATAGTGAGATTTCACTTCGTGATAAAGCTTCTGATAACTGATAAGCTTCACCGGTAATATCGATAAATATTTTGCTGTATATATACCGATATAAGCATTGTCACGAACCCATAAGGGTCCATTAATCTTTGAGAGAACGAAAACCGAAGCGCTAATAGCAAGAACCGAGGCTAAACGTCATTTAAAACGATTTTATTACATTTAAAAGGTAAATTTTATTACTTCACGAATTACGAAAATATTATTACCATAACTTGGCTACGATTCGAACTTACACTAAATTTGCCACATCATAATTTAATTCAGGTACAAAAATGAAATACTAGAAATTATGAATACGAAAGGAAATGGATCACGGGATCCTAAAATGACTAGAATGGAAGTATTACTCTGTCTTCGTCTGACAGCTTTAATTAGGTGTTAAATTTAATGAGACTATCTTTATTTTCAGATGATGTCCCTACAAGTTAGAAAGAGCGTGCACGACCTGCATAATAAATAAACACGCAGAGCGCGCTGATTACCAATAAAAATAAATAAGCTAAAATATTCTAAGTATAAAAGAAATGACGAAGTGTAGCGCTCCAAGCGACACCGAAAGTATTCATGAGCTATGCTCGTGACATTCCCGCCAAGAAGGACAGAAGTTTGAATTTCTAATAAACTTCGTCAAATCTGTTTGCTAAAAAAAATGTAAACATAAAGATTACGAAAATAAATAAATAAATATGAAAGTTACGAAAAATTAACTGAGAAAATAAATACGAATAATTAATTCAAGAATTCAAAACGAAAATGAGATTCAATAAAGATAAGTATTCCTTTGACTCGTTTTTTAAATAATTTAAAGAATGAAAAAATTTTCTTACGATAATACTAACATGAAAAAATTCGTTTTATTTTCAGATATAGCTCAAAGAGCGTTTAAAGGATACTCTGTATCGTCGATACCTAATTCGACGATTACTGGTTCATCGTAACTTTCTGCGTCCAGAACACGAACAGATTTGGACACACGATCTTGAATGACACCTTCGTGCTCAGCTTGCACGATACCGGTAAGTTGACGATTGAGTGGTCGCGCCGCTTCCTCTGGTAATTCCATCGTAAGCTCCAACGGAACCAATTCGACGACTGGACGTAAAGCTCGAGTACCATTCGCGAACTTTATTTGAACGGTCCGAACGCAACCGTCGGCGCTGCGTTGAAGCCTCTCGATGACTGCTTTCCTCCATAAGGCTCGTTTCCTTTCAGGTTCGGCGACCAAAACAATCTCGCCCACCGTAGGTTCACGGTGCTCTTCTCGATACTTTTTAGCAACGCTATCGCGTCGCTCTCGTAGCTCAGCTAAGTAGAATCGCGACCAGTGTTTCCAAAACTGATTCAGCTTTTCCTCTGCAGATTTCCAGAACGCCCAGACAGGTTGTGCTGCGTCTGACGCGTCCAATTTACTGAAGTCTAGTGGCAGCGCGGTAAATCGCGCCTGCAGGAAGAGTGCTGGTGTAATGATCGGCGATTCCAGCTCACGATCGACGTAAGTGATAGGTCGAGCGTTGAGCATCGCCTCAACCTCAGTTAGAATGACGTCTAACTGTCGCTGTTGAAAACTAATGTCACCATATGTTCGTTCCAGCGCCAACTTTGTAGAACCAACCAAGCGCTCATATGCACCACCAGACCATGGTGCGTGTGGCGGAACGAAGTACCAATGGATCTGTCTTTCTGCGAAGTATTCCGCCGTGGCTGGATCCTTTTCCAGCGTCTGCCAAATCGCCGAGAAGCGCCCATTAATGACGTGAAATTGGGGCGCGTTATCGGTGAGTATATCTCTCGGTACGTTGCGCCGTGCAACAAATTTTCGGAAGGAGAGTAGGAATTCTTGCGTCGTCATGTCCCACATTGGTTCAAGGTGAATTGCGCGAGTGCGCAGGCAGGTGAAAAGTAACACCCAAGCCTTTCCTTTCTCTCCGCTCTCGATTCGCCGAATTTTAAGGGGGCCAAACACGTCCATTCCGGTGGCTGCAAACGGTAGCTGCTCGTCGTCAACTCTGAAGTGCGGCAGCGGCGGCATCCGCGGCGCCGCATACGACCTTGCTTTTTCTGCGCGACAGCCAAAACACTTTTTACTCAGAATGCCATATACTGCCCTCCTGCCACTTGGGAGCCAGTAGGCGCGGCGCAGCGCCGCAAGCGTGTGTGACGTCCCCGCGTGGCAATTCATCTCGTGCGCATTAACCACAATCAGCTCGGTTAAATACGAGCCGGGTACGAGTAAAATTGGCTCCTTTGATTGCTCGCCTAGTGCTGCGTGCTGCATGCGCGACCGCGCGCGCATGATGCCGTCCGGGCCCATGTAGACGGACACGTCCTTCAATTTGGGCATCACTCCCCGACACTGCGCCTGTCGCTGATCCCAGCGGATCCAAATGCGCAACGCCAGGCCATAATCCAGCGGAGCTTTTGCGCCGAATAGCCTGCGCTTGTAGTATCGACAGAGTGCCTCGATGCAATACGCCGTACGGCGCAGCAGAATTCGTAGCTGCGAAAACTTATTGATGTCGATGAAGAAGGGCGGCCGAATGGGCGCGGGTTGCGCTGCATCCGCCGCATCACCCCCGTCAGTGGCCAACACAAACTCGTCAGCGGTGGGGTTTAATCGACTCTCCTCTATGCGCTCTGCGGTGGCGCTCGGCCACAGCTGCTCGTCGCGCAGCCATCCGGGACCGTCCCACCATTTTTGCGCTCGCAGCTCGCTAACCGTCGCACCTCTCGTCGCGACGTCGGCCGGATTTTCTTTCGTCGGCACGTAATGAAACTCATGAATTTCATTAGCGCGTATTTCGCGCACCTGTTTCTCGATCGCCGCGGGTAGCAGCTTCTGTGATGCGACCCACGCGAGAGCGCACTGGCTGTCGCACCAAATGTGGGTTTCCACAGGCTTCTCGACATCCAGCGCAGTCCGCAGGAACTTGGTAAAACGGCTCCCGACAAGCATAGCCAAAAGCTCAAGTCGGGGTATGCTAAGGGCGCCCTTTGGCGCCAACCGGTTCTTTGCAGCGACCATGCCCACTGCTACACTATCGCCGCTCACTAAACGCAGGTAAACCACCACCGCGTAAGCTTCCTGTGAAGCGTCAGTGAAGGCGTGCATCTGCACCTGCACTTCCGGCGCATCGACGTCTAATTCTGCTATCCGGCGGGGTAATTCGATTTCGGCGGCGTCCTGCAATGCCCGCACGAGCTCGCTCCACCTCTCGCTACTTTTCTCATCAAGGGGCTTATCCCAGGTGAACCCGTCATGCCATAGCTTGCGCAGAAACATCCGCGCGCTAATTATGACTGGCGCTGCGAACCCAAGGGGGTCAAATAGCGCCGCCATCTGCTTCAGCACCTTGCGCTTGGTCGCGGCACCCCGCAGGTCCTCGTTGCGCGGCTTGCGCAGTGAGAACGTGTCAACTAGAGTGCGCCACTCCAATCCAAGGACAGCTAGGCGCGCGCCTGGCTCTTCGTCACCCTTTTTAACAGCTGCTCGCGTAACTGGGTCGTTGGTCGCCCACTTGGTCAGCTGCATGCCCATCCTCTCGAAAACACCCTTGGTGTCTCGATAGATTTGAGGCATATTAGTTCCGCTTGGCGCAGACAGCATAAAGTTATCAGCATACATATGATGCCCTATCCGCTTTGCATCCTCTGCGCTTTCTTTCTGCAGGTGATGATGAATGACGGCCGAGAGTAAGAAGGGGCTAGCAACCACACCGAATGCCACTCGCTTAAAACGATAGACTTGTAAGTTATCCATCGTCGGCTCTTTAAACGGGTCCTTCAGCCACAGAAATCGCACCGCATCGCGATCCTGCTCACGAACGGCTAGCTGATGAAACGCTTTAGTTATATCGGCCACTACAGCCAATTTATTCTTTCGAAAGCGCACTAACATCGTCACTACATCGCTGAGCCAATTCGTACCCTTTAAAATAAGCTCGTTTAAGCTGCGCTCGTGTGCGGACCCCTTCGCTGAGCCGTCAAACACAATGCGCACTTTGGTAGTCTTGTCGGGCATGATCACCGGATGGTGTGGTATGTAGTGGACGACACGGCCGTCCGGTACACGCTGGCCGTAAACTTTCTCGACGATCCCGTCGGCCTCCTGCTGGCGGATGATCTCGTGGTACTGCCTCAGCAGCTCGCGCATCTTGCGCAACTTTCTGTAGAGTGAGCGCAGGCGACCAAGCGCTAACCCAAAGTGTTCGGAGAGGGGCGGGGGGTATTCCGCCCACGGCCACGCGACCTCGTAGCGCTCGCCGTTAAACCACACGTACTTGTAAAAACTGCGCAGCGCGCCCTCCTCTAGCTCGACTTCCCGCGCCTCAATCTGCTTTAATCCAAGCGCCTCTAATTCCCACATTCTTTTCAGGTCCGTATCGCTCCGAGTAGCAAGCGTGACCTCGTTTTTGTAACGCCGCACTCCACTTTCAGCAGCAAAAATGAGCCACCCATATAGCGTTGACAAAAGCTGACCGCCGCCGTTGATCTTCACGCTACGATCGAGCGTGAGTAGATGCGCCAAGCAGTCAGTGCCCAGCAGCAAATCGATCTGTTCGCCGGCGCCGGATTCAGGGATGTGGTACTGCGCAAGGTCAGAATGAAGCGCGCGGAACTCAGCAACATCCGCGGCGGGTAAATCGTCTAAAATACGATCAACCACGTATGCGGGTACATCTAAGCGCTCGCCATTTGGTGGGCGCAGGTTGAATTCGGTGACTGATGCTGTCTTCTTTTTCAGCGCTCGTTCGCCCAGCAATTTGAAGGTGCGCGCGTGGATGCGCTCACGTTCAAGGCCAAGCTTCTCAGCAACTGGCGCCGTAATTATGGTGCAGCTGCTCGCTGTGTCGACCACCGCTCTAACTCGTACGTTCTGGTCGCTGTTTCGGCGGTACACCTGTAGGATGAAGGTTAGAAACCGCCCGCCGCCTGGTAGTCGGCGCCTGACTGAGCGGGGCTCTTCTTGCGTAAACGCTGGCGCCTCACCGCTAATCAGCGCAACTTTCTCCACCTTCTCTTCTTTGGCGGCGCCGAACCTTTTCGGACAGAACGCCCTATTGTGGTCATCCGCCTGACAATAGTGGCATTCTTTAGGGTTTCTACATCGTTCGCCTGGATGAGCGCGCTTCAGGCAAAGCTCGCAACGATCTAAAAGTCTCGCGCGCCGACTTTCAATGTCGACGTACTTATCGCACTCGTCGGGCCAATGCGAAGCATTACAAAATGCGCACCTTATTCGCGGCTCACCTGGTTTAAATCGCTCGGACCGCCTGTCGCGCGTTCTCGAGCCCCGTGAGCTACTCGCGGGGCGTTCGGATTCCGCTGGTGTTTCCCTCTCAGCTTTGGGCGCACGTTCTTTCTGCGTATGCTGATTCTGCTGCTGCTGCCGGTGGTTATTCGACTGGTTCGAATGGTTTGGCTTGGTGTTGCTCGCTGACGCCGAAAGTATGACCGTACGGTGCACATTTTCACGGGCGGTGACGAGCTTATCGAGCTTTTCGAGCGCTGCGCTCAACAGAATCGTATCGTCATCTTCAATGACCTTACAAACTATGTCATCCGGAAATTTTCCGAGTACTAGACCACTTACGTAGTCATTCTTGTCAGGGTCATGCTCTAAACCTTGTAATGACTTAACGATACCTGTTATTTTCGCCAGCGTCCACCGCAGCGACTGGCGCTCGCCTGTGGCAGGCTGCATATCATGCAGCTTTTGATACAGCCGCATAAGCGCTTTCTTTTTTCCACCGTACGTGCGTTTTAATAAGTCGACGGCAGTTTTATACGCATTTTTATCGTCTGGGAGGTCATCGACCAGCTCCCGCGGCTTTCCTTCGAGCGCGGCCTTTAAATGAGTGAGCTTAGCTATCTCGCTCAACTCTTTATGCTGCCCTACTATCTGCTCGAATACGTCTATAAAACTTTGCCATTTCGACTCGTCGCCCTTAAAGGTGGGTATTTTAATAGGCGGTAATTTCATACCTGTGTTTACTTTCTCAGGTTTCGCCTCCGCCCCTGCTGCGGGCGTATCTACGGTTGCTGCGCTGCTGTTTGCTGTGCTGCTGACTAAAGAGGCGAGCTCCTCGATCTGGTGCTCAATTTCACGCCGCCTCGCGCGCGCCTCCTTTATCAAGCTCGCCGCTGCTTTTTTGGTTTCGTCTGTGGTGGTTGAGGTCGGCTTCTCTTTGTCGAGTAGCGCGATGTCTTCGTTAATAGCTTTCACGTAGAGCCTCAGCCTACCTACCAGGGGTGCGTCGAGCTTTGCGTACTTGAGGGCTGCGTCCAGCGTTACCTGCAGATCCTGCGTTGCCTGCTCCATGTTTCGATCTCGCGTCCAGTGGCCGTTTACTTTCTGGCTCCACCTGAATGCTTGATGGAAACTACGCTCGCTTCTACCATGTCACGAACCCATAAGGGTCCATTAATCTTTGAGAGAACGAAAACCGAAGCGCTAATAGCAAGAACCGAGGCTAAACGTCATTTAAAACGATTTTATTACATTTAAAAGGTAAATTTTATTACTTCACGAATTACGAAAATATTATTACCATAACTTGGCTACGATTCGAACTTACACTAAATTTGCCACATCATAATTTAATTCAGGTACAAAAATGAAATACTAGAAATTATGAATACGAAAGGAAATGGATCACGGGATCCTAAAATGACTAGAATGGAAGTATTACTCTGTCTTCGTCTGACAGCTTTAATTAGGTGTTAAATTTAATGAGACTATCTTTATTTTCAGATGATGTCCCTACAAGTTAGAAAGAGCGTGCACGACCTGCATAATAAATAAACACGCAGAGCGCGCTGATTACCAATAAAAATAAATAAGCTAAAATATTCTAAGTATAAAAGAAATGACGAAGTGTAGCGCTCCAAGCGACACCGAAAGTATTCATGAGCTATGCTCGTGACAAGCATCAGAGAAATATATGGGTGACTGAGAGAGATGAAAAAATCCAAGAGGATGATGTGTACAGCGTTCATTCATCAAAATGAAAAGAGATAGAAATATAATAAGGTAAGTTGAATTCGATTCGATAGATAAAAATATCGATAGCTTTCGAAGCATATAATTCTTAAAAAGAATCGTGTCGGTGTCTCCACTCTCCAGCATCCAGCTGAGTGTGAAATATAATTTGATGAGTGATGAATTTGAATTGTTGATTTAATTGTTTTATGTAAGAATTTTCTTCATAATTTGGTATTTTAATGCAATAATTTTGTCATCGTTGTATTTCCTTCATTCTTCTGGTTTGTAATTATTTATCGAAATGAGTTCGAAGTAGATAAATTAGGTATTGTATGTTAATCATTCAATAACAATCTCCATTTATTTCGCTATTTCAAGTAAGCTGAATCGAATCTTATGGCTTTTGATACTAACTGGGATATTGACAAATACAAATCTCCCTTCGAGAGTGAAGAACATTGGGAACTGAGACGAAGTTTTCTCGTCGCCCATAAATCCGAGTATCCTGAGGATCAGTTGGTTTGTTTAGCCCAAGTGTTTTTTAACATAGAACTCCTAGGATGTCGGTAAGTTATCAAGTTTATGTATCGTTTTAGCGACAATAAGCAATACTGATTGTAATTCACCCGTTGCAGATACCCACAAGAAACTATGAAACTTGTTTCGGAGCTAGCCGAAGGCATTGCTGACGACTATCGCGATAAGAAACAGCAGAAACTACAGAGAACTTTTGTCAAAGCATCGGATGCAGCTGGTGCTCGACTCAAAGGTACAACTGCCTGTGAGTTATTGAATGTTTTGCAATTTCTGTTTGTATATTTGTAAATGTAAAAGATATACCAAGTCCCACCAGATTCTATTAATTTAAGCTTATTGTTCGCAAATGTTGTAACTACGCAGATATAATTTGATAAATATTATAGGTACTATAAACGCCCTTCGATTTTAAATGTCCAAAAAAAATTGGTCAATATAATTGTCCTAAAATTTCGTATAAAATACTATGCTTAGTGAAATCAGAAAAAAAAAATTTTCGAAGCTACACTACAACGTAGAACCGTTTACCAGTGTGGGAACACATGAATATTTTGGCCATAACTTGGTATTGATCCGATAGTAAGACTACAAACTGAAAAATATAACTACGAGTATTTACATACCCTTTTTCGTAGAATTCGTTTTTTGGTTCTGAATCTTTTGCATTTACTGCTCACTTTTAATGTTATATAATACTAAAACGAATTATATTTCCCAGGAAATTTACCAACCCCTACTTCAAGTTTTCCGGCAGTATCTGCTCCGAGTTCTTCTACATCATCGACCCAATCGAGCAGAGAAAATTTATTGCCTGAAAACAGTCCGTCGATTGAAAATTTGCTGTCGAAAAATCCAGAAATTATTTCCGTTTCAGTCTCCGATCAATTTCATTTAATTGTTCATAAGTATTTTAAGGATTTCATTATTATGAAAAAAGTTGACGAAATTTTTTTTGATCATGGCCACTATATTCTACAACGTTCTTTTGCTAAAACTTCCATAGTTCCAACATTTGAATTTCATATGAAAGGGACACTCGCAGATCCGTAAGTCACTTTAAAAAAAATATCTAATTTATACGATGATTTTTAGTTCATTAAATTGGTACTTTTAGAGTCTGGCAATGTAATTTGAGTATAAATAAGGATGCTATGACCCATGCAGTCGCGAAAAGTAAAATGATATCAAGAAAAGCAGCTATTGAAATTCTGTTGTTCAAATTACAAGACTTTTGCTTCACTATTGATGTTTGTATTTGACTTGTATGACGCGTACTTGAAATTCCTTTTTATATTTTATTATTAATGAATAACAACGAATTTATATTTGCAGGAGAAAAAAAGATTTGTAAGTGACGGTTCTACTGTTGAGAAAAGTACTAATGAACAAAAAGAAAAAGAAACTCCCGAAAATAATACTATGGATAGTAACGTTGGAAGTAAAATTATGAAAATGATGGGTTGGAAAGGTGGGGGTTTGGGAAAAACAGAGCAAGGAATTTCGTCTCCAATCATGTAAGTTGGGAAAACATGTACAATTCTTTACTAAAATGAAAAATTATATTTGTTCTCAGATTATTTAGTCTTTAATTAATTTTATTTTAGGGTTCAAGACAGGGTTCAACGCTCCGGGTTCGGAATGAACTTGACTGAAAATGAGTTAATGAAAAAATTACATCATAAATTGGATACTTATGCTAAAACCAGCACGAATTACGATCTTGTATTTTCTAGCGACTTTTCCAAGGAAGAAAGAGCTAAGCTGCATCAGTAAGTATATCTGTGACTGTTTTCTGAATTATCTAGTTTTTATTTCTTTAATGTCAAGTTTTGAGTGATACGATTGAGAAATCAGATTTTGTTATTCCTGATTTCAAGTGCCGCCTAAAGCGGTAATTTTTATACTGAAAAAGTGTTCTTGTGTTTGCCTCCGTCTGCAAAATCATCAAATATTTTAACTTCAATTCCAAAAAAATAATAATTAAATGAAAAGAACTACTCGTACGATTTTCAGCAGGTTATGAGATTACACTATCCATCAGATGTCAATTACTATGCTTTTAAACGTAAATACGTGGATCCTTCATTCTGTGAGTGTAGAAAATAATATTTTCATGAGAGTGAAAAACTGAAATAATTCGGTGCACTAGTGAGAGACATGAAATATTCTCAATATCAATTGGATAATTGGATATAATAATCTTTTATCATTCTGGCTGAAGTGGTTTAGAAAAGGTTTTTCATATTTTGGCTTTCTAAAGTTGTTTTGTTTTCAAAAGGGCAAAAAAAGTGTTTTAACTTTTAAGGGAAAACAACTTCTGGGGTAGCGTATAAAAATTAGAAAGCAATTTGTTAATACCTATGTCACTAAACAAGGGATAAAATCTTTAACTTTTTTCAAAACTATTTTTTTTACTGTATGTGACGCGAGGCTGACCAGAAGTCGCATTTATGAATGGGCTTAATATTGAAAAAAATTATTATTTTGCAGAATGGCCGTGAAATTTCATTTGAAAACTCGTAGCTACGGGAAAGGCGTAGACAGACATTTAGTTGTTTCAAAAGCTTCGGATCAACAATCGATCATAGAAACCTTGATGAATTGTGGTGGCGAAAACGAAAAGTACAAATTGATTCCTCCAGCAAATTTTTGATATCTTAATTTTATTTTCAGCGAATTCATTAAAATTTTTTACTACATTTTTGAAGTTATTTCATTTTGGCAGGATAAAATTTTCTTTCAACTTATTGGTTGTCATGATTAGTGAATATTAAAACTAATTTAAGTGATTCATGGAATAATATTGAAAAATTGTTTTGCTTTTTTGTCGTAAATTGGTGGATGTGCTCCTGTGATTTTTGTGGGTTTTCTAGTCGAGAATTTATAGCTAACTTGAAACCCGCAATTTTATCTGCGAAGTGTGTTTAAATGCTGGGTCATATGCAAAATATTCAGCTGAAAAAATTCAGTTCAATTTAAATATGTTTATAGTACATTTTATTATTACAATACTTTCAAAACTTCCGTTCATAATAAAAATTTGCTTTTAGGTAGCCTTCTTAATAATTGAAGTTTTATTCAACTAAATTTTTTTAGCTATATTATTCTAGTTTAAAGTCATTCAATACAAGTAAGCGAAGTGAACGAGTAGGCTTCAAGGCTGTTTATTGTAAGTATACCTATTGTACAAATACTTAAGCTTTTTACAATTCATTTTTCTCCAGCTGAAACATCGTTAACCCTGAAAACTACAAAATGATAAAAGCAAATATTTTCCTCCTATATATTTTTGATTGCCTATTGAATTGAAAAAATTTGCTTCTAATTTTTACTATGCAAAGGAAAATCCTCACAATGACTTGTTTACAAATTCAGCTTCTCATGTTTTAAATTTTGAAATCAAATTCTGATGAATTGCTGGTGATCTAGTACGTAAAAACAATTTCAAGTTTTTGGAAATTATCGTCATTATGTTGATCAAAAGTTCATTCTTACAGAAAAATACTATGACTACCAATACCAAGAAAGTGAGTAATACCGTAGGTACTTAATTTGAAAGTAGATGAAAAGGCTGCGAAAAGCAAAATATTTAATGAGTTCTCGATAAAAAATGTTAATATGTAACTTTAATTATTTGAATTTTTCAATGAGCCAGTTTAAAGTTCATATTATTCCGACAAATAAAACGAGAAATTCGTACTATCTGAAATTATTTTCTTCGAACCTGCGAATTTTAAATTATCTGAATGATTTGATTGGGTTATCGTTTATTATTGAACACGTTATAAAAGCTAGTACCAATATTGCTCTCCAAGGTGAATTTGTTTAACTAACGAGCTGAGAAGAAGTTTACTTCTTTATTATTCAACTATTAATCTTTGTTCTCACCAGTTTTTCGCTTCAGTGCTTACGTTGAGGAAATTAATATTTGCAAGTAAGTAGGTACATATTATTATACTTATAAATTATAATTTGCTTTACTAGGTAGTCGCTGCATAAAATCTCATTAATTTTTATTACTGCGTTTTACTTAATCCCTTCAAATTAAGTGAATTACTTGATTTTATTTAAAATTATTTTTTGTTAGTAAGTATTACATTTAGTCATTTACTACCAGCCAGGATTATTTGAGGCAGCCTTTCAGAAGCCAGTCCCTTCAATATACCATGGTATCGATTTATTGATATAAATGTTCTTGTCTTCTTGAAACATTATTATTGCTCCAAGAAAATTCAAAAAAACACATTTTTAAAACCAAGTTTTTTTTTTAAATGTTTTGTAAATCTTAGAATTTTAATCGCTGTTTCTTTTAGTTTGTGAGAAAACTATCGAATAAACCTTTCATTATCGCATACTTATTAATTGAATTTTATTCCAAAATTGTATAACCATATCAATTTGAAAATAAAATTGAAAAAAAACTACCACTTTCGAAAAAAAAAAAGAAAAAAAAGGCAATAGTAGTTCTATTAAGTATAAATTGTGGAAAATGTTTCCATGGTAGGAGTGTTCGGGTTTTCCTGCACTCTAATATTTTATATTGGAAAAATAAAAGGCGGAAAAATCAAGTCTTGAAAAAATTGTGGGATGAATCTAACATTTTCAAATTCCAAAAAAGAGCGAAAAAAGAAATTCGTGACTTGTAATGGTTTCAGACAATTTTTAAAATTGGTCTAAACATGTAACACTGCCCCTTTAATGCAAAAAGCTATTCGCATTTTGTCACAGCAATTGTATAGGTAATCGAGCAATACCCATCCGAATGGATAAAAATAAGTTCCAGACAAATTGAACCACGAAAAACTTTATTCCTGTTGTTCGTATTCGTATACCTAATTCTCTCGTCATGACTATCCACTGGTATCAGTCTATAGAAATGAAGAAAACCAGTTTTGATGGCCTCTCACGACTATCCGATGAATAAAATAAAAATATGATGATTCATAAATTCTGTGCGTAAGATTATAAGAAAAATTGTTTTTACTACCTGTAAGTGTGTTTATTTTTATTTGAAAAAAACCTTCAAATCGGTGAAGTCATAAAATTCAATCCGTATCTAAAATAGTCAAGTCTTCTCAAGCAGAGGAGGTAAATACACAATCATTATTTCATTAATTATGTAGATATATCTTATCGTATAGAATACCACTAGCTACTACTAGTTTTCATCTTTAGGTACCTACATTGATTGGCTACTCCGAAGAAAAAATATAATTTGTTTTATGCGATAGATTGTCCTAAAATACATCTAATCCTACCCAAAATGCTTAGAAATAAAAATCTCTTTTTTAATACGAGTAATATGTATCTACTTACTCCATCGGTCAATTGTAAAAATTATTTCATCTCTTTGAATCACGATGTGAGCCATACTACTGTAGATTTTTAGCTAGTGCCGTAAGGAAAATTGGGGGGGTTGGATTACACATATTCTTTGTTTTGCGGGTGTTTCAATTCCCAAGCCCTTCACTATGCCACCGTATGAAATCATTCATGTTTTCTGTAGTAAAATCAGAACTATTTTTATAGTCATAACTCAGAAGTACGAGTAATTGCGTCCCCAATGTCAAAATTTTACGTCTTAAAATTAAAAAAAATATGATTGTAAGATTTCAAAATTACATCAAAATTTTTTAAATATTTTATAAGAATTGTCTAAATATTTCAACAGTTGTTTGAAAAAACAAAGACTATTAATCCAACTTTTGCAAATTTTACATAAATTATGCTTGAGAAACCATTGCTTTTAAAGACTTTTTAAAATTTGTTGAAAAAAGCTTATACCTTTTTTTCACAAGATATTTAGTTTTTCGTAAAAATTTTAAGATATTAATGCCATTGTTTTAGAAAATATCACTCACGAAATTGTCAAATTAGCCATGGTTAGGTATTTTAAAATGAAGTTAATTTACTTTAGAAAAGTGGTTTTGGATATTTCTTGTAGGTACTTAATAGTTTGAAAAAATATTTTCCAATATATTTTATTTCTTGTCCAGTATTACTAAATACAAATATTACGTATGAAATTAAAATATTTTTTTTAAAGCATTTTGGTCTTCAGATATTTGGGAATCAATGGCCTAAAACGTAAAAGCTGTTATATCGACGTTTACATTTGCAGCAGCTTTTCAATGTTTTTGTTTGTTCTTTCCAAGAGATGAAATTTTATCACCTACTTACTATAACAGACATTGGAAAAATAATACATTGAAAACGCTTCGATCAGCTCTTTTTTAATCTCCATTATAAACCACATATAAACATTCATTACGAGGATTTATTTTTCCTCCCCCAAAGAAATACCCTGAAAGCTTTTTCACCCTATAAACTATCGAAAGATCAATTTGATAGAATATCAATTTTTTTAGCCACCTTGTACTTGCATTTTATTATAAATCAGCGAGTAACCATCTCCATGTAGAACCGAGCTTTACGGTTATTGTTACTTCACACCCCTCTTTGTTTATGTGTTATTTCGTCAAAGGTTACATGTACAGTTGAATAGAATATCATTCGACCTACTTTTTTTTTTCGACGAAAGGTTATCTTCAAATACCATGACCTGATGACCGAAAAAAAAATCACTTTTAGGGGGTGCCCATAGTTTAGCCATTTTTCAGGCACAAATTTTTACTTGTATCGACATAAAACCTACGTCAGGTAAACTTATAAGTCTTCAGCATTAACCAAAAAAAAAAAAAGTGAAATAAATATCACAATATTATTGTAAACGATGTTATCGCTTAGTGATGATTTCCTGGTAGCCTACATTCTTATGTTTGAAATAAGCAACAAATTCTATCCATGATTCATACATTTTTTAGTCATGGGGAATGAAAAGCGACTTCCATTTTTTTTGCCGTTTTGTCACTCATCTAATTTATGCGGTTTATTTTTTTTTTCCACTTTTTCCTTCTCGTTTTCCATGATGATGGGATAGTTCACAAAGTGTGACGAGCAGCCTACGAAGGTCAACCAATTGTAGAGGGGAAATTTCACGATGGCTACGTCACGAGCTTCTCTTCAGTTGTGCGTCGGTTCAGTGTTAACGCTTTTCATTATCTGTTCGGTGAGTGAGACTGCAGGCGCCTCAACAACCAAATCGAAAACTCCACAAGCATCTGTGCCCACTAAGAATACAGTCATGCATGCAAATTTTAAAGACGCCGGTAAGAAAGCTGGACTTCAAATATGGAGAATCGAGGTAAGTCTTTTCGTAAATGTTTTTATAATGTTGAATTAGAAGAGTGAGACCCAGTTTAACTTCTCCAATTTAGTTGAGAAAATTGACTCCAAAATGGTCTGTAGCTGGGAAAAATATAAAGCTGAAATATTAGCATCGGAACGAATGTGGGATTTTTCATTTGCTAGTTAGAATATTCGCATGTATAAAACCGAAAGTTGAAATCGTTTCTGGCAGACTAACAGGTGAAGACGAGTTTTCTTTGAAAAGGGGCCATGTATTTGGACCGCTTTCTCAAGAGTTTATCAACATTTTATTTCGAGTGTCACAAAACGAAGGTACCATAAACTGTCGGAAAACACTTTACATATTTTCTACCTAATATGGTAGTTTTCTGTCAAATGGTTTTTTGAATAGTTTAACTCAACTTGGATTTTTTTGTCCCAATCAGAGTCCTTTCTTACCAAATCAGTGAAAAAACAAATTTGCAATTTTTCATTAATTCTGATAATATTTTCTTACATCAGGCTGTCGATTTTCTCGATTATTGTTGAAATGACTATTTTAGTTAAATAAAATAAACGTTTCGAAAAAATAATTGACAGCTTAATTTTCATGTCATAGAAAATAATGCCTACCTACTCATTTTATCCTCCACGAAAACTAATAAATCTCACACGTCTACCTAATAGTATTCTATCGAAGAGTAAAGACAAACCTTAAATTCTTTTTAATTTTGAAATTTTTAATCAGTATCGGTAGAGTAAGATGGGGCAAAAGGACACTCTAGGGCAAATGTCCTAATTACTGTTGGCAGTCCTTAGAGAGAGATTAACAAAAAATAATGATATTACATCAAAATACACAGTATCAACACTACGTTATCCAAATTTTGTATGCCTATCCAAGAAAAATCGAGAAATAATTGGTCCATATCAATTCACCTGGGAAAAATTGTAATTTTCATTTATAAGGAAAATTTGAGAAAGATTTAATTCATCAAATTTCCAAAGAACTTCTTCCTCATTATTAAAAATGGTTCAACAAGTATAATGTATATGGTTTAAGAAGTATAATTTATAATAATTAAATTCAAACTCCTATGATACAATTTATCCAAAAATACAGCATGAGACAAAATACTTACAAGTCTAATGAGGTAAAAGTTCTGTGGGCTAAATTTATAAAAAACGACAAGTTTTTCTGGTTCAATTTTTTTAAATACTTATTTTGATGCTTCAGTATTTTTTATTTTATGATACATCAGCTCAAAGACTTGGAATAAGCATGGAGTTACAGAAATTTAGGACTTAGCTTAGGGTTAGAATCATTATTTTTTAGTTTAGTTGAATTTACAAAAAACCATAAAAAACAAAAACAGATTTTTGTGGTCTACTTTTTCTAAATGGAATGAGATACTTCAATCCTTTGTATTTCATAGTATACGTATGCTTACAGACTTGAAATTAGCTTTTAAACGTTGATAATTAAAGAAAAGTAGGACTTTTGTCCCAAGCTATAGGACTCTTGCCCCTACTAATATGGCAGAAGTCCTAAAATGGCATTTTTCACTTCAAGAGCCTCCACTCTCGCACATTTTGGTTTCTTTAGTTCTACCTATGTTGGTTGTATCAAGATGAGTTCAAAAATATACTAACCCGAACAAATCTTTTTTCTCCAATTATTATATATCCTCAGATATGAGCTTCTAAATTTTGAGTCACTTGAGTGTGAACTCTTGCTACACCTTACTGTAGTAGGCTATATGGATATTAGTGATATGTTATGACAAGAATTTTTATTATTTCTGCTTATAATCTGAGAAAAATAACATTAATCCGCTTTCATAAATATTTTCCTCTTGATGCTTACCTGATTCCTCAATCAGCTAACTCGTACACAGCAAATTCCTATACCAAAAAGTGCGATGGTTCAAAGCGTCCATTTGTGTGAGAAGCTGTCTTTGTGTGGATTTCATTGAACCCATGACTAATGTATCCATCGTCATAGGATGTATTTTCGGTGAAAATTGTTCATTTCGTGTATTTTTTGTGTTATAGGATTTCAATCCCGTCGCTTACCAACCAAGCGACTACGGTAAATTCTACTCTGGAGATTCGTATATCGTTTTGAACGTAAGTAGTCAACATGGAATTCTCATTTGTAATAAGTTCTTATCATATATATATTTAGATTTTAGTCACACAATATTTTTAGAAAATTTTTTGTTATAAAATTATATCGTAAAAGAGGCATGCCTGTTTAATACACCAATGCATAATAGTAGTACAGGTCTAGGAAATTGTCAAAAATAATTATTGAGTGGAGGAAGAAGTTTAAGCCAATTCATCAAAATGAATTGAAGGCGTACGTTTTAGAAGTGGTTTTTCTAATCTCATTTTAATGATTTTCTAAAGCTTAAGTAAAACTCTTTTACGTACTGCCCTTGGATAAGCTCATGATTATACTCATCTGGATTTTGTACTAATGACGAGTTGGTCATAAATGAACTATAGTTCATTTTAAAAATTTTCTAGGAAGTTATACGTACAAGAAGAACTATAATTTTCCATTGCTAAAATTGAAGTTAGGTTATTCTGGCTGCATTTATTCATATGTCTTGATAAATTTTCTCAAGGAATCATTTCATTGACGACATACATCCTATTCCTCGATAAACTGCTTCAAAAACTAATTTTTATTAAAATTAATAAATCAATCAATAAATTATTAATAAAATGAAGAAAATTCAACTTGAAAGAAAAACTTCAGAAAATAATGTTACTCGGTATCTGTAGTACAAAAAATTAACGTCATACTTCCAAACTCCAGGTTTTTCTTGCTTAAATTTTTTTTAAAGAAGCTGAAGGTTATTAAAAAAAACATGTTGCCTACCTGTATCTTTTCTATCCACGCATTCTTTATCCAAATATTGATGAATTAATGTAAGACTAAAGAATGTGTTTTCCTTATTTTAATAAATTATTTCAAAATCGATATTTTATAACTTAATCAACCAAGATTTTCAGAATTAAAATTCAAAGTTGAATTTCTGATTTTATTCGCCAATGCATACCATGTTCGTTCTTTTTCTATTTTAGTGCTTATTTAAACGCGATGAAATTGTTTTTTATGTGGTAAAAATTCGAAATGATGAACAAAGATTGTCAGTTCGTCTGGAAAAAGTCCAAGATTTTTTTCAATGGCTTGCATAAAGAAAAAAAATTAATTTTTTCAACCTTCCGATATCCAATTTGAAAAATATGAAAAATGAATTGGGCGTTGTCTGTCCACAGAGAGGGCTTAAGTTTTCCTCCTCCCATATTACAACACGCAATATTGCTAATGGGAAATGATTTTATTGATCTACTTATCAAATATTTTTTCATTCCCTGCGTAGACTGAGGAAACTAGTGAAAGCATTTTTCATTTCAATGATTTTCCGCTTTCTACTCGGTATTGTTGCCAGTTGAAAAGTCTAGTTTTATACAAAACGTCTGTGGTTATTTTACATACCTTGAGAATTTTTTTGGTTTCGTATTAATAAACCCATTACTTGATTAATTTCCTATTACTTACTCGAATTTATTGGCAAGTTTTCTCCTGTACTGGGAGAGGGGTGAAAGAGATCTGCTACATATAGCCAAAGATTTATGGTGAATCACAATATTCGTCAATGCTTGAATTTTTTTTAAATTTAGGGAATATTTTCCAATAAAATTCCTCAACATTATTTTATATCAGTCCATAACTCATCCTTATTATCAGCTAATTTCATGAGTAGATCGTAATATCAAATATGCGTCAACTTTCTCTATGACTTATGTAAAATGGGAAAAATACGGATAAAAAGTTGAGCAGTCTTTGAAGGGTCATATTTCATGAAATTAGTTCAACCTAAGTCAATTTTTTCAGTTTCACGATCAGAGAGATTTTAATTTGATTAGAATTTTACCAAGGGTATTTCTACCCGGAACTAAAAATATTTCTTTTTCAAATCTAGAAAAATGAAAGAACTGGTTAGTTCTCCTTTTTTATCCAAATTTTCATTTTATAGGAAGAATTTAGTTCTTATAAATTGTTGAAATTTTTATTTTTCATGTTCGGAATCGAAAAAAAAATTTATAATCGACTTCAAAATTGCTTTTAAACGGAGAAAGTACCCACAGTACCGCCTCTTATGTATAATTATACATTATGATGGTTTTATCATATCTAACCATAAGTGCTTCTCATTAAGTAAAAACTCATATCTCTTTTTGTCGAAAACATTGAAGTTCTGTTAGTATGTATAAGCTCTGTTGTTATGCAGTAACTTATTTTCAAAGTTAAATGCAACAGAATAATAATAGCTGTATTAGAACAAAGCTGCAACAAAAAACAGGTCTTCATGTTTTATTCAGTAACCTCGAATTTGTGAGCAGTCAGATATTTTTACTACCTAAACAGGTGATGAATACACATTTATCTAAAAATGTACAGAAATGACGACTTTTTTATAGGGATGGTATAACTTCGTGCTTTTCTTCAGCTCAACCCTCGATGTTAGCCTCTTGCATCGTAGACTCACAGAACTGAGTTTTTTAAAGAATAATTCTGTATTCTGTTTCACGTAAGAAGACTGATTTTTCAGAGCATTTCAGGCCTGTAGCTTCTCTCACCTCTGGCACGATGCAATCTTTGTTTATCAGCCCTTTGTTGCTATGCTTACCAAGACCAGCATTGTATAGAAGAGGGTTTCATGCAACTAAACTATTCTATTTCTCCCCCGCCCCACAAGAGTTTCTCATGCACTTTCTTCAGCTCTGAGAGGAGGAAAGTTTGACTTTCCCCTCTGCTAGTTAGCCTTTAAAATATAAGTGTATTTAATAATAGTATGAATCAACAATTGGATTGAATTTAATTTCACTTGTGCATGTTTCTATTTCAGACCAAAGAAAATAAAGGTACTTTCAGCTGGGACATTCATTATTGGTTGGGCAAAGAAACTACTCAGGTAAAGTGTTATTTTCAATTACCATGCTGCATACTTTTTTTTCGTAAACTAACAAACACACAGATAGCCCGTAGTCTTGAACCATCCATAAATGGAATGACTTTAAATTATCCTTTTTGTAAAATACTAGTAGATTTAGCCCGACTACAATTTACAATTTATTTGGAAAACATACTCTGCACTCTAGTGGCATATTGCAAACTTGCTGCAATATACAAAATATTTTATAAATACGTCTAAATATTTCTCTTCAAATCATAAAATACCTTAAAGCGACCATCTGGTCACCGCACGGTTTCTTTCAACTGCTAAAAATTTGTACGTCTGATAATATTTTTTTGTTTTTTGGCTTTCTTTTCACGTTTTGGTTTCACGTGGAAATGATTGATTTTTATTTTTATAGGATGAATCTGGTGCGGCTGCCATTTTTGCTGTACAACTGGATGATGGGTTAGGAGGAGTTCCAGTGCAATATCGTGAGGTGCAAGAACATGAAACTGATAAATTCTTGTCATATTTCAAAGGAGGTGAGTTATTTCATGTTACCAGTATTATAGCAATAGTAACTTTTACCGAAAAAAATGAGCACATCAATTAAATATTATTTTGGTAGAAAGAAATACTTACACAAAAATCTTTTTACGAAAATTTGAATTTTCATTTTCAATCTCATGAACCATTTGTGAGATATGAAAAATTTTTTCAGTGTTCTAAATTATAGCGAGCCACAGATGCCTAGGTAATATTTTTTTTAATCAACAATTTTAAAAACGATTGAAATGAAAGATTTATTAATGTAGCAGCAGAGAGTGGCCCTTGAGTGTCTTTGTATGGCTGTCAATTATTTCTCGATGCTAGAAATGTTGAAAATCGAACGAAACAGGTCAAAGCAGGTACAAAATTGAGAAATTTATCCGTAGTCCGTTCAAGATGAGTTACACTTAGCGAAACAATTGGCGAACTTTGCCCGATTTATGTGGGGGGCTAAAACTATTTTTTCTCCTCTAGAAAAAAATTTTGGTTGTCTACTTGTATTAAAAACCTGCTAAAAACGATGATAAAATGAGTAAATATTTAAAAAATACAATAAATCATAATTAAATGTCAAAATCGTATTAATTCTCCTTGAACTGGGGTGAAGGGGACGAATTTCAGCTCTGGAGGGGCATAGGCTCCCTGTCACCACCAAGTCCACCCATGGACAAAACTCACGTATTATCTACTGCGCACCCTTCCCTTCTCACTTTCTGCTCTCCCACATCCGAAACAAACAAGTATTGTGGGTTGCGAATGGCGTTTTTCACTTTGTAGGGACTATAAAAAGATATTTTTCTAATTACGTGAAGTTTTAAACAATCAAATAGCAAAAGTATTCAACAGATTTAACAAACAATTTTAAATTCGCAGTTTTCATGGCCTATCTGTTTTGGTCGGCCCGTATAAAGCTGATATTAAAGTCGGTTAAAAATATACGGGCTTGTTTACCTTTAATGAATGTCTAATCTCGAGGGAAAAGTTTAAATTATCATTAAAGTCATCCATTTGGAGAAAATGTAATTTTAATGATGAAACGCATTTTCACTTTGAATGTTGCTTTTTTCATGTACTCGTATGTAGACGTTTACGAAAGTTAATATGAGCAAAGAACACCAATCGATTCATGAAAATGATCGTACATGAACTATCTACATATAGTATAACCTTTCACTATAATACGAGTATACCCACCCTGTTTCAATTTCATACGAAATTTCATTTTCATAATTGGCGAAAAATTAAGTAATGAGAAAGAAAAAACATTTTCTACTTTCAATTTTTTTTTTCTTTTCTAAATACTTACTAAAAATTATAGAAAATTTTTTTCACAGTCAAGAAAGTTGTTGAGTGTCTGCATGGGGGAAGTATATTATTTTGCAGTGTATTACGTACTATCTTACCAAATTTCGGCTCATTGGTCAAAATACTGATATTTTACAGCATCACCAGTTATAATATTTTCATTGTAGGACTTTTAGGTCACGTGGTACTATTTACTTTGTCTAAAAAATGGATGAAAATCAGTTTTATAATCTAAGTGTCATAAATTAGCTTAGTGGGTAAGTTTTTTTCATTAAACGTCTTACATCGTTCTTTTTCTTGGTGAGATATTTTTATGAAAGCCAACCAAATGACCAATCTTGCTTGATCATGCTAGCTCCTTTTTCTCCAATCATGATTGTTGGTGAATTAATATTTCCACTGGTTATGAATGGCATTATGGATGCATCGATTACTCTTAATCTTTGGACTTTATGAACTCGAAGTCTGCTATCAACCACTGCCATAATATCAGCTTTGGGTCCCATTTTGCAGGTACCGCAGGGATGCCAGAAGGGTGATGTAAAATGCCGAGCCTAAATGTGTGAAAACCGTCATAATTCGGTGTTTGATTTGAATAAAAATAGTTAGAGGTCTAGTCGATAAATATTCAAAAATTATTTTCAAGTGTGTTACTCCTTACTCTAAGAAGGTGATGGCGAATTCAAAAGAGAGTGAATCCAAAATAGTATTCTTGATTATGTTAACATAATAATGTCTTTTAATATTTCATCTCAGAGGTTATTTGGGAAATTCTATATTATCGGAATCGATCTTGTGTTGTAATTTTCAGGTTACTGATTCCAAATTTAACGTCTCAGTTTTCCATCTTTATCAGTTTAATTCATTTTTAACTAAACAAATTTTTTACCTGACATTCCCAGTACCCGTCGCTCAGTATTGGAAATTGTTCACATCCTGGGAATTTGTTCGGAATCAAGGTCAAATTGAATCGTCGAAAAGCCGGAGCTTTGGTAAATCGATGACCAATATTGCAGGCTTCAATCTGAAAATGAGGGTCAAAATTTTATCTAATTTTCTACATTTTGATAAGGTTGAATTTGATAAAATTTTGATATTACCATGTATTTCATATCTCTTGGATCATTATAGTAGGGGGCATAGATGAGGGGAGCAGAAAATGGATTATTGTCCTTCAATTGTATCGAGCCTCTGCTAAATGGTCGTGAAAAAACTGGTGATATTGCGAAAGAATAGTTATTCAGGTAGTTACCATAGACTCGATCGTACGCATCTTCTTTGATACCATTGCCCACTCGATCGAATAAACCTCCATCGCTATTTGAACCTGTTGGAATGAGTACCACTTGTATGTCTGGCCAATTTGGATCCTTGTTGTATCTGCCAACAATAACTGATCTAAGTTGCAAAGTTTGTTCAGAAAAACATACTTTGTTGTGTTTTTATATTTTTGTTGGAATTAACTGGCGCAAGAAAACTGCGACAAATGTACTAACATAGGGACAAATATAAAATGGGCGCTGCGCATAACATTTTATAATTATCGAATTAGTATAAGAAAATTTGACTTTTAAAAGAGGACCATTTTAAACTTACTGTTTTTCGAACTTGGGTATAATTTTCAAGTTACGTATAAAAAAAAAACCACGATAAAGATTGAGGAAAATGATTTCTGCCCTATCTCCAAAGAGCTGTCCTATGTTTGCCTTTTATTACTAATAAATTTTATTAGCTGTAATGTGTCTGTTACCCCTCCTCCAAATTTGCAATCGTATCGATAAGGCCAATGGAATAGGCTTTAACTCACAAATGACTAAATCATGACTGAATTGATGATTCAAGTAAAATTTTTTGATCATGTCGATTGCGACTAATAACTCATTACCCATACATAAACGACACGCAAGAATTATTCCAACTGTGCAAAAATATCTACATAGAATCACTCATTTATAAAAATTACAAAATGTTTTGTATTTCATTGTGACTTACTTGGAGTTGGCAAACATATTCGCTTCACTTCTGGGCAAACTGTACAATGGACCAGTTCTGAATTTTGTGAACAAAGTTCGTGACAAGTCTGTTAAAACATTTTTCATTACTGCTGATGTTCCCCACGGTCCAATGTTCGTGTTGTTATTGATGATGTAGGTAACACCTCCGACAGCTACATGATCTTGTAGGTTTTGTCCAACTCCTGGAGAATTCACAATTGTGTAGATTCCTTTTTGTGACAAATGATTGCTGGGTCCTACTCCAGAAAGCATCAGAAGCTGAAATTTCAAGAATTTAAATTTCTTTACTTAAATACCGTCGAATGGGGCGACTTTACACACTTTTTTTATGTTTTTCAACTTTGTCCTTTAATAACTCTTCCAATTTTGAAGCTATTGAAGTGAATTTGGTTTTAAAATTTAGGTCTAACATTTCTCAACACAACTGTAAAAAAAAGTTTGAGTTTGCAGCCTTCCTTCTATTTTTTATGATTTTTCAAAAAATTTGTGTAAAGTCATCCCTCAATGGGGCGACTTTACCCATCAATTTGTAATTGACGGGTTATTGATAGGTGGAGAGGCAAAATTTGAGGATGTTTACACTCAGACATACAATTGAAAAGAAACTAGTCAAGTACCAACTTCAACCGTGTGAAACCGAACTGAATATTTTGAGTATCTGTGGTTAAAAAAAAAAGACGAATAAGAAAAAAGGAAAAAACCATATCGTCGCTTTATTTTCTTGTTCTGTTACTGGGTGAAGTGAGGTGGGAGCGGCGATCTTTTTTTTCTTTTCCTCCCTCTACCTGCTTCGATCCAAATCGTATTTTGGTTTTAATTTTTGCCTGGCAATTTATTTATTGGGCTAAAACGAAGTGGGTAAAGTCGCCCCTTGAATGTAAAGTCACCCCGTTCGACGGTAATGCTTTCATTTGTTTCTTACTTCATGTAGACAGGTATTCACGACTCAGTCTTACAATTAATTTTTTTGACGGGGGGGGGGGATGAAGAAAATTTTTTGAACGTTCATAAAATTTTACAGTATAACTACTTACTTCTTTATATTTGGTTATTGTTGATGAAGTCTTGTACCTTTTCTGCTCTGGTAAGATTACCTATCTTCGAAGTATAATGAGAGTAAGTCCTCACTAGTTTTCTAAGCTAAAACTACAAGGACTGTTGAATAGGATGATTTCTATTTTGGCTGGTTGCAAATGATAACAACTGACTAAAAATCATTGTTGACCCTTGTAGGTCTAGGCTCATTACATTTTCACTAAAGTTTCTCCTCCTTTCTTAACAAACTAACTCAAGTCCATTTGTTTTTTAAATATGTTTGGTTTTACTTCCCTTAGATTTGTAGTATTTTTTTTCTAAATTCACCTCAAATTATTGGGAGATATTCACATAAAATTACATCCGATGATGCTTACTTGAGGGCTTTGTACAGCTCCAGCACTCAAAATCACCTCCTTCCTTGCGTAGACTGTTTTCATGTATGTAAAGCCACTGATATTCTTTAAAAACTGAACTCCTTCGGCGACTTTAGTTAAAGGATTTATCAGCACTTTGGTGGCCTGCGAATTCAAGCTTATGTGCAAATTGGGACGTCTCTTGGCTGGTCGTAAAAATGCTTTGGACATACTGTCTCTCAGTCCATCTCTCAAATTGCACGGAGTTCGTGTTACACCTACTTGAGTGAACCCGTTCACATCCTCATTATATATGCCAAGTTCTCTTGCTGCTTGAATAATGATATCTGTGAATGGAGACTGGTATCTCAAATTCTCAATTCCTAGATATCCTCCTCGGCCATGGAATGGAGAGTTCAGTAGTGTCGGTATCCTTATATCTTCAGACTTCTTGAAGTATGGCAACACATCCGCATAGCCCCAACCTATGAATATGCGTTTACATAGATTGTAAATTTTGTGAACTTTAGAAGCCGATAAATTGGAAAAACATATTATTATGAAATTCTTACCTGGGTTTCCTATGTCCCTCCATTGATCAAAATCTCTTCGGTTACCTCGAACGTAAGCCACTGTATTCAAAATACTTGATCCTCCTAACACCTTTCCACGAGCCCATTTGCATCGATTACCTTGACTGAGACCCCAGGTTGTCGATGGTTCCGTCTCGAAGTTCCAATTTAAGTCATCGAGTGAAAGCATAGGTGTTAGGTACGGAATTTCAGCTTCTAAGGGTTCTCCTCCACCAGCTTCGATAAGAAGTACCTATAAGTAAACACGAAAGAATGTAGTTAATTTTGAGAATTATAGTAAGGGAAAATAAAAGCGACAGAGAAGAAAGGTAGAATGAGTAGCCCTCAGTGTGCTACAAGTGAGCCACCTCACAAAATATCCTGGGTGCGGGCCTGAAACTATAAAATTCTCCTTTCATAAAATAATCCAACTGTTTATATTTTCCTGTTGGAGTTATTTTAATTGAAAAGCGTTTTGAAAATCTCGCTCACCTGCCAGCTGGGATTTTCTGACAAACGACTAGCCACAACAGAGCCCGCAGTTCCAGCGCCCACGACAATAAAGTCGAATACTGTTTGAAAATCGAACTCTGGTTTGCTGGTGGAAATTCTGTTTGGTGTATCAACGATATCGGGTCGATAGATAAATACTTCGAATAACAAAATTGTGATGTAAGATACGACACTGGTATGTGTAAGTGGGGTCAATGGTCGATTTGATAGGCTGCCATAGAGAGCAGCTGCTACTTGCTGCGCCAAAGTTGCCATCCTTCTGATATTTTGTAGATCTCTCGTTAGTCGGAAATTTGGTGAAAAAAACTCGGTTAGTCACTTATGATATTTTCTTATGAAAATGCCTTGCGAGCCATTTAGTGGCTTTGACCGGACTTCATTGATGACGCAGCAGATAAATGCTTTTTATGCAAGTCCATGTCTGGTAGCTTTTTCATTTGCCGACTACACAAATGATGAAGTGATTTTTCCCCTTTCTGCGTGGATACGAAAATTATTGCACAAAAGAGTGAAAAAAAAACCACAGTTCGTCGACGTACCGCTAAAAACAAAAGAATGCAAGTGAACTTATTGACATATTGACGGAAGTTATCGGCATCTAATATTATGTTGATATTTTTGACGTGATACTCTTCTACGTGACTTATGTCTAATCTTATCTCTGCCAAACCAACGACCAAAAGTTTTTCTTGGATTTTACCCTGTATTGGGTATGTTTTCTTCTTATGTGTCAATTTACATTTTGTACTTTAACACAAAGTACCTACAGTAAAAATACCCTCAGCGAAGAAAAACGTGATTTATGCGGTTGCACTTGTGCATCATGTGATTGTAAAAATTATTAGCCCCTTATTACGATAGAAATATGTATACTACATCGTGTATACAATGTGGCATTTTTCCAAAACCTAATAACCCCGAAGAAGTTATTTTGAGAAAATGAAGAAAAGCTGTAATGTGTCTGTGTGAATACTAGTATATCTTCAGAAGATTTTTGGGTAATGAAGACCAAACCTTTCTGAAATGAAGTTCGTGTTTGAACCAAATATTTATAATATTGAGTGAAGAGAAATGTTGACAAAGTTGAAAATCAGGGACTTGGAAGGTTTTGAAAATACGATTTCGATAAAAATGTCTTTATGGTTTTATATCGATCTAAATGTGTGAAGATGGAAATTATATTATTACATATTTCCATATTTAATGCATACAGAAGAATAGACCCATTTTAGAAAAAAAAATTTACTAAAGAGAATTTCAGCGCAGAGTTAGAGGAAAATAACGTTTTTTAATAAATTAGCACTAAGATTGAGCTTTTTTTTTTTCATTTTTCTAGCCAGGTTGTCATACCTGGTATCATTAGAATGATAGTAATGGATAGATATACGTATCGAGATAAATTAAAATGGTCCTTAGAAGTTTTTGTCTACATTCAAAATTGAAGATGCTGTAGTGATTTGAAATGACAATAAGTAGTTCATGTCTTTGCACTTTGAAGGACCCTATCGCTGGCCCAAGTCCAAAACCTCTCAAGTCCCAGAAAAATTATCGCTTTTGATAGTGCTAAATTAGCCAAAACAAAAAGGTGACAATTTCTTTTGGTTGGAATTTATGAGGTTTAGGACTCTGGCCGGCGATGTAGCCTCAGCTGTTTCTGCAGTTTTTGCATTAAAGTGACGATCCGAGGAGATCTGCTTAGACTAAAAGAGGGAAAAGTTTTCTATCTAGACCTGCATGTTTTGTTCCAATAATAGGCTCTTAAATTATGTGAGGGTTGCGCCAACCAATGTTCACATCTAACTTTTATAAGAAATTTTTGTCTTCCCCCTTACTAAACACGATTTATTAGTGGTTTCTTGCTCATCTTAATATTCCATTTGGCTGCATTAAATGTGTCTTTCATTTTTCACTGTAAACGTCGTTTTAGTCAGGCTATTTTTACAATCTATTTACGACTACCGAACAATTTGATGCAACCATTTGGAAGATACTTCAAAATTAGTAGCTGCGTTTACATACATTTAAATTTCAGCTTATGCATTCGCCCCATTTTCTTACATATTTCTTTGATTACGATCGTCTTTTGTTAAAGGCTCTTTTTTCATCATCGTTGATAGTAGAAAGCTGTGTTTTAATTAGGCGACGAACTGCATCATTCATCTGCGTTTAATTTACTCGTCTCTTGCCACGTGTGAAGGCTATATAACTATAATGCTTTGAGAAAATATATAACATTTTCACATTTTGATGCCACTAGATGAAAACAAACACCGAATATGATTCATGAGAAAATAATAATCAAAAGCTAGAAGGGTCGATTTCCTTGAGAGTATTTTAAAGGTGCAGATGCGGAAACTTAAATTTTTTTTCTTCTCTATCATAATAAGAATTGTTGAAAATCCGTTTTTTTTTTTTCATGCTCTGGAAGATGTGGAATGGATTTATGGGAACTCATTACATACCTATTTGGTATAAGAACCAAAATTATGTCTATTTTCTCTATAGAGCTGACCTTATATTACCCTGTATAAAAGAATAGCATGCGAACTTTTTAATCAAAAATTTTTTAATAATATATAATATTATTATATTGCATAAGGTGGTAGTTATTTCTAACGATTTGAAAAGTCAAGTTTTTTTTTTTACATTTCGACCAACATCTAACAAACCTAAAGAGGGACAGGCCCGCTATCTTAATGAGGTTCTTGACCTATCTCAGCGTGGAATAATTTAAAAGTGAAATTATAATTGGCGTTTGAGAGTAACTTTTAAAAAACTGTTCTGTTAATGAAGAAAACATTGATAAATATTGCAGCGAAGAAATTTTCAGCAGGTTATGTATGTCTAATGTTGTTGCCAACAAGTAGTGTCACTAAACGTCAACGAATCTTGTAAGACTTGCAATATTTTAATATTGTATGCAAAAGATTTAGACAATTTTTCGATTTAATAATTTTTGGCACGAACACTATAGCTGAGTGTTCCATTATAGATGTATATATAGCCTCTTTTAACATAATTTGATGTTATGATATTCGAATGCATTCACTATAAAAATACAAATTGAACGTTAAGTCAAAAATTAGGTGTCAAAAAATATTTACAATTTTTTAAAAGAAAATAAACGAAATGCTCTTTCAAATCTTCTTCTCTTTTTCTTTCTCAAGATTTACTTCTTTTTTCTATGTTTTCCAGTTTTTAACACAAATTGGCTGAACATTTGTCTAGGCTTTCCAACGATATGATATGACTTTTGGTTTTCCAACTCTATCTGCACCATAGTTTTTTAGAAAATAAAAATTCCCTGAATATTCTTTCTAAGTAAGCGTCCAACTTTCTTAAAAATTTAAAGATATTTCATCAAGGGAATGGAAGTTCCTACTCTACTGTACAATCATATTCAATGAAAATTTTAGTCTGCTACATGAATATTTTAAATGAGATAATATCTAAAGATATAATTTTTGTACGTTTTTTTCCATACTAAATCGCTTTTGAGAATTTGTTGTGTTATTTATAATCAGTTCTCTTTCCTGGTATTCAAGGCTATAATTTTTTTATAAATACCGCGTTTTCACAGAATAAACGGTTTCCTTACGGTGGCCGCGAAATATTTGTTTTTAAAATGCGGGAACTCGTTGTTAAAAATATTTTATTCAACTTATAGGTATGTCTTATCATTCGTCATAGACCAGATTGCTGTTTTTATATTATTATATAGTGATGAAAACATAGTGAGAAAAATTGTAAATCGGTGAATTTTAGTTTGCACTGCGTCAACTGTGCAACACATTAATGGGAGGACAGTTAAACTTTTCTTTAATGATTCCTTTAATAAGTTTTCTAAAAATTTTACTGTACGTAAATTTTTAGATGTAATATTACTTTTTTTTCAAGTATATCATTTTTCCATGTAATTTACGCTACTTTTCAACAACATTGTCAAAAATAATTGGAGTAGCCAATTTGAAAGATACAGATTCCTAGCACTGTAGCTTATGATATAGCTGTATAATTTATCAAGTTAATGTTTGCCGGACATTACCCAAATGACGAGTTGCCTGAATTCCTTCGGCCCCAATGAATCACCTGAATATTTTAAAATTTTTTCATATTCATGTGCGAAAAATGTTATAGCCTTTCATAAAGACCCCTCTTCCTATTCGTGTCATTCGACCCTACAGTGCTCTTATCTGGATACAGAAAAAATGCCAATAGCCAATTCACAGTAAAATTTTTCGTTAAATTCGATGTTTACGATAAAGCAGTTGAATTTTAGAAAAAGTCAAAAAGTTTAAAATGTTGGACCTGTCAAGAATGTGCCACAGTAAAATTTCAACTTTCCTAGAAAAATTATTAGCAGTCATTTTGACTCGCTGGTGAGCTTTTTCGATTACGACTGTATCATATCGGTTCGTTTGTAGTTTTTTTGGATCATTGTCAATGAAAATGTGAAGACAATATGTTAACTTCACGTCTTCTTTTAGGCGTGTAATCATTCTTGGTTTTATGTCTATTCAGTTTATAACTTTTTTTCAAAATAGAATGTTTCCACTTTTATATGACTAGTACGTTTAGGAATTTTGGGTATAAAACTATATTTTGTCATTGGGATACTTATGGCAGTCTTGCAAAAATAGTAGACCTAAATTATCTCATGAGAGTATAGATAGGATTGCATTGAATTAATTTGATCCATTCAGCTACCCTCTTGTAAGCTGGCCTAGCGCCGTTGAAGTAGGAAACATAATTATTATATAAAATAAAATAAATAAGGGGAAAGTGTCACGAGTAAAATTTCATCAAAGAAAAGTCCTTATTCTCTGTTTCAAAACTTTTCTGGGTTAATTGGATCATCCATATGGTGATGAGAAAAAACAACCTAAACTTTACTGGACTCGAGGTGCATCTGCTGATGCTTTTGAGTCTGTTGATATCTCGAGTGCATTCACTTGTCTTGAAGTCTGCTGTTATTATTATGTGGTTTTGTAGATGTAAACATTTTTATGAGATAGAATGATGATCCAGATGCCCTTTACTCTCCTAGTATCATCCCGAAATAAGTACTTCTATTGCATATGAGAAGATGTGTTTGCTGGAAAAAAGTCAAAATTGGTTTTAGAAAGGTCTCACAACTTCAAAATTGACTCTCTAGAAAAACTACAAAACTTTCATTTATGCTACACCTGGACGACTTTTTCTGAAATATTTTAGTCTCTGCATAGAGAAATGTTTCGACTGATTTTTATTTATTTATTTTTACAATTTTAAAATCCAAAATTCAAATAAACTAAACATTTTGTTTTGTTTTTCTCTTTTTCAGGTATTCGATACTTACCTGGTGGTGTGAAATCTGGTTTCCACCACACTGACATTAACCCCGAGGGTAACAAAAAATTGTATCAAGTCAAGGGCAAGAAAAATATTCGTGTTACTCAGGTAAGATTTTATTGTTTAAATTCACCGATGTAAATGTGGATGTTCATAATACATTTTTACTGAATTCACTTATTACGTACTTGAAGCCGGAGCCTAATATTAATTTAATTTACTCTAGGACTTCAAAACTTGATGAATGATGATATTTTACTTTTCTCCTTATATTTTCGTAGGTTCCGGTGAAAGTTACGTCAATGAACAATGGAGATTGCTTCATTTTAGATTCTGGTAGTGAAATCTACGTGTACTGTGGTGAAAAATCTAAGCGAACTGAGAGACTCACTGCCACTCAAGCTGCAAACCAAATTCGTGATCAAGATCACAATGGACGTGGACATGTCACCAAAATTGGTACGTATGAACATTTAATTTTTTTTCCAACTTGATTTTATTTAAAAATTGTTCATTTCAAGTCAAGATAGCATGCATTTTCTTGAATTCTGAGTTTCATTTTCTTATAATCTGAAATGGCTCAATGCTTGTGAAATTTCATTCGCGTTGCAAAAGTTGAGGTGTAATGAACACCTAGTTTGAGGGAAAAATACTAAGAAAATAATCGATGCAAAAGTAGTTTTGTTCTGATAATCTAAAATATCTGTGGACAACTGTGGAGTATTTAGCAAATGGGTGAAGAGTAGTTAACAAGCTTTTTCTTGTGTGTGTAGTTCACGATTTCCCGTTTTTCTCGCTCAATTTTGCACCGAATTTGCTGAAATTTGGATATGTTATCCTTGAACGTATTTTCTATGCCCGGACGAAGCGTTGTTTTTTGATTTTCGAAATTTAAGGGCTCTTGAGCGTCTCAAAAAAACCCTTTTTTGGAACTCCAAAAAAAGATTGAAAAATAAATTAAAGTGAAAAAAAAGCTTAGTCCAGGCATAATAAATATGTTCAAGTATAACATATCCAAATTTGAACAAATTCGGCGTAAAATTGAGCGAGAAAAATGAAAAATGCTAGGTGTACTTTTGAGCTAAAAACTCGTGAAAATCGTCATTTTGGCAGCCAAAACGCAAATGCGCAACACATGTGTCAAAGAAATTGACTGTATTTTGCCTATTATTCCACGTTTTCGTACAGTTTTTTGGACGTCGATGTTGAGTTCGTACCAAAGGTTTGACTACACCCTTAATTTAAATGAATACTAATAATAATTAATTTAAATGATGAAGATAAGCAACATTTTCTATATCCAATCTTTTTTTTCCTTTATATTAGGTAAATTATTGGTGACAGTGATTTCTAATTAATTCATAAATATTTCATCAATATTGTTAATTGAGAAAACCGAAGGATATAAGGCAATTTACATCTTAAGAGGGGTTAGTTCTTATAGACTTGACTTTTTTTTTTTTTACAGAATCTGGTGAAAGCAGTCCCGAAGAATTCGAAAAATTCTTTGAAGTATTGGGCTCCGGATCGTTGAAAGAAGTTGCTCCAGCTCCTGCTGTTGACGACGACGAGGCCTTCGAAAAGAAACAAGATGTTAGTTGGCTTAGATTTTTTTTTCTAATGATTATGAGAAAAATGGATTATAGTCTTATATCTTTAATTTGTTGTAGGACAATATTGTCTTGTACAAAGTTAGTGACGCTAGTGGATCTTTGAAGGTTGAGAAAGTCGGCCAGAAGCCTCTTAAGAAGTCATCTCTCGTTACCGATGTAAGAATACCTATATGTCCTGATTTTTTATTTCACATTCTTGTGAGTTGCCAAATATTGACTACATGATAGATACGGTAACTAAAATCGTCTCTATTCTGCTCTTTAGGATTGCTTCATTTTGGACACCGTCACTTCTGGTATCTATGTCTGGATTGGCAAAAAAGGAACTTCAACCGAAAAAGCTGAAGCTATGAAAAACGCACAGAAATTCTTGAAGGACAATAAATATCCTGATTGGACTCAGGTAAAAATCAATATTCTGAATATCAATTGTACTTTTTTATTTTCACATACCATTGCTAACGAATTATTTAATTTTTTCGTAGATTGCTCGAGTTGTTGAAGGAGGAGAACCAATTGCGTTCAAACAATACTTCTCTGACTGGAGGGAAGCTTCTCCTCTTGGTTAAAATGGAGAAAAACTGAAGAACAAAATTCCTGCTTATTTTTAAAATTTTTTTATTATAACGAAATAATATTTTATTGATAAGGCTTCTATATTGTTTTCCATTTCTTAATGATTTTTGACGCTTTTTTCTTCAATAAAGATGTTGCATTTATTTTTATTTTCGAGGTTTTTGAATTTCGAGTTTGGCATGCGATACTCAGTAAACACACATGTTAAAAGAAGCACATTTTTCTGAAAGAAGAAAGTTGAGATGTTTAGAGCTTTTTTGTTCTAGTCTATCGAATTTTTTCTCGTGCCTTCTGCATAATCGAGAAATGCGTGATTTTTCAGAATTTTTGAAATGTTAAAAAAGAGGTTTTATTTATTTTGCTATTGCTTCAGATTTATCCAAGTTACGGAGTTGAACTTAAACTTATTGAAAAGAAAATAATAAAATGGCAGTTTTATTGGTTTATAAAAATGTATCATTCCCTTTCTATATTCCTCAGAAACTAATGACAAAAAAAAAGCCTTTTCAAAGAAAAATAATGTTTTAAAATGATGGAAAGAGCTTTATTTCATTTGTTTTGAAATTTCTTGGGTTCTATCAAAGTTGAAGAATTGAACTTGAAACCAATAAACAGTATTGAAAGAGGATAAATTGATATTTCTTTTAGTTTACAAAAAAGTTTCTGCATTTTCATCAACTCCTAAGAAAAGAAAAAGAAAAAATTGCTGTCTTGAGAAAAAAAAGGTGAAATTCTCAAGATATTGGTAACTTTTACATAGGTACGTATGATTATTATTGGAAATTTCATTTTTGAAGTTGTATTACTACAAAAATTCTGAAACAACATCCCGAAAAATACCTTGATTTTTCCTCTTTTTTTCAGGTTAAAATGAAAACACGATATATCAAGAGATACCTACTTTAAAAATTTATTTTTGAAAGAAGGCCAACTGCTGTATCTGATAACGAAAAATGAATTTGAAAAAATTTATTTTCTTAATTGAAAAAATTCATTCCTTAGCCATTGTAAAAGTAAACCACAGATTGTCCAATATATATTCACTACGATGGAATTACAGAATCACTAATCGAAAAACATGAAAAACCCTAAGATGAAAAAACCGCATGTTTCTAAAATTGAAAAAATTTTTTTTCAAGGGGCGGGGCAAATTTGTCATCGACTTAATGGCGATAAATATACATTTTACTGGTAGATTTTTATTTTTTATAGCGAGCTTTATCTCAGAATTTTCCTTACCTTTAACGCATAAATAAAATTCTACGTGAGTTTTTCATAATTTTTCGGTAACACTGAAATTTGATAAATTTTTTTCACATAAAAACTGAATAATATTGTCTTACAGTGATTAGTATGCAGCACACAATTTTTTTTTTCTGAGAGTAATATTACCAACTGACCAAGGCCAATGAGGAAATTTGCAAAACTAAAAAACATGCTTTCAAAATTGAAGAACAGTAGCTATAACTTTCATTTTGAAACACATTACGCAACCAATAATCAGGAAAGAAATTTGAGGAAGAGGGGGGCTAATTTTGCTAGGGGGGTGAACGAGGATACCAGGGGGGCTCAGCCCCCCTGGCTACACCACTGAATTAAATTTGCTAATTTCATTCTACCGCAATTTTTGCAGTCGCGTTTTCACCTCGGAAATGTGTCCTAAATTCGAATTTGATAGCTTTGAAAAGAACTGTAAAAAATAAATTCGTTGATATAACACACACTGAATTACTTAATTTCATTTTTCGATTTTTTTAGCAACCTGCCCAGTCCAAGGTATATTCCAAGCTCAAATTCGACTGTAAAATTTCGAATAACCCTCCTCAAAAAAATACAAATACACCTAACTGAAAAACTCATCAAGTTGGAATAATCATCAATTTTACCTCTTTTCAATGAGCTTTTTTTCAGCTCCCTAGCTCAAATAGGAGCTGAGTAATCACTCTATGAAAAGGCTGTCATCAGGTCTGTAGTTTGTACTCTGTACCTACGTCTATCTCGAATCAAAAAAAAAAAATTATTAAAATCACTAAGTATTAAGTAGACGATAGGTACATTGCTAGACCGGTTGCTCATGCTTGGGCTGAATTTCGCGTCATTTATAATAACATTGCACTGTTTTATTCCAATCCTTATTAATCAGCAATCTATTCTGAACATCCGGTTTCAAACCACACGCGCCCATTAAATCGGCCCCAATTATATTATCCTTTACGTTCGCTATTAAACAAGGCCAATAGACCTTATAACCAAACCCAAAGTCAAAATCTTTCCATTTCGAACCATAAATGGTTACTGGCAGTCCTGCAGCACTCTGCACATTCTCAGTATAAATTTTTTGCAAACGTTCTTCATCTGTTGGTTTTATGAACGTATCTTGTGCACCAGAATCTATTAACCATAGTTCTTTGCTGATCATTTCTTCGACATATAATCGTTTGTGTGAATTGAACATTTTTTCTACGAATAATCGCTTATATTCGCTCTCTTGGGTTTCCAACTTGAAGCCACGAATCAAGTTTGTTGATGCATTAGTCTTGGTCGTAGGTCCTGCGTTTTTTACCCACCAACCATGAGACCGGTCAATAAGTCGCTGCTCACAAATATCCGGCATCATGTGAAAATGGTCGAGGAAATCGCAACCTATGATGGAGTTAACAACTTTGGCTACAATAAACGGCCAGTGTAGGTAACGCTGAAGACCAAGGTCTAACTGGCATACTTTATAGCCGTATGTTTCAATTGTATTTCCTTCAGCATCGTATAGAGGATGAGTTGTTCGACACCATGGCCGTTCCTCGGGAGTAGCTTTTAATACAGAGACGTCTGCTCCCGTGTCAATTAGGAGATGTTCTCCACTTATGGCATCTCTGGCGAATATTCTATAGTCTGTCTCAGACATAATGTCGATTTGACAAGCTACTAGTGATTAAAGTCGTTACTATATTAAACGTGAGGGTATAGGTTTTGTATGAGATATTGCTATTTTGTTATTTAATTATATTAGTCAGTATACTTTATTTCTATATTATTAATATCTCTTACTATATATACAAAGTTTGGTAATTTCTGTTTGTCAGTAGGTATACTCTATACTTCTATATTATAATATATCTCTTACTATATTATACAAAGTTTGGTAATTTCTGTTTTCGGTAATTTCTGTTTGTCAGTAGGTATACTCTATTCTTCTATATTATAATATATCTCTTACTATATTATACAAAGTTTGGTAATTTCTGTTTTCGGTAATTTCTGTTTGTCAGTAGGTATACTCTATTCTTCTATATTATAATATATCTCTTACTATATTATACAAAGTTTGGTAATTTCTGTTTTCGGTAATTTCTGTTTGTCAGTAGGTACACATATATTCTATATTGCCATATTATAAATATCTCTTACTATATTCGAAGTTCGGTATTTTCTATTTCGGAGGTATTTCGTTGTATTGCGAATGTTGCTTATATACGATATTTTTAATGCACCTTATTATTCTGCAATTTTTTGTACTGTTTAAATGTTGGTGTACCAGTTGAAAGTACTACTATAATTATTAAACGCGTGAATATTTACATCTTGTGTATTATGAATTTAACGTGTTGAAATTATTCTCACAAGATTATTTTCCTATTTGTAGTTGCTTCAACCAAAGAGAATGAGAGTGAGATGTTAAGGATTTTTCTAACAAATCGACAGCACTCTTCTCGTACTTTTTAGTTCGAGCAAAGTAATTTTCTTTGATTTATTTTCATTTTTTTCTCTTCGATTATAGGTGCTTGAAATGTCTCGACAACCATTTAGCCGAAGTGAAATTTTTCTAACGTTTCCGACAGAACTCAGTTTGTGGTATTTTCTCGTTTTCAACGGAAATTTTTTTGGTTGAGAAATTTTCATTTTTTTCTTTTCGACATGGTTGCTCAGATTTCTCGCCAATGATTTTGCTGCCGCGGAGTGAACAATTTTTTCCAATTTTTCTTCTCAATATATTCGCGGTCTCTCACTAAATATAATTCGTCTAACTCCGACAAATTTTCATTTTTTTCTTTTCGACATCATACATTTGCTCAGAATTCTCGTCAATATTTTTGCTGCCGCGTAGTGAACAATTTTTTCCAATTTTTCTTCTTAATAAATTCGCGAAGTTTCTCACTAAATAATTCGTCGAGCTCCTTCGACAAATTTTCATTTTTCCTTTTCGATATGCAGAAGCAATCACGTCAATATTTTTCTGTCGCGGAGTGAATAATTTTTTTCAAATATTTATTTTCTTATTTATTATTTGCCGAGTCCTCTCACTAAATTTGTCAGCTTCGACAAATATTCATTTTTTCTTTTCGACATCATGATTTTTTTTGCTCAGAAGCTCATCAATATTTTTTCTGCCGCGAAGTGAACAATTTTTTTCAAATTTTTATTCTCTTATTTATTTATACATTTGCGAAGTCCTCTCACTAAATTTGTCAGCTTCGACAAATATTCATTTTTTCTTTTTCGACATCATGATTTTTTTGCTCAGAACCCGTCAATATTTTTTCTGCCGTGAAGTGAACGATTTTTTCCAACTGTTCTCTTTCAAAATTCGCGGAGTCACATTAAATTTATTTTTCGTCGAGCTCCTTCGACAAATTTTTCATTTCTGCTCAGAAAATTCTCTCGTAATTGCTGCTGCGGAGTGAAATACACGATTTTTTTCAACGTTTCTCTCTTGTACTTATTTTCACGGAATAAAATCGTCGCGGTTTACAAGCAGACGCCAATCCGCCTGTTCGATTTAGAGAGGAATTAATAGTACCTAAACGTCGTATCAAATCTTTATAAATATTTTTAGCATATAATTTTTTTAGGTGTCTGCAAATGTTTTTTGGTTTCTCTTCAGTGAACCAGGGATTATTGTAAGTTCAGGTAGAGACTAAATTTTTTTATTTCAATTTCAATTTTTTTCGATTGTAGTACAATGACATTCAAATTGATAATAATAAAAATGATGACTATATTTTCAGTAGCTTTACTTACAATGACCAGCTGTTCTCAAGCTACAAAAAATATACTGGTCTGGTCATAATTTTTATCCGTCTAAATGTCATTATTCTCCAAATTATGCCCAAACAAATCGAAATAAAACTTTAAAAATTTTACTTTCTACCTGGATTTGAACAACGACCTCTGGTTTACGAAAGAAATGAGAAATCGCGTTTCAGGTTTTCAGATACCCCAATTATGCCGCGTGGGAGTGGGAGAAGTTTTTTCTTCCTTTATTGACGGAACTGATAACGATTTAATTTTAAAATTGATTAAAATACTGTAGCAAAAGTGAAGACTAAAAACTCAAGTTCGGTTTGAAAGTTTCCAATTTCATTCTTAAAATATTGTTTCTTGATGAACATCTTACGTAAGTTATTAGTTCTAGTTTTAAGTTGCTATTAGTCATATTCTCCTTGCACTTCTATATACTTATATCAAATATATCCATTACTTGCTGCACTTCGAAACCGTTCTCAATATTAACTTTTACACTCCATAATGATTGCCAATTGCCAATGACTCATTTTGGAGGAAGTAGGAAATAAATTATGAAACGTCTGTTAAAATACTTGTTTGAATAAATGGTAAGTTTTTATTCCATTTTCCAGGTTTACTTCATAATGGTCAATTTTTTGTTTATCCTGAATTCTTTATATTCTATTTTTGTAGCGAAATCAATAACACATATTATTCTGCTCGTAAAATGAATACTTGTCAGCTGACTCATATATACTGAAATCACTATTTGTGGCCTAATGATGGAGTTGAGCCACAGTTTAACGTTAAATGAAGATGCTCTGAAAGAAATTCCTGAAGCCAAACGACCTGTCTTCATTTTCGAATGGTTGCGATTTCTTGATAAGGTCTTGGTTGCTGCGCAGAAGGTAATTAACTTAAAAGAATCAGACAGTTTTTCCAAGTACTCATTGTTTCCATATATCTGTTACGTGTGTAATTTTGCTTACGCATTCGTTCGCATTTTCAGGCGGACATCAAAGGATGTCAGAAGAAACTGGTGGCACAGTTACTAGATGTTATTCAGGACAGTCCAGGACCACCCACCAGACGATTGGTTGCCCAGTGTCTAGCCACTTTATTTAGCGTTGGAGACACGTTCCTACTGTTCGATACTGTCAACAAATGCAACGATATACTGAAAAATAAGGATGATTCTCCCAGTTTTTTACAAACTAAACTGTAAGTTCCCATCATTCTCATAGTTGTTGTAATTTCGATGTTATAATCAAGTGAATTGTTCTAGAGCTGCAATATGTTGTATTGGGTGCATGTATCAGAAACTTGGTCGTATGATGGGTCGATCTTACGAAGAAACCATACAAATATTAATTAAATCGTTACGAAATGCAGAATCATTAACCCGGATTGAGGTTATGCTGGCGTTTGAAAAAGTGAGTGTTTTCAATTTTCACATTTAATTGCTTTCAGGTTCACCAAATGATTAAGTTCGAAGTGAATGACTGAATTGAACAAAAATGAAACTACAAACAATATTCTATAAGGTAGTCTAAAAATACTCTCAGCCAGTAGAACTCAACTTTATCCTTCGTTTCTTAATATTTTGTACCTATTTCTCAAAAAGTTGTGAAATGGATTGTTTTCGGTCTTGAAACCAATCTTTCCCATTCATTTATCAAAGAACTTCATTCAATATTTTTCTGTCGGAATTTTTCAGATGTTCAGTCAAGACAGATCCGAGCATCTATGTATTAAAGAAATTTTATTTGTCTTTAAAAGTTTCTTTGAAACACGTTTGGCATAGTATTCTCTAATATTACAATTTTTGATAGAATACTGTTTTCCTTTTGAAACAATCTATTTTGAATGGAAGATAATCTTTCAATTCTCTCAACAAAATTTTTCTCCGACCTTTACAATATTGTACTATTCAATTTCTTTTTGCAAAAGATATTTAGCATTGTTGAAACATTTCAGGTTTGTTGCGGTATGGGAGCAGCGATTTCAAATACATATAAAGAAATTTATAAAGCTGCAAAGCATTGTTTAACTGACCGTGTTATGGCTGTGCGATGTGCTGCTGTGAAGGTTCGTTTTTATCGATTTAATTTTTGCTGTAATAGAAGAATTCGTACATCTTTGACTCTGAGTAATCGATTTTTCTACTTTCAGTGTTTATTAGAAATGATGAAACATGCTTCGTTCATGTATACCACTGAGTTGGAAAGTATGGCTGGTTTATGCTTTCGTGCTTTTGATGGTGCCAATTATGAAGCTCGTTATGCAGTGGCGAAATTATTGGGAACATTGGTCGCTTCTACTCAACAGCCAATGTTGCCATCGTTGAGTGGTAATTTCAAAAATGTTTACATTTACTCAAACGTTTGCAGCACTACCCATAATTTACATAATGAATATTATACATATTTTTTAGGGAGTGTCGTCGTTAAAAATACTAAAGAAATTTCTTTGGATGATGCCTTTGGAGTACTTATGTCTGGATTTTTACGTGGTGGAACTGGTTTTCTGAAAGGCACTGGTGAAATAATCAAAGGAAGTTCAGCCATTAATCGTGAAGTTCGTGTCGGTGTTACTCATGTAAGTTATATCTGGTGTACTTTTGAATATTTTTCTGTATGGTTTTTAATACGTCTTTCTTCTTCAGGCTTACGTCGTTTTTATTCAAATTCTTGGCGTTAGTTGGCTGGAAAGGAATATTAATTATTTATTGAATCATGTGCTGGATCTTGTAGCGAATCCCAAAGCTGCATCATCTCATATCGATGCCGTATATTCTAGAAAATGTATCAATTTCGTTTTACGCAGCATTTTAGGTCGAATGTTGAGTGAAAAAGCTCAAGTTTCTGCGTGTAAACAATTAGCAATTATCGTCGCCAAACAAATGGCTACTATCGGTAAATTTTAATATTGTATTTTATCTAATTTTCGCAGTTTTTAGAATTTTCTTTAGATACCACAATATTCCTAAATTTTTTTAATGAAACTTTTAAGTGAATACTTCGTAATTTCATTCGACTTTTAAACATTTTTTCAAGGTTGTCTTTAATTTAAAAAATTAAAAAACTCAATTTGAAGATCTTAGCGCAAAAAGCATCGGTGAAAGTAAATTTGAAAAAATTTTGTAACTTACCTTTTTGTGAATTTACGCTGAAAATTTCATAAAACATTAAAATTTCATTATAATGGAAAAATTGAAAATTACGATATTCATGAAAGATGATTTCTTCAAAAATTTACGGTCGCAGGTTCGAAAAAATTGAACGCATTTTATTCTATTTTAATTGAAAGAGTAGATCTCTAGTGAGATCCAAATGATTCGATTTCAAAAAAAATAAATATTTCTATCGGAAAGAGAGCAAAATTTTTCACGGCAATCGTATCTCAATTTATTTAAAATCCATTTATGTATTTCTTGGGCCGAGCTATTCAATTAGCCTGACGCTCATCGTATTTTTCCCCCTTTTTTACTAATATTCATTCACATTCGTTTTAATCAGATTTCAGCCCCGAAAATGCGAAAGATTGCAATCAAGAAACGCTATTTGGGCAACACCTGTTGGTTTGTGCTCTCCAAGAAATGGGATCTCTAATGTTAAGTCTTGGCACTACTGCGAATAATCTAATTAGCGATCAGTCATGTAGTGAGTTTTTCGACCTTATCAATAGAATATTTCAGCTGAGATCTCTATCAAGTCGCTAAATTCATCGTGAACTGATTGTAGGTTTGATAGAAGCTGTAATGGCAGTTCTGGTTCATCCCTGTTATGCCGCTCGCCTAGCTGCAGCTTGGTGTCTTCGTTGTGTTTGCATTGCAGTTCCTAGTCAATGTACCGTTCTCATCAATAGGTAATGTCGTTTTTCAAAAAATTAAATAATATAGGTACATTTTTTCTTGAGTCTAAGTCATATACTTAATTCAACTTTTTACAATATTATCCTTCAGGTGTTTAGAAGGACTCGAAAACATGAAAACATCATCTGAAGCGATTTCTGGCTACAGTGGAGCCTTAGCTGCAGTTTTGGGCGGTGTTCGTTTTTCACCACTTGGTGTGCCTCATACAAAAGGAAAAGTACGCTAATGCGTTTATAATTTTTTTCTAATGCGGGTACTATCTTCACTTTTTTATCTCCAATCGCGTTTATAGATTATTTTCAATACTGCTGAGGAGTTGTTGAGAAGTGCCAATCAAAACAGTCGTTTGTCGTTGCACAGAACGCAAGCTGGATGGCTTTTGATCGGTTCGATTATGACATTAGGTTTGATCTTTATTGTATCGTGATAGTTTCCGTATAATTTATTTCAATAATTGTGAATTGAAACGAATGTGTTCGATAAATAGGTTGCTCGGTAGTGCGGAGTTTGCTTCCGCGAATGGTTTTACTGTGGAGAAATTCGTTTCCTCGTTCGAGTAAAGAACTGGAATCTGAAAAAGCTCGAGGTGATGCTTTCACATGGCAGGTACTGTGGCTGACAAACGTTTTTTCTTCATTTGATGATAGCAATTAATCAAAATCTTTACATATATCCTTGGAATAGGTTACTCTTGAAGGAAGAGGAGGAGCATTATCCTCCATGCACAGTTTCTTACTAAATTGTCAAGAACTCGTGAATGAAGATATTATCCGAAGACTGTTAACTCCTATAGAATCAGCCGTTTCAATGCTCATTAAGTAAGTGGAACTCGCATCATATCTGATTTTTCAATTAATTATTGGTACATAATTCGAAGGAGTTGGTACAACGAATCAGTTGCCTGATGTCCTTTTTCATTGTAGCTTATTATGTGATTTTATTTTAAAAATAAGGGAATGGGGTTTTTAATGTTTTTGAATTTTTTTGTAAATTCGATTTTATTATGCAACTTATTTTTATATTTAGTATGGGCTCTGTGTTGAAATCCTACGGACAACATATCAAAGCACCTGCAGCCACGGTTAGACACAGATTATACGAAACACTTTCACTTATTCCCCCTCATGCATTCGAAGGTACACTTAGTGTTCGTTTTATTATTTTATTCATTTTTAGAAAAATAACTATAGCATAGAAAAACCTTTGAAATATTTCTATTTTAGGTTCTTACACGCATATTCTTCGTTTACTCGTTTCTGAGTTTACGTTGAGTGAAAATCCAGCTAATACGACTTGTTCTATGCTAAGAGCAGCCTGTCAAACCGACGAATCCATTTTACTCGGTGCTTCTCCTTTAATGCACACAGATCATAGAATTGTGGAAGACCAGGTAGGCTAGTTGTAGTTTTTCTCCTTTAATTAGTGGTTTGAAACTCGGTAATAAATATTTTCAATTTCTTCAGCTGTTATCCAGTAGCGCTGCTGGTTCTGGTGCTTTGGAACACGATCCTTGCTGTTTATATAGACCTTCAACTGTGGTAAGTAAACTGTGAAGCATTTAATACCATCTGCTCTCTGATTGTTCGCATATTCTAATTCCGACCTCTTGTAGCATGAAGAATTACCTGGACCTCTGCCTCTTGGTGTCGCAGTCATTGATTCATCAGTGACGTTATTTGGTCTTATATTTCCCCGTGTAGCGAATAAACACCGGCTGCAAATTTTGGGTCATTTCGTGGAATGTATACGTCACGCGAAATCGTCGAGAGCTGATGCTGTCACTATTAACGTATTCGCTTCATTGCTGGCTGCGTTGAAAGGTTTGACCGATGCCAAAGGTAATATTGGCCAAGAGGACGTTCGGAAAGCAGCCACATCATTCATCGTTGTACGTATCGAGATGATAATTTTTAAAATAAAGGGTTTTATAATTATCTCATCCAACAAAGAAAGCATTAGTACCAACTTTTAAGCCTCTGAAATTTCTGACGAATGCCTTCGTAAAGTCTCTCTGTCGGCTAAATGTAGACTATTAGCCTTCAAAATCGAGTTTTTCGTATTCGTCTGTACTGATTTTTAGTACTAAAGGATCCACTCTGTAATCCTGATAGGTTGGAAGTAGCGGATTAATTTTTTTCAACTCAATTTTGTGCTTATTTTACTGGTCTGTTAGTCATCTCTCTGTTCAACTGTTTAGTTCGAATTTATGCAAGAAGTTGATGAACTTTTTGATTTTCAGGGCACCTTGATCAATAATAACCCCATATTACGATGCGCCGCAGCTGAATCGCTGGGTCGGTTGGCGCAGGTGGTCGGCGATCCACGATTTACCGCCGAACTAGCTCAGATGAGTTTTGATCGTCTGAAGTCTGCGCGAGACGTGGCCAGTCGAACAGGACACTCCTTAGCTTTGGGTTGTATTCATCGGTATGTGGGTGGTATGGGATCGAGCCAGCATTTGAATACGAGTGTGAGTATTCTGCTGGCTCTGGCTCAAGATACCACGTCACCAGTTGTGCAGGTGGGTAAGCCGTCTAAAATATTTTCGATCCTGTCATGTAAGATTTTTAAAATCGAAATGGTTCATCTGTTGTAGGTTTGGTCTTTGTACGCTTTATCTTTGATAGCTGACTCGGGAGGACCAATGTTTCGTGGCTACGTCGAACCGTCGTTGTCCTTAGCTTTGAAATTATTGCTAACTGTTCCATTATCTCATATTGACGTGCATCATGCAATTGGCAAAGTGCTTTCAGCATTGATCACCGTTATTGGGCCCGAATTGCAAGGTATGTTTCAAAATTTGAGGATGATTGGATAAGAAATTTTGAAATGACTGCTCATTTTATTGACATGTTACAGGAAATGCGGCTGCTATCTGTACAGCTAGGTCATCGTTTCTGTGTGCGTGTGCTATTATGCAAGATCACCACGATCCTTTGGTGCAAACTGAAGCCACCTCGTGTCTGCAGCAATTACACTTATTTACTCCGCGTCATGTGAATTTATCCTCTTTCGTCCCGACTCTTTGTGTAAGCACTAAGAATGTATAAAGTGTAGCTCAACATAGTTTTATAGTGGTTAATTTAGAAATATTTTCGATTCATTTTCATAGATTTGAATAATATTTATTCATGAGAAGTGGATAAAAAATATTAGAAAAAGCCTTTTTTTTTTTACAAAAATTGGACGGGTCTTCTTTTTTTTTCTTTTTTTCTTTCGCAACTTCATTCACGGCTGATAATTGAAATAAAGTTACGTCTTTTATCTCAAATTTTAGTTCGATTTTTATCGTAAATTAGATATGTTCGTCTTATGTAGTCAGAAAAAAATTTTTTTTTGTGTGCTCCCATAATGACGAAGCTTAGTTTGGAAGAAATTATTAATTTTTACGTTTTGAGTGTTGATGATCCTCTGAAAATTTCATTTCTTAATTATTCGGGTTTACAGAAAACGTTGTCCAGCAATCATCTCCTATTACGAAAAGCAGCTGTCTCCTGTTTGCGGCAGTTGGCACAAAGAGAAGCAAGAGAGGTGTGCGAGCACGCGCTGATATTGATTAATGAAAGCGATACTGATGATGGTAATAAAATTATAGTCACTGTTGTCGATAAGTTTTTTATTTTTTTATTTTTTGTAATCTTTCTTCAAAAACTTCTTGCTTCCTTGTAGCTCTTACGATGACTGATAGTGGATTACCCGGTGTCTTATTCCGAATACTGGATACTGAAACAGATAAACAGTTGATTAAAGATGTACACGATACGTTGACCAGTATGTTGCAGATGTTAGCTGCCGATAATATTTCTCAGTGGTTATCCTTGTGCAGAGGCGTATTGACTGTTACTAGTGGTTCGTATTGTTATTCTTGCTTGGTTACTGCTAATTTGATCATTTTAATGCTTTGTCATATGGTTAAGATACCGTTGATTTTTTTGAAAAATTTTTTTTAAAGCCTTTTCAGAAAATAGTGAGAAATATTTTAGGTGCAATATTAGTCGCTACATTTTGTATGATTGTTCGATGTTATGTTACATTAAAAATTAATATTTTGGCGTTTTGGAGGCTTTTCCAAATTTTTTTTTAGCTAAAACCAACTTCTTTTTACTAATTAATTTGATAACGTTTTCCTCCTATCAATACATATTTTATAAACATGTCTTCTTTCATTTTTGTTCAACTACCGGATGAACATTTCATAATCTTCGACCAGTTCTCTACCTTACTAACTGACAAACACTTCATAATTTCAAGTACCTATGTTGACTCTTTAGAACAAACGCCTGAAAGCGAAATTGCTGGTGCTGCACTAAATTCGGAGGAGCTCGAAGAAGAAAGTGATGATCAGAGTGAGTTCACGACTGGAGACGAGGGATCGAAGAAGAACTGCATCCAGCCGCGTTGGCCAACCAGAGTATTTGCTGCTGAATGCGTTCGTCGTATCATAGCTACATGTCAGTCGGCTAGTCCAGCTCATTTTGACCTGCAACTGGCCAAAGAATTGCATTTGTCCAAGAACAAAGGTGATTTTATTGCATGGCCTCTTGAGAAATATTATTTTAACGTGCTTTTCTAAAGCCTTACTTGATTTACTTTTGTTTACTTTATTCAGGAGATTATTTGGTTCTACATCTATCTGAGCTGATTCGTATGGCATTCATTGCTGCTACCAGTGATTCCGATGATTTGCGTCTCGAAGGATTACAAACATTGCATATAATTATTGAGAAATTTAGTAAAGTTCCTGAACCAGAATTTCCTGGTCACTTGTTACTAGAGCAATTCCAGGCGCAGGTAATCTCACTGATTCGCTGATTTTGCTCGGTAAATTAAATTTAGAAACAACTTTTATTACATTTTTGCAATCAAGGTTGGTGCTGCATTGAGACCAGCGTTTTCAAACGAAACCGCCAGTCACGTTACGGCTGCGGCGTGCGCCGTTTGTAGTGCGTGGATTGGCAGCGGTGTAGCCAAAGACTTGAACGATTTACGCCGAGTTCACCAGCTACTGGTATCTTCCTTGGCCAAGTTACAGAATACGTCCAATGCTACAACTCTGTACAATGAAAGCGTTGCGACTCTGGAAAAACTTTCCATTTTGAAAGCCTGGGCCGAGGTACGAATTGAAATTGATTTAAAAACGTCACTACTTTTTCCTGTATTTACAAAGCATTATTCTTCTTAGGTTTATATCGTTGCGATGGTGAACGAAGGCCACATTACGGACTATAATTCAGCAGCTCCAACCATCGAGGACGAAGAGTGCGACGAAGACTTTGGAAAGTTTGAAAGTAAAGGCGAAAGTTTGCTGACCTTAGTGCAACCAGAATTATCGTCATTGGCTGATAATTGGCTGGCTGCGTTGCGAGACCATGCTCTGTTGATGTTACCTCCAGGTATTTGACGTGAATTTGATTTCATTTATCGATTAAGGTATTTCTATTGGTATTCATGCTTCGCCCTCCACCTTGCATAGAGTATTCCAGTCAACTGCCTCGCGACGGGGGCGCCTTCTATACAAACGACACCATGGACAGTTGTCGACCTCATTACTGCGCCACGTGGCCAGCGCTGCTGCATGCAGCTACACTTTGGTTGACTTCGGATTTTTTCAAACACCCTTCGCCCGAAGAAAACGAAAAACTGACGAAAAAAGCGAACGAATATTTCGGCCTTATTTTCGGTAAGTGAGATGAAGTTCCAGAAACGACTTTTTTAACCAGCGTGTTGTACCAAAGTTAAAAAAACACTTATTTCAGAAAAATGTAAACACGATTTGGGAAATTTAGGGTTATAAGCTTCTAACCATGTTTAAATGTATTATTTCAAGAATCTTTCATGAGATTTCGAATCATTCTCCGAGTTTTCGTTTTATTGACTCAAAACTCGCGGAGATATTTTTGAAGAAGGATGACTTCAGGTGTTGCTCTTTTTTTCACCTATCTCATTCTTTTCAGTACTTATTGCGTGTTGGAAATAGAAATTTTCAACCGGGTGTAGCAGAAATTTTGGACTATTTTTTTTATTAATTAAAAAGAAACAAAAATGACGTGGAAACAATTTTTTTCTAAAATAATTAAAGGCATTTGAATTGAATGAACCAAAACGGAGGACTTGACTTGTTACCCTTTAAAACATTCTTCCTTGCCTTTGAAATTATACATTTTATAAGATTCATTATTTTGAATGTCATGATTATAGGTATCTGTATGGAGTCACTATGTAATTCACGCTCCGTATGTCCTATTGATAATGTGATAACTTGTTTGCGAACGTTGCATTCGTTGTTGTGTCTACCATATCCTCGTCGACTGTTGACTGCAAATGCCAAGCTGCCTGTTGAGGTTAGCAATGTGATGCATAGGTAAGTGGAACTTTTATAAAATAAGTAGTGGTAGAAATGTTTCATCCGTAGAGTATAAAATACGCCAGTTGAAATAATCGATAATTATTTCATTTTCATAAATTACCTTCATTAGCAAATTAAAATTTGTTACTCGAATCTATTAATCGCTTCACTGAGTCATATTCCTACTGCATTGCGTTTTTTCTTCTTTACTTTCACATATTTGATTTCTCCAACCATTTTGAAGGCATTTAGACTGTGAGGGTTTGTAGACCTATTTGAGAAGCCATTTTTGACTCAAAACTTACAATTTTACCCTACAGTACAGATTCCAGTAATATTATATCCAAGTGGAGTATCCGCAATATTTTTGTGTTTTATGTGGTACAATTTCAATTCGTTTGTTTTCAGATTAATTTTAACGAAAGATACGACCAGTGTCCATCGATTTTGCATGGATGTCTTGAAACAAACGATAACTGCAGTTCAGGAGCATTTAACCGCGCTGAAAAAAGCAAAATTCAAAGGTACAAAATTCTGTCCTGTCAGATTTCAGCCCGAGAAAATTCTTTCCATTTATTCATGAATCGTGATCACTATTTTCACGCCAACAGAATTATATCCAGCCAATCAAGACTTGGCGTTGAACACAGTCGAAGAACTGGATTTGCTGGGTGAGGGTGGCGAAGAAGGAGACATAAATGGCGGCAAAGGATTTGTGTTTTCGGTTCTGGAAGTTTGTCTGTGCTTGATCGTCCGACAGATACCGGCTCTAAATCCCACACCTTTAGTTTCGTCGACGGTGCAGGTCAAGCAGCCCCTGGTTGGCAATGAACTGAGTGATCTTGTAGCATGCGCTGTCACAGCCATGGAAGCATTGCCTGACTTGTGCTCGCCTGCTGGTAATTTACCTATTTTTGAGATTTTCTCGAAGCTTAAGAATTATAGTTTTGCCTTGTTGAGGGTCTGTCATTGTGTTTCTTTATTTTTGAAAAGCCGTTTATTAATCATGGGGTCAATGACTTGGTAAGTTGAAAGCTTAACGGTAATTAACAGCGATAAAGTGTGATTAGTAGAGGATCACATAAATAAAATTAATTAAAAATTGACGACAGACACTCTGTAGGTACAATTTTTAAATTAAAGGTTTAATTTTTCTCACCTATATGCTATTTGTACAAATATTCAAAGTGCAATTTCATCATATGGAATGTGTTATCTAACTTAGTTTTCTGTTTCTCAAACTTTGATTTTAAAATTTGCTACAAGTTTGTTGATGATTTTTTATATTTTTCAAGGCTCTGTAGGATTACTGACAATAAGATAAATTGGGGTATACACGAATCAATATAATTTTTCGTTCAATTTATTTTTAGGTGCTGTATCTATTCTACCCACAGTTTTGTACTTAACGACTAGCGTAATGAAAGAAATAGCATCTAAGACTGGTTTGAGCAAAAGTAATAACGTGGCTGTAACAACTTGTTTGCATTCATTACGGTCAGTAGTTTCTCACAGATATTGCTCCGATATCAGATCTTCAGCTCAGTGGAAATCTCTTCTTCAAAGCACCATGGCGAAGTTAATCGATTTAGCTAAAACCGGTACGTTTTATTCTGACTCGGGTAATATTTACTTGAATCGTTTTCAACCATAATTTTGGTTATACTCTTCCACTGTCTGGGTTATATCTGTAGAAGAGAGTCTAGTTTTTATTATTCCGTCATTGCTTAGCCATTGTTTTCGATGTTATAAAGACCACTTGTAGTATGCAAATTTGTTTTTAAAAATTTAACTTCGAGGCTTAATGCCAATCAGATAGTGGAGTGGAGTTTTCTCTATGAAGACCTACTTCTCTTTCTCAGCTTGCACTGGGAGGCTTTTTTCAGCTATTTTCTTTTGTTTTCATTTCAGGGGCTGATGAAAGCAAAGTGGACGAAATTAGCATGATGCTTGCACTGTCAGTATTTGTGCTCCATGCGCCATCGGATGTCGTTTTGGTTCCTAATCTGCAGTATCCGTGCATTAACTACTTCAGACAATGCTTCCAGAGTGAAAATGTGCAAGTGCGTATCGTGCGATGTTACCGAGCTGAAAATATTTTCAAACCTTATTTTCATATTTTTGTGTCCGTTTGAAGGTACGAATCAAGTGCGTGCAATCATTGAAACATTTATTCAACCATTCGGATAAGACTGTCTCAAACGGATATATTCTAGCTCTAGCTCCTCGCCTCATCGAGTATTTACATTCCGATCTATCTAAAGATCCATCATCTGACGCGGAATTACAGTTTACTATAGAAATTATTAACGCGGTCGAATCGCTTGTACGTCAGGCAGAGCCTGATAAAGGTACGTTCTGATGTCCTTATTTCGTTTGGTGTTTGTTGCCTTTGCACGTGGCCATTGAAAAGCTGAATCGAGTGCGTGCAGATGAAAAGTGTCCAACTAAGCTATATTTAGACTTTATCTACTTTTTGGGTGCAAAATATTCATTTTAAATGAAAATATGAATCTACTATACGTTCAACATGAGTAATTCATGATGATCAGAGAGAGATGCATCTGTTAATTTTTATCGTTGTCTGAGTAAGCAAATGAAAAGGGCTTTAGTATGAACTAAAGTTCCATTTTCTGCTACTACACAATGTACCGAACGTGTGAGACTAAGAAATTTTCACAGTCTTGTATTTCCACTTCTACTACCTTTTCTCTCATAGCAGAATCTTCAGTCGTTACGCCGAAGTATCAGAACGAAACGTTAGAGTCGTTTGACTCAAAACAATATAATTCGCATTTAGATTCTTTTCATTTGCTCGCACTCAATTATAATTTTGTAACAAGTCTTATTAAAATATAATCGTACTCCTAATGTTTGTTTGACCATCCAGCAGGGAATATACTTCAAGGTAAGTGTGAGGCGAATTTCGTGAAGGATTTTTATCTTTATCTTTTGGCCTTATTATTTTAATTTTTGTTGCAGGCGTCAAAGTTCTGGGTATGCTGGTGCCAGCGTTGATAAATTTCCTACTAGATGACGTCACCAGTACTGAATCCAGCAAATACCAAAAATTACTACATGACCATAGTCTGCAGTGGTTGACCAAAATTGGCCCTCAGTATCCACAAGTATGTTTTACTTCTAGGACCTTATTTTTTGTGATTTCTGTGCCGATCACTCGTGCGTGATTTCTGCGAAAATTAAAATAGGTTTTTATTTTTCTTAAAAAAAATTTATTTCAATGTTGTAATTTGTTTCAAAATTAATACGGATAAAACGTCCATCAGAATATTCGTGCACTCAGAGGTTACGATTATGTCATTTCCTACCATAATTTTTTATCCAACTAAATAAGGTTTCTACTTCATTTACAGGAATTCAAAACTGTCGTGTCACAAAACGGTGAGATGCGAACCAAACTAGAAACTGCGATTAAATCAAAATCGACGAAAGGAAGATCGGAACAAAAAACAGTTACCATGAAAACAGCACAAATTAATTCCGCACCTACTATAAAGTTAATTACGGATTTCACCAATTTTTCTTCCTGAACAGTATTCGCAGTCTTTACACGCACTTGATCAAGCAATTACGAAAAAATAAACGCTTAATTAGGTAGTGAATATGTTTTTTAGATTAAGATTTTTTTTTTCCGGCAATTGCGTAGGGCTATTAAGGTGTGCTGTCTCTGAGACTGTGTACTGGAATATTGACGTTCTTCCACCATAATTCGTTTTGGTTATAAATCATTTTAACTTAATTTACCATTTTAATAGATTATAATTGGCGTATCGTGATTTTTTTTTGTTTTGTACTTTTTGAATGTGTAGGAAAATTAGTATTTTCGCTTTTTGTGTTTCTGATCTCTAGAAAGGGTATAAATCCTTTTTAATGATATTTTATAAAGTATTTTACTAGTAACCAAGTAAAAGTTTTAACCGAGATTTTGTTTTTCCTTCAAAAGAATTGAATTTGGCGAATTTAGCGAACAGAAACGAAAATTAATGTTGCGATGGGAAAACAATACGCTGTTAATTTTATCACTATACTCGCTGTACTCTTAAACTTTAATTATTATACCAGGGCGCAACGTTTGAAAAAATGAAAATTCAATTTTTTCACTACACCTCTAGTGTAGTATCATATCTAAAAAAAATTGTTTGTCGTTCTGGTAAACTTTTCAACTGACCTCGTTAGTTGAGATCAGTTAATGCAAAAAAATGTGCACGAGTTGTCTAATACATCCTTGGAAGCTACAAGTTCTATTCCATTTTTTGAAAATATTATAGACCAGCATTAGCATATTTTACAGAATTTTTTTTTGTGAGTGGTGTAACTTAATCTGACATAAGTACACCCTGTAGCCATGATTGCATATAAATGCTAACGAAAAAGAAAAAAAAAAGATATTACGAACTAGCCGCAAACAAATTTTTAACAATAACAATTAGAATATTTTAATTAACAAGGGGGAACATGCCTAATAAATGAATTGATAAAAAAGAAGAAAAAAATCAACCCAGGTACAAAAATTACCAAATAAATTTTAAAGAAAGTAAAAAAAGAAAATCACCATCACATTCTAGACTATCAACAATAAGATTCGTAGATATTTGCGGATAATATTTCCAGCTTTTCCGACTTCATCAGCTTCTGCAACCAAACGCTGGTATCCGGCTCCTTCATTTTTGATTTAATTAAATTATGCATAATAGGTAGCATTTTGACGGTAGGTAATTCAGCATCACCTTTACCACTGTTTGAAAGGACAGCTAATAATTCTTGGGTAACGTAAGTAAATCCACAGTTCAGTAAAGAATTAACACAATTCGCCGTCAACTCTTTCGCACAGATAATGTCACCTGTTTCTTCGTACACCTGCAGTAGCACAGGATGAGATGTGGTCTTCATCTGAGCTCGTATACGTAAATAATAAGGAATATTCTCAACGAATTCGTCGTTCAACACGGATGCCTGTATCGACCAAAATAAATCCTGCACATTCTGAATCGAGAGTGGTTTCGTCAAGTCTAATCCCGAAATGATATTGATGACTTTTACTTTGAGGAATTCGAGTAAATCGTGAAGGCCATCTTTCATGAAATCAACGCATAGCGCGAAATACTGCTCCTGAATATTACGATCCAACTGTGTATTGTTTTCGTTCAGATTCTTGTACAAGTAGCCACCGATTATGGCGAATTGAATTTTCATAACAAATACAATCAACGTGTGAGCATAAACCACGAGACATATTTGAGTGAAGACCGATATTTTCAGAGTTTCCCACAACTCTAAACTGTTCGTGGAGTTTTTCTTGAGATCCGTGACGATGGCATCAATATTCAGGACATCGACTATCTCTTTCTCTAGTCGTTTGCCTAATGAAATGATGGTTTTGTCGCAGGTTACTTGAATCGTTTCGAAGTGCCGTTGACGACGAATGTTCTCGAGGAACTCGGAGATCTTGTGTTTTTGGTTGGCCTCAAATATTGTCTTGAGGACGTTGAAAATGGCGACAGACCCTCCGAAAACGATACCGCTGATGATGAATTTCCTACGATGGTTGTATAGAAACGTTTTCAAACTTTGAAACAGCTCCATGACTTGATGATTAATCATCTAACATCTATTGCAATGAAAATCCAAGATTAATAATTCTTTCCGGTAAACTTTTTTAGAGACTATTACTGAAATTAGATGGTTTTACCTGTTCAAAAAATTCAGATAGATACTTTCTTTTCATTGAGAACAAAGCTACGAAATGAAGTCGCTATTGAATTAACGATCAGCATGAACAATTTTACAAACTTGACACAGTATAATGAATTTTGAGAGATTTGGAATGGAATAGTTACTTGTTGAAGAATTGAATCGATGATCTCGAGGTCGTAATATAATTACACTCGTTTACATTTTTGTTATAAAATTAATTTACTTCTACTGGCTCTTGAAAGCTTGAGGAAATTTAGTAGTAACCAAAAAATTTTAGATAAAAGAAAGAATTTAGATGATTGAAGAATGCAGAAAATTTAAAAATTATTGATAATGAGATAATGTCCCCATCATAAAATAGAAGTATCACAGATTATCCAATATGAGATGTATATTTTGGCCCCCTTATTACCCCCATAGGCCATGTCTTTCCAAGAATTTTTCATAATCGATAGATCGAAAAATCGATTGGAAACGGTTTCATTTTCGAAGATTATGGACTCTTAGCGAATAGCGATTGGGATGTGCACAGAAACGGATTATAAATGGTTTCGTACTTTATTGCTCTTAAATTTGCACAATTTTACTCGGCTCCCTTCGTCTTCATTTACAGTTCTTTGAACTCGAGTATTCAGAGGCAGCTGTTCGCAAGTGGTAACTCGTGTTATATTTTTTGAAATTTCTCAACCACCCAGCATATTTTGAAGATAATCGTGCGTCCAATTTTGTGGCTTCCAGGAACCATTATGACGAGTAATTAATTTCAATCATTCTCATTTTCATTTTCTAAAAAATTATTAATCATGATTGTAGTCGTAGGGGTTACTGACTTTGGCTCGGTCAGCTGCACAGATTATCAAATATAGTTTAGATAGATGCGTCACTCAATGTTAAATTTTGTAAGGTCCTTTTCACCTGTCAAGGCATGTCAAGGCCTGTATAGTTTCTCGGCAATGCACTAGTTGCGCTAAACGTAACAAGCCGTTTACTACCCTGCATTCCCCACCCCACCTACCAGCTTCCAATAAATATTCCACTGCGTCCACAAATTTTCATGAACTTCGAAATTGAATCAATACCAGTACAAGATAGCATTCTGGTATCAGTTCGAATGATATCTATGAAGCAAATTCCATAATCAAATTTATTTATTATTATGTCAACTTGAACTGATGCATCTGATGCAGAATGTCTTTCATTCCGTAAAAATGCTAAGAGCCATGTACAGTTCTCTGTTCATGGTTGTCATAACAGTTAAATGAGATGCTATTGTAATTCGTAAATAATTTGTTGAATATATGATTATTTATATTCATTTTTGAACGGATTGAGAAACTTTGTTCTTCATTTGTTTCTTAGATCAGAAGTTAGCCTTTATAAATTACCTAGTGTAGTTTGCAATGTAGATATCCAACGCTGTCTACGAACATTATCACCTACACTGGTTAATTTATAAAGGCCAACTTTTGATCTAAGAAACAAATGAAGCACAAAGTTTATCAATTCGTTCAGAAATGAATATAAATAATCATATATTCAACAAATTATTTACAAATTACGATAGCATCTCATTTAACTCCGGAATGAACGACTTTAGGATGAATGATAATACGGATAATACAAGATCCTATAATAAGAACTTGTCATATAATCCTGTAGAGGGCATACTTTGCTGGCCAATTGCTTCCGTTATTTTTTAATGACTGTAGCGCTCCTGGTGAGATGCCCAGGAAAAACTTCGTTTTTAATACAGGCAAAATAGGCAAACTTTGTGCCATAAGAGTGCACACCCCCTGGTCAGCTGCTGCAAGTCAGCTGATTCTGATTGAAAGTTTGAAACAGCTATACTCTGTTCAACTTAAGAATGCCTAAAACGGAACGTCAAATTCACATTTATCAACAATGTAAAAATCGGATGTGTGATAAGAAACAAGAAATTAAAATCGGAAGTGTAGCCAAATATTGTTGCTGAATGTGAACGAGTACCTTTTCCTCTCCCCGGAGCCCTGCAAACTGCGTTCCGTTTTAGGCATTCTTAAGTTGAACAGAGTATATAGGATCTATAGTTTTTAGCAACTCTGGTTTTTAGATACATGGCTGAAAATTTTGTTGATGGTCTAGCATGTGATGATTAATTTCTTTCTTCTTTCAAAGTTTGTTCGGTAATTTTTCGTACCTGGGTCAGTTCTTTCCTTCTTTTCTATAAATTCATTTATTAAGCATGTTCCTCATTGTTAATTAAAATATTCTAATTGTTATAGTAAAAAATGCATCAGTGGCTAATCCATAATTTTTTTTTCTTTTTCGTATACATTTCTGTGCAATCATGGCTGTTGGGTGAACTCGTGTCGGATAAAATAATACCACCCACAATAAAATTCTTTCAAAATAAGCTATTGCTGGTCTATAAAATTTTCAAAAAATAGAATAAATAGAACTTGTAGTTTTCAAAAATGTATCAGATAACTCGTGCAAATCTTTTGCATAAACCGATGTCAACTAATAACCTGGTCAGTTGAAAAGTTTACCAGAACGAACAGCAATTTTTTTCAGGTGGGATATTATATTTTAGAGGTGTAGTGAAAAAATTGAATTTTTTAATTTTTTTCAAATGTTGCGCCAAGATATAATTGAAATTTAAGAGTATGGTGAGCATAGTGATAAAATTTAACAGCATATTATTTTCCCATTACAACACCAATTTTCGTTTAAGCTCACAAATTCGCCAAATTCAATTCTGTTGAATGAAAATCAAAATCTCGGTTAAAACTTTTACTTGGTTACAAGTAAAATAGTATATAGAATATCATTAAAAAAAGTATACCTTTTCTAGAGATCAGAAACACGTAAATTCAATGTCTCAACATCTACTCATCTCATCCTTCTCTATATTTTTTATTGGGAAAAAGTGTAAAAAGTTGTATGGTTTTTTCTCCTAATTCGCAATAATTTGGAAAATTTCAGGTCCAAATAACGATTGGATGAACGCGAACAGCTTATCGGCCATTTTCAAGAAACCCAAACCAGTACTGAAAGCGTTTAGAAAAAAGCAGAATGCTCGTAATCTCTCCAACTCGATCGATTTAACCACCTCATCGCATTCCGTCGACTTGGCTGGCAGGCTTACCAAAGAGCAGAGTAGTCCGAAAACTCTGAAAACCTCGGTCAACTTCTCCGGCCCCTTCGACTTGATCGACGAATCTGTGCCCACCGCCAAGAAACGTCGCACCCCCCAACCTAGGAAATCGCTGAAAGTTAATTTTTCCAGATCCGTAAACGCGTCCGCCGAAGAAAGCGTGACGGTGCCGAAAATGGGTTACCTAAGGCAGCTGCGCAAAAATGCAAAACCCTCGAAGGAAGCGAACTTCTCGGCTGAAATTTCGACCTTCAATGACGCATCTGCGAGAGGTGTCAATAGGTCAGCTTCGAAATCCGTCGAAAACATATCGACACCCCATTTATCGTTCTCTTTTTCGCCATCTTGGAACTCGAGTGTTGACGAACCTCGAATTCGTCGTTGCTCTACCCCCTTAAAGGGTACTTCTCGTTCCAAAAGGCTGGAGACGAACCTCTCGCTGATCCCTCGAGTGCTGCCCTTTGACAATGAGCTGTCCTCGTCTTCGGCTCCGTCTACTGGTGGTCGAAGCTCCCAAGATAATGACAGGTCGCTGCCTTCGAGCTGTGGCAGCGCTTCATTCGTCACTAAAGTGTTCCAAGGGACTTCCATGGATTCAGACCACGAGAACGTGGCGCCGGTGGTCGCCGAAAAAAAGACTCGTGGCCGCAAAGTGGATCCAGACTTGAAATGCAGATCGGTGTTCCCAAAATTGGCGCCATATTGTAATAAAGAATTCTATGAGTTTTTCATCTTCAAAATGGAACCCAAGTATGGTATCCAGACGAAACGTAAAGTCGTCAAGATCTCGGAGAAAGTGCACGCTCTGGTCCAGAATATCGTCTCGAAGAAGAACAATTACCATCAGCTAGTACACCGATTGCAGACGCTGCTCTGCAGGCGGGGTATCATTCGCACCAGTTATGATATGTATTGGTTCACACTAAAGTTCTTGCCTAGAGACGCGGTCATCAAAATCGTACCTATTGTTCAACCCTTTGGTTCTCCGTTGGTGGCCGAGTTCGATCAGCAATCAGTATTCGAACCCATCAAAATGGATTAGTGGATAGTGGCCAACATATTTTTCTTCTCGCCAATAAAATCATTTCCCCCCTGTTTTTCTGCCTATTTTCTATTAATATTATTATTTTTTTATTTTTTTTTTTTGTAGAATCTGTTAGGAGTTTTTATAACGTCCATATATCAATGACTGCTGTGTAGAGAATGGTAACCATCAATGCCAATCCTTGTATCTTCTTGTTCAGGCCTTTAAAGTAGACAAGAATTTTTAGTTTTTCAAAACCTGATTTACATTAGTAGAAGCCAGTAGTAGCTCTTTTCATTTGTTGTGGACATATTTCCTTTGAAAAGTATTCAATGGAATGGACAACCGGTTATTATTTCGTTTGTTTGTTTTTTCTTTAAAAAAAAAAAGTTTCATAAGGGTGGTAATAGTGGAAGAAAGCTATTAATAGGTACGGATTTTCTTAACAACGAAAATTAAAACAACATAATTTTAATTACTTTTATTTAGATCAGGAAAAAATACATTAAAATATCGGTAAGCAAATTTAAGGGGAAAAAATATTAAAACGAATTGTCTTACACAGAGTTGCGGAAGAACTGAGATGTATAGTAAATCTATAATGTTAATCAAGATGTTAGTGTCATAAAAATTCTATAGATCTCCATCACCAGATTTTGATATGGGAAATTTTTTTAGAACAGCGATGAATAAATTTCGAAACGCATAAAACGACACAGCTATAATTACCACGAAAGTTGCGAGAAAAACTGTGCTCAAGAAATTACCATCCATAAAGGGACTGCCACAAGTCTTCCTTCGTTCCTCTTTCGATTTGTCAATTTCGAGTAAACTTTGAGCCAAAAGTTCCTTCATTTTGTTGAGTTCTCCACGTAGGTCGTCTACGTTTAAATCCTCGGCTGAAATCAAATGGGAATTGTAATCAGATTTCCACAATTAATGTAGGTTTTGGGCTACTGACAAGCTCATTAAATTTTCATTTCAAAAAATGAAACTTTTTTTACTCGTCATTTTTATAGAAGAAAAATTAAATAATGCAGATGCCTAAAAGAAAAATTCAGATATCAGAAGAAGAAAGTAAAACTTTGTACCTGGATCTTGATGCATTGTAAATGTTTATCGATATCTTCTGTTATTCTACTCAAACGTTTTCACAAACTTACCGAACGAATTGAAATTTCGACCTGCAAAAATGTTGGAGAAACGTTATTGATTTTTTTTGAAGGGTTTTTCCAGTGGGTGGTATTTTCACCATGGCAGTTTGTTTTTCGTGGACGGATGGTTTCCCCTACCAGAGATGTGCCAAAATCGTAGACTCATTTCAAAGATGAAAAAAAAAAAATTTTAACTTGAGGAAGCCGCTCAGAAAAACCATGACGGTACTAATTCAAACGTTTTGAAAACTGAATACGTTTTTACTTTTGCTCTATTTACAACAAAATAAAAAATTCGTTGAATGGGTCTGAATCACAAATCTCGGTTGCCAAAAAATGTTTTACCATAATAGCTTGATTTATAATTTTTGCTCTCCAACGTGGCATGCTTGGTTTTTCATTTCTCTCACACCTTCCCTTCAAAGGGTTATTTCTGGAAAAATTTATGAATGGAGATATCTCCTCCTATCCAAGTTGTATAGTTGGAATGGAAGCTTTTAATTTTCAAATTCGAAGATATATACCTATTAGGTATACTTTACTAGTACTTGAGACTAAAATCAAAGATTGAGGATAATGAAAAGAGACAAAATACGAAGTACCTAGAGGCCATGTTTCAAAAGATAAGCGTGATGAGTAAAGCTTTTAAACAATTAATAAAGCTCTAAATGAATTCAGCCATTCAAACATTAATTTTGAAGCAACTAGCAAGCGTTATTTTTTATTTACTCCCCTTTTATTTGATGGAAAAATCAATTTAGGTGAATTATCAAGCACGTGTTATTTTTTAATTTATTTTATTTTATGGAAAAATCAAAATAATAATTTATTAAAGTTTAATTCGAAGCACATGTATCTATAATATTTCTTTCACATTTTGCTCTGTGGAAATGGAATCGTATTCGAGATGAACATCGAGTCGGCGTTTTTTATCCTCGGAGCGGAGCCGAATTATTTTCCACTTTTGCGTTTTATTGCGTTTCTACTTTTTTAGTGTGAACGTCCCTTTATAATTGCCAACATCACACAACGCATGTATTTACGAAAACCAAAAAAATATAGATATAATATGATAAATGGAATAGAAAAAATAATGCTATTTGATAGGAAAGGATTTTTTTCTCTCATCCTGATTACTGAAAATGAAATAAGGTAAGTAATTACACTTGCCTCGTATGTTATTTTCTGAATCGCTTTTGGATTTCGTAAATTCTTCGAATGATTTAAAATATCATTTCATGCTTGGCATGCTGATTTAATCAATTCATTATTCAACAGACAGTGCTATACGTATACAGAGTGGTTAGACCTTCGTCCAATTCAAATTCTGGATTCGATTTTCTACTTCTAACGATGGAGTGCTCGTTCGAGGAGTCACCAATTTAGTCGTGTCTTCAATTAACCGTCTTGGCACTCGTTGTAGTAATTATATGAAAAATTTCTGTGATATTCAATTTATATTCGCGTGAAATCCCAGCTTCACCATGGTGTTAGCAGATTTAGGACGTAAAATTACATCCTCGTTGAAATCCCTCAACAATGCTCCAGTTATTAACGAAGAGGTGTGTATCATTTCGCCGTGCTACGGTCTTGCATTATTATTCAACCATGATTGTTGACGAATTTCATTTCACATTTTATCTACCATTTTCATTACAGGCATTGAATTCTATGCTGAAAGAATTATGTTCAGCTCTGATCGAAGCTGATGTTAACATTGTTTTGGTCAAGAAACTACGTGAAAATGTCAGATCCGTTATCGACTTCGAAGAAATGGCCGGCGGGCTTAATAAAAGACGTATGATTCAGAGTGCTGTTTTCAAAGAACTTATCAAAGTAAGAATTAATCAACTTGGCACCCTTTGAAATCTCAACTATAATGCTAGTAACGATTGAAATGTCCACAGTTAGTTGATCCAGGCGTAAAAGCTTACCAACCCATCAAAAATAAGTCATCTGTGATAATGTTCGTCGGTCTGCAAGGTTCTGGAAAAACGACAACCTGTACTAAATTAGCTTATTATTATCAGAAGAAGAATTGGAAAACCTGCTTAGTTTGTGCTGATACATTCCGTGCTGGTGCCTACGATCAGTTGAAACAAAACGCTACAAAAGCTAGAATTCCATTTTATGGAAGGTAATCTCACGAAACTAAGGTCTAAGAAGCGATTCTAATTGACTCTTAAATTCAATTCGTATCTCTTGTTTAGTTATACCGAAGTTGATCCCGTCGTTATTGCTCAAGAGGGTGTGGAAATGTTTAAAAAAGAAGGATTCGAGATCATTATTGTCGATACTAGTGGTCGTCATAAACAAGAAGCATCACTGTTCGAAGAAATGTTACAAGTTTCAAATGCGATTGTAAGTTAATTATTTAATGAGTTGAAATTGATGGGAACACCAAAGTTGAAATCATTTTCCACATGAAGAAATAGTTCGTATCTTGTCGTACTTGGTAACGGCACATGAGTTGATGATTCTACTTATAATATCATAAATTAATTTTGCATCTTCGTCTTCTCTATGTATCATTCTTTCTATCCCCAAGTGGCAAAGAACATAATTTCAACTTTTCCTCCGGAATTTCAATAATTTCTAAACTCAAAAAAACGACTCAAATTACACTTTTAGTTTTGATTTTCAAATTTTACATTTTCGATTCGCTAATCTACTTGTATCAGTCACATTTAGAGGGAACAAATAGAAACCCTCAAAAATGTACCTAATCTTGTTTTTGCTTTTATTCGTTAATTCATTTAATTATTATGGTCATGTAACTATTATTTGAATTAATTCGTTTAGAAACCAGACAATATCATTTTCGTCATGGATGCCACTATCGGTCAGGCCTGCGAAGCCCAAGCTAAAGCTTTCAAGGAGAAAGTTGAAGTAGGATCCGTCATTATTACAAAATTGGATGGTCATGCAAAGGGTGGTGGTGCACTCAGCGCGTAAGTGTTAAGTTTTTCATTATATTTTTGTGTCAAAAACAATTCTCTAGGTTACGATTTTCAAGAAATGAGCATATTGTGTTATGCTTGGTCATACTTGTATACAAGGTGGTGGAATATTTAGCAGAGAGAGTTGGGCTAACATTGTTCAGAGAAAAATGTTAGCAAATTTTCTGTTCGTCGAACACTTGTGTAGAATGTAGTGAAGATGTGACATAATAACATATTTTGAGTGTGAAAAGGAACGAAGGCAATAATTATTCTCTCTGGTAATAGTTTCTATCTTCTACAATAATCCTTCTTGACGGGAAACGAGAATAAAAAATTTACTCAAAGCTAAAAGCAAAAATTGACTGCATCGAAGTATCCTCGTTACAAAATATATATTCATAAATTATTTTGCTTTTTCAGTGTGGCTGCTACAAAAAGTCCAATCATATTTATCGGTACTGGCGAACACATTGATGACTTTGAACCCTTCAAAACGAAACCCTTCGTATCGAAATTACTGGGAATGGGAGATATCGAAGGTCTTATTGATAAAGTGAACGAGCTTAAATTAGACGATAACGAAGAGTTGATCGAAAAAATTAAACACGGTCAGTTCACTCTTCGAGACATGTACGAGCAATTCCAAAATATTATGAAAATGGGTCCCTTCTCACAAATAATGGTAAGATAGAATATTATTCTGCATTGTTAATGCATTAGAATGCGGATAATTAATATTATTCCGACTTTTTAGAATATGATCCCTGGATTCAGTCAAGATTTCATGTCAAAAGGTAGTGAACAAGAATCAATGGCTCGACTAAAAAGATTAATGACCATTATGGATAGTATGAATGATGGAGGTAATACGTCGAATTTGAAAATCGTCTCGTATGAATTTTTGTAGTCTCTAATATCAATTTTTGTATCTTTAGAACTGGACCATAGAGATGGAGCTAAATTATTTTCAAAACAAACCGGCAGAATAACTAGAGTGGCATGTGGTGCCGGTGTCACTGAGAAAGAGGTAAAAGAATTGGTCACGCAGTATACAAAATTCGCGGGAGTGGTGAAGAAAATGGGCGGTATTAAAGGTTTATTCAAAGGTGGAGATATGGCGAAGAACGTTAATCAAACACAAATGGCCAAATTGAATCAACAAATGGCGCGCATGATGGATCCTCGAGTTCTCCAACAAATGGGTGAGTAATTTGAAAAGCCAAACTACATATTTTTCACACGGATAGGTTTCTTTTTAATTGTATTCTGTTTGTTTACTTTAAAGAGGATCATGTCCACTTTCTTGTCTCTCGTATATCACAGCCAAAAAGTGCTCTAAAAATGATTTCAAATATTATATAGTTGAGAATTCATTAATCGAGGAAGGGTCTCTTTAATTTTTCGTAAAAAAGAAGGGTTTTTCAACGAGTCATCAGTATATTTTTTCTTTATTTTTTTCTGTAAAATTAAAATTATTGTAGTAAGAAGAGAAGTTTGGAAATAAGATAACTGAATTATGTAAAAAATATTATGCCCTCAAAAAATGCTATTGAGGGCGAATAAAAACCCCCAAAACTAGGGGACTTCGAAGGAAGTTCGAAAGTGATTACTGAAAGAATGATTTTAGAAACTATGGCAGATTTTTTTAAACATTCGAAATAGTGAAACAGCTTTTAACTTATTTTTTCGTTCAGGTGGAATGTCTGGCTTACAAAATATGATGCGACAGTTACAACAAGGTGCCGCTGGTGGACTTGGAAATCTGATGGGCGGTTTCGGTGGAAAGTAATATTTCCGTTTAGCTGCCAAATTATCGCCGATACTATCATCTGTGCTATTCCGGTTGAACCGAATGATCTGGAGATGCGTAAGTGTAGCCAATATTGAAGTAAATGTTACCAATTATTTGAAATATTACTTACTCGTTTCGTTCATCGTGTATCAACAATGTTGGAAAAGAAAAAAAAATTTTCTGGAAGGTATGCGATCGTTTCCGATGAAGTTTAAGGGGTTGGTGGACAAGCTAAATTTTGTATTATTTGACGAGCCAAAACTTCGAATGATTTCTTAAATCCATTTTATACTGAATGTTTGTAAAGTATTCATAAATTTCTCGTCTTTTCGTTGTGCGTCCAATTTTTCAAATATATTTTTCCGTTGCTTTAGAAAATATTCTACGCCGTCTAATTAAATTAATTGAATAAATTTGTTACTTTTAGGCACGCTTTATTTCTTTTGTGTTAGGGATTAATCGTTTTGGTTGGTCGCACGTAAGGAAGATTAACCGGTTTTTTGAAAACAGTGGCCGATGTGAAAAGGTGGTACTGAAGTATCGACGAGTTATGGGCGAGATTTTTGGCTTCATGGGTTTTGGCTTTTTTGAGATTAATCGACTAAGTGTTTTGTTGAGAGCCTCTGTGTTGTCTGTGCTAAGAAACAGACTAACGTTCTAATAACTGGTAAATGTTATATTCGTTTTATTGCATCGTCACGTAGATTGGTATTTTTGAATACTTTGAAAATTTTGCAAAACGAAATTATTTTTAGATTCAAACGAAAAGAACGTGCGTCAGAACTCACTAATATGATGACCTCTTTATCGAAGAGTGACAATATCGTATTCAGTCGTTAATTACGTTATATTCTTTTCCTGAATATGTCATATTTTCTAATGTTTTGAATGTCGGCGGTGAGAAATGTATGACTGTAGGTGTTGCAGTTTTTTTTTTTTCTTTCTTTCTTTGAAAACTAAGATTTTTATCGAAAATTATGTCAAAAGCCACGACTCTGTTTTTTCGAAGTTCGAAAATTTTCCTTCTCCCTTGGTTTATGCTTCAAGTTTGACAGCCAAAACTAAATTTGATAATAATTGAAGTGTTATCTCGGTTCTATATTAAAAATGAAATAGTATCATAATAATATTTGAACATTTTGGGGCTGTTGGATTTGAAATACAAAACTGAGCTGTAAAATTTTACAAAATAATTATCGTTTTCAGAAATGTTTTTTCGCTTACAATGACGGAAAATTTGTAAAATATTCAAGTCGTCGGTGTTTTGTTGAGAAACGGTTTATCTCTTAGGGCGATTTCACGCAGTGGATGAGTGAATTCAGTTTCGAAAAGGGTAATCACATTCTTCAGGGGCGGAGGTCGCAGGTAGCACCCCGGCAAATAGAGAGTTACTTGTGGTCCAACTGATGGCCAGTACCTTCCGATGTTAATATCATTGACAAAAATCACTCCCTGTCGAGATGAAGTATAATAATTAAACATAAGATAAAGTTTTAATTGCCATTTGTCCTCTTTGGCTTACTTTTCCCCATCCACTGACATCGACGTATGTGTCTAATGGGAAAGATGGCAGCGTGAATTCGGCCGAGTAGAAAGCTGGTGGTGTTAGTTTATTCTGTGTGGGAAAAAGGTTTCGTATGCAAGATGTGTCATCCAAGGGTAGTTGTGTTATTTTCCAGCCCACCAATGGTATGTTGTTAATTTTTGGAGGTGCAAAAATACCCTGAAATATAGAGCAGAATCGTGAATCTGTTTACATTATAAAATTAAAACCTGGCAGACTACTGTCTGGAAATGGACACTAGTGAAGCCACGTTAATATAATATTCAACTTGAATAAAAAAATAAATAAAAGCGTATTTTGTGTATGTAGTTGTGAGTATATTTGGAAACCTGGAAACGGATAACAGATGCACATACACATGCCCTTTGATATGTAGTGGTGGGTATAGGCAGCAGAGAGATTTGAAAAAGAAGAAAAGATAAGATGTTTTTAATTCTTTTTCAGTACAGTAGTTGAGAGAAGAGGAGGTTTTGGGCTGCGAAGCCCCCTTAGTATTTTTCAGCATCAAATCTTGGCGATACTCTATATATTTGGTTTTAAAAGGAATACATTTGAGGAGTGCTATCTGTACACCAGCGCAGAGAAATAGAAAGTCTAAAAGAAATGGGGTTTGTTAAATTTTGAATACAATAATTAAAGGTGGATTCACCAGGAGCAGTAATATGCGTCGAATCATTTACCTTCACATCCTTTATGTTCCTTCCAAAAGAAATTCTTCCTTGATTTTCCACCAGCAAACTTAAAATCTTGTTTGCTGGAGATGGGAGTGATATCGAATACACGTTCTCGCTACGGCTAAGAATTCCTATGAAATTCTAAAACACTAGAAGTATTTCAGTTTTGTCTTTCGTCTGACAAAAAAAAAAAAAAAAAGTAAATTTGTTAGCATTTGACTTACGTGATTGAGATAGACATTGGCTCGGTCGTGCATGCTACAAATGTCCAGTAGTGCACCGTCCTTCACATTAGCTGGGACCACAGTCTCGTAGAGAACGTAGCCTCCACATTGTCCTAATTCTTCGAAACTTTTTGTACTTTTTTCTTGGCGACTAGTTAGATGAATCGGGCTGGTGCTGTTGAATAATGATTGAATGGGTCGCAAAGTGAACACACCGTAATTACCTTTGGGAGCTGGCTTTGGAACGGGTATATTGGGCAGAACAAAATACTGCAAGTACAGAAGCATTGTGACTACATTGGAGTCGAAGAAGGCTAAATATTTAAAGACTAGAAAGAATATCTTGTACATACGTTTCTTAAATATCTACTTATATTGGTAATGAAAGTTGATAGAATGAGTGCATCGATATATTTGTGTTTGAAATACTAAATTTATTTGGTGAGAAAGCTTTGATTGTTAAATTTCTAGTCTATCGTGATAAAATTTTCATTAAAACCTGAATTTTAAGAGACGTTGACATGAAGCATTTTTGGCTGCAACCGAGTTGAGTCCTGCCACGGAATAGGAGGGTAAATATTGTCCGAGTTGAGTCCCTGGCAGCAGGGGGTATTTGCAGAGCTAATTAGTCTGTAATTCTGAGTTGAGTCCCAGTTTGGTGGAGCTTATTCTCAATTATATTTTCAAGTGGGAAATGCCAAGCAAGTTATTGCACAAATAGATTTTGTTTGAAATGTTTCAATAATGAAACCAGCCACCTTATCTTTCTCGATAAGAAGGACAAAATAATGCCTTTTTAGCCTCCACCACTCACGTACGTATATCACAAATCCGTGTGAAGCATTTCACTCTCACTTCAATTCCAACTTCTACTCTACTCATCCTATTATTTTTGTGTTTCTTGAAAACATTTTAGAGATACAATGTCTATCCTACGCTAAAATGTTGGATGCAAAAAAAAAAAAACCGTAATTACATACTACTTAGCTCCGCAAATACCCCCTGCTGTCAACCTTCTTATCTCCGTAAGTTTTGGGACTCAACTCGGAATTACATATTAATTAGCTTCGCAAAACAGGGACTCAAATCGGATAGAAATTCTGATTTGGGACTCAACTCGGGTCCACCGGCATTTTTTCCTTGATCCCCTTGGACTTTTGATTTACCTTAGACAATAGATTTCTAATTGAATAGAATTTTAAGGTTGGATCGCCTGCTTCGTCTAAGGGTGCATCATAGTCGTAAGATGTAATTTGTGATTGGTAAGTGGCTGCAAGATCACTTGCTCCTGCAAAAATTTATAAAAGTTAGATTGATTGGTTCTTTTTCTTTTGTATTTTGTACGATCATTTTTTTGGCGATAAATGAATCACAGAACAGAAAAAAGATTAATGATTTCTGTGTTTCGTTGGTTTCATTATATGCCAGCAAAAAAGAGTTCTTAATCATTGCAGTCATTTTCGACATTTATCTTTAAATTATAAACTTGTTATCTACCATTAGTGAAACCAAAATTAGTTCCTCCGTGGAACATATAATAATTGAACGACCATCCTTGATCCAGCATCTGTTTGGAAGATTTTAAAATTTGGGTGTAATTCTTTTGTTTTATGTTGTGGCCCCAGTAATTGATCCATCCTGTGTAGAATTCCGTGCAAACTAAAGGCCCTTTTTTATAGCATCCTCGGATTACTCCCTCTGCTTTGCGAGGATCTACCTCTGGGGTCAAAAATTATAGATCCTAAATTATTTAAAAATGTTGATAATTTTCTAGAATTTAACCAGGTTAAGTAGCTTACCAATTCCAAAATCGACTGTCGTATAAATACCAGGTATTACACCACATCCTGTGGGCAAATCAACTGATCTGTCCAAAGAGAAAAGTACAGCTTTGTCTTGAACGAGAAATCTTATCAGATCACGCATCCAAATTTTATATAGTTCATTACAGTCTGGTAAAAGTCCGTATTCATTTTCAACCTAAAGTAAAGGTTTTTTCACTCTACACAATATCGATGGTAAAATTTTTTGTCACAGTGATGATACATTATACAAAATTTTGATTTAATGACAATATAAGACCCCAAGTTTTCGTTAATTTTACTATTCAACTAAACCTTTTCCAAAAAATTTCATTTTATGATCAGAAAGTTTTCTTCTAAGTGCTAAATTAAAATGGTAAATGTAAGTTTTCCAGAATATAATGTTAGTAAATTAAGAAAAAAAATATCTCAAATTGCAACGTTTCTTTTCAATTGCAAATTTTGCTTTTACAACCACTTGACAATTAGTTTTTCATTTTACAAAATGAGTGACAAAATTTAAAAAATCTGTTGGCGCAGACTAAAAGTGACAGTGATAATTAGAATTAAGCTGTGTTTTAAAATCCCTGCTAAATGATCCCTCATTTAAGCTCGAGTCATTTTCTTATTTGCAAATGAAATCTTATAATGCGAGTTTTATTATGTGTGTTAGTAGAAGCGGTATAAATTAAATATTTTCTTACTTGAACTATAATTATTGGACCTCCATTTCCATAAAAATATTTTGATAATCTTAGCATCATTAATTTAAGCCATATTTCGGCCTCGCGTTGAAAGTCTAAAGAATTATAGATAATCTTCTTAATACGTATTTACTTTTAATAGATAAATTCAAACAATTAAATACAAACCCGGATCATTAGTTCGAAGACTAATTTTTGGATATTTCGTCATCAGCCAGAATGGAAATCCTCCCTAAAAAATTTCACATTATTCTCATCATCTTAGTAATAGAATCTGGATCAAAATTTGTGGAACTAGCTAAAAATTCGAATATGTCTGTAAAAAGAAACCAGCAGAATTTTCTGCTTGAATTTTGAAAATGATTTGTTCTACAATTCGTTACCAACCTGTTAGATGCACTTATATATTTTTTTTCCGAAGTATTGCGAAAAAACTAATAACTCATCCAAAAGTAATGAGTTTCATTTTACTCTCAATATTGTATTTTTTCATCTCGTGTAATGTTATGTATGAAATGGTTTACCATGTCTCTTTCGGCACATATATATGGTCCTGGTCGTAGTATAACGAGCAGTCCTTCTTCAGATGCTAATTTAATGAAATATTCCACATCTGCTTGTCCTGTGAAACAATATTGCCTTGGTCTTGGCTCATGAGTTGACCATTCCACATAACTTTCATTTGAACATGAAAAATGCATTAAATGTAAGCTCGGATGACGTCACTAATAAGATTTTTTGTAAACTAGCTGGGCGTCACTAAACTGGACGTATGGCAAGCTAATTAGGATAGTATTAGGCCCATGTTAAATGAAAATGTTTTTCCAAAACGCGATAAGATGATTTTTATTGATATTGAGGTTTTAGTAGATAGTTCTATTTGGTTATTGGCTATACCAGTGGCAGATCCAGAGCTCCATTTTGGGGGGGGGGAATCCAAATTTTTACAAAGCATGGTAAATGCTAAAATAGTGAGATTCTGTTTTTCTCAGCATAAAGGGGGAGGGGTTCAAGAAAATTGATTTTTTGGTGGATTATTGGTCTATTTTTTTTGGGTGGGGATTTCCCTCCTCCCCCTCCCCCCGCCCCTTCGATCCGCCACTAAGCTATACATCAGTTGGTGCACTAACCATGGATCTGTAACCAGTCTGATTATGTATGCCTTATGCAGACATGAATTTTTCGTTTTGTCAGCGCCTGATTAAGACCAAAAAGCTGCGTTTTTCCAGCACTAAAATAGTGCTGATAAATGCAGTACTTTCTATAATTTCTATGTCAGAAAAAAAGAACTACATAAAAGGCAATATTTTCACATTCCGAAACTGTGGCCCATATAAATTTCAATTCAGACAAAATATTGTTAGAACTATTTTAATTTATTTCAATAGTATAATATTCTATCAACTATTTATTACCATTTCGATGACCCCAAGTATATCAGAATAAGTTTATTTAGTGCTTTCATAAAAATTAAAACTTTTTAGCCAGGAATTACTTAGACAATTTTTTTTCTCAAAATGCTGTTCTCGAGCACAAATTGTCTTTTTCATTCGTGGCTTCACAGCATTTAACAAACTTTCGTTTTCGACTAATCACCTTCTTCAAATCCAATTGACGTCACACACTTTTTGATTTTTTAACTCTTTTATTTTTTGGCGACTATCATGGATTTTAAAGAAACGCTTTTCAAATACTACTGAAATTATAGAGGGTGGACCTGGAGTGGGGTTACTAGTAAATTTTAGAGGTACTTACACGCTAATTACATTCAGTCCAGCTGCTCTATATTTTCGCAATCTGTCTCTCCAGTACGGCCTGGGTATTCGAAAGTAATGAATGTCCCCTGACACATATCGAAAAGGTTTTCCATCTTTTAGGAAGCCATTATTTTTGAAATCTATTTCAAACGAACGTTTGATGAAGATTGTTTCAGCCTAACATATCAAAACATTTCACATAAAAATCACATTCCAACTACGCAGTCACGTTGGAAGATAATTAAAGAGATGAAAAATAAACAAAAAAGAATTATGTTTTATTCTTACATTATGACAAATTTGTAAAAACAAAAATATCGACCAAATAACTATTGCATTAAATTGCATACTTGTTGTAGCATAAAAATAGAGGCAAATTTTCAGTTCACAAATTTCGACTCAACTAATTCGAATCTATGTTGGAGTAATATTTCGTTTCAGGAGTGCGTTCTTCGAATTCGAGCATAAAAAAATTGAAAAATCAAAAAATCTGAGTAAAAATTGTGACATTTGTAAATAATTATATTGATGACGTACCTAGGTGACTTTTTCTGATAGGTAAACAGTTTTAAAACACTTTTTAAGCGTCAAGTCGAAGTGGCTAAAATATAAGGAAATGCTCTCGATAGTATTTTGTGACATTATCAATTTTATGAGCGTAGTATGTCATAAATCAGTTGTCACTGAACGGTTTCAGTCAATGTCCTAAACGTAAAGACCAAGTAATAATGGCGGTATTTGAAAAATGAAATGGCTGTCAATACATGGTTGCCATTTGTTGTCGGAATTTTGTATTAGTAGAAAAAAAATTAAATGAATTCGGTAGTACCTATGAAATTCTTTACCAAAAGATTTCAAAATTAAAAACCGTTTCAAGTACATTTTCACATTTTTCAAAAGATAGGTAGCCAAAACAATATATATTCGAGCACATTGGGATTCTTTCGAGTGGAAAAATTCTGACAGTAGTTGGAAAATTTAATTCATGTCTATGAAATGAAAAAAAAAAATAGAACCCAGTCAATAATTTATTGCTCACTCCATGAAAACGTATTAACAAAGAAAAAAAAATTGAATTCTGCTTAATCTGAAATATTTTCTTTGAAATCTCTAGATTTTAAAATTTCAAGATCTTAAGATATGAGGTAGAAGTTTCGAGAATTTTCATGAAAATCTTGGGAATATAATTTCTATAAAATATTGAGAAAAAAAAAGTCATCGAACTCTGATTCATATTTTCATCTTTTGAATGGTTAGTCTATTGCAAATAGATGTTTCAGATTGCAAAAAATTCTGCAAAAAAATTTTTGCCCTGAAACATCAAGGACCACCTCCAGAACTACCCTCTAAAAATCCCCTGAATTCCCCCGGTGCTGTCTATCTTCGTTCTTATAAAAGATGCAAAAAAAAATGATAAAAATAAAAAGTTGTAGATAATTTGATGGAAAATATTTTTTATTTCAAAATTTTTTTCATAAAATGTGCCGCTTGTGAGTTATAGCTAAAAAAAAAAAAAAAAATTTTGATACGTTTGCCATCCGGGGGGGGGGGGGTTTAATAGGAGGATTTTAGGGAAATTTTATGGGGTGATTTTGGTGGTAGTCCTTGACAGCACCAATTTTTTTTTGTAGGATTTTTTGCATTTATATTGAATTTTTCCACTTCATATTCTGATGCTCAACCAAAGACATACCACAAATCTGCTTCATTTACATATTTTGCACGACTCGAAGATTTTTCGGTTAATTTCAAAGTTTCAAGGCATAATCTCAATAAGTTTTTTCAAGTTCACCAAACCGATATGGAGGAGAAGATATCCTCACCAATGGCATGCTAATGTAGTGTTTACTTTCAACAACTTGAATCAAGGAAATCATGAGCGAAATTCAGTGATTTTTTGACTACGTCAACTGCTTTCATAAAGATTTGTGGTCAATAGTTTGAGTAAAGGCTTTTTCAGTCAATTAAGAATTGAAACAGAATAAGTAAAAAAAAAATTTATTCAACAACAAAAACAAAAAAAAAAAAACAGTAGGACTTTATAACAACAAACTTTACGCTATAAAGGAGCAATACTTTTGTACCATATAAAATACAACATTGTTTCATGTACTCTATTCTAATACAGTCAGTGGGTGATTGGAGTGAGTCCTTAAAAATAATGACTTTCAATTGTGCCAAACGACTTTAAAAAAATATTATCTAACTTTCACTGGTTGGCGAAAACTCAAAGTTGGTATGCCATTTTTCTCGCCATTATTGCACTTAATTCTAGAAAAACTGTATACAAACGTAATATACAAATTTCGGTACAAAAATCAAATGTTACCCAAACACGGGCAAAAGTATCACGTAAAAAATCACAACTTTTGGGCACACAAGTGTAACTATGTATACGAGTATACACAAAAATTTATGCGACAAGTAAAAAATTAATTAAAAATGTTTTTTCATACTTCAATTTTCGGTGGAATTTTATCCAAATAAGGTTTGTCAGTGAAACGCACACTCGATTTTTCGGGAGTGCTCTCAGTTTCCACCACAACGATGTGATTGACTCCAACTCGTAGGTAACTTCCAGGAACGAATAAGGTTACTTGAGATCCGATCGCTGGCCAATATCGTCCAAGATTGTGTTCATTTACGAAAATAATGCCCTGTAAAAATATTATGTAGGATTTTCGATGTCAGTTTATAGAAAATGTAAACGAGGTGTAAATGCATATGACGAAATTCGAATAAATAAAATAAAAATACAAAAAGAATGTACACATACCTTCCCCCAACCGGTGGGATCAACGAATGTGTTTTCAGGAACTGCATCCTTTGGTAAAATTAATTTCCCGTAATATATGGCCGGTGGTCGTTCTCGGCCCGAAACATGTTTCACCTGTAATTATTGAAAAAAAAAAAAAATTAAGACAGAAATTCACTGATTACGAGATAAGGTAAAATCTTTTACTATTAAAAACGTCGCAACTACTTTGCCAGTATACTTTATACCGACTGACTAAATTAAAAAATCAATAAAAAGTTGAAACATCTCATTAGCAGTCTATAGTCAGACCATAAACCAGATTGTCACTGCTTTGATCGTATGATAGATTAATAGATTTGATTATTCTATCCTTTTTTGATCGGAAAAGTTTGTTGACCCGCTTCAAGCGTTTTTTCTTCATTTATCCTCTATTAATATTAATGATCTTACTAACCGGTGATTCTGCCGCTGCAGGAACCCATGATACATTAGCGAAAGGAAATGTGGTCATTTCCCACGAGTACAAAGGAACACCATTAATCTTTGGAACTTCGATTAAACCCTGAAAATTACGTAAAATTAAATATAAGTTCAATGGATGACTACGGAGAGCTAATTCTGTTTTAAAATACGAGTACATTCAGCCAGACATATTACGTATTTCTATCTACGGGACGAAATAAGAGAAAACAAATAACTTCGGCTGAGAAAGATTTTTCTCCAGAGGGGCCCAAAATAAGTTGTAAGGTCGAAATTCTAGTTTCTCAAATTTTTATAGAAATTAATAGCGCATAGTCCAAGGAATCTATTAGAACTCCTCAGTTGCCAGTTACTTGAACTTAGACACTCAGTCCCAGAAGGGTAAAGTAAAACGGAGAATATTTTTAAAATAGTGATGAATTTCTGTTTTTTTTTTTTTTTTTTACCAAAAGGTAGTATTTTATAAAATTTATCAAGAAGGACATTAGAAATAATACCGAATGAAAAAATATAGAAATAATACCGAATGAAAAAATATAGAAATAATATCGAGTTTCGCTCTTATTCACACAACAGTATGATTTCTCAGATTTTGTCTCACACATCAAAAAGAGTGAAAGTAAGAAGATGAAGTTTATTCACCTTTAAATCCTTGAGGAATCTACCGAAATTGATACGACCTTGGTTTTCAACTAATAAACTCAATGTAGATTTTGAAAACGCCAGAAGTGGGGCTCTGTAAATATTTCGAGAACGGGTTAAAATGGTCACCGGTTCCTGTAACAATTGAAAATACAATTAAGTGTCCGCGTGAGAAGAAAACTAATATCAAAATACCGGCAGAAGAAATTATCCAATTCATGGTCCATATTATTTTCTTCTCTGGGCATTTATACTTGAAATGGAAAAATATCTAACGACTATATACCTGGTTGACGTAGACTAAAGCTCTGTCTCTTAAATTGGAAACGTCGAGGACTGAAGGATCGGCTATATTGTCAGGTATTTTAGTTTGATACAGAACGTAACCGTAGTTCAGTTTCAAGTCTTCAAAAGTAGACGGTCTGTGGCTGACTACAGTTTTCGTGTCTTGTATTGACTTGTAATCGAACAACGAAACGACAAATTTCAGTGAGACGGTTCCATAATCTGCGCGAGGTGCCGGCTTCGGTACTGGTATTTTGGGCAACGGAAAGTGCTGAAAGTCAAAACATAAATTTTTAAAAATTCTCCATCCATTTCGGGGACGTCAAATTGTCAATGAAGAATTTTACTTTTCCTATGAGTTCTCTAATGGCATAATACTTGGGCGTCGGATCACCTGCTTCGTCTATAGGTGCGTCATAATCGTACGATGTCAACTGAGGCTCGTAATTTTCACCAAAATTGGCACCTGATATGAGATTAGAATTTAATTTTCTCATCATTTTTACCAGTAATACTCATTTAGTATAAAGTTTCAATACTGGAGATTGCTAATTGTAAGTAAAAAAAAATGCGCAAGGAAATCACACCAAAGTTAACACCGGATAAAAATTACAAAAATTTGTATTGACGATAAACACTAACTGAAAAAATTAATAATTATACGTACCATTCATGAATCCAAAATTCGTGCCACCGTAAAACATATAAAAGTTGAAGCTAGCATTGCGCTCTATCATTTCTGTCATCGTCTTTAGAATAAGTGTTGTATTGACACGTTCCATTTTTTCTTCCCAATGACTCAACCAGCCAGGATAAAACTCTGAGTTGACTAACGGTCCTTTACTTGCATATATGCGCATAGCACGAAATGAATCTTCGACGCTGGCACCTGCGCAAAAACGTTTCAAACTGTCTGAGTATTGAGTAATTTGTATTTTCAATTAGCAGATAAATTATAATTTATCTGCTAATATTATCATACAGGGGTGAAAAGGAAACAAACTGACAGATCTGTAGTTTGGGATGGGCTATCAGCCAAGATGGGCCCCTCCTTCCTGAAAATGGAAAGTCCCCAAGGTCAAACTGAGATGAGCCAATTGCGTCCCGCGGTAATACATGAGACGTATGAATTACGACCAGCAACCAACTCAGCCGCAAACCAATTCTGTCTCTCCGAAACTTCAACATACAGGGTGTTTCACCTGTTGAGACGCAATTGGCGCCCTACTGAGGGGAGTTCCAAAGATTGTATTCAAAGATTTACCAATAAATATAAAAACAAATTATGGTGGCGTGTACCTTGAAACTTTTGAGTGAACAATGGCAGGGTAGAATGACATTTTTTTTTTGTCTAATGGACTCGAGCAAATTTTTTTATTCAGCTGTACACTTCAGTCTCTATTTTCATCCAAAAGGAAACAGTTCGATAAAAAAGCTTGAAATAATGAGACTCAGTTCATACCAGTTCCGAAGTCTACAGTCGGATATACGTCAGGTATGGTTCCACAACGCAGGAAATACTCAGCCCCGCCATCGGTGGTGAACAAAACTGCCGCATCTTGTACATGCGATTTCATCAAGTCTCTGAGCCAAATTTTGTGCTCTGCATCACAGGCTGGGTAACTACCGTACTCATTTTCCACCTGTAAAAGTAAGAAATTCGATTTACTTATACAAACAATAACTGTCAGCGACTGAATGAATCAGGAAAGATGAAGCTAAATAAAATCTTTATAAGCCGTAAATTTGGCAACGTCCACTATAGTAAACAATTTGGAATTTTGTTCCTTAAGGAATAAAATTTTTTTGGAATTTATTTTTCTTCACTATACTTCGTAAAGTGAAGCATTTTTAATAATACTTACATATTTTTCATTTTATGAAAATTCCCAAATTATCGAGTAAATTTGCAAAATATCAATGGTTAAAAATCAGATATGCTCAAATTGCTGCAAAGCTATTGAAAGGAAGTTCTACCAATTTATAGAATGTTATACCTCATCCAAAATGTTTTTCTTATCTAAAAGATTAAACTTGAAATTTTGTTTCATAACAGATGATGCACGTACCAGTAATTTAAACCGATATGTTCACATTATCAAATTCTTTTAAGCGTTGCGAATAGTGGAGACCTGATGATTCATGAACATTATTTAACACAATATTATAGGTACTGATAAGGCATTATTTCATCCACATAGAATTTTTTTCTCTCCAAACAAATGTTGATAGTATTACTCATCATTACATATCTATTCAATTTTTTCTAACCGTTGTAGTAAAGTGAAAGTGAATAAACTAAAATTCTAACCAAAGGACAAAAAATACTCATCACGCGGACTTATCAGTTTCAACGTACTGATAAACTCGGATAAAAAATCGGGTAAAATTTCAGCCCTCATTGACTTGCTACTTTTAATTTTTATGGCAAGCGAAGAAATTCATTGATAAAGATTTATGAAGCTCGAAAAAAATTTACTACAGCGTTTATGGAATCCATAAAACAAATGCTGAAATCATAAAATCCGTCGATAAATGCACAATGAAATCGATCGGACGATCATTCAAAGAAAAACGTAGATTTCAATAACAGCTACGAAATTAACTGTACAATTTTTAGCAACCGTTCGTTACTTCGATTTTTAATACAGCACATCCAAATATCAAACCAAGATACCAAGTAAAAATTAAGCTTCGAAAGTTTGTTATTTTTAGCGCCCATCCCCTGTTTCGACGTTTAGTAAACACCAAACAGTTATCGGGTTCACGGTATCGAGTCGAGGTTAAGATAAAGTTTTTTATAGGAATTTTTTGAAAAATGCCCAATTAAAAAAACGCATTAAGATTTGAAAATACATTATGCCAAAGAGTAACATGTTTCGATGACAGTTCACTACAGTAGCAGATAGATACCAACCATTGCCAATGAATCCTTAACCTCAATTTTACCCTAGCAAGGTTTGAAAAGGGAAACACTGTACCGACTCATAGGAAATCTTACAAAAAAATATGACAGTTAACAAAGCTACCCTATAACATTTCAGTGACAGAAAAACAACAAATTGTTGTCTGACTTGGGTGAAAATTAATAGGAGGTTTTCTGTCGAAAACCTGCTAAAAACAGAGCTGTTTTCTCTGAAATTATGAACTGCGCAATCTACTCTGATTTCCCAAGCTTCAGATGAATTTTTTGAGGAGGTATTTGCGTTGATATTAAAATCCTATTACCTGAACCATAATAATGGGACCTCCATTTCCATACAAATATTTATTCATCCTCGCTAGAAGAACATCAAACCATTTTTTAACTTCAGCTTGGTAATCTAAAAAAAAAAAAATCATTTTTATACATTTTCCATTAAATACAAGCCAAGTTTTATAAAGTAATAGGTAAAATTTGGTAACTAGAGTACATATGTTTTACCTTTATCATTAGTCCGTAATTCGATATTGGGGTAACGCATCAACAACCATGGCGGTAGACCACCCTGTAAGAGAAATTTAATTTCTATCAATGAGCTAGGTACCTTTTACAAGATCAAAATAAATTTACGTTATAAGAATAGAAAGTAAAGAATTAGAGAGGTTTTAAAAGTAAAAAAAAATTAATTAAAAAAGTTTTTCAAATTTTCCGGAATCAAGATGGAATTCGAAATCTTTAATTTTTTGAGTCTGAACTGTACCAACTAGTCTCAAGTTTCTTGAAAAAAGGGTTTAATTTTGTTTCCAATTAAATTCAAGTAGGTCTCACCTTGAAACTGGTTATAACACAAGACCATGATTGAAAATTCGCATACAATTATTATGTTATTTAATAACTTTTTCAAGCATTTTATGGAGAAGAGAAAGGAAAATGTAGAACTTACAAAGTCTCTTTCAGCACATATGTAAGGTCCCGGTCTTAATATCACTAATAAATCTTCATTTTGAGCCAACTGTAGAAAATATTCCAAATCCTCTTCTCCTGAAAATCGATAATCCCCAGACGTGGGTTCATGAGTTGACCACTCCACGTAACTGAAATACGTAAAAGAAAAATATTTTCGATATTGGCTTGAGAAATAGGAAAAATTCGTTATGAGAAAACGTAAAAAATAATGCGATCTGTGAGTAACGAAAACAATTTTCTGCAGTTTATTTTTGTAAAACTCAAAATAGTAAATCAAATGGTTAAGAATCAGCCCTATCCAAGCCTTAAATGAAGGTTAAACCTAGTTCTCACACTTTTTTTATACACAAAATTCAAATCAGAAATCTAAAAACTAGAAAAGCTTGTACACATACGAAAGTTTTTTCAATAGCAATAAAAAAATCTGAATTCAACAAAAATTGCGTGGATGTAAAAAATTTTGGAGCCGTTGTGTTTGAAAATTTTTTGTCAATTTTTTAACTTTTTTTTAATACTTTATTTTTGTCTTTTTAGTAGCCGTTGATTGGAGACAAGTAAGCAAAATGAGCTAAGGGAACAGTGAAATGAAGTATGATAGTTATACTTATAAGTTAAGCCGAGAGAAGTGCACCAATAGTGAAGATGCATGCACCAATGAAAATTCCAATCAGAAATAATTGACACACCCGAGAGAGGCTAGAGAGGCTGAATTCCTTTTGGTCACTATAAACTAGGAAATTTTAATATTTCAAGATTTTTACAGCTATAAGTCGGATGGAGTTTTATAATAGAGTTTTCAAACTACTTGATAATTGTGTTCACTCGCAAAACAAAAAAGTCTGAAACTTACGTGGTTACAGCATTCAAACCAGCAGCTCTGTACTTTCGTAGTCTATCTCGCCAATACACTCTGGGTACACGAAAATAATGCAGGGATCCAGCAATATACTTGAAAGGCTGTCCATCTTTCAAGAAAGTATTGTTCTCGTAGTCGATAACAAACGATCTCTTACTTTTGGGCGGACGAATGGTGTGAGGCTTCGCGACTTCTGAACTCTCCTATAACACAAAAAAATGTAATTGCATGCATTAACCTCATAACTCATAATAATTAATAACTACAATGTCAGAAGGTATGTAAAGGATTTTTTAATGTTGGTGGACGGACACATTATTGTCAATATTAAAAAAGCAATAAAATACTTTTTTTTTTTTTCTTTTTTTTTCGTTTAATATGCACATAAATAAACACGAGTATCTATAACCAAGGAGTGGGCACTTTTACTTGAGAGAAAATAATGAGGAATTGATTAGTTCACGTTCTGTATTGGTGCTATAATGCTTTTAAACACCCTATGGAACCGAGGTCTCGATTTAATCGTCCATTTACTTGGTCAGAAATTACCTGATAAGTCCATTTGTCCCAAAACAACTACACAATATTGTCGATTAACAACTTAAGAAAATATTGCAGGAAAAATATCTTCAGAATGCATGTATTATGGGACTAATACATTCAAAAGTGCTCAAATCAAATCAAACATTATTATTTGTATCAAATATTCAGACGAAATATTTCGATTAACTTTTGAAAATATTTGAAACATTTAAAAAATATTTTAATAATATTTTAATATTATTATTACAATCGTATAATTTCAAAATATTAGGCTGTAAACTAATAATTGTAAGCAACATTTCAAAATATTTACACAATATTACGCAATCATTATTTGTGTAATGTGCCTGTATTACTAGTGATTCTACCTACGCATAAGTAAAATATTTTTAGAAATGCATTCATGTAGTTTATTAGGTAAAACATGGAAACTGAAAAGTTGTTGACTTCAATTTCAAAGAAACATACGATAAAACATTTGATGTTAAATACTTTTGAAAATGTCTTATCTCAAGAAAAATTTGATAACATTTTTAACACTAGAAAAACCAGGTTTTACTCGATTACTTAAATTACCAGGTGGTGAGTAACCTCAAAGGACCAGGTGGCATCGTATGACACAGGTCAGAGGTTCTCAAAATATTGGTCCTTTGAAAAATTCATCTCAAAATTTTGAGTGGTGTCGTATATGACACCACCTGGTACTTCTAGTGTTAACACTAGAAAAACCAGGTTTTACTCGATTACTCAAAGGACCAGGTGGCGTCGTATGACACAAGTCACTGAGTCAGGGGTTCTCAAAATATTGGTCCTTTGAAAAATCCATCTCAAAATTTTGAGTGGCGTCGTATATGACGCCACCTGGTACTTCTAGTGTTAAATATGTACAATTGGTGTAAAAGAGAATTCATCTTCACCTTCACGATTCTTCGTGAAGGCTACAGCTATTTAGTTGAGCTTTTGATGTATTAGGCAAATAGCCAAATACAAAAATCCCTTATCAAAATACTAAATATATCTATACGTATTTTGAAATTTGAATTCACAACAATAATGCAATGACGATGCGTGCTATTTGCTTTCGTTCAACCAGGAAAATTCATGAAGGAAAGCGGGAAAATGACAACATATAATGATAACATTTACCGGAAAATAACATTTCTTGGTGGCACTTCTAATTGAGTGACACGGAAACATATTGATAGCTAAAAAATAATGATAACTTATCATTTTATAAAAACCAAAATAGCTTAAAAAATACTTGAAAAATGCGCCGAATCTATCTCATACTTAATTAAAATTTCCCATTCTAGATCGTCAGTTTCTGTAGGTTTACTAACAATTGAAAGAACTGTCTTTTACTTTCACCAATATTATCAACGGACACGATCACGAATAACGTTATAGGTGATACTAAAATAAACTTGTAGAAGGGTTTAGTTTCTTTTTCTTTTTTTTTTTAACCTACGAAAAAACAGAAACGGATTTTCACTGCGTGTAAAATAAAAAACCTGCTAACTGTCAGCTAAGTATATGTACAGAGTGTTCCATTAAAAACGCAACCGTATGCATTACTTTGTCATACAAACATGATATACGTTTTACTGGTTTTATCATAGTTTCGTCCACCCAAAATTTGCATTTAGCACCTTTTGGAATCGGGTCGTAGCGGTATTTTTATTGGTTTCAGTTTCTTTTTTGTCTATTTTAAATTTCACACTTAGCACTATTTTGGAATCGGACTCTACAATTTTTTTGAAAGTTTTGAAGTCTATAAAATCATGTATGTTACATCACTGGATATAAATAATTTGAGGGGACGAAATCAAAATTTCAGGTCAATTTCAGCTATCTACTTTCCTTGAGGGTTAAATGAAGTTAAAAAATGATGCCACATGAAACAGCTGATTTTCTAAAATGATACATCACTGTACACAGACTCGAGAGTGCAACATCTGATTTTCAGGTCAGATTTTAGCTGCCTACTTCCCTTGAGGCTAAAATCAGACTGAAAAATGACTGAAATTAGAATCAAATAATTTTTAAATAAATGATAGAGATACAAAGTAAACAACTATTCAAAGTTCAAAAAAATTTGACTTTGGAAAAACTTCAAGCAAAGAATGAGTCTGTTCGCAATTCGGATCATAACAAAAGAGCATAATGAGGTCAGAATGGTGATTTTAATAATTATTCAGCTTTATCTTTTCAAATACTGCATTAGCATAAGAATTACAAGGCTAAACTAAAAGTTTTCAAGTTGTATGTACTTTCGTAAAGGTAACTAGCGTAGCAGACACTCATTTAACAAGACATCCGCATGTGCCTGGGTACAATAAATTTTTTTGTTTTAAATTATCTTCACATGTGCGCGTGAATTATTCAGCTTTAGCTGTAAATAAAGAGGAAGAGATTAACCCCGACGTGAAGGCCAGCAAAAGTAAGAACTGAGTTAATTTACGAAATATCGCTTTAATAAAAATATGTCGCATAGGTGTTTGAAAATGTAGTTCTTAATTGCGGTTCACTATACAAAGTAGTTCAGCATATTATATTAGTAAAGAAAATCAAATAAACGTATGTATGAGCTATTCTCAGAAAAACAGCACAGCTTTTTCACATTGCAAGTAGAATTTTACAGAAAAATGGCAAAAAATAGTATTTTTGGGTAAAAAATGAAAGCAATGGAAATTAAATAGGGTATCAGCAAATACTTTATTTTTAAAAGTTTTAATTAATTCATTTCGAAAATTGTGAAAAACTGCAATTATATAGGGGCATACGCGAATACATTTGAGCCAAATATCGAGTTGTATTACTGATACTGAACTAATTTATGTGCAGTTGATGATTGCAAATAGGTACAAAGTAGTTTTCTGCATAAATAGAAGGTCTTTATTTTAATTAATACAGGGAGATCATATCATAGAATAGACTTCTTTATGGTGGAAATACAGCACACCTTCAAACATACAGTACTCAACATTCAGGATAAATATCGTATAAGGTTACAGATTCCACTTTTTTTTCAATATTTGCATGCGGAAATCAACTTCAACAAAAATTGTACGGCGAATTAGTAATTCAATGGTACAGCTACTACCTACTACTGTAAGTAAATGGAAGAAGGAGCTGGATAGGAAAAAAAAAAAAAACTAAATGTTTGAAAAAGTCGACCAATCATAGAGCATTTTGTTAGAGAACTGGATCCAAACAAACGCAGTAATAATACCCTCAGAAATGGTTGAAATGAATGAAAATACATTTTAGCAGGTTTTCCGCAGAAACGCATTTCTATTAATTTTGGTAGTTTCTCATTTCAAGATCTCTTCTAAAAAAGAAAAAAAGCAGATTTTCTTCTGAAAACCTGCTAAAAAGTACCTTCAGGAAAGTAGTGGTAGTGGTGCTGTATGTAAATCGTAAATCAAGACTTGAGAATATACCGCTCAAGTACCAAGATTAATCATCAATCCGCATTTGCTGATCAGAAATGTTTGAAAAATGAGATTATTTTTCTTTGGATACGGTACAAAGTACGAGTATCTTATCAATAAGATTGAGAACACCAAAAGTTAGGTTTAATGAGAGGGAGATCTGATCAATTTTATGAAAATTTATTGGAGTTCGCTCACAATCAGCCAAAATGTAACTAGAAATTAAATTTTCGACAGTTTTTTTTCTAAGTATAGTTTCTTTTAAATTAAAATGTAATTTAGAAAATTTACATACTTAATTATAATTAAGTTGATACAAGACTCACGAATGTTTTATACAATTTTCAAGCCACTTGGTTCCAAGGGTTTGTCTAAAAAGAGCCTGTAAGAGCTAAAAATCATTTTTGGAAAATGCTACAGGATGAACTATACCTCATTGAGTGAATTGAAATTCAAACAAAATTTGTTAGATATACTTAATACGATGAGAGGAAAATCTAAGATAATTTTAGTATCGATTTGTTCACCCATATAATTAGCAAATATATATAGCTTAAAAATTGCTTTCTTTTGAAACTTTATCTAAAAACAATTTTCTTACACCGATCGATGCGCAAATTTTAAACGTAAACCTACTTTTCTAGCAGCTGCGGAGGAGTTCAGAGTTTTTTTTTTATGTATTACTATTAACATATCAAAATATAGGTATAAATAATCGAGTAAGAGGCAGGAAGCGTAGTAGGTAATTAAAGTTTAATTATATTCCGTAAGCCCATTACAAATGAAAAATAATTAAGAATAAGAACTAAGGTTTAGTGGGGTAATTGCAACACCGGGGTAATTGCAACAATTGACCATTTACTAGCCCTGTCGTATTTTGGAACATAATTCTCTCTAGTGGTATGAGTAATGTAACAACTGAACTACAAGATATACATGGCTGCATGAATATCCCGACCTCGTATCGTGATGAAAATTTCAAATTTCTTGAAGATGAAATTTTATCAAATTTTATGAGTGACTATCCGTATTTTCGTGAAGAAATATTTCATTCAAAAAATACGGTAAATTAATGATTTTTTTTTTATTCCTACTTATTTTTCAATAAATTTTAATATTATGGCTAAGAAATGTACAACAAACGAAAATTTCTGCAAAATTTTTGAGTTGTTGCATTTACCCCGATTTAAGAAATTTCGGGGTAAATGCAACATACTAAACATGCTATGTTATTACATGGTGTAGTTCAGGGACAGTGTCTTGCCGTGTCCAGACAACTTTTTTCAATGACGCACAAGACGTTAGGACAAGAAATTGTTGTCCCGATAACTTTCCCGAAGACATCCTTTTATGTTGCATTTACCCAGAATTAAAAAAAAAAAAATTAACTGAAAAAAAATGGTCAAAATACAAGCCTGTACAAGCTTTAAACGAATTGATAAATATATTGAAGAAGAAATATCAATATATATCTATCTACATCGATATTTTAGACTATAATAAAGTTGATATTATCGATATTGAAATTTCAAAAACGCTCATGCAATAAAACAAAGTTCATAAGTCAAAACTGAATTGAGATATCGCAGCCATTTATATGTATAAATATAGGTAATTCAGTCTACTCTCATGTCTGGGGGATTGTAATATAAAATACAGCATAATTAATTGAGTAAAAAAAAATTGTTGCAATTACCCCAATTTCCTGGAAAAATATTTTACACCAACACATTTTAGTAAATCAGACAGAAAATCCGCATGAGTGCTTTACTCATAAAACTTATACATAAACCTGAAGATAATGCTTCAAGGTATTTATGTTCCAAGTTGCGTAAAATTTGGTTCATAAATTTTGTTGCTAGGTGGTGTTGAAGTTGAAAAAAAATATTCTATGTTGCAATTACCCCACTCCACCTTAACTTATAAAATTCGTGTAAAAAATCAAAATACCTGATTGGAATATTTTAACTTATCGTTTCGGTTTTCATGAAAGAGAGCAAGGTAAAATACAGTTACTTAAATTATTCTAATGAAATACGAAGCAATGATAAGCCACCATATTACATTAACGATTTCAGTTATCAGGTTATACTAATATTTCTTTATTTTTTTTTACCTCACTTGCGTAAGAACAAACCAAAATAATCATTTATACATAAAAGTAATCTTTTTCTTTTTAAATGTTGGTTCTGATTAACTTATCTGAAAATAATTCGCCACCTTTTCAAGATCGTGCAAAAATAATAATCACCAATCAGTAACAAATCAAATTTTTCATTTTTCAACAAAATTATCGAAGAGAAAATAAATCGAATCATTTTTTTCCAAGTTTATTCCAATTGTAGTTGCACAATGGTCAAGACGCCAGTAAAAGCATTAGGTATACCCACGTAAAACAAAATCGAACATACTTTCTCATTGAAGAACAATATCCAGGAGGTATAAATAAGTAGCACAAAATATGATACCTATTACAAACGGGATCTAATCGATGTAAAAATGAATATATTCAATAAATTGTCCCATTATTTGACATTTTTGTTCATACAAGTCGTTAACAGTTGAGTTCATTCAGCTCATAAATTCTCTAATCACAACCGCAGTCCATCTTCAAAATATAATAAAAATTTGTTTCTTCATTCAGAAAAATAAACATTGAATTCTTTATAACATTCGTCGCAAATAAGTTGCAGCATTTTCCGTAAACATCGAGAAAATTAGGAATAACAGAAAATCATAACAAGAAATTCAACCAGTTTGTAAGATAGTAAATTTAAAATTCTAACGTCATGTTGACAATATCGTTGTGTTTTTCAGCAGAAGTAGTTGAAACGTCAGTAAGTGAATTTTAATTTTTAATCTCATTTTTTCAGGCCTAAACACACTTCTCTTAATAGGAAAAATATTTTTTTTTGTATTGAAAATTTCAATAAAAACTTCATAAAACTCCGAACAGAATGGCTACATTCAATTCTAGTTCGTTCTTTCAGAAGTAATTATAATATCATTCACGAAAGCTTTTTGTCGTGATTCAACGTAAAAAAAAATATTTAGTCTTGTTGTGGTTTTTGTTTATTTTTTATTTTTTCATGCTTAAAGGCTTCTCACCACTGCAAAGTATCACCCAAGAGGAGGAGCTTTTGGTACTTCACCAATGTTTTCAGAATCATCGCACTGAAGAAATTTGGAGAATAGTTCTCATAGTGCCAAAGGAAATTCAAACAGCACCATTTTTTGAATAACTTATTTTGAAAAAAAAATCATTCAAAAACTGTTATTCCTGTTATGATAAAATTAATCATACTCACATTACATGCTGAATATGAAACGCACAGAAGCACGAATAACGTTAACAATGAGCTTAACAATGTAAAATTGTTCATTATTAAAATTTTCTAAAACACACAAAGGACGAAAAGGTGTCGATCATATTTGTAAATAGTAGCAGCAAAAACAACAGCATGCGTTGCGGATACTCGAACGAATGAGCTTGAGCCAATGCCAGTCTTAACGTGGTCTGAAGTCTGAACTAGTTTTTTCGAATAAAGTTCAAACTGACGTGAAATATACGATGGACAGAATAATAAAGGAAAAACAATGGACGTTAATTGCTATATTCGTCTAGAGTTTCTAATTTCAATAAGACGACTGTACCAGAAAAAAATTGGTTTTTTGCCAGGAACAGGGAGTAACATCACATTTTCATCTTCACACATTTTCATATTAAAAGGCATTTATATGCAATAGCCAAAGGCAAGGCAACAGGTGACAGTAAGGCGAACAGTTTCACCGTACCTTTCACTACATGCGCACTGCGCGGATTCTCAAATAATTTGTTAACCAGGAGAAATTCACGCTTTGGGCAGATACGAGTACGTGAGTAAGTAATTAAAATAATAATTTATATCAGTCGTGAAAACACAAAAAAAATTAATTTGGTGCTAAAGTACCCGAAAAGCCCGAAATGCCTTGTAGGACTCTTGTTTTCCATTTCTACGAGGGTCTGCATAGCTACCAAAGTCGCAGATTCTAAAAGAACCAGTAGGTGTTTTATTACAATTTGCAACTTCGGGTATAATTATACAGTGATAAGATAAGAATTACCATATTTTAACACTAGAAAAACCAGGTCTTACTCGATTACTCAAAGGACCAGGTGGCGGCATATACGACGCCACAAGAATAACATCAAAGGACCAGGTGGCATCGTATGACACAAGTCAGGGGTTCTCAAAATATTGGTTCTTTGAAATCAATCTCAAAATTTTGAGTAGTGTCGTGTATGACGCCACCTGGTACTTCTAGTGTTCGTGAATTCTTATGAAGACCAGCTGGCGTAGTGACATAAATCAGAGCTACTGTGACTGTTAACATAATTACACATGTTTATGATAGCACAATTTTTTGGGGTCAAATGAGACTAAAAAATAACAACACTTGCTGGTCTCATATACGAGTATTATGAGATTTTATACAAAAAACTGATTTTAATAATGAACGAAAGTGAGAAACTAAAAAACGTCTGTTTCTAGTTTTAAGTGTTACGTATAAGATAATGAATTATTTAGAACTGAATCATAATTTTTTTAGGTATAACTAGAACCTGATATAACCCATCACACAATACAAACTGTTTAGAATGAACATCGAGTACAGGCAAATAAATAGTAGGAGTTGATTGCTACATACTGAAAATAAAACGGTTCAGTTCAATATTGCAGGTCATAAATAGGCACATAAAATCAACTACTTTCATTATCTACATTTCTACAGTAACTCATAGATAGTTACACTGTAATTTTTACAATAGCAAAATTGAAGTGATCCAGACGACGTCGAAAAAGATTCATGTTTACTCAAATGTGACGAGCAATAATTATACAATAATGAAAATGAAAATAATTTAAGTTCATTACTGAAAGGAAGAGTATGATTTCTTCGAAGCCATTGGGTAACGTTCAGATTGATTTGTGAAAATAATTCCAATTTTCAAGTATGTCACAAAAACAGAACTTTTAAAACATTTTAGGTGCTCCAAAATTCGTGAATTTTTTTTAAATCTTGTAATCACTTATACGACATGAAGACCAAGTCCTCTCATAAATATTCTCTTCGCTAATAGGAAAAAAAAATTCTTCACAAAATACTTCGTGGATGCCCCGTTTTGATCATATTATTATTATTTATCTATAATTGTATAAGAAGCCTTTTGGAAAAATTTGAAAATATAATTATAAACATGGCCACCATTATAACTTCTATCTACATGACAAGTATTATGGAATCCTCCTGATTTAAAAAATGATTCTTGGTGGGAGAGTTGTGGAGCATAAGCACACCGATTTAACCCATCCTTATTCCAAATGCAATATTTAAAAAAATTCAATCGCTTTTCACAATCGAGAAATTCTTTATAATATTATTGTATACTGGGAAACTATGCACGGGGAAAATTCCATCAAACACCCCCCTGCACCCCCCACTATCGAAAAAATATACTTGAATATGGTTTAGGTTTATGTTTATGCTTTGACAAATAATTAAAAATGGTGATATGATTGAAGCAGTACATTAATGGGTAGTCCAGAAAAATTAATTTTCAGGAAAATGCATATATATTCACAAATCATTTCACCAAAAATGAAAAAAATGCTTAAAATTGGAATTGCCGTGTTTAAACGCCGAACGTTTTTTCTTAGGAACTGAACAAAGTTCAAGAAAATTTCGATTGTAACCCTATATCATGTAAATTTTTAATAATTCATCATACAATTCTCGATTAGATAAAAAGTAACCAGAGACAATTTATAAATATGATTCTGTCATTTTTTTAACCCTGTAATAATTTTTTGCCTATCCAACACAGGGTTGTTTACAAAGAGAATTTACATCTCATATATTGCTTTGGCTTTTTGAAAAAATAGTTTATAAATTGCTTTTGCACTGATTGGTTGATCGAGAAAAGCAAAAGACATAAGTAAATTGAGGCCTTGAGGTGCCATGGCCATGTCATAAATCTCATTAATCATCACAATTATAAAATTCATTGTGACAGCAATTATGTATAAGCAACAGTGAGTACGATGTTATTAAAAAATCTACCCATCAAAACCATTTCACAATACTGAATTCAGTTTCAAAGTACATATTTTGTAAAATTTATCGGCGAAAATTTCAATATTTGAAAAAATGTTAGGTCATGGAATTTAATTTGAATGATGCCTAGTACAAATTGCATTTAAAGAAAAAATTAAAATTTAAGAGATTTTGTAAGTATGGCTTTTGAACCGGTAGCGGACGATTGGAAAGAATTGGAGGAAGCCGGTGGTGGAATCAGAATATATTATGTTGTTTTCCCATGTTACTCGTATTTATTGCTGTGTTTGTAATTCCACAATCTTTATCTTGAAGGGTTTCTTTACTAGAAACCCTAATTCCGCAACTTGTACTTCTGAATTCTGATCAGAGTTGTACGAAAAGTCATATGACTCTTCGCCAAAAAACTTGTTTCAAGTCGGTGAGACAATGGAAAGAAGCTGTAACATTGCTATCAAAGAAGTCCTTTATGAATGAAATAATGGTCATTTAATGACTCGAGATAGCAGCGCCTTAAGAGACTGAATACGAAAGAGAAAAGGGAACATCAGTAAAAAGAAGTCAACATCGCATTAGACTTGTGTTTGCGAGAAAAAAAATAAATATTCTCTGTTCTTCAGCTGCAGAGTATTTCACATGAAAACCACCATTCGAGTCAACTATATCTTTTGAGGATTCATATAAGAAGGCCAAGAACTACAGGATCACTCATAGAATCTATTGGTATAGTGTTTCATAATTTTGTTCGTCTCAAATATTATGTCTCAAATATTATGTCTCAACTCTAGAGTTAGAAATTGTAAATTTACCTGAACAGGAGCTATCTCAGGTCGAGTAACGTCGTTCAAATAACGAAAATAGATGAAAGCCAATACAGCCAAATTGAGAAACAACAATACGAGAATCACGTAGATGAAACTTTTGGTCCGGGAAATATTAGCTAAGACCACCATCGTCACGAGAATCGATAAAATTCATAATTTTTAAATACTTCCAAGTACTTTCAGCACTGATGAAGACGAACTTTTCGAATGCGGCTACGAGAGAACGAGGTACAATTAAAACGGAATATTTTTGGCACTATAAAAGCTATTCGATACATCGACTCGACACATTAGAAACAATATGAGACTTGAAGTAGCCTGAAGTAAAGTAAAGCTCGGGAAACAAGTGCAAAAAACCACAAGTAACACACAAATGATAATTTTTTCTTATTATCTATTCTATGATAACAATTATAATAGTTGCTAGCAGTTGCTCCTCTGTTGTTGACTCGTCTTCTCTTCTTCACTTCTCTCCCCATTTCCATGCCATGCTCCGGCACAACGCCATTTTCCCTCTTTTTCCTTTCATTTTCCGCGTTGTATTTGATCCATTTTTCATCAACTGAAATTTGGATAATCGCTTTGACAGCGGGGCCTTTGTAACAATGTGAGAGTAATATTTGATTATGATTGTGATGCTAAAAAAGAAAGAATGGTATTTGTAATACTTATTTAAAAAAATTTGTAATTAAAAATTTTTTTGATATTCTGAATATTTTTTTAAAATGGTAAAAATCAGAAGTATTTTGATAGTATCCCTCCCACCTATAAAATTACTTTAGGAATATTGAAATAATAGAAGTCTTTCTATATATACTCGTACGCATATTTAGAACGCTATCTCAACCACTCCTACAACTCACCAGTCAATCCTCCAAAAATCAAGTTTAGAGAAAATCAGTGCTGTACTGGAGATTCTAAATAAATGTTTTTCGGTAAAACATCAATTTTTCTTTTCCCACAGCCAGCACATAATTCTACACGAAGTGTTTCTAAAATAATTTAATTTATCGTGCTAAAGCAGTCTAATGCACTCTTAAAATCGAATAGCCTTAACAAAATTTCCACCCAATTTCTTTGAATATCGGGTCACTGGGTAATCCAACCAAAATATAATATTTCTCATCTTTCTCATAAATGTTGCGATAGATATAGGCATACAATACTATCGAATTTTACCAAAGATATTATGAGTAAAACTAACCTACGTTGAAGTAAAATAAACTAGATAAAGAAAATATCAACTCGAAAACATAAAAATATATCATACGAAAAAAACATTTATTTTTACAAATACTTGTTGTAAAAAAAAATTGGCTAATTAAAAAAGAACGGACATACTACATAATTATCACGATTATCACGTACAAAATTGATACAGTAAAATCATCTGTCGCTATTTTTAAATGCACAGCATTCGTAATTTGGAACACTGAATTGATTATCGAGTTAATATTATCACTACTAAAATAATAAGAAAGACGAATGGAATTCACATTTGTTTGAGATTTAAAAAAAAAACAGTCCAAAAATAAATCAATTATGGCAACATTGAAATGAACTTAGTTAAAAATAAAACAAAATGTCAATTAAGTAAAAAAGGAGTATAAAATTTTAAAATTAAAAATTGAACAAATGTAATTTGTAAAATGTATCTAGAAAATGAACATATAATTATAGAATAAATTTGTGAGAACAACCTGAGATTATTATTATAAAAAATATTAATAAAACGAAATGAAGACTCAAGTGAAGGAAATGGATTTTGAATTTGAATAATGAGAATAACTTGAAGAAAACTGTCATAAATCAAACTGAGATTTTCGTGATTGATGTAGAACTTCTGAGAGAAACTTATAACAGTCCTAAGGCCAAATCTTCCATTATTATGAATCAAAATCACGTAGGTACATTCTTTGGGTTTGAGATGACGAAATTCTGTCAATAAAAAGTTTGGTACGTTTTGGATATTGGATGGATCTAACTCTGCTAAGAAGCAAAATATAAATAAGCGACGCAGTGATATTTTGTCTATATCTCAAAAAATACATTATTATTGAAGTTGTAAAGCTTCAAAATTCTGATTAAAGCAAGTAATGATTTAAACTGTTTTTAGTTTTCTGTCAAATGTGGCATAAATTAACAAGATGAGCATCAAAAACCGCGAAAATACTAATACGAACTTTCTGTAAGAAATTCATTTTGAAATTGTAATCCATAATTTTTGTTCGAAACAGTGTAAAAATACTGCAGCTTTCGGTATTCGACCAGTCATTTCTGTGCCATGGGTATTATGAGCGTATTTTTTATATTCCAAGGGTAAAGTTTTCAAGATTTTAGTCGAGACTGTGTTATTCGTGCCAATTCTAACGTTGATATGATTCTGCGTTTCTCTCAAGTGCCCGAGAGAAAGAAAAAACCTATGCAATTGAGGGAGGAATATAAGATGAAGAATTGAAGAGAAACAGAAAACAAAAAGTCCCTACAACGAACAATAAAAATTTTCAATGTATTCAAAAAAGAGCGCCAATAAAAATTTTCAATGTTTACAACAAAAAAAAAAAGCATAATCAAAATATGAGCATGATAGTACGGGTGTAATGGTACGAGTATCTACAGCACTCTGTATAGATTTTGAAATTTCTCAATAAGTAGGCCTAGAGCATTCAAGTTTATATAGCCCACAGAAGTACATCAGTCACCTCAAAGAATAATTACTTTGGACGGCTTAAAAATTAAAATTCACAAAAATATTATTTTTAAATCCAGGAATACCCACGACGCAGGCTCATTTTGAAATTCGAAAAGAAACTGGTAAAAGTAAACTGAAGAGAAACATAGCACAAAGACGGGAAGACATGAAGCTATCATAAATGGATAAAACATTTCTCATTTTTGGATATCGTTGTTCTCAACCGTTTTAGGATGGAATTTTATAATACGAGTCAACTGGGACGTGAAAGCAGACGTCTGTTTTTGACGATGCATCGGCGGCTCGGCAGGACGATACGATTCAAAATCGCAAGCCACTCTACGATTAACGAAAGTCAGAATGGTCACTAAATCATATTGTTTCCAGTTGCGATTCAGTTCATCGCAGAATGCTTGAATGAAAAATGAACCTCGAACTGGATTTCTCCAAGAATAGAAACCAGGAATGGTAGAATGAGCAAACAAGAAGTCTACGTACAAAGGGATGCGGTAAGAAGTGACTCCAGCATCTAACCGATCGCATTCAACATTCAAACCTGGATCGAGTCTTTTGCCCTGGCAAGCTTGAATAATGAAGATCTTTGGTTTTCCCGCTAACGATGGACATTTGTCTGGAGTGAAACGATCGAATAAGTAGTTATTCGAATAAAACATATCTCTAGCGTAAAGAGCGTTTTGCACTCCGTGCGAGAGAACAAAGATAAGTAAACAATCACTATCACTGAAGTCAGTGGCAGCAACTTCGTTTAATACAGTGTCCAACTCGATAAATTTCAAATCGTTGCGTACAATCACTTCAAAGTTCATACTTTGCAATGTCTCCTGCAGATTAGTGCAATCAGTTTTGGTACCTTTTCTCACTTCAAGATCCAAGCTTTCGTCAAATTCCTCGTGATTAAAAATCACTGATATACCTCGTTTGGGATGGTTCATGTTATAAAATAAATCATCCTTGCATTGGCTCACGTGTACCTCCGACTTTTCTACCTTTGGAGGAGATTGGGGTTGACTCAACGCATCAACGCAATCTCCGATCCCATCTGTTCCAGGCGGGAAATGAAAATGTATGGTTTTTCCGGTAACATCCTCAACGATGCAATTTTTGTTCGACTCCATCCTAGAATATGTTTAATGGTACAAATTGTAAAAATTTGCAATAAATATTGAGGAAGAAATGTTGAGGATACTTGCATAATGAGCAATGACTTAATGCAATGAACTTACTTGATTCGAACTGATGCCGGCGGCTAAGAAAATTCAGAATTACTGCAATTCCAACTACAAACTTTGTCTATTATTTCCCGATGTGATTAACCAAACGAAAACGAAAAAAAAAAACTATAAAAAGAAAAGGGATCTGAAATTAAAGACAATCTTTGAGTATGAATAATATGAAATGAATAGAAGACTATCGTGGTTTGTCAATCCGGAACAGATTTATCATCTAATTCTAATCTCGTTACTAATCTGTGACTGTGTGGTATCTGGGAATCTGGTGATTGGACCAAACCAAGGGCACAAGGATTGAACTGGTTTCTGGAACCTGGAGGCGGGAGGAAATAAAATATGACTAATGACTATGACATCATGACGATTGAATTTTGAAACTAGAACATACGCGCTCTATAAGTCAGAGAAGGGAGAACTCGCTCTAGGCTCTTTCACTGGAGCGCTAGTGCTGCAGGCTGCAGCCTGCAACCTGAATAAATAACAAGGATGAAGCAAAGCAATGAAGGATCACTCGCTGCTAAAAATGTAACGAAGAGATAAATAGAGAGCGGTAGATATTGTTTCTCTCTCGTTCTCATTACTGCTTTTCGTAAATCTGTTGAAGAGCATCCAGTACAGTACAGCCTACGCTGCGTATAAGACGAGAAGGAAAGACAAAGATAGCTTACTCCTCGCAGGTCTTCTTTCTCCGTCTTTCTCTCTGACTTTTCATCTCGTTTTTTTTATAATAATAATATTATACGTAACGTTCTATCACGGAGTGCTCCTTCCAGTTATTAAAAATCCAGTCCGCTGTCTGCGCTGCGCTGCAAAGACAGAGATAGAATGATACCGACGAGGAAGATTGTGGGAAGGAGGAATGAAAGATCGCATTGGGAATTGGGAAGGGATTTAGAGCGGATTGAGAGAGATGATACATGTACAATGCGGACGATGCGATGTGTGAAGGAAGACTGAACTGAAGAATAAGGATAGGTCGGTCGGATAGGATGCAAACGTACTTCGCGTGTGTTGGACGTTCCGAGTTGTACTTGTTCAGTAAAATCGTAATTGTGAATGAATAAAAATAGTTTTAATCGGATATCTCAAAATTAATCCTTCTAAATGACGGTAATTTATTAATTGAATGTCGCGTTTTTAATTTTTGTTTTCGATTGCGTGACAATACTTCGGTGAAATATTATTGGTAAGTACGAAGTGAATAACTGAATACAATTTTTTCGCCGTCAAAGACTATTTTGAATTGTAAATTTCAAATTTTGTATGTAGTCATTCGTTGATTCACTTAAATAATAAATTCAACGCAGAAAATCAAATTCAGTGGTCCTTTCGTTGGAAAATTGTTAGATGCTACTTTTTACGTCTAATTAGGGAGTAATCTTGTAGTGAGCTAGTATCTACCTATGGGTAATTGAATTTTCAATTTTGCATCTGCCCTTAGTTTGACTGTAGATACCTCAAAAAATTACCAATTCACTTAATTTTTCTATTTGAAAAAGCTCTTATTGTACGTTCAAATTTAAACGAATTTTAGAATTTTTTCGAATAGTCTTGTGAATAGGTACTAAATTTACCTACTTTTTAAAATTGAAATTACTAGCATTAAGTTGCGTCTTCCATTTTTTTCAAATTGAAATTTCGTTACATTCCATTATTGAGAATCAGTTAGTAAAATGTAAATAGCAGAAAAGAGCAAGGCTAAATGGATCATATATTTTATTCAGCTTCATGATTTTCCTAAATTTTATGCATTACCTTTTATCAGTCCTGTAGATGAAAAGAACATCTTCATTTCAGTAATGCCCGTATTATGCTATCAAATCAAACTTGTGTGGTAGTTAGTTTGACAATTTATCTAATAATATTATATCATCATTAGTGGGGGGCTGGGTGTCAGTTTTTGCGTGTCATGAAGAAAAAACAAAACCAAAGCACATGATGAGAAGTTTTTTAAAAAATTATTCCATGTATGGTACGAATACCTAAATCAAAACCTTGATTATTAACTTTGAAACGGAGAAGGCCTTAATTTGAGCTCTGAGTCTACCCGTATGCCAATAATTATTAGTTCACAAAATACCTCAGTCAGATATTTTCTATTATTATGCAATGATGTGCGTATATAGTGTAGTCAGTGGATCTTGGAGAAGAAAGGAGTGTCGGCGAAAAATTGTATGCAATTTGCTCTTGACTGAGTTACCGGCGTAGGTCTACACTATTATTACATAGGCTTTAACCCGTCCAATATTTCCCTTATTTCATTGGAAGGATTGAAAACGAAACCAGTACTTTGTAGTATTCTCCTTACTGTGGGGCAATTGAGGAGCTTAAAAGGCGAGGGTTATTCGAAAAAACCTGCCCTCTTTATGGATAAATATCAAGGTTTTCAGGGTATTCATTATTAAAATTGAACTAATGAATTACAAACCCACGTGCAAAACTGGCCAACTGAAAATTTGTTAATTTCATGCGACAGCTATGAAACAAAATAATATTTGCGATAGTGGCCATATCATATAACTATTTTTTAAATTATGAATTGAAGGAGTAGTTAATGATTTGAGGCAGGTTATCAAAGCAAAGTAGCAACTGACCAAATGTTATAAGGTTTCATTGACTTCGGCATAATTTTCTGTCAGATGTTATTTTGAACGGACAAAGTCGGTAGAAAAACCCATTTTCATTATTTTGGACTTGGTCGGTTTTAGTCTGGAATGTCGGCGAAACACTTAATTTACTGCAAGTTTTCATTTACCTACTAATTTTTTTACGTATTGGAATATTGTTGAAAGTGTTTGAGCTCCTTCGCTTCAGCTGTGTTATCACGGTTTTGTTTTTCTTTGGTCATACCGCTTGTCCTCCAGGTGAACTATTTGCCTTCTGCTTGCCCTCGTCTTTTTTACTGTTGTTGCTTTGACGCCTACTTCCTCGTCGTCTCCTCGATGGCTCTAAAAATGTGCAGATCGGCAGCGACGATTAAAAAAAGTCGGCAACGGTTAGTGGGTACAAAAGTTGAGCGCCGCGAAATACAGTCGATATATTCGGTAGCATGGTGTCTTCTCCACAGTAGTTCTATTTTGTTTTAATTAATTTTTTTATATTTCTGAATATTACTTCTGTCGTATTTTTCTTTCTGTGCAACTGTTTGTTTCTTGTTAAAACGTTCAACTAGCGGCCTATTCTTCAGGGGGAAAAATTAACTGGTGTTTTTATTCAATATTCGGATTACATAAAATTTGTTTTCGTTTCTTAATATCCGAGTATTCAAAATCGTTTTTTAAAGATGAGTAAGATCATTTAGTTTTTTCATCCTATAGTTAATCTCAGAAGTGCAAAGGAAAAGAAAATTGTTTTTCGAGGAATGCGGATTGTACTAAACAGCTTTCCCCTAATTGCCTTCTCATGACGGAACCGCTAGAATTGTCCGACGCCAATCCCAATGAAACCTAGTTCCTCATAAATTGTTCTTACAGAAATATACCTTAACGCCATAATTCGTTTATCTGAAATAAGCCCGTTAGAATTTTCCGAGTGTGATTAAAGTTGAAAATTTACACGTAATGGGATGAACGAGGCAAAAAAATTTGCGATTCAGGTAAGTTATCAATGTGTTTGTCTAGCAAAAAAAAAAATAAATATTTTGAAAGTATCGAAAATCATTGCAAATAATATAGTGGAACTTCTCTTATCAAACTTCAAATGCGTTTTTCTCAAAATTACGTTTTTATATTTTCAACTTTTTAGAACCATATCTAGCGAATTTTTAGGTTAGAGAGTTGAATCTTCGACAGTATATTGGATTCGTTGCTCAATAGTCTGTCAGAATTGGCGAAAAAATTAATTTCAACATCCTTCGCCTTAAGCGTATAGATTTCGTCACAAATAGATTCTGCGTTATCGTGTAGGCTATACCTTTCCCTCAGCTAGTCAGCTTCCTCAAATATTACTAATCTCTGGAAATCAAAGACCTATAAATTTAGAAGATTAGAGATCGAGGCAATATAACTGGAGAAGGCAAAAATGTTGAATAAATTTGTACACGTTGATGGAATAAATTCATAGATGACTGTCGGCTAGTCGCCTTGTCGTAATACCATTTGACACATAACGTACATGAACCGTTTAAAATAAGTTTGTGCCAGTCAAATAAATAAATAAAATAAAAAAATTGAACACACACATTCGAAATGAGTCTTGATCCGTAGGGAGGCGGTATATTAATCAATTCTCTAGCTGCACTTTTAATTATTGAGAGACGTCGTAAAATAGTTGACCAAATAGGGCAATTCGAGCGTAGATTACGTCGTGTGTTCGATGCTGTCACGAAGTGAAGTCAGTAAAATAGCTCGTGTCGATGATATAAAAAAAAAGAGAGCATTGTGATTCAGACCTGGATATACCAGGAAAAGAAAACATAATTTCTTTCATTTATGCATGTCCCTAACGGATCCAGACATTCAGCGCTGCTTATGGTAGGGGATATAACCGCAGTTAAAAACACAATCACATTATTACCTTGTGCACTGAAGTGTGTAAAATAAGTGCCCCATGTTCAAAATAATTTGGAGGCGAAGCAGTTTTTATTGTTTGGAAGCACTATTAACTAACTGAAAAATCTATTTTTTTTTTTTGGTGTACCTGCACCTTATCTAGGCTAGTTCTGATTATATTATACGAAGGCTGTTCGTATAGGCGGGAACTGAAATCGCCTCTTCCCCCGTTCCAAAGAAAATAACTAAAATTTTTATTTATTCGCATTAAAGTCTGATTATTTTTTTCTTTTTTTACACTTCTTATTGACTTTTTTTTTGACGACTGGCGAAAACATTTTCAGCTCCCCTCCCCCCTCCGCAATTCATATACCTTTTGAAACAATGATCTATGGTAACTTGCAGAAGCCTCTGTTATAATAATAGGGAAAAAAATCTTACAGAAGGATACGATTGGTCTTGCTGTATAGTTTCAAGTCCGAATGCTCGGATTTTTAGGTGGAGCAAAATTTGTAGCGCAAATCGTGTTGTCGCCATTCTTGCCACAAGTTAGTGTTTTTTTACATTTTTTTAATAGAAGTCTGGTGTAGTAGTATCCTTGAAGGACGACTGGAATTAACTTTTTTTTTTTTGTCTCTGCCAACTTTTCAGTGTTGCTCAGAATTTTCACTTCGTTGTGACGGACGATCGTTGCTTTTCGATTCGTCGTCTTTACAGTTATTGATTGAGAGATTTGAAGAAACATGAGGAGTAAAGCCTCCAAAAGCTTGTATTCGTCATTTTCAAGCAAATAGATCTCGTTTAAGTATAATGAAGATGTAATACCAATTGTTAGTAGGTTTTCCGAGATACCTACGTACTATTAGAATGGCCCTCATGAAAGAAGATGAAGTTGGGTGTGTGATAGTTTTTTTGTTTCATGACCTCAGTTTTCCAAAAATACCTAAATCGCAAATAGGTATTTGCGCTAGTTTATTTTTTTTTATGTTAACGAAAAAATCTTACGTCAAGGATTTAGAACTCCCTCTCGCTCAAGACTGCCCATGGGGTGCGAGGATGGCAAATATTGTGATACCTTAAGACTGCTTAACCCTGAATCCAGTACGGTTTTTCAGTATTCTGAGACACCTGATGCTCCTTGCTGCAGCATTCCTTCTCGACTTTATTGGCTGGAGTACAGAAGGCCACTTTGAGCCGGAAATTTTAAGCGGCAAACTGGTTTTTTCGATTGAAAGATAATTTCAAGTATATCGTGAAAACTGCGCCAATCTTTGATGGTTTCTGTATGTAATTTCTATTAATGCATTTATTCTTTATTTAATGAAACTATATTTCAGTTTCTAATAATGTGGAATTTATATTCGTGAATCGTCCGTCCCCTCACAGATTCCGTTGAATTTTCTTTTATACCAAGGTTAATTAAATTTTGTTTGATAAAATTCAGTTGTCATGAAAGGGGAAAAAAATAATTTTATCTGAATAAATGTGCAAGTAGTGGCGCCAGTTGCGGAGGTTCGTCGCGTCGTTTGAAATTTTAAAATTGGGCAATATTTCTTTCTGTGTTCATATTGAAAAAAAAAGATATTGAAATTCAGTTACATCGAAGAAATTTTTCATTTCTTTGGAAAAAAAAAAAACCTGTTTGAATATTCGTCCTTGAGACATTACCAACGTTTCTTCTTACCCCCTCTTTTTATTGAAAATTTTTATTTTCTACTTGGTAAAATGTCATAGTTTTGCTCTCATGACTTCTCTCTTGTTCAATTATTTAAATTCGTAGTTCTTTCAGTGTTTCTATATTCGGATAGTTAAAGACAAGATGAGAAATGCGAAATGTTTGATATGCTCGAACCCGAACGATCCATCTTTCGAGCTGAATTATTTGTTTTTGCATTCATAATTTTTTTTATTATTCGTGAATGGAAGATGTCGACAACAAAACACGAAATACGAACAAAGACCGACGAGGAAGAAAAAGAACAAGCCATTAAAAGAGGACAGAGAAAGAAGATTTTTAGAGGTCGTTCAATGCCTTTGTCGTTCAGGAAATGTGTCCTCATTATTGAATAATTTAACTTGGTGGGTTATTATTCTTTTTGTTTGTTTGTTTGCTAAGGGGCATTATACGTCATTTTGTTTATTTATTATAGCTTGCAAAGGTTAAATTTTTTCATGAGACTAGTGACAGGGGTAAGAAAATACCGGTTTAGGTTTAACTTTCAAAAAAGAACTTGAAATTGAAAGACGTATGAATTTTAATTTTTCACTCCAGACGGGTCTCATTTAATTTGTATACATTTCTGGAGATCTAGATGGTAGATACCTAGAGACTGACCAAAATATCACAAAGGTTGATTATATTTTGCTGTAATTATTTCTCTCTCCTTGTGTGATACTTGACTAAGGCCGTAGCCAAAGAAAAATACCGCGGGAGGGAAAATCAAATGCCTAGCGGGGTAAAATGGATTCCTGTCCCTTGCTATTCCTGGGGAAAAATTTTCTTGGTGGGAGGGGAGCCAATGAATTTGCTTCGGGAGCATTGGCGTATTGTAGTAGGACAGGGTGTCTGCAGATTATAAAAGTCGAAATTTCTCTTCAAAAAAATGTAAAAGTCATCAAAACTGAAGAAAGAAAATTGCTTTGGTTCATTAAAAATTTTTTTTTTTACATTTTGGTACAAATGTTGTTTGTCCACAATGTTTAATAGCCTACTTCCATTGGTTCCATACAGTCAAATTCACAGTTCATGGATGCGATATCCGAAATATATAGATTTCATAGAATTTTTTAGTTTACTTAGTCCTATCTTCATACTCTCCTATCTCCAGTCGCCCCATTAGATCTTGCCTTTACTTTCATCGCTTTAAAAGTCATTGGTATGTTTGCAGTTGATCGACCCTAATACATTCATTGATCGCGTTTTTTCCTAATGTTGTAATGTAATTCTTTTCATTGTGTGGGCTCACCCATCGATAAAGAAGTTATTGACATTGACATTGAATGCCATGCGTACTACGGCGGCGACATTATGGTTTTCCATCAGGTTAATAAACTCTACTGTGCACTGACGATTGGGAAGGCAACGAAAATGTCTCTCTTTTTTCCTAAAGTTGCTTTTTTTGTTTTGTGTTTTGGTGAAGAAGAAAATGAGGAATAAAAACGAAGCTGGACTAAAATCAGGCAAAGAAATAACATTTTAGACTTTCACAGAATTTCAATCGAAATTAAGCGTGAGGACATAAAATCCTATACCTAAATCAATTATTTTTAAGTAAGGGTATCCGAGACCTGCATTTTCCCTCCGAGGCCCCGATTCAGCTTCGGCCTGTTTCAAATTCTCTATTTTCAAGGTCAAAAAAATATTGAACGAAATGAGATGTCAATGCTCGGAAAAAAGTGGGGTTTAAAACATACTATTTGCTTTTAAATCCTTAAAAATCTGAAGCTATCACGCTGTCATCCGCTACATTTTTTTTTTATCGCTTTTCTCAAAAAGCTAAGATGCATTTAAATGCTGCGATAAGTTGGGTCAACTATTGTTTCTATAAAAAGTAGTTAATTGCATTTTCATTTTTTTATTTTTTTCGAGATACTGCAGTTTTACTCTTATAATGAAGAAAAAATTTGTGTTAGACGAAAGTTGAGAACAAGAAGATAAACATTCTGTTCCGAAATAGGCCAGTCGAAAAATTAAAATTGATAGAGAAATGAAGATATGTTGACCTTTGCCATTACCCATAATGCATGTTAAAATTTTTCAACCGAGAGGCTATAATGTTATTGCTAAAAAGCAGAAATTCCGTAGGAAATCTGCGCGAAGGGCAAAAATTCTTTTTAGTCATCTTTTTTGGCAAAATTGAATGCCTAATAAGGACACAACTTCAACTTCACCTAGCGCTCTTAGGTGTGCCTTTGACTTTCATAGACTGAGCAATCGTTTTAAGGTTGGTATAATATTGCTTAGTCGAGCATAGGATGTATATTTCGTTGAACCAACAAGTTGGTGTCGGAAGAAGTACTTATGGAAGCTTGATGAACGATCGCTATCTATGGCTGCCAAATGAGTGGAGGTCACGAGAATAAGTGTGAGGGCAGCGGTGAAGGAAAGAAAAAAGACAAAAAGAGGTTGCTCGAGTAGGATGTCGAACTGGAGATTTTTTTTTCTCTTCATTTTTACATGTACAACTTGACGAAGGAAAAAACTTCTATTGCGTCGTCGCTCGGTTTTTGTTGTTCATTGTCGATTTGACTTGTTTCGGTTCGCTTCGTTTGTAGGAAATAACGGTATACAGGTCATCGGAGGCTGTCGTCGATTGCATTAAGTTCGCTGGTTTGCGCGAAGCCGCGAATGTGCTGGTGAATACTATTCTGGAAAGCGCCGTCGAAGAGCACAAGCAGTAAAATGGTGGTGGCGAAGAATGGCTGAGGAGAGGACGAAAGATGGATGCCCAAATGGTGATGGAGTTTACAGTCAGTATGCAGTGCCAGAATGGAAACTGGAAATCGCAGAGAGGTTGGAAGGGAATATTTGTTGTAGTGAGAGAGACTCGCAGAGTAAAAAAGATTTCATTGGACTTGACGTCATGGTTAATGCATTATTGCAAAGATGAGTTTTGAAAAGTAATCGATACCTTCCTCGCCCCTATCTGTGCGGGTCATATGTAACATTTATTACCAAGTTCCCTGATTGAATGTTTCAACAAAAGTAGACGAAAGCTGTGTTATGGAAATTATGAAAATTGAGGTTTATGTAGACTTCTTCAAGATGAAAATGATATTGGCGAAGTGCGAAAAGTGATACTGATAGCCAAAGAATGAACGAAAAAAGTACCTGTGCTTAAATACTGTGGTATGATGGCTGAAATCGCTATTAATTGGATTGTGCAACATATTCTTTTGAAAGGAAATTTTAAAAAGTTCAAGGAACACATACTTTAATCCACTCACAACTGGAAAAATGAACTTTTTATGACTAGAAAGTTTGACAGAATGAAAAAGTACCTATCTACAGGGTCTTTCACAATAAACGCTCACGAGAAATATGTGGTTAGCAAGGGTTTAAAACTATCATTTTCTTTTATTATCGCCACCAATGCATTCTCCCAACCATGACAATTACTCTGACGATTTCATAATGGGGTATCCATACCAAAAAGGGACCTTGAGGTGAAAAATAATTTTTTCAATTTTTTATTGTTTAGAGCATAAAAAAAAAGAAAAAATTTTTTTTTACCCTAAGATCCCATTTCCGTAGTGGAACCCCCGGGTATTTATGATTGCATTGATTGGTATATTTGTGCGGATACAATGGTATCATTTTTTGAGTACAAAATTCTTCCACGTAATCATAAAATTCGTTTTTCTGATGAGCCCTATTTAAAAAATTACTCCGTATTTTATATTATAAAAAAATACTTTTTTGGAACAATACATTTATCCTCGATAAATCAAACTGAACTAAGTCATTCCATAGCACGTGAGAATTGTCATGGTTGGGAGAAAGCAGTGGTGGCGATAACAAAAGAAAAAAATAGTTTTAAACCCTTGGTAACCACATATTTCTCGTGAGCGTTTATTATGAAAGACCCTGTACTATAAATTAGTTCTTTTTAAGGTGGTGACAATTTTTCGTAAAGTATGATGTCTTTAAAAAAAAGTAAAAAGTGAGCATGACAGAGAAAATATAAAACCATTCTTCAAAATTCAAAATTTTGCTATCAATCTACAGTTCTGCACTATAGGTAGTGCGCTTATTGTATGATGTATCATTTTCGATGCAGTTTATCAATAATCTAAACGAGCTTCCTATTAAATATTTTGTCAGTACATCTCGTCTTTGAGGTCATCCTAAACATTGAAAAAAAAAAAAGAAAAAAGTCTCATTAGTTAATCCAATATAGAATAGTAACATTTTCTCATCACAGTTGTAAAAATTACTATATTTATTGTAAATATAATCTAATGCTTTTAGTATACCTCATCCAAATTTTAAAAATTAACATTGAAATTTTTCTCAGCGTGTAAAATGAAGAACAATTCTCTACTTATTTAAAATTTTCAAAAATATTATGCAGTGTTATTTTTCCGACAACCCTTGGAACCACATGTAAACCTGGGCGAGGGGCGAATATACGCAGGCCTCATACAAAATAAGCCAAGAAAAAAAATAGAGCATTTTCACATATTCTTCTGTCATATTTCATCATTGAAAGATAGAAATATAAATGGCTCAATTGAATTAGATTCATACTGTTTTCATACAGTGAATGATCCGCTACACGTGTCAGAATTAAATATTCAAGGTAAAACGTAATTACAACACGTGCATCTTCTAAACATTCTTCGATAATTTCATTTTATTATGGCTTCCTCAAGATGAAAGGCGAAAGTGACGATTAAGTTTTGTTTAAAAAATTGACTGAAATCAATTTACTAGAGTGCGCAAGTATCTGCAGGATGCGTGTTGTGACAATAGCCGATGCACAACTATTCCTGCAGATCCTTGTACCCTCTGGTGAATTAGTTCAACGACTCTCATTTTTGTACCTGCTACGAAATTTCACAAAGGCTTTACATGGGCAGTCGATAACTTGCTTTTTATACAACTCTGTTGTAAGATGTCGATATTTCCTAAGGTAATCGGTATTACCCTTACTGACGGTACTCATGAATTTTTCAAACTTTTCGTGAAGTTTGGATCCTATTCACCCAATTGCTCACTATTTTGAATTTTTGACTTTTAAGTATTGTTGGAAAGGAAATTTCAAGCTCTGTCATCCGCTATGAAAAATATATACCATCAAATTTCAACAGCAAAAAGAAAATTCAAAAATAAATTACTCGATTGCACATAACCAAACATACCGAACAATCTGGGCAACTTTTCCATTCTGTTATCATCGCTGTGTTTGTATAAAATGATCGTTCTTTTTTCCTGGCTCTATTGCGGTTGTTCTTTTTCCATTCTTTTTTTTTATCTTCCACTTGTCATAATTCAATTTATCGAAATTTGCCAAATTTCGCCCATAGAGTTCTCCAAATTTGCAAATCAACAGCTTTGTTCGGACGCTACCAGGACTGGTAATCCTGGGCCAGTACTGGGCAAAATATGCCAGGAAGCTGTTCGGACGCTTTTCCTGGTAAACAATTAGTCTGTTTGGGCGCTAGCAGGAAGGTTACAGGAAACAGTTCCTGGTAATAATTCGCCAGAAACTTAAACGTCCTGGTAACGGACCAGGAAAAATTGTTTCACCTTTAATTCGTTTATCTTGAAAATTTTCATCACTTATCAGTATAGGTATTTTGACTATTGTCAAAAGTTTTATGAATGAAATCAAGGAGTTGACTAATTTTGTTGATTAATAATCAAATATGCAAGGAAGTATTTTGTATTCATGGGAAACATTGAAGATGTTACTTTGTTTGATTTTTAGTACATTCTAGAAAAGAAGAGTAAGATATTTTTATTCTTCACAAATATTTGAAAAAAATTTTGCTCGGTTAATTTGGTAGAGAGTGTTGAATCTGCCAGAAAATTGTTCGTACGCTTTCATTTTCCTGGCCTGTACTTGGGCCAGTTTACAGACCAGGAAAACTGTACTTACAGGTTGCCTGGTAGCGTCCGAACAAAGCTAACTTTTTTAAATCGCATTGTTTGTATTGGACAAATATATCACATGACCAATTGAAAATTAAATTTTTTAGATTTTTATTTTTTCCCGTTCTTTTTTGGTCGATCTTTTTTTTGATCGTTCTTTTCTCTGTTCTTTTTTTCTGTGAGGTCGATCTTTTCATTGGTCCGTTCTGTGACTTTTTTTTTGGTGAACGAAGAGCGATTTTTTTGATCGTTTGGTATGTTTGCATATAACACCTTAGTGAATGTCAACTTTTTGCTTTCTTAAAAAATCTAATAAAATGGGACTTTTTCGCACTGTGACATCGAAACGCAGATGCAGGGCTCCCTAGTTTACGTTAAATACGTTTTGCGAACTTCAACGTGCTAATAAAACATGCCGCATTCGACCGCCGCGCCCGCGCCGTCAGCCGTATATTTTCGTTGCGCTTCGAGTTGATGGTGATTTTTATATTTTTTCTGCTGCTGTGACCAGAGTTCGGAAGCTAGCTGAAAGCCGAAAGCTAAAAGCCGAAAGCCATTGATTTTTGAAGGAAAAACCGGTAAGCCGAAAGCCGAAAGCTTTATCAAAAAAGCTGAAAGCTGAAAGCAAAAGCCGTATTTTTATGGCTTTTATACGGCTTTTTAGCTTTTTACAAACAAACAAAAAAATCACAAATCACAAAAGTGAAGTGTAAACAGATAAATTAATCAAATAATTAATAAAAAATATTTTAAAAAATTTCCACCCAAATTTTCGAATTCAGCACAAAATTTCCTGTGAAAAAGTATATTTTTGTGAAAAGCCAAAAGCCGAAAGCTAAAAGCCGAAAGCCATCAATTTTTGAAGGAAAAACCAGTAAGCCGAAAGCCAAAAGCTTTATCATAAAAGTCAAAAGTTGAAAGCCTAAGTTTTATTTTCAAGGTCAGAAGCTAAAAGCCGAAAGCTAAAGCCATATCTTACGGCTTCCGAACTCTGGCTGTGACTGCCGAAAGAGAAGTCGGCGGCAACGATGTGCGAAGGATGAGGACGACCCGACGGGAGATGACGAGAAGACTGCCCCTGCCAAGGAGCGGCGGCGGCAGTAGCAGTGGCGACGCAACAACGTGTGGTGGGGGGGAGCGGCTAGGAGCCGGTGGCGGCGATACACGTTTGCCCGTTGAATCGATGTTGTTCGAATGACCTTGGCCGATGCGAAGATGGTCGGACATTGACATTGGCCGAGCGATCCGTTGCCGTTGGTTTTTTAGACTTTTTTAGTAGTTCAATGACTACGTGCGCCGCCGCTTCTTTTACGTTCGTCTCTTTTTTTCGCGTTCACTCGTTACCATTTTTCCTTTTTTCTCTCGTTCTTCGTGGTTTGTTTTTTGTTTTTTTTTTTTGTTTCGTTGTGCGTTTAAATGTGCACTCGTACGATACACGGAGACGAACGATCATCTCGGCTGAAAAGGTAAAAACTAAAAGGGTTTGAAGATGGTGAATTGGAGAGGTCGAGTGGATCGTACGAGATTGAAAAGGGATTTTGAACTGCGTGGCGAGAGGTTAGTAGTAATTTGTATCATTTCGGATGGAACAGAATAAGTGGAATAGATTTGTTCTAGATATAGTTTAAATGCTTTTATTCGACGACAACACCTAGCAGAGACTTTAGCAAACTGCAAATGTGCATGAGAAAAATAATTGGATTCTTAAAACTTTGAAAAAATTAAACAGGATGATATTCCTAACAATCTGGGAGTATAGAGATTTATGTACGTATATACCAATTTTTTCCTCAACATTGTTGTCCAACTCATTTGACTGGAAGTCCTAGAAAAGCTAGATTTTACTCGATTACTCAAAGGACTAGGTAGCGTCATAATCGACTCAACAGTCAACACTGAAGTAACCTCGAAGGACCTTGAGTAGTCTATCTCAAAATTTTAAATAGCGTCATATCCAATGCCAGCTGGTCCTTCTAGTGTTGAATTACGTATATTATAATGGTTCAGTTTTTTTTTATCATTATCGTTAGTCTCATATTCTACTATACTTTGGGTCGGATAAATTGGCATAGGTAATCCGATTTTCTTCTACAAAATTTCAACATTCCTCATAGTAGGGGATCGAGGTATAACATTTCCATAAAAATAAGAAAAATGGTGAATCGCTTACCGCTGTTGACCAGATTAACCTCCACACACCTTAACAGACGATGAACTATACGAAGCCATTCGATGGCCGTCAGGTCGTCTCACGCTTTCGCAAAAAATCTAAAGAAAACGCACAAAAAATGAAAAAGAGAATACCCAGAAGAGGCGAACGAACAGAAGAAAAAAAAACTTTCTGATGATCTTATAAATGGCTGACAATCCCTGGTGTATGTCCCTCCTAACGAGTACCCCAAGTTCGCAATCTCGTCGAAAGGTATTCGTCTCCTATTTGCTGCATTATCCTCATATCTCGAGATTACTTTTTCTTCTGTTTTCTTTTTTACCCTCTTTCTTTCGCTTCGCTCTTTTCCATCAATTTTCTTATACCTACTCGGCTCAATTAAGAATATTCGTCGTCTCCGTTTTATGAGCCAACTATTATATTCTCAATCCGAACGCAGTGTTTCTGTTTGAACAGTTTTTCTTTCTCCATTCAAAAGCTCTTTTTTTCTCACCCATTTCATGGGTTTTTCGCCAACGGTACTTGCTTTTTCTCGCTTTCTTTCTTACATTTTCATTTGGGTTTTCAAAATTTCATTGGAACACTAAGATAACATTGGGACTTCAAAGTAACTACGGGCACCCAAACATCGAATTTCCAATTTGAGGGTTATTTTAAAAATTTCACGATCAAAAGATATTGGTGAACTTTCTTCAATCTAAATTTTTTCAACATTTTTACAGCAGATTTTTGCTGACTCGCCCTTACTCGCGCCATTGATAATTCTTTCATGCCTCATATCATGGCGCGGGGAGTATATAACTTAATTATGGAGATTGTAGACTTCATTCATTATCACCCATATTCCATGATTAATTTACAAGTACACAAAACCTGTCTATTTAGCCATCTTTGCCCATAATTAAAGCAAACTGCAACGATGGTTACATAATTATGACTACCTATATTTATCAGATGTATTTATTCCTGCATCAAAAATTTTCAAATTTCAGAATAATTTTATTGGAATGAATTAAAATTTTTGCTTCTTTTTTGTTTCAGGTAAGTCATCAGTGAGTTACCGTTGACCACCGTTTCCCGTGTATTTTGTCCTAGCATGAGTAACTGTAAGTTTTTAATTTCAATTCTTCACTAATAATGGGTATGCTGCTTCATATCATCACTTTCTTCTTGAGCTTTTTATTCATTGACTTTTTTTTTCTCTTTCAATTTTCGATTATCCAACACTTGCCCCTTTACCCGCTCCCTGGATTTGAATTGAGATCAACAGTTTCTATATTCGATGAAAACGTTAACAACCAGACGGTGTTAAATATTTGTTCTTTTCATCGTGGTCTAAACAGGCCACCATTTGCTCGCCACCCTACAGGATCACAGACGGAGACACGAATGTTGGAGAATACTTCCAGAAAACACCTGGAGTCTTTTGTTGAGGAGAAGAGCAGGTGATGAAATCGACGGCACGCGCTCTCCCTGTCTGCGTCCTCAACGTGTGGCACGCTCCCCTTTTACAGTGTCTGTTTCTCGTGTAGACATGTGCTTTTTGACTGGGCAGGACGATTCGAAATTTCATGATATTATATTATATTATTAGTAACACGGTAACTTAATAAGATGAACCGTGTTGTAGGAGGACGGGTGCAACTGGGAGTCTTCATGTTCAACGGTGAAGGACTGAATTTTCCTCTCATGGTTCAGTTATTATAACGATACTTTGAAGTCGAAAGGTGCTCTGTTCATTGGCCATTCTTAATTCACGAAAAGTGAGAAAACGCATGTTATAACTCGAATTTTTAGGTAATAGTACTGCTATTGTCAAGCCGAATGAAGACATTTTTATACAACCAATTGTCTCGAAAACCAAGTTAACTATAAAGAAGTATTAGTACTTCCAGAGAAATATGTAGGTCTGCGTGCAGTCACATTTATTTTCTCATAATTCGTAAATTTTTCCAAATAAACCTAGTACCTTTTAGCTTTAAAGTATTGATGTCATCTGTCAAGATTTTCTCCAAATCAAACAATAGGCCTATTTTACCTATAGAACTGAAGTAGAAATAAATATGCAGATCAGCAAACCCAATTTCTTATGGCTTGCCACTAGATATGAGATAATCCACTTTTTTCTACAATTTTATCCAAGATAATCCTGAAAAATTTAAGAATCCTTTATGTGTATGATAAAATTCAGCAATGTCCGGATCCCGGATATTTGTCCCCTTTTTAATGAGCTGTTTTTTTTTTTGTTACACTTTACTCAGTTCCTACGATTTAACCAAAAAAATTGGAATTAGTCTCACTAGAAAAAAGAAAAACTGAAAAACACGTTGACATAATAATTTTTCTTGTAGGTATGTCATTTTATTCTGCTATTAATGACAAAAACGTTTGAAAAAATTCACAGATTTTAAATAAGTTGAAGATTTGGAGACGTTGAAATGATTGTATGCATAAGTTGAATCTGTTGTAAAATATTTTTATAGCTATCTATGGTGCGTGCCAGGGGAAACTTTTACGTGCCAAGATACTTGGTGTGAAGGATATCTGGTACGCGAACAGTCTAGGGTTGAACATACATATTTCCAGTCAGGCGATAGTTACTTGACCTATGTGAAATGACGAACGTTATTGTCTGACCCCTCAGCCCCAGCATACCTTTTTTAAATGTCTGTAATATTTCGACTAAACATCAAATTAAAAAAATGATGTTGCCTGATACCAGTAAATCAGAAGTTATTCACCTCCGTCATTAGCGGCATGAACCTCCTCCCCTTTCAATCCTTTTCACAATTCGCTTCTCTATGAAACGCGCATATAACAAACCGTGAAAGTTTTTTCTTTCTCCAACTTTTTCGCCATGTAAAAACGCAAGGCTGCGACACAGACCTTGGTTATTTTTAAGGATTTGGCACCGACACCAAACCCCCCACACCCCTACCCCCCCAAATTTTTAGTAAATTCCCTATTCAGTCTTCGATCCGCGTCTCGTTCGCTTTTCCCCATATTTTTTCGCTATTTTGGGTGGCGTCTGGTCGACGTTCGTTTTATTTCTACCGTTTTTCCCCTTCGGTAATCAGTATCCATCCACTCCACTTTTTTCCATCTTTGTCATGTTGTGGCACACGATTGCCATTAAGAAAAAAAAAAAAAAAAGAAAAAAAAGAAGGGAAGACGTGCTTGCAAAAATCGTACACCCGATCGACCATGGTTACTCAGCGAACGGTAAGAAAGGCGCGCTTAACGGTCGATTTACTCCGCAGATAGCGCAAAAGGAGCGGGAAGGGCGCCAGATGTGGAAGGCAGGGGGTACTTCGAGAATACATACCTTTAGAATGTAAACTCACTCGTTACAGCGAGAGTATTGTATCAACTTAACGCATTTATTATACCGATCCGAAAAGTGTCCGAAAATTTTGCAAAATCTTGCATTTTATGCCAAATGATGCTCCTGCGCTGTACCATTATTCGGAGCCAAAAAAATGGTGGTATGAAAAAAGTAGCCGCAATTTACTTCTTTAAAAAAATTTCGTCGAATGTGGCTAAACAGTTAGATGTTTACTTCCAAGTTGCTATTCTTAACTTAATTTCATTTTTTTATCATATTATGTCGATTGCTATAGCTGAAATCGAAAACCTGATAAGCCTGTCTTTGTGTCAAATTTTCATTTCTTTTTGACCCATAATTAGAAGACATTGTAAAAGCTTATTGCAAAAGACAAATCCAGTGTAGGAACTATGTAGTTAAGCTATATTTAAGCGATGCAATAAAATGAGTAGAACTTCAGAAATTAAGTTAGAATAAAAGCAGACTAAGTATCATTTCAGTATCATAATACCAGTTTTATGAATTCGACATAGATCTTTTCTATCATTGCTCTTAATTTCTTTTGGTCTTTGTCAATACATGGGTGATATAGTGCCACGTTAATGAAACGATGGCATACCTTTATGCCGCACATCACGATTCCAATTTAAAATCAGTTGACGTGTAAGTAAACTACTATAGGGTATAATTCATTTGTGGGTCAACTGCCAAACCGTGACGGAAACTGAAAAGAATGAAGTGAACACGCGAATGTGACACGGCAAATCATAACACGAGCTAAAAAAAAAAATGCAATAAAAATTTTCTATCGAATGATGCGATTGCCGAAATTCATCAAAATTGTCACCATAAAACTATTCAATAAAACTTTAATAGCATGGATACCTTCGGAAGACGTACCTAATTATGTTTGGAAATTATATGCCAAACAGTCCAAAGAAAAAATATTTATTTCTGATCGGATGGGCGTGCATTAAAAAAAAAATATATATATTAACCTTGGAAAAGTAACATATATATATTCCATTAGTTTTTGAGGTGGCAAATATCAAATCATTTCATCGCAGGTAAATTACTCACATGTAAAAAATCATGACAGCAAATTGTTTGGGATTTAAAAATAAAGTTTTCTGTACAATTATTTCAACAAAGTTGTACCTAATATGTGTAACCCGCTCTTATGCTCGAAATTTTTCCTTATGGTAAGATGACGCGTATCAGAGGAAACCTGCTCGTCATCGTAGGTATATCTTGGCTGGTATGCGAGTAATGTTTCGGTTTCACGCCATTCAGAGTCAACCAGAAATAAAGTTTATTGTATTATATGGCAGTAAATGGTCAACAGTTAGGTAGTCACTCTTATCAATTAACTTTAGGTGTGTACGTGCGGAGATGGAAGGTCATTTGTAACACGTTTCAAATGGTTTTAAAAATTTGCCCAAAGGCTTTCATTTGCTATACGTCTGCAAAAAATGATGCGTCCTCATTAGATGAGAATATGATTCATTTACCCGATGGGCAAAAAATGAGAAAATTATCCGCAAAATGAGAATTTTATTCGTTTTCAGTCCGTTTCTATTTTCGAGCATCGGATCTGGAAATTTGCAGATATTTTTGTTATTTTGATTGGATTTCCAAATCCGTTTGTAAAACGGATTTCCTGATTATAATCAGTGATAATTTTTGGGTAATTTTTCTAAATCCGTTTGTAAAATGGTTTGACGGATTATAACCCGGGCCAACAAATATGATAAAACAGCCTTCACGGAAAATAATCCGGACTCATTTCAGAACAAAACCGGCAAGATTGATTATAATCCGTTTGAAATCCGTTTTAGAACCCGGAAAACAGGAAAATTCTAGGTTATAATCCAGAAACGGATTATAACCCAAAATAAAACGGATCCGTTTTCAAAATATTTTGCCCATAGGGATATATATAAGTGCGAAACAAATGCGTCATTTATTGGCTGAAGTGTAATTTAGCCGAATTTTTTAAAGCTGAAAATTGATTGGAAATATCAAGTTTATGAACCAAAATATTTTATCGAGATTATTGACTTATAACTCTTCGATACTCTGTTTTCTCCTATTTTTTGACTGCATACAATGAAAAAATATTAGAAATTTTTCTCTTACGCTGAGAATTGAGTTACACTTATTTTAATTGGGTTTTTATGGAAGTATTGATCTAAGATGGGCTAATTAAAATTAACTCGCAGTTCGTTCTCTGGGTTTTGTGTGAATTTAAGTGACCTTAAAAATATAAGTATAAGCGAAGTTCCAACTACTTCCCTTGTAGCTGTAAGAGTGATAGGCCTAGTTCTCTTTGCTGACCAGTTTTTCAACCTTTCAGTTTTCCGGTATAACCTCAATAAAATAAAGAAAAGTCGATGAAAATTTATTTTATCCGTTTTTGCAGCAAATAATCCTCGCCAAATTACGTGGTGCTCGGTGCATGCCATTCAAATTTTGTTGCAAGATAATAGATTACTAATTCTCATCAAGTTTAGCGAAAAATCGAATTTTAGAATCCAAAAGCTATTGTTTTACAACTTAAAATCATTCATGCCGGGGGACGGAGTAAGGAGATTTTTGTTGACATCATTTTCTACTTTTGGTTGAAAAAATAATTCATTTGGACATTTGAAAGTATATAAGTTCTTGGCCAGTTTGTGTGTGCGTCTGTCGCAAGTCTTATATCTGCAAGCTATCGTCTGATTAATTTCCTTTTTTTTTATTTAGATTCTGAGTATATTTTTAGTCCGAAAGAAAAAGAAAACTATACCTACAACGTCTATACACCCTGCGTCCCACTGAAGTGAGCATTATAATACTTCTAGAAATATAATATTTCAGCTGCTCGTTGTTGTACGTTAAATTTTGAGTTGACGAATGTAAAAAATGTCTGACGGATGTACATATATGCCCTGAGTCATCCTTGAATGGCAATGATTCATCTTATATGCTCTGTAACTGGGGCATAAAAGAAACGTTTTTAAATGTTTGTAAATATCAGTCTATTTCGTAATAATATCACATTGAAATTTCATGTGAGACGGAAGAAACTAGTTGTCCTACGATTCTTTATAAACCCGTTTTTCGAACCTCGAAACACTATATGGTTATAAAGCTTTCCAGCGTCTCTTTACCTATTCAGGATAACATGTACGTTATACGTAATACAAAGAAAATTTCTACACGTCTGGGCTCAGAGAGAACCGAATGATTGCCATGCCCTTTGTTTTCAAAGTAAACTCTGAAAACATTATAACCGCTCACAGTGGTCCGAAGTTGTTGGCTGGTGAAAGGGCATGGTTTGAAAGAATCCCTGAAAGAATAATAGGCGGACTTTGAGGGGTGGGCGAGAAGAGAGCTGAGCCCCTAGAGCTGAAATTAGCCCTTACTTTGAAAATCAAAAAAAAGGGCTTCGTCCGGACATAGAAAATAATATGTTCAAAAGTAATACATATCCAAATTTGAGCCAATAAGGTGGAAAAGTCAGCTTAAAATAATATAAATTAAAAAAAAGTTTTTAGGTAAATGCTTTTATCTTCATGCGCACTGCAGTTTACTGTTTTTAAAGTCTAAAAATCCAACTTCTTTCTCCCGTGCCTTCCTGTTTGTTGTATAAAGTCTATTTTCTGCTCGACGTCGTATATAGTTGAATAAAAGCATTTAAAAATTGGTAAATCGTGAACCATTCGAAAAAAGCAAGGTAGACGTAGACTACATCTTTATGCTTTTTTTTCTGATATAATATAGGTAGCTAGGCTCATGAATGATTCGTATTTTCTGCTTTGCGCTTTTTGGTGGTATTTCAAATTCAAATTCAAATTTTTAATTTTCATTTTCTTTTCTCCATAATAAGAGAAATTACGCGTCTTAAAATTTGAAACCAGTTTTTCGCTGTTTAGTCGTCGCCTTCTCTTCTCATTTTCTCGAAAGTACTATTTTGATTTTTCTCATAGAAATTCCTTTTGAAAATCGGTTTTCAACTGTAGAAATCGATGAAAAACTGAAGGTGGAATAGGGGGAGGACGAAGGGTTGGGGACAAAACGCGCTTCATGAAGCGAGTATGCAGTCATGCTGACGTATTTTGTCTTGTAAGTTGTAAATTGCAAATTTTTCAGTGGAATTTACTCGGTTCGTGCCCACGGTCGCGCATTTTACGTCGTGAATTTGAAATTTTTTTCGTCGATGTTTTGCTGGTGTCATAGCGTTTCCTGTTCGGAGGAATTTTAATCAGCGACGAGTCGGTAATTATTTTTCACGCGCTGAATACCGTGTGCGCATAACCTTCGCCATTTATTATTAATTATCATCTGCTTTACTGTGTATACAGTCATTACGTAATTGGGTAGTCATCAAAATGCGCGATTCATAGTCTGATCACTAAAATATATTTATGGAGCTTCTTGCAGTAGGTATGTAATTTTATATCCTAGCATCCCTTTTCAATAGTATAATGAATGATAATTTTTCAAAATTGATAACAAATACAAATAATTGTTCCTACTATAATAATATAGAGTAATTTACTTTTTGGAAAGTAAACCCTGCTTTGTAATGCAACTAGTATAGAATCTTTTTGGTTTGTCATCTTCCAAACTTTAAAACGTACCATAGAAATGAAGAAGAATGCAATGAGCATGCAAGGGAATACATAATTATACCCATCAATAAATGCATCGAATCGTTTAATTCTTAAATTTTTCTGAAGGTGGTATAGTATGGTTACCTAACTTGGGAAAATATCTTTGCATTCTACTGAAAAGTGGGAATTTTTTAGCATGCACCCTATATGGTGTGCAAAAATTTTATGCTTTTTTTGAAGGTACATTTGTTTCTCTCTTTACTGTTTTTTTTCTTTTTTTATTTTTTTTTACTCGAATAAATAGTTCATTGTGGAGCTCTTGGGCTTGTATCTTGAAGTACAACTGAAAAAGATGATAAGTCTATGATTATAATATTCCAAGAATCAGGCTATAAATTGATAAATGCAGACTTGAGAAGCTATGATTCGACCAATTCTAAAAAGTGTCGGGTTGAAGATGTCACGCAATGCAAAGTTTTTTCTTTACTGCTGTAAAATGTGTAAACATGGAACTTATCCACTGGTTGCAAATGACTTCATATCCTGTAAGATTTTCTGATCGTAGGCTGACATTTGATTCGTTTGTAACTTTTCATGGGTACTAATAGATAAATAGGTTGATATCAAGGTTACTAGTCAATTTTTCTAGAAATTTTAATGAGTAAAATTGTGATAATCGAAATGCGCTGTTTTAACGGAGCATTCAACTTTCTCATTTTTTTTCCATTCGTACGTTTGATAAAGACTTATACACAGTACAGGGGCGTGGTGCAAATAGTGCCAAATAAATTGCGGTATAAATAACTTGCAATATTTGTTTTAATATGATCTTGATTTCATTCCATAGCATTCTTTATGAAATAGAGAAGCTGGCAGTGGGGATGGATTTGATGTATGAAAATTCTCATTCTAAATTCGTTGTGTAGGAATATGGATTTTTGTTTCCTTGATAAATTGCGTGCAGAAAATTTTCAGACAGGTGATACGAATAGTCATTTCGATGCGTTCATTTTATTTACTCGTATGTATTGAAAAAATTGTTCGGAATAGGTACAAAAGACAGGCATGCGAGAAAATTAGAGGAGCGAATTTTTCCTGTTTTCTCTTTGACAGATAACCCAAAAAGTCTATTTTTGTATCATATCTACACTAAAAACCTAAGAAACACTCAACATATTTTCTATTGTTCCAACTTGATAACTTATTTCAGTTTTACAAAATTCTGCGAAAAATGTCAACCTGCCATTGAGTGCGTACCCCTATACTTTTTAGGAAGCTGATAGATTCATGTAAGTTTGGTTGCCAACTTCAATTATTTAAATTAAATATTAGCTATTGTACCTATTATAAATCGAGAAAAAATATGATGTGATGCACGTGAAACTTTTCGATATTTTTGGATTCTATAATATACCCACTTTTTCATGTTACTATATAATACAAAATGAGGATGAAATTTGAATAAATATTTTAACCGATAAACAGAACAATTTTCAAGGTTTTGCCAAGTTCTTATGAAATTCGAAGCAAGAGCCGAACTCAACACCGAATTCTTTTCATCACTAAAATGGGTATATTTGCGAAACTATTTTTACAAAATAAGAACGGATCTAATAATTTGTACCTTATTGCGCGTACGCATAGTTTTCTAATTAAAAATCACCCCCTTCTGGCTCCTTCCCGCCATCCGAAGAACACGTATAACGGCAACAGCGCCTTAAAAAATGTAACCGAAAACCTCCCGTGTAGAACTTTGGTTTGGGTGAGACTGGGAGACCGAGAAAGGGGGAAAGAAAAAAAAAAAAGAAAGAGAAATAAAGGAAAAGAAGAAGAATACAAAATGCCTCCCCTTGTTCGAACGTTGCGCGTTTGTGATAGTCGAGAAAAGAAGAAGAAAGGAAAAAACCGTCAGACGGATGTACGTTGTGTGTCTGTACGTAAAGGTCAATCCCCTGTCCTTGAATTGGCACCCTCGCTTCGTCGTGTGTAAATTGTCGCGAGCATGGTGTCTCAATACAATACGCTGCGAGTGTGTGTGAGTGCGTGCGCGTGTGTGTATGTGTTGTATGACTCGAGCATGTACAATAGGTGCGTTGCGTTGTGTGTGTGCGTACGTTCGTGGTGTTTGTGTATCTGTGGATAAGGCTGCGATTTTACTACTACAAATTTAAAAACTCGATTGGCTGCTGCTCATCCGTCTCGCACTGCACACAACACAACAGTAGTTACGACGAGCGAGAGAGATAGAGTGGTGTAAAAAAGAAAAAGAGTGCGAGCGAGAGGTGTTTTTCGAAGGAGTGAGAGGTACTTAACGGTGTGCGTGTGGTTATGAACGCGTGTACGACTGCCAAGGTCATTCAAGGTTATTCACGTGAAAAAACCTACCCTTATACTGTTTGAGAGGGATGAGGATAACTGCGAGTGAGAAATGGTCGGAGGGTCGTAAGCTGTACACGTTTGAGCACCCTTCTTCGTCGTCGCCTCGTCGTTTCGGTGGCACTCCGGCAGAAGCCGAACGCGAGTAGCACCAGAAGGCAAAAGGAGACCAGTCGTAGGATTTTTTCTGAAGGTTATTCTGTATGTGTATAGGCTGCGTGTTATGGATTTTAGCTGTTTTTGTCTTCAGCTTCATGCTTCAGGCGCTGAAAATTTTACAGACAGAAATTAAGTTGGGTTAGTCACCGCATAGATTTCTTAGGTCTTGTAAAAAAATAAAGCTACAATTTTTTTTTTTTCGGTTATGATGTCCTTATACTTAATTGCCTAATTGAAGTAAATCTTTGAGGAGGGCTTATATACTGATCTGGTGTAATCGATAGAATTAATCACTTGAATTTTTAAAAACCAATTTTTGTCTTTTAACTCGCCATTGCTCGATGATATTCCTTATGGCCTGCAAGCCTGGTGACGCATGCCAGAATAAATCTGAAAATAAATGCCCACCAATGAAATGTAAACAATAATTGACGTCATTTTTAAGTCTCCATACCTACATAAGAAAGAGAGTATCAGAAAAAAGTAACACGAAGTTTGACCTTTTTAGTAGATTTTGCTCAATAAAATATTTTTACCTGTCTACCATAGATTTTTCCCCCTCTAGGTCATTTTGGGTGTAGTTCCGCAGTAGATACGTTTAAAAAGGACGTTCACGGTAATGCGTTCGTTTGGCTCAATTTGGCACCGATTGATGTGAAATTTTCACCAATCACTTTCTAAAGGATATCTCCAGAGTGCTCCTTCGGTGGAATTCTAAAATTTGCTTCACACATTCACAGTCATTTCAAGAGACTGCAAAAATTGGCATTTTTCGGAATGGCATAACTCATGAACAAAATTGATAATCGAAATCCTGCTAACAGAGCACTCCAGAAACATCCTTCTAGAACAATTGATGAAAAATTCAGATTAAGTGGTGCAAAATTGAGCGAGTAAAACGTATTCCAGTAAGTGCATTTTTTACCCAAAACTTGAAAATTTTGCTCATATTTCCGTTAGTATTTGTTATAGCAGGTTGTCGATGATAATAGTATTGTTTCAGTACCACAATAGCTATCTTTTGAGAGTAGAAAGAAATATTATAAATACTGTTTTTGTGCTGCACTTATGTTGAGTTCGACATTTTCGGAACTATACACCCTTAAAACAAGTTGCAATATTTCTGACCCAGAGGAAACCTTCTCGTCTTGAAAGTATGACTTTTAAGGTTTCCTCTAGTTCACCTTACTGTTAAATACCTTCGTTAGCATCAATCAGAAAATAATCTTCATACGTTTCAAAATTTGTTCGTACATTTCCTCTGACACGCGCCATCAACATACAAGAAATGTGGGAGCAGTGGCAGGTTTGGTTCTTGAAAAACTATGGGAAAACTACAAAGGTATCCGCTTTCATCAGATCCATCGAACCCTGTGTACGTATATTGTTCGAAGGTCTGAAAGAAAAAATGACAAAATGGAGCTTCAGATATACAGGCCAAAAAAATGTCAATTCAAAATGGTCGTTGTTCAGCCGCAGTAGCTTTCGTGCGAATTCCTCCATGCGAGACGTACGATCAAGAAGTTATTAAGAAAAAAGGTTGGTGATGAATCATCGGATGGAATCATCTTATCAGTGTCGATGAAACTGTGGTCAGTAAAACCGGTTGCGTTCATTTCTTGCTCTTTGTTGCGCTGATATATTGCGTATGGTGCTTGCCTCAAACTAGCGTCGCGTTTACTTTACAATGTTTGGTTTTGAAAATGAAGTAGTGTGGACGTGCATTGCCCGTTACGGCAGTTATGTGTTATAGACATTAGAATATACAGTTTTTATAACTCTTTCAGCGGTAACTGAGGTGATCTGAAAATTCTGAATTTTTTAAAATTCGTAATTACAATAATATATGATAAGCTGAATTGGAAAGGGTGGATCTAAGGTATGTATACCAGTTGATCATAATTTTTTTGCTGGAGTTGAATGTATTATGTTCATATAGTAGGTGAGGATGACAAAAGGCTTATACTCTGTTCATTTTTAAATCATAACAAAGAGCATTGGTTTTCTGGGAAAACCTGCTAAAAATGGGAAGGCAGCTGGTATAATATGCTATTTTTTAGTTGAATTTGAATTTGATGTTCGATTGTTTGCAATTTCCTTGTTCGAATGAAGGCAGGGTAGAGCTGCTGACTTTTTATTGTTTGCAGAGAACTAAATACATGTAGGGGCCTATTCTTTGAGAATAGCCAGAATGCACTGATGTACTTTATGTACATTTTACAGAGTGCATAAACAGCTTTATTTCTATTTCTATTTTGACCAAAAATGAATTTTCAATATGTGTTTCATTTGCTTATTGCATGCGATGAAAGATTGGTGATTATAGATGAGTTTAAATATTTTCCGAAGTTTGATTTTTTATGAAACCCTAAATTCTGGACTGGATTAATAAAAACATGACAAAATGGCGAAAATAGAAAAAGCATTCTTACTCAAAACTAGGTATTTACAATTCTAGTTATAAATCGGATACTAGCTACCTCATCCATTATTATCTTGATATAAAATGTTGCATGTAGGCAAAATTATGCATATTAATCCATCCCAATTCCCAATTAGTTTTTTTGTTTTTTTTTAAATTGAAAATCAGACGACAATAAATTTTAGTCAGATGACGCCTCATTCAAAAAAAAAATTTTAAGCTTTAAATATAAATATTGAGTCGCAGATGGATATGTCTCAAAAATTTCTTACCGGTTAAATGTAAAATTTGACATCTAGCGTTGTATGTGGATTATAGCTTCCCAACTAGAATATCAAGTACCTCTGTAAAGAGTTAGTCCATGGAGAGTCAATGGAGAAAAAGCGCTCTATATTTACTCGTACGAATAAATCTGTCTTTTTCTCTTACTGGCAAAGGAGACGAATGTCGGCCCAAAAGGATTCCATTCTGTAAAGACCCTCATTGGCTATATGGGCTTGTATAAGCCGCATATTGTTGGAGATTATATTATGTGATAATTTGAGGACTGACAAGAAACAATTAAAAAAAAGTGCAAAGTGTGCAGACAATTCATTATTCATTTAGCAAAATTGGATGGAATATAGGAATACAAATTCGATATAAGATTCGAAACGTGCTCAAAATTTTTGAGATTAATGAAATTTAAATTCGAAAGGGTCCCCAACTGCTCCAAGGCTCCTTCTTCTCTAAAAAAATAACATTTATGGAATATTCTGAAACTGACGTATCAACTGGGCCCCCATTTGTCAGAGCCCCCAGGGGATGACATTGGTCAGGTGTATGATGAGCACGTCTCTAGCCCATACGATATACGATGGAATTGGATAAATTAGTGTTGACATATCGCATTATTCATTTTTCTTCCTTATAAGCCTGTTGTATTTATTCATATTCGTTTGAAGTGATTTTTTTACATTTTATGCCATATTTTTAAGCTGGATATTATATGGTCGTAGTTTAGCCAGAATTCAATGGATATTAATGGCGCAACGACGAGTTCTGCTCAATGTTCTTGTTGGCAACGTCGCCAGAGTTAACGGCTTCTCTTCTTATTATATACTCCATAATATACGAGAAACGGTATAAACGTTGACCTCCCGAGTTCCATGCTGGGTACCGGTGGAGAAGGGTGGAGGCGAACAAAACTCTTGCATAGCCCGAGGTAGCTAAAGTAGCGTTAGCTGTTTTTTTTTTTTTTTTTTTGTATTTTATTTTTCGAGTTGCTTTTTCGTAATTCATCTGCAGAAAGAAAGAAAGAAAAAAAAAATTAATTAATTTTTGACGTGCGCAAAATTCCAGCTAATTTTAGGTTTCGGTAAAGAAAAGCACATCAAATGGTTTTTTTTTTTTGTAATCGTGATTCGTGGCTGAACTATAGCCACTAGGATGATCATGAAAAATAGAGATTTTCGATGTTCGCTATCTTGAAGTCAGCTCGCTTCTTCACCGAAATAAATGAAATTTTTCTTAGAATTTAAAAGGTTCGTCTTGCCTCGATTTAAAATGTTGGAGGCGAAAAGGAGAGTTCAACATTTTCTAGCAGATTAATAAGTACTTACTTAATTTTCAGCGCACATTTTTAGAAACTTCACTTTCATTCTTCTATGAAGAACTATAATCAAGTCTTTCCGAACTATGCTTCCGAATTCGAAGCTTTTGCTGTCTTATATTTTGTATGTATTGCGCAAAGAGGGTCAAACTAAGCTTTTTTTTTTTAGTATAGTGCCAATTTTAAAAATTTAAACTTGCAAAATACAATTTTGGCCAAGCTCACTTTTAGATGCAGAGGTGTAGCCAGGGTGCTCTTGGCGGGTAGACGCATGAGATTTTTAGGGTGACAGTTATCCCACTATTGGTCTCTTTAGATCCCTTCGGTGCATTATAAAGATTTCATTCGTGAAAGTTATCAATGGTACTTGCCACTATATTCTTGATGGCGCGTACCAGAGGAAATCTTCTCGCCCCATATGTTGGTGTTTGAGGATTTCTTATGGCACGTGAACAATCTGTGGTTTATTTTGCTGGTGAAAAGTTTTGCGGGAGGGGGCAAATTGTGAATTTTGCTAGGAGAGCAAACAGTGCCCCCCTGCTACATCCATGTGTTGGTGAAAGAGAACCAAACAAATTAGCTCTTGGTTTTTTGCCTTCGACAATATCAGTACATGTAATTTTATCATTAAATAAGGAGCCTTACTATTTTCATTCTCATATTTTATGGGTGTGTAGTTCCACAAGATGGCTTGGTACTAATACTATTATAATTATAGTTCTAATTTTTGGCAGTGATATCCAAATTGTATAGGAAAGAGAATGTTTACACGTAATGACAAAATATATAGCATCAATATCTTTCACAGCACTATGAGTAATGTTGTAGAATTTGACTTTTTTAGAAATTTAGCTTGGCGCTTTCTGCGCAACACAGGCGAATTATTCCTAAAGAAATTAGGAATTTTTTGACAGTGAACCAAATCATATAAAAACGGTACTCACTCTATACTGTCTACTGCTGCAGTTTCAAAAGAGATGCGAAAAATAAAAACGAACCAGAACTAATCAGAAATTTCAAGATTCAGACTTGATTTTGAAAATTATAATTTTTCTGACATATTCAATATCCGTCAAGTTTTACAATTCCAAGTATTCAACCATCATGTTGGCATTTCAACGTGTGTGTCCGAAATTTACTCAGCTTTATGTTGTACTCTGGAAGCTAATTTGATTTTATCCTGCTCCGTCGAATTTTGGCTATGTTCTGAATGATAAAAATTCATCCAAGGCTATTATATAGAAACTGATTCTTCATCGATAATGTGTTGAACTACGTTTAGTGGGGAAAAAATCGCCTCCAACCATCAATAAGTAAAAAAAAAAAAAGAAGAAAAAGAAGTAAAATAGTTCATAAATGGAAAGAAAAAACTTGCTTAAAAAGTAAACAGTTGTATACCTTGACCAATTAACTATCTTTAAATGTGTAAATGTTGCCTATGATATTGTATATGCGTTACTTTTATATGGGCAACTGAAATGGTACCGTTTACTTATTTAGGAGGTTAGGAAATGGGTGCGAATCAAGCCAGTGCGGACATATAACTGTTCTACACCCACATCATTTTTTTCCCTCTACATTTTCACGTAATAAAGAATTGAACGGATAACTATATAGACTTTCGAAGAAGGTTGCAGTCGACCTTGAATAGAAAAACTATAAACATTTTATTGGAGCGAGATTAATTTATTATCTTTATTTTGATACCTTTCACATAGAAATGAATTTTGTTTTAAAATTTTTTCTTCTGAATAAATCGTGAATTTCATCTTTCGCTATTGATTAAATTATTAGATTCCAAGTCTGGATCAAATTTAGGAATAGTAAGAATTTCAAATACTGAGTAATTATAGGAGGTAAAGAAAGAAAGGAAAGCACTTTATTTGGGATTATCGATTGTATACAAGCTATATATTATATATTATCAGTATGTAGCTAAAGTACGCACACATCAAGAAGACCTCCATTCAAGTTCGACTTTTCTCAGTAGTTAGGTCACAATTATTTGCAAAGAAACCACAGCGCAGCTGTCTATATAACAGGTTTGACTGGTCACGGTGTTGAGTTGGATCGAATCTCCTATAAAATATACTCATCGCCGTATGTGCATTTACGATATTATCTCTTCTGCTGGTCTCCATTTACCCCATTCAGCCTTTCTCGATTCCAGTTCGTTCATTTTGAGCATGTGGAGCTGCGGTTTATTTTGGCCTATGCCCTGGTTTTGGCATATTGCGTCAGCAATTTGCAATAAAGTTCTTATTATTCGTAGTTATATATTACTTTACTCAGTCTAGCTTTTGATTACCTCTTTTCATGCACCTCTCTTATTCGAATATAGGTAAATATCTCAAGTGCTTATAGTTTCAGGTCTGTTAAATTCAAGTCACCATTAAAAAATTTGTTGCGTTTAGGAATATTGGGATCTGTATAGATATGATTTACAACTCCTTCCTATCAACTGCAGATTCTTCCAAATATTTATAATGAATATTTACAAAGTTCTTGCTTATTGTTGTAACCGCTTCACTTTGAGTCCAATATTGTCTGTACACAGTTCGGTACTCAAGTTTTGGTATTTTAGCATTGTACAATAAAGTGATTAAATACGTAAAAGCGGTTGACAAAAACCTGGGGTTTTCTCGATAACTTCAGTTAATAATACTAACAAAAGGAGTATAACTACACATTCATGACTCTATATTCGTACCTGTTAACATATTATAAGGAAAAATAAATAGAAATATAGATTGGACACAGACTGAGGGGCATTGCCACGAATTACAGCTATGAGTATACCATTTGTGAAGAATGTACTTTTTCAGAAAATGTTCTCGCTATTAATTCGTGTTTTTCTTTTGGTCTGCTTGTTTGTAGGTTTTTTATGCGCTCATCCTCGAGGCAAAGTGATGCCTTCACCAGTGGCTGTCGTCAAACGCAAACAACGATGACACCCGCTGAATGCATAATTGTGCACTTAACACAGAGATAGTGGTCGCCATCCAGAAATTGGCGCGTATCGAATTTGCTGCCGCCGCTGCTGTGGCCCATTAATAATTATAGAATTCGAATGGCAGTCGTCTGAGAGCTTGTACAGTACGAAGTGCTTCGAAATGTCTTCGATTTGGACGCGGGCAGCCCACAATGTCGTCTCCTCTGGACCGGTTACGGTGACTTCGGTGAATATGGAGGATATACCCCGGATGAATGATCAGAATATCACTTCTATGGGTGAAGGTGAGTGCAATTTTTTTGGCTATGGCCTTGGATAATGATATTATAGCAGGATATTCAAACGTACCTCACCTAAAAGAAACACTAATGGTTAGTTTGATGCAGGTGCGTACTAGGGGGGTTGGGGGTTCAAACCACCCAGAGCCAAAAAATTGTATTAGAAACTCCAGCACCCTTGGTTTTCACCAACCAGATTTGGTAATATTTATCTCTTTTGGTCTAATTAGTGTCATTTCCATATTTTTGATGTTTTTCCATGAAAAAAAAATCAAATTTTATCAAGAAATTTTACAAAAAAACTAAAAATTTTTTTCGCGCTTCGATTTATTCTTTATGTTTCTGTCTATATTTTGTCGTGGTATTTCATGTCATGTGTCTCATATTATGAAGAATTTTTGACTTGCAATCCTACTCGCATGGTGTAGGAAAAAACAGAGTATTTTGGTTTTATAACCCCCCCTTCCCCGGAATGTTGGTTTAGATACGCCACTGGCTTGATGTATTTTTTAAAGCATGTGTGAATTGCTGGATTAATCGCAAGAGGATAATCAGCTGCGCTCACACTTGAAAATAAATTTAGTACTTAATGAAAAGCAATTGAAGCAGGGTTTATACGCGCCGTTAACGTTTTCACAAAGCCGAAAACGAATTCCTAAAAAAGATGAATCAATGGAACGCAATGCTGCTGTTCATACGAGCACTAAACTCTTTCACATTCCCAAAGCCGTTTTCACTTTCCCTAAAAGATGGATTAATCCATCTTTTAGGGAAAAGGATAATGGAAAGAGTATGAAACATGTTTTTAGTCTGTGATAAGAAATGTTTGTTTTTTATCTTCTATGTATTGCTTCATGTTTGAAATTTTTTCAATGTTTTAATACAGTCCCATTCCAATAAATTTTAACGGATGGTATAAATAGGACGATTTTTTTTGGAATTTGTTCTCGGCTGTGTGAAAACGTTACGGCGCGTATAAACCCTGCTTGAAGGGGATTTCTGCGAAAATACACTTTGAGAAAAACGCATTTGAAGTTAGCAGGTGAGCAAAAGTGATGTTAAAATTAAGAAAGGTCAATGAAATTTGGAATATACGTAGACGAACTATTGAACTTATAAGTACGCCAAAGGAAAAATCTGTAGAGTGCATAGAACGGCCGTTAGAGAGCGTTGAATGTGCCTGCAGAAATCTCGTTCTTGCCGTTTGTGGATTGTTTTTTGCCAAATATCAGTCTTTCGGTCCACTAAATCCCCTTTTTGCCATTCTTGGAATCTCTAAGCTATTCACCAGTCTAGGAATTGGTTTAAATAAATTAAAAAATGCTTTAATAAGACTGTGATAAATAACATATTGTAAAAATAAAAATGAATAGAACATGACGTTAACTGGAGAGATGATAGGTATACCTATTGAATTGAGCTCTTTAATTCGTTCTTATTTTTTTATATTTATTTCCACATTTATTCTCTACTGCCAGGTGGACCTTCTCAACTGGTTTTCATTGACATAAAAATTTGAATTGTAAATTTGTTTAGACTATGTTGTCGCAGATAATGTTATGTTTCTTCCTTTTCTGCTCGTTTTATGATCGAGTATCATTTTTATCTTACCACATTTGCACCTATCAAACTTTTTTTTTGGTCACTTCATATATTCTGTATGCATTTGATTTTGAAAAACGGAAATTGTTCAAAGTTCGTATAATTGATAACTATTTTACGTCGATACCTATTTATTTACCTTTTCGATCGTACATTTTAAATACTTACCTAATTCAAAGTGTGAAAATGATTATTTTTTGCCTAAAATTCGACCTTTGACGTGGTTTGTGTCAGCCCTTCTTCGAACGTATCTGTTTTCAAATTTTTTTATATTTTTTTCTCTAGTCTATAAAACAGTACCTATATTTTTATTAAACATATTTGAATTCGGCTTTGTTTACAGCCGAAGATTTTAGCATGAAAAAGGAACCAACCATGTCGGAGAACCATGTCGATGATATTTCTGATTCGGAAGGGGAGCTGAGTAAAATCGACTTTTCTGGTAATACTGACTTTCACACTTCTATATCTGTAGGAAAATTACGATGGATAGAATTTTATTGCATAATTATTTATGATTTCTTTCATCCGCCAATTAGGTGTAACGATGAGAAATAAGAAGTCGAGATCAAATGACGTGCAAAATGATCGAATCGAACGGCCAATGTCTTGGGAAGGTGAACTGTCTGATTCTGAAATGAAACAAGTTAGTATTTAGCCTATACATTTCGTGTGCGTTGCGTGCCTATTTAAAATTCGTTGCTTCATTTGCACCGTTTGTAATCTATAAAATCTAATTCTATTTTTATTTGACAATTCTGTGCAGGAGAACGAAGATGGTGACGCATCAGTGTCGGTAGCTGAAAACGATTCGTCTCATTCGAGAATGGAAAATGTTAACCACGATGATGACGTGAAGCCTACACCCTTGAAATTTACGACGGAAGTGAATGTAAGGAGACATTACTTATGGAAAAAAAAAGAAAAAAGATTGAAACAAAGGGTTTTCTTGCTAATGTCAGTCAAGTATTGTGACATAATAGAAGGCAGCAAAATCAAGAGGGCCAGCTCCTATTTAACTGTTAGAGGTGTCAAAATTAAGGGAGAAAAAGGAAGTTTTCGAGGACTAATAGTGAAAATTAATCAAATTATGTTGGGGAAAGCAATAAAAATTTTGAGTAGAGCTGAAGAAAATAGAGAGAACATAAACTGGGTTAAAATGCACCGAGTTTATTTTAGCAATTTGAAACCCATTAATTATAGTAGAATATGAGTAAGATTTGAGAATGCTGTAGAAAAAGTACCTTGATGAAATGTCTATCTACGATTCAAATAATATTTATGAGGGGCGAGGGGTCATGCGTACGAGGAAAAAAAGAAAATTTAAAAAGGGTGTGAAATGATGGATAAGTTATACGCTCTGCCATAAAAGATAAATTTTAAATGAAATTTTCCAGCTTTTGAGCAATTTTTTTTCCGGCTCCGTAGACTTGACAATTCATACTGAATTGGACCTACAGTAAATCCAAATAATTTATTCTCAATTCGTATATTATTTTTAATTTTTTTTTTATTGTTTCAGGTTGAACAAATGACTGACAACATAAAAGTTAACAAGTCAACATCACATTCAGAGATTCCTCTTTTAGTTGATAAGTTATTAGGTTTGTATAATTAAAGTTTTAAAAGCTTATAATTTAATGAAATTCGTCTGTGTAAAAACAAGGATGTGTCCTCTAAACCTTTTATGAGTAAAATTCAAAAATAACTTCACAACTACTCTCAGGATTTCTTCTTAACCTCATTTATGGGATGTTCAAATAAAAGAAACGCCTGGTATAACCAGCGTATTATCCTCCGCGCACCCTTCCGTTCCCATCCTTACGTCGCCACATCCCGAAGGAAGCAGGAACAAATATTGCAGGATAGTTTTTATTATTTTGAATGACTTTATAATTGCAATAATACAAAAAGTTAAGTGATGAAAATGGATCACTGAATATACTTCATATATAAATGGAGTGAGTCGAGAAAAGAAAAAAGAGCCAGATTAGCACCTGATAGTTCTGCCACTGTTTTGGATTTTTTATGTGACAGCTCATACGTTTGAAAAGAAACAATAACACCTCCTTATCTATTTTGTTCATATTGTATTGAAAATTTGTTTTTAGCTGGTAGTTGCTATAGTCCAGTGCTGCAACATCGAACTGGCAAAACACAAATTCCGCCAATTCCTAGCCCCGATTCTGCCATACACAGCTGTTATTCGCCAACGCAGTCACCTGTTACGTCCAGGCACTTACCTTCCTCCGGATTTTCATCGCCATTTACTCCTTCGCTGTCGCGTAATAACAGCGATGCGTCGCAGTATGGAGGATCTCAGCATAGTTCTTGTTATAGTCAAAGGTAAATACATAATTCAGTTGAAATCTTTACTTTCGAAGTCGATTGCATTTGATCGTGTCTTTTGTTGGTTTAATACAATGCCGATTTTTTTTTTTTTTCATGTTATTCTGCAGTTATTCTTCAGTATCAGTATCACCGACCCAGTTTTCACCCACCCATTCGCCTATTCAAGGAAGACATGGTTACAGGAACGCTTCTGACTTCTCTTCGTCACATGGTAAGACAAAACTTCGATATCGAAATTAATGACTCTAGCAAGTTTAAAAATTTGTCGAAATTTTTCAACATTCAAAGATTTATTTAGTTTTAAAATATTCCAATCAGCAATGTCTAACTCAAACTAGGATTCTTTCAATGTAAAGAAAGTAGAATCGACTGAACATGATTGAAAATTCAGCTCCAATTTATAATTGTCGAAATTTTATTTTTTGAAATGGTAAATGTTACATGAAATAGTTTGGTCCATGGAAATTCATCTTTAAGATTATATCCTGTTCAATGTTTCAATTTTTATCTAGATTTTATTTTTCCGAAAAGGAAAAGTAGAAATATCGGGTCGATAAAAATTCTAAAAATTTAATGAACAATTAGTAAAGCCATGTTTTGACTCACCACTTTAGCCAGGAAAACTTAGCCATTTGTTGAAGAATAGAATCTATAAGATTGCACGAGATCAGACGAAAAATTCTTGATATTTTTCTAGCTCGCTGTGTAAGCATGAAGTTTACCTTGAGTTACCCAATAAGCTTAAAAAAAAAGAAGAATATGCTAATATATTGCGATTTAAATTTTCTACCTTCTTCTGAAAATTGTTTTGGCAAATTTTCAACTAATATTTTTCGGTTTCATTGAAAAGAATTTCATATCGATGTTTGACGACTTACCGTATCATCGTTTTTGGATAAAATCAATAATCAAGGCGGATGTGAGCCGTCATCGTCGTATTTATTTCTTTTTTACCACCTTTCTGTTTTTTAGAAGGCAAAAAAAAAACAATTATTATTTTATTCGTGCTTAGAGCATCAGGACATCCATATATTACTTTTTATTTGCTGAATTAAAGAATTGTGAACCAATTTTTTCACCTTTGGTAATGTTTACTAAAAATCTAGGTTTATCAAACCTACTTGAGTTATTGTTTTTTTTGTTTTTTTTAAAGCCTTTAAAAAAAGTATTTGGTGCTGTTGGAGATTAAAACTGAATGAGTGCAAATGACATGTATCCAAATGCATGAAAATATGTAGTTAAGAGAGATATCCCAAGTTTCAAGTAGAAAATGACGATTTTATGCCAGCGTTATCGCAGTAAATTTATTATTTTATTTTTTTGCATTAAACTGAATTCATTTTCATGTATTTTCAGGAATAAACAACAACAGTAATGTATATAATGTCAACAGACATGGTTTGCTTGAAGAAAGTCAGCCTATAGAAAATAATTTACCTGATAATAATGGTACGTATTCGCTAAAATGTATTATGTAATGCTGTAGCACACCTAGACATTTTCCAGTGGCTGAATTCAAAGGTCTATAGAAGACCTGTCCTCGTCTAAAATTTAGATTTACTATCCAAAAACTGAAATTTCATTGAAAAAAACGCATGAAAAATTTTCACAAATGAAGCATTTTTAGGTGAAATGGAATGCCTCAGAGGAGCTTCAACCTCCCCAGTCCTCTTAAATTGTGCTATTGATGAACATTAGGACTACCTACTGATTTATACGACTTTTAGAAAACTTATACTTCTCTTAATTCCAGAAGAGAACAATGTCTATGAAGACAGAGTGCCACCGTTTACTGCTGAAATGGGTCATCATTCGCCGAATCTTGGTACATCTTCTGGTATTTCTCGGCAGCAGCTGATAAATAGGTTAGTAACGGGTTTTACTTTTGCATAATTCACATTATTATGCACCACCCATCAATCTATTTTTTGCTTATCTTTTCGCAGTCCTTGTCCAATTTGCGGCGATAAAATATCGGGATTTCATTATGGTATATTTTCCTGCGAAAGTTGTAAAGGATTTTTCAAGCGAACCGTGCAGAATCACAAAAATTACGTTTGTTTACGCGGTTCCTCGTGCCTGGTCACCATTGCGACGCGTAAAAAATGCCCTGCTTGTCGATTTGATAAATGCCTCAACATGGGAATGAAACTGGAAGGTAAAAATATTTAAGCTCTCTAGAAAAGAATTCAAACTGTGATCACTTTTGAGCAAAATTTTTTTAACTTCGTCTACCCGACATACGTTTTTGATAGATTTTATAATTCTGTTAAAAAATTGATAAGTTGATAAAATAATAATTAGAATAATTGGTGAATAAAATAAATTTCAATTAGATGCATTCAGTCAGGGAAAATTCGAAACTTTTAAATGACCGATCCATTTAGAATTTTTTGTTGGTAAATGAAATGTTGAGCATTTTGCTCTAAATTTTTATGTCATATAATTTTTTTTACTCGTCAAAATCTGACGTATACATTTCGTTCCTTGCTTTATAGCTATCAGAGTTGACAGAACGAGAGGTGGTCGAAGCACGTATCCATTTTCATATACCTTACCTGCCAGTATTACTCAGATTCAAAATTCAAATGATTCGCCTGCCAATATGATGAAGCAAGAAAATTCCTCAGATACGTCGCCGCCGTCTCCTCATATGTCCAATCGCATGATTCCTCCACTGCTGCAGGTATATTAAATCATTGCCAGTTGAAAATAATGAAAATTCTACGGTGAAAAAATGATAGTGCTTTGCTTTCCTGATTCAATTTTTTCATCCCCTCCTCCACATTTTTTGAGACTTACTTAATGCGAAATTTTGGAAATACGTGTAACAGATATCTTTATTTATAGTCCGTTAGGAGTGAATAATTATATTTTACCTCGACAAAATGTTGAATTAACGAACTGTATTATATTGACGGACGCCCTGCAACCCTATAGTAGATTCGAATACCGGGTCCTTATACTTACTTAATTTTTGACTCCTTACCAGATTATAGAAATTCCATTCTGAGCTTTTCGAAAAATTTTCACTAATTTTATTAAAAGTTATATATTCTTCAATTTTTTCACTACACGATTGCAGGAAATAATGGAAGTTGAACATCTGTGGCAATACAACGAAGGTGAAACGCCGAACATTCGAACAAACACCAATAATCCCGATTTCTTGGCGAATTTGTGCAACATCGCCGACCATCGTCTGTATAAAATCGTGAAATGGTGTAAATCATTACCTTTGTTTAAAAATATTTCGGTATGTTTTCGTCAACTTTGACTGAACACTCATCAAGTTAGCTTATAATATTAAAAAATTAACGATTTATGATTCCGCTGCAGATCGACGATCAAATATCGCTTTTGATAAATGCCTGGTGCGAATTACTGCTCTTTAGTTGTTGCTATCGCTCGGTGAGCTGTCCTGGCGAAATTCGAGTTAGTCTGGGAAAATCAATTACGCTGCAAAAGGCTCGAGAATTAGGATTAGCCCCGTGCATCGAGCGGATGTTGAATTTCACAGAGCACTTGCGAAGACTTCGTGTAGACCGATACGAATACGTGGCGATGAAAGTGATTGTACTTCTGTCTTCCGGTAACTTATTTGACTGTTTAATTAAACATCTTCTCGATAGACGACAGTTTTTGAGAAAATAATTTTTAATTTGATGCCGAGCCGATGGTGATCGAGTGTAAAGCTTGAAATTTCTATTCTACTCTTGGAAAAAAAAAAAAAAATTAAAATACGAAGGTACTGATTACTAATAAATATTGTGATCTTGGCGAAAATATTTTCAATTTTATTTCTATATTATGTACTTGATTTATTTTGATGATTTTTCATTTTTGTTTCTGTTTGAAAGTTAGATGAATAAAAATATTATCAATTTTACAGATTCCAGTGATTTACGCGAACCAGAAAAAGCTAGAGCTTCACAAGAAAAGGCATTACAAGCTCTGCAACAGTATACTATTGCTCATTATCCGGATATGCCGTCTAAATTTGGAGAATTGCTTTTGCGAATTCCTGATTTGCAGCGAACTTGTCAAGTAAGTTTTTTAATGAGATGTCGTTTTCATCCGATTGTTTTGATTGTAACTGAACGATAACATTCCGGAATAAATCCTTTAACTATTAGTGGAAATAAAACTGAAATTTTTTTCGTGGTTTCCTAGAGGTGGTGCTGGTACAATTTTTTTTTTTCAAGTCCGCACCTTCTTTTTGCTATTAATTTTTATGTGCACCAGAATAACAGTAAAAGGTAGCGTTAAGTCTTGTCTACACCTACAAGGGTGCAGTGCGCCGCATTTGACCACCTTTCCTCCTATTCACCATGTCATTTGTTTTTTATATCCATTTTCAAGCTGTTGGACATTTTCTGAAGGGGTCGGCGGTTCAGATAGATCTATTTTTACTAATTTTTTCAGAATCGGTGTGATTTCAATCGACCCATCTAATTGTCACTTTTTTTTGTTAATAGGTTGGTAAGGAAATGCTGTCAATGAAACATAAGGAAGGCGAAGGGCAGAGTTTCAATTTATTGATGGAATTATTGAGAGGCGACCATTAATGGACATCGTTATCGGATCAATCGGTATGTTGACTTTTACTATGGACTTAAAATAATTATATTTGTGACATTGCAAAGCAATAGAAAACACTTTAGTTAGATCGAAAATGAATCGAGTCAAGTGTATTTGTCACCGGTCAAGCCTTTTTGTACCTAATTTATGTCGAAAATTGGTGGCGAACCTTATGTTTTTCAAATTGAGAATAAAAAAATATATATGCCGAAGATTTCGTCTCTTGCCATACGCTAAGAATAGACGATCGTCGAAGTGCGTGTTTCTATTGCTTTGGAAGGCTACATATCTGTAACGATAATGTAAAATGAACAAGTATTTTTTTTTTGTTACAGAGTAAAAATCGAGCGAGCTTTGTGACGAGCTTATTAGTTTTTAAAAATATCTAGTCCTGTTTTTCTGAAATCAAATGTTAAGGAAGACACATCATTTGACACATTTTCATCAGCCTTTTTTTTTTTTCCTTGTGATACTGCATTATTATGCTTTTTGTATGTATTATATAAAATTGAACGTATTTTAAACTTAAGTTAGAATTCGCCCTTGTAAATCTATTTACTAACGACGTGCAATATTGCGATAGTGTATATAGGCTTAATAGTTTATATACTAGAAATATTTAATTGTGATATGAAATCATTTCAAGTTATAATTTTATTAAATAAGAGGTTAATATTTTCAGTTTTAAAAACTGTGTTCAGAAATCTAAAATAGTAGATGCAAAAAGTTTCCACTCGCCTCTTTTTTTAGCCGTGTTTCATCAGATAATCAAATTTTTAGTATCATCTTTAAGATGTTCCATTGTACTCCTGATTAAAATCCTTGGGAGACAGTACTTATAATTAGGAGAGATTGAAAGACGATATATTTCTGAAAAAATCTTCAACTTGAGATAAGTACGTTTTTAAAAATATCTTAGCCTTGGTGAAGAATACGTATGTCTGAAATGCTTAAATTATGTTTAGGTCATTTGGGATTCTCATTTTCTCACTTTTTCACATTTCTCATTCGAGGGTCTTTGACTTCAGACAAAATATTGTACTGATGACTATATAGAAGGCTGACAATAGACAATGTGAACTGCGAAAAACTGAGATGATATAACTCGTAACTACTTACCTGTATTTGGGATAAAAAAAGTGAAGTTTTAAACTTCAAGTCAGACTTTGCTAATCAAATGTATTATGTTTTCATTTGATCGAAAAAAAATCGAGTACGCTTAGTAATTTTTTTTATTTATAAATTTGTGCCTTATCTATTATTGTAATTCGTTTCTTCCTTCATTACTAATAATCGATTTTTACTATTCGTTTTTTTGTCGCGTTTAGACTTTATGAAATAGTTATAAAAAAATATTATTCGACTATTTTGTATTTTTCACTATTTTCATTTTGTATTAAATTGTTTTTTTTTTTTTGAAGTTTTTAAAATCCTTTTGATCGTCTCCTTCATGAAGATAGAAAAAATTATAATAATTACTTTTAGTCTTGAAATGACGATTTTCAAAATTTTTTTTTATTTGCTAATATAATCTGCATTAATGATTTGGGATAAGATGTCAGAAATTGGCATGCCGAGCCTCTCATTTCTCATAAATAGTAAGTTGAAAGGTTTACTTCAAGCATTTATCTGTCGATTGAGGACCGATATTAAAATCTAGAAAATATCATTGCAATCACTTTTACGAATGAAATAAATGTTTTTCATTAAAGGATCGCGTAAATAGTGAATAAAGAACCCGCATTTTATATTTTTCTATTATTATTGGCTACTTAATCGTAGCTGTAGCCCAAGCATCAAGAGTAGTAGGTGTTTCACCCGTTTTTTGTAGTCTTTCCATTCTTCTCGAGTGATGACCATTATTGTATATGAGGTATGTACGAGTACGGTTTTTCTTCACAAAAAAAGTTAGCTAAACTATCAATTTCGGTATGTTTACGTCTGCATCGGCAATAATAAAAATAAAAAAAGAATGCCATGCAGTCCCAAGAAATAAAAGCAGTGAATAAACTTCAACAATATTAAAATTATAATTTCCAATTTTGAAGGAAAAATACTAATCAATGAAATAACAAAAAGACATATTTGAAAATCGATTCTAGTCCTGCAATAATATGAGAATTTCAAATAGGATGAAGTACAATATTACTGTTTCACAAGAAAATAAAATCCTATTTTAAATTTTCGGACAGAAAAAAGAGTGAAAGTAAAAAAAAAAAAAGGAAATGTTTAAATACATAATATTATGTCCGCCTTGATGACCCGGACAACGATTCAAAATTCTGTCAACTCCTTTAGCGTTTGTCGATAATTTTTTTCTTTATAGACATCGTTCAACTTCGAACGCATTGTATTAAGTTCACTTTCCAACACATTAATTTTCTTTTTCAGAGTATTATGACCGACAGTATTTGATTTCTGACGGGATAGTTTTTCGCGAAGTACCATCAATTCGTAGTCTTTTTTTTGCATATCACCACAAATTTTCAGTTCTTTAACGTTCAACGCTTTGGTAGAACTTTGTTTTAATAGAGCATCGTCTTCGGTTGATGTAGTTTGTGGTGATGAATTACCTAACGAAAAATAGAGAATTTTTTTTTACTGACCTTAATTCACTAGAAATAATGACGTAGATGAAATATAGAGATAATATACCCGCTATTGACTTATTCAAAAATGAAAATACGTCATTTGATTTTTGTTCTTGAACAGCGGCTCGTTTCTTTTTATTTCGAAGATTAGCCAGCATTTTTCGTTTTATCTTCTTCTGTAGTTTCTCGGCGTTGAATAAATTAGGATCACCACCGGCTGCTTCACGAAGTTCCATACAATGATCTAAAAAAAAAAAATTTGAATATCTCACCTGAAGCAAAATGGCACCGATAATAATGGATAAAGAGTTACTTCTGCAAGGATTCATATACATTGTACGTGAGATCCAAAAATGTGAAATTAAAAGGGGTAATAATGAAAAATTTTTTTTAGGTAGGTACCTTAATGCTTCTATTCTTTCATGCGCACTTCAGTTTAATGTTTTGAAAGTCTAAGAATTTAAATTTTTTCACCTGCGCACTGTAGTTAAGTAAGAGCATTGAAATTCGGGTTATTGCCATTCCAGCCCATGGATTCGGAGAAAAAAATTCGGAGGGTTAGAGTTCGGTTTTTCGATTCGGGGAAACGACCGGTAACTGTAATCGTCTGATGAAATATTAAATATGGATGATAAATATTGAAAATTAAATACTTACCTAATGATTTCCCAGGTGGAAGAACAGTAGCAGTAATAGGTTCAAGACGTCCTTCACCGTGTTTCCCCAGTCCAGTTCCAGCAATGTAACCCATACTAGCCATTAGCTTCGATCCTATACTCTGCAAATTGAATAGAGCATATTGAATAATCAATTAATGTACAACAAAATCATTACTACTCGTAAAATAATTAAAACGAAAAAAATTTACATTCGTGTACTTCTCCCATTCTCCTAGTTTGGCGGAAGGAGCTGGTTCTGTCAAAGTCTTTTCAACAAGCATTGCTTGATGTTCCTTAAAATCATAGTCTTTTTCAACTCTTTTACTTTGTTGATCTTCGTAAGTGGAACCTGAAAAAACATAGAATAGATTGTTTCTTAATTCATACAAATTATTGTACGGATTACGAGCTCGGTAAGATAAAAACTAACTTTCTTCACTTTTGCCCAGCGGCAATGTATTGTGAATGTCGATAATTACATCTTGCTTATGGCCAGAATCGAATCTCACACAACACTGATTATTTTCCAAAATTAAAGCAGTAATTGTTGCTCTTTTCCATAGATTATCGTTATCTTTCGCTAAAACTGTTGTTTTTTCTTTTAATGCGCTAAAATCCGGTTCCCTATGACATAAAAACCATAACAATGAAAAGTGTTAGAATGAAAAATCGAGACGGAAACAAACAAAATTTCATATTTACATGTATTCTTTCAAATCGGCAAAATTCACATCGTGACCGTGACAAAAACGGCATTGTATATCTGAAAATCTACATTCTCCGTCAAGAAAATATGGACAAGGAAGCATTTCTTGGCAAGTGGGGTTAACAAATAGAACTTTGACCTGAAAGAAGAAGAAAATAGTAGACGAGTTCGTGTAACAAAAAAAGAAAAAAAGAAGTCATCAATGGGAATATACTTACTTTAACATTATCAAGGGAGTCAGATGAATCAATGCTCATAATCAGTGCATTATGGTAGGAGCAGTTGGCACCATCAGACCATTTTTCGCTAAAAGGAGCACGACATTTACTTCCTACTAGACAGTTTAGCTCATCCTAAAATTACCCACACTTTAAAGTAATTGGGATAAATTAAATAAATAAATACATAATAAATAAATTTTGCTGATTTACCTGTAAACTTTCGTCAGCCTCGGCGCTTTCATCATCTTCATTGGAGATCTCATTTTCTAATTCTGCCTAAAATTCAATATCAACACATTATATAAAACTATGCTGATTTCAAAATAAGAATTGAAATGTATAAAAAAGAAGGTGGATGGGGCAAAAAACTTGAATAAAACGTTTTAGGTACTGCAACCAGTCTTGTGGAGAAAAATTAATTTTGTGATTTAACAAATATGGTAGGGTGGTATTAAATTTCAAAATCCGATAGCAGCATGTAAATTTGTATTGAAACCTCTTCCAGAAGTATTGAAAAATTTTGTGGGAAAATGAGTACCCGAAGTTCCTGTCCCCACAAAATTACCAACTATTGCGAATAACTATCACTTCTTGTCTTTATTAAATTTCTCTTCACATTATGAGAATATTTTAAATATTTTTTTAAGGCACATATAAAACATTTTCAGCATTTGATTATATATTTTTACGGAATTTCAAACATACAGTGTAGCAGTATAGTCATAATGAGGTCATTACAGGTAATACTGACATGAACACTCTCCAAAAACCAATAGGCTAAACCCGAGATTTAAAAAATTAAGCCATTTTGGCTTCAACATTTTTTGTAACTCACTTATTCGCTTTTGATCATTCAAATGTTCTGAAATAATTTCGAATATAATTATCAAGAATAGTTATGATCTTTAGTATTAACATATTAAAAGTTTACTCGGCCTTATAAAAATTTTAGTGCCTTTTATGGATAATTTTTTAGAATATAATTAAAACATTATTTTCAAAATATATCCCCAGCATAAATAAATATAGGAACTTTATCCAATAGATCAGAATTGGATTAAAACGCATTATATTATAGCTGTATTTGAGAATTAAAATTTTCCTAGAATATTGCTTTCAGTGAGGTCAAAATGAGCGGACGATCAAAAATCGTTCTTGTTCGTCATTTATGCATCTCGTAAATCTTTCCTGAGTCAGCCTTTTGTGGCTAAAATGACATAAAAAATGATTAATTAATAGCAGTTGGTAACAATTTGTAAATACCATGAGAAGAAATTACAAAAACATTTCATGATATTATTGCAGGTTCCTATTTGATAAAAATCATTTTTTTTCTTTTTGATTCAAATGGGCCAAAACATTTAACAAATTCGTAACTCACTTTGAACAAAGCATATTCTTCAGCTAAAGGGTCATCGTTGTTCCTTTCAGATTTCGATGAATCAAGACTTTCTTTAGTTAAAGTTATAAGTTCTTGCAAATTCTCTTGTAACAAAATTAATTCCTCTGATGAGCCATCACTCGACAGAGCCTCAATCACTTGTTCTAACTAAAACATAATAATACAAATGAGGATAAATTAGAAGAAATTTTATCACATTAGGCGATACATTCATCAGGAAAGAAAAAAATTATACTTTACTTGTGTTTCATACAGACGAAGGGATTCTTCTAATGCATCTCGATTTTCAGCCATTCTGCGGACAACGAATAGTCTAAAATTGAAGACTAAAGACGAGAGCTACTTCAATAACAACTATCATCCTAAAGAAATTGAATGCATTTAAATTATTTCAAATTTGGAAGAAAAAAAATTACCAGTTTTTTCGATCCTGTCAAAAAGAAATTAGTAACTTTTTTGTCTTGATAGATGATAACAAATTATCAAGACGAAAGATGATGATAAGAAAAACATAAGAAATCGGAAAATTGGAAAAACTGTTAATCTTTTGAGGAAATTTACATTTTGAAACGAGAAGTTCGTAATTTTCTACTTTATCTTTATGAATTATAATTAAATGATCGAATTTACAACTACTCCTTTATATTAATTAAATTCGATTCGTTATCAGTTTTCTTGTAAACGTACAGCAGAAGTGCACAGAATTTTGTGAAAATTTAATTTTGCTTCTCCCGTCCAGCTGTTCAGTTAAAGAAATACCACTTCGGTTCGTGAAATTTGATGACACGAGATTTTGCGGTTCTCTATTTTTCTATTTTTAATTTACGTTCTGGCTCTAGGTGATCGAAGATGAGTACCACTGGTATGTATCGTGTGAAACCAGTGTTCAAGCTGACCGGCGAATTCAAACACACCAGTTCGATGTACAACTTGAAACCTGTGAATATGAATCCGTGTATTTCACAATTGACATTGAATTCGGTAAATATTTGTTTCAGTTTTACCTAAATTTACTCTGAATTTTCTCATTGAATATTATTTTTTTCAGATACCTTCAAACAGTGACAGATCTGCTAGAGAGAACGAGATTATATCTCGTCAAGAAAAACTAATCAACGATTTGAATGCAATGCAGGAACAGTTTAAAATAATTCGTGACAAAATTGACACCCAAAAACTCAACAAAACCGACCCAAAATTCAGCCAAAGTGTAGCGGAGAGTACTGATATTTTGGCAAAATTTCGAGTAATTAAATGTTTTGTACATTTCGTATCGAATAAACTGTTTCCGAAGAAGTAAACATGTGATTTTTTTCAATTTTATAGACTTTGGGTGTTCAAGATATAGTCATTAATGCTGATCCTAACCATCCGCCTTATGCTTTATTATGGTTAACCAAGCTGTGGAACTTACCGGTTGATATATCAGTTCATCTCCATTCGTCTGTTTCTGCATTACCTGAGAAGTTGTCCAGTTTCACGTCTTTAACTAACGTAACTTCAAGTGAAAGTTCTATCAAAGTTACTTTTGTCTGGAAAGAAGGTAATAATATTATTTCTGTTGAAAAAATTATGTTTCAAACCATTATAGGATCGTTTTGTTGGTTTGATTAGAAATGAAAATTAATTTTACGGAAAAACTTTTAAATTGAAGAAAAAAAGTAGGATCTATTAATTAAGCAAAAAGTCAAACCAAAGCTTTTATCGATGGCTTGGCTTATAAAAGTCATGATTATTTTTTTTTTGAATGAAAATTTTCGAGCGACACTTATTGGTATTTCACTTTTTGTGTTCTAGTTGAGAATTTTTTGGTCTGAAAATATGTCAGAAATGCGCTTTAAATGTTCCTTTATTTTATAGTTTTTAATATTTTTTGAAAATCTGAATATGTAGTTGTCTACTTCGCGAGAAAAATCAATCATATATAAGTGCCATTTTTTATTCGAAAGTCAAACCTCACCTCCGATTTGACACTTGAGATAGACTTGATGAATCGTAATATTAAGTTAATTATATTTTTGGTTCCAATTATAGAATCCGCTTTACTTTAGGCCCAGTTTTCATCATTTTTAATTCTCTCTCGCCTTTCACCTGTTTGTTTCGGAGTAGTAACACCATAATTATTCTATCTATAAATTTCTGAATTTCTAAAAAAGAATTTATTAATTTTTTCAGTTGGTCCTGATGCTCAGCTCGTCGTATCACCGATTAAAAATAAAGTCATTCTAGGGGAAGTTAATATTTTGCGTTTCTTCGAAACCTTCATGCCTGAAAATGATAATTTAGATGTGAAAATCAAAAATAATGAAGTTTTGGATATTGCTCATCGCTTGAATCATGTTTCCGGCAAAGAAGTCTACGTTTTTGTTTCTAAATTGAGTAATATACTGGGAACTAATCATTATTTTACTCAAAAATCAGATCCCTCTGTAGTGGATGTTGCAGTTTGGAGCGTGTTGTTGAGAAAAACTAAATTAAATGCTCTGCCCTCAAATCTCAAGAAGTGGGCTTCTTCTTATTCTGAAAACTTGGGTGAGTATATATTCTTATCTCTAATTCTTAGCTTTTATACTTGACTGCGTTTGTACTCGTATTACGGAGAAAAAAATTATTAATAAACTTTTATTCAAACCATAAAGATGAAGCCAGGATAAATTTTTGATAGAGAAACCAATATCAGTATTTCATTTTGTTTAAACTACTTTCTATATTTGCGATATATTTTGAACATAATAATCAATTACTTTGTCGTGGAAAAGTTGGAAAAAAAATTGAAGAAAAGGCCAATGGGTAACTCATCGTAAACCGTTGGTTAAAATGAAAGAGATCAATTTTTTTTCGTGAAAGATGAAAAACGTTTTCTCAAGGATGCTTTAAAAAGGTTCAGTTCAATTGAATATATTTCATGCAGTTTAAAATTTGTTTCGTTTCGATTCTTTTTTTAAATATTCTAATGCGTTAATCACGATTGGGATCTTCCTGGCCTCACAACTGATTTAATTGCATACGTTCGTGAAGGCATGAAAAATGAAATTTAATCCCATAGGATTTTCCATTTTTTTTTCGTAGAAAAGTGTAAAATCTTTTTAGAAAATGACTATATTATACTTATGACTCCATTTTATGTTTACGATTTTTGGTTCAACTTTAACTTGCAATATTTGTAATTTGTATACGCTTATTCTTGCAGGTATCAACTGCGTTGAAGAAAAATAGAAATGGAAGTTGTCTCTTTTCGTTTCTTATCATTTTTGTAATTTTGCGAAAGTATTCATGTATAATGCTGAAAATTTATTAAAGAGAAATTATTGTTTCGTCGCAGTGTTGATTTTTAACCTTCCGAGGCGAGAAAAATTTTAAATAAAAAAGTAATATTAGGTATTTCAATTCTTTATTATAGTCTATTTATAGTGCTTGGTGTTTCAAAGTGACATCACTATTATAGTATTGTATTGTTAACAGTTCATCAGCTGTCACTTGTCAGCTGATGAAGCATCATGAAGCAGAAGCATTATAAGGTGGAATTATTCTGTCCCAAATAACGAATTAAGAAAGGATTAACACGTTACTGGAATACTAGAATAAAATGGCGTGAGTTCAATTTAGAACGATTTTTTTTTTCCAGGTTTTTGTTGATTCCTATAGGCAAAAAAAAAATGGAGAAATCGGCTCAAGACCAAATTCAACAGCAGAAAAAAAAAGGACCTAAAATAGCCTTGTTTCAGCTTGTTTCACTACATTCCTGCATCATCTCATTCATCTGTGAATGGATGAACGAAACGAATATTGATGAATGGAACTAATGGAACTTGGAAGCATTCCGTTCTGAGTGTTCCGTTCCGTTAAAGTAGTTCCGTGTAGCTTCTCTCTTGCACTTTCATTCACATTTTCCTCTCACTCTCACTCATACTCGTTTGTAAGCGTTTGCCTGTGATCAGGGGATGTGCAGTGCACTCTATGGCACAAAGTTTGCCTTTACGAAAAATAAATTTTTTTCCAAGACGACCGCTCGGAGCGCTACAGTCACTAAAAATAACGGACGCAATGTTCAAAGGTCAAATCAAATGTTGTACTCGTGTACCTAATCTATCTGTGTAGTGTATACTCGTGTTACGTGTATATAATTGGAAATGAATTTGATTGCCAATATAATTATAATTTTTCTTGAAAATTCGTGAATCGTATTCAATTTTGAAATGTTGAAGATTTATGTACTAAAACCACGATAAATTTCTTCTTAAACTTGGTGATTCCTATGAATTTGGCGTAGAAGCGGGTTACTGGTGTTGTGTTTACCATGTCATTTTCATTTTCAACAACTCATTCAGTAAGTCTTGCTTATAAATTTTATGCTCGACACGCTTTACTCAACTGTCTTATAAATTGTTTGAACAGGTTTCCATTCTGAAAATTTTTAATGTGTTTTTTCATTTTCAGATATTTCATCGAATAACAAGAATCGGATCACAGTTTGGTTGTTGAAAATTTGGTTACATGCACAGATATGTAGTTACATGATGCAGCAAACGTGGCTAATTTCAAAATACAATAAAATAATGGTCAGATTCTGAGAATTGCATCTTGTTATTTACACTCTTCGTCACGGTAATATCAACTTACAGAATACCTAAAAACATTTTCTATACTGGTATTATTCAGGTAAAGACCTCAATGCCGATAAAGAAGATGTGAAATTTGACATTCACGATCCCTCCTACACGTAGAGAGGCATTCAACGAGATCATCGAACTTGATTATTCGCAGAGTGAATCTCTTCTTTTTGAAATAATTGAAAAAGATTCTGAAAATCAGCTTTTCAAATTTAGAATTTATTGAACCAAATTAAAAGTAGATTTCTCTTTCCGCAGTCTGCAAAATTCATACGCTTGATAATTTTTTTCTGCATTTAGCATTTTAGCAACGTTTAAATTCAATAATTCGCATCTTCTGATTTATCAATTATGAGTTGACAATTTTCCGGTTTATTTGATTTTGTCTTCCATTTATTTATTTGCTAATTTCTTGTAATTTCTTTTGTAGGTTTTTTAAAGTTGTTTCGTCTTTTCTTGACGTACCGTCATCAAATCCAAGTGCAACTCATTCTTTTGCAATTCCTACTGACAATGACGAAGCAAAGCCATTTACCAGTTCCTCGGAATCTTTCTCTGAACCAAAGGATTCTGAAGAAGAACGACCCGAACTACAAAAACTGCTGCAATTACAAAAATAAGTGAGTGTCCTTTGTCACTAATATTTTTTTATTCGATAGCACACTTACTAATACATATTGACTGTCGAATACTACTTTAATTTTATACTTATTGAATTGATTTAATCCTAATGGCTTACTGATGAAAATATCATGCGCGTCAAATGACATGTAGGCTTGTTGAGTTCTATATGTTTGATTTTATTGATATATGATCTGAAAAGTTTCATTTTAAGGAATATTAAGTTTAATTTTATCATACTTTGCTCTTCGTGTCTAGCTGTGTACTGTGATGATATCAACATTTTTCATGCGTTAAGTTTTGATTTGTGATTCAATTCACAAAATGATGTTTTATTGGTAAATCTGACTTTCTGTTTCAGTTTTAGAAGAGTGTAAATTGGTTTTAAATTCTGTTTATAATTATTATAGGATCCTATATAACGAGTTATCCAATTTGATGAAACTGCTTACACGTAAATTTGTGTTATTGTCTTCAGTTTTCAAAATATTATTCTGATTCTCATCCTCAGATTCCGATTTGTGACTTGATGTATGCGCATTTGCTGACATTATATTAAATAATTCAGTTCTTTTATGAGCTGAAAAGTCAAAATGATGAATAAAATATTTTCATGCGTGTCATCTGACTAAAGACATTTTCACTGTCTTATGATAAGAACAAATTAATTCTGATTTATGACTAACGAAAGTATTCGAATAATGGAATCAGTAATACTAATTCCATCAATATAAATATATTTCAGTTTGTATGAGAAGTACCAATCCGGTAATTGAAGAAATAATGAAAGTTTTAATTATTATTGTTTTAATTTTGGAGATAAGGTACCGAAATGATGAATTTTTTATGCGTGTCATCTGACTGTGGAAATTTCTACTGTTCTGTGATAAAAAAATCAATTCTGATCAACAATTGTGGTGTTTCAAATGAAGAAAATCATTAATTTGTGAATCGTTTTATACTTGGAAAGTCCAAAAAATCAAAAACTTGAATCAAAAAAGTTGATTTAGAATTTTTAATAATCTTGGATTGGAGCAATTCTCTACATCATGATTACTGATTAAAAACGTGTAAAATTTTTTCAACAAATCCTTCATAATGTCACTTTGATTAACATTTATAAAATGGAGGCATATATTTCAGTGTGAGTAGATTCACTGAATGTAAAATCCTGCTGTTTTGAAACTGCGTAATGTGTTCATTTTTTGCTTGATTTTTAGATAAAAGCATTTAGATTCTTGAATTTGAACGAATTTTTAACTTGGAAAATATCCGGGTGGACTTTATTGACGTAAAATTACTTCTCTATTACCGGTATTAAAAAATGCCGCTTTTATTTTTGATTTGATTATTACAGTATTACTTTTTCATTTGAATGCTACAATTTCTAAAAATTAGAATTATTTTTGGAACACTTTTATTTGTCCTGTTAATTAATCTACTCGTTTTTTTCCTTCCAGCTGAAAATGATACAAGATGAAATATCTAAAATTGTAAGAAGTGGCGGGAAAAAGAAATGGACTTGATCAGACGAGGTCGAGGATGTGGTAGTTATAGTCGTCCAAACTCTAGAGAGAGTATTCTTAACTAAGGTATTTCCGGTTTTCCATCATGAGAATGCCACTGGAAATGTTTTTTAATTTCTCAAATTTCTTTGTTACAAATTAGATGGCCAGTTTACCTGAAGAAGAAATTAAGGTTGAAGTTCCGTCGCCAGAAGGTCGAAAATTCAAATTTTTTATGACCATAAAACGGAAGAACCTCTGCCCCGTGAAGAACCCTAAATAGAACCAGTGGACGGTATCGTTCAGCCTATTTTGTCTCCACCTCATAGACTTGGTCGTTTTACCAATCAGTTAAAGAATATCCTTAAGAACGTTTTATAACCTATTCTTGAACACCAACACTCGTGGCCATTTCTTCAGCCGATGGACGCAATTAAGTTGAATTTACCAGTAAGTTTGTCAGCTGATATGATTTGTGTTCGATTAACTTCATATTGATGGTCTGGAGCAAAAATGAGCTATCTATATATTTTTGTAAGGAGAAATAAATCTTCAATACTAATTCCAATATTTACTGTATGATGAGGAAAATAATGGTAATTGAAAATTAGTTATTAAAAGTGTTAACGAAATGTGTAGATGAGTTCTAAGAGCAGCGTATATTATAGACCATAAATCGGTTTGATTATTGCTTTATATTTCCACCTCAGAAGATGGTGACAAAAATGGTTTGTTCGTGACCACTTCTATGAAATTCATTTGCTAAATTCGTAAACACCACACTGTACTTGCTATCTATCTATCTTTCATGGTCGATGTTGATTGCATATATTTCGTAAACGGCCTCCTGATATTCGGTTTTTCTGAAATTCTCATATTCTGGTGGAAAAATTTAATGAAAATGATAACGGTTATTTGTTTGGGCTATTGATATTCTTTTTTCTTCTGTATTTGACAATTCTTTTTTTACTTTATTTTTTTACATTTTCAGGATTATCACAGAATTATAAAAAGTCCAATGGATCTTGGTACGAAAAAAAAGTTTAAAGAATAGATATTATTGGTGCGCCAAAGAATGTGTGGCTGATTTTGATACGATGTTCTCGAATTGTTACATCTATTACAAACCGGGCGTGGATGAGGTATTTATGGGCCAAACTCTCGAGAGAGTATTCTTAACTGAGGTATTTCCCGTTTTCCTTCATGAGAATACCACTGGAAATGTTTTTACTTACTCAAATTTTTGGTTACAAATTAGATGGCCAGTTTACCTGAAGAAGAAATTGAGATCAACGCGCCTTCGTAGTGTTCAACGTGTTATCCTGAAAAACTTAATTAAATGCTTTTGTGTTCAAATTTCAAAGAGTGAGCTCATTTTTTTCTTATCTTAAATCTTGAGTAAGTAAATATCTATCTCAGATTCTTAACTTTTGTGCTTTTCAGCGTTTATACCTACTCGTACAGCCGTAGCAAGCATACGCTATTGATGGAGAAACCAGTAATTAGTTTTGTTCAGTTTCTTTCCATAAGTATGAAATAATTTCAAAATAATAATCTTTTTTTTCGTGGAAAACAAACGAATAGAGTACCTCCTGAAAAAAAAAGCCATTGGCCATTGTCATTTTGACAACCAGTGAGCAGTGATCCAAATATAAGAGAAAATGTGTGCGCCATTTTACAATAATTAGGCTTTACTGAAAAAAGTGGACGTGCCTCTTTCTTGCAAATCATTCTTGAGTATAGTCTGGTCGTTGTATTATTATAATACAGTTTAAGGATGAAAAATTTTCGAAGTACCATTCTTACTTTAATGAAATAAATCAACATAAACACCATCGTTAAAGTCCTGCATGTAATTCACATGTAATTCAATGGAAGGGCTCAGAATCAAGTCTTATCTACCAAATAACTTAATTTAGAGAAAAACGATAAATTATTTTATTTAAGGGAGGATGAAGAATGAGTTTTTACTATGCATTTTTACGCTTCCTTGTGTTCCTTTCTCTCAGAGTCTATTGTAGCTAGAGAGCTGAAATTTTATCGGGACTTTTTATTCAACCTTAAGGTAGATTTCAACCTAGGGGTTTTAAAATCCAGCTTGAATTTGTAAAATAATAGTGATTTTTTAAAGAATGTGTTTTTAAATTCGATTCATAATGTACTTTTGTCTTTTGCTTTTGCCTTCGTATTGTTAGTTGAACCAGTGTTATTAAATGGGCCAGTTCACTACTGTTGCTTTTGCCCTTACCTTTTGCTGTATACCATCTCGTAGGAAAATCAAAAAGATGAAAGCAAAAGATAGAAGTAAATTGTGAATGGGACTTTATAAAAGTATTTTTGACCCATGAAAAAATTTCTGGCTCCTCCTAAACTAGATAAACAGTAAAGCTTATGTCTATTCGTAGAGTATAACCGTGTGAACAGAACATTCAAAAAATCAACCTAATTTGAGCAGTTACTCCTTAGAGAAAGAAACATAAGTGTAGAAAAAGTGTATTTTAAAACACCCCCCCCCCCACCATCTAAAATATGAATTTTCACTTATTGATAAGAATATAGGCTTAATAGCCCCTAATGTGGTTAATATACATCTTTTTCAAATAAGAACTTACAGTTATTAAAATGGTATTGATAATGAAATAGGCTTTTATTTTGAATAGCGTTTTTTTTTTTTTTTAGAATTTAAGAATTAGATTTTTATGAATTTCTTATCCTACAACATTGAGCGAACTGAATTTATTAACTGGAATGTATGATCTTCTAACGTATTTATTAGACATATAATTGTCAGATTTGTGCAAACAAAATTTCCTACGACTCTATTTTATATTAATCTATGGTTAAATTTTTAATTTGCATTATTTTTACTTTTACTGGTATCAATTGCGTCCAAGAAAGATGAAAATGAATTTGTTCTGTTTTTATCATTTTTGAAATCTTGCTAGTGTCATTTATGTGTACATACTTAATGCTGAAAATTTATTAAAAATAAATTGTTTCGCCGTCGTGTAGATTTTTTATATTTATTTCCGATGGGAGAAATTTACGATGCGACTGTGAATATATTGCTGAAGAATTACTTACTCACAATCAGTTGGAATCATTATTCAGTTTAATTGCGTATGACAAGAAAGTAGAAACATTCAACATTAGAGTTTCATCAATAAACAAATTTTTACTGGACCCCAGCATTGTGGGGTGATTGAATATATTATGTAGAAGTACTACACGTACGATTCTTATGAAAATTTCTTAGATTTATGTTACATTAAGAAAAAAATGAAAATGAATATCCTTACAACTTTTAAGGGTCCGTTCTTAATGTACTTTTGCTTTTCCTCCGAACAATTAGGATGAATAAAAACTTATGAAAAATAAAATTTCTTCGTATGATTGGTTTAAGTAAAAGAAAAAGCAAAGGTATGTTGTGAACGAACCCTTAATAAAAAAAATATATATTGAGCATGGAATACTATAGGCTTTGAACCAATATTAATTTTTCACTCAATCATCCAGTTCCAAATTGTAATTTTTCTGAAAGAATTTAATTTTTTTGAGCAATCATTGAAGCTTCTAATATCGCGGATCACACTTCGCTTTAATTCTCACCAATTGAAAAGGAATATCGACAATAGACCACTCCAATAATAGACTTGCAAAAAAATTTGATAGAAAAGGTACCCTACCCTGGCTTGGTGATACTGATAAACGAACGATAAAAATTAAATTAAAAACGAAAAAAATTGGATTGAATTACTGAATGAATGGGTTGAATGATGAATTGATGACATGAGCGCCGAGTTTTGAGTTAAAACTTGGAGCGCGAAAAAATTAATTGTTTCGGAATTCGGAGTGAAAAATAATATTAAATATCTTTATAAATAGAAAATATCTAATGTTTTTGCAGGTTTTAATGTTGATGATATGAATTATTATTATAATTCTCCAAAATTTTATCTGTGCCAAGGCAGTGGGGAAAGTTTTTTCTCTGTCTCGTCCACTTTCGGTCACATGACGCAATAATTTGGTATCGTATGCAATATTGTGGCTGCTAGAATTTCTCCATTTTATTTCTGACGTGAATTGAAAATACGAACGTCTTGAAGTAATTCAAATTGAAAAAATATATGTTTCTGATTTTCCTGAGTAAATATTTCAGAACAATTGATTCCAAAGAACTATTAAATCCTGAAAGCGATTAATTGATCCAATTTATATTTATGGGTCATGTGACTCAACATTGACCAATCAGGACAAGGGATATAGTTTTATTTTCCCGTACATTTCTGTTGGCGTAGTTTTGTGGCCATTATTGTTTCTGAGGGTTCGGTATTTTGTGTAAATCCGAAATTACCATGTATTCCGAAATCCTAAATATCAAACAATTTTAAGACAATTGTCAAAAATGGAGTATGTCGGTTCAACCATAGTTTAATTATTTTCACGTGCTCGTTTGAAAGTTGTTTGTAAACATATATCGTCAATGTACGAAAACATAGTGCATCTGAATCTAACGGCTTGATGTTCTGAAAATCTCATCTTTCTTTTGTCGGCGAGCGACGAACGAAGGTATGTCTATGTCATTGTCATTACTTACGCCTGTGTGAATCAAATTCACTATCTGAATTCTCTAAACTATAGACAATTAGTCAATTTCGTTAAGATTCCCTCTCCCTTGAGTTCGGACCGCCATCTTTTGGCGTACTAAGCATTATAAGCGCGAAAACAACTGAAGGGAATCATCTGCGTTTTGTCTGTCATTTTGCTCGTAAAGTATATTTCACGTGAGAATTAAGGTTGGTAAAGTTGTTTGTAATTCATTAATGTCTCTAATCATTAGAACTAGTCGATAGTTCGTATCAGTATTTAACACTAATGCAGAATGGATATTCGGATGAGCCCTCGTGAAGGTGTTGTTATCGTTTACATTGGTCAGTTCTTCCAGTTATTATTCATAAATTGGTCTTCTACTTGAGATTTGGCAGTTTGATGTGTATTGATAATTTCTTCCAATTGTCCCGTTAAGCAATCTTATTTTGAAGTGTTTTGCTATCTTCGTATCCTTCTGGTAAATATTTTCAAATTATAACGAACTTTTCTTACTCTTATTCATTCTCTCCATCTGTATTGAATATCCTTCACCGAATTTGTATGATTAATTTACTAATCTATTGATGGGGCTCCTGTTAAACCTTACGTATCAGTTTGTATATCCGTTATGTTCCGTCTATATTATTTGCTTAATTTACTGGCTACTGCACTAAATTGCAGAAACGCCGCAGGAAACAGTTGAAATGCTCCTTCAATGACTGCAAGTGTATTATTCTTGTCATACAATTGAACTGATTCACCTTTCCTTACAGGATTCGTCGTTTGCTAACAAACTTGAAGTGCTGCTAGTCGTGTTAATGATAACGTTCAGAGAAGATTGTTTCACACGAAACAGGCTGAATTTCTACTTGAAAAGGGAAGACACGTTATAAAATTCGTTCATCTTAGCGCTCGATTGGTTACCCTGTTGTGGATAAGCAAACGTTCAGAGAAGTTAACCCGAAGCAGGCTCAATTTTTGCTGGAAAAGGGAAAATACGTTGTAAAATTCGTTCATCTTACCGCTCGATTGGTTACCCTGTTGTGGATAAGCAAACGTTCAGAGAAGATTGTTTCGAATACTTATCAAGTTGTGTTCGACTTTCCAATCGATTGACGAAATTGCGAATCGGCCCATTATAATGCATCATTAAATTGTAATATGTGAGTATCGAATTCGCAGATTGCTAGAACTAAACCAGGTTTTTGACCCAGGGTGAAAGGTCTGTCTGTTTCCTTTATTTTTCATTTCCTCGCAAAGCAATAACGATTTTAATCTTATCATTTCAACTTTTAAGGAGGTGGATGATTTTTATTTAGTTGAATTTCGCTATACGCTCGGCTGTGGGCTTCTCAGTATAATTTTTGAAGGAACTTATTCTAAAGCGTCTATAAGTAAGGTTGAGAATTCTCTTATTATTGTTATGAGGCATTCAATCCAAGATGAACCCTTTTCTACCGTTGAAGAGTGCTTTATTTCTCAGAATCGACTTCTCTAGATTTCTTTAAATATTTATGGGGTGTTGAATTAAATCTCTCCACTTTCATGTTGAAATGAGAGAAAAAGTATGTATGTCTTCTATATTTTCGTCAAATATTGATTATGTCAGTAGTGAATTTCGATTTCCAACTTATTATTTGTCCTTAAACGATACCATGATGATGTGTATTCTTTTCTGCAGAATTTCATCGTCAAAAGCTTATACAGATCATTCGGTAGGATTTGATAAATATTTCTCTTCTCTGAAAATTCGATTATTCCTTTCAAATTTGGAGTGAGTTATTTCTAGTTCATGTCTTTAATGTTTTAATTAGGTCTTCAAGTCGTCGAAAATCAACTAGAACAGGTGATGAAAGAAGTTTCAAATGCTCTTAAGACTATGTTTGTATTCAATTTATACATTGGTCTGTCGAATTTTACCCGCATTTTATTTTCTTGCTGAAAATTGCTCAAAAGGGTTTTATTGTAGATTTTCTCCTCGTTCATTTAGCACTTGAAAAAGTTATGTAGTGGATTTCATAAAGAAGGCTTCGTGAGCGTATTGTAATGTTCATTTAGATTTTTACTCGTGTTCGCATCAATTACAGTACTTTATTACTGAATAGACCAGACATGACGCCACCTTTCTACATTGCTCAAAATTTCAGGTCGCGTCATAATATGTGACTTGAATCTGGGTTTATTGAAATCGTATGTATTTCATTTGAATCACTGAATGATCTAAAAATTAATATTTTTATGAATTATGATACTGTCCATCCGCCTAATTACTTCCGAAGAAACAGTGTAGATATATTTTGATGACATTTTAAATTGGCTAATTTTACACTCCTTGATTTTAGCGAAGTATTGCGTAAGTTGAGAATTTGCTTCGAAAATTCCTTTATTTTATGTAGGGTAGCATGTATATTGAAATTAAACATACTGTATAAACAAAATCTTTTATTAAAAATTAAATTGAAAAATTTTTTCACCCGGAATTTTCAGTTTGTCTGGTATTTGCGGTTATTATTTCTGCTTAACATAATAATGCTATTCAGTTCCCTGATAGTAGGAATATGTCTGATAGTGAATTTTCTTTTTAATTAATATGGGCTCATTTTAAGAAAAAAAAACTAATGTTAGAGTTTCAAAAATTAGTTTTTTGTACGTTTTCACTTGTTTGTCTGGCTTCCCTTGGTCTAATTAGACCAAAAATGTTGATAAAACCAGATTGAAAAAAATTATGCCCTTGTATCATTTGGTTAGAAAGATGCACATAGTATTGAATATGTCTGAATTAAGTATGGTTTGTTCACACACTCATCTTGATGAAACCTCACTAATTTATGACATTTATAGGAGAAGAATAGACTAGAGGGGCGTTTTATGTGATGAAATTACGATACTTCGCTTTTACTGTCAGCTCTCTACCATTCACCATTCTGTAAATAATTTAGCTTTGGAGTTATTATGTGAATGTCATTAGTCTCCTGCTAGTAGGTTTTGTAAGTAGGGGATGTACTCGTTGTTTAATGAAAAAAGCTGTCAGTTACCATCTTCTTCACCTATTTTTTTCTTTTTTCTTTCAACTTGATATATGGGTAGTACTGAATAGTCGATTAGAAAAATTTCAAAATGATTCAGTTACAATTGGAAATATGCTTGTGAATTTGAATACTCCCGAATTTGTAATTTGGGATGCACTGTATTGGATGACTTTAGAATTGATTATTCCAATTTGGACTACAATCGAACTATTGACTTATTTGGACGAATATTTTGAACTTCGTGTTTGCATCTTCAGTTATGATTAAGTGATGTAGATAGATACCACCATCCTAAAATCAAAAAATAATCTGATGCTGGTAGTTCAGTATTTTCTGTCAAATATGAGAAACGCATAGGCGGACTTTCGGACTTTGCTTGATTTGTTTAAGGGGAAGGGCTAACAAATATTATTCGTTATTAAAAATACTTAAAAAAAGTAATGGAAAGAAAATCTGTCGAAATCCTGCTAAAAACACTCTTAGTAAAGAAAAAAGAAAATAAAGTAAAAATTGTCCGAACTCGGTACAAGTAAATCAAAATTTTGTTCATTTTCATTGAACTGGGAGGGTAGCTAACTTGATTTTCTCTGGGGGGACATAGCCCCCCGCCCCGTTGCCATCCTAAAGTCTCCACCTATGATTAGACTTTTGATGCTTACTTTTGTATGATGTGTAATTACACATTTTGACAGTCATAAATAATATATAATTACACACTACACCAGCACACTCAACGAAATCCTTTGCATCTCCTTAAAGTTCTGTACAGTGTACGTTCTGTATTGATTAATCGAAATAATGAAATGGTACTGAAACAGTATTTCTTATAATATTTGTTCTCTTTTTACATGTTTAGGAGTGACTCAGATATGCAGCAAATGGGGGACAGTTCTGCTCAAAATGATGCGGTAAGTTACCAGGGTATGAATATTGTAACTGAATTCCAAAAATCGAGTACTAATGAAAATTGAAATTACAGGACGTGGCGAGTTCTGCCGGTGCTAACCGGCCCGTGGGTGCAAATGATCAGAAATCGGAAGAACCTCCGCCCCGTGATGAACCCTATGTCGAACCAGTGGACGGTGTTGTTCAGCCTCCTGTTGTGCCTCCGCCTCATAGACCTGGTCGTCTTACTAATCAGTTACAGTATATCCTCAAAAACGTATTTAAACCTGTTTTTCAACACCAACACTCGTGGCCATTTCACCAGCCGGTGAACGCAATTAAATTAAATTTACCAGTAAGTATTGTCAGTTATTTGGATTTTGTAGTCAACTTCATATCGATGGCCAGGAGCCAGAAAGAGTTGACTACACAATGTTTTCAGCAAAAATGAATCTTCAATAATGTTTCCTATGTACCCATATACTGTATGATAGAGAGACTGATGGTTACTGAACTTCGTTATTCAAAATGATCTTGAAATTTTCTGGACGGTGTTTACAAACTGTCTGTACGCTTTATAAACATGTCTTTAAAGCAACATTAAGGGCTGTATATATTTGATGAACCAGTTTGTTCATTGATCTTTGTCCCCATTTTGGAGGATGGCCACAAAAATGCTCTATTTGTGACTTTGTCTGGGAACCTTACTATAAACATAGCTACCAGTATGACTTCCATCTACTTAACAAGTATGATGGATTCCGCCTGACTTGAAGAGTTATTCTTGTTGGGGGAGTTATGGGGACAAGCGCATAGGTTTACCCCATCCGAATATAGTGTTATAAAAATCCGCTACCATTAAAAATCGAGGAATTTTGTAAAATCAACATATAATACACAGAGGGAAGCTGTTTTGACTACCACTATTATGTTGTCTGGAGAAAATTTAACTAAACACTCCCTTCCATCCGCCATTATTAAATAAATATATTCAACACGGTGTTGCTGGACGGTATAATAGTTGGAAAAAACAAATGTAAGAAAGCGATATTGGTATACGAGTAAACATATTTTCTGGATTCGTAAACACCGCTGTATTGGTATCTTTTCTGTCTGGTCGATTTATATATTTCATGAGCGACCCCCTGATATTTGGTCCTTCGCAAAATCTCATGTTTTGGGGAAAAAAGTATAAAGATGAATGAAAATGTTGGAGAATTTCAAAAATGCAGATAGCACTTTCTAGCTCATGGCCAGTGATGTTCTTTCATGCTCTGTATTTAACGGCTTTTTACTTACTTATTTTTGTCATTTTCAGGATTATCACCGAGTTATAAAAAATCCGATGGACCTGAGTACGATTAAGAAACGTTTAGAGAACAGATATTACTGGTGCGCCAAAGAATGTGTGGCGGATTTTAATACGATGTTTTCGAACTGTTATGTCTACAATAAGCCGGGCGAGGATGTGGTAGTTATGGCCCAAACTCTCGAGAAGTTATTCTTAACCAAGGTATTTCTTGTTTTCCTTCACTGTGATATGAACCATTAAAAGTGTTGATGTATTCTCAAATGTCTTGAATACACGTTAGATGGCCAGTTTACCTAAAGAAGAAATTGAGATCGAAGTTCCTCCGCCAAAAGGGTCGAAAGTTGCCAGAGCTGCGAAGAAGAAAGTGACACCAATCGGGCCACCAAATAGTAGGGTGAAACCCATGAACAGTACTTCTGCGGTTACACCGGTTACACCATCAGTTCCATCTTCAATTCCTGGTTCAACTGCCACGACCACTGTACCTTTACCCCATTCACAACACAACTCGATACATCCAGTAATTAGAATTTTTGATTATCAAAATTTTGAAAATTAGTGAATTCCATACTGTTGTGCTTAACTATATCTCCTTCATTTAGGTCCATAATCTATTATCTACGTCGTATTTAGCGCAGCCACCTAACGTAAATTTAAGTTTAAGTACGTCTTCAACGACTCCACCTAAAGTGAAAAAAGCTGTCAAAAGAAAGGCTGATACGAGTCCAGGTGGAAGCAGTGGTTCCACCGATCCTTTATACACGCCAACTAATTCCAAATTAACTGCGAGAAGAGAATCTGGAAGAACTGTCAGTAAAGTATGTGTTCGTTTGTCTTTTTTCACTGCCGTGTTCTAAATAATTTTATTTTCAATTTTTCATTTTTCCGTTGTTTCAGCCTGTGAGAACAGGAGAAGAAGAGTCTTTTCAACCTGTTGATAAAACTAAAGAAAAATTATCACCCGCCATGAAAGCGTGTAACGAAATTCTTAAGGAAATTTTTTCTAAAAAACACTCGGTGAGTATAATTACGGAAGAATTCATCTAATATGTTCATCATTATCTATGTTTCATAACGAATTTATGTTTTGTAGAATTACGCTTGGCCATTCTATAGACCCGTCGATGCAGACTTACTAGGTTTAACTGATTATTATGACATTATTAAACATCCGATGGATTTCGGTACTGTTAAGAAGAAAATGGATCGACGCGAATATAGGAGTATTCATGACTTTGCTAGTGATGTTAGATTAATATTTAGTAATTGTTACAAATACAACCCTAAGGATCATGACGTTGTATTGATGGCGAAGAAAGTAGAAAATTACTTTAATACGAAGTAAGAATGCATTGTTTATTTTTTCCACAATTCTCTTATTCATTAAAATCTTGATAATTTGCATTTTGATAATAATTGCACCGAAGTTCAACTTAGTGTCTTGATAAAACTAGCATAATTTGTCCAAATATATGTATGTATTTAAGTTCGCTTAATAGTTCTAGCGTACCAGGTGTTTCTGTAATATAAATCAGATATCATTTTTTCATAACTGATTTTTTAAGACTAATTAAGATGTGCTGTTTGTAGATTTTTCGATATTTTGGAGTAATTTTAGAATTTCAAAAGTGTTGAAATTTTAAAATCATCTTTGAAATTCATGAGGTTATTAAGGTTGTTCGTTTTTATTTTTTTTAATTCTTGCAAAATCTCTGCTGACAAAAATTATTCTCGATTTATATTGTTACTCTCGGGCACGCTAGAATTTATAGTTGGTAGTTGGTACCTCCTAATGAATGGCAAAATACTTGAGAAGTTGACACTTGATGATTCGAATTTCTCTTTCGACAGTCTGCAAAATTCATACGCTTGATAATTTTTTTCTTCAGTTTACCAATGTTTAAATTCTTGATAATACGCATCTCGTGGTTTTTGAGTTGTCATGATTTGAGAATTTTTCTGTATATTTGATTTTGTCTTCCATTTATTTGCTAATTTCGTGTAATTTTTTTTATAGGTTTGTTAAAGTTGTTTCGTCTTTTCCTGACGTACCATCGTCAAATCAAAGTGCAACTCATTCATTTGCAATTACTACTGACAATGACGAAGATAAGTCATCTACCAGTTCCTCAGAATCTTCCTCTGCTTCATCCTCTGATTCCGAGGATTCTGAAGAAGAACGATCTCAACAACAAAAATTGATGCAATTACAAGAACAAGTGAGTGTTTTTTGGTGCTAATATTTCTTTATTCGATGTCATACTTGGCTAATATTAAGTATCGAAAATTACTTTAAATCTACACTTATTGAATTGATTTAATCCTAATGGCTTACTGATGAAAAATATCATGCGCGTCAAATGACATGTAGACTTGTTGAGTTCTATATGTTTGATTTTATTGATACATTCTCTGAAAAGTTTCATTTTAAGGAATATTAAGTATAATTTTATCATACTTTGCTCTTCGTGTCTAGCTGTGTACTGTGATGATATCAACATTTTTCATGCGTAAAGTTTTGATTTGTGATTCAATTCACAAAATGATGTTTTATTGGTAAATCTGACTTTCCGTTTTGGTTTTAGATGAGTGTGAATAGGATTTAAATGCAGTTTCTAACTAATAATATACGAACCTATAGGAGTTGTCCAAAGTGATGAATAAAATATTTTCATGCGTGTCATCTGACTAAAGACATTTTCACTGTCCTGTGATAAGAACAAATTGATTCTGATTTGTGACTTACGAAAGTATTCGAATAATGGAATCAGTCTTACTGAATCCATCATTATATTGCTATATGTGCTTAGTCGAAAATAATGCAGATTTTAGATCGATGTCGTTTAGTATAAGCATATGCGAATCTTTTAATACTACGCATTGAAATCATTCTTTCCGTTAGTATGAGAAGAAGTACCAACCCATTATGTCTTAAAGAAATAATGATAGTTGGAATCTTTGTTTAATTTAGGAGATAAGGTACTGAAATGATGAATTTTTTATGCGTGTCATCTGACTGTGGATATTTCTACTGTTCTGTGATAAAAAAATCAATTCTGATCAACAATTGTGGTGTTTCAAATGAAGAAAATCATTAATTTGTGGATCGTTTTATATTTGGAAAGTCTAAAAAATCAAAAACTTGAATCAAAAAAGTTAATTCAGAATTTTTAATAATCTTGGATTGGAGCAATTCTCTACATCATGATTACTGGTGTAAAATTCCTTCGAAAAATCCTTTATTATGTCACTTTTGATTAACATTTATAAAATGGAGGAATATATTTCAGTGTGAATAGATTCACCGAATGTAAAATTCTGCCGTTTTGAAACTGCTCAATATGTTCATTTTTTGCTTGATTTTTAGATAGAAGCATTTAGATTCTTGAATTTGAACGAATTTTTGACTTGGAAAATATCCGGGTGGGCTTTATTGACGTAAAATTACTTCTTCATTACCGGTATTGAAAAATGCAGTATTTATTTTTGATTTGACTATTACAGTATTGCTTTTTCATTTGAATACTACAAGTTAACAAAATTGGAATTATTTTTGGAACACGTTTATTTGTCCTGTAAATTAATCTATTCGTTTTTTTTCCTTCCAGTTGAAAATGATACAAGATGAAATATCTAAAATTGTAAGAAGTGGCGGGAAAAAGAAAAAGAAGAAGAAAAAAGAAAACAGTTCGGGTAGTGTGAATAGTAAAAAGAGTAAAAAACTGAACCAGGACAAAAACGGAAAACTTCCGAGCAATAATAGCATATATCAGAATGAAACTGCTGTTTCTGGAATGGCTCATGCTATTCCTGGCAGTATGGATGCGAAACCAGAACCCCTCAGTAGGACTAATCAAAATATGCAGAAACCGATAAGTGCGGTTACGTCGACGCCTATTCAGCAAAAGGCTAACAAAAATAAAGCCACCGGTCGCGTTCAAAAAGCCAATCCGCCCAACGTCCAAAACAAGAAAAGTCGTCAAAAGCCACAAAACGCGAAGAAGAGAAATGCTGTGCAACCTCCAGGTTTCGACTCTGACGAAGATGCGGATGCCAAACCAATGTCTTATGACGAAAAAAGACAACTCAGTTTAGATATAAATAAGCTTCCAGGTTTGTTTTTTGCATTTACTCGTTAATTTCATATATTTTTGGCGCGTGATACGTTTGAGGTAGATAACAACGATGAATAAGTCTTAGATATTTTAAAGACATTTTTTGCCGTTTTAGTGGAAAGCGTACCTATTTGAAGACGCAAATCTTGAAAATAGTATGTATTTGTGACCAAAAGCCTTTTGGGCAGAAATAATTATGAAAAATGAGTTCATTGAATGTTAATACATGATCTTAGTTAAGGCGGTATTATCTGAGTTTGTAATCAAATGAAAACAGACTTTTGGATTATATTCTCTAATTTTCAGTTTTTTTCTTGAAATTTTAACCATTGAAACTTATTTCGTGTGTGCCTTCGCATGTCGTTCCACTGAGATTCTGTATATCTTGATATGACTTGCCTCCAACTTGAATTTATTATCTTTTGACTCTCAAGTGTGAAAATGGACGTTTTACAAGTGGTACTTGTAATTGAAATGAATATTTTCAAATTTGAGATTGCTTCCTCAGTAAATTAGTTCCAGATATTTTTACGGTATGAATTTTTTCAATTCAAATTGTATAAACAAAGCTTCTTCCTTTTCTCGTTTCTTTGCAGGAGATAAATTAGGTAAAGTTGTGCATATTATACAATCAAGAGAACCATCATTGCGTGATTCCAACCCAGATGAAATTGAAATTGATTTCGAAACGCTTAAGCCATCTACTTTAAGAGAATTAGAATCATACGTCGCATCGTGTTTGAAAAAGAAGCCGCGGAAACCATACAGTAAGTCCTAAATTTTCTTTGTTCGGCGTACGTTATTTTCTTTTGAGAAAGAAATTTTTTCGGTCATTTGATATAAATGTATGTGAGGGCGCGTATTCTTGTTGATGCGGTTGCGAAAGAATTTTAAGAATCGAGTTTTATCAAATGTCAAATTGAAATGCTCTTACATTACGATGTTATGAGAATCATTTTTGGTACCTACCTAATACTTAGAAATTTCTCCTAACATGCTTTGGCGAATGATTTTCTTCTCTGGAATAGAATAAAAGCTACTTCGGAATGATTTCGAAGAAAAAAAATTACTATATTTGTTCTTAGTTTTTTTTTCTCTGAATCCGTCCCTGACTGTCCTTGATTAAATTATAAAAAGTAAAAATAATTCAACTCTCCATTCTTTCTTCTGGAGAACAAAAAGATTTTTTTTTTTAAATCAGAAAATTTATTAGGCTTTGTCATAATAAATAAGAAGGTTTGAAATAAGTAATAATACAAATTCTTTTATTACTTGTTTTCTCCTCTTTTTTTCATTGACATTTGATAAATTCTTGATGTTATCGTTAGATTATCAGTTGAAAAGATACAACTCTTTTTATGTCTTGCTTCAATGGTCGTCTTTATTTAGACATTTTTGATCGTCGAATTCTAATAGTAGTTTACTGTTGATAGTCTATGTATTCTGTTTTTCTCCGTTCAGTTTAAATTTTCAAATTTCGTGCATGCTAAAAGCTTTTTGTAGTGTTGAAATAATTCTGCATGACATACTTTTTCCAGTAATCAATTATTTCATATTCTTCATTTATTTCAAAATATGGCAAAAAGTAAGTTAGGTTACTCTTGAAAATATAAATAATCTTCAGACCGATATTATATTTTTTAAGTGTGTTACAAATATCGTCTAAATTTAATTCATTACATATTTTATTTTTTCAATTTACGAAAAAATGTTAATGACTTGAAGTGTTTCTTTTACCTTTGCCATCTTCTGTGCGTCGTATTTTTGCCTGTCTATTGATTGAATTTTGAATTGCTCGATTTTCATTAGCGTGTATAAATGCTTCGGTAACGTTCCGTGTTTCTCTAATGATCAATATTGGTTCAACAGGTAAAAAAGTCCCTCCTAAATCAAAAGAAGAATCTGCCACAGATAAGAAGCTCGAGGGGAAAAAGGAGCCGCAAAACGTTACTGGTACGTTAACAACAAATAAGAAACAGGGGAAAAAAGGTATAATTTTCTAATGACTGCTATTCTTAAGCGCTTCGTAATTTTTTTTTTTCATGTAGATTTTTAAAAACGTCGCCAACTTTGATATAGTGTCTCGTTTGAATGGCATATTAATTTCATTTACCTTGTTTTTGGTGGAATCTGCATGAAACATTGGTATTCTAAGTTAAGGTGTTGGGTGTAAACAAGGGTGTAATTTTATCAAGTTCATAAATTTGGCTCATCGAATTTTGATCTTGTAAATATGGTCGCATAATATATTGCTGAAAGGAATTGTTGTTTGAAAAGTAGTAGAAAAAAATTGAATTTGTATAATAATGATATTGTTGAATGTGCATGAACATATTTAAAAAAAATTGTGGGTGTACTTTTTTTTTTTTTTTGGGTTAGGCGTAATTTTATCGTTTGTAAAAATCTACATTCGCTATTTATATTCGAAGAGTACAAATAATAGAGTATTAAAATAATTGTGTCCTTTGGTAAAAATTTGAGTTGAAGTTTCGCAAAGTTACCATTAAAAATCGACTGTTTGGAAAAGAAATTTATGAGGATGTTATATTCCAAAAATGAAGGTAAATTGTTCTGAAGTCATGGTGTTAAGATTTAGGAAGATTTGAAACAATGAAAAATCAATGGAATATTGAATAAATACGTAAATGAAATAGCCCCTTGCGTTTTGTAAAAATTTGATTTAAAAAAATATTGAGAAAAATATTTGGAATAATTTTTTTCAACTTGGGAAACCTGGTCAAGATGCTATGAAGTTTAATGGATGCATAAATTAATATAATGATGAATTTAAAAAAAATGAAGTAATATCTCAATCGTGGGAGAAAAATGTCAATATTATTGAATAAAAAATTTCATAAAATTTTACAATTTTCAAAAACTCATACACGATAAACTTGAAATCAGTTTCGATACTTAATTTCATATCGAGCAAGTTTTCACGTTGAAAACTAGTTTATTTTTCTCACCTTTGCAGGTATTTCATTTAATACCTTACAAGAAATGTACCAAAGTTGAGTCTGAAAAAATTTAGCTGCATGCTATTACCATTGTTTGAACTGCTATAATAACAGAAAAAGATGAAATTGTGAGAAACGCTCTTTATTTGTACTCTTCAATCTTATTTATTATTACTATTGCATTCGTTTTGGTACTCCTATTTTCTAAAATAATAATTATTTTTTGAATGTTCAACCAAAAATTGAATACATTGATAGCATTTTATTCTTTATTTTTAATGAAATGCTCCTATGTCTTATTGCCCTTAACGAAGATATTATAAATTTGTGCTTATTGTAATAATCATTTTCCCATATAATCTGAATCCATTATAGTTTAAGGGAAAAAAAATTAACTCGTCAGTTTTATTGACACCTGTTCATTCTTTACGATTTACAGAGAATAAAGACGTTGCTGGCGCATCTTCTAGATTATCTGCTACCAGTTCTAGTAGTTCCGACTCTGATTCTAGTTCTTCCAGTATGAGTAGTTCTTCATCGGAATCCAGTGACTCGGAAACTGGTAAGAACTCATAATTTTAAAGGATTTTTACCATCAAGTGTCTCAAAAATTCTTAGAATGTAACGCGGTGATGGGATTTCTACTTCGTTTGTTGAATTGAGAGCCCGTAGGCGTCATTCGAGAAGAATTTCTTAATATGTCTTGGAGAATACGTTTGAATTTTGTTATTTTGAGTTTACCAAGACTTTAAAATTCAGTACAGCATTGATTGATTCTGAGTGTCGTTCACTAAACGTTAGGGTTAACGGTTACCGACTTTTCCTTTAATTTGAAGCTCGCAACGTTTTATTTTATTTATTTGTCGTTTAGCGATGACTTTCTTAGGATTCATAACGAGCGACGGACATGCTATAAATGAGAATGAGCTCTGTATCATTTTTATTTCGTTTTGACTTTTTCATAAATCATGCCGTTCATAATTTTTTGAGTTTACGACTGAGAGAGATTTTTGTTTCTATAATTTCTGTATACAATTTTACAGTCATCTTGGAAGTTTATGATTTTTATCATACATGTAGAGTTTGGAAACGATGATTTACGAGAGTAAAGTGTTCGATCGGATGTGTGTCTGTGTACTGAGAAAGTTTGTTTGAAACGAACTGCGATCTACCGACGCAGTTCATCGTAAGGAGGTTCATTCTTCTCATACTATTTGAGACTCACGTTTGATCAGTTTTCTGTTGTGTGTTTATGCGTTGGTAGGTTGGCCTGTTCGAATGGAGAATTTCGAAAACTTCTTAGAATAGATAGTGAGTTATTCCAAAAAGACCAGTCAGATTGGAAAAAAGAATAGGAGAAAACAAAAAATTCACGCTTGAGTGATAAGCAATTCTGGGAACATGAGTGGCAGTTTTCTCTCTTAATCTTATTCCTTCTAAGTTTATTTGTTCCTTTCGAAGAATATGAGCTGCGGGAAAGGTAGAAAATTTATCGTAGTGTAGAATGAATCACTCACAAGGAAATGCTGTTGGATGTTTTTATCATTTCTCCTGAATCGGAGTTAGTAATGGAAAGTATTGGAAGAAATTTATTTGTGTGGTATGAAATAAAACATAATTATGTTATAGAATAACTTTTTTGGTTATTTACTTTTCAATTTTCTAGTTGGTTATTCCTTTCGATCGCCTGCGATGAAACTTTCCTGAGAAGTACATTTCTCGTTGAATTAGGTAGTTCCCTTGAATCATTTTCGGTTTGATTTCTCGTTTTTTTTTTCTTGGTTTACCATGGATTAAGATTTATGATCAAATTATTGATCTTATGCTCTACCATGTAAACGATCGATTGCTTTAATTTCTATCAGAAATCTTTTATCATTTCATCATTTTGTAGCTACTTGGAAGGAGCCCTTGCCTCTGTAAACGAAACGCGGTGAATAGTGAGAAGAAAAATATGAAAAATATTAATAATGCTTTGCTTTGGCCTTGGCTCTGAATTATGTAGTTCAATGGGGGGAAGGAAGGGAGGGAGGATACGAGCTATGCGCACGCCGCTACGTATTGCTCCGACAAAGTAAGACAAGGATAGTTTATTCACCGAACGTCCCTTTCTGATTTCACTATAGAGACTCGTTAAGCTACCTTAAGCCACATTGGTTATGCGATATGCAACGCATTTTCCCACCAGATGAAAATGTAAACGTAATATTTTTCGGTTTGTTTGTTTTATCGCCAATTCATGAATCAAATTCAAAATCTGTAGTGTTACGAACAAACCTTCGATATAACATATCGTATTATTTGATTTTCAAAGCTACAGACAATAAATTGAGTAAAATTTTGAAATATATAAGACATTCTACAGTATCAAATTAAAACACATACTCATTACTCTTAATGACAGTTACAGTAACCAAAATGAGACGCGTGGTCAACTAATTGAAAAAAATTAATAAAATATATAAACAAATCCGTATAAAAAATGAAATAAAAGTACACATAAGTTACTAAAAAATTCTGAACGCTTTGGATACTGCATTTGTTACCTGGTTGTCTCCAGTTGTTGATTCTGAACGCACCTAACGCGAACTGACTGAACTCGTCTTTTCAACGGTATACAGGGTGTCAGTGCGAAATCGTTGATACCTGGTAGTCTTGTAAGCTCTTCGAAACAATGAAACAATACATGTGTCCAAACTGTCTCATCTCTTTTCCTATGTGCTGTGCAGAAGTGGATAAATTATGGCATCGCTTTAAATTCGTTGAATTATTTCATTCGATTATGATGAAAAATTGTCTCAGATTTCCTCTTCCACTTTTGTACAGCCCGTATGAGAAAAGATAGGTAATTTTGGCTCCTGACTAATATAATTGTTTCGATGAATTCTAATTATGTCTGCCGAGTATAGGTAAATTTCGCTCGGACACCTTGTAATAATGCTCACCATTCTAACTATGCTACTCAAATTAGAGAATGATAGTTCCCGAGTTCGGATATTATGAGAAAAGCTTATTTTATTTTAGCGTGTAGCTTTGAGGAATGTTTTGTCGTATTTTTCTGAGTATTGTTACATTTTGTGTATCATAATGAAAGAATTTCGCCAGTTTTGCGGATGAAAGATTTTCTCATACATTGAAATATACGTATGATGTAAATTAATCTTCGTCTGAAATTCTATTCTTATCGATGTCATTTTATTGAACATTCTATTTAAATCGATAACTGATGCAGTCACTGTAGATTGATTCCTTGTGAACATGCATGCACTTGTCTCCTGTGAAGATTTTTATTGCACGTTTTTCGGTGCATTTTGAAGTATAACTTGACTTGTAGTCAACATTCACAATGTTCATCAATTCTCTCTTAATGTCTTGTAAGTTATGAAAAATGGACGTAGCTCCTCATTGTCTCAAGATAGCGGCATAATGATGGTAATTTCAACAATCACAATTGATGCTAAAGGCTTGGAAAGATCGAGTGAGATAAAACCGACACGTGTTCCTGTAAATTCTTGGCTTGCAGTTTAATGTGTGTCGAAAATAAAATTAGTATGATTTTGTTGTAAAAGTAAAACATTGATTAAAAGTTGTGCGAAGGAAAAAAAGAAATTTGAAAGTTGAGCGTAGAATAAGTGGGATAAAATGCGTAAGTGTTCCCATAAATTTTGAAAATAAATTGTTCAGAACAAAAGTGATCAGTAGCGTACGTCTCCAAAATCGATGAACGTATGGCTGAAAAAAAAATGAAAATAAACAATTGCTCACTTTCAGAAACGAAAACAAAATTCGACCAGTTCACGAATTGATATGTATACAGGCAGCTAGGCTCATTTTGGTATGTTCCGAATCTCGTGAAATTTCTTCGTGAAACGACCAACTTGTTTTTTCGTCTCTGTAACTTTTGCGAACGAATGTCATTAGGTGTTTCTCGCCTGGTCATTTCATAAACTATTCAATATTGAGCGACCGTAACAATTTTTCATGTCAATGCTTAGGTTTAAATAATGCATAGGAAAGAAAAAAAAAAGAAGAGGATCGTAATAATTATTTGGAATCAACGGGACCTCATATGGGTGGGAGTGGTTTAGGCCAGAGTGCAGAATGTGTAATGAGGGTTAACCCTCGTTGAAACCCCCCCCCCTATATTTAATAATTTCGCCTTCTCAAACTTGTTTTCCTTTTTTTTTCTTTTTTAATTATGTTTCAGTATTTGAAAGAAAAAAAATTTAATAATGAATTATTCAATAAAAGTCCGAACTAAACACTTATTTAGAAATTTATTCTGTGTTAAGACACAAATCTTACAGCAGACAATGTGCATTGGTGGTACTTATGCTACCATGAGCGGGCATAATTCGAAATTATTCCTTGTGTTGTAATTTTTTTTTTTTCCTGAAAACATAATTAAATTAATATTATTATTATTGTGGAAATTCTTTTTTAAATCGCCTCCAAACACATTGTTTGCACTCTTTGCCAAATTTCACCATTCCCCCCAGATTTTCTCTCATAATTATTTTCTTTTTATTAACGTTACTGATGATTTTGTATGTTCTCGCTCAAAATAATTTATTTATTTTTTGATTATGTGATATAATTTTTTTTTAATTTCTCCTTTTCTTTCCTCCTGAATGTAATAATTTTTATTAATTTCATTGAACTGACTTGAACGTAGTCAGACATTGTAAAAATTTGACTGACAGTATAATCTGTGAAGATATATCTTGTATAAATAGTATATAAAAATTCTTCCAAATCGCGCTTTTGGAATTTTTTTGTGCGTTTATCTTCTAACAAATTTCTTTCATACGTTCTGTTGAAAAAAAAATTTTATGCTTAATTTTAAAGTTACCATAGGATTATTTTTAATTTTAAATGAATAACACATTGAAGTTTACGTTCGGTTTAGTGAAATGCTGATTTCATGTTTTACTCGTCCCTATTTTACTTCTGAATTATATTATATAGCGATTTTCTTCTCCTCTCACTTTTTCTCTTCTCCGCTAAATATTTTATTGAATCGCGTAGATAGAAAGAAGCATTCCCTCCTTATGTTTTGTCTGAATCAGTACTGTTAATTCGTATAGATGAGTTAATCAGCTCTATTTTACATTCAATCATTATTATTCATACCATGGATGTTTTTTTTAAAAAAAAAAAAAAAAAACAAATTCTAATTTTACTTCTTAGTTTTTTTTGTATATTTTTCCTCTTTATTATTTCTTCCCATGTCTCTTCTAATAATTGTAGTCACCAAAATGTGCATATATATTCTTTGATTTTCCTTTGCTTTGTTTTTGTACATTTTTTTATTCATTTCACATTGCTGAAATTTGTTACAATTTGTGCAGGTTTTATTTATTAAAAAAAAAAAAAAAAAAATTGGTTGATCCAAGATCGACTACTTTTCTCATTTTTATAATCTTTGAATTGGAAAATTTTGTAAATTTTGTATTGAAAAAAAAAAAAAAAAAAAAAAAAGAAGCGTTTGAACTTGGAAAAGAGAATGTTTGTCATTTTCAATATTGTGTATGATCTTGTTGCGTCTAGCTTGGATTATTTTCAACTGAAAAACGTAAAATGCATTTATTTTATGGATTTAAGTTTTCCTTTTTTGTAAAAACATGTTATGGCACTAAATCTTAAATTTAACACTTTTTTAAATAAGCTGTAAATTTTTTAAATAGTTTCTTTTGTTTTTAAAAAAGCAATAATTTGTACGTGTTAGTGTATGTACATTTGTGTAAGCAAAATGATGGAAAAAAACTCAAGAAATAATAATTAAAAAATCGAAAATATACGTGTAATTATTTGAAACTTTATATCATTCAGTGTACCTCTACCCACATTCTGCACTCTGGGGCTAACTATGAGTTGTTTTTAGTTTCTTATCGTGAATGAGAATGACTTTTTTTTTTAAACAATTTTCAAGATTGATAATTTTAATGATTTATTCTTTGATGAACTGATTTTTCAGTTTTATTATTATAATTTGTTATGTATCTTATATTGTTTTAACTAAAAAACACAGATCTAATCATCGCATTCAGAATTTTCAAGTTACGGAAAGGTGGATTTACTTTGCTAATTCTTGATTCGTAGGAGTGTTGAAAACTTTCTGAATGTGGTAGTAAAAGCTGTCGTGTTTGAAACTGACTTTTTTCTTGAAGGATGTTGAAAAATATTTTCTTCATGATGAATTCTACGTTTTTGAACGATACAAAATTACAAAGAAAGACAGTGGCATTTGTAGCATCAATTTCTTCGTTTTCCCTCAGTTAAATTTTTTTTGGAATTTTTCAAAGTGATGGAATTATCTAGATGTTTTTTTTCAGTCTCAAATGAACATCTTAAACGTCAAAGTATGTGTTTTTAGTGAGCTAAAGATTCGTATGAGAAAACTATACGCACAAATAAGAAGATATTGGAAGCTTGAAATATGCGTCTTCAGATGGCGGAAAAATGAGTTCACTCAACAACCAAAATTTACTTCAATATTATTGATACCCCATTCCCCAGTAATTACTTACTCGTATCACCAAGGGGAATTAGACTGTACCCATGGGTCGTGTATCAAAATAGTTGATCGTGGAGGCCTGTCCCAATTGGGTGGACCGGAAACACTACGTTTCAACGCAGTATATAATTATCGATTCCAATATTCAGATAATTTTTTTCCTCTTGTCATATTACCTAGAGCTATATTTGTATATCTATTTATGATTTCATCATGGCCTCAATAATTAATGTGAAATTTGATTTATAAAACCTATGACAATTAAAACAGATAAATTTCCGGCTGAAAAATTGATTTAGCTCTGGAATTTTTCATAAATTCACAAACTCACACAGATGCATCCTTTTCTTCATAGTGTCACAGATGCATCCTTGTCCTCATAGTTGTCATGTTGATTTATATAGAAGTTACTTATGAAATAGTGATGTACCATTAGCAAATATTCTGAAGCATAAAAATACAAAATTTTTTTATAAAAACTATTATAAAAACTTTTTCCGACATTCTAGTTTTCTCTAATCACTGGCATTTGAGGAACAAAAAGCAGGGCTTCTTTAGTTAGAATTAATTATCAAATGAAAATCAGTATTTTGATGGTCTGTTGCGTTTATTCTCGATCCGTCAACCTTGTTCGAATCCTACATGAACCTTGTTTTTTTTTTCAACACAGTCGAGTAGATGTTAGTCTGAGAGATAATTCCATAATTTGAAAAGTCCTCTAAGAACTTCATGGTTAGTTAGCGTCTACGCCATCTTAAAAATTAGAAGTGCACAGTGCACACCATAGAAGTATGAATGGCAAATAGTCTGGCAGTGCTTAAACTGTACTAGATTTTTAATACTTGAGCGTATTGAAATCGTATCATCAAGTGGGGTGAACAAAGCCAAATGGATGAATAGGTCTAAAACAACATTTAAATTCATGTGCTGTCATTCAAAAAATCAACCTTAGATTATGGAAAAAATAATAAAATACGTTTAGAACGATAAACATTGGAATAGATTTTGAAAAAATAGCTTCATCTAGTCACTATTCACTCCACCGAGTCAGTCATTTTTAAAAGTAACTAAAAATCCATCCAATAATGATTTATTAGCAGGTTTTCTTTTCAGTATGGCTATATGTAAGGAGGCCGATCGCAGGGGGCGTTTTCAATCTATTTGATTAACATGAAAACGAATTCGATTCTTTCAGGTGGTGACAAACGCGGTAAAAAAAGAAAACGTAACAATCATGTGGTGAGTAACTTTTACATACGATCAACTGACAAATGTGTAGTTAAGCCAATTCTCATATTACTGATGCATTTTCCTTGTAGACTTCGACGTCAAATAATTCTGTGCCGACGGTTTCAATTACCACCACCTCAGCTGCCAGTGCTGCGCCTCCGGCACCCAAACCGGTGGCTAGTAACAATGTTCAGAAACCAGCGTTACCTCCAGCCACTGCAGTTACGTCGCAGGCGACGAAAACTACTCCGGCTCGTAAGTGTCCGTCTTATTGAGCAATTTGTTAGCGAATGTCAAGCAGATATTATTTTATTATACTACATATTTCCTTCGTTGCATTACTAGCTATTACCACTGCGGCTGCGAAAAAAGTTGTAGCAAGTCACCCGCTTCCAGTCCAGCCAACGCGTCCTGTGTCGAGCGCCGCACCTGTGCCTGTAAAACCTGTTACCACTTGTACTCCGTCCACCATACCATCGTCAGTCATTACCAGTGAGTACCACGTCTATTCGACGTTTTTGATTTGGTTATGATCCCGATATGATGTGTTGATTAGGTCGCCTACTCACGTCTTAACAGTTTTCCTAAATATTTGGCCCATAAAATGTTCGCTAAAAGCCGCGTATACACTTATGCATTTGTGCTCTAACAAACGGTATAAGCAAATATTCTCGTCGAATGCATCAGAAATTTTAATGGAATTTTTATCAAGTTGAAATTTTGTTGGTTTTCAATATTTGGCGTGTCCTCACTTATCGAAATTTAGGCAGAACTGCACCAAATGCAACTTGAATCATCTTTTTCTACTAACTTCGCTGTTCGAATAGCTATTGGTTCTTGAGAATTATTTTTTAGCACTCCATGAGTATTTGAATTCAAATAATATTTCTGAAATACCTGAAACTATACAAACTGGAACACGTACATAATCTTGGCAAATCCAGGGGTGCTGTGAATGCACAATCTTGAGGAGCAACTCCTCGTTGACGATTTTGTGGGGGGGGGGGGGGATTTTTTTTCAAATTTAGAAAAGAATTTTAAAGATAATCGAGTACCAAAAATGTTTTCTCGCGCAATGGGGGGAGGGTTGTCATCATTCCTAGTAGACCTGGAGGAGGGGCACTCCTCGTAAGCCTTGGGGGATCACAGCAGCCCTGGGGAAATCTCTTGAAAAATTGATTTTTGACTTTCACTGTCACTCCTTAACACGCTGAAAATATCCTAAGGAACAGGAAAATCTAAATAAATGCATATTCTTGCCATCAAATTACTACTCTATGTAAGACAATAGGTGGTGAAAGACAAAGAGCTTCATATACTGTACGAGTATTAATGAAAATTGGTCTACAATCAAGTTTGTCAAGAGTTCAAGTTCCTATCTAACGTACGTATCTTGAAACGTTGAAGTTTTGAAATACGTGCCACATTTTTATAATTCTGGTCTTCTTTATGGCATCGGGATCGTAAGCCGATTCGCGTATTTGTCATGCAACTGGTAATGAAGTTACTTTATTACACGTGTACATATTTGTATGGTACAGACTCGAATGATTCGTCGTCATCTGTGATAAATACGTCTTCTGTAAGTTCGGCTCCATCGTTTGAAAAGTATAATCAGCCGCCGCCGGTTTCTCAGCCAGCAGCAGTGATTCCGCCATTAACGATGCCGCCGACCAGTTCAACGACAGCCGCACCCGCTGTTGCACCTCCCAAAGAACCGATAGTGCCCCCAGTCATGCCGTCGGTATTCGATCCAGTTCTAGAGAGTCCGCCGCAAATAATGGCACCGTCCACAAACAATGTGCCCAAATTTGATAAACCCTCGGTACCGGTCAGTACAACGACAAATGCGATGCATTCCATCAGTGGTAGGTTACTTATATGTTTTTCTTTTGAACGCTTTTATACCGTCAGATCTTTCTCTAGTTGACGTTAAAAGAACCGAATTCCATAAATTTGAAAAACATTTTTTTCGGCAACTTCATTTTACGCCCGGATTTATGATTTTGTTGATTCGAACTCTTTGGATTATTTTTGAGAATTTGATGTTATTTAATTCCAAACAATATATTCTTATGTGAAGAATATGGGCAAGTGTGACAGTGTGTAGGCGTAAATTCGGAATTCTTGGCATTTGGAGTCAGATGTTATCAAAGTGACGTCACTCGTGGAAGATCTATCGGTGGTAGAACATCAACTATACCAACGTTAATTTTCTTGTTTTCAGATAAAATGAATCCTTCGATGTCGCCCAATGGTAGCATGAATTTCAACTCGAATGACTGTAGGGGGAATGCATCTCTAACACAACCGGTCAAAAAGGTTGGTATTTGTATATATAGCTGGTTTCATAAAATTAGTTTTCTTTACCGATCGAGGTTTTTGAAAATAGTGTTCAACTAAATTTGGAGAAGTGACTCCTGATAAATGCCGAGTCGGACTTCATTTTTTTTTTCTCTCAATATAGATTGGTATTGTTGCGCCTTCTTGTTTTAGTTTGATTCTAAATATTCGAAACGGTCTCAATGCCCCCCCGTCCACAAAAAAACAACAACAACAACGCAAAAAAAAAAATTCCAGCGTAGTTATATCCTCTAATACGAATTTGATTTATTTATTTTCAAAACCATTGTACAAAATAAAACAGCCTCAATTTGATAAGAAAAAATTTAGACCAAATTGGTGAAGATGATACAAAATCTTTTTTGAATTAATTATTTTTCTTTTCTTTTGAACTCAGATTTTGTTAGTATTCAAATATTTATTATGGTTCATTTTTCGATTCAACTCTGTATTAATTTTATACAATAAATAGTCGTTAGTTGAAAAATACGTTTTGTATGATATTTTTCGTGATAATAATAATTATTTCTTTATGTAGGTACAGAATTTATCACTTACACAGCTATTTCGAAAATTAAATAAGAAAAACTAATTCTTATATCAGTCATGTACATATTTTAAGTGATGAGGTATTTGATTTTGTGTCGAAGTAATTTTTTTTTTGTAATTAAAAAAAAATTCTGGACCAAAGTTCTTTCTGGCTATTTTCAGGATTTTAAATTTCAATTTTGCGTTTTGAGGCACAAATCTTCATTGCTATTATTTTAGTCCGTGTGTACGATGTTTACTTTTCCTAATTCCACGTACAGTATAAGCTCAAAAGTTACTATTTTTCTTTCGATTCTTGACTATAACAATTAGCCGAATGATATATAATTTATTTTTTTTTTAAATATTCAGTTTGAAACAGCAGAGGTGGAGAATCTCGTTTTTAAAAATCTTATTTTAATTTCATAGTTTTCTTGTGAAACAGTTGCACGGTGAACCTTCCTCCGGTCTATTGTCTCTAATTTTCGTCCAATTTTTCCCATCGCCAGTTTATAACATCATTTATTTTATTCTGATACTCATTCCAGTTTGCTATTTTAATTAATGTCCTTTAATTTTTTTTTTTTGCAAACTTGAGTGTAATATTTTATTGTGTAAATTTTAGCAAATGATGCCTTATCTACCTTATAATATGGCTACACCCGACGTATATTATAACCAAAACTGCGCATATCCCCCGCCCGATCAGTCGTATCAGTGGGGTCCTAATTTCGGAAAACTTGTTCTTAAACTCGACGTAAATATTTTTCTCATAATATTTCGCTTGAATTTATTTGGTATTATTATTTCGTTTTTATCAATATTATTTTGGATTTGAATGATTTTTTATCGCATGCGTGTCCTCTTTATATGCTGTTTACTTTTATAAGAAAGTTTCCTTTAGTCTAATGAGATTGACTTTGAAAGAAAAATATTTGAACCTTTGCTGGAATATTTCGAGGATGATGTAATCATTGGGAAATTGATATTTGAAAATTTCTGAGCTGTGTGTAAGCAACTATACGCATATTTGTTTAAATCTTTTGGCAAATGTAGTGTTTATTTTTCTTAATTTTTGCTTTTATCGCATTTTTGAACTATAGTTTATACTCTTTCTGCTCATTTTTGAAGGCATTAAAAGCGGATGGAGATATCAAAAACCGTATTTCAATTTATGATTCAAAATTAGAAATGAAGAATTATAATTAAATTATAATCCCGCAATTTAGTTCTTAATTTGCTCGTGTAGAATATTTTGTATGCTTAGTCGACATCATCCTCGAGAGTCTACATCAGAAAATGTTTTTTTCTTTTTCCTATTTTTCATTCTGTTGGATTGAATGCTCGGCTTGCTGTAGCTATTGGGTGTTAGAGCAGTTTCCATATGGATTTGAAGTTGAATTTTGTGCTTCCAATATGTATGTTAAGATATATCTTAAAGTTGAATGTCGCATTTATTCTTCGCGTCGAATCAGAGTGGTTTCCGATTTTTTTTTATCCGCGTGTTTCGAAAACGTATCTCTACATCGTTGTCTTGAATCTCGAAAATTGAATTTTTCAGATTTCGAATGTAAATTACGTCTTTGCCCCCTTTGTAGGGAAAGAAAGTAATTTTTAAGCATTTTTTAGAGTTTGTGGTATTTTCTAAAATTGAAAATTGAAAATATTTTTACTGTACAAGAACTGGAAGTAAATGTACGTTACTCGCATTATTCCAAAGCTAAGCAAAGTGCTAATCGTGTAATTTGTTACTTTTCTTCTCTCATTTTTGGAAAGCATAAGTTCATTAATTTAGAAGAAACAATTTCGCCATGCGATTTTCAAATGAACAAATGCATCTATGGCGTCTCGATACTAATTTTCCTATCTGAGCCAGCTATATTTTAAATGAAAATTTCAACCTGTGGAGCCACCCCAGAAATTTTTCTAGTTAAAATTTTTCTTTAACAAATGGAAGAAGATTGTTATCATTTGGTGTTACATTCTCTCAGTACTGAAAATTGGTTTCGAGTGTCGAGTACATGCGAACTGCTGAAATGTTGAAATTATGAATCTTAAAGAATTCAGCTGTTGAAAAGTGTTCGTCCTACGAAACTTTTGCAGCACTGAGAAAAGATTCCATTGGTGAAGAAAGTTTTGGCTGGTCAACTTACTTGTTGTAGCTAAAATGCCAAAATTGAAACGTTTATTTTAAATTATTGTTTTTGTTTTCGTAATTTGATGAATAGTAGTAACTTGCCGACATGTAGAAATTGGCAGACACCTAACTATTACATTGATTTGAAAACTAAGAGAAAACGGTTGAACTTATTTCCCCCAAAAACACGTTGAAAAATGTTTTATACTTATATTTTTTCTGGAGGGTGTGTAGTCGTGCGCGCCTCTTGTTTACTTTCTTTTCTGTTGAGCTTCCGAATATTTATATTTTTTTCGAATGAGAAGTATTTCTGCCTGTGTAATGCCTCGACAGTGTCGAATGTTTGTTACTTCTTATTATCTTTTATCGAGTAGTGATCGACAAACTTTTGCTTTATATTTTCGAATGCTGGAACGACAGGAAGGATGTACATAACCTGAATTATATGGTGTTTTTTTCTATGATTGCAGCCGGTCGATCAAAAAATAAGTAACGCCAGTTCGTGGTCGTCGCTAGCTCAAACTGGGCCTGTGCTTGGCACGTCGACGCCAGTGCCTGTGAAAACTAATTTAACCTCATCGACAGACGATAGTTTTCTGGCCTTTAAAAGGCAGGCCAGGGACCAAGCTAAAAAAGTAAGTATTTGGATTTATTTTCTCAATGACAGCCTTTTGCTTCTTAAAATAAGAAATAAATTTAAAAAAACTTAGTCATCTGTATACAACAGTTGAAGAAAGAGTAATCTGTGGAACCAATAGTATAGATTTGGTCCCAGCGAAGGTGTTCTCTCATTTATCACAAAATTTATCACTCAATCTGTTATACTGGACATGAGAACTGAACTGATACAAGTCCAAATTTAGCGATGAGGGACATTGAAATTGGTTTATTTAAGTGTGTAAATACTGGTTTCAGTTCTATGAAATAAATATTGATAATTTTGAAATGTTTTCAGTGTAGTCTGTGTCGACAAACTGACTAACGAACTTTCTAAATTAAAGTGGTATTGAGGTTTTAGATCTTTGTAGAATGATATCCGTATATTTTGTCATTATATTAGACAATATTATTTGTTTGCACGAGCACAATGTTGTAATATACTCATCCAAATTTGTTTTCCATAGCAGCGAGCATTAATCGAACAACAAGAAATTCGACGGCAACAAAAAGAGCAAGCTGAAAAAGAACGTTTACGCCTCGAAAATGAAAAACGACGCGAAAAGGAGGAAGAAGAAGCGCTAGAAAAAGCCAGGTAAGTTTTGAGAATCGGTAAAATTGAGGCGTTGACAGAGAAATGATTCTGGATTAATCCAGCGTGAATGTATCGAGTCTCGCTTAATTTCATTTCAACTGAAACATTACGAGGTGAAAATAGTGCTTCGACTTTTCTATCTGTCAACGCTTCTCATTGTAACGCTCCTCGTTTTACGAGAACCGTTACTCACGTAGCTCCCCTACAAACACGTATACCTTAAAATCTGCTAACTGAGCTCCGACACGTGTTGACGCATCAGAAACGTAACCCAAACCACATCCTGTCGGCATAAGACAGTATGACACCCGATATCTAGCTTAAAAGTAACTAAACCAGTTATAATTTGATACTATAGTTTGGCCATTTTTGCTCATCCAGCACTTCCTTTCTACCAGTCAGCATTCTCTTGACACTTGCATATTTTTCCTCCATTCCACACTCTACCCTAATTAATAGCAATATTTTAGTATATAATGTATTAGTTCGAGTTAAATTCATTCATTCTCATTCAGTCTGCCTAATGTACTCGATAAGAGTCGCTAGTAGTTAAATGTACATACGTACGTAGTTCGTTGTAAATAAAGAATTTCAAAATATTTGTATGTTCTTGTATCGAACGAGCAACATTACACTTATTTTTATAGCTCTTCCACTCAGACAACTTATTCATTTCTTATTTAATATTCACGGTCATTGCATTCATACTATTGTAGCATACCAATACTGAGAATTTTTGATGAACTATTTCAGAAAAAGTGTGGTTGAGCAACAGCTGCAGTCTTCAACCCCTCTTCAGTCACATTCGAATGCCGGTTCTCAAATGCTTGGTCAGACACAGCAGTCGTTGCAACAGATCGGTGGTGGTGTGCAGCAGCAGCTACCCAACGCAAAATTGGACGAGACAAGAACAGCAGGCCTTTTGGACGATGGCCTGAGTAGTCCTGGCCAGGACAAAATTGCGGCTGAACGCGAACGCCAAAGGCAACGTGAACAGGAGAGACGACGAAGAGAGGCTGTGAGTAATTTTTTTTTTTAAATATTCAAAGGGTTTAGTTGCCGAAGAGACAACAGTCCGTCAGTCATTTTTTTTAGCATAAATGGAAGAATTGTAACTTGTTGCTTTTTTCGACAAATATGGTGTAAAACTCATACATAGAAGTTATATATCAACTATTGCCTGTGGCGTACGGGCGGGGGGGGGGGGTTTGAGGGTTCAAACCTCCTTTTCAAGTCAAACAACATGTTTTAGAAACTTCAGTATCCTTACTATTTAAGTTGGTATCTGATTTGGTGGTTTTTTCTTCTCTTTATTAATTTATAATTGTACCATCTGATGCAATCAAACTTTCGTTATTCTTACTGTGGTTTTATTCATGTTTCGATTTTCCACTAGGTACATGAACACATAAGTTTATGAACGTATTGTTTCATTTCTGTATTGGTTTCATTTAAATTCATTTATCGGATTACAAATTTGCTTTTCTGACTTTTCGTTTCTTCAATTAATTATGTTGAATTTAGAAATTTTGAGAGTACACCTTCATTAAATTGGTTTTTTTTTTTTTAATTGTAGATGGAGTCTAGAATCGATATGAACTTTCAGAGTAATTGCATGGCTGCGTTCGAACAAACGCTTGATTGACCTTTTTTCTACGCTGGGACTACTCATTCGCTTGTATATATTTGTATGTATCAAGGCGTCTCAATTATTCTATATTGTATAATTTTATTCTTGTTCTTATTTGTAATTGTATCTTTTTGTGAACGACGTAAATATTCTTTCGTAACTTCGTTTCGAATTATGCCTTCAATTTTTTTTTTTTTTTCAACTCGTATATTTAGACGAGTAAGTGCAATCTTAATTTTAGCCATTTGTACCGATTTCTGCCCTACATCTTGTTTAATTGTTTTGTTCGCCCCCCTTTAGCCCATGTTTGTTTTTTTCATTTTGTATAACATCGCCTTTCTTTTGTACATAACCTTTGTACCTTTCTTCTATTTTTTTTTTTTTGAAGCTTAACATAATTTTGTTTGTACAAATTGTCAGTGTTTATGTTTTTATGATTAAAAATATTTATTTATTTAAATAGTCAACTATTTAATACTCCAAAATGTCTGTATATCGTTAGACAGTTGTTTTTTTCTTTCAAATATTTCTCGTTGAATTTAGAATTTACCTGAAATTCAAGAATGGAATGGAATTTAATATAACTGAACGAATCTATAATTTAATTTCTCATTCGACAGAATCAGTCAAATCGACTTTCGAATGAAGTAGAAATTTTTTTTGATTTTCTCTTTTTCTTCGTTGAACAGCATCTTGATTTTTTGCTGGTTTTAATTTTACAAATAAATGAAAATGAGCACTTTCTATTAGGATTGTAGTATTTCTTTCAAAACCTAATTAATATAAGAACTTTTTTGTACTAGATGGTACTTAGTCGTTTTAGTAAATTCTTTTTCTACACTCGTAAGTTTTGTTATGATTAAAGAAGGAGCATAATTTTTAAATCATTAAGTTGTATATTCGTTGATACCATCAAATACGTTTAGAAATTTTTTTCACAGTCATATCATTTAAACTTTTTTATTATATTTATTTAAGAACAGTAGTTTGATTTTTAATGAGTGTTATTAATTGATTTGTTAAATAAAAACCTTGATACAGTTGTATTTCAGTGGTGCGCATTTATATAATAATAAGAACATTGACAATCTCCTGCTGCCACGTTAGCGGTATCGTCAAAGAAGTTCCACAAATTCAAAATTGGGGGTAACGAAAATTAAATTGCTGGATGGTTTCCATTGTTTTGATTCATTTATCCAATTCCAGATAATTCTTTGCCATTTTTTCACTCAATTCTGTACTGTGTGGAATTTATTTTCACGTTATGATTAGAATGAGTTACTCCATATACTAAGGGAAAAGCTAAGGAAGTTTCTTCCTCTCTTTAAATAGTAGAATAATTTTTTCGATTTGTTTTAGCATTTAGAGCAAATAACGTTTCTCCGATTTGTAATTATTTCATAGCATATTTGGTAAGAATGAGAATTACATGATATTTTAAATATTTAAGTAAGGTTATAAAAAGTTGTTCGAGCAAAAATTTGTAAATATTGTTGTTATTAAATAAATTCTATTTCTTGAAGATTTTTATTTTACAAATACAGAGATCTATAATCAGGTGAGTAAAATATAATTATGAAGATAACGAATTTATTTTGAGATCGGTTCTTCTACAACATGAACCACGAATGTCGACGATGAATGAAAATTCCTAGGAAGACTGACTGGAATTGCTGGAATGACATAGCCATTAAAAAAGACTTGGAAATGAATGATGAGATTTAGATTTAATTTTGGGTATAAAAATTAAAAAACGAATTGGATTCAACCAGATAAATTAGCCTAATGAAATGTATCTACTGTCTACCATACTAAAGCTTTTTCAAAGATTTTGATTGTTTAATCCAATCAAGGCTAGTTGACTTTGGATGTGCTCACAGCCAAACCAAGAAGAAAAGTTTTGATTTAGGCGACTGTGACTAATTTTTTCACGTCGTACTTTGTTTTTCTTTTCATACGTTTCGTTCAAGTCTCTTTGTTTAAACAATCGTAAAAAACACAATTTTATGTAGATAATCATTTCAATTCTCAAAAGAATTATGAAACAAGGGTAAACTATGATAGCAAAAATGACCACCAGATAGAAGATAGTAACTAATTACATACTGATGAAACTATGTTACTTGCTTCGTATTAATGAAAGCTTGAAAACTGGTTCTAATGTTGGATAACAGCAGCATAAAATATTCTTAGGGTAGATACCAAAAAGTGATTTGGCATTAAAAGCCGGATGAAGGCTTTTAAAGGCTCATTATTTTGAACTCTCGAAAAAATGTAATAATTGAATTTTTTTTTGTTGAGTTTATCCGTTCTTCCATGGAAATAATTCAAATTGTGACTATACCCTAATCTGTTCTTTCGAATCTAGTCTGCACCCAAGTCTCTTCATTCAGGAAGAATGACGTGCTATAAAGTTTTAGAACAGATTTTGAACAATGAGAGATACTCTTTATACCAACGAGGTAAATTTGCCAAATGGATTATTTAGGTGACTCAGAATGGCATATTAGTCAACTAGAGGGAACCATAGTATCTTCATTCAAACAGTTCTTTGAATATTCTGAACAATGACACTGTAGTCAACTTTAGATGGCACCAAGTAAAAAGATGGAGACACGCGAGCACCGCATGAACACTGGCTACCTATAAAACATAAAACTGACGATATTACAATAATTTTTAATAACTCACACATTCAACGAACTCCTTACCCATAACCCAGTTATAAGAACCCAACTTCGCTTTACATTTGGGACAAGTTATTTTTCCACTTTCAGACTGAGTGATCGAATTGATCCACGTTAGAGGTTCTATAAAGTATGTCGATGAGCATAAATCTAGCCCGCTGTAATCCGCAGACCATTTATTATCTTTCCATGATAATTTCTCGTTTTTGGTGTGTGGCAACAAATCATTGGCTGCGGCAACAATACGCCTAAGAGAAAAGAAATGAGTGTTAGTAGAGTGGAGTTATGAAAATAATATTGTAAAAAGATAACTACCTGCAATTCTTACATCGATACACTCTTGGATTCGGTCTCACTGTTAGAAGGGCAGGGTCTGGTTTGATAATATCTAAGCAAGATTGGGGAACGATTTTGACTGAAACAAATATTGAAACATATTAATATCGTCACGTGAGTAGGAATTCCACTATGAATGATACAAACCTTTGGAAACTTGATTGGCAGCAACTCTTAAACGGAATAATCTAAACTGTAAATTCGATTTATCGATTTTAAAATTCATAGCTTCATACAGACGTAACTGATTATAGAACCCAATATTTGGTCCCACCACGGATCTCTGCTGCTTAAGTCTGTTTAAGGAAGACATTATAAATGAGATCTATTTCGGCTAGAATTCTAGAAAGGTTATAAATGAAGAAGAACCATACCTTTCGAGAGCTTTTTCACAGTTTATGGAGTGCTTTCTCATGAGAAAAGCAGTCACAACGGCAGCACTCCTTGACATTCCAAAATAACTGAAATAAGTCAATTGTACAAATTGTGACGTTCTAAATAAAATAGGATTACTTTGTAGACGAACAATGAATTAGTATACATAAAAAATATATGAAGATTGTCATCAATCAAGCTTTTCAAACCTGTTTGAGTTGAAAATTGACTGAACTATATTTTTTTCAAATTGAAGAAACGAGAAACATCTATTAGAAATGAATTTTTTTCCAGATTAAACAGAAAACATTGACTAAGAACAATACAAAATCAATTCAATTCTACTTGGTCAAAGTAAGCAATTTTAAGGTTTTTCAGGTTGATTCAACAGAAACAAAATATCATTTGAGCACAAAAATAGGGCAATAATTTTTTTGGGAGTCGGCAATTTCAGTGCATATAGGTTGACAATACAATTCGAACTTTAAAATTGTCTTTGTAAAATGCACGAACTGAGCATAATAAAATTACTCAAAACTTTGGGATGTAATTTAAAACTGTTCTATTAATTACTAAAAAATGAGTATTTTTTCACAATTTCGAAAAAAGAATGTACGTTTCTGTTTTAAGGAATATTTTTTTTTAGGTCAAACAAAATAGTTATGACTGCACAATATAAAACTACTAAAAACTGATAACTGGTATTTTCTTGCTCTCCCACTTCATGAGAAGCTGATTGAGGTCGTTTCTTTTGATTAGAAACACCACAATATGTTCTATAAATTTATATTTACCAGTGAATAAGAACATTTCCTTTTTCCAGTCCCTGACTAATGAAATCATACGTTTCGTCAAGGTGACTAATAAGGTCTTCATACGGTAAATCTGAAACTATAATACATTTTTGTTACAAAATGTAAACTGAAAAAGCTCGTAGAGGAAAAATTATATACTTTGGAAGAATTTTGTGGTGACACTTGGTAGCATTAGAATGTTACTCGGCAATGGACACGAATCAACCGTCAGAATATGAGTAATTGAATATTTCTCTATGAGACGTACGTCCAGGGCTGCGGTCAAATTGCCTACAAAGGAAATGAACATTAAATGAAGTAAATGTAAGAAATGATATAATAAACAAAAATGATGATTACCAAGCCATAATCCGGGTTCAATTTCATTTATGCTAATCGGGCCAGCATCAAAATCTTCTCTGAGCAGTTTCTTCATGTTGGAGAATGAATGATGAATATTTCCTGAATGGAACATTAGAGAAAGTAATAATGGAAAATATAACACCAGTTGTGAGTTTTACGAAAAAATTTTTCTGGTAGTAGTTACATTACCTGTTAAGGAAGACAAGAGGCTTAAGATTAGAGATAAATCAAAATGTCAGCGCTAAACACTGGAAATTGGAATAAAGATTGAAAAACGTATAATCTAGGCTCCGAAGCTGGCTGGAGTAAAATCAATAAAGAATTACTGCAAAATCAGAACACGTTGGAGGCTGTGAACAGATGGTGATCGTTTGAGCAGCGGGTCGAGGTGGGAGGGCAACACCAACAAGCAAGGAGCAACAAAAGAAAAGCACCAAAAGGCTGAAAAGGCCACTAAACTGAATTTAATAACTGGAAGGAGAATCGAGAACTTGTATTGTAAATATAACGTAATGTAAACGAAAAGAGAAGTGTGGTGTGGCTCATATTTTAGTTTTCTCTCTCGCACTCGAAGCCCAACACGAAGCGAAAGACAGAGAAAGAAAAATTGTTCTCTCTCGCACTCGTTTAGGGTCTGTCTCCGTTTTATCACGAGTACTCGTTCCAGTTATTCAATCCATTCTATGGCACTGTCTTGGTATTGATAAGATATTTGAATTTGAATTTTTTTACATTTTTTTATCTCATGTCCTGTTAGCTCTCGAGTCTTGGCTGACCATCAGGATTCAGGAATCACGATCAATCCATGTGTTTGACAAGTTTGTCTCTGGCGAGTGCAAGTTCAGCTTATCCTTCATCGTTGATTCATCATATTTATCGTCGCATATCTTGTTCTTTTTTTCGAACGTGAATTAATTCATCAGCCCAAGTGAAAATAATTGTACCGATTTGAGAAAGTAATTCTTATGTTATAATGGTTCGTCGTTTTGTTAAGCGAATCAGCATTCAACCTGCAGCTGGAGGTGGAGTTCATTTTCCATTGGCAGAGAAATCGATTCGGCTAGCTAGATATGGATGTACTAATCGTCCTTTTTATCATATAGTCGTCAATATGGTGAGAATTTTTCGACCAGAATTAATTCGCAGACTGTATATCGAATTATTAATAAAATGAATGCATTTTTTGTTTCTAGAAAAAGCGACATCAGCACGAACGACCAATTGAGCAACTGGGTACTTTTGATCCTCTACCAAACCAGCATAATGAAGTTCTAGTCAGCCTCAATATCGAAAGAATGAGATATTGGTTATCTCATCGAACAACTGTATCGAAGCCGGTTTCAGTTTTATTGGGTAATTTTATTATAATATTGATAAATTATTTTAATATTCCATGTACGAGTATAACATTTGCTCAACAAGTGTTAGTCTTCGAACTTGTTAAAGCACATCAAGAAACATGCTTTACAAAGCTCGTGGTTTACCGCAATGATCCTCTGATCAGATTAAGACTGAACTCAGGCGAACGTTTTAACCAACCACTTCTCCCTCAATAGAACTACAGTCATCTCATTCTCCTTACCACTATTCTTATGAGAATTACGAAATGTCTAAATTAAAATTGCGAAAGAAATTTGTAATTTTCTATTGCAACGAAAATTTGGTCAGACAAATAATCAGAAAAAAATAGGAAATGCGCCTATTCAATTCTCTTGGTTTGCACAAGAAAGCGTAAAAATACAGTATAATTATATGTAATTTAAAATTTGAATAATTGATGTTTTGATTTTGGCAAACCTATTATGAAGTTGTCAAATGGGTATTTGAAGAATCCTGAAATCCCTTTAATTTTATTTAAAAAGTGAGCACTAGGGCTTGGATAAATATGCAAGTTCTGAAGACCAATACAATTATGCCATTTTTGATGCGTTTATTTTTACGAAGTATGCGAGCGAAAATGCATTTTAAGGCAAAATGTACATGAAAACATCCAAATTTAATGTTGTTATCGTTTTGCAGGTATTTTGAGTTGCACCTCAATCTCACATTAGTTTATTTCTTATGATTTTACAAATTATAAGTATTAATTAAAAAGAGAAAAAATAAAAATATGCTCGTAACGCTGTACCACATTTTACCAGATAAGTAAAAAAAAATTTTATCCAATTTTCGAGTTCAAAAAAAAAAGGAAAAAGTAGTAAAATATGAAGAAAAAAAAAACCAAAATATGCCAAAAAATTGAATTTCCTCTCAAAATAATGCGAAGTATGCAAAATCAAATAGGGGTCATTTTACAGGGATTTCTCTGAAACAAAAAACTTACTGGAATATGCAAGTAGAAGAAGAACCAGAAAAAACATGCATTTGCATTAAAATCCTAGCCCTAGCTTATCATTTTTCATTAATTATTTGATGCTAGTGAAACCTACGTTTCTAATGCAGCCTGGTGCGGTAGCATTTATTAAAGAGCGAGTTACACTTGTTTATGGCTAACATTACGTCATGTATTTAACGTTTATTATTATTTTTTTTTTGGTCATTTGTTTATTGTTTCTTCAGGATTAAGTGGTTTTCTACCAATACATCCCAATACTTACATAACAGCATGGAAAAATCGACAATCGGAGCTACAATTTGAGGCAGAAACATTGGAAGAAAATAAATCTTTAAAGTCAGATGAAAATAAATTCGAAGATAATGAAGAAAATAAGTCCGCTGATGTCGAAGAAAATAAGTCTAAAGATTCTGATGCTATTACTAAACCTTCTAGTTGAACATTTTTCGCGCGTGTGTAACTGTAGAAATTGTTTAATTTTATTTTTCTAAGTAAATTTTAATGTTTTCATATACATGTTTTTTTCCTGTTGAAAATTTGGGTAGCTAGTGTAGAAGTGCAGATTTTCAATTGTTTTGTCGATTATGTACAGTTGTTAAAATTTAAAAATTCCTGATGTTCGTTGTAGAGATCAACATCGCTGATGAAATTTATTGAAATTTCAGGAACATTTTAGTCAAATGAAGATCATCCAAACGAGTAGAATAGTATGTATTTTCAATTTAATATGTCCGGTCTACTGTTGTTAAGTGATGAGTCTAGTAATTCTAGCCATATAGCCTAATAAGTAAAATTAAATTTTTCTGGAAATATTTTTCGTGGATAGGTTATGTTCAAGTATATGCGAATTCAAAATATCAGTGAATTTAAATTTTGCGAGGACGAGATGATTCTAGCCATACAGTATGTATCACATTAGATTTTTCGTAACTAATTGGAAATTCTACTCTTGGATAGGTCTTGTCCAAATGCACTCGAATTCCAATTATCAATTATGAATCTTGTGTGTATCAAAGGGACCGAGCAGATATTAGTTTCATTATTTCAAAAGTATCTGATTAGTGATACTGATGGGAGTATAAAGCATTTAAAATCGCTTTATTGCGAATTCGAATAGATCAAGTCTTGAATAACTCAATATTCAGGATGTAGTCTACCTTTTTTTCACTCATTATTTTTATTTTTAATTTTCTTTCAAATCCCCCAAAAAATACGTTTCTTCAGACCTTCAAAAAATGCTCTAAAATTTTGAAAATTGAAAAAAAAGGCTTTGTCTGGGGGCTAGGCATAGTATATATTATGTTCGAGAATAACATATCCAAATTTGAGCCAATTCCGATTTTTGTGCAAAACTCACAATCAGTGAAAAAAATGCCAAAATAGTTAAAGTTGTGAACCACTCGAAAAAAACAGGTACTATTATAGGTAGACTACTACACTCTTGAATTTATGTACGAATATTTTCATCTTCAATTTTAGTTAGGTACAAAATAAGCGAATAATTCAAAGGTATAATTTTACAAAAAAAAAAGACGAGAAAGTAATATTTCTAATAATTTTACTTTCATAAAAGCTGAATATTATAAAAACCTAATAATTTATAGCCTAATATTACATTTATATTGATTACACGTATTGTCTGTCCTAAATAAGAAAGGATAAACACGTGACTAAATACTCGAATGAACGAACGTTATTTGAACAATTATTCAATAGTAATTGAGTAATTAGTCACGTGCTCATTCTTTTTTATCATTTGAAAGGTAGGATAGTTTGGGACCTTGAACTTTGAAGGAAGTTGAACACCAGACACAGAGAACACTCGAACACATCTGATAAACATCTGCGAATCACGACATGACCTCACAACCGAAGTCCGAATATTTGAATTTTGAGGATTGTATTTCTGTTACGGTTTTCTTGCATTTTTTTTGAAACTACTAAAGTTGAGTTTTACCCGTTAATTTTATTTAAACACTGTTGAAAAAATTTTCCGTATTGCTTGCGACGCTGAAACTCTTGCCTTTATTCATAGTCAAACGTGCTTTTAATGAGTTTCTGATTCAGTTCAGTGGGTTCAGAGTGGAACCGAATCAAATAATTTCCAAGCAACTGTTCGTTACCCGAGAAACGATGGCTGAACGTAAGTATATCGTGTTTTAGGAAATTCTTTTTCCACGAGCTTCACGTACGTTACCATTTCACTGATGTATAAATCCGAATTAAAATATTTTAATTATATTCTTACAGATGAGTCGAATTCATTGATTGATTGGAGCGGGCCTATCGTCGAACTCATGAATAAACCGTTAATACCGCTCCCATCGTTTGATAATCCAATTGACATCGCAGAAGATAATCCTTTCGATGCTGTCGAACGTCAGGTCAACGAAAACGAATTACTGGATATATTGAACATAAATCTTTCCTTTAATAACGATTACAAAAGCGAAAATGCTATTAACGACGTATCTGAAGAAATGATTGTCGAATGCGCTGAAACTATCTCGAATGGTGGGAACCATTTAAACAAAGACTGTTGGGACGACGATGTTTCAATAGAATCTCCGAAAAATTGTGAAAATGACGCGTTACCTTTAGATAGCTCGCTTATCGCCGATCTTTCTGATCTGTCTGACTTCAAAGAAATGATTCAAAGTCGTATTTCATGTTGCATGAATCAAGCTCTTCATTCTGATCAACTCGGGAAAAGCTCTGCTACGTCTTCGTCGTCGGAAAACGATAATTTGGTTTACTCGTTTCAAACTCAGAACGACAGTTTCATTTTGCGAAGCGATGAATTGAAAGATTCTGACCTGCTGAAGAGCGTTGAAGGAGAATTTGAGGATCTGCAGTCGATTAAACTCAATTGGGATGAGTATGTCATGTCTAGTTCCGACGAGGAAAATGATAAACTTGTTTTGGAGGTATAAATTATTAATTTATAAGATTTTTTTCGAGTATGTATGTGAATAATTAATATTTTCGGTTTTTCAGCCACCAAAAATGTCAAATTTGTCGAAGAAATCGTCATCGAAGCCTACTCCAAAAGTTAAAGAAGTTCGAGCTCCATTAATTTGTCAAGGTATGTTACAGGTTGAATGTATTTGAAGGACCCAGGCTAAGTTCAAGAAGCCGCTAAGTTGGACTTTTAAAAAATTTTCAGTAGTGACTATGGCATACTGATGTTTTTCTTTGGTTTTAAGAAGTACACGTAGTAAACAGTTCTTCTACACTGCTATTTCGATAAAACTGGGTTTCAAAATTGAAACACAAGTCCACAGAGTAGACCACTCTGCAAAGGAAAGCGTAGTATTGGAGCATAATATTTAACTTAAGGAGATGTTATTATTCTTTAGTTTTTGTGACAGTAACATCGTTGTGGAGCATTAATACAAAAACGATTTCATGATTTCACTTTATTAGTTGGTATTGCAATTTTGTCTTAATTTTGACATCTGTCTACTTTACCCTAGAAAGTGTTTGAAATAAGAATATCATTGCGAATATTTTGATGAATGTTTACAATATTTTTTCCTATTGTTATTTATTTGAATTTCTCACAAAATTTCAAGTTTTCTTTTATTTTTATAAAAAAGTCATAATTGTTTAGAATAAAAATGTCTCTTAAAATTAGGATAGTATTTTTAGTTGACAATGTTGAAATACTGAATCAATATCTTCTTGGACTCAGCCTCGTATGTGTTGTTATTTTACTTCACGAAGTTTCTGAATGTGCTTGAAATTTTAGATCCCAACATTCGAATCAAAAAATTGAATGCGACCTCTAAACAAGGACCACTGAAAGCAATTGTTCCAGTATCGGGTATAAAGAAAATGGACGATCGAAAATCAGGTATTTTTCAATTTCAAATTTAATTTTGAAGTATTCATCTATTCTGTATCTATAGATTTTGCGTTAATTTTTCTGTTCTAAGCTCAAATGAATACCAATGTAAAAATTATGACTTCTTCCAAACTGAAAGTTACAACTACCAATGTGAGTACATTACAATCTATATTATCAGGTTTGTGTATTTGTAGGTAATGTGTTTTTTTTTTAATAGCAATCCAAGTTGAAGAAATGGTCTTCTCCAGTCGCTACATCTACTCCACAAAATTCTAAAATGTCTTCACCCAGTTTTATTCGGCGTTCGTTAGTCTCAAACCCTTCTCCAGCTTCTTTGTAAGTACTATTCAAAATTCGTTTATCATACTTACGTACTCGTCAAAATGATATAATTATTATATTTTTATTTGCAGTATTCAAAAGCAGAACCATACGTTTTCACATCCACCGTCTCCAGATTCGACAACAGATTTGAAAGCACTTTCTAGGTCCATTTCAGTTTCACGAATTACGCCCAAAGTAAATGAATATCACTAATATTAGGTCTCATTGAAAATTTTTCAATTCATTTATTTAATTTCGTTTTCAGAATCAATCGAAAAATGTATCCTCGAATTTGGTCAGCTCTAGCACGAAGGATTCTTTCAAATTTATGTTAAAAGCGTCGAAAGATGTACGGAAGTAATTTGGGACTGAACGTATAATTGGCTTATGTAGTTGAAAAGTTTTCTCAGTATTTTAATTTTTTATTTTCAGGTTGGAATCCGATCAGCCGCGAAAAACATTCGAAATAAAGAAAATTTGAAGCCTTTTAGAATTTAATGAACTCCAGCATTTCATGTTTATGGTTTTTGAGTAGTTTTTATAAATTTGCATTTGTGATGTGATTTCTCGACTTTATTTATTAAGTTAGTATTTAGTGAACCCATTTTACTTTGTAAGCTTGATCCGTATAGAATTGCAGTTTATTTTAGTTAGGTATATTTTTTGTAATTGTTGCTGTGATGTATTTATGATCATCATTTGTAATGTATTTTAGTCTACAGTTTCTTGTGTTATGCAAAATATGTCTGTGATACATTTTCTTACTGGATTGTAATATTGTATTTGAATTAAGTTTTTTTAAAAATAACATTTGTCTTCCACTTTTTGGTTTTGTTAGTAATATTTTAATTTTTCGAATAATACAGAAGTCTATCCATCCTGTTTATTAATGTTAATTTTTCACGTATCGAGAGTGTTAAGTTGCCTTGGATTTTTCAAGCTCATAAAATTTAAAGATGGTTAAGAATTAATCTACGATCGCCCGATTTCAGATAGTTCATGGGTAGAATTATTTTCAATTCCTTATCTATCGTCTGGCGTTAAACCCTGAAATTTCTGCTAATGATGAATTACAAACATCCGCCTTTCAAATGTACCGAGTGAAAAGAATCGCACTTCATTCAAATTTTTCAATTTATGAATAACTATAAGTTCGCCTTACGTTCACATAGAGAAAGTTGATCTACTTCTAAGTTTTTTTTCTATGATGTATGAAAATCAGTAAAATATTGTATTACTCTTTTAAAGTTGGATTTTTGGAAACAGGCTGATCTCAGGGAAAGTATAAGTTCATGGAATTTATTTTCCACCTATTATACATTAGTCAAGTTTTATTGAAAGCTTGAAAAATTATTCTGTAGCCCAAGCATCAAATTCAATATGATTAATCATTAGTGAGTGAAAGGAATACGAAAAAGCCCAGCATCAAAAAAAAAAATTTAATTAAATCTTTCTCCTCTGTATATTATAAAATCAAAACCTGCCAAGACAACTCTCTATAAACGGACAAATGTGAAGCAACAGATGTATTTATTTACACATGGTCTATGATATGTAGTGAGTATAGAGAAAACAGGGTTTTCGGAAGAGTTTGTTTTCAGAACAGTAGTCACTAGAGACTTATTGATAAAATCGTGACTCGGTAAATATCTAAATCGTATTATAAAGTACACTACCCATGAATTATAATAAAAAGTAATATAAAATGAATTCCAGATAACAGATGAATTATATATTTGTAAAAAATATCGGATAAAAGTTTACATCCAACGTATCAAATCATTTAACATTTTATAAATGCTGGAATTTCTTCTTTTTGGAATTAGGCCTTTTGACCAATCAGAAATTGTATGAATAACTCTCAAACCTCTTAAAAATTCATATTCATGTTCGAATTTTTTTCTCGACCTTCGGCCCAAGCTTTGGCTATAGTTCTCTTCATTTCGTCGTCTCCATCCTCGTACATCTGTCTCATCAAACTCATGAGTCCAGCAGCAGGATCCGCATCATCATCCAATTGAGGAGTTTTTTTCGATTGTTTATCTGTTTTGGTCAAATCTGGCCAAGTACTATTGGAATTCTTGGCCAATGATAAAGTGATCATACCTGAAAAAAAATGTAATTCAAATTTTTCAATAAAAATAATACTGAACTTGAGAACCAGAAAGATTCAAGCTAAAATTTTCAGAGTTTTGAGAAACTTGCAGTCATTATTTTCAAAATAAAATCTTATCACATAATTATATTGGGTACTTTTAGTTTTCATTACAAGTACAATGAGTGGTTATTTCCATCACTTCTATTTATAGAATGAAAATAGGGGGTAAACTATGTCAAAAATGGTCAGTATCTTCCAACCACTAAATTGGAAATTAAATCCTTCTGGTTCTATGGTACAGAATCAAATATGCTGTCATGGACGGGTTCTTTACCGGCTTTTACTTTCCAGGAACATTTCTCGGTTGAAATTGGGCTGTATAAGTTCTTTATAGAAAGAACATAATTTTTATTCTCCAATTCTTTTACAGTTAAATCAAATGCGCTGTAAAGAAAAAAAAATTTATAACTTTTCAAGTCGATATACTTGTATTAACACTAGAAAAACCATGTTGTTTTCGATTACTCAAAGGACCAGGTGGGATCATATTCGACTCAACAGTAAAAGAACCTCTAAGGACAGAAGAATGTCATATATGACGCCACCCGGTCCTTTGAGGAATGGCACATTCAAATTCAAACGGCGTCCTATACGACGCCACCTAGTCTTTCCAGCGTTAAAACTGAGAAATTTATCTGAAATATAAGGATCAGATGAACGAAAAAATTGTGGACTAACCTAGTAGTGAATTTACAAATGATATTCTCAGGAGGCAAAGTTTCAACTTTTGGTAATGTGATAAAAATCTTGACCGTCGAATCTGTTTGGTCCCAGCCTAATGAACAGAACAAAAAGCCAATTTCAAATAATCATTATAAGAAGGACACAACAGAATAAATTAAGCTATTTTAATTACCGTAAGATGTAAGTCTGACATCAAAACAACGTTTTACAGGACCAGAAGAAGTTGGCTTCGACTTAATTTCAGCATCGAAACTTTGAAGCTGAGATATTTCTGTTTCCAATTTCTTAGCTTCTATAGATAGAACATCTTTAATTCGTTTTCTGTCGGTGAGCTCCGAAAGACGGTACAGTTCAGCTACATCAGCTCTGAGCTGAAAGAAGGAAGATCAAGATGTTGATCGACGAAATATGGAGCAGAAAATATAATTTGGAGTCAGGGGACATACTACTTACAGTTTCCAGCTTAGTTGACATACTGCATGGAATATTCTCGAATCAATCAGAAAATAATGAAAAGGACGTTTTGTGGTGTTAACGATTTCAAATATAACACAAAAAGGTTTGATTGTATTCGTTTATAGCAGAAACCCACAAGAATTTGAGTCTCCACACGCTTTACAAGAAAAATGATATGATCTTTGAAAAACACGAATGACGATTGTCGAATAAGTCGATTGACGAATGATAGAAAATGGACTGCAAAACAAAACAGCAAAAGAAAATCAGCGAAGAGCAAGAGAAAATATGAAAAAATATGAAAGACAAAAGAGAAATTTTTATTTTGAATATTTGCAACACTGATTCTATGTCACAAGTGGTCACAGTGAAAAAGTTCAGAATGGACACAAAGAGCATACCTAAAAAATTGAGAAAAAAGGTCGTATTTTGTAGTATTTTTGAAAATTTCTCTGTTCCTCCAATTCCAAACATGAAAGTTTTTGATAAATGATAACACGTTTTTCTTCTCTAAAAAGTAGTAAGCAAGCAGCAAGTTCTTACTTCTTGTAACGTTGATACTTGAATGGTGTAGGGATTTTATTAAATTATAAGAAAGATCTTTCATTTTACTAAATTTCATTAGAGTATCTCGATTTGGTTTTTCGATTCGCCATCATTCAATTATCCAATTTTCCCTTACGTAGCACTGCCAGCCATTGCCTTTATCGGATTCTAATTAGTAAGTATGAGTAATCTTTCTGTTTGCTCTATGATTATATGTGAATAAATTACTTGCCTTTCAAGTCGGATGTCTTAAACTTTTATATCTTTCCTTTATTCCTCATCCGATCAGTTGGTACAGGTTTTAAAACGTTCCTTGAATTAGTTTCATTGCAATTTTTTTTCTTTCAGAATAAATTTACAATGCCTCCCAAGAAAGGAAAGTCGAAGAAAAACGATTTTGAAAGTTCGGAAGACGAGCAAAAACCAACGAAAAGTAAAAAAAGCTCAAAGAAAGTCGACGAATCCGATGATGAGGTAGATGTGAAGAAAACTTCGAATAAAACCGTTAAAAAGAAGAAAGATAAAGGAAAACGTAAAGACGATGGTAGTGACAGTGAAGAAGAAAGCGTTTCTAAAACCAACTCTACCACAGAAAAACCCAATGATAAGTTACCCTCTAAGCCAGCTGCCAAAAAGAAACCTAAAGGTAAAGGCAAAAATGATGATTGGTCCGATGATGATGAGAAGCTAAAGAAATTCTCTATCTTGGATGCGGATGCTGATGAAGAAACTGTGGTTTCGAAGAAGAAAAAAGAGAAGAAAAAGTTCAAACTGGAAATCGAGGATGACGACGAAGATGTCGAAAATGAAGTGGAAATTGAAAAATCCAAAGCAGGTGGTAAAAAAAGTAAAAAGAAATCGAGGAAAAAAGCAGACGATGACGATTACGAGGCTGAATTAGAAGCTTTATCAGCGGAAATGGGCATTGAGAAGCAACCTGACGAAGAGGCTCCAGTCATTGAAACAGAGAAGAAAAAAGTCAAACAGCTTCGTCAAGCAAAAGACGAAGAGCGAAATGACGTCGATACTGAACCAGCAGAAGTGAATGCCGAACCGGCAGTTCAGAAGGGTTCTAAAAAAGGCAAAAAGTCTCGTCGAAAAGCGGACGAAGATGACGACTATGAAGCAGAGTTGCAGCAGATGAAGGCTGAGATGAACCTAAACGAGTTTCTGGAGAAAAAAGTTGATTTGTCAGAGGAGAAGGTCGATGAAGTTACCGAGAAAGTTGAAGTTGTGGAGAAAGTGAATGATGCAGAGCCTAGTGAAATAAAATCAAAATCAAAACCCAAAAAGAAAGCTCACTTCGCAGAAGATCCAGTCAGTGGGGTTTGTGAAGCCATAGAATCGCTGCAAGTTGACGATAAGCCTGTGGCTGCCGAAAATAACGAAATTAAGGACACCAATATGGAGGTTAAGCCGGTAGAAACAGTAACTGTCGAAGAGAAGCCCAAGAAAAAAGAATTGAAAAGTAAAAACGATAAAAAGTCAGAATCAAAGCCTGCAGAAAGTTCGAAAAAGAAAAAAGCAAAAGAAACGAAGAAAGAATCGCTTCTCGATAAAATTATTTCTGGAGAAGTGAGCAACGATGTTCCTAGCGCTTTTGATGATGAATTTGTTGATGAGGAGGAAGAAAAGTCTAAAACTAATGATGCCGAGGAAACAAGAATGGAATCAGATTCGGCAAGTCAGTATCTTTTCCTTTCGCTAATTAATATTTTGACCTCTTTAAAAAAAGCTTCTTTCCAATTTTCTTTGAGGTTATAGGGCAGGGCTAAGATTTTCATGCACGTACTCGTATTTATTTTTTTGTTTTTTTTTTAGGTACATTTTTGCTTCTAAAATAGATATGGCTAGTCATTTAGAATAATTAGTCTCGCAAAGTGACTTGAAACTTTGTATAGTCCAGTTGGTGCAATGAAATTTATTATATTCTACTATCCGACTAAAATTTTGAGCTCTTCGTTTCAAGTCTTAAACACTACAAAATTGATAAAGAAGTTATGTAAATTCAAAGTTGAAAATTGGTGGCAAAATTACATCTTTATTATTTAGGACTATCACTACTTGTCCTCTCCAATCCTTCCTCCTGTAAAAATAAAATTTAAGCCTGTCTTATGTCAGTTCTAGCAGAAGTTGATAGACTTTTTTGACCCCACCAATTCAAACTACTGTTTGACTCAGTATTAATAATATATTTTATTTACAGTGTCACTGAAAAAACTTTCGCATAAAGAGAAGAAGAAACTGAAAAAGGAGGTTTGTAGTTTGGTGAAATTTTAGTCTAATAAAATATGGTACTTGTGTGGTTACACTACATTCGTGTTTCAGATGGAGTATCAGAAACAAATGGATATTCTTACCAAGAAAGGAGGTCAAGGGCACAGCGAACTTGGTGAAAATTTCACAGTCTCACAAACCCAAAAGACTTCGGGGCAAATCGCTGCTCTCGAATACGCTGTCGATATTAAAGTTGAGAATTTCAGTATAGCTGCCAAAGGAAACGATTTATTCGTGAACGCCAATTTGTTAATTGCTCAAGGTCGTCGATATGGTTTAGTTGGTCCTAACGGGTAATTCAGATTTTTAAATTTACTTTTTATGTGAAGTAGGGTTTATAATTTATCATTTAGTGCCCTTGGAAGAGGGTTTAGAAACGTTTTTCTGATCATGCGTTGCGTAAAATTATTTGCGGCTCCTCTACTCAAATTTTGACGCTTTGTGGGGGGTGTTTTCATTTTTTAAATTCTCATATCGAAGCTGTTCAATTTCTTTCTTCTTAATCAGCTATTAATGTTGTTATCATCATTCTTTTGCAGACACGGTAAAACTACTTTACTTAGGCATATAGCGAGTAGAGCGTTTCCGATTCCACCCAGTATAGATATACTTTATTGTGAACAGGAGGTTGTTGCTGATGATTCGACTGCTGTTGAATCCGTCTTGAAGGCGGACTTGAAACGGACTGAATTGCTGGCCGAATGTAAAAAATTAGAAGCTGCTCAAGAAAAAGGAGACATGTCGCAACAAGAAAGACTCAACGAAGTGAGTATTAGTCATTGGCTGTTCTCAGATTTGCTTCATTCTTATGAGTGTTGTGGCGTGATCGTATGCTCCTTTTTTTAGAAGTGGAGAAGTTTAAGTTCTATTTATGCTCAGGTGTTGCAATTTTTGTATGAATTCTGTATGTTTTTCGCAGGTTTATGACGAACTGAAAGCGATTGGTGCCGATTCAGCTGAACCACGCGCTCGACGTATCTTAGCTGGTTTAGGTTTTTCCAAACCTATGCAAGATCGAGCGACCAAAAATTTCTCCGGTGGCTGGAGAATGAGAGTGTCTTTAGCTAGAGCCTTATTCGTTGAACCAACTCTTCTACTACTCGATGAACCTACCAACCATTTAGATTTGAACGCTGTTATTTGGCTAGACAAGTTCGTCGATTCTGAAATGATTAATTTTTTTTCTTATGTGACAGTTTTTCACCTAATTCGTTTTTATTTGTCTGTTTAGTTATCTGCAAAGCTGGAAGAAAACGTTATTAGTCGTATCTCACGATCAAAGTTTCTTAGATAACGTTTGTAACGAAATTATTCACCTAGATCAAAAGAAATTGTTCTATTATAAAGGAAATTATAGTATGTTCAAGAAAATGTACGCTCAAAAACGTAAAGAACTGATTAAAGAATTCGAAAAACAAGAGAAGAAGATCAAAGATCTGAAACAACATGGCCAGTCTAAAAAAGCAGCTGTAAGTTTGAACTCGCATAAAAGTAACATTTCTACTTCACCATTTCATTTGAATATTGTAAAAATTAATTTAATTATTATTGAAAAATTAGTAATTTCATTTTCAAAATTTTTGTTCGATTGAAATGTTTTTATTAAGTCGGTAGATTTCCACGAATTTTTTTTACTGATTCAACAAAGATAATTAATTTTTCATCTTAATTTATTTGCACAATTAGTCAACTATGTAGTTGCCAGTTTGTGAAAAATCTTACTTTTTTCACGAGATTCTTGATGTGCGAAATCGATTTGAGTTATCTAATAATTCTTTGAAAAAAGAAAGTACTATATTATATTATATTAAAAAGCGAACGTTCTATAATAGTTTGATGATAATTTGTAATTATTTTTTTCGTTTCGCAGGAGAAAAAGCAGAAAGAAGCGCTCACCCGAAAGCAAGAGAAAAACAAAGGCAAAACGCCGAAAGTCGAAGAAGACGAAGGACCGGTTGAGCTGCTACAGAAGCCCAAAGAGTACATCGTCAAATTTTCGTTTCCCGATCCTCCACCCCTGCAGCCTCCTATTCTTGGTTTACACAATGTCACATTCGCCTATCCTGGCCAAAATTCACTATTTATTAACGTCGATTTCGGTATCGATTTGAACTCACGCGTCGCTATTGTTGGCCCAAATGGTGTCGGCAAATCTACCTTTTTGAAATTGCTGACTGGTGATCTGGAGCCAAAAAAAGGAGACGTGAAGAAGAATCATAGACTGGTAAAGTAGCTATTCATCTTTTTGTTAGGTGGTGGTTTTTTTTTTTTTTTAATTTTTATAACGTATAATTTACATTTGTTTTGTACGTGCAGAGAATAGGGCGTTTCGATCAGCATTCCGGTGAACATCTGACGGCTGAAGAAACACCATCCGAATATTTGATGCGACTTTTCGATTTACCGTACGAAAAAGCGCGCAAGCAACTTGGCACTTTTGGACTTGCCAGTCACGCGCACACTATCCGCATGAAAGATCTGTCGGGAGGACAGAAAGCAAGAGTAGCACTTGCCGAGCTTACCCTTAATGCGCCAGATGTGATTATTTTGGTATGCGAGTGTTTATGAACCCTCTAAAATTTGTTTTATCTCAAGTTTTAATGTGTAATACTTTTGCTTTGTCCAGGATGAACCTACGAATAATTTAGATATCGAATCCATAGACGCTCTCGCCGATGCTATTAATGATTATAAAGGAGGTGAGTTCTCAGTTTTTTCCAAAGTTTGTAATATTTGGGCTTCAAAATTAGCCTTATTCTCTCGTCGAATGTAGTAATAGTTTTGAAACACACTTTCTGTATGGAGTATTCTGCAGCAGATAGAGCAACACAAGTTACATTCATGTATTATAGTTTGCATACTCTCCGGTTGAAAGGGGCTGTATAATGTTTGAATCATTTTTTCGCCAGACCGATTCAGTTGACTATTTACAAAAATTCATAAATTAATAACCGTGATAGTTGAAAACATCTAGTTTGCGCTATTGTTAAATAATTATGATGTAGTTTCTTAGTTTCAAAAATTAAAGTAATCGAAGCCCGAGCAGAGAAAAATGAGAAAAATTTTAGAAATTTGAGGCAAAAAACATCGTAAATTGTTTTTTTTTTTTAATTGAATTAAAAAATTTTATTCTCGCTGTTTTTAAAGACTTTTTTTTTTTAAATCAATTTCTACTTTGGACTTTTATAATGTGGCTATTTTCATAACAAGAGACTTGTAGTTGATTTCATTTGATCCCTGTAGTCTCAGGAAAGGCTCGAATTTATTTTGTAGACCGTAGTCAAAGCCTAGAAGGGTTTCTAAAACATAGCTAATGTGAACAAGAGTGTGATTCTAAAATCTGATTTCGAATTCTCTTTATGCGTAGGCGTTATCATAGTGTCTCACGACGAAAGATTAATTCGTGAAACCGAATGTTCGCTGTGGATTATCGAAGATCAAAGTATAAACGAATTAGACGGCGACTTCGACGATTACAGAAAAGAGTTATTGGATAGTCTGGGCGAGATTATTAATAATCCCAGTATCGCTGCGAATATGGCTGTGCAACAATAATTTTTTCCTCCTTATAAAATAAAAATTCGTTTATTCGTATATTTTATACATTGCTTGGATTTTTGTACACGACTATTTTTTTTTGTTACGACGCGATCGATTTTACTGCGCCATCGAATGCATCGAAAAATCTTGAACTCGAAAATGCAGATTTGCTAAACTTGATTGAACCGCGAGGCCGGGATGGTTGTAACCTGTGTTACCGTATTCGGAATTCGCTGGAAAAATAACGAGGTACGAAAGAAAATCAATTACCTATTAAATTTGTATTTATTTTGTTCGTAAATCGTTTATACAATTTTTTAAAATGTGCTTATCAATGAATTCCGATTGTTAACAAAAAATGTCGTTGTTTTTGTTATGTATAGAAGGGGGTAATTTTTACTGAAAAGAAAGAAAAATTAGTGAATACCAGGCTGGGAAAAAGATCCTCAAAATTTATTTTTTAAAAGAATACATCCAACTTTTTTATTTTTATGCCCTTCGAATACTATGTCCTAAAGGAGAGAGTATGAGAGTATGTAGGATAGCATACCTTCAGCTAGTAATTTGTAAAATGAAAATAAAAAATTCCAACATTATCTTATTCAATCATGAAGTACTGATGGATACCCCAATTCATATTTTTCTCTCTCCGCTTGAATTAAAGAATTTCATAATTAACTTTAATTAGGTCTTGAAAAAGATTTTTAGATTATGTTACAAATAAATCATATAATTCATCAAATAATTCTATGATCTACCTAAGTATTTCATGAAACGCCTGCTGATGAGGCAAATCATAAAATTGCTTCCTTTATAATTTTTGCTCAGTGCTGTGAGGATATCTTTTTGGTTTACCCCGCTCCTAACTATTTGAAGTTGGCAGTAAATGTCGAAACCTTTGTCAGATTATGTCGGAGTCACTTTTCTAGAGTTCTGTCCTTGGGACCCAAACCTTGTACTCTACTTTTTATATGCCAGATAGCCAAAACAGCAGACTGCCCGATTTGGTTGTTATGATTTTGACTGATCTGGCATGCACTTAATTTATAACGAATATTGGTACATGGGCTAAAATGTTTACTTAGATTAGTTATTTATTTAATAGTAAAACCCACCTATGAGTGCTGAACTTGGCATATTGGTTGGGAAATTGCTTCCAAACATACCAAATTGGGTCACACTGCTACTTTTCCAGCTACTATGGCTGTAGTAATCGATATAATGTGCTATTGAAACAAAGGTTGGAGAATTTCATTAGAGTTTTTAAAAATTGATTTAACGAATTTTTTCTCTAAAGCTGAATCAGCTCATTCACCCTCCTTTGTTCCTTAAAACATATTCCTCCTCCGTATATTTTTGAAATGTCTTCATTTTACTGCTTAAGGTGATCAATGATCCAGCAAGCTTTAGACTTGAGATTCTTCTTATTGTCAAAGGCTATTGTGGTTTTTGTTTCGAAGATTCAGTTAAAAAAAATCAGCTGCTCTTGCATTCAAAATGCTATTCGTATAGTGGGTATTTCTCGTTAATAGCAGATTTTATGACTGCAGCCTTATGTCAAACGTGTGTCAGTTTTCACACCCGCGACTAAAACGGTTACTTTTTTTCCTCTGTCGAATAAAGTGGATTTTCTTTTTATCTTCTCTTTTAAGAAAAAACGTATTTACTTTTGTGATGTTTCAATTACATCTTTCAGAATAACTCGCTTCTTCCCTATTCGTGCCAAAGAGCAAAAGTAAATCAAAATTTAGTACTGTCTATTCATTTAGGGGGTAATGCATCCACTCGATACTGTAAATTCGAATTTTATAGCCCAAAAATCCCTTATTAAACTATCCTAGGTACTCCCCGTATAAACGTCGAATTAACTTGACATTTACGACGTGTTTCATGATTTTATTGGCTTCGGTCGTGTTCGACGTGCAAATCCCCCAAAAGTATAAGCATGCTATAAAAATATATGTATGCACTGAGATAGTGAAGAAAAAAAAATGCATTCTTATTCGATTGTAGGTACTCACTCGAAGGTAGGTGATTGTAAGGCGTGGTTCGTGGTAACAAAGGCTGTTCGACATTTGTATTTTTTTCAATTTTTGTCGTTTGACCAACATCTGAACTTTTATTTGACGATACGTTTCGTTCCTTTCGTCGAAATTTAGCTCTTCTATTTTGGAACCATACCTAAAATTATAATAAGAAGATACAACGAATGAAGGTGAAAGGTAAAAAAGAATAAAAAAATAAAAACCGTAAAATTCTCGGGTTGTAATTTGTAAGAGAAATCAATGATTCCACGATTGATTGGTTCATATTTTATTGCCTTTTGCCAGTTTTTTTTTCTTCAGATTAATACACGCTTGGGGTAAATCTTCATAGTCGTCACCATAAAAATGTGAGAAATTTATAAAAAAAAAAATACTGAGGATATTATTGGTAACGGGGGTTTTGTGGTTCTGTTTTTTTTTCTCCTTCAGTACAGATTTGCTTCTTATGGGCTGAATCACTGACTGCCTGATGTTCATATTTTAAGGCTTTAATCAAACTTTTCTGGGTGTCTTTTTAACAGAATAAAAACTTGCTTAAAAACTTACCTATGTCGAGTTTTTTCCCTATTCAAGTATCATAGCCCTTCTCCAATTTCAAGATCAGATTTTCTCAAAAATTTAGATCCTCCAAATCAGATTATCCAAGTTCTTTTCTTGTCTAGGTTTTGAAAAAATTTTTTTTTTCTTCTATTTTATGTAATTCACGACATGTGGAGTAGAAATTTACTTCGCCATTTGTGCCAAAATGTAGAACCACAGTAAACAGTTCATTTTAATTAGATATACGAGACAACTACGAGCTATGGTGGTGACTTATATCTCATTAAAGATGACGATCAAAATTTTACACTCGTTCATTTTAGTGCTGCAGTTCTGATATATGATTAATGTCGTTTCTATACATTTTTCTGTGTCGTCGTTGTGCAGCATTTGAAGCGTAAACTTTGCTGTTTGTTTTTACGCTACCCTATTCCTTTATCTGTCACATGAAATTTGCAATAAACCGTAACGTCGTTTGTTCATCAGATAAAACGCTAGATTTTTTTAGATGATACAAAAAAAAAGAGTAAATTATGTGCTTCAGTGGTGAAGCTACCTACCAATTTTTTTACTCCGTAAAGAGCACTGTCAGATTTTTTTCTGCTCATTGATTATTTTTTGTTGATGTTTTCTATGTTTTTTGTTTTTTTTTTTTTTTTTTTGGTGGATTTGATAATTTTATGATTTTTTGTTTTTTTCCCCTGCAAAAATCTGTTACAGTATTTTTTTTTGTTGAAAATATAAAATTAATTTAAAAATATTGTAAAAGAGATATTTCAAAAAATTCGATGGGTCAGTTATGTTCAAAATATTCTTAAAAATACTGACAAATGGTTTGACCATTTAAATATTATTTTAAAAATATTTCTATAATTATTTCGATATATTTTTGAAGCGGAAAGGTGCTATGTCCGTTTTAAAGAATCCTTTATCAGATGTAATGAGAAAAATGGAATTAAATACATTTGATTGGTAGTAATATTACTTTAAGCAACTGGTATCTTGAAACAATTAATTACAGTCTCCATCCAAGTTGAGGAAAGCAATTTTATCACAAAAGTAATGCATATGATAACATTTCTTTTCTCATCGCTAGTCAATTTAAAAAAAATGAATTTAACACCTTTTCGCTTTAAGGTATCCATACATACAGTCTAGAACTATATTAAAAAAAAAAAATAAGTTTGCAATATTTCAAAATTGGGTGTGCTATAAGGGCATATCTTTTTAAAGCTGGATATTAAAAAAAGTGTTGCATTTCCGTTATTATTTATATAAATAACTACCGTCAATACCTTTCAGGAAAAAAAAAGGAACAGACAGACCTAACTTATCTCCACGGTCATTTTCCTCTTTTAATTTTCAACAAAAATTATATGCCTAGCTCTTAATAATCCTGCCATGTCAGAAGTATTCTCAGTTCTTGAACTGGGGTTCACCTTAACCTCTCCTAAGTGACAAAATATTGTCTACCAAACTCAAATTTATTAATAGGTTTTGAAACGAATGTATTACACTTCTTCACTTATCGTAAATATGGTGCTGAAATTCGCACCTTGAAAATCAAACTATCGTTTATTAATTGGTTTATGAGCCGTGAAAACGGATTTCTTTCCAAGGGAAACCCAGGAGAGCCGTTGAAAAAGAAAATTACTTTTGTTTCTCAGTCCATAATTTTGTCTGTAACCAACATCCCTGATGACATGTTTCTTTTATTTTCGAGTGCGAAGTTGGTTTCGACTTGTAGCCGTGAAACTGGAGTGAGTCTAGCCTGAAATTTTTTGCAAAAACTCATCTCTTTCAAAAGTGCTCGTAGAAATTATTGTTATGTTAACCCATCCGAAACCGAGTACCTAAATCGATTCTCGCTCATAGGCCACGTATTTACGATATATATATATATTTGGTAATTTATAGACTTTTTACTCTTCTTTTGCACCTTGGCTTCAGTGTTACGATGATGAGAACCTTGTGTATTCAACCCCTATAATGTACCATTAAAACGTTGATGACCCCTCTATTTCCTCTACTCAAATGTCATGCTATTCGTCGATTCCTTTTTTATGATGCTAATAAATTTCTTTAAATTATATAAATTTCTTCCTCTTAATACAGTGTGTCCCCAAAGTGAATTAAATTTAATAACAGATGAACATGAACGTGACTGCATCTAACCAAATTTTATTTTTTACTAATGCACGTAACTTTTACTGGTACTTTACTTTACTCGTATTTTATCCAACTAAATCCTTCCTGTTGATTTCGATACAAGGCTGGATTTAAGATTTGAAAATGGTGATGCCCAAATGGTGCGGGTCTTATCGAGACTATGAAACTATTTTTGTTAATGCTTGATACAATAAAATGACAAAAGTGGAAGATTTTCGAGCAGGTTATCAAAGCGACGCACAAGCAACTTGACAAATATTAAAGTATTGATTTTGTCAATTTTCCATCAAATGTCATTTTGAAGAGTCCATACATTTCAACTTTTGATGGTTTTTTTCGTGTTAAAGTAATATATTAAAATATAATCTGGCCAAATGAATGGAAAAACGAATTTCCTTTCAAGGGAGCTAACAGGTTTTTACCTTAGGTTGGCCATATTTAATCATTTTATTTTTGAAAAAATCTCTCACAATATTTTGAAATTTTTATTTTTCTATATATTGTTACCTATGTTTTGTTGAGAATATTTTTTTTAATTGAGGGAAAAATATTATGTTTTAAAGATTGAAAATATTTTTCAAATAAAATATTTTCCAGATTTTCAAAAAGGCTTCCAAACAGGCAGTAATGAGACATAAAATTAGAATTTACATAAAATACTTAATCTAGTGATCTAGAGCATTAGAAATATTTTCAGAATATTATTAAAGATGAATGCTTTTTACTAGACGTTTAGTCAAAATTTTGTGTGTCCGTGTGGGCTGTGGGTCTAATGTTATCGTATGATGACGTCATCTTACATAAGCTTAGTGAGACTTTTAAGTCTATTTTGTACGTGTCCTTGTGTGTCCTATGTTATCGTATGATGGCGTCTGTCGGAACGAAGCTTTTTTTTGCTCCTAAATTGAGTTTACAAAATGAGCTACAAATTGAGCTTACAAATGAGCTCCAATTTGATCTTACAAATTGAGCTACAAAATGAGGTACAAATTGATCTTACAAAATGAGCTTACGAATTGAGCTATAAATTGAGCTTACAAAATGAGCTTACAAATTGAGCTACAAATTGAGCCACAAATTGAGCTTACAAAATGAGCTTACAAATTGAGCTACAAATTGAGCCACAAATTGAGCTTACAAAATGAGCTTAAAAATTGAGCCACAAAATGAGCTGGAATGGCATTATAGATTTTGCCTATCAATCGATATTGCCGCCAACATAATATACATAAAATTGATGTAAAAGAGAATTCATCTTCGCCTTCACGACTTCATGAAGGCTACAGCTATTTTAAAATTATTTCCTATACTTATACTTATTTGAAAATATTTTCGAAATATTCGCAGTATTTTCAAAATATATGAATGATATGTGTGATATTAGGGCACTCTCTTTGAACATCAATAAATGAAAATTATGTTAAATAATTTCTAGATTGACTTTTTTTTTCTGGAGGAAGGCTCACTTTGCTGGCTATGAAGTATGAATTGCGTTTATGACTTTCTATATTTATTGGAAGCAAAGGTATTTGATAAATCTCATATTTTAAAATCAGTACCTGTACTCTGGCTTCGCTTAGACACACCCTTTTTGCCAATTCTTCGCGAACAAAAGCATCTGGATAATGAGTCCTTTCGAATACCCTTTCCAGGGCATTCAACTGGCAACTAGAAAATGTGGTTCTATTTCGTCTGGGCTTGTTTCGCCGTTTAATTTCGCAATTACATCCGATTTCTGTGAACCGTAGTAAAAAAAAAAAAAAAAAAAAAAACAGAACTGTTACAATTTTCAACGCTATTTGACGTTATGTGTCTTTACTGTATAGGTGCTTCGGGTATTGGGTGCTAATAAATTATTATCATACGTGTGTAAAAATTTTATCTAACTGGAAACTCCTCGTCACAATTGATGGACCGCTACGGATGCGTAAATATAAGACATTTTAGAGGGGGTTGTTGAAGGGGTTTTTGGAGGGAGTGTGTAATAAAAATTATTTCACCCCTTTTTTCGTCTACATTTACATTTTGACGACGGCGAATATTGATCAGAAAATTTTACGATTAATAAATTATTTAAAAAATCGTCGCACCAGTCATATATAATATCACTGTGTGTCATAAAGATGTGGAAAACTGTAACATTTTGCTTTGTTCTGGATACGTGCATTTGAATAAAAATCTAAAATAGTCGAAAGATTTTTTAACGTATATTTTTTTTGTGAAGACAAATTTGAATTGATCACATTAGTTGAGGTGTTAACTTTTTTGAAATGCTATAAGCTGCGATGGACTAAATGAGGTAAGTTAAAGGACATATAGAGGGGTGATTTTGGCTTTAAAACGTTTCTGGAGCGTTTTATTTTTCGCTTTTCATAATGCTTGATTTTTTTTTCTTTTTAGACCCTTGTATTTAAGTATGAGGTAAAAAACAAGATTAAAAATTGGTAAGTTTAGCAGTTAGCAAATACTTAAGTGTTGTCTAGGGTATGAAAATAGTTGCCAATTTAGACATTTTTTAAAGGAGGGGCTGAATTAAAAAATGTCACATTAGGAAATAAAAGTTGAATATATCGAACCACTGATTGAAAATATTGTGTAAATTAAGTGATGAGATTCTAACATCTAATGATTCTAATCAAAACATTCCTTTTCATTACTTTCAAGATTCCATTGCGCTAGACATTTATCACAATCTCGACTTTTTTTTTGTATTAAAAATTATTCTTTCTTTTTGAAATTGAAGCATCATTGGTCAAAAATGTTGTTTTCTTCTTTTTAAGAGCTTGATTCAATGATTTTTGTTTACATAACAAGTGTTTGGAGGGTTTTCTCTGTGAATATCCCATTCTGATTTTTTAAATCCATATAAGTACTTGTTCAATTTATTCATGTTATCTGGTGCTTACTTGAACCACCTCTTATCTTCGGTGGAATGTAAAAATACGTATTTGACTTAGATACCCCCATTTTGTTTCTTAAAATTATCCTAAAATGTGAAATATTGTAGCTATAGCATATCAAAACCTCAAAAATTTTTCCTTTAATTTTCTTAACTTCAAATTTTTCAATCCGTACATTAACCTTTTTCCTTCCCCAAGGAAAATTTCCACCATAAGGATCTTACCTCCTTGAGAAAAAATTTTAATCGGTTCCTATATGCGAAGATGTTTCAAGACAGATGATATGAGGCATTATTCGTTAAATTACTTTACCTTAAAAGTGATTTTTACTCCATAAAATGGCAAAACTCACCATTTGCACTTTTATTTGAATTACGTTTCTTACACTTGACCTCCAGCTGCAGTAATGACGACACTGAGAACCTGTGTGCGTTTTCAGATTCAGCAAACAAGTTCGAGTAATCCGGATGAGACATTTTAAATACATCTTGATTGGGTGTATTATAACTCAACATTTTGCATATGCAACCACATCACCATATGTGTGTTTCAATTTGAATACGTTTAAAAAAAGACAATAAAAAGAACCATGAAAAAAACACATAAACACATTCACTTCACACGCGAGAAAACAAATGCTCGATCAAAAAGACACGAAATTTTATTCGATTTATGACACTAATGAGAAGTGATAAATTCATTATAAAATATCCGATATAAAATGAGCTAAAAGTCTTAATTAAATTATCTTTTTAAACAATTTGTTTGGGATATAAAATATTTTAATACTTTTAGTGAAGTCATCCGTATTATATGTTTACCAAGTGAAAATATTCTTGTTGAAAAAGATAGAAAAGCGTAATAAAAATAAATCCCGGGGGTGGGATATGTCCCCCCAGTTTTCTGGTATACGATGGTATGGGTAAGAGATCACCATATGGTAAGTTGGCGCCCAAAAATGCAACTCCGCCCTCTTAAAACTCTCATAGACGACCTCTTTCAACGAATTATTGCATTTTTCGCTTTGACTGACAACCAGCATCTTCATTTCGATAATTAACTCTTAACGTCGCCACGTTAAATTCGGATGAAGATGAGGAAGAAAAAATTAAAATACGCCATTTTTTATTTATGACTACTTTTTACAAAGGGCTACATCAAAAGAATATGCTTCGAGTCCCGGTGTAAAACCATTTATACTTTACTTGTTATCGTCGCAATGTCTCCCTTTTGAAATTGAAGCGAAGTTTTTTATCTCCTTTGGTGTACAGCAAATGTGGAGAAAGGGTATAAGAAGTTTGAAAATTTATGATATTTTGTTTCATGACATTGATAAAGTTCAGGAGTTGGATGCAGTAGCTTACCTAGACTTAAGCCAAAGTGGAAATATTTTTTATTATTCAATTTTAGTGTTTCGTGATGGGTTTACTGTGGACTTTTATTTTCTTCTCTATTGGTGGAATCAAATACAAAATTATATTGACAGAAAATATATTGGTCTCTTAACGAACCCTTTTCAAACTCCTGCTGTCGCCTAGCTCGAGTTTAGTTTTAGTTTTTCTTAACACGTGAATGTAATTCTATGTCAAGTTGAGAATTATATGACGTCATCAATTCACGTGTACAATTTGGTTGACTCAGATTCGGGAGATAGTGTCTTCTTTACATCTGTGTCTCTCAATTGTCCAAAAATTTTGGTGTTTCTGAAATTAGCCGATATATATAATACTTTTATTCTAAGGCTCTTGAAAACAATAAGGACCTGTAGCTCATAAGTATGCTATGTTCCACAAGAGAAGAGGGGTTGAACTGCGGAGGGTGAGGGAGGGAGGTTAATGTCAGCTCTCGAGTGGCACAGCTCTCGAGTGGCATAGCCCCCCTGTTACCCTCCAAATTCTGCCTGTGACTTTCATATTCAGTAAATAATCAGAATTTGGAAGAAAAAATGGTGGCACACTCAACTCAATAAGCTGATTCAAAATGTAACTTTCATATAACTCTCCAGCTTACGAGTTTCGTGTGTAGAAATTCTAACAGCCTTAACGTTGGTTTTAGTCTTTGGCTATAGTGTTTCTTAGTGGAGCATGATGTACCTTTCGCAAAAGTTTTTTTCACTGCAACTACAGCTAACAGTTGTGGCTTTTCACTTTATTTCTATCAATAATTAGAGGTTTGCACTTTTGAAATGGAACATCCAAAAATCTGCGCAGCTTACTACATGAGTTGTCATTTTCATTCAGGTATGAAGGGGCTGGTTATGTTTGTTTGTTAAAAACGCAGGCCTTCATTATTTGGCTAACCCAAAATTAACAAAGAGTAACGGCGCTTCGACTGCATTATAAAATGAAATCTTTTTTGTTTGCGAGGGAGGTTTGAGGGTGTACAGTGGGCTTGCAACAGTATTGCAATCCTACCCTCTCAATGCGTATTGACAGAGTTCACGGTCTCGTTTTGATTTATTATGCAGTTTTTCGATACACTGCAGCCATCTGCGAGAACTTTTTTGCCATTTCAACTGTATACGAATGTATGAAATTAATTGAAAAACTGATGATTTCACAAAAGGGTTACAAGTTTTATACTTACTCGGATTTACGAGTGTGGATTTGTAGGTACAGCATTTTTAGGACCAAGCTACATGCCAGTTTCAACACGCCTCCTCTGAAAACTATTGCATCCCAGTGTGTGGGGTTCGCGTACATCTATGAAGTGTCGTATTGTATAAAGGGGTGAACTAAATATTAAAATAATGCACTGAAATTCCAAGGACAGTTGCGTGAAAGCACACGTGGCTATTTTCCCTTTTTTTTTCTTCTTTTCGCTCATTCGATTATCATCAGATACCAAAGGTAATTGTTTTACATACAGCAGCCTAGTTCTTGTCAAGGTTTTATGATTTTCAACGATCTTACACAGTCAATTTTAATCGAATTAAAAAGTCTGTTATGTAAACTGTGGCATAATATCTTCTGTTTCTGGGGTGGAATTAATATAAATTCAACGAAGCGTAGCTCGTCAATTTAATAAGAAGTTTAAGGAAAGAATAAACCAGAAAGCTTTCTAATGAAAAACAAGTTTTGTATGTCAGACTTTTTTGTTTTTTAAGAACTCTTTCGGGATTAGTTTAGGAAGTCATTTTTCAAGATTTTAGACAATTTTAAAAAAGAATTTTAATATGTGGTGGAGATGATAGAGAGTGAATCTGTAAAATTTAATCCATTTGACAGAACTATCACCCAAGCAAATGGTATCTTCATCTAAGAAGACTGAGTTTTTCATACAGTCACTTCCAGTGGCTTAGTCTGAGTAATTTCAAAGAGAGTACCACTTTTCCTCAGTTTAAATTTAGTTCCCTTTGTAAGAAAATTGAAAATTTCCAATAGAAAAAAGTTAATTTTAATGCACTTTTTTTGATCTCAAAGGCGGTCTGAGAGTCTGACCCCCTAAGCAACCCCACCGATCTCTTTAATAATTTATATGGCCCATAGATGTGGAACTAAAGGCTATTAATTACAATTTATAAATTTACTAAGTTCTCAAAAAATAATTATATACGTGAGCTGAGAAATTTCATTCAAATTCAATGAGAAAATATTCAAAACAAGACAATTTACATTTTTGAAAAATCATACTAATAATTTTTTAAATTTCACTGTTGGATTTATTTTCATGTCCCATTGTTAGCATCTGCAACCGTTATTGAACACCCTGTATAATGAAAAAAGAATAATGCTATTAAATTAGTTTAGAGCCCAAATTATTACTAAAATGCTATGCATATGATGAAGTATTTCTTGCTTTCGCAGGAGCCATATAGCACACGGTAAAATAAAATGCAATATTAAGTTATAAGTTAGATATTTTTTTCAAATACTTTTTTTATAAATTTTTTAATTTGTCGATAACAGGAAAGTCTGTATCAACTAGAGAAGGTAACACTAGGTAATATTGTCTTTACATTGAGTTTGAATTTCCATCCAATAACGTAATTTACCATAAACTGCAGAGTATAATTTCAATTACCTATCTTAGTGCAGATACTGTCTTGATGTGGGAGCTTTCTACCCAAATGTCGTTATTTCTGTAAACGTTGCTGACAGCATTTTGTTTTTTTTATTTCAAAGCAAAGTTCTTCGCATCTGTTTTTGGGGCTTACGTTACTTTTTGTAACGTTTTATAGTATTTTACATTGAATTTACAGAGTTGTTGCCTGCCTTAGTCTATATGTATATTAAAATAGCAAAAGTGTAATAACCGAATTTTCCTTCCACCGGCCACTCTCTACCAATCGTACAAGCTGCCATTTATGAAAAATGAACAAATTCCACATGCCATCCCGCATACCATTTATTACCATTCGACGCAATGGCTCGTGTCACCCACCTCAAATTATATTCGTCTAACGAACAATATTAGCAAATTGTTTAACCCTTTTCCTTAAGCCTACGAGTCACCATTACATATGCACCGCATAAGTATGCGCGCATTGTATACCAAACAAGTATATCAATTTTGTAACCCTCTTTGCTAAAATTAATAGGTTAATGACATGCACGATGAACGTTATTGATTCGAATTTGAAGTGTTTGACAATAATAATTGTACCAGTATTTTCGAATCCACATGTATGGGTCAAATTAATAAGCATGTATGGCACGTGTCTCCTTCACCATTGCATGTACCGAACTTATAAAATTAAGTGGAAAAGAAAAGAAATTGAAAAAATTATGTTTACTGGTCGATTCTCGGGTCATAAATTACTAGCTGAGAAAAATAAAAAACAGAAAGTAATAATAAAAGTGAGACGCGCACACGGTATTTAAAATATTCGACTGCATCGTAACTCTTTATGCATCGCGATGCTACCAAATGCATAATTTCGAATAATAACCCCTATAATTATGACGCTCTATAATGAAGTTAACTCGGTGAATTACAGTATTAATAATTTTGTTTTTTATTACCATCGCGTATATTTTTGTTACACCTAATTTCTTTTTTGCTAACCACGTGCTCTACTATTTATGATGCTTTCATTTTTTTTTGTTTATTTCAAATTTTTAAAACAATGTGTACATTTCCGTTAAAACTTGTAAGCTTGTCGATACCAAACGATAAATTTTTCCAGCAATTATGTGCTGCAACTGAATTTTGTATTGGAGGCGTGAAATCGGTTTTGCTTCGGTACACCATCGCCATCATCATAGGGTAGCCTTTCATTTGCAAAATAATTAACCAATGCTGCATTTAGAATAAACATATGCAGGTATTATACGTATGTTTAATTTTATCTATAGTTACTCTAGATAAAAAGGAACTACTTTGTCAGTCAGATGAAAAATGAGTCCTGTATTCAGTTACATTTTATAATAATTCAAAGTAGATATTCTGTTCTTATCATAAGCAGCAGAATTGATTTTGGGTCCGTGGATGCAAGCTTTCCAGCTTTATCAAACCCTCCTGCCCTTGACAACATTTTTCAAATGAATTGTGTTTGGATGATTCTGTGAGGTCTGCTTTTTTTATTTATTTTAAGTAATTATCATGTACGAACGTGAAAAAAATTAACGGGGGGGGGGATGGTAGTTGGAGAAAAGGAAGATGGTCTTACAGAAATGAAGCTAACCCACAGATCAAAGGAACCCTCCTCCTTTGAGAGTGAAAAAATTTTATTAATTTCACCCCACATTATTTTCAGCCAATTGCCTCTTCCTTAAGGATAACAGAAACAGTCAGATTCGCTGAAGTCCTTTCTAATAATCTCATACTTTTTTCTTTTTTTCCCTTCTGAAATTTTTTCCACCTTCTTTCTTTCCTTTATTTTTTAATTTTGAAAATTTTTTTTGCTTTTTATTTATTATTCTTTTTTTTAAATTCTCTTCTTCGGAGTTTTTCCTTTTTTTTAAATTTTTTCTTTTACATTTTCTTTTTTTAGTTTTTTTATTTTAATTTTTCTTTTTTAAAATTTTTTTTCAATAGGTAAGTAGTAGGTACTCGTATTTTCTTTTCTTTTTTAAAATTTTCATACTTTTTCTATTTTTAATTTTTCCTTTCTTTCTTTCTTTCGATTAAATTTTTATTTTCTAATTTTTTTCTTTTTCCAATATTTTGTTTTATTTTTTTGTTTTTTGTTTTTTATAAAGGCTTCTCTAAGCCTTGTATTCCTAGAAAATAGGTTAATAAAATAAATCGTTAATTACTCACACTTTTCCAAAAGCTGAAATGAAGTATTAAATGAGTGTTATGTGATGTACCTAATAGTTATTATAATAAAAATAAAGAGCGAAGGAAGAGAAAAAACTTCAAAAACTTTACTATAATTCATTCATGTTTTCATCACCAACTGACTGAATGACATATCCGTGTACATTGTTGCTTCTTTCAATTTTTTCTCACTTTCTTGACAATTTCCTCAAGACCTTGACAAACGGGAGAAAAATGGCGTCGCCAATTTGGTGTGCAGATTGCACGTGCACTTTTTCCAATCTGTGACGTAGGTATTTCACATTTTATATTCATTTATTAAATCTTGTTCAACAAATTCTCGAGCAAATGAAACCGGAACAAGTATGAAGGAAATTATTTTTCATGTTTGCCATAAAGTTCAGAGAGCTAAATGAAAATTAATATATGGGCTAGTAATTAAATTAAATCAAAAAATTATTAACGGTTATGCGAATAATTTTTAAATGTTTTATTCCTTGGCAGTTTTCAATTCACCCAGTTATCCGTATTATGAATTAGTAATGTTCTTAATTTTGACATTTTGTGTAATGCAGTATCCTTTTCGTTAATTTTTGACATTTGCGATTGTGTGCTCTGACGACGAACACGTTTTCTTAATTAAGAATTTTTAATTGCGTTTTCAGTAAGCGGTGTTTTTGTGTACAAAAATCTGTTTTTCTCTTTTCGACGACCGTCCGACCACTTATATGTTATTCTGGTTGACAAAATGTTAATTCAGTTAGACGTTGTCACCTACCGGAATCGCATACAAAAGTCAAATGTGGCAAACTTCTGAATGCTATTCAGCTTCAAAGATACCATGTAAGTTTCTCGCTTGCTCCAAGTGACAGCTAACTGCTCTAAGATTGTATCTTCTTTGAGAATGGGTAAATGAATTCTGGTCTTTCTTGTAGACTTGGAGGGGAATAAGATGACGAAATTTCTCATAAACGTATTTAAATGTAATGATGGATGAAATTGGAATTTTCAATTTTTTAATGATGAATTTTTTGTTGGTTGATTAACTAACTTATAGATGATTTTTCCTTAGCTCATAAACTGGAGACTTAAATAAAAGCTGGTAGTCATTAAAGAAAATTCAAAGAAATTGCTTTATCTACTGGTAGCGGAACGGATTTTGGCAAGTATGAACGCAAGCTTCTAAGCTTCTCCCCGCCCTCCGCCACCCACCCCTAAAAAAAACATAATATCATTGACAAAAATGATTGGCAATTTTTACTATTTTTTAGTGAGAAAAAAAAATCAAACTGTTTTAAAATTATCGTATAAATTACTACAAAAACAGTAACAAGTTAACAAGTGTAGGGAATAAGTGTCCCATTTTTCTCATAGAAAATTGTGAAACAAACGATTCATTTTTTCTAGTACAAAATCAAAACAAAAATTACTCACGAAGAAGTGGAACTGCTGTACAAGAACTTGGTAAGTCCACTTCCTTAAGTTTTATAGGTGAGCAAAAAGACATTTTCGTGTGAAATCCCATTGCATTGGACTGTAAGATAGCTCGTAGTTGGGTTGTTGTTGTTTTTATAAATATTATCTTTTTATTTTCTTTATAATTTTCATTCCTTAGCCATTTAGTATTTGTCGAATACAGATGCATACCCCTGATTGCTAACATTGTTTTTGATGAAATCGCACTTTAGGTACAGTAGTTTTGAGCTTTTTTTGAAATTTTCATATCAATTCAAAATTGTTGTTTGAACTTGGCTCAGTTGTTTGGTGTGATTGCCACAGGGGTGCTGTGATCCCCCAAGGCTTACGAGGAGTGCCCCCCTCCAGGTCAAATAGAAATGATAACAACCCTACCCCCCCTCCAAGACGCGAGAAAAAATTTTTGGTATTCGATTATCTTTAAAATTCTTTTTTAAATTTGAAAAAAAAATTGGCCCCCCCAGAATCGTCAAGGAGGAGTTGCTCCTCAAGATCATGCCTTCACGGCACCCCTGGATTGCCATTTCGTGGCTTGAATCTCATTATTTTCAAATTAATTAAATAACAGTCTGAGTGTTTAATGGATACTTTTTACTGCCAAAATCTTCTTGTCGAATTATTGAAAATTGGTACTCGTGTAAACTTGACCTGATTTGATTTTTTAAAGCAGCTAAAAATTGAGATATATTTTTTCCCCTTGTTTGAGTGAAGATCTGTCTCTTTAAATACACTGTTTGAGATTTTTTCTTTCTATTCGATTTATTTTCCCAAGTACGTAGTCGAAATAATCGATTTTTACCCATCTGTACTCGGCAAATCAGCACACACTTCACTTCTCTTACCGTTGGAATTTGCATAACACGAACAAGATCGATGCCATTGCAAAAGCCTCTCGGGAAAAAAATGCATAAGGGTGAAATTCGCTGCCAAAGATGATTTCGAAATGCCAATAGACCAAATCGGCGAATGTAATCCGATATTTTTCTTCGCCACAAAATTGAGGAAGATTAAGGTAGAACAAGTTAATCGTCTCAGTTCCTTCTTTCCGTTACTCTCAGACAGCTGTAAAATTTTCCTTTTATTTTGGTAGAAACCAGTTCATCAATTCCCCATTCACCAAAAATAAAGTAAGGAGATGAATAGAAAAGTATGTTATTTCGGTTTAATTGGATGCGTTTATATATTTTTAAGATTCTCTAATTGGGTAGTTCTGCCTATGTTTAAGATTGGGGAAAAAATTCAAAATAATTATGTTGACATTGGCCAACTCTTTTCCAGTATTTTTTTTATTGATTTGCCATGCTGAGAGTTTCATGTTTGGAAAATTAGTAGTTTTGAAGGACTGACCGGTTATCCGTTTCAGCTTTTTCTATAATTACCAGAGGGTATAATTGGACAATGAGAACTTGGCATTTTTGTGAGCGAAAATTTATTGTTCGAGACGAATGCTGAGAGCATAATTCACCAGATTTGTTTCGCGTTTGTTTTTTCTCCCTATTATATTCTGGAGATTGTGTGTTTGGACATTTGGAAATGGTGAAAAAAGGATTGTATTGTATTGATAGCATCTGTATATTGACCAGCCTGTTTATCCACGTGGGTCACTTTCCTTTTAATTTCCTGGAGGGGTGATCGGCTCTCCAGTAGGGAGTAATTTGAATTTATTTACACGAAGCTGTTGGGTGTAATTGAGAGTAAAAGCAAAAGTATGTGCCTATATGTGGTGTTTTACAGATTAGTTCGAGGTGGAGGGATGAGAGCTGCAGGGCAGTATTATTTCAAAGTTGCTCCATTAAAGGATTGAAAAATGAAAGTATAGAGAAAATGTGTAACTTTTCGGTAACGTATAAGTCACGAGTGAATTTGGGCAATTTTCAGAATCGACTACCTTGATAAATAAGGAAGAGAAAATTTTTTTCATTTTCTGGAAATAATATAATCTATGTTACTCAGATCTTAAGGGTGGCAAAATTTACGAACTCAAAATCGAAAAAAATGAAAATGCAGTCAAGAGACGCGTAGTTTTTGTATGGAAAAAATTTATTTTTCGCAACTCCTGGATAAAAAGTAGTCGGTGCGGAAACTGGAATAATTTCCCCATAATTTTTATTCGCACTTTAAAAAAAATATATCGATGGTTCTGCGGCAAAAGGGCCAATCTGCTGTAGAAAAGAATAGGAGATTGGCCCTTTTGCCGCAGAGCCATATAGTACTAAAAACTGGTATGTTTATATTTTTGTGCGGCATTTTATCGATAGTATCTTTATGCGGCCATATATGAGTATTTCTCTTTCATTTATCGATAAACTTTTCTGCACTACTTTTCTCCTCACAAAAGTTTATTACTTATTCCATGAATGATAATAGTTACTTTTTGAGTGCATCTTTATTATTCTAACTCTTGTAAGGTAAATGTTGCAAAAAATATTTCAGTAAGCTATTCCATACTGGTGTAAAAACTGATTGCATTCACCTTCGGCTCCTGTAACAATTTCTGCACTTATATAATGAAATAGCTTGCTTCTCTCCCTTGTTGTCAAATACATAATATTCTAATATACGAGAATGCACGTTTGTTCCTCGCCCCTGCGTGGGCACGAGGGGGGTAACATAATTGTAAATTTCATAGAAACATCTCAAATAAATTTCAAATTATGCACCAAAATTTAAAATTTCGCTTCAAATTAATTTTAGAGGATTTCAAAAATTGATATTTTTGTTGGAGCTAAGGTACCCCTAAAATGAGACCACATTTTTATTGAATATCGATAAATTATAAAATTATGAATTTCAAAAAAAATATTTTTAGAATTATCGGTAAGCAGTGGCCCCTGTAAGACTGTAAAAATAGAATGCATTCGAATTAAAAAAAAAAAAATCGAGATGCTTACGTCATCAAATAAGAGGAAATGTGTTATGTAAACAAAGCCAGTAAAATTACTTTCATAAAATAAAGAAGTTTTGCAACCTATTTGCATCGTTTTAATTTATAGACCCATAGATCTATTATCTCTGTAGAGTGTAGATATAACATTGTGTTACCCATTTTGTTGCGTCATTTTCTTGCCCTCGAATAATAACCTTAAAAACTTCTTCCAATCCTAAAAATGTCATGCTGTATAAGCACGATTTCATACCTCTCTAATTAGGGAGGCTAATGTAAATTTGAAGAGTTACCTGATTTTATTTTCTTCAAAAATGTTTACCACTAGAAAGTGAAAGAAAAACAGTTTTGCGAATCCAGTTTTCAAGTACTTGAAATGGGATAGGACGAGAGTGGAAAAAGAAAATACCGGCTTATAACAATTAAATTAAAATTAAATATTTAAACTTGGTTTGATCGCCAGACAACCTAGGGTCAAAAAGGTGGTCATGCAGTCTAGTCGTATGTAGATAAGGTGGAACTAGCTTCAGTATGAAGCAGCCACACTGGAATCAATGATAGAGAAAAAGGGGAGGGGGTCGTTTGAAAAATCCGACCGTTAGTTTGACAGAGATAATTTTTTTCAAACCAAGATACTGTACGCTTCTTTGATGACTTCAACATTTTCCATCTTTTATTCTATGAATGCAAAATTGTTAATTAATTAATTATCACATTCCCTTTCAGAACCAAAAGGTTTTACAATTTTCAATTTTTTTTTTAAATTCGATTTTTCTAATATTATCATGTCGGACACGAAATAGATTTTGTTGTATTTGCTGACCATAACTGATGTACTTTCAAAATTTTAGATCATACTCTTCTTATGGCACTGACTGTACTCTGGAATGACTGGGCTTGAAATTCTCAGGATAGACTGACATGACTCATCAGAAAGTTTAAAATATATTACCAAAATAAGATTTATAGATATTGAATTTCATAAAACTTTTGAATTCTATTAGAACATATCGCTACCTAAAACTTAAGTTCCAAAAAAGTTATCGCAAATTGTTCTGGCTGATTTATCATTATCAGACCACAAAATATCATTTAAGTGGAAAAAAATTGTTATGGGACTTGACTGTGGACTTAAGCTGACAACATACCCAAGTTGCAACTTGAAAGTTTCGCATTGCAAATCGCCTGATGGATCATAAAGATACCCTATTTACCAAGTAAATCATTTTCAAGTAATTTGTTTGTGATCTTGGTGGCCATATTTTTGAAGGATAAATATTATTTTTCATTTAGCTATTGTTGAAATTTTTCAATGTATCAAAAAGAAAATAAGGAAAGAATGACAGATTAGGTAGGACTTTTCAACTTGACTTGAGCCTATTTCTTTCTTTTCAAATGAAGGTTCTTTCCCCCTGCATAAACCTTTTCATTGTTTTCATCATTTTTATTTCATTCTTTCATAGTTTACCCATCCTATTTTCTTATGTTATGGATGATGGTAAAGGTGGTCAAATACCTTTACTAAAAAAAAGTGAACTGTACAAACATGCCAATATTTTTTTTATTTTTTGCAGATTGTCTAGAAGAACTTCGAATATTGCTCCACTTATTGGTAGAAATTTTTAGGTAGCGTGATATAAACTTAAAAAATCTATCTCTTTCTTTGATTAACCTTTTTGTCATCATCAATCAATTATCTTCCAGCACCACAAATCTTTTTTTGGTTTTCGTCAAGATTTATGGATTAAGCCTAGCCAGCTTGAAAAAAAGAAAATGCATTATTTGTATCCCGTTTATAAAACACGGCTAAATAAATATTTTACCAGCTGTTCTTATATTAATAAAATGTTGACAATAAATATATGCACTCGTATTTAGCGTGTTATTATCAGACGAGATACCACAAAAATCGCATTTACCCACCAAAAAAAAAAGCTTTTGCTAGCCTAAATACACGTTAACACGAAGGCAATTTTTTTGTACCGACTTCAGTCTTTTTGCCCCCTACTCATCATAACGATAGCTCTTTAATTTTTAAATTGGTGTTTCATTAACGAAGAAATACATTTTTAGCAGATTTACACATGCGATGGTGTGGGCTTCTCTAAATTCATACGCGATTTGAATACGTAAATAGTGATTTTTGTATTCTAAAAAGGGTCCTATTTAAGGGTCCAATATGATGATTCTTTTGTCATGCCACTTTGCGGGGCGTCACCAAAATCGTTTTTCGATACTCGTTTATTTTCATTTGGCATTATACAAAATGTACAGTTTAGAGAGGGTATAGAAATTAACACTGCTGAGTGTTTTTTTTTTTTCAAAACTACCTACAGGCGTTTGTGGGCTTTGTTGGATGATTGATATGAATTTTATGGATTTTAAAATAACGGCAAGCATTATGAGATAGACGAGTTTTTTGCAGCCTTTGCAATCTTTATGCGAAACATCTCGTTGACCCTTTGTAAAACAATGGCGAAAAGGGGTAAAAGAATGACTTGCGATTCAAATAATCTACCCTTAAACTTGATTTTGATCTCATTGCCATTTTTCTTCGTTGAAAATATTTTACTGTGTAGGAATTATCTTGGTATGTCCCTAAGAAATATTTTTGAATTAAAAATAAACTCTGGACATACGAGTAATTTCAAAATGTTTTCCTTGCAGAAGAAGAATATTTCTCGACAAAAATATTTTATATAATAATTTTTTCAGTACAAGTAGTTTATCTTAATAATTTAAATTAAAAATAACTGTAGGAGAGATATTTTCAAAAATATTTGTGATAGTTTTGATATTTTCAAATTATCCTGAGAAAATAAAAAAAATATTTTTTTAAAATATTATTTCAAATTCTACGAGTACAATTAGATATTTTTCAAATCTTGAATTTTTTTATCTTGAATTTTTTAAATTGTTTTTTGGTTTGAATTTTTTATTACTAGCCTATTTATTTTATATTTAATTGTTTTAATTTTGTTGTTGTTTTTTTAATTCTTACTTTTTGAAAATTTGGTGTGCTTATGTGGGATAAATTTTTATTGAGTCTATCTACTCTAAACTTTCTTATACATATTTCCACTTGTGAAAAAAAAGTCTATAATATAGAAGAAGATGGTATTTTGTAATTGTACGCTAATTAACTCACTTTCATGTCATTTGTCTCGACATTCTAGCTTGTCGACATGTTTCTAGAAATAGAGGAAGTAAACGTCATGAAAAAATTAAAACCCCAATTACTGAATGAGCTGTCGTGACAGAAGATGACAGAGTATTTCTAAAATACTCGGCATTCAAAAACGAATTAGCTAAGTTTAGTATGTTGCTTTCTTGCGTGAAATTTGTTGGTGGTGAAAAATATTTTGTGAAGCTCTAAAATAATGAAGCAAATAAGCGTAGTTAATCTAATTACGATTAAATTAAATATTTTTAAACAGCATAAAGAGGTATTTTTATTCTTGTCAATATATCCATATTTTTTTACTTGTAAATGATAAAAGGCTACTTCATTAATTTTTTTTCTCAAGTATTGACAATTTTAATTTTTAAAAAGAAGTGAACTTGATTTTATTTTGATAAGAAAAAAAAAGCTACAAAAACCGTTGGTAAAAAAAACAAGTTACTCCATGGAGTAAAAAAATAATTTCACTTCTTCATCTAATCTCTTCGAAAACTCACATCCCTTTTTTATATCATTCTAGTTTTTTTTTTCTTTCTAATCGTTCCCCTACCTTCAACTTTAATTCCTATACTTTATTAAAACACAATTTATAGATTTTCGATCCCTCTTAAATCCGCAAAAACGGTTCGGTGTTTATTATATGTAGGTATAAAATGCTTTTAAAAGATAAAAATCTTAGTACCTATATTTTTCATATTATGGCGATATAGTTTACTCAGATGCATCAAAATATGGGAATTTTTAATTAATTTGCACGATACACTGAAAAAAAAAAAATGCATATAGTGATAAAGAAATTTGTGGGAAAACCGGTTTATATTTTTGATGAAGAACACCACAATGTTGGCAAAATAATATTGCGTTGAACTTTGGAACCCATTACAATAGAAGTGGAGCAACAAATAGCCACCATTGCCTTTGACAGTACCCTGATTCAGGTACAATACACTTTAATTAGATCAAACACATCGTTCTCCTTCCACAATGATTCGTTTTTACAGATTTAACTAAAATGCGTACAACCGTTATTTTTTCACACTCACTTCTTTCTTTATTCGAATTTAATTTTTTTTTCCTCTCGTCGTCTCATTCCTATAGAGGAAAGGCTCGACTGACAAAGGCATAAAAAAGAAGGAGACCAAAACCGCAATAGGCTTAAACAAGTTTCTTCTCCACATGGTTAATTATTTTCGTGCAGAAAAAACACAAAATCATCACTTCATGCAGGACAAAATAGGATAATATCCTTCTAAGTCGAAGCAATGGACTTAAATTTTGCATGTATAGTCTACCAGAGACCTACATTTTCTCTTTCAATGTCGACTCATTCGAATGGCGACAAACACACAAAGGCCTAACGAGTAATTTAAAAGACATAAAAGTCAGATAAGGTCAGCGACCAACAATTACGAAAGGATTAACGGTCGTTCTTTTTCTCCTTTCACCGTCCTCTAAACCTTCTTTAATTATTATTGCTAGGCTCTTGACTTGGAAGGTGAACTTGAGAGTTTTTTTTACGAGTCCCGCATGAAAAATGACAGTGAAATCTGAGCCTTTATTTTAGCATCATTAGTAAAGGTGTTAGAGAATTGAGCCAGCTTCGTATTATCCTTCGGATTGCTCATTTATTTCCAAAAGGGTTACATTCCCAATTGTTGATATGCTTCAAGCTGCTATGAAGTTTGAATTTTACTTTTTTGGGACTGGTGTCTAACCTCATCATTTTTTCATAAGGTTAAAAGTAAATCTGAATCTGGATCGTAGATTGTGGAATTTTGATTGATGATTTAATAATCTGATTTTTGTCCACCTGCTGCATTCTTATAGTCACATCGAGCATAAAAAATTATTTTACATTTACGCCGTTATTCTACTCAGCATAGAATAAATGAAGTAGAACAAGTATAATATGTATTCGTAGCATGTAAAATATCTAGAATAAGTGAACAGTGATATGCAAAAATGGATAAGTCCACTATTTACAAAAATTGAGTTTCTCTTACGTTCAATTGGTTGGATACCAATTGCGTCCCAATCAGAGGGAGGAACTTTTGAGATGGCTTAGTTGCTTCCGAAAAATAATTCCAACGGGTGAATTGGGTTCGCTGAAGAACGAGGAGTTGGGTTAAATGCGTCCGGTGAAAATTACTCTTGCAACTATCATTTTCACCTTAATTTTTATTTCTATGGGTAAATGTCAATAATTTTTTATGATACAGTCTAAACCGATATTAATTACAATTTGTTTTTTAATTTGTCAAATAAAATCTTTTGAAAAGGCCCCTCTATTGGACGCCAATCGCATCCAGGTTGCTGGACGCAATTCATACATGTCACGTATTGCAGAGGGATGCAATTGGCTCATCTCAGTTAGGCCTTGGTGACGCAATTCACCTCTTTTTTGGTTCTTTGGGACACAACTGGCAAAGTACCATTCAACTGTATATACCGTGCTCTACTTACAGTAAAAATATCATGTCCCCAAATACAACTATCGCTGAGAAAAGAGACTCCATAGTTGAGTTACTAAGTAAGAAGGCTATATAATATAAAAGTGTTTTTTTTTTTGCTCTCCTGTAAAATTTTAAAAAGTGGACATATCCGCTTCTTGCATATCACTGTTCAAAGAAAATAAGTAAAATATTGATAAACATGTGAAAAAAATCTCATTCATTATTCTACTTATTCTGTGTACTTATGTTATTTTGTTTATTCTACTTATTTTACATTCTACGTATTATTCCGCGTGAAATGTAAAATAATTTATTCTACGAATAAAATGCCATCAGTTCTTGAGTTGATCAAACAAGCTGATGTCAGTGTTCCTACTGTTGGTATAGAAACGGTTTCCCAGTAGATAGTTGTCCAATATTGGGTGCTTTGAAAAGAAAAACCAAAGTACCTAAGCCAATAAAAGGTGTTAGATTACTCATAATGCTAACACTTGGTAAAAATTACCAAATTGAGATGCATTTTTCGAGAGTACTTCAACATACTCTCCCTCAACCCTATCATCAAACCCGTATACCTATTTCTCTCTTCTCATTCAGTTTCGCCCACTGGATAATTAAGTGCCTCGTGAATAGATGAACAATAGATTTCGAAAAAAAAAAAAGGTGGTAAGTATTTATAATGTTCAAACGGTCAACCAGATATATTTTTTGTCCTCGCAACTGGACGGAAGAGTTTTTTTCTAAATTAGTTTATCAAATATGAACCCTTTCTCTTTAAATGGGACCAGCTATTTATATAAAAAAATGCTGTTCGCAGTAGCAGTTTTCTCGCCCTTTCTATTTAAAGGGGTAATTTTTTTTTTTTGTTGAAAACATAGACCTATTTGTATCTGGTCACAGCGGGTGTCAGCTTATGATAGATTGCAATCAGTGATAATATCACTTGAACAATTATTAATAGGTTCAACGTGGTTGCATCTCTAATGACATTACTTACACTCGGTTTGTTATCAATTTCGATTTTCATACGTGTGGTTTAGATTTTTTTTCTCGAATTCATTCACTGCGTATTATTCGATGAATGCGCTTTTTTTTTTTTTTTGTAAACGTTATAAATTATACCAGCGTTTGGAGAGGCGTTTAAATTTCTTTACCAGGCTTAAGCCTTTGGTCGTTAAAAGGTCGCCTTTTGGTCACTGTCCACGTTTGGTTAACAGCATGTGGGTATAGATAAAGTTTATTAGTTTTAGATATGTTTGATTAAAATGACACGAAATTTACATTTTAGCATCTCATAGGGTATTGTGTTGTAGCATAGCTAGAGTGTAAAATAAAAGCTATCATTGTAGCTGGAGATATAGGCATATGAACGTTGACAATAAGAACTTGTGTCATTTCCACGGCATAACGTGCTAATAATTTATTAATATTATCAGCGTGCAAGCTGTCGAGTAATATTACGAGTAACGCCAAGAAACATTTTAAAAAATACAGTAGAAGTGCGTCACGCTTTTTGATTTTTAATATAGCGACAATAACTCGGGGCGTATATATGGTTTCGTCTTGGGCAGAGCAAGAAATGCGCTTATTCAGTGATTTGAAGTCTCTGGGAGGTCTATTACAAGTGAGAAATTTTTGTCTTTTATTGATTCGACAAATCAGCACGATGAAAAAGTAATAAAAAATTGCTTCATTTGATTGGTTGAAGCAAAAGCAAAAGACCAAAGCAAAAGTTACATTGTGAACGGCTGTTTATATGAAACATGGCTTGTGCTGTGTTAGAAATTGAATTATTTCCAATATGATTTTGATGAATAGTGTAATAATTTATTTCCCTAGCTGGCAACACTGTCATGAAAAAGGGGAAAAGATTCAGCTAAATTTTGTTGTTTTCTTTCCTTCACACTTCTCCTCATTCTTCATCATCATCACTTTTCGAGAACAATGGTGTTTACTTGTACCACTCTGTAACTGGTACTCAGTTTGATTCATCTCGTTCTTCAACTTGATTCCTCTTGTTCCTGTTATTTTCTCAGTTCAGAGTCAGACAGTCAGTTCTCTTCCAACCGTGGATGGAGCAACATCAAATTTTCTGCTTTTCAATTTTTGTACCTTTGTGCAAGTACATAATTTCTTTTCATTATTTTAGAATTGTGCATATTTTTCTGCAGTTATGTTCCTCATTTTATTTCTTTTAATTTTCCTTTCTGAAATAGAATTTTATTTTTCCTAATTTTTATTTGTGAATCCTGATCGATTCCTTTACATGCTGAATATCACCGGTTCTATCGTTTGAAACCTACCAAGTCGCAGAAAAAATTATCATCTTTGTTTTGGCTGAGGTAGCACATTATTTTAGTGTAGATAAAAAGTAATTTTTTGAGGACTTAGTTGGTTTTGGACTTGAATCAGCAATTTGTTTTAATGGTATAGCCCGTTGCATTGGTAAGGGGCTCATTTGACCAATGTATTGAGCTACCAGAAACTATAATGGAATCGAGGCTACAAGAAATCTAATGAAACCAACCGGAAGTCTGTAACATGTGACCACTTACTTAATTATAATTGTTTACACTTTTTCAAACGCCTTTTAGTCATGCGAGTATGTGCGTAGTCATGTATTCTATATTTCTCTCTTGGAAGCTATGAGAATCTGTGTACCACTGACATTTGAAATCATTAGCAATATTTTTGACGTTTTTAGCTAAATGTTTCAAATTATTCGGGTTTAGATTCAAGAAAACCTCTACTCTAATCTAATTTGGCAGCTTGAATGGCTTTTTTATTATGTAGCCTTTCAAGCTTGACATGCTACATGAAAGGATACAAAACCAGCACTTTATCGCCGCCGTGAAAATAAAATAAAAGAAATGAGTGAACATGAATGTCGAGTAATTTAGATCTGCCAGCTTAGATAAGCCACGATGGTCATCTTAAGGACAGATGTGCATTTGAGTAGAGTAATAATTAGGCGTCAATTCCATATATTAAAACATCTGGAGGATTTGTTCGAATTCCACAACTGGGTGAAGATTCAGTTAGGCAGGCCATATTGGAAAGAGTGAAATTTAAATAGCCTTAAGGTATGAGAATGTAAATGCAATTAGCGTATCCAACTAAAAGGAAGCGAATTTTTGCACAAATGTGGAATGATGAAAAATATTATTCTTAACCAAAAGTACCAGTCTCGTAAATCATTCACGTATTTATAAACGTGAATGAAAACACCCAACCAACGATAATGACCTAAGAATGAATACTGCTAATAAATCAAAAACTGTTGAAATAACATTTTGCCAAGATATACAATTCGTTTCAAGTAGATAACTGTTAGAATTTGAGGGAAAAGAAGAGAAAGAATCCCATATACGCGTATGTAATTTTGTATTGCTTTTAAATTACTTAAATTTATACAGCCCGATGTGCCTTTTTCACGAAAAAAAAAATCTTTGCAACTTTTTTGAGATAGTTCTAAGAATTAAGCAACTGTTTTAAGTACAAAAGTTCTATGATTTTTATTCCTCAAAACCAAAATTTCATTAATCTATAGATACGCATCTTTTTTTACTCAGGCTGCATTTTGGTGACACTGTTTCCTAATTGGTTGTATTTGTGTACGCATCTGTGTCACAAAAGTGCCACTGCTTCCTGATTGGTTGAATTTTTGCCACATCTGTGTCACATTTCGCGTCACATTTCTCCTCCACATTTGTGTCACATTGCAGATCGGGTCCTTGAATAATGCTCTCTGGTTCTGGTCTTCACCAAAAGTTTCCCCAATCTTTGAATTTACTGGACTTTTTGCTTCTAAAATGTGTTTTCAATTTACCGAGCCACCCTGAGCTCTTACTGGGACCCGGTCTACCGATATGATTGACAGATGTATTTAATCGGTGACCTTTTATTTTATACACATTTTTTCTCCATTGACCAGGTCAGCTAACGGAACCCTTGGATATTTTTCGAATCACTGCATGGTCATTCTGCAACTCGGTGTTTACATAAGATTGCTTTTCAAAAGTGTAAAAACATAAAGGTCGAAAGAAAAACGGAGGGGTAAATACTTGGGCTCATCACCCCTAATGTCGTTCATTACATAACTCCCCCTCAGGTTGCAAAGATCTGCTGTCAAAAAACACATCGAAATCTGGTGCTACTGTTTGCCATACGTCAATGCTGACAACTTTGTTTCGACTTTGCCAGGTTTTTTTTTTCCATGCAAATGCACAAAACTGCATTCAACTACATATAATGTCAGTCAAAAATTTTCAAATTCGGCAGAGTTGGGACAAGAAAACTTTGTAAATGTCAATGAATTTGTAAAGCAGGGATAGAGAAAAACACGTGTTGGTCGTCTGAACGATTAAAATGAATTCAATTGTCATCGGCCATTGTTCCTACGTGATATTAGCATTTTGTTTGAAAAACTAGCCGAGCATTATTTTACCTATCGCTAATGCGGGGTGCATTAAGTGAAAAAAAAAAAGCATCATTGAAAATCATCGGAGCAGAAGTCATCGGTTATTATTGAACGTACTCCAAAAGAGAGACAGCTTATTTTTTTTTACCTTCTTTCTAAATTGTGTCACCGATACCAATGTTCGAACGAAGAACCCCTTTAAAAAAATGTAATATAGTGTAAATGATTTAACTAGCAGTGAAAAAAAACAACCCATTCTGTTTTTTTTCCTTCATCTTTGAAAATTACTTTGAGAAATATTTCGTAGTTTTTGCTATTACTGATTTGATTTATAGCGAATGTCTGTGGAGAAGACCTATTTTATGCCAAAAAAGGGAGGCTTTTACTTGTTTTGGTAGCATTTGCAAGGATTTGTACTCGTACATAGGGTGGGAATTTAGTCGATTTTGGGTGAATAAAAAATCTTTTAGTTTATGTGTCCGATCGATGTGTATACGCGTTAATTTGATGTATCGAATTAGGGGTAAGAGTCCCATCGTTTAGTCATCTGTTTCTCTATTGAGGTGGTATATTTGCAAAATTAGGAGCAGTGTCAGTGAAACTAGATTTTATGTTTAGAAAAGTTGAAATCGATGGCTTTTTCCCACCGCTGGACATAAGTTTTTTGAAAGGGGGAGGTGGAGTGAAAATAACCAACTGATTTTGAATTGACCTTTTAATATATCCTGACTTTCAACCAAATAGTATCGGACAGTCAGAAAGCTGTTCTTTCTTGATAGATTTATGGCTGCGGTGACTAAATTGCACTGGGGGTACGTATGCGCAGTACTACATTTTTGTACAATCGAGCATGCGCACATGCGCACCCAACTGAGATTCATTTTCTTTTATCATACATAAAATATGAACGGTTAGGAATTTTGATTCAGAATATTTTCAACTGCACTTATTCTATTTTAGTCATCTGGTATGGTCCAGTTAATGAGGAATGAAAGTACTTTTTATAAATTTTGTTTTGGGCACCTAGAATTAGAATTTAGCTTTTCTTATAGCCAAAGTCTGTGAAACAAACATTACTAATTTTAGATTTAAGTCCAAGCCAGTTTGTTTGTTTATTAATCAAATCGATGTGTGGAATCTATCGAGACCCTGTATGACACAGATTATTGTTAACATCATTGAGTATGAAAATCTTGACCAAACTTTCTACTGTTTAATCCCTTGCAAAATTTTAGTTTCTTTTTAAATGCCCAAGATTTTACAAAAGTGTTCTAGTTATAGGAACATAATGTCGATTATCGGCTCACCTCAATATTTGCTATTTTTTAAATGTAAATAAAGTCTATCCTGCCTATGCTTAGCGTGAGTTTTTGGGTGGGAGGAGGTACTCTCTCATTTAAAGCCTTATAATTTGAGGTTATAGGTCCGGTGGTTCACCATCGCTAGCTAATGAAATATGCCTTCAAAGATCACCTGCAAAAAAACCGTCTACTTATGGGCGTACAATATTATCGTAACGTAATTACCCGATTGCTAATTTTGTTGGTAAAGCGAATTGGCGAAACAGTGTAATTACTTCATGACTATACCTCTTACTGGAATAGGGTGAGATATGAGATTGTTATCTGCCACACGAACACACGTATTCATGAAATAGTAGTGAATGAGACAAACAGAGGAAGCAGTTGCGAATATTTTTTTATTATATTTCTTCTGGTAGGGGCCAGGTTCCTTTTTTTATTCAATCAGCCTATTCTCGATAATTTTATTTGATATGCTGAATGAACCTACACGATGCATGATAATTTGCGTCGATCTTTGCATATCTAATAAATTAGCTTACCATTCAAAAAGGACTGCTGAAATATACGAGGAAAAAAGTTAGTTGCAGCAAGAAAAAACACATCAATGTTGGATTTGCTGACTTTTACGATCGTGAAATGAATTTTATTGGTAAAAAACAGCTTGGCGAATGCTGCAATTTATTGCTTATGAAAAAATTAACGAAAATTAGGGTGTTACATGGTTCATGAGCTAACACGTTCACAATGCAAAAGAAAAGGTATTGGATGAACTTAAATCTATATTATTATTTTATTGTTCATTAATAATAATTGAACCGTTAAGATACAAAATGGCTCAAATCCAACATTTGCAAATTTCGTTTTATTGGCTCATTCGAGGCGTTGGCTGAAGTCTTCATTATTCACTGAAGAAAATGAATTATAATTTTTGTTGTAATTTCCATAATAAGCTCAAAATTGTCCTATTTTTCTCATAAAAAATAATAAAAATTACATTAATTTTTTCTACTCTAGCAAAAAGTAGTATGATGGTGTCTAGTGAAGAGACAGTATTAAAACCTTGGTGGTTGTAGTTGATATTCACTTAGAAAATTTAGTTATCTATTTGATTAGGTGATCATCTATATGGTCCACAGCCCCCTCCCGGCATCATATGTGTATTTCACTTAAAAGAGAAAATTTAAATAAATTCAAGATTTAGTTGATTATGTGTTAATATCTTCACTATACATAGGCACCTATTCACTCAAAATCAATTAAAATAATTATGAAAATGAGGGAAAAATTTTCAAAACGTTAAGGTAAAAAATGGTACACCATGTTTTTCACAATTTAGCTAACAGTGGCGCACATATCAGCATCGTAAATGATTTGCGTTTTGCTAAACATTATTTATTATCCCCATAGATTTAGCCATCGAATTGATATTTCCAAACTTATCCCCGCATATAACAAAGAGCAATACATTTTTGTAAAATCCTCCATGGATTTAAAACTCAGTTTCTCCTTTATAGAAAATTTCTAGGTGCAGTATTCCGCCTTTCACGTGCCTCGCTTTTTCAAAATGTTGGTATTTTTATAAAACTGTCCCTTTCATCAAAACTTGAACGTTGATTGAGTCACCAGAAACCCTTTTTGAAAATTATACCTTCGTAGACGCTCCATGATCTGACCCAATTTGAAAGTTTCTTTTTTTCTTATTTCACTTACCTCTCAGACGTCTGCAAAGTCCGAATAAAAAAGGGTTCAACACATTTTCTAACCCTTCTCCTTATTTCCCTCCTACTTATTTGTACGTTTTCGTTCACTCGTTCTTTCAACGTCTGGGAAGTCTACTGAAGAAAACGTGAAAAAAAGGAGCAGCGGTGACTTAAACGCTGGATACACAAGTCGACTAGTCAAAGCGGCAAATTCTGCTGGTGAGTGGCGAGGGAAGGGTGTCTCGCCGATCAACATTTTGTGGAGGGGGTTAGTTAAAGCGAACGTGGAGAGAGATCTGGTTATTCAAAAAATAACAACAAAAATACAGGTATACCAATCCTCGAGTGGGCTAGTACTGTGCTGTTACCTTGGGTCAAGAATGCAGTGATCTACGAATATTTCTGTGTCTTTTGCCGTTTGTTATTTCTTTATTTTTGATAAAACTGTGCGCGATTGTTGATGTGAATATACGATTTTTGCGAATATTATGAAATTACTGAATTGAGTGTAATAATTGTACAGAAAACCTATTTTTTAGTGTTCAGTGTTCTCACGTGAAGTGTTTGTTTCGGTTGGTTCTTGAAGAATTTCTCATTCAAATATCCGAAATTCGCTATCTATAAATGTGTTTCTTTCTTGGCCGGTGGTTATCATACGGTGAGTACAGATCTGTAGTTTTGTGACGTGTTTAACATGTACTTTTTCTATATTTTAAACTCGTGAATACTTTCAGAAGTATTACTAAAAATGAGTGTGCTGCACACTTACTCAAAGACTGGATCAACTTTTATGTGATAAAGGATGGATGCATTGAATTTTAATGTGTAGTACGCTATAATTTTTCATCATGATTGTGACGAAATCGAAATTGTCCTCCAAAATAATCGTGCTGCGCAATGAATTTAGTGTGAGAATTTCTTTCACTTGAATTGAAAGATATATCCAGTTTTAAAATAGAGAATCTTCAAAATAGAAGTTCAAACTATAGTTGTAAAAATTCTAAGAGCAATAAGAAATGTGAGTAAAATGAGCAGTGAGTGGGTTACTGAATTACCTTTTGAAAATTTTCATTTGTGAATGGAAAGTGTTTGGAAAGAAACCTGATGAATAGATATGGCAAAAGACTTTGTCAATTAACTTGCAAACCCTCCCCCCTCCGAGATGAGAGAAAAAGTTAATAAATGTAATTTTCTTTAAATCTATAAATCAAGTCTGGGCCTGAGAACCAGAGTGATGCAAGTCCAAATTTTCAGTTTCAAGATATTCACTCTTAAATTTTTTTAAAATGCATATCCTGCGATCTCTTTTTTTTTGCATTTTAAAGACAATGAATAGTTATTGTGGAATACAGTTCATAAGATGAACTACGTTGAAAATCTCCTTATCACTAAGTTTGAACTCGAATCACTTTGGTTTTCAGGCTCCGAGGCAAACATTTCCAATCATTTATGTTCCAGTTTTACATGAAAGAATCACATATTTTACTTTTTTTATTTCACTGAAAAAAAATTCAATCCACGTGGTTTCAACGATTTTTCAAGACCAGTTTTACCGCCAAAAGATAGCGATTAGATGATCCAACTATTCAAGGAGAATCATAGACGTTATAAAACCCCTTCTCAGTCTACATAGTATCCAGTTCATTAATTTATCGCCCATTATTAATTTCAGCACGAATTTATTGGAAACCTGTTTCATCCTCTGAAATTCGCATTGTTTTCCAGTTGACCAGTTTCTTTTCAAGTTGCGTACAATCTTTCATTCCGAAAATTTTCAAGGTCTTTACTTTTTCAATCTTGTCATCATTTGTAAGATAAAAAACCATCTCTAATTTTCAGTTAAATATGTATTAAAGCGAAGAATTTTCTATAATAGGACGTTCAAATTGCAGGTATTTTTTTCCCAACCAAGGGCAATACTGTGAAAATCATTGGAAAATATTAGATTTTTATGAGACTTAATGCCATTCGATTTTCTCAAATAGTACTTTGAAGGAAAAAATGTTGTGAAACTGTAAGCCGACTGAAGGGGTGAAATTTTACTTTGCAAAACTTTTTTCTTGACTTTAATAGTCGTTTTATGGTCGCCGTGCGGGAGAAAAAAAATACACCTGCAATAACCTTTTGAACATCTTTGACAGTGACGTACTTGAAGGGGGCTCTAAGAAAGCTGATGCCCCATTTTTGGGCATTAATCTTCTCCAAAAACTTCTTGATTCAAACAATGTTTCTAGTTTCATTCCAATCTTTTGGTAAGCGAATTTAAGACTCAACCCCTCCCTGAGACTGATTCTTGGGGATATTTATGTTTAGTCATAGTAAAAGTCCCAAATTTTCAAATGTTAATCCCATAGTCCCTCAAGCAGAGACTTGAGGAACATTTCCTCGTGTTGACATGAAAACACTTCTAATAGTAAAAAAGTCGAAAGCACGTGCTATGGTCTCCGGAAATGGCCTTAGGGTGGTCGTTAAAAACAAAAAACTGTACTTACGAGTGCTCATGTATTCTGCTGTAGTATATTTTGAATAAATTATCCCAATTTTATTTATGAATTGATCGAAGAAATGGTTGTCTTCCGTATTTCGGCGGCGGAAAAAAGTTTTTCATGCTTTGGTAGAAGAAAAAAAAAGGACTGCTATTTGTTGCCACCGCCGCCACCACCATCGCCTTTATATCACCACCTCCTGCACTTCTCCTCTTTTTTCAGTTACCATTGCTCGAGTTGTCATGCGACAGCTAACGAATTTCTTTACTTCATTGAATTTGAGTATACGTATGTACATGTTTTTGTGTGCTTTTGATGGTCGAAAAAGAAAATACAAGGCTCTCGAAACGATTGGTTATATGTGGCACCCCTATACCCAAAAGGATCAATCATTCTGGGTGTCGTGATTTGTTTTGACGGCTTTATTACGGACTTACCCAAAGAATGCATCCAGAGGACGAGGGTAGTATCTTGTACCTATATATGTACATATTTCTATTTTTGCAGACGACTGATTTGAAAGAACGAATCGAAAAGTAAAGTTGATTTATTTCGAAATTGTATAGAGAAAAATTGTTTAATATAGTTTGGATATCGTTAGTCATAAGTTATACCTCCCAAGCCACTTGATATTATACCAAAAATGAATAAAATAAAAAATAGGATCTAAATAAAAAATTCATAACTTTGATATTGAGGTGCGTAAGGAAAATTCTATGCTTTATTTTTAATTTTTTCCACCATCACCTTATATCGATTTATCTCACTTTTCGCTACAATTAATCAATGTATTTATTCGTTTGTACTTATTTTTTTTAGGATCAATATTCTAAGTGTGAAGGGAGGGAGAGAATTTTCATGTTTCTACCTTTTTACTCTTATTTAGGTAGAACTGGTTTTTTTTTTCTCAAAAATCTTCATTATATTTAATGTATATTTTTGACCTTCACAGATGCAAACTTTTGCTGACCTTACTGATAATACTGACAAAACACAAATACGTTATCAGCCTGTAAACCTAAATCGCATAAAATAATATCCTGAAGCTATATATCATTAGACAAATGATGAAAATATGAGATTATGGACACAAACTCACGTATGCATACAGCATAAAAATAAATCCTTCAGCTTACCAAATATACTTTTCATTCATCCAAATCTATTCACTGTCTATTACCGGTATTTAAAACCGATTTTAAGTCGAATAAAAAAATATTTCAAAGGGGAATCCTCATTAAGCGAACTGCAAAATATGTAAATGTGCTATCGAAAGTTATCGTTCCATAAAGCGAACAATAGCCCTCTTCACGAAAATCCAATTATCAATCAATCGAAGCATGTTTAATCTGTATCTTCCGTGCAAACTCTTTCCCCTATATTTAGTCTTTCGTGATGCAAAGAATTTGTGAAAATGGTTACCCAAACAAGAACAAAAAAACTTGAAAAAAAAAAACTCAGCCGCAAAACTTTGAGGGTGTATAAATCCATAGTTGAAGGCATTACTTTTCATATTTTCTAGAAAATTGTTAGAATGTAAGCTTATTGTGACCAAAGGTAATGTTGACCTTGAATGTATGTATTATTCTTTATTTATTTATTGGTTACAGTCCTGAGCTGGTACTTAGTTCATTTCATTGAATGGTAACTTGTGTAAATAATTACACTGCAGTAAAATTGTGAGAATTTGCAAAACAAAGTTTAAAAAAAATTATTTCATGTAACATGCAAGAGTGTGTTGGTCCATATAGATTTATATATATATGTACGTAGCTAATGTGTCACTCTTGTATTGACTGAGAGATATGTGTAAAAAATTACACTCTAATAAGCTAGCATTTGTCCATATTGTGAAATCTTTTGCTCGTCTTACCTTTAATAATGGAAAAAGTGAGTGTAATTTTATACGCACGTTAAACCCATTTAAAAGATAGAGGACTCTAACATCGCTACGGAATCACTTCTCAGTAGTGCAATAAACCCTTAAGAATTTTTTGTTTTTTGTAATCCCGATAAAACTGGATTTAGTTGAAATATACTTTCAATAAATTATGCCAAAAAGCGTTAAACCTATTTTTCATCCAAAATGTGCCTACAAAACTTTTACAAAATTTTTACAGTCGAATTTTGCTTTACACGCTAATGATTTAATGTACCATCTCCTGACCTCTTTCCTGGTGCCGTATTTTCGAACTAAGGGGTAGGGTAACAGAAGCAAATTTACAGATAGCAAAAGCAACCAAATTTATATTTTTCAACCCCGTCGTTTACTGCATATAAACTTTCACTAACTTTTAACGCCCCCTTTCTTCACGTATTATAAAATCAAACTGACAATAGACACAAAACTTTTGGTCGAGAAAGACCATAAATTTTTATTACTCAGTAGTCGTACGGAAAAGTTGGAAAATGCGGATGAATTGAAATGGAAAATTTTCTTCAAAGATTTGTAAATTAAATTCTTCTTATTGAATTATTGACTATCGATAGATGAAATTGGCAATTTATAAACCTTTTTTGGTACTAGCAGAGAGTAGAATAGATAATTACAGCGAATGTTACAAAAATTCAACATCATATTATCTTCAACTTGGATATTGAATTAATGGGTTTCAGTGTCATAAATTTTAAAAGCGTTTTTCTTTTCAACAGCAGTCCTGTGGCAAGAAAGAGCTGCTTGTAAATGAAGGGAGTCACCATTTATAAAGATCTTGATTTCATCAAGGAAGCAACTAAAAAAATTTTTTAAGTACAGTCGAATTTTGATAGTTCAAACTTCGATAAATCAAAAACCTTTCAAGTCAAAAATTGTATTATTTCCCTACTCATTTCCATGTTAAGTCCTCTTCAGAAAATTCTCTCTATGATAAAAATGCCATAACCTATAGTTTAACTGAGAAGAGCGAAGACCTCAACTACTCGTACCTAATCTGCCTTTGCAACTTGAATGATCTATTAAAATCTGCTAAATAGCCTGATACAGCGAATAATAAGTAAGTACTTTGGTTTTTATTATTTTGTAAAAACTCAAACTTACATAAATTGACAGCCTCTGTAACTAGCTGTAACTTCAAGTTATCAGGATTTACTGTATTTTGGCTTAACTCTTTGACACTATAACTATTTTTGACCAATTACGATTAGATCAAGTTTGATTGATTTCCTAGTGTTTTGCATTAAAAATATCTTAGTGGTGGATATTGCTCCCTTATTGACCACTCTATAGTTCTTGAAAATATTTTTCTCAAATGAATAAGACCTACTAGAACCTTTGATTACTGATTTTCAACAAGTCTACCTTATAAAACTGAAGAAGGTGTAGGAGAAGGGAGAGATGAGGGGATGTTATTAGATCTATACTAGGTTCATATAATGAGAAGAGAAGTGGGTGGAGATGGTGTTATCAGGTTGGTTGTATATTAAATTAAATACCCTATTCACTTGTCTAGAGAAGAGCTTTAGGAAAAGACTGTTCTGTACAACTACAAGTAGATGAGTAAAAGGGATTTAGGGAAACATTTTTCTAGAAGTGTATTGGGAAACTGTTTTGGGGTCCGATACAGTTGACTGATGTTTTTTTAGTCAATAATGAAGAATGCGATTGTAAGTACAATATCCGCTTTCTGCCTTCCCTGTCTACTAGCAAACAAAAAAAAAGCTGGAAAAGTGGTCGATATTACCCCCTTCCATGTACGGTACAACTCAGTCAAATGCTCTTGGATGAGTGATGATGATACTTTTAATTACAAATTGAAAATTCGTAAACATTAACTCTACGAGGTTATTATACGATTATGTTTCGATTTCTTTTTTATGAACGTCCCAAGTGGGTTTTGCTGGTACAGTAGGTAACTAATACATGCTCAAGTGTAAACAATGAGAGGAGTGTATGGGTTGGAAGAGTGGCTGTTGTTTGGTTCTCGGGGGTAATGACTAGGATTCGCATATATATATATGGTTTTATTAGCTATAGACTGCTGTATGAATGTTTGCATTTAAATGTGTAACGTGTTTGCCGCCTTTCGAACATCTGTCTATTATCTGGCTCTTTCGGTGAAAGATGATATCAGCAAAAGACACGCGATACGTGTCTGTGTCCGTCATCCGAAATAATATATTCCGCCACGCCTCGTACCTTCAGCTTCGTTTTTTTGCTCTCCACCATTTCACCCTTCTACCCCTAAATTTTATTAACCTGCTATTATTCCTTTTTTTTTTTTTTTAGGCTTTTGTCGAAAGTGAAAAAGAAAGTTGAAAGGAGAAACCGAAAAAAATTAGCAAATTTTTGCTATATAACAGTTCGGTATTTTTACTATTGGGCTAGAGGCCTGTTCTGATGAAAAGTACACAAGAGCTACGTAAGAGTTAATGGCGTGTAACAGACATAAATAAGCGTAGAAAAAGCGTTAATGGATTTAATGAAGGGTGTAGGCTATTTGTTTTTTTACCGTTTTCCTTCTCCAGTTTTTTTTTTTTTCTAGAGGGTTCTCGTTGTTAGTTTTGAAAATCGACTTTGAAAAAATGAGCATGAAATCACTCCATTTGTTAGTGAGGGTGCATTGTTGTCAGGTGGTTCGACAATTTGAGGATTGTGTGAATTTCATGTTCACCTGATGATTTTGTGTAGGATCCGGTATTGCCAAGTTGCCAACTGTGAAGTTAACAGCTAAAGGATAAAAATTTTTTGGCTCAAATATGAAAATTTAGATTGGTTTTTAAGTTTTTCTTCCTGACGAAATCGTCAATGTGTTTATTTCTTGTAAAAACTTTTGAGATTTTGAGAAAAATGTTGCAATTTTTATATTTTTTATCTTAATTTGGAGATTTAAGCTGAGAAACTTGAGATTTGAATCTTTTTTCAGGATCTTTTTACCCTTTCAAGAAAGAAGAGAACAAGGTAGAGGGTAATTGGGGGTAAACATTTAACACGAAATATGTTTTAGTTCGATGTTGCTGTCCAGCATTACCAACCCAAATTGTTTGGAATCCCTGCTTTGAACAAAAAAAAAAAACCTGCAGGTACAAAAAAATCAATGAAACCATTGAAATTTGAATTTTTCCCCGTTAAAAAAAAAGCTGAGAAGATATAGCCCTTTCGTGAGAATTGAATTTAATTTAAAAAAAAAAGAAGAAAAAAAAGATTAATTATTAAAAACTAAATAGTTGTTATTGTTGTTGTTGTCTATTTACTCGAATAAAACTGTAAAATTTTAGTTTGAAAAATTCTATAACTACAAGAATAAAATATGTACTTATAATGATAATATTATAAGATTTTAATAAGTTGAAAATTTCAAAATATCCCCTGAAATCCCTAGTTTTGTCGCTAAAATTTTTCAAGACTGTAAAAAATTTTGATTTCAGGGATTAATCCCTTCATTTAGCATCCCACATGTTGTTTGAATCAGTTATTTTCGTTACAACTAATTTACCAATGACAGAATATATATTTTTCATTATTGCAAAAAAATACGATGATCCGCCTGACCCCTCAAACCTGCACATAGGGTGGAAAATATTATAGCATCTATAGGGGTGGCAAATCCATAAATCTTGCGTTCAGATCTTTTTTTTTTATAATCAGAAATGATCTAGATTTTAATTTATTCTTTTCGAGGTGCCTCTGCCTACTAAGTAGATACCCCCTTTTCTCCCTCGCCGAAAAGAATTAATTATGACTTTGAAGCTAGTATTTATGAATATATTCTTTTGTTTCGTTTAACACTTGGCAAATAATTCATTAAAATTCCTACCTATGAAACATCCGCCAATTAAAAAGCCACTATATGAACAAATCTAAAGCACTGAGCCATCAAAAAGACATATTACCATTATTACATAAACGAGGCCATCCCCTTATTCATTGTGCAAGGGACCGTCAAATCTCATAAAATTCAAATTATCCACGATACTACTGCTGCAAAAATCTATTTTACCATTTCTTGCTATACCCTGGGCACGCATTCTTTGTAGCAGGTAGGTATTTCAAGAAGGTAACGGTAATCTTTTAATTAATTTCGCTACTCAGCCTTTTTAATGGATTTCTATAACGAATTCCCATAATACAGTTTCTATAATTGCAATTCGATAACTTTTTGGTGTTGACATCACGGAGAAAAAAGACGTGGAAAAAATATCAATTACAAAAGCCAGTGTCTTCAACGAGAAAAAAAAAAGAAGGAAATTCAGTGGTCGGTTGATACAAATATCACTTACATGGTTTTGCCATCCTGTAACCATTATGTGTAAGTATAAAATTTTTTCACTCGCAAACAGGGGATAGTTGAAGAGGGTGTGCTTTGGAAGAAGGGGATTTCGACGAAACTCAAGTTTTCTCTGCAAAAATTCGAGGTGAAAAAGTGCCGTACAGGAGTTACACAGAAATTGTTACCTGAATGGGCAACTGTAACTTTCGACACAAAGGAACATCGTTAACAATAGGAAGGTAGTGCACCTTTTGCAAGAGAATTTATGAATAAAAGATTGTGAGAAATTGTTTTTTAAGGTTACCTTTTTTACCCTCTTCTAAAAAAGGAAGGTAAAGCCTTCTTATTTTTTGATAGATCTAATTGAAAATATAACAAGCGGTAATGTTATGGCCCATATATGTCACACGGATTATGATAAATCGTATTCTTCATAAGAGACAGAAAGGAAAAAAGTATGTACTTCGTGCATTACATTGCACTTTCCATTTTATTTGGCCAAGTTCTAATGAAAGTGTTAGTCCCTTAGGAATATCGTGTTTACAGACCACATGTGGATTGTTGAAGCTTTTTTTTTTTTTGGTAACATCATTTTTAAATCATTAATATCGAAACAATACGCAATGAATGTCAGTAATTCGACCTTTTGGTGAGTCATTATTGATAATGAATTTTTTTCAAAATGCAAAAATAGAGCTAACTGGGTGTTTTGACGTATTTTACAGACTTCATATGCAGATTTTTACGTAGTTTACAATGAGTATATAGTTTACACGAGGTCATTATAATCATACACATCTTTTATACCTACATATTTATTTTGAGAGCAGATGTAAATGAATGGAGAGATTGTGTGCTTTTTGTTTTTGCAAATTCATGGAACGGATGTTTTGCTTTTTGAAGAGTTGTTATGGTACTTGTCGCTTAGAGAGGATACCATTTACTAGTGCAAACCTGAACTGGCATTTCCTGTTGGCTCTTGAGAGAATGAGCGATTTTATTCAAAAAATTTTTTGTAAATAAAGAAGATAATATGGCTAAACTAATGAAATGCAACGAAATGCCGGCACCTGATAAATATTTACTCGTAATTAATCTACATTTTTTTCCTCTTACATTTTAAGTGAAAGAAGAAACTTCTCCTTTGGTTTGTATACATGAACTTCGCAAAGAAATTTTTAAGCATCTGTTTTAGTATAGTTAGCTGTAGGTATAGCTTTTTGATAAACGGACTTTGATATACGAGCGGGGGGGGGGGGGGGGGGGGCAAAAAGAAGCACAAAAGTTTGGTACAAATAAATCAGAATTTCGGTCATTTTCTTTGAAATGCCATCGGCGACCTTGATTTTGTCTAGGGAAGAGATGCTATGAAGAGTGGATAGCCTGGACAAAAGACACTTCATAGGATGTTTTTTCTAGTCTTGCAATAATTACTAAACATTATTGTACGGTCATTTGGCTTTATATGAACAGTTTTTTTTTTTTTGTGCAAAAAAGCGTTTAGTCGAATTTTACAAAAGTGTAAAAAAAATGTCCATTTCTTACATTTTTATTGGATTTTTTACACTTTTTAAAATTGGTCGAAAATATTATTCCCATCTTGCTATAAATACTGTTCTTATATCTCAATTTTTGGTCTCCCAGCAGTCTCATCCCTCAATCACTACCCAGAAAGGGCAGAATAAAAATATTTTCACGAACAATGGAAATCGTTTTTCCATTTTTTCACTTCTCACCACAAACACTTATCCCTCATCGAGCAGTTACTTGTACGTTTCTACAAAGTTCATTAAACGTGAAAAGGCTCATGCTATGCGAGTTGTTACTATAAAGTGTTCATTCAATTTAACCACAACTTCGCAGCAGTATTCCACTCAAGAAATCAGCTTCAGATTAAAATGTTACCCAACATTTTGTAACGATAAAACTTTTTGTTAAAGACGTTACATAAGCTCTTGTCCAGGAAATGAAATATTATATTTTTTAATCGCTTTTATTAAGAAGCTGTATGTAAAAGGGCAGTGGCTAGTATAACCCTAAACTCTCCAAGAAAGGAGACAGTGTTGGCCTTTGAACTCACTTTTTTTCTCTGCTTTAAGTTTGTTTCAACAAACGGAAATGAAAAATGCAACCCTGTGCCAATTAACAAAACGATGAAAATTAAAGCTAGAAATGAATTGTGTATAACCACCCGTTTTTGTAGAAAGGATTAGATTAGTCGGATAGATATGACTGTATGTAAATGATTTGTTTGTCATTCACAATGGTCAATGGAAATGTAACTAGATGTATTTGTGACGCATTATTTCCGGTGGGGACTTTTTAAATTGATTATTTTCACAATTTTTTTTTTTTTTCGTACATACACTCAAATCAGTGCAGTGCACAACAATTCCACTGTAGAATTTCTAAAATATTTAATTTTCAAAGATTGATATCTATTGTGTATAAGTTACATTAACGTAAGACTGAAAGGTAAGATAGCTATAAATATTGACAATTTTTTTCAATCTGTTCTAAAATTACTTCTAATGATGAAATAAACTTGAGAAATATTTCACAATAATTATGCAAATGTTTAGAAACTAGAATAATACCAGTTCTAATATTTTTTAATATTATTTTTGTAGCCACTGGTAGCGGTTTTCATTTTCATGTTATTCAAAGCACCCTAATTAACTGTTTTTTGGTGAAAATTAAAGTTTTCATTTGATGTTATTGCGACTTAGGTCGGCAATATAATTTTATTGAGAAACTATATTATTTAATTTTCAATTAATACTCACCACAGAAAATATAATTGCCACCCTAGAAAGTTAGCCCTGGCTAAATACCTGTCTATTTGACTTGAAATTAACTGCTCTTCAGAGTTTGTCAAGTATATGCCCTACGTGAAAGAGGCCAAGCGCCCTTTTAAAATCAATCTTCTTATAAATTGTTTTATTTTGCATCTTGAAGAGTGATTTTTATTTCTTCATCAAATTGAGAAGCCATGAGGAGAAGTTTCTTACACGAGCAGGACATGTGTTTCTGACGGATAGCAGTATATATATCGTATGTATATACATTTAGCACGATGCCAAAAAATTTCATTGTCTACAGCACACCTGGCAAAGAGCATCACGTCCTCCAACAATAAAGAATTTCTGTCTAAGGCGACCGTATACGTAATACGAAGGCATTCTTAAGATTTGGCGTTTAAGAAATGTACCTACCAAAGGTATATGCACAAATAAAATGAAAAAAAAAAGATGAAGAGCGAGGAGGGGCCTGTTTGAAGGCGAAAAATCGTATAATACTTTAGAGCCGTAGATTTTTTCGGGGGTACAGACGAAGTCTGCGTCAGTGTTAGAGCAAAGTTAGGGCCTTTGTCAAAAGATTTTTTCGTCTCTTTCATTTTGGAAATGAAAAGAAAAAACCAGAGCACATGCGAAAAGGGGACGAATATGACTCTCGGGTGTTACGTACAGAATGTAAGGCTATGTATATATGTATATGTATTAAAAGTCTAAAGGTACACCTCAAGACACAGAGAGGAGAGAGAGCAGCTATAAGAAACTAGTTCAGAGGACCGGAACTCAGACAGCCCGCTTTTAGGGGGTTATTTTTTGGGAAGTTCTTTCATTGTGTCTATCTCTGAATAACTTAAGCCAAAAGAGAAAAAAAGTAAAGGGGAGATTCTCTTTTTTTTTTCATTACGTTTCGATCGACATTAAAATTAAAAAAAAGAAAACGTTTTTTTCTGTAGCCAGCAGATCATTATTTGCAAATACCATAATCCTTTGAAAGGCAAAGTTTTCCCTCATTTCTTCAGATTTCGACACGAATTTACGATATCTACGTAAATTACGTCAGTATATGGCTGTAGGGTTACGAAAAAATGAATACAAAAGCTTAAATCGTGTGTAAAGGAAAATACTGGATATATTTTATGGCTGAGCAGCGGACATTCTTACTGTCCGATTTTTATTTGAAATCATAGTCACCCTTTTTATGGGTGGAGGGGTAAATATTTTCAAACACAAGCAGCTATATACCTTTTTTGAATTGGGTTTATGGTAGACAATGCTAAAAACATTTTATGCGAGTAGCTCGTGCCTGTATTTACCTGCGTAATATTTTTAGATTCATTGCCAGGGAGACTGACTTTTATGACTGTTTGATATTTTCCAACGGTGAAAAGTAGTTTATTCGTCGAACTTGTTTTCTTTCTTGTCAAAATATTTTCAAACAGCAGCAGAGGATTACGTAAAATAGATTCAGTGGCGTAAGTAGCTTTTTTCATGGCGGAGGCCCAAAACAATTTGATATTTCAAACCCTAAAAATTCACGTTTTGAGTTTTTATGACATATAGTTATTGACTTATTTAAAGCTATAAGACTTATCACCGGCACAAATCAAAACCTAAGTCCCAAAAAATTTATCAGGGGCCAAATAATGCTAAATCAGTCAAAATACGAGCGGTCAAGTTTTTGGAACTTAGCTGGTTTTGGATTCCGATCAGGAATAGATTCACTAAGTCTCCTCAAAATATTCTCAGCAATGTATTGTAAAATTTTATTGATGGGTCGAAAATAAAGTGATCCGTATTAAAAAATTAAGAAATTAATTCATGCTTGCTGTGTGTTCTGAAAGTTTTTACTTCTTTTTAAACAATTATGCTGGAAACTGTCAACAGAAATCAAAACACTGGCACCGAGCCAGTAATTTAAAATGCATCTAATTTAGAGACGTTGCTAATGTAAGATGTCGCTGCAAAGGTAGAATTGATGAATTTTTGTTGGCAAAAAAAAAATTAAAGAAAAAGTGAATAATCGACCCTTATTTCTTATTTTTGCACAATCAAATAAACTGACGTGGAAAAGACGGACAGACGGATTCTGTAGAGATGTCTATCAATCAAAAAGTTTTTTAAGTGATTTTTATTTTCTGGCTGCCACTTGATTCACAGTTTTTGTTCAATAGAAATATTATTTAATTTTTTGAACACATACGAAAACTGAATGTCACTTTTATTTTCTGTAAAAATGAGAGGACTATCAATAGGTAGTTACAGTTTTATACCGAAATTTGAAAAATTATTCTTAATTGCTGTGATTTAAAAATTAGAGCGTAATATTATGTAATTAATTATTAAGTTGAAATGACTTTTTTTTTTGAAAATTATTATCTACAAGTGAAGGTAACATTTATTTTTTTAAATCTTGAAAAGATAAAAAGAAAATTATAAGTTTTATCGACTTATTTTTCTGAATTAATTTTTTTTTGTTTTGTTTTTTAAATGAGGACAGAATTATTAAATTTAAATAAAATTAAAATTAAACCTATTTTATCATATTTATTTTGTAAAATTAATTTTTTTAACGAAACGAAGACAGTTTCTTATTCATTATAAAAATGTTACAAAGTATTAAACCTGTTTCAAAAAAATGAGTCACTAATTAAATTACTTATCATAGGGGACATTAAAACAGTTTTTTTTGTTGCCTCTGCGTGAACTATCAAAAAGAATACTTACTATATTTATGTAAGACGGAAACATAGCTGGCTAATGGACACAGGAAAAGAGAACAGTGCCGGAACACACCGTGAAAGGTCAAATTTTGATGAAAAAAAAAAAAAAACTTGCATAATTTTATTTAAACATATGGTGTTGTAGAAAATCATTATTAACTTATGATGACAACCAAAGGCAGTCGATGTATTATTAAAAGTTGTTGATGTTCGAATCTACTTGAAAGGCGTGTACTAATGAAATGCGGTTGTATGTTTTATTCAGATAATCTTTTTGCAAGTCTGTAAACGGAAGCTCAGCTTTATAATGAATGACCGTTACGAAGTCTTTTCATTTTTCACTTGTCATAAGTTATTTGGTGACGTAGATATTTGATAGAAATTTTTTTGCATGTCTGCAATTTTCAAAAATTTTCAATTTACTTCTAGTAAACTCTCGTGAACAAAATATCTCATGAAACGATTAGTTCTTTTTTATATGGTTTTAGAAATTTTTAGCAAGTTTTCGACAGAAATTCCTGCTACTCAATAGTAGTGGTCACGTAAAGTGGATGTCATCTGCTGGTGTTTTTGTAAAATTATTAAAAATATTATAGGGAATACTTGGTAAATTTAAAATCATTTTGATTGGACAAATAATAGCAGACTGATACTTAACTGCTTTAAAAATGAGGAAATTATCCCAATTTAAAATTATATCATAGGAAGCTCCAAAAGTGGTTTTTGTTAGGTACCGCATCTGGCTTTTTATAGTTGTTCTATGCATCGTTTTTGGCATCACGAGATGAGGCCCTTAGGTACAAATGTCCAAAATCTATAAAAATGATATTTTCATTTTTGGTGACTTTTTTCGGATTGTAGAATTCAATTTTCGTTCTCACCAACACCAAAATATAGTGTATAACAAAGAAAAGTACAAATTGAAAATTTAATTCCCCTACTTTCAAAAATCCAAATTAGAATAGCCTTTCATGCAGAGTGCAAATAAAAAGAGATGGAGCAGAAAATTTCACCTGTACGAAAACGTCTACTAGTCGTAAACGTCGGATAAACAAATTAGACAATGATGATAGTCACTGTGTATATAATTTACGTTCTCCAATGGCTATTCGTGGCATGTGTCAGACATTAAAATCGTCTAGCAAAAAGGGTTGAGCTGCGTAAGAAAGAAACTTATTTTCTGTGGTATCTGCAGAGAGTCATAGAGAGAGAGGAAGAGAGTGAGAGAGATAAAAGTTCAATTCGACGGAGACTGTTACCCAGGCTATTTAAATGGCTTTGGAGGGGGCTGGCCTTCATATAATTCAAAGGTGGTACATATTCCTGTGGAATTTTACTACCCATTCTGATACAAAATAACGAGTAATCAAATAAAAAACATAATAAGAAAGGGGATTACCAGTTCATCAAGTTTTACAAGTTACTTTTCGTGGTCCTTTGCAAAGGCCTACATAATATTATTCTCATCGTACGCGCCGCAAAAAGGTCAGATATACAGTTGAAACGTTACTCATCTTTGGTTACACCCTTAACCATGAAGAAATGCAAAAGAATGGTAAAAAAAAACACTGTCTGGAGATAATAGAAACGAAATTAATTCATATAAATGTCGCATATTTCATTAATGTTTTCTTTTTTACAATTCAAAATGGTGGATTCGAGTACGAATTGATTTGTTACATATAGGCGTAGCTGCTTTTTTTTCACATTAAATACTCAAAAGTGTCATTTAAGCTCGATTTATGACCTTCAATGAACTGTAAGTGCAATATTTTTGGCGTTTTAGTGCAACGAAAAATGTTTAGTCTTTTTTAAAATTTTATAAAGCAGTTTTACGTGTGTATGTGTGTGAGTGTGTGAGTAATGACTACTGGTCCTGTGTAACGAATTTTTATATACATTCGAATCTCTTTTATGTGAGAAATACGAGTACATTTTTTTTCTTTCATCAAAAACAATGTTCACACATCATTGGGTAATTTAGTTTAAATCCACGAGCACATGTTTGACAATTTTTCTTTTTTAATATTCGACATCCTTGACTTTGAATTAGCTGTCTCTTATAGCTTCTACATTAGGCTCCTGCCTCCTACGTTTGGTCTTGTATTGAGAATTTTGTACAGGGACATACCCAAGGGGCCGAGGGGGTGAAGCTGAGGTTGAAGCCTCTTTAGCTTTAAATTTTATTGAAAAAAGACTGAGTCAACAATTTTCGCACTTCGCACTTTGAAATGATTTTTAGTGAAATTTTTGTCTTTGGGTTATTTAAGCTTTAGTCTTTCTCGAGGAAAGTGCCTATGACACGATATCTTCTTTCAATTCAATTTATTTAATGATCGAATACACTTATATTTTTGTCTCTACTAACAATAAGTAAATAATAAAAAACTGACAACTGGAAGGTATATCATAATCCTTTAAAAGCATTTTTTCGTAATTTGTGTTGAAACTATATTATAGAAAATATCGAAGGAAAAGAGCTGACCACGCCATTAGAAAAATGGTGTAGTTTCATGAATTTTTGAGATAGTGGGTTAAATGAGGGCTCTGTAGCAAGAAGAAAAGTTACAGACTATGAAACTGATGGATTTCAAAAATGTGTCCAAATCGACTTAAGCCTTTCTTTGAAATCCACTTTCATTTTTTTTTTTTCAGTACAGAAAAATATCCCAATTTAGACGGAAAACACCTGATACAGAAAATGATATTATTTTTGAATTGATTAAACGAAGCTTTCAACTATTTTACTTCTTGCGACGAAGGGCCGGAGCTTAACAGAAGGGGTTTATTACTCGAGTCACGTTTTCATTCGATGTCCCTACCTATAACTATATGTTCCGAATTAAATTAATTTTCATTCAATTTTGTCTTGCCAATTCTTTACCCGGAACACGTACCTCTTGCAAAACCTATCAATCATAGTTTCACTTTCGTAAGCAATGTAGAACTACCCTTTTTCTGTCGTTGTGCTCGTCTCGATAAATGTCTTAACGTTCCTGAACAATTGCATTTTTTCCCTCACTTTCTGCACTCTCCAAAAAGTACAACCCAATATCTTGGGGACATGTCACTGAATCTTTCAAAATGACAACCTTTTTTTTTATAATTCGTTTGGTATTTACTCTTTACATTTAATCTTTTGTTGTCAAATGCCGCGAGTAAGTTCCTTGCAGAAACTCAATTTATTTAAATACGAGTACAAGATTTTCGGAAGGCAATAGGAATAAGTAGATATTTTTTATTTCAAGAGAAGAGCTTGCAGCAATAATATTCTCATCAAATGATATTCATCAGTGGTTTAAAAAATCAGCTACAATTGAGCCCGAGGAGAGGCTTCCTTAATTTTAGTTTCACATGAGTGAGAAGAGGGAAGAGGGTAATATCTATTTAAAAAATACTTAATATTTTGAGTTTGATGAATATAAATAGAATCTTATTCATGAATGAGTCTGTGGAACAATATTTTATACCTAAGCTACGTCCACGTACATGTTTCGTAGAAAGTATTAAAGATTTTTTGCATACTTATCTTACTCTTTTCTCTTTTAATGTGGGTATACTATTTCTTATTTGTTCTTTTCTTGCTGTAAGGGAAGTTGAATTCTCAAAAATTCTGTACTTCCCTGTTTTTGGCACTGTGTATACTTTATTGAATAGACGCCCAAGCATATATTTTACTTCTTAGAATAGAGAAAACGCTTTTCTGCAATGCTATTTACACGAAAAATTCCAGCTAAAACTTATTTCAAATAATTCGATTAAACGCCCATTTACCAAGTAAATTTGAATTCCGCAGCTTTTATACTTCTCAATTATCCTGTTTAAAGAGCAAATTATCAGGAAAGGAATGGGGGGGAAGAAAGGCCAATCTACCAGCTGGCCATATTTTCTTCTGTATAGTCTTTGAAACGAACAAACAGCATAATATAGTATTTACATCGAACCGGATCCAAAGTTTAAACGCCTTTTACCATTTTGTTAATGATGGCAGCAGCGTTTTTTAATTTCCTCTTTTTTCTTCAGCACAAAATATAGACCAACAATCAACCAAAAAAAAAAGATAGGCTACTGAAAAAGCGACGTTTTGTGCCTATTCTTTACTTTATTTTGAAATTGATCTCTGCTGGAGTTTATTTCTTAGGTTGGCTTAAACTTGACTGTGTAATAATAAATTAATTGATTTTACTATGGGTGGTATTTTTGTGTGCCTACTATTCACCGGATACTCGAGAGCACGTTACAGCAATTTTTGCCATAAAAAGCATCCCCAACAGTTGGAAATAAATTCGGAAATCAAATTTAAAGAAAAATAAGAAAACGATTGCAAGCATTCGACGTAATTACAACATGTAATAAAAATTTAATTGTTGTACATTAATAAAAAAGAGCAAAGAAAAATACCTGTCCTAAAGCTAACATCTGGAAATGAATCGAATCATAACCGTATAATTAGGTGGAAATAATTATAATAGAAATGGAAAAAGAAGGTGAAAAAATACAAATTCTCGTTCCTCGACTGTGTCATGGCTCACAAAATTTTCTTAAGAAAAAAAAACGTAAAGCCTGTATTTCCGTATTTTTGTCAACGCGTAAATGACTTTTAAACTGTGAGAATATTTTTTTTATCTGAAAATCTTTGATGAACGAGTGAAATAGGTGTCGATAAAAATCATTAACCCTAGTACGCAATTTTATATGTTTTTGACCGTTGAGTGAGAAATTTCATAGTTTTTGATTATAACTAACATGAATGGAGAAGGAGGGTTGGTTGAAATTCTTTTTTCGAATTCGTTTCTGTCTTCAACTTCATGGCTTGTTTTTTTAAATAAAAAGAATTATCATTATAAACTTAGGTATTATAATTGGAAAAAATGTTTTGTTTTAAACGGGTCCTGAAGAAAAAAATTAAAATATTTCTTTGAAAAAAAATCTAACCATAAAGAGAATAATTTTGCGATACAAAAACCATGATCCCAGAAATTCTGCATTTGACGATGACATAAATTTTAAAAGATGTGAAAATGTAAATCAGTAAAATCGTTTTATAGTTTCAAGTAAACAAAAATTTACTGACTTTTTTTTTTTCGGTAATTGAGTTTCATATTTGCAATTTAATTTCATTGGACTATGATATTTTCAAACGTAAAATTAAAAAATTAAAACGTTGAAAAAAAAAAACTTGAAACTGCTATTTCAGCTCTTGTCATTCTGTTTCAAAAAATTATTATCACTACCTTGAATAGTAATTGAAAAAAAAAAAAAAAATTTAATAATAATTTCTGATGTATTTATTTAAAAACAATAACAACAACACCAAACAAACTGAACAAAATAATAATAAATAAATAAAATAACCATAAAAAAAAGGATAGAAATATTGAAAGTTATATTTAATTATAATTCTCCCGAGTTTTCAAAATTTTTTTATAAATATACCAATATGACGTGTTACTGAAAAATGTTGAAACAATTGACAATTATAAAGTAAAAAGGGAAACTAGCATCATGCTCCATTTAATATATTGATACGTAATGCTAGTAGTAGTTATGCCCATTGCCCATGTTACTGTCAGTCCCCTATTCATGCAGAAAGATTGTTGCTCTATTTTCGTCATCTTTTCGTAACTAGTCTTATTTAAATAACAAAACAAAGCTTAACTAGGCCGCAAATTGAACAAGTAAATTTGAGACTTTTGTCGAGGATAAAAAATTTAACCATGATTTACATACAAGGACGGAGTTTTATTTTTCTATTAATATTAATAATGAATGATGAAAAATATAAATAAGTATCTGTGATTTAGTCATAATAATGGCTTGTATGTTGACTGCCTTAAGCTATTGATTCTTTTATAAAGGGGCTCTCCTTAATAAGAATTAGAACCTTTTGCAATGTATATGAATTCATTAATATAATTATTAAAAAAATGATCTCTATGTAGGATGAGTGCATGTCTTTGTCGTAGTATATGATACATTATTTATGACGTGTAAATCTCTTTTGTGCCTGACGGGCATAATTTATGTCAGCCAACTCTCGTTGATGAAATATAGTCTGATATTTTTTGAAAAGTAAATCTGACAGCTTGTATCGGTGTAAAAAGTGAATAATCAAAATTAATTGCTTTGAGAAGAGTATTAAAATTACTTGTAAGAAAGCTACCGTGTTTGGAAAAGGCACATGCAAAAAATAAAATCCAAATAAATACTCAAAAATTATACCAACTTGAAATTGTGTTCTCAAGAGAACAAACAGAATAAACTGACTATAAAAATGATATGTTATATTTTTTCCAAGGTACCTACCAGACTTTGAAGGAAAGAGAAAAAAGCTAGTTTTTTAGAAAATTGAAATAGGTCTTAGTGGGATGTAAGCCTCTGGTTCACAAGGATTAAAATTTTCATCAGTAGCTTCCATCAGTTTGAAGTCGAGGTCACTTACTAAAAATACGTTAGTCTTAGGTATTCTGATAGTATTTAGATCTAAGTGTTTGCTTTTTTAATGAAAAGCCTCATTCACCTCTTGTGGTGAATCGATTTCGTTTCAGTTGGTTAACTACATGTCTTAATTTATTTGACAGGTACTCTTTTACTGTCAGGTGATTCAAAAAAAAAAAAAAGAAAAAAAAAGAAGGTTAAAATGAAAATACCTGCAGTTGCTATATTCACTTCCGTCCTAAATTTATTTGTTGAAAACTACCGAACGTTACATCCGACGAGTTCGAACGGTCAATTAAACGTATTTATAGGTCCTTTAGAGATGAATAACCCAACTTATAAGAATTTACAGCACCTATCATGCATATATGAGTCTTCTACGCGCTATTTATTTGATTTTGAAGGAAAAACGGAGAGAAATTTTAGCAAATTCTTTCAAAGTAGAGAAAGGTAGAATAATTTTAACACTATGAAAAAACAAAATTAATAATTTATTCTTAAATAAATTAATATTAATTTAAAAAAGGAAAAAAAAATCTTTCAACTTATAAATACTCGCCCATGAAAAAATATTCAACTGATTTTTATTTGGTTGCAGCTTACCTATTGAATTAAAAAATTCTTTAAGTTCGACTTTCATATAAACATTGCTTGTCTATTAGAAAAATATATTTACCACATGTAGTTTTATGTTTTTTAAGTATAAGTATTTAGTTGATTTGAAAAATATGTTTTGTTCTTAGTTTTGAAAGTAATTATTAATTTTGTATTCTAGGAGAAATAGACGTAGCATATTAGAAATTTTCAAATTTTTTCAATACGTAATTATTTAAAAATTAAAAAAAAAAAAATTTAATGAAAATTGTTATTTGAGATCAATCTGAGAAAAGGCACCTTTAATAAATGAGTAATTAAACTTTTTTAATGCTTGATGCTTTTACTGGGCTTTGCAAAATTCTTTTGTTGTATTGAAAATTATTTGTGTATGACGTAGGTTTCATGACGACGTGTTATTAATTCGTAGATTAGGTACGAAGTTTTCCAAATTCTTTTGGAGTATTGAGATAAAATGTGCTTTTGCTGCCATGCCAGCATTTACTCGTATCTAGAAAAATGTAATTTTATTACTCACGAATTTCTATGCTTTGAAGAAGCATCAGCCATAAAAATATATTTATCTCAAATTCCTTTTTTCTATTTAGCCTTACTTTATTATAGATGAAGAGTAGATAAAGGTATTCACAATATAGCTAACTTTTAAATTGTAAACAAATTGAAAAATTAATTTGTCTGATCACTTGTTCATTTTAATTTATATTTTTTATCGGCACCCCCTAATTCCACTACGAGTATACAGTTCATTAACACATTTTCCTTCAATTGACTGCTTCGTAACTGGATCTCCAGTTGGCCAGCGATGTTGCTAATCGTTCTATGTAATTTTATTTACTTTTTTTTTTTTAATTCCGCGTTCTTGGGTCATTTCATTATCCAGCTGTTTACAATTTTTGTGTAGAGTATAAGGAATACACCTGCACCTAGAAAAACGTATTTTGTATTTATTCATTTAAATTACTCCACACTTTGATACTATGTATAGAGTGTAACGCAAATTAAGTTAAAAAAAAAAAAAAAAGGAAAAAAGTACTCACAAGCAGAAGTTCGTTGTAAAATATTATAACATTTTCAAATATTAATTTCGATATAGTGGGGTGAGAAAAATTTTTTTAATCAGCTAATGTAAGTTGGCAGAGGCAGAGGTATTTTTTGCATCATTTTTTTGGACGCCTCTTTTGTTTATGTATTTTTTTAAGGCATGATTTCTACCCTCTTTTAAACAATCTTTCAATCCGACTACTTACAGTTAACGTTTTTTTTTTTTTTTTTTTTTTTTTTTTTTTGGATCTAGCGTGTCAAGCATGACTGCTAACTAGCATAATATACAGTTGGCTTTCTGGTAACGCACCCTTGTACTTTTTTTTTTTACCTATCTGCTATCTGGCCTTGTTGACGGAAAAGAGGTTAAACATGCTTTACATTTAAAAAAAAAAGTTGTTTAGCTTACTGCCGAATATACTTGTACTTTACTAATTTCATTTTTATGACTGCAAATGCAAATGAATGTAACGATTTTAGTATTCGATTTTTGTATTGATAGTAAATGTCTCATGTAGCCGACGTCACATTCTCTTTTGGAAGGGTGCAGAAGCAGTATAATGGAAAATTGCAGTTTGAAACACCTGTTTATGGTAATATTTGTAAAAAGTTTTATTTGTAGCAACAGTAGTTCATTGTTTGAAGGATTATTTTGGTCCAATGCAATTATTGAATTTGTATGTGTTAATAATAGGTATGTTACAGGTTTTCTGGTGTACAAATGAGGATAATTAATATTATGGTCAGTCTCGTATTCTTAACTTGATGTGTTTTCATGTGGTTCGCGATATTTCATTTTACAAGCTCCAATTCTGAATAGATTTCAGTCCAATTTTGATGTTATTTTTGAATCTACTTTTCAATGTCCTTACAAGTTATTTTGAATTTCGAAATTTTAAGACTTCTTTCAAGGGCTGCAAGAAAATATTTTTGTTGCTCTGAAATTGAACAGTGATAATTATACAAGAAGGCGATAAGTCGACTTTTTTAAATTTTACAGAACAAAAAAACACTATTTATGTTACACAGCTTTCTCATGTAGCACTTCAACTTTGAAGTCTATTTTCTAAGATGGTTACATTTTGAGACATAATGAATATTTTTACTGTAAGTGGAGCTTGGTGTACGAACCTTGAAAGAAATCAAATTTTGAAAAAAGTGGACTTATTCTCTTATTGCATGTCACTGTTCGAATAATGGTTTAAAATATAAAAATATTAGTAACAAATAGGGGGCAGGATTAATTTATACGCCACTGCGCATACGCCACCCTTAATATTATGTTCAGGAAAGTTTAAAGGATTCAAAAATCTAGAGATTCGTAGCTTTTAGAGAATCTGGAAAAAAATGCTTAATGTAGATATAAACTCTTTCCTGACATGTTAGCACCTAATCCCCGAAATTTATGATGTCCAAGTTTCGTCAGTGACCGAACCTCCTACTCTTTTATATGCACTTATTTTATTGTTCTTTTCAAATCACATAGCCACTAACTTATCAAATAATATTCACCTACAGTCAAAAATGTAGCCCAAAATAAACCAGAAAAACGTTTATTGCTTTATTCCAGATGTAGCTGCTATTATAAACGTTTCCATTTTGTTAACCAGTTTCGCATTGTTCGTGTAAAATTTTCATGTCCAAAGACAAAAAAATACATGAAACAATTTGCATCGCCTTGTTTTAATTCTACCAAATGCAAAAAGCTCCATTGTTCGCATGCACCCCTTTAATGTACCATTTTTTTACTTCTTTCATCGCTGACACCTACCTCCACCCACCTTGAACTGGACACGCATTTGATAAAATGTACAAAAATAACATAAACGCCAATTAGAATAACACAATATTTAAAACGCCACAAACATATAAAAAGGGAGGGAAAAACCATATTCGTTCATCAATTTGCAACCCTCTTTTTATTTTAAAAGGACATTTGAAGACAATTGCCGGTACCGAAATAACGTGTTCTTGTCATTTTCCTCCACCCTTTACCATAGAGTTTGATGTCAAAAACCTAATGATTTATAAGTGCAACGTTACTTGACCAGGAGCACTGCACAGTTAAAGGACAAAAGTAGCTCCTACCGTCCAAAAAAAAAAAAAATGCTACGAATGACCAGTTCATGGTTAATTCAAATATACAACTTTGAGGTCATCTACCACACTGTATCTTTGAAGTTACTATTTTTTATATTAAGTAGAACAATCCTCCAAAAAAAGAGGGTAAGTCACATTTCTAGAAAATTTCAACATGTGCCTAAAAACAATGAAAATTGGCACAAATGAAGTTTTTTCATCTTGTTGCAAAATTGGCAAAACTTGGACTGACATTCGGCAAGAAACTAGTCATTTGTTTTATTATTCTGTTCATGAAATATTCCCAATACTCGATATAAGTAAATCTATACAAGCTGTCTGACCTATACAGAAGTGTGCCACTCTATAATTTTTTTCCTCTCAGCCATAGGGGGCTTCAAACTCAACGCTCCCCATGGGGTTGACAATTGCACTTTTACCTTCATTCGAAGGTAGCAAAACAGAAGCAGTTCATGTAGTCCAAGGTGCAAAGAAAATATGTGAAATCTTGTAAAAAGTTAATTTACTCGAAAAAGCAGCATTTCCTAGTGCGTGGGAGCAGGTGCTACTGAATTTTTAAATTTCGATTTTGAAAATTATTACAAAACCGTAGATCTTGGACACGTGGCATTCGTTTTATTGAAAAAGATTCAAACATATTTTCTATTGTTACACGTTTTACCAACTGTGTCTTTTTTCATTTCTTTTTCCATTTTTTTATTTTACGTCAACCTTTTGCTTTCGGTAGCATTACGAATGCATGTGCTATATACAGATTTATCTGCAACCGAAAAATGAATAAAAAAGACTAATGCTTTCGTTTTCATTTACACAATATACGTTGTACCCTTTGTCCCAAAAAACGCCTATCTTCACCTCAGGGAAGCCAACCTTTACTGCCTGTAATGGCCTGTAGGTGCATAATGCAGGCTGCAGCCTAAGGTGTAGAGTCAGTGCTTTTTGGCGGCGAGTATTTTAAAAAGTAGAAAGGAAATATATTGAAGAGTAAGAAAGGAAAATGCCAACCAGATTTTTTTATTTTGACATAAACTTGTCACCTGGTCGTTTGTGCTTTTTTTCTTTCTCTCTTTTTTTTTCATGATGGCTACCCAGGTATTCTAAAGTCTGCAGTTATAATTTTATTGCATTTCTTTTACAAATTTGTTATGCAATTGTATCACAGAGCCAGATTTTTAGGCTTGAGCTTAGATTATATAAAGTTCTCGAATGTTTCTAGCTTCTCAGGGAGTAACAGTACTATAGGTAAAAAAAAACGATATTTTCAAAAGAGGTTTTTCGAGTTTAAAGAAGTGAGGCTTATTGAATAGCTGTTGATACTGTGGAACTATTTTCAGAATTTTATGAGCAATGAAACTCAAAACGTATTCCTGAAATACCAAAAACTATACAATTGGGCCGCCATTTTTTCGACTAGAAAAAATTTAAAGAAAATATGATTTTTGACTTAAACTGTTATTTAAACCCTGACATGCTAGATTTAATCAAGATAGTTCTCCCAAATTCATAAAATGGGTAGTGTTTTTACTATGGTGTTTTATCTCAATCGGAAATTCTTTATGTGGACTAATAAAAGCTTCATTTTGACTAACCTCGGTATAAACAAATTCAACCAACAAGATGCAAACTTAGTCGCAGCAATGCTATATATAAGCCTCGGTATAAATCTAGTACCATGAAAGAGACGGTATTTTAAAGGAAAGGAAGCCAAGAAATGTAAGATGTTACTTCTATGAAGCAGTGAGATAGTCATAAGAAGACCCGGATAAGATGCATTATTAGAAAATGTTTCATTATAAAATGAGTTTCAAAAATTTCATGATGAGAAAGTTTTACGATAAAGAAGATAAGACCCATAGTGTTGTCTTCTTGACTGTGATAAAGAAAAATAAAGATGTTAACACATTAACCAGCTTGAACTTGTTTTCCCCCAAAAGTTTGATACTATTCAAAAATTTTGTTTACCAATTCTTTAGACTACGTACAAACTCCATACTCCTTGCACTACCAAGAGAACCGATGGATTTTATGATCAATATCACGGTATTACCTTTTTAACAATCAAAAGCATTAATTAGTCACCAATCGTCGATATAATAGCAGATTCGATAGCGTGGCTGTTGACAAGGCATGAAAAATTGGCTAAACTGATTAATGGTTTCCGTTAGTCTACTGCACAGAGGCCAAAGGCATCCATTGAAAATCATACCATTTAATCGGATCAATTTGTGACACTCGATGAAGACGTTGTTGATCCACATCTAACCACTTCCTTGACCATTGGCGAACGTTGAAAAGATCAGTTAATTTGGCTAGCTTTATGTATATAGCCTATATTTTAGGCCTTTTTTTCTTGGTCTATGTGTGAATTTATTGTAAGCAGCCGCAAGATGCGTTTTTGTTAACTTCCGTGTGCGCATATGCGAACGGTTGTATGTGCTGCTATTTTGGTGAATAGAAAAACTGGCTAAGTCCACCACGAATACTGGGAGTTGCGCAGGTCCTATTCAATAAAGCACGACCTGGGTAATAAATCTCGCAAACGCTACTTATAAATCAAACCAGAGCAGCGATATCCATTGTATCATCAAAATGCAGGTAAAAATATTCGAAAACGGTGCAACGGAAAATTGTGGCTAAAGAATAGATGTGGATGATAGAAAAAAAAAAAAGAAAAAAAAAGAAAAAGAAAATAGTATACCAAAAAGTGAGCCAATACGAAGATGCGAAAGAAAGGTGGAAAAAAAAAGGGACAGCAACGTGAATAATTTATACGTGGAGAAGGGTCTGAGGGGCCAATGTATCTACAACCCGTATTTTTCTTATGTAGAATCCATTGGCTGAAGTGGTTGCCTCTGAACTTGAGAAACCATCTGTAGCTGCAGAAACAATAAGGTTGTTATTTTTTTTACCATTTTTACTTTCCGAAGATCCTTCCGTCTGATAGTTACAATATTTTTCTACAACCAGACCAGATACATTAGTTCCACTTTACTGATTTTTAAACTCGACGAACAATCGGCCTTTTTCAAAAGAAATCATTAAAAAAGTCTAACTGTCGACGTATTCTCAATGGATACCCAGCGATTGAAAGTAACTTTCAACGTTTTAATTTTCTCAATGCAAACGAAGAGAGGCCTTTGCACCCTCAAATATCTTTATACGTGTCTCAAATTTTCCGACTCAGCGACCTTTGAGGGAAGTTATTCATCGTGAAAAATGTCGATTATACGAAATTTAGTCTGATAAATGATTTGTTGATCGATTTTTTCACAGGCTTTTGCTTCGGTTTGGCCTGCCATGTTTTTATTCGCCATTTTGGATGAAAAATTATATTTATGCTCTTCTAGATACAAATAGGTTGGTTTGAGGATAGTCACATTTTGGCTACTGTATAGTACCTACCAGACTTGAAAATCAGCTGAGAACCTAAGTCAAAGAGATTAATCAATAATGACAATTTTCGATGTAATATGCTGCATGACAAGAAAGTCTCACCAGTAATAGAGTATTCAAGTCATGACATCATCACAATCATCTGTTATAATTCCAAATAGATTAAAGTTTACCTCGGTTTTTCTTCAAAATAGAAATTTGAACCAACTTGAATTATCACTTAACGAAATAACTAAGTGAAACGAACCTTAATTGAGAGTGAACTGAACCACCTACAATCGAGCCCAAGAAATGAATTTTAATGTTCTTGAAGAAATATTTAATTTAAAAAAAAACCTGCTAAAAAGTATTTGTTGTATTTTCAAGAGTAGAATCTAGGGAAATGGAATCTGGCCAAAAATTTGAATAAATCAATGAGAAATGGAAAACCAACTGCACCGTAAACGTAAATGCAATTTAGCATCTGTTTGGTTGTACTGATATAAGAAAATGGAACCACTGCCACCCTCATGACGTCTCACTCGACTCGTCTATTATTATACTCGTACTGCTACATCCTCTCACTTTCTTTTAACTCTACGCTGAGAGAAATATAGTGAAAAGTACCTACACTGAAAAAATTATTTGCTATACATTCATGTATATCTTGTAATTAATGATTTTCATTTTTCTCAGTGTAGATTACTTGTTAGAGGAATCCCTTACATCACATAACTTGGACGCTTAAAGGTTTATTCTTGTACTTGCCTCCCAAGGTCTATTTACTCTCTACAGGTTAGCTCGATCGCCAGGCGCAAACTGGAATGTGACGTCACCGCAGTACTTTTTCCATTTAAGTACGTGTAAATTTTTGAAAATTTTGACGAAAAAAAGTAATTACATATTCGAAATCTGCGTGAAAAAATAAGGGGGGGTCTTCATTAGAAATTTTTTTCCATCTCCCTTTTTTTCTACAAAAAAACTAATTTTAAAATAATACGTGTGTATTTTAAATGGGACGCGTGAAAAAAAGTACTGCGGTGACGTAAATGTGTTGAGGGTTGCGTTCGAATCGAGCTAACCTGTAGAGTAAATAGACCTTGCTTGCCTCCATCTTATAAGGGATTTGAGCGAGCAATGGTGGGTTAATTTACTTGTAGGTAGTCTATGTTTCTATACATTCGTTAGTTGAAGTTGTATCTATTCTCAATTTAGAAATTTAGATCTACATTGCTAAACTTTTGTGTGCAAGATTTTTAATTTTGTAAATTATTTTGTAAGTCGACCAAGCACTTCATTAAATGTGTATTATATTGTAAGTTTCACGGCAGAATGTTTATATGCACAATAGCCAGTCAAGTTTATGCTGAGTAATGAATCTAATGATGAGGGTGAAATACACTCTATTTTTTTATATTTTATGTTCTCATATACCCTGCGTGGAAGCGTGCAATTTTACAATACTACGAGCATATTAAAAGGGTAACCATACCTAATTCAAATAATTCAATTCATTTTATATTGGGTGCCTCCTTGAAAGAACTTTGCAGTTTGTTAACCACCAAAGAGTAAGACCATCCACCGAAAAATAAGTTCCATCAAACACAAATTAATATGAAATCTGAAGGATGTTTGAAGAAGATCGTGAAAAGACAACTAAGGTCTGGCCACTGGAAAAAAAAAATGGATACCTCAAGATATAACAGAATTCATAATAAAATAAAAGTAAAAAGTTAAGTAAAAATAAAACAAAACTAAGAAATTAACTTTGTATTAAAAAACATGAATTACCTTTGAAGAATATATTCTTGATTCTTCCATCATTCATCTCATATATAGTCCTTATTTAATGGTTTCATGAAACAAACTTTCTAAACATTTTTCTCATTCATGGGCCCAATGACTATCAATAATCATTGCATCAAAATTTATAGGATTAAAAAATTTATAAAAATTTGGCTGTTCTGATTGAAATTTGAACGCAACACAAATGATGAGAAGTTTGACCCTGCAACTATATTCACAACTTTGATAGAGTTGAAGCATTTTATACTTTTCACCCTCTACCTCCTCATTCCACCATTTTACATTATTTTATATTTGTCCATTACTCGAACATTTTTCAAATATTTAAATACCTAGCATGAGGTTGTTGAAGTTAAAAAAAACAAAACATTAATTGAAAGTTTTGTCTATTTATATGTTCATATAAAGAGGTTACCTTCAACTTTGCTTTTGGCCAGCTATTCGTCAACATACTTTAGTTTAGTTTCATTTTTTTTTTTGTGTCTACCTCTATTTCGTCGAAATAAAGTTAGAAATTATGTTCAATTCTTGCATGCAAGTGGTGCACAGCCTGAATGTTGTGTGTTGTGAATTACCACCTGGTCAGAGTAGGTGCACTATTGTAGTGGTTTAACGCACAAACCTCATTCTTACGTTAGCTGATATTTTTTCCCTTCTGTAAACTGCTGCATTTAAATATTCTCTCTCACCTATCGACAATGGTCAGCCAATCCGCAACAAATTCATCGAGTAAAGCGAATACGTTCAAATAACTCTTGTTTTAAAGTTGAAGACCGGAAGTACATACAAGAAAATCGTTAGAAACTTTTTAAGAGTAGTCGATTTCCTATCTTGGTCGAGGTTTCATCCAGTAGATATGTTAAATTTTCAAGTACCCACTTAAAGTGGAGGTCTATTATATTTAGGCACCAAATAACGTCTAATACTACCTACACTAGTTTCAACATATACCCACTTATCACTCATGAATGAATTAATATTCGTTTTCATTCGAGGTTTATTGAATGTCTTTCTCTCAAGGACTTACCTAGTAACCTTCTTGTAACTTTTTTCTTGGTCTATATCATAATTTTCATTCAGATTGATGCATCATTATTTTGCTTCTTCTTTATACCTTCATAATGAAGCCTTTTGAAGTTTATTATCGACCCATTCAATTAAAGAGCTATTCGCAATTTTATAAACTGGCGTAGTATCTATTCTCACTTGTATTAGTAAAATCTTTTATCTTTGTTTGATTCAGTTCTTATACCATTAGTCATTTTATTTTCATTTTCTCTTCAAGTTTCACACACCTAAATCAACAATTCTGGCTTTAGATTGCTAGACACATAAATAAAGTATTAAAACGAGAATAGCACACACACACCAATCAATGTTATGAAATATCATTATCTCAGCTATTTCATTTTTTCTACCCAATAAAATATTATAATATTAATCCTTAAGAAACAAATATATACCAGTCTTCAGTCTTCCAGAACCTTCTTTTGAGAAGTTATTCATTCCCACTTTTTTTTTTTCTGTTACACTTTTTGGAGGGTTAAAATGTTGCTAATTTGGAATCACCTACGCTGCTCCAGAAATTGGCATTATTTTCTTGCAAGCGAGAAAAAAGGGGCTGAGCTCTTTATAGATGGGGTGTTTGGAAACGAAGCGTTTAAACAGTTTGCTAGTAGGGTCTAGATGCATGTTCATGTGGTGATGTAAATTATGTTGTATCAAATGAGTCGTTGCTGATAGGAAGACGGAGCAATTTTCTTACATCCTTAAAAATGAGAAGGTGTGAGAGATAATTTTACACCTAAAGCAAAAGCATAGGTTAAGCTGGTGACGATTATGTGTCCCTTCTGTTAAAAGTTAGCCATCCATGAACCACAAAATTAAAAACCATTATTATATTTACGGGTTATGCTTTACTATATCTCTTATATGCCTCGGTATATAGTTAATTATTTTGAACGTTTAACAATGTATAATGGAAAAGACGACGAGAAAAAAGTTACCAACGTCTCATTTAATTAGAAGAATAGAGCTATTAGAAAAACAAAAAATCGAGTCGGTTCAAGACTGTTGCTTAGGACTATTCCATTCAAATATCTATTACTGCAGTGTTTTCATGATATTATTTTAAATCTAATTTTTTACAACTCATTGAAAAACATTGAGTTTTTAGATTTGAGGTACATATAATTGGAGTTCTGTTTCATTAATTATGTGAAGTAAAATCATAAAATCAATGGTAAAAATTGAGAATTTTGAATTATAGATATCCTCTTAATTAAAATATGCTATTATTTTAAAATTTTCAACTTATTTTAACACTAGAAAAACCAGGTTTTACTTGATTACTCAAAGAACCAGGTGGTGTCATATATGACACCATAAGAGTAACCTCAAAGAACCAGGTGGCGTCTTATGACACGAGTCAGGGGTTCTCAAAATGTTGGTCCTTTGAGAAATCCATCTCAAAATTTTGAGTGGTGTCGTACATGACACCACCTGGTACTTCTAGTGTTAATATTAATTTATTTTATTCCAATTTTTAGTGTTTTTTGCAAATAATTGATAGAATTTTGTTGCATTAATTTTCAATCTTTTTTCCAGTAAATTTTTGAGAAAAATTCTATTTTTACCGACTACATTTTATCTTGCCAGATGCAAAATTATGTTCTCCCTTGAAAAAATAATTTTTCAGAAACACAAAATCTAGGGTACTTTTACCGATATATTCGTCCGAAAACCATAAATTATTTTCTCTTTTTGTTATTACGATTTTTCACACTCAAATTGGCGGATAATTTCACGTCTAATTCCTCCATACCTGCGCAAATGTGAGCGAAATACTGTGATTTGCATGCAAACATATTCACTTGAATCTTACACGCACCAAAGACTTTTATATAAATCGTCGAAATGCCATCACCATTTCTGGCCTTTAAGTGTACCAGCATTTTTGCTATTGGTTTTCAAGTGCTTATACAGTCTTGGTTCAAGAAGCCTCTCAGAAGCAATAGAGGAAATCTAATAAACACCTTCTCTCCTTTTTTTTCTTTGAGCTGTACATGTTTGATTTTGAAGTTATCCGCCTGTAAAATACGTCTCCCCCTGAAATGTACGAGTGTGAGTAAAAATGGGGGTGTTTTGTACCCATTGTCCAACTTTCATTAAGTACTCTTGTCTCGTTAATGGAAAGAAATCACCTGGAACCTTCGATTTGATGCACTTCTTTTTAGCTATTTTCTTACTTGTTCTCTTTTTTCCATTTTTGTGTGAATTTATTGTCGCAGATTATCACGTAGCTATATTTTTGTTTCTTTTAAACCAGCTGTCCCAGATCTTTATATAAAAATTCTTTTCAGCCGCATTGAAACAGAATAATTTTTCATAACGTTGTATCAATTTGTAACAGTTTTTGGCCTTCTTCTATAACGTATAATTTATTTGATTTGTTTATTTACGAGTACATTTTTTCTTATTTTATGTTATTTTTTCTTTTTGCAGAAATTTCCTAAATGCTTAAGTGGGTAGTCGGACAAAGAATCCCATCGTCAGCATCGTCCACGTGCTCCGACATCACGCCCGGTATTACTTGCTGCTCTTCTACCTACAGGCAGAATACTTTTAAATTACAGTCCACAAGGTCCACATCTGTTCGAACAGCTTATGTTCGAAATTTAAAAACAGCTGACAAAGAAAATCGGAGGAGATGTCGAAGATCTTTAGTGAGTACCAGTAATATGTCTAATGTTTCTTATCCCTTATTCACCTAAAATCATAGTTATTCTCATACGATTCTAACTTTTGGTCAACTTTATTAAAAATTTTACCTAAGAGCAATACATGTATTAAAACCATCTTACGTTCAGACGATTATATTTGACGTCAAAAAACTTACCGTGGCTTTGCAGAGGTAAAAAAGAATCAATTACTAAGAAAAATACAGAGCTGCAATGTATTTAAGGCTAAGTTCCATTCCAACAAAAAGTCTTTTTATGGTGTAATAAGAGTGTCATGATCTTAAAAATTAACCTTTAGGGTATGCCCTGGTACGGGTAGGAATTAGAATTTTATTGGGTCTCATAAAAAAAACTAGTTTGGTAGGGTTTGTATTTGATTTTAGAATGTCCCAAGTTAATATGTCTTTAACTATTTTTAAAAAAAAGTTATTTTTATCTGTCAATATCAAATTTGTATGTATCATGTCGCAGGAAAGAGAAATGGTGAAATCAACTTCAGGTTCGACTCGAAACCGAGATAGTATCTATATGCAGTTAGATAATATCCCAGCTGCTTTGCGGGATGTTAGCAACCATTGGTCGCCAAATTGTGAAAATCTTCCAGAACGAGAGGCTCGGACTGTAAAACGTAGAAATGTACGTTTGAAGAAGAGTCCTTGTAAAGTTGCATCCCACAAATGTAACACCGACCATCCACTACAGTCATTAGGCAATTTGAATGAAAAGAAGAACAATATTTGTATCAGGTAAGACAAATAAATGTAAATATTAATTTATATTTGAAAAAGACTTAATTCAATATTTTTTGCCAAGTTGAAATTTTCAATTCAGTTTCTCTTATATATTCTAAAATCAAAAATATGATCAGCCTGTGGGCTAATCTGTCTCGGTTCCATATGCATGGGATTGATTCTTTATTATAAAAATTTACACACTATAATACTGTAAAAGAGAATTCATCTCCTACCTTCCCGAAAGAAATTCCCACTCTAGCTGGCAGCATTTTAATTGCTCTCGAAAATTTGAAATTGCCACTTTAGCCGGTAGCATTTTTATTGGTCTTGAAAATTTGAAATTTGTCACTTTAGCCGGCAGCATTTTTACTGGTCTCGAAAATTTGAAATTACCACTTTAGCCAGCAGCATTTTTACTGGTCTTGAAAATTTGAAATTTGTCACTTTAGCCGGCAGCATTTTTACTGGTCTTGAAAATTTGAAATTTGTCACTTTAGCCGGCAGCATTTTTACTGGTCTTGAAAATTTGAAATTTGTCACTTTAGCCGGGAGCATTTTTATTGATCTTGAAAATTTCAGTGAAGGTTACAGCTATTTTCTTTAACATTCTCTTAATGTTTTATAAATTGGATTTTCAACACTGGAAGTACCAGGTGGTGTCATAAATGACACCACTCAAAATTTTAATATGGACTTCTCAAAGGACCAATATTTTGAGAACCCCTGACTTGTGTCATACGACGCCACTGGGTCCTTTGAGGTTACTCTTGTGGTGTCATACATGACACCACCTGGTCCTTTGAGTAATTGAGTGAAACCTGGTATTTCTAGTGTTAAAATACTTTTTTAGCTGGTTATGAATGGAAAATTTTACTTCTTTTTTCTTCTATAGTAACGGATGAAAAAGAATTTTAGCCCCCCTAACAGTTCAGGCAGAGTCCACCTATGTTTTTCAATAAATTCTTTTGGCCAGTTACTCTTCTATTTACACCCGCCTTTTAATTACCTTACATACTCGTATTTTAATTAGTCTGGTTAAACATGTTTCCAGTTTCAAATTTCTAACACCAATATTCAGCAGGTTTTCTCAGTAGCCTAATTGTTATTTAATCAAGTCCTCATTTCAGGCCTGATGAAGATACCAATGTTACCTCAACGAAATTGCCAACTGAGCCAGTAGAAAAGAAAAAGCAACCCTGTAACGGGCAGCATGCTGTCCCTTGCCAAAATCCGTCCACTCTGCCGGTGGACCTCAACAAGACTTCGATGCTGGTCGACAATCCGCTTTATTTTACCATACAAACGTCGCCGCCTGACGAACCCGACGAATTATACCACAAAGAATTACCAGTTAAGCAATTTAAAAAACCAGTTTCAAAAAGCTGTGATAATTTAAGCCGTTTGCCGTGCATTAACGAAAACCCTATCTGTGATATAGCCGATAATCCCTGCGAGGTCTCCTCGCTCACCAAAAATTTATCGTGGCTTAGGCTGAATGGTCGTACAGATCTGTCGACTTTGCAGTTCTTCAACATTTCCAACGGTGGTCTAGATGGTGCTGACGACTTTAATGGTTCAGCTCTGAGTAGTCTGGACATAACTAACCCCAACTCTGCAGTGCTGAGTGACACCAACCTTTCCAACTTCTCACCAACGACTGCATCAAGTCGGATTAGTCTGAAACGAAAAATCTCGCTATCAGCTGATGATTTACCTCACTTATCTGACCTGAGCAGGGTTCCTGATACTGTCGAGAAACTTAAATCCAAACGAAGATGTGTGGTCTTCAATGAGCAGTCGTTTCCACTTAACACCCCACCTCTGTCTGACTGTAGTCATCATTCCTCTGGAGTCACCTCCATCGACTTGGAAAAACCGTCGACCCTTAAACGGCAACGAGTTGTCAAACGCAGGAAACGATCAGCCATCACAATACCTCAGACTATTTACAACAAGAATCTGAAATCTTGGCTCACTCTGCCCAATGGCATTCCTAGTCCTTTTGAAGTGACTGACACCCACTTCAAGAAGCTCAGCTGTACTCCCATGTTCAGCAGCACCATCAGATGTGACGTCACGTCTGCTACTCTTCGCTGCGACGATGAGCCCAGCGAGTTTAATATCATGAAGAAGGCTATGTCAACCCCGAAGACTTATCCTTTTAATTTAACCGAAGATGTGTTCCTTAGTCCTGGCATTCGCCCATTGTTGGACTCGGTTATGCAAACCTCTTCAGAGCCTGCCGTTTCCAAGCAGAAGCTGCAGGATGACACCAACTTCTACGTGTCACCGGTGTCTGAGCAGACGTGGAATTCCCATGGAAAACATTTAGCAAAACCCAGCATTGATGTTGAGGACGACGACGACGACGTGGAGGATAACGTCATTGGCAACAGCTCCGTTCTAGACAGTACTCGGACAAGCAACAGTTCTAGAATTAATGATGACCAAGATGTATTCTCCAGTATAGGTAATGATACTAAGTTCCAATCCTAAATTATATTATTAGCTATCTAAAAATTGTGATACAGAATCAAGAAAGGTACATAACTACTGGAAAATCAATTTTATGGAAAATGTCACCTCGGACAAATTCTTTGTATACTCCATTATAAAAATTATTTTGAAGCTAATTTTGTTGTTTGTATATCTCACATTAGGCAAATTTACTGATGGATGGGCTGGATCCCCTAGAAATTAAATTGCCTTCTCCTTCAAAAAAAAATTGAAATAGAGAGGAGAGAGACTTGGTGTTCAGGGGGTTTTTGAACTGACCAAAATATTTGCTGTCAATTTATTTGGCTCCTTTAGAGAAGAAAAACGACCATTCTCCAATACATCTCACTTGATTCTACATCACTCTGTTCTCATTATAGGAATAAAGTACATTTAAATGACCTCATTGGTAATACTGGAATTTTAAATTAGCACTTGGGTTTTTATAGAAAAATCTTTCCCAACTCTCATCAGCATAATATCAGCAAAAATTAAGTTTCCATTTCAATAACTCAAAAACTGATGAGAAAATGAATGAAGTCAGACCACAGAAAGAATCTACTTATACTTGCAAAATTATTTAGAAAAATTTAGCACATATAAAATACATAGACTCGTAATACTGGATGACTAGCCCTTTCTTAATATTATCCAGATTTTTTACCTAACTACCTCTGCATTAACGCAATATTGTGGGGGCACCCTTTCGAATCTCACAAAATTCCGACATTCTTTTCTCGAGCAGATTAAATACTTTCATTTTGTCTGAAAAAAAAAAAAAAATTCTTGGTTATCATTTAAAAAATACTATCTAGATCCTCGAAATTTTCTCGAGTTTTGCTCAATAAATTTCATTTTACTTTTTGAAGACGAATTTTTCCAGCAGTTCTGTCGGTAAATTGAGAAAAAATTCTTGCAGTTTATCACATAACTTTGTGAACTTTATGACGTAATTTTCTACTAGGCCTACGATAATAAAAGCAGAGCGAAACTCATTTAAAAATTATATGAAAGTCAGAAAGTGTTTTAAATAACTGGAATGAATTCGTGATTACAAAGGGTAATAAAATTTTTAGTGGGTATAACGTAGCCAAAAGGGGAAGGAGATGAAAACTGTTCTCAATGTAGGGCAAATTTACGTCATCACGATTCTATTACGTAAGCTGTGCCACGTAAACTACGTCATGTCTATCTCCAATCCCTGTAACCTCGTTTTAATAATGAAAAATTTTTTTACAGTGTCATCGACTCCAACTTTGGCCTCCACACCGACGACTACAGCCGAAAGACAATCAAGATCTAGAAGATGTTTATCTTTTATTTCACCAACAACACCAAAAACTACCACTAAATATAATAAAAACGAATGTGGTAAAGTTCTAAAGTCCTTTTTTTTCTCAGCTTCTAATACCCAGTACGTCAACATGGTTAAAATTGATTGCGTATCTATTTTTAGGTCAGTTGGATTTGAGAATTTATTACAATAATGGACTGCTGACAGTTCACAGTAAGTAAACCTTCAGTCGTAATTTTTTTCGAATTAAGTAAAAATATAATTTTATACTTATTCATTTTCCAAAAATTTTTTTAGACCTATCCTTTTTTCTATTATTGAAAATTTTTTCGCTGTAAGTGTGGATTGTAAAACTAGCCTGAATTTCTTATTTGAGATATTGTTGATTCAAAGAATTTGGACAAACAAAAAAAGAAAGAAAAAAAAACCCTAAAAATCAGTTTTTCTTTTTGAATCACAAAACTAGGCTAGTTCGAAGAAAGTATTGTCTGCTTACCTACGTTAAATAAATAAATTAAATGGATAAATAAAAATGAACGAAAACATATTTTTTTAAATTCCAAAAGAAATAAACATTTTATTTATTTGCCCTTTAAATAGATTTTTAACAAGAATTTTTTTTTCAAAATAAAGACTGATTTGACCTCAGTATCTGAATGTCGGTACAAAAAGTTAGTGATTTCGCAGAAAAATATCAGAAAAAAATTCATTCGATATTAAAGCAGAACTTTTTAATGACTTGAAATTACGTGTAATTATGGAAAGCATCAAGTTTAATAAAATATCGATTACGGTGTCTTCGTTTTTGGACGTACTACTAATATCTAAAACAAAGCGTATCTACAAAATATAAAAATACAAGCAAGTATAAAAATAATGCAAAAGTACAATTTTCAAAATGTGATTTTATTTAATTTTTATTAGAAAACCAAAAATTTTTGATAGATAGATGGAAGATACCGGTGGTGTTTTCCAGTTTTATTCAATTTGTGTTTTCATATCTAGTTTGTCTTTATACGTTACTAAACTTTCCAATGAGCATTTTAATTATTTTTATTATGATTATTATTTTTTTTTTAATTATAATACTCGACTTAGCTCTGAATTTTCATTTTCAGTTATTCGAGCCCGAAATTTACAGAAAAATATTGGCGAGTTACCATGCAACGCCTATGTAAAAGTAAGCATCATTTTGTTTTTATTAAAAGTTACCAATTTATACAATGTAATGTTTTTTTTTTTTTTTTTTTTTTAAGAAACTAATAATTATAAATATTAATTTTTTTGCGAAATTCAGGTCAATCTAGTTCCTCAAGGAAGTTCTAAAACATTCCACCGAACGTGCGTACGTAGAAATTCATTCAATCCCAAATTTGATCATAAATTCTCGATGGAGATTTCGGAGAGTGATCTCAATAAACGTGTACTTATTTCAACCTGGCATCGAGATCGTGGAAAACAGTAAGTTGACTTGAATATCAAATTAGAAATAAAAATAAATTAAATTAGTTAGAAATAGTTATTTAGAATTATTAATGAATCCTCTCATACCTATTTGAAATAATATGTGGTTGTCGCAGCAATTATAATAAACAACACATGAATTTAGATGCAAGTTCCCCCCAAAAAAATTACTACCCCAATTTTTGCGCTCGACTGATTTTCTTGACACTTGGTAATGCTAAATCAGCTTAAAAATAAGTTTTTGGGACATAGTAGGTAGTTTTTGAATTTAAACCACCAATATTTTAAAATGGAACTAGTTCCACGAATTGAAACGATTCCATCAATTTTCAATTTTACAGATAATTGATATCATATTTTATATACTTTCTCGTATTTTAATGAAAAAACTAACTTCTTGCCCACCTAGCCCTTTCATTTTGCTATCATTTCAAATTCTTTGTGCTAAACAATGGAAAATAAGGAGGAAAATGAAATGACAGAAAAGAAATAAGTCTTCCAAATCGTCTCTCTCCTTTTGACACTCATCCATCATCGAATTTTCTCGAATACCCCATTTTCACAACTCTGCACATTGGTATAATTTCCTCTTTCGTGCACCCTTTTTCCCTGGCAAATAATTTAAATAAAGACAATTCATATTCATTCGTATTCGTTAAATGCTCCATCGTTTTATACCAGCGAGTAGAAAATTTTTTCCATCTTTCGCCACGAGCAAACTTTTTTCCGTCTCACTCTGCTATTGCTCCATAGTCTCTGATCAGAAATTTTGTTTCCTGTTGGGATAACCGGCACCTAAAGGAGGAAGTGGAATGGAAAAAAATAAAGGAAAAAGTGATATCGCCTCCAAAGATGACTGTGCATTGCACACACACATTGTATACACTTATCAAGAATAATAAAAATACAGAAAAGAAATAATAAAGGGGTACAGATCGGGTCCACATAGCTTCCGAAAGTGAGAGAGAAAAAAATAAGGAAAAAGACGTTTCCACCCCTCTAGTTCCTCTATATTGCCTTAGAAATTGGATCAATGAGCTGAAATGCGCGCGCATATTCTCTGGTGGCCTGGGCGCTACGCGTGAATTATCTTTCTTCTTTTTTACTCACCCCTTTATATGTGTGAGTGAGCAAACGTAAACAGTCTCAGTCATAAAATTCTCAAAAATTTCTCCAAATTTTCGGCCACATTCGTAAAAATATTTGTGTTTTTCACCTATTCCGTGTAAATTATAAATTCTTATTTTATTTGCGAAATTCTTGTAAATCGGTATGTCCTTTGTGAAGTATTGAATTTTTTGTGTTATCTTTTTTACCAGTCGCCAAAGTAAGTTTCTCACATTTTCATGCTTTCATTTCAACTTATTCGTATATTATGAAAATGAGCCTTTTAAAATAAAATTGAGGAAATAAAATCGAGGAAAAAAAGTTGGTATGGCACCCAAATAGCACGTTTTCTTTTTTTTTTTCCTGGCTTCCGTTTAATCGTTTTCCTAAATTATGCAAAGGTCGAAAAAAGGCCCACCGGTGCGATTCTTGCTCACAATTTATTGCTTACTTCTACCATATAAAAAGAAGAAAGGGTATTAGGTGATTCTCTTGGGTGAGATTCAAGAAAAACTACTATTTCGGGTTCTATTATGGTGAGAAAATTTGGTCAACTCAGTTAACTGAGTTAGGTAAGTGAGCTTTATTGTGATAAGAACCTTAATTTAAGATCAGGATTTACTACTTATCGCTGCAAAGTACAGAGAATAAGACACTGAATCAAATATTCTTTTTTTCAAAATGGCTTACTTGATTAATGAAGTTATAAATTTTTGTTGTTGTTGTAAGGATCCAAACCACGTAGTAACTAACCATTAAGTAATATTTTCATGTAAATACCGACATGGCCGACGTAGCGTGCTGCAGTTGAAATTTTTAAAATCTATGGGGGGAGGTTATTCAACCGCTCACTCTATAGTAGCTATACTTTTCAAAAAGATTGAATTATAAATTTAGGTCTACTACTCATGGAAAAATGAAAAAATACTGACCCTGGGTACCGATGAGAGTTGAAAAATGCTTAATCTACCCCAAGTTTAGTTTTTCACGTTTGAAGGGGTTTTCCCTTTCCCTTTCAGTTTCCTGAGACATGTAAAAATGTTTTCAAAACATTACTTTATTTTAGAAACACTTTTATTATCTTCTACCCTTGAATCGTGTATTGCAAAAAATAACTTTCTAAGAATGATTTAGATCTTAGTAAGATAAATTGAATGATAAATTGAATGCAAAGAAAAAACTTGAAATGACAATTTTTTTGAGGTTATTAAACTAAATTTTTTTTATTACGAAACTGACAAAGATTTCAAATAAACTGCCTGATAACGTTAAATATAGGCAATTTATTGCACATGCACGTGTCCTTAATTGTTATCTGCTGAATATCGTTGTTGCTTATATCACTTTAAGCCAAAAAAATCAATCTAAAAAAATTCTCAGAAGGTGGGAGATGCATTACTTTGGTGGCAATACCAGGCAATACTGATTTTGTCAACTTGAATGAAGATTGAAGACTACGATCCAAGTTGATAAAAAAGGTACCTACAGTATTCGTACCAAAGAAACGCATTTAATGAAATTTATTTTCTCACAGCCCCTAAAAATTTTTAAATGATATAGCACCTTTTCGCTTTAAGATGTTATGACGATTTATTGTAGATACGTGTTTATGTTGTGAAATGGTATTTTAATACGATTTTTCCATTATTGTTAAGCCTATAAGGATGCTTACAAATTAAGAGCACAGTTATGCACCAAATTAACTCAATTTCAAATATGTTACCCCTGAATGTACTTTTACGATTCGTCAACTTTTTTTCTAATTTAATGTCTCTTTTTCAACCTGAAAAAAAAAAGAAGATTTTTTCAAACCTTCAAAAAAAAAGCTCGTTCTGACATAGAGGGTATATTGAAGTATATCATATCCAAATCCAAATTTACAATAAAGCAATAAAATCGATTCAGAATTCACTTAAAAAAGCCCGCAAAGCTCTTGTAAAATCTCTTTGAAATACTCGAATGAACATTTTAAGACGCATTCCTTATAAAAATAGTAGAATGTACAGACGTTTAGAGTTTTCCTTTTTTATATTCATTAGCTTTGGCTAAAACGATTCTACAAAATAGTCGTTTATTTCTCCTTCTATTTCCAACACAACTTCGTAGACTGAAAAGTTTCAAAAACTCTGGCCGAATTATCTGGATGCTTCCATCTTCAAATGTTGAATGTTGAGGTTTAATTTGCTCATAAAAAAGGAATTAGGCTACTCTTTTAGATTTTACGTTTAGCTTCAAAAGAATACAAAAAGTAGACGAACTTAATTTGAAAATCGAATTTCTTCTTTCTTAATTTTATTTCGTACGGTTTTCTCAACTTTCTTTTATCATTAAGGTTAACTTCATTTTTTCTCAGACGTTTTTCAAAATATATAATTTTTAATTTTCATCCGCCTTAAAAAATCTTTACTTCAGTGAAAAGCTCCTTGAAGCTTATGAAATAAACGTTCATTCTTTTGTAGAAAAAAGCTTTTGCACAGGTCTTTTTCTGATAAAAAAAATTAATGCGCCGAAATCCTTGAAGCTTATTAAAAATAAGACCTCTTTCAAAATGAAGTTTAATGGCTTGAAAGCCCTGTTACATTCCACAAAGCTCTATCTGGTCTTTTTCAGAGAGCGAGTAAAAATTTTCTCTGTGAATATTGATTTTTTTCATAATTGTTCTCAGCGGGAGAAAAAATTGTTCAAAATTCAATTTAAAAAGAAGAAAAATTAAGAATTTAATAAATCCTCAGCCTTCAAGGTTGCCAATTCCCAACTTTTAAAATACCATATAACTTATGGTTATTTTGGAGTATACAGCACAGTGCCCATAGAATGAAAGTACATACGAGTAAAAGGTGTAAATTACATTAAAAATCGTCAGAATTTCATTATTACTAAATTCAGACATAGATCTCTCTAGTTCTTAGATTCAGTCTTAGGTCATGAATAGCTCAAGTCTCATGGCTTTAAATGAGTCTAATAAAAACTGAGAACTTGGATTTTCGGAGTTCTAATCTTTTTAAATCAATGTATTTTACCCCCTCTTTGGAAATTTCTTTTAAAAAAACAATTACATTTCAGCCTTTATTTTGATGTACGATGAAAAACAAAATCCTATTTTCAAAAATGTGACAAGATCAGAGAAAACATACATTAAGGTAAAACAAAGAGAAAACCTGCTAAAAAAAATTTTTTTTAGTAAGTAATAACTGGTTTTGGGGTCAAAATTGTAAATTTTTGGATTCAGGGGGAACTTCCTTACACCCTAAAGAATATTTTATGCAAGTATTAATGTTGGAATAGTTGCCTAACACCTCCTAAAAAAGGTTACAGTGAGAGGCATGTGAAAGGTCGTCTTGCTTTCTAAATTCCGATGAAGGAAATGAAATTCGAGCATCATTTGCTCATTTCATTCACATGGCAATATCTATGCATACTTCCTTTTCTTTCGATACTATCTAATTAGTTACTAGTGTGAATTGGTCTAATGTAGAAAAAAACAAAATATATATAGGAAAATTGCAATTTGGAAGAAAAAGCTTCTCAAACTTCAGAAAATTTGACAGGTCACATCTTAGTTCGTGAATTCGTTTAAAAATTAATTTTGAACCTCTTCAACTTGAGATATATTTTCTTAGATTTCGTCTCAAACGCGATTTTTGTTTTTGGTATATTTTATGTTCATTTTCTTTCTGCAAAATAAGAAGACATAAAAGTCGATAAATTTGAAATAATGCACTCGACTCTAAAAATAATTTTCAATTTCTTTGTTCTTACATTTTACTGTCAAACTGTAAAAATGTTGATCGTCTAACAATGGATGGTTATGATACTGAAATTTCCCCCATGATTATCCTTAAGGACTTGAATTTCGTGATAAAAAGTTTTTATATGTACTATGAAATTAAAAGTAAAAAAAAAATTTGAAAAAAGCTGACGTTTAATTTTACGTAAACTGTCTGTCTCTTGAACAAAAAAGTTCAAGCATTCCTCTGGTGAAAAGACAATACACTTTTTTTTTTCATTCAACTGTGACAAAAGATTATACTGGAGAATATTAGTGACATTTACTCGAATGCTTTTCATTTTTTTCTCATTTCTGCTTTTATCTTCGAGCATAAGTGAAAATTCCTTTAAGCTGTCTAGCTCTGTACTTCAAGGCAGATTTGCTAAAGGATTAGAAAAATGTGTTTTTAAATAACGCTTGAATCTTTTTTTCCCTTGTTTCTGGCAAAATGGTCTTTATTCGTAAATCATACGCCTCAGCGATCTATTTCACGTCGTATTTTTCTCACTCGTGTTTCTTTTTTTTCCATTTTTTCCTCATTTTTTTTTCTTCGCTATTTTAACATACATACGCCTCATTATTGCAATAAAAAGAACTGAGAGACACGCGAATAAACAATTCTTCAGTATAAAAAGTGCCCTAAATTTTTGCTCAGACGAAGAAAAAGTAAGATGAACGAGAGGCATGTTTTTGAAAGTTGAAGGAAAAAATTAATTTGACCTGCAGAGTTGTGAATTTGGAATTTTCTTCATCAATTTTGCTGGGTAAATTTTCTGGCATTTTCGATACGCAGGATATTCTGGTTAGTTTGAAACGAAGTAGCAATTGCCCAAGTCATTCAAGTATCTTACTGACATTTTAGAATGATTTGAAAAAAATACATTTCTTTCATTTTCCTTTTACTCTTAATCACTTGAATATATTTTTTTAAATTCATTTTCAGTCTAATTTTTGATTTTTTTCAGCACATTTTTGTTTTTTATGCAATTCTCAATTTTTTATAATTAAATCAGCAATTTTCTAATTCCATTCACTCGAAACCTGTTTGAGAATAATAAACTGTTAAAATAGGTAGTATTTCTAATCATGCTCATTTTAATTACACAATTTGTTTTTACCAATGTTAGGTAGAAAAAATTTTGGACTGTGGTCATTTAGGCTTTTTTTAAACATAGTTATGACTTCAATTTCATTATAAGAGAAAAAAAACTTTTCTACATTGAACTAATTTTTAAGTTTCCGTACAAGTTTTCAAGTAGCATGTCCACCAATTTTTGAAAATCTAATTAGTTGATGGTAAAAAATTCGATTTTATTGGTAAAAAAATTTCTAATTATTAAAATATTTTGAAGTTAGTTTTTATTTTTTTATTTTTATTTTTATTTTTCAGGAAAAGCGAATTTCTCGGCTGCATGTCATTTGCTATTAAGAATATTTTGAAAAAGGTAAGTCGTAGAGATTTTTTTTCCATCAAAATATTTAATAATTTGAAGATAATTGAAATAATTTGTTTTTCACCATTCTTTACTGATGTTATTATTAACGTGAATACGATTTAAAAAAAGGGTAAATATGGAAGCCATAAAGTGTAATTCGATTAAGTATTTTCCATTTTTATTTTTGTATCGTTTATTTCGTGGCATTTTTTCAAACTTCGTCGAATTACGTTTAAATATGAAATTTTTATTCAATTTTTTCTTTTACAGGAAGTTAATGGCAGTTATAAATTATTACCGCAAAATTCAAATAAATCGTTTCCTACACAACTGCAACCATCTCTTGGTACGTATAATTTTATAAGAATGTAACGCCCTTCTAATCGAAATAAAATTTTCATTACCTAATATTTCTGCTCTTCTTTGTATAGATGTAATGGCAGCTCAAACTACGTATATTGTGGAAAATAAAAATGATTCTAGCGAAAAGAAAAAAATAACTGCACCCAGTATTGGTAGGTCGAATTCTATAAATATATAATCATCTAATTTATTTGTTAATTTTCTGTAGCACTCTCTCTTATTAATGAGTCTAAACTGTTGTTAGTATGGTGAGATACTTCAATGTTTTTTCATCGTTCTTAGTTTTTCTGGAGTGAAATTATATCCAACTATATCATGAGTTCAATAACTTGAGAGAAATAAAAGCAACCCTGAGAAAATCTGTTAAATGTCATGTGTGCTCATTTGATTTATTTAAAAATAATAATTCTATTCTCATATCTTTGCAGTTATCGACATTTTAATATTTTGAATAAATTATTCACCTACTCCAAAGCTGGCGTCTTTAGGTGCATAGGGAGGGGGTTGCCTTATTCAATTAACGGTTATTGTTATTCATGTATTGTTGTTGTTTTTTTTTTTTTTGTGAACAAAAAGCATTCAAGTCGAATCAAATAAAATTTTAAAAATTCAGATTGATGATGTTTATACCTAATGTATTATTAAAATTATATTCTTTACAGGAAACGAAAAGCTCAAGTCAATGACTGTTACACGGAAAGAAATGAGTAAAGGTAGGCATTTAAATTTATATTCTCTTATTTACTGAGAAGATGCATACAAAAGTGGTTTCAATGAGATACTTTGATGTAGATATTATAAAACAGGTTACCACATATAATTGAAGAGTGATATTCCAAAATTACATCATGTCAATTAAATAAGAGAGAATTCAAGGAAGAAAATATTGTCGCTCTCAAAAGATTGACTAGAAATTTCAGAAAAATATGAATATGTCATTTTCAAGTCAAGAAATTGGAAGAATGTTAGAGTTATACTCTTACTGGCTCATTATAATATGAGAAAAATTATTTCTATTCTTCATAAATTTTTTATATCATAGTATAAAAATGTTAATCATAATATGGTGCCTCATCTCTTTATTGAGGCACATTTTCTTTGCATTCAGGTTATGTTCAGGTTATGCGACCCTTTAAAGGAAATATAGTAGGCCTATTATACTTAAGACTAAAGCATCGTTGATCGTGTCATATCTTCATTCTATCAATTTCAACAAGATATAATTATTATGTTCGTGTAATAGGTATTTTTAAGGTTTTCTATCCGAATGTCCCATTTAGATTTTTTCAATCACTTATTTTGTCAATTTAAATAATTTTATTCGAGTGTGTTCTCTTATCTATCTCTATGAGTACTCTTACCTTGTTCTTCGCTATTTATCCCCCCCCCCCAAAAAAAAAAGGAGAAGGTTTTTATATTGCTCATATATCTAGTCCAAAAAAAGCCTATTTACAAGGTACACGTAACTAATTTAATGTTCATATTGATTTCAGTTCACGAAGAGTATCTGTTCCTACAACACCTAGAATTAGATCCAGTGCTTCCCAATAAAGATCAAGAGCCGAAAAAGTCTGGACGGACGCCATTCACTACCACCCATAAATTAACTCGACAAACGGGTGGCAGCTATGGATTCTCTATTGCTTGGACGCATCCACCAAGGTAGCTATAAACCCAAAAGTATATACCACAACGTACTATATTTCTACTCGCATACATTTCATTTGTGTTTCCACGTAATACTCGAACCGTATCTAATTAATGCAGGGTGGAAAGAGTCGAACCAAATCTACCAGCAGATGCAGCTGGCCTACGACCTGGTGATAATGTAATATTCGTAAATAAAACCAACGTAGTGACACTTTCGGAGGAGAAAATCTTAGATATTATCAAGTATGTCGAATCTCATTTGCTTCATTTTTAAAAGCGAAACACGTTTGAAATTTTTAATATTCGTTTTAAATTCTGTCAATTCAGAAGCTGTGGAAACCAGTTGGTGCTGGAAATTTATAGAAAACCACTAGCCAATGGTACGTTAAGCAATAATATACAACGAGTGTCCAACCAGTTACCACCTAAGCATTTATCTAAAAGCCATCTAAGAGATTCGGGCACAAATTTCGAAAGTAGATCAACGACTGCATACTCTACGGCAACAGCTACTTCCACAGAGACATCGAAAAAACGACTGCAGTTACCACAAATTGCATTCTCTTCAGAGGTTGGTTCTGGAGTGATAGTTTAAAAGCTTGTGTGATCTGTTTTACTTTTGCATTAATTGTGTAAATTAATGTAAAAAATATTTGCTGTAGCTTGTCAATCCTTATATATTTTTTATTTTTTTCATAAATGAATGTAAGAGAATTACTGTAGACTCTTTTTGCAGATAATACTTTTACCTATTGGGTAAAATAAAGGGCTTCTCTAATTTTCTTAAAATATATGTAGGAATCGTAAAAGTGTAGAGAATAAGATTTTAAAATTTATTTAGAAGGTGAAAGGTGAACCGCATTTCAATGTGAGTAAATCATTTTTCAGAAAATTACGACTTAATTTGGTTGCAGCAGAGCTGGAAAATATTGATAGACAATGGACTTACATGAATAATCAAAAGTCTTTAACTCTAATAGCTGGATTTTAAATTTTCTATCGTTCAATATTCAGTTTACAGTCAAAATATTACAGTACTTAAAACAGAGACCAACTGTAGGTGCCTGCTATTTTACCCAAATGGCTAATAAGTTTTTATTATTATGAATTGGCTCTTCGTCTATTTATCTTTCTTTTGTATTGTTTTTTCCCATTTTTTAATTTATTAAGTAGATGTTTATTTTTTGTAATTTTTATAACTTTTCATTTGCCAGTATACGTTATATAGTTTTTTTGGTTGTCGACCATTTGTTATGTTTGTATTTTTTTTTTTTTGCGCTTGAAGATCGTACAAAATTTCACTATAAAATTACGTTATTTACTTTTTTTCAATATCTTTCTTTTTCTTTTTTTTTTTTCAATCGACTAATTTCGTTTTTCTTTCTTCGTATGGCTTTTCGAAAAAAAAGTTTTTGTTTTTGTTTAATTTTTTTCATTATGATTTTGTATACAAAAGTTCCAGGTTTTAGGCTACTGCGTTCGAAATGTAGCTTGGCTTATTTCTATGTATATCGTTGATTATTTTTAATTATAATTTGTTCGTATTAATTGCTTCTTTATTTATTTTGCCGATTTTTATTTTCATTTTTGGTTTTTTAGTTTGGCTTAACTCACCTGTAGGTTTCAAGTAATTTAATGCTGCGATTCTATGAATTACCAACAAAATCAATGATAGTACCTGCCTTTTGTTGTGTCGAAAGTATACTACTTCAAATCTTAGCTACTGTATTTCAGTACATTCAAACTGAATGTCCTTTCAGGGCTCAATCTCAAATTAATATTTAGGTCAACTGAAGAATTTGCTAATTTTATTACGTAGGAGTGTAAAAAAATCTCCTTTTACAACAACCGATTGGTTTTCGAGATTTTTTTAGAATTTTTCAAAAAATGTGACTTGTCCCTTTTTTGTGAAACATTGTGCAAATGTGAAGGAGAATTTTCAGGAAAAAAAAAAAAATCAACAAAGATATTAAGTATAACAATAGTTGATGAAATTTTAAGACTTTTTAGGCAGAGATGCTTCGAGAGCCCCTTAAGAATTTTAATGATTGAGAAAATTGATTTTATACACAGGTTAGTGTAATTCTCTCCCTCCTCCGTCAATCCAAAAAATATGTTATAGTCTGTTCCTGTTCAGAATTCCATGACGTCATAAGGATTTGAGAACAGCGATTGGTTGAAATCAAAAATACGGTTTACTTATTTGCTAGAGCCTTGTGACGTCATGGAACTCTTAACTGGAACAGACTATAGTTTTACTGTTTTTCCAAGTTATTTCTAGAAGGGGCCTGGTGCCAAAGTTGATTCAAACTTTTTAAATGGCTTAAAGTACCTAGGTATTTAAATGACATTGGCTGAAAGGTGAAAATTGATATTTTGATGATCTGGAAAACAGTTTAAAATCCAAGTCTGGGATTATCAAATAGCTCGAGATGCAAGAGCTAAAAGATTACACTTTTCCTAATTTTTATTTATAGGAAAAAGTAGAAGAATCAGAAAATTCCCGCCAACACTTTGTGTATCAGTTACTGAAAAAAGAACAACAATACGCTTTGAGTTTACAATTTGGAATAAGCAGATTTTTTTTACCACTAGCTGAAAGAAGAGACGTAATCAGACCAAGCGAACATGCTATTTTATTTCAAAATGTACAAGAGGTAAGTATTACTGATTCTGTTTGTCTTATTTATTAGGTGGTTGTAAAAATTGTCATTCTTTGGCATATTATAACTCACAAATAAAAATCAAAATAAAAATTTCGCCAAATGGCGACCTTGGAGTTATCTTTTTGAGAACAGATTGATGAAAACTTCATATCAATTGGAGCATAACTGAGCGACTAACGTGCATTCTCTTTTAGTGTACCTATTTTTAATTCCTCCAAAGATTAAAAAATAGTTTGTTCCAAAAATCCGAATGATTTTTTCTTCCAAAAATGAACTTCAAAAGTGGCATTTTGTTTCTATTCAAATATTATTTCATTGTAAATTCCCTAATAGGCAATTTCATTTTCCACTAATATTGAATTTGGAATTTTTTGAATTATGAATACCTATAAGTATAGAATAGTACACGTTATTGTCAGCGTTGTGAAAAAATGAAGTTTTTTTTTCTGGTTTTAGTTGCTCAGGATTACCGAAGACTTATTAGAAAAAATTATGCTAGACGATGGTGAATCATTTGGAAAGTCAATAGGAAAAATATACTGGAAAAAAGTGAGTACTCGACAAGACTAGGTACCTACATTATCTTTATCAGTTTTCAATAAACAGTTAAAAGTCAAATGGTGAGAATTCCAACTATGTGTCTGAATGACCTTCTTTTAAGTAAAAATCAAACCAATTCCATTCCTCAATCAAATAATAAGGGTATATTCTTAATAGAAATATGAAGAAAAATGAAAATTGCATTAACAATAACCTTTGCAAATTGCAACGAAAAGCTGATAATAAGAGTTTTTCATTTTATTTCATGTACCTCTGCTTCATTTATTTTAGTTTCCCGCCATAAATTCAGCATACAGACGATATTGTTGCGGACTGAAAAAAGCAGACTGCATTTTAGTTGAAAAAACTCGATGCGGCGAATTTATGCGTTTAGTGACCGATCCTCCAGTACCGAAAAAAAGGCCAGATATGATTTCATTTATTCATAAACCTTTGCAGGTTAATAGCACATAATAATTCAAGGGACAAAGTTGTTCATTTGGTGTACAATGATTACGATTTTGTTTTTTTTCTCAGCATTTTAGAGATGTGTTAAAAATATTGCAACTGATTGCCAATTGTAAGGAGTCAAAAGAGCTGGATTATAATATATTGTCGAAGCTCATATCAGATTTGCAGGTTAGAAAAATGGTGTTTCTTTGGTCGACTTTGATTGAAGCTTTAGAAAAAAAAAAAATGGAAAGAAGTTTGGAAAATTTATTTGATTTTGTTACATTTAGGCTACATACCGTAATATAACTGTGGAATCGGGACTAATGGATTGTGGTGCAGAAGGAAGACCTATTCTGTCTCTTCAAGACCTCGAAAGTCGTTTGGTTTTCACCCGGTGCAAGGTAAGTTCTTTTTAATTTCAACTGATTTTTTCATACAGATGTTCTCTATAATTTTAACCAAAGGCTTTTCTTTTAAATTACTAATTTTTACAAAAATAATATCATATCGCAGAAAAGTCGGCAGAAATGTTTTAAAATTATTTATCTTCATTGTTGTTTGGTTATATAAATTATGCTTTATTCAAAAAATGTTCTACTTCATGTAAAAGAGGAGTGGGATTTTAACTTTTTTTTTTTCTTCAAAAATCAAACTGGAAGCTCCTATCCTCTTCGGCCCGAGGGTTATTTTTTGCAGGTTTTTTATTTTTCCATTTTCTTGAGTAGTGCACGTGCACCCCTGCGTCCTCCAACTTTCTACCAATGACTCGATTTACTTCTTAGAATCGTTATAATTTACTCAAGTAGAAAATATTCTGATAAGAGTTCAATTTTCTTTCATCTCTCAATGCTAGAGCCAAATTCCAAAACATTAATTCATTTTTTACCTTCTCAGCCCTTCACCTTGAATACTACAGGACGAAAATGGATTTTCGGAGGCGACTTGAGTCGTGTCGAGGGCAAATCTACTAGAATACTTTGGGCGTTGCTATTTTCCGATATCCTGTTATTTACCAAAATCAATAGAGATCGAGTGGTGTTCGTGACAGAGGAACCTTTATCATTAGCTACAGTCGCTGAAACTCAATTTAATATTAAGAAAAAAGGTACTTATACCAAAATGCTTACGTACTTGAAAATCAATAATAAAGGTTATCACGACATCATATATGAGTCTACCTGTATTGTCATTTTAATATTTAAACAAGGTGAATACTTTTTTCCATTCTTAGACACAGAATTTCGGCTAATAATTGGATTCAATGGACGAAATAATTGTAATACCTCTTCCTCTGGCACTAACAGTCCTGCTCAGCAAGGATGTGTACCTATGGTGCATTTTCATAGTCCTCTGGCGAAACGAACGCCACATAATAAGGATATCCGTCGACGAACACTCGTCTTCCGAGCACCATCTCCTGAGCTGAAGGCTGTTTGGCAGAATTTAATTCAACGTCAAGTGTAAGTACAACAGCAACTTGAGGGTGTAGTTTCCAAATTCTCAAATTCAAAATTCTCGTTTCAGAAAAGCGTAAAAAGAAACGAAAAAAATTAGTATTTGTGATGCGATCTGAGATACCATACACAAACCCGGGATTTTTGTGAGTTTTTGATTTTATTTGACAGAGGAGACAAATGCGATCATTAAAAAAAAAATTATCCAAAAAGATCAATTAGACGCCGAGTTATAGCGTCTTTATGTTTGAAAGCTGAAAAAGCTCATTTTGAGAAAATTGACTTCAAAGTTTCTTTTAAAAAACTAGTTAAATTCCAACAAAATAATGATAAACTTTTTTTTTGTAAACCGAGCAGTGTGGGGGAGGGTGAGAGAACTGAAAAAACTGCACGAAGAATATTTTTGATTTTTAGTAATTATGTTGCCCAGCACCGGGTTTGTGCATGATTTCTTATTTTGCGATTTTGTATAAACAACTGGTCTGTATTCAGCGTAGAACACACGTGCGGGTCTACCACATTCACAAAAATGTTACTGGACAACCCCTCCTTCCTTTTCTGTTAAAACTGAAAACTGACATTTTTGACCCCACCAACTTCATATCGCTGTAATGCGTTTTTAAGTTTTCCATCGCATTTAGTCTTTATTATTTTAGAAGAAGTCGTTTCAAAATAACTTTCCCCTTGTCCCCCAAACATTAGCCGTCCACATCATTGTCTATCAACACAATACTGTCGATACTAACACTATCTCCTATTTTATTGTCGAACTGTTAAGTCAAATATACGAGTAGAACAACTTTAAAAATAGGTACCTTACTTTTTTTGTGAAAAATAGGCTTGCAAGAACATTTTCTCACTCAGTTTTGCATTAATTGATCTAAAATTTTCACAATCTGTCGTCAAAGGATGTCTCCATTGGGGCCTGTTTGTGGAATTTTGATTTTTCATTTCGTTCCTGAGATATGTCATGCCAAAAAATTTAAATTTTAACAGTCCCATAAAATTAATTTTGAAGCAAAATTTCAAAATTCCACAAACAGGCCCCGATGGAGACATTTTTTAACAATAAATTGTGAAAATTTTAGATTCAATCGGTGAAAGATTGAGTGAGAAAAAAGAGTTCTTACGCACGTCTCTTTTTTTTTCGTCCGGAAACTACATCCTTAATTAATTGTTACTTGTAAAACTGAATATACATGAAAACATTCGCTATATTTCAGAATAAAAATTAATACTACTGGCCAAGGGAATTCTCCAGCCACCAGTCCCACAGATTCGCCTACTTTGTACGCCAAAGATTCTTGTGAAACAACTGAGACCACATCAACTGTCTACAAACTTCAGGTAACCGCTAACTCACCATCCTGAGATTTACTTTCGTCTAGGTGTTGTAGTCCAACTAGACTATAAAAAAAAGTTTCAAACAATATTACGAAGAAGAAGCACAATAACATATCTGCTCGAAAATTCTGAATACTCTTTATTAAAGTCAATTAAATATTAATTTAAATGATGGTAGTTGGACATGCAAACACTTGAGAAAAAAATATTACAGTTACCTACATAAAATAATATTATTCCTTAATTTTTCAATATCTGAACAGTATTACATTAAAATTATTTTAAGTTACCAATGCGAAACAGTTAATATCTTCGAAATCATATCCTATAATTTGTAAATTTCTCTTTCTCTCATTTTTTTCCCCCCAAGTTATCAAGTAACCTAATGGAATTTACTTTTAGATAAATTGCTGTTATAGCATACTCGTAAAGGGTTGTATACTCGTAATGTAAGACATTGATTTATGAGGTCATTTAGAAATTAATTAAAGTATAGTTTCATATTTATAGGATTCGTGATTTGGCCATATTTTTTCCTCGTCTATGTCGTTTTCACATATCGATTATTACTCACGTCAGTCCTTTTTCATTGTTGTATAATGAATTCGTCCATTTTTATGTTCTTTATTTCTGTATGAAGTATCTGTTGCAAGGTTTTGTATTAATTTTCTTATGTAAGAGACTTGAAGGCCGATTTAACCTGTACTTGTCCATTTAATCTACAATATCGAAATTGTGACGTTAAATTATAAGTGAAGGGGGCCGTAGGTCCAATCTAGTTTTCAATGTCTGCCAAATAATTTTACACTGAAGGATGATATGATGAAAACTACAGCTTTTTCAGTTTTTTCGTGATAATATACAGGGTGTAGCAAAAATAACCGCGGCTACATTTGTTTTTTCGACTACATTCGAAAGAAAAAAGATATGAGTAATGGGGTTGGTTTTGAATTGAAATTCGCATTTTTCAAGGGTGCAGTCTACCTTATTGCTGCAAAGTCAACCTCCACGTCCAAAAAACTGCATGAATAAATAATGAATATAGACAAAATATGGGCACTTTCTTTGATACGTTTGTTAGGGATTTGTATTTTGGCAGCTAAAACGACATTTTATCCGAGTTCTTTGCTCAAAAATACACTTACCATTTACCATTTTTATCACTGAGTTTTGAACCCAAATTTGGATAATATGTTATCCTTAAACATAATTTTCTCTATGCGGTCATAAATCCTTTTTTTTTCAATTTCTTTTCTTTTTGTTTTTTTCAAAGTCCTAAAAAAAGTTTTTTGAGACCCTAAAAAAATGTGTCGAAATTTTTGAAATCCATAAAAGTGCTTTGTCCGAACATAGAGAATATTGTGTTCAAGCGAGTTGTATCCAAATTTAAGCTATAATTTGGTACAAAACTCAGCAAAAAAATATGGTAAATCATGAACCACACTAAAAAAAAAGTCAAGTTTAGACTACAACCTTTATCACTTATATTTTGACTATTTTGCCTAGCATAATATTTTTGAAGGAGTAAAACTCAATTTTTAAAGACTTTGCTAAGCAATGGTCAGTTTCTTACAGTATCTGCAGGAGGAAAATTCCTTTCTGCGCGCTGCGAGGGAAACGTTCGTCTCGTGCGCATAATTTACCCCCCTACCCACCCTATCAATTTCTGATGGAGGAAAAAATCGCAAAATAATACGACCATTGTTTAGCTAAGTCTTAAAAAACTGTGTGTTCACCTCCAAGATTTTTAGCTTTTTTTTCGTTTATATTATGCTATTTTCTAAAAAATTTTTTAGTTTTTGAAATTTCAATTTCAAACCTTCATAACTCGGCCATTTTTGTAGTTAAAGACTTTAGCAATACCGAGCAAATAGATCTCTCACCTGTGCAAGCTACAGTTCTCATTTAGATTACTAAATATCACTGCTTTGATTGAAAGCATCTTTGGTGAATATCAGAATTTAGCTGTTCTTGAATTTATTTTTCTGACACTAATCATAAGCTCAGTGGTGACTGGTAAATGTCAACGATCACCCTGAATATGAGGCTGTTTCTATAAGTTCTTCCCAATAAAAGCACCTTGAGCTTTCCATAGGCACAAATTTACTGTCTGTATGTCTTTCTGTTTCTAATTTCTTTTCACGAATCTATTCTTAATTCATTTTCACATACTATCCAAACTTTAGTTCCTTAAAATTCATCTTGCAATATATTATTGAAATTTTAAATAAATTATCCATTCTTATTTTTAGTATTTCTTCCTTTAATAAATTATATTGCTAGGCCTAAATTAAGTATAAATTGGAAATAGAAATATATTTAGGTTCAATAACTGTGATTAATTCGCCTAAAATCTTCTTGTTTTTTTTTTAACATTTTTTTATACTCTAAACGTAGTATTTAATCGTTATTCAACATTTTGTCTTTTTGTCTCTCCATTTTTGAAAAAATAAAAAAAATCTTTGTGTAATAATAAAATCTTAAATTCTTAAAAAATAAAAGACAATATTCTCCAAACCAGTTTGTTATTTCTTTATTACAAAAATAAGACAAAAAAAGGGAAGTTGAACGGCCATCAGTATAGGAATCTTTTATCAGTAAATAATTAATCCATCTTATGAGATTTGTTAAAGGAAAACAAACACATCGCCTTGACCAAACGTGGACACTAGCCAGTTTTGAAATTCAAAAAGGTATGGCATACCCCGTACACTTTTAAAATCAAAATTGTACACTCTGGATAGTATTTCATGCGATATAGTATTTCTATAGTTTTTATTCGTTTAGTATAAATTTCGTTCCATTTTATTATTTTGATTTATTTGATTTATTTTTTGGTGTGTTTGTTTTCCGATGATTTGTTTTTAGTTTGTTTTTTTTTCTTTCCTAGTAACAGAGTGTACAATTATTTGAGGAGCTCAGATACGAGGATGCAAGTAACAAAAATTATAGTTTTGGTAAACTTTTTAAACATTGTAATTATTTTGAATTAGGGAATATTTTATTTTACGAAACTAACGAGTTCTTATACCAAATTGAAAGATGTGCTTTAAACAACCTGCATTATGTAAAATAGCTGTAGCCCTTCACGAGGCACGTGAAAGCTAAGAGGAATTCTCTATTACATGATTCGCACTCCTTCAAAACATAAATTACTAATCGATTAAATTATGACGAATATGCTGCCACTTTACAAAAATTCAACATAATATATATTTCTGATATTTCTGCTCCAATGAGAATTAATATTAACCTAACCTGGTGACCAATTTTCTAACTTAATGACCTTGACCTTGAAATGATAGATAGGTATTAGAAAGTGCTTTCAACAAGTGCATAACCTATTTTGGATACACTACACTTAAAGTACCTCTTCCAATATGTAAATTAAGAAAAACAAGAGCAATTAAAAAATTCTGATGTATCTTAAAAGTATAAATAAGTATAATTGGCAACCATTCTACTGGTGTCATTCATTTTCTTACTTGCATCTTTTGGTTTCCAAGCTCCTCATTTCTTGTCACTGAAAAGAGGCCTTGGCTGGTGCTAATTAAAAATTTAATTTGGTTTCAGTGTGACGGTTCTATCGACGAGATAATAGAACATAAATGCAAGATGCTCGGCAAAAGTACAGGTAAAGGAAGAGCTTTCCATTTGGCACAGTGGATGCGAGGTGAGTTGGACCAAGAGAAGAACTCACAGACTTGGTCAGAGCCAGAGATAGAAACATGGTCAGAGGAGATGCTTCGACAAAGAACTCGCGAACAAAATCTTAATCATCACATTAATGATGTGAGCACCACTGAAAAGTTTGACATCAATGATAATCCTGAACAGGATACGTTTATGGATCAAGTTAATCCAAAGGTGAGATGTCTCATCCATTACCTAAAGCCTGTTTTACAATGATAATATGGGCATTATATGTCTTTTACTTTTATGTGTACTTAATTATCAGTCAACCACATTTATTTTCATTTTTATAGACAATATCCAACTCTGGGACTTTACCACTGTGTCAAAAGTGCCATGACACATGCTTGCAATTAAGTCCTCGCAGTTGTTCAGCAAGACATCGTGCAGAGAATGATTCCAGTGTGGATGCATTTTTAGACTGCAACAACAAATGGACTGATTTAATAGTGCCTGCAATTCTCAGTCCAGTTGAGCCATTTAATCCCATCTCTGAGGATGTTATTCCGTCCAACAAATCCACGTCCTCTGCTGGTTATGAGGATATTTTAGTAAGAGAAATTTTACAGATACAGAGACCTGCGCATAGCTTCTATGTAAAACTAAAGTTCACCACAATTTTTTTTAATCAATTACAGAATGCTAATTCTCACAATAATGAAGTTAGTGATGAGGAAAATGGTGAAGAGATCGGTGACGATGACGATGATGAAAATTCTATCCCCGATCTTCCTTACAAAAGTTTAAAAAATCAGTCGTCCAGTTTGAAGCGTTATGCATCGATAACAAATTTAAATGTTGTCGTTGACAATGAGGGACTAGATCTAGCCGAGGTCTCTACACCAAAGGAGACTAATTCAAATACTGAAACAGTTTCAAGTGAAGGCTTTGCTATGAGCTGGGCCAACAGAGCGAGTTACTTCGTCGCTCAAAAAGTTGCATTATTTGAGAAGATTGGCGAAAATATGCAGGATACGTGAGTAAAATATCTACTTGACTACATGTATGAAAATCTTTTAGAGACCAACAAATGCATTTTTAACTTATTTTATTCGTATGTATAGTGCATTTGTAGTCTACGGGTCTAAAAAATTCAAATATAATCTTAAAATGACGTCACGTTTTGTTTCAAAGAGCACTAGTGCAACAGAAGATAAATACTTGTGTGAGAACACAGTATAAACCTCAATAATAAAGTACAGGTCTGAAAGCTTTTTACGATTATGATTGAACACAGCTTAGTGCACTGGCTTAAATGAACATTTCTTTGCACATGGTCAGATTGAGAAAACTGTCTTAGATTTTAGCTACCTACATTCTGGAGGATGATCCTGGAACTACCGTATTATACGGTTTCCAATAGAAAACAGCCCCAAATGGGTCAAATAAGATACCCAAAATAGCCTCTTAACTGATCGAGCTCATTAAATTAAAATTTCGACAAATGTGTAAAAATATTTTGAGCCAAGTTTTGAACCACTACCTGATCCTTCAGCCATTTTATGCAAAAACTTTTAAAATTCTGGACCGTTGCAGGGAGCACAAAATGTTTTTAAACTCTGGTCAATGATAGATATAAGATATATTTACAAAAAAATTTAGAAAAATGTTTTTTATTTCTTTATTTTGAATTTTCAATAGCCAAAATGACCTTTTAGTTGAGAACCATCCTCATATTTAATACCTACTATCGGGAAGTAGATACATAAATTTATAATTTTATGTCATCATCTTTAGGTTTCAACTCGGTCTCTTCAGTGGCCAAAAATAGCTATAAATAGCTATTTTCAAAGATATTTTGTCGAGGCAAGTGGAAGGATGCCATAATTATTGTAGTTATAATAGTTCATTCATAATTTTAATCACTCGAATAAAATCAATTTCTGTAGATATACGAATAAAATAACTCCCTTACCCTAGGCTACTTGTAAATTATTTTCTGACATTCTTAGAATTCATAAATCGACTGTCCAACTAATTGTTCAATACTATTGATAACAGATTGCGATATTTGCGTCCATCACGTGACCTTGAGCTTACATCCACCAGCCAAACATTAGCTTTTGAAGAAGATTGTGAAAATTCTGGTGGTACATCTGGCGACGAATTCTGGGGAACTCCGAACAGTGGTGGGGCCTCTGTGGCTTCGAATGAGGTTAAAAAAAAATTATATTCAAATTTTCATCATAATTTAGAGGAATAGAGGTTTGAGTCAGCATTTATATTTGTTCAACCAGTGTGCTCCTTCTCCAATATCCTCTCACGATGACGACGATGGAGACGAAGAAGATAAAATTATCGAAGAAATGTTACTCAACAGGACGACCGCCATGTTGGCTCAACAACAGCACAATATGACCCCCAGCAGAATGATACAGAATAGAGCTCGTTTAGAGCCTCTTCCTGAAGCTGAAGAGGAAAATATCACAAAATCGTCTACATCTTCATTATCGTCAGAGGATACCTCAGTAACCACCAGCGACTGCACAATGAGCTGTCCAGTACCACAGGTAAAGCATTAAATCTGAAGACTATAGGTACTTCGTCTCATTTCATTTTATTTCTCGAGTGAGACGAATAATATTTATTAAACATCGCAGTAATATATTATTTTCCAAATGAACTAACTATAAAGAACCTAAAAGTAAACTTTGATTGTATGTTTTTTATTGTTTAAAACAAGCAAAAAATAGCACTACTAGAATTCTTTTATATTAGTGGAGTAGAGCTGCAATTAGATAAAGGAATAATCAAAACAATGAAAAAATATAATAAACAAAATATGAATAAAAAGTTGATGTGTGTGAAAACTTTTTTAATTAGGATTATAAGCATGCAAACATTTTATTTTACAGTCCAGAAATATCATGTCTGCGGCGAATAATTCATACAACTCGTACATAGGTCAATCGAGCACAATATTTAGCAAAATAAAACTTCGTAGAAGTCAGTCGGTGGACGAGTCAACTGGTGAAGGGGGAAAGTAAGTATTTACTCAACAGTAAGAATGAGAATTGTACTAATATTAACGAAGTATGAAGTTTAAAGAATGAATAATAATAAGCGAAAATATAAGAAATGAAATGTAAAATGAAAAAATAGATCAAAAATTTTTTCAACCGTTCAAAAATTTTAATGTAAGTACTTATACTTAGGTACTTTCTGAGATTTTGAAAAATTCAAAAACACATTTTTTCAGAATCACAATGAATCTTGGAGAGTTTGGGTTTTAAAATGTCTCAAACAGGATCAAACATAGTGTGTATAGGACTGTAGGTATAGTTTAAAAGAAACAATGAAAAATAAATTTTCAAAAAAAAAAAAAGCTCAAATTTATCAATAAAAATGACGTTATCATCAGTCTTCTGTGTAAGATGAAATAATTTTATTCCTTTATTTTTGTTGTGTAACTCTGATATTATAGCTATACTAGGAAAAAAAATTTATTTACAGACAACCAACTTCAAACCTAAATACCTCTAAATCTGTTCGAAAATCAAAAAAGTCGATGCTAGTTCGATTTTTCAGTCGTGATATTCGTCAAGATGTAAGTAGAAATATTTAATTTACCATTACATTACTGCTATAGTTAATAGTAGTGTAGTAGAAATTTAATGTAGTGACAATTTCCTTTAGTCGGAAGATAATCAAGATAGAAAATTCTGGCGAAAGTTGCGACGAAGACAGACAAATTAATTTTCGTTGTTAATGCATGCTGTAAAAATTGATTCTAGAAAGAATTTCTGTCATTCGAATTCGCAAAATTGAAGCAATTTTTCCAATGGACATGCGGTTCAAAATGAACTTATTCTGTAGACTATATATTATTTTGTGTCTTTTTACTTTTTTTGTTGTTGTAATACTGCAAAATGTGAATGCTACATTTCATAAAGACTGAAATATTGGTTACGTGACAAGATTCATCGCAATTTCCTATTCTTATTTTCATTTTATCTCTATTTTGTTATTATTTTCAAGCTTTCTCCTTTACTTTTCCAACTTTTCAACATTCCCTCCATTTTGTAGTAATAACATTGTTCATAAAAAAAATTTCTAGATTGTCGTTATTATTACGCAACTGAATTTTTCTTTCTTTAATTCTACATTTTTATTAGTAGCAATAATACGAGTATTTAGTTATACATTTTCCTTCCCTGCAAAAAATATTGTTGATTTTTTTGTGTGATATTTGAATACGGTAGTAAATAATAATTTATAGTTTGATATAATGCTGCGTATCAAGCATTGACGTACCATAAGCCATAACCGAAAATCATTTGATTTAAGCTCAATTTGTTTTACACCATCTAAGAATTATAAATGTTTTTTCTGTTCAAATATTTTAAAACTTACTTGAAAAAAATTATGTTCCTACTACTTTTAATTTGTGCATAAAAATCATTGAGCGGACAACGGTTTGACTCGTAAGACGAGAAATACTTGAGAAAAGCTTAAGTATCCACTTTCTGTGTAAAATTGAAGGTTTTGACATAAGAAAAAAATTTTTTCCATAAATTATCTAAAAAGCGAGTCTTTTTTCATCAGGCTAGGTCTCAGTGTTTTGCATTGGAGATTTTTTTGTTGTTGTAAGTACCTGCCTAAATACAATCTAAAATTCAATAGGTTTGCCGCTGCACCTCCATTCAGAAATTTAATTGGGACAAAAAAAAATCGTGTAGAGTTTTTGTTGCTTTTCTAACTTTAGTCTAAGTCCAGCTATACTAATACTAAGGAAAAAAGCTAAAATAGAATGGTTTGCCAACTTGACTGCATGTTTCCCAGATTTTTCTGAATCTTAGATGTAGGTACCTATAGTTTATCAATAGTATGACAAAATTATCGAAGGGTAAGTATTTTCTTTTATTAGTCTTTTAGTTTCACTCAATTGCAGATAATAATTATCTAATTCTTCTCATAAAAGAAATATTTTCTTTTCTGACACAAGAATTGCCTATTATTTTCATTCACTTGGTAAATTCAACTTTTTTATTCTTATGCCATGATATATTCGGCAATTCTGTCCCATAATTGGTTCACCAAATTAAAATTAATGCGAAAAAATTTTTGAATAATGAAATTGAGAGAAGAAAATAACTATTGAGTACAAAAAGCAACAAAAAAATAATCGAGTTACAGTTCTAATAGAAAATATTTATTGATAACTTATTTAAATTTCATAACAAAATTGAAATCATTTTTCTCCTTCCACCCGGATAGAATGTGACACTCATTTAGTCCATACTCCATCACATGAAATATACCTACTCATCGGTCAGCTAAAATATTATAAAATAAAACAAAAAAAGTCTATAGGAAGACGAAAAATGTCGATAGTAAAATGAGGAAGCGCAAAAAATATGAATGAAGGAAAAAGTGAAATAATCGACGTTATTCACATCTGCGACAGTCACTGAAATCCAATTTCGATTATTTCAAATCTGGTAACTTTTAAATTGGTATTTCGATTTCATGAATCGGAATAGTAGTTGGTGTTACTTCCAATAAAATTTGAAGATATGTCGTCATCGGTTCTAAACAAACATAAAAAATTTTGGTAAACAATAAATATTTTGAATTATTATTCAAAATATTATAGATTAATGAAAATTTATTATAATATTAATTTAAACAATTAAAAAAGTACCTATTTACCAAACGAATCATTTCATAACATTGACAAACAGTACAGTCATTTTTACTTGAAAGAATTAGCCCAATGATCTTTCAAATTTTCATCAAAATATTTCTAAAACTTTTCAGTTTTCAAAATTAAATGGAAGTTTTATTAAAATAATAAATAAATAAACGAGCATAAATACATAAATAAATAAATAAATAAATAAATAAATAAATAAATAAATAACAATAAAATAATAAACTCAAGAAAATAATAGCAAATATTAAAATGATTTCAAATATTTTTTTGTTAATTTTTTTTTCATTAAGAAAAAAATTTATTCAATTTTATTTAGTTAGATAGACTTTTGTATTAATTGTTTTACATTAATTTTTTCTAATAAGTGAGTTCTTTTTCTTACCCATTTTCTCTATCGTATACTTACTTATAAATGCTGGAGTATATTGGTGTTTAACAAACGGTATATAAAATACGACTCCAATTAACAGAAATATCATTGTGTATAAATATTCAATCTGAGGCTTATCAATTATTGGTGCAATCGTCAAATACATGGACACAATGAGCACCAAAATAGGTATAACTAAAGGCACCTGAAATAAAATTATCTTTTGATTATTTTGCTCATTCTCAGTAAACTTGATTAATTGGAAGTACAATGTCAAGGTTGATATTATATTCATAAAAGGCACAATGATGCGAAAATAAGACGTAGGTACTCGTATTTACAAAATATTGAATTTTGTTAGCTGAATATTTTAATTTCAAACAAAAAATTTGAAATAAAAAAATTTTTAAAATTAAAAAATAGAAAGAACTTTTGGTGTAAATACTTATTAAAAATCTTGCTGAGATGATCTAATTGGAAAGTATAAATTTTAGTTATTTTTGAGAAATTTTTGAAAAATCAAAAGAACGACGAAAATGAGAAAATAAAGACATCGGAAAAAAATGTAGAATGTGCAATAATTTTATCAGTTAGTAAAACAAACCTTGTATGGTCGTCGAGCATTTGGCTTGGTGTATCTCATCACCAATAATGCGATCATCGCACCCCCATAAAATATCCACGCTGTGAAACTGAAAAAATCAATCAACGAGTAAATGCTCCCCGATAGCACCATAAGTATTGCAATTATGGCCTGGAAAATGAAAAAAGAGAGGAAAAATCAGAAAATATATAGAACGAAGCACATAAATTACTCACTAAGGAATTTCTTCAAATACCCAATCTAATAAGAAAAGTATAGTTCGATTCTTACCGTAAATATTAAACCCGGTGTTGGGGTTAAACTCCGTATATGGACATGGGACAGCACCTCCAACATATGGCCTTCTCTGCCTGCGGCGAATAATAATCTGTAGGTTAAAATAAATGAAATGAAAAAAAAAAGAAGGAACCGAGACAGAAAACAGGAAACTCTTGAAAAAGGAATTCGAATTGGGATTTCCGCGTGGGTATAAATGAATTTGAGTTTTTGTCGATTTGCTCGATGCTAAATTACATTTATACCCTTTTTTTTTCTATCTTCTAAGTGTGCTCAGTAATTTTTTTTTTTTCAATACCTATGCAAAGAGATCGAAAAAAAGTGTAAAAACTTAAATGTGTCAATGTGTGCAACTTCCATATTTATTTGTATACTCCTGTGGATGATGTTCAGAGAACTTGCAATTTACTTGTGTGGTGCTCAATTTGATTTCAATTTAATCATTACATTTGGCACCCATCAACCGTGGCCTTGTCATAAATAAATTCAAAACATACCGTCCGGCAGCAAAAACCGTTCCATTAGCTGAACCAAACGTTGATATGACCACAGTCAATGACATCAACCACGCCATCATTCCAAGAACACGTTTGCCAAAAGTCTAAAAAAAGAAAAGTCATCATCCTTGAATGAAAACATTTAATCAATTGGCATATTGGTTTTGGTAGTTCCAGAATTTTCGGTGCACTTCCATTCAAATTATTTACCAAAGATTTAAACTTATGAATAACATTCTTCCTTCAACAAAACTGAGAAAAATCTATCAAGTCTTAATAAAATCAATAAAATTAAGAAAAGTCAAACCAAAATGAACTTAGAATATAATTTATGGCGCATAGAGAAAATAAAAAAACCACAAAAAGTAGGTACACTATAAAATTGATAAATTAAATTCACTAAATTAATTTAGAAAACCTTGACTTTACAGTGAAATATATTCTGGAAGTTTTTTTATTTTATCAGATTCTAAGGAATGTTAAGTCTTGCTTTTCAACTTTTACACAATTTTCTCCTTTTGTTTTGAGAAACTCTAACCCAAAGGGAATTCTGTTCCTTTTTCCAGTCCAAAAATTACTAAGTACTACTTTTCCACTGCACGGTTCATTAATTTTGCATTTCGGTTTTTCGGAATACGTCGTTTTTGTTTTCAAAATTAAATTAAGTCTTTTTTCACACAAACAGTTCGCTAAATCAATTAAAATAGAAAAGAGCATCAGTCAACATACCACTGCCACAGCTTCTGATGCTATCATTTCATCTGGTGTCATTACGGTCAGATACGAAATATTAATTAACACGTAGCAAGATGTCACCAAAGGAATGCTAATGAATATGGCACGAGGAATATTACTGTTGACAAGAAAACAAATTTAGTGGGTACCTAGTGTTTTTATAACCTTAGCTACACAGAAATTTAAATATTACATTCACCTCAACCTTTATTACAAGTTAAATATCAAGCAACGAGGTGTAGTCAATTTTTGTTAAAAAGTTTTCGTAAAGACGATCGAACTTTCAAATATCGTTAATGGAATAATCAATTTAAGACGAATAAAGGAAGATTAATGACTGTATGAGTATGAAAAAAAAAAATTAAATCTTGAGGATATATAGGCATAGACTGAGAGAGTGGGGAGAAACTTACTAGCCGAAGAAAATAAAGAGCCTTTGAAAAATATACCTACGCGTGACATTAAAATCCTACTCTATTTATGTAACCGTATTATGTTCAGTAAAAACTGGTGAGAAATAAAATTGAAACATTTAAAAAAAAATCAAATGCTTAGATCAAATAGGAGAAATTTTTATGGTATATATATTTGCCTCATTTGGAAGATGGATTAAGGGGTAATTGTGGAGAGGGCTGTTCAATGCTGGATTAACCCCATGGGCAGACTAGGCAGAGTGCTCAGGGGCACTAAAAGGCGCTGGGGCGCCGAAAAATTGACAAGGGAAGGCCGCGAAGTGTTCCACCGATTCCGGTGCCCCCTTCACGTTATTCGTTCCTGGGGGGGGGGCGCCATTTTGGGGTTTGCCCAGGGTGATATTTCTGCTTAATCCGGCACTGGGGCTGTTGACATTTTGCATTTATATCCTAATTTCCTGTCTAATTTCACTGGACTACACGATTCACAGAGTCGCTTCATTTACCTGCAGCCAGAGAACAGGGGCAGTGTTATATTATTGTGATCTATCATCTGTGGCAGCATCTAATGACGAAATTTCTGAAGTTACATTAATTAGGATCAGTAGGAAGAGGAGGGGAATGAAAGGGAAAGAGAGCAGGAGAAGTTGGAAGAAGTGAGGAGGAGTAGAAAGAAAAGGATGACTAGGGGCTGGTTGCACCGACCAGAGCTAATTTTTACTTGAAGTTAAATCGTTCTTTTTCAATGAAAAAATATTTCATATAACTTTGATTTAACTTGTAGAGTAAGAGTCAACTGTGGGTGGCAGTTTTGCTACAAGCAAAAGTAGTAAAAGGATGAAGAGAGGAGGACAAGGTCAAGAATGATGAGGCTTGAGAAGACAGAGAAAAAGGAGGTGGTGGTAATGTGAGGTGTCATCAGACTTAAAGAATGTTGAATTGAGTTCTAGGGAATTGTTTGGTGAGTGTGCCAAAGAGGGGACATTATGGGCACCCAACATGTAAACCGAGCAAAGGTGGCTCAATTTGCTTATTGATTCCACCTCGTACACACTCTATTTCTTATGAGACCTCACAAATTCATTTACTAGTCATGCTGCAGCAAACGTTTCAAGAAATTTATGCATAAAATCATGAAACTATTTTTTTTTTTCTAAAAAAATTAATAGGACTTGGGTAAGTGCTTCGCCAATATCGAGTTTAAACTTTATCGTAGAGAATAGGTAATAATGTTTCAAACAAAACGGAAGAAAATGGAGTTTTGTTTTTAGCTCGTGAAAAACTTTTTCAGTTTTATTTGTGAATGAGTTCGAGAGAACGTGCTCAGAGTATCAAACTATAAAGAGTATTTATTTTGAAGTAATGAAGTTGTACAAAAGTTTGATTGGGAATTTAACGAATGTCTACTGTTTAGCACACTGCACTGGAATCTCACCGCATCTGTTCACGGCTAACATCTAATCACTTTAAAAGACAACTTTTTTTAAAAGTTTCACTCTTAATCAGCGAAGAGGAAATTGTGAAAGACACTTTTCCCATTAAAACGATTTCCTTGAGGTTATATATTCACTGATAAGTGTCATCGCGTCAATAGAAGAAAAGTTTCCTCCACATTTTGACATTTAATAAAAACGAAATATTGATTTTCTGTTACATCATTAATTATACTTTTGATTCATGCATAATTTTCGCTTTACAGCAAGCGGCCAAAAGTAAAAGAATTTCTACTTACACCGACGGATTCTTTATTTCTTCGGTGGCATAATTTAAATTGTTCCAGCCATCGTACGCCCAAAGACCAGAATAAAAAGCAGTCGCGATGTCACCGTATGAAGTTGTGCTATGCCTGAACATATTATTCAAGTTTTTTGTTTTTCCTGAAATCGTCCAAATAAAATAAATTTTATATAATATCTAATGAAAGAAGTTTCAGAATTATTTTAGTATTAATAGACTCATCTTTATTTACTGATGAGTTGGAGGCTTAAAAAATAATTTTTACTGAATGAAAAGTACAGACGGACTTTGAGGGGTGACAGGGGAAGGGGCAAAACCCCTTAAGAACTGAAATCTGCACAATCCCTGTGAAAATGAAATTATCACCCTCCAGATCAAAGAAAATAACGAAACTATTGATTTATTTGTACCAAGCCTTAGATAAGTTTTTCATTTTCCCCCTCCTTTTTGATCGTTTCAATTAGATTTTTTTTTAGACAAATTTTCTAGCCCATCAAACATATTTAGCAAAAGTCCATCTATGATTAAGAGGGTCAATAATTTAAATGAAAAAAAAAAATAGAAAGTATTCAGGGCCAGATCTAGGTATTCGGAGCCTGTAGGCAGTAGGCAGAGTCTTTTTTTGCACCCCCAATGCCAGCAAAAAGTGAGAATAATTTCTAATTCTTTTTTAAAAATTTATTTCAAAAGATGAAATTATAAAGATACCTATAGGTAGTGGAGAAAATACTTTTCTGTTCTTTTCAATTTTGCATGAAATCCATGCTTAATTTTCTGCCCGTGAAATTTTTCGCTCCAAGCCTGGGTCTAGTGAGCTTACTGCCAAGTGGCAAATCAGTGGCTAACTAAGAAGTAGCCAGGAGAGGCATGGGCCCGCCCTCCCAACATTTTTTTTTTCTTCTAAAATCAACTAAAAACCATGGGGAAAAAATCGAAAAAGAACAAATTAACTTCAGTATCACTATTTTGCATGTTGACATTTTTTCCGCATTTCTTAGACCCCCCTTCCCCTCGGCCAAGGCCCTGAAAAAAAAATAGTTTCACCACTATGGAGACTACGATTCCCATTTAGTGAGCCTCTCAAGTCTGGAAAATTTAAAGTCCCATTTAGCCAGCCTCTCTAGTCTCGAAAATTCAAATTAGAAATCGAATGCAATGAATAAAATAAAAATATTGTCATTCTTCATTTTTCTGTCAACATGATCGACCGTAAAAGCTCAAAATAAAACAGAACAAGCTGCACGGGGACAAATTAATCTTTTATTAAATAATGAAAAAGGAGGTGAACGCAGGTATACGTATCAATTGTAGCCCTGTCAACATTTTATTCCCTGTTTTCATAAAAAGAAAAGAAATAGGAGAGGAAATGCCTACCCTACCTACGTGTTTTTCGCTCGAAGAGATTTCAGAAAATATCAACTTTTTTTTTTTTTTCCTATAACTTATAAATGTTGGAGACTGGAAATGTCAAATTGGAAAAAGATTGAAACTCTTATTTTTGTTAAATACACCTACAGAAATTTTCCAAAAAATGACGTAAACTCGGAATTTTGATTAATGAAAATCAAAATGACAGATTTTTCACCAAGAAATAATTCGACAGAATATAAGCGTTGAGTGTGACGTCATATAGGTACCATCTAGTCGTTTTCACAAAAATAATAAATTGCATTTCTGCGGTGATCTATAATGTACTCCGTTCTTTATTTTGAGCAGGTTTTTGCAGAAAAGTAGCTCTTCGCAGCCCTGCTGATGATCAGAGAGGGGGTTAAGAGTATGACAATTTTTCATTTTATGATTTAAAGTTTCAGTACTACTCGTATCAGTCAATTAGTTCCAAAGTTATGAGCAATTGAAGGTTTTTGCTTGTGGACACGGTTTTGGAAGAACTACTGGACCAATAAAGGATGGAAGGTAGGTCTGATAGTGAAAATTTGTTGATTAAAATTTGGTTACAATCGGTTGAGTACTTTTGAATTATTGCCTATTTTGTAAAGAGAGTAATTGCTAGATAAAATTTGATAAAATTGGAAAAAAGATTTAAAAAACGGGAAAAAATTGGAAAAGACTGGAATAAACTGGAAAAAATTATAGAAAATCGAAAAAAATGGGAAAAAATTGGAAAAAATTGCAGATGTGGATAAAATTGGATAGAGCTGGGAAAAAATTGGAGAATTGAATAAAAGGGGATAAAATTGGATAGAATTGGAAAAAACCAGAAAAAACGGAAAAAATGGGAAATAATTTAATGAAACTCATGGAAACCAAAAGGTCCCGAGTTTAAAGTCATCCATGTGGGGTGAGGGTGAGGGGAGGGATTTTAATTCTATTTCAAGAATACCTAAGCTCACAGGAGGTTTGACTAAGTTGGTAAAAAAAAAATGTTTGCACACAAATTCAAATGGTTTAATTCTGCAGTGAGGGCACTTAGGAGGAGAACTCCTGAGTTATAATGATAACTCTTATTTTAGAAAAGTTGAAGAAGTTATTATCACACTTCAGTCGAACATTTTTGAATGGTTTAAGAATACAAGCAATATTAATATATTAATTTAATCATAGTGATGGTTGATCTACTTACCCAACAGTAATCCGTAAGTTCCTCCACAAATGATTAAGGCAATAGCAATCAATTTTCCAGCTGTAAATACGTTCTGCACTGAAGTAGCCAACTGCACACTGTAGCAGTTAATGTACAAAAGGGCAACTGAAACAATTTTAAATTCAATTTACCTTTGATATGACAATAAAAAATCCATTAGTTTGATAAGACAGATTTTAATCCAAGAAGGGGAAAATGAAAACATTTTTTTGTCTTGGTCTAATTAAAAAAAAAAGTTGAAGCTCTTTAGCAAGCAGCTCTTAAAAATGAGTTTTTTCCCCTTTTCTTCAATAAGACGAAGAAAAAACTTTTTTTTTTGTATTCTATGTTTGATGAGCCATTTTCTTTCGTCCTAATGACGTTTACTGAAAAAACTTCAACCCTAACGAAAACATTATTTCGAGTCAGATAAACTGACAATATAAGTAGAGACTCTTCATGTATTTTCACCTCGAAAGCAATTCAATCAAAAAGTTTCATAAAATGGCAGGAACGTAATTTTTTAAAGGGTGTAGGTGAATCATTTTTATCTATACTAAAATAAAAAATGAGACAGCTAATACTTATAGCTTTCATACCGATACCTAAAGCCAAAAAGTGCTAAGTACGTCCATTTTAAAAATTTATGAGAAGTGAAAATGAGAAATGGTATTGAAAGCATTTCTTTAGAAGTAATACGAGCTTCAATCATATGGGATCTCATGACAAATTTCAATTCCATATACCTTTTTCTTGTGTATATTGTGTAATAACTGTTATTAAATTAAAATTAACCTGTAAGTGAATCTTTACTATCAGGTCTGAAAAACACTTGTAGGTTTGAGAAGGTATCTGTTCCTTAATTGAGAAAAATATACATTAAACACGTGAGAATACTTACGGATAGTAATAACCGAGATCATTTTGACAGAATTTTCAGAAATTTCACAACCAGTAGTAAAATATTCGACAACGTATTCGGCAAAACTTAAACAAATTATTGCAATTTGTGAGGGTTTTAAAATCAATGCCGAAGTCCAAGAGAACATATAAGCTGAAAAGGATCCAAATGCATCCATGAAGTAAACATATTCTGCACCAGAAGATGGATTCATAGTGCCTAATTCAGCATAAGCTAAGGCACCTGGTGGAAAAAAAAGTAAAATTTTTTATTTTCAGCAGGTTTTCGACAAAAAACCTTTTTATATTTAATTTTTCTTCTTAATCTAATACTATCCACTGGTACAGTACGGTGGACCAGAGAGCACCCTGTATAACCAAACTTTGTCCTTCGTTATCTACTAAATATTTTCTAATAATTTTCAATGTTTTAAAATGAGCAGTAATTGTTGTTGAAACCTAACTTTTAAGCCTTGAATAGTTAGTAAGAGGTCTGGAAAATTTCATACAAATAATTAATTTGAACGATTTTTCTCGTCTAAAAAATTTTCCCAAAATATATGAAAAAAATTCTGACAGATGCTATAGAAAAAAATATGCAGTTGCTTTCGGTTCGTTTGGAATACTGATGAATTTATTTTTCAGTTGCCCAAAAGTCATTAAGAATGGAATCAATACGAGAGCTCTTGCTTCGATAACTGCATGAAACCACGGTTTTCTTTTTTACTCGCAATTCCACAAGAAATCCTCAGCAGCCGTAAACTGACAAGATGTTTTATAACTTTTCTCAACCTTTTTTTCTTTCATTCGAAAAATTTTTCTCGTTTCAATGTCATGTAATTATAGAATTTTTCTTTTCAGATTTAACTCGTACATTAGGTATGTTGGGATAAGAGTAATCCAGCTTTTTTTCTTTTGTTGTAATAACCCTCAGGTTTAGTTTCAAGATAATAAGTACATGTAGCTACTCACCTAACAGTGATATTACTCCACATAAAAACCAAATGATCAAACTCAGACCAATGGAGCCAGTTCGCACAAGTAAACCCGAAGGTGAAACAAATATTCCTGAACCTGAAAATAAGTACTTTTGTAAAAACCATTTGTCTTTACTCCATACCAGGTCCAGAACCAGAAATGATGTCTATGCCACTGTACAGCGGCATACCCAGACAAAAATTCGGTGGGGGGTTTCTTAAAGCAAAAAATTTTATTTTTTCGCTTACTGCAGAAGCAGGGTTGCCAGATCAAAAATGCATAAAAACGGGTCACCAATACAACATGACGATTAAATTATGCCATAAATGAAACAAATGAGCAAAATATTTTTTTCATTTTTTTTTTTTTGGAAAATTTCTTGATAAAATTTAATTTTTCTGTGGAAAAAACACCAGAAATGAGATAAAATGGCGAAAAAAAAGATATTAACTTGATCAAGAGAGGCAAAACACTAATAACTTAAGTGTTGAAACCTAAGGGCACTAGAGTTTCTGGTACATTTTTTTTGGCTTTGGGAGAGAGTTCACCCCCACCCCCCCGCGCAGGTACACCACTGGACTACTGTATAACTGCAGATGTAGGAGTTGAGCAATAATTGAACCATGATCATTTTTTATTCCTACATCATTTTCGTTTTACATTACTTTGCATCTTATTTCTCATTTGTGATATTATTGCATATTCTAGTTTTTATTTCGTTGTAACTCCGTGAAAATTTTTCGGATTGATTTGAAACTTGTATCATATTGAATCGAATTTCAAACAGAATGTAGAAAAAGTCAATTTCATCTCACTTATCTCCTCAGTCACACTTTTTGCTACAATAAGAACAAAAATCCCATTCATTTTTCTATAAGGCATGCATTTTGAAACACAACACCCTGTATGTCGATTCGCCTTTGCGCACAATCATGTATTTGCATAAGTCGACGAGTTACCTGTTTAATTCATTTCTTTCTAAACACTTACCTACATGTATTACTACTTGTATTTTTCGTTCATAATCTCTTTTCTAAATTCTCTCCCATGAAGGGTGGGGGTAAAAGTAGAATATTAAAAAATAATTTAATTATTTTCTTTTCGCCTCGCTTCTTGCATTACATTTTCCTCATATATATGTTAGGTAGAATGCTCGTTGCGATAAGCTTATCGTCATATGTACAGGTTTAACTGTGAAACTGGTGTTTCACTCAAGATTTACTTCGACTCTTCGAAGCTAAGTTCAGTTACGTTTTATGCTTCTAACGAGTGCGGTTACTCTCGTATATAATTTAAATGTCTAATATATGACAAGTAGAAACACAGTCCAGTGTCAAATTATTTAACGCTTAAATCTCTTGAACAATATATTTTTATTTATTTATTAATTTTCCCCCTCTTTTTTTTACATTTATATTCTTTGTCGCTCATATTAAACTGTTCAATTGTAACTTCGATCAAATGCCCAGAGGCCTTTCTAAGCTTGGCAGTTATGTATAACAACAACAATAAACAATATTGATTTTTGACTTACCTATCATGGTGCCAACTATTAAAGCAACCCCACTGTAGAGCCCCACCCGTCTCTTGAGGTGAATAGAGTCGTTCTTAACTGAGCATACCCTCTCCATTCGGTCTCTGACTGAGTCTCTATTGCCAGATAGGTCATTGCGAGACGCTGAAACAAATTAAATCATATTCATATGAGGTAAAGGCACGTGCAATAATAATAACATAATTTGGGATACGAATACAAAATTCAGTGGCGTCACCTGGTAGTATTTTTTTGGGGGTTCAACTTTGAGGTTCAACTACAAAAATCAAACCCTTCCTTCTCCTCCTCTTCCTACCCCCTCCCATCGCCTGAAAAAAGTGATAAAAATTGGGAAAAAATAGAAAATACAAAACTGAAAAGAGAAGAGGATCTTCAGCTGTTGAAAAAAATTTTGGAGGAAGGAGAAAAAGAACAAACGCAAGAATACAAGTGCCTTCTCCTTTCTTTGTTATTTTTAATTTTTTTTTTTAAATTTTACTTTTTCCATTCTATTTTCTCATTTAATAGTAACTAATTAATTAATGATCAATTAATGAGTAATGAATTTTTTTTTTAATTTGGTTGGGTGTGCAGTGAACACCTTGCACACCCACAGCAGACGCCACTGATAAAATTTAATAATCCATTCGTTTATTTTTAGTTTCATCATAAAAACATCAACGTCAAGTTGGTAGGTACTCCACTGTAAATCTATACGTAACGGAATCAGCATACGAGGAAAAATTGTATAAATGCTTGAGCGAGAATATAAAAGATGATTGGTTATTGGAAATTCACAAAAAAGAATTACATTGGCAAAAATATTTTCCAATACATTTGCAAATAGGGGTGAAAGTAAATAGTTATGATGAAAAATGATGTAAACTCGTGTTTGCTGTACTCATAGTATGACGTACAGTCAATATTTTCCGAGACTGATTTATACATCTACATCTCTGACAGAATTATCGTTTGGGACGGAAATTTATAGTGGAACTGCAATTTCTATAAGGAAAATTTATGAACGTGACTTCTGGATGAGCATTTTTCCATAGAATTATAAAGCTACTTAAAAGCTACGATAATAAAAGTTTACTATCCTGTTTTGTGAGAACGCTGTCTTGAACTCTCGACATTTGAAACCTTGAAACCCTTTAAAAGCGTAAGTTCAAATTTCGAGGATTAAAAAACTTGATGATACGAGTATACTTCATTCGAAAATTTTACTCTATAAACGCAACTTGCGACACGAGACGTATAATGCTCCGTTTATATAACAAGTTAGACTATATTTTGTACATATAGGATAGCGAAGAAACTGTCGAAATAGGGCTTCAGAAGAATATTTTTTCATAATAAAGGGGTAAATTTTGATGATCCAAGCAATCAGAAGAAAAATCAGGAGGTAAGTTTTTGAGACTCAAGAGTTTTATCAAATCGACTGATGAGAGTGAAGACAAACCTATAACTAAATTACTTAACTAGGAAAATTTTAAAAATCTACAAACCGCCAGTTTGCTTTTTCATTATAATTATGCATTAATTTTGTACTACACTTTTTTATGATCCAGAAATTCATCAATTTTTATAATTACCATTCTTTTCATTCATTCTACAATAAAATCAGGCTGCTTGATGTGTGGGGGGAGGGAGCTGAAAATGTGTCATTCGTGACTGGGAAAAACAACACTTAATAAGATGAGTAAAAAGAAAAAAGTAGATAAAGAATCAGAGTTTGGTACAAATAAATCAAAATTATCGTTTTTTTCTATAAACCAAGGAGAGGGCCGATTTCACCTCTGAGGGGCAATGCCTCCTGTCGCCCCTAAATATCCACCTATATTTACACTTGTTTCAAAAGTAGATTTTAAAAGCTCCAAGTTAAGTGACTTGGAATTTTTGATAGAAAAAAATCTAATTTTTGAAATACTAGCTTTTAGGTGTTTTCACGCAGCTTTTTTATCAGCTTCTACAAGTACGACGTGTTTTCAAATTATTAATATTTGACATAATATTGCCAAGGTGGATATATCTGGTTGAAAAATTCATTTTTGAGAAAAAATATTTTTGTAATGAAAAAATATTTCAAACCAAAAATTGTCACAAGGTTTAAAAACAGTCACTAGATGGAGATAAAATCTCAATAGGATTTCCCTGCAATATTTTCTAGATGTAGTGGTAGCAATATCGTTTTAGTTTTATTAGGAAAATATTAAAATGTCCACAAAATATTGTACATTTTGTTCCAGATGAAGGTATACAGTTCTTTTCTCATATTTAATAAAATTTATTTACATATTATAGCATTACTTTAGTAAGTTTTACACACTATATTATAATAACGAATTTTCAAAAAAAAAAGGCACCAAATTTGCAGAGCATTGACTTTCAACTGATACATTCCATATTTTGTGTGAAGTTGAACCAATAGAAAACAAAAAACAAAAAAATTCCCAACAAACATTAAAAATACATTCACTATACCAGTAAATTGTTTTTTTTTTTTTTTCAATACATACTAAATATAAAAGTTCTTACAAATACTGAATGAAAAAAGTCGCCCTCCAAGTTTTTGCTGCTCTATTTTAACTTTACACTGAACTTATAATTCTCGGACGAATGCTTTCAAAAAGAATTTCGCAAACAACATTGAAATTTTCGAAATTGGATGTACAAAAATTAAAAATACAATGGGCTCAGTTTTTGTAACTGTAAAATTTTTCCGATTCTAATCCGTATAATGGCCCTTGAGAAAAAAAAAAAATTCAGAAAACAGAAAAAATTTATTTAAGTAGAATATAAGCACAATTTGACGAGACAAAATGCTAAAATAAAAAGTTGTAGCGTTGGACGAATATTTTTGCAGGTTACTCGAAATATTTGCATGAAATTTCGATTACGCGTCTATCGTAAAATATAAAAAAATGTGAATAAATAATACATAAACTACAAATAAATTTGTCAACTTTATTAGCGCTGCAAAAGAGAAATGAATTTTTACAGCTTCAAATACCTCTGCAAAAGTAGTGAGTGTGGTAAAACTTAGCCACATAATATTCCATTTTACTTCTCTACAAGAGTTCATTTATTTAATTTTACAATTTGCAAAGAGCTTACGCTACATAAATTCCGTGTTCGAATTCAAAAATGTATTTTATCAGACGTGAAAAAAAAAATGATCGAGGATGAAATTGCACAAGATGGTAATTATCTGAAAAGGTATACAGCAGTTACACCCACGAAATTCAATTTTTTTTTTCCTGCTCCTATAGGTTACTTATTCAGAACGATACCCTAAAACTGCGAGAAACATTTGCCTGTACCCCAATATTTTTTGCGACGAGACAAACAAATTCAATTAGTTAAAACATGTATGAAAATGTTTTCCCAACTTGAATGCGTGTTAAATGTAGCGAAAATGAAAATTTACGGTATAAAAGTTTTGCCAGCGAATGAAACTTGAGAAAATAGCTTGTAACAGGGGATTTCTTTAAACAACTTACATGGTTAGGCTGGATGTAATAGTTGCTTAAGCAATTTTATTTTCGAGTGTTTCGCAGTACAAAGTCTACTCGAATTACACATATTGGGATAAAAAATTTATCGAAAGATTTTCAACATGTTTGGAGCCTGTAAAAATTCAGCACGATTAAATTCTGTTTTTCTAATTTTCTTAATTATTTCAGATTACAGAGGAATGCAGTTTTCTTGCTAAGGGGCGATAGGCTTAATATTCTTTGAAACGATTGATCTGCCACTCCTCCTACCATTATGGCACCCGGCAGGTCTATGGTATCCAAAATTGGATCCCATATACTGATACCATATGAGCAGGGATATGCAAGAAGGGGTAAGTCCTTCAAAGTCCCATAGCCTTTTTATAGGTGTGAGTTTATCATCATAAAAGAAAACTAGTCATAAACACACTATCTTTTGATAGAGGAAAACTACTGAAAAAATGAAGAAAAAAAAGAAGAAAAAAATGGCTACAAGTGGTTTCACTTAACCAAAAAGCGACTTAAAAAAATGGCAAATGTTAAAAAATGTCTCTTTTCTTACCTTCAAAGGGTGGTGTTTTTAATTTTTTGGGAATCATAGAATTCAATTTTAGTAATCATCCACCAAAAAATATGTATATCAATGACAGATAGCAATTAAAAGAAGGAAAGATTTTAAACAGCAACCTTATGGGATGGTGAATTTATAATTTTGTTTTTCTAAAAAAAAACTTCCTTTAAGGTCATACCACGCTTTTTTTTTAAGGTGACGATTTGTGTGCGAGTTTAATACAATTGGAACCCATTTACCTATTTGAAGTTCATTTTGATGGATGACATTTTGAAATGTATGAAAAAACCCCATTTTCAGATCGGCCATTCTTAGATATTGCATCATTTCAGACTATGACACCGATAAAAAATGTCATTGAATTTCTGATTTCCAGAATACGCAAGATCCCAATAGAAGAGCTAGTTTTCAAGTGGTAGGTAAATGCAATAAAGCATATATACTTCTTAAAACTCATCATAAATGCATCATTAATTATTTTCCGAGAATAATGCTAAAAGGGGGAAAAAGTAATCTGTATTTTACATTAAGAAGTTGAAAATATGCATTCGGTAATGTGTGAAGTAGGTAGACATTGAAATAATGACGAAAGGAGAAACGTAGGATTGAGAAAGCTAATAAATGAGAAATATGGCACTCACGTTTCTTGGGACGCATAATCGACGAACTCGTGAAAAGCTGAGAACGCAGTAACAGGTAACTTTCATGACACAGAAATTTTCGCACAACTAAAAAACTTTTCCTTCGGTACCCTGTCTGCTGGGAAGAATCGACATTTGAAGCTCCAGTAAACCGTGAAAGAGGCGCTTGCGCCTTGGCTGCCCACTTAAACTCGTCGAATTTTTGTTACAAAATTGAGAGAAAGATTTGAAATGCTGCGTACATAAGTGGTGTTTATTATACGATACTACACAAAAGGTGGGCAGATACTTGAAACAATGTAATTTGATAATCCCAACTAATGCTTAATAACTTTCCTTTATTTATGCGCTGCAAAAAATAATATTATTTCCGAACGCGGTTTCAATAATTGGAAAACCAAATGGAAAACAGTCGTCTGTTTTGCGCCACAAAATGGGCCACGTTTTGTTTTTAGTACTGCGTAGGCTACCTGCGAATTTTATAGCACCCGCAAACCCATATTCGTTTCTACCGTTGAAAAAAGTTCGAGAACCACGTTCAGCATGTTGATCAAGCTTGGACTATACCAGTGAATAGAATTTAATAAATGAAAATTTTGCCAAGACAGAGACCAACAGATGACGATCCGAAAAAATTGATTTTCTCAAAATTTAACCCAGATTCAAGATACAGTCATTTAACAGAATAGAGAATTTTTTGGGGGGAGTGGGGAGGGGGAGGTTTTTATTAGTTGAAAAAAATGTTGTTATTGATGAAAATTACATTTTGGCATGTGTGTTACTGATATCATGGGTGGCGTAATGCATTTTGATCAATAAAATCACATTTGATATAGAAAAAAGAAACCAAATTTTTTGATGTAAGAAACTGTCTTTGTTTTATTGTCGTAGCAACATTTTGTTATTTTACTTCCTTCAATGAGATTAATGCACCTATTGCATCTCTATTGCACTCGTTAAATGTTTTCTGAGAGGGCTAAAAAAGCCTACTCAAGGTCGCGCCACCAGTATTTTATATTTTCAAAAGAAAGATATAAAACTCCGACATGATGCTATTCTTTATACCAAACGATGAATAAAAGGAAAAATAAAAAAATAAGGGTAAAATATTGATAGTTTTTCCGATGAATTCTACTGTATAGGAGCATAATTTGATTAAAAATGGTAGAATTTTCAGATAATCAGGCCCATATTCCTAATTATACCAAAAAAAAATTTAAAAATGGTCAAGTTATAGATAATGGAATTTAAGAATTGTTTTATAAATTGTTTTCAATTCTGAAATATAAATCACTTACAGCAAAGGAAGTCAATAAACATGAATAGTCTTTTCAATAATTTTCAATTCACCAGGTCACCAAAAATTGGAATGAAAAAAAGGAAGAAATTCTTTTTTGAATAGAAAAAAATAGAGAACGTAGCAAGGTGTAAAGCTCATCTAGATGAAAAGAAAAAAGGGGAAAAAAATTGGTCATTTATTCCTTATTGGCATACGGTAAATACTCCAGATTTTAGACCACCCTCTTCAATTATTCCACAAATAGAAACCCTAATTTATTTTCATCTATATCCCTCGATTGTAATACACTGATCAGGACTCGGCTATTATTGAACAACTCGTTGTTGACTGATCGTCGACGTTATGATTAGAGTGAAATATGCAAAAATAGTGCCTGTTATCTGTGGAATAGATAGAGCATTTAATTACCAAATTAAAATAATACACCAAAAAATAATGTTTTTCTTCAGAAATGTTAACCTACATTATATAGAAGAGACATATTAATATCGAAGTACTTATTGGCGCAGAACAATTTATTTCTCAAGAGTATATCATCTGTCAACATCATCATCTGAAATTAAAATAATAATGTTGACAAGTAACCTCAAAACATGTCTGGCATGAAATTAAGTCAAGCCTTTAGACATAAGAAAATAGGCCGATGCAGAGGGCCTGTTTCAGTCCATTTTTCATGAATATTTGACTAACTTTTCGCAAACTTGTATCTCAGTCAGACTAAAACTAAAAAAGAAAGAAAATTATCTTTCCAACGCAAAAGAAAAGAGGAAATTATTACCACGAGGGATTACTGTTTGAAAACTTTCAGATGTTGGTATCTCAAGTTTTAACCGGTAATTTCTTTTCGAAAAATTTTCTAAATTAGATATACGTCCCCTCAAACTTTTTTCTTTCAACTTTCCTTCCAATTTAAAATTAAAACCCCTTCAAGAAAATATCAGCAAGTAGACGTATAAAATTCTCTGAAAGATGTATCTGAAATACGAGTAGGTAATTCAATTCAGTCTACCACCGCTCCGTTTAATCTGATTTTTCAAATAAATTTTTATTCTATAGTTCCTATGACAGTAAACTGAAAATGTAATCTTACTTGGTGCGTAACACCGTGAGGTAACTTTTCGATGTCATTAAGAAAGTTGAACTTCAAAGCATCTGTACTCTAAAAAAATAAACAATAACAGTATTACGAACATCTGAAAAGCTGCACAAAATATCACTCACTTTCTTTGAAACTCTGTCCCAAATCCATATCAAATACGACATACACATTAACAGACGAAAAGATCTTAATCCTTCCAAAATAATTCCATTCATTGAATGAGATTCTTTGTCTGAGGAAAAGAATTCAGTCACTTCGATAGAAACGAGTAGCATACACTGTAACGAACTGGCAAAGTATATCATCATATCGAAACTAAATAATTCATTCGTCGATGATCTCAAATGATGAAGATTTTCATATTTCCTTCTATAATTGAGCACACTCGCGGAATCATTGAAAACCATCGTGCGAAAGGAATTATTCAAATTTTCGTAAAGCTGTTCTTCAGACACCAATATAAAAACAATTTGAAATTCAAATGCAACACGTAAAACTAACGTGAAATCATACACAAAGAAATCGTCATTGGTGGTTCTAAAATTTGCAAAAAGAGCTGATTCGATTATTACACCACCCAGTCCAATGAAAAATATTATATTCTCTTTACAATAACCGCTCGAGTTGGACACAAATAACCGACTCAGAATTTTAGCTTCGGAGGATGCATTTAAGTTGCGTCTGATGATTATCACCAACAATAGGACGGAATTTGTTATTTGTATCAAAAATTTAATACTGGCGAACGCTAGTTTGAAACCAAAAATTAATTTTATAACGTACGAAATTAAGATTAGTATGGAGCATACGTTCGTAAATAACCCGAATTTCGAAACTGTTACTTTCTTTCGCTGGAGACGTAATGGGAACATACCTAAAATGTAACAAATGTGTATCATCTTCAAGAACATTTTCACAAAAGCCTTCGAGGAAAACTTCTTCGTCGCAAATGGACGCCATATATCCTTACATTCCAGCTCGCGTAAAATGTGGCAGCATATAATTATATCTGACATATCGTCGTTTGACGAATTTAATGTTCAACGAGACAGCAGAAAGTACTAACGCTCATTCATACGTCGCCCTCTACAAAGAACACATCATCTTCAAAATACATTATTCCGTTTATTTAAAAGCACATCCCCATTATTAAGTTACTAATGAAAGTTTCGAAAAAAATAAAATCGCCTAACGACTAGACTAGCGCTTACTTTCAACACGTAGACCATATTATAATTTACACAATTTTAAAATTACCAGTAGTACGCAAAGGGCATGCATCTGATTGATAAATCAACAATAAAGGCACTTACCGTTGAAACCAGTCAAAAATGAATTTCAAAAACAATAATAAATAAACGAAAATTGGTCCAATAGTTACTTCAGTAACGAACTAGTACGCCTTATCCAAGGCCATACTGAAAAACGGATGAGCTAGCGCATCCTTGGCAGTGCAACGTTTGTCCGGATTGACGGTCAAAAGCTTCGACAGCAAATCGTACGCTTCGTCGGGGAAGACTTGGCATTTGAATTTATCCGGCAGGTCTTTATTCGGTATAAAATTCTTATTGATGGCGTCCGGACACAGGCAACCTTCGGTGGGCAAGATTTTCTGGAAGCACGACGAACACGATGGCGATTGATTGGAATCGTCTACGTCGGTCGCACTGCGTCTTCTCAACCGTTCGCACAACTTGGTCAAGCACAAAGGCGTTCGAATCTCATTACAAATGAGGTTGCGACCTATAGAAATCGATTTTTTCAAGGGTTACAAAAACTTGGACCTGCTATTTTGTCGCAACTTCGTATCAAGATATTGAAAGCCATACCTAATTTTTTCGCAGTGTCCTTCAATTCATCGGTACCAAAAACTGTGATTATTTCCATAAGAGCAGAAATATCATCAGGAGCACGGAAAAACGGATACGAGCCACTCAAGATCGACAACATGATTACACCAGCAGACCAAATGTCTACAGCTGAAAAGAAAAAAAAAAGGAATTTTTAATTTATACACTACACTATCGATTGTCAACATAGTTCATCCAATAGTTACCTGTAGTTTGGTGCGGATACTTTAACAATACTTCGGGAGATCGATAGCCAGGAGTGCCAGCCCTGGGAGCATGCATAGCTTTTCGAGTGATACAGCTATTACAAATTCGTGGCTTCAAGTCACAACCGCAATCATTTGGTAAATGCTGATGGGATTTGACTAGTGGTTTACGAAACATACTACTGCTTTTTAACGACGAACCAGCGCCAATAGAAAACTGCGACTTAATCTGTGTTCGTGAAATGAAAAATACAGTATATCAGAAAATACAGAAACAAAATATCAGTTTTAAGTATTTTGACCAGGTAGCTTTTCAGCTCAAATTGATTCCAAAAATAAGAATAACGTTTTTATAGTTTTAACATGAAATATGACAACTTGCAGTTTGGTTTCAGTAATTTCTCGAATGGTGAGGGAGGACGGAAGTGTGGTACCAATGGTTGACTCAGGTTAACACGAGAAAGTATCATAAGTAAAGGAAGTGTCAGATTATTAACTTTCAAGAGAATGTAAATCGGCTTTAGAGAATTATTTTCTACATAAGATATTCATAGGTACCACAAAAAGTGCTCAAGACGGCTATAAATTAAACTACATACTTCATTTTAAATAACAATATCCTCAAAAAATGTTCATAAAAAAGCAATGGAACAGTAAGAATTCGAGAAATTCAGGTGACTCTACATGCGGTTACAATATTCATGGTCAGTTTCATACCTGAGAATTCTGAATGCGATAGAAACCGGACCCCACTTTATTAAACGCACATCCAGGCGATTCGTTCATCATAGACTGACTGAATCTTCCACTCAACAGTGGAAAGGCATCCTTCCTCGTCTCGGCCGTTATGTTACCGAATTGTAAATTACGCTTGACAAGACCAATGTTACGAGCAATAGCATTATTTTTAGATGCTGGCGAGTTCTCTTTGAATAGAGGACTTTTTTTCTTTGTCGATGATTTCTTTCCTGGTCTATCATTTTTTTTATCCAGCACATTATTCGACAAGGAATGCAATACCGGTCGTTTCGACTCAACAGCTGGAGTATCCTGGAAAGAATAAAGTTATAATATACTAAATAGTACTCGAAAACTTACAAAATGATTCAGATAAAATGAAATTACTTTTTCGAAAGGATCAAGAACACGCTTCCGATCGGTTTTGATGATTACAGTAGCGTCATTCGTATTTTGTATGCAATCTACATGATGAGAAAGACCGAAATCTACCAGTAAGAACCTACAAGAAAAAAGTTGAAGTTTCAATTATATAATATCACATTATATTATTCAAGTTGACAATTAATTCCAATTCTTTACGTACCTCTGCTCCTTACGATTATATAGAAAATTACTGGGTTTAACATCTCGATGTATAATATTGAATGAATGAACTCTTTGTAAGGCAATGAGCAAATTCTTCATGTAATTTTGAATTTCGCTAGGTGACATTTCATTCACATATTTCTGAAAATATGAAAAAATGAAGATGATGAAAAAATTAATCTGTGTTTCAAGTACATTTCTTCAAAACTTAGCCAAGTCTAGTATTTTTTCAATAAAAATCTTACTGTATTGGCCTTTACAAGTTATTTTTAAAACATCAGTTATAACGTCGATCATCATTGCAAAGAGATATGCAAACAACTATCAAGTACGTACCGAAAATGGATCGTGTGGAAAGTACGGCATAACGAAAGCAACAGCATCTCTATTTCGGAAACACACTTCCAAACCGACCACATTATCCTGACCTCTGAGTATGAAAAAAATAAATAAATAAAGATGTTAACACGTCAAAAAGAAACGCTTTAAATTATGTATCAAAACTACTATATCAACATAGAAAATTCAAATTGAACTCTAAACCTTGCAATGGTTATTTAAATAATTCTAGATTGGTAAATTTCCATTTACATAAGTGTTCAAGCCAAATCACATACTATTAACTCTCAACTTACAACTAGAACTTTATTGAAAGGTATGATTAAAAAAAGCAAAAATTCCAGTATAGAAAATTCACATCGAAAGCAAAAGCGATTCGATTCAAGAAAAATGACCAAGTAATCACACTATCTCTCCTCTAAAATTATAATTCGAACTAGAAGTTACCAACAAATACACATGAAACATCGAAAGCGTATGAAATACGAATCCTGAACTTACTCAAAGAATTAATATAACACTTCACTCTATCATGGGAAAAGAGATAGCACTCTGAAGTAATAAGAATTCTTCGTTCAGTTTTAAACTACGAAGATCTAAAAACGTAATGCAACCCATTAACGTACCCAATATCTTTCAAACACTTCATTTCTTGGATTATTCTCAGCGGATGGGACGTAGGTGTAAGGTGTTTAATGGCAAACTTTTTCTTCTCGCTGAACGATTTACTAGTCGCCACAAACACATTGCTAAAAGTGCCTTCTCCGATTTTCTTATGCACGGTGAAAAGTCGATCCACTTCTGGCAACTTTTCCCTCAATCTTTCGACAGGAGATCGTGCGTTTGGTGCTGTAAAAGAAGGTAACGAATTTTTCAATCATTTGCAGAAGAATCACGATTTATAAATTCAAAGCAACAAACCTTGATCATTATTGACACTCTTGTGGTTATCGTCAGCTGCTGGAAGAGAAGTGGAAACTCGGGTCGGCGTTTGCGGCAGTGGCACAATATCTACATTCAATACACATGTCGACTCCATTCATAGATATTTCAACTGTCAAACAGAAACATACATTAGAAATAGATGACGTGCGGTCTTTATTTGGGGAGCGTAGAAGCCGTTAGTACATGACTGCTGTGAAAGGATTTTATTCCGAGATGATAAATACGGTTTGATTGGGCTGGAAGTATTTTTTTAATTTGATCTAAAGTTGGAAATTAAGTAGCAGATAGGTAACACCAAAGTGTACGCCAAAGCTTAGCAACAAATGTAATAATAAAAGAATGATAACACCTACTATATTGAAGTTCGTGGGAATTGTCAAATGAAACGCGAATATTTAATATTCATTATTCAAAATATAACGTATTATATTTACGAAAATAGTAATACAAAACATAGAAAATGTGATACGTTACCCAGTGTACGATGATGAATCACAGTTGAATCGTTTATTAAAAACGGATTGGAACTTGAATACTGAACAGAGCACTTCATGAAATGCAATAAATTATTGACAATTAAAACTCTTCCACAGTATTTTTTCAATATTATTAATTAATTAATTAATTAATTAACCACTGCAACGCGCCGACCGAAAATAATGCAATACGTTGCACTATGCAGTATGCACAACGAAGAACGAAGGGCGCCAAAAACACCATACCATTTCTCAAATTGCGAGTATAGGTAAAATCAGCTGATTTTAATTTTTGCCTTTATTTCTCGGGGAAGACCAGCTCCCCAGCAGGTAAAAGGACCACAAGCGGGGTATACGGGGCAAGCTCTTACCCAGGTGTGTTCGATTTGACACGGTTTCTCGAAACTGTTACATTTTTGATTTTTATGCGTGTTCGTTTTGTCTTTTGTCACGGATTCCTACGGATTCGGATCTATTCGTGTTCGTTTTGCCAAAGTGGAACCGGTTTCTGGTTTCGGTTTCTGTTCAAGGTCTTGGTTTCTGTTTTGGTTCCTGAAAAATTCGTTCTCGCTTTGCGCATGTTTTTTTTGGTCGCTTCGATAGAATAGAATACCATGTAGAATGTACTTGAATACGAACGGAAGATTTGATTTTGTTAGATTTTCTAGTTCTCCCCGGCCCATGCCTATACGATGTCCCGTCATATTGGATAATCTGTGGTACCGTCTGCACTTGAGAGTTGAGTTGAGACGCTTTTGACTTTTGCGATGTTGATAGGGTCGTTTTCTGGACTCTCGCAACAAATGTTAAAATATAGTAGGTACTAAAATAATGAATAGTAGAAAGAAATATTCATTTCTACAGAAACAAAGGGTTAAGTTACACACGTAGGTATACATGGTGAGTCATTTTGACACGCACCATAGGAATACCTCGATTGGGTGCATGCTAAAACGACTCACATTGAAAAATTCAGGACCGGATTTAGGAGTCTAAAGAGGTGTGGACAAAGTAGAGGAAGCCCGTTTCAAGGGGGGTAGGGGGTTAGTTACCAAATTTTTTAAACATTTTTTAAAAAAATGAAAAACTTAGATAATGCTATAAGGATGTGACTTTTTTTTTAATGACGAGTGGTGGAGGCCCGGAGACACTGGCCACACTGTTCACTCCCTAAATCCGACCCTGGCGAAATTGTACGGAGGAGATGAACGTGTACGCACCAGATAATAAAAATTTTTTTCATTTTATGTGCGTAGGTATTCATTTTAGTTTTAGCAGGATTTTTTGGTTATTTCGAGTTTGAAAATTCAACATGTTTGTAAAATCACCCATAGGCCTGTATAGAAAAATAAAATTGCCGCCTAATTCCACTCGCAAGGTTCATGGGAGAAAACTGAAAAGTACGCTACTGGGTAACTACAATCACCATGGTGCGTAAGTTATACAGGGTTGCATTCCGTTCGGCGTTTCTCATTTAACATACTTCTTTAAGGTTTTGAGTGATTCAAATTACAATGTTTAATTCAATGTAACTCCCTTCAACAGTTATGAAGGCATTCTTGGTATAAAAACCAGTCGCCCAAAAGAGACACCTGTACCTAACCCCGACGAAATGATGAAATTTCCTGAGTGGTGGCCAAATGAGGAGAATGGACGGAATGACCTGGTGGATCAACTGGATGGAATGGAGACTGGCATGACCACTGGCACATGCAAGAAGGAAGAACGCCTCGACGAAAAAAGTCATACGATGTGATATATGTATAGGTACTTGGACTTAAATTCAATGCTTTCGTTCAGTTAACAATCTCGTCTCACGTCTGCTCCTTTGGCCTGATTATTTCTATAACAGCATGTATTTTCTACGAAATAATATTGAGTTTGCTTTTCCTCCGCAGTAAATTTATTTCAAGATCGAACATTCTCTAGTCTTCTCTTGCCGGTGGTAAAATGGGATATAGTTAAAAGATAGGTGTATGATAGTTTGCTGTTAGATTGGTTTAGGTTCACGTATCGACCGAGAAGCAAGTATGAGGTAATTCTTCAAGCATTATTTTGGACAAGAACCCAAGAAGTACAATATTCTGGTAAAAAATATCAGAGTATTTTTATCATTTAAAAATTTCATTTTATTGACGTCAATCATTGGGTATAAGTAAAATAATATTTTGAAGACTAGCAAGTCAAAAATACTGTAAGATATGCTTTAAACGTTCGTAAAATTTCCAATGTAATCAGGTATTTTATACCAAAATAGGTATTCGGAAATAAGAAAAAAACACAGTACATATAAAAACAGTTTACACGGTATAACTAACACAAATTATAAAAGGAAAACAAAAAACAAAATAAACGAAATAAACGAACAAAAAAAAAAAAAAAAAAAAAACAAATAAACGAACAAACAAAAATTAAAATCTGTACAACTAACAACATAATGTACACTGAACACACTAAACTTAAGCAATAAATGTATTTTATTTTACTAAGGTGGATGGTAATCGATAAGGATTAAAAAATGAAGAAAAAAAATGCAGCAAATTTAAAAAGCCACTCATTCCTCGGGTGATATAAGAAATTACTTGAGGGGTTTTTTAGAAATGATTTTTGAACCCCTAAATCATTTTTGGGAGACATTTAATTTTTTTAATGATTTAAACCAATAAAAACAAGTAAGTACCAACATAAAAAAATTCTAGTTTGCATTCAAAATTCAAGATTGTCTACACGATGAAAGCTTCTATTTATTTCGAAAAGTTTCAGAACCTTGCAAGAAATTCCATATTAGGCGGTACCGAGGAATAAAAACTTGATTTCAAAGAAATAAAAAAAGTTAGGACTAAAAATATAATACTGAATTCACGGCGCGTACAACCGTTTTTCCCATTTTACTAGCGCGTTTATTAAAAATGATACACATACACTAAAAACAGATGATCAAAAATAAATACCCAGTAATAAAATTAAATAACAATTACACAGGACTAGAAGAATTCATTCCAACACTTTTTGATGTTACAAATAATGAGTCACAGCTTTAAAACCACAGTCTGAACAGACTTTTACATCCTCTTTCACATGTGTATTCGATTGTTTCCTCAACATTTCCACACAAAATTACACTTAGAAAAAGATTAGATATGTCTAAAAAATATTAAATTGACTTTCGAGCGCACAATTCGGAAAAATTGGAACAAATGAAAAAAAAAAAAGAAGTGATTTAACAAAATGGAGAAGAAAAAGAATACAATAAAAATTTATATAGGAACCGCTGAAGTGATTTGTAAGGTGTTTAAAATCTTAAAAGAGAAGAATAAAATAAAAAGATTGAAAGGTTGAAAATATTTGGTCTCATGATTGAGTATGGATGAAATGTAACATAAAATACGGTAATCAGAAAATATAATAAAAAGGAGAAGAGGAAAAAAATAAAGCGATAAAACGCGAATATAAAAGTTACAATTTTAACAGAAAACAAGTACTCTTTGAGAGTTCAAAAGATACGAATCAGTCGTTATTTCAATAAATCACACAAATTATATTTTATACCTATTATTAAATTGATTAAAGTAAATCGAAAAAAGTTCGTTTCGTCACATCAGCTTCGGAGTGAAAATGTAACAACAGAATGAAAAATTCATCGCATTGCACCGACTACAGGGTACATAAAAAGTTTAAGGAAGACTATTGGAAATAGATGGATAACTGGATAGTAAAACTCCATAATTCACATAGAAAAGTTTACCCAACTACTCGAGTTCTCTTTAAAGTTTGTTCATCTCGAATATCGGATTAAAATTAATCACAAAATAAAAAAAGAAAAATATGCGTTTACATATTATTTAGTTTCAATTTTTCGAACCAAGTGAAACAATGAGATATGAGAAAAAATAGCAGGTTTCCTTTCGATTCTGGCGAAATATTTTAGGTAGGTATACTTAATCGGCTAAGTAAAAAATAAATGAAAAGAAACGTTCATTTTGTTGTCGCCTTTTTCCCACGCGGTTTTATGCTCTCACTAATCTGCCACATAGCTTCCTCGCATATAAATTCGTCGAAGTTGCTGAAGAATGCAATAATACGATCTCGATCGCTACCACTTTTGAAACTGTACGTGCTGAAACGTTCGAAGAGTACAAAATGAAAGATGATATTCGTCAAAGCGTGAGACTAGGAAGCCCGAGCAAGAAGATACTGAGGTACTTACAGTTTCTTAAATCGTTTCATATTTTCCACAATGTGAAATTGTTGCCAACGTTTCGAGAAATTAATAACACCTTCACTCAGATAATCATTATTGCCGATATGAACGAATGTAAGATCTTGCAAAACCAACCCTCTGAAAGAAAATGTAAAAAAAAAAAAATATATACATTAATATTGAATTTATAGAATAGACTCAAAAAATTTATTCATTTCCCATCATCAACCGGCCATTCTACATTGAAATGTTAATCTTAAATAATAATGTGTATTATTTTCAAGAGATCTAGGGCATCTTTTGTGTAAAGTTCATTATACGTTGAAAACACATTGCCAACTTGAGAAGCAGGAAACTGTCATTCAACAATTTTTTGTGATCTAGAGTGTGTTGAATCATGAAAATGCATAAAAAATTTTTTCCTCGAGCTTCACGTTCTTACAAATTTGAATTTAAAATAAGCAGGTTTCCAAGTGAAAACCTGCTAAAAAATTCTTAGCTACGATTTGAATACGGGGCATGAGGTTTGTACACAAATGCCAGAGGACTGCGCCATAATTCACTCTTCAAATTATACCGAAGGAAACAGTAAATTAGCAGGTTTTCAGGTGAAAACCTGCTAATACCAACGGAAATTTGATAACGAAGAAATCGATAAATTCACCTACGAAAGTCAAGTTATGCAATTCATGTGCCATTCGAGTGCAATGGTCGCCGATATTTTAGACGAGGTCACCTACCCTATGAGACGAACAAAATTTACTCACATATAAGGAATACAAGGGGGCTGCGTTTCAACCAGAGCCTGTCTGTACGCTCTGAAACTTGAAGAACTGTCGATGAGGGCACAATATTCCTTCAGTCCATCGGTGATATGCTTTTGCCATTCCAACCTCCTGACTGGGGCGCTGTCTAGCGCAGCTAACAATGCCAAATATGAATTATAGTTGTTCAGTTTCCTCAGATGTTTCATAATTTTTATGAATTTTACAACGTATCTTTCACGATCTTTGGCATCAGTTTGTTCGAGAATTCGTGACCGGGCCCTAAAACGAAGAAACATAAATGTTGAGAACATTCGTACGAAATAGCTGTCGAATTGTAAAAACAGAGAAAAAATAGTTTACCCACCAGAACGATACTTTGTTAAAATGTTCGGTGAAGCGTGTCAAATTTGGACTAGTTTTCTCATCTTGTTCTTGCGTCCAAATTAGGACTTCTGGTATTTCGATGTTGTTGAATAATTCCGCATCTAAAAGCGTCATTTGTTCGGCGATATGTTCGGATTTGAAATCAAAAAGCGTAGATTGCCTGTAACATAATGCAAAAGACAAGTTACAAAAAAAAAAAGTTACTGTTCGTAGATAATTGAATATAATAATTATGAGTACAATAATCTATACTTTATACGGATATTTTGCATACATGTGATAATGAAAAGTTGAGTATTACGAATATCTTAGTAACGTAATGTGATGATAAGTAAGTATTTATTGGGGGCCATATAAAATATTTTCGAATAACTTTCATCGAGAGCTGCTACCATAGCCTTTAATTCTGATGAGTAGAATGATATTCGGTTAGCGAGTAAAGTCGGCGCGAAACAAATGTATGAATTAAATCCAAACCGTACGGATTCAAAACGCTTTCATTGATATAGATATTTAGACACTGATAAAGAAATACAAAAATTTGTCTAAGTCATAACAAATCTTGGAACAAATTTCGATCAAAATAAGTCGTTCTCTTCATTTTATATTTATAGTAAATTTTAGTACTGTACAAAATTAAGACCTCAAAAATTAAATATCGGATCTTTTATCATATTGAAAATTTGAACTAATTAATCCTCCAATCTTTTCCAACGTTGAGCATGACAAAATAGCTCTAAAAAAATATTAATAAGACTCCCTATTTCCCTCACACAGCGAACCACTCAACTGTATTAAAAGAGCGTTGCAAGTTAGAATTATAAAACATAAAAATTCATACAAGTAAATGAAATAATTATTGACAGTCGGACTTAGGTGGCGTAAGTAAAATTCTGCAATAAAAATGATAAAGTACCTACCAAAAATAGATGTGTTGACCACGATTTAAAAAAATTACACCACTAATTATAATAATTTATGGAAAATTTATTTTTTTTACCAGAGTTTGAAAGCAAGCTAAAAGTCGAAAGCTAAGAGCCAAAAGACGATCGATTTCGAAGGAAAATGCCGAAAGTTGAAAGCTTAGAATTTTATCCAAAAAGTCAAGAGCTAACAATAAAAGTTGTAGCTATCATGAAAGCTAAAGCTTCATTTTTTTTTTTTGCTTTTCCAAGGCTTTTTATCATTTTTCACGCGTTTGAATTTTAAAAATTTTCAAAGAAAAAAACATGACCAAAAAAACAAAAACAGATGAAAAGCCAAAAGCTAAAACCCTATATCGATTCAGGTCAAAAATAGCAAAAGCCAAAAGCTGAAGCTGTGTTAGATGGTTTTGAAGATATTTTTTACACTTAGCACACTTTTTAATTTGAATTTTCAATTGAGTACACGAAAATATGATCACAAATGATGGCTACAAGCCCATCGTAAAATGATTCAAAAATCATTATTAATGTTGAAGAATTTCGCATTATATTTTCAACATGAACAATCAATTTTTTTTTTTTGAAATAAAACTTAATTATTCTAAACCAACATACCTAGTATAAATATTTTGAGCCGACAACGACCCATTCACAGCCCGATTCGCATAGTATTGCAATTTTGCCACGTATTTCTCCAGCAGTTTTATCCTTAAAGCTTTACCCATCAGTAAATCACCACTGTATATCAGCTGGTACACAAAATCCATAACTAACTTAATTAAATATTCTCGTAAATCCATTATCCTGCGCATAAACGACAAAATAGAATAATTATAAACGAATCGAATGAAATCTATTGAGGTAAAAAATATTTCTCTTATCATATAATTATGCTTACGTTAGGTCACCAATAACTCGAACTAGAAGAGAAAAAGATTCTCTAGCCACTCTTTGGCGGACAGAATCACAAGGTGTGTCGAAGCGACGATATCGTTCAATTAATTTTTCCACTAATTGTGAGGGCGATATGAAGGTACGGTAAGTCGTCAGAAATGCTTCTTGGTACAAAAAATCTGAAAAGAAAAATTAATACTTAATAAATCGACAAGAATAAGAATGAAATATTCATTTCGTCAATGCCAATTTTATAAGTCAAACAGAATGTCGGTAAAATGAAATATTAAATTAGGGAGTGTCTTGTAATCAAAATTCAAATATACTACAGATGAAAGAGTGGTTTACGTATAATTTATAAAAAAATATTTCATTCACAACTATGTAGCTTACCTGCGTCAGTCTCCTCTGTAGTACGCAAAACATTGAAATATAAAACAGAATTAGTTTATCTCTCCTAAATAGAAACTGAACTTTAGTTTTTATGATGGAAATTGGCCTTTACAAATTGCATGCTCATTATTGGGGTTACATCCTTTTATTATGCAATATTCGTGTAATTTATGAAAATCCGAGTAAAATGAGTCTAAATAAACTAAATGGCCGAAATATACCCTACGTATTTGTGTAAATAATGACTCTCCAGTAGGTAATTTGAATATTTTTAAGCTAAATTTCGACACTCGAGTATTATTCATTTATTTTTTTAAATATTCATTTCAATTTATAGTTGATATGATTTCTGCAAGAAAGTGATTTTACCAAAACTTGACTGATATTAGACGAACAGTCTATTGCCAAAAGAGATGGGTCACATTTTTAGACCAATTTTAAAAAAGCGTCGAAAACTAATAAAGATGTCAGTAAAGATCTTTTTGTCACTTCTATACAACTTTCGAAAACTGGACTAACCCTTATTTTTGTAAAACACTGTTCACATGTAAGGGACAAAATTTCAAACTAAAGACTATTTTTGATTGGTAAAGTCCTCGAGTTAAAATGCAGACTGAGCTATACTACTTGAATTAGGCTTTTTATTTTTGCTATTTGTTGCATCCGTGTACCGAACTCACCATTTTTGTTCGCTTTTGTAGCCAAAACGATGAGTGCATCCGGATGTCCACCACGAATATCCGGCCCATCTTCCTCCGGTCGTTTGAACACCAACCATTTGCTGACGTCGATTTCAGCTAACGGATCGTCGAGCACGTCATCGTCGACCAGTTTGTGGTTCTCATACACGCCATTAAAGAAATCTTTTTTTAGCGGACTCATTACGGTTGGAGTTTTGGCTTTGTCTTCGACAGAATTTCTGCAGAAAATTAACAAAAATTTCCTGTTTTAAAGCACCTTCAGAAGGATTAGTGCAAAAGAAAATAAAGTTGACTTACGATGGATGCGGTATCGGAGGTAGTGGTGATGTGGGGGTTAAGGTGGACGCTGGAGACTGACTAGAAATACTGCTTAAGTGACTACGTCGAGGTGGTAACGTGGGTGGCGATGATAAATCCATCGTCATACTGCTGTGGCTAAAAAATCCAAAACATGTATCCAGTTTAGATAAAAAACCTCCAAAATTCCAGGATTACAAATATAAAAGTATAGTCCAAGTAACGTTATTTGCGCATGAAAAATGGACTATAAGGTGTTTTTTGAGAGACAACGATTTTTCGTTACTTGCTAGATAAGCCAGTTCTGTGCATTTTTATAATTTTTTGAAAATTGAAAAAAAAACTTTTTTTCATCCTTTGTACACCATTTGTTACACAACGACATTCCGGTACAAAATGGCGGACCACTCAAAGAGCACCCTATATATCGTTAAATTACTCAAAGGGAAAATTTTGCAAAAGTCAGATACGAGTAAATTATAAGTTTATTCAATTCAATTGGGGATAAAAGTTTCACTAACTGCCACTTTTAAAATGTCTTTTTGAAGCTTTCAAGTAGATTTTTAAAATCCATTATGAGAATAGGTTTGAAAAGTTCGCCAAATAATGAGTTAAAATAATTTTAAGTACGTGTACAGGTAAAATACCGTATCTTATAGGTTGACGATTTTTTTAAATCGAAGTAATAACCGAGAAATTTCCTTCCAAATTAAAAAAAAAAAAAAAACGAATATTTTTTCAAATAATTTCTAATCCACTCAGTCTTGGGACTTATCAGCTACGGTGTCTGTTGTTTTTGTTTTTTCGTGACGATTTAATTTGGGGGGGGGGCTGACTCCATGGGCGTAAAGAGTAACACCTTAAAATTCAGTTCAATGCAGAGATTAATACATCCAGTCGTACACTTACTTGGAACTGCACAACATCTGAAACGAACACGAATGAGAAGAACTACTGATCATCTCTTGTTGCTGCCACTCGGTTTCTTCAAAACTGTAACTGGAAACCGTGTCCGTGTTCTGCAGCAATTCGGAGGACGAACGTGGCGAACAGTTTCCGAACATTTCCATGTATGCCATAACTGTTTATAAACAGAAGCGGAAAAATTCGAATGTATTTAGAGCAGATCAGGCGGGTTAAATTATCAAAGAACCTAATCGAGTGTAGAATCGTAAAGTAAAATAAATATATTAGATGGGCGTTGCGCGCATTTAGTTAAAAAGAACAAGGCCAGTATGAAATTTCAATGTAACTAGTGAATTGATGAGAAAAAGAAGGAAATAAGGCTCGTGCTTTTGAGGAAGAACAATACATAAAAATATGTATCTACCCAAATAGACATCTGATACTTATGCAATAGTTTCTTATTGTTTCTTCAAATAAATAAATTTAATAGTGGAAGTAAGCTACGAGCACGTTTCGATAAAATATTTTGGTTCCAACTACCTGCTTTTAAATAAAATGAAATAAAAACAGGCTTTTGTTCAACTTCTCTCAAAATGCGTCCCATAATTATTTGAAGAACAGAAGTGGAGACTTAAAAATCATTTATTATTCATTAAAATGAATTTCTTTCATTTTTATTTTCAGTCTTAAAATAAAAGAATCAAATTTTGCTCGAGGAGAATAACGTCAGACCTGCACTGTACATTCATTAGAAAATCTGCTTTCCTAATGAAGCATAAATGACACTTTTTCGTTTCCAATTTATTTGTACACCTTTGGTAAGAACATCAAATCATTACCGAGTATGTAAAATGGAAAAGAGGTACCTACATAAAAAAAAAAAAAACTTTTTTTGAGAAAAACTAATTGAAAAGTTGACTATCTCATGAGGTTGCCGTATAAAATCTATCTCTATTTTATTAGCAGCTGTAGGTCATTGATACACATTTTTAAGCCACTAATGACAAAACATGAATTTTATGATACTTAATTCAAAACGAAAAATCTCAATTTAAAGATTTTAGAAATACCACAATATGGCCTAATGTAAAATTGAAAAAAAAAAAATAGCAGGTTTTCAAGTGACAACCTGCCAGAAAGTTAGATTTTTTATGGCAGATGGTAGTGTCGCAGTTTCTTAACGTCATTTTTATGGGGGTCTAAATATAAATATTAATTTTTAATTTTTACTTGATAATAATTTATGCATAGAAAATGCTAGTAAAATACACGACGCATTTTACTAGCTCACGCTGGTAGATATAAGGTAATCTACCTTCCTTTTACATCAAGTTTATTGCAAGACTGAAAATTGAACCAATATATAATTTTTTTAGGTTTTTGTGTTGGCAGCTGAACTGGTTATTTTTATATCGATTGTCAAATACTTGAAAACATATTTGAGATATCAAAATATTTCGATAGTGGTCGGCTGGTTCTCCAATAAAAGTGATTTTGCTATTGACCGACATTAACTACATTAAATATCAGAAAAAAATTAGGTAATTACTAAAAATAAAATATTCAAAAAACGATAAATACTTCAATCTACATAATGTGGAGAATTTAAAAAAGTGGGGTATACACTAATGACTGGTACGCAATGACATAAGAACAACATAATATCATCGTCAGTATCACATGACTCAATAAAGAAAGAACGACAAGTGCAACAAACAATTATCTGCAGAATATGTATCCGGTGGAAGCCAATCACGTGTTTTCAAAAGAGCTACCAGTATTTTTTTTTCTCCAGGAATTCGCTAATGTACACATATCAAATCTCTGAGAATTACATTATAAATATACCTCGACAATTTTACATAAAATATATGATATTGGAACCAAAATAATCGATGATCTATAGCACTTATGATACTGCAGAATCTGAGTTTCTTCGTAACTTGATGAGTGGAAAATGATTTTTTCAATACCTACTTTGGGCATAAAGCGCAATTCAGGTGACAATATACTCAGCGAGAAAAAGAGGCAAAGAAAGAAACTACATTCTCTTTCGAGGTAGAAATGCGAAAATTATTGTTTTAAGAAGTGTAGCTGTGATTTCAAATATAGTATGACAGCTATGACCGAAATATTTGTGCTCCATGATAAAGAGAAGCTTTTGAAATTATCAAAATAACGGGAATACGGTGAAATGTACCCTCTGAACCCCATCCCTCACCATCCTCGCACATACGGACAATGACCTCGATATAAACGTGAAAAATATGGAATATTTATCGGATCGATTTTTCATTCAATACTAGAAAGAAAAATGATCGATAATATTACGTAAGTGTATCAGAGCATGAAGAACGTTGAAAAATTAAATAAGACAATTTTGGTAAAAACACAAAAAATTATAATAACTGATGAAAAATAGATTTCACATCATCAATGACGTATAACAAACATTTTAGGAATTGTGAATCAAAGTGGCCCCTTTTATCTCAACTTGACGAATATGTTATTACATAGTCGAATGATGATAGCATTTATTAAGATAAATCTAAAAATAAGATCATGCTAAATTGTTTTGAACAAAAACGCAGCCAATGATATAAAAGAAAATGATGATATCCAACAGAAAAAAAAAAAAAAAAAAAAAAAAAAAAAAAAAAACGCCAAGATAGAATTACTGAAAAATTTTCATGGCCCTACGATACTGAATGATCATCATAAAGACATAAACGATTCGAAAAAAAAAAATACTCTCACAATATGGAATCCTAATAAGTAAGACTATAATATTAATACTAACCAAGTAATGAAAAATTAAATTTAAAAAACGTTATAGATATTTCAGAATAATTAAAAACAAAAATCCCGAGTCTCACATTTTTTTCAAAAAAAAATAAAATTAATAGTTTCTAAAAAAATTGGACATGCTCAGCAATTAGAACAATTTTTCTGCAATAATTTTCATTTTCAAAATTTGCACTACAAAAGAAAAAAAAAAAGATTTGGCATGGATCAACAAACTGAAATATTGTACTCGTATTCCTAATATTTTGCATTTAATTTTGAAATAATTCGAAAAAAAAAAAAAGAAGAAGACAAAAACCAACAAAAGAAAAAGAAAGAACTGAAGTAAACCTCAAATACTGACGAGGATACATTTCACCATATTTCCAAATTCATAAAAATGCTCTACCAAGCAGAATATAGGCTATGGAAGGAATATGAAATGCTAATTTTAACAACCATCTTACCAGAATATGCCACACATTGAAACACTAAAGTAAAATAATATAAATTCAATGTTAAAGAAGAAAGAACTGATGTGGAACAGAGTGATTTTTGATTATATTCCGTATGTGAATGCTTCAGATGGAAGTGTAAATTCAAATGCGAAATGCAAAGTATTTTTGATGCGTACATAATTTACATACAACATTTAGTTGGTAAAAATGTGCAGAATTTCAACTATTCAAATTCAGTGTTAAAATTTACAGTCCATCTGAAACCTTCGATTCAACCAAATATCTATGTACTCTCAAGTAATGCAATAATGATTCTTACTATGTTTTTTCTTCGGTGGAAGGGGCGGTGGAATACTACTTTCTGAATCGTGTCCATTGCTCAGAATGTCATCGTTGGACGCACTCAGCGCATTCAGGCGACTTAAACAATCCTCGTGCTTGAAGAGGGTTAAATTAGGCTTTGGCTTTTTGATCCTTTTAACTGGCAAGGCAGGAGGAGTCTGAAAACAAAATAAATAAATAATTAAATTACCTAATTAAGTTTTAAAGGAATATTATTTTACATGATATAACAACGGAGTCCGAAAATTGGGTCAAGTTATACATAACTTGGATATTGACAGAACGATAACAGTAACTTGAAAAAAATCATAAGCTTTAATTTTTAAAGATGGCATTTTCTGAGTTTGGTTACCATGGAAGTTCGCTTATCCTCAGCTTTGAAGAGGTTATAAAAAGTGAGAATTACTTCCACAATATCAAATCGATAGTCTACTTCTCAACAATGTCATTGTTAATGAAACATTTTGACGAAAAGTCACTCTATTCGAATTAATTCGTACCAAAATAAAATATGTTTAAATTTTTTTACCTCGCGTAATAGCTTCATTTATAAAACGTACTAATTTTTTTCAACTTTTCAAATAGATCTCAAAATATTTGTTTGTATTAATTGAAATAAGAAGAAAAAGCGCATAGTTTTTTGGAGAAGTATTTTAATCAAAAACACGAGAACAGTCATAAAAAGCAATCGATAAATTCCTCGAATTTAGACGAAGGAAATTTACTAAGAAATAATTTCAGTAAACAGTTATCTTTCAATAATGCTATAGGAAAGTTCTGTTTGCCTCTTCGAAACAATTATTTCGTGAAGTATTTGGTCTACATAATGGGGAAAAAAATAAAAAAGTTGAAAACCGTAAAAACTAATCGTTAAGTTGCATCGTTAGAAATAGGTTATAATCTTTATTGGCACAAGTTTTGAGACTATGAAAAATTGAATGAACTCATTAGAAGTTGCCTCATAATCATAATCCTACAGAAGGAAGATATTACAAAAGAAAATGGGTGAATATCATTCTACAGTAAAAATCAAATTTCCAATATCTCACTATTTATCAATTTTGTTTTCAACAGAAGAACATACGTAGGCAATAGGTTATTACATATTTACTTATGTTATTACTGCAGGTGTCTAGAATGAAAGCAATTGGCTATAAAATCATTTACGCAAACAACTAGAAAGCTAAGAGAATATTTTTACACTTTTGAAAAATTTAGCCGGTCTAACGAAGATTGTATTGTAGTTGCTTCTTTAAATTCATTGTACCAATTCCATACGTTTTATTTATAGTTATTTTTGAACTGATGGCACAGCCCAAAAGTATAACATCAAAAGAAATTTTCACCTTGTTTTTGGAATACTTTTAATGAAGGTATTCCATGAAAGTAGTGAAATTACGAATATCTAATATTATTTGACTGGTAAAAATTATTTTTCATTTTTTCATTTTTTTCTAACAGACACTGAAATCGATGATAGTTTATTATTTTTATTTTAAAAATTTAATATTATTTTTTTTAAGTAGGTACAATATCTGTATCGAGAATAATTTAATCTGATCGCTTTTTTTCATCCATTAATATTGGCATCTCAATCCTCATAATAATTAAATAGGTAAGATAATAACTGAAAGGATTTTCTCTTAGATTATGGACGAACAAATTGATGAAAATATGGCTTCTCGTTTTTCCCGTGGGTTTTACTTTTCGGTCGAATCTAAACTAACGACGGAGTTGAATAAAGCACAAGTTGTTCAACTCGATCAAGAAGTGTCAGTCACAACCGGTTCAAGCTAAATTATCAAACTCCGATTTCCGAACGCAGCCTGTAGGTAGCCATAGCCATTTTTTCTTGTATTTTGGACAACTTCAGCTGACCTTGGCTGCCTTCGAGTAGAAAAATCGGACTCCAACTAACACTGTGTCTCTAGTAAGAGAATTCAGCAAACACTATTTTTAATCGACGAAGTTTTACGGAAAATTGAACAACTTGTACTTCATATAACTTTGATTAAATCCAGTAGTAAGTAGATAACTTACATCGTCATCATCGGTAACACCATCTTTGGAAACAGGACTAGTAGCTATCGTTTTGGACACGTAGCTATAGGTTTCACTTTTTGCCGTCGTCACAACGACTCCATCGACTGTGGATGTCGAATAAATCGTATGCTGTTGTTGCTGCTGCTGCTGTTGTTGGTGCTCAGCGAAGGACGAATGACTAGAATTATTTGACGACATAAAACCGCTAAATGACGAAGATACTCGAGACACTGCGAAAGTGACAATTTTTCATTAATTCGAATCTACGAAACACTTTTTCACTACCTATATTCTAATAACTACACATTACGTTGTTTACACGAAGAATCGTCAGTATCCACCCTTGAAAGGCCAGTGCTCGAATCGAAAGACGCAACAGATGAATTGTCCGACCTCAAACTCAGCCCTTCTAATGACAACGATGATGGAACGAGCATTGACGATGAGGTAGAACTACTGGTAACATGCGAATTCATATTTCGTTTCTTGGGCGGCAGCGGTGGCGGTGATCCATTGAAATTTTTGCTGCAAATTATTAAATAGAAGCAATAGAAAAAAAAAATGCAAATGCATTCGATGAAATTTAAGAATAAAATTTAATCCCAAGCAATACGCCAAATTTACAACTTTTGGTTGAAAACTCGAAGTGCGATTCGAGAAAATTCGCCCTATTCATCTAGATATTAGCATAAGAATTCGATGCTCATTACAGCTTTTCACAAAAATGCAGATGGAATTCCTATGAAGAAAAATTTAGTAAGACGTAATTTTTTGTTTCAGACATACTTTTCAAAAGTTGATGTTTTTTTCACGTTATGAAGAAAAATGTAATTTTCAAAACATATTTAACCTTCTAGAGGACGAAGCACCCATAAAAATCTATAGATTTTCAAGAGTACAGTTCCACATATCAAGCTGAAAAATACTTCTGCGGAAATACTTCAAAATCCATGCCGCGCTTAGTGCGCTTTACGTTTATTTCTACCTTCAAAAGTTGAGTTTGGAATGCTTGGAACTACCTACACACTCAACAAGACGTACCGCTTTACAGTAAGTACTCTAAACTAAAATTACCTTGGAGGAAGTGGCGGTTTTGGAGGTGGATTTTCGTTGGTATCTTGATTTCTCGACGAATGACAATCCATAACCGACTGTGTGTTTCGTTCCAGTTGCTGGAGTTCGTTTGGCGACATAACAATCTCGGGCATGGAGACGCGATACTGCGATAGATCACTGGAGATGGTCGAGCATCGACTGCTCGTTGTGCTACACTCGCTTTGAAAACTTCGATTTTCGCGTTCGTTCACCTTATCGGTCGCGATAGATACTAAATTCTATAAAATAGAAGGGAAAAAAATCGATAATTTATCGAAATCGCATAATATACTTAGAAGAACCGAATGAGGAACTAAATCATCGCCAAGTAGAGGTGGACTTTCTTCATTATCTATATATTAGAAAGGGGAGGGGCACATATTATGAGAAAATTATTACGGATATACAGAGTGGTTGTGCTGAACTGAAACTGATCCACTTAATAGGAAAATTTCATTTAAATCTGGCTACATTAATCACACACTACAAATTATAATTACCTGCACAGCCTCTTCCACATATTGGATGGTCTCGGTAACGTATTCTTTGTTTTCAACTTTCTCACCACGAATCAACAAATCATCGCAAAGTTTTATTAGTCCAGCCACACTCTGGTATACTCGATTTAATCCAGAAACTATCAGCGAGCTGCAACAATCAAACAAAAATTCACTTTTACATACTATGTGAAAACTGACATAAATGAGAGGAGAAAAGATTTTTTCACATACACAAGTATAATATTATATGTCACTAAAATTTACTAGGGTGGATAGAAAGGACGAGCCTACAGATGATCTCACTAGATTATAGTATGTATTTACGCTATTAACCTTGTCACTCGCTTTGGCCATTATCATCACACAATAATCAAGTTATGAACTTTTTCGCTCCATTAAAAATAATGGACTTCGATTCGCAGGGACCAGCACGCTATGGTTGCAATTTAATATTACAATTAGATTAAGCTTTCACAAAAATGTTGCGAGTATAAGGTTGATTAATGATTATAAAATTACAAAAAAAGCGAAGGACATATTTTTCTTTACACCGATCGATTTTATTAAAATAGATACTTGGTCAAAAATAAATTTTACTTCTGAAAATAATTTATGCAGAAAAGGATCCAATATTTTTTTCAATAACAATGTCCATCCATTACATTAAAAAAAGAATTAGTAATTTTTAGGACTTTCAATAGGAAAACAGGGACAAATCAAGATTTATTGTAGATATTCTTAGTATTTGTAGTAGTTTTTACTATCCTAGATGGTACATCCTAATCTTAATTGGTACATTTTACTATTTTTGTGGCGATTTCTAGGTACGATAAATCTTCAATTGTATCAGTTTTCTCATAAAAATAATTAAAAAATTGGTAACGAAATTTTTTTCAGTATAGTACAAAGCTATTTATAATATTATTATAACACACTTTTTCATCAATTTACAGGAAATTTTATGCTCAATTCGTTGACAAATCTGATTAATTTCTCTCCATTTTTCAAAGAAGTCAAACTTCTGATAGCTCGCTAATTATTATTTACTCGACGGAATTATATGGCAATTTATGGAAAAATTTCACCCGATTTCACCCAACAATTTTACGAAAAGTTATAAAAAAGTCACAAAATAATGTTAAGGTTGACCCTGAAAAGCCACACGTTTTACTTGAAATACATTTCCCTTGTCCATATTTATGAATAATGGCGGTTAAAAGCTCAAAAAATTTCCCCAATCGAGTGTTTCTGGAAAATCCCATTTCACCGTGAACTCGCACGAATGCCAACAAAAACATCGACACGATTTGTCGGTTTCCCAGATTCTCACACAACTGCACGAACATTTTGCATGCCTCTACAGGTCTTCCACAAAATGCACTTTTACTCTAAGTACCACTGTACTAAACACGTAGTTACTGCAAGTCTAAAAAAAAAATAAAGAGGAGTGATGTAGCCATTTTAGTACAGCGCGTGCAAACGCCATTTCTATAATTAACCATAAAAACGACGACGTCGAAAATTGTACCTATACTTGAAAAAAAAAAAAAAGACTCGTCATCGATCAAGAAGAGAAGCGGTGAATGTGATAATTTGATCACGACCAATCGATTTTCCTCACATTGCAGTGGGGTGACCAAATACGTGAGCCAAAGGCATGGTCATATAAGAAAAAAAAAAATTACCTACTTGTATGAATCTTAACATACGAGTACATATAAACCATATTAAACCGAATAAGAAAAATACTATGCTAGTAAAACCAACTGGGAAGTACAAAATCCAAAACAGAATTTAAAATTAGGTAAATAAGGAATGTGAATGGATTTAAGAAAGTCAACACGATAAGCAATTCCAGCTTGGCAATCAGTAGTAAATTCTTTATGTACAGGGTGTTCCAGTTCAAGTAGGGAAGCCAGCACTAGAGTGGAATTTATTTATTAATCAAAAACTTTAAAGGTATACTTGACTTTCAGTTTTTAAATAAAGATTCAGTAAAAACCACTTTCCTCCCAGACTTATGGACCGATTGTCACCAAATTTTGACATTTTATCCTCGAATATACCCTATAAATTTGAAAAGGCCATTTTTCCCCAATTTCGAATCATACACACTCTTTTCAACGATTTTTAAAAGAATAGGTTATTGAAAAAGGTTTTAAAAATTCAAAATTTAAAAAAAGAGGAGCGTTCGAAATTTATGTGGTACTTTTCGCTCATTCAATGCGAGAGTGACACATTTGCTACGTAAATCTTGGGAACAATGGATCATTCCTGCATCGAATGAGCAATTTGGCGATCAGTCCGTAGGTCACGGAGAAAAATGGCATTTATGGATGTACTATTGAGAGGGAAAAAATCTACAGAAATAATACACTTCTGCCTTGAAAAAAATTGTTTGGCTTTCAGAATAACATGAAACATAGTGCATATTCTATCTTTTTCAATGTTTCAAATAGAACTTCAAAGGTGAATCGAAACTAACCTTATGGCTATTTGCCTAAACTCGAAATTGAAGGAGCAACAATAATTATAAGTTTCAAGTGTTCAGTATTCCAGCTTGACCTAATCTAAGAAGTTATGTTTGATATTATAATAGTCCCTTTAATTTCAGCTTAAAGCAAAACGTCGATAAGTCAGTTTTAATTTAACTGGCCAAATTCTACGGACGTAACTTTTTAAAAATTATTTCAAGCATAACGTGAAAGCCTCTTTAAAAAGTTGTACCCATCGAGAATTTTGGTTCCTTTCAGCGAGTTTTATTTACGGCTGCAGCAGAGGCGGGAGGCGGGTGGGCCGAGCCCTCCCAAAAAATTGGCTGGCCTTCCCGTGGCCCACTCAAAAAATTTCGGTACAATGGAATTTTTCCAGGTGAAATTTTTTGCGCGGGGGGGTTGTGGGGAGTTGATAATTATAGGCCGGCCAAACCTGAAAATTGATGGCCCTCACTTGGCCCACCCAAAAATTTATTCCTGGTTACGCTACTGGGCTGCAGGCTTGTCAACCCGAACGGGAACACCCGGTATACGAATATTTTCGCTTCTCGAAGATTAGGTACATCAGTTCTTTAATGAGGAAAACGTTTAACGAGCATGTTATAAAATTCCATTGAGGTTTTAAAGTTTGTTCAACAGTTCCGACTGTGGCCAAATATAGCGAAGATGGAAAACCGGCGAAAAAGAATATCTACGGTTTTTGGATAAAATACGAGCATGAGTGAGTCACCGAGTTAAAATTAAAATTTTAAACAAATTTGAGAAATAATTTAAATATTTAATTGAGGTATTTTTACGCAAATAACTGAGCAGCGATGATATTAAGCATACTTGGTTACATTATATTTAATTTTCTGCAGCTATTTTATACTTTTTTTCCTTCTCAAGATCCATAAACTCGCAAATAGCTACGAGAAACAATTTAATGAATGAAAAAAAAAATTATCATAAAAATGTCATTGAAAATTTTGTATGTAATACGGAGAGAAACATGAAAATAAAATACGAAAAAATTCCACAATGCGCCTATGCGAACAGTTTTAATAACACACTCGTAGTTTAAATTATCGTATAATGTTTTTCTTTCTCAACAAAAAGCGAAAATATTTCTGGGAAAACTTCAGTATGACAAAATTTTAAAAATTGCAAATAGTGAATAATTTTATCCTCACTGAATACGACTTACTCGCGTACTTCTAATTTCGAAAGAAAGATAATTTTGACCAACTCAATACTACCCTGATTCATCATGATCTAGCCCAACCAAACGATGAAAACTTTTTTTTTTGTAACGATTTTAAACAAACTGAAAAAAGTTGTTGCGGGATTTCATATCAATGCTACCTAATTTTATGAATTACTTATTTGCGAATATGAATGAAGCAAAGTTAAAAATAATTACTTAGACCACTTCAGACTATCGTAAATGTAATTCAGATTTGCGATTTAAAATATAATATAATTATCTTCCAACTGATAGCAGACGTGAACAAATTACAGACAAATTTTGAATTATGCGAATAATATTATTTTGCAGAGAACAATTTTAATTTAAAAAAAAATCTTATTACCCAATAAAATGTTTGTGGAAAGATCTCTGATTTAGAGAGTAAGAATAAAGAATCTACAAGACAAGAAAAATCGTATTGTTTTAAGAACTCTTGAAAATATTTAGGTTTCAGTAGTAGAGCACGTCTCGTTTCTGTCAAAATCTCCTTACAATCTTCTCCCCAAGTACATTTACAACAGTTTTTCCATTATCTAAAGGATTTCAAAACAATGGTGTAATTCAAGGCTGAGAGTAGAAATTTCAATTTTCGTTTCTCTAAAATTACGCTGTAATTAGGTGTGTGAAAAATCACTTGCTTTCTGACAGAAAACACAAAAAAATCATAATTTTTTCACTTCGAAAAATGATTCAACTATTTCCACTTGGACAGGTGCGGTGATATTTATAGCTTCCTTATGAGTACACCAAATTTTAAATTATTACAGACAACATGATGATTCATAATGATTGCAAATAGGGAAGATACTTATTTATTTTAAAAGTGAAATATTTTTAAAACAGGCACTAAAATTATTTAAGTAATATTTTTGTCACGAATATTCATTTTGTGAGAAGAAATTATGTTTGAAAGGTTATCTAAAAAATGTTGATTTTTTTTAAATACAACCAAAATATTTCACAAAATTATACATTTCCAAAATTTTCAAAAGGTTTTTCTAAATCAAACCAGGATGTTCTAAAAATATTCCCAGAGCATTTTGAATTTAAAGATTATTTTCGTGTAATATTATGAATATTTGAAAATATATTCGTGTTTATTTTTATTCTTCTTTTAGAATTAAAATTTATAAGTCAACTATCTATTAACCATAATGAGTAAGTTGTAGGTATACTTGTACATTGTCCACACATTAATCCTTCGAATTTAACAGCCTTTTTGGAACGGCCGAATGCCATAATTTTTACATTTTTACTTTTTGAGTCAACATTAAAGGACATAGAACCTGATAGGGTGACATTGACAATATTTCTTGAAGTAAAATTTTAAATTAACAACGAAGAGACACCGGAACAGTGGAGTTACTGAAATGTTGACGTATCCAGCAAGGTCTACCACTAATTACAGGAGGACGTAAATTTGATGGTCAGAAATGCGTCATTAAAATGGATGACAGGCATTCGTTATTATTTACATATTATTATAAATTTGCATGGCAAAGGCAGTTTTGAAGTAATATTCTTCGCGCATGGTGCCACTCTGGAAAACTTCTAAATTCAAAATTTCCTTTTAAAAAGTACTACCTTTGGAGAAATTTATTACCTTTGTTCGTCCAAAGCGTATGATTTTTTCAGAGCACTGTGGATGTTGGCGATCGACTCGAGCACGATGGTACCGTTGCCGGGCAGCATTTCCAGCTTATTTTTAGAAATCACATCGTGAAAAAAGCGCAATGCAATCTGCACCTGTTACACAAAAAGATCGCTCGTTAAAAATTAAATAGTAACTACATGGTATATATAGCATACACGTGTTCCAGTAAAAAATTACAGATAAAAGAATCGAGGTTAGTAATCTCTATTACGAGGTACGTTGTCTTTATACTCTATTCAAATCGAAGAAGGAATTTAGGGGTAGTGACGAAAAATACCATTTCGCAGCCGTGGAAAATTTTTGATTCTTTTGATTCTCCCGATTTGGTTTAAGGGTAAATATTTTTTACCGACGTTAATAAAGCATTGCTCTCGGAAATTAAAAATTATTTCACAAACTACCGTAACTATAGTTTGTTTCCCAGATGTCAGTCACTTCTACTACTAAAACTACAAATATTGAGAATATATAAAGTCCTTATTTACATTCGCATTTTCTTGTTAAACCATTCTCCAAACCGAAAATTGAATGTTTCTATAAAAATTAAAACAAATCGTGACCTCCTCTCACTCGCAATAATGTTTGTGTAAAATGTAAATGAACAATTTTGAAGATGAAAACGAAAACAATTTTCCAATTTTAAACGGTTAGTCATCATAGAGCATAATTTTCAACTCTTTTGATATTTGATAATGGCATGTTCTCTGATAATGATACGTTCCTTATCACAGGAACTTGTAAAAATATATTTCATTAAATGCCATGAGAGCTCTTAGGTACTTATTCAACAAAAATACCGTTTTCATTTCAAAATCTCGTCTTAATTTAACGACCATTTCATCCTGAAATGATTTTGTAATTTATTAATTTTGATAGACATTTTAGAACACATTATAATAAACTGCTACGACGGTATACCATCATCAAGGTTGAAAAGTTCGAAATGAACGTCAGAAAGTTCAAATTATCCTCAGCAGATTCTCTTTATCGCCCTACCGCACATTTTAAAACTACATAAATCGGCAATACCGAGGCATTAATATATTCTCTGTATCCTTTACGAGTTGAAAAGCATCCACGTTGATCTAAGATAGCTTTTTCGATTGGTAAATATAATTTCCATTCATTTTTCATATAAAATCAACACATCGATTATTGTATAAAAATAACGGTCCTATTATAGCCCCAGTTTGAATGGTCCTTTTTTCATCAGTATAACACTGACAAAAAACTTTCCTTGCAACTGTGTGATACTGAAATACAAAATAGTTGTATTAAAGATGAATTTTTTGTAGTTTTGTGTACTACACTAGACCTTGAGTCAAATTTTCAGGTGCGTCTTCCGTGTTATCTCAAGGTCAAGGTCTTAAGATTAAGGTCATAAATTGAAGATCGGTGCGATAAATTCAAGGTAAATGTCATAAAATCAAGGTCAAGGTCATAAATGGGTGATACTCTCAATAAGTTAAAAATTGTCTATTTTTTTTTTTGAAAATTTTGAACTTGTATTTTTAAATATTTTTTTATGTGGAACTAGTAGTGGGTGTGTTCCTGAATACGTACCCAACATTGGTTGAGCTTGATTCTCACCACAGGGGGCAGGGGGATACTTCGGGCACCATAGTAGTGACTTGAAATATTACACATTGCTTTGATCAAATGAATGTCTTCTTTGACCATTTTTCAAATATTTTTGGGTGTTTTTTACAGACTAATTAAATTTTAGCAAGAAATTTTTACTAAAAATTATTTTGGTGAAAAAATTTTTTCTGGGGGGTGGAGGGTAAAATTTTTTGCGGTGGAGGGGTATTGCCTCACTAAACCTCCTCCTAGTTCCATCACTAACTGACAAGTTGACAAAAATATGCATATTTTTCACAGTGGTGTCACATTTTCCATTGTGGTGTTTATAATAATAGGATTTGACACTACCATGGAAAAAAAACCTTCTCCACACCATGGACAATTGACAAGTATTTTAATTCTGAGAAACCCAACATAACTAATTTGAAAAAATCCACTCTGGATTTATTGTTAGGGGTGTCAATCATTATAGAAAAAATGTTTATTGGACTTATCAGATTTTGGCTCTCTGCAGTATCAGCATCCACTACCATGGAACATTTAGCTTTTATAAGACACATTTTTGATGAAAATTTATTAATAGCTTCTCAATATTCTGAAAAAAGTTTTTTTTTTTTGCTTGATTACTTTCATATGTATCAAAATAAACCACTTAGATTATATTTCATCATTGTAAATATTTCAGTGCCATTATTCCAGGATGACTTAAAGCTTCTCCACTACCATGGAAAAAAACTGATTACAAGACTTTAACTCTCCCCATATTATAATGTTCATGCATCCTAAATTTTAACCAATAACATTAATTTATTTGGACAAGGTACCTATCTCTCCCTAGGAATCATTTTGTTCAATTTGAAAAAAAATTACTATACCATCAAAAATGTGGATAATGATTGAAAACCAAAGTGATTACATCCACTACCATGGACATTTTACCCTATTTGAGTGCTCTCCTTAATTTTGGTGAGGTGGAGGAAAAAAAAGAAATTATTGTGTATTTTAAAGGAGATCATTAGCTATCTAACAAAAAAAAAAAATAGTTTGAAAAGGTTTATTTATGGAGCACAAACAGTGATTTCAGCAATTTTAGTGTTATTGGGAGAATCACCCATACAAACTCAAGGTTACAAAAAGTTGAGCAATTATGCAAAAGGTATCTGCCTTGATTGAAAATATCTTTTTTTTCATTCGTGCATTTGGAATATAAAGAACATCTTTCCAGTCTAAAATTAAAAACTCTCAACAAAACTGAAAAATAAAGGAAAGTAGATAAAATGCATACGCAATTCAAACGATATCCTCTACCTAACTCATTTAAAAAGGGGAAAACTATGGACAAACAAAAATTATCATGAAAACAGCAATAAAAATAACATCTTCTTCTGATCTGTTGGAAAAAAAAAAAGAAGCAATTAGTTATTTTTTTTATTTCCATTTGAATCAAAAGAATCCAAATATTCAATCAATGCCAAATGTTTTTATAGTAATCGTTCATTCGAAATATTTCAGTAGTAGGATGCTAATGATTATAATTTAATTTCCCTGTCAACAAGCCGTTGCTTTTTTTTAATAATGCACTAATGTGCTTTCTTTGCTAACGATATTTTTAGAGTAAACATAACTTGTTAGTTGTCGGTGAATCAGAGTGGATATGCGTTACGTTTTCGCACTCTGAGTCATTGTTTTTCATTTTCCTCGAGAGAATTCCATGAGCACCTACCTATAGCATTTATTTTACTCATAATCGACTTTATAACGAGTAAAAAATAAAAATTCGATATACTTCAGATACTGTCACTGTCACTTTCTTTGAGTAACTGATGACTGAGAAAACTATACATACATAATTAGAAATTTTTCACGAGAATTACATTCATGCAGGAGAAAAACGCAGAAATTTTAATGTACAACATGCTACTATAATATGTTGAATATTAAGACGGCAATATAGAATTCTGATCTCCAGTACTTATTCCTTGAAATTTCGGAGATCCCAGCAGATTTCTGTTCCATTTTGCTTACTTACAAGTAAAATCTAGATGTGAGCCAAAAATGATCAGTAGTTTGGTCTGCATTGCAATCGGAATATAGGACGGCATGATTTTCAAATGGATGCAATAGTTTCAATTTTTGAGCAACGCATCTATACTCATAATATGATAGTTCAATATTATAGGTACTTGATTTTATTTTTCAACAAAGGGGAAGATGTTTCAATTACTCACGGTTAGTTGCGGTTTTTACTGTTATCAGAAATGTTAGTGAAGATTTCGGAATGATCAGTCAGTCAAATTAAAATTATTAGTCAGCAGTTCAATCTCGACTGAAATAACCAAAATTATAATCGCGAATAAGGGGGCCAGAAAATATCAAGTAATTAAAAATACACACATCCCACTAAAAATAGAAGGTTGATCCAAATATAAATCTATTATCTGAGAATTTGTAAAGGATTATCAACTCGTGGTTTTGGAAATAAGTCATAGAATGCTAAAAATTGCTCGAATCTAGTAACAATGCTTTGAACTCGTCGTTTATAGGAGTTTAGAATGATTCAGAAAATTGTTTCCACAATTAATCATCTTCCGTTCTGGTAAGGTCATAAAAATTAATACGCTCTACGAAGTTTCCATGTTTTTCATTGATAAGAAATTTCAACTTCCGACACTCCATCTAACAAAATAGCGACAGAAAGAACGAACCCCTGTGGCCTATATTTTACAACTATATAAGCCATAGAGACACGGGAATAAAATATGAACAACGTCAATAATAGTATCAAACACTAAAATACGCGTGTACCTATGAAGCCGAAGCTTCATTTTTGACAACAGCAAACGGGTGGAAGAGTATAGACACAGACACGAATCCACAAATTCAAGAAAAATAATTACTTAGTTAATTTTGAAAATAAACGTTTCCTCATTTTTATAGAACACGAGATGACGAGAAAAAGAAAATGGAGAAATCTGAAACTTCATTGAGCCCAGGAATGGACTTTTGTTTTTCTGCTCGCAGATAAACGGAAAATAGGAAGCTATCGTTTTAATGGGGTCAACATGAAGACGAGAAAATTCTACGTCAAGTAAAATGAAAATTTTCAGCGGATTGTTGCTCTTCCGAACTCCACAAAACAGTTGAAAAGAATTCCGTATTCAACAGGCGGAATTAAAAAGTCAATCAATTTCATTTCATCAACGAGAATTCTATATTTTCCGCTGTACCTTCCTCAAGTCGGAGCCTCTCGAAAGAATTTCTCAAAAATTTGAGCGAAGGGATGACGAAAACGGTTCAGTAATCAAAGGGCTTTGAAAGAAAAAAAAAAGGTGAAGTAAACTAAAGAGGGAAACATTCAAACACAAGACTATGCTCAGTATGAAACAAATAAAACAGAGTACAGAAACAAGAAGTGTAGGTAGTCTACGTAATTTCCAATTTTTCTGCGTTTCAAAAAGTTGGTTAAATTTTTTATTAAGATTTTTAGATGGGTATTCGTCAACTTTTCATTTTTTTTTTCAGGGATAAAAATTAATATAGCTCGAAACCAAAATTTTGACTTTCCCAAACCATATAAGGTCCTCTTTTCATGAGACCTCGTGAACCTAGCTCCTATATAGTCGAACTGAAGCCAACACTTTCAAAGATTAATGGATAAAAATATCAAATCACTCTTAAAAACATTTTGGTTAATATGGCACTTAGCCCATATGATAGCTCTTAAATTAGTCTATAATTTATTCATTCTCCCAAACTCAAGTCTGTTCTTCCATTTTCACGTGCACAATCACGTAACACCTCAGGGTTAAAAATAAACCCCAAACTTCCGATACACGCCGTCAATTCGATCGAATTAGGTAAAGTCTGTAATTTTCTTGGTGCTAAGGAAAATCCAAAACCAGATTTTCCGACGCGAAGGGAAATCCGTAAGGTAAATACTAAATAAAAATTAGATGAGACGCGCACATATATATATATGTACCACGGTTGGTAAACGAATAATTAAAAAAACATAAAATCCACTTTTCCAACCCATTATAATAATGTAAGGCGTGGTAAACAACGTGTCTTTACCATCATCGATTTTCGACAATATTTTCAGCTACTTAAGTACATTTAGAGACATTTCGCCAAATCGATACATTAAATTTAGAAAATAACGTCTTGACTTAATTATCAATTCTCCCCTCCCCTCTGCCCTTATAAATAACTTCTATTTGATACGGAAACTATTTCTTTAATTTTAAAATTATAAATTTTGTACAAAAACTGATAAGAGTGAGCAATAAAAGCTTTTTGCATAAAAGGATGAATCTTCTCTTTTCTTTTCTTTCTTTCTTTCTTTCTTTTTTATTTTTATTTTTTGATTTTTACGAGAAGCAGAATAAAAATGTTATATTTTATTAAAAACGACGAGAGTTTTATTGGCTAATTTTTTCTCCTTTTTCCATCGACGAACCAATTTTTCGACGTAAAACTCGCGATAAAATTTCGTTTTCAATAATCATAAACCATATTGTTCATTCGGTTAGCTTGTGTGACCTTCATTCACTTCGTATTACGTATAGATAGGTATAGGTAGTAATTTTAACGGGATTGACTCATTTCTTAGAATACTCGTAATACCTACATACAAATTATTTTATTCTCATAAATCACTTGGATTTCCGCAAAGACGAGACAAAAATTACTCTCTTTGATAACTATAGTTTCTTTATTTCAGGAGTTCTCTTTTTTTTTGTCCCCTAACTTGACCCTCGCTCTTTTCAAAGGTTCAGGATTTTACCAGTCATTTCTGAAATTGAGGACTTATCTAGCGACTGTAAATGAAAAGGGCCTCAATGGAACGGAATTTCGAGAAAAGCACATTTTGGTATTTGATTTTTAAATCGCATTACTCATAATAAAAGATTCATTATGCAGCAAAAACCGACTGAAAGGTAGAATATTAGATTATGGAAAGTTATTAGTTCCATTTTCTGTGTATCAAGCATATAGGTAATGGTATAAAATAGACTTAAAGTTCAAATAACAAGAACCTTGTCTATTTACGCGTACATCTATTTGTGCATACTTATCTTTTTTATCAAAATTTTATTATTTTTATCAAGCTTTTTGTCAGAAAATCACGCTTTTAAAAATTAAAATGCAAACCCAAATTTGACTTTTAAGCCACTGTGAGGTTTCTGATCAGAACATTTTAGAAAATACTGGACGAAGTTTGCCAAATTGTCGAATGTTGATTGAATGAAGCCGATAAGGGTCTACAGATGAATAGCTTTGAGTAAACTTTTAAAATTTCATTGCGGTTTAATTATATGGAGCAAAGAAGTTGGCACGCCGAATTTTAGAACAGCTTTTCACGGCTATAATCGAGATTATGTCAAAAAAATGGCCAATTATACCTGTAGAATCGTACGGAAATTTTTCTAGTGACTTTCTAAGAGCTAACTGTTCGCATAAGAATAATGATAAGGGAGTAATTAGTTTTGATTATTCTTGCGCTTCGCTGGTCGTCAAATCGATTTCTCGAGGGAAAATACAATTTGGAAAAACAACGTTTTTTCTAACCATACTAATAAAATTTGTCTTGAAATTCTTGCGAAAATCAAACAGAACATGTCACTAAAGGAAAAAAAACACAAGAATGTGAAAACTTGTAACTTCAATCCGGTGTTTTATAAATTTTCTATAAGGAAATATAGTGTGTCCAATTTCATAAACAAAAGCAGAATGATATAACTAACAACGCATCTACGTGGAATAAAAGAAAATTATTTTTTTGATACAAGTTTTGATAACATGAATAAGTAGATAAATCATTCTACTTAGAAATAGGTGAACTGGAGATACTGATGTTACCGATATGATAAAAACGTTAAAATTGGAGTTATTAGGGGTTTTTATGGGCCATAAAAATAAAGAATGCTCATAACTTTTTCAAGGAGAAAAAATGAATAAAAATACAGACATTGATTGTATTTTGAAAAGAATATAAAAGGCAAAAAAAAAAGTAGTAAACCCTGCTAGAAAAGCAAGTTTTCGAATAAGTGCACCAAGATTTGGAAAGAATTCACGTTTTTCAACCTTTTGAATAAAGCTTTTCCACAGAAACCAGAGAATAGATTCACTTGAAACTTAAATGGTACACTTTATAGTTACTTATACTTAGATACTTATACATCATATGAATTCCAGCTCATTCGGGTCGAACTTTCGCTGCTATTAAGTTTTGAGGCTGAAAATTCCATCAAAAATTGGAAAGAAACTGTACCTACCTCAAGGCTATATACTTTTACGGTCGATTTTTTTGTCCAAAAATACTCTTACTCATTACACCATTTCCCTCTAAATTTTTAGCCATATTTTATGACATGGGATATAATTACTCGCAGGTGACCTGCGAGTAATTCTCTTTTTGAGCGGTTCTTGTCACCGAAAAAAAAAACCTAAAAAAGAGGGAAACGTGTTGGTAAAATGCTTTCGTAATTTCTGTGAGTGTTCATTCTCTTTTTTCGCTTTCGTGGTCTAAAATGTGGAGTTCGGGCTCCAATAAATCAGAAAATCACAATAATATATTTTCGGTAATTACCGCAAGCAACTGCAAAATGACTTTACACAAAATTTTACACTGCATTTCCTCACATAAAAACTGATCCTCAGACTGATTTGAAATTTAGATGGTACACCTATCTCTTCAAGTTTTTTGTTCATACTTCATCTACGGCATGAATGAATTTCAGCTCAGTCAATTCAGTACTTTCTCTGTAAAAAGGTAGACTTCAAAGCAGAAATTTACGATCCACATAGATCAGATGAGCTGGTGACTGACTTGTACATGTAATCGACATTGGATAATTGGATATGGTAGTTATAAAATAATTCTGCAGTATGCACATCCCCGGACTACAAAATGCCCTTGCTAGATATGGTTCATAAAGAACTACCTTAATTTTGTAGTCGCACGACGTAATCTTTTGAAGAACTACAGACGCTATAAGAGCTATAGAGAAGCATTCCAAGTAGTTACCTCATCGAAATGAGCTGCACCGGTAAACGAGAAGCGATCTCAATAGAAAGCAAATTAAACGGAAAATTCTATACTCCATTTGATACACATGGCCATCGATCACGATGCCTACACTCCATTCAAATTCAAATAAAACAACAACAACAACAATCCCCTTTCAGTTCGGCTCACCAATAGGTCCATCCCAAGAGCGGCTGCGTTAAGCTTATTAGAGAGAAAATTCGTGTCCCCCGAACGAAACCGAAGGATTATACGGATCCTGCAAGATTAACGAGACGTCTGAAATTCTCCCGTGGCTGGGAAAAATTTCGAGGCGAGACTTTTCATTCGGTACACAAACGCGCAGCAAAACACCTCAAATACTCCCACGCTCCTTAACCGAAATACGAGTATATACATACACCGAAATTCGTTTTCTTCGAGTCTGTCATTTTTTCCGCGCAGCCCCCATTCAACCCCGCTTCCCCTTGATTTTCGTTCCAGCAGCTCGCAAATAGGTCCGATATTTACACCAGTCGTGCAGGGAGCCTAGATATACACACCCCCATGGAAGAAGATACGTCATTTCTGATGTAAAATTTTACTCGCGTTTTTCGCCACTTCTTTGTTTTCTCATAATATTTCAGTCATTGAGATGACTTGAGGATTAGGCCTACCTACTTTCGATGCAAAATGTAAAATTGAGAAATTTTAGAGACGAGCCCAAAAGTTGGAAATTGTTAAGCCAGCTTAAATTGAATTTGTTGTATTTTATAAGAAGATTTTTTATCGATTGTTAATACGCGAAGTGGGAAACTGAGTGAAGCGGATTTTTGCAGTGGGTGTCGTTTTAAAATTGCCACGCTTTTTTTTTTTTTTTTTTTTAGAAAACAATTAAAATAGGATGACGGAATTAATCTAGAATCAGATAACTATAATGTATGAATTCAGACCATAATTATCATGTAACACTACAAGTTTTCATTTTTTTTCTTTCTTCGAGTGAATAACTAGATATAGTGAAAACATCACATAACATTCAATAAAAGACAAACAGAATATAATACCGTCGAACGGGGTGACTTTACATTCATGGGGCGACTTTACCCACTTCGTTATAGCCCGATAAATAAATTGCCAGGCAAAAATTAAAACCGAAATATGATTTAGATAGAAGCAAGTAGAAGGAGGAAAATAAAAAAAAGATCGCCGCCCCTACCTCACTTCACCAAGTAACAGAACAAGAAAATAAAGGCGATATGGTTTTTTCCTTTTTTTTCTTATTATATATGTTTTATTTTCAACCACAGACACTCAAAATATTCAGTTTGGTTTCACACGGTTGAAGTTGGTACTTGACTAGTTTCTTTTCAATCGTATGTCCCAGTACAAACATCCTCAAATTTTGCCTTCCACCCATCATAATAACCCGTCAGTAACAAATTGATGGGTAATGTCGCCCCATTGAGGGTTGACTTTACACAAATTATTTGAAAAATCATAAAAAATAGAAGGAAGGCTGCAAATTCAAACTTGTTTTTACAAATGTGTTGAGAAATGTTGGACCAAAATTTTAAAACCAAATTCACTTCAGCAGCTTAAAAATTGGAGGAGTTATTAAAGGACAAAGTTGAAAAACATAAAAAAAAGTGTGTAAAGTTGCCCCATTCGACGGTATGTGATATACCGAAGTACAATTTCATCTCTTTCATGCTGAAGTAAGTAGAACAGATGCAGACTATTCGCTTACCAATAGAAAAAAATGTTATACCCAACATTGAGTGGGCTCCACATGATGCGTGATAGAGCAAATCACACACGAGGGTACGTTTGCCAAACTGATGCGGCGAATGCACTCATTAACGAATATCTACCCTCTAGACGATGCGAAATTTGCCATACCATAATGGACAAATTTTGTATTAAATGCATGTTCTTTATCATCTTACTTTAAATTATCACATCTCACTGATTCCGGGCCAGTTGCTTGAATTCGTTTCCCCGATGAGCCATTTCCCGGACAAGACATTTCTCCGAAGTTTTTTTTTACCTCAATTCATTTCCCCAACACCCATTTACCGACATTACGTATACAAGGCCCGACAGTTTTTTCAGGTAAAAAAATTTCAGGGAAATGTCTTGTCGGGTAAATGGGTGTCGGGTAGATTTTGGAGAGTGTTATTTTTAGTTTTAAACTTTTTTTCCTCGAGTAGATAGGCCTATTGGGTAGTTGTTTTGGGTATATTTTAGTTAAAATCATTAATATTTTTATTGGTGAGAAAATATGTTCCAGTTTCAGACATTGAGAAGATATTTAAGACAAAATGTCACAATTTCTGCAGTCCATCTAGATGTAAAAATATGTTATTTATTTTGTTCTCCATGACACTTTAAAAATTGCAAACATTTCTCCACTGCACCCTGGTACTTTATAACAAAGACAATCTGAGACTGACACACTGAAAACAAATCTCTGTCTGTAGTGATTTTTACTATTTGTAAGAGAAAACTGGAACGATTCAAGATTTTAAGTGGAAATTACCACAAAAACAGTAAGTATGTACTACAAACACTAAGAATATTTAAAATAACTCGTGAATTGTCCGTTTTCCTATCAAAAATTGGTAGTAAAAGTTACTATTTATTTTTTTCAGTACACAAACTCTACTTTTCTGGTACATTAAAAATAATTAGTGTAATCGGGAAAAACTTTCTGAAGCCATTTCTCCGACAGTACAAGGCCTGACAGTTTTTTCAGGTAAAAAAAATTCAGGGAAATGGCTTCAGGAAATCGGGTGTCGGGTAAATGAATTCGGGGGGAAAAAATTTTGGGAGAATATCTTGTTGGGTAAATGGTCTGTCGGACAGCAATTGGATTCGGGTAACTGTCCTGAAACCTATCTCACTGACTTACTACACTGACTACAACAAGTAAGTCCAATAATTATTCAATAAATATGTTGCATAGCATAAAATTATTTGTTGGCTCGGTTTTACAAGTATCATTGAGGGCATATTCAGCCTCATATCTGAGGAAGGGATACAAGCTACCGGTATTTACAAAGTTACGTGTATTGGCGGAAACAAATTGCTATAATTTTGTCTGAATAAATCGATTTACTACGAATAAAGGTTTTTTAAGACTCGACCGAAAACAAAAGAAACGAGCCGATCACACGATTGCAGTCATCAATGCAAAAACCCTTTTTCAACTATACAAGTTTTGCTCAAAATCTTTCCATTTTTATACTCGTATCTCGAAGATATACGTGACCTACGGAAAAAACGGCCAAAAAATTGCAGCTATCCCATACGAAACGGAGAATAAAGGAAACAAAAAATTGGAAGGGATTGCGAAAGGCGGGGCGGGGGCTGAAAACATTTAAAAAAAACAAAAAGTCTCTAGCTGGTTCAGTATATTGACTCTACTCTGTTTGTGTACATACAATATTCGCCCACAAAGAGTAAGCAGATATGGGCGTTCAACCTGGGCACAATTTGACCTCGATTCAGAGCACGCGGATGGCAATCGATAAGTTCGTACTCTGAGGTGAAATCGTAACGAATGCCGAATCCTATACACATTACACGCCAAAGACCGGCTGCGAAGTTGAGAAAAGTCGGTGGATATAGGGGGTTCACCGGCGTGAAAGGGGGCTACGGGTCGAGGGGCGAGACAATACGAGGCGGAATCGAGCGAATTCTTTCATTTCTTCGGCTCGCACGTACCTGTTTCACGTGAGTTTCGAGATCTTTGAGCGGATTGTCGTCGGCTAAATCGCATGTCGGCGAGCCGGAACGTTTCGGCGATCCGGTCCGATGGCGGTTTTTCGATTTCGGCGAACTGGATCGCGATCCGTTGCTGCTCATGCTGCTCGGCGACCGGATCAACGCGATTTTGTCGAAAAAGTCGTCCTTGAAGGAGCCGACGCGGCGAGCCAACTTACTCACGCCTATTCGCGACTTGGGGCTGCTGCAGTCGCTGGTGGTCGAGTCGTCTGCGTAAAAAGAAAGAGAAAAATTAATCATAGAATTTCGACTGAACATTTGAAACTTTGATTTTCATTAATATTTCACTTGAGAAAAAGTGCAGAATCCTCATCATTCATTCAAAGAATCAAAACAAAAATAAATAAAGGAAAAACTCGAGTTTCCAATTTCTCACAGCTGTTGTTTAGGGTGATACCGACTTATTTTAGAAGTTTTCAAGTTTTCATCTTTTTACATTCTACATACATGCCTTCTACATTGCAAAATGCTTTCTGTTTTTATGGGGGAAAAAAATTCTATAAAAATTTTCAGCCCTCTGGGTAGAAGAAAAGTGTTGCCTTGATGGCGATGAAAATTCACACATGCGCATATAATACAAGTATTAGAATTATTTTACTTCATACAGCATACTCAGCATTACGTAGAAACATGGATTTTCTCCTTCAACTTACTATAGTATCTATACAACCTATAGTCTGATTCATGTGCGTGAAGTTACAAGAATTTGGAAAAAGCGATTAGAGAAAAACAAAAATAAGTACTGTTTTCTCTGATATGAAGGTAGAAGAAAAGATATTTGTAGTTACTTACAATTTTATTCTTCACGAATAGAAAATTCGTTTATTTGATCAATCTATGTATAACCATTCATTTGCTCAGTTTCATTGTTAGTGCGTGTTCACCGTTGAGAATTTAGATTACTCTTACGTGAGATGATTAGAAAATAGGTCGGAGGGAGGGATTGAGGGGGTAATCATCAAAGTGGAAAAGATATTCGCAAGTGGAAGAGCTCCTAAAAGCTTTGTAGGGGTGAAAATGACACTTTGGTCTAAAAGCCCAAATTAATCCACTAGGTTTGCTGCGTATTACTGATTCATCAATCACAGCTCACTACCAAATACATGCAAAAAGAGGACTGGGTTTAAGCGTACAAATTACAATTCACAAAATAGTAAAAACTTGAAAAAAAAATTTGAAACAAAAATTGTTTAAAATATTGAATTTCCTACAAAAATTAAGCGAGCGCATATCTCTATCTCCCTTAGGGGTGAAGCTAGAGGGCTTTCAAAGATTTGCAATTTTTCGAGCATTTTAGTGTTTTTGAAAAGGTTTCTAAAGCTGAACGCTGCAGTAAATATTGAGAATATTAAAAAAAGTTTGAAACAAAAGTTAATTAAAATTAAATTTCCTACAAAAAAGTAAGGGGGCGCATGTCTTTATCTCCTATAAGGGGTAAAGCTAGGGGGCTCCAAAGATTCTAAATTCGCGAATATTGTTACGTTGCAAATTAATACCACTTTGGTATGGAGCATTGGATCAACCTTTTCCAAAACCGCTATCAAATATTTAGTACGTAACAAAGGATTGGCTAGACGGATTCTCAAACTACCCCACAGTATTTCTCTGAAGCTTATAATCATTTTCGTCTAGCAGAATCAAGTAACTCAAAAATTCAGAATTAGTATTCAAAACGGTGGATAGAAATTGGAATCTCCGAATTCACAAGAATCAGTGATATGATTTTTACTTGTCGGGGTGTGGGTTTTAAAAATTCTTTCGAATAACACAAACGTTATAAATCCGGATTTGAGAACCAGAGGGAGCTAAGACCAAATTTTCAGTATTGAATTATGTATTTGCAGATTTATTTGAAATAAACTTATCTTCTTTATCTCAAAATTTTATGGTTTCATCATTCCAAGAACAACGAATGTTTTTTTTTTGCTGCACTGATTTCGTACAATACAAAAATAGATTGAGAACCGCGTCAAAACTGACTCTCAGGTCCAGATGAATTGAATAAGTATATTAATTTTCGAAACAGAGAATTCGAACTTACCCGAACAAACTTAATACACTCCTACATGCAAAATTCATCGAACACTCTATTTCTAACCAATGCGGACTTTCTAGCTTTTCAAAAAGCAATGATTAAATTTACTTTCAGATTACTTTTTGGCCACAACGTTTAAACTGAGCACACTTTACACCACCGACAATCGATAGCTTTCGATAACGTTTTGACACTCGAACTGGAACTTTCTTCGAAATTTATAAGAGTTAATTAGAAGAAAAATCCAAACATTGTCAAGTACTTGGAATATTCACATGTTTGGCCCTCGCAAAATGAAATCAACTCTCTTCAAAAATATTAAAAAATGATGATAATTGTCGAAAAACTTCTTCGCATATACGATCACATAACTGTGTACAGAATAGAGTAGTACCTACAGGTAGCAATAAACTGGCACGACCAATCGACTAATAATAATTTTTTTCCACTGCTTCTCCTCAGTTCTCGTCACCAACACCACAAACCATAAACGAAAATATCATTCTGACAAACCGAAGCGAGAACTGACTGCGTCCGTCCGTCCGACCATATAATCGAGTCAAAAACTCGAGACGAATGATAAATTAATGGGGGGGCTGACGTAGTAGAGGCTAGGGGAGCCGAGGACCGAAGGAGTGGAGGTGGCAGCGAAAAAACCGAAGGCGAAGGACATCGCTTCAGCCACACGCAGCAAAGTGAGAAATAGGTAGAACCAACAGACGGAGAAAAAGAAAATATTAAAAAAATTTTCACTGATTAAGATATCTACGGAGGGAGATAGAGGAACGAGGCAGGGGTGCTCCTAATATAGGAGATTTTAAAGCGTGCGATATTTTACATTTAGACAACGATGTGCTTGCTGTCGCTGCTCTGGTTCGGGCGATAAATTCTGCACAAAAAAATTGGCAATTTTTCAGTGATATTTGCGCGAACCGAGTGATTAGCCCGAGATAAATAGGTTTTTATTTTTAATTGGCAAAATTATCAAATTGGGATGCATACGAGTACAGTGGAATCCGTCGCAGAAGAATGTGCCCAGACGATTGCAACGAACGTGTATATCAAATATTTGAAAAATCTCGAAATTAATTCGAACGAGGAAGGGGAAAAAGGCGAAAGATTGTAGAGTTGAAGCGCTCAAGGTTATACTTTCATCCTTAAATTTTCCTATTCCTAGCATTGAAATTTTCAATTAAAAAACAAAAATTAGAGAAAATTCTAAAATTCATGAATAAAATCCTAAGTTCGGGTACTATGAAAATGTTCTTTTATAAACATTTTTTTTCCTGGTAGATCTAATATCTGCCATGCGAAAGAATGCCATAATGGTGGTTATACATATGTATGTTCAATGTATAATATTGAAAAAATTTTTGGTAACCCACATAGAAAAATTAGGTCAAATTCTGATGAAATTAGATTAAAAAGCATATTTTGTCATCGTAATTTTAGCGAAAGGAAAAATTTGTGGAAATCAGGCTAGGATAGAAACAAGAAACAATGAAAATAGCTTTTCCTATTTCATATAAGGTGTTATTTTCTAAAATGATATAAAATTTGAATGAGTAGCGAGAATGATTGCAGGTACGTAGTCAGAAATAAATATCGTACGCATTCAGCTGGCGCAACATATGCAATTTGAGTCACTTTAAAGCGAATGAATTTGCATTCTCAGGCTGTAAAGGCAGAACGAAACGTCTTTTCCACGACGAAAAAATATTATAACAGATCTTGTTCGAATTATTATAAGTACTACGCTTCGTGCCTTCAATTCGGTTCTCCTTCAGTTCACAGCGAAATAAACATGACGTAGAAACGAATTGTAAAAAATATTCTGACACAAAATTCTTTCACGAATCCGAAAGAAATTAAGCTCGTGCGAAGCGAGGGTGTTATAAATCATTTTCAGACATAGGAATTGGGCTCAGATAATATACGAAAAGAATTTATTCAGTAGAAGATGGACAAAACTTCAGCATAAACCTATTTCAAACGATAAATAATTTTTGAATATTGTAATTCGAGTATTCGGATTGTTTTTGAATTTAGGACAAAACTGCTATCTGAACTGAAAATTTCAGAGTTCATCAGTTGAAATGAAATTAAATACTTACACGTGGGAATATTTTAATGTCGCTACTCCAATAAAATACTTTTGAATTTTAGAATAAGATAGAAAGTTATGAACTTCGGGGGACAGAATTACAAGTAATCTTATCTCGGCCCGCATAAATTGTTGCAAACGAACAAATATTCCAATAACTGTAGTACTTTTTTACAGTCACTAAGAAAGGTAGTTGGAAATAGAGGAAAGTTTTTTAGAAAAACTAGAAAATTGGTATTTGGAAGGAATTACTAACTATAAGTTAAATGCACATATCTGTGGTTAAATGAAGATTGATATAAGGTGTGTTTGTTCTGCCAAAGATTCAAATCTAATTTAGCGTTCGTTTTGCCAAAATAAATGCGAATTATCTGAATTTGGATTCAGTTTTGATTTACTAAAAATGCAAATCAACTCGGGAGTAGATTCTAAAAAGTTGATTTGGATTCTTACAGTGAATATTGTGAATTATCAGTTACTTGGAAACTATATAGGTACTCCGACAAAATATGTAAACAACTGGTTTTTTGTTTTTTTTATTTTTTAGGAAGGGTCTAGCAGGATAAGATAGGTGAAATGACCTTTTTCGAATTTGAACCTGAAACTTGGGGGTCAGGTTGACAATGATGAAAAACTAATTCAGCCCAAATTTCAGCCCCCCACCTCAACTGGTTGCCCCCTGGGGAGTGAAAATGTGTTTGGCCATTTTGAAGGTTTTTTGCCCATAACTTTTTTCATAATTGTTCATTTGATTTGAAATTTTTATGGTAGTTAGTTCTCTATGAGCTCTGTCTACCAGAAAAATTTTGCGGTTCCACCTCCAGTAGTTTTTCAGTAACTCCAGCTGGAAATTTTGGAGCTTCTTACCCTATGGAGTCTACAAGTTGAAATTTTCACCGATGATAGCTTATCCAGTCTACATTACACCCATATAATTTGTTTTCCAAAATTCAGGGTGGACAAGGTAGTTTTTTGGTATTGGAATATCAGTTTTTTCCAGTGGCGTCTGCTCTGGGTGTGCAAGGTGTTCACTGCACACCCAACCAAATACAAAAAGAAATTTTATCTGTGATTATGGTGATAAATAAATTATGTGTATTTTGTAAGCATATGGCATATATTAGACGGTGTTGTGACAGAAAATTCAATGTAATAAATTTTTATTCAAGACGGACAGAAAAAGTGGCGCCCACCTGGGGGGTTAAGTGGTGCGGTCGCACCAGGCCTCACAATTTTGACCGCCCTTTACTACCAATATGTTGAAAAACATAGAAGTGAACAATTATGAGGGGGCCACTTTGCTGAAAAGGGCCTCACAAGTCATCTTGCACCACTTTCAAAATACATGTGCGCCACAAAAACCTTGGTTTGAAGTTCAACATAATAAATTAAATATACTGAAATGGAATTTATCAGAGTCAGATGTAGTATTTTTGTTTTTAATTTCTCCTTCTTTTGAAGTTGAAAAGGTTAAAACAATGATCTTTTTACTGAGAAAATATATGTATGAGTGCAATAGTGCATTATTGCAATAATTTTCAAAGTTACAGTAAGGTAACTTTTTTACCAACTTATGCAATAATCTGTTCAAAGGTGACTTCTTAGTTAATTAGTGAAGAAAATACGTACATATAAAAAATGGATGATAAGATAAGTTAATTTTTTTGTCAAGTAAAAGCAGTGTAATAATATCTTATCACTAATTATTGTTCTGCAGTGCAATGTGTGGTTTTTTTTTCATACTTTTGAATCCAGAAATGTTAGGTAACACTAATTTATTGTGATTTACACCAATTCTTGAAATAGGAATTGGTAATGTATCAGTTGGTAAAAAAGTTACCTTACTGTAACTTTGAAAATTATTGCAATAATGCACTATTGCACTCATACATATATTTTCTCAGTAAAAAGATCATTGTTTTAACCTTTTCAACTTCAAAAGAAGGAGAAATTAAAAACAAAAATACTACATCTGACTCTGATAAATTCCATTTCAGTATATTTAATTTATTATGTTGAACTTCAAACCAAGGTTTTTGTGGCGCACATGTATTTTGAAAGTGGTGCAAGATGACTTGTGAGGCCCTTTTCAGCAAAGTGGCCCCCTCATAATTGTTCACTTCTATGTTTTTCAACATATTGGTAGTAAAGGGCGGTCAAAATTGTGAGGCCTGGTGCGACCGCACCACTTAACCCCCCAGGTGGGCGCCACTTTTTCTGTCCGTCTTGAATAAAAATTTATTACATTGAATTTTCTGTCACAACACCGTCTAATATATGCCATATGCTTACAAAATACACATAATTTATTTATCACCATAATCACAGATAAAATTTCTTTTTGTATTTGGTTGGGTGTGCAGTGAACACCTTGCACACCCAGAGCAGACGCCACTGGAAAAAACTGATATTCCAATACCAAAAAACTACCTTGTCCACCCTGAATTTTGGAAAACAAATTATATGGGTGTAATGTAGACTGGATAAGCTATCATCGGTGAAAATTTCAACTTGTAGACTCCATAGGGTAAGAAGCTCCAAAATTTCCAGCTGGAGTTACTGAAAAACTACTGGAGGTGGAACCGCAAAATTTTTCTGGTAGACAGAGCTCATAGAGAACTAACTACCATAAAAATTTCAAATCAAATGAACAATTATGAAAAAAGTTATGGGCAAAAAACCTTCAAAATGGCCAAACACATTTTCACTCCCCAGGGGGCAACCAGTTGAGGTGGGGGGCTGAAATTTGGGCTGAATTAGTTTTTCATCATTGTCAACCTGACCCCCAAGTTTCAGGTTCAAATTCGAAAAAGGTCATTTCACCTATCTTATCCTGCTAGACCCTTTATTGAAGACTATAACAATCCAAATTAAAAAACTCAGATTCATGAATCGAATAACTAAGCGAATATTACCACAGTATTACATAAAAACAAACCAAAATTTTGCCATGATTTTTCAAATTAATTTTTTTCTATTGATGTGGCTCATTTCAGTATCGCACTTGCTGAAAACGACAAAATTCTCCAAGTCATTTTTCAGTACGGATAAGTATAAGTTGAAAGACAAAAAAAAAAAAAAAAAAACCATCAAACCAATAGTGGGAAAATGAGTAGAAAAAACAAATCCATAATAATAGACCTACATTTTTCAAAATCATAGAGGAAGTACGAGTATATAGGTTTTGAATAATATGAAAATAAGTCGCAGGTTCGTAGTAGTACAAAGTTTTATCTTTTTCTTTGAGCTAAGAAAATTTCTCAGACTTTTTATAATTTTAAAAGTAAAATAATCATATTAAATGGAATTTTATTAATATTTTAATCGAATATTGAAAATATATTATTTTATTTTTATTTCATTAAATTTCTTTTTCAACTGCAGGTAACTTAGTTTAGTATAAGTAATTAAAACTGTCAATATTATTGTTGTTAGTACCTAATATTATTATGAATATTCATTTATTCCAGTTAGTTTTATTTTAGTAATAAATTTATAATTTTAACTAAAAAATGTAATGTTATTATTCAACTAATTCATTTAGAAGATTTTATCATGATTCATATTAGTCGAAACCATTTCGTTAAGAAACTTCCTTCCGATTTTGGCCTGCTAGATGAAACTATGCATTGCATTACAGCCTTACAGATAAAACAGTTATACAGTTTATATAGGATTTTTCTGTTCATGAAAAACTAGAGAAAACCTAATGCTCGGGGTCGATAAAAATTCTCCACCGAACATTTTTCAATAATATGTTTGATGTAGTGGGAAGACGTTGACAGAACATTACCAGAATCAATCTCATAAATATGACTTGACGGATACACTTTCGATAAAATATAATAAATTTAGTTGCGAAAGATGGATGTTTGTTTTCGGAGGGAACTATTGGAAAAAGAATGAGAGTTAAAATATAAACACATTTCAAAGTCGATTTCACTCAAACATTTTTCCAAGTTCATTCGTCCGTGAAATCTTATGAAATCTTACTTTGACAGAGCAAAAGCAAAAGAAAAATATTTTTCTATACAGCGTTCTTCCATTTTGTTTTCGTTACCTTGCTATAAAGAAGAATAATCAACAGTACATCTACCTACAACATTTTGCAGAAAAATTAATTTCTCAATTCGATTAAATGATGAAGAAGCCATTAAATGGTAAGAAAAACAGAAATTTCCATTTCCAAAAACAGCAATGCACAAAGATGTGAATTTAAAACGCAGTATATAAGCACAGATTATGATAACGGAAAGTAATTAAATTTCCCAGGATTCATCCTTATTTGTGGTTGCGGTGGTCAATTTTTCAAAATTTAACATTTTATCATTGCAAGAAAAAGCAAATTACAAAAAGAAACAATATTTCTTTCTAGTCATACCATAATGGTTATGATCAATTAATTTCCACTACAAACTATGGAAATTGAAAAATTTGATTTTCAAACTCTCAAGTATATATCTTTGCCAGGGATATGCAATACAAAGTACGTTTTTCTCACGAATTTGACCCTTCATAACCCACTTTGGTGACCATTGGTAAAAAACTCAGCCGGTAAAAACAGATCTCCAAGTCGGCCCAATCATTTTCTACGCGAGCAATCATTTTCAATAAGTTTGCAGAATTGACAGTGGAAGATCAATAAGTCGTTCGAAGATGTGGGAAAATAAAAAAAAGAAGAAAAAAAAAAACAGTCAAAGCTCAAACCGTGTCATCGTGAATAATGAAAACAGAGAGAAGAAGGAAATAAGCTAGTAAATTCGATAATAAATAAAAAATTCGGTTAAGCTAAGTTCAAGTGTTGTAGGGAGAATGAAAATAAAAAGGAAAGAAAATGTGTACGGGTACGACAACCTTCATGCAGCTCCCACACTGTTCTCGTCAAAATTAATTTCATCCTGGGCGGACTGTAAGCAGTTTTCCTTCTCCTTCGCAGAGCGAAATATTTTATGCTCGAAAAAGACTCGACTTAACGAGATGTCGCTCGCTGAACATTTCAACACACACACATATAATAGCATCGTTCTGTGGAAAATGGAGAAAATCGACTTGTCTCGAACATCTCTTTTTCTAAGCTCGTACCACAAGCACACACATACCAAAAAAATAAATAAGATTCTCGTCAAACTACTTGAAAAGAGATGAAAGCCAAAAAAAAAGAAAAAAAAAGAACATAAGTTAACTGAAGATTAATTTCAGTTGCCTACCTATATAACTTTTCTTCAACCATCACGAGGTTTCGTTTTTCTTTTCTACCCTCGCATTTTCTCATTAAACGACATTATTTAACATTCTCGTCGACGTTTGGGTGAACTGCAAACATTTTTCGAGCACTATTCGAAAAATTATAAAATCAAATTAACTGAAAATTTTATTTGAGTAGGAGTTAATGGGATGCCCGCACGGGAAATTTCTCGACGTTATTCACTGCTGCAGGAACGTCAAAGGAAACTTGGACACCCTGTATAAGCGTCATTACTTTTAAATTACAGATTTCTCAGTATTGCCTTGTTTTCAAACAATAATTCGACTCTGAGCAGAGTAATCTGAACACGATTTTCTCTCCCTACAGAAGCCCTACATTTTCGCACTAACCTTTAAAATTAATTTAATTATGGTGAAAAGAAACCGAAACGCAGCTGAATAAATCTCAATTCTGCATAAAATTTTATAACGAGGTCTCCTACGCATGGTAAACATATTTTTCAGAATATTCAGAACTTTTAGCCACGCAGAAAAATAAATTATACTCGTACTTAAATGTACAGTTATTACATTGTTCGGGAGCGAAAAATCCAATCCAACTGTTTGCGAAATTAATCTTCGAAAAAGAGAAAATTAATTAAAATGTGCAACAAAATCAAGATCCTCCTTTCCACGTTGTTAATTTGCATACAAATCTCCGCTGTTTCTGACACTTACTCTTCAACTCCACGACACTGATCATCCTACTCGAGATCATTTTCACCAATTTCAACATCATCATGAATTCATTTCCGTTTCTCAAATCAGCTGGAATTATTTAAGTGGAACGAAGGCAAAGTCAAAGTGATTAACCTCATCTCTCAGTTTCGGTTAAATTAATGGGTAAGATGCTGCCTAAATTTCATAAAAGCAAATTTTCTCTTCAACTAGCTGTAGAATTTTATAACATTGGAAATGTGGATTCACCCCTCTACACCAGTACGAAAATTGTTTTAGTTCGCCAAAGATTTACAGAATCTTGAAAAATTTCACAATATCTGCTGACGAAAATTAATTAGAATAGTTTTTTTTTTTTTACTTCAAAATGTAATCTCAAATGACTGAGATGAATAAGGGAATGCATATAAAGACGCACATGGTGAAAATTGTTTCATGTACTTTTAATCGTTTCATCAACAAATGTTTCCCATTTATTCATCAATACTCAATAGATACTACTTATTTATACAAATAAGGAAATCCAATACGTGTAAAGAATAATATCCACTACAAATATCACACTAAAATTCAAGAAACATTTTTATCCTCAAATATTATTTTTTCTTTGGCACATTTTGAATAAGTTTACATGAATTGACGTATCCATTATACTCGTAATCCAGTCAAATGAGCACCAAAAAATTGGAAAAAACATTAGCACATGATTGTCACCCATGTAGGGTTGTTAAGTGGGTTTCCTAGAGTAACACACCAAAAGTTGTACTCTACTCGCCTCATGTGTTTTGGTGGATGAGATTTTTTTACAAGCTAAATTTTGGTTTTTCGCACTTTTCTCCTCATATTTCAAAGAAGAATTAGAAAAAATGACACAGTATGTACAATTGTGTTTACTGTTTAGTATAGAAGTCGTAAGTACGTTTTGTATCCGCCACCACCCTCCTCTGTATAAAGTTTTTATAAGTACTGTTTTGCGGTACCTAAATAATTATGTTGATTAGCAATATTTATGAGATGTAACTTTTAGTTATGGACTTGTGTACTTCAGATGATGCGGGTGACTAAATATGTAAATATATGACCCCCTTTACAACCCCCTTTCTTCCCCACCTCCTTCATATTCCACTCATTCACATGAATTTAACTAAAGAAAATTAATGTTTACAACAGAAACAAATATACTCGTAGTTACAAAACAGAAGCGATTGTTACAAAAGGTTATATTTGATTGGTTACAAACGAAAATGTCCTTTACCCAAGTTCACCAGCAACCTCGCGTCTTCTCCTCTCACACAAAATTTTCACAATGCATTCTTCAATCATTTATTTGACCACCACCAGGGAATATTAAGAATAAAGAGCAACAGCATGATTCTATATCAATTTTCGAGCGAGGAATATCAAGACCTTTCTTTACAAACCCTAATCGTCGACCGACTTTTGAATTCACAGAACGATAGAAAGTAATTTATCACGTCCAACTCTGAAAGGTTAACAGAGATGGAGACAAAATGTAAATAAATCGGAGCAAAGAAATGGTGCAACATGTTATATTGTCGTATCTAAAATATTCCTTATAAATGTTCCCAGTTCCACCTTATTCTAGGCTCGGTATTTTTTTTCTTCTGTCGCACATAAATACACCATAATCATGTGTATTTACGCACAAATATAATCTTCTTTCAAGACGACATAGTATATAGTAAAGTAGTTCAGTCACAACTCTCTCGCATTTTTCATTCCTTCTTGATGCATTAATTCATGGAATGCGACTGGATGAGATGAATTTTTATGGAAGAGACGGGGAAAATAGAAAAAGCAGACAATGACAACGACTTCAGCAAAAAGAATTGCAAGTTAAAATGAGCAATAGAGCTAATCGTCATACACACACATGCGTATTATTTACTAATAAAGTGTATTTTAGTACAAATTGTCAAGAAATTAAATGGAGAAGGCAAACATGCAACTGTACATAGAGATGTGTACGTGTAGTGCAAATGTGGCACACATCTCTTCGACGCCCAGCATGCCACAGATTCCAAACTTGAAACAATTAACAAATTCCTCTCAAATAATTACCGCATATTAAAGTGATGGTGATTTTCGACAAGCGTATGAAGAAAATTTGGGTCGATAAGTGGAGAAGAAGTCGGGCAAAATGACTTAATGCTATACAGCCCATCGACTAAATGTTCTTACAGGTTGCATTTGCGGCTCTCTTTTTTCAACCTCAAGTCAAATTCCAGGCCAAGAGACTTGATCACGTTCGACGTCCATCTTGTGTAGAACATTTTTCAATGCACTAATAATAGCTCAGTCAAATCGAGATTCGACCCGAACAAAATTCCCATATGGTCTTCGTTTGATGGATAATGCAGAAGAAGAGCCATCGAATAACGTTCACAATGATGGTCTAGAATAAAAAGTCTTCGTCTGCATTTTTTTTTTTTGTACTCGTACATAGGACTGGAAATTTTACACTTTATATTTATTATGATGGTTACAATATAATATCTGACATGAAATCAATTTACTTTCAGAAAATTTAGGTAAAACGCAAAAGCTATGCGCATTTTTCATGATTAATGGTACTTCAAGTTGCTTCAAAATTAATATTTTTGAATTTGTAAAAAAAAAAAAAAAACGCTAAAATTATAAGTAAAAGAGTAGATCTTTTTAGTACAAATGAATATTCATTTCTTAAAAGAATAATTTTTATTGGCCACACGAACATTGAATAAACATTTTGGAGTTTTGTTTCACTTTAAAATTCAGGGAGCAGCTACAATATTTTTTAAAACAAGCCTAGCTAAAATATGGAACTTTTTAGTAGGTTTTCGACAGAAAACCTTCTATTAATGTTTAACTTTTAATTTATTGTAACCCATAAATAACTAATTTAGTGGAGTTCACTGTTTAGCACAGGGTGTATTGCAGGGACTTTTCGTAATCTACCTCATCTAAAACATGAAAATTTCAAATGCGAACATGGATAGATAGTTAATTTGAAGAAGTTTACGAGGAAGTTATATTGCAAAGGAGTTACCGAGGAATTTGAGAATCGAAGATAGAAAAAAGCACCATTGAAATCGCCTGCTCCAGGCAGTATGGTAGGGGAATACGCTGTTTAGTATTTTACAAAAATAAACATAGTAGCCTCAAACTGGTGCGGTAGAAGCAGATGCAACCGAAAATGGAACACTACAGAGAGAAAATGAATTCTTAGAACAGTGAACATTCACAAGTAAACCATAAGCAACAGAAACAGAACAAACGACGATGCTTTTGATGCATTTTTTGCAAGGATAAAGGTTGTTGACCTGGCGAACAGATTTTTTTAGTACACGGCAAGATACGAACAAATTCCATAACGACCATAACTCATTCATACATCATGTTGAAGCGTGCTTATGGCTATAATGAAGTATATAATGATTTATTGAAGACTTTCCTAAAAAGAAAAAAATGCTCCTCAGATAAAAATTATGAACAGGTAACCATTCTACGAGATTGCTTATCCTATTGATTTAATCCAGAGATAGACAACAATTTGAAGGCTTAGGAGAGAGTGGCCCAAAGTTTTCTAAAAATTAAATTCATATCTGGCATTAGAAGAATTTATAAAAGACAAAGCGCGTTCTAATCAATTGCAGTAATTTTCACAAACAGATCCAACAATAGAAATTAAATTTTGCATATAAATTCTCGCGACGATCGTATCACGACATTCGAATAATTATTCGATGTTCGATCAGTTTATTCATTTACTGGTTATAATTACCAAGTCAAATCAATTATTGCTTTCATTTCTCCATTCAATTCCAGCAGAAAAACTATCTACGTACACTAATCTGCTGGAAAATGAACATGCTCTACTTCAACAATGTGAATTTCTCTAACCTTCTGTCTTGCTCTATTTTAATAATACGTATTACACATTGTATACCAGCAGATCGATGCGAATAGTGGAAGATTAAGAAAAAATGTTCATTCCGTAACAAAGTAACGAATGAGACATCAGGCAAAAGATTTTTGAGAAAAGAAAATTATGAAAAGACTACATTGGCGGAAAGAAAAGAGGAATAAGGGTTTCGAATGACGAGAAACTGAACTCATTTTAATACTCATACAAAGGCGAAGAAATTTTTCTTTGAAAAGTAGATTGAGAGATAGATCTACAGAGTGACTATAGATATAAGGCATGCAAATCGAAAATTATGATTCATTATTATACTTCATTTCAGTAGAGTTATAAAATAATTATACAACTGTTTTCAAGCTTTTTGAACTTCTGTGATCATGAAAATGTGAAATGTATGTCAAACATTATGAAACCACGTGAAACTAAAAACGCACCCCCTCCCCAATTCGCTAATCACTCCAATTAAGCACGTTTTCACGCAGTGTAAACCTGCTAAAAATATACGAAAAAATTGGATTATAAGACGGATAAAATATTATATGGGAAAATGCCAGCACCAATAATTGTAACTGCTTAAAGACGCATACCTTCGCGAATATCGATCTGCTTTCTGATGAATAAAGAAAACGGTTTATTTACAATCGAACATTTTTGTAAACATTTGGCGTAAACAAAATAAAAATTATCATATCCATTTTCAAAACACATTCGATACAAAAATAAAAATTCGTGTTGGCTTTTCAATATTTCGAAGTCCGAACACATCGGGAAAAGGAAACTTTTAATAACCTCGACGAAAAGGAAAACATACTGGAAAACAATAATCACTGTAAATTTATTTCCAGAAAAATGAAAAACACGCCAGACCCTAATCCTTCTGGATTTGAGATACATTATAAAAAAAAAGAAATAAACAAACAAAACAAAAAAAAGAAAACGCAAAATAACTTTTACAGCCATTGTAGAATTACTTTTCAGCAGAAAATATTTTAATGATAGGAAATTTCAATTTGAGAGTGTGATCCTAATAATCCTATTTGTTAAACTAAGCGTTAACATAATTGATTTTGCCTATATGAAAAATGTTTGTGATACTACAGCAGTTATATTAATTATTTACAGTAAAATTACTTTCAAAGACGAGATTAAAAAGAGCCACACACTATTCCACGCTATAACCGATAGCTTCTTATATTATCTAAATAAGGATAGAAAGAGTAGCTTGTTTTAACCAATTTTGATGAAAATTTCCAACATTCAAACCACTCAAACCTAAAGGAAAAAAAATTAATTCTCATCAATGAGAAAAATAAAAAATAAAACCAAAAATGATACTTTTTCACGTTTTGAATATATTTGCTTTAAAAATTTGTGAAAAAATCCAAACTTCAAGATAAATAAATAATATTTTTTTACTTTTCAATCTTTTTATTTTTTCTAAATATCAATTTTTAGGACCACAACAAGTCAAAGTTATTTAAATGGGACTGACTAACTCTTATGCAGCTGCAAAAATGAATATTTCAAATGCTCCAAACAATTAGATCCTCAAATTTTAATTGATAAATGAAGCATTATTCTTATGAAACTATAAAGATAACAGATGGAAAGCATATTATTCCAAATCAATTTCTTTCTGGCGAGAATACTCTCTTTTCTGCTCGTCAAAAAAAGAAAAAAGAAAAAATAGAATACATAAGAATGGGTCAACCTTTGATACACAGACGTTGAAAAACAATAAACCAGTCTCCACGGTTTCAATAATGAATTATTTTATTACATAACTTAATGGTTATTTTATTTCATTCTTTCACCGTTGACCATTTTCAAAGAAGCAATAAATAATTAAAAAATTTTTGATTCTAGAATAAACGATAAAGTAAGGGCGATCAAAAATTTTTAAACAGTCAATAATTATTGTTTACTTTTTTCTCCTTCTTGATTCGCATTCCATAAACATTACGAAAGACTTGTATATATGTGTGTTACTCTATGTGCAAAAATATTTTCAATTCAATGTATTTCTCCCGAAATTAGGTTAGATATTTTGGCGAATTTTGAATAAGGAGGCAAACTGTACTATTGCGTGCTATTATTTTGTGGGTTAGTAGTACATAAAAAAAATTCAAACAAAATTTTAAAGCTGTTGAAAACATTCGCTTCTATGACCAAAATCTGTCAAGTCCCAAGAAATCACTCAACTCGTTTTCGCGCTCTAGGTAATGCTAATAATCACACAAAAATATGGGTGCTAATTTTTTAGAAGGCTTACGACCAATATTACAAACACTGCATTGGTTATCAGTTTAACGTAATGTTGAACATATACTCCTCTTATTCAGTAACTCATATTAGTAATTTATACCCTTATAGTAGTTCGTGGACTTTGATCAGGGATGTATTATTATGAAGATTGAAACAGCATTTCGAATTTTTAAAACAAATAGTATGCTAATTTATACACAAGTGGCACAAATGGGTCATTTTGACCCAACCTTAATTATGTTACCCTGGTAATCCTCGATGATTATACATAATTATACCCTACTCCCTATTTGGTGAGAATAGGCAACCGCATCAACATCTGGGCCATTTTGACCCATTTGTACCACTAGAGAGTTAAACCTAGTCAGGGGCCGTTCACAATGTACTTTTCCTTTTTGGTTTTACTTGAACCAATCATACGAAGAAGTTCATTTTTGATAACGTTTTCTTCAACCTGATTGGTAGGAGCAAAAGCAAAAGCAGAAGCAAAAGTATGTACATTTTTGTGAACGGAACAGGATAGTTCATTTTACAAACATTTTCTGGATCCAAATATAGGATTCTCAACTTTCCATCTAAAATACATTAGCAATGAACTTTGAAGTATTTTTACTTTCACATTTCAAGTTTTCTATGATTAATCTTTCCTCCAAATAAATGTCATCATGAATAATTTGTGATGAAACAATCAACTTTGAAGGGTTAACATAATTATTTTTGAAAAATTCACATCAAAAACACATTTTTCGGTAAAAAAAAGTTTCACTGATAAGCCACTTTTCCGACCAGATCCCTTTCATATACAGCAATATTTTATAGTTTTGGGGAGTTCACATTGACCAAGTGTTATAATAACATTGTCATAAAATGCTCATGGATATATTAGAGCATCTCTATATTTACCCAAGTGAAGTAAACCGACATTTTCCTCCAAAAAAGTACGTAACTTTACAAAACCTTTACTGTTGAAACGGCCACAGCTCAACAGTAGAGGTTTGGCGAATTAGTTTCGATATTAAATTTGCAAAAACGTTAAGAACGTGTTTAAAGCTAATCGTTGTTACTAAATTATTGTTTGGAAACACTATGTATTCTGGGCTCTGCCATTTTCTGAATGCACTTCGCTAAAATATTCAGCAAATATTTCAATTGATAGAATTTCAAAAGGTTTAAGTCTTTTCATCTATTAGAGCTAAAGCAATTACACAGTTGGTAAATAAGTCAAAGAAATACTGAAATCAAAATAATTAGGCAGGGATGAGAATTAAAGGCAATTTTTATACAACAACAGCTGCAACAAAGTTTTAACTGAAAGTCTATAATAACCAACTGCAAGAGAAGCATACAGACTACCGTGAATGAATATTATCACGGAATCAGCAAAAACTGGAACGATTCCAGATGCAAAAATTCTATATTACCTTACTTACCTATTTTACAGAATAAGCAAAACCAGCAAAAGGGATTGGGAAGGGGTGGATGAGGGTTCAATCAAGCCAATACAAATTTTAAAAAGAGAATAAACTGTAAAATCAGAACTACGGTATTTAACAGAACAAATAGGTAAAATTTGGTAACTTACAGCTCAATTTGTCGTATTCTTTTCTCGCAGCCATAATTATCGGATTTAAGTCAATTAAGGAATAAAAGGGCTCGGCTTGGCTGGATTCATTTAGGCGAATTTCAGGCGCAGCTCGAAAGTGTAGAAAAATTGAGAAGCCGGAAACGGTTCTCAAACTTGATAAAAATGAGACGATTCTTTTACATAATTTGAGTAACTCACATATTCTCGCATTATTTCGCGGCTACATAAAATTTAATTAAATTCGCGAACTTCACTAATTCACGTCTTGAAACAACTCCCATCTCACCACAGCATCTCACGCAATTGTAAGAAATTTACTTAAAAGCTAAGTAAACAAACACCAGAGAAAATTTCCAAGAAGCCTTTGACTATACAAGAATATGGACTGATCGAACGATCAAAAATACAACGATTTTACGACAGCGATGTACAAACATGGATGTAGTTTTAGGGGGTTATCAGATCGAAGAACCAATCAGCTTCGATTTTAATGTTTTTTTTGTGATATTTTTCCTGGTGTGTTTGTGTTAGTAATAATAAATACGTATCCTGATTCCTGATCCTCAAGCTGAAAATATGTTTGAACGCGTTTTCATCAGTTTTATCAGTCCATATGCGAATCGTACTTATATACTCTAAGCATTTTCACATCTTTGTCTTTAAAATCAGCGAACTATATTGGCTCAAAACAGACGAAACCCGAGAATAGGGGATATATATTCCTATTCAAACATCGGGAACGAAGAACGATTTTCGTTCGTTCTTTGGGTGAACGAACGATGAAAGAACGAAAGATCGTTCTTCTCAAAAATAGAAAGAACGGTCCGTTCGTTTTTTGTAAGGTTTTTTGGTCCGAAAGAACGAACGATCGTTCGTTCTCTTCAATTGATAAGAAGAACGCTTCAGTTCTTTCCATACTCAAAGGTTCTTTCCAGGTTCTTTCTCTTTAGTTCTTTCGGTTCCATTTGATAATCTGTGTTCGGTTCTTTTCTTTCTAATTTTTTCTTCCGTTACCCAAAAATCAAAATTCAAATTGACAATTTCAAGTTCGAGAAAGATAATAATGAAGATAATTTGAATTTGGATTTTGGGAATTATTTCGAAATTGTGAGTACAAACGTTGAAAATTCGACCCGAATAATTATCAGAATGGCTTATCCGTGAAATTACCATGAAATTACTTCAATTCGGCTTTCATTTTACCGTCCTTCACTCTGGTAAGTATTTATAATTCGAATCATTCAAAAATGGCCCACATTGAGCTGCTTGTTCTCTACTATTAAGATAAAAAACTAAATAATCGAAAGGTCCTCTGCATACGTTTATTTCTTTGAATTAACTGCGCTCTGTACAAGAAAAAGAACGTGCGTCTTGATTTTCAAACAAGACTTATATATTATTACCGCTAGCAATACCAGGTGGCGTCTTATACGACGCCACATGGTCCTTTGAGGTTATTCTTATGGCGTCGTATATGATGCCACCTGGTCCTTTGAGTAATCGAGCGAAACCCGGTTTTTCTAGTGTCGATGTAGTCTAGTTGAGTAGATGATAGTACAGTTCATGTCAATATACCCACTCAAGTTAATTCCACTTATTTAATTTATCGCAAAGGGCATGTAATGCCGTTATGAAGCATAGATATATAATTCACTGGGTATTATTAAGAAAAATACCTAAATAAGTATTATTAATAAAAGTAAATGATACGTTTAAAGAGGAAAACCTATTCCTGATTTTCAGATCTACAGACAAGATAACAGTACCTAAATGGATGCGGAATGTATATAAAGAGGAAAGATGCAGCAAAATCGACCTCGACCGAATATAATGTTTCGTCTGAATCATTTTTTTTCCTTTCTCAAAACACACGAACCTCCGAATGGTTACAAAATTAATTCAAAACCAAAAATTTTGAGTAAGTTGCATTATAATAATCATATTCTTCAAAGTATCCTTGTTCGACAAGTAAATTTTGTTGTGTGCCTTTTTTTTCCTTCTTATAATGCATATGAAATGCAAGTTATTTAGTTATTTGATTCGGATTCTGTTTTTCAGGTTTATTCCTATTAATTATATAATTGTTATTTACGGCAACAATGGTATCGTTACCAAAGAGAAACACACCTCAACATGGATATACTGGCTAAAGCGCTATAATAATGATTTATACATGGGTGCCGAAATGTTAACTCAAAAAGAATACGCTTGTCAATTATATTTTTTTCATAAAATCAGAGAGAAAAACCACCCTGAAGCCTCTAGAAGCTAACTGTCGGATGCAGAACCTCAGAAGTCATCCATATCGATGAAAATGTTTGGTCCAAGGCATGAGTTGGTAGGTATTTGTTTATAGCAGCATTTCATTCGTTTTGTACGTTAATTTTTCAGAAAAAGGAAGTTGACGCTTATGATGAGTTTCTTTTTTCAGTTTTAACACTATAATGTTTGAGAGAAACTAAATACTTTCAAGTTTTTCCAACATCAATTATTATTATAATTTTTATTTGTTATAGGCTTAAGCTGTTCCAATCATAGCGAAATTTTTACGTAAAAATCATCGAGCGCTTAAGCTGAACACGCTGATTTTATTGGACATATTTTCTCTACTTGTTACCGGTGAAATCGGCTGACATTATGTAATTAATGGAGTTTCATCTTATTAAATATACCAGTTCACGATAAGAGATACAGAACGCAGTTAATGAAACCAATCGTCAATTGGTAGTAATAGAATACGGTTTCACTGGTTAATCGATTATTATTGATTGATCGTATCAAGAATCTCTTTTTATGACAAAGTCTAAAAGATAGGTATTTAGAATGTTTTACTGTACGTATCTCCAACTATTATCACTTTTTAGTGATCTTCATCGAATTTGAAATTTGAAAAATATCCTGCAATCGCTATCAGTTCCTTCTGAGGAGCTGAAATCATCAACCAGTCACGTATTAGCATGAGAATATATTTTATGTACCTACCTATTTGTGCTAAAACTATTCTCAGTTTTCAGAAAGTAAAATTTCATGTCGTTTTCGATTTCTCTTGCTTATGACTACACGCTTTTTGTCGAAAAATATCCATTTCTCCGTCAATTTTTAGCCAAATTGTATGATTTTTTGGCATGTAGGTACAGGCAAAGGAATATTTTGTATTTTTATACGATAAATTGATTTTTCTGTACTTGATTCGAATTAATTTATCCTATAAGATGAGAATTTTCACAAAAATCTTTCATTTCTTAAAGGTCTGTATTTCGTTGAAATTAATTAATTAATTCGATTCTAAAATCAGTTTGTGGTAGTCTTGACTCTATATAGTTTCACTTTCGAATAAAGTTTATACAACGTCACGAAGATGAAATAATTATATTCGCTAATTTTTGTCAGTAAAGATCTCATATATGTATTTGTAGTTATTAAAAAACAAGAGGAAAAAAACGGACATGTCTCCGACGATTATACATAAGCTAATATAGCAGTAATACTTCAGTGTGTAAAAAATTTAATATGAAGACTAGATTCGCAAATTTTCATTTTTCTAGATAAAAAATAAAACTGAACACTTGAACGCGTTCACAATACACACGAAAGTTTCTAAAGTAGGTAGTTTTCGTCGCGTCGTCTCGATGCAGCTCATGCTTAAACTCCGGCAACAGTTGGCGTTTCCCTAAGGGGAAAAGGGCTAAACGAGGGGATATCGAACAATGAAAGTCATAAATATGGTCCAAACAAGAGAGAATGAAAATGTTCTCGTTCAGTTTAACGCGACCGGATGCGAGAGATTAATGGTCGGGAGTTGGACGTTGAAGAGTCTCCCACGGAACTGTGGCTCCAAACTTCACACAACCTTGACAATACCATAACAAGCCAAATAGTATAAATGGAACGCCGAGCACATGATCGCTATGATGTTACCAATCGCCGTGTACATATGCACTTTACGAAACAAATGATGCACTGTCATATAATGAGGACATTGCAGTAGGGGCCCCAGGTCGTAGTGGCCAACCTCTTGACCTATTCCAGCTGCCTTCTCGATGACTGTTTTTTTCGAGATTAGCTCTAATACTGAAGGCACGAAATAAATTCGTATGCAGAACTCCACCAAAAAGCACAATGTCAATGCTGTTAGCTGCAAAAACATAAAAGAGAAAAATTATAGTTTTCCTTCTCTATTAGGGTGACAACTTTTCTTAGGTTACAGCTGAAGGGTATCCAAAGAGCGGCCTGATTTTCAAAAACTGATAGACTGAGCAGGGGCCTACCGAGAGGGTGGGTAGGAGGGGTGAGTCATCCCCCCCCAGTCAGTTTTCAAAGTCGGCAAATTCTCTCAAAATCTTCATCTGTCCACAATACAAAAAAAATCAAGTTGGTGACGTCTGGTTTTTCACAAGAAAAATTTTTCTATCCATTATTACTGTACTCGGCAAATATTTGAGATGTAGTCGGCATTTTTACAATGCTCACCCCCCCCCCCCATTCGAAATAGGCTCGGAGACTGAGCAAAATTTTCAATTTCTTGTATTTCTGTTCGACTTAAACCTGATTGTTTTTTTATTTTTTCAAATTTTTAGTTAGAACTATAGGGTTCAAACCAAATATTTGAATTATTCAAATGTTTTGTGTGTTTCTCTTTGCCTAATTATAATCTCCAAGTCAAAAAGCTAGCTCAAGCCATTTATCGAACTAGAAAACTCAGCTTTTCCGATTACGAGAGTGGATTAATTTCTAGCAATAAGAAAATTTGTATGAAAAAAACTGTTTTTGGGCATGTTTAGCATTATTAATGTATAAGGAATGATACAATTAATGTTAGTTACTATAGGCCATTGCCAAAGGCACTGCTGTGCAAAATTTTTCACTCGTATAGTAATCTGACACAGTATTATGTTTTCAATTTCATTTCGAGTTTGGAAAAATATTTATATTTCGACATACTTATTATTGTTATTATAGCCTTCTCAATATAACGGTAATCGTTGAAATAATTTTTAGCCCATTCTCAAAACTAGAAAATCATGTTTTGAACTCATATTTACGTCGTCGATAAAAAATAATCAAAAAACAATCTTCCAATGGGTTTGTCCTACAACAAATTTATTTTAAAGGACGAATACGGTACGGTAAATTGAAAAAAATACTCCACCTCGCGCGTTTACAATGTTTTTTTCAATATTATTTATTTGTTAGGGGAAAAACTATGGGGGCCAAAATGGAAACATTAATTAATGATAATTTTGCTCGTCATTGGCGTGTGTCTTACGTCATCAGCGTTAATAAAGAGATACAATTTTCTGGCCTTCAAAAAGAGCCAAAAATTAGAATCATTGTGCGAGTTTTGTTTGACAAAACTAACGTCGTGTCGCGAAATCAACGTAAGCACAATGACGTCATTAGTTTTCCAAAAATATTATAAACCTACGTCCGCCGTATGGTTCGTAGAAGATTTCTTGAATATATAGGCTATATAATACCTAGAATGTCGAGTTAGATAAGACTATATTTACCTGCAAGTACATATGTAAGTCCCACTGACTGAGTGTAGAGGCGTGTAAACGTCCAAACTGAATTGTCGTAATAGCACTGAGAACACAATTCATGGTAAAATATCTAGGAAACAAAATTCTTTGTACATCTCCGAATGCGTGTCGAGCTAAATTGAAATATAATGAGAGGCCTGTAAAAACAAAAACATAATTTAAAATGCTAGTCCACATTAAAAATATAATTATAAAAGTTTAAAGATGAAAAAAATGACTAAATTAGTAAGTCAGACTTTGAGAAATAGGCATGGTAAGCTATATGAACAAGCGATGTGTAAGAGGGGGATAGGTCCATTTTTTTCAAAAATTGATTTCTACTAAAATTCAATTTTATTTACCGCCAGCTGCCTTACTTAAAAGTGAAAAATATTACATCCAAAAATGCAAGCTGTTGTGTTCTATTTCCTAATTTTACTACTCCGTAGCGACAAATTGTTTTTGTTTTCTACAGTTACGTAGACCATATCGAAGTAGTTACGTCAGTACTAATTGAAATTTTCTCATCATGACAAATTGGGAACTTACGTACGAGTAGAAAAATAAGTAACTGAAAATTTACTTACCGGAGACGAACGTCATCCAGAATTGAGATCCAACGTGTAAGGAAAAAGCGGTGAAATAAGTCAAATGCGTAAATCGGGATGCTAGTAAATTACTTTGTTTTTTATCAACAGGAAAAAATACTATGGATAAAATAACTACCATTAAAACGCAGACTGCGTGAACTGGTTGCGTCGTTTTCGTCAGAACCCTGTGAACAAAAAATCAGAAAAATTCGCCATTAAAATAGAGTTGATAATAAGTTGAATCGTCTAAAAATTAAATCAACACAAGAAAAACCAGGTTTTACTCGATTAATCAAAAGACCAGGTGGCGTCATATACGACGCCACAAGAATAACCTTAAGGGACTAGGTGGTGTCGTATGACCCAAGTCAGGGGTTCTCAAAATAATGGCAAAATCGCTCAAAACAACTCAATATAATTATATTATTTTTAATTTTTGCTTCAAAAAAAAGTAAAACATAAGATGCTGCAATAATTTATGTTTGAACTTGACCATAATTTCCAAACTTTTTCAGAAAAACTTTTAAATACTTGAAAGGTTTCCTTTAAAAACACTTTGAAATATCATAAATATAAATAAGTAATTAATGTTTTATTTTGAACTTATTATATTAAACAGTTTCAAACATTTTTCTACTTAAAAAAATATTTTGAAACATGCTTATGGTCCGAACGCATGGAAAAATTTTCCAATAAACGTTTCCTACAAAAAATTCATCTTCAATAATGATAATTACCTATTTTTGATGTTTTTGACCTAACCATAACCATATTGGAATTGAATAAAAATCTATTAGCACATATAAGAAAAGTGATTTGCTAGAAGGAGATAAGTCCACTTTTTTTTAGAAAGTAAGTTCTTCTGCAATAAAATTATAGATATATATCGAGCCCTACCTGCATTGAAAATATTATATCACAAAATGCAACTATCGCCGAAAAATTAAACTTGAAAGTTGAGGTGCTTCGTAAGAAGGACATAAGACATGGAAGAATTGTGTTTCTTACTTTCCAGAAAAATTATGGAAAGTGGACGCATCACTTTCTTACAAATCACTGTACATAATATAAATATTAATCATTCGAAAATACCAATATTTAAGACTGAATAAACATTTATGTCCTCGCCAAATTTTCCTACTTGAAAGGCAAGTTTTATTTTGTTTGGTAATTTTTCAAAAATATTATCAAGGTATAGTTATCTTTCTAGTTTCTATACATACTTACTTTTCAAAAAGGAAAAAATAAATAACTGTCTTTATTAAAAAATTTCTTTGGCTGGCGAATCAATTCGAGTAGGTAAATTATTAGAGTAGGTACCTGTGCGTTGAGTGGGCCTAAAAAAATAATTCTAATACTTGGATTTCAATAATTCATTTGAAGGAATCGTAGAGCGAAGTATAATTAAAGTATAATAGGTAAACATAATATCAGCTCCAGCGTCCATTTACCTAATAAGACGGTTTCATGGTGTTTATTCGATTAAAAATAATTATATTTATGTTCTCGTTATTACTGCACAAACAAAAATATTTATCCCAAAGTCAACTTTATGAGATTAATAATAAATCTTCTGAGCACACTTGGTAGATAAATTTTGTTTTTCAGTCGATCTATTTTAAGAATCATACGGTAGTTGTTTTCAGTTTTCGCAGGTGAGGAGAATTTTTCAATAATAATTCATAAAATTAGACGAGTACTGCAGGCACATACATACACATATACCTACGAATGGCTCAATGCGTTCAAGTTGCATTTTCGTTTTCTCTACAAATTTCACGTCTGACTTCTCTCATTATTTCAGATTTAAAAGAAAATTTCATCCCTGAGTTTATTTTCACTATTAAGTAGCAGTTAAAAATGGAGAGCCAAACCAGTGCACGGAAATTGAAATAAAGGAACCTATATAATGATTATTGGCCTTACTTGAAAATTTGTTCCATTTTATTGATATTATTTTCTGTTTAGGTATGACCTTGATACACGGTTAATCTTGATCGATTGAAGAAAAAAAAAGAGAATGTTGTATTTTTCTTGATACTTGCATTGATTAAAACTGAGGCAGTTCTTATTTCATCTTGGATACTTATCAGGTAAATGTTTTGAATAAGTGAAAAAAATTGAAATACATAAGCTTCTTTATTATCGAATATATTAAACTTGAAGCTGAGTGCCGGGTATTCATAGACATCTCAGGCCAGGGCCGGATTCAGGAGTTGAAAGAGGTGTGGACAAAGTGGTGGAGGTCCATTTCAAGGGGGATAGGGGGTCAGTTAGCAAATTTTTTAAACATTTCTTTTAAATGAAAAATTTCTTCTTTTTTTATGACGAGTGGTGGAGGCCCTTTGTTGGTGGAGGCCTGTGGACACTGTCCACACTGTCCATCCCCTAAATCCGGCCCTGTCTCAGGCTACAGCAGTTTAGTAGCATTAAAAAAATTAACGACCTGGCTTCACTTCTATCGAGCTTGAGAGCTAAAAATAAGAGTTACCGAATCCATATGAATTTAAATTTTCAGATAAAATCTTCATTGGCATACCTAACTCGCTTTCAAGGAGATGACATAATAACCTTGGCGAGAAAAATTTCATTCACCTTCAAGATTGGTATCTAGTAGATAGGTAATCAACTACCTACCTTCATACATTCATAATTATTGTCTGTCTCCAAAAGATTCTAAAATGTACGCGAATGTTCTAATAATGTTAACTTCTATATTCATCACGATGGTTAATTTAGTAATCCGAAAATTGACAGTATAATTATCGATGGGGAAATTTTGAAGAAAAAAAAGAGAAAAAAAGATGAAATACAAAGTGCAGTGTATTTTTTTAGTCTTTTCTGCGAGTGAGAGGAAATTCTGATTATTAGAAAAATGTAATACTGAGGAATGTAAACTTGAATTTTGTACCAACCCTATTTTCAAATATACTGTAATGGGTGCTGAAACGCGGTCTCATCTTTCTTTATGTCAAAAAATGTAATTTGGTATTGTAATAATATGAATATAAGCTCATTTCAGGTCGAGTATAGGTACCTAGAAACCTACATCTTATAAAGAGGACAGAGGCTAGCCACGGTAAAATGACTGAGAAGTTCAAATTTTTGAAAAAACGAGTGAAAAACCGGACCTTATGTAATAAATTTTGTTTCTAAAACAGCTCAGTACTAGACTTCTACAACAGTGGGCGATTAATGATTTTATCAACAGAAAGTATATAACCAGTTTAACCAATCATCTCAATAATTGTTATTCGTTTTATAGGCTTTAAAGTAATTCTACGAATATCGAAACTCAAGGCTGACTGCACAAGCCTTTTTAATATACTAACTGATGAAAGGATATCGAAGTGTAGCCTAGGAAATAAAATACTCGATGAGAATTCAACGAACAAAACCACAAAATTTTATAAATTAAAATTTTTTCATGCGGATAAATTACAGCAGAAAAATTTTAATATGAAAATTATTATTTGAACAGTCTTTTGCAAAATAGAGATAAGTCAAAATTCTGAAAATTAAGTTTATTTACGACTTTTTAAAATTAACCAAAAAATGTGAATCAAGTTATTCTCTTTTTTGCAAGGCTCAATTATTTTTCAATAAAAAAAAGAAAAAAATTACTCAAGTCAGAATGAAAACAATGATGAAAAATATTCGCACACGACTCTCAATTTTAACCTCTCAAGGATTGAGGAATGAGTCAACCATTTAATGTACTTAAAGTTCCCCTCCCCACCTTGGAAAAAAAAAAGTAAGAAATTAATAAAAAATATTTCCGACCTCTGATTATACTGATTTGTTTAAAACTTGAAACAGTAATACATGTTAGTACTATCTGTGGTATCTTGTGTTCCCTCTTGAAGTTTTTTCAATAATTTTTGCAAGTCCGTAACTTTGAAACTGAAGATAAAGAAATATTAGGACCGATTATTTTTGTAGAGAATTTTATTTCAAACACCTTTAGTAGTCTATCCATTTTGTTTAACTTGAAAATAAACTGAACTTTGGTGAATATGAGCCTCTTTGGCTGTAATACCAAAATGAGTAGAAGGCGAGTATGCTAATCTTAATCTTAGGGAGTCAAGTTGAGGGCAAATTTCTTTGTCTCAATATTTGAATGGATTAAATAGGAGGTGAATTGTGTATTATGTAATTAGTGCGCAACCTAAAAGATCCATAATTATTATGTTTCTTGAGTCAATGTTAAATGTAAGAAAACAAACACAAACAACAGAGTAAACGTGTAACAGACCAGTTTCGTACTTTAAAATAATTATGTAGATGGTTAAAATGAACTAAATGTGTTAATTACGATCTATGAAATGGTACAGGTAGCCTAAAATTGGTTAGCAATGATTTAAGAAACAGGCAAGAATATGATTGTCAATGATGTTAAAAAATGTCAGAATTATATTTTCATATAATTATTCACATATCTTTGACAATATTTTTGTGAAGTATCACACTACCAAATGATATCACAGTCCTTATTTTAGTGTAAATGTTTGCATAAAAATAGGCTGATTTCTCAATTATCAACAGATGAAAAATTTCACTAAAATCAGTTTTTTAGTTCTTGAGAAAAAAGTTTAATAAGTACTTCGATGACAAACTTTAAAACTTTGATATTGATTTTCTCAAAGAAGGATTTTTAAATGTAAAATTTTAAATTATTGTCAAAAGTTAGCCAGTTATCAACCGATTGAGGAGAATTTGTTTGTAAAATTTTCGGAATATCTTCCTCAATTGCAACCATCAGTTTGAAACTAATTTTTTTGATTTAAAGTACCTGGTTACCATTTCCTAGATCACATTACATAATACAAAAATGAGAGGTGATAGAAATTAGTTACCCAGTGATGAATACAAGACGTGTTAAATTCAAATCCTACTCGTGAATGTAATAAATTAATATTAATTTGTGATAATGTCTGGATGTTTTAATAAATAATAATTTAATAATAATTACCGTATTCGTGTGATAATTAGTATTGTATTATTATTTATTCTCAATCCCAAATCAAACAGAGAGGTAATTCTTACCATTGTAGAAATTATTACCGCAGTGTTAATAATCGGTAATTGCACATCAATGCAAAACTGAATCACACTGTGCGTCCAAAATAGTGAATAAATACACATATTCCAAACGCCTGTTGAGAAATAAATCATTTTATAATTCTCGATTGATTTCAAGTCAAATAGGATGGTTTTCAAATGAAAACCTAGTGCTATATCTTATGCTTACCGGTGTGCTTATATATCCATAAAGAGAGTTGAAAGACTGTTTAGGCCCACCATGCTTTAATTCAATTTTCGAGATGCTCTTGCTGAACAGATTAAGAATCTTGAAAACTTTCGGAGAAAAAAACAGTCGAGAGAACAGGTACCTATAGTTCGATGTTTTCCTCTGCTCGCAAGTCGCGACTTATAATAAAATTCAAATAAGACGACGCCAGCCTTTTCGAAACTAAGTTTTCTTATTATTTCTCACCAGTGAAGTGTGAAGCCTCCAAGTAGGCATAAAATTATACTTAAACGAAAAATTCTTCTGCGAGTTACTCGGATATTTTATAGAATTTCTGCTTTTGAGTACTTACTTCCTGTTAACCTCTCCATCACTAGTTGGGGTATGAGTGATATTTTATCAAAATATAAATAAGGGCGAAATCGAGTTTTAATCGATATGAACTTGCCATTTTCGACCATAATATCAGTATTATTATAAGTTAAAAATGTCACTTATACCTTTTAGCGCTTGTAAACGTATTTCAGAAAGGCATATTTTACCAACGCTATTCGAATATTAATTCTAAAATCTGCCATTTTCATTTTAGAGTTTGAAAATACGTAAGTACAGATGTAGATCCTCACCAAGTAATAGCAAAAGGGTGCTCAGAGTTTTTTGCCAGTAGTAAAATTAGCAAGTTAAAGACGATATAAAAATTAAACAAATATGCTAACGAGACGTTACCAATAAATTAACTTTTAGGGCTCTTATAACTGACCTTTGGTCAAGCATAAGCTGCAGAGCTCGCCCCTGCTACATAAAAATATGAGATACATTAATTACTCGAGGTTATCGAACCCCGAGCCAAGGTTATCGACCCTCGTATCTTTCACAAACGACAAAAGCTGACATACCTAAAGCTCTTGGACGATTTGACTTTTTCACCCATTTCGGTTATTGTCTGCAAGACCCATTTGGTCAAACTTGTGAACGCGAACAAAATGTCTGCTTCGTAGGTGCTGGGGTGACTACTCGGACGTCGATGAACACTGTCTCTGCGAAAAGGTGCCATATCGATATCAGCTTTCATTTCGGTCACCAAACCATCGACGCCAAGCTTATGTATAGTCATTTTGTTTTTTCTTTATTTTTTCAAAAATACTAAATAGGTGAAAAAAAAGATCACAATAATCACGTTTAAAAGCCAATTGGTGAGTTCCCGAAACTCTTACAGCGAAGCTATCGAGGAACAAACACACGAGTGCGAATGCGAAATAGCAAAACTAAACTGAATTGATTACTGAATTCGCGTCGGCAAAAGAGAACTTTCAACCGATTCGATCGAAATAAATTTGAAAAAAAAAAGAAAAAAAAAAGAAAGAAAAAAGAAAAAAGAAAAAAGAAAAAAAAGAAAAAAGAAAAAAAGAAACAAATTAAAAATTATATGTAGAGTGGCGAACGAAGCCAAGTCTCGAACATTTTGGCTGATAAAGAAACGAAGAGAGGGGTAAAACGTGTTTGATAGGAAAGACCTGAAGACTGCTCGAGTGAGTAGGGGTTGTGTAGGGGACACGTTTCTCGAGACGCATACATGTGCCCAAGCACGTACGCCATTTTTCCTCTGACTATATAACCTATTTGTACGTATTACGGTCACAATTTTCAAGCCAGTGGCTCGGAGATGGATATAGGAAGTATTTGTATCAAGGGTGCAAATGTTGTATAAGTAGAATTTGTCGTTGTAATAAAACCCGAATGTGTTGAAAACTGATGAAAATCCAAATCTCCCAGTTAATTTATTCTGATGATGATATTTGATAATGAACACCTAATTTCAATGTGTATTTCGTAATAATGAACCTTTCATGACTGCTGCTATTTTTCATTTGACCATGATTGACTGCTATTTACGTATTCTGCATGGACTGTGATAGAACGTTCACATTTTTTGAAAGTAATGAGAAGTACAGGTATGTAGGTATGGGCAATATTTGTACCAAGGGTGCAAATGTTGTTTAATACGATGGCATTTTATACGTAGAATATGTAAAATATAGGTATGTAAAAGTGTAAAAATGTGTAGAATATAGGTATGTCATGTATAAAAATATGTAGAATATGTAGAATAATGAATAAAATGATCCGTAGGAGCACTAACTATAAGCACAGATTTTATTCAATATTCTACATATTCTACGTATTCTACATATTCACTTTACATACTCTATATAGAGAATAAGTGCGTAAATGTAAAAAAAAATTCTGCAAGCCATACACTTCACCTCTCGCTCAACTCGCTGTTGGATGCTCAGCCTCATTCCTAGGGATTCTAACCGAAACGTTTTTTTGGTTTGTGATTTTCCGTTTCGGTTTTAAGGAGTGTTTTGGTTTCCGGTATTGGTGGTGGTTTTTAAATGTTTCGGTTTCTAGTTACCGGTCTTTGCTTGAATTATTTTGTTTAGGGGTAGGTTACGGTTACGGTTGAGCTTTTATTTTTGCGCGCGCGCCTAGAGATAACGATATTTCAGAATTTTGCATTTTTGATTTTTATACTTTTCCTATTGATTAATTTTCACTTAAAAACTTGATTTGTTTTTCCTAAAATGAATGTTCAACTAAAATTTACTCACACAAATACACATGTACATAAATTTCGATCTTTCAATTTCTGAATAATCGGTTTATGACATAAAATCGGATCAAAATTCAAAAAATCGTTCAAAAAAATCAATTTTTCAGATACAATTTTAATCGAAAATCAAAAAATCAACAAAAAAAAAATTGTCTTCTCTAGAGAAATCCAAAAAAACCGGAACCGTTTCGTTTGATTCGGTTTTTGATTAGGTTTTGGTTTTCAAAAAAAAACAAGAAAATTGATTCGGTTTTTCAATGATTTGGTTTCGGTATTGAAACGGTTGACCTTAAGCATTTCAAGGGGTTTTACCCGGTTTTCGGTATTGGTTGCGGTTTCGGTTTGAATCTCTACTCCGTTCATCCAACCATTGAAAAATATGCTTACACTCCAACTTGGAGCTTAAGATCCTTGAAACAAGTGGCTCATTTGCGCATCTACATCACAGGTCTGGTTCCGAGTCTTTGTATCACACATACCCCCACCCCCCGCCGTTGTAGTAGTGAAGAATAAGGCCGGTCTATGTTCAAAATACCCGTTTCGATGTATAATTATCAGAAGATGAATGTAATGGTAATTTTCTCTCTGTGTATAACAGTTTTATCTCCAGCAGGGAATGAATTACTGAAAAATATAATTTAGTGTTGAAGAATACTGTACTGGTATAAGCTCGCTTTTCGTACAGGTCTGGAGAGGAAGGGGTGATAATCGAATCAAATTAAATTGTTTGAAAGACGGCCGCGGTGGACCGGAGGAAGCAAAACTCGACGGGGTTTTTCTGTTTAATAATATGATTTGGCATTATAGGAGAAAATATGAAACAACCAACTAAGGCGAAGGAACTATAAATTCGATGTACTAAATGGCACAAATGCGATTCGTATAGGTAATCGCTTCGGTATGGGTCATAAGAACTTATCTAATGATTAAGTGAAATGAAATGGATATAATGGGTGCAAGAAAGATATCCCACCGAAGTGTCACTCATCTGACTGATTACATTTTTATTTCGTGTAAGGTATTCTGATCTAATAGTATCTATAAATCGTACCTATAACAGGAAAATGTCGTGAAGAAAAATACCCCATACTTTGGTATATGAGTTGATAAGTTTAAGAGGCATTCGGCATTATAAAACAAAATTATTTATCTTTCGAAACCATAGTGAACAAAAATATAAAATTGAATTATTTAGTAATTTCTTATTACTTGTTCTTTTTGTTTTATTCTATTTTTTGCCAATGGAAATTCCAATCCCAACATTTGTGAAAAATTAAATTGCAAATTAGGAAATTTAGAATGAGATTTGAACAAAAGACAAAAGCCATATAAATTACACTTCAGTGGTTCATTGTTCGGAGAAGTGATTAGAATATATTTATGGGAAATATTTTCCAAGTATTCAAATGAAAAATATGTTTATGGGACATGTTTCAGTAACTAATGATAGGTTCCTGTAAAGATTTACCTGAATCAGTAGTGTTCTTAATGAATGCCTTCAGGATTCACGCTTGGTACCATCAGCAATGTTGTAATTTAAATTACTTTTTGGTGAATACCATTTCTCATTGAGAGTTTCGACCATAAACTAAAATGTTTAAAATAACCCTTTCGGACTTTGACAATAATAATAAGCAAGTAGAAAAATGTTTGAAAAGGCCGAATGAACTGTTAAAGCTATACTTTGTGCCTACCAAGGTAAATATTATTTTTACCGTTTGAGCGCTGTTTGCAGTTATGCTGTTAGAGGAATTATATATTTATAGGTCTATTTAATATTAGATTAGTCGAATTTAAATAAACAACAACGAAAGCATTTTCTTCAATTCCTTTAATAGCTCTCATTTCTCCTATAACATATAATTTTTTCAATTTATAAGTAGAATATTTTTCCCGACCGGCAACGATTAATTAATTAATAGCGATAAAAAATATTATAATTGAAATAAAAAATATCAGCTTTCTCACTTGTTGTACTTTAAATCGAATGCGATTTAACTTATAAACCGAAATAATTGTTATTTCGCTCGATTTAAAATAAAAATGTGATGAAACATTCGGAAAATATTTCGTCAGCAAAAAATATTCCATACTTAATAAAAAAACATAGATCAAAAATGATTACAAAATAAGAATTTGAGGTACTTAGAAAGCATACTTATTGTACTTCGAAGAGACAAATAAATGCATGACATGTTTTCATCGAATTTTGGGAACAGATAACAGTTGAAATAATAATAACTTACCGAGAGTTTTTAGGTAAATGCTTTAAATTTATCTTCATTCTATCTTCATGCGCTCTCCAGTTCACTGTTTTCAAAGTTTAGAATCCAACTTTTTTCTGCCGCGTACTCCAATTTTTTATATAAAGTCTTATTTTCTGCTTCACGCCGTAGTCAAATAAAATCATTTAAGGGCAAAACCGTTTACTCTGTCAACTGAGAATTTGGACTAATATCAGTTAGACCAATCATCCTTTATGAAAAGAAAATTCCTTGGCCAGCAGAAGGAAACATCACATGCGGTCATCTGTTGCCGTACCGGTTCTGGATGAAGCAGTGCCTACATCTATGGAAATATGCAACAAGTTACACTAAAATTTTCCGCTCCCCCATCTACCCTAAGAAGATAATTCGTACCTTCGGCTGTTGATACGGGGAATACCTAATTTATTTAGAAAAACTAAATCATAAGGCAGCTGACTTTGGGCTTTTGTTGTTGTTGTTTTTTTATTGATTTCTTTGGTTTTATTTTTCTAGAGAACTATCCTAGGAAATCTTTTCTCCTGCATTTTAATTTGTATTTGACAAAATTATATTGTATATTCCATATTATCAGGTCTACTATACGAGTACATTCAATTCGTATCAGAAGAAAGTCAATTTTTGAAAAAAGTGGACTTATCGACTTCTTGCATTTTACTTCTCATTTCTGTAACAAAATTTCCAATTACCATGGCCGACGCACAAACTACTACACACAAGAAATTTAGTGTGTAGCATTGCTACACACAGAAAAAAAGTCGAAATGAAAAATGGAAAACGTAGCCAGAAAATTTACTTTACAAATTAATTATAAATTTTCACTTTTTTTGTTTCGAGTGGACGAGTGATAATTTCGATTTTTTTGTGAGGGGAGAGGGGTGTAGATGGTGAGTGATGGAGATCAGCCATCAGAGAAACTGTGCTACACACAGGGAAAACAAAAGTCGCCGGCCATGTCAATTACCCTAATTGATTTTGTTCTTATATGAACAATGCGCACTCACTAATTTTTTCCTGTGGGTGCCAAATAGGATTTGCATAGACGATTCCGCTATGCCCATGCCTGCGGGTGGTTTAGTTTTAAAATTTTATAGCTCAGAAAATAATTTTTTTTCCTCGCTTCTTGTGAATTTTTTTCATATCGACATAGCATCTTTTGGCTTTGAGGTATCGATATTTTAATTATAGGCAAGTATAAGTGCTCGGAGTCGCAAAAATTGAAGCAAATCTGTGACTGAGAATCAGAGTGATTCTCAGAAATGTTGTTTGCATGCTTTACCTCTTAAGATTTTTAGGGAAATCCGCAACTGTTGAGCTACAGCTATGGGCCTACGATCTACGTGATGTTTACTGTTTACCTATTTTCGGTGGGAAAGTACTGTGTTTAAATCGTTGATCGCGTAATACATATTTTTATTGTTCTAATTTAGCAGAAAGTAATTGGAATATCCACGTTTTAATATGTTGATGTGGCGTTTCATCGTAGTCGAGCAAATTCGAGAAATCGGGTTTTTTCTAAACTCATGATTAAGACAAGTCGGTGTTGGTAATCCGAAACAATTGTTTGAACATTAAAAATATACCTATCTACTTTGAGGTACCTCTTTTTTTTTAATCTTCATTTAAAATTCCACTATCGCAGCTTAATTATTTTTAATTGGACGATATAAGATCGATAAGCTCTATCAAATAATGATAGTATATTATATAATTGAATTGTTAATTAAAAATAACTTGAAGTCAGTCTTCCGCATGTGACCACATAATTATAATAAATCTCTTCGACGCATTTACAATTTCGTACAGGGCCTTTCTTAATTAGCGTTCATCAGAAAAACGAATTCATTTTATGCGATTACTCAGAAGAATTTTTGGCTTGAAAAAGCGCATCTAAGTCGGAAAACTCCTTGGAATTTCCTTATAATATAGATAAGGGAGGGGGGGGGGGATAAAAAATTTTGAATTGGTAAGACTCGATCTCTATACACCTAATGATAATTAAAAACCAAAAAGTTCGATTAAATACCGCGTTTTGAATTTTTAAAACGTTTTTTTCAATTTCCCAACAATTTACTTTTTCCAACTTACGCGGTTTTACAAGAACAGGCGCGATATTATAAAATACATGGGGTTCCAAAGCGGAAATTGGATCATAAAGTGAACAATTTTGTTTTTTTTTAAATAGGTAATTTTCTCCACATATTTACTCGTACATAATTCGACAAAAAAAATTATTTATATTCTAATTAGGAATAAGAAAGTAATACTGTAGCTACTTTTACACTCCGCCTATGCTCACCAAAGATTAATATAGTCTGTTCCAAATTAAATCCAATTCACTGGTCCCAAACAAGAAAAGATAAACACGTGATTGAATACTGAAATGAACAAAAATTATTTGAACAATAAACCAACAGTATTTGATTAATTGGTCATTTGTTCATCTTTTCCTATTTGGGACAGACTATACAGGGAAGGAGGGAACTATAAGAATGACGTATTGGTCAATTACTGAAGACACTTGGTAAATTCTCGGAAAACTCCTCTTCATGGAATTTCTGATAATCGAGAAAATATAGCTAAAAAAATGTACAAACATCGCCACCCAATTTCTAAATAATACCACACCTTTCTTCTGCTCAGTCACTCCGAATCTTTCCGTTTTTATTTATTCGTAATATGTTTTGCAACCAGCAAGGAAAGTAACTATGAAGTAGCATTACGAAACGAGCGATTTGTGAACGATCATTTTCACAACACATATTTGTACTTTGTAAGAATTCAAAAATAATAAAATACACACAAAATCTAACTTTCATTATTCAAGGAATGTAATGAACTTTTCCTCATAGGCTTAAAGAAGTTCAGGAAAAGTACTAATTTAGTGCAGAAAAGTACCGTCGAACGGGGTGACTTTACATTCAAGGGGCGACTTTACCCACTTCGTTTTAGCCCAATAAATAAATTGCCGGGCAAAAATTAAAACCAAAATACGATTTGGATCGAAGCAGGTAGAAGGAGGAAAAGAAAAAAAAGATCGCCGCCCCTACCCCACTTCACCCAGTAACAGAACAAGAAAATGAAGCGGTGATATGGTTTTTTCCTTTTTCTTATTTGTCTTTTTTTTTTTAACCACAGACACTCAAAATATTCAGTTCGGTTTCACACGGTTGAAGTTGGTACTTGACTAGTTTCTTTTCAATCGTATGTCTGAGTACAAACATCCTCAAATTTTGCCTCCCCACCCATCAATAACCGGTCAATAACAAATTGATGGGTAAAGTCGCCCCATTGAGGGGTGACTTTACACAAATGTTTTAAAAAATCATAAAAAATAGAAGGAAGGCTGCAAACTCAAACTTTTTTTTACAATTGTGTTGAGAAATGTTAGACCTAAATTTTAAAACCAAATTCACTTCAATAGCTTCAAAATTGGAGGAGTTATTAAAGGACAAAGTTGAAAAACATGAAAAAAGTGTGTAAAGTCGCCCCATTCGACGGTAAGTAAGCTTTTCGGCATTTCCACACAAGTGCGAAAAAGTTCATCAACAATATGAATGAGAATCATCTAAGGCCACCTAAAAAAATATCAATAAAACGTGCGACAAAAAAAATCATAAAAATGCCTGTTTTTAGTGCCATGCAAAAAAAAAAAAGTAAAAGTCGAAATTATCATTATTGATAAGACTGATCCTCAATATCGATAATATCAAATTATTATCTATAATTTTTTCCTTTCGTGGAATTATCATTCAAAATTGGGCATGTAAGACTTTTTTTCGAGCCATGTTTGAATTGTTGCGGTGTTGTATTTCGGGCCCATTTTTTCATTTTTCCATAAACCTATTCAATACAGTATCGATAAGTCAGTGCCACTATCGATACTTCGTTTTCTTAATAAAAATATAAAAAAGTTTAAATAAAAATAATGGGGAAAAATGTTAGTTTCTGCACTAAAAACTGACATGTTCTTCCTTACTTTTCGTGTATGTGTGGTAAAATAACTTTCTTCAAATAATGATTTTGTTTTTCTCCAATTAAACGTGGATACTGCATTACTGTTTACATCGCACAATCATTCAAAATAATGCTGTGGGTATGTGATAAATGTTGAATGAACTTTGACCAAATCATCACGAAGACCTTTTTCTTTAACCTTCGCCTGGGCTAAAAAAATATACTCTCGATGGAGATGACATTTTCTCTCGCCTCGTCTATATTATGTTTCATATTGTTTTTATTTCGTAAATATAAGCTCGTCAATCAGTATCATAAAATGGCGAAGGCTATCGAGTATATGCGATAGCCTAGATACGATTTTTATTGAAACTGGCCTCGCATTCTCCCCAAAATAAAATATGTACCTACTTAAATACGAATCGTCCGCAGTTTCTTGAGACGAACTGCTTTATATTTACAAAATATGTGACTGAAAGAAATGAATTGTATTGAAACGTACATTGAAACATTTAACAGCACATCTTCAGATAATCGAAGAAAGTATGTAGAAGAAAAATAACTTTGATATAAAAACGTGGAAGTACTTAGATCCGTAGCTAGTATTGACAGTTTCTTTTTTTGATGCACCTTGTAGGTAGCTGATAAAATATGTAGGTACAGCTGTTATCTCTTTACTCGCATCGAATATTTACAGGCTCGCTTAATGCGTACAGTCAAATTGGGTAAATAGGATCAGCCAGGTGTACCTGTAGGATCAAAACTAAATAAAAAGTTTAAAAATTGAATAACTTAGTTTTGGCTGTTCATAAAACATCTCAAACAGCTAGAAATTATTGTTGACACTAATGAGATTTGATTCATGACATTTACACACCCGTGCAAGATCAGGCAATGTAGGGCTCATAAAAATGTTTTGAATTTTCATGAAACCAACATATGAAAAACATTCCGGAACACATAGGTGGACTTTGGGATGTGACAGGGGCGCTAAGCCCCCAAAGCTGAAACTAGCCCCCTTTGAGAAAATCTAATTAGCCCTCCAATTTCGAGGACAAAATGAAAAGAAATTTATATTCTAAGACTAAGTTGATTTGTTTTTAAAGGAATTTTACAAACTGACGGGAGTGATCCCCCCCCCTCTCTCGATGTCTATTGAAAAATATTTCAAGTGTTTACCAGATAGATAGAAAATTTAATTACCTTTGAAAAAATGTTAACCCCCCACAAATATTTTCTGTTCAGTCCGACTATGCCGGAACAAAGTAGTTATAATTGACTCCATAGTACTAAAATTGACTAAGTTATAGAAAAATCACATCTTCTACCAGACCATATGTGTTTAAGAATGAAAAAGCATAATGATTTGGATAAAAAATATCATGTCCACTGAGAATACATAATTATGTATATGTGAATAGGATCACTCAGCTAAATGGAAAATTGATGGAATTTTCCAAGTGATCGGATTGATATTATGAAATTTAAAATGTAGGTATATAGACTTCACAGGAAAGATGAACAGATTATTGGGCACGAATCAGTTTAATTATTCGCCTGAAGTTTGCAAAATGTACGAGTAGCTCAAAAAAGTTTTTTTTTTGAAACGTTTTTAGTCACGTACTATTTTTAAATAGTTATTAACCTTTTGATGTAGCGTTAAAATTATAACTCATGCTACTTTGAGTTCACCTTTAATAACTACCTGTTCAAAGTTTTTAAGATTAAAATAATGTCCCAGAATGATGTACACGTAAAGCTCTATAGCGCCGGTTGCTGTTTCAAAATTTGTGTTTATTACAAGTGTAATCAGAATTTGTGTTTATTACGAGTATAATCCTTAATCGAACGAGTATGGTTAAAGGGGAAAGAATAATTAAGTTATTCGAATGAATAATAAATAAAAAATAAGTATTTTTCAAGCTTTCAATGTGAACTCTAAGAACAGCTTTCCACTGGGTAAAATTCCAATCAGGATATGTTGCTCGTTCATTTCGCTGAGCGGTCAAACTATGTGTAGGAAATACCGACTCATTGTGATTTCGTGAAAGTCTCGTTATTTTTGAAATTTCAAGATGAGTGTTAAACTTCGTATTAAAGTCGAATAAATAACAAACAAGTTGCCTGATTGAAAAATAAAAAATATAGATAATAGCTGTAGCCTTCATGAGGAGTTGTGAAGGCGAAGATGAATTCTCTTTTACATCAATTATTGTACGAGTATAAAAAAAGGTTCATTACAACTTTTCATTAGTAAAATATTTTCAAATCAAACATGAAGCGTACAACTTTTCACGTTTTATATAAAATACTGAATTCAATTATGTCACCTCTATTCTGTAAGCTCATTTTGTAGCTCATATTGTAGCTTAATTTATAGCTTATTTTGTAGCTCACAAGAACACAAACACAATCGACTAAAAGTCTCATGAAGCTTATATATGATAGTGTCATCAAATTACATAATATGCTCGATGACGCCATCAAGCTTTTATATGATGACGTCATCCTACTGTAACATTGGACACACACGGATGCACAAAATTTCGACTAAACGTCTAGTAAAATGAATTAATCTTTAACCTTCTAGTGGCACAAGTGGGTCCAAATGGCCCAGATGTTGATGCGGTTGCCTATTCTCACCAAATATGGAGGGGATAATTATGTATAATTATCGAGGACTACCAGAGTAACATAATTAAGGTTGGGTCAAAATGACCCAATTGTGCCACTTGTATATAAATTAGCTTGTACCACTGGAGGTTTAATAAGTCAAATAAAACCTTCAGAAAGAAATTTCTACATAGGGAGGCCTCCTTGAGGATTTTCCCTATATTTTGGTTGGGAAAAGCGAGGCAACTGTCATAATGTTTGTTGTATTCACTACAAACATGGTAATATATTATAGGTATCTAAAATAGTGGCAAGCAGGCACGTATAACAAATATTCAAAACGACTAAAATAAATAATATTAATGATGATTGAATTTATGTAGAAAGAGTGTTGCCCAAGAGACTTAGCCTCAGCGGTTCCACTCTTATTATTCCACGGGGCTCACTTTGCTCGTTCCAATTTTTTACTAATGAAGTAAATTCAGAGGAATTGACCGCCGTTTTAAGACTATACCGACTGTTAATTATAAGCGATGATTTGAAATTTGTCAATTTGCTCAGGGGGAAAAGATGTAGTTTAAGAATAGAGAAACTTCTGATGTTGAGAAACGTTAAAATAAAAAATATAAAAAAAATCTAGATTTTTCTATTCATTTTTTAGGGGTTGGGGGAGGGGTGTGCGGAGGACTATGCTACTCTAACCGAGGACACGATAAAAGGCGAACGATTTTTTCAATGTTCTAACAATTTATCTGGGACAACTCTGTAATACATAATATTATGTCTACTATTGTCGGACATAACATAGATCATTGGCAAAAATACGAAGAGCCAAGAATTACAAAAAAAAACAGTACAGTATTCTGAAATAATGAAATCGTCAGTAAAGAAACAGTGGCCATTTTAGCTGCTTATATGCAAATATATTACGTCAGCCTAAACATGTCGAAAGGGTTACATATCAGGATGGAAGCGCATCATTTCGTTTGTGTATTTCATCATCTTTTATAGGGAAAACGTCGAAATTGGTAGTCTGACCATTTTTTTATGATGAAATATTGGTCAAAATACTACAATATATGAATACATACTATAGGAATAGATATATCAGAAGAAGGTTTCCAGAATGTATCTGTAAAACAAGTTTCCACTCTTGAGTTTGTAAACAGCTATCTTATTTATAGGATACGAGTTAGAAGATAGCTTACTTTACAATCTGATAGCTCAGCTTTCAAGAAGTAAGGTGTGTAAGAGGACTAATGACTAACCAGATCCGTTATGGTTATCTTGAAAAACTGTTTTAGTACAGAAAAGTCTAAGCTATACCTCCAGTTTGGCGCATTCATATTATGCTTAAAAGAGTGTCGAAGTTGTTTCAAATATTATTGATAAATGGAATGCTTTGTGTTTCGATTGACTTTGGCTTCGTTGCTTACATTTAGTAGACTATTATATAAATTGCACTTGAAAGAAAAAAGTAATAAGTAACAAAGGATTGACGCGACCGACGAACTAATTAACGAGTAGGCTATAAAATAGCCGGATCGGAATTTTAGTTCCTTTCGCGATTGGAAGTTCAATAAACGGTCTACGTGACTAGGAGTAGATTTTATGTTCCTCGTCCTTTCCCTCCATAACTTTTTCATTTTTTCTCCTCATCCAGGGGTCGTCAATCTCACGATAACAAGAAATTAGACATCGAACCGGATTGTGGTTATAGAATACCAATGGTTGGCCCTTCCAAATTGAAATTAACACGAATCGAATTGCCTTTACTTTCTTTTTACAACCTACTCTCGTAATTGAAGCTATTTTTTATTTCATTTCTCACATTTCTTGCCTGACTTAAATTGACCAATTTATTCCCAGTGAATAAAAAATTCAACATATTTTAGCCTATCAGCTAGTATTCGAGGTCAAAAACAGTGGCGCAACGTGCTGAGAAGAATATTACTTCGAATGCATACATTTGAAAATTTCGACGAAGAAGGCCAGTACTAAACATAAAAACATTTCTATTCGCCTCTAATTCTTGCAGAAATGGAGCAGTGGCGAAATCGATTTCATCAAATTGAATTCAAAATTTCCAAATTTTGTTCGATGGTTTTCATTATAAATGATAAACTTCAAATACTAGTATTCTAGAAAATAAAAATTTATTTAAAAAAAAAATATTTGTTTACTATAACGCGTTTACAAATTACATCAAATACATGTCACTGGTGGGCAGTTATCTTCAAATGATTGGTGGATTACTGGATACATGATGAATTTGGTGATAGGTGAATGATCGCTGACCACTTTCCATATGAGATGTAAACAAAGAAACTCTCTATATTATGATACAGCGCAGCGTTAATGTTGAAGTAGATACTCAAAAATTAATTTAAAAATCCAAAAAATGCATAAGAGAAATCTCTACGTGTATTTTATTCGCGTAAGAATCCGCATAGCTGTAAATGCGGGCCAACCAGCCGCAAGAAATCAACTGAAGTTCAAGTATGGGCATAGACATAGGTACCTATTTTAAATTTGAGAAATTTTTTTCCTTAATAATATTTTTAATCACAAAACTAGTAAAGACAATACACTTTACGTTCTAAATTTGAAAGAGCAGTTGAAATAGTAATAAAAATTAAATGAAAATATACAAACAAAAAAAATATTCAAAACAAAATACAGTATTAATAAAATAATCTGAATGTAATGAATATAACATAATCATAGAGAAACCGTACAAAATTTGGCAAAGTAATAAATATAAGAATAAACTAAAACGTATAATATGATTTAGAACTTCGTAATACTAAGAATTTTCATTTTCCAGTTTTTTCATTCGTATTATCACATTTTATTCAATCTTGGTTATGATGTAAACTGTCGAATTGGTAATACTTAGGCAGACGAAATATTTCTGAATAGTTCACAATATTTTGGGGAAGACATTAAAAAAAAAAATTATTCTTATTTCAATTTGGAATGAGACATTTTTTACTCCCCTCCTTGTTCTCATTCTTATTATACTCGTGCAAAGGAGACATTCCAATTTTAGGGCCCTCTCTATAAAATCAGGAATAAGGTTAAAAGAGCAGTGTTGCAACTTCCTTGTCATAAACTTTAAAGGGACGTTAAACTTATTATGTTTTCAAATTTAAACGGGCTTAATTAATATTCTCACGAAAAAATAATTACCTATTGTCATTATTATTCAACTCATGTTTTTTTAAGAAAATATTTCCATAATTAAGATTATATAAGCGATATTGAGAAAAAAGTGTAAGTGCGTTGATTTATCATTTACTCAAATAACAACTGTAGTCATTTGGCATTCTACTCGTCAAGTAATTTCATAGCAAGACACTGAGTTATTTGAACAATTAATTTTAAAGTAATCATACAGCATATATCAGGAACATCGCCCCCCTCCAAAAAATAAACTTGAAATATGAATAATGGGATAAGGAGTTTTTGCTATCGACGTATTGAGTATCTACCTTTAAATTTAATTTTTTTAATCCTTCTAGAAGACAAGAAAGAAAAAAAAATGAACGAACAATATCCAAACTTTATTTTTCAAACAACAAAATGCAATCTTATACTAGCTTTAATAGGAAACGATAATGTTCTAGGAAGTGAGATTAAATGCAAAATTAAGAAAAAAAAAGAAAAAAAGAACAATAATAAAAATAGTTGCAGCCTTCACTGAAGTATGCATTCTCTTTTACAACAGGAGATTATAAAAAGTATCTAAAAATGTTTCTTATAAAAACAAAATTGTTTGAATATGAAGCGCACAAAAATTTTGAACAAACGTCCAGTACAAAGAATTCATCTTCAATATAACGGTAAGTAAAAATATAGAAATGTGAAAATAAAATAAGTGACTCAAAAATATTCAAAAGGAATGTAAAAAAAAAAAAACAATTAATTCTTTAAATTATACAACGTAATTCGTTCATTTAAAATTAAAACATTTTCTTTTTCGTTTCTGTGTATCGTTGCATATAGTTTTCATATCCATCAAGATGCTCAAAATCTTTTATGTCAAAATGATTACCAACAACGAGTAAAGAAGAAACTTTCGAATCCTTCAGTAATGATTTTGGTACGGCTGAGAGGGATAAACAATTGTTTTCCAACTTCAACATTTTCAGTTTAGGAGCCTTTGCGATCTCTGGTGATACAACAGAAATTTGATTGTCATTCAAATTGATCTCAGATGCATTAATTTTTCCAATACAAGACGGAATCTCGGTAATCTTGTTTCTTGATAATTCAACCAGAGTAAGATGCTTCAATTCACATAGAAATTTTGGAAATTCTGATATTTGATTATCACTTAAATGAATTTCTTTCAAATTGATTAAAGCTGACAAATTATTCGATACAGAATTAATTCTGTTTGACATAGCTGACAAGTTTTCAAGTTTAATAAGTTTAGTTATTTCATCTGGCAAAGAAACGAGACGATTGTTGTCGACTTTTAAAGATTTTAAATTAGAGAAATTACCAATATGCGACGGTAACGCATGAAATTTGTTATTCGACAAATTCAGTTGCCTCAATATTGGACTTAATTCTTTTAACTTCGTCGGAAACTCAGTTAATGAACAGTCGCATAAATTCAAAGTTCCAGTTTTTTTGGCAGTTTCGTAATGATGTTTTGCTGATGAATTACCCATTCTGAAGTAGATAAACTGACGAGAAGGAATCACATCTAGGTTGATTGCTATTGACAAAACCACGAAAGTATTATTTAGCAAAGGATTGAAAAATTTCTGACTAGCACTCGAAAAGAACACATTTGAAGTTATAATTTCAAGAAATTGATACAAAAATAACGAAGAGGGCAAAGTGTTTTCGCCTTCGCCTCCGAAATTATTAATTAGAGTAGAAGAGAAGAAATCAAGAAAAACTTAATTAATAATTATTTAAATCTAAAAAATCGATTGGAAGTATTAAAAATAAAAAAATATGATAAAAAACTGATTCTGATTGTATCAGTGGATTGTATACGATGGTAATTGCTAATTTACAGTTTTTAATGCTTACGCTTAAACACTAGCGAACCTAGCAAAATCTTGGCAAAATCTTTGTCATCATCATCTGGAACGGGAACCCAAGTGACGAGTCTATCTGATCTTAAAAGTTCTATGACAGATGATCCTTGACAAAAGTTGTGGACAAGACGAAGACGTATATAAAATATTTGTTTTTCTTAGAAAATTGTCGTTTTAATTTTGCCTTTATCCGATTATCGTTTTATTAATTTATTTCGACAAATTTGGTTCGAGTTGTAAAAAAATTGCGTTACTTAGTTCGTATCCTTAATTGTTTCCTTTCCATTCAAAGAAAATGGCTGATGGAAGTAATGAGCAGAAAGCTTTAGCGTTGATCGCTGAGGCTGAGAAGAAACTAAATTCATCTAAAACTTTTCTCGGTAGCCTTTTCGGGTGAGTCCGGATTGCGAGTAAGCTTTTTATGAGTAGACAAAGCTACAACCTTTCGATGACATCCATTTTAGTTCGCTTCTCTTAGATGGAACAATGAAACAGGAGGGGAGGGTCATAACGACCCTTTCATTATTCCGAAGGTTTAGCTGAAACCTCAGTATTTTTAACCCTAATAGCTCAATATATCTCTTTTACAGGGGTTCATCAAAATTAGAAGATGCGTTAGAATGTTATCAGAGGGCAGGTAACTTGTTTAAAATGGATAAGAAATGGGGATCGGCAGGATCAGCTTACATCGAAGCTGCTCTGTTACATGGGAAATCAGGAAACCGTCATGATGCTGCAACTAACTACGTAGATGCTTCTCATTGTTTCAAGAAGTCTGATCTGAATGGTTTGTATCATATTTTATTCACTAACTTCATTACCACTTTGCTTCATTTTTTGCGTTCATTATTTAATAGATTTTTCATTTGCATCAACCAAATGCAATTGTTTGAGACTGGTTGAAGCCGTGCTTTTCAAAAAATTTACTAATATTCTAGACGATGGCCATTTTATACCTTGCTAGGAGTTTCTTTCGTTGCTATTTCACGTTTCGTCGATAAGAACATTTTTGTTAAACAAATGTTTTGTTTATTCTCCATGTAACTAATTTCTTTGTTTTTATTCAGAGGCTGTGAAAGCTTTATTAAAAGCTATTGAAATTTACACTGACATGGGTCGCTTCACTATGGCTGCCAAACAGCATCAGTCAATCGCTGAAATGTATGAAACGGAATTTGTCGACTTTGATAAAGCCATTTATCACTATCAGCAAGCTGCTGATTATTACCGCGGTGAAGAGAGCAACGCTTCAGCCAACAAATGCTTATTGAAAGTAGCCCAATATTCTGCGCAGCTTGAAAATTATTCAAAAGCTATTGAAATTTACGAAGAGGTAAATATTTTGTGCTCAGCTGAGGCCTTGCGCTGCTCTCAACTTTCATTCGTGTTCTTATTGTTAGATTTCGAAATCGTCTTTGGAAAGCGCCATGTTGAAGTACAGTGTGAAGGAATATTTCTTCAGAGCAACCTTATGCCACATGTGCGTGGATGTATTGGCTGCATCTCGTGCTCTTGAACGTTATATCGAAATGTACCCTGCTTTCCAAGATTCCAGAGAATGTAAATTATTGAAGGTAATTAAAGCAAACGTGTAAACAAAATCATCTCTCTACTCCTTTTGGTATTGATGCAGTTTTGTTTTTTTGATCATTTTAGGTTTTGATGGATCATGTTGAAGAACAGAATTCGGACGGCTTTACGGAAGCAGTTAAAGATTACGATTCAATTTCACGCTTAGATCAATGGTACACGACTATGTTGCTGCGTATCAAAAAACAAGTCAACGAAACACCTGATTTATGTTAATGCGACTTTTCCTAATTTTCTCTTTTTTTCTGTTTCAAGGTGAGAATTTTTTTCGTTCAATAATCTTTTTGTTAGAATTTTGAAAATGTGTAGGAAAAAATGAAGGCATTGGAGTGATTTTTCGTGTTGTTGGCACTTTGGTTATGGTTTGCGAATCTTATCTAATCCGATGTTGTCAATGGACACACGAGCATAGTGAATCTGTTTGCATATTTTTCACTACCTATTTAAAATTCACACTAAAGTTTGCATCAGTCGAGGTACCTGAGTTTTGTTTTACCTGTCTTTTCGTCTTCAGTTTAGTTCTTTCACAATAATAATTTCATGATACCCCAATTACTACCCTTCGGCTCTGTTCATGAAGTTTATTTTTACCGTCATCAAAAATATTTGATAAAAAACCATTTGTTTCAACTTTCTGCGAATCTAATCCTGAATTATTATACATATATCAATAAAACCGATTAATTATGGGCGTATCTGCGTGTAGAGAAGCGGGTTTCGTTTAAAATATCTTATATATCAGTACACGAAGTTATACATACCCTTTATAATTCGCTAAAAAAGTATTTTTCAGCAAAAATGGCACTTAGTCTATCAAATAGATTCATATTTCTTATTTTTCAGTTTTAAATCAATTTGTATTGTTCTAATTGATTGTTGCGAAATTTCTAATTTTGCAGGCGTTATTTCAAAATGTTGAGCCCGGATATTATGCTTGTTTCGTAGGACAAGCTTCATTCGCAATGATTTAATTTAAGAGCATTAATCTCTCTATTATTGAATTTTGTAGAAGGATTATAGGCTTTTTTTTATGTAAGAACGTAAGTTTTGAATTAATGTAAGTTGCTGCTGTAGTTTCTCTTTTTTTTTTTTCGAACTACGTGACTACTTAACGCAGTATCTGGTGGACGAGAAGTGATGATTGGTGAGATTATTATGGTATAAGGTTTGCCAAGATGTTAGTTGGCTGGACCAAAGTCTCATGGAAAAGGGGGTTAGTGGAAGTGACTAGACCTCGACTTCTTAACTGAGCATCTAGCTAACACTCTAATCTGCTCACATAAACTGAAATTTAGAAATACATTCCTTTGAATAACCTCTTTATCTTCCCTTCTTTTAATGTACTTATTCATTTTAATTAAAATGCACGTAAAAGAAAATGTCATCTCGCTACCCGATCCTATTGATTTCAAGCCGAGAATTTATATTTCTTTCTTGTTTTCTTATGTTTTTTTTTTTCTATACATAAAATTTATTAGGTAAGTGTTACGTAGTTAGAAGTGTGCGTGAATTATTCATTTTTTAGGTCTAGATTTTTTTTTCATTTTTTTTTTCTAATATTAATCGTTTCGTTTGAATTTTATTCTCGATGTGTAATATGTTAAGAGTTGTATATTATTTTATCTGATTAATTTATCCGCGTAAAACACGTAAAAGTTTCGTCGCTTTTTCACATTCTCCGTCGCGAACTCTTATTTTGTCGTAAATGCCATCATCGTATCGAGTTTAAACTCATTTCTGGTATCAATGATCAATTTTAACTCAAATGATTATTAATATGATTTCATTATTTAGGAGATGATGAGAATGATTAATCGTTTTGCTGTGGGCGTAATTTTAAATCAGGAAATTCCAAACTTGTTATTGCTTATCGCTTTTCACAAACTACCGTTTATTCGTTTTCCGTCGATATTGAATTTACCATAATATTTATATTTTTTCTCCCTCTTAATAATTATTTTTATCGTTACCTAATTTTTTTTTGCATGATGTTAATTAAGTTTCAAATGTTATTGTGGAAGGCATATGTTGGCAAAACGATTTGACGGAAACATTCCTAAAAATCAAAATTTTGCCAATGGAACACAGTTTTCAAGTATATTATTTTGAAATTATTTCACACCTTTTTTCTTTTATTTGTTGAAGATTCAGCTACTAACTTTAACTGAAGCTACCTAGGTCAAGTAAACCAATAGCTCAATATTGAAAGAAAAATGAATGCACATGATTCTACACGGCTGATATAGATTAGCATTAAAATACACTAATATTCAATTCATACGAACTGGTAATTTAGAAACTCATAATTATTCATCTCAATTTTACGTTATTTTTATTTTAATATTATTTTTCATATTTATTTTACTTTTTAACCTACAAAAATCTCTTGAAAAATACGAATTTTCACCTAAATGCTATTATGTTCTGGCATGGTAAATTTGATTCGACTTCATTGATAGAAGTCACATGAATCTACAAAAGTGTTTATGTAAGGCTGAAAGTGGAGTCTTAAGTTTTGCTATCTTCAATAATAATTTTCTGAATACGAATGTTACAAGATAAGCTGAAATTAATTTCGACTACAACTCTCGAGACGACGCTTATCACCCCTCTACCCATTAAATTTCGAGTTATATTTTCAACTCGACAGCGAATTTTGATGTTGCTGATTATTTTTGGTAATTACAGCTTTACCATTAGACTGCCGAGTAATTTTTTCTGAATAAAAAGCAGGCTTTGAGTGTGGGTAGATCGTATCAACAATTCTTTCAATGTCTACCATGGATTTTATGCCCCCGACTCACTTCTAAGTATTAAATTTTATGACTATAGGTATTAACGAGTCCCTGTAAATGTAATCTAATAATTTTTCTGGTAGCATGGAAAATCGCTGTGCCCAACTCTAATGTACAAATTTACAGCAATATTCATGCAGAAATAATATTTGAAATTTTCTCATGTTTTGGTGTTTTTAGTCCTACAAAAGCCTGTATGTTGTGAAATATTATCGACATCTGTTATTGGGAGAAGATTATAATGCGTGCAAAAAATTCTTCAAATAAATGACTTTGTTTTTTGCTTGCAAGCTACTGACTGTTGAAAAAATTCGTCAAAATGCGAGTGAAACGAAGCGAAAACTTTCATCTCTTCTGTGTGGGAAATATCTTGATGGAAAAGAAAATCGCGTTAAACCATAATTACAGCAATGAGGGAGAAAAGAGATAGTCATAACTTAGAGGAAAAGAACAAATAATTGTATTGCATGGAGAATCGAATTCTACGTTTTGTTTTTCCATTTACGCGCACATGAATTTCTCTTTATTCTTGAAAATCGAAAAAATTCAGTTTTCTTTATCGGTAGATATACTATTGCTAAGTACGTACTTAATAGTTTCGAGAAAAATTCAAATATAGTTGTATTATTAAGAGGCCCTCTCACTCTTACACAGGCTAAGTTCTTAAATTTTTATTTAGAACAGAAACGTTTTGTAAGAAATCAGCTCACCTACCATGCTGCATATTTGATAAACTTCTGAAAATTTCTATAATTCATTTGGCAAAATTTTTTCTCGGTTGGACACTAACGTCCAGCAACTATACTTCAATCTTTGGTTGAAAAAAATCGATAAGTATTTATGCAGAAATGCATTTGACGACAGTGGGGTTGGGGGTTCTAACCCTCTCTCAGAGCTAAGAGAAACATAAAAAACTACAGTGGCCTTGACGTTTAAACACCAGATTTGGTAGCTTTTTCCCTGTCTGCATAAAGTTAGTGTTCATTTTATTTTATTCTTTATAAAATTGAATTTAAAAAATTGAACTTCCACTAAAAATTTATCACAAAAAACACTGAAAATAAGAAAACAAAAACACAAAAAACAACAACAAAAAAATAGAGAAACGAGTAAGTGCCGAAAATTGAAGGAAAAAAAATTATTAACAAAAACAAAAACACTACAAGTTGGGGAGGCAACCAAAATTTGAAAAATAAAATACCAGAAGATTTTTTTATTTCAGAATTCGGATTTTTCGCTTTTCTATTTCTTTGGTGTCTCATTTTTTCGGAAATTTTCCCACATCATTTTTAGTTGTTTTTTTCCTACTTGAAGGTGAAGGGAAAAATGGACTATTTTGGTTGTATGAATTCCCTCCCCCCAAAATAATATGGTCTAGGTAAGCCATTGTATGCGCTGAAGCTCAAAGCCGACATCTTATTTTCCCATTTGTAGCAAAGGAACCTAAAATTCAAAATACCCTGAAATGCATTATATAGACTGAGCGTTTGGTTAACCCTCTCAAAAAAAAACAGTCAGATTTTTCGAGTGCAGCAGGGCTACATACCAATTCTGCTATAATATAATGTACGCCCGCAGGGGTGCCAACTGTAGGGATTAATCCCTGAATCCAGGCATTTTTTACTGTCTTGAAAAATGTCCGGGATGAAATCAGATTTTTTTCAGGCATTTTGTTTGGAAATTAGAGAAATTTTTTCTCAATTTTCAACTTATTATTTGAATATAAAAGATGATATTATTCTTTCAGGTTAAAATTTTTCGAATTAATATTTTACATTTTCGAAGATTTTGCTTTGAAAATAAGAGTAAATATGACAACAAACAACAACAACTATTATTTTTTTTTTTTCATTAAATTTGATTCTTACAAAAAGGCTATAGCCGCCCAGCTTTTTTTTTTCAGCAGGTAAGTACCTAATAATTAAACTTTGTAGCGAAAACAAGGTTGCCAGTTGCTACCTGCAGGGTTTTTTCCCATTCAAAGCAGGGATTTTTAACAATTTGGACTGACTACGCTTACGTTCACCATGATGTAGTTGATAATTTTTCAAAGATGTGTGAGCACCATCGTGTGTATTTTGGAAAAAGAAGCGCATTTCCATAAACATTTTTGAATGATATTAGGAACAATCTGAGATTTTTACACCATAACAATCTTTTCTCGCAAAATCTCTTAGCAGTAAAATCCTATGCTAGATAAGTCCTTCAAAACCTGATCAACCGTTCAATAATTTCTTGTTCAAGCATTTTGGAAATGATTTCGAAATCGTCTTTCCGTGAAAGCTACGTGCTAAAATGAGAAAAGTAGACAGGCATCACCTGTATTTCGTCAGATGGTTACATACGAGCTTACGTTTGGTCAACTGAATTATATGTAAGTTTGTTATTCCGTTTAATGATCTCACATAAAGGTTGCCAGTTGTTTACAGGTGTGCTTATTTTTCTGGTATTTCAGCCGAGTTCATTTCCCAATGTTGTTGACATCATTTTAGGGTAGAGGCTGAGCAAAAAAGCCTTTACATTGTATATGATTGACGACAAAAATCAATAGCAACAAAGGCTATTGTTTGAAAATTTGTAAGCTGGTCATAGGTATGCAGCATCGGACATGAAACGGATACGTCATCGACCAACATCGTAACGAGGGATTTCCTTTTTCGGCCTCTGGAATCCAGCCTATAATCCTTTTCCACACACGTTTAGGTTCGCTAATTAACCGCATCGCTAGTTAACCTGTCGCCATACTGAGAATTTAATCATTTTTTATTTTGTATTTTAGCACTTTTATTCCTGCTCCCATGATATCGATTAATCCCTGTCGGTTCCATTTTTCTCGGCTATATTTGTTTTTCTTTTTTTTTTTATTGTTATATTTTTTTAATTGTTTCACAATACGTCATTGTTGAATGAATAAATGTATAACAATGAGAAAAACAAATACCATTTTCCCAAAATGTTTGAGTGAATGCGTGTGGGTAGCACTATGAATATATTAAAGGAGAAAGGGGAGGCAAATTTACATTCTAGAATTGATATAGGACTAAGCTTTTTATGAATGATTTCGCCAACTTTCTACTCGCTGCTTCACTTGAACAAGGTAAAAGATCAACTGAAAGGGTTGTTTAAAAAACGACCAAAAATTGCATTAGGTACGAGTACTTACATAACTATCTTTTATTTTGGTTTTAATTTATATTATCAATCTTGGATTCTCTTTGTTTTCTTGCCAAAATAGTGAATGAAGATTACTGCTAAAATTTTTTTCAATGATAGGGGCATTTAAGGGTGTGATCCAGCGTTTTGGATTTTTTGGAGCGGTTCATGATTTATCATTTTTTCACCAAGTTTAGCACCGCATTGGGTCTTCAGATATTTTACTCCTTAATAAATTCCTTATGCTCGGATGAAGCCTTTTCTTTTATTTTCAAAATTTCAAGGCATTTTTGAGGATATTAAAAACATTTTTTTTGAGGCTTTGAAATAAAGTGGGAAAAAATGAAATTGAAAAAAAACAATTTCACTTCGTCCGGGCATAGAAAATAAATAACGTGTCGTCAGTGGCCCAAAAAATACGAGTACTTGCTAAGGGACACTTTTTTAAGGATGTACTTTTTTGCACCAACTAGGTACATATCTTTTTTTACGCTAAAATCAGTTGGCGCCATCAATTTTGTGATTGATTCCCATTTTAGCTCCCCCCCAAAAAAAAACAAAATGCCCAGCAAAAATACCTGCTTTGTGCAAATGGTTGGAAATACCTGCTATGTGCTAGGCAATAACCGAAAAATATAAGGTTTATCATTAAAAACATAAAAATTCCATAAAATTTTGATAAAGTTGAAACATAGACTATCAAAATGACGCAAAACTAGCCCACAATATGCTATGTGCATGGAATTTCGATTATTTTAATGTTTTTTTTTTTTGTCTAACATTCTTACAGATACACAAACGATAGTTAATAAAATATTTTAGTCATTTGTACACTTCATGTGCTCGCTTTCATACTTCCTGAGAGGGTTTCTGATTTTTAAGATTTTTTTCCACTTCCTGAACAATTTTCATTTTCTCACATAGCAGATAATTTTTCGGCCCACCTACGATATCCAAATTTGAGTAAATTTCATGCAGAACTCAGTGAGAACAATGAGTTTAAAAAACACGGGAAAATTATCATTTTAGCTGCTAAAACGCAAATCCGTAACACAAGAGTCAAAGAAATTGCCTATATTCAACATTTTCATGCAGTTTTACATCGATGTTGATCTTCGTAGCAAAAGGAAACTACACTCTCAAGAGTCTGTTTTGCGAAAATAAGGAGTGACGTTTCAAGTAAGACGTAATAAATTACTGAGAGAAGCGTAGGCAGTGAGCAATATGTGAATCAAAAATTAAAATTATCTTCTCAATAGTTTTCGCATTAAAATTAGAAGCAAAACAATCAACAAATTAGAAACTTTTCCGAGAGAATTTCCCTTTCAATTTTCACGCTACTTCCTGAAAGCAGCCACATTCGCGTCACAGAGGTAGAGGATGCAAAACATAATTATGAATGAATCGTTCATTATCCTTCTTTATTATCAACAAGTTAAAAAGGAATTTCGCGTAATGAAAGCGATGAACTTTTTTGAATACTTTTCAAAAATTAACCTTAAATTACTTTTGTTGACCATTTTTCATACAATTTTACGAAGTATAGAGAGTTCACCATTGAGGATCAAATGTCACTAAATTAATAATCAGAATAGGTTTCCACCATACAAAAACTAAAATTTCATCTTCGTGCCAAATCCAAGTAGAAAAAGTTCAATTTATTAAAATATACTAGTTAATAAAAATTAAATAATACGGTGTGATTGGTCGAGATGGGTGTGAGGAGGCGTGGTCTCATTCTCAAACTTGGCGTCATGAGTTTTTATATGACGCTCCTCACCCCGTTCTCTCTTTTCTGCTTTCTTTTTTTTTTTTTGGTAGTTCACGTAAAACTCAGAGAGAGTACGTCTAGGTGAGAGCCTAAAGTTTCCGAATTCCATTTTCATTGTTCAGTCACAAACCTCAGCGTCTGTATCGTCCACACTTTTTTTAACTCAGTCATCTGAGTATACGAATTTATTACGTACAAAATTTTTTGCGTTGTTTTCCGTATTTTATCGGCTTTGAAGTAAAAATTGCAACATTCAATTTTTTTATCCTTTAAAAATCGACGTAAAAATATTATTGGTATACGTACCGTAGAAAATACAGATCGTAAGTACTTTTTATTTTTCTATAATATTATAATTTGATTATTTTTCCTCTTGTTGAATAATATTTTCAATCTCATGAACTGGACATCTTTTTAAATCGAGAAATATCAAATTACTCACTATGTATATGACAATTTTCTTTTCCGTAGATATGGAGTTTAAAATCATGATTTTATAAAATAAATTTATAAAATTGTGAGTTTTTATTGGTTATTTTCCAAAATCCTATGGTATTCTAGAGACGTAATACCAATATGGTAAAAATTCATGTCTTCTGGAATCATATTCGATTGAAATTAATTTGTATAAAATTAATTTGGTTCCTTTTTGGAAAGATAACGTCAATTTTGGTATTTACTACGACGAAATAAAACAAAACTGCCACCGTTCCCCCCAAGTTGCAATGAATATAATGCCAAATACCTAAATTATTACTAAAATGATTTTTTGGTGTTTTGAAAAATATATTATAATTCCTAAATTTTCGTATTCTGGCCCGTCTTGCAAAAAAAAAAAGAAAAAAAAGAATATTTTTATGACTCTTTTGCAATAAGAAAAGTCATAACGAGAAAGAAATAATTTTAATAGATATAAACTATACCTTCCTAATTTCGATAACGAATTGGTATTATTACAAATTTAATAATTTATTTGTATTTCTGAAAATACAATTTAAAAAAATGAAAAGAAGCAGCATGAGGAACAACAAAATAATTGTAGCTTAAGAAAACTCTATCAAGAAGGACAGCATGATTGTTAAATATTTTATAAATAAAAATGCCTTATGATTTTCGCATTGGAGGTTGGCCTAAATACATTTCGTATCGACTTATAATTAAATACTTTTCACTAAGATTCGCCAAAAATCGCATAAAACTATTAGCTTTCCTTTAAACTTTCCGTTTTCTGTTGAAAAGAAGTGTTCATTCGACAAATTCTTATGATTCTCTTATTCTTCTATTGGTGACCAAATCAAAAATTACACGGGATAAAGCCTTCTCTTTAACAGAATTTGGTTAAACTGAAAGCTTCAGCAAAAAACTGTTACACTTTTCTGCAGCATCTAAAATTATTATAAGACAATACCTGCAAGCTCCAAAAACGTATATCTAATTACTTTTTACCTGATGAAGAAATATAAAAGGCTCGTCAAAGTAGAAAAGAAAAGAATTTGTGTAAGTTTATCAGAAATAAACGCTATAGAATTTATTGCACTAAAAATATAAGTTAGGTACTAACCTTAGATGGTTTGCATCATGATACCAACATTTAAACAATACTATTTGCAGCACTTTTAGAGTCGATTCCCTAATGCTAATTACCAATTTGAAGGAGCGACAACGCTCAATTCGAAAATAGTTGGCAAAATACTGAAGGAATAGGATTCTAAACTCTATAATTAGTCTCACTGCATTTTGTATGAAGTATGAACTAATGAATGATGCATCATTTGTAAATGACGTTTTTTCCTTCTCCTTTGGCCGTGTATATTTGAATGAAAGAGACAAAATGTTTGTTAAAATTAATTTTTCATCCTGGTAGATTTCACAGAAAATTCACTTTTTCAAAAAGGTCAAGTTCCATTTTGACCTACTTTGAAAATTATATTCTAAAACCAATGAGGATGATATAAAATTTCTTTGAACTTTGTTAATTTTCTAGAACCGATTTTTTTTTTTGGCAAAAAGCTGTTTAGAGGAACTGAAAAACGCTGAAATGTATTGAAAATTGTCTAAAAACTTTTATAAGAAGACAATTAGGTACACTATATGAGTTCATATTTTGGTTATAAAGACTGTTTTGTTAGTATAATAAATAATGTTTCACCTGGGGCATTCGTGAGATAATATAAAATAACTCGAGTAAAGCCTTAGGGAATCGACTTCGCAAATATTTAATGCATAAAAATAATATAGTTTAGCCTGTGACACCATTTTCCTGCATATATACCTATATATACTTAGTTGACGATGAAATTATCACTTTTTTCATTTTCTTCACGTACACCAGCAACAAGTGCAGTTTAATCTGCGAAATTCTGACGAAGAATTTCCCTAGTGAAAAGAATGAAGAAAAAAAATAAAAAGATTTCTTCTTAATTCTTGGAAAATTTTGGGTGGCTTTTTGTGGAAATAATGTCGAAGTTCGAGGTCTGAGTAGAGATTGTTTACATTTTCGTCGTAAATCTATCGAATAATCAGCTTCAACCTTTTACAGCTCAAAGTCTAATCTGCTTGCTTCTTAGCTGAAGTGATTTTTGTTAGCCCACACATTGACATAAAATTTTCAAAGTCTTCGTCCTCTGCGAAGGGTATACTATGCTTTTAAATTGAAGAATTTTCTTGGCTTCTCATTAATTATTTAACCGATAGCCTTCACGAAGCCTGAATATTTTTCTTACATGGTCAAATTAAAAAAAACTAAAAGTTTTTTGTCGATTGGCCAGACCGAGGTCATAAGTTCACATTTAATAAACTTACTTCGTGAGAAAGTTTAAAAGGGTCAAAATGGGCTATATGAGCAAACACTGAAACTTAAAGAGCACTTTTTGAGAAAAAATAGATGAATAGTCTATAGTACAAACGGAAATGAACGAAATGAACTTCTGGAATCTCAAATGAGAGGAGGGTTAATTTCGACACAAAAAATTAAAAGCTGTAATACGAAAAACTCGATTTAAAATGAAAAATGTTAGTTGAATTTTCCCATCAATAATTCTCATTGAATCGTGCCCTTTGTTACGTCCACAAATATTAGGACCTACGTGCATAGAATAATTTCCTGGTATAGAAGAACATACATAATATGACCAAAATTGGCTGCAAAAAAAAGAATCAAAACATTTTTCGTTCGTATTCTCATTCTAGGGATGAGATTTTTTTTTGTGGGGGGGGGGGATGAATTCTCATGTCAGTGAATAAGTACTTAGTTGGAAAATTTCAAGTCTAAAATTGAAGATGATGTGGAAAATTTGTTTCGATATTATGGCTTCAAATTTTATTGAAAATGCCCTCTCTTGCTTTTCACTATACGTTCAGTTCTTGATTGAAAATATTAAATTAATAGGATCAGTTTAAAGCCTTATAATTACTAATGAATAACTACATGCAGTCATATTGAATTAATTTAACTGCGTGCAACTAAAACTCAAATTTTTACTCAACTTAATCAATAGATTAGTGTGAATTTCTTCAGTGAAAAATGTAAGTTTCTACGTAAAAGCTATAATACAGTGAAAATTACGACCCAATATGTTTCGGGGAGTCATACCGACAAATGAAAAGAAATAAAAAAAATTATTGATACTGTTGTCAACGTGCAGCAACAGTTTTCACCTCAAGGGATGGGCTTTTTGTCGTTTAATGCGAAATAGAAATTGCTCCTTTTATGATTTTCTTACCATATAGTATGCTTTTCTCGGTGTCGCTTGATTTCTTTTGCAGAAAAAAGGAATAATTTTTTCAACCTGTTGAGCAAATAGAAAAAAAAAAGGATAGATATAGAGGGAGTGGGTGAGAGAGTACTACTGAGAGAACGTAAAAATGAAAGTATTTACAGATAACCTAGAATTTCGAATCCCACCAATGGAATTGTTTATGCGTAGGAAAATAGCTTCCCATTTGAAGTTATCTTATTTTTCAATTTTTTTTTATTGCTTATATTGCCTACCATAAATTTAACTTTCAAATTTCGACTATTTACTATGGATATAGTTCTCTGTTTGGAATGAGTGTTCGTTCGTAGAATATTAGGTGTGTATACTATCACAACCATAATTGATTTGTAATTACACACCAGACAAGCACACACACAATGAAATACCATGCGCCATCTTTTATTTGACAAACTGAATTGGAATTTCTAGTAAGTTCCTATGCCGATTTGATTCCAAGTTAAATTCATTTTCAAATTTTCCATGGAGTTTCTTCGTATATGCACGAATAGCAGGCTATTAATTAAGTTTCTCAATCGAAAGGGGTGGAAATGTTTAAGCTCGTTCAGAAATACAATATACCTACTCGTAGGTACGTGAAAAAGAGAATGTAAAAAAAAAATATCAATTAATTTTTTACGTTCAGAACGCCAAAGCTCTCGTGCGTAGGTTTATAGTCATTCTTATTTTGATAAAAATCTGTGAAATCTGATAGGCTAAATTCTACTTAAGTGTTTTAGTAGGGTTTCATTGAAAATCACACTTTTCCTCGATCTTGTTCTTCCCTCCGCTCCTCCACTCCCTCTTTTTTCTCCATCCTCTACTCCCTTCTCATATTCGACTTTTTTTTTTTTTACATTTAACAGGTAGCTATAATTTACTTTCGACTAAATTAAGGTGGAAATTAATTTTATTCCAACCTCAAATCAAATGCCATTTTAAGAAAATTTCACGTTTTCAGTGCCAATCATGAAAGTTGAAGTGTGGTTTTCTGAATTCGAAAGAAAAAATTCGTTCATCGTTATAATAACGAGTTAATATGACTTGAAAATTATCATTTCTTTGAATGCAATCAGTTGAAAAGGAAAACTGAAAGTTAATTGGCAGGGACGTATTTGGCGTTTTCGAAAATTTCTTTGTCACGAAAAAGAAGGGTAATTTTTTATTCAACAAGGTAATCTTACGTTAATAGGATTTTCAAAGAAAATTTCAAATTGAGGTTGAAAAAATTGAAGTTTGTCGCCTAATAAGGCAAAGTAATAGGGCTTAAAGTGTTTAAAATTTGACTGAATAATTTAGTTTTCAAATATGAGGAAAAGTTTTTGGTATATAATAGAGAAAATAATAATTATACTCGCATTTTCTTCATGAATTGTAACTTTTGACATTTGTTGAATATCAAATTTGACTATGTATTCAACGTCAAAAATGTTACTTTGATTACCTTTTTCTCTTGCACACTTTCTGAATGCCTTATGTTCTTAAAGTCTCGAGTTTTCAAGTTTTACATTCTTTTAGACGAAATAAAGTACGTTGAAATCAATTTTCTGCACACAAAGTTACCCATTTATAGAAACTGTCGATTACACGTCGGAAATTTCATTTAGAATATGAAATAAATAATGAATAGACAAGTGGGTAAGTAAAAACAAGTTACTCGCATAAAGAAGAAACAAGTAGGTAAATCAAAACATAGGTAGGGTGCTAGGGTCTAAAGATTCCTGACTTATTCGTGATAGCGAACATGGGCAAAAAATACCCCGATTTGTAAACTGTGATACAAATGTGGAGGAGAAATGTGATGCAGATATATGACGCTGGTGTGGCAAAAATTCAACCAATCAGAAAGCAGTAGCACTTTTGTGATACTGATGTAACCTATAATTTTTCCACTAGAAACATTATAGTGTCACAAAAGTCACATTTCTCCTCCACATTTGGGTCATATTGCAGATTGGGACCCGAATATCAATGTGTGGAGGGCTGTTATTGGTGTATCGATGCATTAATATATCTTCCCATTTCCATTATTTCGCTTAGCAATTTTATATTCTTGAATTAGCTGATGACGTAATAGACTGTGTAATGATAATATCGTAGGATTAATTCATTTTGGAAGCAATCTATCTGATTGTGAGTGCATCCAGTATTAAACGACATTTCTGTACAACTGCGCATGCGCACTTCCTCAAAATTGAGTGTTTGTTAGCAAGTCTTGGAGTGAGCCGGTGATTTGCTAGACAAATTGGTTTTTCTATTCATCTATCGATATTTCTCTTTATTTTCCATACTGCAACTGTTTATGCCCAAGAAAAACTCAAAAAGTAGGTAAGTATCTTATATAAGTAGTCTATGTGATATATGAACTAACAATAACGTTACTCACATACATATATTATAGTGATTTGTAAAAATGACTCATATAAGAAAGTCAATTTTCGGAAAGCTTTTTTTTTTTTCTTATATTTTTATGAAAAGTTCTTAAATTGAGTCAGAAATTGAGCGAATACAACGAAAATTGAAAAAATCGGAATTGATTAATTTTGCTCAATCACTTGTTTATTTATTGATGAGTTATATGTATGTAACTTTATTATGACGCTATGCACAACCAACGGAAGCAAAGCGTCAATAAATTTTAAGGAAACAAGTTTAACTACAAAATTTACTGGTACGAATAAGATTTTTGAAAATCGCAAACAAAAATACTTTATGTGTGAGGAAGAAGCTCACAAATCCTTACAGCAGGAAAACTGAGTCTAATTTTTGTTTTTATGTTTTCTCGACGACGGAAGTTTAAGATGTCGTAAAAATGTGAGTCACATACGACTTCTTTTTTCATAATCCTTCGAACCTACCTATTGTGTTTAAATTCATACAAAAGGTAAACTGTTTAGGGTCAGGGTAAGACAAATTCTGCAGTTACACTTCTACAGACTAAAAAATAAATAATTCTTATCCACTGAATAAGGGAAAAGCAAAACCAAAATAGTTTTTTCATGTTTACAGAGTGTGCTGAGAAAAACGAAGAAAATACAAATGAAATTGAGTATAGAGAATGAAGAGGGTATAGGTGAAGTTGAGAAAAAAGATTCAATCAACATCAAAATTTATAATGCAGAAGAAAATGTGTGCACCAGAACACAGGATGGAAGTCAAACTTCAAAACTGTTAAAATTTTTTTTCAGCTTAAAACCTCTGGCTGAGTTTTCAACATATTTTGTTTGAAGGATGTGTTGCTCCAACACATACCTCTGTATATACCGTTGCCTTATTATTTATTTATTTTTTATTTCTGCATTGTCAAGAACTTTTTCAAGTACATATACCTACTCCAAACAATTTTTTTCTTTCAACAATTTAATCATGAATTTAATTCGTAGAAATAAAAGTAAAATGTTTATCCATTGCAGTGATTTGAGTAAGTGAAACAACTTTTAATAATGAGTTTACAAGGGGGTACAACTGTATTAAGTACCTATTGGTTATAAGATTTTTCACCTCGGATTTTTTTTTTAATCTGAAAAAAATCAGATTACCTTCGAAGCTCTCCTTTCCTTATTCATGTTTTCATCCTTCAAATAATTACATTTCATCGAACCAGTAAATTGAATGAGCCCAAGCTCGCATTTTGGAAAATCTGCTCCAAAACATTGCGAGGTTGAGCTGGACGAAAATTATTTTCAATTCTCGAATTTATTTCGACGTTACGTCGTTCCTCAATTAGTTTACAAACGTCTATTTACCTACAATTTCTCGCTGCAGCTCTTTCTCTTTCATCAATCGTAGCTGATGAATTTCATTAAATTTTCATTTCAAACCAACTGGCCGTCATTTGTCGACGAAAATATTGCAAATTTGTTGTCAAATTGTGAGATATTCAGAATGTATTTTAGAAAGAGAAAATACATTCGTATTATTTCACAGTTGAATGATAAAATTGTATATTCCAATGTCAGAAGAATGTCATTAGCAGGTAAGAAAAGGTTAGTTCACTGAAAAAAATGAATTTTAATTTTTACTACTTATTTTTTTATTAGAAAAATGGGGCCATTTTAATGATTATCGTAAGAAATGCTATATTTTGTAAAGTTTGTCTCTATTTTTGTAGTAATTTTTGCTATAATCTCAAAGCGTATACCATTTTTCTCATAAGAAACAGAAAAATTACTATACGAGCGTATCATAATATTTTTTTCAGTGTTCAGAAAAACTTCCTCAACGCAATCAAATCTTTTTTTTATCCTCATTCCAGATATATCTATGATTAAATACCTAACATCTAGAAAAAATTAATAAATTTAAAGTTTTGTTTTTTTATAAGATAAATTAAATAGATGGTAAAAATTTGCTTTTTTAGTGTAAGAATTTTTACGTATTTGTTAAAGTAAAATGGCTAAAAATGTTTAAAAATTGATTTTATTATAAGCGACCTACCTACACCCTGAATTTTAGGAATGGTACTCAAGCAATTAAGTTTTTTTTAACTTGTATACTTTCACTTAATAATTGCTAGTCAAGAGGAATATATTCTGGAGAATAGAGTATGGATATCAAAATTACATAGTATAAAAATTTCTGACACCTATATTTTTTGATACATTTATACCATATTTTTTTAGATGATGTCATTCGAAACTATGGAATTGAAAGATACAAAAAAAGTTACCTTCCAAATACGCATGTTGGTAAAATAGGAAAAACCCGTCCTAATTCGCACCTACGAGTTTGTGAGTTGAGAGACTCTGTGACCCTAAATAATATCCCCATAAAAGCCAATTCATTTCAAAAGAAGCACATTCGTAATAAATGTGTCGATAGGAAAGCATTTTGAATTCTACGCACACTCCAAATATTTGATTCTTCTTTTGAGCGTCTCTAAACTAATTATTATTACAACGTTGTCTAGCAAAGCAAAATAAAGTAAACTAGTCCTAAATTAAGGCGAATACACTTTCTAAATATGCAAATAGGGATTCGAGAAAAGTTCTGTTCTATGGGCATAAGAAAACCGGGCAGCTTTTATGTCACGTACACATAGGGGCAATGAAAATTTGATTTAAAATAGATACGAGTACAAAAACAAATAAACTATATCCTTACCTGCATCTTGGTCTGAAAAGATTTCTCAAATTTTCTACTTGGCATATTTTCATTGTAGGTAAACCTTATCGCAGAATTATTTTCAACCTTGGAAAAATGAGGGTTAAAAAGTGTAAAAATCGATATTTTATAGTGACGTACCTCACTACCTACCTGCTCAAAGTGGTAATCATCTGCTGATTGTTGACATCTCTTTTAACTGGTGGACAAAAAGTGAAATTTAAAAAATTACACGGTCCTGGAAAATGAATTTAATTTACGCTTTCGTTTAGACAAACGCACGAATTAGGCAATTTAGAATCATTTGTTTCGACTCTCGTTCGCGATGAGTCAAAAGTCATACAGTATAAAAACAAGCTTAACAAAATTTTCACAATAAAACTGAGACGGTTCTGTAGGTCTGTATTAATAATTAGAAATGAGAAGCAGACTTCTGCTGTTTTTGAATTTACAACTCAGCTTTGCTCAAGAAAACGAAGCGAAAATAATTGTTACAAATGGGTGTAAGAAAAGACTGCTGAAGTGAAAATGTACGTAGATGAAAATATAGAGTTAGAATTTATGTTTTGAGCAAATTGAAAAGAATTTTATAGGTTATTAAATGAAGTAAAAATATTTTACATTTTTCGTGCATTGAATACAATTATACGAGTACTTTTGCTTTACTGTTTTAGGCTTCAAAAGTTGAAATTTTTAATACAGTAATTACCACAGTACACTGAGAGAAATATAATATATACATAATTAGTATTAATATTACGTAAACAGAATAGAAACTTTTCTCTTTTACAGTGAAAGTTGATATTTTTCAGCGCAACCAAGTACAGAAAAATAATTTAATAAATATGCTTAAACTTTGAAAAGGAACTTTAAAGCAATCAAAACGATTCCCGGACACTTTCTCTAATCCAGTTTCCCTAAAGACATTTTCTCTAATGGACAAAATCCCTAATTCTATTATCCCTAATCCATTTTTCCCTAATGCCAAAAGTCCTTAAATATTTCCCTAATGGACAAAATCCCTAATGGACAAAATTGCTAACGCTTTTATCCCTAATGGACCATGAAATACGTTTATTGCTATGCAATGCAGTAATGACAATGTATACGGAGGTGTACCCTGGCTTTCAAAGCTAAACTCATAAAGTCTTATAAGACCAATAACTAGTGAGGGTTGGCACTACCATTTTTGTCTTGTGGTGGGGAAACATCATCCTAATTTGAACAGTGCCCTTGTCAAATTTCAAAAGGACCAGGCTTACGTGGAAGCCTGTGTAGCAGAACTTGCAATGGGGAAAAAAGTGAGATCATCCCCATAGAAAAAATGGCTGGAATTACAAGAACGTATTCACACTATAGCCTCCCTGTATCAAGCCTACAACACTTCAATGGAATATCTTAAAAATTTTATCATATAATATAAATTTATAAATGCACTTCTTTCCTTTTTCTTCTATTTGTGCTTTTTAGGCAATTTATTTATTACATTAGGATTTTTTATTTTAGGGAAAATGTCTTTAGGGAAACTGGATTAGGGAAAGTGTCCAGGAACCAATCAAAACTATTATAAAATGTATTAATTTTTGTAATAGAAACCTAATTACCTAGTAACAAACAAAATGTAACTAATATGCTTCAATCTCTTCTATTAGTTTTTAAATGAACGGGAGTTTATGTTAACCCAAACTGATGTTAATATCTTCAATTTTACTAACTTGATTTACTTTGATTTTATAACCTTGATCTTGAATTTATGATCTTGAACCACGGATGCACAGATAAAATTTTGATGAAAGAATTTATCTTTAATAGTAGAGGGACAATTAAAATTTTTAGGGCTGCCACTATAAGTTTCGCTATTTCAGGGGGAGAATTTTCCTTGGGAGGCCAACAACTTTTCTATATAAGAGGCACTGCCGCCTTTTGCTTTGGGTCCAGGTTTGCTTAGTGAGGAACTGAACTAGTAAAAGATAAGGACCCAATAAACTCCTTTTAATTCGTTAGATATTTTTCATTCTTCGCTCGATAGAAATGGTGGTTAGCACAATAGTTTTCTGCAATGTGACAGAAATTAAACCGATCCTATGAACCACAAATAGCCCCATTTTTAGTCTCATCCTAGAAAAAACTATAAAATACCAAATGAGCTAAAACAAAAGGGCAATAATTTCTTTCGGATCGGACATACGAGAATGTTTAGGACTTAAGCCAGCAAAATGTTCAAAATTTATGAATTACTTACTGGAGGCAGCATTTAAAAGCTTTTTTTCACCTCTCATGAACTTACGATTAAATTATAGCCATTTCTTCTTCGGCCATTCTTGTTTTTGCTGTGTGATCGATAAACTGTCCCAGTTAAATGGCTTTTGGTTTACACTATTATATTTCCTGGATCTTGAAAATAAATTAAATTACAAAGGACGTGTTTTACGAAGTAACTACACGATAGAAAGTGGTAAACATTTTTCGTCCGACAAATTTCTAATCTTTTTATAATGGCTGTTTTTTTCGCTTCAAGATTCAATCACTATAAAGGAAGGAGGACCAAATCCACAATATTGATTATAAGTTTTTCTCATCGGAGGTTTACGAAAGAGTCGAGAGAAAAGATTTTAATTTATTCTACCCTCAAAAAAAAATCATAAAAATCGTACAAGTAGAGCAAAGTGTAGAAAGTTTCAAGAATTTCTCTACCTGAAGCTCGGCCTAAACTGCTTTTACACTCGTGAAATTATTTTCAGATGCGAACACGGTGTAAACGTGCGGTAAATATAAATGCTTGTGATTTTTCTTTAATCAAAATATCATCCGACTTAGATGCGTAATCCAAAACTTCTCCAGTATGGTAAAGTCTTAATTTCAGTGAAAGAGTGTACCGCGGCCTCGTATTTCATAATGAATTACTTTCTAAATTTCATATTAGAAAATTTTCTTATATCACCCCTTCCCCTTTTGTGATTTTCAATATCTGTCTAAGAGATGAGTTAATGTGATTTGTGAATTTGTTTACTTATCCCATGGGTAAAATTTGGGCTTTAGTTAGTACCTGTACTACGCAGTTATTCAATTTTATACCAGTTGATGTATTAAAATATTGTGTGTTGTTGTATGATTCAGTGCAGTATAACAAATCGTCAGTCGTCTGATAAATAGATATACTTACTTCCTATCCTATGAGATAAAATTTAAAAAAATCATGTGTTTGGGCTTATTAGATTTGTCTTGAATAAAGGAGTTCAACGAACCCAAATAGATGATTTTCAAAATTTTCAGCCCATATAGGAAGTATTTAGTAGACCACAGACGAAACGTTAATGTTTGAGTTTATTATCTGAACTAATTATGTGAGTTCTTATAAGACTCTTATACTGACTGACGGGTATAGTGATACTCGTAGTTGTTTTTGTTTCTAATTGTCTATTGGTATGCGATTCTGGGATTATCAAACGTATATAGCCTATTTATCGGTTTTCTTCTTCTTCTTTTTTCAGTTGTTTTGCAGTTAGTTAACATACAAATAGTCTAACAACAAATATTGTGACACAATAACAATCCGTTTCTTACCTCCAAAGAGATATTCAGGGGTACCATAAACGTACTGTTTTTATTTAAAAAAAGTAGTTACTTTGCCCATCGGGTATATTGAATCAGAATTCAGAGGTCAACATGAAGAAAGTTTTTTTTAAAAACTAATTATACCTAACAAATTACTAACAAGAAGAATGTATGGAAACATGTATCATCTATAATTCAAAATCCGTTGCTTATGGCCAATATTTTTGAAGTACTTGAAAAATTCAACATTTAGAGTACCTAAAGGGTAAACTCGTAGACGTTGAAAATGAAATTTTCTGCTCTATTTCAGCGAATATTATAGTTTTCTCCCAAAGAAATATTTCAGACAATATTCTCCATTTCATACGAGCGAACTAGTAGGTAAGGTAAAGTTTGATATATATCTGAAAAATACAATATTTTATTCACTATAAAGTGTCGACATTCAATAGTCTCACGCATGTTATTTTAGAGAAAATCGACTTTTTTCGTCGAAAAAATTTTCATCAGTAAAAGACACAATGAAAAACATCGATTTGTTGGTTTTATTGGGTGGGGGGAGAAATCAGTCACGAATTCACGTAAAGGGCAGCAGCTGTTGTTATTTCCAATGATTAGTTTCTAATGAATAGGTAGGGTTGTCAAAATTTTTTATTTTATGTGATTTACAAATTCCTGAAAATTAAAATTGACGTGAAGACTTTCGATAATGAGATAAGAGGATGAAATCAACATTTATGTTTCTTTAGCAAATGTTACGATCGTTTCAATATTCATGAAGCTGAGAATAAACGGTAAATGCCGAGCGACTGATTTTTGTATTAAGTTCGAAAATCTAGTGTAGTGCTTTTTGCCTAACCGATTCGCCGTAAATACGTACTAAACGAATCGTCTCAAGTTTATACGAGAATCGATGTTTTGATTTTTATTAAGTTTTCTTTTTTTTCGTGACTGTCTCCTCTTAGAATTTTGTTTTTTGATCAAATATTAAATAGAACTACCTGCAGATCCTCACTCAGATGCGCACCTTGAGATTTTCTAAAGGAGGGGCTGGATATACAAAAAACAGAAATCCCATGAAAAAACCCGGACGAGGCAATTTTTTCTATTCAGTTTATGTAAACTGAAATTTGATTGTTAAGATGGTGGCTTCAGCCTTTTTTAATTCCTTTTTTAGGTACCCCCTGCCTTCATTCTTCTAAATGACTTTTTTCCTACTCCATATTTTCATCCTTTCCCCAATCTTCACTACTCTCTTTATTTGCTTTCAATGAACCAACAAAAGTTACCATAACAATGTAAGTCATGATTTTCTACAATATCAATAAACTAATTATAAAGAAAATGCCAATAATCAGAATTTTATTTCTAGTGTCTTTGGTTACCAACAAAGAGCAATTTTTTTCAATTTTTACTACGAACTGGAAGAAAGAAAAGTGAAACAAAAAGAATTCGAGTTCAAAAAGCCATGTAACCTTTGACCGTTTAGATTCGGATAGTTTTCTAAATTTTTGTTGGTTCTTGGTGAGATTTCACCAGATTTTCGCACGTTTACAGCTTCTCTCATCTAGTCACCCTCCGACATTTTCGTATTCTTCTACTTCATGCTCTACGAAATTTCTTCTTCTTTGAAATTTTTTTTTTTCTCTTTCGCATGTCTTCCTCAATTTGCAGCTCACTCGGATTTTTATTCGACCGTTATCAGTGATCCCTAAACAACGCACTTTAATCAATTCTCCAAAACATCTCGCTGCCAAAATTAAACTCTACCTTTGGGGTCTTTACGACCATTTACTGCTCCATTACTCGTCTGGCACGTATTCGCGAGAAGAAAAATCCACACAATGACCACTAAAAAAGGTTGAGACGTCATTTTATCAATTTCTATGCGGGTAGGTACTCCTTGTTGTATTGTCAGTTTACAAAGTTGTTATGGCGTTTCATCAACTTCAGAATTAACAAGTTCATTTGTTGCTATTCTTACAAAGATACGAAATGAGAATCTGAACAAAAAGTTTTGTAGCACTCCTGCCACAGGATGGTACGAATTTCATGTCTCATCAGTGGGCCATGCACTGCTAAGGACAAGACAAAAAACCAAATAGCATTTCTTTTTCGTTCATCTCTCCTCAAACCGGTTGTTTGTATACTTTCTGATGTCTCCCCCACCCAAATTCTTTATTCTCATTTCTGGTTTCGTGTATACTTTTTAACAGATAGAGTTTAGTTAAATTGTTGTTTGTTTACATTCTCTTCTCTCGCCGATGTTCCTTCTTGATAAATAAATAATTATAAATCAAAAGGGGTTCAGATAAATTCATTTGTTTCATTTACTCCTGAATGGGAAATTTCGACTCATTTGACACATAATATAAGAATATAAATATAATAGAATAGTGTATTACTGGTAATAGAATACTTATACGTGTATAATTAACTCTTAAAAACAGTAAGTCAAATCAATGAATAGTTCGTTATAAAAAAACACTGCAATCAGTAAGTGAAAAATATTTAACTTTCAAAACTTCATTACATTAGCCTATGCTGTCTGCGGTCAGATTACGGCGGCTAATTCTGCGCTCTTGGGATCAAAAAAGTTTTGTTGGTCTATTTCTTCTATGTTTTGTACTATACTGCTCTAATCAAATTTAGCATCTCTAAATTAAGGTTCCCACGTAAATAATCCAATTTTTTTAAATATAAATTTCATTCCAAGAAAAAAAAAAGCAACATGAAATATTCGCGTAATTTTTCAAGTTATTTAGCCCTTCGTCACTGTTTTATGACGTCAAAAATTAGTGTTTCCAGTTTTTTTTCCCTTAGGAAAGAGAAAGCAAAGAAACATACTGTTTGTTTACTTGTGTAAATTAAACTTAAAATTTTAGCCATGTCGATGGTTTAACGAAAAAAAGGACTGAACAATTTTTTTTCATCAAAATTTTCAAACTACTTAATTGACAAATTTGAAAAAAAAAAAGTTTAGTTTTTTTAATAATGAAAAACAGAAATGAAAAAAAAAAGAAACTGATTTTCTTGTTTTCTCTACCATCGATTTGTTGAAAAGTAGATTAACTGATAATACACATCTGAATATTGAAGCATTTCTTCATTTGAAATTATAATTCTGAATCTGAGAAGCAAAGTGATCCGAGTGTAAATAAATTTTGAGATAATTGCAATCGAAATTTGAAAAATATTACCTCTTCCTTATTTTTGGGTACTTATGATTTGCATTCTAAAGATGAAAAGTAGGTAATTACAATATTTTGGAAAACTGAGTTTACAGGATGTAAGTGCATAGTAAACTGTATTGAAAACAGTCGAAATATTTTTATCATTTAATTTGAACTTGGATCACTCCAACCCTCAGATGCTGAAATTAACCAAAACCAGCCCCTATTTTTCAAAATTTATAACATTTTTAATTTTTCAAAATATTCTCACACTTGGATTTTCTTTTGAACAACGATCTTGAGAAACTTGTCAATGATAGGCAATAAAATTATAGCGGGAGGCAGATGTTTCGAAACTACTTTCATTATCGAAAAGTTGGTGAAACTACGAGATTTACGAGACTATTGTTGATTACTTTGAGTTTCCGAATTTCACCCTTCTTTAACAATGAAAATTTAAGTGCGTTCAGTAAAGTAAACTCTGTTTGCGATGAAGATTAATGGAATTATCCTTTTCCAGGTACCATACAGTATGCACTAGTACATGTATTATAACCGTATTCTTTCTATTATTATCCAGACATACGCTAGAGAATCGTTTAACGATCTCAAAAATTGATGTACCGCAAATATCGAATACCATTTTGCAGTCTAGTAACGAGTCAAAGTTTCACCTCATACTTTGTCTCAATTTAAGAGCCAAATCTAAAGAATTATTTTTCATCATTTTTTACGGTATCCGAGTTTCTCGTTAGTGTGGTATTTATTTTTTATGCTCCAAGAAAGATAAAACGAAGCAGGGTGAAAGAGAAGAATGCTGGAAAAAAGTGAAGACAAAAAAGAGACACCAGGAAATATAACGAGTTTGTATTGCATGGATGTTCTAAATTTCTTCTCCCAATTTCATCAAATAATCCTCAAAATTCATGTATTATTTTCTTTCAAAATTATAATTCTTAATTAAATAATATTATTATTTCTTATTTAGTAGATAGATATAGTAATTTGGGTGACAGATTCTTTTGTTTTAATATAATACAACAATATTAGAAAATTCATTTTTTTTTAACAAAAAAAAAGATTACAATTTCTTTTTAAAGCTATCTGAAAATATTATAAGAATTCATTAAGATAATGAAGTTAATTAAATATAATTATATTTTCTATTATAATAGGATCTTTGATGAATTCTAAAAATTTCTGAATATTCATGTATTAGCTATTAATATAAAAAGCCTTTCTTTTCAACAAGATTACTGCAACAAATAGAAGTACAAGAATTGTTGAAAAGTAAGAATATTTTTTCATTTCTCAAAGGTATGTAAGTAATTTTATTTAAGTAAAAAAAAAAAAAAATGAAGAAATTGAAAAGCAAATTTCAAATTGAATTTAAGATACATACATATGTGGAAAATATTTATGCTATTAGATACTTAGTGAGGGAAAGTTGATTTTCATTTTATTATTTTATTTTTTGCTACCCAAAAGGTAGAAAGAATAATTTTGAAACGATATCATTAATCTTTCACCATTATTTATTTACCTACGCAGAGATGAGATACTTGTGCGGTTCTGGAATTATTCACTTTTATATTGGAAATCAAAAAACAAATAAAAGGAAAGTTTCAAGTATATGTAAATTTTCGCGAAGGGTATCTGCACAATTTGTGTATGTTTATGAAATATTTTTCCCAAACTTCTTTTTATAAAAACAAGAAATCTCTATAACACCACCGAATTTAATGTAAATTCGTTACCTAGCTACATTTCCTCGACTTTTTAATTCTTTTTTTGCTTAAAAAATACATTCATAAAGAGGTTTAGGATGCATATAATTTTTTTTTTATTTTGATAGGTAGGCATCAAAACAAAAGTTAAACCGCTTTATATTTTTCCAAAAACTTTCATCTTCTTATAAAGTTCTACTTTGTCTAATTTAATTATTAATAAGATTAACCTCTGTTTTCTTTTTTAAGTTGACGTTTTTTGCTTCTTTTTCACTATAAGATTGAAAATGATGACTAGAAAATCATGACATGGCTTCTGGATGAAAAGTTAGCAGAATTTAAGCTTTTAATTAGTTTCGTGCTTATTCATATTTTTTCAAAATGATTCAAATTTTTTAAAAGAGGTTGGTGTTTTTTCTTTACTTTTTCGGGAACAAAATATGGGTTTATTTTTTTCCAAACTCAATTTTTCAGGTTTTTTGAAATCTTCAAATAAATAGCTTTAAAAATCAAAATTCTAAAACCTAGCTTCGTAGTGTAAATTATGAGGCTTAGAGTAAAATAGTATTCGGTATAATAATCGGTTTTATTAATTTTAGAAGCCAAAGAAAAGCTCATCTTTGATATTCTTGAATGTTAAATTTTTACTAAGACGGCCGAAACTGTTGGGTACGTAACATTTTTCTTAATGGAAAAGAAATTAGACTACTATACTGAATCGTTCCTTGGTGACAAGACAGAGCATTAAGCATCTGCATTCTAATATGAAAAGTATAAATAAATATCTCTTTCGAAGATGTGTCTCATGTTCAAGAGCAGACGATATTTTGAGAACGTATTTGATCAGGAATACAAAAGAAAAAAAGTTTAATGAAAAGGCTTATTTTAGAGTTACGACTAAAGATTTTTTCGTGTATTACATCCATCAAGGTCACTATTTTGTCCATGCTTTTTACTTTCCGTTTCTTCCCTCGGTTCAAAATAGAAAATGTCGCGAGTAAACAGTTCCTTCACAAACATTTCTTTCCGTTTCGTTGCCACCTACCTCTTTAATTTTCATCTATAGTTGTTTTCACTCGGTGTATTATATTTTCTTGTTTGTTTTTAATCCAGAAAAAAAAAGCCGAATTTCTCATCGTAACGTTACATATTATCTACTTATTTTTAAAAATAGTAGTGAAAAATGTTCAACTGTAGAAGTTTGTGACCTATACTTTTAATGATAGTATATTGGTGTTCTAAAATAAAATTATTACAGATGGAGCATTATAGGGGTACTTAGATGATAATCTATTGTTTTACTATATACTCTCATGAACTGTCACGCCATCGTAGCACTCTCACAACAGTACGATAGGTACAACGTAGCCATAGTATAAAAGAACCCGTCTCAGTTCCACACATTAGGGCCGATGGGCTCCAACTAAAAGTTCGTTTATGAACTGTTCTAAGTTCTAACATCTGACTGGTTGATAGTATGAATCATGCTCACATCTGTTACAATAATTTACCAGTTATTAATGCATTACTTGAATTTCCCAACTATTTTGCCTTTGATAAAAAAAGCTCTCAGTAGTTGGGTATATGTAGCAGTTGTATCTATTTGCAAATTATTTTGAATCGTTCGTCATGTTTGTTTTTCAAAGTTATATTTCATATGCTGTAGATACCAACGTCTGAACTCTGAACCATGATTTTTTTTTATGACACTCATTGAAATTATAATACAGGGTGCGGCAAAATGAACGGCCACATTTGTTTTTTGAATTATACGCATAAGAAAAAAGATAAGGACATGCGGTTGCTTCTAAATAAAAGTTCATTCCTTAAGGTTATGTATGAGATACAACCAGTGACGCACCCAGAAATTTTTCAAGGGAGGGGTTAAGGTATAAACTTATTCCCCCAAAAAAAACACAAAAAAACTGAAAATCTTCTATTCAGCCTTTTTTTAAAATGAAAATCAAGGCCTAAAGGGAAGGCTTCAGCTCCATATCCCCACTTTGGTGCGCTACTAAATACAATTTCACTTTCTCATGTTAACCATTTTGCCTAACACATTTTTTAAGGCGTAAAATCAAATTTTTTAACTTTGCTAAGCAATGGTTACATTATTTTGCAATTTATTCCACTAAATGCTACCACTGATGGATAAAATTGACCGGGGAGCGGAATGCTGCACGTGTGGCATTCTTCATGGTTAGCGCGTGGAGGTAAATTCCCTACCGGCTGAATACGTATGAAATTAGTGGAAAAATATGATAATTGCTTAGCAAAGTCTTAAAAAATTGAGTTTTACGCCTTCGCAAATGTGCTAGGCAACATGATCCACATGCGAGTGAAATTTTATTTCATACGTAACCTTAGAGAATGAATTTTAACTTGAAACCAACCGCATGTCTCTATCTTATGTCTCACGCATATAATTGGAAAAACAAATATAGCCGGTCATTTTGCTGCACCCTGTATTAGTTCATAGTTTGAACACAGCATGATACCACAAGTGAGATATAAGCAAATAAAATCATCTCAACCACCATGACTTTGTAAAAAATACAAAGACCAGTGTAGTATTAAGAAAGAAGCATTTGGGAAAATATAGGCTTCTGTGGAAATGGGCATTTGGTTTTATGTCCATTCGTAGCGTACTTTTAGTTTGGGTTAATATGAAGTATTCAGAGGTATATGGATGGGGGGGGGGGGATTTATGAGATGGATGTTTGGAAAATAGAAAATTCAGAGGTATGAATTTAGGAAGTATTAGATTTTGGACACTCTAGTGGATTATATAGATATGTCTATCCTATTGTTTCCCCTGTCACTGGATGCGGAATGAAGACAGCAAATTGTAATACCATTCTGCCATAACTGACCAATAGCTTTACATGCTCCATTACCTCGGTTTAACACGCCATCATGCGTAAACAGTTCTTTAACGGCTAGTTGTAATAGTAGCCCTCGATCTCCTGTACAGATTCATAATGTTGAGAAAAATTTTCTAAGTTCCTCCACCTTCCTTCTATTATTCACCTTCTACCTTTCTCTGTCAAGTACGTTGAGTAAAACAACTCGTTCATTTTTCGAGTTACATTTTAAAAAGGTACAAAATATAAAAACAGTGAGATAGAAGAAAAAAAAATCACAACTTGAACGGTGGCCAAGGTGGGGAATCCAGTTAGTTAAGTCGTTTCGAAAATTGGCGAGTTGGTTCATTTTCATCGTAGGTATTTAATGAATCTGCGGTAATATTCGCCTTACCATTAAACAGCGAGCGAAGAGATGTAAATTAGAAAACGGCGGGTACAAGCGACTTTATTAATTATTTTGTAGAAACCGAATAATTTCGTCCCGTGTACTACTTTATGGGTTAGAAAGGTTACGAGAAAGGGTTACTTCATTCAACAGGCGACTGTTTCTCGACAAAACGAGAATCCTTTTTCGCATTTTCGTGTGAAAATATTTTTCAACCAGCAATACGTATACTGAAGCAAAATGCGTAGACTGGCCGGAGGACATAAGGATGTGAATTTTAAACGGAAGATTTTATTCGAGTTATGAAAATGTCAGGGGTTCATAATGAATTATTGCATTCACTTAGAAATTAAGATATGTCTAAGGGAATGGTCTTTTTTTAGGTTGAGTGAAACATGTTATAGAAAGCTACTTTTCATGTAGTTTTTCAAGAAAGTAGTGTGAATAAAAATTCAACAAAGTGGCCTGTATTGCTTCACGATTTAGTGCTTACCTTAGATACCAAAAGGTCTCGACTTTGAGAGCTGGGTAAGCCACAATGCATGTCGATTATTGCATTTAGTTTGATTGGGATGTTAGTGAGTAGGGAAGAGTAGGGCAAAAGTAACCACTGGGCAAAAGGTGCTACCTTGATTACTCTTCATTAAATCATCCTACAGCCTTTCAAATGCTTCAAATTTTAAAAGGAAAAGTGTCCATCTTAAAGGATTTTTTCAGCGAAATTAAAATGGGTGTTTTGATGATGAATTTTTCATTGAACTGAAAAACTGAAATAAAAAATCATTTGCCACCTAACTAAGACAGATACTTTCTTCAAGTCTCATTGTAAGGAGGATTGATTACATTTTTAAACATGCAAAGATATTCTTGCGTATTTATAGCTTTTGAACACGTTTATATAGAAATAGCTGTAGCCTTCACGAAGAGTCATGAAGGCGAAGATGAATTCTCTTTTACTCGTACATCAATTATTGTACTTACATAAAAAAAGTTCATTAACTTTTCTTGAGAAAAAATATTTTCAAATTAAACTTGAAGCATTACAACTTGTTTTACATAAAATACTGAATTCAATTTGTAAACACAAGTTGTGAGCTCATTTGTAAGCTCAATTTGTATGCTCAATGTGTAAGCTAAATTTTTATGCTTTATTTGTAGCTCAATTTGTAGCGCAAAAAAATCTTCGTCCAGACAGAAGTCATCATACGATAACATTGGATACACAAGGATATGCACAAAATCGACTAAAAGTCTCATTAAGCTCATGTATGATGACGTCATCAAGCTTATATATGATGACGTCATCATACGATAACATGGACACACACGGACACAAAAAATTTTGACTGAACGTCTGGTAAAAAGAATTCAACTTTAATATTTAAAACATATTACCTATGCTTATGTCCTTGGGTGAATAAAAATAATGTTAACTGATACTAAATTTCACATTTTTAGAGATCTATATCAGAAATTTGATAGAACTTGAAGAAAACAATCTTATACTCTTCCGGTTGTGAAAATTAATTGCTTATCAAGCCTTACGAGTTTTTTAAGTGCTCCACACCCTTTCTTTTGGCTTTATTGTGAAAGTGGTACCAATTTTAATCGGACCACGTTGAGGTATTATTTCATAGAAGGGTAGTTAAAATATTAATATACTTGTCATTGATCGAATTTCAAAAGTAAAAGATTTGAGGCATATGGAAGTTTTTTTTTTTTATTTTTTTCGTCACTAGCTCGAATAAACTTCGTTAAATATCAATTCGGAAAACTGAAACTGTCATAATGTTTGGGCTGTACGTCGGTTTTCATAGAAATACCACGTCATCAGACCTGGGTCAATTATCCTGTGTGAGGAAAGGAGGAAACTGTAAATAACATTATGAAACGAATTTCATTAGAATCTTAGGTCGCCTCATTTTCAATTTAAAAATAATAAAAAGAATGACTGGTCGTCGTGGGTTTTACTTTTGCTTTTTCGTGGTTGAAATTTTTATTTTCTAGAAAGTTGATTAAATAACATTAAACCGTTTTATTCATCATTTGACAATGAAAATTTTGAATTTTTAAGAAATTCATTACAAAGTTTTACTCAAGTTTACAGCTCACTTATCGTTTAATTCATCTTTTTACTATGCAGTTTAGTGATCTGAGTCATTTCACTTGAAGAATGACATTTCTATGAATTTTAAATTTAGACATACAAAAGATAGTAATCTGATCGTAAAAAGAAAAACATTGTATGTGGGTTACTTCTATAGAAATGAGTTCTGTATTGCTTGTTGTCAACTATTTTTTTAAATGTACACATATGATTGATTTTTTTGGAAAACTTTATTCGTAAAATCTTTTACGAGTATACGTGTATCTCTCATAAAAATTTTTGCGGCGAATTAGTTATTGAGAATGGCACGGATGGAATAAAAAATCAAAAATACGGAGAGATTTAAATCTCAGCCAAACAATTTGAGATCGCATTAGTGAAGCCGAAACGAATTTCGAAATTAGTCTAAGAAAAGCCTATAAACATTTTTAAAGTTACAATGTCTTATTGAATGCTAATAGTTTTTATAGCTCGTTTATAATAAAATTCTTTTTTTTTCTTACACACACTTTTGTCATGCATGTTGCATAGTCGATTCGCCGTAAATACGAAATGAATCCCAGAACGTAATTTAAGAAAAGTTTGTGAGAATAGCAAAGGACAATGAAGAATGCATCCTGTGTTATAAGTTTGTTTTCAAGAGGATAAAGAATAAGAACAATACTTTCCTTGTTTTCCTTTTGCCAATTAAAATAACACCAAACAACTTTTGCACTCTCCAAAATGTTGTTTTTTTTTTCAATCAATATAAAGAACTTGGCTAATTCAAAACAAAATCGTTGAAGCACTTTAATTCATCGAATCATTTTTCTTCTTCTTTTGTAGCCTTTTTCTTTTCAATGTGAAGGTACGTATATTCAACGATCGTAACTCAAACTAAACGCAGCAAAATTTATGGTAAACAAAGTGAATGAGAAATTCTGAAAACACGGTCCACAAATAAATTTAGTAATAAGTTTTAAGCTGGAAGCGTTCGTTGAGAATTCAGCCAAACGAAATTATGCAATTTTGTTTACCCTGCGGTATTTAAAACCCAAACAATTTATTAGGCGAGGAAATTCGAAATTATTTCCTCGTAAGTATATAAGTATATTTTTTGGCGCGTTTAAAATGGATATATATAGGCATGCAGTTATTGGATTTTAGTTGAATGACATCGCACATAGTATACGCGTAGTAAATAAGATTTCTAGAGTTTGAAGTATATATTTCTAAAGTAAATCTGTACAACCAAGTTTTTTTAGCCATGGAGAAGAGTGGTAACTCTTCATAAATTTTCTGGCTATTTGATCAATTCACTTTTTAAACTGCAAAAAGAAAGAAGTTCTATCATTTTTGGTATATGAAAATTGAGAAAAATCTTATTTTAGACCATAACAGAGGGTGGGTACTTCTTGAGGCGAGCAAAACAAATGAAAAATCATTAGGTGGTTATTAAATTGCGGATACCAAAAGTATTTATGAGAATAGACTTTTAAAATACTTAACATTAAAAACCACAAATATTGACTCAAAATTGGAAATGATTTTTTCTTACACATTTTTAACAAGTAGAAGTGGCAACTGTCACTAATCAAAAACTATATTTATGCACGATGAAAGTGGTGACTGGTGATTATCTTTGAAATTAATTACTACATTAGCGCTGCAGGTATTGGGAACCTCAACTATTCATTATGATTTTTTGATAGCTTGAAAATTTGTCTCGAGTAACGTGTCAATTCTACACATACACCATTATTAATCAGCTGTGGACCATAAATTACGAGTATAACTTTTTTACATCATAAGATAAGCTCTGATAAGATTCAAAATAAAATGGCTGGGTAAGTGATTATAATGGTTTATGATCTGACACCTATTCTCTTAATTCTAACTCTAAAATGGAGTCTGGTACATCCTTAAATTCACCATGTGATATGCTATGTAGATTGAGTATGGAAAAAGAAACCATCAGCTGAGTATTTATATAGGAAAAATGCAATCTACACCCGCTGTCAGATAGTTGATGTATACAAGAGAGGTATAAGGCTATTTTTGTCATTGTCTGTAGACCAACATTTATAATTCACGCCTTACAATGCATTAATATTCAAAATAAATATCCACCATTTAATTTCTACCAATTGATTTTCTTTTGAATTATATTCAACCAATCTAAAACATATGTGTTCAGCTGAGGGCAAATTCTATACTGAATAGGTCCTACCGCAGAGTGCCAGCTCTCAATTATCGGAGGTATTGAAAAATTAAACGGAAGAAGGAAAAACAATAAAATATTCCAAAGGGTAGCCACCGCAATGGGACAAAATCAAATCTAAACGCTTTTTCAAATCTTTCAACCGGAAATTTTATTCGAGAGCACGAAATCTACTTTTCTCTTCAACTTTTCTGCTGGTCTTATTGGTTTCACTATACTATAAATATTCTCGACGGAGTTATCGAATTATACCTATACCTTTTTTGCAAAACGAAAGTTGTCTTTTTTCAAGTACTCAATGCTGCGTTGTACTCTTAAGATGAAATGGTGACCGATTAGAGCAGAAGAATAGAAAAGCATAATTAAATTTTTGTGAAAATGAGTTAATGGTGCTTTATAGTGGGAGTATAGTGTGGGCAGATTTACAGCCTGTCACTATTCAATTTCCAAGTCAGTCTGTCTTCTAGATTTGCCCATAAATGAATGAGCAATATCAAAGTACGAGGAATTTTTACTGAAAAGCATGTTATAAGAAGAATTAATTTTTAAAATAAATAAGTATTAAATTTTGATGAGAGAAAAGTCTAATAGAAATTTTTTAAAGATGTGTAATAGTTGGCCAGCAACTGGCCAAAGACTAAAAAAAATTATTTCTTCATTCTATAAATTCTTTTGTGAAATTTTCGGCCGCTGGACTTGAAATTCGTACGATATATTGGTGAAAGTCTTAAAGATAGTATACCATCTAAGTTTCAAACCAATCTAAACCGGAGCTTTACCGAAGCTTAAAGGAGTTAATTTAAGAACCTATAATGGAAAACCTTGTTTTTTAGGAGAGCTTGTGGAGCTGGAATTTTTTATTATACCATTATTCTGCATTTATACAAGTGTTCATTTAAATTGAACCCTTATTTACTGTCTTCTTTGCAACATGTTCTTGTTAGAAAAAAAAAAATGAAACGCACTACCTATATCAATATATAAATGTCTTTTGAAAACCAAGCTAAATATCTGCCCTTCCAATCGGTTGCCCACGTAAATGCAAAAACAAAAATCATGGAGTGGCATTTATTTCATCTTATAGCCAACCTATACGAGCTGAACACTGACAAGAACAAGATTGTATCTACATTAAAGGCTACCCACAGGGATGTCAATATTTGCGTTGTTGAAAAATATGAGAATCTGTATCTTGAGAGTTTACTAAAGCACTTCATCTACACCAAAATGAAAATTCTAAGTAGAAATGACAGTAACATTAGAACACAGGGACATGGAAGAGAAAATACGTGAGATGAATTTAAAAGAGTGAACAAGGGCGGGCAAAAAAAATCCTACAATAATGAAAACACGTTGATATTAGTCCCAGAAGACAAATTTTTATATTCGGTAGGTACTATCTTTCGATTATCGTTTCACGACTACGGTTAGTCATAATCTTCTGGAAAATCAACCTACCTTATTCGACGACTCAAATTTATTATACTTCGATGTACATTTTAATGCTGTTAAGAGCTTTTATGAAAAGTGTGGTTATATAGCTCTTTAAACTCGTATATCCATCTCATTTTACGAGACAAACATCAGGACATAAAATTCTTTGGTATTCTTTTGAATGCTAATTTCTTCAATCTATCGATGACCTTCTCACCGTTCATATTGGTAGTAGTCTGTGTCCTAGACAAAAAAAAACGGCAAATTGTGGTACAAGCATGAAACTTGGTATACATTTTTTTTAAATTATTTTAAAAAATTTGACCCGAAGTACACCAAGATTGGACCCATAGGAGCCCCCCCACCAGCCCCCCCTTGTGGATACAATTTCACCTACATTTTTTATTGAAGATTTTCAAGTTATTTTGTGTCATTATGAATAATTAAGAAGTTGATTCATTTTACCCAGTTATCATACTTCAGCTAAACCCCTCCCCCAAAGGCTGAGGCCGGGGGGGCAAAAAAGGGGCTGAATGGAAATTGAGCAATGTGGGCATGCGATATATCAAGTAACATAGTTTTGAGGCTGTTAAATCCGAATTTGATATGCGTTTTGAGCTACACCCCCTTCCCAAGCTTGAAAATGTACCACCAAGGGGGCAATGAGGAAAATTTGCAATATGCAAGTGTGTTATATCGTTTCTAATTAATTTTGGGCTGCTCAATTCAAATTTATCATGAGTTTTGAGCTCACCCCTTCCCCAAGACCAAAAATGAACCACAAAGGGGGCATGGAGTGAAATAAATTACAAAGATGTGTATTATATCATTATATCAAGTTTTCAGACTGCTCAATTTAAATTTACTATGAGTCTTGTACTCAGCCCCTTCCCTGAGGTGGAAAACATTCTACAAATGGGGAAAAAACTAACTTGAGCGATTATGAGGGGCCTAGGTATTATTGAATTGGTTCCAAAATAAGAATTTTCCAAGGTCAGAATAATTTTATTTTACAGATATTATTGGCCAGCAAATGACATTATTAAAATTGAGTCTACCTAATTTTGTTTTTTCTTTATTAAGTCATATGATTTGCAGTTTGTTCAAATGTGCATATTTGGTTGTTATTTTTTAGTTATTTCATCTTGTATTGTGGTGTTTTTATTTTCAAACAAGAAAATGTAAGTATAACATTCAATAATACAATAAAATCAATGATTAGTTGGTACAAATTTCTTAGATTGTTTTTAATATTAACTAAGCCCTGAGAAGGTAACACATAATTGAATTTCTTCAACTGCTGCAAATTTTCACCAAGAGACTTTCAACCCAAATTTCTACGAGACTGAATGGGATTTTCTGCTGGACACACAAGTTTATCACCACCAGAAGATTGGCATAGGCAACATGCATCCCAGTTCAAGGTATCAACATTACCCAATAAGATTGGAGCAGAAACCACCAATTTTTTTTTGTGCATGATCAAACGTAAAATCTTTAAAAAAAAAAGACCCAAGTGTGAGAAAAATTTCAATTCATAAAAGTATTGACGTATTGAAATTCAACCATTGGTACACAAATTCCTTTCATGTATTTCTCAGAGACCTATTCGATAAATTTTTAAAGTGAGCATTTAGATAATATCCATAAGGTTGCCAAATACCATAGCCTATCCACATAAAGGGGAGTTCCCTTGGGAATAATTTTTTTCTCCCAGCGTGGCTTACATCTCCCATCCAAACCTTACATTTAACAGGAAGTTAGGGAAAATATCTATCCATATAAATAAATAGGAACCAAATAGGCTAAAAAATAAAAAATGTTATGTATCACACCGTTGCCAATAAAATTTTGGAAATTACTATATCTTCAAAAATTAGTAATACCTAACAGGATAATTCTCATTCGAACTATCAATTTCTCCAAAACTTGATGTGTATCAATTTTTTTTGAAAACAATCTAAGAAATTTGTACCAACTAATCATTGATTTTATTGTATTATTGTATGTTATACTTACATTTTCTTGTTTGAAAATAAAAACACCACAATACAAGATGAAATAACTAAAAAATAACAACCAAATCTGCACATTTGAACAAACTGCAAATCATATCACTTAATAAAGAAAAAACAAAATTAGGTATACTCTGTTCAACTTAAGAATGCCTAAAACGGAACGTCAAATTCACATTTATCAACAATGTAAAAATCGGATGTGTGATAAGAAACAAGAAATTAAAATCGGAAGTGTAGCCAAATATTGTTGCTGAATGTGAACAAGTACCTTTTCCTCTCCCCGGAGCCCTGCAAATTGCGTTCCGTTTTAGGCATTCTTAAGTTGAACAGAGTATAGGCCCCTCATAATCGCTCAAATTAGTTTTTTCCCCATTTGTAGAATGTTTTCCACCTCAGGGAAGGGGCTGAGTACAAGACTCATAGTAAATTTAAATTGAGCAGTCTGAAAACTTGATATAATGATATAATACACATCTTTGTAATTTATTTCACTCCATGCCCCCTTTGTGGTTCATTTTTGGTCTTGGGGAAGGGGTGAGCTCAAAACTCATGATAAATTTGAATTGAGCAGCCCAAAATTAATTAGAAACGATATAACACACTTGCATATTGCAAATTTTCCTCATTGCCCCCTTGGTGGTACATTTTCAAGCTTGGGAAGGGGGTGTAGCTCAAAACGCATATCAAATTCGGATTCAACAGCCTCAAAACTATGTTACTTGATATATCGCATGCCCACATTGCTCAATTTCCATTCAGCCCCTTTTTTGCCCCCCCGGCCTCAGCCTTTGGGGGAGGGGTTTAGCTGAAGTATGATAACTGGGTAAAATGAATCAACTTCTTAATTATTCATAATGACACAAAATAACTTGAAAATCTTCAATAAAAAATGTAGGTGAAATTGTATCCACAAGGGGGGGCTGGTGGGGGGGGCTCCTATGGGTCCAATCTTGGTGTACTTCGGGTCAAATTTTTTAAAATAATTTTAAAAAAATGTATACCAAGTTTCATGCTTGTACCACAATTTGCCGTTTTTCATCAAAATTTGATGTGTAGGACACGGACTATAGGTGCTTGACTTCAGTGGAAAGTCCTTCAATGTTGACCCTGCTTACACTATAACTGCTTTTCTTTATAGGTGGACTTCTCTCATCACTGAAGGTGGCCAGGCAAGTTGATGACATTTTTTTTAGTCAAAATTTATCAGATTTTTTCACCTCCCTTTCCATCATCTACTTGAAAAATTTCATTTTCTCAAAAGGGGCTGCTATATTATCATATCGAGGATTCAAAGACACTATAATCACGTCCATTTATGCCTTGTCAAATGTATAATATGGGACTTTAACCCTTTTGTTTTTGTGTGATTTTTCGTACATATATATACCCTATCTTAAAATAAACCTTTCCAGTGTTAAAATGACTAGGTCGTAAAAGTAGAAGAGGGTGCAAACGGTTAACTTACATACAATGACTTACAGTAGACGAAATTCCCTAAAAATTCTCTTCAAAATAAAACTAACTGCAGACATCTACGTCGAAAATTCGCAGAAATATTTACTAGTAGTTTTTTGAAGTTTTGAATTTGCATAGAATTATGAATAACTTCGTTCCTCATAAATCCTCATGGTAGTCGTTTCTGTTCCAATAATTGAGTTTTTTAAATTTAATTTGTATTTTCTAATTAAATAGAACAATTTTCTTGATAAGTAAGCTCTACATAGAGTGCTGCCAACATCATAAACATGCAATTTCTCCATGCTTCATAAAACTAAATATTTGTAATTAATGAAGAATACAAAAGAAAAAAAAATTTCACCCCACCACGTAAACGAATAATTAGATCTTGGAAAACGTAAGATAATCCTGACTATGCTCTTTGTTTACCTCTTGAGGGTAGTAGCTGCTTAGCTATATTTCCTTTCTTTTTGTTTGTTGGTACTTAAGCCAAGATTTTGAGGCAGGAAATGTCAAAATGTAAGCGTGAGAAATTGTCAGTTTTCCTTGTAAAAGTTTACAAAACGTTGTTGTTCGCAACAGAAAGGATTTTATTTTACACATACCTGGCTCAGTATGATACAGCCTCATTCTTAATTATCGAATTATTTTGCCAGCTAGAGCCACTTTCAACTTTCGCTTACGATATTAAAGATCTGGAGTTGGCTTTGGAAACTTAACAATAATAATTTCATTTTACTGTAGATTTTTTTTTCTTTAACAGTAAGCAATTCAAAAATGTAAAAATATTTTTGATTTTCATCAAATGCAAATCAATATAAGAAGTGAATATAGTGTTTGAGCGAGAATCGAATCATAGATGATAAACCAAGCTTAACCTAGAAAGGGCATCATCGTCATGACGTCGCAAAAAGATAGAAAATCATAAAGTTAAAACCATGATGTTGTTGCTAAAACAAAGAAATCTTTTTCAAGAAAATGATGACGAGAGAATTACATATTTATATTACCTATATTATTCTGTGTTGTTTTATTCAATTATGATTTTTTTCCACATTTTTTTAAAACCGCATAAAAAAATTCTCTAAGACCCTCAAAAATGCCTTTAGATTTTGAAATAAAAAAAAAATTCTAGCACAGAAAGCTCCACTAAAAAAGCAGATTTTATCACGAAAACCTGTTCAAAATTCATCTCCAGAAGTAGCAAATCGTGAACCACTAGACAAATGCTAAAGCAGATTACATTCTCAACATTTACAATAATTGTCTTAATCTGGAAAGAACAAAACTTTTTCCGTGTGGGCATGAGTTTTCGGTTTATGTGAACCTTTTTAATGTCCTTATAAATATTAGATAGGTAGGTATAGTAGGTACACCTACGTTAGAATTCAGAAAAAATTTAATATAAGTCGATGAAACCACTGCCCACCATTGCCTTTATACTCGTATATCTATTTTCATCGTTGACTGTTGTTATTGTAGCGGTTTTTTACTTTTGAATTAGTAAGTGCTCGGTTTGTAAAACTCGATAGCCAACCACAATTCAACCATGGATGCCTTTCCAGTTTCCACTATATTACAAAACTGAGATTTTGCAATTCTAAAACGTTCTCCTTCAAATGAAAACCGCAGGAAAAGAGAACTTTATCAGTATAGTAACTTGTTACATTTTCCCACGAAGCCTCTGTTAGTAAAATATTTCATAATGGTAATGCCACTCTTATTTTCTATATCCTACTAGCATTATTTTGAGACACAAGTAGAGCTTTAAATTTGAACAAAGTTCAAGACAAACGTTGATCTCAGAGCCTTCGTTAGAGTTTTAAACAAACATTATCACACATACCCCCTCCATTGATACATGTTACGTGTACCTTCGTCCAAGCCTGTCTGGGATTGGATACGCAGATAACTGCTCAATTTGTCCTCGTCTGGCTTGGACCTACCTATGTCCACGGATCCAAATGTTACTTTATTTGGTCAGATAGCAATATTTCATTACTATATCTAATTTGCTAGAAAGTATACGTATACTTTTCTCTGATACGTCTCATATATTGTAACTATCTTAATAGACTTTCCAGCCAATCAGAGTGCAGTATTTTGTATATGCTTTTTATTGCTGGTTGGAAAGTCAATATCAAATCTATGTAGATGTTTTCTCCACAAAGTCATTCATCAAGCAATCTAAACCAATCTTTTTATCTCTAACAGAAACCTGGAAATATTTGATAAGCTATCAAGCAGATATAAAATTGCTGATGTAGATTATAAGATTATTTCTGAATAAAATCAATTATCTCACTAGATACAGAAATATGCTGCATTTTTAAATATTGCAGTGTTTTCGCTGTTTCACTGCACAATAAAATCGTATTAATTTTCAATTAGGTCGGTGATTTTGATATCTTGTTAAATTCTGACCTTTTCCAGAAAAATTTTTTTTTTTCACCAATCTTGGTGATTTTTCTACCAATTTCGAAAGTGGCTTTTTAATATAAAATAATGAGAAGGTGTTCTTCTCGGCAAATGCAACAGCAAGCCATAAATTTTTGATTTTTATGGAGTCAAAAATTGCCACAAAATGAGAATTTCTAGATCTTAGTCCCATTTCTCATCAAGAGACCAATTTTAAATAAACATATTTGAAATTGAAAAAAGTTGAAGTGTAGTGTTTGTGGCTTCTCAAAATACAGATGCTAACATCTGCACAGAGGGAGCTAAAATCTACATTATGGAAAATAAAAATGAGAAATACAGATATACGCGTGTTCGTTTATATTTAATTGAAATAATTACCTATTATTTAAACATTTACACTTTTTTAATTGTTGCCTTCCTTTTTATGCTGTTTTCTTTTGAATGGAAGTGGAGCCGCATAAAGAAAAAGCACGTTCACGAAAATTGGCAAAAAGTTGAATCATTTATTATGTAGAAGAGGAAATTACGAGAGAACAAAAAGAATCATTCGTGAATTTCGTTCATCATTGTGGAATCCTGTTGCATTCAATTCCTTTCATTTCCTCACTCGAACATTATTTTATTTTTCTCGGTGTAGGGCAAAATAATCGTAGTCCCATTTAAAAATGAAAAATTTAATCAAGCAATTCGCCAACCCTTGGTTTTCGAAGCCACATTTTTTTCCCTCCATCATTCTAAATTTTTTAAAATGGCGAATGTATGGGCGGATAACAGTTTATTTCATTTCAAAAATGGTCTAGGTAGGTTTATCAAACTCTGGTAAATTAGAAAGAATATTACAATAAGTACATAATTAAAATACTACACTTGGAGATCTCTGCGTCTTTTCATTTCCTTTTTTATTTTTTTTTTAAGTAACACTTTTTGTGAAAGCCTGATCCTCTATTCGTTTAATGTGTGTGGGTGCTCTTTGATAGAATATTACTTCATTATTTTACTAGAATGGGATTTTTTAGAGTAGACTGACTATATATATATATTGTCGTACCTATTTGCTAAGTATAAGTATAACTTTTTTGTGAATTTTTATACTTCTCCTTAGCTTAAATTTTCTGCATATTTTTCTTTTCTCTTCGAGAATAAATCTTCAATGGTATGGTAAGACATTTTCGTCGTCTTACCGTTAATTAATTCATTAACAAGGAAACTGTGATTATTTTTGTTTTTCGAGCAATTTATCTGCATCGAGTACAATAGAAGCAGGTCACTAATTCAATCAAATTTTTAAAACAAACTTCTTCCTCTTTTTGTTATGTTGGCTATAAATTTTACAGTCCGTTCTTTTGATTTTACTAGCTGAATTATATTAACTAATAATTTCGATTGAGGAAGGAGGGCTTCGAAGTTTTTCTCATTTTTTAAAAGATTTATTGAAGTGTGGTAAGTTTGGTAATCTTTTCACCAACTTAACACTGTCCTAACAGAAGAGGTCAGAAACAGGGTCTTCTGGACCTCCTGCTTACTGTCTGGGAGATCGAATAATAAAGAGGGAGCTATAAGACCTAAGAAGGATCTCGTGATTGAAATAGCCTTGTTCTCTAAGAGGCCACCAACCTTTCATCTGAACCCATAATTAACTAATTATATCATAGTACTATATACAACAGACTCAAGACTGCACTTTGATAATTAAAGATAGGGGCAGCAGAAATCATCATATAGAAGGGACATTACCGAGCTCTAAAATTATCACGACAAATGGGACTATAGATTTCCTGTGAGAGGGATATGTAAGAGATTTTAGTCAAGAAATAGGCAGTACTTACTTTGGTCGGACTCTTTCAACGAGTAATGAGCCAAACATTAAATTTAAAAAAAAAAAATTTATTTGAAGTACTGTAGGTGCCACTCTTACTGTACAATCCACAAGTAGCCTGGGGTACTATAAAATAAGTAAAAAACTTATTTGGTTTTATAAATAAATACCGTCGAACGGGGTGACTTTACATTCAAGGGGCGACTTTACCCACTTCGTTTTAGCCCGATGAATAAATTGCCAGGCAAAAATTAAAACCGAAATAGGATTTGGATAGAAGCAGGTAGAAATAGAAAAATAAATAAAAAAGATCGCCGTCCCTACCTCACTTCACCCAGTAACAGAACAAGAAAATAAGGCGATATGGTTTTTTTCCTTTTTCTTATTCAACCACAGGCACTCAAAATATTCAGTTCAGTTTCACACGGTTGAAGTTGGTACTTGACTAGTTTCTTTTCAATCGTATGTCCCAGTACAAACATCCTCAAATTTTGCCTTCCACCCATCAATAACTCGTCAATAACAAATTGATGGGTAAAGTCGCCCCATTGAGGGGTGACTTTATACCAATTTTTTGAAAAATCATAAAAAATAAAAGGAAGGCTGCAAACTCGAACTTTTTTTTACAAATGTATTGAGAAATGCTGGACCAAAATTTTAAAACCAAATTCACTTCAGTAGCTTAAAAATTGGAGAAGTTATTAAAGGACAAAATTGAAAAACATAAAAAAAGTGTGTAAAGTTGCCCCATTCGACGGTAGCAATGCAATAGAAAGAGCATCAAATTGTTTAAATCTTCCAAGTTGAGCTATCCCACAATCAAATAATTTTTGGAATGCAGATTGTCTCTTACATGTAGTACTAAACTAGCAGCAAGACAACAATTCTATAGTTTTCTTTATATTTTTCATTCAAGAGAAACGAACCTATACGAATCAGCTTCAGTATAATTTTTTGAGAAGAGAATAGATATCTGTTCTTAATTTTTCAAATCAAGATGAATAAATTTGACTAACGATTTCAATAAGAACCGGAAAAAGTTGATTTTGACTGATGCACCAAAACAATTTTCTAAAAAAGAAAAAGAAAAAAGAATTAGGTAGAAAAATATTTTTGTAGACATTCTGAAAGGAAAAAGTAATGAATGATCGTTTTGAAATTTTCATTTGAAAGCGTTTTTCCTTTTTTTCGTCAGTTGTTTTTTTTTTTTTTTTTTTCTCTATATTATTATGCAGCAGATGTTTTACTTTTCGATTAAAATACTATGAAGAATAGGGGTGAAAAATACAAAATTAAAAACTTCGTACTCGAAATTTCTACGTTTGTTATTAGCTGTTTGACAATTCCAAATAATATCACCTGCGGAGGATTAATGAATTTTGGAAATCGTTTTTTTGTTACACTTTCCCCCATCAAACTGTGAATATACTCGTAATAAAATTGGTGGTAAGGCGAAAGAGGAAAAGGAAAATGGGAAAATAACAAGGGATAGAAATACTTAATCCTTTTGTTTTGTATTGAAATCACCCATGTAAATGTACTGTTTTTGTAAATGTTCTAATGTACCAGTTGATAGCACTAGCGCTGTACTAGATTTTGAAGGAAAATATTTTTTTTTCTTCTTTGTAAGTGACGAATGGAGTGAAGGTAAACACTCAACAAATTTTTGTAAGAGTTTTTTTTTCTTTTAAAATAATTTTTCAGTCTCCGACTGTAAATCAGTAACTTCTTTTCTGTAAGGTATATTTATTTAACATATTTATTACTTACATACAATACGCTCTACGTCCCTTATATGCAGTTTATAAACACAGTTTAAAAACAGATATCTTCCTGAATTTTTTAGTTATAAATGAACAACACCGAAGTGAGCAATGGTAAACAATATCTCAATCATATTGTGAACCGAGACAAGCAGCAAAATTTCATCATTCTACATGAGCTAGTCTGATATACACAAGAAATTTGTTCACTCAAGTGGTCACATACCCTTTATAGTTTGCCACTAATGATTGGAAAAAAACAAGATAGAAAATCTGCTGAGCATTATTCGCAAACAGATTTTCAAATTCCAATTAGCTTTCTCCCGTGACAACTTTTCACTATTTTTTTCTTCAAAACACGCATAAACGTCTTACTATGGTGATACACTTTTTGAAGCAAGTAGGTGAGACATAGAACAGCAGCAAGGAGAGGAGTGAAAAAACAAAAAACAAAACCAGAACAAAAAACCGCGAAAAGAACTCTAATACAGCAGTATAAATTTTACATATAAACGAGAAAATATTTCGTGTCAAACAAATCAAACGAATGGTACGGATGGAAAAGAAAATTATCATTGCAGCTTCCTTTCTAGTTTCATACCCCCCCCCCACTTCTCTTTCTTCCTGTACGTATAAGATTCTATTTGATACGGTTAGACGTTTCATTCGGTGTATAGAATTTTCTAACTTCCTATCTTTAAAATAAATATATAGTGACTGCTTTCTTCATAATTATACATAACGCGTATACTGTATACCTAGTCATTTTTAATGAGGTCAACTGCTTGACTAAAACTAAAAACTTATAAAATTTTTTCCACCTTTTTTCGCAATCGTCTGAATAGTTTTTCTAACCATACTCGAATAAAGTTGAATTTTTCTGTTTACAGGCTATGTTCAATAGTGAGCAAAAATCAACCAGAACAAGTTCACTGCTTGTTTTTGTACTTATATTCACAGGCACAGTCCAAGCTCTTGAAACAGTTCCATATGCATATGGGTAAGTTGATTTAATTTTATGCACCCACACAAATTAAATTGCAGGTTTTAATTCTTTATGAAACATGTGATTCTCCCAATAAGTCGAAAATTGACTTTTTTTGTTGAAAATCTTGAACATGTATTTTTTAATATTTTTTTATGTGGAAACAGTAGTGGGTGTGTCCCTGAATACGTACCCAACATTGGTTGAGCTTGATTCTCACCACAGGGAGCAGAGAGATACTTTGGGCACACTACGATGGAATTCCATAGTAGTGACTTGAAATATTACCCATTGTTTTGATCAAATTAATGTCTTCTTTGACCATTTTTCAAATATTTTTAGTGTTTTTTATAGACTAATTAAATTTTAGCAAGAAATGTTTACTAAAAATTATTTTGATGGAAATTTTTTTTTTTTTGGGGGGGGGGGTAAATTTTTTTGCGGTAGAGGGTATTGCCTCCCTAAACCTCCTACTAATTCCATCACTAACTGACAAGTTAACAAAAATATGCATATTTTCTACAGTGGTGTCACATTTTCCATTGTGGTGTTTATATAATAATAGCATTTGACACTACCATGGAAAAAAAATCTTCTCCACACGATGGAAAATTGACAAGTATTTTAATTCTGAGAAACCCAACATAACTAATCTGAACAAATCCAGAGATCCACTCTGGATTTGTTGTTAGGAGTGACAATCATTATAGAAAAAATGTTTATTGGACTTCACTGTAGTATCAGCATCCACTACCATGGAACATGAAGAAATTATAAGACACATTTTTTATGAAAATTTATTAATAGCTTCTTAATATTCTGAAAAAAGTTTTTTTTAGCTTGATTACTTTCATATGTATCAAAATAAACCACTTAGATTATATTTCATCATTGTAAATATTTCAGTGCCATTATATTCCAGGATGACTTAAATTTTCTCCACTACCATGGAAAAAAACTGATTACAAGACTTCAACTCTCCCCATATTAATGTTCATGCATCCTAAATTTTAACCAATACCATTAATTTATTTGGACAAGGTATCTCTCCCTAGGAATCATTTTGTTCAATTTGAAAAAAATTACTATACCATCAAAAATGTAGATAATGATTGAAAAACCAATGTGATTACATCCACTACCATGGAAATTTTACCCTATTTGAGTACTCTCCTTAATTTTGGTGAGGTGGGGAAAAAAATAAATTATTGTATATTTTAAAGGAGATCATTAGCTATCTAACAAAAAAAAATTGTTTGAAAATGTTTATTTATGGAGCACAAAAGGTGATTACTGCAATTTTCGTGTTATTGGGAGAATCACCAAAAAAGTGAATTTTTCAAAGAAATGTTCACTTTTCTGATTCATTATAATTCTCGTTATTTGAACTCATCATTTCAAAAAAGGACTTATTCCATTTGATAAGGTATACATGAGTATACATGTGGTAACACTGATTGAGGGTAACTGCATCGATGGTTGCAGAAAAGATCAATTACATATTTTCGATTGCACTAAAACATACAGACCCAGCTCCTTAAGAGCTCACTATTAGTGCAAGGGTTGCCAAATCAAAACAATGTACTATAAATACTGAAAAACGTTCCAAAAATGAGATACCGAAGAAATTTCAAGATAAAACCAGACAAAATATACGATTATAATAAACTGTTTTGGGGGTTTTTGTGAAAATTCTTGGAAAAATTAGAATTTTTGTTGTTAATTTTATGAAAAAACGCAAGAAGATGTTAGAAAATTAGAACGGGGCTCAACGAAGGGAGGCGCAAACTGGTCAAAGGGGGTTCAACCTACCATAGCCCCCTTGGCTACGGACCTGAAGACACAATATTGTGCAATAAAGAACTCGATCTGAAATGAGTGCATTTGTGCAATGAAAAATAGATAGGTACATTTCAGTGCAAAAAGTGATTCACTCTACGTCAGTCTTATTATAAACAAAGTTTTCGGATGAAAAGAAAAAAAATTGGTACATTCAGGCCGCACACATTACTTTATAGGTGCTTGAAAACTGTTAATTAAAACTCCTAACCCTTTTGACTACACTTGGCGAGGTTGTTTTCCTTTCATTTTGCCGAATCTGCTTGATTTAATTTCGCGTTTCGCTCAAGTCAAAATTCGATTCATTTTCCTGGCGTGAACTTTCTTCTAGTATAAACAAATCTTTTGCTTTGGTTGTTCGAAATTTTTACCTTCGGATTAAGATCTCGATTCAATTAAAAACATTTAGATAACAGGGTTGTTTTGAACGCCATAAGTTGATGATAGTTTAGCAACCTACCACCCTGGCTTCCATAAAATTTATCTGACAAAATGTTAAATTTCTTCCTTTTATTTGATCTCACAGATTATGATTGAAAGTTGCTGGTTTTTTTGTATTGCAGGCAGAAAAATTATGGTTCAGACTTGGAAGACACAGACCCCGAGATGATGTTCGCAATTTTAGCTAGTTTAGGTCAAACTATTGTAAGAGAAGATGATATGGAAAAGTAAGTTATCAGTATAATAGATAAAGATAATTTCAGAGTCATACAACTTAAAATCAGCTAATTTCTGTTTTATATTTCACAATAATTTTCACAACAAATCATTTTTATAATTAAAAGTTGTTTTTTCTTTCAACTGAGGATGTATAACTTCCTCACACTGACCACGCCAGTTAGCTATAGTCTATTTGTAGCATTTCTAGAGATTACTAAACTTTTTCACTTCAGAGTAATTGAAGCAATACTGTAGTAATAGGTAAAAGCAAAGAAATGTACAAAGGATGTATAGTTTTCAGAAAAACACGTTTGAAGTCGTATTTCCTTTTAATGGAATAGATTACTATTCGAGTACCTATATAAGGTTTAAAATAGTGGAACGTATAGAAGAAATGTTTTTGAACGACGAAATTTTGGAACATCATTTAGAAACGTGTAAAGAATAGAAAAATCTAAAGAAACCAGAAAGATTCTCACTGCACCCTCGCACATACCCTTTTAATCAATAAATCTTGCCATCTATTTTTGAAATTTATTGGGTCCATTTCACTGGCCCTCCAATTGGGCAAAATTCTTGACTAATTTTAGCACGTTTTCAACAGAAAACCTTATATTAATTTTGCTCTGACTTTAACAAACAGGCACCAGACCATCATATTTATACGTTTCATGATCTCTAGATTCCAAAAATACCCATCTCGCATTTTGGTGTTTCTTTATTTATCTTATTATAGTTTCTCACTATATTTCTTTGTAACGCGAGAACAGACGAAGGATCAAACTAATGGGGCTGAAATTTGCACCAAAAGTCAATCTAGACTAGATCTAAGTCTGATTAAAATTTCAAGTCGATCGGTTTAGCGGTTCCAGAGGTATTAGCGAAAATGTAGCCAAAAATCGATGCTTTTCTTAGGGTTCATGACACCCTGTATACTACCAATCGAAAATCTGCTTTTCTAGTGGGGCTTGCTGCGCTAGAATTTTTTAAAAATTAAATTTTCCCTTTACTGTTTTGATTTTCTTTGATTTTTGTTCGGTTATAATTTAGGTTTATATGTAAAAACATTCTCATAAAAATTAGTTAATACAATAACAGTTTGTTATTTGCAGTATACAGTAAAACCTTGTTACAATGCAATTCAAGGGACTGATGTAAATTCGTGTTATAAGCGGGTTCGTGTTATAAGCGGGTTTTGACAAAAAATAAGAAAACAATTTACATATAATTTATTGAAGAAAATCTGTAATTTCAGACTGTCGGGCATTTTTTGATTTATTAAGCATGATAAAATGTTCAAGTCTAGACTGGGTGAATGAGCAAACTGTTTGCAAGGGGCATTTTTAGTCAAAATTTTTCAAAATTCCAAGTTTGTCAGAAACGGAGAGAAATTTTTGCTTTTTTGATCAGTATTTTCACGATAAAACGTAGGTATTATCGTGGTATAAGCGGTTTTTAAAAAACACATTTCTTATGGGAACGTCTAGGGACCAGGCCGAATTTGTGGTATAAGCGGGTTCGCGTTATAAGCGGGCGCGTTGTAACGCGGTTTACTGTATTTGGATTTAACAAACGATTTGAGAAGTGCTGGGCCTTCAAGCTTCCTGTAATAAGCCCTTCGTATTTTTTAAATTTTTTTATAACAAAAAATTTCCAGTTTAGCGCTGGTATGGGGGTTTTTGAAGTTGCTAAACACGAATCTGCAAGCAATTTTTGGCTGCGGTAATATTCCGGCGAAATATTGCTTAAAAAATTAAAAAATGCGTTTAAATTGTGACATACAGCAGAATCGACTTCGCAGATTTGGTCGCACATAGGTGGGATGGGATATAATTATCAACTTAACAGAATGAAAAATACAAAATGGTGTATGCACATGGTATCACCAAGAGGGTACCCGTTTCACAGTTAAGATGGGCCAATGCCTAGAGGATCAAACATTGATGGATAGGATATAATGTAATTTTTGAATAAGTATATATTTCACAATGACATAAATAGGACGGAAAGTCTTTGATAAATCTCAACAAAGTAATAATTATTCTGCAATCTACCAGCAAATTGCAAATTTCTGTTTGCTCCGATGATTATAGTTCATTTTATTTCATCTGAAATGGAGAAACGTTTTCCACGCTTATCGGCCTAAAAGCTTGTTACATATTCAAATCATTTTCATTCCATGACTTTCTCTCTAGAGGACAAACTTGACGATAAAATTTCTTAGGTACCTGTGATGCTGAACCCACACAATGAAAAATTATTAGAAAACAAAAGCAATCTTCTGTTTGTTCGCAAGCAGTCGAGGATGAAACTGTGATAAAGTACTCGTTTATGTTTTGTACTTTTCTCAACAACCATGGAGTAGGTATGTTGGCTAAGATGGCTGAAGTAAAAAAGTAAACAGAATCTCTTTCAAGGCTTACCTGGTGATGTCTTCACATAAACTACATTCTACTCGAATTATAGGAAAATATTACGTCTCACATCCACATCATCTTGAAATTGTTATCCCAGTATGATTTCATTCTGTTGTTCACAAAAATTCGAAAAGAAGTTTAAAAGTCGTTTACGATTTTTGCCGCTGAAAGTGGATGAAAAAAAAATAAAAATTCGATTTTTCCTTGCCGTCTTGGCTCAAAGAGATGAGATATTTTTCAAGAAATATCTATTTCCTTTGGGAGTGAAAAGATCGTCAACTCAAAACTTTTTTCGTGTAGTATAAAGTTAACTTTGTGTAGGTTACAATTGGTTTTAAATTATAGAAATCGCGCTGTCCACAAGAATAACGCGTTGATCGATGATTGTGTAGGAAATGAAAAAGAATAAGAAAAAATTTTGGAAGTCTTTATACCTTGTTGATTGGTATGAGGCTTACTATTTTAAAGAGTTAACTATATATAATGAAACTCTTTCGGACTCCAGCAGTCCCTAAGAAATAATAGTAGTCCAATTTTAAATTTCAATACTCTCCTCAATTCAACTACTCGCACTTTTGCACCATGCAAAAACAATTAATATTCTGTTTTCCCAAAAATATGCAATATTTTATTCTTTTATGTTGAATATGTTGCATATTGTTATTCGCAGGCATTCCAACCATTGAGTAACTAATAAATATTATTTTCCTCCAAGCTTTTTCGTACAATAAAATTAAAGGTGCTGAATAAAAGAAAAAAACATTCGGTAACTTATCGTTGCAGAGATTTTTAGGACAAAAAAATTAATTTTTTTATTTATTAAATTTGTTGAGAAAAATGTAAAATATTGATAAGATAAGAAAGATACTCTTCAAAACAGTTTTTCATACGTCTAAGGGCTATAATTATCTTTTTGCAAAGAATTTTTTTCACTCCTCATACAGCTCGTCGTTTACTTCTTTTTTTTTCTATACTCTACAGAATAGCTGATTTTTCTATGCTGATTAGCTAATGTAATTTGTAACAAATTATAGTAATTCTATGAGGAGAAATTGCAAATTTTACCTCAATATCTATCTTTGAAAAATCTTTTTATTGGAAATTGAAGAAGAAAAAAGTAATTTTCGCTACATTCTTCCCCCCTTCACCACATACTCATAATATTTTTCTTTTGTTTACAGTACAAAACGAGGTCTAGATTTAGGTCTGAATCGTGGTTACTCGGGCTCACAACAGGCGAAACATATGATGGGAATTGCAGCAGCAGGTTTATCAGGAGGACCAGGCAGGCGGCGAAGAAGTCAAAATACATATCGATATGGTTTACCTAATTAATGACAAATTTTTATTTTATAACAATCATTAAATTTACCTGTATTATACGGGCTTTAGTAAATTGCATACATTTTTTTCATACCTTTTCTTTTTACTTTATTCGCTAGGTCAGTTTTGAAATTACCTATTCTTCAAGATTTAGTGGAACAAAAAGGAAAGAAAAATTGCGTTTGTTTATGGTAAACGTAAAAGCCTTTAAAAACACCTTTCTAATAATTCTGTCCATCATATTATTCTTGACTGTAACGCAACAATTAATAAAGATTCTTATTGTTGTGACAAATGTGCGTTTATTAGACGTTTGGCTTTTGTTTTCGTTTTCAGATTTTGTTATTCTTTGTTTGTTTTGAACATAAAAAAAGACAAAAAAGTATAAAAATGCTTTGTAATTGTAATTCGTGTTTTGATCATACTGTAATATAATAAAGACCATTATTGCAAAATTATTATCGATACTTCTTGATTGCTGGCTTCAAACCGCTTAACACTAAGAAAATATGAGGGGCGTTTTTCCAAAACACGATAAGTCCAACAAAGTGATTTTCAGAAGAAATACTGTAAGTACTAAGGTGTATAAAAATAAAGAATACCTAATAATCAACGATTGGATAGTACGAAAATAATATGTTGCATAATGGCTTCCAAAAACTTCCGTCAAGTTGCAACAATTTTCTTTCGTAAGAAGTTGAACCGTTGAAAAAATTGGATAACAGCCCAATGAAAAAATGTGGACGACAAAATAATTTATGCACACTTTTGACGAGAAGAACAACACCTAATTTATAGATCTTTTTGAAAAAAAAATGATTCTTCTGACAATAATATTTAGTTAATGAGGGAAAAAAAAGTTGAAGATTAGTCGACTTGATGATTTACAGTCAAATATTGTCTCATTAAATTTTCAATTTCGTTTTATATAGCATTGAACCCAAAAAGAGCAACGAGATTTTAATGTGGTAAGTTAGGTGAATATTGAAAATTTTTTTTATTTTTGGCAAGAAAGAAGCCAGTAATAAAATACTTACATAAAAAAAAAAAAAGATAAATTAATTTTAAAATGTTGGACTTGGCTGACGAATATCTTTTTGGCAAGCTTAAATTGTTCTCGTTTTCTGATTTAATTGTTCGATTTTTTTTTGTTTTAGACATTTACCAAAGAAATTTTTGAACAACTGGATAATTTCATGCAGTTTATTTTATTCGAAGTAGATTTATTAATATTCGACAAAAAGCACAAAAATAAAGGAAGAATAATGATTATAATAATTTCAAATTATGATTAAGGAATTCCGAATTCATACTCGTAATTTAAAATAATTAAGTCGATGAATATAACGAAATAAAAAAATATTTCCATAACTATAAGTAGTACATCAATTTGCTACAGAGTATCGAATTATATAAATAAACAATTAATTACTTTTTCTAAACATTTTTTTTCTTTTTCAAACTTTTATAAAAAATACAAAATATTTACTCAAGGATTCAACTTCGAAATACTGCTATTCCAAGTATCCAGTTACAGGCGCCAAAATTTCTAGAACGCACCGATTCGAAACAATGAGTCGTTTTAAAAACCAAATGAAGTTGCTGAAAAGGAAAAAAAAAACACTTTCACAAGTCAAGTCTGGCAATCATAATAACATTGTAGACAGAACAGCTGAGCAAAGTATTTTTTTTATTTATTGCCGAAGCAATTACTTAACAGTCGACGTCGTTAATTTTTTTCCCCCCATGCTAGCTGAATGAAATACCATTCAATAATTTCTATACTATCGTTTAAAATTAACGGAGGCGTTAAAATTCATTTTGCTCCGTAAATTTAAATAACATTTCTTTTTTTCGTCTGTCGTTTATTTGTTTACCTTGGTGTATTTATCTTATAAAAATTCTTCAAGAAATTTCTAAAGGAAAACGAGGATTTCATAGTCGTTAAGAAAATTCTCTTTGGAGTTGATTATTGTTAGTAGTGACTTTGACTGGGTGAAAGGGAGGGATGGAGGCATGAAAAGGATTTCTACCGAATGTGACCTCAAGTATGAGTTTAATTGATTTGTAATATTGCCAAGAAATGAGTGCTTGAAACTTTATCTCGCTTCTCCTAGATATAGCAGCTAGGTAGTCAGCCCCGAAACCAGGGGGGCTATGTGGGGCTGAGCTCCTTCCAAATTTTCTAATATTCTTCTCATGTTTTTTAATAAAATTACCTGTACAGAAAAAAAAAATCAATTTTACAACAAATTTTTACAAAAAATTTACCAAAAATTGTATTCTAAACTAAATGTTATCCTTTTTTATACCTGAAAACCTTGGCGTCCATAATAAGCCCACAAGGAGCTTCCCTATCTAAATAATCGGGTATATTGGGAAAGTTTTCTCCACTGAATGATATTATAGTCCTTATTTTAGGCAAATGTAATAAAAATACTCTTTTCTTTTCCTAGATTTCTTTCTTTTTTAATAACTTTTCAACTGTTATTATACAAATATTATCTGATTAATTTTGCCACAATTTTGCGATATACCCATTTAGGGTCATGTGTATGATGAGCTATGAAAATTTTTAATATCGACTCAGCAGTTTTTGATGAAAAACATTTAATTTTTGAAAATTGATGATTTTAACTTGAAACTTGATTTTCTCAAAAGTAGAATATTTTCAATTCAAAATTCAAAATGTCATATCGCAGTCAATTTTCGACCGATTGAGATCTTCTTAGCAAAATACTCACAAAACTTTCCTCTATCGAGAGCAATATCAGCTTGAAAACGAAATTTTCGACTTAAGATAACTTTTCATGAATCACACCACAAATGGAAATGTAAAATTCAGGTACACGTGCTTTAATTTCATTGTCATTCTTCCGGTTTTTTGGTTTTTTGTGATCAGTTTAATTTTTTATGAAAATTCTCGTTGCAATAATTTAAGCAGTGCAACCAAAATTCTCCATCACTGGTCCTGCAAAAAAAAAACGTGAAAATTTTATTTTTATTAATTTCATGAACCATCTATCCACTAGAAGCATTTAATCTAACCAAGTTATTATACTTACCATTAATTGCCAGCATGGGAGATGGTAAAAAAAAAAAAGTTGTCCAACATCAATTTTTGTCCTTCAAATTCGACGTTCTCGTCGTCATTTTCGTAAAGATGAAAGATTTCTACAAATTTTTTCCTCGAGTTTTTCACGTAAAAATATTTGTAGGTACAATTTTAAAAATTTAAAACAAGGCAGTTGATAGCCCACGTTAACTTCTGCTGAAACAAAATATTTCAAATACCATCTTGTAGACGTGAGCAGAAATGTCTAAATTCTGAAAGCGGTTCAGAGCTAAAATTTAACTTATCAGTTAATTTCTGCAATGAAAAATTTATTAACTTCGAACTAGCTGCAAAAAAGAAAACAGATTTTTAATGAGGCTGAAATTTAAGCATTACATTTTGTTTAAAATTCCTCATTTTCAACATGCGATAAATATTGAATGAGACTGGAGATATCAAAAATCTAAAAACTATAGCGACTGCTAAGACATCCTTTCTCTCCTAATATCCTAAAAAGTTTGAATCGATAGGATACGATGCGTGATTTGAAAGCTTTTGAAAGTTGAAACACTACCTATTTCTAAACGTGTGGTACGACGCGGTTAATAATAGATGCGTCAATGTGCCACCGGAAGAATTGGAGGCAATATTTTTGTAAGCAACCTGGTTAAAATCACTTTTTCTTGGTGCTGCATATACTGGATTTATTAATTTCATTACAAATAATGTTAGTGCTCCTAGAAGATAGTCCTGCTGGTAGTAAGTTGGGGTATCCATCATTAAGAATGTATGTACAAAAATGCACATTAACGCAGGAATGCCTTTTTGTCAATAACACTAGAAAAGCCAGGTTTTACTCGATTACTCAAAGGAGCGGATGGCGTCATATACGACGCCACAAGAATAACCTCAAAGGACCCGGTGACGTATGACACAAGTCAGGGGTTCTCAAAATTTTGATCCTTTTCAAAATCCGTCTCAAAATTGTGAGTGGCGTCGCATATGACGCCACCTGGTACTTCTAGTGATAAAATTGAAATCTTCGGCACTATACTCACAAGAGATGTTTTTATCAGAGGCTCATTCAACAGAATTTTAAAATTTTGTTTCATAATAAGGACTGTAAAGATTGATATTTTTTGGCATGAAACTCACAAACAAAATCAAAATTCAAAATTCTGCAAAACGAGTCCGTTGAAGAATGTCCTTTGAGAACATTGATGAAAATTTCAAATGTGTATATTTTAAGGCAGATATCAAAGAAGGGCCTTTGTAGGAAAACAGCGTTTTGACTACTTGCATCCATTATAAGAATTGACAACTGAAAGTTTATATAGTCAAATGAAAAAAATGTATAATGAAACCATTGTTGTAATTGTATCCCAGCTACAAGACAATATTTAAAATTCAATAAATAATAAAGCACTGAAAACTGGAAGACATACCATAATCCACTAAAAGTAGTGCAAAAAATGTTTTCATCGTTAGGGTTGAAAATATAGACAAGACTGAAAAAACAGAGCTGCTCAGCCATTAAAAAAAAGGCTGCAGTTTCATTTGAGATAGTGGGCTGAAATGATGGCTGTGTAGCAAGAAGGCAACAGATTAAGAAACTGATGGACAGAGATGGCATGTAGAATAATTTATTGCTATGTAGAATACGCATAGAATGTGTAGAATAATGAATAAAATTAGTCATTATAGCGCATTATAGTTAGTGCCCCTACAGATAATTGTTTTTATTATTCTACTTATTCCTTATTTGACGTTGCACATATCTCCATTCTATATATTCTACGTCATCAAATATAGAATATTATATTCTACGAGGGTCGTTCAAAATATAAAGCCTGATAGGTGTGGAAAAATGCCCAGGCGTAATTTATGAAGGAAATACCCCATGGAGGGGAAGAGAAAGAGTGAAGAAAGAGAAAGAGTGTGCGCAAAAAGAAAATTAAAGTTGAACGCAGGAACTCACGTCAGTTTACCATGGAAGTGCAAATAAACGTGTATTCAAATTTCAAAATTCTTTCTCTTCACTGTGCGGGGTGAGAGGGCAATGAGAATAAACAGACAGCTATGTGATATGTATGGGGAGAGTGCCACAACGTTTTGCGTGTGCGTCGCTGGTGGCAGCAGTTTATTGAAGGCAGAGTGAGTGTTAAAAATAAAGCGAGAAAAAGGCGCCCTTCTCATTCTTCAACTGACACGCATTTAGAGTGAATTTCTCAGTTTTTAAGGGGAGATTCACTCTTTACACTGTATGAACTTAGGTTGAAAATGCCTATAGACTGTAGACAAACCTTTATTTGGACTTTGGTGTATGACTAGGTGTGGTATTGTAAGTTGTCAGCATGTTGGGTTCCAAAATTACTGACTGACAGCACAAAAATCAGTTTTTGAGTCTGTAAGAGGTAGAGGGGGTGGATTTGTAGGAGATGATTGTCACTGGGCATGAGACATGAATCTACCACTTCACCCAGAATGAAATATTCAAAGGTTACCGAGGTGTGCACTGAGGTATTCAGCACTAAAAAAAACTGGAAGTGAGAAATTTCTTCAAAAGCTGTACAGAGAAATGGTATACCCAGGAGATTAAATGGCTGATATTCCGTGAAGATGAATGTTAGAACAATTCTGTAAATTATGTTGAAAAGTGGATCTCAAAACCTTTCTAAATTTACCAAGTTCAAGTCTCTGCGTCAATTCTGTCTCATTTTATGGCCAATCAGGCTTTACTTTTTGAACAACCCTCGTACGTGTAACATGCCATCGCTGCTGATGGATGTCAAAAAAGGGCCCAAGTCAATTTAACCCCTTCTATGATATCCACCTTTATTCAACCAACTAAAATCCATTCTGATGAGTGCATTTTTTCTTCAAATAATTGGCAAACAGTCTGTTCAAAAAATTCTAATCACTTGTTTCAAAATCGAAACAGCTTTTAATTAATATTATTTTAATTACATAATTCACATTCTCATTTTCCATAAATGTAGAGTTTGAAATTTTTGGAACAACACCTTCAAGGCTATATTCTTTGGTTAGATACTTTTTCCCCAAAAAAATTTGGTTGATAACTTCAATTTGAAAAAAAAAAATTAGTTATACGAATGCAGAGTCTGAAACAATACATCGCTGCCCATGAAAACTACGTTTCAGAGTTTTCGCAGATCGTTTACATTGTTTAGGCTCGAAAGTACGTCACTCCAGTAGTTACCGGTCCGGTACGAAAATTTCTTACAGTGGTTCACCATGAACGGTGACGGACACTTGATCGTATAAAAAAACTGTAAAATTTCGCAAACAGGTTCTGTTGAAATATTCAATTTTTCACGTCTTTACCCTACGCCTCACAAAATTCGTCATATAAGTATATAAATATTTATCTAATAATGCAGATTCTGCAATAGGCAGCGTTTAAATGACAGAATAATTTTCAAAACATGTTATCCTCTTTGAAAATTTCCAAAAAATCACGTTCGAATGATATTCGCGCGGTTAATCAGCTCTCAGAAATTGAAAACATATTGTACGCACGAAAATTATAAGCTACATGTCTAATTGAATGCCATAATATTCTGCTCAAGATATGAAAGTAAAAATTATCAATTTAATGTACACCATTCTTGGAAAATCACTTCTTTTTTTTTCCAAAGAAAAATATTCCACATTTTTTTTCTTCTTATTTTTCAATATAAAAAAAAATCGTTTTAAAAAGAGACCTTATTTTTAATTGGTACTTATATAGTTTTTGCAGTTGGTACTGTGGGAGTTTTCTTCACTTGTGAATTTTCTCACCCAAATGTCACTAGATTTTGACAAAATATTCGAATTCTCAACTTAATTCAGTCCATAAAAAATTTATCAATCTCAAGTTTTAATTTCAATCATATAGCTCATTATACTAAATAAGGCTGAAATTTATAATAGAAAAAATCTACTGGAGAAACAGGTTTTTATATACTTAAGAGGAAAATTTCTGAGTACCCAACTGAATACTAAACTACTTTATTACAAAGATGTACAGAAATATTAGTATAATGTATCCTTTTTTGATTGTTCAATTAATTATGATAATCGTCAATCACTTTACATGAACTGAAATATTATTCTAAGGTAATTTTTAAATTAGAAAAATATTCATTACATTCAAAATTGTAAACATAATATTTTTATTACTGTTTTACCTATCAACACTAGGAGTACCAGGTGGCGTCATATCAAAATTTTAAGATGGATTTCTCGAAGGACCAATATTCTGAGAACCCCTGACTTGTGTCATACGACGCCACCTGGTCCTTTGAGTAATCGAGTAAGACCTGGTTTTTCTAGTGTTAACATAGCAGGATTTGTAAGTTTTTCTCTAAATCGTGTTAATTTTCAAGTTGTATTTGTGCATTTATTAGAAAGCCTTCTTTTTTCCGGGCCAGCTGTGCATTTTTTTATTTTCTTATTTATTTTGTCTTCAAGCACTAAAGAACATTTTTTTTCTCGAAACTTGCTACAAGGTTCCCAAAAAATCAAGTGGAATGTTCTCTAGGAAGCTTTAAAAAAATATTTTTTCAACTAAGCAGTAAGAAAAAAAGCAATTAATTCTTTATCCATATTTGAATTGAAATTTCATTTTTAATACTAATTGTATAAGTTAAAATTGAGAAAAAAAAAACACTAGTAGGAACCATCGCTAGAAAAGCAGGTTTTCCTCTAGGAGCATACAGTGATCGATGAAATTCCATGTTTTTTTAATTTTCCGAAAAGCTATTTATACAAAAGCCAACGAACAGATTGACTGGTTTGGATACTGTCGAATCTTGTATTTATATACTGCCGCTGTAAAACTTTCAACTCAATTAAATTCAATGTTAGAATTTACAATTTACCAGAACCCCACCCCCCCTTATAGAAATAAATTTTAAAAAAAGTAATAAATCAATATATCTATTTAGTTAGCTATATAAAATGGCAAGGATGGGTATTTTTTGGAATTTGGAGAACATAAAACGAAATGTACTACTAAGTCCAATACATAGTTATTTTCTGGAGTTGTACAAATATTAATAGATTTTCGATTCAAAACCCTGCTGATAAGTTACCGACTCAAATGGCACTTGAAAAATTTCACTTTTACACCAAACCGAGTAAGACACCATTTATTTTCAGGACTTATTTATCACAACCGAAACAAGTCTTTTGCAAATTTCTTTTTGTCTGCCCCCTAGTTCTAAGGTGTACTTCAGTACATATACTTTGAATAATGATAAAAAATAAGTAACCTTATCTTTGACAACTAGCACAGGTAATTCAGGAACGTGTTTAACACTAGAAGTACCAGGTGGCGTCATATACGACGCCACTAAAAATTTTAAGATGGATTTTTCAAAGGACCAATATTTTGAGAACCCCTGACTTGTGTCATACGACGCCACCTTGTCCTTTGAGGTTATTCTTGTGGCATCGTATATGACACCACCTGGTCTTTTGAGTAATCAAGTGAAACCTGGTTTTTCTAGTGTTAAGTACCCATTCATTCTAGAACAAATTGCATTTTTTTTAAACGGGATTCTGAGGGTAAACTTTATTTTTGGTGCAATGATGAATATTTTTCATTTCTAAACAATTTTTATACTTAATACACACGAGCAAATGAAAAATGAATTTAGAAATGTGCCAAATAAACACGCGTCTAGTATTTAATATGTTCGGTCATATTTTAAAATTCTCACTTAATGACTTCATCTACATTCGGATTAATAATGACGTCGAAGTAGAGCGTCAATTAGTCTACAAGAAAATGAAACCACGAAGTACCCTTATAATAATTAGTTTTTGAAATTATTTCTTGAAACATGAAACAATGAAAGGAGGAAAACAAGAAATAAAAGGTCAACGAATGATACTTTTTTTTCTTCAAAAAAATTTCTGAGTAGGTATAAATGGTTTAATTGCATTAAATCGCAAATACCGGTACTCGTGTTCGTTTTAATTACTGCAATTCTCAACATCCACGCAGTTTTATAAACGTCAATTTTTTTTCTGGTTATTCATTCAGGGATTGTAGAAAGCAGATGCGCTGAATCTGGATGACTACTGCCAAATCTAATCTAATAATAAAAATGGTAGGAAAATAAGCAGAATTCTTGTAGATAAACATTACGTATAGTACCATTTTGTAAGCAGCCTTTCGAGAGCAAAGATGTAACAATACAAATTTCACATAGGTAAAAAATTAAATACGGTTTAAAATTACCAAAGGCTTACGAAATTAATTCACAAAATAATTTTATTTTCAAAGACAATTTCTCCTGAAAGCACGAGAAGATGATTATTTCGACTCAACTGCTTTTCATCATAAATAATAAATTATCGGAAAAATTCGCATAGTGTTTTCAGATTTCAAATTGCTCCAGAATAACAGAAAAAAAAAAAAAAAATGAAAAGTTATAATGAAGTTCATCATCATCAAATAGATCAAGAGAATGAAGATCGAGCCCGATCTACAGTAAAACTATCATGTCCCAAAATGCAATAATTAATGAGAACATAGATTTCACAGTTGAGGTGCTCTGCAAGAACGGGACAAGTTCATTTTTCATTTACCAAGTGACAGATAAGATGATAATTTTTAGTAGGGCTGAAAAACTGAAAATTGAAACTTAAGCTTTCAGCTTACGCTCATGAGTTAAGACCATTGAAAATAAAAATTAGACTTTGGCTTTCTGCTTCAAAATTTTTAATTTTAGACTGTTTGGACTTGTCAGCATTTTGAAGTTAAAACATAAAAATTTAATTTATAGCTTTTGGCTTACAGCTTTTGCAGGTTTCATATTTTGCAAAAAATTGAAAGTAGCAGGCAAAAAAAAAAAAAAGTGGAAAAGCTGAGAAAAAAGCCAGACATGTTTCAGTCTCAGCTACAACTCTGGTCTCAGCTTTTAGCATCATAAATATTTCTTTTCAACTCGGGGTTTTTGGCTTCAGAAACCAAAACAGTAAGGATTCAGCTTTTGGCTTTCGGCATTCAGTTGATTTTGCAGCTCTAATATTTTGTCACTTTTAAAGGATTAATTATTTTTCTTCAGTTTTACCAACTGCATTGTTATCAATCTTATACGATGGAGGTTCAGTTGTTTCATTTTGCATCATTAATATGACTTTCAAGACTTTGCTTCTTCATGATATACTTATTGTTCTGAATAGTTCTCTAAATTTGAAACACATCCTTTGTTTGTTTTTTTACTCATATTTTTAATAGCTACGCATGGAAGGCTTAAACAAAAGGGTATCAAATGAACCAACTCGACTTTTATTTTCTTTCTATTTTATTCGATTAAAAAAATTCAAGAGTAACACATTGTGAAAACTACGAAAGAATGAAAAACGAAGAAAGAAATAAAACAAAACAGAACATACAGAGCTTATGACGCTTTCTTGAATCGGTCGGAAGAAAAAACAAAAAAACGCAAAAAAAAAAATAAATAAATTTTCGAATAAAAATACGAACGTAAAATAAAAATAATTGCACTAAATACTTACTTCAATAACGGTTTCTTCCCTTAATGAACGTAACTAATTAAAAAAAAAAAATAGTTTATGTATAAATAATAAGCTTAAAAACTTAATAGTTAAATCCGTAACTTAAAAATGATGTAGCAGCCACAATGGTAATGAAAATTAGCAATGATAATGAACAGAGGGGGGAAAAAGGGTAAAATAAAAACGTATGTATATTTATATATATAGCACATTATTTTCATCGTCGAAATGGCGAAAAAATCTATCAACTAATACAATACGTACGAATTATATTCTTATTCCATAAAGGTAATTTTATAATATGTATACGGACATAATACAAATTTTTTAATACTTAAAACGTCGAATACAACTAATAAAATGTACAATATTGCTAAAAAAAAAAAGTAATGAAAAAAGAATGTGCTTCTTTTTTTTTTTTTAATTTACATTTAATATGAACACAAAAAATATTCATAAATATTTATAGTATGTAAATTTGGAAATTAACAAAGATCTACAAGCAGTGTTCATAAAACGAAACGACGATGTAAAATTGAAGAGACAAATTTCTACGTGTTAAAAACAAACCAAAAAGTAAGATTTATAAATAATTTTTTTTTCTTCTCCAAATCCGGAAAAAAAAAAAAATCAACAAACTGGCAACTTACTGAGCTAAATTCTGTACACAATTTTTTTCTTTAGTAATTGATTCCTTTTATTAATTTACCAGCAAAAAATTTTCGAGTTGTGCCGACTTAGAATAAAGATATTGAGGAGCGACTTTTGCAAAGGCTGGTAATTATAATATTATTATTATTTTATTTTCGGAAACAGACAACCACGCAGAAATCCTCATCGATACAACAATGGTGCACAAATACTATTGAAGATTGGTCCCATTGATAGAATAAACGATAGTTGTACTTGAATTTTGCCAGTTCATTCGTTATATTATTATTATAAATTCGAAAATTCATAAATATATATTTAGATTACCCATTTTCAATTCGTTACAGTACGATTAAAATAAAACGATTAAATAAATTATTTAAAAAAATAAATAAACAACAACAAAAAATTAACTAACTCGTTTGCAAAATAAAAAATCTCAATTTATTCTAAAAATTACGTATTTTTTGAGAAAAGCAAAAAAAAAAAGAAAAAACTCATTTAGAGGGGCAGATGAATGAAAAACACGATCGAAATTATTCATTTTCTCAATATTTTCGTTAGACAAAATATGAAAAGAAACATTGCGGGAAACCAAAACACATTAGAAATATAGGTGACTTTTTTTCGGCTTGAATTTTCGAAACGAATATTATTTACCTTAGGTAGGAGTAAAATGCCTTGTGATGTTTCTACCTCATAAACACTGAAATCGTAAAAAAATATATAATATTAACGAATGGTACTATAAGCTCAAAAAAAAATTTCCATCTTCTATAATCTTTTCGTTCGCAACTTATACGTCGTTCAAAAATGGCACTTTGCTTCAGGCAACTAGCCATTTGCATATTATCCTAAATTTCTACTTTCCTCTCGTAGCAGTAAATAAAAAATGAATATCAACGATTTTGAAGATCCGTAACAGTTTTAAGGACGTAATAAAATTCACCAACGAATGAAAACAAGCAGGTTTTCGCAAACTTTTTGAAAACCTGTTATACAAGATCAATATATAGTCACGTGTCTTTGAGAGAAGTGGGCCCAGCCCAATCTGGCACAAATTTCCTCTAACCATTTGCAGGAACAGGAATCATTATCCGAATGAAATACAGTCTAAATCAAAATACGAAAAAACAAAAAAACACGTGCGCATGCACACGAAAAAGTAAAGCTACAACTTAAAACGGAAGGTAACAAATTATAATATGATGTAGGTAAATTAAAACGCAAATTAAAATTACAATCCGTCAGACAAACTACTAGTACATAAATGCAATCTGAAATATTGAAAACATGTCAACTAAATGTGCGCAGAAATCAAAAATTGATTTCCTCGCAAAAGAAAAAAATAGCTATAATAATAACCATAAGAATTATTATAATCTAAAATAACATGATAAATTATCGAAAATGAGAATTTATCGAAGTGTGTGATGTTTGCAAAAACCCTGAATTAAAAATCGCTGGGGACAAAGAAACTGCACCGTGAAAATTTTATGCAACAAAAAACGAAAAAAATTTCTCATTCGCATTTAAAAACATTTCTCGATCAAGAGATTTACTAATAATATTATGCAGAAACACATCCCCATTATTTTATCCGCCATGTTTTCCTCTCATAACGTAATACAGTAAATTAAACGAAACTATAATGCAAGTTAAATTGAAATCAACCTAATAACAAATGAAACAAAAAAAAAAAAAAAAAAAAAAAACAGACTAGCAAAATTAACAATAAATACCTTACATTAATAAATCTGTTTCATCGTACATTTTTTTTTTTCACAATTTTTACTTTAAAAGCATTCAACTATCGATCAATATTCGACAATAACAATACAAATATCATGTAGGTAGGGTACGTAAAAAAGTTTTAAAAAATTCTTTGAAGTACGAGTATATCAACGTTTTTTTTTTCTTCTCCTCTAAAAATAAATTTACCAATATTTGAAACGTAAAGGATAAAATAATACGCACAGAATACTCGTATTATACCAGATTAAAATATGATCGATTTTTATTTTGGATAATTTGATTGCAACTTCATCAATAACACATGATGTGTGAACGAAAAGAGGAAAAACGTGTGCTTCTGAATAGTATATACACGAGTATGTAGCGAATATTAAATGCATTATGCCTCCTAAAATATTTCTAATACTCTACAAGAAGAGAAAAACGAGGAGACGGTTGAGAGAAATACATTATTTTTCAAATAATATTATTTACTCTTCTTGCTGGCTACATCCAACGAACCCACTGAAGTCGAAAAAAAAAAAAAAAACTACTAACCAACACGTTAAAAATTATCTACGAATGATGAAAAAATCCGAAGCTATATTTTTCTGCTTTTTAAAAGAGAGTTGAATATGAGATTTACGAAGGCGATATTAGATCACCCTGGGTAGGAGGGGAAGAAATAGTAGTACTTGAGATAACAAAATAATTTACTGGAAATCGATTCTTTTTTTTTTTTTTTACACTGCGTTCGTATACCTGCATTTGTATTGTTTAGAGAAAATGAAAGTAAGGAACAACCTTTCATATCCTTTTTTGAACGGTAGGAGGGGCTGATGTCTCCTTAGAATTTTATTTTACCACAAAAAAAGATGAATATTTTTTCTGAATTCTCTAGCCTTGGGCTGAAATCGAAAAATTTTTCAATAAAATAGAAGATCAAAAGAACGCACCATTTTTTCCAACTCTTCCATCAATAATTATTGGAGTTGCGTACAAATCAAATCCTTCAATTTCCTTAGTTAAAGTGAAATTAATTTCAATGACGAAAAAACTGCATTCCACCATTTCCTAGTCAGAACGTTCATAATTTTAAAAAATTTTTCACGAAAAGCTAAGACAAATCTATAATTTAGACACTCGTAGACATCACTGCTTTTTTAGTTCTTTTCTTTTTTCTTTTTTTTTTTTTTAACCTACACAAAATACAAAAATCAGAATAATAGACTTTCGAAATTCCTTCAAAATATAAATCAACTTTTAATTTAAAAATCAAAAATTTAATTTTCTTCTCACGAATACACTTTTAATTAAGATGCAATTAAGTATGATGAACGAAAAAATTCAATAACCTTGTCTTCGCCTCGAAATTATTCGTGATAAATGGTAAATTTTTTTCGACATCGGTTAGAAATGAAATTTTACCAAAGTGGAACACGAACGTGTATGTTCGTTTATTTTCACAAAAAATCACAATTTGAGCAATAATGACGATCGAGTAATTTTTTTTTTGTAAAGTAAAATTTTTTTGACAGGTAGCTTCTCTTTCTTTGCATCTTTCTTTTTTATTTGTCTTGAATTAAATTCTTATATTTTTTTAGGGGAAAAAAAAGAGAAAAAAAAACTAAAATAATGACTTATTAATGAAGAAGATAAAGTATATGACGATGCCCTTGAAAGATTTGATTTGAAATTTTGTTGTACATAACAGCCACTTTTTTTTCCCCCATCTCAAATGAATAACTTTCCGGGTGAATTTCTCTGACTATCCACGAGCAGATGAATGTATAAACCTTTCACTATTTTGTCAAACTTTTTATCACAAGTTGAAATTTATACAGTGCCCACTGAAAATAAATGATTTTTTGTAAACATCTTTTTCTGTATTTCTCCATCAACAAGTAAAACATTGTTTCGTTCGAGTCAGACAAGAAATTGTTTGGAATAAATTATCAAGTTTTGGGATATGGGTTCGTTAGAGGAAAAATTTCCTACACTCTTCATTCAGAGACACAACTGATAAGAGAATACACCATACGGTATAAAATAGAGGTATTTTTTCGATAGAAAATTATCCACTCCAATTCTTCTATTTTTTCACCGACTACAAAAATGTTTCTGTTTCTCAATACTGAAAAATATGCACATCTCTCTATGTTATGAAGAAACGAATAACTCCTCACGAATGCTGAAGAAAATAATCTGCATTGGTACTCATTCACTCTTTTTCAGAAAGCAATATTGTTTTGATTTTGATTTTAAAAAATTCCAAAACGTTGAATATACTCCTTAAAACGTATAGGTACTGTTCGTAGACAAGATCAAAACATAAGAATTCTTTAGCTACCGTAGAAAAAAAGTCCCAAGTATTCAGAAAACTTATTCGATCATAATAGTAGGTATATTGAAACTGCACAGGCTATCGAAAAGACGAATAACCAACAAACTGTATTCAAAAACTTTCTGTTACAAAGCACTAACGCACTTATCAATTTTTTAGATTTACAGAATTTAATATTGCTTCGTTCAACCATCAAGTTACTTCATGTAAACTTTTGATTTGTTTTCAGTAATTTGAAAGACGTATTTACAAAATGGATACGCATATCAAATAATCAATGTACTTGAATGCAACTTCTCTCGCATCATATTATAGTAAATTTCAAGGTTGAAAAATTATGAAAATGGATTTTCTACATTTTCCTAAGTTGTACGATGTAGACGGTCCTGTTTAGCCGAAACAAACTTACAAGCAACCAAACGAAACAAGTAATTATTAATTTTTCCAGCTTTCTGCACTCATTAACGTTTTTAGTTTCTAAAATAGTAGATGGCTTCAAAAAAAAAAAATAAAAAAGTTTCACAGAGTATAAAGTATTTTTAGTATCAGGGATATCGCAAAACAACAGCAATTTTTTTTCTCCCAAAACCAAAACATGAAAAAAAAAATTTCAACTAAAGAAAACCCCGAGAAGAGTAAGGCTAATGGAATATGTGTGTTTTCAAACTCCAAGAAATACTGCCACGTTTCAAAATTATTGTGAAAAAATCTGAAAAATCTCATACTGGTTCTACAGGCCCATCTTCACACCTCAACACTATGAAGTAAACTATATTTTTTAATAGGTGAAATTAAAATCGTAAGTTTTTGTGAATCAAATTTTATGAACTCTCATTCTATGTTCATTTTGCGACTGTTCTCAGAGAAGAATTAGAACTACTTTTTGTGATTTTCACACAGTGCCATTAATCATCTAATAACGTTTATAAGTATTATCATAAGCCATTCAAATGTAATCATTCCTCGTATCTAATATACGTCTACGATAAGCTAAATTTACACCAACAACAACATTCATCTCACGGCCACAGCTACAAATACTGAAAAAGTTTATTTCCATTAGCTAATTTCAGATTACAAATGAGTTTTGAGAAACGCTGAAAAAATATTACGTTTCCTATTAGTCTTATCTTTCACAACATAGATTTCGTTTTTATGAGAAATTAAGCTCAAGTCGGGTGGCTTGAAAAATAGAGCCATAGTATTCTTCTCATCTAAATTGGTAGCATAATAGTCTCATGGCGACCACTGTATACACACTTTGGGGAACACTGTATAATCAAAAATGAACGAAGCAGAAAGTATATGTGTAGTCTGCGCACAGGTACATTGTCAAGGATACAAAACTGAAATGCAAGGTGTATTCAGAATGATCAAGTCCAAGCAACCAAAATTCTCCAAAAATCTGAATTACAATTCGCTGCATTCGAATAAGCTTTTCCATCCAATATTTACTATAATAATTTTTAAGGCAATTATTTTTATGATATTGCATATTTTTTCCTGCTGCACTAGATACCGCATATCACAATTTTCTTTGCGTTTCGTGTAATTCTATGACAAATGGTGAAATTTTATAGCGCATATTTTCGCATATTTTGGGAAGAAATGCTTAGAAATGCTCATTTTAGTCAAAAAACGTCAAAATAGCGCTTATTTTGAGCTTTTTCCAGGTCGTTACAGCTTTTTCGAGAGAAAACGGCAAAAATCAGCCATCAAAATGAAAAAAAATTGAAAAATGAAAACAAGCATAAGTTGAATGAAAAATTAGAGACGATGAGTCGATGAATTTGTATTTTCGAAAAAAATAAATGTTCAATGGTTTTTTGTTCTTTTATTTTAGGTTCTTTGATAGCGCTTTGAAAATACCTACATTTTGATACCCATAACGGTACAGTTTTATAGTGCTTTTTTCTGCTTTTTTCAGGTTTTTAGCGCATATAAATGCTTTTTTTTTTAGATTTTAACCGCTTATATTGATGTTTTTAGCGCATAAAAATAATTGCCTTAATAATTCTCTATCGAGCCAAAGTTAATATTACATAAGGTGTTGGTAATAAAAATAGAATTGATAATTTTTGCAAACGTAACTGAGGTGAAATTTCAACAAGCACAGATAGACGTTGATGCAAGGACATTTTATCATACATTATAGTAAAATAATGCTACTTTCATCACTGATTCAGCCCTGATTTTATGGAATTTAAAATTTTTTTAAAATAAAGACAATACCAGCAGATTTTTATCAAGTAATCAGAAATTTGTGAGCGACATCATGAACATAAGATCTCCATAATTTAATAATGGATTCGTAAATTTTCGATAAACGACTTCCAGTTTCAACAGATTGAGCCGAATCAATAAAAATATAAATCTGGAAACGTAAATCATTTCCAAACAGACTTTAAATATGAAACTTTCTAGAAAATGCCTTTTTCAACTACACAAATCTACAACAAATTAAAGGTCCTCAAGACTGAGAGTCTTCTTTTATTTCATGTGAAATGATTTACTTTCTCACCATTTCAATATTAGTAACTTGAATCGCCACCAAACGTTTCAGTTTCATTTTATATTCTGGTTTAATTTACTATAAAAAATGCTGCACAAAATTTCATTTCTAAAATTTAATTCCAAAAAGACGGGGAATTGTGTTAAAAATATTGTTTACATGATAATTCCAGAGTTCAATTATCACAATTCTGATTTTAGATAACTGACGCTATCATCTTTTACGAATATTATGCATCTGCCTTAATCATTAATCCCATACTCCATTTCGTATGAAAACGTTAATTATAATTGAGATTCTGACCATTCTCTGCCGAATGATAAAATTACCTTATGCGAAATTGTGACATTTTCTTTCAAAGCAAACTGAGTATGCGGAGTTATACTTTCCTCAAGACAGTATTTTCACGCGGAAGCCATTTTTTGAGGTAAAGCGTTAGTTTATAACATTTTAAAACAAACTAAATGACGTAATAATTACTCGGAGGGCCGTCCATAATAAATGAATACGGTTATGTGTAGCAGATACGAGATCCGAAACCAGATATCGATACTTTAAAGCAAAGAGGTGTCACGTCTATTTTTCGCGATTTACAAGAGCATGAAAAAAAATTCGTCTCGGGTGTTATTCTAATAGTAAAAATAATTTATATTCGTTAACTTGGATTTTAGAACAATTAGCTATGTTTGTTTTGGGAGTGGTGTAACTTCGATGTACATACTTTTTACACTTTTTACATGTGAGAAATCATAATATGCGTTCGTATTTAACGCATTTTAATTTACTCTGGTGTAGATCGGTTTACATACCGCAGTCAAAACAAATACAGCTATTGCTTTACTGTTCGTAATTTGTATTCAAGTTAGGAAAAACAGTGTTACCACCATCGTAACGTATATCATAAATCAAAAAAAAATAAAATGGACAAACATCTCTTAGTTTTAACGTAGGTATATAAACCTCAAAAAGCTTACGAGACACTTCTTTCATCTCTGATACTACTTTCTGACAACAGTCGCATTATCACTTAGGAGTATGTATAGTTTTTCTCAAATTTTTACCCTCTTATACCCTGAATTCGAATTTTTATCTAGGATAAATACAGCTTTCTGAAAACTACTTTCAGAGTTCGTTTTTATCATCCTCTAGGTCAATGACCTCAAACTATCTTTGGTTATTAACTTTTATTAATCATTGGTGAAAGATTAAAAAAAAAAAAAAAACAGACTAGTGGAAAAAATTTCAGCAAATTACAAAATAAAATGAAAAAGATTTCTCCTTTTCTAGCCATGCGACAGATAAGGTTTTTGTGCTTCGCAGATACAAGAAATAAAAACCAATTTCACAGCCTAAATTCTTGCATCGGCTATTGTATCTGTCTCACTAGCCAGTATACACAGAAATTTTGACGACGCATAAAACGTGAAGTTGGGCTGCATGTGGATTTTGTTACAACGCATGAATACGTCGTTGATAGCAAACGGGTCGATACGATTTTTCTGCTGTTCTTATTTACAAACAATATTGGAAAATATCAATGATAGAGACGATCAAAGACAAGCCATAGTATCTTGGAACAGGTCACAAATCAAGTCTTTCAAGTACGAGTATATAACTACGTAATCTGCATTGCATCAAAAACACTATTGATTCGCCAGTTTTTTTTTTTTAGTTATCCTGAATACACCCAACGAGGAGTTCCTGAAGATCCTTCTGTTCGCTTTCTCATCTACACAGTCGCCACGAGCACATTCAAGTTTGGTTTTGTAACTTTCAGAACTCTGTCAACGTCAAAAAAATACCTCGATTTTATACCGCGACTCGAGCTGCTATCTCTATCGCCCTAATTCGTGTTCACCCGACCCCAGAGCGTACCGCGCAATATACTCTACAGAGACTTGACTATCCAAAGCGGGGGAAGGAGGGGCAGGACTTTTGTCGGAGTCGTTGAAAATGCTCGCGACGTCGAATATACGTTTTCAAAATTATTATTATAGGGTATTTATTATTAATACTTAATTTTTTCTCTCCTTTTCAAATAAATACTTATTTAAAAATTAGCGAAATCTTTAGCGTACTTCTCGGTCGATGAGATTTTCAACGTTTCCTCTTCGTAGTCGTCGAAGTTGCTCGTATCACTGGGCCCTTTGCACGTCGGTATGAAGGGGGCAGCCACCTTTTTCTGGAATATGGCGATCCAGTCGACCGTCGAGAACCACTTGTGGCCCTTGATGTCGTTGACGCCGTTTTTCAGGTTGCCATACCGCTTGGTCAGGTCGACCTGCAGCAGATTGCGCAGGATGTCCTTCAGGTCGGAGCTGAAGTGCGACGCGAACCTCAGTCGGCCGCTGACGATCTTCTCGTAGATTTGGATAGGCTGGTCGGCGAAGAAGGGTGGATAGCCGGCGGCCATCTCATACAGCAGCACGCCCAGCGCCCACCAGTCGACCGCCTTGTTGTAGCCCTTGCTGAGGATGATCTCCGGCGCGAGGTACTCGGGCGTGCCGCACAGCGTCCACGTGCGCCCTTTCACCCGCTTGGCAAAGCCGAAATCGGTCACCTTCAGGTAGCCTTTCGAATCGATGAGCAGATTTTCAGGTTTAAGGTCGCGGTAGATGATCTCCAGGTAGTGCAGGTACTCGAAGGCGAGCACGATCTGGGCGGCGTAGAAGCGCGAATGCGCCTCGCTGAATTTTCCCACTTTGCGCAGGTGCGAGAACATCTCGCCGCCGGGCACGTACTCCAGCACCATATACAGGTTCGAGTTGTCTTTAAAATGGTATTTCATACTGACTAAAAATGGGAAATTGATCGACTGCAGTATCTGCTTCTCGTGCAGCGTGTGCTCGATCTGCTTCAGCTTCACCACCTTCTCCTTCTCGAGGATCTTCATCGCGTAGTACACCTTGGTCGGCTTGTGCTGCACGAACATGACGCGGCCAAACGAGCCGGTACCGAGGGTGCGCACCCGCTCGAAGTCGTCCAGGCAAGCATCGTCCGAGCCCGTTTTCTTCCACTTCTCCTCGAACTGCTCCTTCGCCTTGTCCAGGTACTCCTTCACGCTCTCGGCGTTGTATTTTTTGGCCGTAGCCGCGTTTCCCATGGCCGCGGCTTTTTTACCTTCCAGGGCGTTTGTTATGCGCGCACTAGCTTCACCCTGCGAGTCAACAATGAAAAAAACAAACGAAACGCGAAGATTAGAATTGAACTGAAAGAGATAGGGTTACAAAGAGAAAGACATCGAAGTTAAGGGCGTCAAGGGTAACAGGAGGTGCCCAGAGCCACGGCAACTGGCCACTAGATTATTAGATCGATAGGTAATCCCAAGAGCCTCTTAAGTTGATAATTCTGATCAAAGTTAGGCAAAGGGTTATTATATTATGGGCTCGGCGTCAAAAATCATTCGAACAAAACGATTAAGACTAGGGTGATAACATCGACACCTCAAACTGCCAAACTGCAAGTATTCAGCTAGCTACAATACTTGCTCAGAAATACAGGTTCAAATAATAAGCAAAAAAAAATTCTCAAGAACGTCAAGAAGCAATGAGAAATCAAAAATCGAGATTCTCCCTTCCAATGGAAAATGGTATAGTGACTGAATGAGATATTTTTATGCCATAACAGCTGACTTTTCACTTATTACTTATCCCAGGTAATGTCCGCAAGTTTAACCCGGCTAGAAGTTTGTATTGTAATCACAGAACCTAAATACAGAGTAGAAACTGTAAAAATGGATTATATAAATGATCATTATGGATTCCAAAATAATAAATCACATTGCTCATCAAAGACCTTCGGATGCGTATTATGCAGTCGAGTGATTTCACTGTCTTTCTCTTCGGACATGAATTCGAATACTTTTACTAATTTTCTCTAATATACTTGAAAAATTGATACCTTGTAATAGTTTTATTTGCAAATTAAAATTTTAAAAATTTCACATTCGAGCTGAGCAGTAATTTAATGACATATTTGGTACCAAAAGTTGTTAGCAGAAGAAAAACAAGATTTTTTTCAAAACATTATCTAAGATAATATTTTTCAGCATGAAATCTCGCAGTTACCTTGAAATCAGTGAGCAGATTTGAGAAACCTACAGACATGAAATGCACCAGCAATATACATACTACACACACTCGTACGAAGAACAAACGAAATGAAAATTTTGATCGTAAATTAACAAAAAACTCCAAGCTTGACACATGTACGTAAATTAAAAAAAAAAAAGTTATTTCAGGATACACGAAAAGGCAAGATTATTTGATGATTGAAATTTGGATGAAAAAAAAAGAGAACGTTCATGAATGATCAACCAGGTCTACCAGCTGCAAACCTTCTCATTGTTTTACAATCCGACGACTAAAAAATCAAGAATGAAAAAAGATGGGTTGCCTATCCAATAGTATTTTTAAGGAAACCCAGAAATGGGGTACTTACTGAGATTTTTCTTAGAACGATCCGATGAGAGAAAGAATTAAATTATTTGGTTCAGAGCGGTTTGCTTACATGCAGATTAGACAATATAAAGCTGTACACTAAAGCTACGTTCAATTTTCAGACCTCTTAACTAAATAAATTAGTAAAGGGTAAGGTGTGTGAAAAATTATACATAAGCAATTAATGCTTTTGTTAGAACGTGATTTCTTACACGTTTTATTTTCATTTTAATGAAATGATTTTATTCACCTCGAAATTAATGAAACATTATTTTTTAAGGGTTATATCTCAACCAAGTATGGTACAGATATACACAGACATCATAATTATCATAGTCAAACGAGATGGGTATTTTTAGAATGCTCAGATCGTGAAATGAATAGCTATTTGGTCCCAAGCTCATTTTTAAAAGTCAGATCGATATTAATAGCAAGAAAACCGGCTTGAATAGAAATTAAAAGTTTACCTTTTTGAGGCAAGAGCCACAAATAATTTTTGGAACTATACGAATACGCATAATGAACAAGGAAACTATTACACTAGAAAAATAATTTACATTATGTATAAGGGCATTAAAAACGGATAACAATTAATGCAAGACATTGTACAGTACAGAAGAACACCGAAAAACTACAGAAAAACGAACTAAATGGGTAGAAAATTAGGAGAAGAATGATCTACATCATTTTGAGTGACGCAGGTTTTCTCATAATAAACAGTTACTAAAAAATACACTCTCTCAATGGATTTATCACAGAAGATAACGTCAAGAGCTAACGAGGGTTTCTAATTTTGCAGTTGAGCGAGTATTAAAATTACGTCATTAAGTTCAAGCATATAATTCAATGCTGAAAATAGATTTTCTCAAAGGTACAAATTGATAATTTAATAACATACCAACTGAATGATATCCTTTTTGATTTAAAAGAAATGAAAAACTTTTGAAAGTAGGTGAGGACAAAAAGGGGCTAGTGATAACGAAAAAATATGATAAGAATTTTCAAATGCTTGAGAAAAATAAATTACAGAAAAGTACAGAAAAATAAACTGAATTCGTAACTTGATATAAGATTGTACTTGAAAGACAGGCCCTTGAAAATAATGCTTTCTCGAAATAGAAGTGGTTCTTTCTTTCCAATTTTTCAGTTAGCTCAAAAACTGGATTTACAATAGCCTGGTCACGGCAACATGCCTCTCGATTTATAATCTTTTTTTTTTTTTCCCACATGGGTTAAAATCATCCTATATAATTATTTATTGCAAAAATATTAAACTTCGATAAAATAGACGAATATTTACTGTAGAACACATTATTTGTAAATTATCCATAGAAATGATTAGCTACTAACCCTGTAAACACTTATACATTTTGTCGTATAGATTTGGTACATAATTTAAGTACATTGTAAATAGTGTATACTACATCCATCTATAATAAACTTGAATTCTTCAATCATAATAAATTATAATAGTAACCCAATTTTAAATAATTTCCATGCTCTGAACAATGTTATGAAATTTCTTTGATTTGAAATTTTTCATCATTTTTATGTTCCAACGCATGTTTTTTTCCTTTAAAAACCATGAAAATTGCCAGTGATTAGTAAAACACGAACAAAACACGGATTAACTATGATTTTTAAACTTCTTATTGACAAGTTTGACAATGGCGGAATGCCAAATATTTTTGATATAACAAACTGACTTTATGTTGACTAAAAATTGTTGTGAATAAGACAGGAACTTGCTATTTCATATGAAAAATAAAAACAGAAAAGAGAAGCTATAAAATAAAATAAATAAGAAAAAAAGTCACAAGTTTGGCCGTTGCCGCATAAAACTAATCACTATAGTAAGTCAGTGACAGCAATGAAAATATGTATCAAATTTTATCAAATACTTGAGAAAAGGATGTAAATAGTTACTTCTGTTCATAATTGTACCCTATAAATATGGACTAGGAGACATCGAGACCAAAAACATCTCGAATGTCAAAACAAAAAATATGCAATAGTGGAACTAGTAGAAACTCATTCCACTTCGAAATAGAGAAAAAATATTTCCAGTGAATTCTGACAGTGAGAAGCTGTTTCTCATACAGAGGACCACGAGTCAAATACAGAGACTTCTATCCAGTTTGATTGATATAATTGAAACTATATACAGAGAAGGATGAATTTAATTCGAGCTTCGAGTGTAGCTATATTATGCTCGCAGAATTCGAGTCAAAGATGAGAAAAAAAATTCTGAAAATAGGTAAACGATAATATAGCTCCACATAATTGTTTGGACATTATTCAAAAATTAGATGTAGGTCACAGAGTACGTTATTCCACAATCTGATAACGAACGAATGCTAGATTGTGTTTTGCAAATCAAAGTGAGAAAAGAAATCTGCAAACAGATAGGTGCTTTGTTAGATTTCTACATATCCTAATTAGTATTCACCAACAAGTACGTGAGCAGACGACTACCTTGCACAATTCATTGTCCTGCCAAATGATACTTCAGTATAAGTATCACATACCATCGTAATCGAGGACTGAGTTTCTACTCATACGTGACTCTAACCCATTGCTACGAGGACTAGAATTCTTAAGGTGTCGAGAAACAAAATTATTGATATAATCTGCTTCCAATAATGAATAGGAATGTGTTTCTCAGATCTGCTTCACTCAGAACTCTACTGAATAGAAAATTAGCTACCAGAAACACAAAAATACTTCGCTGCACGCAATAATCAAATCGATTATTCATTTTTGAAGAAAATATTTCAGGAAAAATGAATTGTAGAATATTGTAGCGTAGGGGTTGATTGTTGCTGCTTTGAGAACTGAATTTTGAAAGCAGAATAACTGAATCCAAAGACTAGTTCCACCGTTTTAGACGATTCTCCTGAGAGGTCATTAATAGCAGTACATACTATTCGAAATTACTGGTAATACTTGGATTAATCGATTGGTGAAGTTTATGCATTATCAAAATACGATCAAGAAGTGTTACTTACAAGATCGTAAACGAAGGGTAGCAATTCATAAAATGATTAACACATCACGAAACGAACCGAACATGATTTATTCATAGAGAAAGACGATATGTATTCGTTGAAAGTTCGTAATTAGCTATTTTATGACAAATCGTTCAAACTTTTTAAGATGGCTTCCGCGACCCGCAGAACTTTAAAGCGATTTAGGCGACGGAGTTTTCGCGCACGTCACAACTCAATAACATTATTTTCAATAACTTTGATAAAGAATGAGAATTATGCACGTTCATTGAATGTAATAGAATAATATTAATATTTTATAATACATTAAAATACAGTAAAATTATTCACAAAGGATCGAGAAAAAAAAGTTGTAACACCAAAATTAACAAAGTTTTTCAGATGACAAACGAAACGAAAGGGAAGAAAGGACAAATTAGTTGCGATTGCGATTCCAATATCGATAGTCTTTCGATAACTGCACACTATAGACTTTAGTATCGATATTATCGGTGTTGACTACACTAGCGTTCCATTAGCCACAATCTGAAGCTGCTAAGCGATGAGCCGATGACGCCGTTACTACACAATACCATCATTTTCCATGCATTTTCGGCATTTTCAACCATTACTACGAAGGCACTTCACACAACTTCAGTGCTGGTAACACTGAGCTGAGTTGAATTTCGTATTTTTTTTGGAGTTACAAGATGGGTAAAAACTGAAAATCAAAAATAAATAGTTTGATAAATTTTAAAGAAAAATTTAACTAATTTATTATTCCGCAGTTTTTAAACTAATTTTGGTTAAATAATTGTAGAATTTCACTGAGAAAGATATTCGGTGAGTAATGATTACTTATTTATTTTGCTTTTAATTTAATAAAACATTGAATAATCGACGATGAAATTATGGTTTACTATATCCGAAAGTAGACTACGAATTATCACAGTATGGTTACATTAAGGTTCTTCACGTCTATGTAAAACCAGCGTCGAACATGAGATGGTCGAATTTTTGCCTAGTATGTATCAACAAAAGGTATGCAATAGGCTGAGAATTCTTCAAAAAAGAGTTGATGGTTTCAACCTGGTAACAACAGGTCTCATCCTTCGATCGTACATTACGATCAAAGATTTCAATTTTCAACTCTTCATGGGGAAAGTTGATTTTTTTCTCGAGGATCGTTAATAATGTACTTTTGTCTTTTGTTTTTGCCTTAAAAGTTGAACCAGTCTATGGGCCAGTTCACAATGGTTGCTTCTTTTGCTGTTTACTAACCTTCAGTATAAAGAAGAGACAACATTACATTGTGAACGGTCCTCTGATGTACTTATGAGCAGAGCTACCGCCAATATAATTCGAAAGGATGAAAGAAAAATTTTACTCGTCAGTTCCCGTCTGATTACATATTACAAATAATCTTGTATTTCTGATTCTATATAATTTACTTAGATATTGTCTTCGTTCATAAAATTTAATTTTGATCAAAATATGAAGAAAATAAACAATTGAATAAAACATCGAACTCATTGAACATACCTAAGAATGAAGATTTAAATAGTGCTCTAAAATATACATAATTTTTGTACTCAACTTTTCGAAATAAGTTAGAATTTTTACGAAAATTACGTATTTTACCTATTTTCATAAAAATTGTTTCTCTTATTTTCTACCTAATTCCAATGGCTAATTGGCAAGGAATATCTCCTAAAACATTAACATTTTCAAGATAGGCTTATCCGTATTTTAATTTCTCTATACTTGCATAGGAATTTTGATTTTTTGAAAAAATCGATATTAGATGAAATTGTGTCAATTCAAAGAGGAGAGGATGAAATTTCCTTGAGAAATTATGATCTGTGCGCACGAATTGTAATCCGTTGATTAAAAATTTTTTAAATTGATATTGTATAGGTACATTCTACTCGTATTTTCCTCTATACTGCGTGTAATTACACTCTCACATTCATTGAAATTTTTTTTAATCAAAAAAAAAAACACCTGTATTATTCAAAGGTATTATGTTTGTTCATCATTCTAGATATTTATTGTATTTATTTTTCTGCACTTGGAAAAACAAAATTGATTTAGATGAGCCTATTGCTTTACATATAATTAAAAGTGTAATATATTCGAATTTTTCAGGATGAGGTTATTCGCTGTTGGAAAACATATTTGACATGATACATTATATTGCATTTTATTTGAAGTGTTGTTTCATGTAGGTAAGTTAAAATATTTTTTCATTGTTTTAGCTAATTATTTATTTTGATTCAATAACATTCGAAAAATAGTTACTGACTGATCCTTGAAAACTTGACAAAAAGAGAATGTCTGGAATAAAAATCTGGAAAATAGGGCTACTTACAAAATGTTTTAAGTCCGAAGAGGATCACTCATGCTAGCAATTTAGGAAGGGGAGGAAAATTGCCAAAATTATTTTGAAGTAAATACATTGGTAATTTTTATTTTCTTCTTTTTTCTGGGTTGACTATTTTTATTTGTGCTTACGTCTTCAGCTCTTTGTATAATATACGGGATATAATAGTTGATTTATAAAATCGAAATTAAAAATCAAGTTATCAGATGTTTGTTATTTCGACCTTCAGTGTAAAGTTACTTTTAAAAAATGAAATGAAATACAAAATATAAATGTTAATAACACCACATGTTCAATTATCTAGTATGAAATTGGCTTTATTTTGGTTTTACTTATCTCTTGTAATAATTTATGATCTCTTATTTTCCTACTTTTTTATATTGTCATTTTAGAGTATTAAAATGAAGAATAGGGGCGAGAAAATCAACAGTAGGTTGAAATTCACCGAAGAAGAAATGAAAAATGCTGTTCTCAGGATTGTCGAAGATGGTGCCTCCCTGAATACCGTCTCCCAAGAAGGTGGCTTGTGCAAGAAAACGCTCAAAAGTTACCTCGACAAGTATCTGAGCACGGCGGCTGAGAAGAAAGGCGAATTCACCTTCCGGCCGAACTACGAAATTAATCAAGTCTTTACGCACGAGCTTGAAAAAGTCTTCGAACAGTCCCTGCTGAACGTCGACAAAAGCGTCGAACGGATAAATCGAACTTATATCAGAAAAGCTGCCTTCGAATTCGCCTTGATCTGCAACGTGCATGTGCCCAAAACGTGGAACGTTCGTAAGCAAGCCGGTCTCGACTGGATGTATGGGTTCCTCAATCGCCACCCATTAATCAAACGCACCGTTATAACCAACAAAAAACAGAAGTCTGGTAAACCGCAAATCCAATTCGTTGATATTGCCTACAATAATTATGTTGAGGAGACTGAAGAAGAAGTGATCATTCTAGAAGATGCAGATATTGCTAATGTGGATTTAGTAACTCTAAATACTGAATCAGCTTCTGCCAGTGGATCTACTGTCAGTAGATCTGTTGCCAGTGCATCAGCTGCGGGTGCTGCCAAATCAAATCCCACTGTATTTCAACGCAGCCAGTGCAGTACCAAAAGCGACGATCTAAATGACTTAGCAGAAGTTTTTGAATCAGCTGCCAGTGGATCATCAGCCAAATCAAAAGAGTCTCAGAACAACTGGTTTGATGTAGAACAAACTTTGTGTGTGAAGACTGCCATAGACGAGTTTGGTGACAATTTACGAGAAGCATATTGTGCCATTGCCCACGATGGATATGTTCCCTCAGATCGTGTCTTCAATTTAGACGAGATTGCTTTGGTCGTTGAGAACGCTGATGCGGAAAAAGTTGTGGTGACTGCGTGCTGCTGTGTCTCAGCCAATGGTTACGCATTGCCCCCATTCATGATCTTTCCTTGCCATAAGTTCCGCAGACAGTTGCTCAAAGGTTATGCTTCCGGTGTCTGTGGAATCGCTTCTAGTGAGGGTGTTGTCGATGACCATCTGTTTCTTCTGGTACTGCAGCATTTTCGCGACCTCGTTCGCACCACACCTCAATACAAAGCCGTGCTAATTGTTGACGACGACGAGTGCCACGTCACCATCAACTCCATTGACTTTTGCGAGCGCTGGGGCATCGAGCTGGTCACCCTACCGCCGCAGAGCGCTGGAAGGCTGCAGCCGATTGAGAGGTATACTTATAAAATGCTGAAATCATACTTCAACAGCGCATGCGCCAAATTTCGGGCTACCAACGCGGACTATGCAGTCAGTGTGTATGATGTGAGCGCCCTCTTCAACTCGATCTACTCACTGGCCTTCACCGAAGAGAATATCATTCGAGGCTTCAACGAGACCGGATTGTATCCTCTGGATGAAAGGGTGTTTGCTGAGGTCGATGCCTTGCCCAAGAAGTTGGTAAATGATGACCTGCCGCCAGGGTCGTTGAACCAAAATATCGAGTTGGTGCCGACCGATATTTGCAGCACAGATGGCTCTGACGTGTCTGAAGGTGAAAGTACCGGCGAGTCGGTTACAGCTTCTGACGACGAGGAATGTGTCTATTCGTCTTTGGTGACGGAATACGAACGCGAGTTGGCGGAGAACTTTGAGAAGACTCCGATGAAGGAGTATTTCAACGGTCTGGTATTCGCCCTCTGCGAGTTAGAGTCGTACGGCGGCATTTCTGCAGATCGAGTTTTCAACATGGATGAGATTGAGTTGGTGGTGCGGATGAGCGAGCTCGAAAAATCAGGCCTGCGATTGGTGAGCTGCTGCTGCGTGAACGCGGCTGGTGAGTCGGTGCCGCCGATGTTTGTTTACCCAAATGCGGACGGACCCCTGGACAGTGGTATTGAGGGAGCACGCTGCTACACCATCGACCAGTTCGAGCACGAGAACGACGTGTTCGTGGCGATGTTACAGCATTTCGCGGAGCACGTCAAGCCGACGCCCCAGAATCGTGTCCTTCTGGTGATCGATGACGAACACAGTCACGTGACCGTCAAGTCGATCGACTTTTGCTTCGAGCACGGCATCTTATTGGTGACAGTGCCGTCGCAGGCTACTGTGCCTCTACAGCCGCTGGAGAAGACGTTGTTTAGCAGGTTGACGTTGAACTTTTCTGCAGAGTGCGATCACTTCTTAGAGGAGAACGATGGACGTCGAATTACGATGGGAGATATGCTCGTCATTTTTAAGAACGTCTATAAGAAAGTTTTCGACAGGGATGTGGTAGTTTCTAGTTTTTATGAGACAGGAATATGGCCTTTAAACGAAAATACAATCAATGCGATCGCTTCCTCGTAGCATCAGGCGACGAAGTTGCGTAATGTTTCTATTCTGATTTTAATAGTCACTCAAAGTCTACCTGCTTAGTGTTTTTTTAAAATCAAATTTTAGTTGGCGCTGCCTAATAAGAATTGGTGGAAAAAATTGACAGTGGAGCTGAAAATATAATTTCTAAATTATCTTTTGCCCGCTGTTATAAGCAACAAATTTTGAAATACTAGAGAAAGGGGCTAAATTGTTTCTACAAAGCACCTCGTACATCGATCTGTTATTACTATGCATGGGGCAGTTCTCTTTTAAAGAAGTATGTATTTTTAGAGGTGTCTTTTATGTCGACTTTTTGTAACTTTTTTCAATCGTATCACAATCAGATGTTCATTTTGCAGATATATTATTACTTTAAAAGTGTTTGATTCATTGTTTTTATTTTCCTATGACAAACTTAGTGTATTAAATTTTTTTTACGAAATTATTCGTCAATTTTCATAAACTGGTGAGACGAGTCAGAATCACAAGTGTACGAATTCAAAGAAAATTTTGAGTTAATACTTATGTCATTATTCGGTTGGCACCTCGAATATTTTGCAACATTTTTTGACTTACCGTAATTCAGGAGAAAACGCCATTTTTAATATCTAACTTACATACGAATAGAGAAAATTTTTGGATTAGAATTTGAAATATCATAAATATTAGGATTACGTCACATAACGTTATGCCTGCAGATATCCTTCTAAGACATTCAACATACTTTCAACTGGTAAAAATTGGGTCTGAATTCGTGGAAAATAAATGAAACAAAAAAAATTTTCAAAATACAATTTAATGAAAAATGTTTGTAGTTTATAATTTTTCGTACGTGGAAAAAATTAGAATATTATGTTACTGATCCATTCTGTACAAAAAACGAAAGAGAAAATTAAAGCATAATATTAATTATCGGACCAAAATCTATTTCTAATATGTATTTTATTTCACATTAAATTTTGGTACCGAGATAAATAACGGAACTCGCCTGTTAAAAATTGCTTTTTCTATTTCTATTATTTTTTCTTAATTTGGACGCGGTATTTCAGAAAAATAATTTCAAAAGGCACTTTTGGGGCTAGACATTTACACTTTTCCTATATCTAGCATTATGTCAATATTCGTTAATTTTGATTGTTTTGAAAGTCGAATATTCGTAATCACACTGATTCAAAATAGAGAAAATATTACGTTCACATTCGTCAAATTATCTTATAAATTAAGGACTAAAAAAAAAAAAATGTAAATTTGAGATACAAAAGACAAAAAATTATAAAATTACATAGGAAATACTGATTGGAAAATAAATAAATGCACATTTTAAGTCAGAAATATAAAACTATGAAACGTAAAATAAATAAATAAATAAATAAATATGAACATCAGAAAGAAGAAACACAAATAAATTACAAAATTTTAAATAAATAATAATTTTGCCCAATATTTTGTTATAGAAGAGCAAAATTGAATTTGTCCTGAAGAGGAGACACTTATGAAAGTTCGAATTAAAACTGAAAGTTGACCGTTTATTTATAATGTAAGTTTCTCATCTTCAAGACAATATAAAATCAGTCGACATTGTTCCGAATATCGGTGATGCAATATTTAAAAATTTTTCTAACCTTAAGTTAAAACGAAATTCATTCTAATAAAATCCAAACATAAATTTCTATAAATTGATAACATGGCTCTTGGCCGGAGAGAAATATCGTGACAGTGTCAACTGATTCATTGGAATGACTTTAATTCTGTATCATGGCTTTGTTTATCCCTACAATTTTAAATAATAATTCAAGTCATGAATTTTCTTGGCGACATCCATTTGCGTAGGTAATAGAAAAATAAAGTCGTCACGTAGATGAGAATCAAAAGTATGCAGGTTATGCCTAGTGCTAATACCGATGTCTTGGTTGGGCATGGTTCCATTATCGTTATCGTTTTATCTGAAAAAGAAAAATATTCAAAGGTAAGGTAAATGATAAATTATTTTCTTTTACTTTTACTTGTTAGTTGATTTTTATTCAAGTAATTCAAAATTCTAGTCGTAAAAGTTATGATTATTGGTACAAAAATATTTTTTTAAATAAAAGGAAGTACTTGGGTAAATAGAAAATGAAAACATTTTCAAATAATCTTTTTTCTACTACCATAATATTATTTCTATGTTTTAGATTTTTCCATAATTATATCCGAATAAGTACGAAAATATGAGTTGATTATATGAGTTTAAAAAAAAAATTAAAATATTTAAGCGAGAGTCAAGTTGGAAAAAATTATCTGATTAAAATATCTTTTTTTTTTTTCCATTTATATGATTTCACTTTCAATTTTCAATTTTTATAGCTTTATTTTGCGAGGTATTTAAACTGAAGTTCTTCACTCGGGCATATCAATTTATTCTGATATTCAACTACATACCAGCTAAAATGTTGTCATCAAATGGATTTCTTCAACTATTCATAAGGGTGAGGATTATATTATGCATTCCAAATTTTATAATTTTTTTTCTTTCAGATTCTCACTAGCAATGAGGTTATAGTACTCATTTATCTACAATTATCATTCCTTTTTGCAAAATGTATGAGAAATTAATAATAAATAATTTTATTATGAAATTAATAACTTACCTTTGTCATAATGCATGAAGTATTGGTCATTGTTTTTCAAATTTTGCGATTGTTTTTCGTCACCAAAATCGAGAACTAAAATTTCTTGGCTGATCTGGGTCATATCATCTTCATTGGTTCCATTTGTGATCGATCTCTTCCTCCTACCCCATGATTCGATAGACTCACGACCCCAATCACAAACAGCCTGGAGGAGAAAAAACAAAACACTTTACTGACGCGCTTACTTCTAAAATTATATCTATGGTTTCCTGTTTAATAGATTTAGTAGAAGCTGTTTTTAGCATTAAGTGAATCATAGATTTATAGGCAACGAAAGCTTTGATTGAAAAGAAAGAAGGATTATGGGTACCTCCCTAATTAAGAAAGAAAAAAATAGCCTTTCCTTTAGTAAAATGTACGAGAATCAAATTAAAGGACAATTATTTCATCAAAGAATTAAAATATGTAAAAAGATTGAACAAATTTATTTATTTAAATTAAACTCATGCGCATTTTTTTCAACTAATCAAAAATGCTGTATGAAAATTACTCAGACTCAAGTTCGGAGAAAGTAGACTGTAGATCAGGAAATTATAAATAGGTATGCGAGCAATGCGATTTTGAAAATTACATCTATACTTTTTTCAATACATTGAGGCAGTTATTTAACTTTTTTTTTAAATTCACAATTTTGTATAAAACGTTCAGATATAGGGTACTCTTGAGGCGAACGTCTGCAAAGACAGTTGTAACTTTTTCACATCTTCATCTTACAACCTGAAGGTGACTTGAGGTCTAAGTTTCTTTAAATGCAGCACCTAAATGCAATTTAATTTACTTACCGGTTCACATGGTCCCAGACAGTATTTAACGTTACACTGGAATATAACACCATATGATTCTGTAAATCTAAATGCTTCATACACCGACTGCAAGGCATTTCCATCTGGTCCAAATGATGGAAATATGCCCGGATCGACTGGACATCTAGGAAGAGTAAAAAAAAATAAAAATATTGAACGTTGTAAAAATACAAGAATAACTACCTTATTACAAAAAATGAAACACTTAAGACTATATCATAGTAATTTCATTACAACATTTAATAATTAATTAAATTTACCCATCGTCATCGATAATCTGGAAGGTACTCTTTGAATCTTTGGCCATAGCCACACAACTTCTGGCAAATATTCCGTAAGGAGCTGTAAACGAATGAAGCATATTTTTTGAAAAATAAGTCACTCAAAACTTTGTAAAGACTTTTTTTTTTTAAAGCGAGGTTAAAACTTTATTTTAGTCAAAAAACAAAAATTCGAGTTTTTGATTTTTTAATTTTTTTAAATTTATACTTATCCTTTCAAATACCAATACGAATAATTGTCACTTAAGTGTCAATTTTTTTTCAGCAAGAATTTTTTTTTTTGCAATTATTTTCATACTGTGGGGCTCTATCGATAGACTTGAGCTTTTTTATTTACAATTAGCACTTTCAGAAGAATTTAGATATTTTTTTATTTACTGTCGCTTATATATTGTTAAAAAGACATGACAATATGTTTTTTCGAAGAATAACGTCTATAATTTTTCAAGCTCAAGCTGAATTCTAAAATTAAAAATTAATCTCTCCAGTCATTTTATACATCCTGAGAGAATGGAATATGAAGAAACATGGTAAAAAATTTGATTTTCAGACCTTCCTTAGTATAGTAAAAAAGTATTATAATCAATGAGCTTTGTCATTAAATACTTACTCTCTTCAGGAATTTCAATTCTGAATGTGAGTTTGTCTCCAATTCTCACAGTTTCCACTTCCCTGTTTCGAGTATCCAATATTCTGATTCTTGGAGCTGGAGCTTCAGGGGCAGATGTAATACTTATCATTTCTGGATCTCTGTAATCGAAAATTATGCGATTTAATTAGTATCGTGTAAATAATTTTACTGAGAAGTTTTCGATCAAATCATCAAAATAATTTCAAGTATTTCTCTTTACCTGATTGGCATCATTCCAAAAGTGATGTTCTTCGATGACATGTCGTAGGTACATTTTACTTTATAAATTTTGTCAGCTTTTGTCATCACTACGCTATGATGTTGAATGACGACCGTATTTGAGAATACTCCAGTCTGTATAAGAACAGTTGATATTTCATCAGTAAGGGTTTACTGAACAAAATAAAAAGCAAAAAAAAAAGCATACGAACGTAAAAGATTACATACCACAGATTGCGTATTACAGTCTTGACCACTCATTGTTAAATCCAATCTGAATAGGTCACTATTTACAACATCTATATTACACGTCTCTGATCTGCCTAATGCGTAAATTCTTCCATTAAACGCTTTGTTGGTTTTAACTTGCACAGCTATACGTGTATCTTTACAGTGTACGGTAACTGAAACACCAACAAAAAAAAAAGTTGACTTTTTTCCCTCAATCTTACTCTTAATTGATGACTATAAGAAATAATTCGTAAAATGTATAGCGTGCTGCATCATCAACGCAGAACTCTTCCGCAAATTCTCAGTATGTAAAAAAAAGACTGAACCTGTGCGTAGATTAATCGACAGTTATACTCGTATTTGCCAGTTAAGCCTATATATATGAAGCGGAACATATCAAGAGTGAGGCTGAAGAACATACCATCGTAACAAGTTCCCGTTTTGTCGCAGTTTATGTCGTTTCTGGTTAAATTGTTGATGCTTGGATCTTCAGTCGTCTCGAACACAACCGGTAGATTCTCAGGCGACGTACCCAGTGATCCTGCAAACACAAACCGACAAAATTAGCCATAGGTAAAAGTTTTTATCATGCGTTATAATATATTGAAGGTTACTGAAGAGAAGAACCGTTAGCTGGAAAATGCATCATTAATATCATCTTAGTTCAACTTACTGCAATTACTTAATGTTCAATCAAATAGACTAGTTTTAGAGAAAAATTGAAAGTTTGCTATTTGCTAAGGTTTAGTGTAGTTTTTTTGACACGGATATGTCTTACAGCTGGGTACCACTGCATAACAATATTGTATTCCATAACTTAATAAAATGTAATATAATTTAACACTAGAAGTACCAGGTGGCGTCATATACGACGCCATTCAAAATTTTGAGCACAACTCAGAGGACCAATATTTTGAGAAACCCCAACTTGTGTCATACGACGCCACCTGATCCGTTGAGGTTATTCTTGTGGCGTCGTATATGACGCCACCTGGTCCTTTGAATAATCGAGTAAAACCTGGTTTTTCTAGTGTTAATTATCAACATCTTTTAAAATACATGTATATATATTCATAAGTACTAGAATAGCGATATTTTTTCGGAAGATAAGGTATTATGAGGCTATAGATATCTGATTAGCAGGAGGGGGTGAAGTTTTATCATCCTGTATTAAGAGGTGCTTTTATTTTGATTACAACTAATAAACTATTTAAGGATGATTCTACCAAACTATTTGAGTATTTGTCATGTGATTCTGTGAAAAGGTACCTTGAGTCAGCCCCCCAATTTTTTTTTTTGATAAATTGGCAAAAAATCTGAAAAATCATATTTTCCTGTTTTCTTTCTCACATATTTCTTTGGCAATATTTTGGTGTGAAATTTCACATCATCAAATTATAATATAGTCCTTATTCTGGGCAAAGTTAGCAAAAAAATGAGTCTACTTTCTTCATTTTTATTCATTTTTAAATAACCTTCTAACTGCTGTAATTCAAAAACTGTGTGATTAATTTTGTTCAAATTTGCAGGATACATTTTTAGGGTCATATGTATAACGTACGAAAATTTCGTTGAAATAATTTCAGCAATTCTTGAGAAAAGATATTTAATTTACTTATATGAAAATGATAGATTATTCGAACGTTGAAAACTGATTTTCTAAAAGTAGCATTATTTTTAAATTTAAAAATTTTAATTGACATAGGTATTGTTGTCAAGTTTTAACCGTCTGAGGAGATCTTTTTTGTAATATGCTCACAAAACCTGAGGTTCTATTAGAAGCAATGAACTTTTTTGTAATATGCTCACAAAATCTGAGGCTCAATCAAAAGCAATCATCAGCTCGAAAATCATTTTTCCACCTCAGTTCGTGCCATTTCATAGATCACATACATTACTACATTTATATTCTAACTTAATTTTTAGAAAAAAAAAGTTGGCTCCAATGTTGGCTTTTTTGTTTTTTCAAATTATTCAGATCACATTATAAAGCCATCTGTTTAAAATATTATGATAGCCGGTGAAGAAACTCTTGAAATTTTCGCACTAATTCCAGTCAGATTCCTCGAGTATTGTACGATGTTGCCAAAAACCATAATTTAATGTTCCATGACAATGATGAAAATCGATAAGAATGAGTTATTTGGAAATGTTCTAGCAGAATATCGTATTTGGAACGGAGTACATACGGGTAAGTAGCCACTTTCGTTTTTTCATCGAATGAAAATATTAACGGCGAATTGATTATGCAATTAGCACGACATTTTTTCGCAACTTCTTTCGTCCAAGTATTTACAGATTCTATTTCAGATATCCGACGTCGCCGTTTCCAGAAAAAAAGTGTTTTGAAAAATATTGTTTCAAAAAGAAAAAAAAACCATGCTGATTTAGGACTTTGAGGCTATTAGACCAACGTAAAGAGTTTTTATTAATGAAAATTTATAATAAGTGCACAATCTGTACAGGAATATTTATCTACGCCAAATTTCAAACTATTGGAATTAAAAAAAAAAATTACTTGGAGACTGAAATTTAATAGTTTTTCTAGAGAATGGGCTCCCTGATAATCACCTAAGATTCTTTACTTAAAAATTGAGAGTGATTGTCCGACTATCCACACGACCATAATAAAGCAGAAGCAATAATTCGTCGGTCTAATGCGAAAAGGTTCTTTTTGGGAAAAACTAAATTTTTCAGGAGAGCGAAATGAAGTTTTCAACACGATATTTATCATGGAAAGGAATGGTTCACAGCTCCAGATCGAGAATTGTTTGATGCGGGCAACTACATATCTAGTTTGAGTATGATGTAAAATTTTCTATTAAAAAGACCTGGAGATCATAAAAATTAATAATTTAATTAGAAAAATTGCAAGGAACCTTTTGACTCTGGTATGAAATTTTCTGGCAGTGGGAAAAATTTATAGTGCAAAAAGGTTCTTCGATTCAAAACAAGGAACCTTTTTGCATTACAGAATTTTATAAGTGCTAAGTATATCATTATTATTTTTTTTTGCACTAGATTACCATATCCAGGAACCTTTTCATTTCAGGAACCTTTTCATTTCAGGAACCTTTTTGCTCCGCAAAATTTTCAAAGTTCTTTTAAGGAACTTTACGTTTTTTCGAAAATTACCCTTAAAAAAATCATCGGAGGTCAAAATCAGTGTTACCATTGAAAAGAGCACAAAATTTCCTATAAGACAGCATTAAAACCCCATTTTCCCAAAAATAAAAATCGGCCCCTTTCCGCTCTAGACCAACGAATTGTAAATAAAGAATATTATGCATTTAAAATTTCTTAGCAGCCACTAATTACTGAATTTTTGTTGGTATATGTACATACGACCAACTTCGGGGAGACAAATTGTGACGTTCCCAGTATCTTTGTATACCTATGATGCCACAATTTTGTTTCTTCATAGACCTATTTTCTCTTCAATCGAAGTTTGTTTGAATATTTGTTTTATTAGTTTTCATAATTTTACCAATATATTGCATTAACAATCCATTGTATGCCAAGTTAGCCGTTTTGCGAGTAACTTGGTACTTTTAAACGAGAGATTGTAATTTTGAATATAGAATTGATGGACAAAATTTTTGAGAGCATAGTTGAAACGTAGAGCCTTCAACGGACATTTTGATATATTTCATGTATAGATTGTGATTTGTCATGTGGGAAATAGAGAGTGATGAAGTTGGAAAATGCTAAAAAAATGTGCCAAGTTACCCCCACTTACGGTATTTATCTTCAAAAGTTCTATTTAAAATCCTATTTTTATAAAGTCAGTCATCATAAACGATTCTCTAACCTGCAATCATTTTTGTCACCCAACCAAGCACCAACCACAAACGCCACTTCAAATATTAGCTCTTATTTAAAAATTTATAAATATATGTACAGCATATAACGGTGTTCTTCGCACCAGAAAATTATTATGTTAATTTTGAACTCGACTACTTTCAGTATAATTATGTGGGGCGAGAAATGCATTGCGACGAAAGTAGGCTAAACTGCGTTAAAATTTATAGAAAAATGGAAGCTTTATAATTACAGACATTTTAAGCTACCTAAAAACAAATTGTAATGGTTATAATTTCGCAACTATAACTCCATTATAGAATCGTGACACTTGCACATATTTTCCATTCTACAAAACGTACGAATTAAAATCGACAAAATGATATGTAAGTGCACTGGAAAGGCGTGTCCATTAATGGAAGATTCCAGCACAAATGGAACTTGCAGTGTAATTTGCACAAAATCGTACACGCATTCGATGCATAGGTATATTTCGCTCGTATACCTATGTAACCTTTTGTTTTCAATTTAAGAAAAAAAAAAAAAAAAAACCACAAGATAAGGGACTAATTTCGTCGGTGCGAAGATTACTGTTTAAGCATCCAGCAAACAGAGAATATATAGGCCTTAGGTGCGTGGGAACAGTCGAGAACCCGTTCCCAGAGTAAACGTTTTTTTGTTTTTTCTTTTTCCCTACTGGAAACAATAACATAGTATGGCTATATTTATAATCGAGTTCATTAATCTTACATATACAAGGTGGATAGGACAGTAGTCGAATAAACGCCTATATTTCCGTTTGTAGACGTCGATTTCAGAATTAGCCGTTGCAAATGCGTATATCTTCTACTCGACGAGTAAAATGTGTGCGTGTTATCCTCATTTCTCTTTCATTCGTCTGTTTGTCTCTCTTTATTGCCCGTTATATTGTTTAATGTAGTTTAACATTGTCTTGTATAGCGTCGACCTATTGTTGCTGCACATTATAAATAATCTTCTCACATTGTATTAACGTACGGACATGCAATTTCTCTATCGACACATATCTTTTTCCTGAAGGCTATTCGTCGTGTACGATTTTTTTACGCGGTTACTTTTATATAAAAACAAGTCACTGTGTGCATTAAATTGTACATATATTTATGTAATGTGTAGTGTACCTTAAGTGGGAAATTTCATTTTCAAGCGGAGATCGATTTCAATAGCGAAAAGTTTTGCGAGCATTTTGCAAAAAAGATCTTAACAGGTTGAAAGTTGACTGTGATGACATTTTGAATTTTTTATCTAAAAAATTCTAATTTTGAGAAAATAGAGTTTGAAGTTTAAATTATATAATGTTCAAAAATAAAATGTTTTTTCTCAAAAACTGAAGAATAGATTTTAATACAATTTTCACACGTTATTATACGCATGACCCCAGATGTATCCTGCGAAATGTTAGAAAAATTAATCAGGTAATTTTTGTACTACAACAGTTTAAAAGTTATTAAAAAAGAAACAAAGGTCAAGAAAATAGGTCAATTTTTCTACAAAATTTGTCTAAAATGAGGACTACAATATCATATATTTAGTGGTGTTCCAAAGAAATACATATAAAAAGAAAACATGAAAACATGATTTTTTCAATATCTGACCAATCATTTTTTGTTTATTTCTCAAAAAATTGTTGGCTAACTTGAGATATTCATTTCATAGATCACATCATTTATTTCTTTTGTTCTCGCGGAAAAAGGGGAAAAGAATGAAATATTGGTTAATTTTTTTGATTAGGCGAAAACCTGCTTATTTTTTATTGCTATCACTCTTTGGTAGTTCGTAGTCAGATTCGTATGAATTTCCTTATTCATTGAAAATTCATGTTTTGGACTTTTCTCCCTTTCAAAAAGATTTTTAATTTAATAAATGAATAGCACTATGCAAAAAACTGATATTTTGAGAATACTATAACTATACTAAGCTCACAAAATGAATTACTTGAGTTTAGTTTCTATTCACTCTGTTTCACTCAATGTGGTCTTAAGAAATTACTGCATTATTTGAATATATTAGTTATTGAGTTGGTGAGTTTGAAAACAAGCGGAGTACTTACTTTCGCAATGATTTTCATAATACGTTCCAATCAGCTGACCATCATCTATAAGCGGTCGTTCGCCGTTCAAATATGTGCTTGGTCCGTCAGGTAACGTTTTATGGTCTAAATGGAAGAGCTGGCAGTTGTACTGACTACCACTTGGAGGACCTTTGTACAGGAACGAACGACACAGAAATTCGTTTTCAATTTCACAAGCTAATCGACACGCAGCTTCACTGGTCACCTATAAAATATTAAATGGGTTTCAACATTGCTGAAGTGGTGTCGTTCTCGTTACTCATACCAGGGGTAAAGCTATAGTTTTATAAATTATGTAAATTAAGCAGACATACTCTGAGGGTCAGTTGGATGGGTGACCATTTCACTCTCAACACCTCCTCTCTTCGTAGTACCAGATTGTTTATATTTCTAGACTTTGTAGGGAGATTCGAGTCCCAATTTTAAGTTTTGAGACATTTCAAATCAAGGTTTCCATAATACACTAATTTTCATTTATTTTAGGTCTTAGTGATTTTCATGCACTATAGGTTTCATGTTTCCCATGAAACATTAATATTCAAGAGTGACTATCGAAGAAGATGGTGCATCAAATAGGTACCTAATTAAAACTGCAATATTGTCCGAAAGATACAGTTACTCTGCAATAGAGATTAGCAAAATAAGTCTAATTCACACTAACAACACCCTTTTTTCAAAATTTAATGCAGTTTACGTGTTTCAATTATTTCCTCATCAATTTGAAGTTGTCCTTGTCTGCACTCTCAATTTGACCTAATGTACCTACTAAGTAAAATAAATGGTTTTCAAGTTTTTTTATTCATTATTAAGTAATTTTTTTGTCCTTCAAGAAAAACGAATCCTTCATAATCTTTGGCAAATGATTATTTCTAACATTGATAATTACCAAATTATTTTCTTTTTCTTATTAACGCACGTCCATGTCAGTCACTTCGAAATTTTCCTAAACAAACTTGTTTTTTGGCAAAAGAAAATATAATACAGAGAGATTTGTTTGATCATGTACCTACCTATCCTTTTAAAAAATATCAAAGCAATAAAAAAAAACCATATACAGGTAAGGCAAGCTATGTGAAAAAAAAAAAAAAAAAAAAAAAAACGATGAATCGGACATTTCATACGCTTTATTGAACAGTTTCTTGAACTTTACATGCTCAAGATATTTTAAAGACCAGCTATACCATAGCCTACATAATGTGTTCAGTTTCCCATTCGTTCGACGTTAATGTAATTATACGCTTGTAAGTGTCGCATTATTCACAAAAAAAAAAAAAGTCTGCTAAAAGCAGTAAATAAATAAAAAATATACAAAAAAAAAAAATGGCTGCCTAAGGAAAATGTCAAGTCACGGCTTTCGAAAGTATACTTTTGATCATGTCAGTAAAAATTTTTAAGATAAAATTTACATCATGACCAAAGCATTAGCAACTTCTAAGGCTATTGTATGCATTTTATGTCTTGTTTTCCTAACAAGAGAATTGATAGAGAATAATTGACAGTAGTGGGACGTATTATAATCATATGAACGATTTCCAGGTGTCAAGTAAAAAAGAAGCTATGCCAGAAAAGGTAACCCGATAAGATTTATGTAAATTTTTCACTATCAACAAGAGCCTCTATACAAAATCGTAACACCTACAATTTTCATGAGACTCTCAGAATGAAAAGTGTCACCCCCAAGGAGGCTTATGTCCCATTAGCTGAACTTGACAAAATCTTTTCAAGATTGCAAAAAAGAGAAAGAATATAATCTGTACATAGTTGCCAAATTTCAATTTCTAAATTTTAACGAGATTTGTCAGAATTTAGAAGAATTAATTTTGAAACGTAATCCGTACCTTCTATAACAAAATATCGCATTATATTCACTCGTAATTAATTTTTCTCAACCCTTGCATACACGAGGTCATTGCCACCATTTAAAAATAAGCGTTATTTATTTTTCTCCTATGACTTGTATTTTTAACCAAACTCGAATTTTCCCACTTTAATGAAGTTTTCGACTATCTTTTTTTTTTGTCTAATGGAAAAATATGTATTTTGACAGTAATTATACAATCTCTACCCGCTATTTTATGTAAAAAAATAATTTCACTTAGAATCAAATACTTAAATATTATGTTTTATATATTAATAGAATATTAGTATTAACGCCGAGATGGTAAAGTGGGGCAAACAATAGAATATAAAAAATTTACGAGCAATAAAATTGTATCGTTTCGGACTATGTGTTTATAAAACATCAAAGAGGAGAAAAAATTGATTTACATACTTTGCTACCAAAATTTTGAAAGGTCTATTATATTTGTCGTGTGCGGATTATAATTTTAGGCCAACAGCTACTCTCAATGATGTACACATTCAAATTTCATAGTAGAATTATTTTTCTCATCATCAAACAATGGTATGAACGAAAATTACATCGCCATAAAGTAATTTCTTTCTCTTAAAATTACCTTCGTCGAATTTCGTATCAACAAAATAAACGTGGCTTTCTCTAATCTCACTAATCTTCGAAGTCGGTGATAATGCAAAGAGCACACGCGGAACAGGTGATTGTTTTAAAGATAGAAAAAAAAAAAAAAGATGGTAGGTTAGGCGATCAAGTAACGGTGCTGGGTGATCAAATGACCGATACAGAGTGTAGGCAAAAAATGCAATAATTTTTCTTTGAGACCACGATAGTATATTTTTATTTTCGAGTATCGAATCACTAGATACCTATATGGATAAGTACGGTTTCTACTTGAATATTACTTTGTATACGAGACATGCAAAAAAGTTCTGCACTTTTGTCGCTTTTTTAAAAAAAAAGTTCCAGAAATGGCTGTTTAAAAAAGTACGCATCTAGTTTTTGTAGTTACTTAGCTGTTTTATAGTTTTGCTATTAGAACTCAGACCCAAGCACTCGAGTTCTTGTTCTGTTTTGCATTTTTAGAACTCGCTTGAGGGGTAAGTTCTATAGGTCTTGAGTTCTCAGTTTTCATTAATATTTTGTTTTATGCCTCCTTGATCATTCATCTATATTTATCTTGGAATACACGATTTATGCATTTTTTTTTATGAAAGGAGTTTCATAAAACTCAGTTTCGAGTTCGGCGGGTTGATCAGGATGTTTATCAGAATTTGACAAAACTTTGAAAGTTCCAACAAATTCAATGCAAAGTCACAATGCGACGCAAGGATAATGGAATATTGTAAGTATGCTTAATATAAAAACGTCAATTGTAAGTTGTAGCAGTGATAACTCCGCGTTCACTTTTTTGAAAGTGGGGAAGTAGATTACTTCCCGATCTGCGATATGACACAAAATACGTGGAGGAGAAATGTGACACAGATGTGGCAAAAATTCAACCAATCAGGAAGCAGTGGCACTTTTGTGACACTGATGTGACCTATAATTTTTTTCACAGGAGAAAAATGGAATCACATCAGCAACACAGCTTCCTGATTTGTTGAATTTTTGCCACATCTGTGTCACATTTTGCGTCACATTTGTGTCACAGTTTTCAGATAGGGTTGGAACGTCTGCAGGAAAACGAATGAACAAACCATTACTCTACTATATTCCATTATTCTTACACACAGTCTTGCGACTCTTGAGTTCATTGATAGGAGCAGTTAACATTAGCACAGCTCAGTCTATATGTAAGCGAAAGGTCTATGGAATTATGGTTCAATAATGAAATCCCCTTAAAGTGGTCTTCCACGTCGCCCCTCCCACCTCCCACTCCCCCCAAAAAACAGACAATTACGTTTGTAATTAAAATTTACATGCAATCCCAATTTTCATTTTTCTCGACTGGTTTTCGTTTCAAAATTAGTGAAGTTCAAAATTTTTGGAGCTATACATCCAAAATGGCCTGTTGGTCTATATTTCTCCATAAAAAAAAATAACAATTTTTTTTGTAGGAAATATTGGGTGACGAAAAGATTTTCAAATTCCGGAAAACGTCAACAAATGGCACAAAATGTCATTATAGTAGGAAAAGTTTCACGCATGTAAGTGTTCGTAATTTTCAAATCCAAAGACGTTAAAATTAGAGGCTATTTAATGGATAAACCATTTCGACGATGATCATTTTCTCACCGGTTACTGACGTTCCACAAAATAATAATGTTTGTCGAAATACCGTTAATCACGTACCTACGTTCAAATTAATCCAGTAGCGTGAAAGTCTGATTATTTACGTACACCAGGAAAAAAAAAAATCTACAGTCCACTTTAGTACTTTTTAAGCGAGAGGTAATCGCGCATCTAGATAATATCTTAATAATTGTAGCATAATTTTCAAATATCCACACTTAGGCTGCGAAATTTATGGAACTCCAGCAGTCCAGCAACATACAAAGTACATGCAGTGACCTACTCATATATTCTTATATTATTTTTTACTACAATAACATATAATTGACCGCAATTAGAAAAAAAATGTTGCGAGTAGTGATAAGGTTCTTATATTTATCTCCTAATAATGTAGAGGACTCTTATCACTGTTTTCATTTGACAGATTTTTATCAAGTTGGTATTCATCTATTCAATAACAGAATATATAATCAGTATTTATCTGAACATTCATCTGTTTTCTCTCCACCTCGCCTCCCCCCCAACCCTTCAGAAGAAGCCAACAAAGCCGTATAGGCTAATTTCTTAAGCTTCCAGTCATATCTTTAAAATTCAAATAAAGTGTATCGAAGGTGAAAGAATAAACTTAAGTAAACATTTAAAAAAAAAAGTAAGTAAATAAAGTCTATTAACCTGCAGTTCTTTATCCACATAATAATGAATGCTGGCATAATGCGCGACTTTATCGTCTGCCACTCCAATCCGTGGAATTTGGAATACTCTGTTTCCTTTACACGCTTGATTTCCTGCGAAGAAACCAAAGAAATAGAATTTAAAAAATTGTAGACATTACTCCTATACAGAATACCCTGTAAAATAACCAGCGAAGCGAACATGCCAGCATTTTACGACCAACAAGAATGAATTGATCATTTTGGCGAAGGTGCAAAAAATATTGGTTCTGCACATACAAATTGATAATTTGTAGGGAAACTGTACCTCAGCCACGAGGAAATATCTAAACGTTATATTTTATTGCTCGGATGCAACAATTCCAAAATATTTCAACTGGAGATTGCACGAACTAATGAGTCAGCTTTAAGATTTACTGCAGTTCAGTGGTATTCATGATTGAAACTTGCATGTACGCGCGAGAATAGAAAGGGGCTTTCAAACATATTGGATTGTTTTATATTCCTTTACTACAAGTACTTCTCACCTTGGTGTTAAATGAGGTTAATAAGATTCCCACGGATACCATATTGTTTTCAATCTCATGTCAGTTTTAAGGAAGTAATTTTCAAATTCAATTTATACAGGTGAGCATTTGTGAATTTAATTCCCATTTATACGGGACGTCATTTTATTATAATATACAGGATGTATCCAATTGTTTCTCAACTACCACCTGACAATTGTGAGGTCTCTTTGTAATCACTAGTTATTTTAACACAGAGTAAAGGAGAAGTGCTTCCAGAGTGGCAAAGGGTTTGCAAAAATTATTTAATGGTGGGTATGCTTTACTACTTTTGCGTGTAAGTCACACATGCCATGAGTTCCATAGATGCCAACTGCTGGAATTGATTCCTGGAACCAGGGATCTTTGATGGTCTTGAAAAATATCGGATAAAACCAGAGACTCTTTTGGATTTTGGGAATTCTTAAAACTATTATTCAAGTAAGAGATGACATTATTTTTTAGCTTAACATTTTTCCAATTGAAATGTTACAGGCCACAAGCGTTTTTAATTTTTTAAAGTGAAAAATTTTTTTTTATTTTCAATTTCAAAAAAAAAAAGGTTGAAGAGTTTTTTTAATGTTTGCTAGCTGGAAGCAGGGATTTTGGATAATTTGCATTGGCAACGCTGATGAGCTCTTGGTGTTCTTTAAACTAAACCTTCAATATTTTAATGGAGGACAAAGTTCTATATTGGTAAGTAAAAAATAACCAAACTTGAATTTTTCACTGTTATTGATTATTTATTTTTTCCACAAGAAAATGATAATTGATTTGCTTTTTTAGTGTCTTAAAATTGGGATTTTGTAGGGCAAGAAATTCGTCAAAGTCCAGCTGGATTTTAAAACGCCCGGATTAAAATCTTCCTTACGGTTGGATAAACAGTCCCTCAGAATTTCAGCTCTCCAGCTAAAAATAGACTCGGAGAAAAAGGAACATGAAAAAGCATAACAATAATTCTTTGTCCTTCCTTAAGCTTCTGACTAGATCAACTAATTTCTTTTTTATTGTTAAACAATATAGTTACACGGTGCTTACCTTTGAGACACAAATTTTCGAAATAGTCGACACCTTGTGCTTCTGTAAACTGAACAAATTGACCAGTTGTCCGCCGATCCGAATCGCTGAGATGGCATTGCAGCGTAACATAATTGTATTCCACGGATCGACAAGTAAATCGATGCTAAAAAAAAAGGTTAAAAGAAGAGATTAAATTTAAATTATACAACTTATTTTCACTGCAGATACATTAAATTTAGATTCGTAGGTACGTAATACGTATATCCTTCTACTAGAGTTTAAAAAATGGCTATACAATTTTTTTATTGTCCCCCACCCCCTCATAATAATCTAATAGCCCGATAATCGAGTAAGATAGAAAAAAAAACGAAATCTAAACGTGTTCTGACATACATATTATATTTTCACGCATAATTTACGCATAAAATGAAAACTTTGCGTAAGAATGGGTGGCTACAGGACGACCCATCCGAAAATGAAATAATGTAATAATTTGTATTCGGTCCAAGTGATTATTATAATTAATTAACTCATTATTCGATGCTTTACCTCATTTAGACAGGCTGCCAAACATGCTTCTTTGGTAGATGTGTATATTAAGGCGTTATCTAAACCTCTGATCATGCGGTTGGGTACACGTTCAAAGGCCCATGGTCTTAAGCAAACGTTATCTGCAAGAAAAAGAAATTATATGGTACGTTATATTGATGCATTATAAAGATCAAAGTGAAGTGAGCGAGAGGCGAGAGAGAGAGAGAGAGAGAGCGAGAGAGAGTGAGCATGATGATGGGCTCGCAATAGATATCATAAATAGGAAACGATGAGTCGACAACATTAATTTCATCTTCAAGTTATGCTTATGTATTGTTGGATTACAAAATCAGCAGTGGCACATGTATAAGCGATACCTCTATACATTTATTGTATTTGATTTCAACTGATTATAATGGTACATTTTCCAATACTTTATTCCCCTTCCCCCCGTTAAAATAAGAGAAGGAAAAATGTCCTAATTTCGTATCTAACGAATAGTAATTATTACCATTTAACAGCCCCTCTCCACCCCACTCAACCAGCAAAAATCATTTTAATAAAATAGAAACACGGTTATAGAAGAATAGGCGCATAACTTTTCGGAACCAGTTGTAGTTGTTTTAAATTTAATTTTCATTTCTAGTATCTATTGCGTATTTCAATGTTTGAAAAATGGGTTTGAAAAAAGGGAGAAAACAAAAATCTGAAAAGTATAATAAATCTAATATTTGTCAGGTTCCAACAAGACTTCACATGAAATTAAATATTCTAATTGGGACTGCCAGAAACATAATTCTGCATCTGTGGAAAATAGATCGGTCGTGAACCATTAAAAAAGTGCAAATAGGATTTAGTAAAATTCATTAACCTGGATTATATTTTGACATTTACAAGATTCAATTAAAAATAGAGGCTCATCACATTAACTCCTTTTTCCGACATTATTTCCAGCGAAATTGTCTACATGACTCATATCCATTTCTATAGTCACGTTTTACTAATATAGTAAACACTCTTGGATGTATTCCATTCGATGTTTGAATTGCAATTAACCTTCTTCTCTTAGTTTTTTATCTCGAGTTACCTTCCGATGTTGCTTTAAATTAAGAATGTTATTACCACACCGAGCTCTCATCTCCCTCTTTTAAAGTGGACATAAAATTTCATATAGTTTGCGAATGGTGTGCTTTGAAAATTTCTTACCTGATCGTATCTGCAGCTTCACCATGTAATATAAATTAACTGAGCGTTGAGGAATTGCAGCTGGATTATTGGCAGTCGTTTCATTTTGAAGCTCACACGTTGTATCTTGTAGCGGTGTTAACGGATTCGGAACAAAACTGGAAAAAAAAAAAAGGAAAAAAAAAAGGGTAAAGCATAATATTTTCATAACTTTGAAAAATATAATATTAAGTAAATATAATTCACTTTAAATAAACACTGAAATTCCCAAATTTCTTGTCCCGTCTTCAGGACCGTATAGCCCCTGAGCAAATTCGTTTGCCTCCCAAGAAGTCGAAATTTTCACCTGTGGTGGCGGGGGAGAGGGGTCCATTTTGCCTCCCATGGACATTTCATTTGCCTCCTAAGTATTTTGTTCTATATAGCTATACAGCCCTGCCTTCTCCAATAACTATAAATAGAAAATGAAGGCACCCGATGACGTAATTTTTCGTTTAGTATTCTGTCATGTAGGTCATTTCTGGTCAACGTTCTTTTAGATAACCTACGTTTTTTACTCAACAAACAAACAATATACTTTCGTCGTAGTGCCTGCAGTTTTTCAGCACTTTTTACCTTATTTTTTGGAAGTTCCAGGTAGAAGAGCTGGTTTGTGGAAACGAAAAAAAAATCAATATACTTTTTAGTAGACGGCAGAACATGTTTGCCTGTTAATATCGAGAATCGACGAATCATATTTGAGTCGGTGGCTTGAAATATGCCGAACGGTGGCAAATGATGCGTTTAAAACGTTAACAATGGCATATCAGATTTATGTGAACGAAAATAACGAAATTCATTCTCGAAGGTATTTTGAACTCCGCACTGGTATTATGTATAGTACTTACACGTACATTATGACGATCCCCTTGAGGAATAGGCTGAGAAATGTTACTTCAGGATTACTATATTATAGGTAGGCAGAAAATGTGTGAGATTCCCACAAAAATGAATAAGTGCCCTTAGTATACTGATGAATTAGAAATGCAGAGATTAAAAATGTTTTTTCTTTTTAATGACTTCTGGCAATGGAAATTTTCAGTTTTTTTTTTACTTATAACTATGAAAGAAAATTGGTGTTGAAAAAATTGCTTGTTTTGATAAACAAACCCTACAGATTCTTCTAGTATACCTATTGCTATTTTTAATGGATTAAAGATACACGTATTTGGCAAAACTTACCTGAAAACAGCTGCTTGGCATTCTGGGTCTTCTCTACACCATGTTTGACATTCATTTAGGGTAATATTTTTGGCTGTATAATATGTCGAAGCTCGATAGTCCTGATCGGTCAGTTTTTCGAAAGCTACTCGACCTGTAATGAATATAGAATAAAAATGCTTTCATTAAAAACTACACGTCATGAGCATTCCATTTTAGAAAATATGTACAAATAAATCTCGATTTTCCTGTCCAAAGATGTGAGAAAGACAGAGGTATATGTATATGTAGATGTACCTCATCATGCAAGTTCCAATATATAACTTTATTATCTGAAGCTAAAATTTAACCTAATGATTATTCTTCTAAACATGTGAACTTGCTCTAACACTAAAATTATATCAAACACTTGCTATATATGCAATTATTAAACCGGCTTGTAAAGTACAACTATCAGACTGCACTAATTTATTCATTTTTTTGTATTAACATTATTATTTTGTCATTATCTTATTTAATTATAATATGTTCCAGCTAAGAATTCCATAGAACTTCATAATAGTATTTGAAGAAGGCGACTGGTTGAAATCAAAAAAACTTTCTTCTCATTTTTTGAAGTAAAATTGTGACTCATGGAAATCTTACAATTAACTGGATAATAGCTGACTATCTCTCCAAAAAATTTTTTTTTCAGTTTTATTTTATCAATACTTTGCTACCAGCAAATATGAGCTATTTTGGTTAGTCTGAGCTTCTCTTTTCCATTTTGATTGATACACTTCTCCACTTTATTTTGTTGTCTAGTAAAAATTACGTAAATATGTATATTTTTCATCCATAGAAAAAAATTTTCATCTCTAAAAATTTTCAAATAGAAACTTTGATTCTTTTAATTTGTCAAAAACTGGTGTAACAGTTTTCAAATAATTTTCAATTTTACTCTTTACTCAAAAAACAGAGGTATTTTTAATGTAAAAATTATAGAAATTTTAACTTTTCTGAAAATGCCCACTTAGGATGCCTACTTATGCACCGGTTCGGAAATAAAATGCGATGAAAATGGGATGGTCTATGTACTCATAATTTTGAATAATTGATCAAGGACGTTAGAAAATACGAATGCCATCTTCAAAAACATCAACGTGCAAGAATGTGTCAAAAAATTATGTAACAACGAGACACGACAATCACCATAGACGTGGTTTAATGACATTTTACAAACCACAGAGAAACGTGTAGTGTAATTTCGAGGTTTCGAATGACCTTCGGATGATTTTATAAGAGCTTCCATCGAGCATAAATCATATTTCAGACCTACCTATACAATAATTTTCTTCAATGAACTGAGACAAATTGTCGAACGGAAAAGCAAACAAGATTTACCATTCGAATAGTTATGAAAAAATCATCTTGTGGTAATTCTGAGAGTGAAGCTTCCGCAGGATTATCATGAAATTACGGAGCTATATGGTACTTAGCCCGCGTCATTGAAAAGTGAAGAAACGGAAACTGATGGATAATTTTGTATAAAGAAAAAAAATGTTTCTCGACATTTTTAGGATGAGGAACGTAGAAATCAGATTTATAAAACATCAGCTGAACAATTTAGATATCGCTCAAAGCAATGGTTGACACTTCGATTTCCTCGAAGGTAGGATTTTTAAATTCAATGCATAATTCCAAATGTCACACCTCAATCAATTTTCAACCGATAAAGATGTTATTTTTATTTATTTTTTGCAAAATACTCATAAAACCTTTCCCCATCAAAAGCAATATCGTCAGCTCGAAATTTCCTATTTGAGGTACCCTTTTTTTATAGATCACATCACATACCTAATTATATTGAATGTAAGTAATATACCTCATTCTGTATTAGTCATGCCATCATGTTTGTATAGCTGCCCTTTATCAAGTTTACATTGCGTTAGGTTTTTGAGCAACCTGATATTTATGTAATACATAGGTGGATTAATGGGGAGGGGTGAGGGGGGAGGCAGAAACATAATTACCGCTAAGAGAAAATTGAAATTTTTAAAGGACTCAGTGATGGGAGGTATAAAAGAGGGTTGTTGAACAGACCAAGACATTTTCTAATAATATATGGGTAATATTTGGCTTTCTGCGAGATGATAGCAAAAATCTATACTTGTACCATTTTATCATCAAAGGTAGATCTACTATAAGAGTAAAAAATACTAAACCGACCAACTTTAAAACGAACATGCCTGTGCCTCACCTCTTGGCTCTTGCCTTCCTTGTTTACACACGCAGTCACAAGAAGAGCTAAACAAAGTATCCGTGACCTGAACTAATCTTGTTGGGTAAAATTTCAATAGACCCGTACCTTTGAAATGTTTCCACCGACGATTACCTCTAATTAGTTGGCCCAAACATAAGATGAAAACCCAGAATGTAGTTTGATCAGTTATACTCCTAAGTACGGATGTGATCGCTACAGTGACAGATTTTCGGTTTCCACGAATCCACAGTAAAGTGTAATTAAACTCGCACCAAAAAGTGTGAGTAAAAAAAAAAAGTAAACGTTACGGATACAGAGCAAAGTGCAGCTCCACTGAAGTTACCTTAATGTCATTAACCCACGTATCTGATCATGATCGTTATAATTTGCCAGAACCGTTTCTACTTCAAACATTGTCTAAAGCTAACGTTTACTTTTCCTTGTAAATCGATTTACGCGTAAAACGTTTAACAATATAAAGTATATGGAAAAAAGAGCAAAGCTGTGAGGTATAAGAATAAGCTAAGAAAAATACAGAAATTTGGAAAGAGGATTTTTTAAGAAAGAAGGTATCCAAAGAAGAAGTAAAATATTTGAAAAATGAGCAAATTTTAAAATTATGGTGTACTGAAATCAACTGATCATCGGGAAATGAATTCTTACTCGATAAAGTCAAATGTAAATCAAATGAAAAGACACGTATTTGGATACTGAATATATGGGCTTGAGCTACATGATTATTACTTTTCAAGGGAAATTTGTATGCTAAGGTGGATTATAGAGATTCCCCATATCAACGAAACAGATGATAAGGGTCCACTGTAAAGCAACGTTTTCAGAGTGAATACAGACTTTGCTAGCCTCGAACTCACAACTTTTACATCCCATAGCCGAGCATCTAGTCTTCGATTCAACCAGACCACCTTCCTATCATTAGCAATTCAAACAATATTGATGCCAGCAAACATTTTATGTATTTCAACGAACCATCCCAGCATAAAAATAATATTTTGAAATTTTCAGTACACTGAACGAAATTATTAGTACTAATTACTAAAATAGCATAATTTTTCATCACAGCTATACGGTTAGCATTTAATACAGATTTTCATAATTGTACTTAAATGAGTATAGCCCCATTTTATGACACATGTGAGACCCAAGATAAATCATGACATTTTTGTTTTGAAAATGGTCGAGTCATTTTTAAGAACGCCTGAAGACGTATTTTTAGTTGACATTCTTTAGGCAGACAAACGTTTTAAAAAAATCGTTTTCAACACTAGAAAGATCAGGTGGTGTCATATATGACACCGTTTGAATTTGGATGCGCCATTCCACAATTTTTAATATTGAAACTAACATATTATAAGTTACAATTTATGATTGTAATAATTTATTCGACAAATCTCGAATTGTCCCGGTTTTTCTATCCAAATTTTTCTCAGTGTGCTTTGAAGTGGCAAATGAAAATTTTGTCAAAACAAGCACAAAATTGCTATAGAGTACTATAAATAAGTACCCATGAGCATCTACATAAAATTATACCTTATAGACTAACAATCCGCATATGGGTTTGCGCATGAACCATCCCTATGGGCAAAATATTTTGAAAACGGATCCGTTTTATTCCGGGTTATAATCCGTTTCTGGATTATAACCCGGAATTTTCCTGTTTTCCGGCTTCTAAAACGGATTTCGAACGGATTGTAATCAGTCTTGCCGGAAATGAGTCCGGATTATTTTCCGTGAAGGCTGTTTTATCATATTTGTTGGCCCGGGTTATAATCCGTGAAACCGTTTTACAAGCGGATTTAGAAAAATTGCCCAAAAATTATCACTGATTATAATCAGGAAATCCGTTTTACAAACGGATTTGGAAAAATAATCAAGATGACAAAAATATCTGCAAATTTTCAGATCCGATGGTCGAAAATAAAAACGGACTGACAACGGATAAAATTCTCATTTTCCGGATCATTTTCTCATTTTTTGCCCATCGGGATTCTGCTAAAAATACGCGAAATGTTATATTTTCCAATCTGCCTTTTCACTAAGTCGGACATGACATAAAGGGAAAACTCTATTGATGAGTCTTTGAGCAATAGAGATTTTATTTGATATTCTTAAATAATGTGTTAGTTTCTACTGGTTTCTCTACCATGTTACACATTTTTGTGTCCAAAACATTGAGATTGAAGAGAGTACAAAATTAATAATCGAAAATGAAAATTTCGTGTAGCACACCTTAAATATATCTAAATGAAATTTTTTGAATTGCTATTTTGCAATAATGTGACTGCTGGAATCATTTTTGGGGGAGGAGATCAGAACTTGAAGTGATTGAAAGAAGAATCATATAATATCACCCTTATTACCGCGTCATTCTAAAAAAAAACTAAATTATATGAATTATTCTGAACTTTAATGATGAATGCGAATAATAACTTTTACTGCAGTAATAACAAAATATCATTTTTTGTGAGTGCGAAAGCCTGCTTATTCGAGTATTTTCAGCTGGGGCTACGCCCTCACAAATTTTTTGTGGTACTTTTATTATGATTGCGAAATAAAAGGCTTCTCGGGAAATGTCAATGGCATAAAAAGAAATTATAAAATTCTAGTATCGAGGGTATTGGACTTGAAGAGGAGTACATTAGGGTGTACGAGTGTGCGAGCAGAATTATATTCGAATTTCGATTAGGTTGGGAGAAAATCAATTATTTTTTTTTTTTGGTAAAGCTAATAAATCCCAGTTGTTGATGATGTAGGCGTGGTGATTGCTTATTTTGAACCTACTATCGTCGTAAATAATATGATTTTTTGGTGGAAGATTATCTAAGTAGATGTTTCAAGACTCAGCAGCTAGAGCTATAGGATGCTATTTTCCATGGGAAATTGGCAACAATTGTTTTCTTTTGGCAGGTACTTTTGTCAATAGACTTACTGCCAATTGTAAAATGAAGAGGCAAAAAATAAGAATAAAAGAATTATATCTATTTGAACGGCAGTAAGAAGACCTTGGCACGAGTCATTCAACTTGGAAAATAAGTATCGATCAGTCATCTAATCAGTATGTTTACGAAAGATATATTACCGCAAGATTCATGATTGCAGTATACGATTTTTTGCAAGTTTAGGAGATCCTTTTTGCTTTATTGATAATTGTTAATAAATGATACAAGGTTGATGACTTTTGAAAGTCTCATTTAAAATAATAAGTTTAAGATCTTGAAATTTTTCATCCGAAGATTATTTTGAAATATATGCATTATCCTCTTACACACTTCTTTCTCAAGTCAAATTATTTTCATTATTCAGCAGCTTAGAGACAGATGATTTGATAGTTTGCCAACCAATTTCAGTTAAATTAAAATTTCTCATTATATGATAAATTAATGTTTAAGATATGGAATTTTTTCATCGCCTGAGATTATTTTCAAAAATGCAATATCCCTTTACACACTTTTTTCTTTAGCCAAATTCTTTTCATTATTCAGTATCTTAGAGACAGATGATTTGATAGTTTGCCAACCAATTTCAATGAAATTAAAATTTCTCATAACAAAAAGTTTAAGATGTTGAATTTTTTCATCCTGAGATTATTTTGAAATGAAAATATAATGGGGGATTCAAAACAGAAAATGAGATCTGAAAGTGAAATTTTTTTTGCGTTCTACAAATTAAACCTAATTCGCCCCCCCCCCCTCCTCAATCTAAAAACAAAAAAAAAATGTATTTTTCACCCTAAAGTCCGTTTTTGTTTTGGATCCGCTATTAAGAAATCAGTGCATTACCCGCTTAAGAAATGAATAGGATGTGACTTCCCTTTTGCTCCTTTATTTTTTTTTTTTTTTTTAATGTAGAAAACAAGCCCATGTTACCTGCATGAGCTTCTCTTATCCAACAAAGAACTGTAATTTTAACCGAGTATTAAGTGAAATTAAAGGACAATAACTTTATTTTCTCACTATAACTTTCAAATATTTAGCCTGATATACTTTTGATAATTCTGTTTTTCTACTCGTATGTTATAGACTCTTACATACTGGATTTAAAAAGGCATTAACACGTACTGTCCCATATAAAATGCTGTCAATCTGTTGAGCAGCCTTGTGGAACGTCGTCAAAACTAAACGACCCACTAAATTTTATCAAACATAACAAATTGATTTGCACTTACCTAACGTTAAAGCGGCATTACTGCAAAGTATAATCAGTGACCAGCTACATATTGTCGATATGTGATATGTCGGATGAGTGTACAACCTCATCATACACCTGAAATCATAAGAGAAAAAAAAAAGGAATGAATGAGTACTCTTTTAATGTGTCAAAGAGTTTTTTCAACCGATATTCATTTTTTTTTTAAACGAGCACACATTTAATCCGCAGTATAATGGTTCATCATAACCCATTCAAGCGTATTAATTATGTTTTCACTTTGGACCATTGTCGATTTTAGACACACTTTTTTTCACCCGCAGTGTCTCACATCGCAAATGGACAATTTTTATAAATACTCCATTTGTTGGTCACTTAACACGTGTCATCGTTTAAGATTTTTGCAAAACTAATGATTCAGCATTTGAATTAATTCCATCATCGGTGGTTAAAATAGAGCAGGCTAAAACACTGAGAAAAAAGAAAATGACGACTTGCTGGGTGCAAAAATTTTAGTGTCGCATTTAAAAAAGAATAATATCATTAGGTAGTCAGCAGTTGAAAAATTCGGGGGTGGGGACAGATATGGAAGCCTGAAGCTATATAGTAGATATTTTTTTTTTTTGCTGTGTGACCTGATCGAATTCTTTTTATCAGAATTTCCTTCGTACGTGCGTGCCCACTTCATAATTAAATCTATGCTAGACTTAAGCCTTTCCTCGTCATGTTCCGATTTATTGGCCCTGTTTTGTAAAAACTTGGTAACGTTCTTCTTTTTTTTTTTTTTTTTTTTTTTTACACTTAACGTATATATCAAGGCGTGAATTGTTTTTTTTTCTAGCCTGCCTGCCTGCCTGCTTGCTTCTTTAATACAATTAACAATAGATAAATACATTACCTACTTTACGAGAGAATATTTTCGATGAACGGTTAATGCGTGGTGAAAAAGAGGTAGGGGCTGTGATGGAGGTGAAGATGATGAGGATTTAGTTATGCCAAACGAGAAAATAAGAAATTGGAATATTTTATTACGACATACAAAATGAAGATGAGCAGTGGCGGATCCAAAGAGGGGGGGAGGGGAAATTTCTCCTACCGCAAATCAAAACAAAATAGACCGATAATCCACAAAAAAATCAATTTTCTTGAACCCCTCCCCCATTATGCTGAAAAAAACGCAATCTCACCATTTTAGCATTTACCATGCTTTGAAAAACTTTGGATTCCCCCCCCCCAAAAATGGAACTCTGGATCCGCCACTGAAGATGAATATAGCTGATAGGGTTTGGTGAAGATTCATCTTACACCTTAGCTTTGACCAAACTGACATTGACGAGAGATTTGCAATATGAAGTCCTTTGAGGTAGGTTCATCTTATATCTACTTGATTGTAATCATTCTTGTTATTACTATTGCAACTGCAATATCATCTATAGTTTGTAAAATAAACTTTTATAAGAAGATAGTTTTACAATATTCAATACTATTTTAACACTAGAAGTACCAGGTAGTGTCATATACGATACCACTTAAAATTTTCAGATGGTACTTCTCAAAGGACCAATATTTTGAGAACCCCTGACTTGTATCATACGACGCCACCTGGTCCTTTGAGGTTACTCTTGTGGTCACCTATATGACACCACCTGGTCCTTTGAGTATTCGATTAAAACCTGCTATTTCTAGTGCTAAAAACAGCTCATCGACCCGAGTGCAAAAAACTTGTCAAGTTCGAAAAGAGTTACTTATTCATTTTATGGCTGAATTAGTATCACCAGCAGGTGCAAAAATATTATAGTATTAAACGTAAAAGATTGGGTAGTAATGTTTTTAGATTAATTAGATTTTGGACTCGTGCTACAGTAAAATTAGAATATTGAAAAACAAAATCTGACTAAAAATGTTTATAATCACTGCAGATAAATTAATGACAAATGTGAAACCAACTGCACCGCAGATGCAAATGCTACTTATAGGATACGTTTGGTTATAGGTGCTGTTGAATAAAAATGGAACCATCGCTACCCTAATGACGTCACACTTAACTCTGATACAGGTTTATAACAGCTAGTCGGATAATGCAAATATCTAAATTTTCACCTCTATTCACCTAAAACTAAGCAAAATTATTTTACTTCCAGGGAGATATGTCCTCAAATACATACAGAATTTGAAGTCAATCTGTTTTCTAATGAGACCAAAGGCCTGAATTCCATCAGTAATTAACCCAAAGACCCAAAGACCTTATTATTCACTCGTGAAAAATTGTGGAAACCTCGTCGACGTAGGCCTCCACTTTGAATATCACAACCGATGGGTGCATTGGTCGTAGAAAATGTAGCCATTTTTACGAGTACAAATCGTTAAGTTTCGTTTTTAATGCGTTTTTCAAGACAATACAAGGTATTTAATGGCTAGAATTACACGATCCTTTATCTCTCTAAAAAAAAAAAGCTACAGCTTTGTTGAGGTAATTTGATCGGGGTACTGGATGGAATTTCTACTGCATCCATCTCTAGAAGTGAAGATTTCTCTTACATAGCAATAATATGACTGGAAGAAATTCACAAATGTTTTCAAAATTAATGGCTCCGTTGATGCCCCATAAACTGGTAACCGAATTCCAGTATCCTTATGGCCCTTGCATAGTTTATATTTTCTTTGAGACATTTTAATAAAAATCAGCCATCAGCTGGTTCCAGTTTGATTCGACACAAGGTATAACTTTTCGTAGGTATATGCCTCTAAGTGATCGAATCGCTGATCGGGTCAAAGATCGTAGGCGTACACAATTTATAAATAAATTAAAGTTGAAGGCATTTGGATGTAACGTCATTATGGAGCTTGAGGAAACGTCGGTCAGGCTAATTAGTATTCGTGTTTTTTATTTTCTACTTTTTCCATTCGGCGTCGAGCTCACGCACAAAAAAACCGCATTTCGTTAATAATACATCTTCCAGTTAGATTACAGATTAATGTGAATTGTGTATGCAGTTGAAAAAGGTCGCTGGACGATATTGGTGATGGAATTTTAGCTCTGCAACATTCTTATACACTTTGCATACTCCCACTAGAGTGCATTTCATTCGAATTGAATTTGGTTGCACCTTACAACTCCTAAGCAATGCATAATAGAAGTTTAAATATACCAATTTTACTGATAAATCTACATTCCACCAATAAAATTTTTACACTCCAGCTTATAGGTATATTTTCTATTCTACACTTCAATTATTGGGTACAAATCTGATATCGTTAGTAATTCATCGAGTTGGGTGAAAAATGTTGATCAGCTGTTGATTTGACGTAAATAGAGGTAGGTATAGTTGATATATTTTATACAGGGTGTTCTGCCTTGAGCTCACCACTTAGCAACTGCAGATAGAGCAACATAAGTTACATTCATATATGATAGTTTGCATACTCTCAGGTGAATAGGGGTTGAATAAGGTTGAAATAGCTTTGTTCGCACGCTACCAGTCCTGGTAATACTGGGCCAGTACTATGCAAAATATGCCAGAACACTGTTCGAACGCTTTTCTGGTAAACAATTTATCTGTTTGTAGCGCAAGCAGGAAGTTTACAGGAAATAGTTCCTGGTCATAATTTGCCAGGAGCTTAGAGGTCCTGATAACGGACCAGGAAGAATTGAAATACCTCAAATTTGTTCATCTTGAAAATTTTAATCACTTATCAGTGTAAGTATTTTGACTACTTTCAAGAGTTTCGTGAATAAAATTAATTTAAATGACTGAATTTTGTAAATTTAGTAATCAAATATGAAAAAAAATATTTTGTATTTAAGTTATAGGAAACACTGACGACATTTCTAAGTTTGATTTCAAATGTATTCTAGAAAAGAACGAGTGAAATATTTTCATTCTGCATAAATATTTGAAAAAAATGTTACTTGATAATTAATTTGGTAGAAAGTGTTGAATCCTTTAATATGCCAGGAAAATTTTTCGAACGCTTTCATTTTTCTGGGCCAATACTAAGCCAGGTTACAGACCAGGAAACCTGTACTTACAGTTGCCTGGTAGCGTGAGACTCTTATTTTTGTGTTTTTTTTTTTTCGAACTGATCACGTAGTGATTTTATAAGATTCTTATTTTCAAAATTATGATAGAAACCTCTCGTTAGCACCATTGTTTAGCAAACAGGATGCAATTTATTAGTATCTATTAGAAATCAGACCAATCAAAGGAACCAGAATACAATTATCAATAAAAATACAAAAAATTTCAGGTAAAAAAGTTTTAGACTAAATGAAATGAAAAAATGTTATCTCAGTAAGTACTATAAGTACCTTCAAAATTCATTTTTGAAAGGAAGTAGCACATATACCGAGAGAAATGAACAGTATTAATTACAAACAGTATAGTAACTATTCTCATCACAGTTGAGAAAATTATTATTTATTGTAGACATTTTTAATATTTGTGGTATTTTTTACTATCTTAGACGTCTAGACGATATATTTTGCTATTTTTGTAGTAGTTTTTGCCACAAATTTTGAATTGTCAGTTTTCAAAAAAAAAAAATTAAAATTTACAACCTAATTCAATTTTTGTCAGTGTATTTTATAATAATAAAAATTATACTGAAGTTAAATTTTTTTTATAATCAAAAAACTGGTTATAATTTTTACCTTTGAAGAAATCAAGGTCAATTGGCTGAGTATTCGCATGCATCTTTTCTCTCCCACACGTAAATGTTTTAATTAGGCCTAAAAACGAGTCATTATAGCTTTCTACAAGATGTAAAGGCAAATCGAGAGTTTTAAGGAGGATTCATTCGAATAATTATCTTAAAAAAAAAAAACGATATGAAAAATGGCGAACATGCGTTGGAATGGCATCAACAGCATGCGTCTTCTTCTAACAGAAAGAGTAAGGGCACAAATGCACCTGCGTGTTTATAAAAGTGAAATTATATCTAGAGAAGTGAAACAAAAGAATATCGTAATTTTATTTGTAATTAAAATTATAAATTCAATAACAAAAAAAAAATAATAATAATAAATGCTTCTCATACTTTACGTCACATATATGAAATTTATGGGAAATGAAAGAGAAGCTTCATTATATTGTCGATTTCGAATATAATATGTGTTAAGTAGGAGACACAGGAGAAGAGAGAACTTTTAATTAGTGGTAGAAAGTGAAGCAGCAAAAAGAATGGAAAATATTGAATGAAAGAAAAAAGTTGAGGGAAGTGCTAAAAAGTATATCTGACAGTTGGCGCGACTAATTGCGATGGAATGATAAGGTCAGCTTGTGGCAAGGGAAGGGTAACCGGTGTGATTTATTTTGTCGAGACAAAATCTTGCCGAGTCATTAGTCGGTAGTTATTATGCTGTCGTTTTTAGACACCGATTTTATTTGGTCAGAATTAGGTTAATGTATCGCGGTTAATCATTTTTTACTTTTTAATTTTTAGGGAGATTGTGGCGGTTATACGATTGAATATATTATATTTTATAATCCATCCAATGAATTGACAAGTTTTCATATAGCAGGTATTTATAATTATCTTATGGTCTATTTGATAAAATGGTTATACTTTCAAGAAAAAACAAATTTTTCTCGCACACCAACGTGGAGGTATAGGTGGTATAATAATGAGTGCAATTAATAAGAAAATACACATCGTTTCTCAGAGAATTGAAATTTATTTTAAAACAATTGACCTAATAAATAGATAAGGTAAGAATGACTGATATACTGACAACTTTAAGAGAATATTATTATGCTGTTGTTGCTCAGTTGAGTTTTTTTTTTAAATTTTGTTAAATTTGTTTTTTTCTATTTCTTTATTGTTTTTGATAATTTTCTTATTGTATTAAAATTTTATTTAATAAGTATATTTTTTATTGTTTAAAATGGAGTGCATTTTTTTTTTTTTTTTTTCCGATGAAAAATAGCGTCAAATTCTGTGGTAGAGAACTTTTGAAAAACAAAATATTTTAATTGTTGAATGTTGACGTTGCTTTTGTTTTTTGTTTTTTTTCTCAATGGTACTTGAATGGTGTTAGAATGCTACGAAAAAAAAAAAACAACAAAAATCACTCAATATCCATAAAACTGCGAATAATGCGTAGAATTTTAGAAGTCCTTTTTGAAAACTGCCTTTGGTCCTACTTGCACAACACAGTCAATATCATCAAAACGATTAGCGTTAGTCAGCAATCGTCATTTGATTGGCTATAGTAGTTTGCTCAAAATTTTTTTCCAAATTCACTCCAGTAGTAACAATATAGAAATCCGTATCACATTAATAAATAAATAAATAATTTAAATTTACGAACTTGGAAACAAACATAATTGATGTATGATGGGGGTGGATGATGTTCAACTCCTTTAGCTGATATGATTTTTAATATTTTCATTATAAAAGTAAATATAAGTGAAAAATGGAGAAGACGTTTCACCAAGAATGTTGATGAGGGTGATAATTATTTCCATCGTAACGCTCTGCTTCTATTCTTATGCAGTTGATCTGTCAGTTAATTCCTCGGTTTTCATTCGAAACATGAAGCCATCAATCTTTACTCACATCTCTTTTCATCAGTGCCTAACAGAGTAAATTAATTTTTCCAGAATGATCCTCAGTCTAAACTAGTTTTTTTAGTATCTACTCCTTATATCTATTACAGTCTTCGGTATGAAATCATATAACATCTAATAACTAAAAGTATTGAGATGAAGTTTGTATTGACTAAGTGAGTGCGGGTACCTGTACGTTGAAATTAATTTATTTTAGTCAGTTCGTATTTTTGTTTACTTCAAGTTTGAACAATTACAAGTATATGTAGGATATACGTAAGTACTAATCAGTTTATCTAGTTGATTTATTTCCCCAGTATTCAATAAATCCATCCATTTATATATCTATTTCCTACAGGGCATTAGGTCAACCGACAGACTTACTGGGGGTTTAATATGAATTCTTCGGTTTTTCTCATACTGAAACTTCTGAAAATTAGTGAAAAATGGACTTACCTATAGTAAGAGGTTTTCAAAATAATGAGCAATCAAAATGTAATTTTTTGAATATTCCTTCAGTAGGTAGCTCTACTTGTTCTGGCAGGCATAAGGGATCCATCTTTGGAAAATTTCTTGAAATAAAAATGAAAATTTTTTTCTCATGCAGTAATAGGATTAAAAAAAAACATTCACTTCCTATTTTATCTCGGTTCTTCATTTTTAGCTGTAGAAAGCCTGGCTAGCTGATCATTCTTTATTTTACATACATTAGTTAATACGAAACTTTTTTTTAATTTTTTTTTTAATTACCTCTTGCTTCCTTAATTTCATTTTATTTTTGTATTTCGAGTATTTTTTACAAGAGCATAGGAATTTCATATTTCAATTTTTGATTTTTTTTCAATGTTTTAATTAAAATTTATTTTTTTCATGAGATGCTATGCATCATAAAAATTTCTCTCGAAATTGCAGTTTGTGTTCGTTGCACTTTACACTCGAAGCCAACCACTGCAGAATGAGATGGCTCGGTAATTATGTATGCAGTAATTATATTAATATGCTGTGGCTTTTAAATGACCGTATACTTTGTTAAAAATAAAACGGCGCTTCTGGACGAAATAAAGTGGCAAAATTAAATACAAGAAAAGTAAAAAGCACCCCACTGCGAGAAAATAATTACCGTACATATTATTTTGTGGCTTCCTTCATGTATTTTTTTATCTTTTTTATTCTTCTCATTCATTCTTGACAATTAAGACGATGTCGTATGGCACGAGACAAAAAAAAAAAACTGTTAAATCGTTTACATTGTTCGTCGTCGGCTCCTTTATCATCGAAAATCCTTACAGAAGTTCTTTTATAGCGATAAAAAATTATACTGGCTACACTGTAAAACTTGTTCAACTTTCGTATCTCTTATCATTTGCTGGAATCTCTGCTGCTGGACAGGGAACACTGTTTAAAAGACAATAGATGCAGATTTTCATTATAACAGTGGCTGATTCAAATTGCAAGATATTTCTGCAGATATCTTGATGCCATTTACAATGAATTCGAACCAATGATCATTTATTGGAAATCGTTTGCGTAAAATAGCATTGTAAGGTCTCATTATTCGCTTATAAAGTTGCAAGAAAATATTTAAAACCTGCTTGGCAAAGGCCTTCGAGAGGAATTTACGAGGCTTCTAGTCCGAAACAATTAACAAAGAGCTGCTTCGAGTTTACAGAGTAAGCTGATTGCAAATGAAAGAATTAACTAAACAATGCTACACATAGTTTTAATAAGACAGGCAAATGATTTATTGCTAAAATCTGAGGCAATTCTAAAAAAAAAAGAAGAATTAAAATATGCACTCTATTTCAATTAATATTTCCTGAATACTTCAATTTATTAAAGATAATTTCATTGAATGATAAACCTCATTATAGATTAATAGCAGAAGGCCAGTAAGTAGTCTAACAAAACTAAAATAGAAAAGTTCTAGGTAGGTTATATAGCTATAGTTTTTCCACGTGAGACGATAAAGGTTAAAGATTCTTTGGTAAAGATACCAAATTATGATGAAATCTGAGAAAACAAACCTCCGAGTTGACAAAAAATTTCCCAGAAAGGTCTAAAATGAGTTTCAAGATTTAAATTATACTTTTCAATTTTTATGGGAAGTTAATGTGCATTAGTCGAAGGAACATTTCAGAACCTTTAAGTTGCTTATTTTATTATTTTACACCTTGTCTCTGGAGGCGAAAGTAGAAAGTCAAAAATTTTTATAATACTCGTAACTACAAATCTGTTTTTCTGTTGAGGTTGCATTTTATAAGACTTGAGAGGCCATGAGGTACTTTTGGTCTATGAGACTGGAAGATTAGGTGACTAAGTATCAAATTCACACATCGTTATTGCTGAAAAATACTTAATTTTCCAGAATTTACAGAAAAAGCATTAATATTATAATTGCCAAATTTCCACGTTTTTTTCCCTCAAAATTTAATAAGGTATAATTCATTTTTCAACTCTAAAAACCTTGAACGCCCCTAATTTCTGAGATGAAAATTATCGAAATGCTTTATTAGATTATGGGATTCGTAATTCAATAAAGAAAAAAATCTTCTTGAAAAAAATGCAGGTGACATTCTAATAGCAAAAACTTAGTAAACATTATTGACACGTCAGAGTAAAAGAGAATTCTACACAAAATTAATTTAATTATCTCCAAAGCTACAGGTACTGGTTACGAAATTCTGCGTTCTTCCAACTTTTCACCTTTTTATGTGTGAAGAAGGAATGTATTTTTTTTATTTTATTTTTTCAAACTTCCACGTGTTCTTCACCATCTTAAAGCATTTCAGGTGCAGTTTTTGGTATGTAGATATACAAGGTAATACTCTCTTATCATAGGAAAAGAATGTAAGCACATAGGTACTCGAAAATATCTATACGGAACACATGCTCAATGCGTTATGTTTTTTTCTAACTTGTTTTGTAACGGTATATAAAAACAGTTGAATAAAAAAAAAAGAGTCAAGATTAAGACAAGCGAACACTACTGTGTAGATCAAAATAAACGAGAAATGCAATTAAAAAACGAAAAAACGAATGATAGCAGAAATTATCAACAGGTTTTTGATGAAAGCTGAGAAGTGACAGTATACCGATAGGGTATATTAACTTGAAAACAGTCCAAGATAAATTCATATAAACTTTTCTGAATTATATTCAGGAATTCATCGGACTTGTGGAATTCAACTTAGAAGGATTTGTTAGGCCAAGTACTCTTCCTTTTGGGAGAAATTTCAAGTGACAGATCTTATTATTTTCTGTTAGTTAAGGTATGTATAGTTTATGACACGATGAATCCAACATGAAAATATCTGATAACTGTTTATACAGACCATGTGAGGAGGTTACAAAAATTGGGGGAAGTTAATTCACTTGTCTAGCAATCTCAGTAATCCTACTGAGTCTTATAGCCATGAAAAAATATGAACAACTATGTCATCTACAGACTTACAGCTCGTACGAACAAAATTATCATTCAAATCGTGGAATAAAGTTATAAGAATTATTTGACCGAATAAAGAAGGTATTATCCGATAAATTGAGAAAAGTGTAGGATCACTTAAAAGAAATACACGAAGAGAGAAATTAGTATTGATTGCAAACAGGGTAGTAACTTTTCTCATTAAAGCTACGAAAAATTATTATTTATTGTACGTAGACATTCTCAATTTACGTTTTACAAACGATATTTTCAATAGGTAATATACAATCCACTATTTTTGTAGTAATTTCTACAAATCTTGACTGGTCCCTGTTTTCCCATTCAGATTGTATAAATTACTTCTTAATTTTTTTTTTTCAGTGTGACATATTATTAGGTGTGAGATAATATTGGATCAATCGTCCACAATAAGCAGTTACTCTTCTTTTTTTTTCTATTCTTGGGAATGCAATTATTATGATGAAATTGGAGAAAAAGTACTTTAGAGTGAAAAATAATTTTCAACAGAATGGCACAAAATAAGTTGTAAGGTCAAAATTACAATTTTAAAAATTTTTATATCAATTAAACTGTTCATAGTCTGAGGAATATTTTAGATGAGGATGCAGTCTGAACATCAGTGGTGCACATACACTTTTAAAAAAACTTATTTTTTCAACAAAAAAAAAAAACAACAACAACAAAAACAATTTGAAGGATAAAGCTGCAGCCAATTAAAATGTCGAAATCTACGTTGTTTTATTTTTAGTTTGATCATAAATCAACGAAAAAAAATTTAATAATACTGTACACAAAATCTGTGATAGGTTTTGGAGGTAGTTATCAAGTGAAATTGACAAATAAAAAAAAAAAAAAAAAAGGTAAAATTGAAGCAAAATATAAAATACGAGTATGGTCGATAGAATTATTATGAGGAAATAACATTAAGAAAAAAATCTAGTACGGTATATCACAGCAATAAATTTTTTTGTTTAAGAAAAAAGTATTTCGGTTAACGGTTATTTAAACGAGGCTTAATTACGATGGTATGAGGAAGACTTGGGTTCAAATAAAAAATTATTGTATGATCAGATTGACTTGGAAAAAAAAAAATTGAAAACGAGTTTTTGTTGGCTTTTGACCGTAGAGCTTGTATATTTGCATATTACTGAGTTATATATTCTTCTGTCTTTAATTATCCTTCTTAACTAATTAAAAATACGACACACGATAACTGTAACGCATAAGTAATGGGTTTAACGCAGCAGTGCTTCTTAACATTTTGATTAATTTCAGTTCGTATAGTGTTGTGAATAAAACAATAAATTATGGGGTGTAAGGGGGATGAGATGGGTATCAGTGGTAAAGTTAAGGGCGAGTTGGCCAATAAAAAAATTCGATTTTGTTGTAGGAAGGGATAAAAACTTGGGAAGCGAATTACTGAATTATTTGACAAAAGAATTCTGAAGATCTTAATTTACCCCCCAAAATTGCAGTGTTTGAAGAGGTTACTCTTCGAGAATACCTTGTCATAGCACTCCTGATATGACACATACGAATTACATATAACTCAAAGACTAAAGAGTAGAAAACTAGAAATGTTACCATTTCAGCATATCAAAATAATTATAAAATCATCTGACGTATTAACTATTATAATAATTTAATAAAATCTTCAAAAATGAACCATATCGACTAGTTTACTATAATATTAATTGTTTAATTCTCACGTCACGCCATGTTCCACCAACATAATCACCATCGTTTTCTACCAAAATCTATCATCCCAACTTTAATTAGCCAATTAGCGGACATAGTTGAGACCTACAGTCGTCTATAACTCTCGTTACTTTGGCGTCTGTCTGCAATTTGAAGCGCCAAATATAATTTTACACAGTAACAGTAGATATAGAAAAAAAAAAAAAAAGCACGAGAAAATTACCAATTTTTAGATGCCAAAAATCATAACAAGCGAACTGCACAAATTGCTCTAAAATTATGGGGTTCTTTGACACGACCTTGGAAGAAAAAGAGGAATCTCTTCGAATTTTTTCTAATTATATACACCCATACAGTTATCGCCCATAATTCGCACTCGTCGATCAGGAAGGTGTTTTTCCGCCATCTTTTCACTCTAACATTCTTCATTTGCACATTTTCCCAATAAAAACACTGTGTCGAAATTGAGCCAAGTACTTATTCTAAAAGCATGACTTGTATCGGTCAGATCGAGATATAATTTCTTTGAAGATGATTCCATAATTAGAATGATACTCCTTCATAGAAGAGTAATCAGCGGTAATCTTGACCGAAACTGTCTGGACGATTATTATTTGAAGGAAAAAAAAAATATATCAGTGTAATCCGGTTTCTCGTCTAAGCCTATATTTTATCTTCGGGTCAACAGCAAAGAGTGATGAAAAAAGGAGAGTGGAAGAGAATTGGAATAAATGCTGTTGCATGAAGCTGTAAAAAATGCAGTGTTAGAGTACCTATGTAATGACGATGCAGCATTTTTAGAGGGCTAAATGAAAAAAAAAAATGAATGCTCACGTTTTGTGTGCATTTTAAGAGTTCAGTTAGATTTCATTTTTTTCAACCGACAAATGTGTGTGAGATGTAATGATTTAATAACAAGGTCATTACTAACAGAAAAAAAAAGAAGAAGAAAATACTTTATAGTATTACACGTTATAGAATGAAGTCAAAACTGTATCTACCTATCCTCAAAAGTCCAGAAATATTCGATAAAAAATAATAAAGGTATACCTTTATTTTCATCATAAACCAGTCACGTAGTAGTTAATAGTCCTTCTTGAGACTAAATATAATGAAACTCTCACACCACAACAAAGACCAAAAGTTGCACATTGAAAAACCAACCGTTTTTATCAGCTTTCATCTGAAACTATAAAATATGAAGTCATCAAAATTCAAATTTTTTGTATTTGTCAATTTTCACTCAAGTTCTGAAAAATTTGAAAAAAATATTAAAACAACCTGGTGATTGAAAAATTAGTTAGTTGAATTACACCATTGGCAGTGCTAATGTTGTAGTGTTATTTACATTATCTCTATAATTATACTCATCACTCATCAGAATTGAAGAGTGAGCGACATGTTCAAAACTAAGAAAAGCTTAGCAAAAAACAACCAACTTTGGTTTTCTGGTTGTTTTTGATTAATGAATAAATAGGCTCTTTCAAATGGCATGGTTAAAAAACATTCAAAAAATCTTAAAGCAATTTTAAAAATCGATCGCTAGTTTGTGACACGTCACTGAAATGATAAACCGCAAAATACTTACTCGAGTTTCTAGAATACAAGTTTATGAAAATGCCAGCTTCTCACCAGAATAATTAATTGTTTTGAAAATAAAATCATTCCATGTCACTGCACATTTTCTCACATTTAGTAGATAATTAATATGCCTATACTTATGTAACAAAGACGAAAATGGGTTTGCAAAAGATTCGTTCAGCAGCTTCACTCGTTTTCAGCTCTTGCTCTACGAAGTTCAGCTATCATTCTACAATTACTTTTTTTCGGCCCTTCGTGTATAATATACCCATATCTTTTCAACAGAACTTTCTGTTAATTTCATATTACTATAGTTCAGATAATAAAGATAATATCATTTGAGAACAAAACATGAAAATCTTCTTCACACAAGATGCGACACAAGAACAAATAAAATAATCGCCTTTAAGAACGTGTATCCAAGAATAAAAAAAAAGACTCGTACATAATAATTGAAACAAGATCATAATTATAATTTTAAAACGTTAATGCTTTACAGTATCTATCAATCATAACATAATAAGCGTTCAAGTAAATATACAATCATGTAATTTGAAAATTAAACATCGAACCTTGTTTTCTGTCTTACATAATGAACTTGAAATTTAAAAACAAAAAATAATTCAGAAAAATTTCAATTTTTAAAATTGTCAAAATATTTATTTTAATTCTTGCATCATACCATATCTATAGCAATCAAAATCATAAAAGTCTGAGTAAAAGAGGTACTTTGAGACCGATTAAATCAATATTTTCCAAATTTTCTTTACACAAAACGGCGAGACTATACTGTAACAAACTTCGTGTATCATTGAAATAAGTAAAAAAAAAAAAATCTAAATATTATAATGAAAATAATTCGAGAAAAATAATACTCGTAACTCGAGAAAATTACATGCATTAAAGGCAATTATACTTGATAGTTTTTATTTTACAAGCTACTATTATTTTCAAAAAATTTCTGCTCTTCGTATTAATTTTTACATATTAGAAATCGCATAGGGGTATTGTTCAAGTATGGAATAATTTCGATGATAAATGCCTACACGTATAATACTTTCAACAAAATCTGCAAAATTTCGACCTTACCCGAATGTTTTATCGCGTTGAGACTTTATTGACTCCACCAGCAATATGAAATTGCTGTTCGATTTTCAATATGGCTTTTTTCAATCGCTGCGCATTTGAATAGTCTTTCTGTTTCAGCAGACTGGAATATTGTTTTGGAAGTTTATCACGAAGTATTTGTCTGCGTTGTTTTAGACCAACTTCACAAATGACCAATGTTTCGTTAATATATAAGATGAAGTCCAAAACGGATGTCATATTCAAACTCTTCATGGTTGCTGTGCATACAAATTCCTTCAATTCGATCTTGTAAGAATTTATCTTCTGAATCATTTCTTCCTTCTCGGAATACAGATGGTCACGTTCTTGGAATAACTTTTCTTTTTCAGCACACAGAACTGCGTACATCTTGAGTATCTCCTTTTTATTAGCCCGCAGTTCTTCAGTATTCCAAATTTGCAATTTGGCCAGCTCAGCTTCCAAGTTCCAGTCGTTATTCGCCATCATGCACACAAGATCACTTCAAGGCCTACAAAAGCATTCACAACTGAAAAATTGTTTTACACGATTAAAAAATCTTGAAAATGGCGTTCACTTGAACTAATCAAAAAATAATTTAGCTTCGAAAATACACGAAATCTCACGGTTCGACGTAGGCGCAGATTATTTGACAGAAAATGACCGAAATTCTGGAATATGTTTCGGATACAGTGATATCGACTATAACTTCTAGAGCCAACTGAAAATTCGATCACCAAAACTGTAGCACGGCCATGGCGAAAACGTCGACCAGTTTGAATCTGCCTTATCTAAAAGATAAGCCAGCTTGACGGACAACAATAGTCTTATTTTGAATGAATCTAACCACGAAAATGTTTTGACGGGTGAAACCAACTATCTTCACTTACAAAATCAAAATCAAGTCGATATAAAAGTTCAGGAAGGTGGAGATAGAAAAAAAAAATGGGTGACGAAATACAATAACTATATATTCATTTGATACTTTTATCATTCAAAATATATAAGTACCTAAGCTAATATTCGTAGATGGAAAAGATTTTATTCCAAAACATAAAATTCGAGTAAAAATATATATACCTGCATAATACTCGCACGTGAAAAACTGAAACCCTCCCTTTCCTCTTCTATGCAATATTGACATTGCACAAATGTATATAGCTCTGCTGGAGGCCAGTATAGGTACATTATGGTTTAAGTTAACTTCCTCTTCTGGCGAGTATCTGGTTACATGACTGATATAAAAAAATATAGGTCTGATTGTAATTTGGGGAGAGTATAGCTTTTGAGAACAAAAAAAAAAAAAAAAAGCATTTATCGTGTTTTACAGAATATCCTTTGCACAGATTTTCTCTTCACACTGCCACAAACTGTTGTGGAATAATCACGGAAAATCGTGCGAGAATGCGTTCAGGATCACGATCTCTCCTATATATATTTAAAATGTGCATGCGTTTATTAAAACAGCAGAGAAATAATACGGCTGCATATTACATACGAATAACGGGGGCGTTTATCGAGCACGATTCTTATGGTTTGTTGACCGATATAATATGCTTCTCGGATAGGCTATATAGAAGCAGTTTTAAGTAAAATTTTAGAGCACACAGAGGAAAATTACAATACCCCATAAGATGCCTTACAATATGAAAGTACCAAGAAGCTATTGAGTACAATTTCTCAATCGGTAGCCTCCTTTAGTATAAGTACCATTATACTGAAAACGGATTCGCTGTAAATACAAGACAAAGTTAGACAGACTCAGTGGAGCAGAAAGAAATTGGCTAAAGGATAAGGGCTGAGTTTTGAATTATTATGGCTTACGGGGGGATTAAGCCCCCTGGCTGCACCACTGAATAGACTTAGACGAAGTACTCCACTTTGCGTTGATAGTTCAATAAATGGGCACTGAAAATGGCATCACTGCTTCTCATTCCCCGTATTTATTTGTTGCAAACTTGAAGGGAATACATTTAAAAAACCCTACACCGCAGCAAGTTGCACTAGAAAAGCAGGTTTTCGTTTTCGATTTCAATACTGACGACGCTCACAATATCGATTTGTGTCGTATTTTTGCCTTCAAAACGTTTCGTTAAGCAGTTATTCCCACTTGCGCAATTTAAGCAATTTATACTCATTTCACAGAATGTGCAATACCTAATTCAAAAATCACCCAACCGATTGTAACCAAATTTTAATCAGCACATCTTCACTATCAGAACTATACCATCCATCTAAAAATTTAAATCCTATTGGTTAAGACGTATATAGTTCTTTCAAAATTGCGTGCACAACCAAAACCACCAATTGTATACTCAATTCTCTAATTTTATCCAATTCTATTCATTTTCATCCAATTTGTCAATTTTTTTCGATTTTTTCTAATTTTTTCAAATTCTATCTAATTTGTCTTTTTTTTTCGATTTTTTCTAATTTTTTCAAATTCTATCTAATTTGTCAATTTTTTTCAGTTTTTTACCTTTTTTTTATTTATTTTTTTTTTTTTGTTGGTTTTTCCCAATTTGTTCCAATTCTATCCAATTCTTTAATTCTATCAATTTTTTTCCAGATTTTTCCCATTTTCACATTTTTCTTAGTTCTATTCAGTTTTATCCAATTCTCCAATTTTTTTCAATTTTATTTCTCAGAGCTGAAAGTCCCGCTTCCCGAAAAAATCAAGTTAATCCCCCCTCCCCAGTTTCAAAGAAAACTGGCAACAAAATTTTCAAATGTCTAGGAGGTTTAGATTTCCAATTAAGTGGCCAGACTGGTTCTCTTTTAAGATGACTCTGATTGTAGCAAATCACATCATGATTTTTTTCGCCTTGGATTTTCACTCATGTGGTCATTTCAAAGCCAAATTCCCTGATACAGGGAGCGCATTATAATCATTCGTAGATGATATTTTCGTGCTATTTCGGATTATTATGCAAAGTATATCAGCTTTAGGTGAATTGTTTCACTCGGTTTTCAACTCAGTCATTTTCCTCCAAGTAGCTTAAGGCTTATTGGTAACGGAAATTCGACTTTATTTGAACGAATGAGATAGTTGTCCCCTGTAGGGTATAGCGTGGACATTAATACCAACTCAGTTAACACGTTTTTTTCCTATTGGTATATACGCGAGTAAAGGTATAGCTTTCCAATGGAAGTATAATTATAAATTATCAGTTACAGAAGTTGGGCAGTTTTCTCAGTGCGGAACAGTTTCGGTAAACGCACCGTACATATACAACAATTATTAATACGCAATTAACGATCGAATGGGCCTTTTGGTCAGAATATGTAGGTGAGTTATACACACTGATGGGTGCATTCACCATGTGTGTCCTGAAATGCAAAATAGAATGCGTGAAATTGGTCGATGAAATGCAAGCGCGTATAGAAGAGTATCGAGAGATCGCTTATGGTTATGAGGTTAATGCCTTTTACAATGAGAATCAATTATAGATTTGTACTTTGAGACAAGCATTGGCACTGTTAGGGCATTTTATGATGAACATGCCCGAGGAATGAGCTACATATACGCCAAGAAAAATAATATAGATAATATGAGGCTGACCCAGAATAGATATAAGTAAGACCTATGATTGTTCTTAAAATAGACTATTCATAAAACCTCGGTACTGCCTATTACTTTGAAATCCAATATAAAACAAGCCTCTGTAATACTCAAACTTCCCCTGTATGAAGTTTCTTTTTTTTTGTCTTTCGAGTTAGCAAAAATCGACTGTTTTTCTTCACCTATAATAATGTTATAGAGATTATATAGGTTGGAATTTTAATATAATTGAAAAGTTTCTAAATTGGATGGACCTAGATATACCGATTTCCAAATTAGTTTTTGAGAATCCTATGCCAACCATTTCGAATGGTCATCACTAGAGAACGGATTCCTTGGCATTTGCCGAATAAGTTCCTTTGAAGGCAGAAGATCAGAAATGAAAAAGAAATACGTTATAGGGTAGTAAGGGTCTGGGAAAAAAATTTCATTTTGCCAAAAATTGCCGAAACCAAAATAAATGCAAAAATATATGTTAAACAACAAAAACTGCCGAATTGGAACTATACATGCTCAAATTGAAATTACTGACAATGTTTGTCAGAAAATGAGCATAATTCCAGGTGCTCGAGGGAAAATTTTAGCAAGAAAAAGTTCACAAAAAATCTCCGCCTGCAAATCGTGGAAGCAATTCATTCTGCGATTACCGATGGAATTATGAGAAATTTTTGTAAAAAATGACAAAAATGCCTTTGTTTTTAAATTTTTTCATGATTCAATGTTTGTTTTTGATTTTCAAATGTTTTTGCCGAATAAAGCAAAATTTGCCTTGTTTTGCGCTGAATTTTGAATTTTCAGTGCCAAAAAATCCGGTCTCTAGTTATCACTTATAAAATTAAGAACCAAGAGTTAAGCAACAGTTTGCACACGTGAATAAAACCATATCCTATCCAGTAGGTTGAAGTCAGCTGTAATTTTGACATTGCTCAGTTTATTAGATCACAAATTTCCATAAGCTCATTAATTTAAAAAGTATACGGGTCTATCATTAAATGTAAGAATATATAGTCCTATAAATTATAGGGTACCATGTTGTATAGGGAATTTATAAGGATCGGTTACACGAGAAATACCTGCGACCTACAATTTGTTGATCTCCATAAAACACTTTGGTAACGACCGTTTATCTGTAGAAATTCATTTTAGATGAGAACTAATTCATAAATTGAAATTTATGGTTGAAATTAGTTTACATTAGCATTCAACACTCTCTCGGATCAACACATTTAGTCACTATTACAGTTTTAGCTATGGAGTCTTCATTGTGCGCGAGTCTCGCTACCAATGCTATTTAATTTTCGTCGATAAGATTTTTATTAACTAACGTTTCTTTTAATACTGTATAAAGTGGAACAAATCCGCACATCACTTGTAGGGGAAAAAAAAAAGTTGCCATAAAATGATACATTCTCTCGAAAATAGAAAAACTGCATTTTCGTATACGAAAAGCATAGGCTAGAGTACTGACCTTTTGACTATAGGTGCGAATAATTTCATTCCTAAAATAACTGTTTTTACGAGTGCGACGTAAAATCAATATAAAAAAATTTTCTTTGATTAAAACCCGAAATGAAGATTGCTTTTTCGTCAAGGTGATACAAGGTTTATGACTGTTGGCGATGAGAATGATGAGAACGATGTCTTTGCTCTTTAAAGAGGAAAATAGACGAAGCAATATAATCATTTCTCGTCTATACGAAGTCAAATTTTCATAGATTTCATACTGTTATAAATTATAATTGGATAATAAATTATGAGGTTACAGGATGGTACCTAAAATATTATGAAACAAAAAAAAAGACGCGATATTTCCACTGGATCAGTAGACAGCTGTTTCAAGATTGAGTAATGATCTAGAGGAGTTAGAAGAGATAAACGAGAATACGGGCAATAGACGGTGAAAAAGTTCAACTTTATTGAATTAATTCACCCAAAACTGAAATTATGAAAAATGGGGAAAAACAAGAATTTTCACAATCGAAGTTACTTTCAGCTTAAATATTTAAGTCAGATGATGTCTTTTGAAAATAGATTCAAGAAGGATTTAAACGAGCGAAGATGGCTAATAATTGGAGAAGCTTTGGGTCCGGTCCCTCAAAAGTATATCGGAGAACAAAATGTGTCTAGACTCAAAGATCAGAATTCTTGAAAAATGTATGACCAGCACCAACGTGCGCTTTATAGACCTGAGATCTGACTAAAATCCAAGTCGAAAGACTATATTATAGTTAAGGTTCGACACAAAATTTTAAGACGATCATAAGAAATTGAAGGAAAAAAAAGAAAAAACTAGGAAGCGACAATCAAGAGGCAAAAATTTGGTTATGCGAGGCATTTAGCAAGGGACGTGGAAAATGAAATAAGGCTATTGAGGGATGAATCTCATTGTCCATTGGATGGAAAAGGGAGAAGAGAAGATATGTACTATTTTATTGTATTTCATTTCAATTTCATGAGAATAAGTGATTTGATCTATGAAACGTGGTACTTCAAATCGGAAATTCAAAATTTCAGCTGATGATTGCTTTTGATATACTTATAGAGAAAGGTTTTGTGAGCATTTTGCAAAAAATATCTCCAGTAGTTGGAAATTGACTGTGCGTGATATAAAATTTTGAAATTTTGAATTTAAGAATCCTCCTTATTTTGAGAAAATCAAGTTTGAAGTAGAAATTATAATTTTCAAAAATAAATTAATGTTTTTTCTCAAAAACTGTTCAACCGATTTTAATTAACTTTCCATACGTTAGTATACACATGACCCTGCATGTACTCGTATCCTGCAAAAGCCAAAATTTTGACAAAATTAAATCAGGTAGTTTTTGTATAACAACAGAATTGGGTAACCAAAATAGATATTTTTTCCACGAAATAATGCCCAAAATAAGGGCTGTAATATCATTATTATTGATGGAATTTAAATTTCATAAAAATGTTATCAACGAAATGCGAGTAATTAAACAAAAAGAAAACATAAAAACATGATTTTTTTCATTATTTTGTTGACCTGACAATCATTTTTTGCCTTTTTTTGAAAAAGTTGTTGGCCGACTTAATGGTACTTTTTCATAGATCACATCATCATGTAGATAGTATAAATACTTTTATACAACAAACATAATAAAAGAATAATACATTATATTTTTTATTTCGAGCCTTTTTCTCCGATCATTATATTCTTTATCGAAAATATTACGTCGGAAACGATCTTACCTATTATTGACGAAAAGATTAGATGAAATAATCTAGAGATCTATCTTGAGTCTAAATCAATGTGAAAATACACGGTCACCTTTCACCTCAAACTCGTTAATATCAACTTTACTCACGCAATGGTTGTAAAAATGAAACATAAATAAGCATTAAGAAAAATATAATCTCAAAGAAACTAGTATTGGAACTCACCGTTTTTTACGAGTCTGCTGTTTGGACCGATGATGGAATTTAAACCAATTTCTTTCGACTTATCTATTCATCCAAAACATTTATATGTGGTTCACCTATAATGAAAATAAACAGATTATTTTAATTTATAACATTTACCCAATTTTCTTATTTCTACAGTTTCCTTATTTCCTATATCTACTTGCTGCTCTTGTTTAGCTTTTGTATAATTTAAGGGCCATAAGATGAGGATCGCATACATTTTATGCCAATAAAACAAACGAGTTTATGTCCACAAATGGTTGGATGCCTTCTTCTCCTATGTATACTCATCTTTGAAATTTGCATGCATGCTATCGAGCAGTCGATTATGAAACGCACCCGACCAAATCCAATAAAATTATATTTTTATCTAAGTGGCAAATCGTAAAACCTAAGGTATGGAGTATGGACAGTGTGGTGGATATAACCTGGCTATAGGCGACTATATAAAATCAATTTTCCATCTTAGCCACGCGACATTCGAATGCGCTTTGAAAATTGAATTGCCAAATTCTTGTGAAGCATCGGTGTTTTTGTTTCACCAGATTTTATAGAGATAATATGTAGCCGGCCGCAGAGCTATATGGTTGAAAAAAACATAAAAACTTTGATGGTAGTTACAGAAATTACAGACACATTTGCTGGCTATGCTACAAAATCAGAAGCCATATAATATTCGGAAAAATGTAGGACAGGATTCACGCATAATGATGAAGTTCGTAAATTTGCAAATCTAAAATATCACATCAGTTTTCTGTTGGTCTAAAAATTGTAGCTTACAGTCGCATTAAAATATTTTGCAGTTCATAATATTGGTAGAGCGAGAAGACGGTATTGATGTGACCAGATATTTATTTTAAAAAAGTCTAGAGAAAGAGGATTACATTTCTTCAACTACACGAAGCTTGACAAAAAAGTCCCCGAGCTTAATAATTTTCTTCTTCTCTGACAACCCTGGGAATACACAACTGCAGACAATGAGACCTGTGAATAAAGTATAGACCCTCCTTTATATTTCTGTGGCTTTTAGTTGGCAGAATAATTCTTCGATACAGTTAGTATAACTTCGGTAGTATTTTTTTTTAGTGCAGTGAGCTTTTGGAGTATTGTCAAATTATTATATGAGTTTTTCCTATACATACTCGCACGTCTATATTTATTTCAATGGAACTATTGAAATATTTGAACTACTCTAACGAAGTTGATTCATTTAGCATACTGTCCCGCCATCATACCTACCAATTTTATTGTTGCTATAGAATTCATAATAAGCTATACACTGCGAAGTTCTTTGCCAGTGTTGCCAGAGCTATGGCAAAAATAGTTCTCCAGCAAATTTATTGTCAAGATTTGCAATATCAACAGATGAATTATGTTCTTCTAATGTACATCTTTTCATACGAGTACATTTCAATTATTCAGTCGATTTACATTTAAAACATTCGTATTTCACAATTTTGGGCAAACCAAATTTCCTTTATTTTAATTTTGAAGCCAAAAGTTCTACAAACTATAAACTTAATCCTCCTCTTTCATAAATTGTAGGAGTGGACTTATCAATTCTTCTGAGAATACTTAATATAAGTTGAAAATAAATTTCAACGTTTTTATAATATAATTTTATATTCAGATGAGTTCACATTTTTCAAGTCGCATTCTTTTATAAATGATTGCACATACCAACATATTGGAAAGAAAATATGTGAATACACAGTTCTATGATTCTCTTCATCTTCTCTCTTTACAAATCTCATTGCCGCCTTTGAAATGACGATTCGGCGACAGCTCTGTCTAAATATTTATAAGTGACATTTCTACCTCTTGGGTATGAATTATACAGAAAAAAAAAAAAAAAAAAAAAAAAAAAAAAAACAGTTTCTCTCTATAACCACAATTTACTATGACCTAACGGATATTTCAAGACCCCAGCTAACGAGGGTAAACAATTTTCATCGGTGAAGAAATGCATCCGAGAATCCGAGAATCCAGCTGAGCCTCAAAATCAATTTCAAAACAATCCGGTTTTCAATGTTAATTTTAATTTCTTTCCGTTTAAATCTCAATCTGACATTACATTTATCTACAAAAATGATGAGCCTGCCAAAAAGTACAGAATTCACGACAGTCTTGCGTCCTTATACAGGCAGTAATCAAACTTTTCAAAATATGAAAAAATAATTAATCGAATTTTTTTTCCAACAACCTTTTTTTCACAGAGATATTTTAAACAAAAAAAAAAAATTAATTGATTTCGAGAAAGACAAAAAACCTGTTTTTAGATTTTTTCTGTCCTATTTGGTCACGACAAAGTTTTCTGAAGCACGAATTTTGTTGACATTATCAGGTTAATTTTTTTTCGAAGCATGGCATCTTCATTGTCAGGGCATATTCGAATACTATAATATTAAACATCGAATCTACCTTTACATTATTCCTATTTTCTTTCATTAAATAAAAATCATGAATTTTAATGATCACTTCCGGCGCCATGTTGAAACTTTTTTTTATTAACGCCTGCTTCTAGACCTATTGCGTAAATAGCTTATCGAAAAAAAAAAAAATGCATTATATTCAAATTTCATACTTTTTTTTTTTACAAAAGACCACACAATATAGCTAAAAAGCATAAATGGGCGGACAGCAATAGCTAACACGTTGAGGCACGATTTTTAGATTTTATGTTTAACCACTATAAATTGTTGAATTGTTATACCATCACGTGGCAAATATTTGAGTGTTTTTACTAGCAAAAATTTTGTTTAGGAAGATTACATTCCATACGTCATTATTTATTCCTGAAAATAAAACTGGATAGACTGACGGTCGATTCGTGGACGAAAATCACGATTCCAAGTATCTGGGGGTATTAACCCCCATTAAATAGCTCATGGAAAGCCACCCGAGATAATGAGTTTTTGCTCATCTTTAAGACTGAATAATCTCCGAGACTTATGTACTCAGTGGTAAATATTTGAACTGTTTATTTTCTATCGAAATACCACGCCTTTCCTTCTAAAAAATAGAATTTGTTTGCAAATAAGGGATAATATTTTATACCAATTTCAAAAAATGTCAAAAACCAGTAAAAATACCACAAATAATTTCTTTGCACTTGGGTTAAAATTTTGTGAAATTGGATTGACTCCTTTGTTGCAGAAGCATTAATTTCACTTACAATTCCTACGGCCTCTCATCGTGAAAAATGATTCAAAACTTTAATTTTAGGTTTTAAATTGATTTTTTTCTTTTTTTTTGGATGACTGGATTTTTCGAATTTTATGCGTTTTTCGATGTTCAAAGATGACGAGAGAAAAAGGTTTCAATTCTCAAATATGGGCAGTGGCACCCCTAGAATATTCTGTACGCATGGGTGTCCTTCTAGTGGCGTACCCAGTGGAGGCTTTACTTGGGTGGTCCTTATTTCAAACTTTCAAATTTCTTACCTCTCACTCAGCAGAATGGTTCTTTTCATGAAAAAAAAAAAATTCCATGAAAATTTCATCCTCCTGGATTGAAAAAAGGTGGTGCCTCAGAGGAGATGAAAATCCATAAATGCAAATATATTAGTACTATCTTACTTTATATAATCAACACTGCGAGTAAAGGACTCAGTCCTTTCCTAAGAAAATTTATAGATGCGCTACTGTGCCCTTTTAAATTGTTTTTGTGACACAGTAGTGGATTTGCATGCCAGTAGAAATCCATTTGAAAATTCTACAAGGAAAATCATTTAACAGCTTTCACTTTGCCTTTCAGAGGTGATTTAACAATTTTTCTATTATCACCATTCACACTCCCCAATGAAAATAAAAGCAATAATGCAGAGAATGGCGTTTCTCGACATCGCTCATCGACCCGATAAGCTGCATAAAAAATTGGTTAGTAGCCAAACGAGTGACTGCAGATGTGACAGTTATCGAAGTACGTGTATCCCACGATCTACATTAATCTCGAATGCACCTCAATAGTATGCATGACCTAGTCTGCAGTACTCATTAATGCGATCTTTCATTAATTCCCACAGCTAACCACAGCCTGAAAGCAGCAAAATCGAAATATATGACCCCCTCATTCCATTACCAGAATCCATGAAACCATTGAACCATAAGGTAAAGCTTATTATAAAATCCATAGATACATCGACTAAAAAAATTAACAAAAAATTGTGATAATTAATTAACGGTTGTGGTGGGTATGAATGGCTTCAGTTCACTTCTCATCTCAAGAAAACTGTTAGGAATAAGTAATTAACATCTTGGATTTTCATTGACTTGTGGAAATATCACACGAAGAGAAGGACACGAAGGAAAATGAAGAAAAGGTAGAAAAAAATACGAGTGTAATCACCTCCTTATATGAAGTATACAAGAGCCTTTTTTTCAACCAAGGTCTACTTTTTTCTTGTGTTATTTTTTAATCCGCAGGAAAAGAATAAACGTAGATCAGTCACTGAATTCCTCTTAACGGTACAAGGTGCGTTTGTAATTTTATACAGGTAGATAAAAAAAAATCGTTTCCTAAAAAAAAAATAGTACATGAATAAAAAACCAGTTGTAGATGAAAAAAAAAATCGAAAACCACTAAATTTGAATTCTATTATGTATAGATAATATTTTAATCGATTAATACATGGAAGCAAAGAAATATACCTATAGCTGCATCATGCACGAACTATAGTTGACATTTTTCTCTCATTTTTCCGAACGATTATCCTCTTATCTTCAATTTTCCTCTCTCATTTTTTGAGTTTGGCTTAGAAAAGTGATCGAATCGTGAAAAGTTAATAACGTCAATAAAATGTCATACATAACGGGACTTTGGAGGAAGTATTTTACAGATAAATATCCTGCGTTTGTTCACGTGTTGGCGTGACGAAAAACGTGTGTGTGTTTTATATGTTTGTGTGTGTAAGGTTTAGGAAAATAATCTGACTTGAACCTGCCTGTGTGTAAAGTATAAATTAAGGTTAATCACACCTTAAAAAGGTGCAAACTAAATCCATCTATTTAGATCACTCGTCGAAAAACTGACAAAATATTAGGCGGACGTGAGAATTACAAACTTTAAAAATTCGTTATGCACACAGTGTACAATTTTTTTTCTTCATTCTAACTAGTAAACTAACCGAAAAAAAAGGAGAAAAGAATTGCATATAAGTTTTGAGAATTTTATTCGTGGCATCAGCATTTTGCTTAACAATGAGATAAAATGCATGTAAGAAAACAGTGCGTCTTGTTTCAATTAAAATCATTAAGTAAAGGGATTTCTATAAAATTACATATTTCTTTTAAATTGTTGTAAAAGAATGAGCACAAGCTAGTATTTCATTTCACATCATTCTGATCAAAATAAGCTGAACTTGTTTCCGCATATTTTGCATATGCTAGGTGTAAGCGCATATTTTTCACATCAAAACGTTTTTTCAACAGATTTCTATTAAAAATATAACTAAGTACGTACATGTACGTATTATTTTACCAAGAACTTGGATTTAAGAGCATGTTTTTGGTACAGAAACATATTTAGCATATTTTTTGGGGAAACATGAATATTTCTTATAAAAAAGCATAATTTCATTTATATTTTTGAAAAAAGGAATAATAAATTTTACAAATTGATGGCTAAGAATAATATTTATGACATTATGTCACCCATAATTAAATGAGATAAAAAAATTTTTTTTTCTTCTTCCAAATAATAGCAAATTATTATACCTACACTTTTTGAAGCTAAGAAAGCGAAAAATCAAGTTTAGCTCAGAAAGAGGAGCAAAATGATATCTATATTGAGTAATTTTTTACATACTTTTAAAAAATAATAATGTACGCATTTTACATTTTTAGAGCATATTAAGGCATATTTTCCAATTGGTAGCGCATATAAACCCGCTAATTCCTACAGATAAGTTACAAGCTAACTGCAAGAAATTCATCTCTAGATGTATGATTTTAAAATTTTATTTAAATAAACAAAGATGTCGCCCATTTTTGCTTTTTTCTGAAATATAAACTTGAATGACGATCTCAAAATTCACCTCTGATTTCACAGGTTCGTATCCACGACCACAATTATTTATACTCGTAATATTTTATTAATTCAGCATCAAAATTAACAGAGAAGACTTTTTAATTTATCAATTTTTCTTCAGACGCATTTTAGTTCGCTTCCGAATACTGTAGGATTTTTATCGGATGTTATCAGATAAAATATATGAATTTATATTCTTTAAAATGTGCAGCATTCGAATACAGTAGCAACTGAATGACTAATCAAAATGCAAATTCAGATGCCACATAAAAGTGAAAAATTACTTTCTAGCAAACTGGTAGCTGCCTACCTGCCTACTTGTGCTTCGAAAAATCATAATCTGAATTAGAAGATATTAATCTTCATGCATTCATGTCAACAGCACGAAGGCCAATACCAACACTTTGTAGGATGAGGGCTTGGTGGAGGAACTATGCAGTTCGTTTCGGCAATATTCTCTATAGTAAAAATGATAGAATAGAAATATTTTTTGAGAATGTGGACACTGAGATTCAATCAGAAAAGGTAATGTGCTGATAGTGCAATGTTATGCAAATGGATTTATTTCAATGATACGACAGCTTTAATTGATTGGGGTTAATGCTCCATTTTAGTGAGTTGAAATGCTACAGAAAACCAACAACTTTGACGAATATTTTCAAAAATTATGAATTTATATCGCTAGATGAGAAGAGAAAGTCGTCGAACGAAGTAGTCTGCACTCTACTGAAAATGTATATTAGGCCAGTCTTCAACTCTTTAGTAACAGGACATAGAAATCATAGCTTAAGCGTAGTTAGAAGACTATTAATATTTTCAATTACAAACCACCCACCTAGTATTCAAGGCACCTTACATAATTGATAACAAGCATAATTATGTAGCTTTAGTTCAGCTACCTCCAAATGGCTACGTAGTTTTCCTTCAATTTTTCAGCTAACACCTCTTTACATCTATTTTATACCGTCTTTTGCAGAAAATCATCACAGTGGTTCACCAACCAAGAAATTGTAAATACATTAAAACACATTAAACACAACTTCAAATTAACTCATTCTATGAGGCATTTTCTCTCATTTCATTATGAGATTTCAAAATTAACAAATATTCGTCTTCAACGAGAAGGAAATAAAAGAAGCTCAAAATTACTGTTATTACGATGTCCAGAGCACAGAAAAATAGATGCTGCTTATTTTAAAGTTGCTGCTCGTCGAAAATCATTTTCTTTAATAAGTGATAAGAAAAAAATAAGGCGTGCCGAGATTTTCTCATGAACTGTACAAAGATTTTTGAAATGAGATTTTGAGATTTTAATAACTTTTTTAAGATTACTATTATGATTTAAAAATATGTGAATTGACTGTGCTGGGTAATAAATTCATTCGCACCCATTGTCATGGAACAACTTTTTTTGCTGCTTTTTGATTTTCATGAAAAAGTACTAACCAGACTTTTTATTAGACGTTTCTGGCTAATTGATTAACACTTCTTCTGAGAGGTAAGATTTCTTAAATTAAAATCTAGTGAGTTATGGGAGACCTCCTATTCACGAATCAGTTATCCTTATATCTATTCAGGGTGGTTGAAATTTGTCTTCGTAATTCCAGCTCCCACCTCCTTCAAAAGTGGTTCCTTAATGCGAACAAAAAAATTATATTTAGTTTCACCTCTCTCAGTAAAAGGGTAGTAGTGCCTCAAAGCTCCTCTTCATTGAAAATTATGGTGAAATTCAATTTTTTTAACAGATTACGGGGGAGGGGTTGGAGCAGGGGAAGTCCTACTTTGAAAGAATATTCATTTTTTGATCACATCCTCTCATAATGATAAATAAATCATTTTTTAATTCAACAAATAAAAACAGTGATTTTTTTGTTAGATACCTTAAGGGTGATTCTAAACCCTCTCAAGAGCCCTTACCTATTTCCCAATCACCTCACTCTGTTGAAGGAGTAAGTTGAAGGAGAAAATACATAATTCTATGCAATGTTGATTATGAATAAAAATAATGCTAATTTTTGCAAATTCAAATTTTCAACCCCCTTGAGTCACTAATTATTTTCAACCTGGCGGGCAGAAATTATTATGGAATTTTATTTCACGAACAAGAACCATCTGCAGGGTGGAAGATAAAAAGTTTCTCAACTTCAAAATATGGACCACTCTATAACAAACAATGTGTCTATGATACTAATATACCCACTGAGACGAGAAGGGTAATTTTTCAAATTTTCTCTTCTTCCCTCATTTTAGGACTTCGTTAAGTTTTTAAAATTTCTAGTACACTACTCCCGCGTGCTCTAGATATTTCTGCAATTCCACCCTTAAAGTTAATGTCTGATTTTTATCTCCGTTTTGTTTCACCAATTATGGCACTTCTTCTTTCACCAAAGCAACATGCATCGAATGAAGCACAAAGAATATGATAATATGAAGATTATCCAGCAGTTAATCCAATTTAGACCGTTTTTAAACGTCCTACTTTTTTGAGAAAATTTCCTCCGTTTTCTTTTTTTAATTTGTTTTTTTTTTTTGCCCCTTTCCTTTCATTTTGCCTCCAGCGAACCTATTACTAATGTTTTTTTTTTCCTCTAACAGAATGAGAGCGAATGTCACGTATTTGATGTAACGAAAAATGGCACGTATGAGAAAAAATTCGGACGCGAATTGTTCAGAATCATCTAAAATCTATTGTTGATCATACGATTCCCTGTATTATTGTCTTAATTACATTTTTCGCGCATCCATTGTCGACGGGCAAACTAAATTTTAGCAACTCGACAGTCACGAAATGGACGTCTGTCTCGCCTCTACTCATGTCCATTATTTATTATCTCTATCTCACTCACTCTCACTCTGTCAGTGGTCTTCTTCCTCCATTCTACTTCCTAATGAATAGTGCTAATTGTCAGAACGGAAAAGTCGATATGTTTGGCTGTCGAGACGATAAAATGGAAATATTTGGTCAAATAAAAGCATTGCTATAGAGCTGCCGGATTATAACTGTAGCAGTGAAAGTGGTTTGCCGAAAATAAGATAGGTATTCGACCTTTAGGATAATCTCACTGCTAGTAAATTGATCTTATTAACTCATCACCATTCGCGTGCCCATTGTTGAGAGTTATGGATATGTGCATATGGCATTATCTAACAAAAGATTTCAATTTTCATGAAGAAGTTTATGGTCAATTTATTCCATTCAACATTGCATTTGGTATTCTGGCTGTAAAATGAGGTCAATATCAAGTGAGTTTTGACGGTTTAAGTCACGATGACGTTGGAAAAAGAAGGTGAATTCGAACCGATCATAGATGATCCTCAAACAAATATTTTAATTGTAGATCCCACTAAACCTCCCATCTCAACCCATAATCAACTTAGCCCATAATGGCAGACATAATATTATGTTCAATTCAAAATTATAAGTAATAAATGTTGTAACCAGAAGAGCGTTGATGATACTTATTTGGAAAAGAATTCACCACCAAACTCCGAGATTAAATCGAGAATAATCGTTGATAAGATATTCAAAAATCATCTATTTGAAAGTTTTAGAGGATTGAACACTTTAAAACAGTTGGGTAAAACACATTATTACATGAAAATCGGAAGTAAAATTATTTACAGCAATTTATATAGAGCACTCAAATTAAAATTTAGGAATCTTAAAATTGTGATGTAGAAAAAAAAGGCATTCTTAATTTTCAGAAGTTAGGGCGCTCAAAAATATAGAGGGTGCTGATGCGAGCTCAGGATACTCAAATTATGGATGGAAGATCGGATTAACAATAGTAGGTTATAGATATATCTTTAATTATTTAGGTATAGTTGATGATTCGAAATTCAGCTACCTATATATCAGCTATGGCAGCTGTATTTTCGACACCCCTCCTTAAATCAAGCGATAAATTTTCAATTGTTTTTGTACTTTTTCAAAACTGATGAAACCTTTCCAGAACCCCAGTTTTTATTGGATAAAAAATTCCATAGTCTTGAAATGAACATGAACAATTCTAAGGGTTAAGACTGCATTTTGTTGCCGTGTTATTGAACCCAATATTAAACGGTTTTCCTTTTCCTAAGAGGAAATTTATCAGAAAATTATACGAAAATTTGGCCAGATACACTCGGTTTTAATGATTTTCGTCTCCACTGTGCAGTGCTGTTTATTGCCGACCAATTTGGCGAATTATTGTCGCAGAGGACCCATTAAGCTCAATTAAATCCGACTAACTTCCGCATCCCGACTGAGGACAGGTTCGCTGAACTTGTCAGACGATAAAACGCTTCACACGTTGACATTTTTTGCACGATTGTTTCCTTTTAGGAAAGACTTTTGGAGAATATTTTTCAGCTTATACCAGATTTTTAGTTATATACTTACAATTAATATTGGGAAATTGTTGAAAAAATTTTTCAAAAGCCTGAAAATACGACCTGTTCAAGTTCTCAATGTTTCCATCTTTGAGTCAAGATGGCATCGGTTATGTAATTTAATTTTACACTTGAGAGCCTTATGATAATTTTTGAGGTTCTAACGTCTTTCTTTTCGTGTTACGAGGGTAAATTCAAGAATTTTAGGTCGAAGGATATAAACGTGCTGCGTAGACCTTTGCGATCAGACACCTTATACTAGATAGACTGACATGAGTTTATTGGATCGTGTGGGCGTGGAGCTTATCGAGTAAAGGAGATAGGTTGGTTGGGAAATGAATTTTTGCCATAGATTCATGAATCTATAGTAAAACGAATACACTGTCAAGCTTTGGGTTTGTTTTGCCACGGATTAATAAATGTGTTTCACGTAAATCTGTTGCTAGACAAACATTTCCTCGCACACCAAATACACTTAAAAATAGGATACATGCCGTGGATACTGATAAGAGGAATTTAATTGAGAAGGGTGTAACTGAGTAGATGAGAGGTGAATGGAGTTAATGTGGTGTTCTATAGAAATGGAGAAAATGAACTTGAAAGTAAAAAAAATAATCGTAAGTTCCCTTATTCAATTAAATAAAATCTTTCTTACAAAATATTTTTCTCATGCAAACCACTGCTGACAGAAAAAAAATTAAATCAGTTGATATACTTCTAAGAATTTGAAGCTAATATTTCTTATATTTCCAGTCTGTTCAGCTATTTCATATAGCATATTATTTTTCACACATTCTGTAGACTGAATTGGTACTCATAAGAAATTTTAATAATTTCAAACTTCTCTCTCATCATTCAAAATTCATACACATATACAAAAAAAGTGAAATAAACGTGGACCTAGTGTACCAATCTATATCTGCTAAATGCATATAGGTATAAAAGTGGTTCGCATAAACGAGCGTGTAATTGCTGAAACAAATTTACAACAAGAAATCGCATTCTTGAACGTACGTAACGAATACGTTAAATTCACCACGGCTGGTCATTCGAGTAGCATACAAGTAATATTAAATTTTTAATGGATTTTTTACACTTTGAGTAAAAATTTTTCGCCCCCTACCCAAAATAATAAACAAACACGAAATTAAGATGGCAGAAAATGAGTAGAAAAGTATAGAGACATGGGGGATACGTTCACTGAAACACTGATGAATCTCATCACGGAAATGAAAGACGATCTACTTTAGGACTACTGTGATAGGAAAAAGTGAGGAAATATTGTTTCTCTTTTCCCTCTGTGTTTCATTACTTTTTCCTTTTTTTTTTTTTTTTTTCGATATATACCTATACACTAATTTAAAGATATAGACTCGTAGTACGTGGTTATTCCATAATGACTTGGCGAATTGAGGGAACTAGTTCACAATTTTATACAAAAGATATGAGAGTACGTGATATGGAGTCGTGTAAGAGTAGACATTTTCACAAATTTCAATATTTGCCAATTCGACGAGTCACGAATGAAAATCAAAAGGGAAAACTTGCACGTCTTCTGCGGACAAAAACTGCATTTTTCACGTAAGTGCATCAAAATTTACTTTATATATGGAAGTATTTGGGGTACTGAATGGGACAAACAATGGAAAACTTTCACTGTCGTATGCTTATGAAATTTGTATTTGAAAATTCAAAAATGATTTTAACAAAAGAGTTGATATGCCAATTAGTTGAGTATTCAAGTGTGCTAACTATGGGTATGGGTTAACACGTAGACTTCAAATAACATTGGAAATGTATCTGATATATTAAAGTAAGGTATACCAACAGCAATCATAGAAAATACTCATGTGAGGCTTACGAGGCTCACAGAGGTATAACGAAATGTTAATTCTTTGAATTAAAGAGAATTTTGTGTTATCGAGTATTGATTATATTTTGATTTTATTTTTGTACCTCTGATTATGATTTAGGTACCTTCTACAGTTCTTTTCGCATAAAACCTCGACTTTCAGGCTCTTGTTTCGTCACTTTTCTGAAGTCTTCAACTCTACACGGCTCAAGCAGAGACTCTCCACACATTTGGAGGCAGAGTGAAAATTCAGTTTTTATGCTAGTAACAATCAGAGTAACAAAAATTAAATTTTAGTTTACACTTTGCAGCACACAAATTTTCAATATAACTACCTTACATTCATTTTTAGTAATGGAAAATATCGAAAAAATAAAGTATCAATTTAGTATCGATATTTTAGATACTTATTATACCTTGCAGTAGAAAAATGCCCCAAAAGCAAGGGGGAAATGAATGATGTCAGGAAAAAAAAAAAAAACTATTTAGCAGGGTTTTTCATTTTTGATCAAGGTATCGAAAGTACCGATTTATAGTATCAATTTTTTACCATCACTAATAATTTGTAATATATTTACACTAAATTTTAATACTTTATACTAATTTTCAAAATATTTATAATAATTTTCCAATTAAAACTACATTTTGCTTCAGTTTTTTTTTTGTTGCTTGTAAAGAAAATTTCTTACAGTATGAGTCCTTGGTTGTTATTTCACACTTTTCGCGTCCAATTATTATTCAGTTAGCTTAATCTACTATCCAGAAGAATCATTAAGCAGTCAACCCAAATATGTAGGGTCGTGTAAATTTCACCTTTCAATGTCAATCTCAGTCAAAAATACCTACAAGATGGTGGATGCGTTAGAGAACTGTTAATTTAAGGTCACAAAAGTGTCGTATTTTTTTTACCGGCTAATATTGTTACGGTTGGAGACGCAAAGCCTGAAGCCGAACCCCAAACCCTGCTCCATTATGCGTTAATTTTGCGAGTCCACTTAGAAATAGTGCAGCGCTGGGTTACCCAACTAGTTAATATCGTGACCTGGATAATCCACAACACACAAAGACACCGCTAATGAATCGTGAAGTAGCTTCTTGGAAAACCATTATGAAAATTTCCATGATCAGACTTACTTCCTAATCTACAAATTTATTGTAAAGCCCGAAGACTGTCATAATTTTTTTGCACCAATATAAAAGCGACAGCTCAACTTGTGCAAATAATTTTAGATAGCCAAATCGAATAACTGTATTATTTTAATTGGTAGACTAATATTTTTATTTCTAAATAAAAAATAATAATTTACACGAGAATAAAAAATATACCTACTCTACAAGTACTGGGTCACAAATTATACCTGGTGTTGAATGCTAATTTAAAACAGGAAATTTTAAAAATAATAATGACGGTCACACTGACGATAGCGAGCAAGTACATTTAGTATATTATGTACATAATATGTGGTCATTTTCAGTTGATTAACAGGTTTTTTTGTTTTTTTTTCAATTTCTATTAATATTTGAAATTAGAATGAGGTTAATAATAAAGGAAAATACGAGTATGACCAAATACGCAGTCTTTTTTCATCTTTTGGCTGGTATAGCCAATGATACTCTCTCCATTTGGGGGGGTGGGGGCAGAAATATCATTTTTCAACGTTTTGGATATCACCTTTTTATTTTTAGGGGAATATATTGGTTCAAATAAATCTCGGGAAGGTATAAAAATTGATATTTTTCGGTACTTAAATCACAAATTAAAAATCAAAATGCCCATAAACGCGAGCACCCAGAAACATCCTTCGAAAACAGATATGCTGCGAAATGTACCTACGTCAGATCAATTGCGGTACATAACATGATGAGCGACTAAAGAGAATTTTCGTAAGAACATTAAACATTCAACAGTAATATGTTTTGACAATTCTCGTCACTTTTGTTCTTATAAATGGAACACCAAAAGTAGCTATAATTGCCTCTATTCGAATATTATATTATTCCATTTTAATAATTTGTTCTTTCATTTTGCTCAGTGTTGAGTTTGGAATTTAGGAAAGTGGGAACTACATCGTCAAGTTATTTGTTTTGGCCAAGACTACAATGTTTGGGAAGAACCTACAAATTTCTCAGTTACTTGACAACACTAAGTCGAGAAGATGACAAAATAAGGTACCTAATCGAATGAATTGAAATTTTGGAGAGAAAGAATGGCATTATTTTGACATTACATTCACTCTTGCTCAATGAGAAAAAGGATCACTTAAACAGAGAGTCATTTCTCGCGTAATAAATATATTGATCATTAAAAAGCATGTAGGTACTCCTATAAGCTTATTAGACGTTTGACAAGTTCATCGCTCATCGAACGAGACTTGCCAGAGGAAATGCGATTCTTGCCTTATAAAATTTATAAGCTCATTTTCACGTCAGCACGAGCTATCTCCTATATTTTAAAATTATGCAATGCTGTGAACAAATTTTTCTTTGAGGTATTCCAGCTCCATGATATCGTTATAAATGCGTCCATTTAATTTAGTGTCCTCTCCTCTTGCCGCAATATATGCATATTCAGATAAGTACCTATACTCTTGCTTGTATGATAGCCAAGAGGAATTGGTCGCATTAAAAGTACTGGACAAGAGTCTGTGTCTCACATAACTGTACCTTGTCGTGTATCCAGTATACCATTCTGCGAATTGCGGTTAATTTACTCGTCATGGCTATTTAACGTTTTATTTCTTCGCAAAAGACGATTATCGAAACGTCCGAATGCAACTCGACGCTGCTTTGCTCACCTGTACATGGAATTGAAATAAAAAGAAGTAGCAATTGCAATCTGAATGAAAAGAGAATAGACAGAAAATAGTACTCTTGACTCCTTGAATTTTGACCATTACATCATAGACGATAACGAAAGGATTACGGAAATCGAGCCCCATTTATTTTCTTTTTTGTTGGCACAATGATGCTGATGTTGGATTAAAACTGTATTTTGATACTGCAAAAATTGAGACTTTGGCGAGGTCAGTTATTCGAGGAGTAGCCTGCCTGAAATATCAGTGACTTGAACTCAAAAATGATGAAAAATGGACTTGACGCACTTTATGGAAAGTTAATCTTCAATAGCTAATTAACCAAAATAGGTACTCTTAAACCTTCCAAATACCTCCTCACGACTGCTAATAGCCCAATTTTCATACCATGAAGCTATTTAGCACTTCCTAATAACACATATAGTTGAAACTGCAATTCTCATTCGGGTCTCAGATGAAAATTTCCATAATAAAAATGTACTGAGCACGAAACAGAACCTAAGTAGGTATATCTGTATAATGTAGGGCGTGACCCTGTCGATTATAGATTCCACGATTTTGTAACTTGTAATCTTTTTAATTTTCTCATATTGTAGTAGAAAATAAGAGAGGAAAAAAAGTAGGTACATTTGAAAAATTAAAGATTGAAAAATGAAAATATGCCTGAAAAAATGGGGTAAAGGCAGGAGGTGTAAGATGCATATACAACTCTTAGTGCATCTCGGATACTTGGTTCTCTATCGTGTCTAAATTTATTAACCGTTCATTGGAGCGTACTGTTAACCGTTAGTAATACCAAGAAAATGGTAATTTAGCAAAATTATACGCACATTGCCACGTTCACTAGAAGAATAAACTGCATATTAGGAACCTGCAAAATGAATAATCCTTGCCAGAAAGGATGCCATGTTTTTTCTGAGCTACAAATATATTCGAGTTTTTTTTTTTCTCGGGTGCTTAGCTGGAGAATAAAAGTCGAAGAAAAAAGTCACGAATGTGAATGAGCTCACGATTTCACGACGAAATATAATAATAATTGCACTGTGAACTTTTTTCTTACCCAAACGAGTGATGCAAAAATTAGATACATAATTAGAAAGGAATTGGAGCATGATATTTGAAGAAAAATACACGTTGAATTGGAGTTTTCAACGTCGTCGAATAAAAATCAAGGACACTGCATGAGAAAGAAAAAATTAGGTAGGTATTTATATCAAAAATATTTTCCCCTTAATGCGTATACCAAGTACAAAGTGAATTATGAATAACATCGAATGGCAGATTAGATTGAGCTCATGTTGAATGCCCGCAAGTAAAAAGACAACTTAATCATTATTATGTCTCAGCTGATTCTTTAGGATTTTATGTTTTTACAAGCGATGCGATCTTCAGCATTATTACTCGTATTATCTTAGTGAGAACTTAGCTCGAGTATTTTCCTAAAAACATACAATTCAAAATACCTATAAAAAAAAAATCAAAATAATAAAAAAAAGAAATCAGAAAATGAAAAAAAAAAAAGTAGAATACCTAATACAAATAAATTACAATATTTTTTTTTAAAAATGGAAAAATTTAAGAAATGAAAACTTGACTTGAAATACTATTTTCATTTTTCCCCAGTTGGTGTTTCAAGTCTATTGTAATTTTCTTTTGCCCTTTTGCAGTTCTGCTGAAGTTTGAATAAGTTTAAATAAAAAGTGATTTCATAAGTACCTTTTTTAAAGATTGTAAGTACTTTCTCATGTCTAGAAAAAAATAACTAAAAACAAGCAAAGAAAAAAATGATTGAGCAAGGGCCCCACCTTAACTGGAATCTTCTTCGCTATGGGCTTGAGGAGGTTAATGGAAATATTTACAAAATGTTGACGCATCAAAAGATAATGTCAAGGTGCATCAAAACAGAATTTGGCTGAAGAGCCTTTTAAATAACCTGATTCCTTAGCACTCAGAAGCATTTTCTTATAATTTAGGTACCTTTGTTTGCAGTTGGTCCAAGATTTCTATTTTTTTAGTAAGGCTGGTAGAAGAAATAGGTCACAATACAAAAATCCGTTTTTTAGAGCTCAAGGCTCGAGTACTGCATTTTTTCATGACACGTCTAAAATCGTCTTGCTGGTAATTAACACTACCAACATTTGAAACCTCAACCTGAACAGCTAATTCGATACAATCAGCGAAACAAGTTATAAATTTTCGCCTTTCAAAATCATAGATTATGTACCCAGTGAAACCATGGGTGGCGAGTTAGAGGGTGTAAGGGTGCAAGGGCATCACATGAAAAATGTTTGCACCACGTGAAAAAATTTTAAAAAAATGAAAAAGGAAAAACTCGTCTATTTTTGAAACAATGTTGAAAATTTTCCAGTTGTTTTGCACCATATGTACCCCATGAGAAAATCAAAACTTGCCACCCAAGAGAGGAACACCTTTCGATGCAGACAATATCAAGTTAATGAACTTGACATCGACTGCGATTTGTACGAAACCTGACAACGACCTTGACATCAAATAAAAAACACACTCCACATCCACGACCTGCGGCAATCATTCCACAAGTTTTGGTCACCTTCTTCCTCGACGTGGTTTCCACCGATTCCGTTATACGCAAAAAGAATGTCATTCCACGTCCACCAGACATATGTAGCCATGTGAGCATTCAATGAATAAACCGAATCAATTTCTATTCACACGATTGCCAATATTTTAGGCCAGGCTAAATTGTAATTTACACGTTCTTCTTTTCACATGGTATACAGGTATTCCTGGCACCGTATTATTCTATATTATGCGTCTAAAAAAAATAGGTAGGTCTACATATGGTTTACAATACAGTTGGAATTCCATCCACCTATGAACCAGAAGCCCAGTTCATTAACTATAAATCCAAGCAATCATTTGATTGTATGTCGATTAGATATAAATTTTGCGAAGCAAACTTGCTCTGGACACATTTCAATAACTGTGACAACATTGTCTTGGCATAAGTATAACGAAAGTTTTGCAAATGAATGCACACAGTAGTGTCATTAGAAGTGAGTAAATGCATCGTACATGTCGTACATGGATAATTTATACGTGGATGGATTGCAAAATTTGCAAAATGCATTATACGGGTCAGTGTATTATTGTTGGCAAAATACACAATGAGGTGTTTGACTTGTCGAGTGTTTGCATTATAATGAACAAAAAAGTGCAGGAAACGAAATGCATTATAATGAACAAAAAAGTGTAGGAAACGGAAAAAAAAAAATGCAGATGACATATTTTTTTTTAAATTTATTTATTAATGACAGTTGACCCGAAAATATTCTTAATAAAAGAGGAAAAACTGAACGAAAAACAAGAGAATAAGAAAAAATTTCATTCGGATACGAATAAACATTCAAAAAGTAGCTGTTACTTTTTTTTTCTTTCTTCAAACTCACCTGAGGCAGTTTTCGTCATCATAACTTGACAGATTTGGAAAACAACCTTCACGCAAAATTCTACGAACAGATTTTTCAACTCTTTTATAAACCATGTTTTTGAATTGATTTGACACCATAAAGCAAAAAGTTGCTTCAAGTCCAATTATGATGATATTTTAATAAAGATGACTAAAAATTCAATTTGCTGCATCATCTTACAGATCTTTGCATCAGGATGAATTGATATCATAGAGGTTAATAAATGATAAGATCGAAACATTTGTTTCAAGGTTGTGTTAGTCTTAACTAGAGTTTGTATAATGTTTGAAGAGTGAGTTTCAAAAGCCCTGCCCAACATAGCATCAAGAAGTCGGAAAAGATGGAGCCAAAAGATAAAAGAATTTTAGCACACCGGGTTGGAATTTCTCAGAGCTTGACTAATTAAATTGATTGCTGGAACATAAAAACTGAAGTTTGAGATTTTGACAATGCCTGCATCTCTAAAGACCAGTAACAACCCTCACCCCTTCACAACCCATGAATTTTCCGTGAGAGGGCGCTAATGTGAGGTGAGCGCAACTTAAATTAAACGCAGGTTGGACTCTATATTTTTGTCCTCCTCTAGCACGTGTATTATGAAAGTGAAATTCAAAAGTCTGTCTCAGAAAGCTCCTCAAAATACATTTATATTTCAAGAATAATGTACCTATAGGTAAGCTAAAAATAAATTATAGGTATACTTTTACATTTTGCTTCTTCGCACCTTTCAAGTAAAAAAAAAAATTTTTACTCAGTTACCCACTTCTAGACACTGTCAAGTAAATCTATATGTAATGACCAATAAAAATTTTTTAAAGCTTACACATTTATTACCGGTACTAATCAAATAACCGACACTAAGAGCATGACCAACAGAGAACTAAAAATGCCTCCCTCTACAAAATTAGCCACATAATAAAAGGGCAACGTCGAAGATGTGAAATGGGCTGCGAATGATAGTCATATCCTACCGAAGAAGGTATGATTTCACACGCTACTACATTAAATATAGCGTGTTTTCTTTGGTGTGGATGGCATCGAAGACCAAGTCAAAGCTGAAAGAAGAAACAGCGAGCAAGATGGACACAGAAAGAGTGAGAGGACATGAAGCCATAACCGGAGGAACAATGCTATAAATCAAAAGTGCCGTTACAATATTTACTGTAATTTCCGCTGGAATGAAATTACTAAATTAAGTCAACGTCGAACAGTGAATACAGAGAGACACACACACAGAGGAGGCTGAGCAAGATGCGACCGAGCAAATGGCAAAAGAATAAAAATAAAAAAAAGTAGAAAATATGCGATAAACTATGAAGATGCATTCTCAGTTTCTATACAGTATAGTCTACCATATAGTCTACATATAGAGTATTAAATAATTTCATTCATTGGTTACCGTTTTTTCCTATTATGCAGCAATATTGCTTTATGTCCACTCTGCACTTTGGCACACACGATACGAAATTGCATGGACGACATGACCAGACCTTTGGGGTAATAAATACGAATCACTTGATAGTGACACGTACGAAATGTGACACGCGGTCATTTCGAGTGACATTTTTATTGAATTACGAGTATATAGTTTATGGAATGTGCACAAATAAAGGAGTGAGACGTGATGCTCAAAATTTTGCGCACACGCGAGCATTGTCATAATAAATTGATTTCCTAGATTAATACTCGTATTAAGAGATAAGCAAACTTGCAGCTGAAGATTAGCTCAAACTATATGAACATTATAACAGCAAGAGCCGTTTCAAAATGTTACGATGACTTAGTTACACTTACGAATGCGCATGTGCAGTAGAATAAATATGTACATAATTATACAGACTTCAATTCTAGTCGCAGTTTGTTACCGTACATATGATTCTTATGGTAATTAAATAAGAGGGAAAAAATCTATTAATATTTACTAAAAAAGTTCTAAAAAAGTGATAGATTTTCCCTTTTTTAATGGATTGGATCTCCGAAAGGGATTCATTTGGTACCAGAAACGTATCGTTTTTATCAAAAAAAGTATCGTCACTTTGCCCATATGGGGGGCATAATGTACCTTTTCATTAATCACGTCACATTTATTAATATTTTTGTTTCATTTTTTATTCCTCCATATGAAGATTCACTTTCCCAAGTGCTTCAAGTACAAAAATCTTGTAGAGGAAAAATGTTATTCGCAGAATAACAGGAGATTTAAGGTAGACGGTTCGTAAGACTTCAGTCTAAGGACTTCGGTAATGAAGGTGCGTTCACACAAATGATGTAATGCTATAGCCAGATACAAGGTTTCAAAGTAAAACCATCTCTCGTATTTAACGAAGTTTGAAAAAAAAAATGTATGTACGTATTATGATTTTGAATCGATCAACAAACCCAAAAAAAAGTATTGAAAGAGACAAAGTAGTGGAACTGAAAGGTGAATAGGGAAAGCCACGGCTCCGTAGGCCAAAAGTTTCTCAAACTGAACCACCACACTTGCAATTCTATCGAGCAGCTCGATCTGTTGAATAAGACCACATATAAGTATCCAACCTAGACCTATACTTCATTTTATAAGCTTATACAACGCACCATACTAGTTGAGATATTACCATTTAGGCATTTAGCCTGGTAATTAAATTTTTATAATTATTGGTTATTGTAGAAACAGAATCATACCTCATGTGCCTCAGTCAAATAATATTAATTTATTTCCCTCTCTTCGAGATAATTATCGCCGACATAATTGCTTTGTTAAACGATTTCTGATTTGTTGTTTACAAGCGACTTGATTGATTGGGTCGGCACCATAATTAATGGCTGACAAGTCATGTTCAAGCCCACACGCTCCAAAAGGCTGCATTTGCTCAAAATTACTGTGTGTACGCATACAGCAACAAGATGACAAGTAACCGTTAAGTTCTTAATTTCATATGCATTTTTCTTCCTCTCATCTGCATCGCATGCCTCCACATACAGTGCCAACATACATTTAAAGTGTACTTATAATATTTGTCTACACGTTCACGTAATTAGGTGAATCGTGCTTTCGTACTGTATACAGTTTAAAAAAAGACCTCACGAGAATGAACATATTATACCTGCTCGAGAGCAACTATGAAAAGAAGCTAGGCTGCATGAATTAAAAATAAGCTTCTTGAATTGGTGTTAACGCCAGTCGGTGACCCTAATTAAATGATTTTTTTAAAAGTGTTCCACATGGACGCCATAGAAGTAAAGCAGAGTTGTATATTTTTATACGTGTTATATGTATGTTTTAATTATAGTCCCATGAAAGGTGTTACTAAATTAGATCTGACGTGTGAATCATCTAGATTTATACGAAAGTTCTATCCAGTACAGTATTTAACTTTTTGGCGGTTTTAAAATTAATTTCTCATTTTGAGGAACACTTTGAAACGCGAGAGTCGATGTAATTTCACACTAAAATAGGCAATTATGGAGAAATATAATTGGTTTCTTTTCGGGTTAATTATTTGGAAAATTAATCACAGTGGCTTTTGAGGTGGCACGTGAATTCTCAACCAGACTCTATAGTAGTCATCTATATATGTATTTAAAGAAAGTCTAACAAATCGGAAAAAAAAACAAATTTATGGGGCTGTTTAAGAAAATTTCATAAATTGAGTTGGTACGCTTCTATGCAAACAGGGACCTTATTTCCTGTCAGTGGCGGAACCGGCTTTTTTTGGGGGGAGGGCTAGGGGAAGGGGGGTGTAAAGAAAAATCGGAAAAAATATCAACATCCAAAAAATAGATATGTAGAATTTTTTTCTTTTTCGATAATTTTTCTCTTTTTCCAGGTTTTTAGTTGATTTTGGAAAATTTTTCCCAAGGAGGGAGTTTTCAATTTTTTGCCAATGAAAGAAGTCGAAAGAAGAAATAAGAGGCTGTGTTTATGCGAAAACGTGGCAACCTTCTTCCCTTCTACTCTCGCCTTCTACCCAACAGTCCTTATCATTTTCGAGCGCTTTAAACTGTTTGTTCCATGGTCTAACCTCATTTCTAACACATAGGGCAACGAATACGAAATATACTATGATCTATAGTCACAGACTGTATTGATAAATTCTTTGACTAGATTTGCCCAAATCTCTATAAATCGATAAAAACGGACGCTCTTCATTCTATACTAAAGGTACTCCGAAGTTCATTGCTCTGAGAATTCTACAAAAATACACCGTTATTAAGGGCTTGCCAAAGATGATTTCGAAGATGCTACAAAAAACCACTTGTAGCAATCTCTTGAAGATACTCTTTCAGTAATTCACCGAAATGCGGCGCCTTTTTCATCAATTTCATGTGAACTGACGTGGTTTCAATGAAACTACTGGCATCCAATGATCCAGAGCTGAAGATGAGACAAAATATGAAATACTTATACTCTCCTTCAGATCACTTGACAATATAACGGTACACTTGCATTTTCAAGTAGAAACTAAAACATAACCTTCAAAAAAAGTTTTGAATTCGTTATGAGTAGAATATTTGAAAGTAAACACTCAAAGTTCTAACAATTTCTTATTGATCGTTTACATCCGCTCTTACCATAGGGATGAGCAACGAAGAAGATCAGCAATTAAATTCCAAGTCCATTATAAGTATTCGGTTAGCTGAAGACGGAAATGTTTAAGACTGCCTCATTAAGTACCCACTTTTGTATTCAATTTTTCATTTACATAAACGAAAATTTTAGGCCTGAGTGCGCACATTTAATCGAAAATGAAGATGGGCTAATGATATCACTTTGTTTCTTTTTGCTTATATGCATTCTGCAGTTATTTTATTTCGCCTCTACAATTGACCTCAACCTTTCTTATCAAGCAACTGGTTATTTTCTAATATCTCATTTCCATTAATTTAATTGTCTATTTTTCAAGAGGAGTTTCCTGATTGTAACTTCAGGTACGCGTCCATCAACATTTTCATCATCAAACCGTTTACCTACCGCAGCAACTAATGTTCTTCACATAATTGTTTTGTTTACTCTTCTATAAGACAAGTTTGTAACTCCTATTTGCTTTTTATAATTGAACAATAATAATGAGAAATATTTGCATGAGGCAAATGTTACTTGAACTGAAATAATACAAAAAGGTACTACGAAGAGTAAGAAAAATCATAGCTCAATGTCTCTACTGAAAGCAGGGCGGCATACTTGGATCAACATTTTTGGGGAAGGGGGTGGTTCATAAAGTCAAAATACTCTGTTTTTTCCTTACCACCGGTACAAGGTTGCTATGTAAAAAATGGGACACCATTAAAACACCATAAAATAATTCTGATAGAAATACAATGAATACTAAAACATTTTTTTTACTGTTGATTTTGCAAAATTTTTTGGTAAAATTATATTTTTTTAAACGTAAAATCACCAGAAATGAAATAAAACGCCGAAAAAAAAGACATTAACTTGATAAAGGAGAGAAAAAACCCCAAAATCTGGTGTTTAAAAATCAAGGGCAATGCAGTTTCTACTCGTAATACATTTTTTTGGCTCTGGGAAGAACCACCCCCATCCACCGTAAGTACACCTATGATTGAACCTCTTTTGAATCTTTTCTATTAACTTTAGTGAAAGCGGGTCAACTTTTTCACTTCCTATTTTTTGTAATGTTTTCAAGACATTTTTACCCAGTTCGCATAATATTGGTTATTACTAATCAAAATAAACAATTAGAATAGAAAAATTACGTATATAAAAACATGAACAATGAATACCTGTAGTTCATTCAAAGACAAAATCCATATCATTATAGACTATTCTAAGTAAATAGTTTTCCAACTAATTTTTCACACAGTTATAGAAATTATTTCAACTCTTAAGATTAAAAACTATGTCTCAGTTATATGTACCTACATGTTAAAATATTGCCATAATTAGATGTTAATGCCTACCAAGTATGTTTTATGTGAAGTTTCACAATTCTTTTCTGCTGGTAGGTTGACAGGATTTCAATTAAAAAACTATTATAATTATCAACATTTTACATATTCTTCGCAAAGTGAACCCTGAGAAAAAATTGCAAAATTTCAAAGTAAAAAAATGAGCCACTTAGTTAAAACGAAACACACCCGTTTTGAAAGAGTACCTCGGTTTTCATGAAAATTAGAGGTTATCAACTGCGGCACATTGAGTTGATTGACCCACCTCGAAGTTATACCCTTTCAATTCTATGATCATAGGTATATGTAATCAACGATCAACCAGGATACATAATTATAGAAAGAAAAATGTTGGAAGGAAGTTCTAAAAGAGTTTTATTAAATGCAATGACCTAGTGTGCAGAATGTTCCAGTGACACCGTCTTCTATAATGTTTACCTTCACGCATGCGGTGGCGTTTGGTCTGCATTTTGCCTTGAACATTCACGATTTTATTCTAAATTCAAAACCCTAATCGCCCTTCTACCTGCACGTACCGCTTAATATAGACACGCGATATTACAAAGCGTAGGCTCTGGATTACGAGAATTCGGTTAGAAAGCAAGAAGAAGGAGCAGATGGAGCCGGAGGAAGGAAATAATATGGAGTTCCACTATACCTTAAACTGTGTGGGTGGTGTTTTTCCTCGATTGGCAATGCAGTTTTTTATTTCGTGACGTAGTCGAGGTTACCGTGCATGTACGTTTATCCCAAATACATAAATTAACCGGTTTCCTAAAAGAATAGGGTCTCTGTCATTGATGTCGCGGAAAGGCTGACGAAAGTTGACGCAGAGAACTTCCGCGCTAGATGAAAGTGTATTTGTCACTTCTGGTTGTCTTTTCGGAACACTTTCGATTCTGTATTGTATCTAACCATACCTATATAATCTCGCCATAGTTGAGTAAAAACCTCTAATGAATAAAATAAAATAATTTACTAGGTTTTTAATAGTTTTTCCAAAACCTACTGATAGAATTGCCCCCATGAACGAAGTTGGACTTAGGAGTATGATAGTTTTTCATTTCATGATAATACTGAACGGATCAAAATTAAACTCGGGACTTATGTCAATTATGAATAAAAATATGAATCCTTTAAATTTTGGAGTTGATTGGTTGTGTACTATTCGGAGTTATTATAATTTGGAATTATTTTTCACACATACTTTCAAACACTTTTTTCAGTTTCACATACTAAATACTCGAAGTCGAACACTTCTTCTTTTAATTTTAAGCACTCACTCACACTCGAAAACTTTTTTTTACACTCACACTCAAACACTCGTATAAGTAACTGAAAATTTAATTTCAGCTGATTGGCTGAACCGATTTTGGATTTTATGATTGCGATAAATACTAAACTCTGATTTCGAAAGTGAATTTGAAAGATATTAACCCCATCCTCCTTTCCTCCCCAAACCAAAAATCTACTTTTTAAACATTCATTTTTCAAACTGACATTAACTATGCTTGTAGATGTAATTAGGGTTTACAGATTCCTATACAAAATTACCGTATAAGTAATGCGTAAGAACCCCAGGCTTTTGAAGATGGACATCTAAAAATTGGCCCCAGCCCCAACTTCAGTCAATTTTAAGCACCAGCATCATATTCGAGTTTTAGCAAGCTTCAAAAATATTCAAACTATCTCATCCAATAAAGGAGATGGGTTACATATCGCTGGCCCAAGTCAAAATCCTGCCGTAAGTCCCACAAAATTATTACTTTTTTTGCGCTCAAATGGATGCAGTCAGATAATGCTAAATCTGTTAAAATTAGGTGATCACTTTTCGGGCAATTTTTTTGCGTCTAACAGGTTTTGAACTTGGCCAGCAATATTTTAACCAACCTTCAGACGTGTTTGAAACCAACAAAGATCTGTCCAAAATGAAGTGTTTTCCTGCACTAAAATAAAATGTATGAAAAGTACAATCGTCTCTTTCTTTGCAGAAGACTGTTATTGATTTGTACATAATTCTTGATTTTGTAAGTATGCTAATTCTAAGCAATTTAACTCCCACTCTTTCCGCTATTACCCCAATTAGTGGCTGGCAATATATAAATCTGCCTACATATAATAAATGAGTTCAAAAGATATTGCAATGACGATTAGATGGCTGAAAGTAGGAACACCTATTGAAACGAGAAATTAGTTAGCGTTGCCAGTTCGAGGTTATCGTAACAACCTTCACCTAGAACCGGTGTGCCGGGTGTTGAACTGTTGACATTGCAAAATGCACGTTCGAGTCGCGACAGCAAAATAAATATTTACACGCCAACAATCAAGATCTAAGCAGCATGTGTGGTGAAAAAAACCACTGCAACCATTAATATAATTTTTTTCACTAGCTCTTTTTTTTAATGTGCTCCAGTGCAAGGGTGTAGGCTCGAATTTTTTTTTCTTTTTTCTAGGTTGAGCGAATTTGTGCACTCGCTCATTAATCTTAGCCGGAAGAAAACACTCGTTTGCGTACTTCACTTCTCTTCCATTTCTAAGGTTATTAAAAAAAAAAACACACACGAACCTACATCCGCGTGAAAACTGATGTGTAAAGTCCATTCTGAAGTTGGAAGAGAATCATCAAGTAAATTACTTCATGCCAAACTTATTTGGTAACCCAAGCATTTTCTCATACTCTTTTTTAGTGATTAGATTCTTGATTTAACTGCTAACTGCCTGTCTCGAATGGGTATAGTTGTAAACTGGGTCGCAAATGTAGAAAAATTTGTCGTGTTCTTCAACTCTTGTATAAGGTTATTAAAAGTAACATGACGTATAAGGAATCACGCTTCCATACACCGGTATATACATATAACATCGTAAGATATGTTTAATTTTAGTTATGCCTCGAGAAAATGAAAATACCCATATATTTCTCTGGTACAATGGTATTGTATGGAATAGAAAATGTGTCTAATTTTAGAAATTTAGTTGTACGGCAGGCAATAATATGTTTATGCGTCATAAACATTTGCCCCATTCCTGTACCTACTGTTTTGAAGGAATTTAAACATGCGAATGGTGCTCTTATATGAATGATGATAGCAGGTTTTCGACAGAAAATCTTCTACTAGAGTTTTAGAAGGAACTGATTTCTTTAAATTCTAATGGATTTTTCAGGTTTGATGGCTACTATAATAGGGAAAGTACGGAACCGACTGAGCTACTACGTACCTATGCGAACATGGATTTTAGAATGGTTGCCTAACGCCTCTAAAAACGGGTTAAAGTGAGACGCTGCCTTTTTTCAAAATTTTGAAAACTGAAATTCGAGCCTCATTTTTTTTTGTGCAGATTTACGCAAACTTATTTAGTCATAGTGAAATAGTGTGCTAGTTTTCACAAAGAAAACTGAAAGAAAATACCCGAAACACACTTACATCCCAAATGAGCAGAAAAAACTTCTAAATCTTCAAATTTATTTATTTCTCAAAATCACTTTTTCTTCATTTTTCAGCTTTGAAAGGCAATATTATAGCGAATTTTTGGGTTAGAGTAGAACCGTAGACTGTTGGGATTCATTATTTAATAATCTAATAGTAGGTAATAGAGTTGGAGATTTAATCTATGAAAGAGTATTCTGAGTCGGTCAGCAAGTTTTTGGGAAACAGGCCAAAAATGATTGTCAGGTCAAAAAAATGAAAATATCATGTCTCAACGTTTGAACTTTCACACCACCATAACTGATAATATAGTCCTAATTTTAGGCGAATTTCGTAGAAAAATGTGCCTATTATCCCTTTCTTCCTTTTTTAATAAATTTTCAAAGTTGTAATAAAAAAAAATTTCTGATTTGTTCGGTTAAAATTTGGCAGGATACATTTAAGGTCATGTGTATAAAAGCACAAGAAAATTTTCATTAAAATCGATCCAGCAGATCTTGAGAATGAAAATTTTATTTTTTTTAATATGATTCAAATTATTATCTTGATTTTCTCAAAAGTTGTACCTACTTTTAAATTAAAAAATTCAAAATGTCATATCTCAGTCAATTTTCAATCGATTGAGATCTACATTTACAAAATAATCAATTTTTACCTCCTTTATGGGTATGGTACGTTTTCTCAGACTTCGACAAGTACATAATATTATTTTCTAATGAAAGAAAACGATAAACATAAATAAACATGAACATTTTTGATTGTTTCATTCCAAAATCTCAGAAAAACAGTAAAAAAAAATTGCTCGAGTTGGCATAAGGCTGGTTTTCTCAGAACTGTTCACATTTTACGACGTATTTGACGATAGGACCACATATTTCTTTCATCATGGGACAATCAGATCACTCGGCCACATAGACTACACCATGTCCACGTCAATGTGCACAAAAATTACGAATAATCAACGCATTCATCGCCATTACGGCACCATATCCCGGTGCGATGGCAGCAGAGGATAGTTAACAAAATAATCTAAAGGATCACAAGAAATGGAATAGATACTTTGCCATTGCGGCCAGTTACAAATACGCGTATACCAATATACCGAAGGGGTATTAAATTATAAAGAAATCTTTACACTCTAACTTCTATACATTCATTTGCCAAGATACGATTCATCCATGTCCACTTGTCCGGTTAATGCCACCCGCAACGAACATAGCTACGCTTATTACATTTTTCTGGATACATATCAAACTGTAACCGTCATCATCAATAGCTTTTTCTTTCAGTACATACCACTGTATCTCAATCATGTACTCACATATGTATCTGTTCGTAATTTCGCAATCATCTTACTAACAATTATATGATGCATTGTCGAACAGAGAATCTTTTGTAGGTGTAGTCATACAGGTATACTTCGTTACCGTCGAATGGGGCGACTTTACACACTTTTTTAATGTTTTTCAACTTTATCCTTTAATAACTCATCCAATTTTTAAGCTATTGAAGTGAATTTGTTTTTAAAATTTAGGTCCAACATTTCTCAACACAATTGTAAAAAAAAGTTTGAGTTTGCAGCCTTCCTTCTATTTTTTATGATTTTTCAAAAAATTTGTGAAAAGTCACCCCTCAATGGGGCGACTTTACCCATCAATTTGTTATTGACGGGTTATTGAAGGGTGGGGAGGCAAAATTTGAGGATGTTTGTACTCAGACATACAATTGAAAAGAAACTAGTCAAGTACCAACTTGAACCGTGTGAAACCGAACTGAATATTTTGAGTGACTGTGGTTAAAAAAAAAAGACGAATAAGAAAAAGGAAAAAACCATATCGCCGCTTTATTTTCTTGTTCTGTTACTGGGTGAAGTGAGGTAGGGGTGACGATCTTTTTTTTCTTTTCCCCCTTCTACCTGCTTCGATCCAAATCGTATTTCGGTTTTAATTTTTGCCTGGCAATTTATTTATTGGGCTAAAACGAAGTGGGTAAAGTCGCCCCTTGAATGTAAAGTCACCCCGTTCGACGGTAGTTAAAATTAAAAAAATCTCAAGTAACGTTATATAAGTACGACTCTACAAGAGATTAGCTTCTTCAGTGAAATAGAACTTCATTTTATATTTTAATAGGTACATATAATACCATTTTACTAGCTGAAGGACATTTTTAGTTTTATATGAAAAATTACTATACATATTGCCGGTTCAAGTCGAAAACCTGCCAAATCTCCAAAAATTTTCACTCATCTTTTTGGGCTCGAATGATGTTTTAGCACTTGGCAATGCTGAATCAACTAAAAAATCGGTAGTAACTACTTCTGGAACTGAACAGGTTTATTAAATTTGAGCCGGCGATATGCGGTATTGATTTGTAATAAGGTTAGAATTTATGGGGTTGGTAAAAGACTCCTCTTTTTATTAACAAACTCACATTTGAGGATTCACAGTTTTGAGTCAAGTGCAATCTTAGACAGTCAGACTAAGTTAAAGATTTTTAGTTTCTACTTGCCTCTGCTGTAGTTCATTCCATAGCATCATTGGAGATTTCCCGAGTAATGTATGACTCATTCTCATAGCTTTCATTGAACAAAGCAATATGTATATGTATTACTTCCAGACTAAATAATTATATTTTTAATGAATTTTTAAGCAGTTTTTTTTTCAACTTTTTCATAATTAGTTTGACAGGGTTAAAATTCATTTTATAACTTTAGATGAGTAATAAATCCGCTGCAGCAGGATGAGGTACTGTTTCATTCAGCCATACTTGCCATTTTTTATTAGAGAGCAGAAACACTGAGAAAAATTTGAATTGTAATTTTTACAATTGGGATAGGAAAACCGGGACAATTCAAGATTTGTAGCAGAAATTACAACAAAAATAGTAAAATATGTTATCTAAGATAAAATAAAAAAGTACTGCAAATATTAGAATATTTACAGTGAATAGTAATTTTTATAACTATGATGAGAAAAGGTACGATCTGTTTATAATTAAATTTCTCTCAGTGTATGATTTTTTGTCTTTTTAAATATATTGCCATTTTCAAAAAATTATTCTTTTCAAGTTTCAAATTTAATCCTATTTTTCTCAGCAAGTATTACACATTAGAGGTAATTGCAATTTGATTTTTCAAATTTACTATATGTGCCTAGATAATTACTACGTGGTCTCAATACCACACCGACCAAAATAGCTTTTCACCTCTGCGAAGCCTCATTTTGTTGAATATTTCAAATCACTACTTTTCCAAAAAGGTCAACGTATCACTTAAGCCCTTTTCAGTGACGCGCACTCAGTTGTGAATTTTAATTCGAAGAAGTAACTATGTTTTCTTCTCTCATAAGTGCCCTTCCGGGCTGTATGCAGCAAACACATTATGTAGGTGTCGATACTATAATATTTAGTTCGTCCATTCGCATAGGTTGTGAGGTCACCTGTTACAATGTTTCTTCATGTACCCCACCTCCTCACCTGCACAAAACTGGCAAAGAATTTTTAACGAAGCTACACTTCTAGTTATTCGAAGTTAACTGTCTCACGTTCATATATACACAACCAATGACGTTAATTTCACTGACCAGAATGTTGACCGCCATTGCACTTTGCACCACAATCATTCGATTAATGTCCAGTTTTCTGCCCCTCTCTATCGCCTCCTCATTTCTTCATTTTTTTCAATCAACTACTCTATTCACGTGGTTATGTGTACATGCTGCTGAGCTGTTGTACATAATTTTTTATTTTTGGATACGTATAAGTCCACACCATGGCTATCCGCCCAGCCTAAAATAATTAATCCGTCGTTTATCATTTGGACAAAAATATGTTTCTGTGTAAGGTGCCTTACAAGTTTCCGTAATACTTTCCATACCCAGTGACATTAATTTGGTGGACGATGACGACAAAAAGGACACCGAGTGTGGGTCTTATCGGTGAAAGTGTATTCCATCTAATCGTTCGAATTCGCATTTGCCATAGAACGTGGCGTGTCCATTTCGCATTCCTATGTACACACATTCATGTATTAATTTGGTTACTCATTTCCTTTCTTACTTATTTTTTTACTTTCACGAACCATATACAGGTAGACATCTAGCTGAATACGTGGTTAAAGGATGCCTCGCATGTATTTGTCTCGTTTAAAGATACCACAGTGAAGGGGTTAAATAGTACAATGTGGAAGAAAGAATTAGAGAGGGGTAAAAGAAACATCTGCAATGGTCACTCATCCAACTTAATATTAGATGTTTCTGCTCAAAATCAAAAGTAATGTAGAGACGAATAATTATATTTTAGAATAAATCCTTTTCAGCACTACTTGAAAGCTGAAAAATGTTAATTCCAGAAACTTGGTTTTTTATTCTATGCTACTTTCCTTTGTTTCAAGTGATTCTTAGTCAGTATATCTGTGGAAATATTGTTCGTTGATTCTCATGATTGAAATTCAAATTCGTTTTTACTTTAGGTACTTTGTGTTTTGTTTTTACCATAGACTTTAGTCTATGGTTTTTACATATAAAAGGTATAGTTAGGTTTAGGTATAGGTAGCTATTTTAAAATACAACTTTTTGAGGTCATTGGTTTCCATTTTGATGGCACTATTATTCAGTATGTATCACAGTGATTCAAAAAATTAATTTCAATTTTTTTACACCATCATTTCAACCTACATTATACAAAGAAAAAATCTTGATGGAAAAAAGGTATTTATAATTTCAAATTTCTCCGAAGAGATTCAGTGATTTTGCTTCAAGTGGCATATGAAGTGTGTTGAAGGTCTTTGTATTCTAAATGAAGGTTGTAAGTGGATTGGGGAAGAAAGGCTTTTCTTGCTTTTCTCAGAATTGAGTATAGTGGAATCATGTCTTTCTAAAAGTCACCGGTAAAAATGAAATTCTTATGAGCTTCTAAAAATAGCCTATTGAGCAACTAAACGCATCTAAAACCAACATCCGAAAAAATACCTCACTATGGATTAGCTAGGAACTAAGTCAAGATTAAAGTTAAGAATTGTTAAGTAAAACAAAGCTCTATCTGCGATGAGAATTTTAAATGGACTTCAGTCAATATAATTCTAAAAGGAAACCGCTAAAAATATTTAAATTATTCAAATTTTCTAAATGTAATGTAATGAGAACGGAAGGTAGAAAATTTTTTCAGTCAGACCTCGTTACATCACCTAGACGTTTTCTTTCGCTATGAAAAAAGAAAAGTAAATAGTAATCCGAATGAGAGTTTTTTCTTTCTTTGAAAATGCAGAAATGCAAATTTTTCACCATAAATAGATGCTATTTTCTTTCAGCGAAAAAAGTAATAATGAAAAAAAAACCATACTGAATGAATAATGAATATTTCGAATACGGACAAATGAAATGGAGAAAAATATGGTATTTCTTTCACATCACCTCCTTCGGAGATCTGGTCAAATAGGTAGTTGGCCAACTAATATAGAAAAAGACAGTCGTGTATGCAAAACAGCAGAAGGCACGCGACCTACTCGGCAGTGTTGCCAATCCCAACTCCATGATTTTTCAACCATTTATATAGGTTTCATAAATATATACATAACTAAATGACCAAAAAGTTGATTAATTGAGCGTAGGATAACTTAGAGTGTATACCTACTCATTATGCATTTCTTTTTCTTAATGAACTTGTTGATTTTCCAAAACCAATGGGGCTCTAATGAAAATAAATTTCAAGATAAATTTAAAAATGATGATTTTGTTGACAGGTCACAAAAAAAGTAGTTCTAACCGTATTTGGAAAAGAAATGAGGCAGTGAAATATAGACATCCCAGAAGAAAGGCATTAATAAAATAGGTTAAGATGTAATTCAATTTTTTAAATAAATTAATTTACTGGGAAAACATTCAGAATTTCAGAAAATGAGGTTCAAGTTACCTAATGAAAAAAGAATAGGTACTCTATTCGTTAAAACAATTTTTTATGATAGGGTTTATATTTGCTTCCTACACTGAACCGACAATTTTATTCCAAAAAATAGTTGTAAATTGCAATAACAGAACTAAGAAGCAGTAATTAATTTTTTTTTTTTTTCGCCATGCAAGTTCAACAATTACACGTTACTTCACCCATATTTTTCATCGGAGTAGCTGGACTTCTTTTTTCTATAATCAGCAGCCTTGAAATGTAAAAATTGTGTCACTCTATATCCTTGAAGACTACTTCCTCACTTTTTTCCCTTCACTTTAATTGAATCAACAAAATATGTATCTTCATTTGATATCTATATATTTCATGATTCTGTTGTTGGTGTTGTTCTTTTTTTTTTTTAACGACAGTCATTCCCCGAAATCTCTTTTAAAAAGACACGAGTTTGCTTGCTCGCAAATAGAAAAAAAAGGGGGGGGGGCTTTCCGAATTAGTACCGAAACCGGTCGTTCACTCGATGGAAAGAAAAATAGAAAAAAAAGTAAAAAAAAAAAAAAAAACGCATATTTTACCATAACTTGAAAATATTGACCTATATAGGTACACGCCGCCTGATAATTAACAGGTTACGCTTAGACCGTTTCTACAGATGTATGCAAATGTGCAATGGCTACCAACTTTTTTCTACTAATTTCCCTGTTTCTCTTTAGCCAATCTTCCTATTCTAGGAGTTATACTATCATCTCTCTAATTTTCTAAAACGTGGAATAAAAAAATTATATTTCCTTTGTAGATTTAAAAACATGTACACCTGTATTAAATATATTTATAGTAAACCTCATTTATGGTAAACGTTTTTTCCTCAAGTACCATCATAACTTTACAATGTTTTACCTACTCAGTCGGAATTCCACATACCTACAGTAAGCATAATCTACCGGCGAGTTCCCTTTAATGAACAACACAGAGAAATACAAATTGATAATCGACGATGTTAATTCGCGAGACCGGCACACTGGAGTGTGTATTAGAGGCTGGAGAGAGAAAAAAAAATAGAAACAAAAACCATACGGAACCGTTTGATGGCATAAAGTAAACCGTGCAATGTGGTCGAGCAAAAACAATGTGGGGTACAAAATTAAAGTCAAGGTTGAGTGCGTGACCGAAAAATACGAATGTACGATTCGATTCGATATCTACTGAAGTCAGTAAATTAGTGTACGAGTAATTAAAAATCAAAGGGAAATAGGTTCATTAGTTCAGCAAAATGATACTAAAAATTTCATCGTTTCTACTTTTACCCTTAAGCCATCCATAGTACTGAACAGCCAACAAACAAAATTTCCAAGTGTTAGCATGGCTAAAGCGTCTTAGCAGATATTGTGGATGAGCATGAGCAGACGAAATACTAAGTAGATTAAAAAAAATTTTCGCACTTATCAAAAAATTGTGAAAATTAGCCAAAATTTAACCCAGGAAAATTTAGATATTGGTAAACAGCAGCCTTTGAAATTTGGAAAATCACTTCAAAAAAAAAAACTGACCCTTGTTTTGCAGAGGAATTGATAGAATTATAGTAAGTAAACAGTTTTATATTTTATGATCAATAAGATGATTATTTGCTTTAAATTTTTTAGAAAGGTAAAAGTAACCAGTGTTTTTATTTTTACCAAGTTGCTAAGCATAGGTGAAGGTATCATAAGTATAGATACGAGATACCAACAACTGGTTGGTAATTTCTCAAAAGTCTTGCGCATGTAGCATCAATTATAATTCTCTTCTAATGAAGATAGCAACAACTAATTTCCGGAAAAAAGATGCTCCTCTTGCTACTATAATATGATCGAACATGAACGTAATCGTATGAGATAATTATAGCCACTATTACAGGATAGGTATTTTATGATTTTTTTTTTGTGAACGTAGTACGTGGTAAGCTGACGAACAGGTTACAAACGTGTTACTCTTCATGTCGCCTGAAGCCAAAACTAAAAATATTTCGACCTGACCACATGATTGTATGCGAGTATCAGTTGCAATCGTAATGCTCAAAATGCGATGATGCTCTGTGCATTCGAAATGTTCCATTTTGCTTCACTTCCATACCATTTCTCTTACACCATGTCAAAAATATCGATATTTTCGATACCAGGACAGCAGATTCATTCATCATCATCGACAGATTGCAATCGTCAGCCAACCACCTTTTATTCCAAATGATGAGATTCGAACCCAAAAGAAATTCACAGTCAACAAGCAAGCACTTCAAACCGGTACCTCATTTTTGCAAAAGGAAAAATAAAGCAGACAGGAAGTTAATAATGATTTCGGTTTCAGCTCGTTGACTGTACCATCTAATAGGTTGGGTGAATCTTTAGCAAGTAGATGGTCCTATTTACGAATTTAAACAATTCCTATCATAATTAATGAGAAAGAGGTAAACTGACTGGGTGACTGAGGGAACTGATTTCGCTGGAGGCATTATAGATTCTCTCAGAAAATTCGCTCTTTATAAAATGAAAATCGCTTATTTTAGGAGCAAATAAAGCCGAAAGATGTAAAAGTTGGAATATTCAATACAAAAATTACTTATTCGGGATATTCACTTGGACGTACATTGCTGGATATGTTATCCGAACTATCAACTCTAATGTATAATGAATAGACTACAAATTTTTTGAGATTTTTACATTTCGACTCTGATAAAATTGATAACTGCGGAAAATATTACCCAAATTATTTCAACAAAAGCCTCAATCAATAAGACTTTACAAAATCTTGATACTGAGCACAGATTTTCAATAATGGGAAAGAATGAATACGCCTTCAGTGCAAATTTTAATGCCATCAAAAAATCGTAACAGATAGTTGAGGTTCCAGATATCTTGATAGAGAATGCAATAAATTTGAAAATACTTCATCACCCACCGCACGATATTTCCGAATTTGAATTTTGAGTTTTATGAATTAAAATTTTCCATTATGATTTTTTAGATAGTTTTTAATGTTATTTCAAAGTCTATTCTCATTTTTTTGATGTCCGGAACCTGAACTAATTATTTTTTCTCATTTTTCTCGTTATAAGAAGTGCTCAACCGCTGATACTTGGTCAGCCACTTGGTAAGTTTAGCTAAACTACCTTCCTTCTTCTATTTGTAATAATCTATTTTTAGTTGAACTTTGATGCAGGCTTTAAAATCAGCTCAGATGGAACGAGAACTTCAGCTTACATTTAACCTCATCTCCCTTGAAGTAATTCATGAATTCTCATCGCGAAGCTTTTGATTACGCGAAGGCATTTGAGGAAACAAATTTTGATTAAATTATATTAAGGAAATAAATTTGAAGGTTATGAAAACATTGACAATGTTTTTAGAATATCGGAATTCAAGAATTAAGAACTTACTAGATTTTCAATTGGAGGATTGTTGATCATGATATCAAATGAGAATCCAAGAGTCCAACTATAACCAAAGCATCCAAGGCATTGTTTCCCAAACAATTTCAAATGTACGGTTTGGGCTCAGAAAAAGATTTTGATATATGACACATACGAACTCACAAAATTAATTTACTATCACAAGATCTTAACGAAATGGGAAGCTGGGTTATATCCACTGGAAACTAAACTGCACCTCTCTAAATTAACTTTGATTTGATTCGATTTATATAAGGAAAGAAATTCTTCAAGAATGATTGAAGAATAACGAAAAGAAATTTCGGAACCGAAGTATCGAAATCATCAACCCGTTTAGGACTTAATACACTACTCACAAAATTGAGCATTGGAGCTTCTACAGTCCATACATTATACAGAACTACTTCAGCTACGGCTGCTTGAGTAAAGTCGGGTACTTGTAGTAGACGAGTTGGAAAATTCAATCGAGCTATCAGCTCGATAGCATGTTCTGGAATTATCACACCCCAGCCATTGGGTAGTCCAGAAACTTAAAAGATATAAGTAGATTAAAACTCAACTCACCAACTGTTTCCGTTGCTCGTTCACACGATCACAAACACAATACCAAAAAAAACAGAAACAAATCGAAATAAAAATCGATAAAGATAATCTAGCCACCCGAAATTCGAACAAATTATCAAGCAAATTATAAGAATATTATGCGAAACACGAATGCACTCACGACAGGAACACGTACTCTACAATAATGCGAACCACAAGGCGACGAAACAAAAAATTTCTACGGATAAAACTTGCGAAAATCGAGTGATAAGAATTTGGAAATATCAAAATAAAAAGAATTAACTAAACCATCGAGTAAACGAAATAAACGTCTATGTGAAAATTCTTCTCATTGCACTCCGGAAGAGACCTTACGGTACAATGTAGTACTCTCAACTTGACCTAAACAGGAAAAAACACTAGCTCGGATGTCAATGTCAGACATGGTTTTATAACTTTTTACCCTACCATTGAGCGATATTCAATACTGGATTGGTCGTGGAGATGGTGGAGAGAGGGCATTGTTCCTTCATTTCTCCTCTTCTTCAGTTGCATTCGCATCACGCTGGAAGGCTGCTTCCAAATTCGTCGACGAAGATTACACACCAACTTTCGTTCGCTATTATAACTGCTCTAAATTTGAATTTCGTCAATCAAGGGAGTACTTTTTTTTGAACGAATTTTTGTTATTATGGGCAGATGTTTGGACGGTCAGCGGTTTCGAAATGATGAGAATTCTATTTTCTACTGTACGTGGGTGGTATAATTGAAAGGTTGATTGTCAAATTTGATTGTTTTAGAGAAATATTCTAGTCGCATCATGAAGGCGTATTTAGAATTTTTTTGTGAAAAAAGGATGTTAAGTGTGAAAGTAAAAAAGTCACCCGTCTAGCTTACAGTCATTGGTTATAATTATCTGTTTAATTCAAAGGAATAAAACCGCAATTTCATATTTGTACTTGATACTAAATAAGCTAAGCCTTCAGTTGTTTCGTATTTTCTGTCACGAGGTTCTCAAGAGTCTTGTCCCCACAAAACTTCGAATAATCGATTAGCTTCTAATGAAGTTCCATTATCTTTTAGTTTCTCTTCACAGTCACACTCATACGTATTAATATTATTATGAAAATAGCACACATAGGTACACCTTTGTTTTATCGAATGAACTATATTTCTGATGCGTCAGAATTTCGGTGACGAAGAAGTAGAACTGAAGGTGAAGACATGTAGATGTCAGGTGGGTATATGCTCCTTCCTCTGAAAATGAACTCAGGTAATCCGTAAGTCTGACCAGTGACCACACTGATTGATGAATGTGATTGATGTTAGCTCTGTTCGGACGCTACAAGGAAACCTGTAATTACAGTTTTCCTGGTCTGTAAACTGGCCCAAGTACAGGCCAGGAAAATGAAAGCGTCCGAACAGCTTCCTGGCAAATTCAACACTCTCTACCAAATTAACCAAGCAAAATTTTTTTCAAATATTTGTGAAGAATAAAAATATCTTACTCTTCTTTTCTATACTCTGTTCAACTTAAGAATGCCTAAAACGGAACGCAGTTTGCAGGGCTCCGGGGAGAGGAAAAGGTACTCGTTCACATTCAGCAACAATATTTGGCTACACTTCCGATTTTAATTTCTTGTTTCTTATCACACATCCGATTTTTACATTGTTGATAAATGTGAATTTGACGTTCCGTTTTAGGCATTCTTAAGTTGAACAGAGTATAGAATGTACTAAAAATCGAACAAAGTAACGTCTTCAATGTTTCCCATAAATACAAAATACTTCCTTGCATATTTGATTATTAATTAACGAAATTAGTCAACTTTTTGATTTCATTCATAAAACCTTTGACAATAGTCAAAATACCCACACTGATAAGTAATGAAAATTTTCAAGATAAACGAATTTAAGGTGAAACAATTTTTCCTGGTCCGTTACCAGGACGTTTAAACTCCTGGCGAATTTTTACCAGGAACTGTTTCCTGTAACCTTCCTGGTAGCGTCCGAACAGACTAATTGTTTACCAGGAAAAGCGTCCGAACAGCTTCCTGGCATATTTCGACCAGTACTGGCCCAAAATTACCAGTCCTGGTAGCGTCCGAACAGAGCTGTTAAGTATATTTTTTAAATTGAAAAGCTTGAAGTTTGGCACGCCGCGCCGCACGCCATTCTAAATTACGTTCTACAGATTCAAATTAGCTTGATCGAACTGCTCCTTTTGCTATAATTATACAAGATGGACTGAGGCCCGTATGCAAAAAATTACGTTGAGAAGAAGTCAAGAATTCCTCTAGGATAAATTTAAGGAAAAAATGGTATACTCTGTTCAACTTGAGAGTGCCTAAAACGGATTGCAGTTTGCAGTGCTCCGGGGAAAGGAAAGGGTACTCGTTCACATTCAGCAACAATATTTGGCTACGCTTCCGATTTTACTTTCTTGTTTCTTATCACACATCCGATTTTTATATTGTTGATAAATGTGAATTTGACGTTCCGTTTTAGCCACTCTTAAGGTGAACAGAGTATAAGTATGCTAGAAACTTCTTAAATCAATTCAGGAGAAAAATTAAAGAAAATTCTATCGGCTCTAGCTCTGTTCAGACTTGAACCAGATTCAACCTAACATTCTTCAATGTAATTTTCTATTTTGAAACCAGGTTTTACCTTTGAACTCCACTTATAGGAGAGTATTCTTTTACATTTTCAGTGAAGTAATTTTGAACTAGGCTTTATTTTGTGCTCTTTTCAATTTGAAATTAGCTAGATTAATCTTTGGATTGGGCAACCCTCCTCTGTGTTGTATTGGGCAAATTCTACAATTTCGGGTCTCTATTCCGCACAATTCGTGCATAGGTTCTTTCATTATCGAATTATTTCGGTTCAGTGTCTCTTTCCTACATACCTATTTAATAATACTTACATCTAAAATGCACCATCTCGCCGCATAGCTGTACCTCTATTATAAAATTTCATTATTCGTATTTTTCCATTTGCCAAAATGTTCTTCATCCTTGACCTATTCATCGGAACTCTTAAGAGTTAATCTTTCATATGTATACCCGGAAATTCGACATACAAATCATTGACATGGATAATTTTGCATTTAGGTGTATTCATCGCCGAATATAGTTTCCAAGTCGAGTGCAAATTTTCTTTAAGATTTCTTCTTTTCTAGTACTCATGAGTACCTGCATGTCTTTTAAAGTACCTACGAATATAAAATAATAGTTATTGGACAAGTTCTAAAGAGAGGTTGATTGCATTCCCATTGATGTGTTCCTCGAGTATTTCGGATGAAGAAAAAAGAAAACAGAAGAATCTGTACGAACTGAAAAAGTTTGAATAAGAGTCCTACAAAAAACGTCTGAAGAAAAGAATCGAATGTGGGACAAAGTGTAAAAAGTGTTTTATTTCGAATGTTCCTCTAAAAATCAAATGCATCACTGTTTAGAGCTCTATTTCACCAAACATTATACGACTTTTTTATATTTTTTAATTCAGTTCGTGTAATCGTATCTTGTATTCGTTCCTCATTAAATAAAAATAAAATTTCAACATTTTTTTTATTTCCTAAGGAATTAAAAATGCAAAAAAAAAGTTTAAAAAACAGTTGTAAAAATTGTGGAAACTTGGTGATTCTGGTTACATTTTGGAATATCATTTTATCGAGAAACATAAACTAGATAGAGGAGGTGTAAATAACCCGCCTATCACAGTTTGTATTTTGGTCAAAATTATCCACTTTAAAATTGTTTGTAATTTCTATTTCATGCCACTAAAAGGGGTACTCAAATGGTTGAATTCCTCTTGTTTGAATACAAATATTGGGAAAGAATTCAGATAGAATTGGAGGCATGGAGCCTCGTTTGAGTTGAAAATCTACATGTTTTTTATCAAATTTTTATTTTCTAGATTTTTCAAAATCATAAAACAGGCCCTTGAAAAAAGTCTGGAAGTTTTAAAATTTTCATTTTTTTTTCTGAATTAAAAAAAAAAGAAGTAGCCGTTTTTTCTTCACAAAAAAATTTTGCTCTCACTGGTCTGCAGTTTGCCCCTTGGGATTTCACTCTGGCTACGGGCTTGACTGAATCACTAAAGAAAATATACTTATACTAGATCCCTAAATTAAACTGTCAGAAATTTTTTATTTATTCGCGACTAAAAGAAATTACGGTAGTAACGTAAATATTCTCAACTTGGAATAAAAATTACTAATGAGACCAGTCAAAAATTTGATTCCCAGCTATGTACTTCATTTCTTCTCAACCAAGTCCATTTTTATATCGACAACGAGATACCTGTGGATTTTTCCTTTTAAATGCCGCTATTTGATTTTTAATTCCGAAGTTCGTCATAAATATTGAAAAATAATAATTACCGGTATCCATTTTTTGGAATCAATGACAATAACAGGAAGTGTGTAATATTTAACGGCATTAATACCTATAAAAAAGAAAAGACAAAAAAATTACAACGGATTTATTCGATCATATTTCAAAACAACGCCATCGTTAATGTTGATGATCATTCTCAATTTTTTTTTTTAGTATTTTTCATTTTTTTCTTTCACCAAAAACCACAACCGACAATCTTCAACATTTATTACTCTGATCTTGTATCTGGTTCACATCGATTTGTTTTCTCATTCAGAAATTATTAGAATTTTTAGGTTGCACTAATAAGTAAGCTACTATTCTAATTTACTCTAGTTAGAGTTTTTATTTGATATAAAAAAAAAATTATTAATATGAGCTTGCTGTAGATAATGGTAGGTATATTTATATTTTTTCTATTGTTTTCATCCATGATCAGGCAACATAGAAGTTTTTATGAAATATTATGATCGCCGTTCATGAAACCGTTAGGCGTTATAATTGCACTTTTTTTGCGGGTTTTATGTAAAAATTGTAAAAAAAAAAAAAGACAGCCAAACGTGCACTCGCGTAACTGTCATATGGTCAGTCTTGAAGTTTTTTTCTCATTCCTCTTCCGATTTAGAATTAAGAAGGAAATAAATAGAGAGTAGAAAAAAAAAAATTGAGTGTTACTAACTGTAAACCGGTAGTATGTTATAGGTTTTTTTTTCAAATGCTTTTGCTAGCTATTCATGTCTCTCAAACGTGAGCATCTATAGAGCACACATCATTATAATCGAAAAGTTCTCGATAATTTCTACGAATATAGAATTCTGAAGAACATGGCAAGTTCTATTCGTCTCTTCCATTTTTTAATTTTTCTTCTAATTAATTGTAGAGAGACAGGTTTCCGCCAGTAGAACCGTTTGGTAATATTTTTTTAAAATAATTTTTTCTTTAATTCAGCTGTTTAATGATAAAAGGTAGGGCCTAAATTATGGAGAGGTCAGTTGACAATTTTTTTTAACTACAAGTACAATGGTGGATTTCGGGAGACAAAATTAATGAGTGCAAAATTTTGTTTATTTATATTTTATTCAAATTAATTCAAAATGGGAGCAAAATTAGCAAAATATTTAGCGCAGCTACGTCAATTATTTATAATGCTGGCAGTGTACGAGAAGGTCAGTTAACTTTCTTCGGAGTGCAAATGATAGATTAAGTGCCTTATGAACACATTCTACCTACACACATTCCAACCGGATCATATATTTGTAACTGAATACGAAGGTAAAACGTTTATGAGGAGGAAAAAAAAACTTAAGAATAAATAAGTCGAAGGAGGTGAATCGCAGTGAAGCTTTTAATGTAAGTAAATCGAGAATGTTATAAAGTGTGGCTTTAAGTATGTGTCGTTTTTACTTTCTTTGAAAAGTTGAAACCTTTACACAGTAGAGTTAATCGTTTCTAAAAATACAGAAATTAGGAGGATGTTTTCTAAGGGGAAAGGTCATCCCAGTTCTAAGATCAAACAATTCTATGATTTCATACGCATGGATGCAGTGATAAGCTCAATTCTTCGAGAAAGTTATTTTTGTAATATCCGTGTCCAAAATGTTCAGTAAGAGAATTACGAAACCATATTTTCAATACCTGCTTACTTCAAAATTAGAGGGCTTTTCTCCGACTCTGAAAAGTTTATTATTTCATTCTGATTAATGAAATCTGTACAGTTTGACATGGCCGGCGACTTTTGTTTTCCCTGTGCGTAGCAGAGTTTCTCTGATGGCTGATTTCCTTCACTCATCAATTATCTCTCCCCCCCCCCCGAAAAAACAAATTGAAATTAACATTCGTCCACTCGGGAAAAAAAAGAAAATTTATAATTTGTAAAGTAAATTTTCTGGCAACGTTTTCCTTTTTCGATTTTTTTTTTGTGTGTAGCAAGTCTTGACGACTTTTTTCAGTGTGTAGCAGTTTGTGCTCCGCTTCATACCGGACGCCGGCCATGCAGTTTGGTTTTATCTCTATTGTCCTGTAGTTAGTCAAGTTCATAGAGTCTAACCATGTGGTATTAATTTGGATTCTGTGTTCATATTCGCACTCTCTCGAGCACAGAATGCAAACTCCTAAAATTGATTTTTTTCCAGGGCACAATTTAAAAATTCTTATATAATTTTGTTTGTTCTACATACCTACATTATATGAGTTGTTTCATGTGACGTGAAAGTTTTTTGAATATTTTGTCAAACTTTTTCTGTATTATATTTAATGTTATTATTTTTGAATGCAATCAAGGCTATTTATTCATTGGTGATTGCAGCAATGATGATTAATTATTGAGCTCAGCAGTATCATTTTTCAAATTAGTGCAATGAACACGTCTCTGATTACAATAGAATTACTTCATTAATTTGTGAATTTACTGCTTGGTCACTTAATTTAATCAGTTGACCTCTGAGGTGTCTTCGTCAGGTGTCCCAATTCTTGCATCTTTTTGGCCTTATCTGTCTGAAGCCTTGTATTATATCGTGAAGGATTGGAAAACTAACCCAAAGACTAAAATATTTCAAAATTATTCAAAGTCAAATTATGTTTCAACTTTCAACCGTTCAATTCCACAGGGTTAGAGCACCACAGTAAGTGAGTTGAGGAAACTTTGCACCAAGCATGTAGATGCCTAATCATCTCTCATTAAACTGGTCTACATCTTTCTACTCGTACGAATAAATATAGTTTAGCAAAGAGCACTTAGCTACTCAATTCATGCAGGTACTTTTGTTTCCTGAAGACAAGTCAAGATAACTATTTTCGCTCGACCACTATACCTATCTCACTTGAACATTTGCACTTCTTTACAGAATTATTCGCTTTCCAAAGAACAATTTGCCAGCAATGACGTTTTAAAGTAAGGATAAACATCGCCCTGTCAAACTAAGACCAGTAAAACTATCGACACTTATAATAATATGCGTTGTGGTGTTACAAGAAGAGGAAAAAAAGTTCAACTCGTGACTGGAGACTGAAGTGTGTTTCTATATATTGGATGTCGACAACCGATACTATTCATAACATTGAAGTTACAGATTACCTCCTCTGAACCTTTATACATGATTCTTCAATCATCACGAAACTGCAAAATGGAAAAATAAACCGAAAGAATGTTTTAGTTCAACCAACAGGATACAAAAATAAAATATTGAGTAAGTACAAATTAATTTGTGTGAGAGGTATTACTGAAAACAAAATTTAAGTAGGTAGTATAATTTTTACAATTTGAATAGGAAAAGTGGAGCTTGTAATTACATGTAAGACCTTATTAATTTTAATATTATATAACTCAAACTTCAGCTATAGTTTTATTTTACAGGAATTTGAGTGGGTAAATTTTGGAATCGCACCACTGGTGTTACTTTTATTTTTCAGATTTTAGCAACTTCCACATATTCTCACAACTCTACATAATGCTATTTCTCGGCTTCAAAAATGTGGCCATTTTTATCACGTTGTTCAAAATTTAATCTGGAAGTAATGCCAAGGTCAGTACGTGACATGAGCTTTTAGGTTTTGGTCACTCGTGCCAGGTTAATAAATAACATGGCTATTTTTCGTCTACACCCCTCTGTTTCTATTTCAGTTGAACTATTTTTGCAAAAAAAAAAAAACCTTTGCACATAAACATGGTTAGTCGACCTCACGTCTTCATATTTCATTTAAGAGACGAGAAACTCTAACCTCTCACGTGTGCGAAGTCGTACTATATTCTGGCCACGATTCTTTCTGCCATGTGAAAGAAGAAAGGTTCACACCTTACAGCAATAAATTTCTATATTATACATTATCGTATACATTTTCCAATCGTTTGGTGTTATCTTTAACACTACAGCTGTCTACCACAACAGAATATAAGTTCGAGTACAGGTTCTCTTATCAGTGTAGGATTTTCAAAAAAAAAATAAAAAAACAACATCCACACGCACAAAATACCTAAATGTAAAAAAACTACCTTTTAACCTAATTTGGATTTGTAGAAAATGTCGGCGCAAAATGAACCGTTATAAAAAAATATTCTATTGTATTCTACCTTTACCGCTTTTTGATATAAAATGCGGGATTTTTTTTTTTTTTTCATTTGTGTATTTATTTTAAAATAATATGGCGTTAAGATTAAAATCTTTTTGAATTTTTTCTACATTTTGGCCCCTACTAGGTATGGTTATGGTATGAAGATAAAGTGAAAGAGTTTTCGACGCTGCCAGCATATAGTCGGAAACTGTGAAAAGGATTAACTCATTTATACTTGAACACATGAACGCACCTCTATGTAGGTGTAGCTGTAGGACTATAGCGAGATAAACAAGTAGACCTTGAGTTGAGGACTTCACTGAGAAAAATTTCAATAGTACTTATTACTATTTTAGGATAGGAAAACTGGGACAATTCAAAATTGTTGTAGAAATAGCTAAAACAGTAAAATATACTATACCTTTGTAGTACAATTTACTATCTTAATATAAGAATTTATTACTAGTTACAAAATAAACAAGGATAAAATGGCGAAATGCAAAATGCAAAATGCAAAATGCGAAACAGCGAAAACTGTATTCCCGGCTTCAGAATGTGCGATTAGGCTAAAACCCTTAGATATATTGATATTCATCGAGCAGAGCGCCAGAGCCTATCTTCCAAAAGTTAAACCGAAACTATGTTTCAAGATAGAAGTTGTCGGTGATAAGTTGAAGCTTTTTCTTCAGTCTTATCGTTTGAGACTAGTATTGAAAGTGAGTGAGAAAACTGTCAACTCACGTTGTTTCGTATGTAAATTTCACGCTGGAGAAGTTGACTTTTAACGCACCGCTTGTATGCTGAATGTGCTAATCTTTCGATCTGATAAAGAATCGTAGTCATATATCTACTGAGAAAAATTTTGAACCGAAGAAAGGTGGCTCGAAGATCAAAAAGTAAGATTTCTTTTGATGAAGTACCGTGCAGCATAGATGGGTAACATACAGTTTAAAGAAATCGTGCAAAGAACCTTAGGAATTAATATATCAAGCGCAGGCTAAGAAGTGGAATGTTGGAGCGACCACCAACGAAATTCAATATTCAATATCTATGGTTGGTACTTCTAATGAGGTTTCAATAACCTAAAAAATTGGAAGGAAAAGTCTCGTGAAAATTAGAATAGTTAATTTCATTTAACGGTTTCCATCGCATAGATATGGCATCAATGGCGATTACCGATTGAAATTTGAAACAAAGATGAACGAAATGTGAAACGTGTGAATCGAGTTTGCAAATTTAGCTCTTCACTACAGTTATCAAAAGCATCGTGTAGTAATTATTATAATACTCGAGAGTCGAGCTATGATTGGTGTTGTATGTGTACCAGGAGAGAAGGTACCTACCGTATCTAAAAAATTGGAGCTTCAGACGTGGGCTTCAAAATAGAAGTTAGAATGTCAATTCATTGAACAACTTTTTCTGATTGACTGACTGAAATGTTTTATTTAACGACGTATTATAACAACAATAGGTTTTTTACGTCCGTTATTGTTTTATGGTTATTTAAATGACATTCTTAATGATGGTATGAAAAAATTGGTAAGTATAACAAATTAAATAATATTAATAAAGTAACTGATTAGATCATCGACATTGATGAGTTGAAAGATGTAGATCAATTCTCCAGCTGAGGCTTGATGGTTCTTAAAAGGAATAGGTGGGGTCTGACGTCCATAGGTGTTGTAGATAGGTGCTTACTGCATTGTGGATGATTGTTCATTGAGATTTGAGGCTATGTTCTGCGGCAAGTTCATCATATGTCAGTTGATATTCCTGGAGTAGTTGAAGAGCAGTGCATCTCAGGCTTCCTGGATGAGTTGATGAAATACCTCGGTACGAGTTTATGTGGTCAGGAGTGATTAGAAGTTTACCATAATAATTAAGGATTTGGATGTTTCGGCGGTGAGCTAGCGGTATGGTTTTTTTGTTTCTTTTAATGCGTCAGTTAGATACTTCTGATGAAGCAAAATCATCAATTTTCTCTCACATATTACTAGTCTATAAATGAATATAGGTATCGATGAAAAAAAACAAAAAAAAAACTGCTTAAACATTTATTGTTTCTGCTTACGAGTATACTATGATCTCTTGGGTGTGGTTAATTACAAGTGGATCTATTGATTATGTATTTTCAGGGTACCCTGATATAGAGAAATGAAAAAAGAGCAGTAGATGAGCTCAAAGACACCACAAAATTCTTTTCGAACTGACCTGTCCGTTTCAGCCACAACTATATTTATATGAAAAAAAAATGAAAAAAACATGGAACAGTTTCGCCAAAAAGTCTAAAAAGAAAGTTTTGAGATAGATAAATATCTTTCTGACTCTTCTACCTCTATTGACGAAGAGTTGAGAACTCAATTACCTTTTAGACTCTGTTGATCACATAAAAACCCTCAGAGAGGAAGAAAATCATGAGCCACACGGGGTATTCTAATTTTTAAAGTACACTGCCCTATGTTCGTGGCTAATATTCTACAAAAATGTTGATATTTTGGATTGATTTTTGGAAAAAATTTCAGCATTATTTTATTTTTTTTTATTTTTGGAATTACATATTATATTCAACCCAAAAAATATTTTGGTTTTATCAGATATAAGATAGGAGAAATCTTGAGAAAGAAGCAAAGAATTTCCAATACTATTGTCCATGTCATGAGAAAAGGCTCTTTGATCATACTTCGGGGAAGAAAAATCATCCACCTGACTTTTGGAAAGTCATTCAATTCCAAGTTGTGACTGATTGAAATTTTTTTGAATACACACACATCGCAAGTAATGTCTGTTGTATTGACTGCTGCGTAGCTGTATTGGCTTTTTTTCTTGATTTTAAGGCCCTTAAGGGTCTTTTCAAATGTCTGTAGCGAAGGATATTCTACAGTATTACCTAATTAAATTTTGTCACAATTATTGAAACGGGCTCCTCAAAAATAAAAAAATATTGGTCTTAGCCATTTTTCACATTTCAAACTTTACTATGATACAATTTTTAATACGTTAGAAATTAGACCACACCAAGGACAAAAAATAATTCTTAGAGAGGCAGTAATTGGTTGAGATATTTAAATTTTTGCTAGAATCAACTGTCCAATACATACTCGTACATATAGCTGCCACATATTGATATTCCTATTCATCATCTTTGTTCGTGTTGCACCCTTCAAAAAAACAATAAAATACATAAAAAAACAAAAATACTCTACCGCTTTATGCAGCCTTTTCTCACTCCTATAATTTTTGCTGGTCTGACGTCCAACAAAATTCAATGCAATTTTGAAGAAAAAATTTGAAGCTGTAGATCTGAAATAATTAAAAAATGTTAATTGGCCTACATTCAATATTGATTTAAAAATCACTTTCATATGCAGTCTAGACAGATCAGACTTCCATGACGTCACGAGGTTAATTGAGTTACTCTCCTCTAACACTTTCATGAAGTTACTTCTGTGACTGCTGATGAGAAAATTGATAAGTGTAGCTTTGAAATAGATTATTTTTCATCGTGGTTGGTAATCCGGTTAATCAGTTGATGGCACGACTGTTGGCGCCGAAGAGATAATTGGCAGACGCTGGATATTCTTAATTGCGTGGCTGAGTAAATGCAAAGTCTAATTACTAAATGAAAAAGGATACTCCAGTTGATAATCGTGGTTTAGCAACACTATTTTATTAGTTGAGAAATAAGCGGACAATGGTGGTTACTGCAAACATATTCATAATCATCACAAAGAAACACTTTTTTCCATATTTTTTGATAATAAATGTACTTACGAATAAATGCAACTACTCAACTTCCTCTATTAATTGGGTGGCAGGAAGTCCGAAAGTATTTTTCAGACAAAGAGTTGTATAAAATTAGCTACAGCTACTATCCACCTAATTATAGAGATTGAGAGAGAGGGTACAAGGGTCTAAATTGTTTTGAAAATTTTTACCTACAAATATAAGAAAAGTCAACAAAATCAATGTGACTTACTTGATTTTTTCAGTGTTTTTAGTTTAGTCTCATATTCAAGTTACAATTGTCTTACGATCTATGCATTTGAATTTTTAAATTCAAACAAAAAATTTTACTTTCAGGAAAATCGAGTTTCAAGTTTGAATTGTTATTTTCAAAAATAAAATGATTTTTCTCATGAACTGCTGAATTAACTCTAATGAAATTTCTATATGTACGGAGTGATCTATGAAAAGGTACGATGAGTCGGCCAATGATTCTTATTGAGAATCAAAAAATTTTATGTCAAAAACTGAAAAAATCATGTTTTAATATTTTCTACTTATCTTATTCCTTTGACAACATTTTGTTTGAGGTTTCACAACTCCAAATTTATAATTATTGGTCGATTCAAGATCACATTACAACTAGTGAAATACAAAAAAATCATAATTTTTTTCAAACACTATCCTGGAACTTCCTGCTCTTTTTCTTGTTTTATTTCTTTCAAACCAACTACCACAGGTGCAAAATTATTATGTTTTTTTTACTTTTCCTGTGTCACCAGATTTAATTCAGTGATTAGATAGGTATCAGCTTCACCTATAAATTCTTGTCTGTTCGTTTCAAATTGCAGCACAAATTTCGTAATAAGCTTATTTATTCTCTCAGCCGGAATAAATATAGCTGCAAAATGGCATTATCATCGATTATCTAACCATTTTTTTAAACGTTTCTTACCACAAATAAGAAGAATTATTATACGACACATGCATCTTTCCGTTAAGCGTGCCCCAAGAAATGCAACTCCAATTTTTCTTCCGAGTTCATTTCCATTAAAAGTTTATCGTAGCGGGAATGATATTTAATTACTTCCTTTTTCTGATTTTCTGCTCCCTCTTCGTGTCTTTCCACCATTCACACATTTCTCGCTCTCCATACGACAAACAAAATTAAATTACGCATTCTCAGATTGCACCTTTGTGTAAAGGGCTAAATTTATACGTGGCTGGCTAAGGTACTGTATATTTGTGTAAGTACCAAATTGCCCGATTCATACGACTCGAGTACCTCCTAAAAAGTAACTGTGTTTATACGACTGACGTCGAATTGATTGAGAATTATGTTAATAACAGTCATCGGGTTAATTAACAGTGATGACTGAGAACGATCATGTTGAAGAGTTAAAAAATATTCGTGCATTTACTTGTATAAAAAAATTCGAAACCAAAATCTAGTGACCGTATTTTATACGCAACCGGTTCCTGTTTACTTATGCAGCGAGCCATTTTCATCTTATGGACTTGCCTTCAGAACTAGGACTTTTTTTTGATAAATCTATAACTTGAGATCTTAGGCAAAATTGCTTTTTAGCTCAAAAATATCGAAGTGTAAAAAAGAAATATTAAACTTGACCAATTACTTGGAAAATTGATTTATAATAATTGTTATAGTCACCAAGTGTTGAATGCCAAATCCAAATATAATTCTCATAAAAAATGTATCTTTATAGTCGTCTAATATACATATAGGTCGACTCAAACAAATGCCCATGTGTATTTCGCACGATTTAATAAAAATATGCAGCCTAAATTTCTGCTAGATTGTAAAATTTGGGCCTTGGGGTAGATTTTACAAAACTGGCTCAAGTGGGGTTTAGATTTGAAGCAGCGGTTCAACCTCAAATTATCAACAGATGTGGCAGTCTCACCATCCAAAATTTTCCATATTTAATATTTTATGTAGTTCAAGTGGCTATTCTTTAATACGAATATAATTATATATGTAGCTGGATTTCTCTAGTCAAGGTGAATCCAGTAGGATGAGATTTGGGCAGAATGGGGCGGGGGTGTTGACCCCTCTTTATCTTTGCCTCATTCACTTATTGTGCAATATATATTATTTCACTGGATGAAATACTTGATTGCTTCAACTTTTTCATTTCGCGAAATAAAAAACATATCAACTCATATCAACTCTGACTTGAATAAGAAAATAAATTTGAAGGAAAAAAAAATTAGGACACGGGTTTTGAATAGTTGTATTTTCCGTTATGCGCTTGCCTTGGACCATTAAATTTTGAAAAATTGTAAGCGTCAAATAACTTAGATTATTAACAAATGAAAAATATAACCGGCAACTGACCCTACTTTGTAAAATATTGATATATTACAAAAATTAATTTTATTCGAATAAAACCAGTACTGGCGAATAATTTTTTTCAATGTACGAGTATATCGTTCATTATAAGATCATTATTTTTTTTTTTTTTTTGGCCAGTTTCTTCTTTCATTTGCTTCGTGAACTAATAAAAATAATAAAATGGCGCTTAGCGAACTTAATATGTTCAATATAGCCGTAATAGATAGTTGAATGAATGATTTATTCGGTAATAAACTGAATATGTGAATACAACAAAAAGTAGAAAACTTGACAGAAGTAGCAATTCATAGAAATCATCTGATAAAATCGTGGACTAATAAAACAATTTTCTTCACGATCAAGTAAGTGTAACCTTTATTGTGAAGAAATGTAGAAATGATAAATACAAAATCGAAATTTTTGTTTATGAGCAGCTATTTACTCTTCTTAATCAGCATTCATGTAATAAAAAAAATCAAATTTTTTTTAGCATGGCTTTAATGTAAGTTATAAGCTAATTCGATTAAGAAAGCATAACTTTTCTACGCATAATATTATTCAAAATTATAGTTCAGTTTTGCCAGGGAAAAAATAAAAAATGCCTTTTCATCGTTCATGGGCTTCATCCAGTAGGTGTATCAAAAAAAAACTATAAAGAAAGTTGAAATGCAAATCATCACATTCAGTGGTTAGTCTGATTTTCAGCATCGAAACTAATTTCTGTTAAACTTTCTGACCCTTCTACCCACCATCACCTGTCAATAATGTAGTCATTTAATTGTAACTGACATTTTCAGAAACTGAATTAGTAGATTCTGTCCAGCATATTCGCACAATTAGCACCTGTCACGTTTTCCCTATTGATTATTGAACCTAATGAACTGACATTACTAATGAGTCACTAGTTTTTAGGATGTTCTAATTACTATGGCGGTTTGTAGAAAGCTCTATTAAATTTTTCTGTGCTTTTTTTTTTCTATTGGCAGTCAAGTGATAAAGTATTTGGCTTTGAAGTTAAAATAAAATAGAAAATAGTGAAAAAAAAATACGAGGGATCGTAAAAATTATAAAAATATTACTTAGTCACCTATTGGCGGTATGATAGAAGCATTTTAATTTTGCCAGTCTCGTGGTAATGATCTGCGACACAGGGTCAACTTACTCTTTCCAATAATTATACCCATGCGTAGGCCTTAGGTATGCGGGTTTTGCACTACTGACACATTAAGGATAGTTAATAAGTATTAAAAAAATGAGTAGATAAAATGAACAGGTGAAGAGAGAAAAAAACCAGAGAGATAAAAGGTTGAAGCTATATTATAGTGTTGCTAATTTTCTTATTAATTGCTTTCGCCAAACGAAAACAATGTAAACTATCTATTTGATTTATTAGCATGAGAAAATAGAACGATCGTCTTAGACAATGGAAGGAAAAGCAGTATGCTAGGTAAATATAATAAATCTTATTTCGCCAACTAACGTAGTTTTGCAACAATGAGATAATCTTTGCTGAATTTAACCCATCTCATTTCCCATTGCCAATGAAAGATCGTCCATAGAAAATGTTAACCGGCAAAAAAAAGAAATTATTTTATACTGACTAGATTACAGCTGGAAATGGGGTCAGACTGACAAGCATAGGTCGAATAAGTTTTTTTTCAGTTCAAAAAAATATTCGAAAAATAGCTCGTAAGTATGCAGTTTTGCAAAATATACTAAAAAATACTTTAGGGCGTGTACTTGTTAATTAGTCAGTTCTGAATGGATTTATTCGATAATTTGATAAAATATTGTCGAAGGATACATCCAGATTCTGCCAACTTTCACTAAGTTCTGCCAACTTTTGCCAAGTTCACAAGTGTTTGAATTGAAATGTGTACCCCTTTAAATGTTCCAGTCCGCATAGACCCTGGAGCGCACTTTTTTTTATCTGGGTCTTTTCATCAGGTCTTGACTTATTGCCAAAATTGAAAGAGAAATCATCAAATCCACTTTTTAATTTATAGCATAAATATGTCTATTCGAAAAGAGCTGCTACAAAAGTATGTACAAGTCGTTCAATTTTTTTCAATAATTTGCTCCAGAATTTACTCGTATTTAAAAATTTGAATAAGCATGTGGAAAAGTGCTTCAGTGGATGGGCTGAATGAGTGGTGCGCAGCTCATCAATCATAAAAGTCAAAACGATACACCTACTTTCTCCGTAATTCTGTCAATTGTCCCAACGACTTGTTGAATTTACAGCCACTAATCGAATGCAGCAGAAAGTAAATACACGTGTATGTGTAACACTCGTGCACAATGCGAGTACACAGTGATCTAAATAGGTAACACGATGAAATTCCAATTTATGTGAGAAAAAAGTAAGATGAAGAATTTCCTCCATCTGCTCTGCTTACAGCTTCTTTTTTTCCAGCGTTATAATCCTACTCAATGGAGAACTACTTTTCTTATAACTGGACCATTGGTACTCATTAATCTTTCAACCTCCAAACTATTAGTAAGTTCATGACTGGATATGTTAATCACTGTGGAAAAATCGCTTGAAACATGATACTATTTACGTCATGTCTAATATTTGATAAGGATTAACTTCAATATAAGCTAATCTTTTTGAAGCACGTAATGTAAATCTGATATATAAGAAGATAGGTGTGCTTCAAAATGGAGCATTTTTAACCCGAAAGCATAAAAACGAGTCTGTATCTTCTTATGACTAAACTTGGACTTGTATGGTTTTCTGGCTCAGTTTTAGTGAAATACTTGAAGCAAATGTTGATGCAATATATTTTTTGAACTTATAAAAATTTTTTACGCATCTTTCCAGGCACTAATGAGACCCAAAATCAATATACTAGTATTATTATGACACTTGCGAGGCCCTTTTTGACAATGTGAGACCCTTGTGTGGGTGACGCATGTCTGTGTGGTAAATGTATGTTTTTTTTTTGCTCCCTCTTAACTCCAAAAACAATTTTTAGGTTATTTTTTACAATATTATTTTGCCCACCTCTATAGAATTCGAATACAATATATGTAACTTTCAAATCGCGTGGTAATTGGGAAATGAAAATTAGGACCTTCAACTATAAGAAAATATGAGAACAATTGAAAAAATTTATTTGACTTCTACACTTTTTGCTGTAGTCTACTGAAAATTTTTATTTTTCTCCCAAAGCAGCTTTTTCTCAGGCACTGTCATATTTTAAGTTAGGTTAGAACTGGATAAATAAAAATGCGATTTTATGTTTGAATTCTGGGTCTTCGAAGTAGGTAAATATGATTTGCTTCAATTATCTGTTATTTTGAACCAATGTTTAACTCATAATTCAAAAAAAAAAAATAAGAAAAAAAAGACTGTTAACTTGACCTAATTACGAGTGAAAAAAATGAAATCAGAATACATTCGAAAGTTCAAAAATTTATTAACGAATTTTATTAATTTTTCACCTTCGTGAACATCGAAAGGATACTTTTCATTTTCTACAGACAGAAATAATTTAAATGAGAAAAATGTGTTTAAGTGAAAATCAGTGTAAAATAAAACTATATTTGACTTGTCTGCTCTGGTTATTTATATGTTTCAACTCTTTTTTTCGAAGAGAAAAATATCTGAAATTCTGGCAAAAATTCTTCAACTAAACGGGCTATAAATATTACCCAACAGGCATATCTGTATGATTTGGCAGGCACGAAATGCCAAATGTGTATATTCTGGTCGGTAAAATTGTTTTGAGTCAATTTACATTCTTTGGAAAAAATGGTTGTCAAAGTCATGTTCGAGTATCTTCCATATAAAAATATAAGAATCCCATCATTCTCGCTCGTTAACATAAACGATTCACTCGTTCGGATTTATATGCACGTGCGATTCTTTTCAACTTTTTCCAAAGAAAGTACAATGATAGGATAATCATGGCTGCGTTATTAACAAAAGCGGATAATGTCGAAGATAATATTCGATTAATTTCCCTTTAGATGGCGTAATCTTTTTGTACACATATGATCTTCTTTTTTCAATTCCCCCAGACCCTCACCACCGTCATCACACCTATCTTTTCCCAACGTTTTACTCTTTTCATCTGGACAACGCCGAAATAAGGTCAAATATGTGTGTTAAATTTCGGTCTATTACAAAAATAATAATTTTATACACCATTCAAAAAAAATTTGTACCTACACAAGCACATCTTTGTAGGTGCTGATACTCTATAGTTGCTTTTTCTAACAACCTAATTCCTAACCCAGTACCAGATTATCTTTCTACAATGATAAAGACTAATCTGAAATGCCCATAATTTCACTAACGAAAGTTGAATGAATTTAAAAATTATTTTTATTTCAAGAAGGGAACTGACGGTTATCCGTCAATACCAGACGATCAGGTAGAGGGCTGATCTACTGAATTGCATTCTCTTCACTGATACTAATCTAAAAACTATTTTGAAAAAATTCTAGTGTGGAAAGCCTTTAAACCGTGTAAGTGGTCTACTCGAAAAAATCTTAAAATTGTAGCTTAAAAAATCTTTAATTTTGAGAAAAATTCCAAAAACTTGCAAATGTTGAAAAATCCATTAAAATTGCATGAAAGTTCCACATTTTTCACAGGTAAAACTTTTTTTTTGCTTTCTAGCTCGCAAAAATTATGTGACATGAAGAGAACAAGGCAAAAATTACTTTTTCCCAGCTTTATTTTTATATTTTTTGGAGAATCTTAAGGCTTTAAGTTTGTCAGCAATATTTATGAGTTTTTTTAACAACCGTCAATCTTTCACTCTATTTGTACGGCAACCTAATTTTAGTTTAATCATATTGGTTAAGATTTTAAAGTCGAGTCAAATGAGCTTGAGTCAATATTGCCTTCTCTCCTCCACCCATGGAAACTAACGAATAGATAAACTTAATTTATGTAAGCAGTATAAGTATCTACATGCAGTTCGTAAATCTCAATAACTAAGTTCTAAATCAGTTAGGCTGAAATCAGAGTCACATTAGTTATTTGCGTTGGAATTTCCTGGCTCCTGCATAGCTCCGTCTCTTTCATTACTACTTATAATTTTAAAAGCGATTGTGGATTTGACAATTTACACGAGTGAAGGCTGGACTGTGGGTGTAGCTGATGAAAGCAACAATTTATCAAAAGATGCATGACCACATGAGGAGTACCTATCGAGTATAAGGCAATGTACACCACTCCTTTAGTTTCGTAAAGCTATAGGTCAGTCTTATTCATCACATCTTCAGTTCATACTTATTCACCATAAATTCGTCCCCGACGAATATTCAAACTCAAAATGTTGGTCACACATTTTCTCAAGCGTGAACGGATTTTTTTTCAACAGATTTCTCATCGACTGGAGCACGCATCTTCCATGCACGACATTCTATATGGTGCTGTTAAAGTCGATGGAAAAAAAAAAAAAGAATCGCGCTTCGTCGTGATCGTTATACTGAACTCCGGGTTGCATCTTGACCATGGGTGGTTACCCAGTAGGTGGTGAGTCTCTATTAATTAATTAACTTGTTTGCAGAAATCTATCAATAGGTAGGTAAGCCACATCTTATCTCAGAACAATCATAAATTTGCGGAAATCTATATAAGAAGACACGATACTATATTGTAAATTAAAATAGCTACACTGTTTCTGGAATAATTTACAAAACTTCTTGACATTGGCACACAGGAACTTTCAGATTCAAGAAAGCTAACACTACCTCAAGAATGGTAATAACGGTTTTGGTACTGCCAACTGTCAAAATTTTGAAAAATAGTTATTGAAGGACGCTTTTCCTTCTCACAACCCTTTACTTTCCTCTTTAAAATGAGTATAGTTAGTACTTGACATCTAACGAACTAATATATGGTGCCACCCAAAATCAAATTGGAATCGATTGGGTACTACAAACAATCAAATTCGTACCCAACAAACCAATTATTGGTGCTATCGAAAATGAAATTGGTACCAATTGAACCAAGTGTATGACAACTAAAATCAAATTGGCACCAGCTAAACCAATCGAGTGCCACTCAAAATCAAGTCGATACCAACCAAACTAATAGGGTGCTACCTAAAATGAAATTGGCACCAACTGAACCAGCTGAGTGCCACCCATAATCAAATTGCTACCAACTGGGTGGCACGTACAATTAAATTGGCACCAACTGAACCAATTGGGTACAACCCAAAATCAAATCAGCACAAGCTGAACTCACTGGGTGTCACTCAAAATTATAATATCTGTAGTCTGTACCAAACGAGCCAATTGTAGTTGCCACATAAGATCAAGTTGGTATGCTTGGAACCAAATAGGCGTCACCCAAAAGTAAATTGGCACTAACTGAACCAATTGGGTGTTACTATAAATCAAATTGGCCCCAACAGGATCAATTAGGGGCCACCCAAAATTAATTTGGCACCAACTGAACTAATAGGATACCACCCAAAATTAAATACGAGTGGGCACCAATTGAACCAATTCAAATCAAACGTAGGTACAGTTCTTTTTTCGATAACCTGGATCAATGTATCCTCAATCAATGTTGTCATTAACATACTTCAATGGAAAACAAGTTGAAACATATTTATTGTGATGTCACTTGATATACATAATATATGTATGTCTAAATTACCAGTACTTATCTGATATGGCACGTGTTGACCCAAGGGAAGTATGTACTCCCGTTAAAGTCCAATATTTATAAATTAACCAGATACGGATATCATTTTATTGACGGACAGCTTGTTACCAGAATTTTGCTCACTGACTTCATTATACTCGTACTTATGCAGCTTAACCGTGTGGTAATTATGTTGGTCACCGTGCAATTGGGCAAAAGTGGACCAAAAGTGGTTGGGCCTGTATGTAAGATGACACTAAGGTACGAGGTCATCTGACGGCTGTTTTTTTATATTTTTTCATTATATGTTCGAAGCCACTTGAATAACTGAGTACCGATGATGTCGGTTAATGTGAAAAAAAAATCCTTCGATTGTAACTGTAATTCGTATCTTATTATGTGTCACCCTTTACTTGATTTTCGGTTCTTTTCTCTTCTCTTTGTCACTCCTCTCATAATCATTGACCAGTTTCTGAGAATGCAGATGAAGAGTCTTGTCGATCAGTTATACAATGTATCGTAAACGTACCGTAGGTATTCGATGAAATGTGATGATCCGTGAGATGAAATGCTTCAGACACTTTATTGTGTCACAATTGTATTGTTTTTAACCACTCGCCTCGTTTTGTCTGGTCATATACGAAAAAATCGTCGAGCAGCAGACGGTGACAAAAGGTGCAGTGAAATTGAAGAATATTGTCTCAACTGAAAATGGCTCGAATTTTTTGCCTGCAACTTACTTTTTATTAAGCCAAATAAAGGATGAAGATACTCAAAGAAATTCCTTTGAAAATAATATAGAAATATTTTTCAAATTTAAAATGTTTCTTCTCAAGAATTTCCGAATTTATTTAAATTATCATTTTATTATTATACTATAGGCTACACGTGACCCCGCAGATGTACCCAGCAAATTTCAACAAAATTATTAAAATCAGATAGTTTTCCACCCACTGAACTCTATTTTAACACTTATCAAATCCTTTTTATTTATTTTTCTTGGAAAATTTCTGCATTTTCACAATATTAGTAAGCTGCTTGCAAACTCACTTTAAAAAACTTTTTTATTTCTTTATTTTTTTCCGAGACTGAATGGTTGAGTCCTTCCTTTCAAAACAGAAAAAAGTATAGAAAAAGGGTAGAATTATGCAGTTTAGAGTTTTCTTGCCCTATTCATTGAAATATTTAAAGAAATAAAGAAAATATAAAATAAGAAAAATGAAGAGTTTTTAGTTGAAAAAAGGCAATTGTGAGCTCAATTTGTGAGCGCAATTTGTGCGCTCCATAAGGCCTGAAGCCCCTTCAGGCTTCGAATTTCATTTAAAAAAGGGCCGAATGAAAAATTTTTCAGCGCTTCGTGCCCATTTTTCGCACAATTTCTGTCTATTGTTAATAAATTTGAGATTCAGCCCCTCCCTTATAAAATGAAAATGAACTGAATGGTTTCAGATGGGATCTTTCTTATGATGGAATTCTTCAAATACAGTTTCCAGAATGTGGGAAACCTGACACCTGGACCAGATTAAAGCATGCACATCCATAAAGGGGCGCCGAAATGTAAATTGCTAATTCAATTATCGAGCGCGTGATTCTATTTCCACGCCAACAATGTAACATGCAAATGCTCATCCATTTTGGCACACAAAAAATCTCATCGTTGGTCATCTTTGTCGTGGGTAGTACCTCACAATGGTGCACCTATACAAACCTGCAATCCACGTACTCCATTAAAACGTGTACACCACATTAATAATATAATAGGTGATGGACATAGGAAAAAAAAAAAAAAAAACGGGATTAAAAATAGAAGTTGGACTTGATTTAGTCTCGAACAAAAGCATTATCCAGGTCATTTTTATCCCATCGTTGTTATATTTCGATTTTGACAGACGTGAACGACGTCAACAAAATAACGGAGAGTGGGTGATGAAAAGATGAGAAATTCAAAAAAAAAAAAGTGCAGAAAAATATAAAAAATAAGTGTGCAACTTAACCGTCTAATGTATATTAGGACATGCACATACACACGTAATTATAATGATAGTAAATATCATAAATTACATGGTACAAAAAAGTTATCATAATTGAAATTTCTTCTCCTAATGCATAAAATGAAATACCTTCATTTTGATAAAGTAGCTGCTGTTTGAAAAACTGCCTTAGTCAGGTTAACTGTGAAAGCTCTTTTTTTTCTTTTTCTAAATAAAGAATTTAGAATGGAAAAAACCTTCAAAAAGGAGAAAGAAAAAAGAAACAGCTGAAGTTAAAATTACAATGTGTCGCATATAATCACGTAAAAGGGTTACTTGACAGTTTATACGAGTATAATGTAACCACAAAATTTCAATCGTCAATTTTCATCTTATTTTTACAACTGTGTAGGTGCTCACTGCTTTCCTACTTGAGGCTCTATTTTTCGATAATTATTACATCTAAGCTTTATAGAAGTGTTATCAAACCACTTGCCACACTCACCCTAACTCACCCTACAAATACTCAGAAGTATAACTTTCATACTCAGCTTCTTACTGAAATCTGCAGAAGCCAGGGGTGTAGCCAGGGGAGTCAGGCGGGGCTCAGCCCACCTGGCATCCTCGTTCACCCCTCTAACAAAATTTGCCCCCTCTTCATCCTAAACTTCGAGAAAAAAAGTTGAATAGGGGGCTTAAAAATTAACTACCAGAAACATTAATTTATGGTAAGGGGTGATTAAAAAGTAAGGTCTGGTACATTTTTCTTGTCTCCAGAGGCAACACTGATACACTCAAACGCATCAGGAGAATTATAAAAAGGCTTGTCTAATTACATTTGCATGGTTGCCTCTCAAGTTTCCGCAAATGCTGAATAATGCATAATTATTATGTTTATTAATGATGCAATTTCACTAGTATTTATGTAAAATTTTTATTTTTTATCAACATTTTTTTCAACGTAGATATATGTGTACGAGAGAATGGTGAGCAGGCCTTTAATGCATGTTCAAAAGTCATTTTCAAACAGATACTAAAAATTGAACATTGTCATTAGGTACGTTATAACAACCTTGATTCAATATGCAGCGCAAAGTTTCTTCAACTGCATTTTTAATTTCTGGATTTTGTAAATTTAAAACCACCTTCATCCTTTTGTTTTGAGATTTGTCTGCTCAAGGACACGCTTAATGCGACTACAAAACTTGTGTTCTCATATTTACGTGACAAAAATGTGAGGCTATAGCTCGTAGTATTTCCAATGAAGAAAAAATGGGTAAGAATTTAATGATAAGAGTAAAGAAACAGAATGAAAATTGTGTTAACACGAATGTGTAAAGACTTCAAGTGTATGGCATTTAATCACGTAAAAAGGTCATTTGGCGGCTTATAATAATTCTAACCACAAATTTTCAGTAGCCTAATTTTCATCTTATTTGTGCAGTTCGTCTTTTTCGATGATTATATATTCTTAAGACCGAGATATAATGGATGAATAAATAGGGAAGATGTAGGTGATTGCCTTTACTTTTGCATTAACGCAAATGTATAGCTACGTGTGCATAATGCGGACCTTAATCTATGCGAATCCGCCGAAATATAGGCGTAATATTGCCTTGGTGGCTAGCTACAGACCCAAATATGCCAAGTCGAAGCATCAGATGAGGAACAGAATAGCGACACCCATTCACGTTTTAAAAATCGACGCCATCGATAATGTAATTAGATTTCTTATTTGTGGGTTACAGAGACGGAGAGAGAAATGAGGATACATTGTAAACTAAAAACATAAAATGGAAAAAAAAAAGAAGAAAAAGAACGTTAGAATTCTGTCTAATTTACAAATAGAAAATAGAGTAATTTAGAGGAGAGTGTAAGAAACTGGCGTTTATATTCTGGGAATATATAGCTAAGTGGCTTACCTTTCTTTGGTTTGTGTCGTCTGGAAGGAATTATTAGGTGCAGCTATTGTAGCGCATATGCTTCTGTGTAAAAGTAAGCAAAAAAAATGTTTAATAAAATAAATAGGTATGTATATTGTCGAATAAATTGAGCCAAATGGATCGAGATTCTTTGAATCAATGGCTTAGAGGCGAGTAAGTTATATTTGATGTTAGTCTAGCCCATTTTATAAAAACTGGTGTACTTATTTTAATGGACCCCTTTTATAAACGATTTAAATTTCATAACTTAAATCATTGTAATCTGTGAATGCTTTTGTAGGAATGACCCATTGACAATTTCACCGCGTTGATTCAAAATAATCTCAGGATTAAAAAATGCAAGATCTTAATCTTTTTATATTATAAAAAATTTTAGTTTGATTGAAATTGGTTTGCAAATTATCACATCATCTGTCTCTTAGCTACGTAGTAGCAGCGATGTAGCCAGAGTGTTTTGATAGGGGGGGGGGGCAAATAAGATTCTTGAGGGGGCAATTTTGTCAAATAAAATTTTCTGATAGGGCGAATTCTGAATACCACACAAAGGGCAAGGGGTGAATTTGGCTAGGTGGTGCGAACGAGAATGCCAGGGGGGCTCAGGCTACACCCCCGCGTAGTAGTTACTGAATAATGAACAGAATTTGGCTACAGGAAAAAGCGTGTAAGAGGATATTGCATATTCCAAACTATCCGAGGATAAAAAAGTTCAAGATCTTAAACTTTTCATATTATGAGAAATTTCAAGTTAAGCTCATTCAGATTCATTTACATTCATTTACACTCATTTACATTTATTTACATTCATTTACATTCTAAATGGGCACCAACTAAACCTATTGGGAGCTATTTAAAAATAACTGGCGCCAACTGAACCAGTTGGGAGCCACCCAATATTGAATTGGCACAAAATGAACCCATTGGATTTGTGACACGTCACACTTACTCTCAGTCCTTCGCTATCTTTACCACGTTATGAATGAATTACTTTCTCTATGAGTTCACAATCGAATGAGCCTACAACTTTATCAACTTTTCATATCTCAGGTCTCATGCTGCGCCTTTATAATTTTGCACAAAGCACGAGCTTGAAAATTATATGACATTTTCAGCCTCATTGCAAGGTCTACTTTCCATTCAGTCTGTCAGTTCTCACAAATATAGGCTACCTACGTCGGGTGGCTTTCAAATACGGGTACCATCTTTTGAAAAAATAAGCTAAATCGCCGATAGATGCTGTCACTCAGAAAACCAACATGTACGTTTACATTTAATCAAAACGAAACTTTTTTTTCCTACCTTATTCAAAGTGCATTCATTCACATTATTGCTCTCATCTTGGCCAGTATATGCCAAGTCAAGAAGTCATTGGCTGGTTTTGTCGATAAACATCAGAATATATGCACATTTTTATCTGCAAGCAAATCTTTCACATGGTAGCTTCATTTGCATTCATTGTCACGCAGGAAATTGAGTGCACAGTGAAAGATGATTTTTACAGAAAAATTTAATTTCTTATTCGTTTCCGCAACCATAAATTGATTTGCACGCTATGTTTGTTAAATCGTTTCTGTCATAATTTGTGAAAAGTAAAAAGTATATAGTATTTGATAACTTAATACGAATTGGCAACTAATTAAACGTTGCCCATAAGATTTTGTATGTCCTTTTATCCCCCCATTTTCGATGACTTGAAGCACGTGCATGAATTATACTAAGTTCCGTTACGTGTTATGCGACTTTTTAATGAGTTTGTTGCACGAAACGCACGGTGAAGGTTACATTTCTGCGTATGTTCATAAGTTATGATTCGACAACCAGCTAATTTAATCGACTCTGAAGGTGTTTTCAACTTTTTCTCTCTCTCTCTTTCTCTCTTCTGCCGTGTAATGTGACTTTGGTATTCTCCACGAGAGCCACAGAGCCGAGTGTAATTGTATTTTCTGTGCTGTATAACTGTTTATTTTGATGCAGGCCTCTGTCTAATTTCCACGAGTGAGGAGCTGCAGTCGCGAAACTCGTGAAAATGAGATTTTGATGAAAGTGCGTAAGGAAGTTGGTCATATATCAAGACGAAGGAAGAAGTAATGGAGTTCCCCAAGAGCCTTTCTGACATTCGAGGAAATTCAGTTTCTTAATAAGCCTATCCACGAGTCTTATTATTTCTATTTGCTTACAGCCCTGAAACATTATTAAATTTATTAACAGTAAATTTTTGTTCAATTAAATTTTTTATTAATTCGAATTTAATTTTTTAATAAAATTAAGATTTTATTTTTAAAAATTGCAATTTTTTTTTTATCTTCATTTAATTGTTTTGATTTTTATTTTGTATTTTTAGTTCATCTATTGAACTACGCTGTATATTCATCCAAGTTACAACTCGATGGAATTTCATAAAAAGAAAATGTTGGATGAGTTTAAAAAGTTAAATATTCATTTGCTTAGAATTGTGAAAAGAAAAATTCATAAAAACTAAAAAAACAACAGGAGTGAAGTGAAAAATGATACCTACTTGTATTTATGAATAGAATTCAAGGACACAAGCAATTTCGAAAATTGCTTGATTAAATTCCAAATTACTATTGTAAAATTATTTGTGGATCCTTTTTGCCGAATGCAAGTGCAATATAAAATACGTATATGTATGACATGGCAGCAAAATGATAAAAAATGGTATTGCCAGACAATTTTTCCATTAGTTCAAGTCCTTGTATTTTAATTTTAAAATTTATGAGTTCATTTCATTCCCCTTTACCTTCACACATGTGTGAAACAGGTGAAGGGAAGGAAAATTATGGAAAAGAAAAGAAAAATCGGTGCAGCCATTAATAAACAAAAAGATAAGACTGTGAAGTATTAACTCCATTCAATTGTACATATTGTATTAGCTAAATTTCTAAGACTGATGTTTAGCGAAATTTTCAACAGGGTTATAATTTTTGAAATATGTTTTACTTGAATGATGAACTTGCTGATGTTATGGAGATATTTTTATCTTACACCGAATAACTGACTGGAGTGCGAAGTAGACCAACATTAACCGCGCTAATTTTAGCTAGTGAGATCGAATATATTGAAGTACATCGTAATATGGTCAAAAATCACAAATTTCTGTTCAGAATTTGTCTTTTTTCTGTAAACGGTGAGTCACAAGGTGTTCTGTGTCAGTTCTGTTATTCTTCTTTCTGTCGTAATAAAGTAAGTTCGTTTTTAAGTTTTGCCCCATTTAACAGTCAGAAAAATTTCACAATTTTATACGTTATTTTCACCCAGTAAATGCATGCTTTTAATTAAAATTAATTTTTTATCACGTGAAATGAAAATCGGAATTTTGGAGGAAATTTTTCGTACACTTTTGGAGATTTGAAACCCTAACTTGTGAGTTGTGAATAGCTTTTAAAACAGGCTGTCATTTCCAACACAGATTCGGTTACACAGCTGCTAATGAGGCATCTCGTTCAAAGTTCAAGTTGATAATTTGATGATTTAATTACTGTCTGATCTGATCATTGTTTCTCTTATTCGATAAGATAATTGACATATAAACGCTTCGTATAAAGGTAGTTTCGATTCGGTAAGTTCTTAGAATCCAAGTCCACGAAAGAACTATGTAACTTCAGATAAAACGTCGACTGTAAAATATGTGTTGAAAAATTTTAATTTTACTTCAAGTGAGTACTCTCGCAGTCACAATAGTATTAAATATTGTAAATTTTTATTCTAAAATCTATTATCTTTATTAATTCTTTTCTGTTTTTCGTGTCGCCATTCTTCTTTGCAACGTAATATCGGCTTCTTGAATGGTTTGAGAAATCGAAAAAATTGAAAATTAGCTACCCATTTTAAAAAGTTCCATTAATAGTTCCTTCAAAATAAGGCGCGAAAATTGTTGCACAACCCAAGGCCGAGAATCAAGAATGCAGTAAATTTTTGCGCAAGTATGAAATATGTATAAATAGCTTGCTGAAGAAGCAAGTTTTTGTATTTTTTTACAACAAACGCTTTATATAAGGGTCAAAATATAAAAGATGCACTCAAAAAGTAAATTTTGTCATTAAAGATATACGAGTTTAGTCTTTATAGTTACCGCAGTAAGCGGCTTTATTTAAAAGTCCAGGGACAGCGCCCATCCCAGAAATCCTACCTCCTCCCCACCCTTCTAAAAAATAATTGAAATATTTGAAGATTGAGAGAAAGGGTCGGGAAACGGGTTACTCATCTGACTAAAACATTTTCTTTTTATAAGTACCTATATGGGTATATTTAGCCTCTTTAGAGAAGACAGCAAAAATCCACGTATGGATGAACTCGCTCAATGCCATCACTACTGAATTTTATAATTTTCTATCGCTTTGTTTGACAGTTAGCACAGCAGTTGTAGAACCATCCACTGGAGTGACCAAAAATACTGCATTTCATCGCCGCTATTCTCGTCGTGAGTTTTGTGAAATCGCATAAAAATGGCTAATTCACATTTAACGTCCAATTCTTCTGCCCAGAAACACGTTGTTGTTGTGGGTGGTGGATTGTCGCCCGAGCGTGAAATATCTCTGGCTTCAGCTTCATCTGTTCGCCAAGCATTGAGCAATATTGGCTATCGAGTTTCTTTTATCGATATGGACACAGACGTTGCGATCAAACTTTTAACTTTAAAACCTGATGTAGTCTTTAACTGTTTGCATGGAATATTTGGTGAAGATGGCTGTCTGCCTGGACTTCTAAATATCATGAAGCTACCATATACGCACAGCGGAGTTTTTGCATCCAGTTTGGCGTTCAATAAAATCAAAGCGAAGGAATGGTTTCGTCTAATAGGTATTGCTACTGCTGAAAGTATTGTGATTGACAAAACTGATGGTACTCGTAAACCAGGAGATCCGATGGATAGGCCCTATATCATCAAACCTTGTGCTAATGGGTCGAGCATCGGAGTCAAAGCAATTTTCGAGGGTGACCATTTCGACTTTACCAATTACACTTTTCCATACGGCGACAAAATATTAGTTGAACGATTTATTAAAGGTAAAGAATTCACTGTGGCCGTATTGAATGGTGAAGCTCTTGGTATCGGAGAATTTCACCTTTTCAAGTCAAAACGATTCATTGATTACGAAGCAAAATATTCCGAAGGATTACCAACATTTTCTTGTCCGGCATCTATATCTAATATTGTGCAAACAGAATTACTTGCCAGTTCAGAGAAGATTTACAAAAGTATGGATTGTCGAGGTCCTGCAAGGATAGATTTCATATTGGAAGAAGAAAGTGAGAAGCTTTTTGTTTTGGAAATAAATACTCATCCAGGTATGAGGTCAACGTCATTCTTCAGAAGAATCGCGGAAACTTGTGGAGGAATCAATATGGAATGTATCGTCGATAAGATACTGAAAAGTGCGAGTTGTAATTTCGAGTAAAAATAGTTATACTTTTGAGGAGGGCTGGCCTCAAATAGCATGTAGCATGTATATGGATGCCAATTTTTTTTCTCGATTTTTCAAATTTCTATTAAATTAGACCTGAAAAATCAATTTTTTTGATCAATTTCTTGAATTTTGATCCGATTTTATGTCATAACTCTAACATTCAAGTATGTACATGTGTATTTATGTGAGTAAATTTCAGTTGAATATTCATTTTAGAAAGAAAAATCAAGTTCTTAATTGAAAATTAACCAATAAAAAAAGTATACTTATATGAAAATCAAAAATCAGTAAAAAAATTAATTTTTCAATTTTTTATTTTTACAGCCGTGATTTTTGATCTGATCGATTTTTCAATTTTTGATTTAAATCGATCAAAATCGGTTTCATATTTTTGAAAAATTGGCATCTTGCAGAATCTAAAGGGGGGTTGGAGGGGTGTCTGATGACCAAATTTGCAGATGTTAAAATAAAATGCGATGTTCAAGTGTTGCCACCACTTTATTTCTGCAAATCTGACTTGTTCAGTATTAGGGGTGCACTTGACAGAAAGTTTGTTCTTAATAATGTAGTGTGCGAGTTTGAAATCAGCAAACTGACACTAATAATATGAAAAAAGCCTTGAAATTGATATGCCATAGAGATAAAATATAGGAAATACAAAGGAATATTGAAGGACTTCAGCCCTATCTCTCAAGATCAAGGAAAATAGGAAATATGATAATTAAATTTCCATTTTCAAAGAAAATGTCTAAACCATTGCGCAATTCAACCCTGGATTCACATTTCCTACTCTTCAACCCATTACATAAATTTAATTATTCACCCATTATCAAATTAAAGTAAATATTGCGCAAGTAAATACATAAGTTCTAGAAATACCAAAATATTTCATGATAAATTCAGATGAAATACAAGTTATACAAACCCAATGAAATAACCATATTCTGCATCAAATTGCTCCTTTGAATTGGCCATAACGATGAAATGCATTGATAAATTCATTAATTCAAAATTAAACTCAAAATTCCATTATGTAGAATATTTTAGAACAGATGACGAGAGAAAAGTTAAGAGAAAGAATGAACGGAACAATAGATAAGAGAAAGGAAAAGAAATAACTTTAGACATTATAAATTTACATAGACCTGTGGTGGCCAGATATTGTTAATTTAATGTAAGAAAGTATCAAATTAATAGTGTGGTTCGCACACTATAATAAATGTACCTATATAACGTTAGCACAACAAGTTCTACTTTGAAAAGTACCTAGGTTTTCCTTCTACGGGTGATAATAGAATTTACAATTTTTTCAGATAACTCCAAAAATATACTGAACCAATTAAGTCCAAAATTTAAAGATGTCATCTTCTATGCATAATTTTAACATGCGTCCCAAGTTTTGTTCTGATTGGTTCAGTATTTCGTAAGTAATCGACAAAAGATTTATCCATTAACAAATAATAAAGTTAAATATAAACAAATATAGATTTAGGACTTTGCAATCTGAGTATTTTGGAATCCTGAGGTCATGAAACGAAAAACTACCCTCCCAAGTCCAACTTCTATCACGAGATTTATTGTAAATAGTAGGTATGTTGTTTTAGATAAATCTACTAATAAATAAATGAAAAACTATTATATATACTTTCAACTCTATAATTTTCTTTATGAAGCCAATTTTAATAACTTAGTTGGTCTTCAAAAAGAAAGATTTACCAAGACATGAAAATGTGAGATGGATATTTTTCGAATACTGAGATCGTGAAATGAAAAACCATATAGGCAAATATCCTATGCCTATTTTCAGAAGGAAGATGGTTTATCTTATAAGTTCCATCGTCGAGTTCCGTTCTCGAAATAGCATTTCCTGAAATATCCTGTAATTATTGCAGCAAAGTTAGATCAAACATAACTTCAATAATTCCATTTACACTTGAGAATTCACATTCAATTGATTTTTACCGTTTGATGATCCAAAAGCCAATAAATGCCTGTAGAAAACTATATTCAAAGGCACTTTCATTCCTGTGCGATTGTCACGAATGCCAATAATGACCGATAAGCTTAATAAAAACCAATTAAATTTCCATATCCGTTTAGTTGACCCACAAACAGAGAAGTACCTATTTTGAAGAGCACACGCATTTATCATTTTGCTTGGCATCACCAATCATAAATCACCAATTAAGTGGGAAATTTCCTAAGGTGTGACCATATATGAGATGCAAAGGTGCCCGAATCGACATCTTCACTTAGAAGTGCTCAATATATGGAAAACAATTTAAAATGCATTGCAGAAAAAAAAAATCGATAAACTATCGAAGGTTGTTTACCTACGCGTTCTTTCAACTTTTAACGGCTTGGATGGATAAAAAGTAAAGATAGTTTTAAAAAAAATATGCAAGAAAAAAACGTTTGAAATGTGTAAACACTGAGAAGGAGGTAGAAAATACGTCTTCTTGTAAAATACGCGTAAAATACGCAAACTCATCGGATATTTGGAAAGATTCGCCTCCAACATTAAAAACTTATCAGCGTATCCATAACCTAAGAATTTAAGCTTCTGCTCACAGACTTGTCTTAGAGAATCACACAGAGCAAGGTTGAAGGAACTAAAGAAAAAAAAAATGGTCCACTCTCCCAAGTAAAAATTATTATTTTGATGGACTGTCGATTAAGATCGATATAAATAAAATTCGTGCATAACATTGATAACGGATTCAACCACCAATGTTCATTTCGATGCCTCTTTTATACAGTTTAAATTATACAAGAACTTTTTTTTTTTTGCATTCTATACACTAGTAATCAACAGTGACGACACTATTAGATACATTTTTTTTTTAATTATAAAAAAAAACATAGGAAACATACCTATTTAAAATAAAGCAGGTTTATATTCTAAAAACAAACAAATCTATGATGGAAACTGCGGTGAGAATTGATTAAACTTTTCCAGTTGGATGATAGTTTATGTAATCAGTGCATTTGGTGAACGAATGTAGGACTATATTATGGTAGAGTTGACCACCTAATTGGATGACGAAGAAAAAAAACAACATTTTAGACAAAACCAATATTTAACAGGAAAGTAGGGAAAGAAAAAAACTAAGTCGAAAAGAAACGAAAAGAAGAAAAGAATATGTAAATATCAACAGTGACCTCGAATTGAAGGATGAATGATTCCGCAAGAGCACACACGTTGGAGAACTAAACGCTGGTGTGGTGGTAGGGGAGAGCTTATGATTATATTTTAATAATAAGTTGGTTTAACGTCACACGGACGATTATCATTGAAGTTGGTTTCAATACTAACTTGGAAACGTTATTCCAAGTTAGTTGTGTATACGAGATTCGTATACACTGCATGTTGCGCGCTGTACGTGCGCAACAGCTTGCGGGTAGGAGAGAGCGGGGGAATGTTATTCCCCTCTCCCCCCGCGATACTGGGGGCGGTGCCAGATCAGGCACCTCGAGGTGCCGGAAGAAACTTTCCAGCATCTCGCTGGAACAGATCCTAACCCTTCTGAAATAAAGGCTTCCTCAGAGTGAGTGAAGTCTTTGAGTCTTTTAATAAATTTATACTTCGTCGAGTATGTAGTATATTTTTCCCGTGGGAGATGTCAATGTCTGAGTCATAAGAAAAGTCGTTGGTTTCTGTGAAACAAAATAAATTTTATTACGAAAAGGATTAAGGTAAAGAAACAGTCGAACTTTACTATGATAAAAAAAAAAATAATAATGAATTGGACCACAAAAAGGTCAAAAAATGTAAAAAAATATAAAAATAAAAAACTTCTTAATATTAGGTGGCCAACGAAAACGAGTAGGCACTTAAGAGAAAAAATAAAAAATGTTTAAGTCTTGTCTTGATCAACTGGGTAAGTCATGGATTCTGTAAAGGAAAAATACATAAGAATTAGTAAAGGAAGGCAGTGCAAATTAAAAGACATAAAACGTTCAGAAAAAATCAAGAAATTTTTTGTTGAAGCTAATTTATATCGTAAGATAATTTGAATACTGCTGTGCGCTGCGCGTCCTAACTGCCTGCCTAGTTGTACAAAAGGTCTCTGACCTTTTTCTAGGGGATTTCTAGTATTCGACAGAAGGGACTAGTTGAACCCTAAGGGCAGTGGGTGACCCGTAAAATCGGCACTGAGGCACAAATAGATTTTACTGTTCTTTCTGACTATTTAGACTAATTGACTTATTGAATTAAAATTTTTAATTCAATAATTTGTAAATGAAGCAGGTTTTTCGAAGGGAAAAATAGCATAGTTTCATTTACAGTTTTGTACACGACGGTACATGAGTAAGAAAAAATTGAGTAATTTTTTCTGACTGTTTAGCTGATTTTGTATCTGCTAATTCTAAGGGTGCTAAAAATTTTAACGGTCGTTCTGAGACAAAACCTTTTGAAAATTGTATTTTAGCATGACGTATAAGTCCGTCCCTAGATTTTACTAACTCTAATATTTTGGCTAGTTTGTATACTCCGGGTTTGGTTTGAGAGTCAAGTACGTGAACGAGTTCACCTACTTTCGGCCAATTTGGGACATTTCGGAAAGCATTAGGTAATGCTTTGGGAATTTTGTCTCGTAAGTGGGTCAAATATAATTGACGCCAGCATGACCATAATTGTTTTTGATATTGTTCGTCTTGGCGAACAAATCTATTAAGTTGCCGTGCCGTCGGAGTTTGTTCATCCGTGATCAAAGTATGATCATGACGGTATGATCCGAGATTTCCATGTAGGAAATGGGCTGGCGTGAGAGCCACTTGATCTGCTTCATCAGCTGACGGGCAGAGTGGTCTCTCATTTAACATTGTCTGAATATTCTTAAATGTGGACTTCAGTAATGATGTTAAAATTGGGTGATGAGTGAGAGTTTTAAAATAAGCTTCTTTTATTAAGCCTATAATTCTTTCATACACCCCTCCGTACCAAGGTGCCTTGGCTGGAGTAAATACCCATTGGATATTTTTGTTCGAAAGTTGTGTGGAAATAGATCGTAGAGAATGGAACGTTTCCCAAAATTGAGGGATATAGAGAGCTAATAACTTAAATTGCAAGGCATTATCTGATAAAATCATGAGAGGGGTAGTTCTATCTGCGAAAAAAGTTTCGAACTGTAGCCATAATTCTTGTGAATCTAAGCTTTTGAGAGCCATAATATGTACTGCTCTAGTACTTAAACAGGTAAATATTAGGCCCCAATATTTTCTATGAGGTGAAGTGGGTGCGTAGATATCAGTTTTACGTCTTGGTAAATACTGATCGAACGTAACGAATGGTCCGAAAATATCGACACCTACGTATGTAAAAGGAGCTGTAAAGGGTAACAAGCGAAAGTCAGGGACTTGAGCATGTGTCGGTTGGTAAAAAGGTTTTTTACTTAAGACTGCACATTTGGTGCAAAATTTTTGCAAAATATGTGCGACTTGTTTGACGCATTTCGGGACGAAGTAGTGTCGTCTAAATAATGCGAGTGTAAACTTAGTGCCAGCATGACATCTTGATGTATGTAGGTCTAAGACTATGAGTCGTAGAAGGTACGACTGTGGATGAAGTAAAACTGGAGAAAGTATATCTCCGGTGAATGTGGAATATGGAAGGTAATTTTTTAGTCGAAGGATGCCGTTTGCGTCTATCATGATATGAAATTTTGAATATATAATATATTCGGGTGCGTTGACCTTTGTTAATGTACTTATTATTTCAGAAAAATGCTTTCTTTGGTCTGCCCAAATATACGTTAATAAAGCGTAATTTTTTGAAAGTGGCATTGTGGCCCAAGAAAGTTGTGTCGAGGGAAGTGTAAAATGTTTACGAGTATTCCGAAAGTACATTATTCGTAGAGCACCAAGATAATTCAAAAATTTTGAAATTAAAGGTTTAAGTTCATTGAACTCTTCTATTTTTATATCAAATGGTGTTTGATTTTTAAAGTTCGAAAATGATCCGAAATCGAATTTTGGTGACTGTATTTTATTTTCACAACTAGTTTTTTCTGGAGTGTTGATAGTATTATCAACGGGCACTGATGATGTTGAATGTGTAGGTGATAGAGCTAAAGACATGCTTTGGCTGTTTTGTGAAATGGGTATGTCTTGTTGACTCTGATAATCGTCATTATCAGGTAACGAGAGTGAATAGTCTTGTGAGTTAGGTAGTAGTGCAAAATGTGGTATTTTGTGACTACGAGATCGAGTATAGCGTCGCATTTTTGCAGTAGGTGACGAGTCCCAGAATGTCGATTTATCTATCGGCATTGAATTTCTTATTTGTGGGCAGGCGTAAAGGCTGATTCTAAGAGTGGCGCCTACGAACGTTATGTCAGGAAAACTGGTTTCCGGTTTTTCGTCTAGGATGTGCAGATCGGTGATCGGCCACTGATCCTCCGATAGGTACAGCCAGCTCGGACCCGACCACCACAATGATCGAGCCAGCTCATGGGCTGTAGCCCCTCGAGATGCTACATCTGCAGGATTGTCTGCTGATGGGACGTATCGACAAGTTAAATTTTTAACTTGATTGATTTCTTTCGTTCTGTTAGTAACGAAAGGAGTTAGAACTTTTCGTTCTAATAGCCACTGTAGTACGCACTTAGAATCTGACCACAAGTAAGCTGGGTTGTCATTTAGGTTGAGAATTTCTCTAACCGTGGTAATTGCTCTCGATCCTATGAGTGCTGCCATAAGTTCGAGTTTTGGTATCGTCATTTCCTTGGATGGCGATATCCGGCTTTTACCAAATCGCAATCGGACTTCTACTTGTTTAAGATCTGACGATGTCAGTCTTAAATATAAGCCGAATGCGTACGCTATTTGTGAGGCGTCTACGAAACAATGAATTTGTACAAATTCAGGGTTAAAAGGTAGACTAAAGAGTTTTCGGTCGAATACATATTCGAACGTTTGATTTATATGTTCAACAAGTTGTTGAGCTATTTTATATAAATCTGGGTCAAATTCTTCGTCCCATTTCAAACCTAAGTCCCACAAGTATTTTATGAATGTTCGTGAAGGCAGCATAGCTGGAGCAAACCAGCCAATAGGGTCATAAACTGATGAAATAAATTTCAACATATTACGTTTAGTATTAACTGGTTTTTTGACAGTTTTGGGTTTTACGAAAAGAAGGTCTTTATCCATATCCCATCTAAGTCCTAATGTAGTGACTGTCGATTCATGAAGCATAGAATTTTTATCAAAAATTTCTCGAATAATAGTATTATTCGTGCCCCATTGTGCCAACTCCATAGAAATTTGGGTGAATATTCGATTCGAACGATCGTATAAATCTTTAGCTTCGGCGACTGTAGCAACAGACGTTACTAAATTGTCGACGTAAAAATGTTTTGCAAATTTGTTGTGAAAATCAGGGTCTACTTGTAGGAAATGGTGCAATAAAGTTGCGGCTAACATAAAAGGTGACGTGATGACGCCAAACGGACATCGAGTAAATCGATAAACAATGAGATTATCTGTAGTGGCTGGTTTCGATAGATCTTTGATCCATAGAAATCTGCACGAATCCCTATCATCGGGGTGTAATCCTATCTGATGAAAGGCTTTTCTAATATCTGATATAATGGCTATATCAGATTTTTGAAAGTTGAAGAATATTAAAAGAATATTCGACAGAAAGTTTGACCCTTTGTACATACATTCGTTAAGACTTAAGCATCCTTTTGCATGAGACGAACCGTCAAATACGACTCGTAAGGGAGTTGATTTGGTTAGATCGAGGATACCTCTATGAGGTAAATAATAGACGGGTGAATCACCTTTGGCTAGAGTAGATTCTTCAATCATTTCTAGGCCTAACAGATTGATAAAATATTCGTTATATCTTTGATATAACGCATTGTTGGCTCTGAGCTTGTGAATCATATTCTCAAGTCGTTTGAGTGCAACTTTAAAATTATCTGCTAAGTTGGGTGGGTCGTATTTATACAACCATCTAATTTGATAACGATTATTTATTTTTACAACGTTTTTGTAAAAACGGGCTAATGCTTGCATTTCGTCTTTTGAAATAGATTCATTATGAGGTTCTATCCCTAATATTTCTAATTTCCACAAGTTTTCGATTGTATTAGGAGTGTTGAAAAATACAGGAGTAAAAACTGTATCTTCAAAATCGGCATATTGAGTACCGGCAAGCATCCAACCGAAGCTTGTGTTTATTAAATTAGTAGGATGATTTAAGTGTATCGTATAGTTTACGAATGACCACATTTGATCATTGCCTACTAAAATATGAATATCGTGTTTATCGGGTAAACGAGAAAAATGTTTGTCCTTATGTTGTGGAAAGTGATAGTGAAAAAGTTTTTCATTCACTTGTGGAAGGTTCCACGCTATTTCAGGAATAGTGCGGGCTTGCATAAGAACAGGTGTTCTTTTTGGTGACGTGAATTCGAAAGATACTTTTTCGGATAAGAATGGTTCTAAAATATTATTTGAGATACCATTAAGTTGGGTGAGATTCACGTCGCCAGATAGTCCTAATTTTTTAGCTGTTTTTTCTAATATGAATGTAGCAGCACTACCACTATCTAAAAATCCATTTATTTTAACTTGTTCTGACTTATCATCAAGAGAGCGCACAACAGTTGAAAAAGTTAATAAGCAATGTTTAGTTTCTTTATTAACATGAAAAATTGGGTACTTACTCAATTTCGGCAAGGCTGCTTGCTGATTCTGTGTGTGTACGATTTCTTGTGTATTGTACTGTCTGGAAAATTTTTCGAGCGATACTGGTGTGACTGTGGTAACTTTGGTTACGTTGTCGGTGCTCGTTGAATTATTGTTGATCTGTGGATGAACAATTTGAGCATTATTACCTGAATTACTTTGATTAGGTAAATTAAGAAGGGGTTGCGTACCTCTTCGGTTGACGACTTTTTCATTGAAAAGTCGAATCCATTCGCGAACTTTTTGTTCGGTAACGGGCCATTGAATGGTGGTGCATAACGCTGGATTATGCATACCTTTCTGGAGGCATTCCCACCATTTGCAATTGATTTTCGGTCGCTGACGGCATTCGTCACGATGCGGCTGAAGACAGTACAAACACACTTGTTTGTTGCGGAGTACTACACGACGTGCTTCCAAACTGTTGATTGTAGTGCACAAAAACGTGTGGTGCGGCTGTTCACACAACATACAGGGTACCTTGGGCTCAAGGTTCATTCGTGAAAACCCTAGTGGAACGCCATCTGGAAAAGGATTTTCCATATTAGGTCTTAACCTGGGTGCATTTTCGGTCTTAGGTTGAAAATTATTCGACTTAGACTGAGGTTTGCTTGGAGGTTTATTATAAGGCTTATTATTTGCTTTCTTTTTCCCTTTCTTAGGCGGTTTACCGTCTTTAGAATTGGAGACATGTGTTTGAGCATAAACTGAAACGGCTTCAGCTGTTTCAGAAACCATGTTCCGATTGCCCGAACGTTTATTGTTTTGACTGTACCTATTTGCTTGTGGTGGTACGTGTACGTTAGAAAAATCCATTTCTTGAATTTCAATCCACTCTCTTAAAGCCGCAAATAAATTATTTACGTGTCTTTCTTTAGAAGTGAGTGTGGTTTGATAACAACGCGGTGGAAATTTGCGGACGACGATAGTAAATAACATTTCTTCGTCAACAGTGTCGGCATATTTCCTATATCTAACGATAAGGGACTCTAGTCTATCTACCGTATTTCGAACACTATTTGCTGATGCTGCCGCGTTGTATAGATCCGTTATTTGATTGAAAAGCTCCATTTTCAATTTGCTTATGTTGCCATAACGTTTATCTAAGAATTGTAAGCATTCTTCGTAGCCTTGTTCATCAGTTGAAAATTGTTTCAACTGGTGACCTATTTTCGGATCTAAATGGTCAATTAATAATTGAATTTTTTGCGGAATCATTAGATTCGTTCGGCAGTGAATGTACTGTCCGAATGCTTTTATCCAGCCAGGATAATCTACCAATTTTCCAAAAAATAGTGGTAATTGATAGCGAGGAGCTTTTACGGAGTCCGGTACATAATTTGCACTCGGATCGACTTTCCATAATTTTGGCATTTTTTCGGCAAAACCTGGAAGAGGTAATTGCAGCGGATTTTCGTGAAGGTTACCTATTATGGTAGACGAAATAGCTTTTTCCTTTTCTGGGGCATGGACTGTATTATCACTGTTTGAAGTAGACGGGGCATTGACCTCACTTGCGCAATGTGAACCGGGTTCAGGTGTAGTCGGATAATCATTATTGCTATTAAACTGTGTTAATTGCATATGAGTATCTGTATGACTTACCGATTCATTATTATTTTTATCGAAAACGATGATTCGATTTTGGTCTGTAGGCTGTACAGATTTATTCAAGTTACCTTCGGCAGGTATAAAATTCGTATTAATTGTTTTTGATCGGGTCAAAAAATCGGTTAACGAAGTATTAGCGCGAGGTGAGGGTGCTAATGTTTGATGAGAAGTATCTCGCGGATTGTTTAATGGTGCAAATAAATTACGTACGAAAGGGGTTGAACTTGCGGGTTCAATGACACGAGCAACTTTTGTTGCTGGTGGAATAATGGATTCATTAGAGGAATGAATGTCATTATTTTGTGGCAAAGTTTTTGCTTTTGGAGCTATTTTTGTGACTATTATGTCGAGACGATTAGGGGCTGATTTTAAAGGTTGAGTGTTGGGTCTTTTCAAATTAGAATTTGTTAAGGCACTATTATTTCCTTTATCAGCGTTATCCGGAATAATATTCGAGGACGGATTATCAAAATGAGAAATTTTGATTTGCTTACCTGGAAACGGATCGTCAGCGCCGGGACACAACGTTGCTTGTGGTTGAGGCGGGTCTGAGTCGGTGTTACGTCCATAATGAAGTCGTGACTTAACTGTCGGTTTTTCGGAGCTGAAGGCTGTCTTCACTCTTTCGAATACGTCGACCTCTATTTCGGGTGTATACTTGCGACAAAATCCGGGAGTCATGAAGCCAAGTTCACGCTTCAATTCAGTTTCAAAATTCGTAATTTGAATCTTTAAATCTGAATGAATGTTCGTGAATCTTACGATATTATCGTAAATGAAGCGGGCACGAATTTTAAATTGGTCAATTTTTTCTTCGAGCTTTCTTTTTTGGGCTTCCGCAATTCGAATTTTTTGCGCCTCTTCTTCTTCGCGTGCTCTTATTTCATCCAAATGACGTTGGATTTTGTCCGCCTGAATCTTTTGCGCCGCTTCTTGAGCCACCTGATTATCCATCAGTTGGTGTAGAAGAACTTGTTGTTTCTTCAATTCACCTCTGATAGTACATCCGCGCACAATCAATGATTGCGCAACACCGTCCTTGACATTGTCGAGATCGGTGATATGCTCTTTGACCATACGGATGAGTGGGCGATATAGGCGGCTGTGCTCAAGAGGCTCTTGAGCATTCAGCTGCACAATCATTCGTTGAGCAGCTTTGATATATTGCCTATATTGAGACGAAACCGCGTTTTCTGTCTTCTCGCCCATAATGATGGATTCTTCATCTGAATGAATGGTATTCATTCGACGAGAAAAGTTTTCTTCGTCTGATAACTGCTCTTCGTCAGATGAGCCGGGCGGATTCATTCTTTGTTTTTTAGCGTGAATGTTTACGATGACTCCATCGCTGCCGTAGTAACGGCCTCCGGGCGAGCGTGAAAGTTTTCGCGCTTCATCATAAACAAATTCGTTTAAGTCCCTGCCATCGAGTGGATGACCTTCCGGTATGGTAATTTTGAAAACTTGTTCAAGTTCACCATATCCTGTCTTGCCCGTACTTGTAGATGGTGTTGAAGTGGAAATTTTATTTCCTTTCGGCGTCTGTTGTACACCAGCAGAAAGTTCGTCAAAAAGATTGTCGAATTCTGTGGTGGACATACTTGGAAGTATCGGCGGCAGCGGTATTTGATCGAGCGGTGTTTGATTTAGGATCGTGACATTGTCACGCAAATCAATGATCGGACCTTCCGATCTTTCACCGTTCTGATCTTGGTCGTTTTGCGGCGGCGGATTTTGGTCTGTTGGCGGAAGCAGCTCTTTATCTTCGATCGGCCGGTCATTATCTGTCGGATCCGTCATGGCTAATTTCTGTCGACGCTTATTGAGTTTTTTACTCAAAGTTGCTCGAATTGGCCTTTTTCGGGTACCGAATGTACTTGGAGACGACGTTTTGAGGAATGAGGCCTCGAAGCTCTTGCGTATATTCTCGATGAAGGCTGGATGCACTTTTTTGAGATTATTCTACGTCTTGATCAAGTTGATTGAGTGAGCGTAATGATCCAAAAACGAATCGATGACGTGGGGGTGGCACCGGAGGTGGCAATTCCTGATAGGTATGACCACTATGGCAGTCAGCTATGGATTCGTACCTCGGTGGTTCCTCTAATAGTGGCGCGAGTTCGGTATCAGCTTCACTTGGTGTAAGTTCGATATCTCGATAATCACGCGGTGGTAACGGAACGTTACGATACACTTGCTCGGAAACGGACGGTTCACGAAGCGGTACTTGCTCCAAAGGAGAGGAAGGCCGCTGAATGTTTTCGTACGAAACACGGTTTTCGCGAACAAGGGCACGTCTAACTTGGTAATGAGTATAAGGTCCGGCGACCAAATTGAAAAGTTTAAACAAAACGTGTAACGCGCAAAGTACGAACAGGGAAAGTGTAGAGAAAATAAGTGAGCAAAAACTGTCTTTTATTTCCTCAATGCATTCCTTGATAGCACGAGAAGTCACTGGCATTACCATGGACACAACACATTAGAACAGTACAACAAAAATACATAAAACTTTGAAAAAAGACACGGCGTTAAAGGTTGAGCAGGACTCGACTTTTACGTTTCGCATGAATAACGATAGTAAATCGTTGTAGTCGCCTCGGGGTAGAAGCTTACTCCGAGACCTTGAAAAAACTTGTTTTTCAATATTGCGCACACAGGTGCGAAGGGGGTGAGATGAATACGTCATCTCAGCTGAGTTTTTATGTTTGTGTACTGTCTGTGTGTGTAACGTCACTGAACTTTGTTCTGTGTGGTAGTGCGGAAGTGTCACGTATACACTTAACTAACGTTTTCTCATTGGTTGAGAGGCGGAGCAACTTTTGGCGGGAAACCTTGATTCCCGTCGTTGCAAGGTCGAGGCCCGGCTGCAGCTGCAGCTGGCTGATGTGATGACATCAGATTTCGTTACACAATAACACCTAGTTTGTGTGTGTATTGGTTTTTTCGGCGCCATGGTGGCGTAACCCATTATGTACTCGAAAATGGTACTGTTTTGGGGGTGTTGGGGGTTCAAATTTGATTTTTTGAACATAAATAATTATCTTTCTAGATGAAAAATAATTAATTGAATTTGAACTAATTCGGTAGGATCCATAGTTACTGAGATAACTATAGGACATACTTGAACTAAGAGTAGTTGGTTTGACGGCGTCTATAGTGGTATAGGCAGTCGTTGCTGCAATGGATAGAGTTCTTCAAATTTTGATGATTTCCATTTGTAGCGTATGAAATCCAAAGTATTTGTTGATTTCGTGGTTTCAATTACTTATCGAATAAATAATCTAATGATAATAAGCATATAATGCTTACTGGGGGCTGTGCAAAAAATTGTATATACGATTTTTTGTACAGTCTCTTATGATAGTTTGCTAAATTTACTGTTTTTAGTAAACTGGGGGCGGCTTGAAAAAATTTTAGATTAAAATTCTTTTCGAGTCGCACTTTTTAAATCCTTTGAACATAGTAAAATGTTGATCGGATGTTTTATCTTTAGTAAACGTAGGCTAAAGATCGTGTGAAATTATATTAATAATTCCTAATTTATCAAGTATAATCTTGATTAGAACCTAAAGATTTTAAGCAAGTTTGCTACGTTAAGTTTTTTAACTTATTCATCCTTTACTGCAATTACATTGTCGTGTTAAAGATAAGTGTGGGAATGAATTATTTAATAATTTATTCTTTTGTAACGAATTGGTCACATACCTATGAGTCATAGATGATTCTATAAATATAGAAAAGAGTTTTGTGTGGAAGTAAGGGGAAAGCGAATGATAAATTCGTTTTCTGAAAAGTTTTAAAGATAAAATTTTTCTTTGAATTTTTTGCAAGACGAAAAAATTCGGGCCCGGATAGAAAGATTTAAAAGGAAGTTAAAATCTTTCCTAGATCTTATCTATCGCTACTGCTACCATGTGGTGGTAGGGGAGAGCTTATGATTATATTTTAATAATAAGTTGGTTTAACGTCACACGGACGATTATCATTGAAGTTGGTTTCAATACTAACTTGGAAACGTTATTCCAAGTTAGTTGTGTATACGAGATTCGTATACACTGCATGTTGCGCGCTGTACGTGCGCAACAGCTTGCGGGTAGGAGAGAGCGGGGGAATGTTATTCCCCTCTCCCCCCGCGATAGCTGGTATGAAGATAAGTTAGAAAACATAGGTGATCACAATCCATAAATACCAGCGTGATTATATTCTATATTATACATAAATAATAATTTGGAATAAATAATATCAATAAGCTCTGAACTTATTGTGGAAACTTTGCTGTTTCTTAGTGAGTCTTACAAAGCCAAAATGTCATATCTCAAGTTTTCAAAATTTTTGTTTGGGCTTTTGCTAGTCCACTGGAATATTTTCCCAGTGAGTTGAAAAATTTTAAAGATTTGAATGGGAAAACTGAGACAGGATAATTCAAGATTTATAGCAGAAACTATTACAATTTATTTATTTCTTGTTAAAGTAGGCAGTACACTATAAAAATGGTAAAATATATTATAAGATATAGTGAAAAGTCCTTCAAACATGAAGATTGTCTACAAGAAATAATTATTTTCATTGTGATGAGAAAAGTTACTATCGTGCGTTTGTAATTGAAACTATTCATTTCTCTCAGTGTGGAAAATTTTTCCAGTTGGCTGTTGACTGAGAAATTGTATCAGTCGGTAGTTTTTCTGTAAGGAAAGACAATTTTTTAGTTAAATGAGAAATTTTTCCAGTGGACCTAAAAATTTATATACTTAATTAGCTGGTCACATTTTTCAGTTGACATGAAAATTTTGTCCAGTCATCAGGGAAACTTTTCCCAATTAGCTGGAAAAATCTAATGCGCTTGGGAATTGTTCCAGTTGGCTGGATTTATTTTCCTATGCACTGAAAAAATTTTCCTGTTATCAGACTTAGATTTTTCCAGTGGCTTGAAATTTCTTCCTCTTGGCGGGGAATTTTGCAAGGCTTCTAGATTTATAATTACGCCAAGACGAGGCAACATAATATTGGGCAAAGTGCTACAGAAATTCACATTGAATGAATTCAAAATACTTTCTTTTAATATCAAAATGTAATTATTTTATTAGGAAGAATGCGAACAAATTTCAAGCTCATATACGTGAGTGCTGATTTCCGACACATTGGTCGGCATTCGTTGGAATGTACGCGTGCAATTCGACCAATAACGAGGCTCATTTTGTGGCTAACATTCGCCTCTTTATATTCGATTGATCGATTTTTCACGTACGGAAGCCACATAATTAAAGGAATGCGTACTCGAAAAGTCTAATTTTTCATCATAACTTTTTTTTTATTCATTATTTAACCATTAAGCTACTTAATTCAGCCTCATTTCCAAAATCTTAATCCGAAGTACTTCCTGGTCGTAGAGAAGAATTGGAAAATGATTTAATTTCCTTTATATGGCACTAGTTTCTATAAATATTCTCTTAGGAACCACTTTCTAATTTTATCACAAAAATGAGTACTATAGGAAAAAATATAGGTCCGGGAAAATATACAATTCGCTTCAAAATCGATTACCTATAAATCTGAAACTATTCGCACCAATAAATTTGTAGGCCCATATAATGATATAAAAATGGAATTTACCAAAGCAAGTTCATATTCCTAGAGGAAATTATATAGACATACATGTTTGAATTTAAAACTAAATAACCTTAATGAAGATTTCATTCTTACCTATATTAGTACGTATATATAGGTTATGGGTATGAAATGGTTGAATGTAAATCAAATTAATTTTATCACGAATGTTGCGGCGACTATGAAAAATAAGATATTAACACAAAATTAGGCCTTCGATTATAACCTCGATTATTTGACTCATTGTAACCCATCCATTCTGAAAGTGTTAATATTAATTTGTTCAAAACACATGTTACAAAAGCAGTGAAAAACCAAGTCTCAGGCTCACTCATGTTTAATGCAAGAAAATAATCTGATTATTTCTTTTTAGCAGGTTTTCACGATGAAACCTTTTAATTAAAATTGGGATGATTAGGGAATTCGGAGTGAAAAAATGTAACCACCCTTCTTTAGCTATCCAGCCAGACCTCCGATCATTTCTCAACCCCCCCCCCCCCCCCGAATGTTTCCTTTTTTTAAATAATCGAAAAAAACATTTTTGTGAGTTTCTTGTGGAATTTATGTTTGTAATACACTCAGACACTGTAATTTATTCCCTCCTAAACTGGTCAGTTTTGGTCGTAGGAGGGAAAACTAAACAAATTAAATAAGTAAGTAAATAAATAAATAAATAAATAAATAAATAAATAAATAAATAAATAAATAAATAAATAAATAAATAAATAAATTTCAATAAACAGGTTCTCACAGAGGAAATTTGCTAGTAGAAGGAATAAAAGAAATGAAAAATAAGCAGGTTTTTCGTCTAGCAGCTGGATGGTATTTTCAAATTTTTTTTATCCGAGTAAAAGAAACTTTTTGAAATAGCTGACTTTTATATGTTATCATGATTTCTTTTTATTCTCTTAATCACTAAAGCACTTGATCTGCAATGGTCTGTGATCTATGACCCGTTCTGTAACTAACCCAAAAAAAGCCCAAGTTCTTCAATGTTCTAATCAGCCAATAAGTATTTTGTTTTCTTGTCTCTATTTTTGTTAAATTACTTATCTACGCTAAGAGAGAAGTTGATCAAATTCTTATGAAAATTTAAAACTATACTGAGTTGAAATATTTTCTCGAAATTTCTGAATCTTACTCAGCGCAACAATGGTACATTAAACGAAAACATTTTCGTCAAATTATTCCTGTCATTATACCGCTCTTTTTTAATTCACCATTCACAAAAATTTTCATTCTCCCATCCGTGTAGGTATATATAATCGTTGCAAAATTTCTCTTTATCAATTTACCTATATTCAAAAATTCGGTCAAAACCCCTGGTTTCCGTCTGCTATAAAAATTTAATTTCTACTATTTTCTATCTTGATCTACACTTTTAATCGTTTTCCGGCTCACCTTCACATCTGGTCAATTGTTACTGGGCCAAGCAAATTGAATAAGTAATAAAAAATACAGGTAGTGCTGATCTCCATCTGGTCAATGAGATTACCACCACTTGTGTGGCTATGAAGTAGCCAAAAACGTCTAGTGTACACAGAATACTATCGCGTTTTATTTCACATTAAGGTACACAGATAAACTTTAATAGTATGCATTGTCTTCACCATTTTGTTTCATTATACTTACCAGCAAAAACTACGACTTTATTTTGAAAATGTTGAAATGTTTTTTAAATACACCTGTTCTGCAACCATTCAATTAGTCACGCAAGAAATTTGAATCACTCAATCTAGTTATGGAATAACATTGTTAGCATTATTATGACGTGCTATCGATTATGTTTCATAATATCATTTTTTCAATCTTTCTGACTGCAAAAAATCATATAATGGCTCTAAAACTTAACCTGACCTTAATCTGAGATCAATCGAAAAAATCTGGATTTGTCCTTGTTATATTATCAAACTAGGGGCTTCGCCCCCTTGAGGCCCTCGCATTGCTCAGTCTTCCACCCTCTTCCCTCGAACCCCATTCGCTCGGCTCACCAACCTCTTCCAGCGTGAAAGGATCTGAGAGTGAATAAAGGCCGATATTACCCTAAAAGTCTTTGAAATTTTCTTTATTATAAATGGGAAGAATTAATGTAAACCGTTACAACAGGGAAGTGAATTCACCGAATAGTCAATCAAATGGAACAAGTTCGGCATTTTAATTATTCATCCACTGTTTAATTATGTATCAGTGAATTTCATGAAAGTAAGCCTAATTGTCTTTGAACCTGTTGCTGCTGGTTGACAGATATTTCATGTAAAACATATCAGAGACTTGCATCATTAATGACCAGGTACAAAAACTTGCCCTGTACGCATAAGAGCTTCTGCACCTTTCAGCATCATTATAAACGAATATTTCATTTTTATAATGGCTGCGTGCACGATTGTATACTTGTCAAAATTACGTACTTTTTATTTTATTTTAACTGTCTTACCACGTGTTTGCAAAAATATTCATAATGAGATCATGCGATCAAGCAGAATATGAGTTGTAGGAGGAACGAATTTCTGTTTAAAGTAGCAGAAATATTTGCCAGTGGAGTGTGAAAATAATTACCTACCAACCAGCGAGGAAAGAAAAAATGATGATTATTGATTTGACTGATGATTGATTCGCGTTACATAACGTGTGCAATTATTACCGAAGAGGATTTGAAAAATGAGATTTTTTTCATCATCATTCGTTACATTCTCAGTATGGTGTGACTAAATGTATAACCAGTCACAGGTGGCAGAACGGAAGAAAGATCAAAATGGGGTATAGTTTGAAAAAGTTTTGGGTGGACGTTGCTCCCTGAGTAAAAGTTATAAATGAAAATTAGAAGAGAAAGAAGAAAATTGAGAAATCGAGCAAGATTTAAGTTTCAATTTAGACTAGAGCAATATTTCAGAGTATCAGTATGCTGTGTCACCGCATTTAAATGCTAGTTTTTCTTCACTTAAAACAATGACCAGCATTCGGGAAAAAATCCAATAATTTTATTATTAGCTAGTAAACTTTTTTGGAAGCAAATAAAACGTTCATTCGCATAAAAATACTGGTAGGATTACAACGAACTAGCTGCAGTCTAATCAAGATAGTGAAACAGTCATAAAAAGAAAAATTTTCACAAAATTACAAAGCGGAAATATCAAATTGCATAGGTCAATTAAAAATATCAGAAAGGACGATATAAGTTTTCAAACACAATAGTTGCACTCATTCTGTATATAACTCTCTGAAACAAATTAATAATAGGAAATATGTAACCTCACTACGAATATAGACTAATCAAAAGTGCTGAAGACTAATGAAAACGAATAGACATAATAACCCAGTAAAATAATAAGGCAAGAATAATCAAAAGAATTTGACTCACCACAGAGATATTCATATCAGATCAATAATAAAATAAAGATACTCTTTAAGTAGGCGACAGTGGGGTGAGTTGTCATAAAAGTTAGTTTTTGAGCAATGCCTCAGTTCCTGATGAAGTTGGAAATTTTGGCTATGTGTCGTTGAAAAAGTACATCCTCAGCTGAAAACCACCCAAGTTCAAAAAAAAAAAATAATTAAGTAGCCTAATTAATTATTTTTAAATACATTTTTAAAAGTGTTGGTCATAATATGTATGTATTTTATTTTTATAAGAATCCTTTTGCATCTATAAATTTGAATTTTTATCTCTATAATTGACAATTTATTTATTTTCCAATACTTACCCTCTTTTTTTTTGTTACTGTCCAAGTCCTTGCTTTTTGATGTATGTTGGCATTCAACTATTTCAAGAACTCGAAATCAGTCAGAAGACAGTCGAAAAGTGATACCCAACGTCTATCAAATTACTGTTTGTAACACGGTCATTTCATTTTTCATAAGTTAAAATAAATTAAAAATGCATCAGCAAAAGCCCTGCTCTTAAGAATGCAGTAGGCAAAAATCTCATACTCGTACTAAACCAAAACAACTAATGTACCTCGAGTTTATGCTGAGTCAAAAATTAAATTTATGAAATACTCCATTCAACCTTTCTCTCGTGTTTTGGTGCGTCAGAAAAGCAAAAAATAAAAATAAAAAGTAAATGAAATATCGACCCAAATAGTGATTTGTATGAACCTTTATCTATATTATGTCTTGCATGCAGGACGTGTTTATGACGCACAGACGACCTTGTGTTACCTACATATTTGTATGGTAACCGAATGCCACTTCATTGGCCAATTTTTCAAAAGCATTCATGTCCGGCTCTTGTGAGTTTGAGCGTTTCAGTCGAAATAAACTCTGGTACGAACGTTGTTCCAACATCACGACTGACATAAGCGCATAATGAAAAGTTGCAAATAAAAGGCTGAAAGACACGAGTATATATTAGTGCACGTTTAACCACGTGACAAAAAGGAAGCAGCGAAAAGTATATTCGCCTATATATCTCACAATGTATGGGTATAGCTGCTTGTAGAATGCAGTATTCATTATATTTACCGTGCTAAGCTATTGTTATACTTTTGTCCATGTTAGCCCATTTCTTTCATTTGAGACTATGAGGGGGACAAGTAGTACCTATACTCAAACTGGACGAATGAATGAGTTTGCTGCTACTGACATAGTGTGGTTGGTACTTTGTATAATATTGTGTAGTAGGTGCTCAATAGGAATCCTCTTTCCTAAAGCCAGTATGTAAAGCCTAATTTACACTTCACAATGATCAGTTAGGAGAGATGGCGTTAAAAATCAATTAGATGACAAGTATATTTTTAGCAGGTTTTCACATGAAAACTGGCTTATTTTTTTGCATGCTTTTGGTTCATATAAGAAGTTTTATAAATACTCGTATTAATGGTTGTTCTGCTCAGAATAGAGAATATTTTTATTTGATTAATATTTTCATGTCTTAACATTTTTGTTTCCATTATGTGGGTTAATTGGTATTCTTTTTTAGAAGTTTTTTAATTTTATGTTTTTGTTTATTTTATTTTTCAAGAAATTCAGGAATCAAGATATACTAATTGTTCCGGGAGCATCTCATCTACACTCCAGGATGTATATAATTCACATATACTTCTAGGAAAAATCTGGTGCCCTTCTTGGAGTGAGAAATAATATTTGATGATGAGTTGACAGTTTTACACCAAATTCGTTTTTCATTGATTATATTTTGATTTATTCTGAACAGAGTTTGGAAGCCGTAAGATGTGGCTTTAGCTTTTGGCTTTTAGCTTCTGACCTTGAAAATAAAATTATTGCTTTCAACTTTTGGCTTTTTAAATAGAAATTTTGGCTTTTGACTTTCACTGTTTTTGACTAAAATTGAATGGCTTACAGCTTTTAGCTTTCAGCTTTTGGCCTTTCACATTAATATGCTTTTTCATAAGAAATTTTTTTTTCTTTTTTTTTTTTACCAGTATTACATTACAATTTAAATTTTTTCAGATTCTTCAAAATATGGTAAAAAGCCATAAAAAAGCCATAAAAAATACGGCTTTTGGTTTTAGCTTTTGGCTATTTCTATAAGGTTTTGAACTTTTGGCTTGTCAGTTTTTCCTCCAAAAGTTTATGGCTTTTGGCTTTTAGCTTTCAGCTTTTGGCTAACTTCCAAACTCTGATTCTGAAGTTGATTCGATTATGCTCCAAGTTAGCTGAATTAAGGGTGGAGTACGAAGTCAATATTGTCAACTAATAAAGTGCCTGACAACAATGCTAATAGGCAATTTCTTTGGCATTTAGATAAGTTGAAGATGCCGATTTATGGAAAAGATAGCAATTGCTGCCTGTCTAATATAATGGTCACCTACGTGAACCTGGCCGAACCACATAAGTTGTGTGCATCCTGAATGAGTTTGCACCTATATCCATACTGTAGGAATGAGTTAAAACCCCATTACCTCCTTCATCTTGTTAAATGCACACAATATACCTAACCTATCATTATTTTATCATTCGACAAGACGATTCTTTTCTAATGGCCCTCTGGTAAGGCGAGGAGGGTGTGAAAAGAATTGCTACGTTACAAAACGAGTGCAAAAACTGAAGAGCCTTCTACTTGGAAAAGCAAATCGAAAATCTAATTACGTGTGAAGTGGCTCCGCTTCCGACATGTAATCACGATTTAGCAGCAATAATAGCAGCATGAACCGTTGAGATCTTAGCGGCTAATCTCTATCGCTAGGTGACGTGACAATTTTTGGCCCATTGATCAATCGATTGTCGGTTACGGTAGCGCCGAAATGGAAAAATTGGCTTATGACTGCCAGCGGCTGCACGGCGCGTGACATTCGACCGTCGCCAAACCGGCTGCATGTCTTCTCAGGAGAAGCTGATAATTTTCTGGACTGGAAGAGTGGAAGATGTGAAGGTAATCGTAGGATATATACTACAGCTATCGCCCAGAGCGCATTATGAAAAAGATAACCTTTATCAGTTTCATTTGAGAAATGCTCATAAGATAAGTACCGTCGAATGGGGTGACTTTACATTCAAGGGGCAACTTTACCGACTTCGTTTTAGTCCAATAAAAAAATTGCCAGGCAAAAATTAAAAAATTCGATTTGGATTGAAGCAGGTAGAAGAAGAAAAAAAAAAGATCGCCGCCCCTACCTCACTTCACCAAGTAACAGAAAAAGAAAATAAAGGGGCGATATGGTTTTTTCCTTTTCCTCATTCGTCTTTTCTTTTTCATAACAGGCACTCAAAATATTCAGTTCGGTTTCACACGGTTGAAGTTGGTATATGACTAGTTTCTTTTCAATCGTATGTCCCAGTACAAACATCCTCAAATTTTGCCTTTCACCCATCAATAACCCGTCAATAACAAATTGATGGGTAAAGTCGCCCCATTGAGGGGTGACTATACACAAGTTTTTTGAAAAATCATAAAAAATAGAAGGAAGGCTGGAAACTCGAACTTTTTTTTACAAATGTGTTGAGAAATATTGGACCAAAATTTTAAAACCAAATTAACTTCAGTAGCTTAAGAATTGGAGGAGATATTAAAGGACAAAGTTGAAAAACATAAAAAAAAGTGTGTAGGTAAAGTTGCCCCATACGACGGTGCCTACAAATAAGGAAATACAGGTAATAGGTACTTTGAGAAGTTCAACAGTGAATGACAGTTTGATAGATAATCAGTTGAAAAGTATTTTAATTTTTGAAGTAATCTAAGCATTATTGGCTTATCTACCAATACGTTTGCATCACTCATATCAACTTCATTATAATTTGGCTCACAAATATGAAAGAAACTCCTTGTCTTTGAACGGAGTGAAATAGTCCGGTAAAGTGAACGGGAAAACAGTGTAAAACAAGTAGCACACAATTTTTAACTCCCTAGAATTATTTGGTGGTGTGCCCCGAATAACATACTAAAAGTCTCCATTCCCACCTCTATTGGGATTTTAGTTAGAGTGGTTGATAAACCCTAAAATTCAGTTTTTCGCTTATATCTTTATAAATTTCGATTTGAGAAAAAAAAAGTAGTGAAACAAAACATTCACGGAATCAAATTTTTTATAAACAATGCTCTCATGTTTCTCTACTTTTAACCGGTTTGGAGTTATGGGCTTGGAAAAATTGAAAAATAAAATGGGCAATAAATCAATAAAAAATCAACATATTATTTTAATAGATTGTGAGTATTTTGCAACTCGGAGCTTATCGTGTGTCTTATGACACCTATCTGACTCAAATTTCACCTCAGTACAATCAAAATTACACCCTCCAGAGCTTTAAGAAAATTGTCAATTTTGGTTCTCTCCTCCAGGAGGTTACTACCTATGAACTTGAATTTTCAAATCACTTCATAACATTATCTTGGGAATTTTTATTAATGATTTGTTTAGGTTTGTTGAATTTTTTTGCTCGAGACAAATTCAATAAGTCCAAACGAATAATTTTTTCAAACTTTGGTCGCAAAGGAGGGTATTTATTTAGAAGGCCACCAATGATATGATATTTTGAATTTTATCATAATATAAAAATCCTACTTCTGTGAAAATCAAGTTAAAAGCTTAAATCAATTTTCAGAAATAAAATGTTTGTCCTCAAGAACTGCTGAATTAGTTTTAATGTCGGTATGTTGAAACAAATGACCCTAAATGTATTCTGCAATATTTTGACAAAATTAGTAATTTTTGTATTACAACGTCCCAATATTTTAACTAAGCATTTAAAAAATATATATTTTCCAGAATTTTTCTTCAATATACTTGACCATTCATAATGTTACAACTGTACATTTATAGTTTCAAAATATTATATATATGAGTCTGTTAGTAATAAACTGGATGTACCTTATCAGTAGTGGTCGTCTATATCAATCAACAGTTTTCCTCATAGGGTGGCCGCACTCTCATCGATAAGACGTTTGCGATTTGTAGTTTGCCTGAGAAACACTTGTTGCGCTTAAACATACAACGTAAAATAAGCCATAAAAACAACTTTAAAAAATTCAAAATACAAACATTGGAAATTCAAAAAACATGAATCGTCATTGAAGAAAGATTTTTTTGCTCCAAATTGTCATGAGCAGAATGGACACTTCACAAAACCGAGGGTAGCTTATTAACCATTGACTAAAGCTCTTTACGTCTTTAGTCAATGGCTTAACGTAGGCAACTATAATGAAATTTTAAAAGCTAATTTATTTTTCTAGAGCTTAACGCTTATAGTGTTTCTTAGACGAACTATCCTAGAGCTTCAAACTGTTTTTTAAAAATTTGTTAGTGTGGCCCTTCTGTAATAAGTAGTAAGTATAAGTGTATATTATATGCTTTTTTTTTTATCGCGCAACAAAAATCAAGTATAGGCAGCATTTATTTAAAAAATTTAAGGATTAGTAACAAAAGTTGCAAATACAAATACACGAGTGTTTATACAACGTACCAACAATAAAAATGGACGATCGGCGATGAATTTAATAGTATTTTGGGGAAGGGGACTAGTATCAGTGGATTGTTCCACATTGAGGTCATTAGCGTTTACTCCCTTTTCATTGAGTGTGATCTCACTAGTAGTTAAAACCTGCACTCCTAAGTCCATTATTCCCACATCTTTAAGCATATTACTCCAATCAGTTGCGCCGAATAATTTTTCTATACCCAATGCTCGAAGTTGATCATTAAGCGTAATCGAATATGAAATTGAAAATTTTGGAATCTGACATTCAATATTAGCTTTATGCGCGTTTTCATAAAAATCATCTACTATGTTCATGGTAAAACTTTTCACGAATTGTACGGCATCAACTCCTTGGTTTGGTAAAATGAAGAGCGCTTCGTAATCTAACAATCCTTGAAAAGGTAGTAGAAGAACTGAACAAGCATGTTTTATATCGTCATAATAATTTAATGCAAATACAGTTGTCATCATTGGAACGTCGACTGCTCCAGCATTGAGGCTGTTAAAAGGAACACTGAAATAAAAATAAAATTTACAGATTCATCAGTTGCCAGCAAGGACCACACGTATATAGCGAACAAAATAATTTGCTCTGTTTGAGTGCCGCATCCTTTGACTATAGAAGTATGTTATAAAGTCAAAGGTACCATTCCATCAAAATCACCAGATTCTATCAGAACCGATTTGAAAAATACGAATAAGTGACTCTTTGCATCTGCTACTGGTGAAAAAAAGCAGGCTATACCAAGGTATGCAATGTGATTCGGCATAAGAGCCATTTTAATCGAGTCTGGTATAAGTGGTAATTCTGCTGTATACTTCTAGCATCCCTAAACAGCCAATAATTCACACGTTTAACTTGACTGTATTTATCGCCGACTTGAGGTTAGAGATTTGTTACACCATCAGTTTTCTACAATACACATATAATCAAACTCCATTCAAAATAACAGATGAAGCAGCGCAATCTGCTCACTGATATTAGAGGGGAGGAATTTTCGCCAGCAAAGCAACATTCAATTTTCAGACAATTTCTTATTATCTATGTTAACGAAATACTTAAATACATCTTACTTGACTGTTCCTTGGTTCATAAACAAATTTTTATACCATTTTACGGTGAAGTAAAACAAACTGGTGAAAACCATCCTGGTGTTCTGATTTGTTGAGAATGCCTCGGAAGACACGTCACTTTTGGGCTTAGTGGCTGTAATCCAACTGAAATATAATTAAAATTTGCATCTTAAGGAAAAATCAGAAATTGCATGGAAATTGTAAAAGAATTATTTATAGCCTGTAGCATTTTAGCAAAAGAATGCTCGAATGTATCTTGAGAACTGCTCCACCTTTATATTGATTCTCAACTTTCCCAAAACAGTTTTGTCACCAAGCATGTTTTTTTTCTCCTTATACTTCCACATAAAGGCTAATTTTCTTTTATACTATTTAACGAATTTAATTTTGCTGCAGTCAAATTTCTACTGCTATACTTCTTGGAAAGAAAAAAAAGTAGTAATTTGAAACAAATTTACCCAAAAAAGAAATTCAGCAAATTATTAGCCAAAAATCACAAATCTATCGTATCAAGTTATTGTAGACACTTCAATAGCCAGGGGCGTTATTGGTAGAACCAATACTTTTCAAGGGTGTTGTCTACCTTTATACTATCAGTAACTTACTGGTAACTTTCAAGGGGCATAAGTCATTTTCCAAAAAATTACAGTTGCATTTGGAACCAGTTTTTTTTTATAATTGCCTCTATTGGTGACTAGGTACAGAATTATACGCGTGGCAATTTGAAAGTAGCTGGCACTGATTCTGTCTTACTTTCGTATCGCATTAGCAGCATCTTGCATATTATTAGCGACAAAGTCAGTAGGCTGTGTTTGTATATTCAAAGCTTTCAAATAATCGGCGTAGGTATCCACTAGGGTGTAATCTTTTTGAATGAATATACCCTCTGCTACATGCCCCTTTAGCAAGATATCCTCTTCAGATCCTACCATTGTACTTCGCGTAACATCAGTTGCAATAAGAATATCTCCAAAACTTTCCGCGAGTCCCTGCAAGCTGAAAACGTTATTATAATGAGAATGAATAGTAATAGATGCCAGGTAGGCTTGATATTGCTTATTAAGTTTAATTTACTCGGCATTTTCAAGTTTTAAAGCTGTAATGAGTTCCTTCTGAGTGTCGCCAGCTGATCCAAATAACATTAGAAATAAGTCGTTATAAATACTAACAGGCGATACGACTACACTCGCGGTCACTGTTGGGTTGTACATCATCGTTTGAATTAACTGAGTTGTTATGTAGTCCATGCTAGCTAATAATCTCTACAAAACAAGAATGTAAGCTTACTCGAAACAACATTATCTCTTCTATAATTTACGAGTTATTTCGATTTTAATGGCATTTCAGTTTGCGATGAATGGACAGCAGCGATCGAAATGGGACCTTTTGAACAAAAATATTGAGGCACTCGCTATTGGCCAAAAAATGAGTTACGTACATGCAAATGTGATTTAATAAGGTGTGTTATAAAAGCGTCATCATGATAAAACTGAAAAATATAAAATTTTCGACCCTCAAATATAAATCTGCTCATACCTTGAAAATTAAGTAAAATTGACTTCATAGGTAATTATAAATCTTATATTTTATTTTTCTTGGCGCATTTATTTTAATGAGCATTATACCTGTATGTTTTCATTCGAGTCATCAATCGAACAATTCTCATTGGGATTACAAGCGTGAGAAAAACTCCATAGGAGCGGAAAAATTGCTACCATCCAATCTAGCAACATCTTAAACGACTTTTAAAATTTTAGATCTATAGTTGTAACCCGAAACTCAGTGAACTAAAATGAAAACAATTCCTATTTTATGAAATCAGATTTTAGAGGACGTAAGTTATATCCATTATGTGGATATATTTACACAGATTGAGAGACCTATGTGTATACCATCAAAACGGAAAAAATATGACACAGCTTTTTGCGCATTTCATATGTAATAGACTACCATTATTATATTGTTGCTCTGATCTACAGCATCTGAGCTAATATTAGGTTTCACTAGCGCTATTATTACCTCTTATTTACGAAATTACATCAATAGTATGAATTATCCTCACAACCTTGGAAGAAAATAATCGAAAATTGAAAAAATCTATATATTAAAAGAATCTAAAACAAGTTCGTCCGGCAGTTCTATCAAGCCGATTTGCTTCATTGTTTTTTTTAATGAAAGGTATTTATATGTAGATGTCGCAGTCAATTTTGATTTCTAGTCAGAATATATAATTTTGGCCAGTTTTTTAATTTGCCGGCATTATTGTTATTTACGTATTTTTATCAAAGTTGACTAGTCAAAATGAATTACCACATGTTTTGCCTAGCCATATTCACAATGCCTGCCTGAACCGGTGGTCAAGATTGATAATAAATCGGAAGGTCATGATTGTCTAGCCATTATACATATTGCCAACCGGAAGATAGTCCAAATGAAAAATGTAGAAAATAAAAAAAACTGATGTAAATTTACAAATGAATAATATGTAGACTATCTAGACCATGTTAATATTACCTAGACAAAATTCATAAGATGGATTATACGAGTTTTTTATGTAGAGTATCTAGTCAATTTCAATTACACCTAGTTGAAAATTATATTGCCTAGACCAAATTCAGAAGATAGTTTATTAGATTGTCATATGTAGATTACCTAGTCTGTTTAATGTGGGGGTAGGGGAGGTGGGTGGTGACAATTTAATAACGTCTAGGTATTATTAAAATAGTCTAGATAGTCTACATAATATTGTCTATTTTGTCTAGGTATTATTAAATTGGTCTAGATAGTTTACATTATGATGACTAAGTTTACATCCGATTTTAGATGTCTCGTGTAAATGTATTTGGCCTAACTCTTTCTTTAGGTAAAATGTATATTATCTTAGGTATTTTCCATTTCCGTTTTTCTATCTATTTTGTCCTCCAGTTCCGGCAGGTTCCGGCAGGCATTATTAATATGGCGTTGAAAATCGGATCATTCTTTGTTTGGCCTAGACAATACTGAGAAAAAATTGTAAATATAGAAAATCCCGGCAAAGTGAAAAATGACTAGGAATTATTTATAATATCGGGTTATTAATATTACCTACACATAGATATGTCATCACGCATTGGAATTCACTCAACTTTAACCTTACTCAAATTATACTCAAAATTTATGCTTTTTCCAAGCTTTTCCACCACTCAAACATCAATATCTCAGGTTCTAATTAATGTATCATGTTTTTTTTAATCTAAGAACACTTAATGGATTAAGACCTTTCACTTGAGTATTTGAATACTCAAATCAGTTGAGTCTGAGGAAAGTTGTGAGTGAACATTCAACTTGACCTTTGATATTTTCAAGATTTTTCTTCACCTAAAGATCTATATACTGTATGTATCAGGTTCTAATTGAGGTAAAGAATTTGTTTTGCTCCAAGAACATTTAGTGGATCAAGACCTTTCATTTGAGCTTTTGACCGTCTGAGGAACAGTACATATACTTTCAATTAACAACCAATGCTGTGGAGCAGCAGGGGACATTCTAGTAAATACGAGTAAATAAAATAATCTGTCGGTAGATCTGAACCTATAAGAACTGTAGTGATCAAAGTCTACATTTACTGATAAAGGGGACTTCAACTATTTTTGGATTATTTTCTAGTTTACCAAGCACTTTCATCCTGTGAACGTTTCCAAAATATAACTTGGCTCATTATTTTTCTACTCATCCGAATGGTACGTAGAGTGAAAATCATATAATCTGTCGGAGGGGAATATTTTCTAAAATAAAATAAAATAAGACCTAAAATGAGGCAAGTAGATGTATTTTGTCAAGTTTCAACGACTAATAAGAGACAGATAATAATTCAGTTAGGTATATTTATAACTATAGTAACAAGTTACCAACCAATGCCATATAGTTGCATCGTTTTAATTTAGGGTGACCAGCCAAATGTTCGTATCCTGTGGGCAGTTTCATAAAACCGATATAAATGTCAAAGGGTTGGGCAACTGCAAAAGCAGTGGTGGTGGGCTCATCAGTATTTCTCACTTTTTTCGAAGTATTCAAAAAATAGGTCAATACTAGCAATATTTTCTAACAGAAAAATCTGATGGGAAAGTTTTTTGTTTTCAGATTTATGTTTTCTGGCCTCGTATTATGCAGACTTGCAAGGCAAATTAGCGATACATAAACGCATACACCTTGATGACAAAATGACAAAAATAAAATAACCGAGTATGATAAACAGAGGGAGGACAGGTTATGTGAAAAACGTGATCAATAGTCGAAGCCATGAGGAAAAAAGTCTGTGGCTTCAATTTAGGTTAAGATATGATGGAAATATTGTCAAATCATTCTTCAAGAGTCGATTTTTTTATGTCGCCCATGCTGTGGGACGTGCCTTTAATTTGGTGTCAGACACGGGAAGAAAATTAAAATGAGGAAGGTACTCAAATGACAGGTGAGACTTCCGAATTGTCATTTTTCTTTATTTTCAAAGATGTAGGTATTTTTTTCCATCTCTTACAGTGTCTTTCGTTACAAGTCTATTTAAATACGCACGAATATATGAATAAAGTGAAGGTTCCTAGATCTAATTTTTAATCGATTGTTGGTAACATTTTTCTTATAGATTTCTGCAAGTCATGACCCACACAAGTAATTGCCTATTCCAACTCGAATGCCTTTGGTCAAGGGCATCGTAGGAATCGAAAGAATAGATCAGAGAAAAATATCATAGAACATTAATTACTTACTAAATAAGTTGGAGCAGTGAGTCTCCAAATCAATTTCAGTTAAACCAAAATTTCTCATAATACAAAAAGTTCGCAAGACCTCTGCATTTTATTGAATTTTGCTTTAGAAATAAAATTCCAAGTTTAGCACTGGCATAGGAGTTTTCGAGGTCACTGAACACGAATTCGCAACCCATTTTTGGTTGCGGCTCAATCACAGTGAGGTATGGCGCAAGAAAAGCGAAAAATTTGCAAAAATAGGTATAAATTGGAGAAATATGCTGGTTGTTGTCTTGAGTTGACATTTATATTTTTATCTGTCCGGAAGAGTAGCTCAATAAATGTTTAGAATGATATTTTACTTTTGCATGAAAATTAAATTAAGTACTCGTAATAGTTCTATAACATAATATGCTCAAATAAATTTAATTTCAGAATCGCAATAAAATTTTCGCACTACAAAAAAGTCAGTTTTTGAAACTATGTCAGTTGGCTGGTTGCTCCGTTAGGCTATTGAATTATTGGTATAAATATTGTTCTTAGAAAATGAAAACAGTTGTGAAAAATTGTATATAATTACAGAAAATTGAAAACATTCGAAAAAGTAGAAATATTTGGTAAAAAATTAACAAAAGTGGGCTAATTTAGTGAATATGGAGTCCTGGACACAGGTGGCAAAAGTTGGCAGAACTTGGCATAGATGGAAAAATTAGAAAAGTTAGTCATAATGGAGAAAAATTTCGTGTGCAGTACTAGAAGGGGGTTTTCGAGGTCTCTGAACACGAATCAGTAATCCATTTCTTCACTTTTTTCACAGTTTAACTCATAATTATTAACAGTTTGTTGAAAAAAAAATTACTGAGCACAATTTATACTCGTAAAAGAATCGTGGTGCTACAAAAGTAAAGTGCGGGATTTTGCTCTCTCTTATTACTACGAGTATACTGCTTTTCATTAAATTGAAGTATCTGGCTAATGTTCTGGAAGTTTATAAATTGCAAATACAATTTCGTCTCTCTTTACTGTAAAAAAATGAAGCTAGAACTATCTTGCCTTAAAATATAGGAATTCAAAATATTCTAACACACAATAATGGAAACGTGTTCCAAAAACTTTAGCCCACACTCTGTTCTTGAATTCTTCTCAATTGTTGAATAATTTTAAACCATTCAGGAATGCATGAAAATTTAATACTAGCAGCAGCTACCAATTTTCCAAATAAAGAAGAAAGTTGAAAACCGTTTACATACTGACGTTCGCCTTTAAAATTGCATGCAAAAATTGGACCTTCGTAAAATTACTATTTATTTTATTGTTGAAGCATTTTCGATTAGGCTGGGGTACCCTCAAACGTGGTTCATTTGCAAATTGCTCTGATCATTTACAGACTACAAAATAATGGTATGCCTATATGCACTCTTCATAATGTGACGCTTCGGTATTTCGGTATTTTCCTATTCAATGCTCAAATTATAGGTTACGACGCGGTTTTTAATATTCGTCCATCAATTTCTTTTTAATATCAATTTATTAGATGGCATAAGCCAGCCCGACGAGTGGCGGTGGCATGAGATTCTGATGAAGTGAATGCAATTTAAAAACGTTCATTTCTGCACAGTCGAAAAAATTAATAATAAATTTTTCAATTGACGACCATCTTGTAAACTACAGACCAATGAGTTACTCCAGACTACCATAATTTGGTCGTCTGATTGCCTTATATGAACACACGTACCTTCAATTCTGTGAAACACAAAAGCACAATACAGACCATCAATGCGACCAATCGATAGACTATGTAATAATTTTAAGCGGCATTCTCTGTACAGGAAATGGACATTTTATGAGCAGTCGCCAGAGCTACAGTCTTCAGCAGGAACTTTTTTTTTTCCATATCTACATTTTCTAATTCAATAAATCAATCGTGTTCGAACAAAGCCTCCACCTTTATAATGTGAAACCGCTAATTTTACTTCAAAAGATGATGCATGCTATACGAAGAACAACACCAAACGGTTCTTCCTCCATTCTCTTTTGTTATTTATTTGTTTAGGTAGCAATATTTTTTTTTGCTGTGGACAAGTAGAGGACATAGTCACACGGATATTACAGGATGAAAAATTAGGAAATTCAAAATTACATCATACGGTTTGTGTAGTGACATCCATATAGTCAAGTAGTTAAGCTAGGAAGAGACCGTGAATTTGAATTTCTTTTCATGCTAGGTTAAATTTGGTTCACATCACTTTGTGATGGATACAATCTTTAGATGATTTATTTATTTTTTTTAATGCAGATATTACAGTGAAATGTATTGGAGTTATGAGTAAAGTGGTTTTTCTTTATGCAATTTTGAATTTCTTACCTCCTACCCCACAAAACGGCTCTTTTCCATGAAACAAAAATCCAAAAAAATATCAGCTCTTTAGGTTGAGAAAAATTGGTGCCTCTAGAGGTTTGTAAATGCAAATATTATAATTATTTTACTTTATAATCAGCATCGCATAGAAACATGTATTTTTTCCTTCAACTTACTACTATAACTCAGTGAGTTATCAGAAAATAGGTCGGGGAAATTCGAAAGGCTTTGGAACTTTTGTCCTACCTTTTAAGGCAACTGAAAGATTGCTTTAAGTGTATGTTGAATTAAATAATCTTTCTTTTATTATGATAATATGAGTGGCAGTAATCACAAAATAAACAATATTTTGGAGAAGAACTCTCCCTGCCACCCCCTCTATTGTCATGTCAGTTTAAAAATCTCAATTTTGTCATAATTTTCAAAAAGGCGGGCTTTGAGGCATTACTCCCCTTTCAATTACTAAGGTGAGACTTTGGTAGATTTTTTTCTCTTTTCAAGACAAGAAATCACTTTGGTGGATGGCAGCGCCTTTCTTTATAAATTATTTTCAGAAGAACCTTCCCCGCCATAATGCCATTTGTTTTTGAATGCTTTTATTTAACTACGACGTGGAGCAGACTGGAGCAGAAAATAAACTTTATACCTAAATAATAAACTGGAGTACGCGAAAGAAAAAGTTGGATTCTTAGACTTTAAAAACAGTAAACTGGAGTGAGTAAGAAGGTAAAAGCATTTTAGGGCTTTAGTTTCATCTATATTATTCAGTTAGAATTTTGTAAAATTGTTCTTTGTTGACTGTCAATGGGTAAGGTGAATGCTTCTTAGACATGATTGATTTTAAAATGAATGGGTTAATGAACTTTTTTTTTCGGAATTGCATTCGCAGTCGTTTACCAACCCATCATATATCAATTTTTATGCAAAGATGACAATTTCATCGCTTCAGAACATTACCTCTCGTATTCCAAATTAACAACATCCATGTAATATTATAAAATCCAAAATGTCTTCAGTTTCCTTTGACACTTTCGCACTTATACATGACGTAACGGTAAAAGTAAATTCTTATTTCCGTCCAAACAAAATCACACAATTTTTTCGTCGAAAAGATTTTTAATATTCGATAAGGTGTCACAAAATATTCGCGCTCAAACGAAAATGAATGACTTCCTTTGAAGTAGAGTATATTTTATTTTTCCTGACAACTTTTGAATCTAGGTATTTAACTTTATTAGGTACTCAAAAAGAAAAAATTAAAATAATTTTCTAATTTTCTAATACGTGAATTATTCGGCTTCCAAAAAAAATATAAATATATATACAGATATAGGTACCTACGTGAAACCTTTTTTTTTTTTTTTTTTTTTTTGATGAAGCAAGATTGAAAGGCAAAATTTAGGATTAGGTACACTAATGTATTATAATGAAATGTACGAGTCTTTAAATCTCAAACTGCCCACCGAATTTCACTATGGGAAATGGGAATTCTGGATGTGGAGGAGGGGTGAATGTTTTTAAAAACCTATCTTAGTGGATGAGTGAGCACAAATAAGTACAAATTGAGTACAAGTTACCTAGTTTTGAAGGACAAATCTAATTGGGGGGGGGTGTTAGCATGTCTCCAGTCATATCCATTAGTTTTTGTACATGGAAAAGGAAGGAGAGTATAAATTCTGAAATTGGGAGCTCTAATGAACACAAATAACATACCGGGTTTCACTTCAAAATTTCAAATAGGAGTGGGAAAACTGACCAAGTCGTATTCTTATATATATATGTACTTATTATTTATTATCTACTAAAACGAAATTGAAAAATGGAATATTGGTTTAGAGTTTCCTTCACAATCCATGAAGTAAAGGAACATGGTTGCTCAAGCGCTGTGATCTAAGGCTGTGATCCCCTTTAATAATTATGTAATCATGGTAAAATGTTTCATAGGAGTAGAATGTACAGAAACTCTTTCAAGAGAAAATGAATGGAGTTAAAGCTAGTCATAAACATGGAAAAAGGCGACGATTTGAAAATGGTTCTGAAAATGGAAGAATTTCAAGAATTCAAGGTATCTGCTACCAGCGATAGAAGAAACATTTTATTGCCAAAATAGGCACCAATGTGCTCAAAAATACAATGCAAAAATAGCTTCATCTATAGGTAGGCTTACATTCTGAATGGTTTACGAGTTACAATGCCACATGAAGAAGATAATTACAGACATGCAACATTTGCCAATTTTGATGATCACATAAAATTTCAGCATATTTAGTGTTTTTCCTATCGTTATCTTTGTCATGAGCTATTACGCTAGGGGGAGGATTCTGGGAACCATCACAATTTCTGGTTACCTATACCTGTACGAAACTGCATTGGCGAAAAATGAGTGAAAAACATTTTGGACGAGAAAAGTATTACGTCGAGGATCGTAAATGCGTCATTTCGGCACCGAAAAGTAAGAATGGGCAGGAGGGCAGTCGTAAAAATACGAGATTGTCTGGTCCAAAAATTCTTCTTCCTTACAGATATTGAACGAATCAAATGATTTTATTGACTCGTTGACCCACATCGATAAGCGTGCGATTTTGTTCCCTTCAAAGTCAGCCAAATATAGGCATGTATTTGATGCTGCTGAATTCCGAATACACGTCGAAAAATCGCCAGCAATGACCTCAAAAATAAACTGAAAGAGAAGTAAAATAAGGAATAAAAAAATGCCAACTAGCGGGAATTTAGTCGACCGTAGCGGCATTCCGTTGAACCTCTGCGACCATATTTCTACATATCTGTCTCGAATATCGTCACGACTTTGGAGATTTTTTGCAGCCGACTCTCCTTCGAACCCCCCCCTCCTCTCCGAACCTTTTTTCACTTCCTGCGCAAGCCGCACCACTTATTTGAGCTCCATCTACTAGGAATCCATTGCCCGGTATGGCTCACAAGGAGATCCCCACTGAACCTACCTAATGGAAAACAGTTGGGTTGGACTTAAGAAAAATAAAAGCAAATCTTGAAGACTTTCTTGAATATTATTTCTATCCCAACTAAAAATATTTTACTAACTACAAAAGCTGGTTTAATACGAGTAGACTACTCCACGAAACAACACCAAATGACAAGTGCGCACAGCAAATTGAATTTTAGATGACTGACCCAGAGAGTTTTTCTGGTAAATATTTTTAATCAAGATTTTCTGCAACGTTGTATACTTGGTATAAGCATATGTACGAGGTATTGCCTATACAGCTGATAAGAGGAAAATAATAAAATGAACTGTTTCTACGATCTGCAGTATTTTTTAGTCTCTCTGACATACGTAAACTCGCAATCGTTCGTCTCAAATCATGGAAGTTTTTAATAAAAACCATAAATAAGTTATCAACTAAAGTCCAAAATCTGAAACACACTTAAATTATGTTCTATTCGCTTTGGCAGTTTGTTATGTGTCAAATGTTATTTTGAAGGAGGTACCTATTTCAAGTTATTGAGATACTTTTCACATCAATGGCGGATCCAGAGCTCCATTTGGGGAAGGGGGAATCCAAATTTTTTCAAAGCATGGTAAAAGCTAAAATGGTGAGATTGTGTTTTTTTCAGCATAAAGGGGGAGGGGTTCAAAAAAATTGATTTTTTTGTGGATTTTCGGTATTTTTTATTTAATTGGGGAGGGAATTTCCTCCTTCCCCCCTTGAATCCGCCACTGTTTCATATTGAGGAGATGTATCACAGTCTATTCTTGCTAAATAGGGGGAAAAAATTAATTTTTATATTCTTGATCTTTTTTGTTAGCAGGTTTTGGACTTTAGACGACGAAATTCTAGATGTGATTTATTCAGTCTGAAATTATCTGATGCTTCAACATTTTAATATGGTATCATCATTTACTTAAAAAAAAAAAAAGGGGCTGGATAAATGAGCAGTCCGAAATCCAATACTCGGCACTGATTTAAGATGTCACTCAAAGGAATTATAATAATACTTCAAAATCTCGATTCCATTTATTGTTAGTCTCAAAAAAGTTTCTTTATTTGTATAATTATGCGACGAAGACAGAGAAAACCTGCCTCAAGGTGAATAACAAAAGTTTTCAGTTGAGCCAAAAACAAGTTGGAAGGTTGAAACGGTTGAATTTTTGATTTTGATAGAAACTTGTTTTTTATACCCTGAAAAACGTTTCAAGTATGTAGTTGTAGATGTCAACATGTTTGCCTTACGCCTCTAAGAAGGGGTTACACTGAGAGGTGGTCTATTTTCAAAATTCCAAAAAATGAAGTTTTAGCAACATTTCATTTGCGCGGTCATCTTTATAGTATGAACTTATTCAGTCATTAGTGTATTGGTCTAACAAAAAATAATACCATAGAAAAGTTTTTGAAACACGTACATCGCAAATACTGAGAAAATCTTCTGAAACTTCAAATGTATTTTTCTCAAAATAATATTTTTTCATTTTTCAACTTTAATGGGTCATATTTGCAGTGAAGTTTGGGGTTGGAGATAATTGAATCATGGGCTGTAGGATTCGTTATGCATTTTCAGAAAAAATCAACTTTGAGCTCCTGCACCATAAGGTAGGTTTTCTCAGATTTTGTCCTATATAATGTAGTTGGGCTTTAGCCTAATTAAGAACTAAGTCAGCCAGAAATGAATAATAACTTTCTTCGCTTGCCGAAGGGAATCACACGTTAATCAATTTTGTTGGAAGAATTTTACTCCCACGATGTTTTTTCTTCGATATTTTTAATCTTTTCATGAATCGCATTAATACTCGTAGATTCGTCCGTGTAAAAAATTTACGACTTGGTCCGTTGGCTGCATCTTTTTTATACCATGACACAATTTTTCAAATTCATTTGTTGCTTATAAATTCTCTCCATTTTATACAAATCGATCCCACTTCTTGGTACGCTCTTTACGCTTATTAAAACCATACACAAGCCCTTTATGGTGCATTATACCATATTTGATATATTTTTTGATTTATTTTCTTAGATATTTAAATTAATTTCTCATTATATTATCAAACGATATTCTATTATTTCAGTGGCCTGATTATATTCTCGAGATAAACGGAAATTAATTCAACTTCCATGCTTAGGCAGAATAGGTCTACTAGACTGTAGGTACATGTGATACGCAAATAGGTAATATAATACGAAATTGCAACCGCATTTTATTATCCTACAGATTAGAAAAAAATAAAAATAAACAAAATGAAGAAATACATACAAATGGACATCTGTGCTTTTTTAGCTTTACATGTTTTACTTTTGTGAGCAGAGTTAATGATTTATATTTTTTTCTTCAGTTTATTTAATATAGTACCTTTACCTATTGGTATATTATTTCTAAAAAATTTACAATTGACATTTATCTTGGAAGAAAAAATGCAGCCTGTAATCTAGGTAGATTTTTCATTAGAAAATTCTAGCAATGGTAAACGTCACGAGAATAGCCAAGAGGGTGACGAGTGGTGCAGATTGGCTTCGCCTTCGAAAAATCGTGGACAGTCCGAAAACTTCATTCAAACGCAAAGATAGCCTCTCAGATAATGAAATATCTATTGTTAAATACTCAGTACTTATCATTTTCTTGTACAAAAAAAGTGAGCTCAATCAGATCACTTCCATAGATGACGAATGAAGAAGTATCCCATTTTCTTCTGTCTCGGCTCTGCATTCATGAACGGAATGGAATTTGATAATGGCTTAAACGATTTTTTCTAGTTCTTACAGCATTTTTCAAACTTCTCAAATAATTTTGTCAACTGCAAAATTCAAGTAAATTAGGTACTTTGGTCATCTTGGTATTTTGAAAGTTTTCCCGTAGTACGTGGCTTATTAGCGTAGAAATATTTTGAAAACATCGCGAAATATTCGTTTACCTAACATTTTTGAATAAAAAATTAATTATTTAATAGATACTTGAATAAATAAAATACTACCACTATAATAACAAAAAATGTCAGAAAATATTGTGAGAATATCGGATATCCTACTGAGCAAGAACAACCCATGGAACAACCACCAACCAGTCTGCCACCAACCAAAAAGAAATCTGCGGTTAGCGCTACAATGGCAATATTCTCAACTAATAGCTATAACTTCACGACGATGTGATCAAAGATGTGATGTGAAAATTGTTTTCAGCTCTACTTCGAAGTTACTTTGATCGAAGTACGAGAACGAAAAGAAATTATTCACTGATGACTAAAATTGATTAGCCGAATGCCGAATTAATATTTAATTTTAATTTAATTTTTGAAATTCAAATTTTTATTACTCTATCGAACATTAGTCATTCGCTACAAAGATTGAGCTAGTTCATTGAAGAAACAAAATCTTGAATTAAAACAATTTTTTTTGCTGAGAACATCATAATATTTTGAACTCGGGTAAAGAACTTATGTTCTCATCTGTTAATCTTTTTCATTTTTGTTATCAGAAACCTATCATTTTTTAGGAAATTCCTGTTCTCTGCATCCGTCATTCAGTATGGATCATCGAACTTTGGAACCCAACCACTACACCAGTTCAGATTCGGATTCGAAATCGAGTTCTCTAAATTCGAAGCTGGGACCAGAATCTGTAAAGTGTTTCGTAATTACTAACGTTCAAAAGTGACCAAGTTCGTATTTTCAAGTTTTTTTTTTCTTATAGGTAAGTTCAGGGAAAGCATCATATTCGATGACGAAGAGCCCTTGTTCATCTAGTTCAACTTCGAACGATAACATTGCCAATGCTGCAACTTTCGATCATAAATTTCGAAACAAAGTACGATTCACTCATCAAATTACTCTTCATTTTTTTGTTAATTAATTGTTTGAATGAATTTACTATCCACGTTTGTTTGTAGAATTCAACATTAGATGGAAATGGTACGGTTAGACCTGATGATCCTCCACTATTACCTGGTGAGAAAGTTCAAGGGGTTGCACGAGAAGTGACTTACTTATGTCCGTATAGTGGTCCTACCAGAGGAGTTCTATCAGTAACAAATTATAAAATTCACTTTCGCAGCATGGATCGAGACACACCTTACGTAATTGAAGTCCCTCTAGGCGTGGCAAGTTTTCCATTTTGTATTTCAAATTGGGCGTGAAAAATGTGTTTCATGATACGGTTTATGATTAGGTCAGTCGAGTTGAGAAAGTTGGTGGCCAATCTCTGAGCAGAGGTGAAAATTCGTATGGTATCGAATTATTTTGCAAAGATATGAGAAATCTACGATTTGGTCATAAGCAAGTAAGATTCACTGAATATTTCCTCCAAAGTTTTTACACTGTTTTAAATTCATATTTTGAGACACACATGTGTCATTTTGTGTCAACATTACTGGTGAGAATGATTTTTCATCGTTGATCATTGATCAAGAGTATTCATCTCACCGACTGTAAAATAGTATTTAATTAATTCAGGGAAAGTAAGCGTTTTCAAAATAAAATAATCTTTTATATCTTTATTCTACACCAAAAATGACAAATACTTCTACAACATCAATTTTCTTTCGAAAAGAACCAGCGCATTCGAGTTAGTAATTTTAAACTCGGTTACTTGTACACAGTAAAGATAAAAGTGTAGGATAAATCGCAAAACATTAAAAGTTTTGAGAAAAATTACAATCTTTGACCTGCTCGAATTTTTTACCGAAGAATGCAATTTTTACACATCTTCATTTTGAGCGACTCCAACTCATTTGGCTGGTAGTATTATGCATACATTCGTCCTGTACATTTTTATTGATGTATAAATTTTTACACTCCTCTGTATGTATTATACTCGGTAAAAGCTTAATTTGTTCAAAACGATACACGTTTGTATTGTAGAGTACAATAAAAACTCACAAACATTATATTGATAGATAATTTCGTCTTTATCCCATGAGCTTTGAACTTATTTTTCTTTGGCCAAGCTGTCGTATTCATCTTCTACAGGTTTATTATTGAAATATAAAATTTATTTCAAAGTTGTTTTTTTGTTTTGTTTTATTACAGGAAAATCATTCCAGGCGTAACGTGTTTGAAAAGTTACAGCAGTACGCATTTCCTCTTTCGCATAAACTACCTCTATTTGCATTCGAATGTACAGAATCATTTCCTGAAAATGGCTGGCTAGTTTACGAGCCCATTGCCGAATTCAAAAGAATGGTAAGGTAAACTTGAATCGAAGCTGTAGAGTAAGACTTTTTTATGAGTTTATTAACTACTTATCAATATTGAATAATGTTATCAATTCAAACTGTAATCAGATTTTCGAGTCAAAAGAAGAGTAAAAGCTTGTTAGGGCTGCTAATTTCGATTTACTACTTCGAAAATTAATATCGGTTTCATTTACTTTAATTATAATTTGAAGTTTAAACTGTAAAGTTGAATTTTATCATTTTTAATCCCGATAGAAATGTTTAAAAATATTTTTTTAGACTTCTGTTCTACAAAAACGACCCACAGTTACTGAAAATTTTCAAATTTTTGCGTTAAAATTTAAACGAAATTCGTTCTTTTTGGAGAGTTGAAAATTAGTTACGCCTAGCTTCACTTGCAAAAGTCAGTTGGACGTCAGCTCTACAGCTTCGATAAAAAGTTGATAATGTAGAATTTTTTCTAAAAACTAATTTTCAAATTTGCGGAATCTTTGTTTGAAAGGGCGTTCCGAATGAGATGTGGAAGATCAGTAAAATAAACGAGCATTATGAGTTCTGCGACAGCTATCCAGCCATATTAGCAGTTCCAGCTCAGGCTACCGACGATGAACTTCGTCAGGTGGGTGCATTTAGAAGTCGTGGTCGAATTCCGGTGCTATCGTGGATTCATCCCGAATCTCAAGCCACCATTTCACGTTCTTCGCAGCCTTTAGTTGGCGTTGGTGGCAAAAGATGCCGCGAAGATGAACGTTATATTCAGCTAATCATGGATGGAAATGCGCAGTCGCATAAATTGTTCATTATGGACGCTAGACCAAGGTATTAACGCCTTCGTAATGAAATAATGTCGAAGTGTTTTCTGTTTTGCTACAAATTTTCATTTTTCAGTGCAAATGCTATAGCTAATAAAGCTAAAGGAGGTGGATACGAGTCAGAAGACACGTATCAGAATGCCGAAGTCATTTTCTTAGACATTCATAATATTCATGTTATGCGAGAATCGTTGCGAAAGTTGAAAGGTTAATTATTATCCAAAAATTGTTGTAATATATTCTTTTCCACATTCATCAGTTTTACTGTATCGTAGAACTATGTTTCCCCACCATTGACGAATCAAAATGGCTTTCTGGACTCGAATCCACTTACTGGCTGAAACATATCAAGTGTATTTTGGCTGGAGCTGGTAGAATCACTGATAAGGTGGAAAATCATAAAACGTCTGTCCTTGTTCATTGTTCTGATGGCTGGGATCGCACTGCTCAGGTGTGTTTTTCGCTTTCATTGCTGGTTTATATTTGATTAACAATTATGTAACTCAATGATGTATAAAATTTTACAGTTGACGGCTCTTGCGATGTTACTTTTGGATCCGTATTACCGAACCATCAAAGGGTTCGAAGTATTAATCGAAAAAGAGTGGTTGAGTTTCGGTCATAAATTCCAGCAGGTTTGTGTAGCTTGTAAATTTCAACTAGTTTTCAGATAAGTAAAGTTTTTTTTTCAAATGGTAAACATCAACATTTCGATTTTGAATAAAATATTTCTGTAAACTGGAAAATACGTCCCGAATTGTGATATCTGGTCAAATAATTGACGCTTATTTATCAGGTAATCATATTATTATTTTGATTCGAATTTTTGCAATATTCTTGTCACCAGTCATAAATTTGAGACTTCAAAAGCTAAGGATATTTTAGTTTCGTGAACGTATCAGAAATTCAGAAACTCATCTTAATAAGTTGTTGATTTTGATGTTGTGGTACCTGATACTGCTATATCAGTCAAAAAATGGATTTTGTTTTCTTTCTTCAGTTTTTGGACATGGAAACCAAAACAATTGAATGAAAATAAAAGTGTAAGAAAAAATGCAGTTCAAAAAAATGATGTCATCTTGATTTTAATTTTCAAAAAAATCGTATTTTTTTGAAATTCTTCATTATTTTAAAAACAATTTTTTGTACTCGACTGATTTTTGGAAAACTCACCTCCGTTGTTTTTTATGCCCTACGTTTCATGTGCTGTGTAGCCTGCTGAAAAATTTAAGAACATTTTGTTGTTCGAACTCCTACCACGACCACCTGAACCAATAAACGAAAAATGTTATTAACAAAAATGAATTTATTTTTCGTAGAGAATTGGCCACGGAGACGACCACCATTCCGATGCTGATCGATCACCCGTCTTCCTACAGTTCATCGATTGCGTTTGGCAGATTACCAAAATGTTTGCACATGCTTTCGAGTTCAACGAATTATTTTTGATTACCATACTCGATCATTTGTATTCGTGTCGATTTGGAACATTTTTATTCAACAGGTAAGAATGGATACTCGTATGTCTCTTAGATGTTCTTGTCGAATTCGAAAGTCATTTTTCAATTTTTATTCGAATCCACTTTGCAGCGAACGTGAACGAATTCAGGAAGGATGTGTAAAACAGCGAACCACGTCGTTGTGGTCGATGATCAATAGCCATTTGGAGTTCTACAAAAACCCATTTTACCATCATGTACCTCATAGTTTAGATCCAGTGCCGACAATGCGTTACATGAAATTGTGGAAAAGCTTGTATTGTCGCTGGAATCCGAGTATGCGACCTCAGGTAAAGAATTTTCTTCGTTTACGAATAAATGATGCAAGTTAACCTCGTCTCGAGTATAATTGCTTCAATTCTTTCATTTTTAACAAGTGTTGTCTTCTTGTAAGAAATTTTTGGAAGAAAAAATTCTTCAGAAATCGCGTGCAAGGGATACGTGAATTTTGAAATTTAGGAAAATTGGTAAAATGTTTTTTCCCTTTTAAATGAAATTTTTCTTTGAAATTTGTTGAGGACTGTGACAAAAACATACCGAAAAAATTTCAACCCAATCGAATCATCAAATGTGGCTTGTAATTGCCTTTCCTTTTCCTTTCGCTGATATCCTCTGCTCGTAGTCATTTTCTGGAAGTTGATTATTTGTGGTAGTAAATTGTTTATTAGCTAGCTGAAAGTTAGAAACAGTAACTGGCAACCCAACCTTGACATAACACTTTGTTTTCGTAATGTACCTATTATTTCTTATCGAATTTCGTTTTTGGTATTATTACAATAATGCGTTTGGTTTGAATAGATATTTATGAATTTATTCCCAACCAAAAAATTGTAGGGTATTCTGTTTTAATTATCTTTAGAAAAAGAAAAAATCGAAGAAATTAGATTGCAGTGTTCTTTTGAATCAAATTTAATGAAAATTTAACGATTTATTTGATGCTTTATAAAGAGACAAAATGAGGGAAAATATTGACAAGTATCAATGAATCATAGATAATTGATGGAAATGTACTCAGTACACTGATAAATATTGATTTTAATTTTAATATCGAAGTTCGTTTACAAATAGGTTACCAGTGGGAATGGTGTTTTTGAATTTTCTAAATCTGAGAAAACAACATTGAATCGTTATACTATTATTGCAAAATTTTCAACAGTTTCTCCATTTACTCAGATAATAATGGAAATAAGTAGCTAATTCATCGACGCAATAGATTCCAAGAAAAAATATTTTTCGAATGTTGGGGGAAAATCCTTGTCAATATTTTATTTTATTAATTCCAGAATTCGTCCACCCTTGTACAATACATCACACAGGAGTGAGATGTATACAATTTTTACTCGTATAAAATTTGTTCATTGTCTCAATTTCTTAATAAATTCCTCATTCATATAGTTACTCTAAGCTCTCGTCTCTCCAATTCATAGTACTTTTAGTTAAAAAAGTTGTATTTCAAGAAATTGTATTAAGATAATACCCCTTTTTCATGTATGTATTACTAATTGTAAAATATGTCTTACTTCCACCCAAAAAATTGACCTATGTCCTTCATTTTGAAAGGCTAAAAGTACAAGTTGATTTTGTAAGATGTACCGTTTTTGTCTGTGATGAAATGAATTAAGTCGTCTAATTACAGTATGTTGCATTTTATTTTATAAAATACGAGTATAATCAGAATCGCAAAATTTTGAAGTCACCCTTTCTTCGTGATAGGTGTACTGGAGTTCAACACAGCAGTAATCTAATAATTTTTCATCTTGTTTCTCAGGAACCAATTTACGTCAGAAATCGCGAATTACTCGCGATGAAGGAGCAGCTGGAGAATAAAGTGGAGGATAAGAAGCGAGACACCAAAATGCGAACCTCACGAACTACGACGACCACCCCCACAAGACTCACCTCTCCGATGCACGTATGACTAGAAAACTTGTGAGCGTACGACTCAATTATAATGAAGTTGGTAAAATGCGGGGAATGTACTTTTTACTCTTTTCCACTCCGACAAATTGGAGGTCCTGCCAGATAACATTTTATCAAACGCCATTTTTTTCTCTTACGAACGAGTCGATTTTGAATGGTCGTTTTGCTGAGGCATCTGTCGTATTTTCGTTCTATCGCTACGATCTAATTTGAATCCGAACGAAACATATTACTGCATATTTTGATTTTTCGGGTTTATCCAGATTCCGATCATTGAATAAGAAAAAAGAACTCTCATTTCATCCGCGAATACTCGAATTTACATCGGTGTGTGAAATTTAGTTATTTTCCTTTCTCTCTTCAGTTTTTCTATGCACATAAAGGATTTGTAGTCGACACAAACTCAAATAATCTTGCATTTCTCTGCCACTGTTTATGTTTGACATTATGTTGGTTCCAAAATAATTTGGGAATAAATTTTTATGGTACGAATGTAAATGAATTAGGTTCATCGTCGAGAGGTCGTCGTTGATAGAAAATGCAGTTTTTCGCTGTTTGCGACACTAAATTGCGATAATTTTACGAAGTAAGGTGTCGCTAATAATTGCAAATCACGAAAAAATTTAAGTAACGAAATCATTGGTATATTTTCAAAATTCACAAATAACTTTCATTAAAAAAGAAAAAAAAGTTTAGTTTTCACAAAATGATAATTTTACTCTTCGAGGAGCTGCCTTCGAATGATTTTATCGTATTTTATTTTTATTCAATTTTTTCCTCGTATCTCATTTAGCTGTGATTTCGAGTGTAAACGTATTTCCTATGAAAATGGTTTCTACTTTGTGGGGCAAAATATTTATTACAGTGTTCGATTTTGTTTTTTACGAGAATCAGGTGAAAACATTTATAATTTCGACGCGAACTGTTTGCTGCTCTGTTGAATAGCTTTGTACAATCAGTTTTTATTGTTCTTTCTCCCATATTTAAACAATAACTATTGTTTGTTGTGTTCTATCGTAAAGGAACTATTGTTTGTATGTTCATAGCTAAACACTTTGAAGCTTTAAAAAACGTAAGAAACAAGAATTTTTGATTTACTTATTCTCATGTTGATCATCCAGCCTTGTTACTGAAAAATAAAATTTTTATATTCTATATTTTTGATGATACGATTTTCGGAATCGCCTTAGTTGAAAATATTCTCCACAATGAGTCTTTGTCGAGAGTATGTCTAACCAAATTTAATTAAGTATGTACTTGTTCGTATTTTTACAACAGGTTATTTTATTCTTTTTATATAAACTTATTCTCGTTTGTTTATTTTTGTTTTTTGTCACTATTAATGAAAAATATGTTTTTTTATCATTTTTGTTTTTTTTTTGTACTCGAGTTTTCAAACTTGTAACCATACTATTATGGTCAGTCATTATCACGTGGTGATAGATATTCACACCTGCGCTGACCTTCTTTATTTTAACTAATGCGGGTATTAACGATGAATTTTGCAAGCTGCTTATTTAACCTCTTCTTTTGATAACCGTTAGGAATGGAGCAGGTAGCTAAGTTTTAGTGTTGAAAAGAATACGTATCTTTATTATAAGCTCATATTAAACTCGTTATACCAATAGATAAAGCGCTGCATGTTATCAAAGCTAGTAAGTTACAAAATACGTACAAGTGTCTTCAATTTGTTGGGTACCTATCTAAAATATAGTTTTTATTCTTATAAAGAGGGAGAGATTTTCAGATCAGCTGTAATTTTGGGCACCCATAGTTTTTCTTTCATTTATTGAGTCTTTCTCCCTCATATGTGCTTCTGCTATTCATCTCATAGATGAACATTTTCTTGGAATTTTGTTTCTATACTGCCTTCAATCGAACATTTTTAACTTGTAGATTCTTTAGTCTATTTCTCTTATAACCAGTATTCCTCCTTTTATTTAAGCATCTCCCGATTTCTCGTTATATTTCACCCCTCCAATGTTCTTAATTTCCCATTAATTTTGCTAATTTTCTTAATTTTCTCCCTGAATTTCTACATCCCTTTACTGTGAAATGGAGAACTGCTAAAACGCCTTTTATGAAAAGCAGCCCTCCCCCTGGCTATCACTGGCTCCATGTCCGTTCATGTCATAAAATCTCCTAATTTTGCCCTTCATCTACGAAATGCTACAGCTGAATCGTGTCCGGTTCCTATGTCGGATAACCTGTTAACCTCCTATATTGATCTCTCGTTTCGTGAACAAGTTTATTGACTCTAGAGGTAAGCTGTACCCAATTGTTATGGCTGTACGAAATCGCACACCTAATTATGAGCTCTCATTGACACTAGGAATCATTTCTTTGGCCACAGAATGAAAAAAAGTACAAAGATGGTACGACCTACGCATAGACCCGGAAAGTTGCACGCACGACTACAAGACCACTTTGTACGAGCTTCGTATTTGTAGTCTCCTGGTCTCCTCGACACCAGCAGCAAATGAATAGAAACCCAGGTGCCAAGCGAAGAAAAGCAATTTCGTCGGTTATATGGAAATAGTGCTGCCGATCAGACGACCGTTAGACCCGTCTACACGCCATACCTGCAGGCCATTTATCACGGATAGGAAAGAGGGGGAGAATTACAGGTAAACCTAAGTGGGGGACGATAAGGTGACTGCCTGTTTGCGAGGGCCTACCGAGCATCCAGTATGGTGGATGAGAAATTGATTTTTGGTTGTGTGATGTTCGAATTTTTTTTTGTGTTTTTAGTAACGAGGTAACGAGAAAAATTGTCGTCTAAAATTTTGTTCTCAGGTGTTCGAATTTTTCCAATAATTTACACAGTGTTTGTGTTTTTTTTTTGTCGTCAAGGTGTGCGCCATGAATACGAGTGCTTATCAACGATATCTTGGTAATATCGTTTATTCTGTGTGGTTTTAAAATTTTTTTTAACCGGGTCGATACACGTAACGGTTGCCCCATTCGTGAAAACTGTGCGATGAAAGTCAAGGAAACTTTTTGCTCGTATACTGACTTCAGCGAAGAGAATGCTCAGAAGGTAAATATATAAAAACCGATTTTTATGAATGTTTATATAGTTTTAAGTTAATAAACACAACTTCGTAGCTTTCTTAGGCGATTGTAGGTATCTGATGAAATTTTCGATGAAAATGTGAAGCCAGGGCCGTAGTTAGAACAAATTATAGAAAAAGACCAATCCAATTCCTAGGGGATGGATAAACTCGCCCTCGCTGGCTGTTCCAAGGGAGTAAATTTTCCTCGGAGAAAAATCGTCGTTGAGTGTGGCAAACGATTTTGCTGGAGAAAATACCCCCAGCTCACAGGTTGGGTTCACAAAAATAAGAAAATAGAAGAGAGATGAACTTATTCACACAAATGCTTATTTCTTTCTACCTCGCTTTGATTGCAAAAGCCCTATACGTAGACCCACTAGGGCATTGGGACTTGCTTAACATTCCCGACTAAAAGCCATCGAATACGCAAAAATGTAGTCAAATCCCATGCCACGAGTGAGCTTAAAGGTGATGAGGGGGGCTGAATATCGAATATCATTTTTTTGAAAAGACTGAGTTCGAAGAAGCTGTTTCGTGCTTCTTGTGGACCTGAATTTCTTATAAACCATTTTCCAGAACAAGTTTGGCCTGCCTTTCTTAATTTCGAATAATAGAAATAGCCTCGCGATTGTCTGTCGGTATACGCAGAAGTGCATTGAAAATACTATGACCTGTCTTTTAATTTCATTTAATTTAGTATTAGAATTGATAGGTTGTGTAATTAAATTAAACGTAAGCTATAATCAATTGAACCAATCGTTTAAATGTAAACTTTATTCCCCTTTATTCAGTCGACATGATTGACGGATTTCCGTAATAGCCCATAGTGAACAATACTTTTATTGTGAAGGCGTTCCAACTCTACATAGCTGTGGTATTAATTGTATGTAGACTGTGTCCTAATTTGGAAATACAAGTGGATGCTATCTTGTGGCAATATTTTTTGCCAAGTTTTGGTAGTCCATAGTTGAAGGCTTGGAGCATTATAAATTTGTGTGGAAGCTTACGTATCCTGTGGGGTAAAAAACCATATTAATATTAGTCCGGCAATAATGATAAGTCAACTTTTTTTTTTTTGAAAGTCTTACTACCAATGATTAAGGCAGGGGCTATTCTCAAACTATATTTGGTTAGAGTCTAAAAGTAATTAGTCTGCAAAAAAAATTATAGGATCGAATGCGTTCGAGCAAACTGACCTTACTGATCGATATCACGGAATGATTAATGAAAATGATTATAGCTGGATGGAAGCAAAGATGGAGGTATGAATTTGATTTAAGAAAACAATGAACCGGTTCAACGTCATTTGCGCTTGTTGTATTGCGTATCAAAACGTGATATACAAATCGCACACCAGTTCTCTGATTACCTACATTCTCTTACATACCTGTTAATTGAAAAAGATTTTCATCTTAGTGCTTTACTCAATATTAGGATTTAAACTTTTTCAACACTCTCCAAAAAGCTGTAATAAAATTTCACCCTTTATAATTATTTCTTCAACAGATTCCTGTCTGATAAGAACATGTAACTAAACAAAAAATTATATTTCCAAATACATTCAAGATTAAGAAAGTAGACTGGTTTGTGTAACTTTGTATATTGTGGAATATTTTTCAATTTTCCAACACTTATGAGAGAGAGTCTGAAAATATTCCCAAAATACTAAGAGCATTTACAAAGTACATTCGGTGTTACTTCTCAAGTGATATTACTGAATACATTAGTCCTACCTAACAAGTACAAGTAGATAATGAGGGCAATTGCAGTTATAGGATCTAAGAAAACCCACTAATAATCTAAACAGTCATAAAATGAACTGTGAAAATAAATTTCAGTTTTAATTAATCACTGTTGCATCTTCAATGTGTTAATACTTTTGACTATAACGTTTATTTACACATTCTTACTCGTTGTTACATCTGTCTTACACATTCTCACACGTTCTTACACATCCTTATTCTTACATATTTTTATAGAGATGTTTTTGTCACTTGTGAGACCCAAAACAGATATTTCATAACACTTGCGAAACCCTTTTTGACAATGTGAGACCCCTTTGTGGGTCTCGCATGTCCATGAGGTGTATGTATGGTTTTTCTTACTCCTCCCACTCCGCAGACCCCAAATCTGCATTTTTTGTCTGCGACTCACAAGTGCCCCAAATATCAATTGTATGTACACTTGTAGTTCCCTCATTTCATTTTACTCCCTACAAACTGTATTGTACACCTAACCAACAGCTGTGGGCTTCATTACATAGCCTAAGGCATCTACAGATAGCCACCAAGCCATGTGAAGACGAAGGTTTCATTTCTGAGTATTTATGAGGGGGGTCTCGCAAGTGTCATACTTTATCTTGGGTCTCACATGTGACGTAAAATAACAATACATACGTTTTTATACTATCTTACACATGCTTTCATGTTCTTACATGTTTTTGTATTTTATTTTATTTCACTTGATTTTACTTCGTTTCTTTTTTTTAATTTCATGTTATTTCTTTCATATTTTATCATACTTTATTTTCTAGCCTTGAGTAAATCATTCACCACTACAAGACGTAGATATGCTCTTTTTTATAGTTCACCAATCCTCAGACATAATTTTATCTACTGCAGTTACGTTACGATGCATCATTTATGCAATGTATTTCAACTACAAATACAGTACATAAAATCCATATCAACAACATATGCGCAACCAGAAATTTATATTTTTAACCGAGTCTTGTGTTTCTGTTGCGTTTTTTTGCCATCCATCTGAAAAGCACGTGGGTTGATAGGAGATTGTCACCATCCCACGTGCATCGCAATTCTCTTTCACGAATTTCTCAGACGTGGTTGCTTCTTTTATTCAGTCTTTTGGTGCCACTTCTAATTGTTCCAGCAAATTGACACTGCTGTTGAGATGCGACCAGCCATATAGTCTTGTTAAAAATTATGTTTTGTCTGGAGAAGCGTACAAAATTTGGACATGAAGATGTTTTCGTTGGTTGACATTTTTTATATTCAATATGGCTGTCGTCATTCCACATTCTCCTCTGGGTGACCCAGTCATCTATTATACACTTCCAAATAGTGCCTGAAATCCATACAAAACAAACTGCAGTCGCCGTTTTTGTTTTGCATTGTTTCTCCAATCTCCACTAATGCTGGTATTTTCAATTTGCTGCTGCTGTAGCTGTTGCTACCACCTCAAGTATTTTTCATTACTTTTCTGTTGACACCAGAAACAAAAGATTGTGCTTAATGAATTTTCGTTAGATCGGTGTCAAAGAATGGAGATGTCGGTTGTGGCTTTCAGAATTTATTTTTTTCGCCTCTTTTCATACCAACCCCTTTCTGTTTTTGAAGGTAGACCGTTCAGACTTGCCGAAGTAGGGTGCTGTCCTTACAAAATAATGGGTATTCTCGAATACCTCCGTGAAGGGTCTTTTAGAACGGAAATCTAGTTACTGAATTAATGTAAAGAGGAAGTTAAGGTTTATAAAGCTGCTTTATTTTGTCTGAAGAAGACTACCGAAACCGGAACGCTTACAGTTTATGGAAAAAACGAAGTAACCTAGTCATCTATCAAGCCTCTACCAAGCTTATAAAATTCGAAGAAAAAGCAAAATATAATAAAATTATCGCTGGAAAACTTTTTGAGCACCATTTCTAAAATTTCAATTTCGAAGGGGGTAGGTAAATTATATTTTGAAAATTGTTGAAAGTAAAAATGACACATTTTTAATTTGGAAGTTCTGCGTTACACCTATCCGAGTTGAACACATTTTATCAAAGAAAGTTATAAATGTTCGCCAAGCAACCCGGATATAGCCCTGGAGTCTCATTCTACGATCGTACAACATTTTCGTATGCATCACGCCCTCTTAATTAATTTCCCTTTTACACGAAACTAACATGTATATATCTACAGAATGGAAAAAAATGGCAGAACGAAACCGCGATTCTCTTTTCCATGTTTCTTCATTATCTTGGGTATAATGTTCGCAAAATATAAATTAAGAGAATACATCTTTGAGCCGCCGGGCACGAGGAAAAATGTTCTCAACAAGATTCAACAGGCGTACAAAATGTTGAAGGGTCCGACCACATTAACAAATTTTCGTACCTGATCTGCCAGCCTTGATGGAGACATTTTTCACACACGTTTTGCCCTCTGGAAATGAGACCAAGCGAGATTAAATTTCCAGTACCACCCCGTACAACTTAAATCAACTCTAGCCATATTGTTGTCGTACCTAGCCTTCTTGGCGAAAAGTGTGGTGTGTTACATTTTCACATGCTCGTATGTCTTAAATCATTCCGCTATACATGATCGCTAGCACTAAAATTTATTCTGGCCGGGGGTACAATCACCACTTAAGCTTCTCCTCAACGAAACTCAGCTCAAACTGAGAACCAAGGTTTAAGAGAAAGTATAGGGTATACAAACAGGGATAGAAGGTGGTTCAGTTAAACCAACAAAACTGCTGACAAAGCAACAAAATATGGGAATTCTGATAATAATTGTATATGTGGTTTTCTAGTTGTGTCCTTCAACATCTCAGTGAGCCCGGACCTCCAGCACAAAAATCAAATACATCGAAACATGATATACAAAAGATATTGCAAAAGTCCTATTGGAATTTGAATTTGTTAATTGCAATGAAAACCCAAACTATAATACAATGTTAATTTCTAAATAATGAATGAAATGTTTTATTTAAAGACGTGTTCTGACAGCATGGGTCTTTCACGTCTTGAGTGGATGGTTGGGGTTTGAAACTGTAGGTGTGTGGTTGAGATGGAACATCGTGATAGGGATGGTACAGGGGTGATTGGAGAGTCTCAGACGCACAACTTTTCAGGCATGCGCCGAGCACTCAAGTCAGTCTTCCGCCAGATCTCTGGTGGTGGGTCAGGTTGTGTTGGTGATGAGTCTCAAACCTAGTACCTTTCGATCGCTAGGCTGAGCACTCTACCACTACGCCATTCAGACCCCATTTCTAAATAACATGGCATTAATTTACTGAACTTCGAAGTCTGTTCACAGTGTACAGTTACTCACCCTGTGAGAATACATCGCACACCCTCTACAAAACTGCTACAACTCGCAAAAACCGTTTTTTCAAGAGAGCCGTTTGAAATTTTGAATCTTAAAACTGTCAGTAATCAGTGAATTTTCAACGGATTTTGTTTGTTGAAACGTCAAAAGACTTGTATTGTGGTCTAGTTTCTGAATGTAATAATATTTTCCCCTTCAGTGGTCAACAAATAGCCCCCATGCAAGTTGTATCCCTTTTGTCCAGCCAATAATGAAGAAAATGGTTGAGTTGTATCAGTTTTATACATAATTTGAGTGTTATTGTTTCATTAATGATGTGGTTGTAGAACTGCAAATTGTATCAGTTTAGTAGAGTAATGTTGAGTTGTATCAGTTTTGTCAAGTAATTCTATCAGTTTGTTTGAAAAAGTTGAGTTGTAGCAGTTTTGTCCATTGAATAGCAGCATATTTCTGAAATTGTAAACTGATACAACTGTTCTGGAGGGGTCTGGGGGTGGAATTTCGCCAAGGTGAATATGGGGGATCAAAGTAGGACCCTTATAGACCATTTTTTCACTACTAACTCAAAACTTGATTTTTGCGAGTTGTAGCAGTTTTGTAGAGGGTGTGCGACATTGTAAATTCATTTCAATTTTAGATAAACTCGCCTTAAGCCTCCATCGGACTTGACTTGAACTAGGTTTAAACCTCCCTCAAATTTCAAACTTGCTTTATACCTAAACACTATTTTTTTTACATTGAACCTGGTTTTTGTTTAAGCCTCACTTAAGCTCTGATTGTACACTCCGGCCTTAGTGTCAATCTAGTGTCAGCTATTATTTCATATCTACTTCCACCATTTTTTGCCTCATTATTCTTGAGTTTCATCTTTAGATAATTGTACCTATAACAATCATATTTGATACCCTTCATTCCATCTGTTATTAGCTCTCAAGTTCAAATTATGGAGTAACATATAAGAAATTTATTGTATCCATGCTGAGATGAAAATTGGCTTGTCGTAGGTATTCGTGCAGATATTTTATCTTAATGAGACTTAATTTTTGGTTTTGTTCCTTAACTAGCGCGTACCTATATTTCAGTCGCTTCAAATGTTCTCGTTAGAGCAGAATAAATTTTTTAAATTGTTTGAAAACACAGTTTAGAGATACGAAGTTTAGAGGTTTTCATTTCTGATACAATCGAGCTAATAAAAATTGATTGTTAATTTGAGGAAAAAAAAACTACGAGTTATGTTGGTGATACGTGTCACCTCTTTTTGGTAAACTGCGCTAGGGTTATATTCGTCAATTAAGCTTTTGACGTGTTAACGCATGTTTGAATAATGTAAATTAAGTTCTGTGGAATTCACAAAACAAAAAATTTACGCTCTGACACGTTTGCAGATGTTTTTCGACGCCAAAAATTTATTTGGCGTAAATTTTTATGCTTTGCCTTATACCTGCAGGTCGGTTTGTCATTTGTCAAGGTCGAAGTTGAAATGGAAAAAGTCATTATAATTATCTTCAGTTTTCCAAATAGAGAATTGATTTTGCTTTCCTGATAATGATAGCAATTTACGCCAATAAAAAGTCTTCTACGAGGCTACATAGTCTCTAATTTGTAGAAAAAAATTAAGTTACACCCCCGCAACCTGTAGCTTCCACCGCTAGAGGGCAAAATAGGTAATGAAAAAGAATATTATGTTTTCCTAAATCATCTTAAAAATTATGTGTTTAATTTTTACTTTCAGTAAAATAATTTTTGAAAGATGAAATAAAATTTTATAGTTCCTACCTAAATCTTTTATAATGATTTAGGAACATAGAACTTATTGCAAAATACTTACTTTTATAATGCTCATTACCGAGACACATCTGCTAAAGGATTTTGTAAAAGCGATTTCATTGTAGTCCTTGTGTTTTTTCTGCTCTACGGGTTCCTGTAATGATCTAATGACGATGAATAATTCATGAACACATTTAAAATGAAGAAAAAAAGACTAGGCAAAAGAGCTGCAAAGAAATGGTTGAAAAGAGGAAAATATGAGAAATGCAAGCAGAAGCCCAGATTAGGCCTCTGTGGAAGTCAAATTAAGGTCAAAATGGCTGCCTATACAGAAAAAAGTGATGCTCGGTGACCAGTCAATGCCCTTTGAGGTGGGCCTATAGGTGAACTATGATAGCAGGCAATGATAAAGATTTTCCTTCTCGGTTTGGAAATGGTGGTCTAACATGCAAAAACTACGACTGAGACGAATTAACAGGTTGAGCAATTTCGCAGATGCACTCAATTTAATGCGAAGGTTTTTAAAGTTTCTTCGCAGGTCATTATATATCTCTTCTAGTTTTTTTTTTTTTTTATCTATACCATGAAATCGACTGCTCTTTCGACCGAGCATTGTATTAATTAGTATAATACAATGCACAATACCGTCTGAAAATTTTCAAAGACATCGGGACTTATACAAATGTACATGTACAGCAGTACAGATAATTGACTTGAAAAACTTCAAATCTCATTATATAGAGGCGATGAAAAATTGAATCGATTAAGTCAAGAACGTCGTTTATACCCATTAACAGTTAGCATACCCAGGAGTCCATCAAATGGATTACACGTCTATTGAAAGGTTTGCCTTGTTTCGTATTTCTCTCAAACCACCATTAGCACTACTTTTATATATCTTCATTTTGGCCCCTCTTTAATGACTCAATTATGTCCTTCAACAACTATATATTTGCCCCCTTTTGGGAAACATTACTCATTACTTTTTTCTACATTGGACAAGAAGTATCAATGTTTAGACAAGAGTGGGTGTAAATTTTGTAAAATTTTATTGGCACAACACCCATGTATAGTTTTATTTTTCTGAAAGATTTCTTCGTTTCGAGGACACTAAAGAAGACAGGTGAGTCAGTGTTGATAATGGTTTTGAAATACGAGACTTGATTTTACAGAAGAAACTTATGAATTTATTTAAACGAGTCTATGATAAACCAGCCCATCGCCTCCCTTTCTTACTAAAAGAAAAAAATTATTAGTAATTTTCACCGCGCTATAATCGAGAAACAGTGAAAATTCTTGGGTGGCAAGTTCTACTCGATAATTTTCTCTGGTGGTGCGTGGTGCAAAACAATTGGAAAATTTTCTACATTTTTTTTCAAAAATCAAACAGGAAGCTCCTACCTCCCTCCCTCCAACTTTTCTACCGAGACAGGGCCGGATTTAGGAGTTGAAAGAGGTGTGGACAAAGTGGTGGAGGTCCGTTTCAAGGGGGATAGGGGGTCAGTTACCAAATTTTTAAAACTTTTTTTAGTGAAAAAATTTTTTTATGACGAGTGGTGGAGGCCCTTTGTTGGTGGAGGCCCGTGGACACCTGTCCACACTGTCCATCCCCTAAATCCGACCCTGCACCGAATGTTCGAACCTTTTTGAGGTTTTTGTTGTATCTGAGTAAATTTTGAAATGTGCAACGAAGTTAAATCGATTGTCAATATCGAGAATGTAAGCAAAACATAATGATGCGCGCGCCGTTGTCAGTTGTCCTCGAATGGTTCTCATCAATAATCTCTTGATTAATTTTCTTGGTGGTTCGTTAATCGTTTTCAATTTTCTAGTTTTTGTTACTGTATTATTGTTGCTATTTTCTATGCATTATATCCTAAAAGATGTTAACACATTAAAGATATTTTAATACATTGATTAACTGAAACTTGTATTTTTTTCAATTTTTTGGGATGGTGCAAAAATGTTTTAGGAGGTCTACATGCACCCTTCAGCTTGCCACTCATAGGATGATTTAAGATTTCTTATATGTAGATATCCTTATAGTACTTGTAATACTTTTTACCATCTTAGATAGTATATTTTACTACCTATTTTTGTGGTTCTACTAAAAATCTTGAATTGTCTCTATTTTCTCATAAAAATAGTGAAAATTACTACCTACAGAATTTTTCTTCAGTGCTGTATCTCAGAGTTTCAATCTTATCAAAAATCACCAAAAAAAAAAGCATCTACATCAATTAAAATTGTGAGAGTCAATGTTAATTTAGTTGAAGGAAAATTGAGGGAAAAAAACGAAACTTGTAATTTCAATTCAGTAATTAATTTAATTTCCATAACTGATTTTTTCTGATCCTCAGTTACGTTTGAAATAGTTTTTTCATTCCTAATTTTTCTAATCGTTGATGTCTAGCCTCACTGCAAATTGATTCTACCTACTTTTGAGGAAAAAAATAAATGAATCACTCACCAAAAAATAATAATCTCTAATTTATTATAATTTATAATATTTATTCCATGTTTCAGCTGTTTTTTTTCTCCTCCACTTCTTTACCTATGTACCTATATAAAAATTTATGGCAATTTTTAAATTGAACAATTCGTTTGCGGCGATTTATATAGCGATTTGCAGGTTTTTTTTTTGCTCTTCTTTTCTCTTTTTTTTTTTTCTCAACCAGTCAATTATGCTTCTTATTTTGCGGCCAAACCTTGTGTCGGTTGAATAAAGATGCGAGAGTTTGCGACTATCGACCAGAGAGAATTCACGGTCAGCTAGGATTGGAATTCTGAATGAAGCATCGTTTGTAAAGTTGGATTATTTTAGAGCTGGCATCGAACGTTGAAGAATTTATTCTTTATTGGTTGAGGAAAAAAATCGTGTGCGGTATATCCCAGCGAGATGAAATAATGAAAAATATAAAAGTACAATTTGACTAGAAGATTTTAGGCACTTGAGTATTTTTGTTTCGGTAATTTGCTGATGGAAAAAAATCGTGACAACCTTGAATGACTCATAGCAGAAAAATTGAAAATATTTGGGCTTTCTGCCAATAGGTACATGAAGATTAGGTACTTGAAAAAATAATTACTAACGATATTAGGTTATTCTTTCTGACAGATTTCTTGGAATTATTTACACAGTCGTATCTGTTGTGGTGCTGGAAAAAAATCTCAACAAAAGTCATCAGAATGGAAGTAGCATTTAGTAATTTTGAATCGAGTGTCCATTGTAATTTTTTTTCTTCTAGAATGTGTAATAACTTTGACCAGTGATTAGAGGCAGGATAATTTACTTTTGAACTTCAATAGTTGATGTAGGTATGTGGAATTTTTCTAAAAATTTCAATCTGTTTCTTCATTATTTTATTCATTTAGTCCTATTTTGTAACTGGCAGTGCAGACCCAAATATATTCATTTAATGTTGTGGGATAGCATGAAATCGACTTTCTGTCAACCTTTAACCTCCTCTCCCAAAGTACTAAATCTTGTACACAGGCTTACACTCCATTAAGCCCCATTTGCCAGATAAATTAGTTGGCTCATCGACACGAATAAATTGTTTTCGAAATGTAGCAACCCTTGAATTCACATTAGAAGTTCATGGATAGCTTGTAAAATAGCCTTAATATTCGTTTAATTAAAATTCGTTACACGATTCGATGAATTGCTGGCGTTAATTAATGAGACTCGTCCATCACCATCCGTGATTTAATTTTCCTATTCGTTTCTTCACTTATTTAGTATCCTGTAATATGTTTTTATTTACCTCCACTCCCTACCCCAACCATTTTCTAATTTCTGCTTCCTCCTTTCCAAAACGCCAAGATTAATCCCAGCTATAAGTTTATATTCCAAAAGTAATTACGAATTCAATTCATTCATTTGTCGGTCACGACTGCCACTTCTATGGCTTCGGATAAGATTTTGTGATTTTTCTGTAAAGAAATTCTTGCCAGATCACCCATATATTTGTACGAAGCACCTTTATAGCCACACACTATACCTGTACTCATAATACGTCCATGTCACCTATAAATGACGACACGTTCACCCAATAAATTCCACATTTGAATTCCTGTTGATGGTGTTCGTGGTTTGGTGAAAATTGCGAAAAAAATAACGTTTCCTGTTTATGGGAAATGAAAATCATTATTTACTCGTTATACGACAATAAGTTATAGCCGTATTTCCGAAACCGTATCAAGTACCTGGGTGTCGATTTTAAATGTGGTAATAATCAGCTTGCACTAGTTTTATGATATTAATACCTTCGCAGGTATGAGAATTCTAGGTCTCAAGTTTTAGTTGCAGTAAACTGGATTGAAATATTGTAATCGAGTATCGAGAGGACTGGTAAATTTTCGAGGCAGTTTTGTCTAGTTAAACTCACTAACGTACAATTTTCAGTAAATTTTACACTGGCTTAGATAATTTTTTTCCTGTACCAACAAATTGAAACTAATGATTTGAGTTTATATTTTGTCATGTGATTTACTAAATGGAAATTTTGTATCTGCAGAGTTGTCGTTTTCTTTTCCAGTTGAGGGTGTAGTTTATGTATGTGACAAAATCTGAGTAAATATACCGTATGTTGAAGGAAGTCGAAATAAATTTTTTTGCAAACTCTGAAAGACTATAATAACGAATTCAATAGCCCCAGATTCAATTCTCTAACCGAAAAATTCACTCAGTTATGGCCTGTTGCGTAATTTAAAAAATAAAATAGCCTACCTTGATTTTGAGAAAAATACGTTGAGATCCACACTCGCATTATTTAATGTTCTCAGGGTATGAGAGACTTAAGTTTCCATCAAAATCCAAAAATGGACAACTTGGACCTTCCAACCTGTTTTATGTTGCATTGAAAAATTTTGTTTTTCTCCTCACATCCCATATATATGCGGGTAGTCTAGGAAATGCTGAATAAAAAGAAACAAATTTAAGTGACAGCTGACTTTTGGCTGAGTGGTGGCTTTTATTCCCCTAATTAACATGCTGAGAGTCAAACAGGTTTTTTACTTATAGCTCAACTTTTTAACTATCATTTTTTCAAAAAAAGTTTTAAACAGAAGTTGTTCTTCATCAAATTTGCTAGAAATTTTGGGTCAAGTATTTTTAAATGTCTTCATTAAGGATAGAATAGATCGAGAAAAAGCATTAGTGTACAGTTATGTTGAAACGTATGTCATATATTTTTTTCAGAATTTGCTAGATTTGGATTTTTGGAAAAAATACTTCCTCGCTGTTCTACAATGAATGATGAAGTATACCTCCATTTTAATGAAAAAATATTGTGTAACTGTAACTATGTTTTCAAGGTGTTTGGACTAAAAATGTGTAAAGAAAAATGCATTAAGTATACTTTGATAAAATTGTACTTTAAAAATACGATTATATGCTTTCGAAGGCCATCCATTTTGTGATTTTGGTATCGCGTCTATTTAATTTTCATACGATCCTTTTTTGTTGTAAAAAGACAGAATTAAGTATTTTTGTTTGAAGCATTTTTTCCATAAATCAAAACTTATAGTGACTATTGAGAATGAGTTAGTCTGAGTAGCTTATCTATATTATTTACATTTTCCAGAATTTGAGTTTTTATCAACACGAAAAAACTGCACAAATGTAGAAAGTGCCTTTTTGCTACAGACCTTCGAATTGGTGCCCTTATAATTTCATAACAAAAATCAGTAACCAATGGAAAGAAATTAATTATAATAAGTTAATAGCCAACAATTGAAAACCCTGAATAAAGATTATAAATTATTTTTTCCTATTTTTGAACTTTAGGAAAACTTATTATTACATAAACGTGAAATATGAATGTCATTCATACGCAGGCATATTATATACCGACTCTCATACAAAGAATCTATACGGCTAATGAAATAATGCATAATGAAGATGCAGTATAATGCAAACCGGTAATTATAGGTAATAATTTTATCTGAAAGTTTATAAACACACGAAGGATTTATAGTATTCAAAATTAGCAGCTACTGGGCATTATTTTATTTTACGACGCGTGACGAATTCAAACAAAATCTCGAGTATTGTTGGTGGACAACTCACAGGCTGGGTCAAGAAAAAAAGAGAGAGGAAGCTAAATAACGACTTAGGTAATTATATATACGACGCTTATGATCATTCAACTCGAATTTCTTAGGTAATTTTTGTTATTCATTACCGGATAGCTTACCGGTGGCTACTGCATTTCCTTCGCGTGTTTCTTTTTGTAATTACTACTACCCGAGAAAAATGCATTAATAGCATGAAGTTGATGCTTTCTTGCCAAACGTATATAAGTGAAAATTTTCATAAAGCTCCTTATTTTTTAATTTATGACATAATTATAATCTGAACAGTGATCTGCGTAGAGGGGATACAGTTCAGTTTTCCAAATTTTACAGATAAGAGCAAAAGAAAAAAAAAACACTCGATGTGAAATTCTATTGCACTGGACTAAGCGAGCCACTTGTTTGGGTTTAAAAAGGTGATATAGTTGATCCTTTGAAAAAATATCCTAACAAATATACTCCCTTTGTATCTCACTTCTGAAGCTTGAGAAATGAAAAAATTGAGAAATTGGAAGGACTTATCTTCTTCTTGCGTATTAATTAAAAGTGTAAGAAAAACAAAAATAAGGTAAGTCCTAAATTTAAATAGAACCAATTATTCAAAACAAAAGTATCTACGATGAAGAATTTGAAGTCTTAGAAGTTTTATGTTAACGTAAAATTATCATATCTTTAAGCATAAAATGGACAAAACAATTCGAGACCTTTACTCAAAATCAACCTTTATTTTCTTTGACCCTAAATATGGGAGCAGGAATTATTTTTAAGAAAATTACCAAATAAGTAATTACCTATTTATCTACACGATTATTTTAGTTGGATTAAAATTTTTTCACTCAGGAAACTAAACCTTCGTCTATTTTACTGTCTTGCAGAATTTAAGATAAGACTGAGAGTAAATAATAATCGTGTGGTATTGTCTCGATACGAGTGTTTGTTGATTGTAATTTCGTCAAAATTCAGTTGTGTCTTATCAAGGTAGAGATTTTCATCTGTCTTTCTTAGTTGCTGAAATAATTAAACCATAATTTAGTGGTGAGTATCTTGTTCTTCTCGTCGGTGGCTCTCCTCTCTTAATTTTTATTGTTCATTGTAGTTGGAATACCTATATATTCCTAAAATACTAATAAGTAATTGTCTTGATCAGGTCGTGGTTATGGCTCCTCAACTTGCTTTACGTAATTCCATAAAAATAGTAAGTATGATATCAACATTATTTCTTAATTCAGTGAAAAACTAAGCATGTTTTCAACTGCAGAGTACAGAAATGACTAAAGTAAGGGTTCATCTGCAGTCTGCATCTTTTATTTATCAAAGTAATATTAAGTATCCACATTTTTTCTCTTTCCAAACAAATTATTGCAACATCCAAACACTTCTGTAGAGAAGGCAGCTCTTCATATTATGATATTTGGTACTTACAGCATTCACATGAAAGAGCATTAGACATCTTTTACCATTTTCTTAAATTCTTTTCACAGAATTACAATCCAAGATTTTCCATTATAAGAATACGTACAAACAATTACCCATTATGCTGCCACAATTCACAGATTGTCTGTACTATTGAATTACAATAAAACATTGCAATCTATGCCCTATGGTTAATGATGGAAATTAATAGACTCGACTTTTTAATTTGTACTAACGCTTCAAGGTCGAAATGCTCACTTTCTCAACATGAAATTCATTGTTTAACTGTGTGTAGATGGCAGAAGAGTAGACCCTTACGTAAAAAATAATGAAAACAAGTTGCTGGAAAGAAAAAATTCACGCTGTACTTTTTTTTTCTTTTTTTTTTGTTTGTTACGTGTAGATGAATTTTCTCCAGATTGTTGGTTACTCGATTTTTTTTTCTCAGTTTTAAATAAATGCATCGCACCAATGCTCATATGCAGAACGTAATTCCTCATTAAAGCGTTATTTTTTAAATCCTATATACAGTTTCTTCTATACTTTTCCCTCGTGAGCACTCGTTTACCTATTCAGAATAGGCTACCACAATAAATATTCCTCCACAGACCAAATACTTCTGAGTAATGTGTAGACTTTATTCTTGAATACGTAGAAATACCTATACTTGAATAACTCCGTACTATAAGAGCCATCGCTAATTAATGCATTCCAATGCGTCTTATATCTTCTCTTGCATGTCGTCTTACCAAGACGACAAATCATAATAAAAAGATTATTGAAAGGTTAAGCTGATAGAAAAAGTCAGCAGGAAGAGGACGAAAAATTATTTATTAATAATCCAGAATTAGTTCCATGTATTAAAATCTACATGGACCAGATAAGTTATTGACGTCAGCCTAGTTTATTGAGCTTGTTTTAGGTTTAATCTGATTCAGATTTATTTTATATCCGCAGCCCCTCCCTTTTTTGATTATTCGAGGAAATTACATAGCACTGAGCCAGTTGCGTAATGTAACTAAAGGAAGTCTAGAAGAGACCATTGACACCCCTGATAAAAATTTTCACCCTCCTTCCCAAAATTTTTTCCATATAAAACCAAAAACAGTTACAGTGAGAAAAAAATCTAGGAAACGATTGTTACCACCAATACCTTTTTTTACCATTTTCTCATGGATGTCCTTGGCTTCTTGAAAAAAAAAAAAAAGGTTAAATTTGCTTCCATACCAAGCTACGCATAAAACGAGAAAAACATTCAAAAAAAGTAACCCAGTTGAGTCCAAGTCTAGCTTGAAGATATTATTTTGCAATTCAGTGACTGAAAGATTGTACATATGAACTGATTTGAAAAATTTCATGAATTTTTAAGCTATCCGAATGCGGAAACTGGGACAATTCAAGACAGGGGTGTAGCCAGGGGGGCCAGGGGGCTCAGCCCCACCTGGCATCCTCGTTCGCCCCCTAGCAAAATTAGTCCCTCCTCTTCCTCCTAAACTTCGAGAAAAAAAAAGTTAAATAAGGGGCTTAAAAATTAACTGCCCCCCCTAAGAATCTTATTTGCCCCCCCTATCGGAACACTCTGGCTACATCCCTGATTCAAGATTTATAGTAGTAATCACGAAAATAGTAAAATGTACTATCTAAGATGGTAAAAAGTACTACAAACACTAAGAATATTTACAATAACTCGTGGATTGTCCCTGTTTTCTTATTAAAAAAATAGTAAAAATTAATATTCCTTTTTCTTAGTGTGCTTACTATGGTCTGATTCGTTTAAGAAATGTACGATTTGATAAGCCGTCAAGCAAATTAGGGATGTGTCAAAGTAAAAATGAAAAAAAAAATTTGTGAAGATCTATCTGTATAGTAGTCGACCAACACTGAAGTATAAATATCTAAAAACAATGGTTGAACTAGTTTTAGATAGTTCTGATAAAATCAGAAGGCTTCAGCAAAGCCCCCACCCAAAGCATTGTAATTTATATCATGAAATAAATAGGGGGGTTCTAAAATTTTCTCTTCATGATACAGGGATGTAGTCGAAGTGTTCTGATAGGCGGGGGGGGGGGTAAAGAAGATTCTTGGGGGCCAGTTAATTTTCAAGCCCCTTATTTACCATTTCTTTTCGAAGTATAGGAGGGTGAGGGGCAGTTCTAAGAGTACTTCACCTCAAAAACTGTTTGCTGGGGGGGCGAAAGAGTCCCCCTCGCTCCCTGGCTACACTCGTGTTATAATATAAACTAGGTACATATAATTATATACAAATCGAGTACATAAGATTATAAGCTTTCAAATTTTTGGCCAAGTGGGGAGATTGCAGGCAAGAAACTCATTCCCCTTTTTCGACAGAAAACTACCTCGAAACAGGTCTTTCCTCAATAAAAACTAATTTCAGTACATTTTTTTCTCATATCGCCTGCGAAAATTCGTGTCTGATTAGGCGCGTATATTTTGAATTCAACTCACGATTTGACACCATTCAGAATCTGCCAAGATACATCACACTCGTTCTCACTGTCAAGTATAGGGAAAAAATTGGCAATCACTGACCAATTGGTGAAAAAATGAGCCATATTTACTGTCCGTATTCGTACGTAGCCTATATATTTTGTTTGCTGGAGAGTTGGTTGCAATTCTTGTACCTAATTGTGAATTAGCTCGTCGACAATAGACTCTGCCATCCATTTCACCTTGATGACTGGTACAAATTACCACGATATAACAACATGCCATATAGCTGATACACATAAAAACGAATTCCTGCATTTGGAATAATTTAAAAATTTACTTGTCCGTCTGTATTATTACCGTCGAAAGCGTGTTGGGCCTGAGGCAAACTACCCATCTAGGTCATTAGAACAGCAAAACCAGGCACAATTTTTGCCCAGCACCTATCTCTTTACCTAGTCTGACCAGTAAGAAGTTATTAATAGATATACGTGTATTCGATGGCGCCTACGCTTTCGTTTTTTTTTTTCTTTTTGCCTTCTTTTTCGCCTCCATTTTTTCCCCCGTTTCTCCATAATATTTTTTGTTCTCCACTCGATGGCCGCTGGAAAATTGATTTTGCAATGGATTTGCTCAGATCGTGAATAGTGGGTGGATGCTGAGTGAATGTTGGCCATATCGTAGACTATAAAGAAAACGAAGAATACGAAAATATTGACATAATTTATTTACGTTCCAGTTATAGTGGCTGGAAATTAGAGATATTTAATGATAACCAGGATACCCATCCGTATATGAACAGGAACTTGGATGACGCAAAAAATGAACGAAAGTAAACTCTATGTTTTTTTTTTTTAATTCTTATATTTTAGATAAGTGCACTTTTGTCTTCTTTTATCTTTGGACACGTTTCATTTGGCCTATCTGAAAAATGTCATAATTTGAAAAATTTATTATCATCGGATGAGTTCTCATTTCCGTTGTTGAGGTTAAATTCGTAAATGACAGTTTTAAGAAAAGAAACTACAACTACAGGTACTACCTTACGTATGAGGTAATAGTAGGTAGATTACTGTGATTTAATAAACAAATAAAATGAGTGGCTTGAGTGACTAAAGTGAACCTGAAATGAAAAATTGCTTCATTTTTTGAAAGACAACTGCGACGCCTTGCCTTATTTTTTTCTCTTTCGTTTTTTCGAATCAACTTTTTCCGTTCATTTTTAATAGACAAATTTCTTGGTGACGTCATATCATGAAAATCAGTGTTGCTCTTGGTTTGTTCACATCTTTTCAAAAAAAAAGATCCACTTTGAATTAAAATTACGAGATTATTTCTGAGTATAGAAATTCAATTTGTTAAAGGAAAATGTTCTTGAGATCTTTTAGATTGACGATTTGATGCGCACTTTGACAGAAAAAGTTGAAAATAGAAATGTGCAGACTTAAAAAGAAACAAGGTTTTTTCGTACCTGAAGAGACCTCACCTGAATCTTAATTTCTCTGCGGTAACTCATACTTGACCATTTTTAAGCCATGTATGTTAAACTAGAAGAATAAACAAAGCTGAATAAGGAGCTTGGCAGTTATCAATTGAAATCTTCTTGAAATTTTTGACAAAAGCACAGCTTATAACAAAAAAACGTTATGTTCTGTGCAAAAGTGCTGTATTTAGATGGGATTTTTCTGTAATTTATCTGTGACATTTAGAATATTTTGATTGTTTTGGTGAATTTCAATGTTTGAAGTGTCTTCAGTATTCAATTCATTAGGCGAATGGCATTAAAATGAAATGACAAAAGAATGAAGGTATAAAAACAATGCCAGAGAAAAGAAATGTAAAATTTGTCAAAGTAGAAGTAGCCTAATTCCCACCAAAATGCTCATCGTTCGAGATTCTCACAAATTTCTGATTGGTCGATTCTCGCAACTGCTGCGCTCTGGTTTACTTTATGTCAATGGAAACTAAATAAGGCTGTACGATTAGGGGTAGACCCACTAATCCATTGTTTTAGTTCCCTTCTTGAGAATATATTAATTAATTTTATAAGATCACTTGATAAGATAATTACTCAAAAGATGATTATCTTGTCATTTATAAAGTCACAATACCCGATTTCAAATTTTCTCACCATTCTTTTCTGTGATCTTATGAGAATCTCTTTTACATCCAACTAAGAAAACTAACCAAAAATGCATGAACTTGAATAGTCGATTCGTGACTTTGTCATTTATCGTCAGTAGCCTTTGATAGCACCAATTCAAGCACCAATTATTCGTCGTCACGAAACATCATTCTCGGATATTTTTGTCTTCAACTGAAAATCTTGGGCTTGTAAGTTTGCATTGTAGCTATTTCTATTTGAAGTACCGCAAATTTCCCTGTATCTTTCTGAGAAAATTGTTTACATTTCGTTAGACTTTGTCGCATAGTGTGTCGTAAAGAAAAAGGCGTAGAAAAAAAAAAGTCTGTCATTTAATTTTCTCCTTATTGGGTAACTCCGCAAATCCCCCAGCCAGATACATGTGACTTCATATTTTTACTGCATCTTTGTTAGGAATTGAGGCTCGCGTGACTCGCATGAAAAATGAATAAGTTGCTTTAAAAAAACCATGCGAGTTCGAGTTTTCCATCTTCTCTATTTTACTTTACCATAATAGGTACGATTATAGCGGTTTTTTATTTTTTTGCACGAGACAAAAAAAATTTTATAGTAATTGGTGGGGTGAATACTAAGATGATGTGATTAAGGTTTGTAGTTCTGGGTGCACAGTTGATTTGAATTTTAGATTTCATACGCAGAAAACAAGCGATCTTTCGTTTACAACTACTCCAGACGTAGAATAACTATAATCCTTATAACTGAATCACAAAGAAGATAGAAAAAGGGCATTAACTCTAGACTTTGAGAAAAGTCTATGATTGAAGTATTTTTTCTTTTCAGAATAATCTATCATTTTTACCAGGAATATAAAGATGCAAATACTTGGTAGATCATATACTTTGTTCATTTTGCGTAGTCTACATTACAGTGGCGTATCCAAGGGGGGAAGGGGGAAATTCCCCCCATCCAAGAAAATAGACCCATAATCTACAAAAAAAAATCAATTTTCTTGAATCCCTCCGCCTTTATGCTGAAAAAAAACAACATAATTTCACCATTTTAGCATTTACCATGCTTTGAAAAAATTTGGATACCCCCCCCCAAATGGAGCTCTGGATCCGCCACTGCTACATTATTTTATCATTGCCAAAAATCCCTGCACTTTGTTGGTAACATTGTTAAAATCTTAGTGTAATTTCGACAAATGTTTTCACGTTCCATTTTTAGCAATCTTGAAATGAACAGAGTATAGTCCAATGTTTTTGTGAATACTTGGGTATCAATTAAGTTTCTGGGATGTTATTATCATCTTTTTTAAAACAGTATTCGAGAATTATACAAAAGTATAGTGCGCATGCAATGAGTGCGCCTGGTACCTATGAATATTTTTTTTTCTAGTTTATTGTTTGAATTCATCTCATAACTGGGGACAGAAGTAATCTCTAGACAATCTTTCAAAACAAAAGCTACAGTCAAGTCGTAACATTACGTAACGCTAACGAGATGAAAATCCACTAACGACCTAAAAATAAGAATCGTGTAGATGAAGCATAGAGTTGGTATAAGATGTACAGTATACGTTGAGATAAATTTTTAAATGACATTCGTTTCGCATTATTCAAAGCAAGTAACTTCTAAATACTGGAAAAGGAACGTGTTTTCAATTTGGGTACCTAAATGGAACCGGAACGAAGAAAAAATTGATTTTTTTTTGTATTTTTACTTTACTTATTGGTACCTATACTCTTCTTTTTACGATTTACTTTACGTAAGAGACATTCCATTAGAAAAAAAAAAAAGTATTAACGATTTTGATGAAGAAAATAAATAGAAAGTAAGAGTCGTCTTTAGGTCATCAGCAGCTCAAAATACTGAGTACACCAAGTTAACGCTATAATAGTTTAATATTTTCATACTAAATACAGTCGAGTTTTCGTAAAGATTTTTTTCCTCTGTGGCATAATTAATTTTTTTTCTTCAATTTTATGCTTATATAAGGTACCATACTGTAGTCTTAATTCATAATTTCTCCAGTTCGGCATTTTTATAAACGTGAAAAACTTTCAAATAGTATGAATACAATTACAGCCCCTCATCTTTAGTTTTACATGGTCACCCTTTCATTCTGCATTTTTTGCCAATTCTCGTAATACTTTTTTCTCTTTACTCGAGTGAATAAAATTGGTTTGCAGCACATGACTTGGTGCTAAATGTTTAAGTCACCAAAAAATAATTTCTGACTTATAAAAGTAAAGAGGACCCCATCCCAGATTGTTGAAATGACGGTATGTAAGATATAGGTGGTACACTTTATTCCAAGCTCAGGATAAAGGGGACCTATTTTCAAAAAATTTAATAAGAATTGAGAATAGTCGAAAAATTTTGAAGTATGGATAGTGTATAAAGGATATCGTGGTCTTTCATTTGAAATCAGAACAGTATTTTTACTTCAGCGAAAATAGCGAAAACAGTAACGACTAACAACTGCTCTATAATTATTACTTGTCCTCAAGTATAACCGGCAGGTATATCAGATTTCAAGGAAATACACAAAACATTCTTTTTCACTATTTAAAATTACTAAGAAAATCTCTCAAAATTCATGCATTAAATTTCAAACAGAGCTCCATTAATCGCGAGTTACGAAAGTCAAGTGCGGAGTTTTGCTCTCCCTCACTCAATTCCAGCTCTCTTTGCACGTGAAATCATTTCATCGTCCTTCTTTTGTAGGCGTTTACCCATTTTTCACATTGTAGCCCACGATCAATCACACCAAACCACTTACCTGCATTCCAAGACCATAACCGATTACCGACTCTAATTCCGTCCTTCAGGATGTCCTGTTTCATTTCACCTATAGAATGGTCGAGTGCTGTTGAAAAAATAAAATAGGTAATAGAAATACTATCAGCTCCATATATTGCATAGTCTGTGGTTTTATAATTGCAACTTTTTGAAGTGAAAAAAGGAAAATGTGTGAGGTAAGAAAAAAGTTGTAATGGATTAAAAAAAAAAAAATGTCCTGCTTGCTTGATTAATTTATTGGATTGTGTACTCCACGAATATTTATATATTTTTTACTTGTTTGTGGTTTATCGCACTAATTAAACAACAGCAATTTGATTCTTGCTTAATACTATTGTCAACTTTCTCTGTTGAATTGGTTTTTACTCGAGGAAATATTTTCTCAAAAAAGTGAAATGAGAGAAAAATGAAGAGATAAAAATTAATCATAAAATATGAAAGTGAAATATTTTTTGCTCTTATGAAAGTGAAAAGAATGAAGAAAATATAAAAATTGATGCAATCGGTTAAGAAATCAAAATTTTCAAATGAGGGTCTGCGTGAGGCCAAATATACGTGATAGTGTTTGACATCCGGTATACTGCAGAACAGATACAAATTCACATGAAAGCAGTTTTCGACTTTGAAGTACAAAAATTCAAAAAAACAAACGCAGTTTTTTAAATTAGAAAAAAATGTGATGAAAACACGAATCAAGATCATACGAGTATTTCCATTCAATTTCATCATTTTTTGGTTGCTGTAAATAGCGCTCTTATCCGTACCTCGCATTGCCAATAGTAACGGTGAAATTTTTTAGCCAAGAAATTCTTTATCAGGCCATGTTCAATTTTCTTGGTTAACCCATTTGGCCATCGTATTTGTTGGTTACGAATTAATATCTAAGTAAATAATAAATAATGCATAATTATGTGAATTATTGGTGATATCAAGAAAGCGCTTTAAAGGGTGATTTTTTAAATTAAATAATTTTGCTCCCCGGCTATGGCCCTGCTAGTTTCTAAGTTTATTAACAGAAAAATCAAAAACTAAATTTCCAATTATCTAGAAAATATAAGAAAATCATATTATTAAACAACTAAGAAGTTACCGAATAACTGTAATCTATAGACATCTAAACAACAAAAACATTATGAGTTGTAACTGTAAAATAAAATTGTATTGCCTGTTCCTTTCTTCCTCTACATTCTAATTCCTAATTCCGGATGATGTAGTTTCCAAAAAACTCCATCAAGCGTGATCCGTGCACTCAAAATGTACGTTCAGATTCAAATTCAACTGTCTAAAAGTACATTAAACTCGAAGTAAAAAAAATTATTCTTGCGAAGCATCAGTTTTACGTGCCTCGTTTACGACGGACACCTGTTCTCCGAGACATAACCAACGAATTCCTGTTTTTCGCATTAACACTTTTGGAATATACGTTACTCTTTTTCCCCTTTTTCACTCTTTATTTTTCTCCCTCCAACGATTTCCTTGCTGTCGTCCATTCACCTTGAAACGAATTCAGTGTAACCGAGGGGGAAAATAGTTTTTGTTTAGAAACAATAAATTAAAGATGTAGGTACAGGTAATTTGTTGGGTACTAATTTTTAGTAAGAAAAAAAAAAACAGTGACAAGTTAAACCGACGAAAACTTCGTTCGCAATCCTGAAAAAGTTTTAAAAAATTTTCAAATTCTCAAGAAGTTAGCATAAAAATAATATTCTTGTACAGAACCTATTAGTGCTCCTATAACAAAATTAAGACTGCTTATCGTGTGACTCGTGTTACTTTTCTACCTATACATTGCAGGTAGCTGTATTTATATGAGTCAGTGTTCTATTTTTGAGACAAAAACAAAATGTTGGGTTTGAGATTAAAACCAAATGTTTGAGAGGCAGCTTGGCATTTAAAGTGATGAACTGATAATTCTTATCTGGATAATAAAGCATCAGTCATCCCTCGTTTCCAGTAATCTGTAGATCATAAACCGTTCCAATCAGTTAGTATATGAATATTGTTCTTTTATTAGAAAATCGCAGAGCTCAGTTCTTTGTTTACAATGAAAATGGAAATTCTAGAGAAAATTAGTATTTTATAAAACTGGACTTCTCTTCAAAAAATCATATCTCTGGAATGTTTCAGCCAAAATTGATCTAACCTATACTAAGTGTAGTTGAAAGTTGTACTCGTATCTTCACTTTGATATTAAAAAAATGTTCATTAGAATCATTAATTTCTTCCCTACAACGGTCCAAGCAAAGTTGATGAAAAAATGGTAGTTTTACCTTATTTATTTACTTTTTTGCATTCCTTTCCACAAAAATTTATGCATATCATGATCATTCAAGCAATCAATATTCAATACTATGTAACTTATTTGGTTAAATTTCTATGTTGCAGATGAATGAAGAAATTTCTGAGCTGAAAAGCGAGTTAGAAAAAACTAGAAATATGGTGCGCATCCAGCGGCTTCGCTACCAGCAACTAGTTTCGCTCTTCTCGGTCAAGCTCCAAGAACGTGAAGAAGAAGCACGCGGTGATCTGCAAGCTAAGCACATGCAGCTCACACGAATCCTTCGATCCTTGTATGTCCTCGAGTCAAAACTGCGTAAAGAGCAACGTGTCCTTAAAACTACCCTCAGCGAGCGCGACGCCCTCATTAAAACGCAGCAAACCGAAATCGTCGAACTCAAAAGCCAGTTGGAGAAAATTGTCGAACAGTGCGTATGTGCTCAAAAGTCAACTGCTACTGAACTGCTCCAGAAATCAGAACCATGTGACTCGCCAGTTGACAATAAACCCGACTTGATCAGTTCAATTGGCATAGAAGCACTGAAACAGTCCACAAACCACCCTCAGACTACAGAGAATTCAGCACACATTCCCATCCATCATGAGGTATGTGAGAACAGATTAGTAGCCGAGAGCAGCACCGTCATCATACCCTCATTAGATGGCTACGATGTGAACTCTACAACGTTGCATGTCAAAGAGCCAACGTTCAGCGAGTCCTTAGCCATCCAAGATGGTTCTGTCAACAATAATACCAGCAGGAATAGCATCTGTAGCTTGACAGATGAGACATTACATAGTGGGGAGGTGCAGAATTCAAACTCCAACTTCAACCATGAAATCAATGACAATAATACCAGCCTGCCTTCAGCAGATTCCAAAGATTACACTGATGACCACATTCATCCTGTGAAGGAGCCAGCCGGTCATCAGTATGATTCTCCCCGTCAAATATTGAAAGAGGTCACTGAAAACCATGATAAATTAAATGGGCCGGTACTAAAGTGCGTCCAGCAAATACTGTCTCTAGATTCAACCACTGACCATCACCAAACTGAAAAACCAAATAAACCTTCAGTTGCTAGCAAGGTACCAGTTCTTGCCCATAGAAATGGCAGATACCATCCAACAAAACCACCTAAACCAGTGCTGAAGGCTGAACTAGTAGCAAGTGAGACTATTACCATCCCCAGCAGGTTCCTGAACACCCCAAATAATGGTAGTTCACTCACGGTGAAGCCGTTACCAAAATCCAATGGTTGCAATGAGACCTCTTTGGATGACCATTCTGAAGACCAACAATGGGCAACAGATACATCTCTCGAATCTAATGACGAGGAAGTACTGAATGGAGGTGTTTTCAAAAGCAAACGCTCTTCGGATCCAAGCGATGAAAGTAAAATCGTACAAACTGTGTCTGCTCTGCTCTCAGACTCAGATGACTCGGATGAAGACGAGAATAATGTCGAAATTTCACCAACTGTATCGCAGATGGTTAAAAAATTTGAGGGTATGAGAAGCAGAAAGAATGTGTCAAATTCTAAACATTCTAGTAAAGGTAAATACATACATAGATCATTCTGCAAAACTTCCAATACCTACCTTAGTTTGATTTTGTTTTTTAATTCAGCCGCCATTTTGAGGTATCTGGGTATCTGCCTTGACAAAAAAAAATCTCAAGTAGGTACCAACAAGTATAATTCAGCTAATTTTTAAATATTTTTTTGACGTCATAGTCAGTCATTTTTTAATTCTTTCTGAAAGTTTTGTGGAATTTTTTGAAGCGAGGATCGGAAGAGAAATAGAGTAGAGTAAAATCTCAAAATAATTTCTTCGAACCGTTGACTAAGCCAAGTATCAGGAGGGAAAATAAAATTCCAGGGTGCAACGTGGAAGCAATTCTCAGTCGTTATATTGGCGTTATTTAGTTCACTTTCACTTATTAAAAATTAGTATCTTCAAAAGTGTGGCAAGTTTTGATTTTCTCAGGTGACGCAAAACGACAGGAAAATTTTCAAAATTTTTAAAAGAATCAAACGGGAAGCTCGTGTCACTCCCTCCTCCTCTCGAGGGAAAAGATTAGTCTTTTTTCAATTTCCTCATGTGGGGCTAAAATTTTTCAGGTGGTGCACATGCACCCTTGCACCACTCAACTTGCCACCCATGTGTCCACGTTGACTTCGTTACACTTAGTAAGTCGTCCATAAGGGCCATAAGACAAAATAAAAACCTTATTTCAGGTTACATATCACGATTGTTCAAGGGAGCTTTCAAATTATAAATGATAAATTTTAACTCATTCAAAAAATGAGACACTCAAATTGAATTCAAGTTTTTTATAAAAATGCTAATTTTAAATATAAGTTTCATCGCATATCCTTGCAATTGACACGTTAACACTGCAAAACGACTAAACGAGTATCTTTATTTCAAATCTATTCACGTACGTCTCACAAAAAAAAAAGTCCACCAGACCCTTTGTCCCATTATTTTTACCCTATTTTGCAATATTCAAGCATCGTAGTTATTTTCAAAGCCATTAATCACGTGTTTTATTCTATTTCAGTCGCACAAATTCCATCCTCGCAGCCAGACTCTTTGATTTTTCAAACGAATTTCGAAGAATTCCATTTGGTCGACAAGGAAATTGAGTCCACGTACGAATACGTAGCCAAAGATAGCGCTGTTCGACTGGAGGCTGAAGGTGAAGAAAATAAGGCGATGGCCTCCATCGTTGAGACATCCATATGTCCGCCTAATGCCAAATACGAAACTTTTCTCGAAGTAACTGGCCTCAGCCAGAAATCGATTTTAACTCCTAGTCGTATTCTAAGCAACCATCGAAATGTGATCAAACCTAAGGATGTGAAATATCGAAATCGAGTAAAAGCAGCTACCATGAATGACAAATGCAACAACGAATGTGGAGTTGCCAGTCCCATTATGAAATATTGGACAGAACCATATCTATAATACTTTTTTTTAATATTGCAAAAAATTTGAAAATTTTCTTGCTTATTTGTTTCTTTTTGCATTTTACACTATTGGTACCTAATACATTTTTTTCTCTGTTGCTTTATTTCAATCTTTTCAGCGAGTCAAAACTGTGGCATCTTGTTCTCATCATTTGAATATCGACAATGTCAGGTAGAAATGTCGAATTCAGACAAGTCACAACTGATGCAGATTTATCGCAGATAAGACTCAGAAATGATAATTAATGAGAATCTCAATAATATAAATGAATTACTTCAGACATTTCTCGATGGGAATTTCTGCTCGTAAATATAATCGGTAGTAAATTTGGATTATCTTGAAATAGGTCTTGTCTAAAAGGCATGATTGGCTAGAAAATGGACGTTATGCAATAAGAAATATTAGAAAATTAGAGAATGTTATATTTCTTGATACCAGAATCGATTTTTAGTTTTTGACTGTCAGTTAGTAAAATTCAATATCTGTGGGCTGCGTTGGTATCTACGCTTGGGACCACCTATGCGTAGGCCAAGTGCTGATGCGTCAAATTAAAAAAAAAGGTTACCCAGTTTCAAAAATGAATGAAATGCCAAGCAATGTATTTTAAATACAATGTTCAAACAGAAGTGATGGTGATAGCACTATACTAAAATATAGGCTCGAAGTAGAAGCATGCACTGCACAGATTAATGTACATGCCTTTCTTACTGCCCATAAACGGTGTCATTCAGTCTGTAGATAAGAATATTTAATGGTTTTTGCGAATCACAAAAGTATAAATAAAATTCCTTCGGAACTATCAAAAGTAAAGAAGTATAGTATATTATTATGTAGTCTAATCAACAAAATTAAAAAATATTAAGTTAAGTATTTTTATAAAATATTAATTTATGAATTAAGGTAAGATTATATTCATTAAGTAATTAAAGGTTGCTCAAATAACTTACGTCCAGAAAAATATTATTTTCTCACTAAGATAAAAACCAGAAACCCTTGTTGAAGTATTATTCCCTCAGCCACGGTCTATCAATAGATGTAATCTTTGTTAAAATTCAACATTACTAATACGTTTTACAAATGACATTCCACCTGCTAGACGCGAGGCTGCAAATCATTGCACACTGAAGCATGTCACCAGTATCTGCGGTGGTGAAGGAAAATTATACCAAATATTTTTGCGGTCAAAGATGACACTCAAGTTTTTCATCTTGTTTTCTAATTTCCCATTATCGAATCTCTTTACCTTAAATTAAAATTCCTTATTTTTCCAATTTAAAGATGAAAAAAATTTGTTTTTTCATGGACCACCTGTACATATTTGAACACCTTTGTAAATAATAAAAATTTAGTTCAGATCATTATTTCACTATTCTTGTAAGCAGAGAGGTCCATGCCAGACATCTAGCTCGACCAAATTAATTGAGCCAGCTATCTCGTTTGGAATTTAAAAAAATGTGAGATATTATTTTTCAAGAGGGCCGTTCACAATTGAACCAATGTAATCAAATGAGCCTACAATAACGGTTGCCTTTAATTTTATCTTCTGCTAAAAAATTTAGCGTACCATTTTCTAGAGGAAGCTAAAGTACAATGTAAAGCTAAACAGAGAATTTATTTTCAAAAATTAAGGAGAAATGTACACTGCTCTCTAACGATATTTTTCTTCATTTTCAGTACGGTAGTCAGTTACCACAAAACACCAACAGATAACGCTTTAACAAATTCATTCAAACAATCGCTCGTTCAAATCGGAATAGAAGAAAGGAAGAGAGAAAGATGAAAAGAGGTGAACGAGTTTTAATGCTAATTTATAAAACGCAGAGGCTAGTTGAACCAGAATGCAATAGGATATTGAACAGAGATAACATTTTACGTTAGTTTTTTGTTGGCACAGTGCAGCTGATGCACTTTAATGCTTCGTTACTTTTATGTTGTGTCTCCCGTCGTTTGAGGAAGTTCGAAAATACCTCAGAGTGCCGTTTCTTCTTTCTCTTGGCGTTTTCGATTTTCGTTTTTCATAATTCCTTTGTAGTGGGCATCGTGTATTCGGTTGTTTTTGATCCAAGTGCGTTCAGTTTTTTTAGTCGCTATATCTGAATAAATATTTTTGATAAATTTTCATCATCTTTTGTGTCCTACATTTGATATTTGTTTTAAAAATTTTTTTTTACATTTTTTCAAAGTGAAATTAATAAAATTATTGGTTTTGGTGTTGATTTTTGAAAAACGTGAGTTTAAACCGGTTTCGGTGCTTTTTTTTCGTTGATTTTTTTTTTTTGGTTTTTGTGTCAGCAGTTTCAATGTTTTTGTATGCCGAAATGAGATACGAATAGTACAGAATTCCTTTTGGCTATTTCATATTCATCGACTCTTCGATCATGACGACAAGGTAAGCTGGAAATGAATTTTGAAAATGGTGTCCAACACCCTCGCAATAGTCGATTGTGTGGGATTATTGAGATTCTCTTTCCATCTAATTGATTAAAATCTAATGTTTATTCAGGATTGCGAAAAAGATAGAATGAATACATTAGATCGAATGGGGAAAATATTTAAATACATAGGAAGACGAAATCTCTCTCTTGCGTGTGTTGGCTAACCACTATAAAATGAAATGCAAGTCCGGGCATGAATTTTACCACATCCTTTGGTAGTTTTGGTCACAACATGAACTCGATGGAAAAATTTCTTTTTTTTTTGAAATCATGTTGTATTGTTGTGGGCGTGAATAATTAAGTCTAGGTACGTATTATACTGAGAAAATAGAAAATATTTTTACAATTTATTCTCCAAAAAATCTCCAGTATGGTATTAGACTGAATGTAATACTGTCACAATTTCTGTGAAAGTTGTGTTTGTTTACTGAGGGCTTAAAAATTGTCATCTCAGTTTACGAGTCTTGAATCTCTTGGTAAAAGAAAATTGATTTGCGTTATAAATGGGCCATATTCTTCTCACACCTTATCATTCAAACACAGGTTCAATCATGTTTTCTGGTCTAAGATAACACACAATGAAAGAAATGAAAGCTCAATAAAATTACTCTGGAGTTACAGTGTTCTGTTGACCTTAACAAACCTTCAGATACTCTGTAAATTACTTGTTTGGCTCCATCTCAAGTTTAGTGGTTTTGGACTAAAAGATACTATAGAGCTTTTGATCTCCACTGATCAACCCTCAGTCCTTTTGAAAAATTGAAAGATTCACATGTGGCTCTAAAGCGACGGCACTTATCGACCACAGTATAAGCTAGAGTGAATGTTTCTTTTAGTATTATGGAGCAAAATTTATTACTAATCTATTTATTATCAGTATGCTCCATCTCTTCTTATGTGAATAAAATTTCGTAAGCCTTTTCATTGTCATTTGGGCTTATGGGAACTGAAAAAGAGATATGATTAGTAGATACTTTAGAAAACACATCAACCATTTTAAAAATTATAAGTAAATTTATTATTCCGAATTCCAAAACGGTGGCGTAACTTTCTTTAAAAACTGTCCTTCACTTATTTGGTCCTTTCTAATAGCCAACTTTGACCTTTTGAAAACAATACACGAATGTTTGAACTATGTATAAGAAACAGAAAAACTATAACTAGCTGCATATCTCAAATTGGCACTTATCATATCCAACATCTTCCTTTTTGATTAAAAAAAAACTTGAAGACTTTTTGGCTAATATCGGCCAAAAAAACTTTAGGGCTTTTAGGGTAATATCGGCCTTTCGAAAGGAGATGCTAATATCAGCTCTGGGGTCATAGCTCCTCTGTCACCCCGCTGAAATCCGCCAATGATTAAACCAAACGCCTTTATTATAGTGAATTTCTGCTGTCCAATGTGCCTTACGTTATCAAACTTTATTGAAACGCATTTTCCTACCCGAGTTCTCTAATGTAAAATAGACATAAGCTATAAATAATGCTGAAAATGTCAAAATAAGAGCAAATGATCACTCCCCAGCCACCACACAGTGCATTCAAAGTTCATAAAAATTTACCTTCGAAAAACTTTCTTCATAGCCGCTTTCATGTCATTAATTTAAAAAATAATTTTTTTGGTGGATTTTCTTTTCACTTTCCTCTTCTTTTTTTTCCACGACTTGTACTTTTTTCACCTTCCACAATTTTAGAAAGTCATTTTTCTAAGCACTTTTCGCAACTATCAAAATACCGGTACTTAACCGATTTTTATAAAAAAAATCTGATAATATTTTTCAAATTACGAGTAATACTCGTATATCGTCTGTGGTGGATAAGTCCTTAGATCATTGAAATGAAAAAAGAAGAGTTTTTGAAGGATATTGTTCAACCTTCGATTAAGTTCAGTTACTTGAAACCTTTGTCATTTTTAGATTTTTGATAAAATGAGCACTTGTAAGGATGTTATAAGGATTTTGTGGTCGTGTTCGTTTGCATTTTTGCCACTTCTTGAACGTCTGTCATTTTATATGTGTCTGCGTGTTCATTGATGCTTTGATGGTATCCTTTTACACTCTTCAGAAAATGAATGATGGTTTGAAAGTGGCTACCTACTTCTTTATTTTCTAGACGTCTTTCGTTTGCGAGGATATAATCGAAATCGTTGTTTCTTTTAAGGATTCCATTTGGTATTTTAGAAAGAGAATATGGGATATTTATAAATTAATTGCCTTGTAAGAGAGGGCTAAGAACTTGGTGCTCACGTTATGGAGCTCAGTGGCAGAGTTTTGTTGTGAGAATTAGATTTTCCTGCAAATAATGCGAACACATTAGGCAAATATGCCCTCATCAAATAATTTTATTTCAAGAAATTATTACAAAGAAACAAAAGAAACGAATCTTGTTACGCCTTCCCCCTCCCCCAGTGATTAGTAACTGCCCAATTGGGTGAGTTAGTCTTAACACTAGAAGTACCAGGTGGTGTCATATACGACACCACTCAAAATTTTGAGATGGACTTCTCAAAGGACCAATATTTTGAGAACCCCTGACTTGGGTCATACGACGCCACCTGGTCATTTGAGGTTACTCTACCACCTGATCCTTTGAATAATCGAGTAAAATCTGGTATTTCTATAGTGTTAAACTACATGGGAAATTAGCTTTACTATTTTTCTCCACAATGCACCAGCTCAAACTGTGATTATTTACAGCGCTTCTAGCGTTGCTGGAAAATGTGAACTAGAAGCAATCTACCAAAGTTGCTAAAAAGTCGAAATTGAATCATCTTACTTCTTTACTGCTGAACATGCGCCCCCATGTATCATGCTACTACTAATTTGATGTTACCAATATAAAATAATGGAAAAGCTGTTGATATCTTATCGATTGTTCTCGAAAGAAAAACGCTATCGATTAATTATCGAATACAAAACCAAACTCGGAATGGAAAATTCTGTAGGTGATGAGAATAACTATCTTATCACATTGAAAATTAGGTAGAAAATCTCCCCCTGGTTTTTTTTTCTATAAAAGCCTACGCCCTTTTTTTATGACGAAATAGAAATTCAAATACGAGTATCAACTATGATGATTATGGTAAAGTTTATGAATCCTGTAGAAAAAAAAATTCAATATAATGGTACCCATGAGAATTGAGTAGTCTGCGTGCGTAAAAAGTACATGAAAATTACAAACGAATGACAACGCAACTTGACATTATTTTGTGTATTGCAGCCTTTCAAAGAGAAATGTATGTTTCAATTGAAAAAAGTAAAAATTAAAATTAAGTATACCATTGTTGTTACAATGTTATTCGTGGAAGATTTGACAACAAACGATTAAATTTTTGCCTTGAAGATGAAAATTCAAGTAGCTAGAAATTGTATTCTCGGTATTCTGCTGTTTGTCCTAAAAAAAAATAAATAATAAGAATTAAAAAAATATTTTAGTGATTTTCTCTATTTGGCCGTAGCACGTTAATGCTGGCTCATTTCAACGTCGTTATAAATACTTATCTCAAAATCAGAATTCAAAAAAGAGAAAAAATGGAAAAAAGTTCTCCCATTTATTCCATTTTTACAATAAAATTATTTCGTGCCCCAAAAAATTTTTGTTCTTGTTTATTTTGATTTTCATAAACAATTTTTTGTGTTATTTTTTTGGAAAAAGATATGAAAAATACTTGCATGGGGAATAAAAGCTAATATGGCGGCTCTTGAATGGACTAACCAAAAATGAAAAGAAAAAAAAATCGACTATTTACTTACTCGTACTGATTTCATTTGATTTTTTCTATCTTCAGGGTTTTGGGTTGAATGAAAAGGGAGATAAAATTGCTGAACGAATTCGAAATTTCTATTACAGTCGATTAATGAAAATTTATGAAAATTATTTCAACGCTTCATTCACCCTTGATGATTTTTTTAAATTAAATTCTGTTTACCCAAAATGAAACTGACGTGCAGAACTGAAGGTGATTATTATCGAGAAATTTTATGCACTATAATTTTCAGATAATAGTTGTCCAGAGTTGCAGTGTCAATTGAAACCTCCTGGAGATAGTTATTAATACAAACACAAAATTCTAGAGGTAAATCAACTTTATTTTTGGTAATTTTTACTTACCCATCTTTAAACGTTCACAAAAGAATAAATTATATCAATTTCATATAGCAAATGGCTTTTATTTGAGATTCAAAATTTTTATTTAGGAATGCGAGTTCTTTCTACATATTTACTGGAGCGTAAACAAATTCTGAATTGCTGTTATAATAAAATATTTTTCTTGGAAAGTTGTACTTGTCGCATATACAGATACACATAAAACAAGTATTCTGGCGTAAAAGTTGCTCTTTTCACCATTCAAGTGAAAATATTTACGGTATTGTATATTTTCTGTGTCACAAAAATTCTGAAAGCCTCCGACAAAATACACTTACGAAAAGATCATCAGAAAAAACTTTTATTTCAAATATTTGTAAAAAAAAAAAAAAAAAAAATGAATCGAAGTATGTGGGAATTGCCTTTTCAATGTGGCATGCATAAAATATTTTTATCGTCACATTACTTTAATTCGGTCATAATTTTAGTGAAATAAAAATTTCTCGAAACCACCTCTTTATTTAATAAAAAAAAAAAATCCGCTGAAATCCTTCGCTAATTTTTTTCTTGAAATATTTATACGAGGGTAGTTCAAATATAAACCGGAAAAATTAAAAATTGCCAGGCAGAGGTGAATTTTGGTGCGAATGGCAATACAGTCTGTTAGATACATTCTCCACACACTACCCTGACGGCATAAATCCGTTCCGTCTTGAAAAAAACGTCTATGAGAATATTGAGTGTAATGGAGGTTAAGTTTTCCTCTGCACAACATTTTTACTGCCTTACTACAACGCGCGACCATGTATAACGCAACACACGTGCACATGTCTTTCACAACGGATTGGGGAGAGTAGGGAGGGCGTTCCAACTTCTCGCTGATCAGTTAGGAAGGACATGTGTGCGTGTATTGAGTTGTATACAGTCGCGCGTTGTTGTGAGGCAGTAAAAAATGTTGCGCAGCGAAATAATTTTCTTCTGGTTCACTCCAAGTATTCGGATCCATTTTTTTCAAGACGGAGCGGACTTATGTAGTCAGGGTAGTTGGTGGGGAATGTCTCTAACACAGGGAGTTGCTATTTGCACCGAGCCTAACCTTTGCTTGATGGTATTCAATTTTTCCGGTTAATATTTGAACCACCTACGTATTGTAATAGAGAATGTGAGGGTGTTTAGTAGACTATAGTCTTCCTAATAATTTCACGAATCGAATTTTATTTTATAAAAGCTTTTTCCACTTCTACCATTAATTATGAACAGCCGAGAGAAACAAAACAATTACTTAATAGAGTTATGCAAGAATATCGCAGTATTTTATAGCTTAAGGGCTAAGACTATGGTGTTGAAGGAAAAAGAGCCGAGTTACATTGTAATGGTATAATAAGTACGAAATGTACGCCGTAGGCACTTGCTGAAAAATGCACAGCATATTATATTTTGCCTTACAGAAAAATTTCACACGCCAGAAATCGTTTGTCTACCTATAATTGGAACACCAACTGTTTTTCTAAAGTGGCTACTTAAGGAGATATTTTATAATTTGTTTAGAAATTTTTTTAAATTCAATATATAAAATTAAATTGCTTTAATAAGAAAAATTTATTGTTCATTAATATAAATGAATGTCTCTGGTTACCCAAATTTGTATTTGCAGAAGGGGGTAGAGTCATCAACAGAGTTCGGAAGCTAGCCAAAAGCCAAAAGCTAAAAGCCAAAAGCCATCAATTTTTGAAGGAAAAACGGGTAAGCCAAAAGCTGAGAGCAAAAGCCATATTTTTTATGGCTTTTACACGGCTTTTTAGCTTTTTACAACAAAAAAAATCACAAATCACAAAAGTAAAGTGTAAACAGAGAAATTAATCAAATAATTAATAAAAAATATAAATAAAATTTTCACCTAAATTTTCAAATTCAGCATAAAATTTCCTTGTAAAAAAGTATATTTTTGTGAAAAGCCAAAAGCCATTCAATTTTGGTTGAACCAAGCAAAAGCCGAAAGCCAAAATTTCTATTTAAAAAGTTGAAAGTTGAAAGTCCAAGTTTTATTTTCAAGGTCAGAAGCTAAAAGCCGAAAGCCATATCTTACGGCTTCCATACTCTGGTCATCAAGCATCAAAATCAGTGTTACCATTTGAAAAAAACACCGAATTACTTATGAAATGTACTCGTAGTACTAAAATTTCAAAACTGAAAAAAATCATCCAGTAACCCTTTATCGCACTTGACAGACGAATTTCTTGTGTGGATAATAAGTGCTGGCATTAAAAATGAGAAAACTACAGAGCTCCTAAAGATCTTTTACGTCTCTTTTTTTTACCACTAAGGTATATTCTGTGGTGTTGTTGTTACCTTTAAAAATAAAATTACATTTCAGACGTATGTAAAATACAAGTTATCCTTATAGTCTATAAGCTTAAAATTCAGCTCTTAAAAACGCATTACCGAAATTAAGAACGATTTTGAAAAACTGAAGAGGGTATACGGACACGTTTTATCGACCTTTCTTTGTGTCTGCTATATTCCTGTTTACGCATTCGATGCTAAATTGCGAGGCTTAGAGCTCTTAGATGGCTTCGATTAAGCCAATGGCTTTTTTTTTTGTAGGTTTTTCATGATAACTTTCATAAATTCTTAATTGTTACCGCAGCCACGTTGTAAAAAAATAGTTTTTTTTTTTACAGTTTTTTGGCTTCGTTCCTTGGAATTTGATATTTTTCTGCGTCTGTACATGATTCTAGTTTTGATGCTACTGTCCCTAAACCCTATAGTTAGATTCATTCAAGACACATATACGTGACGTCACATAGGTGAAACTAATAAGACAGTATTTTCATTTACCTCCACTTCCGTGTGACATCACCCACTCCTCATTGTTAACAAAGTCAGACATTAGGGGTTTTGTACTTTCCTTCTCATCACTAATACATTAACAAAATTGATAAGGTGCATGAAGGTGCAGAGATACTCAAAATAAATGTTATCAGGTTACAGGATTTCAAACCATTTTTTTTGTTTTTATTTTTAATTTGAAGAATATTTTCATGTAAGCCCTAGCAAGGAAAATCTCATAAGTGCCTTCATTATTATCTTGGTGAGCCATTAATTTTTCGGGTTAATTTTATGAGCAAAGCAAATGAAAACATTAGTGGTATGTATTTTTCTCAGGGAAAATTAGCAGATCTAAACTGTGACTCACCCTAAAAAAAAAAAACTGGTTATTTCCCTGCTTTTACACTCTGTTATTCGCACACTATAAGATGAATCATTCATCAAAGATTATATTTAATCATCTCTGATACACTATTAACCCTAGATTACTCGCATATCAGCATAATCATTCACGCTGCCTTCCTTATATAATGTGATAGTTTCTTCCAAGGCTGTAGAGGTAGCTGAAAGCTGGAAGCTAAGAGCTGAATCTTTACTGTTTTGGCTTTAGAAGCCGAAGGCCAAAATTTTGAAGCTATAAGTTGAAGCTGAAGTTAATTTTTTTTCTCAGAATAGCTATCTAAGTCTTTCCTCTATTTTTTTTTTCTTTTTCTGGTTTAAATTTTTCTAAAAATACAAGCCGAAATCTGTAAGCCAAAATTTTTCAACTTTGACTTCGTCAAGCTGATAGTCAAAGCAGAAATTTTATTTTTGAAGATCATAATTATAAGCTTAAGCAGAAAGCTGAAATTTTCATTTTCGGCTTTACAGCCCTGGTTTCCCTTTACAGCCCTGGTTTCCTCCGCTCTGCTCCACCGAGGGTACGCTGACCTTCACAGCAGCCTGACACCAACAATTTCAATTACTTTTTACTTCCTAAGGCAAATCAAAAAACCTCGTTCTTACTTTTTTCATTTTCCCAATTTTTTTCCCCCTAACACGATTGAAATAATTTTTGGGGAAATAAAATAATATTAGACCGTTACTTTGTACGCTTCATAAAACGAGTAGAGAGGTTTACTGTATATCGCTATACTACACACAAAAAAAAAACATCTGTACACGTAGTACACGTATCTCATTTACCAGACAACCAACAGCCAGTACCTACAAAACACACCTGCCAAAATGTATTTCGGTTGAAGGGAAAAACAAGTGAGAAAAATAACAACGACTTGGAGTCGATTAATTAGTCGCTTCCACGTACAGTATTCCTTTAAACGTATGCCAAAACTAGAATCCACCTTTATAGATTTTTTGTGAATGAGTCTTCCCAGGAAGAGACCAAAAGATGGGTGTTGAAAGGTTTATTCCGAAGATTCATTTTGCAAATAATATGAGCTGTAAACTGTTGATAAGCAAATACTGCTTTTCTGTTTCAGATAAGACTTTGTTCTATCTTGTGGAGTTGACTCACTGGCGGAATTATGGGGGCTTGGGGGGGGCTAAGCCCCCCCAAAAATTTTTGAAGTACCCACGTATTTTACAAAATACGCGGAAGCAATAAATTACTGCATTGAGAAAAAAGTTGAATTTTCTCATTTATACGAATACAAAAAATTTTATTTACGATTTTATTAGATTCATTCGGGGGGGGGGAGGTAGGACCGTGTGAAAATTTTTTACAAACAAACATACGTACAAACGACTAATCTTCATCGGGGCTACAGCCCCCCCAAAATCCCGGGTCTATTTCCGCCAGTGGTTGACTTCTGAAATCTTAATGTTTTTTTTTTACATATTGGTCGACTTATACTGATTTCGAATTGCCTTGCTCTTTCTCCAATTGGTATATAATATAGCCAAAGTAAAAGTCAAAGATTTTAGGTGTTCAGACACCATCAGGATTTTTGGGCCGGGCCCTAGAATTCATTCCTTTCGCAAAAATTATTAATTTTCAACAATTTTTTACAGCTATAAGACCCCAAATTGAAAAGTTCCTGCGAGGCAAATATCCGTACTCCTCCTTTCTGCGGATTTTAGTTATTAAAATATTTAAATGTAAGTTATCTTTACACTGAGGAAAATACTCAAATGCTGTTGCCTATCCCAAAGGAGATTGGGTTTTCGTTGAAAAAATTTATATAAAATACTCACTCTAAATAGGTTAGTGCGCGGGGCAATAATTATTAACTCATTTTCAGCATTCAAATACATTTTTTATAATTAACAATAATATTGAAATATTTTTCGCCAATTGTCAATACATTTAATACTAATTTTCGTGTAAAACTTGACTGTCCTACTGTAGGGAAGTGTACTTGTATAATAAAAATAACTATCTATGTGTGAAAATTTCTTCCAGTGTATGGTTTTTAATGCGTTGGGTTACTTTCTCATTATTAATGATAAACAGGAAGTAGGTATAATACCTCTCATAAATAACCAAAAAATTCTGAATAGCAGATTCAATATTTTTTTCGATAGAAAATCTAATCCCGCCTGAATTTTCAGGATTCCTTCTTCCCCCGCCTATCCGCTCGCTGACTCGCAGCTTTGAAATAATCCTTCGAGTTTCGAAAGCTTGCGAAATAAAGTTCATCCGAGTAAATTTCTCTTCGTTGACAGATTTACAAAATGCTTTTTTCTTGTTTTCTTTTTCGATTATTTATTAATAAAAATCCTACGAGGCAAGAGAAGTTGGGGAACATAGCTTTGAGAAGAGAGAATAGTCGTCTTACAATGGCGAAGCCAATGAATGTTTTGGAAAGAGAACTGCGAAAAAGGAATTACAGACATGTCCAATCAAGATTAAAACTCGGCTTTGCTTTCATTAGGAAAAGAACTGTGGGAATCAATCTGTTCAAAATTAAAGTCTTTCGAGTGTTACAAACTTACTCTGAACGCACTTCTTTGCCGAGTAAAGAAAAATAGTTGGGAGACAAGTTGGAGTTTTTTTTCATTTTTTTCATTATAAAATTAATATTATTTTGAGTCTTAGATAAAGGATGCGAAATTGGGGTTCTATTATATTTCATGATACAACAAAACAAAATGCACATGTAATTTAATTATGTTATGCATAATTATATAGATATAACTCGACTTTTGATCCTTCGTCGTATTTGTTGCTTTCCTGCCAAAAAACATTTTAACCCTTATAGAGCTCTCCTTTTTCTATGCGCGTCGCAAATCATGTGGTTATTTTTAGTTTCTATTTTAACTTGATTTACTACAAATCTATGAAAAATTAAATATTACCTGAGTACCTTCAGATCTTCATTTAAAACGATAACAGATGAGTACAAAAGTTGTTAGGAATTTGATGAGAAACTACTTTTGTTTGACAGATGTTTTTTTGTTTGAAAAATCGATTGTTGAAGAGTTATATAGACGAAAAACACCAGTTTTTAGCCCCTTAAACTCACTATAGCAGTATACTGCTAAGGGGGCAGGAATTTAGTACTTGTGTTTTTTGAAGGTATGAAAGTTTCTCATATCTGAAAGTCCGGTTCTGGTGGATTTTTTTCCTTTTCAAAGCCATTTTTGGTCCACTTTTCCTGAATTTAATTCACTTTATTCGGCCATTATAATTGATCAGTTCCTAGCAAACCAAAAGCATCTAGCTCACTGTTTATGTTTACTCCTAGCAGATGCGTAATTTTCGTTCTACCGTTAACGACGATTACGTAATTTACGCATCGGAAAAAAAAAAAAAAAAACACCAGTAAAGAACATTAAACCGAAAAAGTGCACAAAATAGTAAAAACCTTCGAGCAGAAGAATGAGGAAGCAGAGAAACGAAAAAAAATACAGCGTGAAATTTGTTCAGCAGTAATAATTTGATTTTACCGCAGGTTTCCATTGACAAAGTGAATCACATTTTAGTTTGCTACCTTCATAATAGGTACTTATACGAAAAAGAAAAGAAAATTTTAAAAATCTAAAAATAATATATATTATTATTAATAAAAATTGAATAGGTCGGGTTTGGAAGATGGCTGGCGTAAAATAAATGTTTTGTGGGCAATTATAGGTTTCAGCTACACAATTTGAATAGGACAGTGCATTATTCATTCTAAACTTGATACTTTTCAGGAAGTGATATAGTGATAGGCTATTAAAATTATACTGAAACAAAGTTTATCAATCACACGTAACTGATCAATGTAAAATCTTGTTTGACATCCGTTGTTAGATATTGTCGTATGGTAAATTCAATCACCGAAAAATTGTTGATTCATGCTTCCAAAAGTTAGCACAAATTCTGTACAAAGGTCAAAAGATCTTGGATCATGATTTTATTACAGAACACCCACGAAAATTTTTTTTTTTTAATAATTTATAAAACTGGCAGTTTAATTTATGGGATGATTGGAACCAGTTTAATTTTATTAATACACATTCAACATTAAAGTTTCGTTTGAAATTGCGATAAATATTTTCGCTGGAAATCTTTTGAAGTTATCAAAAAAAAAAAAAGTTCAGCAAACTCTTTCTCCATTCTTCCACAAATCTCTTTCAATATGATGGCCGATGGGGGAAAACATTTTATTCGAATTTTTGAAATATTTCCAGTTTTCTTTTTTCTTTTTTCTGCTCTGAATCATTCTTTTTCAACTTGAGCCGCACGATTTCCGAAATCTAATAACATTCTTCTAGTTCTCTTTTATTTCTCTTACAGCCAATAAACAAGAGTATATCAAAGCTACTACAAAATTTCTTTCAAAAGAAGGGCCATCAAGAAAAAACTTTTAACTTTATTATGAAGAAAATGGTTATTAAGTTTCACTATATTTACGAATACTTTTTCAAAGGTCTCCAAAAATATTAAATTATACTCCCTTTCATTTGGCATCAAGAAAAATGGACGACGATAGATTTATAAATTCTCGAAAAATTTTACTTTGATCTGCGCTGAATTCATGCTCTCAGGAATAAAATATGTAGGTACATATTCATAAAAAAATGTTTATGATTGCATAGTAAAAATAAAACTTATAGTCTGCTGGTCTAGTCTTTGCAGGTGTAATTATCTCTATTTCTTTAAAGAGTTCAATAATTTTATCTTATAGTAGGAAGTGATTAAAAATATCGATACACCAATAAACAAAAACATATTTAAAAATACGTAGATAGGTATACATTCTTTCATCGATATTATTTTCAAAAAGTCTGAAAAAGATTGAGAATTTAAGGCAAAACTCCCAAAGTAATTTTAAAAATGGATTCGGATTCTCATTGTGAATTATCAGAATAATGTCGCTATTTTGCCAATTTTTGCCTCCTGTTTTCAGTATATTCTCTTTGTTGGAACTTTCTATTCCATTTGACTAAGACAAAAAAAAAAAAATCACCAGGTAATGTAAAAGGCTTTAAAGCGTGAATAGCGGGATGAAAAAGTTGAGCGAGGCTTAGTTTCACTATGTTTTCGTATAAACGAATTTGTGAGATGCGAAGACATGAAAAAAAAAACCCACCCTTAGGATTGGTTTCCAAATAAGCTCATACGTGATAGAAAGAACGTTGAGACGATTTTCTTTGCTAGGAGGTAGAGAAGAAAAAAAGATTATGGTGACACAGATTACCAGGATTGAATGGTGTATGAAAATCGAATCGAGCTTAGATGTTTTCTCTGAAAAGTATGACGTATATGTAAACAATGAAAATCGTTTATGAGATTTTATCGGTTACACGGTTAAGGCATTTTTAATATTCTAGACGTGTGGAAAATGAAAAATACTTCGCAACGTGGTACACAACTCTGCTGAAAATAGTGAAATAACTTATGTATACCTAGTGTTTCTAACTCCGAACCTCCATAAATACACTACTTTTTGCTGAGTCATGGTATTCAACTTATTTTTGCCACATACAGGGTGTTTCGCTTCGAGTTCACCACCGAGCAACTGCAGATAGAGCAACACAAGTAACATTCATGTATGATAGTTTGCATACTCTCACTGTATAATGTTTGTATCATTTTTTCGCCAGACCAATGTACAAAGCTCATTAATTTTAAAAATTCTTAATGATGGCAAGTGATTTTGCATGAACTAGGAGTGTGAATTAAGACGTGGAAATAAAAAAAACAGGTTTCTGCTTCGAAGGGTGAGGTAAATGTCTGCTTTGAGTCGAATAAAATGAGACAATAATTATATCAGTTGGCAATTGCAGCTGCCAATGGGTTATGCATATAAAGAAAATATAAGCTATATCTAGTTATTATGACAGTGATCCCAATAGCGGGAATTCGTTAAAATTTCAGTGTTCATGCATTCGGTGCGATCTGTCGATGTTGAGAGTGGAATTGAAATTAGCGAAAGTCTAAATTGCGGTAACGAAGTGACAATGACATGTCAGTTAGAAACATTCTGACCACAAAACTGAATGCAGAGTATTTAACAGAAAATTATCATACAGGCTTCCATCGCTTTTGCCGCGAAGTCGCACTTTCCAGATAGAATTGCGAGTGTCTCGGGAAAATAATGACAAATAAAACTTTCTCATGTGCTGCTTGCTATTGAGAAAAGTGGGTTATTAAAGACTAAAGAGAAAATCGCTCTTCATTTTCAAGGTCAACTGAATGGAGTTTTTGATTGTGGTTCACTTCAGTCGCTTTAATTTATGAAAATCATTTATTAACTAATAAATTTTTAAATAAAAGTTTTCAAAATCTGGAAAGTTTCCGGTTGACGAAAACTGGAACCTTGAATTGAAAAATTGGTCAAGTTGCACTCCCATAACTAAAAAACCCTACCCCTAAGGTTAGTGAAAAAGAGGTAGAAGAGAAAGGAGGAAGGAGAGAGGGGTAGCAGCAGCCATGGAGAGTCCTACGTGAATCATCCCTTCAAAACTATCCCAGCTATAGGTTGTGCAGTAAGTTGGAATTCTATTATCTGCTAAAAAAGAGAAATATAGAACACGTGATGATCGAATACTTGAATAAATTTATAGAATAAAGCCAATCGTAATGGAGTAGTTATTCATTTAATGTGTTTTTTTTTGACAGTGCTGTTGACCAAACTGAAAACCAAAACCAGTAAAAACTGCTAAAAACATCTTTAACCAAAATCAAAAACCCAAACCCAAACGTTTGAAAACCAGATTCTATCTACTTATTTCTTGAATCCTTTGTGACGCCACACTGACACTCTGAATGTTGAATGAATCAAAAATCTATAGCTGGAAGAGATAAATTAGGTAATTCAACAATAATAGATACAATGATAGTCAAATATGCGAAATTTCAAAGGCTATTGGGGAGAGATAATATGAAGAAATGTTTTCAATGGAACAAACATTTTTTGTCGCAGTCACAAAGTAAAGAAACAACGCATTCAGCTAAGCAATATCCTTTGGAATTTCAGAGGTTCATTACTATTTGGAAGATGCGAATGAGACTTAGTTTCCAAGTCGCTCACTGATTAAAACCCATTTATGTGTACGTAATTGTACAACAAAGCTAATATAATTATCTTTCGAATGACGTTTGGTTGAGATGAGTTGAGCAATGCAATCGCCATTTCGAGATTTTGTTCAACAATACATCCGAAAATATTATTTTCATTCTCAACAATACATCAATCGCCATTATTATTATTACAGCATCATAAAATTATAATCGCAATACAATTTCGCCAAAATAACGTTGTGAGAAAACTTTAAAAGCTGCAAATATTTTGTCATTAATGCAACAAAGTTTAGTGTATTTTGCAAAAGACATAAAAATAACTCTTGCGAAACAAACGGCGCGGCGCATGCATGAAGAAAATTATGTGTTATTTGTTTGTTCAATTTTTATCAAAATATAGGGTTTACTTTGCGAGTTGATGTAAATTGAGAATAGTTATTTAGAGAATATTTCTGCAAAAATTATTTTTAATTAAGTTTTCATTAAAATATTTTTTACTTATGTTCAATTTCTTCAGTATCAGCTGTAAAAAAAGATGCAAGCATAAACTTTTCATGTCTCTATCTGGGTGATGAAGTAGATACCGACGTCATACTTTTATTTATTCATCTATAAGTACCTTCTTTCTTTTCCAAATGAAATAAACTAGACACAAGAGTGACACTTTCGAGATTTGGTTGTCAGAAACAAAAGAAGAGAGAAATCAATTCGAAGACTGAAGGCTGTACCAGTATATAACTGAGACACGTTGTAAAATTTATAAAATATGCATGAGTAGAGTAGGTACCTACGTCACAAAAAATTCTAGTCAACTTAAATAAAATATAAGAGCCCCTAGATGAAAGTTACTCCGTTGAATTTTATAATTTGTTATTTATTATTAATTAATTTAATCATTCTTTCAAGTATTATAATTTTTTTTCTTTTTGGAAGAAGTGGTGCTAGTTTTTATTACTTTTGACATAAAGTGGCATGATTTTTGAAATTTCAGAAGTATTGAAATTCTAAAAATATTCCTGTAGTACCCAGTGGCGGATCCAGAGCTCCATTTGGGGGGGGGGGAATCCAAATTTTTTCAAAGCATGGTAAATGCTAAAATGGTGAGATTGTGTTTTTTTCAACATCAAGGGGGAGGGGTTCAAGAAAATTGATTTTTTTGTGGATTATCGGTCTATTTTTTTTTGGCTTGGGGCGGGATATCCCCCTCTCCCCACCCCCCCTTGGATCCGCCACTGGTAATACCAAAATCTATTCAAATATAATATTTTTTAACTTTGAAAAACCTTCACTGGAAAATATTATTTTTGACTTGTTTTACTATTACGCCCTCGCATGCTAGAATTTAAATTAATGGGTCTCACAGACTTCGACTGCACACCAGACAGACCAATTTTCGCCATCTTAAATCCCTCTTATCAGTGTCCATGGCTGGTAGACTGATTGTAAGGATATGTGGTGTGACAGCTTGATGTTGTATCCGTTTATTACAGATACATGAATGTGTTAATGCACAACTAACTTATCTTTTCACCCAATATTCTTGACTTAAGCTCACAGCTGCGGACTCAATCCAGTCCATAGTCTGAGAATATGGTCCTGCAAAACAGCAATAGTATCACTGAAACTAGAATTTATATACTGGTCTGTATTTTGCTCTCCGGGGAGTGGGTCAGTTTGGTCTCCTCGAAATCGTATGTACTCCTCCAACACAATATTTTTCCTATAGCTAGAGCTCTGGTATGAATGAAGACCTCAATCTGGTCTTCAGCTTTGGTATATACGTCACAAATTGCATAACCGTACGTGTTAGTTTTTTTACTTTGATACAACCAAAACAGTTTCCTCAACTGTTTACTCATCTTTGGGTACACGAGTTGTAATTTTATTATGTACAGAATTTTGTGGCCTGTGTAAATAATACGTTGATTTTCCTTCGAAGCTATATTAAGGGCAGGGTACGCCGTCCCCTCGGCCATTTCCCAACAAATGTTACCTCCAAAAGAGGAAAAAATTTCAAAAACCCTCAACTTTTTCCGTAGAAATGGCAGCAAAGTTCTTGTGAGAAGGTAATATAGAAGTCGTCAAGTCGAAGCAGCAGATATTAGAGCGACATTATTTATGTAGGTCTACGCCATAAAAGTTTTGCAGCCTAAATGGCGGTTAGCCTCTAGCCGCGGTACGCAATTTTTAGGGTAAAATACTTTTCGAAAAATAAGGAAAATGTAGCCATTAGAGTTAATACCTAGCTGCCAGAAACACGAGAGTCCACTAATCACCTCAACTTCAAAAACACTTCGTGCAAAATTTAATACACATTTTCACAAATTAATCAGCCAGATATGGAATTTTTTTTTGTTTTTTCCATCATCAACGCGTGTACATATTACATGTATACTTGAAAAAGAAACAGCATAATTCGATTTCGTAATAATGTACGTAAATATCGACCAAAACTAGAGTGCCATTTCTTATGAAATGATATTATTATTCAATATTATATCGACTGTGAAACATAATTTTTCACGTACATCTCTTTTCGAGAGCCCACATCAATCAAAATGGTTCTTCATTAATTTATTTGATGGTCGTTCGAGAACTTCCAAATATCAAGCGAACAATAAAAATTATAGGAAACTCGATAGCTGAAAAATTTCATAATAATTATAATCTCTGTTCGAAAATTTATGGCATCGATTGATTTTTTATTCGCATCCGACGAAAATCTTGAATTATACGATAAAATGAGTTTTTACGAGTGTTTTTATGGACGATGAAAAGAAAGTTCAAAATTGATTTTTTTTCATTTAGCCCTATCTGTATATATAGTTACTTGAAAATGAGTGAAAAAAACACAATTAAAGAGTTCTCGAGTGGGGAAGGTATATTTTTCATTTTATGATTAGAATTTGTTTTTTGTCATTATAAGTTTTTCTGTATGAAGAGCCTATCCGTACAATAAAATTCAAATTGAAAAGCTTCAAGTAATGATGCTTATAAAACTATAAAAGTCAGAAAAATTATTATTGAACTATGGAATCATAAAAATTTTGGCAGATTCAACGGGAATAGAATTGAGGATTTCAAATACTGAATGGGTTTTGTTTGTTTTGTATTTCTTTTTGCATCATGGTTTTTTTGTTAATTTTGTTTTTGTTCCAGGAATACACTTTTTTTTTATTTTGAAAGAGATTACAAACTGAAAAAAGTAATTTTATGTGGTGGCAAAAATACAGTGTAAGTAGAACCACCTTGTTGAGACAATAGAACCACCCAATATAATTATTCAGATTTTATCATTAAAAAAAAGTTGAATGATTGAAAAAAGAGGTTAGTTGACTTCTCTGCAATTGAAATCTCATATTTTTAGTAAATATAGCTTCAGATTTTCTTGTTGATACGGTATTAAATAAATCTTTGCCAAAAAGTTTTGATCTCAAAACCCTCAGAGCTAGTACAATTTATTAGAAATTAGATAGGTAAGTGAACTGTAAATTTTTTTTGAGAATCGTTCAATTCTTCCTGCTGTTGTGGTATGACTGATGTCTTCAGAACATAGCCCTCCTCCGGTCTAAATATTTTGCTTCTATAATTCACTAAAAAATATTGATCTAATTTTTTTTTTTTTTGGCCAAGTATGTACGCTACTTTCAGTGGCGCACTCAAGAGAAGCTATGCGGGCCGAAACCCCCCTTAGCCATCAAATTTCATTAAAAAAATAATAATAATAAAAAAAAAACATTTTCCGCGCTTTGTCCGCATTTTCCCCATAATTTTTGCTTTTTGGTGTTTAATTGAGGACTCAACTCCTCCTTTAACAAATTTCTGGATGCGTCACTGCCGACTTTCAAATCTATACTTTACAATGTTTTACACTAGCAAAATTGTTTACTCCATCTTTGGACCTTCCATAGAGACCACGGGCCCCAGGACCTGCAGGAGTTTATCCGACACTGGTTCGGTACATCTATGTTCTATTTCTTCACCTGTTTTTTCGTCAAATGATTTGAAAAAATCGATGGTAGGCTTGTGCTTCGCTGACAGAATTGGAGCAAAAGTGACCTTATTCTACGACAATTCTATTTCAAGCAATCCAGATACATTTTCTGGCGCATTGATGCTGAAATTCACCACTTTCTCCATATTATGCTTTGGCACGTTTTCCAAAATTCGTTTTTGATTTGTTTTCTCTACCCTGAGAATGAAAGGGGTAGAGGATGAATAAATCGTTGCTAATGTCGCAACGAAGTGTAAAGAAGATAACTTTGGGATGATGGGTGCGTTGCCAGTCGTAAATTACGCTGGACTCGTTTTTCACTCTCTCCAAAAATATTGCGTCTGAGGGAACAACGTGAAAACTCTCGAGGTGCAGATTATAAAATATATGGCTATTTTTTGCACCCCATCGCCTCCATATCTAAACGGTGGACACCTTACCTAAAATGCCATCAAATCAGCAGACCGAAAATGAAAGCCAACAAAATATCACGCAAGAATTAGAGGATTTTGTCTTCGAAGCGACGACAGGGTGTAAAATATTTGGGGCGAAATGAGAGGAAAAATCCCTTTCCAACTTTAACGGTCATCTGCAACAAGTTTTCCCCTGAAAAATTTATAACTCACAACGCGGCAGAAAAATTTAATTGTATTTCGACCTCTTTTTTTTTCTTCTTTTTTTTTGCTTGCCAGGATTTTATTTTCCTTTTTTAATCTCATTGCAGGAAAAGGCTATACGTTAAACATTATCGTAAAGGAAAATGTAATTAAAATATTACTAGTAAAGAAAGAAAAAAAAAAAAACTCGAACATCGTAAAGCTACGTTGAAAAAGCAGGTTTTTATCAAATAATACAAAATTTTTGAGGCCATGCCTACCTCAAAACTTAAAGCAACTAAATACTCGTAATACGGTTGGTTTTGAGTCTTAGAATGGGTTTGTCTTCGTTTGTCTATAACTCTGATCGAAAATCTCAATTTTATTTTTTCCATTTTGTCGAACCTTTTCGCGAAGCCCATCGCATATGCCAATTCATATTGAAGGTTTGAGCATGTTATAAAATTGTGGAAAAAAAAAATCACTCGGTACTAACAGTAAGTAAATGGGAAAACCTGCTAAAAAAAAGAATTTCTATAACGAAGGCAAAACAACTTTAGCAAAAGCGAATTTTGTCGAAGAAAGTAGGAAATAGTTTTAAAGGCGTTTTGTCAGAAGGCTTTTTATTGGTCACAGATGTTAGACTTCGGAACGTATTCAACTGTAAATGCCAGAAGTTGAAATTGGAAGGCAAAATGGAATTAAGTGCTTATGCTTAAATTAAGCAAAATTTTACAGTTACAAAAACGTAAACATGGCGTTAAATTCATTAAAGGAGCAGTACTCTCAAATTTTGCTGCTGTGCACCGAGTCAAAAAATAAACTTTTTACGATTCGAACGTGACTCGATTAAAAGGATACGTTGAAAATTTTTCGTTCTTTCACAGCTGTGAAAGAAATTCCCTCCACAAAACAGATTCCAAATGCGCCTAGAATACAAAAAATTTTGGGGATGGTGTTTAACTATTTAGCTATTAGTGTGACTTTTTTTAAACAAAAACCCTATTAAAGTTTTATATTTTGAATTGCTATATATATGTACTTGACACGAGAGAAATTTCTACTACCCTTATAGTTAGTGTCGAGGCTGAACAGATGAATTTGAAATCAGCATTTTTTAAATGAAACGTCTACGTTTGGAAACTTGTAAATTTCGATCGAGTTGGAAGAGGTATTTTTTGCGAGAGAATTTCTGATATGAGAATGGCAACAGGTGCATAAGTACTTTTTACTAGTGTCAAAACTTTGTGTCGAGCTTCCTGTTTAGAATTACAAATTTATAATTCATGAAATTTTTTTCTGTCTCATACCTAATGTATATGTAAATTTATATCAGCTACTCAGAAAATTATTCGAATTTTCAATTTTGAGTTTCAGTCCAAGAAAATAAGGAGAAACTTTCAACTTGTTTAAATGTATATAGTTGCCTATATCAATGGCATATCAGATTGAGGTCATGAACATATATCTAGTGAGCGATTCTCGAGAGGTCAGATCGAATTCCTGGAAAGACAGATCCCATCCCTTAGGAGGGACAAATCAAATGCCTAGGGGAAAAATTTTCCTTGGGGGAGCATTGCTTCCCAGCCGTCTAGCTTCGGTCCTGCAGTGAGGAGTCTGCTTCATGCTTCAGTTTTGATTATAAAATAAACCAATTATGATTCTGTTTGCTATCTCAAATCTGAAAAAAAATGCAGTTGGGTTCTTGTGGAAGTGAGTTCTACTGCAGATCTTACTTCCTGACTATGTTTTTTTATTTTTTATTTTGAGAAAAATTCTGTACATATATTTCAGAGCCATTGCACTACCAAAGAGGAAAGGCATTTCTCAATTTTTTGAATTTTTCTTTCCAAAAAGTAAGTAGATTCTAGCAACATGCCATAAATCATAAAAAGTCGTAATCTCATCCACATTGCTATGAAATTGATTATTTGGTAGTCAAATTTTCATTTTAATCATTTAAAAAATAAATAAATAAATAAATAAAAACGAACTGTAACTCTGAAATAGCAAAGGAAATAGACGTATCTGACGTATCTATAAAACATGTTTCTTTCTAGTTTTTCTACAAAAAAATTTAATTTCGCTCCCCACTGAATTTTTTTCAAAACTGAGATGAGTACATAATTATGTCTTTTCTCATGTTTTAGGTAGAATAAATAGTCGAAATTTTTTTCCAGTTCAGACCTTTGGAGGACAGTGGCGGATCCAAGGAGGGAAAAGGCGGAAATCCCCGCCCCCCAATCAAAAAAAAAATAGACCGATAATCCACAAAAAATTCAATTTTTTTAAACCCCTCCCCCTTAATGCTGAAAAAAACACAATCGCACCATTTTAGCATTTACTATGCTTTGAAAAAATTTTGATTTCATCCCCCCCCCCAATGGAGCTCTGGATCCGCCACTGTTGGAGAGTGGGTAACAGCTGTGTATATAGTGACCAGATTCTGTTGCTACTTTGGTACCTCAAATTTTTCAATGGGTTACAATCAAGTCCTCATAGAAGTGAGGTTTTTATCTAGTGATTATACTCAGGCTAAAATGTTCAACCTTTTTTCAGTTTTGATTTTTGAAAACTTACTGAGAATTTGTCTGTGCCTACATCTAGATTATAAACTCATGTTTTTCATTAATTTTCTGCTGGATCGACGATTTTATTTGAATAAGTACATAAATGTAGAAAAAAGCATTCACTTTTCATGTGGGTCAGTAATAATTTTAATTGCTAGATAATATGACGAGATGTTGGAATTTGAACAACCTTGAACTTTATTATTTAAATTGGTAATTTTATGACAAGGTTGGTCCTACGATGAATAATGAATAAAATCATTTTCCTTTTCACCATATTGATAAACTCGCTTCACAACTATATATATTTTTCATGTAATCATCAACAATCGTACTCACATATTTATATCAAATTCTTTTGGTCGACTAACAAGCATATGAAAATACTCAGACTATGTACCTTTGAGTCTCGGATTTTCTTTCTTTTATTCTGTGCGGAAATGCGAAAGAAGAAAAATGAAAAACTCGAAATTACTTTGTTCTCTGTATAATAAACACCTTATAAATGCAATTTATTTTTGCTAGCAAGTAGAAAAAAAATTTTTTCTCATAAAGTGTGAAGTCTAAAATACATTACAACACTATTGTATCTATAGTCTTTGAAAGAAGAATATTGAATTATAGTTTTTTTTTTTTTTTTTTTTTTACACTCTAGAGCATAACAAATATAAAAAAATTTTTCACCACGAAAACGGAGGAGAATAAAATGTTTTCGTCAGCGCAGCATAAAAATAAGAAAGTAGGTACGTGTGCCATTAACATATTTTGCTTTTGAAGAAAAAATTAAATTTTATATTATTTACATACGAGTAGATAATTTTTTTCGGCGGAGTAGATATTATCCATTGCACCTTGGGTATGGATTTTTTTTCTCCTTACATTTCATTTCTCTTTCCGAATCGATCTGAAAACACTTACCACTATATTTACAATGATGAATTGGAGGGGCTGTCAGTAGGTTTGAAATTGTATGAAAGATGGATATAGTGAAGTGTGTTTACTCACGTGCTTCTTTTGATAATAATAGTTCTTAGACAAAATCTAAAATTATGGTGTAACCTGATGAAGATAAATTGTATACCCATGCAGCTTATATTCGTGCCTATAAATGGATGTCTTCTACTTTTTAAAAATAATATTGCTCTTTAATTTTGATGGAAAGCAAATTCTACTTTTAGCCACGATGGACAATGGGGTAATATTCCAAAAGAAAAGATGGAATTTTTTTACTAAATCATTCATAAATATCTATCTCGGTGCTTTCCTTACTTCGAAGGATTGGCCAAGAGTCTCAAAAACTATTAAAATTAAATGATTCTAATTGATGTCTCAACAAGAATATTTATTGTCTAATGCTATATAAATAAACATCAAACATGCGGCCCTGATGCGGCCACCTGTCCTGTGGCTTATTTCTGGAATCTGTAGTTGAAATTGAAAACTTTTAAGACCATACTCGTCATGGTCTATTCTCTATTGAAAATCAATCTTTTTGGTGTTTACACCTGGTTTACACTTTTACTGTTTAATATGTTTGTATTGTTCATGTTTTCTATAATTTAGTCATAGTCACTAATCCATGTGTTTTGTCGACAGTCGTTTTGGAATGTCCTCTGACTGATAGTTACCTCGTTTTTATCGTTATTGATAACCTGTGAATGTCTCGTTAGACAACAATTTTAATTTTTCTGTTCGAGAGAGACGTGTTCTAGTTCTAGAATTGCAACTTTGATTTTTGTCGAGTATTTGTGGTTGTGCTTCTCTCTTGGTATCAAAATTTCAAATTCGGTCGTGTGGTGTACTCTTCAAATTTATAAACACTCAAGATGATGGATCAAGAGCCAACTATGACTTTGAATTTAGCTGTTATTTGTGAGTTTATTATGATTTTCTTAATATATAAGTTTAATTTATTTCACGAATTTCGATGTAGGCAATGCTGCAATGTCCTAAGCTCAAAATTCTAATATTTAACTTCGAACACTCCTATTCAATTATTATTCAAGCTCTAAGGTACTCAGCTGTGATCGTTCCGAAATTCTTGTATCTTTCGACTTAATCTTTTCTAGTTCCTTGGTGTTACATAGTGCATATAGTGATTGTAAAACTTACCCTTCAAAAACTACGAAATTTGAATACAACGTATGTGCCAATATATTAGAATAGATGGATTCTGCGAGCACAATAATCCTCGCATTTTCCGTTTCCAGAAGTTCTTCAAAATAGAGTTCGCGGTTTGAGGAATGAAAAAATTGTTTTCTTTTAACTTAAATAATTTAATTTTACAAGGTATAAAGACATTGTAACAATGAATTCAAAAGAGAAAGTACATCCGTACTGTTTGAAAATGCTGCTAGAATTCGTTTTAGGTAACCTACCATGAGTAATAGATATGTGAACAAAAAACCTTGTAACTCCATTTTCTTTCTCTGCGTTCTAATCGTATTATGTGTATGATTGAAAATCCGATAACGAGATCACTTGGCTCGAGTAATAAGCCTAAATTTTGGTGTTGACTGAGCTTCAAAGAGAAATTCGAGGCGTAAAAAAATGCGTAGCCCCGGTTCGTGCCAATAAGAGGAGAGTAAATAGAAGTAAATTAACAACTGCAGCGAAAGAATAAAGTAATCGCGTTTGAGATGATCCAATCTGACATTCGACAGAAGAAGTTATTCACAATGAATGGAAACTTGGGAAGATGGGCAACGAATAAGAAAAATGAAAAGAAGACAACTTCTCTCATAAATATTTACGAGTGTTTGTAGTCGTTAAAGCATTTTAATTCGTTTTATCTAGCGCTACCAAGCTTGAAAACCGAATCAGTTAATGAAAGGAAAATAAATAAATGAATAGAAAAGAAAGAAAATCCAATCTTTGGTCTTATACCGGGTTATATTGTCAGCCAGAACTCACGAAATGATTGAATGAGTTCTTTTCCATTTACTCGCCGTTCTGTTTGGCCTTTGAGTTTCAAGAAAGTGACGAAGGGATTTCGGGGTTTTATTCCTAACCTCCTCTTCTTCTCTCTAAAGCTAAAAAGTGGACTGGCTTGTAATGAGAAAATGTCTCTAACTGGATGAGGGTGGAAATGAAAAACAAGTCAAAAGGATGGGTACATGAGAAGGGTTGAAAGACTGGACTTTTTTTTTATTTTTATTTCTAATGTCACACAACGTCTTATATGGCCTAGAGCTTTTATTTCTTACGTACAAAAGTACACAAAGTTCTGCATTAGTGATTGAATATGAGTTTTTGAGGTGACAAAAATCATTTCTTAAAGTTGAAATTACACATCAGCAATTTTGTCAGGATTCCAAAACATACTACCTACTTATTAAAAAATAATAATTTCATTAAACGTAATATATGAAAAAAATTACCTAATAATAAGCATTTACTCGTGTGTAATTTTCGGCGAACCCGAGTTGAGTCCCAAACCAGAATTTCTATCCGAGTTGAGTCCCTGTTTTGCGGAGCTAATTAATATGTAATATCCGAGTTGAGTCCCAAAACTTGCGGAGAGAAGAAAGATGACAGCAGGGGGTATTTGCGGAGCTCATTAGTATGCAATTCCGAGTTGAGTCCCAGTATGTTTTCAATTCTTATTTCTCTTCTCACTTTTACAGACTTAGGACTGTCGATATACATCGGTGTGATTAAAAATAAGAACGTAAACAATTTTGAGGCGTCTTTTAGTTTTTAAATGGTAAGAACTTGTATGATACCTGTTTGAGGAATTCTAGTTGGTCGAGTTCACCTAAATCCCTTCGGTTCATGAGAGTGGCAATACTCTTTTCCTTTTGTTGCAACACTGCTGGTTTTTTGGATTTTTTTGCATCCAACATTTTAGCATATGTTTCACATTGTATTTCTAAAATATTCTCAAGAAATTTGGATGAGCAGAGTAGAAGTCGGAGTTAGAGAGTGGGTTGGTTATGGCTAACAATGTTAGTGCCATTTCTCACCATTTGTCCATTAATGCATGCGAATAAGCCAAACTGGGACTCAACTCGGAATTACATACTAATAAGCTCCGCAAATACTCCCTGCTGTCAACTTTCTTATCTCCGCAAGTTTTGGGACTCAACTCGGAATTACATATTAATTAGGTAAGCAAAACTGGGACTCAACTCGGAATTGCATATTAATAAGCTCCGCAAATACCCCCCGCTGCCAGGGACTCAACTCGGAGAATATTTTACCTCTAATTTCCTGACGGGACTCAACTCGGTTGCAGCCGTAATTTTTTACATATAGTGACAAAATCTTCAAAAAAAAAACTTACGTCAAGGTGAAGGAGATCAAAACTGATTTTCTTTCAAATTCTGATTGCTCACGAATCCCACAGTCAAAAGTTCAACTCTCCAACCCACAAATGCGCTGAGATATGACGGCCGTCGAAGTTGTAAAATGAAAAAAATGTAATTTTGAGAAAATCATAGGTACCGTCGAATGGGGCGACTTTACACACTTTTTTAATGTTTTTCAACTTTGTCCTTTAATAACTCCTCCAATTTTTAAGCTATTGAAGTAAATTTGATTTTAAAATTTATGTTGGATTGGGTCGTCTGGACTCACATAGAGACAGATCCAATATACTCCAAAGGAAATAAAGGGCTACATTTTAGACTGAATAAGAACTTTATTTAAAAGCCACACCCTGGCATAAAATCTTAAACGGTTTGAACCTTACTGTATCTAGCAACCAGATAGGACGAGTCTCTCTCAGAGAACACAGCGCTGGCTCACCAGCTACTCCCTGTTATATAGTCCCTCGGAGCTAGAAAGAGCCCTCACTGCTCTTTAGTAAACAAAGTCGTAAACCCTTTAGTTTATTGACTTGTTTACTCCAAAATACCCAACGCAAGACGACTCTTGCTGTGGCTGATGCAATACTAAGCGGTACGAGGCTTATTCTTGCATCAACCACATTCCGTAGGCCACACAGCTACGTACCAAAGGTTCATGAACTCTGCTTCACTCTTTCAGAGGGTTGTAGTGTTCATTTGCCTTACTCCTCGTACATAGTGTATTACCACGTAGGTATATTGACTCTCACCAGTCGTCCAATTCCAACACTCCCTCCTCAATATCCGGAGTGGAATCGAATTAGGATATCTCACATCCAGGTAAGGTTCAATTACAAATTACAAAATATTCAAGTCTCACTACTTGACTTAGTGTTTTTATCAAAATATTATTATAAAATTTAATCAGTCATTCTTGGAGAAAGTTTACAAAAACTCCAAGGCTCACGTATATATCTGGAGAAAATCTCACTCTAAAACTCCAGTACTCACTCTAGAGAAAGTCTCACTATAAAACTCTAGTTCTCACTGTAATGGAGAAAATCTCAATTTGAAAACTCCATTAAATTTTCATGGAGAAAATCGCACCCGAATAAAAACTCCATGTATAGCCACTCAAGTGCTATTTCATATTGGAGAAACCGTCTTCTGTAGGAAAACTCCAATCTCGACGTTTCGCCACTCTTCGTCGAATTTTCTGGAGAAAAGTTTATTAAAAACTCCAGTCGAACCTCCCTGTTCGAAAAGTATTGGAGAAAAACATGTGTAAAAACTCCAAAAATATGCGGAGGGAACACTTGGCAGCGAATAACTCCAGCATCTAGAACTCGAGAGAATCATATTAATTTCTTAGCATTGTTAACATGCATACATAAAAGAATTGATTTCTATTTATGAAGAAAGACTCTCGTTGTTCACTCACTTTAGAGAAAATCTCATTTTGAGACAAAACTCTAATTTTCAGAGAAAAGTTCCTACTCATAGGTAAAAACTCTGAAAACTCACCGTTCATGACTCACTACTCATGACTCACTAAATCAAGAGGAAAACTTTGTTTTTGTACAAAGAAAACTCTTGTGTGACGTCTCACTCAGTCTTGAGAGGAAAAACTTTCTAACATTTTGAAAGTAAAAACTCTCTAGATTTCTCACTCAATCTTTTAAGAGGAAAACATTTCATTTTGTCGAAATGAAAAACTCTTTTACTCACTTTAATGTAGAGAAACTCATTTTGAAGAAAAACTCTACGACGGAGAAGACCTTTGAGGTAAAACTCCGTGTTATTGGGAAACCCACTAAGTCCCAATACTCACCTCACCATGTAAAATTATACTCACCAAAATTTTACGTATCATCGGAAAACTTCGAAAAACCGATGCTCACCATTTACAACTTTACTTACCGAAGTTGTACTCATGTTGGGAAAAACTTGAAAAACCCAACTCTTTTGTAGCTTGCTGAAAAGTAACTTAAGACTTTTACTATATCAACAGTGTTGATATTTCCAGCTACAGATTGAGAAAAGCTTCGAAGGCATTAAAAACTCAATCAGTTTTATGTTATGTTTAACGAATGTGCCTGTTATCCCGGAATAATTCCATTTTGTAATCAAAGGATTTACAAACGAAAACAAAACTTATATTATAAACTCACGTATAAAATCAGTCTTTTAGAACATATAAACATAACAATATATATACAGCCTTCAAAATATAAAGTGATTTCGCCCCACCAGTCGGCGAATCAATTTTTGAAGGTGGGGGACCGCAGCGGCGTCGCACCTCTGCCGAGACCAGCCGGTCCTCCTACAAACTATTTACAAATCTTCTGTAACAAAAATTCCACACACAACGGAATTAGTTTTGTTTTACGGGATGTTGGCAGTAATATTCGTTAACCCATAAATCAACTTAAGTGATTTATATTCACAGCCCAGAAGGTCATAGACCTGTATTGGTCGACTTTATGTCATAACCAATTTAATTTGATCCACGTATCATTGACCTACTTTTAGATCGTCTAGTTTGACGATGAACTGTCTAGTTTGACAATAATTTTGTCTAGTTTGACAAAATTCTTCTATCTGTATAGTGCTAATTTTTAATTACAGTAAGCTAAGACATAATAACCTATCGAGTGGTTATTTAAAACTATATGTAAGTTTTCTATGTGTTCAACCCTACAGATTATCCGTTTTATACGAATTGTTTTTCTGTATTTATTCTTAAGTTCTTATTTTTAAGTCTAATTTTAATGTAGCTAAATTATCTCACTTTTAATTTTTCTCACTTTGAAAATAAATGTATCTCACAGGTATTTATTTCAAAAAAGTTGAAAGTTGTCTCACTTAACTTTCATAATAAATGTCAGTACTTACCGCTAACATTTATTTCTCACTGATGCGTCTCACTGTACATCTATTCTCACTGATAAAGCGATTTAACTTATTTATAAGTTTATCAGATAAGTTCAGTGAACTTTCTCTGTATACCTTTGACTAGTATTAAATTGTAATAGGTACAATTTAAGTTACCAAGCCTGTTGGTACCATTAGTATTAATAATGTATAAGTAGTTACCAGAACTTACTCTATCTAGTCATTAATTTAAGGTATTTTATAAGTCGCTTAATATTAAGTGGATCAAATGTGGATTCAAATTATTTTCCAAGTGGGCCCTCACTGTCTCACCGTCGGTCGCACTTCCCTTGGCCCCTCACTTTGGGTCTCACTCCCCCTCACCCTCACTTTGGTATTTCCCGATATAAATTTTTCAAATTTCTATGACTCGAAGTCAACTTTTGGCGAAATCTCCCTCCAAATTTCTAAAATTTATAATCGGTACTTCTTGGAAAATGGGCTAAATTGTGAATTCAAAATTGGGAAACATAAAACTCTCACTCTCACAGCACTTTCGGACGTATCCAAATTGAAGTTTTTGACTTAATATTTAATATGTAGGGTATAAGCCCACATAACTCACAAAAATAAATAAAAGTCAAAATTTTACCTTCAGGATCGCTAAATTCCGGGTCGTCAGGCAGTGGCGGATATTCAATGGCTGGAGGCTGGTACGGGACCTGCCATCTGGGTACATTGTACGCCCAGCCAAGAGGGGCCAATGGTTGTGGTGGCGGGAGCTGGTACTGTGGTCCCAACCACATGGCTAAAGGAGGGAGCTGAGGATGAGCGTACGAGTATGGCGGACTGAAGAGTTGCCGTCTCGTGCGCAGCGGTCTAAGCTCTCTCTCCTGCAGTCGTTGTTGGCGCTCCAGTAATCGAATCCTGTTATCGGCGGCGAACGGTGCTGGTGTCGGGCAATTGGCAATTTCGTGGCCTTGCAGGCCACAATTGAAACACGGTCGCCCGACCGCTGGCGGGTAGGGGCACTCGTTGCCCAAATGTCCTCTTCTTTGACAGTTAAAGCACCTTCGTCCTAAGGGGATTCGAGGCGCACGCGGAGGGGCACGAGGAGTCCTGCGAGGAGCTGGCGGTGTTCTCAAGGCAGCGGCAGGAGCAGGCGGATCATCAGCCAGGAGATCGACAACATCGATCACGCGTGGAGGTGGAGGCGAGTCGGCGAGCATCACTACAGGAGCTGCAGCCACAGGTGCGTCCTCTCCATCATCGTCCGAAACGATCACTATGTCCATCACTTCAACAGCAGCATCAACATCGGCTGGTGGAAGGACTGGCGCATTTTCAACCACAACTGGCGGTGTGGGTATCCTGGCAGATGGCGGCGGTTCGTGAACTTCGGCAGCAACGACGAAAGCTTGAGGTTGAGGGGCCTCTTCTAGATCCTCAATGGGACCCTCCTCAACCTCAGCTGGAGCAGGAGCCGATACAACGACGCTGGCCTCCTCAACGTGAGCGCAAATGGCTTCAAGTGGAATATCCGGCTCGACTAAAATTTCTTCCGGAGGACCCCTAAGCGAAATAAGATTGGCCTCTGTAGGAGGGCCAATCGGTAATGGAATATCCAAACTGTCCATAGGCTGTGAAAACATGTGATCATTTAGGAGATTTCAAGTAAGTATAATATGTGAATAGGTGGTATTTTATAAGTATTTATAAGAATCGTGTGAATATCTAGTCCATATCATAAGGTGTAAATTTGTATATAATAAGCTATTTTATAAGACAGTTTTGTAGATAACGGACTTGTATAAAGCCACTCGTATCTAAATGTAATAATTATGCCCTCACTTTTGGCCAATATTTTCTGTCAAAATATTGTTTTGTGTGCGCACACAAAATTATATTACAAAATATCAATATACATTATATATGTCAGACTCCAGCTGAATATATATATCTCAAAAAGTATATTGATGAGTTCAACTCACTGTATAACTCAAGTTATCTCACTAAAAATTAAGGCTCTCACTTTGCCAAAATAAAACTGTCAGCTTATTTTTGAACAAAAATCACCAGGAGCTAGACATTATAACGATTATATCTCCCTCCGAATTGTGGAATGGAGACTTCTTAAAAACAAATTTTGAAACTTTCAATTTTGGAAAGAAGAAAAAAAAATTTTACTCAAAATTTATCTCACTATAAAATTTGTGCGCACCAAACAAATTTTCTCACTGGTTTTTAAGAAATATGGGCTTATATTGAGGGTAAAATTAAAACTAGCCAATTTGTCTCACTATAAATTATTTGCTATAAGTTTTAATTACGTCCTCTAAGACCAAGTAATACCATTCACATAAAAATTAACAATAATGTTAATAAACCCAGACTCACTTCTGGTCTGTCATGATTCTCGGTAAGAGAATTATGACCCGCTTGGGTCGGGAGGGTCGGTGACGGAGGCAGTGGAGGATCACATAACGACATGAGCCTATGTCGTCTCCACAGCCCCATCAAGCCTAGCTCCGACGACGAGCGAGGATGACTTTGAGCCACCTCGCCCTCCGCCGAACCGGAGGTTTGGCTTTCCGCGAGGTTAGCCTCACCCCGTCGTCGTGAAGAGCCAGACGGCTCCGACCCTCCGACGCGCCGCAACCCAGCGTCAAGTCTGCTATACAAATTTAATGAGGCAGCAGCGGCTCTCACCTCAGTTTCGACCTCTACCTCTGCACCAAACTGCTCAACTTCGATTACTGGTGATGGAGGCGGCGTAGGATTGTTGACTATCGCCGGATCCAGTGGACCTAATTCGTAGATCACTGGGTCTCGATCGAGGCGAACACGAGGTACAATGAGCTCCACTTTATGGCGACGTGCGAATTTTCTTGCCAACTTCGAGTATTTTCTGGGCACTGTCATTTCGCAAAGGACAGAAATTTAGAAATCACACTTTATTCTAAATTCATGCAAATGACCTCCTCCAGAACCACAAGACAACTCGAACAAAACGAACAACATTTTAAACGGAGGAAAACAGATGGCACTAGCGATAACCCCTTTTTTGAGTCTCCTATAGTGCACGGTAGTAATCCCCGGTTGCTGGCTAAGAAAATTTTCTCACTCTCACATTTACTCACGAGTATATATACCACCATCAAAATTTTTCCTACTCACTGATAAAAAATTTTGGAAAATATGGATTTTATGTAAAATTTTCATAAGGATCCGAGCAGTCAGTTTCATCTCGACCTCCCATGAAAAGTACATATTGGAATCTCTAACCGAAAATAATAAGGTGAGGTCAGTCACCCCGGTCGATTGTTTATCAGTCTGGCAGTGACTTTTTACAATCCGGTTACCACTTTTGTGTAAACAGAGAGACACCATCGGATCGATCCATAAAGTTTAAGTGACAAAAATAGGATTTCCTCACAGTTCAAATCCCCCAAAACATTACGTTTTTGGTAAAATGAAATTTGCTCAACTAAAATTTCAAAAATAATTTTGGCTCACCTTCAAAATTATAACTCACTGAATAAAATTTTATCGCCCTCAAAAATTTTATAATAGGAAAAATATATATTTTCCTCTCACTGGGTGTCCTTTCACTGTAGGACGGATCCTGGCGGCCAGCAGAATCCAGCACGCTTCCACTCACTTTCGGAATTAACGCCAAAACATTTAACTCATAAATGACCAAAAAAAATCATTTTTGGATTTTTGTGTTGTGTAACCCACAACGTGTTCCCATAATGGATGAACAAAATTTTGAGTAATTAAAACTCATGTGGTATATTCTGATTTTCTCCCTCAAATCAGCTCACTGTTCGAATATTCGACTCACGAAACTCACAAAAAAAAATTGGCCAATAAAATTTGTACATTTATACACTAGTGTCATTGGTATTTTCCTCACGTTTAACCAATAGATTTTATCATGCACATGACAAGAGAGCATAACATTTAAGTTAGTTGCTCACACAAATTAACAACCAGGTTTGTCACATTAGTCAATTAGACTATGAACACAAATTCATGCAAACCATTAATATGAACCACCAAGTCAACTGACTTTATGCTGATTATTATCCAGCAACATTTAATTCTTTCCACTAATGGAAACTTAATAATAAACATTGACTGGTAACTCTGTTTACCAGACGACCAGGGTATTCGAAAAAGAAATATTGAACCAAAATATTCAAGTCATAACGAATCACCTTTTCAGAAGGGAAAAATAGTCCATTTGTGATAACTAGGTCAATGACCTACATTTGGCTCGACAACCAAAAAAATTATAATTCACAAAAATTGTGCTTTGCACAAATCTCACGTATTTTGGAATTATACTCACGGCTCAAAATTATATTTTAGCTCACAAAAAAATATAATTACTCACAAATAATTTACATGTCTCACTGTATGTAAATTTACGTTAAGAATTTAAACTCACTGAAATAAATTATATGTCTCACTTGATATAATTTAAAATTAAACTCACTAAATTCTTAACTTGAGATTTGTTATCATGGACATCGTTTATGAAAGAAATTTTACTTTGGTTCAAGAAACTTTCTAAATATTTCGAAACTCATCACCCAACTCACAATGGTCGTTTGTTTATTTATTTAAAGTTTAAATTCCAGAGGTCTATTAACTTGGAAACCATTAGATTTTAAATAAATATACGCACTGAAGGAAAACCTGTTAATTCATACTTTGTAATTCCTCACTAAATCAGGTGTGCTTGATTTCGATTACAAGAGGTATGAAGATTTGCAATTACTCACTAAATAATTTCGCACAGAAAGTCAAGTGTATTCAGCATGACCCAAATTATTTAATTGCTAAATCTAAACTCACTGATGTAATTTTTCTCACTGTAAATTACGTTAATTTTGGCTCCCATCATTCAAAATTAAATAAGAATTTTATCTCACTAATATTCGATATTCGTCTGTCACGAATATAAACATAAAATTTATGACAATGATTTTATTATTGTCAAAGGTTTTCCGGAAAGAGATTAATTATGGTTCGGTTGTTAGGGCACACACATTCCATCAAGCTCACTTTGCATGCAATACATGGAAAAATATAAAGAATTCTTTGTCTCACTTACTATTGACGATGACTGTACACGGAGTGAACGATAATGACAAAGACGACAGATAATACCAAGTTGATCGAAATTCACCAGATATTTAAGATTCACGAATTGGCGACTACAATTTTCGGCTTCCAAATTTTCTTCGCACAAATCACACTTTTGGCAAAAAAAAATTATAAATTAGCAGATCGTTGTACACTAATTTCCAAAAACTTAATATTTTTCGGCCTTGTACTTACATGAAGGAAATTTTCACTTTTGGTTAAACTCACGAACACAAAAACGAAAATAATTTGCATATCATGCAACATAAAAAATAAAGTTTTGGAACTTGTCAAAAATAATAACAAAAATTTTCGTGTACAAAGTACACTATCAACAAAAATTTTCGGTCACACTTACGAAAATAATAAATAACGAGAAAAAGAAATCGTACGAGTTGAGTAATTGTAATTACAATTACAATACAAAAAAAAACGGACCAAAATAATAACGAAAATTGTGAAAACACTCAAAAATAATTTCAGCATTTAGAGAGCACTCAGAAAAATAACGCAAGACGTGCGATCGCATCGATTAAAAATCTACGAGTGTTCAGGCTGAAACAAAGTATTTTCGATTTCGTATTCCAGAATTTATCATCTGAATTTTGATTGGTCCTTTAACTCGTAACCTTTTTCTCAAAATTAGTCATATTGCAACGATCTGCTTATAGTCATTCGTGGTCTTATCTGGTTAGCCCTTTTTACATTCGTCAGGGGTTTCTTATCGTAAAAAGAATAAGAAAAAGAATTTCGGTTTTGTCACTTTGGTCGTTTGAGTCATCATAAAATCAACAGTATCGTACAAACTCGGCGATTTAATATAATTTATGCGCCTATCGCTTGTACAAAAATGCACCGATCTGGTGACTAACATTCGACAGCTCTCAACCTGCTGTATACTCGAGTTTTGGTTTTAATGCGTAAGAATTTGTATGTAGTGGTAGTCAGAACGTTGAGAAGCGTCCGCATAGAGTTTCTCCCTCTTACCCGCACGGAACATTTCTCGCTCTCACATAGCTACGTTCGCAGTACAAAAAAATGTCGAAAAACGAAAAGGAACGAAGCAGCTGTGTATTTCGCAGCGGCGGACGCGTGATTTCCGCGCTTCGTTTTCTACTCACTTTTGTTTTCGACTGTACTTCTAATTTCACGAAGAAATTATGATAGAAAAATATGTATGACACTTCTCGCCTTTTCCACACAAAATATATAAGTGGAAAGGTGATGAGGGAAGTCATATATATTTAATTTGGTGTATTCAGTCTTCAAAATTCTACTCCCTCCGTTCAGAAGTATTTTTGAATATGACTGTACTCACAAAAATACGAACTCACGAAAATGATGAAATAATTTTCACTCTGGAAAAATTATTTCTGATTGGGTGAAGATTAATTAGTCTTCAACCTCAATCATCCCAACACCAAATTACTACCACAGTCAATAATATGCGCATCTCAAATTTATTATTGACTTCTTACGCACAAAAAATTAAAAGGATACTCACTGAATTTTTCTCACAAATTCTCTTCATCCTTTTAACTTAAGGATAAATTATTAGATATATGTCTTAATAATTATATCCAGTCTCACTTTCAACTTGGATTTTTCTCACGGATTTGAAGCCTTGAAATTTTTCGCACTAAAATTTTATTTTATCGAAAATTTTTCTCACTAAGGTTCAAGGTTGAAATTCTCTCACTTCAAAAGTTCATCTTTTACCCAAAAATTTTCGACTTAAAAATTTCTCTCACTTCGAAATTTTTATCTCACCAAAAATCTTTGAGGTTGAAATTCTCTCACTTCAAAAGTTCATCTCATCGATTTTTGACACACTGAAATTTTTTCTCAAGTAAAAATTAATAAAAATAACTCACTAAATTATTTGAAAGGCGGAAAAGCCATACCTCACAAATAATTTTCAGACACTCAGTCTGTGAGACTTCTCCCTCTGTCTCATCTCTTTTTCTCACTAGAGAACACGCAGTGTAGAATTTGAGGAATGGAAAAATAAATTTTCACGCATCCTCTTTTACCTAAATCTGAAAGGTAAAATTAATTAGTCGACACATTTATATAGCGCTATAAGGTTTGAGTTAGCTAGACTCAGGTGCACCTTGAATTAAATCAACGATTTAATTTTTCTCACTTTAAAAATTCTCACTTTTGAAAAACTCACTTTTGGTACCAAATAAATTAAATAATGTGTAATACATTACCAACATCCGGATCTCACGTACAATCTCACTCAAAAATGAATTTTCAAAATGAAACATTTTGAAATTCGGTTTTCCATTTGGAAGATTTGAAATTGTAAGAAAATTTCAAATTACGCCATTTATTTGGCATCGCGATTTTTATTTTACAAAAAAATTTTCGCCAAAAAAAATTCGAAAATAAAAATTATTTCGAAAATGATTTTTCTTCCTCACAATTTTTAATTCGCGAATATCTCACTGCTAGCTTTTATTTCAAAGATTTTTCTCACAAAAATATTTTGATAAAAACACTAAGATTTAAATTTTCGCAAAATCAGCGCAGATCTCAAAGCGTGCGCTGGGCCCATAACCTGTTGGATTGGGTCGTCTGGACTCACATAGAGACAGATCCAATATACTCCAAAGGAAATAAAGGGCTACATTTTAGACTGAATAAGAACTTTATTTAAAAGCCACACCCTGGCATAAAATCTTAAACGGTTTGAACCTTACTGTATCTAGCAACCAGATAGGACGAGTCTCTCTCAGAGAACACAGCGCTGGCTCACCAGCTACTCCCTGTTATATAGTCCCTCGGAGCTAGAAAGAGCCCTCACTGCTCTTTAGTAAACAAAGTCGTAAACCCTTTAGTTTATTGACTTGTTTACTCCAAAATACCCAACGCAAGACGACTCTTGCTGTGGCTGATGCAATACTAAGCGGTACGAGGCTTATTCTTGCATCAACCACATTCCGTAGGCCACACAGCTACGTACCAAAGGTTCATGAACTCTGCTTCACTCTTTCAGAGGGTTGTAGTGTTCATTTGCCTTACTCCTCGTACATAGTGTATTACCACGTAGGTATATTGACTCTCACCAGTCGTCCAATTCCAACAATTTAGGTCCAACATTTCTCAACACAATTGTAAAAAAAAGTTTAAGTTTGCACCCTTTCTTCTATTTTTTATGATTTTTCAAAAAATTTGTGTAAAGTCACCCCTCAATGGGGCGACATTACCCATAAATTTGTTATTGACGGGTTATTGATGGGTGGGGAGGCAAAATTTGAGGATGTTTGTACTCAGACATACGATTGAAAAGAAACTAGTCAAATACCAACTTCAACCGTGTGAAACCGAACTGAATATTTTGAGTGTCATTAGTTTTAAAAAAAAGACGAATAAGAAAAAGGAAAAAACCATAGGTATCGCCGGTTCATTTTCTTGTTCTGTTACTGGGTGAAGTGAGGTAGGGGCGGCGATCTTTTTTTTTCTTTTCCTCCTTCTACCTGCTTCGATCCAAATCGTATTTCGGTTTTAATTTTTGCCTGGCAATTTATTTATTGGGCTAAAACGAAGTGAGTAAAGTCGCCCCTTGAATGTAAAGTCCGGTATTTGAAGTTTGAGACGTTTAAAAATTTACCAAGTGGAATTAATCTTTATTAATTAATTTTTGATAATTAATTAATACGAGTTAAAGAACAAATTTACGCAAAAATAGTTGTATGGTTTTGTTAAAAATATTAGCATTAATATCATAAAGGCAATTTTCCAGTTGCGTCCCAAACACACCATTTCAGCACAGTTGCGTCCGATAGAAAGAGGGATAGATAGGTCAATTGCGTCCGATAAAAAAGCTAATAAATGGTCGAATTGCGTCCGATGAAAAAGCAAATAATTGGTCGAGTTGCGTCCAAAGAAAAAAGGTATAATTGACCGTGTAAAAAAATAAAACATAAAATATTGCAAGAACCTAAATTTTTTTTTGGGCTAGAATTTTTGGGCCAGCGCCTTGACAAATGCATAACGATTGATGACACCTTCGTCCAACTTCTTCATTTCATCTGCTATTACTTTCTGCCTCGGGTGTACATTAACCTTTGGCGGGTTCTGCATCTTGAGATACGAGAGGTTCTGTATTTCCATTAACACGTCCACCAAACTAAAAATGTGAGGATGAGCATGGTAGAACATTTGATTGATTCTGCTATGGAATGCTTCGCACGCATTTGTTGTTCTGATGCTCTCAGCGTCATACGCCGCCCACATTGTGGGAGGAAAGATACCCGCCACATATGTATCGTATATGTAATCAGCAAACTCAAGGATTCGGGAATCAGCTGGCAAGTTCGGATGGAAATCCATAAGCAGGTAGTCCTCTACTTCTTCCGGTTTCAGAAATTACAGCTCAATGAATAGCGGACGGAACTCACACATGTTGAACAAGTTTTTGCCGGACGGAATTGACCCATCTTGTTTTCATTTACACTCGGACGCAATGCAGACATCTAAATTTTGCCGCGGACGCAACTGGGCACTAGCCATCATAAAATCTTTCAATTATTATTTTTTCAACATCATAATTATTATGTTATTTTTTTACCCAGTTCTGTCATTTGACTATAGAAACTTATTGATTATAATAGAAATATGTTTTTTGAAATCTTCAATAGCAGATCCCAATTCATCTCTTTAACTTGATAAGCTTTTGATAAAAAATTAGCTTCCACTCGGACAATAAGCTTGACGTTGATTAATTCTTTTCAATACAATGCAAATTTATAGCTTTTGCCATTATTGAGATTGAAATAAACATAATATATCTGAATAAGTATAGATTACGAGATATTATTGCAAAATATGTGATGACACTATTTACGTATCTGTACTCGTACAAAGCTTTTCCTCCACGAATCTTATTTCGCGTGGGTTAAAGAAAATTACGTTAGCTACCGAATTCTTCGAAGAAAACCTGTGGCCAGAATGCAAAAAATATCGGATTATTGGAAAAATGGAAAATTGGAAACGAACGTAAGGTTTCTCAAAATACGGAAGCATGAAATATCTGGTGCAGTTTATACTTGTATGTATATACATATACGTGTACATAGCTATAGGGTTAGAAAATATAGGATAAAATTTTCATTTCGTGCACTAACCTTGACCTATTTAATTTCATATCTACTATTTGGTTAAAATATAACTACCAGGCTAAATTTTATCTGATTATTTTTAGGTCATATAACCTTGCTCAAGTAGATGAAATCGTGAGCTGATTTATCAGTCGATTGGAGTAAAAGTATTTTATTTCGCCAAACGGACGCTAAATATACATAACTGTAATTTACATAATATTACTTTAGGAGACTATGTATTATTTTTCTCCCAAATTCTTTGGAAAATTCATAATATTTTGCTGGGTTCATTTTCTTTTTATCTTAAAATACACGCTTGGGAAAACAAACAGCTGATACCAACTTGAATACGATGGATTAGAATTTTACAAGAATGGACGTTTCTCCAACCCAATAAATTAATTTTGACATTTGAAATATCTCTGGTTTTGGGAGGAAAAGGGACATTACTTTCGGCATTACTTTTCATGATCTTGTAGCTTAAGTCATATACGAGTACGACACCACTCAAAATTTTGAGATGGACTTCTCAAAGGACCAATATTTTGAGAACCCCTAACTTGTGTCATACGACGCCACCTGGTCCTTTGAGGTTACTCTTGTGGTGTCGTATATGACACCACCTGGTCATCTAAGTAATTGAGTAAAACCCGGTGTTGCTAGTGTTAAATAAATGCTCAGCAAAAGTTGCATGATACGCTAGATACTTGGTCTGACTGGGAGTGATGAATGTTACAATCACATATCGATAGATTTTCGATATTCGATTTATATCGATATTTTATTCTGATTTTAACTCCAGTCCACTCTAAGCTGACATCGAGTCAGTAGTTCAGAAAAAAGCGAAAGGAGGAAAAGCAAAATTGATAATATAAAGCTATTTTTCTGCTATTTGCTAATGGAAGTTAGAGTTATTAAATTGAAGCTTGTCATAATGGATGATTTTCTACCAAAATACCATACCAGGATTTTATATTGTAGACGATCTATAAAAATATTATTAGAAAATACGGATACCTACTATAGTTAATGTTATAATGGACTTTGTCAATGGCAAATGTGTTGGTTTTTCCTTTTTTTTTTTTTTTTGCCTTCAAGATTTGTGGTTTCAATTCCAACGAATCCACCTATTGGAAATTTGGGATATCTAATGAACTATATATTTCATTTAGGAATAAGCTGTTCCTGGGAGATGGCTTTTATTCATATAGTTGCAAATAGTCAGCTATATATACTTTCCTATATTCTTGATTGTTTGCTAGATCCTGCACTTTTCATCTCATAGAGAAAAATCTGACCTGACATTTATCTGAGCAATCTTTCCATGTCTTCAGTTATCGAAAACCTCAATTTTGTCTGAAGCACTCGTCACGACAAGACTCGATTTTTTCACTACCATATTGAATAAAACTACAGCTAACGCAATACCAACAACAACTCGTGTGAATATTTTCAGCGAATTGTAATTTAAAAGAAGGTAGGTAGGTACTTGAGGTTCAGGTAAACCGTTAAGGTGTGTCACATTGAAATCTGATGTTTTTTTTTGTTTTTTTTTCAACTTGATAAACAAATAGAATTACAATTTCGGTGGTCGCCGTTCGTGGTCGCGTTTATAAATTAGAGTTGAGAAAAAAACAAACTCGAGTGCCTTCTTCACGGGTAATCGCGGACGAGTGAATTAATTTCAAAGAATTAGGACAGATAGCAATTGTTCCGATTTATCATGAAAATCGTAAGTCCGCGCACGCACAATGAGTACGTTTTAATTTTCTTGCGCTGTTTAATTGCATACCGAATTAAACGCAAAATTATTAATTAAAAATTACGAGCAGCCGAAAAAGTGGGCAGTAGAAAAAGTAGACGCTTTCTTTGCAGCTATACAGAATACTCAATACAGTTGACTAAAGCTTAAGGTTGATAACAAATTCCATGCGTATCCATCGGACCACACAATAATTATATCAAAATTAGAGAACAACCAAAGGTTTGTTTAGACAATTCTATTTCGTGGTGGAGAATTTTCGGAGTATCTAGGGTGGCCATTTTCGATTATCTATTTTTCTCAAAACTATAGGAACAGTATAAGATGCAAGAAGTAGATAGTCCACTTTTTAGAATTTTACAGGAGAGCAAAAAAACAATCCCATTGAGCTGGCCCAAGCCAGCATATAATATGTTCACGTGTATAAATGTGAAGGGCCAATTCTTTTGAGTGTCAATTTTCTAGTATTTCACAATATGGCTTGTGGTGCCATCTGTTGAGTATATTTTACATTAACACTATGAATTTTGATAGTACTCAGAGGGGCCTTGAACGTTAACACTAGAAGTACCAGGTGGTGTCATATACGACACCACTCAAAATTTTGAGATGGACTTCTCAAAGGACTAGTATTTTGAGAACTCCTGACTTGTGTCATACGACACCACCTGGTCCTTTGAGGATACTCTTGCGGTGTCATATATGACATCAACTGGTCCTTTGAGTAATCGAGTAAAACCTGGTATTTCTAGTGTTAAATACTTGTACTGGTCAGCCAGCAAATGGAATTTTGTGCTGCCAAATACTTTATGCTGGTTCAAGGATTTTGTACTATCGATTTCTGTTGAAATAAGAAAATTCCAAAATTTTCATAACTTTGACCCTGTCCTCGTTTTGTATGATTTCCTCCCACCCCCCCCCAAAAAAAAAAAAATAAAAAAATAAAAATTATGACCTATATAATGGTCCGTTCTCAATGAGAATACCACAATATTACATTTTTGAGATTGGTAGTGTTTGAAGTTTGATTTGAAGTGACGAAAATCAATTGTGAAAAACATAAAACTAAAGTAAATTATCTAAGAGAATGTTTTGAAAATTTCCGTTTTCCATTTCAAAATTGAAAATGTTCATGATCAGGTCTCCGCGTCAACTGTATGAAACACATAACTATCTGACTGTTTATGTAGACTATACTTATTCATTGTTTTGTAACATTGGCTGTAACATTCTTACGTGTTTCTTTAGGGCCTACTTTATCAACCAGTCGCAATTTTTTCTACATTTTTTCTCATTTGTATTTTTTCACTTTATTTATTTTGTGTCACCACGAGTAAGTCGTACATATGTATTGTGGATATAGGCTCCCTCTCTTTTCAAGAAAAGAAAAATATACTGCCTATATCGTAATATAAACGTAGATTTCGCACAATTATTCTCATATTACAAACGTATTCCACGATACCAGATTTCACAATAATTATTGTATTATGGTTAAAGCGTAGAAAAGATAGAGAAAAAATTTACAACGCTGGCTTTTCGAATTCTGAAATTGAGATCCAGTAGCAAATGTTGGTAACCCTTCCGCATACCGTAGCTTGATAAGGGCTAAACTCTGTTTTTGTTTACAATAATTTTTTTCCTTTTGGAATATTATACCTATAGTTTTAGAAAGCCGAAGCCCAAAAGGCACTAAACATCAAACCACATTCGTCGATATGTTTAATGTCTTTGCGATAACGAGAACCAATGTATGTACACATAAAGTTGGTAATTTTGAAAATAAATTCACGAAAAGGAGGAAATTCGCGGTATTACTGCATCTCGCTCGGGTATAAAGGTAAACATTCACATAAATAAATATTTTATGTGAAGTTTCCCCACAATGTTTCTGTATCAAAACTGCTGGCGGCTTGAAATTTGTTGCTTGTTTAGTTCACTCATTTCATACTTATTCTCTATAGGCTTTTTTTGTATTTGCAATACATGTACCTATATATACCTTGTGATATTTTCCGTATAATATGAACCTTACGTCAATCGTGAGTTTTTCTCTCCTTGACATAAGTTTCACATTATGTCTTTGAATTCGTGTCGAAATTTAGCCTGGAAAGATGATGAAAATGTAGCTGTATCCTTCACGAAGACTCGTAAAGGCGAAGGTGAATTCTCTTTTACATCAATACGAGTAGATATATAAAAAAGTTTCATAAACTTTTCTCGAGAAAAAATATTTTCAAATCAAACTTGAAGCATACAACTTTTCATGTTTTACATAAAATACTAAATTCACTTTGTCAGCTCAATTTGTAGCTTAATTTGTAAGCTCAATTAGAAGCTCATTTTTTAATCTCAATTTTTAGCTCAAATTGGGAGCAAAAACAAGCTACGTACCCCGACAGACGTCATTATATAATAACATTGGACCCACAAGGATACGCACAAAATCGACTGAAAGTCTCATTAAGCTTATGTATGATGACGTCATGATACGATAACATTGTACACCCATGGACAAACAAAATTTCGACTAAACGTCTTGTAAAAATAATTCATCTTTAATACTAATAAAAACAACTCATGTTTTACTAACATCTATAATAATACAATCATGGCCGTAGACAGGTTAGCTGGGGGGCAGTGTCCCCAAAGCAAAGTCGTTTGCCCCCTTTAGGAAAATTTTTCTATTTGAGTGGCAAGGCAGAGGGGTCCATTTTTCCCGACCGAGCATTTGATTTGCGCCCCTCGAGAATTCGATTCACCCCCCCCACAATTTTTGCTTTAGCTGGGGCTCTGATTTTATAAAATAATGATGCAATAATAAAAGGCAATATCCTCACAATTACGAGTAATACGCCAATTCAGTTTGAAGTACATTATGTTGTCGGGTGCTGGCTTTGAAATTAACAAAGGTGCCCTATTCTCCATCACTCATTAACCCTAATTTTTGAAAATCCCTACAAAATAATTTCTATGGGATTGGAATCGATATTTCTTAAAGGAGTTGCTATTGCTTTCAGCAGACTGCTAAAATCGATTCTTGTTTAATGTTTTGATTTTGTAAAGCTGAGTTTTTCACATCAAGAGGTGATAGCAACCCTATGTCTGGCTCGCATCAATTTCAAATAAATGCTGAGCCAGGTACCTATATTTAACATTTCAGTCCATCATGTCATCATCCGTAGTTTGTAGAGTAAAATTCCTGCGTTCGTGTGACGTAAAAAAAGTAATTTCTGAGTAAACACCTTGTAATTTTACGAAAAATGAACGTAATTTTGAATAAGAAATTTCAAGGGCTTACCAACTGCTTCCAAGTTCATGGAACCTCGATTTATCACACTCAGCTCTCTCAAGCTGTTAACGCGTTTATCGCCAAAGGCTACTTAATATTCTGTCCATCTATGATTGATTACCTCATTGTTAAATACGTGATTAGGTGCGCCCATATTTACCAGCAGTGGGTGGTGAAGGGAGAGGGGGTGAGGAGAAAAAAATAAAACAGCAACAGCGGTCGCAAATTTTCGCGAAATTATTTCAGCATATTTTACGTCTTACGACCCACACTCTTGAAAAAAAAAAAAACGATGCGTTGGTATTTATTCAAATTTTTTAATTTCGATTAGAGAATACAGCTCAAAGCTTATCAGCTAATTATAATCAGTACATTCACCGTGTATGGATTATATCTGGAATGCAGGACCTAATTCAAAAGAATTCTACCTCGCATGGTTGAAAACATTGCATTCTAAAGCTGTTAACCTGCAAGATCTAAATCCAAATTTTCAGGGTTGAAGCATTCATAGTTGAAGTTTTGAAAATAGTGGCAGACCTTTCAGTAGATATCGTGAATTATTCTGAGATGAATTTTTTTTTCATGCTCAAAGTCCCAAAATTTAAAGGCTTATCACTGATTCACTAATAATATTATGATTTTGACTCGATAACCTTGGCATTAATTTAGTGTCCTTGACTTGATGACCTTGACCTTGACTCGATGACCAGGGTTGGATCATGATGACTTCTATTTACTCACCTTCATTTAATTTACAGATTTTTTTATTTTTGAGGATCAATACTGATGATTTTTGTTTTTAATTCAACTACCGGAATTTATCTACAGAAACGAAAAGAAAAAAAGATTTTCGCATAATGATTGCACATTTACCTATGCCAGTGGCGGATCCAGAGCTCTATTTTGGGGGGAGGGAGGAGGGAAATCCGAATTTTTTAATGCTAAAATGGTGAGATTGTATTTTTTCAACATAAAGGGGGGGAATTCCCACCCCCCCTTGGATCCGCCACTGACCTATGCTCGGTGAGAGTCAGTGCTAACCTAACTGGAAACCAAAACTAGTAATGAGCCCCTACGAAGGTCTTTTTTAACTGAAATTATAACCAAAACGAACGGAAACCGAAACCAAAATGATTGAAAACGCTTACCGGAAATCAATATACTTATCTATTTCGTCTAACGTAACATTTCTAAGGAGTGGAATTTTCTCGTCATCAGGATAGGAGTGTCTGAAGCTCACTTCCGATCCTGCTTAAATATTCTGTCGAACAGAGTTACATAAAAATTTTTATAATTCTCAATTCGCTTTATTGCATTTTCACTTTTCTGAAATTAGAGTGAGAAAATTTTGGAACAATCCCCTTGACATTCAAGATTACCTACTGTATAATCATCAGCGGCGAACGTATATGATATAGTGACATACTGGTATCTCGAAAGGTTACCTCGTACTGTGGGTGTGTTGACAAAAAATAGAACAAAAACAATGAAAATCAACGTACACCTACTGCAGGTGGCAATCGAGGACGTGATGATTGCGACTACCGACAGCCAACTATACCAGCTGAATGTATGATCACATCAGAGTAATCACACATACCTAACCCCTACGTTCGAAAATGAATTAATGGTATTTGATTTGCAGTCACATATTATTATATTTTAGAAAGATAGGAAAAAAATACACACGATAGTAGGATGTCGGTGATTCACCGTTGAGGGTGTGCTGCACATTTTCTCTATTTTAGAATTAGTACTTTGTCATCGTCCTTATACGTTGTTTATGTAGTTATATTTTTATGTGCCTGTAGGTAGCATCACCCTCAGTTAAATTCCACTTTCGATTAGTTTCCGCTTTTTTTATGCTATAGTGGTCGTCATGAATCCGGTTACCTGTATCATTTTTTTTATTTCCATCACCCATACAATAAAGTCGTATTTTTTTAAGGCTACTATAGTTATCAGCCCAGCACAATACACGTTGGTAGCTTCATAATTCTGGTAAGCTAGTTGTCACCTCTTATACCACAGAGTGCTTTGCAATTATTGTACATACAATTATTAGGTATGTGTTTACTATCAAATGTGTATGAAATACGAATATTAACCCTTTACGTTCAGCCTTCGCTTTTATTTTTTGCCTGCAATGAAACTGCGTACATGATGCCTGATGTAGATAATCTGACTTCTGATTGTCTACGATGAGTCACGTTTCAGTTAGGTAAAAGAAGTTGCGCCTGTCGTGAACCTGTGAACAAACGTGCAGGGAGCTAATGAAGATTGTCAAAAAAAAGAGAAATATGAATGAGAATGGATACCAAAGTGAGACAGAAAATATTGAACTAGTATACAGGGTGTGGCTCTCTAATAAATCGTGCTGTACGGGACCTTATGCAGGGTTTTCTTCGTTTATAATATCAACATTATTTTATATTTTATTTACAGTATCAATGTGTGAAAGAAACCGTAAAACAATCCTTTCGAAACTGAATGCGCAGATTTGTCTAAAATAATATGGCGCCATCGAAAAACGCCTAATATCGATATTAACATCGAAGTTGAAGATGAAAACCTGACTAGAGTAGGTAACCATAATAAAATGTTCAGGATCGAATCATTCAATATGCAAGTTTCAGTTAATCACGGTTACATCGTTAATGTGTTAACATCTTTCGTGATAATGCATAAAAAATAACTATTTACTATAATGTAGTAATGAAAATTAGAAAATTCAAAACGATTAACGAACCACCCACAAAATTAATCTTCAGCTTATTGCTGATAAGAGCCGGTCGGATGACGGCGCGCGCATCTTGTGTTTTTTTGACATTCCTTTTGTCGATAGTCGATTTTAAATTTTTGGCAAAATTTCCGAATTCAGTCGTGGGCAGTGGGCAAGTGAAAATAAAGATTTTTGGTGTCGGTGAGTTGCGGCCAGATGCTGGAAATAGGGGTGAGTTGCGGCCCAACCTTCAGTCTATTAGCATGACCCAGGAGACACCACAAGGAGGTTGACTGAGTAGTCTCCCAAAATGTGTGAAAATATTTCATCATAAACATAAAATTATTATCTAATGCACTTTTCAAAACTCACGTCGAATAGTTCTGTAATTTAATTAAGGCTTTGGTAAAAACTTGAAACATAATATTTTTACAAACTGGAATTGAGTTAGTTGTCCTTGCTCAAGTTTGGTCATCTGCTCCCTTATGAAAGCTTCTTTGTCGCAAAAAATTAGAGGCTTGACTTTTTCACTTTTTAAAAATTCCATTTCAAAAATCAATCACCAAAGTTTTACCCAGCATATACACGTATGAAGCAAAAATATTTCACACACTGACTGTAAACAAGACCGAGAAGCCAGTTTATCAACGTACTCAGATTATAAATTAAAAGATAAGAAAAAGGAGAGTGGACTATACGAATGCAGAGTTGGAAAAACCCATCGGCCGCAACTCATTCGCTTCTGCAGTCAGTCTGGGCTGCAACTCACTTTGTAAAAAAGGTACAAAATCAATTTGGGCCGCAACTCACCTACAGCCAAGATTTTAACCCATCAAAAAATTTATATATTGTCCCAATCTCACAAATGAAACTCACCATCACCTCACCCTCCCACGCTTATATGAAGAAAATTAGACACAAACATTATTCAGAGAATTGACTTACGATGTTAACATCTAGTCGGCATTTTTACCTGTAGCCTATGTGATCAGCGAAGAAACTGAACACCTTATATATGGAAGACAGACAGTAAAAAGAAACCTTCTAACACCAATATAATTTAATAATGCCAAATCAAACGACGTACGAATGAATTTCACGTCAAACCTTGGCACTGTAAGTAGGTACTTTCAGGTATTAGTCTAAGTAAGCCTAGACTTCGCGTCATATTGACTGCCGCCAAAATCAACTGTGAAATTGGTGCGAGAATCGAAGTCAGTAGGTTTATGATACACGATCGTCTTGTCATTGTATGAGTACGTGTATGTGTGTTAATAGCATTTGTTCGTCCAATTTCGATATACTAATTTAAAAACTGTATAAGAAGATAGATCTCATCTTTTGACACGAAGAAAGTATCCTATGGCTCCTGCATGGCGCTATATGGCGCAACGAGAAATTTTTGGATGAATGAAATTGTGTTGCTGTCTTTGTGATCATACGTACGTACCTGACGAAACAGATTAAATTTAAACGAATTGGGCTTATTTTTTATGAATGTGGGCCATGAGCTGGTGTAGAATGTTTTGTTGTTTTCATTTTGATAAACATCATATACCTAATATAGTAATGTAAGGTTATGGAATTTGTTTCTAATTTCAGAATCAACACTAGAAATACCAGGTTTTACTCGATTACTCAGAGGACCAGGTGGTGTCATATATGACACCACAAGAGTAACCTCAAAGGACAAGGTGGCGTCGTATGACACAAGTCACGGGTTCTCAAAATATTGGTCCTTTGAGAAGTCCATCTAAAAATTTTGAGTGGTGTCGTATATGACACCACTTGGTACTTCTAGTGTTAATCAGTATATACCGTCTGTACCGATAGTTATGTATTTTATGACAAATGCGTGAGATCCAAGATGAATCATGACACTTGCAAGCCCACCGACTCGAACTAAATGAAGTGTGCATTGTTTACCTGCCCAAAAAGTAGATTTTGTTGAAGTAACGCGGACGAAAACTGTGCAAATGACGTGTGAAATGGAGTTCTTATCGAATTCCAGTCTTTTCCGCCATTATCGTTTTTTGCGGTCTAAATTGAAGTCGAAGTTATACCGTTGTGAGGAACATCAATTTTTTATCATTTTTATGCGAAGGGAATTCACTATTTGACACGCCCGACGTACGTTTCGATTAACTATATTCTGAGACCGATTTTATATTCTCGTTGCGAAGATATCCCTGAATATAAATTTTCTGCTTAAGGACAACCTAAGATGCGCAATTTTCTGAGGCACGCAATCTTTCATGAGCTGAATATGTACTTGCCGAAGTAAGGAGGTACCTTACTATACTATTTCTGAATTTTTCAACATTACATTGTTACAGTGGCGGAACCAGTTTTTTTCAGGGTGGGCCAGAGGGGGACCAAGAATAATTATTCGAAAATTTCAACATCCAAAAAATTGATACTGAAGATGATTTTTTATTATTTTTCAATAATTTCCTATTTTTACGAGATTTTAGTTCATTTCGAAAAATTTTTGGGTGAGCCAGATTTTTTTTGGGTGGGCCATGGCCCACCCGGCCCGACATGAGTTCCGCCACTGCTTTGTTAAAATCATAAAAACTTGGGGATCATTTGATTTGCATCTTGAAAAAGAAAATATGATAACCATAAGTCGGTAATATTAATTCTTCACTTTAAAAAAAAGTAAGCTTTCAAAGAGCAGTTTTGTGACATGCGCTACAATGAAAATAAATTAGATATTCGATAACTGGTGGATGCAAAAGTGTTATGCTACCGATAACCTTGCATGCTGCACACGTGCTAAATTAAATAATTACCAAGCAGGCACGTATATGTATGTACGAGTATAAGCATAACTCAAACTTTTTCGTATGTCATCTTTCTCGTAAACAAATTTTTATTCTACTCGTAGATTACAGCGCATTCACATTTTACGAGTAGGAATGATGCATCACAATACGATTTTCGATTATAATGCTAGAATGCCTATACAGGGTGTTCCGCTTCGAGTTCACTATCAAGCAACATGTAGATAGAGCAACATGAGTTACATACATTTATGATGGTTTGCCTACTCTCTGGTTGATAGGAGTTGAACATTTTTTTCCTTCAGACCCACTCAGATGATTGGTTTTAAAAATTCATTAATTCGAAACTATAATGGAATAATCCGACTTGAACAATTATTTAGCAAGTATGATGTAGTATTTTAGTTATGAAAATGAGAGCAATCGAAGGAACTAAAGAAAAATATGAAAAGTTTGAGGAGAAAAAGTCTTCTATTTTTCATTTTTCAAAACTTTACTTAATTGAAAAATGTTATTTTAAAGTGTATATGAAAAAGTTTTTGAAAGAGAATCAACTGATGTATCATTATGGTATAGTAAAAATTTTAAGGAGAAAGTTAATTACTGTCTCAAAACAAATTTTCCATTCTTAGACTTTTTTTCTTACAAGTAAAGAAAGTTGAAAAAATCAGATTACCTTATTTTTTTTACAAGAATAGTCTTTCTTCGAGAAATGCTTTTCATGTCATATGATACAGCAATTTGTCTGTTTTCAAAAATGAATCTTCAAAGTACCTGTTAAAATAATATTTTTTTGATTACTTAAATTAAAAATAATTACATCTTTAACCTGAAAATGTGGCAGTCATCTTCAGAGCAAGTTTATTTTTGTCCTTTCAATTTTCAAAGAATTTCGCCGATCCAAGTCCAAAACCTTCTAAGTTCCGAAATAAGTATTACTTTTTTTTGGATTCGAAAGCGACAAAAGGGTGATGATGCATTTTTTGGAACTTAACAGACTATGAACTGAGGCTGGCGATTGTATTTTTGAATGATGTTTGTCTTGTAAAATTGTTCTGTATATCAGGATTTGGTGTGGCTGTAAAGTCCAGTATTTGAAATAAAAGAAATTGGAGTCTATTTTCAGAAAACTGAATAACACTCTTCCACTGCACGAAATGTTTGTTCACTCACAGCTCTATGGTTTCTGTTTGTAATGCGATATATTTATACGAATGACAAACATTGTTTTTGAAAGATGAGTGAGTTAGAAAGACAAGGACGGAAACCAACAGACAATGAAACTGACGGTAAGGGAAAGAGAGTTATACATTTTCTTAATCAGAACAAGTGAAAGAAGTTTTATAAAAGAGAAGGTGTCTGGAAAATTTCGTAATCCTGAAAACTTGTGAAAACTTAAATTTTCCTAATGAAAATAACTGCTTTTAAATGCCATTATGTCTTCTACGCCGCTCCTCCACTCCAGACTGCGGATTATTCGAGTCTTTAATTGCCAATAAAATTCTCAACATAAAATTCTTTACAATTTTACTGCAATTCTTCAGCTGCAATATTTGAATTGTGAATTTCGAAAGCAAGTAGGAAATTTATTGGTAGAGGAAAAATCCAAGTCATAGCCACTTCAGAAGGTAAAGTCACGAAGCCAAACGGAAATATGTAGCACCTTCGTGCATAAATAAAAAATATTACCTATATTGACAATTTTTACGGAAATTTTTTTAGCTTTAAAAACATTGATTTATTGACAAAGTGAGATTATCTATGAATATTGTGAAAAAAACTTTAAAACACTTGACATTGAGAAGGTGTGCACCATACCTCAGAGCAGGCTCAGATCTCCTTAAATATTATAAAACATTGACTTGTCTGCTTTATGTCGAATAGGTAAATATGGCAAAAATATTCAATATCCGTACATAATTGCTGCAATTTTTTCAGTATAGAAATGCAAGGCTCCTACAATAAACCCGGTACTTTATCGTAACAGGAAGACTACAACGCAGGTCATCGATCAAAGAATATCAATATTATTTGGCAATGAAGGCATACTAACGAAAATTACACACTAAATTTTTACATCCATCATTCTTTTGCCCTCTTTCCCACACTCTTATTACAAATCTTATTGAATTGTATTATGAGAACTGCAGAAACCTAAAATTGGAATAGGTAAACTTATATGGAACATTTTTGAAAGAAAGTTTACGATTATATTTTCAGTTTATGAATTCCAACATTTGGTACCGCTCCCCATTGAATTATCACCTGTTTCATTTCTTACCTCGTCTCAGTCGTCTGTTTTTTGAGGTGTCATTAAGATTTTTTCTCACTGGCAAAAAAAAAAAAAAAAGAACTATGGGAAAAAAGTTTTGCCATTGGATTTTTCGGTGTAATCGTAATAAACAAACATCATAACTTTCTCTGATTTTTATTTTGGGTATTTTAATAATTATTTTATAACAGGTATGTTCTCAGATTGCAAAACTTCCGACATACATTTATAGTCTGTAAAAAGTAGGTAATATCGACTATTATTGTATAAACAAGTTCATAAAAATTTGGATGCCCATTTGCTGGAGATGATATTTGTTCTTAGTTTGAAAATAATTTCCGCTAATATGACAAATGGGATAAAGTGGACAGATTTTGAGGTTTTTCCTCAATATCTCCCCCCTTCCCTCATCAGCTTAGAATACAGTTCTGGTTTCACGCATTGTAGATCTCAAATTTACCCTTTATAAATAATTCAATTCAATTTTCAAATAATTCAACGAAAAACGTGTCCTCGCGTTTAATATACGATTTTGTTGAGTGCGTGCGCGCGCACGCGCGCGTGTGTGTGTGTGTGTGTTCGCTTCAGTCACGCCTTCAACATGCAGCGCTTAGGTGGTAGAAAAGTGCAACATACCAATTTTGTTAAGAATTAAGTGAATTGGATAAAAGCGTATAAAAATTTTTGACTGTGTTCAAATATCTTTCAACATTTTTTGGAATTTGGTCCACTTTACTGTGACTTTGGGTGGTGCCGACCACCAAAATATCTGGAATGTGTTCCTCTTCACTTGCAAATTAATGAGAAGTTATTATTGAATTCTGTAAAAAAGGAAAGCATTTAGCAGTCATCAGATGTGTTGAAAATTCGACTGGATTGGTGGGTGGGTGAGAGAATGGCTAGAAAACCGGTGGCTGAATTGCGCCCCCATCCGTCAAAATAAAATGGGATGACTAAATTGGTGCCGCTATTTCGAAATAAAAAATCTGAATTTTTTCCACTGCAATGAGAAGAGAGTTACTATCCTATGTGTAATCAATACAAGTATCTACTATTCATTTCTCTTGTCAGAGTGAATGAAATGAATATTTGAATAATTTCACGTAAAAACTGTGATCGTAATCTTGGCGATTGAATATTTACAGATATCATTGATTAGATAATTCTTATTGCTATATTGTGCTGTGAATTTGGTAGTTCCAAAATGGATTTATATACAGCAAGTGCACTGGGCCTCGAAGGAGTGGTTAAATGCGCCCTTATGAAGTATTTTTATTAATTTTTTACTTATCGTGTCAATTAGATAACGTTTATATGATCACCCATAATCGTATTTATCACGTTTTATTTCGTTTGATATAAACAATAGAAATCCGACATTGGCTCTTCAAACGAATGAGAAAAAGTGGTCACCCTTAATGTACGCCTGTACGTATTGCCAAGAACATATTGTGGAACTTTTGGTCAGTTGTATTCCATCTTGCGTGTATTCTGTCGATGCTCAAAGTCAGACTCCGTTAATAGTGGCCGCCAAGTCAGGAAATTTGAATATTGTGAAGATGGTGGCTCAGGTATTGAATTTGCATATATATATATATATATGACCAGTTTACTCGAAGCTCTGAATAGATGTTATTTTTGTCGTGAATTTTGAATTATGAGTTCCTAACTCGGATGTATTTCTTTGTATTTGCAGCCAGAACTTTTGGATTGTAAAGATGAGAGGGGTTGTAGCGCATTATTCTATGCCGTGTACTATGGACACATGGATATTATTTACTATTTGGTGAAATGTGGAGCGGATGTAAATGTGAGGTAAGGGGAACGTTTCCAATAGTCACATGCGTGGTTTGCACTACTTACCTTCATTCAATCGACAAAATCGCTTTTTATTCTTGTGGACAATGTCTCGTAATAATGCATGGGCACTTAACATTGGAAATAACTAAAAATCAAACAAGTTGCAAAAATTTATAATTGTTAGATTATTAATCAAATTTTCGACTTGTAGCGATTTTCTTTGAAAATTGGGTCGGTTTTTTAACTGACGTCCGTGGAATAAGATTTAATTCTAATTTCCAGTACGTAACTTTGAATTTTATATATTCAATCGATGAAATTTAAAAAATTACTACTTTGGTTTCAAAACTGGAAACATTTAAGCTCCTGGTTCAATTTGCCTGATTCTATGTTATGATGAGCCAGTCGACGTTTATATCCTCTGAGAATCAAATTCAAGTTGAGTAAAATTGAAAGAGTACAGAAGTATGATCGAATGATGATGTTTTTTGCAGAGATTATAATTCGCAAACTGTATTGATGACTGCTGTTCAAAATGGAAGTGAAAATGTGGTTGCCCTATTATTGGCATTGGGAGCAAAAACCGAGTTGGTAACCAAAGATACGGGCTTGAGAGCGATCGATCTTGCTCAGCAGTTGAAACTTTTACAACTTATTATTTTATTGAGTGTTTCTTCAGGTGAATATATGCTTTGTAGTGCGATTATGTGATATTCATTTATCGATTCTTCAATTATCTATTTTGACCCCTTCAAGAATGTAGGGTAATTAAGATGAAAATGCTGGAACTCTTTATGGATCTTTTTCTTATTATTTAGCAACGTTTGGCTTGAGCATCCTCTTGGCCAACCTATGACTTCACCTTGGTCTTATTATGGCTTAGTATGATGCTTTATTTTACTCCATAGTTTCCTGCATGATTATTTATTGTTTCTGGTTGATTTTTATTTGTGGGTTTCAATCTACGAGTACTAATATAAGAGAAGAAATTTTTTTTCAATTACTCCGCTTATCAAGGGGGAATGATCAGAGAACTTATTGAATTTTGTTTCGGATGCTATTTTCTCAAAATGAGTGTTCCCTTCTTTTAAGTTATTTGAACGATTGAACGACTTTTTTTTTCTTCTGATTTCCTGTTTTCGTTAAACTACGAGTACATATATTTGTCCAGTTGAGGTTCGAGACTAATTTGTCATTTTGTGAAAACATCTAATGTCTCTTTTGTATTTTCATATTTCAGTGAAAAATCTGAGGACTTTATTTTGTAATTTAAGGCTGGACAACTATATAACTATTTTCAAAGAAAATGACATCGAACTTGACAAATTTTTGCAGCTGAAAGAAAGTGACTTGAAATTATTGGGAATAAGGTATGTGTATCAACATTTTTATTAATTACGTAATATATGTACTTACATATTTAGTTGGGTATATTCAGTCTTCTTGTTCGACTAGAATTTTACAAATTTTTCATAAGGCATAAATTTTAGTAGGTATTTATAAAATTGATGATTGAACTTACTTATAGCTTCGTTTTTGGTTTCTCCGTGATCTAACTTGTTACGAAAATATTGTTTCAGCAAAATTGGTCCAAGAAGAATTATGACACTTGCTATTGATAAATTTAATTATATGAATAATCTTAAAGAACAATTGCAATATAGTTCGCCAAACAAAACAGAATGGTCAATATTGGTTTAATGTGTGATTGTTTTTTTGTTTTTTTTTCTTTCTTAATTTATTATCTATTTTACGAATTATAATTTATTTATTTATTTCGACTGGGTTTCGCAAAAAGGGCCTAACGTGAGTTTTCTGTAGGAGTTCTAAAATTTGTGAGTATGATTCACAGCGCTATAAAGAATATTGACTTAAATGCGTAATGCTAAAGAATATAAGGGCCAATCTGAAGTTTGAGAAAGGCCAATCTCCCATTCTTTTTGCAACAGAAATTGAGATTGCCCTTTCTCTATATTTGTAGTTTTGCAATTTTAACCACTTCAAATTGGCCCTGTATTGAAAAAAAAAAAAAAACTAGGTTTGGCCCTTTTTTGCGTAACATAGTCGATTATTTAATTAATTTTTTTGATACTTTTTTTCTTAAATTTTTGTAATGAGTGTAGCTATGATGCATATTGTATAATTTTTTTAATTTGTGATTGTTACGGCACGTAACGTTTTTAATTTATTCGTGTAACTTATTGATATTGTGATAAAAACTGGAAAATTATGACCCATTCATCTGGATGAATGAATTTTTTAATGTAATTGAATATAGTAATACAAGAAATGGTGATCATCAAAGTTAAAATTGATATTTTTTATTATCTTAGTTTTGTTTGGAAATGCAATTTCTATAGCTACTCAAGTTTTTGCCAGTAAAAATGATTGAGTGTAAAAGATATCACAATTTGAATTTCCAAGTTCTTATACTTGGAGCTCAAATTGTTCAAGTCTCAATATTGATATCCAACATACCATTATTTGCATGTAAGTAGGTATATATTAATCTGTGAATCTTATAAATACACATTCAAGTCTCAGTCCAGCTCCTTTCTTGTTATTGAACTTATCTTTTGAATGTCTCCAGTGTGAAATGGTGTTTAATATTCACTTTTTTTTGTATTTTCCAATCTTATAGAACTCCATAATGATACATTCCATTTCACTAAATTGGTGATCCCAGGTTTTCTATTTTCCTCTTGAATATTTTAAAAGCTGTAAGTTTCTTTCTAAATTCGTTAACTTACTGCATCGAAGTAGTTTTTATTATGCTAATATCAATTACCAGCTTTGCACTACTGATGAACAAATTGATTTTGTTGATCAATGCCTTTTCGCCCCATAAAATCCCTTCACCTCATTCGCCAGTATATAAAACAGTGAGGCATTATCATTTCAGTTATCATAGGCTTAGAAAAGGAAAATGATCCATCTTGCTAACCAGATTCCTACTATAAAATTGGTAAAATAAGATAATGTAAAAAAACATAATTTGAGTCGTTTCATTCTTCGTTTCCAGATATCTCAGTTGAATATAAATTTATTTTATTTGTGTTGTCAGGTGACAAATGATTGTCGAGTTGGTAGAAAAATGGGTGGGAGACATCAAGTTGGTGGGAAAAAAATTGCTATTGTCATAATTCTTTTCGCGTTTTCAATTTTCGGATGCTCAGTTTCGGTACGAAATTTCTTTGGAATATACGAAGAAGACATTTGTTAGTCATTCGCACGTAGCCTACACGTACCTATTTTCGAATTTTGTAGAATCGTCTCACGGGTCCCGTTTGATTTGAGCGACGACGTTATCCAAAATGCAATCATGTGGCACCTTTAGACACGTGCGAACGTTCGTTGAATTGACAAAACATTTTTGTGACAACCAATTTTTGTTTTGGTATTTATTTGAAAAATCCAAATATAATGCAACGTTTTTTTCACTTCTAATCTAACTTTTTGGCAAACGCAGGAGACAATAAAGGTAAATCAGGTTTTCAGAAAGAAGAGCTGTTTCGTTTTCAAGAACGAGAGGATTATATTAAGAATGAAAGTTTTCTCGATAAAATTCGTAAAAAACAGTACTCACTATGCAGTGGCTAAGGAATCTGAAATGTATTGGAGTGAGAAGGACAATTTCATGATAAGAATCCTGGGCAAATGGAGCACATGACACAAGCTATAATTTGCACTGTAATCCTTCTTCAGTAAATTTTTTTCTTACGAATCGAAAGATTGGAACGTGGATGACAAAAACTGACTCTTTATACATATTAGGTATAGAGAGAAAATGAAGATGTTTTGAGACTGCAATTATAAGTGAATTTACTCGGGTAGGGGGAAGGAAGGAAGCCTGCCTCCTCCAATGCGTAAAATCTCACCCTTCAATGAAAATTGGAAATTGTCGTAGTAATGGAGAGAGATATTTTCTGTTTGCTTAATTGATGTGATTTTGAATTAAAATATGTATTATTCCTATTCATTTGTGAAATCGAAAATTTGAAGTTGCGCATCATTTGAAAAATAAGATTTTCTTTTCAAATTTTTAATTAGGTGCTTACTATTTTTAGTTTTAAGATGAGAAATTTGAAAATTTTTCAACAGTAAGAGATATGATTAGTTTCAATTACAAACAGTTCAGTTACTGTTTCCATCACAATACTGATGAAATTATCATTTTGTTGCAGACGTTTTTATATTTTGTAGCATACTTTTTACCATCTTAGATGATAATATACATATGTATTTTGCCATTTTTTTTGTCATTTCTACTACAAATCTTGAATTATGTCTAGTTTTTCTATTCAGACTGAATAGCAAAAATAACTATACCTAAAGTCTTTTCAGCGAAAAATCCCTTACGTTTGCATGTTGTAATATTATAGGCATAGATAGGTTCTATTGACTTCAGTTGTTTCCTGTTGAATGTTTTTTTAAATGCAGGTTGATTCAACTTTTTGTTTTTGGAAGTTTTTTGATGATGTCGTACAGTCTGTTCTTACCAAATGAGTGAAAAAATGAATTTTAATTTTTTTCAGAATTGGTAAGTTTTGGACTTAAGCTTCGGATATCCAAGAGGTAAAAAATTTTACTTCAACCAATGAAAATTGAAGCTATATAATGTTTCAAGTATTATATGTATCTTATTTGAGACTGACTAGAACAATATATAAGAATGCTGTTGAAGCACTCGGTAATTCCACTTTTTTCTCCATTATGAGCTTTATGGAGCCATATATGCCGCCATAAATTTCCTTCTGAACTCTCCAAACGTCGAATAAAGAGTAGAAAATACGTTCTTGAGTATTTTCACCGTTACACCGATAATTGGAGTAAGTTATTCTAATGAAATTATCAACCGTTACAGAATTTTATCGGTTCCGTGTACGTCGTCTGGAACGAGCCAAAGCTCCCCTGTTGCTTTTTTTTTTTTTTTCAGTCAATTTTTCTCTTTTTCTTCCATTTGTATACTCGTAGTTGCGATCTTCTTGTGATTTTTTCACTGTGGTGGCTGAGCGAAACCGGAACACTGATAGAGTATTCGATATGGCCTCGAACTCCATACGCATGCAATAGGCTACTTACTAAAAATGTCGGTTAACATCGTTTAAAAGGTTTTAGGTATTATTTATTCGAGTATAACGGGAAATGGACGCAGAAATGGCCACAGCGCTGCTGCACTAATGATTTATACACGCCGTGCACCGTTCCAGTTGTTATCAGACGTTTATTATATTATTCGAGGTTTGAGAGTTTAGGTGAGTTTGCGATTTCCCTTGTAGTTAGGAGGATCGATTCTTTCTCATACAGAGAGCACCCATTCTTTGTCTATGATAACTGACTTCAAGAATTGCAGTAGAGAGAGAAAAGTGAATGGTGGTGAATCTTGGAAAATCAGTGACAAATCTAGCGGATAGAGTTGGAGGCAAGAATAACAGTCCTCTAGATATTGTTAAAGGGTTGGCATCTTTTAATTTTCTTGGGTGTAGCAGAACTGAAATTTGTTACACCTTTTTTTGAAAATTAGTGTAGAGTGATTGGTTAACCCCCCGTCTCCACTGATTTGAAAATTTTCACGTGTAGCGATTTGGTGTATAGTATGCGCCATACCAGCTATACAACCTACGTCAGCCATAGATGGAAATTGAAATGCATTGCCAACATTTTTTAGATGAATATTAAATTATTATTGTTTTCTGCTATCGGCGCAATTGCTTATTTTGTACGTCATATTATAGCGAGAAACCTAATTTGGCTATGTTTATCTATATCTTTATCATACTTCTTCCTATTTTTATTTTACACTTTTTATTAGTTACTTACCTTCATTTTTTCTTCAATAAAAGAACCGAGAATAATATGTTGTTTACGTTGCACCATATCTTGTGGCTGGTACATCGTCAATTTTTCCATCATCAAATCAGTGGATATTTTAGATAGAAAGCATAGGTGGCACTTATGCCACCCAATGGCGAGGTAGTGCCACCCAGTAAAGTACGATAGTGCCACATGGCGCATAAAAATTTCAAAAGATATTATCCCTCCTTATCCAGAAAATGTCAGAAAATTTGTGTATAATTATATCATGCAACAAAAAAATGTTCACGTCAAATACCCTCCGCTCTCCCACCCCACCCCCTCAACGTCATTGATTGAAATCATTAGTACCACCCTGTGAAAATCTCCTAGAAAATTCTCTGCATAAAATTTTGGAGATTTTCTTTCATCTGCTCATTCTCACTATCAGAGCTCTTCAAAAAATTGGAGGAGTAATACCAGGAATCTTGCTCTTTAATTTTTGTGCACGTACAGTCACATACTCCTACCACCTCCTTTATGAAACTACCTATCCTTCTTGCTCTAAGCAAAACATTCAATTAGTAATCAGCTGAAGGATAATCACACAAACATGACACAGAGCAATTTCCATCTATGTTCTCTGTACAGTATACAGACTCATAACAAGACAAGGTCGTGTCTATTATGAGGAAGAGAAAAATTTCCCAGATTTTCTTATGAACTATCTCACGATTGAGGTGAACTAATGTTGTACTAAAAATAAAATTAAAATCTGGGTAAAATTGAGGAGGATGAGGAGGAGGAGGAATACCTTAGCCCCTTCGAGCTACTTACAAAGTGTGCCTTGCTAATTAACCAAAGTACTTATAAATATTTTCTAATTTTACCGAATAATCAATCAAATAATAATAAAACCTTTCTGTTTGTTTCAGGTGAGTTGCGTACATAATTAGAATTTCATCGAGGTTCGTTCTAAATTTAACGAAAAATTTGAAAAGTAAGTTTTTTCAACTGTCATATTGATAAGCTAAGTTATGCTAAACTTGGGTAAACTTGGATACTTTCGTTCGAGTTGAAAATAATAAAAAATTCTCATTTCTTAAAAATTTCGTATCGCTGCCTTGTCGAAAAAGTGAAAGGTAAAAAGAGCTCTAAAGTTTTTACATTGTCAAGAGAAAACTAGAAAATAAGAAAATATATTTTCTGCAAGTTTGTGCCGCAAATGAGAAATGATAACTAATAAAAAGGGAGCATTCGAATTTACACAGAAACAATCTCGCAAAGCTTGGAAACAAACTTGCAAAAACAAAGAAGGCTTTTAAAACGCTTCTGTTCGTTTACTGTACCTATATATTATAATGAAGCTTCAAAGACCATCAAGCATTTGGTATAAGCATATTAGACGATTTTATAAAAAAATCATTATTGTCTTGCAGCATTTCACGTAATAGGTACCAAGAATTTACAGGGAAAAAAGTCCTGTTGAACAAGAACTGTTAAAACCATTGAGAAACGTTATAAAATGCAGGAAAAGAAAAAAACGTGAAGTAATTTGGATGGAAGAAAGCGAGAATATCATTTGTATAAATTTTTAATAAAAAAGCTCTCAGGTAGCAGGATAAAAAATAATTTTCATTCAAGTTATATGCTCCATAGAAAAAAGCCATCTTTACCGTTTAATAGCTTCCATGGCTTGAATAAATTGTGGCTCTTTATCCTTTTCATCGAAAGCAAAATCCAAATTAAATAAATAAATTATTCTTTTTTTTTCCTCTTTCGAATTCGCATGTCTTTCCGAAGAAGGGGAAAACTGGAAATTTGAACCTTGAAATCCTTAAAAATAATCACGTACAGTGCAATATTCCTCATCATTTTGATAATCCATTAGAATTTATCCACTTTAAAATTGGTTTCTTTTTTCTTAAACTACGAGTAAATTTACTTGTAAGCCATAAACGTTTTGTTTATGTCATTGCATTTTCACCCTTGTGAAAGAGGCAGATATTTTGAATTTTCATGAAACCAACATGCGGAAAACTTCCTCGTCAGAATGTGAGGGTTTCAATTTTTCTGGTCGATATTAATTTTCAACCTTTTGATTAACATTATTATGAGAAAAACAAGCGGGTATCAAAGTTTCAAATCAATGTTATTGAAAGAACCTGAATTTTTAGCAGAATTTTCCAACAAAAAAAAAATTGCCTGATCCTGCATCTCATTGATGAATAGAGGATCTGAGCATATTTGTGGAGACTGGAGAGAAAAAGTTATAGGATATGAAGGAGGAGATGGGAAGTTCACTAAAAGAAAATATAAGCCAACACCCATAATTTAATTCACATTGCAGTTTTATATATTTTTTGCCTCTGAGATACAGCTCGTCAAAGTTGAAAAGTGATTCTACTTATCCAATTTGATGGTATTTACTAATAATAATTATGTTGTTTGTCTTGAGAAGTAAGAAAGTACTAAATTGTTCGACTCAATAAGCTATTATTTGTCTTCTAAGTGCTATTTCTAATTTTTATCTGCTCAGTTTAAAACTCAATATAACTAACAAAACCAGGAAGAAATTGTTTCCAGTGTTTCTATTCTTTGATTTAAAAACTGCTTTTCTCCAATGCTGTTGTGTTGGTATATATATATTTTTTTTTTTCATTTGCTAACCACATCAGCTACTCTCTATGCAAATAATTAATTAATCTAGTTTGTTTTTTTATTCCTACTTCTGTGCATTTTCATTAATCTTCACGATTATGTTGTCTTCTTTTTTCGTCGAACAAAAAAAGTTTTGTGTGCTCTTCTTCGTGCGAAAACCCGTATAATCTGAGTTTGAGTTTGAACAAGACCAAGACCTAGAAAGAGAAAAGGAACTCGAAATAAGGTCGTCGCGCTTGTTGTTAAATCAACGTGAAAAGAAAAAAAATTCAACTGAAAAATGTTGATTTTAATTCGACAAAATGGAGGCATACATGTAGTAAATTGAAAGGTGAGGAAAAAGGTTGAGCAAGGTCTGTATTTGTACTCGTCTATACTCATAAGTCACTAATCATATGAAAATGTCGCAAAAATTTTTGGTTGTAAATATATTACGTTTATTTACACAATTATTAGATTACAAATTTCAATTGCTTCTTGTGTGCACACAAGATTTACGTTTACACGAGTATAATTTATTTTTTATCGCCTCCTCTTAAACGTAAAATTCGATGATTTATGACACAACGGCGTGTATTTTTTGGTAAATGTGTGCCTGTGTCTATTCGTATTTGGCCTTTTTTTGCTCCCTTGCCACCTATTCTGTGGTAGTTTTCCTCACAATGTAAATTATCGATTGTTAAAACTGTCGGTAAGCAATCGAAAATAGCAAATTTGTGGTTGGAGGGGTATCGAGGTGAAAAGCGAAAGTTTATTGTAACTTTTGTGGAAGTCATCTTTTCCTCGCTTTTGTATTCTGCACAACTGTTTACGCTTTTTCCTTATATCAACCTATACCTTATATTATAGTTTGGCTATTAGTTTCATTTTCGTTGAATTCCATGCTTCGTTAATTAAACCCCAGGGCATAAATTATAAAATATTAGGCTACACTCTATTTAGAGAATATGTAGCTTTACTTAAAGGCCGTTTCCAGAAATTAAGTTTTGGTTAATTCACCTAAATGATTGTATGGTTATTAAAAGGTATACAAGTCAACTCCACCCTCATGAAAATTGCATAGAAAGTCAGCTCCGTGTCAAAGTGGAAACCGTGTGACGAACTGAGCAGCTGACTTTCATAAATTTGCAGATCGATTTTTCTCAGAATTTACATCACAATAGTACACTCCATTAATAGGAACTCACTTTCATTATTATCTGATTTTTCGTATTTGGAGCTTTATTTTCACCATTTATCTACTCAGCTGTACCTATTTGATTTTCACGTACACCCCCCCCCCATCCAAATCAATGTTTATAAATTTAAAGATATATATGATTTTTTCAGTTATACTTACCCAGTATCCACTCATGATTCGGCAAATAAAATATTAGAAAATTTTCGCTATAAGTAAAGATGACTTTGAGGAGCATTTCCAGACTTCAAAATTTAAAATCCGTTCAGCCGGTCAGCTGAAATCAGTCCCTATTTTTAAATTTTCTGTCGGTTTTTCCAAGTCGGAAAAGTTTCGTATCCAGCTGAAGGTATTTGGACTATCGAGCAATTTAATCAGGATTTGAATTACTTAATCATGATTGAAATTTGCATGATTGAATCAGTCATCAATCATTTAATCATGGAAACTAACCATGATTAATAATCATCTATCATCAATCATGATTATTTTTCGTCAATCATAATCATGATTGAAAATTTAGCCCAACTCTGTACACCGATTGCCCTACTTATACAGTGAAAAAATTATGTCACAAAAAGTAAACATCGCTGAGAAAACAGACTTCGAATTTGAAGTGCTATTCATGAGTATAGGTTATGTACTTAATATAAAAGTGTTTTTTTGTTTTCCTGTAAAATTTGAAAAACTGGACTTATTCGCTTTTTGCATATCACCTTTATCATCATGAAACCGGTAGCGCATGCACTTTATCAGATAATTTCGATTTATGAGAAGTGAGATAAATTCAATGACTAAATATATATCTAATAACCCTTTCCTAGAAAAGTAGCTGTACCTTCATAAAATTCCTTCTAAAACAAGTACTAAATCAAAACCGTAGGTAACTCTGCTCTTGATTTTTATTTTTCTTTGTTTTTCTATGAAAACAAGTCATGAATGATTGACTTCTCAATTTCTGCTTTTAACAAAAAGGGCGAGGTAATTATGGTTCTCAAATTTCGAACAAACTTCAAAACTTCCTTGTGTCAGTAATTCGAAATTTAAAGGACACGAACGAAAACTTCTCGCCTTTTGCTGGAAAAAGGAAACGTTTCGAATGTACATATATATATTCGCTCCAAAATCCATAAATTTTCAATAAACGTAGAGCACTTCGTTCGCAGAAGTTTTGCCGGTAAATTCAACACGACAGAAAAATGGATCGAGTTCGAAACATTGCTTCATTTCCCAAGAGCTTATCTAATAAAGTACAAAGAGTGGAAACAAAAAAAAAACCAAACTGACTGCTCCAAAATTTTTGGAAAAGAAGATGATCCTTGAAATTGACACAAAACGAATCGAAAATTTTTGCTGCTGGGTAATTTTTTAGAGACTTTTGCTGTTTTTCACGCTTGTCACGAATTCCTTCCACGTCTTAAAATTAAATTCCAAAACTTTGGGGAGTCTCTATTGAGTGTTACATGTTGGTCGTTTATCTAATTCTACTATTTACCAAGTAATATTTCCTCTTGCGCAAAGGCTATAAAACAAATTTCCAGCGGGGTGGAAATCCTCTTGTGGGATTAATTTGAAATATTGTAAGTATTATAGTCGTCTGATTCAAATGCACTGCATTATTAGAAATTGAAACTAACGCTTTTTCCTGTCATTTTAGGGCAGGTCCATAGCCAGGATATTTTGTAAGGAGTTGTGATAGCTTTATTGGTGCCAGGGTTGCCATGTTGAGAGAAAAAAAAAACACTATAATATGAAAATTTTCCCCAAAAAAGTGATACCGTAAAAACACGAAGACAAAACTAGAAAACATTTTTTCGAGTTTTGCTTCTTTTTTTTTAAATTTTAAATTTTATTATATTTTTGGTAATTTTATGAAAAACGCTGGAACAACATTAGAAAAGCAGAGAGGGGCTCTGCCTGGTGTAAGAAGGCTCAGCCTCCAATAACCCCTTGGCTACGGCTCTATTTTAAGGGAGTTTTAGGAGTAGGACGAAATTATTTGAAAATATTCTTTGGTCTATTCGGCAAACTTTTGCATTGGATTTTTACTTAAATATAACATTTTTACTATACCTATTTTCGCCATCCACAACTTCAACCTATACATTTTTTTATGCTTTTTAAACTACCTTTACCTCAATTTATACATCAATCTTGCAGATTTCTCGTAAAATCTTGCAAAAGTTTACTATCATATGTGCGAGTACATGAAATAACGTCACATACACGAGTTATAAAATTTTGTAAATCATAAAATTTTAATTGGGTTGTTAAATTTATGAGTTGACAGATAAAATTATTTTGGGCTAGAGGCTTAAGTGATATAGTTTTTAAAAATGACCAGCTGATGCATATTGGTGAAAAAAATTTATATGGGAAGGTTTCATAAGGTAAGAACGTATCCTTTACAAGTGAGCAAAATCTCTCTGAGCACCCGCTTTTTGACGAAAGTTTTGACCAAATAGTCGCGTATAAAAGTTAGAAGACTTAAAATGACCAAAAAGTTAGAATTTTTCATCAAGTTACCTATATTATGACTCATTCATCGGTATTCAGTACCTGCGTGTTATTTTATTCACCCCTTTCTCTGTTCCACGTTCATAGATTGGAAAATTGACGTCATATTCGGATTCATCAGCTCAAAATTAGTAATCGTCGATACTTTTCTCGTATTTTTATTTTATTTTCACCCTTTCCCTCGATTTTGAGCGTAATTCTGTCCAATTTGCAATTTTTTCCCAGGCTATACATACTCTTGTATACGTACATATATCTTGAAGGGTACATATTTCAGCTCCATTTTACAGACATTCTATACGCTGTACATGAATTTTGATAATAACTTTTTGTATGGAAAATTTAAAATTTAAAATTTTTTGTTGGAAGTAATTTTGTGATTCGAGCCGCAGAACTGGTTGTATTTGCAAAAAATTGGTTTGGAAGCATTATAATCCACAACTGGGGAGCGTTCCACCTCTCAGATTTTTGAAGACTTTTGATATGTTATAGAGGGCCATAAATACGAGTACTACCCATAACCAAATTTTCAGTTTGTAGCAAATTTATTGGGGGTTAGACCATTTTTTCAACTAATTGTTCCTGAGCTTATAGTACAGGGCTGCATAAAATAATGACAATGAAATGTATTATAATTTTTCATCCAAGTAGGTACCTATCATCTAACGCCCACTGAAAAAAAAAAATTGACATCGTCAATGTTTCGCAAAGACTACTCGTATAATCAAGTTGAAAAAATTCTGTCGTTTCATCAAATTTTTCTCTGCAGGGTTCACCAGCTGACATTTATTCTATTAAGTAATGAACTTTAGAAGACAAACGAGTAAAGCACTTGGTTTACATCAATTTTTATAGATATCACCTGTGAATTTCTACTTCGGTAATACTCGAGAAATATTTCCTAAGTAGGTATATGAGATATGCTCTTTATTTACTTATTATCATTACCCTATAAAAATACAAGAAGTCATAAAAATGTTGATGCAACAGGTATATTAGTTGGCTGTTCAAGTAGCAAATTACTTCATCATTTATGAAGATATTTGGTAGATATTAAGGAGACTAGTGCCATTTAAGCGTAGCTGTCACTTTTTGAACACGGGTTACCTAGGTCCTATACTTGGCTCAGTTCTCTTTCAAGTCTTGATTAATGATTTCTCTGTATTTAATTTTATATAAATCTTCAATATGTACAACTCTTCTTGAAGAAAAAGTTAATGTTTCTTGAAATTTACTTCTACATACAGCCTTAAATGTTATGGTTTTGAAAATTGTTGCCAAGTTTAATATCTATAAGCAAGTATTATAAATGTATAATTATTCTTTTTATTAGACGTTTAGTTGAAATTTTGTGTGTCCGTGTGCATCTAATGTCATCGTATGATGACGTCATCATACATAAGCTGAATGAGACTTTTAGTCGATTTTGTGCGTGTCCTTGTGTGTCCAATGTTATCATTTGATGACGTCTGTCTGCGGATGAATGATTTTTTTGCTCCCAAATTGAACTTACAAATTGAGCCTACAATTGATGTAAAAGAGAATTCATCTTCGTCTTCACGACTCTTCGTGAAGGCTGCAGCTATTTTACTCATCTTAGAATGAAGAATTATAGTTGCTTGTTATCCAAATGCCTTTGAAAATTTGATTCATATTATATACCACCATCCTATTCCCTTATCTGCATCTTCTCCCGTTAAATTAAGTTATAGTTAGTATGCATATAAAGCCCCTCTAAATGAATCGCCAAGTTAAATTTTTTTCGATTTTTTAGAAACAATGGCGAGAATACCAGAAACGTTTAAATTGTCACAAAAGTAAGAGACAAAGCCACAAATTCAAGGAGGTTGAAAGTTTCAGGCTGCGGTGGGTACAGACTACTCCAGACTGAATACGCTTTGAGAATATTACAAATTAAGCTGGCTCTCGATTACTGTACATTCTCATTCGATTCGAGTAACACGAATTTCACACATCAGCTATAGTCGTTACTATTTTCTGTTTAAAATAGTATTTGTATGGATAATGACGAGCGCCCCTTGAAAAAACATTTTCTACTTCATATAAGTTCGTGTTTACGTGCTGTAATTTTCTGAGCTTAGCCGCATGTCTGCATTGTCGTTCTGAAGCTGAAATCAGCTTTTGCCGCAGTATAGGTTAAACATTTTGTATCCTTTCTTCAAAACAGATACAACTCAAAAAATTCAATTTTCCAGGAGAGCTCGTCAAAGTTTTCAATTATTAAAACTTGTCGAAAATAAGTTAATTTTAAACCAATTTTGTTCATTCAAAAGCCAAATGACTCAGACTTAATTTATGGTGTATTTGTTGAATTTGATAGCCTTTTCTCTTTCGCTGGTCCACAAACAGCCCCCATACAAGTTGTATCCCTTTTACACGGGTGGCAGTGAAGGTTTTCATTGTTTTCTTGTGTTACTTTTAAATGAGTTGTATCATTTTTATGTAATTATGTTGCAATTATTGAGTTGTATCGATTCTGCAGAATGCCCAACCTAATTACTTTATTGAAAAAAGTATGGAAAAAGTTGAGTTTTATCAGTTTCTAACTTTTATAGTAGGGTCTAGTAGTGGAATCATTAAGGTGATTTTGGGGGATTAAAGTATGAGACCCTTTAAGAGACTTTTTTTCCTTATTAACTCAAAACTTGATTTTTTTGAGTTGCTGTGCTTCATGTACAGAAATTCTAGAAGAATCGATTCTTCAAAATGTAAAAAAAAGTTGAACTTGATGAAAAATCCAACGAAGCTCGAGATGTAAGGACCCTATTACTGGATCTCGAAACAACTGCAGATTATTATGGTTTCTATCCGAGTTGACAAAAGCAGTATGATAATTAGGTATTATCTCCATAAGTAAGGCAAGTAATGACATTTCTTTTCTCATATGTCGAATATTTTTCGAAATGAACGCAGCACCTCTTAACTTCAAGCTGCCGATATTTATAATATATTTGTCAATTAAAAAATCAAAGACTATATTGTGAACCAGTAAAATTACAAAGATATCTCAATTCAAATTAGACGTATTGTATAAAACAGTAAAATAACCAATTCATATAGTTCTGGAATTTCACCGCGAATATTTTTGGTTTTTCACTGAAACTTTTTCAACATAATATTAAGTCAGTTCTATTCTTGTTTGAAAAATGTTTGCTCTTTGAAGGTTACATTATTGTTCAACAAAAGGCGGTTAAGCCTTCCTGACCTAACCCAGCCATCATCTAAAAACACCTACACACCCAATATTTGTCACATTTCTAAGCTTCATTATAGATTTTTTTGTTTTTATGACAAATGCAGTTTATTTGGTGGCACCGGAAGCGAACTGTCATCGCCAATAGATGGATCAGTCGTGAATAATTAAAGTTGTACCTACACCCGGAATACAGTAACCAAATTAATGTATTTTTGGATCGACGTCTGACTACTATATGGGTGCCGGGTGGAAGTTTCAAGTCGAAGTAGCCTACCTTCACTCCAAAAACGTCGACTACGATTCTCTCATTTTCTGATATACGCTCGTATACTTATATATGTTTCTCCGTACCCAAACTTCGGTCGGAAGTGTCATGCTTCAAAGAGACTGCTCTTTTGTTCGAGAATAGAATCTTATCGTCTCTGGTCGTTCAAGTTACAGGCGTGAAAAGGAAATGTCAGAATATCAACGAAAACTTTTTTTTTAACTTCGGTAGATGATTTTTTCCTCGAATAGGTGTAGAGCTGTGTCAACGAAAATTCGGTGCAGTCACTTCTCTTATTCAATTTTCTCAATAGTATTTTACTCTTCTGTCGAGTAAAGTAGATTTCAATAAAATACACAAAAGGTGCATGAGATGTAGCAGCCATCGTTTATAAATGTAATAATTTAGTGTACAATCGAGCAAGTTTAATAAAGCGCATACACATAAAGTCGCAAAATAACGCTCACACTGTTTTTTTGGAGCTTGATGGTGAGAAAATGAAAATGTTAATAAAGGCATCACCTCTCCAAACCTGAGAACCTCGTAATTTATATCCTTTGAGTTGGAGCAAGAAATCTGCACTCAGAGGGGTTGTAAAAATATTTGAGTACAAAAAATTAGAATTGCGATTGAAAAAATGGTGTCTAATAGTTATTGCTTCTTTTTTTTTTTCCGTAAAAAATCGTTATTTTGATACTAAAAAATACATTGCAAAAAAAAAGTACAACAAGGAGGTAGATAGCTAAAATTTGACCTGAAATGTAGATTTAGCACCTAGCACCCTCAAAATTTCTCTTCTCTGCATCTCACAACTTCACAGGGTCCTTACATGTCGATTTTCGTTGGATTTTTCATCAAGTTCAACTCTTATACATATCTTCTGATTTCTCACACTCGAAAATCAGTCTTTTTTAGCCTTATTTTGGCAGAAGGGAAGGTAGGTAGATGAAATTTGACTTGAATTTTTGATCTATTACCGTATAATATTTTACTATAATGATGTAATTACACTTGAATCTAACCCTCGTATGCATTTTCAGTTCCAAAATATTTGTGATCCTAATATCGCCTGTTGGTGGTGATATTAGGGATGTTTGGAAACACACTCATTGAATAGAAAATGTGGTGAATTTAGAAGACATTTCATTCCAGGTGATCACAAAGTAGACCTAGACCTGATTTCTAAATTTCCAAGAATGTTGATATTAATGAAAACTTTGGAATTTGTGAATCAAATCAATGAGTCGAGAAATAAAATACTCGGGTATTTAAGTTAATAGATCGATAGAACTTAATTTCACAGATGATATGGATAATTTTTACTTTTTGAAAAACGTTCTTAATGATGTTGATTTATCGAATTCAAATTTAGCTAAAAGACTAAAACTTTTAAACGAACTTTATCTTCAGCTTCTTTCACAAGTAGATGAAAAAGAAAAAAAAAACGTTTCTGTAATACTTAGTCGTCGAAAGAAAATTTCAAAAGAAATAATTTCAAGTCGTTTTTTCATCAAGAAGTGAAATAAACAGATTTTTACAACGACGAATGAATGCAATTTTAATTCTGTTTTACTTTTTCCATTCGTTTTCCTCTTTTCTCCTCTAATCGAATTGGAAAGAAAACGATAACGAAAATTTACCAAATGAGGAAGAAGCAGCCAGTGCAGAACTCAGTTTGTAAAATGAAAAAAAAAAAATGGAGTATTTGGAACCATAATATAGGAAACTGATGCGAGAACTAAAAATTTGATGAGTTGCACATCTTTGAAAATTGAATCTCATGTTCTCAAAAAAAAAAAAAAAAAAAAACTTCACTATACGCGAATAAAAGCTTCCAAAAAGTTTTAGTTAGCATAAGGTAAGTTTACATCATTTTATTTTGTATAGTTGAGGTTTCTAAATCCGAATTTCAGGTCTTTGAGCTGCATACCTCCCCTATGGTTGCGATATGAAATTTAAAAAAAAGTCTGAAATTTTAATTTACCAATTTTGAAATGACTTGATAGATCATCTATCATGCAATACCTATATCGGAGATTTTTCTTTTTCAATTCATGTTCTGTTCTTCGCCGATTTATAATTTTTTAGCCCATGCACAATTAGGTAACTTATTTATATGTTGTACATTTAAAATAAATTTGTCTGTACATTCTGCACTTTCATCTCGAATGTTGATTTGTTCGTTAAATTGACAATATTATATTAAATTGTAGTTCTCGTTCAGTTTCTCTTTTGATGCTTATCTATGCGTTTAGTGTTTTTTTATTTTTTGCTTCTATTCCTGCCACGTGTTTTTTAATTACAATACCACTGGCCGGCCAACGACTTCTCTCCTAGGATTTTAATAAGTTAAATGCCTAAATCCTTATTAATAGACGCCAATAAAATATACGTACGGATGGTTTTAATTAATAGGGCACTTAAGCGCAGCGAAGAATTTAATAGTGCAGTATTATGACCCCGTTCACAAACTCAATGTGAAGAAATTTGTTCTTTCGAATTTTGTAAAAGTTCACATGGAAACAATGACGCGTACGTATTTAACGCGAGGTTCGCAGTTGGCCAGATTTTGAAACTTCCTCGCCCAAAAGTGAATGATCTACTTGGCTGAAAGTGTGTTGAAATTAATGAAAAGGTCAATGGTATGGTTCACTGCATTTTGCTACTCGTTTAATCAGCAGAAAATCTCTAAGTATTTACGACTAAAGTGTAGTGTACGCAGTTTTATGACTGATATATATTTTTTTTTTTGAATGAATGGGAGAAGCAATTCATTAACTCGATCTATTTCTTGCTTTGTATGATGTTTCAAATGTGATGCGAAATGATAGCAAATAATCTGTAACAGAAACTACAAAAGGAGTTTAAAATAAAAACTCTGCTGACATTTTAAAATTATGAGGCACTCGCGAGGCTCCTCCACTCTTTCTGTGTACAGATAGGTGTTTCTTTTTGATTGACTTAAGAGTAAATCATTTTCATGAAACATTGGCTGAGAATTACCATGCGTGGAAACTAATAAAAAGCACAAGTACCTATGGCATGTTTTGAAAGCAGTTATCGAAGAAGGGTCTAACGTAAGAAAATAGCGTTTTGAGATATTAACGTTCAAAGTTTTTGTTTAATTGTAAGATGATATAGGTTATAGGTGTGAGATTGAGCTCTGAGAGGATATTAGTATTTTTGTCTGGTCTATTGACTATTCAATGAGCTATGTGTCACAAGTTTAATATCCGTAGAAATGAATTTACTGCAATTTAGCTGAAACCCTACATAGACCTTTTTTACGTATCCATTTGATTTGAATAACGTAAGCATGGCCGGCAAGTTTAGTTTTCCCATTATATAGCAGAGTTTTTCTGATGGCTGATATCCTTCACTCACCTACTATACCCCTCCCGCTCCAAAAAAAATTTCTAATATTTTAAGATTGGGAAGCACATTTTTTGGCTACGTTTTCTTTTTTCAACTTTTTTCTGTGTGCAGCTGTGATACATACAAAATTTTCCCTTTTTGAATTTTTTCAGTGTGTAGCAGTTTGTGCTCCGCTACACACCGGTTGCCGGCGGTGAATGTAAGAGTCGGCTTAGAAAAATTTCAACTTTAGTTTTGAATTTCTTATAATCGAAAACCATAAAACAGTACCACAATATTATACTTATTTATAGTACAAGAAACTGGAACAAAGCTTTCTTATAAGGGTATATGTGTACTTTACTAGACGCCCAATCTCCACAATTCGGCTTTACAAATTTCTCATGGGAGAAACTTCTGAGGATGAAATATGAAAAAATATAAATCAAACTTCTCGATTAGCTCAACCAAATACGAAATTTAGGATTTTTGTTATCAAACTGCCCGATAAATCTATATTTAAAAAAAAAATTTTTCATAAAATGAGGGAATTTTCCCGACTGTTTTCTCGCTGAGTTTTTATCTAAGAGATACGATTTTTAAATATATTAAAGTTACATGATGAACTTAAGCACGTATAGAGTTAGATTTTTATATAAAATTAAACAACGGCTTCTACGCCCGGTTTCACATGGTGTCGGATATCGGATATCGGAGTATATTGGCCAAATCTTTATCGGGTGAACTTTTGTTCACACGTAGCCAATTTCACCCGATTTTTATCGAACGAATATATGACAGCCAAAAGTAGGTATTGAATTTGATCAATAGTTTGAAAAATGTAGGCTGATTGATTATCGGCCAATCATCGGTTGTCGTATGAAAGAAATAATAAAAATACATAGCCCTTTATCTCTTTGGCCAACAATTTGTCGGACCGATATCGGTGGTTATCGTAGGGGAAGCCCGACAGCAAAACAACTATACTCTGTTCAACTTAAGAATGCCTAAAACGGAACGTCAAATTCACATTTATCAACAATATAAAAATCGGATGTGTGATAAGAAACAAGAAAGTAAAATCGGAAGCGTAGCCAAATATTGTTGCTGAATGTGAACGAGTACCTTTTCCTCTCCCCGGAGCCCTGCAAACTGCAATCCGTTTTAGGCATTCTTAAGTTGAACAGAGTATAGCACCTATATCGGGTCGGATATATTCTCATGTCCCAATATTTCACCATATAAAAAGTTGGCCGATATTGCCCGATATCCGACACCGTGTGAAACAGGGTTACGGGTACGCAAAGTTGATGTAACTTTTGTAGCTAATTTTAGCTACCAGAAAATATAAATTGAAAATTCAACTCTATATATCGGTAAGTACTCGTCATTTAACTATAACATATTCAAAAATCGTATTTTCAAGTTGAAAACTGAGGCAGAAATTAGTCGGGAAAATTTCTCTGTTTTTTACATTTTTTCGCGTGGTAAAGCACACCCTTAAATCATTAAAAATTGACAACTGGAAGACCTATGAAAGTCCTTTGCCAGCATGGTCAATTTTTTTTGTTGAAATTAATATTGAAAAAATGTAAAAAACTATAAGGACAGAGCTGACTTGGTCATTAAATAAATTCTACAATTTCAGGAATTTTTGAGATAGTGGGCTAATGTGGGCTAAATGATGACTCTGTAGCAAGAAAGAAGGCTACAGATTATGAAACTGATGGATTTCAAAGAATGGCTTAAGTCGACTCGGGTCCTTCTTTGATATCCACTTTCCATTCAGAATTAAAATCAGCGTGAGATCCTGAGAGGCAAATGGATAAAAAAAAAATGGTCTGAGGTTCTCTTATTTTTTCAGCTCTTCTATTTCCTTTATTTGAACAGATTAAGGATGCAAGATGATTATTTAACTGAAAAAAAACTCATATTTGTACAATAAGTACGTACTTGTAATATTCCACAATGGCTTGTATGTTTTTTTATTTATTTTAAATTCTCAAAGAAAACGTGATCGAATCTGCACATAGTATATTTCGCCGAAATAATATTACAGACCAATGCACAAAGGATTGTTATTTAATTGCAGACTACGTCCATATGGTCGTGATAAATTGAGATCTATTTTTACGATAATTAGTTACGATACTTATGCGCGTTTTGTTTCTTTCCTTTTTGGTAGCTGGCCCATAAGCAGACGTATACATATATGGATAAAGAGATTACATGCTCTTTGAGTTTGGAGACAGTAGACTATTACATATATAATTATGTTGTTAGATAGACCTCTCGAATAATTATTATGAAATTCGCATACTACTGGCCCTAGCTGCTGTAAAATTTTGAGAGTATCTAACGATGATAGTTGAACTCAAAAAGTCATTAGATAAAATATTCTAAAGTCCAGTTTAATGAGACAGAGAAAAAAATTAGCAAACGACTTTCAACACTCTTGGATAGGTGGGTTGCCCAGAAAAAAATACCTAACTTTTCCACCTGCACCCTTCTTGAGATTTTTGTTGGAGGCGTTGATATAACCCAAAATTCAGTTTTTCGCTTATAGTTTCTTAAATATCGATTTTAGGGAAAAAAGTCCTTGTACAAAGAATGTTTAGAATTAAATTTTTTATAAATAATGTTCTTATGCGAATTTCTCTATCTTTCACAATTACGGAGTTACAGGATTAGCAAAATTTCAACAACCAAAAATCAACATTTTGATAGATTATTTGAAACTTAGAACCTATCATGTATCATTTGACACCTATCTGTTGCCCAAGTTTCTACTTAATCGAAACTAAATTGCATCCTCCAGAGCTTAGAGCAGATTGTCTTCAATTAATTACTAAGAATCTACAATATTGTTACAGACAATTACGGCAAATAACGGGCATTATTGTATAGTTTAACGTTTAATGAGTCTTTCATTTGCGATTAACAAAGTCATAAAATAATCTACTCTGATGTGCTCGGATGTAAAGAAAAGAAAAAAAGACGAATATAAAAATCTTAAATCACTTTTATGCCAGACGCATATAATTTGTAATGATATTTACTTCTTGCAGACTGAGAATCAGCAGCTCTGGTGCACATATTTTAAATTTCTTCTGGGGATCAATTAAATTAATGAGATGGCTTCTAATGCCAATGAATTCTAACAATGTGCGTCTGCGTGAAACAAGATTGATAAAAAAATCTCATCTCTTGTAATTAAAACAGCTTAGCTCTACAAAGATGGATTCAATGCATTTTTTTTCACTGTTAAGGAAAATTAGACGGGCTGATGGTCATTTTTAAAAATATAATAAGTGAGAATATATAATATGTACTTTGAACATTTTTTAGTTTTCTTTTTTTTAGTTTCTCCGGAGATTTTGTTAAAATTTGTTTTTTGATTTCATCAGAGAGTTGCTGTACGCATTTTTTTTTTTACCAATTATAGATAATTTTAGACTAGATCAAAATGTGTTTACAAGAAGCACCATTTCCTTTTCCCAACTCAGTTTTTATAAATAGCCCTTGTTTCGAGTTTCTGACAATTTTGCATATAAATTAAAGGTTCGTCGAACCCAAAAATTTTACTAAATATTATTTTTAATTTTGTTTTAGCGAAGAAAATTCTTCTGATGGGACGCAATCAGAAAAAATAACAAATCTCGAAGAAGCTCACAAAATGATTAAGCAATTACAAGGAAAACTCAAGTCACAATCACATCAATTTTTAAATTGGCAACGAAAATTTCAATTTCAGGTAAGCTTTCGTGTTGATTACCTACATAAACACCAACCCAAACGGAAACTCTCTCATAAGATTATGTTCCAAATATCTCAACGTCATAATTATTAATATTATGTTTCATTACCTAAAGGCTAAAAATACTTCAGTTCATTTCCCACCCACTATATTGCCTCATAAAAAAATCACAGACTCGTATAAGTGAAGAAAAATTCTACCTATTTGAGCAAAATTTACTTGTACAGCACCTCTACGGAATACCTGAGTGCTACTTTCGAAAATCACTCTGGCAACATGTGGCCGAAAGTCCTATACTTACTTGTATTTTTGTTTTCTTCATTTTTTTTTTAAACTACATAAATACATATTTATAATTCATACATAAAAAATTGTTGAAATCAAATTTATTATCATTAAATTTTCAACAAAAACGGTCGTCTTCAAAATTGCTGTATCTGTTGTGTACCTGTACTACGTTATAAATACAAATTGGAAAGTATAGCTTTTGATTTTTCTAGATTTTCATTTTACGTCTATTTTAAATTTGAATTTATAACTTCGTATTTATTTCAGCAAGAACAATTTTGAAGATAACTTTTCTTGTAGAAAATTTTATGACAAACAAATTTGGATATAATAATTTTGCAAATACATTAGGTATAAGTATATATTGGTAAAGGGAGAAACAAAAATATAATTATGACTTCTTATCGTCTATTAGGTACATAAATGTAGTTATACCTAATCTATAATCATATTAATCATCATTTCAGGAAGAATTTGTGGCGCAAATAATAAAAGAAAGAAATGAGCAACTTCGAGCATTATCTGCCAAATTAATAATGTTCGAAGCCAGGCTACATCGGAAGCAGAAGGAAATTGGCACTTTACTTGCTCAACGAGAATTAGTTATAAATAAGCAGCAGCAAACCATTAGATCTCTGCAGAATCAACTAAGCGAAGCTGGGCTAAAATACAACGAAGACAAATGCTTTGATACCACCACTGACAGTGATAGTGCAGTAATTTTAGATGACGACGAGAACTACTTATCTTATAGACCTCACAGTTCAGATGGTGTTACAGTGGTAAGTATCATCATATTTTATAAGGTACCTACCTATTTAGTGAGAAGTCTACTAGTTTATTAGGGTTTGGTTTTAATAAGCTTCCAAACATTTTCAAAATATTAGGCTGTAATATCATGAAATTGGACGTGCTTAATATAGGGACACTTTCCTTTCTTGTCATTGTTAATAAATCTCATCATTTTTTCGATTTCATATTTCATAGAAATTATACTGAAAATAATAGATACATCATTCTTCTTATTCTGAATTTTACTTATCTTTATTTTATACTTATCCTTCGTGAAATGTAGAATAAGTTTTCTATAAGTAAAATGCCATCACTGGAGATAGTTATATGAAGTTTTATTGGAGTAGCTCCTCAAGAACTCTGCAATAATCACGTACTAAGGTAGTTATGCCAGGGTAGTCCAAACCAAGGACCAGTGCGTATGAGGTCCAGAATCGGATTCCAAGAGAAGAGATATTCGTATGGTTTTATTTTGGTTTCACTATTTCATGTGTTACCATACCACCAGTTGCTCAAATACTCGTCCATATTCCCAAGTGTCTTCTAGTTTCATCGCAATACACAGACAAGGGAGGGGAAATTTATTTTTAAAATTTTGCATTTTAATGATCGAGTGTACTTAAATCAATGAATTGTACGAAATGTTGCAGGCAAGAAGTATTTCAGATGTCATACAACAACCAAATAGCTGTAAGATACTCAACATGAGACGCAGTAACGGTTATCTAAGACGACCAGAAATGTTGGAAACAGTTTACAGCGTCGAAGAAGATGGCGACGGCGACAATGTCTCTAGTCCTTCCAAGGAGGAAGCAAATAAACCTCCTCGAGTGTATACCAAAGAAAGGCTAAACAAATTTGAAAGCAATGTCGAGCGATTAGAAGACGACCGAGAGAAAAATAAGCAACCGGCACCTCCTCCAGTTACCGCATTCAATCGTGTAATGAGCAATCATAGGTCAGTTACGAAACCGAAAGACGTCAAATACAAACGTATAAATAAGGCCAAGTCAAAATCATTAGAAGAACTTCGAGGAAGACTGAGAAACTGGGTCGAAAAGAGTAATCGATTTACATTCTCTTTCGATCAGTCATAAAAAATAATACCTAGTTCTAAAATTTCGATATATTGTCGTGGGAATACAGCATAATGTTAGCAGTCGAAAAATGAACTAGTCAGATTTTGGATAAAACCATTTTATTTCCAGTCCAGTCCAGTCAATTATTTTTATTCATCTTAAACCAAATTTCTTTTTACATGATCGAGCCCTAGAGCTTGTTAGTCAACCAATTTTCAAGGCCTGATATTCGCCTTTGAACTCGATTCAACCTGCACTGACTACCCCCTATCTAAAAGTCTAAACTCATGAATTTCAAACTCGATCTATTTATTTTCAGATGAAATGAGAACAATTCAATGAAACAGGCTGAAAATGTATTCATGCGAATTTTGAAAAAATTGTCATAATTGATGTTATTTTTGATTTTTTTTTTCAATGATTTTTTTTTACAATTCATTTCAAAATATATCCCAAGTTTTGCTCTGACTGAATTGAAATTTAAAAAAATATTTTAGCGACATATTTTCCCTTTCTATTTTTTTTTTTTTGTCGCATTTATTCAGTATTTATTGCATGTTGAAAACAATTCAACCAGTTCAGGGAAAGTGAGCTTCTTTAGAATAAGTTTTTCCGCCCCTGCTGACGCGACAAAAACGGCAACTAGCTCTAACCTTCTTTGTGAAATCTATAGTTCCCCCGCAGTAATTACCTTAGAGCAATTTTTCAAGTCAAGTCTCGAAGAAGGGATTGGATCTCTTCTGGTCAATTTTTTAAGATTTTTAAAATTATTTCATTATTTTGAAAAGATTGAAGCAATTTATAATGAAAACTTCCGTTTTTATGGTAAATATACTCTGCAGACATTCCAAAAACATACAATTTTATGACCATGTTTCACTGCATAAAAAATTTACACCAAAAAATATAAATCACCAAAAAGTTGGCAGTATGATCAAGATAATTTTTTTCACAACCAGTTCGGATCAATATAATCACTTATCGGGATCTATCGTTATAGGTCGAAGTTTGATTCAACAGTTTAAAAATGATAGAATATTCTAATTTGGCCGAGTATAAAAAATTGATTTTTAAAAATACAGTGGGTACATTTTTCTTTTCCAAAGTTTGTAAAGATGGAATTTTTTAAATATTTTTTTTTTTTTCTAATCAACAATCGCCAAGAGAATGAATCATTGAATGAATCCATTTTTCAAAAAATTATTCTAACTGACTATAGATCATCCTATTATTATAAGGCTTTGGCTATGTTTAATAAAAAAAAAAAAAAAATGGCGAACTAATTGAAAAAATTGTTAGCAAAATTTATTTACCTACTTGCATTATCTGTCAAAAATCATGAAAAAAATGAGGTAATTGAATCATAAAATGTATGAAACATAAATTTCTCATTTTGAATTTCATGCAGTTATTTACTTTCAGGAGCCTATACATATCTACTCCTCAGGATTTAGAATATTAAAATGTATTTTACTTTTTCTTTCTTTGCATTTAGACATGTTGGTATGTTCCTTTCACAAGTCTAATATTTTACACAGGTACCTATGGAACTCAAAATGAATAATTTTCAAATTCAGTAAATAAGTATGGTACCTACCAAAAACATAAATCATTTAAAAAAATGATTACTTATTATGATATTTGTCAGCATGAAATAATTTATTTAATTCCATGAATTTTACTGGAGCAAAAAAATATGAACGATGGTACAAAAAATTCAATTAATTTTATGATACATTTACGAATAAATCAAGTTCTCGAAGAAAAAAAACATCACAGACGCTGTTCTCCAACGACAACATCGACATTTTGAAATCAAATTTTGAAATGTAAATAACTAAAGTAAACTGACCTTTGATCTCATATCGTTTCGACTATATTGTTGTACTTATATTTTGCTTGTTTGTCAAGTTTTCTGTTCTTCGAATAAACGATTTATTGCGATCTTTATTCATTATTTTGAATGGTTTCAATTTTTTTGATGCATTTGCTGGCAGCTTCGAGCAATTCGTCCGTCTGAAAATGTTATTTTGCCGGTTATGTTTGAATATTATGGCAATGTTATTCAACTATATAAAAGAATGTATTACTTTGAAAAAACAAAACCGCATTAGTTTTTCGCCAATATGTTTATTCTTAGGCGAATAAAATACGGACGATGGGATTGTCAGCAAACTGGTATTCTTCACCAGCCAATACATGAATTTGTAGTCTCGTGTGTCGCCAGGTTCTTTGGAAAGATCAAGTTTTTTACCTAATATTGAATTATTTTAAAATAATGTTATAAATAAGCTTCCGAATAAATTAAAATTTGTCAACAGAATCAGCAAAATGAAGGCAATTCTGTTTTAGAAGCACAACTCACCCAGTTTAGACCAGTCAGCAACCATAAAGTAACTGCCTTCTGGAACTATTGGGTCAAATCCAGCATCTCGTAATAATTTTACAAAGTAATCCATTTTTTTAGCCATGATTTTAGCCGCTTGTCGAAACAAACTTTCATCTGTATTGAATAATTCATATTCTCTTTCAAGACATCGTGCAACCGCCTCCTATAATTTAGATACGTGTTACAAAAGTACAAAACTAAAACATAATGTATTATCAAGAGATAAATAATTCGTTACAAAAAAATCTTTTCAGTGTGGAGAGTGTACATTTAGAAAAGCCTCAATTTAATATTAATGTAAAATCTTTTTTTTTTTTTTTTTTTTTTGTAGACATTTTAAACCGTTTAGTAAAAATATTAATCAAGTATAATAACAACGAAATGATTGAAAATGAAAAATCTTAAGCACAAAGGTTGCATTGGAAAAAAAAAAAGAAAAAGAAACGGTTTTCAACTATTAGCGTTAAAAAAATTTTGAACAAAAGAGATATAAGTTAATAATAATATTATATAAAACAGAATTAATAAAATATTTCAAAACGAATCTACCACTAAAAACGCTTTCATGTAACATTCAGAAAAAAAATTAAAATTCGAAGAAAACAAACTATGCAGCTTTCTCGCAAACAACTTCTGAAAATCTGAACGAAATATTACAGGTACGATATTGCAGAAAATATTTAATTCTTCATAATTTTTCCATTAATTTTTCTTACATTTTCTCCACTCCACTTGCACCTGCACGAGTAAGTATTTAATAAGAGAATAAATATTTTGGCACAAAAAAAATCAAATTAAACCAAACTATACGTCATCATAATTTAGCTCTAATCAGTCGGTTTGTAGGCAAAGCATAATAATGATTGGAGTTAGTAATTATAATTTGCTCCATAATTAATTGAAAGACAAACTGATAAATAGGCTCGTTGTAGAGGATAAGTATAATAAATAATAAAAGTTGTATCTTTACTTGAATGGGAGTAATGTATGTCTCCACGTTTTCTTTATGAACCACACGGGAATTTTTCAGAAGATTTCCAGGACCAATGGACCAGCCACACTTCCAACCAGTGGTGCATAACGATTTTCCTGCAGATGAAACTGTAATGGTGTGTTCCCACATACCTGGCAGCGTTGCTACAGCCAAATTGAAAGTAAATTTATAATAAATTGCTGTACTTCGATACTTGAAACTGAAAACTTTAAACCATCTTTTCTAGATGAGTATATTTCAAGTTTACGGCCTACCTATTTTTATATGTTTTGCAGGTTCAAATACATTCCACTCATACACTTCATCAGATACGCATAAGACATTATATTTAATACATAATTCGGCTATCAACTGCAATTCCTTGAGATTGAATACTTTTCCAAGTGGGTTCATCGGTGTATTGAGAACCAAAATTTTAGTTTTCTCGCTGAATATTGAACGCAGTTCTTGTTCGTCCAGGGTCCAGTCAGCAGAGGTGCCAGTTTCCTCTTCTGGGCTACACAACTTGGTAAATGACCACAGTTCAATTATATCAAAACTGCTACCAATTTAAAATCAAAATTAGTAGACACTTACTTTTCTTAAAGGTATAAACTTGACAACGGCGCCAGCTACAAGTGCCATGGGTTCATAACAGTCAAAAGCAGGTTCTATTATAATTACTTCATCTCCAGGTTCGACATTTCCATTTATAGCGCAATACAATGATTCGTATGCTCCACAAGTGATTAATACTTCATTTTCTGGATCCAAATTTCTGTTATAGATTCTGGAATAGAGGGAGGCGACGATCTTCACCAGTCTTGGATGACCCTGGGAGAGAAAACCATATTCATTTACTTCAGAAATTAGGTAATATTTTTGGTTATTTCAAAAACTTATACGGATAAAGTGGACAAAGCAGGAAATAATTTCTTACGTATAATAATTGAGTTAAATTTCTTTTGTTTTTAAATAGAGAAGGGTACTAACTATATCACGTGTGTACTGTTGTAATTCATATCCACCCGCCAGTTGAACTTCTCTCAAGACTCCCAACACGTAATCTGGCAGTAAAAAGTTAGGAAAACCTTGTGCTAAATCAGTGCATTTGTATTGCAAACCCAGAGCAGTAGTTATGTTCCTGTAAAATGTTCACTTCATGCAGTTTTAGTAAATCTAGGAAATTCGAAAATAAAAATTTCAAGAGAATAAAATTAAGATAAAATGTTCATAAAATGCATACCAAATACTTTCTTCAGGGTTATGAAATCTGGCTGGCAAAGTAAACTTTTTTTTAATCTCTTCTATAGTAGCAGTCATTTTAATTTCGTTGTTTTTCAAACAGTTGATCAAGCCTGAAACATTTAATTGTAACTGTAACAATAAAATAAATGAATGAACGAACGAGTTAATTATTAATTAGTACAATAAAATGTGTCTTTGAATCGCCAACGCATAAAATGCTAATGGTGTATTTTAATGAAAAAAAGTTACCCGAAAGATTCTGTTTGAGTTACATAAAACTAATTAGTAACAAAAGGTACCCATAATTTATCAAACTGTTGGTTTCTTAAGCGTCGTACTTATAATTTTCAACGAACGAATATCTTATCTTTCAAAAAATTTATAACTAAAATGGTTAGTCGAAATATAACGAACTACACCCAGGAACAGACAATTAAAATTTTAATCTGACATGATCCACCAAAAAAAAAAAAAAAAGGTAAAGCTACTTACATTTTAATTTACAAAATTAATTTTCTCACTGAAATACAATAAAAATGATGTTCAGCCCTTATTTTATTATTTAGCAGCAGATGTTACACCTAACTGATGAAATAAAAATATAAAATTTTGGAAGATGAATAATCGTAATAAACAATAGCGTTTCGCACGTTTATTATTAGCAAATTCAATAAATATATTAATATTAGATAAAACGTACCTAAATAAAAATTAAATTAAAAATTAAACAAGAATGTCCAAGATAATTCCATCAATAAGTAAATTTAGCGTGCCAGAGAGAAATCGTATGAGTCAAATTAAGCTGATCATTTTTTTCAAAGAAATGTAAACTTATTTTCTATTTTGAGGGTAAAAAATAATATTTCTTTTAGCTGTTGATACTGTCAGATTATTTTCAGAACTGTACACAAATCGAAAAATACTCCTTAAAAAAACCAAAATCAGTATAAACAGGACATTGTTTAAACTTTTAAAAAACTGTCCAAAAAAAAATTTATTTTTGATTTAAACTGATACTCCTTCGTGCATCATAAATATAGTGAAGAATGCATGGTGGATATTATCCATTTCAAGATCGAAGTAATGAAGGTTATCATGGATGGACTTCGAGGGGTGCTTAAATCAGCTCCCCACCAGGAAAAATATCAAATTAATTTTTTATTTTACTCATTTCATCAAAGTTTTCAGCAAGTTTTCATTAATAGAAATTCTTATATTTTTATTTTTTTGGAGCAAGAAGCAACAAATTTTTAACACCCCTCACCTCCACCCAAAAATAAATAAATAAATAAAATCAAAGTCCGTCCACGAAAGTTATCGTACTTACCTGGGTACTTGATAAATATACCTAATTAATATACTTTACAGTTACTGTCGATAAGAATCAATAATATTATTCGCAAAGCCTAATATTACAATTCTGTAACACCTTTAGGTAAGAAACTTTTATTGTACTTCAGAGTTCAATATTATAAGAGTATGAATTCAAAATACTCGTAAAATTGAAAATAGTAATACGAAGTGATTTAGTAAAACACGGTCACGACTCACGACAACTTATGGTAAAATATATAAATGCAAATATAAATTACCTATCAATTAAATAAATATTTCTCACTGTCTTTGAAAGCTCGATAAGAATAATATGAAACATCTAGTTTGTGAATTGCAATTATCTCGCACACGTGTGTAATAACACCGACAATGGTAAGAATACTGAAAAAAAGTTGAGAATCACACTCACTATAGTTGACAATTGCCATTGGGCGGATTTCTCTCTCTCCTTGTTTCTTCTCAAAAGTTTTTTTCAAGGTTGATGACGTAATCGATTCTCGATATGAAACTATCGATTCTACCACGTGTTTCCAAAACTGGCTAGCGATTTTTTTGTTTTTCTCTACACGTTTTAGTGGTTTTATTCTTTTTCAACTGGATTCGATTTTATGGATCATAATCGATATCTAACATTCACAAGCTTTCCATTCCATCATGTGTAGGATGTAGTAAAAGCGCATCAAGTATATGAGCTCGTTGAAATATTAATTTAGAAGCTTAAGACTGTCCTACAACAAAGTCAAAGTGACTGCACCGTGATTAACAATGTACGAGTATTATAGTTTTTCCGTTTTACTGATTTTTGGTTGATAACTTCTTCATAGATAACAATTGTTCGTTGCTCGATGTAAGAAATTTACACGGTTCAAGTTACGAGACGCATGCGAGCATAACTAACATTTCCTTTCAAAAAAATATGAAAGCTTGAACTCGAATTTTCGAAAGGTAAAATTGTAAAAAGTGACACCAACTTTTACATTCAAACAACGAATAGAAGAGTATTTTTGTCAAGTCAAGTAAGTACAGATTTTTTTCCATTGAACCATAATTTTGCCTATTTTAATTGTATCTGTCAATACTTAATGAGGAAAAATTTATTTACAAAAACACTTTTCTATCGGTGTTGAAATACTCAGCAGTCCTTATTAAAAGAAGAAATTATTAATTTTTATCAACCCATGCTTCTCATAAAAATTATTTGAAAAATGTACCTACTTCCGATCCCAGAAGAATTGTCTCTTTTTCTTTTATGTTAGTTGTAAAAAAAAATAAAGAAAAAAAAATGTTTCTAGAAAAAATTATTATAGAATTACTTATAACTTGAGGTCTCAGAAACCGATTAAGTTGGTATATATTCTGATTGATTTTGAAAAAACTCATTGTATTAATTTATACTTACCTATCTGTAATTTCTGTTATGTAACTTTCTTATTTTTTCAGCAAATTATTTAATTTCAGTCAGATCGATAATAAATGGAAATAATGAGCTCGACTTTCAATCTATCAACAAGATTCAGAAAATTTTCTGAAAATGTATGGTAAGTTGATAATTCAGTAAAAATAAAAAAATGTATTGGAAAAAGTGTTGGAATGGGACGTCTGGACTCACACACAGACAACCCAAATTCCAAAGGAAATAAAAGGCTGCACTAATAGACTGAAAAAAAACTTTAAAGGCCAAACTAAGGAAAAATAATAAAGGTCACACAGTAGTTGAACCTTACTGTATCAAGCTACCAGACAGGACAGATCTCTCTCAGAGAACTGAAGAAGCACTCCAGCTACTCCAGATTATATAGTCCGCGGAGCAAAAGAGCTCTCACAAGCTCTTAGTAAACAAAGTCGTAAAGTTGAAGGTTTATGGACTTGTTTACTCCTCTATAACGCCCAGCTGCAAGTTCAAGCTTGCAGAGGCTGATGCAATAATAAGCTTCTACAAGCTTATTCTTGCATCAACCTTATTTCGTCAGCCACACAGCTGCATACTCAGGTTCATGAACTCTGCTTCACTCTTTCAGAAGGTTGTAGAGTTCACTAGCCTCGCACCGTGTATGCACTGCACTACCACAAATGCATATTGACTCTCGCACCAGTCGTCTGATTCCAACAAAAAGTTTTTCCGTTTTTGGTATCATTCGATATAATTATTTTACCCAAAGTCCAATTCGTTGAATAAAATTTTAAAGCTGGCCTTCATTAAGAAAAATTATTACAAAATCTGGCGCTAACACAATCCGTCTGTTTATCAAAAACTATAGAATTTGTAATTGCTGTGGTTCCATATCTGATTCTGCTACTTGAGATTAAAAATTTCAGTAAATACCTCTCTAAATTTCTGTCACTTACCTACCCTCACTTTTAGTGAGCCTACATATCCGCATAATTTTTGAAGCATTTTTACTCTTTGATTCTTCACGGATCACTGTTTTGCACAAAAAACAAATTCTAATTCAGGAGGTACTTATGAGTTAATTTACAGAAATTTTTCAGGGAAAAATATGTAGATGCGATAGAAGTTTATAATCCTGTAGATCTAGGAGTTGGGTTTCCAGATTATAGCGAAGCTACCAGTTATATTCCATCTGTCCTAGCTGATGTTACTATCTCACCAGACAATGCTATTCATCAATACAATCGTGGATTTGTAAGTAACTATATGTCTTTCAATAGCTTAAGTAATATGTTTAATATTTTATTATTTTTATACTCATTAATTTTATTGTAAGCTCTGAAACACTGAATTATTTCTAGGGGATTGCAAGATTAGTAAAAATATTGGCTGAGTTGTATTCAAAGTTGTTGAATCGTGACATAAAACCTATGACAGAGGTGTTGGTGACATGTGGAGCACTGGAAGCCATTTATAGTGCCATAGGTGGATTAATAGAAATGGGAGATGAAGTTATCCTCATTGAACCATTCTACAAAGCCTATGAACCTATAGTCCACATTTTTGGCGGTATATCACGCATTGTTTCATTGAGAAACGTACGTTAAATTATTGAATCCATATTTTCTCACTCTCATTATTCTAATAATTTTCAATCTCAAATATAGTTGAGAAAATGAGTGTTTTTAAAACAATAGGGATTTTCACGCAATGTCGCTGACATTTGGTTTTTGTTTTTAGAACTACTTTATTACTATAGGGGGAATAGCTACTTAGTAAAACCCAAGGCCGTAGCCAGGGGGCTGAAGAGCAATACCCCCCAAAGCAAAGTCGTTTGCCCCCAAGGAAAATTTTATCCCTGGAATGGTGGTGAAGGGTGTCTATTTTGTTTCCTAAGGATTTGATCCTCCACAAAAAAAAAATAATAATTTTAAAAAAAAGATTTTCCTCTCTAACTAGTTAGGGCCCTGACGAGAACTAAAAATTAATGTTTGAAAGTTTATTTTTTAATGAACGATGAAACCTGATGAAGTTTAAGTGTAGAATATTTTTCTAATTGTTTCTAAGAGGCAGAATTTGATTATATAGTCAGATGTTAGTTCATTAAAATGAAACAGATAATGAGGAACTGAAATATAATTTTTTTTTCACCCTATTAGACTGGTACTACTGATTCTGATACAATTCAGACGACTGCTTCATGGAAAATAGATCCGACAGAGCTTGAGAATTCATTTAATGAAAAGACAAAAATGATTATTTTGAATACACCGCACAACCCAACAGGGAAAGTATTTGGTCTTGAAGAATTAGAAATGATCGCGAATCTATGCAAAAAATATAACGTTGTATGTTTGTCGGATGAAGTCTACGAATGGGTGGTATACAAACCTGCCAAACACATCCGAATGGGTAAGGTATTACTGATCAGCAGGTACTTGACTTTATTTTGGCTTTGCAACTGTCATTAAATTGACTCGAACACTTCGCGGTAAAATGTATTTGTGAGAAGTTACATAACTGTGAATAAGTCTGATAAAGAATAATTATAGGTACAGTACTTATCTATACAAACAGAGTGAAAGTTCAAAAGTTCAGAAATTTCGACCACAAAGAGAAAAGGAGAAAAAACTTTAAGAACGTGGTACCTGCAATAAAATAAGTCTGGTGCCGTATAATAATCAACGTTCCAACTGTTTTAAGCCGGAAGCTTTTTCCTTCCTTTTATATCAAAATATTTCTACTTTATTTATTTATATTTCAGCTTCATTATCAGGAATGTGGGAACGAACTCTGACCATAGGCTCTGCGGGGAAAGCATTTAGTGTGAGTGGTTGGAAATGTGGATGGATGTATGGTCCTGACTATTTGATTAGAAATGCTATGATAGCTCATCAGAATAATGTGTACTGCCACTGTACTGCTATACAAGTATACAAAAAATACCTTCTCCATATCCCTCAATATTTTCCAACTTAGTAACAAGGTCCATACCTATTTGCAGGAAGCTTTGGCTATATGCTTTGAAAAGGAAGTCAGAAGACTTGATTCACCTGAATGTTATTTCAACAAACTGCGTAATGAATTGGTGGCAAAAAGAGACACTCTCATAAAAATCTTAACAGAAGCAGAATTAAAACCGACTATACCAGAAGGTAGTACTTTTGTAATTGCTGATTGGTCTAATTGGGGTAAGTATAACAACTGGTTTAAAGTTTTGTTCCATCATTTTAGAGTATAGTAGGTACTCACCTATCGTTATAATATTATTATTTCGCAGAAAAATATGCAGAGATTTCGACAGAAGGGGATGTAGAAGCAGATTTCAAATTCGCTTTTTGGTTGACAAAAAATGTGAAATTGACGGGAACACCTTTGTCAATATTTTCTGCAAGCGAGCACAAACTTACTGGGAAATATATTCGGTTTTGTTTCTTCAGGGTAGGCATGGTTATTTTTTTATAATATTTTTTTTAGATCTGCTCAATGATATTTCAAGTGCTAAAAAATTCTAAGCTCAACATTATGCAAGATAAAACGAGGGAAGAATTAGAATGAAAAAAAAAAACCTGTAGATTTTGATAAAATATCATGAGTACTTTTTTTTTTTGGGGGGGGGGGGTGGGGGAGTATGTTGCTTCCTTTGAGATTTCCTGTTTCATTCCAAGTTTTCTCTTATTAATTCTTGAAAAGAAACTTTGGATCATTTTTAAAGCAAGATGTTGTGAGACTTATATGGTCTACAGGTTTTTCAGCGCTAAACCTGATAGCCCCAATCTGGTCAAAAATTTTTGCTTTGGTAATTAAAAGAAGAAAATTAATCAAATTTTTATTTTATTTTTGTAAGTATACCTACTTTCATGTCTACTTTATTAGATTCGTTAGCAAAATTGTTTTGCTCCATCTTTGAGCCTTTTAAGAGACCACAAACCCTGCAGGCGCCTGGGCCCCTTAGGTCCATAGGGTTAATTCGGCCCAGAGATTTTAGATGACTCTTTAAATATTTTTCTGCATGATGAAAAAAAAAAGAATTTTCAACAGGCTGTAGTTAAAAATGTAGATGATTTTTCAAAATTGTTGAGAGAAAGGCTTTGAGGAATTTCTCAAAAATAATCTGAAAATTTTTAATCAAGATTATAGGTATGTATTATTGTATTGTCTTATCTGGTTGATGCTTTTAATTTCGTTGCTTATATTTGTGGTATACTTTAATTCTACACACAAAATTGTCCATTACATAATATATGCGGTATCACAATTATGTGTAAGTTGATGAAATTAAAAGCCAAAATTTTAATTCAACGGACATTTGCTCGGGGGTCTAGAATCTACCGAAATATCCGCAAGAAGAAAAAGAAACTTTTTATTCAATTATCAATGGTAGTTTTAGATTAGACTATTAAATTTTTGTTTCTTACCATTTCAGAAAGATGAAACGTTGAAAGAAGCACATAACGTTCTCCTAAAATGGAAGAAAAATTGTAACGGTTATAAAATATGATTTTTCTTTTTTTAAATAGTACAAAATATAAAATTACATTTTCAAAGTATTATATTTTAATCAATAATTTATTTTGAAAATAAAGCATTCTACATGAAAGTGTGGGTACCTATTTCGTAATTTCATCATCATCATTTTAATAAAAGGTACTGATTGGACAATAAAAAGTTAACTAATAGTGTAAATAGTGATGAAGTTGTGGTTTTCGAAAAGAAATATGGATCAGCGTTGTTTGCGTAGAAGAACAATGTACCAAAGTCCAAACTTTACACATTTAAAAAAAAAGTTGATTCACACAATTGGCTCCCTTTGCCATCAACTTGGAAAATTTTTTCCAAATGCAACCAATGGTCCCCCTTTTGCTATCACATAAATGTACATTTTCACTTTGTCGAACCTCTGAGATGATTCGCGACCATTATTCTTGTGAGTGCATAACAAAAAAAAAAAAACAATGAACATACCTAAATGCAAAAAATAGTCGAATCAACGAGAGTCTTGTTGCCAATATTTTAATAAACAGTATTCAGAAAGAAAAAAATAAGCTAACTTAATTTGAAGATATATAATACAAAAAACATAAGTAAATTAATAAAACTAAAAAAAAAAATTAATATTTTTTAAATCAGATTTTTCATAATAATAACGTGTTTAAAATATTCATATAATATGTAGATAGGTACCTATTCGTTAAAATTTTTAGGTATTACAAACTTCGAGTTCGGTCCAACTTCAATTATTACAGTAGGTACAATAAAATATTCAAGTATAGGTAAGTAAAAATTTTTTTAAAATCATTCAAACTGGACATGAAAGTCTTATCAAGTCTTCAAATATGCACTCGAGTAAAAATATCAATATTGACTTGGCTACCATTATGACTATCATCTACTTAACAAGTATCATGGATTCCACCTGGTTTGGAGAGAAATACTTGGTGGGGGAGTTATGGGACATAGGCACGACGGTTTACCCTATCCAAATTATGATATTCAAAAAATTTCAATGCCCTTTAACAATTGAGAAATTCTTTATAATTAGTATATCCTTTTATACTTGGGAGCTGTTGGTCTAACATTACGACGTCAGCGGAAAATTCCACCCAACACCCACTTACATCCCCCAATATCAAAAAAATATACTTTTACATGGCATAGGTTTATGCTGGGGTTTGAAATTGGACGCTATAAACCTGCTCGACGCCATAATGGTAGGAATAGATGAATAACTTTTGAACATTTTTGTACGTAGCTTAACAAATATCAGTTTTATATCTACTTATGTTTTAATATTCAAATAAGTAGGCTACTAACTTTTATAATTGCAGTTAAGAAAAAGTATTTCAAGAAATTATCTATAAGTAAAAGAAATATTGTTCAAAATTTAATTTGAAGAGTGGCGAGGAGGAAACCTTGAACGAGATATAACTATATAAATTTTTCCACATTACGTTTACGAATTGATTCAAAAAGACTGCTCAGTTCAGGATTTTTCTTAATTTTGCTCAGCAGTTTTTCCATGAAAATGGGGTCTATTTCGTGATTAATAAGCCTTACCGGTGAATGAATCAAATCCACTTCTTCCGGTTTGACATCCTTTATCAGTGGTACAACTTCAACCACCGTTTCATCATACATTTTTTCAACACTTTCCAATTTACCTGGTACGTTTGCTAAATCCAAAATAGATGTTTTAGTGACCACACTGTCGAACCCAGTAAAGATAGAATATGTAAAATGAACACTAAATTTCTTCATTAGTGGATCATTTGACAGCTCAGCCAAAGTTTTTTTGAGGTCTTCTACGGATTTTGGAATTCCATACAGGTAAGTCTTCTTTGGTGGAGTGAGGCTTTGTTTCTTATATTCGTCTCGGAGGGTTGTATAAATAGACTCGTTCTTCAGGTCAGTGTCGATCATCGAGCAAGCCAATGAGAATGCACTGCTGATTGTGCTGCCAGGTTGGTTCACTGATGGGGCTGCATTTTTAGTAGACTCTTCTAACACTTTAAATACTCGTTCTTGCAAGTGTAATATTGCAAAAGAATCAAAAGTTGCTTTGGCAATGGCATTATTCTCTCGATTTTGATTTTCGTCGGCTGAAAATCCGAAAACTTCACTTCCGATGCTTTTGGCTATGAGTTCGAGAGCAAAAGCAAGTCTAATTATTCCAGGATCTTTGTGGGATAAGGTTTTGAGATGTAATTCATGTTCTTGTTGCGGTGATAGATTGGCCAACTCAGTTGGGCTGAAGTCATTGGCGAGCACCCATCTGATTGTTTCATTTTTGACGTCTGCAAAAACCTGCTGGAAGCCGAAAACAGCTAGTAAAATAAAAATATTTTTCATTTTAAAACTGATTACCGAGGTATTGTATAAATGATAATCACACACAATTTTTCTAGCAAGGTTGGTCACTTGAATGAATAAATTTTGACCATGGATCTTTTAATATAGCAGGCTAACTATCGTTCGAGAGATAAAACTTATTAATTTTTTTTTTGTTATCTTAATTTTCATTAGTCAAAATTAAGTTATGACCTTTAGGAAAAATTGGTTGTTCCACACCAAAAAATGTTGATAAGGAAAATTGGCAAGACGTAATGACAGCAAAGACCACTGAAAGAGATTACTTAATCAAAAAAATTATCATTTTTAAACCAATTTAAGTAATTATATGAGGAAGGCTTTATATAATGTGTTTTGGGACCAAAATGAAAAGAAAGAAAGCGTAGTTTATGTTTTATATTTTGGATTAATTAGTTGCTATCAACTTGTTTTTGATTTCATTGAAAGTCCTTTACTAAAAAGTCTCGATACAGAATATTACCTACAAAGCTTAACAGTCGAGCAGGCAGTCATTTTACAAAAAATTTGAGTAGGCTACCTATTCTTAGGTGGAATTTACTTGATGTATTTAGGGTGGCTAATAATCCTTTTTCTGTCACACGCAGAAAAAAATCTGATAAATTGTTTAAAAGGAAAAAATAGCAGAATTTGTTACAAATAATTCAAAATTTCAGTCTTTCAACTTTCAACAATTTTTTCAAATACAACCAATGGTCCCGCCTTTCCTATCGATTTGGAAAATTTTTTTTGAATGCAACCAATGGTTCCCCCTTTGATATCAGATTTGAACAATTTTTTCAAAGGAAACTATTGGTCCCCCTTTGCTATCAACTTGGAAAAATTTTTTCACATGTAACCATATGGTCTCCCCTTTGCAATCAACTTGGAAAAACTTTTTCAAATGCAACCAATGGTCCCTCATCATCATTTTTTTTCAACTATTCTTCTGATCTTCCATAGGATTCCAAAATTACCCATATCTGATACTCGTATCTCAAAATATGGATATTTCGATCAATTTTTTCAATTTTTTCCGATTTTATATCGATTTTTCCGATTTTATCGATATTAATTCGATTATATCGATGTTTATGTCGATATTTCATCAAAATAAAATCGGAAGATTGGATCGGTTCAGATCGATCTTTCAGCGATTGGCCCTGGAGTGATTAATCAAGGCTGGGATGGAAAAAATTTTATCCAAGATCAGAAGATTGATCAAAAAATCTTATCTTTCTAGGATCGGATGAGTGGAGGATCAGATCGGTCGAAAAGTTTGTCCGATCCCAATGCCTGGTTCTTATGCCAAAATATTGTTTAAAATATATTATTATCAGCTATTTTAAAACAAAAAATCGAGACAAGAAAAATTTAATTTAGGTTTTTTTTTAGCCATTTCAGGGTATAATGGAAAACATTGTTTCCAACAATTTTGTACGGCAAAAAAGCGGATCTAAATGGAAAAAAAAGACAATACCAAGACGTTATATTTTTAACAAGCAATGGTTCTAAATCTCTTGCTCTGCTAGAATTTTTCTATTAACTAAACAAGAAAATATTTACAGAATTATTAATAAAGTTCCTGCGATTTTACAATAATTAAAATTATACGTTCTATGTTTTTGAAGAAAAAAAAACAGATTCTCAGTTTTTGTTTCGATTGTACACGTACACATGTACACCAAAAAACAGTAAAGCTTTATAGATACCCAAATTACGTCACACATTTTTTTAGCGGCTTCAAAGGACGTTCCCTCTCTCTCCTAAAAAAAAAAAGCAAAACAGTAGCATGCTTTAGTTGCCATGAGCTGAATTTATTGATCCAAGCGTTCGGTATTTTTGCTTAAAGCACAAAAATAGGCCATGTTTTAGGTTACGCTTTTCATACGCTGAAAAAACGGGTGTGAGAGTGAAAAGTGAAAAAAAAAGCAAACCCGGCCACCATTTCACCTTTACTGGAGCAAAAATCATTTATGCGCTTCGACTAATGCTCGTTTTCGATGATTTTTCACATTTCTCCAGTTCGTCAGTTGTGTCGACGGCTACAAAAATGGACACTTTGTTGCCTAAAATGTGGCGAAAATTAAAATTTTTTAGTGTATAGTGAATGAATTTCGGAGTGCAAGTGTTGGGCCTGGGAATTGTGAAAATGGCGACAGGCTTCATGGCAGCCATTACTTTTCGAAAAACGAGGAAATAGCGAAAAGTTAACGAGAAAAAATGGGGTCTGTCGCTCATGGGGTGGCTGCAGTTTGGTTGTGCATGCAGATATGGCTGACTTTAGGTGGTCGACTCGACAAAGGTCCACTTACCGAATCCAATATCTTGGATTTTGGAGCTATATTTCCGATTAAGGGTAAAGGAGGATGGCAAGGAGGTCAAGTAAGTACTAATAAACGTCTTACTATAAGATCAACATTAAAAAAAAATGAATACATTTCAATAACGTTTTTGGAAGAATTGCTGTTTGGCATTTTATTGGGTTATATATGATTTGAGGACCTCATTTCGACATGTACTTGATATGATCTAAGAAATGGTACCAAATTGAAAAATTAATTTCGAGATGATGTCTGCTTTTGATTGTGAGAGTTTTTATGAGGATCTTACAAAAGAAATTTCTCAATCGATTGAAAACTGACTAAGATATGACAATTTGAATTTTAAATTTAATAATTCTTTTTTCGAAAAAGTCAGGTTTGAAATTTGAATTTGGTATCATTTTCAAAAATAAAATATTTTTGTCAATAATTTATTGAAAAAATAATTAAAACTAAAGAAAATAGTTTATTTTTATTAATTTTTTATTTGCAAAATTTGCCTGAATTTTACCAAAAGGTTCTTGGGAATGCGCAAGCTTAAATAGATTTCTCTTTTTTTCTTCTTCTTCTTCTTTTTTTTGAGTAGGTAAGTACTTGGCTTGAATATTAGTAGCCCAAATATTATAATCTTTATTTCTTTAATGATAGTTCTTTTGTTATTAATTCAATCATTTACAGGCTTGCTTACCGGCAGCAAAATTAGCTTTAGATGATGTAAATGCCAGAAAGGATATATTACCTGGATATGAACTAAGAATGCATTCCAATGATAGTCAGGTAATCTTCCAAAATTATTTAACCTTAATTACAGATAAATTAAGAAGTTTCTGCCACGCAGTTACAATAAAGCAGACGATACTTTTATCAACGCATTCATAGGTATTTGAATTATCACAGTAGTAGAGGGGTCAGGGGTGATTGATTCACAATGATTTTGATTGAAGTTGTACAGATACAAAACATTTTATAAAATGAACTTATAGAGTTCTCTAGCCTTTTAACAACAATTTCGGTTTTGTCTCTGTAAGTTGATTCTCATTTTAAAGAGAAATTAATGGTGATGACTTCTAACAAAGAATACTTTACAGTGTGATCCTGGTCTCGCAGCCTTGGTGATGTACGATTTATTATACAGCGATCCTCAAAAATTAATGCTTCTTGCAGGCTGCAGCACTGTCTGCACCACAGTTGCTGAGGCAGCAAAAATGTGGAATTTGAATGTGGTATGTAGCAGACAGATTAGTAAAAAAATCATAATCGCTTATTTACTTTCAACTCAAAGTCACTCCAAGTTAAATAACTTATTAAGATTTTCCTATATGAATACTTTTTAAATTCACTACTATTGTAGAAATTTTATGTACCTATGTACCTAATTTATATCGGAGAAATTATTAATTTGACTTGGGTTACAGCCATCTAATACCAAATGTTATGTACTCACGTCACCTCATAGGTACTCAAATTAAGTTCAAATATTATACTCTCTGACATCAAATATACTCGTACCTCAATTTGACTCAGTAAACCTATTATGTATTATTTTGAACACTTATTTAAACATGATTTTATAATTCATCGGATGCTATAAACAAGCTAAAAATTTAAAAAAAAATGTTTATTATTAAGCTTTGTTATGGAGCCAGCTCACCAGCATTATCTGATCGACAAAGATTTCCTTATTTATTTCGCACACATCCTTCAGCCACTGTTCATAACCCAACTCGAGTTGAGTTACTCATAAAATATGGATGGTCTCGAGTCGCTATTTTGCAACAAGCTGAAGAAGTTTTTATTTCGGTGAGTAAATTATAATAAGTAAATAAAAATCATAATTGAGACACTTAGAAACCACAGGGTGTAACCTGTGAGTGAAATTTTTAACGAGAACAGATTTATGCATGACAAATGTAAAGTTAAAAGAAGCAAATTATACTTTTTAGGCATATAACTATTTTAATTTTGTTAAATATATTATGTCTCTTAACCCTTTGACTTCCAAGTGTCTCAGTTAAAAAAGGTTGGCAATAAAATTATAATGAGATGAAAAAAGACAAATAGCTCTTATTCTCATTGAGGGAAAAATTCAACACTCAAATTTTGTCTATTCACACTCAACAGACTGTCGAAGATCTGGAAACTCGATGTGAAGCTAAAGAAATAGAAATCATCACGAGACAAAGTTTCATCTCTGATCCTGCCGATGCAGTAAAAAATTTAAAACGTCAAGATGCGAGAATTATTTTTGGTTTGTTCTACGTGGTAGCTGCTCGAAAAGTTCTCTGCGAAATGTATAAGCAACAACTTTATGGAAAATCTTACGTTTGGTTTTTCATAGGTAAGTCATAAAAATAGAAAGGAAAACAAAAGAAAAATAAGCAGGTTTTCAAGGGAAAACCTGCTAATAAATCGAGTACTCTTCGTACATATTTTATTTATGAATTTCTTAAAAACATCTTTATAAAGGCTGGTACGAAGATGATTGGTTCACAAAAATGGTTAATGATACAGCTTGTACTCCAGAGCAGTTGAAACTAGCAGCTGAAGGGCACATTACAACCGAAGCAGTCATGTGGAATGAAGATAGAGATGAAAAAACTATTTCTGGAATGGTAATTGAAACCCATACTTTTTGTTTGTGAAAAGCTGCATAGGATGTTTTTTTTTTTTCAAAGTGTTTTAAAAACCCTGGAGTCTTTGAAAATTGAAAAATGTTTTGGCTGATTGCTCCTTGGAAGTATAAAAATCTATTTCAAATTGAAAACCGCCCAGTGAAAAAAAAAAGAGCAATTATTTTTCAAGCCCCTGAAAACATTTATTTAACAGATTAGCACTTTTGTTTTTCCAGTCTGCCAATCAGTTTGAAAAGAAACTCAATCGAGCTATAGAGGAAAATGGATTTTTATTAAAAGAAAATCGTCGACCAGAAGGTTACCAAGAGGCACCTTTAGCTTATGATGCAGTTTGGGCAGTAGCATTGGGTAAGGTATTTTTATTGGCATCTGATTATTTAGAAAATTTGGTTTTAGAATGATATGTGAAAAAATTCTATTGATGTACGACGACTAAAAATATTTATAAAATTAAATTACCGATATACTTAATTTGACTCACAATGAAATAAGCATTCAAAACTGAAAATAACTTCTCTATGAAATCTTTCTTAGACAATCAAGCTCAAGATTTTTAATAGGTAGGTATTTGATAAAATAAAGAAAAAAGTGACGATCGTTTTTATTTAATGCGAAAAATAATTTTGTTTATAGGACAGGTACCTATAAATGGTATAGTCCCTTAAAAAATTATCCAGGGCTTTTTTCTTATCATAAAAGACATATTCTGTATTAATTTCAGCTCTGAATAAATCAATGGGAGAGCTATCTAAAAAAAGAGATTCATTGAAAAGTTTTACCTACACAAATGAACGTATTCGACATGTGATATTCCAAGCGATGAATTCGACTGAATTTCAAGGCATTTCGGTGAGATAAATAATTCATGTGTCTTGGAAATAAAAAAAAAACTCACAGAGTCTAAACTTTTTACTAGCTTATGCCGGTCGAAATAATTTTTGTTCGAATTATTGAAAGTAAAAAAACAATTAAATTATTGTAGGGAAAAGTCGCCTTCAGTTCTCAAGGAGACAGAATAGCCAAAACTCAAGTTGAACAACTAGTGAATGGATCATACCAAATACTAGGTTACCACAATACAGAAAATAATACCTTTGATGGAAACTGGACTGATGCATATTGGATTGGTAAGTTTTAAACGAAAAACTATAGGGTAGAGATGCCAATTGCAGGGATCAGTCCCTGAAATCAGAAATTTTATTGTCTTAAAAACTTTCAGCGATAAAACCTGGGATTTTTTGGAATTTTAGGGATTTCTGTTCTTTTTTTTCTTCAATTTTTAAAGTAAGTCGTTTTCACCGCCCCCGAAGAAAATTATTCTGTTGGAAGGGAGGGGGAGAGGGGTCTATCTTAACCACAATTGCATTTGAATTGCCCCCACCCGCCCACCCCTCTGTATTCGCTCTAGCTACGGTCCTAAACTAGGAATTCCTTACTTTTGGAAATTGATAAGTTCATAGAATGAGACACCTAATACTTATAATATAATTTGAATAGCAAAAAAATTAATTCTCGTCGAATCAAAATGTTGGTTTATATTTCAAAGTAGGTAGATAGGTAAGGTTAGTTGTCATAAAAGACTTGCATGAAAGAAATAAATGTCTTAAGTTGAAAATACGCATGTCACAAAATCAAAATTTGAATTAAAAAAAAAATTATTGCGCATGAATAAAAAAGTTGCACCAACTGAATTTTAACGCAGAAATCTACTTTCACAATTTCAGACGGAAAAATTCCACAAGATCGAACCATAATAATGCCGGAGCTGAGAACGATTAATGTTCCTCTGTTCATTTGCATGTGGGCTATATCTGGTGCTGGAATTCTTGTGGCTTTTGGCCTGATCCTTTTTAATTTTTGCAATCGTCATCGACGGTTAGTAATGTCATCGTCTTCTCAATAATCAACTATAATAATATGTACTCAATCTGCAATTAAATAAATTCGACCATTACAGGGTGATTCAATTTTCGCATCCAATATGCAACTTGATTATGCTGAGTGGCGTGATAATTTGTTTCATTAGTGTGATATTACTCGGATTAGATGGCCAAATTATATCGCCAACCATGTATCAACTCGTTTGCCAAGGACGAGCCTGGTTTTTGTCCATTGGTTTCACTCTTGGCTATGGTGCCATGTTCAGTAAAGTGTGGAGGGTTCATAGATTGGCTACAAAAACTAAGAATGCTGTAAAGGTGAGTTTCTACAGCTTCATACGTATCATGTTTAAGAGTATACCTATACTTTTACGTAACATTTTGATTTTTTTGTTTTGTTTTGATTAGTGCATAACTGTAGGTAATCAACCATTATTAAACTAGCAACTTGGAAAAACGTTATAATACTTCCATTTCTTCCAGAAGCCAATGCAACCATGGAAGTTATACTCTATGGTCGGTGGGTTACTCTGCATAGATTTGTTGGTACTAACAGCATGGCAGTGGATCGATCCACTTCAACGGAGTATACAAACATTTCCTCTGGAATTTCCCTCTTCTACAGAGATCGATATAAGAATTCGACCAGAATTGGAACATTGTGAGAGCACTAATCATGCATTTTGGCTTGGTAAGCATTACTTAGGAAATTACTGCATGCCAAAAATTTTTCTAGGCGAATATAGAATTTCAAGCTTAATCTTAAGATTACTTCTAATTGGAATTTAAATTTATAAAGTTATGAATATTTTAAAAACTTCCTCTTAAAATATTTTATGATTATTTCCATTATTTTAATTTTAATTGTATGTAATTTTTCCCACTCATATTAATAGGCAATAATCTCAATTTCAAAACATAAAACTCTTGACTGTTACAAATATTGATTCAGAATTCGAGGCACAGCCTTTGCTTCTTTTCCTTGAACAATTCCATTTGATCATTATTTCTGAATAAACTTATAAAATGTTTATCGGAAAATAGAAATGAAAAATCAGGACTTGTAAGGATCATCACGAATTGATGTATATTTTGATATATCTGTATCTAAGTACAATACTACAACATATAATATGAAAATTGAAATTATTTTTATTTGACAGGAATCATGCTCGGATATAAAGGCGTGATTTTGGCTTTTGGCCTTTTCTTGGCATACGAAACTCGTAGTCTCAAAGTAAAGCAAATTAATGATTCACGATATGTGGGTATGTCAATTTACAATGTGGTGGTACTGTGCGTCATCACGACACCAGTGACAATGATTATTGCTTCTCAGCAAGACGCCAGTTTTGCATTTACAGCTCTCTCCATTATATTTTGCTGCTTCCTATCCATGGCATTGATTTTTGTTCCTAAGGTAAATTATTAATTATTGAGATAATTATAATGAATTTTAATTTATTCATGTTGCGAGTGACGGAGTTATAAACTTGAAGAAGAAACACAATTTGAAGTTTGAATTTAATGATGACTAAAGGAAGGGTAGCTAAGGCAGGTATTTTATTTTTGAAGCGATAAAAATTCACATCAAACATGCTGTTCCGGACTTTAGTCTTTTAGTAAGTAATTGATTAAACAAACATTGAATTCAAATCAAAACTCAATATGATTCAGAAAACTGATTACATAAATTGGCCACTTAACACTAGAATTACCAGGTGGTGTCATATACGACACCACTCAAAATTTTGAGATGGACTTCTCCAAGGACCAATATTTTGAGAACCCCTGACTTGAGTCAAACGACACCACCTGGTCCTTTGAGGTTACTCTTGTGGTGTCATATATGACACCACCTGGTCCTTTGAGTAATTGAGTAAAACTTGGTATTTCTAGTGTTAATTAAAATATTTCAGCTAAAATCCGCGCCACAATCTAATCAATTTCATCATACCTTTTTTTTTTTAGGTTATAGAAGTTATTCGCCATCCTTTGGACAAGGCAGAATCAAAGTATAACCCAGATTATGGCTTATCGAAGGAGGAAGAAGATAAATATCATAAATTATTAGCGGAAAATGATGAGTTATTTAAGCTAATCAAGATGGTAGGTCTACTTTTAACGTATGAACAGCGTCCATTCAAAGCTAAATATTATGAGAACAAAATTCAACTAGAGAATTATTTACTTCTAGTCTTTTATTAAAGGTACATAAAAATGAAATTGAGGCACTCAATACTTGCATACGGCGTCTGAATATTTTTAAATTCGCAAAAAATTTCATTTCCGTTTTACGATGAAAGAGGGGTAAGGGGGTGAAAAAGGTAAAGATGTGGACAGTATTAGGCTTTTATTGTATGCTAAGTCGGTGATCAAAGTTACCCTGATTGTAAACTTTTTTTTTTTTTGGGGGGGGGGAAGAAAAAACGTTGCGAATATTCTAAGAAAATTCAACGAGTGAATCGTGAAAATTTTAAACTTTCCCATCTCTTTTACACATGTAATTTAATTCGAAAATATTATTAGTGAATTTAACACGCAAGAAATTATTCTGAATTTTTTCTATCCAAAAAGTACTATCATAGATAAGGTGGCTTCTTCAGAACCATTCTTAAATGTTGCAGAAAGAAGATAAAATAATGATGCTCAGAATGAAACTGGCTGAAAAAGTAGCCAGTGGCGGAGCAATTAAAGCAGACAATCAAACTACCAATACGCTAACGGTAAATAAAGATACTCTTATAGTAGCAGATTTTATTACCGGTGAAGGTACATCAGATTCGGCGTATGGTGGCACATCTATACAAACCAGGTCCTCTCGAGCTAGCGCCTCGGACATCGAATTTTCCGAATCATATTTGTAAAAATTTCAAATGATTTTCAGGAAAATTAATAGTTGAAAATACTGGTTTGCGGGGCCAAAAAAGTGACTTTCTTCTATTTTAAATAATTGTTTTTTGTTCATTTTTTAAATTTAATTATTCTGGGCATAAATGGGAGGTTATTTAAATCAAGTTCTCATCTGTAGTGATTTAATTACGAGGAGATTATAACGCACTGTCGAGCTTTATTGAAAAAGTTTTAGAATCTATGAGAACGATAGTTAGGTATTAGTCCGTTTTTTCGATTTTTGTGTAAATGTTTTTTTTTTTCAGATTCATTCATTCATTACTTTTTTTCTGTATCTAATTCTATATAAATGGTCAACCATCAGTGAAATCTCGTTTTTTTTTTTTGTTTTGTTTTTTCTGAAGGCATGTACATAATGAAACGTGTACCACTAATTAGTTGTAATTAATGGTTGTGTAATTAATAACTGTAGTTTGTTGATGTAAAAAGTAAACTCCCAAATTCAAGTTGATCAAAATATAACGAGATTTTGCTGTATTTAAGAAAATTGAAATACTGACTATAATTTCATCTTGTCGAAAGAACCGTCTGTGAATTCCGGGTATTTGTCGTTGATCATTTTTACTAAGATTTGGGAGTTTCCTTTAAATTCAAGAATTCCTGTTGAAACTGAAAAAAATAATTTGTGTTCAAATAAAAAAATTTTAAAGTATTGTTTACTTGTTTTCACGAGGACGGGTCTTTCGACTAATTTTCAGCCCTCATTTTTGGTACTATTTCATGATTTTTTTCTTTCATAGTTACCGCCAAGGAATGATCACAGACGACACATGTAAAGAAAGGCAATCTAATGGGATTTGAAACCAATGTCTATGATGAAGAAATTAGACTTACGATTAATTTTAATAATCGTTTCAGGATAAATTCAATGTGACGTTTCCTTTTTCTTAAAGTACTAAAATTTTTTTATATATTTAGTATGACGACGAAACTATTGCATTTAAACTTTTTATTAGTGATCGAATTCTTTTATTACTTGTAATGATCGAATGTAGTAGTAATGTTAAGGAGCAACAAAAAATTGTTTTTATACATCGCCAAATTCAACTTTTCTTTTCTATTATATGGGAAATTCAATAAGAATACCTAACAATAACATGATGCTAATGTAAATGATTTGATTAGTAGAAATTTACGAGACAAATGTAGAGATTTTTGAATAGAATTGCATCAAAGGTTTCATTTTCAACGGATATGCAACTAAGATATTTTTAATTGAGTGATGATCAAAATAATTGAACGACCTTTATTACTGCAATTATAAGAAAGAATTCATCACTCATGCATCCGAAGATAACAGATTTACACTCGTATAAGGAAAAATAAAAACAATTCGAATTTATATTATTAGAGAAAAAAATTATGAAAATGTTAGGACTTCATTTTGGCAATTTTTAAACAATTTTAAATTATTTTAACTTTCAATGATGAGATCAGCAGAAAAGCAAGATAGTGAGAGTAAGGCGATGGTTTTTAGAATTTTCTGAAAAATATTATGAATGCGTGTAGCCCTACTATATACTCGTACCTAGAATAGATACATAGTTTTTTCAAATAATAAAATAATGAAAAATGAAAATTTTAATCGTCAGGACTGATGAGCTTATCTCTTCTATCTGAAATGAGTTGGAATGAAGTAGAACAGTAAGTTTTAGTCACTCAGATTCGATCGAGAAATATTCAACTTTGAAGGTCACAACTTGTGGCAATCGTAAAAGCATCAGCTCATCTATGACGTCAGTTCTTACATTAATCTACCTTTTCAACGAAAAATAAGTTCTGGTACGCAGATACTTTAAATAAAGCAACGAAAATTCGTGCTTATTGTAACAATAAACGTGATTCACTGAAAATTTTAACAGGATTCTTATTCCAAAATACTGTAACAATACACATGTTTTTTGCATTGAACGAATGATCATGACTAAGCCAAACATTTGTAATTTCACATTACGTTCGGCAGACATCATGCAAAAGAATGGGACGCTGATTTCTTTGTCAACCGCAAGGTCAACCGATGGGACGATTTTCAACCGCCGAATTTTAAATAATTCTTCATTCTAAGAAGCTATAATTGCCTGCGTACTATACACCTTGAAATATCGCATTTTAATTTGAGGAACAACTTTTTAACTTTCATCAAAATGTAAATCAAACCACCAGAGACTTACAATAAAAAAAAAAATTTATTGGCAACATACTTTTTCTATATCAAATCGTAAAAATATAATCCATCAAATGTTTCGCGCAGTAGCGAGTCTAATACTTAATCATATTTCGACCTAAAAAAAAAAATAATAATAATAATAATAATAATAATAAATAAAAAATATTTCAACTAAAATTTCCATGCAAAATGTGTAAAATGTATTGATCAGTTACCTTTTCGAATAAACTTCATCGTCGTATCTGCATCTTTCTTCGCTCGATCTTCTTTTGTCACTGAAATACATAGAAAGACACTCAGTTACTTGTCCAGACATCGAGTAACAATTATATTTATAAGTTGTTGAGAAAACTGGTCCTCCAATAATATGTTTTTAAAACTCCTAACAAAGAAGCTTTCGAAAAACGACTTGTGATATTCTTGAATGGCCACCAAATCAATTACTGATTAATAACATGAATTGGTTTGGGAAGAACAAAAAATGTTGAGAAATTGAAAGGTTGGTAGTAAAAATAACCCAAAAGTACACACACTATGAGAAGAAAAATTTTTGGCCTGTTATCAAGCGCAAACCCGCTTATTCTAAGTAAAATTCATGAGAAATTAAACGGCATTGTTAATTTTTACTATTTTCGTCATCTTTACCACGAAAATTTGCGATTTCAAATTGACGTATTTTGTAAAAGCAGATAATGTCCTGGTCTTTCTCTGTTTAAATAAAGAATTTTTCCTTGTATTTAGCCCGAGAAAAAGAGAAGCAGAAAAATCTCTTTTCAATTAGTAAATTTTAATGTTGTAACGTTGATTTTGGAGCACTGACCAGAAATGAGAATTCCATATAAGAAATATCAAGTATGAGTACATTCAATACCATCTCACCTTTTTCTAAATTCTTCATCTCTCGATCGGTGTTTGCTTCGGTCATCCTTGGTATGAGATCTATGACAAAAATATTTTACGCATAAGACAAAATATAACAAATAAAATCATGTCTATTCTGAACTTATAAAGAAAAAAAAACAGGGCTGTATACCACAAAAGTGAATGATGGTATTATAAGGCTCAACATTTCGAAGACTAACGTATTTTAAATCATTTGCGACGGTCAAAGAGAGAGTATTTTGATTTAAAAGAAATTTTCAGACAAGGAAAAATTATAACTGATGAATAAAAAAAAAACCGAATTTATTAAACTATTCAAGTGGTATACAATACCCATGATTACTCCATGACCCTGTCATAAGAGGCAAGCATGAACAATATAAATTCAAATCTTCGTATTGAGAGCAAACACTCTACCTGAAATGATACATATTCAACGAATAAATTATACTATTCAAGTGGATGAGGGTAATAACATGACTGATGAATGATAATAAGTGAAAGCAGAATACCATTCTGTAGGAGACTTTTATTTGTCTATATCCAACTATCCACCCAAACGTGAATTCTTGTCCCCCAATTTGTCCAACATGTGACATCAGCGAAATGCATAAAAGTAGACCAACCTGTGTCTTTCTGGCGAATCGGACCGCCTGTGATTTTTATCTCTAATATATTCGTCTTTGTGCTTCCGCGAATCTCTGTGATCGTCACCAGCAGGCCCGCTTTTCTCTTCTCTGCGATATTTATCATCGTAGGAATCATCATATTTGGACCTGGATCGTTCATACTCTCTTTCTTTGTCCTGTCGTCGTCTGCGTTCCTCATCACGATAGCGGTCACGTTCACGCTCTCGGTGAGAGTCTCGGTTCTCGCGACTTGGGCTTCTGTTGCCATTTTTTACCGATGAACTGCGATCCCGTCTCCCACGATCATCTCGATATCTCTCTCGACTACTGCTGCGGGGGTTGGAATAATGATCGTCGCGATTTCTTGACCTTAATAATTTCATTAATATCAATTTAATGAAAAATAATTTTTCACAATACAATATCCGGGCTTCAGAAACCGTCTGATCCAAGCCCAAATTTCCAATTTTGAGATATTTGCAGGCGAAAAAGATAATGAAAGACTATTTTGGAACCCATATTAAACTACACAAAATCTGTACTCGCAGCACTCTTGCTCTCAGCCTTCGATATGAAAAAAGTTCAGTTACTTCAACTGCAAATAATAGTTCTCAAATGCCCTTCCTGGTTTATTTTTCCAAAATATAGTACTAAAAATCATAATAGAAATAGATGCATACTTCTAAAACTTCTTCGTTTCCTTATCAAAGCTTCGACATTGAAAAAATTCGGCATTGATAAGACTATTGAGATAGCAAGTTTAACAGAAAAAATGTTTTCAAGTGCATGACGAATTCAAAGAAACCATTTCCTGAACCACTCGTAAAAGGCTGCTTCAAATCTTTGCTCATGAAAGTCCTTTCAAAAGGAAGCAAATGTCACCACATTTCTAGCTTTTACAATGTAATTTGAAAATAAGAGATTTTATGAGAAAAATCTCATGGAGAATTTTCCAAGGATAATTGAAGGGACAACAAACTTCAATTTTTTGTTAACTAACTTCAGAAAACTTACTCTTTCGATTCAGTGACTTTGTTTCTTCCTCCACTGTATCTTTCAGGTTCAGAAGATAATCCAGGTCGAGATCCAGGTTGTCTTGCAGCCTGAACAGACGGTGGATACCGTTCGTTCATTTTTCTTTCCAATTTTTGCTGTAAAATTTTAAGATTTTCTTAATTTTAACGTTTGACTACGTTAATTTCGCAAAAAATTATTTATTACCTGAATAGGAACTGGAATTCGTGGAAATAAAGTGGAAAACCATTCCAATTTACACAAAAAATTTTTCAGGATATTTCCTATAGTCATGATTTGTCCACCTCCGGCGCGGACATCCAATTCCTGAAAATGAGAAGCGATTTATCATAAATTGCGATTCATCTAGCAACCAAGTTAACGCATAATGTATACTTACTTCGGGATCATCCAAATATGGTTCATACCAATCCCACAAATCGGCAGGAGGCTGTGTATATCTACAAAAGAAAATATAGTTTTCTTGTTGAAATTTCAGTAACTAACAGAAAAAAAGCGGGGAGACGCGACTTTAAAGAAAAATATATGATGCGATTTTTATGTAATATAATGTCGAAGGACCAACTAATTTAAATTATACAGCAAACACTGAATAATTTTGGTATTTGTTACACTCACGAACAATTACAGTATTTAACGGCAGCATATTATAATAAAAATTCCCATCGGACGAAATTATATTGTGAACTCGTAAGGCAGCTAAGTATTATGAGCAAAAAATATCTTCAGCTGTCGTAACGACTCAGTGGCTGTCAGAAGTCTTAAAGAAAAACAAATCCTTAGAGAGTATCATAAATAAATTTTCCAAGTTTCAAAGTGTAATAAAAGTGTGATTTACTTCGAGCATTGCGTGGTTGCGTCAGAATGAGGACATAGCGAGAATTTCGCACAAGTATAATGATGGTTCTTTCACTTACCTTATGTACATGAAACCGAGACCACGGATATAGGGAGAATCTGGATGGGTAATTAGCCCAATTACCTGCTTACGAGTAAGTTTCAAGGTAAAGAGCTTATACAAAAGACAGAAAGCTGTAGAAACGATTCCACCAGCGCCAACACCTCTGACCTGAAAATAATTTTATTGAATTTAAAGCTGACTGACGGGGAACTATGGACGTTAAGATCACATAATTATAATTGAATTTTTTTAGTATATTCCTTGAAAAATTCTAGCTACATGTTTCATAATATTACAGAAATTAAAGCTAATTGGTTGAAAAAGCTTGATAACCTGCCAAATCAATAATTCTATTTATAGCACATTTTTCCATCTATGATGAAGAACACAGAAGTATTGTCGCCGTCGGTAGCTTATCAGTCCCTATGAAATACGACATAAGAATAGTAACAGCTCCCGCAAAAGTTTAATCGTATGAACCTTCGTTATATTCTTTCAGAAGCAATTAATTTATGAAAAAATAGTTGTTATTTAAATAAATTAAATTCAAAATACTTACACCTCCACACATTCCTGTCTGACCAGCTGTTTTCCGACTTCCTTTTTCCCACGGTTCAAGATGATTAACTTTAAAATATATTTCATCAATAACTTCGTGATACGTTTTTAATTCGTATAGATTAACTGTTGAAGAAATTAGAATATCGAAATTATTATAAGAAAAACCAGAAGTAACACCTTACACTCTTGACATGGTACATACCCTTAAAGTAATGAGACGACTGAATATTAGTTAAAATCAAAGGATTCAAGTTCATCGAGCGTTCATTGCCCCAAAGAGGAAGAACATTATTTTTGGAATTGTGGACGTTGGTTCCAGTTCCCTCTCTGTCGTCATATTTACCTGTAATTGAATACTGTATCAACACCATAATACTTTCATAGAGAGACTAATGATTAGTACGTACCATCGTCGTAGTTATCATCCATTGTGAATGTTGTGAATAACACGAGAATAAAAAACGAACTGAAACATAAATAATGACATTAGAAGTGATGTACAGAGCTAACAGTAGTGAGTCGTCTGATATCAAAATTAACTCACCACGATCAATGACTGATTAGAATTATTATACTAAAATAAACGGATCGACATTTAATTCATGAAATATCCAAAGATGAGATTTGGAGCAATTCAATTCGATGATTAATAGTACATCACCGATAAATCATAATGGTAAGGCAGCACAAGCTAAAGTTGTTTACTTCTGACTCGGGTTCGCTGGGATTTCTGATGTAATCAAAATAGGAGTATCAAAAAGCTGGAAGATTCAACACAAACGATGAATTAATGAATACTTGATGAAAAACAATAACAGTTAGGGATGTAATTAAATAAAATAAAATGAATTGAGAACCAAAACTGTCAAAATTAATTTTCTATAATATTATTTTCCTTCAAACAAACATTAACAACGACGAGTAGACGACGTTTAACCACGCATTTTATTTTTTTATGAATATGAATAGTGATTAGTGAATACTGGAATACGCGATTCGCAGAATAGAAAAAAAAATTCGACTTTGTAATCATTCGATTACGATTTACGATATTTTTACGATTGTATCAATTTTAAATTTTTATAACTTTCGATATAAATATCGGATTGTATCTACCCGCGACCGCGACATGCTCTTGTTCTAACCAGTTACCAGTAACCAGTTCTAACTTCCAAAATAAATGAAAAATGCTTCTTTCTTGGTTTGCTTCAAGTTGAATGTTGATTGTTGAAGCTTGAAGCTGAAGTTGAAGCCTGCTGCCTGAAGTCGATGGTTTATGTAAAATCAGGTAAACTTTGGACGAAATTCGCGTTTTCACTTTTGAATATAATATTGTAATTTGTACTTCGTTCTTGGCTCTGTGACTCTTGTGCAGTCCTCAGCTTACTGCTTCACTATTTTGGATTATCGTTCAGATACATAAAAGTGTGCAATCGCGAGTATCTAATTTATTCACTTGTGTTTTGTTTCGTAGATCCACCTAGATTCCTATCATGACTGATCCACTGAGTCTTCTGAGGAAATATACCATAGAGAACAGAGAAATTGTCCAAAAAGATGATCTGATCACTTTTGGAGAGTATACATGGTCTAAAGATATTCTCATAAATTTTCACGCGTTGCGGTACGTTGACTGAATTCGTTTGTTAAAATTGAGGAATTTCTAAAGAAATTTTCGAATTTCTATTATCATTTTATCTATATCACTGTTTGTTTAGTTCTGGAAAAGCTGGCGAGGAAAGGAAACAGTACACGCTCGAAACTTTGTTATTCTTCCTCAAGCATCAATTTGTACAGCATCCAAAGTACTTGCAAAAAGCAAAGGTGAGACATAGTATAGTTATAAATAGCCAAATAAAGAAATTTTTCGGAGGCCCGGAAAAAATTTGCCGTTTTACGATCTCTCAAATTTTCTGGAGCAGGATTGAACAAAATTTGGAGATTTTAGTGAAATATGAGGGAAATTTTAGCAAAATCTGAGCTAAACTCGAGGGAAATTCAAGTGGAAAGGGGGCGGAGCCCCCTCGGGCCACGCTAGTTTCTTTATAAAAAGTAATAATATGTAATTATGACTTAGTGAAGTCAAAAGCGATCCATTTTTTCACAGTTTGAAAGTTTTACAACTTCCACTTTAATTTTATTCATTTTATTTTTTTCAAAACTTTACTCTGCTCTTATTTGAATTGTTCATAATTTTCATCTTTCACTTGAAAATTTTGAATAAATTTACCGTTTCTGTACTCTGTTTCATATTTTGAGAAACACCAGGAATAAGAGGATAAAGTCATATTGAATGATGCAATAAAATTTATTGGTTAATAATGATAAAATCCGTTTATTCAGCTTAGCAATACCTTGAAATCATTTATATGATTTGCTAAAATGGTGTGTTGGTGGCTACAGACTGGCGTTTTCTCGAATGGAATAGATCATAAATGTTATTATATTAAGTAATACGTATTATCTTTTAATTGCGAATTAAGTGTTATTTTTGTGTGCGTTTATTTAGGCTGAAAAAATACCTATAGTACATCCACTCCATCGACCGTATCTGACAGCTTATTTCAGAGGAGAAGAAACCCCTTCATGTATTTGCACTGTTGATGCATATGGAGATTTGGAGAATTCAGGAAAAGTCGGACAATCTGCATCTGATGGCTCAGAGAAGAAAGATGTCAGGAAGAATGAAGATATAGGTAGTCACATAAATTTATAATTGAGTTTTTTTTTTTTTTTTTCTGTAAGAACGTCTTTCGAAAATCAGTTTTTAGGAAAATGGGCTCAATTACAACTTACGATAATAAATTTACGTAACTACGTGATTATGTCTTCAGGTAGTTCTATGGAGATCCATAGCGAAGAAACATGTTCTGGAGATAATTATGTAGTTTTTTTAATGTAAGGTTTGGAAAACTTTTAGCCTTTATTTCTTAGCAAGTATCAGAGTTAAAGACTTACAGTTTGTTAATGTGGATTTGATTATGTGCTTACATCACTCTAGTCATAACTCAGACGACCAAATGAACCCCTTACCACCAAACTCAGTCTGAGTTTGGGAAAAGTAGAACTTGAAAGTGAACTCTAAATGAGTGTCTTACTGGCATGGATCCGATCTTCGTTCTCATCGATATTCATTAGATCATTCGCACTCAGTTCTGTGTCGCATTGTATTCATCATTTTGACTTTGTGCCATGACTAAAAAAAAAAAACAACGAAAACGGTTTATCACAATGCATCATTTTTATTCAATTAATGGACTACCATTCCGTATAAAAGGAATGTAATTTGGTAAATTATAGCAATTAGTTTACTCTCTGTTGTTTTATATCGTAGATGTCCAGTTGTCAATCATGACTGAACGTGCTCGTCTTTTTGCAAACTGTTCGCGGCTTAAAAAGGTCGACAAAAATTTCGTAGAGTCTGAGTAAGTTATAGTTATCGTATGTCAACTTCCACGCATTTTCGAAGATGCGTTTCTTTACTCGATTCATCAATTTACTTTATTTTATCAATGGTTCTTTGTGTGGTTAGCAGACGGAAGAAATACGACATCCTAATACCTGCGCTAATTTTGAAAGGTGAGGATGGATGTTCGAAATTGCTTGATGGCCCGTATTCATTTATTAAGGACAAAGAATTTTTCAACAGGACCTATTGGAGATGCGAATATGAAAATATATCTCAGTGCCCGGCAAGAATAACTACAAGAAATGGCCTTATAGAGTCTAAATGAAGGTCTCATGATCACTGTCAACCTGGAGCTAGTCCCAACAGTGAAGCTCCAGAAATGGAGAAAAAGGTAACAATTATTTCTATTGAGAGTTATTAGCCACTAGAGGTGGAAACATGAATTCTTATTACTCGTAGCATAATGCTAATTATTGAAAATGTCACTTTTTCTTTGCTTAATAAAATTGAATTGATAAAAGAAATTGAGAGTTTCGGTTTTACTGAGATGATAATTTATCTGCAAATGTAGTCTTGTCATTATAATATTTTGTCAAAAAAACGTATTCGCAATCTGATGGTTAGCACAGAGTATCTTAGATTATCTTACTTTCCTTTCATTTATTGAAGTACTTGATTCTACTCGTAGTATTGATTATTTTCATTTTAAAACTTATTTTACCCTTATTTCTGTTAAAATTTAGAATGAAACGAACGTCTGTGTCACAAACTCAGAAACTACGAGAGAAGGTGATGAAAGTGATAGTTCGAGAGGCAAGATTTCAGAAACCATCAACGCGAATGCTGTGAATGCTAGTACTGAAAATTTCGACACTTCCATCATCTCAAAAACTGCAAATGAAGATATACAAAATGGCAAAAGTTTGAGTGCATTGAACTCCAAAAGTGAGAAGCCAGATACTGAAGATGACCGTCTCTTGTTGTCCTTTATTTCCAAACGGTTCGATGATTTGGTATCGAATATTGTAAATGGAGTAACAAACTTTTCGAACAAAGACCTTTCAATGATTTGCAGAATTTATGCATTATTTGATACACTAATGGTTCTTCGAAAGGGTAATGATGCGTTAGATAGCGTCATCAAAGACCTCGAGGTAGCTTATGCCCATGAAACGGTGACAAAAAGGCCCGGAAATTCTCCTCCAACGGATATGAATAAATGCAGTTCGACTAATGATCTCAGTATACCTGCAAAAGAACTTGACCATTCAGCAAAAATTGTTTCCACTACATCGGAAGCAAGTAAATACAATGTGGCTGATGATTCCAAACTGATAGAAGAAGATCCTGATGAAATTACTGACCTATCATCTGAATCGAGTGAATCAGATGCTGATGGCTTCAATAAACTTAATTACAGAGAGAAGATGACGTGCGTTTGTGTTATTTGCGACAAGCAAATCGATATTCCTCCTGATGTGGACATCCAGTTTGTTATGGAAGAACATATACAATCGTATCATCCTTTCGTACACAATTCTCTCGATTATGCAATGGATAGAGAAGACGGTAACAAGTCGGATGAAGAAAGTGAGTCGCCCGACGATCCAACAATATTATTGGATGGCACGAAGTTGGCGGACTTCAAAGTGAAATTCACTGGTACTCAGATTGCGTTGAAGTACATCTTTCAATCAAATGGAATTTTAAGGACAAAAAATAACACCTTCATTTGTATTATTTGTGATATCTACATGCCTTTGGAAAAATATATCAGTTTCCATCTCACGAGTAAAATGCATCGTGCAAGAATTAACGAGTACGCCGGGTACTCGGCCAAGGCGAAGAAGAATCGTGTGGTGAATGTAGATCCAGATATTTTTGTGATTCGACAGAACAGACTCTATTGTCTCGAATGCCAGTTTTTTCTACTCAACACCCACATATTTTTGAAACATCTTAGCGATGAACACAATCAGAAATTGAAGTTAGATTTTCCCGTTACAAATATTGATGGACGGGAATTTTGTGCACTTTGTGATCACGGGGAATCAAATCGTCGTAAATTGTCGAAACATTTAACTTCGAAGGAGCACTACGTCAAGTACCTTGAAGTGTTGACTGTCATTCAGCTGAGGAGTATTAAATTCTGTTCACTGTGCAGCGTGAAATTATTCACCGAATGTGAATATAATTCGCACGTGAATGGTAGTGGTCATTTTTCAAATCTGCTAAAATTTAAGGACCTTGTCGATGGTCTCAGATTAAAAGAATTGCTGAAATAAATTGTTATAATAATTATTAAGAAGATACTTCTTACTTTATTCTTAGGCGATAGTAAGATGTTTTTGTTATAAATTTGAGCAGTAGACATAGGTACCTATGTAGAAATAATACTCGAATCATATTTTATAGTACTATTGTTGCATTCACTTTTTTTTTATCGATGCTGTGGCATTTCTATCAATTTTTCCAGCAATGGATTTGGTGATTGAGGATCATAATTGCAACAACAAAAAAAATATTCGTATCGAATTTTTACTCTGTGCCTCATATTTTAAGGGCTGTTTACCCAAAACTACTACAAACATGGTGTAACATTTACCCAGATTCAACCAGGAGCATTCACTAAATAGTAAATTGTGCTTGAATCTGGTCTCAATCGCACTCCACCACCGATGCAACAAAAAAATAAGAGGATATCCTGATTTCTATCAAACGTATTACCAGTTGCAGATCACTATACAACTTTGAAAATTTATATGTGTCTGGATAATTAGCATAACTTTCGCCTCAACGGCTTAGAATAATTTCAATAGAATAAGGTGAAATTAAATGACGCTAAATTATCACTGCTATAAAATGAATTTTAAGAAAAAACTCTGTAGATGGGTATTAATTATTTTTAGTTGAAAGAAAAAATAAATCAAAATTTTAATTCAAGTGGAATATAATTCAAACGATGCTCTGGGATTTTCGACTGAGAATTTGAGTAGATATAGATAACTGTTTCAATTTTTCTTACGATTTCTCTTGAAAATAAAGTTGCCCATTTTTTTCTGTTTATAAATTATCTAAAGGCATAATATGCAAAAACTAAACAGATATAAATTGATTTTTTTTTCTTATATCATAGTTACCGACAAGATAGATAAGAAATTATTCTAGGTGAATCACTCGATTTTTTCTTCCACGAGAACATTCATTTTTTCTTGTAATTTCAACATACAACCTTTCATTACAGATGAGAAGTCAATTTTTTCAAATTCTATATATCGTTATTCAGAACAAAGAAAAATATGTTGTATTTACAATAAAAATCAAATAAAAACAAAAGAGAACATACAAACGCGAAAAACACGAATATGTACATATTTTTGTTCACAATTCCTTTTAAAATCACAAATCAAAAAAATGTAGCCTAAAAATATTATCGAAAAATGAGAAACAAGTGGAAGGGGCATGATGGAGGAAATCAGAAGACACTTAACAGGGGAGAAGTTCGATATCTTAAAACAAAAAAGGTGCTTGGTCCAATTCTAATAATTTGTATGAGAAGGAGAAAAGAAATGTCATCACATGCATAATACTGCTTGTATCAACTTGGGATGACTCAAATCAATTATCTTGAGATCTTGTAGGTTGACAAATATTACATAGCTTTGGAACGAGGCGTCGAAAAGATTTCTTTTTTTTATGACTACTAAAATTTTTAAAAATGGACATAGCAATTTTTAGCTTCAAGGTATCGAGTTATGAGCATACCAAGTTGAATAACTCCACATAAACGTTGATAGAATTTTGTGAAATAAAACTAATTTGTATCGCTAATTCATTACTGTATACCCATATCGTGAGCCTATACATAGAGTGTGTATAAACGAGAGAGAGAGATGCAAGTTTTTGGAACCTCTGACAATTGTTTACTCGAGCACTAGCCACACCAAATAACAGTATAATTACAGAAAGAGTAATTGCACTACTTAATATTGATTTAGAAATATCACTGAAGTCAGGGCCGGCATCTTATTATTTTCTGTGTGCAGCTAACCAGAAATTTATAACTTTTTTTGAAAAGTATTTGAGTAAGCCGTTGGTTATAACCCCATTTTTACAGATGTGAAAAATATTTTTGGTGGCACTACACCCGCTATGCATAATGCTGATCATGACTGAAGTACTTATTTTATGGGAACTTTGGATAAGAGTAGAGTATAGATCAGGTACGCCACTAAAATACAAATTCATTGTGCTGCCAAAATCTAAAAAATGTACAATTTTGATGTTCCGGGTATTTGGAGCGCTAATGTTGAATTGGACTTATTTCATTTCTCAATGAATTGAGCAAAAAGTTTATTTCACCAATTTATTAATGAAATTTTGAACTTTTTGAATTTGAATTTTTTTTTTTTGATTTTTTTTTTCAGTTGTAACAACCTATTTATAGTTAGTCCCAAATCAAAAAATATATGAGTAACATTAATCTACAATACATGAATTCTGTCAAATCACAGCACGATTATAAAATACTAAAAAACAGAGGGAGTTTCATTTTGGATGATTAATATTATTTTAATAATAGGTAGTTCAAAAGTAACGAATTGAGAATGATAGTGATGAGGAATCTTAAAGTGGATACATCCTTGTGGTGCCTTTCAAATTTCATCATTTCTGTTATAATTGTCTGTTAAACGAGTAATCGATGTTTGTAACACCTCGCCCTAGCTTAACACCATAGCTACCTGACAGGTATGGACGATGAATTTCATAATAGAACCCTATGAGCTTCGTGTAGCCTCCTAGTTTTTTTTCCTCAGTAATGGGACACTAAGATGTAATATTTTAATTTGTACTTTTAGGTAGACTTAAATAACTTGGAACGAATATAACTTCAAACAGATGATTCGATTTTTCCCCCTGAAATAGGTATCAAAAATTGGTTGTGCTGGTATGCTCCCAGGAGCCCCTACTGTCCCGCGCCGGATAGTAAACGCAAGGCACAGAAGGTGAGGATCTCTGAATGCGGGCACTTTGAGCTTTTCTGCCACATTGGTGCGAACGTATGCTGCATTTGCCGCTCTTCACGTAGGACGTGTTGATTCGGTGCAAAGGTCTAATGGAATTGTGGTGGTCACCGTTGATGGACATGAAGCTATCGTCGTGGGTTTGCTCCGGTGAGTCACGTCCACCGAACGTGTTGCCACAGAATCTCAGTCCGTGCGGAAAAAACAATTTTAAAAACAGTCTTTTGAATTTTTCTCCGAATATCACATAAATGACGAAATTTACAGACGAGTTTATCGTCACCATAAGGTTACCAGTCTCTACGAGCGCGTCAATCGTTACGAACCTGAAAGCTTCGAGAAAGTTCGACGCCAGTGCTACCAAATTGCACAGCACGAAAACGACTACGACACACAGTAACATGGTCGCCAATCCGATTTCCTTCCTTTGAAGTCTCGAAAGTCTTTGGCGTTCTTTATTTGCTCTCCTCACCTGTGAATAGTTGTCTGTAGTTAGTATTTTTTACGGTCTAGCAGAATAAGGATAGGTGGAACGACCTTCATTGATTTCAGGCCTGAAACTTAAGTGAGCCTAGTTTGATCATGATGTGAAACTATTTAAGCCACAGTTTACATCACTATAGAAAAAGGATCCTTATTTCAGGCGAAGTCACAAAAAATGGGCTTATTTTTTTACTTTTTACTTTTGTTTTTTATTCATCCAATCAATTTGTGTGAAGAAAAAATGATAAAAAAAGTAGAGAGAATAAACGCAAAAGTATATTGACGACTCTTAAGTCAACTAGCAGTTCTTGAGAAAAACATTTTCGTTTATGAAAATTATAATTCAAACTTTATACTTGAAGGAACTTGATTTTCTGAAAAGAAAAATTTTTTTAATGAAAAGTTCAAATTGTCATATTTCAGTAAATTTTCAGCATTGTTAATAATGTCGGCATGTATTAATAATGATTATTTTGAGACCAATTAATATTAAACTAAAATTAGACATTATTAATAATGCAGGTACATATTATCAATAAAGACTTAATTTTTTCAACTTTGCCTGATTTTTAAAATTAACAGTGACATGCTCGTAAACAAGGTGAATCATTTTGACACGCACTATAGGAAAACCCCATTTGGTGCGGGCCAGAACGACTTATATTACAATGTAAAATTGCATGATGGAGATGAACTTATGCGCCGCAGATATAGTGAATTGTTTTTTTTTTGGTTTCATGTTCTTGCTTATTTATTTTTTCGTTGAATTTTAATTACGAGTATTAATAAATTCTTTTTGAAATTTTTTTATTTTTGATAATTTCAATTTTGGTGTCGAAAATTTAAATTCCCATTTAGCCGGCTAGAATTTCAATTTTAGTATCGAAAATTCAAATTCCCATTCAGCCGGCCGGAATCTTAATTTTGGTGTCGAAAATTCAAATTCCCATTTAGCCAGCCGGAATCTTAATTTTGGTGTCGAAAATTCAAATTGTCATTTAGCCAGCCGGAATTTCAATTTTAATTTTTTAATAATAATTGTATTTAAATTTAAATGTAGTTACTTTCCTATTATTTAAAAATAAAATTTAAATACAATTAGAAAATTATCAAAATTAATGTAAAAAATAAACCTAAAAATGTGAGTAAAAAAATGGATGAAAAAAAAAAACTTTATTATCTGGTGCGTACAAGTTTATCTCCTCCGTAACAATTATGTGTTAAATTATGTGAGTCGTTTTAGCATGCACCAATTTTCCTATTATTATGGTGTGTGTCAAAACGACTCACCCTGTATACCTAGACTCGAAAATGAAACCAACCTGCGAGTATATGCGCGAATTGAACCAGGCGAGTGCGGCAAACGGAAGCCCATACATGAACACTAAATACATCCAGTGGATGTACACATTGATGTAGACCATATTGTTTCGCAGCGCCGACGACTTCACTCTATAGACGAGCACATTATGCGGATGCAGGCACTGCTCAATGGCCACCTCCCAGAACCGTGTGATATTGTATAAAATTGAGAATATGACCACAATGATCATGTAAAGGCGTGCACGACCACAGGTGCACAGTGAGCGTGCCCGCAGCGGCTGGCATACGGCCACAAATCTTTCTAGAGTAACGACTAGTGTCAGATACACGGACACCGTTTGTGAGATCATAGCCACTGGATAGACCACCGGAGCTATAATCGGGTGTATCCGCCAGTTGTAGAAGAAAAGGTAACCAGTCGCCCAGTAAATGGAGGGCAGGCCGAAGAGCAAAATGGACGTTATTATGAGTACGGTGTCGCATCTGGCCAATCCAATTAGCAGATAGTTGATAGAGGACCTCATCTGAGGTCTGGACAGGATAATCATCGATATGATATTGCCGATGATGCCGAAGACGCCGATAATGTTGAGCAGCACTCCATAGGCGATGAAGTTGAAAAGTACATCGTCTGTCCCTGCTGAACTGTTCGAAGTAGAGCCGACGTTGTCGTCACAGAGCTGGACAGTGTGGTTGTAATCGGGTGGTTCGGTGCCAATATCAATACTCAAGTTGGAGAGATAGTTGGGCATAAACGACATCTCTTTGACCGATCAAGGTGCTGGCGAATGTGTGTCCGCACGAGCAACTCGGTATTAGATCAGCATGGTCGGAAGTCACGCGGTACTTCTAAAGTCCTCAGGTGTTCGCAGCGTACCTGATATTTGGCCAATAGAAAAGCGGTTTACCAGTAGCTGGGTGCTTCGTTGACAGAAGCATGCTAGTTGGATACACCATTGCTCTGGTAGGTTGCTCTCAGTTTCTTATAATGTTCAGTGAAGGCTGATTTTTTCGACAATTCAACCGATGCTCTTGTTTTGCTGATCATTCGATTGGTTTATTCAACATCTTCACAAGAGTATCTGCAAACATAAGATATCTTGCATCAGATTCCCAGTTATAATATAGGAGGTCAACTAAATAGATAAGTTAAGAACAAAACAAGTTGAAATTACGATTTTTTTCGAAATTATATGTAATTTATAATTATACTAACAATTATTGAAATGTTTTCGTTAAGTGCGATTTTTTTAAAAAACTATAAATATATTATTTTGATTAAAAAATATTTAAGAATTCCTACTTTTTTTTTTGGGGGGGAGAAGAGAGGAGGAGGAGGAGGAGGAGGAGGTGATGGCTAGTGGACTTTCCTTGATCCTCCTTGGTTATGCCACTGCCATTTAGGCTATATATTTATTTTGTAAAAATATATCTGACAGACTCAAAGTTGGTTGCTAACGTACCTGTAAGTTTATTTCAAAATTATGGTTCAATTTTCTTCGAATGTACTGCATCATCTTATTCTACAAATCCATTTTAAACATTATTTATTTTCCAATAAAAATGTCCTGAATTTATGCAGTACCTATATCAGTTTTTACTCTGCGTTTGCTACATTTTACTCTTTATTATACTCGTGCAGAAACGATGAACTTTATTGACAATATTGTTGGAACAGATAATAATAGTTTTGTTATTCTTTTCCTATATGATTGTATGCAGTCAAAAAAACCTCAGCAAAGTTCACGTGTCGATACTACTGATGGTTTATTTACTGTATTCGAGAATTGAGAGCATACAGAAATCCTTTTACGCTGCACTGATCGAAAAGTTATTTCTATGATTGCGCTTATATCAAGACTCGTTCGATTTTTGATTGAAAATTTTCTCAGTTTGTCTTATAAAGAGGCTCGAGTATTTGTTGCGCTATAATTGAAAATCTGAAGGTTACCTATTCCGGGCTACTCTTCGAAATACAGAAAAATTTTATTACGTACCTACAGATTCTAAAAAGGAGACATCTCTTAAACTATTTGGATAGCACTGAGAGAAACGGATAGTATTTTATAAACATAATAATAACTTTTATCATCACTGTTGTGAAAATTACTATTATTTTAAATATTCGAATATTTGTAGTACTTTTTACTAGGTATATTTTAGATAGGACATTTTACCATGTTTGTAGTAATTTCTGTTACAAATATTGAATTGTCTCAATTTTCCTATTCAAATTGTAAAAATTACCATTGAAATTTTTCTCAGGAAGACTACTTTCGACTTCATTCATATGGTTATAGGTATGTTTTTATTCCCTGAATTGAAAATTAATTTTCTTCTTGACAATAGCAGCTTGTGTACGTATGTAGGTAATAAAGAGATTTACACATAAGGCAGCAAGATGAAAAAAAAAAAGCATTTGTAACTTTCTCGCGCAGAATTCTGGACAATTATAAAGTGCCCTTACAACCGCCTACGTCATATGCGCACAGTTTTTGATCTAAAATATGGATGCGTCTACTTTGTTTATTTGTAATTTGTTAACCAACCGATAAAAGAGCGAAATTCGGAACAAAATTGTTGACAAATGTTTTTCGGTTGTAACTTCTAGAAAGTCCATTTATAGCAGAATGGAGACGGACGCCATTAATAATTCGTCGTCGTATATAAAGTTTGCCAAAATACTCGATAATAAATTTTAATTAAGGACGAGGAAAAAGTAATTAAAACGAAATACGTTCAAAGTTGCCGCATCTTTAGAAAGACATGCAGTCTACTGGACACAGAAATGGTTCTTCATAATTTTTCTTGAGGTCGTGCACGAGAGCTGTTGGCATGTGACGTTGAAAAATGAAAGTAATTTTGGCATTTCGACTTTATGATTTTTAAATTTGTTGACGCAGGCATTGGTATTTTTAAAACTATGTTTTAGCTGGTTATTATTAATTTTTTTGCCTCACTTTCATCAAAAAACAAATATTTTATGAAGGTTAAACAATAAGAGCATAACTCGACAAAGGCAATTTTTGCAAATCCCATAGCTACAGATATTTTACTTTTTTTTTTTCTGAAAGGGTAATTAATAAGACCTTTACGCGGATATTTAAGAAATTAAATTGTAGAGCTAATTATGATACAGCATTCTGCATTCAAATTGGATTAAAATACTTTGGTATTGTGTGTACTCGTACACAATAAGTGAAACTTTTTTTTCACCTGAATTGGTATTAGGAAAATTGTAAAATATCTATACAATATTTTGCAATAGTTTTGAATTACTGTCGGGCTAGTAGAATTTAATTTAAAAATAGCTGTAGCCTTCACGAAGAGTTCGTGAAGGCGAAGATAAATTCTCTTTTACATCAATATTGTACGAGTACAATATGTATAAAAAAGTTCAAAAAAAAACTTGAAGCATACAACTTTTCATGTTTTACATAAAATACTGAATACAATTTGTAGCTCTATTGGTGAGCTTAATTTGTAAGCTCAATTACTCGTAGTAAGCTCAATTTGTAAGCATAATTTGTAGCTAAATTTGGAAGCTCAATTTGTAGCTCAATTTATATACTGAATTTGTAGCTCACTTTGTTGCTCTATTTGTAAGCTCAATTTGTAGCTCTATTCGTAACTCACTTTTTAGGCTCGATTTGGAAGCAAAAAAAAAGCAAAAAGCTTCGTCCGGACAGCGACGTCATCATATGATAACATTAGACATGCAAGGACACCCACAAAATCGACTAAAAGACTCATTAAGCTTATGTATGATGACGTCATCAAACTTACATACCTATACTTGATGACATCATCAAGCTTATGTACGATGACGTCATCATACGATAAAATTATACAAACATATAAACATAAAATTTCGACTACACGTCTAATAATTCATTAATTTGTTGTTTTTTTTTTTTTGGCCAAAAATTTTTGAATTTATGTGTTACCTGTGTAAACAGGGTGAATAACAGAATCCGATAAACACCAGTCCCGAATAAGCCGAAAAATGTTGTCATTTGTTTTCGTTATTTACCGAAAGGGTGAAGGAGGTATCTATACGTATACCTTTAACCGCTTGGAAATATTTTTCTTTTACTTCCCCCTTATTTTTAGTTATTCTACTTACGTGCGTTTGGAGTATTCGAAAAGTCGTGACACCATACTCCCCAACAGCCAGCAATTAACTTTAATTATACGATGCTTTTTTTGAAATAGGCGAACGCATTTTAGTGTGCTCGAGCTTTTTGGGTTTTTGCGTTTGCGGAATACAAACGGCTTAACGTAAATTTAATATTTTTGAGAAAACTTTCGCTTTATTCTGCGCGAATTGTTCCCGAATGTAAGATTTTGTAGAATGAAGAAAAGAAATATAGGGGGTGGGGGAAAGCAAGAGGAAGCAAAAAACACGAGTGCGAAATACATATACATAGAAATACCTATAGTTTTCAACCTTTTATTATACGGTAAAAACAGTTTTAAGCCTATGTATGATGGAAAAGCTGGGAGAGGCATTGAAAATGTTTTATTTCCTGCTTCTTTTGTGACGTTTTCTTGTTGTGTATGCCTTTCCGCTTCAGTAAATGATTTTCATTTTCATTTTTTTTCCCCTTGACTTTAACACACCCTTAGGTGATGGAGTTTAGTAGGCTAGATGGGAATTACGCACTTGCTACTGGAAGCTCATATGTCGTTATTAAAAAGTGTCAAACTGTCAATCGCATGGTTGCTTTTATCAATATTTTTATTTTATTTTTATTTATTCACAGCCTTGAACAATAATTCCAGTATTCTTCAATGCTGGGACATAGTCTTCTTGATCAAAAACTCTAATAGGTAGTTGAGTTTTAATCTAATTTCCCTCAATAATATGCAATTACATGGGTAATGGTTATGAAAGAGTATTCCTTCTTTATAAGAGGCATCAAAGCTGCATGTCAGGACTAGGGAGAAGTCAACTACTCATTGTTAGTTGTCGTATGTTTTAAATTTCCCGTATAATTTTTATTTTATTCCTCTTCTGCTACAATTAATGGTAACTTGGTGAGATGTGTATTTTTATTTTATTGCCTCGGATTGTCTCGCGCTGCCTCGGATTGCCTCAGATTGTCTCGCGCTGCCTCGGATTGCCTCGGATTGTCTCGCGCTGCCTCGGATTGTCTCGCACTGCCTCGGAATGTCTCGGATTGCCTCGGATTGTCTCACACTGCCTCGGATTGTCTCGCACTGCCTCGGATTGTCTCGCGCTGCCTCGGATTGCCTCGGATTGTCTCACACTGCCTCGGATTGTCTCGCGCTGCCTCGGATTGTCTTGGGACAGATATCCGGACATTATTTATTTCCTATATAGATTATATAGATGTAAGAATATGTGAACACATTCTTAAATAGCCACAGTTTCTGTCTGTGTTGAAGCACTCGCTGATATAGTGAGTTGCAGAGTTCTTTCATATATATACCAGATTTAGATTATATTCATCTGTTGATTGATTTTAAAAATAGAAAGATGATAGATGTGTTTGCATGATTCTTCATTATTTTCTAAGAATCTTACATAGAAAAAATAGAAAAATAGATTTTGGTGTATTTAACAATAAAATACAATAAAAAAAATTATTCGTGTTTAAAAATTGTTAATCTCTTCCTCACATTGCGACTACTGGACGTTTTCTTATTAATTTTTTCATTCTCATAGTGTTTTCTAATGTTGAAGTATATTTGAATGAAAAAATCCAAAATAGGATCATGGTGTTCAGGGTGGAACTGGATTAAATCTTCACTCGTAATCACCATTTCCTTCATCTTTTGAAAAAAATCTTGGGTTCCTAATAAACGCAACTTGGACCTGAAGGCCTTTTCACATGTGAAACCCAACTGGGAGACTGCTACAGAAGGTACAGTTAAATAACCTCCAGTTCTCCAGTTTTTATTCTCAGCAGTTTGCACTCGTTTTCATTGCTGAAATCTCTCAATTCATTTTTGCGGTTTGGGCAGGTAATATGCAGCACCATTCTTCTAACTGCAAATCCAGAAATGTAATTTTCTTCTGAAACTCCAAGTGTTTCCGAGTCAATTTATTTGCTGCATGTAAACCCTCAGTTTCTTGCAAACCATGGCTTACAAATCCCTCTGTTTCACATAAGGTCGACATAATTATGGTTTAAAAAAGGATAAATTTTTGATGCGTTAACATCTTTATTTTCGTTCAAGGAAATTCGGAAATTTAATGCAAAATTAAATTCGATAGTCGAAATCGATACGCACGCGGTAAAACATTAATATTGCAAAACCTAAATGATGCGCGCGCCGTTGTCAGTTGTCGAACGTTCCTTATCAATAATCTCTTGATTAGTTTTCTTGGTTTTTATGTAATTCTTAATTCATTTTGATTTTATAATTTTCATAAGTTGCACGGGATAGTGGCAATTTAATAAAATATTTTTCATTTTAATTTTTCATTGTGTAAATATTATAACAATATAATTAGGTAAACTTTTTAATCTAGACGAATGTAGTTGTGACTGTCGTAACTAATTTTATTTGTATTCGAGTTCATAAAAAATTTCTAGGCAGTCATGATCTCTACATTACGTGAGAATAGTAAACCTTGAAGAAATATTTGACCAACTGCTGAAAACGCATCTTCAGTTAACAGCAACAAATTATATATTACAACCTTTTCTCTTCTAAATGGGTTAGTGCTGACAACCCGTCACTGAAATATGTATACCTTTGGATCTAACGTACATAAGGTCTCATAGGCATTCGATTTCCAATAATAATTTCACGAAGGAACTACGACTTCCATTTCGAAAATGACACGTCATTTGTTGGAGAGTGATGGATGGAAAATTCGCACTAGTGAGTACCTGGGTCGAAAAGATTCTGTACCAAAAAGACGCAGGGAAAAAGTGTTGTACCGAGTAGAAAAGATGCCAAAGGTCGTATCGTTTATTCGATACTTTCGAATACGAATAAATTTCCTTTTGGTAAGGAAAATGTATTTGTTTTCAAGGGTCGCTGTAAAAAATTTTCATACTCAAATGAAACAGCAGGTAGAAAATATATACGAAAAAGATGTAGGTATTCCCATGTCAAAACCTTATACTTCACTCTTTTTTTTTGTGCTACTGAACTTTCGAATGGGATAGTTAAACGACATCGTGACAGTATCGTCGATGACCTAATGATTGAGTGCCAGACGATAGTATTTTAGAGATGTCAACAAGGGAATACGAAAAAAAAGTTCTGAAAAAAAAAAAAATGAAAGAAATGGTAAGACTGAAACAAAATTTTATAGCAAAATACGCGAGGGATCAGAGTCGAATTTTTAATTCCAACCAGACAGAAAAATCTTTCATGTTTATTCGAGACTTCTAAATGAGAATTTTACTTACCGCAAATGTTTATTTCGTGTATTTTACTTTTCCACAAGTCGGTTTTCTTTGATTGCTTTAATTTAGGTTGAATCTGAAACCGACGGATAGTTTCGTTTACTCTAAATGTCCGTGGGATTTTGGTCAACAAATAAACTTTATAGAAAGATAGCCACAATATGGGCCCAGATATCAGTCGAACGTTTAAAATAGTAGGCCTTTGTCCTTCGTCAAAGTCACGTCTGCTTTTTTTCCTCCCTATTTTCATGCTGGAATTCATTATTCAATGCGGGATATAGGACTTACAAGGTTTTTCCAGTGTTTGCGTTTATCTACATATATATATACCTATGGTTGCATGAATATTACGAAAACAAATTTCAACTATAAGTTTTGGTTGCGATTCGTTTCAACCTTTCGCAGACCATGTGTGTTTAATGTGAAAGATTGCATTGCTAAAGGTTACAATAGTTTTGAATAAAGTTTGTATAAATAGTTATTTACCGCCAATTTTTATGGCCTCCGGCATGGGCAAATCGGAATTCCCTTCATTTTCCAGAAAGGTTTAATAACTTTCTGTCGAAAATTCGGTCTAATTCGGTGCTTTAGTGGACTTTTGTGGGTTCTTTATTATGCGTAATATTCCAAAGAATTTTTCTTATGGCCCTAATTGTAAATTCAACTTATTTTTTTTCTCAAACTACAGCTACATCGGAGGTCAGTTACGTAATCTAAAAATCAATTATCACTGAAAATTTTCCAAGAAGTAGGTAAGTTGGCACATTATACAGGAGTTAGAAGTCTGTAGTACCCAATGTAGGTCTTAAATTGTTTTCTGAAAACGTTTTAACGACTAATAACAAGTAATAGCTATCTCTGCTTCTTATACGTATGGCAATTCGCAGTAGGTATATTCGACTATTCATGTCTTCACGATCTAAGCCATGTTTTTGTGACGTCATAATGCTACATTACCTTCGATGAAATATCAATGTTTCCAATAGAAAATGAACATTTTTTTTAATACAGGATTTCTCATTAGAAAAAATTCTCCTTTAAAAATCAACTGATATATCAAAAAGGGAACATGAAGTTTCAAGTTCATTAATCTAATAAAGTAGACACTTTTTTGCTTCGAGCCAGCCGACGATATTTTACACCATAAATAATAATGATCTAACAGGCAAGCAAGAGAAATAATTCACATGTTATCAGTTAGTCAAGATTTATTATAAAACCACATTATACTGCAGGTTTTAACGTGGGTAATTTGAGCTTGTGAAAAAAAATTCATCATCTATTATTTATTTAGTGTAAAATATCGTGTGATGGCTCATAATAAAGCGAAAGTGTTTATATTATGAGAATGAATTTAAAAACTTCTTAGTTTTGCTGTATTTTTCGAATATTAGCAGATTTTTTAAGGTAAATTTTTCTTATTGGGAATCTTGTGCAAAAAAAAACTACGTTCGTATTTTTGTTTTCTTTCAGAAACATCGATATATTATATCGATTGTGAATCTCGCATAATGGATGTAGACAAAAACTTAAGTCATTCGATTTTAATTGAAATTCTTCAACCCCAACTTAATACTACGAACATTTTTTCCAAACATCGCAGAGAAATAGCAATCACGTATACGCAATCTCATTTATTATTTGCGGCGTTCGAATATGCAACATGCGTATCAACGTTGTACCTCTCCATTTTACCTCTCCATTCTCGTCCGCATTACGAAGAATTTAATATTGAAATACGAATTAGGTACCGTATACCTATAGTTTTATAAAATGTTAGTTCACAGTTTACAATTACTTGAATAAACTTACCCTATGGGCAAAATATTTTGAAAACGGATCCGTTTTATTCCGGGTTATAATCCGTTTCTGGATTATAACCCGGAATTTTCCTGTTTTCCGGCTTCTAAAACGGATTTTGAACGGATTGTAATCAGTCTTGCCGGAAATGAGTCCGGATTATTTTCCGTGAAGACTGTTTTATGATATTTGTTGGCCCGGGTTATAATCCGTGAAACCGTTTTACAAACGGATTTAGAAAAATTGCCCAAAAATTATCACTGATTATAATCAGGAAATCCGTTTTACAAACGGATTTGGAAAAATAATCAAGATGACAAAAATATCTGCAAATTTTCAGATCCGATGGTCGAAAATAAAAACGGACTGAAAACGGATAAAATTCTCATTTTCCGGATCATTTTCTCATTTTTTGCCCATCGGGTACATTCTCACTATGGCTATATTAGAAAGAAAAAAAAATTCAATGTTCCAGTAAGTATACCATAATTTTCGATCAAAAAGAAGTCGCGAAATTTTTATTATGTTTTTATGAAAAATTGGCTCAGAACACAGGCCTCCGAAGTCATAATACTAGGAATTTTTTACTTTACTGTCATTTCCAACATTACACATGCAAAATATTAATTTCAAAAAATTATATCGTGGAGTTTTATACATATTTTTATCGATAGTAAAAAGAAACAAAAATGACTTTTCATGTGGAAATATAAAATATTATATAATATGTGTAAAAATACAGATTGTGCACTTTATGGTTACGATTGATGTTGACTACTTTGCAAAATAAAACCATTTTTATTACTATTATTCGAGAATTTTTGTTTCATTTTTATTGAAGATGAATTCTTTGTACTGGACCCTAGTTCAAAATTTTGTCCGCCAAGTTTTTTTGTCCTTCCATCAGAGTCCAATGTTAGGATGACATCATCATACCTACTTATAACATAGGATACGCAGATGATGACGTCATCATACTGCTGCAAATGATAACGTCATCATACCTATATGTATAATATAAGAACCGTAGATGATGACGTCATCATATCTACCTATAACATAGAACACGTACTCATTTTCTTCGTAAATTTATGAAAAATATTTATATGTTCCTATGGGCTTCATATTCAAACAATTTTGTTTTTAAGAGAAACATTTTTGGATACTTTTTATAAATCTCCTGCGTTGTAAAAGAGAATTCATCTTTCGTCTTCACGAAACTTCAGTGAAGACTGCAGCTATTATCTTTACTTTTCAATTTGCAACTGGTTGTAAAAAATGACCATTTGGGAACAATGATGCTTTTCTATATTCAACGTTATCAACTGTTGGCTTTATAAGAGACCTGAATTCCGTTAGGGGAGGGAAGAAGAAGTGGTTATGAAGTCATATCGACCCTCACACTAAATTTTAATGTTAAGCAAATAAACTGCTAGACAATTTAACTTTGCAAAAATAGTAAAAAATATTGAAAATTAATGTGAATTTGATGAGAATTCATGTGTTGCTTATTAAAATTTAATAGTAGATATTTTAAATTAATTTCGTACGTACGAACTGCATTGTCAATGAATGGCTTAATAATTTTTTCTCTCAGATCAGAATACGATGCAACTGGAAGATAATTTGATTTTCTTGATTGGCAGTTATGTTACATTTGTACTCGTACATGAATTTCATATGAAATTTAAAATATTATTTCTTAGTACGAGTAAAAATTTAATGAAATATGCCTTTGTCGAAATACATTCCAATTTTCTCACCTCTCGTTTATATCATTCGTATTCTAACTCTTTAGGTAAATACACAAGCACATCACGTAATTTTGCCAGCCGCAGCGTGGTATTTCATCTGCCGCCAGAGTAAATACAGGTTTTCATTTGCTATTCGAATTCATCTCACTTATTCTTATTCTGATGCGTCATTAAATAGAAGTGCTAAGAAAAACATTCTGCGTGTGTGAAATAGCAAAATTATATTGATTTTCAAATGCAATTTGAAGTAGATCGATACCTGTATACCTCACCAGCAACATGTTCTTAATGATAATATTTATAGTGTTGTACTATTTGACAACCCTATAAATGAATATCATTTCACCCAAAATTAATCAGGTTGTTTTTTAAAAAGTAATAAAAGGTAAAGAAAATATATTTCTATTTTTTCTTCTTCGTAAAATTTGCCTAAAATAAAAACTATGAAATCATTTGCAGGGACGAGACTTCGACAAAATATTGCCAAAGAATTTATTTATTAAAAAAGATGAAAACGTGATTTTTTAATTTTTTTGAAATATCATCATTTCAAGCTTATCTCACATCAATATCCCATTAGACAGTATTTTATTAGATCATTTGAGTAAAAAGGTACAAAAGTGAGTAATTTCGAGCATATTGACTTTTATATACGTGTGGGTAAAAACTACACTACCTTGCAAAGGGCAGTATGTGTAAAAATACTCATGTTTGTAATTTATAATTCTGTAACTTTTATCCACATTCATACTTTTATTCTGTAAAAGTTACAATATATAAATGAGTTCAAAATTACACACCTATGTATTTCAAGATTAAATAATGTGAAGCTAACGTTGGAACAAACGCACTTTAAAATTAATTATTCTTAAATTGAATTTACTGCTTATGCGAGGTCATTAACCCACAAACCTCAAGCTAATGGTCTTTTTTCCATAGGCTATAAATTGCTTACTATACTTTCACACTACGTGTTTTTTCTTTTGGAAAAAATGTAAGGGACTTTAAATGAGGCAAATTATTCATAAAAACTCAAAACTCGAATTTTTTCTAATTTAAGAACTCGCTTCAATCTCAATTTTAGGAGTTGGACATTTTTCGCCAATTTCGACAGTCTAAGCTCCTGGCTTTCCTCTTTAAAAACAAAATCTGTTTGAACCAGCAGCGGGCTAGTATTTTGAGAAATTAGCGATTCTCTTTCTAACAAATGACAGTCAAGTTATTTTGTGACTTGTTTTGTTTTTCTAATGAAAGTGCAAGACTAAGATCGTCTGATTAATGTTTGTTAATGTCTCACATACACGGAAACCGATTTTGTTTCTCCGGTAAATATCAAACCATAACCAAAGGAAAGTCTTTTGCTTTTGACGTTTGATAAACAGAATTTGTCAATGTAGTTTTAGCTTCTTGCGTTTTAATTCTATTTGTTAATCGCGGTGAGAATTTCGTTAATCTATACCCCATATCTGTTGATTCCATTTCCTAATTTACATTATTTTGGCTGACGAAAATTCTCCACGGATACGTACGTTGTACTTTGTCATCAATAGTTCGCTTAAACAGACAAGCTTCTGTCTTAATTGGATTATTTTTACTTATACGAAATAACGTAGACTAAAGAAAATCTATATTTTATGCTACAGCAAGTATAAAGCTTCTGCGTGTAACCTCAATATATTTTTAAGCTCCAAAGGCAAGTAATCTAATTGATTTAATTAAAATACATTAGATAGCTAGCGTGACGCATTTGTACGTTCACAAAGTGAAATCTCTTGCTTCCAGATTAATGCTTTCTTGTATAGATTTACGTTATGTGTTTAGAATAGCTACCTAGGTACGTTTTTTACGTGCAAAATGACTTGAATATTCGTTTACTAACATCTTCTATATCTTCAATACGAAGGTATATCTTAGTCTTCAATAAAATGTATCCAGCCCAATTTTCGGTCATTTTTGTGGATTTGCCCATCTGAGCGAATACTTTTGTAAAGTGTAACTTTAACCTGGATATAATTCAGTTTTTTTAAATTAATATCTTCATTCCTTTCTCTTTTCCTGTTTCATTTTTGAAAATATTATCAATTTATTTTATACTTGAATTTTTTTTTTTTATTACTTTTTATTGGCTACTAAATATTGGCACACGAAAGTAGATCCAAATTTAATAGTATTATGTTTCATTATTCCACTCTATTCGTCCGTTTCGACATTCTCACGCTCTTTTCGTGTGAAAAGTCAATTTTTCATAATAAATTGATCAAATTGCAGAAAAGCCGATTCTTCCTGATCCTGAAAAAGAGTAGGTATGCATTCGAAATATAATCACTGAATTTTCACGATGATTAATTTCAACATCTTTGTGCCATCTACATTTTAATTTTTTGATATCAATTAAATTTTAGCTGTATACTTTCATTATGGGCTGAATAAGAAATTTGGAAGACAATAAGAATTTGCGCAATGAATTAATTTTATTCGGAAATTCAATTTTTCATACTCCTCAATTCTTATCTAGTTAGTCAGTTACTTATAGTTACAATTTATCTGCACTGGAGACCTGATTTTGTTCTAACTTTTTTGGATTCCTACTGTAATTGGTGTCGAGGTGTTTTATTTGACTAACAGTTTGCACAATACACTTTTATTAAACCAATATTGTTTTTCAACATTCACTTTCGGTTTTACTTGACCAAATAATTATTTTTATGTAGGTATATTTAATTTCATTTTTGGGAACATAACGATGTTTCAAATTTAGGTAGAGCTAATAGTTTTCGAACATTGAACATGTACCTATCGCAAGTTTTAAACGGATAAACGAAATTTACGAGAACAAAATTAATATAATATCTTAACAGAGAAATTTGAGAAATTTTCTGCGAAATTTTCAGCGAACTCAAATATATGACAATGAATGAGATCAATGCACGCAGAACAACTGTTCGTTTTCTGGAGGTGTACCTACACAAGGCTAATTAAAGCGACGGGTTTCCGTTTTCAGACATTTAGAAATTTCCAGATGTCCTTGTTTCGTTGGTGCCATTAAATTTTAGTCGTAAATTCAGACAATAAAGTCAAAATGATTTACCGTCGGCGGAAATTTTAGAAACCCAGAGTTATCACGTCACGGATAAATTAAAACTTTAGTCGTGAAAGAGGATAAAAGCGAATTAGATATTTTATTGACTTTACAATACCATACATCTTTCTAACTTCTTGCATGGCTTCATAATTAACTTGGGTTGGGAATGGGTAAGTCGATTTGCAGATCGATTTTAAATTAATTTGGTACGATGAACGTAGAATAAGGTTTAGACAGTTCACTTACCTAAACTTCTTAAGTATTTTCATAGGTTTCGAATGATTTGAATAACTGAATCTGAAAAGAAAAAAAAAGTTATATCGAGCAAGCAGAAAATAAATGACGAAATTTATAATTCGATGTATTTTTTTGAACAGTTGGCAGAACTGGTTCACCTTAGACGATTTTTGCTAATATTGGACTTAATCCTGTAATGGTTTTAACATTTATTAGTTCTATAAATTTATTGTTCTATAAGATTATATCGATCTGTTTTTCAGTAGATATTCCCTCTTATTAGTCCCATTATTTAAGTTTATCATCACCCGACTAGGTTCTACTTGTTTGAGGATATGCAAAATAACTGGACTTACGATTCACCATTTTTTTTCTGAGTTTTTCATCGAATTTACTCGCTCATGTATGGGTTGTCTTTGAACATATTCTCATATCAACGAAGCTGTTTATTTCAATTTCATTTTTTCCACTTTTTTTCAAAGCCCAAAAAAAAATTATTCTCAGACCCTCAAAAATGCCCAAAAATTTTGAAAATCAATAGAAAAAAGTTTCATCCGAGCATAGATAATATTATGTTTAAGAGTACCTAATATATACCTCTCCTTTGAGTCAATTTGCTGCCAAAGTCGGTGAAAAAAATTTTTTGCGAACTACTCGAAAAAAGGGAACGTATCTAGACTAGGGTACCTCCTTATTTAAAATATGTAGATATAATTTGCTCAACGTCTGCGAAGTTGTTTCTTGTACTCCGTTAAACATAATGGCTGTAGGCTTAAATTTTATGTCGGTGAAAATTATTACACCCATTTTTCTTATAATATTTGACAAAATGAAAGTTTATGGAAAATATGGTGACTCCATTCTCTTTGTGACCCATATATAAACGTTTGGTGCAAATTTTTTGTTGTCTTCAAAATCTGTATCAGACACTTACTTATAGAAACTATGAGTAAAGAGTACATATAAGTAAAAGGTTGGATACCGTTTCGCACGTTATTTTTATTTCTAAACACGTTTCTATTTCTTGAATGAAATAAGCAAAAGAAGTAAGAGGTAAAAGAAATGTGTACTTATATGAGAATGGAAATACGAAAAAAAAAAAAAATTCAAAAAACAAAACATCTCCAGACATAACTTGGTTTTAACGCCCTCAGTCGTAATCTTTGACGTTTAAAATAACATTTTTTCCTCGACTTTAAACTGGTAGAAGTATTTTTCATGGTCCTCTTTTTTTTCTTTTTTTTTTTTCTTCAAAAAACCTGAGAGATTTCAAATTTACATATTTCCGCAGTAACGTAAAATAAATTTGCGATGTAAAATTTTTTTTTTCCTTTGTACCCATTTTAACGTTTTTCTACGTACATTTTTTTTTCAGACTTTTTATTTGCATGTCAAGATCTATAATGCCTACGATTCTTACACAAGATAACGGTATTCTCAAAGGTATCAGCTTTTATTTGACATAATTCGTGGGCCGATAATGGGGTAAATTACGTATGTAGAGGAAATGGAAGCATTTAGAAACGACCTTGTACTTTATTTTCCTCGCTTGTTTTCCATTTCCTTAAAAATTTTTGCACTTGATTTTGTTGACCACGAAAATATTTATCCAAAGGCCGAAGGCGAATGCAGACGAACCAATTTGATAAAATGAAAGTATAAAACCGGAAATTGTCTACTTTTTTTTCCGGTTACAAGATGATGAAAAATAATGGTGATTAAAAAAGAAAGTTGGAGCAAAATGATTGAGGAAAGTTCAAGGTTGAAATTGGACAAAAAGTTGGCACAACGAACGGATGAAGAATTTTTCTTCCCACTCTGACGGAGACTTTTGGAATGGTTCGAAATAAAATGGCTAAGTTGAAGTGAAGTTGGAGACGAAAAACAGCTTTTGTTTAATTTATCTTTCGTAAATATTTACTTTAGTTTGCTCATTCATCGATGTTGACTCGTTTCATAAAAATCTGAAGGGGGGTTGATGAAGTCACTATGGCGGATTGCAGGGAAAGCTTGGACCTTCGTATTATGTCTTCATGCGATGATACCAAGATATGGAAATTTTTTTGGTAATGTAAACAAAAATTTGTTATTCTTTAATCAAAGAATTTTTCTATTGGAAACCTGTATTTTTTTTCATTCAAATTATAAATAGAAGGCACACTGATAGAGACATAGACTAAGAATACTGAGATGGAACTGAAATGGCAATAAGTCTGAGTATAAAAACAATAATAAAATGAGATGACTAGATAGCTCGTTATTTTTTCACGAATATTTTTTCATAGGTAGGTTTTTCTAATACATTGTCCCAAATTTTAAAAATACCGAGTCGACACAAATGTATGTCAATAAAAAATTTTAATTTGAGATAAGTCATTTTATATAGTTTGCAACAATAACGAGGTAAAAATGTACCACCAGCTGTTAGGGAAAATAGGACCACCCAATAAAAAAAGTTGAATGATTGAAAAAAGAAATTACTTCAGTTCTCTGCAACTAAAACCTCAAATTCTTAGTGAACTGGTATAAAATTAGTATAAAAATATTTTAACACGGGCAGTAAATTTTTTGGGTATAGTGCTTTAAAAATGATTTCCTAAAAAAAAAATTTATTGAAATATTTCTGAATGGGCAGTGAGCTTTTTGTGTACAGTGAACTTTTTGTGTACAGTGATTTTTGCATAACGACAATTATACAAACTCTGTATCGTTGCTCTTTGTCAATGCCAGTAACATAATAAATTATTCTCCAGGTGGTGAGCTGTACCTTAAAATTGAGTTGAAAAATTTATTTTAGTGTAGGAGTAGTATTAATGTTGATGAAGCTATTTTAAAGCTCATTTTATTAAGAAATCCAAGAGTAAATAAAAATAATTGGTATTTACTGAGGATAGTTTCAATATTTAATATTTTTCACAATCGGTCGACGAAAAGGTATAGAAAAAAGCAGTGTAAAACAGACTTCGATGACATTTTGCAAAGTACCAGAGAAAAAAAAAAGGAAATTAAATTATAACTTTCCCTAGAGAGTTTATATTTTTTCTTCTCAGCTTTTTGCCCTATAAAATCAGCTTTTCTCAAGTCGAGTTTTCTTTAGATTTTTCTTTCGACGGATTTATTGGTACAGAGTTCAGAATCTTGGTGTTAAATTTATGATTTATGCGTGCCAGCTTCTTTTTCCCCTTTCATTTGGAAAATTAAAACAATAATTGTTCCAGCAGCTACGTTTTAAATATTTTACTCACGAAATCTCCCGCGGATGCTAAATGTATTATTTCATTTTTCTCTCAAGGTGTTTGCTGAACTGAACGCTTCAGTTTTTTTTTTCTTAGATATCTATATTCCCCACTTTTACATTCAGTCCTGTTATATTTTTCATTTTCCTCCTTCCTCTTAACAGACGATTTAATTCAACTTTTTTCTCCTCTCCAGAATTGTCTCAGTGGTGAAATTTTGCAGAGATTTACTGGAAAAAAATTCATTCGATTTGGATTCTTCGCCTACGTAATACTCGCATTTTCATGACTGTGTAATGAAATATGTCACGAAATCTTTCAACCTGCTTGCCAAAGACCTGACAAAAGCTGCGTTTGAATTTGGTGCGGGTAAATGTGTGCGTATTTTATCGAGCAAGTAAAGCCCACTAGATCCTGGCTTATTACCTTAACAAAGAATGAAATTTTAAACGAGCACACAAAAAATTGGAGAAAATTGTCTGTCACGTTGTTTCGTGGGTGTGAGAGTCTGTACATTACCTGATTTAGTGTAGGTGTTGCACTATACCTTTACAGAGAATTAAAATGAAGATATCAAACTTCTATACTGACATCTAGGAAACTATGATTACTCTGATGGTATATTAGATAAGCATACTTCCTTTCACGTTTCATTGTAAAGAAAATTTTGTCACCTTAAATATGCAAAAATATTTTGGTGTATTTATAGTTTTTGAACACTTTTATCAAAATGTTGAAAACGTCCATGGAAGAAGGGTAAACCCAGAGCAACGAAGTTTTTCATTTATTGAATTGACCTACTGAAGAGTCTGCCCATCCATACCCCTTTAGTATGATCGAGGGTTGAGAGGTAAGATTTCAATTATATGAGCGACAAAAGAAAAAATGGTTCTCGAGATGATCTGGTGGTAAGAATGACAAACTCAAGAATATCTTAAGACTAATGAGCTATCGTATTTTTAACGTAGAGTGCATCGGATATTGAGATATACTCGTAATATTGGCGTTGTAGGGACTCAAGGAGCACAGGTCTCGTTGCACTTAGGGATGGCAAATGTTTTTCGATTGATTAATTTTTTACTAAACTGGACCTGAAAATTCGATTTTCAACATTTTGATTAAGTACTTATTTTAATCACACATCGAGAGCAATGGATAGTATCAATTTATAAACAGAATATTAACTTATCACAGTTGTGAAAATCACTACCTATTTATTGTCAATATTTTAATATTTGTAGTACTTTTTATTATCTTCGATAAAGTATTTTACTATTTTTGTAGTAATTTCTGCTGCGAATCTTCAATTGTCCTAGTTTTTCTATCCAAATTGTAAAATTACCCTATGGGCAAAATATTTTGAAAACGGATCCGTTTTATTCCGGGTTATAATCCGTTTCTGGATTATAACCCGGAATTTTCCTGTTTTCTGGCTTCTAAAACGGATTTCGAACGGATTGTAATCAGTCTTGCCGGAAATGAGTCCGGATTATTTTCCGTGAAGGCTGTTTTATGATATTTGTTGGCCCGGGTTATAATCCGTGAAACCGTTTTACAAGCGGATTTAGAAAAATTGCCCAAAAATTATCACTGATTATAATCAGGAAATCCGTTTTACTAACGGATTTGGAAAATTAATCAAGATGACAAAAATAACTGCAAATTTTCAGATCCGATGATCGAAAATAAAAACGGACTGACAACGGATAAAATTCTCATTTTCTGGATCATTTTCTCATCTTTTGCCCATCGGGTACCATTGAAATGTTTTCAAGTGCATAATATATCAAAAATCAATTTTTAAAAAATCGAAAAATTGAAATAAACTAAACAATACTGATGTGTTGTCCACTAAGAAAAGTTTACGCTGGATAAAAGTTGCCACGTCACCCCTCCTCCCCGCATTTTCACCCAAAAAATGGACATTCAAAATGTAAACTTTGTATCATTTGTGTGAGTAAATTTACATAGCTACTAAAAATATTCCAACTTTGAACTAAATCTTGACTAAAACTAATGAGTTACAAAAATCGAAAATCTATTTTTTAATGTTTCGACATTTTTCTACAGCCAATACCCCATTTAATTTAGTTAATTTTTTCGATATCAGCTTACACCGATCAAAATTGATTGCATTATTCTGAAAAATGGGCATCTGTACGTTGCACTAACTGTAGACCAAAGGTAATGCCATAGCGGTAGGGAAAAATCACCTCTTTTTCCATCAGCTCGCCATGCACGTCAGTGTGTGCGCATAGGTTCGAGGGTGGGTGAGGAGGGAAGCCATCGAGTGGTGGAGCTTTTTTCCAAGCCAAGGGCAGTGTAGCTTTTTTCTGTCCATGAGGCCCAAAAATGTATTTTATTGTTTTATCCTCAGTGGTGGTTCAATTTGATGGGGGGGCCTGAATCAGAGGGAGATTGATGCCATGGGTGGCATAGAATCAAGTCCGACCCGGCTTTTCTGAATACGATTTTCATATCCGTGAAAAGATTTTTCTATGTATGGCATTAAATTTTGAATTACTTACATTAGTTTTGTGAATTATCTGTTTTCTTCCTTTCGCAAAGTTTCGTTCATCGCATATTCTTTTCAGTTTCGAAAATTTTTTTTGTGGTTATAAAACGGAGCAAGCCTAGGCTTTTCTTTCCGAGGCATGAGTACTTGAAGAATTTCACATAAGCATCAGGAAAATATACGTTCGGATCATTTACGCCGTAAGCGTTCGCACAATGATTTCCTTCATTCAGCAATAAAAACGACAACAAAACAAAAAAAATATAACAATAAAATGATGAAATTCTTCGCAACAATCTATGAAAAGAGCTCAAAAAAGAATCCGAACTTACAAAAAAAAAAAAAAAAGGCTTCAAAAATATAAACGTAGCCATGAACAACTGTTGACTTGAATGGTTTACTTATTTGGTAAGGAGTAAATTAAATTCAGGTGCAGAATACAGATTAATTTTTTATACTTTTCCACGCGAATAAAATGTTGAGTATTTGGATCGCTTTTCTTGAGAAATATGGAATCGCGTAGGCTTAATGAGTTTTTTTTTTCGCTGTCCTAATTTTCTGGCATTAGAATGAAAGCAAATCATAGAAAACTGTTGCATTGTATGCTTAATATAAAAATTGTTGCACCTTTGATTAAAATTAACTTTTGAGTTGAACATTTGAAAAATTGATAGTTGAAGAGTCACATATACAAGCGAAAAACCATAGGGTTAATGGATGTAAAGACTGAAAGTAAAGAATATAGAGAATGTAAAGAATTGGCGTGAAGAATCAACTTTCTTCAAAAGTCAGCATTTCAAGGTCAAAGTCATCGATTCGAGGTCAAGATCAACGATTCAAAGTCATTAAGTTGAATCTATATCAATTCTTTAGTCCATTAGCGTTTTGGAGGAATGCCAATCATGTAAAAAAAATTCATCTTAGCCTTCTCGTGCTTCGTGAAGGCCTGCAGCAACAGCTATCTTTCATTGTTATCTTTCCAATAAAATAAGAAATTCATCTCTCCTTCGTACATAATGTAATTATAGAAGCGCTCCAAGGTGAAAACTTTACCAATACTTACAGTTATCAATATTCTTTGCAAATTTTAATTCTCACATATAATATTGTTACTTTATTCCAAGTATAAAAGGAAGTCACGAACGTGATACGCGTATAAGTTGAGAAGACTTCAAATGAAAGGGTGGATAAAATGAGATATATGTTCGAATACTTCGAAATTATATATAAAACTGGATTATTGAATTTGTGGATTCCTTCATAGCTGTGTGTTACCGACAAAATCAAATTTTATTTTCGGAAGAAAGTTTTCTGGAAAAGTTTATATTCGTGTCGATGTCACGCCTCACTCATAATATTATTTCTTTCCTTTTATTTTTTCAAATTCCAACCCTTTAATTCGATTAAAGTTCGAAACTGATTCGATGATGAGGCAGGTCTTATAAAAAATGCTTTTTCAAAGGAGGATAAACTTCGCAGCTAAAAAGGTGCTATAATACACCCGGGATTTTCTCAGAGCACTTTATATTTGCTGAATGCATAAGAATCGATTTTAAAATAGCTTATGATTGGATTTGAAACTACCTAAGAAATTCTCAAGTGATTATATAGCTTTAGATTTCAATCATCTTTTTGCCCTCCAATTAAACGGGCTCTTGTGTAGTTGCTGTTGTCATTTTGAACCTTTCTATCTTGAGTAAGAAACGATAATGAATTGACAGACTGACAATTCGAATTTTCTTTTCGCCGAACATTTGTGATTTAAATTTAAATTATTGGCACGTGGAACTAAATTACAATAAACAAAAGAATGGTTTTAGAATTCTAGGTACTTTGTAGGCACCATTTTTCATGAACAAATTGTAAACATTCAGAAGTACGAAATGAAAATCGTAGAAATAAAAATTTCAAGAAGATATAATTTTTATTCGTTGCTGTGAAACTTAATAATGTGTATGTACTCGTATTTTTCAACTTTGTTGAACTTATTAATTATTTTTTTTAATTTGAAAAATAAAAATAGAACTAAGCTTTGTTATGTTTACTCGAGACTGTGCGAACAAAATAATTCGTTCAATTTCAGAACTGCAAATTAAATTTTATTTATTCCAGTGGTTATAAGCTTTTCGAAAAAATTGCTGAAAATCAACTTTTGAAAAGTGAAACACAGTTCTTCGATTACAATCAATCCCCCCTAACACCATTCAAATATATGTAATATTTTTTTTTTAATAAGATTTTCATGTTTTAAGGTCAAATTATATGATTGAAGACAGGTAGATAACTATATCCCGCAATATGGTGACCTTGAAATTTCACTTTATAATAAGTTGATACCAAACATAGCTTTACTATCAGTGAAAGAAATATGAATAGGAATAGTAATTTTCTATATATCTAATAGAATTGATTCGACACTTATTGTAGAAAATAATGAAGAACAGATAATTAATTACGAAGATATTTTTGTTAATTATTAAGGTCGATATTAACTATTTAAAAGGACGTGCATAATGTTTTCACAATCATCATGTAAGTTTAGAGGTATTATGTTCAGCAATATACTAAAAATAGAAAAAATATCTACATTAATTATTTAGAATCACCCTCATGTTAGAATGAATACCAGTCTCAAATGATGTTGGCCTCACTAAAATAACGGTTTAAGATTACAAAGCTATAATACACCCACTTATATTAGTTTTTTCAAGCAACCAGCAGTGACTTAAATGATGTTGACAAGATGAAAGCGAAAAATAGATGTATAGGTTTACAAAGTGAAAAATTTCTTTTTAATCCTTTTCCTTAACACAACTCCATCACTCGATTATAAGATGGATCAAGTTGAAAAACAACATTTCCGTCTCTTCCCATTTTTATTTTATTTCCTTATAAAAGAAAATTATCGAAAAGGTTCGATTGATTATCGTGATTACCGTACCGACAAAAGAGAATCGTTTATTTCGAAAATATAGTGAGTTGAAAAAAATTGATTACAGTCCTGTCGGATTAAATCCCTTGTTTTTGCAGCAGAATACGTAGGTAATTAACCCCTTTTTTTTTGCAGCATCATTGGCAGGCTTTCGGTAGAAAAACAGCTAAGTACTTATATTAATTTTGATCTGACTATCAAATAAAGGCATGAACTATACATAGTTTTTCATTTCATGATTTGAGGATTCCAAAAATACCCATCTCCTATTTTCATATTTCTTTATTTGATTATTCATTAAAAAGGGGGGGGGGAGGGCTAGAAAGAAGCAGAGTTCGAAAGCTAGCCAAAAGCTGAAAGCTGAAAGCCAAAAGCCATCAATTTTTGAAGGAAAAACTGGAAAAGTTGAAAGCTCAAAGCTTTACAGAAATAGCCAAAAGCTGAAAGTAAAAGCCGTATTTTTATGGCTTTTATATGGCTTTTCTGATTTGATGAATGAAATAATAATTTTCACCCAAATTTTCAAATTCAGCATAAAATTTTCTATGAAAAAGCATAATATTGTGAAAAGCCAAAAGCTAAAAGCCGTAAGCCATTCAATTTTATTTGGAAAAAGCAAAACCCAAAAGCCAAAATTACTGTTCAAAAAGCCAAAAGTTGAAAGCAAAAGTTTTATTTTCAAAGTCAGAAGCTAAAAGCCAAAAGCTAAAGCCATATCTGACGGCTTCCAAACTCTGGAAAGAAGTGATCGAAGTTGTCGAGTATCCTACATAACAGTGAGTGGATGAAGTGGTGGTAGGGGTGATAGGAGTACTAAGAAGAGAAGACATAAAGGAGAAGGAAAAGTTGATGGACAGTGATTAGTGATGGCGCATTTTACACATAGAATAAAATTCAAAATATCGAATAAGTGAAAGAAGTAAAATAATGTAGAATGAATAAGTAACGTATAAATAGAATAAGGAGAATAGTGAGTGAGATAAGATTTTATTTTTTACATTCATGATTTTACTTTTGAAAGATCCGCTGGTGAAATAGAACCTGATGGAATGTTGAATGGCGTATTTTATTAGAGGTCCGAGACAGCGAAAGGGTTCGAGAAAATAATTATTTCTGCTAAATCATAAAATCGTATGTGGCACCACATTATCTAACCACCGTAAACTTTATTTCGGCACACTGCACAGCCACTGTCTGGATGTGGAGAAAAGGCAGAAAAAAGTAGATGTAAGTTTCAATTATCTTTACTTATAATTACAAAAATTAAAGCATTATAATAATCATAAAAGCTTGGGTTCCCAATTTTTTTTTCCTTTTTAATTCGACGCACGTTTACAATGTGGCCAAAAAAATAATTTTGGGCTTAAAAAACAAGGACAATTTGTCGAGATAAAATAAAGAACAAAGAAATATAAGACGAAGAAGAAAAATCATTAAATGAGAAAAGCGTTTTATTTTATTATTGAAATCTACCGACGTAGAAAGATAATTCGAAATTTTTTCACGCTTCGTTCGTTGATGAAATTTAAAGAAGTAGAAAAAAATAAGGCGGCATAATAGTTACGAGTACAAATCGTTAACTTTTTTGCGACGTTCACCATATTCGGCTGAAATGTCGATATAAAAACAAGTCTTCATGCACGGAGCTTATGGATTTATGCACTGCAGATGCGGCTTTTAAATATAATCGGCGTTGTAAATAATCATCAGGTGTTTCCAATATAAATTCCATCGGTTTTACTTCTTATAACTACCCGCGAAAACTTCGAATAATCCTCGAAATGAGTGCTAGAAGCAAGTTTTTATCTCCCATATTGCCATATGTGTAGATGGGCTATAATGGGTTCTTTCTACATTTTCATATCGCCGGGTAGAAAAGTTGTTAAAACTTTTTTGGGTTGAATTCTCTCAGTAGATTTATACTTATTGTAGAATGTCAATAATGCAATTAGACTGCGCTGAGAGAAATGTATAGGATTAATATTATAAACAGAATAGTAACTTTTCTCATCACAGTTTTGAAAATTACTACTTATTGTAAAAATCATAATATTTGTAATACTTTTTACCATCTTAGATATAACATAGGTATATTTTACTATTTTTGTAGTAATTTCTGCTACACGTCCAGAAGTGTCTCAGTTTTCCTATCCAAATTGTGAAAAATTACCATTTCAATTTTTCTCAGTGTGGCTACATCGTCCGAATAGATTCATTGTGTGTATAGTAATAGTAGATTAATTCATTTTTATTTATACAGAAATAAATGTTATTAGTGTACAAAGGTGTCTGGACTATGTTTTACAGACACCTGTACATGTCGAAATGGACAATTCAATCGTATGAGATTGCCGTTGTCCAACCGGGGTTAAACAAATTGAGACTAAAAGACACTATTGAGAATGCTTCATGAATGTATTAACATTTCGAATTCACTAACTACATAAACATAGCATAAAGGCATAAAGAAATGAACATACACTTCAACTAACTGACATAAGACTGATACTAACTGATATTAACTGAACAGGATAAAGAACAAACATTAGTATTTATAGGCAGTGGATAAGTTATGAATGTAGAGGGAGACATGATCTCACCTCAAGTTATATGGACAATATTAAAGAGAAAACATTGTAATTCTAAAACACAATGTTATCATATAAATAGTTCCATTATTCTTTCTGAGAATACAGAAGTCTTCATTAACAATAAGGATGATCTCATCTACATAAAATGTGGATGAGATGTCAGCTTACTGTTCATTGTGTAGACAATCATAAACTAGAAATGATGATGTCATGCAGGAGAATGTGTATATTCCACAATGTAGCTGCAGTACTTATTGTGCAACATACATCTTACATGTAGAGTCTACAAAGCTTTAGGTAAGTGAAAACACCTGCCTAAAGGTAGATGGCACATTTAGTTAGTTCAACTGTTTTTTAATTATTTGATTTGAATTTAGACTGATGTGAATTATAGGTTGGATTTTATCTTCAAATTTTATGTAAGTATAATTTTTTAGTGCCTAAGGATTTAAAATTATTTTTGTTATTAAGTAATTTAATTTAGATTTAGAATTTAAATTTTAATATTTGTTTGTATTTAATAATTTATTTTATTAAAGATTTATTTTTTGTTGTCTCATTTTATATTATCAATTGGTTTTTTAATATTTTTTGAAAGTAAAATGCTTGTTTAGGTCGGAAAAATTCTCATTATTTTTCCTATTATCTGCTCCTTAATACATTTCATAGACGGTGGAGAGGTGATTTCAGACAGCTAAGGGGATCAAAACCATAGCAGCTGAAATTAGCCTGCCTTGTAGAGACCACCAATAGCTACCCATCCAATGGAGTATTAAGGGGATGCTGTTTATCTCCATCGTCAAATGGAGTTGCGATAGTTACCAATCAGTTTACTAAACATCAAAGATGTTGAGAAATTGATAAATCTTATGACTTAATCGAAAAGTTTGACCAACATTATTTAGTTCAGAAAGTTGCCACCAGAATCAAGCTTACCAAAGTTTCCTAAATCGGACGTGCCATAAACCTATGGTAGGAATAGACAAATGTAAGGAAGCGATATTGGTAGTCAAAGTAAGTATTTATATCGGTTTTGAAAAAAGATAAAGGTACAATTAGAACCAAATGCGTATCTATCCTTTCTATCATTCATCAATGTGACTAACAAATAAAAAATATTTATGCAAATAAAATGAATATTTTTTCATCGCAGCCGATTAAATTTCCAGTGAAATAAAAGTTCGCTCGAAAAATTGATTGATACAACTACAGTGCAGAATACAAAATATTATTCATGATCTTTTTTTTTTAGAATGGTAAAAAAAAACAGAAGGAAAAACTTATGAATTACGTACCTACGTTTACTTTAAAAGTTATGAAGTGTGTAATGAAATGGTAGTGAAACTTTTTAGCTTTATGAATCGTAAAATAAAATTTAAAAATATTTGAATCCTAACGGTTAGCTTCATACCAATTTCTTTTTTCACAACTTTTTTCTTCTTTTTATTTAGCTTTATATCTTTCGGGGCGCCCAAACATTTCAAAAGGATAAAATCGAATTTTTTTTCTCTTGAAAATCTGGTAATTGTCAGTTAAAGTATCTCCATTATGAGGAAAAGAAAGTAGATATAAAATATTGATAATAAGTTGAACCAAATAAAATGAGATGAACGAGTAAAATGAAGGGAAAAAAGTTACAATTTTATTTATATTATTGATTTCAGAAAGTATAGCAGTTTAGTAAATAAGTGCTCAGCATTATTAAATTTTGATAGACTTTTTTGAAAGATCATTTTTCTGATTACTGGAATTCGAAAGCTTTCAAATCATATAATAATTTATACTGTCTGTCAATTATAAAGTTGACTTTTCAAATTTCATTGTTTGAGCTAAAAAGTGCCAATTTAAATCAAACAGGCGATGAATATCTAAAGAAACGTCAATTTCTATCAATGTGCAGAAAACGAAGCCACTCAACAGACCTGAAATTTCCATGGTTAGGTCGGGTAACATAACCGGAATATTTTCTGTGAAAATCGTCTCCCCAGTGTTACCAAGGGCCAAAATAAAAAATTTGCGAAATTACTTTTAGGACAGCAATCGTAATTTGCTGATATCTCATGTACAAAGTTGCAGTTTTTTAATTCACTTTTTGTCATTGAAGGCAAACTGTACATTACTTTCTGAACGACGGCCTTCGCATTCTGAAATAAAAGCTAAAACATCAGCCATGTTTATGGTACGCCTCAGTAAATTGATAATTTTGAACAGCATATTTTATAATTTTTTGGCACGAGTGGGAGTTGCACTTTGCTCATGTGTTTATAAAAGTAATTCGCTACTTTTTTGTACGTCCCAGTAGGCAATATTTGAAAAGGGGAAAAAAAGTTAATTTATTCAAAAAAATTCAGTTCACGAATCACACAGACTCGTTAAGGCGTCCTCAATCGCCTGCTTCTAACCGTTTTAAATTAAGTATTTATTTGAGATGTGTATTATATAAATAGAGAAAATGGTATTTTTGGGTAATTCGGCGTTAGCACGTTTGCTGAATAAACGATTTTTTTGTTTTTTGTTTTCACTCGCCCCCTCTCACCGAGTTCAAGTTCCACTCAAATTTTGATGACGGTGGAAGGCAAAAATGGTTTGTGGTATGCAAAATGGTTTTGGTATTCGAAGCTGGTGCGAATTAACGACGCTCGGCGGTGGGGTATTTAAAAATAACAAAATGGTGGCCTAAAATGGGAATCGCGTGTTTAACTACATTCTACCTCATCCTGGTTCCTCGACGACATCAAAAGTCACTTCATTCTTCGTTTAACTCCTTTTTGACACTTTTTGCCAGAGACAACCGAGGAGGCTGTAGAACCTTACATGACACTGGATGAAGAAGGATAATGTGGAAGCTTAAGGCATTTTCACTAAAAATTAACTCACAATTCTTAATATTCGACGTAGCCAACACTTATGTTAATTGCTCGAAAAAAAAAAACATCATTAGAATGAAAACACAGAGCAGAGTTAGAGTGCTCATTTACAATAATTCCAAATTTTTTCCCGACGCATAAACTGAGAAATTAAACGCTGCTTTCAGTTAATGATCACTGTTACATCTTTAAAGTGTTGGCATATTTCATGATATTATAATACATAAAAAATAACGACAATATAATACAGTAATGAAAATTAGAAAATTGACAACGATTAACGAACCAGCAAGAAAATTAATCTATAGATTATTAAAAGAACCATTCGATGACAACTGACAACGGCGCGCGCATCATTCATGTTTTGCCTCATACATTCTCGATATCAACTATCGATTTTCAACTTCGTGTTAAATTTCTGACTCTATACTCCCGTGTAACGAAAAGTGAAAACGAAGATGTTGACACATCAAAAATGCTTAAATTTCATTTGTTTATGATAGTTTAGATAATAATGGGAATGGAGTTTATAATACGAGTAAGCCATAAAATAATAAAGAGTGCGAATACACGATATATTATTATAAATCATAATGTACACGAAAAGTACAAATGATAACTGTTAAGATTATATTCTTGATTAGGAGAACAGTGTTACCATATGTGACAGAGTTATAAGGTAAAAGGAAGTCTTACTATGTCAGGGGTGTAGCCAGGTATCCTCGTTTGCCCCCCCTAACAAAATTATATCCCCCCTCTTCCTCCTCAACTTCGAAAAAAAAGTTAAATAGGGGACTTGAAAATTAACTGCCCCCTCCCCAAGAATCTTATTTGCCTCTCCCATCGGAACGCTCTGGCTACATCCCTGTACTATGTTTCGTCTTCTCTGAGTTTTCCTGCTGACCGTAAGTATAATAAAATCTGTTAACAAAAATTAACCCTTGTGGGTTCATCTGACTGCAGAAGGATTCACATGGAAATCTTTCTCAAAGAAGAAGGAAATAGTCGATTACCTCATTTCTTGCACAATGAATTATTTCTGTCGGCTTGTTTTGTCTCTTCATCGAGTTTTTCGTAAGTTTTACTCTTTACTAAGTTTTTTGAACTATACCTAGCTGGGTCTAAAAAACCCCATTCACTTTTCCAGCCCTTATACAAACTCCACAGAGAAAAGAAGTGCGATGCTACTCATCATAGAGTTGAATTAGTACTTTTCTTACCTTAGTACCACAGCTGACAAGTTTGATTCATTTTGCAAGTACGAGGCGCGTTCCAAAAGTCGGTTCGCACCCCCCACCAATTGGAAACTAAGGGAGATGAAGACATGCAACCGGTTTTATTGGAAAGAACAGGCTTAAATATGTTATTTAAAATGATTTTCCAGGCGATCGAGATACTTATTTCAGCACAATTCAAGTTTCTGAGCATAATGTTCCGAAAATTTCCTGTCCAAATTTGGATAAAAATTTTGTACCTCCTCACAAATTCCACCATCAGTTGCAAATTTTTTCCTTCTAATTTGATTTTCAATCCCTGGAACAGATTTTATTTGGATGGAGCAAGGTCTGGTGAATCAGTGGGGTGGAGACAGGTCTCCCTCTTCAAGTTTTTTACGCGGCGCATACAGAAACTTGCAGAATAAGACTGTATTTGCCATGCAAAAATTTAATTTTTCTCATGTGGCTAATACATCGTCTGAAAAATGTGCGAGTGTGTGTTGGTGTAAAGAAATAACGTGTATTGACGTCTACCTTTGTCCAACACAAGACATGAACCTACACAAGCGCGCTCAGATGCACACAGATACACACACACGCGCGCACCACTGTTTCGTTTGGTTTTTTTGGTTTTCACGTCCTTCTTCATACCATTTCATTTAGATTTTCCAACGGGGCACACTCCCCATACATTCTCATGTGCATAGGCATTATGGATGCGTGTTGCCATCTTGTGGCTGTCAAGTTTGGTTCATCAAAGTGAGAAAAAATTGACTAACCCCGCACCCCACATTTGGACGACACAGTTTTTGGGTTATTCATTTTCAAAATGTCATTACTCATGAATAAATCACAGTAGGGCAACAAAATTTATACTGTGTTATCGTTCGAGGTCCCTGATGCTCTGGTAAAAATTTTGTTGCATCAGTGTGACCAGGGAAGGAGATATGAAAAGTGCGAACTGACTTTTGGAACGCGCCTCGTAGTTACATAGTCATTACAGATTGAATATTTTATGGGTCCTGTAGACCCCAAGTTGTCTCATAAAAGTCACGTTATTATAAGTAGATTTAAAACAATTGAAACCTAGCTTGTCTATCTTAGAGCTCTAAAACATGCCAGATGAAGTTAGAGCCCAGGGATATTACACCAATATCAGTGGTCAGATTCTACTTAGATAAATTCACCTCTGTTAGTTTTGCCCTAGTTCCAGCATATTATTGGACACTATTCAACACTAGCCCGAACGCAACTTTATAGATTTTTCTTCAACCAGAGAGGATACTTTAAAATATCCTGTTTGCTCTTTACTAACGCTTATTTAGACGTTGATAAATTACTAGGTATAACCGTTTTCATTATTTGTGCAACCATGTAAATCACTTTTAGTCTCATGGGCGATTAAAGATATGGAACTTGGCGAAAATTGGAACAACATTTGCGCACGTTGCAGCTATGTACGCTATGTGGAAAGTTGAATCACCAAATTTTACAGACAGATTTTTTTCTTTACTCTTTAGAAAGGGTAAACCACGCGCCCTCTATCAAAACTGGACACCGGTGTCTTCGCTCTATAAAGTTTAGTTGCTATACTCGTCCATCCGCACAAACGGCATTTTACAATCAAGTTGGTGAAGTGGCAAATAAACAACTTTTACTTTATTCAATCGAAAGGAAAAACTTTTCGCTTCACAATTGGAGTACGAGCATTATAGACACTGGAATATTTGGCTGAAGAAATCCATTTGAAGGTACAGTTGCATCTTTGGGTAAATTTTGTGACGCGTAAGAAGATGTACCGTTTATTCAGTTGGAATTAACTTTCTCGAACTGTGACCAAAATAAAATGAAATTATTGAACAATGAGTCTGTTAAAGAGGGAATGGAATTAGAAATTTCGCTTCAACCGTCGAATTTAAAAAATAAATATTACCTATGCCTATATTTATAACGTTTATTTTATTTTTTATTTTAGTACAATATTTTACCTTGCCGTTAGACAAACCCAATTCGAAACAAATGGAGCATTAGTGGAATTATTCAAGTTCATACAGAATGTGTCATTTAAAACCAGGAGGGCTGCAAAGCTAGCTGAAAGTCAAAAGCTAAAAGCTGAATCGCTATACTGTTTTGGCTTCGAATGTCGAAAAGTGAAAACCAAAAGTTGGAAGGAAAAAATTTTGAAGCAACCAGCTGAAGCTAATGTTTAATTTTTTCCCCCCAACTTTTACAAGTTTTTATTCCATCTAATTTTTTCACCTGCTACTTTCAATTTTCAGCAAAATATAAAACCAAAAACTGTAAGCCGATAGGTATTAGCCAATAGTCGATAAATGGATGGTAGACGCAGTTGAAATTTTCATTGTCTTCGTGCCTTTGACTAAAAAGTATTCTTACATTTTTTAGGAACAATTGAGCAGAAACAAAAAATAATAATAAGCTCGTCAACATTGACTGAGTGGTGATAAGGCCAAAAAACACGTCTTCAACAGCTACTCTTGGAAATTGGTTCTACTGTATACAGGGTGTTTCGCCTCGAGATCACTACCAAGAAACTGCAGACCGAGCAACACGAATTACATGTATGTATGATAATTTGCATACCCTCTTGGTTACAGGGACTTTATAATATTTGAATAGTTTTACCACAAATCGAATCAGGGTTGCGTTTTAATTGACGTGTGCATTATTAAATATAGCTCTCATTTACCTATATTGGATATTATGAATAGGATTTCAACATAAGTAGAGTGATATCACCACTAAAATTCAATAAATTTTTTCATATAAGTGAAAAACCTGTTTCCCTCCTCCAAACTTTTGTGTTCAATACGTTTTCATGCCCCAACAACGATGCCTTTGGCTTTACCCCAGAAAAAATTTTTTTGTCAAATAGGTAGAAGTGCGTATGAAATTGGAAAAATAAACAAATCGTCTGAATTGAAACATTGAATCGAATTTCCAAGATTGAAATTGCAAAAAATCTGCCTTTTTATTCGTACAAAACACTCGCTTAGCTTTTGTATCTGTTCACATTATTGCCTTTAAGTACATACACATCGAGTCGTTGGCATATAAAATTGTGATTACCTCGATAAACTTAAACGCACTCACACTGACACATACATACAATACATACGTACACATACCATATAGAAAAAACATGAGGAAAAACTCGTATAATGCACCTTTCGAATTCACCATTTTCCACGACAAATATTCTCACTTCGATATTCGTTTACGACCACAAACAAGGGAGGGGGAAGTCACAAATGCTCATGATACCTACAATTTAGGTCATTACTGACTTGCAACCAGGAAAAATCTAAGAGTAATTTCTACTTTTTTCTTTCTTTCTTTCTTTCTTTCAGGAAACTATTTTGTGGCGAATTTATAGATTCTATTGGGAATTGAGGGATTCGTCTTCATAGCAGCACAACAGACTCGTAGATTCAAATTTTTCGATTCTCAATAAATTTTATAACCATTGGAAATGAAGAATAGCATTTTACACTCGCAGTTTCACAATCGAATAGTAATTTCAGTCGAGATTGTCAGCGGGTAGCGTGGAGTAAGAGAGTTGTATACTTGATCGAATATTAAAACGAAAGGAAGGGGTCATGTATTTGTCGTAAGAAAGTGCAAAAGTTCGATGAACGCTTTTTTGAAAGTTTGGGAACTTCTATACGTGGAATTTTGTATCACATTTTTTCACCTTGTTAACAAATGTCTTCTTTCACTCGAAAGGAAATAATGTTTCATTTTCAGCGCCGTATTGATGGGATCTAGGATACAGGGTACTTTTGCAGTTAGTTTTCCTTCTATCTATTGCAATTTATATAGTCTTATTCTGCTAAAAGAAGATAGTTCAGTTTATTTTTGTGCAGTTTACAAAAGTGCAAAAAAAAATTTTATTCGTGGTATCTCTTTCAGTCTTAGACACTTTTGAAAATGGCTACTGTACAGAGAAAAATACCAAGTATGATTTTTACTATTTTCAAATGGGAAAACTGAAACAATTTCTACATCTAGATTTGAAGTACATCAAAATTATAATCAAAATAGAAAAAAAATTTTGAGTTACAATTTTTTATGATGCTCATCACCGTTTTTATAATAATTTCACGTACAATCTTGAAAGTGTCACCGTTTTTTTCTATCTCATAAATGGTAAAAATTATAAATTATTTATATCAGCGATGAGACGACGAGTAAAATAATAAAATTCTTTACATGAAAGGTAGACGAATCGCTAAAAATTATTATAAGGCCTGGAAAGTAGATATATGGTCCCAGCTTTACTGTCACCCATCCAATTGAGCAACAGAATACGCCAAACTGCAATTATTGCTAAGCAGTCGATTAATTTACATAATTCCTACACCCGTCCACCTATAACAAATTACTGACCTTAATTTATGAACACTTTTTTCAGTTATACGAGTCTATTTATATGAATAAATATAGTAAGCTGTTTTGATATGAAGAATATAAAAAATTAAATGACTTCTATGGTTGACCTTCAACCCTTCACCCCAATTCTCAATTACTTACCGTTAGTTTCAGGCGGACTCAAGTAAAATATAAATTAATTTCACATCATGACCGGTCCAGTTCCATGCTTTGAAGATAACAATTTACTATAAAATGTACTCACGTCACTATTGATTTGTATTCAGAAGTGAAGTAAATTTCAGTATTTGACTTATTCGCGTTTAATAAATAACCGATGGATAGATAATTTTACTGACGTATTTAATGGACGATAATAAAATTAAAATGAAATTTATGGAGGTTTCAGCGACGTGTTTGATCAGTAAATTCGAATGACGTTGTAATGCCATCTGCTAGTTTTGATTAATGTCATTAAGTCTGGCAAATTTCGTCGTTTGTTTTCTAGTAAGCCTAAAGATATGAATACCAATAACTTGATTAGATGCAGTGAGCATGATGGTTTATAGTAATTATTTTAATTTAATATCACCTGCTGGTAACCCAAATGAAAGAATAAAATATGATTCTGATCTTTTCATTTTATAATTAGGCCTCACAGTTTAAGGATTTTTGTGAATGAGTCCTGATAGAAGATTACGATATCTACTCAACCTAATCTTTTTTTTTTTTCAAATCAAATTTTATATTTAATAATCTTTCAAAAAATATTTCATCATGTACATTAAAAAATAATACCCACTATAATATTGAACTTTTTGTTATAAATATGGGCGCTGAAGGTGTTGGGCAACATTTTTTTTTTCTGAACTCTTTGTTTTTGATATTTTTACCATTCTCGAACGGATTTTAAGGTTCATTCTTTGATTAAAACGACGCAAATGATTAATATTCGAAGAGAAAGAAAACAATACTCATTTATTGACAAAAGCGGGTAGATAAGAGGGGATAAAATGGAAAGATTAATTAAAATATTTTTTGTTAAAACCCTGCAGTGTTGGGTCTGTTGGTAAAAATTTATTTTTCGATTTATTAAAACAAAATAGAATCCATTGTCTGTATAAAAATCGCTTCGTAGAAAAAAAGAATGGCAACTTTTCCATTTTTTTTTTCTTTCCTCTCAGCCCCTCCATTCGCGACTGCTCTCTCTCTCTTTCGCTGATCCCAAGAAACTTTCTCGCAGTTGATATTATTGATACTTTAGTTTAAAAGGTTATGATAATATTGAAACTTTCATATTCCTCAGCAAAATTAAGATGCTGAGTGGGTCGCGAAGTAGTGCTTTTATTAATTTTCCAAAATAGTATCTAATTCATTAGTTACATCAAGTGAATACGAAAGTTAAAAACCCGTTAAAAATATTTTGGAAGAAAATTGCAATAACGATAATAATGATTACTGATGCTACCCCCCCTTCCCCACTCTTAAAATATAATACGTTTTTGGGCTCAAGCAAAATACACAGTTTCAGAAAGTTTATTTTTCTGCGCGGAGTTGCATGAAGTACAAGTTATTCAATTGTCTACGAAAACGAATAATCCGCCAGAGTGCACTACTACTGACAGGTGGTGTGATGATAGTCGAATTGATGGAACGTACAGCAAGGACATGGGAGGAAAGGTGAAAAAACGCAGACAGCGAACATTGACGACAAAACACCACCTATAAGAGTTGCTGTTTTAATCACAAGCCAAAATTGAAAAAATTCGTATTTCCCTATCAAGTTATTTTCATATTAGGTATATTTTTTCAAAAAACTAAAAAATATTTTCCACCGGAGAAAAATGGAATCACATCAGCGTCACAAAAGTGCCACTGCTTCCTGATTGGTTGAATTTTTGCCACATCTGCGTCGCATTTCCCGCATCCACATTTGGGTCACAGTTTGCAGATCGGGGTATGGTACGAATAGGCAGTAGATAAAATACATCCTCACTGACTCAGTAGGTTGCAAAAAATACCACCAGATGTCGCAGTCACTTTGCTGGAGTAGTTTTCATTTGAGTCGAAAAAATCAGTATGACCTGGATTATGACCACCAAAATAAAGCGTGTAAAAACATTTTCTTTCCTCACCTGTTACATATAAATTTCTTAAAATGGGCATAGCATGAATGTGCCTCAAAATCAGTGACATTCGAAGAAGAAAATTTTTTAATTTGTAATTTCGCTAAACCTTTAATATACTTTGGAGTGATACTTCGTACTTGAAAAGCTTTATGAAAGTAAAACTACAGAGACCCTGCGGTAATTTTCATCATTGATAGAAAGAAGCAAAAAAAAGACTGCTCGCGAAACTCTTCTCTTTAACCATTATTTTTAGCATACCTACAGAGAGAAATTACAAGATGGTAGAAGAAAATTAAGGGAACAATGCGAAATGAACATAATAGAAGGGTGAAAAAAAAGGAAGTCGAAGATTTAAACGTGAAACCGGAAAAAGACGTACCTTTTTTACCCCCATTCCACGACGAATAAATTTTAAGTAAACCAAATAGTGAGAAATCTCCGAGATTGCGTTTGTGAGTCGTAAAAGGGTGAAGCTCTTATAATCCGCTGAAATATTATTATTATTCAAAAGCTGAGGGGCTGGAGCATGACGCAGGTAAGAATTTCACAAAAATTTATCGAATCAGCAGCAAAGGAAAGAAAAATCGAATTTTTCGCTGCGGCGTGTCGCGCGTAAATAAATTATCGCGTATGTCTGAGCAGAAACAAAATTTCCAGATGAAATAATAATATTATTGTATAGAAAAGACAAAAGTGCACAAAACAAAACAAAAATCCGCATGTGGATGTATAGCAGCTGAAAATAAGAGTGTCAAAGTATGTCAACGAAATATTCGAATCTATAAACATATGATAATATTTTTTGGATTATGTTTTAGGTTAGTACTCGTATATGGGTAGGATTGTTACTGGCAGGTTATTTCCATTTTCTCAGCAAATGGAATAAAGTATTGGGGAACAGAAAACAAAAATAAAGGTTGCTTCTTGGCTCCACAATATTACAGCTTCAAATTATTCTAACTGTATAAAGCAGCTTTAAAAATCATAAAATTAGTTCTAAAGGCGAATTGTGCGGAACCCGTACATGTGTTTATATAAAACGTCATAAATAAATTTAACAGTGGACTCCACATGGAGGTAATATTACATAATTCACGATATGAGGGCCTTTACACTATCTACTTGAGATTAGATAAGCATTATGTAAGGCAGTTAAGTAGATTTTTTTGCAATATTTCATACTTCAAAGTCAACTTGAATTTGACAAAAAATTATACCTACTTAATATATGTTTTGAGAACGCCCTTCTTGAGAGCTTATCTCAAAATTCATCAAGAAATAGAAGTTGGTTCAACCATCATCACCTAAACATCCTTCTCCTCCTCCTTAACTTCACACTCCTTATCCTCATCCTCATCCTCCTCCTCTTCCTCCTCCTTAACCTCACACTTTTTTCTCTTACAACTGACCCGTATTGATGTATGTATTTTATACATCAAATTGATGAACAAATTTTGTATGTAAATTCTCCTGCATCTTTCTCAATCTATCTCCACTAATAACCTTCTTTTACCACCTCCCTCTCCACCTCTTCTGTCTTTCAGGGGTGAATTCAATACTTAGCCCCCTTTCAAAATTTTAGGGTACGCTACCGAGAAAACCTCTTTCAAGGGGGAAGTAGACGTCTAGCAAGGATGCCAACTGCAGAAATTAATTTTTGAAACCAGAGATTTTTTACAGTCGCGGAAAATAACTGGAATAAAATCAAGGATTTTTAAGAACTTCAGGGATTTCAAGGATTGTTTTAGAATTGTAGGGATTTTAGTTTTTTTTTTAGTTTTTTTTTAAAAGAATTTTAAGGGTTCTCTCCCAATTTTGCAATTATGTATTATTCTAATAGGATATTAACATTTTTGGTTGGGAATGTTGACAACTAGACGATAAACAATTAATGGAAATTCATTTAATGCGTAGAACATGTTTACACTAATTTCATATTCGCTTATCACTGAAATTAATATATTATTATTACGTGAATGGACTTACTTCCTTCTAGCATAGCAACCCAACTTTGAAGTCTATTATTCTCAGCAAAGGTTGAAATTTGGTCATAATATTTTTACTGTAGATAGAGTTCGATATAAACCATTAAACCCTATAGAAGAATTTAAATTTAGAAAACAGTGGATTTATCCCCTTCTTGCATAGCAATGTTCATATTAGGTAGCTAATTTCATGAACATTGCTAGTTATGTGTAGATACTTCGTAAACTGGCCCCATGAACGTAAGCATATAAGCACCTATAGTTTGTATGTTGGTTCACTTCTCTTGCACATAATTTCAAAGAAGCTTATTGATAAGCTTGTAAAAACGGTAGATGTCACTTTTGAGTAAAATTTGTACGCTTTATACAGCTAATTTGAAATTTTAGGTTGTAATAAATTGAAAAAAAAAAGAAAAGAAAAACAATTTAGTGCCAACAAGAAACGATAATACCCATAAAGTTTTTGGGATTACAAACTCACCGAAAAAAAAAATTTAGAATCTCAGTAGCACTATAGTTTCTCATATAAAACAAACATAAGTTTACATAAGACATTGATCAGATTTTCTTCTTTGCTAGTCTCCTGTGGCAAACGATGCGATGTAAGAAAAATTATTGTTTCTTTTAGTGTTCAAAAGCTGTCACTAAATTATAGTAAACTAGTTTTGGTGATGGAAAACAATTAATATGAGAAGTGAGGAACAGGTATATGGGCTTATCTATTTTCTTATTTATTTTTTGAACCTTTTAATGGTGTCACGTGGATGGTAGTTTTTTCTTATTTTACTAGTTTCCCAATTTGTTCTTATGTGAGACTATTTGCAAAAGTATATGAAGAGATAATAGAGCGACACTGTGCCTAGAGTAAAACAAAGGTTTTTTTTTTCATCTTTTTAGTCGAATCTTGTAAATTCCTATTACTCGGAGATAGCGTTCAAATTCAAATGCATAAGTTTTAGATTTGTTTTGTGTTGATTGAATTATATCGGTACAAAAAATGTATTTGTAAGGTTTTAACAAGGAGATGTAAAATATGAAAACGTTACAAACCTATTTTCTGAGACGGTATATATTTTTATTGACGATGAAAAAAATAAAATTTTCATTCAAACAAAACAAGTTAAAAATAATTTTATGAAATCGAAAATAACGTAGGTAGTTTCTGTGTTGAAGTACCTATCCAACCTTTCGTGATTTGTGAGCTGGAAAAAAAGTTTTCTGTCTATCGTTTTCCACGAGTATCGGAAGTTTTTAAAATGTTGATGATTTTATCTTCGGGTTATTTTACTTTGAAGTATATTTAGACTTTGTACCATTGGAAAAAAATATACAAAAAATGTGCTTCCTACTTAGTTTTTATTCATAAATTTGATTTGTTTGTTATATTCAGACAGACCCAAAATAACTTTAATATTTTTAAAAGCTTCTTATCAGGAACCACTTTCATTCATCCTCTTAGCATCAAAAAGTTTTATCATACTTTGTTTTTCATATTTCTACAGTAAAATTATGAGCATTGAACATAAGAAGCTCATAGGTTTTGAAAAATTGAGGTGGAGAAGTGATCGAATTTTTTAAATCTTACAATTATTTTTTAATAACAAATAATGTTGTGAACTCTGTATAATTAAACCTAGCGAGTGACATAAGACTAAACATGTCTAAAATTGTTGGTGGTAAATTAATTATCAATGGATTTATTTATCTTGTTGGAGAATGTACAGCAAGGGCCATCACTGCTGCAGCTGCTACTGAAGAAGGGATCGTGGTCCTTAGAGGACCGGTTGAGTGGTCCTATACCCACCCAGCCAGTCAGGAACAATGCGAAGCAGAGGAGGTGTTGACCCGGGTGAAAAAAGAAGCTGAATATTAGGTAAGTGTTCTGAGAATGTCAGGAAAACGGTGTCATGAAAACGATGTCAGGAAAATGAATGTCAGGAAAATGTATGTCAGGAAAAAGAATGTCAGGGCAAAGTAATTTCAGGAAAATGTCATGGGTGGATGTAATGTCACGAAAATGTGTTCAGGAAATTGAACTGGAACCGAGAAAGGATATGAGCCCAAAAGTTCGCGGCCAATCTTTCGAATTTGATAAATTCTTATGACGGGTATGCTATAAATAAATAATTTGCTTGGTAAAATTTAATGCCTCAAATTCATCTAAAGGATGCGTCACTACGTTTTTTTTCTAAACAGCAAAACAAAATTCAATAAGTTACTTTATTTACTTATGTCACTCAAATATAATTCATCAATTGCAAAGAAGGTATAAATTCTTTTCGCATTCATGAAATATTCCATCTAATTCATCATACTATATTTTCACTTTTCAGTTCCTTCATTATAAATGAATAGCGAATCAATTACTGGCAAGAAAATCGTTTCGAATACTTCAATTTTTTATTATATTTCTATTGGTTTTTCCATTGCAAAAATACCAAATAAAATAATTTATTCCTTATAAACTCGGGAGAATTATATAAGATTTTTTGTTCACTTATTGTTTGAAGAAATTTTTCATGGCTGAAGCCTTCAGATATATTTTTCGTTCTGTCGAGTTAAACCTTTCGGAAGAAAGAGAATTTATTTACTTTCGGCTCGAAAGAAGTGGAAAAGTGAGAGAAAGGAAAAGAGAACAGCGAAAATAAAAGAGGCGATTTGTGAAATAGCCTGGAAAAAACGAACCTAAAAGAAGACGTTGGCAAAGTTAAGTATTTATTTTTATTTTGCAATCGACTTTTACGAATGATTTTAATTTGCAAAAAACCACCTCGTACTTTTGATGATGTCTCAGTGAGTTTCCAAAATATATTTCCAAAATACATTTTTTCTTCAATAATTGTGCTAAAGAAGAAGACCATCAGTATACATGTAATATAAAATGGTTATGTTTTACGAGAAAAGAGGTGAAGCAGCGGAATACTAGAAAAGGGAGTAGGTTACCAAACAAAAATTCAAAATTAACTCCAGTTATCAAAGTATACAAACACAAGGCTTTGCGGCTTTTCTGGACCAAGTAAGTCTTTTTTTGACGTTTCATCATGTATTTCTGGCGGTTTTTCATTTACAAAATCCAATTTTACTGACTTTACTAAAAAAAATTGTGATTTATTCATTGTAGATATTATTTATAACTGAATTTTGTTGTGCGGTTTTATTGCTGTCTCATTTTCTGGAAAATTAAGAAATGACTTTGGGAATAGAGCTTACAAACTGAGGTCACAAATTGAGTTTAGAAATGGAGCTTGCAAACTGAGCTCGGGATATATTAATAATTCGAAAAATTATTTAAATTACATGAATTAAATGTCGGTCGAATGGAGCTGCTTGATTATTATTTCAATAGAGATACTGGTATATCATTCAAGATGTACGCATAGACGGATTTACAGGAGAGCCAAGGGGCCAGTCCTCCAGAAATGACATTGGCTCTCTCCAAAAAAAATAGAGATTTCGGAAGGATGAAATGAAGAATGTGAAGTGGTTTGTCGAGTAGACAGAAATATTTTCCGTAAATATTCGTGTATTTTGAGAGAACACTGAAGAATTTTTCAATGTTATTTTCGTCTCATCCGTTTTTTTTTTTTTTACAAAAAATGATGCAGCAACTCATGTTTCGCACTAAAAATGGCGTAAAATAAGCTACTTTTGGGGAATCGGGTAAAAACATACAAAAGACTTTATAGATGTGCGGTCTATACCAAAAATGCAACCAAGTAGAAAAAAAAGATGGCCAAGTGATAAAACTGATGACGAAACGCGTGTGACCCAGATTACACGACCAATTTCCGATCTTCTTTTTTAACCCCACTTTATTTTCAGCTTTTTTTTTGTTTTTGTTTTCTGCACACCAAACATTGGCTCAACTTTCAGAAAAATCTTTTTCAGTTTTATAGACGATCCATAGCCACTTCTTGTAACCACCTCTGTTTCCTCGGGTTGTTGCTTTTATTTATTTTTTATTTTGTCGTTCCCTTTCAGTTAATTTTTTTCGCTTCTTTATGTGCTTTTGGTGGAGGGTGTTTTTGCAAAGGTCTGTCAGGCTTTTTTTTCACTCGAATAAGGAGCTAATTAACTGCTTTTTGAGTACGCAAATGGTTAAGGTTGATGGTAGTTGTGAGAAAAAAAGTTGATTTACGAGTAGAAATTGAATTAATTAAAATAAAAAGCACGTTTCTCACGTTCTCAATGGGATAGAGGCAGTAGAGAAAGTAGATATAATGACAAATATCCCACCAAAAGCCAGTCTTTGGGGAGGTGATGGACAGTTTTATTAATTGTATAATTATGTCTTAAGATGGCATATTTCACTTTCTCAATATTTCTTGTCGGACTTACCTGTTTTAATGAAAAATAGCAATGTTCCACTATGGCTTCGCCGGCTTTAGGAAGTAATAATGAAGTAAAAGTTCAAGGGAGACATGTTCATTATTTTAGTCTTATAAAATTGTTGACGATACTCTACAGTTTTATTTTGACTCCATCATCTATAACTAAATGACAAGCTTTAATTAGCTGTAATCTACACCAGAAATTATAAATATTCTAATACTTTCCCGGATAAAACTGAAATTGATAATAAAAAAAACATTAAAGGATGCTGAGCTGCATATACCCCATATAAGAAACAGAGAAGATGGAAAAAGATTAGCAAAAGAGGAATAGCAGGAGATAAGATAATAAAGTTGTAGACGGGAGGGCGGGGGAAGCAAAGGAGAAAGAGGTATAAGAGTCTTATTAGACCAAGGATGCCAACTGCAGGAATTAATCCCTAAGACCAGAGATTTTTTACTATCTTGAAAAATTTCAGAAATAAAACCAAGGCTTTTTTTGGTATTTCAGGGATATCAGAGATTTTTTAAATGTTCACAAATTTCAGGTATTGTTTGAATTTTATTTAATTTTTTAAAGGATTTTTACAGACTTCGCCACAATTTTCCAATTATTACTAAGCACCGACTGTGAAATTAGATGCACAAGAGTACACAAATTATTTACCTATAGTTTCACTTCAGAATGCCAAATTTAAGGAACTGGGGTTGAGGACATACAGACCTATTTCAATCAGTCTAGGGCACTAATTTGACAAGTTTGTCACGACTTTAGAAAAATTTTACGATACAGCAAATATATTTTCTTTACCACCAACCCCATAAATTCTTCTCATGTTCATTCAATAGAGAAAATGAAAAAAATACGAAAATGTTATACGAATTTTGACCAAAAACAAAGGGCTGTGAAAGGAAGCGAGCTACCATAATTTGATTCAGAAAGAATCTTACACATTTTGCGGAATTGAAGACTATCTGTGGCAGCATTCGTCGCAGTCAAGTTCACCATTCTCCTTAATCTTTCGTCTCGTTTTATTTATTCTCAGCCTCTATTGCTCTTCTATTTTCTGCACAATTTTGTCAGTTTTCTGTCATTTTACGCCAACAAAGTTATAAGTGGACGTTAGATACCACGGAATCTTTTATGCTCGTATGTAAGCTCATCCGGACGTGACTGAAATTACTGATTTTTCTGTTTTTATACTTGGTGCTCGTATTTTGGCAGAGCTCTATATATGGTTTGTATTTTCCTTGTCACGGTTTTTCTTATTTTCGTGTTCTCATTCAGTAAAACGGATAAGAAATAATTGAGAAAAACGAAGTACAAAAGGCACCCTTAAGCTCATCGTCATTTTTTTTTTTTCCTCCAGTGCTATACTGGTCGCCTTTGTTTTCGTCTGCGATTCAATGACTGTAAGTCGTACCAGAAGTCAGCACCGCACTCGTAAACATCCCATGGGTAAGTTTAGGCACACTCGCATAAACTCGAGTTTATGGTACGGGTATTTTCAAAAACGAGAGTAGGACCCAATTTTTTGCGAGTACCCTATTCTGCACCAGAATCGCTTCTTTCTTTGTCGTCTTCTCATCGAATCGAAAGTCAGCGCCAACGAAGGAAAGACCTTCGGATTTTAGTTTAGTGTTGAGAAAATTCGAGAAAATCGTTGCATTGACGATCATAATAATTCCCTAAATTAATGATTTGTGTCGAATTAATGGTCGAGAAAGTTAGCGTTTTTGTTGGCAGAAAGAGGTATTTATAAGTTTTTTGTTGCCAGCACTTCGCTATTTTCCATACAATTTTAGCGTAGGAGGGTAGCTGCGGGTCGATTAAGAAGTCGTGTTTCACGGAGACTTCAAAGCGTATGACAGTAGCAGATTACCCTTAATTCGAAACTTTACGTCCCTATCCTACAATTATAACAAGAATTTTCATACTAGATTTGAAAAATTCAAAAATTCACAACCCAGCAACTGCGAGTAATGTTGAAGCCTTATAATGACTCAGTGAGTCTCGTCAGTGGCACATCCAATAGGAAGACAGGGGAGTAAATTCTTTTAGGGCGCGCGTATAATTTTACCCACCCAACAGGAAAAAAAAAAAAAAAACGACGAATTCAAAAATTTTTCTGCATATATGGCAAAAGCTGGCAAGACTCGCCAAAAGTTGACAGAACTTGGCTAAACTTGGCAAAATTTGCTAAAAGCTTGCAGAACTTGGTGAGGCTGTGCAAGAGGTTTGGGGTACCTAAACACAGAAACGTGTTTTGGTGACCCTTTTTCATAAGTTATAGTATCCCATTCCTCCTCTCCTCCCTCAAAGCAATTTCACTTTGAAGCCTTAATTTTTTTTTTCGTCACCCCACTGTTCCTCGCAATTGCTTTGGTGCCTCCGCAAACTGCAGAGACTATGTACGTCTTGCACCCTCCCCCTCCTCCACCTACTAAATCTGCAAACGACAAGAAATGGTTGAATACAAAATTTTGATTTTTGTTTAGCACCGAGTGAACTCAAGAAAATCGTCAAACTGACGAGCATAATAATTTCTTAAATAATTAATGATTAAGGTACTGAGACAGACAGCGTTTCTGCTTTTGCAGAGTGCCATCCTTTCTGCACGTTTTTCTTTTAATTTCGGTGGATATATATAGGTATGATAGCTTGGGGCTTTATCGATGAAAATTTCGTTTCTCTCGCCTGCTATCGTCACAATCGTGTTTCTGTAGTTGTTCTTTGAAAGTTGGTAAATGAATGATGACGGTTTTGGGTGCTCACCACTAGATACCCACTTTTCTTCGTTCACAGTAGAACCTCTGCAAAAATGTCAACAAAAGGATTAGACTGGCTTGAAAGCTCGACAAATATTTACCTTTGTTGTCTTATTTCAACCAACCAGGAACATATTGTGACGGCAGCAGGTAATAATTATAGACCAGTCGATGCATCAAAAATGACGCATTTAGGAAGATAAACGACTAATATAACTGTTCAGTATAAATTCATCAACTAAATTTATACTTTAAAAGAAATATTTGGAGTACAGACCTCTACTTAATACCGACAAAAAATCTGACCCAAAATTTATTTTTGAAAAGCCTAGATTATTCTGGAGAAAGAAATTTTCGTCTGAAAACGGATCTTTTGAGTTTTTGATGTTCTGATGGAATATTCAATTGCCATAAACAATTGCAGCAAATAATACAAGTAATAAAAGTGTATATTGATATGAATACCTTAAGAAAAAACGAAATTCTAATTCTGTAAGCTAAAATTCCAAAAAAAGTTTTCAAATTTTCTTCTTGTTAGGAGTTTTTTATAGTTTACGCTGAAAGGCAAATTTTATGATAAGAATGATCTTCATTCACTAATGTTCTCCTTGCATTAAACCATTTTCTATTAGAATGAAAGAGTTAAATAAATGAAAATAAACTGAGAAAAAATAAAAATTTCAAAATAGACATGAACTTGAAATGAAAAAAAAAAAATTAATTGAAATACGAGTATGTACAATATATCTAAATAAGTCTAGATATCATTTTAGTTATTCGGAAAAAAGTGACGCTTTCTAAGTTTATTTTTGCCAACCATAGGCTGTATTTAATACCGAATGTTTGCCACCAACTCTTCAACGAAATCCAAGAAAATAAATAATTCATAAGATCTAACCTCACGTAAACAACAAAGTTTTTCATAAATTTGAATTATTTTGAAAGCGTGCTTTATACTTTCTCAATAAATCTATTGTTACTCGACTTCTCATCTCCACTTTAATAAGCACAAGAATATACAATTACACGCAAATCGGTTTAACAAAGATCTTTTTTGGAAGGAATTCAAAAAAAAAGCTTTCATGATGCTTTCACCTTGACAAGGCCAACTTCTCGTATATTTTATGTCATTCCAGTATAAAGTTGAAAATGTTTACATTCTTAGTAGAAAAAAGTGTCTCTATTTTTAATTCTGACCTTTTCCAAAATTCAAAAGACCATATATCTTACTTTGCATTTTTCCTCTTCCAAAACAAACCTCCACTTGAAAGCAAAAAATTATTTAAATATCAACTTACCCAAATGAACATTATAAACCAAATATTTCAGTCAATGACTTCGGGTCACAGAAAAAGTGTATGAAAGAAAAAACATTTGGGGGATCGTCAAAAAAATGAATTTACTTTCCTCCAGCACTGAATCCATTACATATCCATAAATTTGCGTTCCCATTTTAGTCAGTTTTAGATAAGCATTCTTTCAGACCCATTAACTGTGAGAGCTATTTGAAGCTCCGGTATAGTGTTTTGGTGTGTGTAGTTCATTCACATAATCCCACATATTTATTTAGGGGTTGGAGACGCGAAGGTCAATTCTATCGAGATTTTTCTGGCGTCAACCAAGTCTATACTTCCTGAAATTCAATTTACATTGAACAGCTTGTTTGTTGAGTGATTTAGATGTGTATAAAAACGTTGAACTTAATTTCGGGGCGAAATGTTCTTGTTTCGTTTACTTAAAAAGTCATTTATGCCATTTTCATTTTAATTAAACGTTTTGAATGTATGAGAAAATTCGTCCATGTTCAGGAGAGACTTTTAAATTAATGAAGGTTTCGTTTCCTAGACCATTGCGATCAATTTGAGGTTAATGACCTCTCAAACTTCGTTATGGATACATCATTTGCTGTCATTTGCCGAATAGGCTCTTCTAATTATAGGATTCACTATGAAAAATATTATCATGTCCTCATGCAGGTGAAATAGAAATTCTCAAATCATGACCATAACTAAATAACCTTGACCTTGCCTTCATGATCGGGGTTGGATTCCTAAAAATATAATACATTATTTTACCATAAAGACAGTAGAGAATTTAAACAATGCATAGAAAAATGAAAAATAGCTTTTCTAAATCAGGAAATTGAAATTCCGCTAGGAGCGCGCTGAGTATAAGTATATAAAGTCTAGCGAACCTTATTTTCAACTGATAGGATTAGTCTATTGAAAAAACTGATTCTTTAAAATTAATCTAAGTATACATTTTTCGCACTATTATTTTTCCACAATTTCTTGCCCAAGTAAAGAATAATATTATTCTTGATGATTATCATTTACATTATCAATTTCGATATAGATATCGATACTTATAGTCTATGAACGGACGCGCGGACATTTTCGAAAAAATCCTATCCAATACAGAATTCATCTTTAATAACATAGAAGTCGGATAAGTCCTCATAAAATATAAATCAGGCTTATTGTTGATGATACGAGGTAAACTATGATTTTTTTTTTTTGACTTACGAAAGCTTGAAATTATGATGGATTCAGTACCTAAGTATCATGATATGAAATTATGGCACAGTGAAAAATAAAAAATTCAAATAAATAGAAATAGTTTAGAAATGAAAAAATGAAAGAAATAATTTTCAACTGCAGAATACTGTTTTTTTTTTTGTTTTTTTTTTTGTTTCGGACTAGGTAACTCTTTTCCTATAATCTTTTATTGGTGATGGTCCAATACCTATAATATATACATGGACTTAATGAAAATATTTTACCAAACCACAAAACTTGCAGTTGTGGATTAAACAATTATCTGCCAAACAAAATTGTTTTCAGTCGACCTGAATTTCACGGATTCATTCTGAAAATTCTCGTCTTCTATTTCAAGTGCCAAGAATTAAGTAGGCCTCGCCTTTGGCTACATTGTTACTTTATGGCTTAAAACAGAATAGAAAGGATCAAGATACATGCTTTTTTCAAACGATTTAATAGTTTACCATCTCAAATTTACATTGCAGACTGCAGTGTCTTTCCTCTTAATTGAGAAACGTTTCGCATGTATCAAGCCTCTTTAGTTAAATCGAAACCTTCACACACCTCTCTCAAACTCAACTATAAATTATACTATACTCGGTGAAAAATAAAAAATCCAAATCGAAAGAAAAGCTTTGGAATAAGAGTAAGATTAACGTTAGAATGTATATACGATAGATATATATGTCTACTCGTACTAAAGTAACTATGTGTATATTCGTATAGCTACGAGTACATCACCGTTTAATCGTATTTTACGATTTATAGACAGTCAGCATGAAATAGTAGTGCATGAAAAACTTCAGCTGCAGACTGCTAACCTATATTGGAAATCTATTTTCGGTCTTCTACAGAGGACGTAAACTATACCGTAATGGTATATTATATTGTACTTGAAATATGGCAAGTTATTATAGATGTACGTGACAGAAAAAGGAGATGAAAAAATATTAGAAAAAATCAGAATTGTGGCAACTCAATATGGTGATCTAAGAAAAAACTCAAACATTTTCAATATTTTATTAGGTACTTTGTTAAAATACACGAGAAAGAGAAAAAAAATGAAAATAGAAAAAGAAATTCTGTATTTTAAGTAGGTACCTATATTGAAATTTGTAAAAATTTCATCTCAACTTCCACTTGCTGTTGCTGAAAATATTATTTCTTTCCTAAATTTCGAACGTTTGTGACGTTTATTTCGTGAAAATGTGTTAATTTCTTGGACGATATCCAAAACCTTTTCGAGTATATCCGCAGAAAAATGTAAAGAGATAAAATATCCGTTATACTACAACATGATAAGATAATTTCTACAAATGCTCTAGGATCGTTGTGTTCACCACGATTCGCCATTTTCTATATCTATGGGTAGATAGGTTATATCCATAAATGAAACAAAAAATATTCGAATGAAATTAATAGATTTTTCTTCGTAACTTTTTCTTCAGCTATATTATTTCCCAAAAAGTTAACACAATCGAAAAAGAACGAAGAAAATATACCTATTCAGAATTTATTATGAGCATTTGGCAAAGTCGTTAGAGTAGTGTTTCGAAGAAAATGTTATGTTGTTATTTAAACGTATAAAGGAGGAAAAATGTCGAAAAAATTGCCGAAATTTGAGAAACTTTTCGCGAAAGTTGGAGATAAAATTTTATATACTGCCTAAAAAATGATAAAAAAAAGTGTTACAAAAATAAATTTCCAGTGAAAAAGCCTGCCATGAAAAGGTCGATGAGAAGAGAGTATTTTTAACATTTTGTTACTTTAGAATTTTTTATGTAGAAAATATCGTCAACTCGCTGATTACGAGTCAGACTGAAATTTTTTTTCACAAAACTAAATTATAAATGTTATTTGAAAAACGACTCCAGAAATTAAACCGCATGCCACCTAATTTTTGGTTTTCATCAAAAATACATTTATAGAGGTACTCGGTGGGCAATGAAACTCATTTGTGACACAAGGGCTATACATTTTTCATTTAAAACGATTTATGATTCTCAAGCGACTAAAACTCAGATTCTGAGTTGAATGAAAAAAAAAACTAAGAAGAGTTCTATATACTTAATGTTAATTTTTATGATTTTATCAGACAGAATATAGTGCGAGGTTGACAATGATATAACCTATCAGCGAAAAAAATAATTTAAAAACACCTTTTTTTTTTACAAAAACTGAAATTATTTTTGTCAATAAACGTAGGCAGTCAGGAGGAAAATTGAGGGTCTATTAAAAGTTTAGAGAAGTTTTAGGATTAAAAGTAAAAATTCCCCAAGTATCCAAAGTTTTCTCAAATCAGCTGTACGTACCTATTACAATTTTTTTTATGAATAAATCTTTAAAAACTGCGTAATTCAAAATTTATTCTAGTAAAAACTCTTTTCAGAAAATGACCTTGGAAATGTCATAGTTCATGGAATTGAAAATATACATCCACATGACTTGATAAAAAAAATCTGTGAATTGAATTGTACTGGTTATTTTTGCCAGCACCTCAGCAGCACGGTTGCTAGGTTTACTTCTTGAAAACACTTGAGGGCTGTTATTTGGTTTTTTCTTGTTGTTTTTTTTTTAATAAAGTTGAAAATTTTTTGAATTTTAATCTTCTATTTATATTCTCCGAGTTATATTTTTATTGTCACTTCAAAGTTCATTATAGTGATTTTTTTATCCGGAATATGAGCTAATGATTTTTTTTCTCATCAAAAGAAGAGCTTATCTTCCGATTTGTAGAAACAAAACAATTTGGGCCAAGATAAACATTTTAAAATTATGAGCGTTTTTGTGATCATGTTTATTCTACATATTTCAATTATTCTAGATTGTAAATTTTATTCTACTCGAAATGTATAATAACTTATTCCATGGGTAAAATTCCATCAAGCTACATATTGCTATTATAATAAAAATGAATATGAAAGAAATAGGGCGCCAATAATTAAAATGTAAATAATGTAGAGAATGGGATGAACAAAATTATTAATTATTGGTGAGAGGTAATTGTCCAAAAAATTAATTGATAAAAGCGCCTCATTGACACATTTCATTTATTCTCCAAATACATCTCGATGTTCTTAAAATTCCTACATTTTGTATGAAGACGATAGCTTCTTTCCCTAATGAAGAGACAGAGCAAGGACCATTTAAGCCCCCATTCTACAATTATTCAAGAACAAAAATTATTCTGAGGCTAATGAACTTCCGTTAATTCAAGATTGTTCCAGAAGCTGAAAATAAAATAGCACGATGAATAAAATCGTTTTGAAAAGAAAGCAAAGGTAAAGAAAATCGTAAACTTTTCAAAACTAAGCAAACGAAATTTCAAAAGTATTCCGAAAACTTTGTTGTAGCTTATAATGTGACATTATGAATGCGATTAAAGGCGAATGAACAGCAAAAATATTCGATCTTTTGTTTTTGTTTAAAAATTTTGCATCGAAACAATGAGGAAGTTGAAAAAGAAAAAGTTTCGATTCGTGAGATTATAGTTTCAACGTAGGTTCTCCCCAATTTCAATAAGCTGCAATTTGTATTTTTACTGGGCGGAAAGTCGTTGTCCTTTGCTTTATTTTCTAATTATGAGATTCTTATTATAAAGATGCCTAACATGTTTGTGAGAAAATTATCATTTGGTCGTCTCTCGGTAAAAAATTGTCATGGATTTTGAAGTTTTAAACCAAGTACTAAGGTACTCGATTTGAATTTTGAGTTTTTGGGACCTCTTGTACACTACCGAACAGCTCTGTTAATCAAATGAAAATATGAGCCATAAAAATAAGAAAACTCCTCTAACAGAGGTAGATCAGATATTTAGTTAGCCCTAAATCTAACCATTATCTAGTAGTTTCTATATTTTTATTTTTCAACATTAAATCGCCTATGAAAAATAGATATATTTTATCTGCCCAACAGTTTTTTACTCGATAAGTTCTCAAAAATGTTTGAAGTGAAGCTCGCCTCCACTTTTTTAATACCACCTTAGGAAAATCGTATCCATTAATTTTGTCAACTTTGTGACCTCTTCTTTCACTCTGAATAAAAATGTACGAGATTGAAATAGATCGTGGATGTTATTTCTATTTAAGTTGAAAATTTTATACTCAGAAGTTTTTCCACAACCTGTAGGACATGAATAAAATGATTTGATTTTTGTTTTCTCGTTTATTCTAAAAACATATGTCTCTTTATAAACTGGGAAATTATTGCATTATATTATTATTTCCTTTAGATAAAGTTGAACAAAAAAGAAAATGTACTTAAATAAAATTACAGCAAAATAGTCGGCAAAAAATAAGGAAAAGAATATAACTTTTCTAGGAAGAAAAAAGCTCATTAAAGTAAAATATAGTATTTTATCGAATTTTCGTTTCTTATTATTCAAAGAAATTATGTCCGTCTTTTTGGCTGAGTATTTAAATTCCAAAACTTCAAAGTGTTATTTATAAAACTGTTTTGAAATATTATCGAAAGTTGAAGAAAAATTTTGGAAATAGGTTTTTTTAGTTAGAATGAAATTGAATCCGTGTTCCTTTTCGTAAAGGCTGTTCATCTATAAAGGTATAAAGATGATACGCGTATTTCTACCTATTGCGTTTTAACATCTGAATTACATAAGATTTGACATTATGTAGCAGCAGCCATATCAGATTTCCAGGCAATGGATAAAATTAATTAATCTCTTTTAATAACAAACCTAAGTGAAAAATGTGGGTATGGAGAGTTCATATCAAAAACTTCCCGATAAGCACACCTGACAAAAATAATAACCACAATCTGATAATTTTTTCTTTATTTTCTGATTTTTTCTCAATAGAAATTAGGTAGAGTCAATCCACCGAGTTGAATGTTTCGAACTTATTACAGATGAAGTCTTTGTAGGAGACGTTTAATCGAAACTTTGTCCGTGTTTTCGTGAAAATAGTGAGGAAAAAAATGTAAAGAATGTACATAACTGGCATAAAGAATACCTTTTTTGAAAAAGTCGTCATCATTGCAAAGTCAAGGTCATAATTTCAGGGTTGAGGTCATTAAGCTAGGTGAATATTAGCATAAATATCAGATATGTAATGTATTTTTCAAAGTGAAGGCATATGTTTTGTCTGTTAGTATAATAATTTATGTTTTGAAGGCATGTAAATCATATAAAAAAGAATTCATCTCAGGCTTCACGTGCTTCTCGAAAATCTGCAACTATTTTTGTTTAGGTTTGGAGTAATTATTATAGTATTCTTATTGATGAAATTAGAATAATTAATCCTCTTACTGACAATGACAAATAAATAACATCAACAACCAACGGGAGTATTACCACATTATTTAATTTGAAAATTTTTTGTAAAGAATTATTGAAGGAAGAAAACTGATAGGCTCGGTCTTCTTCAGGATAAGATGAATGCAGTTCTCATATTTCTTAGTTTCTATCTCTTTCATTTCATTTTGCACTTCTGCAAAGAAAAACTATAGAATTTTCGTATGAAATATGATATTAAAAAAAAAAAAAAATGAATCGACTTTGTTCTCAAGTATATTTTCTACTATTGTGGAAAATATTACGAAATTTTTATACCTTTACTTAAGTTTATACTTCAAGTATAGAGTTTCAAAAATAAAAGTACACAGCTACAAACGTACTACGTTTAGTAAATTTTTCTTTATTTTTTGAAAACTGGAAAATAATACGAATAGATGAATAAAATAAATTATTTTTCCTACTCCCGACAGGTGCAGAAAAATGCAAATGAAAATATTTTTGTTAGAAGGGCATTTTATTCTCCTCGAAAAAAGATTAACGTTATTTTGTGTGGCTTTTTTTTTCTGTGAAATTTCACCAATTCAGGGACAACCCAAAGTAGAACCTAAACTGAAATAATATTTTATATTCAAGCGGCGTAACATAGAAATGATGAATGTACAGATTTAGTAGAGGGTGATCGCTATTTGCGACGGCGAAGAGTATTCTCGGAGACGAGATGCAGGATTGTTGGTGGACCATGTTTTTTATGACCTTCTTTTATTCTGTGAAGAGTTTTAAAAAGTAAATCAAAATCATTGGTGGATGGAAATTTCCTTCATTCTCCAGTTGCTTCGAGAATTAAATCATCGTGGCAGTAACTGTTAAAAAATATGCTAATTCTACGGACACGAGGGGCCCAAAATTGGAACAAAAAATTTTGTTTTTTGAAAATAAATTGCGGAAGAAACGTTTTTAAATGGAGGAGGGTGAGCTTTAAGGTGATGGGTCCCGAAATCTATGAAACTTTAATCCGACGCTGCTTATCTTCATTAATTGGGCTCATTATAGGTACTGTATAATATGAACTTCTAGAAAAGATTCAGGATCAAGTTTAAAATATTTCAAAAAATACTGAAAGAAAAAATAGCCTATCTGAACCTAGACGTGATAAATCAGTTTTCTTTTCCTGTAAATTAATGAATATTTTCAAAAAGTCTTCATTAATCTGATTAAAAATACTTTTGAAGTTGACTCATACTGAAAGTTATAGATATGAGGTGAGATTGAACACTTTTCCACATCTATATTAAGATTTGTATTTTAAAATGTTGAACCGTATTAGTACTCGAAATTGGTTATAAGCAACACACAGCAGTTTTATTTTCTGCTTTTATTTAATAAAATGGCTTGAGATTACTCTAAGAACTGCTTTCACTAAATTAGACAAAAATACCTGCTGAACTTGGCTATATAAAACGATTACTGATGGACTTTTCTATAATTTTTCGCCATGTTTTTAACCTTTTTGATTCAAAGATGGCATACCTATATACACACTAATTGGACATCATATCTATAGATGGTCATAAAAATAATTGGTCTAATTAATATCTTTGATATCGGGATGTTCAGTCACTCCTATAACTCAGAGTGACTTATTGGAACGCCAAATTTTAAAATTTATGAGAAGGAGGTTAAGTTGAAGAGACATAGAACCAAAAATAAAAGTTGAAAGGTACTGAGAACTCGAACTTTTATCTCATAAATTTTTCTTTATCTCTTACAAATTGAGTCAGAATAAGTTGAAATATTGTCAAAAGGGTTCAAAGTTGCTCGCTTTTATGATAGGTAGCTTCGAATTCAAGAAAATGAATTCTAAATTCAGATTGTTTTTAATCATGCGTTTCTTTGGAAAGGGGAAGGGATTTCAGTCGTTCGTTGATAATATAACTGGAAAACTCCTCATTTCAGTTCTTTCAGAAAGCGGCATTGTATAAAAATGAACTGTAATTAGATTATTTCTTGAGGGTAATGCTCGATAAATTGGTTATTTTTGTCGCATGAATGATAAATTCCTTCAGGGCAGGATCAAATAATTACAGTTTACACTCGAACCATTCATCAGTTTATTGCATTTTGGTACCTTGTACTCGCAAGGATATTCAGCGCGAAAATCCTGGAATGTTGGTTCGAGCTATGAAATTACTTTTGTTCGTCGATATGCTAAATTCAGAAGCAAATTGTTGGAAAATTTATGATAATCCGCTTCAATGATGCAACCCTATTTCTTGATACTATCATATATTGGGTAAGAGCTCGAAAGGTTATTTACGATAATGCAATAGGCTGGAAAAATTTACTACGATCCTTTACATTTTCCTCTTTATTCACAAGGAATGTAAAAACAGCATTTTCATCGACTATCAGTGACCAAGCGAGAAAATATTACAAACGGGCATGTTCAGGTGGTTCATTATCTGCAAGAGTTATCCAACTTTGAACATTTTTCTTCTCCTTTTTTTTTTGGGGGGGGGAGGGGGCACAAACAAATTTCAAGTTCTCGGCGGTATTCGCAAAAGGGTAGTTTTCAACCCGAAATGTTTTTCCATAAATTTTCCAACTTTTTAACAAGATCTAAGGGGGCCAATGAAGTTGCTTATGTAATTCTTATAGCTTTTGTCTTTTTGTTCTTCATTTAAAGGGTTGAAGTATAATTAAGATGGAACAGTTAAATACCTGAAATTATACGTTATTGACTATCTTCAAAATCCGATCAATTTTTATAGCAATTACTAATCTTTTAGTCAATGATGACATCGATGTAAAATTACTGAAGGGTCAGTTGTAAAAGTACGCCAAGGGCAAAGAAATGTGAATGTTGCAAGAAGTAAAAACAATTTAGGAACTCGTCAGCTCATTACCTTTTTCGAGATTTGAAAATTTAATGGTTCCAGAACAGATTTCTTATTTACATAGCTATTCCCTATTTACAAATTCGAAAAAAACATTTATTTTAATCTCTTTTCATGAAGTTGGAAACATAAAGAAGAAAATCAATTGAGGAGTTTTGTTGCATAATGCAATAAATTCCACTGGAAGAATGTTAAAAATCACCAAAAAAACGGTCCATAAATGAAGAAGCAGTAGCTCCATTTTAATGCATGGTAAAGTATATCTACTACAAATACCCACTGAGAACAATAAATCTTGGATTATTCCGGTTTTCTTATAAAAAATAGTAAAAATTACTAAGTATTCATTTTTTTTTTTCAGTGTAATCAAGAATAAGTCATGGTGTTTTTCATACGTCATTACGGTTATGAAATATTTTCCATTCTCATTTTCATCATTATTTAAGTTGTTTTCAATTTAAATATCCTAAAGATATAACTGCAGCTTGATCAACAAAAACTTTTCTACTTGATCCAAATCTCATTTTTTGCGATTTTCCCAAAAAAATACTGGCTGACGATGTGATCCTTTTTTGAAATAGAATGCCACGTTAATAAAATTTGAAAATGAGATTGAGATTAATTTAAGATTAAAGTTCTACGTTGTAATTTTTAATTTTTTTTTTTTTTTTTTTTCTAACCGTACTATTTATGTGGAAGATTTTTCATTCCAACCGCAATATTTCCTTTGGCCATAAAGTATACGAATAGGTATATTTGATTTCCGTAAAAAGAATGGAGCAAGTTCGATATCTACCGTTTCTGAAAGCCAACAAATAATTTGGGGGCATCATTTTTCCTGACACATTTTAAAGTTTCATTTCTCCATCTGTCCACATGAACTCTCATTTTGATTTTTGCCGTTTAGATTTTCTCTCAATCTTTTCTCACTTTTTAGTTTGACGTTTATCCCAAAAAGTAAACATTTCTCGAAAAAAATGAAAGCGGAAATGAAAACGAGGGAATAAAAGAAATGGACAAAAAAAAAAACCATTAATCCAGTTGAGACGTATTCTCATTGTACACCTCGGTCAGATAAAGTTCGACTTTTTTGTCCGCAACTAGAAGTGAGAAGTAAATTCGAGAAAATATTTCCAGCGAAGCACATCGCTGCATCAAACACAAGTAGATATTTTTGATACTGAAGACTGAACGAAAAATCCGAAGAACCATCAGCGACATGGAGAAGCGAAAAAAAAAACCGAGAGCTTTTTAAACGAACATTTACAGTGCTTTTGCCACATACAAAGATAGTTAAATTGTGTTTTCTGAGAATGAATGGAGGAAAAAACTTTGTATTGAAACAAAGTTGCCTTATGTCGTCGTATATCCTCTTAACTAACTTTCTCTTTTCCTTTTTAAATTTTCCGAATTCCAAATGAATGTATGTTTTAGCTGAGCGTATAAGGAAAGAATTCCGGGTGGATTTTATGCGTATAGTTGGAGGAAAAAAAAATAGGGAGAAAATAAAACGAACATTTTTTTTCCTAGATGACGCGACCGCTGCGAGCCATTTCAGATTAGGTATAAGTGGAATCTTTTCTACTCTTAAAATTTTTACTTCTTTATATAAAAAATATAGATTAATTTACCATGGAATCTATTACTCGTATGTAGAAAAGGTTTAATGTAAAAATTGGAATTGCATCCATAGGGTTGATTCTGATCCAGTCCAATCAATTTATTTTTACATTATTTATAAATATGTATCAATCGTAGAATTTATTCTGCATTTTTCGGGAATCTTATTTGACTTGGCTTATTAATCTATAATTATATTCTTCTTAAGGGTATAATATGTTCCATTAGAAGCCTTAACTCTGTAACTTGACGATACTAATATCTTGATGGTGGTACTTCTGATAGTGAAATATAGAGAAATATAAATATAACTATGAGTACAAGTTTTCAAGGTCGCTTAACAAAAATAGTGTATTTCCCCTCAAACCATATTTTATTTTGTTATAGTTTACCTAAATTGAAAAATCTTCTTCATCAGCATACTGATATCCAAGATCCAGCACAGTGGCGGAACCAGTTTTTTTTAGGGTGGGCCAGGAGAGGCCAAGAAAAAGCAATCAAAAATTTCAACATCCAAAACATTGATATGAAGCTAATTTTTTATTGTTTTTCAAAAATTTCTTAGTTCTATACTAGTTTTTAATTCATCTCGAAAGTTTCTTGGATGGGCCAGAATTTTTCTTGGGAGGGGGGTATGCCGTGGCCCACTCAGCCCACCCCTTAATTCCACCACAGATCCAGCAAGATGCGGAACTACAGCTATAAGGCGCATTTTGTAGGCACTTCCACATTTCAGATCGCAAGAATCTGGCACCTCGACAAGGTCACCTTCTGGCAAACAGCTTATATCTTGACCGAAGGCTTCGAGTTAGAGAAACACGATAACTATCATTGTATTCAAACAAAACATTATTGAGCTTTATATTTAGAAGGAAATCAACTTTTACCAGCCAAAACATGAATAATTTAGTCTCCTTACAGGCATAACATTATAATATAATTTCTAGCTTTTAGAACAATCGCAATGGCCATAATGAAATTATTGTAAAGACTAACATTTTTTTCAAAAATTCAATCGATAAGGCATCAGACCGGTTCCACGAATATTCTGCACATCAGGTGTTGGGAAATTTTTAGTGAATTAGAGCAAAATAATCGCACAACTCTTGTCTAAAATGAAACGCTTTCACTACCATTCCAACTTTCTCAATTCGTTCGTCATAAATATAAATGTGCTTACCGATTTCTATATTGACTTAGAGACTGAAGTTTGGTTTTCCTGACTATTGGAACGTTGCATAGGCTTAGGGGTTTGTTTATTCGCTGAGATATTATCTACATAAGCTGACAAAGATAATGAGCTGGGCTCACAAGAAGACTAATATTCTCGTGGATAACTTTGAAGTTAATACTAAGTTCAAAAGTTGTAGGCAAAAAAGTCGATTGTGTGAGAGTAAAGTCGACGCCGATGAAATACGGATTAACGGTGGTTGCTGGTGTGTGAAGCCTATCTTTTAAAATTTCAAGTTCAAAGCACTCTGACAGAATATCTTGTAAGAAATCTAGTTGCGTAGTTTATAATGTGAAAACTTTTGAAGGGATTAAATAGCGCATACATTAGATTTAGGTACCTTCAACCTATAGTATATGTTGTTTACAGAGTTCTACGAGTACGATGAAAAATATCAGTATATCAAAAGTCGGTTTCGTCTTAAGAGAAGGTACTGGGCATTTACTCGTATGTGCTTCAGTCATCGTCTAATATAACAGGCTTGAAAAATTATTACACATTTTTCGTACTTACCATTACAGCTTGTGCATTTTTTGCAGTAAATCTGAAATCCAAACAAAAAACAAATTGAATTAGGCGAGTAAACTTAGGTACTACACCTTGAAAACTATGGAAATTACATTATACTTTTTTACAAGAAGAAAAAATGAAAACTTTAGCGTGGTAAAGCCCACGTTAGAAAAGCAGGTTTTTGAATAATTGCCCTGTCATCGGTATGGTGTCAAATTCACCCTAGAGCATTCCGCACATAATTAACTTTTTTTTTAACTTGATTTGGAATTCGAGGCACCTCAATTACTGTAAAACGTACCTCGTATACAGGCTATACTCGGACGTTTCACAGGACGTACGAGTATGGAAATGCGCCGACACTCCACTACCTCACTCCGCCTAAACTAAATGGTCTCAGACGCATTCCTTGCTAATAATGTAGTCTATAAATGAAATATAATATTCTCTGTCACTGAATATACCTAAATAATCACATTCATACTTCCTTTTTAAATTAATCAGCATTCCCTGAATATGTGTGACTTTCCTCTCTTTACGCCACTTCTCTCTTGTTAGTGGACATGAATTTAATATATAATAGCTATTAATTCTAAGCACTATTTATCCATTCTTCCACCATCTTTATTAGATGTAACAATTAGTCAAGCAGTTAGAACATTTATTAAATGTTAAATATTTAGTTAGTGTAAATAAAAGTTATTCAGATAAAATACTGAATTAATTTGTGTGTCCTCTCTAATATAAAGAGGGACGCTACAATTAAACCCCCCCCCCCTTAGAATCTTTGGTCTAGGTACGCCTCTGTTCACAGACAAATCTTCTGAACAATAAACTGACTTGAGACCAGCATAATACTGTTGTTATGAATCTTGAATTAATATACCATACAAATTCCTGTGTTATTGGTCAAGGACTATGCGGATTACAAAGAATTTTCCACAATAGTGCGGCTCCCTAGGACCTCCTAAAAATTTTTAAAAATTTTTGACTACATCAATTGTAAAGCCTGAAGTAATGTACACAACCGGTGCAAATATCAAGTCAATACCTCGAATAAGCAAAACATTCGGTTAGTAAATAAACAAATAAATAAACAAATAAATAAATAAATAAATAAATAAATAAATAAATAAATAAATAAATAAATGGATAATACGAATAAATGAATGAATAAATGAATGAATACAAGAATTTAAAAAAAAATAAGTTAAATAAATAGGGGTATGAGAGATTGCGAGATGAATATTTTAATAATCTGATGATCATGAAACAATATTAGAGATTAATCTCCAATGCCTATTATTTGAAATCCAAGAAAAATTAATAGAATATGTAGTTGTTTTCTACAGAAACCCTGCTAAAAAAATAAAACAAAAAAGAACACCCTTCCTCATAAGCTTCCTCCACATAAAAATATATATTATTTTCTTGTCAAAATCTTGAATTTGGATTTTCCAATTTTTCACAAAATCAAATTGAATTTCTTAATACAATCAACAAAAACGCAGAAGACTCTCGTACCACATTTCAAAATAAAATCGTGCCAATACAGGAAAATTTGATAAATTAACGCGTGAATTCAATAATATTTAAGGTGAATTCCAGCGAAGATTAATTTTTTGACTCTGGACAAAATTTATGTTGTGGATGAGATTAGCGAAAAAAGTGGGTAGAATTATTTCTATAATGATTAGAAGAAGAACCAAAACTTTACTTAATGACTTGTTTCTTAAACTGAAAAGACTGGGCTTGTCTTAAAACAATCAGTGAATTGCCACAGAAAGAGTTTTTATCTTCTTGTTCCAAAAAATACTTAGCACATATTTCAGTTTTATGAACTAAATAACGATTGTTCGTCAAACAACTGCAGTAAGTTGCATTGGAAAAACGGACAATCCTACAAAAAAATTTTCATTCTTATTTTGTTATTGCATTGTGCATTAAATCCGAATCGAGATAATACTCGAGCCTCTTCATATTCTAGTATAATATAATTAAAAGATTTTGTTTTTCAATTATACATGCAGGTTTTACCGTATAACTTCTCAATTCATTGACATGACAGTTAAAGCAAAAACACCATCGTACTGATTCGAAAATGTATACAAGCTTTTATCGAAAATATGGCATTCGAATTTGAGAATGTGAGAAAAGTGTGCGAGTAAATTTTATTTTGACAGGTTATTTTTTGCACGCTGTTGACAGTGCCATCGAATAAATTTCTACGTATCATAGAAAGGCAGGCCCACAGACATATGCCATGTAAAGGCGTCTAAAGGGGTGGCATTTTCGGCTGTCGAGTATAATTTTACGACAGGAAATAAACGTAAAGAGCAAATAAAAATTTTTCAACATTTTCCAGTCGTGTAGAAGCCTTTGAATTCCCTTTCCTATAATATTATCAGCATTCGTATATTTTATATCATCGTATGTATGTATACGTATATTATCCCCTTTTCAAGATCATATAAAAAACAACATTTTTCGATTATAGTTTAGGTATGTACTCGTGCATGCGGTGAATTCAAATGAAAAATGATATTTATAGGTGTAATTTTCTAGTTGAAGAAATGAGTGATTTATTTTTCACATTTTGTCATTAAGTTTCGAATAATTCGAGAGGTTAAGGATGGCGAGAATCAAGAAGATGAAATTCTCAAGAGAAAAAAATAAATCAGTTACCAGATCGGAAATGTAGATAAAATCTGAAATCCAGACAAGGTTGATGTCTGCTCAAGAAAAATCAGATTACATACAGCCGATCTAAATTGAAAACCTGCTGATTTTTATAAATACTACTATAGCTACCCTTTTTTCAACCAATGCTTATGCTAAATCAGTCAAAAAATAGTGTGATAGTTTTCTACGGGTTTAGCAGGATTTAGATTTGCATCGATACACTGAGAAAATACGAGTAAAAATAGCGACGGTTCAGGAGTTATAGTAGATCTGTTCTCAATATTTGAATCAACTCCTTACTACAGGGTGCAGCAAAATATCCGGCTACATTTGTTTATTGAATTACTCAGTACACGCTCACGTAAGAAAAATAATACAGATCGATACATGCGGTTAGTTTCAGACTTTCAAATCAAAATTAATTTTTCAAGACTACATAATATATGAAATATAATTGAAACACAATTTCGCTTGAATATTGATCATTTTGCCTAAGGCATATTCAAAGGTGTAAGTTATACGTTCAAAGTTCAAATCGAACCCAATTTTTCAAGACTTTGCTATGCAATGGTTGTATTTTGCAATTCCTTTTTCTATATGCTACCAGAAATGTACGAAATTGACTGGTGAGGATGAATTATGTACTATGTGTGATGTTCGTTATGGACGTTTCCTTTGCAATGCTTGGAGGGAAATTCTTCCAGCTGATCTTGTGAGAAATTGCTCAATTATGGGCACTGTTTAGCAAAGTTTTTAAAAAAATTGTCTTTTCAATGGTTATCTCTCTATAACTCCATAAATATTGTTCGAATTTAATCGAAAGCTGCAGCATTAGATTTCCCGTTGAATCTCACATAAGAATAGTTATACTTTCAACTAACTCATCTCCTCAGTTACAAGTTTGCTAAAAACAAAAATCCCACGTATTTTCCTACGAAGCTGTTTGAAACGCAAAACCCTGTATACCTACGCCTCACTTTTCAGAGCACCGTTGCGTCGTAATAACTGCAGAAAATTCTCATGATGTGATGTAAAGGCGAAGATAATTGGATTTAAAACAAATTTTATTCCGTTGAAGAGTTTGCAGAACTAAAGCGAACCACGCAGGCAGAATAAATTCTGCCTAGAAACCTTCATCATATAAATTCTGCGCTAAAATATTTACAAAATAGCCTGCATTGAACCTTTTATCGTTTACTCCGATCAGAATAGTAAAAATTTGTTAAGCATTTCGCATGACGGACGCAAATATAGGAATGAGGATAATTTCAACCTTATCCAACAGACAGACTCGCCTTACGATATTATAAAATACCAACCCCAAATTCTAAGAAAAAAAAGTCTGAATCTGCGAACTTTTGGCAAAACAAATACCAAGCATTCGAGATACTGCGGAAGTTATTTTTTCTTCTTCAAAATCATCGGCTATTTGACTAAAAAATGTCTAGGATTCCAGTTATACGCACATTTTTGGCTTAAAATATCGTCCCAGAATCTTGGACTCGTGTTTGGTATCGACTCGATATATTCGTGGCTCATTTCAAAGGGTTTTGAAACAAAACGTACGAAGTGTGCGCTTCTTTTTAGCAGGTTTTCCTAGAAAACCAGCTCTTTGCAGCCTATCTGATAGTCAGAGGTGGGGTTGGGGGTGTGGTCATTTTTCATTTCATGACCCGAAAATATGTTTCCCTCAAAAATTAGCGATTCGTATAACTTTATATATATATATATATATATAGTTATATTACGTCACATGTGAGACCCAAGATAAAGTATGACACTTGCGAGACCCCCCTTATAAGTACTCACAAATGAAACCTTCGTCTTCACATGGCTTGGTGGCTATCTGTAGATGCCTTAGGCTATGTAATGAAGCCCACAGCTGTTGGCTAGGTGTACAGTACAGTTTGTAGGGAGTAAAATGAAATGAGGGAACCACGAGTGTACATACAATTGATATTTGAGGCACTTGCGAGTCCCAGACAAAAAATGCAGATTTGGGGTCTGCGGAGTGGGGGGAGTAAGAAAAACTAGACATACACCTCGTGGACATGCGAGACCCGCAAAAGGGTCTCGCATTGTCAAAAAGGGTCTCGCAAGTGTTATGAAATATCTGTTTTGGGTCTCACATGTGCCCAAAACATCTCTATATATATATATACATATATATGTATGTATGTATAAGATTTTTCTGGGGCTAATATTAGGAAAACTATTGAACTGAGTGTTACCAAATTTCAACCATATATTCTACATGATAAGTCCTACCTTCCATTAAAATTTCAGCCCTATTGGTCAATTTGTTCTCAAGTTATGCGCAGTTAAAGGTTTTTTCTTGTACACACGGTTTCTCACGAACTACTGGACCAATAGGGTTGAAATTTTGATGGAGGGTAGATCTTATAATGAAGATGTGCCTGAAAGAAATTTGGTGGCGATCGGTTCAGTATTCGTCGAGTAATCGCCTATTTTGTATAGAGAGAAATTGGGCGAATTGCGCAAGTAGTGCTAATTGCCTAACGCTACGTTTTGAAGGCGAAAAAAATGATACGAATCGATTCTGTGAGCGTCATCAGTTTTTTTTGTCTTTCTGTTGTGTTTTCAAAGATAACAAATCCCAATGTTTGTAAATTTGGTTCAAAATTTTTTTTTTTTTTTTTTAAAAAAGGAAATTTAACGAGAAATAAAAAATTAGATTAATAAAACAGAATAATAAAAAATTGATAGAACTAATGAAAAATAAAAGAGCAGGTTTTCTAGGAAAACCTGCTAATAAAAAATAAATAAATAAATAAATTTGAATGAATAGGAATAAATGAATGAATGAGTGAATGAGTAATTCAGTGATTGAGTGATTGAGTGAATTAGTGAGTGAGTGAGTCAGTGATTCAGTGAGTCAGTGAATGAGTGAGTCAATGAGTCAGTGATTTGATGAGTGAGTAATTAATTTAATAAAAAATTAATAAAAAAATTGATAAAAGTAATGAAAAATAAAAGAGGTTTTCTAGGAAAACCTGCTAGTAAAAAATAAATAAATAAATAAATTTGAATGAATAGGAATAAATGAATGAATGAGTGAATGAGTAATTGAGTGATTGAGTGAATGAGTGATTGAGTGATTGAGTGAAATAGTGAGTGAGTGAGTCAGTGATTCAGTGAGTCAGTGAATGAGTGAGTCAATGAGTCAGTGGTTCGATGAGTGAGTAATTAATTTAATAAAAAATTAATTAAAAAATTGATAAAAGTCATGAAAAATAAAAGAGAAGGTTTTCTAGGAAAACCTGCTAGTAAAAAATAAATAAATAAATAAATAAATAAATAAATTTGAATGAATAGGAATAAATGAGTGAATGAGTGAATGAGTGAATGAGTGAATGAGTGAGTGAGTGAGTGAGTGAGTGAGTGAGTGAGTAAGTAGATGAATGAATATGATAATATAAGTTGGGTATTTTTGGAATCTGGAGATCATGAAATGATTAAGTATGATGGTCTCGTGTCTATTTGTGAAAGTCATTATAAATTTAATTGAAAATATTTTCTGTAAAAAACCTGCTAAAAATGCGGAAAAAAAAAATTGGAAAAAATGAGAAAAAATTGGAAAATATAGGAAAAGATGAAAAAATATGCAAAAATGGGAAAAAATAGAAAAAGAAAGTGGAAAATATTGAAAAAATCAAACAAATTGCAGAATTATATCAAATTAAAATGAAAACCTGCTTTTCTAGCGCAGGTTACTGCGGTAGAGTTTTTTTAATGTGATAACATTTTTATTTTCTCCATACGGTTTTGTTTTGCGTTCAGTGATGCATTTTTGCAAACTTTTAGGCAAATATTTTGCAAATTTTTTTTCCCCTCTACATTCGCCATCCTGTACAGCGCGCTGGGTTAACTAGAATTTCACCACTTCAAAGTTGACGTTCGAATCTCGATAGAGGCAAAGTTGGATGGAAAATTTTTTCTAATTCTTTTCTTGATTTTTTCAACTTTTGAAGTTGAAATGAAAACAATTTTTCGATTTATAGGTTTTTTGGCTCTATTTATCAAATATTTCGGTATCTTGCCTCTTTTTATCAAATTTCTAGGTATTTTTGCTGTTTTTCCCGGATTTATTGGTATTTAGGCTCTTTTTCTCAAATATTTTGATGTTTTGGGATTTTTCCTCAAATTTTTTTGGTATTTTAGCTCTTTTCCCAAGTTTTTTAGATATTTTGGCTCTTTTTTAAGATTTTATGGAGTTCTGGCTCTTTTTCTTGAATATACTGAATCAACGGGCGAGAAGCGGGCAACTTTCATCTTGTAATTTATGATATGAAAATGTTATCACATCAAATGTAACAGTCTTAAGCCTACTGATACTGGGCCTTTTTTTTTTCCAATCATAATGAAGTATTCATTTATAGGTAGGCCAGTATTCAACTGACTTATAAGCTCAGTTTTTACACAGTTCCTTATCGAGAAGTTCGAGTGTTTTCTAAAATGTTACCTGCAGTGTGTTTCAGTATGGTTGAAAAACCTCAAACCATAATAATACACTTTGAAAAATTAAACAGTGGGTATCGTAAGTTTCCTCATCAGAGTTTTGAAAATTACTATTTATCTTCTATATTATAAAGGGATTACAATGAGGTAAACTGCAGGTATGTTTGAAGCCCAGCTGTTGTACAAAAATAAATAAACAATAGCTTAAAATCTTCCTTGAAACGTCTCGGTCTTGTTATTGAATGTAAACGAGTACCTGTTCCTCTCCCTGGAGCCCAACAAACTGCGTTCCGTTTTTTGCAGTCATTTACTCTCAAGTTGAACAGAGTACCTAGGTATATACTTTTATTTTTGCTTGAATTTCTGCTTTGCGATAGAAAAGATACAAATCAAAAGTTCAACTCCATACATCCTCAAGTTCACCATTAAAGTACATCGCGGCCAAATATTACAAATTCACGCTGAGAATTTGCTTCTAAATCAGTCGGAAAAATTACCTATATTTTTAACGTTTTTTGCACCTGGTAAAGCATACCCTTAATGCATGATTTTTGAACAATTTAGGCAGGTGGATTCAAGGTGTGCTTTACCAAAAGCTAACATCGTTTAAAATGTAGAGAAATTATCACCCAATCGGAGCACAAGATTAATGTTGCGAACATGTTGGCGACATATCGATCTATTTCCATGTCACTAAAAGTAGCGAATAAGTTTGCGCTTCGGGCTTTTTCCGTGGTTTGCGCTAGTTAACTTAACTTTAAGATTTTTGTGCCTCCGCCTTATGCGGTCGCCAAGGAGCTTATGACTCCGCTCTTCTAAAATGATGGGTAATTGTAATTATTCTGGCTTAACTTGGCGGGAAATAATATTTAAATTTAAGAGAATTTTTGTACCTTTTTTCCTAGCTTTTTTCTATTCTAGCCACGTAAGAACTTTTCTAGTTTAGTATTGTTGTTCACTAATTTTCGTAATAAAATGGTTGAAACTAAGATCTTATTTTCTTGTTAATTAAAGGGTAATTTCGGTTATTTTTTGGTATAAAAGTGGCCTAAAAGTTCGGTAATTCTCTCAATCTCGTTGGAGTAAGCGGTTATTTCACGAAATGGTAGCAACTGCAAAAACGATCTGGCACGCCCTTGGGTACGCTGGATCCCATTAACATCTTCCTCATCGAACATACGTACGCCTTAGATCCGGTAAGACATTTTTCTCCTATTAAAATGGACATCGCAGCTGAGCAGTTAAAATACAGCCAACAGCAGGCGACTGTGTACCTCGAGGAGAAGGATTACGAAGCTCTAATCCTTCGACAGTACGCAGCCGATATCCAGGAAGATATCGATGCCCTGGAAAAATATGAGAGAAAGTTCGGAGACAAGGCGGACGAGTACCACAGACTCATCGTCGACGCGAAGAACCTGAAACGTATGGTGGAGAAAGGTGCAGCCAAACTCGAAATCCTTGCTCAGAAAAAATCGAAGGACGAGGTGCTAGCAGCCAAGGCCGCAGAGGCGACCGCAGCAGCTGAAGCAGCAAAAGCAGCAGAAGCAAGTCTAGCAGCCATTCGAATCAAGCAATCGGAGGAAGAGAAAAAGGTGGCTAAATCCGTGAAACTGCCTCGCATTGTTCTTCCAATCTTCGATGGCGAAACATGTGACGACTACCGTGGCTTCATCGACGCGTTTAACGAGACTCTCCAGGCTGACAAAAATCTCAGCGCCATCAGGAAATGGCTCTTGTTAAGGGCACAACTAGGGGGTCGAGCGCTGCAGATCATGCAGGACCTTCCGATGTCGTCCGAATCGTATGAGAACGCACTTAAAATGCTGCATACGGCTTACGGTAGTACCAAAAAAGCGGTCACAAGGCAGTACGAGAAGCTGCAAAACCTTCCGAGAGCAGAAATGGAGACAGAGAGTCTACGCTCCACCAACAACCGAGTTGAAGGTATTCTGCTCACGCTGAAAGGGCTGAAGTCCGACATCGAGCATGATTTTCTACGATCAGTGGTACTAGGCAAGTACCCACCGGAGCTCATCGATACCCTGCGGGTCACTGAGGACACCACTCTGGCCGACTTTCGAGAAAAAGCAACGCAGTATATCCAAAATCGAGCAGCGATCATTCCATCCACAACGACGGCAGCCAGGAACGCGTCAATTGGACAAGGGACCAATGGAGGTGCTAAAGACGGCTCCAAGGCTAAGCCGCGGCACAGTCAAAACGATCTACCATCGACCGGCGGAGGCAATAGGATGCCTCCGCCACCTCAGGTAACTAAAAATGTTAAAAATAGTAAACCTAGAAGGGAAACCGTTAGATTATATAAGTGCCTATTTTGTTCAGGTGAACATTGGTCCGATGCATGTACCGTAGTAACGTCACTCGACGAACGCAGAGCAAAAACAGCTGACCGGTGCCAAAAGTGCTTCAAAACGCCGCACCCCGGCGCCGAATGCGAGAGCTGGAAACACTGTGTTCACTGCAAAGAGACGACACATAATCGAGCGTTATGCCCAGTAAAAATCGGATCGGAAGCCAAAGTTTTATTGGCGCAAAAAGCACAAGGTGAAAGTAAGCCCACTAAATTTATTACAGCTATGTTGCCCGTCGGCAACACGCGCAAAACGAAAAGCGCAACGACCCGAGCTGTGCTAGATACGGCAGGTGGCCTATCACTGATCACCCAAAAGTTGGCGGACCAACTTCAGCTAACCAGCGACTCGAACCAGCATATGCGTCTAAAAGCGGCGAATAAAGCGGTGTTTAGCAGTAACTCAAAGCAGGTCAAACTACTCCTGCACCCAAGAAAAGGACGCCCCATACTCGTTGAGGCGTGCATCGTCCCAAGCATAGTCGAAAACGTCGTCTCCACAGATGTCGCCGAACTGAAAAAACAGCATCCGCAGCACCTGAATCGTCCGATGCCGAACGAAGGAAACGGGGAAGACGTCGACCTACTGCTCGGGTACTCTGATCTGGTCAAAATCATCACACTGGAAAAAAGCGTTCGAATCAACGACAACCTTCAGCTAATGGGTACCAAATTTGGTTGGGTACCGTTTGGTAAACTCACCGACGAAGCGGACGACGATGGATCCGACGAAGCGCCGATCTGTCTCATCAAAGAAGTCGACCCAATCAAGCTGATGTGTGATCTGGAAACTGTCGGGCTGGCGGATTTCCTGAAAACCAAGAACGAAGAAGAATCAGTGGCGATCGAGAAGTTTTACAAAACAATCGAGCAGATCAACAAAACCTATCAGACTGGCTGGCCATACAAGTACGACCCGCCGGACCTGAATAATAATTTCGGATTGGCATTCGGTCGACTTGTCAGCTTATGGAAGCAGCTATCAACGTCGCCCGAATTACTGAAAGCGTATGACGGTATCATGCGCGAACAGGTGGAAACTGACGTCGCAGAAATAGTGAATTTGAGGTGAACTCAGAAGGAGAACAAAATTCACTATTTACCCCACCGAGGCGTAATTCGGATCGGAAAGAGTACTCCGGTCAGAATCGTATTCGACGCTTCATCGCGCTGCGGAAAAGGCGCAAAAAGTTTGAACGACAATATCCTCAAGGGAGGAAATTGGGTCGTCGAACTGCCGGGCGTTTTGATGCGGTTCAGAAGATACAAAACGGCCATAACCTCGGACATTACTCGCGCGTTTCATCAAATTATGATCAGACCAGAAGAAAGAGATGTAGCTCGTTTTTTGTGGGTACGCGATATTAACAAGCCACCTTCAGCTGAGAACTTAGTGGTATATCGCTTTAAACGGATGGCTTTCGGAATAATAGCTAGTCCGTTTCTACTGTCGACCACAATTAAGCACCATCTGAGAACGCATCCGAAAGAATACGCCGATATCGCTGATATCATCGAATCGGACCTGTATGCTGATAACCTCGTCGTCTCCATACCCAATTCAACGGACTCAGAGCAATTTTACAAAGGTGTAAAAGGCTGCTTCGCCGATATGGGCATGAATATGACCCAGTGGGTCACCGATGACGAGTTCCTACGGCAGAAATTTGAAGCCAAGGATTGCATCGAAGAAACGAAGCAATCGGTGCTGGGCTTACACTGGGATACGATTTCCAGGATAATGTCCGTCAAAAAACCAAATTTGGAATATCAGGCCCGATCGACGAAACGAGCCATTTTGAAAGAAATGGCAAAGGTTTACGACCCACTTGGGTGGATGTCACCGGTAACGTTATCGGCTAAAATACTGCTGAGAAAAATTTGGCAGGGAAACTATGCTTGGGACGCAACGATTCAACAAAACCTCATCGATGAATGGCTACCGATCCGATCCGAACTTCAGAAAGTAGGGGACATCGAGTTACCGAGGGCATATGCAGAAACGGGCATCGAAGATGCAGAAAACATGGAGCTGCATGCATTCTGTGACGCATCGGCAGAAGCTTATGGCGTCGTCGTTTACCTGCGTATCCAGAAGCCAAACGGTGTATGGACAGGAATCGTCGCATCAAAAACCAGGCTGTCACCAAAAACGAAAATATCAATTCCACGTCTTGAGCTCTTGGCGGCGGTAATAGCAGCGAAGTACACCAGCTACGTCGAACACAGCCTGCAAATACAGAACATGAAAAAGTTTCTGTGGGGTGACTCGAAGTGCGTCATCTCATGGGTTTCATCAAAGAAAATATTACCTGCATTTGTAGAGAAATCCGTTCAAACAATAAAAGACGTTGGATTCCAGAGCTTTTCCTATGTCCCCACGCACCAAAATCCGGCGGACGTCGTATCAAGAGGTGCAACAGTGGACACCTTGTCTGAGCAAACATGGTGGAATGGACCAAAATGGCTGGCTGATGAGAAACAGTGGCCGAGCCAAAGCAGCATCTGTGAAAAGCAAACAAGCGAATTAGCAGACGAAATAATAGCAGAATTAAAAGAAGAAAGAAAAATTTTGCTCATCCAAAAGGCTGTCGAATTGAAGAACACGGTCGACCCGAAAAGCGACGATGGTGCGCCATTCGACCTGAAGCCAAGTAATTTTCGTTCGTTCGGTAACCTCATCCGCAGAACAGCAATTTGCATCAAAGCGGCGGCCAGATTTCTTCGAGGACGAGGAACGCTGTCAGAACACAGAGAAGTCGACTTTCAGTTGGCAAGAAGGATGTGGCTACGCTGGGATCAGCAACGCATCTACAAGTTAACAGCGAACGAAAATTCAAACGTTAGTTACCTTTGAAATCTGCGAGTCAAAGAAGACGAACATCAAATTATTCGATGTGTAACGCGAATCGAATGGGCGAAGTTACCCAGAGATGAAGTTGAACCAATTCTGTTGGCAAAGAGCACAGAACTCACCAAGCTCATCATTCTCAGCACGCATACGAACGTAATGCATGCTGGAACGGCTCAGACGCTAGCTGAGCTTAGAAAAGAGTACTGGGTACCACACGGACGTCGAGAGGTGTATAAAGTAATAAAAAACTTTTGCTTTACCTGTAGAAGACACGACGCACAGCCATTCAGAACGCCAGAACTGGCTCCACTTCCAGAATTCAGAATCAGCCGAACCGAAACTCCTTTCACCAACGTAGGAGTAGATGCGTTTGGTCCATATAAAATCCGCGTTACACTCGAAAACGAAACTAAAATAGTAAAACACTGGGTATTAGTATTTACATGCCTAGTAGTCAGAGCTGTACATTTGGAAATTATGCGGGATATGACAGCACAAGAGTTCCTAAACAGTTTCAGGCGTTTCGCAGGAAGAAGAGGAGTACCGCAGCTGATCGTAAGCGATAATGCCCCTCAGTTCACCGTAGTAGAAGGCATTTTTCAATGCATGTGGCGCAAATTCGCCCATTCCGAGGTGACATCAAAATACTACGCTGAACATAATGTGCAGTGGCGCTTTATCCCTGCTTATGCTCCCTGGATGGGGGGAGCGTACGAAAGGATGATTCGTACGATCAAGTCAGCCTTTGAAAAGGTGTACGGCGGAAGAACGCTTAATCAAGATACGTTTGAGATTGCCATGGTGGAAGTTGAAGCCGTTGTCAACAGCAGACCCATAACGTACGTAGATAAAGAGCAACAAACGGAAATCATCTCACCTAATGATTTTCTGTGCGTACGTTATCCAGCATTTCCAATAGACTTCGAAAAGAAACATACAGCAAAAGAACTTACCGATTCGTGGGCAGCAGCGGAAAAACTTTTGGACGAGTTTTGGCGCATTTGGTCGGAGCAGTACCTCCGAGAACTCAAGGAACGTCGCGATCGGATGACAAACAAACGCAGCAGCAATGCAGAAGAACCAAAACCCGGAGAAATCGTCTTGATGGTCGATCCTGATCAAAAGCGGTCATCTTGGCGTACAGCAGTGGTGGAACGACTTCTACCTGGAAGTGACGGAAAAGTTAGAGCTGTTCAAATTCGGGCATCAAATCGAGCCCGTATGATTCGTCCGGTTAGTAAATTGGCTTCGTTAAAGCTAATTATGGACTTACCTGACCAAGTACCTGAACTCACAGCAGACAACCAAGGACTCGTCGTAGATGATACTGGCGGCGTGATCGAGGACGATTAGTATCCTTTTTTCTTTTAAAACTTTGAATTTTAGCGTTTTTTAAACTTTAAACCATAAACAACTTTTCTAGTCTCGTATTTTATTTTTTGTTTACCTTTTGTACTTATAAAATTTCGTACCTTTTGTTTTTTGTCTTTGTTTTTTGCTCCCCGTCGGAGTGTCACTAAAAGTAGCGAATAAGTTTGCGCTTCGGGCTTTTCCCGTGGTTTGCGCTAGTTAACTTAACTTTAAGATTTTTGTGCCTCCGCCTTATGCGGTCGCCAAGGAGCTTATGACTCCGCTCTTCTAAAATGATGGGTAATTGTAATTATTCTGGCTTAACTTGGCGGGAAATAATATTTAAATTTAAGAGAATTTTTGTACCTTTTTTCCTAGCTTTTTTCTATTCTAGCCACGTAAGAACTTTTCTAGTTTAGTATTGTTGTTCACTAATTTTCGTAATAAAATGGTTGAAACTAAGATCTTATTTTCTTGTTAATTAAAGGGTAATTTCGGTTATTTTTTGGTATAAAAGTGGCCTAAAAGTTCGGTAATTCTCTCAATCTCGTTGGAGTAAGCGGTTATTTCACGAAATTCCAGCATCAGACGCTTTCCTATAGCGATGTTGACAGGCTGAGACAGAGAATCAAAACTTCGAAACGCTGTTCTCTAAAATTTCTAAAATTTGTATTTTGCACGTTAACCCCCCCTTTCCTTGTAACAGGTCCCATTAATGATGCACTCTTGATAGGAAATTCATTGCACCTAAACTAAATCAAATGTTCAAAAACGTTTAAACTTTTTTACATTTTTCAAGAAGAAAAAGGGAGTCTGTTAACAGTAGCTGAAGGGACCAAGTTTTTGATTTTTCGTCTCCATAGGACTATGCATATCATTCGGTTACAAATGGCATTCAACTTATTACGAAGACTGTAGCGATTTATTTTCTTGGTGGAACTCGAAAAAGTCTCTCAGTTTATTATTCATGGCAGATGAGGCAGGAGTGGTGGTGGACTAAAATTTATTTCGATCCATTTATTATTTTGTCGAAGCATCGCGCATCCCACCATTTTTGCGCACTGCGTTACGTACATTTAGCATTTCACAATTCGGAAAAGCTTCATAATTTTAGCCCACTTAAAAGTGCAGAAAATGGGAGCAAAAAAAACAAAAAAAAAAAAACGTAATCGTAATCAGACGTTGTAATTTTTCTCCTCATCTCCTGTAAATCATTTAGTTGTAAGTTAAAAATGTTCACATTATGATACCATTTCACCTTTTTTCCCTCTCCTCGTGAGTTTTGGTTTATTATACCTGCTTGTCATCAAAAAGTATACATTTTTTCTCCATTTTTTTTTCCTCCTTCCTCCCTGTACGACCGTTAGTATCATTTTAATGTGGGTCTACCGGTGCCGCATTTCCTATTTTTTATAACCTTTTTCATAAGATTCGTTTGGGAGCCTTTTTCTGTTTATAGTTTATTTTTTGTGTTTACGACATGTTGCCGTCATCGTGGTGGCGAATTTTATAAGTTTCTTCCTGGGTCTCGAGCTATTATGTTGAAATTTCTTTTACATTTTATTCACCCTGCGGTATAAGTTCGGTTATTGTATTTATAGTTTTATATTTTATTTTCCTACTTTTTGTTCTGTTGCATTCCATGTGAGAAAGCTGTGGGACATGTTGATTACAGCAGGATTTTTAATATACATATATCTGAAAATTTATGTTATTTGAAAAGTTGTAGGAATAATATTTTAGGGTGTGGTATAATCAACTTTAGGTCAAAGGGTCAAAATTTTCAATATTGTTCGGTTTATTCGTGATTATAATTATAAGCTTCGGCACTCCCTACTACATTATGTACGAGGGTCATACCAAAAGTAACTACACCCATTTTGTTTCTTTGCTTCTGGCAATACTAACAACATATAAAACCAGCGGATAAAATGTAGAATAGGTTTATTTTAGTGCCTTCTAAAAATTTCAAGATAATTAGTGCGGTATTTGGTGAACTATATTCATTATATTATAGCTGGCACCCTCTTGGGGCTGCTCACTTTTCGAATTTGAAAAATAATTAAATTTTTGAATCAATAAGTTGTCAACAGCTGCAAAATTCACTGAAGATTGTGTGCAGCAGTTATACTAAAATAAATTTAGTTTACCAAATATATTGTACCGTAAAATATCTGGAAGTATGTTAGTAAGTATTGAAATAAACTTATTCCACATTTTCCCTTCGGTTCCATACAATCATGTAGTGTTGTCAGGAGCAAAGAAACAAAATGTGGGTAGTTGCTTTTGGTATGACCATACTACTTGCAATGACGACGTGTGTATTTGCGAGGTGTGGTTAAACCTCCTTCTCATAGAGCCAAAAAATGCATAGCATAATAAACTCTAGTGCCCTTCGTTTTTAAACACCAAATTTCCTTCTCTTGTTCAAGTTAGTGTCTTTTTGTTTGGCACCTTTTTTCATACAAAAAAAATCAAAAAAATTTTTACGCCATTTCTTTATTGCATTTTCAACTAAATTTAGTCGTAATGATTTATTGGTATCCCGTTTTTTGGGAAATTGTTGACCTGGCAACCCTGCTCCAGAGATAAGAGAAAAATAATTGGAGTATTTTGCTTTATAAGAATCTTGATTTACTTGAATGTTTGTATCTTATTTATATGCCTCTAGAGAGGACCTCAACGATTTTTCCAAAGCTTACGGTTTACCTATTTATATACGTACTAACTTTTTTTGATTTTCTGTTGTTTTTTGAAAGGTGCATTTTTTAAAATTTCAACTTCAAACCGCTATAACTCGGCCATTTTCATAACAACAAACTTCAAGTTGATTTTATTTGATTCCTGATAGTGTGTAGAATAACCCCTTCCTATGGTGCTAACTCAATACCGGCTAGATGGGCCACTTATAACTATGCAATGCTATATTCCTAGTAAGTATAACCGTAAGGAGCTAAAAGCGAAGTTTTTGTTGCATTTACAGGTAGATATCAACCATTTATACGAACTGGCTTGTAAAGTTTGGTAGTCAATTTTGTACACCTTCTCGCGCTTGGTATATAATACGCAAACACAGCGAGAGATAGTTCCTGCGATAGTACAGCCTATTTCAACAAAATTATTTCATACTAGAATTGTTTTGTTTACTGATAATCATCTCATCTAAAGGCGAAGAAAATTCGTCAGTATTTTCGCTTGGATGGCGTTAGAGTATGGCGAAATGTTTTAATAAAATGTAATTTGGGATGGCATCAATGAGAAGCGTTCATCTGTAAATTCGTCGACGTCAAAGTTGAAACTTTTGCCATTCGTTTTGTTCCCAAAAGGTGCGATGGTCTTACAATTGGTTTGGCCAGTATCGTATTCTTCTTTTTTTCTTTTCTTTTCTTTTTTTTTGCTTCTTCATAGACTACAGAAAATGCCGTAGACAACCTGAAATGATTGTAATTGGCTTTTCGAAATGCTAGGTTTTTTACTGCAGTTGGCGAGTTTTTCACTTTCCGAGTGAAAATTTACTACCCATTAGCCCAGAAATCTAAAATTTCATATATGTCAGAGAATTTCTGATTCAAAACAAGAAACGGTATTTTGTGTATCTATTTTCAATTTTATAAATGAAGTTTCTTTTGCTTGATGAGGTTTTGATGTGATATTAATTCCTTATTTCGTTTAAGTACATTTATAAAGAAATAATATTGAAGATTGAATTCCTCAAATAAAACAAGTTAATTTGATTTTTTTTAGTCGACAAAGATGAAATAAGACACAATATATGTGTAGGATGGTCCCTATTTAGCCTCATATGTGGAAAAAAGAACTAAAGTTACATATCCCTCACTAAAAGTAGAGTAGTGCCTCAAAGCTACCCTTTAACAAAAATCAAGGCAAAATTGAAATTTTTAAATTGAAGGTGGCGGTAGGGTTGGAGCTGGGAAAGTCTTTCGTTAAAAGATTATTCTCAATTTGCAATCAAACGAACAGTTATTTGTGTAGTGATTTTGTTATTTACTTTAAGGGCAGGTCTATTCCAAACCTTCTTGAATCTCCCCCCCCCCCCTTCACCTATTTTCTTATCACTTCACTGGGTTGTGGGAGTAAGTTGAATGAGAAAATATAAATTTCTATGCAATGCTGATTATGAAGGAAAATAATCCTGCAGCAGTTATAATTTGCCAGTACCGATTTTTAGCCCACCCTTGAAGCATCACTTCTTTTCAACCTAAGGGGCTGATATTTATATGAATTTTTTTTTTTCCATGAAAAGGAACTATTCTGCAGGGTGGGAAACAAAAAATTCAAAAATTGAAAATAAGAACCACCCTACTGAACGTAACATAGCTACATTTGTCCATATATTTTTTGCCTTATCTAATTTTATGAACTTTTATTCCATTCTCATAATTCAAAGAGTGAGGAATGCCATCTTTATTATATCGGTCAATCATGTATCAAAACGAACATCTGGCAATTAAATTCTGAATTTCTCGTCACCTGTTGTTCACGCTGGATTTTCCATCTCGACAGACACGTCCGGACTCACACACGCGAATATGCAGACAAACTTCTCAAAATCTCAAATCGAAGAGCTTCTATAAGAGAGGTGTGGTGTTACATGCTTTTGTTGATATTTCGTTGTTTGTATGGTGGGTACCTCGCCAGGGAAAACGTTACCGAATTACAAAATTAAACTACCCCTCCTTAGCTTTTCACGCAAAGCTGTGATGGTGGAACACAGTCTAGCTGATACGATGCAATACGGTTTCACACTGGAAATTAATTTCTCATACGTTCACTCCAGTCTCGACTGCGAACAGTGCGAAAATTAATTTACTATAGCCGAGTGTTTTTAAAATCATGTGTATTAACATGGCTGGGTACTGTACGAATTGCAAAATTTCAGCCTTATATAATGAGCATCTCACGTCGGTGGGTACATTTAAATTGCACAAAATCCGTTATATGAAACCTAGGCTATTAATCAGTTGTCTTCTCGTATTAGGGCCAAGGAACGATCCTGCAATTAAAATCTGATACAAGTACTGAGGATATGATGGGGTGGAATGGCATTCAGTTCTATGGTTGAGTGGCTTTTGCTACAGGGATTGGTTTAGATCTTCTTATAGAATCAATTAATTATACAAGAAAATAGACATCCCACATAGGATTTCACGTCTGCAACTAGAGACTGGAGTATTTTTGCTCGTTAATATCGCTTGCCACAATATGTTACAAATTTTCCTAGATTTGATCGCAATTAAATTACCAATGATAGTAAATTGAAGCTGAAAGTTTTGGTATTTTGCAGCGTAACAAAGTGATATTTCAAGATTGGGTGTCATTAATTTACAATTATAAATCTTTCAAGAAGTTGGTTCGAGTTTCTATTATAGTCCACAAAAGATAAGACTGAAAAATTCCACTATAATGGGGAAAAATTTTTCAACAAAGTTTTCATCTATGACAAATTTTATGAATTTCTTAATTTTTGACACGAGTAAAATGTTTTAAGGTGAGGGGTCATTCCGAAAATTTGGCATACGAAACGTAACCATGAATTGATCCCCTTTTATATACCTATATATAATATGTACCGTCGAACGGGGTGACTTTACATTCAAGGGGCGACTTTACCCACTTCGTTTTAGCCCAATAAATAAATTGCCAGGCAAAAATTAAAACCAAAATACGATTTGGATCGAAGCAGGTAGAAGGAGGAAAATAAAAAAAAGATCGCCGCCCCTACCTCACTTCACCCAGTAACAGAACAAGAAAATAAAGCGGCGATATGGTTTTTTCCTTTTTTCTTATTTGTCTTTTTTTTTTAACCACAGACACTCAAAATATTCAGTTCGGTTTCACACGGTTGAAGTTGGTACTTGACTAGTTTCTTTTCAATCGTATGTCTGAGTACAAATATCCTCAAATTTTGCCTCCCCACCCATCAATAACCCGTCAATAACAAATTGATGGGTAAAGTCGCCCCATTGAGGGGTGACTTTACACAAATTTTTTGAAAAATCATAAAAAATAGAAGGAAAGCTGCAAACTCAAACTTTTTTTTACAATTGTGTTGAGAAATGTTAGACCTAAATTTTAAAACCAAATTCACTTCAATAGCTTCAAAATTGGAAGAGTTATTAAAGGACAAAGTTGAAAAACATAAAAAAAGTGTGTAAAGTCGCCCCATTCGACGGTACTCGTACTTTCTGTGATTCTGCATTCAACAGAACTCAGTTGGTAAAAAGCATATATTCTCAAATGCCGAGTCACCATTCACATAAGTTTGGGAATTTTATAATATTCTAACTAAAACCTAAATAATAATAGTCCACGTGCTATCGTAATCGTATACTAATATATTCAGAATGATAACAAAACAATTCTTTGAAAATTCGAAAAAATGAAATAAATTTTGTTGATTCTGCAGACATTTTTTTCATACGTACCAGTAGACTCGTCTAATGAAGAAAACCTTTCCAATAAAATCTTCTTATACGAATTCAATGGGTGCGTGTGTTTTTTTTTTCAACACCAATCACGCAATGAATAGTGAAAATTTATAGGAATTTTTGAACGTCAATAAAAAAATGTGTATTCTGATCGATAAGCCACAGATGGGAGAGTAATTCTTTAGCTGTCAGTTCGGAAGAAAGAGAAAGGAGGTCGAAGGGTGAATGGTTTATATAACCGTGTACAATAGTCGGTTAAATTAATAGAAAAAAATATTTTTTATAAAAAAATTTTCGATTAGACGCCGCTTCCATAAAATAAATTTTTCGTTTCATTTGGTAACCCGTTAAAAAGGATTTTATCAAGTATTTTAGACAAGCTTTCGCCTCTTCATGGAAGCCGAGCTACTTTGCGTCTCTAGAAAGGAAGCTTTATAAGCTGAAGAAGAAAGAAATAAAAAAATCAAATTCCTGCGTATAGACCGAAAGAAAAAAAAAATAGGCAGAATAATTTATGAGTATGAGGAAGAATTGAAAATCACGATAATCTCAAAGTAATTTGTTCTATTTTTTCCTTTTATTTTTCTCACTCGTTTTGACATACCCTGCAGGGAAAGTATATAGTAAAAAGTTATTTCACTATACACACATCGTTTCCGGCTTCTTTTCCTTCGAAACTGATAACAGTTGACGTGAATCCATTTCAGCAATTTTTTTCACTTTCTTATCAATTTTTAGCGAATAGATTTCTTGTACAATTTACACGTATCGAATTATAAGATTAATTGAATTTTTGACTGGATGAATTTTTGGGTGGACATTGTATAAGTTTATCGTTGATATGGGGTTCCTCAAGGAAAATTAATGTTTATATCCACAAACCGACATCAAAGCATATTAGGAAATAAGATTAGCCCACAATTTTATTTATATCGAGAGGTTTTTAGCTGAATTTTCCAAGGAAACATATCGACAGCTACTTCTCAAGAATACCAAAACCGATCGTCATGAAATTTCTATCAGACTTCAATCTGATCAAGATTGACCTCTGGTATACGAATTTTAGCTTTATTGGTGTGGTATTTCGTCCTGGACCGTGTTCAAAAGAAAAATCAATGTTTTTCAAACAGCTTTGAAATCAGGGTTAACAATCAAAGAGCTGAAAAATAGAACCGGTGTCATACTCACGTTTCATCCACTGTCCTTTTCCCAAGTTATCATTTATCATCAACAATCTGAAACACTCTTTTCATACACCAAACTAAAGCCTTGATTTTACCATGAAAATAATTCCCGAAGTTCCAAGTTTTCCTTTTCCTCGATGAAATGCGATTATTCCTACACGAGTCGACCATTGCACCGACTCATGCCGACACTTATACTACGGTTCTCATTGTCTGCCTCTAGCTAGCTTTCAGAAATTTAGATTTCTTTTTTCTATTTTCCCCCATGCGGTTCATATCTTTTCTGCAAGTTGTATGTGTAGGATATTATTCTTTTGTAAATCGTCTATTAGAGAAACGTAAGTAGGAAATTTTTAACGCAACATTAATTTTGCCCTAACCCTCTAACCCTCTCTTTATTTTTATACCCAGCATAGTTGGTGTTTTTTTCGCCCACTTTTCAAAGCTGTATATATTTTCAAGACGATTTACGTTTTCCTCGTACATATACTGATGATGATTTGAAAGAAAAAAAAGCAGGAAAATACTGCCAAAGAGAAGAATAATACGGAAAAAACTGCGTTTTTATAAAATATTTATGGCTAGAAAATATTGATATTTAAAATTTGATGTTTGTAAGCATATAGAGACTTTTTTGAAACTTTCAAAATATCAGTATAATTATAATTACCTTTTTTTTTAAATAAATGGTGATACGGCGTCGGTGGCCAGCTATAAATACCTCGTACTTGATAAAATATAAAAAAATTATGTGTTTGGGCTCATTGGATTTTCTTGAATAGAGAAATTCAACGAACCCAAAACACATATCATTTTCAAAATTTTGTATTTAGCAGGCTACCGACGATAATTATGCTAGTAGGGTATAGCCTGTGATCACTTTTTCTAAAAACTGAGTTTTTCCAAGGTTCAATGTAAAGAGTTCAATTCCAAATGAGCAGGTTTTCTGGTCTAAGGGTATTTTGGTGGTGAAAAATGACGCATGTAAAAATCTGTTATGCAATTTGTCAGACAATCATGGAATACGTTTTGCTAGTTTTCTCACACATTTTTCCATCCAAAAATATAGCATTTAGCACCTTTTGGAATTGGGTCCTAGATGTATTTTTATTGGTGTTAGCTTGTTTTTTGCCCGTTATCAATTTTACACAAGCACTTTTTGAAATCGGACTCTTCAATTGTATGCAACAAACCTTACTTACAGTAAAATATCATGTCCCAAAATGCAACTATCGCTGAGAAAATACACTTCAAACTGAGGTGCTACATAGGAAGGCTATAATATTGTGGTATCAAACTGTTATTTTTTGGCTCTCCAGTAAAATCTGAAAAAGGAGACTTTTCCTTCCTCGATTCTTGCAGCGACCCTGCCCTTATCCTCAAAAGTAGTGATGGAAAGTACCATAAAAATCAAATATCGATAGTATCGAATGTCACGAACCCATAAGGGTCCATTAATCTTTGAGAGAACGAAAACCGAAGCGCTAATAGCAAGAACCGAGGCTAAACGTCATTTAAAACGATTTTATTACATTTAAAAGGTAAATTTTATTACTTCACGAATTACGAAAATATTATTACCATAACTTGGCTACGATTCGAACTTACACTAAATTTGCCACATCATAATTTAATTCAGGTACAAAAATGAAATACTAGAAATTATGAATACGAAAGGAAATGGATCACGGGATCCTAAAATGACTAGAATGGAAGTATTACTCTGTCTTCGTCTGACAGCTTTAATTAGGTGTTAAATTTAATGAGACTATCTTTATTTTCAGATGATGTCCCTACAAGTTAGAAAGAGCGTGCACGACCTGCATAATAAATAAACACGCAGAGCGCGCTGATTACCAATAAAAATAAATAAGCTAAAATATTCTAAGTATAAAAGAAATGACGAAGTGTAGCGCTCCAAGCGACACCGAAAGTATTCATGAGCTATGCTCGTGACATTCCCGCCAAGAAGGACAGAAGTTTGAATTTCTAATAAACTTCGTCAAATCTGTTTGCTAAAAAAAATGTAAACATAAAGATTACGAAAATAAATAAATAAATATGAAAGTTACGAAAAATTAACTGAGAAAATAAATACGAATAATTAATTCAAGAATTCAAAACGAAAATGAGATTCAATAAAGATAAGTATTCCTTTGACTCGTTTTTTAAATAATTTAAAGAATGAAAAAATTTTCTTACGATAATACTAACATGAAAAAATTCGTTTTATTTTCAGATATAGCTCAAAGAGCGTTTAAAGGATACTCTGTATCGTCGATACCTAATTCGACGATTACTGGTTCATCGTAACTTTCTGCGTCCAGAACACGAACAGATTTGGACACACGATCTTGAATGACACCTTCGTGCTCAGCTTGCACGATACCGGTAAGTTGACGATTGAGTGGTCGCGCCGCTTCCTCTGGTAATTCCATCGTAAGCTCCAACGGAACCAATTCGACGACTGGACGTAAAGCTCGAGTACCATTCGCGAACTTTATTTGAACGGTCCGAACGCAACCGTCGGCGCTGCGTTGAAGCCTCTCGATGACTGCTTTCCTCCATAAGGCTCGTTTCCTTTCAGGTTCGGCGACCAAAACAATCTCGCCCACCGTAGGTTCACGGTGCTCTTCTCGATACTTTTTAGCAACGCTATCGCGTCGCTCTCGTAGCTCAGCTAAGTAGAATCGCGACCAGTGTTTCCAAAACTGATTCAGCTTTTCCTCTGCAGATTTCCAGAACGCCCAGACAGGTTGTGCTGCGTCTGACGCGTCCAATTTACTGAAGTCTAGTGGCAGCGCGGTAAATCGCGCCTGCAGGAAGAGTGCTGGTGTAATGATCGGCGATTCCAGCTCACGATCGACGTAAGTGATAGGTCGAGCGTTGAGCATCGCCTCAACCTCAGTTAGAATGACGTCTAACTGTCGCTGTTGAAAACTAATGTCACCATATGTTCGTTCCAGCGCCAACTTTGTAGAACCAACCAAGCGCTCATATGCACCACCAAACCATGGTGCGTGTGGCGGAACGAAGTACCAATGGATCTGTCTTTCTGCGAAGTATTCCGCCGTGGCTGGATCCTTTTCCAGCGTCTGCCAAATCGCCGAGAAGCGCCCATTAATGACGTGAAATTGGGGCGCGTTATCGGTGAGTATATCTCTCGGTACGTTGCGCCGTGCAACAAATTTTCGGAAGGAGAGTAGGAATTCTTGCGTCGTCATGTCCCACATTGGTTCAAGGTGAATTGCGCGAGTGCGCAGGCAGGTGAAAAGTAACACCCAAGCCTTTCCTTTCTCTCCGCTCTCGATTCGCCGAATTTTAAGGGGGCCAAACACGTCCATTCCGGTGGCTGCAAACGGTAGCTGCTCGTCGTCAACTCTGAAGTGCGGCAGCGGCGGCATCCGCGGCGCCGCATACGACCTTGCTTTTTCTGCGCGACAGCCAAAACACTTTTTACTCAGAATGCCATATACTGCCCTCCTGCCACTTGGGAGCCAGTAGGCGCGGCGCAGCGCCGCAAGCGTGTGTGACGTCCCCGCGTGGCAATTCATCTCGTGCGCATTAACCACAATCAGCTCGGTTAAATACGAGCCGGGTACGAGTAAAATTGGCTCCTTTGATTGCTCGCCTAGTGCTGCGTGCTGCATGCGCGACCGCGCGCGCATGATGCCGTCCGGGCCCATGTAGACGGACACGTCCTTCAATTTGGGCATCACTCCCCGACACTGCGCCTGTCGCTGATCCCAGCGGATCCAAATGCGCAACGCCAGGCCATAATCCAGCGGAGCTTTTGCGCCGAATAGCCTGCGCTTGTAGTATCGACAGAGTGCCTCGATGCAATACGCCGTACGGCGCAGCAGAATTCGTAGCTGCGAAAACTTATTGATGTCGATGAAGAAGGGCGGCCGAATGGGCGCGGGTTGCGCTGCATCCGCCGCATCACCCCCGTCAGTGGCCAACACAAACTCGTCAGCGGTGGGGTTTAATCGACTCTCCTCTATGCGCTCTGCGGTGGCGCTCGGCCACAGCTGCTCGTCGCGCAGCCATCCGGGACCGTCCCACCATTTTTGCGCTCGCAGCTCGCTAACCGTCGCACCTCTCGTCGCGACGTCGGCCGGATTTTCTTTCGTCGGCACGTAATGAAACTCATGAATTTCATTAGCGCGTATTTCGCGCACCTGTTTCTCGATCGCCGCGGGTAGCAGCTTCTGTGATGCGACCCACGCGAGAGCGCACTGGCTGTCGCACCAAATGTGGGTTTCCACAGGCTTCTCGACATCCAGCGCAGTCCGCAGGAACTTGGTAAAACGGCTCCCGACAAGCATAGCCAAAAGCTCAAGTCGGGGTATGCTAAGGGCGCCCTTTGGCGCCAACCGGTTCTTTGCAGCGACCATGCCCACTGCTACACTATCGCCGCTCACTAAACGCAGGTAAACCACCACCGCGTAAGCTTCCTGTGAAGCGTCAGTGAAGGCGTGCATCTGCACCTGCACTTCCGGCGCATCGACGTCTAATTCTGCTATCCGGCGGGGTAATTCGATTTCGGCGGCGTCCTGCAATGCCCGCACGAGCTCGCTCCACCTCTCGCTACTTTTCTCATCAAGGGGCTTATCCCAGGTGAACCCGTCATGCCATAGCTTGCGCAGAAACATCCGCGCGCTAATTATGACTGGCGCTGCGAACCCAAGGGGGTCAAATAGCGCCGCCATCTGCTTCAGCACCTTGCGCTTGGTCGCGGCACCCCGCAGGTCCTCGTTGCGCGGCTTGCGCAGTGAGAACGTGTCAACTAGAGTGCGCCACTCCAATCCAAGGACAGCTAGGCGCGCGCCTGGCTCTTCGTCACCCTTTTTAACAGCTGCTCGCGTAACTGGGTCGTTGGTCGCCCACTTGGTCAGCTGCATGCCCATCCTCTCGAAAACACCCTTGGTGTCTCGATAGATTTGAGGCATATTAGTTCCGCTTGGCGCAGACAGCATAAAGTTATCAGCATACATATGATGCCCTATCCGCTTTGCATCCTCTGCGCTTTCTTTCTGCAGGTGATGATGAATGACGGCCGAGAGTAAGAAGGGGCTAGCAACCACACCGAATGCCACTCGCTTAAAACGATAGACTTGTAAGTTATCCATCGTCGGCTCTTTAAACGGGTCCTTCAGCCACAGAAATCGCACCGCATCGCGATCCTGCTCACGAACGGCTAGCTGATGAAACGCTTTAGTTATATCGGCCACTACAGCCAATTTATTCTTTCGAAAGCGCACTAACATCGTCACTACATCGCTGAGCCAATTCGTACCCTTTAAAATAAGCTCGTTTAAGCTGCGCTCGTGTGCGGACCCCTTCGCTGAGCCGTCAAACACAATGCGCACTTTGGTAGTCTTGTCGGGCATGATCACCGGATGGTGTGGTATGTAGTGGACGACACGGCCGTCCGGTACACGCTGGCCGTAAACTTTCTCGACGATCCCGTCGGCCTCCTGCTGGCGGATGATCTCGTGGTACTGCCTCAGCAGCTCGCGCATCTTGCGCAACTTTCTGTAGAGTGAGCGCAGGCGACCAAGCGCTAACCCAAAGTGTTCGGAGAGGGGCGGGGGGTATTCCGCCCACGGCCACGCGACCTCGTAGCGCTCGCCGTTAAACCACACGTACTTGTAAAAACTGCGCAGCGCGCCCTCCTCTAGCTCGACTTCCCGCGCCTCAATCTGCTTTAATCCAAGCGCCTCTAATTCCCACATTCTTTTCAGGTCCGTATCGCTCCGAGTAGCAAGCGTGACCTCGTTTTTGTAACGCCGCACTCCACTTTCAGCAGCAAAAATGAGCCACCCATATAGCGTTGACAAAAGCTGACCGCCGCCGTTGATCTTCACGCTACGATCGAGCGTGAGTAGATGCGCCAAGCAGTCAGTGCCCAGCAGCAAATCGATCTGTTCGCCGGCGCCGGATTCAGGGATGTGGTACTGCGCAAGGTCAGAATGAAGCGCGCGGAACTCAGCAACATCCGCGGCGGGTAAATCGTCTAAAATACGATCAACCACGTATGCGGGTACATCTAAGCGCTCGCCATTTGGTGGGCGCAGGTTGAATTCGGTGACTGATGCTGTCTTCTTTTTCAGCGCTCGTTCGCCCAGCAATTTGAAGGTGCGCGCGTGGATGCGCTCACGTTCAAGGCCAAGCTTCTCAGCAACTGGCGCCGTAATTATGGTGCAGCTGCTCGCTGTGTCGACCACCGCTCTAACTCGTACGTTCTGGTCGCTGTTTCGGCGGTACACCTGTAGGATGAAGGTTAGAAACCGCCCGCCGCCTGGTAGTCGGCGCCTGACTGAGCGGGGCTCTTCTTGCGTAAACGCTGGCGCCTCACCGCTAATCAGCGCAACTTTCTCCACCTTCTCTTCTTTGGCGGCGCCGAACCTTTTCGGACAGAACGCCCTATTGTGGTCATCCGCCTGACAATAGTGGCATTCTTTAGGGTTTCTACATCGTTCGCCTGGATGGGCGCGCTTCAGGCAAAGCTCGCAACGATCTAAAAGTCTCGCGCGCCGACTTTCAATGTCGACGTACTTATCGCACTCGTCGGGCCAATGCGAAGCATTACAAAATGCGCACCTTATTCGCGGCTCACCTGGTTTAAATCGCTCGGACCGCCTGTCGCGCGTTCTCGAGCCCCGTGAGCTACTCGCGGGGCGTTCGGATTCCGCTGGTGTTTCCCTCTCAGCTTTGGGCGCACGTTCTTTCTGCGTATGCTGATTCTGCTGCTGCTGCCGGTGGTTATTCGACTGGTTCGAATGGTTTGGCTTGGTGTTGCTCGCTGACGCCGAAAGTATGACCGTACGGTGCACATTTTCACGGGCGGTGACGAGCTTATCGAGCTTTTCGAGCGCTGCGCTCAACAGAATCGTATCGTCATCTTCAATGACCTTACAAACTATGTCATCCGGAAATTTTCCGAGTACTAGACCACTTACGTAGTCATTCTTGTCAGGGTCATGCTCTAAACCTTGTAATGACTTAACGATACCTGTTATTTTCGCCAGCGTCCACCGCAGCGACTGGCGCTCGCCTGTGGCAGGCTGCATATCATGCAGCTTTTGATACAGCCGCATAAGCGCTTTCTTTTTTCCACCGTACGTGCGTTTTAATAAGTCGACGGCAGTTTTATACGCATTTTTATCGTCTGGGAGGTCATCGACCAGCTCCCGCGGCTTTCCTTCGAGCGCGGCCTTTAAATGAGTGAGCTTAGCTATCTCGCTCAACTCTTTATGCTGCCCTACTATCTGCTCGAATACGTCTATAAAACTTTGCCATTTCGACTCGTCGCCCTTAAAGGTGGGTATTTTAATAGGCGGTAATTTCATACCTGTGTTTACTTTCTCAGGTTTCGCCTCCGCCCCTGCTGCGGGCGTATCTACGGTTGCTGCGCTGCTGTTTGCTGTGCTGCTGACTAAAGAGGCGAGCTCCTCGATCTGGTGCTCAATTTCACGCCGCCTCGCGCGCGCCTCCTTTATCAAGCTCGCCGCTGCTTTTTTGGTTTCGTCTGTGGTGGTTGAGGTCGGCTTCTCTTTGTCGAGTAGCGCGATGTCTTCGTTAATAGCTTTCACGTAGAGCCTCAGCCTACCTACCAGGGGTGCGTCGAGCTTTGCGTACTTGAGGGCTGCGTCCAGCGTTACCTGCAGATCCTGCGTTGCCTGCTCCATGTTTCGATCTCGCGTCCAGTGGCCGTTTACTTTCTGGCTCCACCTGAATGCTTGATGGAAACTACGCTCGCTTCTACCATGTCACGAACCCATAAGGGTCCATTAATCTTTGAGAGAACGAAAACCGAAGCGCTAATAGCAAGAACCGAGGCTAAACGTCATTTAAAACGATTTTATTACATTTAAAAGGTAAATTTTATTACTTCACGAATTACGAAAATATTATTACCATAACTTGGCTACGATTCGAACTTACACTAAATTTGCCACATCATAATTTAATTCAGGTACAAAAATGAAATACTAGAAATTATGAATACGAAAGGAAATGGATCACGGGATCCTAAAATGACTAGAATGGAAGTATTACTCTGTCTTCGTCTGACAGCTTTAATTAGGTGTTAAATTTAATGAGACTATCTTTATTTTCAGATGATGTCCCTACAAGTTAGAAAGAGCGTGCACGACCTGCATAATAAATAAACACGCAGAGCGCGCTGATTACCAATAAAAATAAATAAGCTAAAATATTCTAAGTATAAAAGAAATGACGAAGTGTAGCGCTCCAAGCGACACCGAAAGTATTCATGAGCTATGCTCGTGACATCGAATTCTTGTGAAAAAAGTATCGATATAATGTAAAACCTGATAATGCTACATCACCCAAAAAATGAATATATCAAAGAGAATTTTGAGGTTTTGAGAAAAGACTGGTGAGGTGAAACTGAGAATTTTATAGCCAAATTTATGTTTAGATGCATATGAAAACGTGTGTTAGTACTAACCATTAAGCTAAGTTTGTCTTTTAGAACATCAATTTCTTGTCCCAAGATTTTAAAAGAATTTTCATTCTGTTGGAAACAATTTTTTATTTATGACTATTCGTGCAGCAGCACAAATAAAATTTCATTTTATAATTTCGTCTGCACTAACGCCCAAGACCCACAATCTGGTGAACTAAATCCACTATTTTATGTATCGGACGTGCTACGCGTAATGAAAAGACAAAGAAACGAGAAATTCAAGACGAAGAGGGACGAAAAAAAGCGAATAAAATTTTAAATTTTACAGTCAGTAAATGAGCGATAAAATGTGCGGGAGAGTTCTGATTATGTCATTGGCAGTGAGAGTTGTTTCTAATTCGTAATGGTGGACTTGGTTTAGGTCAATGCTTTCCACTAATATAAATGAAGTCAATGACCTTTACGATTTCTGGAGAGTAATTTCCTCATAAAAATAAGTTCTAGTCTTTCATTGAAGGGTAAATGGACTGGAAAGGGTTAAAATTCACAAGCTATTGAAATGCATACGCACCCCTATGGGCAAAATATTTTGAAAACGGATCCGTTTTATTCCGGGTTATAATCCGTTTCTGGATTATAACCCGGAATTTTCCTGTTTTCCGGCTTCTAAAACGGATTTCGAACGGATTGTAATCAGTCTTGCCGGAAATGAGTCCGGATTATTTTCCGTGAAGGCTGTTTTGGCCCGGGTTATAATCCGTGAAACCGTTTTACAAACGGATTTAGAAAAATTGCCCAAAAATTGTCACTGATTATAATCAGGAAATCCGTTTTACAAACGGATTTGGAAAAACAATCAAGATGACAAAAATATCTGCAAATTTTCAGATCCGATGGTCGAAAATAAAAACGGACTGACAACGGATAAAATTCTCATTTTCCGGATCATTTTCTTATTTTTTGCCCATCGGGACCTTCTCAGCTCATTTCCTCCTACCACTATGTGAGACACCTAAAATCACAAATATTTGGTTACAGATAGACCCTCAACGGTATAAGTGAGACTCCTAAATTCGTCTCTGAACCTCAATAACTCGGAAAAATATTCAAATTCGCTGAAATTTTGGCATCAGTTTTTGGAGGAAATTAAATTTGAGAGAAGTTCAATCATCTTGAAGAATGAAAATATACATGTTTCTAAGCGGAAACCTGCTAAAAACAAACTAAATCGAAAGGTACAACAGTGAACAAACAAAACAGTAGTATTCTAAAACACGTAAAAATTTCTGTGTGGAAAAATTGGAAGGAGAAAATTTTAAAATAAAAATTCATCATGAGTTGTTTTCGAAAAATAGGAAGTAACATAATGAGTTACTTGCTTCGTTATAAATTCATATCTTCCTGAAGAATGGATAAACCAACAACTAAAAGAATTCAGATATTTATGGGTAATAATTTGGAAATACGAATACAGTAATACGAGTATATTGACTGAAATTTTTTTTAACTGATCGCTGGACTGTATATTCGAAAAATTTAAACCGCAGATACGATAACATAGATTTTAGAATTTTTTTGATTCACGAAGATTACTTTATAATTTGCATAATAAATTATTTTATCAGACTGACTGAGTTTTTTTTTTTTTTTTTAATGTTAATATACAGTTTTTCGTATTTTTCAAAACCCGCTGCATTATCCTCGACTGAGCTGAATAACGGTAACTTAGTTTTAATAATGGTGAACTAATCTCAGAATACATTTTTTCTCCAATCGATAAAACCAAACGGAAGTACTTCTATAAATAGAAAAAAATCACATTTTCCCAAAATTTTTTTTTAAATCTCATCGAATTTAGTTGAAGTTAACTCCGATAAGTGTTTATACAAAAAGGATTACATCTTATTGGGCAGTCTGCAGATGGTTTCTCATTTATGAGATAATTCAAATACATAATATTTTTAGAGAATATCAATTCTCTCAGATCATGAAATAGTAACCAAACCAAAACGCGAAAGTACATTTTTTGAAAAAATTATTTTGTGCAAAGAAACAGAAAATAATGAGTTCAATTTTTTTACACAACAAAAACTTGGATTAACTATTTTTCGTCGTTTAAAAAATTTACAAGTTCAATATTTTATGATAATGGGTACAGACAATATTTTTATTCATTAATGAACTTAAATATTTTGTGAAAAACAAAATTCAACTGGATATTTTCCATTTCTTCCAAATTATGTAAGATTGTAAGCATCTTTCGTCCTAAATTCTTCAAAACTTGTATTTTTAAAAATCAAACATCTAGAGCTTTGAAAACTAAAAGGAAAATTATTTTTTAATAAGACCATGTAAATTTTTCAAAGAACAAAAAAAAAAAAAAAAGATGCGCGAAGATTTTTCAATTTTTTCCACGCCAGGATCTACGTATTCATGTTATTGTTCATTTATTGGAAACCGTCAAAAAACCAGCTCTGCCTACTAACCGTATATTATATGAGATTATATGAAGTGCGGCTCGTTAATCATGGCGTGTTATTTTTGGCGGCAGCTCGGTTTTTATTAAATGTGTAAAATGGTGTTGCGTGCGAAAGTATATCATCTTTTTTGTTTACCTAAGAAAATTATAAATTTTGTAAACTCATACGTACTTTTCTTGGTACGCAACGAGTGGGCTTATTTTTTGCTCCCCGAGATGAGAGTTTCGATGGCATAAAGGGCTTGAAAATAACTGATACGTACATCTCAAAGAAAGTTGAGGACTCTTATAACTTTTAATTCCAGCATGGAAGTGAGAAAATCCGTAATTTTTACGCAAAAACGAAAAGCTGTAGCCAACCCACCAACTCAAAGTCTTATAAATGATCGGCTGGCACTCTAGACTGAATTTCTGTTTTAGATTATAACTCTTTACTCCTCAAACAAAGTAAGAATACTCCTAAACTCTTGAATACTGCCTGCATAATATATCGCTGGAATCCAGCTGTACGAGATGAATTTTTTGAAAAAGGTCTGATTTGCACTTGGTAAACCCCCCTTCAAGCATATCAGCAATTTTTATTACAGTTTTTCTTTGTGGACTGAATAATGTCACCTCTAGGTGTTTTCCTAAATCACTTGATAAAATAGCGAAAAAAATTGTTTCTGCTAAAATAGTAGTCGATATTTACTATAGGCTCAAGTTGAACTTATCAGTTTTGTTGGAATGTCTTTAATTTAATAGCTATACTTTTAAAAAGGTACCTTCAACGTTTCATTCAAGACATGAACTTTTTTTTTCTTATTTTTCAACCTCGAATGACCGAAAATGAAACAAAATGTTGGCTCTCCACTTTTTACCTCATCGTTACACTTTCAGCTGTCTTTTATTTTCCTCAATTGCTAAGCTTTATTTCGAAGCGCCATATAATCTGAGATTTAAAACGTCTTTTCATTTTCGACGCTTTCTCTCGTCAATTGGAAAACCTTCACCAGAGTTCCACGATATATTTTCTTCTCTACTTTCCTAAGCTTTCCCAGTATAATTTATTCTACTGGCTTATAAATGAAAGTGAAAATATTTTCAGTCAATAAGACGGATAAGATACGAAAAAAAAAAAAAACAAGTTTGAAAAAAGGTTTTCATTCACATTCTTTCGGCATCCAGAAATTCTTTCAAGTACAAAAACTTTTTTCCTGTGTTCTTCGCTCTACTTGCCTCTCACTGGTAAAGAAGTTTGTCCACAATTTTCTCTGAAACTCGCTGATGTTTGAAAGGATAATACTTCTACAGTGATTAAAATGTTTTGAATATTAAACTAATATTGTGGGTTTATGATTATGAATACTGTACTCAATCATTCTAGCTATTTACTGGCACGTGATGTGTCACGAGAAAACCTAGTCAAGCAGCAAGCTTTTTTTTGGGGAATCTTTTATCTCCGAATTAAAGAGATCATCATTAATCAAAATAATTATCTTATAAAATTTTATTTGTATGGGTGCTTGACCAGGTTTTTTTCAGGTACGTATTGTATAAATAGTCAAGTCAAAAGTTACCTCACCTCCTACGTAAACACTATCATATAGAAATCTACATACACTCAACTTAAATATTAAGTAAATCAACAAATATATCTCAGTGAATATTACCAGTCTCATTCATATAATTTCTGTTCTTGACAGGAACGAGCAGCTACTACCTGAGTAAAATGCTGGAACAAAGAAAATTGAAATATCTATTATAATTTTGATAATGTCATTTCACTCAAACAACAAATAAATTTAAGTTGATTTTCTCCAACCTTCCTCTTTCTCCAAATAAGTCATAAAAAATATATATTTGAACTCAATGAATGTATAATTGGGAAATGGTCAACCTTCAAACTTGTGAAAATTGCATCAAGTTTTTTAGATCTTCTTGAAAAATTTTTCTGTTGCTTTCTTAAGCTACGAAAGTTAGTTTTCAAGTAACGAGAAAAAAATTGATGCAGATTGACTTGCAAAAACAGAATAACTAGGTGTTGGTTGTTTTATTTTTAGTACTATTCGTATCTCAATCACTATACGTTCCATACAATTAGTTACATCAATTACATAGACTATTATTTCTTAATGAGTGAATTAATGCATTTACCATGGTAAAGGAAGAATGACTGAACCTTGTAAATTTGCGATAAATACACGCGGCAATTAATCTGTAAATACATGAATGAAAAACAAATTTAGACAGAAGTTCCAATTCAACAGATTTTCCCATGTGCAAAGTAGCAACCGTATAATCCAGATGAGAGTAAAAGCTTATAGAAACCTACAAGCTAGGCTACATATATAGTAATTCACACAGGGCACTCTGTTCGACGATTCCAGCCGTTACTGGAGGATTAATGCTCTTCATAAAATACTTCGGAGGCGTATATCCCCAGAAAATCCTTCGAAGCTTGTAGATTGTGGTGTAAAATGGTCGAAATTTACTACCAAAGCAAAATGTTCCACGTAATAGTATGGTGTCCCTATCAGAATGTCAGCAATGACTACCAAAATTTCTAATAAAGATAGTTGGATAGGTCTTTAGAAACTGTTGACGACATTATGGCAGTATAAAATCAATATCGCAGCTAAAAGATGAAACAGTCATAATGAAAAGTTTCAAAATCACTTGGTGTGAGTAAATAATAAACTATAACTGGCTTCTACAGGACTACGGTTAAGAAAATAAACAGTTTTTTCTATTTTTCGCCTCGCCAAGATTGATTCTCAGTTTCCCACGCAACATTATCCGCAAAATATTTTTTCTGTTCATTTTTGTCTTTTCAAAGTTCCTACTCATAGTTGAATTTATTTACTTCTGACCTTTAATATCACATACCTTTCGAAAAAAAAAAATAACGAATCGAGTGAAGGATTGCAAAACCCCACATGCACGACCACCAGCTCTCTCTGCATGAAGTACTTACCACGTTTACATACCAATATGAAGTTGACAATCCCTACTAGCATCGAGTACAAAATCTTATGGGATTAGAATCATTATCGATATGTACTCGTACTTGGAAAACGTTATAGAAACAGGCTTATGTTCTTTGCGGCTTTTATAATAAATTATTATTTCGAGGATCAATATACGTATTCAGTTTTCATTAGTCTATTATAAGAACTTATTGAAAAACTTTAGGTCATTTTTTGATAACATATGTGCAAAGGCCGATTTTCCATTTTTCACAGTAGTAACTCATAATTTACAAAATTTTTTTTGGAATTGCCTGAAATTCAACTACAGTGTGTTCCAGCTAAAATATCCATGACGTCATAAGGATTAGAAGAAGACGATTGTTTGAAATCAAAAATACTAATTTCTCCTCGTTCGTTGAAGCTTTGTAACGTCATGGAATTCTTAATGCGGAACAGACCATATTATTGACAATGGTTCTATATTAATGATATGTTGATGAAAAAAAAATTGCCAAGCATAATATAAAAGAATAATGGTGCTACAATAGTCAAAAATAATGATTTTCTCGTCGTTTGCTATAAGCTATACAACAAAGCAAAATATTATTATAGAAAATATTGCTGGTCGTTGATTCACAATTGGGACTCATATATTCCGAACTTTTACAATGGCTTGCCTGCTGTATTCTCAATGATTCATAAAAATTTAGAAACGAAATAAACAAATTATTACGTACTATGAAGGATACGTCGATTTTTTCCAAGTTATAGTGAAAGTCGTCAACATGACTACCACAAAAATCATTTTTTCCACTTCTACGTAAATTTTCTATCAAAATTTTCCATCATTTAGATAACTAATATGATTTAATTTTTTGGTACAAAGGACGTCTTAAAGCACTCAATACGCAGAATAGATAGGTGGTGACTGTATTTTATTCGCATAAATTTATATTTATCATCAAATGATCTCCTCGATATAGAAAAAAATAAAACGCATTGAAATTTCACGAAATTTTCTATTTTTATCTCAGTTAATAAGCAGGTAAAAAGTTAGCTATTATATATTCAAAGGGAATTGTAAGAATTTGAATGATATTTCATTCTTGAAGTATCGTACTCGAGCTTATAATAAAAATGATAACCATAAAATATAATACGTCTCATTTCAACAGGATGAGTAAAATTTTGAGCATTCGTCAAGAGCACGATTACGTAACCTAATTTTTCTCGCGTGTACTTAGTTTATATAATTCCCTCGATTACCTTGGCACTTCTAAAAACTGTGCTTAATTATTACGATAAATTTTCATAAAATGAATAAAAATGTGAATTTAAGCCATCATTCAAGCAGAAAGACGCGACGTTGACGTTTACATAGTTTTAAAAAAGTTATATATTGTGAGAAAAATAAGGGTTGAAGAAGTTCTGTTTGAAAAATATTTTGAAATCATAATCTCCTAAATTAGATAATTAATTTTACATAAACAGTCATAAATAAAACACACATTCTCCTCTACATATAGCTCTTATACTGACTGTGAGCTGAGGAAACAATTTCAATATAGTTTCATTATACATTTTTTCATTTGAACATATAACTTATAATTATGCAGTTATTAATTTCAAATAATTTAAGAAAGTCTCGTTCTATAGTTTCTATGCTACCTATGTAAATATTATTGTGGTCCTGTTCACGATTTTTGATCATAATAAATTCCGAACTAGTGTTGAAATTTTTCTAAACCGACTCAAAGTCATTTATCTTGAATGAATATGCAAAAAAGGCCCATGTAGCTTTAATATTCACCTCTAAATGTGATGCGATATATGAGAAACCATACACAAACCTAGGAAACTTAAAAACGCGTTACAACGATATGAAGTGGGTGTGGTCAAAAATGTCATTTTTTAGTTTTAACAGAAACGGAAGGAGGGGTTGTCCAGCAACATTTTTGTGAATGTGGTAGACCCGCACGTGTGTTCTATGCTGAATACAGTTGATTTGTTTGTACAATATCGCAAAATAAGAAATCATGCACAAACCCGGTGCTGGGCAACATAATTACAAAAAATCAAAAATATTCTTTGTGCAGTTTTTTCAGTTCTCTCCCCCCCCCCACGCTGCTTGATTCACAAAAACAAGTTTATCATTACTTTGTTGGAATTTAACTAGTTTTTTAAAAGAAACTTTGAAGTCGATTTTCTCAAAATGAGCTTTTTCAGCTTTCAAACGTAAAGACGCTATAAGTCGGCGTCTAATTGATCTTTTTGGATGATTTTTTTTTATTTAAATACTCGTATTTGTCTCCTCCATCGAATAAAATCAAAAACTCAAAATTAAGAGTCCCGGGTTTGTGTATAGTATCTCAGATCGCATCACAAATGTATATAACACCTGAGAATAGACAATTTTTGATTTAGTTCAAACTGGTCACGATTTATCTATTTATTTTTTAGTAAAACCACCATTTCATCAATTTACAACATAGTTGGCTAATATTGTGGGCTATCGTTTCAACCGTTTAGTTCTTGCGTCGTTAATAATTATCAATTTCTCCGCACATTTTAGCCGCAAGAGATTTTTATTTGTCCTCGAACCAGTAAATTACCGACAGCTGGCGTTTGCTGTAGCCAAACTACCTGCGTGTAATATTGTGTATATATAGGTGTAGGCTACACCATCTGAACGATGGAATTTGACAACAATGAATTATGTACGATCTACACGATAACTATTTCGTTCCATAAAGAATACAAAAAAGGACTTAACGTGGTTACACACACTGAGAAACATATATCTCATAAACCTTTACACACGTTCGGCTCGCATTCAGAAAATAACCATTTTCACAAAAGCCGGATCGTTATACCAAAAGTTTAATCATCGTCATATAGCTTTTTATAAATTCAATACGCAGAAAGCTGGGTGAAAAATTATCCAAAACGACGCTTAAAGCTTTATAATCTGTACACAAAACGAAAACGGCTAAAGAAACAGTTGCTGTTTTTCAAGAATATTGCGTTTGTACGTGTGTCACGTAGTATTCGCTTTTACGAATTCATTCAAACTCCATTCACCTTTCATCGCACTTGAAACGTAATTGTTTCTATGCAGCCAAAAAATTTCTTACACTCGACTATACAGCAGAAACAGGTTAGACGTTCTTTTTAACGATATCTATAGTAGAAGAAAATACAACAATTTTCTCACAAAAGTGAGCTAAAAAAATTATTTTTCCTTGGTGACCTAAAAAAAAAAACTAAGCTATGATGAAAATTAAGGGATCTCGCTTTAGGGTGGCATTTACATACAAACCGTTCATGAACTTTTTAGCCATGTCCATAAAATGCTACAACATAATGAGGCTATATAAGTTGATAAAACCGGTTTGTGTATCGATCTATATGTACCCATTTCGAAAAACAAAACTTTATATTGTTCACTTGGTGCCGAAAAAAATGTTTATTCGAACCTGCGATTTCTTGTTTTATGGCTCTTCAAAAAACGTGTCTCGCTAATTGCATAATCAATGCGCCGTAAATACGAATATCTCGACTGTATCTTCTGATCACAACGTATTTTGTGTTTCGTATTTTTGAGCACGCGTCGCGTAAAAAATATTAGTTTTGTGTTGCGCGTTGAAATGAAAATGTTTAATAAATATGTGTTTACGATCTGTGATCGATATTACTGGCACATTTTTTGACAATTTCACGATTATATAGCTTAGCCGTATAATTGTAAAATCTTCAAGAATTTTATAGTCCGATATTAAAAATATTTTTTTGAAAATATAATTGTTGATTTTTGTATGAGAATAGTACCTTCCCGATGGGCAAAAAATGAGAAAATGATCCGCAAAATGAGAATTTTATCCGTTGTCAGTCCGTTTTTATTTTCAACCATCGGATCTGAAAATTTGCAGATATTTTTGTCATCTTGATTATTTTTCCAAATCCGTTTGTAAAACGGATTTCCTGATTATAATCAGTGATAAATTTTGGGCAATTTTTCTAAATCCGTTTGTAAAACGTTTTCACGGATTATACAACGGGCCAACAAATATCATAAAACAGCCTTCACGGAAAATAATCCGGACTCATTTCCGGCAAGACTGATTACAATCCGTTCGAAATCCGTTTTAGAAGCCGGAAAACAGGAAAATTCCGGGTTATAATCCAGAAACGGATTATAACCCGGAATAAAACGGATCCGTTTTCAAAATATTTTGCCCATAGGGTTATTACTTTTCTTTCATTGATGATATTAAAATTATGTGACGGAAGTACTGATAATTACAGTAGTTAAAATCAATAATTCATCCAAAATGTTAATACAAATATATACCTACGTAACAATAAAATCCAGTAGATACTCCTCTCTATATGATAAAAATAAATCAAAAATTTTCAAGACAATTCGGAGTAGAATTCGGAGCAATAGGAGGAGCAGGATCAGGAGAAGGAAAAATTTGATGATGTAATCAAGCCTTATATTATACAGCTAATTAGTAAACTTGTTCGACTTTTTGAGGGAGGATTGAGATTGGATCAGGATCTGGATGATAACGTCTTCATATATACTTTTTGTTGCTAAGCAACCGAGGACCATGATGAGTCATCAAGCCTTTAGGTAATATTGGCCTTCCATCCTAAGATCCCTTTCTCTGTAAGAGGTTGAAGGGCTAACCAATTCGAGGATCTTATGGGGGCAAAGCAGTTAGCAAATCATAATGTGGAAACAGCGTGGTCTCGAAGACAAATTTTTCAATTGAATCGCTGAGTACAGCTAACCACTATATTTTAAGCAGACCTCCTACAGGAATTTTCAAGTTGACGCGAAAATCTGGATTCCTCATCTGCTCTCCTAACTAACAGGGATGTAACCAGAGCGTTTCGATAGGGGAGGCAAATAAGATTCTTGGGGGAGCAGTTAATTTTTAAGCCCCCTATTTAACTTTTTTTTTCGAAGTTTAGGTTGAAGAGGGGTGCTAATTTTGCTAGGGAGGCGAACGAGGATGCCTGGGGGGCTGAGCCCCCCTGCCCCCAGCTAAACCCCTGCTAACTATACACACAATATATGCCTATATACTTCGTTTTCTTTTTTCCTCTCCTACCGCAGTCACATCATTCCATTGAATGTCACACAGGCCAAGGATTTTTCAGCAAAACATTTTCCAAAAAGACGACTATAAAATTCGAGTAATGAATTCCAGTCAGAATCTTTAAAAGTGCGGGTAGTTTTATCAGCCATAGTTATTTTTCAAAGTTTTGAAGCTAAGGAGGGTAATTTTCGTCGTTCTCGCATCCGTCGTTCCACACTATCTCCCCAGAGAATTCATTAGAGTCGGTTAAGAAAATGGCAAACAACGTTTAATATTTTTCGGACAAACTTCAGGTAAAGAGCGGGGAAGTAGCTGTGACAGAGAGATTTACGAAAGAATGTCCGCAAGTTTAAAAATGTTGTCGAAAAACGTGCGTGCGAATGACGACGATGGTATTTCGTTGATAACGTTGGTCTCCGAGGACGCAACGCAGAGTAGGAAAAATAGGAAGAAAAAAATTAATTATACCCGACTAACGCATCTTTTATTAGCAAAGGTTTTCACACCCACTTTTCTTCACTTTCGAAAGACGCGACGTCGAGTTATTATCGTTTCCCAAGTGTTCATTATTTACTGGGAGAGGCCATTAATATAGTTTGGAGTACAATGCATGCATCCTCGTACACTCCAGCAGTTTTATTTTAATAGCGTTTTCCACCTTAAACGCGGAACTCATTAAGCGAGGGAAGTCAAAAACAGCAAATATACTTGATTTTTTTGCACCCGTATTAAAGATGAGGGGTAATTTAAGAAAATTAAAAATTTTAAAATCTTAGACGTCATAATTTAATCGTACCTTAGATGACAATTTTACCGCAAATTGACCTACTTAGGAAACAGTGTATAAAATAGCTGAGGGTAGGGCGAAAAAAACCACCTTTGATTACTCGTCATAAAATTATTTTATTACAGTATTGGTAACACACTAAGAGAAATGAATAATATTAATTATACTGACAGTATGGTAAATTTTCGACTCATATTTGAGAAAATTATTTACGAGACGTACTTGAAATTTATACAGCACTTTTTATCATCAAATAATATACATATTTACCATTTTTTAGGTAATTTCTGCCACAAATCTTGAATTGTCTCAATTTTCCTATTTAAATCGTAAAAAAATTACCATTCGAATTTTTTCTTCAGTGCACTGCACGAAGGTGGCCTTTCAAATTCATAGACTTTTTGAAGAAAAGAAAAAGTATCCATTTCATAGCATTTTTTTTTTTGTGAAACTGAAATGTTCGTTTTGCCTCCGCCCATTACCCTCCCTATATTGGCGAATGTGATGATTTTTCAATCAGTGTTACCATTTTCTCGACCATTTGTTCCCTAATTATAGAGATTAAAAACTATATATTTTTATAATACGAATAAATATTTTTGTGTATTATCAACACTTTTATTGAAACATTGAAAACATATATATCCTTGGACAAGAGGAACTGATGATAATTGATTCTTCGAATCAAATCAAAACAATTTTTATGGACGGAGGCTACCGTCCATAATATCTGAATTTCACATAAAATAAACTTGAGTGATTTAAAATGTTCTCAAGGCTAATGATATATTCAAAAGACTGAAAAAAATTGATTTAATTGCGTTGGAAGACATGTAAAAGGCTAATTTCATAATGTATAAAAAGAGCATTGAAAATACCAATTTCCAAACTGACAATATATTCATAACTTTGTGCCTTTACTCCAGCCTCCTCTGGGAATTTGTTTCACAAGATCTGCACTCACTATAAATTCCATACCTTCATTTAGAGGATTATTATGAAACATAGACTTTGGAGTAACTAAGCGATAGAGCACCTACATTCACTTCGCATGTTTCTATCGTTTCATCCCTTTCAAATTATATTTTGAGATGAGAAGACAATGGCAGCCAACCTCATTCTGTACGTATATTTGCGCACCATTTATTAAATTGATTCGATTTGTTCGTTCTAATTATATGGTACGGTAGCCGCGACGACCGTTTCGTAAATATTACCAATGCCAATTTAAACGCTTTCTCGTGTTAGATAAAAGCTTTGATAATTCCAATTCCATGTTTTTTACACGCTCAATGCATCAATTTTCTAAGAAATTTTCGTATTGAAAAAATAAAACTAATTTAAAAAATGTTGAAAAGCAAACCTCTTTATACCGCAAAATATTTTGACGAAAATAAAAATTTTAAAAACTTTTCTTTCCCCTTCAGCTAACCTTTCACTTTGGAGTTGACTTGGAAAATAACAATGCCATTTTTTAAAATGTAGAAAAAAAATGAACTCGCTTTTACATTAACATATATGTAAGTATATTTTTCTACATTGAAAACAAATATTTACGAGAATATTCTTCTGGTGTTACAGTGGAGGAGGATCGAGAATTTTTATTAGGGTTTGATTTCATCTCGCCAATCTCATCCCCTCCTCCATCACGCCAAATTTGAGAATGAGGTGATATTTCTATAGCGTTCACATAATCACGAATTTATCACCTTTCATTCCGAATACCATGAACACAAGTATAGTGCAGGTGAAAAGTCTCATTCTGTCAGTTGAGAGCATTTAGGCCTAAAACTAAACAAAATTCAGTTTCTACTGAAATAAAACTCCCTCGAAGTCCTCTATCTCGAAAATTTTCCGAATTATTTATTGTTTGAAATCATATTCAGAATTCTTTCTGCTTTCAAAGTGGTGAGTAACTATACACATTAGAAATACTTTAGTTACTTATAGGTGATTATAATGGCGGGATGGGTGAACCTGGTTCAAGACAAAAAATTATTGAAAAATATGAGGTTGAACCAATAGTTCAAGGCTCAACCTTACTTGAGTTAGCATTGTACACTCTGCCCGTAATACGAGTATTTTAGGTGATGAGAATTTTATCAAAAGGCTATGTCGATGTTAACGTCGATAAAAAAAAAAACAAATGTTCAAGGAGGCGCAGCTATTCGGTGGCCAAGTATTATTAGCCTTCTATGCACTGTACATACTTCTCCATGTGGCATACTAACAATAAGAGTTGAGGCTCATATGCAAGTTTAAAATTAATTTTCCTCATTAGTAGATTTTGTTGAAAAACCTCTTCTTGTGTTTACCTAACGTAACAATTTTTTTTCTACAAATTGGTCACATATCACATTCTCAGATTTTCTACATACAAATAGGATAAAATGTTGAAAGGGTTTTTTCTAGGCGAATGTCTATTCGGCTGTCATGAAAGATTTTTTGGCTTATTTTTTGCAAGCAACAATATCAAAAACCTCGCATCAGAGAAAAAACACTTTACTTCAGAAGGGACCTAAATAATACAATTGAAAATGAGAAAGACTGTAAAAATTAATTAGAATCATACGTGAGTGGGGTTGGCTGTATTTAAAGTTGTGAGGGTGTCTGTTCCCTGGAGCTAGTACTCGAGTATTTTCGATTACGCAGCTTGTGAACTGAACAATTTTTTTTTTTTCAAAATCCACTTGGAAACGCTTCTCTTTCGCTCCTCTTCCCATTCTAGTAAATCATACACTTCCTTTCGGCTTTTTTAATGCCAACAATTTTCCACCATTACCTAATCCTGTTGGCGTGAAATGTGGGAAAAATTGGGGTGTAAAAAAGTATTCCTGTTTTCGGGACTGCGTATTTCCGTAAAAAATACTTGTGCACGGAAACTTACTCGCGCGTTAACAATTTAAATTAATCGGAATGACACAATTTCCAAACTGCATTCGAAAATGTCGCACATTTTTCCATTAGACTGGTCGCGAGTATTTTCTCGGATTGTGTTTGGGTGACGAGGACGCTAAGAGTAAACAAACGACCAAATACAATTTCGTATTTATTACTACCGAACTACTCATTTCCTTTCATGGTTTTTATATTTTCGTTTTCTGAAAGATCCAGAAACCGCACTACATTCCAACTTTTACTTTTTTCCTATTCTCTCAAAGTTTCCAAATAATTTGATTAAATCCAACTATTTTCCATAATTAGACCAAATAAGAGGCTGCTTCATGAAATTGTACGTATTGTATACTTTGCTATAATTATTATTATTGTGCGAACGAAACGCAAAAAATTTTGAAATTTGGTTGGTGTCTATACAAAGTATTGACATCATTCATTTCAAACCAGAAAGATATACATATTTGTAGCTTATAATTGGTCCCTTCACCCCACTAGCTGCAGTATTTTAATATATTGAAAATCAATGGCCAATATTGAATTTGTGATGTTATATTTGGTCGAATTCTACAGGGATTAATTTAAATAAAGATTATACACACAAAATTGGTATAAATCACGTCCTCGTTGGGATATTCGACGCTTCAGGAATGACGTCATACTGTGGTTAGCATTTGGTAAAATATTTAACGCGGTTTTTATTCCACCAAATAAAAAAAAAAACAGTGCTTACAACGTGGTCATAATCTTTTCAACCTATAGAGCTGTTCTTATTCTCATCCCAAGAGATTGGAGAAAAATCAAGCGTAGGTGAATATGTGTACTCTCTCACACCAATTTCGATACACTAGCAGCGCTTTCCAATTTTGAAGGACAATGTCGCTTTTTCAAGAATAATCTTGGACAATAAGCTGTCTCGTGGAAAATGACAGTAGACCCAAAAGGATCTGGGGTCTACTCCATTAATAATTCACGCGCATGGGACGTCCCAAAACTGAATCTTGACGACAGACTCGGTTCAAATTCGAGGATTAGGGTTAGGATTACGTCGAAGAGCTTAATGCAAGGATAAGAATCATAAAGCTCTCGAGATTTCAACTTCACGGAATGGACACATTTGAATTTTTACTAAGCTGTCCAAATAGCTGGACCAGCTAATACATAATTGAGAAATAACCAAATATCATCCGTGTAAATACATACAAAGTAAGAGGAGCTTCATTTTATACTAATCACGAATATTGTATAGGAGACGGGTACCTAGTCAAAAATTGGGCAAAATCGGGAGAAAAATTGGAAAAAATTAGATGGTTGTCAAGTATATGTATAATATCGCTACAAAATAGAAGGAAAATAGCAATGGTTCACAATCTTGATGATATTATTCACGGTAGATTAAAAGACAACGGCTTGTTAGGGAAATTAGCATTTCATTTTATTATAATTCGTTTGAAGATATCTTTAAAAAATGGAATAAAGATGCAGAATACCGAATACTTCTAACACGTGAATTAGGTTAAAAAAAGTTATGCTCTATAATAGACTACTAAAAGAAAAAAATAACTTTAGCTCTTGATTTTGGCAAGATACTTCCCTGTACATTGAAAATTAATCATCGAAACACATCCACGTATATTTACTTACACAAAAATTCTTATGGAAAAGATAGCTCTGAATTAGCAGTTTTTCAAAGTGAAAACCTATAAGCGGGCGACAAATTTGAAATTTGTTTATTTATTTTTGACAAATGAAAATGAAATTCACCGGTATCTATAATTTAAGATATAAATTTATGCAAAGAAGTTAATTTTATGAAGGTATTGTTGATTTCTGGTAAATTGAAATTTCGATTCGAAGAGAAACTTTAATTGCAAAAACCAGAAAGAAAATGAATTAATAATTAATACGGTCTCGCTTTTTCAATTATTTACATTTTTCAATCATCTAGGTAGCTGCTTTATTTATTCTTTTTCTGTTCATTATTATTATTTGTGCTATTTTCCATTCAGATTTCATCAAAGTTTTCCAACGCAACGACTTGGATGTAGTCAGTAAATTAGTTATTATTCAGTATAAATCATTCCACTTTTCAGTTTAAACATAAATTTCATTTTTTCGCATTTTAAAGGTGTACACTGTAGACTATCTTTGCTACGAATGTCAACATCGACGTCTAAAAAACTGCTTGAAGATGTTGAATACAGGCAAAATATAGGCCATTTCTTCGACATATATATGTGTTTCGGATTTACGTGGAGAAAAAAGATTAAAAACTAGTATGCTGTATGTTCACTTTGGGACAATTTAGGTTTTATATGAAAAATTAAAATAATTTATTCATATAAAACCTGCTTTGTCCTAGATTTAGTATATGCAAATATTAAAATTAAATATGCATTTTTCTCTCAGTCAGATTTTAGCTCAAAAGTACAATTCTGATTCACTATTTCTTTCACCAAGTTTTGCACCAATGCACAAAGTATATGCGTTATTTTTGAATATATTATTTCTATGCACGGACGAATAAGCTGTTTTTTTCAATTTCATTTTTAAAGTCATTTTTCAAAGTTCCCAAAAAAAAGTTTTTCAAAAGCCCCAAAAAATGCCCAAAAAATTTTTTTAATGAAAATAAAAACTTCATTCGATCATAGAGAATATGTTCAAATGTAATACGAGTGCATCCAAATTTTATATGATTCCGTGCAAAAATCAGAAAAAAAAAAAGTAAATTGTGAAAGACTCGATAAAAGCATAGACTACAGCATTAAAGATAAAGCTAGCTATTCTGAACTTGGTAACGAATTTGTAATATTCAAAACCCTGCGGCTTCAGATTTGGGCAACAAGTTTTGATGGTAATTTTGATTAATCCATCAGGTTTACCTATACTTAACATTGTATACCCATAGCCTCTTCAATTTTATGCAGGAAAAAATTTTTTGGGGTAATTAAACACAAATTCTTTGAAAAATCATAATAAATGAAGAGAAAGTTTTTTATTTTAATTACATTATAACAAGCGCGTTTAGAAATGTTCGACAAAATTTTAAATCCTAATCTACCCTTCAACAACTTAAAAACTGGCTGTGTTATGAATAGACGAAGTTGAGTAACATTCAAAAAGTGTGTAGAGTTATTCTGTTCCACGGTGGCTGCATCCGAGTTGAGTCCCATCACAAAATAAGAGGGTAAATATTGTCCGAGTTGAGTCACTGGCAGCAGGGGGTATTTGCGGGGCTAATTAATATGCAATTCCCAGTTGAGTCCCAGTTTTGCTGAGCTAATTAATATGTAATTCCGAGTTGAGTCCCAAAACTTGCGGAGATAAGAAAGTTGACATCAGGGGGTATTTGCGGGGCTAATTAGTACGTAATTCCGAGTTGAGTCTCACTTTAGTGGAGCTTATTCTCAAATATCTTCTCAAATGGGAAATGTCAAGCAAGTTATTGCACAAATGGATTTTGTTTAAAATGTTTCAATAATGAAACCATCCACCTTATCTTTCTCGATAAGAAGGACAGAATAATGAACAAAAGGAAAAGAGTATTGTGACTCTCATGAACTGGATCGACTCGAATTTCTCAAGTGCGTTTCATACAAGTTCCTACCGGTTAAAAAATAAGACACCTCAAAATTGTTTTTGTTCTTATTTTCAATCACACTGATGTATATCGACAGTACGAAGTCTGTATAAGTCAGAAGGGAAATAACAATTGAAAACACATTTGAGAATAAGCTCCACCAAACTGGGACTCAACTCGGAATTACATACTAATTAGCTCGGCAAATACCCTCTGCTATCATCTTTCGTATCTCCGCAAGTTTTGGGACTCGAATCGGAATTACATATTAATTAGCTCCGCAAAACAGGGACTCAACTCGGGTCTACCGTCATGATATCATGATCATTGCTCTAAAAAAATAACCTCAAGAAAACTCTTCAATTGAAGAGATACGCTTTTTATTTCCAGAATAGTCCTCTGATGATGTCATAATTCTGTTTTGTGCAAAGATTTGCTTGTGAAATGGACATATCGATACTTATATTTGTCTGGCCTTGACCCCAAGTTCTTTGCAGGCAGCATGGATCATCTGCAAATAGTGCATGGAATATTGCAAAATGTTGAGTTCTGATAGCAAATGGCAATCATCTAACTGAAGTGTTTATCACACTGACCAGTTACATAGCCTACTCGAAATTCGTGGGTAATATTTTCATACATCATCCCAAGCACGCAAACAATTTACATCGTTCCACTCGAAATGATTATATAGTTTACTTTTTGCCACTGTTTACCATAATTTTGTAATTTCGAGCTGCTCGTATATAGTACTCGCTTTCAAAACTGTCACCCAGCTTTGTTTTTCCTTCCCCTATACTCGACCGACGAAGACATTTTATTCATTTTCTTTTCCTTTTCTATCGTCTTTTATGGTAGCAAAAGGCTGTATGGGATACATTTTTTGGCATTTAACCGTTTACTTTGTCCTCGCTGCTTTTTATATTTCTGTATGCCTGCGAGTTGCCAGATGTGATAATATTTGATTTAATGCGAGCTCGTAATTTTTTAGCCAAAATCTATTTTTATCCTTCTATCACGAATAAAAATATTTATCACTCGAAAAAAATGGATAGTGGCGGAAAAATGAGATACACCGACGCAGCCTATCACATATCCTGTGGTGTAAATAAAAAAGCAGTGGATCCTTTTTCGCATCACGCTCATTACACGTAAATCAAAGTTTGTGACTTTTAATGCGTTTTCCACGCCACAGCCTCGAAGGTAAAAGGAATTTTTGTACAGAATACGAGTTTAGCCGGTGAGCAGTGCAGATTTAAAATCTAATGGATTCAAATCCATTAACAACAGACAGTGTTTTTTTCTGCAGCTAATACATTGATCGTATTTCACGTTTTCAATACATTTTACTCAAGTGTTCGACTTTGAATTTTTCGATTGAGTTCGGCAGCGTGTCATGTGGATGAAAATGAAGGTGGACAAAAAGAAATGAAGACGAAAAACAATGTAGACGAAAAAATAATCAGCAGTACCAACTGTATAAAAATGGAGACAAAAAAATTCTCTTGGGAAAATAATTTTCAGTGAAGTTTAATAAATTTGAAAAATAGGTGGACGAAAAATAATGTAGCCGAAAAAAAAGGTGGACGAAAAAGTATGTAGAAGAAAACTGTAGCCAAACGGCTAGAAATGTGGACGAAAATTAAAGTAGACGAAAAAAAAAGGGGACAAAAAAAAAGTAGACGAAAAACAAAGTGGCCGAAAATGATAATGATGTTGAAGGAGTAGCATATCATCTCTTCTAAAGGCAAAGGGAAGCAATAAACCACCCTCACTGGTATGCTTTACCAGGCAATATTCAACTGAAAAACAGGTCAAGTTTATAAGATAATAAGGCTCCAAGTTTTATTCTAAAAGCTATGATTTTTTAGTATGTTTTTTATGAAGGTTAAACTTGAATTTTTATGAAATTGAGCGCTTTTTTTCAAGAAGGGCGTGTCTCAAAAAATTAAGTTTTGAGTAAAATGCATTTGAAATGTTCAAATGATCCTAACTTTTTTTTACATAATTGGACAAGATCATATTTCAGTTTCTGAAGAGGGGTTATATGTAAATAGCATACCCTCTGATTCTGAAGTATGAACTCCTCTTCTAAATAACTCGCACAATCCTTTCATGCCTTTGTGATCTTACTGCTTCTACACTACCTTCATGAGAGAGGATATACTACTTATTCAACATTGTAATAATTTTTGTTCACTTTTATTTTTGTCTACTTTTTTTTTCGGCTACTTTTTTTTTCGTCTACCTTTTTTTTCATCTACCTTTTTTTTCGTCTACCTTTTTTTTCATCTACATTTTCAGTTAGTCTACTGGCATTTTCTTCTACATGCTTTTTTGTCTACATTTTTTTTCGTCTACAATGAATTTTGTCCACAATTCTCAGCCCTATTTTGGCAGACATTTTTTTCCTTCTGTGGGAAATAATTTTTGTGCAAAAATTAGAGAGCAGTAGGTAAAACTGGCTAAAAATTCATCCATCCCAATATTTGGCTACAATTATTTTCGTCTACATATTTTTTCGTCTACATTTTTTTTCGTCTACATGCATTTTTGTATACATGTCTGTGTCCCTCATTGGCAGACCAATCTAAAGCATCCATCAATTAGAATTATAGGTGATTTACCCAATTGCAGTTCGGAAAATAAAAAACACAGATTTCAGAAAAAAGAAGGTGGAACAAAATGATCGACTACATTAAATTTTTCAACTAGACGCGAAAGAAAAAAAATATAAAAGACATTCAGTTTGGAGCAATGATCTTATCATGAACGCGTTTAAAAATATATTTTATTGATGGAAAAATATGCTGTTATTTCGCAGATTACTTTAAAAATGCGATCGAATTCGTGAGCTCAATTTATGGGCTCAATTTGTGAGCTTAATTTATGAGAAATAAAATAGAACTAAAAATTAGATAAATACTTTCATCTTCTTGCGCACTCCAATTTGATTTTATTCAAAATCTAAGAATCCAAATTTTTTTTTTCTTTTGCGCCTTCCAGTTCGTTATAATATAAAGTCTACTTTCGGCTTCGAGTTGTAGTTGAATAAAAGCATATTTTGAAAAGACTGATTAAGAAAAATTATGACACCTATTTCTACCTTTTGGTAATTAAGACTCAGCCCCTCCCTTAGAAAATTGCTGTGTATTCTACTGAAAAATATCGGTACAACATACACTACTAGATTATACCAACAGTTCGCTATTCTGATTACTTTTGTTAATCTTATGCTACACAATTATTTTCTGCCATGTTATACGTAATTAGTTTTCTTTAAATCCCATCAAATAATTCAAATTGCCATCCGCAACAGCTCGAATCTGGCCAATAATGAAACCGTATCCTTAAATTGAACGCATTCATCTCGTTTGCTCAAGCTCAAGAATTAATTGAGCAACGTGCTCTCCAAAAAAGGGTCTGCAATGGTTACACAAACCATTTCTCCAGCCGCGCTCGATTACCTGCGCACCTCAAAACAACCAAAAAAAAAAAACGAATCCTCCGCCATTTCCGGCGAGAAAGTCATCACACAAACATTAGAGGCTTGTTCATTTTCTCAACTACTCTCACTTAAATACTTACATCGTCCAAAACACAGATAGGCCTTTCGTATCCCTCTCATTCTTAAGATTATTTCCAAGTACATCGTCCACACTTTCCCTTTCTCACCCAGCTCAAAAAAAAAAAAAAAGGAAAAACTGGTAGGATCATAGGGTAAACCAAAAATGGTTCCGCACTTATTAATCCACTTATACGAGACGAGTAGGAAGTTATTTACTCGAGAAGCGAAAGGGATTGAAATGTGAGAGAACGTGGTTATGCTTAAGGGGTTTTCGTTGGGGGGAAGGGGGGGTAAATATCCTTGAATATGTGTGCCGGCTATATAGAAAGGCTGGTGGCGTAAAGGAAATGAGATAGAGCGAAGGAAGCACTCGACAGTCGTGCGCCACTTTGATTTATTATTATGTTATTATGGTGACCACGTATACACTGTGCCAGCTAGTTTTTATGTACTTGTACTTTTGGCCCACTGCGTTGGCTAAATAAATGTTTTCCACATTTTCAGTTGTAGAAGACATTGAGCATAACGTCGACTCACTAAACTGCAAACGTCTCCTCAACCCTCCAACCATTGGTCGAGTTTACGAATGAATTTCGATACAGTGGTTATTCTTTGTTGCTTTACCCTTTTTGTGCAGCGTGCTTTATTTTAATCTTCTTGATCTGTATGTGGTGCTGCACTGCACCAGTATAATAGAAGATTTAAACGAGAAAATAATGAGGAATAACTTACAAGTCTGTATATTGAGATCAGCGTTATGTAAATGAGTATTACATTCAATCAGGAAGCTGAATAAAATAGTGAATATATAAAAATGAATACACAGACCTGAACTGGCTCTTGCTGTTTAGCCATTATATTAAGCTATAGAAAAGTTTTATCTTTTTAAAAACGTTTGAAAAGACTTAGCTCAAGTTGTAACAAAAAGCATTCATCGCCAGAAAATTCGAGTAGAAATTTCATCCCTGTATTCATCTCACCCAATTCATCGCTGAAACAATTCATAGCCAATTTTTGCATCGAGTTACAAATAAAAGTATGCTAACAAATCACAAGAATGTGTATAATGTATTCGAAAGAATATATTACTGCAATAACACACCATTTTCATCTCCCAAGGAAGTAATTTTTATTCAATCAAACAGAAATTTCACGTTTCTAAATGACCCTTCCAAGATAAGGTGGATGAAGTGGTTTGAAAATTCTAATTCATTTTAATCACCTGGGGAAGGAAGGGGCTTAAAGTTGACAATCTTCCCTAAGCTCTAGAGGGTGCAATTTAATTCGATTTAGCGAAAACTAGGGTCATAGATAGGTGTCACAAGATACATAATACTCGTATTTTCCAAGTTTCAAAAAAATCGATCAGAATGTTGATTTTTTATTTATTTTTTTCAATTTTTTTTTTGTCTGGCAAGCCCGTCACCCCACAACCGTGAGAGATACATAAATTTACATAAGAACATGTTTTATAGAAAATTCAATTCTAAATATTCTTTGTATGAACATTTTTTCCCTCAAATCGATATATGTGAAGATATGAATGAGGAAAAACTCAAATTTGGAGTGTTTCAACTCCCCTAACTTAAATCCCAATAAGGAAGGTAGTGGAGACATTTAGGATATTATTCGGGGTGACCTACCCAACAATCGTACACAGTTAAGAATCGTGAGCTAATATTTTTTTTTACATGTTTCCTGCTCATTTGACTGAACTACAACAGTTAATTCGAGTAAATTCAGTTGTACTTGTAATGTAGTTGACAAACGTATTTTCATAGGAGCCACTAAAATGATAAGGCATCTGAGCCGTGCGGAAGCGACGCAATAATTACATTTAGGGTTGCCGCATATTTGTCCGTCTTTCCACACAATTGTGTATTCAACGCGAAACAATGAAAAAGTTTAATTAAAATTTTAAAAAAAAGTGAAAATTTCATTTTAATCATCTCCGAAGCACAGCTTGATTGTACAACCAACTAAACGCGGATGAAAAAAAAAACAAATGGTTCTACGTATATAGGTATTTGCGTTAGGGAAAAATAGGGCTTGAGGTTTTTTATTTGGTCTCTCTATTATTAAATATGCATTTTCATTTCCTTGAAATTTTAACTTTGAAAATTTAGCGATTATACAACACAAATGATAAATTTTATTGCACCAGTCAGACAACAAGTTTATAAAGAACGTCCAACCACGACCTTTTATCCATAAAATAGTAAGATCAGCGGCGAGACATATATATGTATTAACTTTTTCAAATGTAAAATAAGAGTCGCCATTAATCCATAAAAAAAGGTTTAACCTAATTCGACTAACCATGGATTTACGAGGTTTCATCAAAAAACTGATCTTATGATTCAGGAAGGTCGAAAATGTGGCTTCAGGTGATATTACCTTAAAATTTTGAATCCCAGTACTCTCATCTTTCAAACTGACAGAGATACGCAGTTCAACTTGGTGATCTAAGGACTACAACCTTTGGTTACATTTTTTCCCACGCAACTTATATTTCAATCATTGACTTATATTGCCAACATTATTTGTTATGGTACGCCACTATAATTTTGTCTTTCTTATTTTACACGAACTATAGGTAAATACATACCAAAACTGCTTCGAGCTTGAACTACCAATTTTTTCACATTAAGCTATAATTAAAGATACAAAAAATAAGAAAAAAAAAACTCTGTTAATTAGGTTGAATACAACATTGACCTTGACTTTATGTATGCATTTGAGTGATTGTAGTAAATTACTAGCTTCAATAATTTTCTCACCTAATTGAAAACTTTCTGTACTCCCTTGTTGGTGCATTAATAATGAGTTTTCCATTCAGTAGACATGATAGACGTAACATACATTTAAAAATTTTAAAAATTCCCTGTCAGCGATATGATAATGACTGTATTACAACTGTATAGTTAAAGGATGTAAATAAATACAAAATGCACATTTTTGGGTTAATTAGTATAAGCTATGAAATGTGTATTTAGTTAGTTATTTATTTTTAAAAAGCCTAGGTACTTCATAAGTACAATCCGTATGGTACACCTATCTACCTGGCAACAACTGTAACAACTATTTTATTTCTCAACGTTTATAACACATTCATGGGCAAAATTTACCGAAAATTGATTGTATTTGCATCTAGTTTTCATGATGTTATTCACCAATAAAAAAACACTCGACAAAAAAGAATAACTGAAATTTTCTGCAATAAGGAAATTTAAAACCCAATACAGGAGAAAATACAAGTACATACATTTTCTCAAGATTATTAATCATTATAACAGTACCATCTCACTTTGTATATCAACTCGTTCATTACAGCCCCACTCATTCTGAATTGATACGTATGAAATTGAAATTACGAGGGGGCTATATACATTATACGTACATACACGTATAGTCCGCTCTATGATTTATTCAGCAAATTATGTGAATCAAATAGAAAGTCGTTGAGATCTGTGTCTGAATTGATGTAATTTCAGCCAAACGATGACTTTTTACTAATGCTGCGAACGAATCAGCTATTTTTTTGTTAAAAGTAATTAGACTTTTGACAAATTTATTTCAGTCACGCGTCGACAAGAAAACTGCTGCCGAGATAGAAAAATCCCAAATGGAAAGAAAGGGAAGTCACTATTCAACTGCTCGAATTATCTAAGTTGGTATCGTCTGCGTAAGACAAACATTCATTACGTGAATTGGAATGGCTGAGAAAAGAAAGAAAATAAATTTCATCTGATAGGCTTCTATATAAGTATAATCATGATTCTAGGGCGGTAAAATAGGCCCTCTACACCATGACATTCCAAGAGATGAATTTTCCTGGGATCAGACAACAACTTTTCTAGGGGGGACAATGCCCCAGCCACCACCTTCGCTACGATTCTGATAAGAATTAAAGATAATGAATTACATGATGAGTGAAAAGTTTATTTAACCAACTACCTATATATATATGTAAGATTCTTAGAAAATAATGAAGAATCATGCAAACACATCTATCATCTTTCTATTCTTAAAATCAATCAACAGATGAATATAATCTAAATCTGGTATATATATGAGAGAACTCTGCAACTCACTATATCAGCGAGTGCGAAACATAGACAGAAACTGTAGCTATTTAAGAATGTGTTCACATATTCTTACATCCCCATTTTCGAGAGGATTCTACCGCACCAGGAAAAGCCCTGAGCTGATCGTTTACCAATCTTGGCATTCCGTCTTCCTCAAGATCATGCCTTGAGCTGATCATTTACCAATCTTGGCATTCCATCTTCCTCAAGATCATCCCACTAGCTTGGCATGTGTTGATTGATTTGTAAGATTCTTAGAAAATAATGAAGAATCATGCAAACACATCTATCATCTTTCTATTCTTAAAATCAATCAACAGATGAATATAATCTAAATCTGGTATATATATGAGAGAACTCTGCAACTCACTATATCAGTGAGTGCGAAACATAGACAGAACTGTAGCTATTTAAGAATGTGTTCACATATTCTTGCATATATACTGGCGCTTCTTTATTTTGCGCTATTTTTTTTTAAATCTAAATTTTCATACCTATACTTACAATTAATCCTAAAATTCAATTTTTCTTCCTAGAATTTTCCAAGTAATTAAAACTTACTTAATTCAATATAAATAATATTTGGCCATCAAAATTTAGCGCAATTTTAATTTTACTTTCAAATGTCACCTCATCAGAAATGGGCACTTCACTAGTTCAGGTTCCAGACACCAAATGCATAAAAATATAGGCTTTTAAAATAACATTAAAAAACTACATAAGAAAATTCCGATAAAAAATCTAAACTTGGAAAAGTCAAAATTGAAATCTGGAAATTATAATTATTTTTCCTCCTCATTCCAGTGGATAGAAGTGGTGACTGTCACTGAACTACATATTATTATGTTTCAAAAAAAAAACAAAAAAAAAACGAGCAAATGTATAAAATTATTTTTAGTTGTTTTTTTTTGATTTGTAAATTATAGTAAGTTAGTTGAAAATCATTATCAGACTAGCCACACAAGTTCAAATTCATTGAAATTTAAATTCCAAAGGCATCAAAATAGAAAAAAAATCTCAATCATTCAAATTCTCAAAACTTTTCACCTTAATATGAACAGAAATTGATGAATTTTTACCCAAATTCATTGTTTGAAAAGTACGAGAACTTTTATTGCCCCAACACTCACACATGATGGTATGACCATCATGACATGGTTTACTATCGTCAAAAGAAAAAAATTAACTTATTTTTATTGAAAAATATGCCTCAAAAGATGGATTTGTTGCGTTTCGCAACAAAATAAATTTTCAAGGATTTAACTCTCAGTAAATTTTCAAAATTGCGTTTGTTGTTGCGTTTTACGAAAAAACTCCTCAAGTTATTTTTAATCCTATGTAGGCTTGACCATCAGTATCTATAATGAATAATTTTTGTTACATTCAACAGTTACTGCCTCCACTTAATTTAATTCTTATTAGCATGGTTGGGGTATCTGATTGTGAGAAAATTAATTGCTATGCCTACGTTCAAAAAATGTGAATGAATGCGGTAAGTGAGTCGAAAAATTCATAAAATGATTGCCATTCACGTGAAGATAATGTTAAGGTCGGAAATTGAGATGTTGAGGCATCAATTCGGATTTCTTGTTTCCTTAGAATTTATTCATTACGATTCATAATTCAAATTACTTTAGACCCTTATACCGTGTTCCTGGTACCTACGTGATATAAATTATGCAACAATAGACTTAGCTAAAATTACCGTGAAATAACTCGACACAGAAGGGAAAGACGTCGATAAAGGCAAAAAGAAGAGACGAGCACCCTTTGAATTGAAACACATCCAAAAAAAGCGAATTGTCTCGTCTGGTGAGCCTAAAATTTCGTGAAATTAGAAAGAGTGGCCTTTTTACAATAGCCTGTCATTAAGATAATTCTTTTGGTAGAGTGAGACAATTTTTTCTCTTCAACACCATATGACGGATAATAAGACAGACGACACAACTCGCTAATCGTATGTTTCTATTCTCTACGAGGCAAAGTCACCAAGTTTTCGACAAAATATTTTGATCAAGTAACTTTTTAAAATATTAACATTTAAAACCTTATGATGACGAAGACTTGTTCCATATATAGATGTGCGAGTCATGTGTGGATCAAAAGCTCACATATAAGCAGAAATTTTTTTTGGCTTTAATTGTTTCTACTTGTTTTCTAATGCTTCTTGAAATCCACGATACGAAGGGTCTTGTGTAGGGGAGAGCGGGGCCAGTTGTCTCACGGGTCAGTTGTCTCAACAGCGTTATTCCATGGATCCATGAGCCGTGAGCGGGCATGACTGATACCACTTTCAGTACCTTCACACACAATAGTTATTGACAAAATTTGCTGGTTGCCAAATGTTTTTTTGGTCATTAAAAATTAAATTAATGATTTTTCATCTTCCATAGTAAATATTTTTAAAATCAAAAAAAGTTATTTTGAGAGAACAAATTCAATAGGCCTGGAGATTTTTTACTATCAAAAGCAAGTGAATATTACCCTTAAAATAAATCAGTTATGGTCAATTTGGGTTCCCAAGTATGTAGGAAGAAAATTACTGTTAAAGGTAGTGAGATCCCTTGGGGCTGGTTGTCACAAAATCAAAAAATGAGCTTTTAAACCATGGACTTCCTAATTTTATTCATAATTCGCGTCAATAGAGTGTAGAGGAAGAGAAAAAAAAAAAAAAAACTCTGTGTGGCTGGTGAAGTTTGGTCAGTGGCTGAAAAACGAAAACGGAAGGAAAATAAAGAGGAACGACGCAAATGAAGCTCTTGCCACACAACTCGCGAAAGAAACCAATCAAGCGTCACCATAATACCCCAGAATATGAGAAAAGTACCCGAGACCACTGAAGCCACGTCCACAGTAAAAATATAGGGTGTGTGACAACCAACCCCACCTATGGGGATGGTTGTCTCAAAAAAAGCATTTTTTTCAAAACGCCATAAAAAATTAAATTGCAAAGATTTTTTTTTCAAATTTTGGTGGTGTGTAGCCAAATGATGTATCTTTCCAATGACACCTTGCCCAAATTTCCAACTTGATTGGGAGCCGAGGAAGTAAAGAAAAACCAACTTTTGTGACAACTGGCCCCGCTCTCCCCTATTCTAACTCTGCATGTGTATTATACAAGGTCTGAATAATTAGTTTACAAAAAAATTAAAAATGATTATAGTCAATTTTCACTAAAATGAGATTTTTTTTTTCAGAAAATTCGTTAGATTCCAATTGTTTGATATTCTTTGGTGAAAAATTGAGGAAGGATTGAGTCAAATAATCTCCAATGGTGATTTATCTTCGTCAACGGATCACATTTCACAAAAACTAGCCTTTCGAAAAGCGAAAGCACAGCTTACGTATTTATCGGACGGCATTGAAAAAGAAAGTGAGAATTGTTCGCTTAAGTAAAAGTTGTTTTTGAAAAATTTGTAAAGACTGGAAAATTTGTATTCACGCCAAGAATTTTGACCGATTTTTTTCTCATTCATCTTGTAAACAGCTGCTGAAAAAAATTTCAAATCTTTTTTTCATCTCTTTCTTTCTCATTTTGCATCCACAGAAAGTTTTAGTTTAATTAAATTCACGTTAATTGAGATTTAATCAATATTAATTTAATTCCACTCTCAATTTTTCACTTCGACTATTCTATTCATCCCTTCGTCGATAGATTATTTTTCGTTATTTTTATTTACTAAAAATAACTTGCACCTAATTTCTTTCAAATTCTAAGAAAGAAAATCATTCTGACAAGTATTCCTCGGAGGATATATTTTTGCTATATAAACTGTAAGATACACAAAATTTCGACTAAACGTCTAGTAAAAAGAATTCATCTTTAATAGACTATGCGATAGTAAAAAGTATTAAAAATACTAAGAATGTCTACAATACTATAATCTTGAATTGTCCCTGTTTTCCTATAAAAATATAGAAAAGGAAAACTCTTGCATAACCATTCCCTAGAAATGGCTCATCATCAACGGAAATTATACTGTATCTGTACTCATGTATCAAATTATAGTTGACCATGGAGGCCTGAGTCCCAATGGGTGGACCAAAATATTACTTTTCAAGGCTTTATAGTACCTAATCGCCAGATCTGATGCGTCACAAACTACATGGTATTTAGCATCAAAAAATTCATTTTTGTTTTAAATTGATATCGAATTAATGAAGGTATCAATATCTTAAAGCCAAAGGGCGCCAAGTCTGTTTTAAAAATTTTACGAGGAAACAAATTTTAGACTTATATATCTATAACACACTTGATGCAGCTGAATTTCAAAAGCACTATTAGAATTTTCGGGAAAAACTGGCAAAGAATTCGTCGATGGCCATTTTTTTTTTTTCCAGAGTATTCCTACATAAGGAAAAACGACGCCGACTGTATACTTGAGAAGAAAAAAATAGGCGGTATAGGCTTGGGGAAGAAAAAAATTTGTCTGTATGTTGATCCGTAAAATTTTTAGCGTAAAATATTTATTAAATCAACGTATTTTTGCGCTGGTTTCATGGTACAGTCGTAATCTTGTCAGTTGAAATAAATTTAGCGTTCCCCTTATAGCTATCAAATTTCACGCTTAAAACTGACAATTTTTTCCCCATTTTGTCGCAAACTAAATTCCTTTAACAAATTTTACTTCCCCATTGTGGTAAAATACTGAAATAAAATTTTCGCTCAAGCTAAAATTTTGGGGTGTAGTTCAGCGTAACTTTCAACTGGTGCGAAAAAGTTCATAATTCAAGAGATTTGTGACTGGATGGGTGAGTCTTCTGCTTCTTAAGCGCCGTAATACGCATTATATATTTCTTTAAAAACGAACACATGATGAAAACTTTTAACCAACGCCAACTTTAAAAAGCCTTGTGAGCGAGAATCGAAAGGCAAATTTTTTGACAAAATATACATAATATTGGGAATAGTATTTCGCCATATTTCATTTCCAAGTTGGAATTTATTTTTCAATTCGCTCGAGTTTTATATGGATTCGGCACGTCTCGCGCCAATTTTAATTCGACTGTCAACGTATGAACGAAAAAGTTGATCCAATAATCTGAGTTTTCATTTTAATTTGCGACACTCAGGCGTGAAAGTTTCGTCGAAAGTTTCGAGGTTGCAGAAATGAAATTTAATCGTTCATAATGGAAGTTATTATTAGAGATATTTGGGCAAAACGTTGGTAAAGCGTAAGTTCCAACGATACTAATCGGATTTGGCCAACCAAATGTATGTTTAAGATTCTCATTCATTAAACGTAGCCAGGGTATTGGAGTAATAACTAATTCACGTTTCTGGTCCCAAGAGCCTTCGATCTAATGTGTGATAACTATTTTCGCCGATCAAATTGGCTTATCCAAAATTCAGTGGTGCACCCAGGGGAATCTGTAAAGTTTGAAGCCCCTCACCACTTAAGAATAAAATTTTTCATAAAAAAATAACTGCCGAAGTGATGATCTTCATTAATTTCCTACGTCACATATCATGTGACCCGCGCCTGGCAGAACAACAATCTATCCGTGTAATGTGTTTCAAAACTTAATAAATGTGGAACCTTCTGAAAGCATAAAATTTTGTTGAATTTGACCATTTTCAAAGAAGATTTCCATTAACTTAATTATTTGAAATAATATGTGATACTGTTGATTATTTTAAATTATTTCAATATCTTCTACAGAAAACACAAGTTGAGGCAAAATGAGTACCTTAAGCATGTTAAAGTTTATTTGAAAAATATACTAGTTTTGTGATAAGGATTTCATCCCTTCGTGAGTTATTTTTATAGTTATTATTATTACACGCTTTTTATTTAACTTCACTTGCTTCGTGTTTATCCTCAAATCTTGAAACCTCAATTTAGGTGACTTGTAATTACTCTACATTAATAAAATTTCAGAAGATGATAGTTCATGCATGACAATTCAATATTATCCATTAATCAGCGTAATCGGATCAAAATTGGGCCTCCTACGACTCAAAACAATTTTTACCCCTCCTCTGTAAAGAATGCCTGGATCCAGTTTCCGTTTTCGTCTGTCAAAACTAGACGAATAAAAGACAAAAATAGAGCAAAAAAAAAAAAAAGGTGGATAATTTATAGACGTATAGATATACCTACAACCTAATTTCTGATTTTGGTAATAAATTGAAAAGTTTCAAATCATTGAAGGTGATATTTTTTTATCCGCTAAAATATTACATTTTGGTCACCATCAGCATTCTTCAACACATGGTTAATGCAGAAAGGTTACGTTTAACCCAGCTTTCACTAATTTTTTTTATTGATATTTTCATGTACTTTACATTATACTTGTAGTATATAACTTTGAAATGCAGATTCCATTTTATAAATCGTTATATTACAGTTTAAAATACTGCATTGAATAATATAATCATCAGTTGGGGGCGTATAGGAAAACATGGAAAAACAAATACTACAACAAAAAAAAATTAGAGAAAAAAAAACATTGTTGAAGGGACATAGATTTCTAAAGTCTGATGTTGGTATGCGGAAATAAACCAAAAAATAAAAACAAAAATAAAATAAAAAGAACAACAACAAACCCCTATTTATCCACGTTTTTTTCCCCTTTTTTTTCATCGAACCTTTTTAAACAAAATACAAGAAAACCACAATTTATGAGTCAAGAGATAACTATGTTAGCCATTTTGGAATCTTGTCATCAAGAATATGGTGGTACGCATTTTTTACTTTTTACTATAAATTTTACAACCGATTATTTCGCAATGTGCTATATTGTAGTTTGTGACCAATAAAAGAGCACACACAAAAACAAAATCAAAAATCAAATAAGAAGGTTCCTTTTCACTTTTCTAATAAAACTTTATAATATTATTAACTTGACACGTGCACACGCTGAGAGAATGATCAAGAAAATTGAGAAAAGCCAATGGTTATTACTTACTCAATTGAGAAACCAATCGATTTGATAATACTTTGTCACGCCATGTTGTAAAAATATTATGTAGGATGAAAACTTATTTCCTTTGATTAATTTTTTGAAATTAATAATTCGTAGGAGCAAGTTTCCTGTGGATTAGCCTTCAGCTCTGTTATTGATGAAAATGAAAAGTGGAAGACAATTCGTGAAATTCTTTTTGCTATTGTTTTCTGACATTTTCAAATGACGAGTAAATAAAACACAAAACTAGCAATGTGAACATGGTGTGTTGAGTTTCCCAAATGCTGATTTCTGCGAAGTAGTGAAAGTAATATAAGAAAGTGTGTTTATAAATTATGGTAATAGACAGTGCCGGATTAATGGGCCTGAGAGGCCCAGGCCCCGTGGCCGTTGCATCTATGGGGCCAAAAGATGCAACAAAAATTTTGTGAACGCAAAATCTCAAATGATGACATAGAAGAATGGTATTAACCAGCCTAAACAAATATCCACATTGCAATTTTTGGCGTTTTTCAATAGCTCTTCATTATGTAAATTTTTCATTTTTGTGGACCACTTCCCTCACTCACTCCATACGTAAAAGGAAACTGATTAATACTTCAAATATCTATCTATTGAACAAAATATTTTCCATGAAGAGTACCCAAGTAATAAATGCTAGCTTTTAGATTTTGAAAAACTATACTACAGACTATGTTCGACTAAAAAATTTGAAAACAGTAAGGAGCAAGAACGTATATCGAACGAGGGCTTTTAGAAGAAATTCGTCATTATTTTGACATTTTACAAAGCGATAATAACTTGTAAAATTTCCGTCACGGTCTGAACGACACTAGTAAACCCGATGTTTCTACAAACTGAAACTTTTCGCAGTAGCCCAACTTTTCAATTTGATTAATTACAATATAGTTCGATTATTTTTACCCAGATTATAACAAACTAAGCCTACTGAATTCTGTATGCTGTCAGAAATACAGCCGACTCAAGCTCGACAAATATTAATTATTAAATATTGTTTCTATCAAATATTAAAACAGTAATTACCACAGACATAATGTGCGATGAGATTTACCATTTACGATGTACCATGATTAATTTTTCGACAAAAATACAATGAAAATTAGAAAATTACACAACCAATGGAGGCGAGTTGAAATTCTGTTTAGTGTATAAGCAAACTTTTTGATGTTTTGCGTTTCTACAATATCAGATTCGGGACTTGTGAAATATACTATGTGTGGAGAAACAACTAATTGGATACGCAGCACTTAAAAAATATTGTCTGTTTTTTTAAAAGCGTGCCAAGACTTAAATAAATAGAAAAATTCATTAAAGTAAAAATTGAAAAACTAGCTGAAAAAAAATGTGGTGGAAATTCAAAAAAAATTTTTAAATGAATGAAATCTGAAAAAAATTATACAAAAAACTTTTTACAATTTTAAAAATAACTTGAAATGATATTTTGAGGGAAAAAATGAAATATAAAAGTACGTTCACCTAACAAAACGGATTCAAAAAAAAAATTCAAAATCGAAAAAATGGTAGGTTAATAAAGAGTAACTGAGAAAATATAAAAGTACGAGTATATAGTACTTGGAGAAGAAAAATTCTAAAATAAAGAAAATTTCAAGTTATATTGAACCGCTAAAAAAATAATAAGTTTGAAAAAATCAAAATTTAAAAAACTATTAGTAGGTAAATACAAAATGAATAGATAAATAGATAAATTCAAAATACCTAAGAATAGTTCAAGAAAAATAGTTTTTATTCGAGGAAAACTTCAAATTTCATTGTATCACTAGAGTTTCAACTCTTGTGGTATACTTGGGGTGAATTAAATTCATGTGCCCAGATTTAAAACTTGAGAACGATACTAGTATTAGACTAGGATTCAAAAATATGACTTCATGATCAGTCGATTTACTCCAAGAGTCCAATGTGAAGGCTGTTAAAATGCATGTTTTAATAAGAAATAAATTTAAGTTCACTATTATTCTATTAATTAATGTGAACTCCATCTTGAAATTTGTATCCATCGTCTTTTCGAGAATTTCTGGCAAAATTACGCCGAAAGAACGCGTGTTATTTCTTTCTATTCTACTGCTTTACAGGATTGTGCTGTAATTTCTTTAGCAATAATCGCGTAATTATGTGCGCGAGGCAATCTGTCGCACGAGAAAATGGTGAACTGTTACCAGCTTCATACGACCTTTCCGTGTTTACCGAAAATAAAATCTGCCCCGTGTTCAATTATTGGTAGCCGTAAAAAATCACCGGTCCCTAATGGAAACAGGAGTCGTAAAAAAGCAGCAAAAAAAGAAGGCATCGAGAACTAGCAGGAGGCAAAATTGTAAAAGCTTATAGTTTATAACACTTTAAGAAACTCCATACGGTATTGGCTAAAGGTATTCACTCGAGTTGCGATAGTAAATCAGTTATCTGTAGTGCTTGAACTAAAGCCAAAACTTTTTAAAAACATTAAAAACCGAGGGTAAGCATCAAAAGATTCTTCCAAAGATAGAAGGATATTATGTCGACTAATGGACAAGGAATTTCAACTTGCGGGTTGGCAAAAGTGCACCAATAAGAATTGCACATAATCAAACAAATCAAAACTATGAATACAATTTAAATGTTCTAACTTGAAATCAAAGAGGCTTATATTGATGCTATTCGAGTGCAAAATGTACATGTAGCACTTAAAGTAACGAGAATTTATTTCTAAACCATCTCTTATAGCAACACCCGTGTGGTGCCACTCGGGAATCAAGAATATTTATATATGGTTTTATACGCATTATCTACTAGAATTTATATCCTTGGCTTATTTTGTAGTCGAATTGTAAAAGTGAAAAGTGTTCAAGCATTTTATGAGTATTGGAAAAATGAATGACTTGAACAAACGATTAGTGGCGCATCTTAGAGTTGCTATAAGCGACCAAAATCTCTCCTTTTAAGCGTCGAATTTCATCAGAAAAAGACTGAATAATAAAAAATTTTCCACGCTCCGCGTAGACTTTCCATGGAATTTTTGTTTCTTGGTAATGACTCGGTCCCTCCTTGGGTAAATATTTGGTTGCACTACTGCAACAAGCAGTAATCCCTTACAGATATGATTAAGCCGCATGTGACTTTTTCCTCTTCCTCCAGATAAAATCTTATCTTAAGGTTGGACGGGAAAATACCTGCTATGTGCAACACTGAAAATTTTTGAGGACGTGGAAAAAACGTATTTAAAAATCAAAAAATACCTTCGAGAAGTATGAGACTGAGCTGAAGAAGTGTAGAAATGACTTCGGAATATTTTAATAATTGCAGGATGCGCATTAGTAAGAATATAAGAACAAAAAATAACAAAATAATATAAAATTTGATAGCAGGTATTTCCGATCAGTTGCAGAAATTTTTCCAGGGCATTTTTGGATGGTAAAATGTGAACCAATCATAAAATTGATGGTGGCCCTCGATCCGGAATGGGAAAAAGTATCCAATGGTGCAAAAAAGTTATTTTCAAAAAAAAGTGTTCATAGCAGGTATTTTCCCGACAAACGACATTTTGTCTTTTGCTTTTGCTTTTGTATTGATCCAATCAGAAAAGAAAAAATAACCAAAAATTAAATTGCGTGTTTTGATTAGTCAAAACAAAAGCAAAAGTATTATCGTGAACGGGACATTGAAGGGACCTATGTGTATTTTGAGGATATTTCTGAAGTGCAAAATGGCCAATAAATACATACTACAACATTGGTTCCATGAGTTTTCTATCTTTGAACAAGCCTCGGCTATCTATATCTTTCGAACTGAAAAACATTCAAGTCATTTATATGACATTTTTTTCATTCAAATGTCCAACAAGAATTACAAGAAGCTATATAACTGTCCTAAATGTCCTGCCTGTAAGTAGATATTTTTGCGTATACGTTCTTCCTGCATACAGAAGAGAAAAATGAATCCTTTTGAAATGTCGTTATTACAAAATATTTTCGGCATGTCCGAGTATTATTAAAAATGTTGGTATCCGGAAAAAAAAAAAAGAAGTGCCTTATATTCTCACAGCAAAGGTGTCATATTTCGCGACAATGTTAAAAATGTCGAAATTGCTTTTTCCATCTTTTTATTCGCCTTTTTTCTGTCTTTTTTGTGCGTGTGTGTTTGAAAATGCCCTTACGTCAACGCCTGTCAACAATAATGAAATAAGTATAAAAATGGCCAACGAAATGAAACAAGTTTAGAAGACGAATTTCAACGTAAAGTTGAAGTATTCTCTTTCAAACTTAATCGTATACGGAAGGCAACTTGCTTATTGTTGAATGAGCGAATGGCGGAATGACGTGAAAAAAAAGTTTTTTGCGAGTGTTTTTCCAATTGAATTCCAGAATAGTCGTTACGTGGTATCGAATCCTAGGAGACGATAGTGAGAAAAATTTTTCAATTCCTGTCCCCTCAATAGAGATAGTCAGCTTTGTACCCTCATGAGTTTTTCAGATACATGGGCTCGAACGTTTGGAATTTGTATTGTGGCTTTTGAAATAGCAGTCAGAGCCCACCAGAAGTACAAAATGTAAAAATAAAAGAAAATAATAAATGCCTTTATATGTAGAAGGTGGCAGATCGAATTTATATTCTTTCCAAATCAAAAAGGGAACGTTCATTGATTTAGGCAGCGGAAATATTTTAAATTCGTGATTTCATTGAAAGAATTTATAATTCAAACGCTTCTATATCTGTCCACCAGCGCTCCAAACAAATTGCATGACAGTGTTGAGCTTTAATGTTGTGTACGTACACAGTTAGTTGCTCATCCTTAATAGGTACTTATATTCAATAAAGAAATCAATCAGAAATGATTACATCATTTTGCAGAGGAGAGAGTGAAAAACTCGAATTTGGTTTTCTTGGCCGAAATAGATAAATGTGAGACAGTATAGTTGCAATTACAAACTTCCATCTGTGTAGTATAATATCGGCGATTTAGTGAAGATGAAATTATTAGAGAATATTGGGCAGCAGCGAAGTGGCCAAAGGGGCGAAATCCAATAATATTTTAAAAAACAGTTTCATTATTTTTGTCTTTTGCGAGTGATTACCAGTATTGGTATAAATACCTGTAAACAAATTGTTAGAAGTCAAACACATCGCTAGATGACGAGATAGGAGACTATAGAAACTGAGATCAAGATTTCCATTACATGGTCCTCACCTGAAACAAGAAAAAGAAAAAATATACCAGTTAATAATAAGTTTGAATGAAATTCACATTGATCATCAAATTTTTTATGAAGCAATTCCAATTTTTACAATTGTTATTAATTATTATTATATGTTCCATTGAACTTTACTGTCTACGTAAAAAGTAAATAACCCTGTATACCTCTCTCCCCTTCTCCCAACCTGAAGTGTATATGAATCTCAGGTAACCTTAAATAGTCCAGCTGAAAACAACATTTAAGAACCAAAGTAACTCAAAGACGTAAAAACAAAAAAAAAACCTCTCTTTTATACAAACTAAACTTCTATATAAAACTGTTTACAACACAACCTACAAACACGTGTAAAAAAAGAAAGGAATAGTATCAGAGGTACCTACCTACTATTCAAGACATAAAAATGATGCGCAAAATGGTAAGATAGTTGGAAGTTGAACAGCTTTTAATGCCTTTTCTATTAGGGATACGAATCGACGCTATCTAATTTCATTTAACAAAATGCTATAATTTAATTCATATAAGCTTAAATACGAGAATGAGATTCTGCGAGCTACGATAATGAGAGTAGCGTGCAACCATTTTGTAAATTAGCGAAAAGTTTTTGTTAAAATTTTGCGATTTATCTGCTTTGGGGGCTGGTACTTCCTTTTTACTGCCGTATAAATAAGGTGCTTTTGGCGAGCATGCAACCATAATTTATTTGCCAATAGATTAAATTGAAAACCGAAAAAAACGAAAATCAAGCCGGAAAAGATTAAAGTTATAGAAGAATGTATGTTCCAGCAATATAGAGAGAGAGCCACTAACGTGCTCAGTCTTGCAACCGAAATGGTATTCAGAGGATTGGGATTTATCATTGCTCATACCAATACCGTACAGTATGAAACTAATGAATCTACAATCCATTAGTTTCCGCAGGGGTGCCATGAAGGCACAATCTTGAGGAGCAACTCCTCGTTGGCGATTATGGGGGACCAATTTTTTTTATTTTCTCAATCTACAAAAGAATTTTAAAGATGATAGAATACCAAAAATTTTTCTCGCGCGGGGGATGTCATTATTCCTAGTAGTGCTGGAGGGGGGTCACTCCTCTTAAGTTTTGAGGATCGCAGCACCCCTGAGTTCCCGTACCTCCTTCTCCTGTTAAATGCGTCTCCATCATAACTCATTGTGTGAAAAGCTTGAGTGCAAATACGAATAGCATATTTAAACATTGAAGATCTGCAGAACCTTCCTATCTCAAAAATTTGCTGAGCTACATATTTGATACCTTACTGCCAAAAAGTGCTAAGTTCATTAAAAAATATATATATTTGCTTTTTTTCTCACCATTCTTATTAATTTTTGCAAATGGACATGGCACCTTTTAGCATCAAGCTATTGATTTCAAAGTTCGGGAATTGAAAATCCACTTTTTGAGAGAAACATTACATTCAAAATTAATAAAGTCCTTTGAAAATTTTCCACTAAAATTGAAAATATTGTGTATGGTTGGATTTCGCTAATTCAAGTGAACACACGAAAAAGAGATTTGGGCAGAATCGGGGGCATGAACCCTCATTTAGGCTAAAAATAGCTTGCTATCCTTTTTCTGTTATTTGACAGCACATCGTGTGTCGCCATTTCCTGAAAATATTTTACACTAACACTCTGTAGATTTTGATATTAGATGGTATAAACTTATGTATCGATTTCCATTAAAAATTAAAAATCAAATCGATAATTTTGATCTGAACGTCGGTTTTTGCAATTTTCTTTAAAAAAACTGTCCAACGAAATGGTCTACTCTCAATTTGCATGTAAAGAATTATGTGGAATGTCGAGACGCCAGGGTTGGCAGTGGCACGTAGATGAATTATTTATATCTTTAGGTATACTTGAATACAAGTCTACCTAATTAGCAAAAGTTCCGAATGTTAAATATTCTTAAGACTTTTTTACAGATGTGTCTAAGCAACAGCCATAGTTTATAGGGCAAACCGGTTGCACAAATAAATGGGGAATATTTAATGGCACGACAAAAATAATAGTTTTGAACGGTAAATTTTATTGGCAAAATAATCTTAACGCGTGGCAAATTTATTTTATTTAACTGATTTCTCTTGCACGACTATTTGGGTTAAAATAACGGGAAAAATATTCAAGGGGGAACAGGAAAAAAATTAATTGACAGACTATTTAAAACTTCAATTTTTGTGTCCGATGGATATGAAAATTTGAGGGTTGTACACAGTTTTTCACAACTTCATCAACCATGACATACCCAATGACTGAAAAACTGCTTTCCACATTCTTAGCGAAGGAAGGAGAGTGGGAAACGTTTGATGATTTTCAAAAATATAACTATGGCTTGTGGACCATCACCATCAACAAAAATGACATAAAAGACTCCCACTGTACTTGCCCATATTTCCTGAAAAATGCTAGCTGCAAGCACACTTTGGGTATGCTAATTTGCCTGAAATTAGTTGCTCCACCCCCCCCCAGAGCCAAAACTGTCCCATTGGGCCAAAAACGCAAACAAGGACGTCCCACAAAAGCAAAACGAGCTTTATTGATCAATCAATTATTTTTTATTGTGACTAAATATTTTTTATATGTGAACTTTGACGTGAGTGTACTGTGGCTCAAGATTCTTTTGACGTGAAGGAATAGCTGGTTTCATAAATTAATTTCCCGTTCATTATTTTATTGGTCGTTCAAGTTTTTTTTTGACGTGCAAAACATTCTCATCATGTAAAAAAATTTTTTTTTCCTGTTTGATTTTTTTTCAGCTTGTGAAATTTTTAAATTGCAGTGTAGAAAAATTCCTGGTCCGTTGAAAACTTTAATTTCCCGTGATTTTGACCTATTTTCGTCGTGCTGATAAATGGTACCCCAAATAAACTCCCAGGTGACAATAGTTTTCTATGAGTGACAGATACAAATATCACAGTATTTCGTGTTTGCATACTATATTGGATAGATGCATTGCGTTTATCTATGAGTATGCAGAACCATTTGGTTCACAACTATGATGCAGCATCCTGCCTTGGGGCGGACACTAAGTTGAATATATTCTCGTACATATTTATATGCTAATTTTGTATCGTCCCCACAATATCTATACGTAAATAATGTAGAGAATTGTAAATAATCAGTAAATACCACTAGAAATATCGACTCAATTCAATTATCAATATTTACGGAGAATAATTATTTACATTACATACACCATTAATTAAATCTACATGTACGTATAAATGGCCAACCCGCGAGACGCTTGACAAATTTTGAAATCATAAATCCATCTTCCAAGTAAATTACTCCATTTGTCAAAGCCTTGGTTCATTAATTATTTCATTATTAAAAAAAGTAGGTATTAAGAAAATTTGAAAAACATTTTTTATAATATTTACAATATTTTTTCTCAGAGACTATATTATACCTTTCTTCCTTGTTTTTGTTGGCCCATTTCCCGTCAGTTGATATTTTTCAAGACATAATTATTCTCATGTACCAGTGAATCACTTTTCTAATTTGATAGACAAATTAAGCTTTTTGTCAGCCATCCAGCTCATCTAATTCGTCAACGGTGAAACTTATTTTTGCCATTTTTTTTCCCCATGGTGGTAGGCATGACAAATAAATGTAGTATTTTTCTTGACAGAATTCCGTCGTTACTCCACAACCGAAGGCCTCTCAAAAGAGGAGAAAATGGATGAGAAAAATGGCGCGAACAAAGCGTTAATTTATCAAAAGACCACCCCATGTGCGTCACAGCTTGTTCAAGCGATTATAAATCCATACACCGACTTTGGAAAGTTTGTAAAAAGTTTTTGATTGCATAAACGGAAATTCAGAACTCATTAAGAAGAATCTGTAGCGTCGAAGGTACCCAAACATCGGTCTAGAAATATTTTTTGTGACAGTCGCAACTGCTGAAAGTGTTGAAAAAAAGTAGGAGAAAGGTCTAACTCGATTCAAAAGGTTAAAAACACAATTTGGTCACTTGACATTCTTTCATAGATCCTTTTCTCTGCTAAAGGGTAGTAAAAATATCCATTGTATTGCACACAAAGGTCCAAACTGAGTATTTTGAAGATATTTCAAAACTTCAAGTAGATATTCCCAGTGCTGTAAAGAATATTAGGTTACATTTTCTCACCATATGGGTAATATTGAAAACGGTAGCGCTTTCATGGGAGGGGGGGCTATGAAGGTCTATATCAAGAGGGGGCTACGAGGAGATGAGCCTTTCCTTTAACCAGTTTAAGCCTCCTCTTCGTTAAGAGCCTTTCTGATTTTCTAATATTCTTCTAGTGTTTTTTCAAAAAATTAACAAAAAATGAAAAATGAAACTCTACAAAGAATCCATTCGAGTCCATTTACATTCATTTACATTTATTTATTTATTTATTTATTTATTTATTTATTTACTCATTCATTTAATTTTATGTTATTTCATTTTTTTTTTTTTTAAGGAATTTTTTTCGTCCCCTGATATAGCATAAAGGTTATTTTTTTGAAAATACCACATTCGTACTTTTAATCGTCGAATTTTATAGTCAATTTCCAGAAAAAATGAAAGCAAACTTTGTGACTGTATTTTTGTTTTGGAAAATTCAAACATTAAATATTGTTTCGACGATTTCCGAGAGCTACGTTTTTTAGCATGTTTTTTCAAATATTTATATGTGATTTGGTTAGAAAGAGGGTTGTTTCGACGTTTCTGTGATGCCAATTTTCAATTTATAGGTTTATAAAGAATGTCATGCGAATGAAAGAAAAAAGAAACAGGAGGAAGCACTTCCTCTACTTGATGAAATACATCGAATCATGCATATTTTGATTTGCAATTTCAAATAACAACATCGTTTTACTGTAGAAAATGGTGGAACTGCGAGTGGATAGAGAGGGTTTAGCCCAGCTTCCCAGCATAAGTTGAAATCCAACAATTTCCATTTCCATATACTTCACCCTAAAAACATATCCAATTACCCATGTAATATATTTCAAGGATATTCTAAATACTCTGCTAAAACAAGAATTTTTTTCTAGTATAGCAACTTACAAATACGAGTATGTACCTAGTTTTTATAAAGAGAAATTTAAGTATTGGTAAATGCGATGATTTTCCACACATGTATACATAATATGTATACCTAATTGAAAAAAAAAATTTTTACAATGACTTTTATTCATTTTTTCATTGATGTCTTCTCCAACCCTTTATAATTATGATTGAACAAAAATGAAGTTCAGGATTAAAGTAAATATTGTATTTTTTGGTTCTCCACAAACTAGTAGGTATCAATATTTCCCAGTTACTAAGGACTTCAAGAGTTGAAATATGCCTTTTAACTTCTTTTTTTTTCCTGCTTATAAAATAAGGAAGTTCAGTTCCGAATTTGAAAGTAGAGATAGTTTAATGTTTGACGTGCCAACATAAATCCCTGTTTACTACTTCCCTTCATTCACGCTAAGTAAAGATATTGATCTTAACGACAAGACACCCTGTAATTAGACGAAGTATAACTATAGGCTTAGCACTGGTGGTGAAATCGTAAAATTCTGCCTTCTTGCCTTTCAAATATCCGAATTTTATTGATCATATCTCGTTTCAAAGTCGTTGCTTTAATTCCTCCGAAAACAGTAATTGGAAATTTATAGCCATTTAATTTACGTTATGGGACGTTCTTCTAATTTAATGGATGAAATCGCGTTTCCTATTAATTTTTGATAAGCAGTTTACTGTAATGGAAGTTTAGCCCAAGAGACCATGTTTCTACTTTAAGAATTCAAGCAGGCTTTTCAAGGATATCAGAATGAAAGTTATGTTCACATGTATAGAGAAGAGGAGTAGGTCTAACTATCCACCCGGATTGAACAATTTTTAAAAAATTTCTCTCATCAATTCTAACTCATACCAAATCGACCTTACTTTGGAGACGTAGCAGCTATTATAGGCTATTGATATCTTTATAAGCACCTTTTGAAATGTACTTTTACTTGTAGATAGTTTGCGACAAGGTAAACAAAAACGAAAAACCCTCACGCCACCAAGTATAAGTTTGCTTTAAATTTAGAAACCAGAGAATAAAGAACTCAAACTTTAGGTCCCAATTGATGAATGATTGAAATTCTTAACCATTCTTACGAGAAATTATTAAATTAAAATTTCATCGTAATAAAATTGCACAAGTTGTCCCATATGATTATTACCTCGCCTCACTCACTATAGAATTTACAGGTTAGCTCGACATTTCAAAAGAAAATTAAAAGAAAATAATTTTAAAGGGTGTACTACTTTTGCTACGAAGTCAACATCGTCATTAGGAAAACTGTTTGCGAAAATGTTGAATACGGGCAATTTCTCTGACACGTGTATTATTTTCGATTTGCATTTTAGTAGCCGAAATTATAATTTTCACTATATTTTTCAGCTCAAAAGAACATTTTTGATTGCCATTTTTCCCCGCTCAGTTTTACACCGAATTCGCTGAAATTTGGTTGTGTTATTATTGTACATATTCCCATTTATGCACCCGGATAAAAGCTGTTTTTTGAAATTACATTTTTTTAAATCTTTTTTCAAAGCGCTGGAAAAAAAGTTCTTCGAGACCGTCAAAAAGTCTTAAAATTTGGAAAATGAAAAAAAGCGCTAAGTATATGAAAATTAGAAAACTGACAACAATTAACGAACCATCAAGAAAACCAGTTAAGAGATTATTGATACAAATCGTTCGACGACAACTTAGAAAAGCGCGCACATCGTTCATGTTTTGCCCTAGCTTCTCGATATCGACTATCGATTTTTAACTTCGTGTTAAATTTCCGAATTTAATTCCAAGTAACGAAGTGAAAAGCAAAAATAACACTTCAAAAAATAGTAAATTGTAAACTACTCGGAAAAAGCCAAGGTAATGTACACTCTTAAGGTAGGTATAAAGTAAAACGAAGAATAGGAATTGAATGAATCAGATTTCATTAATATATTCAATTTATAGTATGTCCATTTTGTGCCCATCATATCTTAACCTTCCTCAAGAAAACCACTTTTAAAACAAATCCTATTTATGTACTGGAAGGGTTGAACTTTTCATTTTTCTGTAGAACTGGATTTCTATCGTAGTTTTTCAATTTTATTAAAAAATTTCAGAATTAGGTGAAAGATCGTTTCTTTGGACGTGTCAAGCAAACCATCATACCGTATATCTGAAAATAGGCACCTCATAACATTTTACTTGTACTGAAATTCATTTCTCACATTACGAGAATTTCGATCTTCAAACCACAAAGGCTTAAAACGAACAACAAACACTCGAGATAATGTAATTAAAATCTCATTTTAAAAAATTCGTTGACGCCACTGACGCCAGCAACATACAGCTTGATTGATTACGAAGATATAACGAAGCCATCCATTTCATTGTTCAATGAATCGCACTCTTCATTTAATTTTTCGCTCTTCACTCTCGACCGACTATTTCTTTTAAAACTGTTCAAGAGCAGTAATTAAAATTTAACCAAAAAATAATTCAAAATTAATCATCATCATTCACTTCGTCAGTACACACGAATTTGTTCGAGAAAGTGTTGAAAAAAATTCAACAGAATTTATAGATAATAATTGAAGAGTTGATTCTATGATAAAAGAACCGAGCAGTTTAAACTTTCTTCGGCATCTCAGATCTCAACATGCTGTTTCATTTTAAATTATTGGATATTATCATCTAGGATAACGTTACATAACTCCGATCTTCAAATGTTTAAAAATGAGTACAAAATCACCATTTCATTCTACACAAATTAATGCTGAATTCAGGCTCATTTGAAAGCTTACATAATTATATTTATAATCAGATCTTAAAAATGGAAAAAAAAATTAATGACAGCTAAAATATTAAAATTTACAACCTATTCACGTCATATAGCTATAGACTGATGCATTGAAGAATTTTATCAGCTTCCCATAATGACCGTACAAAAAATTATGATTGCGAGTAAGAAACTCAAATGAAATTGCATTTTCCTTTAAAAATAATTACTTTTTTTTCCCCAAAAAAAATATTTAAATTCACTATTTTCAAAGTGAAATGGATATAATTGTGGGGTTAAGAATTCGTTATCCAATTTCAGCAATATCCTCCCCCAGAATTAAAAGGGGCCTCAAAGGGGGCAAATTTTGAGTCGACCAATTTTGAAGTGGGATGATGTATGATTATCATCGAATGTACAATAAATGGTTTGAGAGCTGCTGAATCCAAATTTTTTATCTCATTTTGGCTATACCCTCCTCCAAGACTCCCATGGAACCATATAGAGCTCAGCTCCGAAAGGCGGTCAGATGTTCAGTCAATTAAAAACTATATATTTTGTAAGTATTGAAAATGAATTCTTTGGACTGGGCGTTCCAGAATTTCAAAGCATAATGTCCGTCCTTCCGTGATTATGATGACGTCAGCATCCCAGAATTTCAAAGCATAATGTCCGTCCTTTCGTGATAGTCCAATTTCATGTTGACGTCATCATCAGAGCCCAATGTTATGATGACGTCATCATACCTACTTATAACATAGGATTTGAAGATTATGCAATAGTCCAATATTAGGATGACGTCATCATCAAAGTCCAATGTTATAATGACGTCATCATACCTACTCATAACTTAGGATTCGAAGATTCTGTGATAGTCCAATGGTAGGATGACGTCATTGTCAGAGTCTAATGTTATGATGACGTTATCATACATACTTATAACATAGGAGACGTCAGAAATTATATAATTACGCAAGGAAATTCAAGAAATTGTATCTGCCACCCCATAGTATACCATAATTTTCGTAAATGTTATAAATAATTGGTTAGTAAAATGAAAATCCGAAAAATAGCTGCAGCCTTCACTGAAGTTTCGTGAAGGCGAAAGATGAATTCTCTTTTACAACATGAGATTATAAAAAGTATCCAAAAATGTTTCTTATAAAAACAAAACAATTCATCTTCAATAACTGTTTTAACTCTATGACGTCATCATCTGTGACGTCATCAAAGAATGACAAAATGTTATATATAGGTATGATGACGTCACCATCTGAGGTTACTATGTTCTATCTGGATATAATGACGTCATCATCTGTATTTACTATGTAATAAATATATATGATGACGTCATCAAGGAAGGACAAAAATTGTATTAAAAATTCTTCTTCAATTCACCTTCAAAGAGTGTATGATGACGTCATCAACCACTTTTTAACATAGGAACCGCAGATGGTGACGTCATCATTCCTAGATACAACATTTTGCCCTTCCTTGATGACGTCACAGATGATGACGTCACACAGTTAAAAAGCGGTTGATGACGTCATCTTTTGATGACGTCATCAAGGAAGGACAAAATGTTGTATCTAGGTATGATGACGTCACCATCTGCGGTTCCTATGTTTTATCTGGATATAATGACGTCATCATTCTTCTTCAATTCATCTTCAAAGAGTGTATGATGACGTCATCAACCACTTTTTAACTGTGTGACGTCATAATCTATGACGTCATCAAGGAAGGACAAAATGTTGTATATAGGTATGATGACGTCACCATCTGCGGTTCCTATGTTCTATCTGGATATAATGACGTCATCATCTGTGTTTACTATGTAATAATTAGGTATGATGACGTCATCATCTGTGACGTCAGAACAAAATGGGACATTATGTTATGGTGGGACAAATGTTAGAAGGGCATTATGTTTGAAACAGGAACGCCCAGTACAAAAGAATTCATCTTCAAAATTCTTCTTCAATTCATCTTCAAAGAGTGTATGATGACGTCATCAACCACTTTTTAACATAGGAACCGCAGATGGTGACGTCATCATACCTAGATACAACATTTTGCCCTTCCTTGATGACGTCACAGATGATGACGTCACACAGTTAAAAAGCGGTTGATGACGTCATCTTTTGATGACGTCATCAAGGAAGGGCAAAATGTTGTATCTAGGTATGATGACGTCACCATCTGTGGTTCCTATGTTCTATCTGGATATAATGACGTCATCATTCTTCTTCAATTCATCTTCAAAGAGTGTATGATGACGTCATCAACCGCTTTTTAACTGTGTGACGTCATCATCTGTGACGTCATCAAGGAAGGACAAGATGTTGTATCTAGGTATGATGACGTCACCATCTGCGGTTCCTATGTTCTATCTGGATATAATGACGTCATCATCAGTGTTTACTATGTAATAATTGGGTATGATGACGTCATCAAATACGAAAAAATGGGACATTATGTTATGGTGGGACAAATTTAAGGCCATTATGTTTGAAACAGGAACGCCCAGTACAAAAGAATTCATCTTCAATAATTTATTTCATGTCATGACTTGTTATTTATTCTCGAAAAAATTTTTTAGTACCTATACATGTACTGTTTCATTTTTTCACTCTTTAATATTTTCTATAGGCTTCATATTAAAACAATTTTATTTTTAAAAAATTTTTTTCAGATACTTTTTATGATATCCTGTTGTAAAAGAGAATTCATCTTTCGCCTTCACGAAACTTCAGGGAAGGCTGCAGCTATTTCCAGTAGGTGTGTAAAGTTACCCCTAGCCTGAGTAACACACGCACTTTGAAGGCTTCATTTTATTTTTGTACCATTTTATTCCGCTGATCTTGATCTTTCTCTACAATTTCGTACCCAATCATCCGTTGATAGTATTATGACGTCAACTTTATGACAGAAAAGGTCAGAGAATTGCCTACTAAGGGCTACAGGGTAAATGGAGAAAAGAGGGGAAAAAGACTAATATTGAAAGTACATTTATACATACATAATGTATATGTAATTTACTTTTTCTCCGAGAAGTTAGTAAATATAAGTAAAAGATGAGCAATTCTTGCCGAAACCGATCTAATTAAAATTAATTACTACACTCGATTATTTTTATACGATTTAAACCCTACTCACCTCCCTTCCACATGCTGCCCCTTTTCACTAATCAGTCTTGACTTTAAGCATATTCTTATCTTCCATAGAAAATCTAATTTCCAAAACCATTTGGAAATTCTATCTGAAAAAAAAAGTGATTAAGTTGATGAAAAAATAAAGAAGCCTATTAATAGGATCCACTGAAAAATAAAACAAATTAATTCATAATGAGAACCCTTTGTACTCCTTGAAGAGGTGTTTAAAACAAATTAAATGAAGAGAAGTGTTTACATTTTTCCACCATCTATAGAGTAATTTGGCTCTCTCGGAATCTTATTTTATTGCGTTCGCCTATATTTTCCATTTTTTTTTTTTTTCTTCGTTCACTCATTAAATATTTTATCCACCTTGGCAAAGATGAAGGAAAAAAGTGGAAAAAGGTCGTCGAAAACTTGGTTAAGAAAAACCTGTGTACTTTTCGACCAAATAATAAACGAAATTATCCAGTTCCTGAAGATGTGCTTCGGTAGAAACGTTTTTTGTTGTTTCGGTATTGTCTTTCTGGGTATATTTGTTTACTTTTTTCCTCCACCGAGAAAAACAAAAAGTGCGAAAAATATTATAACAAATTGTGTGGTACGGAAATATTCGCAACGACCGTGCCCTTTTTATAATGGGCAGTCATGAGGAGGTGCTCGAAAAAAGAGATTACGTAATTTTTATTTGTATATGGCGTAGTAACTCTATTTTGTAGCTAAGCTTTTGCTGCTATAAAGAATAAATCAAAATACGTGTTTCTCTGGAGCAACTATTTTAAACGGGAAATTTCCATAATGTATGCAACCCAAGTTGTGGGCGAGAGAGAAAAAATTACTTGCGTTAATCGCGCACAGTCCATATAAGCTTCAAACTGCTCCAATATTTACAACAGATGCGGAATTCTGCACAATTTCTGTACTTTTTTTTTTTCTTCACTCAACAAAAAAATATAATATGCGTCAGATGTTTTGGTACAGTTAGTGTAAATCTACTATTATACCATCTCACACTTGCAGATAAATGAAAAACTGAGCAAACAGATCTTCACCACTTGACCTTTTATGAATACAATAAACGTATACTTATGTATTCATTTTTTGTTGTTTTAATTTTTAATCCTACCTTGACTTATGAAAAAAATATTGAAAGATGGAAAAATTGGTTGTTTTTGCAAAAATATTTATGCTCTACTGCATGTAACTAAATTATACATTTATTAATCCATTTTCATTCACCAGTTCAGGATAGTTAATGGATTAGGGTAGTTTGGAAAAATATCAGTATTTTATAACATTTTTTGATACCACTGCGCTGCACTTTGGTACTTTCATTTTTGCTTACACGAGAATTAATAATTGACCTAACTTGGGAACAATATTATAGTTTAATAACCATGACCTTGAATTACTTGACCTTGAAATGATAACAACTATTCAAGAAAGTTGATTCTTTTCAATCTTTACATCATTCTCTACATTCTTCAAACCAATTGTTTACATCATTCAGAGAAAAAGGCATTAATATCTGCATACTTACTTCAGGACAAGTCAGATTTTGTATGAAAAATTATAATAGGCTACGAGTAAAATTAATCAGTGATTGTTTACAGTTACACCAATTCCTTACATCAGTCTTCACGTACTTAGCATTCTTTAAACTAATTCTTGAAATTCTTTACATCAATTCTATACATTCTTTACGTCGCGTCGTGTCAATGTGAAGGTAGTCTATACGGATGTAGTCTGCATACACGGACACACAGACAAATTTTCAACTAAACGTCTCTACTTTCGGCCAAAAATACTTTCAGACGATCAAAACTTAGTCAAAGACAGAGTTTAAAAAAAGTGAAAATTAATCAGTAAAACAGCTGATATGCTTTCAATATCTGCAAATCAACCACATCCGCAAACTATTTCGACTAACAATGTTTTGCGTATCATCCCTTTTTCTACATTATTATAATGAATTACGGTAGTAAAATATTTTACATTCGTTTCAGCTCTCATTTTGTATTCGCATACACAAATTGGCGTATTTGCAAACTCTATCTCAGTTCAATCTTTTGATTGCCAATTAAGTTTAATCGTTGTAAGAAAATTCTGCAGTATTAATACACTTTTTCCCTTCATCCACGCTTTTCTATTCGATGCTCACAACTACCAAATTTATTCCATACTTTTTAAACCGAGAAAAGCAATAAATTCTTTGCACTTGGTTTTTTCCAAACACCAATTAAAATTCAACCAATGACTAAACATTACCGGTTTGAAAAAAAATGGAAGAATTAGAAGAACAAGAGAGCTTGGATACAAATTTTCAAGTACACAAGAACCGCAATTACTCTCCCAATTCTGTTATTATCAACAATGCAGTTTGAGATGATGATATTTATAATGGCATTTTATTCTCAATAACTCACTCCTTGTCGATTTAATTTGGAACTATAATTCCTCTTCATGAATGTAAGAAATTCAGAGAAAAAAAGAAAAGAAAAAAGCCATTGTGCAGTGGTGCATAGACTACTATTCTATGATGAACGCGTTAAGTTACATTAAATACATAAATTAAGTATCCACATATGAATCATTATACTCGTACATAGTATTGTTAATTTACAGGATGTTTTATGAAAAGATGTTCCAAAAAAGTAGGATGATAGGCAACTATTGGAACATTTTAATAAAATGAAAAATATTTTTAGAAAGAAGAAAATTATGATTTTTCCTCGTAAAAAATTGACCCACTTTCTCTAGAGGTGTACCTATATTCACACAATTCTCAATAAAAATTTTCGAAATAGATAAGTAATTAAGTTCGTTAAAAATCTATTGGGAGGACCATTTACAATGGATAGTTGATTAAAAACAATAAAATATTCATCTAATGCTGTTACTCTTCACACAGCTCTCAAGATAAGCTATCCTAATAAAAGTAAAAAAAAGTATTATAAATTAATATAGTTAAGGTTGTTAATCGTGACATGTCTTTCGTTTGACCCTGTTATAATGGGTACTTTCAAGTCGACCATTCATTTGTTAGACAGAAGGAAAAAAATGTTTCAATTCTACGAATTAAAAGGACAGTTTTCCTCAAGTCAGGTGTACAATCCTTTTTCCTTCGTCTTTTTTTTTTTTTTGGACTGCTGAAGTTTTGTCGAGCTTTGCTGAGTTTATTTTTCCTCTGCACCGTCGGATCTTTTATTTATGGCCGCGAGCTTGGAATGTTTACTCTAATAAAGTGTTCGGTTTCTTTTAATTCGTGGTTGTGCTCCGACTGTTTTTTTCTCTTTTACTTTTTTTTTTTTGTTTTCACCCGAAATCCATAGAAATCTATAGGTAATTTTTTTCCCTTCATTTTTATTTTTTATGTTTTCTTTTTTCTTTTCAGCTATTACAACCTTGAACCTAACATAGTTACGTGTAGAAATCAGGAAAGTGATACTCTATTAAAGCAGCTAAATATCGATCTACGATACCGTACATTTATGGTATTGAAAAAAACAAAAAGAAAAAGGAGATAGAGGTCTTTGGTTGGTACTGTGCATTACACTAAAGACCAATGACCAGCACAAATGAACCATACGAATATACACCCAGAGAATCTTATCAAGATCAGCTGACAAGTCGAGAATGAAAAAATCATTTACATTAAATTTCAAATTTTTTGCGGAATAATTACAACGAAATTTTTACATCGTAAATTTTGAGCTCAATAAGGAAATATAATTCAGAGATTTGTGACATTCTAATGGTAGAACAAAGTTTGCGTTACTCTTTGATTTAGAATTGGTTCACTACATTCTCATCAGAACAAATTCAATGAACTGTATTTATGAGCTATACAAAATAGGTCATCGACAATAATTTCGGTTCACTTCATACGTGGCAATAATTTAGCGATTGATAAAAAAATTATTTCGCAGTCAGAACAAATTCTCAGTAGAATTTTTCGACATTTTATTTTTTTCAACCAGTAAAAACTATAAGTTACATGTATCTCTGAGAAAGTTATCTCGTTTTAAATATACTTCACGAGAAAGCTAAATTTAATTTCAATAAGTACAGGATGACTGATTTAAAAAGAATCCTTGTACTGAGTTTTGATAGAATAAAAAAATTGAAAATTTTTTTCTTTTATGGGGAGGAGGGATGGTAGAAATTACACATTGAAAGGCTGTTCAATTTTTTTCGAAAGTTTTGAATTTCGAATAAATACAAACATTCGACGGATGTAAACAAAAAATTGAAATTTTCAACGAAATCCGAGAGCTTGTACACAGTCTTTTCAGGAACAAATTTTCTGGATGTTTGTAATGAGTACTCCGCTCATTTTCGACAAATTTCGATAAAGTTTTCCGAGTAACTTTTCAAAATGTGTTTGTTTACTTTGGTAAGGTTCTTATTTTCAAGGACTTCAAGTTCTTAAAATATTGCTATATATTCTACACAGAACTTGATCAACATCCTCAGACAAGTTTGTAAAATATTCGATCGGTTATTTGAACATTTTGTATTATTTCTGTCCGTAATTACGTACTTTACATTTGTCTAAATGAAAAAATTTCATGAACGATTTGTTAGAAAATTTTCAACTTTTTTATGGGAGGTCATTTAAAAAAAAAAAAAGTTTAGAAAGTTTGTCCCAGTTTTGATTGGAAAAATGTATTTAACTTGTACGTGATCTAACCGCTTTTCATGGTGCAAAGGGGCAACCAAAGCATTTAGGAATTAGCAGATGATAAATGGTAACATTTTCTTGATGGTATTTCGATGGGGTTACTTTTTACGTTAAAAAAAAAAAGAGCTCTTCATAAAATGTTTCAGGAAGCGAGCAAACATAGAGACTAAAATAAACTAAAGGCTAGATGTATCCCTATAACTAAAACCTATATCTCATTTTTCAGATCAGGATCGCTTATTCGAGCTTAACGGTGAAAATAATATATTTTCTCTGCGGCTTCATCAAAATGTTACTCTATAAAGAGGCATAAAATGAATGAGAAGACGATTTAGTCGAAATACCATTTTCACGTGCTATTAAAAACCTGTACACCATATTCGCATGACTGGAAAACATTCCAACGTTAGCCACCCCTTTATATTTGGCGGGTAATTCCAACACACGATTACTTTGTGTGTGTGTGTGCGGGTGTAAGTTATTGAGAAGGGCGAGCCGCTAAAAACGCATTAAAATTGTAAATTGCGCAGCCTGGGTGTACGTGATTTGTGGTACTTATGTAAATTACAGCTTCCTTCTGATACTCTCAAAGCGTTTAGGCCTATCCAAAAGAGTGTTGTATTAGCTTTTTGCCTCAATGTTAAATATATCGCATTCAAATGAATAAATTTTGGATTATTCACTCTTAGCGGAAAAACTGAGGCGAAAATTTCGACGGAATTCATATCTGTGGAAGCGGAAAGAATAGGTGCACTTTATTTTCAAGGCCTTACTGAAAAACCAGATGTGCTCAAATGCAGGCTTCGCAAAATTGATTAATTCTCAATAAAATTGTGAAATATGTACTTCTCAGTTGAGGACCAGTAAGATCTGAGTCTAAATTTTTCATTCAGAGTGCTCAGGAGAGAGACCAGGGATATAATTTTTTTTTTGTTCAGTAAATCGATATTTTTGATTTAAATAAAGACCCCGAAAATCGAATTCTGTCAAGAATCGATTATTCAAAAACTGAAAAATCAGAATTAACTTTATAATTATTGTGGTGTCTATATAAAATGTGTATTTGTGTAATTTGTGCGAGTGAATTTTCGTACTTGAAAATACAAATTTCAAATTTCGAACTACGATTATTATAAAATCATGAAAACTAAAAACTGATTTTTCTGCCGCCGACTTTTGATTAACACTAGAAAAACCAGGTTTTACTCGATTACTCAAAGGACCAGGTGGCATCGCATGACACAAGTCGGGGTTTCTCAAAATATTGTTCCTTTGAGTAGTCCATCTCAAAATTTTCAGTGGCGTTCTATATGACGCCACCTGGTACTTCTAGTGTTGAATCGACTTTTTCGATTTCTTTGATTAAATCAGTTTTTTGATTTCAGTTTAAACTATAATCGAAATCGATTATTGCAACATTTTAAAACTGAGCATCTTTTAGAGAAACAAAAAAGTAGATTTATGTAATATTCGCAAAATGTTGTTTTGTCATCCTGTCTATCCAGTACTATACACCCAGTATGATGATGTCGTTATGCCTAAAACATAATAAGCACATCTATGATGACGTCATCTTCCTGCATATACGAGTAATAACATTTTTTTCCTCACCTGTTGTAAATTTTTTAAAACGAACACACCAGCTTTCGACTCCAAGGCATGGATAAATTAGCGAAGTACCTCTGCACCTCATAAATTTTGCTCTTATCAATGAAAATTATCCACCACTGGCGGAAATAGGGGGAGGCTTGGGGGGGCTAAGCCCCCCCAAATCTAAAATTAGCCCCCCCAAAAATTTTTGGACAAAATTTTATTTACGATTTTTTTAGATTTATTCGGGGAGAGGGGAGGTAGGACCGTGTGAAAATTTTTTACAAACAAACATACGTACAAACGACTAATCTTCATCGGGGCTACAGCCCCCCCAAAATCCCGGGTCTATTTCCGCCAGTGTTATCCACCCAACTTTGCAATGATTCAGTATGATTAGTTGTAAGTTAGCCAAATCCGTACCTACTCATTTGGGAGACATTGAAAAAGAGTGATCATTTTTACGTGACCTAAAGGCTAATTCAATGGGCAATTCGTGCAAATAACAATATCGCTATCCATTTTTCTTCGCCATTCACCTAATGAAAGAAACGCAAGTCCCTCACACTTCTCGACATAATTTGTTACTCGCATTACTGCTATAGTCTGGGCTATACTTGGCTGCAAGTTGAGCTGCAAAAAAGTATAAATACAAAATGCCTAACGGGAGTGATGAATTTTGTAGCCAGTTCAACGGAAAAAGGAAGAACAATGGAAAGCATCGAAATACGAGAGAAAAAGATAGGACATGAAGGAGAAAAATTTTCTTGAAAGAAGGCACACGCAATTGCCAAAAAGATGAAATGGCACGCGAACCTCAGCGGATATATTACACAAACCTTTTAATTTTCTTGCTGGTCAATAAGGTACCTAGGTAAGCTGAAAACAGCGTATAAATATTGTGGCAATTTTATTTATAGGATAAAACTCAGGACCACGAAAATACCATCTCTCATTTTCATATTTATTTATTTATTTATCAATGTTTTTATTTGCCATAATATAAAGGCTTGATGACGTCATCAAATTGCTCCTCCTGATCCTGCTCCTCCCACAGCTCCAGACCCTGCTCCGAATCGTCATAAGATTTTTTGAATTTTTTTTCTTACTATACATATACAGAGAAATATTTAAAACCTATCAAAAATCACCTCCGTTTTGATTTCTAGCTTCTTGGGATTCTCTACTAACAATTTTGATTTTATTCAAGGACAGGACTATATTATATTTAAACATGAATTTAATATTGAATTTATATTTTTGAAGGCAGGTGAATGAATTAAATTATTTTATACCCAGACGCCAGAAGAATATGAAATTTATAAGACTACATCGCAGTTGTAAGGCTCCCATTTTTTTCTCTTTTTTTAATAGAATTAAGTAATATTTCTGCGATTTAAAAGGAACATGCCTGGAAATTTCGATGCGAATCGATTTCGTATACCTAGTTTATTTTTCTACCGTATCAGTTTTCTAATTTAATATTTGGTAGAGATATTGATATTATATTTTTTGTTTGAAATAGGACTAAAATGTTTACAACGATCACCATGCTGAATACAAAATAAGCAACCCCCGAAACAAAAATTTGATATTCATATACTAGATTCTCATTACGTTACTCGCAAAATAATAATCTGACCTTGGTATAACATTTAGTGAGTTGCTTTTTGATTATAAAATGCTTCAACGTCCTTTCTCATATCGGCTATAAGTACTCCCTCGACAATAGCACACATAATAACGTCAGTCATTACTCTGTCGACTTGATTTTTTCATCTTTTCTTTCAATTCAAAACTTGAAAAACTGATTTCTGCAAAGGATAGGAACTATGATAGACGAATGGAAGGACATTGGCGGACTTGGCAATTGATACGTATGTTTGTGCTGGCTAGAAATTTTTTTTTCATCCGTCACAAAAACAAACACACTTAAAAATACGACTCGGAAATAAAAAAAGGAAAAAAATTGAAAAATATCAAGAGATTAGTAGGTATAATACGTGCAAATAAATCAAAATTGAATTTTTCGCGAAAATTTCTTTGAACAAAGGGGCTATCTTGATTTTCTGTTGGGGCCGGGCTAAACCCCCGTATGTCAACCGCCGAAGTCCACCTACATGGACGCAGCAGCCATTATTCATGGGATAGCTTCAATAGATTGCGATTTGAGTAAATTCTTCATAAATATCGTTATGTAGACGTCCCTTTCAACGATTCAGAAAATACGAAAAATCAATTTTTTCAGTAAATCCAATAATTTTCCTGTCGAAATTTATCCACTGAGAATTGTAAAAGGTAGCACTTACAGTAATCTCGTTGGCTTGCCTTTTCATTTTTTCTTTCATTTTGACATTTTATTCGCTCATGTCACTTATTTCGACTGGAGTAGACTTACAGTCGTTGAAGGCTACATCGAGTACAAATTCGACGACATTCTGTCACAGCTAACTCAGATAAGTCTACTACGTCACCCACACTGAAGTCTAAACCCTTCCGGACAAAGTTGGAGTCGATTTTTTCACAGTTCACCCTGCAGAAATGTCATTTTAAAAAATGATAAGTGACACTAATATTGCGAGGAAAGAGTTAACCTTTGCACGGTTGAAGATGAAAAAAATTCTCAGAATCTATAATAGCAATAGTTATATACCAGTCTCATTTTTAAATGTATTATTATTACTGATGATATACGAGTAAGAACAGAATTTCTTCAAGTTTATTCGATCGTGTTAAAATAAATGCCCCAGAGAGCATTAGAAAAAAAAAAGGAAAAGCTTCAATTTTTTCTAACTTGGGCAATCTCTTTTACTACATCATCTGAGAAAAACGACTTTCACCGTAAAAAATTATAGCAGCCTGGTATTTTTAGTTTCGAAGGGATCAGAAGTTATAGGTGAGCCAGAGTTGATGTTTACCCCAAATGAAGCGTAAAAGCGTAGGAAAAACTGTCGAAATGCTCAAAGGCATGAAAAATTGGTATCCGCGTATACTTTTGCAAACACGTGAAATTCGTTTTTCGTGTGTGAAATCGTCGACTTCGAAATATTAACTGCCTAGTAAATTTGAAAATTATTTTGTATTGACACGTCGACATTCATCAGTGCCACAGTAATACAGAAAATTTGAGAAAATAAAATGCTTCCGTCGATTCTTGTTTCATTAGAACTTCAAATGGAGGACGAGAAAGAATTCCTAAAACGTAGAGTTACAGACTATAATGATTATAACTTAACGAATAATGAATTTTAAAGAATAAGTTTGATATTATGTAAAGATGGAACAGGAAACCAGAGTCGAGAGAAAAAGGTAACAACACATCACATTTTGCTTTCGTTTTATTCACTTTTGATTCCTACCACCAAAGGGCACTTCCCACCCAGTGGCGTGCTAAGGGTATTGTGAGGCCTCAGCATGCTTTTACTTTGGGGCCCCTATTTTGCCCAAATTTTGCATATTTCAAGGAAATTTTTCTATTTTTCCTAAAAAATGACTGAAAATTGTGAGATGAAATTTTGGGCCCTCAGCATGTTGCTAAGTGAAAGTGAACTTAGCACGCCACTGTTCCCACCTAAAAATAAAACACATGCAGGACTTACAATGGTGGAACAGTTGCCTATCTATATTCAGCAAAGGCACAATATCATAGTAAATTGTAAAACTTTTTTTAGTCTCCGGAAAAAAGTTACGAACGTGACCTATGCTGTTCCTGCTCTCACCTGCAGTTTATTTGATCATACCAATACCTTAAAGCCAAAAAAAACTACGTCCATTTTAAAAAATTCACAAAAAGCGTGAAAAGAGATAGGACACGCATTATTTTAGTAGTAATACTGTTTTCGTCAACTTTTGATGAAGACTGTATTTAATCAGTTATATCAGGATCACGGGTGATGGATATTTATTTATTTGAGTAACAGATGAGGAATTTTGTTTTTTTCACAGTTCTTCAGATGACAAATAAATTATATTGAATTATTTTATTCAACTGGTGGATAGTTTTTTAATCAAAAATGGTGGATAACTTTCACATACGAGTAATTTTTGGATAGTGAAAACATATCTCTTGCGTGTTACAGTAAAAGAGAAATAGTTTTCATTTGATACTTACAAAATGAATGATTTTCAAATAATTTTAAAAAATTTGCATTTTCTTATACAATACAATAGTAGTATAATACGTACTTATAATTTTTATAATATTACAATTATTATAAATTGAGGAGTTTAAAACCAAAATTTATAATCATCATAAAATTATTTGAAAATTTTCCTTTCATTCGGATGACGAACAAAATAATTCAAGAAAGTTGCTGGTTATTTTAATAACGAATTTACTTGCTTCAAGATATCGATTGATCAATATTTTATTTTTAAATACCCCGATTATGTTTTCTCTTAGCCAAACTAAAATATTTCCTTATTTTCAGCGTGTCCAACTTACTAATATATAAACTTATAAATATATGTATAACAGAAGTGAGATTATAAGACAATTATTTATAACTTGACTAGAGTTTTATTTATTTTTCACGCTTCTAAGAATTTTTAATTAACCTTTTATAATTTTGTAAGACTTAATTTTAATTCCTCCCCTTTTCAATGAAGTGTGAAGGACTTTTGATTAGAAGCATGCCTAGATTACAACGACCTCTATATAACTTAGTTCAACATAGCGGAAAAAAAGTTTCTTTTCATCGCGAAGAAAATAAGCTTTTCAATAAATTTTTGTATTAAAAAAATTTCAGTATAAAAAAAAATTTAAAAGTTGACGATCCTGAATAATAGATTATACATGAAAGCTACTAATTAATTTATTCGTTCGCTTCTGTTTTTGACACCTAATTTGCTACATTTCTCAACTAATTCATTTTATATAAAGTATGAAAAAGATTTCCCCTTCGTCATTTTTCTTTAACGATGGCTTAACGAAAAAAAAAATTCAAAATATTTAGTTCTTGAAAGAAAATTTTCGTAGAAACTTTGGACTTTGAAAAAACGTGGGCCGGTTAACTGATGCTAGCCGGATTTCACAGAAGTATAAAAAAAATTTTTTTGAATTTATAGTAGATATTCTTGGAGCTTAAAAACTTAGCGCACTTCATTATTTATAGACCAACTACGAGCGATTAATTCGTGCATGAAAGAAATCGAGTAAATCTTGTCTTAAATAATTTCCTTTGGTTTTTAATAAAAATAATTATAATACTAACTAGCGTAGAAATTGGGTCACGTCTGCAGAAAAATGGAAAAAGCAGTCTGTTCCCGATATTAAAAGTGTGAGGGGCGGGTGAGAGAGAGATACTAAAAATTGATTCATTATCAGCGGCTTCTTTATTTCTTTTTACAACGGTGGGTATAATAATCTCTCAAAATCAAAAGACAATTGTGAATAGAATAGGCGGGGAAATACACTTTCTACAACATGCATCTCATAGTGAAAGTAAAAATTTCAAATGCTATTTCATTTTTGAGACCTATATGAGCCCCAGATAACTTTTTTTGCAACTGTACAAAAAAGTTCAATAGAATATTTGAAATAAGAAATTAGTACTAGTGTGCCTCAATATCAATGAGTTGTTTTCCTTTAGAATCGAAGAACAATTTCAGAGTCAAGGTCTGAAGACAAGCAGAAAACATGATACATTATGGTAGCCATAAATTCAAGAAATAACAATGAAAAGGCAACTACCGTAGAAGCAAAAAAAGAAACCGTTTCTAAATCGCATCAAAAAGGTGGAATCACTTAAACCAGCGATAAAGTGCTCGAAATAAGGTATATGTGAGCAATAAAATACCTGTAAAATAAACGAAACTCGCATAAAAACGAGCTGCTCGACTTGAAAGTAACGTACGCGCATTCGCCTAAAAAAAAAGACACACGAATGAGGCCAGAAATTGTTAGAAAAAATTTATATAGATTGAAGTGAAAAAATTTTCGAACAATTTGAAGCCAACTAGTTTGCCAGAAAATTTTCGAGCTCCCTGAATATAAATCCAATAACCCATAAGCCATATTAAGATACTAATGTTTTATTGTTCAAAATTATATTTTGTAATAATATACGATTTTATAGGTCAATATTTCAAACACACCAACTCAAAATTCACTTTACGAATATAACTTATTCGTATGTAGGTATATATAGGTATAAATGCAGTGAAACAAGAAATTTCATTCGATGGTTACAGAAAACGTGCTCCTATCAGTTAAGACGTCAGAGGTCAATATTAAGGAGACGAATGAGTGAGAGAAGAGCGAGGGGATGTGGCTTTAATTTTGGTGCAGATAAAATATCGAGTTAAGCAGAGAAAACGGGAGCAATGTCATATGATAAGCAATCTCACGATATTAAAATTTATATACATTGTTATATTAAACTGAATTTCAAATTGCATTCAGACTTCATGACAATTGAAGCAGCTCTTATTCAAATTTTTATTTTTAAAAGTGAAAAAAAAAAAACAAATTGGAAAGAAGGAGCTGATATTAATCATCAAAGTTATTTACACCAAAGGAACTGCATATTTTATGGGTGCTTGTTGATTTGACTACTTGGCAAGTATCTAGTTGATATACCCGACTATTATTAATAAATTTTTTCACATCAAAAGCCATGAGTACAGATTGGGTGCACTTGTGGTCTGATCCATACGTTTGTTCTTACATGCCAAGATACTGGGTTATTAAGTAATTCTACACAAAGAGAAGAATGTGTGGTCCCTGTCAAACATCCTGAAATAAAAACGATTAAAGAGAATAAGTATCGAAAGATTTTAGAAAGTAAAACTTTTAACTCGAAGAAGTTGCGTAGGGTATGTAATGTCTTTCTTCACCCTCTATCATTCCAAAATTCTCAAACTTGTATAATTCTAATATGTCTAAAAGCTTGTAGGCTTATCCTAAACGTACCTCAAGATGTTTAAAATTGTTTAAAATTGTTTAAAAGCTTCGAAAGTCGTTACCATTTCGAACAAACGGGTAAATTCTTACCGTAAATTTTCCTCCCTTTTAACTCAACTTTCGCTCTTTTTTTCAAAATTAAATAGGAAGCGATTTTAAAGGTACAAAAAACAATTATCATTAGGAATAGAATTTCATTTTCTACCCTTCTCCCGTCAAAGAATGTTCTTTCGAAAAAATTCGTTATATCTAAAAAGATGGACATCTTGAAAATGATAACTACTCTCTTCCAAGTAATGAGAAAACATTACTTTCCACGATTAGACGTTTTTCCTCTCTCGCCCATTTTATAGCAATCGTTTTTCGACTTATTTCGTGACTTCTGTCAGAATGAACGTTGATTTTTTTTTTTTGCAGGAAAAATTACCCACTATAATGGCATCAATTACCATCGTCTAAATTACATTTATTAAAAAATTGAAAAAATGCTAGATAGAATATAATGACAGGTAAGCCTAAGGAAGATACTGCAGGTATTATATTCTTTGAAAGTTGCAAAGATACTTGGGAATTTAAAAATAAATGCATTAAATTTTTATTCAAAAGATAGATCTAATTATCATTTTCTTTTCAAATTACACCAAAGGTATAGATAAAAAGTTTCAGCAGAATTATGCAGAAATTCTTAGAAAATATTTCGATTTGCATTATAATACGAGTACATAATATTAAAAGCTAGTATTATGTGTACTTTAAATTCCCTGTTCTGAAAAGTAGTGAGTTAGTGAGGGCGTATTAGTAAAATGGTAAATGATGCATGTACATATACATATATGTATAGACTAGTGATGGGAAAAATTGTTCTTTTGTGAAACCTGCTTTGACTGCCCTCAGTTGTTTCAAAAACCTGCCTGCTCCTAAACTGTTCCGAGTATATTTAAAATAAACGCAGCTCCATTTCAGCTTCTAGTTTTTTAAGCTGGTATTACGCGGGTTTTATTTGGGATTGGTTCAATAATAGTCGATTTTTTTCTGTGTTGTTTACATAGTTCAACTGGGACCGAGAAGGTAATATTTATAGAGTTGCAGTAAATTGTGTTTTATGAATAAAGAGCGAATTTTGAGCAAATTTGAACAAATCTGAGCGAATTTTGCGCAGATCTGAGTGAATTACGAGTGAATTTGAACGAATTTCGAGCGAATTTAAGCTGATTTCGAGCAAATTTTAAGTGAATCTGAGCAAATTTTGAGCGAATCTGAGTAAATTTCGAGCAACCACCATACATGTATAGGAAGAGTAATTTGTAGTAAATGAAGGCATTCTATGGAACACATAAACCATGACACTTGCATGTTCTATGGCGCCCTTCTTAAAATTTCTGCTTATTGTGCAATCTGTATGAACAACCTCTTTCAAATAGTAACACAGGGCTTGAGTCTTCCTTTAATGACTCGAAGAACACCCAAAAACGGTTCCCAGTTAATTTCCCGAATCCAAATTTCCGAATGGACAGAATCCCGAGTTCGGGAACCCACTTTTGAAAGTCAAAACCGGTTGTGCCATCCTTTACTTATATTATTTGTTTTGTGGCTATTAGAGATGGCTTCAGCGCGCTGATTCCACAGCATTGGTGGAAAGTGTGGTGGTGATGGTGGGGTAAAATTATTTGTGGTGATGTGTAAGAAAAAGAAGGCCTCATCAGCTATTATCGGTATATTCGGGAAAAATAGTATTCGGGAAATAGGATTTGGCAAACAGGTATTTGGGAAAAAGGATTCGGGAAAAATGTATTCACAGAAAAGTCCATTCGGGAATTTGGATTCGGGATTTTGACCCGGAATCCCCAAAAACCGTCGTCGTCTGATTTCGATAAACATATCAAGCGTCCATGAAAGGTTATTATCTGCAACCTTTATTGCGTTTGTTATCAGAACGCAGTTCGTGTCCAAAAGCAAAAAAATAATATTTACCATAGCGCGTAACTCTCCACAATCCTTCCATCGTAAATGAAAGGGGCGAGTATTTTCGGCGCCCTATAGTATTTACTTTTTCAACATACGAGACGATCGAGGTAAATTTACGCAGTTTGAAAATTTATATTATGCCTACCGAAAGTTCGAGTAAAAATGATCAAAATATCGAGGTTAACGCGTCCCTTAGTACATTATAACCGTTTTCATAAAATTAATCCTTTCAATACCTCCTCCCCCCAACCCCTTCTAATTTAAAGACATGATAATATTGTCCTCGTACAAATGATACACCTTACATCGAAACTCAACCTGATGAGAATTCTTCGCAAAATCATCGTGACTGTAAAACGATTGACCCGAATTCGAAAAATTTCATTATATTGGCGATGTGGGAGAGGCTGTTGGGATGCAAGAACAGAGGCTTTCTCTATTTTGCTGGGTACGCTTCCGCAGCCCGATATTAATCGGATTTTAAATTTGAATTGTGATACGTTTGGCATGCGTTTTTATTAACGAACGAAAATTAGTTGAAGAGGTGAAGACCGTTTGTCAAAATATTTTCCTAAACTCTAATTTCGGAATACAAACATAAAACATGTGATCAATTATACTCGATTACTATTGTTTAGTTTAACAATATGGACGGTCGCAGTTCAAAACCGGCCAGTTTCCAAAAAATGAAATCTTGTTTTTCAAATTATTTGATAAGAATGCACTCTTTTACATTATAAGTACTTTAGAATGAAAAACACCCAAAAAGCTGTATTACCTCCTTCAAAATACATTTGATATAGAAAACTGCCAAAGCTGATGGAACCTAAACATACACAAGTTCTGACTATTTTGTTAGGGATCTCAGGCCAGTGATGCTATTTATTTATTGTTGTTTTTGATCACGCTGTTTTATGCTTGTATGTACTCGTATTTTGAAACAGAGTATAAATACTACGTGTAGCAAAATACCTATGCTTTGAATTGTTAACTCGACATTTGAAAGCACAATTTTTAAAATACTGAAATATATTATAGTGACTGTGTTCCATGTATTTCATCAACCTCCGGTTGAACGAGAAAATAAAAAGTGTCATCACATTAAATGTTTAAGTTTTGAAGCTACTGAAACTCAGCTTTTTTTTAAATGCAAGAATGTTCACACTATTTATTATTTAAACGATAGAAGATAAATTTAAACACCGTTTGCAGATATGGAGTTTGAGGAACACAAAAAGGTAGAATTGAATTAGCAAAGTCGTATATTAATAGTTAAAACAAAAACGTAAAAAAAAAGTATTTTCCGTCAATAATAAACATTGTCTGCAGAAAGCGAGATTCTAATAATATGCTTCCGACATCACCTAAAGCATACGAAATTCAAAGCCTAATAATTTAATTTCTGTTTTTTAAATGTCAGTTTTATTTTGACGTGTCGGCGAATTAATTCATAGGGAAGCACGTGGTAAACATAAAATTAATATTTCCCAGCGAAACTTATAATTAGAAAAAAAAAGTAAAGTCTTATTGGTAGTTCCGATTTATGAAGGGCAGTGATGAAACTCGTCACTTCACCGTATAAAATTTTATAACACCGTCCAGTTGAAAAAATTGTGGAGTTATGCGACAATATTTTGAGGAGAAAACACAAATTATATCACTTATTTCCATATGATGGACTAGACAAGCTCAAATACTTTTATTAAGATTTCTATAAGTGGCCCCCTGAAATAACCCTACGCCCAATTAGGGGTTCTGTGACCCTACATTTTTGACGAGTCTTACGTCAATGGCGATTTAGGGAAGAGTGAAGTTAAAACAAAATTGGTATTTGTTTATTTACAATGTTTCGTATTTTATTAAAATGATAAATTGACTTTTCATGTCAAAAAAATTATTTTTAAAGTTAGAGGAGGGTTGTTTTCAAATATTCAGCGGGGGGTGGGGGGGCTCGTCAGTGAGCGAAGCGGATAAGAACACCTCCGAGTTTAATTCTCGTAGCTAAAGTCTCATTAAGCGCCTATTTTATAATTTACTATAATATGTCACCTTCATTAAATTTCAGCCCATTCATTCTCCCATAAAATTTTACGATTCATGGATAGTTCGATTCTGTCACAAAAACATGTACTTTCCTAATGCTCGATAATATGTACTTATAATTTCTTTAATGAAATATTAGTTGGCATCAGAATTTATTGACTAAATCCTAGCATGTTTCTTTCAAGCGATAATTTTTGGGGCAGTAACAATATTCGAGAAGTAACTTCACTTTCAATTTTTCTTATAAAAATTTAATGGCATAAAGAATACAGTACTCACAAATTTTAAAACAAAGAGTAGGCTCCCCACGTAATGAATAATTTGTTCCGTGTTTTGAATCAGAAAAGAAAAAATGTCAGCCAACATAAAAATAATGTTTGCCAAAAAAGTGTAGTAACTTTTTTTTTTGGAACACGTGCGTATCGCATAATATATTCACGCATTGAAGACAATGTTTTTTTTTTTTAGTTGCAGAAGCTGTTGACTTGGTCATCTCTAAGTGGATCTTTTCAGCAAGTTTTCAACAGAAAACCTTTCTATTTCACTCAAAATATAATTACGAATGAAGTCAGGTTGATTCAGCATTAGGATGGTGCAAAGGTAATTCGAGAATCCCTCTCACTATACAGATAGCCATTCCTACACATAGGATGCATAACCGTTTCACTCTCACTCTTAATAGAGGAGGAAGAAGAGTATAAGGTAGCGAATTTTTCAACAGAAAAAAATTTCATTTCAGTCAGGTTAGGGAAAGAGTCCTCCCTTTCCAATCTTAAGATATCTATTCATAATATTCTCATTAAACATACAGGTAGTAAATTTCTTCCTCTGTAATACAAGATAAAAATAACAAATTAAAAATTCATTATAGAATCATAGAATAGTTGATTAAGTTATTGCCTTAAGTATGTATAAGCTCACAGCAATAAGTATATAGATATTGAAGTTGGCTTTCATTTGGAGCTCATGATAATACGAACGTTAAGTCTCAATTCTAAGTGTCTCAATGCAGTTCAGTGGAGCAATGACACCTTAGAGAAGTACAAAAGACAAAGAGGATTAGGAACAGTTTGGCAGGATAATAAAATTGAAATTATTTTTCAACGGTTTTCCGAAATACTGTATTTATGACATCGCAGTCAACTTACACAACCAACCAGGCCTTCGAAAAACGACCGCATAGCCTCAAACTCGCATTAAATGAGTAGGTAAGCTTCTTATAGACTATTCACTCATAAAAATAAGCTTCGACAGTCATTTTGTCGACCGTCGTTCGACTCAAAATTAATTCCTCCACTACGCTAGCAAAATGTTGCTTTTCCATAGCTCAAAGATATTTTTACAAAATTCATTAAAAAAAATTTCCGCAGCCTTGGGAGAGAACGTTAATATATATTTCGTACACCAAATTCTCATCGATCATTGTATTTGTGATTTTGAACGCTTTTTGAGCGACTTTCACTTCGTCTACCTCCTGAACGTCGACATTACAGCTTCAATTCAGTCTGAACACTTTTGTCTTTCGATTTATTAGAAAGGGTTTTCAGTAATACGCTCGTAAATCTGTTCTCCAAAGATATCGTTTTTTCGTCTTTCATTTTATATCCTTTTATATACAAGCTACAGTCGTTTTCTCACCCCCAAGTCTGGACGGAAAATCTTTCAATAAAACAAAATGGCATGATAAGGAAAATACGAGAACGGAATTTGTTTTTAAAAATGATTCACTCAGGGGCTCCTCGCCGCTATCCTGTTCAAACATCTCGATTACTTCACTTTTTAATGAAACCATTCGTTTAGGCTTCTAAAATAAACGAAACTAAGCTCTGCAAAAAATTTTCTTCTTAACGCAGAATCGTTCAATTTATGTAGGTATTCATTCTTGATTCAAACATGAACCCAATAAATTTCTAAAGAAAATTCCATAGCCTCCATGGAAAAAATGCAAGAAGATTTTATTTGGCCAAGGAGGTCGGACCATAATATGTATAGTTTTCTGATAACTAAAATAATTTTTTCGATACGAAAACATTCAAAAGAAAAATTGAATCTGTGCAGCCATTTGGGAAATAACAGTCTACTTAAAAAAATTGACGAACAACACTTGTGAACTTGTGATACATATTAACCCGTATAAGGGCAGGTTTTAAATATAAAAAAAAGAGAAAGAGTGAAGGAGAAGTAGATAGAATTAGATACATCCAAACTTGAACGAAAAATATTTCCACGTGCTGATGAGGTATAAACATAGTACAAATTATAATACTTAGCTTACGTTCATTCGTAACGGAAACGGTCAATTCTAAGACAAGTAAATGAAGAAAGGGAAAAATTTAAAAACCATTTCAAAATTTTATTTACGATTATTATATGAATGGGAAAAAAAAGGAATTTAATAGCAACAGCTAGATGAAGAGCATCGAGAGTTGGAGAGAGAACTAAATGGATCCCTCACAGGCTAATTTGAAGTTGAGAGGCTAACGGTTAGGTAATGAATGAATAAGAATCTTGAATTCAAACAAAGAAAAATAAATGTGAGTCGAGAATCCGTAGTAGAGAGTACTTTGCTAAGTGTTCATAAAATTGAAAGTTTGAGACACAAGCTCTTTCGCTCGAGACAACGCATAATGTCGTGGCTGTCGTGGGGAATTCCACTTGCAGATCAATACCACGTAGTACATGAGGCATTGAAATTTCGGTATTTATTGGCTGCCAAGGAATTTTAAATACGGATGAATAAGTTTTCTTCATTTTTAATTGCTTAGCAGCTAAGTATAATACTGAAATTTCAAATTTCAATTCTATATCGTCTATGAAACAGCAGTATCGCTGCTTGTTTTGATTGTTCGAATTTTTAAAACTTAGAAAATTACATCATATTGGCCAAGTAATGGCGCAAACCGGAATTTTTCAAATATCTTAGTTTTGAATTTATAAAATGTCAAAAATACTCAGAATTCAATTCTGAGTATTTTTGAAGAGAATTGGTGTGGAGAAGGAAATAAGTCTAACCCCTATCCATCGGAGAGTAGGCTAACCATCATAAATGAATTTAACTAATGTTGTTCTGTCTACGGTTATTTGGTAGTGAACTTGAAGCGGAACACCCTGTATAATACGTAATATTATAAAATAATTATTTTATACTCAAAAGAGGGTTAATAGTAAAAAAGATAATTTTTATCATGTTTTAGGAAAATTCGTGCCTTGAACTGAGCTTGAATTTACTAGCTTACGTACAGGCAGTGTTCTTACACACATAGTTAGTGGTTAGCCATGCAGTAACCCGAAATGTCGTACATGCACCACAAATTACAAAACTGATAAGTTTACTGTACCTACATCATAAGTTAGTCTATAGCGTAAAGGTAGTTGAAAACTTTTCCTTCTATGGTCGAAAAAAATTCATCGAAATTTTGAGACTCGCGGCTTTCACAATCGATTCTCTTATCTAAATAAATATTAAGATAGTTTAGTGAACGATAAAAGTATAGGCTAACAAATGTCTTCTGCGAAATCTTAACGAAGGTTAAAATTTTTTCTCATTCATTTGCGTATAAGAAAAACTATTTTCAAATTTATCTCCGTTCTCAGAATATATGTATATAGGTTTCTTATGGTTGAAAATACGAAAGCGAATTCTCGCTAGCATTTACGCCCATTTTTAGTGACGTTTGGCTTTATTACAAATGAACAAAATTCCATCCAGCAATAATTGAATAAAGAAGAAAACGGAAGAAGTCTCTTTTTTGAATTTTATTTCCATTCTGGCGTCGCATTGTCACACAGACCTATAACTTAGCACATGGATTTCAAATTTACGTGACATGTGAGTTTTGATTTTCATCATACATCCATTCGAGCATGAAATTATATGGAGAAAATAATGAAATTTGGGTGTCGTAAAAAAATTTACAGTTTTTATAAAAGACGAAAAAAATTTTTAGAGAAATAAAAAATTGACGATGACAAGAACTGAAAATTGACGCAAATGCCTTTGAATAAAATTTTAAAAAGTATTTTGTTTTTCTTTCAGTGTTAGACTGTAAAATCGAAATTTCGGTTAAACCTGCTTGTTTGAATTTAAAAACAGAAATTTTCGTGATAATAATGTATTGGATAAAAAGTTTGCTTATTATTGCTGGTGCTGGTTAAAAATATAAAGGGAAGAAGAAAAAAAAAAGCATAGGTAATTTACTTTTTATTATATAACACGCTGTGCCCTTAGCTACCAATTTAGTAGATAAAGATTTTTTGTCATTATTAGAACGCTAAGTCCTACAAGACGAGAATTTCGGCGGTGCGTTTTTCGATTTTCCACAGCAACTGATTGTATTTCCAGATACAACCGCTAATATAGAATATGTTTTTTGTTTTGTTTTTTTTTAAATGACGATAAGAATTTTGAGACTAAAAGCCATTTTCTCACGCCCAGGTTTAAAATTTTATTTGAAACATCAGACTGTTTGCATTCGACTATCGGTTAGTGTCATACGTGGGTAGTTTAATGGCAGCTTTTGAAATTCTTGGGGCTAAATGAAGCGGTCCAGATGAATTGATACGAGCAAACAATTGGAGCTTCGGATTTTCATAATCATATCTGATAACTCGAACAGGCAAGCGCTATGTTTAGGAATGGTTGACATGCGAATGCCTTTAGTAGAATATCAAATGCCGTACAAATACATGTATAATGACTGCAGTATTTACTTAATAAGTGTCGGTCAATTAGAATAGTTATAGAAGTTGCCCAAATCGGTCCGGTATTTTTATTTAGTTTGGTAACCGTCAACAATGACAAATTGTTCCTATCTTCCTGCGACATTATTTAAATTCCTTCAAAACTGAGGGTTGATATTGGTTCAGGACTTTTGAAGTTATTGCGATTACTGATGAACCAATATTTTGTCAATGATTTTACACCTAATCAAACAGATTGAAACAAAACTTAGGACTTCTGTATATTGTAAATGATATACATATTTATGAAAGACAACCCCTTGAAATTTTTTTGGCAACTGAATTTTTTCTTTTTGATTTTTATAACATGCTCCGAAGAAAAACTTTTCCAGCAGAGCTTACTGCGTTGTAGTTTTTTATTATTTTCCGATAAGTGAACAACTCAACAATCTATGCGAAGTGATTGCCATCTTGCACTCTCCTTTGACAACTCTGATTTTCATTAATTTCTATCACATCTGCGCGTATAGGGCATCTTTGAATTAATATGAAATATTTCCAAGAAAGTAGATATAATGAAATCTAATTTTGTTTTTTTACATTCTATGGTGCTGTTTTGAATTTATTTCTCAGAAACATCTATATAGAGCCTCACCGGGAAGAGGGTGATTAAATACCGAAAACCAATATCCGTTAATACTCGTATAGTTATATTGGAAATTATAAATTTATATGTATATAATCAAACTTTTGAGTTTTTGATCAAAATAAAAGTTAACACGAGTAGAGTTCAACGAATAATTACAAAATAGATATATAGACTACTTATTTATTTCATTCGAAAAACCATCATTACTGGTTTAAAAATTACATTGATTCTTGGAGATTCTCAAACGAATGAACCTTGGAATTGCATAAATTAGTACCTATCTTTCGCAAAAGTATCTCTCAATAATTTATAGAAGAATAATAATGATTATCTTTGATCGACTAAATATATGAAGAGTATTTCCGAGTTTCAGCAGCAATAAAATTGCAATGAAACCTGCGTTCGTCTTAGTATCTTCCTTCGTACTTTTTTTTCGGTTCATTAAAAATTATTTCTATCATTTTGATATAATATTATTTTTCACATACTGTAGGTGGATTAAAATTAGACTCTATACAAGAACAGAATTAGAATGTATAAAAATAATATTTGACGATCATCATATATTATTCAGCTATCAAATAACCTGAAATCTTTGTAGATCAGATATAACCATTAGTCTAATTCAGGCTAAAATTACATGTTTCCTTTCATTTTTAAATAACCAGAATACCATTAGATAGTACTCTTCACTATACTTGACTAACAGTTTTCAGTTCGGCTAAAAAGTGAAACTGAAATGCTCATCAAAATAGCTGAAAATTACTTAAAACCGAAAAAAGTGAGTTCCCTCATCCGGTGTAACCGCATCTAGTACACAACTACACAGTATTATAAATTAAAATAAAAGATTAATGGAATTTATGCACTATAAATTTTAAGCGATAAAATAAATAAAGTTTTTTAATAACACATGCTCGTATGCTCTGTAGCCCAAGTTGACTATAACTATAATATTTTTTTTTTTTAGAAATTAAGAGCAATTTCACATATCTATACTACTCTACTAATTTGAAACACTTGAACCTTTAAGACAAGAAATCCTAACATAATATGCTAAGTCAGTTTTTTCAACGAGCATAATAATTATTGGACGTAAGATGGGTAAATAACTGAAAGCACGGACAAGTGCATTAAAAAAAAAATCAAAATTTTAGAATATTTGATTACTTTGATGTAGTTCAAAAGTAAAGAAAAAACAGGATTTCGAATTACAAGATAAATTTTGTTCCAATTTACTCAAACTCGTTTGACTACTTTTGAAAAAAAATGACATTTTTTATGTTTCCATGCGATTTCACAAGTTGAAATTTTTTTAGATCTAAAATAAAATTTTCTTTCAGAAAATGTTGAACAATCGTCCTTACTTCGCAGCAACGTAGCCATAGACTAGACGAGATCAAAAGAGTAGATACAATATTTTTTAAACTTCAATTTTGCCTCTTCGAAATGAAATTTCTCCTCTGGCATTTAGCCGTATAGCTAAAGTCTTGCACGGCGAGAAATTTCAGCAGTAATTTTCACTATTATGTACATATGAAACCAGGAACAAGTTATGAATTATGGCAGAGAATATAACATTGCGCTACAAAAATAGTAAAATATACTACTCGTATCTAAAATGGTAAAAAGTAATGTAAATAATTATTAAGGATATCTACAGTAAATAATTTTTTTGTTAGTTTGATATGAGAAGTTAGACTGTATAATATCCACAAAGTATAATTATAACACTACCACATTTTCTCAGTGTGGAATAAGCTTAATCGATAACTGATGAAGAACTGGGAATAAATGTGATGTGATCTATGAAAAAGTAGACTACTTTAAGTCAGAAATTTGATTTTTTTTTCTCTGAATGATCATTATAGAGGAGGACAAGCCAAACACAGAAAACAAATCACCTCAATAGGATGAAAATCAGCTGAGATACGACTTTTCGTGTTTCAAATTTGTAATCTTAAGAAAATAGACTTTGAAGTTGGAGCGTCCCCTTATCAACAACGTGAGAACTCTGACAGTACTTGGAGGAGTAAAACTTCACGAACGTGGTGTCATGTAGATGTGTAAACATGATAAAATTTCGAATATAAAATTTTTTTATTTTTTGACCTGACGATCCTTTTTTTGCCTGTTTTATAATATTTAGTATTGTCGACTTTCGGTACCTTTTTTTTTAGATCAGATCGAAAACCCCCACAAATCACAATAACAGCTGACATATCGTAAAACAAAAAGTTATTAATTTGTTTGTAAATGGGCGGATGTTCAAGAAATTCAAACTTCAAATATGAATAAGAGCCATAAGACTGGTGAGTTTTGAAGCATTCCTACACAGCTCTTATTGGTTCCAATAAAACTTCCACTCGTTTATTTCCAAAGCTTCCATAAAAATGTAGCGACTCATTAAAATGAAACAGCGTAATTTTAAAACTTAATTTTATTCTAAAAATACTAACTTCACGTCTAATTTTTATTGTCATAACAATTTTCTGGTGAATAAAAAATTCAAGAAGTCATCAAAAGGAATAAAAATCAAACAATTATATGATGTGATCACGAGAAAATATCCTGAAACTTCGACAAATAAATTTTCCAAGAGAACCATAAACCAAGGTTTCAGATCATCTCTATTACATTTCAATATGTTTATTATTCATGCTCATGAACAAAATAGCTTATTATAGCCAGATATTTCTTCTCAGTTGAATACAAATTTCATTTGAAACGTGCGTTGAACTTGACAAGATGCCCTCGACCTACTGCTCGACCTTTGACGAGACAAAGTGCAACAATCGGATGTCAGATAAACGAAATTTTAGTCACTACAATTTACCTTTAATTCGCCACTAACTGGTATCTCTTCAAAGCTCCCAACCGCAGATTTTTGCACTTCACTAAGAAATTGACCTCCAGATTTTGAAATGATAAATTTGAAAATAATCACTTCGAATGAACACCGCAATAGAAAAAAAAAACACGGTTCAACACTGATAGCGAGTTATAAATTCTATACAAGGCGAATAACTCCCTATTTCAAACTATTGAAAACGACAAGCAACGGTAACAAGCAAAATTTGGTAGAATTAAATAGATGCAGAAATTGATAAATGGAAAAAACTGGCGAAAAAAAAAAAATACAAACACACACACCGCAAACTATAATATCGAAAAATTCACATTTACTGGGGTCCAAAGGGTAATGCCACACGTCTACAACAAAATTCGGCAAAACTTTCTACAAATTTTCAACCAAAAAAAGTTTCCACAAATTTACCAAAACTTTTTTCAAATAAAATTTATAAAAATTATTTTTTTAGCCTAATAATATTTCTGCAGAAATTATTTACGAAAGTTTCGTCCGTCTGTACGTGAATACGAACGAAAAATTTTCATTTTGTTTCGCCTACACGTGAGAAGAGACTGCGTTTTTTGGGGGATCCACGACGAATGTTTTACAAAAAGTAATCTCAATCAGCCGTTCGTAGTTATAACGTGCCCCCAAACCCCCTCCCCTCCCTACATCAAACTCTCGATGATAAAAAAAGCGTTTGCGCTCGTTCGACGTTCGTTCTTCGTGAAGTCTTATAAAAATTTTTTCAACTTTGAATTTTTTCTCTTTTAAAATAATTTTATTTATCGCGAGCAGACCTATTAGATGAAAGGCAGGCGGAAGATAATAGGGAAGAGGCACGTTTTCGCTAAAGAAAAATTAGTCTGTAAACGATTAAGACTAGAAGATTTACATTGTAGAACACGTATGTTTGTTGATGAATTTCAGTGACGTCTGCTGTAGGAAGTATGAATTATGTAATCATTTACTCATGATCAAAGTTATACGGTCAGTTATTTTCGAATAACTCAACTTTACGATCATATTTACGAGTCATGAGCTATATGTTTTTCCTTCTCAGAATCATACGCCGAGTATTGGCAGAAAGTCAGTAGGCGGAGAGCATTACCTGCAGGTACTCTATATTGGAATCATTAAATATTTATAGATAGCTTAGTGGTAACCTCTATTCACTGGTTAAAAGTGGTACACTTGTCATAAAACGGCAGATTTCGCCCACATGGTTCCATCATATTGTACTATTTCTTTTCTTAATTTCACCTATAGTTCAGGAAGAACAGGAAATTAAAGATAACAGGACTTTTGGCTATGAATGGCTTTTGTGCGGCCACAGTAGCGCATTGAAGGCGTCAAAACTAGTTTTTTGCTTATAACTTTCTAACTGTTCATTTCTCAAAAAAAAAAAAGTTCAACACGGAAGTTGTTTCCTATGGAATTGACTGCAATTTGTATATCAGACATTTGTTTTGTCTCTCCAGTAAGCCGGGTGTAGATTCAAAAATCTCCAACTCCACATAAGTGCTGCCGCACAAAAACAAAAAAATTAATATTTCTTTCCTCACGCAAACGATATAAGTATTCTACGCTGAGAGAAAAAAATAGTATTAATTACATACAATATAAATAGAATAGTAACTTTTCTCATTATAGTTGAAAAAATTAATATTTATTGTAAACTAGCGTGGCCCGAGGGGTCTACGCCCCCTCATCGCTCAAATTTTTCTAAAATGCTGCTTGATTCCACTCAATTCTACTCAAATTTTGCTCAATTTCACTCAAATTTTGCTCAATCCCGCACAAATTCCGCTCATTCCTCTCAAAGTCCACTCAAATTTTGCGTTATTATGAAATGATTAAGTAGAAGTGTAGAATAGAATTCAGTTATCAAAAATATTTTCATCTAGCTGTGAAATCAAATCTCTAATCAAAAAGATTCATATATCATCACATTTCTGAGATTTCCCTCTTTCAAATGGGACAAATACAGCTTCCTACCAGGGGTGCTGTGATCCCCCAAGGCTTATGAGGAGTGCCCCCCTCTAGGTCAAATAGGAATGATGACAATCCCCCCTCCCCCGAAGGCGCAAGAAAAATTTTTTGGTATTCGATTATCTTTAAAATTCTTTTCTAAATTTGAAAAAAAAATGGGCCCCCCCAGAATCGTCAAGGAGGAGTTGCTCCTCAAGATCATGCCTTCACGGCACCCCTGCTTCCTACCTTCAGTAATAGCAGAGTAATCGAGAGATGAAAAATAACATGAAACATAGCATGAAGTTCATCGTTTTGTAGAATGTTTCAATTATTTACAGGGAACTAAGACATCAACTCGAAAAAGTAAACATGATAAAAGATTTTTGATAGTTTTTTCTTTCTAATGAAACCAAATTCAGCTTTCTACCTTCAGTGATAGCAGAGTAATCGTGAAATGAAAAATAATCTCGAGATGAAAAATAACATGAAACGTATCATGAAGTTCATCGTTTTTATGGAATGTTTCAATCATTTACAGGGAAGTAAGCCATCAATTCAAAAAAGTGTATATAGAGAAAGATTTGTAATAGTTTTTTCTTTCTAATGAGACCAAATTTAGCTTTCAACGTTAAGTAAAAGGAAAGTAATCGCAAAATTAAAAATAATTCGTTTACGAATTTCGAGTGTGGGACGGACATCCGGATATTGGATTTTATTATATAGATAATATAATATTTTTAGAACTTTTTGCTATCTTACAAATTAATACATCTCTTTTTGTAATAATTTCTGCTACGAATCTCGAATTGTCCAAATTTTCCTATTCAGATTATAAAAATTACCATTGAAATTTTTCGCAGTGTAGCACTGATACGAATGCTATTATCATGTAACTGTAACAATAAAAATTAATAGAAACAAAAGAAAAATGATAAATTTTATTAAAAATGTGCTAACAAGAACTCTCTCTTCTCGAACAACTTTGCAACGATTGATCTGAAATTTTCATCAATCTATTACTAAAGGGGGTCTCCGGTGTAATCGTTGGGTGGAATTCTGATTTTCAGTTTTGTTCATGATAGATACATGTATCATGCCAAATATAATTTCAATTTTTCCTGCCCACTAAAATTAATTTGAAGCAAATTTTTGAATATCAATCAAGCGAGTTAAATATTTCATGGGCAGCTTTATACTTTGATGCAGAATTGAACGATGAAACGATGACCGAATTTAAAAGGGGCAGAAGTATAATTAAATGTTCTGACTCTACATGAAGCTAGACCCAAGTAATTGAAAGTTTAATTCTTTTTTGACGAATTTAACATCTTTTTATTTAAGAAGTCATTAGGCTTTTTCCCCCTCCTTTTCTAGTAATCGACCACGATAATTAACGCAAAAAAATTATTTACATAATTACACCAAAGGGAAACCTCTTAGAATGATCGGGAGATAAGAAAAGAAAAATTGATTTTTAGCAGATTTTTTTCCCTTTGGTTGTTAATATCTTTCAACCAGTCGAGGGTTGGATTTAATGAAACATAAAATATTGCAAGTACCGATATGCTATATATACATTTTTTTTATGAAGTTGAAAACTCGACTACTACGGACTAAAAAAAATATAATAAATGGCTTTTAAAAAAGAATCTCACAGTTTAAATTGTGTATAAAATCTTATGCACATAAAACAATACTTATTTGATTTTTATTAGAACAATTATTTCTCTCATTGAGCAACATATGGACGTTGTGTTTAAAACAGCTGTTTAAGTACGCCTACAATACATTCTTCGTCTTGATCAATTAAACAATTTACTGACGCGTGTTAATTTGGCAACTATACTAATGGAAAAGTCATGACGAGGTTTTGAAAATACAGTCGACTGTTGTTTTCGTTCTCATTGTTCTAATATACCTACTCGTATAAAGGCCTACATAAGACTATAGAAGTACTTAAATGAGTCGTTAATTTAAAGTAGTAAAAAATAATTGTCATTCGCTAATTCGAAGATTCAACTCATCGAACTTAGGACCAATATTACAAACGCCAGTTGCCAATTTAACGGAGCGTTAAACAATGCTACCTATACCAACTCCCATCTAACGCTTTGTTAAACCATGGTAATCAGTATTTAGTTCTATAGAAGTTTATCAAAAGCTCAGAGATATCAATTAAAACCATTTAACATTTATAGATGAATTTTTAATGGAAGTATAGTCGGTTTTATATAAAAATACATTGCGAATGACAGGAAACCATTAATTTGTACTTGCGTTTTCGACACTTGGAAATATTTCTAGGCCAGCTTTATGAATAGGAAATCTAGGGCTTACCGTGGACTGAATCTTCCAAAGTTGAAACTTATTGAGTCGTACTACTAGTCCCGACTTTATGTATACTTCATCATTAGAAATTATTTTCTAAATTAAGTCTCATTAAGAAATATATTAATCCACATAGTCCACAATTTATCTACACATTTTTAAGAAATTAATGGCCTAACGAATATGCTATACTTTTATAGGACCAACTTTCTCTCACCAGCAATTCATAGTATATTCATCTAAAAATAAAAGACGATTTTTCTAATCGATGAAATTTGATGGGAGTAAGAATAAAATAGTAAAGAAAAGAGGACACGTTTGTACACGTATGTGATGAAATTCGAGTACGACAATATTATTGTGAAGGCAGAAATATTATGAGTAAACAGAAGGCGTGTGATAGCCATCAAAAAGTTCTGAGGTCACTGGTATAGACATTTAGAGCAATTACACCACCATATTTTTACGTCATCATCTGCAGTTCTCTTTTTGTCAACAAAAAGCTTTTAAAACAAAAAAAAAGAGTAAAAAGACTTTGGTAGTGTGAATGACTTGAGCTTCTGTCGAAGTATCTTATTTCTGTGAGCTTTTAGTAGATGAAATTTCATGTTCAGGTAAGGTGGTATTCATCATCCATTTTGTTGCAATAGGTCTGTGTGAATTTGTATACGCATTATATGAGTGAACTGCCTGCATATCACGTACGAAGTTTACTATGATAAGGGTATAATCTGTGATATATTTTCCATCAGTCATTTTAAGGGTTGAATAAAACACTTGTCATTTTTTACTCATCAAAACGTTTTTCAGAATAGAAATGACAGGATAGAAAAATTATTACATACTATAGGCCTACAATAGCTTTAAAATCTGCATAGGTTGTGGTTCTACACATGCTAAAAATGCTTGTGCCTGCCCACACTCCTCAGTGACTATCATTTCTGCAACGATTCATCTGAGACTTGAGTAAACTGTAATCAGCTATTATGCAAAGGAAGCTGATAAGAATTTAACTTTGAGAAACTCAGTCCATGGCAGAGTGCACAGTCAAAATGTCTCCCAGGAGCCTTCAGTAACCAACCAAAGTCTGATACCAGCGGAAGATAATGATTTATTTATTGCTTGGAAATCTGAAATAGCAGCTACTATGGAGAGCTCTATACATCAGTAAGCAGTTATTATTTTGGCAAAGGTGTCGGTTAATTTTAGTGATGGTTAAATCGACAAATCGTTATACGAAATATTTCGTTTTTATAATTATGTTGACAGCACAGGTTTTAGGGTCGTATAAAGATACAGTGGCAGTAGAGACCTTATAATTGGTGAGTTCAAAGTAGATATCTGCAAGTGATGGTACGTACATAATACGAGTATAAACATTAATTTTCAAGGAATTCTAAAAATTGGTTGCTTCCAATATAAAAAGTTATAGGTACCTGAGTGAGACTTTAGACGATAGACTCCATCAAAATGAACGAATTTCATAAAAGTTCCTTGGTATCTTGCTGCAAAAAATTTTCACCACCCTGTTTTTAAAAATAATTTACTTCTTTCAGAACTTGATATTATAACTTTTCCCACTATCTACTTTCTTATGATTTCCATTACCTAAATTTAAGATTGTCTGTAAGCAGAAGCAGATGATGCGTGAGAATTTACATAATTATGAAAAAGGATAAAAATTAGAGAAAGGATTCTTGAATTAAAATAATTTCAACATTCAGCTTTCGCAATCACCTATAGTTGGTTAGGACGCTGGATTACCCTAATGAAAAATGGTTGGATTTCGTTATTAATTCATTGCAAGACGCTCTGATTGTAAATGAACATAATTTCAACCCTTTTACTAGACTACTACATCATACAGATACTTTATTTAATAGGCAACATGTGAAGAAGGAAGAAAAAAGCGTTTCTGCTTTTTTGTTATTCAGCAATTAACTTGTCTCGACGCTCGAGAAACAATCATAGACAATATTCAGGAACTTGTACAATTATAAGATTAGGATACATTGAAATTCTTATGAAGCGCAAATTACGTGCGAACACTCGACAAGTGATTAGAGAATTCCTTCCACGCACCAAGTAATACAGCAGTTTATAAAATGTTTTCATCAATTACATCGTCCCCTATAATGGTGAAGCACTTGTACATGGCTGTAGCCTTTGTATTCGTAATTACCTTCATTATACAGAATACAATGTTATTTTTTCCGAACGCAGCATTTGATTAATTGAATTTAATTAAGTTGGGATACAATTATTATCGTAGAATTCTCAAAATGATTTCTATCTGGAAGAACAGTTTTTATGGGCCATGAAATGGCGTAGGTTAGGGAAAGAATGAGGTAAATACCTCAAGGTATAACCACACGCAGATTTTTCCAGTCCTGCCGCAGGCGGAGAGTGGTAAATTTATGGACTTGAAGTTATTTGCTCATTTTAGCATAACTCGACTTCTTCCATAGTCAAATTCGCCAATTCAAAAATCGGATTGAAAATTCCCACTGAGAAATTGGCCTGTTGAAGAATCAGAATGAAAAATCCATAGCCAAATATGCCTTTTTAAAAATGACTAGAAATTCCAATGGCCAAATTCGCTTATTGAAAAACAAAATAAGGAATTTCTAAAGCCAAATTGGCCAATTAGAAAATTAGATTGAAAATTCCTATGTATAAATTGGTATATTGAAAAATCAGATTAAAAGATCCATAGCCAAATTCGTCAATTGAAAAAATAAAATTATTAATCCCAATAGCTAAACTGGCCTATTGAAAAAGCAGATTGAAAATTCCCACAGCCAAATGAAACTCCATTTCATACTCCATCTAATAGTACGGTCAGTTCTTAAATAGATATTTCAAAAAGTGTATAAAAATATTAAAATGAAAGATAGGAAAATAGCATCCATGATTTGCATATAAGTAATACATGTATGGGGAAAAAATTATAGATTAATTACTGAATTACTTTTGGTTAGTTTTTCAAATAATTCGTTCATTCGAGTATTCAGTGACGTGTTCATCCTTTCTTACTTGGGACGAATTATACGTGACCGTGCCCCAAAGAAGGGACCTTATGGCTAAATTTTCGCATCGTCGGTATTTTTGGTGGCGGCCTAACGGGCGAGCTCTCGGCCGTTCAAAGCCGTTTTTCTTTGTTTTTTTTTTTTAGCCATAAGGTCCCTTTCTTCGGGCACGGTCATCTGCAAAAATTTTTGGAAATTGTGCTACATTTTGCTCGTAGGGGACAGAGGTACGCGTACACGAGTAAGATTTCGTCTTTAAAAGTGGAAAAAGAATTGGTGTAGGCAAGTTCAAGTTTTAATGTATTCGTGTCCCATCCAGCCCTTCTTTCTATAACCTCCTCAAACTCTTTCGCAAATTTAAATATACAAAAAATTATGTAAGTTAGGTACTGCACTAAAGCGACTTTACAAAACTTCGATTTTCGCTTATTTACCCTCTCAAGAGGATTCAAAATTTTTGCTCGCGATTTTATACCCGCGAAGGAGTCGCAAAATTTAGATGAAATTAAAAAATTAAAATATACACAAACTCGTCGCTGGCGCTGTACCTAGTACTTGAATTATTCATTCGAGAAATTCTTTTCAAACAACGAAGATCGCTAATGTCATTTTCAATTTACTGCGGAAAAAAATTATATAGAAAGGGTTAACAGGTCTCGAAGTTATGCTTCTTCTTGTTTGAACAGACTTTGTTTTGAATATTTCGTAAGAACACTAAGAAGTGTAAAAATTGTTGGTAAACTTACTTATAAATGTAATGGAAAAAGAATTATAAATAGATTAAAATCTAATTTGTATGGTATTTGCAGATTGTTTAGTGATCAGCCATAAACTATGCAAGTAAACGAAAAAAAATGTGGCATCAATAATAGGTGCTACAAGGTTTCCTATCATAAGGATTTCAAATATTGCATTGGGAGGGCCATATACATATTATAATAGTATGGTGTCACTTCGGTGGAATTTTATAATTCATACTCGTATACATTGTAATCAGTTTTGTTTTTTGTCATATAGAAATAATTAGAGAAAAAAGGAAAGGGAGGAGAAAAAATAGGACTCTGATGATTTAGCAACACTGCACAGATGAAATTGTTGTCCCATTATGCACCCTTATTTCCGACCAAATAGCAACCACTTACACTTTCAGTTGTTTTTTCCTTATTTTTTACTATTTTTTGCATTTTTCTTTTCAGCTTCATTCTCATGCTTAATATTCGCCTCGTGATCAACATATTTGCTATCACAATACCAAAAAATATAAATAAATGAGGAAAGACGAAGAAAAAGAGTGAATGAGGGAGCTGTACGAAAAAAAAAAAAATTGAACATCGGTGAAGTGGAGCAGACGTTCAGTCGCTTTCCTTAAAACTACTCGTACTTAGGAAAAAATTCTCCCCAAGAAGAAACTTTGTTTTTATTAATTCGACTTCTTTTATTCCTCGAGTCGTCTCGCTTTTTCGAGGCGAAAAATGTTGTAATTAAACTTATTGAATTTTCGTATCCTTTTAACCGAATATAACCCGTGGAAGGGAGAAAATTAAGACTTTTTTGTACAGGGTGTCCTCAGAACTTTTTAATAGCTTATATTACTTTAATTGGGTATTTATTAGAAAACAAAACTGGGCGAGTACCTCGGATTTTAACGCGTAGCATACAGAAGACACAAGAAAAAAAATTTATGAAATTCTTATGAGTTTTAAAATTTACTTAGATCACCCTGTATCTGGAGAATAAATATTTCAGTTTTGTACGAAAAATTGACAAAAATGTAACTAGTCTTTACAAACTTGTAGTAAAATCTGTTTTAAATTTACAAATAAAAGAGATGTGTGAGTGATTCCCAGACTTTCAAGTAATTTTAAGCAGATACACAAGTTTAGGGAGTGTTTCTAAGACTGTTAAGTAATTAGATGAAAAAATATGTCAACAATACACAAGATAAATTTCAAAATTTTTTGAAGCTTCTCACAGCTCTATGGGTAGTTGATTTGAAGATTTTCAGACTGATGTCATCCATGCAAAGAATATGATGAAATGAAAGCAAACTAAAGAATTTTAAATAAAATAATATTTGATTAGAGACTTTTCAAAGTCTGTTCAGTATTTCACTTTCGAAAAAACTTATTCAAATTTTTGTAACATAAGCTGTTTTTCAATTTTTCTAGGGAGAAATGCTTTGGTGCGCCTACTCCTCAGTTACTTAGTCAGGGTAGTAGCTAGAACAAAATGCTTGGACGACAAATCAGATGTTGGGGGAGAATAGACTCCTCTCCCTCACCGTACCAGGGAAAAAATTTTTTCCTAGGGAGAATGCGACTGCCTTTGTTTTTGGGGGGAGCGCAATGAAATGCGATTTGATTTTTGTCACCTCAAAAGATAATGGAACATGCTACTTTTTAAGGGTTAAAACTTGTATAATTTTCTTTTACTCACATGTTGCAACTCGATTAGAAGAAAGAAAAAAAAAGTTATAAAAGAGAAAGACAAACAAAATATAATACCTAAGATAGAGATCTGTCGTTCGATTTTCTCTCGTTTTTGGTTATCTGGTAGAATAAATATTTCGTGTGTAAAATGTGATTTATCAAAATTGGCGAAAGCCTGTGGATGGAATGAACAGAAATCCAATTTTGTCAACTATATGAGCTGCATTTATGGAGCAGGAAAGTGATCGAGCAGTTGAGAGTTCACGAAATTTTTTAATTAAAAAAGTAAAATAAAACTATTCGTCCAAAGTCTGTCTAACTTTTTGACTCACGCGAGCCACCGAATTTGTGTGAGAGAAGTATTGCGTGAAACGAGTAAAAGGATACTCGATGAAGTCAGTAGTTTTCTTTACTTTTGCTAAGTCGATACCAGAACTTATAGCGGGTCAAGTTGAAAGAGCAAACGACAAAGAATTTTTCTTCTGCAGAAATTTCGCTGTAACGTGATTCCCTTAAGCACTTTGCTTCAAAATTTTGTATTTCTTTGACGTGAATCGGCCTACACGTTTGAAAGAATTGTGTCGAAAATAGTTTGAAAGTTTAAAGGCTTTGAAAACTTCATACTACTATAATTACCGAAACTCGAAAGTAGGTGTCAAAGGATCAAAATGAAATAAGGCAAAAAGGAGTAATTATATCTGAATAAAAAATTATTAAAATTCCAAGAACCATAAATATCTTGATTAGTAAAATATTCTCCTCAAATAAGACTGAAGTAATTGTTGAAATTGCATGAGGACTTATCATGTTATGGACTTGGGTCAGTGATAGAATCTAATCTAAGAAACATGCAAAGAATTCAACGAAAAATAGAAATTCACTAGTTTAGTCATGCCAAGATTTTGATTGTTTTAGTTGATTGCTTATACATGTATATAGACTTGAGAGTCAGGAGTCAAGTTTCTTAAAGACAGAAAATAGTGGCTTATTTTTATATTACTCGTATAATAGAGACATACTCTCATTTTTAAACAGCTCATTTTGGAATACAGCATCTGAACATACAAATTATTTTCGTACACTGTACTAATTTTGCTCCTGTAATATATTTATATTTCACTATTTCCACTCTAACGGCACCTTGTAGGAAACGTAGCAAAAATGATATCAAGCCCACAGAAAAAAAAAAAAATACAATATTTTGATACACTATTATACTCGTAACTTAAAGAATGTAATTCAACTGAATTTATTTTGGGTGCATTTTGGAGCGGAAAAATGCGTACATTTCTTGCCAAATCAGTGAAAAAATGAATTTCTATTCAACACTAGAAGTATTAGGTGGCGTCATATACGACGCCACTCAAAATGTTGAGATGGATTTCACAAAGGACCAATATTTTGAGAACCCCTGACTTGTGTCATACGTCGCCACCTGGTCTTTTGAGGTTATTCATGTGGCGACGTATATGACGCCACCTGGTCCTTTGAGTAATCGACTAAAACCTGGTTTTTCTAGTGTTAATAGGATTCAGCAGGTTTTAAACTTGGGCCGGCGATATTAAACAAGTGAAAATACGAGTAATTGCTCGGGGCACAAGAATTTTGGATAATTATAGGTCGATTTACTATACTGGGAGCAAAGTTTAATGGCCAACAATACAAACACTGGTTACCAATTTAAACATATTCTATCCTTATGTTGAACATTTTGATAACCCAATAACTATAATGCTTGTAATTTCGACCCGTAAGCTAAATCCAGGAGTTATAACGGAGTTTTAGAATGCAATAAAATGTCTTTACAAATAATCCGTTGCTAACATATGAAATATTTAGATGAAAAAACCTTTTTTCATTTTCTCATGGGGTATAGAGAAAAATATGCTCTGTACTGAAAACGTACACTTTCAACCTGGACCCTTAAAAATATTTCAGAATATTCTGTCGAAAAATGAGCGAAATGAAAAAAAGGATAGCATCGTTTCTTGTCAACTCGAACAATAATAATGGTCTTAAGATCATTCATCAAAAATATTTGTATACAAATGACAACAGGCTGGTGAAAAATGCATTCGCTTACCCACAACAAATTCGAGTTTTGCATTTTCCGCCTTTTTATAAAGTAAAAAAAAAAAAAAGTTGAAGAGTCTACGACTCCGCGTCAGATTTTTAAGCATAGCTGCTAAAATTAAATCTCATTCATTTCATCAAAAACTCAAGTTGACATACTGGAATGTCTCTCCGAGGAATAATCGATTTTGCTTCCAAATCGTAACTCGTTTATAAATACTTCTTCGGTATATCCTTAAATTGTAATTAAATTTTTAAAGTCTTTCGACCACTGATACACTCGCGAGTTTTGAAATTTGGTCCAGGTCAAAGTGAGCAGAAAAAAAGAAAGAAATTGCAATAAGTGCTTCGGTGCGACCAATATTTTATGAAACGTTATTGTCCTAAAGAAAGTTTGGATGATGGGAAAAAAGTTTTCTGATCGGACTTTGTTATCTCTGGAGAATTTTTTGCGAAAAAAGATTTTTTCGAAGAATACTTTTTGCAGCTCAAATTGTCATTGGACCAGTTAAATTTTTTTCCCTCACATCTGATCTCAAAATAACCTGTACCTACCATTCAGAGAACATGAAAAACATTTTAAAAACTTTTTGATACGTGGTACTTGTTTGCAGATAAGTAAGTAGAATTGACGATAAGGACGAAATACTGCATATAAGAGGTAACTGATAACGTGTTGAAAGCTTAAAAAGTCATTTATTTCGACCAAAAAATCAACACAATCAAATTAAATATCAGTAGGGGAAAAAAACACGAGCATAGCTGAATATGCTTTCAAAAAGCAGGATTTCACTCAACACCTTAATTAAACTCTCACAAAAAACTAATGAAACGAAACAAAACCAAATTGTAAAACAAAGAACCAAAAATAATATGTAAATAACCCAAAATTGAAATCCAATAAATAAAAAAAGTAGAATAAAAAAAAAAACCGATACTAAAAACCCAAAATGAAAAACAAGCACAACAACCAAAGGTCAATAATTCATCTTTGTTATATTTAATTGTGAGAAAATCTTCAAAATATTTGATCAGTTAATATAGTATACTCAGTACTCACATAGAAACATATTTAAAAAATAATTTTCCCCATCATTATATTACACAGGAGGTTCATTACATTGAGCATTTGCTTTAAAACATTAAAAAATTATTTTCTTTTTCATGCAAAGTCTCCCTATCGATATTCAAGACACTACCGTAAATGAATAATCACAAAGAATAATCAATTTCCCAATTTTCAAATTAATTCCTTTTCTGAAAAAAAAAAAGATACATTGACACCTCAGAAAATTAAAAATTAAAAACCAAACAATCAAAATAAGATTCAACTTACCAAAAATTTTAAATAAGTATATATCAATAATAACAAACGTAGAAAAATATTAAAGAAAAAAAAAAAAAGCACCAAAAATCAAGTACAATATCATTAATCAAAAAAACAAAATGTTTTTTCTTTTCTTTAATTCAGAGTTACATAAGAAGGCTCAAAATATCAGAACTGACATTCACATGCGGTATTGTAAAATAGAGTTTTTTAGTTGTTGTAGGAATAAGTAAATAAAATGACGACTTCAAAATTCTGATTTTAACAAAAATTCAAGACAATGTAATCGAGGAGTTCACCGACTACACGTACTTTTCAAGAAAATCAACAAGTAGTCGAAAATTAAAATTGCATTCCTTGAAAGAAGCATTTTTTCTGCCCACACAAGGACTACGTGAGCCTCTACAGGTGAAAACTGTTCACAATTTTGGTTCTTATATCTTGGTTAGCTTGTACTTTAATGTTTGGTAACTGTGCGGGTGGAAGAGTTTAAGCTGTGCTCATTATAACTGCAGAGTATGAACTCTACAACAAAAGCCATTTATACGTTTCATCACCCGAAAGTTTTAGAACTAACTTTATTCTCAGTAAATCGAGTCGCAAGCCCATGTTTAATTCCAATGTAAATCATAGAAATGTTGACGTCGGCATCTTAAATTTTAGATGAGGAAAACTGCTTTTCACACGACTTCATAATATTGTCGTCTATACATTTTTCTCGACTAGAGAGAATATAAGGAAACCTAAATAATACCTCGATGGAAAATCCGACAGAAAACAAGTAAAAGCAGAATGGCAAGTAGTTTGACAACCTTTTGTGCTGAAATTGGCGTGTGTTTCAATTCAAATTTCGATTTATTCAAAAAGTGAAAAAGATTTCATTCACTTCGGTGTTTTTGTCGGTGAAATTCTAATAAGGAAGTGTTTCGAAATTCACACCAGCGGAGAACATTTTTAAATAAGCCTAGAGCAATATTTTCCAATGGTGAATACTTACATGTGTCTTTATAAAGGAGTAGGTAATAATAAAGTAGTGAATAAATGCGGCTGATTAAACATCAACGTCAAAACACCCGTACAGAAATGTGGAATATAGGCAAAATGAAGGTAATTTCTTTGACACAAGAATAAGTGATGCGGATTTGCGTTTGGGCAGCCAAAATGACGATTTTCACAAGTTTAAAGCTGGAAAGTACACCTACAATTTACTTTTTTTTTTGATGAGCACTGAATTTGCTCAAATTTGGATACATTATCCTTGAACATATTTTCTATGCCCTGATGAAGCTGTTTTTGTTTTTCATTCTTTTAAACTTTTTTTCAAACCCTCAAAAATATGGTTTTTTGAAAGCCTCAAAAAATGCCTCAAAATTTTGAAAATTGAAAAAGCGCTTTGTCCAGGCATAGAGAACATATTGAAGAATAACACTGTATATCCTTGAGCCAGCTCGCCACTGGTGGAACCAGCTTTTTTTTAAGGTGGGCCCGGCGAGGTGGGGGGGGGGGTCAACCAAGAAAAATCATTCGAATATTTCAACATCCAAAAAATTGATACTGAAGCTGATTTTCGATTATTTTTCAACAATTTCTTATTTTTACCAGTTTTTAATTAATTTCGAAAAAATTTTTGGTGGGCTACCCCACCACTTAGTTCCGCCAGTGTGATTCGCTGAAAAACTCATTATCAGCGAACAGAAAAAGTTAATCGCGAACCACACGAATAAAGCTAAGGTAGACTACATACTTTTAACACTAGAAGTACCAGATGGCGTCATATACGACGCCACTCAAAAATTTGAGATGGACTACTCAAAGGAACATCGTTCGAGCATTACCAGTACAAGTGATATTGGGCCAGTAGCAAAATCTGCCAGGAAACTGTTCCGAAACTTTACTGGTAAACAAGTAATCTGTTTGAGCGCTTCCAGGAAGTTAACAGGAAACAGTAACGAGGTCCTGGTGGCTGGTAGTTAACCAGGAAGAATTAAATTACCTCGAATTCATGCATCTTGAATATTTTCATCACTAAACTGTATGAGTTGTAATTTATTCTCAAAAGTTTAGAAAAAAAGTGGAGTTTATTCAATTTTGGAAATTTAATTGTCAAGGATACGAGGAAATATGGGAAACTTTGAAGACAAAAACCTCAAGTTAAACTTCAAGATTAGGGTGTTCTAAAAAGAAAACTGTAAGATATTTTCATTCTTCATATTCAAAACAAAATTTTTGACAAGCTAATTTGAATGCGTTAAAAAGCCAGAAAATTGAATTCTTTTTACCAATAACATTTTTATTGGACCAATTAAACGAACCAGAAAACTGGTGATTATAGTAGCCAGGTAGCGCCCGAACAATGTTTATATGAAACCAAATCAAGCTCAAGTTGCCAGCTTTTAAATAACAATGTAGAACAAATCAGACAAAATGGTTTTGAGGGAGAACAAAACTATCCATTTTCTACATAAATGAGAAAATATTCTTTTCATTTGTGATATTTGGTCTAAATAGCCGACACACCAAACTATGCCTTTTTTCAGGAAACCCATCGCATTCTCCGACTCTACTTCATTTATTTATTTATGAAGGGCTATTCGGAAATATATTAAACAGTTGGGCTCCCCACCAGACGCGTATATCAAAAAGTTAGTCTGATTTAGAAGTTCACGAAATACAATTTCAGAACATTATCACGTCCGCAGAAAGAAGTTTCCGTATTTTCCATAAATGGGACAATTCGGAGCCGAGTCGTTATAATCCGCGTACATCGTCTAAAAACGTGATATTTACTCTAAAACACAGCAATTTAGAGATTTTTTCTCTTCAATATTATTATTTCTGTAGCGAAGTGTTGAGATATAGCTTTCAATTTAAAAATTGATTTCGCGTATATTTGATAGCTGATACATATAAATTACTTCAACCGCCTGAATTTTTTACATACAGCAAAATATTAAAATTAAACTGAGCAAATTATAAAGGCGTAGATACTCGTATAATTATTATTTCCTCTAACATCAATATCATTTTCTTCTCAACTTCTCTCTGTATTACTGACTCAAGTTTCATAGAAAATGGAAAGTCTCAGTATCAATACATTTCAAAAGAAAACTAGACTTCAAATTACAATTTTCAATTTCTCTAATAAAAATATTTGCGAGAAAGTAGAAATTATTCAAACCCAAACCGCCGTTAATGTTCTTCAATGGGATAAGTATAAGTAATTAAGCATAATATGCTTATTATATGCGAACGGAATATCGTTTTTATTCATTATTTGAAGATTATAGTTTTTCCTGTTTCTCAAACCAGAGAAACCAACAGCAGCCATTGACCTGAAAGAGGCGAGGAATACTTCAACTCTATAATGCTGGACAATATACAAGGATCAAATCTCTTAAACCTTCGGTGCAGTATCTTTGTATAAGTTCTTTTAGCAAATAGCAATGGGTGAGAGCAAAAGCTGCTAGCCCAAAATTTCTGCTACTAATGCTATTTATAGTTATATAATCTAAAAGATGCTTATAACCTCGAGCGATTAAACTAATCGAAAATACGTCATAAACATCAGGCAAAGAATCAGTAATTCAATTTTACCTGCATTTGTACTCGTATACCAGTTTTTCGTTTTCTTCGGTTGTTGGCATAAAAGAATTCCAATGTAGAGAAAATTGACGATTCCGAACTAAATAAATTCACCCACGCACGCATTTTATACTCGGTTGACAATTTTTTCATCACTTATAAAACAAACAACCATTACATTTTCGCAAAGAATACTTGAATTGATTATCTGTATGATTAAAAAAGATCACTCACAACCAGCACAATTCACGAATCACGAAGCAATCACACAATAGAATTCAAACTGGATTCCGCCTTCTATAATTTAATTCAAGCTCCTATCAATACTGTAGAGCCAGCATTACAAAAAATTGATTACAAATTTAACAGACTATTATGGTTTATTCCAGGTTTGTTCAATTCAGTACTTGCGGAAGTTTATACTTCAACATTCGCAGATTCACTTTCTCTTTTTCCCCAAATTATTTTCAACGGTGTATTCAACGGAAATAATGAATAAATTGAGCTTTTCTTTTTGTTCTTCTTTTTTTTCTTTTTGCTCTTATGGCCCGAATAGATTGAAAATTGGGCTGAATTTGAGGCGGACGGATTTTTTCCGGGAAAATTTCGTACACTTGGAAAAAATGGATCGGTGTATGGAGTTTTGAGCCTTCCGATCTGGCAACCCTACATTCGTCTTAGTCGCGTCGTTCCCTTAGGTCGTTTCTTTTGGAATTTGAAAAAATATCATAATAATCAAAAATTCTGACTTAAAAGTACCAGTTTTCTGTATCAATACTCAATAGTGAAACTTGAGTCAGTGTCATGTGTAGATCTGATGATAACACGTCATTTTCAAGTCTAGATCGGGTAAATCATTCGCATCGCCACCAGGTAACTTCGAGTCTATAATCTGCACTTTCAATCTAAAATTAAGACCTGAGTTCTACAAATTAAAAATTGATAACTGTTTATACCTTATATGATGAATTATCTACAGAAAATGCCAGCACTTCCCAACATTAGCTTCGAGAATAATTATGAGTTATGTCGCCGACTAGTGGATATCTGTACATTCAGTAGTGGTAAATACCAGTGGCGTCTGCTGTGGGTGTGCAAGGTGTTCACTGCACACCCAACCAAATTAAAAAAAAAATTAATTACCTACTCATTAATTAATAAATTAATATTAAATGAGAAAACAGAATGGAAAAACTAAAATTGAAAAAAAAATTTTTTAAAACGTATTCTTGCGTTTCTTCTTTTTCTCCTTCCTCCGAAATTTTTGTTAACAGCTTAAGATCCTCTTCTCTCTTCAGTTTTGTATTTTCTACTTTTCCCCTAATTTTTATCACTTTTTTCAGGGGATGGGAGGGTGGGGGAAAGAGGGGGAGAAGGAAGGGTTTGATTTTTAAAGTTGAACCTCAGAGTTGAACACCCCAAAAATACCACCAGGCGACGCCACTGGTAAATACGATTTCCTGACCATCCTCCGTTGGGAAAGAGAAACTTATTTGTTCGTGGCATGGAAACTGTTTTTATTACATGATCCGGTTATACAGTCCAGCGACTTTACGTATGAATGTCCTGCTAGTGAAAATGTAGATTGTAGTTACCTACCCCCGTTTCTGAATATACTGTGAAATTTCTTATTGACCAAGTTATAATGGAATCCATAATCCGGGTACCACAACACGCATGAAATTATCAGTTTTGAATCAAACATCTTCATGGGAAACACGCTCTAATGTCATGAGATACAAAAAGAAAAATCTGATTTTACTCGAAAACCTGCTAAAAAGCAATTTTATTACCCAAAGTACTTGAATTAGTGCGTTGATATGCTTGGAAAATACACCATTATAGTAGCTGTTGAATTTACTCGTATCCCATTTAGTCTAAAATAATTTGTCGAAAGGTTCCATTTAAACCAAATGAAAAAAATTCTTCGGAAATGTAATCATCCCTTGGTCGTTTGTTCAGTTCAGCTTGGAAATTTTTTTCAGATTCGAACCATCCATCAAACTGCCTCATATATTCAAACCAGGCGTCTACATAATTTACTCAGATCTATTAATTGATTTGCACACGTGTAATCAAAAGTATAATTATTATTAACAATAAATAACAAAAGATTTTACCTTGTAATTCATCAATTGATCTTTCCTCACCTCCAAAGTCTAATGGCAATATACTTTTTGGTAGAACCTCAGCAAGTTCTTCTGGTTTCTTTTTCCAAATTTTTATCTGAAAGAACATACCAAGCATTCTTGTAAGTCTTTACTACGAGTATACGAGTATTGAATATTTTTTCTTTTTCAATCTGTGATAACTCTGTAATCGAAATTCCATCTTTCAGCATTATTTGGCTTCCCCTTGAATGTGTACGTGCGAGGCGTCATCGTGGGTCTTTCCTGAGTACTCAAGTGAGTAAAAAAGGGCATTCGTGATTCCCTAATTCAGCACCCTACCTTCCCTTGCTCTAAATTTCATTGTTGACCCTTAGTCACCATAGCACCTTCACATGTAGTCCACCGTGGACAACAGAACACAATTAAGCCAAATAATTTGAAGTGCGAAAGTTTTTTTTTTTTCAATTCAATTATTTTTGTGATATATTCCATGAATTTTTAGAAGAAACAATTTGTTGTTCTTACTCTTCCCAACATCTTTCCGGATAAAATATGTTTCGTCATATCATAAAACTTTTGTCCAGCTGGTAAAATATTTATGATGTAAGTTTCAAAGTAACGAGTTCTGGTTGTTTTCTGAAATTGAAAAATCAAAGAAAAATTAATTAATCAATGAATTGATGTACCAATAAATAAATGAATGAGAGGTTGTTTCAAACTCATCAATTGATATACAAGAAATTAGAGAAAGTAATATTTTGCTTCAAATTTGGGATCCAAAGTTTGCAACTAAAATATATTATCTGACCTGTCCATAAATTACGTTAAAATCGGTAAATTAAAAATCATACATATTATTTTGAGAGAAATTTTTCATGTTGAAATGAACGCAGCAGCAGTGCTTTCAATTCTTCAAAAATGTTTTTAAAATTATTTTAACTCTTACAGGTACATAAAGAGCAATATAAATAATGTACCATTTTGCTGACCTTGGAAATTCTATTTCCGAAAATAATTATATTATTGACTCATTTAATCACTCCCTCATACGCTATATCAAGCCCCTGGAGACAATTTTTGAGGCCATAGTTTCTTGAAATCTCAGTGTTTATTAGTCCTACCCATCTATTTTTTATTTGAATTTTTTTTTTTGCGGAAAGGTGATATTTGTTCAATTTTTGCAAATTCTTCAGATGTGTAAGAAAAAACGTTGATAAAATTTTACATTTGACTAATCTGGCTCTATTTTTCACTTTGGGAAGTTGAGTATCTGTCAGATGAATTTCACTGAGAAATAATTTGGTAGGTTGTGATCAGTTCTGAGTTACCCACTAGATAATAAAATAATCATTACCGTAATCAAATCGAAACATTTTTTAATCTCTGTCAGGAACAATGCAGCCACCGAAACGCCAAAATACTTTGCATCTATTATACCTATAATTCCTTTATTTGTATCTGATTTCATCAGAACTTCTTGTTCCATTTGCCACATGCTCAGAATTGAAGTAACTTTTGGAAGATCCTTTGCGGAATAAGCTCGAAACGAAACAATATAAATTCTATACCCTTCTCGAGTTAATCTTGGAAGTGGAACTGACGCACTGTAAAGTACGAGTATCAGAGTTTATTCTTGTCAAATTAACGAAAAAAATTTGTTTGGACATACTCAGCTAATTTGGACCTGGGCCGTCGATTAATTATGGTTAATAAATGAGATTTAAATTCGTGCACTTCTGTGTGTACATTGTGTCATTGTGGCACTGAAAAGCTACTCTGATTTTTTGGCATTAAAAAACCTTGTGGTGGACTTACACTAATTTTGATGCTACAAGATTTTTAAATGTCAATGGGTTTTATCAATTTCTAATGCTATCTACATGTAAATACGAAAAATGGCGAGATTAGATACCAATTTTATAGCATTTTGATACCTCATTGAATTAAATTTATGCATTAAATTTGATAAACCTTGACATTCGAGTATTATTATAAAAACACAATAATTTTATACCCAGTGATATGAGTAAGTTGATAATCATGGAGTCGGCCAACTCCACATAAATTGACAAAATCCCAAACCTTTAACAGCAATAATTTATATCAAATGCATTGTAGATTGCGCTTCTTAATGTCTTTAGCTTTTCATTCAAAATGATTGTTGGTAAAATACGAGTACCTAATTTTGCCCCCTCTTCGAAAAAAATTCAATTAAGCCAAGTGTCGCTTAGGTCCTTCGTAATTGCACACATTTAATTGTGGGAGACATTCTCCACAAACCTGCTAAAAATATTGAATGCATCATAAAAATGTTAATTACTTGATAGGTTTTAATGAAATGATCTGACAAGAAAATAAGAGTGCATTTCTTGCTAAAATGTGATGAGTTATTATTTTCCTCCTGTATAATTAAGAAAGAATGGTAATTAAAAATGGGTGTTTAATTTTTCAGCTGGTATGTCGTGAAAAACGCTATACCAAACAGACAGACTCGTGATTCATAAACATTAGGTTTGAATAATGTTTTTAAGCGAGGTTGGAAGGCCAAAGAAGAAGTAACTTTGACGAGTGAGAAAAATATCATAATGAGAGTTCTTGGACAATTTTGCATAGGTACATATATATATACCTGTACCTGTCTTAATTGTATTAAATTTTTTAATTTGTTGCTTGAAAACGACGTTGGCTACTATTCAAAATATAGACATAAGAAAAATTTTCTTATACTTAACTTTATTACTAAGTTATATATATTATAATTTGGCCGCAACCTTACACGAAGTCTTTGCTGTTTCGGATTTCCTCAGAATGAAGATCACGACATGAAAACATGTCAATTCCTAGAGTTCGACGAGAGTAATAATAATCTAAAAATCGCTTAGCTCTTTCCATGCTGTTCTTACATCTAAGAATGGCAGACCTGAGAAACACCTCATCTGAAAATGAAACAAGAAAGAAATAGTAAAATTCAGTCTATAATATTACTGTTTAAATAAAATTACACTTTTTATTCAAAAGCATGCATTTGCTTAGATTTTTTAATTTATCAAGATATTTACAATTTTTAATTTTACAAGCTGAATTGAGACTGATCCCCCCCCCAAAAAAAAAAAAAGTCATAGACTGAAATAATTCTTATTGGAAGAATTTGAAGCTAAAAAAAATAAAATGCCTGTAATGTACGTATTAATATAACATCATCTTTTAATAATTTGGAAATCGAGGAAAAGGTCAAAAAAAATCTCTGTAATTCCAAAAATTTCAGAAATCCCTGAAATTCGAAAAATTCCTGGTTTTATCCCTGTCAGTTTTCAGAACAGTAAAAAATCCCTGTTCAGTAATTAATCCCTGTGGTTGGCATCCATGCAGTGATTTCTTCAAAGTTGGATACCTTTGTACTGGTGAATATATCCATTGTCGGGGTTTATGGTTACATTTTAGTCTTAAAGAATTTTACTGAGATCTTTTCAAAATTCAGCTCGTAAAATATCTTTTAAAGTCCACTCCTTAAAATTAGCAGTAATAAAATCTAAGTACCTGTTTCACTAAACTTGAAACTTTATAAATTAGAGAATAAAAACTTACCTTTAACCGAAGGTAAATATGGTGTCATCTCCAACCAGTTTTTCAACTGATCCACATCTCGTTTGATTGATTCCTCGTCTGTTCCTACATCTTTCAGTATATCCAGTAATTGTTCTTCAGAAACCTTCTCAAAATATTGCATTCTAGCCAACTGAACAACTTGAAATAAATGCCCAAAGCTCTAATAACACAATGGTTGACGACTTAACAGTATAACCGGTTCAACCAAATGACCGCGAATGAAAATAATAAAATTTGCAGGCAGCAACCGTCCACAAAATTTTGCAGTATAGTTCAAGTCACCTATTAAGACTCGTATAAATGAAACATGATTCGTGTAGTTTCAATTCCTGCTATATCCCTGAATTCAAACATTTGTTGGAAATGCAAAAATCTATCACTTTTTCTTATTAGGTACTTAATTTTTTTTTTTTTTTTTTTATTTTTTTTTTTTGAAAGTTTGGTAAATCAGCTATCAGCTGGCAAAAATACATTTACCCGCTTTTTTTTCCTTTTTTTTTTTTTCAAAATTGCCTTCAGCATGTTTTAAAATAAAAAATGAAATAATGTGACATTTAGGAAGTTTTGAGGAAAAATTGACTTACTTGAAAAATTCAAAATACATAATGCTTTTTGTGATGAAATTTCCAGGTGTATTGAATTGAAGTAAAATTGTTTATAAATTTTTGAAATGGAAGCTAAAAATTTTTTGGCGCTTTTATAAAGTTTTGCAATTTCATTTGATCACTATTCATCCGGGTATCATCTTTTATGACTTTCACTTTTCAGAAATGTTGCCTTTATTTTTGCAGTTGGCCTTATAGTTTTCTAGTCATTAAATAGAAAAACGATGAAATCTTTCATTTCTTTGAAGCGTTTGAAAATTCAATAAAAATAAAAATGAAATGCTTATATTTCCCGTATACTATATATATAGCTAATTATAGATGTCTACCAAACAATCTTTTGCACTAAGCAAGTAAGTTCAATTTTTACCAGTTTTACAGAAGTGCAACTAAAAATTTATGACATTTTTAACATTCCAAACTGAGAAAATATTTTTTAATCATGAATAAATAATAAGTTTTCATTACTCAAAAATGCAAATAAATGCTTTATTGTATAATTTGGCTGAGCGTTAATAAGAAGGTTTTAAATGATAAATTTCATAATTCATCATAGAAAGTGATTTATCTCCTGTTTGAAAAAAACTTCAAATACGGATCTACGGGCCCATTATTTCAATCGGTCTGGTAATTATAATATTACCAAAATTCATTGGCTTTCAGATAAATGGATTTGTAATTTTCAATTAAATAATAAAAATCTTATGAATAGAAAAAATTATTAAAAAGTTCGAAAGATATCCATTTTCTTATTTTCAGTCCAAGCTAATTTTCCGAAACGAACCACTTAAACCAAATGAAGAAAATTCCTCTGAGAGGGAATCATTTTTTGGTCGTTTGCTGAGGTCAGCTCTCATCATTTCTTCTAATTTAAACCAGCTTTTATGCTGCACCACAAATTCATACCATGCATCTATAATTTTATAAATCCACATTTTGGTATTACTCGTATTTGAAAAATAAATGACAATGTTACTTATATAAGTACGTATTTTGTTCTTCAAAATTCAACATATAGGTAGCTCACATTCGCTTCGTCTGAGAACTGTTTCGTTACATTATAATAAAGGAGGATAAATTATATTTTTACCTAGCAGCTCATGTAATGGTCGTTCATCGCCTCCAAAATTGGATGGTAAAATTTCTTTTGGTAAAACTTCTACCAAGTCTTCAGGCTTCTTGGACCAATATTGCATCTGTTTATGAAATAAAACAATTATTTCTCTGTTTTAGTTTTTTATACTGCATTTGGAAACAATACCCCAATGAATTAAAAATATTTAAAAAGTTGAATTCTCACAACTTTCCTGAATTCGCATCTTTTAATCGAGATTTGGCTTTGATTAACAAAATTTATACGTGCTGGTAAATTAGTGAAAGTGAAAAAAATTATTTTGCTTATGCGTCTCGTCGACTTTTTTATTCATAGGGACCACAACCCTTGATGAAAAATGAGGAATGACTTCAATCTGAGCCATAATTCTCCAATACGAGTATCTCCTTCCCGCAAATCCATTATATAATTACCTCAGTTGGAAAATAAAAAAAGACAGGGGACGACGCCAAAATCAAAAACGCCAATCGTTTGTCATCTATGACTAAGAATAATAAGCCTACCCGACTCGTCATCTTATGAGGCAAATATGGCGCAGCAATATCCATAAATGAGTGAATTGTTGGTGTAACATTGATAAAATATTGATTTTTGAAACGAATTCTGCAAGTTTTCTGAAAAAATTAAATTTAAAAAAATAAATAAATAAATAAAACAAACATCATATCAAATAATTATGCATCTCAAAGCTTAAAGGTGAAGTCTACTTTTGTTTTTTTCGTATAGGGTTTGGCCAAAGATGGCGCATCTACCCTATATTCACGATCGTTTTCGCTGAATTTTTCAGCGAACTGGCTCAAAAAGATATGTTACTTTTTAATATACATTCTCTATGCCAGGACATGGCCTTTTCTTTTCTTTTCTTTTTTTTTTAAATTTTAAGACATTTTTTGAGATAACTTACTCAAAAAACTCAATTTTTTAGGCTTTTGAAAGAAATTGAAAAAAAACAGCTTCGTTCAGGCATAGAAAATATTATGTTCAAGATAACATACTCAAACTTGCATAGACGCAAATCCACAACACGTGTGTCAATAAATTGCCTAAGTATATTCAACATTTTCATACCGTCTTTGATGTTGACATTGTAGCAAACATAGAAAATTACTTACTTTATGAGAGTAAATTGTAACAAAAACATTTTTAGTAGCAAGTATTTTACATTATATAAGCAGGTTTTTGATAGCTAGTGGACAATGATGATTTTTTGAGTCATCTGCGATATCATTAGGGGAGAGGAAGATCTAATTTACTTTTTAAATTACAAAAAGAATGAAGTTCTTATCATCATTTAATGAGTTAGAAATTGAGAAAAATTTTATTTCGTAAGTTTCTTATATCACGATTCAAGCTTTTTTAAAATCCAGAATAGAATAATTGGGTGAGTAAACTTTTTTCAGTTAACCACTTGGCGGCACTGTAGGTACATCTCAAACTTGTCAAAGTATTCAAATATAATTATATGAACATACTATTCACCTTCATCACTTCGACGATCTTTTTGAATTCAGAAAATAAATAGGTAAACAAGGCAACATTCAAAGTGCCAATGTCTGAGATTAATATGAATCCTTTGCTTAGATCCGACTTCATCAAAACCTCTAATTGTATTTGCCACGCACTCAAAACAGCATCAATTTTCGGTAAATCGACATTTGAAGGTGGATGACTGCATGCTATTATTCTATAACCATCAGCTGATAGTTTTGGTAGTGGAATAAAATGACTGAAAATAAAATTAATATAATAGGTGTGTATCGTCATTTGATGACACTTGCGGGACCCCCTTATAAATATACTCAGAAATAAAACCTTTTTCATCACAGGTCTCTGTGACTTTCTGCGTAAGAACATAATAATTATGTCTTTAGCTGTAGGTACGTATTACAGCCCAGAGACTTTTGTTTGGTGTACATTACACTCTGCAAAGAGTAGAATAAAAAAAGTCAACCATTAAGTGTGCATTTATACCTAATTTATATTTGAGATACTTGTGAGTCCAAGACAAAAAATTGAGATTTGGAGTCTACAGAGTGGGGGAGATTAAAAAAAAACCATACACCATCACATGAACATCTGGCCTTGCAAGTTTATGATATAATGTATCAGTTTTGGGTCTCACTCAAGTGTTGAACAATTAACACATCTCTAAATATGTTATAGTCTGCTCGGCTGATGCTCTTCCAGTAATTTCTTAATGAAAAAGTTGATATTTACATACATAATGTCATTCATAATGTACATTACTTTAAAATGATACAAAATACTCTTAAATGCTTGTCCGGAAAAAATTATAATTCAACTGTATGTGGATATAATGAATTGAACTCTGAAAAAATATCTTAGAGAACATAGGCCTAATAATTATTTCTAACAAAGTTAATTACAAATGAATGTTAATGATGACGATTTCAATTGAGCTGTATTCATTTATAATGCCCGCATTTTACCATTTAAAACCATAATTTTATGCATTTTTACAGTAACATACCACCTACATAGTACATACTTACAAAAGATAAAAGCTTCTTTTAAGTTCTTCATTACAGGGATCACGAACTGAAAACATGTCTTTTCCCAAAGTACGACGTGAGTAATAGTAATCCAGAAAACTTTTTGCTTTTTCCATACTATTTTTACATCTAACTAAAATAGAGATGAGGAACTCTTCATCTAGTATCAAAAAATTATATTAATACATAGGTTTCTTCAAGATCTAAAGAAATTTGAATGAATTCTAGTAAAATGGTGCAAGCCAACGAAGAGGGTGTAACTATTTGTAGATTGCTCACATTTTGGCTTTGGATAGAAAATCTGTCATTTCAACTTCTCTTTGGGTGCTCCTTCATAAAAAGGGGTGCTGACATTTTCACATTGACACTATATGGGGTTGCCTGGTAAGGCTGAACCTACATTGATTGTAATGTTAGAGGGGTAAGTTAATTGAATAAAATATTTTTTCCAGTAAAAAGTAGTTTGAATTTTATAATTGGCTGATTTTGTTTTGACCCATTCTATATTGAATAAATCTACCTCAAAAAGATGCTTTGATGGTCCTGGTTCTGAAACTGTGGCAAGGAAAATGAAAATCAGTTGATCGAAATTTTTTGTTTTAACAACCAATGAAACTGCTGAATTAAACTTCAACTTCAGATCAAAATTGACCTCTGACTATATCACCTGACCTTGAACTAACTGTTTTTACCAATTTTTGTACTTGAAAAACAAAAAATTAATTGAATTTTTGCGACCCCAAAATAGTGCTGCAATTAAGTGCGCAAGGTCAAAATATGAAAACTTAAACGAATAACTCTTACCTTTGTTAGAAGGTAAATATGGTGTTTTCTCCAGCCACTCAATTAATGCTTTGACATCATTTCTAATGGTTTGTTCATCAGTGCCAATATTGGTCAAAATATCAAGTAACAACTCCTTATTTGGCTTCTCAAGATAGTTCATATTTTTTGAAAATTTCTCAATGACTTTACTAAAATTTATTACTAATTTGATTTCAAACACAATGTACCTTGGCTATTCTTAAACTAGCACCTCTAGAACAGTGTGAATACACCATTAACTTATGCAGATGTTACTGAATATTTACTTTAAGAACAAACTCAAGTTTACTCGAAGAATTAATACGTCTTTACCAACCTTCTAAGTTATGAGAGTATTGTAATTCAACTGACCTCCAAAGTATATAACATTGAGCTACCTATTTAGTATGAGCTTTGTGCGAATTTTAATATTTTTAGTGAATTAATTCACCGTTGGTCAATTATAAGAAAAAAATCTAATTTGAAAAAAAAGTAGATAAGTAAGTATAATAGAAAATATTGAAGCTTTCGAAATTAACACCAGAAATACTAGGTTTTACTCGATTACTCAAAGGACCAGGTAGCGTCGTATGACACAAGTCAGGGGTTCTCAAAATATAAGTCCTTTAGGAAGTCCATCTCAAAATTTTGAGTGGTGTCGTATATGACACCACCTGGTACCTCTAGTGTTGAAAATATGTGACAGTGCGCGGAAAAAAGTCCCACTTCTTTGTCATCCGCCATAATTTTTTAACTATTGTTGAATTTTAAAACCGAAGGTCAAACTTCCCTGTAAACGCAAATTTTAAACGGCTGTTGTTATCTTCGTCGAATTGTTACATAGAGCTGCGTGATGGTCTCGTTTTAAAGAAATATTGGTCAACATATATAGGTAATATGGGTATGTGCCATAGAGTGGTCCTTACGATGGTAATAATTTTTTTTTGTTACTCCCGCTCCCACCCACTAAAGTAATTCTCTTTTATGAAAAAAAAAAATCTACACAAGTTTTACCCCCTCACTAAAAGTGGAGGTGTGCCTCGATGGTTTCTTCATTGAAAATTATAGGAGAATTGAGATTTTTAAACTGCTGTTGGAGGGGCGTCTGGAGCAGGAATTGTCCTTTTTTGAAAGATTATTCATTATTTGATTGCATCGACTTATACGAGTAATAATCAATAAATAATTTTTAATTCAACAAACACAAATAGTGATTTTTTTGCTACCTTAAAGGTAAGTCTGTTTCCAGTTGAAAAAATTTTGTGAGATGGTAATTATTAAAAGTAATATTAAAAAGCATATGTAATTCTCATAGAAAAATAATTTACTGAAGTCAAGTGGTGTACAGAAAATATAAGTACATTACATAAATTAAAAGATATAATTATTAGCTCAATGTTTTTCTAGGTTGAGATTAACATACGAGTCCATAATTTTGCTTAATGAATTTGCAAATAAATCTTAAATTGGTTCACTTAGTGTCAATACATAGATTACAGATATTGCAAGTGCTGGCTAATCAGCCAATTGTTTTCAGTCTAAAGTGATTTTTCGAAATGTCCCACTTAATCCAAACGAAGAAAATTCTTCAGAAAGAGGATCGTCTTCTGGTCTCTTGGTGAGGTCAGCTTTCAAATTTTCTTTAACCTCAAACCAGTCTCGATGCTCCATCACAAAATCGTACCAAGCTTCTACATTTTGAAACATAATATATAGAATTAATTAATTAATAAAACTAGCATTTACTTACTGTTGAACTGCAAATATTCTAATACTAATCAGTTCCTAATATAATACATCATTTTGGTGTCTTTGCTGCTATTATAACATTCCCTCATAAGAAAAAACATAGGTCTACCCGAAAATGAACATACCTATGCATTATGCACAAAAATTAGATCATATCAGAGAATGTAGTATGTAATCGCCTCTCTCTCAAGTGAAATTGGTTCCAGCATTCTACGTTTGTTTTTTCTGATTGTATGTAGAAATGTAGATGACGAACATACTTTTGAGAAGTACTTCGCATATGTATCAGAAATTTTAATTTCTACAAGCCTATGGGCTCATTTATTGCATTGTTTCTACGTCCTTACTACAAATTTGTAAACATTAGTCAACAAAGAAATGAAATAAACACAAAATCAGACTCTGTTACTTTTCAGTTCTTCTAACGATCGTTCATCTCCTCCAAATTCTGAGGGTAGTACATGTTTTGGTAGAACCTCCACCAAGTCTTCGGGTTTCTTCGTCCACGTTTGCACCTATTCAGAACAAATTCGTCAAAAATCCGATGCAAAATGAAATGCCTCTGTAGTATAAATACGAGTAAATTTTTTATTTTTATAACGTCTATATTTAATGCAGAAAGTCGTGTCATACCCGACCGAGTAATTTTCCCGATAAAAATTGTTTCGTAGCATTGAAAAATGTGTTAAGTGCTGGAGTAACATTTATCATGTACGAATCCTTATAACGAGTTTTCGATGTTTTCTGAAATTTAAAAGAAAAAAAAAAAAAAAATTTAATTATCAACTCTTAAACGTCATGATTGAGGAAAATATCAACGTAAATTAGTAATTTCCTGATTCAGTCACTACTCTGCACAAATGAATAGGTACCTTTAGTATGTCCAATATTTTCTTGAACTCAGCAAGGAATAAGGTGGATTGAGAAATGCTGAAATTGATGGAATCACCAATTAATATTAATCCTTTGCTTATATCTGATTTTAACAAAATTTCCATCTGCATTTGCCAGGCGCTCAAAATATAGCTCATTTTCGGAATATTTGATTGTTTTGGACTGGAATAAATCAAAATTCTGTAACCTTCTGGTGTGAGTTTTGGCAATGGAAAAATCGGGCTGAAAGTGAGACAAATCGAAACAATTAGAAGTTTCTGTCTTTTTTCTACGTATACAAGTACAAATTTGAATTAGTTTCTTTATACTCGTATTTTCAAGATTGCTTAGAAGAATCTCACTGGTGCTTGTAAATATAATCTAATAATGAGAGAGAAAAAGAAAGATTGAGAACCTTATTTTTACTTGAAAACCGACATTTTTAAATCATTTTTCATACCAATTATAGTAAGTTTATTACTTCTGTTGAGATATACTTTTGGGAATATTCTCTATTGTCAGGAGTTGAAACTTAGGGCACTCTTTAAACACAGAATATAACATGCTAACTGATTTTGGTTTTTATCCGAATTGAGTTCAAAGCAGTGACTCACAACAATTCGATAGATCTTTTCAGCTCACTATCACAAGGATCACGACATGCAAACATATCTGATTCCAAGGTGCGACGTGAGTAGTAATAATCCAAGAAACTTTTTGCCTTTTCCATTTGATTTTTGCATCTGACAAGAATGGCGGTAAAAAATTCTTCATCTGAAATTCAATAAAAAATTTATCCTGTAAATAGACTTCAGTAAGTTACTTAATTTAAAATTTGAAATTTTATTTGAAAGATAGTGTACAATTTTTTGACAAGTTCTTTGAAAACAGTAAAAAAGAGAACAAAGTGAAACCAGATTTTTTCTATTTTTACACGCTTTTAATTTACTTAAGAATATCTTAAATATCATTGCTGGGATATTTTGTAAAAGGGGGCTCTGGGGGTCTCATTTTAGTTAAGGACCAAGTTTACCAGGTTGAGAAAAAAAACACTTAATGTTGAAACATTCCTCAAAAAAAGGACACGAAACCAGACGAAACACGGCGTTTTTTGCTATTTTTGATGATTAAAAAAAAATTCTTATTGTTTGATTTTTCTAAATAAATTTTACGGAAAAACACTTGAAGATTATTAGAAAATCAGTACGGGGGCTCAATGAAAAGAGTCTGTACTAGTCAAGGGGTGCTCAGTTCCACATAGCCTCCCCGGCTACGTGTCTGTTGCCATTAAATCCAAAACTTATTAGGTTTTGAGAAAATTATCTGATAAATATTATAATCCCGTTCGAATTTATTTCTTAATCGGTATTTTGTTACCAAATGGTTCTGGTATACCAACCACCTCCCCCCCCCCGGGAGAAAGAATATTCCCCATTATTCATATACCTACATGAAAAATAGGTAAGTTATCTTAAAATATGAAACTCACCCATGTGCATTTAACTGATCAGTAAAATTTACCTTTGACTGATGGCAGGTAAGCTGTTTGCTCCAACCACTCCATCAAATATTTCACGTCTCTCTTAATGGTTTCTTCGTCAGTACCGATATCCTTCAAAATATCTTGGTATTGATCTTTGGTAGGTGGATTAAGGTAAGGCATAATTATTTCAAAAAGTTTATTAATCAAAAACAGATGAACCAACTGATGGTACGTTCTTGAAATTACGTGTGGAACTGAATCCTTGTATAAAAATAATTTTTCGAACAGCCACGTCTTTGGATAGTTGCAGCTCAAGCTATATCTGAAACTAGTAATTAAAACAATTTCGAAAACGTAGGTGATTAATTCGTAAATATTAATTTTATGCAAATGTCTAATGCAGGGTATTAAAAATGACTACAATTTCTACAACAATCCCAAAACGTTTCTATGGTCGCATGTGCTTTCTCAATCAAATACTGTGCATAAAAAATAGAATTTGCAATAATTAGATGTCCCTTTCTATGTAAGAAATTGAAATAGGTATTCTATATTCTCTGTAGACTGAGTAGTGAGTACACAGTTGTAGGGATCTATCTGGGGTAGAGCTCCTGTTGAAAACTGTCAACTTTCCCAGCTATGTACTTGTACATAGCTGTGGAAAGTCATACATATCATTGGCAGCCAAATTATTTCCTTCTTCGTAAACTACTTCTCTTCTCTTTTCCTTAATCAAATTGCTGAAATACGGAATTCGTTACTTAATTTTTTATTAATTTTATATAATTTAAATTACAAGACTTCTGCAAAATGGTAAGTAATTCACACATTTTTCTCTTCAAGTTCTGGTCACTTAGGGCTTCCCAACTCCAGGTTTTCTCTTCACCATTGCTCATTTGAGACTAACAGAACTCTTTCTTTCTGTAGGTGTAGGAGAACCAGAAAAGAATTAAAGATCTTCGAAATCGAACTTCAGATACTTAAGAATAATATAATTTATTTTTTATATATGTTACAGGCAAATTGTGAAACTCCAACATTTAATTAAATGACATTTCAGGCACATTGTAAAATCACGAACAAAATTCAATAATTTGACTAGGCAGTTATTAAAATGACTAGGCTTTTAATAAAATGCCAAACATTAACTATGCAAATTGTACAAAATGAAATCTATACATGAATAGAATCTAATACAAGTTTGTCCGGCAGTTCTATCCGGCTGATTGGCTTCATTTTTTTTTAATGAAAGGTATTTATGTGTAGATATGTCATCACCCATTAGAATTCACTCACCTCTGACCTTACTCAAGTTATACTCAAAATTCATGCGTTTTCAAAGTTTTTCCACCACTCAAACATCAATATCTCAAGTTCTAATTAATGTATCATGTTCATTTTTATCTAAGAACACTCAGTGGATTAAGACCTTTAGTGTGAGCTGTTGATCACTCAAATCGGTTGAGTCTGAGGAAAGTTGTGAGTAAACATTCAACTTGACTTAAGATATTTTCAAGATTTTTCTTCCTTCAAAGATCTATAGCTCAGGTTCTAATTGAGGTAAGGAATTTTTTTTGCTCTAAGAACACTCAGTGAATTAATACCTTTTACTTGAGCTTTTGACCACTCACATCGGTTGAGTCTGAGGAAAGTTTTGAGTGGACATTCAACTTGAATTTTGATATTTTCAAAATTTTTCTTCGTGAAAAATAGGTATTGGCAGGCAAAATCAGATAAGAAAGAACCAGAAGGGGGGGCGCGATAAGGTAGAAACGAATAAACTTTTCACAACCTGCCTAACTGTGTTGCGGCATTTAATTAATTGACTAGTCCTTTTATTAAATGACGTACAGTTCACAGCTCATTTGTCATTCAATTAAATGCCTAGTTTTCACAATTTGCTTGTAACACATGTAATAAAGATGAATTAATTTAATTTGTAGAGCTTTCTTTTTCTACACCTCCCCTTGAGCAACAGTATACCTCATTACATACTGGCCTTACGTGATTTCAAAACCTTCAATTCCCAATCAAGGGGGAAAAAATGGTAATTTTAATCCTTGAATACTCGTAATTTGCGGATATATATCAACTTTTTGGCTAAATCTTTCTTTCTATTTTAAATAATAGCCTGAACCTCATTCTTATAACACTTTTCATAAAATAAATTTCTGCAACGTTAATCTTCAGATTTCTTCATTGTTGCATATAGGTTATTTCACTAGATTATCTATTATATTAAAATAGCTAATTAAGTCTCTACTAACGTAGGTACTTGAAACATAACTGCGCAAGGAAATTTTAATGGCCTTGGCATTGAAAATTTTTCGACAATATTAAGAACTACTCATAAAATATAATGGCGACTCAGCTGTAATTTTGCTCACATCAATGCTACCATCAAATACTTACACTCTTGTTTCTCACCGGACATGGAACATATTTGAATTCAATGAATATTATTGTCAAAGAAACTTTTTATTAAGATAGCTGGAAGATGAAAACAAATAATTAATTTAGCAAAAAGTGGTTGAAAATCGGATCATTCTATGTTTAGCCTAGGCAATACTGAGAAAAAATCGTAAATAAAGAAAATCCCGGCAAAATAAAAAATGACTAGGAATTATCTTTAATATCTGGTTATTAATATTACCTACGACAGCTAATTATAGATGTCTACCAAACAATCTTCTGCACTAAGCAAGTGAGTTCAATTTTTACCAGTTTTACAGAAGTGCAACTAAAAATTTATGACATTTTTAACATTCCAAACTGAGAAAATATTTTTTAATCATGAATAAATAATAAGTTTTCATTACTCAAAAATGCAAATAAATGCTTTATTGTATAATTTGGCTGAGCGTTAATAAGAAGGTTTTAAATGATGAATTTCATAATTCATCATAGAAAGTGATTTATCTCGTGTTTGAAAAAAAACTTCAAATACGGATCTACGGGCTCATTATTTCAATCGGTCTCGTAATTATAATATTACCAAAATTCATTGGCTTTCAGATAAATGGATTTGTAATTTTCAATTAAATAATAAAAATCTTATGAATAGAAAAAATTATTGAAAAGTTCGAAAGATATCCATTTTCTTATTTTCAGTCCAAGCTAATTTTCCGAAACGAACCACTTAAACCAAATGAAGAAAATTCCTCTGAGAGGAAATCATTTTTTGGTCGTTTTCTGAGTCATGTATGACACCTTAAGAGTATTCTCAAAGGACCAGGTGGCGTCGTATGACACAAGTCAGGGGTTTTCAAAATATTGGTCCTTTGAGAAGTCACTCTCAAAATTTTAATTAGTGTCGTGTATAACACCACCTGGTATCTCTAGTGTTGAAAATATGTGACAGTGCGCGGAAAAAAGTCCCACTTCTTTGTCATCCGCCATAATTTTTTAGCTATTGTTGAATTTTAAAACCGAAGGTCAAACTTCCCTGGAAACGATAATTTTCAACGGCTGTGGTTATCTTCGTGAAATTATTACATAGAGCTGCGTTATGGTCTCGTTTTAAAGAAATATTGGTCAACATAATATAAATGGGTATGTGCCATAGAGTGGTCCTTACGATGGTAATGATTTTTTTTTGTTACTCCCGCTCCCACCCACTAAAGTAATTCTCTTTTATGAAAAAAAAAAATCTACACAAGTTTTACCCCCTCTCTAAAAGTGGAGGTGTGCCTCAAAGGTTCCTTTATTGAAAACTATGGGAAAATTGAGATTTTTAAACTGCTGGTGGAGGGGCGTCTGGAGCAGGAATTGTCTTTTTTTGAAAGATTATTCATTATTTGATTGCATCGACTAATAATAATCAATAAATAATTTTTAATTCAACAAACACAAATAGTGATTTTTTTGCTACCTTAAAGGTAGGTCTGTTTCCAGTTGAAAAAATTTTGTAAGATGGTAATTATTAAAAGTAATATTAAAAAGCATACGTAATTCTCATCGAAAAATAATTTACTGAAGTCAAGTGGTGTACAGAAAATATGAGTATATTACTTAAATTAAAAGATATAATTATTAGCTCAGTGTTTTTCTGGGTTGAGATTAACATACGAGTCCATAATTTTGCTTAATGGTTTTGCAAACAAATCTTACATTGGTTCACTCAGTGTCAATACAGAGATTATAGATATTGCAATTGCTGGCTAATCAGCCAATTGTTTTCAGTCTAAAGTGATTTTTCGAAATGTTCCACTTAATCCAAACGAAGAAAATTCTTCAGAAAGAGGATCATCTTTTGGTCTCTTGCTGAGGTCAGCTTTCAAATTTTCTTTAACCTCAAACCAGTCTCGATGCTCCATCACAAAATCGTACCAAGCTTCTACATTTTGAAACATATATAGAATTAATTAATTAATAGATCTAGAATTTACTTACTGTTGAACTGCAAGTATTCTAATACTAATCAGTTCCTAATATAGTCCATCATTTTGGTATCTTTGCTGCTATCATAACATTCCCTCATAAGAAAAAGCATAGGTCCACCCGAAAGTGAACATACCTATGCATTATATGCACAAAAATTAGATCTTATCAGAGAATGTAGTATGTAATCGCCTCTCTCTCAAGTGAAATTGGTTCCAGCATTCTACGTTTGTTTTTTCTGATTGTATGTAGAAATGTAGATGACGAACATACTTTTGAGAAGTACTTCGCATATGTATCAGAAATTTTAATTTCTACAAGCCTATGGGCTCATTTATTGCATTGTTTCTACGTCCTTACTACAAATTTGTAAACATTAGTCAACAAAGAAATGAAATAAACACAAAATCAGACTCTGTTACTTTTCAGTTCTTCTAACGATCGTTCATCTCCTCCAAATTCTGAGGGTAGTACATGTTTTGGTAGAACCTCCACCAAGTCTTCGGGTTTCTTCGTCCACGTTTGCACCTATTCAGAACAAATTCGTCAAAAATCCGATGCAAAATGAAATGCAACTGTGGTATAAATAAATTTTTTATTTTTATAACGTCTACATTTAATGCAGAAAGTCGTGTCATACCCGACCGAGTAATTTTCCCGATAAAAATTGTTTCGTAGCATTGAAAAATGTGTTAAATGCTGGAGTAACATTTATCATGTACGAATCCTTATAACGAGTTTTCGATGTTTTCTGAAATTTAAAAGAAAAAAAAAACCCAAATTAAATTATCAACTCTTAAACGTCGTGATTGAGGAAAATATCAACGTAAATTAGTAATTTCCTGATTCAGTCACTACACTCCACAGATGAATAGGTACCTTTAATAAGTCCAATATTTTCTTGAACTCAGCAAGGAATAAGGTGGATTGAGAAATACTGAAATTGGTTAAATCACCAATTAATATTAATCCTTTGCTCATGTCAGATTTTAACAAAATTTCAAACTGCATTTGCCAGGCGCTCAAAATATAGCTCATTTTCGGAATATTTGATTGTTTTGGACTGGAATAAATCATAATTCTGTAACCTTCTGGTGTGAGTTTTGGCAATGGGAAAATCGGGCTGAAAGTGAGACAAATTGAAACAATTAGAAGTTTCTGTCTTTTTTCTACGTATACAAGCACAAATTTGAATTAGTTTCTTTATACTCGTATTTTCAAGATTGCTTAGAAGAATCTCACTGGTGCTTGTAAATATAATCTAATAATGAGAGAGAAAAAGAAAGATTGAGAACCTTATTTTTACCTGAAAACCGACATTTTTAAATCATTTTTCATACCAATTATAGTAAGTTTATTACATCTGTTGAGATATACTTTTGGGAATATTCTCTATTGTCAGGAGTTGAAACTTAGGGCACTCTTTAAACACAGAGTATAACATGCTAACTGATTTTGGTTTTTATCCGAATTGAGTTCAAAGCAGTGACTCACAACAATTCGATAGATCTTTTCAGCTCACTATCACAAGGATCACGACATGCAAACATATCTGATTCCAAAGTGCGACGTGAGTAGTAATAATCCAAGAAACTTTTTGCCTTTTCCATTTGATTTTTGCATCTGACAAGAATGACGGTAAAAAATTCCTCGTCTGAAATTCAATAAAAAATTTATCCTGTAAATAGACTTGAGTAAGTTACTTAGTTTAAAATTTGAAATTTTATTTGAAAGATAGTTTACAATTTTTTTAAAAGTTCTTTGAAAACAGTAAAAAAGAGAACAAAATGAAACCAGATTTCTTCTCTTTTTTATTTAGGTATCTTAAATATCATTGCTGGGATATTTTGTAAAAGGGGGCTCTGGGGGTCTGATTTTAGCTAAGGACCAAGTTTACCAGGTTGAAAAAAAAAACACTTAATGTTGAAAAATTCCTCAAAAAAAGACACGAAATTAAACACCAAGACGAAACCAGACGAAACACAGCGTTTTTTGCTATTTTTGATGATTAAAAAGAAAAATTCTTAGTGTTTGATTTTTTTAATAAATTTTATGGAAAAACACTGGAAGATTATTAGAAAATCAGTAAGTACGGGGGCTCAATGAAAGGAGGCTGCACTAGTCAAGGGGTCCACATAGTCTCCCCGGCTACGCGTCTGCAGTTGCCTAAATCCAAAACTTATTAAGTTTTGAGAAAATTATCTCATAAATATTATAATCCCGTTCGAATTTATTTCTTAATCGATATTTTGTTACCAAATGGTTCTGGTATACCAACCACCCCCCCCCCCCCCCCGGAGAAAGAATATTCCCCATTATTCATATACCTACATGAAAAATAGGTAAGTTATCTTAAAATATGAAACTCACCCATGTGCATTTAACTGATCAGTAAAATTTACCTTTGACTGATGGCAGGTAAGCTGTTTGCTCCAACCACTCCATCAAATATTTCACGTCTCTCTTAATGGTTTCTTCGTCAGTACCGATATCCTTCAAAATATCTTGGTATTGATCTTTGGTAGGTGGATTAAGGTAAGGCATAATTATTTCAAAAAGTTTATTAATCAAAAACAGATGAACCAACTGATGGTACGTTCTTGAAATTACATGTGGAACTGAATCCTTTATAAAAAGAATTTTTCGAACAGTCACGTCTTTGGATAATTGCGCAGCTCAAGCTATATTTGAAACTAATAATTAAAACAATGTCGAAGACGTAGGTGGTTAATTCGTAAATATTAATTTTATGCAAATGTCTAATGCAGGGTATTAAAAATGACTAAATTTACGAACTTGAATTGGAAGTTACCTACCGGTATGCCTACCTTATTTTTCTTTGTTCTTGTACAAAACTTCAACAAAAACCAGAAAAAAGTTACGCGATTTTCTTGAAAATTTTTCGCCATCGATGACTTTTGTTTCGGTTTTTTCCTTCCACTTTCAAATTATTTATTATAGCTCTCTCAAGGTTTTTGACGGAAATGAGGACAAGCAGTTTTTTAATCGTTCATTGTCCCACTCCCACCTGCATCAGTACGAAGTACTCGGATATGATATAGGCTTTTGTCCAAGTATGAGAATCTTGGAATATGAAGTAGGCCTACTGAATTAGTAATACAAATTTCTTTAGACACAAATGAGAGCTAATTCTACAACAATCCCAATACGTTTCTATGGTCGCATGTGCTTTCTCAATCAAATACTGTGCATAAAAGATAGAATTTGCAATACTTAGATGTCCCTTTGTATGTAAAAAATTGAAATATTCTACATTCTCTGTCGACTGAGTACACAGTTATAGGGATCTATATGGGGTAGAGCTCCTGTTGAAAACTGTATTCGTTTTCAACTTTCCCAGATATGTACTCGTACATAGCTGTGGAAAGTCATACATATCATTGGCAGCCAAATTATTTCCTTCTTCGTAACTACTTCTCTTCTCTTTTCTTTTATCAAATTGCTGAAATACGTAATTCGTTACTTAATTTTTGATTCATTTTATATAATTTAAATCACAAGACTTCTGCAAAATGGTAAGTAATTTACACATTTTTCTCTTCAAGTTCTGGTCACTTGGGGCTTCGCAACTCCAGGGTTTCTCTTCACCATTGTTCATAAAACTAACAGAACTCTTTCTTTCTGTAGGTGTAGGAGAACCAGAAAAGAACTAAAGATCTTCGAAATCGAACTTCATATATACTTAAGAATTATAATTTATTTTTTATATTTATAATAAAGATGAATTAATTTAATTTGTTGAGCTTTCTTTTTCTACACCTCCCCTTGAGCAACAGTATACCTCATTACATACTGGCCTTACGTGATTTCAAAACCTTCAATTCCCAGTCAAGGGGGAAAAAAATGGTAATTTTAATCTTTGAATACTCGTAATTTGCAGATTATACATCAAATTTTTGGCTAAATCTTCTTCTATTTTAAATAATATAGCCTGAACCTCATTCTTAAAACACTTTTCATAATATAAATTTCTGCAACGTAGTTCTTCAGATTTCTTCATTGTAGCATGTAGGTTATTTCACTTGATTATCTATTAAAATAGCTAATTAAGTCTCTACTAACGTACTTGAAACATAACTGCGCAAGAAAATTTTAATGGCCTTGGCAATGAAAATTTTTAGAAAATATTAAGAACTACTCGTATAATATAATGGCGACTCAGCTGTAATTTTGCTCTCATCAATGCTACCATCAAATACTTACACTTTTGTTTCTCACCGTACATGGAACATATTTGAATGATAGTTTTATTTGAATATTCATTTAATTTGAATTCAATGAATATTATTGTCACAGAAACTTTATATTAAGATAGTTGGAAGATCAAAACAAATAATTAATTTAGCAAAAAGTGGCAAAAACCAAAAAAATAAATAAAATAAAAAAGACGAAAGTGAACACATAATACATGTAAAGGCACATGAGGTTGTATGTAGTCCACCTATGCTTTTTTCGAGTGGTTAACGATTTACTTTTTTTTCGCTGAGTTTTTCACCGAACTGACTCAAATTTGGATGTACTGATGTATTACTCTTGAATATATTCTCTACACCTGGACGAAGCCATTTTTTAATTATCAAAATTTCAAGGCATTTTTTCAGACTCTTAAAGAACTCTTTTCTCAAGGTTTTGCAAAAAAGGTTAAAAAATAAAAAAGGAAATAGAAAAAAACAGCTGCGTCAGGGTAGAGAAAAATTTTTCAAGATAACATAATTGTGATACAATCTGAGATACCATACACAAACCCGGGATTCTTGATTTTGAGTTTTTCAATTTTATTCGATAGAGGAGACAAATACAAATAAAAAAAAATCATCCAGAAAGATCAATTAGACGCCGAGTTATAGCGTCTTTACGTTTGAAAGCTGGAAAAGTTCATTTTGAGAAAATCGACTTAAAGGTTTCTTTAAAAAACTAGTTGAATTCCAACAAAGTAATGATTAACTTTTTTTTATGAACCGAGCAATGTGGGGAAGGGGGAGAGAATTGAAAAAACTGCACAAAGAATGTTTTTGATTTTTTGCAATTATGTTGCCCAGCACCGGGTTTGTGCGTGGTTTCTTATTTGGCGATGTTGTACAAACAATTCGACTGTATTCAGCGTAGAACACACGTGCGGGTCTACCAAATTCACTAAAATGTTGCTGGACAACCCCTCCTTCCGTTTCTGTTGAAACTGAAAACTAACATTTTTGACCGCACCCACTTCATACCGCTGTAGCGTTTACAAGTTTTCCGGGTTTGAGTATGGTTTCTCAGATCGCATCACATATCCAAATTTGAGCAATTCGGTTCAAAACTAAGCAAAAAAAAAAGTAAATTGCAGGTATAGTTTTGAGCTAAAAAGTCGTGAAAATCGTCATTCTGGCTGCCAAAACGCAAATCCGCACCACATGACGTGTCGAAGATTTATTTTCGTGCCGTTTTTTAGACGTCGATGTTGTCTTTGTAGCAAAGGTAGACTACACCTTGACTACGCCTTCAAAAGATTTGAATCCAAAGTTGATTCTAGTGTACAATCATCTGAAAAAATATTCTCCTGGGATATCTAATAAATATCAGACCAAAATAATTCTGAAAATTTTTCATAATGGTATCAAAATTTATTATTTTTCAATTCAAAAAATTTTTATAAGTTAACATTAAAATTAAACATTCCTTTGGCAAATATTTTAAACATTAAATGTGAAGATTATTGCAAATATTCAATATTCAGTCTAAATTAATTTTTCGAAAAGAGCCAGCCAGCCCCAAGCCTGATAGCTCGATGCTTAATGGATCGTCCCTTGGTCGTTTCGTGATATCAGCATTTATACTCTCTTCAGCTTTGAACCAGTCTTTGAACTGAGCAACATATTCATACCAGTAATCTGTAATTCGACAAGTAATTAAACTTATTACTTAGTCAATCTCAGAGTGATTGTTTACTTTTTTCAACGAGAAGGGGGTTTCCTATTCGAACTAAAAGACTCGTCGCGATGTAATCAACTACGCAGTTGATATTTTTTTCTCAAAGGTATTATGTTGCAGCAAATTAAAATTTTTACTAGCTATTTAAAATTTTTCAAACTAATAAGATAGGTACAGTATGAGCAGAGCACTCATAAGAATTCTGATTTCTGAATGTGGAAGGCGTACCAAGACTAATCTGTAAATGCACGAACATATCTCGGATAAGAAAGGTTTAATTTTTTATCTGGAGGCGGGGTTAAGGGGGGGGGATAGGAAAATACAAAAATATAAAGAAAAAACTTTTCAAATTGAAAAGGCATGTTACCTTTTAGTTCTTCCATGGGAGGCTCATTACCTCCATAAGTTGATGAGAGGACATCTTTTGGCAACACTTCTGACAAAGTCTCCGCATCTTTTTTCCAAACTTCCATCTGGAAATTCAAATTAAGGGTGAACCTCACTGAGAATAGAGAAATGGTTTTCTCTCATATTTCAAATTTTTTAAAGGAGTACTGGGGAGAATTGTTTGACATAATTTTTTGGGATACGCCGGGTACCTCCCTCTGAAAGTTATAGGTTAAAAATGAGTTTTAGCTTTTCAATTTTTAATTAACCTTCTGTTCCACAAAAATTAATGAATCTTGGGTGGACGATAGACCTGTGAGGTCTATAAGTGGAATTTGTTCCTCGAAATTCCCACTTGGAAAGGTTTTAGCTATTTAACGTTTTCGACCTACATTCTTTACAGGACATCTCAGAAGGCGAATTTACTCTTTTTTCCATCTTTCCTCAAAAACCTAAGAAAAATGTTTTTTGAGACCCTCGAAAAATGCCTCAAAATTTTGAAAATCAAAAAAAGCGTAGAGTAACATATCCAAATTTGAGTCAGTTTGGTGCGAAACTCTGCGAGAAAAAGAGTAAATTGTAATCTACTCGAAAAAAGCCAAGTGTACAGTACACCCTTAATTGTACCATAATATAGAATAAGAAAGCAATATGAAATTAAAAGGAAATTCACTAAACAGATAAGAATTAACATTAGCTAGAAATTAGCTTGAAGGATCCTGTTACCTTTTGAAGAAATTTCTTGAGTATGAGCTACATGTACTTTGCCATTTTAACCCTTTGATAAAATCAAATCTACGATTGGCTAATTCGTAAGTTTTGAACCAGTCTAGCGCATTTCTCGTTAATAAATACGATTTCGAAATACCTCAGGTTTCTTTTTAATTAATTCGGGGTCTATTTTTAATGTGAGAGAAACAACATTTTCATTCAAAATTATAAACCTTATAATTACTGAGAATGTTAAAATGACAGGAAAAGTGAGAAAACCTATAGTGGCACTATAATTGGACATTGTGACATTGGATTAAAATGTTGATAAAGTGGTTTACCCTCAAATGTTGAGTAAGTTTCAAAACCAGTGATTTTTATACACTGAAAAAAATTTCAATGGTAATTTTCACAATTTGGATGGGAAAACTGGTACAATTTGAGATTTGTAGCAGAAATTACTACAAAAAGAATAATATATTATAAATATGTAAGATAGTAAAAAGAACTACAAATATTAAATTATTTACAGTAAATACTCGTAGTAATTTTCACAACCTTTGATGAGGAAAGTTACTATTCTGTTTATAATTAATACTAAGTATTTGTTTAATGTCAAAAAGTTTACATGCTGATTTTTTTAGTTACATGAGAGGAACCATTTCTTAAATCGAATCGCAATTTGTGTGAAATTATTTTACTCACCCTTTCACCTAATTTTTTACTCAAAAATGCCTTAGCCAGTGCAATCAATTGTTGGACAAGTGGTTCAGGGTTCAAAATAATAAATTTTTTCCATCGCATTAGAGCTGTTTTCTGAAATAGAAAAATACCAAGTGCGAGTAAATATTATTCGAACTTATTTTGCATTTATCTAATTCCGAATGAAAGTATAATTTGGGTAAATAACTTACGTACCTGATTAAGGTCAGCAATTTTTTTGAAATCCTGTATAACCATAGTAGCAAAACCAAATGTGATGTTTCGGAAATCCAGTATTAGAATAGTACCTTTATTTTTGTCGACTTTGTTTATGACCTCGTATTGAAGTTGATATGAGCTCAACAGCGAATCGTAGTTTGGTAACTTATCCGACTCTTCTTTAAAAATCCTCAGGACTATGATTCGGTAACATTCGGGAGTTAATTTTGGCAGTGGAACTAGCCCTCTAAACAAAATATCGGTTAAGTATTACAAGTTGTAGATCCGGTTAGTAACTAAAACGAGCACTGGCCCTTAAAAATGATGTATACAAAGAGAGAGAGAATATTCGAGAAAAGCTTTATCCTAGTCGCATCTATTATATTCTAATCGCAAATCAGACCCGTAGTCAAGGTGATAGGGGGCTGAGCTACTGACTCTGACCAGTTTCAGGCCCCTTTCTGATATTTTTATTTTATTTTAGGGTTTTTTCATAAAATTAACAAAAAATAAAATTTCTTTGAAAATGGCGTTTGTTACATTTTGTATGCCAAAACTCATCAAATAAAGTTGTCACAAAGATTTTTTGCCTCTTCCAAATTTTTTTTTTTAATTGGACTTATTCACTTTTTACGATAGACTATTCAAACACAAAGTAACGTACATCCACTTGAATGCTTTTTTCACTTCATCGCAGCATGGGTCTCGATATGCAAATAAGTCCTGCCTCAAGCTTCTACGCGTGTAATAATAATCTATGTGAGTTTTTGCTTTTTCCATGCTGTTTTTGCACCCAATCAAAATATTTGCCAGAGTCTCTTTACCTGAAAATAACACAAACCAATAATATCCACCTCAAAGATGACAGTTTTACAAAAAAAAATTTTTTAATGAAAATCATTATTTTAATCTATATTTACTTTTAATATTTGGCAAATGCGGAGTTTGTTCCAGCCACTGCATAAGGTATGCAATATCAGTTTCAAGCGATTCTTCCGTTATATTCAATTCACTGTAAATATCTTTCAGCTGTTCTGGAGAGCACAATTTCAAATACATCGTCGATTTCTCCATAACTATAACAGACCGAGGAATTCAAACCACTCCGAAGGAGAAGGTACTCAAAATACTGAAACTATCGAACCGTGAGGACACACTAAAAATTAGGTCTAATGTTGAATATGTAAGTTGACCAGTTTACCTGCATATAAATTTACTTCGCAATTCAGAAGCTAATGAAGAATAATATAAATGATATAAAAAAGTAGAGTTGAAGAGGTACAGTCCATTTGTCCTTGTTATAATGAAATATCACGAAGTCGGGTTTTTTCTTTTCACTTTTCATGAATATTTTGTACTGAAATTTAGCTTATAAATACCTATTTACATATCTGTGAGAACTTAACAATAACTGCTCTGATGGAAACTACGTCCACAGGATAACAGAAAAATATAAATAATATGGGAAATCGTCAATTTATAACTTTTCATGGTGGTCATTATTTTACATCTGTTTGTCGCAGGAGGAAGGGTCAACAAAACACAGTAATTTTCAGTAAGTTGCAACATAACGCTTATTTTTTCTTATATCGAACAAATGAGAAGGGCATGGCATATCAATACCTTGACACCTAAAGGTGCTATGTTCGTTTTGAAAAATTTACGAGAAGTGAGAAAAGATATGTTATTACACGCACTATTTTGGAGGTAATACTCCTTCTGTATACTTGAATGAATACTATAATAGAATCTATTCAATCATTCTCTCTTCAGGTAAAAGTTACTACCTCTATATTATGTATAATTATTATAATTTTGGTGGGCTTACTACGTTCCTTCAACAACACGTTGTCGAAGAAAGAAATTAAAAATCCAGAATTAAATTTAAACCCAGTTTTGCTGAAGAGTATTAAATAGGGCCTATAAGTTTTGATTTTCTTTGGGGTGCAATACAGCTGAAGAATTTTCAACATTTTTTGAAAAATCTTATGGGCAGATCTCGACCCTTTTGCCCCAATGGTATTATTCTTTACAGCGGTTGCATTTGCACTATTGCATCTCCTAACTTGTCAGCTCCGAATGATAAATGGACAAACTGTACATAATTTTTTTTTTAATTTGAAGTCTCTCTGAAATTGAAGCAACCATACAGAGAAGCGGTGTATAACCTCCTCTTTCAAATAAAACTGGTTCCAGCATTCCGCATTTAGGTCTTTGCTATTTTATCAACGTGAGTATGTAACAAATTTACTTTTGGGATACCCCTTCTGTATGGATCAAGAGAACGGAACCCATTGGTTTCTAATAACAAAGAAAAAATAATAATAATAAAAATAATAATAATAAAAATAATAATAATAAAAATGCACCGAACACATGAAAATACCATTGGCAAGATACGAATTTTTGGGATTGCTCGAACTAGGAGCTGCGACGACAATAACGATGACGATCATGACTGGGACGAATTCGTGGATTTCGAAACAGTCTCTGTTTGAGTAGCTTGTATACTCTTGTAAATAGCTCTTTTTTGGAATTCGTGAAATTCAAAGTGCGGAAATAAATCTAAAAAAAAATATGAAAAAAAAAAGGTTTCAAAAAAATTTTTTAAACATTGGCAATTACTACGAATAACAAAACACAAAAATAAAAGCATACATAAAGAAGATAAAAATAAGATAATAAATAATTTATCGTACAAATACGTACCTTAAAAAATATGACAATTGATAAAATATCATAGTCAGTAGTCAGTAATGTACAACATAAACAAGTAACATAAAGTATCCAGACAAACGTATGACAACCGATAGCCTTTCTTACATTACCTGGGGCAAAGCGAACAATAATAACTATTTTTTTTTAGTATCAATTTAACCTATCGATATACTGAAGAAAACAAAAACTCAACGAGCATAATTCTGATACCTTAGGGTGAAAAGAATCAAATTTCATTTTTTAGTACTCTATCAACCGTTCTGAATCAGATACATAAATATGTCATAATACTATCGTCAGTTTTTTCTTTTTATAGTCTCGCTACATGCAGGTTGAAGAATTTTACTTACCTCCCTAAAATAAGCGATAAGTAATGTAATCAGGCGTGGGCTTGTATAACCATTATTAAAACTTAAAACACATAGATAAGGGATGATTTTTGGATGAAATTTTTGGTTATTCGGATGATTAGTTCTTAAAGTTTTCTGTATTCGTTGTTTAAATAACCAGCCAGTCTAAACTATGTTTTCAGATTTTACAATTTATGATAAGTAATTTAATTAAAATTAAAAATTCTATTTTACTTCTGTATTTTATAAAAAAATATAAATTTCTGTGAATTATTTCGAAAATTATAATTTTGTACAGCAAGCAAAGACAATGGGTATTGTCTTTGTTGCAAGGGTCAAATTGCGTGGCAAATGAAAATTCATATTTTTCTTTTGCCAACCTTGAACGGTACTTTATTTATCATCCGATCCGAAAATAATTCCCATTTTCAATAAAAAATTATCCGTCGATTGAATTAAACAACTTAAATTAGGCCATTCGTAATTCGAAGAAAGTTGTAAAAAGTGATAATCTTATCCGTTAATCAAATAACAAATTTGGTATCCGTGCTTATCCCGAGATTAAATTGACTATCAACGAGATTCAAAACTAGATTATGAACAAATAGTTTCAATGAAAATCAGATAGAAAGTAATTTAGAGGTAATAGGTATCTCATTTTGTTTGGGTAATTCATTTGTATTATAATTATTTATGACCATCACCTCAATAACTGAATAATTAATTGAACAATAATTCATGGCGCAGAATTATAATAACTCTATTGAAGCTATCAGTACTTGTACATTAACACAGAAGATAAGATATTCACTCTACATGTATAATTTGAGGTATACTTAATATATGTACTTTCCATTGTGCAACCGTTACAATAACAAAAATCATTATATTTAATTAAATAGTTATTAAATCCCCCCCCCCTCAAAATAAATGCTAAACATATTCGTTAATACACGGGCAGGTCGGCAAGATTTTAGAATCACCGTTCTCTTAATTATGAAATTAGTACCCAACTATAGATGTGGTGTTATTTCACAAACTCGTTAACACCGCAACCATAATCGGGCAGTAAGTTCAAAATCATTTCAATCTTACGCCTCAAACTGGTATCCGTTCGACGGGTCAATTGAAATTGGCATTCCTGATCTTTTTCAACACAAAGCTTATAAGAATACTAGTTTTCAACAACTCTTCGTTCTTCTCATTTTCCCGATATATACCGCACATCAATTATATAGAATATATGTATCAGAACACCAATTTAAATGATGCCTGTTTTACGATATATCCTTCGTTGATGTACTGAGAGTGGAAAATGAAAACTGCGTTCGTCGGTCCGACTCGATCCTCGCTTTTGTCCAGTCATCGTTACGGCACTTTCTCCAAATTTTGCTGTGGTTATCCATTAAAAATTGAACTTGCTTTTGGCACATCGATCATTATAATAAATATAGGTACTAAAAATATATTCTAATTCGAAATCAACATTGACCACAGACAACTTGATACAATTTTTTTAGAGTAGGAACCTACTTAATACTTTCATTTTTTAGTATTTAACACTAAAAAGAGCAGGTGTACACGACACCGTTTGAATTTGGATGCGTCACTCCTCAAAGGATCAGGTGGCGTCATATATGACATTCTCCGGTCTGTTGAGGTTCTTTTCCAGTTCAGTCACATATGACGCCCCCAGGTAGTTTGAGTAATCGAGTAAAACCTGTTTTTTTTTTTTTGTGTTGAAATCCCGAGTCTGAAAGGACACCACATAGGTAACACGAAATTTCAAATGAATACCAAACGGATTTGAAAAAGGCGAAACTACCTGCTCTTGAGACGGGAGGGGGGAGTGGGGGGGGCGGTTATGACAAGAGCTTACAAATTAATCAAATGGAAAGGAGAAAACTGACGGAAAGTTTCCCTCAAGGGTACCACCATAACCCCAAGCTCTCAGTTCAACCTGTAACAGAAAATTTTAATCAAGCATAACATCAAAAGTCAGAACTCGCAGACATGAGATCAAAGTCGCTGTTTGGGCTGATACTACCGAGCTTGTAATGTGAATAAAAATTATTTAATGAAACACAGACTCTAAAATCGAGCTAAAATGCTGAAATTCGGAATGTATAATAACTTCGAGGGAGTCAAAAAGGAAGGATGCGCAGTGCATAAAACAGCCGCGAGAGAGCAGCAAATGAAGCTATCTAAATCCTCATCTTGCCATTCCCGACCTTTTATGCCACAAAGGCACAAATCAGTCCGCTGAATTTTCTTTTTGCCGTTCCTGGAGTTTCTATGCCAAGTACCAGTTCAGAAAATGGCAGATAAAAAATCCAAAAACACTTTAATAAAACTGTAATAAATAACTTTGGGGAAATAAACCTACTGCTGATGTTTCAGTAGAAGATTTTTTCACATGGTTTTGAGAAATAAAGTTTTCACCAGTTCGAATTGGGGTAAGCTAATCTTATTCTGATAACTTTGTATTTAAATATGATCAAAGAATATGTCAAGTGCGAAAGTTTTTAAACTGGCCCTATAGATATCGAGATGTGGTAAAAATCAGGATTTTTCGTAGAGCCAGAATAGCTGAAAACATCAAAAAGGGCATTTCCGTAGAAATCCCCCTCTTGCCTTTCACTACTGAATTTTTTGTTACCGTTACAGCTTTCCAACGCTTTGGTGGCCGAGTTCTTGTCCGTTTGCTGGATATTGTGACCCTGGCCAACGGCCAAACGTTTTTCTTTGAATTAGACGACCATAGATGCGACCATTCGTTGGACCTTTACATTCGATCACCCTGTAAAATGGATACCAAATACGAATAAAATGTACACGTCGTCGAAAAACACTAACGATGAGACAGACAGCCGATAATGGTCAACAGTCGGACAACTAGAAATTACGAGAATGTTGAAAGAAAAAATTTTCTTTTCAACATTGACACAGCGTGAAAGATAAAGCGCGCTCATTCGGTCGACATATATTACGACAAACTCGAAATCTATTTCCGTTAAATTTGACGTCCTTCTAGGTATTTCAACGCGTTTACCAGAAAACATAAATAAGAAATCGAGGTTATTCTCCTAAATTGTTAAAGGAAGGATGGTGAGAAAGAGCAAGAAAGTGTAAGGAAGAGTAAGAAAGAATAGTAAGAAAGAGTAAGCAAGTGTAAGGAAAAGTAAGAAAAAGTAGTAAGGAAGAGTGGTAAGAAAGAGTATGAAAGAGTAGTAAGATTTAAGAAAGTGTAATGAATGAGTAAGAAAAAATAAGAGTAGAAAAAAAGTAAAATGTTTCATTCGTTTTTGAGGTGACAAATATCGAACAAATTTATCGAAGTAATATTTGTATAAAAAATTACGTACCTTGAAACATTCGACGAAATAAAATCGGTTAAAACATTGGGGGGGTTAATGAATAAAAATATTATATTGTTAAAAATAAAGTTAAAATGCGAATATGAAATCAAACTCTAATGCTAGTCGAGATGTGTAAAGGTGATAAAAACGGTAGCCGGCGTTCGGCTGATAAAAATTCGAGCAGTGTAGCCACATTACACACTCCTAATGAATTGACATATTTTGCTCGTGTGTATTTTTAGCAGGTTTTCACTCGAAAACTTGCTTATGTTTTTTAAATGATAGGAAAGTACCGGTATTAACCGTATTATTAATATTTATATCGTATTTATTCAATGAAAAAACTCAAACAGTAATAGCGTAAATGTATTAAGGATTTATTATTCTTCACGCATACGAAATTGTTTCAAGGGTATTCTCTGGGTATTCTTTACCAGGCGCAAAAACCGTTGAGAATCGAGGTAATTACACGACTGTTTGAGAAACAAATTCTGAATATAATTTGTGATTTTTCACCACGATGTACTTCAATGTTGAACTTAACAATGTATAGAGTTGAATTTTTGATTGGTATAATTTTTATAGCTAAAGCCGTCAAAGTTACATCTACTTTGTGCATCAATAAAAGCAAAAATTTAAGCGAAAAAAAAATCTTACTCTATAGATCTGTTAGTTTATTACAGAAGGAGAACATAAATTTAAAAATCATTATGCTTCGTTAAAAACTCAGCCAGAAAACAGTCGGGAAAATTTACTCATATTTAAAAAAAAATATTTTTTTAAATACTCTATCGAACAGTTTAACAAAAATCCTAAATTTTGTATTGGTTGAGCTAATTGAAAAGTTGAATTCATATTATTCATATTTTTCCATATTTCATCCTTATAAATTCCTCTCATGAGATATTCATGCAGCAGAATTATGGAGTTCAGGCTTCTGGTAAAGCATACCCTTAAAAAAATAATAATAATAATGATAAACGGAGTTTGTTGTGAGATGAAATGAAATATAGGTAGTTATTTATTTGAATGACAAAATTAATCTACGTACATAATGATCGATAAAAAACATTTTTGATTTCATTTCAAAACTTAGTAGGACGAATATCAAAAATATTAAATTTCCAATAGGTATATTATGTATAAAGTAAGTATTAATCACAGCTCAGTTTTTCCCGCCAAACATGCTACCAAAAAACGATTTTTTTGGTTTAAGACTTAAATCAGCTTTTACACTTTCTTCTGAAATGAGCCAGTCCTTGCACGTAGCGACGTAATCGTACCAGAGATCTTCATCGATATGAAACAAACAAAGTTCAGTTAGTTTTCAGTTAGGTTGTTTAAATTTTCAAAATTGTCTTTCAATTTCAATAAAACGAAGATATAATATTATTTTTACTTCCACATTCTTCGAGTGATTTTTCCTCTCCACCGTAGTCGCTAGGTAAACATTCTTTGGGCAAAATTTCACAGAAGTCAGTTACTGGTCTGTTCCATACTTGAAACTGGGATGATAAAAAACGAAAAATTACATTTAAAAATAAATAAAAACTATTGATTCAACTTACATAGGTAAATAAGTTTCAAAAACTTGTATCGCAGTTCCATTCGTCGTTTAATTTTTTTTTCTTCAGTATAAAAAAAAGTTACTCTGCTAACTTAATTGAAAAATAGAAACATACTCTATCAGCTAGTTCTTTTTTTAGAAAACTTTTTGTCAAAGTCAGCAAAATTTCAATAACTGATGACATGTGTACAATGTGTACTCTGTGAAGTCGAACTCGGTTTAATTTCTGAAAATAAAAAATGAAAATATTTTTAAAAAATGCAAAAATAACATTTTATTTTTTTTTAGGAAATAAGAAAAAATTACTACGCATTTACAGTCTACACCTGTAGCATATTCCTGGAGTCAACACCTGAGTACTGTACATCCTCAATAATTATTTTTGAAACTTCATTGTAGATTAAGACAATAGGTTCAAAATTATACAATTTATGTTTATTAATAATTTCTTCGAGACAAAGACATTCAATTTAGTATTAGTTACCGTGGCCATCGTTAAACTTTGTCGTAATGAAGATAACATCAAGGTGAAAAGCTTGTAGGACATATTTTCTGAATTGCTGATAACAATGAGGCCTTTATGGCAGTCTTCCTTCAGAAGGATGTCCATCGTAAGTTGATAGGTACGCAATAGAACTTCATTATTTGGCAAATCATCTGCTTTATGCTCAAAAATGTTGTAGCATATGACTCTGTAACCTTCGGGTGTAAGTTTAGGCATCGGAATCACTGATCTGAAAATTAGATTTCTCATCTATTAGTAGAGAAAACAAAACATTCCCCCTAGGATTGAGTATTAAACAAAGAGTGGACGACTTTTTTTTCATCTTGGGAGTTAGAAGGATGAATAGGTAAAATTGAGGATGATTATATGAATGTTTCTAGGTTGTAATATAAGTAAATCATTTTTTTTTTCTTTACAATAAATTTTAAAAGTTATTCTTCCATCTCAATTTGCACCATTTTTCTAACTTTTCAGACGGTCACTTTCATTATTTATTCCTTATTAAATACACTTTCTACCTTCACATTGATCAAAAAGTTCAGAAAATAGGATCATTTTTTAATTGACAAAATGTGTGGTACATAATAGGAGAAAAAATTAAGAAAATAAGGTAGGTATTGTAAAAAAATTTAAAAATTGATTAAAAAGCCAAAATATTAAAAAATTGAAGACTTTAGAAAAGAGGAATAGTTCTTCAGTAGACAGAAATGATTAACAAATGAGAAGAGGACTGAAAGAAATTATGAGAAAGGAATTTTAATCATCAAATAAAAAGGAGGTTCGGAGTTCGGACCTTTTATCGAAAAAATGCACCTAAAATTAAATTCTTTCATCGAGTTTGTATTAGTAGGTGACATTAAAAAAAAAAATCATTGATCAAATCTTCAGTCTTTATCACAATTGTAATCGTTCAGGGGTCGAAAAAATGTGAGTACCTAACGCATTTTTGAATTCAAACTTCATAGCCAAGGAAAATTTAGAAAATTTCTACAAACGATTTTATACCTGGAATGTAATGGGAGTGGTCCAGGGAGTATGTGGTAAACAATCTACACCCGCACTCCCTGTGCGACTTATAAGAGTTAAATTTTCACGTTATTTAGCTATATAGGTAATTCGAAAAATATGCTAGATATCCATTCTGAGGTTCAGTAAAACTTTGTTCACCATCAAATTTCCTATTGATTAGAAAAAAGTACAGAAAATGAAGATAGAAAATAGGTATAATTTTCCTAAATTTTCGAGTCTTATATAAGAAAAACTCCTGAGAATGATCATTTTTCAAAATCATAGACCTATTTTCAATCTTCGTTTTCGGCACTTCTATGGCTTTAAATGAGGTCTTCTTTTTTTTTTTAATCGACAGAAAATTTGATTGAGAACAAAGTTTTACTGAACTTCGAAATATATATCTAGCATAGTTTTCGAGTTACAGCTGAAAACGTCAAATTTCAACACTGATGATCCCCTCACGCGGAAAGCACAGGAGGTGGGGGTGAAAACTTCTTACCACAGATTCTCAAGACCAGCCTCCCGTACTCTTCAGGCATAAAATCTTTCGTACCAATTTTTTCCTTTTTTCCCCCCAACTTTTGAGACCAATTTTCGTGGGCTATTCAGGAATAGATAACTAAACAACTCAAAACACTTGCGTTAATTCGACTGTACGAATTCTGTCCGAACATCAAATGTTATCCTAAGGCTGACTTGACAAAATAAACGATCGTATTTCTATAGAGGACCATAAAAATTGACTCCAAAAAAAAGAAGAAAAGAGCATGTGGTCTGCATAACCAGAAGAAATAAGGAGCCAACACTTACACAACTTTCATGCAGCGTCGTATTTCTTCAGTACAAGGATCACGGTTTGTGAAAAGCGATGTCAATTGAGCTCTACATGTGTAATAGTCATCAAGGAATGTTTCTGTTCTTTTAAGTTGGTTTTTACATCTCATTAGAATATTTGTGAGCAAATTTTTATCTGAAATGAAGAAAAGTGACAATACGAGTATAAAGAAACATGAAACATTAAATGATAATGCAGAATTGTAAAACATACATGTATCTGTGATCGAATACTCGAATAAGTAAATAGCATTTTCAAAATGAACCAATTATTGTATTCGAGTAATTAAATTACATATAGGTATGTATTGTTATTTTACGTTACATGTGAGACCCGAGATAAAGTAAGACACTTACGAGACCAGACCACCCTTAAAAATACTCAGAAATGAAACCTTCGTCTTCACATAGCTTGGTGGCTATCTATAGATGCCTTGGGCTATGTAATGAAGCCCACAGATATTGGTTAGGTGTACCATACAGTTTATAGGGAATAGAATGAAATGACGGAACCACAAGTGTACATACATTTGATACTTGGGGCACTTGTGAGTCGTAAACAAAAAATGCAGATTTGTGGTCTGCGGAGTGGGGGAGTAAGAAAAACCATACATACACATCATAGACATGCGAGACCCATAAAAGGGTCTCGCATTGTCAAAAAGGCTCTCGCAAGTGTTATGAAATATCTGTTTTGGGTCTCACAAGTGACAAAAACGTGTATTTTCAAAATGAACCAATTGTTTGTATTCATATAAAAGCACATATGTTTTATACGTACGTTTCTTTTATAGAACAAAGTACATAAATATTATCAGGTTCTATCGAGTTTTAGCTGTATTTGTAACTACCAGTACCAGCCTTACCTACCCGTATTTTATAGGCTTCAAAGTGCACAAATTTTTCTGCTGTTTGAATTTTTTTCAAAGTCAGATTCATTTTGCCAAGACTTTCTAGAAATATTTTTGAGTTAATAATTTAGCACCCTTGTAACCTTGAGCTAGTGCAATATATTGAAGAAATTCCAGATTCTTTGCTAGGCAGGTAGTTTGTTGTGATCAAAATAAGTTCATCATATCCACGTAATTGAGGTCAGTAGCATACACTATTGAGAATGAAAAAGTGTTTTGATCATAGAGGTTCTCAGGTTAATTAAAGGAAAAGTACAAATGTGTATACATTTGCGAAATTCATAAGTTGACTTGTTTCTTGAAAGAAAATTTGTTTGTTTTTATCACTGGATTCGTATCAAAGTTTATAATAATAAAAATAAAATGTATTTTGATGGGGTAAAATCAGCGTATCAGTCCGACTGAAGAGCATTTTCATGCAGATGCAGAATAAAATTTAATTATTCTGTTCCAAGGGTATAGTAATTATTGTTTTTCAAGTTCAATAGAAAAATTTGTTTAAACTAACTGAACAAGTATAATATTGGATTAACGTAATTCAATTTCATGTTACATATAAACAATTTTTAAAATATTTTGAAAACCTGAATTGTCCGAAAGTTAGCATGCAGGCATACTAATTTTTAATTTTTTTTTTCTTTGAGTGTATGTATAGCGTTGAAAGGTGAAATTAAGTCTAGCTAACTGGTTTGGTAAGACTTCTTCTCATGTCCTTTTATACTACCATTCTAGACAAACTGTTATGAAACACTGCTGTGCTTAAAGTTTTGCGCAGAGTAAGTCAACTTTTTTAAAAACAGATCTTTCATTCTCTTGAAGGTGAAATAGAAGTGGTTAAGGTAGGGGAATATTTGTGACCAAAATTTTTGATGCTTTCCTCGTCCATGGGAACGATAGTCGAGGATATGAATTAAGAAAATTTTTACCCAACATTTCTGTGATTCACTCCACTTACTTGCTTTATGGTCAATCACTGCGCATATATTGAGTTGTTCAGTCGATTCACTTCATCCAAGTTACAAGTTTGTGTTTCTCTTTCAGAACAGAGAATACTTAGCCCTACAATTACGTAGTTGAAAAAAAAAAAATTAACCCACCTCATGATTTTGTAAGTAGGCATATCTGGCCAATAATATTCCTCTTTTCTATTTTCCTCTTTTTTTATTCTTCGTCAAGTATGGGTATAGGTAGGTAATCATTAAAACTCACTATAGGCACATCGTTTTCAGTGAAATAACTCGAGACATGCGTAATGAATTTGCAAGTAAAAATTTTGTCAACGAGTTCAAGTCATAATTTTCATCACATTTAGCCCAATCAACACTCGAACATTTATGTACAAAATAAATTACTCCAACTAGGTAGTACCTATCTCCTGACATAGACAAGGTCAACAAAATATAAAACGCAGAATCGGTGCCTAGGTAAATATAATACTCACCGAACTTACATTATAAATTTATAAAACTGTTGAAGTGATAAGAGAAAATTTTAATTGGTGAGGTTTGATAATCATATTATGTACCTGACTATAATATTAATCCGGGAAAAATATGAGATATAGGAAGAAAATCAAAGAGAACAAAATTTTGGGCAATAATCAGGTAACTGCCCCCTTAGAGGGTGCTAATCCCCCCTCCCCCACCGCCCAAGAGCGGTAAAGGGGGTCGAAACAGATTTTTCGTTTAAGTATAACTTATCAACTATCAATTTTTCAACCAAAAAAAATGTTCATCATAAAAAATTTTCCTCACCAAGCTATAACTTATTAGGTTTGGCAACATTGTAGCCAAAACCAATTGGAATCACTTGATTATTATTATTTTTTTTAATACTTACAGCGAAGTGAAGACTATACGAGTATATAAGGATTATTTGATAATTCATAGATAAATTAGAGCATAGCAATTACTTTTTTTCCTTCGTACGTTGTTGTTGACTTTCCAATTTTAATTTTTATTTAAAAATAGATTTATTTAATTATTTATTAACATATTTTAATTTTATGAATGAACTGCTAGTATTGTGTTGGTCGAATCGAAATTAGCAGAATTGCTTATTGCCAAACCTCTTGCAGCTTCAAAGCGAAGCAGCTTGTTAACTTTTGTAGGAATCATTTTATTGTATCCTCATTAGGAGCTGATGGAAAATGGAGATAGAATATATTGAAGAAAAAAAACACTATTCTCTATACACTAAAATATACAGACTAATGATTTTTTTAATAAATCGCCAGGTTTGGATTTATGGAAAAAATTATTTAAATAATAATTATTTTGTATTTTTCTTTAAAAAAAAAAATTCAGTGTAAGATTCGAATCATAAAATTGATAGCCTTGAAAGTAACCAAAGGTACAATTTTATCAAAATACATAATGCAATTTATTTTCAAATTTTTATCTCAAGTATCCAAAAATATTTTTACATGACATTATCTCTTCAAAATATATCTACCTACGTCGTTCACTGAAAACAATGTCAATGAGAATTTTTACAATTTGGATTGAACAACTGGGACAATTCGAGATTTGTAGCAGAAATTACTACAAAAATAGTAATATTTATTTATTATCTAAGATAGTGAAAAGTACTAAAAATATTTGATTATCTACAATAAATAAAGTCATTTTCACATTAACTGTGGGAAAAAAGTTTCTGTTCTGCTTTTAATTTACTTAATACTATTAATATTCTCTCAATGCTTCTCTCTGTAGAGTAAAGGCGAAGCACTTTTTTCAATAAATCAGAACCTGTTGAATTATTACAACAAAATTTTGTACGTGACATTTTTTAATGCTAGGAAAATAGTGCCTTTTTCAATGTACTCTTATCTCCGTTCCTAAGAAAGTTTGGTCTCATTTTCCTGAACGAAATATGTCACTGGCAGTGACGCAGCTAAGAGGGATGGACTAAAAGCCAAATAAAAAATATTTTTACGCGCTTCGCACTATACTTTGCACAAATACAGGGTGCGGCAAAATGACTGGCTGCATTTGTTTTTTGAATTATACGCATAAGAAAAAATATAAGGACATGCGGTTGCTTCTAAATAAAAATTCATTCCTTAAGGTTACGTATGAAATACAATCAGTGACGAACCCAGAAATTTTTCAAGGGAGGAGCTAAGGCATAAATTTATTCCCAAAAAACTGAAAATCTTCTATTCTGCCTTTTTTTGCAAGGCCTAAAGGGAAGGTTTCAGCTCCATATCCCTACTTTGGGGCGCTACTGAATACAATTTCACTTTCTCATGTTGACCATTTTGACTAACACATTTCTGAAGGCGTAAAATCCAATTTTTTAACTTTGCTAAGCAATGGTTACATGATTTTGCAATTTCTTCCGCTAAATGCTACCAGTGATGTATAAAATTGACCGGAGAGGGGAATTCTGCACGTGTGGCATTCTTCATGGTTAGCGCGAGGAGGTAAATTCCTTACCGGCTGAATACGTAAGAAATTAATGGAAAAAATATGATTATTGCTTAGCAGTCTTAAAAAAATTGAGTTTTACGCCTTCGCCATTGTGCTAGGCAAAATGATCAACATGCGAGTGAAATTTCATTTCATATGTAACCTTAAAGAATGAATTTTAATTTAAAACCAACCGTATGTCTTTATCTTTTGTCTTACGCACATAATTGGAAAAACAAATGTGGCCGGTCATTTTGCCGCACCCTGTATTTAGAAGAATTCCTGTCTTTCAGAGATAAATTTATAATTCAGCTCCTCTTTTAGAAAAATTTCTGGCTACGCGACTGATCTATGGATTTAGAATTAATAAATATGTATCATCATATTGAACGTATTTTGTTACTCTTTTTTTTATTGAAATCAGATCTTAAATGTAATTAGGAACTAAGCCAAATTGTTCCAAAATATTGCCACTTAAAAAAATAAAGCTTTTCAATGTAATTTTCTGTTTTTTTTTTTTTTTTTTTTTTCTGTTGAAGAACTGGGTGAGCCATTTGAAATCTATCAAAAGCAAATTACATTTCTAACAAAATTGAAATAAGCATAAAAATTAATAGGTGAGTAGTTGATACTGGGAAACCGGTTTTTACTGTATTTATATTCTTTTTAGAACTTCACTTAGCTCCAATCGAGAAACCAAAATCAAAAGAAAAAGGTTTTCAACAATTTGTATGAATTTTAACAGCCTTTCAGGTTATTTTTTTCACTCAATTCGCCATGATACAAGCATACATTGTTTGATTACTCGTTTTCTTTCTTTGACCTTGTCCAAGTCTAAAAACTTTTCAGATTGTCTACGTATATAACTTCCGTATTCCCAACAGAAATATGTCTTGTTTACCAACCTGTGATATTCGGCAAATGTGGCTGTTCCTCCAGCCAGCTGATAAGATATTGCACATTTTTTTCAACTGTCTCAGGAGTTGCATCAAACTCTGCATAAATATCTCGGCGTTGCTCGTCAGTACAAAGTTCCAAATACATTTTGAAAATAACGAAACAATAATTAAAATTTTTATGCTATTTCTTTACACAGCACCGAAACAATTAACTGAGTACATTAACGGGTTCAAGTCTCAACAGAATTCAGCAAAAATTCAACGTAAGTTAACACTTAGCCAAATTTCAAGCACAGAAAGTGATAATTTGAAAACTACTCGAATTATCTGTTTTGTTTTTTATCTGCCAGTTTTGCCTCGGGTTTTCGAACACGACATGCGTTGTGATACTGACCTTGAATTAGACTTTAAATTACGCATGCGCATAAAGACCGAAAGTGGCTGGCAAAAACTTTGATATTTTCGTCTTCGATATGAGCTGTCAAGAATGAGTTTCCCCCCCCACTTGTTAAAAAAAATTAAGAGTTATCTCTTCCGATTGTCAAACTATAGGTTCGTTTAATGTATACCCGCCTGTACAAGATGAGGTTCGAAAATATTATTTCAAAGAGATTTTATAATTCTCAATCTAGCTTTGAGTTTTACAATTGAGGAGTTTTGCTAAAAAACGCAACAAACGCCATCGAGTTCATTTTGATAAAAATACGATTAACTATTTCTCCTCGACTATATTTGGCCGATTTTGACGCACGATGGCTTAAAATGTTTGTAGGATCGAGAACGAATCATTTTTCAAAAGAAAAAACTTTCACCCCACCAGTGGGGTCGATCTAGGGGCAATCGAAAATCCACAGTGAAAGTTGAGTAAAAGATTGAAATACGATTGATAATTGTATTTTTGAACAACTTTAGAGTCGTCTAGCACTGGATTTAAACTTTAAAAAAATTTGGATAATAATTTTTCCAATTTGCATGGGAAAACTGGAAAAGTCAAATTTATTTATGATGAAAATCAAAGGTAATAAAAAGTCCTACAAACGTTCAGAATTTCTGTATTAAATGATGAAATTCTCTCACAAGTTACTATTCTTTTTATAATTGGTACTAATTATTTCTCTCAGTGAAAAATGAATACTAAAGATGAAGCAGACACTACTAGTTTCAAATTTTCAAACCAACTATCAATGGTGAATACAAAATGAAATGTATCGAGCAAAGTGTCATACCATAGCTCATACACCCATGTATGACGGCATGAGGGCGGAATATTTGTTCAAGTGATCGAGGAAAAAATTGGGGCAACTTTAAAGTAGAAAAATGAAATTTTTCTTGAATTTATAGCGTTTTGACAAAGTTTTTGCTGGATTTGTTGCGTTTTGCGGAAAAACGTATTTTCAAAGTAGGAATTGTTTTTTTTTTCTAATTCTGAGGCGCGGAACGGATTCCCCGCGAAAATTTCCTTAGGACCCACCAGCTAACTCCAAAGGGTCTAGCAGGATAAGATAGGTGAAATGACCTTTTTCGAATTTCGACCTGAAACTTGGGGGTCAGGTTGACCATGATGAAAAACTAATTCAGCCCAAATTTCAGCCCCCCACCTCAACTGGTTACCCCCTGGGGAGTGAAAATGTGTTTTGGCCATTTTGAAGGTTTTTTGCCCATAACTTTTTTCGTAATTGTTCATTTGATTTGAAATTTGTATGATAGTTAGTCCTCTATGAGCTCTATCTACCACCAAAATTTCGCGGTTCCAGCTCCAGTAGGTTTCCAGTAACTCTAGCTGGAAATTTTGGAGCTTTTTACCCTATGGAGTCTACAAGTTGAAATTTTCACTGATGATAGCTTATCTAGTCTACATTACACCCATATAATTTGTTTTCCGAAATTCAGGGTGGACAAGGTAGTTTTTTGGCATTGAAATGTCAGTTTTTTCATATTTTCATAGTAAATCTCCCATTATATAACTAAACCAAAGGCATTACTTGCACATCAGTGCACCAATTCCACTAAATGGTAGCTACTAAGCCTAATCTCCCACAAAGTAACAGTACAAGTACCAGGTGGCGTCATGGCGTCATATATGACGCCATTTGAAATTTTGAGATGGACTTCTTCAAGGACCAATATTTTGAGAACCACTGACTTGTGTCATACAATGTCACCTGGTCCTTTGAGGTTATTCTTGTGGTGTCATATATGACGCCACCTGTTACTTTGAGTAATCTAGTGAAACCTGGTTTTTCTAGTGTTAGAGAATGATTCTTTGTCCTCCTATAAGTTATTAATACTATTCCTCTGTTTGATTGCACCTACACATACATAGCTTAAGATATCTCAATATGCTATTTTTTAATGTTTTTCTTATTATGAATGGCAGAAATGAAAATAATGAAAATATTGTGAATAATTTTGAAAAGAAAGACTTACTTTGCCTCAACTTACCCCCCCCCCCCCATTCATCCGTTGACATCCAAGTATTATAGTTTTCAAAACCACCCCTCATGAGTAGAGAATATACTTATTACAGAATTTACTCAATATTCATAATAAGAAAAACATTTTTTTGACAAAAAGACATATTATAGTGATTTTTTAGTTATCTTAAGGGTAGGTCCAAACCCTCTCAAATCCCACAGATCTATTTTCTATGCATCTCACTTCATTTTACTAATAAGTTGAAGGAGAAAATGCATGTTTTATGTCTATTTCTATGTGATATAGATGATAATGTGAAATAATACCAGTATTTGCATATATGAATTTTCAACCCCCTTAAGTCACCACTTAATTTCAACCTAGGGGGCTGAAATTTTAATGGAATTTATTTTTAATGAAATGGAACAAATCTGGGGGGTGGGAGCAGAAATTGCAAAAAATTTTTTTCCTTCTATAAATAAGGATCACCCTAGTAACCAGAACAATTTTTCGGATGGGCCAAACAAGAGCAACATATGTCATTTAAAAAATAGCATATTGAGATATCTTAAGCTATGTATGTGTAGGTGCAATCAAACAGAGGAATAGTATTAATAACTTATAGGAGGACAAAGAATCATTCTCTAACACTAGAAAAACCAGGTTTCACTAGATTACTCAAAGTAACAGGTGGCGTCATATATGACACCACAAGAATAACCTCAAAGGACCAGGTGACATTGTATGACACAAGTCAGTGGTTCTCAAAATATTGGTCCTTGAAGAAGTCCATCTCAAAATTTCAAATGGCGTCATATATGACGCCATGACGCCACCTGGTACTTGTACTGTTACTTTGTGGGAGATTAGGCTTAGTAGCTACCATTTAGTGGAATTGGTGCACTGATGTGCAAGTAATGCCTTTGGTTTAGTTATATAATGGGAGATTTACTATGAAAATATGAAAAAACTGACATTTCAATGCCAAAAAACTACCTTGTCCACCCTGAATTTCGGAAAACAAATTATATGGGTGTAATGTAGACTAGATAAGCTATCATCAGTGAAAATTTCAACTTGTAGACTCCATAGGGTAAAAAGCTCCAAAATTTCCAGCTAGAGTTACTGGAAACCTACTGGAGCTGGAACCGCGAAATTTTGGTGGTAGATAGAGCTCATAGAGGACTAACTATCATACAAATTTCAAATCAAATGAACAATTATGAAAAAAGTTATGGGCAAAAAACCTTCAAAATGGCCAAAACACATTTTCACTCCCCAGGGGGTAACCAGTTGAGGTGGGGGGCTGAAATTTGGGCTGAATTAGTTTTTCATCATGGTCAACCTGACCCCCAAGTTTCAGGTCGAAATTCGAAAAAGGTCATTTCACCTATCTTATCCTGCTAGACCCTTTCAAAAATAGCCTTTGTTGCGTTTCGCGGCAAAACTCTTTAATTGTGTGATAACAGAAATAATGAAAATAAATTTTTATTCACTCTTACCTTGACCGTATCACCTTGATATTGAAACCTCTACAAATGAAAAAACTTGTACCGGTATAACAGAATAAATAATGTTCTCTTTACATTAGATAATATAATTCACTTTTTAGAATTTCCCTCATGGGTGAAGTGGTGAGAGGGGATCCAGAAACACCGATGAGCCTATATTAAGAGTGTGTAGTGTGTACCAGTGTGTACAGTGTAGTCTACCTTCAGTGAGAAATCAGCATAGACATCTAGAAAACGATACGAAAACGTGGAATATAGGCAAAATACAGGCAATTCCTTTGACACATGGGTTGCGCATTTGCGTTTTCACTGACTGTCAAAACGACGATTTTCACGAGTTTTTAGCTGAAAAGTACACTAACAATATTTCGTTTTTCTCGCTCGGTTTTGCACCGACTTTGCTCAAATTTGGATATGTTATCCTCTAACATATTTTCTATGCCCCGGCGAAGCCGTTTTTTTTCACTTTCATTTTTTTCAACCTTTTTAGGAGCTCCAAAAAGAGAGTTTTTTGAAACCCTAAAAAAGAGCCCTTAAATTTTGTAAATCAAAAAAAAAAAAAAGCTTCGTTCGGGCATAGAAGATACGTTCAAGGATAACATATCTAAATCTCAGCAAATTCTGTGCGAAATTGAGCGAGAAAAACGAAAAATCGTGAGCTACACAAAAAAAGCACACGTAGACTATACCCTTAAACGGTCAGGAAAATTTCTCTATTTTAAACTTTTTTTGCGCCTAGCAAAGCATACCCTTAAGTCGGGAGAAATCATGCTTAAAGAGGGCTTTCCGTAATTTTCATTCCTCAATGTTAGAATTTTTGGATGAAACTGAATCGTATGATACAGATTGAAACATCTTTGATATTTTTAATTGCTTGCAAGTTACACAACATTTTGAGCACTTTATGATGGCTTCGGGGTGCTTAACAAATACCATGCCTAAAGTCGGATAAAACCAGTTCCAATTTAAGTCGCAAATGTCGCAGTCGCAAACTACAGTAAGACTGTTTTGACAAATTAATGGGTGCTGATAAGAATTTCTTCATTCACCAATAATCATTAGAACTGGGCCATTTTCTTTGAAATCTTGAATTTTTTATCTAATAATAATGCACATAACTGGCTCAATTTTGGTCCTAAAATGATGAAGTTGATCTCAAAAGATGCAGAATGACTTTTTTTTTTCAGAATAAAAGAAAAATAACTTTTGGATGAGACAAAATTTTTAGAATAAAAGCTATAAACGTAACACAAACTTTAAATGATGTTTTCTGGAATTTGATTTTTTTGTTTTTTTAATATCAAACGCCCATATCTCTACGAATTTTGATCACAGAATGCTCCAGTTGGTTTTAAAACGAATGGTATATGTTTCTCTCCCCCACTGGATATAAATCTCATACAAAAATTTTTCGACTTTAGGTGTGGTGTCTCGCAACTTGTCACAAATATTAATGAAAAATTGATTTAGACTCGTTTCAATAATTAGACGCAAAAATGAATTAGAATTTGTAATTGTCTCAAAAAACGCGACCAAAAATATTTCATAGACCATAGAAATATAAATCAGCTCTCGACCCGTTCACAATGAATAAAATTGGCTATTTTGACGATTTTAAAATTCAATCTATAGTTATTTTTCTAAACGATCCTTCAATTCCAAAGGGCATTGTATCTTTACATGAATCGGGATTCACTTTTTTAGACAAATCAGCTTTAACAGTTTCTTCGCTTTTAAACCAGTCTGAATTTTCTACCAACACACGGTACCAATTATCTATAATAGAAAAAAAATTATATCAGGTAAAATCAATACTCAGATAATTCTATGGTGATTGTACTGCCTTATATTGCAGAACTTTGTTTGGTTTGTTTTATTTTATTTATTATATTTCTTGTTGATGCATTTGATACTTACCTCGTAATTCTTTAACTGATTTATCACTTCCACCATAATCAGAGGGTAAACTGCTTTTAGGTAATACATCGGCTAATTCAGTCACAGGATTTTTCCAAATTTCCACCTAAAGTGAGAAATAAAGTTAACATAAATTTATTTTTATTTTGATTATAATTTTTCATTGAAATAAAAAATACTGAAAATGATGTAGTGGCATCGCCCATGAAAAAGTGCTATTCTGTCAATCAGCTGATGAAACGGCTTAACAATACTTGAAGGGGTTCTTTCCATTTTTACAATTACAAATACAAATATCATTGAAAATCAAACAATATCTCTGCAATTTGGTACACTTTGAAATATTTTAACTTCATTAATAAGTATATTGCTGATCAAGTTTATCTCACAAAACTAACAATCAAATAGTTTTGATAATAATTTTCACTTAGCATCAGTTTTTGGCTCTTTTGAATAATGTGTTCTCCACCAAAGAGGGTTTTTTTTCTTAAGGCGACGCCACAAATAAAAGTAAAAATACAACTGAACTTTACACACCCTGTCAGAAAATTCTTTTTTCACTAAGGATTTGCAGAAACGAACAAGAGGTTCTGCCAGAGGAGATAAATTGAGCAAATAAATCTTCTTCGTTCTCATTGGTTTGCTATTCTGAAAAGACGATGCAGTGAATGAAGGTGTGCTCCAATCAAGTATAATTTCTTGAAAGTAATGGGGTGAGTAATCAATTTTTTTTTTTGGTGGGTCACAGTTTAGCATTGCCAACATCTGCCTACAAAAAAATATTTACAATTTTTTTCGTTCGTTTTTCATCAAATTTGCTCAATTTTGGATATGCTATCCTTGAACATATTTTCTGTGCCCCAACGAAGCCCGTTTCTTTCAATTTCATTTTTTCAGACCCTCACAAAAAATGTTAAAATTTTGAAAATAGATAAAGGGCTTCGTCCGGGCACAGAAAATATGTTCAAGAGTGACATAATTATCTAAATTTGAGCAAATTCGATGCAAAACTTGGCAAAAAAAAAATGGTAAATCGTGAACCACTCGAATAAATCTATGGTAGACTACACCCTAATTAATGTACATAAATTATAATAAGGATTATTTTACGACGCACCAATCCAATTTCCAAGGCCCTTTTTGTTGCGGAGAAAAAAAGTAAAGTACTATTCATGGTCAAATTTTCATAATCATAGATAAAGATCGTCCCTCTGTTCATATCATTCCAAACACCATAATCTAATTGGAAGTCTAAAGCTTTCATAAAATTTTCTTGACTCGGAGTACTTTCGGCTTGTTCAAAAATGCGAAACACAACGACTCTGTAGCCATCAGCGGTTGGCTGTGGAGTGGGAATGTAAGTGCTGTGAAAGATAACAAATATTAAAAAATAAAATATAAATAAATAACTTAATTTTTCAATTAAAAAATGTTTAATAACTACCCATTGTATACCTATAATAAACTAAAATATAGAAATATAATCGCAGATTAGGAAAATTTAAAGTTGAATCATATTTGAGTAGAAATAGGAAGGCACTTTATACAGTTTTTTCGTCAAAAATATGGTCCCCTTTATCCTTAAGAATAAAAATACCCGCACAGATACTCAATAATCCTTCTATGATTCCTGTTAACCCGTCACTGCTCGTGCAAATCCTTCATACATATATGATAGCGATACATAATTATAATAAAAGGAAACTTTAATACAGTATGTGTATTTCAGTAAATCCTCGTCTATGCCGAAGGAAACCTTCACGGCCCGATTATTAACCAGGACCAGTGGCGGATCCACGGGGGGAGGGGGAATTTTGTAAGCGTCCCTGTTCGGGCGCCAAATTGTAAGCGTACCTTTTTGTATAAAAGAGTAGCTACAATTAATTTACTTTAACTATTTATTGTGTTACTTTAACAACACTAAAACTTATAACTAACTATACAAGTTTCTACACTAAAGTGCTTCTAACAGAGCACTGTAATTAAATGAATAATTGAATGAATTATTGAATGAATTAACATGCTTGGTTTAACCTGCTTATATACTAACAATTAACCACTAACAAGGAGAGAGTGGAGTGAGGAGTGTGAGAACACATGTCACAGTAAATATGCTGAGTAAGAAAGTGATGGTAGAGAATATCGAATTACAACAGGATGTCCAACAGATAATGTGTGAGAAAGTGTTGATTTAGAAGTATAAAGGTAGAAGGTTTAGGATTACAGAATGCATTAATATTTTAGTAATAAGACTGCAAATTAGGCAGTTTGGTTTATAGACAGAGTGAGGTTGGCGTATTTCCTGTGAGAAAGGAAATGCGTCAGCATTTATTTTAGGCGTGTGTAGCGTCATCATTCATGTCAGTGAATGAGGAACGTTACAACCTCCGAGGGGGTTCGATTTTTATGCTTTTGCATATATTTTAAAAGTAGAAGAAAAGTAATAAAATTTTGTTTTTGTCAAAGGATTGTTCAAAAAGGGAAAAATTGATTCAAATTCATTAAAAATAAGGAAGAAAAAATAGATGTGGTAATGATAATAAAATATGTCTTAAAATAACAGTTACTTTGAAGGTTTAGGCTAAATTTCATGGTAAAACTGACATAAATAGGTATAACTTTAGAGAGACTTATTATTATTAAAACTATCTAAAATAATAAACTTCAAGTAATAAACTTAGAAAGATGAATTAAAGTAATTACTAGAAAAATGTTGAAGTAGAGTTATAATTATAATAATCTAATTATTCTTTTTTAAGATTAAATGTATGTAGGTGTTAGTAGGAATAGTTTTAAAAGGGGAGAATTATTTTTATGGTATAAGGGTTACATACTTATATAAAATAGTTTAGGCAAAGTATGGAAAAAAAATTTTTTTTTATGTAGTGATGTCAATTACCTATTATTTTCGTAATGAAGAAATGAAATTAACAAAATTTATTTTCAAAACATATTTTTAATTTTTTCTTTTTGTTTGGGCGCCAAATTATAAGAGTGAATTGTAAGCGGTTCGGGCGCTAAATTACAAGAGTAAATTGTAAGAGTACTTTTTGTTTGGGCGCAAAATTTAATTGTAAGCGTATGTTTTTGCATATTTTGTGTTTGAAAAATAGTATAGAGTTCTAAAATGTGATTCATTTTCGTTTGTAAAAAGAAATATTTAAAAAAAAAAATTTTTGTACGAAGTAGAGGAACATTTGATAAAATGTTAAAAAATATAAAAATAGTGGATATTGACGAAATAAGGATTTGTGCATATCAGGAAAAGTGTTTTTAAATCATTTTTTTGCCATTTTGATTCAGTGGTGATTAAGTGAGTGCCAAAATCGGCATTAGCTTTGAAGAAAAGCTAAGTATGAGGAATGATTTTACATCAGACCCTTACATATCCTCGACTTCACCACTGTGTACTCTTTACCACTGTCGGCTATTGCTTTCGCTTTTATAACTCCAATTTTGAAGGGTATGAATACTGTACAGTCGTTAGATAACTACTGATAGACATAATCCTATTTTTTTGGAGATATTAGCAGTGCATGCAAGACGATTGGTATAGGTGAAAAGGCAAAAAACAATTTTTAGGAATTATGGAAATGGGTTTGAGAATGGTATGAATTTACTTCGTTTAATTTGGTGATTTTTTAAAATTTATGTTGTTATTATGAATTGGAGCATTTAGGAAACCTAATTAATGGTAAGTATAATTATTTTACTTCGATTTTTGTTTAAATTTGAAGGAAGAAAGTTTTTGTTTACTTCTACTAAAATTTCAAAGTTAATTCTTAAATTATTTTTTCTTTTGTTTGCTGCATAATTTGGGTTAACTTTATTTTCCTTATAGTTATGGTTTGAAATTGAGGTGTCAAAATTTATTTTTATTTTTTGATTTGTTATTGCATTTGATTTAAAAGTGGGATATGTATTGTAATGGTCAACATTTAAAATAATTTTTATGAATTCTGGTGAGTTTATATACTCAATTTGAAAATTGATCATTATATCTTTAAAATTTAACTTAAAATTATTATAATATTTCATATTAGGGTTATTTATATTAATGAAGTTGCATATTTTTTTAATGAATGTAGTTTTTGCTTTGGCTTGATAACTAACAATATTATATTTAAATGCCTTACCTTGAGTGCCTGGTTTCTGGGAGGTTAGGAGATTGAAAATTTGGCTTTGTAGATTGATTGAAAGTGTATTGGCAGGAATGAGTTGTAGGTTGACTGGATTTGAGTCGAGATCCTTGTTGAGGTTTGGATTGGTTCCGTAGTGAGACATTTGATGAATATTGGTTGCAGGAGGATACTTATAATTATCAGCGTGAGCAGTTGATTCGAGGTTTCTTTGTTGTCGGTTTACCGATTGTTCATACGACCTCTGCATCAGTTCAGTTTTGGCAATGGGTTTCTTTGTTGTCGAGTACCTTTCTCGATTGTTCATACGACCCAATGACCTTTGGTTTGAACGACGTATTTGACTGCTTTGAAAGAAAAATTTTTCTCTTCACGAGAATCCCTAAATTACTTTGGATCTCGACTTTTTGAAAAAATTTTTGAAAAATATTTATCTCAACTCGTAAGTATACGTTGAGTGAGAAAATATTTATATTTAACACTTGGCACTAACTTTAAATAAAAAGGATTTTTAATTCAGGAGCACTAGGCACATTCAAAAAATTCAATTGACTTTTAAAAAGGGTTTTTGTGTTCGGGCGCCAAATTGTAAGCGTCCCTGTTCGGGCGCCAAATTGTAAGCGTACCTTTTTGTATAAAAGAGTAGCTACAATTAATTTACTTTAACTATTTATTGTGTTACTTTAACAACACTAAAACTTATAACTAACTATACAAGTTTCTACACTAAAGTGCTTCTAACAGAGCACTGTAATTAAATGAATAATTGAATGAATTATTGAATGAATTAACATGCTTGGTTTAACCTGCTTATATACTAACAATTAACCACTAACAAGGAGAGAGTGGAGTGAGGAGTGTGAGAACACATGTCACAGTAAATATGCTGAGTAAGAAAGTGATGGTAGAGAATATCGAATTACAACAGGATGTCCAACAGATAATGTGTGAGAAAGTGTTGATTTAGAAGTATAAAGGTAGAAGGTTTAGGATTACAGAATGCATTAATATTTTAGTAATAAGACTGCAAATTAGGCAGTTTGGTTTATAGACAGAGTGAGGTTGGCGTATTTCCTGTGAGAAAGGAAATGCGTCAGCATTTATTTTAGGCGTGTGTAGCGTCATCATTCATGTCAGTGAATGAGGAACGTTACAAATTTACCCCCCCAAATCCACAAAAAATATACCGATAATCCACAAAAAAATCAATTTTCTTGAACCCCTCCCCCTTTATGCGAAAAAAAAAACAATCTCACCACTTTAGCATATTTTACCACGCTTTGAAAAAATTTGGATTCCCCCCTCCCCAAATGGAGCTTTGGATCCGCCACTGACCAGGACTTATTGTTAGTTAAATTAAGGGCCATTAAAAAACATAATCATAAGTTACTTTTTAAATAAATAGAGTACTCACGCATAATCCATCGCCTGTTTTATTTCCGGAGCACCAGGATCACGATTATAAAATAATTCTTTCATAGCAACTCGAGAGCAGTAAAATTTTTCCAGCATATACTTGGTTCTTTCTAATTGGTTTTTTGATCGCAATAAAAAGTTTTTAAGCAGCTTTTCCTCTAAGAAAATGATCAGAAAATTATGAAAATCTTTCAATCACGTATACCTATTAGGAAAAATGCCAAATCTAACATAAAAGTGTACACGAGATCAATTTAATCACTCTCCTAGTAAACTCTATGCATGCAACTGTTCTCACAATCATCACATATAATTATCATGGAAGACTGGTAGGATATGAGGAGACACTTTGAGTGCCCTTTGATCATTTACAATTATACTATCTACGTATCGACACATAACATAGATACTAAAAATTTTTTTAAATTCTATTTTGTATTTTTCAAGAGAAATCTGCTTTTGAAGGTTTGACATTCTTTACAGGATTATGTTGTTTCCCTTAGTCCATCATACCTATCCTACGTACAAATACGTAATAATAGTCTTAATTGAGTGCTTTTTGAAAAAATTCAAAAAAATTATTCTATTATGCTTCCTCTTTATGGTATGCGAAAACCGCATCTTGTCTATTGTCATTGTAAAGATATTTACAAAAAGAATTTTCGTAATTAATGGCATACAAATTTTCAAGAAGACTGAAGAGCCTATGAGAAGCTCAAAATCTAAATGAAGATCACATTCGCCGGATTCTGAAAGAGAGTTTTATATTCGGAATGGTGGAAAACTTGGGCCACAAATTTTACTTCAACAAATAGGAATGGAGTTAAAAATGACACCAGTAATTTTTTTATGGCCATAAAAACTACCATGTAGTACCTATAGCTGTATATTGGCCAAGCCATTTTTTATGTATTCAGCATTATTGACTTTCACATTTTATAAAATTACCTACTAGCATTAACAAGTGAGAAAAAAGTAGTTTTCTTCAAGAAGGGCGTATTTAGGCATTCCCTTCAGCCAAATATTATTTCTGCCCTGGTTAAGTAATCCACTCACTCATTATAAATTCTTATAGAAGAGGAATGTAGCAGTCAAACACAAAAAACCACTCTTCTCCAAGTTATTGTAAAAAAAAACTTATGATTAATAATTGAATATTTCAAATGCATTTTTGTCAAAACGGACTTTTTTGAGATACGCTCTTCTTGAAGAAAAGTACTCAATTTCAATATTGATTTGACCAACATTCCTCTAAGATACTATCGGTAAATGTAATTTTGAAAATAAGAAAACAACTTTTTCAACATGTTATCATCAATTTGGAATCATTAAAATATTTTCCACTGAAAATTTTGGCACCAACAAATACGCAAGTCACCAAATTTTCTAATCAAACATAATATTCATCCCTACTTTTGGGTGTGGTTATCTGAAAAAATTATTTTGTATATTTTTAATGCGTTCTTCGATATTCTTTCAAATAAGTAAATTGAATTCGCAGGAAAGCAAAAAATTCTCTTCTCTAATGGAAAATTCGAGATAATGGAGTTGAGCGAATTCTATATTCTCACATAAACGAAAATACTTTTTTTGGACCGATTCCATCCGTTTGAAGTAATATTTATATTTCAATTCATGCGATCAGTTAAACTTGACTGAATGTACTAAATTATGCATTTTCATAGCCGATGTTTTGGAAATTGCAAGTAAGTAGAGAGTTAGATGAACCCCCAAAGATATTACAAAACACATATTATAATTATCATAGAAGACTGGTAGGATATGAGGAGACACTTTGAGTGCCCTTTGATCATTTACAATTATACTATCCACGTATCGACATAACATAGATATTAAAAATTTTTTTAAATTCTACTTTGTATTTTTCAAGAGAAATCTGCTTTTGAAAGTTTGACATTCTCTACAGGATTATGTTGTTTCCCTTAGTCCATCATACGTATCCTACAAATACGTAATAATAGAGCCTTATAATTGAGTGCTTTTTGAAAAAATTCAAAAAAATTATTCTACTATGCTTCCTCTTTATGGCATACGAAAACCGGATCCATGGTCTATTGTCATTGTACAGATATTTACAAAAAGAATTTTCGTAATTAATGGCATACAAATTTTCAAGAAGACTGAAGAGTCTATGAGAAGCTCAAAATCTAAATGAAAATCACATTCGCCGGATTCTGAAAGAGAGTTTTATATTCGGAATGGTGGAAAACTTGGGCCACAAATTTTACTTCAACAAATAGGAATGGAGTTAAAAATGACACCAGTAATTTTTTTATGGCCATAAAAACTACCATGTAGTACCTATAGCTGTATATTGGCCAAGCCATTTTTCATATTCATGTATTCAGCATTATTGACTTTCACATTCCATAAAATTACTAGCATTAAAAGTGAGAAAAAAGTAGTTTTCTTCAAGAAGGGCGTATTTAGGCACTCTCTTCAGCCAAATATTATTTCTGCCCTGATTAAGTAATCCACTCACTCATTATAAATTCTTATAGAAGAGGAATGTAGCAGTCAAAATGTCAAATACAAAAAACCACTCATCTCCAAGTTATTGTAAAAAAAAAAAATTATGATCAATAATTGAATATTTCAAATGCATTTTTCTCGAAACGGACTTTTTTGAGATACGCTCTTCTTGAAGAAAAGCACTCAATTTCAATATTGATTTGACCAACATTCCTCTAAGATACTATCGGTAAATGTAATGTTGAAAAGAAGAAAACAACTTTTTCAACATGTTATCATCAATTTGGAATCATTCAAATATTTTCCACTGAAAATTTTGGCACCAACAAATACGCGAGACACCAAATTTTTTAATCAAACATAATATTCATCCCTACTTTTGGGTGTGGTTATCTGAAAAAATTATTTTGTATATTTTTAATGCGTTCTTCGATATTCTTTCAAATAAGTAAATTGAATTCGCAGGAAAGCAAAAAATTCTCTTCTCTAATGGAAAATTCGAGATAATGGAGTTGAGCGAATTCTATATTCTCATATAAACGAAAATACTTTTTTTGGACCGATTCCATCAGTTCGAAGTAATATTTATACTTTAATTCATGCGATCAATTAAACTTGACTGAATGTGCTAAATTAGGCATTTTCATAGCTGATGTTTTGGAAATTGCAAGTAAGTAGAGAGTTAGATGAATCCCCAAAGATATTACAAAACAAATCCGCCTTTGGGCTTGCGAAACCTTCCTTCTTTAGAAGCAAATAACCTACTTGCTCACTCGTGTCTATCTCAACTTGGTCTACAGCTACTTTAGAAATCGGACTTTGGTTGTTTATAAAACCAATCCTTGAATTTGAAAATTTCGTACAAAATCCATTAAATAAAAACAAAACTCAAACAAATCTTTTGACACCTTCTGTGTGACAAATAATTCTTAAAGGGTGTGATTTTTCAGCACGAAAAATACGAGTATGTATAGTTTACCCATTATTCTTTTTTTTTTTTGAATGGCTGATGGGAAAACCTACCGATTTTCTGTTTTTTCATGGTCCTTAATCTGCTGTTTGAAAACTTTAAAACCAAATCTCATTTGAATTTTCATCTATAAGATGGTTCCAATATTTACATAAAAATTGATAGGTATTTTCCGTCAAAAAACAAATGAAAAAATACTTGGGTTTCATTTTATAAAAAAATAAAACTACAATCCTCTATTCTTACATCCGCTTATAGTCCGTTCATTTTAAGATTGGTAAAAAAGGGAATGTGAAATTCACATTCATCGCAACAATATAAGAATCGATCAGTGTGATAACTGATAAGACACGAAAAAAGAAATCGGAAGCACAACCATAATCATTATTTTATTTTTGCTGAATGTGAAGTACCCTTTCCTCTCTTCGGAACCCTGCAAATTGATCAGTTTTTGGCAATCTTCTGATTAAACGAATTAATTATTTTGCAGTGTTTTCGTTAGAATTAATAGGCAATGAAAATGAAAAACTTGAATTCCCGTTTTTCCTCTGTTAGTATGTATTAGGCATTGTGTTACCATTTTCATAAATTATTCAAATAGGTGCTCTAAAAAAACAACTTTTTCTCTTGGCATTTAGAAGTGGAGGGATGTGAGTTAAATTTTCGAACTTGGCATTGCTGGGAAACTGAGAACTGATTTTTATTCATACATATTTCCATTTTTCTCAAAAATATCATTCATACACTGACTTACAAGAGTCTCGCACTTATAATTCAACTTTCAAAATGACTTCCATTCATTTAACCAGTACTTATTATGGAGTTCACCTGATTTAGTGAGTGTATGAGAGCAGGGCCGAATTTAGGAGTTGAAAGAGGTGTGAAGAAAGTGGTGGATGCCCGTTTCAAGGGGGATAGGGTGTCAGTTACCAAATTTTTCAAACATTTTTTTAAAATGAAAAATTAAGATAATGCTATAATTATTGCTCGTTGCACGATCGTTTCCAGGTGGAGGGCCTTTATTGGTGGAGGCCCGTGGCCACTGTACCCACTGTCCATCCACTATATCCGACCCCGTATGAGACACTTATGAGGCCCAAGCATTCCACTTTATTCCAGGAAACAGTGAAAGCTGAGAATCATTTGATTGCCAAGTAACCCCTTCAATGTGGATAACTTGGTTTTCCTATGGTGCGTGTCAAAACGACCCACCCTGTATATACTGTATGTAACATTGCAAGCAACCAAGTTCATGTCATGGATGGGATTTATTTGTTCCGGCCCGTTTTTCCGACACCTTTTTTCTGAACAACCCATTCTCTCGACAGTATCTGGCGTAAACGGAACATCTAGCGTAACGCCAAAATTTTTAATTTATCCCAACCAAGAAATATCCATGTCAAAAGGCTGAATTGAAAAAATTCAATCCTCAAAGTCCACATAATCCAAAAAAAGTTGAGAAAATCAAGAGTTGCTCGTATTATTTTAGAAAATGCCTGGTGAGCAAAACGGACCCCTCTCCCCCACCGCTCTAGAGGAAAAAATTTCCTCGGGGCAAATGACTCCCCCTAGCTACGGCCCTGGAGTGAACGTTGTCTGGCAGCTGTTACCCTATGGGCAAAATATTTTGAAAACGGATCCGTTTTATTTCGGATTATAACCCGGAATTTTCCTGTTTTCCGGCTTCTAAAACGGATTTTGAACGGATTGTAATCAGTCTTGCCGGAAATGAGTCCGGATTATTTTCCGTGAAGGCTGTTTTATCATATTTGTTGGCCCGGGTTATAATCCGTGAAACCGTTTTACAAACGGATTTAGAAAAATTGCCCAAAAATTATCACTGATTATAATTAGGAAATCCGTTTTACAAACGGATTTGGAAAAATAATCAAGATGAAAAAAATATCTGCAAATTTTCAGATCCGATAATCGAAAATAAAAACGGACTAACAACGGATAAAATTCTCATTTTCCGGATCATTTTCTCATTTTTTGCCCATCGAGTAGTTTAGAATAAAGTCAGCCAATACCCCTTTAAAAAAGAGTTCATTGATACACATTCAACTCGGCTGATCAAGATTTATGGAGGAAACCTGTCATTTCAAAAATATTCCCGTTTTTGACGAAATTAGCACCCTCTAAAAAAGTAATTTTGTTTAAAGAATATGGTCAGCCACATTCTTGTTTTTGAACGAATCTATAATATCATGTTATAGGATTTCACTAAGTGTACTTTTGCAAATGACTATAAAACTTTAAATTAATACGAAAATATTAAACTTCCTATTTCGTAATTTTTGCATATTATGGAATATATAAGTAATAATTTTCGAATATCATCGTCAGTTTTATAGGTCAATATTCACACAAGTCATTTAACTCTCTCTCTTTCCTATTTATTTTAAATTTCACTTTCGGACAGCTTCAAAAACATCTGTATAACTTATAGGTAATGTTGACGATATATGCGTCTTGTCGTCATATATTTTAGAATCAATTCATAATATTTATACTTAATCTTGCCTTACATGTAATTAAAAACAAAACTGACAACCTTGTAAAATTCACAGATGCAATGGTATTATTGACAATCTAATGTATGACTTCTTCTTTTTTCTTCGAAACAATTAACGAAATAAGACGGTAAATTAGGCCACATAAATGAAAAAAATACCAACTTTGTTAGTGTTGAAATAACATATTATACCTAATCATTATATAGTTTAGGTGGATAATAAACTATTCACGTGCATTGGCATGGTGCCTTTAACATTGACAGATGCACATCATACGAGTATTAAAATCAATTATTATTACAAAAATGACGTGATTCAGAATAATATGTACTTATTCTGGAAGATAATGTACGTTAATTGGTGTATTTTTCTAATTACGACCAAATATATGTGTAGTTCCTAATTTCCATCTCGTAAAATTTTATACGAAATCACGTCGTCCACTTAATTTGTTTTTTATTGCATCTAGAGTAAGGCTGCAGTTCTCAATGTAATATAAAATACAATCAGCTTGAATAGCAGGTTTGCTTTCAGTCTCGCTCACAGGCAGTCTAGTAAAAGAACCTCATTCAAGTATAGAGATCTATATTTCGCCTCCTCTTCGTCCGACAAAATATCAGGATGTCACAGTTCGTTTTCTGGAAAATGCCGACTTCTACGAGAAGGTACCTTCAGTCAGCCAACAAGTTTTTGACAAACAGGCAAAAAACGATAGTGAGGTGAAAAAATTATAAAAGAATCATGATTACATATTTTCTTTTTATACTTAATCATGCAATATTTTTATGAGGTTTCATATCACCACAAATGATATTATCGTCATTATTTTAGGTGTATAAAAATGGACCTGTTTTTTTTTTTTAGCCTTTCTTCCTTTTTCAATAGCCTATTAACTGTTGTAATACAAAAACTATTTAATTAGTTTTGACAAAATTTTGCAGGATACATTGAAGGTTAATATGTAGAGACCGGATTCCTCGGCATTTGCCGAATGAGTTCCTCTAAAGGCAGAAGATCAGAAATGAAAGAGAAATATGTTATGGGGTAGTAGGGGCCTGGGAAAAAAATTTTATTTTTCCAAAAATTGTCAAAACCTAAATAAATGCCAAAATATAAATGTTAAATAACAAAAACTGCCAAATTATAACTACATGCTCAAATTGAAATTATTGACGATGTTTGTTAGAAAATGAGCATAATTCCAGGTGCTCGAGGGAATATTTTAGCAAGAAAAAGTACAGATTTGTTCACAAAATATCTTGGCCTGCAAATCATGGAAGCAATTCATTCTGTGATTACTGATGGAATTAAGTAAATATAAGAAATTTTTGTCAAAAATGACAAAAATGCCTTCGTTTTTAAATTTTTTTATGATTTAATGTTTGTTTTTGATTTTCAAATGTTTTTGCCAAATAAAATCAAATTTGCCTTGTTTTGCGCCAAATTTTGATTTTTCAGTGCCAAAAAATCCGGTTTCTAGTCATATGTATACAATGAAAACTTCATTAAAATCGTTTCAGCAGTTTCTGAGGCAAAAATATTTTGTTTTTTAAAATTACGACTGAAACTTTGAAATTTGACTTTCTCAAAAATAACTAAGTTATAGCAGTGGCGTCTGCTCTGGGTGTGCAAGGTGTTCACTGCACATCCGACCAAATAAAAAAAAAAATCATTACTTAATAAGTTACTATTAAATAAGAAAACAGAATGGAAAAAGTAAAATTAAAAAAAAAATTTAAAAAAAAAAGAAATGAGAGGCACTTGTATTCTTGAGTTTCTACTTTTTCTCCTTCCTTCAAAATTTTTGTCAATAGCTGAAAATCCTTTTCTCTTTTCAGTTTTGTATTTTCTATTTTTTCCCCAATTTTTATCACTTTTTTTAAGGGATTGGAGGGGGAGAAGAGGAGGAGAAAAAAGGATTTGATTTTTGAAGTTGAACCTCAGAGTTGAACACCCAAAAAATACTACCACGCGACGCCACTGAGTGATAGGATTTATTAATTCAAAAAATCAAAATTTTGTACCTCGTCAACTTTTAACCAATTGAAAAGATCATTTTTGTAAAATGCTCCCAAAACTTTCCGCTATCAAAAGCAATATTATCTTCAGCTCGAAAATGAAATTTCCGACTTGATTCAGAGATAAAATCGCATTACGCAACAAAATAGATAATTTTCATTCGTAAATTTTGAAGGCCCCTCACTCATAATTTTCCAACGTTACAAACCTCTATCACGTACCCAACTTCTCAGATAAAGAAATGTTTCTTAAATCATTAAATTTTACCTTCCATACAGAATAAAAATGATAATGTACCTATAATATAACAATTAAGTATTAGTAGATTTTATCATTTCCTTCACCCAAAGGTATGATTTCACTGACGTCGTCATAAATAATAAGACTGCTCGAAAGGCGAGAAAAAAAGACATTATTCTTACTATTGATCACAAAATTTTTCATTTCTTCTCATCGCATATTCATTAAGAATCCTATCTAAAAATAAACAAAAATTTGAAAAACGAAAAAAAAAAAGAAAAAAAAGCCAATAGTTATAAGAAACATTTTCTAATATTCTTACCACATAATTTCGCATAATTATGACTTATTTTTGTTCATTTCTCAATCTTTTAAAAAAGTAGCATTTAAAAGTGACCCCTCCTAAGAAACATCTCATATTATTCTACCAATTAATAAAAAAACATTCAAGATTACCTTTTATACTGGGTAAATGTGGCTGTTTCTCCAGCCATTCTATGAGGTATTTGACATCTCGATCTACCGACTCTTCAGTGCCACCGAACTCTAAATAGAATTCTTTTATTTGGTCGTCAGTACAATACGAATACATGATGCCTCTGACACGAACAATAACTGAATGGGCGAGAGACGAATAATTTAGAGGCTGCTAAGAAAACGCGATCACCAAACTCGATGGAATCACACCACGCATTAATTATTACTGGCAAAATATGAACCTTGACAGATGAGTTCTACAGACTTTTGTATTTGAAGGTGAGAATGAAAACGATATTTTCCCTTGGATTACGAAATTACGGAAAAAATGCGTACAAAAGGGACGAAAATTGTTGAATTTACACTACAAGTACTGGTAGACAACTACAGCACGTTTGGTAAGATATTTCGTAATGTTGATAGTCCAGCTATCTTGGTGGGAAAAAAAAATGAATTTCAGTTTCAAACGTTTAAGTTGACAAGGCAGGTTGAAAAATTTTATTATCGATTTGTTCATTTCTTTCCCAGTCCTTCCTCAAATACCTTTAACATTTATATATTCGACCAATCTAGTCAAAACAATAATTTTTTTTTCGGTAGAAATTTTGTGGTTACAGTTGCATTTATTAACAAGGTCTTTGAACGACTGAAAAAGATGGAAAATTTGGATACGTCTCACCGATCGTCGAAATATCTCTATAGAAATCAACTTCGCCAATACATTTAATTGGGAAGCAACGTTCAGTTTTCAACTTGGAAAAAAAAGTATAAAAAAGTATACGTAGGCTATGATAGCAGCGCAATGAACCTTCTACTTCTGAGATCAAATACATACAGGGTGTTCCGTCTCGAGTTCACCACCAAGTAACTGCAGATAGAGTAACACGAGTTACATTGATGTATAATAGTTAACATACCCTCCGGTTGATGGGGGCTGTATAATGTTTGAATTATTTTTTCGCCAGACCGATTCAATTATAATAATTTTTTTCAATTCTTAAATTCATTACTCTGATAGCTAAAAACCTCTAATTTGCGGTGTCATTTTGTAAATACGTGCAATGTACCTTCAGGGTTTCAAAAACTATAGCAATCGAAGAAAGCCGAGAAGAATGATGAGGAGGTCTGTGTGGCGTAGTGGTAGAGTGCTTAGCCTTGCGATTGTAAAGTCCTGCGTTTGAAACTCATCACCAACACAGCCTGACCCACCTACCGAGATCTAGCAAGGGACCGAATTGAGTGCTCTGCTCTGCGCATGACTGAAAAGTTGTGCGTCTGAGACTCTCCAATCACCCCCGCACCATCACCCTTCCACGAGTTCCACCTCACCTACCAAACTACAGTTTCAAACCCCAACCATCCGCCCAAGATGTGAAAGACCTGTGATGTCATAACACGTCTTTAAATAAACCATAGTAAAAAAAAATTTTTTTAATTAAAGAAAAAAAAAAAGAATGATGAATAGAATGTGAGAAATTAAAGGAAAAAAACGCCTTTAATTTTCTATTTTTTTGAAATTGAATGAATAAATGTTATTTTAAGCGGGTACTTGAAAATTTTATTTTTGAAAAAAGATCAACCGCGCCGCATCATATGGCGTGAAAAGAATTTCTCGAAGTTAATTTTCTTATAAAAAAAATACTCAAGTTGAATTTCTAAAATTTTTTCTATTTTTAAGAAAAAAGCATAGGAATTGAAAAATTGTTTGAGGCATTTGACGGTCTCCTAAAAAATTTTTTATGTCATAATATGATAAAGCAGTTGATTTTGTTGAAAAAAACTTTTTTATCCGCCCGCTTTGAAATAACATTTTTTCATTATTGATTTGAAAAAAATTAAAAATTGAAATTTTTTACCTAAAATTTTTCATTTTTTCATTCATAATTTTTCTCTGGTTGCTTCAATGACTCTAATATTTTCGAAACTAAGAAACTACATCTTTTTTGCTAAATACTGGAACAAACCGGAGTTTCTTATTTATGATGGCTTTGAATATATGAATTTTTCAAAATGAATATCCGAATTGGTCTGGAGGAGAAAATAATTCGAACCCCTACCCAGCAGAAAGTAGAAAAACCATCATAAAAATGAATTTAACTCATGTTTTTCTATCTACAGTTGCTTGGTGGTGAACTCGAGACGGAACACCCTGTATTATGTAAGGCTTATCACTAATTTATTGCGGTTAAAGAGTACGTGTGTACACCTACTCATTTTTTCCCAGATTCACGATTTTCTTTTTCACGAGCCGCCGAATATGTAACTGAATTTTGTTAAATTTGAAATATACTTGAACGTACCATATATAGCCTATGCCCCCATTAAGCCAACTGATAATAACTTTGCAATCGAATCGCAAATATGTTATTCATTTTTGTTTATCCCATCACCGAATCATACGAACATTGTCTTTCATATTTTCAATGTTTTTCTTTTCCTGGTTGTAAATTGATAACTTTGTACATTTGTGATGTCAATGTTATGACCGATTATAAAACCTTCATTCTTCGATTCCAAGTACAAGGGCAGGAAAAATTTCGTATGCTTGTGGTTCCCCATGTTTCACATTGCAACGAGTATCGTGATATTGATTATCTACAATTTTTGAGGCGCATATAATTTATGTTTGATGTCGCGCAAGGATGTTTTTAAAACAAACAATTGCTGACTTTCAATTAGCTCAGACTGGGTCAATAACACGAATAGGACCAATACATTGTATTCTTTCCTGTTGCTGATTTTCGGTGAACATCCGTCACAACGATCTGGAAACGTGAGATGAAGAGTCCTCACGATTTGTTCCAGCATTTAGGTAAGAAGAAAATTATAGGATAACAGCAATTAATAAAATGTAAAATGTGATTTGATCTACGAAAAGGTACATTAATTCAGCCAACAACTTTGTGAGAAAGAGGCAAAAGTTGATTATCAGGTCAAAAAAAAAAAAGAAGAAAAAGTGTTGTTTTAAATTTTTCTTATCATTCAAGTATTCCTTTGGCAACATTTTGGTGAAGTTTCAAACTACCAAATGATATTGTAGTCTTTATTTTAACTTTTAAGCAAATTTGCAGAAGAACGAACCTATTTTCATTTATTTTTCTTCCTTTTTTAATAACCTTTCAACTGTTGTAATACAAAAACTATCTGATAAATGTTTTCAACAATTTTGCAGGATACGTTTACATTTAGGATCATACATGTATGTAACACATGAAAATTTCATAAAAATCGATTCAGCGCTTTGACAAAATCAGGGTTCGGGACCTAGTCCATTCGAAAGAGCAGGGTTTTTTACATGGGAACCTGTAAAAATCCCAAAATCTGAAAATGGTGCGTTAACCAGTTTTCTTCATTCCAGGTCACATAATATACTAAAGCATAAGCCCTTTTGAAAAATTATTTTTCCATAATGTGCCTATTTTTTTTTAATTTTCCTTTTACTGTTTGCTTGAAACACGTTTCATGCAATGTCTCGATTATTCACTATTGTTGTCTACAGGTAATTGTTCAATACCTCGATATTGAAGGTTATTAATATTTTATTTGACTTCGGAATTTCATCACGTTTGTTAACAAAATTTTTACCTTTCAACCTCATTATGCGGGTAATTAGTTCAAAACTAACGTCAAATTAACTGAAAACAATATATTAATCTAATTATTAAATTCATTACCCTGAATTTCACCAATGTAAAAAAAGATAATAAACATCTACTTAGTTAAAGGTGAGTGAAGGAAGTGAAAATAGTCTAAAAAAAAAAATAATAATAATTAGGTTCTTGGAGTTCCTTAGGAAGATTTTTTTTTCAAATTTCACTCAACTTTCGTTCTACAAATGGATCAATGATTTTTTTCAGATCGGAAATAAGTAAATCACATTGGAATATTTTCTTCAAGGGTATACGCCCGAACTCCACAATTCAGGTTTACAAATAGGTATCTCATGGGAGGAACTTCTGAGGATAAAATATGGAAAAAGAAGATTCTACCCTCTCAATTATAGCTCAACCAATACAAAATTAGGGATTTTTGTTATTAAACTGTCCGATAAAATGATATTAAAAAAATATATTTTTATAAACATGAGAAAATTTTCTCGACTATTTTCTGGCTGAGTTTTCAATTTAGCGTTATGGTTTTTAAATTATATTCTCTTTCAACGATGAACTTACGGATGTATAGAGTTGGATTTTTCAATTTTCGGGAAAAAAGGGGCTAGCCAAAGGGGAATTTCAATTTTCGGGAAAAAAGGGGCTGGCTAAAGGGGAATTTCAATTTTCGGGAAAAAAGGGGTTGGCTAAAGGGAAATTTCAATTTTTGGGAAAAAAGGGACTGGCTAAAGGGGAATTGAAATTAAACCTCCGATCAAAAATTTATTTACAAATTTCAAGTATGGGACAAACATCGGGACATTGGATTTTATTATACAGATTATATTAATTTAACGTGCGCATTAATTTCTGAATTTATCGTACGCTACTTACGTATAGAATAGTAAGCAGAACCTTCCGAAATGAACATTTGTGTTTTTGCATCTTGGTTGCCTCTGAATGATCATTGGTTTATTTTTCGTTCAGTAATGCTCAATGTATTGCATACAATTACTGTACTAGGCGCACGAAAGTGAATCTACACGCCATGTTCGCTATTGAGCGTGTGTAATCAGCAAACATCACAAACTATCAAAAAATTTCACTTTTCGTTCACAAAAAATATCACAGAACGAACGATGACATGATCGACCACAGAAAAAATAGAACGGAAAAAATATCGACCAAATAAAAAAGATCAAACAGAAAAAAGATGGATCATAAAGATCGGAGAAAATGATTTTAATTGGTCACGTGATATAATTTGTCTAATACGAACAATGTGATTGTGAATTCAAAAAACTTTGTGTGCGAATTAAGAGAACTCTACGTGCAATTATTGGCAGATTTTGATAAAATTTAATTTATGACAAGTGAAAGAAAGAAAAAAATTGGAAAAAGATCGACCTGCAATAAAGCCAGGAAAAAAGATCAACCAAAAGAATGTAAACAAAGCGATGAAAACGAACGGAAAAGTGGCCCAAATCGATCATGATGTTACCAGTAATCATTAAGTTGCCAAATTATGAGAAATCACCATTCGGGTCAAAAACGCCCATAGCCTTTTGCCTTAATATAAAAAATTAAAACATGGTTTTTTTAAAAGTAGGGCAGTGAAATGGAAAATTTTGGAAAATATTGAAGATGATGTGATCAGGTAGATAAATTAAGAGGAAAAATTGTTATTACTCGTACATCAAGTAGGTAGCAAATTTTATCAGCTCTCCAGCGACGTTATCAGACTTTAAGAAGTAGAATATTTTAAATGGGAGGAAAACCACTGTATCTGCACTAATCACAGGATCACTTCGCATGAAATACTCGTATTTGGAGGTATCCAAAGCTTCTTTTACATCAACTTCAAGCACATCTGGTGGTTTAGCTCGTAAAAAACTTGAATTTTATTCAAATGAGAGGAAATTTGTTGAATTGAAAATTGGGCAAGTAGCATAAAGACTTGGAAGTATTATCAATAAGTAATTTTTTCAATTTTTTAAATATTTTTGTACTGTTTAAACCAACTTTTAAAGATTTTGCATTAACTTTATTAAGTGGTCTATAATTGTACTTATCAATTTTTGATATTTTGAAAAGCTGAGCTCTTGTAGAGATTGAACAACTTTTTTTGAGTTGGGTCCTATGTACTTGTACTACACCATTACCCAAACTTACTGAGAGAGTAACTGTTTGAATCAAAGTGATTGCCCCTGAGGTAGGGGGAAAAAAGTAAGGTAGGTCAATATTTGTACCACTTATTCTTCCAACTGTCTATATTTTGTAATAGTTTTTGATATTTTTTACTGATTTCCAATAATTATTAATTTATAATAAATAAAAACTGAATTGTCCCGAATTTAGTAAGCAGATATTAAAATTTAATGAACACTTTTCTCTCAGTGTGTTATCGCAGAACATACTATCTATACCTGGACTAAGCTCTCCGTTTGACTCTTAATATTTTAAAGCTCTTTTTGAGGATCTCAAAATACATTTTTTTAAATTATTATTAATTATTCTTTTGAGACACTGAAAAATAGCGGAAAAATGAAACTGAAAAAAAGGGTGTCGTTTGGGCATGGAAAACATGTTCAAGGATTACGTATCCAATTTCAGCAAATTTGGTGCAAAATTGAACGAAAACCATTGCAAATTGTGAGAGCACTTTCGAGCGAAAAATACGTAAACGTTATTTTGGCTGTTAAAACTCAAATAAATTGGCTAAATTTTGCCTATATTCGACATTTTCACGCAGTTTCTTGGACTTCGACGTTGGCTTTGTGGCAAAGGTAGACTACACCCTGAACTATCGATAACTGAACAGCAAACAGCCACTAGCCAGGAAACGGAATACCACGCTGTCACGTCTCAAATACACAAAAAGGGTGGGCATGCGCAGAACAACCAAGTTGACACGGTTGACAATGAATTAAAAATACTTTTATTATCAATTTCGAAAAAGTGTAACTGACTAAATACTTGTGATAATTTGAATTAATTATTTCGAATAGAACTTGGGAAAAATTTTCATTTCGATGCAAAGATGCCTTTTTTTCGCGGCACTCAACAAATTTTTACACTTAATTAAATTCCCGTCGCGTCGTAGTCCAACTTTTAAGCGTGACAGTTTTTTCTCTCTTTGGTTTTTTAGCAGGTTTTCCTAGAAAACCAGCTCTTCGCAGCCTATCTGATAGTCAGAGGTGGGGTCGGGGGTGTGGTCATTTTTCATTTCATGACCCAAAAATATGTTTCCCTCAAAAATTGGTGATTCGTATAACTTTATATAAATATAGATGTGTATTATATAAGATTTTTCTGGGGCTAATATTAGCAAAACTACTGAACCGAATACTACCAAATTTCTACATTATATTCTACCTAATAAGACCTACCTTCTATTGAAATTTCAGCCCTAATGGTCAATTGGTTCTCAAGTTATGCGCAATTAAAGGTTTTTTCTTGTGCACAAGGTTTCTCACGAACTACTGAACCAATAAGGTTGAAATTTTGATGGAGGGTAGGTCTTATAGTGTAGATGTGCTGAAAGAAATTTGGTGGCGATCGGTTCAGTATTGGTTGAGTAATCACCTATTTTGTATTGCGAGTACAAATAATTGCCTAACGCAACATTACAAAGGTAAATGTGAGCGAGTGAGTGAGTGAGTGAGTGAGTAAGTCAGTCAGTCAGTCAGTGATTTGATGAGACGAAAACCTGCTTTTCTAGCGCAGGTTCCTGCGGTGGAGTTTTTTTTCATTCTACTCAAATTGACCAAAGTCATTTCGAAGTAACCCTTTTCAAATCAACAATTATTTGAAACTGAATCTCAACCTATACTTTCAGCTACCTATCTACATTTTTAATTCTGATTAACAGGTAGACGAAAGGACGGATATCGAAGCACTGAATTTTGGAATGGAAAATTTTTCAAGAATCAAGTGCCAATTCAGCGTCAAGGTTTTCTAGTGGGCCGGATGTATTTAAATTAATTCATCTCTTAAAAGTGACAGCAGAGTTTTCATCAGTAGCCGGTGATGTTCTGGATAAGTAGATAGTCAAGAAGAAAAATTGTTGAAATTTTTATCTTCCATTATGGAGTTTGAATTCAGTAACGAAGACCAAGTGTATCAATATTTTCGTGAATTTAATGCTACAAGGAACTCGATCAAAAGAGACGTTCAATATTTGAAAGAATGGATGAAACAAGAACCTCATTTGCCCACAATCGACGGCAAGTATTTTAATCTCCAATTTATTATATTTCTGATTACACAAGTAAATTCACTTCTGTCATTGGAGAACATTTTTATCTTACATTTTTTCGGTTACTTTCTTTTATAAAATTAATGTACTGAGAGAAATTAAATTTTGAATATCTGCCTACTAACTTAAGGACAATTCAAGTTTTTATAAGAAAAATTAGTACAAATTTATCAAGAATTAGAAAGAAATAGTAAAAATCAATACAAAATATTAAAAATTAGTATGCTTTTTTTTATTATTTTGGGGTGACGCAGCAGCTCTTAGCCTGTGCAAACTTTTTATTGTTCACACAGTTTCCAAAAAGGCCCACGTGGAGGGGGCTGCTTCGATTGCATCGATTTAGGGGTGCTGACCCAGGCCAAAAGGGTTAGATCTTCATCAGAGTAGGAGAATGACAACTGATGCCAAATGGTCAGATCTTTTGAATTCGGGGCGACCTGCCAAATGATCGTGTCTTATGGGCAGTTTACAACACCGACATATGCCAAATGGTCGGACAAAGCACGACTGAAAATTAGTATGCTGCATACTAAAATATTTTTCTGCGAGTGTGTAGAAAAATAAAAAATATGTTTCAGAGTGTTGATAAAATTTTTTTAAATCCTAGTACCTACAATTCAAATATGAAACGAATATCATTATTTTCTTTCAATAATATGAGTACCTATAATAAATTATAATAGATTGGTGTACACGGTGACGATGGAAACGGGATATACGTATGTTATTACTAGATACCGGATTCCTCAGCATTTATCACTTTTGTTCCTGAAGGGGCGGGAGGGTAATTTTTACATATGAGCACGAATCAGGGGGAATAGAACCCAGGAAAAAATTTTTATTTTGCCAAAAAATGCAGGAAATGAGAAAAATGCCAAAAATGGGGAAAATGCCAAAAATGGCAGATTTTGTTAGTTTTCACCATTGCATCACGCATAAAATCATTGATAGTGAAAAATCACAAGCCTAATCATGCAAGCAAGGAAGTTAGCGACTGATATCGACAGCTCTCACTCTCATACATAACTGCACAATTCATACTGTATAATGATAAATTTTTATAAAAATGTATTTTTTTTATCTCTGAAATAGAATTTCATTACTTTTTTACTTTTTTGTTGCTTTTGAGGGGTTTTTGTAGGTTACTGCCAAATAATGCCAAAAATGAAGTTTTCAATGCCAATTTTTTCACTTTTTTGTGCCGAAGAATCCGGTCTCTAGTTATTACTAAACAGATACTGTCTGAAGGTGAGAATATCTGAAATGTTGACTGTACAACATACTACCAAATCGTTTTGAAAATTCATTGAATTTGGGCAAAAATGTTGAGGTACGCACCTTGAGTGCGTAGTCTACCTTCGTTACAGTCATAGGCGGACTTGACAGAATATGTTTAGGGGGCGGGCTAAACATTTTTCAAAGGTCATTAAATTTTCTATCTGCCCGGTAAACACTTGAAATATTTTTCAATAGACATAGAGAGAGGGAGGGAGGGGGGCAACTCCCGTCAGTTTATAAAATTCCTTTGAAAAAATAATCAACTTTGAGTCTTAGAATAGATATTTTTTCATTTTTTCCTCGAAATTAGGGGCTAATTAGATTTTCTCAGGCCAGGCTAATTTCAGCTCTTGAAAGGGCTTAGCCCTCTAGTCACCCTTCAAAGTCCGCCTATGGTTACAGTCTGTTCCAGTTAAGAGTTCCATAAAGTCACAATTGCTTCAACAAATGAGAAGTAGTGGTGTTAAGGTTCGGTTAACTGATCCGGTTCTACCGGTTTTTAACTGAGAACGGTTCAGTTTTTTTTTGCTCCGGATTTTGCTCCTCCGTTTTTGTTTGCTCCGGTTTTTTTTTCAGGTTAACCGGACTTTAACCGGTTAACCTGCAGTCAAAGATCTTATCAAGCTTCAACCACTGAATCAAACACTGAACTCAATTAAGATTTCAGTGGCTTCAAAGGAAGCTCGATAGAATTTCCAGCGAACTTTAAATATAGTACTGAATAACAAAATTATGATTCTTCCAGTGATTTTTCGTTTCATAATCTACAGAATCCAAAAATACCCATCACACATTTTCATAATTTCTTCATTTATTTTATTATTATTATTCTGTCTCTCTCCGCGCGCAAATACTTCTTTTGAATGCGAGAACAGACGAAAGACCAAACCGATAGGGCTGAAATTTGCATCGCAGAGGTCAATCTCAGCTAGATTTAGGTCTGATAGAAATTTCAAGTCAATCGGTTAAGCGGTTAAGGAGATATTAGTAAAAATGTAGTTAAAAATGGCAATTTTTAGGGGCTATATTTCTTTTGAATGAGAGAATAGACGAACAACCGAACCAATAGAGCTGAAATTTGCACCGGAAGTAAATTTCTACAAGTTTTAGGTCTGATAAAGGTTTCAAGTTGATCGTTTGTGTGGTTGGAGATATTAGCAAAAATTTATTCAAAAATCAATGCTTTTGCTGTGGTTCATGACACCCCTGCACTATCAGTTGAAAACCTGCCTTTATAGCGAAGCTTGGAGCGCTAGAATTTTGGATTTTATGCGAAATTTTGAAAATTGTGGTTGGTTGTTGCCTTGAGCAATTAATACACCTAAATGCTCCATCAGGTAAGTAGATAGCTTTTTTGGATGTTAAAAGGGACAGTTAACCGGTTAAACTCCGGTTAACCTGAAGAAAAAAAAACGGAGCAAAAATAACCGGTGAAAAAAAACTCCGCTCCTTTTCAAACGGTTAAAAACTGTACCGGTTTTTAAAAAAAACTGAACCTTAACATCACTAATGAGAATAAAGTATTTTTGATTTCAGACAATCCCTTTCTTCAGATCCTTATGACATCATGGAACACTTCAACTGTAACAGACTATACGAAATCAATATCAAGTCAACATCGACGTTTAAAAATTGCTTGGAAATGTTAATATAAACTATCATATATATTATATAGGCTCTTTCTCTGACACATGTGTTGCGGATTCGCGTTTGGGCAGCCAAAATAACAATTTTCACGAGTTGTTAGCTCAAAAGCACATGTTGGAATTAACCTTTTTTTTGCTGCATCTTACGCAGAATTTGCACAACTTTGGATGTGTTATCCTTAAACATATTTTCGTTTTCAGATTTTCGAAATTATGGGGCGTTTTTTGAAGATTTCTTTTCGAGGGCTTTGAAAAAAGATGAGAAAAAAAAATGAAATCAAAAAAAAAAACAGCTTCTTCCAGGTACAGTAAATACGAGTATGTTGAAAGATAACATATCCAAATTTGGGCAAATTTGGTATAAAACGCAGTGAAAAAAATTGTAAGTGCATTTTTGAGATGAAAACTCGGGAAAATTGTTATTTTGGCTACGAAAACGCAAATCCGTAACATCTGTGTCAAAGAAATTGCCGCTATATTGAACATTTTCAAGCAGTTTTTCAGATGTCGATGTTGACTTTGTGGCAATGGTAATTATTAATAAATTACAGTAAAACTTTCTTATAACGTTATCCCACTTGTGACGCTCAATAACGTTGGTCCCTGCTCACAGAAAATATTTCCCGTGTTCCCATTTAAAACACTTCCCTGCTTATAACATGATTTTCTTCTGCTCCCATAAATAGCATTATAACGAAATTTTACTGCATATTAAAACTAAAAGCGAATGCCCTTAAGGCTCTCTCCAACTCCTTCGTTTCGAACGCTCAAAGTGCTGAATTCTGAGTATCCTGCCTCATCATATTAATATGCTGGGTATATAGGTATAGGCTTGATAGCGTCATCATACTCCTCTTTTTCCTGATCCTGCTCCTTCTACTCTTCCCAATCTTGCTCCAAAAAGTCCCAAAGTTTTTTTTATAGTATAGGTATTGGAGAGATTACGTTTTATATTTAGAAGTATAAAGCTTCCGTGCTCTTGTTTGTGAAGTAAACCGGAGCTACATTCTTGTATTTACCCTTTTTAATATCGAAAGTATATCCGGTAAAGAAATATGCGAATATACTGAAACCTGCATGAGTACAAAGCAGGGAAACAAGCTTTTGTTAATGAATTTTGAGATGTTTTTGCACGGAGTTGATGACATCTCGAAATACTTGTAGTTGAAAAAAAGTTCTTCAAACTTGCTAGGGGTGAACCTTGGGTCCACATTTATTTAACACTAGAAGTACCAGGTGGTGTCATATACGACACCACTCAAAATTTTGAGATGGACTTCTCAAAGGACCAGTATTTTGAGGAGAACCCCTGACTTCTGTCATATGACGCCACCTGGTCCTTGGAGGTTACTCTCGTCGTGTAATATATTACACCACCTGGTGCTTTGAGTAATCTAGTAAAACCTAGTATTTCTAGCGTTGAAAATTATTTAAAACGTCCAAACTAGATGCAGCGGTATTTAAAGGAAATTAGCATAATACTCATTTTATATAATTAGGAAACTCTGTATTTTAACATTTTGAAAACGTAAAAAAGTAGTTTGATGAGTAGACGCACTTGCCAATTTTAAAAATGTTTAAAAAAAATCAAGCAAGCTTTTAAAGAGACAATCCAATGAATAAATTGTTGTTTGTATTCTTATGAATGGCGTAACACAATCAATAAAGTGAAAGAATTGGATTGATCCAAAATACTTATCTGTTCTAAAAAAAGTCTAACTAATCCAGTATGAAGCGCTTGCCAATTTTTAATGTAGAGAAAAAACGAGCTGCAAAATGAAGAAACTACTTAATATATAAAACATTCTGTAATTTTTGGATGAATGATGTTTCGTGCACAAAAGAATTATACCTTGGGGCATTTTCATTATCTATCACAAAAACAAAAAAATGGAGGTCTGTTGATTTGCCAGTTGAAGTTGAAAAATAATTTTCATACCTTTGAACCCCCTGGTGAAGAAGAACAGGGAGGCGGGTGATAATTTTCAATTTCTTCATTTCCAACCTTTAATTTTTCCGAGCTGCATTAATATGAATGAGGGGGACATAAAAAGCGAGGGGAAGAAAGGAAAAGGATAATTCGCATACGTATGTATCGCGTCACCAATCATCTAAACTATACCATAAATGAAAGTTACAGCTCATAATAAATATTTTTACTAACCTATATTTTCTTTGAAACAATACTTTTCTGAGCTCTGTACAAGAAAGGGAGGATGGCAGACAAAGAATATTCTGCATATATAGGACCTTTTTGTAAGAAACTTTGTGTCGAACATTTTGGTGTTGAGCTATTTTTAACCTCACACGTTTTTGCAATTTGAGGAGAAAAATATGAAAAACTGAAATTTGGCGCAAAACCGCCTTAACGGCGGGTGAGGGGCAACTTTTATAGTATGTTCCTCTATAGGGAACCCACCAAGCAACCTATGATTGAAGTTTGTACGCTAAATTAATTTTTATTTTCTTGTTGCCCGTTTTGATAGGATTAGAAAGGCTAAATAAAAATTCTTTCGAAAGACTAAATGAAAATTCTTTCGTTCTGAATAGGCCAACAATTTTTATATTTCCTGAAATAGCTGGCATACGCTCAAAGAAATGTATTGAAATTCTTTTCATTTATCACAATAATATGTATGAGTAATTCTCAGAAAGACTGAATATTCAGACCAATTTTTTTTTCACAACGCATGCACGAAAAGTAAGGGAAATGACTTGCAAATTTTTGATTCAGAAATATAAATTTTTCCCCGCTCTTTTTATGAGTTTTTTTTTTCTTTTTTTTCTTGCATAGCACTAAAAACTGATATATTTATAACATGTGACCGCCGGGTCTGGGAAAAGGGGACCAATTAATGTCAGCACCTTAGAGTTTTGAGGTTTTGATAAAATTCGGTACGATCACTTAACAAAAAATCAAGGTTTTATCTTTGAAATTCGCAGAGATTTGAATTTTTTAAATTGCGTGGAAAAAATTAAAAAATTTACTCATAAAAAAAAATTTGGAAAGATAGAATTTATGTAAAAATCATTTTGGTTAGATATTATATCTAATATCTATTCTTCAACCGTTAATTTTTTGCATTTCCGCCATATGAACGTTTTTTTTTTGGTCTATAGTCTGTTCCAGTTAAGAGTTCCATGTTCCATGACGTCACAAGCATTTGAAGAAAGCGATTGGTTGAAAGACTGTTGAAATCAAAAATATTTTATTTTCATTCGTTGAAGCATTGTGACGTCATAGAACTCTTAACTGGAACAGACTACCAATACGGTCGAGTATAATAACGAATAAAAGCAATTGTCGGCTGTTTACTATAACCATAAACTCAATTTTCTCAAAATTAATCAGTTTTGCCGATATTTGGTCCCTCTTCCCAGATTTGGTCACATATAGACATGATAATATTATTAGTGGAGAGGTAGGTACGAGTGCGGGAAAAAGTGAGCAGAATAGTACTTCATCAAACCTTTAAAAAAAATTTCACATAAAAAGTTACGACTTGGCAGTATTGCCGCATAACTGAAATATTCAGTTTTTCTGAGAATCATCCACATAGGTAATGTTCTTAAAACAGAATAAATTAATTTCAGGTTTATTCTTAATTCGCATTTATAAAATGTAAGATGAAATATTTAGACGAAAATTTGAAAATATGGCCTGATATTCAAATAAATTGTACGTAGATACCTACAACTTGTATTTTCTCTCAATTCCAACAGTCAGGGCCACATCCGTATCAGCAAAAAAAATCACAAAAATGCGATTCTATCTAGATACCTAGGTATCTGATACGCAGATTAAGTACCGACAAAATTTCTTCATTAGGTTATTTTGAGCTTTTTCTCAAGCGTTCATATAGTTTCAAAATTCTTATTTATGAACTTTCAAAAATTTTGATTTTTTGAATATTTGTGGATTTAAAAAAAAAAAAAAAAACGAATTTCTCAACATAGCACCGAAGAAAGGGAATATGTAAATAGTTTAAATAGTTTTACCTACTTGTTTCGAAACAAATTGAAACGCGTTAAGAAAATTATTCAAACAAAAATCTAGAGAAAATAATTATCGTAATTAGAAAGAAAAATCTACAATCTTAGCTGTGTTTAAGTGAAACTCTCAATCTATTTTATGAACACGTTTCTATTACTACTAGAGTGAATTCAAAAATAATTTTCCAGATGCTTCAGCCGATCAAACTAAAGTGCTGTAGCCAATTAGAAAACTGCAGCTGATTGGCGGTATATATTATATAAAATTAATTTCTCAATTTATAATGAAGTAATAATTAATAGGTATATCAAGTAATCAAACGAATAACTTATATTGAAAGAAAAAGTTATTAATTAAAATCAATGTTCCATCTGTCGATACATATCGATATATTCTAATGATTGAAGGCGCATTTAACAACATTCTCATTATTTAGTCATGGTGCTAACGTACCTACAGACGGATCAAATTCGAAGAAATTTTCGTTTTAAAATGATTTGGAAGTTTTATACCTGGGCAAATGCTAATGTTAAAATCAAAATGTGTATCCTGTTTTTAAATATTTAAGGATGTAGTCTCAAGTCTACCTTTTCTATACGTAGAGTCAACAGCAACGTCGAAAAAAATACTGAAAAAAATAATGTTGAATACAGGCAAAGTATAGGCAATTTCTTTGACACTCACGTTGCGGATTTGTGTTTTGGCAGTCAAAATAATTCCAGTTTTCACGAGGTTCTAGCTCAAAAATACACGAGTGATTTATCATTTTTGTTTTGCTAATCAAAAAAAAAGGCTTTGTCCCGGCATAGCAAGTTTGTTCAAGAGTAACATAATCAAATTTGAGCCACTTTGGTAGGTAGTTATAGGTACATAATTCGCATTGAAAAAAATTGTAAATCGTGAACCATTTGAAAAAAGCGAAGGTACTGAAAATAAGCTATCAGCCTGTTTCCTAAACATTTAAAAGCCGAAAAAATTTATGATTAAAATGTTGATTACCGAATTCAATCAATCTGTAATCATTAAAAGTTTTACCAATTATAACTTCGTTCCGTTTACTTTTTTTTTTCAGCCCACTGACCAAAAGGATTAGACTGCACGTAAATTAATTTTGTATCAAACTTTTGATAATTTTTTCATTTTATTCCTTCTCAATTATCTTATCAATCTTATCGAGTTTTTATTTGTGATGAACAATACAATTCTGCACCCCCACCCCCCACTACCATCACCATACATAACAAACAAAGTCCACCAATGCGTGGCGAATTATAAAAATGTGATACTCGCATTTATAGGATATGGAAAATATATAAATTTTGCTAATGTTTCATTAAAACTGAAATTAGATAAATGAGTAATGCTGATTAAAACCATAAGTAATAGGTATAGGTAAGTCATATCTGTGATCTTGTACTCGTATTTTTCCAAAATAGAAAAACTGTACGTGTATAAAAAGGCTAGTTTTAATAATTTCAGTATCAGATTTCTGTTTCACATTACAGTACGAATTACTACTAGCAGCAATAATGCATATTATAGTAATTTATGATTTTACGTTTCACAGATGACGATTGGCTGACAAATTTTCTGCTTAGATGTAAAAATAATTTAGAGAAGACGAAGAAATTGATCGATATCTATTTCACAGCTCGTGCAACCATGCCAGAGATTTTTCTCAACAGAGGTCCCGAGTTTAGAGACACTGTGGAAGAACTACGAAAATTTGCGTGAGTGAAATCATCTTATTTTCAAAACTAATATTATGTATTTTGTAGAGTACGACACGTGAAACCGTAAAGAATTAAAGTTTTAAATTAGGCGACTTATATGAGATTGCAAATCATGGTAAAATAAAGTTCGGTATCGAGGTTGGCGGGAGAGCTTACTTAGCATGGAGAGCTCAGAGACTACACATCTGCGTAGCTCTGGTGAGCCCTTTTCAAGTCACTAATTATAAATTGTTTTATGTTAAATTTGTTAATTGATTGAAATTATTACTTGAATTTATTGGAATATATGTAAGTGCTCGTCACCCTTGGTGACTTAATTAATGTTTTTATTTACGATGACGTTACATTATTTAAGTTGAGCTCTCTGGAAAGTTCGTGCTCAAGGGCGTGGACTTTACAAATGGGTGTCTCGAAACTAGGACTTTTGGTATATTTGATTTGGGATCTTGTGTGTCGTAGTGGCAGGGTTCTCAACTTACCTGTGCTCAAACACTACAGTTTCTTAGGGAAAAAATAACTTAAGCTACTGACTTACTAATTCTTTAAAAAATGAAACCAGATCCGTAGCTAGAGCAAAATATTTGGGGCGGGGAACAAATCGGATTATCGAGGCGGTAAAATAGACCCTTCATCTCCGCCGTTTGTAATGGAAAATTTTCCTTCCTCTTGATTAGCAAATGCCAATTAGCGGACATTTTCTCTGGTCCCGAGGTGTCCGTTGTTAAGAGGTTTCACTGTATTAGTCAAGTTGAAGTAATTTAAGTTTATTGATTAGATTTGAGAAGGGAGAAAATTAAATTAAGTTTTAAAGGAATTGTTAGAAAATGGAAATGTGTAACACATTAAAAGCTCCAGTCCGTTCAGACTCTGAAGTGCGCTTTTTTCTCTCGTCATAAGAAGAGAAAACACAAGGCTGTATGACCAATTATAGTATCCTAACAATAAGTACTACTTTGATAACATTTAAATTATTAATTAAAATAAGAGTAAAATGAAATACTAGTGGGTCTTTTTGGAAAACCTACTAAAAATCCGATAATTTTTTAGATATTTTTTTGCGCTGCCAAAGTTGACCCCCGACGGAGAACGAGTGATGATATTCTACATACGTGAGCATGAAAATACGGATCAATTGCCAAGTCCCACGACTTTGATGAAAGCAGCTCAAATGGTTTTTGACGTGAGTTTGAAGACGGACAAAGTTAAGGCAGTGACCATGATTTATGATTTTCAAAACATCAGCATGGCTTTCTTCAAGTCATTCTTCACAACCTTAAGATTAGGTTTAGCTATACAAAGTGTAAGTAGAATTGCATAGTCATTTTGAAAAAAAAAAAAAAAAAAAAACACTTGCAGAATAGGTAGTCAACACTGGCAATATTTGAAGATATTTTTATTCAAAAAGGGAGGGACAGTATTGGAGAAATTCAATTCACTCTTTCTAAACAATAAATTAAACGGTGAATTATTAATAATTTTGATGCTACGTGTAAGGCAAATTAAGGTTTCCGTTTTTAATTATTTTTTTCTTTATATTTTTCAGAAAATTAACCCAATTCGTTATAGCAAAATATACGTCCTCAATGTACCATTCTTTGCGCAAAGTATTATTTCTTTTGCTACAAATTTCATCAAAAAACAAACAGAAAAGGTAACAACATTTTTTTTTTTAAATAAAGGTGTACAGTAGTCCGCTATACTCTGTCTCATAAAAGAAAATATTGACGTCAATGATTGCAGCAGGCAGCGAGGCAGAGTTCGGAAGCTGTAAGATATGGCTTTAGCTTTCGGCTTTTAGCTTCTGACCTTGAAAATAAAACTTACGCTTTCAGCTTTCGGCTTTTATGATAAAGCTTTCGGCTTTTGGCTTACCAGTTTTTTCTTCAAAAATCGATGGCTTTTGGCTTTTAGCTTTTGGCTTTTGGCTAGCTTCCAAACTCTGCACTTTACACTTTACTTCTGTGATTTCATTTCACTGATTTGCTGATTTGTGATTTTTTTTTGTAAAAACCTAAAAAGCCGTATAAAAGCCATAAAAATATGGCTTTTGCTTTCAGCTTTTGGCTTTTTTTATAAAGCTTTCGGCTTTTGGCTTACCGGTTTTTTCTTCAAAAATCAATGGCTTTTGGCTTTTAGCTTTCGGCTTTTGGCTAGCTTCCAAACTCTGGTTTTGACTATATTCCACATTTTAAAGCAGTTTTCTAGACGTCGCGTCTATGTTGACTTCGTAAGAGAGGTATACTCTGTCTCACGAAAGAAAGGGCACATCATAGTATCATACAGCATTAAAATACGTTTCAGTTAGCCAGCAGCGAGATGGGCCACCTCGCTGCAGAGTTTGGAAGCTAGCCAAAAGCCGAAAGCTAAAAGCCAAAAGCCATTGATTTTTGAAGAAAAAACCGGTAAGCCAAAAGCCGAAAGCTTTATAAAAAAAGCCAAAAGCTGAAAGCAAAAGCCATATTTTTATGGCTTTTATATGGCTTTTTAGGTTTTTACAAAAAAAAATCACAAATCAGCAAATCAGTGAAATGAAATCACAGAAGTAAAGTGTAAAGTGCAGAGTTTGGAAGCTAGCCAAAAGCCAAAAGCTAAAAGCCAAAAGCCATCGATTTTTGAAGAAAAAACTGGTAAGCCAAAAGCCGAAAGCTTTATCATAAAAGCCGAAAGCTGAAAGCGTAAGTTTTATTTTCAAGGTCAGAAGCTAAAAGCCAAAAGCTAAAGCCATATCTTACGGCTTCCGAACTCTGGTCAAAACATAGGCAATTTCTTTGACACGTGTGTTTCGGAATTTGCATTTTGGCAGCCAAAATTACAATTTTCCCCATTTTTTTAGAAAAGCACACTTACGATTTACTTACTTCTTTTTTTTCACTGAGGTGCGCTACATAAATAGGTATTTATGACAAATTTTACTTACAGTTAGTAATATGGTCAAAGGATGTTAAAGAATTACCCACCGCTTTACCAAAGGACTGTCTACCAGAAGAATATGGCGGTTCATTACCAAATATTGGCGAGCTTTTTGGTAAATTTTAATTCAGGCTACTTGCAGTGGAATCCGTTTTATACGTTTTAATTTTAACAAAACTAAATCAATTTTCATGCATCCAGACGTTTACTACGATTATGCAAAAGAGTATTACGATTGGTTAGGAGAACAAAACGACATCAAGGCCGATCTGAACCAGAAGATAGAGAACATATCAACAACGGAATCATTGCAAGGATTGATTGGTTCCTTCAGAAAAGTGAGTATTGATTGATGGACTTTTGGAGGGATCGAAAAAAAAAATGCATTTTTGCGAATAGGTACGACTAAAATTTTTTCAAATGACAATATGATTAAGTTAAACAAAGCAGTCAAACTCTATTAAATTCGATGAAGTTTTTGTACTGAACTAATGTTCAGAGAGCGAAAGCGATAGGTGTACGTATGTGCATTTTTCAATTTCAAATATTAACTTAAGTTATTTATTATTTGAGTTTCACCAACATATTGAAAATCGTCAATAGCTCTTATTTAAAGAGTTTGCATATTGACGAGGGTCTTTCATTTCTTTTCTAGAGTTTTTTAAATAAAAATCATGAATTTTTAATGTAAATAAATTATGATCAAATTTCGCATGTACCTATTGAAATAAATGAAAATTTTCTATCTTAGTTTCATTTTATTTCTGAATTGGGGGAGTTAGCATCGACATACTCTTCAGTAACTCCGCAAAAATGAATAAATCCTTGATAAATATTTTACCTACTTAATGAATAAAAAATTAGTAATACATAATGATTTAGGATGCGCTGTTACAGGCAATGACCCACATGCGCTGACTTCCGTGGGAGAGTGGGTGAATTTTCACCCACGTAAAAAAGTTATGTGGGTTAATTCAACCACCTAAAAATAAAGCCTCAAGTGGAGGGGAAGGAAGAAGGGGTGGTTTTAAGTTGGGAGGTGGGTGTACTATGATGGGTAGGGCAGAGTATAGGAAAGGGGGCGATCAAAAGGCAAAGTCATGAGAAGGGGTATTTTTTGCAAAAATGTTTTCACCCACGTAAATTTTTAAAAGTCAGCGCCTCTGCAATGACCATGAATAATTTGGAAATTTCATTTTTATCTCATACTTAGTGAAAAAGTGCTATGTCTATTTTTATTAATTTGCCGAACAGAAGAAATGAAATGTTAAACCTTACTCTGATAATTACTCATAGGTACACAACTACACACTACTTTTTTGTCAACTGGTATGAATATGATAATCAATTATTTTGAGATTCAAGTTGACAATTCAATATTACCTTTGGGATACTGAAAAAAATAAAATTCACGTTTTCATATCTCCTAAATTACGGAAAAAAACTGCCACAACTCGAACATCTTATTAGATTTAAGGGTCCGCAACTCGGACATGTCCCCTTTTTTTAACAGCCGCAACTCGGTCAAAAATTATCCGATGGGCCGCAATTCGGATTTTGCCTTCCTGAACACATTTTCCTGACATGAAATCCACCCAACATGACATTTTCCTGAAATTACATTTTCCTGGCATTCATTTTCTTGACACTCATTTTCCTGACATTGATTTTCATGACATTTGTTCTCCTGACATTCTTTTTCTTGATATTCATTTTCACCAACACAGAAATTAATGTGGCTGAGCTCACTCTAGGAAGGCGAGTTAAAAACTCTCCCAAGCCTAAGTGGTCAGTTACAAACACAAATCAGGTCTATTATATTGGATTATGACACATATGTAGAAAATGCTGAGGAAATTGAGAATCTGACAACAGTAGCCCACACCATAGTTCTGTCATAAGAATGTGAACAAATGAAAAATAAAACGAACAGTTAGAAAAACGGTGTCAGGAAAATAAATATCTGGAAAACGGTGTCAGAAAAATGATTTCAGGAAAATGAATGTCAGGAGAACAAATGTCATGAAAATGAATGTCAGGAAAATGTAATTTCAGGAAAATGTCATGTCGGGTGGATGTCATGTCAGGAAAATGTGTTCAGGAAATTGAACCGGAACCAATCACAAATATCACGTCATAACCTCCTTCATATTATTTACAAAGTATAAGCTTGAAAGCTGTAATTATCCTTCCAAAAAGTTGCCGCATGTAAATTCTATACCTACAGAAAAAACATTGTAACAGTGCAGTATAGATACTCTTCTGCGTCCACTTCCGTAATAACAATATAATGACCCAGAAAAGTTGAAAACAAATAAAAAATGCTGCCATCACAAAAACACCATTTATAAAACGATGACGAGACCTAATATCCAACTGACATATTACATTTTCTGACCAACTTCATAAACGCTACAAGCCCATTCACCTTGACCTCTAATTTACTCGTTAAAAAAATTCATAAATCATGTTTTCACACGAATATGAAAATTAAATTAACGTACCGTTTAGGTCGGATGACCAAAATTAGATGCGTTCTTTTCTCAAAATTCTTGCGTTTAGTGCATTGTGCGTGAATGTTGTACAATAATCTGCATTTAAAATCTGCAACAACCAAAAGATAATGTTTTTTTTAAATAAAATCAATCGTTTTATACTTACAAAACCAGTTGGTGAAAACATTATGAAATAAAAGTTAAAGGAAATTCTGACAATTCGAAGGGGAAAAAATTACCAAATTAATGCAGGTAATTTGTCATCAACCAGTTTCTGCAGACAGGCTGCGGGTAAGAGTATAAAATTTCGTATAAAACACGATATAAAAAAAGAGGTAAATTAAAATTCACGCCTTCAAAATAAGTTTTTATGTGTTGGTATACGAGCCCACACAATTATTGACACCAAAATATATAAAGTAAACTAATTGACCTATACGAGAATTGTTTCGCTAAAATTGCACACTCATTTTTAAATCATATACCCATAGAAAATGTCAGCGAACGCAGGCACAAAAATTCAAGGATCAACAAGTACTTTTAAAGTAAAAGATTTTGTGCTCACAGTATTATCTATTTTGTAAATCGCAAACAAACAAACGTGTAAAACAAAACGAGTCACAGAAATTTCAAGAATTAAGGTGATCGGTTAATAAAATCTTTGTTCGCGTGCATAAAAGACTTTATGGTGAAGTTGGCAATATAAGTCCAGCATCTATCATGGAGTATGCAACAAAGGATCAAATTCGAGAATTTTATGCAGAATTCGGTGCAACCGAAGAGACTGTCAGACGAGATGTGCAATATTTGGCTGAATGGCTCAAGAAGCAACCTCATTTACCCAGCATAGAAGGTGAGCTTGATATTTCCACAATATTTTAGTAGTATAGGGGAAAGTAATGGTTTTTTGTCAATTAATTTTTCTAAAACTGTAAAGCGAATGATTACTATAGATTAGAAAAATAAATAGAAATGTCCAAGTTGTTCCACTCATCCACTTTGTATTCACTACCAAGCCAGCAGATAAAGTAGCGTTTAAGTTATATTCGTAACATTTAATATTTTACATACTCTCCAGTTGACAAGGATTGAATAAGATTGAAATTGTTTTTCCCAAGGCTGATTGAGACAATTTTTTTTTTAAATTCAGATTTTCAAAATTAAAGGCTTAAAACATTTCAAAAAGTCTCTAGTTTTATGTGAAGTGCTGTACGATATGCTAACATTTGAGTTATTCACGAGAAACTGGCATTTTTTCAGATTAAAAATTTATTTTTCACCTTTCAGCACTATAAACTGAGTATGAAATTAATCTACAGGATCTAAGAAACTATTTACATTCACAAAGTGATCCCCTGATATTCTGAAACAACCGAGTCACTTTGGTCCAAAGTGAACCATCTTTTTGTAGAAATTTGAATCAAAAAAGTTGGTATTGTGACGTTATCGCACAATTTGTCTGCTTGAACTACAATACGTTGATGATTTTAATACACGGTTGATTAAGTCATTTCAAACTAAACTAACTAAATTTGTTTTTAAAACCTTGAAGAATTCTTCAACCACTAGGTATATCCTACAAGAAATTTCATAATGTCCATCTCACATGCAAGAATACATTCATAACTGAAATATTCCTTTCCATTTTCATCAATTTATAACATTTTTTTAAACAAAAATGAAAAATACCTTCGTATTACATACTTCAAAAGTGCATCTTTTTTTATAAGGCATTATCATGAAATATCATTAAGTTACAAAATTTTAATGTTAAGTAGAATTAAGGTTTATTAAAGCTTCAGCTCTCATTTATACTTTGCGTGATAGCCATAAATAATAGAAAACGTTGATGTTGAATTAACTTTTATGGGTAGTCTAATTTTACTTATTTATTAAAAATTAAAAAACCACAAAAAAGAAAACAAGCCCGAGGAAATTTTTTCAAGACTGGTTTAAGGTGATCCAAAAATGTGTAGTCAATTTATTTTAAAGCAGATTCGTCTGTTATACCAGAATGAGTGTTAAATCTGCTACCTGCATTCTATTCTCAGTAATGGAAAAAATAGCAGAATACATAGCAAAGTGCCACCCACCCCCAACGATAAATTTCACCGGAAAAGGCTGAATATGAAAAACATTTTCCCTGCAAAATTCATGCTTTGTGGGAATAAATTCAAGACTCAGCATCTCACTAAGTCTACTAATCTGTATATTATATCTGCTTCACTTACCGTCGACTCTCTCCGTAAATGTATACTCATCATCAGGCAGACATGCAGTGACTATTTTTGGCCCCTAGAAAGTAATACACACTATTTCAAAAAGAGTCGTGTTGCCCAACCGAAATAATAATATTGGTTCAGTGTCATTTACAAATCTAGTAGGTAGTTAGCCTCTTTCCAAACTATTTTTTTTCAATATTATAACATCCATATAATTACAAAATTGTGAATTTATAATATCTCAGTTTAGGAGAATACAATGTAGCACAACCAGATGACCCACGCTAATTTAAATTGACTTGTAAATTAGCCATCAAGGTGCAAATGATTTGTTTACCTATATGTTTATAATTAAATTCAATTTTAGAGTTTGATCACCTACTCACAATTTTTATAATTCTATTAACAGCTATAGTAGCGCATATTTTAGAAGGTTGAACGTTCACAAATTAATCGAATATTTTCCTCTTTTTTTTTAATTTTTTTTTTTTGCGAACTGATAAAAAATGCATAATTTTACGCTGCAGATGAAGAATGGCTGGCGAATTTTTTATTACGAGGCAAAAACGACGTAGAAAGAACAAAAATGCTGATTGAAAACTATTACACGGCAAGAGCAAAGATGCCAGAAATTTTTCTAAATAGAGGAACCAAGTTTTTTGATAGAATCAAAGCGGTACGAAAGTTGATGTAAGTTCTATACAATGTATATTGTAATTTTTAAAGCTTCATTAATTTGACACGTGTCACGAAAGATCAGAGGCGGAACTAAGGGGGCAAAGTGAAGTGATGGTCCCCCAAGAACAAATTCTGTCACCAACTTAATTTGAAATAAACTAAAAACCAATAAAATAGCTGCAGCCTTCACTGAAGTTTCGTGAAGGCGAAAGATGAATTCTCTTTTACAACAGGAGATTATAAAAAGTATCCAAAAATGTTTCTTATAAAAACAAAATTGTTTGAATATGAAGCGCACAGGGACTTATAAATATTTCTTCATAATTCTTATTCTTTCCTGAAAAATTTTACTTGGTTACTTTTCCAATCTTATAAGTAAATGTATAATGACGTCATCAAAATCTTTTGAAATGTTATAACTAGTGTTCTATGTTATATATAGGTATGATGACGTCATCTACTCAGTTGTAACATTGAGCTATAAAGAAATCTTATGTTATGAGTATATATGATGACGTCATCATAACATTCAACTATCACAGAATCTTCTAATACTATATTATAGGTAGGTATGATGACGTCATCTTAAAATAGACTCTGATGATGACGTCATCCTAACATTGAACTATCACAAAAGGACAAAAACTGTCTCCTACGTTATATCTGGGTATGATGACGTCATCAAGGAAAAACAAAAAAATGGGACATTATATTTTAAGCGGACATTATGTTCTAGGCGGACATTATGTTTTGAAATTGGAATACCCAGTACAAAGAATTCGTCTTCAATTCATCTTCAATAAGTGTTTTAACTGTATGACGTCATCAAAGAATGACAAAATGTTATATCTAGGTATGATGACGTCACCATTTACGGTTACTATGTTATATCTGGATATAATGACGTCATCATCTGTGTTTACTCTGTAATAAATATATATGATGACGTCATCAAGGAAGGACAAAAATTGTACAAAAAATTCTTCTTCAATTCATCTTCAATGAGTGTATGATGACGTCATCAACCGCTTTTTAACTGTATGACGTCATCATCTGTGACGTCATCAAGGAAGGACAAAATGTTATATCTAGGTATGATGACGTCACCATCTGCGGTTCCTATGTTATATCTGGGTATAATGACGTCATCATCTGTGTTTACTATGTAATAATTGGGTATGATGACGTCATCAAGTACGAACAAAATGGGACATTATGTTATGGTGGGACAAATGTTATGGTGGGACAAATGTTAGGGGGGGACAAATGTTAGGGGGGGACATTATGTTTGAAACAGGAACGCTCAGTACAAAAGAATTCATTTTCTCATCATTTTGAGCTCCTGAGGTAGTATTTCAATGGGTTGAAAAGAAGGGTTTTTTCAATTGCTTGAGGAAAGCCTCAAAAATTTGAATTTCAAAACAAATGAAAAATATTTTTACACTTTTGATGTGGGAAAAATTTAATTGCTGTTCAACATTAAATGTTCATTTTATTCTTGTTTTGCTGCTAAAAAATTTTTACTTTTGATGTTCCACTAATTCTTTCTACTGGGCAGAATTTGCTGTTAATTTCATACCTTTTTTTACTGTTCTCACATTCCTTTTTGCTGTTCACTGATTTGCTGTTCAAACATTCTTTTTTTGCTGTGCTAATATAATTACCCCATAAAATAATGAAAATGTTAGAAAAAAAGAAAGAATTAACATTATGTACCTATTATCTACGTTTTGAGCGGTGATACTTTTTTCAAATTTTTCTGCCTCCACCCGCCTTCCCCCCCGGCCAACACTAAAAAAAAGTAGTTCCGCTATTGCGCAAGATTAATAGCAAATAATTTTTTTTTTTAATTTTCTCATCTACTCAGAATCATTTGTCCCCTACCAAAGTTAACTCCTGATGGATACAGATTGGTGCTGTTTCGCGAACGATTCGCTGATGGCAAAGTTCCAGATCCTATGGATACGTTGAAGTTAGCTCAAATGATGTTCGATATAAATTTACGAATGGATAAAGTCAGAGGACTAACGCTAATCTATGACTATGAGAACACTGGTTTGGCTTTTGTGAAAGCTTTTTTTCCAGTTATACGAAGAGCTTTGATGATACAAAGTGTAAGTAAAAATCATATAAACTTTGTAATTTTTCACAATATCTCAAGGTCTGATTTAGAATTACCAGGCACCAAAACAGCATTGCGCATGTGTTCATCTGATTTTTAGATTTTTGAGGGTGTATTATAGAAAAATCATGTGGCTTGGTGGCCGATTGAATTTAAAAGCTAATCTAGGGAAAGAATTATCAGCGTAAATACGTACAAAATGAATAGAAGAGAAAAAAAATGGATAATGCCAGGCAAATCAGAGAAAACGTGGAGTAAAATCAAATTCCACCGGTAATCAAAAAGAAAAGATTACCTATGATTGGGTTAGCCACGCCTGTAGACAACTAATCCCTCACTAGTCTGGCGTGGTATACAGGTTGCATGGTGCTTATAGAGAAGGAAAACATATTGCATAACCATTTCCCAGAATTGGCTTCTCACCCAGGCGAATTAGACTAAATACTCTTGTATCAAAAACTGTTGATTAAATAGCTGGCTCATGTCTCAATGGGTGTATGGAAACACAATGTTGTTTCAATGCTGTATATTCATTATAAAACAATCCGAGAAACATATTTGAGTTTTGAACTTCTCAAGCAAGTTATCGCAAAATTATCATCTATTTTTTCGGCTGATTTAGCATTGGCCTGTTGGGGACTAAAACATCACTTGAGCAGGTACTAATTCTTTTTTGGAGCTTAGCAAGTTTTGGACTTGGACCGTCCATATTTTAGGGGTTTCAGGATGAGACTATAGATAAATAACCTTTCCAAGAAATAATTTCGAAATGCGACTCTCAAGAAATATTACATTCTTGTCATATTATCCACATAAGAATCGAGTGTTTTTCTAAAAATCTGCATAAACTCGTAGGTTTGAAGTCACCTGTCAAATATCTTTTCCATTCATTTCAAAATAAGGGTGTAAAATTTCTTGTACCGCACCAATTACGCATAAAAAGACTTAATTCGTCGGTTGATAACTGATACCAATTTTTACGATGTTAGATCTAATTCAAAAAACAATTGGTAGATTACGTATAATTTTCTCTCGACATTTGTCCTTCAAAATGTGACTTCATTTCAAGAGCAGCCAAAATTGTCGAAATGAATATTCATAAGTCATACCTCATAGAAACACCTAAAGTATCCTCAAGATATGTATACATTTCATGTTTTACGTAAGCTTATACTCGTACCATTTTTCAAAATCGAATGAAGGCCTTGAATTTAAATTTATAATCCTAAATCCATCTTGGATTCTATCCCAAAAATTCTAATACTTACATTATTACATTGTGGTTATTGCCTTCAGCTACTTAGTTCCAAGTCCGACCGATTTTCAACTTACACTGCATAAGGTATAAGCCTAATTTACATACGAGTATTTTCAGTCTGTATCAGTTTTGAATAAATATTATGAGTTTTTTTTTTAGGTAGGCTTAGCCATAACCTATGTATGAGAAAAAAAATTTTTCTCACCCAAATAATTCTGTACTTTCCAATGAAAATGTTCATGTTTTCGTGTTCTTTAAATAGGCAGCAAATGTTCATTACAAAAAAAAAATAATTAGTGACCCACGATATTTCTTTTCACATTCACATCCCAACGCACATTATCTTCTCCGTAAATACGCCGCACAAATAGATACTTACCTTGAATTTTTTTTTTCAATTTTAGAAAATCAACCCAGTCCGGTACAATCGACTCTATCATCTCAATTTACCCACTTATGCTCAGCCGATTCTTAGTTTCACAGCGTCGTTTTTGAGAAAGCAGATGGAAAAGGTACATGCGTATTAGAAAAAATCTTTGTTAAAATATAAGTTAAACCAACACTATAATGGAACTCCATGATATCAAGTAAGTAAGGGGATTCCGACTGAAATCCCTTTTTTGGTGTTTTCGCAGATTCTTTATCATTTTATGGACAATCCTGTAGACAGCACTTTTTATCAAATCTCCATATCGGGACACGGACATGTAGACAAAAATGAATGTAGAAGGAGAAAAATGTAGACAAAAAAATATGAGGACGAAAATAATTGTAGCCGAATATTGAGGTGGATGAATTTTTAGCCAGTTTTACCAACTTCTCTCTAATTTAAGCATAAAAATTATTTCCCTCAGAAGGAAAAAAGTGTCTGCCAAAATAGGGGAGAATTGGGGACGGAAGTCGAAATTCATTGTAGAAGAAAAAAAAATGTAGACAAAAAAGCATGTAGAAGAAAATGGCAGTAGAAGAATTGAAAATATAGATGAAAAAAAAGGTGGATGAAAAAAAAAGTGGACGAAAATGAGTCACTTTTTTTTTCGTCCACTTTTTTTTTTGTCCACTTTTTTTTTCGTCTACATTTTCATTTCTTCTACTGCCGTTTTTATCTACGTACTTTTTCGTCTACAATGAATTTCGTCCACAATTCTCAGCTCTATTTGGGCAGACGAAGGCACTAGACGAAGGTGGACGAAAAAAAAAGTGGACAAAAATGATTGCGCCTCAATGTCTACTCTGGATCTCTAAACAAGGGTAGTTATAGTTTAGTATAATTATACGCTTAAACAATTTCATCAGAATGAAAATATATCCCGATTCAAACTGGTTGAAACTTGTTGCTTTTGAAACAATATGTAGAAAATCTTACACTAAAACATCAATAGAACGTTACTATTGTGTTTTATTTATTTTCACAATGTAATTTATTGCAATCTTTTTAGAAACATTTCAGTTCAGCTTAAAAACAAACATTACAGCTTTTAACAAAAAAAAAAAAAAATTAATGATAAAATCATAATAATCAAATCAAAATCAAATCGTTTATTTTTGTACTCGTACTTGGTTGAATGATAATAGGGAACCAAAATATAAATAAATAAATGAAGAGAGAAAGAATAAAATAAACAAAAAAACAGCTATGCCAGTAAAATATAGATTAGTTATTTGATTGTTCAATTTTTGTTACATGTACTTATAGATGATCATATGGAATAAAAAACCTTCAGAGCTGGCAGATGAAATTTCACCAGATTGTTTACCAAGAGAATATGGCGGAAAATTAGATACCACAACGGAAGAAGAAGGTAAACTATCACTTATTATTAAGATTCACTGAATAAATCATTCAAATACTGAAGAGTAAAGACCATTACAAAATAATTTTCCAATTCTAGAAAAATTTTTTGCTACGTTTCATCAGCATCTTGATTGGTTTGATAGTGAAGAACATGTAGTAGCAGATTTATCAAAGAAACCTCTGGTTACTTTTATCAACAACGAAGCAATGCAAGGTCCAGATGGTACTTTCAGAAAATTATGTATAGATTGATATTTACAAAAGTTTTCATTATTTCAGTTACCCATCAGAATTGTTGACATTATTATTATAGTTTTCTTCATAATACAGTAAATTTTTTTGAAAACTTTCTCTTGTAATTAAGTATATATTCTACAGATTTCCACGATTGAATAGAACTGAAATTAAATTATTCCGGTTTGATTGATCCCAAGCAGTTGTCTAATATAGGCATTAGAGCTTACCGATGTCAAGTTTCACTAGCTGAAAATCTAAATGAGTGAATTGTATCTGAATACAATTATTGAAAAATATTTGCAATTCATAGATAAACAAATTCCTGTTGTAAGAATAATCCGGTTTTATAAATAGGTAGGGTTATTTTTACAAAACCATCAAACATAAAGAATCTAAAATACCTAATCAGATTTTACTACGAATACAACCTTATCACAATTTGTACTGACTTCAACTGCATACTTCCAATCCATTCATAAAAACAATCAGTATGAAAATGAAATTTGAAAGAATTACTTAGCGTGAAACTTTGGTACCTTGGTATTCAATATTCTTCACAAAAACAACTTATTTATCGATTCTAACTAATGGATAGATATAGAGATATTTTTGTCACTTGTGAGGCACAGATGAATCATAACACTTGCGAGACCCTTTTTGACAATGTGAGACCTTTTTGTGGGTCTCGCATGTCTTATGAGGTGTATGTATGGTTTTTCTTACTTCCTCCACTCCGCAGACTCCAAATCTGCATTTTTTGGCTGGGACTCACAAGTGCCCCTAATATCAATTGTATGTACACTTGTGTTTCTCACATTTCATTCTCCTCCATACTGACTGCATTGTACACCAATCCAATATCTCTGGGCTTTATTACATAGCCAAAGGCATCGACAGGTAGCCACAAAGCTATGTGAGGACGAAGGTTTCATTTCTGAATATTTATAAGGGGGGGGGGGGTTTCGCAAGTGTCATACTTCATCTTGGGTTTCACAAGTGACGTAAAATAACAATACATACAGAAGTAAGACAATGAAAACCAAGACTTTTTATATACATGTATAACATTTATGTACCCATGCCATACATACGATATAACGACATAAATAGGCTGGTGTAAACTATAAAAATTTTATTATCTGTAATTGGTAATTAATCGCGATACATTTTTGGAAGGTTAAATATTTGAACTTCAAGGTTAAGGCAGCTAGATTATAAAATTTTTCTCTGAATTTCAATAAAATTTCAGAACTGAGACCATAACAAATCGAACGTGTTCGAACGATATTCTACTTGAAACCTTACTTGGAGAATGAGATCAGAAACCACTCAACCTTTTTTTTCAATTTGAGAAATTCAAGGTCACTATTATAGAGGATAGTAATTTATTTTCGGGATTCACAGGATTTTTAAAAACTCATAAGTTCTTAAGATTGAAAAAAATTGGTATGTACATCCGTCGTTAAAATCCTAGATTTTGACTAATCCTAATAAATAGATTTATTTCCCCAAACCTTCCTCTTCGTTCAAATTTCGAGGTAAAACTGGGAGTGCTTGATTTTTGCGCACCAATATTTGTGAACCAGATTTCAGAATTTTTGCTCACCCCCTTCCCCAGTGATTTATAAAAAACAATGGGGGCTGAGAACATAAATCTCAAGCAGAATGATTGAGTTTAAAAAAAAAGTGCCTCATAAAAATGAAGAAATAAGATTTGCATTGTGAATTTTTTAATTCATTTTAATTGATTTTGTTTTAAAAGTTTTTTTTTCAGATCACAACTTTTTATACGATCGTCATTAAATTATAACGTAATGATTTTAATACCTACGTTGAAAGGTATAACTGTTTTGTCAACTTGACTATAGTTGAAGTTGTTTTATTCATGTATTTTACCCTGAAACATAATTATCATATTTTTCAACTTTTTGTTTTGAAGAAAAAAAATAGAAAGAATCGATCGATGAGAAGAAACATAAAAGACGTACCTACTTAAATATTTTGTCTTTAATATTATTTAATTGTTCCCCGTAAAGTTTATTAATTTTATTGAGCCAAGAAAACATTTATTCAAAAAACCGGTAATCTGAAATAAATCCAGAGTTCAGAAATGTAGAATGAAAATTTCAAGGTTTTCGAGTTACGGAAGCGCTACAATAAAAAATTGATTGGCCAAAGAGTTGGGGAAATACTCTCGAAAAACTTTTCTTCTCACGGATGAACTCGGATAAGAGAATAGCAGTCCGAATCCCACCCAACTTAATATTAGTTCAACTAGCAAAGTGAAGAGTGATGTACTTTCCAGTAAAATAATATAGATTTTCATCGCAGTGTTTACCTATTTTATTTTTTGAAATTCTAACGTATTAAGAGCACGCGTCTATAAAAATGTATTTCGAATTATGCACTAAAGATCAATTGTTAGAATTTTATGCAGAATTCGATGCCACAGAAGAATCTGTCAACCGAGACGTTCAGTATTTGATAAAATGGATTGAAAAGGAACCATACTTACCCAACGTTACAGGTAAAATAAAAAAATTCACAGGAATTTTTTTTTTCTTGCTCTCTCGCTGGATACTAAAATAAATTTATTTGTACAGATACCGATTTACTGACAAATTTTCTTTTAAGAGGCAAAAACAGTATTGAAAGGACGAAAAAATTGATCGAAAACTACTACACAGCCAAGGCACTGATGCCTGATTTCTTCACAAATCGTGATGTAAAGGCTGAATATGCGAAAAACGTGAGAAAATTTGTGTAAGTCCTTTTTCAGTTTTGTTTGATGGGAGCTGAATTTCTAATCAGCAGTCAAATTGCCAGCAGGGCTCATGGACAAAAATATGTGACTAATGCAGCTGAAATTAAAGTCAATCAGTCTTGACGCGTGTAACATCATCGTATTATGTTTGTTAATTTATAATTTGCTGTCTGAACTGCAGTACAGCTCCACAATGAATCAGAATGTGGCTAAAAATAGCTAAAACCGAAGTCCAATTTTCAAAGACTTTGCTGAGCAATGGTCTCATTATTTTGCATTTCTTCCTCCACCCTGTCAGAGACGTATGAAATTGTAAGGGGTAAGGGATTTTATATATCCATGTGTGATATTTCATTTGCAGCTCAGAGAGGAAAATCCTTCCCACTGTCTTTCATAGGTGTATTTTATCTGTAACCTTTATGAATGAATTTTAATTCAAACCAACCGCATGTCTCTTTCTTCTTTTTTGCGATCATAACCTTGAAAAAAAAATATAGCCGGTAATTTTGCCGCACGCTGTAGATCAATTTTTCTATAAAATATGAAGAAATTTCTGTGTTTTAAGGGGTGAAAGAAGCAATTTTGATAGAGATTAGCTCATCCAAGGGGCGGTTTTTTTTTGCATATCTATTATAAAACTAAGGCTATGAAAATCTCTGAAAAAAAAAAAAAATGAAAAAAGTAATTAAAATATACTTCATCTACAGTTTTTTTGAAATAAGACACTCACCATACAGATTTTTTGGGTCCATATTTTTTTCAACAAGCAGGAGTGCATTGAAAATGCTTCAATAAATTGTGTTAAATTTTGTTAACAAAAAACCGTATTCATTTTGATTAGCTATGTGTACAAAAGCAAATACTGGACTGCACTGGTGTTACACACTCTGCTGCCCATGTGATGTACTAGGTGTGGCTTTACTTGAAGCATACACCTCAATTTGAAGGAAAAATATTGAAATAACCTCATATCAGATAGTTTCAATTCGCTCAAAATTTTTTTTGGATTTGCAATGTTTTTTTCAATTGGGTGAGGGGACGCCTCTCAATGTAACGTTCTTTTCAGTGTTGTTCCGTCAAATAAGTCAAGTTATTTTACCGTAATTTTACTGGTAAAATTACGTAAAATAACACTTGTCAAAAAATTAATTATTTGACAGTTTTTTGACATTATTTTACGTCAAAAAACTATCAAAAGAGACAACAGGAAAATCAAAATTCAAAAAATGTAACTTGTGCAAACAAAGTACGTTACACTCAATTAAGATTTTTTTTATCATAAGCAATTTTCTTCAATCTCCTGCCAGAAGTATATATACGTTTTTAAGGACTTAATGAGATATGTAACAGAATTCTCACACATTAAATCACTTCATCAGATAGTACATCAACGACCTATAGGTAGTACAAAAAATAAAATCATTCTGAAAATTTACATTTTTCCAAAAAATTTTGTTTCTTCTCATTGGAAAAATTGGAATCTCAAAAAAAATCTTGCATTGCAGTTGACGATCTTCAGAACCAAACCTAGAAAGTAAAGCGATTATTTTATTTTATTTTTAATATAATGCTATATCTGACACCATTTTAGAGATTTTAAATTAAATGTGTAAAAAAACATTCGTTACATAGAGCAGCCTAAGAAAATCAAACTCAAATGTTTAATATTCATTCGACAAAGATAAGAATTTAAATGACAGAAAAAAAGAAAATTGGCAGACCTTGGAATTGCATCGATTATAGGTATATTATACGTAAACCAAAGACATGAGAAATCTCTTCAAGAAATAGAAAATTAAGGGTAGAGAGAATGCTCGTAAAAAACTAAACGCGGTATACGAGTATAGGTGACGAGAAAAAAAAAAGGTAAAAAAATGGTCAAATCACAAATTTCATTAATTCAAGGTAAAATATGATAGGACAAACATTTAGAAGTGAATTTTAAAAATTAATAATTAATACGGATCCTTTTCTATTTGTTGCTGAAGTTGGAACATAAAGAATGTGCTAAAAAATATCATATCTCTGGTTTGAGTTATTTTTTGGCATAATTTTTGAAATTTTCAGTTGTAACATTGACAATTCCTTAGTTCAGTTATTCCTGCCAATACTGAAAAAAGTGGTCCCGTTATTCAAAAAAATAACTGCAAGCTGAACGGATACAAAATTTTTTTCATTTACACTGAATTACTAATCTTTGTTTTAAAAAAGGGTTTGTCAACTCTGGCTTTAAAATAATGTTACAAAAATTTTATAGAAATCTCTGTTTTTAAAATGAGTTTGTGAGCTCTTGGTTTAGAATAACGTTATAAAAAATATTCTAGAAGTCTTATATACATGCAGATTATTCAATTCCATTATTTAGCATACCGTCAGAGAAAATGTGTAAGAATATTGAAAAACGTGAAGGATTGAAATTAAGTAATCAATTTAGACATAAAAAAGTAGAATAATTTGGCACAGTAATTGGACTTTGATCTAAAATCCGGTTTAGAATTGTAGTGTTTGAAAAATAACAAAAACCAAAATTCTCAAAACTAATACAAGCAAGAAAATCCAAGAAAAGTAGCCAAATCAGAACTCATAAAAGAAGATGTAGGAACCCAAGGGGTGCAATAATTACATAATCACCATTATGTTTCCTTCAAATATAATCTCTAATCTGGCTTACGTAACTGGAATGAGAGTACTTCAGCAAAGCAGGAATCAGCATTTCAATAAGAAAATTAAATTGATTAAGATAACAAAATAAAATTTCAAGTCTAAAATAATTTTTAAATGACGAAAATTATATTAAGTGAAATCCATCTGGATCTGAATAGCAACAAGAAGAATGACGAGAGAAAATCATCAAGGAAGGAAAGAAAAGAAAAATGTTTTGACAGATCAAAGTAGTGCTTGACTTTTGGTGGCCAGATAATAATAATTATGATTACGATAAATAACATCAAATAGTGTGGTTTGCACATTGTAGAATCACCTATGTTCCATTTTTCTAAAAAGGACTGTATAAAGGTTTATTGGCAACCTCTCCGTTAACATCATAATGCGTATGAATCAACTTCTTTTGTCAGTTTTGAGTTACTCCATCACGCAAAAATATGAAGTCTCAATTAGTGGATTATTATTCTTAGACCAGAGGAATACCAGATAAAAAAATGTGAAAATTGAATTAGACAGTTGATACGTAGAGTATGGTGCATTTTGTGACATGATATTCTCACTGTAATTATAGGGCTTGGTGTCTGCAATAGAATCTCAAAAGAACTCAATTTTTGAAAAAAGTAGACTTATTCCCTTCTTGCATATTACTGTTCACATAAGCGTACATATTTTTTAGAAGTGAATGGAAAGGCAAGAGGTGAAAGAATCTAATAAAATCTAACGAAGCCACTCCTTCCAAAGATGACAGAAAAAGTTCAGTTACGTTGACCTCACAGCACAGATAATATTTGTCGAATGGAAAAATTTTATGTTTTGACAAAAACTTCAAAATACCTTATCTATTCAATTAAGTATTAATTTGGCAAACTTGAAAATACATTATAACGTTAGCCAATGTTTTATACTTCTTGTTTTTTAATTAAAAGCTCGAAAACAAGCAGTATTCGATCACGTAAATGAGTTTCTTCCAATATCTGATTAAGCCTAACCAGTTAGTAAGTGGACTAAAATATTTCAGTCCGAGACTTATCTGATTAAGCCTCAGTTAGTAAGTGGACTAAAATATTTCAGTCCGAGACTTCAAGATACAGAAATGCAAATTTTCTTTATAAAGATACAAACAAACAATTTAAAAATATTGAAATTCTGATAGTTTCCAGGTGTTTTTTTTTTTTGTAATTTACATTACATATTGGAGTCATTGGTAGTACAAAAAGAAACAATATAAGGAAATATTTAATATTAAAATAAGCTTAATATAATTAAATATATCTATATAAAAATATGCCTAATAAAAAATAATGATTGGAACAATAGAAATATATCAATAAAAAAGTGTATATCTTAGATTTATTTAGGGGGATAGTTACAAAGACTAGGATTAACAAAATACGATTAAAAGGTCGTCAAAATCAGTCTATAGTTTAAAATTTCATAAATTGTGTTGAAAGGGAAAAAAGAAATGCATACTCGCCCATGTGGGCTTCTGGGCGGTTCACCTGCTGTATGTTATGATTCCATTATTTATTCAATAAACTTATTATTATTATTTTCCTCTTGAATGGCAAAGTTGGGGCAATTATAGATACCCCAGTTAGACCAGTTATGAAAAAGTACGAATAATTTACCTCCACTGTAAAATTCAAATCATAGTCAACGTAAAGATGAAATCTAAAATTCATTCCAATGATAAAACTGACAAAAAATTAATTTTTCTAAAAAAAAAATGCGGAGGCGCATCAGTCCAGGATTTGGGATTTAGGAATTTTATTTTGTTACTTTTGATTTGTTGTGAAAAAACAACTAAACAAAACAAAATATTATTTTGAAAAAAATTTTCAGAGCAATTAGGTACTTATATACCTACGTATAATATTCGCAATTTCAGATTGTTACATTTTTCAGTAGCTTCCTGAAATCATAAAAAATGAAATCAGTAAGCCTAGGTAACCATGTAAACGTGTATACTGTACGTACGGATATGAAACGTTACGATCCCATTTTAAGATGGCCAACTAATTCGTCATGGTCAATAAATCATGAAATATCGTTCATTTTTTATATAAAAGGACTAAGAGAGTTTTAATCAACTAAAATTAATTGTAGTATTTTCGAATAAAGTAACGAATTGTGTTGAAAATCATAAAAACGTGTATTTAATGATCTGATCGACGTCCTCCAATTAGAAGTTTAACTTTTGTTTGAGAGAAAATGACTTCCATAGGCACAAAAAATTTACTGAATCGGCTCCTCATCGGCTCATAAGTTTTTTTTTCAAATCACATAAATTTCTATTTCTGGTTTCCTACATGCGTGTAGATACAATAAATTATACGAATTCATTATGACCGACCGCAGTAGCGGAAAGAAAATTTTTCTTATTTACAAACATGGCACCTACCTCTTTTTTCATAATAAGAGTGTAATAATTTCTGAAATAATTTACCATACTTATAATAAATACTGAGTAATTGACATTTTTGAACTTACAATAATTATTAATGATTGAAAACTACATCGCCTTGATTTTTCTCGAAGGCCACTGTTTGAAGAAAAGGGGCAACATAAATATTGGCTCAACAAATACGCCCATTCCCAATCTGTAATGTGACACAAATGTGGAAGAGAAATGTGACTTTTGTGACACTGCTTCCTGATTGGTTGAATTTATGTACACATCTGCGTCACAAAAGTGCTACTACTTCCTGATTGGTTGAATTTTCGCCACATCTGCATCACATTTTGCATCACATTTCTCCTCTACATTTGTGTCACAGTTTGCAGATCGGGTTCCGAAGTACTCATATATGGATTTTGGATAGGGAAAAGATGAGGAAACGTTCATAACAATGCTTAATATACCCATACCCATACAATCCCGTGTAAAATGCAACCGTGGTTACATACCACATGAAAAGAAAATGGGACTGGGAATGTTTCATTGCATCTGACAAGCAATTCAGGGGTGCCGTGAAGTCACAATCTTGAGGAGCAACTCCTCGTTGATGATTTTGGGGCGGGGGCCAATTTTTTTCAAATTTAAAAAAGAATTTTAAAGGTGATCGAACACCAAAATTTTCTTTTTGCGCACTGAGGGGTGTCATTCCTATGTATGTGCGAACCACATTATTGCATGTTATTTATCGTATTTATAAGAATATCTGGCCACCAAATGTCAATTGCTACTTTGGTCCGTCTAAATGTTTTCTTTCCTTCTTACCTTTGATAGTTTTCTCTGGTCATTCTTCTAATTTGCTCTGGTGATGGATTTCACATGACATAATTTACGTCTTCAAAAATTTCAAATTATTTAATTTTCTTTCATTAATTTTCACAACAATATTAAATACAAAGCTGAATTTCTTGATTTACTGAAATGCTGATTCCTGCTTTCCAGTTACTTAAGCCAGATTAGGGATTAGCGCTAAAGTTTGTCCTTCATATTTAATTTGTTTCGTCATAGTTTTTCAATGCATCTCTTAAATAATATCTCCAGCGGTTTTCATTTGTTTTATTTTAAGATGTGTTGTTAAGATTAGAACAATGGGGTGAAGTGAAGCGCTATTTACTGGATGAAAGGAGGAAGCAGGTGTTGTTTAATTTATTCTTCAATTTTAATAATTTCATTAGAAGAAAACATAATGGTGATTACGTAATTATTGCACCCCTTGGGTTCTTACATCTTCTTTTATGAGTTCTGATTTGGGTACTTTTCTTGGATTTTCTTGCTTATATTAGTGTTGAAAACTTTGGTTTTCGTTATTTTTCACAGGCTACACCTAGTTGATTGGGGGATCGCAGCACCCCTGAAGCAATTATTGAAAATATATTGAAAGATTGAACTAAAATTTTCACATTGATATTATCAAAAAACCCGAAAAATGATACCTCAGAGATTGACGGTAGACGTATTCGAACAAGTAGATTTGATTCTTATTACGAATTTAATAAGTTGCCTTAATAAAGTATTGGGAAAATAATAAATAGAAACTGTTTTTTTAAATAAAGTTTCAGCAGGGGAGTCTAAAAATACTAAAAAACCCAAACAAACTGTTCGAATCATAAATTCAAACTCTAAATGCAATATTTAATATTAAATTCAGTGTGAAGAGAACCTCTGATAAACTTATATTAAGTTAAAATATCGATACGTATAGATATAATCAGATCTATAAATTTTTTGGTTTTGATCATATCGATACCCCAGTTTTAACATTACTACATAATTATGACATCATACTAGCATACCAGCACATTTTGATAATGCACCTGGCTATAAGCGCATAAATATTGGTATTTACCATGGAATTCACAAGCGATTAATTATTTTGTTAAAATTTCGACTTTTTGGCCTTTTTTTTTAAAATCAAAATGGCAAATAGAAGCCTATGACTTGTAAATCCCAATTATGCACTCATTTACAACATTTATCATAATAATCCATTATTGAGTAGAATGAGTTATTTGAAGTGCCTTTCATTCAAATACATACACATACATAGGTATTGAACCTTTAATGTTATGCTAAAAAATTTTTATTTTGCATTCTCATTTTTTACAAAATGTCAAGATTAAAATGTTTTGTAACTTCACACTGAATAAAAATTTCAGTTGTAATTTCCACTATTTCGGATAAGAAATCAGGAATAATTGAAAAATGGTAGAAATTGCTACAATAATGTTGCATTATCAAATATTGAAAAATATCTACGATTAACTTTCGATTCTCCCTGTTTTCCATTTTAAAACAGCGAAAATTATTATTCACTTCCATCAGTGCAACTTTCAAACATTGAACGAGAAAAAAACTCCATAAAATAAGAAAACATAAACAGTTTTTTTTTTGGAGCCTACTATTTTTGTAATCATGCAAGAACTAGTTTTTTGGACTTCCTTGACGGACTCTAGGTAACAAAATTCACACAGTCGAATAAGGAATTGAAATTGACTAATCTGATAACATTATAATGAATCCAGCCATCAAAATGATTCAACTTTATTTCTTGGAGTTTCCATCTACTATACAATATGTATACATATATAACTTGCCAAAAAAGTTTTATACATGTAAATAAGGCCGGTCAAATGCGTAGATTTTTTCAAGAACAAACTTTTTTTAAGGGGAGGCTATTAATCATGATTTCAGATTTACTATAATGGCCATGAGGAAACCCGTTTCGCGCACATCAAGCCTTGAATATCCATACAAAAAAAAAAAAAAAAACATAGACACAAAAAAATGAAGTTATACATTCGCTATTCCGGTATATCATTGATGAAATTTATGAAACTGTCAATTATTACATTTAATTAGCATATTACGTATTGTATATGTTTTACCTAATTCTGAAATTTCATTTTTCAAAAACTTTTCACACAAAAAAACTTTTCACATGGAGTAGGATTGGAAAAAATCTTAATTCTCTCGGCGGGAGTAAATCAGACTGGTTTTTTTTAGAGGCAATGAAACAAATAAAACATGAAAGAACAAGTTTAAAAATTTGCTGGAATGAAAATTGATGATAAAGTAGTTTTCAATTTTCAGCAGAGATAGGGAGGGAAGAATGGAAATGAGCAGAGGCATTGACCTAAAGTTGCGTTATATTTATGGACTTACTATATAATTAAAATTTTCATTTCATAATCTTTAAATTATATTTTTATTCATCTAGAATCTTCATACCGCTGCCTAAACTCACTCCGGAAGGAAACAGAATAATGGTAGTTCGGATTTTAAACGACAAAGTCGATATTCCTCCAGCAGAGCAGGTCTTGAAATTGATGCAAATGGTGTTTGAGATCACTCTTAAGCATGATAAAAGTAGAGCAACAACGTTGATTTACGATTTCGAGAAAGCTTCTACTGGTTATATCACTGCCTTGATATCAGAGTTCAAGAAAGTATTTATGGTGCAAAATGTAAGACACTATAAGAGTTGTTCACATATACATTGGGTACCTATGTGGCGTTTACTATGTAGATATAATATAAACCGTTTGAGTATACCTCATAAGAGATTTTTTAAATTGTGATTGTGACATTTTTAGCCAAAATATTTCAACTTTTGAACTATGTATTTTGAATTTTTCATGAAATTTCAACTCACTAAAAATTTATTTGATAAATTTCAACTTAAAATGGCACAACATGACGTGACAATGTGGATGATACGTCTCATGAACATTTTTTTTTTGCGGCTTCGTAAGAAGATTCAAAAGAATGAAACAAAAAAAAAACAGCTTGGTCCAGGTACAGAAAATATGATCAAAAATAACGTAATTATTCAAATTTGAGAAAATTTTGTGTAAAACTTGGTGGAAAAAAAAGATAAATCGTTAGGGTACTTTGGAGCGAAAAATTAGGGAAAATTGTCGTTTTGACGGCTAAAACGCAAATCTGCAACACAAGTGTCAAAGAAATTGCCAACATTCGACACTTTTTTGCAGTTTTTTAGACGTCGATGTTGACTTAGTAGCAAAGCCTAACTACACCCTCAACTGAACGCGGATTTATCATGAGATTATCTGTGAGGTTTTAAGATTTGTTCAACGCAATCCAATTAATAAAATATTTTTCAAGAACTGCCACTGTAAATTACACATGTAAAACTTCTTAAGGTACCCATAGTAAGACTAGTTAGAATACAGTCATGATTCGACTGTGGAAGGTAAATCTGGCATTATGTCGGGTAACATTGATGATTTTTTTATACAGGTACCTAATTTAATTTGTTACAGAAAGTAAATCCCTTAAGATACGATAAAATCTATGTTCTCAATGCATCACCAATTGTACAACCTATAATTAATATAACGTCAATGTTCGTCAAAAAACAATTTGAGAAGGTGAGTCAGTTTTTTCATAACATTGAATAATATTTTCCATAATAGATATGCCCTCTTTGCCAAAATTCAAGTCAAAAATTTTAATTTTTTATATAAATTGATACATAAGAATAGGAAGAAAATTTGGATTAAGGTTTCCTAAAATTTATTTTCGAACTATGCGCATGTCTTTATTTATGAATTTTGAATTTTTCAACTACCATCCCGCAAAATGTTTCTTTTTCATGAACAAAAAAAATCCATGAAAATTTCAGACCTATCTATTTCCTTCCATTTGTGAGATAATGCAGGTCTGCTATTGTACCGTGAATGTCATAGGTCTGCAGATGGTATAGGTTTTGTATGGCACACTGCACATCATCGACCTAAATCCAGAACCTACTATAAATCTTAAAAAGTAATCACCAATTTTTTCGTGCTTGGATGAGTTTCGGTGTACCTGATAACATCAAATCAGCTGATAAATGGCGGATAATTTTCCTGGGATTTAGGTTTTGGACTTGCACAGATGATATGGCACCACATCCAAATTTTTAGCTTTCCTTACGTACCTTATGAGCACATACTCGTAGAACATAGAAAATTATGAGAGGAAGTCTCCTCTACCAAAAATTTCATCTCGAAATGAATAAGATTGATCACGCGTGTGTTCTAGTAAATATTTTATCGTACTTCTTATTTGAACCAAAAATCTCATACTGCTCAACATTGTTCCTCAGGTGGTAGTGTGGAAAAGGCCGATTTCTGAATTATGTGATGTTCTGCCAAAAGAATGTTTACCTAAAGACTATGGAGGAATGGAAAAATCATTTCTAGAGCTGGACGGTGAGTCGACAGAATTTTCGATAAAAAAGTGTATTATGATTGTCTAATATCAGGTAAAATTACCCAAAACTTATGAAATGTTTCAGAATTGTTCTACCAATACTTGTTGCATCATAGAGACTGGGTATTAGCACAAGAAAAAGTGAAAGCTGATTTATCAAAAAAACCTAGTACGGGTAACTGCAAGTCTGAGATGTTAGTAAATGCAACAGCAGGCTCCTTCCGAAAACTTTGCATCGACTAGAACATTCTAGTAATTCAAAAAGTGAGATCTTTGGGGTTTGTATTATGCAACATTCTCAAATTTCTACGTATCAGTTGAACGCTATATTACCACAAAAAGTTTCTCAGACCTTGATTAAGTGATTAATTAAAAAAAAATAATACATCAATTATTATCAAGGTGACTAAAATTCAATTCAACACTAGAAGTACCAGGTGGCGTCATATACGACACCACTGAAAATTTTGAGATGGACTTCTCAAAGAACTAATATTTTGAGAACCCCTGACTTGCGTCATACGACGCCACCTTGTCCTTTGAGGTTACTCTTATGGTGTCATATATGACACCACCTGGTCCTTTGAGTAATCGAGTAAAACTTGGTATTTCTAGCGTTAAAAATCATATTTAATTTGTAAGAGAAATAATTTTCTCACCATATTTTTGTTGTAAAGTTCTTCTTATACAATCTCTATAATATGCATTTTATCAAATTATTCGAGAAAAAGATCAGTTTATAGATTTTTTGATTTGACTTTTAAGGTTGAAAACATTAATAATTTACTTATCATTTCGAGATCAATCGAAGCTAGTGCCAAAGAATTTGAGGATAAAATACTCGTACTATTGAATTCTATGAACAGACAAAAAAACACCAAAATAACTTAATGTAACTTAGAAGAACTATAAAAATAAATAAAAATTCAACTTGTCATTAGGTAAACCTTGATTTTGATCCAAAAAAACTCAGATACTTTACTTTATATTGTAGTAATAAAATGAAGTCTAATTTCAGATTCCAAGTTTATAACTCGTGCAACAATCGTTGGTAATACAGAAGGAGTATATTTATAACTTTTGTTGGAATGAATACATACGAGTAATAATATACTATATGAGAATTCATAACGTAGAAATCTTTCTTATTGTATTTTTCGTACTTTTGTTTTCTATCATTCATCAATTTTAAGATTTTAACTAGTTATGTGCATAAAAAATTAGATTTCAACTCAATACAAGTTGTATATGTACCTACTTGCATATTTTTTTAATAAATTTAGTTCAAGTGGTAAATTATTTTTTGAATAAAATAATACTACCATGAATATAGTTTCTTAACATTTTTAGCAGCCATTCATGAAATTAAGTTCTTTTTCCTCCTCATTTTAGGTTTCTTTTTATATTTTTCATAAACGAATGGGAGCAGTGTTTCAAAACTAACACTTGAGTACCTAGTGAAATGTTTGAAAAAACGCGTTTCAGTTCATCACTTTCAAATTTTTAATTTACTGATAATGTATAAATATTTATACAATAGTATCCAAATTTCCTCAATGATGTAGGTACTAGTACGAGTATAACAATCAACGAAAAATGAACTAGTACCATCCACTAATTGACTAAAATACTATATATACTGTATTCTTATGACTTAAAAAATAGTAAGTGAATCGAAAGCTTACAAAAAATGTCCCATAGAATATCACTAAGCCTTTGAACTTCTTTCCCATTCTTCCAGTTGAATGAGTTGCCTAGGTACAAATGAAAAGGAGAATACAAAGATGATGCCAAATTGGGAACTGAAAAACATAAATAAATTATAAGTAGGTAGTCACATATGGCGAGCAGAATAATTTCATCTATCTTTTAGTGGCCAAATGAATTCAATTTTCCATTAATTTATGTAATTTAATTTAAAAAATAAAATAGATTCCCTAAGAGAAGAGAATGGAATTAGGTAGTTATAAACCGAATAGTATCTTTTTTCGTCACATGAAAATTATTATTTTTTGTAGTCACTCCTGATGTTTGTAGTATTTTTACTATCTTAGATGATATATTTTACTAATTTCATAGTTATTTCTGCTAAAAATCTTGAATTGACGCTGTTTTCTGATTCAAATTAATGTAAAAATTACTACTGAATGTTTTTCACATGAAACAACATTTAAAAAAAAAATCAATGAATGAAATATTTTTTTTAAATAAAATAAAACAAAGAAAATTTTAAAACAAAATAAAAAAATCAAAATGTATAACTTATTCATATATGGCAGATAATGAAAATCACCAATACAGAACAATTCATAATCGGTTTATTCTTTGTCATAAATCTCCACTTTAGACAATAAACGTTTCTTGACAAAGTTCGACTACTGACGTCACATTTTTGGGTACAAATCATTAGTAAAAATTTGCAGCACGTCAGACACACCGCTATTCTAAAACAATGAACAGGTGAAATAGGTGTCTGCGTCGCATCAAAAACAAGTTTACCTTCAACAACATACAATGTCGAAGAAGTTAGTAGCTCTACCACTACGGAATTTATTCGTAGTATGAGCAATGTTTTGCTAATTTAGAAGGCTTGTCGGTTCTCATTTTTCGTCAAAATTATTTTTAATTAGACCACCAATCTGGCATCATCAAAATTCGAGGAAAAATTTGACCAAGAGTAAGTGTAACAAACTTAGCAATAATTACTTCTAAAACACTCCACTTTCGGTTACTCACTGTTACATTTTGATTTGTGAATTCAACTCTCAGCAGTGTCGAATTAACACTATTGGCCTCAGGGACCCAGGCCGTGACTTCTCAGCGGCCCGGCCCAAATATGGAGCAAAATCATTTATTCAAGGCAAAATCTTGTAAAGCAGATCTAAAATAAAATTAAAATACAATCAATGCTCTTTTTTTCCGAATCACACAAGCATCATTTTTACGGGCTGGGGGTCTCATAAAATTTTAATCCGATGCTGATTCTCACAAAATACTAAAAAAGTACACTACATCTTATTACACTTTGGTTTGTTTCATTCAAGAAGTGCATGATGTCACTAATATCTGAACAAGATGATTGGTCAAAATTAAATAAAAAATTTATTTAAAACAAAAAAACCGACCGCCTCAAGTGTGCACAATCAAAATAATAATAAAATAAAAAATCTAAACTTAATTCACTAAACGCAGTCACTGGCTTCTTTACAATTGCCAGTTCTTAATATTTTATGTGTGTACATTGAAGCCAGTGACTGCGTTTAGTGAATTACGAGTAAGTTTAGTTTCTTTATCTTATTATTATTTGTTTGAATTTTAGTGCACACTTGAAGCAGTCTGTCTTCTTTTTTTTCAATAAATTTTTTTATTTGTGAATTTTTAGTGACTAATTAGATTAGATTAAAAAACTTGAATTTACAATTTCACAATTTCTAGGAACATATCTGCTCACCTTCCATTATAAGACGTCCGCATGATCCATTCCTTTTAGCTACATTTCTATAAAATATAATATGGTTGAATCAAGATTAGTAGACTCTACGAATCTTGGGTTGAATTGAAAGGAAAAAAAAAGCAGAGAAATTGTACTCGTATTAAACAATGCAGAGTCAATAGATCTAAAATAAAGTACCAATCACATAACCTTCTTCTTTAGGTCGCAGTCGGTAGAAATACTGTCTCCTCATTTGATAAATCCTTGTGTCATTGTGCACAATGAGGCAGACTACATAGATGACAGCTTATTATTGATTTTTCAAATATCCCGTTTTATTGTTGGGGAGAGCAAAGAAACAAAATGAAAAACAATGAAAACGGTCCCGAATGAGCATTATTCTGGCCCTAATTCACTGTAGAAAAAGATATAACCTTCATAGAGGCATATAACCGTGAAAAATATAGTCCTCACATCTTCACTTGGTGACAGTTTGCTTCAAATAGAATAAAAGACAAAATTCTAGCGCAGTACGTCGCACTAGAAAAGCAGGTTTTCGATTTGCCGCTCGGTGGTCTAAAAACTAATTAAAATTTGCCACAAGTTAGTGCTTCTGGATCTGGTCAAGAGGAGGTATGAAATTATTTATGCATATTATAAACTGCAATTCAACCTAGCCAGTCGAGAATGAAATAAAAACGCTACATACCTACATAGTAATAAATATGATAAATATTTATTGAATCTTATTATTGACTGGGTCAGCGACACTGGATATGAATTTTGTCGCACAGTATTCTGAAGACTTCTAAAAACTTGCCACAAGTTGGTGCTTTGGGATTTTGAAAGAATAATTGAAAAATGGGGCCAAACTAGCCTATTTCTAAAAAATCAAACTTTTGAACAAACCACTCTCTGAAACTGCCCTATTTTCTGTAAAGTTAGTTCGTAGATGGTGCCAAAATGAAAATAATAGCCTATATTTAGACAAAGTTTCTATTTATACTTCACCCGACCGATTGAATTTCTAGATCAATAATCACCTGTAAAAAATGGTGCGAAATTTTTGAGCAATATTGTTAAAATTTGCCACAAGTTAGTGCTTCTGGATTCTGTAGCAATAATTAAAATAATTAACTCGTCATTTTGTCGCACAGTATTCTGAGGACTTCTAAAAACTTGCCACAAGTTAGTGCTTTGGGATTTTGAAAGAATAATTGAAAAATGAATTTGTCGTTTTGTCGCACAGTGATCAGAATAATACAAAAAATTTGCTACATGTTGGTGCTTCGGGTTTCTGTTACAATGATAAAAAAATTAATCTCTGTCGAAAACCGCCGCGCCAATTTGCAAAAATTACCCTTCGGTTTCAATTATTTTTGGGTCACCATTGTATTACAATTAGTATTATGAAATTCAAAGTTTTTATGTAGCTAACTTAAACAATAAAATAAGTCATTAACCAAATTTTATAATTTCTCGATACAAAGGTTGTTATTACAAGAAATAATGCTTAAATGAAGGCAAACATATATGAAAATTTTCCCTCCATTTCAAAAATTTGTATCTCCATTTATGGTTACATTTGGCTATCAACAAATAATCAACCATGTTCAAAATATCTTACAAATAATTTATTTCGTATCTCATAAGGCTGAAGGATTTAATTTTTTAATTTTTGTGAATAATGATAATTTGATTCTTAGAGTATTTGATGGGTAATTTTTGCAAATTGGCGCGGCGGTTTTCGACAGAGATTAATTTTTTTATCATTGTAACAGAAACCCGAAGCACCAACATGTAGCAAATTTTTTGTATTATTCTGATCACTGTGCGACAAAACGACAAATTCATTTTTCAATTATTCTTTCAAAATCCCAAAGCACTAACTTGTGGCAAGTTTTTAGAAGTCCTCAGAATACTGTGCGACAAAATGACGAGTTAATTATTTTAATTATTGCTACAGAATCCAGAAGCACTAACTTGTGGCAAATTTTAACAATATTGCTCAAAAATTTCGCACCATTTTTTACAGGTGATTATTGATCTAGAAATTCAATCGGTCGGGTGAAGTATAAATAGAAACTTTGTCTAAATATAGGCTATTATTTTCATTTTGGCACCATCTACGAACTAACTTTACAGAAAATAGGGCAGTTTCAGAGAGTGGTTTGTTCAAAAGTTTGATTTTTTAGAAATAGGCTAGTTTGGCCCCATTTTTCAATTATTCTTTCAAAATCCCAAAGCACCAACTTGTGGCAAGTTTTTAGAAGTCTTCAGAATACTGTGCGACAAAATTCATATCCAGTGTCGCTGACCCAGTCAATAATAAGATTCAATAAATATTTATCATATTTATTACTATGTAGGTATGTAGCGTTTTTATTTCATTCTCGACTGGCTAGGTTGAATTGCAGTTTATAATATGCATAAATAATTTCATACCTCCTCTTGACCAGATCCAGAAGCACTAACTTGTGGCAAATTTTAATTAGTTTTTAGACCACCGAGCGGCAAATCGAAAACCTGCTTTTCTAGTGCGACGTACTGCGCTAGAATTTTGTTGAATTTATTTTTCAGTTTAATAAAATCAGTAATAATATTTGAAACACTGTTTAAATAAGTCTTCCCTTAAAAATTTTATATCTCCTTGAAAAACTATGGTTCGAAACAATTTTTAAAATAAGTCCAGCAAAAGCAAAGATTGAAAATATTGGTGTCAAAAAGCAGGAGATTATGTCTGTATTTATAAAAATAAGTTAGCAATTGAAATTTTACAACCAAGTAGCTGGTTCGACCATTCATCAGTTATTGCGTTTCAAAGCAATGTAGCTCCTAATTGCACCCAAAAATCATGATCTTGAGCTACATTTTTGCTAATATCTCTAGACCCGCAGATCAGATTGACCTCAAAATGTATACAGACATTGACCTGATCAAGATTGACCTTTGGTGAAAATTTCATGCCTATTGGTTTGGCCTTTCATCAGATATTGCGTTTCAAAGCAATGTAGCTCCTAATTGCACCCAAAAATCATCATCTTGAACTACATTTTTGCTAATATCTCTAGACCCACTGATCAGATTGACCTCACAATGTATACAGTCCTTGACCAAGTCAAGATTGACCTTTGGTGAAAATTTCATGCCTCTTGGTTCGGCTGTTCATCAGTTATCACGTTTCAAAGAAATGTAGCTCCTAATTGCACCCAAAAATCATGATCTTGAACTACAATTTTGCTAATATCTCTAGACCCACTGATCAGATTGACCTCAAAATTTATACAGACCTTGACCTGATCAAGATTGAACTTTGATGAAAATTTCATGCCTATTGGTTCAGCCTTTCATAAGTTATTGCGTTTTAAAGCAATGTAGCTCCTAATTGCACCCACAAATCATGATCTTGAACTACAATTTTGCTAATATCTCTAGACCCACTGATCAGATTGACCTCAAAATTTATACAAACCTTGACCTGATCAAGATTGAACTTTGGTGAAAATTTCATGCCTATTGGTTCAGCCTTTCATAAGTTATTGCGTTTCAAAGCAATGTAGCTCCTAATTGCACCCAAAAATCATGATCTTGAACTACAATTTTGCTAATATCTCTAGACCCACTGATCAGATTGACCTCGAAATTTATACAGACCTTGACCTGATCAAGATTGAACTTTGGTGAAAATTTCATGCCTATTGGTTCAGCCTTTCATAAGTTATTGCGTTTCAAAGCAATGTACGAGGCGTGTTCCAAAAGTCTGTTCGCATGTTTCATATCTCCGGCCCTGGTAACACTGATGCAACAAAATTTTAACTGGAGTATCAGCACCCTCATGACACATTACCATGAAAATTTCATGGTCCTATCATGTTTCAATCTTGAGTGATAATAATTTGAAAATGAGCAGTAGAATAAAAGAGCTGTCCAAATATGGGATGCAGGGTTTCTCTTATTTTCCCAATTTAAAAGGTCCAAAGTGAACAGCTACAGAGTCGACAACATGCATCAGAATGTGTATGGATATGAGAATATGTTGGCCAGGCGCACTGCTCAAAATTCAAAGAAACAGCGTGAAAGAGGATGGGAGAATAATACCACAAAAAACCGAACTGATAGCCCAAGCCCTACGACCACAAAATAGAGGTGTATGTGAGCGTGTATGTGTGTGTGCTTGGTGTTGACTGTAGGCAGACGCTACATGCTTACTGCAGTACACCAGCACACAGTCACGTGATTTTTATTCAACATTAGCTGTACTGCAATTTTTGTAGCGAATGAAAACTTTTGCATGGCAATTTCTCCTTTATTCTGCCTGTCTAGATGTGCGTCTTGGGAAAAATTTGATGTGAGACACTTTTAACCACCCCTCTTTATTCACTGACCTTGCTTCATCTAATTACCATCGACTCTAGCCATTGGAAGCTGAATCATGAGGAAAAAATTTGCTTTTAATGATGTTATTTGAGAAAAAAAACAAAATTGTTTTAAAATTTGGACAGAGCATTTCATCAAGATTACATTTAAAAACTTATACTGCACCATAATAGCAGTCTTGATGGCTTGGTACATGGTGTGGAAAAGTTGCCTGAAGTCTGTTCTTTCCAATGAAACCAATTGCAGGTCTCTATCTCTGTTAGCTTAAAAAATGGTGGGGGGTGTGAACCTACTTTTGGAACGCGCCTCGTAGCTCCTAATTGCACCCAAAAATCATGATCTTGAACTACAATTTTGCTAATATCTCTAGACCCACTGATCAGATTGACCTCGAAATTTATACAGACCTTGACCTGATCAAGATTGAACTTTGGTGAAAATTTCATGCCTATTGGTTCAGCCTTTCATGAGTTATTGCGTTTCAAAGCAATGTAGCTCCTAATTGCACCCAAAAATCGTGATCTTGAACTACATTTTTGCTTATATCTGAGGAACCGCTGAATCAATCGACTTCAGATTTCATACAGACTTTGACCAGGTCAAGTTTGACCTTTGGTATAACTTTCATCCCTATTGGTTCAGCTGTTTTTCTGTTTTCACGTTACAATCAATGTAGCCCCTTAATTGCACCCAAAAATCATCAACTTGAACTACATTTTTGCTAATACCTCTAGATCCACTGATCAGATTGACCTCAAAATGTATACAGACTTTGACCCGATCAAGATTGACCTTTGGTGTAAATTTCATGCCTATTGGTTCGGCCTTTCATCAGTTATTGCGTTTCAAAGCAATGTAGCTCCTAATTACACACAAAAATCCTCATCTTGAACTATGTTTTTGCTAATATCTCTAGACCCACTGATCAGATTGACCTCAAAATTTATACAGACCTTAACCTAATCAAGACTGACCTGTAGTGAGAATTTCATGCCTCTTGCTTTGGCCGTTCATCTGTTATTGCGTTTCAAAGCAATGTAGCTCCTAATTGCACCCAAAAATCATGATCTTGAGCTTCGTTTTTGCTAATATCTCTAGACCCGCTGATCAGATTGACCTCAAAATGTATACAGACCTTGACCTGGTAGAGATTCACCTTTGGTGTTAATTTCATGCCTATTGGTTCGGCCTTTCATCAGTTATTGCGTTTCAAAGCAATGTAGCTCCTTATTGCAGCCAAAAATCATCATCTTGAACTACATTTTTGCTAATATCTCTAGACTCGCTGATCAGATTGACCTCAAAATGAATACAGACCTTGACCTGATCACGATTGACCTTTGGTGAAAATTTTATGCCTCTTGGTTTGGCCTTTCATCAGTTATTGCGTTTCAAAGCAATGTAGCTCCTAATTGCACCCAAAAATCATGATCTTGAGCTTCATTTTTGCTAATATCTCTAGACCCACCAATCAGATTGACCTCAAAATGTATACAGACCTTAACCTGATCAAGAGAGACCTTTGGTGAAAATTTCATGCCTATTGATTCGGTCTTTCATCAGTTATTGCGTTTCAAAGCAATGTAGCTCCTAATTGCACCCGAAAAAAATCATCTTGAACTACATTTTTGCTAATATCTCTAGACCCGCTGATTAGATTGACCTCAAAATGTATACAGACCTTGACCTAATTAAGATTGACCTTTGGTGAAAATTTCATACTTATTGGTTTGACCTTTCATGAGTTATTGCGTTTCAAAGCAATGTAGCTCCTAATCGCACCTAAAAATCATGATCTTGAACTACAATTTTGCTAATATCTCTAGACCCACTGATCAGATTGACCTAAAACTTTATACAGACCTTGACCTGATCAAGATTGAACTTTGGTGAAAATTTCATGCCTATTGGTTCAGCCTTTCATAAGTTATTGCGTTTCAAAGCAATGTAGCTCCTAATTGCACCCATAAATCATCGCTAATATCTCTAAACCCACTGATCAGATTCACTTCAAAATTTATACAGACCTTGACCTGATCAAGATTGAACTTTGGTGAAAATTTCATACCGATTGGTTCGGCCGTTCATCAGTTATTGCGTTTCAAAGCAATGTAGCTCCTAATTGCACCCGAAAGAAATGTAGCTCCTATTTGCATCCTAAAATCATGATCTTGAACTACAATTTGGCTAATATCTCTAGACCCACTGATCAGATTGACCTCAAAATGTATACAGACCTTGAAGTGATCAAGATTGATCTTTGGTGAGAATTTCATGCCTATTGGTTCGGCCTTTCAGCAGTTATTGCGTTTCAAAGCAATGTAGTTCCTAATTGCACCCAAAAATGATGATCTTGAACTACATTTTTGCTAATATCTCTTGACCCACTGATCAGATTGACCTCAAAATGTATACAGATCTTGACCTGATCAAGATTGACCTTTGGTGAAAATTTCATGCCTATTGCTTCACCCGTTCATCAGTTATCGCGTTACAATGAAATGTAGCTCCTAATAGAATCCAAAAATCATGATCTTGAACTACAATTTTGCTAATATCTCTAGACCCACTGATCAGATTGACCTCAAAATGGATACAGACCTCGAAGTGATCAAGATTGACCTTTGGTGAGACTTTCATGCCTATTGGTTCGGCCTTTCAGCAGTTATTGCGTTTCAAAGCAATGTAGCTCCTAATTGCACCTATAAATCATGATCTTGAACTACAATTTTGCTAATATCTCTAGACCCACTGATCAGATTGACCTCAAAATGTATACAGACCTTGACCTGATCAAGATTGACCTTTGGTGAAAATTTCATGCCTATTGGTTCGGCCTTTCATCAGTTATTGCTTTTCAAAGCAATGTAGCTCCTAATTGCACCCAAAAATGATGATCTTGAACTACATTTTTGCTAATATCTCTTGACCCACCGATCAGATTTACCTCAAAATGTATACAGATCTTGACCTGATCAAGATTGACCTTTGGTGAAAATTTCATGCCTATTGGTTCACCCACTCATCAGTTATCGCGTTATAATGAAATTTAGCTCCTATTTGCATCCTAAAATCATGATTTTGAACTACAATCTATATAATAAAATCCAATATCCGGATGTCCGTACGACACTCGAAATTTGTAAACGAATTATTTTTACTTTTGCGATTACTTTAGTTTTACTAAACGTTGAAAGCTGAAGTTGGTTTCATTAGAAAGATAAAACTATTACAAATCTTTCTCTATACACATTTTTTCGAATTGATGTGGTACTTCCCTGTACATATTTGAAACATTCTACAAAACGATGAACTTCATGCTATATGTTTCATGTTATTTTTCATCTCGCGATTATTTTTCATTTCGCGATTACTCTGCTCTTACTGAAGGTGGGAAACTGAATTTGGTCTCATTAGAAAGAAAAAACTCTCAGAAATCTTTTACTGCGTACACTTTTTCAAATTGATGTCTTAGTTCCCTGAAAATAATCGAAACATTCTACAAAATGATGAACTTCATGCTACTTTTCACGCTATTTTTCATTTCGCGATTACTTTGCTATTACTGAAGGTTGGAAGCTGTATTTGTCCTATTTGAAAGAGGGATAATCTCAGAAATGTGATGATGTATGAATCTTTTTGATTAGAGATATGATTTCACAGCCAGATGAAAATATTTTTGATAACTGAATTCTATTCTACACTTCTACACAATCATTTCATGACAACGCAAAATTTGAGTGGACTTTGAGAGGAACAAGCGGAATTTGTGCGGATTGAGCAAAATTTGATTAGAATTGAGTGGAATCAAGCAGCATTTGAGAGAAATTTGAGCGGGATTGTGCAAAATTGAGTGAAATTTGAGCAGGATTGAACAAAATTTGTGCGGGAATAAGCAAACTTTGAGCGGTGAGGGGGCGTAGACCCCTCGGGCCACGCTAGTTTTGCTAATATCTCTAGACCCACTGATCAGATTGACCTCAAAATGTATACAGACCTTGAAGTGATCAAGATTGACCTTTGGTGAAAATTTCATGCCTATTGGTTCAGCCTTTCATAAGTTATTGCGTTTCAAAGCAATGTACGAGGCGTGTTCCAAAAGTCTGTTCGCATGTTATCTCTAGACCCACTGATCAGATTGACTTCAAAATTTATACAGCTCTTGCCTTGGTCAAGATTGACCTTTGGTGAAAATTTCATGCCTATTGCTTCACCCGTTCATCAGTTATCGCGTTACAATGAAATGTAGCTCCTATTAGAATCCAAAAATCATGATCTTGAACTACAATTTTGCTAATATCTCTAGACCCACTGATCAGATTGACCTCAAAATGGATACAGACCTCGAAGTGATCAAGATTGACCTTTGGTGAGACTTTCAGCAGTTATTGCGTTTCAAAGCAATGTAGCTCCTAATTGCACCTATAAATCATGATCTTGAACTACAATTTTGCTAATATCTCTAGACCCACTGATCAGATTGACCTCAAAATGTATACAGACCTTGACCTGATCAAGATTGACCTTTGGTGAAAATTTCATGCCTATTGGTTCGGCCTTTCATCAGTTATTGCTTTTCAAAGCAATGTAGCTCCTAATTGCACCCAAAAATGATGATCTTGAACTACATTTTTGCTAATATCTCTTGACCCACCGATCAGATTTACCTCAAAATGTATACAGATCTTGACCTGATCAAGATTGACCTTTGGTGAAAATTTCATGCCTATTGGTTCACCCACTCATCAGTTATCGCGTTATAATGAAATTTAGCTCCTATTTGCATCCTAAAATCATGATTTTGAACTACAATCTATATAATAAAATCCAATATCCGGATGTCCGTACGACACTCGAAATTTGTAAACGAATTATTTTTACTTTTGCGATTACTTTACTTTTACTAAACGTTGAAAGCTGAAGTTGGTTTCATTAGAAAGATAAAACTATTACAAATCTTTCTCTATACACACTTTTTCGAATTGATGTCTTACTTCTCTGTAAATGATTGAAACATTCCATAAAAACGATAAACTTCATGCTACGTTTCATGTTATTTTTCATCTCGAGATTATTTTTCATTTCACGATTACTCTCCTATTACTGAAGGTAGGAAGCTGAATTTGGTCTCATTAAAAAGAAAAAACTATCAGAAATCTTCTCCTATGTAAACTTTTTCGAATTGATGTCTTACTTCCCTGTAAATGATTGAAAAATTCCATAAAAACGATGAACTTCATGCTACGTTTCATGTTATTTTTCATCTCGCCATTATTTTTCATTTCGCGATTACTCTGCTATCACTGAAGGTAGGAAGCTGAATTTGGTCTCATAAGAAAGAAAAAACCATCAGAAATCTTTCTCCATGTATTTTTATTCGAATTGATGTTTTACTTTGCAGTAAATAATGAAAACATTCTACAAAATGATGTACTTCATGCTATACCTTTCATGTTATTTTTCATCTCGCCATTATTTTTCATTTTGCGATTACTCTGCTATCACTGAAGGTAGGAAGCTGAATTTGGTCTCATAAGAAAGAGAAAACCATCAAAAATCTTTTTTTATGTACTTTTTTTTTGAATTGATGTTTTACTTCGCTGTAAATGATTGAAACATTCCATAAAAACGATGAACTTCATGCTACGTTTCATGTTATTTTTCATCTCGCCATTATTTTTCATTTCGCGATTACTCTGCTATCACTGAAGGTAGGAAGCTGAATTTGGTCTCATAAGAAAGAAAAAACCATCAGAAATCTTTCTCCATGTATTTTTATTCGAATTGATGTTTTACTTTGCAGTAAATAATGAAAACATTCTACAAAATGATGTACTTCATGCTATACCTTTCATGTTATTTTTCATCTCGCCATTATTTTTCATTTTGCGATTACTCTGCTATCACTGAAGGTAGGAAGCTGAATTTGGTCTCATAAGAAAGAGAAAACCATCAAAAATCTTTTTTTATGTACTTTTTTTTTTGAATTGATGTTTTACTTCGCTGTAAATGATTGAAACATTCCATAAAAACGATGAACTTCATGCTACATTTCAAGTCATTTTTCATCTCGCGATTATTTTTCATTTCGCGATTACTCTGCTATTACTGAAGGTAGGAAGCTGAATTTGGTCTCATTAGAAAGAAAAAACTATCAGAAATCTTTTACCATGTTTACTTTTTCAAGTTGATGTCTTAGTTTCCTGTAAATAATTGAAACATTCTACAAAACGATGAACTTCATGCTATGTTTCATGTTATTTTTCATCGCGCGATTATTTTTCATTTCGCGATTACTCTGCTATCACTGAAGGTAGGAAGCTGAATTTGGTCTCATAAGAAAGAGAAAACCATCAAAAATCTTTTTCTATTTACATTTTTTTAAAATTGATTTTTTACTTCGCTGTAAATGATTGAAACATTCCATAAAAACGATGAACTTCATGCTACGTTTAAAGTCATTATTCATCTCGCGATTATTTTTCATTTCGCGATTACTCTGCTATTACTGAAGGTAAGAAGCTGAATTTGGTCTCTTTAGAAAGAAAAAACTATCAGAAATCTTTTCCTACGTACACTTTTTCAAATTGATGAATTATTTCCCAGTAAATAATTGAAACATTCTACAAAACGAAGAACTTCATGCTATGTTTCATGTTATTTTTCATCTCGCGATTACTCTGCTATTACTGAAGGTAGGAAGCTGTATTTGTCCCATTTGAAAGAGGGAAATCTCAGAAATGTGATGATGTATGAATCTTTTTGATTAGAGATTTGATTTCACAGCTAGATGAAAATATTTTTGATAACTGAATTCTATTCTACACTTCTGCACCGCAAAATTTGAGTGGACTTTGAGAGGAATGAGCGGAATTTGTGCGGACTGAGCAAAATTTGAGTGGAATTGAGCAAAATTTGAGTGGAATTGAGCAAAATTTGATTAGAATTGAGTGGAATCAGGCAGCATTTGAGAAAAATTTGAGCGGGATTGTGCAAAATTGAGTGAAATTTGACCGGGATTGAACAAAATTTGTGCGGGAATAAGCAAAATTTGAGCGGTGAGGGGGCGTAGACCCCTTGGGCCACGCTAGTTTTGCTAATATCTCTAGACCCACTGATCAGATTGACCTCAAAATGTATACAGACCTTGAAGTGATCAAGATTGACCTTTGGTGAAAATTTCATGCCTATTGGTTCAGCCTTTCATAAGTTATTGCGTTTCAAAGCAATGTACGAGGCGTGTTCCAAAAGTCTGTTCGCATGTTATCTCTAGACCCACTGATCAGATTGACTTCAAAATTTATACAGCTCTTGCCTTGGTCAAGATTGACCTTTGGTGAAAATTTCATGCCTATTGCTTCACCCGTTCATCAGTTATCGCGTTACAATGAAATGTAGCTCCTATTAGAATCCAAAAATCATGATCTTGAACTACAATTTTGCTAATATCTCTAGACCCACTGATCAGATTGACCTCAAAATGGATACAGACCTCGAAGTGATCAAGATTGACCTTTGGTGAGACTTTCATGCCTATTGGTTCGGCCTTTCAGCAGTTATTGCGTTTCAAAGCAATGTAGCTCCTAATTGCACCTATAAATCATGATCTTGAACTACAATTTTGCTAATATCTCTAGACCCACTGATCAGATTGACCTCAAAATGTATACAGACCTTGACCTGATCAAGATTGACCTTTGGTGAAAATTTCATGCCTATTGGTTCGGCCTTTCATCAGTTATTGCTTTTCAAAGCAATGTAGCTCCTAATTGCACCCAAAAATGATGATCTTGAACTACATTTTTGCTAATATCTCTTGACCCACCGATCAGATTTACCTCAAAATGTATACAGATCTTGACCTGATCAAGATTGACCTTTGGTGAAAATTTCATGCCTATTGGTTCACCCACTCATCAGTTATCGCGTTATAATGAAATTTAGCTCCTATTTGCATCCTAAAATCATGATTTTGAACTACAATTTTGCTAATATCTCTAGACCCACTGATCAGATTGACCTCAAAATGTATACAGACCTTGAAGTGATCAAGATTGACCTTTGGTGAAAATTTCATGCCTATTGGTTCGGCCTTTCATCAGTTATTGCTTTTCAAAGCAATGTAGCTCCTAATTGCACCCAAAAATGATGATCTTGAACTACATTTTTGCTAATATCTCTTGACCCACCGATCAGATTTACCTCAAAATGTATACAGATCTTGACCTGATCAAGATTGACCTTTGGTGAAAATTTCATGCCTATTGGTTCACCCACTCATCAGTTATCGCGTTATAATGAAATTTAGCTCCTATTTGCATCCTAAAATCATGATTTTGAACTACAATTTTGCTAATATCTCTAGACCCACTGATCAGATTGACCTCAAAATGTATACAGACCTTGAAGTGATCAAGATTGACCTTTGGTGAAAATTTCATGCCTATTAGTTCGGCCGTTCATCAGTTATCGTGTTACAAACAATGTAGGTCTTTATTGCACCCAAAAATCATCATCTTGAACTACACTTTTGCTAATATCTGAGGACCAGGTCAAGATTGACCTTTGCTGAAAATATCATCCCTATTGGTTCAGCCGTTTTTCTGTTTTTGCATTACAATCAATGTAGCCCCTAATTGCACCCAAAAATCATTATCTTGATCTACATTTTTGCTAATATCTCCGGATCCGCTGATCAGATTGATCTCAAAAACTATACAGACCTTGACCAGGTCAAGATTGAACTTTTCTGAAAATTTCATCCCTATTGGTTCACCTGTTTTTCTGTTTTCGCGTTACAATCAATGTAGCCCCCAATTGCACTCAAAAATCATCATTTTGATCTACATTTTCGCTAATATCTCCGGATCTGCTGATCAGATTGATCCCAAAAACTATACAGACCTTGACCAGGTCAAGATTGACCTTTGCTGAAAATTTCATCCCTATTGGTTCAGCCGTTTTTCTGTTTTTGCATTACAATCAATGTAGCCCCTAATTGCACCCAAAAATCATCATCTTGATCTACATTTTCGCTAATATCTCCGGATCCGCTGATCAGATTGATCTCAAAAACTATACAGACCTTGACCAGGTCAAGATTGAACTTTGCTGAAAATTTCATCCCTATTGGTTCAGCTGTTTGTCTGTTTTCGCGTTACAATCAATGCAGCCCCTAATTGCACCCAAAAATCATCATCTTGATCTACATTTTCGCTAATATCTCCGGATCCGCTGATCAGATTGATCTCAAAAACTATACAGACCTTGACCAGGTCAAGATTGACCTTTGGTTAAAATTTCATCCCTATTGGTTCGGCCGTTCGTCTGTTTTCGCGTAGCAAAGAAATATATGTCCCAGATATCGAAGGAAAGAAAAAAAAAAAAAAAAAAAAAATAAAGAAACACCAAAATGCGAGATAGGTATTTTTGGAATCAGGAGATCGTGAAACGAATAACTGTGATGGTCTGGTGCCTATTGGTTGAAGTCAGACCAAAATTAATAGAAGGTTTTCTAGTCGAAAACCTGCTAACAACAAATTCATACATATAACTGAAAAACAAGAATATAATGATGTGCAGTAATTAAGGTAGATAACTGCGGAATCACGAAAGTGCAAGAATTTGAAATTATAATTTTTTACACTAATTCACCAACTATTTTTAATGATATGCATTAGTTGTAAAAAATTGAAATTATTGTAATTTCACAAACTTCGTTTGTCATGAGTAAGTGTGTAAACTACAAATAGTGAAGCAGAAAGTGTTTATTAAACCGGTTGTATACTCAAGTCGTGCCAACTTTATATAGATATTTCTGTGACCATGTATTTGGAAGCTTGTACACCAGAACAACTGAAAATTATTTATGAAGAAATTAACATCGATGAGGAAGCCATAAAGGAATATGTACGCACTCTTACAGAGTGGATAGAGACCCAGCCACAACTACCAAAAATCCGAAGTAAGTGACCATATTGAAATTAGCACGAGTATGAGTTCCAGAGCTTACGTATCATCATATGTTACTTTTAAAGCAGAAAGGTGGTATGTATGAAAAAATAGATTAATAATATCAAATTTACAATTGTCTACCTCCTAACCCAGCCCTGCAAATCGTAGTAGACGTAGAAATAATCCACTGGAATTCGAAAAGACCATATGATTGGGTTAGTCATACCTACAGGCTATTAAAAACTCACCACTCACCAGTCAATTATGCCATGCGGATATCATGTACATAATTGAGTGCTTTTCTTCAATAAAGGCGTATCTTCTAGAAGAAATTCAAAAAAATTATTCTATTATGCTTACTTTTTCTAAAACTGAAACCCACATCCTTCTATCGATTGTCATTGTAAAGATATTAGAAAAGTAGCCGAAATTCTCATATTTTTGTAATGATAATAGCATACAAATTTTCAAGAAAAGCCTATATAAGAAACTCAGAATCTGAACTAAGGTCACATTTGCCAAAAATCAAAATTTTTAATGGATTCTGATTGAGAATTCCATATTCTGAACAGTATGGATTATGGAATACTTGGTTTTTCATTCAGCCATAAATTTTCCCTTAACAAATACAAATAGAATTGAAAATGACACCAGCAATTTTTTATGGTCATGAAAGCTACTTAAGTTGTATCTAGCAGTATTGCCCAAGTCATTTTTCATGTATTTAGCACTATCAACTTTCACATTCTATGAATTACTGGCAATAAAAGTGAGAAAAAAGTAGTTTTCTTCAAGAAGGGCGTATCTGGGGACTGCCTTCAGCCAAATATTATTTAAGCCCTTGCTAAGTAATCCACTGACTCATTAGAAACTTTTATAAAAGAGGAATGTAGCAATCCAAACACAAGAAACGGCTCGTCTCTGAGTCATTGTAAAAAGAAGTTATGATCAAATTAAATATTTTGAATGCATTTTTCTCAAAACAGACTTTTTTGAGATACTTATGCCTTTTTGAAGAAAAGCACTCAATTATAGAGAACGATCAAATATTTTTCTCCACTTTTATTCAACTCGGTCAGAGTGATTTGCATCTCGGAATTCAGGAGTGCTACTGTCACTGAGTTTTTCATTACACATTATACCTATTATTATTATAATTTATAATAAAAGTGCAGCACATAAATCACTTTGCGTGGCAACAGGCTTGTTTGCAGACTGTTAGGTTTGATGGTGTCATAAAGCTTCAAGAGTGAGGTTAGTGAGGAAGTCAGGACTGGCCGATTAATTAGGGGTGTAGTCTACCTTTGCTTTTTTCGACTGTTCACGATTACCTTTTTAGCAGTTTTTTTCATTTTCACTACGAGCTATACACCAAATTGGCTCAAATTTGGATATGTTACTTTTGAACATACTCGTATTATTCTCCATGCTCAGACGAAGCCAGTCTTTGAGTTTCACAAAATTTTGGGACATTTTTTGAGGGTCTCAAAAAAAACCTAATTTTTAGGGACTTGAAAAAAAGTGAAAAACAATGAAATTGAAGAAAAAAAAATTTTGTCCGTGCATAAAGAATATTTTCAAAGGTAACGTATCCAAATTTGAGCAAATTCTGTGCAAAATTCAGTGAAAAAGAAGTTGAATCGTAAATCACTGGAAAAATACAAAGGTAGACTATTCACTGTTGAGAATTTTGTGTTTGACTAGCAGGAAAAGTTATAGAAGAGTGTTGCATTTTCTATTGTTCTATATTGGAAGCGTAAAGTATAGCTAATTAAAAATGGGTTCTATTTTAAAGCACAGCAAATAGAGATAGTTAACACAGTGGAAAAAATTTAATCACAGCAAAATGAGAATCCCAAGGCAAAAAGAAGAATGCACAGCAAAAAAAACACATTGAACAGCAAATTGAGGATTGCACAGCAAATAATAAATAGAACTGTAAAAAAAAAATGTTGAACAGCAAAACGCGTAAATTCAGCAGCAATTCTCTAACATAAGAATGATCAAATTATTAAAAAAAAAAAAAGAAATTTGTTAGATGACAAAAATTACTGCACTAAAAGTGTTTTCTTTGCCGCTGCCGGGTGCCCAGCGCCCGCACTTGCATTTCTGCCCTAAGGGCACATTTTTTGCTTGAGGAGGCACATCACAAAGCCGGAGCCAAATGAGCATTCCCAGCAAATGCTTAAAAGGACACAATCAAAACAAATTTGAAGTATTATTATGATCAACATGAATTTCTCAAATCCCAAACTGATACTTTTCAAATTTGTCGAAGATTTTCCACAAATTCTTTTTCGAGATAGTAGTAGCTAAAAGTTTCTTTGATATTGGCCACCCAAAACTGCTCGATGTCGTATAAAATACTGAAGTACTTCCTTCATTCTCATCACATTCTAAAACTTTTGTGTTCTTGACTGCCCACTGGTAGGCTGCTGTCCAGTGTTGTAAAGAATGAGACCGAGTTACTGCGAATGATGTGCAGTTCATGGACTTGGGATTTCGTGCGCGTGACCATTTTTTGATGAGGTTGCTTGCAGAGTGCAAGAAGTGGCCTCCGGGTAACCGCAATTGCAACGTGTGATCCTTTTTGATCACAGCGTTTGTAGACTCTGTACCATTGTTGGTTGAGGGATAGCCCAATGCTGCTCCCTCATACCATGATCCATGTTTCTCCACCCATTGACTTTGGAAGAACGTTGTTATGGCTGGAATGTAATTTTGAAGGAAAAATTTGCAAATTTCTCATCATTTTGAGCTCCTGAGGTAGTATTTCAATGTGTTGAAAAGAAGGGTTTTTTCAGTTGCTTGAGGAAAGCCTCAAAAATTTTAATTTCAAAACAAATTAAAAATATTTTTACACTTTTGATGTGAAAAAAATTTAATTGCTGTTCAATATCAACTGTTCATTTTATTCTTGTTTTGCTGCTGAAAAATTTTTACTTTCGATGTTCCACTAATTCTTTCTGCTGTGCAGAATTTGCTGTTCATTTCATACCTTTTTTTACTGTTCTCACATTCCTTTTTGCTGCTCACTGATTTGCTGTTCAAACATTCTTTTTTGCTGTGCTATTATAATTACCCTATTAAAAATATGCTTACAGAAGGCTATTACAATGACTCATCCAGGTTTTGACTGTTTTTTTTTTTTTTTTTTTTTTTTTAAACTATACAGTAATAATAATATGGGATTAAATTTGAAATTAAGAAAAAAAAAAAAAGACATCCACAACTTTTCAGTTAGCTTGCATATTTATTAATTCTGACCATTTTCTAGGTAAAATAATGATGAGTAAGAGTGAAAAGAAAAATCAGAACTGTACATGTAATACGAAGTAAGCTGATAATTTCAAAAGTGTGGTACCTAATTGGATAATGTCCCTCGTATCACTCAACGCATAATTAATGTCCAACTCATTTATTTTCTTCTCTTTTTTTTTCAACTTTTTGGAAGTTAAAACGCAGATACTGACGCAATAACCGTCTAGACTCATAATGGCCACAGCTAGTGAGTGAAAAATATAAAATTATGTGACTAAGTCAAGTTTCCCTGCAGCTTTCAAATTTTACTGTATCTATTCACATCCGAGGTGGCTAGGATGCCGAGTGGTGGGAATACTTGCTCATAAAACAAGTTATTGAGGTTTGAGCCCCCTGCTCAGTATGAGGCAAGAATTTTGCAAATAAAAATTTAGTATTTCAAGAACCTGCACAAATTGATGAAATTATGTTGTAAATAATGTATGACCTCACCTAGCCCCTCCAACTGTAACAGAAGGGATCAATATTTGACTGGTAATCACAATTACTACAATTGGGTTAGTCTCACAAGCGTTAGAAACCGATCATCAGCCCATGATAATGCTATGTAAATTGAATTTCCCATTTGAGAAGGAGAACAAGCTTGTCACCAAGAAAATTTAGATTCACCCTTGCATCAGAATCGACTGATCGAGGAGACATGTGTTGGTTAGATTGAAACAACTATCTTCACAATGCAAAAAAAAAGTTTCGATTGTTGTACGAGTATCATTGCTGCACACTGATTTCTGTAACTTATTTTCTATCGTACCTCTCATTTCATTGGCCATATAGTTCTTGGAGAATCAGAAATTATCAGCTTCTGTTTTTTAGACGAACAATGGTTGAAGCAGTTCATACTTCGAAGCAAAAATAATCTGGAAAAAGCAAAAACTATGATAGATGTATATTACAAAACCAGAAAAGATATGCCAGAATTGTTTGAATGTCGAGATCCCTGTAGCAGGGAAATAGAAATGGTGAAAGATGTAATGTAAGTGTGACGCACTAACAATATGAAACAACAGAAAAAATAAAATTACCCAACACAACCGGGATAACTTACGACTGCATACACAAAGAAGTAACGATTTTTCATCCCAAATTTCATAGCCATTTTTCTCAAAACTGAGTTTTAATTTTTTTTTCAACTTCAAAATTTTCTAACATAGCCAATTTTCGAGCTAGAGATGCTCCATTAAATTCGTCATTATAATTATAAATACTGAAACTAAAAATGTTTGAAAATTAATTTCGACTAACTTTACCCCTAAAGTATGATTTCTCAGATTCTATCACTTATGCTGTACTAAATCATTTTTCATTCTGCATTCCAGAATTACTTTTCCAGTGCCCAAACTCACTCCCGATGGTTACCGAATTCTAATTAATGATATAGTACCTGGTCCTGGTATAAATCTCATTAATCCCAACAGTTTTCTACAATTTTATCAAATGCACAGCGATCTATTACTGAAAACTGATGTTCACAGAAGCATAATCAACATCGTAGATATGACGAATTCTTCCTTCGCATACGTAAAACTCACACTCATGATTCTTAGGCGTGTGCTGAAAATGCACTTGGTAATATTCTTAGTTATTTACCTACCTATATATTGTTTTTATAGATTTTGGAGAAATCATAAATCATTTTTCGAGGTTGCAATATGGCATATTTATATGTAAAAATCATGGATTATGAAAATAATTATGGAAAAGTAACAGAAGAAGCAAGTTATACCTATCTTTCGCTTTTTTATCCAACAAAATAATAAGCAATAAATAATGATTCAAACGTTTTCTGCTACAGTGTGGGTACAAAAAGTCTGAAGCATATTTTCATACAGATTTTTTATTTACAGGAATATAATTATTCCTATAAGAAACAAGAGAAGATGTACTCATATAAACTCAAAACTAAATTATTTTCAGCATTTTGCATTGCGCAAATGGTAAAATAATGGGTGTGATTTTTAAAAATTTTTTAGTTTTCTAAAGGAAAACATGAAAATACGTATATTGTAACGTTATTCAACAGATATAATACACTCAACTATCAAAGATTCACCAATGCAAAGAATGATTCACAAAATATGTCTCATTCGGTTTCGAGAGAGCCTTACAAGTATACGAGTTAAATGAAAAAAAAAAAAAAAAAAAAAACTATCCAACTAAAATAAAATAACAAAATCACTGCTTTGTAAAATAAAATCATCCATGATTTTATTTTCTTTAGTCAACCTAAATTTGATCCACCAGAAGTCGATATTCAAAGGTCATAATACATTGAAAACCTCTAGTCTAAATAGTGCTCTGCAGAAGACAAAAATAATAAATTTACAACAAAACGATGTTTGAGAAATAATGCCTGCAAAAATACGTTGAACCAGTTGCCATACACGTATGATAAAAGTTCTGTTTGGCACGTTCACTCAAGGCACAAGATATGCATCGAAGAAGACTAAAAGGCAGTCGCTATAGAAAACATTTGAATCAAGATTTCAGCCTTATAGTTGAAAAGCATAAAAAACCCAAACCATTTTAAGAAAAATATTCAAAACTATACTCGAACATGGAAAATGAGGGATAGGACACAAGGATAAATTTTTCAAGAATCAGAAAAAAGGCCAATTTAATGATTAAAGAATGAGATCCTGAATTCGAGTATTCGGATTTGGACTCTCCCATTTCGAATTTTATGCCAACGTTGCCAACATAAATTGCTAAAAATAATAGTCACTTCGAACAGTACAAAAGTGCGAAAAAATTCCTGTAACCATCGTTTTCTCTGGAAATTTGACTATTTGTGCGCTCGCTAAAAAAAAAAAGCTGAGTGGCTAAGGCCCTTTTGTAAAGCATCGAATTTAATAAAAAAGAAAGGCTGATAAAATTGAAAATTATTGTTGTTTGTTGTCATTTTTAGGTATAGGTACTCGTATTTTCATACGGAATCTTCAAAAACTAAAATTTCAATTCGAAAAATTTGAAATTGCAAGAACACAATACCCACATAATACGTATCTAATATTTATAATATTAATAATAATATCATAATATTATCTTATTTAATAATAAGGTAAAAATTCAGAAAAAAAATCCCAAAAATCCCAAAAATCCCTGGTTTTATCCTTCACGTTTTTCAAGAAAGTAGAAATTCCATGGTTTCGGGAATTAATCCGTGCAGTTGGCATCCCTGGGTCAGGGAGTGGGTAAAATAACGGCCATTCTCGATTCCTGTAAGAATATGGATTACAGCAGAGAGCATGACATACACACGAAATTGATATTGGACGCTAAACAATCCAAGTTATGAGAAGCATAATAGGTTTTTGTTTATATTTCTAATGTCATTATTATCATAATATGATTAATTTAAATAAGTGTAGGTAATTTTTCAAAATTGCATTTGTTATGTTTCAGAAATTATCTCCTACTCGTCACCATAAAATATACCTCCTGAATTTAATGACATTCGCTCGACCAATTCTTTACGTAAGTAAACGGATAATATCAAGGAAGATAAGTGACCGGGTAATGAAAATAATTTTCTAAAATTTAGTACTATCACTGCTTTGAAAAATTTGAAAAATCATTATGTAACCAACTCCGAGAGAAATGAATATGTAGTATTATAATTATTGCAAAACAGGATAGTAATTTTTCTCATCGCAGAGAGAAAAATTATATTGTTTACTGTAGACATTCCTAATGTTTGTAGCACTTTTCACTATCTTTAGATACTATATGTACATGTATTTCATCATTTTTGAAGTAGTTTCTGCTACAAACCTTGAATAGTCCCACAAAAGGTAAAATTTTGCCACCTAAATTTTTTTCAATGTACTTACGTTTTCTTTTCTACACATACATTTAGTAACATATTATCTTTAAGAAATAAGTCTATCACTTTGCTGGGAGATATCAGAGAACATAATAGGTTTTAATGTAAATTCTATATGATGTATAAAGTGGACTATTTTTCTACTCTTATTCCTCTTTCTTAAATAATCATTCAACTGCTATAATTTGAAAACCGTACAGGCTAAATTCATCAATATTCGCAAGATAAGTTTGAAGAGCTACATTCTATACCTAATGGGCTAGTGTCGGAAAAGTAAATTGATGTATACAAAGAAGAAAAAAAAAAATGAAATGTGGGGGAGGCACTTTTCTCTTTTGGTACTTTGATCCGACAAAAACCAATGATGCCGAACAACACATCAAATATTTTTTCCTAGAAAAGTCATTATACTCGTATCGTTTTAAATGGCATTTGATCCACTCGTAGCTCTTCGTTTAAGATTCAGTATACAATCATAATAACGTTTTAAAATTTTATCAAAATCGATTCAATGGTTCTTGAGAAAAATAATTTACTTATATACTTTGGGGAAAAAAATTAAACTTTCAAATTATAATTTTCAACTGCACAAATTCAAAATTGTGACCATAATTATGTCAGCTTGGTGGCTAATTAATTTTTTTTTCTCCAAATATCTGCCTCTCTCTAATTGAAAACACTCGTTAAAGATGAAATACGATTTTGTTTGACTAAGGGTACCATCTCATACATCACACCCCACAAATTTTAAATAAGCAGTGCTTCACAGTTAAAACCTGCTATAAATATTCACCCGAACTACCAGGTGGCATACATTTTGATTGAATCATTGGTAAACTATTTAATTAAAATATTATTTTTTCAGAGTAATATTTTCACTTGAAATTCTTGGGGGGAAAATGATAATCAAAAAATTGCTACGTACAAGAAAATAATTTTGAGGGGAAAAAAGGAGTTGAATTCCTGCATCTGATCTTAATTAGTAGTTTTATAGCTATTTACGTATTTTTAATCAAAATACTCAATAAATAATATCACGTCGTGTTACTCTAATATAGACAAAATATTGATTTTTCAATTTTTCCTAACTACTGTGATTTTGGAAAAATTGAGAATTTTTAGTCAAACTTGATTTTGTTTTTAGATTGAAATCTGGAACAAACCAATAAATGAACTAAGCACAGTTCTTCCAAAAGAGTGTTTACCCAAAGAGTACGGTGGCACTTTAAAATCCATTTCCGAATTAAATGGTGAGTCTTTGATGCACTTTTAGTAGTTGAGTCAATCAAGTGGCCTAATCTATCACAGCTTGAAAACACTATCTCACTTCCATAGGTGTATAAGATTAATTGTTTCATCAAATACCCTAAATATTCATAGACGAAATCACGTCAAACTTTCATTTGCTTGTTTAAGAGTATCGAATACATATTAGTATAAATGAGTAGAAAACTAGTGTGCTGCATACGAGTATTAAAATTTAATTTTTTTAATTTAAATTTTTCACATAAAACCTGAATTGTCCCAAAGTTAGTATGCAAGATGCTAATTATTAATATTTTTTCTCTGAGTGTAGGTATAGGTATGCCTGTAGAAGATTAGGATACAATATTCAGAATTCAATTGTTGAATTTTTTTTTTTTTTCAGAAGAATGGTACCAGTATTTAGTGAAACATCGGGAATGGTTTAAAAGTGATATTGAGAGCACAGGAAATGTATTCCTTCCATAGAAATACTACTGAAAATTTATGAGATTTGTATAAACTGACTTTTTTCTTTTCTTAATTTTAAGAATATTTCTAAATTGTATGGAAATTCTGAACATTGAAGGGTAGAGTAAATAAATTTCTGTTTTTTTTTTTTTTTTTTTTTTTTCAATTTTTGTTTCCTGTAAATATTACTATTTTTTATTTTCCATTTGAGGGAAGAAAAAAAACAAAAGTGCAGCAAGATTTGCTAGAAAATTGGGTTTTTCTTCAGTGTAGTATATGAAAAAATGAAATTTACGATTTTTCATATTATGTTTCTTTAGAAACAAAAAATTAATGCCAACAAAATATAAAAGTGATGTCTTCTCTTACTTTTATACATATCCTCTGAAAATAATCGTGTCTCAAGTTTCATTTTGATCTGTTCAGTGTGAAGTTCATAATCATTGACCAAAGATTTTTATCTATTTTTATTTGTAAGGTAAAAATAAAAATAAATTCGAATCCAAATAACTCGTGTACCAATCAAGTTCAAAATTTCAATGGGTCATCTATAAATGGATATTATTTTTACGGCCATATCAAGTATTTTCTACGATTATTACCATAATACGAGTAGGTAATACAAACCGGGACTCAAAATTTCACCAATTACTTTTTCACAATGTCACACACATTCACGCGATAAATCAAGCTCTAAAATGTGCATGGCATCCTCATTCTGAAGTTTCAAAGTTGAATTTCTTAATTCGTCCATTATCATAAGTCTGACTTTCAGAAGTACAAGGTCAGGATTCCAAATTAGAAAAATCGAATAACTTCTTTAATATAATTACATGACAGACCTAGAATTTTTCGCTCAACCTTGTTTTTGATCGATAGAAAATGAGTCTCCCTCGGTTTCTGATATTAAAAAGATTAAATTATTTCGAACCCAATTTAATTTCACCAATATTATGTTCAACTTAGTATATGATCGACGCTTTACAACCGAGAGGTATTATAGGTTTATGGTCCATACGGAAAACAAATAATTTATCAAAATAAAGTAAATTCACGGTCAACCAATAAATTAAAATTGAAACGACTTCATTTATTAGTGGTGTTAAGGTTCGGTTAACTGATCCGGTTCTACCGGTTTTTCACTGGGAACGGTTCGGTTTTTTTTATGCTCCAGATTTTGCTCCTCCGTTTTTGTTTGCTCCGGTTTTTTTTTTTCAGGTTAACCGGACTTTAACCGGTTAACCTGCAGTCGAAAATCCAATCGAGCTTCAAGCACTGAATCAAACGGCACTTAACTCAATCAAGAGTTCAGTGGCTTCAAAGGAAGCTCGATAGAATTTCCGACAAACTTTAAATATAGTACTGAATAACAAAATTATAATTCTTCCAGTGGTTTTTCGTTTCATGATCTACAGAATCCAAAAATACCCATCTCGCATTTTCATAATTATTTATTTATTTTATTATTATTACTATTCTGTCTCCCTTCGCGCGCATATACTTCTTTTGAACGCGAGAAAAGACAAACGACCGAACCAATATGGTTGAAATTTGCACCAGAGGTCAATTTCAGCCAGATCTGGGTCTGATAGAAATTTCAAGTCAACCGGTCCAGCGGTTAAGGAGATATTAGCAAAAATATAGTTCAAAATTGCTATTTTTAGGGGCTATATTTCTTTTTGAACACGAAAATAGATGAACGGCCGAACCAATAGGGCTGAAAAAAGAATGGTGAGCTAACAAGGTGGTCAAGCTTGATGTTGAAACATCAGATTTGGTGGGTTTCTCTCGCGTTTAACTAGAATATAATTTAACCTCTTAGTAGTTTCCCTATAGTGTTTTTCATATTTCTTGCCTTCTAATATTTTAAAGATTCAGTTACGTTTAGAAGGAAATTTGTACGTGTGCCCTCATCTGTAGACTATCTAGAGTTTATACCAGAGTTGTATAGAGTACAAGTTATTCGATTGCCCATAAAGCCTGCGTAAAATTTCGCAGTACAAAATCAGTTAGTTCTCGCCAAACTAATTCACCAGAGTGCGCAAGTCCCAGTCGGATGGGCATTGACGATAGTCGATAGACGGATCGTCATTTTACGGAATTTTAGCTATTGTCTTTAACCGGATGACCTTGACCTTAGATTTATTACTTTTACCTTAATTTTGGGACCTTTGATTTTGAATTTCATAACTTTTACCTTGACAATTTATGACCCTTTGACTTCTACTGGACCAATATGTACCATTATAGTTCAAGAAAAACTCACCAACATTTTAGATACTCGTATTATTGGTTTAAAAGAGAATTCATCTCCGCCATCACGAATTTTCGTGAAGGCTATGCGGCTGTTTCCACATTCCTGGTGTTTTCCAGTATTTTTTCCCAGAATTAAATAAATTTAAAAAAAATTAAAAACCACCGAAAAAATACCACAAAATTTTTCACGGCCGAATCTTTTTTTGTTTTTCGAACTAAATTTTGTCCGATTTTATCTTGGTATTCTCTAAAGAGTCTCTTTGGGGGGAGGGGGGGAATTTCGATATTTAGTGCTTCAATTTTTCTTTTTTACGAGTGACCTTATGGGCTCGGTTTTTAAATTTTTTAGAAGAAAATTTACAATTTCAAGACTTGAACTGGGCTAAAAATCTGCGAAAAAATTTGATAGAAAACTTTCTACCCAAATCAAAATGACATGACCCACAATTCGATGAGGATAATAATTTCCTTTCTTTTTAACGAGGTTATATTATATTTCGAACTTTATTCTAAAGAAGAGGAAATAAATAATAATCCGGTACAAGATTTGGATAAATTATCAATAAATTGCTATGGGTAGAAAAATAATCAAGAAATTACAGAGAATGCGATGTTAATGAATCATGCAGAACTCTATCACAAGCATTTCCCATGAGGTAAAAAACTTTCTATCATATTCCTCCAAATAATGTTTTAAATTATTCGAATACGTATAAAATTATGGTCTACTAATTTTGTCTTTCGTACATACTATGTAACTTCTCTTGTATATTTCAATGTCAAATCTCAAAAATCGAAAACCGCCAACAAAATTACAGCACAGACTACATTTTGGCCTAAACTAGAAAATGTAAAAATGTACCGTGAATAAAAAATTAGTATTCATGTTTTACCACCGCCTACTTATAGGTCTTTGCATGTACGAAAGTTTAGGTTAGAAAGATCACCGAAGCCAAACAGAAAAAAAAAAAAACTTAATTTCAAACGAGAAAATATTACGATCTTCAACTAACGAGTGGCTAAAAATCAAGGACTTCTACTCTGTATTCATTTTATCATCGGTCTCTGATAAAAACTTTTTTTTTTTTCAACTTCACTTCAGGCTAACCGATGTGTAGGTCCCCATAATTTAATTGCAGAAGCAAGCGTCCGTTTGTTAAGTCATAAGTTGTTCTCGTTTTATTGTTACAATCGAATCGTATTGTTAATTGTAAAATGTATTGGGAACTGTGCACTGCTCAACAGTTGAGTGAATTTTATGCCGAATTCAATGCCACCGAAGAATCAGCCAAAAATGATGTTCGCTATCTGATGAAATGGTTGGAAGAGCATCCTACCTTACCCAATGTAAAAGGTATACTTGAATTGACTGTCTATATTGATATACTTAACTTCATTGTGACCAAAAGAACAGCCGGGGGGGCTGGGTTTAGCCCCCTCCATCAAATGTCCAGCTCCTTCCCCTAGAAATTGTTGAAAAAAGTTGAACTGTAATTTTTGAAAAAAGTTAGAACGTTTTTTACTCGAGGTAACAAAACCAGTAGGTAGTAAAATACTCATTTGTCCAGATTTTTTAATTTATTAAGAGGTTCACAATTTTTCATTTTACAAGTTCAATTCTGAACAGATTTTGGATCTTGGATAAATTTCTACTTCATCAATCTTTTTTTTTTTTTTTTGAAGCGACTAGAAATAGAGTATTCGAGACCTTTGTAAAAGGCCCTCACCATTCAAAATTTGAAACATAAGGAAAACAAATCCTTCAGGCCATGGAGAGCACGTATATATTTAAGGGTAATATAATTACATATTTTGATTAAAATCGGTTCAGAATTGAAATGGTCAAATGAAAATTAGTGGATCGCATGAAAAGCATATGTATAGACCACACCCTCAAGCTCAAACTTCGAAACTTCTATGAAAATCAAACGCCTTTTCATTTTACAGCTGAGTTTTTCAACTTCTAGTTGACCTTCATTCCACAATTTATTTTTTTTTACATTCATTTCACATTTCATTTATCTCTCCAATCATCGTTCTCATCTAACTGTTCTTTATATAAGTATATTCACATTATATGATTATACAGGGCACATCATCAAAACGCAGCTAAACATTCAAGAAAAAATTTATAGTGATAGGAAACTGCATGGATCATTCACCCAGTTATAAGAAATTTATTTTATTTTATTTAAACCAGCTAATAATGAAATCAAGTAAAAGTACAATTTTTAGTCTGATAATTAGAAAATCACAGTTTCGAATTTTAAAATTTTTCAAAATTATTATAGTATAATTAATATTACAGTAATTACACATGTATAGCAGTAGCTATACTAACTATAAAACTACACAACTAATTAAACTTGATTTTCTTCAGACTAAGAAAGTGGACGTAAAATAAACTCGAAAAAAAAACTTCAGCATGAAACAAACAAGCAGCTTGAATTTCGCAAATTGGCTCATCAAAATACTGTTTTCTCATATTAAAAATGTAAATAGATACAACGAGATGTACTATTTGACCTTGAATACTAATTTATGAAAGTAAGAAATTTACACAAGCACATTTTTGCTGGCTTAAAATTCACTAAATCACATACAACAATTTTAGATACAGCTTATTCAAAAACTATGAATAAAAAATAAACAAAGCAATAATATAAACGCGTAAATGCATGAAAATGTTGAACGTTGGCAAAATATCGGCCATTTCTCTGACACGTGTGTTGCGGATTTCCGTATTGGCTTCCAAAATAACAATTTTCAGGAGTTGTTAGTTCAAATATACATAGAACACTCACAATTTATTATACTCGTATTTTGTTTTCGTTGAATTTCGCACCAAATTTTCTCAAATTTCGATATGCTATCCTTAAATATATTCATGTCCAAACGAATTAGCTACTTTATTTCAGTTTCATTTTTTGACATGGATAAGTCTTCTGGCTGGGGGTCATTCTGAAAATTGGTACGCCACGAAAATTTGTACAATCACGGTGTAAACGAGAGTTGATGACCTAATATCTAAATGAGAGTAGATTTACCTGTAAGGTTTACGTTTTTCTTTCCCTCTCAAAGTTTGGGTGGATAAGTGAAATGATTACTACTACATTTAGTTTTTTTTTTTTAGACGAAGAATGGTTGGAAAATTTTCTTCTCCGCTGTAAAATGGATTTGAAGAAGGCGAAATCAAAACTAGAATATTATTTTTCCTCCAAAAGCACGATGCCTGAAATATTTGAAAATCAAGATCCATGCTCAGAAGAAATTGACCTCGTCTCAAACTGCGCGTAAGAAGCTATTTTATTAAATTCTTTCATAAATGAAAAGCTACCCTTCATAAAGGGCTATAAGTGTCAAAAACGAAGTTACTGAATTTCGAAGCTGAAATATTGAAAAATCACTTTTTAACGTTTAATGTGGGCTGAAGTGCATCGATAATTGTATATAATTAAGTTATACCAAATTATAATTATCCGAGCAGCATAATATTTGGGTAAAATAACTCGATTCAAAATAATTTGATTGCTGCGAAACTTATTTTCAAAGTTAGTCTGTAAAAATGAGACAGAAATTATCGATTTAAGCGTACTTATCTATATTCTATACTTTTGCTAGAAATATTTTCTTCCACTAATATTTTTCTTGTGTTTGTCTTTAGGTTATATGTTCCTTTGCCGAAACTGACACCAGAGGGTTATAGGGTCTTTGTTTTTCGTATTTTTGACAGTTCTCTAGCCTCTACAATGAGTACTTTGCATTTATTGAAAAGTGTTCAAATGCTGATGAACTGGAATATGAAGCAAGATAAACACAAAGCAGCTTTCGTACTTTTTGATGTGCAAAATATTTCTTTGGCCTTCATTAGAGTCGGTTTCAAAGTCATGCGGAAATTATTGGCAATTGAAACGGTATACCCTTTTCTTCGAAATTGTTTTATTCAACAATCGTCAATATTATACATGTCTAATTATACAAGTTTTTAGGAGCTGCATAGCGATAGAGATGTTTTAGGCACTTGTGAGACCCCAAACAGATAAATCATAACACTTGCGAGACCCTTTTGCGGGTCTCGCATGTCCATGAGGTGTATGTATAGTTTTTCTTACTCCCCCCAATCCGCAGACCTCAAATCTGCATTTTTGTCTAGGACTCACAAGTGCCCCAAATCAATTGTATGTACACTTGTGGTTCTCTCATTTCATTTTACTCCCTACAAACTGTATTGTACATCTAACCAACAGCTGTGGGCTTCATTACATAGCCTAAGGCATCTACAGATAGCCACCAAGCCATGTGAAGACAAAGGTTTCATTTCTGAGTATTTTATAAGGGGGGTCTCGCAAGTGTCATACTTTATCTTGGGTCTCACATGTGACGTGGAATAACAATACATTATGTTCTCCTTTTACGATTAACTTTTAATGGATATATGGAGTTAGATTTTGTTTTTTGTTTGAATTCCTGCTCTTACTGATGCGCAAAGTAGATGTAACTTTGACGGCTAATTTTAGCTATAAAAAAGATACAAATGCAAAATTCAACTCCATACATTCACAAGTTCAACATTGAAGCACATCGCGCGTGGCCAAAAATAACAAATTTATGTACAGAATTCACTTCCTATACAGTCGGGAAAATTACCTCTTTTTTCAACGTTTTTTGCACCTGGTAAAACGTACCCTTAAACACAAATTACTAATTTACTTTTATTTTGACCTCACTAAGAAAAATTTCAACGGTAATTTTTACAATATTTAGATAGGAAAACTGAGACAATTTGAGATTTGTAGCAGAAATTACTACAAAAATAGTAACATTTATTATCTAAGATCCATTGTTGCTTCCTTTTTTTAATAATTATGAAAGCTTGAAAAAACACGTATGTTTTATTTACAGAAAATAAATCCTATGCGCTTCCACAAAATTTTGGTGCTGAATTTAATAAAAATTGCCGAACCACTGATTTATATAAGTAAAGCTATAATGCCTAAGAAGATAGGAGATCGAGTAAGTATCAGCAGAATGTAAGTCCGCCCACCTCAATCTACAATAAAATTTTGAAAATGTCTACCAAAAAATGTAAGTACTTCAAAATTAGCTAGAGTTCTCGAACAAAAATGTGATTTTTTGGTTATATAATAAATATTTGTACTTCTATTCTTCACCCGCGACTAAATTCAATTTTATTCCTATTTTGAAAAAATTATTCATTTTCAGGTACACATATGGAGGAGGCCATTAAATGAACTGACTACAGAAGTACCCGCTGACTGTCTTCCTCTTGAATACGGAGGAAGTTTGAAATCAATTTTGGAACTAAAAGGTAATACTCGATTCAGAAATTCTACTTGACAGGAAGGGAATGGGAGGAGGTACAAATAATTTCAAAGAGGGTTTCAAAAGACAAAACTGACCTGACATGGTAAATAAATATCTGAAAAAAACAATATTCGAATTTGGATCTATGGTATTAAGTTTGCATTATGTTTTGCAAATTAAAAAAAAAAAAAGCATATTTTCAATTTTTAGTGCATATCATATGGAATATTTTGAAATTTTTTGCGCGCATGAATTCGCTCTCTAGTCATATTATATGTTTGATCGTTGATTCTTTCACGACCATTTTTTCTTTCATTATACCAACCACACCGAAGTTTCACGTCAAAAATAGACTACTCAAGTAGCCAAAAATATTTCCTGATACCATGTACACATTGAAATCTTGCATGCATTATTTATGTGGTTGCATAAGTAGGTTGGTAGATAGTTCGTAGGTATACATCAAATCTTTTTAGCAGGTTTTCGATAGAAAACCTCCCATTAATTTTGGTCTGAGTTTCTCAAAAAGACACGAGAGCATCATAGTTTATCGCTTCACGATCTCCAGATTCCTAAAATACCCATCTCGCATTTTCATATTACTTTAAATTTTATTTTATGTATTTATTCTTTCTCCCTCCGTGCGCATATATTTCTTTGGGAAACGAAAACTGACGAACGACTGAACCAATAAGACTGAAATTCGCACCAGAGGTCGATCTTAACGAGATCTAGGATTGATAGAAATTTCAAGTCGATCGGTTTAACAATTCAGTGGATACTAGCAAAAATGTAGCCAAAAATCTATGCTTTTCTCAGGGGTTATGGTACCTCTGTACTGTCAATCGAAAACCTGCTTTTCTAGCGAGGTTTGCTGCGCTAGAATTCTTTTCACCTTGAAAGGAAATGATTATAATCAATATGAAATTCTGTTGTGTCTCAGGAGAATGGAAAGAACACTTTCATAAATCCAAAGAATGGCAAGCGCAACATGAACAGCTAAAGATGAAGGATAGCAGCCAGCAGAATTCGCGGCCAGAAGATAATACAGTGACTCAGTCAGATTCAGAGCTTTTTCAAGACTTAAGGATTGACTAAAATCACGCATTTCTTTTCTATTTATTTATTTTTCCAGGGCTTATCGAAGAAATCCACACAGAGATGATGCTGACGAAACGATTACTGAATGTTTCTTAGAAGCTGTAAATGCCAATGACGTACTATATTCCTTTGCAGTAAACATTCTTTCCCCTCTTTCACAAATAGCAAGTTTCTTCAGATATTGCATTTAAATAACTTCCTCAAAACTTTCTAATAGAAAGAAATTACTATGCTGCAGTTAATACACAGTAATAGCAAAGGATCTTGAATACAACGTAAAATTTAAAAACGAACTGGGGACCAAAATACAAAGAAACTATAGTTTTTGTTAAAACCGTGTTCTTTCAGATTCGTCAGGCTAGTGTTACATGTGAATATTATGTAGGTTAATTATAATTTTATTTTTTTGTACGAAAAACATCTTGTCATAAATATTTGATATTTTTTAATTATTCATTATATTTTATTTGTAATATAAAAAGTTGATTTAAACATAATACTGATGTAACTACAATTGTATGTAATGGTCAACAATCTGCAGTTTACTTTCTTCGTCAGGTAAATAGCTTATAATTTGCAACCTACTCGCGTATTGTGGTAGATGGGCTGAGAATTATACGTAGAAAATTATTTTTCAAAATTTTACCACAAGCAGCACTTATGTACAGTTGCCGTCAAGACACACAACATCACTATCAATTTCTAATCGATAACTTGGAGCACGGAGATACATTCATTTTCCTTCCCATTTGAATTTTTTGAAATTATCTCCGAAAGAAAATCGTAGTTTCTTCAAACGGCACAAATTATTTCCAACCAAACTCGCTAGCTAATATTTTGGATATTGTCTTTAATTATCGCCAAAATACCTAAGCATCCGAAAAAAAACCGCCAAAAAGAGCTAGAAGTTCTAAAAATATGAAAAAAAAAGAGCCTAAATACCTAAAAGTTCGAAAAAAAGAGCCAAAATTCCTCAAAATCTGAAGAAAAAAAAATCTTAAAATCCGAAAAATGGAGCCAGAATTTCTAAAAATCTGAACAACGATGACATCATCAAAGCTAGAAATAGCATTGAGGAATCACGAAGGAACAAAATTTTGACTAAGGTCTAATTACAAAAGTCATACTTTTTTCAAGAAAAAAATCGACATTATTCACTGAATCGTATGAAGAATAAAAATAGTCGTATTCTATTTTGAAAAACTGAAAAAATATAGGATACATTTTGGAATTTTTTATGAATTTGCTAGATTTTGCTGTACTGAAAAATATTCATTTTCACGAATGATCCTTTTCCCTGTCACAGTCATTTACAATAAGCACTCTGTTCTTACTTTGTCCATTACAGTGGCGGACTCAGAGCTCCATTTTGGGAGGGGGGAATCCAAATGTTTTCAAAGCATGGTAAGTTAAATGCTAAAATGGTGAGATTGTGTTTTTTTCAGCATAAAGGGGGAGGGGTTCAAGAAAATTGATTTTTTTGTGGATTATCGGTCTTTTTTTTTTGGATTTGGGGAGGAAATTTCCCTCTTTTCCCCCCTTGGATCCACCACTGGTCCATTAAACAATTGTGTACTTACTCCTAGGCTTATCAGTGTAACATAATGAAGATTGGGTCAAAATGACCCACTTGTGCCCCTTCTGTATAAATTAGCTTGTGTCGCTGAAAGGTTAGAGGTATTTTCCTCGTGGAGCATTGAATAGAAAAAAATACAGGTTTAACGGACTCACCTCTCACATCACGACTCGAGTAGCTTGACTGCATCGTTGACAGCATAACCTTTTCCCGAATAGCTGAAAAAAAGTAAATAAATAATAATTCAGTAAAATAAAAATATTAAATGTGTTCAGTAGTACTTTTTTCGAATGACTCGAATTAGCATTTTTATGAACTGAATACTCGTAGTGAACTGATTTTAGTGAGATTTGAATGTGTTATACTCGTATTTATACCCTCCGTTCCTGGACGAATTTGTTTTATTGAATTTCAAACTACGAGGGGCTTTTTCAAGAGCCCTAAAAACTTCATTTTTAGAGACTTCCAAAAATGGCCGGTTAGTTAAGAATTTAAATAGAAAAATCTATAGGGGCGCACATTGGCTAACATATCCACAGATAAAAATCGGTTTGGAGATGAGATCGTAAATTGAAAAATTCGGACAAATGAGTATTTTTACGAACAAAGAACCTACTACTTTTGCTGCAGAGGTTATGCAGCTGTTGAATAATTTACCTTTACTCTCATCAGCAAAAGACAAAAAATTCATAAGAACCCACTGGAAAATTTTTTCAATTCAGTCTTTTTTTTTAATGACATTTCGCCGCTGAAAAAGAATGAATAGATTAGATGCGGGTCAGTGGGAAAAATTAATTTGGATTAATGTAACAACCCTTTCTTAGAAAATTATTATAATTGTAGCTTATAATTTGAAAAATTCCTGTTTATATGAAAAGTGCATTCAGCCTTGGAGAAACTGCATCTAATTTCATATTAATAAAACCTCTGAATTTTAGATTAAAATTTATCACAAAAAAAAATCCATATAAGTTGGTAGGAGAAAATATGGTTTGAGTTAGAAAATAGTGGTGTAGATAGCCATAAACAGCTTAATCAAAATTAAAAGATCAACATCATTTCAATACCATTATGTATTTCGAGAAAAATCAAGGTTCCGAATTTTTTTTCAGAATTACGTGTAGTAATAAAAAAATTGTAAGAATTTTACATGAGCTTCGTTTTTCAATGTAAATTATCTCTCGCTTGAAATCATAATCCTTTGAATATAACTACGATGATTCATCCGCAGAAAGCGCCGAAGCAGTGATTGCGAATGCAAGGTCAGTCAGATCCTTCATCAACATTATTACGAGTACAACCAGACGTATATCATTAAATTAAATCAATTTTAAATTCGTTTTCTTTTTCACGAGATTTTTTTTATTTTACGCAAAATAGTGAAGACTGTAATAATTATACACGAGTACTTACTTAACCTTGCGTAAATATCAAAACTAGAATTTTCAATGGCAGAAATTTTTCAAATTATTGTAGGTTTCTCAAAAATACAAACATATTGTTTGAACAACAATTGATTATTATTGTAAAATTTTATACTTGACTTTGTATGTATAACGTAAATTAATATTCAAAATTACTCTCCTTGGAAAAAAAAAACCATTTACTATTCTATCGAAAAGATAGGTATAACTTATAATACACCCACCAACCATCAGCTTGTAACTCATTGATAAACTGACCATTCTGACTGCTGAGAACCCTACACACAGTTTTTTAAAATTAAGGATGTAGTCTGAATTTGCTTTTTCTGAGAGGTGAATTTTCGAAATTGCAGGACATTTTTTGGCGGTCTCGAAACACCTTTTTTTCGGGGCTTTGAAAAAATATGAGAAAAATGAAATTGAAAAAAACAGATTGGTCCAGGCATGAAAAATATTTTTAAAGATAACATATACAAATTTCAGCTTTGGTGCAAAACTGAACAAAAGAAATAAATGAATGTGAGAGTACTTTTTGGCTAAAAACTCATCAAAAATGATATTTTTACTATCAAAACGCAAATCCGCAACACACCTGTCAAAGAAATTACCTATTTTAACGTTTTCGAGAAGTTTTTCCAAACCCCTCCCTCACTCTACTCCACCTTTGCATCACGTCGTCTGCGACTTCCAATTACCACAGACCCCCGTTTCAAAAATAAGGGATTTATTTTTCCAAGTTATTCCGCAAAAAGTGTTGAATTAAAAAAATTATTTAAATAAATAAAAAATGATTGCTTCAAGTGTGCACTAAAATTCAAACAAATAATAATAAAATAAAAAAACTCAACTTAGGTAATTCACTAAACGCAGTCACTGGCTTCTTTTTAGTTTTCAGTTCTTAATCTTTTATAGGTGCACATTGAAGCCACTGACAGCGTTTCGTGAATTAAGTTTAGTTTTTTCATTTTATTATTATTTGTTTGAATTTTAGTGCACACTTGAAGCAGTCTGTTTTTTTTTTCAATAACTTTTTTCATTTGTGAATTTTTAGTGACTAACAGATTAGATTAAAAAACTTGGATTTAAAATTTCACAATTTCTTGGAACATATCTGTTCGCCTTCCAACTTAACTCCAAAAAATAAGGTTTTAAAAAACTGGCGAAAACCAGTTTGTTTTTATTCTGAATTGATCCAAATCACGTGAATTTTTCAATATTATAAATTAAATTAATGTTTTCCTTATGACTTTAATAATTATGCTGACTGTATTGCAAAATTTAATGGGAAAGAAGGGCGTCCGATTGGACCAATTTACATGCAAAAAACCAATGTAAAAAGTTATCAATATAGTTATCAATAAGTGTAGAAAATGTCGATATTTTCTATCAATACCACTGAAGAAAGCCAATATTCCTCCATTCTCTTACAACAAACAAATTCCTCATATTTTTATTTCTGTCCCAAAAAGGCAGAGATATGAATATGGATATGGCTGACAGTCGTATCCGTGCTGATATAATTATGTATTTTGTTACATGAAGCTGAATTCAGTGGGTAAAAGAATGAATTATATTTTGGTGTTGACGTGTTTCTTGGTTCTCTCATAATTAGCGAAAATGTGTCTCAATAGATTTTTCAGAGGTTTTGTGAAGGACAACGTGTTAAGGAAAAGGCTGGTAGAAATTTGCATGGTGTGCGATGAAAGACTCTAAAAAATACACAAATATACGTACATTAGGTATGAAAGAAATGATATGGGAATCCTGCACAATGATTTTCAGCAAATATATAAAACCAGTTCGATTTACTGATAAAATTGCTTGAAATCCAAATGGAAATCTTAATTCAAATTTTGGACTGGTATACCATTACCTACGTATTTTCAGGGTCAGAAGTTTTAAGTCGTAGTGTGATAATAGGGTGGGTAAAATTTTATTGAATATTCTGAAAATTCGAAGAAACACCGGCACCCATACGATATTTTAGCTTCGACAAAAATGATAAAATTTAACGGTATTCAGCGAAACAGATTGTAATTAAATATTTGGGAAACCAGTTCCAGAAAAATTTGGCAAAAAAACTACAGATTTTTGTACTGTCATTGGCAAAAAGGCAAATCAAAGCTTGGTCGATAGCGATGAAATTTGCATCAAATTATTCTTCCTTACTGTAGATCACAAAGTCCATTAAACGAAGGAAACTACTTGTACTTTTCAAATACATTATTCGCGATGTTGCGCAATGTTTCAGAGATTTTCAGGAAGAAGAAGAACAAATAGTACATAAGAGGAGAAAGAAGAGAAATTTTTTAATAGAATATGAGTATAAAATGTGAGCACAGAAAACTGACTAAACGGATTTCCAAAATAACGAAAAGAATTTAAATTTTATTAAGTATAAAAGAACTCAAAATATCAAGAAAATATCAATTTTTTTTCGTTGAATAATTGTAGAGTACAAAACAGCAAATACGAGTACAGTATAAATGAAAAATTAGAAATTAGACGACTTTTTATGGCTCGGAATTTAAAATTTTTCTTTATCTTTTTGGAGCTCTATAAACTTAAATTTGGTCAAGTGTAAAAGACTATAAGAAGATAAAAATTCTCTAGGAAATTAAAACATATTGATGTTAAATAATAAAAGTAATAAATAAATTTAATTAAAATCAGTTCGATCATCGAAAGAGTAACTTTGATGACCAAATTAATGAAAGGAATTACAGTTCATATGGTCTACGTAGATCAGTATAATTTCTGAAAGTTCAACTTTCCTTACCAACCTGGCGGGTTATACTTTGCTGCCACGTAGACGTGAAAAATCGCAAGTCACGATGAAATGAAAGTTTATAAATCGGTTTGGCGGGAGAGCTCACTTAACATGGAGAGCTCGGGGACTACGCATTTGCGTAGCTTTGACGGGCCCTGTTATAGTCACTAAATTTAAATTATTTTTGTTTAATTGTTTATGAATTGAATTGTTAATGTTATTGAACTTCTTTCTAATATATGTATAGTGCTAGTCACCCTTGGAGATTCAAGTAATGTTTTATTTATAAAAAATTTAATGATTTAAGTTGAGGTCTCTGGAGAGTACGTGCTTAAGGGCATATGCTCTACCAGAAAATGAGATGATTTGATACGGAGTTTAGAGAATTGCACCTGATAGATATTGCCGGGCAATCTCTACCACTATTGGCCAGGTTTTAGGTGAGCTCTTGTCTGGCCAAACGGGTGTCCAAACTGAGACTTTTTGGTTTTTTATATTTGATTTTGGTGTATTCTGGTGGCTAAGCTTCTTAACTTACTTAGATCAAACACTACATAATAAAATGTGACAAAATCCGAAATTTGCTACGAAGTCAACACCGACGTCTAAAAAATTGCTTAGCAATGTCGAATATAGGCAAAATATAGGCAATATCTTCAACACATGTGTTGCGGGTTTACTTTTTGGAAGCCAAAATAATTTTCACAAATTTTTATCTCAAAAATACACTTACGATTAACTTCTTTTTTTTTCAAGTTTTGCACCAAATTTGCTCCAATTTGGATATTACCTTTGAATATATTATTTTCTAGGGTAAGCCCAGACAAGTTTTTTTTTTTTCAATTACATTTTTCTAAACTTTTTTTCAACGACTGAGAAAAAGGGTTCTTTGAGTTTTTCAAAACATTGCTTATCCGGACATAGAAAATATGTTCATAAAAGTAACATATCAAGATTTGAGCTAATTTAATGTAAATCATAAATCGTTAACCTATTTACCCGAAGTGTCGTCTTGGCCCCATTTCCTAGCCTTAATTCTGTTATACCGATTTCTGCCACAGCCTACTCCTATTTTTTGGATTTTGGAACTTGCTCAAAGCTGCGTATTAACCCGATAGGGAATTATAGTCTTCAGTTTATTATTGAACCAAAAAATACTGAATGTTTTATCAATGTTGAAAAGTATTCATGTTTTATTTAAAACGTTTCATTTTCATTGCGCAGACGAGTTCTTATTTTTAATTACTTCGGCCAATACCTTCAAAACACTGTGCCGTTACCCGCGAACACTTTTTTTCAACATATTTTAACGCCTCACAAATAATCTAGGTATTCTTAATTTTTTTACTTCCGCCTGGCTTTGTTTGTTTTTTGTTTTTTAATGTTACTCAGTTTATACGTTGAATTGTTTTTCTTTCTTTAAAAGCAAATATATCTATTAATATCTTCGTGTGAAGTCTGTTATGTAAGCTTGCATCATGTGCTGGGTAAAAAGTTTCATAGTTCTCGAAAAATTATGTCAAAAAAATCACTGAAAAAATGAAGTATGTACCAGAGCTACAACTGAGTGCATTTTTTCAAGAAGGGCATACGTATCTGTAGATACTCGAAAAAATTATTTTCTGATCCCGCTTCTTTCTGGCACTGCAAACCGCATCTCTCTATCCTTCACCGTTGTTGAGAAATATTAAAAATAAGTGTCCTAACTCCACAATTTATCTCAAAAAAGTGAATTTCTTCAAGAAGGGCGTATCTATCTTGAAGAAATGCTATTTTTATTTTCCAAATAGACACATCTACTTGGGCAAAGCGGATTAATTTGAGTTTGTTTGAGTTTGTATCATACAGTACTTGCATTTAGATAGAGTTTTAGTTTCTTCTCTTTGTTTTTGATCGCTAGATCATCAATCATTGTACCGATATAGTAATTCATTACAATGTTTTTGATGCTCACTCTCATTTCTTGTTGTTGTTTTGTTTGTGTTTTATTTATTACAAGTTTTCAATGCAATTGTGGGTCACTTATTTGTGATGTGGTAGTCGTATTAGTCATTTTCAATCCATTTGGCATCGTCAACTTCAAAAAACTGACCAGTTTGAACATAAAAATGTAAGCAAGATGTTCATTTTTTTCAAGAAGGGCGTATCTGAGCTGTCCCTTCAGCCAAATATCATTTCTACCTCGGCTACGTAATCTATTAACTCATTAAGAAGTTTTGTAAAGAAGGAATGGGGCAATAAAATACAAAAAACCGCTTGTCTCTAAGTTATTCCAAAAAAAAGGTTACAATCAGTTGAATATTTCAATTGCGTTTTTCTCAGAATCACTTTTTTGCAGATACGCCCTTCTGTAAAAAATGCACTAAATTTATATTTTTGACAAATCATCACGATCTGAAGATTCATTTCATACACTCTCGACCTGATCATTATCTCAAATACATTATATCATAATGATCAGCTGAGCTTGATTTTAAAATAACTCGATAGAGACCATTCAAGACACCACAGGTCGACAATACACAAATCAAGTCGAAACAGTTTCAACTAAGTATATAAAACACCTACAAAATATTATTAAATTCTCAAAAATGCCTACAGTTTCTATTCAAACAAGATTCACACCAAAATTTGTAAAATCAACTGAGTGTCTAAAATTATGGTCTAAAAATATAGATCGAATATTCTCGGAAAAAAAAAAAAAAAAGTAGCTCACGTTAAAAAATTTTTTCTTACAATTCACACTAAATTAATATCAGTTCTTTCGAATATATCTGTACCTAAAGTTCGACGAAAAAATATGGCAATTTTTAGCTCACTGCGATGAAACACATATGCAGCAAAAACCAGTGAACCAGTTTTTTCTTCTTGATTTCAGGGTTTGTTTGGTTACTCCTCAAGGATGGATTCATTTTTATGAGTACGTATTATAAACGAATACAAAAAAAAATTCGGTTATATAATGACTTCGCAGGAACAGTTGATCCGTCCTGTTCGTCTCTTTCATTTATACAAAGTTTATTTCCCCACCAAAAGTGATATTCATATGCGTGCGTCTTGTTCTTAGTTTGAAGTTACACTCAGTAAATTCACTCGAACCCGAGTCATTCATTTAATTTACAACCGATTGATAATCGTTGAATGTAAAAAAAGAGAAAAAAATATAGTGCTACAATAATGGATTATTTAGAACCCATTACGAAAGAAAAATTGAAAATCATTTATGACGAATTTGGGGCCACGGAGGAATCGCTCAAAAATGATGTCAACATTCTGATGGAATGGTTGGAAAAACAACCCCACCTTCCAAATGTAAAAGGTAAGTAAATAATACCTTGGTATTAATAATTCATCTATTTATGTATGTAGAGAGCGCGGAAAAATGACCGGCTAAATTCGTGATGTTTGTTTTATCACATATATTCAACACTTTAACTTTACACTTTATAAAATTTAACTGAGCTATAAGCTTACAAACTCATACCACTATTTATATGAAAAATTCAAGCTTCCAGAAAATTCTGAAAAGTTCTACAGTTACAATTTTATGTACATCGTTCCAGAAACTGCTAGAAAAATCAATAATATCATTGATCTTGTAATTAGTCTCTATTATAGTGTTTCTAACAGATGGCGCCACACATCAATCAACTTTTCAATTCCACAACAAAAAATAAAAATGCTATTTGTATCATCACATGTGATAAGCCTTTGTGACGTCACGCACTTCTCAAGTGAAACAGACAATGGTAAATACTGAATAAAATGGGATACTGTATCACAAACATGGAAAAAATTAAGAAATGCAAAAGCATGGGTCTTCTAACATATTTTCCCAAAAATAGTGCGAAAGGTTTGAATCGATAAGAATATTATCAACTTTAATCAAAAGTTTTTAAAATGCTGCATGTTACATAAATTCTTAAACCTATCTAGAAAAAGATCACCTCATGTTTACTCAACTACCGGGTATATGGCCGGAGGTGGAGTGTTTGGTGAAATGTTTTTGTAGCCAAGCAGCTACCCTGTATATAGGTATATTGACTTCTAAAAAATTTCTTAAATTTTCAATTGAGTTTTTTAACCACAGTAATTGGATGGAATAAACCGTCGTATGCTCCATAATTTCCCCAGTCAGAATAACTCTTTAAATCAAGTGGAATCCTAATTAATACTTGTTAAGTGGATGGAAGTCATAATGGTTGCCATGCTACGTATCATGACCATCATTCACAGTGTAAAATAAGGTCATCAATTTACACGTTGATGCAGATGCGTTTATACAATGAAATGCCCACCTCAATCAATGGCAATGCGACATAAACTTACTCATTATGCCCAAAAATGTGTAAATATCTTGTTTACACTGGGGACTCATTTTTCATATGAAGTGTCAATACTTCGCTATCATCCTTTTTCTACCTCCAGAGAATTTGTAAAAATTGTTCATCATTTATAATCAGCTTTAGACTACCAAAAAATATGTAAGTCACAATTTTTGCTACTCAACCACCTAAATTTTGCCTTCCTTCTTCACTCGTTTGGTTCGTTTCGTACTCTTCTAAAGCTTATAAAATTTCGCTTTTACTCTAGCGATTTGTTCTACCACATGAGCTTTCAAATTGAGCCGACAAATTGAGCCTACAAATTGAGGGTACAAATTGAGGGTACAAATTGAGCTTATAAATTGAGGATACAAATTGAACCTACAAATTGAGCCTACAAATTGAGCCTCTCACAAATTCAGCTTATAAATTGAACGTACGAATTGAATTCAGTGGTTGAGGAGACTGATGAGGAGTAACTGCCCAAAACGCATTAAGTCAATTTTTACCAAAAATGAGTTAGTGATGCCAGTGAGTGGGTAGTACTCGTATTACCATGCACACTACCCATACATAATTCACTGAAGCCACGAACAATTTCCATGGTTTTTGATATTTTTAGGAGGGAAAGAGAAAAATGGACTAAAAAACATTATTATTCATGTAAAATATGAAAAGTTATATTCTTCAAGTTTGAAGAAAAACTACAAACGATAAGAACTGATTATGTTAAATTCTTTTTTTAAAAGTTTTTTCTCAAGAAAAGTTAATGAACCTTTTTTATATGTACTCGTATATACAATTGATGTAAAAGAGAATTCATCTTCGCCTTCACGACCCTTCGTGAAGGCTACAGCTATTTAGGGAGGTTTCCTCTTGATCACCTATATTTGTTCTCCTATATCTAAATATCTACTAATCCAAACTCTCATCTACATCATCTTTATCCTCCCTGCTGTGTACGTATGTGACGCGGAAAAAGTATGTAGAAGAAATGAAAATCTCTCGATAGCACATTTTTTATAATGGGTGAATTATAAAAACCAATGCGATCAAATATGCTAAAAAAAAGTTCTGACGTCATTATTTTATCTCTCTTCACCAAGTTACTAATTTCAACCAAAAAAAAAAAAAAAAAAATGATTCGATATGAAACTAATTTAGCGAGTAAGTTATATAAATGATTGCAAATTTGGAAGTAATTAAGGCAAATAAATTCAACTAACTAAAAAGATGCATAAATAAATTCAGTAGAAGTCCTAAATGGGATTTTTTTTTTGTCTTTTATCGAGCACCTATTAAACCAAAGAACATCTGAAAATCACTTGAAATTTTGGCAAAGTCTACAAATCATTGACGCAGTTGTCTATACCTATATAGATACATATTTAGATCATTCGAATTCTAGAATGTTAAGACATTGTAAAGATCAAACGGGATTAGGTAATTCGAATGAAGAAAATCTATTTCTCTTAATAATTGAAGCGATCGCTCAGCGCATAGGAAGACGTCATCAGAAAAAAAAAATTTGCAGACGCTTATCGGGTAAGATACTCCAACAACCATGTACTACAGGATTCTTGAATTTTTTGCTGCTTTTTATAAGAAAATAAATATTCAAAAGGATCCCAAATTCTGTTCAACATTTTCGTAGAAAAAAATTTCTTTAAAAAACAAAAAAAAAATGAAATGAGCACTGAAAAATAGAATTTGTAAGATTAATGATAAGTAGTTTTTATACTACGTTGTAGAACACAGACCGACTTCTATCTCATTTTTTATTTGCGAAAGAAATGGAAAAAATAGATTGTATCAAGGCCATCATTTTGTTAATATACAAGCAATAGGTATACGCAAAATAATCCCATAATATTCCCTTTTTAAAACAAAAGTTATTGCAGTAAAACAAAAAGCCAGTTTTTTAAAAATAAATATATCATCGACTCAGCAAATATTGTATTCAAAATTAGTTAATTGTTGAGTCAAACTATGAGACAGGAAACAACAAAGTGACATAAAAATGTTTTTTATAGATGCGTACATTTTCAGATCAGTTAATTTTATCTCCATTTTTTCATCATGAGATTAGAATTCCACATACGGTCTCATAATCGGGAAGACTGACGGATATAGAGAATATGGTACATACATTCATAGAACCAGAATTTTGCTTTCTTGAAAACTTAAGAAGTACACCGTACTTTACTTTTTGCACGAACCAAAACCCATCTTCATTATTATGTACATTGAGCTTTCATTCGATTCGCACAAGTCAATATTTTTTGTCTGTTTCAAAAACCTTGTCAGAATAGCTGATCATTTTGGTATCAATAAAACGAAGCACATAATAATTGAAATTGAGGAACACTATACACAACAATCAAGTTAATTGCTTCTATATACAATAAAAGCGCATAGGTACTAAAAATGCATCCGCATATAATTATTATGTTCATAAGCTCAACACTACAATAGCACCAAACATAGGATGATATCTATACTCTTCAACTCATCCCGAAATAATATATATACCTGCAACACCCTATACCTTATTTTCATTCGTTTTTTACATTTTAGATACAGAATGGCTGACTCATTTTTTACTGTGCTGCAAAAACAGCTTGGAAAGAGCCAAACAAAAGTTGGATGCTTATTTCACGACAAAAGCTCTAAATCCGAGTATATTTACTAAGCGAAAAGAAATGTTGGCGATCGCTCCATCTTTCAGTAACCTGATGTAAGTATAGTGAATCTACTCGTAAGACCATATTTTAATGAAAAAAATTCCATCAATTTACGAGTATAATGATTATATCGAACTGACAATGAAGAAGGTACTTCATTTGAATAAACAGATCACGTATGACAGGATCGTCAGAAAGGCACAGTACCTTCATTATCTACAAATACATAATATATAATCAGAACTGTTGTAACCCTGGTTGTTTCGTCTAATTTATCTAGTCAGGTAACACTGATTACCATTTTTCGTCTTGTCCGGTATCTCTGCCTTTATCATTGTATCGTGTATGTCAGTAGTTCAGTAATGAATATAATCTCCGTTGTGCAATGTTTGTCAAGTCTTTTCGTCAACCTTTTTCAAAGTGCCAATGCTAGTAGGTTGCAAAAAGAACCTTTCCCACATCAGTAGTGCATCCAGAAATTTTCAAAGGAAATGAGTGAATTTTAAATCTATCTGCAAAAATTAAAAATTCCATAAAAAGCGTAGAAAAAAGTACGAAGATTTCAGTTTCTAAGAGCGGGAGGGGGGTTTTAAATGAAAAAATTGTCTTGTCATTCCTATAGCAAACTACCCTTACACACTGAAAACAAAAATTGTAATTTTTACAATTTGGATAAGAAAACCGGGATAATTCAAGATTCATAGCAAAACTTACTACAAAAATAGTAGAAATTCTTATCCAAGATAAGTATTAAAAAGTACTACAAATACTAGAATATTCATTATACTCGTAAATAGGTATGTAGGTAGTAATTTTCAGAACTATGATGATAAAATGTTTCTGTTCTGGCTATGTATAATTACCATCTTCTATTATATTTCCCTCAGTGCAGCGAGTGGTCGTTGCAGCCAAATTCGCAATGAAAAGACATGATATGTAAATATAGCTTAAAGGTTTACAACAGAAATTTATAAAGCAAATAGCAAGACACTTGAAAATGACAAGAGAATTTGGTTCAAAGCTTGCATAAAAAAAAAAATTAATGAAGTAAAAATGGAGATGAAAACGGATCTTCTGAGAAATTCGAGATTCTAGGTTTTGAATTTGATTCAAAATAATTATTATAACGAGAAGAGACTTAACTTTTTATGATTCAATATGGTCGATGTAATAGATACATACTCGTATGATAATAAACTTGACTAGACATACTCCAGTTCATTGATAATAGCTAAAATTTTGTGATTTTGAATTTCACCCCTTCGTTTCATTGCGTACCTTTCAAACTACCTTTCCAATTTTTCAGGTGTTTTTTAGCATTGCCGAAACTAACCAAGGACGGAAAACGAGTTATCGTCCTCAAAATATTTCAAGGAAGTACATTCAATGTAACTTCTGAATTGTTGGTAAATTTCGCCCAACTTGCATACGATATACTCATGAAAGTGGATTCTGCATCGCAATACATCATGATCTTTGATATGGAAAACACGACAGTACAAATAATGGCAGTTTGCTTTCCAGTTATGAAAAAATTAGTTGATCAAATCACGGTAATTGTTTTGAATTACAACTTATACTCAACACAATCCTTACGATATCGATATAATCCCAATCCTATCGCTCATAATAATCACTCGGTGTTCAGTGAGAAGTGTGCCCAACTTGAGATTTGCATGCAACCTAGTATTAATAAGGCAAAACTGCAGAAGTTGCTCTTTATCCATAGTCTGTTATTCAAACTGACTGAGCTACGGGCCCTTGAAAATTGAGTAGTGAATGGCAAACTTTTTGGTATATTTTCGCCGATTAAAATTCTATGAACTATCCTGAAGGTAGCACTTTTTACCAAATCTCGACATCTGCTTTCATTCTCGAGATATGGCCAGTTGATTAAGTTTCGGACTTGATCATATTTTTTTATAATATTCAGAGTCAAAGTCATCAAAATAAAAACATCATCCTTCAAACTGGTGAAAACTTGTAGCTTGAAATAATGTGCTAAAAAACTTCCACTTTAACGTCAATAAAAGGTCATTATCATATTCTATTCATTTTTACAATATTATTCATCACAGTCTTATTAAAGCGTTTAAAAATTTTTTTTTACCATTTTCTAGACTAATAATAATAAATATGTAACTGAGAGACTCCAAGAATAGAAAAAAAGCGATTTAGTAGACTAGAAGACTGATATTTGGCAAAAAAAAAAATCTATCTAAGACAAGAAAGGGATTTCTGCAGGCACATTAAATGCTCTCTATCGGCTGTTCTATCCACATTAAAGACTATTCCTTTGGCATACTTCAAAGTTCAATAGTTCATCTATGCATATTTCAAATTTCATTGACCTAGCTCAATTTTAACATCACTTTCGCTCACCTGCAAACTTCAAATGCGTTTTTCTCAAAAGTGTATTTTTGCACAAATCTCCTACTTGCTTTTCATTCCTCAATTTATAGGTCTAGGTAATTACGTCATGTGTTTAGGCTCATTGCATTTGTCTTGAGCAGAGAAATTCAACCAACCCAAACACATAATTTTCAACACATAGGAGGTACCATATTTAGCAGACCACTGAAGAAATATTAAAAGTAAAAATTTCTCTACAAATTAGTTTTTTTTTTCAATAGATCAACTACCTAGTTTCTTGTTATTTTGTCAGTATAAATATTGTAATTTTGAAAAAATAATAACAGTAATAAATGAACAAATAAACCGCCTTAATTTATATTACGAGAATGTTTGGTAAGAATTTCTCAACAAGAAATGATAAACAATAATAGAGATTACCTAGTTCTTTGTAATTGTCTAAAAAAATGTCTATTTTTGGCGGGGGGGGGGGGGGGAATATAGGTATGTAATTTAAGAATAAAAATATTTCTCTCCATATCTATGTACGATAAAAAAAACTTTAGTACTTTTTCATTGCAAAGCCACCGAGGTGTATGAGGACGTTATCAAACCTACATGTACCCAAGATTACGAGGCAGGATACCCAGTATGATGAGACCTGATGATTTTATCTTAAATACAAAAGCTAATATCTATCGATATTTCATCAATTAATTGAAATGGAAAATTTATGAAGGAGAAAGTACAATCGAATGTAAAACGAAAATCCTGTGGCGAAAATAAAAAAGTTATCACATTTATAATAATAAAAGTAATTATATTTCATTATTAATTTACAGAAAGTCAATCCATTAAGAATTCAAAACTTTTATGCCGTAAATGTTTCATCAGCTGTTGAGCCCTTAATCAACTTTTCTATCAGTTTGCTGTCAAAAAAACTAGCTAGTAGAGTAAGTATTTTTCTTCTTCAACTTTGGTAAATTACAATTACTGCTGGCAAGTCAGACATACTTATCATCTAGCTTTCCAGTCCAACCATTTTAAAACCAATATTTTGTTATACCGTAGAAAGGGGAGTGATAGAATCTTAGGATAAATAACTTTAAAACTTATATTTTTTACTTTCACTGTAGGATTTTATAATATGTTCTTTTTCATATTGTAAATGAATGAAATATAAGTTTCAGTTGACAGATGAAACATAAACGTCTCCTTTGAAACTAAATTCAATGTTCCGCTAAGCTTTTGGAGCTATCAATACAACAAAATTTTTATTGGTTTAAAATTTGACAAGTGCGAAAACCCAAGTTGTGGAAAAACAACTCGATGTGTGCCGTAGTCCCACTTTCACCTTGAAATGGTGTACCTAAAAACTTATTTTTGAGAAACTCACCCTTATTAGCAATTTTTGAAACTAGGCTTCTTCATACTTACGAGTACATCAATTTCTTTCTCTACCCAGACAGTAGTATGGAAAAAAAAAGCTAAAGACTTGGCCGAAGTCATTGATGAAGAAGTATTACCGGCAATTTATGGAGGAACTGAAAAACCATTCGAAGATCTTAGAGGTAGGTATTGGCGGAAATCGCTTGAATAAAAAAAAAATGAAAAAAATGGTATCATTGAATATTCTTCAATCTGAATTTCAGATCAGTTTCTCGAATCTACGAAGTCAATAGGTGATTGGTTAGAATCTGCAGAGGCGGATATAGCAGACTTGAGCAAGAAACCCACTGATAATGGCGTGTCAATAGATATTGGAGATTATGGTGTAGAGGGAACTTTTCGTAAAATTAATTTAGATTAATAATACCAATTTATTTTTACTTGGTATTAAGGTATCTCTTCGTTTTTTCCCCATTTAATTTTTCAAGAAATTTTATCATACGCATAATATATTATAATTATATTTAATTTGTTGTTCATAAATAGACTTGAGTGCTTCTGGATAACTTGAATCAGTACCATGCCATATTTCCCAACTTGAGACTTACTATTATGAATACGAGTTTACGATAATAATTTATTTTTTTCTAAGTGTGAAATGAAAATTAAACTTACATTATTATTATTTTTTTTTTTGATGGGTACTACACTGCTCATAAATGGCAAATTAAAACATAGGAAGAGGTAAAATCAGGGATGGAAATGATCAAATCCGTTTCATTACAGTATCGTTTTAATGTACAGCTATTGATTTGGTACCATTATCAATGTATAACGTTATAACATCATTTTCTTATCATTATGATATTGTTATGGATATCGTTTTTGTCTTTCTTTTTTTTTTTAGTGGTGCAAAGTAGCAGTGGTGTAGTAGTGTGTGGGCTGCATCCGAGTTGCGGCCAAAAACCAGAGGGGGGGTAAAAAGAGATGTCCGAATTGCGGCCCGAAAGATGTTCAAATTGTGGCCCAAAAGATGTTCGAATTGCGGCCGCTGAATTAAATAGCCTATCATGCATACAATATTATCATAATGCTCATACGAGTACAATGAAAACAATTTTGTGATTGCAGGCAAGCCTACAAGTAGAATCACGTATATATTTGCAATAGTTAACTTACTCATTTCTTAGGTCTATATATTTGTAATTTGTGAGAAGGAAACTCATCTTCACTTTAAACAAACTCACAGTTCTGTTTAAAGTAAAGTGCGAGATACATCAAAATGTTTAATGAAAAAGAGAAACCTTCAAAAGTCATAGAAAATTTTTTGATTTCACAAATTTTTAGTGAGTGATATAGAAAAGTGGTGTTGCACCAAAAAAATGTGTTTGGCATTCATCAAAATAAGTCCTGATGGTGAAACTGTGGAAGAAAACTTGCAACATAACCATCCACCTGATCAAACTGCAGTCATGAATTGTCAGCAAGTCAGTAACACAGTCAAAAGGAAAGCTGTGGACGATCCGAATGAAATACCACGTAAATTAATCTGCGAAGCACTGCAACCTCACTCTCTTGAAGTATTGACCAATACAGATTTAGCATATGGGCCGCAACTTGCACATCTTATTAAATTCAAGGGGCCGCAACTCAGACATCTCCACTTTTTTTAACGGCCGCAACTAGGTCAAAAATTATCTGATGGGCCACAATTCTGATTTTGCCGCTGTGTGTAGCAGAAGAAAGCATTGTTTATTACTTTATTTGCTCGACTAGAAACTTTAAATAATGAAAACAAACATATTTTTGAAGTACGAAAGTTAGAAAGTTGAAACTGTAAATCAAAGCATTTGTAACGATATTTTATAGATAAGTTACATTTTTCCATTTTGGTTACGTACAATTACAGTAACGTTATAGAAATTGGTTTTGGTACCACTACCATAACATTATTTATAACGTTATAACGTAACATTTTCCATCCCTGGGTAAAATCCCCATATGTCCATTTTTTATTTTTAAAAAGTGGCAATTCTCAGCTGTTTAATAAAATCTGTTTCTTCAAGTTTTTCTGAGTCCACTTCTGTTTTGTTATCTATATTAGAAAGCATTAACGATGATGATGATGATGTAGCATAATACTTATGCTGATGCACGCCTGTAAAATTGACTCTATAGTACACCATAAATCACACCTTTTGCCTCAGAAATAACCCTTTATGGCCTTGTCAAGACAAGAGGTACCAGATAGGGGTAACTCGGCACATTTGGGACTTTTTTTCAATTTTATTGAATTTTACCCGTTTCTAATATACTCGTACTGGCTACACTATTTAACCATTTCATCACATTCAGCACAATTTTCCCGTTAAATCGACTGCTAAGCAATAATTGTAAATAAAGAATCTGCAATTTACAATGAATGTTTGTTGGTACATACGACCAACTTTGGGGAAACAAATTGTGACGTTCCCAGTATCTTTGTATGTACCTATTATGCCACAATTTTTTTTCTTTATAGACCTATTTTCTTTTCAATCGAAATTTCTTTGAATAGTTTTTTTATTAATTTTCATAATTTTTCCAATATGTTGCATTAAAAATCTATTGTGAGCAAAGTTAGCAGTTTTGCGGGTAACTTGGCACATTTAAAAGAGAGGGGATATTTCTGCACTTAGAACTGATGGATCAAATTTTTGAGAGCATAGTTGAAAAATAGAGCCTTCAACTCACATTTTTATATATTTGAAGTATAGATTGTGATTTACAATGTGGGAAATAGAGTGATGAAGTTGGAAAATGCTGAAAAAGTGTGCAAAGTTACCCCCATTTACGGTAATGCTTTGGGACGGACAATTTTTCTGCCCTCGTTTCTCCTACCGCTATTTGGTATGAACATCACCCACATCTGTTGTCCAGGGCTTTGCTACTGGCTACCTTCAAATGACAGACCCCAGGTCATCTTCGTTGTCTTCCACGTTTGAGTGGACCTCAGCAAGTGCATTTTTTCAACTGAATTTTGAATTAGTTTTTTTTTTAGCGTCTCAAAAAACTTTCTTTTTTGCGGCTTTAAAAAAAAAATGACTATTCAACATAAAGGGCATGTTCAAGGGTAACATAACCTTCGAGCGAATTCCATGCAACTCATCTTAAAAAAATTTTTCGAGTCTGAAAACATGTGAGAAATTGTTATACCTGTACTGCTTGCCAAAACGCCAAATCGCAAAAATAACATAAAATCATCAAAAAGTCTTTGGCAGTTTGCCGTTGTTAGTTTTTTCGGCGTCGATGTCGAGTTTATTTCGACAGAGAACACCCCTATCAAGTTGAACATATTGCATATCGCGTGTTTGCAGGCATTTCATCCATTCAGAAACATGGGAGCTCGCTTTTGAATGAAAAGGGAACGTGGAATAAAATAGAAAATTTCACGATGAAAAATTTTGAATTCATGTAATGTTTTTCTTCATTTAAAATTTAAATAACAGGCAAGAAGAATAGAAAAAAACGATGATCAAAAGCCTCTTGAAATAAGTTTTTCATATTTCTTGAGGATGATTATACAATAAACGCATCGTCAGTGAGTCTCCAAACTGAGTTTTTCGCATTCCCTCGCCTCAAATTTTGATTTTTTTTAGGAAAAAGAAAATATTCAAAATTCTCGAATATAAAATTGTTCCAAAAAAAGTCTCTCTTTCTGAATTTTGAAATTGACTCTGTGAAAAACTGATTTTATGAGCCTTTTGATTCCCCATTTTTTGTATTTGGTGTGTTTCGGATTTGCATTTTGGCAGCCAAAATTAACTACAATTTTCTCGAGGTTTCAGCTCAGACGTATTATACTTTTGATTTACTATATTTTCGGTGAGTTTTGAACAAAATTTTTTCAAATTTGGATATATTATTCTTGAACATATTTTCTATGCCCAGACGAAGCTGTTTTTTTTTCACATTTTTTCACAGTCCCCAAAAAAAAAGATGTAGGAAAAATATTACTTTCTGCACTGAAAACTGTTATGGTTTTCCTTATTTTATAAATATGTGTTGCGAGGTATTGAACATCCATTCAACGCCAGCTTCCGAGAAAACAGGTTTCAATTTATATGTCACCAAGATGAAAAACAAAGAAGACGACGAAGCAGCAATTTTCTTCAATCATTTCATTTCACATGGCATTGAGCCATTGATTCTACTTTTTTCTATAAAATTTTATTAAAATCTCTTTCTAATGACCTTGACTGAAGATATTATGGGTATCAAATTTTTGTATCCAATTTAAAATCGTTTTTACGGGTAGTTTCTTTTGCAAAATTGAATTTTTAGAGGAATTTTTTTCACAGACAACGATTCCAGTCAAAATGGAGATTAAGCATAGGCACATTATTTTTCATATCATTTTCCACACTTTGTGCCAGTATCAGTGAAAATGTAATCGAGAAAAATAGAAGTGAAAAAACTGGAAAAATAAGGTAAAAAAGAAGAAAAATAAAAGTGAAGAAGAGTAAGATTATAAAAAAATTGGCAGACTTGGTAAATAAAGAGACAACATTTTGCACTGCGGCTGGTAGTGAACTTCATACAGCTTTTCAAAGCAGGTTCTATAAATACTTCATATCGCCAATAGGTACCATTCTTTTATGAAAAAACATTTTTCATTATGAACTCATTAAGAAAAAAATACAGTGGAATTTGGAGAAACTAATTCGAATGTAAACTATACGTATATTACCGCAGTTCAATGACTCTTTCTTTAAATTTGTTCGAAATCTTCGAACTATCGACATTGTTAGAAAATTCATTCACGACCAATAATAAAATGAAAGGTGATAATAAAAATTGCTAGACTTCGTTCAGCTTATCTGACGAAATGTTTAGCCTCGAAATTTGAGAAACAAGAAACAAGTCATTTTATATAGAAGTGCGTGAAAAAGAAAAAAAGTAATTAAATTAAAAAAAAAAAAACTGTCATTTTACTAAAACATGCGGAAGAATTCATTATAAAGAGAAAGAATTGGTGGAGGAGAGCAAAATTAAGGAATGGGACAAAAATGATAAATATTCGGCAAAATTCAAGAAAATTACGCATTTGAATTAAAAACTCATTTGGCGGAAACTAAGTAAATTTGATACGTACAAGAGAATAAAAAAAAAGGTAAGTACAGTATAAGTGAACAAAATTTAATGTTGAATTTTAGCACCAATTCCAGTTCTGAAACAAGTTACCAAGCCAAATTTTCAGCATTCGAGTAAGAATCTAAACGAGAAATTATTATTCTTCTTAAGAATCGGGAAGGTTTCGTTTTCAAATTAATTTGGCAGATCAACTGTGAAAGCTGCAGATAACTGGATTAAAAGAGGCAATGATTCATTTTCAAAAAATAAAAATTAATTTAAAAAATAGTAAAAAGATAGGAGAAAATAATGCTATTTTTATCCTTGAATTAAATATCATGCTAAATTATATTTCAATATTTTATGCGATTTTGACACCGACTTTTAAAATTCACGTGGTTAACTCTCAAGACTTTAAATTCATTTACAGTTCAAATTTGTCCAGTAGTTTCCCGGTAATTAGCCTTCACAGTTGGTGATTTATAAACAGACCCTCCCAACACATATAAAAAATAAATAAAGAAAGAAATATGAAAATGCGAGACGGGTATTTTTGAAATCCTGATCAAGAAACGAGTGAAAATCAGACCGAATTCGAAATTAATAGAAGGTTTAATTCTGTCAAGCGAAGTTGTGAAAAAACTCAAGTTCAAATATGCAGGACATATTATGCGAGAGTCTGGGTCAAAGTGGAGCAAAATTCTTGCTACCTGGGTTCCACATGATGGTAAAAGAGGAAGGGGGAGACCAGTCACAAGATGGGGGGATGAAATCAGAGAAAATTTTGGACCTTCCTGGCCCACCATAGCGGGGGACAGGAAAAGGTGGAAAGACCTGGCAGAGGCTTATGCCCAAAAATGGGCGATCGAAGGTGGAGGCGTCGACTGAAGTGCCGTCCACTTACCTTGGATCAGAGCTTATAAAATAAAAAATTAATTTAAAAAAATTAATTCTATCAAAAACCTGCTGAAAAAAGGTTCTGCAATGCGCATGAAGAAAATAATGTAATAGCCAAAAGATAAATTCACATTGGCGAATTTGTTAGACCTACATCCACTAATTACCTAAGTAAGGAAATTGATTTATTCAACCAGATGAAATATAAATAATTTAACAAAAAACGCTTTTGTTGTGTGCGTGTGTGTGTACGTTTCAGTCACGTCTTCAGCAGGCAACAGGCAACGCTCGCAGCGCTGCGTTTTTCGAAAAAATGCAACATATCAATTTCGTTAAGAATTGAGTGAATCGAATAAAAGCGTATAAAAAGCTATGTCATTAGCAATACTACTAATTGTTGAAAACGTAAAAATTATTTTAACATAAAAAATTTCCTTGAAAAATGTTTCATCATTTTATATCTACTTAAACCAATAATATTATTTTCTAGCAGAAATATAGAAATTAACAACCGTATAAGTACATAAAATAATAAAACTAATGCATAAATTAATTTTTTCAATTTTTTATTTTTTAAGTAATTAAGAAAAAAGGCATGATTGCAAAATTAACTCATAAATTTTCTGATGAATCAAGAAATATAGTAGCTATGCACTGAAATGAGTTGCAAGTTTTACCCTTTCGTTTTGTACATTTTAAAAATTATTATAGTTACCTGCCTTATTCCAAAGCAGGGATAAAGATAAAATAATCAGCTAATTACCCTTGCTTTCTCTTCTCGTTCTCCTAGAGGACTATAAGTATCTTGAAAACAGGTTTTTTTTCCTCCGGCTTTTTTTGAAGTTTTCTTACTTATTGCTCTTTTTTTTTCTTCGCTACATGTAATAACGAACTCCTTCACTTCAAAGTTTGTTTGTGTGATGATTGAACGTAAGAAACAAACCTCGTGGGCTAGGAGCTGTAATATTTTTGACAGTTTCTTAAATTTCTGTATCTTTTGCCAATAGTAGTTGATTTAAAACTGTTCTCTTGAGATATACTTAATATTCATTTACTTATAATTTTCATTCAATAACTTTTAAAAAATTTTGTACGTATTTCGGGAGGATCAGCTGAGTACAATGTCTCCAAAAAAAGGATATTTTGAGCCGTTGACGGAAGCTCAAAAAATAATAATTTATAAAGAATTCAACATAACAGACGAATCGATCAAAGAAGACGTGAAGCATATAATAGAATGGTTAGAAAGGCAGCCGCATTTACCAAACATAACAGGTAGGTACTATTAATATAATTAACTCGTTGAACATAAACATTCAATGCAAGTACCACTTTCATCAGCTCCTTTTAATTAAAATTGTTATGAAGTTCTTAAAAATTTTGAATAGATATAACCTTCACAAAGTTTGAGGAGAACCAACTACACCATTTACCGTTGCCATAGGCCAATCATTTGAGTTTGATAGAAAGTTGAAAGAATATATAGCTATAACATTCTATGAACAAATTAATAAAGTAACCTGGCCTCTGATCAGGACTTTTCAATTTTATATGTATAAGCTGGTTTTTCAGTTGGTTGTCACTTCTTTTTGACTGTCGCAATATTTTTAAAACGCCATTTTAGTGGTCGGTAAAAGTTGACATTTTTCAGGCACAGCATGACTTATAAGTTAAACAAAATTAAAAATCAAAACTCCGCCAAACTAGCACCCCACAAACATTCTTTCAGAACAAAATTGTTAAAATTTAAAGCATTCCTGTAAATGCATTTTTCCCTTCACTCATTGCAAAATAGTTTGTTCCGAAAATTCAAATCGCTTTTTTTGAAAATCAATTTCTTGAATGGAGCAATTCATTTTGCCTCGATTTAAATACATACCTACTATTATTATTCAAAATTTTTTACAATTTAATTTCTAATAAAATATTTCAAGTTTGGAATTTTACAAGTTCACTCATCTTTTACGGATATTTTTATATTTTTATCTTATCTGCAGCTCGAAACTGCTATGTCAGTCCCATTTTGCACTTGTAAGACCCTTCAGCGGGTCTCTCATTATGTTCAACAGATGTAGGTACTCGTATATGAGTGATTCTACAAGAATATTGGTTTTCTTGTCCGGTCTGAATATCTCGCCAACCAGAAGAGATTACAGTATTTTTCTTTTTTCATATTATGTAGAGTACCACTATAGTTCTATACTCTATACATACATCAGAAGTTTTGTAAATCTCTTCCTACAGGAGTAAAATTTATCCTAACTGGTCAAAATGTCTTTGGACCTATCTATCCCAGGCTATGTTCTCAATGCTATAATTAGCTCGAATAAGCTTTCTTAAGGTAGGTACTTAGGGCTGAACTGGTGCAGAGATATTATTACTCATCTAAGCCCGTTGGAAAATATATACACAGTATAGAAATTGACTTCATTTCTTTGAGATAGGGTAGTAGCCATCTTTGAAAACCGTACCACACCTTTTTTGTCTTCCGACCTACCCTATTTTTAACAGCGAAAAACAAGTTTTATCATAATTTTGAGAATCCAAAAAATTGTCAATATTGTGCGTTATCGACACGTTTACGATTTTCTATCGGGTGCCATGCCGTTGTTTTCAATAATATTTTTGGGATCTGTACACACATTTTTGGTAAAAAATAACAAAAGTCATCTTTTAACCACCCTAAGGAACGCCACTAGTATTATGTTACACTGACATGACTTCTAAGACTTTGATACGGCATGCTGCACTTTTTTCTGCACAGTTCTGGAAGTGTATAAGACTTGACTTGAAATTCTAATTGCTACTCGAGAAGGGGACGATGTACTTCCAGACTTTTCTCATTTATCCAGCTCCAGAAGTCAGACACAAACACAAAATTGTTAGGGTACTTTCCCAAGGGTCTTTATACACCCAAAAATGTGCTAGCTCAACCCAGTGCAATGGGATTTCATGTGAAAGTGTTCTATTGGTTCCCTGTAAAATTCAAAATAGCGTACTTATCTTCTTCTTGCAGATAACCTGTTCATGGGTATTCCATGAGAAATACACATCTGTCATGTTTATCAAGTTTTAATTAGCAGGGATATATAACTCGTTAGTTAGATCTCTGCTTTTCAACCTGCAGTTTCCAAGATCAAATGCAGGAGGCACTTAAAAAATGAAGTTATAGAAAGTGCTATATTCCACATTAGTGAACGCTAGTACATGCAAACATCGGAACCTATATTAATATTTATTCATTTTACATTACCCACTACCCTTAACGGCAGTATTACTGTGAAGCTCCCCCCCCCCTCCATTTACTAAGGGCTAGGTACATTAGTATAATGAAACGCCTACAAAGCGCGTTGTATTTTAAAGGCTAAACGTGCCCTTGGCACATTAGCCTAGGTACCTGTTCGCATAGAAGTGTAATATTATTTTGAGGTACTGCATAAGTTGGAATTGAATTATTGAATTCAAAACCATGATAGAAACCTTCGGTTTGCGCCAACATTTAGCAAATACAGTGCAGTTCATTAAAGCATTAGAGTAATCGAAGCAAACAGAGAAAAATTATTGATGAAAATACTAAGTTTTTGAGGCGAAAACATATATTTCATCATTTTTTATATTTTTTAAAATAATCAGACAAAAAAATGTTACACTTCCATTTAATTTCAAAAAAAAAAGAAAAATTGGCAACAAATATTGCTTCGAATATTTTGCATAATACTATTTACATTGATAATGTTTCTCGGTCTGCTTCAACTGATCTAATTTTATACACTAAATACACGAGAAACATCATATTAGCAAAATAATAATGCAAACAGGAGATTTTTAACTCCCACGGTTCTGACCATAAAAAATTTTTGAAAATAATTACTACAATTGGTGTGGGGAATTTCTCATCTTTCAGCTTTATTTATTTGTCAGTGATGTTCAAACTTTGTGTAAGGTAATATTCCAGCGAACCATGAGAAAAAATTTTGATTCATGTGGTCTAACCTCACATGTTTTAGAAGTTATCTGATTAGTATGTATTTTTACGGCCGCTTTGGGTTTCTTATTGTTTTTCATTAAGAATTAGGTATTTTTTGTTCACGGTAACCTTAATAGTCCAAAAAATCCAATAGGTTTTTGATAGATCGAATGCTATAAATATTTACTTTCATGTTTATACTCATCTGGTTCAGTAAAATAAATTTCAACCGGCAATAGATAGCGAAAAAAATTTCGAATCAGAGAGTGAATTTCCATCCAAACGGAAAATTTTCCAATCATATGTCACAGTTTTGGTGTCGAGATCAACTTACTTTTGGTATCAACCAACTTTTCAAATTATTGACCAATTTGAAAAAAATGTTTTTATTTTTTTATTTTTTTTTTTATTTTTTTTTACTTATTTTTTTTTATTTTTTAAAATTTTTTTTTATTTTTTTTTTGGATAACCAAAATATAAATTTCAATTTTTACTATTCCAAAATTAAAAGCATTTAAATACGCAGAAAGTTTTTTATAACAATATTGTTTATTGAATTGCGATTTGCAGTTGACAGGGAACAGACAAATCAACCTTGAGATAGCGAACTTTATCCAAGTGTATCAATAAGAATTTGAATAAATTGATTAATCTGCATAAAAAAACTTTCGACTTTGAAATAAAATCTCGAATATCTTGAATGGGTATTTAGTATTCCTTTAAGAAAAACAAAACAAATACAGATAGGTAAACAAGTTCAAGTTTTTTGAGAGGTATTTGTTGTCAGAAAAAGTGAATAGGTATTTCAGTAACGCGGCTAATATTGTCAGAAAAATTTAGAAGGAAATTTTTTCTTCAGGTTTAATCGAGTACCTACTATTTATTGCTCACTTTTCCAAGCACTCACACGTACATATGGGTGATTCTACAAAAATGTAGACTTACGTCTGTCCCACCAACCAAAAGAATTGAGGCAATTTTTTGTTTAGTACGTTGGAGCACAACTGATTCTACTTGATCCATGGATGTATTCCAAATCTCCTTTTATATAGGTAAAATTCTGCCCCGGGAAAATCGCATTGGTTTTTCATGCAAGATAAGCAGAAAAATGAAGAAATCTGAAAGAGTGTCAAAAACTCTCTTTCAATTAACTTGCATATTATATTTTTTTGAATGTCATTGCAGATGAGCGATTGATAACCAACTTTCTAGTTGGTTGCAAAAATAGTCTAGAAAGAGCAAAACACCAACTCGAGCATTATTTCATAGGTAGAGCTAAAATGCCCGACGCATTCGCAGAAAGGGAACGTTTCATGAATCCGGTGCTACAAACAGCCAAGAAAATGTAAGTACAAACTGTCTACCCATACTTAAAGTGAAATAATTTTTTCACAACGCATGCATGAAAAATGGAGATAAAGATACCAAAGGGTCTAGCAGGATAAGATAGGTGAAATGACCTTTTTCGAATTTCGACCTGAAACTTGGGGGTCAGGTTAACCATGATGAAAAACTAATTCAGCCCAAATTTCAGCCCCCCACCTCAACTGGTTGCCCCCTGGGGAGTGAAAATGTGTTTTGGCCATTTTGAAGGTTTTTTGCCCATAACTTTTTTCATAATTGTTCATTTGATTTGAAATTTTTATGATAGTTAGTCCTCTATGAGCTCAATCTACCACCAAAATTTCGCGGTTCCAGCTCCAGTAGTTTTCCAGTAACTCCAGCTGGAAATTTTGGAGCTTTTTACCCTATGGAGTCTACAAGTTGAAATTTTCACTGATGATAGCTTATCTAGTCTACATTACACCCATATAATTTGTTTTCCGAAATTCAGGGGGGACAAGGTAGTTTTTTGGCATTAAAATATCAGTTTTTTCATATTTTCATAGTAAATCTCCCATTATATAACTACACCAAAGGCATTACTTGCACATCAGTGCACCAATTCCACTAAATGGTAGCTACTAAGCCTAATCTCCCACAAAGTGACAGTACAAGTACCAGGTGGCGTCATGGCGTCATATATGACGCCATTTGAATATGACGCCATTTGAAATTTTGAGAACCACTGACTTGTGTCATACAATGCCACCTGGTCCTTTGAGGTTATTCTTGTGGTGTCATATATGACGCCACCTCTTACTTTGAGTAATCTAGTGAAACCTGGTTTTTCTAGTGTTAGAGAATGATTCTTTGTCCTCCTATAAATTATTAATACTATTCCTCTGTTTGATTGCACCTACACATACATAGCTTAAGATATCTCAATATGCTATTTTCTAAATGACATATGTTGTTCTTGTTTGGCCCATCCGAAAAATTGTTCTGGTTACTAGGGTGGTCCTTATTTATAGAAGGAAAAAAAATTTTTTTGCAATTTCTGCTCCCACCCTCAGATTTGTTCCATTTCATGAAAAATAAATTCCATTAAAATTTCAGCCCCCTGAGTTGAAATTAAGTGGTGACTTAAGGGGGTTGAAAATTCATATATGCAAATACTGGCATTATTTCACATTATCATCTATATCACATAGAAATAGACAAAAACATGCATTTTCTCCTTCAACTTATTAGTAAAATGAAGTGAGATGCATAGAAAATAGATCTGTGGGATTTGAGAGGGTTTGGACCTACCTTTAACCTAACTAAAAAATCACTATAATATGTCTTTTTATCAAAAAAATGTTTTTCTCATTATGAATGGCAGAAATGAAAATAATGAAAATATTGAATAAATTCTGTAATAAGTATATTCTCTACTCATGAAGGTTGGTTTTGAAAACTATAATACTTGGATGTCAACGGATGAATGGGGGGGGGGGGTTGGTTGTGGCAAAGTAAGTCTTTTTGTTCACAATTATTCACAATATTTTCATTATTTTCATTTGTTGCGTGACGTTGAAACGCGTTTTTCTCAAAAACTTGTTTTCGCACACTGGGTACCTTTTTTCGGCGAATGTCACATATGTCATTTAGAAAATAGCATATTGAGATATCTTAAGCTATGTATGTGTAGGTGCAATCAAACAGAGGAATAGTATTAATAATTTATAGGAGGACAAAGAATCATTCTCTAACACTAGAAAAACCAGGTTTCACTAGATTACTCAAAGTAAGAGGTGGCGTCATATATGACACCACAAGAATAACCTCAAAGGACCAGGTGGCATTGTATGACACAAGTCAGTGGTTCTTAAAATATTGGTCCTTGCAGAAGTCCATCTCAAAATTTCAAATGGCGTCGTATATGACGCCACGACGCCACCTGGTACTTGTACTGTCACTTTGTGGAAGATTAGGCTTAGTAGCTACCATTTAGTGGAATTGGTGCACTGATGTGCAAGTAATGCCTTTGGTGTAGTTATATAATGGGAGATTTACTATGAAAATATGAAAAAACTGATATTTTAATGCCAAAAAACTACCTTGTCCCCCCTGAATTTCGGAAAACAAATTATAAGGGTGTAATGTAGACTAAATAAGCTATCATCAGTGAAAATTTCAACTTGTAGACTCCATAGGGTAAAAAGCTCCAAAATTTCCAGCTGGAGTTACTGGAAAACTACTGGAGCTGGAACCGCGAAATTTTGGTGGTAGATAGAGCTCATAGAGGACTAACTATCATAAAAATTTCAAATCAAATGAACAATTATGAAAAAAGTTATGGGCAAAAAACCTTCAAAATGGCCAAAACACATTTTCACTCCCCAGGGGGCAACCAGTTGAGGTGGGGGGCTGAAATTTGGGCTGAATTAGTTTTTCATCATGGTTATCCTGACCCCCAAGTTTCAGGTCGAAATTCGAAAAAGGTCATTTCACCTATCTTATCCTGCTATACCCTTTGGCGCATAAACTGGCACTTTTCCTCATCATTTTAATTCCAACAATTTTTTTGCATAGCCCCAAAAACTAACATGTTTGTTTTTTTAATTCAACTTTCATTAATTAATAAACTTTTTGGCAATACTTTTCTGCCCCAATCAGAAAATTGATCACTTATATTAGCTGAATGGCGAAATTAGCTACTTTTTAAGGGCATCTTATTATTTTGACTCTCATAAAGATACCATTTGTGTTGAGGAAAATACTGTTCACAACTCGCTCATTTAGCAAGATACTTCCCGATGGGCAAAAAATGAGAAAATGATCCGCAAAATGAGAATTTTATCCGTTGTCAGTCCGTTTTTATTTTCGATCATCGGATCTGAAAATTTGCAGTTATTTTTGTCATCTTGATTAATTTTCCAAATCCGTTTGTAAAACGGATTTCCTGATTATAATCAGTGATAATTTTTGGGCAATTTTTCTAAATCCGTTTGTAAAACGGTTTCACGGATTATAACCCGGACTAACAAATATGATAAAACAGCTTTCACGGAAAATAATCCGGACTCATTTCCGGCAAGACTGATTACAATCCGTTCGAAATCCGTTTTAGAAGCCGGAAAACAGGAAAATTCCGGGTTATAATCCAGAAACGGATTATAACCCAGAATAAAACGGATCCGTTTTCAAAATATTTTGCCCATAGGGTTCATACTTGCGCAAAAATTTGCTCTACACGCTTTTCGACTCGTGCAAAAATTTTCACACTTGTCTGAAATAGTTTACTTTCCTCACTTGTAAAATTTACACATTTTTTCATTTCAGAACACTTCTACCTCATCCGGTAACCACCTCCGACGGCGTACGAGTCTGTTCTATAACTATTCGTAAAAATGTCGAAGTAGATTTCACGGGTGAAGTTTTACTAAAAGCCGTGCAGATGATTATTGACATTTTATTGAAAACAGATCCGGCAACTCAATTGATAGCAGTTATTGACATATCAAATTTAACCCTTCCAATAATTTCATCCTGTTTCCCAATTATGAAGAAACTCGTAATTCTTTTTACAGTGAGTAAAAACATGCAGAAAATTATAGCGCAGCTAGCCCCGCTAGAAAAGCAGGTTTTCAAATAGAACTACAGGGGTCCCATGAACCATCAAAAGTTTGTTTCAGAATTGTGCATAATTCGGGTACAAAATGAATTTCTATCGGAAATTTTGCCAGCAAGTTGAGAAGAAAAAATTCACAAAATTGGAAAAAACTGAAAAAAAATCGAAAAAAATAAATTGATAAAATTGAATAGAATGGAAAAAGTTGGAAAAAACTTTGAAAAAACTGGAAAAAATTAGAGAATTGTTTAGTTACGTTTCATAATAATTATATCAACTTTGTCAACTTTTTCTCCATTTTCACCAAAATGAAAAAAAGTACTGTACGTAATTAGTTTTTAATGAAAGAAGACTTTTTATTCAAGTAGATAAACTCTTTTTTGGCGGACATTTGAGCAAATAATTATACGTATACGTCAGTGTGTAGGTATTTTTAAACTACATACTAACCTGGGTATGTAATGTTGCCTAAATACGTATTATTAGGAACCCATGTAGAATTTAGAACTGCCATATACGAGTAAATATTGTTATTTTTCTTTATCATTACACGTTTGCAGAAATTTTGAAGAACTTTTTGCTGGCACTCCAACCTACATAATATTCTTCACTTATCTTCCTAATTGCGTGCCTGTATTTATAACCTTTTCAGAAAACTATTCCACTACGGTATCGTAAAATATATTTTGTTAATATTTCACCGATGTCAGAATCATTCGTGCAGTTCTGCGTATCCCTACTACCAAAAAAAATATCGAGCCGAGTAAGTATTCGCAGAGTTTATCTTACAAAAGAATCAATGCTCACAAAACAGGGTATTCTCTAATCGAATTCAGAATTATACAAAACTTCTCAATTAGCCAAATCTATGAAGAATTAATCGGCTGGGTTATCAAATTGTCGAATAAAATGACATTGGGAAAAAAAAAAAGTTTTTTGAAAGGAGGAATTTTTACAGACTGTTTCTGGCTTGAGATCTGCATCTTATACCTATTTATAGCAAAAGAAATAATATCAATGTGAAAATATATAAGATGCATAATCAGGGGATTAATTTAGCAAGAAAAGTTATTTTTATACTTCCTTATTTGTAGGAATAATAATATTATATCTATGCTATTTAGGTTGAAGTGTGGCAATCGGAGCCAACCAAGCTGGCTACGGTGATCTCTCCAGAAGCATTACCATCATGTTATGGAGGAACGATGGGCGATCTAGAAACTGTTATCGGTAAGTAGAATATAATCGAAATGCTCAACTAACCACAACGATATTGATAACAGAATTATGAAGTTTATTCACCAATTTTTAAAATAATAATTATGTACACGTTATCGGTAACAGTAAAGGGTGAGACTTGTATAGCAGTCTATGAGGCTATATGAGTTAAAGGACCTATTAAAATCTTGAATGTTAAAAATCAATGTCCCTATAGGTACGAGTATTATTCGTTTTCTTCATTTTGGATTTTACTGAACAATTTCCAATACTTAAGTTGAAAAAAATTCAAAGCACTCCATTCCTTCCCCTTTAAATTTGTGCAGGGTGCGGCATACCCTCAATACGGCGCTACCCTCATTCAATTCTTTAGAAATAACAATATTCATGCTGCCATGCAATCATGAAATTCAACTTAAATTGACTTTTTCAAAGCGTTTCTCGACGCAAGTTTTAATAAATATATCTAGAAGTCATTTATCTTGAGATGAATGAAATGTTTTGTATTTTTTTTTTTTTTCACTAGATGAATGGTTAGAATATTTTGCAGAGTGCAAGGACTGGTTGGTCGCAGAGCAAGACCTAAAAGCCGATTTAAAAAAGAAATTTGGAGAAAATAACTCACCGGATGAAATAATTGGGGAATATGGCGTAGAAGGCACATTTCGAAAAATAAATTTAGACTAATTATTGTCTCTGATTCGACTCTCACAATTTACAACTTCGTAAGTGCAAGTAGCTCATTTGAATTTCCTCGAAATTAAAAAAGAAGCAATTAGGAATTTTGAAAACGTGATTTTTCACTTGCCTCGAATTTGTTACAAAAGGAGCTAAAACGTGAAACTTTATTCTTGTAATTCTTGTAAGTTAACCTAAAATTATTCCAAGTAGGGGGGGGGGAGAATGGGTAGTCTTCAATTTGAAAACTATATTAGCTGACGAATCAGAGATGAGAACTCCGTGCAGTTTTAAAAATTTCAAACAATAAAATTTTCAAAGAAAGAATAACTGTAACTGAAAATAAGAGATTTCACTACAATAGTATAAATGAGTAAGCTATTTTACAAGGTTAATAATTTTTCACTTTTTACTTGAGTTTTACATGCTATTTATTATAATGCATAAAAAGCACTCATTTTATGTGAAAAGAGAAATTTCATTCAAACAGTTCAGTTAAAGTTTCATCTACCCGTAAAAAATTGATAAAATGATAAAAACCTCACCAAGGGACCTAGGAATATTTGATTTTTCTATTAAATATAATATACATTTCTCGTATCAAAAACAGTCTTCTTGTCATCTACTTTTATTTAAGCTTATTTATTTGTTTCTTCGTACAGTGAGTACTGCGTGCAGTATTACAATATTCCTAATAATGCAGGAATAAGTCAATGAATTATAAGTGTGGGGACAATATGAACTAAGACGTCAGTTGACTAAATACAGGTGTAATATGTACGAGTACATATTGTCAGTGTCCGCCACAAGGCAGGATGCTGCTTATGATCGTAAACCAAACCGGTTTCACATACTCGTAGATAGACGCAGTGCGTCTATCATACACATAATAAAAACGCCAATGTAACAACATTTTCGTACTTGTCTCTCACAGACCATAGTTGACACCTGGGTACTTATCTGTGTACAGAAATTACCAGATAACTATGGCTGTTCAGACGCAGCTATACCAATGTCTAAAAGGATATTTTATACTGGAATATACCTAATTAGGTAATTATTAGTCCTACTAATAATCCACCTAAAGTGGTAACCTTTCCGACGTGAAATAAACTTGGAGTCAGATTAAGTTGGGTAGACTATACGAGCCCCTATAGCCCCAGTGGAAACACTGAACGGAAGAGTAGTGAAATATTTTACTTGTAAAATTTTCCTACTAAGGTGCAAGCCTCTTCGGAGAAGATCCACCTATTGCAAAAGGAGTTGAAATATACTTCCAAACAGAATTTTAAATTCTAAGCTCAATTTACTCGAGATTCGAGTGCAAAATAAAATTTTGCAAAACTGAATAATAATTCAGAATAATTTCAGATGAAACATACCTGAAAAATTTTGCAAAGTCAAAAACTCTGTAAAACTGAATAAACATTCAGAAAATTTCAGAAGTCCATACCTGAAAATTTTACAGAGCATAAATTTCGAAATAAATTGCAGCAAGCAATTTTAAATTTTGAATGTCTGGTACATCAAAGAGTGTACTTCCAGACGACTCAGATTTAGAATTGGATAATACTGATCTTATAAGTCTCAACGAAACAGTAAACGAAAGTGGTAACACTCAAATAGAAAATACTGGAAATCCGCAAATACTAAGACAGAATTTGTCTCTCAGTTTTCTAAACAACACTTCTCTGGTGCATTCACCTGGAATAACTCCAACAAGTGCAGAGCCTAGTTTAATTGTCACAGAAGAAGACAATTTAGTGCTGGAAAAGATGAGTATAACTCTACCCACATTCACTCCTGAGAAAATAGAGGTATGGTTAAAAGTAGTAAAAGCCAAATTAAAGGCTTGCGGTGTAAAGGACGAAGACCTTTTTAAGAAAATCCGCACCGACATACCTATCGAAATAGTAGAAAGAATTCCAGATATCTGTGAACCCACAGCTGCGAATGATACTTTCGAATGGTTCTCCACACAGCTAAGAGCTGTCTATGGTCGAACTAAGGAGCAGAATATAAGGGAATTGCTCACAAAACTAGAGTTAGACGAACAGGGCCCTAAAAGGCTCATGGAGCGCATGATTGAAAAGGCAGGTACAGAGCTAACGCCTTTAATCATTGCTGACCTTTTCAGGCATGCTTTGCCAAAGGATTTATCCAGGTTGATAATTTCACTGGAGAGTGATAATGAAGTAAAAACCATTGACGATTTGAAAAAGCTCGCTGATAAAGCTGAGAAAATTTTCAATTTCGAAAAGGACATCACAAGTCCGAAAAAGAGAGTAGCTGCTGTATCCTTTACAAAAAGAGAAAGCACTCCTTCTACCTCAAATAATTCGTTTGCAAATGACCCTCAAACCTTAAGAAAAGAGATCAACGACCTTAAGAGCACCGTTGGTAATCTCAAAAAGCAAATTGAGAGGCTCTCGTTGGGAAATAACGGTTTTCCAAATTCTGGTGCCCAAAATAATTTTGGAAATTATAACCAAAATGAAGGCAGAAACAGAGATAGTCGAAATAGGAGTAGGTCAGCTGGCCGAAGCCGTAGAGCACCTTCTCCCCACCAGAAAATCGATTACTCGAAACCAGAAAATCAGGGAAAGTGTAAGTACCATGTCTTATATGGAGACAGTGCTTATCACTGTGTTTTACCCTGCTTAGACAGTGGTAAACCACTTGCCCCTAAACCGCAAAATAAGAACCAGTCAAACTAAAGTGCGGGGCCATAATGGCGGCTAATGACCTCGCATGCAAGTACTCTCGACGACTGTTCATCAAAGACCATGATTCACAAATTTGGTTTTTGATTGATACAGGCTCCGATGTATCACTAATTCCTGCTACAAACTCAGAGTTCTCCAAAGAACCAGCGAGACACCTATATGCAGCGAATGGTACACCGATAAGAGTTTTCGGAGAGAAATTAGTTGAATTTAATATTGGACTCAGAAGAAGCTTAAGATGGGTTATGCAAGTTACAGATGTTGAAACAGCAATTTTAGGAGCTGATTTCTTAGAGCATTTCGATCTTAGTCCTGATTTAAAAAGAAAATGTCTAATAGATAATGAGACTGGAATTAAAGTCACAGGTTTTGTCAAAATGACTCCTTTACCAGAAGTTAAGACCATAAAAGAAGAAAACGAATGGATTAAAATAATTAGAGAATTTCCTGGTATAGAAATTTCCACTACAGAAAAGAAGTCTAAACATAAAACAGAAGTTACTCATGTTATAGAGACACCACCAAATTGTAGACCAGTAAAAGCTAGAGCTAGAAGGCTAACACCTGAAAAACTACAGGCAGCCAAATTAGCCATTTACAAAATGATAGCTGATGGCGAAATGAGGCCTAGTAAAAGCGAATGGTCATCACCTATTCACATGGTCATGAAAAGTGATAATACATGGAGAATAACAGGTGATTTTAGAGCACTAAATGCAATTTCTAAAAGTGATAGCTACCCAGTACCAAACATCATGGACTTTAACCAAACCATGAAAGGTAGCACCATATTTTCTAAAGTGGATTTGAATAGAGCATATTGGCAAATTCCAATGAACGAGGAAGACATAAAAAAGACAGCAGTCATTACTCCATTTGGGCTCTTTGAATCAATGAAAATGCCAAATGGACTTAAGACTTCAGCACAAACCTTCCAACGTTTTATAGACAGCCTTTTAAGAGGACTAGATTTCGTATATGCCTACATAGATGACATCTGCATATTTTCAGAAAATAAAGAACAGCATAAACATCACCTTCGCCAACTTTTAGCAAAATTAGATGAAGCTGGACTTACAATCAATGTTGCTAAAAGCGAATTTGGCAAGGACGAAGTAGATTTTTTGGGATATAACATAAGCCAAGGTGGAATAGCACCAAAAAGTAAAAAAGTGCAAGCCATCCTGGACTACCCACCTCCTAAGGACATGCATGGACTTAGAAGATTCTTGGGTATGACGAATTTTTATCGTAGATGTATACCCCAAGCTGCAAACACCATGGCAGTGCTTCATGATATGACAAAAGGGAGTAAAAAGAAAGACAAAACCCCTATATCATTCAATGAAGAGCAGTTAAAGGCTTTTGAAGAAACAAAAGCAAAACTAGCTAATGCAGCAATGATAGCTCACCCTGATGAAAATTTAAATGTAATTCTAGCCACTGATGCTTCAGACTTCGCTATTGGAGCGACACTGTATCAGATTAGTGGAGAGAGCCGTCAACCCTTGGGATTTTTCTCAAGGAGACTAAGTACTGCTGAGACTAAGTATAGCACTTATGATCGGGAGTTACTAGCCATATTTGCTGGAATTCGGTATTTCAAACATATGCTTGAAGGAAGGGTATTCTCTGTGTATACTGACCACCGTCCTATCACATATGCTTTTAAGCAAGGCAGTGACCATGCTTCACCGAGGCAAATAAGGCAGCTGGATTATATTGGCCAGTTTACTACTGACATTCGATACATTAAAGGCGAAGACAATGAGTCTGCAGATGCCCTTAGTCGAGTTGATCAGATTAGTGTAAAACCAATTTTACCTTATGAGGAAATAGCACAGGCTCAGTCAAAATGTAAAGAACTGAAAGACCTGCTGCAAAATAAACAAACTTCACTACGATTTGAGATGAGAAGCATACCAGATAGTGATGTACTGCTTTGTTGTGATGTTAGCACTCAACACACAAGACCATTCATTCCTAAAGAATTTAGAATAATGGCCATGAAAAGTGTACATGACCTCTCTCATCCAGGCCCTAAAAACACTGTCAAATTAATGACCAGTAGATTTGTATGGCCAAAAATCAAAAGCGAAGTATTTAACTGGGCAAAAGCATGCCATGGTTGCCAACTTTCCAAAATTGGAAAACGCACCAAAACTCCTATTGGCAACTTTAAACCCACACAACGTTTTAAACATGTCCATGTTGATATAGTAGGCCCTTTGCCAACATCACATGGAAAGAAATATTTGATGACAATGATTGACAGAGCTACAAGATGGCCTGAAGCCGTCCCTATGGATGATATTAGTGCAGAAAGTGTTACTAGAATTTTGTACCATACTTGGGTAGCTCGTTTTGGTGTCCCAGAAAATATTACCACCGATCAGGGGAGACAATTTGAGAGTAGACTGTTTTCGCAGCTAGCGAAATTTATTGGTGCAAAAAAGAACACCACCACCGCCTACCATCCGCAGAGCAATGGAAAAGTAGAAAGGTGGCACAGAGCTCTCAAAGCTTCCATCATGGCTGCAGATGTTACAAATTGGGTAGACGCACTTCCAACAATTTTGTTGGGATTGAGGTCCTCAGTGCAGACAGACTCAGACTATAGTGCTGCTCAGCTAGCACTTGGCGAGGAACTAAGATTACCAGGTGATTTCTTTAACAAAGTTGAAGACTATACAGCAGATGAAATTATTTTCAATATAAGAAAAATAGCCAACAAATTTGTTGCGCAACCTGCTCACCATGGTACGCCACCTGTATTCGTGTCGAAACATTTAAAAACTGCAGAATTTGTCTATGTACAAATAGACACCCCTCGAACTGGCTTCCAAAAGCCATATAGTGGTCCATATAAAGTTTTAGAAAGATTCGAAAAAACAGTCAAAATAAAAATATTCGAAAATGAGCGAATAGTAAGTTGGGACAGATGCAAACCCGCTTTTATGGTGAAAGAAAATATTAGTATAAACTTTCCCTCTAAAATTACCATACCTGTCAACATTTCACAAAGCCCAGAAAAATCAGTAAGTCAAGACGTTGATCTGCCTTCGAACGCACAAAGTATGCAACCAATCTTACATCTTCTGCCAGACAGAGATGACGAACCGGTTAGAATAAGACGAAACATCTCGTTTGACAACAATGATGACGTCAGAACGTTCGAAAGGCATGAGCCACCATCTAAGGTGAGTCAGAATGTACGACCATCAAGAAAGAGTGTGCATGAATCAACTAAAGATAAGAACCGAGAGAGTTACAATCTCCGTTCGACTAGACAAAGAGAAAACCTCGAACAGACAAGTACAGTCCGAACCAAAACAATGCCATGTGCTTCGAAAAATAAAGAACTCGAAAAAGAAAAACGAAATATTGCAGCCCCAAAAAGAGCTACAAAAACGGTTCAAGTTCCCTCGACCTCTACGTCCACAGACGAATCGACCCCTAGTGAAGTCTCGACCCCCATACCCAAAAAGTATGGCATCCAAGTGAAAAGGAAAGATCGAGTACAAACTAGAAGTCAGACAAGAAAAGAGGCTAAATAGAGAACAAATTCGATGCAAAAACCAGTAAACAAAAATTACTGTTACGATTAAAATTAATCTCATTACCTGTCAAGTGAAGAAGATTTACTTCTCACAGATAGACGGATGCACAAAGTAAACTAAAACCACCAGCTGTTCACTGAAAAATCAGGCAGTTAGGTGTCTTTGCTTTATGATTGATTTATATTGTGAAAATGGCTAACTCGTCTACTGTAATGTCTGTCGCTGAGGAATTCGAAAAGCTAGAAGTAGAAGTGGAATCTATCCTATCAACTGAACCGAAAGGGGAAGTTTCGGGGGTAGAAACCATGGATACCTCTACTTTAGATCCGCCTCCAGTCGAAAATGCTCCTACTGATGTTCCAAAAGTCGAAAAAAGTGATCCTAAAAAATCCATTCTTATACCTCCTAGAAAGGATGATCCAAACCGAACGTTTAAGCGGAATAAAGTTGTAGTAAACAACCCTCCGCCTCCTCAACCTCCCACTTCCTTTGAAGACAGAAGAGCTCAAAGAAGAAGTGCTTTGCACAACTTCTACAGGAGGAGAAGATTCTCACAAGACCTTCGGATGTTCCGAGGTCTTGGTGAAACGTTCTTCCACCTCCTGGAACAGAGCAATGCTCCACCTCCTTCGAGAAGTTGGAAGAATCGTGGTCGAGGTCAGAGAGGAAGACATGCTTGAAATGTCTAGACTTTAATTAGTCAAGTTAAAAAAAAAAAATAGAAAAAGCCAAAAAAAAAATATAAAAAGCAAAAGTCTTACAGACACCAAAAAAATAAATATTTTTGCAAGTTCGTGAAAACGAACCCATCATTGAACTTACTGATGAAATAAAATTTCTCAGTAAAAAAAAATTCTAAGTTCAGAATAGTTCATGATGGTTAATAATAAAACAAACACTTCACTAAGTCAAAGTGAATTTATGCAAGTACTCTGTATACTTCATAAAATCACAACATAAAAAACAAAATCATTACTCGAAGTTATAAATCTTAAACTTCGATGTCAAATGAATAAATTCTCAAAGTTACAAAAATTAAACTTTGATGAAAAACACAAATTTTGCCCCTCAAAAGAGGAGAAGTCAAAATTAAAAGTCAAACTTCTCAAAAGAGTAAGTGACGAATAAAATAAAAATAAAAATAAAATAAAACCTCTTCAAAAACGAGTGTATAAATTTGAGTCAAAAGACCAAGTCAAAATTATAAAATCTCCTTCCAAAAATTGAAGTCGAGTCATGAGTAAACTGTATAGACTTATACAGTTGAAAATGTAATTTTCCAAAAGAATGTTCAAAGACTACCAGAGTCAATAGCCACTCAGGAGAAACCTAATTGGTTCACTGGGGGGGGCTACTGTGGGGACAATATGAACTAAGACGTCAGTTGACTAAATACAGGTGTAATATGTACGAGTACATATTGTCAGTGTCCGCCACAAGGCAGGATGCTGCTTATGATCGTAAACCAAACCGGTTTCACATACTCGTAGATAGACGCAGTGCGTCTATCATACACATAATAAAAACGCCAATGTAACAACATTTTCGTACTTGTCTCTCACAGACCATAGTTGACACCTGGGTACTTATCTGTGTACAGAAATTACCAGATAACTATGGCTGTTCAGACGCAGCTATACCAATGTCTAAAAGGATATTTTATACTGGAATATACCTAATTAGGTAATTATTAGTCCTACTAATAATCCACCTAAAATAAGTAATATAAAAACAGATGACATCGATCGATTTTTCTAATCAACACTTGACTTTTTAATTTTTTGGTCAAGACTGACGTACGTAATGAAAGGGAGGACAAAAGAAACATGTTTTTGAAATGAGCTCCAGATGACCTGTTTTACAGATACTATTCATCATACTGAAACAAGATCATTCTGCGGATAATTTTTGGTAGGTATGAACGTAGGTACCGAATTATTAGAAATTTTGAATTATTTTGTATATCTTTTACACAAACATAATTGTAAATTCTATTCTTAATCAATAAAAATTTCAATTGTATTTATAATAAAATCTGATATACGTATGCTTTCCAAAATGAGCCTAAGTTCATATTAGGTCATTCAGAGTATTATAATCATTTATTGTGACATAAGACGAGAACATGAACCGATTTTATCAACCAAGAAATAAATGCAATGAGATATCTCGGACCATTTTGAACATTTTTTAGGTAGTATAAGATGATAAATACTACCCAGTGCACAAATAAATCGTTACAGCACCAAAAAAAGGTAAGTGCCATGGACCCATGACGGATTGTGGAATACATTTGTTGGAGTGCCCTCGCATCGACCTACAAAAGAATTTGTCTCAACCTCTCAACTCATACCATAACGCCTATTCCTTTCACTCCTATTTTTTTCACCCCTATTCAAACTTATCCTATTAAAAAAATACCACGCAAAACAGTTTTTTGCGCTTATTTTAAACTACGTAATTGGCACTTAGCCCATTTGGTACTGTAGCGGTTCATGTATGAGTTAGCTCAACATTATAACTATCGGTAATCAGTACACATGCCATAGAATAATAATTATAAAAGTTGCAACTCTCATGATTTAATTTAAACCAGTTTTGAAGAATAGTTTGTCAAAGAAACACGGTGAATGCTAAGCGCTAGAGTAGGTGCTCATGCGAAATTGGAGCGAAGAAGTAGTGCGAAATTGGAGCGAAGAAGTAATCCTTCAATGACTATTCAAATTTTTTGAATTTCCAATGTTCGTGCCGAAAATTTTTCAGTCCCTTTTATTACATTTTCTACATTAATGTATTTAAGCGCTAGGGGTCTGCGTGGCGTAGTGGCAAAGTGCTCAGCCTTGCGATCAAAATGTCCTGGGTTTGAGACTCATCACCGACACAATCGGACCCACCTACCAAGATCTAGCGGGGGACCCTGAAAAGTCGTGCGTTCTGATACTCTCCAATCACCCCCACACCATCCCTATCACGAGTTCCACCTCAACCACACACGTACAGTTCCAAACCCCAACCATCCATCCAAGATGTGAAAGACCTCTGATGTCATAACGAGTCTTTAAATTAACCATTTTATTCATCACTTGAGCGCTACAAGTGTTGCTTAGACAAACTAGAAACCGCAAACGCCTTATCAGTGAGAGTCGCCACCTCACAACCCATGCTACTATTCCAACAGAAATACGTACAACAAAAATAAAAAACTGTTATTAAAACCATATCTATAGACCTAATCAATAGTTTTACTTTAACTTGTTCCTTGAAGCAGATAGCCATAGGACTTATCGAAGATCATTTGTTTTTCCCAAAGAGAAGAACTATTGCAACTGGGTGGGGGAGGGAATTTTTTTTCTTAAACTATAGGACGGAATTTTCCTATCACCTTTAAAATGTTTAAAATTACATTACTTTAATATTGGTTGTCAATTTAATGTAAATTTACTAATTTAAATATACGGGTGTATAAGTACGTTCAGTTTTTTCACAGCGGAGTTTATTTTTGGACAAATGCAGGAAAAACAATTTTTTTACCAGTCACCGTCACCGACAAACGTGGTAATAACCAATAGTATGAAAGGTAATCATTTCAGATTCTGCTTTCTTTCTTTCTTTTTTCATTCCACGTTTAAAATTACGAAAATATATTTTCAAATGACTAAATTTTCCAAGATTTACATCAGTAGTAGAAAAAACAGCAACACAAAAAAGGACCAATCTCTAGCATTCGCAATGACCTGAGAAGTTGAATATTTTCAAACTGTTTGCAAGTTCGATGAACAGTATTCTATTTTAGTACCAATTATTAGTCATTCTTGGAAAATGTTTTAAAAAATATAAACATGTTTCTTTCCGCCACCAAAAAAAAAGAAAAAAACACCTGATTTTTATTAAATTCTAGCTCTGTCCTATTCTTATTCTTCGAAAAGTTCCTTTCGAAGTTAGGATTATGTTCCCTTTTCAAGTTAATAATTGGTACTTTATATCAACTTAAGTACATACTTGAAAAATTACATTGTCTTGATTCCCTTTAAGCATCGGTGTCAATTTCAATGCCATTAAATAGTCATGTATTTTCGCTATCAACTGCGATATAAATTATTGACAGACCTCTAGTGAATTTATCTGATATCACCAATGTAAGCACATTGTAAAGGTCATCCACAAAAATGAAATTAGAAAACTCAAGACTGTAAAAGGAGCCTTTAGGTTTGGTTTTTTCAGGGCCAAACTTATTAGGTACCTATGTGTAGTTCAACTCTTCAAGACACCTACTCGAAGCATCAAAAATACTTTTTTTAGAGTGATTATTTTTATTATTAAAAACAAGCCCACTCTATCTCTCCTCCTCCTCCGTTCACACACAGTCTCACATCCTAATAAATTCCCGCAAATAGCGAACAAAATTAGCTGTGTTTAGGAAAAGTTACATGTTGTATGCGTTTGAAGACAACGGACAAAAAAATTTTAGTCTGAGTAAACCTATCTGTCCTTTAAGAAAGAACTTTAAAAAAATATGCTGCCATCAGCGTATATTGATTTCTTTCGTACATTTTATTAGGTACTCGTATAATGGAGCGAACAACAATGTGTAGAAAAAGTAGCATATCGCACATTTCAAGGCAATTGAGAATAGTTTCATCGTTTACGTGAAATTCTCTATTATGACCAGTAAAGATTTAGTTCCATAATTTACCGACATAATTTCAGAAAAATAAAAATGTAGTTAAGGAAATTGTGAGATGTTTATAATAATTGGATTAAGGTCATATGACAGAGTTCCGGTGAAAACGCAACAAACGCCATTAGAAATAAGCTAAAAAGTCACCAAAAATTGTCCCAAAATGAAAAACCAGTGGGTCTATTTTCAAGCCTCAATCTCTTCCTCAAAGTTGATCGAATCAATATTTTATGATGGTGATATTCTCCTCGGTTAAAAGAACTGATTAAAAAAATAGCATTTGTTGCATTTTGCGCCAAAACTCCTTGATAACAATGAAGTGATTATGAGAGTAGGGGTGCTGTGATCCCTCAAGGTTTACGAGGAGTGCCCCCTTCCTGGTCAAAAGAATGATAACACCCCTCCCCGGGAGTGCGAGAAAAATTTTTGGTATTCGATCATCTTTAAAATTGTTTTCTAAATAAATAAAAAAATCGACCTGCCCAAAATCGTCAACGAGGAGTTTGCTCCTCAAGATTATATGCCTTCACGACACGCCTGTAAGAGAGACAGAACCGATTATTATTTTCACTTTTCGTCTAAAAAGACTCTCACGGGCCGACTAATCACTCCCCAAATTTTGATCCTGTCTAATAAAATTTTTTTGGATATTGCTGAGGAAGAGTGTCTTCAAGTAGTTTTTAGATTTTTTATAATTATCTCATTTCATTCAATACATATCACAAGTTAAAAATAGGTAATTTTTAACAGAATATTGCTGAAATTTTAGCCATTCTCTTAGAATCTTACAAACTAGAGGCCCTGAAGACATCCATCCTTTACAATGTTCAAAAAATCTGAAGCCTGAGGGTACGATATATGGCTTGAGATGGCCCTCAATAAAACCAAATTTAAACCATGAACCAGGGTACATTTAGAACAGAGCGTACAAACAGAAATGGAATGTGGTTTAGCTAAACCTATACGAAACTGCCGACGAAGCAGTGAAACATTGTGTACTCTGATCATTTGTGTCGATGGTTGAAATAAATTTGTGTAGAGTGTTTTCAACACTAGAAGTACCAGGTGGTGTCGCGTCATATACGACGCCACTCAAAATTTTGAGATCGATTTTTCAAAGGACCAATATTTTAAGAAACCCTGATATGTGTCAGACGACACCATTTGGTCTTTTGAGGTTATTCTTGTGGCGTCGTATATGACGCCTCCTGGTCCTTTGTATTGAGTAATCGAGTAAAACCTGATTTTTCTAGTGTTAAAGTGAATTAGGACTACCAGTGGAAAAATTTAATATTTCAATAACGGTATGGAACTTCCTTTTGGAAATTGATGCATCATTAATCTTCAATTTTGTGGTTGGAAAGCCTAACTTTCAGAACATAGACTAGTTCCAACAAACATAGGGGCGTTCAGTTACTGTAAATTACATTGTTTACAGCTGCCCAACCTGTGATATCATACAGTGAATTTCTCTCTTTTTAAGTTAAACCCGTCCTAAGCCTCCATCAGTCTCGGCTCAACTTGAACTAGGTTTAATCCTTCCTCAAAAGTTAAACTCGCATTGAACACCATCTTTTTTCGAGTTGAACCTGGTTTTTGTTTAAGCCCCACTTAAGCTCCCATTGTACACCTCGCCATCAGTCATTAGGATCGAACCTCGAGGCGTGATTAGTTGGCACATGAGACCCTATATATTTTCAACCGTATGGAACTATACCCATAACCATATCAAATTCTCTATTGAATTCCCCTCTATGAACCATACGGCTATGTTTGCAACAGCACACTTCCCATCGGCAAAAAATTGGCGCTTTCAACTGGCTTAAAATTATTCTATACGAGAAAGAAATTGACATAAATTATCATAATCTACAGAAATACCCACTACACTACTGCGCTGGAATAGTTGAAGGCCTAAGGGTGAAAATGAGCGAAACAGAAACTCCGTCGTCGTCCATTTGGTAATTTCCTCGACTTCCTTTTGCGGTAAGAGTACGTCTGAACAAAACATTCGATGAGTCATGCAATTTTAATACAATTAGATCTATACGAAAATGATTCAAAAAAATTCCACTTGTTAAACTAGTTCTCGAGTGAAAAAAAAAAAACCGAAAAGTTTTTTGTTCAACTGAACTTGTTTATAAAAAAAAAAAAGTACAAAATTAGCCATTAATACTTAAAGAGCAAAACGAGGAAAAAAATCAACTTAAAAATTTTTCCTTCTCGACCACCAGATTTTTTTTTTTCACGGCTAGTTCATTAACATAAATACCCACGTATTCACTCAGCCACTTTCGAACCCCTTTTTGTGATTAAATAACGTCAGACAACGCACGTAGGAGAAGAGAGGGCGCCCATTTTTTTTATTCTTCGCGGTAAATTTCTTCAATCGAACTTTTCAGTTTAGTTTTCAGAATTGAAACGGACACGACACGGTTAAGAAGACATAAAATCATTTTCTATTTCTTCGCGCAAAATCATTTGGTTCCTATAGTTATTTCATACGTGTGTTGGTGGTGTGCATTGATCGCAGAGTTGAAGTTGATACAGTTATTAACTGTGATTTTCGCTGAATAATTATTTGAAGTCATCGCCAAAATGTATTTGGAATTGTGTACTCCTGAACAAATGGAAAATATTTACAGCGAGCTTGGTACCACTAAAGAAGCTGTCCAAAAAGATGTTCAAGACCTAATGGACTGGATGGAAAAACAGCCTCATTTACCCGATGTTCGAGGTAAGTTAACTTATTTACGTATTTTGTTTTTTTGACAGTTGAAATTGAATTATAACACGACTGTGTATGCAGCAGGGTTTGAAGGTGACAAGTTCATAATTCATGTAAATCGTAAGATACTAGCCTTTTCAGTCATTTACTTTTGTGATAAAAATGTAAACAAATTAGAAGTGTTGTTTCAAAAATTATAAACTAAACATTTTTGGAAAATGAAAGTGTAAGTTAGCGAATATAAAACTGAATAATATTTGAATGGATGCAATATTAAGTTACTCCGGAGCTCGATTAAAAAAAAAAATAGTGATTAGAATATTTGTAACATACTATTTTTCAACTTTTCAAGGGTTAAAATGTTTTTGCGCGCACAATCATCAATCTGTCAGTTCTAGTGACCAACTAGTTCGGGGGAGGTACAAAAAATGCATGAAAAACTCCAGTGTCTTTGGTGTTTGAAAAGCATATTTGGTGTTTTATCCTCTTCCTTGATCATGTTGAAATTTTGATTTTTTTGTTTCAATAACATTAACCAAAAAAAATCTTGAATTAAGAATTTTCATTTAAAACAAAAAACAAGAAAGCCTAGAAAAAAAAACACAAAAGGTTTTTTTTTTAATTTCGTGTTTTTTCAGACTAGATTCTGTCTATATTGGTAAATCAAATTTTCGGATCGAACAAAATATTAAGAAATTGTAAGAAAATCGGCTTCAATTTTGTGCACGAAAGTTACAATATTGTACTTTGGAAATTATCTTGATTTCTTTTCATTGTATTCGTTTAATTTGCCAGTGCTTACGTTAATTAATACCTACTCGGACCAGGATTTTTATTCATATAGACCATGTTTGATCTGTTTTCTTATACATCATATCATTTTCTCAATTTTTACCAATTTGTTCATAAATTGTGACCTTGGCAAACGTAATTTCCAGAAATTAACTGAATCAAAAACAGCCCACTCATACCAACTATATCAATTTGCAACGATCATTAACGCGAATGTTTTTTTTTTTCGGCTAATGTTTCCTTAATGCCACATTTTTTAACACGCTGATATATAATCATTGTATTCAAGTAAAATTGAAATTTTATTCAGCCTAGTCCCAGGAAGTCAAAACGAAATGCGACTGAAAAAAATCAGATTTATAACTGTAAATATCATCTAAATTAATAATCCTGGCTGGGTCGCCAAAAAAAGTGGAAAAGTTAATGAATAAAAATATTTCACTCGGGTCAAAATTAATTTCCACCAAAAAACATTCTAATAAAATTTGATACTCGTATTTTATCTCAAATAGGGTAGAGCTATAGTGTGATTTTCATCTCATTTGTACATGTAGGTAAGTTAACCAAATAAAAAATATTTAAAAACTCACAAAATATCAATATTGAAAACTTCCTAAAACAGCTTTTCAAACATTTTCCATAAAAAATTTACTTGTCTACGAGTAAGAATGAGGCAAGGGGGAGCGAAAAAAGTTGCCAAAAACTATAAAATTACGATTCCAATTTGATGCCAAGAAATTTTGTAGATAACAAAAACAAATCAGAAGTTAAAAGTTACTTTAAAGGAAATAAACAGATTTTTCAATTCGAAATGAAATCAATAAACACTAAGTATGTTTACCTAAAAAATTCAACTTAATTTTGAAAATTAAAATAAATTAAAATGAGATCGTACATCGCTTGGTTGGCAATTATTTATCATGAAAGCACCTCCTATTCACGATTCATATTTCAATCAATTCAGTGAGGAATATTTATCAAGGGTGTTAGTCTACCTTTGCTACGGAGTCAACATCGACTTCTAAATGTAGGCAAAATATAGGCAATCTCTGTGACACTTGTGTTGAGGATTTGCATTTTGGCTGCCAAAATGACAATTTTCTCGAGTTTTTAGCTCAGAAGTAAACTTACGATTTACTTACAATTTTTTTCCCTTCAGTTTTTCACCAAATTTGCTTGAATTTAGATGTTATCTTCGAACATATTTTCTATGCCCGGACGAGGCCCTTTTTTCCAATTAAATTTTTTTTCTCTTTTTTTCTCAAATCCCCCCCCCCCCACCAAAAAAAGGAGGGTTTTGTGAGACTCTTAAAAAATGCCTCAACGTTTTGAAAATCCGAAAAAAGGGCATCGTTGAGGCATAGAAAATATATTCAAGAGTAAGAAACATGTCTATCCAAATTTGAGCCAGTGAATCCAAACGAAAAAAGTAAAGGAGACTACCCCCTTTTAATTGGTATTTGAATTATTGATTTTGTTATAAGTACCACTAACTTACTACTACCAACCATATTGATTATTAATAATTAGGTAAAAATTAAAGCTTCCTACGTATGAAAATTTTTTATTTTATTTTTTTGATTCATTCGTCAGTCAACGCGGAAGAAAATACAAAATTAATTTTAAAAGAAAATCTCGTTCAATGGGTAGACGGAAACTTCATATCAGAATACATTATTACTACTGAAGAAATTAAGTTATCCTAAATACCCAGACATACAAAATTTTTTAAAAAGTTGAGATTTTAATCTATCGAATTTTTCCAAAAAATAATATGGTTAATATCGATGCAAATTACGTCTAATTTTCGAAATAATCGCAGGCGGACTACACTAAAGAAGGTTTTGGGTACACCTAGCTATCAATAACGTGTTTAAGGAAGCACGAAATTATCGAAACATTGCCAAAAATTTTCTTAAACGAAACGAAAACGAGTTTTTTTTCTTCTCTTTTTTACAAACAATGTGCTTTTTTCGCCTTCTGCGGGAAAATTAATGGCTGCATTTTAATCATATCCAGTACCTATTGAAAACTATCAACCTTGAATGTGTTTTTTTCTTCCCAAAGGACCTTCCAAATTTCTACAACATTATTTCGATGAACAACTGAATAGTCCAATGACCCTGTGAAGAGCATACGTGATGGTTCTGAAGATATAAGGTTTTCAAAATTTATTCGTTTGAAGTTATTTTTTTGGCACGTAATAATGAATTATTGTTGAATTACTTATTCTTAATGAGAAACTTACAAAAGCTGTTTCCTATAGTGGTTCAACAATTCTGAAGAATACTGATCTAAATTAATCATTTAAACATGAGAGATGCCAAATTGACTACTAACTCAGACCTTAACAGTGAGCTGTGTAGGGTTTTGTAGATATACTGGATTTACCAAATTAATCCTACAAAAACAACATCCTCTTGAAATTATCTTGACCTTCACTGGATGGATCAAGATTACCTACTCAGATTAAATCATGCGCATCATGTACCGTAGCATTAAGGCACCATATATTGAAGGTTCAGGTATAATAATACATACGTCATCTAGCGAACAAACATATTTCTCTATTAGAGGCAATGTTCATTAGACATCAGAGGGTGTACTGAACCGAACAAGCTAAAGTGTAGGACTGATCTTTTTAGCTTATTCGTAAAAAAAATTACATTCAAACCAAACTCTGTTATTGCCCTCAGTTTAAAATAAACTAAGTTTCTGGATATTTCAAATACAATGCAAAAAAAGAACACTGATCAACTTACATAAAAACTACAATGAAAACGACATAAGATCATACCATCGAGTAAAGTTCATTAAAAAATTATCATGAAAAAGGCCCGAGAAAAATTTCCAAAGATGCAGAGTCTAGTATATCTATTTTCTTCTCTTTCCCGTAGAATATTGTATAGCTCACCAGTAAAATTGAATTAAGGAATTAGGAATTTTTTACAAAAACTGCCACATAATTGCATTTAGAAAATAAATTTCTGGCGGAAAAATCCGTTTTTTAAACAAGAAGGAAGAAAATGCCGCGAGTATTTGTATTAAATCCAGACAAGAGTTTATTGACCTCTCTATCTTAAGCTAGGGGAAATTCGTTATTCGTGCTAAACCAGATCAACAGTAAAATTTCCATTTCGTGGAAACAGGAATTTCCATCACCTCTCCAATAAAAAAGTAACACGTGAAACTAAAGAAGAACGTACGATGGTTACTACCAGTTTTCTCATTCCATTCACACAAACATTATTATACTTAGACTGAAAATACTTTCAGTTTTTGTGGGTTTACCAATAGGTACTATATAGATATATAAGAGACCATTTATTTCGTCGCAGGATTACCAATATTCTAAAATGATTTCGCTTCAGATGGCTAGGAATGGTTAAAAAATTACCTTCACGATTAATAATTATTAATTTATTCAAGATAAAGCTTATTGATTTCAAAATAAATAAATAAAAACAAAAAACAAAAAAAAAATTAAGACGTATTTGGCTAGGTTGCTTGTTTTTCAAAAAAGTTTAAATTTCATGTATTCGTAAATTAGGTATAAAATTGAGAAAAAAAAAAGCTTAATCGCTGTCACAAGTTTGCCTGGTGATTCAAATAGAAACTCTGAAAACCAACTAAAAAGATTAGTGTCAGAAAAAACGGAAAGTTGGGAATGTACCAATCCATTCGATGTACCTACCTAAATTAAAATTTTTTCCAGGGCGAGGAAACGGAGCGAATAAAATTTCACTCGAAGTAGAAATTACGAAGGTATTAATTCTTTTAACTAATCGAGATTGAGCTATAAATAAAATCAGAGTCAGAATATAGCTTTGGCTTCTTCTGCTCGATCTGTTTGAAACATCATGAATTTTTGTTTACTAAAATTATTGTGATGATGAAAATTCAAATAGATTTTTGATAAGCAGCAAAATTTTATGATATCATGGAAAAAATTACGTTGTTACCTTCAGATGACAAAAATCATTCAGCAAAAATAAAAAACTGACCATCTACATCGTACACCGACATTTAATGCGACTGCAATAATTCAATTTTGCAGCATTACTTTCTGATTTGAAAATAATTAAAATTTCTAGGTCAGTTTTTTTACAAGCCTGCACAAAAAGTTTTGTAGACTTAAAACGTATTTTACAGGGCTGAAAATAAGTTTCGGCATTTACTTTTAGATCTCCTATAACTATTCATTCATTTTTGGATGACGTACAGCGTATAATTATTATACATACTTAAGTGAAACGGACTTCAGAATTACTGTCATCGGCTACACTTTCGTACGCAATTTAAGTTGTTATAAAGATCATATTTTCCATTCTCCAAGAATTAAGTGACTTTTAGATAAAAGTAAAATGCCCAATGTTGAGAAAAAATTTGAAGAATAAAAATAAGGAACTTTACCGAATTATTGTTCATACTATTCTGAAAGTAATAAAAAAAAAAAAAACTGTTAACTTGAGTACTCACTGATAAATAAAATTAATGGATTTGAATGTAAAACGTTTGAATGATAAAAATAAATATTTTTCAAAATATTTAACGTTGAAAAATCAAAAAAAAAAAAAAAAAGTGAAAATTCCAAAGATGTGGGTTAACTACGTACAGAAAAAAACAAAAAAAGTTCGCAAAGTTTTAGGTTCGAAACAAGTGACTGGTTAATGGTTATGACTCACTTGAATTTAAATAATGCCACCTATAGGTATTGCACGAATGTGGGCAGAATTCAAACCAGGAAAAATATTTTTTCCAATTTATTATCTCTCCATGAAAAATTAGATTTGTTGGTAAATGTAGGGGTATTTATCTTTTTATTTATATCCACTGAATAGATCCGTGTTAGAAATTTATAGATTTCTGAATGTCATTGTTAAACTTTTTAGTACCAGCACAAAAAATTATACACGAAGGTAATTTGTATTAGCTATTTGTTACTTCCAAGATTTATACGCATTTTGAAAGTACGCGCCAGAGGAATTAGATTCATTTCAATAAAAAAGTGAACGAAGATCAAGTTTCTAAATTGTAACTCAAGTTTAGCTTCGAGAGCCAAATGTAAGAATAATTTTTAACAATAAATAATAATGCTCAAGGTCTGGTCTGATCGGTGTTCTATAAAATAGAAAAATCATAACTCAAATATACGAGTAAATCAGGTCTGGTAACAGAGACTGCACATCTGCCATGCAATTTTTTTCAATGAGTGGAAGAAGGTGGACAAAATATACCCGCAAAAGGCTAGAGTAACCCTATATTAGGTCTAATTTAGTACCCCCATTTTACAGAAGTTGAATTTTTTATATCAGATACTAAAATTCAAAACTTTTTAGAGCTGCAGTATAAATAATATACATATTTCAATTTTTTCGCAACAATGCTCCTCTGACCACGATTTACATGGATTAATTTCGACAATGATCTCGGAGAATAAAAAAAAAAGAGTTTTCGTCATGAATGACACCACATGTTAATAAATCTTGATGTTTAACTCGTGACATGGTCAATATACGGCATTAATTAATACGTGGAAGTAAAAGAATATGAGTAACCTGACTAATCAAAAACCACTTCATTTTCAACAGCCGAACAAGATAATTAAGAAGAAAAAAAACTTAAGACCTGAATAAGACAAAAATTTAAATCATACTATTATATTTTTCGACAGAGAAAATCAAATAATAAATAATTGAATATTATCGTCAATCAAATTATACCGAAGGAAAAATTAGTTTCATCGAGGAAAATGTCAAGTTTTTCAGGCATGTAATTGAAGTAGGCATAATAAAGATTTTCTTGAAAATAGATATACCTATCTCCTTTAACAAATTTAATCAGCAATGAAATTAAGAAGAAAGCAATAAAAATTTCGAACTCTACATATATGTGCAGAAGCATTCGATATCATCACAATTATGTTTTTTTCAGTTTGACTTTTTTTTTTTTCACAGTTATTTTGTTCAATAAACTTCTTCCTGGTTCGAAAACAATTTTTTGCAAAGAATTTAAGGAAGAACGATTTTTTCTTTCTAAAGATATAGCATTCGTAGTCGGTAGATTTCCATTTACCCATGATTTTCTTCCCCACTTAATGACATCTTCATTTTTATCAATTTTACTTTTTTACATTTCACATTCTACAAACTACTGCATATGTATTAGTAAATATACCTACCTATGCAAAACACAAAATCAAATAATAATTACAAAAAAAAAAGCTCTATAATTTGTGCGGGGGAAAAACGAACTACGAGTACTTATTGGAAATTTATTATGAGCCAGTCTAATTTTTGGCAGATTCTTATATTAATGGTGAAAACTAGAAATCAAGTTATAGAAAGAAAAAATTACCTATACGGAATGCCAAAGTTACTATTTCATTAAAAATTATGAAATAGACTATTCAGCATGAGAATACCGAAGTGTCCCCACAAGAATGGTAAAAATGAAAATTCACATCAAATTTTAAGCCAAACTGAAAGAAAAATTTTCATCCGTTAAAAAATCATGTTCATGTCAATTAGTACGAATGCACGATAAAACTTTAAATATATTCTCACATTTGATAGACTATATAAAGGTAGTTGACTTATGGTTACTATCATATTTTTAAAATCATCATTCAACTTAATTTCTTTTTATTTTATTCATTCATAGATGAAGAATTTCTCACTCATTTCCTTATTCGCTGCAAAAACAGCATGGAGAAAACCAAAAGAAAATTGGAAATGTACTACTCAGCCAGAGCTCTGATGCCAGAAATATACTCAAACAGAAACATAGAAAGCGAGGAATTAACTGAAGCCTTAAAAACAGCGTAAGTACAAATCGTATTCTTCCATAGGTCAATTAAATTCTTTAACCTACTTGAAAGCAAAAAAGTACTATATATATCCCTCACCCTGTAGGGCATGTGGGGGTATGTTTTGTCTGTAATTCGTTTGTTCTCCTCAATAAAAATTTGATTTGATTATTTTGAGATAGGAGTTGACAAATACAACATTGTCGTTGGTCGAGAAAATACCTGTCAAGTGCAAAACTGAAAATTTTCGCGAAACTAGAAAGTGGAAAAAACGTTTACAAAAATCAGAAATACCCGCATGGAATTAAGAGATTGAGCCGAAGAAGTGGGTAGAAATGACTAGAATATTTTGATAACTGCAGAAGTAGAAGGTATCACGGTTAAACTGAAACTTATATAAGTGTATAAAATCCTAATGAATCTCCAAACGAATTTATTGGCACATAAAATCTCACGGGGTGGGTCGATATAGGTGATTTGTTTAATTTTCATAACCGTTTGACTTCTATACCTAGAAACTGAGAAGCAAGGAAGTTTCATTTCAAAAACAAAGAAACTTTGTTTACCTAGACAGTATTTGGCTTGGATTTATTTATAACCATGAAAAATAGTTGCTATAGATTTTTCTTGACCGTCGAACCTTTCTTTCACAAAGAAATGCTGGAGTCGCTACACATGTAATCTATGTAAAACATAATTTTCAGATTCTTCAATATTAAAATATTAATGATAATTATTTGATTATTTTTGAAAATTTCACAAATTTTTATTGTTAATTCCAGATTATTCACACCAGTTCCGAAAGTCACAAAAGAAGGAAATCGTCTAATATTTTTACGATTTTTCGATATTCATGGAGTCAAATTACCAACCAGTGAAGTAGCACTGAAGGGCATGGTCATGGTGTTAGATATGATGCTCAAAATTTGCAATTCACGATCCTACATTATAGTCTTTGATTTTGAAAACATGTCAGCTCCTATAATTGCTTTAGGTTTCACAATTTTGAAGAAGTTTTTAACTCTCGCTACTGTAAGTTTGTATTTTCGACTAGAAGCTTATTCCATTGCGTTAATAATAATTTAAAATAATTTTATCATTTTTTCGCACTTTCAGAAAACTACGCCAGGTCGATTCGATAAAATATATTTCGTTAACATGATGCCGGCTGCTGAACCATTAGTGAATATTGGTAAAACTTTTGTCAAAAAAGAATTAGCAGACAGGGTTAGTATTTATGAAAACAATTTTTTTATCCTACATTCCTAAATATTTTTCACCATAAATATTTCAAAATATAATTTTTTCCTCACGATTCCTCCAGCGAACCATGAGATAAGCAATCAGTTTTGAATGTATAGCCTAATACATATTATATTGAGTGCCATTATTTTGAGAAAAAAAGTTATTGCTCGTCAAGAACATCGTTATTTTTTCTTTCTTTATTTTATATTTTTTCAAATAGTCCTTTATAATTTACACTATTAACGTTGCGGTCAAGAATCAAGATAGAGTTGCGTGTTTTCAACTCGAAAAAATATAAAAAGATAGCAAGGTGTACGAAATATTTCAAAGATTATTATCGATATTTGTTTCAACTTGGCGAAAAAAAGATGGCAAAGCTAAAAAACGAAAATTGTTGAATACCAAGTTTTTTTCTCTCCTCAACCTGAAAAGTTTTTCCGTTTGATTTTTTTTTTTCCAATATTTCATAGCGCGACATGGAAACGCGAAAGCGCTAAATAAAATTTCATTTTGCCAAAAAGTTTTCTACAAGTTAATTATTTATTTTTAATTAAAAAACACTACCTTCATCCATTTCAACCAGTATTCCCAAAAACTGATCCAAAATGAAACAAGAGCTAAAACTTCATTATGTATAATAGATAATATTATGGCCGTCAAACTGAAATTATAATTGGTAAAATTAGCGGAAAAATAAAAAATTATCAATCCTTCAAAACAAGAGTAAAAATTATCATCACAGTTAGCACTAGGTGACCAACAGGTTGGATGACCATACTCGTACAATTCAGAAATAAAATCAACACATTTGGTAGTTTTTAGGAGAGCATAATTATTTTTCATGTAGCGCCTTCAAATTACGAGTATGTAATTCAAAATACGTTAATGTTAAAAGATAAGTAATCATCGATCAATGAAGGCAACAAGGTAACCCACTGCAAAATTTAATTTTAAAATCGAATGAAAAATTTTTACGAAGATGTATCTACAGAAGAACAGACGTGAAAATTAAATCTTGGGGAGAGAGTGAAGATTTTCATATCATTGAAAAATAGTCTGTCACTCAAAAATAAACTTGAAAGACAAGAGTGAGGAGTCCAAAAAGCAAAGATTTCGAATATTGTGAAGACTTACAGTTTGTTACGCTTCCTTTTTTATGTACTTATTTATTCGTTTTTTTTTTCCATGTAGTCAAAATAGAGCTTTCTTATACTCTGAATTTTATCCATGGATATATACAAAAACAATTGTGTTGGGTGTAAAATATATTAATCACTAATCAAATTCTTCTTTTTTAAGTAACAAACGTAAACAATATAATTCTTCTGCTCTTAATACCAAAAGAAATCGTACTTGCTTGTCGGTAGCAAATACAACTCTTTTAGAACTAAATGCAACATGAATGTTTGAAAATTAAGGAAATTATGGTATCATTTTAGTTTTTTAGAATTCAAAAATTTTTTTATTTATGTTACAGATAGTGATATGGAAAAAGAAATCTTCAGAGTTGAGTGAAGCAATCGAAGCAGAAGTAGTACCATCAAATTATGGAGGAAAAGAAAAACCAATTGAGGAGTTGCAAGGTAAAGTATACAGATCCAGACAATTTCTGATAGTTGAAATTTCTTGAATTTAATACAAGAACATATTTGTTCTATCATAACTTCTGAATTTTTCATTATTCTTACCTATTCGACGAATTATTAGAATTTAGATAAAAAGTATTAAAAAATTTGATAAATAGAACTAATGCGTCAACTACAAGATAATTGTAACTAAAGTGGGACAAAAAACTGAAGATTTTGAAAAACTAAATCAAAAAGGAAAAAAGATGGTTCAACTATGATGAATTCAAATTATATTGGAGGAAGTGTCTCAAGATCGAGCCATGTTTTAAAATTTTTTACTTCTTAGAAATGATTTAAATTACTAATAATTAAGTTAATTTAATAATATACTACGAATAAACAATTTTAATAAAAAAATATTTGAAGTCAACTCTGAAACCGTTTGTCGGTTATAACTGCTTTTTACGTTTCAGTATTTAAATAGGAATTCGTAGGTAACTAGTAGGTACTTACAATCTTACATATTTTTCGTTTTTTGTTTTAGAACTGTGGAAAGAGTTTGCCAAGGTTCAATTTAAAAACTGGCTACTAAACGAAGACACGGTAAAAGCTGATCTGTCTAAAAAACCCATTGGAGATCAATTAAACAAAGATTTGTCAATGTATGGAGTTGAAGGATCATTCAGAAACATAGTCATCGATTAAGGAATTCTTTTTGACAACCTAAACTTTATTGTCACAACATTAAATTGTTTTTCAGTTGATAACGTGATGAGCCGAATGAAATTTTCATCAAGTTGACTGATAACTTGTTTTTGTTGGTGTAAACTGTAAACTGTACCTGTAATTTTAAGGACTCAAAATCATCGAATAAACTAATTTCCAAGTTTTTCTCCAGATACAAAAATAATTCCAAGGCTAAAGGATCATAAAACTCATCATTATAAGAAAGTTTCAATTAACTTAGTCGCTGGGATTAAATAGCAAATATCTAATCACTAATTCTCTTATCGACAACCAAGAAACAAGATGCGAGCTAATGCAGGATCAAATCATAATTTTTGAGTGCTCTCTTGCGTAAGAAGCAAGTTAAATTTACGAGTATAACAAAATGTAAAGGAAATAAAAAATTGTCTTCTGGACCCCAATATAATTATATTCCTTGGTTACTAGTAGATACTCCGAGTCCGAGTATTTGTGGAATTCTCATAGATAAATGATGCCCAGGCATGTGATAGTTGCCCATCATTACCACCGCATTTGAAAGTTGCAAGAATAATTTTGAAATCAAAGTAGTTTATTATAAGTAGCTTACCCTCGATTCGGTATTCTATGTGTATGATTCATTGATTCTGATTTCTGGAGGGCGTGAGTTCACGTCAATTCACATACGATTATGATTAAATTATGAATTAAAACACTTTACTTCAAAAGTTAACGAACGAGTGAACAAAACAAATGAACAAGCAAGACGGAATCTGCGCTACGCATGACAGACACATGCAGACTGAGCAGGGTTGCCAACCTGAAATTGAAAATATCACCAGACGGCAAAATTTCCCGTCCCCAAATGTCACCAGATATCACCAGACCGCGTTTTTTCGAGATTGTTGAGCTTTTTTTTTTTTTTTTTTTTTTTTTTTTTTTTTTGCTCTTCGAGTTGTTGACAGCTGACAAATTTAAAATTTAAAGTAGAGGGGAGCTTAAACTTTATTCGGACTATTGGGATTAATTTTCTTAATAGAGAACTAGAACTAATTATACACGTAACACGAATATGCCAGGTTGGGGGAACACCTCCTCAGTCATCACTCCGTTGTAAATTGCTCTATAAGTTCGTTCTTTTGCTAAGAAAGTGAAAAACCATTTAAAAAAAAGTGTCCCCAGATTTCATAAAATATCACCAGCCACAAATAATATCACCAGCCTTTTAACGAGGTCGACCAAATATCACCAGATCTGGTGATATATCACCAGGGTTGGCAACCCTGAGACTGAGGGAGCTGCCGTGATCGGCGAATTAACAGAAAAACGCAACTCCTCAACGAATACTGATAACAGAATCATCAACTGCACTCAAAGCAACTGCAGAACTCAAAACTTGCGTAGTGTACATAGATAATGGTAGTGTATCCCAAAAATATACATATATATTATACTTACAAGCGAACAATTTTAGAAGCTTCTGTTTGCACACCTTAACACTGGCGGAAATAGGGGGGGGCTTGGGGGGGCTAAGCCCCCCAAAATTAAAATTGGCCCCCCCCCAAAAAAATATTCACGATTTTTTTAGATTTATTCGGGGAGGGGGGAGGTAGGACCGTGTGAAAATTTCTTACAAACAAACATACGTAAAAACGACTAATCTTCATCGGGGCTACAGCCCCCCCAAAATCCCGGGTCTATTTCCGCCAGTGACCTTAATGATTTCAGCTGAATCAGTTCCATAATTCATACTTTCATATAAAATACGGAATTTTACACGCGTTTTATAGGCAGTCGAATACTTGAATGTTATATTCAGGTTATATTATTACTTTGATCAGGTGAATCGCGAATCGCGCCCACTCTTGACTCCATTTTGCGGTGTTTGCGCCTTGCGGGACATCTATGGTCTATGGAGAAACATAATTATTATAATGTAAGAGTTTATTCGCGAATTGATTCTACTCAAGATGCTGTAGATTTTGAGATGTTTTGTATTTAATTTGTGGGGAGTTGTCAACATCAATTTTGATTAGTGGATGCAATACATTATTACATTCGTACCGGTTTCACAGCTTAAAAAATATAAAAATACGACCACAGCCACTTGGCTGGAAAACGCGAATTAACACGTCTTCATATTGTCGGTCAATGGGTCAAGGCTCAAGTCAGTCAAGTCTCCACTCTAAGTACGATATTGATAAGATAAAATTTCACAAGAGAATTCCAGGCACTCCAGGTCTCCAGGAGAAAAGTAAATCAGTTCAGTTCCCTTCCCTTCTTTCTTCCCTTCCCAATCGTATGAATTACCATCGATATTCGATATCAATGAAGAATCATTGCACGCATTTGTTCAAAATATGCGATATCAATATCACGTTCACGTGTTGACTGAGGGGAGAAATTGATGAAGATTGAAGAATGGTACATAATTGCAGGTACATAAATATAAGTTTATTCAGGCTAAGAGCTGCTGCGTCACCCGGTCACCCCAGAAGAAAAAAAAAGGTACATAAAATATATCGATATGATATAGTTCAATATAGTTGAAAAAGCGAAAATGACTGACTGAAAATGAAAAAAGGAAAGAGAAAAAAGAAACGAAACGAATGAGAAAGCAAAGAAAGATAGAGAGTAAGCGTATATAAGTGAGTGAGAAAGAAGAAGAGAAAATAGTGGAAGGGGTTGCGCGTGCTCTATTGCTATTTTGTAAAACGCAAGACACTTTTGTGCCTGCACTTCGTTCGTAGTCGCCAGACATGAAAAACTTAGCAGTTAGCAGTTCACATTTCGCACTATTCCAATCTCCATTACAACGTCCGAGTTCTGCATGACGTTTGTGTTGCCTTCTGTTGATCTATAGTCTACACATGCACGAAGAAAAGGTGGCGATTTTTTAGTGGTTGGTGCTTCGAATACATTGCTTGGAGTTTGAATTTTTGAAATACGTTTCATTTTGACTATACTTTTGATATCTTGTATCATTTATCCTCTTCATTTGTTCGTTACAAATAGTTATTTGTAGTTCGGTGGTGGCTACGTTCTACGTTTCTAATCTAACAATTCTTTAGTGTAAAAAGTTTGCATTTTGATCGAATTCATTCAGAAGATCTCTGCCAAGTAGCTTCGACTTTCGAGCCAGTCAGGTTAGTTGCAAATAAAACGTATTCATTCGTTGACGTCATATTATGTAATACAGTGCTCTGAATTACCGGCACTATTATGCCAGAGGAGTCGGAGGAAACAAAGGTGAATCAACCCGACGAGTTGTTATTTTTATCCCAGTCCCCAGAACTATGTATCCTGCGAGCAGAAAACCTGTTTGCGGCCGCTGGAGCTTCATTTCTCAAGATCTCGATCCCTCCTTATTACGGTGAATTGACAATACTGGTATCACATTTTTTAATGCTTATTTTTTCAGAATTGTGAGCCTAATGGAATTTGAAAGCTGGAATTATCCAGCCAAAACTGGTCTTTACGATCCTCAACTCGAAAAGGACGCTTGTGGTGTTGGATTTATCGTGGCCATTGATGGCAAAAGTTCGCATAAGGTAATATTGTGATGCATTTGCTACCATACATGAGCAAAATATTTTATAATGCTTTCGAATTTTTATATGGTGTACTTTTTTTGGGAGATGATGAAGAAATCCATGTATTATTTGAATTTTTTTTATAGTAATTTAGTAATTTGATAATGCCCTAGGCTAAATCTTTGACTAAGAATGATTGCCAGTGAAAGTTGATATTCCTCCATAATTGAGGAGCCTACTTCTAATTCTTCAGAAATTGTTCTAGACTTCAAAGTCGAGATGCTACATAAGAAGTCTATGTGTAGTGAAGTGTTTTTTTTGCTCTCCTGTAAAGTGGGCTTAAATTTCCCCTTCTTGCATATCACTGTTCATGTGTGACTGATTATTTTTTCTTCATGAAAAATCATTCATAAATTCTGGCGAGCCTGAGCATCAAAATGTGGATTTTCATTTTTTTTTTTTTTGAAAAAGACCTGCTCTTTCATTAATGGTTCTCTTCTCAGTAAGTCTAAAAACATTTTACAGCAACTAGAATCAACATCCAAAGTTGTATGTGGGTAATTCTCAGAAAAGCTGAATATTTTAGTAACGCGGCTATAGTCTATTGCCAAGTTTCAACATGTTATGGGAAATTTGTTTTCAAGATTTGTTCAAGTACTATCCCCCTGACTCACTCACTTTTCCAAGCAATCACGCTTACATATACTCGTATACAGCTCTCCACTCACCAGTATAATAGTTGAAGTGGTCAAAACTGAAAAGCCCTGTCGTCCTGTCCGTAACGCATAATATTTTTTGATTTAAATTACTATAGCACATAACTCGATATTAATTGACAATTTTATGAAAAAGTTTAACCAAATATATCTCATAGGTATATAGTATGAATCCCCACTTGATGCTCAAAAATATACCATGTGTCCTACGTAGAAGTTGAAAGATGTGTAACTGCATGACTCTCCTGGCTGGATAGCCTTTATACATTCTAGTTTGACTTGTGCTGTTTTCACCAATAAAAAGCTCATCAAATCTGATCCAATCTTGACTATAATCTCCAAAGTTATTAAGTTGTGCACGTATGAAACTTCAACACCACATTTTTTGTTTTTGTCAACGTTTTATTTGAGTAAATTTTGAATAATAAAGATGATCCAAGAAACTCTTATATCCCTGGTAACCTCCTCAGATTATTTTTTGCCATCGTCCAAAGGGTTAATACTGCAGCCATGTTCTCTTTAAACTCTGTTCAAGTTAAAGTTCCATGAGGTCACAATCATACAGGGGAAAAGAGGTTCTGAAATTCTCGTATAAAGAAACAAACTTGGTGTTGTGACGTCATGGAATTCTTGACTTGAATAAAGCTTAGTTCGCATTTATGACGAATGCTTCCTAGAAACGCATAAATTTTCTACGGACGATTCACTTTCCTTTACGTTGACCTAAATAATTTTTGTGAATTACGTAGGTCGTCGTGCCATTGACGTTTTCAACTTTCATCGTAATTTTATTTTCGGTGGTTGTGTGGTAGCATGTCATTGTCGCAAGAAAACGTGGTGAAAGCATTTCGAATTCATCCTAAAGTTTCCCTTATGGAGGTTGTCCGAGTTATGCTACGACTTTAAATTGTCAACATTCGAAGCAAAAATATGAAATACCATTTTTTAGTTTGAAAAATTTTTAAAGAGACAGAAACTTGGATCAGAAATATTTGAAAATTAAAAATTAGTTTGAACTTTTGCACTGATTTAACCTTCGTACTTCTTCTATGGTGATCACTTACAATCAATATTTTCTGCGAAAGTACTAAAATGTTGACTTCATTCCATTAAGTTTTAATTATAAAAAGAAGAAAAAAATCAAGTCTAGCGCCCCTTCTTACTTTCAGTTAAAGTGGAATGAAATTGTTGTAAAGCTTAAGACGAAAAGTACGAGTAATTACCATTTTGTGTGAATTATCATATTTTTGAATTGTAATGTGGTTAAGCAATGTTGAGTAATTTGGGTTATATCTGAGATTGTATTCTGGGTTAAGTCTAAACTCCTATTCATTGACTTGATCTTTACACTAATCTCAGTTGAATTTTCCCGCTATTTAATGTGAAATTACTAATTTTTAAATATTTGTTTAAAGTAGTTTATTAGTAATGTTATTGTGTAAATGAACTTTTATTTGCAAAAAGGGGATGATTCTTAATTTTTTATTAGGTGTAAAAAGTGTTCAAAACCAATAAGGATGTCATGTCAAGTTTTTTTTTTCTCCATTATTGTGAAGTATTCAATAATTATTAGGCTGACTCAGTTTCTCATTTTTACAAAATAAACATGAATTTTATTGAAAAATGAAAAATGTAAAAAAATGAAAATAATAGAAAAAACTTACCATATTTTCATGCAAGTTAACGTATTTCAAAAAAATATTCTTCTCTGTAATGAGAAATTCTTTATGTTTATTTTCCATTTTTTTGTGAAAAATATCCAAATTAATTTTCTGTTAGATTATTTTTTTCTAATGACAATTTTTACTATTAATTTGTTAAAATAGGTCATTTGGTATTATATTTATGCCTGCAGATTAAAATGAAAGTCCACGTGAATAGCGAGTGCATTGTTTTTTAGTGTTTTTGCTTTGACGGGCGGTTAGCCGGTGAGGAAATCGTTATAAAATATTCTAAAATTAGAATTCCCTGCCAGTGTTGCCAAATTTTTGAGTATTTTCCCGTACGACCAAATTGACGTTCGTGAAAAATAAATAGAGAACACGTGTGTTCAGCATCTCAGTATGATTTGTTTTTGACGCAAATAATGGATCATTTATTTTATTTTACTCCGATAAGTCTATTTTGTTGTCAGTAGATCTCTGATTTTAATTTAGTAAATTTCAGTTTTCAAATACTGGCTATTATGCAAAACTCTTAGATCTTCAGATCGATTAAAAAATAAGAAAACCTGTTATTTGAATGGAAGGAACTCATAATTTTTTACCTATCGTCTGTAGGAAGAATGGAAATTATAGTGATGGTCATGCTGTTCTGTTTAAAATGCTTATAACCAAATTTTAGATGATTATTTAATTTTCATATAATATGCATAATTTTATGTTTTATTAGAAAAATTTTGTCACGAACAATAAGTCCTAATCGCAATATTGCATCACATTCTTTGAAAAATATTTTCGGGGCCTGCATCTGTTCGCTAATGAGTGTTGATAATGTTTGGGTGTGTTCTTCATTATCTCATTCGCCAAAAATATTCATACAGCTTTAAAATCGTTTCCTATTTAACCCTTGAGCCTGCCGTTGCTCGCGCCATGGAAACTTTCTTCACAGTGAAAATTTTGGCTGTGAAGATTGTTTCCATGGCGCGCCACCATACCATTTATGGAAAGACGCGAGCAACGGCGGGTTAATTATATTTTTATCAAAAGAAGAAATGGTGTGCGATTCAAAACCGTATCTTGTACATTTGATTTGCGAATCACTGTGATATCTTTCATAACTCATAATACTCGTGTTCGGTTTCATTAAAAAATTAAAAAATAGTGATATTTGCGAAAGTGGCGGACGGTTTTTTTTTTGATGACTCGAGTATTTCCATGACGATTGTAAAATGGTAGCCGGTGCGCTATTGCACACTTTAACCTTACTCGAGCTTGTTTCGTCGCCAACAGTCTGCAAATAAAAGATAAAAGAATAATTTTATTTCAAAAATTTAGCAAAGCGATAAAACTTGGCGATAATTTGCTGGTTGAAGGATCTACAAATTGACGGGAACAATGAATAGTAATACAGTATTCATGTCCTCAGTTCGCTGTTCGAAGCTATATTTCGTTTTTAAATTCAAAGTGATTGCTCCACAAGAATTCCTTGTTTTATTTGCTAATTTATTTAACCCTCTAGTGGCACAAGTTGGTCAAAATGGCCTACTTGCCCTTACGTCAATCGTAGATGTTGATGCGGTTGCATGTTCTCACCAAATAGGGAGAGGGTAATTATGTATCATCATCGAGGACTACCAGGATAACATAATTAAGGTTGGGTCAAAATGACCCTGTTGTGCCACTTGTGTATAGGACGCTGCCCACATCATGAAGATTGGGTCAAAATGGCCCACTTGTGCCACTTGTGTATAGGGTGATGCTAAAATGACCCTCTTGTGCCACTTCTATCTAAATTAGCTTGTGCCGCTGAAGGGTTAATCGGAAAACTTGAAATTCTCACTCAAGCTTATCCGATGGTACTTTTTTTAAATACTTACTTTTTTATTTGATAAAAGTTTTGTGAATTTGAAAGTGGATTCCAAATTTTAGAACATCTGCTTGAAAAGTATTTTCACTGGCAGGCAGTTTGGGCTGTTTGTTGCAGGGTCGCCTTCATAGGAATACTAATAGTTCGTCATGGAGCTGTTTTTAACAGTCGACATTTTAGCCAATATTACGTACGTCAACATTTTGAAGGTACTGTCACACTAAATAAACGAAAGGTATTTTTATAGTTCTTCTCGAAAATTATGTTTTAGATAAATCGCCTTTTTGCTTTTAGGTGACCATATGCCTTACCTGTATAAAAATGTATTCCTAAAAATAACCATTCATTTCCCTATTGAATTTACTCTTACAGTATTTACAAGTGTTTAAAGCCATAAATTTAATATCTTATTCTTTTTTTTTTTTTAATTTACTAAATTCTCATCCATCTCTCTTGAGAACGCTGTCTCTGACATTTCTCAAATACTTACTAGAAATATATTTCATTTCATTCATCATTGAGATTTCGTTTACATACCTATTACCTACCATAATTTTCGATTCAAGTTGCTTTAAATTGTTCATGCTGTAAAACATTCGTGTTGTCAGCAAAAACGAACAAATACCATCGAAAAATGACAAGTAATTAGCCAAAATTTACAAGTAGGTATTCGATATTATTGCTACGTACGTTATTGGTACTTTGGCGATAATTACTTCGAGCTTAGAGCTGTGAAAAACACAAAATCCCCTCTTCCTTCATGTACTTGGGCCCATCTGTGGACGAACCCCACCATTTTTCCTCGAACTATTTATCAAGTTTGCGACTCGATAACCGAAATATTTGTGTGGATATAGAACAGCTTGTGTGCCAGTCATTAGTAAATTGTGGTGTTGCCGAGCCATGAAACAGCCAATGGAATGTCATTAACGAAGTATTTGTTTCGAGTTCACTGTTCTTGAGGCAAATATAAACGTACTAGAGGACATTCTTCGACTAAATCATCTGAAAAAGATTTTCATGGTCCTTAATCTTCTTTGGCTGTCTAGTCCCTGGAAAAATTGTTTTGAAAAATTAAAAAATTCTTTGTCTAGGCATGTTGCTTAAAATATGTAAGTTCGGATTTTCAATTTTTCACTGAAATCAAGCATTAGTATACCTACATTTTTCAATTTTTGCATTTTTTCTTTCACTTCTAGAATTCTTAATATTCCTTTTAGCATTATTTAGAATTGAGTGCACGTATGAGAAAAGGGCTCAAGTAGTCAGTGGCGTAACCAGAGTGGCCTCGGGTGGGCTCAAAAAAAAGTCACCTGGTCCTTCCAAAAAATCTCAGGTACAAGCCCCCTCCGCAGCACTGGCATAACCATGCTGTTTTGGGTGTCGAATACTCATTTTATCTGGCATGCTATGGCAAAAATATTCCTGTGATTGTGAAAATTGATGGTGTAGCTGAAATAGTATAGGAAGCTGTTTAATATCGATTTCCATTTGGCGCATCCTGTTGGCGGTTAATGGGACGTAGTTTAACGTCATCTGTGCGCTAAAATTACTGTTTTTATTCGCTTCTCACATCCACCCTCAGCCCTTTTCGTTTTGTCATCCTCACGATCTTCTTTTTCTTTTCTTCATGAAGTATCTCAACATCTGGCAGTCAGAAATTCGCACTCGTATTTTGAATTTTTGTGTCTTTCCCAGATTTTTCATTTCCTTTAGTGACTGGGAAAGCATACTCAACGAAATCCCTTATGCGTCTTCTTATTTTCGACAAACAATACATAGATACGTACTCGTATTTATAGTGGCGTTGCTTTTGACGCTGTTTTGGGTTCCATTCCATAATAATTGAGTTCTATACCTACGTGTATTTTTGCTGAAAAAAATGTCGGTAGTAATTTTTTCTTTTTATATGAGAAAACGAAAAATTCGAGATTTATAGTGCAAAATAACCACAAAAATAGTCACATACCTTCTAAGATATAGAATAGTGCAACCAATTCTAAGAATATCTACAATGAATGTATTGAAGATATGTCAGTGGCGCAGCCAGAAATTTGCTGAGGGAGGGGTTGAATCTTGAATTTATTCCCAAAAGACAGAAAATCTGCGAAAAATCCGCACGAAATATTTTTTTTGTTTCTTTTTTCGATGAAATTTGATGGCCAAGAGAGGGGAGTTTTAGCCCCCTTAGCCGCACCCTTGACTGCGCCACTATTGTATGTATTTAATTTACTGCTTATCATACTTTCATTGCCAACTCCCTTGGATAGAATATCCTCACAATATTTACAGGGTTGCGGTTTCAGGAACAACCTTTGTCCAAGTTTACAGCCATTTTTAAAAATAGCTCTACAATATTTGCCATAGAAAAATGAAGTCGAGTGATTCTACCTTGTTGTACCTATTCTCGAACTATCTGAAAATAATGTGAAGCTACATTTTAATTCAACACAATAATGTTTGCCATGATTTGATGATAGAAATGAATGTTAGGTTATGGTCGTTCGTAATTATCAACATTTTATTTGTTCAAAGTGGTTGAACGAGGGAGATTGCATAATCTTAGGTGCTGAATATCGAGATTTTAGTTTTCTTTTATTTCATCACTCGGCTTCATGGAATACATTACCATTAGTCATGAACGTTTGGAGAATATTGGGGAAAAATTCAAAAAATAAAAAAAATGTGAAGCAGATTGACATTCTTTCCATTCGCTATTCCTTCCAATAGAACTCAATTTCTTCTTGTTTTAAAAATCTGTTATTGAATTAAGTAGGTATGCTAATAACTAATTATTTATATATTCGTTCGTTTACTTAATTTTAGTTTTCGTACAATTTTGTAGCTCATAATAAATTTTTGAAGGTGGTAGGAGAGTAGTTTTCGAAAGAGATAGAAACCGAAAAAACTATATCTGGCAAATTCAGCCACGAAGTTTGCGAGAATTTGCATTCCTTATGTTATTTAATGCTATTTCTGTCCAGTGAATGAGGTTTTCAAATTTTAAAATGCATTCTACAAAGATGTTGCCTTATATTCGTACTAAATGATGGCATTTTTTTTTGCATTTCATGTTTTGGTTAATGCGGAATAAATGTTAATTTTTTTTGATTTTGCTGTCTGAAGTACGAAAACGAAGGGCGTTATGTGAGAATGAAAGAAAAAAAAAACACGTGATAAATGAGTATCCGTTTAAAAATTTATTGTAAGTTTAATCTCTAACACACTGGATGAAAAAACACGTTTTGACTTGGAATATTGCTGGGCTATTTTGAAACTTATTTTCATTTTTGTCGCATTCTACTCGTATAATTATGCGACCAAGATAAATCGTGATTTTTCTTAGTTCTTCGAACATGGCGGAAAATTAGGGAGAATTTTTTTGGCGCCATACGACAAACGCGATGAAAATGTAGAACGTGGACTGCATAACAGGAGATATATGGGCAGTAGATGCTCGAAATGAGCGAAGCGAAGTAAAATATTCTGGGCACAGTCTTGTTGAAAAACCAAAAGAAAAAGCTTATTTGAGGGCGCGTGTTTAACCAAACATTATAGAAATTAATTTTCTAAGTTCGTATCTACTTGACTTGTGAAGCAAAAAATAAATATTTTAATTCATAAAATTTAATCTTGCGTTATATCAGGCAAATTCTAGTTGCCAGTCAAAATTGTATCTGCGCCAGCTGAGCTGCAGAAATTTGACGTACGCAAGTCATAGGGAAGTATGCGGATGGAGTTGGGTCTTCAATTGGTCAGAAAAAGACAGAAATTCCTTAAAAAGTCTGCGTGACTTAGTGTCTTGTGAGTATGCTATGAAATAATTGCATATTGCCAAATGATCTGGGCAACTGATTGCAAGTCATTGCTGTTGAACAACCTGGAAACCAAAACCAGTAAAAACCGTTATAAAACCTCTTTTAACCAAAACCTAAATGAGTGAGAAGCAATACCAAAATCTGGTGAAAGAAGTTTACTACATCACAGATCATTCAATAATACTCCATTGTTCCATTTTTGTACCCTTAAGATGTTTGCGTTGTTATCGATATTTCTAATTTCTCAAGTTGTGGACCAGCTATAACTGTAAAATGTATTCGCATTTCAATTTTTCAAGTTCTCGGAAAATCCTAATTAATACACTGTGCTTATTTTCAATTATCTAAATTCTAAAAAAGGATTCATCAAGAATCCGGGAGGAGTACATTCGAGATCAACGTGGCCTGTCAATACAGACTAATTTTGAAGACCCAATATCCCTGAAGAACGAAGTTACTAATTTAGTTTATTCGTTCCACTCCTTTCAGTTGCGAGTATTATATGGCATGTAAAAAAGCACCTACCCGGTCAATTTTGTATAAAAATGTAGATGATAAGTGGCTATTTGCCAAAAGAAACACGCTCGACTTAACATAATTGTTAGGTGCTTTCGTATACTTTCGTACTATCGAAAGGAAAAAGTTTTTTTTTTTTTGGTTGTCTTGTGTCTGTAAACGTAGCCCGTGAGCTAGGAGACTTTTACTTTCATCGACCTCAATGTTATTGCTAAATTTGAACTAACTAGTGTAGCTCGAAAAACATGCATTGTGAGTGTGTGTCGAATGTGTGTAAGGTCAGATAAGTGTCCACAAAATTCTGAGTATGAAAATAACTAGATAAAACGATCGTCGAAAACTAATTAACCATTCTGACTCTTCGTATACTCAGTCTTGAATAAACGAGTCGAAATCGTGGTTACTTTTGTTGTCGTATCCGTAAAGCATTTTCCTGCATGAGAAAACAATTTTAATTTTTCGTATAACCTTACCATTGTGACAAAGAAAATTTTCAAGGTTATGAAGGAGCTAGGGAGTGGAAGAGAAGTTAAAAATCGATAACGCTTTATATTTGTGTGCTCAACTTTGTATACGCAGAAGTGTTAGTAAAAGGGCTTCAAATAGCAGATGGATTTACTGCGAGCCTGTTTAAATCCCAGTTTCAAAATAATACTTTGCGTGCATTTCGAATAAATTTTAATTATGTTCAGTATAATTATTATGAAGCTCGTTAGCATCATAAAAGTACCTACTGCAAGCGCATATGCGATAAAGATTTTTTATTAATCGTCATAATTATGTAATATTCAGTCGAATTTAACATGAAATTCAAGTTTTAAGATCAAGCTTCAAAATTATTGAAGTTGCAATTTTGCGTTTCATTTTATATATATTATCTTATTCACTATTCAGTCGAATTCAAGTGTATGAAAGTGTCGTCTTTACCCTTCCAACCTTCGTTTAAATTCAGCCAGTCAACCTTTTTTTTTTCTTTTTTCGAAGTACGCAGTTCGTCGGATTTTTTGGTACTAGCGCATCTATTCATTTATTCCTTATTTATCTAAAAAGTAGATGACAGTAGTGTGAAACCTATGGCCGGAAATATGGCGACGTTGTACTCGCGGTTGTCTGTCCAATTATGTTCGAACATACCGTTTTTTGTAATTCCTTCTGACAAGGGAGGTACAAATAAAAGGTCAGAAACAAAAGCATTGTATATTGCTCAAAACATTATGCGTATCATGAAGAATACTCAAATTAAAAAAACATCGATTAAATTCTGAAATGGATTAGGGAGGGTAAACAAGACTCAGCTGTAATGGGGCAACTAAAGGCGAGAGAGGGTGAACAGTAAATGTTGACGTTTTGGTGGATTCGGCTGCCCTTCACATCCGTTTCCCACCATCGGCAAAATTCGTGCTTCCGAATAAACATGCGCCAAAGTTCCAACCAAAAATTCGATGTCTAAAAACAGAACGCGCAAATATTTTCAAAAGTAGGAAAAAAAAACGTTTTTCATCGAAGAAAAATATTGGAGCGCATGGTTACTAGAGAGAACTTGAATTGCTTGTAATACGAATTCCCTTCGAACACAGTTGGCGGAATTTTGTGTTTTTGCGATTTATTGTACGTACTTAGTAGTCAGCTCTTATCTTACATATGTGGCCCTACAACAGTCTGCAGGAGAAACTCAATTTTTCAGAAGATAATGGGGAGGAATTTACTGCAATAAAAACAGCTGTGGTTTCTGGTTACAGAACGTTTGTAATTTCATGTATATAGCCATCTCGTCGCTCAATAAAATGTTCTCAGTGTTGAAAAAAAAATTGAGATTAGAATTTTGCTGTTATTTGGATGATTCGTTTCATAGAAAAGAAGGTTGAGTTTCAAAAGGTGGGTGGGTGTAGGTAGGTCCTTATTATGAATATTGCATATTATAACTTATGAATTATGATCCTTAAAGGAGTGTTTTTGACTCCAGATGTTCTTAATGGTGGAGATATGATCTAAACGTACTAATTGTAAGTATGGCTAGCCCCTGCTGAATTTTTCTAGTAAAATTGGCTTGAACACCACACTATATCTCATATTCCAGTACAAAATAAATTCTGTCAGCTTCTGAAAGACAAGTCGCCTAGGAACATCAGGGTTTAAACCCTAATAAAATCGCTACCAGCTGAAAATTTGGTTATGGGTAGTATTCATGGCTATCTTGAACCTATCAAACGTTTCCAACAATGTGAGTGGTTGAACACCCCCTAATTATGGATTATGGGGGTTGGGCCGTTTTTTCAACCAATGTTCCTGGGCTAAATATTGTGAAAATAGGTTTATCTTTATGGAAATTTCATGCTAATAACGTTGGTCTAGTGCTGAATATTTCTGTCATCGTGTGTAATATGACGAAATTGTCTAAGCTACTATTAGCGAAGAGAAAAATAATTCCTATCCGGATATAATTACTTAATCCCGCTTCTAAAATAATTTCTCAAGTTTTCCATTCTTATTTATGCCATAATATTAATTTTTTTCTTTCATCAAAATTCGGTTAAAAAAATTTCCATTTAGATTAGGGATCTACTTGTTGAATTGAACGTCATATTTTTCATTTCGACAATTTGATAAATTTATCCGAAGTTCTGTAAATAAATGAATGAAATTCTTCATTGCTTGCAACGTTCAAATAAAATAATTAATCTATCAAATATCAATCTTCATGTCTGTCGGTACTCAGTATTTCAAGTTTAATAATTTACTTACCTATATTGTTTTAGATTACCCGTTCGATGATAAAAATATAAAAATAAATGCAGATAATACTCAGTATTTCAAGTTTAATTATTTACTTACCTATATTGTTTTAGATTACCCGTTCGATGATAAAAATATAAAAATAAATGCAGATAATACTTTCTCAAGTATTATCAAATGATGTAGTCGATTAGATAAGGTACCATAAAATGGTGGAAAATATTAATGAACCATACTTACTTGAGCGTAGTACCACTTCAATTCTTGCAAGTCACGGCAAGTGCAATTTTGTTTATACATTACATATTTGAAAGATATAAAATGAAAATTATGATTATATATTTTTTCGTATAAATTGGTGTGAAATATTAAGACACGTGTTGAAATTGTGCAATATCCCTAAACGAACATAAAATCCTTACAACAAAATTTAATCTGATGTCAAATATTGTTCCTACCAAACTAAAAAATTACAGTTTACATACTTATTTACATCGTTTCTCGAATTTGTTTCATTGATTCGCTTTATTGGAAAACTGCAACGTTGCAACGTTGAAAATCTTCCAAATTATTTCTAGTAGACGAATTTCTTGGTGACGTCACATCATGAAAATCGGTGGTGCCATTGGTCGACTTTTCATTTTGTACGTTTCTTAAAAGTAATTTAATAGGTATAACAGGTATTGAAATTCATTTGTTGACGGAAAATATTCTCAAGATTTGGTAGATTGATTTGATGTGCAATTTGACAGAAAAAGTTGGGGGAAAAATGAAAATATACAGTCCTTGACATAAAAAGAAAAGTGGTTTTTTGTTCCTGAAGATACCTCGTTCAAATAAATCTCAATTTCTCCGGGGTAACTCATATTCAAGTATTTTTAACCCATTTACTCTAAACTAGACGGGGAAAAAATTTTAAGCCCTTAATTGGAGAATAAATCCATTCTGAGTTGAATAACGAGCTTTGTCAGTTGAAATTTTCTTTAATATTTTTGCGAAATCCAAAGTTTTCTGTGATTTTCAGAATATTATTTGATTGTTTTGATGAATTTCTATGTTTGAAGTGTAAGAATGGCTAAAATTTTGATTACATCATCACACGACATTTGTCTATTGAAGTGAAGCAGCCAAAATTTGTGACAAACAAAATTATTTTAGTTCGACAACGTAGACGTAGATATCCTTGAAGTCAGTTGGCTTCTGTCATAGCTGCGGGCCTCATCGATATTTTTCGTATTGTTCGAAAAAACTTCATTGAAAATTTCAAGTTGTGATTTTTTCCACTTAGAAGAGATATCTTGGACAACAAATATTTAGTACTTTATAGTTGAAGGACTTGTGCTTGTTGACGTAGTGTTGAATGCTTGGACTTGGGATTTGAAGGTGCCTGCGGTGTTGAAGAGTAACTGGGCGTAGCCCTTGAAATATAGCTTGTATAAAAATTACACACCAGCAAAATTGTCAGGATTCCAACACAAAGCATTTAAAAAATATATATATTTTATTGAAAATCAAATGTGTAAAAAATTACACACTAAGAAACATTGGCTCGTGTATAATTTTTTACGAATTTTATGTTTGATGAGAAAAAATGAGTGTGTAATTTTTTACACGCGTTATTATTTACGGATTAGGTACCTACCCGATGGGCAAAAAATGAGAAAATGATCCGGAAAATGAGAATTTTATCCGTTGTCAGTCCGTTTTTATTTTCGACTATCGGATCTGAAAATTTGCAGATATTTTTGTCATCTTGATTATAATCAGTGATAATTTTTGGGCAATTTTTCTAAATCCGTTTGTAAAACGGTTTCACGGATTATAACCCGGGCCAACAAATATCATAAAACAGCCTTCACGGAAAATAATCCGGACTCATTTCCGGCAAGACTGATTACAATCCGTTCGAAATCCGTTTTAGAAGCCGGAAAATAGGAAAATTCCGGGTTATAATCCAGAAACGGATTATAACCCGGAATAAAACGGATCCGTTTTCAAAATATTTTGCCCATAGGGTAATGATTAAAAATTAAGAAAGCCTGTGTCCCAATGTGTGCATTGGTGGCACGTTGGGGGTGCAAGAGTACACGTGCATCTCTTAGAAAATTTTTGCACCACTCGAGAAAATTGGAAAAAAAATAGGAAAGGACCTATTCTGGGCGGGGAAGGGGTAAAAGCTTTCCGTACTTATTTTATTGTTGAAAAAATGTTGCAAATTTCCAATTGTTTTGAATTATTTTAAATTTACATTTTCTGGTAGCTAAAATTAGCTAAGTTACATCTACTTTGCGTAACCGTAGAAGCCGGTTTTTAATTTTAAATAAAAATCTGACTCAGTACATCAGTAAGTTCATCATATAATTAAGTTATACCTAATATATTCAAAAATCGTATCTCCAAGATGAAAATTCAGCCAGAAATCAGTCGGGAAAATTTCCTCATTTTATGAAAATATTTTTCCTTAATATCGTTTTATTTGGACAGTTTGATAACCAAAATCTTAAATTTCGTATTAGTTGAGCTAATTGAGAAGTTAGATACATATTTTTCCATATTTCATCCTCAGAAGTTCTTCCCATGAGATATTCGTAAAGTCGAATTGTGGAGTTCGGGCGTCTATAGCAAAGCATACCCATAATGCAAAAGACTGGGTGATGATTTCTTTTTTGTCTTGGTAGGTTTTGTACGTCTCTGTTAGCTACAAACGAATTTTGTTCTTCGTTTTGGGAAAACAGAGCTACTAAATGGATTCTTGTTTGCTTGGTGAATGTTTTTGTTTCGGTTAACGTATAATTCGACCCTTGGGTTCACAAACATCGTCTACGTTTGAAAATGCGGTCGCAGACTTTGGCACAGACGTTGTGGATCGATGAAATTGGGGAGGGAACAAGCGTCTGTGAATTCAACGAATTCAGAATGAAAATTGTACTCTTCGAAGTTCTACGACGGTGCTTTATAAATCGACGATTTTCTTCTTTTTTATGGCCATTTTGCAAAGCACTACTTTTTTTTCGTTCGTATTATCTTTTCGAACGTACATCAAGTGAGCTTTTTGTCAATATGCTCTCAAATGTGCTCGAGAATGTATTATCATAAGAGCTTTAGTGGGCCCGTACGTGTACCATCGATGCCATATTTTCGGTTCATCTTGAAGGGAGTTTTCGAGAGACGAGAGCTTATAAGCATTGTGAATTTTTAACGAGTTAGTGTGTAGCGAGACAGGCGGATTCATCAATAGCTGTTCATTTTTCATTTGTTGGGGGGTTATTTAGGACCAGTGATGGGAAATAGTAACTCTATATTCATTCAGAATTTGAAAAAGAAGGGCATAATATGTGATTGGGGAGAGAGAATAACATTTACCAAGCATATCTGTCTTTGTCATCCACATTATATTTGATGCAAAAATCTTTCAAAATGAAATTTTGATGCTTTGACATTTTTATTCTATAAGGTAAATGATCCCAAAAATGAAGACCATTTTTTAGTTCCGGTTGATATCAAAGTTCTACTCATTTTCCTCTCATTTCCCTCTAAAAACAGAAGAAAAATTTTATTACAATTTTATAAATTGGATCTAATCAGTAGGTTTCTTGTTCTTGATTTCAAAAACAAAACAATTAACGTGTCCACAAAGAATTATGATATGACACCTGTTTTTATTTATGTGTCCTACAGCTCAGTGCTCACACACTATCCTCCCAAATTTTGTTCCTAGAATTTTTGAGACATTTATGATTTTACACCCTGTCCCATATCTACGAAAATTTGTTTGCTAGCTATAACCTTCACCAATAAATAAATAAATAAGTATTTGATTTTACCTTTGACTGTTGATATTTTGTTTAAATTATCAATGTATGTCTGTAGTTCAGTGGTACGATCATTAACCTTTAGTTGCTTCTGTATAAAAATTCCTCTACCGCAATCTCCTACAGTGCTATTCCTACCAGATTATTATTTTTTTGATTTGTTTGATTTTTTGCATATTTATATCATACATGTAATGAAGATTTAAATCACCGTTTAATTATTGTGTTTTTCCTTTTCTTTTCTTGCAGATTTTGAAAGATGCTGAGAAATTATCCCAACGGATGAATCATCGAGGAGCATGTGCTTGCGATAATGATACTGGTGATGGTGCTGGAGTTTTGACTGCTATACCTCATGATTATTATCGAGCCTTATTGAAGTAATTACGTCATATTTATTTAGCCGTCTTATCCTCGCAAGATTGTCCTTGAAACACCACATTATAATCTGAACTGAACTGTGTCGAGTGTTTCTTTTAGAATACATGTATCTATCCTATACCATTAAAATACGAAATAATAATTTAGATTTTAAGCAAGTTCTAAGTAAATGCTTCTATCTTCATGCGCACTCCATAATTTGCTGTTTTCAATGTATAAGAATCAAATTTTTTACTTCCGCGCCCTCCAGTTTGTTATATTATAGGTAAAGTCTATTTTATGCTCTTTGTCGTAGCTAAATGAAAGCATTTTATTGAAAATCCCTTTACCGACTTATTATACTTTTTCCATGACTTTCTCACGGATCGCGTTATTTTTTGTTCTCTCCTCTTTTATTTTAGCTTTCGCAGTACTTATTAATTCTTTATCTTCTTAGGGATGAAAATGTGGAGCTTCCTGCGAAGGGAACATATGCGACCGGTATCGTGTACACGGATAAACAAAGTCATCAGGATGGAGAGAAATTATTTGCTGAGCTTGCGAATCAATGCCAATTACAGGTATTTTTGTTTTCGATTAATGTTTCGAAATGACCAGCGTAAGCTTTCATAGAATAAAGAAATTTTATTTATATGGTCTCCAACATTAATATCTACGGTTATAGTATCGTCGGATGTCTTGTCTTCGTTATGTTTTTGTCTCGTAAACTTGTAAGGTATTCTCCACGTTGGATCAAACCTTCACCCACTGGAAGCCAAAATTTTTGTTAGGAAAAATCGAAGTTCTGTGAAATGCGGTTTACTCTTGCCCCAGTAATTTGATTTATTGAATTGTGAAATTTCGATTTCCGGTGTTGGAAATACCTATTCATATTTTATCAAAGTAATAATGAAATAAAAATAAACTTTGATCCCACGTAGCGTGTATTCTATAGTAAACTGCTTGACAGTCGTGCATTTTTCAGCATGCAAGATATTTAGCTAGCATTTATGCTTTCGATTTGGAAAAATTGAATACTTTATGAATTTTTGGGAAAATATTTTCAATTAAATGAACCCAAATATTCCGTTTCGATTCGGTTGTTTGAATAAAATAATTTTTTCTTTGCTTTTTGGATGAGAGGAGGAAAGAGTTGAATTTTAAGTCAAGTGTTTCATCATCAAATTAATTTTTCAAGATAATACATAATATACATATATATATCTATTATTATAGATATATTTTATGAAATTATTTTGATCACCACATCAAATTTTATCTACCTTTTCAAAAACCGAATTACTTAATACCGGTTGAACAAAACATTGTAAAATCATTTTGAGAATACTGAAGTGATACAAAATACTATGACTTAGTCTCAATGAATCGTAAATTTTTTGTCGAGTAGGCACACTAAAAAATTGCTATAAGATTTCTTCGAATAGAAAAAAAGTAAACTTGTTATTTATATGTATTTTAAATTACGGACGAAAAGTAGATAGATTTTATTCATTTTTCTTTACTGTGGGTGCTCACTTTGCAAATTAAAATGTTTCATCATGTAATTTTGTTCAAATTCATTGTTTCTAACTTTCTTAACATACTGAATAGTTACATTGTTGACAAAACAATTGTTTTCAAACTCCATTATAAGTGATTGGTTGGGAAAACTAATACTAATTTTAATTCGGTTACAATGTGGAAATAATGGATCTACCTTTATTAGTTGTTTGGTCTTGAAATGGATTCCTGTTATGGATTTCATAAGTTTTAGAAGTCATATTTTCAAAGTAGGTCGGAGAAGATTGGAATAAAATTTGAGTTGAAAGGAGCCAAAAGAATTCAGGTTTTGTGTTTTTTCTTTTTAGTATTACATATTACATGTTTCGGAGCATTGAAACATGAAACAAGTAGCGTAGTATGACCTTGACAAAACAATATGTCTCTTATAGCTTACCAAATTTAAAATAATGAGTTTCAGATTTAGCGTGCAACAGTAGTGTAGATATGTTGCAAATTTTATTTTTCTAGAGGTTTCTTGAAATAGAAATAATTATGTTGCATAACCTCATACACTCTATTGGCCTACATGACTGATAAGCAACAAAAATTACGAATGGCCCTGTGGCAATGTCGTTGTTTTCAAAAGAGCTTATGAAAATAGTGCTGTTTTTATTGCTTTTTAATCTTTCTTTTTGGAAAAACATAATTCCTGATTTATATTCCCTATTACTCCGTGGCTGCTGGCCCTCTAAATCATTTTAAAATAATTTCTGAAACTGAGCAATTTCAATTGATGAATTAATTTTCAGACTTAAATTGTATCCAGATATTATTTGACAAAATCGGCTACTTCGAAGGGTTTCTTTCAAGGAGCTTATTGGTTTCTTTTATTTGAAAAACCAATAATATTATGGTAATGATTAAATGTATACACTTTCCCTTTTTTCTCCAAATCGAGTGTTGATTTAAAAAGAATTTATTTTGAATATTATTGGTAGCTTGATAGTATATTCTATGTAAAAAAAAACCTTGAATATTCCTTATTGTTGTAATTTCAATGTATAAACTATGCAAGGATTGAAAATGTGTGTTGAAACCAAAGGTACTTGTATTCTTGAAGCTATTATTTATAAAAGATGACAAAGAATTATTTATTTTTGGTGAAATATTCCTAAAAAATTCTCGTCTTTTAAAACAGTCTGTCTAAAACTAAATTAATGCAAGAAGTAAAGTCTTTGAATATTTTAGGTAGATAATATGTGGACTTCTTTCTTTCTTTTTTTTTTTTCAGTCATGTAGGAGCCATCACAGCGTGAGATAGGAATACGTTTGAAATTTGCAGCATTATTCGGGGCATTTTAATTCTCATCCCACCCGTTGGCATAGAAAATGAGAAAAAAAAAACCATTCTCTGTAATTTTGTCGGGTGAACTTATCACATTATTTCTACATGGCGCGAGCTTAAATTGAATTTACACATGATTTCTCAAACCAAATTCACATTAAAGTTTACAATAAATCGTTTAGGTACGCCATGCCATATGGTTACTCTTTAAAAGTTGACTTGACATTAGTGCATTGGTATATTTTGAATGCTTTCTCTATTTTTGATTTTGCTTTCAAATACTACGTCCTTAGCTTACCGAGTGTATGCTATAATGTATTTTTTCTTTTAATTTTGCTAACATTGGAATCATCGTTGAGTAGATAATAGGATTTAATAATCGTGTAGCGAGTCGTTGGAGACCATTTTAATTTTGTAAATGAACTAGCATAGCTAGGTAAGGTGTTATTCATTGCAGAATTCGTGTCAGTGCAGGTGTTGTGAAGTTGGCATTGTGCGCTCGAACGCCATTCGTCCAACGTCATATCGGTAAAAATTACTGTTACTACTTCTCGCCTTAAGGTACCAATAACGAAGGGGAATGAGAAAAATCGTTCTCAAAAGAAAAATACAGTATTGATGAGATAAAACACACTCCAAAAAAAAAAAAAAACTAATGAACAATATAAAATGAAACTAAACGCAGAAGAACATTTTTAATTTTCATCTCCTGGTGATCTTAATTAAATTTTACTCCTTTGAAAATCGACGGAGTGAATGAAATTTGTCAGAAAAACGAAAAAATGATCTCTCAAGACGTCTTTAGTCGAATCGATTGAATTACAGGTGTGTATTGATGTATTCCTGAAATACAGATATGTATAAAAAATTGATGAATGGAAAAAGTTGCATAGTGAAAGGTTGGAGGCACCTTTTTGGGGCGTGGTAGTTACGGTTCCATTTTTTGGTAAGACTCGTTCTTTGTCTGTTAAAAATTCATGTTTTATTCGATATTTTCGCTAAATTGGGTCTGGTCTAGTCGAGACGAGTCGAGAAAAAATAGTTCCATAATGGGCCCGAACTGAAAAACTATTGCAACATGCAGACTTACATAAACGGAAACATATTTCCAAAAGTTGCATCCATTCAGGGTGGAAGTAATTTCGCTGGAAGGCAAAAATAGGTTAGCTTGTATTTTATCTAACTCGCCGTTTTTCTAATACTTAATCAGTTATTTTACTCATGCTTTAAGATTTAAGACGGGTAAATCTTTACTTTTTGTTCGGATAAATTACCGCTTTAAAGTAATTTTACCTATTATGTATACAACCTGTAGAAATTTTAACTTAACAATTTTGAAGAGCTCATTCTAAGTTCTAACATTTTGAGCTGTGATAACTTGTTCTGTAAGTAAAAGAAAGTTGTGGATATGCAACTTCTTCGCAGCAGCCGAAATTCTGAAATTTTGGTTTTTAAAACTGTGTCAAAATTTGATCATTGACACTATGCAACTTCTTCTAAACCAAACTTTTCATTGTCATCTTCTGGTGTTACATGATCTTGTATTTAAAAGCCATGTTATAATCTCTTCTTGCAAAAAGTGATAATACATTTTTGAAAGTAACTAATACTCGTAATTTACGATACAAATAAAGAACGTAGTTTTTATTGCATGTTGGTACGTTAAAAATAAATAATTTTTTTCTTTTTATGCTAATATTTAATTAACCGGATATATTTTGCTTTTTTTAGGTTTTAATCTGGCGCACTGTTCCAACGAAAAATAACTGCATTGGAGAGGTGGCTAGAGCTAGCGAGCCGTATATGCGTCAGGTCTTCGTCACCAGTAACTTGGATGAAGAGAGTTTCAAACGTCAGGTGAGAATCATTGTTTACTGTCATTATTGAATTCAGGGTGTCCTATCTTGTCCCCTCAGAAATAATCATTCAGTAAAATGCTAACACATTTTTGTAATGATTTTAATCTCATTTCATTGAAAACAAATAAAAAACCAAATTCGCAGTCACGCAGCGCCATTAAAATTTTCTTTTAGCTAAAATTTACACTTATTCTCTGTTCAAAAGTATGACTTGTATTAAATTTTGTATTTTTGGTTTTAAAAATACTGTTATAATTATATGATGATTTTGACGTTTATTTTGAGATAAATTATCCATCATAATATATCATGTAAACTTTATAATAACCCACGATATTTTCATGTCTGTGACTTTTGCGCTTTGATATCTCTGATTTACTTTTGGATAATCAGTGTAATACTGATAAACGTTTGTCTTCCCGCATTCTCACAGTTTGAAATTTATACCGTTATTAATAAGACTTCGTCTTATCAAAATTCTTTTGGAACGAATAAATATTGGTGGATTGAGTAAAATATTATTTCACTGGCTGAGAATTACGCAGTTCTCGGCTCTGAATGAAATCTCGAATTATTGAAGACGATTCAACATTTTAATGATATTGATAAGACTTTCTTTTCAGAATTTTTTTAGCTGCTCTCCAATTTTTTTTTGATTATTTTCAACTAATTCTGAAATTTATCAAAAATGAGCATAGATAAGTAAGCTACTTACTTCTTATTCACGCACTTTTTTTACCGTTTTTTAATTTGTACTTATCAATTTTTTCACTCGAATTGTTACCTCTATTAATAGATTCCCTTGTTTTATTTATTTATTTATTTATTTATTTTTCATTGATTATTAATTTTCTCAGGTGTTCGTGTTACGAAAACGAGCTACGCACACAATACCCCAACCAGGACGCAGGTTTTATATTTGTTCTCTTTCCTCAGCCATCGTCGTTTATAAGGGACAGTTTACTTCTGATCAATTATGGGATTATTACGACGACTTGAAAGTAAGTGTTTGTCCGAGAAATTTTGGAATTAACAAAAATTGAAGCGTTTAAAAGCAAAGGAGTGTAGGTAATTTTTTTTTTTAATGGAGATGTGTACAAAAATGATAATCTAATGTTGGTAAGAACCAGTTAATGTAAATTGTGGGCTCATACGTTATTTTTATGAAAATTCCTTATTTTAAATCTTTTGGTCCAAGTGAATCGACGAACCCAAGTCTATAAGTATGTAACTGATTCATCTTAAACTATTCAATTTCCTTTAGTTTTAGAATAATTTTTTATCGGTTCTCAAGCAGTTATTTCGAAGGGATTTCGCTTGAAGTGAAATTGTGCTCTTTTTCAATAAGTATTGAAGGCACAAAATACTTCCATAATTGTAATGTTCGACCAGATTAAAATTAATACATGACCGTACAAATTAGTTTACAGGTTTGGACCTATGTAATGTGTATTGATTTAATTATTCTCTTATAGCTTAATCCTACGTAGTTTCAGTTTTAAGTTGGAGAACCTTTACTGTGATATACATATTTTTATATGTATTAGCAATTAGAACGTCAGTATATGTAGCTGAAAAATTGTGAAAAATGAATATCGTTACATGTTGAAGGAATCCCCGTCACTCATAAAGCGTTACCCCTTAAATATTAGGTGTAGGACGTATGTTGCGAACTCTTTTTGAACCTTCAATTTTTTTTTCATTCTCCTGCAGATGAGATTAATGGAAGAAATGGAATTATATTTTCTCTTAAAATACATAGTTGGAAATTAAAATATCATCTGCAAAAAATAAAATAATTTTTCTTCACCCGAGCAGATGCTATTTTCTGAACTTTCTTCATTTTTTTGTAATAATGATAATATTTTTTTCCAGAGTCCCCAATTCGAAACATATCTCGCTCTTGTGCATACACGATTTTCAACAAATACATTCCCAAGTTGGGAACGTGCCCATCCTCTCAGGTATACATTGTTTTATTTCAGCGCACTAACAATAAATTTTATTTTGATCTCTGCAATGATTCACATGAAATGAGTTTTTCTACATTTTTTACAGAGTGTTGGCCCATAACGGTGAAATAAACACCCTTCGAGGGAATGTAAATTTTATGAAAGCTCGTGAAGGCGTTATGAAAAGTCCGCACTACGCCAATATCAAAGAATTATACCCGGTGGTGGAGCCAAACTTATCCGATTCTGGATCTTGCGATTGCGTGCTGGAGTTCTTAACTATGGCTGGTGGACGATCTTTACCTGAGGTATTTTAGCTGTAAATTTTTCTCTCATGATTTTCGATGATGTGTTTGTAAGATTTCAAGGTTTTGTATATTTTTCTCCTCAGGCTATCATGACTATGGTACCAGAAGCCTGGCACAATGACATTACAATGCCTGAAGAAAAAAAAAGTTTTTATAATTATGCGGCTTGTGCTATGGAACCTTGGGATGGTCCTGCACTGTTTACTTTTACCGATGGACGTTACGTTGGTGCTATATTGGATAGGTAGGACTTTTTCTCTTTAATGAATGTTTACGAAAATGTGTACTGAGAGAAAAACTGTTTCTTGCAACTTACTCTAAAACGGTGTGTAGCTCGTCAGTTTAGTTTGAATTTATGGCATCAACTTTTCCCACCCTTGAAGAAATAATCCGAAAATGTTTTTAATTTATTTTGAAAACTGTTCATAAATCTATTAGATGTCACCTGACCAGTCACTTTTTAAATAAATTCAAGAGTTTGTTTTATGAAACATGAAGGTATTAACAGCATCTCTTGACCTGGCATTATTGCGATAAATCCGATTACTTGCAGCTTACAGAGTTGACGCAATTGTGCATTTTTATCCTGATATTTCAAAGTTTCTTATTTGAGCTCCAAGACTTATTAATGAGTCCGACTTGCATAACTGAGGCTCCACTCGTTTTTTTTGTTAGATCTTTATTGAAAACACTTGTATTCAAAACTTTGATCTAGTAATTATTATGAATTTTCTTATTTTTAAAGTTTCTTGTAGAGAATTGAGTTTGTAATAAGTTGTCTTTTCTCACAGAAATGGGTTGAGGCCGTCTCGATTTTACGTTTTGAAAGATAATATTATGGTGATGGCATCCGAAGTTGGTGTCTACGACACAGATCCGTCGAACGTAGCTCTGAAAGTAAGAACTGCATTTCGATGTTCTCCTCATGATTTCTGACATTCGTACTAAGAATGTACGTTTTTTCACGCGCAGAGTCGATTGAAACCTGGACGTATGTTGCTTGTCGACACCCTAGAAAAAACCATCATACAGGATGTGGAGCTGAAAATGAACATCTCAAATGCTCGACCATATACTCGGTGGTTAAACGAAAAGGTAGATATTAGCCGCATTTTTTATGCCGTATGCAATTATAAGATAAACGTTGAAAAATGATACGTATAAACTATTTCATTAATCATTCTCATCTGTTTTTTTGTTTTTGTTTTTAATCATGTTTGATCATGAAATGTGCAGAGGGTGAGTTTTACCGAGTATATCTATGATTGTTTATTGGTTTGTGGTTTTGAGTTTTCTATAAGAATCGGTAGTAGTAGATGTTTTTCTTTGCATGATTAATCTGTTACCTGTTGCATGAATTTTTCTTTTCCTACGTATTTTTTCTCGTGTATGTAAGTGCTGTTTAATTTTGAATCATGGATTTTCTCAAGTTGATGCTAATCGATGAGAAAATAATGCGTGCTTATGAGGAAGTTGATTGATGTGTGAAGATCACGCTGAGGAGCTTTTATAATTAGTTTTGGTCCTTTTGCGTATGAACTGTTCTATCCAAAAAAGTAAAATGAATCTTTTTTTAAATTTTATTTTTCATATTTTAATAGAATCCATTTTCTCCAGTGTGTACTGTGAAACAAGTACTGGATGATTTAGTTACAATTCTAATTGAAAAAAATAATTTTAATTATCTTGTAATATTTCTATAATTATGATTCTGAACTATCTCGAGTCTTTGAATACCATATTTTTCTACTCGTACATGGATTATATGTTCTCTTCTTGGTCACTTCTGTAATATGCTTTATCTATGCTATTTGAATTTTTGCCTTATGCACTGTACATGTTCTCTTCGTTTGAGTAGTATTTTTGCGAAATTCAACCGCTTGTTTTACTTTTTTTTTGCTCGAATGAGGTTTTTTAAAATATTATAATATGTCGTTTTTCTTTTTCGTGTAGATTCTGATGGAAGATTTGAGGCAAGATGCGTTGAAGAAAGTGCATCTCGTTAAAGCAAAATCGATCGAATTCGTAAGTGGAGAGAAGAATAAGTACATTCGTGAGAATTTACCCGAACCAGAAATTACCCGAATCTGGGGTGGAGATCGTCGACTCTCGTTGTTCAGTTACACCATTGAAACTATCAACTTGCTTCTGTTGCCTATGATTCGCAATAGGTATCTTGCTGTTCATTTTTGGAAATTATATTATTAATTTTTTTGTGTGTTGTAGTACATTTATCATCTTCTAATCAAACATTTCTATCTGCTTGCAGTAAAGAAGCATTGGGGTCTATGGGAAATGATGCTCCTCTGGCTTGCTTATCCCGTTTCCAGCCTTTACTCTACGATTATTTCAAGCAACTCTTCGCTCAGGTATGTAAAACGTATCACATATACTTATTGTTACTTACTCGTATATACTCCATTCTTTTTCTGCGGTAAATGAAAAATGTTGAAATTATTTTCAAAGTTGTGTATGTTTTTCAAATTTGGCTTACGTATCACTTTGCCGGTTTTCAGGTTACCAATCCACCTATCGATCCAATCCGTGAAAAAGTTGTAATGTCGCTAATGTGTCCCGTCGGACCAGAGGGTAATATTTTAATTCCGTCTTCAGAGCAGTGCCATCGAATCTTTCTACCAAACCCAATTATTTCTTTATACGATCTGGAAGTTCTTCGATGCAATACGTACCGCGGATGGAAGGCAAGTTTCGACTACTTTCGAGTAAAATTTCGTTTTCTTTTCTTTTCTTCCGTATGATCGTAATTTTCATTCTCATTTCAACATCAGACAAAACTTATTGACGTTACTTTTCCCAAAGAAGAAGGAAAAGTTGGATTTTTGAATTCGTTGAATCGTATCTGCAACGAAGCATGCCAGGCAGCTATAAACAACTATCAGCTGATTATCTTGTCAGACAGACAAGCTTCTGTAGAAAGGTAGCTATATCATTATATTTGGTTGGAAGATTTATACTCTTGCAGTCATTGGTATTTCTGAGTATGATTTGTCGCTAAACAGGATTCCATTGAGTATTTTACTGGCTCTCGGTGCTGTACATCATCACCTCATCGAAGAACGACAACGTATGAAAGTTGGTCTCATTTTGGAAACTGGAGAAGCCAGGTTTGTCTTTGGGTTTGAATTTTGTAAAATTTATGAAAGGTAGCTACACTGTCACGAAGACCGGGTCACTTTTCCTTGCTTAGCCCTTATTTTCATATTGTTGAAGGCTTCGTCTTCTTCCGTATCTTGAAGTGAAATAATTTCTAAACTTCTCAATTTGATCCTTGCTATTACAGAGAGGTGCACCATATGTGCGTATTATTGGGTTATGGAGCTGATGCTATTTGCCCGTATCTCGTGTTTGAAATGGCGAAGAGCTTACGTGAAGAAGGTGTTTTGGATGAATCATTCACTGATAAAGTTGTATTCGAGGTTTGTGAAAGAGAAATTAATTGAGAAAATTACCCCAAAAACTCGCGCGGTGATCATCATTTTGTATTTTACAGAACTATGCCGAAGCTATGGACAAAGGTATTTCGAAGGTAATGGCTAAAATGGGTATATCGACTTTACAGTCGTACAAAGGAGCACAAATTTTCGAAGCCATTGGTCTGGCCGACGATGTTATGAACAAGTGTTTCAAAGTATGATCGAAACTTTCCTACCGTTTCCGCGGATATAACGAAAAGTGTTGCTAAATTTTCATTTTGCTTCAGGGGACTCCTTCGCGTATCGGTGGCGTGAATTTTGAAGTACTGGCGGAAGAGGCATTCGAACGACATCATTTATCGTATTCAGAGAGAGGCACAGATATGCTGGTATTACGTAATCCGGGTTATTATCACTGGAGACATGGCGGTGAAAAACATATCAACGATCCTTTGAGCATTGCTAATCTTCAAGTAAGTATTTTCGCCAAGAAAATATTCATCATTTGAGTGTCAAAAATTCATGAATTTCAGTCTCTCGAATCATTTCTGTCTCGCGAATTTTGGACTCAGGAGAGAAAAAAATTGTATCCCTCATTTGCTAATTCATTTGTTTATTTACTTACAATTTTTATTAAATTTCTGTTTTCCAGGAAGCTGTCAACAATAAAAATAATAATGCCTACAACAAATTTTGCGAATCCACGATGGAAAGTGTGCGTGACTGTACACTTCGGGGACAACTCGAACTCATACCATCCCGCAATCCAGTACCTTTAACGCAGGTGGAATCGGCTGCGAATATTGTCAAACGTTTCGCTACTGGTAAGTTTCATCCTTAATTAGAAAAAAAATTGATAAAATCATTGAAGATTCAAAATTATTTTATTTTGAAAATTTGTAGTATTATTGACTTAGTAAAAGCTATTTTATGCGTACCAAGGAAAAGTTTCTAAGGTAATACTTGAAAGCATCATTGCGTCAATTATTTTGGTACCCAAAATAAGTTTATTAATCCGAAGATTAAACAAGAAGGTTTTTGGAAAAATTCTCCTACTAACAAAAAAATGGTACCTATTTTCCTGACAAGAAGAATTCATTTTATTTTGTTTTGATTGCAGGTGCTATGAGTTTTGGTAGCATTTCTCTAGAAGCACATTCCACCCTTGCTGTGGCTATGAATCGTATTGGTGGAAAATCGAACACTGGAGAAGGAGGTTCGCTTTTGACTCTGTTGCAAAACTTCTTCGTTCATTCATTTAAATTAATCGATGAATTTTCGCTCTGTAGGTGAAGAAGCAGATCGATACTTGGATAGTGATCCAGAAAATAGTAAACGGTCGGCCATTAAACAGGTTGCTTCGGGGCGTTTTGGTGTAACCAGTTCCTACCTAGCTCACGCTGACGATCTACAAATCAAAATGGCTCAGGGAGCTAAGCCTGGTGAAGGAGGTGAACTGCCTGGTTACAAAGTGAGTACTTGCGAACGATTTCAATGGCTGTCTCAATGTATACGTCCCAAATTGAAATTACTATTGCTCTCAGGTGACTGAGGATATTGCCAGAACTCGTTACTCTGTTCCTGGAGTTGGTCTCATATCTCCACCACCGCACCACGACATTTATTCTATTGAGGATTTGGCCGAATTAATTTACGATTTGAAATGCGCAAATCCAAATGCTCGAGTATCCGTCAAGCTGGTCTCTGAAGTTGGCGTCGGTGTTGTTGCATCAGGCGTAGCTAAAGTAATTTCCTTATTATTTGCTATGTATGGTTTTCTTTGTGGTCATTGGAACTAGGCTCATTTGAATTTTGTTTCATGTAGGGTAAAGCGGAGCATATCACTATATCAGGGCACGATGGTGGAACGGGTGCCAGTTCCTGGACGGGTATCAAAAATGCGGGAGTACCTTGGGAATTGGGTGTAGCTGAGACTCATCAAGTACTGGTGTTGAACAATTTACGATCGCGAGTTGTGATCCAAGCTGATGGACAAATTAGGACAGGTAAAAGATTCTTTTGATAGGAAATAAGAGACAAAAAATCAGATAAATAATAATGAAGATCTTTCTTGTGGAAAATTCCATCATTGACGTATCTTCTTGCCTGCAAATACTGTGGCAGTGATCTGTATCTTGGCCTTGTACTTTCTGCATTCAATTTTTCGTTCATACGAGTATATTTTCATTTTAAAAATCAGTTTGCTATAAAATTGAAAAAGTTGAATAACAACGCTGCAGGTTTTGACGTGATTGTTGCGGCCATTTTGGGTGCTGACGAAATCGGTATGAGCACAGCTCCTCTGATCGCAATGGGCTGTACAATGATGCGTAAATGTCATCTCAATACTTGCCCCGTGGGTATAGCCACCCAGGACCCGGAATTGAGAAAGAAATTTGCCGGCAAACCGGAGCACGTGATAAATTATCTGTTCATGTTGGCGGAAGAGGTATAATGAGACAATTTTTCGTTTCGTTCGTTTTGACATTTGCCGTATCCTTTGAAAGAATTAAGATCCTTATTACTGCAGGTTCGAGAACACATGGCAAACCTGGGTATTACTCGTTACCAAGATCTAATCGGTCGCACCGACTTGCTGAAAGCGAGCGAGACCATCAACAATCCTAAAGCGAAATTCTTGAATTTGGATCTAATTCTGAAGAATGCGTTGCATATGCGACCAGGAGTTAATATTGAAGCTGGATCAAAACGTCAAGTACGTATTTTCTGTTTGCATGCCCATGGCGTGGAGTTTGTGGTTTTTTTTTTTTGTATTTTTAACAAGTTGAAATTTTTAATCACAGGATTTCCAACTAGAAAAGCGACTAGACAATGTTTTGCTGGAAAAAACATTACCTGTATTAAATGGCGAGAAGAAACGAGTTGATATCGAATTAACAATTAATAACGAGTGTCGTGCTTTCGCATCTACTCTCAGTTATCATATTTCCAAGTAAGCTAATTATTTAATTCCAACATCTCTCGCCACTGTTATGATACAGTAGTTGCTGATGTACCAAGTATTTTATTCTAACAGGAAATTCGACGAAGGTCTTCCACCCAACAGTGTAAATATTTCATTGAAAGGTTCTGCTGGGCAGAGTTTTTGTGCTTTCCTTACCAAAGGTGTTCACGTTACGTTGGAAGGCGACGCTAATGATTACGTGGGAAAGGTAAATTGTTTTTCAGTTCATCTTCTCATTTGTCAAAAGTTGGGTCACCAGTTTATTGATGAACTTTTATGATTAAATTTATTTGGACAACTTGGAATCAAGTTTCACCTATCAAAGAATTTTTTCCCGAATAATCGTTGATAAATATTTGGTTTGAAATTTATTTTACTTATCCGACAACTTTTGTTAAGTCATTTTGTTTTCTTCATAGGGTTTATCAGGTGGCGAAATCGTTATCTATCCGCCCAAAAGTTCGACATTCGAATCTCATAAAAATGTCATCGTTGGTAACGTTTGTCTGTACGGTGCCACCCAGGGTAAAGCGTTCTTCCGTGGTATTGCAGCTGAAAGATTCTGTGTTCGTAATTCTGGAGTTGTTTCGGTCGTGGAGGTAATGTTTTTTACGTAATACTAGAGGGCTTCGCTCCCTGGCCGCTTCGCGGCCCAACTCCCCTCGATGGTGCATAGAGAAAGAATTAGCAATATCTTTTCTTCTCTTCGAAGTCTTTCTTCTGCCTTCACCCCAACTATGTATATCTGTGGTCTCACACGTATTAGTAAAACCTTTCTTCCGCCAACATTTACTACTACATAAATTATGAAAGGACGCGTGTATTTACTCACACTTGTCCGTTTCCAGGTTTCCCATTTATTGCAACTACAGATACAAAATACGTGTAAAATACGTGTATTTGTTTCACACTTGTCCATTTCCAGAAAGTAGTCGAGTAGGTTTTGATTTTATAATATAGAGAAATTTGTCTTGAGAATTGGAGAATTTGTTGTGTGGGCAATCATGAATAATTATTTCAGGGTATCTGAAATATTTCCACATTTTAATGCTGCTTAATCGCACTAAATTTGATTTTTTTTTCTTGTAGGGTGTCGGCGACCACGGTTGTGAATACATGACAGGAGGTTGTACCGTCATTTTAGGTCTGACTGGACGCAATTTCGCAGCAGGTATGTCCGGTGGCATAGCATATGTTCTAGATATTGATGGAAGTTTCAACAAGTACGTACACTTATCTCACTATGCGTTACAAAAATTCATTATCTAATCAATTACCTAATCGTTTGTTTCTTCAACTTCAGAAAATGCAATAAAGAAATGGTGGAACTGCTTCCCCTCAAAGATGAAAGTGATTTGAAATACGTTCGTGAACTTTTGATCGAATTCAAAGAGAAAACCGGATCAATTATTGCCGCAGAATTACTGAACGACTGGCCCGCATCTACGAGCAAATTCGTCAAGGTATATTTCTTTCGCGTTTATGTTGCAAGGCTGTGTTGTTCGCGAGATTCATACAATGTTTTCTGGATTTTTAGGTATTCCCGTACGAGTATCAGAGAGCATTGAAACAAATGGCTGTCGAAAATCACGTGCAACAGAAAAAGAATGTCGAGAATCACGTGCAGCAGTCAAAAGCAGCTGGTGATCAAGCTTCACCTATGTCAATTTTACAATCAAAAGTCAAGGACATCGAAGAAACTGTCGTAGATTCGACATTCCATAAGAAGAAATTGGAGAAAATATTAGATAAAACGAAGTAAGTATTTCATTTAAGTTATATAATAAATAGTTCTAAGTTTTTGAGTATACATATATGCTAATGTATTCTTGAATTTGCGATCGATATCACAATCTCACCAATCTTCTATTTTATTTTATTTTCAACTTTATTTTTTCGAGAGAAAATGCCCATTATTATAATGCATCATTATTCCCATTAGAAAAGAAGAAAATTTCCTCTGATTTTTATTTCCTTTTATTTAATTCGTTGTCTATCGCAGCTCCCTAATACATCTGTTGTTTTCCATTTAATTTCAGAGGCTTCGTCAAATATGCTCGTGAAACCCATCCGTACCGAAATGTTGAGAAACGAATGAACGATTGGGACGAGATTTACGATTTTTCACACGTGCGCAAGGGTCTACCGGTACAGGCTGCACGTTGTATGGAGTGCGGCGTGCCATTCTGCCAGTCGTCTCATGGTTGTCCACTCGGAAATATTATTCCCAAATGGAACGATTTAATTTTCAACGGAAACTGGTCCGAAGCTTTAAACCAGCTGCTGCAGACAAATAATTTCCCAGGTTCGTTTTTATTTATTTTATGCTGCGAGTGAGTCGTTCAAGTTTGAAAGTTGGTTTTTTTTTCATTTTATTGAAATTTTGAAATTTCATTATAATTAAATTGTAGAATAATGCGTAGTTAGCAGCAATATGTGAAAAAATCGTCGTGAATTCTTTATGAGACGGTGGTTTCAAAATATTCAAACTTTTGGACGTTCAGACGAAATGAAAAGTCGAGAAAAAAATTCAAAATCAAACGCTATTGAAACATATTCAATAATTATAATGCCGCCATTGTAATGTTCAGTTAATTTTTCTGAGTTACAACAAATAAAGTAACAGGTTGAAAAAAAAAATGTTACCTCACTTTTCAGAGTTCACTGGTCGCGTATGCCCAGCTCCGTGCGAAGGAGCTTGCGTTTTAGGAATCAACGAATTACCAGTTACCATTAAGAATATCGAGTGCGCAATTATCGACAATGCTTTCGAAAAGAATTGGATCAAAGCTGAGATTCCTCAGAAGCGCACCGGTAAAAAAGTCGCTGTCGTCGGTTCTGGCCCGTCTGGTTTGGCTGCAGCTCATCAGCTGAATAAGGTAAGATGCATGTCTTTGTTTGACAAGAATGAATCGTAAATCATGAAAAATTTTACTTCATCAGGTGGGGAGTGTTTTTGGTATTTTGTAATAACGTTTTCCTTTTCAACTTGCTCGAACAATATCAGTTTCAACTTTCTATCACTGAAAGCCGTCATCAATTTAATTGATTGAGACTATTTTTAAAAGTGAACGTATCTATAATAAAGTTGAGTATAAATGCTTCTATTGCCTAAACTGAACGCATTTATGACTATTAAAATTATTTTAGACCTTGAAAATCATCCTCAACTGTTATTAATGCGTATCTGACTTCTCAGTTCAAGTTCAAATTCTATTTATAAAATCTGGAGAATGTCTCGCAATAGCTTTTCATTTGGTGAAAAACTCGAGAAATATTCTTGAATGAGAAAAAACTTTGAGCCGCAGAATATTCATTTTGTGTTCGGCTTTCTAATTATATTTTTCTGTTTTTTGTAGACTTTCTATAATATTATCGTTTTTACGATTAAGGGGAATTGTAGATTCATATGAGAAAATACTTTTCTTCATCCTTTTAATGATTTTTTATTATCCAATTAACGCGAATTTTGAATTTCTTAAGAGAAAAGTTTTCTAGAGTTGCGAATTCCGTTTTATTGTAATATACGATCATATGCAATTTTCAGGCTGGTCATTTTGTCACCGTATTCGAGAGAAACAATCGTATCGGCGGATTGCTGCGTTATGGAATTCCTACGATGAAATTGTCCAAAGAAGTGGTTCAAAGACGAGTTACTTTATTGGCCGAAGAAGGCATCATGTTCAAAACGAATGTGAACGTTGGAAAAGACATATCTGCTAAAGTAAGTTGTGAAAATGACAAGATGTTCTATTATGCTGGCTAAATGAGAAAAATTATGTATTGACGGCCTAATAATAGAAGCTGCCGGTTACATTTTTGGTAATTTCAACTTTTTAGGAATGATGAGAATGATTGTTTTGGAAATAAATAATTTTAAAAATCCCCTTCTCAAAATAACATTTCAAATTCTTGATTTTATGCAGACTTAAAATAGAATATTATATACATGTACACAGTATTCCCCAGAAAAATATTTAATTTGATTGTTGTAGGGTGTTTTACAAGTTTCATACTGGCTTAGTATTTTTTTACTTTTATGCAAACAATTATTCAGTCTATTTACGAGGAAAAAGTTTGTTTCTTCTGCAAAAGCAGCTCATTGGAACCCCCGCCTCTAATTCACTATTCGCTTACTGAAAAAAAAGAATCGAATTTCTGTTGAAAAGACTTGCTTTTCAAAGTAAAATCTCAAATTTTATACTGGTTACTATATTTTCTCTTCCGTTGCACTTACAGGAGCTAGTTGAGGAATACGACGCCGTCATTTTATGCACAGGCGCCACATGGCCACGTGACCTACCTATTCCCGGACGCCAGCTGGAGGGCATCCATTATGCGATGAGCTTTTTGGAAAATTGGCAGAAGAAAATGGCTGGTGATAGTAACGTTCCTGCTATTCCAGCCAAAGATAAGAATGTGATCGTTATTGGCGGAGGCGATACTGGTTGTGATTGTATCGCCACTTCTTTGCGACAGGTTTGCTCACATCTAGCAATTCTGTGTAAATATCGTTCAGTTTTATTTCTGTCGACTCGATAACGTTTATGAATTTCCTTTGGTGAAATGCAGGGTGCGAATTCCATTGTTGCTTTTGAAATTTTACCCGAACCACCGACTTCTCGTTCGAAAGACAATCCTTGGCCTCAGTACCCTCGTGTATTCAAAGTCGATTACGGACACGAAGAAGTTCGATCAAAAACTGGCAAAGATCCGCGTCAGTTCAGCGTATTGAGCAAAGTAAGCTTCTTTGTGTGGGCACACTTCATAGGGTCGTGTGTAATGCAATCCGTTCATTTGTGTTGTGTCATTTTTTCTTCGTCCGTGAACTCCGAAGAGCGATAAGCCCGTAGCCAGGATATTTATTTAGTGGGGGGGGGGCTCACTGGGGTCTTCTTCCATCTTTTCGCCTCCTTTCCACCTCAACCTTTCTCCTCCTGTTGCCCCTACCTTTTTTTTTTAATCAGAAAGGAGGCTCAACCCTACATAGACCCTGCCTGGCTACGAGCCTTAAGGGTGGTCGAATTGGTCGCCCTAAAAATGTTCTGAAAAGTATGTATTTGCAAGTTCCCTCCCGCCTGATAGGTACTTTGAAATTTCACTCCTACAAATGGGCCCAAAATTAATATACCGCAAACTCTGTTTAGTTCATCTCTTGAGTATTAATCCCCCTCTTGTGATTTGTCAAGTTGACTGGAAAGAGAAAACATTAATCGCAATGAACATTCAATTCCCAAATACTGTATCCGTCCCTGTGAGGTAGTCATTGAGTATATATTCTGTGGGTTGTGATTCATAAAATGGCACAATTGGCACATCCATTACAACAACATTCTTTCAACTTATTCAATACGATGTTGTAAATTACTCGCGGATTTTTTGGTTTCAGGAATTCTTGGACAATGGTAATGGTCAAGTTTGCGGCATCAAGACAGCTGAGGTGAAATGGACAAAAGACGATCTTGGCAGATGGAAAATGGATGAGGTACCGGGATCTGAAAAGGTAAAACACCTATTCTACTTTGTCGACGGTATTTTGTCGAAACTTGTCCACTGATTAATCGATTTTCGCTCGTCTTTAGATCTACGATTGCGATCTCGTCATCCTCGCTATGGGCTTTTTGGGTCCTGAAAAATACATTTCCACCGAATTAGATTTGAAACTAGACCCGCGTTCCAATTACGAAACAGCCGCTGGCAGATACTGCACCTCTCATCCTAAAGTATTTGCTGCAGGAGGTAAATTTTTTGACTTGGCTGGTTTTATCAGTGGGATTCACGTTTTCGAACGTTTGCTGACGTGTCTTGTGCGCATTTTAGATTGCCGACGAGGCCAGTCATTGGTTGTGTGGGGCATTGCCGAAGGACGTCAAGCGGCTCGTGAGGTGGACAAGTACCTCATGGGAAGTACCGATTTACCAGGGCCGGGCGGTATGATTACAGCCTGCGTGTCATAACAAGTCGCATTTCGTGCCTTCAGTCTCGCTGTATAATCAAAGTGAGTTTGGTTTATGACATTTTTCTTCGAATAATTTTGCGGATTTTAGTTTTGAATAAAATGCTCGTATTTGGGCGTCATCTCTGCCTTTCAAAAGGATGAATACAAGAAAAATATTTTCCGCCCTCCAGGAATATATTTTACTACAAAATTTTCCATTTTTGAGATATTTGGCAGTTCGGATGTTCAGTCAACCAATTTCTTTAATTTTAAATCTTTTCAGTTACCTATCTTAAAATCTGCTTGCGCAGGGTTTACTGGGCTAGATTTTTTTCAAAGTTTTACTCGTACGTATTTTCGAGTTAATTTTCAATTTTTAACGATTCTGATTTTTTTTGCCCAGATATTGACTGCTGAACATTGAGAAAATTTCCATTTTACGTCCTTAATATATCGCTATTCATGCTCGCCAGTCCTCAATTTATATGTAATGTGAGTCTACAATATTGCTGCGTTTATTACGAATTTAAAAAAAAAAAAAAAAAAAAAAAAAACGAAAATATTTTTAGACACCGATATACCTAATATGCTTCAGAATTTATGCATTTTTATTTTGTTTTTCGAATCTGTTCTACATTGTTACTACCGCGGTTATTCTGCGAATTGACAGCAGTTAAAAGTTTCACTCGCTGTAAAATCGAATAAAACTCTTCTGGGAGAACGCGAATTCGTATTCCTTACAGTAGCTCAAACCTGAAGTCGTCACTTCCATTTATTAATTACGCATTTCTGTGAAAATCTTACCCTTAACTATCACTCGGACAATAACAAGTAACTGTGGTTTTTTATCTTTTATTTATTTTTGTTTCTATTTTTCACTAAATTGATAGCCTTTACCCCTCCTTTATTCGTTGGTTGTACGCGTAGAGCAAGTACGATTTGCATACCTTAAGTCTGACGCGTGAAGATGATCCGTCATCTGATTCATTGGCATTTATGTTCCTCGTTGAATTATTAATATTTTAAAAATCTGTATCCGGCCTTCGTTACTGCTCCGATTCTAGTCATTTTAGGGTTTCTTTTTTTCGTTTTTTCGGTCGCATATTAAGAAAAGGGTGTTAGTAAGAAAATAAATTTTAAAAACTCAGATTTTTTGTTCGTAAATTAGCAAATGATTTAAAAAAAAAAAAAGTCAACCTTTTCGTCGATTAATGTAAGTTACCCAGAGAATGTTTTATTTAACGCTTTTTTATTTGTGTATTTTTTCTCGTTGTTATATCAATTATTATAATTATATTGATAATAATACTGAATTTAAAAAATTGAAAAAAATTGAGCAAAATTCATTCCGTTTCTTATACGAAATGCTTAAAAATATGGCACTAGGTTTATATGATAATTTTTTCATTTCATTTTTGTCGTCAATTAGTTTTAAATATTTTTCCTTAGAGAATAGGTTCAAATTCAGTCTTACATTTATTTTTGTTTCTAATTATTTATAACCATCATTATTACTACGTAATGTTTATTATCATTAATGTCTTGTCTCTACCATCGTTACTCCAGTTTGTTAATTTTTATGGCCATGTCGAGTAAAATCTGTATTTTTTATTGGAAGTTTTTTCTTTTATTTATTTCGCACTAAAGCGACGAATTATGTTGAAGAACCCAATGTATGTTTTAGGGCCGTAGCCATGGGCAAGGCCACCAAACCAAGGAAAATTTTCGCCTAGAACGGTGGAGGAGAGGGGTCCATTTTGCCCCGCTGCCCACAGGAATTCGATTTGCCTTGCTCTAGTTACAGCCCTCGTGTGATTTTTAAGAATTCTAATTCGTCCGATTTTTTTATGTTGTTTTCTTCTATCTGCTCGCAATATTTCTTCAAGTCGAGAATCAGATCTTTTTCTGTTTGACAATAATTATTGTTTTATGTTTTAAAATGTAAACCTTGTTTTTCCTTTTCTTTAATTATTTCTTTTTTCGTTTTCGTGTTATTTTTCTCTTTCATATTATTGTCTGAAAAATATTAATGAACGTTTTCGTGGGAAAAGGTAATTTTGTTGTACAAATTTGCCTTTTGATACAAGAATAAATTAGTTTTGAACGCTCAGTCTTGGCGTTTTCATTAAAAAACATTATTCCTTGGGGGGTTTCGTATATTTTTATTTTATACCGTTCATTTTAGTTGACATAAGAATAATATGGAAGAGTTGAAAGCAAGTGTATGGCAAGATAACAGAAACTTTTAACGTTTTGTCAAGTTCTGATAAAATTCAAACCAACCATCGAAACGCAGTTGCGAAAAACTTTTCTCATCAGAAACAACGTACGAGTACAAAATGTTGTAATTAAAAATATAAATCGAATGATGAACAAAAAGTTAAATGATCTAATAAAATCTAAGAACCCAGAACCAAGAACTTACTCCTCGAATGAGGTCTAAAACTTGAGAACTTGACAAATAGTGCGCCTTGATCACAAAACTAGTTCTGCATCAGTAATGACAACGAATCATTTTTGCGATTCGGTATTAGTGATTCGAATCACATGAATGTTGAATTGGATTACAAATCACGTCACATTGTAAGTACATTTATAACAGCTGCGAAGTTTCAAAATTCTATTTTCTCGGTCAAATTACTGTTCTGCATTTTTTCAAATAGAACAGCCATTTTGAGAACTTTTTTGAGAAAGTACTTAAAACGCGGAATTTTATTTTTTGCCCATATCTATAGATATACTCGTAGTTTCCTTGCTTTAAAAAAAAAAACAGGTACATCACTTTCTGTGCCTTAAACCAGCAATCCCTGTTTTTTTGTTTTTTCTTGTGATTATCAAAAGTTTTATGTAAGCACATGAATCCAATAATTAGAGATACTTTTGGGCACTTGGCACGGCAAGAAAAATCTCCACTCACAAATGGGCCAACAATTGGCGGTCTAACTTCTTCATCAAATTCCAAGAACGTGGAGACAGAATGATAGGGCAGAGAAAGAGTGAAAGTGACAATTCATGCTGACTAATTGTCTGTCCATTTTTTGTTTTTTTTTTACTCACCACTGTGCGTCGGTATCCTCCAATATTCGGAAAAGATAAACTCCTACGTTGACTTTAAATTCAACAATTTTTCATTTTTCAAACAATGCTATTTAGTATCGTAGGAAACATACACAATCTGCAAAGTATAAGACCTAAGACAGCTGTGAAAGTCCTGTAAAACGAAAAAATAGGTGTAACCAATCAATTCAAATGGAGAAGATGGAAGTGGTACATTTTCTCTGTACTCTTTTTTTTCATCCGGTATTCTGGAACAATTTTACAGTTATTAAACATTGTCTTCTGTCATTTGCGCCCCCCCCCCCTTCGATGCCACAATAAAATGGCCCAATATTTGTGCGGTGAAAGACAGAGTTGGGCACAATGAACGGATGTCAAGGCTGTCGAGTTTTGTATTTTCTTCTACACTTAGTATGCATCTCGTTAGAAAGTTATCTAATCACGAGTATTATTCGCCCATCGTCAGATCGTCAGTAACCAGCAGATCAGTTTCTGTTTTGCTACGCAGACACTCGCGTGCCCATCCAACCGGTTTGTAGCTTAGTGTACATGTGTTTATAATTTTTTCCCAAAAGTTGAATTTTTTGGAATTGGTTTTCGGTGATTTTGAAGTTTTCAATTACACTACTGTCATGTATTTGGAACATTGTACCAGAGAGCAATTGCTCAACATCTATGCAGATTATCAAGCCACTGAGGAATCGATTAAGAAGGATGTGCAGTATCTGATTGAATGGCTGGAGAAACAACCTCATCTGCCTAAAATTAAAGGTAATGTCTAAATACCCTCTCCGATTGGATGAACGATGTCTCTGTTATGTAGGTATTCATTAAAAATTCTTTAATTTTGTGACCTTAAAATTCGTAGGCTTATATAAATATTATTTTTCGAGTTTCAAGGTCGTTTGTGGCACGCATCACGTGATGAATGCCAATAAAAATTTTCATAATTTCTTCATGTTTGGACGTTTAGGTATGTACAACCAAGTAAGCCTTCTATTCATAGCAAGGAAAAATATAATTTTTTAGCTTCAAAAAAAAAAAATGAGTGGAAAAACGAGTTGGTAGTTAGAATCTCTGAATTTTGGATATCTTTTAAAGCCCTAAGTATACTTTTTCAAATAATACAACCTCGTCCATATTAAAATGTTAAATTTGGAGTAAAAGGAAAGATAATATTTTCAGTTTAGACTTTTGAGGCTATGAAAGTCAATTTTCAAGGGTGAATGGGTGATTTTATAAAAATGTTGGATTTTCTTGTCCTAGCTGAATATTTCTCCAACCAGAAGAGTTACAGTATTTTCCTTTTTTTCATATTGTAGAGGTTCACTAGTTTTACTTAATCCATGTATAACAAGTATTGTAAACCTCCTTTTCCAGGGGTCAAATTTACCCGAAATAGTCAAAACGTAACATCGACCTGTTCGTACTCCACCATATTTTCAATGCTATGATTAGCTCTGTAATCTTTCTCAAGGTATTTATAGAGGATTAAACTAGTGCAAGGATACGATTCTAAACCTTTTGGAGAACATACCCACAGTATTGAAATTAGATTCACTTTCTTCAGGATGGGTAGCCATCTTTGAAAACTGTCCTCACTTTTTTTGTTTATTAACCTGTCTTATTTTCAGCAAGCTAATTTTCCATTTATGCGAGTGTTCCTATTCATCCCGTAAATATAGTTTCAGTAGGTACGATTTTTGATCCAAATTATCATTTTTTGTGGGGAAAAAGGGTACTTTTACATTCTTGAACGTAACTATTAGGCATAGGCGGATTTTGGGGGGTGCTAGCCAGAGCTGAAATTAGCCCCTCTGAGAAAATCTAATTAGTCCCCCAATTTCGAAGAAAAAATAAAAAAATTTAGCTTTTTTTTAAATGACCTTTGAAAAAATTTTTTCTGTTAAGCCCGCTTATGCTATCAGGTAGGAGATGTGATTTTCTATAATTCAGTTCTCATACAATTTTGAATCTCTGGAGTCGACTATTACTGCTTTGTTCGGGACAAGTTTTGACAAGTAAGTTTTTCATGTGTTCGCTTCGTTGAAATGCAAAATGATTTTTTTGGCATTATTACCGCTCCCACAAGTGCAAAAAGGTGATAAACCGAAGCTCGTAAGGGTCAACAATTATTTCGAGCTGGTTGGGATTTTTTATTACCAGCCAAAACGGACGTATGAATTTTTGTTCCTATTCACCCAGTTTGACAGTACATTTTGTTGGCCGATATTACCAAAAAAAGTCTTCAAGTTTTTTTTTTATTTTTATTAAATAAGAAGATCAGCAAAGATATAGTTGTATTTACCCGAAACTTGCCCACAAGTTTACAAATGTTAATTAGACTCATTATTATGATAGATGAGAGAGAACTGGATTGGATATATCCGATTTCCTAATAGTTAATTCATGGAAGGGATTGAATGAAAAGCAATTCGATGGATAAAATTGAAGAGCTAATATAAATTTATGAACATGTTTTAAACCATCGTCCTCAAACTCCCCCCCCCCTTAGCTTAAGGTATCTTTTCTAATAAAATACATTAAATCATCCGACTTCAGATGGTTATAATGGTTTAAGACCAACTACTCGGCCAAACTTAAATATAGGTACTTGAAATGAAAACAGCGCATCTAAACAATTACCTACTTAACTTAGGCATTAGTGACTTTGAGATAACGTCTTGATATCTTTCTTTCCTAAATCCGCAGTTAATTAAAGATGTTAATGACCTACTCATCTAGTTCATTAAGAACTTTCATCGGATTATTTTAATATTACTTGAAATGAACAACCTGATGTTTACATTTTGGTATAATAATTACAAATACTCGGTGCATGCATACCACGAAAAAACGTCATATAAATGCAACAAGTTTCTCTTTTTTTATGGTACCTATAGTAATTTGAAAATTATATTGGTAATGCGTTTGCGTACAAGGTACATAACGAAATGAACAAAAAAAAAATTGCTCCAGACAATAAAGTAGAGAAATTTGCAAATTAATCTCGAACGAGGAAGTGAAAGGAAACCAATGATGGTACAGTTGTATGTGGGGGGAGGGGGGACATAAAACCGACTTGTTTAAAGAGAAACCGGAAACAAAGTGTTACATAACAAAGACCAAAAAAAAAAAAGTAAATAAACAAAAAAAAATCTTTATTTTCGAATTCGAATTTTCCGCCATTTTGCAATTGATTTGAACAATGATCGCGGTGGAACAAATGTATAATTGGCTTAAGATTTTTTTTGTCATTTTCTTGTCATCTTTCCGCTTTAAATATTCTCTTTCAAGTGGAAAAAAATGTATCCACTTTCAGCGATTCGAGTAATTGGTCATCTAATCAGAATTATGTCATTTTTTTTCACACTGAAATGAATAATCAATTCTCGCACCTTACTTTCTATCGTATTTATTCTACTTTTCTGACAAAAAAAAAATGTTTCACTCTTAGCTAGGTACTTTTATTGATGAAGCGTCATATCATGAATCTACTCTACTGCAGTTCACTGCTCTGATGGTGTACATCCTTTTTTTTCTTCTGTAAAATATTTGAAAAACAGATAAATGGACAAAACTGTATGTATTTCATAGTCTTTGGTTCTGAGTGTCAAAATTGTTTTTATATAATCCACTTAGAAATTCCACATGAATTTAAAAAAAAAAAATTTATGATAGGTATTTCATATTATTTTGCTCACCATTACAAAATTCAACCTCTAATCAAGGTGGAAATGAAAATTAGGACCTTAAAATATAAGAAAACGTGGGAAAAAATTGAACTTTTTTAAGGGTACTTTTACATGTTTTGCTATAAGTACTGAAAATTTTCATTTTTCACACGAGGCATCCTGGTCTCAGACACTGAGACGTATTCTAATATTTTTGCAATTCATAGAATATGTTTCATTTTTATTGAAAAATTAAAAAAATGAATCAGTTGATTATAATTATTTTGTCCAGTTATATTAATTATTAATTAAACATCGAGGTAGTTGAGAAAAAAAAACTATAAGACGAGTTGCATTGTGAGTGTCTTATTTTCTTATTTTGAATTGATAAATATCCACACTAATTGAATTTCAATGAGAGTAGCTTAGAAGAATAGAAAAAGAAAGAAAGAATATCAAACGTTGGACAATAAATATTCTTTCGTGACCCACCAAAAGTAAATTATAAGTTTTTACTTGAACGATCCTTAATTTTCCAACATAATTGCACCAATCTTTTCGCGTATGAGTAGCAAATAACTTTCAAACTATTTGCCTGCTGTAATAGAGGAAAATTTTTGTATAATTTCATCTAATAACGTACAAGCAAGAATGGCATGTTTTATTCAAGATTTATGTAATCCACAAGGTCACTCGAAATAACTCTGCGAAGAGTTGAATGTAGCTAAATTTGAGATAGGCGACGAAACACAGGTTGATGCCAAAAACCTATGTAACTAATTTTAAAATAATGGTGTTACATAATGTTCAAGAAAATTATGGTATTCACGTTTGAAAAATAAATGAAAAAAAGAAAAAATTTCACACGTAAATATAAAAGTATATATTTGGTCATTTTTCATTTTGCAGATGAAGAAATGCTGTCAAATTTTTTGCTTCGTGGTAAACTTAGCCTTGAAAAAACGAAGAAAATAATCGACAATTACTACACAGCCAGAGCAATTATGCCAGACATTTTCCAAGATCGAGATCCATGTCAGAAAGAGATCGAGGACGTTTATAAATATGCGTGAGTATAGTTCTAATGATTATATTCGGGTATTTAGCAAAAGTGTCAGTGGTAGTAGAGTTTTAAGATTCAGTCTAAGTTACCGATGCCTTATTTTGAAGTTTTTAATTTTTCACCTCAAACTTTCCAGAATCGTTTCATATTATAGAAAAAAAAATATATATATTCCATAAAAATTTCAGCCATTTAGGTTAAAAAAAAGTGATGCCTCGAGGGAGTTTAAAATCCGTACTTGCGAAAATTCCTCCAAACATTTTCCAAAAAGAACTAAAAACCAATAAAAATCAGAAATTATTGAAAAATAACAGAAAATCAGCTTCAGTATTTTAATTTTTTGATTGTTGACATTTTCGAATGATTTTTCTTGTTCACCCTGCCCACCCCTCCTAAAAAAAAGTTAGCTCCCCAACTGAATCAAAAATCAGTAAGTATTTTACTCGACTTTTTTCCTCCTTTTCACTTTTCAGTGCCTACGTTCCCATGCCAAAATTAACAGCAGATGGATATCGAGTTGTGATATTTCGCATCTTTGACAGTGAAAATATAAATTTGCCTACGCCAGAGAACATTATGAAAGCAACCCAAATTGGATTGGATATCAGCTTGAGACACGACAGATTTAGAGGCATGACAGTCATATACGATTTGGAGAATACATCTATGACTTTTATTTCATTGTTGGTTCCCATGTTGAAAAAGTTTTTTGCTTTAGGAAATGTAAGTACAGATTGTTGAAGACTATTATGAGCTCTACGAATATTATGTTGTATCTTTTTTTCAATTTTCAGAAAGTAACACCGACTCATTATAACAAATTTTACGTCCTACACTTGAAACCAGCTGTGGAACCACTCGTAGAATTTGCCAAAGGTTTAGTGAAAAAAGAATTAGGAGAACGAGTGAGTATAGTTCCAATGTGCCAGGGAGTAACAGTATAAGTACCTAATTTAGTTTCTTCAAAACAGGTTTTTGAAGTTAAAAAATGTAGTATTTTGCAGTGCTCTTGGTATCCTTGAATTTATTCAAATTACTGCAATTTTAAAAATATTTTTTGAACTATCAGAAATCATACAAAATTATTCCACATTTTCCACACTGAAAAATCTATCTTGAAAATTATGATTTTTGACCAACCCTGTTACTCCCCAACAAAGTTTATTTTATTTATTTATTTTTCAATCATTTTTTTATTGAGGCTTTTTGGAACTGAACAAATTTTTACTTACAAAATGCCCAGTTTATAAAGGATTATGTCTGGAGACCGGATTTCTTGGCATTTGCCAAATGAGTTCATTCAAAGGCAGAAAATCAGAAATGAAAAAGAAAATGGGGTAGCAGGGGCCTGGGAAAAAATTTCATTTTGCCAAAAATTGCCAAAACAGAAATAAATGCCAAAATATATGTTAAACGACAAAAACTGCCAAATTAGCTAATTTGGTATTCATTAACATGCATTTGGCATACCTACCTGATGCTATTCAAAATTTGGAAAAAAGAGGTTTGACTCTACATGCTCAAATTGAAATTATTGATGATGTTTGTCAGAAAATGAGTATAATTCCAGGTGCCCGAGGGAAAATTTTAGCAAGAAAAAGTTGTAAGAAATGACACAAAGGCCTTTGTTTTTAAATTTTTTATGATTTAATGTTTGTTTTTGATTTTCAAATTTTTTTGCCAAATGAAGTCAAATTTGCCTTGTTTTGCGCCAAATTTTGATTTTTCAGTGCCAAAAAATCCGGTCTCTAATTATGTCTTTTGTCTTTTGCTTTTTCCTTCGGTTATTAAACTCGAATAAAACTAAAACATTGAAAAATTTCATGAGTCTATACGTATTTATGGTGAACATGATTGAACTTTAAAAGTGAAAGGGAAAAGTTATATTCCTATTGTAAACCGAGCTCAATAAAATAATAAAACTATTACAAAAAGAAAACTCAAAATTATTTTAAATATTTATTTAAAAAATTCTCATACTTTCTTTCTTAGGTGGTGATATGGAAAAAGAAACCAGAGGATTTAGTAGAGGTCTTACCCAAAGAAATTCTTCCAGTTAATTACGGTGGTACAGAGAGACCTTTAGAGGAATTAAGAGGTAACTGATTTTAATATTTGGTTAAGTAATCTTTATTAATATTCTTATAGAATCACTAAAATTTTTTTCTCGATATTAGATCGTTGGTGTGACCAAATAAAAATGTATCGTGAATGGTTTGAAGCAGAGAAATTTATAAAAGCTGATTTAGACAAGCGACCTCTCGATAGTGACGGTTCGGAATTTGGAATAGAAGGTTCATTCAGACAATTGTGCTTGGACTGAGTTACGAAAACTTCATAACTGGCTGTCAAAAATAATTTGATTTTCATGCGGTTATGACCGTTAAAAAAAAATAAAAAAGACAAAAATACCCAGCTTATGTCTGTAAGTGCTTTGCAATCGTGTCATCTTCGTTACAAATCTTGTTTTTGAATGCATAGTCAGTTACTTACTCCTTTTATTTTTTGAGACCTCGTCTCTTATCTGTTGTTTCTTAAACTATATTCGTATAGATAGGTATGTCGACCTACGGATGTATGCAAAAAATATTGATTTACTTTTTTCATTGTAACACTGCCACAAAAAAGTACCCAAAGGTAACACGTTTCATGACAGACTATACCTACTTTGTAATTATAATAAAATTAAATTCTTCGAATACTATTTTGTTTTCTTCCCTTCACACATCAAAAAATTGGAGAAAAAAAATTCAATCTTTATTCATCTAAGCTAAATTTTAAGAGGTTCTTGTATCCTATTTGAATGAATTTAAATTCTTTTTCTGTTTTATATGTCATTTTATGAATAAATTGTTAATCTGCAACTAAATTATTCAATTTGAACAAAACTTCGTAATTGTGTTTATAGAGTTGTAGACATGTTTAGTCGTGTAGAAAAATAAATAAGTACTATAATTATATTCAGCATAGCACTTAGAGAGTAGCTACTGTAGTATAACACAACATAAATTATTTTCGAAAACGTTGTACCTACGTTTACAATTTTTGGGGCGGTCAAATATTCACATAAGACTAATTATAGTATAAATTCGCACAGAAGAAAAATTATATTAACTTAAAACGAAAAAAAAAAAATTGATCTATGACAGTAATCTGTTTGAAAGAAAAGTCTGTAATAATTATCAATCAACTGTCCATTTTAGACAGAACATGTGGAAATCGGATAATAGGTGTTTCATTATTTTGAACAAACTGTACGTTTACAATACAGGGCGGGGAGTACAATATAGGCTTGAGAGGGATTCAAACATAAACCAGGTTGAAGACAAAAACATTTGTCTATGAACCTCATTCAAGCCAGGATTGTATGCCCCGCGCCACTACAGATACCAAAAATTTTGGGCGGTCAGTTCATTCAAAGAGTAAAGTACAGCTAATCTGAATTTGTCACCGTATGGGAGATAGATAATTTATTCAAGTCATAGACGAAAAGTGTCCACTTAATTATTAACACTGGAAAAACCAGGTTTTACTCGATTACTTAAAAGACCAGGTGGCGTCGTATGACACAAGTCAGGAGTTCTCAAAATACTGGTCCTTAGAAAAATCCATCACAAAATTTCGAGTGGCGTCGTATATGACGCCACCGGGTACTTCTAGTGTTAATTATTCCTACTGGATGACACTGTATTCTGGTCAAAATGATTTTGCTTGGTCTTGTTATCGAATGTGTATATGATTGAAAATTTGGATTAGTTTTACAAAAAACAGACTTTTGATTTAAAAACTTGAAAAAAACTGATATCTTCATTCCAACCTCTTCCATCAATACACCCCTTGCACCTCACCTTTTTCTCATCATTTTTTCCCCCCAAAATGTAAACAAGAACATTTTTGATGAAGATTCTACTCGATATCCAGAGTTCATGAATGAGAATAGAGACTACTCGCCAAAAAGACCAGGTGACGTCATGTATGGCCTCAATTTTAATTTCAAGATAAACTACAGTAATACTCAAATGAGCGGGTGGTGTCATATATGACACCATTTTCAAGAGTTACTAAAATTAGTAATTATTCATTGAATGAAGTCAACGCTGATGTTTCGGAATTCAAACAGCTGCATCATGCAATCCAAGCGGATATAAGTGTTGAATTCTGACTATTTTTTAGTCTCATTTGATTGTAGCGAAACTTGAACGTTATCTTAAACACTTGAAATTACTGTAGTAGTTTGAGCAATCCAGATTTGCGTCATACATTACGCCAGCTGGTCTCTTCAGTAGTCGAATGAAACATGGTTTTTCTAGTGAGAATTAAAAAAAAAGAGTGTCGATCGCTTATGTAAAATTTTGCATAAAATTCCTACATAAGAATCGTCTCTTAAGGCGAAATAGCTAATAGTTTTCCACACACAAGATGATGTTTTAAAACTATATTAACAATAGCGGACTTAATTGTAGATTTTTACCCATCAGAATATTCAAAACCACCAGTAGCCAGGGTGCTTCAGTAAAGCAGCAAATTGACATTCTTGGAGGGCAATCAGTCTTTCAACTTTCAAGTACCTATTAATCCGTGCGAATTGCGTAAAACATTTCTATGACGGTTTTTAGTCCTCCAGCCCCATCTTAGGGGCTCCCCCGGGGGAAAATTCTGCTGGAGCGAGTTAGGTTAGGGGCAAACGATCACGTCAGGCCAGAGCTGAGCCCCCCAAGCTACACCGCTGATTACTACATAATTTGACGCGAATAAATTTGAATGCTAAGACTTATTGTATTCTGCACCACCAACATCCATTACCTTGAACATGACCGGTCTCAACAATTCATTTGACAAATTCGTACAGCGATAAAAAAATATATCAGGCTTAAAATCTACACGCCGGTAGCACTTCAAGTACAAAAAGAGTAATTTTTCTTAAATTGTTATTTGAGTAACCTTGATTGAAGCGTTATAAACGGCGTTGATGTACGAGAACGGTTTTTAAAACCGCCACCAATTCGGACGTTCTGACACACAATATCGTTTTTAATTTACCTCACGTCTCATTTTGCAAGAGGAGTTGCACATTTTCACGTAATCGTCGTCATTAAAGCGGATTTTGTGCTCTGTGAAACGAAAGAAAATATTTTCTATTTTTATTTTTCGGTTTTCAAAACATGAAGTATGTTTCATTTTGGGTACACCGTAATTACGATACAATAATGGCAGGAAATCGACCTGCAAAAAAATTTATCTACTTGTTTTGTGTTGTGTGTTACCATTAAAAAGTTAGCAGTACATCCGAGTGTTACGTCGTTCCTCGTTGCTCATCAGCATGTATTTAATACTGCCAACAGAACAGCAGAAACAAAATGCACGTAGTGAATTTAATGCAACTGCAGAAACCGTCAAAAATGATGTTTGCCATCTAATCGATTGGATAACCAAACAACCACATTTACCAACGATAACAGGTACAAAATTAAAATAACTACAGCTACCTAAGATAATTTTGAAAATTTGCATAGAGGGAAAAATAAATGAAGGCAGACTTGGTTAAAATATTAAGAGAGAAGCTAACACATTTTTTTTTTCGACCATTAGAAAATTTTATGGTTACTGAATGAGGTGTTTGAAATATTTTCAACAGTTCATTGGAGAGAAAATCTGATCTTATAACTTTTGTCTCCAGATAAGGGCTATTTTATTTGATATTTCTACTATGCAAATGGACAATAATTTTATCCCCTTTACTCGAGTTTGAGTAATAATAAGTACTTAAAAAGATTGAGGTATGGTACGAATTAATTAAAATAATTCAATTTTCTCCGAAACAAAAGTGGCTGATTCCATCTCTAGGGGGCCTAGCTTCCCAGTTATACTCCTCCCTTCTGAAGTAAGCTTATGAATTAAAATGCTATGATATTTGACAAAATCTAAGACGAGTAATTTAATATTTTTGTATTTGTAAAGACGAAGAACTTCTGGCTCATTGTTTACTGAACTGTAAGAACAGCTTGGAGAAAACCAAAAATCGACTGGAAACGTATTTCAACACTAAAGCGGTGATGCCTGAAGTTTTCAGAAATCGTGATCCACTGACAGAAGAGATAGAAAAAGTGTGCTCCATCAGGTTGGTCATGTTATTTTATTCCATTACTAAGAGATTACGGTTCGAGCCCCTTTAGAAAAAAATAAGTTTCGAATACGTTACATACGGTAGAATCGTTTTAGAATACTATCTCTACAACATAAATAGCTGAGTTTATATCTTGCCATTAATCTTTACAATAAAATCAGCATGTACATTCCACTACCGAAGCTCACACCCGATGGTTACCGAGTCATAATGCTGTACATATCTGACGATGCAAAATACACACAGCTACCACCTTTCAATCATTTTCTAAAAGCAACTCTCATGTCCATCGACATCATGGGCAAATATGACTATCCCAAAGGCGTCATTGTCGTTCACGATGGGAAAAATATATCAATGGAATTCGTCGCAAACGCAGCCACTGAAATTCATAAATTAGTTTTGCTGGCAGCAGTAAGTAAACGTACAATATTCGAGACTTCCAAGGGGTCACATACACCCTACATCAGATCACATAAAGTTACCTACTTCAATAATTTTCCAATCAAAACTCTATTTCAGAAAAGTATCCCAGTACGATATCGCAATTTATATTTTTTCAACATGAATTCGGCAACTCAAATATTTTTATCTATTGGAAAAAATTTCATCAAGAAAGACCTAGCAAATCGAGTATGATCATCATATAATAATAATTCCAGTTTGTATTTTCTTTGTAAGATGATATTTTCAAAATAATTTTCCATCTCCACAGATACAGATTCTAAAAAATGAAAATGATTTGTGTAATGTTTTGCCAAAAGAAATCGTGCCCAGAAATTACGGTGGAGATGAATTACCCTTGGAAGTTTTGCGAGGTAATACATATGAAGAATTATTTTCAAATATTTGTTAGAGGTTTTGGTGACTTAATAATTTATTTCATTTATCAGAGCAATGGTTCGATGAGGTCAAAAGTAAACGCGATTTTCTAATAGCCGCTGAAGATTACGTGAGCGATTTATCGAAAAGACCCGAACCAACTAAGAATTTGGGCTTCGAAGATTTAAATGGATCGTTCAGAAAAATCGAAATCGATTAATTTATAATTTGATGTTACTGTATTTTTATTCCTAATATCAGCGATTTTGGTAATTAAAAATTGCTAAAAAGCCTTATCTTGAAGATCAATCATTCAACATCATGAAATCAATCTTATTATTGCTTACGCAGATCATTCGTTTACGGTCTCCAAATCAATATTTGGATTGCACTAATCTCTAAATGACTTGGAACGACGATCTATAGGTCTATCTCTCAAAAACAAATTCAGGGTTTTGGGACGACTTGATAATAAGCAAACGTCTTCGAAAAAAGCTAAAAGGTCATACACAGAAACAAAGTATATTATTTGGAGATAAGATTTAAACAATAAAAACCAACCGCATTCAAAGGACAATCTCACAAAAAAAAAAAAAAAAAGATGAGATATGACATAACACCCTCTCGATATCAACAAAGTTATTGACGGAAATTGTATTTCACGTGCAATATATTAAATAAATAAATAAATAAGTAAATTATATTGTGTAATTCGAACCTAAAAGACCCAGAAGTAGAGGACAAATACTGCAAATACAACGCACCCGGCTGTGACTTTCATATAGAATGATTTCGTATTCAAGTAAGCTGCATCTTTTTTATACTTTTGTGACAGCATTGAGAGATTCTGAGCTTTGTCATCCAGTTCTGAAATGATAGAATAAATCAATTGCAATTTGTGACTCTTTTTAATGGAAAAAGTGGAATTAATTTTCCACGAACCAATGCAAGTACGTATAAAGTGAAATGAATATGTCAATAGTACATTCACTTTCTGAATGAACTTCGATCACAGCACTAGCTCGAAAAATGAAAATTATTACTTATACACTAATAGTTTGTCTCTATTAAGAAATGCATGGCGTCACAAAGGTCTAACAAACGAGGAGATGGCATTTTTGTTTCTCTCCAATTGCGTCCTCCAAATCTGCGTTAAGCCATGCAATTTTTAGATGGGGACAGACTATGGCAAAAATATTAGTAAAATATTAAGACCTAACGATTCTCATAATATAATAGAAGGGAGCAAAATGATAAATTGATTTTAAATCAAATCTAGAATTCTGCATAAATATAAATAAATAAAATAACTGAAAGTCTACCTGATAAAACTGTTCCTCGTCGTAAAACATCATCGATATTTTGGACCATGATTCTTTGAACGTCTTGTAATTCGTTATTCAAAGTATTCAAATTTCTTCTAGCTCTAGAATCGGTATACGTTTTCTTCGCTTTTTGAATGTATGTATCTTTGAAAAAAAAAAAAATCTATTGAAACATACTGTACTTACATTTAACAACAAACAATAAGAATTAAAAAATATATTTTTGGTATACCGAATTCAATGAAAGAATATGGTCTCGTGACGGAATTAACTCGTTTACCATACTGGGAGTTGAATTCTAAAGCAATATCTTCTAGAAATGAGAAAGCCAATCGCTTGGAGTAATTTTTTTCACATAATATCAAGAAACAAACATCGTGGTCAATCAAATAACTGAAATCAGAAAAGTGAAATAAATTTTTTGCTGATTTTAATACCAGTAAAAAAAATTGATAAATGCTTACTGAAAAAGGAATGGACCGCTTTCAATACTACACTGTGTTGGACTCTGATTACTCAACTTTTTGAACAAGAGTTTCGCCTGATTTTGGTAGTCGATAAGATTTCTTCCCGGCTGAAAAAGAGATTTAGCAAATTATAGTCAACAAATAAAGACACTTAGTAAAAGTGAATTTTCCAGATATTTCAGAAATTTACATCGTCTGAAAATAACATAAATATGAAGTAAAATCAATCGGGTATTAATACCTGTTCGTCTTCTTGCATGGTGGCTGCTAGCGGTAACCCGTCAGGTATACGACCAATCATCGTCATAAGTACCATTTTGAATAGATTGGGTACAGTATAATTTCTTTGAAATGAATGCAATCAAAACTATTCGTCGGTTAACAAACACAATTTAAATCAATTATTTTATCGATGAACTCATAATAAACTGAAAAACTGATACTTTACACTTGAAATATCAGATACGATTATGCAATAAGAAATGTTGTTCCTTTTATTTGTTAACTATTGCTTACGTTGGGGATTGTAGAATGCCAGGTACTTCAATGAGTTTGACAAAAACCTATTTTCATTATGCAGAAATAGACTGGTTTCGACCAATTTAAATAAGTACACGTCAGATGTTAATCACACAACACGGCGGAAATTTAAAAATTGTACTTGAGAAATGAGAAATGAGAAATCAAGAAAATATGAGAATTTACTTGAAAGACTAGACTACACTGGTTCAACACTTCAACCTTCAATAAAATGAAATGAATGAGAACCAATCAGAACACACTATGATAAGAGAAAGTGCTTACGTATGCACAGGCACTTTCCAGTTTCCTCAAATTTACAGAAATTCTCTGGTAATGTTGGTTATGTCAATCATTTAATCGTGTTTTGTAAAAAAAAAATTATTTCATAATTAAAAATACGCACTCCGCTGGGAGTTTTTCTTCAATTTGAATAAAATATTAATAAAATTCCAATTTCTAAAGACGAGAACCGAGAACGAGAAGAAACTTTTCTCCTGTCTTTTTTCGAATTTGATTTGTCAACACTGTTTGAATCAGTCAATGTTGCTTCGAATTTTCATAAGAAACGTTCTACTCACGACTCTAAACTCTAACCTCTTCAATGGAAAATTTTTAATTTCATTCTGCTTATTTGCTGCAAAGGAGAATCTTTCAAGAGTATTTTCGTTTCGATTTATATTATTTTTTGAATTAATGAAATACGTTTCTCAAAATTCACGCATAAGGAACAGAAGAATTATTTTTTATGGATGAAAATTAAAATTTAATATGGTATGAAATTATTCAAGTTTAGAAGATTTTATTTTTCTGGTAACAGTGTTACCAGCAATACGAGCAAGACCAAGAAGGAAAAAGTGTTAACGTACACAGATTTGTCGAACTTGAAAAAGTTTCAATTTCTAAAAAATCTGAAGTAGAAGAGGAGAAAAGTGTCGGTTTTCCTCGATTAAATGTGAGTTTATTTGTATTCAGTTGAATGTAAATTGTTATATTAATGTGTTTGAATCCTTTTCTTTTACTCCCCTGCTGTTAGATTACATTGGTGAGTGTTATATAATTGTGTGGATACGACAGAATTCATTCTATTAAATTCACACCATAATGCGAACATTATCAGATTAATTGCTTCTCTTTGACTGTAAATCCTTCTTTCAGCTTGAATAGTCACTTCCTATTCATGGATTTTGTAAATTAACCTGCCCTTTATCAATGCTACAAAAGTAGAACAAACCAAAAAGGTTTCCCTCCCATCGAAATCCTAGTTCGTCGACCTGAATTTCCCATTCTTCGAAATGCTTTGTACAAAATCTAGGATGAAATACTTGAAATAATTGTGTTGATTTTATCTTTGAATAGTAGTTCAAAAATGTTGTTACGCCTCTTAGACGTATAGGTTGTAAAATTATTTCATATTTGTATCTCGTATTGTACTTCCTGTATCTATATGAATATTGAATTAGTCTACTTATTTCGTAAGTTTCCCACGGGTGGGCTGGAATTTGTAAGCTTTCAATTCATGTATGTGAAATTGATCGCTTTCACCATAGTCCTTACACGATTTTTCATTTTCTGTTTTCAGTGGCCAGCGTCTTATTGAAGGAAAAAATCAATATTTTATGAAAAATTCATGGAAAATCAACCAATTCAGGAGAACTACAACCGTGATTTGAATGCAAATCCGAATGAAAATATTGATGATGGTACCGGAAACCTACATTATTTTTCAAAAATGTTCATGGAATTCTTCAATATGTTTTTGAGAGTGATACATTTGTGAAGGCATTTTTATTGACCCTTGGCGAGATTTGATCTCGAAGTAGAAAACACGGATAATTTTTTGCCAAGTATCTGATCTGGCTCAAAATTTTGAAGCACAAGTTCTTGGCTCCTGTTGTTCTTAACGAACAATCGAAACAAAATTAAAAATAAGGAAAATCAAAATGTTGGTGTTGAGCTCGCCTTATAGTGGGAATATGCTTTTTGTCTCTAACTCAATTCCTTTGTGAACTTTGAAAATTTGTATTAAAAAAATTATTTTATTCATTTCCTACCTTTCACGCTCACTTGACCATTGAAATTATTTCAATATTAGAAGTAGGTTAATCTCTACCTTTACTAATAATTAGTGTGCTGGAATTTAAATAAGCTCTAAAAATGAGTGGTTCTTCAGAATCGTTACAGCTTCTATTTTTACGATGTTTGTTCGTGTATTGTCTTCTCTAATTTATCGTTTCTGATTTTTCAGAACCCTGTCCGCCGCCTGGATTGAGGCGTCTCGTTACAGGACAGACATATTCCTTCGATGAAGGTCCAAATTCACCCCCGTTTGATCGGGTCGTTCCTGGCGATGCGGAGCCTTCTCAAATGTTTCCACCCGTATCAAAGAAACCCAACTATGGAAATGCGTTCGCCAATGAAGGTACTGCCTTAAATGCGTCTCAAGATTTCTTCGATTCATACCTCCGCAGTTCCAACACACCGGATAATGAATTAGTGTCCATTTCTAATAAAAATAAGTATGCCAGTAAGTATTTTAGTGTACCCGAATCGGAGAAACGGGAAACGTTTTTACAACAAGATACGTCTCGAATACCGCACGTGGCCTACGATGGTGCTGGAAATGAACATGCGAACGTCCCATACAATAATTTCAAAAATCGTCCCCTGAATCAACCTTTTGTTGCTAAAACAGCGTCCAAAGGGGCGGAGAATTTACTTTATGATTCAGTTTCGCAACCACCTTTACCAGCCAATAAAGTTGGAAATGCTTCGAAATTTGAGCATAATGCATTTGCTATGCAGCATGAGAATGATCAAATTGTTGTTAATAGAGAAAAGCCATTATTGCACCTGCAACAAAACAATTTCTCTCTTAATTCAGAAAAAGATCGAAGAAATGAGCCTAAACTTCATGATCCATCGTCTGATCGAATGGCAGTCGAAGGCTCGTGCGATACGGCTCCATATCCGAAACCAGTTCCTTCATCCACTCCTATGCAGTCGCCAAATTATGAATTTTGGTATAAGAATGATCCATTAAACTCATTCGTTGAGCATCAAGATATTAAAAATCCCTATAACGATGATAGATTAAAAAGGGATTCAAATTACGTTGGTAGTAAATACGGAGCAGATAAAATAGCGAATGTACAGAATGCTCCTTTCATGCAATCAAATATGCATGTGGCTCAGTCTAACGTTCTGCAGATGCCTCAAGACGGGTTAAATATGCATTCCAAAACCCCTAGTATATCATCCAATACGAGTAGCATGAACGAAGCCTCTGGTTACCAACAAGATAAATTTATAACCGATCAAAAAAGAATCGATCATTACAGTAATGATGAAATTTTAGATACTGGCAACTCTTTAACAAATTATGATATTCCTCCTAACGTTGCGAACAAACAAAATTTGGAGAGACCTAAAAATTTCGACGCGCAACACAGTGATAACGATTTTGCAAATGATCCGCGTCAGCTGAAAAAATTAGACATAAATCGTGAAACTTACGAGAATAGTAATACTTTCTTAAATATTTCATTTACAAGTGCTCATTCTGTTTTCAAATTTGTATTAATTTTTTCTCTCGTTTCAGATGACGATGATCGAGAAATTTCTCATTACACTGATAGCGATGAAAGGCCAATCGGGAAAAGAACTGTTTTGGGTTATAATAATAACACAATTCCTAGAACCAGAAAAAATGTCGACAGACCTATTCAAGGTATTGTACAGTCCCATCTGTTGTTTGGTTTTCCTCTCAAAATATAATTAGAAAATTAGGTCTAATATTTTCCCAAATCATTGTGTCCATTTTTATCGATTTCGCAATTTTGGCATTTATCCATAATTGGGCACTGGCCAGAGTCCTGGGTTTCATGATTGCTCTTATGTAAACATATTCATTTTTTATGTTGTTGAAGGAGAAATCGTTTCATTTTTTTTTCAATTTTTTTAAAACTTCACCAAATCTAGAATTTTACAAAATGAATTCTGAGTTTACCTTAAATATAGGTATTCACATTTTACGTTGGTTTTTTTTTTTTTCATTATCATCTCAAAAACATTTCTTCGCTCTCAACTAATTTTGAAATGGAAAAAACGAGCTCCATCTTTCTATGCCCACTTCGAGTAGCTTAAAAAAAAATCGTGAAATTGATTACAGATGGTGGAAATAGGAAACAATACTCATACGATACGTCACATATAAAAGGAAACAAAATGGAACCGTCTCTAGGACAACGTCTAGTTGTCGGAGAAACGAGCAGTGATGCTGCTGTCGTGCAAAATGCTGTTCGCACTCGAGATGATCGTCCATATAACGACGAAAAACCTAAGCGTTCTGGCAAAGAATATTTAGGTGGTCGCAGCGAGAAAAGTCGAAAAAAACCGTCTTACGACCGGCGAGATCGACGGAAAATCGAGTCAGTGAAAAATGATATGTCTCAAGACCTCAGCTAATGGACTGGCAACTGATTTTGTCTCGATCTTTCTTTCGTAGAAGCGACGACGAAGATTATGACGAGCCGATTGATCGACCTTATGATGACGCTCCTGGTCCTGATTCACGCAGTTACCACGACTCGTACCGTCGAACAAGTCCTCGTCGGTTCGATAAACGATTGCCCCGGCGGCATCCTGAAAACAGGTAATTTCTGAATTTTGAAAAATCGTATTCATCATTTTCCGCACTAACACACACATTCTCTGTTGCTTCAAGCTGCAAAAAGTTCTCTCATTGTTTTGTATTCATTTGTCTACTCGTTTGAATGAAATGTTTCACTATCGAAGGGTCCGTTGTGAATATTACTTTTACACATTGATCAAATTTTCCAGGAAAGGGAAAAAAAGGTTTAATTTTTTAAGAAAGATTGCAGTTATATAAAAGGTACTGTCCAAAAATATTTAAGGAAGGGAAATGAGTCTATTTTCGAAACTTCTACTGCGAATATCTCAAAACTGAAAATTTGAACTTGGATTTTTCTGGTCTTCAGGTCCAATTTTAATGTAAAAAGAATAAAATAAAAATAATGAACTGAATAATTAAAATAAAAAGTTCGTCTTCTCGTGAACTTATATTATTTCATACTTTCCTTATGTGCTTCATGGTCAGTGGAAAATCCAAAAAAAGTACTACTTTTACAACGAACCCTTCTTCCTCTGTGACTGATTTTGAATAATTTCAAATTATGTACTTGTATGTTTCATTCACGTAAATGTGTTCAAATACCGCATGTAAGGCTTTTTATTCATTCATGCATTTACCATTACAACTGAAGTACCTACCACTTTATTGAGAATTTTCCAATCAGTTGGAAAGATGGCACTTTTGTTATTGATTCACGGCTTCATTAAAAACTGAAAGTATTATGATTTTCGCTGGCAATGAAAAGTTTCTCATGTTTTCACTTTTTTGTTCTTTTCTGCTTGATATGCTGGGTTATGGGTTTTGGCATTATCAAATTTATACATGGAATTTTCATTCGCTCATCTCTTGGTTCGCCGATGCGATCTCGGCTTTTTTATGTTTATTTTCATGTTGATTATAAGTCCTCTGTTAACTCAGTTACACCAGTGTTTCTTTAAATTATGTTCACTAATGAAAAGTGCAAAAAAAAAAGCCTTGTTTTCTTGGTATGCTTGATGGATTGCACTAATTTTCACTTTTTCTGTTTGTTACCCGTTTGTATGTTACCCGCTTTCATTTCATCAGCTTTACTCAGTCACAAGATGAGTCGTATTATGATGATGATGATGAGGAAGACAGTTATAGTTACAGAGGTCAACGTAAATATTATGATAGGTACGTTCGAGTTGAATTTCGTTTGCTGCTGTGGATCCCTTTCAATAATCCGATTAATTCGTTCGCAAACGTCAATATGTTGTGTTTATCTGTTACAGAAGACCTCCTCGAGAACCGAGTTACCGTCAGTATTACCATGACCAATTTTATCGCGAAGATAGGTAAATATTCTTAATCTGATTATATGTCGTGTTAATTCATTGACTTAGTCTTGTGAATCTCAACACTCTCCTTTCTCTATCTACGTTCTTACCACACGTAAAATGTTTGAATAATTTTTGTGGAATAGTGTTTTGATTATTATTATTTTACTGAAAGTTGTTGAAAAGAAACTTCAAGTTTAAAAAAAAAAATTTTTATTCAAAGGAGATGATTGCCTTTTTCTTGATGTTATGGTAAGAAAGTGAGTTAAATTTAAACGTCTTGTCAGTCAAGTTTTTCATGTTATTTATCAATCGAAAAACGACCGTTCGTTTAATTATGGTTTTATTCATTTTTCTTGGTATTACTTTTATTGAGAGTACTTGTATGCTAATTAGTCATTTATTTTATTTTAGAAAGTATCGCAGAGGTGGTCCAGATTTTTATGGTCGATACGAAGACGACTCAATTTATGGAGATAGGTAATTAATTATTTTGATGAAAGACGAGCAATGAAGATTTGCTTACTAAAAAGTGAGGACAGCCACATTTTCCTCCCATAATTATTGCCTTTTTCTAACTTCCAGAAACTCAAGACCATCCAGTCGTTCAGGGTCTGAATTTCGATCATTACCGTATGCGAATCAGCAATATTATCCGAAATTTGCCGGTTACGAATGTCGTAAGCGCAATTATTTTTTTCTCGAACATTATTTTCTGACGGTTTCTCTCTCTTATTTGGTGCTTTGGTTTGATTTTCAGTGGACCATCGAGAATCACTCCGCTACACCGGTGGGTCTAGAATGAAAAAAGAAGAAGTGGAGTATTGGTCCAGTGTACGTGAAATGAATCCGAAAAAGTACATACACTGGTTTAAAGACCGATTTCCGAAACAGTATGCTGATTGGTACGCGCGTTTTTATAGCGAAAATGTAGGATCAATTAACGAATATCAGCGTGAGAGACGCGGTAGCGGACATTCCGGACAGAGTTCCGTTAATAATGACCCATTGAGTGTGAAAGAGAAGTATGTTTTTACTTGCTGCGATGAGACCGTGAAATGTTCCAGGGTGATTCGTTTATGTTTTTTGTTCCATAGATTACTCGGAATAAATGACCAGCCCATGTTCAGACCAGTGCAATCGGACGCAAATGATGTCACTGAAGAATTAAGGTGTTCCCCTTCTAAATTCTCTATTCCACACGTTAAAGGTAATCGGGTCACGATCATAGTAGTACATATTTCTTCACGTCGAATCGTTTCCAACTGAATTCCTTTTTTGTTTTTGCAGGTGTATTCAATTCTTTAGGTCAATTAATCGAAGTTAATGCTTGTGCACCTCAAGATGGGCAAACTGCGAAAATAGATATTAAAAAATTAGTCGAACCTAATGACCCAGACTGGATCGAATTTTTAAGCTTTACTGGACCTTTTATACCGTACGTATTTTTCAATAGAATACCGGTTTTCCAAAATCAGTCGGGTTCAAAAAAATGTTTTTGATCTAGAAAAAAATGATATTTTCACGATTATTGGGTTGAATAGGGGTGTCTATAGGAAAACTAGGAAAACGCATGTAGTATACGTGGAAATTATTAAGTTATGATTTTAAAAAATGTAGTTGCCAAAGGTTATGAGAGACTTTTTCCATGTAAAATTCAGTGGTAGTGGTTGCTTGTCGAAAAATATCTGTAGGGATAATTCCGAAAATTACATTGTTAAAATTTATTTAATGAATGAAAAATAATCTATTCAAAAGGAGATGAAAACAACTGAAAGCGTTTAACAAGAGAAGATGTAATATTATACATATTTTTAAAAGTAATGAATTTTGAGAGAAAAAAATTTCTGAATTTGAGAGGTTCTGAAAAATGGTAACTTGATGGTTTTAACAAAGTGTTCTTTGAAGACGCATTGAACGAGACGGTTGCAGATTGAAGGCTTATGGTACTCCTAACCTCCATTGATGTAGTCAAGGCTCAAATATAATGTCAAAATTTAAATTCAATAAACCTAGCGTTGCTGATTTCGGGAAAATACTTCTCGATTATAAATTTGTAAAATTCTATGTTTATGTTGTTAAAATGAGATTCTGTTTCGAATTTTATAGCGGAGAAACGCATGTACACACGGTATCCCAATTTCTCAAGTGTCACGCTGACAGCTCGACTAATTCTTCGAAAAAACTGTTGTACCTCTTGATAGATCTCATAATTAAATTGCGCGGAGTAAGTCGAAAATACTTTGATTTCGCATTAATTTTTTTTAAATATTATATCACGAGTCTGTTTTAAAGGTGGCCGACGGAATTACCATATCCGAGCTGTTGACCGCTAGTTACACAGACAATCAGCGACCGAATCATCTTTACGAAAGAGATGATGATTTGTCATCAAATGGTGACTATCAAAGCGTCAACGAAGCTCAAATAATCGAAAAGTACACAAATCTATTACTTCAAGGAGACAAACATTCTGCTCTCGGTAATTATTTTTTTGTTTAGAGGTATATCGCCGGCCCAAGTCCAAAACGTCACTGATTTGACAAGAATATACTCTGATTTATCTATTATAATTAAAAACATCACCCAAAAGTTTCATTTAACCCATTAAAATTGGAATATGTACTTGATGGAAAGCTGTTTTATTAGAAAAAACCTATTGATGTTTTATCAGTTGCTGATTTTCTTTGATAACTTCTGAATGTTGAAAAATGCGAGTAATATTGAATAAGTTTTTGTTAAAATAATTTTCTTTTCTGTGAAGTGACAGCGAATTACTCTTACAATCTGCGAAAAATTGATTTTCGTGACCCAAAACAGATATTCTCTAAGCATGAATTGATAAAAAAATTATTCGTTGAGTCTGTAACATTCATGTTTTATCTGCTGCAGACTTGGCTGTGAATAATAAACTGTGGGGTCACGCGTTCCTGTTAGCGTCAAAAATGGGAACGAAGTACCACAGCAATGTGTTGGCAAAATTTGATGCCAGCATTCCAGTGAATAATCCGTTGAAGACTTTGTATCAGCTGCATTCTAATCAAATCCCGTTGGCAGCATCCGTAAGTTTTCAGTTCATTAATAAGTTTTGCGGTTCCTACAAACTTTTCATTTGTTCATTTGTAAAATTTTGTGGTGTGCCAGGCCAGTTGGTCTCTGTACGCATGAGTAAGATAATAACCGAACATATAGCTTTAAGGAAAATGTAAAATCAACTTAAACCTTGCTAAAGGGCAAAAATATCCTTAAACATTGTTGTTGAAATATTGAATAATGTGTACGTCTATTCAACAGGCCTGCAGTGATGAAAAGTGGGGTGATTGGAGGCCACACTTAGCTATGATTTTAAGTAATCCCACCTCTGGAAATGATTTAGACAAAACATCTATCATCACACTTGGCGATTCTTTAGGTGTGTTCATTCGCTTTGTAAAAACAAAAATTCAGCTTTGTATTCTCTAAAACTGTCGTAATCATAATTTTTTTTCTTTACAGCATCAAAAGATATATATGCGGCGCACTTCTGTTATTTGGCAGCTGAAATGGATTTCGATCCTCCGAATAAAGTTGGATCGAAATTTTCACTCCTCTCTTGGCGTAGTAATAACGATGATTTCAGTGTCAGTACGCCCAACCATGCCATTTTGTTAACGCAAACATATGAATTCGCCAAACGGTTGCAGCGAAAAGATTTTACCATATCAGCTTTATTGGTATAATGTTTCATACTTTTTTTTCTCTGTTAGATCTGTTTTACGTAAATCTCTGCTCTCGTTCGCTTTTTGTTGAAAGTATTTCAGGTTTTAGTTATATTCTGAAAATCATTTATGAAATATTTTTTCATAGAAAATTAAACGTAAACAGAATTAAAGCCAACTAAAATCAAAAGCTGAATTCCTGAAGTATATTTATAGGATCCTATATACATGAGTTTTTTGTCATTCGAAAATCTTCTTTTATTGTGTAAATTAATTATCTGCAGATTTAATCTGAGTAAATCCTTTTTTTTTTTTTTCTGGTTCGCTCAGTAATACACCCCCCCCCTTTGACACCTTGAATTTAGTAAATCATTAAATAATACGCACAGTTCGTTGACGCTGGTGAACAAAATTGTTAAGCGCTCATTGGCTACATGAATGTAATATGTATAAAATTTACATACGAGATGTAACGTTCTTGTTACCAATGAGCAAAAGGTCTTTGCACAGATATTTATTCTGTTAATTGAAAATATTCGCGGATGAGAATTACTTATAGAATAATATAGCCTCTTTTTGTTATTTCGTCTTATAAAGTCAGCTTTGATTTTTTTTTTCTAGCCTTACAAATATTTATTAGCGACTCGTTTAGTGGATTACAATCGTAGTAGCGTGGCGTTACAATATCTAGAATCAATTGCTTTTGATTTAATAAAAAATCCGAGCGCTGAATTTTACGATCTAATGTACAACGTATTGGAGCTATCGGAGCGGATCAAATATTCCGATTCCAAACCTTTGGTCTCAGATTCTGGCGACAAAGAGTGGCTGACGAATTTGCGGCATCTGGTTGATAATGTAGGTAATCTCACGGGTACTCGAATTTTCGTTAAGTCTTCAAGTAACTAGTGACTTTTTGTTCGCAGTTTGCTACCAATTCTGCGGAGCAGAATCTATACCAGAAGCCTAAGCAACTAGATCAGTTACACCAAGTGCCAGGTTTCCAGCAGATGCCATTGACTCTCCCTTTGCCTTCTCAGACTTCACCGTCGAGTCAGCCACCGCAACTTTATACCCCTGTTGAAGAACCACAAGCACCTCTTATTTTTCAGCCTTTGCCCTCAAGTCAACCTCCGTCGTCGTTACCAACTTCTTCGCAGAATTCCACCTGGGACAATCCGTCGTTTCCGCAAAATAGTCTCGATATAGTTTCTCCTGGTGGTACTTTTCTTTCTTACTAACTATTTTCTTCCTTTTAATCCATTATTAATAGAGCTGCGATTTTCATGTTTGAACGGAGCCTGAATATATGCTTTGAATTCAACATAAAATCTATGATGCGATCGGAGACAAAAGTATGAAAAGGAAAAAAAACTTCTAGTTGGTGCATCGAAAAATTTGATTTCTGACTCTTGGTTTTCTTCGTAAATTTAAAAGATGTATTTCGAATGAAATTTGATCGTACATCGTTGCAACATCTGTCTGAAATTTCATGGCTTGGGAGGCGAAAAAACAAGGATTGAAGGTCGGCTGGGTATGCTTCAGAGTATAATTGGTTTTGAGTAAATTAGACCATACCGTCATTCAGGCATTATAATTATTCAGCGTTAAAAGTCAATCATTCATTCTTTTAGGAAAGCATATAAATAATTTTGTTGGCGAGTTTGATTTTTTGGTTCCTTAAATCAAAATATTCTTCAACACGAAAATCTCAACCCTGATGATTAACAGGTTTTCATTTTGAAAGCCTACAACTTGAAAATCAGTTCGTTTATTTATATTTGGTCTTTTTTCTTTGCCAGGTTTTATGCATCATCCACCTGCGAATAAATCTGTCGATATAAACTATAACATATCCACTCAACTGCAGAACAATTTCAGTCCGCCGCACAATGATGACCAGCAACAAGCTCCATACAATCCTTGGGATCAACCGCAACAAAATCCTATTTCTATGCGTCCCGGTACCGGTAGTAATTATTACGAAGAAATTAACAAACCTGTAAGTATCGCCGTCCGTTTATCGTTCGAATTTAAACCATCAGCTTTATTTATTACTCCGAAGAAAGATTCTTGTAGACTTTGCTTCAGTAATAGCTGACCCATCTGTGGTAGTTGATGGTAATTTAATGATAACGTTCTCCTTTTACTCGCTTACCTTTCGGGATTCGATTAGAACAAGTCAGACGACTTGCACGATGTAAGTAAATGCCATATTCAAAGCGATAACTCGTTTAGAAAGTACGAAATGGCAGGCAATGCTAAGTCGTACCATTCGGCCGAGAAACAGTATCAGCTAAAGCGACTGAAAAGCAAAAATCTTTATTTGCGAAACGAAAATTCGTTGACTTATATGTCGTGCTCGCGTACGAAACGTATTTGGAATTCGCGTAGTTACGGTGCACATGGAGACAACTTCGTCTCCAAGCGCCTTTTTCACTCTCCTACTCGTTCAAAAATCGTATTTAACGGCACCTTTCCTATCGACAGACCTTTTCAAATACGTGACAATTTGTGCACTATGAAATTACAGGTACTCGCTATAGAGAATATTTATGATCGCCTAAGTACGTTAGTTAATTTTCATTTTGTACTCTCTTTTTGTTATCTCGTGTTGGTGTTTTCCAGCCTAGGAACGAAAATCCCGTTCAAAATCGTCCGCCCGAGAGTCAAACACCAGCACCAACCAGTGCCCAAGATGATAAAAATGGCGATAAAAGACCATGGTTGGGCTGGTTGACTAAAATCACGCGTTCTAACACGCATGTAGCAAAATTACCCGATGACAAGAATCCGGCTGTAAGTGTTTCAGCGTTTTTCAATTTCAATGTCATAATCGAACGTATAAGTTCCAAAAAAAGGTTGAGTCTGAAATGGCCAATTTTTGTGTTTGCATTTTGGACCTACTGGTATTCGAGGATACTGTGTTAGTTGGTCATAAAAACAGAAGTGAGAAAAATGGCGAAGGCTAGTGAAATTTTTTGATGGCTTGGAAGAAAAGCATCTTTAAAAACTCTCTGCTCACCCTCCACAACTAATACTTTGGAAAATGACACTAATGAAATACAAATATTATAATCTAATTTGCGAGTAAAACTCCTCTCCTTCCTACATCTAAACGTGAGTTGATTTTACTTATAAGCTTTTATTTAACTTTTATTTTCCTAATCTTTTCGAAGACCACAATGTCATTTCAGTGCCGCTGGTCATTTGAATTTTTGTAATCTTACCAGTAATCAATGAAATAGAATGCCAGTGAATGAATGATGAAAAGATTTTAAAATATGATTTTTATATTAAAAAAGCTCATGAAAAAAAAGTATAATATTTTCTTGAATTATTTTCGTCTCAAGATTTTTTTTTTTTGTCATTATAATTTCGGTGTAAAAAATTGATTTATCTTTAGATCGAATTTAAAAAAGATGTCGGTAATGGCGTGAATATTTCGAACAAATTTGATTTCTGACAAAATTATTTATAGGAGTGCTAGAAAAACTTGAACGTTCTCGTTTTTGAAAATAAACTAAAATCTCTTATTCAAGAATGTCAAATGAACGTGCACGAATTTTTCGCAGCTTGTTTTCGATAAAAATATCGGACGCTGGGTCGATAAAGAGAGTAACGGCGATGACAACAGTGACAAGTTCCAGCCACCACCGATGGCCCCGGACTTCAAGAACGTACAGAAGGCGGATAATAATGAGCCCAATAATAAAATGAGCACGTCATTTTACGACCAAAATGAGCCTGCAGGACCTTCCGCATCATCGGGACCACCAACCTCGTATTCACTTAGAGGAAAAGGTATAAAAATTTTGGTTTTAATTCGTTCTGTCTAGAAATTATGGTCCGTTCAAAATAAAAAACCGTTGTACGATTTTCTTTGCAAAAGTTTTTTTCGACAAATTAAGGTACCCTATTGTTTAAATGCTGTATGAAAAGTTTTGTCAGTTTTTATCTGCATATAAAAGCAGTTTGATTAGCTACTCAAACAAATACTGGGCACAGTGTGAAAAGCTCAGCTGCCTGCGACTTTGATGTATGTTAGCTTAGCTATTAAACGGGGTAGTAACTTCATTGACTTTTCTCCACGCATTTGTAAAACGTATTTCGTTTTATAACATTGAGAAATGTACTAATCCGCAGGTATGAAGGCCCACTATGTGAATGTGCTGACGAATAATAAGTCGACTGTGCGTCCACCTAATCTGCCAACTCCGCCCAGTTTTTCTTCATCTTAGGTTCCGCAAATGAACCGGCTTCCTCTTCCGAAATGTAAGTATTTTTGACTTTTTAGACAGTTTGAAATTCCGACTAGAGGAAAATTCGCTTCAGCTTTTTCTAAATACATAATATTATATTGTAAAATGCAATAGTTTCACTTCTATTAGAATGAAACCATTATTTCTTTTTAATCTGACCTCTCAACGCTTCTATTGCCATTAATTAATACAATTTTTTTAATTATTCTATTTTTGCAGAAACTAATCGGCTTCTTAAATGTAGTAGAAAGTCTTAGCTTCATCTGTGAAATTTCCATACTTGCCAAATCATGCTATGGAAATTATGATATTTTCGTCTCGCATTTCGATGAGATGTTCATTTTCATTGATACTGTTTTTTTGTTTTTTAGTGCCAATATTATGTGAAAATAGTGATCGTCGTGCTTTAAGTTATCCGTTCATTCAAGGGGAAATGTGCAAACATTTTTATTTTAAATCTTCGTAAGTCTGAATTAATTCGAATAAATAGAAAAATAATAAAAATGTAAAAAAACTAAGAGAGGATAAGTTGAACACAATCGTTTTATTTTGTGTTCAAGATTTTATAGTGGTTGAGAATTGAATCTTGTCTAAAATTTGAAATTATCTTTTCACTATCTAATTTGAATGAAGTATTTTCATTTATAGTTGGTTACGTTGTATATGAATGTTTCGAAATTGGAAAATTAGGTACGGATTTAATTTTCTGTAGTTTTCGTGCATTGAAAATATCCGATTCGCTTCAAAATTAAAATTCTGTCTTGTATTGTGTATGTACGTGTATTTCTCAGTATCGATTACTGTTTTATTTAGATCCCTCGGTTACATGGGTTGATTATTTATACATACGTGTAATGAAAATTGTATATTTGTATTCTGTTCGTGAATATATTGTTATTATGGGCATACTGTGCTGCATTTTATTTTAATTTGTTTTCCAAAATAATTTTTTTGTGAAATGTACTTACTGTATTATTTTAAGTTTTTTTTTTTTTTCTTTACTATCTGAGTCAGTTCCCTGAATTGTCATTATGCTATAAGCCACTTTCAGTCTTACGACTCGAAAAACCAAGAGTGTAAATACGGAGAATGTAATTTGTCCATTTGAGTGCAGTTCTATTTTATTGAATGTAAGCCCCGTCTCTCAATCATAATTTCAATCACCAAAATAATAGCCCGAAAGTTAGCATGATTCATTTTGTGAAATAAATTTGAAACTAAAATTGCGAAATTGAAAGAGGAAAAGTTATTGAAAAATAAGACAATTAGGGAATTGAAGAGTTAGTTATAAAATAAAAAATAAAAATAAAAACATGTAGAACATATTTTTTAATGGAGTAAGAAATCTGGAAAAAATTGATATAACTACTGGAAGAAATGATTCTTGAACTACCTTGCTGATTTTTAAGGGTTAATTTTGAGTCCACCGTGATTATATCATTCAATTGTTTCTGCTCAAAGATGACTAAAGCATGCTTCACAATGTATTTGTACTTTCGTTTCAACCAATCTTTGACGTAAAGAAAAAAGTAATAAAAAATAAAATTGCATCGTACGATAGGGGATAGGTTGAAGCAAAACCAATAGTATATTGTGAGCTGGGCTATAGGCGTGCTGTAGACAGGAAATATCTAAACAAAAAAAGTAATAGTTTCGGGTACTTATGATTTATTAATTATCGTAGTCGATTGTAAATTTTTGTAAAATTTATAATAATAGGTTGAGAACAATTTCAAGGTCAAATTGGGGACCCACAGTACCTACAAGGTGTCTACACGTCAGACTTTTTTTTTTGTTGATAAGACAAGTCTGCGCAGTGCGCACACAGTTCAACAAAGAAAGATAACAGTGTACATAATTATAAAGTTGAAAGTATAAAGTAAACTAAGTATAAACAATTAGTCGAATACCGTTTCATCAGAATGAATCAGAGATTATTTATGCAGAAATTCAAAATTATTCTATGACAGTCCCTGCTAGTCTGCTACACCAATCACGCAGCTGTAATAAAACATCATTTAACAGATAGCCATATAAAGAAAGGTACGCTATACTCATATTTTCGTCTAGTTTTCAGATAGTGTTTGTAGTTCTCCAATCTACCTTCTCTGTTTTCTTGAGAACTCCTTCATTCGAGAACTGAAATGCTGGGATTCTAAATATTTGAATGCTTTATGTTTGTGTTATCATTTTAGTTTTCTCAAAATGCCTATAAATACTCGTGAAATCATTAATATTGTTGCTGACCTGAGCAGAGAAGAGAATTTGCGCATCTGTGTTAGTGAATGTTTCAAAGGAGCATGTATCACTGGTGGATCTACGTTCCTTGGAGGAATGCTTCTGGGACCTGTAGGAATGGCTTTAGGTTTGTATTTCTCATTTTTTATAATATTTATCGCTTTGAAAAATGTTAATGCATTCATCTTCACAGGAGGATTAGCTGGTGTTGCCATGAACGCTGCCCGCGGAGCTCAGTTTAGGCCACTCGCCGATGTACTGTTGAATGATATAACACCTGTTCAACAAGCTATACTAGTCAATCGAGTAAACAATATTATTCGTGATTTCGATGTTCAAGATGCTATTACTTTAGGAACAGTTGTCTTAGCCAATGGGAACGTCCGAGCTCAAGTTTTACGATTACTCACCGAATTCGTTAGGTCTGATTTGAATTTACAACTAATGTAATGAATATTTCTAATGAATATTGCGCGTGAAAATACCCGAGTAGAAGTAATGATTACCGTTTTTCTTATTTATGGAATGACGAAATGTGGGTAAATGCAAGGGTAAACGTTTGTAAAGTGATAATTTTATTATAAAAGGTATTATTTACATAATTTTCTCAATTCTCTATATTTTTGTTCTTATTCTTATACTAAGTGAGTTTTGTCGATTCTCATACCGTCTTGGTGACTGTTATTTTGTAGTACAACATTTTGTCAATTTACCAACTGTTATGTTATCAATATTTTAGATTTTCTATCGTTTTAATCCGTTTTTATGCAGATGTAATTTAAATAAAATTTTTTCTCTATTTTAAAAAATAATTCTTTGATTATAATGTTGGTCTTACTATACATCCAATTGCAAAGATGAAATTACAATACGTGTAATTCGAATCTCGATTCATTAAATTGAATTTGATACTATACCGATTTATGTAGATGTCCGTATATTATTAAACTACTATTTAAATTTCGACGATAAAATTTATGCAAAAATTTGAGTACTCATAGATGTTCTTTTTTGATTTTGTAGTGCATTTTAGATCCTTCTAGTAGACTAGAATTTGGTCTGATTTTTGGACATGACCACCGAGGCGAAAACAAAATCATCTCAGTCAGAGATCTGTCTTGAAAGTTATTTTTCATTACACATTACTAAATTAATTTCCATGGCGTCTATATTGAATGACGACTGGACGACACTTCCAAAATCAAACTCAAATTTTCTCAAAACGAATTTTTCAATGATCTATTGTTGCTCATTCAAGTGTTCCTCTATGTTGAATCTTCATTCATAAGGAATTTTTTAATTTAATTTTACTTCATGGTAATATATTGGTTAGGTTAGATATACGTCAGGTCATAACTCTGAAGTCTAATTTGTTTAAAAATCATTTAAAAAACAGAATGATACTTTTCTGGAAAATAAATGAAGGCGAAATTCAGCAGCAACAGTCTGCACTCTCCACTCAATTCATTTGAATAGAATCTAATTTTTTCATTTTTCCCCCGATTTTTGAATTCATACACACACACTCACACAGATCTCAGAACCTCGGTGACGTCAGACGTTGGCTGAAGAGAAGAGGAAATGAAATCACGTGAATAAACTTGAAAAACGAAGAACGAACGTGTTATGACTGTTATGTGTAAAATTGAAAATCCAGCTTCAAGACACATGACTCCAAAGATACTTATTTTATAGTAATCACAAATTTTCATTTTGATGTTCAATGCGCGGCGATTACAATTAAAAGTAAATCATTTATTACTTTTTTTCTAATTTTATAAGTTCAAAGTTGTTATTTACTCATGCTGACATTGATCCCAATTTCTTTTGACCGTTGGATTGTGATTTCATATCACAATTAGTAAGTTATGACTAGTCATCAGATTCTCATCTTGTATGTCGGTTTTGTTCCATAAAACAACGTTGTAATCAACTTATAGAAGGATCAAATTGAAGGAACTAAAATATAGTCTAATGAAAATCTCATTTATTTCTATCTGATCACTTGTTCTTTTCTTATTACTGCTGAGTATAGTTTTTCATACTTGTTATATGACATTTTCGCTTTTATGATCTGTTCTGCTGTTTCAGAATGTCTGAAGATAAAGTTGGTAGAAGGTCATTTTTTACACCATGTCGAACGGTTGGTTTAAAAAGACGATCGACTGGAACACCATCGCCGGTTCAGAATTCACCAAAAACTTCACTCATGGCCAAAGAATCCGAAGAAAGTAGCAGCACTCCGAAACGAGTCAAGGGAAATTTAGAAAAGCCTATCTGTCGATTTCCAAAAACACTGGAAACTTCAACCAAAGATGATGTTGAAGAAATGGCTGTGATTGAGCAGCTCGATTGTTCTGTCCAGACTGATACCAAACCAGTCGAGTCTAGCCCCTTGGATTTAGAAAAACAAATACGCGAGGTAGAATCGAGGCTGAAAAAGTTGAATGATGACGTACAAAATTTAGAACTTGTCTCACTTAATGCAAAACAGGTATTCTGCGTTTTCTTTTATTTATAATATTTCAAAATCAAAAGGGGACATACTCTTCGTTGGTTTGGTCAAGAATGAATCAAGTTAATCAAAAAATCGATTCAATTTATAATAAAGCACTCATAAACCTTTTTATCTTAAAAACTATTTCAGTAGTTGTTTGTTTTAAGTTTTAGAATTACAAAAAATCGTTTCAGGAACGTCTTCAAATACGTATTCGAAGGTTCATATTAAAGACTCGTAATGTAGGTTTCACAAAAAGTCTTAAATATTATCGAATACTAATTTTTATTCTTTTCAATCAAAATATTAAAAGCTGCCTCTCATTCTGTGCAATTTTCTCTTGAGTGGGTGCACCAATTTCCAAAAATTTTCATTTTATAGATGGACAGTCTTTTGCAAAAATAGGATAAATTACAGTCTCCTAATTTTAGTCTATAAAACTTGCTAAGTTAACTGAACCCTGAGAATCAGAAGAACTCAAATTCTAATTTAATGCTGAGAAGATACTGAATAGACTCTTTTCTATATATTTTACCCTATACTTCTTTCCTGTGAACGGTATATGTTACAAAATGACTAATCATGTCATTATGCTTAAAATAAAAACCATAAGTACTCAACATAAAGGTGAATTGGTGTGTACTATAAAATTGGGTTCTGTGGATGGCTGAAAACTGAAAATAAGAACTTGGATTTCTCTGGTTCTCAGGTCTGTAATATTTTCCACTGACTTTTCGATCTTGATATCATTCGCCGGTTCTCAAAATGGTCCCTTTCGTTTTTGTACATCACATTTTGTGGAGTCTGCGGAAACTTTAAAAAAAAGTAATTTTACAGCATGACAGAAACGAATTGAACAAATTAATTCTCAAATGGAGAAATGGATGTCAACAAGCTCTGAATGATTTGCTTATCGCATACAAAGATAGAGACAACTCTTACACGATGTCAACTCTTCTATCTACACTTGGGATTCCTCCATCTTTAGTTCATTACTCAGAAACGGAAACAGATTTTTACGAATAAAAGTTTATTGGAAAAAAGCTAGAAAACGGTAAGTCATCTCATATTTTTAACAAAGATTTTTTTTTTTTCGTTTTATTTAATATCTATGCGGTCTGAATGGATTGCTTGGATCGTATAATTTGGGATCATGGGCAAATCGAGGTTCTCTAAAATAACCCGGCATCAGTCCTGCAAAAGAAAAAAAATTACGTTTCACAAAATCTACTAGCTCACGCAACAATCAACCAACTGTAATTTTCAAAGGCTTTTGGATAAAAAAAAATGTAAGAAGTTGAGATTCAGATAATAAGTCCATTTCATGCACAAACACTCCTGGAAAATCAGGATGATTAAATTGAAATTTGAAAAATGATAATTGAGCTTTCTATTGAAAAATAAAAAGAGAAATCTTGATTTATTGCTTCAGGTGATTTTTATGTCGAAAAGGTTTCAGAATGTATAATTATTTAGAAATTATATTCTTTTATGCAAAAATTGATTCAATTCAGGTATTCATGTGAACAAACTGCATAGAAAAATACACAACTTATCTATGCTTCTGACAGGTTGTATTGAAAAAAAGTTGAAACAGCTTCGAAATAGCTCATTTTAATTCATAGTTGCGTTCTTTTCACTTAATCCGGTTATCAACGAAACCTAATTTGAAATAAAGGTCTAAAGGTCAGTTGGCTGGTGCTTGTTTTCGGCCATTGATAATATAAAATATAAAAATGATGTCATCCTGGAAAAAGTACCACTAAACTTTGCTCCAAAAACGAAGCATGAAATATGCAACCAACAATTTAATTATAATTGTGGTTGTGCAGATACATATTAATTATTTATTCATACATTCATCCCCACGTTTTTGGTTCATACATCGCGTCATTGAAACCTTTTTAGGGCTTTTAGAGTTAATTCTTATTAATAAGGGTGAACTCATGAACCCTTTCCAATATACATAGTTGTGTCAAATCGTATAAAGCTGTAACAAAATGTATGTAACCCTTCTGTCTGTCGAGTTTTAGTACTTTTCCATGGAATGCATATCATAATTTACATACCTGATTTAACAGCTTTAATAATTTCTATTTCAACTCTGCTCTGTTGTTTCTTACACAAACCAGTTATGTGTCTACCATACACTTTACCGGTGAATCGAGAAACAAATTGCGACAGCAATCTTGTATTTTTGTAATCCGGCGTTATTTCGTATTTGCAAAGTACGCATAATTGTTTGTCTTTCTCGTATGGATTTTCTATCTGGACAGGCTGTCAAAAGAACAAATATGTTTTAATACGATTAGTAATATCTATTCTCTGAACGATAGTATGACAAAGAAACGCAGAAATGAGTAATATTGTATCGAGTTTTCATTAGATTGAAAGTTAGTACCATATTCTCTGATTTATATTCAACGGCGGGAATAGTATCTGCCTTCAAATTTCTCCGACTCATCGCGGGACTTGAAGTGGATATGAATCGTAATCCTGTGTTTCTGATATTCCGAATGATCGGAAGGAACAGAGACTGGTTCATCTTTAATGAGTTTTTACTTTCTTTACTAAAACGAAGCTCACTTGAAATGAATCATTGAAGTTTAAATCATTAGGTTCGACCTAAAATTGTTCAAAACCAACAAAATAGATGAAGAATATTGACAATATGAGATTGAGAATTGATGAGAATCACTTGAGAGTTGAGAAGAGAGTAAATTTTTGATTTGCACTTTTCAATTTCAGACTTTCAGTTCATTTCCTTCTGCTGCGCTTTAAAATGCTGTATTTACCGATATGATAATACACATTTTGATAACGTCTGCTACCCCTTTACTTCCCAAATAATTCCGTTCTTCACCGTTTCAAACGGTAAACGGTTTCAAATAAGAAAGGATAAACACGTGACTAATTACGCAATTACTATTGGCTAATAATTCAAATAACATCCGTTCATTGGAGTATTTAATCACGTGATTATCCTTTCTTTTTTGAAATGGACTACACTACACACACAACACATTAAGTAGGAGTTGAATGATTTGATTTGCTCATGAATGAATGTTAAAAGTGAATGAATCGATTTTATTCAATCAGCAGCAGCAGTCAGCAGTCAGCACTGTTACTCAGCAGCATGCTCAGCAGTAAGCAGTAGCACTCAACAGTTTCAGTTTCATTTGAATAGTTTACTTTTTGCTTCTCCCCTTTTTTTATGTATCTGCATCAAAGGTCGAAGAATTGTCAGTTTCAGAATTTTTGGATTTCTGAAAGTTTTACTGCATTTTTGAAGTTAAAATTTAAGCATCCGCCAGCATCTAATAAATTATTGATTATTATTATTTTTTTTAATTGAGAAAGAAATTTAAACTGAATTGAATTTTGAATAATTCAGACTTGAATTTCTTCTATCTGTATTTTTTCAAACTTAAATCTGAAGTTTTTTTTTCTCTAAATTTCAAAGTCTTGGGTTTATAAACTAGGTACAACCGGAATTGTAGTATTTTTAATATTTGAAAAAAATAGATTTTCGATAATATAATTACTATACAAATTTATACCTTTATTAATTAAATTAGCCAATCAGCTAATGTGAGGGAGGAAAAATGAAGATGATTTTTGTTAAGTAATAAGTATCGGTTGGATAAAATTTCAGCTTCAATAGTTAAAAATTGGAAATTTTACTTGATAATATTTTTTTCCTTACGTTTTACTTTTTATTCCCTTTTCAGTCGAACTTACATTAATTATTAACTGAAAAATTGAACAATAATTTTTTGTTCACTGGAATAATTTCAAAAAATATAAATAAATATTATAGTTTGATGGACATACAATTACTTAGTAGTTCAAAATAATGAATATCCTTTATGTAACTACGATCGTGGCAGGTTGTCAAAAATTTTCATTGAACCACTCATGTACTTTATGAGTGAATTTTTCTGTTGGAAAATATAAATGTCCGATGTTGAAGTGAAGGCATAAAAATTGAAAAATTTGCAACCCTAATAGAAAAGTGCAGACCTTTGTATCATCAAAAAAGTTTCGATTGTAAGAAGAGGGAAAAATTGGTTTTTACACGGTGCTACTCCAATACCAAACTTTTTTCAGATTTTTTATCTTTGCTTAGAATAGAGATTGGGGCAACCGACTATTATAAGTATTTCAATGAATAATTATTTATTGAAAATCAATAAAAACAATATGTCAGCGGCAATATAGAAAATCCGGCAATATTAATAATTTTGGTTGTTAATTCAATTTCATTTTACCATACGAGGGGGGTGGGAGGATAGGGAGGTGCTTTAATGCAATTTTTAAGCAGGCAAAATTCAGAATGCCGCGGCATTATAGAATGAAGTATAGAGTATTAGCACGTAGCAAAACATGAAAAATTAGTTCGTACCTTTGCATCACAGACTTGAAAGATTTAAAATTTTTATGCTGCTGTTTTAATTAGGCGTAATCGTAAAACAAATTAAAGAGTAGTTAAAATAGTAGACTCCGAAGAGATAATGGATAGCTGTCAACTTGGAAAAAGTTTCAAATTTATTTTTAGAGGATATAATTGTGTGTGATGTAGATATCCAGCAATATTTCGTCGCCTTCATTTTTACCTCTGCGTCACCAAGATTATGATGCAAAAGTTAATTTCATAAAGAGCATTTTCATTGTAGTGTGGTATATTATCCAACTGTTTCTTACCTAGCACTCAGTGGCGCACCCAGAAATTTGTTAAAGGTGGGGCTGAGTCTCAAATTTATCCCCAAAAAGCAGAAACTAGCGGAAATTTCGTAAAAAGCATGCATACTTTTTTTTAATTCGGCCCTTTTTTCGATGAAAATTGAGACCTATGGCGGGCTTCACCCCCCTTAGCCTACCTTTGGCTGCGTCCTAGCTAGCATCTGACAATCTGGCGCAGAGCTCCTAGTACCAACCAAATCTCGGGCGTTAGTGCAAAAAAATTTTTTTGTTGAAAATGTAGATTTTTGCAAAAATTTAGCAGCATGGCGATGCTATAATTTAACAAAATTCCATTCTTGACTTATAGTTTTTTTGTTGTTTTTTTTTTGTTCATTCTATAAAATTTTCAAAATGTAGTTATTGTGGAAGATGCGTAGTAAAAAATGTTGCAAATGTGATAATTGCGTTGTGGTTAGGTCAAAACTCAAAAGTGGTGGAAAATGTGGCGGCTACCCCAAGGTCATTGAAATTCGGTAAATTTACCAGGTGTAGTGACCCTAGTCTGGTAGTATATTCGTTACCAGTTATCAATAATTGTTTTAAACTGAGTTAAAGTGAGAACGCCTCCAGATTGTGAGACTGGAGACATAGTGAGAAAGTAGATGTATATTTGTGAAAATGTTCTATACAATAAGGAAGTGAACTGGCACTGTTGGCTCGGTTATAAGGTGAGGCACAAAATATCTCTTGTATGTAAATTAATAGATGAGGTAGACGAAAGGAAGCTTTACAATATTTTAGGAACAAAAATTCCAGCTTTTACGGTTGGCAAGATAGTTTACAGGTTGTACAAAATTATCGCGATTCTCGTAGAATATTATAAGGCAATAGACTTTTTGACATTTTAGTTGCCAAAGGTATCGTTTCAAAGGCTGGTTGGGTGTCGGCCTGTTCAGAGTTGATGCGGCGACGGCGGAATGGACTACGTTTGGTGAAATCGATTTTAAAAAAAAAATTGAATATAGTGGAGGTAAGGAAAGAATATCCTGACGGGGTGGGTATGTACGTATGTATGACTGTATTACGGTGCGTAGTTGGCAACAATGTTTGCTAAAATTTGATGTAGCCGTCGTTGGGTACGACGGCGAGGTTTTGAGAGGTGAGAGTCGGTTACCAACGGCGGCCATGAGTCACGAGAACACGCGCTGCGACGCCGAGTGGATCAAATAGCGTGCTGTCTACGGTCAAATGCAGTTTAAGTCCGCCGTCCCGTAGCCAATTTTTGGGCCCGTGCCCTCGGCGTCTGTCTGCGACTGAAAAATATTATAAATTTGAAGCCATTTTTTCGTTTTAATTTTCAATTTTTTTCCCTCATATTTATATTTTAGTTTCTTATAGTTATAATATTTTTGTCTCTCACTTCGAATTAAAGGCAACTTACCAAAATTGCCATGTACATTTTTACTCTCATTTTTGGCTCGATTTATTGTGAAAATTCTGTACGTTCGTCGTAGAATTCATCGTCGGTCGTAAGAAATTGTTGCGCGTCCCAACATCGACGTTGGTAGTATTTCGCGAGAGATCGTGTTTCATGGTATATTGCTAAAATTAATTCATAATATAGCATCGCCTATTCGCCTCGTTATATTCTCTGTGAATTCGATCATATGGTCGACTACAAGCCTATTTACCGGTGCGGCCTCAGCGACGTCCAAACGGTAAGAATTTCAGTGTCGTTTGTAGCCAGCACTTTTTGTGGACTTTGCTTGCATTATATGTTCTAGTCTGTGGTCAGTCAGTCAGTGAGAGGAAACCGTTGCCAGACACTTATTTTTAATAGGTTACACGTTTTATTAGTTTTGAGGTAAAAAAAAATCAAATCATTTCATTAAAGGTATCACGTGTCAAAACCTACCCCCAGCAAAATTGTCAAGGTTCCAAAATGATGAAGCTTAAAAAAAAAAATTATCTAACGGTAACATGTGTAAAAAAATTATACTCATTTGCTCGTGTTTAATTTTTTACGTACATGTTGGTTTTTTGCTATATTCCCTACAACTTCATGAAAAACTATAGCGCACCCTTAAAGTATTAATTTTTGGAAGTGTACTGACGTATTTGTAATTTTTTATTCTCGTCACCCTTTACGTGTTTACGGTAAACTGACTACTTTGGAGAATCTAGGAAAGAATGTAAATTTGAAACTTGAAGAGTTTTGCTTGCAACAAGCTTATAGTTGTGTCAAAGTTTGGCCAAAAATAATTTGCAATTGGCGAATATTTTTAGTATAGCTGAGTGGTATTGCATCAGCATTTTATGTAGGTACATCACTGCTTTACTTTTTTTTTTTTTATAATCCAGCTATAATATAAGACGATGGCATGACGGCATTTTCTTAAGCATTAATTGTTGAAAACATATATAAGTGGCTTGCAATTTTGTCTCACTTCAACAAGTTAATTCAGTCCATTCATTTTCATTTAAATTAATATTTTTATTAGTGTTTGAAGGTTGATATCAAAGAAGGGCTGAAGTAAAAATATAGCGTTTTGAGATATTAAAATTCAAAGTTTTTGTTTATAGTTGTAAGATGATATTGATATACGTGTAAGAATGAGCTCTGAGAATGTATAAATATTTTTGTCTTCTCTATTGACATACCTATTCAATAAGTGATATTATGTCGCAAGTTTAATACCCATATAAATGAATTTATAGAAAAGCTCAAACTCTACATAGGTCCTTTGGCTTATTCATTTGAGTTGAATGATTTTAAGCCAGTTTAGAAATACTGTATTTTAACAGAGTCATTATATTATGATTATGTATAGTAGCTATAGTGTAGCTATAGAAACTAGAAGAGAACTTTCTTAAATCATAAAAATTAACAACTGGAAGTTATTTAATATGGTCAAATAAGAAAATGTACGATGAAACTATTGAAACCGTGTCTTCAGATGAAAGAACATTAAAAATTCAGTAAATTACCAAGAACTGACTACTGGTGGACAAATCGTAGTCCTTCAAAATCGTGACCAAAAATTTTTTTTCGTAATTAGTGTTGAAAAAAAAAAGTTGAAACTAGAAGTTACTATAGAAAAAAAGAGCTGACCCAGCTATCATGAAAATGCTGTAGTTTCATGAATTTTTGAGATTGTGGGCTAAATGATGACTCTGTAGCTAGAAGAAGGCCACAGATTTTGAAAATGATTAAAAAAAAAAAAGAGTTTCAGTCGTCTTAAGCTCATCTTTCATACGAGTAGGCCTATCCACCTTTATTTGAATAAATAATCTTAAAATGCGTAAATTAAAGTACATATAATTTGAAATTAGTCCAAGGGAGTTACACAATTTATATATATACGGTATATACTAGCTGAAAATAGTGCGCTCCAACCTTCAAGTCTTTGAAAAGGAAATTGACCGTCATACTCTTTTGCACACTTGTCATTTGTTATACTTAAACATCCAAGAGGGAAAAAGAAGTGAAATTCAAGTGCGGATAAAAATGAAAGTATAAAAAAAGCTTGTTGCACGACCTTAAAAAGTGTATTTGCGTCATATTTTACAATATTAATTTCTAAATTTCATGTGCTTTCATTCAGAAAATGGTTCATACAAGTGTTTACTGAAAACAAATTTTTAGTACTTCTTTAAAATTGATTTTCACTCAAATGATACGCAAATGCTCGTAATTTAATCAATGATGTGAAAAAAAAAAAAGAGAGAGCGTGGGAATCATTATATTCGATTCGAAGGTCACTTTTTTGATGACTTTGCCAATCGAGATTGCTTTTTTGTTTATAATTTTGAGCAGCAAAAATTTCAGGGTTGCTGTAAACGAATATTTTTGGCTACTTGCTTTATGCAGCACTGCACTTCCCCGTTCAATTAACTTCAATTAACTTTGTATTTCGTCACGAATTATCGACGTAGGTGCTACACACGAAATTAAATAATCCCACGGAAAATATAGGTAACCAATGAGTGTGAAAAAAATGATGAAGTCTAATTGAAACTACTTTTCGAAACGAGATTGTGTTCAATCAATTACAATACATAAAATATTGAAAAAATTAAATATAGCTAGTGTGAAAAAAGTATGAAGTCAAGTTGAAAAATCTTGATCTGAAATTTAAATAAAATATAGGCAACTAAGAAAAATTAAATAAGTCGAAAGAGTATTTAATGGGTGAACTTGTTCTTTTTTTTTTTTTGATAATTTATCTAGGTACTTAAGTAGCTGTTTCCAGTGTTTTTTAGTTTTCAACGATGACGTTATCTATGGCTTACTTACTTTTCATTCAAAACAGTCATTATGACATTCATTAGTAGGTAATAGGAGACATTTTAAAAGTCTGCTGAAATAGTTTTTTGGCAAAGTATCCTTTCTTCCTGTCCTATTTTTTTCTCGCCATTGTGGAGCCGTTAGTTCGCATCACAACATCGAAAAGATATTTTACATATTTTATTCTCCCACCATTTTGTTCTGTGGCGTGAGAATATTTTTTTGTTGCATTTGTAATTGTTTTTTTTTTTTTTTTTTTCCAAGTTTTGAATGTTGTCTGTGAAACGAAAATCAGGAAATGGCTTATTCTATCCGTTCATGCTTCGTCATAGATCCGATAGAAAGGTGCTTGAAGGGAGCTAATGCTGAATGCTATTTTCTGTTTTTTAGAGTCTAAGTGAACAAGGTTTGCTGGCTAGTCCTTCGGGTTTTCTAAATTCTAGTAATTCTGAAATTATGATTCGTCAGTGTTCTGAATGACGGGTTAATCACTAATGAAAATTAAGTAGGTATGTGGTATTGCATTGGTATGAAAGGCCGTACTTCTTGAGATTTATGAAATATTAGATGGTTGTGTCAACATAATATATGGTACGAATACATGAAAATAATTCTATTTTTAGTGGAGGGAGGGGGGGCGCTAATTTAAGTTCTGGAGGGCTTAGCCCTCCTGTAATCCCACAAAGTTCGCGTTTGTAGTTTCTAATCTGTTTTTCAGAGGATCTAAAATAAAATAATTTCAAGTAATTCAAAAAAGTTTTTAAAAATAACTAAAATTCAATAACTAGGTGTTAGGTGAACGCTTCATAGAGATTTGAATGGCAGATCCACGTCTGTTATCGTAGCTTTTGAATAGGTTCGTACTTCAGCTAATGATGGACTCATTTCATACTATTCCTCTCAATATTCCTTCTTCTAAGAACAGAAAGTAATGTTTCCATTAATTTCAAGAAAGTGCATTGCATTAATTTAGGTGATTAATAATCTACGAGGTTATTTTAATTTGCTCTGCACATTTTAACTCGTGACAAAGTCTGGTGTTTTTTTTTAGCCGAATTATGTAACTATAAGAATATGTGCATGGCTTACAATTTTTTTAAAGTAAAATTTCATGCATCTGTTGAGTTTAAAATTGTGCCAAAATTTTGAAAATATATCTTAATTATAAAGTTATTAAGCGTCGTTTTAATTTTAATTTGAAAAAAATGCAAACACTGTAATTTTCTTTCTTTCTTTCTTTCTTTTTCTGTTTTTTAATGGAGTACAAATTGTTTCCTGCGTTTTACCTTCTAACCCTCTCCATTTTTTCTCCTGCGGAATGTCTGTGTTGTTGAAGTACATCACATATATGTTGATTTTGGGCTTGTATAAGGATTGAATTTTTTTGAAAATTAATTCACATTTTGTCTAAATTTTCATTCGAAAAATTTCTGAGAATAGGTATGTCGTTTATTTCTGTATTTTCTTTATACTTCATCGCCTTGATATTATTTCGATAGAGATAAATTGAGTAGCCGATGGTTTAGAAAATGTGTGATCTTTGAAGACATTTTCGATCAGAATTTTAGGTTCTGTTGAATTTTTTTGTTTCAAATGAATGAAACCTATTTTCGTTTTCGTATTCTTATTAGTTTCATTCGATGTCATTATTCGGTTACACACCTAAGCAAGAGTAATGCAGTTTAACCCCTACCCCTTTATTTTATTAATTTAATAAAATGATTGAAAAACGAGGAGTTGAGTCTTGCAAAAGAAAAAAAAAAAAGAATTAGAATAGACGGTTTTGTATATTTCTGGATTTTACGAATAGCAGACATCGCGTGGAATTGGGCCAAATTACATATTCTAATATTAATATTAATTCTATATGTGTGTTACTAGGATGATAGGAAAAAACTAACGACGATGTTAAAAATAAAATATGGCTGCGTGAAATTTTTTTTTTCTCAAATAAACCTAAGAGCTTTTATTTTGTACGTTTTCCACTCATAGTTTTTTTTATTATATTTTCACTGTGATGTATGTCTTATTCGTACTTCATTTTGTAGATTATTTTGACCTTGTTGATTTGTTGGATTCTAAAAAAGTCCTCATTTTATTGAAGGTCCGCAACTGAATTGTCGCGTAAAATGAGCAAATTTTCAGCTTGGCTGTATAAAATTGTTGAATTTTCAGAATTATATTGTACTGACGACTGACGTTACTATAGTGATGAGAGTGGATTCAGTTGATTTTTCAAAACTTATAAGCAGGTATTAAACTGAAATTTGTTCTATTCGTGGTGAAAATTGAAGTTGTTGTTGATTGAATGGAACCGAAAAAATATTCAAGGAGCCCATAATAGGTGCTTACTCACTTGAACACGTTTGCCCAAAGATTAGGCAAAAAAAGATCAATCAGACTGCTAAATGAAGAGTCAAAATTTCCATTAAAAATATAAAATAAACACAAATTGAAAAATTAAAATTATGCGTTTCTTTGATGTTTCATATTTGAGTGATTCAAAGTTACTTTCCATCATTCAAATTATTTTTGTTTCTTGTGATGATTTGCGATTCGAATAATTTTTTCACCCTATAATACAAATAATTATGCTAATTGTGCTAATTGCTAATAACCTGTTGAAAGGTAACGTGTTTCATCAGTATTTGATGCAACAAAATCATTTCATTTAAAAGTTAATGCCTGTAAAAAATTACACGCCAACATGCATTTGCTCGTATGTGTAATTTTTTACACGTGTTAACAATAATGGATGATTTCCTAGGCACCTACTATCTACATGGATGGCGAATTGACGGGTGCAAGGGGACAAGTGCAACACTTGAACAATGTTTGCACTGCTTGAGATCTGCTGAAAAGTGAGCCTAGGAGGGAAGGGGGTGGGAACTTTCCGTTTGATTTTTGAACAAATATTGAGAATTTTATAATTACATATTGCACCGTGCACACCCTGAGAAAATCAAAAGCTGCCACCTATGGGTACCTTATCTACCTATAAATTTTTGGAGCTAAGTACGAAAATGTAATTTTTTACTTATGTTATCTTTTACTCTTCACGCTAGCTAAACGTTCTGCATTCAAAATGTTTAATATGATTAATCAAAGACTGGCCACGAGCAAGGACAAACAATGAAAGGATACTTAAATTTGGCTACCATGATAATTATTTTTGCCAGTGACGTTGTTTTTAAGATTACTATTCTATTCTCTGGAGTATTTGGTGTACCATAATCTTGAATATAAGTTAAATTCGAATACTCTGTCAAAATATTTACGTAGAATGTTCTCTGTGATTAGATCCATGATAGCAAGCCTCTACGACCAAAATAGATAACTTTACCCATATTGGTTGGTTTTACCCTTCTAAAGGGTGGTGCATAGTCTTGTAAATATCGATTTAGGCGTACTTAGTCCTTTATTTCTAGCGATCAAACTGCTTTAAAATGTAACCTTTTTAAAGCTAAGTGTACCTATCTATGCGCTGTGCTCGAATTTCAGTGATAAAATTTACTCCTTTCTAAAATTATAGCCGGTCGAAATTTTAATTGATCGATTGGTTTATGACGTAAAATGCTTAGTTTCGCAAACCCTCTTAGCTTCACCTTGATCCTTTTTATCCTTCGACATTTTTGTCAGGTTTACCTTAACCGTTATTGGAAATATTCATTGCATTATATTCTCTAATCCGTAGCAAAAGTGAACTAAAGTGGTACCTCTATCAAATTTTCGCTATGTTTCGTCGATACGACCTTTACCTATTGATCGCATGGCATAAGTAGAATGGTCTCTCATCCGAATTACAATAAACTGTCGATCAATACAACTTTTTTTTTGTGCCCTCGTTGCGAATATTAGGCTATTACTCCAAACAGAAAGGCCACACTCTTTAAATTATGTTGGAACAATTTAAAAAATTAGTTTGTCTGGAAAGGCTACATTATACATTTTGACATTAGGACCTCCACCCAAAAGCTTGTTGTAATGGTTTCTCTTTTCACTGCGTGTTTTTTTGATGATTGTTACATTTTCTTTCCTTTTATGATGGCATATTTCCATTAGCTGATCCTCGGTGCTAAGTTTTAGGCTATTCATTCTCCTTTTATTAAAGTTAACCTGCTTTACCGCATGGATTTCTATGAATTCTATTTATAGGTAGCTTTTGCTGTCATCTTCACTATCTAACTCAACTCGAATACTTCATCGCAGTTTTGTGTATGCGAGAAGTCAAAGTTATTCGATTTAGTAAAAATGAATTTTTAATTGAGGAGGTCTGTGGAACCCCATCCGTATGAATTTATCATCATTTTATCACAGGGCTTTAGGACGTGGCATAATATGAATTGTAAAGTTATCTACTATTCTCGAATTAAATTGTAAAAAGTAAAAATATGACCCAATGTACATTTCTTTGAAGGGGTGTGGTTGCTGTAATGCAAGTTTTGGGGATTTCTTACCATTGCAAGATAATTCAAAAGATGCAGGTTCCTGACAAACTCGATATTTCTGCTCACATATCCGAACCCCGTAGAAAGCAGGGGCGAGGCTATTATAATGGATAGAGTAAAGTCAGAATAAACCGATCAGTAACTGGACACTTGATAAGAGTCAACAGTCCCTTCTATGTGGGCGCACCCTCTTCCTTAACCGCAAACCTTCTTCAGAAAATGAATGAAAAGAAAAAGGCAGTAGTAAATTGACTACATGTTTTGACTTTCTATTGAATGATTTCATAACGAAATCTTGAACTGATGGCTGTATTTTGGCTAATGACAGTATCAAGTGCATAAATAGTCTTTAAAATGTTATGGAGACATAGTACCTGTTCTTTCGAAATTAGTAATCTTGTTGGAGTACTCCCTTTATCAATTTCTGGAAGTGCATGCAGTACATCCTTCTTTGGTGAGAGTTATCACTTTCTCATTCGTCGCATTTCGTGAAATCGTTTCAATGTCAGGCTGTTCGTGTCACATTTATTATTAAATTTGTAATTTTTGTTCCCGCCAAAGACAAACTTTTATTTTGGAACTGGAGTTTTGTGATACATTAACGGAAAGATTTTTCAAGAATTCTTTATTTCAAATGCCAAATTTTGCTGGCACTTATCCCGTCTGTGAAATTAGTCGTCTCACCGAAAGTCGAGGCATCTGTTTTTGAAAATTTCAGTCGAATGATTTATTTAAACGTGGAAATCTTCAGATTTCGTTTAGTATACATACAGCTACGTTTAAAGCCTTATTAAAAATTCAAGACTAAACGTGAGAATGAAAGATTTTGCCAGAAGTCTTCCTGCGCTTGACAGCGTGTCATTGAAACTTCTCGAATGACTTTGTGACTTTGAGCTTGTTTCGTATTTGTTAAATTTTATCAAATTCCTTTTTTTACGTACTCCCTTTATGCTTTGCACTTTAATAGCAACTTTTCAATTTTCTGTAAAACTTATGCTCCGCTTACAGATTATTCTTCAGTATGCTAAATAGTCGACTTTTGGCTCTATAAAATACTCGTATACCTATGTATGCTGCAGTCAGTTATTTATTTTTACATCCATTCTTCTAGTTCACACACTTCTTCACGTGATTTCATCGTGGGTAAAAATTTTAATTATTTGTATTTGCATGAAGGTTGGAAAATTTATTCACTCGAGACTAATGCTAATCGAAAGGGGCAGTATCGAAAAATTAGTTATCGTCTGCAGTCAACGACATAAAATGAAGCTAAAATCAATATTTTTGATCTTTATCCCTGCTCCTGTTGAAATTTAACCCAAAATACTTGTACGGTTTCTTGTGTTAGTGCTGTATCACGCGTGAAGAACGTGAAATTTAACATTCAAATGGAGGGGAAACGATAATTGATTTAGACGAGAATGTACGAAGGTCGTTGAAAATTTGAAAAATGAAATAATTAAGTTTGTGCCATGGAAAGCTTTTTTAGCTTTTAAAAAATATTTTTTAATTTAATTACCTAGGTATATAATATTATACTTGAAGCCGAAATTCTTTTCTACACTTATACAGTGCTATTTTCTCAATTACCCCTTTAATGTCTGTATCCCTTCCCCTTGTGTTCACGTCATTACTCTTTCAAATGTAATTAAACTGGTCATCTTAAATTTTCTGATTTTAATAACTTCACAAAGAAGTTGAATATTTAACAATAAATCTCTCTACTTAATGAAAAAACAAAGCAAGTTTCATGTGCTAACTTTGACATCTACTATAATAATGTGACCGTGCCCCAACAGAGGGACCTTATGGCTAAATTTTAGCGTCGTCGGTATTTTTGGTGGCGGCCAAACAGGCGAGTTCTCGGCCGTTCAAAGCCGTTTTTCTTGAATTGTTTTTTTTTAGCCATAAGGTCAATAGTACAGTAATAAAAATTAAAAAATTGAAAACGATTAACGAAGCAACAATATAATTAATCGAGAGATTATTGATAAAAATCGTTGGATAATAACTGACAACGGCGTGCGCATCATTATGTTTTGGGATACATTCTCGACATCAACTATCGATTTTTAACTTCGTGTTGAAACTTCCGAATTTACTCCTGTGTAACGAAAACTAAAAACAAAGAAGTTAACTCGTCAAAAAATTGCATTATTGGTACAGAAACAAATATCGAACGTCAAATATCGATAAAAAATATTGATGTGAAAATGTATATGTTACGGCTGGTAATTCTACAGAATCACCTAGCGTTTTGGTGAATGTATGAAAAGAAGAAAATTTTCACACATTAATCAGTTATTCTATAGAATCGCCTGTATGTCTTGGGGAATGTATGTAGTCAAGACATTTTCATGGCAATACCTGTCTTAAAAGATAAGCAGACCAGTCTTACAACTGAGTATCATTTTGTGGGTAGAGAGTCAGATCTGTCTATACAGACTTTGAAGACTGAACATGAAATGGCATTACCAATTGCCCTCTTTCCTCAATTTCCAAGGCTTCTCACCAGACTAGCTTGTAAAGGCATAATACATTTTTTCTCAAAGTTTTACCAATTGTCCAAACTGTGAGTAAGTTTGTATTAATTTTGTAATAATATGCTATCTTAAAATACATTTTATGGTATTTTTTTATACATTCACCAACCACCCTATGTTATTCTGTAGAATCACCAGTGAATGTATGAAATTTCATACATTCACTGAACTTAAAACAGTGTTCCTGGTGATTCTGTAGAATCACCAATTACACACATTAACCGTAACATATATATTATAAGTATATACATAATAAATATAAAACATCGATATAAGATACAAAATATAAAACATGGAAATAGAACTATCAGACACATAGATAGCTAAACTGAGTGCCTAGAGAAGGTGGAGGAGGAGGATGGGTGGCAGAGAGAAGGAGACAGCGGATATAAGAATGAAGATGTTGTAGAGGAGAGGTTAAGGAGAAGGAGAGAAAGGAAAAAAGAGGTAGCATTAGTGGTGGTAGTATTAGGATGAGTACCCTATACAACTAAAGTAGAAGATGCGGAGATACGAAGTGAAGAAGAAGGAATCAGAGAAATCGAGCCTTCTTAGTTCCGGTATGACAAACATGGTTACTAATTTAACAGAGTGTTAATCAATAATACTCTTAGTTGAGGTACTACAAACATTGGTTACTCATTTAACAGACCCTTATGAGAGAAATTCTGTGGAATTTTCTGTTATAATTGTGCGGTTAAATTGATAACTAAAGTTTGTAATATTGGCCCTTATATTTAACACCCCATTATACCAGAACCGCTGTTTGTACTACCGACCCTTAATGTATCAAAGTTATGTTATTTTGTTGTACATTTTCTTGCTACCAGTATCGTGTTACGCGCCGCGCCGTAAATATGTAACGAATACTACTTGCATCTCAGCTAACGAATAATGTTTGGGACGTCTGTTTTAAAAATATTTTCACGAAACTTCTACAGTTTTTAGAGATTCGCGAAACCTCGTCCGAGGCAACTTTTTATTGCTTTTTTCTCGTTATTCCGTTTATTTTTCTCCATTAATATTTTTTTATAGATCTTGGATAGAAAACGTGCTCTAATTTTTCTTTTGACGTTTCAATTAGGTACGTGTTTTCTAAGTGAAACTTGAGCAGTCTGTCAAGGCAGCTACTTTAGACTGTAAAAGTCTACAGTATCAGTATACTGCCACCCTCAATAATGCGTGGGAAAGTTTACTCGCCCACCCCTGGAGCTGTACAAATTGTATTTTCAATTCGCTCATGCTCCTCACGAAAATCCATATAATATGTAGTTAGATGAAACTAAAAGGTACTTAGGTGCTGGTGGTTGTTAACGCGAGTTAATTCATTTATCGTTTTTAATTTTAGTTACAAATTTTTATGCGACAGGAAACGAAATAATGGATTCGTATGGTCGTGAATGATGAAAAGTATTCGCTCACTTAACGAGTATGACACTTTGTTTATTTTGATTAATGCGATCGTGCGAAACGAGCATATGTTCACAAAACAAATATTTTTGACGAATGTGTGCACCCTTGTACACTTGTTATCATACTGATCCTTTCATCTAGTTTATTTGCCTGCTTGTCTCAATATACCGTACTCGCATTCAAATATTTCAAAGCTTGAAAGCAATATGCATTCAAAGGTGGCAAAAAAAAAAAAAAAAGACGAAAAACTAGAGAGAGAAAAAAACTCGTCTATTTTGTCAAGTCAGTCTGATTACGATGTCAGCGATTAATTTAATAGTCTGTACTGCAGTAAATCAATTTGTTGGCTGTTGCTACGTAGTTATCAGTACATATAATGATAGGTAGGTATCTACGCTTTAAATAAGTTTGGAAAGTACATATATCTACTTCTGAGTTAGAATAGAATTGAAATGAGTCTATATTTTTGGTGAATATGACGTAGACCTAAGTAAAGATTTTTATTAGTATGTAAAACGTACAAATAAGGACTAAGCCCAATAATTTTTCTGCCGGTGGGGTGGGGGGGGACCGAACAGAAGACTTTGTAGGCCGGGGGTACCGTATAATTACACTGTTCACAATTTTCCAACTTACGATAACACACTGTTAATTTTTCTATTTTTTAGTTGAACCCGTTTTAAGCCTCTATTATCATGGGCTCAACTTGAACTTGGTTTAAACCTTCCTCGAAAGTTGAGCTTGCATTATACACTAGATATCTTTTTTCATGGTGGATTTTGGTTTTTATTTAAGCCCTATACTTATAAGGTATGATTATATACCGGTCCCTGAGAAATCACTGAGGATTTTACAATAGTTTTGTAATACTCGTAGTAAAAAAAAAGTAATAATTTCATTCCATGAAATTTACATGTCTGCATAGTTTTGAGGAAATGAAAGAATTTACTCGCAATTTTCGCCCAATTGCTGATGATCATTATTGTAATTCGTATATTTACTGTGAGATAACGTGAATGTGATAGTGTATGTATGCTCAAACCTTGATATCTAATCTTCAGTTACGCGCGCATTTTTCATCAATGAAACTAACCAATCATTGTCAATATATTATTATCTACTTATATCGAGAATTATAGCCACTCTTTAAAGTGATGGAGATGAGAATAGTGTTAATTTGATTAGAATTCTCGGTACATTTGAAAGAATATGAATTTATTTTTTAGTAAAGAAACGGACTAGTCTGAAAAATGTGATTTCATATTTATCTATCTAACTATGAGAGTGCATGTTATCCAATAATAGATGATTAAAATCTTGGGAATGAGTTCATCGACAGTTAGGTACAATTACGTTACTTATCATTTTCATCCTTGAAAGTGTGATGTTGAAAACGTATTAAAAGGCTTATACAAACTGTAAATAATTTACGATAAATTATTTCAATTTCAATGAAATCAAGCCTGCAGTTTATAAGCACTTGTGAGCGTCAAAGCGTTTGATATTTCAGGGAGGGTAAGTTTTTCCAAATCAAAAAGTGTTTTCTTTTTTTGAGTTCCAGTGTTGAGAATGATGAAAATTTTACTTTTATTTTTTTTTAAATACCAGCTACAGGGTGGTGCATCTGTCAACCTGGTCTTTACTCTAGCATCAGTTAAGGCTCTGAATCAAATTTTTTTTTTATACTAAGACGTGCTTTTTAATCTACCTACATATTATATGTATATGTCAAACACATACCTAATTACATATGATCAGAAATTGGCTTCATCCTATATTTACAAAATATCCACCACTTGTTCAGTTATTACCTACCGATTTTTTAGCTATACTTTAATCTATACAAATACTTCCTGTGAAATCATGAAAACATCGAGAGTTCATTTTATAGCTTCATGCATCGAATAGCTGTTCTACACATTTCTATAAAATGCTGAAAAAGCTCATCTATTATGGGCTTTTATTTTAAAATTATAACATTTCTGTACTCAAATTTCACTTCGCAGTATTATAGCAGGTTTGCAGGTCGTTGAATCTTTTAAGATCATTGGTCGTTTACCTTGGCTTTTGTCTGCTCTGTTTGGTTTTTTTAATTAAACTAATAAATCGAACCTACTGGTACATTTTTCGATGACATTTTACGAATATAAATATGATACATACCTATATATTTATTGCGGTCGCTCCATGCATTTACGTCATGAGGGCGTGGTATTTCGCTTCCACCTTAACGTGCTTTTCCCCTTTTTAATGTATTTCATTAAACATTTTTTTCCTGTTTACATGTAATTTTCTTGTCCCAATTTTCTGACTCTTAATTTTTTGTTCCATAGTCTACAAGGTGTTCCGCCTCGAGTTCACCACCAAGTAACTGTAGACAGAGCAACATGAGTTACATTCATTTATGATGGTTTGCCTACTCTCCGGTGGGTAGGGGTCATGTTACAGCCCTCGGGTCTGATAGACTTGACATAACAAAATATAAACTCCCAGCAGGTGTTTACTGCTTCATGAAAGGCTGAATCTACATATACAATTGTTCCAAGTCCTAACTTCTAATAATCGTCTTAAAAGTAATATCATCATGAAAAATGTCACGTGGGGTCTACTAGACTCCAAAGCTGTATTTGGCGGCTAAATATCGTTACGGTTTTTGTCTGTTTTAGCTGGTTTAGCTGGTTTTTGATTTAAAAAAAAAAAGAAGCTATTTTTACACAAACCCAGGAAACTTAAAAACGCATTACAGCGATATGAAGTGGGTGGGGTCAAAAATGTCAGTTTTCAGTTTGAACAGAAAAGGAAGGAGGGGTTGTCCAGCAACATTTTTGTGAATGTGGTAGACCCGCACGTGTGTTCTACGTTGAATACAGTCAAATTGTTTGTATAACATCGAAAAATAAGAAACCATGCACAAACCCGGTACTGGGCAATATATGGGTAATTACAAAAAATCAAAAATATTCTTCCTGCAGTTTTTTCAGTTCTCTCCCCCTCCTCCACCCTGCTCGGTTCTCAAAAAAAGTTGATCATTACTTTGTTGGAATTTAACTAGTTTTTTTAAAAGAAACTTTGAAGTCGATTTTCTCAAAATGAGCTTTTCAGCTTTCAAACGTAAAGACGCTATAGTTCGGGGTCTAATTGATCTTTTTGGATGATTTTTTTTTTAAATACTCGTATTTGTCTCCTCTACCAGGTTTGTGTATGGTATCTGAGATCGCATCACAAATACGCGTCCTTGAAAACTTAACAATTTGTTCTTAGTTTTTTTTTTTCCAACTTTTTTCTTTCAGTGTCAATGTCGAATGAACCGTTGAATGGACGCATTTAATTAGCTTTTTAACTGAACCCTTATGCCTAATTAGTTGTCAATATAATAGCTCTTGCATGACATTCGATGCTCCATCATACACATCGGCTGCGTAAAACCATTTATTTTCATTAATTAATGTTGAAAATTTACTTGTTGTTTTTCAATAAGCATAGGAGACTATGATTTATAGTATTTTAGATCGATTTAATTAGAATAGATATTTTCTCGACGCACTTAATGCTCCTTTTTATGGTTCTCTTATAATATTTGCATTAATCGACTAAATTTTATTTATTACGTGCTTTAAAAATGTTATTAATGAGGTACGTTAAGTCAACAAAACTCTGGCAAATGCTTCCAAAAGTTTTATTTTGTTGAACGTATTTATGTTGCTTTTTTGTCTGATCACTTTTGGTGATTCGTAGAATTTTTTTGTTTAATGAACCTCTTCTATTTATATAACTGCGTCTGAATCGCGAATTTCTTTCTTGTTTTCTTGTTTTTCTTTGTCTGAAAGAGATTTTCTATTGTCAAAACGAATGGATAAGAAGATGAATATCGAGGCAGTTGAAGGAAAACTAATTATTAATCTGTGCCAAATGATATTCTACTCTTTAGGTGGAAAAAAATATTTTTTTTAAATATACTTTGGTACCTTTTAAAAAATAAATAAAATGGGTTACGAAAAATGTGCATAAAATTAATAATGAAGAAAAATTTTAATAGGTTATAAAATTTTTCTAATTACAACTCTGCCGTTGTATCAAATGCGTTTTACTTCCCTTTTAGCTCAACGTAATTCCAAATTTTTATGCAGTAGTTTGCACACTTTTCATCCAATTTGCTATACGATCGATTATTTTTATTTTTCAAGCAAATTAATGACGATGTATCTAACGAAGTAATATTTTCAGATATATTGCGTGTAGATGGTGCAACTATGTACAAAATTCTATCTGCCAGTTACAATTTATTTATCGTGAAAGATGAAATGAGCAAGAAATTCCCTCAGAGAATTGAGAAAAAGAAAGTTTATATTCCTTTATCTATGGCTCTTAAAAATAATCTTTGATGAAAAGAGAATAAAGGAGGTACCACCACAGTCCAACCCGTAATATCTAGTACGCCAAAGCTTCGTTATGTCAGAATCAATAAAAAAAAATTGCCTGTGGAAACACTTTTCGACGAAATGGATGTTTTTGCCGTCTATATCTGCAAATAAAAGTAAACTGCATTCGTGGAAACAGCCATTTTTTATTATTTTTCTATGAAATATACACTTTCGTCGGCAAGAGCAGTAATTTTCTTAAAATTTTGACTGTTCTATCAGTTTGGGTTGGTTCATTCATTTTGGCTGACTGATGACGCGGTGGACGGAGTGATGTTTATAATACTATGCTCAAATATACTATGTATGCTATTTATAATACGTTATTGTGTTCTGCGAAACAAAAATAATATTGGTTTCGTATTTAAGAAATCAATTTACGCATACGAAATGCGCGTACGTAAACTATTATTCTTCTTTTACGATGTGCCTATATCCTATTATGAAAAAGTTCAAGAACATTTTGAATTGAAATTTTAACCAATTGATTTAACTTTTTAATTTAATTTTACCAAACTCTCACCCTTAAACCATCTGGGAGGGGCAATTTTCCACTTGCGTCCCAAACATACCATTTTAGCTCATTTGCATCCGATAGAAAGAGGGGATAGATAGTTCAATTGTGTCCGATAAAAAAGCTAATAAATGGTAGAATTGCGTCCGATGAAAAAGCAAATAAATGGTCAAATTGGCCAAAGACGAAAATGAAAAAAGGTATAATTGCCAGCGCAAAAAAACAAAACATGAAATATTGCAACTTAAATACGAGTATCTACAACTTTTTCTTTGGCTGAAATTTTTGGGCCAGCGCCTTGACAAATGTGAAAACAAAATTTCAAGTCATTACGCACTAACACATTTTTTCCTTTCTCACTGAACATCGTTTCACCATTATGAAAATTAGATATTACAAACTTTAACTCATCACTATCTTTACCAAACTGATACTGAGATACGACTATACTGTACGTCTATTGTATGGTTACCTCATCCTTTATCAATTACGGCTCAGTGAATAGCGGATGGAACTCCATGTGAAACAAGTTTGTGCCAGACGGAGTCGACACATCTTCTTCTCATTTAGGGATGCAATGCAGACATCTAAATTTTGCCGCGGACGTAACTGGACACCAGTCGTGGGAGGGAGGGGGGGTTTATGCAACCCCGATACAACCAAAATACTCCATGTTTTCCTTTCACCATCGGAGTAGGGGTTACTGGGTAAAAAAAAAAACATTAAAATATATTACTTATAGAAAAATTTCACTAAAAATGAGACACCAAAAAAAACACCAAAATGAAATTAATTTTAAAATTGAATGGTAAGATTATCTTTGGTGTTTAATTTTTGTAAAATTCTTAGCTTTTTTTTCTAAATTGTTTGCAAAACATTTAAGAAAAGTACTATGAATGAATGAAATGTTTTATTTAAAGACGTGTTATGACAGCATAGGTCTTTCAGGTCTTGGGTGGATGGTTGGGGTTTGGAACTGTAGGTGTGTGGTTTAGATGGAACTCGTGATAGAGATGGTACGGGGGTGATTGGAGAGTCTCAGACGCACGACTTTTCAGGCATGCGCCGAGCACTCGAGTTGGTCCCCACCAGATCTCTGGTGGTGGGTTGTGTCGGTGATGAGTCTCAAACCTAGTACCTTTCAATTGCTAGGCTGAGCACTCTACCACTACGCCACTCAGACCCCTAAAAAAAAAAGTACTAACTTGATCAAGAGAGAGAAAAAATCACCTCATCAGCTGATGGTAAACAACTGGCCAGTTTTTCACCCCCTACCAGTTTTCTGGTTTTACAGCAAAACGTCCAAACACATTTATGGTTTTCCAGTCAAGCGTCCAAACGCATTTTTGCCATTGGAAGTCCCAGTTTTTAGAGATTCTGGTAAAACATTGTAGCGTCCAAAAACACCTAATATTTAGCTTTTTTTTTTTGGTCTCATTTGGAAATTCTTCCTATATTGAAAAATAATATGCATTAAGAGTATTATTCCAAAACCTACTCAAGTCAATAAAAAATATTTTTAAAACAAATCGAAAGAGAAAAACTGCCACTTTTAAAAAGCAAACAGCATTTTTAACATTTTTCAATATTTTTATTTAAGAAAAAATACCTCTCCAACATGCCCAGTACCTTGAAAGTTGAAACATTCTTAGTGTTACTTATCTTTCATGTTTGACAATTTTTTCTTTCTATAAATTCTTTTCGAAAATTAACGTCATTTTGTTATAGCACTCTTCATATCTCATCATTTATTGAAATTCAGAGAGGTGATAGGAGTGATGATAAAGTATTGAGAAAAAAAAATCATATTTTTCTGGAATGTAGGTATATTTTGATGACGCCAATCAATTCCTTTTTTTTTTTAATTGATCATTTATTCTTTGGTTTTTCGAACACGACTAGAAAAAATTCTTTTCAGTCATGCTTACCATTTGTTAAACACCCATTCATACGTTGTTGCATGTAAAACACGAAATTTAATATGTAAATTTTTATATTATCTTTGTTTTTGTTAGCATATTGCTGTAACAAGCGTATAACTAAATTTTGTTATTGAATTTTTCTAAATTTCAGGTAAATTTACGTCGAAAAATGAAGCCGTATTAAGTCGAGTGGTGATACTACGCACTACGCCTCATAGGTGCTAAAATATTCTTCGAATTCGTTTATAACCGCCAAGTGTTTCCACTGATGTGCATGTAAACTGAACATGTGTCGGTGCTTCACGATTTTTCCTTAAAAGTGTGTTCTAGAAAATTGTCATTAGCTCTAGTATGTGATTGTTTCCTACTCGTAGAGTACATATTTTCTTTAAATTTTTTTTTTTTTTTTTTCGTTCGCGACCTATCTCGTTTTTATTTTGATTCAGTGCAAAAATTTTCTTACAGATTATTAATTTTTCATTTTTCATAGTTTTTGCTATATTTCGGTTTGTGCTTGCATTTTTATTTTTATTTTTCTCGGTCGTGTTTCGCGATTTTCCTACACAAAAATTTTTCTTACGACTCGATTTAGTTTTGTGAAGTAAAAGATTTTTTTTTTTGTCACCATTGATTCGATAACAATTTTCGCGAATTTTCAATTGCGAAAGGACGCAGCATCCTGCCATCGATTGCGATAAAACTATGCATTTGAGAAATGAAGGAGCATCGTACCTTGCCGGTTGCAAGTGAAGAAGACAGGAATGGTGGAAAATATGTTGATATGGCACGTGGTAGTGAATGCCCGATTTCGATGCGTTGCCCTCGTTTTGGTGGCAAGTCATCAAAATTTTGTTATGAGTGATCATAGAAAAAATTTCTTTCGATGGCTTCTCTCAGTATTATTTTGCTGCTGGAATTCTTCAAACTCGTTCACTGAAAATAACGGTAAGTTTTATGCAATATGACGTGTTTTCATTTGACATTAGCCCTGTGACCTTATACAATCCACGATTCAATATCCGAGTGACCTATTTATAAAATCGAATGTCAAAAACATAAATTTCTGGTTGCTGTCAACGTAAGAGTGACCTAATGCCGATTCAGGGGTTTGCAGCCTTTACAGAATACAAGCCCGTAGCCAGGATATTTTACAAGAAGGGGTTCCTTGGGGGCTCAGGGTGCTAGGATTGCCAGGTACAAAAAAAAAATCACGAAATAATTATTGAAAAATTTCTCGAAAAAGAGACAGCAAAAAACACGAAGACAAAACCAGACAAAATTCAGTCTGAAATACAATTAATGAGTCGCGCGCTTTGGAGTTTTTTGCAAATTTTAGATGATCTTTTTTGTAAAAATGCTTTGTCAAATTTGATTTTTTTTTTTGTTCTTTGTATGAATAAAAACATGCGAGGGACATGGGAAAATTACAAAGAAGGCTCAAATTAGTCAAAAGGTGGCTCAGTCCTCCATAGCCCATCTCTTGGCTACGGGCCTTACACAATAGTATAAATTAAAAGCGATGTATATGTTTACATATGTGTTATTACTTTTCTCACACATGCGAGACTTTAGATGAATTATGACACTTATGAGACCATTGGAGGAATCAAGAATATGATTTCAAGTGATTTAAATAGAAAATTTTATGCCGATTCTACCTAATAGTTCAAATAACAGCTCGCTGTACTCTGCGTATCTCTAAAAATGATGGAGGTATTGCAATTTGAAGCTGGGATTTTGAAAAAGCTTATTTTATATTATATAAATTTATACTTAGGATAATCATAATTTATCTTTCGAAGTAAAGCCTGGTTTACATCGGCAATTTATTTTCACTGGTCTTTCGCTTAATTATTTCTGCTAATTAGTTGATTCCAAAAGAATAAAGCTAAAGACTTATTCCCATTATAAACTATGGGCATAAGAGGTTGTTAATTGTTATCGGAATATGAAGAAATATTATTTATAACTATCCGATCTCTTCTGAATTTGTTTGTCAGAAAATGCTTTTATACCTATTAACCATGTCGATCTTTATTCAAGTTGATGAATCACTCACAATTTTTGAAATGCAAAATTATAGTCGACCAGTTTTTGTTTATGGTCGTTTAATATGTACAGTTTAGAAATGTTTATTTTCAGCGAATTTATTTAATCGGAGCGAGGGGGAGGGGGGGTTGAGAATTTTCTCGAATTATATTGTATATAGGTACGTGTTCTTAATTGTTCGACTTGTTTATCAAAACTGGTTTTGAAGGATTCTGATTCAGGGCCCACATTTCGTAATAATAGGTACTTACCGTGAAAAACTTGAATTTTCTCTAAAATTTTTTTTTTTTTCTGATTCACTATGAGAATATTTTTAGTGTCGTTTTTCAAGAGCATGCGACTGAAAAACCTTACTCATGGTTTGTAATTTACCGTATCCAATGTGCCTATTTTTATTCAGCTTTTATATGTTTATTAGTAGTTGACCTTGTTTTTAACAATAGGTACTCTATAGGTATTGCAGATTTTCTCTTTTTTGCTGCTTGGATTGAAGAGTATAGCTAAATTGTGTTGCTCTGCTTTTTTGCTGCAACTTTATTTTTCGTTAATAATTAGTTTATTAGTAGTTCCACTTCATGTTTGATTTGTAACGCTCTTGGAGGAGCTGTCACTATAGAAATACAATTTGGCGAATAAAATATAGGGTTGGTACATAAATTTACGAAGGTTGGAAAAATAAAATTTCCACTCCTTAAAATTTGTCTGCATCTCTACTTTTGCAACATTTTAGAAATACAAATGAAGTGGTGAGCATTAAATCTACTCGTTACTTTTGTTGTTGTCTTGTCGTACATGTATATTTATTCGATTTATAGTACACTCATTTGCACCACCTACCGTGCGTAAAAGTACGAGTACTTGCGTCCAAAAAGTTTTTCCAAGTTTAAAATAATATTATTTTCTCTATGTGGCGTTTACGAATTATCTGTAAGTTTTATAGCGGTGTCTGTAAAGTGCTATACAAGGGCTATATAAATCGATGAAACCGGTTTCTTTATTGATTTTACACTGAGAGAAATGGGTTGTATCAATTATAAACAGAATAGTAACTTTTCACTTCACGGTTGTGAAAATTACTATTTATTATAATTATTCTAATATTATAGTAAGTAATTTTTAATATCTTGGATAATATTTTGTAGTAATTTCTGCTTCAAATCTTGAATATTGTCTCAGTTTTCCTATCCAAATTGTAAAAATTATAGCATTGAAATTTTTTTCAGTGTATGTTGCCATCTTGGAGGATGGCCACAAAAGTAAATAAAAGCTATGGAGGAAAATGTGTGTTGCTCAGTTGAATGCGGTTGAATGTGTTTTATACTGACTTTTTGTGTGAAATTTTTTTCCAATTTATTAACATCTCTTTGAAGACTTATTAAAGATAAATTATTCTTTACAAGAGACGATTAGTCGAAATTGTTTGTGCGTCCGTGTGTCCGTCATAGAGTTCTCTGGTGTCCGTGCGTCCGTATGTCCTTGCGTCCGTGCTTCCGTTCGTCCGGGCCTTCGAGCAGTTTCAAAGTTTTTCCAAAGAAGAAATGTTTGAAAAAACATATGTATGTCTTAACATAATGAGATCTAGAGTTCGAACATAAATTATTAGTATCTCACGTTTTGAAGCTTTTTCAATGTAAAACGGTAATATAATATGTTATATTGTTTTGAGAAATTTGAAGTTTTTCTTTTAAGTTGTAGCTTAAAATTTTGTGTTTTATGTGTGTATAGTATCAAGTTATATTTTCTCTTCAAATTGTTTGTAAAGCTTAGTTTATTTGAAGTTTACAATAAGTCAAGGCTGGAGAGTGAATTTTTAGCATTTTTGGTTTGAAAGTTTTTTACAAGCAAAAATTTGACTGATTATGTTATATCAGGGAAAGATGAAAGATGGACGGTCAGACAAATTCCTTGATATATTATATAAAACATGTGTAAAGCATAAAAAGTTGCATCCTTCAACTCTAAAGAAAAACTTCATACAATATGACATAACATTATGTTAAATTCTTTTGAAAAAGTATTTTCTTAAGAAATATTTATCAATATTTTTAGATATATAATTGGTGTAAAAGAGGATTCGTCTTCGCCTTCACGACTCTTCGTGAAGGCTACAGCTATTTTTTTTATAGCCTCTATCGGTACTGTACTTTGTAAACCCCTTCCTGTTCTAAAAAAGAAATGATGTACGGGCTGAAGTAGTTTTTGTTTGTCTCGAGTAATATCTAGGCTTACTTAGCTGGTAAAAATACATCCCCTCTACCCACTTGGCATCAATTCATATTTCTACCATCTATGATCCTTATCGATGCCATTATTAATGAATGAAAAACTGAAAAGAATTTTTAAAAGAAAAAGTTCATTTTATATTTTGTACATAGGTAGGCTATACTTTCTTCTTCTTTTTTTTTTTTTTCTTTCGTTGTTTCGATGTGCGTACTTTTCAGTCAACTACGAACTACCAAAACATCCTATCGATTTTTTTCACCCTTTCAACCACAGCCACATGATCAGCTTTTGAACTCCACATTCGTTTTAGCCACCCGTGGCGTTTAGAAAAATTGAAAATAGATTTCAAAATTCCAAAAATGAAGACCGTAATGATGTAGGCTTAACGCAAGGAATTTTGTTTTCGTCAAATTTCCAATATTGTCATCCCCCATTTTATAGGTAGAAGAGTGCAGAAAACTGAAAAGTAAGCTGTTAGTTGGCAAACGTGTGCAAAATTCATAACTTGAACCACCAATGAGAAATACTATACTTATAAAAGTTTTGAATGTCCATATTTCCTTTGTCGCTTGAGAAACACGTGGATTATACTATTCTTATTATTGTATCAACTTTGGATGTTGACGGTTTTTCATCATAAGAAATTCAAAATTACCGTCGAAAATTTTACGAACTTGTTCAAAGTCAAAAAACTCGAATGCATGTGTCATGTATACATATGTAGGCTTTTACTCGAAATTCTCACAATTTATTGTTTATCTAATAGCCAATAGATTAGGCAAAAATATTAATACGAACATATAGCTACCATTATGGCATCCTTCCACTTGACAGATATTATGACATCTGTGAGAAAAAATGAATTTATTGTTGAAAATTTTTGATAATACATACCGTCATTTGCCAATGGCGGACACCTTAAGGCATTTTTTCCTTCATTTTTTCATAGCTTGCTGAAAAATGCTTCAATTATTTTGCTTGATGGCTTGAATATTTGCCCCCACCTTCTTCTAAAAACTTCTCCCCTTTTGGCCCCCGCAACCCATACACATATTACACCCTATCATTTTTCCCAACTATCTAAATTTTGCTTATGGCGGACATCAAAATTTTCATTTTTCCAGAAGCAGACACACCAATGGCGGACACCTAGAAAAAATATTTGTAATGTAGAAAAAAACGTGAATAATTGTCATTATATTTTTCAATTATGATGTGGACTAGTAAGGGGCTTCACCCTCTGTCCATTCCGTGGCTCAACTCCCCTCCTCACACCTTGGGCTTATGGTAGGTATAGGATTTATTCCAGCCTCAAGCTGTTCATAAAAGCAAGTGTCCGCCACTGGAAACTTTCAAACAGACTAAATTTTTCAATGGCGGACACTGGTGGCCGCCATTGGAAAATTGATATTTCTTTTATGCCAATGGTGGACATCCTCAAAAAAACGTTTGAAACAGATTAAATAATTCTAAAACTGTAAAATTCAATGTTTGTAATGGTTTAGGATCATTGATGCTTTGAAGGAACATTATTTAATAATCACAGGAATAGATAATTATCAGTTTTAAAAATGTTTACTATCTAATCTTTTTCTTTGCAATAATTACGAAATTGAATATTTTAATTGACAAGAAAATAATTAATGGCCAAATATTTCTATTGGATGGAGCAAAAATTTAACTGAGCGATTCAACGCATTACCATGGGTAACAGCTACCATGTGTCATCATCAGTTTCGTTATAAGTTGGTTTAAATACTAAATATACAAAAATGAAAAAGAAGGTTACCACCATTGGGAAGGTGTCCGCCATTGGCAAATGACGGTATTACGAATTCAGGAGTATATTAATGAATCTATGAAATATTTACTTGAATTTCTTTAAAAGCAGAATTATAAGTTAATTTGTTAATAGTATAGGAATTCTTTTTGTTTGTCAAATAAAAAAGAAATGCAAAAGTATACATTGGATGTCCTTGGCTACCATTGTGGCGTGCCGGGCAAATTTCGTCAAACACTCCCCCATACCCTCAGTAACTGAAAAAATATATTTCAACATAGTATACCTGCCGGACGCTATAATGGTAGGAACTAGGAACAGACAAATGTAAAGGGAGCGATAATGGTTGTCGAAGTCGAGTAAATATATTAATATCCTCTATAACTGCTCTCCACACATTCGATATTAGGGTATTTTATTGCCTGCGCATTTGACGAATACCCGAAACTTTAGTGTTTACGTGGTGTCATTTTTAGTAGAAACTAGAAATTGATCAAAAAACTTGAATATTTTTTCAAATGTTAATTTATTTATATCTCACCCCCTCCACCCACAATAAGTGCCCAGAGACTCAAATTACAAGGGGGGGGTAAAAATATACAATATTAATATTATTTCTATAATTTCTCTTAAAAATGCAACGAATGATCATATAGAAACTGATAAAAAAGAAAGAGAGAAAAAAGAGTGAGTGGGAAGGCGAACCAAACACTGAGGTAGACACTGGAGTAGGCAAGTAGACAAAGAGAATCAGACGGACTAGAGGCCGGAAGCCCACTCTAAAATGTGAGTGAGGAAATGGTTCCATGGGGACAGTGGCGGATCCACGGGGGAAAAGGGGGAAATTCCCCCCCCCCCAATCCAAAAAAAATAGACCGATAATCCACAAAAAAATCAATTTTCTTGAACCGCCTCCCTCTTTATGCTGAAAAACACCCAATCTCACCATTTTAGCATTTACCATGCTTTAAAAAAATTTGGATTCCCCCCCCCAAATGGAGCTCTGGATCCGCCACTGCATGCCCGATGGGCAAAAAATGAGAAAATGATCCGGAAAATGAGAATTTTATCCGTTGTCAGTCCGTTTTTATTTTCGACCATCGGATCTGAAAATTTGCAGATATTTTTGTCATCTTGATTATTTTTCCAAATCCGTTTGTAAAACGGATTTCCTGATTATAATCCGTGATAATTTTTGGGAAATTTTTCTAAATCCGTTTGTAAAACGGTTTCACGGATTATAACCCGGGCCAACAAATATCATAAAACAGCCTTCACGGAAAATAATCCAGACTCATTTCCGGCAAGACTGATTACAATCCGTTCGAAATCCGTTTTAAAAGCCGGAAAACAGGAAAATTCCGGGTCATAATCCAGAAACGGATTATAATCCGGAATAAAACGGATCCGTTTTCAAAATATTTTGCCCATAGGGTGGGGAAGACTAAAGACCCAAAATAATTATTCTAAAAAAAGTGCATCTCTAGCCAAAGCAATGTAACTGTTTTCTAATCATAAAAAATTGAAAGTCCCTTAGTTTGTGACCAGTCTCAATGTAATGAGCATGCCTCTGTTTTGAATTTATGTTGGAACATTGGAATTGGAAGGGTCGTTCATACAGTAAAAAACACATTAATTCGAATTACTTTAATAGGAAAAATATTTTTTTCGAGAAACCAAAACGTAACCTTCAACTGCGAGCATTCAACATTCAAAGGTCTTGAGTGTCAAACTTTCAAGAAAGTTTTCAATGCGGAACCTGTTATTATCTTTTCGTTTTGGTTCCGCCAAAATTGGATCTATAATTTTCTATTCTGTCGGTTGACTATGGCTTCTTCGTGTTGAATGTAAAAAAGAGAAAAAAAGTTCAATGTCAATATATTGTTGAAACGGAAATTTCCAAGCTTATGTATACGTCTTTTACAAGGCGATAAAATTGTCAACTAATTTTGCGACGAGACAAAGAATCAATTGTCATTGTGTTAATTGCAAAAATTTTGAGAGCGTATATGCGTTATGCAGCATTTGGCATATAGTCTTGAAAGACTGAAATAAATTATGAGTCTCTGTTGGTTGGCTTATTCTATATAGTGTTATTTTTTTAAATTTATTTTTTGTGAGGAGGGAATGTAGCAGAAAAGCTCAGATTTAGCCGATAAAGAAATTGCTTACAAAGCTTCCGAGTGTTAGCATATGCTGTGCCGACTGAGAAAATAGAAATTCATCCACATTGATGAGCCAGTCAAAGAGTGAAGGTTGATATATATATGAAAGATGTATCAAGTCGGTCTAAGGTTAATTGAAATTGTAAATCTCTCCTCAAAAATATACTCGTATTCATTATATGTTTCTTTGAGCCGTTTCATGACATTTCTATAGAATGTATAAAAATCGGACTTATTTTTTCTTTTTCCAAAAGACTTGACCCCTTCTAGCGGAAAGAGACCTTAGGGTAAATACAAATTGGTTTTTCACTCTATGGTATAATCTACGTTGTCATGTGCACGGTTGCTGAGCAACAAAAAAGTCCCAAAGTATTTTTTAATGTGATAACATTTTTATTTTCTCCACAGAATACCCGAGTTTGTTTTTACATTCGATGTTGTTTTTTCTTGTCAAATTGTGCATGTACTTAAGATACTAGAAAGTCGATACAAATCACACAGCTTTCTCATAATACATCGAAATATCGATAAAAGCACAGTATTGATAAATTCGTTATGAGGATATACATGTTATCGCTACGCACAATATTGATTGTTTGTGGTACAACATATCGATCGCAACTTGAGATGAAAATGTTATCACATTAAATGTAACAGTCTGTGGTGGCACCAGTGATGTTAAATTCTTGAGCATTTATTCCTGGCGAGCAAATGCTCGAGTATGCTCGAGCATGCTGAAGCATTTTTGAGCATTTATATTTTTCTGTAAAAAAATGAAATAAAAAAAATTTTTAGGTAAATTCTTTAATTGCGACTGTGAAAGCTAAACCATATCTTCGGGTGAAACAAAAATGTGGTAAACACTGAAAATCGCATTTTTAATTTTTTTTTTTCACCCGAAGACATGGTTTCGCTTTCACAGTCACTATTTAACTAATTAAACTGAAAATGAGAAAATGCTTCAAGACATTGAAAGTATGTAAAATATGATGTCACCAAAACTATATAATTTTTTTTACCTATCAAAATTCAAAATAAACTTGTAATTTGATAAGAAATTAGTTTAAAAATGCTCAAAACATGCTCCCCGAGCATTTATTCTAAGAGCATGCTGGAGCTTTGCTAAAAAATGCTCGAGCATTTCTGAAAGAGCAAATTTGCTCTTTAACATCACTGGGTGGCACTGATACTGGGCCTTTTTTTTATTGTAATAATATATTTTATATTATATAGAAAGATTTTGCTTTTAAGATTGACCAGACCTGAGGAAAAGAAGAAAAACAATCTTTAAAAATCCTATACTAATAACTTTACTACCTTACAAATTAATATTTTGCATTGAATTTGAAAGGAAGTTCAATAGGGTTCTTTTTTGCCCAGGTACTTTTAAGAAGGTTGAAAAAAAAAGGTGTGGAATATCGGATTTTTAGGAGAGAAACCTTAAGAAATAGCCTCCTACCGCATCTCATCACCCTGAAAAAAGCGAATAGTAATGTTTACTGTTTTTTATTGGAAAATAGGGACAATTCACGAGTTATTGTAAATATTCTTAGTGTTTGTACTCGTAGTACTTTTCACTATCGTAGATGGTACATTTTACTATTTATATGCTAATTTCGACTGTAAATCTTGAGTTTTCCCAGTTTTTTCATAAAAATAGAATAAATTATTATAGGTGCCGAAATTTTTTCCAGTACGGATTTAGAAGGATTTTTCTTTTCAAATGAAACCAAATTCTGGTCTTTTAACAGTAATACAGTGCTTGAAATGTAAGACTTGAAAAAAAAATAGTTCCTCTTTCCCGACCCGCCATCCATCTGAAAAGGTGGAAAGTAATACGAAGTGTTCAAGCTGTTGTGATATCACTTCCTTGGTCACAATTATACTTTTTTTGTACTGGGAGGGTAGGTTTTAAAAGAAAATCTATCTGCTAGACTGATTGGCAAAAGCTCTATTTTATTCAATAATTGGAAAAAGTTTTCCATTGTTACGATTTCTAATCATTCACAATGCTGAACTTGTACGTGTCTTTTTTTTTTTGTTTCCAATTTCCTTACGTGCGTAATGGAAATTTTGGAAATAAAAGCTTATTTTACAGAGATTTTATCGTTTCTCCTTCGGTTTCATTAAACGTTCAAGCCGTCCATTGGCTTGTATAGTTTACGCCATGTATACTCGTATTTTGAATGCATCGAAGGATTCTTCAGAACGCCAAAATGACGAAACAAAATTGACGTGTCGCTGCCATTCGACGGGGTTATTTCGTCGTAAAATGGTCCCCTCTTGTTACCCATTCGATGAGAATGAATGTCAATACGCCTCTCTGCCCTTCACATAGTGCCCTTCTCAGCCTATATAAACCCTTCACTGTCCCTGATTCTTTGGTTCTTTTGGTTCCTCTTTAAATACCACCTTGAAAAGAGGAAAAGCCATTAGAAGCCACGAAATATTAGTAAAAGAAAGGGAAAAAAATTAATTAATATCGTAATCGTTGTATTATTTATTAACTAGGTCAGTGGAAACACGCAATAATCCTTTTTTTTTTTTTTGTCCTTTTACTTTAATTTTGTTTTTCTGTATAGTACCTACGTATTTCTTAGTCATTATTTTGACTACACCTAACTTGACTTTAAATTTTGTTTAGTCTTTCTATATTATGGTCTTGAAAATTTCGCCAAAATTCTTCAAGTTTCTCTAATATCCTTAGGCGCTCATCTGTTTAACACATAATACCTTCATCGATGTCCCGTGGAAAAGTACTATACTTGATGGATGAAAAATGAAAGTTACTCCGTTATAGTCTGTTCCGAATAAGAAAGGATAAAAAATAATAGTGATATAAGTAGAGACCGGATTTTTTGGCACTGAAAAATCAAAATTTGGCGCGAAACAAGGCCAATTTGGCTTTATTTGGCAAAAACATTTGAAAATCAAAAACAAACATTAAATCATAAAAAAATTTGAAAACAAAGGCATTTTTGTCATTTTTTACAAAAATTTCTCATAATTCCATCGGTATTTGCAGAATGAATTGCTTCCATGATTTGCAGGCCGAGATTTTTGGTGAACACATCTGGACTTTTTCTTGCTAAAATTTTCCCTCGAGCACCTGGAATTATGCTCATTTTCTGACAAATATCGTCAATAATTTCAATTTGAGCATGTAGTTCTAATTTGGCAGTTTTTGTCGTTTAACATATATTTTGGCATTTATTTCGGTTTTGGTAATTTTCGGCAAAATAAAATTTTTTTCCCAGGCCCCTACTACCCCATAACGTATTTCTTTTTCATTTCTGATCTTCTGCCTTTAAAGGAACTCATTCGGCAAATGCCAAGGAATCCGGTCTCTACGATATAAGGAATCTCAACAAACATACATTTTTCATTAGGTGAATACACCTTGTATATAGTGACTTTCAAATTTTATCCTTTCTTATTTAGGGCAGAACCATATTGAAAGCTGCATGATCCTAAATTTTTGGATCCACTACCCCCCCTCCTACCTTGACGAAAACAAATATATCAACGCATCAAAAATGAATTAAATTTCTATACCGCCTCTCATAGACTCGTCATTGGCTGCTGATAATTATTTTTTCAAATTACCTATCTGTGAAGTAGTAATCTGTATTGCTTCAAAATCATTTTTCTAGTCCTTTCGTTCGCCTCGAAATAATTTTATAGGAAGAACAAAAAGAGTCGAAATTTATTTTTCGTTTTGACGATTTTGTGTTTTTTTTTCGTTAAATACGTCGTTTCATAAACGATAGTTTCATCAGTGCAAAAAATAATGAAAATAGACAAGATGTAATTTATAATCGTTAACGTATATTCTCTATTCGAAAATCCCACCAGAATTTGAACAAAATATGGTCCGAATTCTAAACTAATCAACTGATTGAATTTTTTCGCCCATTTGTTTCACATTCATTCACTAATAGCAAGAGAAAAATAAGACGGCTGTTGCATTTGAGGAGAAAAAAAATTTCAGTGCTAAATAACGGACTTGCTCCTCTTTTAAAATTTTTTATAGGTCCTGAAAAAGCATCGACGGTTTTTATCTGACTTCATTCTCGGTTTTGGAAATTTGCTCTTTCCTAATTGTTTAATTGTTTCAATTTTTTTAAATCAAAAACATCAAAATGCTTTGATTCTTAAAGTAGGTAAGTTAAGAAAAATATCGAAACAAATCTTGTTTTAAGTACGTATATCTAACTGTCTGTTTCCATTAGTTTATTTTGAGTAGTTACCGACAAAAGGCGAAAACTAGCCATTTTATCTTCCACTAGAAAATGGAATTTTGGAGTAGAAATTCTATCAAATGGTTCAACTCTGATAGTTGAACCCAGTGGAGACATTCTAAATAGTGGAGCAGCATTTTGAAATAGTTTTTCGTGTTTTTCCAAAAAACATTTTCGCAAATGTGACTTTAGATTTTAACTGCTAATTAGAATTTGTTGATGAAGAACCTTTAACTATACAGTATAATATGGACTATAGAATGTGATAAGAACGTGAAGACAACATCTGATGATGAGCTAACGCGCATTGAATGAAATCCTTGAAATTCCATTCACTAAGAAAAATAATATGTTTCCTAGAAATTTTACTTATGATTTTACAACAGTCGTTCGAAATGTAATAATTTCTATGGATAAATTTCTCAAGTAGCCCACCCCTTGAAATATGATATTTTTTCATTCAGTCTAAGAAAAATGAAAAATTGAAGCTGTTTTGAACATCAAATTTCTCATTTTTTTATTTATCATCTTTTACTGCTTGCTTGGATTGTTCTAATTTTTGAAACTGAAAAACTTTATTATGTTTTCTAAATAAAGGTTCAAACGAGAGATTTTTAACGAGCCTATTATAGTAATGAATTTATGCATTTTTAAATATAATCACCTAAATTAGTTTAGCAAAAACATGATTCAAACATGATACAGCCCCTGACAACTAGAGCGTATGCAAACTATCATACATGAATGTAACTCGTATTGCTCTATCTGTTGTTCCTTGGTGGTGAACTCGAAGCGGAACACCCTGTATACATATTGGTATTTTAGGGAGTGAAAGGGTTAAAAATAATAATGAAAATCATAAATAACGTAAAACATCATGCACCCCTAGCAAATCTATGCCCTTATGTCTTCTTATGCAACTGAAAAATTTTCTTTAATATTCATTCCAGCAGTGTCCCTATTTTATTGTTGATAAATTTTCACAGCTCCGTAGCTGCACCACCAAATTATTGAGAAAACGAAATGTCAAAATTTTTTCTGGTTTTTGTTTATTATCGTCACGAACCATGAGAAAAGGTTTAAAAAAGGAAAAAAGTTGGAAATAGATGGGAGACAAGAATGTTTTTAAAAAAAATTGAATAACTCGATCTTTTCACATTCCAGGCACGTTTTCATTCGCATTAAAAACAAGTTTATTGTCCGTTTTAAAAATGGATTTTTTTTTTCTTAGCCCACAAGAATGAAGTCGAAATTTTCTATTTTCAAAGGGAGTGAAGAAAGAATTGAAAATTGGAATGATAAAAAGTTCCTTACGAATGCGTTTATTTTTTTTTACCAAAAGTTATTTTGTATATAACATTTTAGTGTTTCATTTCATCGATTCGTTTAGTACGAAACTGACTGTGCGGAAATGAATTTATAATTTTATAAAAAGAGAGTTGAAAAAAACGAATTCCCACATATAAAATTTTTGGTCCTTTCTGTCTGCATTTTTCTTTTGTAATACCAGACGCACTTCAACTTTTTAAAACCCTGAAGAAACTGGTTAGAGGAAATTAAAAAATATAATTCATTTCTATATGGTAGTCTATGTTGGCAGGGTGACTTTTATGATACAGTAATTTGAAAATTATTTTTAGTGTCCAGAATTTGTTCCAGGCAACGCTTATATGGGGTTGTACTTAATATAATTGGGTGAGACAAAATTGTCACATTTGAATTTAAATATGCATTTTTTTTTTTATGGCTCCGGCCCATTTTCTGCGTAGTTTTTTGTTATTACTCACGTATTAAATTCCTCATCATAATTTCGATTTTATTCTTCATCACATTATAGATTTCTCCCACTTTATGGGTTTTCAAAGGTTGAATTTACGAATAATATGCAGCAATTGCGAAAAAATGATTCATCTATAAAGGGTTAATGAAACTTATTTGGTTGCGAGCTTTTATAATGTAATGAGAATCTATGGCGACAAGTTCTGCGAAACAAAATGCGAATTCAATACAGCATTTAATGAATACCGTGGCGTTGATGTTTTTCAGCCCTTTGCCTCTTGTGTCCTTTCTATGCAGCTTATTTTTCCCCTCTTTTTATTTTTTCTAGCAACGCGTCGAACACACAGGGTTTTTCCTTGCCCTTTTTTCCTGTAAAAGCTTCAGATCATGTACGCACGCTGATATTCCAAGTCTTTTGGCGCCACGTTGCCATTAAAATGGTAGAAGAAGGCATTTTCGCGCAATTTTTCAACCGAAACAAAACTGGACGGCTGAACTAGAGCGCTCAAGTCGATGAGGGCAGTTTTTATTTTGACATGTCATAAATGGAGGGTTTATACTTGCAGCAAAAAATACAGTTCACGTGAACGGTTTCCAGTTCCTACTGCGAGTATAACTGAAGTTTTCCGAAAATATAAGTAATTACGTATTTTATGTGGCTGCAATGGTCAAAATTTCACAATTAATAGTTCGTACCAAACATTTTCAAAGGCTCGGCACTTTTTACATTTGAACCGCTTTTTTTCAAAAAGATTTAATATTTTTTGACTTGATCTAGAGCACGCTGGAATTGACAGTCTTCTCAAATATGTGGAAGGAGCGTGTTGATATAATGAAAAAATGAACTGAAATGCTTAGCAAGAATGGTCAGCGTTGGTATCTGCAGTGTCCGCGCAGTTATCCGCAGTTTTGTTCAGTATCAAGGCGGTTGTCTACATTGGCTTTTTTTCAAGTGGTTCACAAATTAACATTTGTTGACCTGAGTTTTGCACAGCGTTGCCAACTCAAATTGCTAAAAATCCCTTCCTCGAGGCACAAGAAAAAATCCCTGAAAAACTAAATTTTTGCCTCTTAAAAAGAAGGCTCATGGTCTTTAAGATTTTTATTGGAAAAATTTGAATTTATACAAAGGTAAAATCCTTGAAATAATACATCTCTTTATTTGAATAATAATTTGGAAATTGAGAAAAAATCCTTGAAATCTTTTGAAAATATCTCTAAAATCCCTGAAATCTTAAAAAAGTAAAAAATCCGTGCAGTTTGCAATTTTACATGAGAAAATTCACTTTTAATTCATTTATCTTTTCAGTCACACGTTTGTTGTAGAAAATCCCATGTATTTTCTTATGAGGTAGGTAGTTTGATCCGAATTTTATTAGGATCACTAATTCAGTGTTCAGTTCTAAAAATTGTAAATTGTGAAACACTCAGCCTCAACTGAGGGGCCGTGAATCATACCATGTAAATTCTTATACTCGTATTTAGTGCGAAATTACAGGTATTGATTTTCATAACCCTAAAATTATCAATAAAATAATAATAGATAAAAACTGTGTCAATCATAATTTGGAATTATGATTTCTTCAATTTAACACTAGAAGTACCAGGTGACGCCACTCAGAATTTTGAGATGGACTACTCAAAGGAACAATATTTTGAGAAACCCCGACTTGTGTCATACGACCCCAGCTGGTCCTTTAAGTAATCGAGTAAAACCTATAGTTTTTCTAGTGTTAATATAATTATAAATAAAAAAACTGAATTGCATCCTGCTAAATAGTTCACCAATACGATGAATGAATAATCTGCAGATTACACACGGTATAGTCTATTATTGGAAAGTATGAAGGGTGTGGTTTTTTTTTTCGACGATTGTTGCATGTTAGTCTCAGAAGGGGAGCAAAGTTTAAAGGGGAGACCTCTGTTCCAAAGTCCACACACTTCGGGGTCAGCTGACTAATTTTGCGATGGTAAATGGATAATTTTATGGCTCTAGCTTTTGGTTTCGTGCGCGACACTTACGAATTGGCTTGAAGGTGCTTATTTTTGGAATATTTTTATTGAGACACGAAAGTGTACACATTCAACGTTTTACATACTTGTGCAATACCCAAGTCATTTATGAAAAATTATAACGTTGAATTCCATCGTATCATTTGTTGAATATTATGCCATTGAAGAAAAAAAAAACCAAACAAACAAATACTCGTAAAAGAAACAAAAAAGCTTAAAAGTAGACAAATTGAGGCAGTTCATTTCAGGGTGGTACCTGTTAGATTTATGAAACATGCAAATAGAAGCTTCTAAATTATATCTAATATCATTCAAGTTTCAAGCCAATCTGGTGGTTATTAGTTTTTGTAAGAAGTAGTTTTGAAGATTTAGAACGTGAATGTTTCTTTTGAAGTTGCTGGCAGACCCTTTATTCATAGACTTAGTCCAAAAATAAAAACTTTAATTATGGATCATTTGTACCACAGCAGTACCATTCGAGAACCTGGTTTTCTAGTGGAACTGCGGCTGCGCTAGAATTCTAGAATCTTTGTTTTGGTTGACGTGAGGAAATACCTTTACCTCTCATTCTTCTGTCTTATTCAAATTGAAAGTAGCCACCTGCAAAAAAAATCAATCCTACTCCTAACTTGGAAGGTTCTATATGTACATTTGAATTAATAGCATTGCCAACGTTCTTATGATTGGTACTTATCTAATTATAGAGTATATCTACTTTATTGTGTTAATAAATAGATGCGTGTATAGTATCGAGAGAAGAAAAAAATTGCAATTTCTTGAAATGCATTTTCTGTTATTAACTTACTGAAAATTGCATAACATTGTTTCTGTGCACAAATTTTTTTGGTTTTTTTCATTCTTTGAATAGGAATAAGTTGGTTATATTTAGGCATGGAAATGTATTTTTTCTGACCCATTGTATGTGAATTCGAGGGGAAAAATATTAGTTAATTTCTATTGTAACGTCAGTTTTATTTCATCTTCTCGAATGTTGTGCTTTATCATGTTTCTTCTCAGAATATAAGTCATAAAAATTTTAATTGTTTACGTTCTACATTTCTCTCCGACTTTTTTTTTTTTTTTATAATGCATGTCTAAATTTTTTGGATATATTTGCGTATTATACCGTTATATATTTTTGTGTAATTGAATTCTGTTGATGTTTGCTACTCGAGTGCTTATCATTACGACTATTGGTGGGTTATTTTGCTTTAAAATTTTACAGTGTGGTTCATTTTAAAGGTGTTTTCTCGTTCGCATTTAATTTTAAAAACGTAGCCTATCCGTCGCTGCCAACGGCTACCGAATCGTAAAATGAAATTTTATTTCGTGAAAATTGAGGTTAGTTATAGTTGTCGATCCATTCGCATATCTTTCCCTCTGTGAATTGGCGTGTTAGACGTTTTCTTGAAGACTATTTGAGAGACAGTTACTGATGCTCGAATATAGCTTATATACCCTGCAATAAAATCGATTTTCGAATAAACGAATTGAAATTTGATTGTTGAAATTAAGCAGATTCTTATTTCATTAGTAATGAGATTTTATGAGCTTTTACTGAACTTATTGCTTGCACATTTTCACCGCCACGAATATAGTAGCGCTAGTTGTCATTTTTATTTGTCATCTGTGAACTTGAAATTATTTTTGCTATATCTTTTCGGAGTGCGTGGGGGAGGGGGCAGCCGGATTGTATTTTATACAAAATATTTGGTCTATTCATCAAAATTCTTTACATTTCTAACTTCGAGCGCAGAGGCCGACTTCATAAAACTTGAACAAATACTGGTATTTTCTACGTAAGCTTTTGCTATCACATATTGGCAATTTTCGTAGTCAACTTGTTTTTCACATTGTAGAGCGGATATCAAGCTACCTATAAGTGTATAGACCCATTTTATAAATAACTGCTATAAAATTTATGTTTATTAAATGTAAGTCAAATGCCCGCTTAAAATGAGTCACAAGACTGCTCTTGTCGTGTAATCAAACTAATTATAGACCTACAACCCTTGTAAATATTGTAGTGGGTTCTGCGGGTGGTTGACAAATACATTATTTTAGGTATACCTACGCGAACTCCATTTATTCGAGAGGGGGATATTTTTAAAATTGAGTGTTTTGTTATTTTTCGATACGTTCCGGAAAATGATTACATATAAATGGCAAAAAACAGACGAGTGACTATACCTACCTACAAAAATTTTTGGTAGCGTTCTTCATTGTTATTCTTTAAATTTCAACTTTGTTTTCTACTTTTTCGGTGGGCAGCTACCTATTTTTTACGTAGTTTTAATAGTGATTTCGTGTTTTTAATGCCTTAGATTTTTGTCCTAATTGACAAAAGCAGTACTGCCATTTGCCACCAAATTGATGCAAGTAATGACCATAGGGCATATTCTTAGGAAAATTTTGAGCTGTACAAATTTATTTTTCCCTAATATTTTTCATCACTAAGTTTGAGCTTTATACCACACGCACCCCCCTCCCCCCTACTAAGGAACTCACAATGAACAAATAAAACCTCGGGCTTATCGTTAAAATTATTCAATGTTGAACTTGAAAAAAAAAAAAATTATAACTTATTACAAGTTCACTGTATTTTTTTTTTTTTGATTTCATGATTTTATAAAATTTTATTTCGATATTTTGCCTCTCTAATGAATTTTTGGAACTGCACATAACAATTTAGGAACTACCCAAACAAGTTCCAGCTGCACCTTGAGACAATGACTTTTAATTAGAGTACCTACGATAGGATTAGACTTTATTATTTCTTTCTCTCACAGTTGGACGTAAATTAGAAGTATCGTAGGTTCGCGCCCACGACTCTGTGCTAGCCATCATCGGTTCAAAAAACGTGCATAAAACAGGGATCTTGGAAAATGGGCCAATTTTTTTGTCACTTGGTATTATTTTGTCGTACTCTTCTTCAAAAATACGCGCGTGAAATGAGCGTAACAAAACGATGGCTGAAGATTTGCTGGTCGTTGGCAATTTTTGGGAGGGTTGACAAGAATTATACTTAATACTATGCTCTTTACTTATAGCAACTGTTTTAATACATTTCGTCTCCTCTGTTATCATTATATTGTTCTTTTTTAAAATCTCTTTTACGCTATAGCTCAGACTAAAACGCTAAAAATAGTATTACGTCTTCTTCACGATTTTTTTTTTCTTCTGAATTTTTTTTTTCTTTCGATATTTTTAGCTTCACAGTTTCAACATGATCATAATGCAAGATATAAAAGAAAAAAAAATGTTTATTTCGTCTCGTCTGTACTTTACGACAGCTAGGTGCTGCGATTTCGTTTGACATTTGTAAAATTCATTTTTTGTTCATACGTTTCAGCCTTGCAGTGAATGCCTCACATGAAAGTCTTCAGGTCAATCGCCTTTACCCAGAAGCTTATTTCAAACAAGGGATATTCAGATGCTTTGATGCTTAACACTAGAAAAACCTGATTTTACTCGATTACTGAAAGGACCAGGTGGCGTCATATTCGACTCAACATTAAAAGATCTTCAAAGGACCGGAGAATGTCATATACGACGCCACCTGGTCTTAGTGTTAATTTCTTCTATTCGATCCGACTGAGGCACTTGGAAGCTAAGTGGGGGTAAATTAAATTTTAAGAAAAATATTAATACGAAAATATTAGCTTGATGCCTCAATCAGATGTCGGGGTGAGTGAATTGAGACATTTAGAAGTCAAGGGCTAGGTGTATGAGTGACATCTCTCTATATAATGAGAAAAAACGTTGGTACTTTTCTTTTTTGCTGAGTAACCACGCACACGACAACGGAAATTAGGAAAACCCATTGTTTAATTCACCCTAAGGTCCCTTTCTGCTGGAAGGGGTTGGAGGCCCGAGCGAGGCGAGGGAATCAGGGGCAAATGCTCCTAGTTTTTCGCAAAATGAAGACGTTTACAAAAATAGGACATGTACATTGGCAAGAACCATGTTTTTGTATTTTTATTTTATTTAAAATTTCACGAGTACCCCTTGACTTCTATTAATGTCATTATTCAAATTTTGATATTTTTGGACTGCTAATATTTTTCCACCATATTCAATAGTCAATGCGCTAAAAAAACTTGTAAGTGCCAACTCCTGTCATCCTCAGAATGACACAGATTGTCGAAACGTCGTTCTGCTTAATAAAAAACTTCATTTGAGTGTTTATTGTCTGCAATCTTTTTGAAATTTTAATTATCTACTTTTTCTATTTTTACCATTGAAGAAGGTTTTTTTTTTTTGGGGGGGAGGGGGTTCTTACAATATACCTATTATTAACATTTTTATAGTGAGATGTTAGTCCGTATTTGTTGCGTGTAACTATGCTTACCTATTTGTTTATAATATTGAAGTGTGGTTTGGCTAAACCTTCGTATGTAATAACTTCATAGAAAATTCAAAAGTTTTGAGTAGTCTTATGTTATTTTTTTCCTATCAATACGCAACATTTAAATATTTTCACAGCCTTGATTCCATGAAATAGCTGCTGCAGTTCCATAAAATTTAATTTTCCCCCTAATTTACATGTCAAGTAGGGACTAGGGTTCGTTATATACAGGGTGCGGAAAAATGACAGGCCACATTTGTTTTTCCAATTATGTGCGTAAGACAAAAGATAGAGATATACGGTTGGTTTTAAATTAAAATTCATTCTTTAAGGTTACATATGAAATGAAATTTCACTCGCATGTTGATCATTTTGCCCAACACAATTGCGAAGGCGTAAAACTCAATTGTTTAAGACTTTGCTAAGCAATAATCATATTTTTTCCACTAATTTCTTACGTATTCAGCCGATAGGGAATTTATCTCCTCGCGCTAACCATGAAGAATGCCACACGTGCAGAATTCCCCTCCCCGGTCAATTTTATCCATCATTGGTAGCATTTAGCGGAAGAAATTGCAAAATAATGTAACCATTGCTTAGCAAAGTTAAAATATTGGATTTTACGCCCTCAGAAATGTGTTAGGCAAAATGGTCAACATGAGAAAGTAAAATATTGTATTCAGTAGCGCACCAAAGTAGGGACATGGAGTGAATTTCATCAAAAAAAGGCTGAATAGAAGATTTTCAGTTTTTTGGGAATAAATTTATGCCTTAGCCCTTCCCTTGAAAAATTTCTAGGTGCGTCACTGATTGTATTTCATTTGTAAGCTTGAGGAATGAAGTTTTATTTAGAAGCAACCGCATGTCCTTATCTTTTTTCTTATGTGTATAATTCAAAAAAACAAATGTAGCCGGTCATTTTGCCGCACCCTGTATCTTTCAGAATTTATACATGGATAAATTCGACCGCATTCGATCTATTCCTTCAAGTATAACGTTTATTAGTTTCAATGATGGAAAATAGGTGCAGGTCAACTGTTCTGATTTTAAATGCTAATTTTTAACCAATTTCTCGACAACCTTGCACACAATGTCGTAATTATATTATTAGGTATAAAAATTTTCCTTACGGTTTGCCAGATTTTCTTAACCCTCCCTCCAATTAGTTGACTAATTTCTACGGCAGTTTTGTTGACGAGTTACTAACTTCTGGTACGAGTATATTATCATCGTCATTGCCAATTTATAGTTTTACTCATGTCATTTGGAATTATCAATACCTACGATTTGGATTTATAATTCACAAAAAAAGAATCATGAATGAATAAATATGGAGGGGAAAGAAAACAGGAATGAACTTTCGGTCGGATTATTTCAGAGTTGCATTTTGTTTTGGACTTAGTAGAGATGCAGTGAGCTTATCTGCGTTTGTATAGCTGAGAGAATTGTTTCTCTATGTTGAAAATGTGGAGTGTTAACATTCTATAGCTGGTTCGGAACTTTCGTCAAAAAGTATGTTTCCAGTTGTTTCCGCGAATGTAATCGTAGTTTCATATATTGTCGCAATTATTTTCTAGTATAATACTTGTTTTGTCTTTCTTATGTCTTTTTTAATTACCATTTTAATCGGCGCGACGCCAGCGTAGCTTGCTTTACACAGTTTGCCTTCTTCGTTATAGTATAACTTTTTTTTTTCTTCATAAACGCCCATTTTCGTAATCAGTTTTCTTCATCATGTGGAATTTGTAGTTGGTAAGTGAATTGAAATTTTATTCTTGCATTCGTCATATCATTGTTCACTTAAAATCTTATACCAATTTTGAAATGTTGAATAATGTGAAAAGTGTTTCCATAATTTGCATCCTTTGAATATAATACAGTCATAACTTGGAAAATGAATATTATCTGAGACATTTAGAGGCCAGAGGTAAGTGACATTTTTTAACAAAATGAAGAAATCCTCGCGGATGGGAAATTGACATTTGTATGGGGATAAAATTACATTTAATCAATTTTTAAAAGTCATTATAATACCCGCATTTGCTTTCAAGTGTCTGTACTATTTTCCAAAATTTTTCCAAATTAGACCATTTGGGAAAAAAAATTTATTGAATATTCAAGAGCCGAAGCAAGCACTGCTACGGATCACCATTTTGTCAATTCGAATTTGGGTTTATTTATTAGAGTTCAACAAATGATCTGCCCAAAGCCAAATTTCTTATCAGGAATTTTCGATTTGACTGCAACAGTAAAATTGAATTTATATTTTATTAAGGATGACGTGATCTTATTTTTAGAATTTTCATCTAGTTTGAATTCTGAAAACCATAATTCAGTGATTACAGATTAGAAATCAATAAATCGCATCCACTTTGATTTGTGACCCGATCTGTGATAACCGTGTAGTAATGACAAACGTGGAAAAACTTTTCGTGAAAGCGAAAATTGTTTGGCAGCAATATGAAAAAAAAATCGAAAAACATTTTTTCGCGGTCTTTTTGACATCAACATTTTTAGTTACATCTTTGCTTATCATTAGCGCGAACCACAAAACTAATCTACACAAATTTTACACCGGGCTCCCCTCATAGCAAAACTGCAGACCTCTGCTTGAAATTTCAACTCTGTTAGTTCTGTAGTTCGACATCGTCCTGAACCGCATTAAAAAAGCACATGGTTTTAAAGGTTCATATAAACGCTTTTCAACAAAACCATGCAACTAATAATGGATCGACTTGAAGTTTGAATCGTAAAAAGAAGGTGACGAGAGCTTCATGTTGATGAACGCTCCGAAAGAATTTGGTGATGCGCTTCACGACTCCGGCTCCAAAGAATTTTAGAATCTGGAGCCGGAGCGGAGCTTCTTGTATGATTTATATTGGAGCTTATACCCGCAGCCTGCGCTGAGAGAAATAGATTTTATTAAGTATTTATTTATTTATTGTTTTAATGTCCCCTCCTACGGCCAAAGCTGACCAGTTTAGGAGACTATAATAATTTTTATTACTTTTTATAAGAAAAATAAAACAATTTAAAGATTATTTATAGTAGAAGTCACTCAAAATATAGTGGGAATTACTATATAACTACGAGATTGTTCACGTATTATCATACCCCTCTGTATACATCTTATCTTGTTTTGTGTTTGGTCTTACTTTTTGTTTACCAGTTTCTTATATTCTTCACTGCATTTCGTTTTCTACAGGTTTACCTAGTCAGTTCGTAATATTCTAATTGAGAACCAGTGTCAAATTAATTTAGGTGTCTTTAAAATGAAGTATTCATTCTCAACAGAGATTTATTATACTTACTGTTTTTGTGAACATTTCTACTATAATCCCTAAATTGTCTTATTTTTCTCATAAAATATAATATGATAAATGACTATTCGTTTCTTTCAGTGTGTGAGACGAAAAACTATACATACGTCCCATGCCTATTTTTTTGTGTCAGCCCAAAATTAATACCTGGTTCGTAGTCGAAAACCTGCTAAATCATTTTGAATGTATTCTCTGCTATCAAATCTCATTTTGACACAGAGAAGGTTAATTTTTAAATATCTGATGATTGTGGAGGATTTTCCACCGGTGATGAGAACTGCAAAATGAAAATGAATTTTTTCACACGAGATGGACGATAAAATCCATAGAATTTTATTTCTCCCGCCTATAAATATATTTCGGAATTATCTAATTTCAATACATACCGAAGTATGGGTTTTCCCTTATCATAGGTGCCTATATATGTATTTGTATGAATTCAAAATTAATTCGTGGAACCAAAATAGTTCTTCGTCGCTGAACAAATTTCCGATGTGTCATCACCATTTAGCCCACTTATTCGATGCCATCGTATTATTTTGGGCCACTAATATTTTTTCTTTCACGGTGAGAACAGTGCGTGCTTAAACGAAATTAAAAATAGTTTGTATCGATTTTCTACTCTCTTATATTTTATTACTTATACTAAAATGAATGAAAAAAAAGTTAACTTCGTCCATTTATTATAATATATATATATATATATGTGAGCCATTGAATTTCAATGGAATTTTTAAAATCACCGAACTGTTGCAATGATTTAATTCTTGGTAGAATTTGTATTCTCAGCGGTGTACTTTTTTTTTCGGTGTACTTTTTTTTTCGGTGTACTTTTTTTTTTCGCTTTGAAATCCCACCTCAAAATTACGACATATTTGTTAATATTATTTCGAGTGAATGTAAAATAGGTAAACAATTTATTTAAAGAAAATAGTTCCAACATAATGCTAATTTTTGGGTGACTTTACGAGTAAAAGGTGCATTTTTGTACCCCTAAAAATCAAGCGCATCAATTTGAAAACCTATACTTCTAAATTCTTCCTCTTCACTGAAAAAAAAAAAATTTCAACAGTTTTTACTATTTCTATGAGAAAACGGGGACAATTCAAGGTTTATAGTAAAAATTACTTGAAAAATAGTACGAGTAATATATTTTATCTAAGATGGTAAAAAGTATTACAAATACTAATGAGAATATATATGTATGTACAATAAATCTGAAATCGTCCCTGTTTTTCTGTACAAATTAGTAAAAATTACTATTTATTTCTTCGAGTGTTTATTCTTTTGATGAAACTTTATTACTACTTTATAACAGAATTAATTTAGAAATTCGGTTTAAAACGCAAAATCACTACATATTACTCATTTCTGATATTATTCCTATTCCCAATAGAAAACTTGGGTAAAGTATAAATAGGGGTTCCTGGACATTTTCCCTAATCCACTTTCCCTAAAGACATTCTCCCTAATGGAAAAAATCCCTAATTTTCTTGACCCTAATCCTTTTTCCCTAAAATTGAAAATTCTAATGTAATAATATATTCGCTGTTATTGTAGTTTACAGTATTTCCCCTGACCCTCTACATGATTAAAAAAAATACTTTGTTATGAAACCCCCAGAATTTTGCTCCGGTGAGTAATTTTCTACGCATGAATTACTTTTCAATGGTTGAAAGGTGTAATATTGATTCCTACCTTATATGAAAAGCTTTTGCGAAACTTAATAATAAAATTTGGTTACTTGCTGACTGCTTGTTGTTTTAGCCAGATATCTAAAGTGACGTACCGTCGAATGGGGCGACTTTACACACTTTTTTAATGTTTTTCAACTTTGTCCTTTAATAACGCCTCCAATTTTTAAGCTATTGAAGCGAATTTGGTTTTAAAATTTAGGTCTAACATTTCTCAACACAATTGTAAAAAAAAGTTTGAGTTTGCAGCCTTCCTTCTATTTTTTATGATTTTTCAAAAAATTTGTGTAAAGTCACCCCTCAATGGGGCGACTTTACCCATCAATTTGTAATTGACGGGTTATTGATGGGTGGGGAGGTAAAATTTGAGGATGTTTGTACTTAGACATACGATTGAAAAGAAACTAGTCAAGTACCAACTTCAACCGTGTGAAACCGACCCGAATATTTTGAGTGTCTGTGGTTAAAAAAAAAATAAGAATAAGAAAAAAGGAAAAAACCATTTATTTTCTTGTTCTGTTACTGGGTGAAGTGAGGTAGGGGCGGTGATCTTTTTTTATTTTCCTCCTTCTACCTGCTTCGATCCAAATCGTATTTCGGTTTTAATTTTTGCCTGGCAATTTATTTATTGGGCTAAAACGAAGAGGGTAAAGTCGCCCCTTGAATGTAAAGTCACCCCGTTCGACAGTAAGGAAATTAATTCTAACAAGTCTTGGTGTTTGTAATTCCCAAATAATAAATAGTCAGTTACTTGGGCAGTCATTTTAAATTTTGATATTGTAAGTCGGTATACACCTCAGTGTATACTGTCAGGGCCGGATTTAGGGGATGGACAGTGTGGACAGTGTCCATGGGCCTCCACAACAAAGGGCCTCCACTAATCGTCATAAGAAAAAATTTCATTTAAAAAAAATGTTTAAAAAATTTGATAACTGACCCCCTATTCCCCTTGAAACAGGCTTTCACCACTTTGTCCACACCTCTTTCAACTCCTAAATCCGACCCTGTATACTATCATTGTTTTATTGCAGGGCAATGAACTTATTTCATGGTCAATTAGGGATAAAAGCATTACGGATTTTGTCCTGTGTGCAAATATTTTAGGACTTTTGGCATTAGGGAAAAAGAATTAGGGATAGAAAAATTAGGGATTTTGCCCATTAGGGAAAATGTCTGTAGGGAAAGTGGCTTAGGGAAAATATCCGACAATCATAAATAGGTCTACATTAAATAGCATTCCAAAATTTTGTCAACAATTAGGGAAAGAGCTTAGGGAGTGGGTAAAAAGTAATTATGAGCGAGTGTATATCCTGCTTAAATATTGCACTAATCAAAAGAGATTAACATTTCAACTATACAAACATCTCTAGGATATTTGAGACCCACAGAAGGGTTTCCAATTGTGATTTCGGGTTTCATAATAAAAGCCTGAAATATCTCAATAAATATATTCTTCAACGGTAGGGATGATACTTACTTTGCTGTTTTTCAAGTATCCACGAACACTGCTACTTGTACTTGCCAAGTAACGAATGTATAAATGGATTCAGCCTTATAAGGTTTTCTTCAAAAGTTTGGTACCATACTACTAAAAAAAAAAAAAAACGGTGCAGCGGAAATAAAAATGTTCACATTAAAAATAAAAAAAAGTTTCTTGTTATAGTCCAGGCACGGGCTCCTCACTCCTCACTACCTGTCAATTTCGTGGGGCTGATTTCATAAACATCAGTCACAGAATTTGCGGAGGGAGGAAGAATCGTAATACGAATAAAAAATAAATAATAGATGCGCGAGTATAATGAAAAATGACAGAAATGGTTTTTACTGAAATCCCTGTGTGTGTGTGTGCGCTTTTGAACGAATGTTTTGTGTAGTCGTCAACTCGAACCAATGAAAGACCATGACATTAGAAAGTTTGGTTATATTATGTCTCCTCGTCTTCAAATTTAACAATAAAATCGATACCACCTTAGTATAACAAATAATTATGAAGTATTTGCTGAAAACTCAACTGTACGAAGGTTAGTTTTTTTTTTCTTTTGAAATTTCCTTTTTGCAATCTTTTAATTATTTCAGCGGGCCTGAGCTGCAGAGTTGAACGTCAACTTTAGTGATGAACTTCATATACCTAATGGTTGGGTGTGCGAAGGAAATTTTTAAAGAAAATAAACAAAAAAGCATCATTAAAATATTAATGGGGTAAAACTACAGTTCATTTTTATCGATTTACTCGTCGATTGAGCGGTCAATTTTTTCCCCCTTTCCCTCTTTTAGCCGTCATTTGAAGGTCAACATTTTCGGAAATGGATTATGGCTTGTCTTCCCTTCCTGCCCTTTTATTATACTTTCATAATATTCACTTTAATAAAAGGTAATACTGAAAATTTTTCATAGGCTGTTTCTTTCTTCGAATTAAAAAAAAAAAATAGGTTTTTTTATTTACTCGTATTTCTTTTTTCAACTATGGGGCTTTGAAAATAAGATACAAAGATTATATCAAATTTTTTGAGAAAATCTCAACTTTCAGTACCTCGTTGTTATATTTTATTGTGTTAACAATATATTCATAATATTCAATTACATATTCTTAGAAACAACTTTATCCGTCCGCTGAAAGAGAGAAGTAGTAATTTTCACTATTTTTGATGGGAAATATTGGGCTAACTAAGATTTATTATAGATATTCTCATTTGTGGTACGTTTTACTGTTTTTGACAATTTAATTCACTACTTTTGTAGACGTAATTTCTACTATTAATCTAGAAATGTATCTCCTTTCCATTCAAAATAGTGGAAATCACTACTAAAAATTTTTTTCAATGTGAGCTACAAAAGCTGGTCAAACGGACCTCCCCAAAAAATGTTAGAGACATGCTATATATATTTTTTTTTAAAATGAACAGTTATCGAAAGTTATAAATATTAGCTACGGGCAATGGGTACGTCTCTTTTCACTATTTCCCAGTTGGAAACAATTTTTTAGAGCTATTTTGATGGTCTCTGTCTTCTTATTTGTAAGTACTTACCCAAACTCTCACGTATCTTCTAGCCTCGTTACTATAAATGGGCACACTGAAAAGAAAAATGAAGAATGAAAATTTTTCTTCCTTGCTTCTAGTTGCTGAATGCAAAATACAAGAACCTTCTGTAACTTACATATATATGTATATATACTCGTACAGTACGTTATAGTTGGCTCAAAAATGTTCTCACACATTTTTATGAATATTTTTCCTCCTCAAATAGTTTTTTCATGTTTTTTTCATTCGGAACTATTTTCTTTTGCAGGCAATAATCGTCGTATCCACGTTACAGAGCGCATAGAAATGGGTCCTATGACGTTAAGGGATTATATAAACACGTTAGAACCTTATGATCCAGAAAAACACGGCTGGAGAGGCGAGGAGCCGTGGAGATATAGGATACGGTACAAAGATCCACCGGAGCAATCCGTTCATGTGTTAAGCGAATTCAAGACCAGTTTTAATCAGCTCAATAATTATCAACATACCAATCACGTTGTTTTCCACGAAACGCCTGTATGACAGCAGGAGAATATTTCTCCACCCGGTAAATATTCTATATATTTTTGTCGTGCTCTCAATAATCGAATTGCTTAAATTAAGCAAACTGAAAGAAGTTTTCACTCACGATTTCAATGTGCAGCATACTAATAGGAAAATAATTCAGTTTCATTTGAAAAATGAATAAACAAATATCTCCGCATACAGTTCAAAAACCTGCCAATTGAAAATTAGAAAAGGGTATAGCCGCATAAGGGGGCTTTCCGGCCCCCCAGCTGGAATTTGATTCAGAGTTTATCAAATGATGGCACCAAATTTATACCAAAGGTAGATTATAATGAGGTCTAACACTGGTTAAAATTTGAAGAAAAAAATGGTTCATTCTAGTTGGAGTTATAAGGGTTTAAAGGTTTTACCTTCACAGAGCCATCTCTCCGCAGTGGAGGGGGTACCAAGTCTAAACCTGGGTCAGAAGTTTCTTATGTATAGACATATCATTTGATATACTCAGAATCAAATTCCAGATGGGGGCCAGAAACCCCCCTTATGCGGCTACATTTTTCCATTTTTCATTCGTAGCGTTATGCTATAAGGAACTATGAAATTGTTTATACATATCCAGTGTTTTTTACTTTTAATATATCAAATGCGCTTATCCTCGATCGTTATGTGGAATATTCAATAAATTTGATAGTATTCGCTTTTTGATGAACACAAAAGTATCCCTGAGACTTGCTTTGCAGGTTTCTCAGCCCTTTGAGTTGCTCTAGTTTCACTAACAAAGTAATAATAATATACAGTACTTTTATAGTACTTTTATTGATACTGTAAGTATACTAGTGTATTTTTTTTTTTTCAATACTCGAGCAGATATAAAGGTCTTATCATTTCTAAATTCTAAGTATTTATAATTTAATGTGTAATTTTTTCCTCGTCGAAGCCTTGAAATATGACTCAGAAAGGGGAATTTTCATGCAGACTTTTGCATCCAGTTTCTATTTTTTTTTAAATTTATTTTGATTTCAAGCAAAGCAATGAGTAATGAAATTTACATCCATTTTAGTCGAATCTCGATCACTTTCATTTTTTGACTCGTTGCAGAATTCGTCTTTTAGTGCCGTGGTTTTTCCAAAGCTTTTCCGATAATTAAAAAAAAAAAAAATCTTTACCTATAATTCAATTCCTATACCTGCTATTATGAATTTTAAAGCCATTTCATTTTGAGATTATGTTCTTCGAATGTCTCCTGATTGTCACATTCATTCATTGGCGTGTAAATCTAATACTGTGTAGATACTCACTTATAATCGAATAACATTCGAAGAAGCTTTCGGCGAGTGAAAATTTGTTTATCATTTCGCTTCAATGAGTTTTGTTGTTGCTATGAAACACTGGGTAGGGGCGCGCGTGTAATTTTTACCTCTGTTTACAAGTTCGCATGAAATTTTGATCACCGATAAACATTTTAAGGCAAAAAATTTTTAACAAAAGATATTATTCCATGAAAAACGTATCTAAAAAATTGTTGTGCTTCTTCCTCTGCCATTATTTTCACTTTATTGATAACTATAATATTATTTTGAAAACTTTTGATTTCAACACATTGTCTATAATATAATCTTCTCCTTGGAACAGTATTCTATAAAATAGGTAGACCTATGTGGTTAATTTTGCACCACGATGATGGGGTATAAGTTATACCGTCGAAAATATACTAAAATAGAAGAAGGATTCTTTTGAGGAAGTATCAATGCTTAAAAAAGGTTCACTATCTATGTAGGAGAATCAATAGTTCCAGTTAATTTCCCCAAATATATTTATGTATAACTACCAACTATTGGAGTCCTTAAATTTGCTGGGCTACTTCCTATACTATTATCACTTCTCCAGATTTATAGAGTAGGATTAATTTTATCGGCGTCAATAGCTTAGTGTGGAATGTAGGGTCTCCCAGTCTCTGCAGTTTGCGGAAGCACCAAAGTAATAGCGAGGAAAAAATTGGGACGTAAAAAAAACTGCTGCCAGCGAGGGGAGGAGGAATGGGACATTAACGTTGTGGAAAAAGAGCCGCACCAAAACACGTCTCTGCGGAGGCACCCCAAACCTTTTGCACACCCCTGCCTATAGTCTACGCTTACTGCGGTTCTTGCCGATGTGGACTTGCTATACTTTTTTGCATAACTCCATGTTTTTGAAAGAGCTGCTTACATCTCTGAGCTTCTATATAACTGCCTCGAATGTGAAAGCTATTCGAATGTAATTACAGGCACTCGAGAGAAAATTCAAAAAAATTCAGTCATTTGTCTGGAGGGGAAAATGTGTTAAGTTGCGATTTTCATGATTTATGGTCTTGACTTTTGAGAGATATTTCGTCTGCTTTTTTTTTCACCTCTATATTTCAGCCAAGAATTACAAAGAAAATGGCGATTCAAAACATTAAAATCACCCAAGTTTTTACGATTGTTTTATTTAAAAATAAAATTAACGTACAGAACATTGAAAAACTTTTACGAACAAAGTGAATCGCTATAATATTTTCAAACCAAACCTCTTATGCCAATTTAAAACGACGGTTCAGCGCTTATAAATGAAATATAATTTATCTATTAATAAAACAAACCATTAACCACAAAATTATACGTTCTTCAAATAGTTTCAATTTTTTGATTGCAATCGTTTCAACTTAATTATAAAGCTGCGTACCTATTCGCTTCGCAATAAAAATTAAAAACTATTGTCGAGAAAATAACGACAAAATGCGCTGAAAATTTTTATAAATTTTACCTGCAAAATGGAAAAAAGCTTAATTACTGTAGACTAGAAACGTTTCATCTAAAAGTGAGACATGAGAGGGTGCAGCCCCTTTCTGTGGCTAAAAATATACTCCACGTATCGTATATCTTTGTTTATTTTCGTTGACTTCCAAGCCAGCATAAACTCATCAATAAATTCTCTCGTAAAGTGCGGTAATTTAATTTATTTTTATGTGTGGTCAGTAATTTTTTACGATAGCGAATACAGAGTTTTGATTACACTGAGGAAAGGAAAAACCGAATTTTAGCTATATTTTCAATGGTAGTGGGTAGTTTTAATTTAACTAATCTTCATGCGATTCCAATCTCATAACTGTTAGGGGTGTGCAGAGTACTGTACCAAACGACTACAGAATGTTTATAACAATGTATATTACTCAATACTGAAATTTTCTGCCTCCTTATTACACTATCCATGCTTTTTTTTCAAGAACCAACGCAGAAAGAAATTGATATCCTGAATTTTAATGTGCAGCAAATTTTAATTTTATAATAGCCTATTAAGACAAATTGAGTTACTTACTTCTATTAAAAAAAAACGCAGTTAGTAAAAAATATTAAAAATTACTGTAAAATAAATAAAACTTATTTGGAATAAATATAATATAGGTATAGTTACCGTGTTTAAGATACACTTTTTCAAAGAATACTTGTACGTGTAATTATATGTGAATATGACGTATTTGTTCGGTGAAAAACTAATGCCTTGCCGGGCGTTCCAATGAATCAGCTATTTGTTGAAAATTGAGTGAGCAGAATAAAAACGTGTAATTAGTGTAAATATGCATCTTGAAAAAGTTCGTGTACTGCTTGGTAAAATTTAATGTAAGGTGGAGTAGGGTAATTGCAATACTGGGGTAATTGCAACAACTGACCACATTACTAGCCCTGTCGTATTTTGGAACATCTCTCTATTAGTGGTATGAGTAATGTACAAAGTAATGTAACAATTGAACTACAAGATATACATGGCTGCATGAATCGTGATGAAAACTTCAAATTTTGTGAAGATGAAATTTTATCAAATTTTATGAGTGACTATCGGTATTTTCCAAAAGAAATATTTCATTCAAAAAATACGGTAAATTGATGATTTTTTTTTATACCTACTCATTTTTTAATAAATTTTAATATTATGGCTAAGAAATCTACAACAGACAAAAATTTCTGCAAAATTTTTGAGGTGTTGCATAATGCATTTACCCCAATATATCTGAAATTGGGGTAAATGCAACATCCTAAACATACTATGTTATTACATGGTTTTGTTCAGGAATGGTGTCTTAGCGTGTCCAGACAACTTTCTTCAATGACGCACAAGACGTGAGGACAAGAAATTGTTGTCCCGATAACGTTCCTGAAGACATCCCTTTATGTTGCATTTACCCCAAATTTAAGAAAAAAAAAATCATCCGTCAACAAAATATGGTCAAAATACAAGCCTGTACAAGCTTTAAACGAATTGATAAATATGTTGAAGTAGAAATATCGATATATATCTATCTACATTGATATTTTTAATTATAATAAAGTTGATATTATCGATATTGAAATTTCAAAAACGCTCATGTACTATATATACCGTCGAACGGGGTGACTTTACATTCAAGGGGCGACTTTACAAACTTCGTTTTAGCTCAATAAATAAATTGCCTGGCAAAAATCAAAACCGAAATACGATTTGGATCGAAGCAGGTAGAAGGAGGAAAATAAAAAAAAGATCGCCGCCTCTACCTCACTTCACCCAGTAAGAGAAGAAGAAAATAAAGCGGCGATATGGTTTTTTCCTTTTTCTTATTCGTCTTTTTTTTTTTTAACCACAGACACTCAAAATATTCAGTTCGGATTCACACGGTTGAAGTTTGTACTTGACTTGTTTCTTTTCAATCGTATGTCTGAGTACAAACATCCTCAAATTTTGCCTCCCCACCCATCAATAACCCGTCAATAACAAATGGATGGGTAAAGTCGCCCCATTGAGGGGTGACTTTACTCAAATTTTTTGAAAAATCATAAAAAATAGAAGGAAGGCTGCAAACTCAAACTTTTTTTTACGATTGTGTTGAGAAATGTTAGACCTAAATTTTAAAATCAAATTCACTTCAATAGCTTAAAAATTGGAGGAGTTATTAAAGGACAAAGTTGAAAAACATGAAAAAAGTGTGTAAAGTCGCCCCATACGACCTTAACAAAGTTCATAAGTCAAATCTGAATTGAGATATCGCAGCCATTTATTTGTATAAATATAGGTAATTCAGTCTACTTTCATGTTTGAGGGATTGTAATATAAAATACAGCATAATTAATCGAGTAGAAAAAAATTGTTGTAATTACCCCAATTTTATGGAAAAATATTTTACACCAACACACTTTGGTAAATCCAACAGAAAATACGCCTGAGTGCTTTTTTCATAAAACTTATTCACAGACCTGAAAATAAATGCTTCAGGGTATATTATGTTCCAAGTTGCGTAAAATTTTGTTCATAAATTTTGTCACTAGGTGGTGTTGAAGTTGAAAAAAAATTTTATGTTGCAATTACCCTACTCCACCTTAATTTTATTCAATGTTATAGCATTAACACTGAATCATCCCCCAGCGAGGGTGCGCGCAGTTAGCTAATTTTTTGATGTGTCAATATCTTTGAATATGCTAGTGGAGTAAATTCTGACATTTAAAATCTGAAAAATTGAAAATTAACCAAAACACAAATCCTATACCAATGAGCTAACTCTGATGCGCGCGGCCTTTTTTTTTCTTTTCAATTTTCTTCATTGTTATGTTTGTTTTGTTTTTAAATTTAAATGAATTTTATGAACATGACGATCAGAAGATATCAAATACATTAATAGTGAATTCGGAAAATTTATTCTTAATAGCATTTTCATTTCCCCAAAAATTTAAGTTTGTAAAAATAGATAAAAATTGTTGTGGTTCTTGACCGTTAAGAGGTAAACACGTAGGAACTTTCTTCAACGTAGTTTTGACCTTTAATAGGAAAGTGACCGTGATGAAAAACAAATACAGAAGTTTACTCATAATTATACAAAAAGATCTCGACCAAATAGCTTTAGATTGTCGGTAGGTGCCCCCCCAAAAAATTGTCAGGGCTTTGTACCTCTGTGCGGCTTTTTTATTTTGTGAACAAAATTGGCAGAACCTCTAGTCTAGAAAATTTATTTAACCACCTCGTAACATTTACTAACGTCAACTAATAACAACTTACACGTCGTATACGTATCTATTTGCACAAGGACATAGCATTTTTCTGTTTTTTTTTTTTTTTTTTCATTTTCGAAGAAGTTGAAGGTTGTAGTTGGATTTGTAGCAGGGTCCGAATGAGGGTATAAAGAGACAGAGATAAACTTTTGGAAGAGGAGGGTATTGACAGACGGGGAAGACAGATTGTCAGAAGAAAGGTTGGGGTACCACCAACAAATTAAATAACGGGCGTGCCTGAATGAAAAGCGAAGGATATTGCGTCCGCGTATATGAATGCTTTTTTTTTTCTTTTTTTTTGGTCGGTGAGAACCTTATTTTCGTGAAATATTAATTTTTATCGTGACCATAATTAAAGGGTTTTGGCGTGTTTTTTTTTTTTACGAAACGACGACGACCAAATTACGATATTATTAGTGAGCGACGACGAACTTTTCTAAAAACATTGATCTTGGCTAGCTGAACTATTGAGGGTCAGAATCCGGTTCCAAGCGGATTTCGCAGTGTTTCTGGAGCTATTATTCCAATTTTCCGAGAAAATGAATAAAAATTAGTTAAAATAATCGACGGTCTTCTACAAACAAATAAAAACCGTATCAAAGTTCTCATTCTGTATTTCTAAATTTATAGCTCAACGCAACAACCTACCAATTGTAATTTTCAAAATGTATGGAAAAACACAAAAGACTGCACAACTTTGGGAAAACAGTACATGGAAAACTGATGATGTTCATTTGGTACAAAACGTACTCTCCTAGAAAATCAATATTATTGTACTTATTCACATTTGAAAAGAAATAAGTTTTTGGAAATTTAAAACTTGGCTGGTTGTTGCCTTAGGCTTAAGTTGACATTTCTGTTTTCAAATGTTCCAAAGAGTGGTTCAAAATGTTTGGAATGACTTACTTTTGCATAAAAATTGACTGATTTAATAGACGTATACAGAAATATCGAGGGAAAAAAAATCTTCTTTCATAATGTAGAAAATTTTGCATTTGGCTGGTTGTTGCTCCTTAACATGCTTGAACTTAACTGCGGTTTCTGCTATAACTTGCAAATAAAAAAGATTTAAAAGCTTAGGAATTACTTTTTTTCTTTTTTTTTTTTCACTAGGATTACTATGTGTTTTCATTATTCAGAACTATAATCCACAAAAAAGTCAAATTTTAAAAATATATCAGTTTGCTGGTTGTTGCGTCGAGCAACTTGTTCGTGCCCTGAGTAACGTATTTTAGCTATCTTCTTGTTTAATAAAAAAAAAAACTTGTAATTAGGCTTTTTAGGTAATATTGGCCTTTCACCATTAGGTCCCTTTACGCTGGAAGAGGTTGGTTGGGCCGAGCGGAACGGATTAGAAAGCTGAGCAAAATGAGGGCCTCAAAACAAAAGTTGAGAAATTCTCACGATGTATGTAAGTGTAACATGTATATTGTTGAAAATTTTGACTTTGAAGCTGAATTACTTCAAAAGTTCTGAAATAATGAACCCCTCGAAACAGGGGTTAGTAGTGCTAATTTAATAAAAAACATTATTCTGTTAGTTGGTTACAAAGACAAGACTATGGGTACAAAACGACCACCTTATTTCAGCTCTTGGGTGCCATGCCGGAATGCCGGATTAAAATTGTAAAAAAAAATTAGAACTTGAGTTGTTTTGCATCTCACTGTTTCATTGTAGTTTTTGAGGAAAATGGAGAAAAAAAAATTAAGTCAGCTGATTTATTGCCATATTGCCTGAGTGACTTTTGAGAGTAATACCCTGGCCTTTTGTAAAGGTAGTGTTGCTAGGGGCAGACCTATAGCTACAGCAAAATATTTTGGTGAAGGGCAAATCAAATATTTAGGAGGTAAAATAGTCCCTCTCCCTCGCTGTTCCAGGGGAAAAATTTTCCTGGGAGGGACAAACGAATCTGCTTGGCGGCACTGCCTCCCAGTCCCTTTGGCTACGATCTTGGCTGGGGTTTTGGTAGAAAATATTACATTTGAAATATATTGTACTCGTAATTTACTTGTTTTAAACCAAACTTTATATCTTTGTCTTTAGACTCTATTTTTCTATTTTTTTTATTAAGTACCATTTTTTATGCGTGTCCCAACTTTTTTTTTTCATTTCAGATCGTCGTGGAGAAACTACTTGGCGTGAACTAAAAAAACTAGGTCGATTAAAATTTGATAAACGTGATAAAAGCTCCGAGAAACGTAAATCGTTGATGACAGAACAAAGTTCAGACGATAGAACCGACAGACGGCCGTCGATACACCAATTAAAACTGACAATCAACTTATTGCAAATTATTTTGTTGAAATTAATTGGAGTAGAATTCGCAAATATACAGCCATAGTACCTATTTTACGTTTTTATTTATTTGTACGAGTTTTTTTTTTTCTTCTTGTAAATAATTATTATTTGTTTTTTGTTTAGATTATTTCGAATGAAATAGTTTCTCGTCGTGTATTTGATTTTTGTTAATTGTGATAAACCAACAAAAAAATAACCAACTTTTTTGTCATTTCATTATATGTAAACTATGTAAGACTTTTGTAAAATATTTATTTATTTATAAGTAAATTTACAAATACTCACGCTTTATTTTTCAGGTGTTACAGTTGGAAAATGGAAGACGTATTTATTTTCGATTTCTTATATGAAATTGAATTATCCTATTACGTTTTGTAACTAGTTGAGAATATGGTTGAGATTCGTTGATAATGCCAATCATTGACCGATTGATGTGAGGGTTCATCAACTCGTTACATTCCTCGTATTTCGATACCAAATGAGATTGGGAAAATGAGTAGAAATTGGAAATTCGGGGAAAATTCTTGCTCATAATTCGAAAGAAGTCAAGTTGTAATATCAGTTGAAGAATTTAGACTGAAGTTTATATTGTTGTTTCTATTTGTCGCATGGTCTTGAACTTATATAGTTTTCATTTATCGTTGTACAGATATGGTGGAACAATAATTTTATGAAAATGAAATTAATTTTTTCTCTCAAATATTTGTTGTTTCTGTACAATTTTTTCTAATGAGATAAATTCTAAATTCGAAACCAATTATTTACAAATTTTTGGTTTTCATGAAAAGCTCTTCGGGCTTTTCTTTACCAAACTACAAATCATTCTGTAAATTATTATAAATCAGAAATCGGGTATTGCACTTTCAAAATATTCAAATAGTTGTAGCAATTTTTCTTTTATAATAGTGTTTTAAAAACTGTAGGTGATTCTTACGAATGCCCATTACATCTTGAAATCAATTAGAAAATATGTAGTATTTTTCGGAAGATCAATGTCAAAAGTTTTTTCAAATTAAATACTTATGTTTTTGGTATTTATTTTAGCGTTTTACTAATTCAGTTGAAAGAATTTAACTGATTCGTAAAACTTAATAATAATTCATTGAAAATAAAAATTAATTTTATTCAGAGTAGAACCATTTTTTTTTTTTTTTTATTGAAAGAAAATTTGTTCCTTATTTTCAAAGGTACAAAATTTCAATCTTTACTTCCATCCGAGTTTTCAATTTATGTTTTCAAATGATGTAAAATAATTTTTTTAATATTTTTGTTTTTGAAATGATTTTTTTGAAATATTTTTTAGGGTATAAAACTTTACCGAATTAAAAAAAAAAAAAAATATTATTAAAAAATTGATGTTATTTTAAGTAGGTATAATTAGTGAAATTTAATTTTTAGAATTTGATGAAAGGCATGAAAATCGATGAAATTAAATATTGTTCTGCAATCATTAAAGAAAATATAGTGCAGAATTTGATGTATTCAAGGTTGTGATTATTCGGAAGGAAATATTTGGTTAAAAATTTTTTCTTTTTGTTACATTATTTTCACAAAAAAAATTTATACTTACTTAAATAATTTCGTGACTGGATGCGTGGAATTTTTTAGAAATTATCGATCTTCCGTCTACCAAATTGTTTTAAAAATTGAGAACGATTAAATTAGAAATTCTTTCATGACAACTGTTTCCAAGTTATGAATAACTTTGCCCGAGTAACTGATTTTCTGTATATTTACCAAGCAAGTGTAAAATTTTTTTTTTAATTTTGTAAATTTCCACCCTATTAATTGAAGCTAGATACGAAATTTTTTCAGTTATTTCAGACTAGCTAACCAGAGTTGTTGTTCCTCATATTTATGTAGAAATATTTTCTACATTATTGAACGATTGAAAACGGATTTAAGTGGCACTTTCTAAGAATTCTGTGGTACCTCCATACTTTCAGAAATGAAAGTTCTCCAATGAATGGAAGTACTTCAAAGTGTGAGTACATTTTACTGAATGATTCATGTGACTTTTTCATAGACTTTTCTGTAAATATGCGTTGTATATAAAATTAGCTTGTACGAATCTATCAAATAATGTATTTTTTGACCAAGTCTGTTTTAATAACAGCTTTTTTCAAATTTAAAATCAATTTTATGTTACCAAAAAATATTCTACGATATTTGTGGAAATGATATAGTGTTACCTTGTACATGAATATGCATTTTGGACTAAAGTCAAAATGTTATCTGAAAATGCCAAAGCATATATTTTGAGTTGGTTGAAATTTACTACTCGAGCTATAATTTTTCATTAATTTAATTTTTACAGCTTTTTTTCTTCTTTTTTTCTCCCCATTTTTTACGAATAAAGCTTTTCAAATAATTTCGAATACATTCAGTCTTGAATTCATTTTGTGAAACTGCATCGTTCTATTTGAAATGTTTACAGGGTATATTTTCGTGGAAATGAAGCGAGCTTAATTTCATAATGAAAATTTGTTTTGATACACAAAATATGTTAGATGTCTCAAGTCAATTATTCGAACCCTATTCCGTTGCTAAAATAAAGGGTTTAATGCTAAAATTTTATGTTTTATATCAAAAATTTCTCGCATTTTTAAAAAAATATTATAAATTGGTTAACATTCCATTAAAAATGCGATTACCTTATGCTGGTATTTTTTTCTTCTATTTTACAAAGTTTAACGTGGCATTATTGTTACTTATTGTTTCTATGTAGATTATTGGTAATACATAATTTTAAGCGTTATTCTTTGGAATTATTTTGCTATTTCGCATGCCTTTATCTAGTGAATTTTATAGCTACCCTTGAAAATCTGACATAAAAGGCAAATATTTCTTCCTTAAGTACCACCTTTTTTGTTTGTTTTTTTATTTAGCATCTAACAAATTACCTATTACGTATATGAATACCTACGTTTTGCCTTATTTTGAATATTGTTAGAGGAATAAAACAGATATGAATTTTGTTTCTTATGAATAAAAGTTTGTTGAATGAGAATTTTCAACTGCGATTTGTAAAATTTCTTTCATTTTGATCTTTTATTGCGTCGAATTTTTTGTTGTTTTGCCTTAATAAATATGTCAAGAACGTGTATTTATATTCGTAATTAATATTCAATTTTGTTTTTTCCAATTTTCAAAATGATTTCAGTTTCATTTCTTAAAAAAAAAAATCTTAAAAGTTTTCAATAAAGTTGAGATAAAAAATTATTTTTAATTGTTGTTTTTCTTCCTTTGCAGTGTATAGAAGGGGTGGAAATATTTTATTTCTTTGAAAAACAAAAATACGTCTCAAAAGTTCAAAATAAAAATTGTGACCGTATCTAGGAAAAGGGATCAAATGTCGCAAAATTGGTTTTGATAAAATTGAGTTTGAAGTAGACTTCCGGCATTTGGTCCCCTTTCTTCGTGTTTTGTTACCACATATTTCTAAAATTACCAAAATTTGTCCCTATTAGACCGCGAATGATACTTTTCAAACTACTACCCTAGCCTGAAATGACGTAGGCGAAGCAAATTTATGTTTTGAATGTTAAAATAAATACATTTAATTTATTACGAACGGAAAATACCACCATACAACCCTATTTTCGAGTTGGAAAACCGCAAATTATCAGAAGCGGGATTTTTTGTTTTCCGCACCTTCATATTTCTGTTTGCCGTTGATTAATTCGTTTATCTTGATAATTTGCGGCTTTCCAACTCGAAAATAGGGCGGTTTCCGTTCGTAATAAATTAAAATAGTATACACGATCAGTTTGAAAAGTAATCAAAGTAATCGCTTACTTTTCGCACCAATCGTGTAATCTACTATTAAATTAAAGCATGATTCTCATTAAAAGGTCCGAACGTGGAACTAAGTTATACAAGTTACCTTAACCTTTTTGGGCGTAATTTGGCTGACCGGCTACTCGATCCACCGTTCAGTTGATTACTTAATTAGTTAAAATCTTAGTTGATCTCATTAACTTCAGGTGCTGCTAGGCGAGAGATCCAACGTCGCTTTCAAGTCTGTTGGGTAAACGCCAAAAAGTCTCCAAAGTACGTTCATCAGCTGCAATCAGCCAGTGTTGCCAGATGTGAGGATTTATCCTTACGTATAGGGATTTTTAAATGGGAAAAAAATTGCGTAGAGATTTTGTAAAGATTTCACGTGTGTAAGGATTTGTATGAAGATTTTTAGCTAAGTGTGAGGATTTTGTGAAGATTTTTAGAAAAAAATCAAAAATCCTTGAGATTCAATGGTTTTTTACTGAGACATAGTAAAAATCCTCACTTTTTTGAGAAAATCCTCACAAAAATTTTCCGCGTTTTGGTTACAAGTTTTACTTTGTAGAGATTTTTGATGACTAGTAAGGATTTATGAGGATTTCTTAGGTGTTAGGATGTGTAGAGATTTTCAGAGTTCTAAAAAATGTCATACTGCATCGAATATAAGGATTTCTGAAAAACTCATCTGGCAACACTGCAATCAGCTGGCAGGTTGTATCGTCCAACGCTCTCTATGTTGTCACGAAGTAACTTATTTTCGCTGTTTAGCGACAACATAATAATACTATACTCTGTTCAACTTAAGAATGCCTAGAACGGATTGCAGTTTGCAGGGCTCCGGGGAGAGGAAAAGGTACTCGTTGACATTCAGCAACAATATTTGGCTACGCTTCCGATTTTACTTTCTTGTTTCTTATCACACATCCGATTTTTATATTGTTGATAAATGTGAATTTGCGAAAGAATATTAACCGAAAATAAAAGAGTAATTCATATCAAACGAGAAACTTTATTTATTAATGGAAACGAGAGAATCATTAGCAAACATCGGGAACGAAGAACGATTTTCGTTTGTTCTTTGGGTGAACGAACGATGAAAGAACGAAAGATCGTTCTTCTCAAAAATAGAAAGAACGGTCCGTTTGTTCTTTGGTCCGAAAGAACGAACGATCATTCGTTCTCTTCAACTGATAAGAAGAACGAAAGTTCGTTCTTTCAGTTTTATCAGTGAATTTGTATGCAAAATTCGTTAACGAATTGTATTGAATTCCGTAATTACGATGATTTTGTTGGTTATAGTTAATTGATTGAATTATTTTTAAATGAAATAAATAAATTAGTTTGGTTTCACAGTTCGAATATCATTTCATTATTTTCCAGATGCTTTGGTCGTATCTTATTCAGAGTTTATTGCCTTGAGTTATTACTTATTTTGCTTATTCTTTCATTGTCCTATCGTATTTGAAACCTGATCAACGAAAATGTACTAAACCAATTTAGCTGGAATTTGTATACTGGATAAATACAAGTCTTCAAAGTATATTAATTATATTTCAAGTCAATCCATTCGTTAGTTTGGTAAAAATACTGAAGAAATACCATAATATAATTTTCAAGTTTTCCTTTTTCCCATTTTACCTTCGAGTTTTGAGTGTCACGTCGTTATTGTCATTCTGTACAAGAGTATGCAATATGATGAGCAAAGAACGAACGAAGAGCGGCGAAGAGCATGCAATATGACATACAAAGAACGAACGAAGGGTAAACAATGTCACGTGACCAAAGAACGGAGAAAGGGGCCGTTCTCGTTCCCGATGCTTGATCATTAGAAACCAGAGTTCGGAAGCCGTAAGATATGGCTTTAGCTTTCGGCTTTTAGCTTCTGACCTTGAAAATAAAACTTAGGCTTTCAACTTTTGACTTTTATGATAAAGCTTTTGGCTTTCGGCTTACTGGTTTTTCCTTCAAAAATTGATGGCTTTCGGCTTTTAGCTTTCGGCTTTTGGCTTTTCACAAAAATATACTTTTTCACAGGAAATTTTGTGCTGAATTCGAAAATTTGGGTGGAAATTTTTTAAAATATTTTTTATTAATTATTTGATTAATTTATCTGTTTACACTTCACTTTTGTGATTTGTGATTTTTTTTTTTGTTCGTAAAAAGCTAAAAAGCCGTATAAAAGCCATAAAAATACGGCTTTTGCTTTCAGCTTTCAGCTTTTTTGATAAAGCTTTCGGCTTTCGGCTTACCGGTTTTTCCTTCAAAAATCAATGGCTTTCGGCTTTTAGCTTTCGGCTTTCAGGTAGCTTCCGAACTCTGTTAGAAACGAGAGCAGCATATCATCAGAACGCGTCTGCAATATATTATCATCGATATGAGTGAAACAACATCGAACATCGAACATAAATAGAGCCAAAGCTCATAACAAAACAATGAGTCAAAATGCACATAATTATAGATGCGCGGTATTCTGTCACTCCCTTCTCATTAGTTGTATACTCTGTTCAACTTGAGAATGCCTAAAACGGAACGTCAAATTCACATTTATCAACAATGTAAAAATCGGATGTGTGATAAGAAACAAGAAATTAAAATCGGAAGTGTAGCCAAATATTGTTGCTGAATGTGAACGAGTACCTTTTCCTCTCCCCGGAGCCCAGCAAACTGCGTTCCGTTTTAGGCATTCTTAAGTTGAACAGAGTATAGTGAGAAACAACTGGAAACTAATGACTAATTAAACTTAAACTAATTAAACTGGTTCTCTTCATGTAGTTTTCTTCAGAGAGGATACTTATAGATACTAATAGAAACATAATAGAAAAACGTAAGAAAAACGTAAGAAAAACATAAGAAAAACATAGAAAAATGTAAGAAAAACTTAGAAAAACGAAAGTAAGCTCAGGAACAATTAATTGCGAATAAATCAGCAATCTTTAAGTTCCCCACTTGTCAGCGGCTGGAGCTGTAACAATAACAAAATAATTACTTCAAGGGAAACGAATTTTCGAACGAAACGTGGAAAACTTTTCGTGTCCCAAAGCCTTAGTAAACATGTCGGCAAGTTGATCTTCAGATTTTATCCATTCTATAATTAAATTTCTTTGAGCAACTTCGAAACGTATATAGTGGTAACACAAATTTACTACATGTTTTAGAGACTGTGAAACTTGAGAGTCTTCATACATAATCGGGATTGTATCAATTTTAATTAATCTTATACACATTTCTCTTAGAGAGATTAGTTCTTTTGCAGCCAAAGACATTGCTATAAATTCTGATTCCATAGTAGATAGAACTACATGAGTTTGCTTTTTAGTTCTCCAAAATATTGGATCTCCAAACAACATCAAAATTAATCCTGTTGTGGATTTTCCTAATTCATCATTTGTGCCAAGTGATGCATCTACGAAACATTCTATTTTATTATTTTTACCTTCGAATTTTAATCCTAGATTTTTAGTCCCAGCTAGATACCGAAAAATTATTTTTATTTCAAGCCAGTCATTCCAATCATAATTTGCTTGTTTTCCTCTCAATTTATTTACGACAAACGTTAAATCTGGTCGAGTTGCATTCGCTAAATATAAAAGACTGCCTATACATTGGCAAAATGGAATATCTTTTAAGTCAGAATCTATATAATTGTCGAGTTTTCTTTTTATTCCTTTTCTTTCAGACTTATTAGTAACACACGGAGTTTTAACCGAATTGCAATCGTCCAACTTAAATCTTTTTAATAATTTTTCAATAAACATTCTTCGACGTAGAAAAATCGCATTTGTTTCGGAGTCTTTTAATAACTCAATGCCAAGAAACTTTTTAGGATATTTTAGATCAACCATTTCAAACGCATTATTTAAATTGAATTTCAAATTTTTAATTTTATTTGTATTATTTCCGACAATCAAAAGATCATCGACATACAGTCCTACTATAACAAAATTATTTGACTGTCACCAAATAAATAAACATGATTGAAATGGGTAAGGTTTAAATCCTAATTTCATTATTTCTAATTTAAATTTTTCATACCATTTCTTTGAACTTATTTTTAGGCCATATAGCGATCTCTGCAATTTACATATGTATTCTTCATTAAGTTTTTCTTTGCCTACTAAACCATCGGGCACAAACATAAATTTCTTCATTTATTTTTCCATTAAGGAAATCAGTTTTAAAATCCATTTGATGCATTTCTAGGTTATATTTACTGGCAACAGAAACAAGGAATCGAAAATCAGTAAATCTAATTACTGGAGCATACGTCTCAGTACAATCATAAGTATTTTTGTCTTGAAAACCTCGAATCATTAGTCTCGCTTTATAAATTATACTTTTTTCAGGATTATTCTTTTTCTTAAATAGCCATCTAGACGTGAGAATATTTTTAGAATTTATTTCTTTTCTTTTTACCAAACACCAAGTATTATTTTTATTTATCGAATTTAATTCTTCCTGAATAGCAAGTTTCCAATTTTCAGAGTCAGATCCATTTAGTGCTTCTTTATAGGACAATGGATCATTTCCAAATTTAAGACTTCAACATTTTCATTTTTATTTTCAAAGTAATCAAGCCAGAGAGATTCAGTTGCATTAAGTGCATTCATTAATTTACTGGGAGACTCTTCAATAGGTTCAAACCAAAATTAATTTTCTCTTTCACTCCCTTCATTTTGCAAAACTGATTTTTCTATTGGTTTTTGGAAAACATCTTCATAAACTTTATTTTCAATAAAATCTACATTTTTGGATCTTTTAATTTTTCCAGTTTCTGCTTCAAAAATCGTGTAAGAGTGTTCATTGCAACCTATCAAGAAACCTTTTGTAGTTCTTTCTTCAAATTTCGTTAAATTATTTGTTTTCAGTATGTGAGCCAAACAACCAAAACGTCTAATATATTTTACAGTACAAGGCTTTTGAAGAAACTCTGTAAATGGACATTTTCCATCAAACGTTTTCTTTGGCGTTTTATTATGAATCTGTACAGCAAATGCAAGCGCCCAAACCCACATTTCTTTTGAAAAACCTGAATCAAAAATTAAACAACAAAGACTTAAATTCAAACGTTCAGCTGTACCATTTAAATTTGGAGTAAGTATATGGTGGAACAGGGCTCAATGTTATTTTTTCTTTTTTCAATAAATCCTTCATGTCTTCAGTCAAGTATTCTGTACCATTATCTAAACGAAATTCTTGTACAGTTGCACTTTGCCCTTTTAATAATCTTACATTATTTAGAAACTTAGAAACAGCTACATGTACACACGTTTTGTCAGGCAAAGGATAAGCCCAAACATATCTGGTAGCATCATCTGTGAAAGTTATAATGTATTTATTACCAAACTGGAAGCTACTTGGAGTAATCGGACCCATTAAATCAGTGTGAATTAATTTAAGTGGTTCCGTATTTTTAAAACAAACTGAAGGACAACTTTTCTTAGTGGCTTTAGCTGGAATACAAACTTCACAAATTTTGTATGTCATCTTCAAATTTAATATTTTTCAATTCAGGAATATATTCAGAAGCAGTCATTGAGTACGTTCTTGAAACATGTCCTAATCGTATGTGCCACATCAGTCCTTTGTTTTCTTAAGTTATTTTATTTTTCGAAGCTGAGGTGTCCTTATTTCTCATCTGTCCCATTTCCTCAAATGAATTAGTCGCTAAAATTGGATCTAAATCAGTAATATTAAAATTATTATTATTTTCATTATTTTGAATCTCTTCATTATTTTCAATTTCATCGTTATTTTGAATCTCATTATTTTTATTATTTTCATTTTGTTGATCTAATGATCTTTTTGCATAATTGTGCTCTTCCTCTACTTCAGCATTTAGACTTTCATCACAAACTTTGTTATCGTGAAACAAATCCTGGGAGTTCTTGCTCCCTTCGTTAGAAACCTTTTCATTTGAAACCAAACTATCATTTTTATTATCTTTTAATTTATTTAGAAACACAAACGAGTTTGTGACGCCTTGGCCAAGGAAATTATTTTTTTGTTTCAAATTCATGCTGTGTAGGCTGTTATTAGAATCATTCAAACAGGACAAGTTTTCATCTTTTTCAAACTGTAAATACCAAAACTTTCCATCAAAAGGACCCTCTATTATTATATTTTCATTTTTGTCTATTAATTTTATACCTTCTGTAGACAATCCTACTGTAACCCCTGTATTTACAACTTTTCTTAGGGATACTATGTTTCTGGAGATGTCAGGAGCAACGAGGACGTTATTTAATTTTATATTTTTATTATTTTCTCTAATCGTATTCAAACAACCTGAACCTTTAATTTTTAAATTAGCTGATTGGTTTTTATTAGCACATTTTATTTCACCAGAATCAAATTTATTAATATTATTTAGAAAAGAATCATTTTTCACAATGTGTTCAGTTGCTCCTGAGTCCCCTATAAATGTAATTAACTCACCATTAGCGTAACTACTTTCAGGCAATTCGAAACAAGTATCGTCAGTTTCAGACAGCATAACAAATCTGTCTCTTCCATCAGCGCTTGTGAATTTTACTTTTCTGTAGTTGTTTTCTCTATGTGGTTGGCTGGAATTACCGCAATTTCGACCTCCAAAACTACCACGAGTATTCCTGCGATTATTACCACGGAACGAATGAAACAGACAACCACAATACGGCTCACGGTCTCGCTGCTTTTCTACACGACCAGATGGGAAATGAGCACTTTGCGGAAAATTAATTGGCAGAGCTGTACACTCTTTTGCGGTGTGGCTTCCTAATTTCCCGCAGTTGTAACAAACCTTCCGGGGATTGGTACAATCTATTGCACCGTGGTGCGGCTTTCCACACCCGAAGCAGCTTATTGGTTTTGTTGAATCATGGGAACCATTTACTGAAGCCGTCATAACTGCTCCTGATTCGTCCACTTGCGCTTTTGATTCAGTTTCAGTCGACTCGATGCTCGCTGCCAAATTCTTCATCTCATCAAACGTAATATTATTTTGAACATCAAACCTATGACAGAGTTCGGGATATCTCCCTTTCATAGCAATACAAAAATTACCAACAATCTTCTCATCTTCGAGTTCAAAGCCCAAAGCCAAAAATCTCTTTGTAGCATCATGAAACCGGTTTGTAAATTTTAGAACATCTTCACTATCAGCCATCACCATGTTCGTCTACTGTCTCTCAAGAGTCATCCTCATGGACATGAGGTTAGGAAACCTGATTTCGCAGATCTTCTTTATCATGTCTAATGGAAGGGTCAGTTCACATAGACTTCGTTTATAGGAGTCATCTACTCTAGATAAAATAAATGTAGAAACAAAATTATTGCGGCCTTTATCGGCCGGATCATAATTGGGTTCACCATTTTCATTGGTAGATTCCAGTAGCAAATCGTCATATTTCGGTGATGCCAATTCTCCTGTCAACATTTTGAACCACACATCAAAATTCATTTCTTGGGTCAGAATTGTAGCAGGATTTGAAGATGGTCTGATGAAATCTTTTTGTTGATTTGCTTCATCTTTAGGCTTCTGACTTTTCGGATTTCAATCTGCGCCTGTATTGCCTTCATTTGTTCTGTTAAGCCGGCTACACACTATTCCATTTTTCCTGTTTCGCTATTTCCTTGTTTCCAACTGTTTCCAAAATCTGTTTCCTGTTTCCTCTAAATTGATGAAACAGGGCTGTCCACACTATTCTTGTTTCACTCTGTTTCATGTTTCCTCAATACTGTTTCACCAATTACCATTTTCCATCTTTTCAGTTGAGGAAACGGAGTGTTGACTGCTGGATGTGGTTTTCAGGGTGTTGAGAGTATTCTCAATGCTTCAACCCTATGGGCAAAATATTTTGAAAACGGATCCGTTTTATTCCGGTTTATAATCCGTTTCTGGATTATAACCCGGAATTTTCCTGTTTTCTGGCTTCTAAAACGGATTTCGAACGGATTGTAATCAGTCTTGCCGGAAATGAGTCCGGATTATTTTCCGTGAAGGCTGTTTAATGATATTTGTTGGCCCGGGTTACAATCCGTGAAACCGTTTTACAAACGGATTTGGAAAAATAATCAAGATGACAAAAATATCTGCAAATTTTCAGATCCGACGGTCGAAAATAAAAACGGACTGACAACGGATAAAATTCTCATTGTCCGTATCATTTTCTCATTTTTTGCCCATCGGGAAGTCGCACAAAACAGCTCATGCCGGCTTGAGGTGCAATTCCAAAAGAAAGTATTCAAGTAAACCAGTGGAGAAAGACCAGCGAAACAGAGTGAAAAGGACGAAACAAGGCGAAATAAAGGCGAAACGCTCCACACTATATGTGGAAAAAAACTTTTTCCACGAAAAAACCCTTTGTGTTTCGTCAAAAAACCGCTCTTGGCGAAAAAGATGACGAAACACGAAAAAGCTTGTTTCCACGAAACATTTATCGGCGAAAAACGTCTACACACTATCGTGAAAACAGGGGGAAACAAGGAAACACGAAACTGGAAATAGAAAAAATGGAATAGTGTGTAGCCGGCTTTAAACTGCTCAACTGTTCTTCCATGATAAACACAAGAACAGAATTATATTATTATGGAAACAGAAACGAATTACCTTTTATTTGTTCTACCCAGCGCCACCACCACGAAAGAATATTAACCGAAAATAAAAGAGTAATTCAAATCGAACGGGAAACTTTATTTATTAATAGAAACGAGAGAATCATTAGAAACGAGAGCAGCATATCATCAGAACGCGTCTGCAATATAATTAATCATCAATAGGAGTGAAACAACATCGAACATTGAACATAAACAGAGCCGAAGCTCATAACAAAACAATGAGTCAAATAATGATAGATGCGCGGTATTCTGTCAATTTGACGTTCCATTTTAGGCATTCTTAAGTTGAACAGACAAGAGTATACAAATAAAAACTTTCAGGAGGCAGGAATGCAAAAAATAAACGGTTGAAGGATGTATAAGTACATACACAAAATCGGACCAGCAAAAATGCCAGGCCAGTTTCACATCAAAATCAAAAATAATTAATTTTGATTTTGACGGATGCTGGGACCCAGCATGGCGAGTTGACTCCTCCCTCTTATGTCGATGGATCTGCGGCAAAAGGGCCAATCTGCATTTGGGAAAATTCAAAATTGGCCCTTTTGACGTAGAACCATCGATGTCATATAAAATAGAAAGGGGTAATTATAAGAGCACAACAGAAAAGAATGTTTGAACAGCAAATCAGTGAGCAGCAAAAAGGAATGTGAGAACAGTAAAAAAAGGTTTGAAATGAACAGCAAATTCGATGTCATATAAAATAGAAAGGGGTAATTATAAGAGAACCATCGATGTCACATAAAATAGAAAGGGGTAATTATAAGAGCACAACAGAAAAGAATGTTTGAACAGCAAATCAGTGAGCAGCAAAAAGGAATGTGAGAACAGTAAAAAAAGGTTTGAAATGAACAGCAAATTCTGCACAGCAGAAAGAATTAGTGGAACATAAAAAGTAAAAATATTTCAGCAGCAAAACAAGAATTGAATGAACAGTTAATGTTGAACAGCAATTAAATTTTTCTCACATCAAAAGTGTAAAAATATTTTTCATTTGTTTTGAAATTAAAATTTTTGAGGCTTTCCTCCAGCAACTGAAAAAACCCTTCTTTTCAACACATTGAAATACTACCTCAGGAGCTCAAAACGATGAAAAATTTGCAAATTTTTCCTTCAAAATTACATTCCGCAACTCATTGGTATACTATACCCTCAATGGAATACAAAACCTATTCACTAAACAACTAAGCTGATAGCCCATGAAGATAATATTTTTGACTTCGACTGTACTCCTTTATCAGGTTTTATTTCAGTCGAAACATGTTCGCGACTCAGTTCAAAATATTTTCCACAATATATACGTACGTTTTTATCATTTTGATAATGTATCAGTTTCGGATTTGGGAGATTCATGTTGATCATAATGATACTTCAAATTTTTTTTTGTGTCCTTTTTTCTTAAAACATTTGACCTGCAAGCATTCACTGGGAATGCCCATTTGGCTCCAGCTTTGTGATGTGCCTCCACAGGCAATAAATGTGCACTTATACTCTGTTCAACTTAAGAATGCTTAAAACGGAACGTCAAATTCACACTTATCAACAATATAAAAATCGGATGTGTGATAAGAAACAAGAAAGTAAAATCGGAAGCGTAGCCAAATATTGTTGCTGAATGTAAACGAGTACCTTTTCCTCTCCCCGGAGCCCTGCAAACTGCAATCCGTTTTAGGCATTCTTAAGTTGAACAGAGTATAGGGCAGAAATGCAAGCGCATGCGCCGGGCAATGGCAAAGAAAGCACTTTTATTACGTAGTGCAGTAATTTTTGTCATCTAACAAATTTCTTTCTTTCTTTTTTTTTTATACTCAATTTGATTATTTTTACTTTGGAGGTTTGCTGCTGAATTGACGCATTTTGCTGCTTAATGAATGCATTTTGCTGTTCAACATTTTTTTTACGGTTCTATTTATTATTTGCTGTGCAATCCTCAATTTGCTATTCAATGTGCTTTTTTCCTATGCATTCTTCTGTTTGATGTGGGATTCTCATTTTGCTGTGATTAAATTTTTTCCACTGTGTTAACTATCTCTATTTGCTGTGCTCTAAAATTCAACCCAAATAGAAAAATATGATATGTGAGGCGCTATGGGAAAACCCACCTTAGGGTGAAGATCACGAAAATTGGTTTTTGGTGTGAATTGAATTGGTGACGTCATATGTAAGCTGTAGAGACCGTCCGCGCGCCGGTAGGACAAATAACCGCTGAGAAATATCAGTTGGCGCAGACGGAAAAATGAAAATGCCAGAAAAACGCTTGAAAAAGCGGCATTAAAATATGAGCAGTGTTTATCGTCGTATCAATTGATTCTTGTCCCTACTAGTGAAGTCAAAATATGAGATTCTTACATGAAATTTCATGAGGAATCCGAATTTGAGGATAAGAACACCCGTTGAGCACATTCAAGAATCTTTTTTTGTTGAAATCTGTTATACAAAATTTTAATCTTGTACATTTTTGCCTAAAGGTAACCAAAAAAATTAAAATTCGGATTTTTTTTTAATAGTATCATATAGAGGAAGCTTCAGTGTACTAATTTCACTAAGGAAAAATTTTTTTAATTTTGACTTTTTTCACTTACATGGCTTTTCTGAGAAATTTTGTTTTTCATCCGAAAGTGGGTTATCCTGTAGCGCCTCACGATTATAATAAATCTTATTGCGTTAACACAATTCGCCAGTCAACCCACCTACAGAGAGTGTGACAGTTCGCAACTGAAAGTGTAAACCACCATGGTCATACCATGGTGACTTTGATGACAAAAAGTATGAAGTTTTGAAATTTTGCATGGAATATTATATTGCATGGAATATTATATAAAATATGAAATATTCGTTTATATAATATTCCATGGAAAATTGTAAAACTTCATACTTTTCGTTATCAATATCCTCTGTTTACTACTTTCGCCACCAGGTGGCGTACATTCGGGTTGACTGGTGAATACTATCGTTTTTCAGCTCAAATATGAACACGTGATTTGTATTAATAAAAGAATTTTAACAATTAATTTGAATGCAGTGATAAAATTTATTATGTTTACATATACCTACACTACTAATTATGTCTTAATTTTTATTTTCATTAGGTAATGCAAATTTTTTATTCAAGATTTGATACAATTTTCAAACAATTTCAACATCAAGTAATCACAAAATATATCTTATATTATACTTCAGATATGAAACGCGATTATCTCACGGATATTTGTTAGAGTTCGGAACCCGTACCCGTAAGATATGGCTTTAGCTTTCGGCTTTAAGCTTCTGACCTTAAAAATAAAACTTGGGCTTTCAACTTTAAACTTTTTAAATAGGAATTTTAGCTTTTGGGTTTTGCTCGTTTCAACTAAAATTGAATGACTTTTGGCTTTCAACTTTCAGCTTTTCACAAAAATATACTTTTTTACAGGAAATTTAATGCTAAATTTGAAAATTTAGGAGAAAATTTACGAGGCGCGTTCCAAAATTCTGTTCGCACGTTTCATATCTCCGGCCCTGGTAACACTGATGCAACAAAATTTTAACTGGAGTATCAGCACCCTCATGACACATTACCATAAAAATTTCATGGTCCTATCATGTTTCAATCTTGAGTGATAATAATTTGAAAATGAGCAGTAGAATATAAGAGCCATCCAAGTATGGGATGCAGGGTTTCTCTTATTTTCCCAATTTAAAAGGTCCAAAGTGAACAGCTACAGAGTCGACAATATGCATCGGAATGTGTACGGATATGAGAATGTGTTGGCCAGGCGCACTGCTCAAAATTCAAAGAAACAGGGTGAAGGAGGACGAGAATAATACGAGTACCACAAAAAACCAAACCGATAGCCCAAGCCCTACAACCACAAAATATAGGTGTATGTGTGCGTGTATGTGTGTGTGCGCTTAGTGTTGACTGTAGGCAGACGCTACATGCTTACTGCAGTACACCAGCACACAGTCGCGTGATTTTTACTCAACATTAGCCGTACTAAAATTTTTGTGGTGTATGAAAACTTTTGCATGGCAATTTCTCCTTTATTCTGCCGGTTCAGATGTGCGCCTTGGGAAAAATTTGTTGTGAGACACTTTTAACCACTCCTCTTCATTCACTGACCTTGCTTCATCTAATTACCATCGACTCTAGCCATTGGAAGCTGAATCGTGAGGAAAAAATTTGCTTTTAATGATGTTATTTGAGAAAAAAAAACAAAATTCTTTCAAAATTTGGACAGAGCATTTCATCAAGATTACATTTAAAAACTTATACTGCGCCATAATAGCAGTCTTGATGGCTTGGTACATGGTGTGGAAAAGTGCCTGAAGTCTCTTCTTTCCAATGAAACCAATTGCAGGTCTCTATCTCTGTTAGCTTTTAAATGGTGGGGGGTGCGAACCTACTTTTGGAACGCGCCTCGTAGTTGAAAATTTTTATTTTTTTATTAATTATTTGATTAATTTCTCTGTTTACACACTTTACCTACGTGATTTGTGCTTTTTTTTTGTAAGAAACTAAAAAGCTGTATAAAAGCCATAAAAATACGGCTTTTGCTTTCAGCTTTTGACTCATTGTTTTTTTGATGGCTTTCGGCTTCCAGGTTTTGGCTTTTGGCTAGCTTCCAAACTCTGATATTTATTGACTACAATGAATGGATTCCATTTAAAATATCCAAATAACACGCATTTACCTGATGGGCGGGATCTTACAAAAATTGCAAAATGAGCGAAGTATTGTAATCGTCCAGCCTTATCAACTCGCGCTTCAGCTATTTTATAACTACAATTAGGTTTTATTTCAGTAGAAATGTTACTACCTGATTCATTTCCTTTTTTAAGTTCTATACAATCTCTAACAACCATATCAGTATGTAAATTGCTGATAATTCCTTCTGGTGTATACTTAAAATCATGAAGTATAGCAAGCAGATCAAAATTATTAGATATTGTAGTTATAGCCCATCTAATATTATAATCTCCCGTTATGTTTTTAAATACTAATTCAGAAGTAGCAATTCCAGATTTTACGCATCTTCTAGGAGCAATCATGTATATATTTTCATCAGAATTAGCTATAAATGTAGGATTATTTTCATCTTTACTAGGAGTTGGATATTTTTCTTCTATTCCAAACTCGTCTACTACTATTAAAATATTCAATATTTTTGAGGCTCTTGGTTCGGAAACTTTGGATTCCAATGTAGTATTTGTTGCAAGAACAATTTGAAAAGTTGCAATACCTAATACAGTTATAAAAAGTAGTCTATTCACCATGTACTCGAACATTCGGACAACTGAAATCAAACAATAAATTACCTAATTGATATAATTTCAACAACTATATTTTCTTCAACTGTTAATACGACTCCGAAAAAAAAACAGAGTGTGTCATAAACTTCAACTTTAACTTCATCTCGGTGTAGGCAGGCATTATTAATATCGCCGCGACGCCGCTAGCATAGGGGAGGGTCGGGCAATAGGAAACAATTTTTTTAAAAATCTTTTATTTCAGCAACTATTATACCTAGAAACCGGAATTTGGTTTTACTCTATAGAAAATACCCTCCTCTATCCATTAACATACAGTAGTAGGCTATACGAGACATCTTTTTTCTATAAAAATTGAATATTCCAAACTTTCCTTTTTTGAACTATTTCTAAAATGCCCGGGCAATAGAAACCATGTCTAATTTTCTGTTTTTATGACAGAAACAACTTCCCAATCACCAACAATGTGCAATGTGACGCACATATTGAGGAGAAATGTGACTTTTGTGACACTGATGTGACCTATAATGTTTCCAGTGGGTCACATCAGTGTGCAATTACAAAAATACAAATTCATAATTCAAAATCATAATTGGTTCCCATTGCCCGGTTCCTATTGGCCGGAAATAAATGACTGCAAAATTAATTTAAAAACATTGGAAGTTGATGAAAATCCTTTCTATTTATTCGACAAGCTGATAAAATTCTGAAGAAAATAAGATGCCCGCGGAGTTCCGCCTCAATTTGTTGAAAAATGACGCCATGTTTAAGTTTTTCCTTTCAACAAAAAAACCAAGTGCGTCAAAAATGTTTTCATTCGTAAAAAAAAAATATATGCAACCAAAACTTTTTTTTGCCCCAAGTGTGGCGCACCTGAAAGGCTTTCAACGCGCAGCATCGACAACATACAACAGTTAGCTGCGACGTAATCGAGCTGGTTCCTATTGCCCGACCTTCCCCTATATATGAAAATAATCATTAAAAGTGTATTCCCGGGTGAGATGACCAAAATTGCCCCGAACCCCAATCGGCCCATTAACCAAGTCAAGTTGTTACTAATGTAAAAATGAGATTTTAAGCTGAGTTTCAAACCTTCTACCTTTTCGCCTATAGCCCATGTTGCCCAAAACATGATTTTTCAGAAAGTAATTTTTTATTATTTTTTCTGAATGCCATTGTAATGTAGGAAGCCTATCTATATTTGAAAATAGTCCCTCATATTTTTTGTCTATTGCTAAGATCAATTTTAACCCTGTCAAGAAACAGTATTATAGCAAAGTTGAAAAGTTTTCGAATGGCCAACTCACAAGGCACCTTCATATGGCCGGACAGAGGAGTACAATGCTGACTTATGTGGGCTGCAAATTTTATACTGCGTCCACACCCGAACATTTTCTCGCCAAAAAACGGCCAATGAACATTTTACCATTCATTCATTTTCAACTCAAATATAAACACGCCATTGTTATTAAAAAAATAATTGACAATTAATTTGAATGTAGTGATGAAATTTATTAATGTAAAATGTTTATGTACTTAAGTAGCCTACTCTACTAATTATAAGTTTAATTTTCATTACAGCAAATTTTGTATTTAAGATTTGATACAATTTTGAAACAATTGTAACATCAAGTAATCACAAAAGGTATCTTATGTATGTAGTAATTCAGATATGAAATACGATATTAAGCTACAATAAGAAATGGATCCCACATGAAATATCCAACTAACACGTATTTCCCTGTTTTGCGGGATCTTTCAAAAATTCCAAAATGAGCGAAGTATTGTAATCTTCCAGGTGTATTAGCTCGCGCTTCAGCCATTGTATAACTACAGTTAGCTCTTATTACAGCAGGAATGTTCTTATTCGTCGATTCTGCTGTTTGCGAAGATTGGACGCAATCTTTGGTAGCTGTACTAATATCCAGACTGCTAATAATTCCTTCCGGGTAATATTTGAAATCATAAAGTATAGCAGATTGATCAAAATTATTAGATTCTGTAGTTATATGCCATCGAATGGTATCTCCTACCATGTTTTGAGAAAATAATTCAGAAGTAGCCATTCCAGATTTGACAAATCTTCTAGGAGCAATCATGTATATATTTTCATCGGCATTAGTTATCATTGTAGGATTATTTTTATCTCCACTACGACGTGGATATCTCTCTTTTATTCCAGACGCGTCAACTACTATTAAAATATTCGATATTTCTAAGGATATTGACCTTATTCCTCTATCCAATGTAGTATTCTGTGCAAGTACAATTTCAATAAATGCAATACCGAATACAGTTATAAAAAGAAGCCTATTCACCACATGCTCAAACATTCCAACAACTGAAATCAAACAATAAATATGACTATATTTTTTTCAATTGAAAATATGACTTACTCGTAGAAAGAATACAATACCGTCGAATGGGGCGACTTTACACACTTTTTTAATGTTTTTCAACTTTGTCCTTTAAAAACTCCTCCAATTTTTAAGCTATTGAAGTGAATTTGATTTTAAAATTTAGGTCTAACATTTCTCAACACAATTGTAAAAAAAAGTTTTAGTTTGCAGCCTTCCTTCTATTTTTTATGATTTTTCAAAAAATTTGTGTAAAGTCACCCCTCAATGGGGCGACTTTACTCATCAATTTGTTATTGACGGGTTATTGATGGGTGGGGAGGCAAAATTTGAGGATGTTTGTACTCAGACATACGATTGAAAAGAAACTAGTCAAGTACCAACTTCAACCGTGTGAAACCGAACTGAATATTTTGAGTGTCATTAGTTTAAAAAAAAGACGAATAAGAAAAAGGAAAAAACCATATCGCCGCTTTATTTTCTTGTTCTGTTACTGGGTGAAGTGAGGTAGGGGCGGCGATCTTTTTTCTCTTTTCCTCCTTCTACCTGCTTCGATCCAAATCGTATTTCGGTTTTAATTTTTGCCTGGCAATTTATTTATTGGGCTAAAACGAAGTGGGTAAAGTCGCCCCTTGAATGTAAAGTCACCCCATTCGACGGTATGTCATAAAGAACATTAATACGGATAACCAGATATTACAGATAATTCCTAGTCATTTTTTATTTTGCCGTGATTTTCTATATTTACGATTTTTTCTCAGTCTTGCCTAGGCCAAACAAAGAATGATCCGATTTTCAACGCCATATTAATAATGCCTGCCAGAACCTGCTGGAACCGGAGGACAAAATAGATTAAAAATAGCTGCAGCCTTCACTGAAGTTTTGTGAAGGCGAAAGATGAATTCTCGTTTACAACAGGAGATTATAAAAAGTATCCAAAAATGTTTCTTTTAAAAACCAAATTGTTTGAATATGAAGCGCATAGAAACTTATAAATATTTCTCATAAATTTATGAAGAAAATGAGTATGTGTTCTATTCTATGTTATAAGTAGGTATGATGACGTCATCATAACATTGGACTCTGATGATGACGTCATCCTAACATTGGACTATCACGGAAGGACCAAAACTGACGGACATTACGTTTTGGGCGGACATTATGTTTTGGGCGGACATTATGTATTGAAATTGACTAACGCCCAGTACAAAGAATTTATCTTCAATAACGTGCGCCTCCTGTGTTATATCTGGGTATGATGACGTCATCATCTGCGTTTCCTATGTGATACGTAGGTATGATGACGTCTCATCTGTGTTTACTATGTTATAAATAGGTATGATGATGTCATCCTAACATTGGACTATCACGGAAGGACAGGATATTATGTTAGAGTTAGACCGGACATTATGTTTTGAAATTGAGGAACGCCCAGTACAAAGAATTCATCTTCAAAATTCGTATAATCCATTTTATGAATTTTGTCTAGGTAATATTAACATGGTCTAGATAGTTTACATATTCATTTGTAAATTTACATCAGATTTTTTTATTTTCTAAATTTTTCATTTGGACTATATCTTCCAGTGGGCAATATGTATGATGGCTGGACAATCATGACCTTCCGATTTATTATCAATTTTGACCACCGGTTCAGGCAGGCATTGTGAATATGGCTAGGCAAAACATGTAGTAATTCATTTTGACTTGTCAACTTTGATATAAATACGTAAATAACACTAATGCCGGCAAATTAAAAAAATGGCCAAAATTATATATTCTGACTAGAAATCAAAATTGACTGCGACAGGTATAAAACCAAAGATGAATTTAAAATAAGCCTTATTTAAAATGTTTGTTCAGTCAGCTTGACTGGAAAAATATAATTATAATGGTGGAAATAGACCGCAGTTGTTAACATGTTTTCCACACAATTTCTAAAACATCGACAAATGTTGCAAAAAACCATCTACACCAAACTTCTGGCGAACATATAAACAAATAATTTCAACACGAATTTCCCGATCCAATTTGAATAGGATATTAACACACATCAGGGATGGAAATGATCAAATCTGTTTCGTTGGTGGTACCGTTATAATGTACCCCTTGATTCGGTACCGTTATCAATATATAACACTATAACATCATTTCGCTATCGTTATGGTACCGTTATGGATATCATTTTTGTCCTTTTTTTTTTATTTTTTTTTTTTAGTGGTGGAGTGTAGCAGTAGTGTAGTATAGTGTGTGTAGCAGAAAGAAAGCATTGTTCATTACTTCATTTGCTCAACTAAAAACTCAAAAAACTCAAAATAATGAAAATAAAATAACACAAAATAACATTTTGAAATACAAAAGTTGGAAAGTTGAAACTTGAAAGTTTAAAATGTGAATCAAAGTTTGTAACGTTATTTTATAGATAAGTACCGTATTTCCGTTTTTTGTTACATTATTGTGAAGGGTGGTACCGTTACAGTAACATTATAGAAAATGGTTTCAGTACCACTACCATAACGTTATTTATAACGTTATAACGTAACGTTTTCCATCCCTGACACACATTTCAGAATTTAATGACAAAAAATGGTGTTGAATGGGAGAACAATGGGCAAAATGATAAAAAAATGTAATGAACGAGATTTCAAACAATTCACAGTAAAAAATGACTTTCAGCATTATAATAAATTTTGAGAACATTAAATTAATGAACTAAAATTATGTAAAATTAATGACAAAACGTGTAAGGAACTAAAAAAAAAATGTATCAAGTATTAAAAAATTAGAAAAATTATTGAATAATCAATGCCCTTAAGGCTACAGTAGATCGGCCTCTTTTCCTTTTTTGGCCCAAGGGTACAGCCTTTGCTTCTAATGGCACAACTGTGATGAGATCAAAAAATACATCGAAATTGAATACATTTATGCAAAAAGGGCCTATAGGCCTAGTTGTTATAGGCCTTTTTTGCAAAAATATGCGCATGATGGTGTGACGTTCCGTGACTACCTATCCAGCAAATATTACGTTCGTGGATACATCCTACACCATATTATGACGCGCAAATGCTCGGGGAGAGGAAAAGGTACTTGTTCACATTCAGCAACAATATTTGGCTACGCTTCCGATTTTACTTTCTTGTTTCTTATCACACATACAATTTTTATATTGTTGATAAATGTGAATTTGACGTTCCGTTTTAGGCATTCTCAAGTTGAACAGAGTATAATCGAATGTTCATTTTTTTTTGACAGTTGTGCAACAATTTTTTTAATGTACTCGAAAATATATCAATAAATTTGCAGAATGGCCGCTGAAACTTTTTTTTTTTCATTGAATAATGTTCCAAATCTATGGGTTTAGCTTCTAGATATGTTTTAAAGATCAAAACTATGCTTTGTTTTTGAATTTTGAGTGACGAAATTTTGTTTTACTGGAAAAAGGCACATAAATTTTGATTTATTGAAAAAGGGCACGTAAAGTGCCTGCACGTTTGCTGCGTCAACTCCAGCAGAAGTCAAGTTTTTGATTGTCGATTTGCGCCATTTTGCACCCTAAGAATAATGTGTTTGTCACCTCCATACATTTCACTACTTCATTTATGAGTTTCTACCTTTATTTATCATTTTAAAACTCAAAAATATTTTTTCTCAACATTGCATTTTTGCGTATGGGCCCTTTTTGCATAAATGTATTCAATTGTATTCCAGCGCTCAACGGAATATTCCTACACTACCAAAGTGTGTTTATAAAACCATTGTCTTTGATTAAACTCGACTAATACAGGGTGCGGAAAAATGACCGGACACATTTGTTTTTCCAATTATATGCGTAAGACAAAAGATAGAGACATGCGGTTGGTTTTAAATTAAAATTCACTCTTTAAGGTTACATATGAAATGAAATTTCACTCACATGTTGATCATTTTGCCCAGCACAATTGCAAATGCGTAAAACTCAATTTTTCAAGACTTTTGCTGAGCAATAATCATATTTTTCCCACTAATTTCTTACGTATTCAGCCAGCTGGTAGGGAATTTATATTCCGTTCAACTTAAGAATGCCTAAAACGGAACGTCAAATTCACATTTATCAACAACATAAAAATCTGATATATGATAAGAAACAAGAAAGTAAAATCGGAAGCGTAGTCAAATATTGTTGCTGAATGTGAAAGAGTACCTTTTCCTCTCCCCGAAGCACTGCAAACTGCAATCCGTTTTAGGCATTCTCAAGTTGAACAGAGTATACCTCCTCGCGCTAACCATGAAGAATGTCACACGTGCAGAATTCCCCTCCCCGGTCAATTTTATCCATCACTGGTAGCATTTAGCGGAAGAAATTGCAAAATAATGTAACCATTGCCTGGCAAAGTTAAAAAATTGGATTTTACACCTTCAAAAATGTGTTATGCAAAATGGTCAACATGAGAAAGTGATATTGTATTCAGTAGCGAATCAAAGTAGGGATATGGAGTTGAAATCTTCCCTTAAGGCCTTGAATTTCATCAAAAAAAGGCTGAATAGAAGATTTTTAGTTTTTTGGGAATTTTTTGGGAATGAATTCATGTCTTAGCTCCTCCCTTTAAAAATTTACAGGTGCGTCACTGATTGTATTTCATATGTAACCTTAAGGAATGTTGTTTTAATTAGAAGCAACCGCATGTCCTTATCTTTTTTCTTATGCGTATAATTCAAAAAACAAATGTAGTCGGTCATTTTGCCGCACCCTGTACTTCATTCATTTTATTTTTTTTGAACAATCAGAGTTGAAAACTAAGTAAAATGTAACTTTATCAATTTATATATGTACAATAAGTTTATGTTCCTTGATCTCTACTGTTAAAATGTAAATCTCTTGTACACAAAATGGGAAAATGAACCGATTTTCTTGCGGAGCTTGCTGCTCTGGAGTTTCTTCTCGTTCTTCTTTTATCGTATTCATAATAATTATCAAAATATGTGGAGTCGAAATTTTTCAAGTAACACCCTTAAAGGTAACATGTGTAAAAAAAAATTCTAATCGATAGGGTATTGGGCATTTACACGTAACGTTATTTTTGTTGTTATGGAGGACAGTAGTTGTTTCCTATTGCTCATACCTAGTGCCAGACCGTTCGTCCGTTGAGTATCTACCTACATGCAGTGATCAACTTGATAATTTTCAGTACCTCACATCTCATAAGCAGTGCAACATATGAGGGTAGTTCAAATATAAACTGGAAAAATTGAAATTGCCAAGCAGGGGTGAATTTTGGTGCGAATGGCACTACAGTCTGTTAGATACATTGTCCACTCACTTCCCTGACGGCATAAATCCGTTCTGTCTTGAAAAAAATGTCTACAAGAATATGGAGTGAAATGGAAGTAAAGTTTTCCTCTGCACAACATTTTTACTGCCTTACTACAACGCGCAACCATGTATAACGCAACACACGCACACATGTCTTTCTCAACAGATTGGGGTGAGTATGGAGGGTGTTCCAACTTCTCGCTGATCAGTTAGGAAGGACATGTGTGCGTGTATATTGAGTTGTATACGGTCGCGCGTTGTTGTGAGGCAGTAAAAAATGTTGCGCATCGAAATAATTTTCTTCTAGTTCATTCCAAGTTTTCGGATCCATTTTTTTCAAGATGGAGCGGACTTATGCAGTCGGGGTAGTTGGTGGAGAATGTCTCTAACACAGGGAGTTGCTATTTGCACCGAGTCTAACCTCTGCTTGTTGGTATTTAATTTTTCCGGTTAATATTTGAACCACTTAAGTAGATAAACACGAGTTAATATGCAGGAGGAGAGCTTCACGGGGTAAATATGTTATATCTGTCTTCGGGCGCTCCCAGGATTACCAGTTTCTGGTATGAAAGAGAGCTTATTCCACACATAATTAGCTCATTTTGGACTATAAACAATATAGGTACAAGTACCTTCTTCATTGTCAAAGAATGTTGAGCTTTTATGATTCCAATGCAAAACTTCAGTGATTTTTAAGCACAATGTATACTTGGATAATATTTAAAATACGAGTAATTAAGTACACCTATTCCATGTTCTACCATGCAGTTAGATGTAGAAAGCTACAAATATCAACGTAGGTAAGTAAAATCTTCACGTTAAGCAAAAAGCCGATAAGAACAAATTTTTATATGATTCTGTGAAGGTCCGTCAGTAGAGTTCTTTGACTATAAAGAGTATACGGACTAAAGAAAATGATGAGAACGTGAAGATAAATATAGGGTTGAGATTTTATGGACCTAACCTTTTATGTACCAATTCACCTTATTGAGAATAGATTCTATAGTTTTTCGAATCAGAAAATTTCCAGTAAAATGGGCCATATTTGTAAAAGCAATTTTCTTTTTTCACCTTCGACTTATTAGAGCGCTATACTCTGAGAGAAAAGGGTAGTAGGCCTTCATACTTATTATTAGTACGTTGTAAAGTCATTTTTCTCATCGAGGTAACAAAAATTATTATTTTTTAGTAATAAATTTTACATGATAGTATGTACTACAAAGATACGAGAAGTATCAAGTATGTTATACTACTCTATAGCAGTTTCTACTACAATTTTGAATTGTCCCAGTTTTCCTATCCTAAAATAATAAAAAGTACTAGTGACATTTCTCTCAGTATGGAGCACTTTTTAGCTTGTTAAGAATATTTTTCAAGCATTTTTGCCTTATGGCCAATTTTAGTTTTTTTTTCTTTTTGAAAACATGAAAAAAAAAAAAATTAGGATTTTGATATTTGTGTATTGTACTAAAAAGTAGCAATTAAAAAAAAAAAATGAAAAAACGCACTTATTTAATAGATTTTGGTTAAATAGTGTAGGTATTGGTTTTTGTGTACGGTCCCCAACGAACAAGCCAAAATCTATAAGTAAGTATACTCATATATTTTTTTACATTACCTATTATACCTAATTTTCCATTTTCATTTCATTAATTGTTAAAAAATTTTTTGCCTTTTTGTGGTCCTTTTTCCCAGTTGTAGTCGTAATTAATGAATGAGGAAAAAGTTTGAAAAAGTAGAATAGCCAAAAAATATTGAAACTGTCCAGCTCAGAGAATGTTCTAGCATCGAATCTAATTTTACTGATAAGTCGTTGACAGCAATGTGAAAATAAAACCATAGAGGTATATCTTATATAATAAAATATATTCATCTTTGAATGAGACAGTTGTGTAATTGTCCGTTTTGTAATATGAATATCTGTTGATTCATTAGCTGTTATTGAAATTATTTATAATTCGTTTAAAGATGTCCTATCTATATAATGAGTAATTTAATCATGTTTTTTACGACTAATTTTATTTTCAAGGTATAATACGAGTACTTAATTGATGCAGTGTATTTTAGGTGAAATTTTTCTTTCAAAATTTACTAAGACAATTAAAAATTCAAAACGAATACTTATGCAATTGTAATCAAATAAGAAAGAAGGATAGAATAATTGAAAAAATGTGAAATGTGCGGTGCATTAAATTATGGAATTTGGAGAAAAATTTCGAAACAATCATTTTTGAAATTCATGTTTCTTTCTCATTTACGATTCGTTACATTTTCTATCACCAGGTGGAGACTTTTTCATTGGACAATAAGTTTACCAATTTGTCTGTTAATTTGGCGGTTTTGTACCATTCGATATTTATGATAATTCACTTACCCATATTGGCGGATTTATGATTCTCAAAATATCTGGCTTGAAAAAAAAATGAAATCTAAAATCGGTAGACAGTGAAGGTCTTGTGGTAACTACGAGATTCAATAGTTTGATTGAAAATTTTCCATCTGCAAAAATAGAAAAATGTCATACAAGTTACTCGAATTCATGAATTTGAAGCGAAAGAAATTTTATATTACGAGTAAGTATACAAAATTGCTTCAAAATCAACGTCTAAAAACCTGCAGCTTGAAAATGTTGAATGTATGCAAGTTTTAGACAATTTCTTTGGCAAATAGGTATGTTGTGAATTTGCGTTTTGGCATTTAAAATAGTAATTTTCACGAGTTTTTACTCGTAGCTCAAAAGTACACTAACGATTCTCTTTTTTTCTTTGCTGAGTTTTGCACTGAATATTTTCTTCAGTTTGGATGTGTTACCCTTGAACATTACGAACCTGTTTTTTTTTTTAATTCTAATTTTTTTCCCGTCTGTTTTTACATCCTTAAACAAGGAGTATTTTGAGACCCTCCAAAAATGTTCTAAAATTTTGAAAATAAAAAAGAAACGCTTAATCATGACATAAAGGATTATGTTCAAGAATAACATATCCAAATTTAAGCTGATTTGTAAAAAACTCAATTTAGCAAAAAATATACTTAGTACTTAAATCGTTAACCACTAGAAACGGGCAAAGGTAGAGAATGCCCCATACTTATTAGGTTTGGCAAAAATGTTGCCAAAACCTATTACAATCGCTTTCTTTTTCTTCATCATTTCCATCGTCTTTTCTAGGTTTGTTTTCTTCATATTCATCGTTTTTGACTTTTCTAGGTTTGTTTCATTTTTCGTTTTTTCTTGTTTTGAGTTTTGACACTTTTTCTCTGACTTTTTGATGTCTGGGCTTTTTCCTCATTTTATTTTGCTTTGTTGATTTTTTTTTTTAATTTCATTCGTTTGATTTATTATTATTATTTAAAATTTTTTTTTTAATTTTCTTTCTCTTATCGTTTTATCTTTTCCTTTGTTTGCCAAACCTCTTGGAACTTTTTCAAGTTGCTTATTTAAGCAGGGTCTTTACGCCATAGCGCCATTAACGTTTTCACAAAGCCAAAAACTAATTCCCTAAAAAATATGAATCAATGGAATGCAATGCTGCTGTTCATACGAGCACTAAAACTTTTTCACATTCCCAAAGCCGTTTTCACTTTCCATAAAAGATGGAACAATAATGGAAAGAGTATGAAACATGTTTTTACTCTGTGATAAGAAATGCTTGTTTTTTATCTTCTATGTATTTCTTCATGTTTAAAATTTTTTTCTATGTTTTAATACAGTCCCATTCCAATAAATTTTAACGGACGGTAGAAATAGGACGATTTCTTTTTGATAATAAGTGAATATTTTGTTCTCAGCTTTGTGAAAATGTTAACGGCGCGTATAGACCCTGCTTTATACAATGCGTGAGAAATGAGATAGACTTTACTATAAATTCACAACCTGGATGGAAAAAAAAAAAAAAGCAGCATACTAAGATATATTGAGGTGCCCAAACACCAAACATTATAAAAGATTGGAAACGTTTCACTGGTTGGATGTCCAAAAAGGATCATAACCATAGGAACCACTACTCACCTACAAAAACGTTTAGCCATGTTAACTAGGGGAAAACATATGGATGAAATGTATTGAAGGACCACACCACTACATGCTCAACACCTCACCTATCCACCATCTTACTCCCTATCTATTACTTCATCATAGTAGTTTTACAAACACACATAAAAAAGAGATAAATAGAAACGATACCATATTAATATCTGTTTATTGGCAGCAACAAACAAGCAATCCAAAGACAGAGTAGGGATCAACGTTTTAGCACTCAAACAAACATACAATGAAACCTCCCTTAACAGACACTCCATCAAGCGGACACCCCCAATAAACGGACAAAAATCTTGGTCCCGTGCAGTGTTATGGCAAAAATACATTGTAACCTCTGATAGGCGAACATTCTATTAAACGGACAAAAATTTTGCCACTCAAATACTGTAAATGCATAAAAATGAAGAAAAAAAAAAGAAAAAAGTAAGATAAGACACACCTATTCTAAGCCTGAATGAAAGTGTAGGTATGTCATAGCTTGTTCATTCGGTGTTATTGCTTCAGTGTATTGTGAAAATGAGTTCTAAATGTACGTGTCCATCCTTATCGGATAAAATTGAAGTTTTAAAAGTTCATGAAGATGAAAAATTAAGTGTTCGAGCTCTCGCGGAACAGGCAAACTACAATTACGTCATTTTTTAAATAATTTTCATATGTCCTATTATGTGCTTATATACTTATTGTTTTCCAAGTTCAACTTTTTTTTTTTTGTTAAATAAAATGACGAAACTTTAAATAAACTCTATTTGGACACTTTCCTTTTTACACTCCTATAGCGGACACTCCCTCTAAGCAAACACCTCCAATTAGCGGACATTTTCTCCAGTCCCGAGGTGTCCGTTGTTAAGAGGTTTCACTGTATTACGAATTGTTCAGCAAAAAGAAAGAAAATAATAATTTGAAACGATAAACAAAAATAGTAACAACAATACGATCATCAAAATGAGAACTATTAAAAGAAGTGAAAATAGTGACATTTCAAAAAAGTTGTTTAGGTGCAAAAAATAAACGAGAGACGAAAATTAACGACCCTGCATATTCCTAAGGAAAAATACAATTACATGAGGTATCGAAAATCAAAACGTTAATCGCTAAAGAGGGAAATGCATGAGGGAGAAATCAAGGGGAAATATAATTAAAATTCCCTTATGCTTACAGAACGTCAATCAGGGTAGGATCGAAATGAATAAAAAAATAATAATAATAATAAATAGAAAAAAAATCTTTTGTGACCAAAATTTCAAACAAGTTGGTAATCCATAAAAAAAAAATAAAATAAAAAAATTTAAATTTTGCATGACCGCTCTTTTTGGTCGCCTCAATATAAAGCGATTTTTCACTAATAATGGTTTTATTGATTCTCACAGAAACTGTGTGGCTGTGATTCCATATTGAGAAAAATTCAAAGGAGGAAAAACAATTGGCTAGTGAAATTCATTTAGAGGTAGAAAAAATTACTCATGAATAAAATTTTTATGACGTTAATGTAATCTAGCTAATCTGTATTAAATTTTGAAAAATCTTGGAAAGAGAGCAACAAACTTTTAGTTTCAGTTGTTGGGAAAAACACTTAAAAATCATAAATTATTTTACTTACCAAAATCACAACGATTCTCAGTGGCATAAAACTCGATACTGATTTTACAGTCAACTTGATTCATTTTATATACTGCTGAAAAATTAATCAATTTGATAAGTTGATAAATTGATATTGTTGTGAGGAGATAGAGGCCTTCCTCTAGCTCCACCATGAGACTATGCGCATGCCAGCGCACATGTTTGATTGGTAGTGGGGAATCGGTGAGAAATGGAATGGGGATGCGTGGTTAGGGCTGGAAACGACCAAAAATTTTCCACATACGAGTAATTATGGGTAATTTCATATTCCATGAATCATTTGATTTTCCTTCAATAAATTGTTGTGCAGAATGTTGATAACTACTGTACAAAGTATGAGGGTATTAAATATTATCGTAAGTTGCGCATACATAATTAATGAGATTTTTCCCCCTTGATAATGATTTGTTTTCGAAAAAAATTCCAAATTACTTATCTGAGTTTTTTAACGTTTTATTCGACCTTTCAATGTTGTTGAGTGCAGTCTCAATTGGTATAGAACAGCTTTTTTTTTTGAAAAAATCAAGCTGCTCTTTGGATTAAAGAAAGGTACATGCCGTTGACCTGAATCCAAAAATGTGGCAATTTAATTATCCACAGAAAATGCCAGCACTTCTCAACATTAGCTACGAGAATTATGAGTTATGTCGTCGACTACTGGATATAGCTCTACATTCAATTGTGATTAATACGATTTCCTGACCATCCTCAGTAGGAAAAGAAAAACTGCTTTGTTCATGGCATGGAAACTGTTTTTATCACATGATCCGTTTATACTGTCTAGCGAAGTAACGGATGAATGTCCTGCTAGTGAAACTGTAGACAGTGGACACCCCCAGTTTCTGAATATACTGTGAAATTTCTTATTGACTAGCCTATATGGAATCCATAATCCGAATACCACAACACACTATCATGAAATTATCAATTATAGATCAAACATTTTCATGGGAAATACGCTCTCAAGGCATGAGATACAAAAAGAAAAAACTGATTTTATTCGAAAACCTGCTAAAAAGCAATTTTATGGCCCAAAGTACTGGAATTAGTACGTTGATATGCTTAGAAAATGCTCCATTGTAGTAGCGGTTGAATATACTCATATGCCATTTAGTCTATATTAATTTTTCGAAAGGTTCCATCTAAACCAAATGATAAAAATTCTTGGGAAATGTAATCATCCCTTGGTCGTTTGTTCAGTTCAGCTTGGACATTTTTTTCAGATTCGAACCATCCATCAAATTGCTTCATATATTCAAACCAGTTATCCGGACAACAGAACCCAATTAGGCCAAATCATTTCAAGTGCCAGGGTTTTTTTTTTAATACAATTATTTTTGTGATATACTTATTCATGAATTTTAGAAGAAAAAATTGCTGTTCTTACTCTCCCCAACATCTTTCCGGATAAAATATGTTTCGTCATATCATAAAACTTTTGTCCAGCTGGTAAAAGATTTATGACGTGAGTTTCAAAGTAACGAGTTATGGTTTTTTTCTGAAATTGAAAAATCAAAGAAAAATTAATTAATCAATGAATTAATATAGGTAAGTACCAATAAATAAATGAATGAGAGTTTGTTTCAAACTCATCAAAAGATACACAAGAAATTAGAAAAAGTAGGCAATCTTTTGCTTCAAAGGGATCTAAAGTTTGCAACTGAAATATACCATCTGGCCTGTCGATAAATTACATTAAAATCGGTAAATTAAAAACTGTATTATTATTTTGAGAGAAACATTTCACGGTGAAATGAACGGTGCGCAGGGCTTTTTATTCCTCAAAAATGTTTTTGAAAAATTATTGTAACTCTTACAGGTACAAGAAGAGCAATATAAACAATGTGCCATTTTGCTGATCTTGGAAATTCTGTTTCCAAAAATAATTATTATTGACTCATTTAATTACTATTTTTCTCCAAGTCAAGATTTTGAAAATGCGGGGTAATTCCGAAAGAGAGCATGGGGCAATACCGACAGTACCTATGTTAGAAGTACTTATTGATGATTTAGTATGTATAAAACTCATCAAATATTTCAATTTTTGATCTCAAAGGGGTCAGTGATCTATTCGAAAATCATGAAAGAGGGTGTCAACAGCCCTTCAAAATGGAGTTTCAAGTTTTTATTGATAAAATTTTATCCTTTTGTGTCACTTTTTGAAAACATTTTCTATCTGCCCCAATTTTAGACTTATACTCATGAATAAAATATTATTTTGCAGTAAATTATTTCTACTTTACTGTGGCTTTCTTGAAATTAGGCTACTTCTTCAACTTCAGCCAATCAACGCTCCTATTGGTATTACTCCATATTTGGAGCAATACCGATATCCTGACTTCCATCCCCCATTTTTTTTTTGAACATGATTCATTTTCAATGTACCAACTTCTTTTTTATATGAAATTGTAGCTGAAGATAGGATGATTTGAATGATACCTAATTTAGCAGTACCTATTCATTAATTTTGGATTACCAAAAAATAAGAATCACCGGAGATTTTGCATTTTCCAAACGGTATTACACCACTCTACCTTGTTCTTTTTTTTCTCTGAAATATCAACTCATTCAAATAAATTAATTTTTATCATCAATTAGGTTGATTTTCTTTGTAACCTTATCTTTGAATATTTATCAAAAATAAATGTTTTCTGTGAAACAACCAAAAATTTTCCACATACGAGTACCTATGGGTAATTTTTTATTTCATATTCCATGAATCATTTGATTTTCCTTCAATAAATTGTTGTGCAGAATGTTGATAACTACTGTTCAAAGTGTGAGGGTATTAAATATTATCGTAAGTTACGCATACATGATTAGTGAGATTTTTCCCCCTTGATAATGATTTGTTTTCGCAAATAATTCCAAATTCCTTATCTGAGTTTTCGGACAATTTATTCGACCTTCCAATACCCCTAGTACTAGTGAGACGTTTTATATTTTTTAAGGTTTGATGCTTCTGTTGGCTCAGTTTTTGCTGGGCAGAAAAAAAAAAGTTTAGCTAGGTATATTTAGGTTAGGTTTAAAAATTCATTGACATTTTCATTTATCTTGGATACTTTTTATGGAAAAGAAATTAAAAATTGGTACCTAATAGGTAGTTTAAGATGAATGAAAAAAATTTGGTATATTTTCTGAAAGTTCTACTAAAGAATAAAACTATAGTTTTCGTCAGTCATACAATTATTCATATCTATTTCTGTGGTAGACAGGGATATGGTAAACAGAGGGTTTTCTCAAATAATATATTGATGCCTACCTATTTTTATTATTTGTGGTGTTTTTCACAATCGTAAATAATATTTTCTTCTACCATCGCGAATTGTCCCAGTTTTCCAATTTAAAAATGGTAAAAATTACTATTCTGTCTATGTAGACGTATCGCAGCCTGATTCCCTTCTCATAGAGCGTGATTCTGGCGATTAGATTAGCTACAAAGTTGAGTCATTCGTATAAAACTTGGCTCTTACGATTGGCAGCATACGTTATGTGAGTAGGTAGGCATTTTACTATTTTTGGAGTAATTTCCTTTATAAATCTTCAATTATCTCGGTTTTCTCATAAAAATAGTAGAAATTACCACCCAATTTTGTTTCAGTGATATGTAAATGGTGACACCCCAATTAAATGCAGCGGCTGCAATTCGAACTTCTGGATGGCCGCAATTCGGACATCCTCATTTTATTTTAGCGGCCGCTATTTGGACATCTATTTTTTACTCCCCCCTGGAATTTTGGCCGCAACTTGCATCCAGCCAAGTCCCCCCCCCCCCAAAAAAAAAAAAAAAATAAATAAATAAAAAACAAGCTTAAACTACGAACCAAAGTTTAAGCAATAGTAGGGTGTATAAACACAGATAGAAGGTGGTTCAGCTGAACCAACAAAAGTGCTGACAAAGCAACTAAATATGGGAATTCTGATTATTCGTTTCTGTGGTTGTCTAGAATGAGTCCTTGAATATGCAGTGAGCCCGGATTAACCAGCAAAAGTATAACAGTCTGTCAAGTGTCAATCTTTTTCCAGTCCAAGGGCTATGGTTGAAACGTACATTTACACTAACTGCAACCCTAGCAGTAACCGGACTGAATAGGACTTTCCGTGATTATATAGGTAATTACCGGCGTTCCTGTGATCTTCATTTTCTTGTATCTATAGGTAACTAAATTCTTTTTTTTTTAATTCCTTCTTTCTGACTTTTTTTTTTGTTTCTTTATTTTTCTTGTGAGTAAATTTTTTTACTTTTCCCACGCAATTTAAAAAATTCGAATCTCAGCGAATTTTAAAGGAAAATCCTTGATTTTTTTAAAATGATCGTCCTGAATCTTCAAGTTCCTTTACCCAATGTTGCCAATATTTTAAAACTAACAATCAAAGGTACCGACATTAGGTCCCTTTCCCAGGTCCGGTCACAATTTTTTTTTGAAGAGACGTGGATTCCTGCCATCTCATGGAAATATTCGGCCTCCAAAGGATCCCCTGATTCTTTAAAAATGACTTACAGAGACCGAAGAAAGAGACTTATATGATAAGATAATCAAAATTAAGTAATAATTTACGTATCCTCCGTTTTTAAATGATATTAATATTTCAGTAGACAGGTTCTACTCAAGCCGACGAATGCGACTGAAACATGCAAAAATGGCTGAGTTGGTAATGTAATTATAACTCTTTTCTATAAATTTTGCATTTAGAGATTTCACATAGAATATCTGTTACTAAGGTACGACAATATAGGCAAGTGACTTGGCTAAGCTTTTTTTTCCTGGTTTTCTGAATATTAAGGATGTATATTCTAAAATCGAAATGCCAGTATCCTATAATAGTTTGAACTGACTAAAAAATAAGTAAGGAGTTTGGCCATTAAAGAACACACTTCACTCATGCATGAGGAATCTCATTTAAATTAAGTAGGTACACGTATCATTTAAAATAACATCCTTTTTTTAGCCGAAAAATTGGAAAGTATCTGTTACACCCACCATCAATGACCAATTTTTCCGTTTACAATAATTACTTGTTTATTGGCACTTCTTGGCCAATTTTTAAATTATTATCAATCATCATACTGGAATCTTGGCACTGATCTGCGTGTATAAAATAAATTCCCGTACGCTTATTCTCATTTAAGGTAACATGAGTAAAAAATTACCTGCTTACATCATTAAAAATTTTTCAACATATTGAATTTCTTACACAATGTTACATTTGAGAAAATGTTTTTTTAAACTCTGTTTTGGAACTCCTGGTAACTTTCCTAGTGTGTAATGTTTCACCCATCTATACACAATTTTTTTCGACTGAAAGTAATATGAGTGAAAAATCATATAGAAGCTAATCATTTGAAAAAATTATAATGCGTCTCATGACTGAAAACTTAATTAGTGCGTAATTTTTCCACACATGTTATCTTATTTAATGAACCCGTGATCATTCTGCTGGTGTGCGTCATTTTCCTCTTTATTGTCACTAGGTACTAGCAACAAATTTGTTGGGACTGAAATATGGTACAGTTCGCTACTACACGTACGACTATTTTTATAATGAATTCCACTATCCGCATCCTATTTGGGACCTGATATACTGCACTGCATATTGCGGCTACACTCTGCTGTTCCTCTTCATTGTAGTTACCTCAATTACGCATAAAGTACCCACTGGAAAACATGTACGTATATTTATTGTCTAAGCTAGTGTACTCTAAATTCGGATTCAGTTTTGATCCCCTGACAAGTATGAATCTGCTCCTGTATATTCAGAAAAGTTGATTCGAATTCTTATGGTAAATTATCGGATTTAGGTATTTTTAAACTGTTCTGGCAAAACAAGCGGAAAATATTTTGTTTAAATTTTTTCTTATTTAATTTTTTTTTTTTTTGGGGGGGGGGGATCTGATTCAAAACTGAAACCAATCTAAGTCAAAACTATGGTAATCAATTTTGAATTAGATTCATGAATTTTACAGCTAAACCGAGCCAAAAGAACACGTCTTCAACAAAAGCAAAGCTTAAGTGATATTTTTCAACCCCTCTCTCCGTAGTCATCTAAAAAATTTCATTTTCTTGAAAGGGGAAATATGTTATTATTGAAGGGGGGGAGACAGACCCTTCCAGTAAATCTGCTTATGGCATAAGTAATTTTAAGGAGGGGCTGCATTTGTCAAGTGCATAAATTAGAGTAGCCCGTTAGCTACAAATTATATACCTATCTCAGGTTTCAGTAATTTTTGTTTCCATATTACAGATTCGTTTTTTCAATGTGATGGCAATTATTCTGTACAGCTGCGCAACAATTTTACTAATGTCGAGCACTTTTAATTTTTACGATGTATCAGGAATCCTTCTGGCGTTGATTTTAATACTTATTCTAGCTCTAGATGCTACTGATCAATTTTAATGAAAGTAAGAGCTTGATTATTTGTAAATAAATATATTTTCTTCAAAAACAGTTACCTTGTAAATACTGACAAGAATAATGTCTGAAATTAATAATGGGTGAGAGAACATACAAATTAGTTCAATGACTATCATTCCGCAGCTACCTTTGGAATTCATTTCAGTTGCATTGAGTCCGGAGTGACTAAAATAGTCAGAAATAAGAAATCGGACTAGTTCTTTAAAAATATATTCTGTTCATGAAATATAAATAAATAAAGATGAAAATAAATAAAAATAAAAAAAAAAGTATAAATAAACAATATAAAAATAAAAACAAAAAATTGAAGAAAAAAAAAATAGAAACAATCGAAATATAAAGAATTTGAATTTCTCAGGACAGGCTTGTATTTTTTACTGTTGTTATGTACACTCTTGAATTATTTCCAGAATATTCAGAATATTTTGATTTTTTGAAAATATTGTCAAAATAGAAAAAGGAGGCTTTGAAATAGAATTAAAAGAATACTTATAAAAAAAAAATATTTCTCAAAGTATTTTGAAAACAACGAGCCCAATAATTAATTTCGAATTAGGTAATTTAAAACGAATTTAGAGACATTGTAAAATTATTGACACGATGAATTTATCAGGGATAAAAAATATTCTAAAATTATTCAAAAAATGTCTAAGTTATAGTTATTTGAAAAAATTCATAATTAGGTCTTCACATACTTTTGAAATGCATTCATATAAAATATTTTTATTCTTTAAAAAAATTCCTTCGAATCATTTAGTAAGCCAACAAAATCAATTCTTGGTATCAAAAATATTTTCAGAATATTCCTAATAATTCGAAAACGATTTCTTTGCAAAAAATGTGTGCTATTAAAGAAAAGTATATGAACAACTTGATAAATATTTCTTTTTCATTTTATGATTGTATCTGATGCCTTCATCAAATAATATTATTTCTTATCTGGCTTCAAATCATAGGCATTCGCTTTCTCCTTTTAATTCATTAATCATTATTTCGTTTGGAACGATTTTTGCCCCATTCGAAGGTGTACTCTCGGGCGTCGAGTATGATTTCCAATTTAAAGTTATTTTTCAAATTCTGTAAAATATTTGGTTTGATTCCAGTGAAAAATATTTCTCTAGAACTACCGTTCCAACTGAAAGTCACTTTAATAAATTTTGAAACTTTGGTTTTCCTCTCTCTCAAATGGTTAATATATTTGACCTTTTTTGCCAAATTTTTAAGCAGTGATTCTACTTTCCTTACAGTTTTATTATCTTCCGTTACACTTATCTATGACATTAGTCTGTTACTACATTTGAAAAGATTTTTCAGTTGCTTGGCAGCATTGGAAAAATTTGAAAATCTTCATATTATTCGATTCGAGTCATCAAAACGAACCCAAATAAAATGGTTAGGTTTTATTTTACTAGCTACGTTTTTGAATTTTCTTGTCCGATCAGTTTCGAGTGATTCGATAGGTTTCGAAGAAATTGTATCGCAAATTATTTTCGTATTTGTTACTTTTCCTACAGTTTCAATTCCTGTGACATTTATTGCAATGTGTACTTTACTGACCCAGTTTTTTCGATCATTGGATGAAACCTGTAAGCAATTTTATGAGACCCTAATGAATTCCAATATTTTTTGCCTACATTCCGAAGACATAAATTTGAATAAAATGGAATCTTTGAGATTAGCACATTCGATGTTGTGTGAAAGTGTACTCGAATTTATTAGATTTTTCGATTTTCCAGTTATTATTTACTTGTTCGTCTTTTTTCTCGAAATATTTTATTTTTGCTTCTTGATCATGTTTGAGCATCAAAAATTTCATGTTCTGCATTTACTCAAATTCATTTTCAATTCGCTCATGATATTAGGTATCACAACAAAAATGGATTTTTTACATTATTCGGTGAGTCAGTACATATTCGTAATATTGTAGTCTATTATACAAATTTTTTATTCAATAATGCAATTGAAAAATCATTGGTGATTTAAAAATGTCATTTTTAACAGATTCTTCACTTTATTAAAAATCTTCGATTAATTAGATGTCAGCACTTGTCTTCCAACATCCAAAATCAGGTTTGTGTCAATATATTTTGGTATAATCAACTGAAGAGTCTGATTCCAAAAAGTGCTGAGTAAAAATTTGTTAAACTTATATGTGTTACAGGCAAATTGTGAAACTCCAATATTTAATTAAATGACTAGGCATTTAATTAAATGACGTTTGATTTCAGGCACATTGTAAAATCACGAACAAAATTCAATAATTTGACTAGGTAGTTATTAAAATGACTAGGCTTTTAATAAAATGCCGAACATTAACTAGGCAAATTGTACAAAATGAAATCTATACATGAAAAGAATCTAATACAAGTTTGTCTGGCAGTTCTATCCGGCCAATTTGCTTAATTTATTTTTAAATGAAAGGTATTTATGTGTAGATATGTCATCACCCATTGGAATTCACTCACCTCTGACCTTACTCAAGTTATACTCAAAATTCATGCTTTTTCCAAGTTTTTCCACCCCTCAAACATCAATATCTCAGGTTCTAATGTTCATTTTGGTTTAAGAACATTCAATGGATTAAGGCCTTTCATTTGAGGTTTTGACAACTCAAATCGGTTGAATCTAAGGAAAGTTATGAGTGGACATTCAACTTGACCTTTGATATTTTCAAGATTTTTCTTCACTCAAAGATCTATATCTCAGGTTCTAATTGAGGTAAGGAATTTGTTTTGCTCTAAGAACACTCAGTGGATACCTTTTACTTGAGTTTTTGACCACTCAAATCGGTTGAGTCTGAGGAAAGTTTTGAGTGGACATTCAACTTGAATTTTGATATTTTCAAAATTTTTCTTCGTGAAAAATAGGTATTGGCAGGCAAAATCAGATAAGAAAGAACCAGAATGGGGGGCGCGATAAGGTAGAAACAATGAACTTTTCACAACCTGCCTAACTGTGTTGCGGCATTTAATTAATTTACTAGTCCTTTTATTAAATGACGTACAGTTCACAGCTCATTCGTCATTTAACTAAATGCCTAGTCATTTAATTAAATGTTGGAGTTTCACAATTTGCCTGTAACATGCAATTTGTTGTATGTACAAACATAATATACATTTTGCTGGTTTCAACATTATGTAGTTTGGTCGACCTAAAGATTGCATTTCAGCACCTTTAGTAATATAGTCATAGTTGAATTTTTTATTGGTTTCAGTTTGTTTTTTTGTCAGTTTTCAATTTTACACTTAGTACTTTTTGGAATCGGACTCTTTAATTTTATTTTAAGCTCAAAATTGAACTACTTATCGATTATTGACGAAAAATTTGAAAACAAACTTTTAAGCGCTGAATGTCTAATAGGATTATTTGGGCGCAAAAAATAATAATATTTCGGACTCAGCCGGTTTTGGACTTTGCCTGGCGATAAATTTGAAGGAAGTATAAATAGGTTGCGCAGTGCTACTTGGGTGATGATTTGAGAAAAATCCATACTCATAAATATTTGAAAAGAAGTTTTGAAAAATTCGGCTATTTATGCTTTGAAAGTTAGCTATATGTAAAACATAATATAGTCTGTTCCAGTTAAGAGTTCCATGACGTCACAAGCATCTGAAGAAAGTGATCGGTTGAAACAAGGTTGAAATCAAAAATACTTTCTTCTCATTGGTTGAAGCATTGTGACGTCATGGAACGCTTAACTGGAATGGACTATAATTATTAATTAATGTTAATGTTCGAATTTTGAAGAAAGATTATTCTACTCGTACTTTCCCAAAACGGTTGGAATCTCAACTATTTTAAAATTTAGATTGAAATGTTCATATTGCAAACAGAATGGAATCCAGCCAACGTGAGTCGTTGTACTTATGTTACTGTAAATAGGCAACTGCTTTTATCGGTAAGTTAGTAATTATACCTATACTTGTGACAAACTGCAACAAAATAAATATAAACTTGAAATTTCGTGTGTCTTCGAAAAGAGACATGAAACTGTACTGTGGGAAGAAACAAGTACTCGTAGGTACTTAACTAAAATGAAAAATTTTTCCAACTTGCGATCATCTCCAAATCTTGAAATCTCACTATCAAAATTCAAAACAAAATGAATTTTATTAATTCAATGCATATACTTACTGTCCTGAGTCATGTCTCAGACTATGTACTTTTATTGCCCAGTATGAAGTAGAGCTTTTGCTCTCAATATGAATTCCTTAATCTTGAAATTATTATTTATTAATTTTACCTATCTGTTTGTGTAATATTATTTTTTACATAATTTTATACTAAGTATTTATTTTTCAGTTGGCAACTGGATTTCTAATTTATTTCATTGTTTTCATGCAACTGGCACCCCAACTGCAGAAATACCAGCAATAATTTAATTTCCAGCGTACCTGACCAGTATATTCAATAATTCATCCAGTAGGTTATAATAAAAATGGTAGGCCCGCCTAAAATAAATCCGGAGTAAGCTTAGAGACTGCTCACGACCTTTTCGTAGAAAAAAAAAATTCAGAGTCTACTATCGTGTGAAAAATTAGCATGCACACCTTTATAATTTTATCCTTGTAATAAAAAAACTGATTTTTTTTTTCTTCAAAAATCACCTAGATTACGCAAAATTTTCAAGTTTTTAAAACTGTTACAATTTACAAATAGGTGCCAATTTTTTTTTAAACCAAAGTTTTTAGACTAAGTTTTTAATTTTAATTTATCATTATTTTTCACCAAGTATATTTAATTTTGTAAAAAACGCTCAAAATATTATGTAAAAATAATCGAGTTAGTGATTTATTTTTTGTTGCAAAATATATGTTTGATTCAAAATTTACCATAGTTTTCTTGGGTTACAAATTTCATAACCTAATTATGCGAGAATATTTAAAATTATATTATCGAATCCTGTTCAAAAATTGCATGTTAGGTGGGTATTTATGCGCAATTTGTTTCAGAGAAATTAGATAAATTCTCAATAGCTCTCGTCGAACCGGTTACAAGATTATTTTTTCAACAGTATCATGCTTTGAAATTTTTTTTTTTCGTAAAATAACTTTACTGGCTTCTTGTATTTTGCGACGATTTATGCATGTTTGGTCGAATTATTGCACATGAAGGCTATTATATGGGTAATATTATGATGATGAACCAATAATATGAGCAAAAATATATTGGCAAAACCAGTTTTCAAATCCTTAGCAAATATAGAGACAAAATATAAGTAGAATTAATGTCCACAATTTTGTTAACGATTTTACCTCTGCAACATGGTATGTATTAAAAATGGTACATCTTCCTAAAAAGGACAATGTAGTTAGATTACTATAAGGCCTAGTTCAGACTTAAAAGTTAGCACGTCAGCACAGTTCTAAGATATTGCTGTTTTTTTAAATTAAAAGGAAAAATTTGATAGAATAATTATGTTTAAAATAAACTAAGTAACTGACTAATGTAAAATAAATTTTAATGTTTCATACAATGTAAACTTAAATCGAGCTTATATGAAAGTCTGCAAACATGAAAGAAAGTGTTTCATAAACTTATGATAAATCAACAAATAACAATAATTATTACAATTTATTAACTCTGTTCCAAAAGAGGAAGAATATTATACTAAACCAATGATCGAATTTTGGAAATGAACGAATAGCATTTTTAAAACCACATAGCGTTAGTGGTCAGAATTTTTTTTCATACTTAGAGGTTTCTCTTTTTGAGCAGAACGTTGATGGGCAAGTAATCAGGAAAATTTGAAAGATTGTATTGTTTTTAGAACTACAATTAATAAATAATAAGTAAAGTATATATTATGCCGGGAGAGATGTGATTTACTGTCAAGAATAATTTTACAGGTATATGGCAAGCGATTTTGTTCAATTCTATGCCTATAGTCAACTATTATTCAACAAAAATGGCACCTATTCCATGGGCAACCTGGGGATCAGTCAACAGAGCTGATTTTGGGAATGAAAGTTGGCCTTGAATGCATTTATTGATCCGAATAGAGTTGAGATTTGGAAAAAATTATTCAAAACTGGATCCACAAATGAAATTATCTGTACAGAACATTTATTCAGAACTGGTTAAAAAAAAAGGTAAATCACCTGCAAGTGCAAAACCTTCAGCGCAAGTCCTGAAAAAAAAGAAAATGAAAATTTGTTTTTCTACAAGTATTGACTCTGATACAATATTTTAATGCGAGGAAGCCCTATAAGAATATAAATTTATAAAAGACTATCAAAGCCCACTTTATAAGCGAATTTCTTATCTTTTGGCTATTTTGTATAATATTTATGAATTTCTAGTCAGCAGGTTTTGGACTTGATGCATCCACTATACCTTATTATTTAGATGAAAATATAAAACGTCTCACTTCAGATAAAAATGATCAGACTTGCATCACCATTTATCTAAATAATATGAGAAAACAAAGAAATAAATTAATTGAAAATTATGATTTACGGCACTGGCTGCGATATGAAAAATTATTTAAATTTTCACAAAATTATGTAGCTATACTTCAATGTAATGCATATCTTCTTCGCCTGATGAGACCAGCACTCTTTAGAGCATAGAAAATTTTATCTCTCGGTATCTTTTCAGTGTCTCTGTCTTCCACCAGATTTTCGCCCGGCTCAAACCAGCTCTGCTTGGCTAGCTGCTCCGCTATTCGAGGATTTTTGTAGAATGGATTCAGTAAACTGGGTGGTAGCTTGGCTTCTTCTTCGGCGCTAAATAATACCGCACGGTGAGAAATAGGTTTCGGAGGAAATGGAGCTGAAGGTGCAGAAGGGATTTGTGGAATAGAAGCCACTGGCAGACCGGATAAGATTAGCGAGCCGAAATCAGCTTTAGGCTGCGGTTGCGGAGGTGGAGGTTGCAAGCTGACTGGAAGATCGTTTTCGAATATTTGTGACTTGACTAAAGGCAGTAATATGCATGACAGTATGACGGAAAACTGCATATCTGTAAAAAAAAAAATTTTTATCAATAGATTATGACTTATAATATACGGGGAATTGATTTTTTGTTGCCATATATTTACTGCGGTGGGGAGGGGAGGGGAAGGCATAACCTGAGGCGATAAAATCAGGGTAAAAGTGATAAGTATTTTATGAAGTATCGGTGGTTCTTTTAAAATACGAGTGAAGACAGGCAATTTATGTGACCTTTACAAGTGAGCAGAGTTTGGAAGTCGTAAGATATGGCTTTAGCTTTTGGCTGTTAGCTTCTGACCTTGAAAATAGAACTTTTGGTTTCAACTTTGGCTTTTTAACACTAGAAGTAGCAGGTGGCGACATATACGACGCCACTCAAAATTTTGAGATGGACTACTCAAAAGACCAATATTTTGAGAAATCCTGACTTGTGTCATACGACGCCACCTGGTCCTTTGAGTAATCAAGTAAAACCTGGTCTTTCTAGTGCTAAATAGAAATTTTGGCTTTCGGCTTTCACTTTTTTGACTGAAATTGAATGGCTTACGGCTTGTGGCTTTTTACAATATTTTTGAACAACTGATTAGTAAGTAATTAAATTTTTATGTTTATCTCAAATCGTGGTTTTTTTTTAAACAATATTACATTATAATTTAAACTTATTCAGATTTTTCAAAATACCGTAAAAAGCCACATAAATGCCATAAAAAATACGCCTTTTGCTTTCAGCTTTTGACTATTTCTATAAAACTTTAAGCTTTTGGCTTTCTGATTTTTCCTTCAAAAATTGATGGCTTTCGGCTTTTAGCTTTCAGCTTTCGGCTAGCTTCCGAACTGTGCAAGCGAGTAGACGCATTCTAATGAAAAAAAAAAATTCATTTATTTATTAATTTCTTATCTTCCAATGTGTTTCCTAACCAGGCTTTAAGGTGATGGGTCGAAAAAATGATGAAATTCGAGTGGTAACAACTAGAAAGATTTTTTTTCTTATCGTTTCTTATAGTGCATAAGCTACATCATTCGTGGTCGAACGAATTCACCGTTTTCAAATGAGGCCAGAAAAATTTATTTCTATTTAGCCTAATTTTGCATATTTATGTAATTTGGCACCTGCTATTGCATCAAGCTTGGTATGGCAAACTAGTTTTTTGATGACGGAGGATGCACGGATTTTTCTTATCATTTTCTGTACGACCATCTCTGTGAGTATCTTTCTCATACCCTTTCCCTGATCTTTCTTTCCCATTTACTGGAGCCTCCCCACTCATTTTTCATTCGGCCTCATGTACCTTTCCTTTTTTGCATGAGTTTTTATTTCAGAAAAAAAAAAGAAAAAAAGAAAGAAAACTAATTTGATAGGTACGTGGAGGAATAATTAAATGATTACAAATTACTGGGTATTGTTGGAGGATATATTATGCAACAGCAAGTACATGGGTACCTACTGTATACACCAAGATTTGGTGAGATATTTTTATACGAATTTATAATTCCCTAACGAACGATATATCACGTATTTTCTTTGTTCATCTTTATTGATATTATATCCCAAATTGCACACGGTTTTCTGTTCATGTTCATACCAACGTTTTGAAATGTATTTTATAATACATCACCAATAGGCAATAGGTAGACTACCTTTGTAAGAGCATATATTGTCATCTTAAATGGGATAGGGTTTGTCTAAATTTGCTCTAAAATGAGAATTTTGCATTTCATTTTCGGTAATCAACGTGAAGTTTCATTTTTTGCCACCAGCAGCCTTAAAATATGGACCAACGACTGCTATAGTGGCTAAAAGAATTTGGAATAGAGAATACCTTAATATTCATTCTTCTAAAAAACTGCTAATCTGATACAGTTTCCTCCTTCAAAATGAAAATAATGGTGTTCTGACTTTGAGAAAATAATATGGTACAGTAAATCTAAGCTCTTATATTTCATCTAAGTAAATTGATATACTTACTACTATATTACACTTTTTCATTTAGTACCAATTATAAGGGGCTGGTATTACAAATGCTGATTATCAATTTAATAAAGCATTGATCTATGCTACTCTCATATGTTTGACACATTATATCAAACCAGTAACCAGTATTTTGTCGGTGGTCTGATAAATATACCTTTTGAAAATTATGTGTTTGGGCTCATTGGATTTGTCTTGAATGGAGACATTCAACGAACCCAAACAAATGATTTTCAAAATTTTCAGCACATAGGAGGTACCTATTTAGCAGATCACCGACGATTTGTAATACTGACCCTGAGATTCTGTACGAATTTTCAACAAAAGCGCACCCAACAATTTTCCTAGAAGGATGAAATTCAGAGACGTAAACCTTCATAAATGAACAGCGAGGGATTAACTTATTTTTTACCACCCAAAAATAAAACTTCAAAGGCGAATATCTCCAAACCAAAAATTGGGACCTGGCTGTTTCTGGTTCTCAGGTACAGAAATATGTTATGGATTTTATTTCCACGCTGGTATAGGTTCATTAAAATTTACAACTGAATATAAATGCATTTCGGGTTTTTCATGGAATGTAATGATCTTCATGGCGTCCATCCTATATTTGTTATTAATCTGCAAGCCTAAGGTGGATTCATAGTCGACCGTTGTACCTAAATACTGATTGATAGCATTTGGGTTCAAGGATTTTTCTTCATATTTTTCTAATAAAAAAATGACTGGGAAATAATAGGAAATCCTTCATTTACAATGTACAAATATGGTACTAGAGAATAGAAGAATAGATGTAGAGATTTCTCAGCCTATATGCATGTAGGTGATTTATGACTCGATAGTAAGGTGGCTGTACATTTTGATACGAGTTATTCGATAGACTAAAATACTTCATTAGAAATTGATGACGTGCCTCAATAACATTGCACATTTATTATGTAATGAGAATGGTACGCACATGCAGACGTGTTATACATATTTTTCTGCTTGTCCACGCCATAAAAAATGGAGGTCGTGTGATTTCGAAAAGATTTGTAGAGAAGTACATGCAGTGCATCGACACTTCGTGTAAGTACCGGTATAAGCTACATTACATTTGCATAGACTACAAAAAAACCACTTCGTATTTCTAATAGTTGGGCATTAGATGGAGTAATAATGGACATCTTTCTGTATACTTTGTTGATATCTACTATGCACAAGTGAATAAACGAGATTCCACGCATATTGGTAAAAAATACATTTAACACTCTTCTTCTTCAGCAGTCCAGGTATGTCTTAACTACAAAAGATTCTGTCAACTCTTCTGGCTGACTATGTTTTATTTACCATTGCTGTAACCTTATAAAAGAATTCAAGTATTCTTATAACCTAAATGATAAACTCTGCTGCGTCCATAATTCATAATTTATTTTGGATTATTTTTGAAATTACTGAAAATACGACGTAGGTGGACTTTATTTGATGAATTTGCGGCGAGGGGGAAGAGCAGGGAATTTCTTCCTAGTGGTCATTGAGGAAAAAACACTTGATAAAAAGCACTGATGTGAAATCTGAAATATTTGACTGTAGATTAGTATAGGGTAGTGGTGGATCCAGGGGAGAGGGGGAATTCCCCCCAAATTAAAAAAAAGTAGACCGATAATCCACAAAAAAACAATTTTCTTGAACCCCTCCCCCTTTATGCTGAAAAGAACACAGTCTCACCATTTTAGCATTTACCATGCCTTGCAAAAATTTATATCCCCCCCCCCAAAATGGAGCTGTGGATATGCCACTGAATATAGGGATGATCAGACTGAGGAAATAGAAATAGTTTATGAACAGGGGAGGTTTTTTCATTTTGCCTTTTCCTTTTCTGTTACCATCCTGTTCTCATTCTTTGTTTATATCGATACTTTAAAGCTAAAAAGTGCTATGTCCACTGTAAAAATAATTTACTGGAGGTGAGAAAAGAAACTTTCTTATATGCATTACTTTAGTGATGATACGAGTACTGCTTTTGTTAACTTGGCTGGAGACTATAATGAATTGTCTGATTGAAGCAGTATTACTACCTGAGAAACGCATTTAACACCATTTCTCTTCTCACATCTCTTGAATTTTTGAAAATGGATATAATATTTTTTGGCTTTAGGTATATTGATATTGTTTGTCTAAATGAGATGAAGGAACGTGAAAATTATCAGTTTAATCATGCTATAAATGAAATAAAACATATATAAGGTCACCCGGGGTAAGTGAGAACGCAAAATTCACTAATTGCACTTTGATTCTTTATAACTCGAGAACAAATTGACTCAGTGTTCTCCAATTTTGAGGTCAGTTACTTGACACTCTTTATAATAAGTATGCTGAGTTACAGCCTCGTACCTTCTTTCAGTTTTTTTTTTTTAATTCTTCAAAAAAGTTGAGTTTGTGCTCTGACTTTTCCGTACCATAGGGGTAAGTGAGAACACTGGATGGGGCAAGTGAGAACGCAAGGAAAATTCTATATTAAACAACTGTAAAATTAAACAACTGTAAAAATAATCTAGGGCAAGTGAAAACAATTAGTATTAAATTGTCACCATTTTAGACCAATTTTTTTTTTTACAACAAAATGTCGCCAATATTAAAAAATTATTGTATTCAAACAATTAATACTTATATGTATAGTCAAAATGTAAAATATATTTGTGGGGGTACAACACCAGTATGTGAAGAAAACGCATCGCTGGCAGTTTTGCCTAGTTGAATTGAATAGGGGTATAGCTGTGTGGTTAAAATTTCTGTTTTTTAACCTCAAAATAGCAGGTTCAAATCTCGGCGGCAGCAAGTAGTACATAAATGAAAAGTGTACTCTGCAATAATATTTAGCAGAAGATTGAAGATATGAATGGTCATGCTGAAGAGAACAGATTTTTCACTCTCATTTAAATCACGTTATAATTTTATTAGTAAAAAGGAGAAATGTCAATGAGTTTGGCACAAATAAATCAAAATTTTAGTCGTTTTCGTCGATATCACAGGTTAAATTGATTTTCTGGAGGAGAGGAACTGATTCCAGTTCTGAGGAGGCATAGACTCCCCTCCCTCAATCCCTAAATTGTTTTCTTTTATGTCTAAATCCTTCACTCTTGCGATACGAAGAATCCACCTTGTTTTTGGGTAATTCTACAAGGATGTTGATTTATTTTGCCAACCGCAGAGCTAGTATAAATTTGTTTTCAGAAGAACCAAAATTTTAAAAAACGAAATAAAAATTTGATTTTTTTGGGACTTAATAGGTTTTGAACTCGAGCTGGCGATGGGTATGTACGAAGCGCGTTCCAAAAGTTGGTTCTCACTTTTTTCACGTATTTTATTTCGGTCACTTCAGAGGCACGTCTTCGAAAATCGTTTTGTCAAAACCCAACTAAGTCCATGATTTACAATTTCCAAACTCCCCAATTTCAATTTACATTCGCGTTCAAATTAAAGGTCTAGGTAAACTAAAGAGGTTAACTAAGCGTCAGTGCTGCGCTAAGTTTTAGTTTTGTAAGAAATTTATACAGGCATGGTCCGAACAGTTCTTCTCAATTTTCTCAAAATCACTTTTTTGAACTTATCATGTTTTGTAAAAACGTGTCTCAGTTTCTATTGACATATGACTTACCTTCTTCTTTCTGGTACGTTATAATATGGAAAAATGTCAACTACACAGAAATGCAAGTATTTGGATAGATGCGGAGATGGGTGAGAATTTCCAATTTGCAAAAAAAAAACTACTAAATCCACTTCACTCCGACATGAGATGGAATACGAAACAGACACAAATGTGTGGAACTTTGCACGCACTGGAGTGAGAAAAATCGAAAATTTTCAGATTCAGCGCGAAGATGTCGCGAATTATTTCTGCTTAGGTTATGGTTTGTGGATGATGCATGATGCCTAAGCTAGCGTATTTTCACGTGCAGAGGTGGGTGTATTTTTGTTGTTTACCTTGGCTCTCCTTCTCACCTGGACTCACTCCACAGTCCTCTCCTTCCACCTAATTTGCGTTCATTTTCGCCTCATTCGTGGCATACTCGCTTCGGGGGAAAGTATAATAAACCCAATTTGCAAGCGATAGAAAGTTTTTCTCTTTTTTCACTAGCATGTACACTATAGACGTATACATATACATTTTCTTAAGGTATTCATTTTGAAGTAATACGGTACTTATGATGCAATATGCACATCGTTGTAATTGGAGGCCAAAGTTGATGCTCACAGCCAATTTTATTCGCTGCTCTATCATTTATGATTCCGTTCCTCCTCATTTACTGCTGATATTTTAAATACTTTCTTTCTTTAATTTTCACTTCGGCGTACCATGTCTGTCTCCTTCCATTAGCTGTCAGCACACAGCATAGGTTAAAAAAGGGCATTAGGCAACGTATCTTTGGCATCATTCGTCACGCTGGATGGAGTTGCAAGTGAGATGCGATTCTGGATAAACGATGGTTATCTTTTTTACCCGAAAATTCGAACGAAGATGCGGTCATTGCCTGATTGTGGTATTACCTGTTTATGGTACCGATGAATGAAGAACCCTTGGGAGCCAAAATCGACAGAGAGGCGAAAATAGCGCCTATACACTCATATGGATTCCACGTAAAGAATACAAGGCTGAATAAATATTGAGGACATTATGTAGTTATATACTTGTGGTAGAAGGTTTTTTGATTCATTGTATGCGTGTCTTTTGCTGAAAAATATGTTCAAATTGTACATCGATGTCTTAAAGCCAAAAGGAGCTATTTTCATTAAAAAAAAAAAATTAATGAGAAGTAAAAAAATAATTTTAAAATGGTGTTATAGTCTCTCTACATCACTACATGAATGATAAGACTGGAATACTTCTAGACTATTTTATAACAATTATTAATTTGTGACACGTCACATTAAAAAAAAAAAGGACCAATGCATCAAAAGACAAATTTTTGTTTCTTGGTCAATTTTGACAAATAAAGATAAGCTCTTTCATGGTTTAATCGAAAAAATTCAAAAATAATTTAAGCAACCAAAAACTTCATTAGTCACCATAGAAAATCGATCTGAAATCTGAATAGATACATAATAATTATATGAATCAATATCTTGAAAATAGTTCTAAAAATTTGATGTTTTGATGTAGACTAGGACGTTTCTCTTTTTGTGATACGTCGTGCATATTTAGTAGCTTTAAAAACTACAGGTCTGAAGAAAAATGGTTTAAAACATTATATTTCCAAGTACCGGCCTGCTATAATTTGTTTGGCCAGATTATTTGAAAGTAAATTAATTTTGGCTATTGGTTTGAAGCATCATTTTTGTCTAATTCAGTGGCGGATCCAAGGGGTGGAAGGGGGAAATTCCCCCCAAATAAAAAAAAAATAGACCGATAATCCACAAAAAAATTAATTTTCTTGAACCCCTCTTCCTTATTATGCTGGAAAAAACACAATCTCACCATTTTAGCATTTACCATGCTTTGAAAAAATTTGGATTCCCCCTTCCCCCAAAATGGAGCTCTGGATCCGCAACTGGTCTAACTCGATCATATTCTTCCTCATAATTTACGAGGTTAATTAATTGTGTTCAAAAATGATGAAAAATATGTTTGGACTCTAATGGTCGTTCTTAGTTAGAACTTATTAGAAAAAAATCCTTCAATTTTATTTCTGCAGACATTGATCACTTTGAAAATTATACTCTGTTCAACTTAAGAATGCCTAAAACGGAACTTCAAATTCACATTTATCAACAATGTAAAAATCGGATGTGTGATAAGAAACAAGAAATTAAAATCGGAAGTGTAGCCAAATATTGTTGCTGAATGTGAACGAGTACCTTTTCCTCTCCCCGGAGCCCTGCAAACTGCGTTCCGTTTTAGGCATTCTTAAGTTGAACAGAGTATAGATTTGTATGTTATTTAACAAAAAATGATCGTTGTTTAAATCTTCAAATTCAGTTTTTGAAATGCTTAAATTAAACATGAGCAGTGATCCGAAACTGATACAGTCAGGACCTGGAGCTGTATTATGACAAAAACAAAGGCCGAGGTCAAAAACCTGATATCTTGAAACAAAAGTACACGTGTTCATGAAATTCATTTAAAACATTAAGGATCGAACTCGGCTCGTTGAATTATTTTACACTCTCCATACATCGTATGTTGAGAACGAAATTTCAGTTGAAATGTTGAAAGAGCCTTTGAAAAAAGGTTCAGACATTTTAAATATTATTGATTAAAAATGTGAAACTAAATAAGTACCAATATCTCCAACTGTTTCCGTGGTGTAGTGGTTATCACATCCGCCTAACACGCGGAAGGTCCCCGGTTCGATCCCGGGCGGAAACAGAAAATTTTTGAATTTTTTTTTCATGTCATTACCAATCAAATCGATCAAAAATTATTTTTTTACAACGAGTATTAACGGGAAAATGACAGTTTTTGAAGAAATAGTTCGTTGAAATGAGTAAACGTAACAGCAGTCACAACTCGAAGAAACTATAATATTATTTATTAAAATAAATTTCTTTGGATAGAAGTAAGTTGTCAGTAAATAACTCTGAAACATACTAATTTTTCTTTTTCATTTCATAATTTTCATTATTTCAATCATTTTCAAAAGAATAATAATTATAATGACGATGTTGACGCATTAAAGATGTACCACTATTTACAAACTTTTTTTTTTTTTTTTTTTAAATTTATTTTTCAATTCACATTCAGCATTATGTTCATTTCGTGAGTGGGTCAAAATGTTTTTCTACTCAAAGAGCCCAAGAAACTTTTCAGAAAAAAAAGATCATACTATTATAATCATATAAATAATTTTTTTGGATGACCACTGTTTCTAGGTTTTCAACTTCCTTACAGAATGAATTTTGAAATTCGTGAGTGATTGTCAGAATATGTATCTGCTTCGTTGATTTTAATAAACTGGAAACTGATGTTACAAAAAAGGCTACTATTTCTCTATTTTACTTTTAGGTGCAATTTTATCCAGTTTTACCGCGAAATATTGATTTCTTTTACTCCTTTTACTGTACAAGTAGGCAAATTATCGTACTTTTCTGTGAAAAAGTTGTTCCAATTGTAAATTGACGGAAAAATGACTAAAATTTTTCAACTTCGGGTTTTTTTCTCTTACAGCAAATTCTGCAAGTCTTAATAATTTTTTTCAAAAATCTGTAGAATTTGATAATGTACGCATAATTTATGTAAACTTGAAGTAATTTTTCTTATATTATGAGTATAGCTGGTGTAAAATAACTCATTTTATGTAAAACTACTCGTTAAAATAAAAATGGAAAATTATTTATGAGAAAATTTCTCGTCTCCACTGAGCATAATTAGGTACAGTGTTAAAAATTTGATATCTTCCCCGCCTGTTTGTGGCTTGAGTTTTAAACAGAAATTCTAAATGTATTGATTATATTTTATTGAAAACCTTGTTAGAATTATATACAGTCATTATATACGGTGAGTGTGAGGGAATAATAATGGTGATGGGTGAAAGCAAAGGATATTCTAGTACTTATCCAAATAAAACTTTGAAAAGTCAGTATCCATGGTTCTTCCCTCATAAGAGTGGATATATTCCTCCACTATTTTTTTTTTTTTCGTTACAAAAAATTTGGTTAATGTAGTAGGTAAGTAGGTATCTACTTACTAGATACGTCATCTATCAATACTTCATGATGAACTCTTAACAGCTACATCTAACGGTCAAGGTTAGGTTCTATTTCATTACTGAAAAGCCATTTAAATAATTCAAAATGGAACCATAAACCATTCTTAATTTAAAAAATGCAGAAGAACATATAATAAATCTTCACAGGTTTACGTGTGAGTATGCAGTTTTTTTTTTTTTTAAGTATTGCTGCAACAAAAATCAAGATGCAAACGTGTATTCATTCGTTTATTATGTTGAAATATTTAAAACGAGAAAATATTTAACAAACTAAACGATTTTAATAATTACAATTTCGTGAGTTCTTTTAACAATGCATCCTTAAGTGCTCGAGGTTATTGGATAGCGACTAAAAAATAATCAGGTCGTATACTTTTTAACAATTAACGGATGACATCAAAGAAACGAACACCTGATTCATAATTATATATTCCATTTTTCCTTTTTTCATTTCTTTCGTTCTTTTTTTTTTTTTTCGTTGCTGTCAAATATGGTACCTACTACACGCTGTATAGCTCGTCTATATTATTGAGTAATTCGACCTGCAACACAATTAAAATACAATAAACGTTTCGAGATGTTTTTTTGAATGAAAAAACCCGAAGCTTATACTGCAATAATTTAAATTATTTTCGCAACATTTACAATTTTCGGATCGTCATGATCCACTTGATTTGTCCTCATCAAGGAAAGCTAGCTTCTTCAAAGTTTGTCATTTTTTACTTTCACTTCGATTTGAAAATATGAATGTAATCATGGTCGGCGTGGCTGTATAATAAAATAGGCACTACAAAGATTTAGAAAACCTATACGAAAATAAATGGATTTCATTGTGAAATATAATATTTCATAATTTTTTTTTTCATGAATATATTATACTCGTTCAAAGAACTTTACCAATTCAAGACGTTTCAAGGTGAAATTTATTCACCTTTATAGGAATAATATCGATTCAGATCTTCGAAAAATATATTACATGTAAAATATTTTCAAAGAAAAATCAACTTTGAATTTTGGAGTAATTCTTCAAATTATTGTAGATCTTGGTCCTTTAAATATCATTTTATAATATCATTAAGCATTTGATCCCTAAGAATAATTTTCTAATACGTATAGATAGAAGCTTTTATAAATTATTTATCTTATTTCAGTTTATTTATTATTATTTTTTTTTTTTTAAAGAAATTGTTACTTTTTGTCTTTTTGTTTGTTATTTTTATAATAATCATTCATGGCTTTTTTAGAATAAATTTTATCGAACTACCTAATTAGTGATACAAACGAAAAATATTTTTGCTAATTTTTTTCATTAAGTATAATTATTTTCGCATTATTCCATTTTTTTTATATTTTTCCTTAGTTCTTACTTTGTTAGGTTCTGTAAAAGATTCAACAAATTACAAGGACAAAGTTATAATAGAAAAATAAATTACCTATTTTTATTATTTAAAAAATTTTTGGTATAAAAAGTAGGTTGAGGCAAAATTTTGAATTTGAAAATTTATTATTGAAGACTCCAGAAAAATCTTATTTCGACTGTGAGCATTTTTTTTTTTAAAACGATTTCAGGGCACATTCCGAATTTTCATTTAAAACAATTGACTATTTTTATTGGAAAGAAACTACAGTTCTTACAAACTCAATAAAATATTTATAAGCAATAGAATGTGATTTTTCTGAATTTCTTTGAGTTGGATGAAAAAAAAAAGAAATATATACACTCACTGAATGATTTGCTTCAGTTACTTTGAAGATCAGTTCATTTGAAAGTTATTAAAAAACCAGGGAAAAAAATACAGTTTTATAATTTACATTTTATTCAAATAAATTATTTACATCAAAGAAAGTACGTCATAAAACTTTATACAGATACAAAACGATGAATCGTATGGAGAAAATGAAAATAAAATTGAAAAAAGTTCATTCTACAAAATACAATTCGTTCAAGTCTCACAATATATTCTTGCAGAATTATAAATTATAATTTTTTCTCCATTATTGAGCAAACTGTTTCAAAGAATGCCGAATATCTACACAGAAATGTTTTATCTCCATCGATATTTTTGATTGAAAATTAATTTTACGATTCTCGACTCTCCTAGACCCTAAAAACTACTGCAAGTTTTCACATGAAAACCAGCTAAAAATGTTTTAAATCTAAACGATTGAGTATTGCTGCAGGTTGGAAAAGTACGAAAGGAAACTTAAATTAGGAGAGAAAAAAAAACACATAACGCTATTAATTTTAAAACTAAAAAGAAATTGTTTCAGACTTGCTTTCTAAATTAAAGATATAAAAAAAAAGCACACTTGACTATATTATATACTTAGATAAAAACAGGAAAAGAGAAACAATCGTACAAAAGTTCTTAGAATAATTTAGAAAAAAAATATAAGTACGACTGGTACCTACGCATAATCGAATTTGCAACTCACATCTTGATCTAAACAGCTCGACTGCATCTCAAAAATAATTGAAAAAAAAAAAATCAAACCGAAAATTTAAACCATTCATTTTTATGGCGGCTGCGTAAAAACTGCAAAGAATCGTTTTTACGTTTGGACTAATTTTAATAAATATTAATAAAATCTATCTTATAAGTAATGTATTTTCTTCAGTTTAAATATTTTCTTCGTCATATAACGTTTCTTTTGGATTTAATTGATTGGGTCTTTGTGCTGGAAGTGCATTTGGTTGCGGTCTAGTTTGTGCAATATTTGAGGAACTTAATCTTGGTTTAGAGCTGGTGCTCTTGGCTGGTGGTGGAGTGTTATTGTTGTTGCTGTTGCTGTTACCGCTGTGTGCTTTAGATAATCCTAAATGTAATTCACTTTTTTTAATACCTTTCAAATCTAAGTCGCCGTAGTAATCCTCACTGAAATGTAAAAAGAACAAAAAACATAAAATAAGTTATTATATACCGAATAAGAATGTACCTAGTATCTCACAACTGGATGAAAAATTAGGAGTATTTTGCAATAACAGCAGAGAAAATATGTTTATAAGTAGAGACCGGATTTTTTGGCACTGAAAAATCAAAATTCGGCGCAAAACAAGGCAAATTTGGCTTTATATGGCAAAAACAATTGAAATTAAATCATAAAAAGATTAAAAAACAAAGGCATTTTTGTCATTTTTTACAAAAATTTCTCATAATTCCATCGATAATCGCAGAATGAATTGCTTCCATGATTTGCAGGCCAAGATTTTTTGTGAACACATCTGTACTTTTTCTTGCTAAAATTTTCCCTCGAGCACCTAGAATTATGCTCATTTTCTGACAAATATCGTCAATAATTTCAATTTGAGCATGTAGTTCTAATCCGGCAGTTTTCGTCGTTTTACATATATTTTGGCATTTATTTCGGTTTCGGCAATTTTCGGCAAAACACAATTTTTTTCCCAGGCCCCTACTACCCTATAACGTATTTCTTTTTCATTTCTGATCTTCTGCCTTTAAAGGAACTCATTCGGCAAATGCCAAGGAATCTGGTCTCTATTTATAAGTCAAAATCTCGTCAAAGTAGACATACAAATAGAAACCGATGAGATGCAAAACAAGCTAAGTCACATTTTATACTTTTTACAAGAAACAAAACTTGACATAGTTTACTGATTAGATATTTTGCCTCACTAAATTTAGCTAGACGACCATTCTACCATACATGTTTGCCCTGCATGAGTGATTTTCCAATACCACCATCTCTCTGGCCTTGACGTGGCAAACTTGGTTTGAATTTGAGTTGTTTTGCTGCACTTTGACCACTATACTTTGTAAATGTGATAGAAAAGTAATGCTTATGTGTCCTGAGGATTGTTGATGGTAATAATTGTCTTTCTGCATTTTCATCAAAATCAAGAAAACTACCACACTAAATGCGCCGATCTATCAATATAGTCTTACACATTTTATTAAAAGAAAGTTAAGAGCTGGTATTACCACAAAACTAGTTCTAGATATGTCAGAAAAATAATATGAGGAAACTTTTATGCTAAAGAATAGCATACTTGTTTACTACACAAAACGATAAGAAAATATAGGAAAACATCTTGAGCATAAAATTTTCCAGTAAATTTCAGTCGTTTTTCTGTAAATTGTTATTGAGAGGTGCTTACGTATGGCGCATGTCAAAATGCTGCATAGACACTATATGTTTATATTATTTACACAGGAGGTACAAAGCCAATAATAAAAAATTTTTAAATTTTGGACTTGACTCATTTTGCATCTTACCGGTTCAGTTTTACTAACCTAAAGTGAAATTATAATAATTTGACTAAATTTTCTTTTAACTCCGATGCTAATTTTACTTTTAAAGGGTGCGTTCTCACTCAAACTATCTTCTAATCTAATTACAAGTATTTTTTTATAAAAAATTGAAATTCTTCAACTCACCATCCGGGAACATCTTCGGGATCTTCACAGTTACCAGTGCCTTCTTGATCTCCAATCTTGAATACAGTTCCAATTGGACATCCGTACTCTCTAGCCGTACCTTCTAAACAAACGTAGTATTTGCGGCAATCATCTGGATGTGGATGTCTGGAGAAGGTATTAGTGATTGTAACTTCACCACCAGCTGGGCAGTTGAAACCGTTTGCAACCTCTGAGAAAGATAATTTCACATTAATCACAGGCGATAGAAATTTTGAAATACGAGTGACTAAAATGAGCATCAAGATGTTACATTAAAAAAGCTAAATATTAATTTTAATTTACTGTAGATTTCAGTCCAATATCTGCTAAGTTCGCCAAAGAAAATAACACCCATTTTTTGGCTGATTCGGCACTATTAGGCCCAAATACCTATGGATCATTTGACAGCAAAAAATAGTTCCATAATTTTTTTGGAACTTTACAGATTTGGGACTTCAGGTAACTGTTTTGTTTTTACAATGGATATAAAGTACCTTGTTTGGCGAAAGGAAAGTAAAATATAGATTATTTAATGCTCTGTTAAATTGGTAGCTATATTGTTTGTTATGCTGGCCCTTGGCTCCTTATTTTCAAATAACAACACATAAAGTCCGTTTTCTCAAGATAAAGTTTTTTTTTCCTGGTAACTTCGAAAATATAGCAACTACAGCAAAGCTTTGAATCATAGAGATAATTCTTGGACTCGATGATTGGTTATTCGAGTGTAATGAAATGAATTTTGATTTGCCCTAGAATATGGTTTAGACTTTGTCGCATATCTATACGCCTATGTTGACGAAAAAATTCCTACCCTCATGTTTGCATTCGTGCACTTGATCAGCCCACATACACACTCTAGCTTCGCGATCATAAGCTAATCCTGGAGAACATTGGTATCTGCTGGCTTCTCCATTCCAGCAGTTCCAGAAAACATCACATTTCTGCTCATCTGCGAAAATACCGTAGAGCCGGGGGCAATGGGTCGTACCAACGGCTGGTTCTGCAATGAAGAAAATTTCGGGGTAGTTATGAAAACGTAACACCCTGTATATATAGAACTACATGTAGGTACGTAATGTCACATATCGTCTCTCCAATAAATATTCATTTGATTTGAAATTCTGAAAGTGCATTAGCGATTCTGGTGGTCTGCTTTCAGAATAAACAATTACAATGACATCACAATAATATGATCCATTAAAATCAGATCTGCTGATTTGAACAACTATCTTAAATCATATAGGCTAGTACCTACTAGATAGCCAGCAGAAGAAATCTTCGGGTATCAACATGGCTATAGTTGCATCTCAGTTGTAGTCAGGGTGACACATGCGTAGAAAGTAGTTAGTTGACGCGGTTAACTAACGGTTGATAATGGTTGAAAACGAAATTGACAGTGTTGCCAACCTGTATTTTCTTTAGTAAAATAGTATTCTAGGATTTTGTTCGATTTTATTGTTCTGCGCATGCGATTCCCCGACTGCAATTGAAACGCCTCACACTTTCGCTATGTTGACCAGAGATGATATGCAGAATAATTTTTTCCACTCACATCATTATTCAGTACGTAGAATACGTAAAGTAGAATAAGTTATTGACATGTAGAATATGTCGAATACAATTTGTGCTTATAGTTGGTGCTCTTACAGATCATTTTATTCATTATTCTACATATTCTACATGATCTTCTTCATATTCTACGTTTCAAATTTTTGCATACCTTTAGTCTACATATTCTATTTAAATGTAGAATATTTTATTCTACGAGTAAAATAGTATCACTGATGTTGACACTTACCGGTTTATAAAGAAAGGATAGAGCGCTGGAAATCCAGCACTATATAATTAAATAAAATTAATTGCTCGTGCGCATGCGTTTAACTGCATCTGATTGTGAGTCGTGAAAAGATAACGTGCTGGCTATCAAGTACGAGTACGATTAAGTTGAAGGGTTCAACCACTTTCAGGCTGAAACTTGGGAATGCATCTTTTGACGTTGAAAATATCTCTGTTTTCAATTGTGGGTTACATTTAAAACATTAGCTCTTACTTTCTTTCTATTTACTAGCTTGGCCCAAGGGGGCTACGCCCTCCGCTCAGATTTTGCTCAAATTTCGCTCAATGCCGCTCACATTTCACTCTAATCTCGCCCAAATTTTATTCCGAGTCCACTCAATTCCGCTCGAATGCTGCTCAAGTCCTCTCAAATTCGCTCAAAGTCTGATCCAATTCCGCTCAAATTTCGCTTTATCATGAACTGAATGAATTAAAATTGCTCCGTTCTGAAATGTTGTGTAGAAGTGTCGAATAGAATTCATAGTTTTAGAAAATATTTTTATCATTAGCAGTGAAATTAAATCTCTAATGAAAAAAATTTATACACCATATTTCTGAGATTTTCCTCTTTCTATAATAAGACCAAATAATCTCATTCGTTTGAAAACTGACTAAGATATTATAACGATTTGTTTTTTAATCAAAAAATTTTACTTTTGAAAAAGTCTAATATGAAGTTTGAATTACTATTTTCAACAAAAAAAAATTCACTCCCCCCCAAGAATTTCTGCATTGATTTAAATTAAATTCTCGTAATTTTACGTAATTATTCGAATAAAACTGTAGATTCACGCGTAGCACCAATGCCAACCAATTATTGTAAAAATGGAGAACTGAAAACTCGTATAGAACAATTCGAAACGAATTTCCTGTTTTCTCGTAATGCTTTTTGCCTAATCAAACGTATATACGGCGAATATTGACTTAATTGTATACAAGGACTTATATAGAAAACAGAAATGTTACTAATAGGTACATTTTTAACAAAAAGCCAAAAATTATACCCCAGGCGACATTTGGTTCTTCAGAAATTTTGGTAAACTACTCGTACTTTCATAAGAAATTTTGATTAGTTTTATAATATTTATGAAATAAATAGAATTTTAAAACGAACTCGATAAAAATGTGGATTACTATCGGATGATGAATAATTTTTACAGCTTTGAGTGAGCCAAATAAAGCCTACAATAATTTCATTAAAATTCAAAACGTTTGCTCAATCCCGTTTGAATTTCGCTCAATCGTGCTAAAATTCCGCTCAAATTTTGCTTAACCAATTCAATTTTCTACGTTAAGTAGAAGCTGAGTAATCACGAAATGAAAAATAATTTGTTTACGAATTTCGAATATGGAACAGACATCCGGACATTGGATTTTATTATACAGAAGATTCATTAATTTTAATGTTTTTCAAGATAGTTCAAATTAGTGAGATGACGAGCGACATCCTAAATCTGGCCTTGTTTTGCTTCAGAAATATCCTCGATAAAAATTCTAGAATCCTCACGATTTGTGTATTTTTTGGACATATATATACAAATCTGCCCAAACTTACCTAGCAGGTTTCTTTGACCACAGTCGACATTATGTAAATAATCACAGTTTTCTTTCAAGTATTTTGGATCTGTATCGTCGAAAGCTAATCCATTTCCACATGTTTTCAGTTCGGCAACATTGTTGTCACATTTCCAATACTTGTCACAGTGCTGGCTGTGCGGATAAAATCCGTACTCATCAGGACATTTGAATTCTTCTTTTTGACTGTAAGCTGTAACATAAAGAAAGAAAATAATGAATAAATAATTAATAATCAGATTTCATTTTTCATACTTTTCTCATTATAAAAAACAGACGTCGCTGAAATACATTTCAAGATAGGGTTTATCGATTGTTTTTTTTTTGACTTAAAAATATGATAAATGTATTTTTATTATTTTAAAGACTTTAATACGAATATCTAGTATATTTTTAACTCGCTTTGTCTAAGTATTTAATGCTTTCGTTGGTGATGGGGGGGCTAAGAGATAAAAAGTTTGATGGTTATCTATAACTGATTTAAGTCCAATAAACCTGTCCAGTCACACAAAGATTGTCACCCAATTTTTTGCACTCCAATGATGTTTTGATACCTGCTGATGCTAAGATAGCCGAAAAGTAGGTGTTAATTTTTTTTTGGGACTCAATGAAATTTGATCATTGGCCAACAATGGGAGAGTTTTTTTTTTTTGTAAGAATATCTAATTCTTCTTTCCTATAGCTAACTCGATTTTTTCGCCCACCGTATATTATAGTAACTCTAACTCCGGTGAGACGGGTACGAACCTGTAAAAAAATGGCCAGACTGTTTAATTCTCGGATATCGACTATATGTTCCAGTGAGCTGTTATTATTCCTGTTTGTTATGTAATATCAGTTTTACAATACCAGATTCCTCTTTTAAAAATGAAAGTTATTGGAACTACTGTGGGGGGATTAGAACGAACTGCATTATCATGTGCGTTTGTGGCAATGTTACCTCTCTCTATCTTTGTTTTTTTTTTTTTTTTCATCTTTCTTCGTGCATAGGTAGTACAAATAATAGCTCTAGTATATATATATTTTGTTTAGGCTAATCGAGGGCGTAGTTCTTTGGGAAATTATGCTATTAATTAATGGTCGATGGGTAAAGTGATCAACAGTATATACAGCCAGGTACTGTATATTATATCTACTCGTCTGTATATACGTACGAGTAATATAGAAGAATATTCAATTACATTTTCAGCATTAAATTTTTATTTTTTTATTTTTCTAGTATTCTTATTAACATGAGACTCAATTCAGTTAATAACATGTCTGTTATATTTTAAATGGTGTCTGCTCACAAGTTTATTGTGTAAAGTTCAACACGTTAAAACTGTAATGAAATTATTACTGAGTATGCAGTTTTTGAGTCTAAAAACAGTATACTGGTGTAGGGGTACTTTTTTCAACATCATGAATCAAAAATTCTTAAAGAGCTTTAAAATGTGATTTATCGTTATGGATGATGCTTTAAAGTGTATATGGTATGAGTTTCCATTCTCAAATATCTTGACTTTGATTTTCTGGCTTATTACAGTAACTTTTTAAAATGATTTTCAACTGATGTAAGATCTATTCTACTAATAAATGGTGCTAGTGCCTCGGAAATAATTTTGTTTAACCTTTAGCGTCTGACCCTAACGTTGACTGTCTGGCTTAAAAATACTTTTCAAGTCTACAAATGTGATTGAAAAATTGATTTGAAAAAATTGTAGTATTATTAAAGCAAAAAGCAATGCTACCGAATAGTTTGAATGAACATTGCATTGGCACCTGAGCCCATTCTACCAATTCATTTAATTCTAATGTGCAAAAATACAAGCAAAGTAAAAAAGAACTGGAAAATTTGGCGAACCTACATTAGCAAACATAGAATACAGTCGGATCTTAGCGATGACTGGTACAGTTGGTACAGACTGTCATTAGCATAATCAGCGTCTTATTTATTTCACGTCTGAGCACTCGAAGAATGTGATCCACCCCACAGGCTTTCCATAATAATTATCACATAACATCATGTTCCTCTTTGTATGAAAGAAATCACACCCACAGACATGTAGACTTTTTTTTTAGGGTCAGCCTCTTCATTTTCAGAGGAAAAAAAGAAACTATTGAGACATTTTGAAACACCAGACTTTTGGATGAATTGCCTGAGTCAAGTTGTTGAGTTATACTTTCCACGATGAAGAGGTGTACAATGAGATTTGGTTGTGGAAGTCCTCATAAATCGTTCGCACCTAATTTTGTTGTTGTTGTTGTTGTTTTTTTTACATAAAATAGCAACACATTATAACGGAAAAAATAACAGTTTTAGGCGATGCATTGCATACTAATTACAATAATTATTTCCTCCTCTAAATCGTACATTGATTTGGTGGTTCACTGACGAATTTTATAAACAGTTTCTTTGCTTTGATCACGCATTTATTACATAATTTGAGACACCATTGATATGGGTCACACCCAAAAAAAAAAAAAATACTAATCGAAGATATGGTTTGAAAAATTATTAAACTAAAAAAGAATTGCGTAAAAATTTCTCGACATCGGTAAACGAGAATTCTGTAAAAAATTGTAAAATTTTTATGACTTCATAAGCGTTCCTTCTTTCTCGATTTCCACAATTGATCCCACTCCTTCTATGTGCATGGGTTGACGGAAGGTGAACTGGTCATCGAGTCGACACGCTACTCCATTACATAATTTTACTAAACTAACGGTCCCACCAACAAAGAGATCGAAAATTAAGTTGCAGTAGGTACTTGCTGAGTTCCTATATGTACGAATAATGCATGCAGAATTAGTTTATAGTTTATTATGGTGACCAATGGCCACACTGGAAAAAATTTTAAAGACAGTCTTTGCCATATAAGTTTGTTCGACGCATGTACAAAGTGTTTATGACAATTTTGCGGTGAAATAAGACGATAGATTGAATTTTTTATTTTTTTAGCTAGAAAAGGTATTATGGGGTCAATGATCTCGTAGGTGAAAGAGTAACGGGATAAAACTGTAATGAGAGCGAAATCAAAATATGACGTGCTGTGCGAAAATATACTCGTACATCTACTGACGTGTCAATGTAAAAATTTTTCAAAATAAATCTTGAAGAAGGTTCATTAGTTATTTTAGGATATTCTTGAAATTTTTAAAATTATGGTAGGCTATAACTGAACAAGTTGATAAAAATAAAAAAACTAGTTTTCGAGGTAAAGTATAAAAAAGCTGTAAACTATGTACCTAAAAATTAATTTAGTACCTGATTCAAGTACAAAAATATTTTCATAAAGCACAGTTTTGCTGTGGCAGTTGACAAGGTTCACATTTTTATTTACAATCCGCGAAATTTTCCATTTGTCTACGCTAAAACCGGCATTTTTGTAGCCCCAATTACATGATTTGATACTAAATAAACCGGTACGAAGAAGAAAAAGGTCAATATTAATCGGTCAAAAATGTTGAAATGAACGATTACATTTCTCGCAATCAAGGCGCAAATTAATATCTATAATATGTAAATTAAAAATGTTTAAAATTTTTTTTTCTCTGCACTTTCAGATAGTCGTATACTTCTAAAATTATGAGTTATATTTCGTGGAAACATGTCAAATTGGTTTCTACTTGTCCCTTTCTAGAGACCAACCTGGGTTTGGTTAAGATAAAAAAGAAATTCGAAAGCAAAATTTATTTTAGCTGCATCAGCTGCCAAAAAAAATAGGTGTCACGTAATCGAAGAAGACGAAGTCATTGACATTTCGTCATAAATTTATAGCCTCAAGCCAACAAAGTTGCATTCACGTATGTAAAAGCACCAACGCTTAAGCGAAAGGTGTTGGTATTCTGAACTATTTGTTAGCAACAAAATTCAAAACGATTCTACATAACGTCAATAGATTTAACAATGGACTCTAAAAAAGTCTATCATTATAGTGGATCTTTAGAGAAGAGGATGACCTTTCTTCGCAACGCAACATTATTCTAGGAGCGTGTACTTTAATTACAATCTTATCGAAGAAGAATGTCTGAGAAGAAAAAATTGTATCATTGTAGGAAGTGAAAGGATTTTGTTGAAGGATTTTGAATAATTATTGTTTGCTCGAAGACTATTATATTATGTTACAGGTCGAATAAGCATTTGAATTATACATATAGGTATATCTGTATACGTCAAAATGATTTGAACTTATCGAATGATTAAAAGGGTATCAATAATTTGAATGAGACCAATGATTTATTAACTGAAAATTGAGCGATGATGGGGGAGGGGGCGAAGGAGAGATGGTAGCTGGGAGAATTTTATTCTCCTTCTGTTTTCAACGTTTGGATGCCATGTAGGAGAGCCACTAGACCAGACATGAGTACCACTTTATTCAGATACTGGCATATACAGAGGACGTAGCAGCGTTGCCAACTTTTGAAAATAGCATTATCGTATTTTCAGAGCAAAATTATAGTATTTTGCTAATTTTTACAATTTTTTAGGTAATTTTAGGATGAGGAATGATTGTTTAGCAAAATTGCAATGGTTGAGACTTTTTTTTTTTGGTCATAACTTAGGTTTGCACAAAAAGTAAAATGATAGTTTATTTGTATATTTCATATCATATCCAATAAAAAAAAAGGAAAAACTAGAGCTTTTTTAGCATTTTTTCAACATATAATTAGATTTTTTTCCTCCACTCTAATTACGGTAGGTGTAAATGTGTAATTACCGTACGTGGTTTTCTACCCTCCAAAATCGTTCAAATATAATAACTATACCGAATATTTGGCAACACTGGAGAGTAAGGTTGAAACTGTCCAGGGCTACAGCCAGGGAAGCTGGGGGTAATACCCACTTCTTCAGGCAAAGTTATTTGCTCTCCAAAAGAAAATTTTCTGGAGTAGTATGGGGAGAGGGATCCATTTTGTCTCCCTTGGCAATTTATTTGCCCTCCAAGTATTTTGTTTCAGCTACTTTCCTGATCCGGTTCTTTCTCAATTTAAATTTTAATCATATGTTTATTTTGTACTCATTCATTTATTTATTATTGTCATCATTGTTATTATTTGTTGTTTCTTCTCTAATAAATTGAATTGAATATTATTATCCCTAATTTTTTTTTAATGTTTTTTTTTTTTTTCTCTCGTCCATTACTATAATTATTCTGTGTACATTTAAGTGGGTAAAATGTATGTACAGAGCCCAATAAAATTTTTGAAAAAAAAAAAGTCTGAGAAAATAGACTAAGATGAAAGAGGGTAAAATTATTTTCTTGCAAATTTCTCCAATCTAAAAATTTGCTGAAATATGGCCCATCAGAGGAAAAAATGAAAAATGCTCTTCTGAGGAAAACGTGGTAGAAGTTTTCAGAATTTTTTTTCTTTTATATTTGTGATGTACGTCAGGTATTTTCCTAATGATTTTTTTTCTCGTTAGATCAATACACTAATGACTAAATAAGTAGGTACGTAAAAATATTACTGCGCAAATCAAATGACGCACAATTTTCATTTTCGCAATTTTTCTGGTGACCATTCCAATGTATATTCTTATAAAATGTTCTGGGTCTAAGGAACAATTGCTTCCATCAAAATTCAAAAATCGACAATTTGACCTTCCAGCCTGTTATTTTGATTCCACAGAAAAATTCTGAGTTTCACCTTAAGGTACGAGTATGAATATAGCAGCTAAATTACCTTTATTGCTCCACGAATGAAGAGGTCTATAGTTATTTTCGATAGTATAATTTGCTTTTATAAATGAAAATTTTCTTAACCATGTGAATAAAAGAGGTTTTTGCTTCCAGGCTTGGCTCACATATTACAGTCCAAGGTAATAAAGGAACCAGTGTTTGTAGAAATTATCCTTTAAGACGACAGAGAAAAATGTGAAGGTAAAAACTGCAACTCTTGCATTGGAATTAAGTATAGAGCAAAAAGAAATGGAGAATGGTGGAGTTTAATTTTTCACACACATGCAGTTCCTTTATATTTAAAGGCTCTCATTAGGAAGTCAATTAACATTTTTCAGCTTCTATTCATCAAAAGCAATCGTTAAAAAAATGCATTACCGATTTTTTATCGGACATTTTAATGAATGGGTACGGAAAATGTGCAAATGAAAGAAATATGATGAATATTTTACTCTCACGGTCAACACCTTGACTCTGTTTTGAACTTCTAGCTATACTAATCGATTCACTATTGTAGAAATGCTAAATCTTGATTAGCTATGAAATTTATTGCCGGGTAAATAACGACAGTTTCTATGTAATTGATACCTTTTCTCTTTTCATTTTCCTATATTATTATGTAATCATGGCAAAAGGTTTACTTCGAGTACAAACTGTATTGTAATCGTGGGTGTAAGTACTGATTAAGATAAATCTTAGAAAAGTAGAATTAAAGGCTCTGGGGGGAGAAACAGTAAACTTCTCAACTTGAAAGGTCTTAAATAATAAACGAATTGGAAGTGTTATATAGGTTATAGTTTCAATGAAAAAGAATATCTCCCTGTAGATATTATGAGTATAGGTAATAAAAATAATTCAAAAAATTTTATGATAGTTCGGAGCAGGATTGGGAGCAACTATGATGGCTTTATCAAGCCTATTTAGCCAGTTATGAAAAGTTTTGAGATAGGAGCACGATTGGAATGATGACGTCATCAAGCCTATATGTAGCCATTTTGGAAACTTTTTTGACTTTTGGGAGCAGGACTGGGAAGCAGGATCGAGATCAGTAAAAGGAGTAAGACCGGGAGAAAGAGCAGTATGATGACGTCATTAAGCCGATGTATATCCAGGTTGAAAACTTAATTTTGACTTATTAAAGCTATATCAAAAAAGTACATTAATCGATACATGATAAATCGATAGAGAATATATCGATTTTTATGCAGAACGTAATGTAAAAGACAGTTTACTCGTATTTATTATATTTATTTATTTATTTATTTATTCATTATCTATTTATCTATTTATTTATTTTCATTACCAAGCCATGTCAATCATAGTGGTGGCTTAGTAAAATTCAAAGGTAATACTAAAATATGATAATATTGGGTTAGCTACGCCTGTCGACTAATAACACCTTACTATATCTAACGGATCCCATATTAGAGAGAAGGAAAAATTTTTCTTAACTATTCCCAAGCAATGGCTCGTCGCATGGGGGAAAGTAAACTGAAAATTCTTCAATCAAAATAGTTGATCGAAGAGGCCTGTGTTCTAATAGATGGGCCGAAACAAATGATTTAAAGGCTATAAATGAAAAATTACTAATGGAGTGAATGAACTGGTTTTTATACATGTAGAATATAACTATATCTATCATAAAATTCATTTTTTCGTCATTGTTGCCCTGAAAATATGTATAGCTTACAGTAGCCAAAAGAAGAAGAGGTGAACAAACTTTCAAACTCGTTTTTCTTAAAAACTATACTAATTCACACACATCTTCTCTCTTTAAGGTGATATGTTATAGTAGCACGATAAAAGCTATATAATATTGTAAAGCTGAAGTTGACTCGAGTGTAAACGTGAACAGTATAGCCTTCAATATGAGTCATCCAGAACCAATCTCACCAAAATTAATAAGCTAATGGCAATCTTGTAGGATACAGAATGAGTCGTGTTGGCAGGTATTCAAAACATAGAAGAGGCTTTCGCATTAACATTCTGATTACGGTACTTTTTGGCAAATTTCATTCATTCATGCAGAAAAGAGTCGAAATTTTCCATTCTAAATAACGTATACTTGGTCAATGCTGATTCCAATCACGTACAAATATTTGCCTCTCATCCGAGGAGAAATTCATCCAAAAAATAACGTTATAAAATTCCTTTGACCATCAGGACTTCGAACGTTTAAGGGAAGAAAATTCTGAGTAGAAATTTTTTGCATTTAAGGTTAAAGAGGCACACTGGTGGGGGCATTGCAAAAACTATTTTAAATTTATCGAGCAAATTCAAAAAAAGAAAAAGACGCAAAGAGAGATAAAAAAATAAGAAAACTAGTTAACCTTGCATAATAATTGCTTTGACAGAACACCTGCTGATTATTCGAAATTCATTTAACTTCAACATCCAATATAGGAATCGAAGTTCTCGATGGCATCTTCTTGCCCATGACCTTGAACATGAAATAATATTAATATATCGACTTTTTTTTTTCCATTTCTTCTTTCCTATCTCCAGTATTATACATATTATGTAGTTACTACGAATTCCTCTTCCAATTACGACATAGTGGTCAAACTTTTTCTTTCTAATTTGCAAGTCACCTTTGGACAGAAACAATGCTTGTCGAAGAATGATTTACGCCAATAATAATAAACTTTCTCCGTGTCTGTTAAAAAGTGGACTCGTTTAGGAAGTGGGTATGAAAAATATGGTGGAAAAAATGGAAGTAACGTAATTATTTATGTAGTCCACGAAAGATAGGTACACTCAGCTATCATTGAACACAATTAAATTTAGGTATATAGTCTATCAAAACGCCATCACAACTGGTTCAACATTTAAGCTTTTAGCGAAAAATGCATTCTTGGCCCTGAAGTGCAAACACTTTACACAACGTAATTGAAAAGGAAAATTAAAATGTTAAAAAATTAAATGCTAAGTTGTAATGTCGTATACAAGGTGTTCTCCACGTAGTCCAGAGATGAAAAAATGATTCTTTTTTTTTGTTAAGTATTTTATTCCAAATATATACTTAGTATATTATTGTATTTTTTAACTTGAGCATTGAGACAATTTATTATTAGCCGTAGTGCAGCCAGAAATTTGCTATAAGGAAGGGGCTGTATCTTGAATAATTTATCCCCAAAACCCATAAATTCAATTTTTTTTATTCAGTCTTTTTTTTCTCGAAATTTGATGGTTAAGGTAATGCTTCAGCCTCCTTAACCATTCTCCATTGGCGCAGCCATTGGTTATTAATCTCCAGCAGAGTTGAAAAAAACAGAATTACCATCAAAGTAATGCACACAATAACATTACTTTTCTCACAATTCTGGTAAATTATAAAACATATGGTTTTTCAAATAAAACTTTCTGCTTTTGACTTCCGTTATTTCTGACCAAAACTGATGGGCTTTCAGGTTTTATCTTGCTTCGAAACTCTTTTCTTGATACTCCCCAAAAATGTTAAATTAACTTACATAAGTCTGCTAAGGTCCAGTAGTATCAAATTGAGACTACCCATAAAGCGATTAATTAAAGTCCTCAGATAAATAACAAGTATATTATGAAGTCGTTATATTTATGTTTTTCACTTATAAGGTTGGAGAAGAGGTTGTGAAACTGGGGAGGGGGAGGGCTATACTATCGTAAAGCTGAAATTACGCCCCCCCCCCCCCTAAATTAAAATTAACAAAATTTAAATTTATTTGTACTAAACTCTGAAATTTTTTTCATTTTCTACTCCTCTTATCGTCTTACCAAGAGTCTTTTTAGCAGATTTTCGATAGAAAACACTTTTTTTTTTAAATTTAACAGATAAAAATCCACCCCCACCCTCACAATCAAACGAAGTCAGCCTATAATTTTCGATTTAAAACTTGCGTTAAAACTTCATGTTATAATTTCTCCACCAAGTGTAATTAATAAGGTTCAGTCTGTATCACAAATTCACAGTTGGCAGTTGCATGGTTGCTTGAACAATTTGAATTTTGCTTTGAATATCAAGGTTTAAAATGAAGGTCACTGAAAGTGGGTGTCAGGCAATTTGAAAAGAAATGTCTCTTCATCGTAGCTGATTCTCTAAAATCGCATTTTGTTTGATAAAAAAAAGCCATTTCTTCAATATTCTTGGTTCAAAATGGAAGTAGAGGTTCTGTCAGTGTCCTTAATTTTGAACTAATATAATATATATGCTTAAAAATCGATGAAGTGTGTTGCTGGAGTTACTTAACAAATAAAAATGCTCTAATTGGTTAGATACCTACTAATTTTCTATTGTCTTCTTCGTCTACATCGTACACGCGTCTCCTTACAATACAGAATACACGTGGTTCGAGTAAATGAAATAAAAATAGCTTTATTATGGTCACACGTACAACGTGTAAATAAAAGATCATTTTTTCCCTTATTAATAATAAAGTAAAAAAAATTCCAAGTTGTGAGCACCCCACCTCTCCGGTCACCTTTTTTCAATGAAAATGACACTCATGTCCGACGAAAAAGGGGTCCATTTATAAACAATTGTCATCAGCACAACATTGTTATTAATATAATTTTTATTATATAATAAGTGAAATTGCTATTTGTCTTCGTAACAAGCGTTCTATGTGTGAGTATTTTTGTTGGCCTCACATATGTGCTGTGACATAACGATTCCATTGACACGATAACTGGTCGATTTAAAGATATATAAAACAAGTCTTCGTATTTACTTATAATTTTTCTCCTAGATTCTCATATTTATACTGAATAAAATTGAAATAGATTGAAATGTAGAGGTGGAAGTAAGCGGGAAAAAAAAAAAGGTTCAAACGCAATGTAAAATGCTGAAGGACTGGGGCAGGCGAATTGATATTAATTATATTTGACCTACATAAAAAAAACAAAACATATACATTTCCAAAACAAATTATTGTAGATGATTGGTAAGTATTTATACGACTTTCTCATAATAGGTATGGTATAAGTACATGTCTACCTGAAATATACCTGCCACCTGCCTATGTCTTTTTCTTTCATGTTTAAGCATTTTATTCAACTCACAACTTACAACTTTGATTTTGAACCTTTGTAACTCTAGCAGATAATACTTAAATTCTCTGACATTCTGGTGGTAACATCTTTCATTATCAGTTTCTAAAATTTTAGGACGATTGAAGTACATATTAATTTTTTTCGTGAGTCATTTCGAAAAATAAGGTAGATGGATTTCACTTACTCCGTATTTGGGGCAAGTGAGAACCAGGCAATATTTTATATTAAAATCTACATCGAGAGGCTTGGAATAAGTGGAAACAGAATAAGATTTAAAAAAATTAAAAACGAAGTCAAATTTCAAATCAATCTAAAATATGTGGTTATCAAATATTTTATTATTAAATTATTGAAGGGCATAGAAAAAGCATACGTTTGACTGGTAGAGTCTATTAGTACTCTAGACACTCCTGGCAACATGTTAACATAGGTGGCGTGTCTTTAAATTTTTTAAATTCTACTTTATATCGATGGTTCTCATATACCCCTATTGACCTTATAGACCAATATTCAAAAAAGAAAAATTTATTCAGGCAATGGATATGCCCCAAACAAGTAAGAAATTACTTTCCAGTCATAATGTAATGATAAAAAATGAATCGTAGGTCAGTGATTACTAAGTACCATTTACCTAATATTATTGAGCAAGCCACGTAATGCAGTTTCGTAATCTTTGCTCTCGTTTTCCGCGATTAAATTTATTGTTTGAAGAGAGCAGTGAGTGATTAAGGAAACGCATAAAATCATTTACCTATAGACCAAGCGTGCCCTCTAATTGAGTAACTATAAACAAAAAGAAAAGCCATAAGCATGGACGAAATAAATCGAGTGTACAATCCTATATCGTGTGAATTCAGCCACTTTACTGCATAACCGAATTAAATTTTTTCTATGTATCAATTAATGGCTTTTTCATGTCAACGATATGAGATTGTGGTGGCAAAGTAGTCCGTCCTGAATGGTTAACTAGATAATGAGGAAGTCGAATAAATCCAAACCGTTCTATATGAAATACTGTAGAGAGAAAGGTAAGCAATGGATGCAAAAATCATAATGATTCGCGTAAAAAATATTAAGAAATGAAAATTTTTATAGTTCTGTCTGTTGATCTATTTGCAATAAACTGAATTTACCAATGATTTTGGTAAAAGTCTATCCAAGATTATATTTCCATAATAAGCTGTATTTTACTTTACTGCACAGATAGAAGCTAAAAATCTTCAAAGAACCCTGTTGGCTGTTAGGAGACGAAAAAAAATTTTATTTTTGTTCTTATTTGATGGCAACACTGCTCAGAAAAGTGGAGTCATTCAAGTCTTGGAGGTTATAAATGGCCGGTAATCATTAATTTTTATAAGGCTCATGTACAAGTTGCAGTTGTTCCTCAGATGAATATTCATCGACTTCAATTTGTTTTTGTGAAATTTGCCCTTCTATAGTAAGATATTATTTATTATTTTTGTATAATCTACCTACCTAAATGGACAAAAATTAAATAATAAATCTGGTATTTTAGCGTCTGAGGTAGTTTTCAGAGTCAACTTAAAATAATTTTTATGAATCGCTTCAATTATAAATCTACTCGACTTTGAAAGACTTGTTCCAATAGTAAGATTTTTTTAACGCTGACATTGTAGCCTTTGAGGTCAAGGTCATTTGCTGTGTGTCTAATTTCGCGATTCTCTGCAGAGATCGTAAGTACCAGAAAAATGAATCATGTGGTGACCAAAAGAAAAGAAAACAATCAAATGGCAGATTGACAATTCTGGCTTTAGATAAACATCCAAAATCATACAAAATCCATTGCCATTTGGATAACTTTCAGAAACTTCTCATTTCAAAAGTCCCCTACCTGGGAACTCTTAGCACTCAAAAATATTGGCCTGAGTTAACACTGAAAAAAATTAATAGTAATGTTTATTATTTTGTTTGTAGGAGAAAAATGAAACAATTTTGAGATAATAGTGGAAAATACAAGAAACTGTAATAAATCTTGGAAAAACATAGTAATTAAAAAAATTTTTAGACGACGAAAACAAGAAAAGAGAATGAAAAACCAAAGAAATATGTAAGAATTTACCAAAACGTGCTCCGCTTTTCTAGGGGGCTTTGGCCCCTGATTTTTTCCTTAGTTTTGTGATTTTTTTATGTTATTGATGAGAATTTACAGAGGTGCTGTTATTCCCCAAAGCTTACGAGGAGTCACCCACCTCCAGGCCAACTAGGAATGATGACACCCCCCTCCCCGTTGGCGCGAGAAAATTTTTAGTATTAAATCATCTTTTAAATTCTTTTCTAAATTAATAAAAAATCACCCCCCCTTCAAAATCATTTACGAGAGGTTACTCCTCAAGATTATGCCTTCACGGTACCCGTAAGAATTGACCTGCTGCTGGTGCTGTAAAATTAGAATTCTAGACGTTGTTCTCCAGTTATAATTACGTCGACTGAAAAATGAACAACTTTGGGGCAAAATTTCAGAAAAACCAAACTGAAATTAAAAATTCTAACTCCATAGCGCTAACAGGTCACCCTTTGCCTATAACATGCTAAATAATGATAAAATTAAATACCGTCGTATGGGGCGACTTTACACACTTTTTTATGTTTTTCAACTTTGTCCTTTAATAACTCCTCCAATTTTGAAGCTATTGAAGTGAATTTGATTGTAAAATTTAGGTTTAACATTTCTCAACACAATTGTAAAAAAAAGTTTGAGTTTGCAGCCTTCCTTCTATTTTTTATGATTTTTCAAAAAATTCGTGTAAAGTCACCCCTCAATGGAGCGACTTTACCCATCCATTTGTTATTGACGGGTTATTGATGGGTGGGGAAGCAAAATTTGAGGATGTTTGTACTCAGATATACGATTGAAAAGAAACTAGTCAAGTACAAACTTCAACCGTATGAATCCGAACTGAATATTTTGAGTGTCTGTGGTTAAAAAAAAAAGACGAATAAGAAAAAGGAAAAAACCATATCGCCGCTTTATTTTCTTGTTCTGTTACTGGGTGAAGTGAGGTAGGGGCGGCGATCTTTTTTTTCTTTTCCTCCTTCTGCCTGCTTCGATCCAAATCGTATTTCGGTTTTAATTTTTGCCAGGCAATTTATTTATTGGGCTAAAACGAAGTGGGTAAAGTCGCCCCTTGAATGTAAAGTCACCCCGTTCGACGGTAATCATAAAATTTGATTAAAAATTAGGGAGAAATAGCCTGAGTAGGGGTATTTTTAAACGAAAAATTGACTGCTAAAGCATAGCCTTAAGTTGTCGTATTTTTCTTACAATGAAATAAAGATTACCATTCATTTTTTTCAGTGTAGGTACATGAAATTCCTTTTGACTGGACTTGGCGTAGTGAACCCTAAATTTCAAGCCTGAAAATTCCAAAATCCGTCTGTATAGCGCTAATAATCCATTAATCCATGTTATAACCAGATAATCGGAGAAATCAAACAACTTCACGCAACGATAAACGTAATCCATTGCTAACACTTATTTTACCTCATGCATTCATCAATCATGTGGCTGAAAGTCGTCCATTTTTTTTTGATACTATAATTAGTTTATTCGATAATTAGAGTTGCTCGCTACCCAAACGTTTATTATCGTCGTAACGTAAGTTACGAAGGTATTCGAATAAATATAATTTATTCATTTGGACATTCACCTCACCAACAGTTCTCTCACATTCACTCATTAGCAACGTGATCACGACTTGGCGTCGTTAGCACTGCAAGTACATAAGCTGCGTATCTACACTCGGGTCTTAGGTCTAGTTAAAAATGGAAAGTGGATGGAATAATAAAAGTTTTGAATACGTCCATATGCAGTCACCAATCCATCTGGATTTTTTAAAATTGTAATCACATCTAGATACTGAAAAAAAAAAAAATGGTTTCCTCATTCTTAGGGAAGTGTCAGTAAACTGGCATCGAAGTAGTAAACCGCATATTTACATGCTAACAATGGAGAGATGGAGGCGATGAAGCGTGACCGATTATTATCCATCCATGCGTGCAAAACCGACCTCCAGCTTTGTCTGCATCTTTAATATAATTTTTTTCTTCATTTTTTTTTCCACCGCCACCCCTCCCTACCACTTTTTTATTCAGAGCGTGAGATTTGGTAGAATCTAGATGAGTATCACATAAGATTTCTGTCTGGTTTAGGGTATCGCAGTGGATGAAACATTATACAGAAACCAAAATATTCAGTGGAACATCTAGGCAGGTACTTTATGAGTAGGTACTTAGGTAATGAGATATTTTTTCTTCAACCTATACGCTGGATCGCAATAAAAATTGATTAGAGCGGATTTCCGGATGTATAGAAAAGAAATTAAAAGGAAAAAAATACAAATCCACATTTCTCTAGAATGTGAATGTATAAGAATGACGAGAACACTTGAAAATGATTGAAGAAACATTAATAATTGTTATCCGAGCGACTTAAAGAATATTATTTCGAAATCACCCAAGTCATTTGCGGGGGGGGGGGGAGGGGGGCGTAATTGGAAGATAAAAAACTGCCAGGCAACACTGACAACTGGCAAACCGATTATATTTTTTTGGTCAATTTCGACTGATAAAGATAAGCTATCTCTCGAATGATAAAAAAATTTTGCAGCTACTACAAATATCATCAACAACAAGAATAAAATGCATCTGAAAACATGGGCATTAATTTCTTTGAAAATGTCTCATAGGAAGTCTGTATTTTGATGCTTTGGTCCTTTTTTTGGGTCATGTCACATCTTTTTCAAACAGAACGTAGTCATCTTGAAGTACGAAAGCTGGCTAAATGGGAATTTAAATATTCCAGATTACGGAGGCTGGCTTAATGGGAATTTTAATTTTCCATACTGATATTTGTACTAACTATTATTTATTGTTACCTTGACTAATTTTTTTGTTGATTCTACTATAAATCTTGAATTGTCCCTGTTTTCCTAATCAAAATTAGTTAAAATCATAAACTATTAAAATTTTCTTCACTGTACCAGATTTTTAATTGACATCCACCAAATTTTCTATTATTTAAAAGAGATATGTAATTTCATTTGACACTAGCCACAACTGAAAAAAAATCACCATCTACAAAAAGTGGCACTCGTAGAATGTAGATACATCTCAGTCAACCACAAAATTATCTTGTTATTTTGGTTTAAAAAAAATTAATAAGGTAAGAAGGCAACTAAACTGCCGACATTAGAAATTTTCGTGTACAAATTGACTTAGCTGAACGCACAAGTAATTACTATGTTTTAGAACAATAATTTCTCACGAGTGTAATTAATAAATCTGAACTATGTATACCTTGCAGTTATAAAAAAAAAAATGAAAATAATTCGTCGAAAATCGCTAATGGTTTGTTATCAGGGCCTACGCTTCATGAGTGCATAATGAAACCATAGTATTGATGACCATAAGCACATGATTTTTTTCTCTACCGAAAAACCTTCTAATAACTTCATGGAAAATAAATACAAACAATAAACGTGCTTCTCACAGATGATATCAGTTAGTTCAATGAGCGCATAATTTACATAATCTATGACATTATAATTAACTCCCAATACTCTAATATACCTTCTCCTTCAAGTCACTTTGTCTCTTGCATTCCCTTCGACCGCTTCATTCACGCTTGGCAAAAAGTTACAAGTTCCTCTAGTGTATAGTAGGTAATTCTAATGAATATGAAATTTAGGTGGGTTCGTATAACAATTATACTGGTCTACTTTTTAATTTATTCACCGTAACTTCACCCGAAATTTTTTTTATCAAGATAACTGGCAAACCACGTACCAGAAAAATAATGGCTATGTTTGAATCACATATATCCTCTCCTAAAACTTCTTAATCGTGGTTAGAAAGTATTTGCAAATAGGGTAAAAGTTCTCTAGTTATAATTGTACTTATGAGAAATCTGATGATTAAGGCCACAAGGATGAGTGAAATTCACATTGAAAAAATTTTTGGTAGTAATTTTTGCAATTTTTATGAGAAAACTGGGAAAAGTCGAGATTTATTATAGAAATTACCACAAAAATAGTAAAATAAACCATTTAAAACTAGAAATACCAGGTTTTACTCGATTAAACAAAGGACCAGGTGGTGTCGTGTATGACACCACAAGAGAAACCTCAAAGGACAAGTTGGCGTCGTATGACACAAGTCAGGGGTTTTCAAAATATTGGCCCTTTGAGAAGTCCATCTCAAAATTTTGAGTGGTGTCGTATATGACACCACCTGGTACTTCTAGTGTTAAGATTAGATTGGACTATCTAAGATGGTAGAAAGTACTAAATGCTAAGAACATCTACAATGAATCTTGAATTGTTCATTTTTTATAATAAAAAATAGTAAAATCACTATTCATCTTTCTTAATGAATAAAATTTTTTATCAATGCAAGTCTACAAAATAAATGAAACTGATATCGAAAGGAAATTGTTCACAGGTTCTACCATTAACAAGATCATTGCGAAATTATCTATACCTTCTAAGAACCAAAAGTGAGTTATTGCAGGGCAGACACGGATTTGCGATAAAAGAAAAAAAAGCCAAAAGAAAGTGGAGCTATTCTCAATACGTATTGCAAAATGTGACTAAACCACTCTCTGAGGGTATCATTTACTATATTATGGTGAATGTGAAAAATATAACACCTACTACAAAGGTATAAGCAACAATATAAGTAGATCAGATGATTGATAGCAATATTTTCAAGATTGAATATATTATTTTGAAAACGCTGAAGTAGTAATTAATAAACAATATCGGAAATCGTTAATTTGTCACAAAAATACATTCCATCATATACCTAATATATTATAAATGAAAAAGATGAAAAATATTTCAAATTGCAACAAATACAAATTAGTGTTTTTCGTACCTCAAAATCGTGTAATCTTCCACAAATCAAATTTAAAATCATAAAATATCATCCACTTGAGCCATCTTTTTCCATAAAATTCAACCCATATAGTGGTATTTTTGTTGCATATATGAGGTACCTAAACTTTATATAAGTACATAGGTACTTAGTTGAGTATGTATGAGAATTTGATAGAAAAAACCTCTCGGTAGCATTCAGTTGCGCAGTTAGAAATTTGCTAAGGCTGAATCTTGAATTTATCCCCACCAGACCGAAATTTTGCGGAAAATGTGTGCGAGGTGCGAAAAATTTTTCTATTCAGTCTTTGTCGATGAAATTTGATGGCTAAGGGGGATTGGCTGCACCACTGATAGCACTCATAGTCTTACGCACGAGTCATAATTCTTTTCAAATAAGGCAAATTATTTGAATGTAGGTACATACGAGAGCATAATATCTCTGGAGCCTTCATTTTTAGCGAAATGTAAAAGAAGATTTTTCTGTTGAAAGAATTATACCTAATTTGCAAATAGGTGATAAAAATAGCACTTATCAGGTTATTTTCACCAATACGACGTGATATTTTCAGTGATGTGACCATTATACAGTTACATATATAGTAATGCTGTGAAAAGGTTTTCTTAAAGGAAGAATATCAATGACACTGAAAATTGGTAAAAGAAAATGATAAAGTTCATATTGTCAGTTGGTTCTTCTACATTACACAGATACTCATCTCACGTAGAATACTAGATTCCCAACAAAACGGTGGGAAATGTGAAACTACATACATATGATGAAGATGTGGCACAATTACGACGAGAAATATTTAATGATCTTTCATATTTGATAATTAATTATCAGTATCATAGAGAAAAACGTGACTAAATTATTTAATTATTTTATTCTTTTATTTAAAATTACGTACCCTAGTAAGCGAATGTAGGCTATAGGAATCTTCTATACGTGAACTTGATAACCTTTTAATTGGTACCGGTATCCATTTATAGTATTTACTGGTATATGCTTTACAAAAGAAAATAAACAACGATTTTCTTGCAAGAAATTTTTCTATTTACCACCAAACCTTATTGTTCGTAACAAGGGTTCTATACAAACTAGTTTTCAACTTCCTGGAATAGTTCGTAAATACTTTTTAGAAAAATATTTTCAACACAAAATGCAAAGTATCACTGTCGCCATAACAATCATAATAATTTCATATTAACATGAGACTTTTCAGAGGGATCCTCATCAAATTTCATTTTAAATTCTAATCTGATTCGCGCTTTTAAGAAAATATAGCTCAAAGTCATGAGAAGCTAAAATTAATTTACCTAATTTTAGATCAATACCAAATAACAGGGCCGGATTTAGGGGGGTGGACAGTGGGGACAGTGTCCACGGGCCTCCACGAACAAAGGGCCTCCACCACTCGTCATAAAAAAATTTTTCATTAAAACAATTTTTTTATTTATTTGGTAACTGACCCCCTTTCCCTCTTGAAACGGGCCTCCAACACTTTGTCCACACCTCTTTCAACTCCTAAATCTAGCCCTGCCAAACAACACCGAATTAAAATTTTGCATTCATTTTGACTAGCACCCTGTTACCAGCACTTAAGGATTTTCCCTCTGTTTTGGTGGTAACATGGCTTGACCCCAACACCAACTCGGTTCACATCACTCGAAATTGAATTGCCAAAAGCTCTCAGTGTATTGCTTACGTTTAGTAAGACGATTACATCAAATTACATCTATACTGAATTTTTCTATAGACAAATTTTTCTTCCTCAATGGTCTAGAAAAATACATCATTCCAACTTATTTTATTTTCAACATTCTAGAAAGAAAACCTGCCAAATAAAATAAATTGCTGCAGCAAGGATATACACGTATATGCCGAAGCTGACAGGCTTGTTACAGCAACCAGGAACCAGCAGGTGTGAGCCATTTACAAAAATTAAAGTATTAGGTAGTACCTAACAGACATTATGTCAGCAGGGGGTATAAATTTGCATATTGAATGAATAACATTTTTATTAGTTGGAAATGATATAAATTTCTGACCGATATAAAAAAACACATGAAATTTTTTTTTTCACATTCAAATCGAAAATGTGATTACTCAATGTTACAGAATATGTTGTCGAACAATGATAAAAAGACAAATCAAAAATATAATTATATAGAACTTCATATTATGGATTCGTATTTGCATTGAAAATACTCAGTGTTTCGGTAGAGGTAACCCTGTTTACTTGAATTTATAACAAATTCCTGAAAGGAAATTTGAATTTTTTTAGCCGGTACTTCAAGCTGTGAAATTTATGGTAAATGGAATGAGGTAATTTAAAAAGTTTCATGTTCCTCCAGGAAATGTAAAGATATTTGACAAGATACTCGTAAATTTTAATACCAATTTATAAAATGTTAAGGCCTTGATTTAGTAGTGGGTAGATTCTAAGAACTTATCAACCAGCTTACCTACTCACCAACTCTCTATTTAATCTTGAAAAAAGTGCGTTTTTGTATTTAAAAAAAGGATAGACGAGTAATAACTTTACTAAACACGTGGAGCTAGCAATTATCTACCCTCTGTAAACGACAATAGATTTGAATTTCTTAAACGAGAAATATAGATTTTATGAAAAGATAACATTATTTGAAGATAATTTTAAACTGAATAATATTTATATTACTGGAGTTATTAGATGATGCAAGAGCATAGGAAAGGGGTCTGTCCGAAGTCTGTAATGGCACATGTTCATAGTGTAATGGTAGGAAAGTCAAGTGCTTCAAACAGAACAAAAATAAGTATTTTTCAGGCCAAAAGAATCTAAAGAAATTTTTCATAATTTGTACTACAGCAGGAATGTCTTCAGCATATCCAACAGATTGTAATTGTATACTCACCATGTAATATCTTACTTTCAGTCCTTACCCTTTACTTTACAGACTATATTTTCACCATTAGTGGCCATTTCTCCGTTGCATGTGTTGCACGCGCAACAGATGGGAAGATTTTTGCAACCCATGGAATTTTTGGTCCAACACGTGACAACACATGAATAAAATTTCAAAAAAACGAAAAAAAATGCTAGGTAAAAATTTTCAGGGATAATTTACTTTAAAAAATTAAAAAAAAAAAAAACTTGTAATGATGACAGGTGAAGAATGTGGAAAATTTATACTCAAAAGTATACCAAAATTTTTGCGAGTGAGGCCAGCGAAAATTTTTGAAAGTGTGCAATACATTGGGAAAATCAAAGAGTTTTTAACTTCTCCTAGTAAGGTTACAAATTTATTACACTGTTTTTCAGCTGTTATAGTCTGTCTCATTTGAGTAGTGCGTGACGTCACTATTATTTGGAGAAAGGAATTGAAGGAAAATGAAAATTCCATTCTTTAAAGAAACTGACTGCACATTTAATTCTCAAAGAGAAACATAAAACACGTGATCAAGTACTACAATGAGAAAATTGTATTTGAAATATTAGCCAATAGTAATTGAGTAATTAGTCGCTCATTTTGTGTTTCTCTTTTGGAACAGAGCAGGTCCAACAGTGAAAACAATTTTTTACCTTAAAAAAATAATATATCAAAACACTTTTTACAATCATATGTTACCAAAACACATGAAATTTTATTAATTTTGAAAATTCTATAAAAGGTATAAGTACCTGATTAAAGACATGATAAACCATTTTCTACCCTTTTCTACATAAATGGTTCGACAAACCTTACAGCCCACTAAGTTATAGTTCTATTTTGAATTTCGTAGAAACTACAAAACAATACGACAATTCAAAATGGAAATTATTGCTGTAAGGCTTGTCCCGAATACATAAAGTTTCGATTCTATTCTTCCGAAAAGAAATAATCGTGAAAGTTAAATATTTACAAAAATTATATAATAGCTAATACCTAAGGAGAAGGACGTGCGTAATATAAAACTTATAATTACATGTATTTTTTTCTATACATACCAGCAGCTATTATTGATAAGATGAATATCGAAGTTGGCGAAAAGGCCGTCATGATTTTAAATAAATTTTTCAAATTAAAAGGTCGAACAATAGGTTGATATATGGTTAACGACACGAAACCAATTAATTCGCACAAACGAACAACGAGACGAATAGAAAAGAACCAATCAAATAAACATGTAAGACACTAGAAGCACCTTCAACCATCAAGAAGTAGAAGAACTACTTTACTCTTACTATTACTTTTTCACTCTATATCTTAACCGTACTGAAGATCTGCTAACTGTTACACCTCCTTTTTTATACATGAGCTGAGAGGGGTATCTTTATACCAATCCGCCTTGGTGTTGCACCTTCTCAACCAAACCGTCTTCGTCTACTATACTTCTTTTAGCAGAATATTATACATATAGGTACTTCACTCTCCGATTTTCCTCTGGCCACATTTATTCCTTCTATTTTCCTTTTCTCTATTCTTTTTCCTCCTCCAGCTCTCTCCGGTTATTGTGGGTAAAGATTTTAAAGAATACTGGTTTCAGCTTTTCCCAACCTCAATGCGGGGGTTCAATAAACATGAGATCGTGAGCTCAACAAAGCCTTCATCACGGTTTTCAAGTTTCTCGAGGTGTCTCCACAGTAGCACAGTTAGTCACGAGATGAAGCAATTGAATAAAAGTAATTTCTGTAATATTATGGCAACTCTGTCTTCATTTCTCAAATGAAAGACAATATTAAATATCTGGACCTTCAATAGAGTAACAAAATTTTTAGTTTTAAGATAGTTTTATAATTGTACTCGTAGTCGAAGTTTTCAAAATACACAATTTTTCTTTACTTTCGGTTGTTATAAAATTTTCGACATTTTAAAAGCAATGGGTTACTATTTTTTTGAACATTGAATTCATATAAGATGAAAGTGAAAGGAACGGTCATTTATTGATTGAAAAGATGCGATGAGTCTCAGTTTCTTAGAATTGATAACTATAATAAGACTTCATTAAAGTAGGAAATATAACTCAGTAGCATTGGCAATGACTTAAAAATTGCAATGAACAAGTATGATTGATGGTAGTATGAGTGAAAGTGTGTAAAAGGAGGTATGCTGGTTCACAGTTCTCGGATATAATATTGTATACAAACCTATCTTGAAAGGTGCGAATTTGAAAAAAATTTCAACATTTGAAAATATTAATTGGAAAATTGTCAGTTTTTAAATATTTTCAGTCTCAGCAGTTTCGCTCTTTTCCAAAAATTAAAATGAGTTTCAAAAAATTCTTGTTGACCTTACCTCAGCTTACATTATAAAATAGATTTAGGTGCTAATTTCATCCAGCTTTCAAAATTTCCGATGCTTGTGTTTTTTTTTCTTTTGTAAACAGGTACTGTGTATATGTGAATTTAAAATTGTCTAGGGAAACTGTACTGTAGGCTACCATCGTCCCAGTTATTTAACCTAATTAACAAAGTAATTATTGTACTATTAATACGAACAGTCTTGAATCAGATTTATAATTTAACTTTTTGCACCAGCGAATGTTTTTTCTCTTTCTACGATTTGCCAGTTTTTTACTGGTTCCACTAAATTTAAACTAGATGATTTTCTTGGAGAAAGAAAAAGTTGGAGAAAAAAAAAAGAAAATCGCAACCTGGCAAAATTTTACTTGGTAAGTTATGCGATGATATTTGGTTACTACGAATTTTAGCAGTTTTTTATTTCCTTTTGAAAACAAGACGTACTCGGGCAGATAATTTAATTTTAGCCACACCTTAAAAAAATGCTTCTGAGGACATTACAAGGAACATTATAATTGTGTAGATTTTTTCTCACGAAATTTTTTTCGAAGCTCATGTATATTAGAGACCGAGTAAAGTTAAAAATAGTAGATTTGCTGGTGGATTCTCAGTTTCCCAGAGATTTTTATCAAAAACAAAAACATTCAAATTACGTCAACGGGAATAACATTGTATGACTTTGATCCTTTGGCAAATATTTTGAGAAAAAAATAAAAATAAAAACAAGGTGTGAGGATATTTAGCAGGGTTGGCGGGTAGAATAAATTCTACATTCGACACGCTATTCTACATGTAGAATAGCCGATGTAGAATAGACTGTCTATTCTACATTCTCTACATGTAGAATGTAGAATGATATAGAATAGCGTAAAATCAATCACCAAATTGAAAGTTTTTGACTAAAATTCCATTCTCAAGTTAGCTCTAACATAAGGCGACATTTAATTTTAATGTTTAATACTTCATCAGTTAGGTACCTTTAACTTCTACTTTTGTATTTTCCTAGTTCTGCATCATCATGAGTTAAAATCGCAATTCAGGGTACCTAATTATTTGTTTTGTATCGCGGTATTTTCAATTTAAATTTTTAAAATTCAACAAAATCTGAGACTCAAGTTGAGATGTTAAGACAATTATCATCGTTCTTTTTCTATTTTTATTTACCTCCATTCTACATTTCTTATCTATTCTACATTTGACAAGCATTCTATACTTTACATGCATTCTACATTCTACATGCATTTGACTGTAAAATGTAGAATAACTCATTCTACTGTAGCATTTGAAAAACAACAAAAACCAAAATTTTCAACACTAATACAAGCAAGAAAATTCAAGAAAAGTACCCAAATCAGAACTCATAAAAGAAGATGTAAGAACCTAAGGGGTGCAATAATTACGTAATGACCATTATGTTTTCTTCAAATAAAATTATTAAAATTGAAGAATAAATTAAATAACACCTGCAGCCTCCTTTCATCCAGTAAATAGCGCTTCACTTCACCCCATTGTTATAATCTTAACAACACATCTCAAAATAAAACAAATAAAAAAGGCTGGAGAAATTATTTAAGAGATGTATTGAAAAACTATGACGAAACAAATTAAATATGAAGGACAAACTTCAGCGCCAATCCCTAATCTGGCTTACGTAACTAGAAAGCAGGAATCAGCATTTCAGTAAATTAAGAAATTTAGCTTCGTATTTAAAATTGTGAAAATTAATAACAGAAAATTAAATAATTTGAAATTTCTGAAGACGTAGATTATATCATGTGAAATCCTAATCCATCACCAGAACAAATTAGAAGAATGACGAATGATGAGAGAAAAATTATCAAAAGGTAAGAAGGAAAGAAAACATTTAGATGGACCAAAGTAGCGCTTGACATTTGGTGGTCAGATATTCTTATAAATACGATAAATAACATGCAATAATGTGGTTCGCACATTACACTACACGTAGAATGCCAACCCTGATTTTTAGTATAGTCAAGCATAAAATTTTATATTACGCATATTTCTGATGAAATTTACATTTAAAAGAATGAAACAGTACCTAAGTAGGTATAACTATTATACTTACCGTTTTCAAGTTGGTTGGCAGATATGAAAATTCTTGGAAAATGGAAATGCAAGTAAAATGACCATAAATGAGCAGTTTCAAACTTTTTTGTTTTTTCATCTTAACTTAATAACTACAAATTTTATACACCATCACCCACCTCCCTTCCACAAAATAGACCTGCTTTTAAATTTATTCAACTAGAATAGCCCGACGTCTTATCGCTTCATTTGATCGTACTGAAATTACATTCGGTAAAAAATCTACACAGTTAACAAGTTATTCACATAAAACTGAAGATGCTAAATATGTTAATGAAGAAGAACCTTGAACTGTATTAGGTAACAGTTGCAAGGAAGTGGAGAAAATTCTTTCAAATTACAGCTTCATTTTGTCTACGCGAGAGAGTCACGTTATAATAATATCATAGATTTAGTATCGACCAGGAATCCGAAATATGAATCTATACTTAAAATTAGCCAAAAAATATATATTGGTACATAATTTCATACTGTCTTCCTGGGTGGGACTTCAAACTTTATTTTAATATGTCGGTAACTGGGTCATTTTTTATAAGATTCATTGAATTAAAAAACGAGAACAAGTTTTTCCACCTCCGAATCTCCAATTTGCTGAATTATTTCAGTAATATAGTGGAGTCAGTGAAAAAAACTGACGAAAAGGTTGTTCCTTATTTTCTAATAGGAGACAATATATAAGTCATTGGTACCTATTTCATCATATAGAATCGTGTTTGTATTGTATAAAGTAACCTAAAACTTTAGGTATACTTCACTCCATCCAACTCACCTGAATTCTTTTTTTTTTACATTCTCTGTCAAAGTGTTCTGTGAATTAAATTTAATACACTTTTTCCGATTCATGCTCATAGGCAGTCTTGATATTCGCTTTTATTTTTTCACCATTCTCAGAATAGCTGCGCAGGCTTTCTTGAAACATTGTTAAGGCTAAGATGAATTCTCTTCGCCAAATGTTTAAAGCCACCAAAATAAATGGAATAATGATAAGTATCATTTTTATCCGAATGTGGCTTACGAGATCTAGCTGAATGTTTCACTCAGATTTAGGAGAAAAAAAAACATTTTAATTCTTCAAAAGAAGTTGAAGATTTAAGATACAAAAAAATCAATTTAATAATAAATTCGCCTCGTTATAATACCCTTCAGAAAGTCATAATTTGTCAATTTATCCGCCGTTAACTAAATTTTCTGGTTTACTTCTGTGAAATTGCAAATATAATATGCTTCGATCCAAATAACACTTATTTTTCTAAACGAATCTCATTTCATGCGGCCTTGCATTTCCATTTAGATAAAGACTTTTATCCCGTTATAATTGGCCAACTCGACAAATGCACCAGCGTAAAATTAATTGTATGCAGCGCCAGTGTCTTTTTCAGGTATCATTAAAAATACATTGGCACTGATCCTGTTTAAATTGCAGAGAAAGCGATATATAATAAAAATGGCACCGTGTGAGGTGGGCAAATAAGTTTATAATTTTTTATTAAGTTGTGGCGTGTTATCAAGATTAATGGCGTTTATCTCCAATTTACGCTCGTATTTTACGTTAATTGTTCGATTTAAGAGCCATTAAATCTACAAATAAAATTAATCCCGATTTGTCCAGAAAAATAAACTTTTAATAGCTGAACTTTCTCTCTTGGGAGTTAAATTTGAATTTGAAAAGACGTGGAAACACTCACGCGTTGACATACGTACGTATTTTTTTTAGCTTTAACAAGTCCAGTTCCTTTCTTTTGTTTTTTGTGAAAGAAAAGGGGTTGAGGTCAAAAATTAATCAAGTCGTTATAATGTCAACGGTGAAATGATAACTAATCGCACAATTGGAGTCCACCATTGAAATTGTGCAGTTAATTTTACACATTCACACCAGATCTGTAGACAATTTTTAATCGCCCCCAAGCAAAACTGTTTTCTCTCAAGAAAAATCGACTCTTTGGAATGATGGAATATAAAGAGCTCGTTTGCCCCCTCGGAATTTAATTTGCCCTCTCCACTATTAAACCTTAGCTAAGACCCTGCATCACATACTGGAAAGAGGTACGCCCTTATTGTGCTCATTGTCTATCATGTACATGCACAGAGTTGCATATTTTTCTGCGCACAGCTTGTGTCTGCCTCGAGCCGATTGAAAAATACCCTGCAATGACTTTTTAAACGTACCTCGTTCTTCGTATAATACACCCGAGTAGAAATTATAAGACATATAAATTATTAAATTTTAGTGCAGGACAACTAACCTCCGGCGATTCACCTTTGGCTATTTGCCTTCGACCAATTCGCCTCTGAAAATTTTGAGGCAACATGGCAAATTTTGCTGTTTCCTCCAGGGGAGCCAAAATTATTGATATGAAAATATTTAGTCTATTTAACAAACTCCTTTCACTTCTCCTCATCATTTTTCCAAAGTTTCAAATTTTATATATTTCTGAAGGGTTTGGGGGGGGGAAGTGGTCGCTCCTGCAGTAAATCCATCTACGGACAGCTTTGAATACTCAACATTTTTCCAAAATCCAACTTTGAAGGAAACACTATGATTATACGTACATTATTAAGCTGACAGATTTATATAGAAAATATACTTGGTGCCAGTTTAATCGTATTATTATTGAACTATATTTTAATCTAAAAATATTTAATAAATCAAAGCGACAAGGCTTCAAGGGCTGATATCAAGCTCATAAAATTCTTTTTTAGATTCCCTTAAATGAGGAAAAAATATGCGGACTCCAAAAAAGGAAATCCGTTTTTGGTGTCCGTGTTACGGATTCCTTCAAATTAGAAAAAAAGATGGACTCTAACGAACGAAATACGTTTTTTGTGTCCGTATTACGGATTCCATGTGGAGTCCATAAAACGGAGTTTCTCAAAGAGTCAGTTTGTTTCACTTTTGGCAGAGTCCTACACGGACTCCGTTTAAAAATAATAAAATGAGCTCATTTTGCCCGTGGGGTTTTCCTGCATGTTTATTTTCAATGATAACCATCAACCGTGGCTTTGATTGGTGTTACCCTAAGTCAATTATACGTCTTCATACTTTTTCCACTGACTGCCGAAAATTTCGATGGTATGTTTTTCGTAGGAACATATAAAATACATATACCTATAAGTATAACCTAATGCACCCATTACGTGGATCCATTTTCACGAACTTGACACTTTCGATTTTCTTTGCTAATGGCTAGCATTCGTTCTGTTTCCAATAATTGTGACTCGATTACCTTAGCAGCTCTCAGTATTTCAAGAGTTACATCATCGCTAAACGACATTATTTACGAAACCCGCCTATTTTTATAGTAGTTCATTTCTCTCTCTTTTTTTTTCTTATTTTCATAAGTGGTCCTTTCTTAAAGAGATTTATAAATTTTTTTTCTGCATCAGACATCAGTCTGGATAAAATATAGCACAAATATTGATTAGAAAGAGCAAAAGCAAAAGCAAAAAAAAAAAAAGAGGAAATAACTAGTATCGGTCAACTGGTTAACTTGAGAGTAAAACGTTTTTGGCTCGAAGACATGGTAACTGTACTGACAACCTCCATGTCTATCACTCCTGGTGGTTTTAAATTTGCTGAAGAATTTTTAAAAATATCATGACCTTGAGAAAGTGATAGTTTATGCGAAGGGTAAAAACGGTTACGTTTGTCCAGGCTGCACCGTCACCACACGTCCCATACGATCTGTGTGTGTAATTTCTTTCAACTTATAGATTGGTGCGTAATGCCAGTGACATAACAATTGGAATGTAGGACGTGAATTACGAAGCCAACTCATCTTTTCCCGTTCGATAGATGCTCGATGCCGCGATATTTACTTAGTTCTCAAATTCCGTGAAAGTCAGTCCTCGCACCTCATAAAAATTCATTTAAGGAGTTCATCTATGAGAAACGTAATCTTAGGTAGATTTACTAGGTGGGGGCAAGCATCCAGAAGTAAAATTACCCCTCCCTGAGAAAATTGAAATTTTTAATGGTGGGAGATGGGATGTTAGAAGTTTTGTTGAATAAACTCGAAAATTTTTGTGTCAATTTATATTTGGCTCGCTTATAGTGAAGGCAGAAATAATCAACATGTATGAACATCTTTACTTCATTCCAGTTAAGAGTTTTATGACGTCACAAGCATTTGAAGAAAGCGATTGGTTGAAACACCGCGGCTTAAATCGAAAATACTTTCTTCTCATTCGTTGAATCTGGTGACGTCATGGAACTCTTAACTGGAACAGACTATACTCAGAAATTTTTACATATTTTATGGAAGGCAACGACCAATGGATGCATTGGAAATAATGAGCTTATGGATGTGTTTAAGTTCATTGATTCACGTACTTATAGTCTCCGCAGTTTGCGGAGGTATCAAAGTAATTGTAAGAAAAAAATTGCTGGGGAGGAGGAATGGGGCACCAAAACACGTCTCTACGGAGGCACCCAAAACCTCTTGCACACCCTTACCTAGTTCTGCAAACTTTTGTCAATAAAATAATATGTAATATGGTTTATAGCTCGCTCGTTAAGCAAACTATTTCATACCATGTCAAAATTTTGCATTAAATAGCTTGCTTTCCTCCCTTTTCTTGAAATACACATAGATATAATTATTTTACCAATTTCTTTGATAAGCTATATATATGTACTTTTCTACTGAGAAATGTATTATTTTTTTTTTTTCAACTTTAATATAACTTACTTACTTACTCATAATAGATCATTTTTACGTGTTCTTTAAAAAAAAAACCAAAAAAAAAATTTCCTTTAAAAATGAGTAATGTAAGTTTTCTCCAATATTGTGATAAGCTTTTGAAACTTTTTAGCAGGTTTTCACTTGAAAAACCTGCTCATTAAAATGGGGTCGATTAGGTAATGAAATAAGGGTCGGGACCTAGTACATTTTTTTTAAACTTTGCAGCTGTAGGGCAATATCGTATATGTATACCAATCAAAAAAGAGCTGGCATTATGAGAATATTCCTTTTAAGAACCATTTTCGAGCAAAGTCTGTTGTACAACCAGTATAAACTGAATCTGGGAACCTAGACGTACTTTAGACGTTAATATTCCAGTATTATCCATCTACTTATATCGCCACATCATCAACGATTTGATGCCCTTCGAAAATGCAACTTCATATTATGAATTACATGTATTTTCACCACTGTGTATACCAAAGCCGACAACATTAATTGTTGTATGAACTCTTCTCTTTCATTTGTCTGTGTCCCTCTCTCACTCTCTTTCCCTTTCTTTCTTATATACCTTCCTAAAATTGATTGGTTCCGTGCATCGACTTCCTCCATTCAATTGCGAAGGGCATCCACGTTATAAATGCAAAAGTATATCTATCTATAGTTGAAAATTCCTAGAATTACAATAAAAAAAAAAAAAAAAAAGAATCATAGAACGCCTCGCAGTCATAAATTAATATATATAATGCGAGCTCGTATTATTTTCCCATTCAATATGTACCTCCATTAATTTTTCCACAAGACCAACAATACATACATCCATTTGGCCATTTAGCAAGACAAACAGTCGCAAATGCTGCACTTCTATTCGTACCTTTTACATTTTAATAGCGTAGTATTACCTATTATTAAATATTAATAATAATCATTATTATGATCAACATTATTTTCACTACCCAAGCCTACTGATCAGAGCTCTATTATTGCTCATAAACATCGCATTATCAGCCAAGTGCTACTATAATTCGTTTTGCCGACGGGTCAGTCACTCATGTCAGTTGTAAGGCAGCTGAACTTGAAGGGTAATGAGAAAATTGGTGTATACTCTGCTCCGGACAGGTATGATGGCCGGTGAAGAAACTTGAAAAATTTTCACGTTAAGCAATCAGATTTGTTGATTACAGCGCGATGTTGTTAAAAACCATATTCAATGTCTCATGATAACGATGAAAATTGATAAGAATTATTTATGTGGCAACGTTCTAGCAGAATCACCGGCCGAATAAGTATTTATTAGCAGCGTGGAAGGGAAGTTACCAACTTTTACCTAAACTTTGAGACACCCTGTGGAAAATCATGCTAAAAATAGTATACGAGTACTCTCAGCGACAGCATTTTGTCGCATCCAAGTCCAAAATCTAAAACTCATAATGTTTATTCAAAATTACGTTTTTCTTAATTTTCATCAAAAAAATATAAGAACTTAATTTTTTTTGCAATTTAAGAAAGGAGTTAACTGACGGGCCAACCGGAAACATTTTCTACATGCCACTCTTTCTACTAGCAAAAAAAAAAAATAAAAAATCGGTAGTGTAAATTCATCAACCAAGGAACAAGAAAAAAGTCATAATTGGATTTTATAACCCCCCAAAATCTATAATATTTTGATTGTGCTATTCGGTACTCCCGCGCATTTAAAATATAAAAATTATTCCGCTCCTCTCTCTTGTATGAGCTACTGACCCAAATATCAATAATGGCCACAAATTATTACAGGTATACCTAATTCAACTCATTCGCAAGGTGATGAACTTGTTGAATTACTATATTTCCACTAAAGTCAATTTATTCGCATAGCTTAGCAAAAACATGTTTGCTGTTTACTTGGACCGCAGATTGAGGTAGGCTGCTTACTTTCTTAATAATATTAAGAATTATCATTATCAGCAGTAGGAATGAAGAATATATCACTTTTTTAATTATTTTTAATATGCGTTTGCCTGTCAGTATTTAAAACTTCTACATATACCTAATTAGGTATGTATTTCTGAAGGTCGAAGTCTAAATTAAAGATAACATTATCCTAGTGTTGATAGTTCGCTCCTATTCATCTTCTTGATTTTAAAGTTTTAAATCACTCCTTTTCATTCAAAAACTTTTCGATGTATACCGAAAAACATAAAGAATTGAGAGGCGTAGAGAAACTACATTTCATATAATTCAAGTGCAAAAAATGTAAAAATAAAGAAATATGAAGACAGATGCTTCTGCCCAATGGACACTTATCTCATGCTCAGTTGTACATAAGCATCATTTTGTTTATTTGTTCCCTTGATATACCTAACTCGATTTACGAAGGCTCAAATTAGTAGAAGCTGGACACCACATGTGTCACAGGCAATATCAGATTCTTTGGTGTGGAGTATTTTTGAAAAATTTTCAAGACTATAGCTATTCAGATATTATGAAGATATTAATCATATAAAAATATAACAGTGACTAATTAAAACTTGAGTCAAGTCATTTTCAAAAAAATGTACATATATTTTTCCAAGAATGAAAAGTAAAATATTAAAATACTAAGAGGATATTACTGAGTAAACTGTACAATAAATTACAGAATAATTAATTCCAAAATTCACATTGATTAAAATAATCACACTGAAGAGCAGACTTTTGCATATATTTAGGGATGTAGACAGGGAGCAGCCAGAAGGGGGCTCAGTCCCCCTGACATGATCGTTTGCTCCCGCAAGTCAAATTCGCTTCACCAAAATTTGCGGCTCAGTGGCACACCCTAAATGGGGCTGGAGGACTAAAACCTTCATTATATGCATCAAATTTCATCAAAACAAGACAAATAATGACTATATACTGTCTCTAAACCAGAGACAGAATGTAATTCAAATGATGTTTTGGAAGTTGAAAATATATTTTACCGCTCACTAATGTAGTGTTTCTTAGATGAAACTACCCATAGACTTTAAAATGTTTTTTTGGTACCGAGCTATTTTATGAGAGATGGCTCTTCTATGAATGTAATACGAAGTATTCTGTATTATTGATGCTAAGATAAGTATCTCAGTTTGTGATACGTTATAATTGTTCAGTAGGTAGGTAATTCGTAATTCGTCGACGAATAATGATCCATCAGTCATGGAAGTCATTGAAGGAAACTGGTATAAGCCTTAAATCAGAGAGAGTGTGTAGAGTAGAATACCTTTGGTCAAAACAGCTATCTTCAAAAGAGAGAAAAGGATTGTGAGATATTCAAAAGTGAAGTATCTTTCTTCGCTGAAGACCTCATGAGCCCCAGCTGTTACAGAATATTCTAGCTTTAGAGCTGAAGAGCTGGTAAAACAGCGTGGATATTTTTTTCCCTAGAAAAAAATTTATCACAGCTACGCATCTATGGCCAACAATCCTGGGTTTTCTAAATAACGTTTAACTGCATTTGAAAATCTAGCCACAGTGGCACCGTCGACGACTCTGTGGTCTGCGGCCCAACTAGCGTTTATCACCGAGCACTTTTTCACCTCGTCATTATGATCGAATCTTGGCAGGTGTCTGAGGCGACCGATGCCAACAATAGCCACTTGTGGCGGTAAGATTAACGGTTTGACGACGGTTCCTGCTATAGAGCCAATATTTGACACCGTGAACGTACCACCATTCGTATCGGCCAATGACAGACGACCATCGGCAGCCAAACTCTGCAGTCGTTGCGCCTCGGCGGCTATTTGCCGAATGCTCAGCTGCTGCACATTCTTAATAATTGGCACGACTAGTCCGGCTGCCGTATCCACCGCTATGCCTATGTTATGGTAACTGGCATAGTTGATGGTTTCTCCTTCGAGAGTCGCATTCAAAATGGGGAACCGCTGCAGCGACAATGAAATCGCTTTTACCACGAACGCCAGTAACGTCAGCTTGACCTTATCCGCTTGCAAGTCGCTTTTAAGAGTCTTACGTAATGCTTCCAAGTGGGTAATGTCCATTTCATCCGATAAGGTTAACGTTGGTATTTTATTTGACTCTGTCATCGTCTTGAACATTACCTTCCGATAGGCAGTTATCGGTCGACTGGTGTTGGCAGCTTTCTGAAGCTCGCAAGGCTGTGGCTGACCAGCATCCAGCCGCGGCTGATTCAAGTACACCAGCACATCCTCTTTGGTCACTCGACCTTGTTTACCCGTTCCCAGCACGTCGTTGATGTCGATACCATGTTCTTTGGCAATCCTTCGAACGGCTGGAGTGGCTAGTGCTTTTTCGCAGGCACCTGAAGCTCCACTCTGAAAGAAACGGTTAGTACAGGAGTTAGCTCCCAGTGCTGAATATTAACGAGGTAAGGTAAAGTACCCACAAATGGACACTTTTCAAGGATTTAATTAAAAAAAAAAAAGCAATAATATCATACTCGTACTTGTAAATCAGACTTGCGTGAAAATTGAATTAAATGGGAGAGGATCGATTTTACATACCTTTAAATAATTTTAATTTAATATATATATTTGGTTCCTACTAATAAGTACATTATCTATGCTTTCTTCCATGCGCATGCGCATAAGGGCCTCCCACTGGCCTAGGGCATGTAAATAAATATCAATAAGTATTTTATTGATTCAAAAAAACTTTTGAATAATGAATACTTATAACTGGCGAAAAAAAATTCCACACTCATAATGGATACGTTCAAAAAAAAAAAAATCTAATAATGAGTAAACTACTCAAAAATGGACGCTCCCAAAACGAAATTGTATAAAAGATGAATTCTGGCAGTGTAATATTTCAACAATGGGTATTCTGGGCTGATGATATAAACTATGGGTTATTCGTGTGTAGATTTCTCAAATAACATCAAACGTTCAAGCCAGCATGAAAAATCCCATTATGAGCTACTCCTCTATTGAAAAAAAAAAAAAAATTCGAAGCTCTATTTCGCATCAGTTGCATGAAATCAGGGAATTTGATTTTTCCATAAGATTATATTGGGATTGATAAAAATTTTCATTCTGTTATCAATCCAGCATACCTATCCTATGGATAACACCTAGCCATAAAGACATGTTTGAGTCAACATTTTTGGTAATATTTATATTTGTATCTTAATTTGATGTCCAATTGGACAAGACCAAAAACATTTGTGGATATTAATTGTTGGTTCTGACGTCAATACTAATATTAAAAATTAGCCAAACTTAAAAATTTGGTATTCTAGATTCTGAATATCAAAGTTATTTGGCCACTTCACGTACCTCTTCCGTCACTACACCTTCATCCTCCACCGTCGACTGTTGTCTCTTAATGGCACTTAGCTCAGTATGTTTATCATCGTTCGCTTCGATTTTGCCAACTGACTCTGGTACCACGTTGGCGACATCCGCATTTTGTGGTTGGTCATCGACCTCGATGTCCAGAAGAGTCGATCCAACGGCGATCACGTCACCTTCTTGAAAATGCACTTTTTTCACAAACCCGTCGAAACGACTGGTTATGGTGACGGTCGCCTTGTCACTCTCCACGTCACAGATGTCTTCAAATTGAGAGACTTTTTGGTGCTGCTTGATGTGGCACTGCTTAACGGTCACCTCTTTGATACCTTCGCCAATGTCAGTTAGTTTAAATTCCACAACAGGGTAACACAGAGGTGCCCATACTTGAAAACTTTTCCGATAGTCTAGGCTCACAGGGCTTATTGTGGGATGTTTGAAACGTTTGCAATACGCCAAACCAAAAGTCGAAAAAACTGTTTTTGGAATCATTTTAGAAGGCGTCATACGATTTTCAAAAACGAGCAGGAAGATTGTAAAAAGTCAAAAATCCGCATAAAGGTATCCCTTGTCGCTTGCTACTTGATCCATACCAAGAAATCTAAAACAAAGTAAAATTTTACTCAAATAAGTTGATTCAAAAGCATTTTAGTTGAGTTCACAACTAGACCAGATAAATAAATTAAAAAAAATTTCTTGAATATTATAGGAACACAACTTAAAAAATCTACTGATGTACCAGTACCAGAAAATTTTTTAAAGAATGACTGGGTTGAGGGGGAAGGGGTGTGTCATATGTTTTAGCAATTCTTTTTATTTTTTTATTTTATTTTTTATTTTTTCATTTTTTGTAATCAGTTTCTCTTGCATAAGGACATTTTTTGAGAGGAAGGGGTTGACAATAAGGCTTTGTCTCCCCGAGCTGATAATAACCTCCCCACAAGACAATTATTTCCCCCGTCTCAAAGAAAATGACAGCAATTTTAATTTATTTGTACCCAAAGCTGATCTAATATATCAAGCAAAGTCCACCTCCTTGACAAAAATAATAAAACTCAAAAAAAAAAATCAAGTTTTAACTCGATAATGAAAAGTCTCTAAAAAGATCCTACTTTAATCCCACATAATCACCTGAGTGAACTTCCATCCACCCCCAGACCACTATATAAAAGTTGCATCACTTTACAATTTGAGAGACATATGGCTATTTAATGAACAAAAACTGATACAACCATTTTTTTCTATATGGTTTCCAATAAAATAATGATAATGTGTGATAAAGTTAGATACTCGACAAAACCGATACAACTCAATAGTACTCTACAAAATTGGTACAACTCATTCAAAATCAACGCCACAAATAAAAATGAAAACCTTCATAGCTGCATGAACAAAATTGAGATAACTTGAATGGGGACTATTTGTGGACCACTTAAGGCAAGAAGGCTTTCAAATTCCATAAAATACGTTTAAAAATGAGTCATCTCATTTGGATTTTCCGAGTAGTATGAGTTTTCTAGAGGTGGTGCACCATGTTCTCCTGCCTCCACCTGCCCTGCTCCTTAAAAATCCCGTCACACCCTTACAGTTATGAAATTAATTATAAACTTATGGTCACAAGCAACCCTAAAATTACTCACTTAGAATAACTCCACTACTCCAATATAAACACATTTGTTAAAAATGCAAACAATTCTAAATTACATAGAACTAAAAAATATTTCACTTCATAATCACTCCACACGAAATATTGAACGATGAATCGATGCTACGAGGGCATCATGTTGGTATGTTAACGAATTCATCAATAATGAAATCAATATTTCGGTTTGAATAAATTTCAAACACTTGTTAGGTATGTGAGTACATACGTTATTCTCGGAATTTTTAATCAATACTTCCATAACCATTTCTACACAACCACTGACGCTAAGTTTTTATCATTCACTTATCTGAGAACGAATTAGTTATACAATTATAGAAGTATGGTAGGTACGTCAGAACATCCAAAGATTGAACCAAAATAAAATCGTAAAATCTACATCACTCTAGCGAGGAAATAATGCAAAGCATAAGCTTCAGAATTTTTTATCGGTAGTACAAAGTAAACAGAAATGCTACGTTACCTATCAATTTATGATAACAAAATAGATAATTTTAAGTAGGTAGCTGCTCGAGCATTTAATTTAGGTTAATACGTAAAAATCTTAAACCTACATCCTATTGCGATATTGAAGAACAAAATAATAACTCGAAAATTTATTCATAGCATGAGGCATTTTCATTATGATGTCATTCTATTGTTCTTTCTCATCAATCGACGTACTCGTCTTATTAAAGCACAATGCATTTTTCATAAATCTGTGTGTTTCACAGTAAAAAGTTTCATTAGTATCTACATATACAGGGTGTTCCGCCTCGAGTTCACCACCAAGTAACTACAGATAGAGCAACATAAGTTGTATTCGTGTATGATAGTTTGCATACCTACTTTCCGGTTGACAAGGGCTGTGTAATGTTTGTATCATTTCTTCCCCAAACCGATTCTAGTAATTATCGTATTTATTTATTCATTCATTGCTATAATACTCGTAGTTGGAAAAACTCCAGTTAGCGCTGTTATTTAGCAAATATTACGATGTAATTTTTTTATCTCAAAATCAGAGTAATTAAAGCAAGCAGAGAAAAATGATGAATGAAAATGTGAGTTATTTGAGGTAAAAAATATTTTCAATTAGTCAATTATTTTTTGGAAATTAAGTTAAATGAAAAATTGTTATTTCAAGGGGTACTTTGAAAATTTATTTTTTGAAGAAGACCAACTGCTGTATCATACAACTCAATATGAAAATAATTTCTAGAAGAACGTTGATTTTCTAGTAAAAAAATAAGTTGATGTGATTTTTTCAATTTTCTCAATTTTTAAGAAAAAGGCAAAAGTATGAAACATTTTTTATAAGACAATAATTAGCTTTTTTTTTTTTTTTGCCATATGATTAACTCTCTTGAAAAAAATATTTTTATGTACCCTTTGAAATAAATAAAATAAGCTAAAAACCTCTAAAAAAACAATTATATTTAAATACAAATAAATTTAAGCTAAAACTTGAGAAATATTTAACTTACATAAAATTTTTTTTTTTTAAATAAATTTTTTAAATAAGTACCTATATTTTTATTTATTTATAAACTTATTTTCTTTTTCCACAATTTTTATTATTACTTACATTTTATTCAAATTTATAGTTTTGAATGTATGAATTTTGAATATGAGTAAATTCCTGAATTAGGCTGAAGGAAAAAATAATTTCAACCCCTACTAGTAGAAGAGTAGGCAAACAATCATAAATGAACGTAACTCATGTTGCTCTATCTACGATTGCTTATTGGTGAATCTGAAGCGGAACACCCTGAGCACAGAGTAAGATTTTTTATGATGAATCATACCTGAATAACATTGTAATGCATTTTGATATGATTCAGTGAAGATAACATCATAATGAGAGCTATGTATTAAAACACACAAAAGAAAATTCTAATTTATAGTTTCTAGAAACTGATATTAATTATACCCAATGTGCTAACAGAAATTTCAACTTCCAAAATGAGAAGGACCCCAAGACCCACTCGTATTACCTATCAAGTGACGTAGTTCTAATGATTTTGGAAAAATTTTCATGAATCAATAGAGTATATATAGGTACCCATTAAAAACTTTCACTTGAAAATATAAATATCAGTTACAAGTTGTTACAGCTGTTTCACTCTCAGTTAACAATTATAATAAATCTGATCAACTTAATTTAATAAGGACTTGAATTTGATAATTTGGAAGGACAGATATCGATGGTATTGACCTTTTTAGTCATTTGAAATGCGTTCTCGGTACAGAGAAGTACACGCGTAAATTTCAGACCGAATGTAAATTATTTGATAAACGACATTCCAGAAAGTGGTTCTTTATCCGGCGCTGTTCTAATGTGTAACTAAAAATGCTCGTAATATTAGGCTTACCCGAAGTACCTCCGAACGTAAGAATCGTAGGCTAAATATGCCTCGATGTCGCCGCTTGATACACATTCGAGCACTAAAGCCTATTCATTGCGTAATCAGGCATTAATTTTATATATTTTCAAACGTTAAGAACTGTCAATTCATGTCCACACGGTTGGGTAAATGACTTTTCAACATATTTTTGATCTTGCATTAGCTCGCCTTTAACTAAAAGATCGACGAATGCGTTGAAAGGAAATTTCATTAGGCAAGGTTGCCTAAAAACACATTATGATGGGCCATGAGTACAATCTATTAACTTTTTTTTTTTGAAATCACCCGAGACAGAGTAATCTTGAGGCAAAAATAAATGTGAATTGTAAGTTTATAATGACGCATACAATTATAAGATTCGGTGCGTGGTAGACTTTTTGTAGGAAATTCATAGGCGGACTTTGGGGGTGACAAGGGGACTAAGCCCCCCAGAGCTGAAATTGGCCCCCCTGAGAAAATCTAATTAGGCCCCCAATTTCGAGGAAAAAATGAAAAAATCTTCTAAGACTTAGGTTGATTTTTTTTTTTTTCAAGGAATTTTACAAACTGTAAGTTTATAATGACGCATATAAGATCCGAGTTTTTGAATAAGTGCGTGGTACACTCAACTTTTTGTAGGAAATTATCTATTTGTTGGTGTTCTATCCGCAATTTTTCATTAATATTTAAAAGCAAAGAGGCGAATAAAAATTTTTTCGTTGAATTGTCTTGGTGGATTTTAAAAATCTTGTTATACAAGCCAACTCGACTTCCTGGAAGACAATTATTACCTCAATTAAATCTCTTCAAATGCTCTCAATTCGAGCTACACCCATACCAGTATTTAACATTAAAAGGTACCGTATTTCATGTAGGTTAGGCATAATCTAGTTGTTTACGAATTATAACACTGAACAGAAGAAGGTGGAAAAAAAATCTTTCAACAGGTGTGTCAGACACTGTACCCACTATTGCCAATATTGTACGTTCTGTGTTTTACGTCAAGCTGAATATTATACTTTCACTGCTTTCTCCTTATGTTAGAACATTTAAAGTTTAGTATCATGCAGATTAGTCCACGCGATTTGTTAATAAATTATTACCTATTTCTTTGCCAACCTTAAACAATGACAATTTCTTCTCAATTAATTTAGCAAGGCTAAGCTATTTTCTAACGTAATAACCAAATATTCAGAGAAATTCACAGGATTGCAGAAAATAATTCAATCTGAATACGTTGAAAAAAAAAAAAAAAACGCTCATCAAATTGACGAAAATTAAAAACAAATGAGAATGAGCAAAAACATATTTCAAAATTTGAACACCATAATTATGGAGCAAAAAATGCAAACCAAAAAAATTACGAAATTATAAATATACCGTATCATGAATTTTTTCAAACTCGGAATATTCAAAATAAAAAGCATTTAGAACTTGAAAGCGAAATGATTTTGTGAGCAATTATAGAGAAACGCCATTATGATTAATACTTTAGAATGAGAAATATTCATAACAATTTTCTTCCGGAAATGGTGTTGAATGAAAAGATTATTGATTAATAGTTTGATAGTGAATCCATTTCAAAATTAATTTTTCAGATTTTAGGTGTTCGTAATGAACGTTCGCAATAAATAATTGAATCTTCAGTAAAAAAGTTTGATGGCTCACTGACAGAAAAATGTTAAGATCACCACCAAAAATGAAATCTCTCAAAAGAGGCTGTTCAATATTTCAAGATTTCTGTACACGTACAATCATAGGATTTCTGGATTTTTAAATGTTCTGTTAACAAGGAAAAAATTTATTTTGATTGTCTTCGGTTTTCCCTTGTAAATGTAGCAAATTTTTCTAAATACTTATTGGCATGATTACTACAGGTGGATTTATTTTATTTAAAAAAAAAACAATAAAAAAAAAACCTTTTTTATCAAGCACCTTTTCACCATAAGACACCAGCGTCACTTCCCTCGCTTTATTAGGTTATACAAGTCACTAAGAAAACGTTCTTTCTCCCTGAACACCATGAATTATTCTCAATAAAAACTTGCACAACCAAAAAAAAAAGAGTCACGTATGAGTTTAAATACTCATATAGTCTAACATTTTTATTTAATTCCAATATAAAATGATGAAAATATGACAAATTTTTACTCGAATATGACGATTAAACAAAAATGTTATGTTAACGTTTAACAAATGTAGGTAGGTGGCCCACCTAAAGTTATATAAAACAATGCTACGGCAAACAACGCAATATTTTTAAATGAATAATATAGAATAACTTTCAACTGATAGGTGAGAATAGAATAATATCCATTTGAAAAGACTAGAAAGGAGTATTTAAAACCGAAAATTACGCCGATGAAGAGTCACATGGAACTTCACAACCGAGTTATTAATTTTATCCATCTTAATTTTATGCAAGTTTTGTGCAGAGAAAAACATTTTACTAGAAAATCAAGTCTAATGTGCAAAAACGTACTTACGAGGAGAATATTTTCCAACTTTCAAAGAGGTGGAACTGTAGTAATCATAATTTTTTTCAGTAAAATTACATGCCTGATTTGAAACTGAAAATTCACATGCATGTGTCCAGCACGGATATAAAATCTGCATGTACTTTTCAAGAATTCGAGCGAAAAAAAAAATGGACAAAAATGTGTTTGGGCACAATTTCGGTTACTATCAACAAGTTCAAGGAAAATTAAGTTGAGCTGCAAAATACAGCAGGAATTTTGGTACTTGGAATTTTTATTTCACAGTTGGAGTGTTTTATTTTTTCTTTTGCAAATCAACGTTCCAACCAAGGGGCAGCAATTGGTGATACTTTGACGTTCTTAATACAGTAAGACTTCAAAGTAGATTCAAGTAGCTGGTGATTTCCAGAAAAGTACGCGGCAACTGCACCATTAAGTAAAGTAAGTTGACTTCTCATCACTTTAATCTGAAAGGGAAAAAGTGAAACTCATGAGCAAGAACTGGACAACCACATTTTAGAAATAATTAAAACAGACTAAAGTAGGTACTTTGCTTCATGATGGAATTTTACTTTTCCTTCGATTTTCAACTTTTTACCATCAAACAAATTAACATGAAAAAAGCGAATCATGAAAGAAACTGCATACGCAGCAAGCTCCGCCAGAAAAGGTTTCCCCACACACCGACAAGGTAGAATTTATATTTTTTCATTTTTTAAGGAAACGGGAACGACTTATAAAAAACTTCAACAATTGACAGTGAAAAATTTTTGATTTAATTTTAATAAACGATATTATTTACTATTCATTAATTACCCGATTATCTTCAAGGAATTTTAGTTTAACTTCAACATCATTTCTCAGTTTCTCGAAATCTTCTTTATATTTCTGATAGCTAAGCTGTGCTTCGTCAATTCTTACTGTATTCGCATCGGTTCGAGGAGTTTGCGCAAGTGTTTCCAAATCCATACGATAAGCATCGTACTCAATTCTGAAAATTAAAAAGTATCAAACGAACTTAATAGAAATGATTTCACATAAAATTTCAACGAAAAATTCCTAATTTGGAGTAATTAAGTCTGTTTCGAAACTGATTATTCTCAGAAAAAAATATGATAAGCCTAGTACAGAGATTTCTACATTTCTGGTGTATATCATGCGGTAGTGCGAAGTGAAGGTTCTACATCATCGTTAAGGAGTTATGAACGCCACCAAATAGCTGACGAGGAATCAACAGCATACCTGGCAGTTTCGTATTGTCGAATAGTCATTAGAGTATCTTCTATTGTCTTGGAGCACAACGTATTGATGGATGATAAAAATGAATTCAAGGCATTCAGCAACATCTCACCATTTTTGGACAAACTACGTTGAGTTTCCGCATTACTTTTAAACTCTTCCTGTAACTCGGGCGATTTCTGACTCAATTCGGAGAAGGCTTCACCGAGAGCTTGCTAAATATGCATAAAAAATAATTCATTTGAATCTGATGCAAGCAAAACTGGCACAGTTTGAAATAATTATCTTGAATAAATAAAGAATATTTTACGTGCTTTAGAAAAAAAAATTTATAATTAAGTACCTGTGTTTGAACAACGTGATAAAAATGACTAGATAGGATTCTTGACAGTTTGGCCAAATTGGAATACTTTTTCTGGGTGTCACGCAAAAAATCGATTTGAGTTTCTAAATCTGTAAAATTTACGCCAATATTGTAATAACTTCGACGGAAACCAAGCTTTGATAAAACTATAACCAATTCATGATTCATGCCTTTATCTACGGTGCGAGAAGTTTTCCCCAATTTTTCGTACATAAGTTGTCGCGTGCATTTGTACGTTGAAACACCCCAGCACTTGATTGTTTCGATCTTCGCAAGAGGAAGCTTCAACGAATCATTACCTTTGGTCGGAGAAGTTAGACTCTCTTGCTCCGGATTAGCTGCTAACATTTCAACGAAAATTAAAATTAAAAAAATTGGTTGCTTTTTTTTTGTTTCTGTATTTTTATAACAAAGGAGCGTCTATTCCTAATTTTACCTAGTTTTTATGGTATTTTCTATTTTATCAAGAGAGACCCCCAAACTGAATAATTAATAATCCTATATTAAGAGAATCTAGAATGGACCTGGGTCAGTTAATACGTCATTTTGGAGCACAAAGAGAGAGAGAGAGAGAATGGTAAAAAATATCGAATCATTGATTCAATGGTAACAGATTGGACAGACTCAAGTCGAGTGGTCGAGAATAATTTGTCTGTCTAAATTAACTTTTACAGTATTGAGTAGTATTGCCAATGCTCAATCCACCAAATAAAAAATAAACCACATAATATTCATTCTATAAACTGATGTTCCAAAAAGAATGCAGCTATGAAATATATTGAACTCGAGTGTTTTCAAACATAATCAGAAATAACCATAGATTATTCACAGAGGAAACCTTCACGCTATTTATACGTGAAAGGTTCCTTGTGCCACAATTCTATAAAGAATTTATACGAGCAAAGATTGGTTAAAATTCATGAGAGCTCAATTTGTAAAATGGGGTCTCAAGTGTAACAGATGTGCAATAGCCATAATGCAGACTATAAGAAAATTCAGCATTGAAAACCAGAAAAACCATAACAAAAGATCAAAAAGATGTAATTAGAAAAGATTCAATACGAACTGAAAGTTTTTATCGGCTTTGGAAGTTGTTGGTTAGTAAAACCAGAATGAACAGCAGTATTACTGTCGTTCATCATAGGTGCGTCTCTCAACATTTCATGTAGGTTTCTTTCAACAGTCGGAGTTACAGTGCTCATTCCTTGAGAAATGTTCCGATCATATGCCTGTAAATATAGCAAGAATGATCAAAGATTTCGATCAAATTATCAAATCAATAGAAAGTCAGCGACTTAAATTTCGGCGTTAGAATCGACGGAAGAATGGATCACACTGTGACACGTAAGACTACATCAGATCTACGCGAAGTTTCATATTGATTTGTGATTATTGTACATAGGAAAGCAAATAGCAGCAATGCCACATAAGAACGAGAAAAGTCAACATGACAGCAGAGAAGTTTAAAATACGTAGTCATGAAAGTAAATTACCTCAACCAATGATCTTCACCAGATTAAAAACCAATGAACGAATTTCAGATAAATCGAATGGCTAAGATTTTTCACGATTAAAGATTAATAGAAATTGAAGAATATTATTTCATTTTATTCAACATCAGGTTTCTGAATTCCAGCTGAATAATGAATTCTGATTTCTGTTTCCATAATTTTCTTAAGATTTTTTTCTGGATTTTTTCAACAACATCTGCGAAAGATATTGCCATACTGGATCGTCAGCAACATGATAATGAATGAAGGATTTTAGTTCATATTCTAGACACTAGACAACATTAGTGTCAACTGCAACTAACTGTCAAGTATCAGTGTTTCCAGATGAAAATTTCAAAAATCCGTATAAATACAATTTTCACGAGCAAAAAAAAAGAAAAAAAAAGAAAGAAAGAATCAGTTGAAAATTGGCCAATCTGATACTTTTTGTTTTGCTCTGAGAACCTGGAAAATAATTGAGAAAAAACTCAAGTTTCTGGGAACTTGAAAGAAAATATAAAATAAAGTGACTACAAGTACAAGTACTTATAATTGAGGTACGTATTCTCACACAGACCCATCACAAAGAACGCATTAAAAATTTATTAAGAAAAAAAGAAAAACCAAACCCCACGGTAAACCAAGGGTGAGAATTGCAATAACGGAGAATGATGAGGAGCGAAAAATATTTAATGAATAGATAAAAATTGATACACTCGTAAGCTAATACCAAGATGGTGTATCAAAGTAAATGAAAATAAAATGGATTAACCATTTTTTCAATATTCATACGTGGTAACTCATATACTTTATGCGATCAAAAATGTAACGCAAGATTTTGAAAACTGAAATCCATAACAAAACACTTATACACTACAAAACGGTAAAAGAACGTGTATCAGAAGAAAATGGTAATTAAAAAAATGTATCATAGATACGGTTCGAAAACGACAAGAAATAATGACTTTTATGGCATTAAAATCTACTATCAAATAAATAATTAATTTACAATGACTACCGCGATTGGAAAAATAGACGAAAAGATTTCAGTGACTGAGAATCCGCAAATTTCCAGACACAATCTTATTCTCCAGCACAGCACCGTCAGGAATATCAATCCGTTCTCCATGGTTCGCAATTATGATGACAGTTCCCTGTAAAATAAATAAAATCAGATAATGAAAAATCTTCTTTTTTTTCAAGTGAATTTTCAACTTTAGGTATTACATAAATATACTTAGTTTCGTTTCGAATACATTTTTTTTCTTTTAATCGAAACGAAAAAATCAAGTTTTCAATTTCGAAAATTTTTTATACTCTTAAAACGGCTCACAAAAATAAATTTTCTTCAAAAATTAAAAAGCAGAAAAAAGATTTAAAGAAAAATTCTTTTTTTTTCATTCTTCACACAAATGACTATTCTCTTCTTTTTTCTTTCAAAATTAACCAGCGAATAGACCTACTACCTCATTATATTTTCATAAAAAACCAAATTTGAAAAAAACAAATTATGATGTATATTCTCAGCTTCAAATCTTTCGAAGTAAGTTTCAAAATGAGCTTCGTCAATTCATGTAAAAACTCTCAAGTGTCCTATCTCAAAGACTTTGGCACGATTTGGACTAATCGAAACAATAAGTTCTCAGCAGTGCCTTTTAACTTAATAATTGAAGTCAACTGTTATAAAGTTACACAGCCTGTTATTCGCATAAAAAGCCATGTAAATGCAAAATATTTTTTTGCGATCATTAATATTATAATAGCCTGCTTTGCTTGACATCGTTTCGCAAACATTTCTGGTCGTACCTTCAGAGAAACATTCTTCCCGAATGTAACATCTCCTGAAACGGTTAAATGATCCAATTCTAAAATGTCTGGAATTTTTTTGAAACGTTTGAAAAAATCGTTGATCTGAAAGATTACATGACATAGTATAGATTAAGTAAAATCCAAATTTTCAAACTAAACCAGAGCGAGTGAAATTCGGAGAAAAATATTACTTTAGTGAAGTGATCTCCAAGCTTTACAACCGGAGTTGTGGGGAAAGCACGTTGCGGACTCATAAGTAAGAATGCATTTTTCAACGCGTAAAGGTTGCTCATGACTAAAAACAAATCTTGAGTTTTTTTCACAGGTAAAAATCGACTTCGGGGAACATTGACACCTGAAACATTCGAATTATGAACTTGGCACATTTTCTACATTCACTTTTACTTAATGGCAACGAATTTCGTATTAGCCTGCTACTCTCTCCACGTAATAGATTTTGTTAGAAAAGAGAACTTCTTATGAATAACACCAGACTTGGTCGCCAATGTAAAATGAGGAAAGTCGCACTTAGGTAGAATAAATGTTTCATCTCAGCAGAATCTGCGATATAGCTAAAAGCTTGCGAACAAAGTTATTGAAAACTTTAGCATAAGATAGTAATTTCCTACTACGAACTTGAATACAGAAATGAAAGTCAAATAAAAATGAAATGGGCAAATAAAAACAGCCGAAGAACAAACATGACCAAATATGCTAGAGACATGGAATCAACAAATCTTTATATTCTAAATTCTCATGTAGTGGATGACATTTCTTCTTTTGAGCGGACTATAATTCATACTCTGCATATAAGTTTATAATAAACTGTGGTATCAAATTGAAAAACACTTTGAACACTCATTTCTAAAGACTATTTTTCCACTTAGGCTCTTTTCATTCGCAAGCACTCAATAAATAATAATCACTCAGATTTCAGAACCTTACGGTTACATTTTCATGCGTTAAAAACCTTCATGATATGGTTAGGTAAATATTTTAGAAATTACTCAAAAGAGACATAACATTCTGCATTATGCTACGTCATTCATCAATTATATAATATTCAACTTTATCCTTTTTTATGCTAACTTTCACCATCTATGCATTGTTTTTTGGAACAAATGATTTTGGTATTTCCAAATTAACCGCCGTATTGGAAACAGACATTATAATTGGTAACATACCTAAAGTTCCATTGAAACATTTCATGGCAGCACCAACCGCAGTTTCCAACTGGATAACATTCACATTATTAGAAGTAGTTTTCGGATTAACCATCACTTCCAAATCCAGACAGTTTTCATTCAGGGTTCGTTTAATAGCTGAGTAAATAAACATAATATAATAATAATCGATTATTAACCACGTGCTTTTAAAACAATTTACAGAACTAGTTTTTGAAAATTGAAAAATTCTGCTGCACTCACCAGCTAAATTGATCCAAATGTTGTTGGTATTGAAATATTTGAAATATTTGACCGATTTAAAATCCTCAACGTGTTCCTTAGGAACTTGAATCAATTCCAACAGACGAAGTTTATTCTCATATTGAATGATGGTACCACCCTATGTGAATAAAGAGTATGGAAATGAATATAATATTGTCGATTAGCAGACAGGATAAGATCAACGGTTGAAAAAACAAAACATACTTTAATGTCCGCTCTTGTTTTGTCAGTTATCTCGATGACGTATTCCCTGGGATTAGACGAAGCGTTTTTTATAATCAAATCTAAAATGTTTATATCAACCGTAGCACCCAAATTGTCGATATTTGATATAAAACAATATTCGTAACCCTGGGGGAAAAAATCATTTGATAGAAGTATTTCAAAATTTCTGGAATACCGAATGGTATTCTTCTCTTCTAAAAAATATACCAGCAGTCCAGATCTACGCAAAATAATATCAGCAACATCGAATTAGTGAAAATTAAATTGAACGTTGGTACTTCGTCAATAGTTTTAACATAGGCTCTTCAATTACTTTTTATTGGGCGATGAATTAAAATAATTTTAAGGCATTATGATGAAGGAAAAATATGAAAAAAAAAATTTCAGAGACAAAAATAGTTTTGAGAGAAATGAAACTAAATAATTTTCTCCGGCAAAATATCTGAACACATTTTTTAACCCGGCCTTCGAATTAAAAATAAGTACCGTCGAACGGGGTGACTTTACATTCAAGGGGCGACTTTACCCACTTCGTTTTAGCCCAATAAATAAATTGCCAGGTAAAAATTAAAACCAAAATACGATTTGGATCGAAGCAGGTAGAAGGAGGAAAATAAAAAAAAGATCGCCGCCCCTACCTCACTTCACCTAGTAACAGAACAAGAAAATAAAGCGGCGATATGGTTTTTTCCTTTTTCTTATTCGTCTTTTTTTTTTAACCACAGACACTCAAAATATTCAGTTCGGTTTCACACGGTTGAAGTTGTTACTTGACTAGTTTCTTCTCAATCATATGTTTGAGTATAAACATCCTCAAATTTTGCCTCCCCACCCATCAATAACCAGTCAAAAACAAATTGATGGGTAAAGTCGCCCCATTGAGGAGTGACTTTACACAAATTTTTTGAAAAATCATAAAAATTAGAAGGAAGGCTGCGAACTGAAACTTTTTTTTACAATTGGGTTGAGAAATGTAAGACCTAAATTTTAAAACCAAATTTACTTCAATAGCTTCAAAATTGGAGGAGTTATTAAAGGACAAAGTTGAAAAACATAAAAAAAGTGTGTAAAGTCGCCCCATTCGACGGTATGTTTAATTTCAAGATTATTTGGTCCTTACGACTTGAGAGTGAAAGTCATAATAATTGTATAACAATCCATCTCAGAATAGAGTCCTCTATAGACTTGCTACACATTTTTCTTCGCGTCACGTCTATGTGACAGACAATGTATTGTTTGAAACTGATCGTATCTTTTTTGCTAAGTTGAAATTGTAATCATGATTTTCTCCATCACCTCCTATCCGAAAATACTAGCAGAACAGAAAAGAGCAGAAAGCAGCCCTTGAAGTTTGAAAAAATTTTGCTGAGATAGAAGAAATGAACACGTACTAAGAAATTTTACAATTATAGGCAACACACTTACACTAGAAATGAATTTATCAAGCAATCCGGAATTATTAAAGCTGCTGTAAAAATCACCATGTCCGGGAGGATACCAACTGTGGAAGAAAAAGAAAAAACTAAATTAGTTTACTTCGCAAAATCGTCTTAAACGAGAATGAGGGGAATGAGACTAAGGATACATCAAAATTTATCTCCAGATATAATAAAACACCTCAGTTTCATTAAAGGTTTTCGAGTGGGGGAAGGTGGCATTTAGCCATTACTCATTAGATTATCATCTTCGAGTGAGACATTAAATACACAACGTAAAAAGACTGATTAGATGACTTTGTACTCGTACTCCTATCATGCTGATTTAACGACAATGAAGAAAAATGTCGCATATGGCCCAAAAAATGAGTTTAGAAGCTTCTAGTAAAAAAAAATATTTTTTTTTTTAATTTGACTTATTAGGTAGACAGAAAATGTGTTCTTATATTACAGGGAGGTAAAAGATTTTCCAGTTCCTCGAAGGAAGCAAAAAATTTTTTTTCATCGTCGTTTCAACAGTTTCACGTATGAAAAGTTATACAATTATTTGAATTAAGTTTTATTTTTGAATAAAGTTAATATTTTAAAATCAGGTGTTGCAAAAATAGTATACACAACTCGAGTAGAAACTGAATAATTAAAAATTATACGATTACAGCACTTGTTTGAATTTACTTTAATTGAGTAAGGTAATATATGAACTACTAATATAATTACGATGAAACTGATAATGAGGATAGGGGAATTTTTAAGAAAATGAGCCCATTAAAGTGAGGCAACAGCTCCCGCAATGGTTTGCTCATAGCAGCCAATTAAAATTGGTTCCAAAAACTATTTTAACTGAAATCACCAAAAGGCTCTATAGGAAACCTGTTATTCTAACGGCGTTAACCTCGCAAGTTAGTTTTTCTTTAAATCGGCAAGAAAATTTTGAAGAACATCCGAAATTAGTAAATAAAATGAGTCGATGGTAAACGAAGAATGACTTACAATTCTTTGTTTGCTTCGATGTCACAATCGCAAGCCAAGGGCAACAGAGTTTCTTTGCTGATACGCGGATACCAACTTTGGTTGAAGGTGTAAATTTGTACGTTTAGTCCTTTGTATTTTTTAATAATTTTTTGCGTCTCTTCGTCGGTGTTGAATGAATCCATCAAGACTAGAGGAACGTTTGAATTGTATTTTTTATTCAAATGCTGTAAACACAGATTCCTTCACTGAATACAAGTATACAGTTACAGTATCCCTGTACAGAACTGATAGTAATTAATTATGACGTATAAAATGGGATTATTACTGAGCATGTATTCTTCTCAAAATTATAGTGAGCAAATAATCTTTATTAAATAAATTTCGGTCTAAAACTTCGCTGAATTTGAGGTGGTAGAAAAAAATAATCATATTACTTGGTAGAAGCTAGTCTAAAACGTACTTCGATTTGTTGCACAGTCAAGTCCAAAAATGTAAGGTCTTCACGCACGGCAATGATTGATTTAGGGCCACTCATGCCCATTGAGGTACCCAAACCGCCATTCAATTTGACGACGACTAATTTGTCGAGAATGGATTTAACGTGATCATGACCAGGTGATTCCAATGAGCAGTAATCAATAACCTAGAGAAAATAAATAATTTTCCTAGTAATCATAAAATACCAACAGAATAAGCAATCAAAGACACACTCAAAATAGTGTTTCGTGTTTTAAATCAAAATTTGAATAATATGTCAATTAGTCGCGTACACACGAAAACGAAAACGAAGAGCCAAAAATCTCTGAGCAGTCATAAATTGGTGTAAGGAAATTCGAGCAACAATTAGGTCGCAATTCAGGGTGAACTACTGACGGAATATAAATTTAAATTCATATTAACCACACAAACTCAACGATGAATGCATAATTTCTTACAGAAAAATATTCTAAAGAAAAATTTTCACCCCACGAGCAGTAGGAAGCGAGCATCTGTTCAACTAATATCCGATATATTTTTTTTGTCAATTTATTCATTAACGCGTTTTCTAAATCAGGATTCAGAAAATTTCAATATTATTAATGCTAATTAATGGCTTGGTGATAAATTATTTATTATGGTAAGAAAAAAAATCATAGAAAATACACAATGAAAAAAAATTGATACTATTGCAGGTAAGAAAAATCGTAAAGTTATTTATTTCAATAATTTTTAAAATTTAGTACAAGGCCCAGAAGCCACTACTCTAAAATTTGAAATGAAATTGTCTAACGCCACCAAATAATGAAAAATTTTTCATTCAATAACCATCTAATAAAATATAATAGATTTAAAAATCTCGTTACTTTTTCCCCTAAAAATAAAGACTAACGATAATGTAAAATGCTTAGCAAGCAAAAATTTGAAATGGACCTAATTAAGGATTAAAGTATGAAGTAAAAATTAAAAATATTCATATAGAGGAATTACCGATAAATTTACAATCTTTTAAAATCCTACAACAGTAAAAAGGCAATAACAAATTAACGTCCAAATAAAATAGGCACCTACGTAAGTTCAATCACTAATTTAACTTTCATTCTGAACTTCAGAACCCATAGATGTAAGTACATTTAATAATATTAGACATCTAACATAGCGAAATTTCCATACGTAAACAGCAAACACGTATGCAGCAACATGTGATGGCAAGAATTAAAGAAGTTTGACTTTTTGTATAGGAGCTTTATCTCACATGGAGCTGCATGTTTACGCACCATAAAAATTTTACACGCGTAATAATGCGTGGAGTTGGATGTCTATAATCTACAAAGCTTATCGCTGAAATGCAATTTCAAAATTTTATAATAAAGCTATTGGTGGAATAGTCATATGACTGCCCTCTTTCCTCGTAAACCTCGATCATAAATATTATGCTCTTCAAAAGAAAAAAAAATCACACCGAATGTTATCTTCAATAAATTTATTTCTCAAGGTTCGCATAGCCGCTCAGAGCACGTTTATTAATTCCTTAAAAGAATCGGAACGAATAAGTTTGTACTTTCAACGTGCAGGTAGCTCAAAAGGAAACGTCCACAATTTTGAGCTTGTATGTTTGTTATTGTTGTTATTGTGGTTAACCTTCATTTTCAATAATAACTTGAATAAACAGTTCACTAATACACCAAATGACGAATAATTAACTCTTCGAATTTCTTAAGACGCAACTTTAAGGTTAAAAAAAATTATTAGGTACTATTCTGATTATGTATAGGTATATCTTTTAACGATAACACGTAATATTAGTTGAAACAAAATATTTTAGAAAATCAAAATTCACGATGCATTTTTCCTCTCCTACGAGTGTGAAGTATTATTCTAAATTGTCGGAAAGACGGAGATAGCTAAAAAAAGAATATTTTTCGACATCATTAACACATCAATAATTTTTAAAATAAATGCTCGTACTATGATACGCTCTATTTCTCGAAACGTTCAAGGCATCCGAAGTACGATTCAAGATCAAGTTCTGATAGCACTTTATTAAAATTGACGGGAATCACTTTCGGGATACGCAATCAAGTAAATATTAAACATTACAGAATTCTTTTCTTACTCAAAATCAATATAATATACAATTTCAGACTTCAGTTCCCCTCCTACTTGATTCAAGTAATAGAACAGAGCGACAAATTTTAAAAAGAAAACAAAACCAAGAAAATTCAATAGATCTAGTACTCAAAAGCTTAAAAAAGTTTTCTTAAAATGCCAAATCGTTTTTCGAACATTTCATAAAAATTTCTCATTAAAAAATTCAAAATAGTATGACATGAATAGCCCAGAACAGGTAATTTTTTCGACTTTTCATTATTAAAAATTAATTTATGAATCCATTTTATGCACTTTTAACGTATTTATACCGAAGAGTAAATAACAAGTTCAAAGGACGCAATACGGTAAAGAGTAAACCAACCTTCAAAAATTTATATTTTTTCAAAATTGAGTAATTGTCTACGTGATTTGCGTCACTCAAAAATATTCGAGTACCTACCTAGAAGTGTCTGAATACGTTATCAATATTACTTTGTTTGATTTTTTTTTCAAATAATGATCTAAGTTCATTAGAAATTTCATTATACAGATTGAAAGGTGAAGTTTTTATAGTAGTACTGGTAAGTATTACTTTCCTATTATTACAATACATCAGAATTTAATAAAGCATTATATAGGAAGTTTGTTTGATTTTCTGTGAAAATTGATTTGGATACGTCGACTTAAAATTGGCGTTTTTATTTTCGTGAATTTGGATTTTATTTTGATGAGTCGACGCATAAAGGCAGCAATATTAGATGAACAAATTTTATCAAAAATTGTTTCACATGTAGAGTGCGAGAAAATGGGCTAAGGACATTCAAGCAACAAGGCATTCGGGATATTGGATTAAGGAGAAAAAAATTTAGTGAGAAATGAAATTGAGAGAAATGACTGTTCGGGATAATGGATTCGGGTAAATGTATCGATATCGAATTTTATAACAATTTCGCGCACTGCAAGTCTGGAGGATTGATTTTACTGCCTCGAAAATTCGTGAAAAATCCCGTTGCATTAAACTCTCGTCCCTAACAGTTACAGAGTTGAAGCCTGTTCCGCCTCCCCCACACCCACCCACCCACCCCAAAACATTTAGTCAATATATGGTAGGTACGAACAAAATTTTTGAATACAAAAGTTCTTAGGAAATCGATTGAAAAAATTTTCCACTGCTTAAACGTCTAGACAGCTGATAAAAAGGTTATCAAATTTGTAAGAGATTTTCATTAAAAAATTTGGTAGTTGATTTCTGGCCAGCTACTCGACGTGATTTTGCTTCACATCGATTACGAAAATAATCAAAATCCTCACACATTAAAAGTCTGAATTTTATCTTTCAAAGACAGATAGATGGGTTCAATTGTTAATATCAGTTGAATATGATCAGAATGATAATGTCCAAATAAATCGCTCGAAAAAATAATTTTATAATGAAATTTTTCCGTAAATTATTTCCATACTCTGTAAAAAGAATTATTTTTTCATAAAATAAAATTCTACACGCTGCTCACTAACAACTGCACAATGCGGGTCAATGTGAATACGGTATAACGAATGATAAAAAAAAAAAAGCGATGGAAATTAATTAAATACGCAAAAATATAGGTTTCAGAGGACAGCATCACTAGTTGAGCTTCTAGAATTAAAAGAAAATATAATTCTTTACCAAGCTATATTAACTCGACAAAGAGGTTCTTACTTCTGAAATTTCAATTTTCATGAAAAATGCCACCAAAAATCACATAACTTATAATATTACTTCGATACGTATTCGTTATTTTATTCTTAAATTTTCGTCAAAATGTCCTCAGTTGCCCATCACCAACAGCTACAAATTCACAAAGTCGTAGAAAAAAAAAAACAATTTTCTTTTTATACAAGATTCTTAATGAGTTTAATTTTTACGACCATATACGATAATGGCAATTATTACTCAGTTCAAGGACATTCAGTATCGAAAAAATAATGCTGTTGAGTTAAAAATAGTCTTGGGATCAAAAGCTACAAAAACTGCACACTGATAATATTGAATTCTTTCCATTTTTTCAGCGCATCAAAAATGAGAATGAAATATTCGAAGAAAAGTCTACGGTTAGAACCCGTATAGAATTTAATACCAACACTTCATTTTCAAAACATTATAATAAGAGTGAATAGGTAGTCAGGTGAAAATGAAAACGTGGATATAAAATACGGACCTGAGAATCACACAGACAGATACAAGTCTGAATTTTCAGTTTTGATGTGTTCTAAGTAGAAGTTTTCAAAATACACTCATTTCCCTGATTATATTAGGTACTTTATGTTTTCATTTCAAGAAGAATGAACGATTATTTTGCAACACTAAGTTCATAGGCTGAAAGTAAATAATAGAAACTATAATATCAGAAAAATAATCGATATCCTCATCACCAAATTTGGATTTAGATCCTTTGGGTTCTCAAGTCCAGAAATGCGTGCTAACATAATAAGCACCCAGCCACCCTACTGAGATCATACGAGTATAATTAGTATAGGGGCACAGCAACAGTGGGACTGATTTACAAATTATGCAGACAAACTATCGTCTTCTCCAAATGAACATTTTTTTCTCCGGATGTTAACATAGAGGTTCATACAAATCAACTCAATACTAAATTCTTACCGCATCGCTAGGTAGTTTTTCAATTTTATCCCAGTCCACAGTGTTAGAATCTTGTTTCAAGAACTTTTCGTAGTACGAAATGAATCCATTGAAATTCTTTCTCGCTGCCTCCCTTTGTTCGGCTGGAACGGTTTCTAGTAAACATTGCACATCAGCTTTTAAATGGTCCAAAGCATCTCTTTTGGTTAAATCTTTGAATTCTCTCGTTTCCGACGACGCTCTTCCATCATCACAATTTTTCTGCAATAAAATCAATAATATCAGGCATTTATGTTCAAAAATTGAAAAAAATACGTGATAGATACCTAGTTTAAAAACCAGGGAAGAAACCCCGAAACAGAAATAAAATTGGCATAGTACTGGCTGATATAAGTGGCGAAAAAATGGTACCATCATCAGCTATACATATATACGTGATTATCATATTACAATGGCCTTTGTACTACTATACTTTTGGAATTAGACGATGCTTTTTAATAGATCCATATCAACCAGCAACTATGTCAATTTTTCAGAAAAATACATTTTCAACTACAGGATTATTATTTAATTTTAAAAGAATTTTTGGATTTTCAAATGAACGAGAAAATATTGAGAATGCAATAAATTATAGACTATAGAAACCCAAGTTTGATTTTTCTATCAGTTTAATTTCAAAAAAGTTTTCAATTTCCTTCAAGATAATAATAAAAAATGATGAGACTTGGTAAAAAAAAATATTGTTCAAGTATAATTTATTAAGAACGAGCGGGACTTACCCCTCTCACCTCCCTCACTGCCGCTTTCTACTATAACGAGCGGGACTTACCCCTCTCACCTCCCTCACTGCCTCTTTCTACTATCTCATGACTTAACTCGCTCTAATAGAGTTAAATTCATAAAATTCAGCGACTCGCTCTCGCTTTTTAAAATATTGGATTAAATTCAGTGGAACAAAATGCTGCGAGTGATGTAAATATTGGTGGAATTTTACTTGTGAATGGAAAGCTTCAATGTTTGCATTTGGCAGATTTTAGCACGTAGATGTGCAGCTCCACATTAAAATTCAAAACGTAAATAGACTGCCTACTAAATTTTAATGTGGAATACAATATTCAATAAAATTCCTATAGAAATCAGTGTACCATCGTAAACCCTTTAATACTAGTAAAAACTAAAAACTAGCATAGAATATGTAATAGTCAATTTTTATTTTACAGCTGACAGGTCGCTAAGAATGCGCAGCGTGTAAGTCAGGAAGATTGGAACAAGAATCAAATCCAAGAAAGTCAGAGGTCATTTTCTAATTTTCAAATAAGATGTGTCTGAGATCATCAATAAGAGCAAAATCATCATAAAGCTCTTTCAACTTCATTCCAATAAATTATCCAATACAAATTGGTTTTGAGACAGCAAAAATTTGTAAAACATCATTGCAAACAATAGAAAAGCATGAAAATTAGTTTCTCATAGGCTACTTTTCAGTAAGCAATGTACGTACATGCAGCATATTATTACATTTTAATGCACTCCACCGAACACTAAAATTTTTAATGAGCAATTAAATCTTGGTGTACAGTTTGAATGTACACCTAAACTGTCCAGAAGTTAGTGTGCTGTCGATTAAAAATTAGAGAATTTCTTTCAATGTCGATAAGACAGATTGGAAGTCATTCAGAATTTTTTTTTCAATTTCGAATTTTATAAACCTAATTTGATTAGAGTAAAAACTAAAAATCAATTGATTTTCCTGTGACCACTTTCAAAATTCGCCAAGTTTCAAGATATAAAAATGGCAGGAAGTAACTGCTGGTCGGAATATTAATGAACACAAAATTTTTACTCCTACAGTAACCGCGGGTAATGCCAATACGGATTTTTGTTTACGTTAGCGATATAAATTGTGGAAAGATTCTGAGGATTAGTGAAGGACGTCTTTCAATGACGCATTAATAAGCCTCCAATAACGCAATTTTAAGCGTCAATTATGAAATATCAACAAAAATATTGGGCATGGCCTACAGCTATACTATCAACATTATGGAACTGTTTTTCCAAAAAATTAAAATTCAAGAAGACGATGGTGGCAACTAGTAACGCTAACACACTGAAAGGAGGAAAATTGAAAGAAAGAGTGGATACGTCCAAATATCGATCACACCAATGGCGTATCAAAAAAAATTTTGTAATATACCCAACTACTTTTCAAAAAAAAAAAAAAAAGAAGAGATTAGGTACGCAGGTGAACGCAAAAAACTATAATTTTGAAAATAATTTAGTGGGCCATAAATACATAGTAATTTAGATTGCCCGTATGAAAATAAAACGCATTTTTCAAGTGAAAACTGGATTCTGGGCAAGGACAGTAGAAAATAATATAGGTTGGCCAATTTTTATGAAAATTAACATGGGAAAAGAGGTATTTTGTAACATTGAGTTTATCTTTATACTCGTACTACAGTTAACTCGTAGGATGAAAGTACAAGATGAGTAACAACGAAAATAGTCGATAATATCTGCTTATCAATACTGGGACTTGGATTACTCCAGTTTTCAGGTCCAGAATTGGACTTCACATGATAGCCAAATATAGGGATGGATACAGAATAACAGACAACAGAAAAAAAATTAATCAGTCAAATTACATGTACAATAGAGGAGTTGAGGGTGACCTTGTATAGTTGAAGCAGATGGTTCCATTTTTCTTATCACTGAACCCAAATACGCGCTAAATTGTATTCAAATTCAATTCTGAGGTGCAGCTGATTTTAAATTTTTCAAAAATTTATTCCAGGTGATTGAGAAAAATTGTTGACAGATTCTGTTTGACAAGATTCCCCTCTTCCAAACACAATAAAATACTTTTGTGGAACCGGTATATTTTTGAGAGTAAAATGAATTGTGTTTTCTTTTTTTTTTTTGTAAAGTGATGGTTCAAGTACCCATACGTTCGAATTGATTACAATTTGAAGGAAAACCAAGGTAATTTCAAAAGGTGATAAGAAAATTCGATCAAAACAGATGTAACGACGTTGCGACTCAACTGACGTAAATAATTCAGGTTAAACTCGAAGGTAGAAATTTTTATGACCTATAACTGGTACATTGATAAGAACAAAAATATTACAAGCGGCATTGAGTGGATGATGTTGTGGTCTTCAAAAGAAACGGTAGCACAGTATAATTTAAAAAATGAGTTTGAAAAATATTTTTTAAAAAGCAAATAACAGAATCTACTGCTTGACAATGGGTTGTCTTCGTTGAAAAGTTATTTAAATTACTTTTCACTCAAATTTCATTTTTGAAATAATTATTCTAAAGAATAATTAAATCTTTTTTAAATAGAACTGTTCAATTCTATCACACACTCATTTTCCACTAACAGTAGCTAAAAAATCACATTTTCCATCAGAATTATTATACGTACACCTAATTTCTAACACTCCCAAACTGTGAGGTTTTAATTTTGTAGTCTCATAAATCCAGTTCTGAATCAAACAGAGGCAAAACTTTTTGGAGATTAACAGGTGCCGACTTCAGATCATGTCACTTTCGCTCCATAAAAAACAAAGACTTGGTTAGTATGACACAGTCCTCAAAACAGTTTCGGGCCTCAGCTCATTTGTAAGAACTATAACAAAAATGTCATGCTGAGTTTAAATCGTTTTATCGCGCCAGTACTATCATTTTCTTATCACTATTTTTGTGATATATCATTAGATAACCTAATTTCCGAGCAAACCTAAATTTAAAATACATCTCAGTTGATGAGGGTACTGTACAATGGTTTCTTTGCCTGCATGAGAACAATGAAATGTAAAAAGCGGATAGGTCGACTTTTTTCAATGATAAGGTTAAGATATAACTGTGTACACCAAGCCCCACTTACAGTAAAAATATCGAGTCCCAAAATGCAACCATCACTGAGAAAATAGACTTCAAAGATGAGGGAGCAGCATAAGAAGGCGATGTAAGTTTAACATGAAAGAGTTTTTTTTTTTTTGCTTTCTTGTAAAATTTGAAAAAGTGGACTTATCCCATTCTTCCATATCACTGTTCATGCGAAAAGAGAAGAGAAAAGAACAGTTTGAGTAACAAAATTCAAAATACTTCGTACGAAAAGGATAATCAATGGTAAACCCAAGTAAGAAAATATTTGCACAATTTAGAGTCGACGTTAAATTTAGAAAAAATTCATTATCACGGGTGAAAACATGAAAAAATATTTTCAACATACACCATCGAGTTCGCAGAATCCTTTTGAAATATTCACACCTGAATATCCTTGTTGATTTGACGACGAATTATTTGAAGTTTTGAAAACACCCATGTTTAAAAACTGAACATACCACGATTGATGAGTAAAAAAAAAAGAAATAAAAATGAGAAAAGTATTATAAAATAAAAATACAAATCACTTTATGCTAGAGACACTCTTCTTTTCAACGAAATTTACCAAATAAAATTTGCGCATATGAAACGGTTACCACACTTCTCAAACAAACACGGAACAGGTTCGAATGAGTAAAAAAATTGAAAACCATTGAAGTCTTTGAAAATTTGAAATCATGTTGAAGGAAAACCAAGCGGGAAGAAGGAGGTGCTCGTTCTACACCCCTCCACACAAATACTCCAACCAGAGTGATGTGTTTCTAAACGATATATTATTTTCTATACATGAACACATTACATAAGTACAGAATGTATAGTTCTTCTGAAGTGCGCATAAATCTATCAGTTAGTAAGATAATGTCAGTCGTTGATAAGGCACACAACGGTAGAAGGTTGTAATTTGTAAAGTCGAAAAAAAAAAGGGAAAAAAACGTCGTGCAAAAAGACAAAGAATTTATTAATAAATTTTTTAAAAATGTAATGATTCTATTGATTCTATCTATTGCGTGTTACGAAAAATGATACAGATTTGGAGGAAAATGAAAATTGTCTCTACAATCAATAAAAATTTCAATTTGTTTTTTTGTTTTTTGAAAAATTTACGAATTTAATTAATATATTTTAATTCCAACATGAAAATTCAGAAGAAAATTATTCCCACAAATCGACCAAATAATTCACTGCTGATTCAAATAAAATAAGAAACCTGCATAAAACACTAGACCAAGTAGCCTGCTCAGTATTATGATAGATTGATCTTGAATAATTATACAGTTTGCTTATTCGAGATCTTTGTCACGTGTTTCATGTTTCTTTTTTAGAACACGCTAGATGATATTAATTTTTGTGACGACTGGTTCGTATGGATCATTGAATATGGATTGTGTAGAACAAAAATGACATCTTATTACAAGTTCCAAAAACTCTTGGGCTTGGGCAGAAAATCCCGCGAGAAAAACAGGTTTTCAAATAATTGTATAAGAATTTAGTATGGTAGTTTGTCTTATGCGGAGCGTTCCATAGATGATTTCTCGTGCCTACTATAGCACTTCTAGTCATTTCACAGGCAAACCTTTGGATTGAGGGATCAACTGACTCGATATCTGTATGAGGTACTGGAGAAAAACGCCAAATTATATCGATCCTAATATTGTACTTGACAAATGAGAGCTTAAGCCAAAGCAACCATTAATAAGATTCGACTGACTTGGTCTCAGCAGTCAGCAGGTAGTACAAATAATAAAGAATATATAAAGACATGTGCTACTTCGTTTTGAGAACTTAGACCAGGATGCAGTTTTTGGGCTTGGGCTTCAAAATATAGTTCCTAAGTATCCAATTATATGAATTTTAAAAGTTTTCTCTCTGAAATAATATAGAAGATTGAACATTGTGAAACTATTTTTTCATAATACCCATCTACATCATCATAAGTATGTGAATATGAATGTTGCAACCAGTAGATAAAATAAACTATTCTGCTCAAAAACAAAAATTTTTCGGCAATATTATTTTTCTTATGAATTACCTATACTGTTTTCAGGTACTAACAGAAATCATTTAATAATTGAAAAAATAAGGCGAGAAAACAGCCGAAAAGTCACGTGCTTTTGTCTCAACACTGTGGAATAACGGAGAATTTGCTCGAAAAATCTTCGAAATTTGCGAAAGTATCGATAAGAAAGAAGAATTTCTGGGATAATCTGATAAACTGATAAATGGTCGAAAAAAAATTTTAAGTAAGCTGTTTTTAAATACAAATAAGTAATCATCATGATATGAAAGCCAATCTTATTCATTTTTAGCAATAACAAGAAAATGGTTTCACGACAAAGGTTTTTAAACTCTTAAGGTCACGTTGCAATCATTCAAACTTTCGCTAACAAGGTTAAGTTTATTAATATATGCCTGGTTTTATCATACTATTATTACAAAAATGAATTTCATCTCCCAAGATGAAAATAATTATATCTTCAAATGATAACGGGGCGGAGTGAGGGGTCTTAAGTAGAAGACTGCGCTCCACTGGGTAAAGTGTATTTTGTTCCAATGTTTTCGTTAAAAATCCATTATTTAGAAATAGACTTAAAAAAAAAACATAGTTTAGTAAACAGGGTTCGAAACAATTGACCTCTAAGTCAATAACTAAAGGGTATAAGCACTTGCTAATTTGCTACACTAATTATTTTATTAACGAAGTAAAGGAAAGTTATTTCTTAAAATTCAAAATTTGCATAAATTTTTCTAGAATTGAATCTAAACCCAGAATTAACATGAATAAAATTCTCAGATAAATATGTACATGAAGCTTTTACGTTTTTCGGGTAGTCATTCGTGCGACACCCTAACCTGGATCAATGAAGCTCGATGATCTCACCAAGCCTAAATCAATTTCACCCAAGCCCATCGTAGGTCTGATAGTATTATAAAAGAAATTTTGTTCTGGCTGCCTTAAAAATTAAACCAGTGTAATCAAATGGGCCAGTTCACAAATTACAATAATTACAGTTGCTTTTGTCAATTATAACATACTGATCTCTAGAAAAGCACCAAAAAAAAACACAAAAATACATTGGGGTGCGCATATGCAAATTGCTACTAAAAAACATTCGAATTGGCTGATAGCTAACTCAAGAATTCAGGTACACAGGATGGATTAGTTTCAGAGTAATCTGTCAAAGGGCGGTCAAAATTAAATACCTTTTCAACTCAGTTGTTTTATGGACATCCCAACTCCTACCGAATCATTTCGACTTTTCGAAATTACTCTTTCTAGCTATCTTGAAGAGTATGATTTCAGGGTTCACTAAACTTGATCAATTTTTAATCAAAATCAAGAGTCAAACCAAATCACTGTCTCAACTACGTAGATTCAGCTTAGAACGATTTGGTGACTCCACATCAAAAGGAAAGGAAACTAAAAACTGAGACGCTATAAAAGTATATTTTGAATTGAAAGCAGAATTATAATAATATTAGCAGATAAACCTTGTACTCAAGTCTTTCCGCTCGTAAAGTTTTCGAAAAGGTAACTTATACACTTCGAAACTAAGGAACGAACTGTCAAAGAACATTTCAGTAGCTAACAAAATGCAATCAGAGTACAGACAGTACACCGAAGATACCGGAAAGTATCAGACAGGTTGTTTTAAATCGGTAGTAGTAGGGATAGACGACTTAAAACGTATTTCGCTCTCCAACAAAACTGCGGATGTTCGAAAAATACATAGAATTTTCTTCAAAATTAGAAATAAATTTTGAATCGATGAATAATCACAACCTAAGATGCTTATTGACAGAACTATAGTTAATCATTAACCGATCGTATCGTGCTGTAATTGTTTAATTATTACTAGAAACAGGTATTTCCTATCCTATGAATTAAATATTGAATGAGATACTTACACCGCATCTGGACATATTGCGTTGATCCGTCATCTACCTCAATATTGACAATAGAAGAAACTGATTTTCACTTTATATTAATTTAATTTACGATACAAACGATTTTAATGCCTTGACCAGAAGGAAATACTGAAAAACGAACTGATTATGCCAAAATATACAGAGTATTTCTCTGGTTTCGCTGGAAATAGCACCAACTTCATTACAACTTACCCATCAATCGCGGAAAATTTTCACCGACAAGAACTGACAGTTTTGGGAGAAATTAGTCAACTATAAATAGAAACAAAACAAGAATATTGGATATTTGCATCACTAGAAAATAAATAGAAGAGAAGACCGAATTCAGTAAAATTAATGGAATTTTCCATCGGACTGTAACGATAACTGATAACGCACAAACGCAGCTTCTTATCATGAAAATAGAAAATTTGAAAACTGCAACCTGCAACGCACAGCACCAGAATAGCAGGTTTTCACTTTCGTCAATCCTTCCTTCCTTCCAGCTTCCACAGCTGAAAATGAAAAATTAAAATTGAAAAAAATCAAAAAATAGAATTTTTTTATTTTTTCATGTTTCAAATTTCAATTCATTCTGCATTTAGATTAATATTCGATTCGTCCTCTTTTGCAATGGCCTTTAGTGCCTTTCCTGAGAATTTTTTCTCATAATATTTAAGATTTTATTCCAATTTTAAGTTTTTTGATCGCATTGAAAAATATTATTATTAGTTCAACTTGAAAACAAAAACAAAGGACAAAAGATACATTCCCTTCTCCTTATATATAGTTATAAAAAAAGCTTTAGCAGGGTTTCACTTAAAACAAACCTTATTTTTTCTTCCCTCATAGATATTTCATAAATAACACAAAATGTACGAGTCAGATGTCTATAATTTGGTAGTATAATATTACAAATTTACAGCTGATTTCATAATACCATACAAAATTAAACAAGGACAAATCTCGATAATTACCCCCTTGTAATAAAATAAGCACAAATAGAAAATCATGAATAAAAAAATATCACAGGTTAGTTGACAATAAAATTAAGTTATTAGCTGAATAACAGAATATTAAGAAATTATGAAATATCAGAAAATAAGATCTAAAAATACTGTAAAGAAAACATTCTTAAATATTCTAAATACTCTGAAAATATTTTGAGCCTTTGGAGGTCATCGTATTCTAATCTTATTGTTTCAAAGATAGATGAAAGACAGAAAGCTTTTTTCGAAAGAATAGAAATATTTTAAATGACATAATAATGAGCTTCGGTAGTAAGTTTGAAATATCAACTTTACTCAAACATCTATGGACAATGGACATATATTTAGAATTCTTACCAAACATTTTTATCTGATTAAAAGAATTATTTGCAACAAAAATAGGCACAGAATAATTAAAAAAAAAAATATTGTAATAAATTAATTAAAAATATTCAAAGAGAAATATTAGGTACATGTTCTGATTTTTTGGAAAACATTGGACTAAATAATAGGCATTTAAAAATTGGATGTTATATTGAGGGCGAACTACCATAGTAATATAAAGAAAAAAATTAGAAATTATTTGTTATAAGTTCGGTAACACATTTCAGAAAATTGAATTCTTTACGTAATCAACTGGTAACGGTTTTCTTTAAATTTAATAAATTGCTCGACAGCCAACGTTTCAGACCACCAGCAAGAAGTTCCCTTATTACTTTCCAGCGAGCAAATTTTCTTATATCGACATTCCCATAAATGATTGTAAAATTTTTTCGTTAAATTAAAGTCTTTACCGTTAGGAGCAGCTAAAAAGTCACACGAATATTTATTCGAGATGCAACATTCAATATTTTTTGGTTCGTAGCGAAAATACTGTCTTATATCGGTCAATTTAAGTTTGGCTTTTTCCCTCAAAATTCCAGTAACCAATAAATCATCGATCCAAAAAAATTTAGCCAGATGGGCTTGATTTAATAACGAAAGTACACTATCGAATGTAGCTACATATAACCATCCCGACAAAAATTCTGGGTAGTTTTCATTTTCATATTCCTTTCTTGACACGAACCACTTATTTTGAGAATCTCGAATAGGTTTCATATGATCTAGAACATGACCCATCAATTCAAATCTATAAGTTTTTATTAGTTGAAATAATTTATAATAATTCACAACAATATCGTCATCCATTTTAACAACATACTCGACGCTTCTACAAAATTCACTCGTCCATTTAAACCCCATCAAGTGTTTGAGCGTCAAATTACGATAGGATTCCATAAAAGTACCTTGAACGATATCGTCGTATTCTTTCAACTCCTTATCAGTGATGTAGTCAAATGTTTCATTATTCGTAGGGGCAACGGCAAGCAAGAAGATCAAATGTGCGTTGAATTTATCGAACAAATCTTTCGGATACGAACGTCGAATTACATTCCGGTTGTATATGTTGGACGCATGCGAAGTTACTAAAACTATTATTTTCGGTTTTTTGAACAGACAAATTGAGCTGCGATACAGGAATTCGATTGATGTGATGTTAATGCGTTTAAATGCAGAACGGTCGGTGTTTTGATTTAAAACTCCACTTCTTCCCAGGTTAGTAGAAACAGATCTCAGTTGCAGACACAACATCAAAATGGCCACACAGACTAATAGCCCTAAAAGAAATTGAATAATACTTAACCTCATAATGAAACTGAATTGACTTCTCCGAATTCGATTAGGAGTATAGGATGTGGAAATTGACGAAAAAGTAGCCAACAAGTCTCCATAGTGACTAATAAGCTGTATGTCCGTGACAAATCATAAGAAATACTGAATCAAATTGGCCTCAATGAACGTAGATTATCAAGTAAAAAAGACTTTAACAGCTCTCACTGATTTATGTTTCAATAAATGTGAAATTCCGTGAAAAGGCTGGTATGCCTGAAAAAAAAAACATACGTGAGCATATAAACCTTCCACTTACAGTTTAAATGTGCAATGTAGGTGTAGGTAATAACCGAAATTTATTAAGTACATGATCAATAATGCATTTAAATTATTACTCAATACTTACCGTTCATTATCTTATTACTTGTCAGCATCCAGCCATGAACTGGTATTAACTGGTACAGTAAGTAAACATAATTAAAAAATAAAATCATTTATTTTAATGTCAAACTTTTCATGTTTAATTTTTAAACCCCATAATCCAATTTAAATCCAATCATGAATCTAATATTCCATCCATATTTCTTTCTCCTTCCGCAATCCTCTATGACTCTACAAACACACTCTACGCTCCACGACTTGGTATGGCGGAGGGCGGATTGCGGTCATGGAATCTCCAGTTCCCTCTCTCGTTCTTTCTCTCTCACTCTCACTTTCGTCCATCGTCGTAGCTCTGAAGCACCTCTGAAGTGGAAGAACCAAGGACGCCCGTTGTTCGAATTTGGTTTTCTCCTCTTTGCCTTCGATGTATTATTTTACTTCACCCTCTTACCAATTTTGAAGTTTTTGAGGTTTTCTAATTTTTAAATTAGGAGTATCGATAGTTTCGGGTCTCGATTCTCGGATTTCCTCAAGGGGTTTCCTATAGTAAATTTCTCCCCCCCCCCCAAACCATTAAGATTAAATCCGTAGGTATCCTCTTTCGATCTTTTTTATTCTTTCATAATTTCAATTTTTTCATGAATATAAAATAAAAACACGTCATATTACGTACGAGGACACCTTATTGGATACCAAATGGTACGATACAAAAATCCATATTACAGAAAATATGAAATTTTGTGTATCATTCATTTTACTTTTCAAATTGATAGTATGTTTTGAATTTACGGTAAATTGATCTGTCAAATATTTGGCCCCACCTTTACGCGTTTGTAAGTTATTCACGAACAGTCAATATTAAAAACCGTCACGCCTTTTGTAAATTATTCAAAACTTGGCAAGACACTTTACAATTTCATATGCACGGGCCAATCAACATCTGCGTAGGTATTTATTTTTTGATAATAATTTTTCAAGAAATAGATTTTGAGAGCCAAGCAATCCTATGAAAACCGTTTTGCTAAAATTCTTTAGTTTGGTCTAAATTGTGAAGAGAAATGACAAAAAATCAAGATATCTGTAATTTTGAAATAATGAGTATAATTTTTTATTTCAATTTTTTAAAATACTGTAGGTATGATGTATTTTCCGAAAAAAAATTGAAAATAACCACATCCACTCATTCCTGACTTGATACTGAACGTGTTAATAATGGGACAGGTACTTATTACAGAAAGACAATTTTTTCTTATCTTTAAAAATGAAAAGTAAAAAAGCTGAAATGATTGGCCAACGTGAACTTGGAACTGAAATGAGATAAAAAATTTGTAAATTTTCATCAGAAGCATTCAGATGATACCGGTAACACAAGTTTTTTAATAGCAGGCAGTTGATACGAAGATTTTAAAACAAATCTACGTTCACTTTCAGTATGACAACATGTTAGGTAATGTTTACATTATTTTCTTAATTTCATTTTAAAACAAAGTTTGAGAAGAAAAAGGTGCTACAAACATGCTACTATTTATTTTTGTCAGTCAGTGTCATAAATAATACCAATGGTACGTACACAGGTACCTACATTATAACATTGCCAAATTCAAAATCCACGGAACGGTAAAAATCTCAAAATTTGCTTGTAAGGATTCGATGAATAAAAAACAGTAGTAAATTTGAGTAAGTTGATTAAATTTTTGCTTTTATTATTGGATATTGCCTAACAGAGCTTGTTAATTTTTTTTTATGAAGGAAAAAATTATTTGTCGGTTTACATTTCCAGTTAAATTATGTTAATAAGTGATTAGACTTATTATTGCTGCGGTGCTGCCTAATAAAAATACATTTTCTTGAAAAAATCGAAATACTCTCTTTTGTAAAGTACATGAATTATTGTTTTATAGTCTGTCCAAAACAAGAAAGAAACGGCGCAAAATGCGCATAAATAACGGCGCATTTTTTTCATTTCCCTTCACAGCTTATTAGGAAACGCGATTTGCTGAATAATATGTGTTGTGGGTTGTGACTTGTGGTATTTATTTCTTTCTTGTTTTTGGGAAGATTATAGACTATAGTTTTTAATTCTGAGTGGATTTACGAGTACGAGTACTATCACTCTCCATCCGTAGACCTTTAGACTTCCTTTAGGTATACTCCATGTTGATTATTATTATTATTATGAGACAGTATAGGTTTTCAATTCTGAAGTTTTTAAAATTACACATATTATAGCAAGTAATAAATCATTGGGTCTACTAATTTCTCCCATTGGAATTGATTTGGTTGAAACAGACATGTCAGAAATTAATCATTCTTTCTTTGATTTTCAGGATAAAACGTAACTTACACATTTTATTAATTCAGAGACTACACCACAACCCACAATTAAACAAGTATGGCGTCCATATGGTTAGTTTCAGTATTCATTCTGTTAATCCTATACTTCATTGGTGGAGCATTGATGAAATATGTTTTGTACGGTGCTAGAGGAGTTGAAATGCTGCCTCATCATACTTTTTGGATAAATTTAGCTGACAGAATAAAGGTAACAAATTATTAAGTTTTTTTTTTCATTTGCTAAGTAACATTTTCCGTCAAATTAATATTGAATGAGATTAAAGGATGGTAAAAGGGGAAAAGTGGTAAGTCCAACGATTCAAAAACGAAATTTATGATCTTGACTTGTTATGAATCATCATAAGATTCATTTTCTGTCATCACTAGCTCAAAATTGTACATGGAGGACTAGAAACAGCCAAAAAATTACAATTTTGGTCGTACTACTTTTAAGAGATACCAAACTGTGCCCTGCGGAGATTGAACTTTTGGAAATAACCCTTCCTCACGCTTTAAATCCACTATTCATACATAATTAAGCTTTCTGACTTTCCATAAAATCGTGTTGATTTGCATTGTATTTTTTTTGTTCCAGAATGTATTCCTTTTTTGTGCTCATGGTTGTAATTATGGCCAGAACTCAGGATATGATCAAATATAATTAAATACAAGACAATTTAATTATTTTTAGGATCAACGTTCCTACTTTTTTTTTTAAATTAATTCACATTTTCCGATTGGAAGTTTCGTTTTTTCATAATTTTATACATATCTGTGTCAATTATTCGCCAATACTTTGCAAACGAAATACAAAAATATTTTCATACTGTATGAGTAGAATAATTTTTTTATACCAGAAAAATATTAATTTTTACTGCACTGCGTGGAAAAATTAATGGATTTATCTTGCTAAACAAACTTGATTTCAGTAACATCATACCATATAGGGTACATGACTAAAACGGCAGGAGCACTAAAATAATAATAACAAGAAGAAAAAAGATAAAGAACTTTTTTCCCAATTCCGAATGACCTCAATAGAATAAGAAATATAAGTAGATTTTTTTTAAAACTAAAATCGTAGAAGAAGCAGAAGTAAATTTTTATGCAGAAATGATAATAAATATGTACTTGTGAGCATGATAGATGAAAAGTACAACAAATTAAATATAAAAGGAAAATTAAAACGCATACTGTTGGTTTTTCAGCAAAAAAGATAATGGTTAGTACCTAAAAACATTCTCTGGTAAAGGCAAACAAGGGTCACAGTTTTCACTAGCGACTATAAGCCAGCACTGCTGTCCATGCGCAACTGATAAATTTGAGAAATTGGGATTAGTCTTGACAATGACATCTGAAAATAATACAGAAAATACTACTGTAGCAAATGAATAATTAAATTTAAGAAATGCAACGTAGAAGAAACTAAGAAAAAAAAATGTCATCACTGGTGCACTTGTTTCTTCTATCAAGTTTTTACATCATACCAAGTATAGAATAAAATTTCAGATCTGAGAACCAGAAGAGGAAATTCCAAATTTACGAATAAGGATGTTTGCTATGTACTTTCATTCATGATCTGATATGCAAAATAATCACTCACTGCCCTAAAAATGACACAATTTTCAAAGGAATAGAGTAGTAGGAAAATTTTAACTGCGAATAACTCAAAATTGATACATTGGACATGACTCCTTCTGATTCTCTAGTCCAACTGTCTAAACGAGGATTCAAACCTGCGTTCTTTGCGTTGGAAGGCGGCGTATGAATCCACTCGGCCGCCAGGCCCGCTTTTTTTTCCATTTACTAAAACTAAAAAATTCTCAAATTCTTATTTCCTCGTAGAGATGTAATGAAAAATAAGCACAACATTTTTCCGAGAGTCAGAATTTTTAATTTCTTCAGTAACAACTTGAGAAAATCTTAGACACAAGCATCTCGTAGCAAAATACATTTTTTATCAAGTAATTATTTCGCAGATTTTAAGCCATCAACCGAAAAGCTAAATTTCTTCAATTCTATAAGAAGGAGTCTTCAGAACACTCATGAAATGCCTTTGAACTTCTAAAAAACGATGAAAGAAAAATGGAAAAACTTACTCAGAGCATTTGAGAAATTATCTCCTTTGCAACTATAAATTTGTACTTCTTTATTTAGAAGCACCGATCCCGGTTGAAACGCAGCATCATTTATTTGCAATAAATAAGGTATATCATTAATAACTGTACCTATGTAGAATAAGAAAAAACTTGTAAGTTTATTGAAAATTAACTTAATTCACAAGTCTGCGATTAATACCAACCTTGAGCTGAAACGACATGACCTTCTATACCAAGAGAAATTTTTATATTATTATTTTCTGAATTCTTACTGCAGGGATTATCATTTGTGTCAAAACTGAAATTCAAGCCAGTTTCCGCAGCATAGAAAGTACTATTAACGAGATTAAATTCTCGATGTACGTCATCAGACAGAATTCCCAGTAATACAGAAGCACTCAAAAATTTCATGTTTCGGATCTCAGGACCTAGAGTGTTGATGAAGAACACAAGATGAGAAAAAAATTCAACACATATCGTTTATAAGAACAACTACTGTACTCACCAATGAGAGAGATTACAACGTTCGCTCCTTTCAGGGTTTGTTTAGTCAACAGCCTTGATACGACACGCCCTAACAATTCAGCAAGCTTCATCCAGCCAATATTATCAGAATTACGACTAGCAAGTAAAGCAGGGGCATTTATCACCCCAGCTATAGGAAATTTTGAGCTTATATCGTTCAGTGAAACGAATTGTTCGGCCACTTCCACAGCAACCTAGAATAATGGATCAAATTATAAACCAATTTGTAAGTCCCATAAAAAACTTGTGACAAATCACGAGAAAATTGAACGTAACATTAAATAACCTGATTTTTTTTTTTTTTTATTGATTTAAAAAAAAAGAATACCCGCTCCTGCACAGGGTCATAAAAATTGAAGAAAAAAAAAACAGGTTTTCATTTTTCATGGGAGACCCTGCTAAAAAAAAATCGTAAAGCAAATGAAAATATGGCATTTTAATAACAAGGAAACTATTTCTGCACGTAGGAATATGTTTTTAATGGCTTTCAAAAAATTATTATTTCGATGCTACATAACATTTGCTCAACAACGACATATTTTTGTACTCACGCGAACTTGAGCTTCTTTTGTCGAAGCTCCAAGATGTGGTGTAGCAATAACGTTAGGATGACATAATAATCTTTGAAGAATCACGTTTACAGGAGGTTCTTCACTGAAAACATCCAGAGCCGCACCGCCACATATGCCTTCCTAAAATGTAATATAAATTCTAATAATTATCGGTTATTTGCAAAATATCAGCTTTTTGGAACACTTTCATACCAATTAGATTCATTTTATATTATTAACTAGAATAATGACGGTGTAATGATAGAATTTGGTTATATTCAACAAGGCTGTTAATATCACCCGAAGGAAAATTTCAAATTAACCTTACTTTTCTTTTCAACAAAATAAAACGTAGAGGAAGGTTAGGTATATCTACTTAATTTATTTCAAATAAAATAACATTTTATATTATTTCATATAAATATTTGTTAGATGACGAGTTGGACTCAGTTTTAATATTTTTTCAAGAAAATGGAATGATTGATAGTAAAAAACTTTCATTGTAAATATACGTAGAATATTATAATTAAATCTTATAACTAAAATATACAACTTACTTCCAAAGCATGAAGCAAATCTTCTTCATTGACAATACCTCCTCGAGCAACATTTACAATTTTCACTCCCCGTTTACATTTTTCGAATACTGATTTATTTATAAGATCTGAAAAATGAACGAGAAGAAAAATAAGAAAGATAGGATTAATTTCCATTCATATGCTGCAAAAATTAAAGCTACTTTTGGTTTGGGGGATCAACGGCGTGTGAACGGTTATGTAATCAGCTAAAGGCCAAATGTCGTCAAGTTCCAGTCGTTTGATAGACAAAGCGTGTGCTTCCACATTCGTAACAAACGGGTCAAACGCAATTATCTAAAATCAATAAATAAGTCAATTTTTTCCAAAAAAAAAAAAAGCGAAGAAATCATTACTACTACTCTTTGAAAGGGTTAATTTCAGCAGAAATAAATAAGGAGACAAATTCATTTCAACAAAAACACAGGTGCTTTCCATGAAAATTACAAACTTATACCATACTTGCATTCCAAAAGATTTCATACGAACAGCCACTTCTTTTCCAATCCTTCCCAATCCGATCACAGCTAAAATTTTTCCTGACAGTTCGCAGCCACCAGAATATAATTTTCTTTCCCACTTCAATTCTTTCGTAGACTGACACGCAGCAGGAACATTTCTGTCACAATAAAATGGTCATTTTAAAATCATTGATGACAAAAATTTCAAGTTGGAATATTGTTAATTAAAGTTGTCGTTTCAAACCTTGCTAAACACGTAATGTGAGCACAGGTTAGCTCACAGGCACTAATAGCGTTGCCATTTGGCGCACTGAAATAATAATAAATAATAAAATAAATCATCTATCAAATAATAATAACAAATTTGATAGAAAGAATATCAAACAATTTCATTAGAAAGGGGCCATAATTAAGGATTTGGGAAAAATAGGAAAAAAAATAAACCCACTTCAGAACAATAATTCCTTTTTTCGTGGCAGCGTTTATATCTATATTATCAACACCGGTACCAGCACGTCCGATAACTGACAAAGATTTTGAAGCTTCAATAATTTCTTTGGTAACTTTTGTATCGGAGCGAACAATCAAACCATCGCAGTCCTGTAAATACAAAAATTGCGGTAGCAGCTAGCGCAGTGAATTTGCAAACATTTAAAAAAAGTGAAAAGCTAATATCTCACGCTCAGTTCTTTGATGAGCTCCAGTGAGGACAGTTTGAATTTGCAGACAACCTCTATATTGTTTTGCCTCAATAAATCTTCACACTTTTTATCTACGTTGTCGCTGATTAGAACCTTCTTAATTGACAGGGCCATGGTTCTGAAAGCCGGTCACATCTGTGAGGGTGACATAAAGTTAAATTGAAATTAATGATTTGATAGTTGATTGAATAAGAAAAAAAAACGATTGAAATTATTACCAGTTGAAAAAACGGATTAAATTAATTCTGGCAGTAGTTGAATTAAATACAAATGAAATAAAAATACAGCCACATGTCTTTCTTAACACTAGAATCTAGATACTAGAAGTTAGAAGTTAGAATAGAAGAACGCTGTCTTGTTATTAAATCTCACAGATTATCAAATATAGTTTATATCAGTTTTGATTTCCATTTCCGGCTCTCCGGCTTCGTTCCTCCACACTCCTCCCTCAGGGCCTCGTGTCAGCGAAATGTTCCTGTTCCTCGTTCATTCCGTTCATTTCATACTTCGCATTCTCGTTGATCCCCGGACCCCGTCCAACCCCGTTTGATAAGGATAAATATTTTTCATTTTTGGGATTAACCGAACCGAACCGAGTTCGTCTTCGTTTAGTTCTTCTCTTTTTACAAGATATTTTCGCTTTTTTATGCGTGTTTAGAATTTTTGAAACCTTTTACGGATCTCATAAAACCCTCTCGAGACACTAAATGCCATATGGTTTGCCCGAACTGAAATTTTGAATTGAATTACTGCATAGTTCGTAAGTTGCATTTGTAAGCCATACTGTTATGTAAAATACCAGAAGCTTTACTACAATTTTAATAGGATTTTTCGTTGTTAGCATCTCACTTACCAATCTTCTTCATTGTGAATGTCTCATGGCGTCCGAAGTTCAACAGTCAGACGATGGAACAGCAGTTATTAAGTCTGAGTATGCTCCTTCCTACGTTCTGAATTGTTTAATATGTTTTACATTTCCTAATTCACATTTTACTATACTTGTAGATTCCTTATTGTCGACCATGTTCCAACTTTGGCCTTAGACTGCGTATCTGCAAATGATAAGGTGAAATTGCAAAGTGAAGATGAGCCCTCAGCAAAGAAAGTAAAACACTATCATGGTCGGAAAGAAAATAAACTCAAAGGTATTTCTGTGAGTTTTTTCCTCAAATATTTGACTTGATGTTTCTCATTTCACTTTTTGTGTTCCGAATTAGGCCAAAACAAAAACAGAGGACCCACGTTTGTTCGCGAAAAAGATAAAATTTTGTGTCCGAAACTTGCAAACGTAGCCATATGTGAAGAGATACCTTCTTGTGACGACGATAAATGTCAATTTTTACATGATATAAAGTCCTATTTATGTTCTAAACTACCAGACATAAGTGACGATTGCTACATGTTCAAAACTCATGGCTACTGCCCTCGTGGAGTTACTTGCCGGTACAGAAGTTTTTGCCAATGTTTCAGTAAAGTCTTAAAATTCCTCCTAGAAATGAAATTCTTATTATTTTCAGTTTTGGCAAGTCGCATATATCTGAGGAAGGTAAAACCATACAAAATAGTACATCGTACCACGAAAGTTCCAGAAATTTTTTATCGAAAGACGTACAACATTCTCTTCGCAAACGATCTTATGACTTTGAAAAAACTGCTAAAATTTTGTCGGATATAGACCGCCAGAAGAAAACAAATGAAAAAGAAGTACCTAAGAGTGAAGATACTGTTCCGCAAGAGCCTGCGATAGGTTATTCTGCTGACCACGATTTGATTCATTTGAAAGCTGATGAAAAAAAGAAAGTAAGTTATCTTTTTGTCGTCTGAGAAATAATATTAAAGAGCTTCGTTAATCATCTTTATTTATTCATAGATAGATTGGAAAAACAAACTATATTTATCTCCTCTGACTACTGTGGGAAACTTACCTTTCAGAAGAATATGTAAAGAATTTGGAGCTGAGATTACATGCGGTGAAATGGCATTAGCTACTTCGTTGTTACAAGGTATCTAAATCTGAATTAATGTTTTGCAAACATTAGTGCCTATTTCTATAAATGCACACAGAGAGTAATATTAATAACATTACATTCTAAATAACGGATGACAGATTATAAATTCCTGCTAGGAAGTAAACAGTCCGGTTCTATTCCTATTGGCGGGGGGGGGGGGGTGTGGAAGGGTCGAAATGTGCTTTTAAATTACGAATAAGGGGAAATTTTGCCGTTTAAGGCAAGTCTTCTGAATAAAAGTCTCAAAAAACTGACTATTTTGTGAATTCTTCGAGAAAATATTTCCTCTTCGCTGGATATTTTCTTTTGAAAATTGTTCTCAAAGTTAGTTTTTTTCATTAATTTTACAATATTCTTACTTGTTTTTTTTCATTAATTATTTCAATATTCTTACTTCAATTAATAAAATGATTCAGAGAGAACTATCTGATCCTGTTCGGTGACTGCAAGTTCCGCGTCGTTAGTTGCCAAAGTGGACTTACAGATACCCGATATTATAAATTCCACTTTCATAACACGTTGAAAATTCTCATCATTAGACCCTGGTTTTTATTCAGACGTAAAACGTATTCTGAATATTATTTACTTCAAGAAAGTAGATGTTTAGTACACTTGCATCGTATGGAGGAACGAGTTATTAGAAACGCTTCAGTCTGCAAGGATTAAATTGATTAGACGTATTGTGTAAATAAAACCACATTTATAGTTTTTCCTTCGCAGGTAAACCACAAGAATGGGCTTTGGTGAGACGACATGAATCAGAAACGATTTTCGGCGTTCAGGTATTGAAAAACTACTTTTTTGACTATCCACAATCCATAAAATTTTCTTTATGAAATGATGTTGAAAACAAATCGCAGATTTTTCGAATTATGAATTCGTTTCATTTACCTAAATTAAAAAAATTTTACTTTTAAGACTGGATTTGTGATGAAAAATGCAGTTTTAAATTACCTATATCATATCCCATAATTTTGGCCATACGTTTCAAAGAACCGGTACTGATTGAGAGAGAAAGTGCATCCAAATTTCAAAACTTATTAGGTACCTACCTAAGAATAAGAAAATATCAATTATCAATTTCATCTACTCTAAGAATTTCAATAAAACAGATTGAGTTTTTAATATGACAAAAAGATTAATAAAGATGTTAAATTAATTAAATCCTGAATGGTTTCAACTTCGAGGATACACTTAATACATATTTTATGAAAATACGTGTAATACGAAATGTACCTACTACTTATGTTGTAATTCTAAAATTTGGTGTCGTGACATTAAAAACACAGCTAATTTAGAAACTTGATAAAAATTGAGTTAGGTTATTCTTTGTCACTTGCTCTTCTCTCTGGAATATTTATTTATTCGATTATCATAGGCAGGCATTCACTTCAGTCGTGTTTCAAAACTTATTTTGTATTTTAGCTCTGTGGAAACAATCCGTATGCGATGACAAAATGCAGTCAGCTACTTCAAGAAACTACTGATATTGATTTTATTGATGTTAATTTAGGCTGCCCTATAGATTTGATTTACCAGCAGGTAAATAGTCTGATTTGCTAGAAACATGGTATTAGTTCGGTTTGATAACTTGTAAAAATATTTAATAGGGTGCAGGTTCGGGATTACTGCGAAGAGATCGAATTTTGAACGTGGTACTAAATGGTATGAACAATGTACTTGACATTCCTGTAACAGTCAAAACACGTACAGGCATTTATAAAGATACAAATGTTGCTCATACGTTAATTCCTCGTTTTGCTGAAGCTGGAGCTTCATTAATATCTGTAAGTTTGAGTTTTGTAGAGAAACTAAGTTTGATTTAAAAACGACCGTCGTCCAATTTTACATTTTTTCCAAACCAGCTGCAAAGTATTCTGTAACTAGAAATATAATTAGATTGTACTGGCAAAAGTATTCTTTATCCATGGCAGAATGATGTGTGAAGCTTAATTTTAGTCGAAATCAATCATGTTTGTCATGGATTGTAAACTTGTGTTCAAAAATATGGGGAAAAAATGATGGTCGTTTTTAAATCCAACCCTCTTTTGTTTTTACTAGCTAGATCAACATGTTTTTTCACTTATATTGTTTCATTAGATTCATGGTCGTACTCGAGAACAAAGATATACCAAATTAGCTGACTGGGAATACATAGAGGAATGTGCAAAATTAGCAGGAGACATTCCTGTTTTCGGAAATGGGGACATATTATCTTTCGATGATTACTACGAAAAGTTGGTTCGTATTGATGAGAAAATCTAAAACTGATTATGATATTTTAGTGATACTGAAAATTGTTTGTTGACGATGAGATTTCTTGGATTTATTTTGAAGGAAAAATTTCCACATATTTCTGGAGCTTTGATCGCTCGAGGTGCGTTATATAAACCATGGTTATTCACGGAAATCAAGGAAAGACGACACTGGGATATTAGTAGCTCAGAACGATTTGATATTATAAAAAAATATGTAAATTACGGGTTAGAGCACTGGGGTTCAGATGACAAGGTATGATCATTTTTGTGTGCATTTTTATTTATTTTTGTTCAATTTATCGACAGATGTGTATAATTAATTTCCGACTTACGTCAACTAATTTTACAGGGAGTCGAGAATACCCGAAGATTTCTTCTCGAGTGGCTTTCTTTTCTGCATCGTTATATTCCTGTTGGTTTGTTAGAACGGCCTCCTCAAAAAATTAACCAACGTCCTCCAGTCTATAAGGGTCGAGATGATTTAGAAACGTTGTTCGCTAGTCCTAATTGTCAAGATTGGATTAAAATAAGGTACGTACTCAAATTTTTATACTTTAATTTTTATTATTTAAAAAAATGGAGTTATAAAAACGTATAATGCAAGCCAAGCTAAAAATACGGAAGTAAGACTCAGCACTGAGAACATGAGTGATCAGACTGTTTGAGGGTTACTAAAAGAGAAAAATTTCAATTTGTGAACGTGAAAAATAATGGTATTCTATGCGTTTTCATTTCCAGTGAAATGTTGCTCGGATCAGTGCCGGAGGGATTTCACTTCTTGCCCAAACACAAAGCAAGTTCGTGGAAGTGATACAGATTGGTGATTAAGTTGAAAAATTAATAAAATTTATTCTTTACTTGTAGTATTTTTATAATATGTTAGGTACATGACAATCAATATGCCTTGAAATATTTACATAATCTCTCAATCGGTTGAAAAACAATCGTGTATTATGTATTGCGATTTACAGTAACTGCTGTTGGTATTTCTAAATATCGAGATCACTTATTTACGTAAAATCTCTCTGTTTTTGAATGAAGCTCCAGGCCACATACAGTCACATCCGGAGGCTACAACTTCCTTGGCTGTCTCCCAACAATCACTATCGTAGCGTTTTCTTGTCAGGTATACCGTTTGCGTTCGCTGGACACAAGTGAATCCTGGTTGAGAGCACATCTGCATCATACATATTTCGAATATATTTAGTTCCTAGCTATGTTTCATGCATTTCAGTTGACATTACCTTACGCGTATATCTGATCTTGGAAAAATATAATACATGCAGTATTCTAACTGAGTGTTCAGTGCAGTGATGTTAAATGCTCGAGTATTTATTCCTGGCGAGCATTTTCTAGCATTTTTGAGCATTTAAGTATATTTTTGTGTACAAAAATGAAATAAAAAAAGCTTTTAGGTAAATTCTTCTATTTAACCAATTAAACTGAAAATGAGAAAATGCTTCAAGACATTGAAAGTAAAATGTGATGTCACCAAAACTATACAATTTTTTTTACTCGTCAAAATTCAAAATAAACTTTCTTTTGAAACAATAAAATTTCATAAATTCACCAAAAATATACAATTTTTTTTACTTATCAAAATTCAAAATAAATTACTTACTTATTTAGAAAAAATTTTTTTAAAGAAAAACTTGATCAGCAGTATGACTATTGTTGTAATTGATAACTTGATAAGAAATGAGAAATTAGTTGAAAAATACTCCGAGAGCATTTATCGTAAGAGCATGCTCAAGCTTTTGCTAAAAAATGCTCGAGCATTTCTGAAAGAGCATTTGCTCTTTAACATCACTGATTCAGTGTGAAATGTGCCCAACATCTATGTTTTTTTCGCCAAAACATGGTATATTTTTCTTGGGCTGAGAAATCATCACTTAAATGGGGGCAAAAAACAAGTCTTACCGGTATTAATGTTGGCAGACAAATTGCGTTGGTAAGAATGCATTAAAAAAAGAAACTTGAATGATGCGCGATTGTAATATTTAGCCAACCTGATTGAAGGTAGTTCTTGAAAATTCTTCTGTTCCTGGAGAAGAGAATTTGCGACAGACAGTTTCGACGTAGTGCGGGGGATGATATTCGTATACCTCGCTGCGCAGTTCAATACGTCTTCGAACATTCTGACATAATGGTTGAAAACTCTGTAAAATATTCATTTAAGACGTATAAATTTATGTCACTGATTTGAGAACAAGGTCGGTTGCTACAAAAAATTGTTTTGGCTAGGAAGGTTAAGATGCGATATAACTGGAGAAATATTTTTCGCATGAATGAGTCGTTCTATATTTTAGAGTGCCATCTCTATACTTCCGTTTCCTGTATAGCTTACTCACATTCGAGTATTCGCGACGATTTCCATCTCTTACAAAATATCCATCTTCGTTTTCATAGAAATAATCGTGTACTACTGGAAAATCATCATCCCAGGACTGTTCATCTGCGATATCGCGATTGTTTCTAACTGTTTTGGCGAGTACCTAAAAAGAATAAATGACAATATTATAATAATATCTTTAACCTGGTTTGCAAAAGAAATAAAAAGTAAAAAAAAAAAGATTTTGTCGGCGAAATTAAACGCTTAATTGTTTCATAAAAGGACGATTAATATTTATTTTTTTTATTCCTCAAATGAAAATCATAATCACAATAGCAGGTTTTGACATTAAATAAGAAAATTTTTCTCGTGGCGAACATTATTCACCTAAGCCTAGTTTTTTGAAACGTATTATCGTGTGTAGTGTGGACTATACACTGATACATAGTTATTTAAACATTGCTATTGTTATTTTGGTTTTATGAAATTCTATGGCCTATGGCTAATGTACCTATTCTCATCTTACTTATTGAAAAAATTAATGAAAAAGCATAAAAATAACCTGAGTAACATTTTTCAAAATGTTTTCATTTTTCTCTGTCTTCTGACAATGCTGGTAATCAATGAAAAATATCCAAGAGAGAATGTAAATTCGCTTCTAAAAAACAATAGAAAAAAAAAATTAAAAGAAAACAGAAATCATAATGTTCCCGCGATATTATTCGTAGAGCAATAAAAAAAAAAAAGAGGACGAATAATATACAAAAAAATTTCGTCGAAAGTTCCGATCTTTAGGCTGCGAAATTACATCGTATTTATGCGGATCTAAAAATAGCATATATTCGAATTATTACCACCAAACGAACAAAACCACGGTGCAAATTTCCTGGCTTTACTAAACGTTTATGCTCTATAATTTATCATTTATTTAGCTAAATGATGGAACACTTCCTCTTTCCTCTCATCCTCGCCTTCTTTTCCTTATAACCTCGACTTTATTACCCTAATGGCTCAGCGACTATTTGTTTTCACGAATTTTAATGGTTTCACGAACCGCGTCAGATAAATTTGTGTATTTTATTTCAAGAGACAAGTGACAGTAGTGTAGGTAATACTTACAGTTGACGAATTATTTATTTTACCTAATCCCTCTTGAACATTCACTCAAGTGTTGTGTTTCGAACTCGAAGTACCTAAATCCGCATTAGGTAGTTCTTTATTTTAGTCCAGTCAAGATAAACGTTTCAGATGGCAATATTAATTCTATAGGAAAAAAGTTTTTAACGTCGCGACTATATAATATATTCATAATCACTCCTTGAAGAGTCCCTCCAAAATCTACTTTTTGTAACTCTACCAAACAAGAATCAAATGCAGCGACATTTTCGGGTTTTTAGCAGGTTTTTGACAGAAAACCTCCTATTAATTTTGGTCTGACTTTCACAAATAGGCACCAGACCATTATAATTATTCGTTTCATGATCTCCAGATTCCAAAAATACCCATCTCACATTTTGGTGTTTCTTTATTTATTTTATTATTCTAGTTTTTCCTTATATTTCTTTAGAAAGCGAGAACAGATGAACGGCCAAACTAATATTGCTGAAATTTGCACCAAACGTCAATCTTGACCAGATCTAAGTCTGATTAAAATTTCAAGTTAATCGGTTCAGCGGTTGAGTAGATAGTAGCAAAAATTAAGTCAAAAATCGATGCTTTTGTTAGGGTTCATGACACCCCTGTACTATCAATTGAAAACCTACTTTTCTAGCGGGGCTTGCTGCGCCAAAATTTTTTACTATTATTTGCGAATAGTACATTTTATGAAAAACGTGTCTGGTGTCATTCTCAATGCTACTATATACGAAAAATATTTGGGACAAATACATTTGGGTGATGTGTAAAAAATTACACACGTTAGTTGTTCCTTTCTATAGGTAATTTTTACACTTTTTTTTGTATTTTCACACTATAAAAGTTGATTAATTTGTAATTGCTGCATGCTTTCTTAGGATAGGCTTGACAAAATTTGTATCAACTTCTTGTAGCTGGGTACTATAAATATAAATTGAGAGAAAAATGGGTTCCCACCCAATTTCCTGAATGGCTTTTTCCCGAATGGACTTTGCCCCGAATACTTTTTCCCCGAATCCTGTTACCCGAATACCTTTGCCCCGAATAGACAAAATACCGAATTTGGGAACCCACTTTTGAGAGTCAAAACCGGTTGTGCCATCTTTTACTTAAATCATTTGTTTTGAAGCTATTAGCCATGACTTCAGCATGCTGATTCCACAGCACTGGTGGAAAGTGTGGCGGTGGGGTAAAATTATTTGGGGTGCTGCATAAGAAACAGGGGGCCCCATCAGCTGTCAAGGATACAAAAGGCCATTTGGGAAATAGGATTTGGGAAAAACGTATTCATAGAAAAGTCCATTCGAGAAAAAGGCCATTCGGGAATTTGGATTTGGGATTTTGAACCGGAACAGAAAAATGCATTTCTAATAAGTACCTAAACGTTGGCTATATTTGTTACTCTGTTGTTTTAGTTCATCGAGTAGATATTAGTTTAACTGCGGTGTATGTACCTAACTCTTAAAACTCTCTTATGTTATTATTACAGGTACACTGAGAAAAATTTGTAAGGGTAATTTTTACAATCTGGATGGGAAAACTGAGACAATTCAAGACTTGTAGCAGAAATTAGTAAAAAGTGTTACAAATAGAATATTTACAATAAATGGTAATTTTCACAGTTGTGATGAGAAAAATTACTATTCTGTTTATAATTAATACCATTCATTTCTCTCAGTGTAATTTTCTTATGCAGTAATATAAAAATATATCATGCTTCCAGGTTAAATAAAACCCTATCCAGCTACTGAGCGTATAAAAATCCTTTTTTCAGTCTGTTTCAGTCGCTTGAAAATGAAACGTTAAGTTTTGCTCATGTGCGCGAAAACATGTCCTTACCTGCTAGAATTGCCAGAGAATGAGAAAATAAAAATGGAAAAAATATTGTTATTTTCACTAGCCTTAAGTGTTATAAATAAAAGTATAATTAAAATGATGAATATAGGTCTATCGTCTATACGCTGAGATGCCAAATGTTTGTGACGACAGAAAAATATTTTTGAAACTCCCATTTCATTTTTAAAGATAATAATTCGATCCTTGTGTCTAATATTATTGCCTTTCGAGAAATTAAAAATTATTTTCATTTTCATAAATAAAAAAAAAACAAAAATATATATATATATATCACGCTCAAAACCACAAAAATAGTACATATAATGTAAGTAGCCATGCACGAGGAAAGAGACAGGATAGGGTCTGGGTGTTTTCAAATAAAATGTATATTGCTGTGTCTTCTAAAGAGTAGGTAGTAGTGAAATTACGACGAAAAGAGGTGGTTGTCAAGAATTAAACGAACAAGTTTTTCAAGTGACGAACAAGATGTACGAATTTTAAAAAACTTATTTTTAAATGTGCGACAGTGTATATATATTCTGGGGCTTGTAACAGGTTAAATGAAAGATAAAAAATAGAAGAAAAAAGTCGTCCGTATTGATTTTTCAAATCGCAATAATTTTTGAAAATTAATCACAAAATGATAAGATAATTCGCGGTCTGGCGATTGAGACACCAGTCATTATTTATAGAGGTTCGAGAAAGTTCAATCGTGTTTGTTGGTGGTAATTTAAAATTTAAATACCCGTGGAACACCGGCACCGGTTTCGGTCAGCAATGGAAAATGGAAAATCTGATGAAAATGAGCAAAGCACTCAACCCATTCAGCCATTAGCAGATAAACCTTCCTCACTGTCTGCTTTATTAATAAAACCAATCCGGTAAGCTTTATGAGAGGAAAATATTTTTTTCGAGTTTTGTCAACCTTATTTTTACGTGACGTATTCTACACTACCTATCCACTTGTAAACCATGGGATATGAAACATTCTGAAGAAGAATTATGACCGAAAAAATAATAAAAAATTCACCCGTCTTGTTGCACAACGTATAAATATTTTGTGTGGAATATTTTCAAATCGTCTCAAAATTATTCTTTCTTCAATATTGAAGAAATTCTCAACAAAAATATTCTTCAATTATTGGTGCATATTTTCAAATACCAATTTGAAAACACATTGTAGGAAAGATATTTTCAAAAATTTGTAAGGCCAATGTGTTGAAAATATTTTGTGAAAATATTCCATCTTTTGGAAAATTTTTAATGCTATTATCGTGTAATTATTTTTTAAATATTTATATTATGTGATTTATCCAAATTGTATGTTTTACTAGCGACTGGAGTGGACTAAACTAATCTCAAAATAATTACTATTATCTACCAACTCGTTTTGTAGCTGCTCTGCTTTAGCATTACCTGATATTATACTACTAAAACATTCGGGACTGGGTGTTAATTTTGTAGTACTTGGAATGCGTGCAAATGAAAGGGGCATACGTACATAAAAGTGGTTTTGATTAAGCAGTGTAGGTACATATCTTTAGTTTTAAAAATAAATGCATGTGAAGTGTCAATGCGATACTACATCACACTTGTGAAAGATTTTGAAATAAAACAATAATACTATCGAAAAGTTTAAGTATTTATCTATAGACACTCACTGATTTCATAATTCTAGCGTTATTTTTAAAGGTATAAAACTGAGTAGAGAGCCATAATATGCATGTACATCCTTCTGAACTACATTTAAAATGCAATAAGATAGCCTAATTATCATTTTCATGCAGCATGTATTAATTTCTTTAAGCTACGGATGAATTATAGATAGGTATTATAATTTTACAAGCGCACGAAGCAAAGTGGGCATCAGTATTATTTTATGATTAACACTAGAAATACCAGATTTTACTCGATTACTCAAAGGACTTGGTGGTGTCATACATGACACCACAAGAGTAACCTCAAAGGACCAGGTGGAGTCGTATGACACAAGTCAGGGGTTCTCAAAATATTGGTCCTTTGAGAAGTCCATTTCAGAATTTTGAGTGGTGTCGTATATGACACCACCTGGTACTTCTAGTGGTAAATACTGTATTTAAATAGTTATGGATTATGGCAAGTACTTACAATCATACTTTATTCAAGATTGAACGCATGGGCTGAGCTCGAGGCGGCATAAAGGCACATGTCTCACTGCGAAGAACGTTACTAGACAATTAACCAAGTAAAATTACTTTTGACTCTAATTACCTAGAGGCTAGATGTCATTGAAGCGTTGATCAATGAACCTGAATTCCGTTTCATTTTTCCTGTTTTTCGTTATACTTAGATCAAACCTTCACCTAGGTCAGAAAAATGCAAAACTACTTTACTGGTTTCTTTGAATTGGTACTGACGAAACTATTGAAAATTAAATGATTCCACTATTCAGTGCATATTCCGATGAATTATAAATAACTTATTAGCCACTTATGGTCTTTATGATGGCAAAAAGGTTCTTAACTATAATTTATTTTACTTTACTAACAAGATTCTCAAAGTTTTAGTAGGATTACAGATTTCGAACAAGATTTCTAGCAAGTTTTCACTTGAAAAACCATGTTTTTCTTCTTTTCACCTTCTCAATGATTTTCTCTGTTTGCTTTGCTAAACATATTATATGCCTTATCACAACTTTTTTTTCAATTAATTTCAATTTATTATTTATTCGAATAAATGATGTTTTGTGACGTGACGCAGAAAAGTATCGCCTGGTTTGATGCCGCCTGGGTCTCCTGGAATATTTCGTCGACGAAAATCTTCTACATACGAAGCAATACACAATTTTCAATCCCTCTCACTTCGTCATAATGATGCAGAAAATAACACGTCGGATGGTGTCAGCGAAGCTACTCAAGAAATTTCGCAACCTACTAAAATTCCATGGCCAAACTCAAAAGATGATTACATACTGAAACAAATCATCGGTAGGATATTATTACCTACGGGATGGTTCCCAAATTATTTATTCATTGCAATATGCTCCCATCATTTGCCATTTATTAGAAAAGAAGAACATTTATCATCTTTAAATTAATTACTCTACTTAATTGGATAATAATTTTAGTATACCTACGGTAAATGTATGGTGTCTGTATTTAAATGGATTCAAGGAGATTTTCACAAAATCTCACTAAGGCCCTTTTTGACTTATTTTTTGAATTCACCCAGCATTTTGAGCAAAATTTCAATGACAGATTCTATAGTAATTTATCATCAAGAAAAAGTATTCAAAAAAAAAAAATACTTAATAATGGTTCTCAAAATGAGTTCAATAGGGTGAACCATAAATCATAATAATATTTAAAAATTCAATTGTTCGGCTTTTGGATGACTAAAAATTAAAACCAATGAATCAGTAAAGTATAAATTTTAAAAATATAGGCTAAAATAATATTTGAAAATGAATAAATATACTCGTATGTACCTAAACGTAATTTGAAAATTCACCTTGAATACTTTTTTTTTTAAATCTACATTTTATCCAATCCTGAAAACAATTAACAATAGTGAAGGGTGGTATGCCGAATAATTTTTAATTATTGGAGTAATTTATTGTTTAGGCGTGGGTGCTACAGCTGTGGTGCATAGTGCGACTTGTAAACCACGCCAAGAAAAATGCGCTATCAAACGAATCAACCTGGAAAAATGGAATACCAGCATGGATGAACTATTGGTAATATAAAAGTGCCCAGATGGGTGGTGCCTTCAAGTGTTTTTTTCCAGCTTCAGTATATTTTCTTATTGTGGTTAACTTGTTAGAAAACAGTTTATTTGCGTAGAAAGAAATTCAAGCAATGTCGTCGTGTCATCATGACAACGTAGTCACATATCATACCAGTTTTGTAGTCAAAGAAGAGCTGTGGTTGGTCCTGCGCTTGCTGGAAAGTGGCTCTTTATTGGATGTTATTAAGCATAAAATGAGAACAACTAACTGTAAACATGGCGTGTTTGACGAATGTACGATTGCTACTGTTCTAAAGGAAGTGTTGAAAGGGTTAGAATACTTCCACAGTAATGGTCAAATTCACAGGTGCGATAATTTTTTTAACATTCCAAGCCTGTTATTAGGAAGGATATTTTGTCAGAGAGTGGTCATAGGACTTCACAGCGAACTATATTTCTGAGTATCTCAATTTTCACTCTCTGGTATGGGGTGTAGAATAGCCGAAAAAGAGGATTTGTTCTTTTTAGCAACTCCTGACTACCGACTTTTAATCTTCACTCATAATTGCTAGTTACAAGGCCCCAGTAAGCCTATGAAACAGTCACCTGTCTCTTTCCATATTATATCAAGATTTTTCATTAGTAAAGAAGAGACTAAAAAATTACACACCGGCAAAATTGTAAGGGGTTCCACAACAAAACATTTTCTTAAAAATAATTTCAATTAAGGTAAAATGTGTGGAAAATGCACACATTTATATAAGCATTTTCTCATGTGAAATGGATACGTATAATTTTGGGAAGTATTGAAGTATTATGATGTATAATTTTTTTCCCTTATTATACAGAGATATAAAAGCTGGAAATATATTGCTCGGTGAGGATGGAACAGTTCAAATTGCGGATTTTGGTGTAAGTGCCTGGTTAGCTACAGGTTATGATTATTCTAGACAAAAAGTACGGCACACATTTGTTGGAACTCCATGCTGGATGGCCCCAGAAGTCATGGAACAGGTAGGATGGAAAATTTAGTATAAAATTTTCAATTACTTTTTTCACTATAGCGATATGCTTTTGAATTTCAACGCTAGGACCATGGGTATGACTTCAAAGCAGATATATGGTCTGTTGGTATTACGGCCATTGAAATGGCAACTGGTACTGCACCTTACCACAAGTACCCGCCGATGAAAGTATTAATGTTGACATTACAAAATGATCCTCCAACATTAGATACAGGAGCAGAGGATAAAGATCAGTACAAAGCTTATGGAAAAACATTTCGTAAAATGATAACAGATTGTTTACAAAAAGACCCATCCAGAAGGTAATTTAGATTCTCAGTTAACTCGTTAATTGTTTTCCATTCAGTTTTTCAATCTATAAATTTTGTGATTATTCCAGACCGACGGCCACTGAACTGTTAAAACATCCTTTTTTCAAAAAAGCCAAAGATAAAAAATACTTAGAACAAACGTTAATTGCTATTGGTCCGAGTTTAGAAACTCGTGTTCTGAAGGTATAGCCTATGGCAGTCAATGGAACTATCTAATCGAAACATTTATTTAAAATAATGATTTTACTACATTTTGGTTAGGCAGCTAAAAAACAACCCGGATCTGGGCGACTCCATAGAACTTTGACTGGCGAATGGGTTTGGTCATCAGAAGAAGAAGATTTAGAAAAAGGTGTTGACGATGAAGAGGTGAGTAATTTTTCGGTAGGCGTTGAAATTTTTTCTTGGACTCTATAGTCACTCTCTCCAAAAGACGTAATCAATAATAAAGGAACGAGACCTTCTGGTATCCTATGCGAAGAACTAAATCGAGACCTCAAAATTTTGGGCTAGAAATACCAATTAGACTACTCAGTCCTTTCTTTTTCATTTTTCCTCATGACTTAAAGTTTTTTTTTTTTTTTGGAAAAAGTGAAAAACATAAATTCAAAATAAGAGGGGCACTTTCCTCGCCCAGGATACTCCGAGGGTAACATGCAAGTAGGACCAAACTAACTTTTCAAAAAGACGTTATAAAATTCCAGGCATTATTTACAGCGGTGCGAAGGATGTGCGGTTTTATTGATCAGCTTTTGTTATGATGGTCCGGGGCAGGGGAGAGGCTAGAAAAATCAATCGAAAATTTCAACATCCACAAAATTGATATTGAAGCTGATTTTTTATTATTTTTCGATAATTTTTTATTATTTTTCGATAATTTTTTATTTTTACTAGTTTTTAGTACATTTCGAAAAATATTTGGGTGGGCCAGAATTTTTTTGGGGGGCCATGGCCCCACTCCTTCATTCCGCCACTGGATATACTCCTCCATCTCATCTTTTGCCTGTATATACTTTGGTAAAATATTCCTTATTTCAGATTTAAAGTAACATTGCATGATTTAATTTTAAAGGTAATTAATAAGCCGTTCAACATTATTAATAATGAAGAATCATCTGACGATGAGGTGGAACACGCACCTATAAATTTAATTCTGAGAATGAGGTAATTTATCGTAATTTACCTAGATACGTATATAGGTTTATGTGATTTGAAATGTACCTGCCGAATAATTTAGCCCTGTTCCTCGTCTTTCAGAAATTGTAAAAAAGAGCTGAACGATATAAGATTTGAATTCATACTAGGGAAGGATACTTCCGAAGGCATTGCCTCTGAATTAGTGGGTGCAGGGTTAGTAGATGGTCGCGACATTGTCGTTATCGCAGCGAATTTACAAAAATTAATTGATAGTCACGGACGTCTGAAAACAGTCACTTTCCCACTGGTAAAATTGAATTTTTTTCTTACTGATACAAATAATTTTTGCGTTTTTCGAAGATTGTAATACGAGGCTTTTTATTGTTATTTACGTAGAGTTCTGGCTTCGATAGTAAGGATATTCCTGATGACAAAACGTTATTTGGATTCGCTCAAATCTCAACGGTGGAATAGGTAGAGGTAATTGTTTTTATAAAATTTTATGTCTAAATCGAATTTGTACAAAAATTTATTTGTAAGTACCGGAGTATGAATAAAAAAAAAAATTATTTATCTGAAATCTAGCTACTTTTTTTTTGTTTATTGCTACTACCTATATCATCGGCAGAGAATCAAAGCCTTGAATAATTTGAAAATAGACTGTTTTTTTAAATATACCTACGAAGAATTTTTATATTACTCTTTGGTTGAATCAATGGAACAGAAGCAAAACTAAGACAAAAACAAAAGTAGATGGTTAACGTTTCGTCGCATTTAATTTTGAAGAAGAAAATGCAGAAGAAAAATTTAATTTTTCAATTTTTACAACGATTAATGACACTCAACTTGGATAGTCAAGAATACCACACTTAAGCGCATAAAATACATAACTACACATTTAAAATCACCTCAACTTTTCAACGTGATAAAAACAATAGGTACAAATTTTTTTTACACTACGAAAAAAATTGGTAAAAAGAGCGTTTATATTTTATACGCATCAATGTTCATCCGAACATTTAATTGAAAAAAAAAGGAAAAAACATTGCAAAATAGAAAACAAATAGATAAAAAATATTTATATTCAACTAACTGTAAGGCTTTTAAAATAAAAATAGAAGGCGATTTGTTGATATTTGACAAAAAAATAAAAAATAAAACGACGATTAATTGGGTTCAAAATAATTCAAGTCGTATCTATAAACGAATACGCTATAACAGTGGTAACCAATGAGGAGCTGAGGAGATGAAGGATGCTAAACCTTAAAATGAGCACAAGATATTCAACTAAGGAAAATATCGAGAGAAGCTACAAGCTACGAGTATATAAAATATAAAATAGATTTAAAAAAATAATGTTATCACTTATCACGAACACTCGTTTGCTTCTAAGTACCTCCACCATGAATAGTTCAAATTATTAGAGAATTCCAAATTCGACTTTCTTTTCCCATACAATTTACAAAAAATAGGTAAAAGAAAAAAAATTCTTAAAAATCAAACATAAAAAAACATATCATTTCATTTAACTATAGTGAATATTATTCTCGCAGTATTTTATCAGCGGAATGATTGAGTTAAAAAATAAAATGAAGTTGAATTTTTTTCTTTCATTTAAATCATTTTTTGAAATCACGAAGTAAATATTCAACGGACTCAATTTCTGACTGTTTTCAATGTATACTAGGAATTATACTCGTATTTCTTCTTGGACTGAAGAACATAAGTGTAAAGAGAGAGTATTCGAATCGTGAGCTTACCAATTTTATCGATGCTGCTTTAGCTTTACAGAAGATCATAACATACCATACTCTTTGAGGGAAAAACAACATACATACCTGATTCTGAGGATCAAAATTTGAGAAAATAGTCACAGGACTCGGCTGCTAACGAGCCAATTGCATAATCAGAGCGGCGCACATTTCAAAGAATTCCATCGTATGGTGACCTACATTTGGTGGAGGCTTACGGTATATGTCCTCAGACTCGGTGCTAGTGCCGAACATGGCTGTGTCCTGCTCACTCCTCAGACTCTTGAAGTCCAGAAGGTAACTTTTATGGTCTACCTGGTATAGTTGCAGCGACATGAGTGAATGTCTCTTGGTGACTGGATTCTGGTGACGTACTCGCACGTGGTATGCGTTGATAATCTTCCACCCAAAGTTCAACGCCTTCATGGCCCTAAAGACTTCGTTCATGATATCATTGGGCCTACTCTGTGATCGGATACCCAAGTGCCACTTGGCTTTCTTAGTGGCCGTCTTGTTGGTGCGATCGATGAAGCCATCTTTTGTGAGTGGTCGATCATGAGATGCGGCTATGCGTTCCGGATGAGGCCGGAACGGAGCCGGAGGGACAGTTTTATTGGATGTGAATGCTACAGACGGTGGGCTACTAGCGAAGTAGAAATCCTTGATTTCCGCCTTGGCAGCCTCGTCAGCAATCCGTCGATTATCAATGATGAGGTGGTAGGCGATAGCCAATTGGTCGTGCGGATCACCACTGAGCAGCGCATTATGCACTTCCTGCTCCTTGACGCCAAATTTCTCGCACACCTCGTTCACAGCATCCGTATCAATGACCGAGGAGTCATGCTCGATGGGCGATGGAAACAAATACGAGGGCAAGTCCCTTTGGAACCATTCGTGCTTTTTGATATCCTCGATAGAGGCGCGCTTAATCGGGTCCACCTGCAGCATGTGACAGAGCAACGAGATCACAGACTTGTTGAGGTAGTCAGGTAACGGAAAAATACCGCATTTAATCTTGCGGAACAAAGTTGGCACGTGCTCGTCATCGAAGGGTAGCGTTCCACAGAGCAACGCGTACAGAATCACTCCACACGACCAAATGTCCACCTCGGGACCGGCGTACAGCTTTCCAGAAATGACTTCCGGAGCCGCGTAGTTGGGCGAGCCACAGCTGGTTCGCAAGAATTCGCCATCCATCATCATGTTAGAGAGGCCAAAATCGGCAATCTTTACGTGCAGATTGTGGTCGAGCAGCAGATTCTCCGGCTTCAAATCTCGGTGCACAATCATATGCCGATGGCAGTAGTCAACGCCGGAAATAATCTGCTGAAAAAATCGACAAGCCTCGTGCTCTTTTAGCTTGCCATGCTTGACAATGTAGTCGAAAAGCTCACCTCCGGAGACATATTCCATGATCATGAATATGTCAGATGGCGTGCTGATCACTTGGTACAGTTTAATGATGTGCGGATGCCTGAACAGCTTCAGATTTTGAATTTCCCGACGAATTTTACTCACCACATCGAGACTCTTGATCTTCTCCCGATTGAGAATTTTAACAGCCACTTTGTGTTTGGTTAACTGATGTTCGCCTATTTTCACCTTGCCAAATGTACCAACGCCCAGGGTCTGCCCCAAAATATAGTGACCTATTTTGATGAACGAATTGGGCGGTTTCTCCGACATCTTCGATGAGATTGCGGAGAAAATATGATATTAAAATGTAATTTTCTCACGAGAATTTTGTAGTCAGGGTACGCAAAAATGGTATCATTCATAAACCAGCAATTTGAATGCAAAACTGAAACAGAAAAAAATATGAATAAATTGATTAAAATTTTACCGCCTGGGAAGTATGGTTTTGGTTCACATATTGGGTCATTAGCCTTCTTGATCAACTATTTTGATACAGGATATAAACGAACTCATCACATAATCAATAAGAACGCCAAATTATGCGCACAGATATTGTGATTGCTAATTCTTGCGAACAGCGAGTCAAGTGTCACTGGCAGTTACAATATGTACGAAGGAGGACCGTATGCAAGTTTTCTATTGTAACAATATTAAGCTAATATTACCTAATGCTTAAGCATAAATCTGAATCTGATCACTTGGGAAAGACAAAGTAACGTTCAAGTAATCAGTACGTGATTATTCTTTCAAATTGCTCCCATTATTAACCGAGCAATAATCACAAATGATACACGATCCTCAAGAACGAGAACTGGAAATGATATACAATTCCTGGCTCATAGTAGTTTGAAAAAAAAAAAGTCAATTCAACTGTGCCAAACTGCACTGTGCGATAATTAGTTAATCACTCGATTGTTAGGCAATAGACGGTAATGCAAAAATGTTATTCAAAAAATATGAATTCCGAATTCAAGACTTCAGGACATCTTCAGGAGTATACCTAAGTGAAAAAATTAGGAATTGCTTTTCCTCAATCTTGTTTGGACTAATCCGACGGCCATCAAGTAAGTTAAGGTCGACACAATGTCTTGTAATGTTGCGATGCAATTTGACGTATCAAAAAAAAAAAAAAACAAGTAAGAAAAGAACGTGACGCCGACATGTTGCGACGTGAAAATTTTATTTTGAACGGAACGGAGTATATACCTACGAGTTAGAGTAATTGGGATTTCAAATTAATTTCACTTTTTTTGATGATGTAGATGAGATAGGTGAGATTTCAACCATTACAGTTTTTTATTTTTTCCAATCAATTATAGATTTGAACTATCATACCGAATTATTTGAAAAATTTCCCTCGATCATCATTTTCAATCTGTTTTTCCAACATATTCCATAATCCATTATAATTCATAACCTAATTACCAGACAGTTGTAATTGACTGAGTACTAAGAGTATTAGTCTAGCTCTAGGTATTTATAATAAGTTTTTTTTTTAATGTTCACTTTTAGCAGGTTTTCGATAAAAAAAAATCTTCTATTAATTTTGGTCTGATTTTCACAATTAGTTTTTCTTCGGAACATGCTGGCTGATTTCCAACAAAAATTCATTTTTTACCAAATTTATACATAGGCAATTCTGAAGCATGAACTTTTGAAATGATTCATGAGACCACTTTAGTTCCATTTGAAAAGCTGCTTTTCTAGCGAGGCTTGTTGCACTACAATTTAATTTGAATAATATTCTCAAATTCTTACAAGGTACTATTTACTTCTCAGATGAAGTAAATCGGGTAATTTTTCTAAAGGTAGGTAATATAAAATCAGTGAAGGTGGTTAACATTTTCAATTGAAGTGTACAAAGGGTTGACAAAAGAGGCGATGAAGCTTTTTAAATCTTTGTTTCCACTTTCTCTTTGTAATATAGTCACGGCAAAGTTTGAAAATCTTCACAATTAACTCTAGTCAGTTGATGGTAAAAAAAAATACTTCTGCTATGGTTTTGCTGTTCATTTCTATTTCTCTTCACCAATGATAAAAATAAACGAGCTATGAAATAAACAAAACTTTTCAAAGTACTCTTTTCGTCATTTTCCATTCTATTCATTAAGTTTATAAATTATAAATTCAAAAGTACCTACTCGTATTTGAAAATGAAACAAAATTTTTTGAACAAATTTATATAAAACATGAAAAACGATAAAACAACTATAAAAATCTTGGAAAAAAAGCTTTACATGAAGAGTCAGGAGCAAAATCTATTGTTAAAGTTGCTTTCGAAGATTTCTTTCTCAAGTAAATAAATTTTACAACGCATCAATATTTACAATTGAGTAGTGAAAAGCAAGAGGCGCATTTCTGCAAAAATATGCATTTGAGAAAAACGCATTTGAAGCAAAAATTATGTTAAAACCAAGTTAGGTCAATGAAATTTGGAACATACATGGACGAACTATTGAACTTCGCATATGAGTTTGAAGGGAGGAATTTTCATTATCAAAAAATATGATCAAGTCCGAAACTTTAAATAGCCTTAACTCGAGAATAAAAACAGACATCGAGATGAGTAAAAAGTATCATCTTCGGCATAGTTCTTAAAATAATTTGAATTAAATAGAAAACATTGAAAAGGATTTTGACAGAAATCCCATTCTCGCCGTTCACCACTCAGTAATTCTCAATTTTTACAGCGATGATAATTGATCAAACCTGCAGAGAAAAGGAACAATACAACATTCGTAACAAAAAATATCGAAGTAATAAAAAATGATAATCGGTAGGGAAGAAAAGAGTAAATAAATCAATTTTCTGTGTTTTCCTCTCTCTCATTCACACTCTTTGGCAACATAAAATTATAAAATCGAATAGTATAAAATCATTGGTGAATTTTCGAAACACCAGTCAATTCCACGTCAACTTTTATTTTCTCCAATACTGAGCAAACTTATGAAGCTGTTCGACCATGGCAGGAAACACAGCTGATACCGAAGTGTCGAGAAGTGATTGCAGATGCCGCACTGCTTCCTCATCGCCCATATCTAGTCTGAATTTCTCCTGTACCTTAATCACGGCCTTGTCAGGTTCCAACGCAATATCTGGCACGTTGGCATCCGACATCAAGTTGAACAAATTCAGAATCAGATTTGAATGACGACGTAAATGCAGGAACGCCGTGTAGCACAGTTTACGAAATGTTTGATAGTGAGCGGAGCCGATGCCTCCCATGCCATCTACCATTTCCTTACTGAGCTTCATCGGCGGTGGTAACGGTTTCGGATCACGGCCCAAAATGTAGCCAAAATCGATATGGAACAGCTTACCGGATGTGGTGAGCAGCAGATTGTCAAAATGTCGATCACCCACCCCAAGCAAATATGTGATCACGCAGTATCCGGCGCAGCTCTTCACGTACGTATCCATCACGTCTGCAGCTACACCCAAGTCAGCTCCCTCACGCGAGTGATGCTTTCGAAAAAAATTCAAAATGGTGCCCTCTGTAGCTAATACTTCAGCCACAGGAACAGATTCCACAAACTGCACAAAACCGTGTTTAATGCTGACTGCCAATACCCTGTATGGAGTGAGCTTCAAGTCAAGGCTCTCTTTGCGAAGCAGCTTGTCCATAAGAGTGATAATCTGCAATACCAGTTGGTCTTGGCGCAGATCGTCGCCATGCTTAAAGATGGTCACGTACTCTTTATATTCAGACGTGACAAAGGTGAGCTTAGATGGCATGAGCGCGGATTTGAACAGAGTGGCTTTTTCAGGAACCACTCCTTTGATGCGTATATTCGGATCTAGAGGCAGTGGTAATGGATCAAAGTGTGCAAAGTTGAATTTGAACGTATCTGGGTCTTTGAGCAAAGACTGTAGATGCTCAATTTTTTTCTTGCGATTAGCATTTTCACGGGCTACACTTTTCACTAGTTGTACTAATTTTTCAATGAATACCTTCTGACCTTTGAGGAACGCATACATCTTTTGGGCTTCAGCATCGCCGTATTGCAATGCCAGCATGAACGTACTAATCACCATCTGGTACATGTTCTTAGTAGGACTGTCTTGTTTCATAGCTGACTCATGGTCTTCACACTCTACGGTCAAGTACCAATGTAAATAATTAGCCAAGTTGAAATTGTGGCATGCTCGCAAGATAAGAAACATGGTTAAATCAATCTCTGAGCCACCATCTAGAAATCCTAAATAACTGACCCAATCTGGATTTGTAAGTGAGCCAGCAGGCATAGAGGTGGTGGTAGTTGATTCACTAGCTGGTGCTCCATCCACTAGCACCGCATTGGATATATCTTTAGAAAGGATGAACTCATTGAAACATTTATGCTTAGCGCTGATATCGTCAAAGTTTTCATACTTCAACGCCTGCACCAGCTGTAGAAGATAGAGTAGCAGATCCTCGTCAGAGGCCTGCTGTAGTCGGGCAACCGCATACCGCCGAACAGACGGATGTTGAAACGATGGGCTAAGTAGACGAAGAGCGTCTTCAACATCCATCGGAGCCCACTGACCCAGCAGGTCTAGTGCTTGGCGAGCTTCACCTGGCACCTTCCAGTTGACACATTCCAAGAATTTGACTGATGCTTTCTTCTGGTTGCTAAGGTAGAATCGAAATTTCCAAATCAGATCTTGTTCTTCGGTAGTCATTGGTTTGTTAGGAGGATAATTGACAATAGCGTTGAGTGTATCCCGTACCAAAGCATTAGGTTTGGCATCCTTATCACTGACACCACTGCGTAAACTTCTGGCCAACTTGTGATGCTTATTTTCAACCAAATTGTCCAGACCAATTTCAGAATCCGGTATAGTGACTATATCAGCACACATTCGCGATGGCAGCAAGTCATAACCCTCTTCTTCGTAGTAGACAACATCCATCCCAGTCTCAGGAAACTCGATCATTAGGTACATAAAATCAGAGTTCTTTTTCTCTTTTTCATTGATACCCTCGATTTCACGAAATGTCAACCGATCCATCCAGTCTACGTTTTTAATTTGACCATTGCGATATTTTTTAGTCAACTTACCCAGTGTATACATTTGCTCTTCAGGATTACTTGATTTACCAGGAGTACTGTTTTTTGGGCCAGGGTCAGCTTCTTGGTAAGGCCATACTTGTAAATCAACCATACCCTTACGGAAGACACCGTATTTGCCAAATAATGAGATGGTGGTACCACCTACAGCCTTCAAACTGTTTGCCCCTACGCAGTCGTAAATATTGATGGCTAGTTTCGCATTTCTTGGCAGATCACTGAACATGACTGGCAAAGTTATCCACTCGTTCCAGTTCCATCGTGTAGTGAACGCCTTATATGAGGATGATACAGGTAGACATAAGGGCCTTCCGTCGTTGTACACCTGACACTGGACCATCAGATCTGCACATTGTGACTGATAAAGGCCGGAAAATTTGAGCAACGGATCTTTTAGAACGCTTTCAAGTTGTGGTTTCAACTGATTTCCTTGCAATGAGACAATTTTAATTTTCACATTCTCGCACAACGAGTAACTGTAAATGTAGGATAATGAAGATAGATCCTTACTTTTATCCATCTGAAATGAAATAAAATGGAACACAAAATAATTTGACGCTTAGTCAGACTTTTTACAGTACCTAGTGTTGCCAAAAATAACACTATAAAAAGTAATATAATTTTTTCTGTTCAGTAATTTTGAAGCACATTACACTTTTCTAACTCTTGATTTTCACTTTCAGATATTTCTTTTTATGATTGCGGTTGAACTTCATTCCATTTTTATTTTTGGCATCAGTTTCATGTTTGTTTTTGTTTCTTATTTTGTTGATTACCCTTAAATACCAGATCCACAGTTGACTTGTTACCAAATCTTTCATTTTAATCGTAATAATGTAGTATAATGCTGGATAACTAAGTAAAACTGATGTCTAGTGTTTTTGATAAAGGCCTGGGAATGGCATTTAGGACGTAGTCTCGAATATTTTTTCAGCATTTTTTTCAATATAGGGATTGGGAATGTGGATGGGAAATAAAAAGATACAAAAAAAAAATATAAGTTTGAGTTCTATAAAAATAAGTATTAAATAAAAAGCGAGAAGGTACTTCCATATTATTGTATTTAATTGAGGATGAAGAATTGATTTTTATCATGCTTTTTTTGGCGCTACTCGATTGTAATAGTGTGAAATCATCTTACTTAAACATTTCAAAAACGATAATCAACTGATAAATACCTTGCACAAAAAAATGTAGAAATTTATATTGACCATATTCAAACTTAGTCGTGATATTTTTGATACAATTATATCGATATAAATTAAGATGAAACATGATAATAGGTACTAGGTACATTCTTTCTAGTTGATATTTACAAATTTCAGTCGAGTCTGCATACATTATTACACGCGAGCTTATTCACAAACCTCATCTTACAGTATTTTTCCCCTTCAAAAACGAGATTAGTTCCTTCATTACATGATATGTAGATGCCACTTTATAAATCACATTGTAATGGAAAATGCTGAAAATTGAATTCTTCGACAACTCATGAATCATTATACATGGGACTCTTGATCACAATACACAGATTTCAACAATTAGAACGATTTTTATAGAAAGAAACCGCGATAACTATAAAAAACTCAGCTCTTTCGTTTGTATTTCAAATGTAATGAATGAATAGTTATCATTTCAATTAGGTAATAATATCAGCTGACAGTGGATGACAATGCCAAAATGATATTTCGACTGCTATATTCAAATGGATATTTCGCAACCCACAAAAACGAAATTTTTCAGGAATAAAGAAAAACTTAGAAAAACTTGTACGAATTGTTAAAATTGGTTTAGACTAAGAGATAATGGTGGAATAGATTTACAAGTACGTATCTATATTTCTGGACCTAGAGTTTGATGGTACTGATATCTCTTTCTGGCATTGAATTTTTGTGGCTAAAATATGACTTACGAGAGATTATTTTTTCAAAATTTCCAAATAATATGAGGAAACTGATTGGAAGGCGTTCAGGGTTACAATATTTTGTTTTTTTCATAAAGTCAAGGGTATAAACCACCATAAGGCCTCTGGAGGCTATAATTATCGGATGCAGAACTTCAGAAGCGACCCTTGTCAATGAAAATGTTATTTTTGTCCAAGGTGTGGGTTACGAAGTATTCGAATATAGCAGTCGATTTAAAATACTAAAGAGGAACTCCCGACTTCAGAGTATAGATGAGCATACCTGAGAGAAGCAATGGGTAACAGGTTTCTCTGGATTGTGTTTCAGCACATTCGATGTCCGTAACGATCGAATAATTCAGTTGAACATTTACTTCATGACTTCGAAAACGCAGTTGCAACTCGTTTTAATTCGTTGGTACTTCGGAAAATAAAAATGTGGACTTGAAAATTGATACAAATCACGAATTTAAGCACGAACACAAAAGACTGAAAAAGACGAATCCAAAATTACGGTCAGCCTGTGAGGTTTTTACTGTGATTAGCATTCTGAAGTGAACGATGATAAAGCTTTAGCGTGATCTTCACCCTAAGGTGGGTTTTCCCATAACGCCTCACAATTATCATCATTCGTATTAAATTGTGCACTGATAAAAAAATTATAATAAAAAGAGTATTATGACGGACTAAACATTTTAACTTTCAAATTCTTCTATTTGACTAATTTTTTTTAATTTTCGTGTTGATTTTAACTAAATGATTCACCTACAGTTTGAATTTTTCAAGTTGGCTGAATTTTTTCTTCGCGAATAACTCAAATCTTGTAGGCTGTGGCATGGAAAGTACCAGGTAGTGGTTCAGTAACTGCTTGTAATTTTTCGAAAATTATCAAAGCGATGGCCACCTCTACTATTGATGATCTCCCTAATGAAATTCTCGAATACATATTCCATTTGTTACCACCTTATGAGGATGTCCGTTGTTGCATGGCAGTCAGTAAAAAATGGCATGAAATAGCCAAACGTAAGTTAGCAAAACAATACTTATTTGTACATTTGTTTTTCGTTCTTTATGATTTTTACGTGAAACTTGGGATTTTTGTGGCAGATGTGATACCACGCGTCAAGCACAGTTTCAGCGAAGCTCTTGGTATCCAGAATGTCAGCTGGGAAGCTTCCTGTTCAAAGCGTAATAGTATTACCAAAAGATATGCTCATTCAGCATGTCGCCATCGTAAGTATCTATGAAAGTTCAGAATTATGGAGAAGTTTTGCATCAAATTAAGTATCTAGTCAGTTGAAACAAATGACGAATGAACAACGTTTTGTTCTTTCATCTCAAAATCAGTGTTCTGTCGTGAAGACATTATGTATAAATAAGTAAATAATATTCTACCAAAACTAGCTCGGAGATATTTTAAGAACATCATAAAATATTGTATAGATATTTTGAGATGTACATCATATTACAAAAAAAATGGAAGCCTCTTGAAAACTTTCGACAGTTGTGAAAGTATTTTGTTTCAAATATCAAAATATTTTCACAATTTCCCAAAAATATTTTCTCAACTGAAAATAAAAATGTTCAACCGTAGTACAATATTCTCAAAATAATTTCGCGAATCTTTCTTATCTTTTACATAGACGATTACATGTACGTTTTTGGTGGATTTACCTCATCCTCCAGCTCATTTAATGATTTGTGGAAATTGAACTTGTCAAATAAATCGTGGTCACGAATCAGCGTGGATGGAAAATGTCCTGTACCCAAAGCTGGAGCTACCATGGTTGCTTATAAGGATAAATTAATTTTGCTTGGTGGATTGCTACCTCCAATGCACGGCGTATTGCATCAGGTTCGATAATTTTATTTTCTCATGAGAATCTTTTGTTTATGAAAATACGAAATGAGTATTTTTGAAATTTTCAAATCATCAAACGAATAAATATGTATGTTCCTTGCTTATTATTGAGAATCAGTCCAAAATTAATGGCTGGTTTTTTGTTGAAAACTTGCTAAAAAGCAATAATAGAGATAAAGCGTTCTCATTCTTGATTTTGAGTTTGTGATTCATATTTTAGACTTTTCTCAGCATGTATTTATTATTATTTTAAGATGCGAAAATCTCGTCCCTTAGTTCAGTATTGAAATGAACTAAATCCGTCTCAAATGCTTAATAAATTCTATGTGATTAATAAATTATGATCCTGTAAAAAATCTCATTCAGTGCACGTTTTTTGTTTTTTCAGAATCGCCGTTTGTCGAATCATATTCACCTTTATAATATTTCTGATAATCGATGGAGTGAAGTAGAAATGTCGTCTCACGTAAGAATTCCTGGATTAGCGGGACACTCAGCTACCGTTCACAAAGATAAAATGATAATCTTTGGTGGATTGGAACAAAGATCTAGGTTGGTGATGAAAGGGTGTTTTTATCTCACGGTATCCCGCGAATGACGGCCTCAACTTCAACCGAACCATATTTATATTATGTTTTTTAGCATTTCCCGCTCCCCCGCCCTCATATAAGAAAATCAAAATTTTGCATTAATAGATCTACTTCATATAGGTATTTAGAAGTTTTTATTATTTTGAGGAAAAACATTTTCTTATCTGTATGTACAGACGAGTTGACCTTATTCATCGTTAGACTAACCTCGAAAACAGTAATATTGGCGATAGTACAACAGATAATAATTGTTGAAGAAAATAAGTCGTACATACTTTATACTTTTACGTCTAAAGTTGTGATACAGCTAAATAATTTTGGGTTTTTGTTAACTCGTGAAAACTTGTCTTTGACGTTGATGATAGCTTTCAATCGTGGGATACTACATAAACTGGCGTAGCTTAATTTTCACCCTTATAATATGAAATATTATTGATAAGTTTTATTTTTCAAAACAGTGGAAACGATGTTTATTCTTTGGATTTATGTGACATGAGTTGGAAAGAAGAAATAATTTCCGGAGAAAAACCTTCGCCACGATACGGTCATTCGCAAGTTTTCATTGATGACAATCATTTAATGATTTTGGGTAGCTATTTCATTCTGTAAAATTTGAAGATTATTAAATTTATCTCTCATATAGTACCTTTGTCGTGTGCGCAGGTGGCGTAAATAATGAACCTCTAGTTGTTTTTGACGATGCCTGGTTACTGGACATGTCGGATGAACCGTGGCATTGGAGTAAAATAGATTTAGGAATTCTTGCTCCTCTAATGAAAACTATATGGTGTCATCCAGTTTGTAAGGTAAGTCAGTTGAAATATGTTTTAACAAGAAAAATATTTTGTACATGCCATTAGGTAGCTCATTTTTCAAGTTAGAGGAATTAAAACAGTTCAAGTAGAAGTTGCGCGATAGTCGATAATTCACTTTTATTATTTCAGGTGGATAAGTATATTCTAATTTTCAAACCAACCAGTGGAAATCCTGGAATGTATGCTGATTGGTTTCCTGTTCCCTTCCCCAGGTAAGATTGAAAATTGTGTGTTTTATAGCTGAACATGATTCTAAATTACGATTAGTAGCTAATTGGCAACGTATTTTTGCAGATGCTCTAGTGCCATCCGTACAATGGAAGAAGTAAATTTGAATGGGAAACGTGGTATTTTGAACCGGGCTTCCAGTTATGATAAAGTATTAGACAAAAATCAACCTAAAAAATATGCTCCTTCTCGCAGTAAGAAAGATTGCCTGTCAAACAGTACCTTTAAATCCGCAGTCATCGAAATGCACGCCATCGATACCTCAAATTTACTTTCACAAGGACGTTTAAGTAGTTACCGTAATAAATTTCGTCCAATGAACTGCCCCACGGACACAATTTTATATTCAGTTGTTGAGGGTAATGGAGAATTGATCATGTTTGGTGGAATTCAGCAAGATGTCATCAATTATGAAGATGGCACCGAAGAAATTGAAATACAAATAATTAACACTTTAAGAGTGATAAAAGTGAAAAGAAAAATAGTATAGTTACGTTTTATGTAAGATTTCGCAATAATTCAATGTCGAAAGAATGACTTGTACCTATTTCCCAAATTTGTAATAAATTTCTCTGTTTCAGTTAATGATAAATTTTTCAATGCCCATCGTTGAATCAGAATAGATTCGAAGAAAATTCCCTGTTACTTGGCTGGCAGCTTGATACTATGTGAAGCCTAAAACAGATTAACTTGTTAGGAGAATACAGTCGAAGTCCGCCCTCCCCTCTCATCAATATGAGCAGAAATAATTGTTCAAGAATTTTACCTGCTGGTGTGTGCATATAAAAGCTCATTTTCAAAACTGTCGTTTTCGCTTAAATTTATTTAATTTCAATAATGAAAAATGATATTCATGCGTAAGTTATGTAAAAATCTTCAAACAAATTTAATATCGTAAAAAAAAGTTTTGATTACAAAAAATGAGATTAAATCTAATCACATATAATATTATAACAACAAATGATAATAAAAACAAAGAAAAATAAAAATAGTAACAAAAATACCAGTCATATTTTTCTCATAGCATCGATGCAAAACTTTCATTATTCTACAAACTCGACGCATTGAAGTGGAATTATCACAATCGATTTCTAAATATAAAATTGGTGGAAGGAGCAGGAGCCAGTAAAAATTCGAATTCCAATTGTAGGTCACCAACAAAATCTATCTCAAAATTCTGAATCATCTGGAAATGAAAGATCATTCGGGTACACTTGTATTATTTTATTTGTCTACATAAACAATAATTAATACTTGTGGGTATGATAAACACAATAATAATTTTAACTTGGCTATAAGCTGACAGAGAGACTGATCAATGGTAGGGCTTCGACTACAAGAGCTATGCACAGATTTATTCTTGATACATGGACTGTAATACAGAAACTATTATTGTTCAAAATTTTTTAATGAAATTCAATTAAAACTTTTTGAACATGTTAGCAAAAATTGGTTGGTAAAACTCAAATAAAAAGTGAATTTTTTTACGCGATTTTAAGGTTCATCTCCTAGTCAAGTTCAAAAAGTCACCATGTTGCAAATTATACATATCATAGGCGACTTATCAACGTACATAGGCTTATGCACATGTTGATGTGTTACCATTCAACAACTGAGAAAAATAATAAGTAATCTTACCCGAGCCAAAACGACTTGTAATTCCAATTCGACAAATCGTTTTCCTGGACACATTCTACGTCCATATCCAAATGGAATTACTAGAATCGAAGATTTGCAACTAGAGTCATTAAGCCATCGTTCTGGAATGAATTCAGTTGCTCTTTCAAAATTTGATTCTCGAAGGCAAGCCAACCAAGTGTGACAGAGAACTACAGACTGTTGAAATATAATTAAAATCCATGAAAAAAGTTCAACATGAAAAACCATCAAATACTATCAAGCTCAATTCTCTGACTTACTCCCGATGGCAAAGTGAAATCATTTATTTCAGTCTTATTTTCTAAAATTCTAGCTACGCATGGAGCAGTTGGCAGCAGTCTGTGATATGAAAATTTTCAACTATGTTATGCGGAGTGACGTTTAATGGTAATCCGAATGGTTGTGAAAAGGGAATTTACCTGAATGCTTCCATTAAGCAAGCCCTTAAATAAGTGGCCCCGCGTAGAGATTCCATCGTAATTGATGCATGATTAGTCGTGATGTTCTCAATTTCTTTGAATAATTTATTTTGAACGTTTGGATTCTTGGCGATCAAATACAGCATAAAAACAAGTGTATTGCCCACCTAAAAATAAAGAAATGAAGGTTAGAAATATCAAATAGAAAATTTAGTCAGTTAGCTATGTTAACCTTAATTTTCTGAAAAAAAAATTTTCCGCTTTTTCCAACGTTTTTATTATTAATTTATTTATCAACGAATTAATTTATTCACTCATTCATAACTTTCTATTTATTTATTTTTCAATTTTTCAATATTTTTTTCATGCCAATTTTTTTTTTTAAATTCATTATTGTAAATTAATTTTTTTATACTTTGTGTAATGAGGTAGGCACCTATATTATTACTGTTATTATCGTTCAAAATATGAACTAAATTGTTCTTGTAAATTAATTTGAAGCCGCCAAATTCATCCAAAATATAAAAAATAATACGAGTAACTTATGTAAAGTTATTGAAAAGCAGTTGGCTGAATGGAAATTGGAATTAATTTTACTGGTTGTCTTTTCCAAGCTCATCATCTCATTCGTTAAAATAAACTGTACATAATTTTAAGACAAACATATTTCAAAAAGTTTATTAGATAAAATACGAACCGTTTTTATTCCAGCTGCAATAAAATCAATAATTGCTGCTTTTTTATCGCGGATGTCCAGAGAAGGAGCCAGTAAAATAGATCTAAATACACGATGAACATTGTCAATGGGGCATAAATCAGTTTCTTCTTGAATCGCATTCTCAACTAATACTGAAATTATGCTGAAAAAAAATTGAATAAGTTAGCTATTGGTGTAGAATATGACAAATACTTCATGACAATGTAGGGTGTTAACGATTAAAACTACATATTATTTTTTCAAAATTAATTTCAATGACGTACGATCTACAGAGTATTTATATTACCAAATTTAAATTTACAATCATAGGAAAGCCCAGTTTTATGAAAACACTTTTATTTTGTGGAAGGGGGTAGTACAGCAGGTACAATTATTATTATAACCAAATGAATACTTACTCATAAATTGTATCTTCACATTTAATGAATTTCTTATAAGCCTTTGTAGAGAATACCTTCCAGAATGGCAGCCCATAAAAAGTATCTCGCGACGCACAAAATTGTCCACTGATCGCCGTGGCTAAGGAGTGGCCTAATGGATCTACTTGAGTATCTTGTAAAAAGTTGAATCTTCTGCCCAAAACCAGAGTACACGTACCTGTCAATTTCAACGTACCTATAATAGTCTAAAATCTCATTATTTTTTGTTTTTATTAAAAATAAATTATGATTACACCAACTTACTTTCCAACCCAAGTCGATTACTCAGCTGCTCGAAATTGAAAACAACATTGTCAGCATTTCGTGAAATATCGACCAATCTTATGAAGTCCTCAGTCAGCATCATCAATTCAGGAAGAAATTCTTTCATAGTTTTATTACTTGATAGCTCTGGTGTCAAAACTGTTCGCAGTAAATGCCATGTTTCTCCTTGCCTGGTAAATAAAAGTTGATAAGAGCCATAGACAAATTAGGCAGCTGAGAATTTGACAGTATTTTGTGTGAAAATTATAAATAAAACTTGAATTTTTCTGCAGAAAAAAGTTTACAATTGGCTGCAAAACGAAATTCAGATTTAAAAATATTTATCATATTACGTATGAGTATAAATGTTTATATTCATGTAACTTTTTGTATTCCAGAGACATTATGAATGAAATTTTCGCAATTTCCCGTCATTGAAAATCATGATTTTATTAAAACTGAGGCAAAATATCATAATCTGACTCTCGAATATTAATTGAGAATTAATTGTTTTCGTCTGTTTTATATTATTTATCATCGTTTCCGATTATAAATTAAAGCTGTTTTCTTTTTTCGTGAATTAAAAATAAATTCTGTTTGATTGGTCAAATTCATCCGAAGAGTTGTGACTAATTGAAGCCTACTTTTTTGAAAACTATGTGAATATTTCTTGCGTAGTCTTTTCTATTCACAAGGATCTCCCCAGTTTCCAGATCTCCCAAATACAGGTCAGTTGTTAGTTTTTAGTATCTCTAATATCTAAAATTCAAGTCAGTAAGAACTACAAAAAAAAAAGAGAAAATATTTTTTGACAATAATGTTTTTATATGTAATTATTCAGTCATTTCCTACACATAACTTTGCTCTTTATTTGTTAAGCTTGGGAATCATTCTAATTGAATAGAATTTGTCGATAAATGAATATATGAATAAATAAATGAGAAAAAATAATGAAATAAAAATCTAGCTCACTTATAACTTTTTCGAAACTAAAATTATAATTGAAAAGTTTTTTAAAATTATATATTTTTTTATACTTACTCGTTGACTAGACCTGAATTGGTGTATCTATCTGGTCTGGATTTTCGATAATGAGCTGTGACTTCATTTGGTGGCCGAAACGGGTATTTTCCAGGTTGTTTTAGCACCTTTTCAATGGAATTTTTGTCAACAACACTAATTACCGGAACATTCCATAAGCCTTCTTCTTTGATAATATCACCGTATCGAAAAAAAAGATCTATAGAAAAACATTTTTCTCTTTCATTTACAAGAATTATTTTAATTTTTTTAAATAATATACTAATATCCAAGAAAGAAAAAAAAAGTTAGTAAACAAAGCATACCACGATAGGCCTCGTGAACTTTATTCAAATTGTAAAATCCGAACCATCTGGAATAAATCCATCGTGTTCCGAGAATAGGTAATGCTGTAGGTCCAGGAATATTGGAAATTTTTTTTTCTGAAAAATAACAATAGGTTATGTACTTAATTTTGTCAACTTTTCATTCATACATTTTCCTCGAGCATGTGAAAAACGTGTGAAAATTTTCTGAATTAAGATATTAAGATTTTTTGGATCCTTGGAATTTCCTCATTACGAATATATGAGCCCGCACATTTCATTGGTCGGTGGTGCTAAAGCTAATGAATTTCTAAACAGAGATGACTTGCAGCAAAAACTCTGCCTGAAAATTCCCCAAGAGTGGGGCTAAATCGCGAATTTATTACGAACAGATAGAAATTCCACAAAAATGTGGGTACAATGAAAATATTTTTCGATCTGAGTCTTTATTTTTGTTAAAATCGAATGCATAATGGTGGGCTTCAGCTCTCCCAAACTCAGCCCCCTTCGTTCGTCGCTGATACAGTAAAATAGCAGAAACTATACTTAATTGCTAAAAATATTGCCTATTCCTAGTCTTCAATATGATGCGTTGATGAATTACTATAAAATATTGGCACACATTTTCATTTCTGATTGCCCAGCTGGAAAAGGCCTCCTTTCGCAAAAGTTAGTCGGCTTCTATCAATATTACCTCCGCTATATTATAGCCTGTCAGCCTTTTGGCGTATTAAGTAATCATCGATATTCGATGTAGTCAAGAGCTTAATATACTATCTTCAACAGGAAGCCAAGCCAATAGTAGTAGTAGTTACTCAATAAAGGGGATGACATGTAGTTCAATTTATTATTAAAACTAGGCAAGTATATGTTTCGATTTATGTAACTTGTATTAATATGTTCGTATGCAAAACTCGTACAGCAGGTTAACTTGAACCCAGGTTACCGGTTCAACCATTTCCAAGCTTCAATCTATCTTATTCTGATTAATTAATAATGAGCTGCTAAATATTTATATACAAGCTTGTCAGTTTCAAACACCTACAAAATTTATAACCAATTTTTATTTTCGATTGTTCGATTCGAACAGTTTTAATTTTCAGTAGCTAAAGAGAGTCAATTAATTATTTCAAAATGTTGTACAAACTGCTTGAAAATGGTATACATATAACTATAACATCACTTTATTTTGAATAAAAATAAAGTGAACCAAAAACTCCACAGTTGATGGGATAAGAATTAAGAATTGAATTTTACAGATTAAATATTCACAGTTTTTCATCATCTAGATTATAAGGGCCGTTTTCCTACTTACATTTTGATTTGTAGGAGCTAAAGTTTTGGTATGTAAAAGGGAGGACAATATTACAAGCGTGATAATTGATTTAATGAGCAACCTTTGATTGTGCTCGAACGCATAGCTTTCGCCAAATTTTTATCTGCTAAAGAACCACGTGATTCATTGTTAATGAAATCTTGGCGAATGAGTTGACATTGAAATGATATAATAAGCGAATGAGTAATTTTAGATTGGCGAATTGCATTTCAGTTGACACAATCTTTTATAACTTATTGGCACCTGCCAATATTCTCGTATAGTCATAATATCTAAACTCAATCAAAAGCTACTTGTTGTTATACCTAAAATTACTGCACACCACCATTGCCTCCCACAATTCCTTTTCCAACTCCTTTCCCTCCACCTCCGTCCTCTACCGCCTTCGTCTCATCTTTACTTCTTCCTCAGCCTCTAGCCTCTATCTTCACTCTTTTTGTTCTTATCCTTTTTTACACGTAAAAGGATGCTTATAGCTTAGCCTTTTGTAGATCTGATGGATGATACCTCTCCAGCCGCTTTTAGAACCTTCTTGTAGCAACTCAGTTCAAAGACTCAGTCAGTTATCTGAGCAGCGTTGCCAACCCAAATTGTTATATATCCCTTCTTCGAGTCCAAAATAAATATCCCCGAAGATAAAAAAAAAATCACTGAAACCTGTTTTTTCTTTAAAAATTTTGATTTCAGTTTCAGCCACAAAAAAAAAAAAAAAAAGGTAAAGGTCTGTAGAATTTTAACTGGACAAATGGAAAAATTTGAAACTACGTAAGGATAAAATACCAAATAATATCATCTCTTATTAGAATTGTAATTGAAAAATTGAGACAAAATCTCAATAAAATTTCAAAAAATCCTTAAAATTCCTAAAATATCCCTGAAATCCCAAAAATTCTCGTGTTTAATTCCTGGCATTTTTCAATTCCTAGTTTCAGTGATTGATCTCAGCAGTTCATATCCCTGCTACTATACGACTAGTGACAACCCCAAAACCAGTTGTTCATCCTTTTCTCTCTCCTCCTCCTCCAAACGTTATTGTTGAAGGAATTAATTCAGTTTTTTTCCCCTTTTTTTTTTCGTATCAAAATTATGTATCTGGATTCATTCTTATCAAATCAGTGCGAAAATTGAGTCAATTTTTAGAACTTCGCAGGTTGGACTCGAGTCGGAGATATTTATATACCTGATACAAGCATTTTCGCAAGGTCCAAAAATATCTTTATCAACAAAAAAAAAGTATCACTGTCTGATTTATTTTACCTTCAAAATTTCGCAGCTTCAAATAATGTTTCATTATTGAATATGCGGTCAGTAGTATAAAGGTCATCCATATCAAGAATGCAAAATCTAAAGAAATACGTCCATAGTTTATGTAGTCGTATCGTATGTTATGATTTCTGAAACAAACATAAAATATGTAGTCATACACAAAACTATTATTTATACTAAATTACTGTTTAGGTTTAGGTACCTATACATTAAATAGCTAACATAGATAGGTAAATTTCAAATTCAAAACATCAAATAATTACGGTAGCTATTGTTCTAAACTTATAATAAATCATGGAAGACAGTAGATAGGTATTTATAAATGCGATCGTCTATAGGAAAAAAGCTAAAAATTTTACAGTACAGAATTCGTAGGTATAACTACCCAGGAGCTTAATCTGAAAAGGAAGGTCAGCATCATTTTTTCAAAAATTAGTTTTGAAGTATCTTCAGCGACTATAATTACATTGGGTATAACGGTTGGTATTATAAATACTGGTTACTATAGATGAATAGAGAGTTAAACATAAAGAGTAGTACTCAATTAATGAATAACCAGTGTTCGTGATATTGGCCCCTAAATCGCTGGAAACTAGATACTACCAGTACCACCAATTTTTCAGCTTCATTTCAGACGAGACGACCTTGAAGATCGAAACTTGAGCAAGGAAAAAAAACGAAATAAAAACGCGGAAGTGTCGAGAATCAAATAAGATAACAATTAAAAAAAAAAAAGAGAGAGAGAGAAAATGAAAAAAGACTAAGAATATTATTGTCTTGAAGTTAATAGGTTACCGCTGTATTCGTCTCTTTATAAAAACTCTGGTAATTGCCTCCTCAGTCTGCGGACTCAATTAAAGCGTAACAGATGTCTCGCATTTTTTTTTTTTTTTTCAAAATTAAAAATGGACAGAACAAAAACACGTACGTATTGGTGAGAAAAAGGATAGAATTGAACCGGCGAAGTGCCCAAATCATCAAGCCCATGCTGTCAGAAAAGCACTGGATACCATAGGTACCTGTTCCAGGACCAGTTTTTTGCGTCGTGTTCTGCGACAGGTGGTAGGCACAGATTGTTTTGTATTCTATCGACCTTGAGCTCTGTCACCAGAAAAAAAACTTTTTCACAAACTCCACAATATGAAACATGCTGCGTCTTATTATTATAAATTAACTTAAGTTAGTAAATTGGCCTATCAACTAATTATTTCATTGGGCTCTTCATATACTCGTAATTTAGGGTTCAATTAAATTCTTAGAGAGTTTTATTATACGAAAACTGCAAGTATTCAGAGATCGATGATGGGGGAATCCGGGGGGGGGGGGGAAGAAATATTCAAATCCGCAGAAATTTGAAACTGAATATCCTATAAAACCGGATTCTATATCCCAATAAAATCCTAAATTTTGTAACTGAATCTGCTGAACTATAGCTCGGACAAATCAGGGCTGGGTATAGACAAGGATGAATAATTTTACTATTTACTATATTATCTAAATACGAAATAAAAAACAGAAAGTAAATAACTCATAAATGTTGTATATGAGTCAGTGGTGGAGCCAGCTTTTTATTGTTTTTTGGTGGGTTAGGGTGGGCCACGAAAAATTTGAAAAAATTTCAACGTCTAAAAACAAAGGTTGTCGGATCCCTTTCACTCACTGACGAGCCCCCCCCCCCCCTCCCACCGCCAAAAAAGAGTTTCTTATTCGGATTATTTTTTTCAAAAATCGTTACTTCACCACCTCGCTAAATTACCATTGACGAGTCACTCGCCAAAATCCAAAATTTTTTATTCAAAATCATTTAATGTATACTTACTCGTAACTTTATAATTTTTTCTTTTCCGATAATTTTCTCTCTTTTCCCCCCAGAATTTTCGTTCATTTCGGGAAACATTTTTAGGTGGGTCAGAATTTTTTTGAGGCAGGCCATGGCCCACCCCCCCCTAGCTCCGCCACTGGTATGAGCAGAACAAGGAGCATCAAAAAAAAAAATCTATATCTACAAAATCCCAATAATCTGAATCAACAATTTAAAATCTGTGTGAGAACAAATCTGCAGGTATCCAGTTTGGAATCCAGTACTATCTGTAAAATTTAAAATGGTACTTGCAACTTTTAATGGTGGATATAGATACATTTAATAACCACCAATATAAGGACAACTGGTGTTTATAATTATGTACTTGTACCACAAACATGGATAGCAAAACTGAAAGTGCCAACTTGACCCTTTAAAAAAATATATTTCAGTAATTTTTGAAGTGACAAATATCAAAATTGGTAATCAAGATTCAGCAAAAAGTACTTATAGTGAAAGTTATCAATTGACTGCCAAACTTCCATTATGGTCAAGATACATTTTTGCAAGTTTAAGAAAATTGAAAAAAACGCATTTTATTTTGTGTGTGTAGGTATATGGTGCAGGTTATATATATAGTGGCTAATACATTCGCGCGTACCTCATTCAATTTTTTGTCTTCAGATGTTCCTATAGCTGATGTAAGCTTATAGTATTAGGAAAATACGAGTAGTTTTGAACTAATAAAGCTATTCTGAAATTGAACTAAATGAAAAGAAGACCTGCTACATATCACGATACATGAATAAAATTTTCATCCATTTTCCTATAAGCTGCTGTGTGTTGCACTCGCAGCACACCAAAAATTTTTGCAACGCACTGGTAAAACTTTTAAGAACTAGGTAAAAACCACTAGGTAAAACACTTTCTGCAATGATCAAAACAATTTTGCCATAACTTTTTTTTTTGCTCGTTATTTTGAGACTAAATTTGCAATACCCGGGAAGAATCTGAATTGCCAACACTGCAATTAACACGTTGTTAAATAAATAAACAAATAGACAAGAAACCCACCCTTCCCCCTCAAAAAAAAAGAAAGAAAGAAAGAAAGAAATGAAAAAAGAAAACAACGAGTATTTGCTTATGTCATATTATACGGAAAAGACGAATAGGGATAAAAAAATAGTGTGTATCTATGAAATAATGCACTCGGTTAAAATTTATGTTCATTGAGGTCGAATGAAGCGTATCAATGAACTGTTAGTAAAATGAAGAATTGTTAAGAAATTCATTGAAAAATTGACAGCTCACAGTTGTGTTAATGGACGTTCGTAAATAGGAAGGTAAATTATTGGGGGAAAAAAAACCTTCATTCTATCACGTTGCTGCTCATATAAATTTGTTAGTCACTTTCTCGAGTCATCAACCGGTGAAGAATTGCACGTATTTTTATGCAAATAAAAAAATAAGAATAAATAATTTGCCAAATTTTTTACAATGCAAATATACTAGCCCTTATCATCTTCCGAGTTACTTTCAAGAACTTACATGTCGTGTAACGGTAAATGTACCTACGTACCCATTCCAAAACTTGTCACCGCTGCATTGAAGGAAAAAAAAAACTATAAAGAACTGAGAATTTGTTTGGAAGATGCCCAGCATGCCTCGCCATCATTGCAAGCACTTTCTTGCAAAAGGTCATTCGACCGAATAATTATGTATGCCCTTATGGGTACCACGTAGTATTATTTTTTTGATAGACTAATAAGTTATAGCTGTTTTGTTGCACTTCCACTCTCAATTGGAATTCCTACCATGACTTCCTTCATTGGAGTAGGATTATAATATGATGAGTATTGAGGCGAGGGGCTCAAGTGTGGTTATTCATTCCCCTTTGAGACAGCACAAGTGCACAGCACGTTCGCATTTCAGTCAAAAGTTCAATGAAACGTCTTAAACCATTCGCTATTAAAAAAACAGTCTGAATAGGAGCGCTATTTGATTAAAATTTCAAGATTATTATTTTCAAAGGAATTAAGTACTTTCAGCATTTTAACAGAAAGAGTTGGAGTCTTGAGCGAAGCGAGGGCCTCAGGAAAGAAGCATCAATAGTTAATTATAATAATTTAAAATATGTTTAAAATATTATGCGAGAATCAAAAAATGTTTACAAATTTCTAAAATCTGCTTCATTTAGGAAGTGCGTGACGATTATATGTAGAAAGGCGATTGGTCGAAATCAAAAATACCTTTTCCTCATTTGTTGTCTTATGACGTCACGCACTTCTTACTATAAGATGAGAAAAACTGAAAAAACCAAAGCTATGATGACAATATTAGGCAATATTTGGGAGTTTCGTCAACTTCACATGCAGCTAATTTTTTGACATGGAAAATGTTTCTTTCACAATATTGTTGATTTTCATTATAATTTAGTACTGTGCCACCAGATAGCGAGCTTTTTGTTTAATTAGCAAAAGTGCTATATTGGGTGGTCAGCAAACTATGTTTTATTAATAGATCGGTGTTGTTCGGTGTGGTCAGCATGGTTCAATCGACCTGCGCATGCGCAGAACCACATAATTGTTTAAATAAATTTTTGCTATTCACAGTTTTCAAGGGTACAGTTCCACAAACTTGAGAATAAGGTTTCATGGATGTTGAAATCACTCTGCGAGTTTTTATTCCTTCAAGTAAAACTCTTGTGATGATATTTTAGAGGCAAGATGTTTCAACATCTATTTTTCAAAATTTTGAAAAAATTTCTGAAATTTCAGATACAATCTGTTTGAAATTCTCTATTTTTAACATGCAATAATATTGAATGAGACCAGATACCCAACAAAATATGGACAAAATAGTGGGGGTCAAGTCATTCTTCCTCTCTAATATCCTGTAAAGACTGAATCAATAAAATAAAAACTCAATTAACACTAGAAAAACTAGGTTTTACTCGATTACTCAAAGGACCAGATGGCGTCATATACGACGCCACAAGAATAACCTCAAACTCAAAAGACCAGCTAGCGTCGTATGACACAAGTCAGGGGTTCTCAAAATATTGGTCCTTTGAAAAATCCATCTCAAAATTTCGAGTGGCGTCGTATATGACGCCACCTGGTACTTCTAGTGTTAAAAATAATAGGGTTAGGGATTCTACTCCTTATCAGTTTACAAAAAAAAAAAAAAAACGGAACATAGTCATTACATTATATGACTTGAATTCAAAAGTTATGTAACTCAAAATTTGCTCAACTGCATTTTCCTTTTTCTGAAACTTGAGTTAATATAACTTTTAGACCTACACCCGGAGCTGCTTATGACGTAGCCCGAAGGATATTGATATCAGACGCTATACATAAATGTATAGTCAATGATATGTCACCTGTGAATAAAGACAAGTTTTCATGTGAGGGGAAAGAGAGGGTTCTAAAATTCTAATAGATAAACAAACTTGAGTAACAGAGTTTATTCACATCTTTGATGTATTTTGCTCATAACGGCTACATAATGTGGGCGAATGTTATGACGTCATAGAATTCTTGACCTGAACAGAGTATACACATTAATGTGAATATTTTCTTCCTCGCATATCAGCGAGAGTTTTGCCAACTGGTTGCAAGGATGACCATATAAATTTCAGCCACTTCAATATAACCAAAGCATGTAGGAGCACCTTATCTAATTTCCCACCGAATGCAGTTCGTTACATGGCCTTGCACTGTTTAATGACTTCTATAATTCGATACCAATATTAACAAAAAAAAAAAAAAAAGAATAAAAAAAGATCGTCATTCAATTATTAAAAGGAAGAAAATAAAGGGGGTAACAAAAAAGTGGGTGGAGGGAGAATGCAGTAAACTGGTTCGAATTCGCAAGATTCAAATTAATTTTTCCTTGAAAGTAACAAATCTAGTCTAGTCAGACAAAGAAGGTCGGTCTATAAAAAAATCTAATTTAATTTTGAACGACTATCCTGAGAGAATTGGTAGGTGCATGTGGTATTCCGGATGCGTTAGAGTGCAGAACTAATGTTTAACCATTTGACCTCCGATTGGGGCACAAGTCATTTTAAAAGAAGAAAAAAAGACACGAATTCAAATTGAAAATCCTATGATAATTTAATAATTCATCGACTTTGGCGAATCCGAGCAAGTTTCTACTTAATTTTTATGATTAGTCTATTCAGAAGTTGAAACATGAAGAATGTTTAACTAGATACAATAATTTTACCACGGTGTTGATTCATAAATTCAGTCCTCTTCTAAAGATTATGATGGGGAAAAAAATATTGATCTCATAAATAAACTGCAATACATGTACGAGTAGGTAATTCAGCGATTTGTAAAACCGGTAGGGAGTAAAATCCGTTATATCTAATGAAAACACAAGTTTTATTTTTTTCTTGTGAGAATATTATAAAGTTGATTAATATTATTACATCTGTATTTTCCATTTTCACAGCAACCACTATCCTATGTATCGCTGTTCAGCTCGTGCATGGAGGAAATTATTAAACCTGAACACAGGTACTAGTTCTCATCATTCCAGAACCGAATGCGATTAATTTTTTTTTCTCTTTACCTCTTATGACAGACATCATCATATTATGTTGGCGGCAGTATTGATTGATAGACAAAATGTATAATGCCGCGACATTAATAATGAATTTTGCCTGCTTAAAAATTGCATTAAAGCAGCTCCCCCATCCTCCCCTCTCGTATGGAAAAATGAAATTGAATAAACGTTAATTAAAGTAGCAAAAAATTATTAAAAAACCAAAATTATCGATATTGCCCCATTATCTATTTTGCCCCATTATCTATTTTGCCGCTGACAGATTGTTTTTTATAATTCAATTTTTTGTTATTGCATTGAATGGGGGTTTTCATCGTATCTTATTAGCTGTTATAAAAGTGACTTTACATCCAGAGGGCTGTGCTTTGAGCAGTAAATAAGCTCTCCTTAGATTCTTATAGGTTGTAGAGATCTGAAACGTATTTTATTGAAGCTTGGGTGCAGACTGTATTTTTTATACAGGTGAGCTCTAAAAAATTAGGTTATTATTTTTACGCAGTCTCGAAGGTTGTGAATTACATGGACAATGTGTTCGCTCAACAAGCATAATAGCATTCGACGTGTTTCATAGGCGAGCTATGGAGCAAATCAGTGGTGTAGAAATCAAAAGAAGGACAAGGAGGCAGTTGCTTCCTTATTTCAAGGAGCGAAAATATTAGCGAGAAAAATGAGAAAATATCTATCAAAGTAAATGAGATAAACAAGAAAAACTGAAATAGCTAAAATGAGAAATTGAGGAAAACTGGAAAAAATGAGAAATATTTGTTACGAGAGAAGTATAAATAAACTATTCACGAGGTAAAAAAAAAAAAGTAATTAGATTGGAAGAAAAAAATATATTAATTCATAAATAGAAAAATACTAAACAGCCCCTAGTTTTCCCCTTTTTTAATTGTTATGAAGAGTTGGACTGAAAATAACACTTTTTATTAAAACGTTTTCTTTTCCTTTATCAAATTAAATTAGATGACATTTTTCCAGGCAATTCCAGATGTTATTGTGAGCTCATAACATTATGTCTAAATTTATCTTTTGTCTCTTTACTGTTCATTAGAAAATTGTTTGTCTCTTTTTGGCTTTTTGTTGTTAATTCACTCTCTTTTTGGTATGATTGTAAATTGAGCTCTGTTTCCTGAAGTTTGCAGTTCTATTTCTGCATTGTTCTTGAGGAGCTCATTCTGGTTCGCCACTTCTGTTAGCTCCCTTGACAAGCTCAGATGTTGGTTTTTTCCAGAGTTCGGAAGCCGTAAGATATGGCTTTAGCTTTCGGCTTTTAGCTTCTGACCTTGAAAATAAAACTTACGCTTTCAGCTTTTGGCTTTTATGATAAAGCTTTCGGCTTTTGGCTTACCAGTTTTTCCTTAAAAAATCAATGGCTTTTGGCTTTTAGCTTTCGGCTTTCGGCTAGCTTCCAAACTCTGCACTTTACACTTTACTTTTGAGATTTCATTTCACTGATTTGCTGATTTGTGATTTTTTTTTTTGTAAAAACCTAAAAAGCCGTATAAAAGCCATAAAAATATGGCTTTTGCTTTCAGCTTTTGGCTTTTTTGATAAAGCTTTCGGCTTTCAGCTAACCGGTTTTTTCTTAAAAAATCAATGGCTTTCGGCTTTTAGCTTTCAGCTTTCGGCTAGCTTCCGAACTCTGGTTTTTTCTAGTTATTTTTCAATGTTTGAATTTCTCTTTTTTGATGTTAAAATGTTATAATTTTGATGATGTTAATACAAATTGTGCTACACCCGTGATTGGTGAAGTTTATGTTTTATTTTGAATCTTTTTTTAGTTCTTTTTCATGTTGGCTGAAGTTGATAGGTCATGGAGTTGATCATCATCAAGGTTCTGGGGAGAGCTCGACGACTTGTGTTAAAGTATTGTTTTATTGTTTAATTATGTGATTTTGTTATAATGAGGTAGTCGGGTAGTTAAGAGGATGAATGTGTGTGTATGCTGGAATGACTTTAATATCGTGTCATTTCCCCCCTTTTAAGTAAACTTGTGATGTGAGGGCCACGAGGTGTCCAGAATCTAGGATCTTTTGGTATATTGTTTCGACTATTTAGAGTTATATAATGATAGGATTTTAAGGCTTGTCTATTTCAAACACTACAGTTATGATATGAAATAATTATACAACTGAGCAATCATTTTACTCTTTTAAGCTAACTCGTCGAACAAAAAATAAATAAATAAATAGATATGAGGAACGTCACAAACATTGCAATTTTGCTACACATTTTCCCCATTTTCCCGAAATTTTCCAATTATACAGTACATATCAGCAAAATATGGTAATTTTGTTGTGAAAATACAGTAATACTGTTTTCCAAAGTTGGCAATGCTCCCAAACTGACACATTAGTCTTATTTGATTCAGATTACTACAGGTCGTGTAAGCACTTCTTGAATTTCTTGGAAAAATCTAAAATATCCCTTATTACTAGCTTGTCTCGAAGTTCCTCTGAAGAAATGATATATAGGTATTTTACTACCAATATTATCTACTTATTTACATTTTAAACATTATCTAATTAGTAGATACTAAAAAGTTTAGAACAAAGTCCAATTTCAACTTATCATTAAGTAGGTAGGTAGGTAGGTACTTTGAATACTTTTTATTCTGTAATTGATACGCCATCACGATCGACGAATATATTTAGATAAGATTAAATTAATACTTCAAAGGATTATTTTTTTTAAAAAAATCATGGCTCGTCTATTAATTATGTTGATATTAGATTTAGGTGAGTATATAGGCTTATCCATCTTTCTGTAATAAGTTTCACAAGATCAACACGCTTTTGCCTTTATTCGAACGATTTTAGATTATTTGGTCCAAGAAGAGCTTGCCAGATAAATATTACTTCATTACTTCGTGTCGATGGACCTCAAATTATTTTTAAAGACGGAACAAAAATGTTCAATTTGTGAATACAAAAAAGTCTGACCTATATTTTTAATGTTATTTTTCGTATCAAAAGCAGTTCAAGATTATTTTTTGTTATCTTGTAAATCGTTCGAATTTTTATATAGATTTACAAAATATAATTTTCAACAATTTTCTTATCAGAAGAAGTACCAATCAGGAAAAACACATAAAGCACGACCTACTATGAAACTGTTCACTCATCTCAAACCGGTGTTTGGCTGTCTTCCAGTTATAAGCACCACAGTTTTGTGAAGTTCGAAGTGTGAAAATGTGGGAATGAATGAAAACTTTGTGGGAAAATAATGGCTCACTATCTGAATTGTATTGATTATGTGCGAATTAATAATAATATAATATATCTTGAGGGCTACCAAAGAATTCAACAGAGGGACATTTTTTCAAAACGTGATAAGTCCATTTTTGTTGATTTTGATATTTTAGCAGATTCTTTTTACGTATCACGTATGAACAGTGATACGCAAGAAGAGGATAAGTTCATTTTCCCCAAAAATTGAGATCTTTTAAGGTTCAAATATAATATTAGCAGGTCTATCGAAAACCTGCTAATATTATATCCTAAAATGCAACCATCTTTGAGAAAGAATTCAAAGTTGAGTTGCTACATATAAGAAGGCTACCATGAAAGTGTTTTTTGCTCTCTTGTAAAATTTGAAGAAGTGGACTTATCTCCTTCTTGCTGCACTGTTCGTGTATTATTGGTACATAGACCACATCAGTTGGAGTGCCTACCAACCTTGTATTTGCAACTAGTCTGATTATATGGGTCTTCGTAATATGAATTTTAAATTTATTCAAAACCGAATTAAGTAAATGTAAGTATTTAATGGCATTTCTAATTTCTTCTAAACCTGAGTAGATGCAAAATCCAATCTAGACGTGTTTATTTTTTACGGTACTTATAGCATCTGTAGTCCTCTCTAATTTTTAACAGGGCAAAAATTCATAAAAGCCATTTTGATTTATCTCAACATTCTCTATACCCATTATTACCGATCTACCGATCTCAAGTATGGCAACCTGTAAGAATGAAAAAATATTACATACTTATTGGTGATTTTCTAAAACTTCACAATTCTTCAACGCGGCCAAAATCATATTAAGTTAACAAAAAACATGGCGAAAAAATTGTCCAAGTTACATGCATTAGGATACATATAACCATATACTTCCATTATATTATTAATTTTGATCGATTTTAGAGGCATTTTTATGAAAATCTTTCTTTCATAAGTCCATTATATTTTCAATTTTTCAAACTACTCTCTTCACCTGTTCAACTTGCAGGGATTCAAACGAACATTAGTGCAGGAAAGTTTTGGCCTTACTAATGCCCAAATCGCAAGGAAATAAAATCTCCAAGATAGTTTCTCGATTTTCTCGAAATAGTTTTTTTGGACTTGTCACGTTTTGGAAAACCTAAATTATTCACCTATATTTACGAATAAGAATTTCACATTGGTACATATAAAAGCCTAATCATAGATACGTCAACGTACCGCCAGCAGGACTACGCGTCCTATATACCTGTCTAACGATTTACACGAGCTAATTTGAGCACTATCTACCCTTTTAGTAAGATCACCAACACTACGTGTAAAGGAATTAAAATTAAAAAAGGTTAATTGTAACCAAGTTTGCCTGGAATTCTCCCGGCAGGACGTACGCTGGCACATCTATCACTATAAAAAATAAAAATGAAATAACTTACATTAAATTTGCAACCCTGAGTGTTAACATAGCAGCCATTCAAATCACAATCATGGCCAAGATTTCAAACTGCGGAAAATCTTCTGAACCAACTGAAATCAATAATCAGAAAAAAAAAAAATTAATTCTACCAATTGCACTTTCGCGAACACTTGCCATATAATGGGAAAAACTATCATAACAAGGAAAAAATTAAGTGAAGTAGGATAATATGGATACTGGACAGGTTGGGTAGGATTGGAAAAGTGCCTTTATTTCAAAAAATACAAAATATTCTCCCCTACCCTCTTACAGTGATGAGCTGATAATGAGTAAGCTTAATATTGATCATCAAACTATATTAAAATAAAACCATGCTTCCATTTCATATTCTTCTCAGCACTTATGATAATATATACCAACTCATAAGAAAAATGTTTAAAAGAATTTAAATAGAGATAAAAAAGGAAATCAGGGAGGCTATAAACCACCATGATAAAATTTTAGACCCGCAATTTTTTTTCTCGAATAAATCAAAAACTGACAGTGATGGAAAAATTTATCAAAGAGATAACATTTTGTTTGATGAATACATTTATAGGTGAGCAGCATTAAAAAATTTACTGTAAGGGTTTAACGGCAAGATTGGAAGGAGGGGATAAGTTATATAGAAATTAAAAATGCTGGTTATTTTTTCTCTTACCTACTGTAATGAAGCCTGAATATTTTACTTCTACTTATAAGAAAAAATCTCTTGCCTCCTGAAGCTACACGGTATTATCATTTTTCACGCAGCAAATTTCTACTAACTTCTGAGTTTAAATTTTCAACAGAATCACCAATTTACCAACGCCATCTAGAAATGTTCTGTAATTTTCTATCGCAATTACTTTTTCCCCAAAAAAACTCGAGCTGTAAAAAGATTCAGCTGATTTATTGGAAAAGAAAAAAAGAGCTCAACCTTAGCGCAGTTATGGAGAAAAGGACGAGAAAAAAGAATTGAATGGATACTATATTTAAGAATGGACGGACACGATTTGTTCTAAATGTGAACAAAAGCCGGTATAACGTCTGGAATAAATATACGGATAAATTAAATGCTAGCAAAGGCTGTCTCAAGATGTTATCAAAAAAAAATAAATAAAAATAAGAGTATACAATAAGACGATAAAAACTGACAATGCAGGATGAAGAAAAGAAGAAAAAAAAAGAAAAAAAAGTATATAATCCATGTCTTTTTCTTTCTCGCTCATATACTCTCCCTCTCTATTCCTATTATTCAAAGGTGAGAATCATGCATACAATAGGGTGTTTTAAGGTAGAAATTTTAACACCCCCGTTTCATTGTTTTATTTTAATCTTCATTCATCATCAAGGTCAAATGGAAATTGAGTTCTAGTATATTGTATAGGTACTTCTTCGAATATAATACCTACAAAATGACATCACTCTCCAAATTTTTTCAAAAAGTTTTTTTTAGCTGCTACTCATAATTACCTACACAAATCTTTTATCTTTTTTTTTTGTTTTGTATATTTGTGTAAGTATTTGTATATTTTTCATTTTTATTTTTTTTTTCGGTTGCGTTTTCAATAGAAAACTTTTTTTTTTAATTTGTAATTTAAAAGAAAAAAGTATTTACTGTAAGAAGTGAATATCAACTTACCTCGTTTTACAGTTATTTGGTGAAATTATTTTTTTTTTTTCCGAATTTTAATTTAACAAACTGATGAAGACTCGTCTTCTGAACTCGACGACCGCAATAATATTAAAATTGTAGGATTAATAGAACGAAGAAAAACTATTTGACGTTATGTAGTGTTTCCTAATCCTAATATTTTAGTAAATATTTTTTGTCAGGATTAGGAAATACAATAGGCAATAGATAAAAACGCTGAGTAATATAGATGTTAAAATCGAATTTGATGGATGAAAGCTCAGTGAGAGAGGCTATTCATAGGAGCTTTATTTTTATAAAAAAATCGCCATCCCCAACTATACCCACAAATAAAATACACAACCACTTCTCTTCACCATCCATTCAAAGAAAATCAAAAACATTACACAGAAAATCAAATTCGATGTATAGGTTGAGTCAGCATTTTCTCTGGAGCTTAAAATTCGGTCTATGTTATATTATTTTTATTTTAATTAGTATGTAATCCATATTTTTTAAGGAGGGGGAGGGATTAGAACGTGCATGTAAAAATTAAGTTTTCAAGAAGTTGGATATCGCCACTTCTTTAGAAATCCCCTCCCCTGAATAACTTAATTTTGCCCTCGAAGTCGCGAATATTCTGTCCGCTATTGTGCCTCTCGCCGAAGGGATGGTAATTTTGTGAAATCAATAGGTAAGTATTTTTACCAAATTTTTTATACAGACATGTAATAATCTACTGTAGACCTAATATTAAAAAAAAAAAACTATAAACACTGTAAGAATCTAGTCCTGTAACACAGGGGTGCCGTGAAGGCATGATCTTGAGGAGCAACTCCTCCTTGACGATTCTGGGGGGGCCCATTTTTTTTTCAAATTTAGAAAAAAATTTTAAAGATAATCGAATACCAAAAATTTTTTCTCGCGCCTTTGGGGGGGGGGGTAGGGTTGTCATCATTCCTATTTGACCTGGAGGGGGGCACTCTTCGTAAGTCTTGGGGGATCACAGCACCCCTGCTGTAACAACCTCTAAGAAACTTTTCTTTTGCAAATCAAAGTTGATATAAAAAATTCATCTACACCTTCATCTGAACTGTTAATTGCTGCTAACCATTTGCTCCATTAAAGTCTTAATTACAAAAAATCAGTACTGATCCCGTTGACACGTGTTTTTTTTTTTTTTCATTTCGATCTTCATATTTCATCCAAGCAAACGTCATTTCTCTTGGAATAATTGAATGTTTCTCAAGTTGAATTTTTTCTTTCCAATAATATTATTGGTAACTTACACACCTATAGATAACACGTTTTTTCTGTTATATTGGCAGATGTTAGGTAGTAGTTTGTAAAACCGGTTCAAAAATCTCATCGCTTCCGGAGAAAAAAAAAAATTATAATAATTTTTTATAGGACAAGAGAAACATCGGCGATGAGTAAATAGTTTCAGAGATGAAAAAACTTTTTTTTTTCTCCTTTAAGGCAAAAGTATAGATACAGTATGCAGGGGTACCTATTATTATATTAGACTAATTATTCAAAACATAAATAGTACCGAAATTTAATTCTTCCTCTTTCATCCAGTAGGTACGTGATATTTGCACAAACGATTGCCCGCTTGTAAATTTAAAAAAAAATAAAATAAAATAACAAGTAAAATAAAATAACAACAACCAACCCGAACAGGACAAACATTATTTTGCTGCTCTTAAATTATAATATTAGATTTATAAAGTTGACTAGCCCACTAAACGAGAATTTTGAATTTTTATTTAATACTTCTCTCCTTTTTATAGTTTATGTTTGAATTAGTTATTACAATGTGTACAAACAAAAAAGTATTTCTGGAAATACGATGTTTTATTTATGATTTTTTTTTTTCGCAGGTACCGTATTTTGTTGTATTTTTCCAACTGATATAGGTACTGGTTCTGTAGATTTTGTTTTGAAAATACCCATTTTAAAAGATGATAGCATGTAAAAACATTTACACGTTGAGAATATTTTGTTTTTATATTTTGGTAGACTTGACCCTTGCATAGCCAAGACAAATCAGCATGGGTTTATATAAAATTTATTAGAAAATTTTTCAGACGTGAACTGAAGATTTAAGAAACTACAATATTTCAGGATTTTTTTTACGAGTCATATATGTATAATGGGTGCAGGTTTTTTTTTAAATAGTTAAACTTATGCAAATATTGCAGACGTTTTTTGCTTCATAAAATAGCAGTTGTAGATAAAAAATATTGAAACAGAGAAAAACTACTTAATTTTAATTTCACAATAGATAATTTAAAAATTGAAAAAAACAAAAATGAAAACTCACTCCCATTTCAGATCATACATTATCCACTCAAATTGAATTTTTTCTCTAAAATTCGTGTTTGTTTTAAAGTTTTTTTTTTTCTTAGATTCTTCTATCTATAAAAATAATTTTAGTAAAATCAGGGAGCGGCAAATGAAATTTTTGACAAAATACCAACTCAAATGTTGAACTCTGTAAATATTCATTAATGCATTTGAAGACATTTAATTTGAAATGCTATGAGGAGTTATTGTGCAGAGTGACATAAATCTTATGATAGAATAGACACATTCTTTTTTTTTTTCTCAGAAGGTAGTGCATTTGAGAGGCCGTTTAGAGCAGTGTTACCAATTATGTAAGATAATTACTGTATGAAAAGTAATCAAGCTGGATTTATTCGCCTGGTTGATATTCTTACCCTACCATCCCCACTACAAACTATTTCAGGTTATTTGAATGGACAATTCTACCCTACAAATTCAGTGAGTTTTTAAGGATTACACCTAAGGTGGAATTAAGGCACCTTAGTGTCTTGTTAATCAATGTACCTACAGGAATAAAATAATTTTTTCAATCTCTTTATTTCTCTCGCATCTGGATGAAAGACTATAAATGAATTTTCACTGAATTTCATTTAATAATATTATCATATTTTTCTAAAAATTTCATGATTGTCGAGAAAAAAAATCATCTTCGATTTAAAAAAAATTTCATTACCTGTAGGTATCATCACTGAAATTGATTGAGACCGAATTACTCTCTTTAATTTGCTAACAAGAAATTAGTTCAAAATCCTTATCTATACTGTTTAGATGAATCAGTATAATTTTCTTGATTATCTTGAAAGTTGTTCTTACAAAAAATTAACAACTCCCGACTTGAAATACATTGATTTGAAATCTCAGTCAATGAGTTTGTTAAATTTATGTTGGCAGTCGATCGTTTTGATACAGACATTTTGACCAGAAGCTATAATTAAGATTTTTTTCCTCTTTCCCATTTGAAATAATGAAAAATTAATTTGACCTAAATTCTATGAGCGAAAAACGGTACCTAATGCAACAGAATATTGAAGCACCCTGCAGACCTTTAATTAATTTTCGCATGCTACGATGCGTCAATCATAATTTACGAAGCATGTTGTTGAACTTCACGATAGTATAATACATTATACTGTAGGTATATCTACACAAAACCAAAAGAAAGATGCATGGTGGCTGTTCAGGATGAAAAGAAAAATGTTGGTTCGTTTTATGGGCTCAGTAACAGGTAATGGGCCTCACTACTGACTATACACACCGACTCACATATAACTGGAGGTAGATTTTCTAGAATCTTCGCATTCGTTAACCTACTTAAGAGAACTTCGTTAAAAAATTCTTTCTTAAATTCCTTATAGAAAAATTTTTCTTCCTCACTAATTTCAAAAGTATGGACTTCTTACAATATAAGTATTATAAAAGGCAGGAGTCAACGGTAATTGAGGAGCTCAGAATCAAAACTCACATTTGCCACCTCATAAAAAAATGTTCAACTTGCAACAAACGATTTTAGCACAGTTCTCCTCTACTTGAAATGCTTCCAGTAGTATTTGAGTATGACCATTTGATAAGATTTTTCAGTTGAAAGAGGGAGAAAATTAAAGTAAATGTGAATTTTGACTTAGGATAAAACAAATTTTTTGATTTTAAATTGAACCAAAACGGGAAAGTCATACAGCAGAATGGTAGGTACATCTAATCGAAGACAGAGCTCTTAACTATACAAGCATTTTTTAAAAATCAAGTTAGTTTTTTTTTTTATTAGGTAATGTTTGGTTATTTTAGATAAAATAATACAGAATATTGCCAAGGATGAAAAATTGACAAAAGAAAATTACCGCTCCCATAATTCAATGGGCAAAATTGTTTTTCATTCATTTTTCATACAAGCAAAAGGCGTAATTCCAGAAATTCTAAACTCAACGTTAGAGGAGAATGAGAGTGCAAATCAGGGAATTTAAAATGAAATAATAATTAATTTTATTAGAGATATTTTAAAGCCAAAGTGCTTCACATTCAGAAAAAGTGATTAGAATTTTCTTGACAGACTATATCTCCGTTTTAAAAGTAAAAAATGCTTCTGCACGCCGGCTTCTCAGTCATTCAGTTTTTATAGTCGAAGGATACCTGAAAAGAGCTCGCAAGGCAGAATCGCAAACTTTGAATTAATTCTGGAGTTGATGGAATGTTGAAAAATGTAGGTAATAAAAAAATTTAAAAAACGAAATCTTAAAATTTTGCAAAAGAAAAAGTCTACCTTAATTAATGCAAAATTTGAAAATTACTTGAACTATTATTCAAATTAAACTTGATAAAAAATTAATAAAACAAACAATGATTATTATTAAATAATATATTAATTTAAGTTTTTTTGTAAAGGAAGATTATTTTATTGATTCAATTGTTTATTTTAAACTAAAGAGTTTTTTTTAATAAGTTTATTTATTCAGTTTTTTACAATATTTTTTGTAAATTCCAGTTAAATTGGTTTAGAACTGAGTCTGTGAAGAATAGGCGTGCAAAAGTATTCTCAATTTATTATAAAAAGTTAAGTACCTAGCATAATTTATGATTCAGTTGGATAAGATTTTCTTTTTCTTCTCACTCTCTAATGACTATTCCCTAATTCAAAAACTTCATTCATCATCTAATTAGTTTTCCTCCAGGTTATATGTTTCAAGTTAGGCTGCTTATAAGAGTTAAATAATTTTATTAGTTCATTGGCCCTCTTTATGTATAATAAAAAAGAGTACGACAAACTATGGATCTGATCGGTGAACCGAAGTAAACCTATTGATAGTTAACAATAGACTGTAGACTTGAGCTGAATCTAATCCTGCAGCTACATTTCGCCTAAGTAACAGTTCATCCTGTGCCTCCTCCCTCCTTACTTTACACACTTGAAAAATTGTTGAGTATAGATACGTTAACCTATAAATAGTTCAGTAATGAGTTTAAGTGGAGTCATTTTTTCATTAACATACTATATCTTTCATACGTTCATTGTTTGACGCTCATTATTATGTCGATATAGACATTGGAGAACTTCAATTTCTCGGTCTAGGTCTAGGTTCATAAATACACAAAACAATACCGAACATTCTTTTTCTGGGAGATTAATTGGCTTTACTTGCAGTTAATTGAATTGTGTCGAGTTTCTTTCTCGACGACCGGTGAATTTTATCGACTTTCATTAGACGTTTTATCAGTAAATCGTGTAGTACTGCCACAAATTTAAGCTTAGCCCAACCCTACATAAAAAAAAATTGCATTTTTAGTTCAAGTTTCTTTTACATTCGTCGTAATAAGCTTGCCAGCTTAAATTCGAGAATCAAATATTTTCATTTTATATCGGGTTCGTGAAATATTTGTCAAAAACGTTGGTATAGAATACACTGAGAGAAAAGGATAGTACCTACTAATAAACAGAATATAGTAACTTTTCTCGTCACAATTGTAAAAATTACTATTTTATTGAAAATAAATCAAATATTTGTAGTACTTTTTACTAGGTATCTTAGATCACGTATTTCACTATTTTTGTTGTAATTTGAATTGTCCCAGTTTTTCTATCCAAATTGTAAAAATTACCATAAAAATTTTTCTCTCAGCATACGCTGTTAATTCTTCATTGAATGAGAATCATAGAAAGGTCCTACTAAAACAAAATTATTTTTTTAGAATATATATATTTGAAAAGTATAGAGAAGCAGACAGCTAAAATTTGGAGTAAGTCAAACAAAAGAGTTTTCCAAAATTTGAAAATATTTTTATTTAGATTCAAAGTTGGTGGCAAAAGTAAATGCTGTTTGTTTTGTATAGTAAAAAGAAAGTATCGAAGAACTGCGAATCTATAATTGCCTGATTCACGATTTTGTGTTTAATTTAAACCGTGAAAGCATGCTTCATTGAAAACCCAGATTTCGCAATAATAGTACTCGTACTTCAGTTGAAGAAATTCGGAAAAATTTGTAACAAATGTAACAAGCCGAAAAGAAAAATGTATGATTTTAGGATATTATATTGTATTTAAATGTTGAACTAGAGTTCTAATGACTTAATTTTTTCAGTTAAGATCTAAAATGTGAAGGTGGATATAGTATTGAAGGGCCTAAGTCAACTTAAGCCATTCTCTGAAATCCATCAGTTTCATCATCTGTGGCCTTTTCTCTTGCTATAGAGCCATCATTTAGCCCATTATCTCAAGAATTCACAGCATTTATTTAATGGCTGGGTCAGCTCTTTTCTTTTAGTTCTTACTGTTTTTTCAATACTATAATTACAAAAAATTTTGTATCATGCTTTTAAAGGACTGTAATACGTCTTCCAGTTGTCAATTTTTACTCAAAGGACCAGGTGATGTCATATATGACACCACAAGAGTAACCTCAGAGGACCAGATGGTATCGTATGACACAATTCAGGGGTTCTCAAAATATTGGTCCTTCGAGAAGTCCATCTCAAAATTTTGAGTGGTGTCGTATATGACACCACCTGGTACTTCTAGTGTTGATACATTGAATGTATAATATTGTGGTCTTGTTTATGGTTGTTGATGATCCGAAATTCGAAACTATTGTCGAAATTTTCCTAAACCGGCTCAAAGTCATTCAACTCAAATGGATATTCAAAAAGGGTCCATGGGGTTTTAGCTAAATTGTTATAAAGTCATTTTTAAGGATATTAAACTCGGATAATAAATAGATTAGGAAAAATACTAATATCATCTCAGAGCTGAAATACGCACCTGTATCGTCTTACAATTGAACAAAAACTTCGAACGTTAATATACCTCAAAACGCTACTTTCATACTCAAACCAGTCTTTGATATACGCCTTCAATTGCTTTAACATAAGTCAAATATTTGCTCTTCTAGTCACTGAAATTTTGGCCCTAAGGAAGTAGAAATTGAAATTTCGATTCCATATACAGGATTCAGTTTAACTGAGTACTAGGTACAATAAACCGGAACCTCACATTTTTTTGTTCGAAAGTGACAGCAACACTCAGTCGGGAGAATAATCAGTTTTCTACATTAAAATAAGACTGGTGAATGGTAGTTGAGAATGAGATGGACACCAGTGGTGGTCAGAGAATCCATGCTAACTGCCTTCAACTTTGTGAGGGACCAAGCATTTTACATCATTTTTTCTTCCTCCGTTGACTGATAAAACCGATATAAAAGAGAATTCCTTCAGAACGTAATCGTTAATGTGCTAAAATGATACTTCAAAAAAATGCACAGAAGACGACTGCACCAATTATTGCCAGTTTCAGAATATTTTTCATCTCGTCGAAAATATTATACCGGAAGGTCAGACATTTGAATGCAAAAAGTTTTAGCAAGCAATAGTAATAATGTCGCGAACATTTGCTACCTTGCCAATTTTATCGACATCAGCACTGATATCAACGTTATCATCAACAGACATGTATAAGCAGATATCGACAGACGTACATCAGCAAATAAAAAAATGCAAATGGTAAATGGTTTTTTTTAAGCTTAACTTTCACGTGAGAAAAATCCAAGTTGATACTTTTGTTAAAAAACATGTGTAGCTGTGGATAGTTTAAGTTGAAGCTTCATATTTTTAATTATATCTTTAAAAAAGTCCACTTACCTCTTTAATAAAATCTGATTAAATAACTCTTGTATCATAATACCAGAGTCTGGCGAAGAAAAATGAATTCAATTCGTATTTTAATTTATTATTCGATAAACACCAATAAAAGTTTATGATACGAAAATTGTCATGATTTTAAATCGAAAAGTCCATAAAATTTGAGAATAAATTAAAATTTTTCCGCATAAGTATGAAATTAATTGATATTATCAACAAATATATAGAAAAATTAAATATTTTTCAATTGAATTTTTATCTTACTCGTTAATTTTATATAATTACCAGAAAACGAAAGTTCAAATCAATCCGGTACTTGGGGGAAAAAAATTAACGGTGAAATGAAATTCAACCACCAACTAATGTAATCGCGGAAACATGACGTCGAAGAAAATACAGAATGAGTGCTGCTTGAAAGAAAACTCATGTACCTGTTGATGTAAAGTGTGGGTCACTTCAACGAACGGCTCTTATTACACACACACACAAATTTAGTTTTGCTAATTGTGAGAGTAAAGTGAACCATCTCTCTACTCTCAACATACACGTGTGATACACAAACTTGAATGTTGAATCGTGTGAGAATGGTTTCTTCTCTTCCAGTGTTACCATGTATGATGCGCTAAAGGAAAAGGGACTTAGATGTATTTTTTTGGACTTTCCTCAAAACCTTAGTCATTTTTTTAAACTAAATCATTAGATTGAGACGCAGCTTCTTATCCTTGAAACATACAGAATATATAACTCTGGATTATATCATTCATAAAATAAAGTATGAAAACCCTCAAGTCTCATTTACAATGTCCTTTTATCTTTTAATTTTATTGGTCCAACTAAGGAGCGTGAAGAAAAGTAATCAAAAATAAAATTGCTTTTTATGATTGGTTAAAGCAAAAGTGCATTGTGAGCCGGGCTTGATGGAACCCACTTCCATTACGGGTAAATTAGTCTGTATTTTTTCAATTAAAAAAAAAAATGTAACGTGACACATTATAGTTTTATATGAACAGTGATTTGCAAGAAGATGATATAAATCCACTTTTCCAAATTTTCAAAGATACCTATCAAAATACACTTTCATATGAAATCCTATTACACTGGACTAAGCTAATAAACGTGTTTGAGTGGGTATATAAAAGCAAAAGTCCAAGCCTTGAAAAGTAAGTTATCCTAACAATATAATTGTTTATAATTCATTTATGGAGCAGAAGATATAAAAAGTTTCAGAAAATGGAGGAACTTATCCTCTTCTTGCGTATCGCAAATAGAAAAGTAAATGAAAAAGGAATGTTCCTTTAGAGACAAAACAAACAAAAAAACAGAAAGAAATTGAAAAAGAATAATATTTTATACGCTGCCCAGAAAACTAATTTATTAGTTATTTAAGGTAAGTCTTGCGTTACCAGAGGACAGTTGTTATGATTCTCAGCAATGGCGAGTGGTCGCACAGTGTCTCTGTTTGCGATCTCATCATTCATGAATAAAGACACATTGAGACAAAGACCACCAATCCTTGGGCTTGACGCTTGGAATAATTCATTTTCTTGAAAAATTAAACCTTTATTCGTTAAACCAGAGTGAAAATAATCTCAAAAATGAAATTACATTTGTACCTATACTGAAAGGGTTGATAAATGAAAGCAAGCAAGTCCCATAAACCATGAATAAGGCAAGAGCAGAAACTATATTCTAACAGTCAAAACAGTATGACAAAAGTAACCAACAGATTTTTAAGACAGGCGCATTGGTACACAGTAAAAAGTCTTATTTTATTAATAGCAGCTGTGAACTTTTCTTCATTAAATGTAAATACCGCAACATCATAACATGTCGAAGATACGCCTTTCCTGCATCACATTTTCAAGAATTCTTCTCGCTTCAATTTCCGACAAAGAACTAAACGTGAAGATATTTTACATTATATTGTCCTATACGTTCATCATAGTCTTACACTTTCACAATGTGTAATTTTCTACAACTTTTTTTATAAGCGCATCTTGCTATATGTCAGTCATTGTGCTGTGTTCGGCGTATTTTTCTCGTGAAATCGTGAATGTATTGCTTGAATGACAGAAACGGAAAAATGATTTAGATTTTATATGACGTATCTTTGTTAAAATGAAAATGAGATGGTAGACTTAGCCAACTTTTCTTTTGTTTGTTTTTTCATTCTACTAGGATAATATTATAAGTAACTATACTTGCTTTATAAATTACTACACGAATCCATTTTCCCAAATGCTACGAAATTCTTGCAAAATCTGAGTAAATTCTCAGGTGCCTATTTACACATACGTGTGTATGCAATAAATCAGCTAAGTGGCTTTGGGGCTTTTCAATATACCCGTTTTATTCATAATGTATATTAAATTGGTTCATACTTCCTGCTCCTGCTAGGAGAATATCAAAATGATCGATAACATCGAGCCTTTATTTATTTGATCTTAAGTTCTTATACAATAACCTTAAAACTGTTGGCTTTTCTTGACATTATAATTTCCAATAAACATTGGGCTACATATCTTCATCTGAAGAACAAACAAAAAAAAAATGTATATTTTTCAAACATTCATTAAATCTAAAGAACCGATTTGGCGATTTTGCATATTTGCACCTGCTCAATGGCTGTTTCCTATACTGTCAAGGCTATGTGCGTATACATTATTCCATTATCCACAAATAATTGCTTTTGTCCTTTTCTAAAAATTTAATTAAAAGAAACATATGAAATTTTTCTTATTATCTTCTTCCAACCACCAGTAATTCTTTAGAATACGTCCTAAATCTTCGCTGCGAGTTTTAATTGGTTTTTCACAGTATAAATAAATTTGCATAAAATAGCCATCATTTTTCTTACGTTACTTAGTAGCCTCAGTAGTTGAATGGTCTCGTTTAACATAAATTTTACAAGCGAATCATATATTTTTCAATCTCGAAGAAAATCTTTTAAAAATTTAAGTGAATAAAAGTGGTTTCACCATTAAATTTTGTTTATACTTGCACGGATACACTGTCTGCTAACCACTTTTAGTTGTCGAAATATAAATTTTAATTTAAAAATTGTAAATTCGATCCGGGTTATTCATAATCTTGAATACCGGTACTGGACAACTTTTGGCGAAATTTGAACTTTGAATGTTTAGAAAATCGCTGCGAATAAATAAAATATAGTAATATGCTAACACTTAGATTCATCCTTTTCACCATATTTTTTTCGTATACATATTTTCCCTAGTCTAGTACTAGGCTAGTACAAGCTATAGTATAAAGAAAAATGAAGGAAATGAATGGCAAAAAAAAAAGAATCATGATTCTTTCTTTGTAAGAAAAGTTTGAAAAAAATAGGAGAACTGCAAATAGAATCATGGTAAAGCAGTTATACGTAATTAGCTTTCAGTTATAATGTATTGAAACAATCAATAATTTTATTATTGTCTAATATTTAGAAAAGAACACCAGCATAACAATACTGTTTCCGAATCGCTTATTTTTTATTTTTATTTTTTAATGAAAAATAAAAGAAAGCTTGTTTTCATAACTTTTAGTCTCGCCTATAATGAAACGATGATGATTCAATGACTTTCGTAGCATTCGCAAGTCTTTGAAAAAGATATATGCATAATGCATTACTCGTTATTTAATTTATTTACCCATAACTACATTAGTATTTATCTTCTTTTTTTTTTAATCAGTTAAACACCATTAACTGCAAAATACATCAGAATATCTTGATTAGTAGGTGATAACTCGAATTCAAAATTTCAATGGCGAAAAATTCGGGTTTATCTCATACACGTGTGCGTTATAAATTCTTTTCTCTTGTATTTTCTTCTTCCATAATTATATTAGGGAAAAACAACTCAAGAAACTGAAAATATTTTTGGATTTACTCACTGGTACTTTTAACGATTTACAGAGTCAAAAAACAAAAAGAAAATTCCGTGAAAGTACAATTGTTGCCGAGATAATAAATGATACCGACCTATACATATTGCCAAGGTAGACTGTCTACCTGAAAAATACACTCAACTGGATTTCTAATAGACGAATAATGCCAGACATACTCTCATTAAGTAATCTCTTTTTCATTTTCATCAAATTGCAATTTATAAAAGTAGATGTAAATAAATAGCTGCAGCCTTCACTGAAGTTTCGTGAAGGCGAAAGATGAATTCTCTTTTACAACATGAGATTATAAAAAGTATCCAAAAATGTTTCTTATAAAAACAAAACAATTCATCTTCAATAACTGTTTTAACTCTATGACGTCATCATCTGTGACGTCATCAAAGAATGACAAAATGTTATATATAGGTATGATGACGTCACCATCTGAGGTTACTATGTTCTATCTGGATATAATGACGTCATCATCTGTATTTACTATGTAATAAATATATATGATGACGTCATCAAGGAAGGACAAAAATTGTAGAAAAAATTCTTCTTCAATTCACCTTCAAAGAGTGTATGATGACGTCATCAACCACTTTTTAACATAGGAACCGCAGATGGTGACGTCATCATACCTAGATACAACATTTTGCCCTTCCTTGATGACGTCACAGATGATGACGTCACACAGTTAAAAAGCGGTTGATGACGTCATCTTTTGATGACGTCATCAAGGAAGGACAAAATGTTGTATCTAGGTATGATGACGTCACCATCTGCGGTTCCTATGTTTTATCTGGATATAATGACGTCATCATTCTTCTTCAATTCATCTTCAAAGAGTGTATGATGACGTCATCAACCACTTTTTAACTGTGTGACGTCATAATCTATGACGTCATCAAGGAAGGACAAAATGTTGTATATAGGTATGATGACGTCACCATCTGCGGTTCCTATGTTTTATCTGGATATAATGACGTCATCATCTGTGTTTACTATGTAATAATTAGGTATGATGACGTCATCATCTGTGACGTCAGAACAAAATGGGACATTATGTTATGGTGGGACAAATGTTAGAAGGGCATTATGTTTGAAACAGGAACGCCCAGTACAAAAGAATTCATCTTCAATAAATAAAATAAAATCAATACATGAGTAATCATACTTGAGTGAGTGAAGTCACAGATTTCATTGAAAGCGACGACTATATTTTTAAGTTCCTATGTCTATCTAATAGGCTACAAAGTTCATTTGTAAAATTAATACAGTAGGCGCCACTAAATTTGGACATATATTTGGCCAAGAGGTTTTCATTCGGATTAACTGGTATCCTGAATAACTAAAGCACAAAGTTTAACAAAATTAACCAATAATACCTAAACAATATCTTGGTTTTTTCCCCTTTTAAAATATTTTTTAGAGAAATTAATATAAAATTGAAGAGTTCATGTAATACATCAATAACATTTTCAGAAATTAAAAATTGAAAATCTAAAAACTCTGGTGGAAATGGCATAGTCAAAACAATAATTCACTTTTGTTTGATTTTGTACGGAATAACTAGAAATCCGGATTATTCGTAGACGGATTAAGTGGCACCTACTGTATTTTACTTCAAATGCAGAGGAGACAAAACAATCGAACACATTAAAAATATTTCTTCCTGAATGCCAATTTTGTCTTCTTGACCCTATAGGTCGGTATATTTAATTTGTGATACAGGCTTAGTTCTTTAATAATGTAATACGTAGGTACCTACGTAAAAAAGTTGTTGTGATTAAAGAATGATAAAAAGTTTGAAATCCGAATAAGTTATGCTATGTAGAGCTTTTGGCTGCTTACAGCTGTAGGCGGATTTTTCCTATTTTCGCTAGGCAGCTATATTTATGGATCGAAAGTTTTTGCTTAAATTAACGATCTTGCTCATCACCTCTCACCGCTACTGTATAAAAAACTGAATATTTTCAGAGAAGGCCAATTTCTCTTGTGGTTGTGGCCCCAGCAAATCCGCCCATTTTGCAGACTTTTCCTGCTGTATATTGAGAATTTTATACTTGTTTGTATTTGTTCCTTTTTTACCTTAGAAGAGTAATATTCTATTTAGGGGCGTACCCAAGAGGAGGGGGGTGGAAGAGCTGAAGCCCATTTTAGGCCTGAAATTTCATTTAAAAAAAAAGATTGAATAATAAAATTCTTGGAATTTCTGTCTTCTGATGAAAAATTTTGGACTTGATCGTTCCTTTGACAAATTTCTGGGTGCGCCCCTGATCCTATTAATTTTTGAAAGTTGAAGGCTTCTTTGAAGCACTTGAAAGCAAATGTACGTACGCATAAGTAACATTTCTTGATAAAATATAAAAATCTGATTTTTATTAAAATCAGCTTTGGCCATATCACTATTTTGTTTAAAATGTCACATAATACTCTAGCCTCATTTATGATGAAAATATTTTTATCAACTTTTTACATCAAATAATTGCAAGTATTGGTACATTATTGGATTGAAATGTCTCGTGAAATTTGAGTTCACTCAAGATAATAGCCCATCTATCCTGTTTTTGTTTTTTTTTTTTTTTTCGAGAAGAAAAAACGCACCTTCAAGATGACATTATTTTTCTAATTTTAGCACTCTGTATGCGGAATTAGAATGAAAATTTTCACCTAAAAATAATTGAAAGTTGAAATCGAAGTGGAAGTACCGGCTAACCACTGAAAATTGAAGTAGTCGGCTATTTCAGCTATTTTTCCCAAATTATTACTACCTATCCTAATCAAGTATTTTTCAGTTCAAGCAACATAAACACGTTTTGGTCATAAATATAAGTCGGTAATAAAAGCTCGCATAGTAAAAGACCAAAACCTCTAAAAAGTGACAGAAGTAAAATGGAATAAATGAACAATAATTTTTTTCACATTCAGATGACAGATAAAAAATTCGCGCGTGTGGTGTAAAAAAAGAAACATTATTTCGTAACTTGGTGATTTCTAATTTTTTATTTTCATTAAATTTACATCAGTTTCACAATGATTAAAAATTATGAAAAACACAAAAATTGATAAAACATCAAGACGCTTTAAACATGAAACAATTTTGATAATTAAGTTTAAGGTCAGTAATGAAGGACTAGAAAAATGGCATTTGATAGGAACAAGAAATATGGAATATATAAATTAAAATGATGTTCCTTCAACGATAACCATTTTCCCAACTTGTGACAAATTTGGAAGCCGACTCACTCGACTCTGTAAAAATAATAAGTGTTAAACTATTCAGGGTAAAATAAAAAGTAACATTTCAATAGAAAAATATTTACTTTCGATTCGTTAGTGACAGTATCCATATAACCTACACAAATGGACGGAGTTGTGTGAGCCCATAGAAATTCGCGATTATCAGGGCCACATGTTAGGACCAGCAAACCACATAATTTTTCATCGACATTTCGCAAAAATGGAGAGTCTGTTAACAGAATTGGCAATGAAAATATGAGTAACTTACAATAATACGAAACGTAAATTTTTTTACTGACTGAGGAAAGCCGAGTTTACACTGTCACTCAAAGTAACACACGGTAAATTGGTAGATTCTTTCATTTTCATCGCCACTTCCCGAGCTAAAATTGTTTTCATTAAATGTTCTCCACAGCCTGTTGTAGTTACAGCAATACCGTTTTTCAACTGATCAGAAGTTTCTGCCCAACAGCCACATCCATACATTGCTGCCTTTCACATGAAAAATTCAGTTATGTAGTTGTGAGACACATGCTAAACGTAAGTATTCTTAAATTATCCCGTTAGTCCACCTTAATCTTTCATCGTATTTATTGTCATTTAAAAATTCGTGTGCAAAAAAGATAGAAAAAGTCATCAAAACATACTAGTTTACTTTTAAAACCAACCCTCAAATTATTTTGATTAATTAATTATAAGAACTGTAATTGTAAGAACTACCTATCAATTGAAAATTAGGACTTGGCTCTTTCGGAACATTTTTTAATAACACAGAAAGTGCATAAGAAAATAGCACAAACGAGAATGAATAATATCGCTTTTCTGAAAAATTATCGAAAAAAAATTCACCATCAAGGGAAGACTAACTTCAAAGATTATTCCTGTTTGCATAATATAAGACTGGCGCGTGTTTTAAATAAAATGGATCAATTAGATGTGAATTTTTTTTCTTCGAATCATAAGAATTTTTAAATACATATTTTTAGTTTATTACGAACGGAAACCGCCCTATTTTCGAGTTGGAAAACCGCAAATTATCATGATAAACGAATTAATCAACGGCAAACAGAAATATAAAGGTGCGGAAAACAAAAAATCCAGCTTCTGATGATTTGCGGTTTTTCAACCCGAAAATAGGGCGGTATGGTGGTATTTTCCGTACGTAATAAATTAAAATAGTTTAATCTGGCTAGCTTGTAAAGCTGCTAATTTAATAAGATCATTTATCCATTTTGAATTTGGAAATCAAATTTTCTTCATTGTAAAACACTTTTTGAAAACTTTGTTTTAAAATAATTAGAACAGATTATTAAAGAATTGGGAGGAGATTTTTTAGGGAATAGTTTTATAGTAGGGAATTCCCTGAATTATCAATCCATAATTTACAACGACAGTTCTCGAATAATTAATACCTGACCGATTCTTCCAGGTTGTTTCAAAAGAATTCCCCCACTTGAACAAGCTGCAGCTGTATTTCCGTTTTTATCAACTGCAACAGCTCCAACTGTATCTAGCCGAGTGCATTCCTGAAAATTGACAACGAAATAATAATGCAAAAACCAACGAGTATGAGGCAAATACAAATCAATGTGGATATTTCTTAAAAAATAAGATTTGTAATAAAGATGACGAAGTTATGTGGTACTTTTGGTACTATCAGCTCAGTTTTAGAATCAATTTTTTTTTTTCGGAGACCATTTTGATAATTTCATCCAACATAACATAGAAGTTTAAACATCTCGAAAATTTTAGTAATGAAAATGCAAGGCAAAAACACTCCAATAAACTTTTTAAGCAGACAACTTTTCGACAATCTCGGTCATCCTCAGATGTATATTTTCCATTGAATTTCAGGTTGTATTATTGTCTGCATTCTCCTTATATTTTATAATATCATGAAAATTTCTCTAAATGAATTAATATTTTTCAAGCAATATCCACAAATGAAGTTAATAAAAATATCACCCACTAGATCAGTTGTATGACTTTGGGAGCTGTGCAAGTATCTTTTATATTTTTGGCATAATCTCTGAGCGTTAGCTAAAATAATTGAAAATAATGATATTAATACAATAGAAGTATGCTAATCCACTTAAACTGTTATTCATTGTTGGCAGCTAATTTAATAAGACCAGATTAGCGAAATTTCGCAGTTTGGAAAAGAATACTCATAAGTTTTAACAAATTTATCAAACTGTTACGAAGACATAAAAAATGTATCTATCAAGATTTTTGAATACATGCAGTCTATCCACAATTATATTCGACGATAAATACTGAAGAGGAAAGATGAAATTTTAAAATATTTTATCGTTCTGAGGTGGGCTTCACCGTTTTAAATAAATTCATAATTAAAGTGTTATCTTAAATTATCGTTCATTATCTGATTGAAGGAAATCTTACGAGTAATGAGGGATTCTGGAAAAACGGTCAGCACATCAGAAGATTTTTGAGCAATTTCGTAAGCACCGGGACCAACAACGACGCTGCAAATATTCAAAGATAATTTAGTAACAACATAATATTAGAATTTAAGACACTAGCAGAACATTTTGGTTATACCTTGGAGGAATTCGTCCCAGTTCCATGGGCTTATTTTGATTACAACAAATTTTTTTAGCCAGTAAAACTGGATTTTTCACTCCAGACACAGCTCCAACAGCGCCAAAATTGAGATCGCTTCCGTTCATAACACTGGCATCACATTCGACGTAACCATCAATAGTCAAATTGGAGCCATAACCAGCATTCGTTAGTTCCGAATCTTCCAATATTGCAGTGGCCACTGTAACCGCCTCCAAAGAGCTTCCTCCGGTATTTAAAACTTCTATAGACTGCAGGAAAAGAAGAAAAACATTGAAACATAGAAAATCCGAAAATGTTAAATGCAACCAGTGAATGAAAAAGAGTACCTTTTTGCAAGCTATACGACATAATTTTTCGAAGAGAGGAATCGACTTCGATGAATACTGACCAGCCCCTAGAAAATAAGATAATACAAAACACATAGTGGAAGATGTTCCATGAAAAGCTGACAAGAATAAATTCTCACTTACCAACATGTACCCCTATAAAACCGACATTTTCCATATTTTGGCAGTAAAGAGTAATCGTGGAAGTGAAACTTCATTCAGTTAAAGGTTATGACATATCAGAACCAAAAGTTCAAAGCAGGATTCAAAAAGTAGTAGGTTTGGTCACTTAAGATTTCTGATTCAAAATTATTATTCTATTTTTGTTTTGTTTTCTTGCGTAAGTACAATGCTTATAGTGTTGATTGATAAAAATTAAAATCAAAACAGATGTGAAAAAGGTGAAAAATGATAATACGAATTGAAGAGGAGGAGAAGAGAAGAGGCAGCAACAAAGCAACAACCCCGTGGGTCAGCTGTTACCAATATGATTATCAAATTCAATAGGAACGTATTAACAAAATCCGTAAAATCCGTTGTTTGAATACTGGTAATAAATACCCAATTACTTCTACTTTAATTTTCATTCAATTAATTCACAACTAATTAGCTGATATTCTGATACCCCATTGAGAAGGTTACTTTCACTAACTAATATCAAAAGGTACCCATTAAATTTGAATCTAACTGGAGTGCAAGATCAGTCCAAAGCGGGTAGGGGCGTTTCAAAATTTTCAGCGCTTTTAAAATAATGCAAAAAATCAAGGGCACTTTGAGGATTTTATTTCACTAACGAAGAAAATAAGTTTAATGAGTTGAAATTTGTTGTATGCCCCACCTCACCCATAAATATAGAAAAACCCCTCCTGTAATACTTAATTACAGTGCAGAGTTTTCATATTTTGTTGATATTCCAATCCATGAAATGACGATAATTTCGTTTGTTAAATCGTAAAATTTATTTCTATAAAAATACAAGCTCTAAACATAAAATGAATCATCATGTTAATACCGCAACAAATGAATCGATATTAAAACACTTAGTAACGAGAAGGCGAGACAATTGCAATACAATAATACTGACTGATTGTTTTCAGAGGGAAAAAAATCAGATCTTCATTCTTAGCTAGGTACTTTTTAAGAATACAGTTTTAAAAAAAGTTTGTTTTTATAAACATTTTGGTAAATAGGTAACAAATTGTTCTGAAGACAAAAATTATTGATTCACTATATAGACATGTTTCCTTAGAATTTTAGGAACTAAAAAATTCGTCTAAAAAGAAAACATTTCACAGCATGTTTCAATTTTTAAAACAAGAAAAAATTCGGCTTAGAAACATAAAAATTCACAATTAAGTTCACAATTATAAGGCGTAAACATATTCCAAAAGTAGAATACCATATAGTTCAACATAAGATTTTGATTCGAATGAAAAAATATGAAAGAGCAACTCGACGTTGCGTAGCTCGATAGTTATTAATTTACACGTTATATTAATTCAAATTGACGCATTGTAATAAAATTATCTAAAATATAGTATAATAGACTTTTTTTAAATTTAAAATTTAATGGACTCCAGGTACTTCTTCACATTTCGAAAATTATTAATAAAAACACTTAAAATATTAACTAACATATAAAAATTAAAACAGATAGGAAAATCAAATTTTACAATAAGTCTTGTTTCGTTCTGTGGTCGACTCTTACACTGAAAGGCAGTCAGTTCGTGACATGAATGTTAATTAAAACAAAACCATTAAAAAAAATAAGCAGGGTCATTCGAAAACTAAAATAACAAATAAAAGTAAAAGAAATCTGTTAAACACATCCATACTCGTACCAAACTGAATTTTTAACATTTTCAGCAGACTGAGAGGAAGAATCTTTATTGCTTTGGTGTGAAGGAGTGGGGCTGGCTGAAACCGAAGATTTACCACCAACTTTGGCAGTCAATCGATTATACACCAATAACGGAGGCCTAAAATTCAAATTTTTGAATGTAATTTAAAAATATAATATTCACATTCTTTCCCCCTACAATACAGGACATTAATAGCTATTCAGAAGCTGACCTGGTGTCTGCTGGATACGGGGCAGACGAACGCATATTATCGGAAGACGGGCTTTTGCAGTATTCGTCCCTTCCCTAAACAAATAAAATAATTATGATTAATGTACCTATGTGTGAATGACAAACTGAGTGGGGATATTTTTTTTCTTACATTTATTGAAATGTTAGTTGACGTATCTTCAGCATCCACGGATTCATTTCCAGAAAGATAAAGAGTTTTCCTAGTACCTGGGATACTTAAACAACTTAAATTATCATCCATCTCACGAACAACTGTAATGGAAAACATGTTTTCAAAATGTGTAAGACAATTTTAAAGTTTCAAATAAAAGATTAAACAAACCTTGTTTGGGCTGGCCGTCTTCAGTGCTTGTATCAGAATCTGTAGCGCGTCGATCAACGGATTCCTCATGAGCGGATTTCCGACTCTGAAATGACATACACAAAAGAAGATAAATTTAAATCTGTAAATTTGGCAAAACAGTTTGATTTTATTACATAAAATTTCGTTTGTGCGTGATTTTATAATTTATATAATCCTGTAGAATTAGAGAAAATTCGAAAATTAGCGAGATTTGACAAGAAAATTTTAGCTATAAAGCTATCCGAAGGTTATATCCCAACATTGAAACACAATACACAGAAATATCGAGTTACTTATACATAATAATATGTAGAAAAGATTTGTGGCTAACCTTATTGATTAATTCAGATCCTGCTTTCTTTACGCGTCGAACAATACTGGCTCCAAATCCTTTTCTGCAAATTAAAAGAGGTGAATGAGTAAGTTATTTAAAAAAAAATCTATTTAAACTGATTAGACTGGGCCTACTAAAATAATTCTTACTTTTTACTGGAGCAGCTTTCCGATTTTTTATAACTTTCCATAATTTTCTCTTCTAACTTTTCTTTTTGGCGTCTTATATCATTTAATTTGTCTCTGTAAAATGTCGAAATCAAATTGAATATTTATCTTAATTTCCAACTCTCTTGATAAACGAAAAACGTACACGTAAACTTTTTCTTCAGAATGATAATATTCTTTATCCTCCAGGGCATGTGTTAATAGTTCATGGTATTGGGAAAATAATAAGGATACTTGATCCATTAGTGATTTGCGATCATCTTCCAAACATGTATTAGTATGATGCAGCATCTAGGGAGAAAAAAAATGACAATAAAAATTATTACAATTCTTTCATTTCACTACTGAAAAATGGGGTACAGTAGATAAAACTAATTTACATCACAACGGTTATTCAGTTTTGACATTTCCAATTCTGAAAGTTGTATTTTTTCATAGTTTGTAGCCAGTTCACCCTGAAGTTCGGCATTCACTAGTTTCATTTTGCTCGCTTCAGAATGTACCCGCCGATATTCTTCTTGCAGGTTGCGATAATCAGATTGTAGTTTCTCGCTCGCTTGGAAAAGACTTCGAAAATCATACTGAAAAGAAAGAAAAAAAAAAGGTACAAAAATAAAATCCGTAATTGAAATTTTCATCAACTAAATTCGTTTTCTGCAAAACCATACTCTCAGTTTCGAGTGCTCCGTTCTCAAGTTGACCAACGTTTGCGAATCTTTTAGTAGATTTTCTTTTTCAGCCTCAAGAGTAGCGAGTGCGGCTTTCGTTTGCAGGTACTTGTCGTGCTGATTGCGTTTCTCCGTTCGAGTATCGCGTAAATTAACCTTCAGCATTTCGCGTTCTTTACTCAGCGAATCATATTCGACATTCAATTGTTCGTGCAGCGTTTGTAACACTTTTTGGTCTTCCAGAAGTTGCTGATGTGCAGACAAGACTTTACTGAGTTCTTTCAGAGCCTACGTAACGATGAAAAAATTCAGTAAATTAGGATCTAAATACATTTTTCAATTTTATACTTACAATGAGAGAGTACAAATGACTAAGTTAATTCAAATTTCATGACACAACATTTTTCAAAATAAAAACAAATCAATAAATTTCGATGAGGGAAATTTTTAGAAAATATAAAAATTAATTTTTTTTTTCTAGTTTTCTGATCATCATAATAATTATCTTCAGAATTTCTAGACCATGTGAGTCATAATTTGGAAAATAATACCGTCTAAGATAATTATTTTAAATGCCACAATTGGAATTTAAAGGGGAACTATAACTATGCATAAGGCTAGTCTCGAAGCCCCATTTGTTGAATTTCAGTATGAAAACTTATTTTAGGAAGAGAACATCTCTTTATTATTTACGTTTTCACGCATAGTGGCTAATGTCAGGTATATTTTCTCATAACCTGCTAGGATGACGTTCGCATAAATATTTCTCATTCCTTTTTTCTAAATTTGGGTCAAAATCGGCATGCGGATAAGTTTTCAGCACAGAAATCATCACTCCTAAGTCCTAACAGAATGTAAAATTTTGAATTTTTTAAAAGTGTTTATAAATTACTTATAATGATTTTTTTTCCTCACTGTTATCTAAAAACAAAGTCGAAGACTTTTCCTTTATTGTAAATTACATTCGAAAATTCCATTATCCTAATTTAACTTTTTACCCATTGCTTTTATCGATTATCTGTCAACTGATTAGATTACCCTTAAGCTTCCAGGATTCCAAAAGAAAATTAAAATCCCAATTAACTTTCCGAGTCGTGACGAAGAATCTTCATTTCAACTTTTCTTTTACTTGTCATTTGTCAAAGGTAATTTTAGAGAACTATTCTTTTTCATTTTGTACCCCTTAAATTCGTTTTCTCATTTTACGAACCTCGTCTTTTTCAGCTGCCAACTGTGAATTAGCTAATTGTAATGCAGTATGTTGCGAGGTGAGGGAAGAAATTTGCGACTGCAGTGTAATAATATTGACTTGTAGTTTCGCATTGTTAAAAGAGGGTCCTTGATCAAAACAACAGTTAGATTGTTCTTGAGCTAGTCTTTCTCTAACCGCTTTGAGAACTTCCGGATTAGATGCGATTCTGAAGAATAAATAAATAAATAAATGCTTTTTACTTTTTTTGAAATATTTGTCAAAAAAGTGAACAAACGATTACTACCTTTCGAGTACTTTATCAGGATCTGTAACATTATCTATGGTTAGACCGAGAGCATCAAATGAATCACGAAGCTGCTGAGTTTTGAGTTTCTCCGAAACCAAATCATTTTCCAAATTAGTAATAGTTACAGAATCAATTTTATGTTGTTTTTGTAACTCTTGAGCATCTTTTTCGACATCTGACAATCTGAAAAATGAAACATAAAATATAATATTCACCATGGCAGGAATTTTGAGACTGAGTAAAAACAGAAAAAGTGAAAAAGAAAATAACCAAGAAATTATTCTTGCATAGTGCATAATTCTGATGCGAGGCGATACCAAGAAATCACAATTAAATCATAAAATGCAATAATAACGCTTAAAATGTATGTAACAGCAAGGATAAAATAAGTTTGAAATTTTAGTAGACTATTTCAAGGGGAAGCCTATTTACTGGCTATTTTTATGGAAAAAAATCTGAGCCAGGTAGGTTTTTCAAAACTACATACACCTAAGAAAAATGTTAAATTTCAGCCTTAATAGTAATCAAACATCTTTGAAAACTGATACATGAACCTTTCGGATCACGTGTTCTTACTTGATAAGTAGATCATTAACGTCTTCCAATTGCTTTAACAGCTGCTCAGTTTGCTTTTCCAAACTTTCATTTTCGGCAGTGAGGCGGTCAACATTAGAATTACTCTCCTAAAATTATGATAGTATCATGGACGAAATTAGATTAATGGGTATTATTTAAAAGTAGAATTTAGTTTTGAGAAAAATTAATTCCATATATGAGTTGAGTACCTCGACTGTTCGTTTAAGTTTGGATATTTCTTTTTCCATGTTACAAATTTTCGCCTTTAATTCAGAAATTTCATTGGTGTTCTCCACGGTTTGTTTGAGATTGTAAATTTCGTTCGTTAGTTCGGTAATTTTCTCTTTCAGACGGAGTTTCTCTTTATTAGAAAACTCAGCATCGTCACATCTCAACTGAAAAAGAAAAAATTCAATATTAGAACATTTTTTGATAAGTACCTATGTAATTTTAAATAAAACCAGTCTCAAAAAACCTTTGCGAAAGTACCCTAGTTTTTGAAGATGAGTGAAAAAATAATAATATTATACCGTTTTAAACTTCGTAGATTATAACTATTCACAATTTATAATACGAGTATTTTACGGATTCACGAATACGACGAAAAAGGATTAGGTCGTTTTAAAAATCTTTCTTTCTTCGATTCTTTTAAAAATACTCCCAGCCTTTAAAGCACACGATATTTTTAAAAACTGTAAACGTCTAAACGGAATCCATGAAAATGCGAAGTGTAGAATGTAAATCACTCGAACATTAGTCGAGCGAATCATACTGCAAAAGTAAAAAGAAGCCAAGTAGAAAACATTTTTTCGAAGCAACAAAAATACGTCGACATATTTTTTCGAATGAAACAATGACTTATGTGCTTGAGCGCGGAATTGATACTTTTATTTAGAATTCTTACTTCTAACTGCTCTTGCACCATTTGATACGATTCTTGTATCCTCTTCAACTGACTTTGAGTTTCCTTCAAGGATGTTTCTAGTTCACTAATTTGTTGACTGTATTTTCGTTTTCCATCTTCCAAATTCTCAACCTGTAAAAATGTTATGATTAATTACGATGAAATAGATTATATTTACTCAGACTCCAAATGTTCAAAATACCATTAAAGACAGTTTCTTCTTTTCTTTTTCCAATTCTAATATTTTTTCATTATTTCGATGAAATGCGGTATCTTGGAGAGTTTCGACTGTGGACAGTAGTTTCTTATTTTCCAATTCCAATTTTAAAATACGAGTTTGGGCACTACTGCTCAGTTGATCTGATAAACTATTATCACTGGAGCCTAGAATAAAACATCAGAATATGACAAATGTACTTTTCGAAGATCGAAATATAACAAAGATAATAATAGATACACAATTAAAGAAATATCAAAATTGTTGGAGAAAAACAAACTAGTACCAATATTATTTTGTATAAATGAATCGTCATTGTTAGAATTATTATTATCAACATGCTGACTGCTTTTATTCGACAATTTCAACTGAGTATTTTCCTCCAGAAGATCTTGTAATTTTTCTTGAGCAGAATCTCTCTCCTGAAAAATTGTTTTCAATTTACAATATAAATAAGACTTCAAAAAAGAGCAAAATAAAAATATGAGAAAAAGGTGCAAGTATTAAAAGAAAAAAATAAAATCCAATGGATTCAATATTTTCGTCACACTCACCAAAGAAATTTCTGCTATAGTACGTTGTAGTTGAATCAAATCTGATTCAAGCTGAACAGCATAATCTGCTCTTTTCTTAATTTTTATTAATTGTTCCTCAACCATTTCTTTGGTTTCTTCCAAAACTCTATTGTCTTGTCGTAATTCTTCGATTCGGCTTTTGTAATAATCCATGTCACCTAACTTCTCTCTGTATTTTATTACTTCAGATTCTAAACGATCACATCTTTCAGCTTTATCTCGTAGAGCGTCAACTTCATCTCGGTAAGCTTTCCCAACTCTAGCTTCTTGCTTCAATTCTTGGATCTACGAATATAATAAGTGAATGTTCAACCAGAATTTATTACAATTATCCATTTAAATGTTCCTATCATTATTTGAAGAAATTAGTGTAAAAGGTGAAGCAGTTTCTAACGAAACAAAATTGAAAGGCTGTTACATTGTAAATAGTTTTATTCTTTTTTTTTTGGGTGACATTCAATTTTCAGTTAAGTTATTGGATGGCCAATGAGTAGAACACCTTCAGATGCATACAATCAAAAAGTTATCGAGTTGATAATTTTTTCACGACAAATAGGATGGTCAACATGGACTTAGCTTCTTTTAGCACAGAAGTCTACATTTTACACAGAAAATTGAAGAAAAAAAAGTAATGAGACATACCTCTGCTTTATACTTAGTTATGATTACATTACTCCTTTCTAACTCTTCTTTGGCTTCTACAAGAGCTTCTGACTTTTCTTCCCTAAATAAAAAACACAGTATGAGGAAATAAGCTAGCAATACAAGAATCAGAGAAAAATAAAGAAAATTGGAAATTAACTTACAATTCTTGTCTCATTTTTCTTAGTTTAGTTTTCCAGTCCGCTAATTCTCCGGCAAGATGCTGGCACTGACTATCAGCTGGATGAGTAACATTTGACATATGAGCTGTTATGCTCGAACGTTTCTCTTCAAACGACGATAACCATAACTATTAAAAATGAAAAGAATAATCATAATTACTATTGTTCTAATTAAAATGAATGTACATTCTTCGCGAATAAAATTTACCTGAAAATAGTAATCTCTTTCTTTTAGAAGTCTTTTAATATGTTTCAATAGTAAATTTGGAGTCAGAAGTTCAGCATTCTCGGAATTTCCAGGAGAAAGTACAATTTCTTGCGTTTCAGTAACCTTCAGAATACAATAAATTAATGAATAATCACAGTTAAAATTTCTCAAAATGAGATAACAACGTACTTGTTGAATACAATGAACTAAAGTGTGCTGACATTCTACAGGAAGAGCTTTGATTTTTTCTATAAATGTGTGTTTATTCGGACACTGTACTGCACAACCCAAAAGTAATAACAGTAATAGTCGCATATCTTCAAGTCCTTCTTTCGAATCTGGTTTTTGACCCAGTCTCGTACAGTCGGGTAAGGCAACAATTAACTGACATAGTTCCTCCTGGAATGAATATTTCTTCAATAGATACAACTTGAATTTATAAGCAAACTTGAAAATTGTTCAAATTATCTTACTTCATATAGAACTTTTATATTTTTCACTATACAACTCATATTCCTTACTCTTACGCTGCTATTTCGTAAACAAGGAACAACGCCTAAGTGTACAGGCTCAGGATCACTGGTAAAAAAAAAACATTAATTTATATGGTTAATGGAACATATCAGAATTATTATTCAACTTACATGAGCAGAAAAACTTGATGAATTAAAGTTCCATCCGACAGATCCTCGAAGCTTTGCAGTTTTTCAGGATTATCGAGGCAAGATTTTAGCTGTGATAAGAAGATGTAGAAAATAATAACAGTTGAGACAAAATGGTACATTTCAAATAAATTATTCTTATACCCAAATAACAAGAGGTCCTTGCATGAACTCATCTATTTCTGCGGACGTCGCCATTATGTCCAAATTTTCTAACATGTGAGAAAAACAGGTAAAACCATTGAGACTAAAAAGAAAAGAATGGACAATTCTTCTTGAGATCAGAGTCCTCAGCAAATCAGCAACTAAATGGAAGCACATTATAGTTGATAATAAATAATTAATATCTCATATTATTCAGCAAAATGGAAACACAATTCAGTCATTATTACTAAGGCATAAGGCAGAAAAAACTGAAATACAATACCTCAAATGATGTATATTAGAATTGGTTTAATGTCTTGTATACTTTCGGAAATAGCAAATGCGCGGATGAATAAATCGCTGAACATGATTATTTTAATGCTATTTTATCAAAGTAATTAGAGAAATAGTGAAAAAATATTTATCTCAGGAATTAAAATATACTCTTTCTGCGTTTTTAAAATGAAATTTCTAATTTTTCTTAGAGAACAGAAGGAACTAACTTCCTTTTTTCCTGCTTCTTCTTTCACTCGTTTCGTTTTCTGTGTTTACGAACTTCAAATCGCGATAAGACTTTTTGTGGTTTTATCAAAAATACAACACTGCATTTCAAATCATTTTTGTGACTACTAAAGTGGCTACATTGATAGACATCTCTAATTTTCACAGATTTTTTATTCTATCCTTTCTTCACATCCATAATAATTTATCTGTGAACTATTTTGAATTGTTTTTTTCGTAACGTAAATGGCATGAAATTCCGACCGTTAAAAATTCGTAGATTAATTTTCTTTTCATTGGAGTTGAACATTTTCACTAATTTCAGTTCAAGTTTGAAATAGTTTATTATAATTGAAATGTAGTACTTTAAAACGAATTGAAATTATTCTTTTTTATTCATCTTGTGAAACAACTTTTTGTACATGCTCGGCTTGGGATGTATATTTGACTTTCATACCATCAAATCAAGATAAATTTACTTTGTTTTATGATCTGATAGTTACGATCGCTCTAGATTTTCTTTGTGTTATAAAATATGAACTAATAACTTTGCAGTCAAACGTAAGTTTTACTTAATTTATTTTCATAATTTTAATTTTTATCTTTCGAAGTTTATATTATCAATCATATCGTTGTTATAGATCAACAATACGACCATGGATGCTGGTTCAGAATCGGTACCTGCCAGGATTCAGCGATTAACGACATTGCTGAATAAGTCATTCGTTGAGAAACGAAACGATGGTAACAACTCTTGCCTGATTGCACGCGAAACTTTACTCGATGCTTTGATTTTGTTGTATGATGAATGCAACAATGAGTTTCTCATGAAAGATCCTCTCATTGCTGATTTCGTCGATAAATGTGGGTTTGCATTTTCATTTTAATTGAATTCCCCGGTTTTTTTTTTAAAGTAAAAACTTTGACTGTGTTGAAAATGCGGCTTGTAATTTGCAGATCGAAGCACGATATTACAGATACGTGATTTATGTGTGAATATAAACGATTTCGAATCTGTCAAAATTATATCCAAGGGTCGTTTCACTGAGGTTGTGGTAGCCAAGGAGAAAAGCAATGGAAATGTTTGTGTCTTGAAGAAAATTCGAAAATCAGATATTTTAAATTTTCAAGAGGTAATACTAATAAGATTTTTCGAATTTAAAATTCTTTGTATGTCAGTCTGACTAGAACGTTTGTTTAGGGCATTTACTTCGAAAATGAACGCAATCTGCTCTTGCTGTCATCTCATCATAACGAGGCCAAGAAATGGGTTCCACGACTATTATACTCGTTTCAAAGCATGAAATACTTGTATTATGTTTTGGAATATTGTCCCGGAGGAAACCTTTGTACTATGGCTGAATATTATAAGAAAAATGTTCCCGAGCCCATGTTGAGGTTTGTTTCATCCATGTCATTCATTTTATATGCTCACTATTTATTTGGAAGTAATGTTGAAATCGTATTTTAGATTTTATATTGCTGAAATGATTCAAGCTATAAATTGTATACATCTCCTCGGTTATATTCATCGTGATATTAAGCCGGATAATATTTTACTTGATGCCACTGGTCATTTGAAAATAATTGATTTTGGATCTTCTGCAAAAATGTTGAAAAATGGTCTAGTTAATACGAAGCTAATCGTGAACATTCCTCATTATACTGCCCCTGAAATATTCAAAGTAACTATTTGATTCATTTGTTTTGTTTTTTTAACGTACCCAAAACTTGAACTAACTAAAATGATTATAGTTTCAGGAAGTACCTACTGTCAAGGGATATGGGTGCAGTTGTGATTGGTGGTCTTTAGGCATTGTCTTATTCGAATTAATTACAGGTTCTGTGCCTTTTACCAGTGACGAAATTCCCAAATTGCATTTATCGAGTAATTACTCCCGAAAATTGCAATATGGAAAAAGCGTTACTATCTCTCAAGGTATGTCCTACTACACATCTGTGCTCTGAAAACCAGAAAGACCCAAGTAAAAATTATGTATTAATTCCCAGTTACAATTTATAGACCACATGTATCTCTTTTATACCTCAGTAATGGTTTGTTACAAGGGAATAAGACTATAAGCTCATTTGTTAATAAACATCTCCTTAATCTTTATCTTTAGGGTTGTCATTTTAAGAACAATAAGTTGTTATTTTGCAAAACTGAGTTAATACATAAGATAGAAGTACTCAGTGAACTACTTTGAAAATAGTTAATAACTCCTTATTATTACTACTGTTTGACTGGGTCCTTCGGGTTCTGAAGACTAAATATATTCATTTAGGGCTGGTATTCCAAATATTGGTGATCAACTTGAAGGAGTGTTGAACATAACTACCCCTACATTGAGACTCCATTCAAATTTATCCGGTGTTTTACGCAGACCCCAAAATATTCAATATTTTCGCATGTGTTGTAACTTGTATTATATTTCATTCATTTTTATTGTTTTAATTAGAACTGAAAAGTATAATTTCCGGTCTACTGCAACCTGTCGATAAGCGTTTTACTTACGAGAAGTTGATTCACCTTGATTATTTCAACGACATCGTTTGGGATAGATTGCATGACCGTGACCCACCTTTTGTACCTTCATTATCATCTCCTGAAGATACGTCTTATTTTTCTACATTTGAAATTCAACGACCTACACCTAAAGTGGAAGATTTTAAAGTACACTTCTTTTTTTGTGACTATATTTGCTTACAGTTTGTTTCCTGTTCGTGTTACATTTCCTTTTTTTTTTCAGCTTCAACGAAGATTTACTGGACGAAATTTGCCTTTTTTAGGCTTCACATATTTGTGGAATGAACTCACAAATTCATCTTCTGAGACAAATTATTTTTTCCCAAGTCTCTTCGCCACTCCTTCAGTAGCTGTTTGTGATCGTCGAAGAACTGATTATTTTAATGTGCGTTATCAATGATGAATTATTCACAGTTGCTTCGTTCGAATATGTGTATAATCTTTTTTTAAATTAAAATGCCATTAATTTAAACCCAGTTTTATTTGCAGAAAGAACAAGGAATATGCCAGTTACCAGAACATCAACGTCATTCAACCGGTAGAACTCGTAATAGCGAAATCATTTCCGAATGCAGTAACGACTCATTTCAGTCAGCCGCTTCGGTACGATTAGAAAATGAAGTTACTCAGTTACATTTATTTTATAACGAAAAGGCTTTAATTATCGAAGAAAAACTAAAAAATCAATTTCACGTAGGTTGAATTTTATCGTGTTTCTGACTTGTAGCTTGAATATTTCTTTTCAACGTTTTTCCGTATTTTTACAATTTTTACCATATCTTTGAATTGATTTTTTGGCATTTCATTTGGCTGAAAAATACTACCTTATGCTAATACCCATCAGAAATATAAACCAACTTTTTTACCATTTTTGTGATTCATATAATTTTTTTTTATACACAGGATATGTATAACTGCTTAACAGAAGATCAGCGAAAGTTTTTATTAGAAAAAGAACAAATGATGAAGCTGCTGAAAGAGAAAGAAGAATCATTTTCCGTGGAGAAAGAAGTTCTTTTGAATAAACAAAAAGATCTGGAAAATGGTAAATTTCATTTTGATTCAACTTAACAATTCTGCATTTTACAAAAATTATCCGTTGTAGATTTACAGGGGAAATCATAAGTATAGACTAGATGTCTGCTCTCTCCACTATTTTTATATTACCTAATCATTTTTAGAATTCGGTGATAATTTAGCTATAATAAATTTTTTTTTTACTGTATTTTAGAGTTGAAGTCAGTCAATGAAAAACTTGACGAAGTGACTAGTTCCAGTGAAAACTTGAAGCAGATTTATGAAGAACAAATATCTAAACTAAAAAAATCTGAGGTAAATAAATTATAATAGAAACAATTGAAAATTGTTGCAGAATTGTTTAATAATTTGTTTGATTTTTGTATAGAAAATGAAAAAAGATACCATAAATAAGTTGAATACGGATGCTCAAAAATTGAGTAAAGAACTGGATGAAAAATCGGAAAAACTCAAAGAATCTGAAGGGAAATTGTTGAATCTGAGTAATCAACAAGCAGCTAAAATGGCATTGTTGAATAAAAACAAGATTACATTACGTAGCAAATCGGCAGAACGTGACAAATACGAACAAGAAAATTTGTCATTAAAGAATCAGTTAACCGAAGCCAACAAAAAAATATCGAAGCTGACTGCTGATATCGAAAAGAAGGGCAAGATGAAATTGGATTTAGAATTTAGAATGACCCCAAACAAAAACAATGCAGAATCGAGTTCTAAACCCACTGAAAATAATGAAATGGTGAGTGAAAATTATTTTCCCAAAAAAATCGTTCTGAACAAATTTCAAGTTGACTTCTTTCTCGCACAATTTATGAGTACTAATTCTCCAATTGGAAGATGGAACAATAGCTTTATGTTACTTCGTGGTTCAATTACTTTTTATTTTTCTATTAGTAGGCTTTGATATTACTACTGATTCAAAAAGAGCTGCAAAGCATTCAGTAACAAAAGAATACAGTTAGGTTATATTGGTTTAAAGTATTATTGAACTCACGTAAAATAATATCTGAAACTTCATTTCAGTCCAGCTCAGTTCTATTTGTCATAATTTGTCAATTCATTTTCAAACTTGATGGAAATAATGTCTGTCTATAGTCGTTCTTGAAACTAACCTTTAGTTATTCAATTTATTATAATGAGTGTTGATGCACTTAGACTTATCTTTTGCATAATTTATAATTTTCAAAATGTTTTATAGGTCATTAATCAGTTGAAACAGAAACTACAAGCCAAAGAAGACGAGTTCGTAAAATTGGTTAAAGACTCGGCTCAGACGGAGAAGGATTGCAAATCACGGTGTCAAAAAATGGAGGACTTGATTAAGACATTACAGGATGGTTAGTTAACCTTGACTGTATGCTTTTCCCTCTTTTATGAATGTCCGAATTTTAAATTTAATTTTTTTTTTTCAAACTTTCAGATTACAGAAAGTTAAAATCTGATTATGATGTTTTGTACACATCAAATTTAAAAACTGTGGCTCGTTCTCAAGATTTAGAAAAAGATCTGATGGGACTAGAAGTAAGTATTTTGGCAAATTTTATTTCTTAATTTTTTCAATTGGTAGATTGATTTCATGATATTTAACTTTTTTAGGAAAAGTACAAAAAATCTTCTTCAAAGAAAGACTGTAAATTGGAAAAAAGCTGGACTGAACTGAACATGAAGGAAAAAGATATCAAGGAACTGCGTCAAGAATTGAAGATTGCTGAAAGTAATTTGCGTTCAACTGAAAATGAAATCCGAGGATTAAGAGAAAAACTGAGAAATACTGAAGATGAGTCACGAAAGCAGTGCATGGAAAAGAATAATATTTTAGCCGAAAAATTGAATGAAATTAGAAGAAAAGACGATGAATTACAACTTACGCAAGAACAGCTAAATAGAAAGGTGAAGTGTGGATTTTACAAAATCATAATTTGAATAATTCTTTTTATTAATTTGTCAATAACCTTATCTCAAATCTTATATTTCACAGGAGAAACATGAAAGAGCTCTCGAAGCCGAAATTGGAAAACTTAAGGACCAAGTAACGGCTAAAGACAAGCAACTTTCTGATTTAAGTGAACAAATGGGCAAAATGAACGAGGACTTGTTCGCAAATCTCGTTTCAATCGAAGAATTGAAAACTCTGATACACGAGAAGTCCTCCAAAATCACGATTTCTGAAAACGAAATCAGTATTTTGAAAAAAGAACTGTTCGAAAAATCGCAACAAGTGGTGTCCATTCAGTCTAGCCTAAGCAACAGCGATAAAGAAAAGAAGAGACTCGAGTCCAAAATCGAATCACTGCTGAACGAAGTTAAAGAAAGTAATGCTATCAAGAAGAGAGAAATCGAGGTAAAATGCTCGGTTGATTTTATTTTTGAAATTATTCCTTTATTGATGAAATACCTAATCATTTCAGTATTTCGGTTTTAATTTTCAGTCTAATAAAATTGATTCAAAAGAATTGTTGAAACAATTTGAGAGCACTGTTAGAGATGTTCTTAAGGAAAACTTGGGAAACAAAGAAAACAAAGCTCCAGATTTCGAATCCATGATTAATACTGTTCAAAGAAGTATGTTGAACAAACTTTTAAAATTTTTTTTTCTCATTCATGCCTGGATATTAATTTATTTTGATTTTTTATATATTAATCTAGAGCTGAGTTTGTTAAGTGAGCGCCCGGTTTTGCAAGAAAATATTAAGAGTGACGTAGATAGCCCTTGCCCCGCTGCCATTCTTGAAGCTCAAGTAAAAAACCATTAAAAATTTGAAATTATTACTAATAATTACTGTGAAAATTATATTTTATAATTTTTATGTTTTTTTTTTTTGAAGATTGAACGATTGGAATCTCAGTTAGATAAAGCAAGAGAAAACGCTGTACTTCAAAGAGAAGCTGCTACTCAAGCAAAAAAAGAATTAGCTGTCGCAGAAAAGCAATTGTCTGATTTGAAAATTGATCTACGTATTGCTCAGAGAGAAGCCAAAACTGCAGAGGAACAAGTAAAATTATTACAGGTAAAATATTGAACAGTATTCCGAATGTTTTTTCTTTTACAATTTTTTTAAATGAAAAATTATTATTTTTTGATACATTATTATTACAGAAATCCAAATATGAATACTATAAAGAGCTGAAAGAACAGAAAGAAAATTTGGAAATCCAACTGAATAAGGATCAAGCAAAGCTGAAACAATTTGAAGAAGAAATAGGAAACTTGAAGTATACTTTGCAGACGAAAGATAATGAAATAAATGAAACAGAAGCATCGATGGAGGCTTATTTGGACGAAATTCGCTCTCTCAAAAAGAAAAATGACGAATTTCGGAAGGAAAAGTCGAAGCTTGATGCGGAATTGAATAAAAAATCTAAAATAATTAATGAATTGAAAGAGCAAATGGATAATCTTGTAGGCGTAACGAAAGAAAAAGAAGTCAATTTGGACGAAGTGAAGAAGAAGGCAAGTTCGTTAGTTATTATGCTTAATTTGTTTGTTTTGGTCAAATCGTTTGTAAAATTGGAACTTTCGATTTTTTAAATCAAAATAAGTATAGTTTTACAAATTAAAGTGTATTTGTTTTAATTTACAGGAAAATGAATGGAGAAACAAATACGTGAGTTTAGAAAAAACTGTTTCATCTGTTAAAGAAACGTGTGTTCTTCTGGATAAGCAAGTCGAACATTTTGAAAATTATTCTCAATCGCTTGCTGAGAAAATAGAAATTCTTAAGCAGGAGAAAACGGAAATGAGTGTAAGTTAATTTTTATAATCCAAAATTTAAAATTCTCTCTGAAACTGAAAATTTCTGTTGGTTGTCATATTTTTATTCATTATTTCATTGTCTAGGATCAACTGAATTCTGCGGAGGAAGAACTGAGATCCGCTCGAAAATTGATTAACGAAGAAAAATCGTTGAGATTGTTTGCTGAAAATAAAATTCGTTTGCTTGAAAGTGAAATATCGAAAAGAGATGACGAGGAAAATCTATTACAAGAAGATATTTCTTATAAAACAGAGCAGCTGCACAAAGCGGAGGAGAAAGTAAAATATTTACTATTCGTATAATTAGGAAAAGTTTTTTCTTAATGAATTGAGTCCTATTTTATTGATATCGAGATCTTTAACTTTTCTACAACTCACCACGTTTAGATTTAAAGCTATATTGGTAGGTTTCTCTTCCAGCCCTTTGTCTGTTTTATAACCATACTCGTTTTATCCGCCTAGAAAGTGAAAAGCACGTAACAGTAAATCAGGGTTAACATGCTTTAATTGATTTAAAAAATTCTCAAAAACAATTTTTTTAAATCCGTCGAGTGTAGTGTTCATTTATGATTATTATTTTTGCCTATTATTATTTTATTTTCCGCAAATGTCTTTCTTCTCACACACTCAACTTGCTATAACTTGAATATCGAGAAAAAATAATCACGTGGGAGTCGGGTTTTCTTCCTGTTCATCATTTCTAACAGTTTTAGTTAGATTAGAATGATGGAATAAAACGCAGTTCAGTATATTTAACGTTAGTAATAAAATAATCATGGCTGCTCGTTATTTATCAATTTTTCTTATCTCCAGGTGAGACAGTTGGAAGATTACATAGCAACGGCGAATGAGTCCATGGAAAAAGGTTCTCAATACACTGACTTCATGAAAAAAGAAATAAACTCACTAAAACACGAACGGTCAGAATTATTAACAAATCTCCATAAATTGAAAGAAGAAAACGCTGCTCTACGAAAGGAGCTTAAAGAAGCTACGGATGATTTAAATGTAAAATTTTCGCCTTTGAAGGAACGATAAGTTAAGCAGTTTTTTCCAATAATCAATCAAAACATTTCAGGATTTGCAACAAGCTAATGGAGAATTGCAATCTGTATTAGCCCAAGTGGAGAGGTATCATGAAACTCGTCATCTTCAAGACAATACCACTCTCCAACAACATTCTAAACTTATCGAATTTCTGCAAAATAAATATCAAGATGCTACAGCTACCCGAAACAAACGAACTTTCGCCGATATTCTATTTCGATCGAAGGGAAAAGAAAATCTGTACCCAAAGGTATGAAGAAAAAATTATTTTTGTTTGGCAAAAAATAATTAGGTACATTCTTACCATAAATTTTTTCATAAAAAAAAAATTATCTTTGTATTTTTAGTTGATGATTATTTGGTATTTGATGAAAAAAATTATAAATGAATTATATAAAAGTCTTCATTATCATAGTTCACCTCCATTAAGAATTTTTGAAAATTTTTTTAAGGGTGCGTTTCATGCACGTACCCAGTTTTACATATAGAAATTATTAATTTTTAAAGGAAGTCTGGCAAATTCGAAAATTTTGTCATTAAAACTTTTAAGTTACGATCGGCATTCTAATTCGTAATACCACCTTCAGTACCTAAATATCCATTTTAAAATTTTATTTCTAGGAACTTGAAAATTTATTGCAAATGGAAAGGAGTAAATCGAAAGGTCTTGCGGAACAACTATATCAAGCCCAAATCGAACTCATGATGTTGAAAGGAGAAAACGTATCGAAGTGTTCGTCTCCTAAAATGACTTCAGAATATGAGTCTTGTGTCAGTCGATCAACTTCTGGCAAGACACAGCCAATTAGTTTATCCAATTTTTCCGAATCAGAAATCCCCATCAGTGCTCGGCTAAAACATAACATTCCACACAAGTAAAAATAATATCGATGAAGAATTTGTTTCAGTTCTAATAATTACGCTGTTTTCATTCTTTCTAATCTTGAATTTTTTCATTCAGATTTGAGACTAAACTTTGCACAAAAACTGGTTGCAAATGCATTGCCTGCGGACAACCTATTGGTTTTGGACACAAAATGAGTAATTGCAAGGAATGCCACGTTTGGAGTCATGTTTCTTGTACGATTAAAGTGGGACCCACTTGTGGACTGTCATCAGCCTTGATCGATCAGTTTTCGGCTATAAGTAAAAACCCTGTTCAGTTAGGAGCATCTTTGGGATCCACGGTGAAAAGCGATATAGAAGGAACTATTCGAGTTTTAAAGTAAACCAGTATTTTTGTCGAAGAGAAATTTCAAGATTATTTAGTTTTTTACCTAATTAAAAAAATTTTTAGGAGTAAAATATGGGAAAAAACTGTCATCATTATTCAAGATAAACAGTTGTGTTTGTTTGACAAATCGAAAACAACGTCAGAGTCTCGAGAACAAATTTCCTTGGATACCATTCTGAGTGTAGATGATGAAAAAGATATGCTGCTACCTGCTTTTCAAAATGTTACCGACGCCGAAAAACGTTGTGTGTTCAGGGTCGGTTTGACATTTTTGCATCATTCTATTTGGATGTGTTTTTTAGTCGTATTTAATTTAATTCACGAGTTTATTGTTTTTCAGTTGGTTTTTCGTACTGCCGAAAAAACGGAAAGAGTCGTTTATATGTTGGCTGCGAGTGAAAATGAAAAAATTAACTGGATGAGTGTGCTGAAGCGGAATATTCCGAATTCACCGAGGCATGTTTCTTTCGTCAAGAATAAAGAAGACTATTTTAAAGGGAATATTGTATGCCAATTTAGTACCTCGGATTCATTATGTGTGAACCAAGTACTGCAGTTGTCTTCTGATGTGAGTATTTTAGCAGGTTTCACTATAAAAGCGTGCTTATTTTATGTATTTTTTAATGTCATTACTATTTTAATATTGATTAATTAATTTTTATAGCTCTGTTTGTTGGCGGCAAATGAAGGTCTTTTCTCTTTGAAACTGAAAGATAACTGTAACTCAGACAAACCTTATTCTCCAGTTAAAATCGCTGGCATGGACAGAGTTACTAAAATGAAGTTACTTACTAAACTTAAATTTGCTGTTGCAATTTATGGTACGTATTTTTTTTCTTCAATTTACATTAGGGATGTACTCCATCCAAAATACAAGTCTCGAATCGATGGTACTTTTGTTGAAATAATTGGTAAAAAATGTATGTGACATTGTACAAGTAATTGGCCAACCCCAGCGAATATTATGATCAAGTAAAATCATGCAATGTAATTATAGTGCTTTATTTTTTCTAAGAAAATTAGGAGTAAAAAATAACGAACTTCGTGTATTTTCTATATTGCTCGTATTTTTTTAAATACTTACACGGGATTTCAAATCATGCCCTGAGTTCTGACCTAATTTATTCAAATACTTCAGATTATTTGAGTAAAAAAGATGTGTCCTTTTCTCAGAATTTCAATCTCATTTTTATTCTGTACCCTACATATGATGAAAATAGAGACTTTTCAACAGAATGTAGCTGAAATTTTACATGTTTTTTCAGAACTAATAAAAGGTAGTCTTAAGACCTTCTTCTCTCTAAAATAATATGAAGAAAATACATTTTAACGAACGCGAGATAACCGAGTTGGTTGCATTATGAGTGACTGAAATTATGGTTGAAAAGGGGCCCAGTATTTATAACTCTGAAGCAGTATCTCTTGCCAAAGCTCTTTTTTTTGGTCTGGTGAAGCGTACTTTTAATTTGGCGGTTGTCCACCAAATCATCATTAATTCAGTTCTTGCGATTTTATTTTGACATTTCCAGATGAAAATGACGTTTTGACAAAATGCGATTTGCGAATGTTGGTTTCTAATGCGGAAGCTGCAGAATGTGCTTCGCCTTACGTGTTGACTTCAGAAGTATCAAATACCGTTTTGAGTTTCAAAAATTGCCGCCTTTTTGACATTTCATCGTGTAACAGATTTTTGGCGGTCGCGAATTCCTCTTATTTAATGTAACATTATTTTATATGATTTTTAATACGGTACCTATTAATTGCTTTAAATTCGCTATAAAGGCTCCCTGAATTTTTACATTTTTTCAGGTTACTCGAATGGAAAGATAACGGATATGATGTGATGAAGTATAAGCGCAAGATCTCTGATGTTCGGTGTTTGTCGTTTACGAAAGAATCTCTGTTGTTTAGTTCTGCAAATGAATATTTCAGCATTAATTTAAATACGTATACTGAAAATAGTAAGAACAGTATTTATTTTTTCTTATGATTTCACCTCTGACCAGTGTGACTGTAACTTCTTTAATGTGTTTTCAGAATTGAACCTTTTCAAATGTGTTTATGATTCCACCCTCAAATTATGCGAACCTGAAGCGATTATTAAAATTTCTGCTGATTTGTACCTGATGTGCGATAAGTTGTTCGGCATTTTTGTAAATGGTGAAGGAAAGCGCATCAAATCGGCGGAGACACTGAGATGGCCTTTACCGCTGAAAAATATCAGTATGTATTCGCAAATATTTTGCATATTATGTATCTTTAAACAGAGTACAAAACACCTTCTAGAAATGTTTGTTGAATACGAGTACATTCAGCCAGTTTAATCCAATTGTAATTTTTACTAAACTAAACCGCTTGTGAAAAATTCTCTTTTGAAAAATTTTTCGAACTTGACGAGTTGTTTTTAAAACCAACTCTTAATTGTAGTAATTGAATTTTGTATTATAAGATAATGCATTTTTTTATTCATCTTATACTACGGAATTAAAAGTAGTGTTCAATTTTTAAGTGTAGATTTGGTAAAGTTTAGAAAATGGTCAAAAAAATTTGGCGTGTATTTATATAATTTTTTTTTGTTTTTTAGTTTACAATAAACCATTTTTATGCATCGCCCATGAGAACAGTATATCATTGATATATTTGCCTTCTTCCACTGAAAATCCCGAGGAAAAATTCAAATTCATTATGATCAATTTCTCTAGTCCGTCAATATTGGGTACGTTGTTTAAAAATTGATCGAATCATGTTTTTCCCTTTTGATTTTTATGATAATTTTTTGTTTTTAATTCTTTCAGGAATTGTAAAACGTCCAGTTCGTGGTATTTATATAAGAGAAATGGATTCGAAGGATCACCAAATAGTTTTCTTAGATCCGATCGTGTTCATGAGGAAAAACCCGAAACAAAGTTGGTCGTCAATCAGTACGCATTCTGGAGGCGAGACGTAAGTTTTTAGAACATTGAAAATGCTGATTTTCGATGATAGTAATTTGAATAGAAATAAATCTTCCCTCAATTTTCTAGAACCGACGATGATTGTATTCAACAAGCACTGAACATAAGTGACGAAACTGATATCAGTTTGAACTCATCGATATTGGAGGACAGTTACGAATAAACTGATATGAACTCATCATTGTATCTCCTTATAATGCAAATAGTATTCTTTTTTTACTAAGTTTATCTTATCTTTTTTTTTTTGCAATTTTTAGACCTGGTCATAATTTTTTACGTGTTACATTTTATATTGTGACGTACATTTTTTGTAAATTTCCTTATATTTTTTATGTCCGTAATTTTTTAGCATTTTAATTCATAATAATTTTCATTCTTGCCGAATTTTCTTTCAAATCTTTTTTTTCTCTCATGTATAAGAATTACGTTTAGAAAATGGTGTTAAGAGTAAGGTACCCATATTTTTTCACATCCATGACTGTATCGATATTGTATAAATATTATAAATCGTATTGTTACGCGTGTTATTATTTGTTCAGTTGGAAAAACGAATTCAGTTCCACTTGTACAGCTTTTCATTTGAGAGATAGGTAATTGGCTATTATTCCAAATTTCAATTTGAAATGAATTTTTCAGTTTTACAATTAACATGTTGGTGCATGAGAGAATTCGAAATTTCAAGTCAGTGTGACCACTCAATGTTTTCAAAATTTACTGCCTAATTTTGAATGACGTATATAGAATGATATAGAATGACTCACAGGTTTCTTGTCATAGGTTACACCATGGGAATGTGATTGTGATGCACCCATTTTGTTTGTTTTTGGTGACTGATAAGTATTTGGTCGAAAGCTTATGTTATGTTTCTCTGTTCTCATTTGTACTAATTTCAGATTTTCAGCAACAGGAAATTTTGTTCTACTTTAAACGTAGGTTTAAATCACATTCGAAATTTATTCTCGAACTTTACATTGGTTGCAGTTGGGATCGAATTAATGGATGATATCAGTTGACCCACTAAAACGTAATATTCAAATATGTCGGAAACTTATGGTATGTATTCGAATTTTCAAGTATTTACGTAGTACCTTATGTTTCTATCCTATCTGCCTGGAAAATTGAACATTGCAACTGATTCAGGAATTCCTTTTTGTTCCAGATTATATGTTGAAATTCTTGATCATTGGCAGCGCAGGTAGTGGAAAATCATGTCTATTGAAGCAGTTCATAGAGAAGAAATGTAAGCGATTTTCATTTTTCACCAATGCTCATCTTGATTCACGATAATAATTATTTTTACTGATGTCGAAGTTCTTCCGGTTTGAGCTCTGCCTGGCTTTTCAGAATTACGACTAGTAACTACTCTTTTCTTTGATTAAGTAAAGTACTAATCTGTGAGAATCTGATGAACGTCATAGTTCGTCTACTTTCGCTTATATCCTGGCATTAACCTTGACACTCTGAGACTTGCAGATTTTTTGTGTTGCTTCATCAAAGGTTGCTTTTCACTCTTGAGAATTATTGAGAAATGCAACCAACAAGCTGAATCTAAAATATACGAACAAATTTTTGAACTGTGAAGAGAATATAATTATAATTTCTATCGTCGTCCTGTAATATTGTTTGAAATTTTCAGTTCGTGAAGAAGGTGGTCATACCATCGGTGTAGAATTTGGATCTAAGGTTGTGAATACTGGAGGAAAATCTGTAAAACTACAGATATGGGACACCGCTGGACAAGAAAGATTCAAGTATGTTCAGAAAGTGTTGTCGTTTGTATTTTGTTTCTCTTATTCTACAATTATTGAATCTCATGGGATTTTTAAAATTCAAATATAATTTGCAGGGCTGTTACGAGAAGTTATTATCGTGATGCTGTTGGAGCTCTATTGGTTTTTGATATCACAAACAGAAATACATTCAATGCTCTTCAAAACTGGTTAGAAGACGCACGTACCCTCGCTAGTCCGCACATAGTAATTCTTTTGGTCGGAAATAAAAAAGACCTCGAGAGTGAACGCGATGTTACTTTCTTAGAAGCGAGTCAGTTCGCTCAAGACAATGGTATTTGTTGCGGTGAAAACCTGCTTATTTTATTTTATATAATTCGTTGCTTTTGTTTTACGTGTGTTTCATTTTTTCAGAGCTTATTTACATGGAAACTAGCGCAAAATCCGGAGAAAACGTCGATGACGCGTTTTTATGGTGTAGCAAAAATATATTAAATAAGATTCAAACAGGTATGATTTCAATTCCATTTACCATTCTTGAATTATAGTGCGAGTACGTAGTGAAATCTTACTATGGATGATTTAAAAACTATTTTTTGAGAAACTGCTTCTTTAAAACAAATAAAGTCATCCGCTTAGAGATTATATTTTAAAGTTATTTGATAATATTTTGAAAACAGGTATCAGAAATATATATTTAGAAAATATTATCAGGATACTTGAAATGGACCTCATTACAATTCGTATGAATTTGCGAATGACTAACGGTATTTTTAACTGGACTTTAAAATATTGGTGAAGTTGGAAGTTAATTTCGAATAAATTTTCACAGGTGAAATCGATCCTGAAAGAAGTACATCAGGTATTCAGTACGGCCATCTTGGTACTAGACGTTTAACAAATGCTGGCCAAAACTCACCCAGAGGCTGCGCTCTGTGTCAATCGTAAAATTGTTTCAACTTGAATTTTTCGTTTAGCATCTTTACATACATTTTATATACCTATATCTATACGTGGTTTCAAGGTGCACAATTATGTTTAAAATACGTGTTTATGTCTTAAAGGGAAACTATGAATGTATTGTTGTTCGCGTTTTCTTCGTCGTCATTCCCTTTTAATATAGAACTTGTCTATTCTCGAGTAGAATGCGGGAAAAATTTGATGGTATTCCATTAATTTCTAAATGACTTTAGCGATAAGTTCGTATTAACGCCAAATACCTATTTCCACGTTTATTAGAAGTTGTAAAAATGGTAACCCTAATCAGTTCCATTCTGTTCTTGATAGCGACTTTATTACCAACCTAATTAAATCGGAGTTTTTAACGGGTAATTTATGTTTGAAAAGTTCGATAATTAAACTCGAGGAATATCGTAAAGTTGTTGAACATCTTGGAGGAATTTTTATTTCATTTCAGTTTTATAATTTTTTTCTCTTTAATTTCATTTTTAATGTTACGCGTTAAATAAAACTGGAAACTAATACAAACTTTGTTTTTTGTTGTAGAAAATTTAAATCTAATTTATCCAAGAAGGGTATAATTGTCTCAGATTTTTTCATTTTTCTGTTGGTATTTATTTACTCAATCTAAAATTTTCACCATTAATGGGTATAATAAAGTATAAATTAGATCCTCCATTTTGTTGATATGATTTTCATAATTGTGTGAGTGAATTGAGCACCCATAATTTTCTGAAAACGGTTAGATCCATGAAATTCTGTCGTAGAGCTTTTTGAAAAAACGTAATATGTCTGAAATTTCTAATAAACAGATTCCGCATTTTGACTTTTTAGGTAGGTGTATCTATGATAAAATTCATTTTTTGCAATCGTAGGCCTAGAAATGCGTATTTATGACCTATAGTAGCCAAAAGAAGAAAATATTTTAAAAATATTTGAATATCCACCCCTCAGCATTTTGGACCGAAAGAAAAATAAAATAATTTTTTGTTGTAATACCAATGTAAAGTTTAATGACGGAATCGCTTAATTTTAAGATCATCAACACGCCATGATTGACGAAATTATCTCTCGTGAGAGATGGAATATAAACAAACGATTCAATTTCGTGGTAAAATTTATAACTGAATTCTATTAATAATTAATCTGTACCTTACAAAAATTCGTAATCCAAAATAGGCATTTCATGATTATCATCCTATAAGAAAACATTTAAATTAATTCAAAACGGTTCGATAAAATTTAAATGGATCCTTTGAAAAATTCGAAAATTATTTTAAGATCATCAAAATATTCAAGAGTTACAATGTTTTACAGGAAACTAGAAAAAAACAAGATTTTGATCATTTTCAGAGACACTTCAGATCAAAGCGAGTGCCTTAGCTTCTGACTCCAAAGCTCGTAAGTCATATTGGTATGTTTTTGCCTCTGCTGGTACCTTATATCTTGGAAGTTTTGTATGCTTCGAGTCAGAGAATTCAGTTCCATCGACTAAGGCCAGAGCTAGATCTCAAGAAATCTCAGGAGGCGAGCTTGGACGCAGACACTAGAAATCCTTTCTAAGTGAATGTTTTTGAAACAAAAATTTTCCACTCTATAATCCTGCTCATAAAATGTGTTCGCATTTAATATGATTATGTACACGCCACTCTACGCCACTCGCAGTTCAAATGAAACTCTCGATTGATGACACCTGCATGAAAGTTAATCTACTCGAGGCTTTTTTCTGTAGCAGGATTACAATACCCCGATTTCCGAACCCCGCTATATCCCAAAAAAACTGATCGACCAAGTTTTTAAGTTGAATTGTTGTTTTGGTAGCTTCCTCCTGATGCTGAGCCAGATTAAAACATGGGTAATAATTATTTGGGACCTCGAAAGTTTTATACTTGAACCAGCGACCAGCATATTATTAGATTCTTTTGACATTGGCATTTTTCTGTCTTCTTTTAGATTTTATGGTTAGTAGTTAATCCAATTTTTGTATTTTTTTGGAGATTTTCGCGGAAAACCAATTTTTTTCATACTAACACTAGAAGTACCAAGTGGCGTTCATACATGACGCCACTCAAAATTTTGAGATGGACCCATGAACGGAACAATATTTTGAGAAACCGTGACTTGTGTCATTCGACGCCACCAGGTCCTTAGACTGAGGTTATTCTTGTGGCGTCGTATATGACACCATCGGGTCCTTTGAGTAATCGAGTGAAATCTGGTTTTTCTGGAGTTAAAATAATATAGTACATAGAATATGTTCTTACTGAATCAGTGAAAAAACTAATAAGTATCTTTTTAGGACTTAATAGGTTTTGGACTTAAGTCGGCCAGTACCCTCCACTTGTAACTCTCAATCACCTACCATGTCTGAGATACTTTAAGCCTGTTGTTCTTCAATACATATTAACAGGTAAGTAATAAAGGATTAGCTAGAACTAGAAGGGGTGTATCTATGTGTTTGTGTTAGTAAGATACCTAATCAGCCATCTAGCCACCCACTGCTCTTCAGGTGGGATTAGACTATAGTTTTATCTAACAATTTTCACTACAGTTGAACAACTCTGTAGGTAGATTTTCTATCAAACTTGTATTTCTTCAACCGTTTACCGTTGTGTCCTCTCATACGATATTATTTTCCTCTATTTACCGTATAGTTACCATCTCGAAAATGAAGTTAGAAAACCTCGTGGGGTTTAGTATATCCTCGCTAACGTATAATATAATTTTTTAGGTTTGCCATTATTTGCGTGGTTTAGTATGGTCCAATCTTCTCGTTTATGATGCACAATACGCGTATTGTATTATATTCGGTGGTACGTTTTTATTCGCTCATAAAGAATCGTATGAAATATTTTTCATCGTATACTACGTCGAATGGCAAATTTTATCATTTAAAGAACGTTAATTCTACTAAAAGCGACTTTTATGCACTCTATAACGTTGCAAAAAAGAAAACGAGGATCAGAGATAAAGAAAAAAACTGAAAAAAAAAGGAAAAGAATTTAAAAAAAAAAGGAGAAAAAGCAGAAAAAAAGTACTCGAAATATAATAGAAGAAAGTCAGAAACTGGAGATGCTCTACTTCTAACGTTTGCGGATAAATACCGAACCCTCCTCCCCCCACCATAAGGAATTACTGAGGGGCGCAGGCGTCGGAAAAACTCAGCCTCATCTTGGAGCCGGCGTTAACCCAGAATGTGTAACAGTGGTTATCACGAAAAATAGGCTTGTCGTTTGTTATCATCAGTTCGTAAATATTATTCGCGAATTTTGTGTGGTTTTGTGTGTGCGTGCAATTAATTTCATCTCTTTCGCTCTTTTCTATCTGCTTGCCAAAGGTCGATCTCGATTCTCATTTTGGTGAATGGTGCGTTTTAGTGAAAACTGAAAAGTGCGTGTCTTCGCGATGCATTAGACTATGTGTAATTAAGTGGAATTCGTACAATAAGGTGAGATCATTTATTTTTATGCTTTGGTTATTGTGTCATTTTCTTCCATTGCTTATACAGGGTGTTTCGAAAGTTGATCATACAGCCTGTAATTCGAGGAGCTAAGTGGAATGAATACACTTGTTCAGGACCTGAGAACCTTAGCACTAAAATTATCACGTTTTAATGTACTCTTGAAAAGACCTGGTGGTGTCAAATATATCACATCATTTTCACAAACGTACCAGAAAAAACCAGGTAGCGTAATATGTGATAAAATCAGGAGTGATCGTTATAATATATTCATGTGTTTATGATAACACAATTTTTTCTCTGCTCAAATGAGATTAAAAAATAGTCAGCACATTCAGAATTGTATGGTACAGTATTTGAATTTAGAGTATCCATATTATTTAACTATAAAAATTGCTCATTTGGGTAACTCATGATAATACATATTATAGTGTTGCATATAATATTTGACTTGACACCTTTTCGTAATTGTAGTCATAGAGAATCAAATCCCAAATGAGTGCTGCAGTGAAATTTGTTTGATGTAGTTTACCATGTTTTGTCTGCCAAACTTTAGTTGGTTCGTGGGATTTTTTGCTTGCATTTGTGTGGTGTACTTACGCACTCCACACTAATGCACACAAAATTAGTATGCAACAGTGATACACCTAGACCAACATTGTGGGGAGAAGGGGTTCATGTGACCAAAATACTCAATTTTTTCTGTCACCACTGACCTGAGCAGGATTGCCAGGTCAAAAAGAATAAAAAAAGTCACCAAAAATTGAGCCACTAAAACAATATACTTACAAAATTTAGTACACGTAAAATACCTATAAGTTTTTTTTTTTTGGCCAAAATTTTATGAAAAAACACCCAAAATATGAAGAAATAAACATCTAAGTTGATTAAGACAGGGAAAAAACCACCAAATTTACTAATATCGAGGGTTCCGAAGTTTCTTGCATTTTTTTTTTCGGTTCTACAGGGTGATTTGAGATTTGAACGCCCCCCGCTCCATCTGTTGGTATTTCAGCTTGATTTTTCGAAAAAGGTTTTGGCCTCTGCATTTATAATTTTTTCTGGGAAGTATCGTATGTAACCCCACACAATGTTTGTAATATCAGACATTCAAGTGAACCCGGATTTAGAGTGAGATATGGAATTTCCAACGTTACTGCCAACATGAAAAGGCTCTTGGAATAGTACCAAAGGCAGAAAAAATTATTTATTTGATTTTTGAAAAGTCATTCAATGCTTAGCTTCGGCTAATTAATAGTTCTTGAAATACGTGTCAAAACATCCAGTGGGATCTGAAGTATCAAGCTATATGTATAATTTTGTCACTTTCTTAAATTCATGACACTTCATGGGCCTTATTTAGTGGCCATCGCTATGATTATTTTATTGCAAAATATTAATAAATTGGAATCACATTTTTTGAAATAGCTATACATATAATCCATTTTATAGTTGAATTCTCTGATTGAAACAAATCATATTCTTTACCACCTCAAGTTAACACAAAATTACAATTTTATTGTTATTGGCAGCAAATATTTAACTGCTTGAGGTGTTAATACAAAAGAAACTTTATTGTTTTGTTTTTGTTGTATCTACCATCAGCATCGCTTTAAATTCTTTCACTGAAGTAACAAGTAACAAATAGAGGGGCAAAAAAGTAGAAAAAATCATCCATTCAAATGTGTCTCCGCAAAAGAATATTTTTGTGAACAAAACAAACAACCCTTCGCTTTATACTCGTACCTACGTAAAGTATGCCTCAAGTTCTTCATTCACCCATCCTTTATAAATGTTTTTAGATCCGGTGGAGGCGGGAAAAAATGAAAGAGAAAAAACAAAGGAATAGGTACTTTTTCTTTCCGCAAATAACTGCACAGTACGTATATGAAAAATGAAAATTCAAACAGAATGAAAATTCGAACACGAAAAATACATAATATTATATTATGCGAGCAAGAATCGCCGACAATGAGTTATTTCAAACAGTTGTTCGCATTTCAGTTTTCAAAAGTATTAACGTTCCTTCTCATTCGAAAATTTGCTAAAAAATCTTGTTAAAACTTTTTCTGTGCTTTCAAAGTAGCAGTTTATAGGAATAGGAGAGAAAACAATGCAGGGTCTACAAAGTTTTCATTTTTTTTACCGAAAAATGATTTTAAATACATAAATAAATATAATGAAACTCTGTCAAAAAAAAAAAATTCTCAATAGAATTACTATCAGAAGTTTGATAAAATGCTATGTCCGGACATATAGTTACGTTTACCCAGATAATTTGTATTTTCATTCATTAAGATTCCAATTTCAATAATATTTAAGATGTCATAAAAAACTGACAGGTTACGTCGCATCCAAGGCAGAATTGGGCAAATATTCCATGAGTCTGGTCCAACTTTTCTATCATAATTATTTAATTTAGACGTACGTATATTAAATTAAAGGTTTTATTTTTTTACTTTTTTTCTCTCTTTTTTTTTAAAAGTATTTTAATGATAAATTCTAGGGTAATGCTAGGTTTTCTTTATCTGCTCGTATTTTTTTGTATAGATTATATTTTTATTAATCTTACTGTTCATTGCAAATTTTTTCCTAATTTAATAATTATGATGAAAAAATGAGAATTTTTCTATAATAATTTGAAGAAATAATCATACAGAATTATCATTGACCAACTTAACACTAGCTTCATGTTTAACTTAATATGAGAAGTAAATTTTACGGATTCTGAACTTTATTTCAACTTATTTTAGGCTTAGGATAAATATGCGAGTTTTGAAGGGCACGTAAGCCATTTTTTTTGGATTTTTTTTTGTGTAAAAGATGCGTGCGAAAATGCATTTTAAGGCAGAATTTGCATGAGAATATGCAAATTCAATTTATGGGTATCATTTTGCAGGTATTTTACAGCTGCACCTCAATCTCATATTACTTTCATTTTTATAGTGATTTTACAAATTATATCAATTGAAAAGAAAAAAAAAAATATTCGCAGCATTCTGCCAGTGTTACCATATTGTTGCAAAAAAAGTCTATAATTTTCGAGTTGAAAAAAACGAAAAAAAGTTATAAATACGCAAAAAATTGGCTAAATGGCCAAAATTTGGCAACTTTTGGGAAAATATGCAAAAAAAAAAAATATGCAAAGAAATATATTCCCCTTCAAAATACTGTAAGTATATGAAATATGTAAAATGATATATGTGTAGGTCTGATTTTGACGGGAATTTTCTGAAACGAAAAACGTATACTGGAATATGCCAGTAAAAGAAGCACCAGAAAAAAATAATATGCATTTTTATATAAATCCTTGCCCTTTATTTAATTCGTTTATTATAGTAGATCAGTATGGGTGATAATAACTTCTTTGGATACTCCAGTTTGCCTTGGTGATGACATACCTAAACCCATGAGTTTACTATTGTAAGAGTAAGACCAAATAGTTTACTTCACAATACACGAAAAAAACCAGCTATTTCTTACAAGTGCAAAAATTGTGGCATTAATCGAACCGAACTACCGAAGACATGTGCAGTTTGCAAGAGTATAAAATAGCTTGCTCAATCATTAGAGGGTAACGTGTATAAAAAATTACACACTCCCTTTTTTCCAATAACACTAGAAGTACCTGGTGGTGTCATATACGACACCATTCAAAATTTTGAGATGGTCTTCTCAAAGGACCAATATTTTGAGAACCCCTGACTTGTGTCATACGACGCCATCTGGTCCTTTGAGGTTACTCTTATGGTGTCATGTATGACACCACCAAGTCCTTTGGGTAATCGAGTAAAACCTGGTATTTCTAGTGTTAAAGGTAACATGTGTAAGATATTACGCACGAGCAAATGCTTATTTATTAGTGTGTAATTTTTTACACATATTTTATATGTTACCTTCAATTAAATATAATTTAAGAAAAAACAAAAAAACTATTGTTTGTAAAGCCCAAATAATTTTGCTGTTTCGCTTTTTGGACTACTGGAGCACTTACTCACTGAATTACTTTTTACTAGTCTAATCTGCGTATGTAGTTTTAATGATTTGTCTCAACTTTTTGTCCGACTTTCTATCAAATTCTTTGTTTTTTAGGTGCTAGAAAATGAAATTTTTTCGGACAGCTAGAAAATATGTGAGAAGAAATCGGTAACAGTGAGCAAGTAATTTTTTGCTGTTGAAAATTCAACGGCCTTAGGATCTGAATTTCTGAGTATCACTTGCGGTTATTTCGTCGACGACTTTTGAAGAGATGCAGTCCCCGACGAATTCAGCCTATAATCCATATTATACTCGACGGATAAATAGTTGCCCATCATGAATTCGGCCATGGAATACACTTGATGCGTGTGTTTACCACTCGAAGACAGTCTGAAGGTCCGATCGCCATGACCAGCATAAATCGACTCGGACACAATCAAGATTTGGAGGAGATATCGATTGTCTCATCCAATGCGAATCCTTCGCAAGTTATTTATGGATCTGGGCCCCACACAGCCAATGGACCACGCGTCGTGCCAGGTAAGAAATTTTTCGTATTTTTAGTTTTAATTCTCGGATGATTCAGATTATGCAACCAAACTTACATATATATGAAATATGTTACATATTTACAAACGTGCAGGGAAGAGAACAGACGTTGCTAATCACAGGGCATAGTACTGAGGTAAAGATGATATTTTTATTACCTCTTATCTATGTGACTGGCAGGCTTGCTTCATATTTCACATATTAAGAGGTTGAATATCTTCTGGGGTCGTGTAGACCCCAGATCGCTCTATAAGGCGCGAGTCTCTAGATTTTATAAAATATATTTTCAAGTTTCACAAGCTTATTGTCACACTATACTGATGGTAAAAAATAATACAATAGTAGATAAATGTACTTTTAGTATAGGAATTGAGCTGGTTTTATTCTTTTTATCTTCTTGTAGCCTCGGTTACGACTACCTATAGCCTATGTATTCTCTAGCGAAAATGTTTTTGTAAACTTTATGTCAACTATATGATCGATGTGAAGTAAAAATGCAAGAAGTTTTAAGACGCAGTAAGGTAAATAGAATAAGAAATGAAATGGTGCGAGAGTGCGAGAGTAAGGAAAGATATGGCTTTTTTCTACGTCGAGATAAAGCGCGATATGAAAATGCAACGAGTATCAGCTTCTCCGAAGCACAATACTGAATAAAAATTGACGTTTATCGATCTTATTTCCATATAGCTTTTACTCCATCGAGAATGGATGACGTTTTTTGAAACTGTTCTCTGTTCTCTGAAAATCTGTAAAGAAAAATGTTTGAGATGTTGAAAAAAGTTTTCTGATTGCATAATGACAATGCTTCAAATAACTTCAACAAATAGCATTGGTACTCGTTTGCTCAGAAGAAAACGTAAACCTTTAAATAAAAGTTTCTCGAGCTTTTATTGCGGTGAATATTTGAGAGAAGTTGTCAAACCATATATGATTCATGATATTCGTAGATGGGAAAAATTGATTCTAGACAGTCATCAAGAATTGGCTTTGGTTTTAGATGTATGATAACGCTTCAAAGCGTTCGATTTTTATGGTTGCTCACTAACAAAATAAGCTATCCTGTCTTACAGATTTTCAATTTTTGGCCGATTTAAGATTATTTAGGTCCATAAACAAACATAATTCAAACGTAAAGAATGGGTGATAATTTTTTGGACAGACGTAGAAAGTTTCAAACTTGGGCTGTCGATTAACACTAAAAAAAAAACAGGTTTTACTCGATTACTCAATGACCAGGTGGCGTCATATTTGACTCAACAGTAAAAGAACCTCAAAGGACCGGAGAATGTCATATATGACGCCACCTGGTCCTTAGAGGAATGGCGCATCCAAATTCAAATGGCGTCGTATACGACACCACCTGCTGTTTCTAGTGTTGTGCTATACTTGTCCCATCAGATATGATTTTCAGATTAAAAAAAAAAAAAATGGGGAAAATGTCGTTCAGCAAAAATTATACATGAGAAAAACTGATCAGGAAAAGTGTCCGAGAATCCATAATATGAGCCATACTCCATGAGCTTACACTTTTAAAAATCGTTTTTACGTTTCCAATAGCCTCCTTCTAAATAAATAATAATTTCTGTTCAAAGTCGAAGAACTTTTTAATTCGTTTGTGGTTTTAGATTGCTGTCCTTGGCTGTTTTTGTTTTGTAGTATATCTTCATATCGTCCCTAAAAATTCAAGTTACGTTTGTTTGAATTTGTAAAACGTGATCTGAAAAAATGCTGGAATTAATCGAGCAATTTATTTTTGTAATGGGATGTGTACAGAAGATATTTAATTTTGGGTACGATCGTTCAAAGTGTCTTGACGTCACGAAATCTTTTATGTTAGTAGATCAACGTTCTATATTTTCTTGGATTCCAGTTCCAGTTTCGAAACATTCCTAAATCTTTTATATAAGTATGCCTTTTGCCTTATTCGAACAGCGTTTTTCTTTGTATTCAAATAAAACTGAACTTATCTACCCTCTGGCAGTGAGAGAAATTTCATTTTGATTTTCGCAGTTTAGATAGAAGAATAGAGATTTTTCAATGTTTTTCTTTTGCTTCACGTCTGTATGTACTCGTACCTATAGGAGATTTCGCTTACATGAAATGCTGTCAGTTTATGATTCTATTACTAAGTGAATATTATACATACTCGTAGGGTGGCAAATATCGATAGAATTAATCGACAATTCAAAAATAAACGATTATTTCGATTAATTTTGCCAGATTAATCCATTATTCAACTAATAATCGTCTAACACTGCAGAGGTTGTAAAGAGCTATGGAGGATGAAAAAAAAAAAACCCGAACCAAGAGTTGGACCTTCACATATGCTTGCTCAGCTCAGTGCAATGGAATTTCGCATGAAAGTGTTATTTTGCTCTCCTGTAAAATTTGAAAATGTAAACTTATTCTTTTTTTGGATAGTGCTGTTCGTATAATTATGGTATAGTATATTATACGAGTATCATAATACCATCAAAAGGGCACCATCGTTGTTTTTTGTTCAAAAAATCACTAGCAGCACTGTCAAGAGTGGTCGTGACAGACGAAATGCATTAGCTGAAATTAAAACAAAAGCTCATAAAAACTGTTGACTACGTAGGTACCTTATGCGTTATACGAGTAGTAACAGTAAGTGCCGGTTGCTGGTTACCGAGTTTGACTATGGGTGCAATTTAACAGCTGAAGAAATTTTCCCCCCGCTAATCTAATTACTCGTACCCGGATGCCCTTTTACCGAGTAAAGTAGGGCAGACGAATTCGAGGAAATGAAAATGAAAATTTAAAAAAAGGCAAAAAAGAGAGGATGCAGGATATTATCGTTTCTTATTATAGCGTCTGTTGTTGCCCTTTTTTTGTGTGTGTTATTGTGCGACGTCATAAGTAATGGGCGTTATATCTTCCTATATTGATCAATTCTTATGGCGACTAGTTGTCCTCGCTGCAGTAACCTCTCACGTTGTGTGCTTATCATTGCCAAATTGTTTCGTCCCTTCTTTTTTTATCTGTTACGTGTCTGCAATAGAAATACCGCTTACGGAATATGTTTTTAAAATGCGTGAGCGTTTGTAATATTTACATCCGACTCTTAACAATTTTCCTTTTTTTTTCCCGACGTATTTTGCTGTCGGTGAAAAAAGAAAAAGGGAGAAAAGGAAGGAGCAATTTGCATTTTTTGAATATGATTTTTTTTTTTTTCCCAATTTGACATGTTCATGTTCAGCAACGAGGCTAGAAGATAGCACTTCGACATTTTAAAAATGCTACTTAGGAGCAGATGCTGTGAAGGTGATCGTTTAGCTATAAAATATTGAATAACACGATGTAGGCGAAATATCACATTTTTTGGGCTTAATTATAAACAGAGTTTTTTATAATTAACGCTCAGCAGAAAAACGCATTTGATGAATACTCAAAAATTGAAAAAAATGAAAATACTTTTCCCCTTCTTGTGTAGCAACTAAGAGTGTAAGAAAAAGACAAAGAATGCGATAAATTCTAAATTTATAAAACTATTCAAAACCAAGTATAACTTATGTCATGTAGAAGAAAAATCTTGAAAGTCATGTTAATGCAAGATGTATTATAATGTACAATAATCAATTTTAAAATTCTTGTTTCATTTCATAGTTCAAGTACTTATTTTAAAATGTTTACAAAAAAACTTCATTTGAATGAAATATTTGAATTTTTTTTTTTAAACAGGCCTACCAGCCTTAATAAAATAAAATGAAAAAACAAACAGATTCCTTGTATTCAATGAGAAAAATATGTAAAAAATGTATAATCCTGCATGATACTTCAAAAAAGACGATCACATAATCATTACACACTTTTCCTGTTGAGTGCGAACTTGAGTGTTACATTCCCAATCGAATATAGCCATTGGGAAGTTCATAATTTCAAACGAGAATTTGGAACACCCTGTGTAGTGATTCGGATAAATATGTATAAATTTTTTGCTGAACAACATTAAGGTTGTGAATTTTGTTAAATCCTTTCAACTCGGGCTTTAAAAATATATTACTGGTGAATTTAAGGTTCCTTCGTTCTGTCTGAAGAAAAAACAAATCGCCAATCATCGAAAAACAATTACTTTTCTATTATATTTTCGAACAGAATCATTTTCTTATCTCCAGAGAAACGGGAAAATCAGCGCCTTGAATCGTTCATTTTTTCCTATCCCAACTCAATTACGTTTGCAAATCCGATAAAATTGTTTTACCATAAAATTACATTCTGTGCCGGTAAAATCCCTTCAAGATTGTAAAATTTTTTGATTTTTCTCTCTTTTCATCGATGTAATCTCAGAGGAAAAAGGGAAACGTTTTTGGAAATTAAAAGACTAAAATCGAAACTTTGATTCAAAATTGATTTCACGCCTACAGTGTATTGTGTGAAATCGGGCTGTAAGACTTGATTTTTATTTATTTTTTTGTAAATTATGTAGTTAAAGCTTTTTTTCATACGAAAAAGAAGAATTTTGAGTCGCTGCTTCTTTTTCTTTTAGTTCCATAGATTTAATTTCGTTAGCGACTGAGTCCAGGGAGAGACGACAAAAAAAATTAAAAAATGGGAGCTAAAGGGAATAAAACGTTTTGAAACGGATGAAATGAACTTAAATTTTTGGGAAAAAATTAAATTTAAAAATGTTGGTGCTTGAAATTGCATTGGAAAAGGTTAAACGAAAAAATGTTTTTTCTTTCTTTTTAGGGTAGATACGTCTCAAATTTTCCAAGCTCTTGAAGTAGCAATATTTGTCCTTTTACTTTTTGCTTTGGCAAATGAAAAATTACAAACGCCTTCTGAGGTAAGTATTTCAGAAAAAAAAAACAAAAACAAAAAAACTAAAAAGTAAAAATAGCGCTACGATGATTTGTTATTTCGAATGCCTGGCTGGGTTTTCGATATCTAAACGCAAACGACGAATCAATTTTGAAAGAGTACTTTTTAATAATGGTGATTTTTGTTTTATTCTTCGACTTTTTCACGTTATTCTGTCTCTCCTCGGAAGCTCTAAAACGATGGTTGGGAAACCAGAACGAAAAAAAAGGTTATATTTTTTTGCATTCTGAATTTTGATAACGTAGTCGAGTAATAAGGCGTTAAAAAATACGCGTTGCTATTGACATTTGGTGAATTATGTTTGATCGTTCATTCTGACGAAAAATTTTCGAAAATGAAATTCCACATCGAAAGGAAATCTGTATAATATGTTGAAAATTTTGCTTCATAGGCGAATAAATGCCGTATTAAATATGCACCCCTTCGATTGGTGCATTATGCATCGAGTTGGGTTGGTAGCGAGAATCTAATTTTCAAGCAACGTGATTTGATTATTAGACGCGTTTATTTAACTTCACTTCATTCTTGTGTACGTCTATTTTTATAGTTGCCTGCGATAGTCGAATAAGAATTAGCCAATCGCCAATAGGTATTATTATTGAAGTAGGTTGACTGATAAACTCACTGCCCTTAACTAAGATCAGGTGAGACAGACTTGTACAACATGCCTCTCTATCTTGACCCATATAGTGTATGATAAGAAAAAAAAAACAAAATATTTGCTGGTTAAGACAGTGTAGAGCATTAGTAATAATTAAAATTAAATGCAGCACCTATCTTCCACTATCACCTGACAAGTAGAAAACAAAACTATAAAATATCTACTGAGGATGTCCATCGCAGCAATTACAGAAAAGGAACACTCGCTCACTTGTTTATATGTACACTGCCTCACTATCTACTCGATATTATGTAAATATTTAGGGGAAGGTAGGGCAAAATGAACCACTATAGTTACTTTGCATAAAATTATTTTTACTCAACTGGTAACACTGCAAGATGCTAGCAGATTCAAATGCATCGTCTTACAAATCGAATTACTAAAATTAACCATCATAGTCAAAAGTCTTATTATTTTGGAGTTTTTTTTTATTTTCCTTTTGAATTTCCTCTATTTTTTCTCTTCAACTATTTAGGAACCGCACATTCCGTTTCTAAAGAATAGTGTAGTGTGTGTGATCCTAACTGATGTTACGATTTTCTTATTTTTATTTCGTGCTAAAATGCTGCTTGCCTTCACAACCGCATCAAAACTATTTTCGATGTTTCCTTAATTAACGTCCTACTCGGTGTTTTCGAAAAAATATAAGGGCCAAACGTGAAGGAATAAAAAAAAAAAAAACTACAGGCTAGAAAAACTTCTCAGCATCCGATCTTCTCGTCGAAAATTGCGAGAGTAGAGCGTGAGCTCGGTGAGAAGAAAAAACTTAATTATTAAAGAAACAGGTGCCTCATCACAAAAACTCTAACTAGCCCTTATTTCGTCCAAAAATAACAATGTACAGGTTCTCACCGTTGGGTAGGTGGTATCCTTTAAAAGTTATCCTCCTTCGGTTACAAAAGTGTGTGCAGCCAAAGAAAAAATAAATACTGAAAAAGGAAAATATTGCGGAGAAAATTGGAGAGTGTCTACGTCGTTAGCCATCATGGTTTAAATTTCACAAAAAAGAAGGAAAGGAAGCTTCGTAATAATTTCTCTTTCTTTTGTGATTTGAAATTAGAAATCTGAGGAGGGGGGAGAGTTTTCATAGTTCGATCAGAACAGTATAGTCACCCTTATAGGTCGAATTGATAAATTTATTATACTCGAAATTAATATTTACCGAAGTAGGGTACACTCGTTTAAAACTTTATAAACCCGAGTTTTGTTCCCCATTGTAGAATTCACAAAAGTTGGAGAACATTTTCGTGTAAATAAAATGGGCTTCTTAATAAGAGTATATTGTGTTATGTGTACAGCTACTTTGAATTCAATGCCTTTATCTGACTGCTCGAACACTCTTCGAGTTCAGTTATAGCTCTTTTCATTTGAAAACAATTTACAATGTGATTTCTCGCTAAGCACACCGCTTTCACAGACTTTTAAACCTTTGTCAAAAAGATGAGGTTTGAATTGGAAATTAGAACATAGCTTATATTCAGTTGACGTCATAAATTTCACAATAAAATACGAGTATAATATCAGATCTGACAGATACATACTAAGTTACGGGCCACAGTTCATCTTCGTTTATAATGGGAATTTATGTCTCGTCTTTGACTCAGTTTCTTTATGATTAATCAATTATAGTAAGAGGTGAGAGTAAAGAATCAATTCTGGGAAAAGAAGCATTTTCAAAATAAAATTCTATGACTATACACGCATGTCCAAGCGCCTGCCAGAAAGTATCAGCGAAGGGGAGAGGAAAGTAAGAGTATGCACTTATGGGGAAAAGTGCTATATTTTCTCTAATTATGAATGAAAAGTTCTGAAATTTGAATATTTATGTTGTTACCACTACATTCTATTTTATTTTAATTATAGAGATTCAAAAAATTTACTCCCTCGGAAGTTTTTTAATGTAAGAAAATGTAAAATATGTCATACGAGTACTCTTACCTTCCACTGAATGTATGAGTAATAAGTAAATCACTTATTCAGCCATTTTATTTTGAATCTTGTGAGAGCTCATCTATGGATTTGAAAAAGTTTTATAATGGTCTAGAATCAGACTTTTCTAAATTCGCATATAGCATTAAAATGATAAGAACTTTATTCTTTTGCAGTTTAAAGAGCGAAATATTAACACTTCTCCCAGGCAAAAAACTGTAATGCGTTGTCTTATCTTCTGCATGCTTTTATTTTCCTCTCCGCTCAGTCTGAAATCTTATCTATACTTCGAAATATTAGAAATCGAAAGAATTGCGTTTCTTGAAGTCCGTATTTTATTAATCGCATTTTGACTGCAGTTAATTTTCTCGCTCGACTCAGCATAAAAGCCGAACCAGTTGTAAATTGGCACAATTAAAATTACTTTAGTGAAAGCAAATTCAACCCCTTTATCCGTGACCGAATTCTCATTCTGGCAGAATTAAATTAATAGTAGGCCTACATACTATTTAAACTTTTCATCAGAAATATTTGTTGCAAAAAAATTTTGCTTGGAAAAGTCTTTTGTGTGGTTTGTGACTAATGAATTGGGAAATAATTCGTCTGGGAAAGTGTCAGCTGCTGGGCGTTTAATCACGTTTTATTTTCATGCACGAAAGTTGAGAATAGAATGAAAAAAAAAAAAGGTTCGAGTTTCGAAGGAAAAGAAAATGACAAGAAGACAAATGATATATGGTTATATTTTATAACCGAAAATATAATTGATTGATGTACCTGTTGATTGTTTAATAGAACGGGTTACCATTTTTTTTTCTCTCACTACGCCTAATACATGATTATACATGAACTGGTGTGAAAAAAATGATCAAGAGTAAACATACTTCGTATACCTTTACTTTGGTCGAAAATTTACAGTTTTCTCGTTGATATAAAAAAATACTATGAAAAATAAGTGAAGATTAATTTTCCTAGATAAACTGTTTGTGGTTTATTAATTTTCTTACTTCATTTAAAAACCATTTTTGTAAAACTATAAATGTCTTATCTTACAATAATTTCATGATATAATCAGCTTACTTTATCCGAACTAATAAAATATTACTAGGTACTCGTAATTATAATAATTCTTCTCAATAATGAAGTACGTTGTTTATCATCAACGCTTATGTATCCCATTTGTATCATCTTCTTCATTAATTAACGTAGAAGGTTTTTAAAAAAAGTTTTAGTCATACTAACACTTTGACTATAGAATAAATGGACTAAAGACAGTGATAAGAATGTGAAGACATATTAATGTATAATAGTTACGTATTGTAGAAGGGCTACTCTCAAAGAATATTGAAAAACAGTTTAAAGCCTATGAATAGTTTGTCTGAGAAACGCAAGCATTGAGAACTAAGATAAGAATTCAATTTTAAAAATTTAATTATTCATATCCTTGAAATCCCATTCATAATAAATAAAATACTTACTACCTAGCAATTTTATAAATTTCAATTATTGTCATGGAAATTGCTGTTTGCAATATGCGTGTTAAACCCATGAACATTTTTAGATATTGTACTAACAAAATTTATACATGAGTATCTACTGTCCATATAATTTATACAGTCAAAGCGCTAACTTCACAATAATACTTGATTGATGAATATTTTGGATTATGTTTACGAGAAAGAATATTAGAATTTCTTACCAACGTTTTATATCTGTTTCATTTTTATTTCTCGAGTATTTGAGCATAAAGAGTCACTTGAATTGAGATTTTGTTATGAATTTGCTTTCTCTTAATAGGTATTAATTCAAGCCTTTTCTCATTTCTTCCATTTTTTTCTCGCTACTTCCCCTCCATCCTAAATCGTGGTATTTGATTTTGGTTTATTTTACTGTCTTCTTAAAAGCTTATGTCAATGAATTTAAAAGATGAGTGACATTTTGGGTTTCGTAATTTGTCAAAATGGAAAAAATAATTTATCTGTAAATTGTTTCTTGAAGGGATCAATCAAAAATAGAATTTATCTTTAAATTCGAATAGGAATTGATCTTCTGTTTCGCCGTTGAAAATGTGTTAGTAATTGTAACTACGTCAAAAAATTTTCGCTTTTGACAAGTTTAAATCGATTGCCTTAAACAAAGAAGATTCTTTTCTTGGTTCACGTATTTGCAGCTTTAACGCCGGCGAAATCACTAAAAATATGAAATTTGTAGAGTAGGTACGCCTACCCAATTCCAATAATTTTAACAAAATGGAAATAATTCGCCCTATTTATTTATTTTCTTCCTTCTCTGTGTTTGAACAGTATTACATTTTCAGAGAGCAGCCATTTCGGAATGTCACTTTTAAATTATTAAAAATTCTTTTTTTTTTTTTAAAGCAATACCTTACATACTTATGTGTATTTCGGTCGGTTGCTGAATGGATGCTGAATTCTGATTTTTGATGAAAAACTTTCAGAATATCTGCGTCTAAAAAAGAATTTTAACGATCATCGATATGAGAAAGTTGCACTGGAAAAATGGTCGTGTTTTTTCATTCTCTTCAAACGAGATAATATATAGAATAAAAACACTGCACTGCTTCTACATAATTCGTAATGTCGAAGGTTTATTTTGGCACGAACACAACACCAGCCCTAGAGTCAAGTTTAAATTTTAACCTAACAGCCTAGCTTAGCCCATTGGTTGTAATAAATTTGACACCATGCATTTTAGTCAGTATAACGCAGCGTGTTTTGGACGAGATCCAAAAAAAAAAAAAAAAAAAAGAGAAAAAAACCCAGAAAATGTCGTTTCTCCCTTTTCAGGAAATTTCATTCTCATCTTTGTTTCATAGAAGGCATCGAAAATGAACACTGCTCTGGTATAGGCTTTCTATTTTAGTAGTGTATGACAGATTTTTACAGTTTTGCTTGTATACCTACCCTTTTTTTTTTCAATTTGCAACGTTGAAATATGACATTTCACTTCCCCTTTCTACTCTAGGAACATTATGATTTGACCGCTAAGAAATTGACTACAAGCTGAAAATTTGATGTTGGTAGTATTTATTGCCCTTTATAACAAAAACCTCCAAAAATCCGAGTGTCGTCCGAAAACAGTGGAGTCGATATTCTATTATTTCCTACAGCAGATTGGCCTTTTTGCCGCAGAACCATCGATATGTGCCCTCTCTCAATAGTTTTTTGCAAATACGTCTGGAGTTCTACGGCTCAATCACAAAATTACTGCGAACAAAAAATATTAAGCTTCAAAGTTTCCATAAAAAAGCTTATTACCGAAATTCATGTACAGTCACTAAATGACTATAAAATGGAGCTCGAATATCCACCCTATGAAATGACCTGGCAAAAAACAACAAATTGGACAGAATTACAGTCAAAATAGAGAAAACAAAACAAATACACTGCACTGGAGACTTGGGACATGTTATAGAATTATCCATAACCAAATTTTCAGCTTGCAGTCAATTTCTTAGAGGTCAGGTCTTTCAAAAAAAAAAGAAAAAATGTGGACTTATCCTATTCTCGTGTAGCACTGTTCATTTGTTTTCAAGAGATCTAAATTTTAGAATTTCATTTACTTTTCACATTTCATTAAAACTCAAAAAGAAACTGAAGAAATTGTGTGCACATTCGACACATGGAAAATTATCGACGCAAAGAAAATAATGCTCTTAGATGCTCAAAAGGAAACAGAATAAGTTGAAATAGATTTTTTTAAAAACAATTATCAAATTATTAAGTGTGGTCATATATGTGTAGACCTGCAGTTGGTACTCATATCGCACCAATTTTCATCTTCCTTCTTTCAGTTGAAGCAATAAAACGTGTACTGGTGCTGAAACATGAAACGTTTAGTGCTTCAAAAGGAATTTTGTGGAAGAGTCGAAGATAAAGAAAAAATAAATTGAGTTAAAAAGAGAAAAAGGTTTACGTAAAAAGAGGCGATCGTGACGACGCAGAAAGAAATGTACTCGAGCGGAACATGACTAAAATTACGTAAAGGACATGAAAAGAAAAATGGATAAGTGTTAAAGGTGTAATAAAAATTTACCTGTCCGTGTAAAAAGATAGGTAAGAGAAAAAACAAATTCATGTTTTCCGCATTTTCCTTATCTCAACTCCTTTAAACGCTGATTTTGATGCCGAAATTAAGTTACACTCTTCCTTTGAATAATTTATTTTTCCTTTGTTTACCTACTTTTTCGATTAGCCTTTGGCATATTTTTTTTTACCTGATTTGCATAATAATTTGCGAAAAAAGAGAAACGTTTATTTACCCTCGTTATACAGATCCGAATGGGAAATTTTCTGATTTACAATCCCATTTCATCCGTATTTCGCTCTCATTTTTTCACCCGGGCTCACTATAGACCATAGGCTGTTCATCCTAAGGCTGCGACTACCCGATGATAACTGATTAGGCAACAGTTTTTCCACCTTAATCGTACCAATAAGAGTACCAGTATGGCCACATGAAAAGAAAAAAAAAAGAACTAAACAAATTTACTTAAGCTAATATCAGAATTAATTGAAACCAAGATTCTTTAATTTTAATAAAATGGTTCCCTGAAAAGTTAGGTGAAATTGATGTACGAAAAAAGTTATAATGAATGGTTACCAAACTAAAAAATGAAATCCTATCGTATAGTTAATAAATCATTCAAATATTTATTGAGAATCATTCTTACTTTGTTTAGGAATGATTACTAAACTAGTCAAAGAATCAAGTACACAGTAATCAAGAAATCAAAAATCATTTTTTCAGAAATGATGTGGGGACAATGTTATTAGTAAGCTAAAAAGCTACGAGTACATTAAAACTGTGTGTCCGCCACTTGGCAGGATTGCTGCGTCCCAGTCGTGAACCAATCGTCCTGGAAACTCGCTGATAAACGCAATGCGTTTCTGACGGCCTCAAAAACCGTTTTGTCGCGGTGGTCGCTAAACCGGTTGCGTTTTGGTGAAACTGGCGACCAAGAAAGTTTGCCAAGTTCATTAAATGAAAATAAAAACGTTTGATGTGTTTACCACACATCTCACTATGTGATGCTGCTGTGACAGTTACCCACAGATGACCATGGTCGCCTGGAAGTTTATCTGCTGCATTTTGGTGGCAGATAAACCAGTGCTATTGAAACATACAGCCTATGTAGTGAGAAAGGACACAAAAGGATATTCTTCCAAATTAGGTAGACTTGATCTTCAAGTATACATAAAAATTATATAATGGCTTGATATAAGTAGTTATAACACCTAATACATTTTTTCACTTGGACTATTGTATAGGAATTAATTTTTTATTTAAAAAAAATTATCGAATCCACTGTGATTCGAATACGCGTCACATGTTTCTTACTTAACTACCCTATACCCTAACCAAGAGCACAAAGGATAGCTGTAAAAATCAGATGCAAGTTTTGGGTAATACCCATATTTAAGAATATAATCATTCGCCAACCATTTAGGATCCATTACTTGATAGTCAGTGACTCATTCCCTGACTGCTTGACAAACCATTCGTAAACTATACAGTATACAGGAATCAATTATTGTGAACTAAATGAATGTTTACTGCAATAGTCAATGAATCATTTCTCGACTATTCAGTACATTTAATGAATGATTCATTAACAGTTGAGAATAAAATGCAAAGAAATTTTTTATTTTTCAGTTTGGTAACTTATTCCCATATACCTATACCCTATAGTTACTGTTTGCAAACCATTCATTCGCTGGAAAATTTCTTTCTTTCAGTGTAGGATTTCCCCAGTGGAGATATTCCATCAAGTATGAAACTATATTGACATTTCGTCAGTTCAACTCACGCTATGTTCGATCTGAGATTAACAAGATATGAGAAAGCTGAACGATAGGGATCATGGGTTTAAGCGTGGGTAGGTACATTCAACCGTTGAAATTCCTTTACGTGGCCTCTTTGGAAGCCAAACTAAAAATTTTGTGTGTTGGCTGAATGGCTGTTAAAAGTACGGCGGTAACCGTCGTATAGAATACATAATGGTCGGTTAGAATTTTGTGCTGGCTGCGTTACTCGAAACGTAGGCAGCCAGAGAAAAAGAAAGAAGCAAAAAGAAAGAGAAATGAGACGAGAAGAAGGGGGAGGGAAAGTAGAATAGACTCTACGCGGCCCTTCTGCTGCTTTGCCTCATCGGTGGTGGGTTTTCAAAGGGATGCGAGAAAATGACGGCAAGAATTTTCACCATCGTCTGCGTAACTCGATCAATATGGCAACCTCGAAATGTGAAAACTTTCACGTGTAGCTTGCGCTCAAAATGGGATCAGCAATTACACAAAACAAAACAAAAAAAAAAGAAAGAAAGAAAAAAGGCAGTTTTAATAAAATTGTCCAATTTTGACGTGACAAGGGTTCGATTGGTTTTAAATGGTTTCAAACCCGAGTAACCAGAAAATTAAATCACGTGTGATTTCTTTTCGAATTCAGTCTTATTGAAGGAAATTTGTCTCCATAATGTGCTATGATCGTTCTTAAAAGCAACCCTTTCAGTTGTCAATTAATTGTTTGAATAAGTATGCCAAATAATGTCTTGAATTCATTTGTCTGAAATAATATGACTTAAATTGGTTATCCATAGTGAGATTTTGGTAATACAAGTAAAAAGCTATAGTATAATTCTTATCGAAGCCTTAGTGTAGCAAACTCGAAATTTAGTTGATATTGCCTTTTAAACGAGATATTCGCTGTTACCCCATACTCAGATCGATGCACTTTTTATGGGGGTAGGGGAATAACGAAAATTATAATATTTCATATCTCAAGACACCAGATTAAATTAGCTCTTACAATAAAGAACCATTTGAAAAATTCAGATCAAAAAATTATTTAAAAATATTAAAATAATGTAAGATTAGTGTTACAAAACTTTTTCTTCAACATTAGCTCTCCTATACTCTGTTCAACTTAAGAATGCCTAAAACAGATTGCAGTTTGCAGGGCTCCGGGGAGAGGAAAAGGTACTCGTTCACATTCAGCAACAATATTTGGCTACGCTTCCGATTTTACTTTCTTGTTTCTTATCTCACATCCGATTTTTATATTGTTGATAAATGTGAATTTGACGTTCCGTTTTAAGCATTCTTAAGTTGAACAGAGTATAGTGCATATTCTGGATTTTTGGTGTTAAATAAGTTTGTATTTTCAACTAACAAGCGATGAAGGTTCAAGTAAAAAAATAATTTTCAAATGACGCGAAAATTATATTAAGTGAAATCCATCTGAATGGGAACAAGAAGAATGACAAAAATATAATAATCAAGAAGGAAGGAAAAAGAAAAATATTTTGACAAACCAAAATAGCGCTTGATTTCTGGTAGCTACGAATTTATAACATAATTTATAAAGAAAATAATAATTCATGACTGAAAAAAATATCAGAGAATTTATAAAATAGAATGAATGAAAAAAAAAAAAAAAATTAGTAGTGCTAAAAATGTGAGAGAGCTAGTCGCACATTACACAGCATTGTATTAGTGCTATAAAATTATACTTATTTGCCAAGTCAATAGTTATCACATGACATGAGACATGTCAACAGGGATAAACATATTTTCTCCTAGACATGTGGCTTCTTTGTTTGGTGCAGGGTATGTAACTGTAGACTACTGAGTACATGCCTCATAATTTATAGCCTCAGCCAACAACATTTATGTATTACAAAATCACACTAAATTTTTATCACGTGCCAATCTCCAGCAATGCTTTGAAAATCATTTTCTTTGATGTTTTGCTTCGACCAACCACGCGATAAAAAATACTCGTATTTACGGCGAAACGGTTATGCAATAAGCGCTACATTCGTGTGATTGTGTAGTTCTGCAGATTGCAAAATTATGACGCTGCGGCTAATAATCGTTGAACCTTTCATTTTCGTGTAACCTCACCTCTTCGGTTTCGCATTTCTACAGTTTAGCTCGTAAATTATTTATCACTCAACTTCACTGGGCGAAGTGGATGAAGGTACATATATATGTATTTTGCCAGTAAACTTTCAGAATTTACTCATGTGGCTCGCGATATTTTATTTTATAAGCTGAATTCTAAATACTGATTATCACTCAAAGTTAGATGTGATTACCTTCGAATACATCAAGTCCTTCTTTTTGTGGTTTTAAAATAAATTTTAATACTTAATGAAAATTCTGAAAAAACATGGTGCACGTAGGTAACATTTCTAAATTTAAAAGGAAAAATAGTCCACAATTCAGCTTTTAAAATGAAATATATTGTAAATGTCCTAATGACCTATAAAATCGATGGGTAAATGCGTATTTTGTCTGTAATAGTCTATTATGTATTAATGTGTACACCAACGTGTCTTTCACTATATTTTCATTTTCCTCAAATTTGAGTTCGTAAATTTTGGAACTGTATTATACACCCTTAAAGAAATTATTCATTTCGTCGCATAAGTCACCTACACTTCATGGCTCACTATTCTTTCTCTATCAAGACTCTTTTATAGATTAAGATTTTCTAAAATACCCATTCAATTTTCTCAATTTTTTATTTAGCGAAACTTGAAAAACCAAAGATTTAGTCTGCTGAAAATAGGGAATGACCAGGAAAACAAGTTTCACCATTAGCTGTGTAGCTCCAAGTGTGAAAGAGTACTAACTTGATTTCATAAATTACCCAACTTTTTTCTCGGCGAAGGTGCGAAAGTTAATTTAAAACTTTTCAGAAAAAAATATAGGGCGAAATTGGAATGAGTTGTGTAGTAAAACTGTCGATGAAAATCTCAAGAAGTACGTAACTTGATAAAATAATATTTGATTGTCTTCATTCTTTATACGGATTGGTACCTATACTGTATACCTGCATAAATTATTTGGTCCTATTCAGAATTCTGCTGAAAAGTTTCGAAAATGTTGAAGTTGAAAAGAGTTTATGGAAGAGTGAAAAAATTAAACGAATATACGCTCCTTAGATTTTGGTATTAGCTTTTAAAAATTAGTCATTCAGTAAAAAGTATCCTAATTCGAGAGGCGTATTGCTGTTAACAGTTACAAATGAACTGAAAAGAAGAAAGTTTGCTTTTGTCGGGTATAACTTTTGGCGAAGATAACTGAAATTAATAATTTGAAAGTTTATTATTAATGCATGAGCTCTGCAGTAATGTAGGCGAAAGATTTAGTTACGAGTTATGGTTGAAAAATTTCGATTCCTTAGTCGCTAGAAAATTTTAATGAATTCAAACTCATCGCGTTGATATTCTTGAGGAAGAATCAATACTGTAAGCTATAGAGCACATGCAGAAACCAGCTGTTGCCAATTGGTTATATGTGATGGTGTTTTTCTTGCTAAAAATGGTACGTTTTTTGATACCAGTGAAAATCTTTTTTTGGAGGAAAAAATTTATTTGTTTTGCCTTACTCCGTTTTCTGTCATGCTATTTGTGTCCCAGCTAACTGCAAAATACGTATAATCTTAAGAAGCGATAAATATGCAACAAAAATCTGAAAAAACCTACCATGGTGAAGGAGGTCAAAACAGATTTTTTGAAAATTCTGATAATCTATGGAATATAGTGAATCCAATGTTTCAAGATTCAACTCTCTAATCTAAAAATTCACAAAGATACGTCTTATCAAAGTTGTAAAATTTTAAAATACGATTTTGAGAAAAATGCTCAGGAAGTTTTTTCTCCCTATTTGCGATGTAATGTTTCAAGTACTTTCCAATGTTTTTTTTTTTTTTTTTTTTTAGACAAATACACTAAGTATAATGACTGAATAAGAACGCATAAAGATAACTTCCGCAAGTAAAATTTGTCAATTGAGCTTCCATCTTTTGGAATTTTGAAAAACCGTAGAATACTTCTTCCTGTAACCCTTTCTTCGCTTTTTAAAGGCGTTAAAGGTAATCTTTCCATCATTCATAACCACAGAAAATGCTCTTCAAGACATGTAAGGAATAAGGTTCTGTAAAAATCTAAAAACCAACTATTTCGACCTTCCAACTTATTTTCGGCTGACAGAAAATTTTTGTTTTTTTCCTCGAGATAGGTTTGCTTTGATTTTGTCACGTATACGTTTGATGGTACACGAACTGAGAACCGAAAGTTGATAGAAAAAAACTTTTTTTATAGAATTGAGGCAATAAAAAAAAAAACTAATAATAAAAAATTTTATTAAAAATTAAAAAATTTTTTTACCTCTTCAGGATTAATTAAAAATCCAACTTCCAAAAACTTACGTAAAAAATTTATAAATAATCATTTCTTTATTAATTAATTGCAAATATTCCGCAGGGTCATCTGATAATGGAAGTTGAATTTTGAATATCATTATTTCAAAACAGCATCATTTTTGACATTGGCTTTTCTTTGTTATCCCTTTATTTTTTTATTTTTTTATTTTTTAAAAATAATTCGCTTTTAGTTTTTTATTTCGTTATACAGTTCTTCCCTAGCAATCTCCAATCCTTCTAAATATTTGACGGCCAATTACCAAACGTATTTTCTGCTGCTCGTGGAAGTTGATATTATATACGTTAATATGACGAATATTTTCTCATAGTTAAATGAAAGGGTCGCTGAATATTTTTCTACTCGAGTCATAATTGAAGAAGCGAGAAAAAAAACATGCCGAATAATCCTCTAAAAGTAATTTAATTATAAACTTACGAGTATTAAGTAACATTAACGCGAAAAAAAAAGTTGACATTTTTTAGAAAGGAAGTGAAGTTGCCTTTGGCAAAAAACAAAATAAGGTTTTAACAACCTTTTATCCTTTGGTGATGTACGTAATTATGATGCTTTTGAATATTTTCCTTTTGTAAAGTAACAGTGAAATTACCATATACATATCTGCGTTTAGTAACTCTATTTTTTTCCGGAAGGTTTTTTTTTCTTTTCCTTTATGAAATTTGCAAGTGAGTTTCTTTAATCTTTCTCCGTTACGTATTTGCTGAAAAAATTAATTCACCTGGGTGTTCAGTTTTCAGAGAGAAAAGTGCGTTTCCTTTATTAAATTCAGTTTTCTGATTCTTATAATGAGATGGGAAAGTTATTTGCTTACACTTTCTATAGTTCACATAGTTACCTGTTTGCAGCGCAATTCAATTTGTCTATATTCCACAATGATTTATTTTTCAACCGGAAATAATTTGATATTTCGTTGAGGTAACTGGAAAACTCGAGGCATTTGCATAATTCTTTCTTTGTTTCATTATTCACCTTTCATACTCTGTTATCAAGTTTGCCGTAGTAAGATGCTTTTTCTTCGTCTTCCAATCAATTTTGGTGAAGCCAATTAATTTTTTTTTTCTTTAGCATAATTTAGCGGAAGTCAAATTTTTATATTTTATGCCGTATACTATAAATCTTGGAGTTTTGCAAAACTGCTAAGGAAACATTGATGAAAGAATTTATGGATATCGTAAATGCACCGAGAGGAAACTGCAGATTAAATTTTAATATCTACTGACTAATTTTGGGAAAATTCAAGTTTTATTTGAAAAATTAATATAATATAATCAAGAATTGGTAAAAAAAATATTTAAAATTAATATGAAATACAGTATTGAAAATTAGTATAAATATGTTGAAAATTAGTGTTCTGCATACTTGAATTTAGTATTATTTTGTATTCGTTTTTCACATAAAACCGGAATTATGCCAAAGTTATAATACGCAGCATACTAATTTAAAATTTTTTCTCTCTGAGTGTATATCAGTAATAAGTTCAGAATTTTACTTGTAAGAGAAAAAGTTAGTTATTCTTAGTAAGTATAATTTTATTTAAATATGCTACTTCACGAGGGATTTTTTTTTTGTGTTTTTTGTTGGTTTTTTTTTAATAGTTTTAGTATACTTACCTTGAAAATGTTGTATTGGAATTTATTTGAGAACTATAAATACCGGTCAGTCAAGTCCGAATGCTACTCTGGCTGTTTTCTCAGGTGCAGTATAAAAGCGCTGAAAGTAAACAGTTTACCTCGATTTTTAGGGTTGCTTAGTAAAGGCATTGTGTTAGGAAATAAATGGTTTTCGTGTGATTAATATACCTATACACCTATATACATGTTTTCAGATGGAGTTGTAAGTTCTTCGTCTGAATACCGTCGCGCATCACTGTACAGCGTAATTAATCCGCACCTTAATCTCGATCAATCTCATTTGCAGAAACTCGTAGGCTGAAGCTTTGTTACCATCTTTCAGTTCTACTTCGTGGCTTTTTAAAGGTGCTAAATTGAAGCGCCGAAAACAGAGATTTTCTGCCATCGAGAGGTTTATTTTTAAATGAAATGTCGATTTAATTGGATTTATTTTGAGCTCTCTAATCTTATTCCTCGAGTATCAACTTGGTATGTCAAAAACTTTTAGGGTCAATTTTATGAGCGAAGACAGCAAATAGTTTTGTGGTATGTATTTTTCTTTGGTAAAGTTGCAGCCAGGGTTGCCAACCAAAGTTGTTGAAAATCCTTCCTTTGTACAGAAAAAAAAAATCGTTGCAGGGACAAAAAATTTCTATGTAACCATTTTATTCGCTAGAAATTAGAATTTTTGTCCTAAAAAAAAAATGGAAAGCTGGGGGGCTAAAGCCCCCTTGTAGAGCATCAAATTTAAGTTTTAAAAAAATTGAGTAAAATGAATTATTATTATTATTATATCATCATTATCATCAGTTGTTACTTGAATAACGAGTTGGAAATTGAGAAAAAATTCCTATAATCCCAAAAAATCCCTGGTTTCGGAAATTAATTCCTGCATTTGGCATCCCTGTTAGAAACCCATGATCATGGCCCACCCCAAAAAAAATCTGTTACCGACCAAATTGGTTCTTTACTTATGCATCGCTACATATGTATACAATTTCCTGTTTAAAATCTCCACTAGATTACAAAAAACAAATCCTTAGTACCTATATTATTTATAAAGATAGTCGACGTAGGTACCTTGTCGTTATTAATTTAGCAAAGAGTTTCTTCTCAATGAACCAGCATCTTATAATTTCAGTCCTTCTCATTTTGCGAAACAAATGGTTTTGATTTATTCGAAACAAGACAACTTTTTTCTTCCCTCTTTCATTAGTGGGAAAACTTAAGTAGCCCAGTCAACATCTGAAGTGCCATTCAACAGTGTCTAATTATTAAGGGAGTTTTAATAAGAGAACTCGAAAATTTACTGCGTAGGGAAGAACTCGTTCTCATTATTTTTCGAAAGACTCTAAAACTAATGAAGCGAGTTGATTGTTGCTAGTAGTTATACGTATTTTAATATTTATTTTAACTTGATTTTGATGTGACGAATTGAGTGCTCTTATGGATTGCAGTATGTTGAGGTATGTGATTGCTATTAATTCATCTCCCTTAAAAGGTCCATCTTAATAATTCTCAAACAACAGTATTTTTTAACGAAATACGTTCTGTTTACCTTGAGTTGGCATTTTAGCTGAGACCACTGTTGCCATTTCAGGCGACGAAAAACCTGCACCCCAACTGCGTCTGTAGCTGATAGACGTCACATTATATACATTATTTTTGAAACGATTCATTTTTTTTTTAAAAAAGCTTATGACTCATTAGTTGAACCTTTTGGTTGAATCTTTTATATTAATAATATTTTTATGAATCTTTGCTGTTTCCCTTTGTATTTTCCATTCATTGTGTTATGTATTTAAGAGTGACGATTACAATGTTTAATGGTGTTTGTTACTAGTATACAGCTTTTCTCTTTATGTCTCGGTAGTTGGTTGGTTGTAAAACGTAAAATATAATTTTTCATAAAATATTTGAATTGTAGCCAACAAAAAGAATAAGTCTGCTTTTTTAACTACAGCGTGTGTTAAACTTTTTTTCTGGCTGGTAATTAGTTGGTACCTACGCTTTTCAGATTTAAAAACAAAAAAAATGAAGCCATGATTCAAGCCTGAACCGTGGGTTCATTGTCGAAGCACAACTGAATAGTGGAATATTGTTTACGAAAGAAAAAAAGCTTAATTAATTTTATTCGACCAGACTTTATTGCAACCCTAACCATACTGTCGGTGTGTTTTCACTGTGTGAGCCAAGTAAACAAGGACAATACGATAGTAAATGTTTTGTTTGTATGAATAAAATATATTTTAAAGAGTGAGAATATTTAAAAATTTCGTCAGTAGGGTGGTAATTATGTATGTACGTATTGTATCCTATTTACTTATAAACCCGAAAAAGTAACTAATTTCTTTTTAGAATAAAAATGAACGGATGGTGTAGAATGTAACAACACTTTTTTATTTATCTTAATAATGTGTTTTCATTCATGGCGTGTTTCATTATAATTGTTCTATCTTTAGCAACTTAGAAAATTCAAATGCTTTCTTTAAGGCTAAACTGTAAGTACGAGGATCATCTAAAAAGTTATTTTGCATATTTTTTATTTTGGCCGCTGGTAACACTGAAGAGACGATTTTTGTCGAAAATATTTGGCTATTTTATCCAACCTTATATAAAATGGAAATTCCAAGTCTCTACTGTTGAATGGCTACGTTTTGTAAAAAGTTTAAGTTTGTGTGGCGTTATGGATCAGATCAGCCCTCCAAAAAGCATGTAAGCCGAATAACTAAGTTTTCCATAGAAAAACCTGTAATTAAAGCTCTTGAAATCCACACCCACCACTCTTCGGTCCGCAGTCAACTACTAAGAGAGCCATCAGTTTGACTATACAGTGGCTACAGAATTAGTAGTGAGTAAAGTGTGCACTCGATGGGTTGTCTTAATTAATTCTCTTTACCTCATTTTTGGAAAAATGATTCATCACGTCGTGAATATACTTACCCTTATATAAAATGAAGAAATTCAACAGTAGAAACTTGAAATTTCCATGGTAAAATCGGATAACGCAACCAAATTTTTTCCGTGAAACTTGTCTGCCAGTGTTACCAGGGGCCGAAATGAAAAATTTGCGAAATTGCAGTTATCTAGGTAGTACTTCACTAATTAATATTAATTCTAATTTTTTATCAACTGCTGAATACATTTTTTACCAGTTTTGAATAAGTCGTGACACTAAAATTGGAAAAATGTTCAGACTATTCATGTAATTCCTGTGATATCTAAACGTGATTCTATTTATCCCAAATATATTATTTTGTTTTAATAATATGTTTGTTTTGAAAGCTATACACCACCATTATATCTGAACAAATTGCCTCGTAAAAATATGTAAGTAATTTTTATTCGATTGGAAAAATTGGCTCACGTCAACTAATTTTTAATAGAAAAACTTTATAAAAATGTTTTTCATCGTGTACCGTTATTTTCAAAGTCGTTGTTTTTATTTCGTTTTTCTTTATTCTTAGCAATTAAACTTTTGTGGAAAAGTTGGTAAACTTTTTTGGCTTGGTAATATTTTTTCCAATTTCTGAACATTTTTAACTCAGTTTGAAAATCACTTTTTTTCTCCTTTCACCTCTTTTAATATTGTGTGATGTAAGCACGCATGTTTCAAACATTTTTGCTGTTTATGTAGACACATTGCATGTTGAGATAAGATTGGTGTGATTTCAAAGAAGGTACCTGCCGATACATAGTTTCTAGTTATTATAAATATTGTGAGGTCGATTCTCATGCACTCCCTTATTATACGTACGACTAAAGGATTGAGGGTCAAGCATGAAGATAAAAAAAAGACACAGATAAGCCTAAATGTAAAACTGAACTGTTCTGAATCCGTTAAAAATGTTTTAGCAAGCTACTGTATCATATTTACAAGCCGAAACCCCCCTCTTTTGTGTGGGTTATTAATATTTAAATGAAATAAGACAAAAAATTTAATTGGACAATTAATTTGAGTCGTTGGGCTGCTGAATGATTACTAAATTGAAATGTTCTAAAAATATTTCTTGGAATAGAAGAATCTTCATTTATGATGGTATAGATTTCACTCAGATTTCATAATATGTACTTGTATTTCATTCTGTGAATAGTGAGAATGCAGTAACCAAAAATCGTTACTTGTTCTTATATGTAGGTATAGTAGATATGGTCATTGGGTTTGAACTTTTCTCGTTTGTCATATCAAAATTATCTGATGAAGAACAAAGATACTTATTCATAATGCACCGAGAAAAATTTCAATAGTATAGATTTTACTATCATTTAAGAATTTATTTCTACAAAATAATAATTTCTATCACCTCGATGAGAAAAATTATTATGCTACGTAGTAATAAGTTCTACTCTTTTCTGTAAGTGTGATAGAGAATATAACTGTCCTTTATTCTATACTTATTTGCACCTTATTGTATAATAATTCTTGATAAAGAACAATCCTACTTGCTAAAGGTTACGATGAAAAAGAACAAACCTAATTAATATTTTTTACTTTCCCATCCACGCTCACACACTAACACTTATGCAAGACAATTGAAAAATAATTTCAGCTGATTGGCTGAACGGATTCTAGATTTCGTGGCTTAGAAACATTCCTTGAAGTCGTATTTATTTATGACATTGACATGAATTTATGAATTTTATAATGTTTCATTCAGTGTGTCATAAGAACTGTGGCAACAAAAAATTGCAACTTTTCTCTATTTATATTATAAATTGATACCTATACTTCTCGTATCTTCATTAGAAATTAAAATATGTAGTCTATTATTATATTTTTAAGGTTTTTTTTCCTTTTTTTTTCTTTTTCATTTTTACATTTTTCCGCAATTTCTCGTCTTGAATATATTAATATCAAGTTTCAAACATTTCTCAAGTTCGCATTCTCATTAAAATGAGAGGCAGCTATACAATATTCTGGTAAGATGTTGTAAGTTTTATTGGTCTCTTTACAGTCTTTCCCTGAAGCCATAAGAAAAAAAAAAAACAATATTCGCAAATTCCCAGTTTTCATCTCTTATCTACAAATTTCTTTTCTAACCAAAGAAAAAAAAAAGTGTGAAATACCAATGTTGCCTTTTTAAACAGATGGTGTACCTACATTTCAATTTTCAGCTATTCTCGAATGTTCGGCCTGAAAAACAGATAGCGAAAAAATAAAAAGCCGCGAGGAAAAAATAAAGTTGCCGCAGAAAGCAGTTTTATTATTTTTTGCAAAAATATTAATTTTTATAATGCACGCTTAAAAGTGATAATAACATTTGTTTCTTCGAGGCGAATTTTGGTTTCTTTGGATTTATTATTGAGGATAAAAAGAAATATTTCTCAAACACACTGTTTGTGCTGGAAGTTTTGCTGTGTATGCTTTGTTTAGGAGAGAAAATTTATAATACAGTTTCAGCAAGTGTATGAGCATCGGTCTACTACGAGTATAAATGTTTTTTTTCACCCTTCTGTTTTCTTTTGGCCAATTTTCGAAATGGAACTGTCAAGTTCAGTTCAGAACTTCACGTTTACTGAATTTTATTAAATTTACAAATTCAAAAGTTTATTTCCGTTCCGACTATCCTTTGTGGAATTACTTTTATTCTGAATTTTTTCAGAGCTTTTTTCCAGGGTGTTGGATTTATAGACTTAGTGTATGTAGAACTGGAACAAAAATATTGTTTGATATCTTGTTGATTATATTGATGTTTGCTGAATAGAAAACTATGGAAATTGATATTCATACAAATTATTTTTACTTACCAATATTATTTTAGTATTAAATCAATCGTATTTGTTACCGAAAGGCTATTACTCCATTCTGTGTGTTCTAAATATGTATTTCAAGCCGTTCTTCAAATATTTGAAACAACTTGTTTTTTTGTTCGCATGGCCTCGACTAAATACGTAAAAGAAAGTCTCGTGAGAATTTTCGCCTTCGCGACTTCGTTAGCATTGTACCTAAATTTCAGGCTAAGTAAAATGACATTTAAAAAGTCAAATGGGCTTAAGGGCTTAACGTCAAGTTTACCAAAAAGAAAAAAAAAATCTTCAAACTTATAGTTTCAGACGAGTGGAATAAAATGTTGTGGAGGTTACTCGTGTAAACAGAGACACCAGCTGAAAGACTTTACTAACGCCTTTCAGTTTTTTCCCAACACTTTTAAAGGCTTGTTGTGAAAGATTTTTAATAAATACAGAAACAAATATCGAGTTGGCTGTTGAAAAAAAAAGTCAAAAAAATTGTGTCAAAAATTTAACGTGTATAATATAACAAAAGGATTAAACATGTTATATGAGGCTAACTCATGCTGAAAAACTTTAGTTACATATTTTGATATCGTTTCTCCCACAAAATTCCTAGAATAATTGACCAAATGATCTACGAATGAGGAAAATATTTTTGTTGCGTAATTCTGGAGACAGCTAAAAATGAGGAAATTAAATTAAGACGAAAATGTTGGACTGGAAATTTCGAAAAAAGCTTGTTTACAATTTTTCAAATTCTAAAAAATACACCATTTGACAAGGCGCAGCAACGCCCTCCGAAATATTTTTATTTTTCGTTGTGTTGTGAATTTGCTTTTTGGCAGCCAAAATATCAGTTTTCACGAATTTTTAGCTTGAAAATAGACTTATGATGTCTTTTTTCTTTGGTTGCTAAGTTCTGCATCAAATTTTCTAATTGGCATGGGTACTTGAAAATATTCTCTGTGCCCAGACGAAGATTTTTTTGCTCCCAAATTGAGCCGAAATTGAGCTTAAAAATTGAGCTTACAAATTGAGCTTACAAATTGAGCTTACAAACTGAGCTTACAAATTAAGCCCACAAATTGAGCCTACAAATGATCCGACTAAGTCCAATCAAATTTAGCTTTCTGAAAGTCAGTTTTTAAAAGAAAAAGTAAGTAAATACGTATTTGTATGAATAATTAAGTTATCACTGGCTCAAGTCCAACCCTGCCAAGTCCTCAAAAAAATTATTTTGAAAATTGTTTTTCTCAAGAAAAGTTAATGAACCTTTTTTACTCGTATATATAATTGATTTAAAACAGAATTCATCTTCGCCTTTACGACTCTTCGTGAAGGCTGCTGATATTTAAAAAATGATGAGAATAAAAGTTGTTTGTAGATGGTAAATATTATTTTGTTTTTAGCATTTTTTCATAAAATATTCTGATGGCGAGTTTTAATCAAAAAACCACAAATGTGATTTGTGAATACATTTGGCTCTTTTTGAGAGAGTTGTGGCAGATTTATAGGGGACTTTTAAGGGGTGATTTTGGAGATGGTCTTTGATTTTTCTGCGCAAAAATTTTTTCTGCGGGATTTTTTACATTTATATTTCATTTTTCTGTCTAATTGTTCTAGACTAATAGTTGGTGAAGTCATCATCAATTTTGAAATAATACATTTAAACGCAGAGAATTCGCACTTTTTTAAAATGGTCTTCTAAGAAGTTCAAATTCTGATGTTCCAATTCATTTTCTTATGATTCGTTGAAGGTAATCATTGTCTGACAACTCGCTGTTTCATTGTTCAATAGATGTAATTTATGTAGAACTATAACCCTATCAATTTTGTAACCATTCCCATTCAAAATGAAGAGTTAAAAACAACATTCATTCACTTTAAAAAATTCATTTCTGTGCAACATTATTCACGAAGGCTGTATACAGAATTTTGTTACTTACATTACTCGTACTTTCCACTCATAATGAATTAGTAATAGCGGCTGTTTTATCCAATCTTTATATTTGCATAGTTACTACGTGAGATGTACAAACGATACCTCTACTTCCTCTTGTGCTTGTTCTGCAGTTTCACCCAGCCAAGGAATCATCTTGACGCAATGCAGTTACAATTTCGCTGTTGAGTGAATAATTGTTAGAACGAGGAAAAATCCACTTTTACATTACGTACTCGTATATTTTTCAGCCTGGATTACAATTTATGGTTTGATTTGAAAAATACAACTTAAACAAATTTCTAACGTAAATTCCGTTAAAAAAGCAGGTTTCCACTAGTCTCCATCGTGATGTCATGTTGCGGTATTTCAATATCTTCAAATACCCCCCACAAGCTGAAAGTAGCCCCCCCCCAAAAAAAAAAAAATCAAATCAGCCCCTTCCACAGTTCAATGAAAATAAAGAAAATTTTGATTTATTTGTACTACATAAATATAGTAAAATCTGATTTTTTTTTCTTCTTTCTCTTTTTACTTATCTTATCGTCTTATCAAGGGTCTTTTTAGCAGGTTTCGTTGGAAAACCATTTTTTTACGACTCGAAACAAATCAAGCAAAGTCCACTATATTATTCACGTTTCGCAGAAAATTGGTTGACATTTGGTGGTATTTTTTTGTAAGCTGCTGCGGTGCACTATGGAATTTTTCCTATTTTCGTCAGTAATTTCTAGTCAAAATTTTTCGCTGATTTTCAAGTCAAAGATGTGAAAGTGTTCCTGCTCATCCGTTTTTATTCCCAAATTTGTGAATTCACTTTGATGGCAGTGACCCCAATCCGTGAGCCTGGTACTTGAAATTAAGTCTTCTTCCTCTATTCATTTCTATAATGGCTATATATTTTCCTTAAATTGAGACAAAATGAATACTTATGGTAACTTTTTTACGGAAAACCTGCTACGAAAGAATGGACGAGTGCTTGAAAAGTGAAAGTAAAGCTTGAGGTTGCGAGTGCATTGAAGCATCGAAGCGGTTACAGAAAGTGAATTTTTCAGCCACCGAGCCATCATTTTACTGTGAACATGTGTGTTCGTGTATGTTGCTTTAATAAAGTAGTAACAAATCTAAACTAGAAAAATGTGTCCTCAAAATGAAAAAATGTTATTCACTCGACTGAATACTTGACTGGAAGTAACTGGAGATGATCCGGATCGTAGAATTTTATGTAGGTACCCAATGTTATTTACGGTTCAGTATGTCTGCCATGTGTGTAGTCAGTGCACGTGCATTTCCATAGATTAATTTACGACGTACGAACTATGCAGCTATAGGTACTAGTGGAATTGAAATTTATCGACCCATTCCTTACATATTTTCTACTTGCTCAACAGTTTTTTCAAATGTTTTTGGATAATATACCGTAATTTCTCTGAGCAAAAATTCGTCAAAATGTAGAGGAGTTGGAGGGAGCAGCAGCGCCGGATTAACCATTTGGCAAAATCGGCAAATATCCCGGGGCCCACGGCCAAACAGGGGCCCAAGAAAAAATAAATAAATATTTTAATTTAAATATTTAAAGTTTATACTGTTATTCGTTTGCAAATGTTTAAAATATAAAAAAATTAAATTTTTGAAAAATGTGCATATTTTTTGATAAATTTTGGTAGAAAAATTTTTGAGGTGGGGGGATGGGGAGAGGGCCTATTATGTATTCTGCCCCGGGGCCCATGAAGGCTTAATCCGGCGCTGGGGAGCAGGTAAAAACAATAAATTTTATAAATTCTGTCGCCAACAGGTTATAATAACTTTCTTGTAAGCTAAACTTATATTTTTGAGCCAGTCACTGAATGACTAAAATTTTCGTAACTCTGTTAGTACAAAGAATTATACTGAATAATAAATTGAAAAAATATTGGGCTCATTCAGCAATTATCAGTTGAAGAGATTCCTTGAACGCAAAAAAGGGAAACAATTTATTTGGGACTTGCCTTTTAAACTTGAGACTGAGAGATTATTTGAAAGTTTTTGTTTTGCGGCGAAAAATGTAAACATTTTAAATTCAAAGTTTTCTATTTAAAAATAATCCAGAAAAAAAATGTTCAAAAATTTGAATCTATAAAAAGTTTGGACATGTATAATTTTCTTCAACTATACAATATCAAATATATGACGTACTCGTAGGTAGCAGGAGGTCATAAACGATTTTTCTTTTTTTAATTGAAAAATTTCCCAGTGGTGGCTTGGAGAAGTATTTGAGAAGTAGAGAATTCTACTGCTTGTCGCCAATGCTATTGAAGTTCTGAGTAGGTAGCTGAAATATTTATCGCGTAGTTACGAAGGGCTGTGCGATATAAAGCTGAGAATAAAAATTTAATTTCAAATTCTTTCCCTGGGGTGGCGAAGTAGTAAGCTTTATTTTACGAATGCGTTGAGGCTTCAGCATAACTTTTGATTGCTCGACCTCGGTATCATTTTAATTAAACTAAGCGAGCTGCTTTCTAATTCGTATTCTTGAATTTTATCTTACCGAAGTATCCATGATGGAATAATAATGGCGAATGAGAGAAAAAATTTGACAAAAATCACACTATTAGCTGCTGAAGTTGACATAGTTTTCATTTATAGAGACATCTTGGTGGCAGGTGAATTTTAGAAAACTTGTTCTTTCATTAATGAATTTTGAAGCATGTACAAATTATTGCACACTATTTTATTCGATGGAAAAATGAATTTAGGTAAATTGTGAGGCGTGTGTAGTAGAAGTGGTTGTAAGTTCTAGTGTTTGATTATCTGGTACTATCAATACTTTATTTATTTTTGGTACTTCCCATTACAATACCTAATAAAAAATTATTTAAAAGAGGAAAAAATATCGAAGAAAAACCAAAATAAATAAAACGCAAGTTTCAGTTAATCACTGTGACACTTTTACATCTTGAATATGTTAATATCTGTTTTATAATAATGCATAAAAAATTACACCATAATGCAATAATGAAAATTAGAAAATTAAAAACACCGATCTGAAACCACCATAAAAATTAATCAAGAGATAAGAACGGTTAGATGACAACTGACAACGGCGCGCGCATCATCATGTTTTACTGTACGCATTCGACTATCGATTTTCAACTTTGTGCTAAGTTTTCGAATTTACACCCGTGTAATGAAAACAAAGATGTGAACACATCAAAAAATTAATTCAAGTTATTGTTGAAAATTATTTCAAACAGAATAGGAGGAAGGGAAATGCATTAGCTTCTCTATAGTTGAAGTGGTTGTACATGTACTCGTAGGTAAAAAGTCAAATATTTTATTTACCTAAATTGGTCAAATAATAATTTTTGTATTTTCAATTTGAAAAATATAAGTTTCCAACCTAGTGTTGATAATATCTGTCAATTTTTTTGGAAGTTTTCAGAAAATTTAGAAGTATGCCATACAAAATTTATGGGTTAACCTATACAGGGTGTTCCTCTTCGAGTTCACTACAGAGTAACTGCAGGTAGAGCAACATACGTTACGTTTATGTACAATAGTTTGCCTACTCTCCGGTCAATAGGAGTTGAGCAAGATTGAGATAATGTTTTTTTTTTTCGGACCAACTGGGGTACTTACTTTTTAAAATTTCTACAATCAAAACTAAGATAGTTAGAAACTTCCGATTTTCGCCATAATCGAAGCAATTCTAGAAAAATCATAAATAAAAATATTAAAAAATTGAGGTAAAAAAGGCGTAAATTTTTCATTTTTTAAAAATAAAATAATAAAATGTTATTTCAAGGGGAACTTGAAATTTTTTTTTGAAAGAGGGTCTTATAGTGCATAAAGAATTTTTAAAAAAACATCAATTTTTTTATTTCAAAAAATTAAACTTCTTTAGCCTTTTAAAAAAACAATAAATTGAGAAAACTGGAAAAAATTAAAATCAAATAGTCGTGATTAGAGGGTGTGGAGGGGTGAGAGTGGGGTAAGGTTGTTAAGTTTTCATATTTATTTCTGTTCCAATCAACGACGATGATTTTAAAAATCTAGATTTACTAAAATTTTCCATTTAATATTCTTGTCTTAGTTTCCTTCACGTTTTGAAGTGTATGATGATTGGAATCCTCGTATTTCCTAAGGTACTATATTTTATTTGCATTTCTCGAGTCGATCACGTTTCTCCTATCTCCATCTGAGCCCCGCATCTACCTGCCTATCTTCATCATGTCGAACAATACCGGATTGAAACTAGACGTAAGAATTAGAAGGGATACTGTTAAAATAGCCGGAAACGATAATAAAAAATTGTTGAATCATATCTTTGTCTGAGTGTGATTTTATATGTAACGAATAGGCGTGCATAGGCATGTAATTTTTTCTTCTCTTGTTTTCCTCCAACGTTTTTTCATCGGTAAACACTGCCCCTGAAAAATTTTTCATTTCGATATCAACCCCTCCGGTGAAGAATAAAAACTTGTACAAATATTTATTTTAAGCTTCACTGGCTAAGTTAACGGTGGAAAATGTAGGAATAATTTTCTATCTCAATGTATAGCTGCGAGGTTAATAATGTGCGTTATGTTTACTGAATGGTCTTGTTATTCAATAAAAGTTCCAGTTATCAACTATGTTTTCCAAAGGAGCTTTCAAATTCATTATTTTGCTTGTTATAATCTTGTAAATAGTAGGTATACAGGGCTCGATGCATACAAGTATACCCTAGAAGAATTCAATTTTTGAAAAAAGTAGACTTATACCCTTTCCTGCATATCACTACATACGTATGTATTAGTACAGTAATTAAAGAATACTACTTGGTTTCTTTTTCTATCCCCTTATCTTTGGTAATTTCTATCACATTCTAAAAATCTTACTTTAAATTTTTTCATTCTTTTTAAATAGCAATTTTATAGAGTTGAATTGAAATTCAACATCAAAAGTCACGTTTCCATTGTTTGTCACTTATTACCTGTTCTTCGTTCAACCCCAATTTACTAAATTTCGTTTAACGAGAGAATACTTGATAAATTTGGTGTAATATCGTGAAAGAGGAGGGGGGGGGGGATGGAAGTGTCTGCGACCCTTCATGAAATATTCATTATAGTGGCGATGTTTCCTTTTCGCTCTTATTGTTACGTCTATTAATAATAAGAGGTTTTTTATTTTTATTTTTTAGTTTCCTATTACCTTTTACTTCACTCTCTATGCAATAAACAAATTTGACAACTACCCTAATAATTTACTGTTTTGTTTTTTTTACTTCAGATTATTTTGTACTTTCAACTGACATCGAAGACAGGTCAGCATTGTTAATTTTGAAGTGACCATTTTATAAAATTGATCATATTTTACTTTTCGAATAAAACTATATTCACCTCCATATCTGCAAATTTATCCAATAGTTTATCCTTTATAATATCATAAATTTTTCAAGTTGAACTTTTTACTTATAGGTAGTGCGAAAAAATATTTATTATTTGCCTAACACAGGTTACTTGGTGAGACTTTGAATATTCGTTAGTGAATACTCAGATTGGATATTTTTAAATATTTTTGCAAATAATATTTGAATTGTGTTATTTCAAAATGAAATAGGTAAATCAATTTGGCAAAAAAGAACAAGTCGATATTAATTTGTTAAAATCTTTTAATAGATACGCTGAAAAAAATTTGGGAAATAATTTTTACTTACTATTTTTATGAGAGAATATGGACAATTGAAGATTTATAGTAGAAATCACTTCAAAAGTAGTAAAATATATCGTCTAAGATGGTAAAAAGTACTACAAATACTAAGAATATCTACAAGGAATAGTAAAAATTACTACTCATTTCGTTCAGCGTATGCTCCAGTAGAAGCTTGGGTAGCTCAGCAATACTAATATCTTAACCCTTTCACGACCAAAAACGCATGTACGCGTTGTAGAGAAATCCTCTTGTAAGCCAATGCCACTTACATGAGCCATTAAAATTTCGGACTTGATCAGTTATTGCTAAGGTATTGTAAAAGAAGGCGAATAGTTTTTCTTCATTTTAAATTGCTTAGCAGCCAATAACTTCAGAAATTGTAATTCTGTACTCGTATTATGCGGCGTTATGCTATCAGCATGAATTTCTTCAAAAGAGCGTTATGGCACTGAAAGGTTTAATGGAGGTCATTCTGATGACGAAATATGCAGGAAAAATATGAATCTAACTTCTTAACCAGAACCATCTTAATTCTTAGATTTTTATTTTCAAATTGGCTGATGAAGAAAAATATTTTTATAAAATGAGAAATTATTCCCCTAATGTTTCTGGCTAAAGTTTTCAACAGAAATTAATGATTGTAGGATGTTGTACACAAAAATGTTGCATGTGAAGATCTTTGAATTAGATTTTTGATTTCGGATTTAATATAGTTTTTAAAAATATAACAGACCTATATAATCTTCACAATAACTAAAATTTCAGTCTTAGGTTAGTGACAATCGAAAATCTATTTCTATAAACCTTTAAACCCGACAGTTTTGTACAACGTAGCGTATCAAAAATCACGACTTTTTGTTTAAAACTAGAACCACAAACAGTACGAGAAAATGTGCCATTTTTCACACTAAAATGGGAATAATCATTCTCAACTCTGTTTTTGATTCCAAACTGATTTTTTAACATGATTTATTTATCTAGGTATATTACTGTTTGTATTTTAACAGGCACCATTACGAGCGGTGGTCGAATTGGTGAAAGGAGAAGTATATCGGGTACACGACTGAATATGGGAAGTCCTGGGGGCTTTGTGCCCGGAAGTGGTGCGCCGTTTAAGACCAGCACAGAATCTTTGAAACCCACCGACAAAGGTTTAAGTTCGGTTTCCAAGCAAAGTTTGCTGGATATGGTAAGCTCGCGGATAAACGTTCATCGGAATAAAGCTCCGCAGGTACGTACTCTTTGCTCTTCTTCTTCAGTTTAGCTTAACTGAACGCCCCCCCCCCGCAGCTGTCCCCCGCTACCCGCTCCCAAGCCATTGTGTATCGACGAATAAAATTATCCGTGGGATAACAAGAAAAACTGAAAACTCGAAAATTTACCGTGGCGTAATCTAATTTTTTTTTTAATGACGTGGAGAGAGGTGGGTAACGGAGTTTCGCAACGCTGGAAATAATAATTTGGAACGTTCTCCAGTGGCGTGAAGTTTTCTCCAAGTTTTGAAGTTTCAATCTCGGCTGATCGCGGAATAATTAAGTCTTGCAAAAATGGTCTATGTATTCTTGTGTTCGCTTTATTCTTCCATTAGGGTAAAACCACTCCATAGTGAGCTAGAATTCTGTATTTAATTGAGATAAGAAGAATATTATGATAGTATATCGTTCGATCTTCAGCATCATAAAAATGGTATTCGGGAGGCCGAGGAATGAAAAGGTATTGATAGACATAGCCTGTTTATATTTCACTTAGAAAATTTAGTCAAGAAATGAAGTAGAACGCGGAAGATAAAGCTATGATTAGGGAGAACAATCGGTCCTTGTTAAGCTTGAAAAAATATAATGGTCACCGTTCTTATCGGTCTAAATGTCAATACGTTACTAATTTATGCTCAAATAAATGAAAAAAAAAAAAAAAATCAAAGTTGAAATAATTTATATGTCGACTTGAACACGCAACCTCCAGTTTACTTCAAAGAAATCCCTTCCGCAGACACCTAAATAACACCGTGCGGGAGACGTTTTGCTTTAATGTTCACCTTGAATTTTTAACACTAAACTGCTTCCATAAACTATATAATCAAAGCGGTAACATGCATGCATCAGCACTCTCCAATTTAAGCTACTAAGGTGAACTTGAACCTCTAATAAACTTTGGGAAAATCACAAGATCATAGATATATTTTCAGAATATGTTACTCACTCCTCTAATTTCAATTTAATAAAACATTTACCCTCCTCTCCTCGCGGCGTATTGTCAAGGGAGTTTGACCACGTTGGATATCTATTGTATGATAATAGTTATAATTATAAATCTATGGGAACAATACCGGATGACTTCCAGCCAAAAGATACATCTCATGTCAAAAAATGCATACTTTTAATGCTTAAGAAGAAGGGCTGGACCATTTGCACGTATACCACGGTGGAAAAAGCTCTCACCTCTCTGGCATAATATTTTTTTGATATCTGAAATCTGGCTGTGAATAACTTAGTGGACAATTTTTGTCCTATATGGAATCCTATAAACTGCTTGAGCTATAGGTGAGTGATTCTCCCAATAACACGAAAATTGCACAGTAATCACAGTTTGTGCTCCATAAATAAACCTTTTCAAACATTTTTTTTTTTTTGTTAGATAGCTAATGATCTCCTTTAAAATATATAATAATTACTTTTTTTCTCCTACCTCACCAAAATTATGGAGAGCACTCAAATAGGGTAAAATTTCCATGTTAGTGGATGTAATTACCAAACATACCAAACGATGTGGGCCACTTTTCCGTTCTGTTATCATCGCTTTGTTTACATAAAATGATTGTTCTTTTTTCCTGGCTCTATTGCGGCCGTTCTTTTCTCCGTTCTTTTTTTTAGCTTTCACTTGTCATAAATTCAATTTTATCAAAATTTTCCAAAATTTGCCCATAGAGTTCTCCAAATTCATAAGTCAACTGTTTTAAATCGCATTGTTCATATTGGACAAAATTATCACATGACCTGTTTAAAATTAAATTTTTTTTTCCGCTCTTTTTTGGTCAATCTTTTTTTTTGGTCGATCTTTTTTTTTGGTCCATATTTTTTTTGATCGGTCTTTTCTCCGTTCTTTTTTTCTGTGAGGTCGATCTTTTCATGGTTCCATTCTGTGACTTTTTTTTGGTGAATGAAGAGCGGATTTTTTTGATTGTTCGGTATGTTTGGTAATTACATTGGTTTTTCAATCAATTATAATATTTCAAGTCACTACTATGGAATTCTATCGTAGTGTGCCCGAAGTATCCTCTCTGCCCCCTGTGGTGAGAATCAAGCTCAACCAACGTGGGGTACGTATTCAGGGACACACCTATACTATTTCCACTTAAAAAAATATTAAAAAATGCATGTTCAAAATTTTTTTTAAAAAGTCAATTTTTTACTTATTGGGAGAATCACCCAGGTACATTTTTTTCTTCGTTATTGTTTCATTACAGAGATACTTCTCCCGCGAATCGCTGACAGCCGGTTATAATATGAATCGTACAGTTACCAATTCAGAGCTTGATATTAATCGCAGTTATAAAAGTACACCACGACGTCGGAGTCAAGACCGGCGTGCGGTGACGAGAGTAAAAACGCCGAGTAGCGGCAACAATTTGAATTCGGCTCCGTCCGCCGGCAGTATGGACTATAGTGAAAAATACTTTCGAAAGTCTGACGGCAGAACCAGATCTTTCGGCATTAGATGGACATTTGTATTCGATCCAGCCGGCCGAATTAGTTACTACTGGCATATGGTCGTGTCTATGGCATTTCTGTACAATTTGTGGGTCATCATATTTAGGTTCGCCTTTGCCGAAATAAACCGTAAGTATGAAACAAATACTTGCATGTTTGACTCGTATTTTATTACTTGTCGTAGAAATTGCTTACATCAAAATTTAAAAGGGCATCAAAAATTTGAATAAAACTGTAGAACTTATAGTAATTAGCTATTCGAGATACCATATAACGTCTGCTATTACGAACGAATTCTTCCTGGTTTCCTTAGGTAGACTGAAAACGAAGCCCTTTAGTATTTTTCCACAGAGAAAAAAATGCAGGAAGCCAAACGGAAGCTGGATAAAGATCTTAGCTTCTGCAGCTTCAACCAGTTTCTGAAATTTATTTTCAAAATTAAAGATGTAAGCGAACTTCGAGGGTTGACCTGAGATTAGGATCTCCCCAGAGAAAATTAAATCAGCCATCTCCTGAGAAAATCAAATTAACCCCCTCTCCCCTTCCCTACTGCCGTTCAAAGAAAATCAACAAAATTTCGATTTATTCGTACCAAACTCTGATAATTTTTTTCATTTTTATTTTCTTTTTACTCGTCTTATCATTTTTTAAAGTTTGTTTTAGCATTGGTTTTTTAAATTTTGTCTTTTTTAGTGATAAGCAAAAAATTTATTGTCTATCGCCCCTGTAGGAAATGTTTGTGAATTAATCAAATGCTTGGTAAAATAGCTGTAGCCTTCACGAAGGCGAAGATGAATTCTCTTTTACACCATCTAAAAATATAATATGAATAAATAAATAAATAAGTGAATGTATGAAACTATGATGAATGTAAATGAGTGTTATCTATGTTGAACATATGTGTTCTAAGGGAGGGTTTTTTATTATCATTTTGAACGATAAATGAATGTAAATGAATGTAAATGGATGAAAATGGATGAAAATGGATGTAAATGGATGTAAATGGATGTAAATGGATGTAAATGGATGTAAATGGATGTAAATGGATGTAATATGGATGGGAATGAACGATCGGAATACATCGGTATAAATTATTAGTTCATGTTATGGGTGCCTGTCTTTTGGAAAAAATAAGTCTGGAACAGGGCTAAACTTGAAGAAATGGGTTCGCTACGGAAGTTTTATTTTTGGCTCTTATCAATTATTTCTGCGCAGTCTTTTACAAAAATTAGATTTTTCTAAATGAAGATGATTTACCCTGTCTGATGTACTTATATCTAAAGTAATTTTGAAAATTGTCTCGATCATTGCGGCATTTTATTCATTTATTTTTTGTTAAAAGGGGGCAAGCTGACCTACATTTTAAAAAGCCCTTAATTTTTTCTATCTCATGTCACTACTTAAAGAGTTTTCAGAATAATAAGTTGATGTAAATTATAGATACATGTACCTATTCGCGACAAAAGATTTCAAATTTATTACTTCAGCTTTGATGTCCTAAATATTCTCCATGACTATCAAATTGAATTCATGCTTCGAATGAAAGTATATGTTTCATTTTAAAAAACTAAAATAAGAAAAAAAATACGTGCAGGATATTGTATTTTTATTTGGCACGTGTTCTTCGCATCTCACACTTTCCTCTTTTTATACCTACCAAAAATTTTGTTTAGTTTTACCTACCTATCGCTTTCTTTCTCTCACGCGTGTATAAGAATGGTATAAATTATGTGGCTCGATTTTCTTATCCTGCTCGTTTTGTTGGATGATTTATGTGCAGTATTTCAGTATTTGCCGCATTTAATATTTTATTTCCATTTTTCCTGAATTGATTTATCTCGACTCTTGTATCTGAACACTTTTTAGTGAGGTTTATTTTTGCTATCGAAGTTTTTCAAATTGTACTTTGGAAAATTATTTCTGGCATTGTTAGCTTCAAGTTGTTTTTTTTTTTTTTGGCAAATTTTTCACGTTATCAACTTGGAAATTTATAAAGAGTGTTCGGTCAACGAGTTCATCGTTGAAATGGTTGGAGGCAATATTAGCGATAAGAATGAGAATAATTTAATCGAATAATAATTTAATGAATAAATAAATGAAGGCGGCTATCAAGGAAGGGCCTAAGTAAGAAAATAGCGTTTTAAGATTACTCGTATTTATGTTTGAAGTATTTGTTTAGTTATATGAGATGATATAGGTGTGAGATTGAGCTTGGAAGGGGTATTGGTATTTTTGCTTAGTCTATACTGACTATCCTATGAGCTAAGATCGCAAGTTTAATAACCGTTTAAATGAATTTATAGCAATTTAGCTAAAACTCTGAACAGGCCCTTTTTGCAAATCCATTTCAGTTGTAAAAAATTAGCTTCAGTATCAATTTTTTGGATGTTGAAATTTTCGAATAATTTTTCTTGGCCCGTCGACTAAACAAAAAGTTGGTTTCACCACTGGCTGTAGTTTCATGAATCTTTGAGATAGTGAACTAAATTATGGCCTCTGTAGCAAGAAGAAAGGCCACAGATTATGAAATTGGCGGATTTCAAAAAAGGACCAAAGTCGACTTAGGCTCTTTTTTGACATCTACCTTCAAATAGTGATGTGTAAGGAAAAATATCTTATTTCGCAAAGATCTTTCTAATTAAGAGCTAAATTTGTAGGGTATGCCTCATAAAAGCGACCAAAGCATCCAAACACCAATTCTTCAGAAGAATTATTTTTGAAAAAACCAACACTGGCGCAGCAAGTTGCCTAAGAAAAGTAGAAAAACTTGAAAAAGTCTCGAACTACGTAAAAAATTCAATAAGTTGGCGAAGAAAATCAACTGGCAAAAGCGTCGAACTAAAATCAGACCTTTTGGTCTCGAATCCCATCCAAGTAACTACACCTCATTTACTCATCTGCTCAGTCCGTGAACCTACAGTCGTACGAAATAAGATTTCGTAACCTAATTCACGACTATTCATTTATTGATAAGCGAAGGCGAGGCGACGAATGATTTCAAAGTGGAAGCCGAGTAAAAAAAAAAATTGGCGAAAGGGAAAGAATTTATTTCTCCCATCAGAAATAAAGAAGCCTCTAATAAAGGATGAGGTTCCGCATTACTTGACACGAAAGTTTTATGGAGGTACTAACCGACCCACGTCATAAACATTAGCTTTTAATAAACTTTTGCTGCGCTTCCCAAGCCATTTTTTTTTTCTTCACTCGAGAGTAATCTATTCTCGTGTCTTTGTTAAGGAAACACCCCTAAGCTTTTCAGTAACACGAAAACTGAAAAATATAAAATACGGTGAGTTACTCGTATATAGCTTCGTGATCCAGAGGTAAAGAAATATAAGTACAAATAGTTTCACAGACGAATAAGAAAATCTAGTCGGAATAAATTGGAATATTATTTCTCATTTGTATGAATTATGCTTTTTGCTGGAAACAAGCGACGTAGAATGCGATATTCAAAATGATGATTCATTTTTGCAAAAAAATAAAAAAAGAGTGAGAGAGAGAGAATAGCATGCTGCAGTACTAATCAAAATAATGAATGTTGAAAAATAATAATACGAGTATATTCAGATGAAAATAGCATTTAAATTTGAACTGTGATACGATTATATAAGAAGAGTCCATTTTTTTCAAAAATTGAGTTCTTTTAAGGTTTAATAACATATACACTAAGCCCTCTTCACAGTAAAAATATTATATCCTAGAATTTTATAATAATCATTGCTGAAAAAATAAATTTCCAAGTTGAGATGCCATATACTCGTAGTAAGAATGGCTATGAGACATAGAAGTGTTTTTTTTAAATCTCCTATAAAATTTGAAAAAGTGGACTTATTTTCTTTATGCATATCAAGCTGTTCGTTTAAATTGAGAATTTTCTTTGCAACATGAAAAAACACATTTTAAAAAAGAATAGTAACTTGATCAAGAAAGGATAGAAAGCACCAAATCTGATGTTCAGTCATCAGTGTTAGCAACTCAGCACTATATGTTTTTACGCATTTTTTTAAAGCTTTGAGCCCCCCGCCCCTACACCACTAGTCCACTCGTTCAAACATTAATGGTCATGCGAAATATCAATCACTGTAAGCAGTAGACACCTATACTAAGTATAATAAGTTGAGGCTATACTGAGTTTCTATATAGCTTCTACGTAATTTTTTTTTGTTCAGAGTTCAGACAAGATTGCTGGAAAATGTTTGAAAACAATTTTCCAACTTTGGTAAAATATATTCTCTTTATTGCCGTTTTAAAACGAGAAGGTCTTTTGGGATTGATTATTTCGGATATTGTTGGAGAGAAGGAAAAGTTCACGTAGGCCCATTAAGTTTTTCTCAGGCTCTTTGGAATTGGAGTTTTAAACTCAACCAACGCATTTATATGAAATGAATCGTATAGACTATCGATTCCATTTTTAGCAGTTACATTTTGTCTGCAAAAAGTTTGTTGACATCAGTTTTTATACGGACTGTCTACAAAAGGGTAACTTCTTGTTTTACCATTTTATATTCCATGGACGAATCAACTTCTAACTCACTTTTGGCCAAGTTTATTTTATTTCCTTTTTACCTCACTCAAGCTTTTCTTTGTTTGTTTCGCTTCTATCATAATTTCAGTGACTTTTCGTTCACTTTTTCGCTAGACAACATTCAGTTGGCCTTTTGGTAAACGAGAAATTATTTTCAGAGGCATTTATATTTATGGTACATTAGAACTGACCATTAGAAAGTTAAGCGATAAAATTGGACCTTTTGGGAATGAGAACTGAACAGAAAATTGACGAACTTTTTTCATTTTATCGAGGTTAACTGTGTGTTATTTACATAAATAATTTCTAAATGAAAATAATTTTCTCTAGAAACCAATTTTTCTAACTATAGGATGACGGAAAAAAAAGTTTTTCAATAAACACATCAGGAATTTCTATTCTTCATAAAGTTTATATGCTGGATCAACTGATTCGGCAGTACTATTGGCGAGTCTTAGCTTGAAAAAATACTGAATTATTTTATCAATCAATCAGTGACCAACCAACAACTCACTATCCCGATCGATCGTAAAATTGTCAATATCTAATATTCAACTGGAAATTTTTTCATCTAGAATTTGAGATAAGTTAAAGTTTTATTTTGGTTCGAACTGATAAATTCCTCTCTAAAACCTTCCTTTTCCTTATGAATACCTGCTTGTTTATTTTTTTCAGCTTTTAAATCGGAGTGAATTGTGCAAACCCTGTAATACGAGAATCCATCGAGAGTTAGTGCAAAATGTACTCAACAGATATCGCCTCACCTCATATTGTGAAGTGATAGAAAATGGACAAAGATGTGTTTTTACCATTTGTGCCCAAAACTTCACTCATGGCACTTGTCTAGACTAGTAGAATCCAACCATAATAGTACTTGTTCTGATTATTTATAATAATTGATGCACTTCATTGATCTGTAAAGTCATGTTAGTCTTTAATTTTTTTTCTAACTTTGAAGCGCTGTGGCTTCCCAATCCCAACTGTTTAAGGTAGGAAAGTCTAGTTAGTCGCCATTTTATTTACTAAACGTTGTTCCTTGATTCATATTTAATACTGAGCAAATCAGACGAATAAAATTAAAGTAGTTGAATTTTGTTATTTCTGATCAGCCGAGTCCACCAAAACCAAATTCTTACGTTGTAATGTTTTTTTTTTTTTTTTTTTACTTTCAAATTCGTGAAGCACACTCAGCGAACAGTGCATAAAAATTTTATTCTCTGTGACAATTTTTTATTTCTGGCATGACTTTACTCCTTCTACGTTAATTTATAAAGAATAGCCTGCACGAATTCTCCTCTTACGTCTTTAATAACAGAAAACGAATGACAGTTTTTTCAAACGATGATGAACGAAGGATATGTTTCTTTAGGTGTGCTGAAGAGTACATACTCTTTGAAAAAGCGAATTCCCTTTGCCTTATGAGTTGTGTTAATGACGTGTGTACATCATCTCCACAAATTCTAAACAGATGTGCAGTAGATACTTGAAAACAATAGAACCATTGTCATACAACCCGCGGAAGGATACTTTAGTCCTTCCCGGAATTGAAAATGAGTTTATGGTTCACTTGTTGCCCTTTTAGTCTTGATAATAACTACCGGCCTCGGTTCTAGCGTTACTTTAAGTTTTTGTGAGTTTTGAGGCATTTTCCAGTTACTTTTTGTTCTTTTTTCTTTGATTTATTTATTTTATTTGATCGATGAACGAAAGATCGGGCGTCAATTGTGATGTCTGACTAGGGGTGGAAAATATATCATGGTCCATAGGGGTAGCAAAGTCCTAAATCCTGCGCGAATTTAGTTTTTTTCATGTGGTGCTCGAGTATTTGAGATCTGTGCGGAAGTTTCTGCCGAGTGTCGAGGTTTCACATCAGTTGCAGGAAAAGTTTCTTAGACAATATGAAGTTTAAGCAAAACTTTGGAAAAAAAAAAAAAAAAAAAAACATGAAAACTCATTGAATACCTTTTTTTATATTTTTTGTTATGAAAGCTTGCTGGAAAACCCTTTCGATGTCTCGCCCTGCCCAACTGTCAACTCTCATCTATTATTTGTCAAATTTTATACAGCATTCTTCTTTGTCTTTATGTTACAGGAGACACGATTTTATTCTGGTTTTGCTTCGACTACCTGTCGGATCTCGTATACGCATTAGATATACTAATAAGCTTTCGTATTGGTTACCAAGATGACGGAGTTTTACAGACGGACACCGTGAAACTTCGGAATCACTATATGAATTCAACGAACTTTTACGTTGATTGCCTGTGCCTGTTACCTTTAGACTTTCTATACCTGTCCATCGGCTTCAATTCTGTGTTAAGACTGTTTCGCCTGGTCAAGGTGTATCGTTTCTGGATGTTCATGGACCGGACAGAACGTCACACGAATTATCCTAATTTATTTCGTTCGTTGACCTTGCTCCACTACCTACTTGTAACCTTTCACTGGAATGGCTGTCTTTACCATATAATATATAAGAATAATAATTTTGGAAGTAAAAACTGGGTGTACACGGACACCGAATCCAGTGACGTGTTGAAACAATACCTGCAGAGCTACTACTGGTGCACGTTGGCACTGACGACCATTGGTGATCTACCGAAACCACGTAGCAATTTTGAATACGGATTTGTGATAATGCAACTGCTCTTTGGCCTGCTATTATTTGCCACAGTTTTGGGTCACGTTGCCAGTATTGTGGTCAGCGTCAGCGCGTCCAAAAAAGAATTTCAAGGTAAGTTGAATTTAATTTCACTCATTCTTTAGGGCTGAAGATTGGCAGGCCCGTAAGGCCGTAACCAGATAGCAATGACCTCTGGCGGCACTCTTTGTTCCCCTGGCATAATTTTCAGTTTTTTTTTTTTTTTTGCAAAATTTGAAAAACAGGAGAGAAGCCCCTTTTGACGATGTTTTTCAATTTTTAATTAAAATTTTCAATCGTAGAAAATTTTTTGTCCTTCCCGGGCAGCAGTTTGTCCCCCTTGGGATTCTACTCTGGGTACTGATCTGAAGATTGGAAAGATCTGCACCAGTGATGTGCTAATATTGTGTTCACTTTTTACGACTTGAAACGAGGACTTTCAGTTTCTCATCAAACTCTTCAAAAAATAAGGCAATTTCAGTTCGTTTTGCCAAAACTATTTCAAAATAACTCCAATGGTAAACAAACGAGAAACCAAAATCACTTTCATAAAACTATTGTGGGGGTAACTCCGTTTGCCTTGGTCTCATTGCCTTCGGAAAAATTTGTAAATTTTCTAAATGAAACTAGGCAAATTAATCTCTGTTATCTATTTTAAAAACGTTTAGTATTTTCAGTCAAGTTGTCAATTTTTTGCGAAAATTGGCTATCCATCACAAAATGCAATTGCTGAATAACTGACCTTTGTATCCGCATGAAAAGGGGTTGTATCAATTTCAAACAGTTTGAAGTGTAGAGAGAATTTTCGGAGCTTATCAGCAGGGGAGAGGACGAAGCAAGAGTTTGCTATCATATAGTTTCGTATAAATTGCGAATTGTTTGAGGTTTTGTCGAAATGGTTGAATGGTGAACAATGCAACAATAAATCCTCTTGTGTCGGTATAGCTAGCTGAAATTTATTTCAAACGGACGTTACTAACCATAAATCTGTCGTACATCGTTTTCAACAACGTTTCAATTTTGTGAGCTCGTTAAAGAGACTTGGCGCGTAATGAAAATACGAAGAAATAACTCTGTACTCGCTGTCGACAATAATGAAGGCAAATAACTTTCGCAGGCTCTGCTTATGTGTAATTTGGGAAAATTCGATAAAGCGATTTTCGCTGATTACAAATTGCACGGAAATAAAATTTTTATGATCCAATAAAATCTCTGAAAAAATTTGTGGTCGAAGAGATCTAGGCTCATGGTAAAAAATTTCGTACCATTACAACTGGCATCCCTGTGAAAACATTTGGTAATCCTTACTCTTTTTCAATTTTTATACTTTCTTAGAGATCTGGTTGGAATAGTGTTTGGGCCCTCAGCTCTTTCATCGAAATTTTGTGAGACTGAGATTAATTGTGAGCTCTAAACATTATAAAACCACTCGTTATCAAATATACTCGTATTCATATTATCAACCTATACGTACTATCGTATGTAGATTAAAAAATTATGACCGACCATGTAAGACAAATTTACATATTATCTCCACCACTTCTGTGAGATAATAATTTTACAACCCCATATCTTTCTAGGTCCTGATGTTATACAGGGTGTTCTAGCATCAGATATACAAAATTCTAACTTCAGAAATTTAGGACAAAAACAGATGTAGATAATTAGAGTTGAACTCAGCATCTTATAATTATGACGATTGCATATTTTTATTTCAGTAATTTTTAGACCCCAGCTCTATTTTTGAAAAAAGTATTCACTCAATTTCAAACGGCCATACGATTTCGACAAATCGCCCTCAATATGGTTGTGACACCATCATTCTGCCGTATAGGTTGTGGTGAAGACAATAGAACTATTTCTCAGGGTAACTAATCCTAACGGACCCCATAAAATGCTACGCAATGTTGATAAATACGAAGTGTGCCAAAGTTACCCACGTTTATTCCGTGTTGACATTTTTTCAACAAAGGCTGCCAGTACCTTCCTTTCGACCAACAATGCGAACAGAAAAAGTATTTTTTAAATTTATTTTTCATCAACTAAGAAGACTGCCTCATATACCTACTTGTTGCTTTCCTTACCATAAAAAAAAATATGGAAGACGAAATTAATTTAGTTTTTAACTGAGAGATAAAAAGAAACTATTAACTCGATCCTATTGTGAATGTACTTTTATTCGACTTAGATACGTTACCTTTTTCTCCATTCAAGTAGATTAACAATATTTTTAAAGGTTATTTTATGACGGAATCACGAAGCTACCCTTCGAGAAATCATCTGATACTTTTAATGAAACTTTTTAACGAATCCGTTTTCAATCTAAATTACAAACCCATCCATCAAGTGGTCAAGCGAATTTCACTGACAAGTTCATAAGGGTAATGAAAGTCTTTTGAAAAATAGAATGTGCGTTGGAAGTAAAGATGGTGGACAGTTAATTAAAGTGCTCAATTTTTATCCCCCAATTTTTTCAGTATGGAAAAATATCGATTCATAAATCAGGTAAGGCCAGTTTGAAACTATTGATCGTCACTATTTTGAGTTTGATTGCACAAAGTAAAATATGAACGCTGCGTTGGTTTTTACCCAGTCTGTAGTCTACTGCAACTACTCATATTACAACCTGTTTTGTAGGTACATGAAAGGTCTATGACGTAGCTAAAAACTCTCCTATATTGACCTATTATTATCGAGGCTACTGTCTGACTTATATCCATGGCTGGAATTTTTTTTTTTTTTTGACATGAATATATCTTAAGACTGAGGGTCATTCCGAAAATTTGTCACACGAAACGTTGCCATTCATAATGTCATCAATAATACCCCGTACTAGGGGCTAAACAAACAAAAAACCATTCTTCCTCTTCAATTTCCCTATTGATTACGTCATCAATAATATTCCTTGATGATGCCTTCAATAATGACTCTTGATGAAAGTCATCAATAAAAAACTCATGATGACATCATCAGTATTATCTGCTGATGACATCATCATCAAAGAAGAGCGACATATTCATGTTGTATTGATGTATCTGCGTGATGCGGACTGATACATAGATATCTACTCTTTTCATTTTTGATAATTTTTTTTCTATGGGCCGGGGGTACAATCAGAGCTTAAGTGGGGCTCAAACGAAAACCAGGTTCACCTCGAAAAATGAGGGTGTACAATGCGAGTTCTAAAGTTGAGTTCCACTTAAACCCGGTTCAAGTTGAGTGGAGTCCGATCAACGCTTAAGGCGAGTTCAGCTAAAAATCTAGAGGAATTCTATTGTATTTGCACAGGTTGGGTAAACTGTACACTGCAAAGTTCCATTTTTTTTTTATCGATGTATCTGGATTTTGCGCCGGTAGTTTGAATTCACTGCGTTACCGCACGACACAAAATAGACAACCACAGATGTGAATAATCAGAATTCCCACTTTTTTGTTGCTGCGTCAGCGATTATGATGGTTTAGCTGAACCACAGTCTATTTTTGTTTGTACACTCTCTTTATGCCTAAGCCGAGGTTCATCGTTTGAACCTGATTCCGTTGAGGGGAAGCTTAAACTCTGATTGTACCCCCGGCCCTGATTCTTGAGATTTTTCCTCATGGCGAAATGGTCTGGTGAGTCAGGATATCTTTCGAACGAAAAAATCGACTGGTCACAGTTTTAAATGGGGAAAAAATCCATAATTTTCTATAGGTAAATATAATTTATACCTACCCACTTCGAATGTCAAGTTATTTGAAATATTATACATCTTCGGAAGTTAGTCTACCATTATAATTTTCTCAATTTTGATGATCGACTAGGTATCTAATTAAAGTGTTTACGAAATTTGATAGCAGAATTTTGGTTCGTTAAACTGATAGCCTTTCTGTGAAACAATTTTCTGTTATAACGTTCGAAGGTCTGTGAAAATATTGCGGAGAGATATTTGATATTTTATCCTGTCCGATGGAAGTCAAGTTCCATAATAAAATGGATGGGTAAAATGCCAATAAATTCCTTCACGTTTATGACTAAGTTACCATGGGCTTACACGTTGCTTGCCTGTAATATATTTGGAGAAAAATGAAAATGTTTTGCGACATATAGGTATAGTTCGAATATTTCTTCGTCTTTTTACCAAAGGTGAAATGTTATTTATTTCAATTTTGTCAAAAAGGAAAAATCAATAATATAATGAATTTTATTTTACACCCTGAATATATGTATTTCGAGTGAACAAAAATAAAGAATCGAAAGATCCCATAGGTTCACCTTAAATTGTATCGGCAATTTTTTATGAACGCGAACAATATCGATGGTTTTATTTTCTATTGTTTGAAAGGTGTTTTATATACCTTTTAGAAAAACTGAACAGGAAAATATTTTTTTCCCTTTTCATTCATTTATGCAGCGGTTTCTTCACTACTTTTCATTTGTGGTATAACAGATGTTTTCTTTTATCTCGATAAAAAATGAGGAAAACTCGTGTAAAAACTTGAAGAAAAAAATTCTTTCCAATTCTGACAAAGGCGAATTCATTATTATTTATTATGAGCTATTATTTTTCCAGTAGAACAAACCTGCTAAATAGTCACCAAAAAATATTCTTTAAAAAACCGTTAGTGAGCTCACCAATACAAAACTGGCAAAGAATTCAACAGTACGTCCTTATATATTTTATTTATTACTTTCTTCGTAACCTGATGAAAATAACTGAAGCATTTTCACATTTTTGAGAGAAAATGTTTTTTACAGACATAAGTAAGTATAAAAGAAGATGAGTAAAGTGATTTAGTATGAATAGAAAATAGAAATCCTAATGAGAATTAAATATTTGAATGCAGCTTAGGAGATGAGAAGATGAAATGTAGGTAGTAAAATTTTGGAGAATCCTTTGCACTTTGTCATTCAATTCAAGTCATGTAATGTATTAGTCGGCTTCTTCTGTTTGTTTTGGCTTCCTGTCCCATTCACGTAAGAGCTATGTTCACACACTACCAGGCAACCTGAACCTGCAAGTACAGTTTTCCTGGTCTGTAAACTGGCCCAAATATAGGTCAGAAAAGTAAAACCGTTCGAACAATATTCTGACATATTCAACTCTCTCTACCAAATTAACCCAGCAAAATTTTTTTCAAATATTTAGGAAGAATAAAAATATCTTACTCTTCTTTTTTGGAATGTACTAAAAATCAAACTAAGTGACGTCTTCAATTTTTCCCATAAATACAAAATACTTCCTTGCATATTTGATTATTAATTAATGAAATTAGTCAACTCTTTGATTTCATTTGTAAAACTTTTGACAATAGTCAAAATACCTACACTGATAAATGGTGAGAATTTTCAAGAAGAACGAATTTAAGGTGAAATAATTTTTCCTGGTCCGTTACCAGGACGTTTAAGCTCCTGGCGAATTATAACCAGGAACTGTTTCCTGTAACCTTCCTGCTAGCGCTCGAACAGATAAATTGTTTACCAGAAAAAGCGTTCGAACAGTTTTCTGGCATATTTCGCCCAGAACTGGCCCAGGATTACCAGTCCTGGTAGCGTACGAACAAAGCTAAGGTCTCACAATACATTTTTGAAAATAAGAGTTCAACAACCAAAATGAGTTACCTACATGGTTGCAGGGTTGGCAACTAGTGAGGAACAAAAATTCGTACTTGAACTACATATCCAAAACATTTTGATAAAAATGTAAAAAATAGCACTTTTTTGTTAAAATTTTTAATTAAGAAGAAATAATTTAGGAAAAGGCAAAATAATGTATTTCTCATAAATTTTTATCAATGAGAAAATTCACTGTCACTTGTTGTAACAACCGTTAAAGTTGAATAAAGTAATATTAAAAAGAAAAAATTTGATTCAGCTAGGTTAAAAGATGACAATTTTGCCCCGAGTACCAAGAATCTATACTTGATCAATATGTGGAAAAATTCATTCGCTTAAGTAATTAATTGGTCAATTTGTTTTTGGAAAAAAACATTTTTTTAATTTGATCATTTGCCATGGAGGTTTTTAAAAATATATAGATTTATAGAAAGGAAAATAAAAACAAATATTTGATTTTCTCTCCAAAAATTTGTATGCGTCAACCCTTTTTTTTTTTTTTTTTTTTATTGCGAAATACGACTGACTTTCATATCTCTTTCTTTAAATTCTTGAAAATTGAGATCAAATATTGCTTCTGCTATTTGCGTTTCTAAGGAAATGAGTATAGTGTAGAAGATAAGCAATTTAGATTTTTTGTAACATCAGCACTAGTGTCCAATTCAAGTAGAACGGAAATCCTTTTTTCCTCTCTCTTTCTAAAAACGATCTAAGTTCCACTTGATTACAAAAATGTTTACAACTTTTTTCCTCATCTTTGTAGCTATGTTCGACTCGATTTATCGTACTAAATGGTCTTGATAAGAAGCTAAAATTTTGCGACATTTTTTGCCCTCATTTTCTCGCGAAAACAAATGACCTTTGTGAAGAAAATTTTCTCCGCAACTCAACTCGTAAATATTTTAAATTTATGTGACCTAGTAAAAAGTTATACCAGCGCAAATCTGTTTTTTTCCTCCCTGCTTATTCACACATTACATCTTTCCTCCGATGATTACTTTCATTAAATTTAATCTTTCATTTCTATCAACAACTGGTAAAAAAAAAAAGGCGTGATTTGTCGTAAATATTTGAAAAAAAAAGAAAAGACAAAAGCATTTTTTTTTTGTTTAGCTGGTCGTTAGGAAAAGAAAAGACCTCGACGGGATGGTTGATCTTTTATTTATTCGGCAGATTTGCGTTTTTTTTTTCTTGCCAGCTTCGTTAGATTTGGATTATAGAAGTTTTTTCTCTGCAAAATGCAAGAGAAAAAAAAGGTCTTGGGAAATATTTCCATAATATAATTGCATAAAGCTGGGCGATCTTTTTTTTTTTTTTTAACTTGGCAGAAAAAATCGAATTATTTCTACAAAATCGAGGAACAAAACGAATTACAGTTTGAGCTGGTTTCACAGTCATTACCGAGAGGATTGCAAAGGCCTCGCAATCAAAATCGAACTTTACTCGAGGGTCGAAAGGATTACAGAGGAAACTATAACCGTCTAACTTGGTTCAATGATCCGTAAGAAATACTAAGTTATCGCGATGCTACCTTTGTAAAGTGGATAGATTAAAATAGACAATTTAACTGCGAAATTTTAGAACGTAGAGTACTCCATGATTCTGCTTCACTTGATATTATTGGTTGGAATACGTGCTACAATATTGTGAACGTGGATTTTCCTTTTCACTTCGAATCAAGGCTTAATTTGCAATCTTATATGGGTATTTCTTAGAAAAAGTCAGTATTTCAGATATGCGGCTATACATTGCCAAGTTAAATCATTATAAATGGGAAATTTTTCTTTGAAATTTGATCAGTTACCATTCTGCTCACTTTTTGATGCACTCATCCTTTTAAAAGAGCAAGTTGGTGGGTTTCATTTTGAAAGTATGGATGACTGGAATTAAAGAAAAAATATGTGGCATTGCATAGGTAGATGACCAATCAGCAGTCTTTAGTTTTTGAGATGTACTTATAAAAATTTCTAGGTTGGCGGGTCAAAAATTCCAATTTTTAGTTTTTTCGTGATTATGCTTCAGCATACTCTACTGCATGATTAAGTTACAAATGTAACCGTGATGAATTGGAACGTGGTTTCTTTTTCAGTGTTAGTCACCTATACTTGATTGAAGCATCTCCGTTTCTTCTTTACTTTTATTTATCTTTCGCCGCGCTGTTAGAATTATATATATAGATAGTAACGCTATCCTCATTCGTATGAAATGTCCCTTGAGACTCCGCTACCCTTTCCAGGTACAAGGTTCACGAAAATGAAACCTAATAAATGAAACTGCCCGAAAATTACGATGTGGTAACTTTTCTTTCGGACGACATTTCCAATTGATTTTTTCAAACGTTTGACCATAAGTTTAGTCGTTTAAAAATTACTCCCACCGTTTGCTGTCCCCAATATTGTCTCATCTGTTTCCGTATTCATTGTGCGCTTCACTAGAAAGTCGTATTCTGCAAAGTGCCACCATCATGGGTTAGGTTCGCACTAATTACACGTATTACGATGAGGAAAAAAAAAAAAAAAAAAAAAAACAAGAAAAATACGAGGAAATTGTCCTCAGCGAAATTCTGTTCACGTTCTGTACCGATTTTTCGTTGGTTAAAGTCCCCTCCCCCACTGCTGTCTTCCTGCCCTTCAGTCAAAACCCAAAAGAAATACGAACGGCACTAGTGCAAAAGGGAATTACAATAAGTTGACCTCCCAAATTCGTTTTACATTTTCCGAAAGCGGTTGAAATTTATATTGCGGCTATAATTCTCCCAAAAGTTTAAAATAATATATATGCTCATATTTTCTAATTTTTTGAGTCGCATTACGTACGCAACTATATTGAATAAAATAAGAAATTCCTTTAAAGCCAACATATCCATAAAATTGGATCTTCATCACTACACGAACACAAAAATATGTAGTTTTATTTTCATGATCTTATACGAACTTTAGGTAAATATATTTCTATATTACCGAAGATGGGTAGTAACCAAATTGAGTATCCTTTCTCAACTAGTAGGCTGGATATTTCACCAGCACTGGCTTATCTGCCATTCAAGTGCAGCAGATAAACTCCCAGTTGACCATGGTCATCTGTGGGTAGCTTTCACAGCAGCATCACAGTGAAATGTGTTGAAAACACATCGAACGTCTTAAATTATTTTTAATGAACTTGGCGAACTTTTCTGGTCGCCAGTTTCACCAAAACGCAACCGGTTTAGCAACCACCGCGATAAAACGGTTATGAGAGTTGTTAAAAACGCACTGCATTTATCAGTGAGTTTTCAAGACCGATTGGTTCACAACTGTGACGCAGCAATCCTGCCAAGGGGCGGACACAACTTATGTGCTCTCGTAGCTTTTTAGCTTACTAATTAGTATTGTCCCCACACAAACTATTATTCTCGCTTACACTCTATACAAAATGGTAAAGTATCTTGGCTTGAAATTTCTTACTCAGCATAACATTTTCTTCGCCCTCAAAATTCAAAATAAATAATGGCGGGCAAGTAAAACAGCTTCTTCCAATAATACTTTCCTTTAAAATGACATTCATTTCTTTTCTCTATCTCCAAGAAACACTCACGAAGAAATATATACCTATATGCAAATACTTCATTTGGGAATTAAAAAGAAAAAAAAAATGGAAATACAAAGCAGACACTGGAAAAATAATATTTCACGGAGGAAAAAATTTTAGGTTAGCTTCTTGCAGTTCCATACATGCTACATTATTCGGAGCCAGGTTTCTAAGAAAAATGGTGTCTAACCAAGCCAATGTGGAACATTTCAAATTACATTTACATTCTCAATTCGATGTGGGTTAGCATTACCCATATATATAAAAGCAAAAAGAAAAAAATCGTTGCGATATTTTTTTCGCTTCGCTCTCTTATTTTTTGGTCTGACATTTGTCGACATCCTTTAGCTATTACAAGGCGTAAATTCGACATTTTATCCACATTTCCCAAAGTGTACCATTTATCACATGCACACAAACGTACCTGTATGTATCTTACGTCATCCGCACATACTCGGTGAAAAATGTGAAAATAAAAAGGAACTGATGAATTTTACTCAAGCTATTTTCATGTCAAAATGTAGTGGATGAAACGATGTCAGTAAACTGTTTAGTATCTGTAAAAGACACCTATAATTTTAGATATCAATACAGCAATGTTGTTTTATGCCGGAAAAGACTACCTTTATCTTTTTGGCAGGTTTTTATATCTATATCTATAAAATTTAAGGCCTGTAAAATGTTTTAGTTATGTACTTAGAATTTTATTCTACTTCATTACTTGAAATTTTGTTCAAACCATTCACCTGCATTACTTTTAGCAAATGGGAAAGTGTTTGAGACGCTTATTGTTAGACTGAAACGGTTGCGAGTGACGAAGATACGTATTTTTTGAAACAAAAATAGCTTGAATTTCTAAATCAAAAACAGAAATTGTCTTCTCAAGCACAACTGTTTACCTCCCTGTGAAAATTTTCCCCCTGGCACGGCATGGGAGCGCTATATTTTGCCTCCGTAGACATTTGATGCCCACCCCTAGTATTTTTCCCTATAACTATACAGTCGTGAGTGATCTTCATTTGGAGATGGACCAGGACCAATCTTCCATTCCTTTTGCACAGAAAATTGAGATTGGCCATTTTGTACTGGTATTTTGTATAATTTTAACCATTTTAGTTTGACTCTTAGTTTGAAAAAATCAGTTTGTGACTTTTATTGCTCAACACAGTCGAAATGTTGAGTTTAGAAATTTCAGAATTAAATTAAGTTTAATTTTGATTTTCTCATATTTTTTTCTGAAACCACTCCCCCTCTGTTATTGCATAACTAAGCAAATATTTCTGCAGGTGTTTCTCGTATGGTATCTGACATGAGTATTTTTATTCTTTCATGCCCATCCATGGGACAAGGAAAAAACATTTGTCCTTCGATTTTTAGAACATTATTGCAGACAAAGTTATATAAAACTATACGCCGCTTCAATTTATTACGGTACTGACAGTAAAAAAGTTTTCATTAAAAAAAAAAAAAAGATGGAAAGTTATATTTTTACGATGTAATATTTTTCATTTCGATTGGAAATGGGCTCACACACCTTCGATAAAAATTTCTGTTTTCTGTCCAACTTTACTATATTTTATCGTTTGTCCCACCAGTGATTCAGATGAATTACTGTTTTTTTTTTGTTTTTTTTTTGTTGCTAGAGTTGACTCATATTCTTTTTTAAACGTAGAATAAAGGCTAATTTTGAAAAATTTCCTGAGATAGTATTACCACTTTCACATTCGACTGAAAATACAAAAGCATAATTTTTTCTTCGTCATACCTACTCTTAATTGATCTTACGTGCCCCTAATCAAAGTGGGCAAGTCTTGATTTTCTCGAGATGTACAACACAATATGTATCATAAATGGGGGTAACTTGGCATACTTTTTCAGCATTTTCCAACTTCATCACTCTCTATTTCTCACATGGCAAATCACAATCTATACTTCAAATAAATACAAAATGTGCGTTGAAGGCTCTACTTTTCAACTATGCTCTCAAAAATTTGATCCATCAATTCTAAGTGCAAAAATACCCCCTCTCTTTCAAATTTGCCAAGTTACCCGCAAAACGGCTAACTTGGCACACAATAGAATTTTAATGCAACATATTGGTAAAATTATTAAAATTATTTAAAAAAATATTCAAACAAACTTCAATTGAAGAGAAAATAGGTCCATAAAGAAACAAAATGGTGGCATAATAGGTACAAAGATACTGGGAACGTCACAATTTGTTTCCCCGTGACAGCTAAGGAATTGTAAATGCAGATTCTTTATTTACAATTATTGCTTAGCAGTCGATAAAATCATCATTGTAAGGTTTTAATACCACCATTCGAATGGGAAAATTGTGCTGAACGTGATGAAATTGTTGAACAGTGTAGCCAGTATGTTAAAAACGGGTAAAATTCAATAAAATTGAAAAAAAGTACCAAATGTGCCAAGTTACCCTCAATGTGCCAAGTTACCCCCCCCCCCACCGTTTATGGAAAATTTAAAATTTATTTTCTGAAACGGGGGAGTTCAATAGCCTATTTGATTTGGCATATTTTTATTTATTATTTAATTTATTACTTGTTTATTTTGTTAATATTTTTGGTTATTTTATTTTAAATCTTTTATTGAAAATTTTTTAGAATAATGCCTTTTTAGTTTTTTTTTTTTTTTCATGTTAATACTTAGATGAAAATGGTTAATTCTGTTGATGATAAATTTGGTGCAGATGCTACCCTCTCTCTCGCTCATGTATAATATTATACAAGAAAAATAAGCTATTGGGTGTCTATTTTTCTTTCAGTAAGCTTGAATGAATTAACCGATTTTGTAGTGTGTTGAAATTATTCAAGATGAATGTATTGTAAGATACGTTTAGTGGAAACTTCGTGCGTCCGTCCATCTGGACATCAAGGTTGAGGTCACAAAATTAAAGTCAAAATCAAGGTTAAGTTTGTCAAGTCACCCATGCGTATGAAAACTGATAGTGGAGATTTGTGGATTTGAAGCACATTTATTATGTTTGATTTGTTAGTATATGTAATTATGTTTATATTCAAAAACTAATACATTTTATAGTTGTTTTGAGTGCATTGGAGGTCTTTTTTCAAAGTTGAAGTATGTTTATTATAATTTATATTTTGACTTCATTTACAAGTAAGTCATGCAAGAAGGAAAAACAAGAATTTTTAACAATGTCAAATATGCATCAATAATGTAAAAGAGAATATTCATCTTTGCCATCACGAGGGTTTATGAAGGCATGCAGCTATTATCGTTGTGCAAATACAGTGATGTCTCCTTTGAAGCGCAAAATTTTTTTTATGTATTCGTCTTAAGCGTTTATTCTGAAAGACCCTGCTCAAAGCGCATTTTCCTACGGCACTGCTAACACGGAGTCACATTCAGGTTAATTTCTGCACTAAAACAGAAGATAAACACTGTAAACTTCTATATTAGCAGCGAATTTCTGAAAATGTTCCAGCAAAACACAAGGTCGATAGGCTAAGGTTTGTCAAGTTGGTAAAATTTATGCCCGATCGCATTAATATGCAAATACTGTTCGACACAAACTCCTCGAAAGTCAGGCAGAAAACGAATTAATCACCGGTTATTGAACGTGAAAGGCTATACAGGAATGTAATTCATGTTCTCGAGCACAAAGAATCTTTCTAGTTTGAAGAACGTGTCGAGGAAAAAGAGGCGAGAAGGGTGAAAGTTTCAGCGAATATTTAGAACTTACTACGCCACTCTGTAACCAATCAAACTTCGGGCTAAGAAAGTTAACATCTGAAGTGGCTGAGTGTTTGATCACGCCGATGGCAGCTTAAAAGGCATTTTTTTAATTCTTTGTATTTTTCTTTTTTTTTTCTTCATTGTTTCGCGCCTAGCTTTGAAGCGTTTATAGCATAGGTACGCAACGATTAGGCATATTTTCTAACATACGAACTTCGACTGCAAAGTGGTAACTACAGCCTCAAAGGACTATTGGGAGTAACAAATTTGATCCACAACGCATGTATAAAACATACATATTCTTAACTTGTTTACAAAAGCAAATGAAATTATGGGCTTTCTAATTAGGAATTGTTAGCGAAATACAATAAAAATACTCTATTACTCCCTAGTTCGACCCCATTTAGAATACTCCTCGGTCATATGGAAACCCAAATCTGCTACCTTGGTCGAAATACCGATAGGACAAAATATTTGTCTTCTGAAGCAAACTCGGATCTTCTCCTTTTACTTAGTTCCCCGTCTTGGCCAGGTATTGGCAGCCTGGCCCCTTCTATACGACATTTAGCAGGTCATGCTTTGCCCGACCATTTGGCATATGTCGGTGCTATAAACTGCCCATAAGACTTGACCATTTGGTTGGTCGCCCCAAATTGAAAAAGATCCGGCCATTTGGCAGAGGTTGGTATTCCCTTCCTCCGATGAAGATCTGACCCTTTTGGCCTGGGTCAGCACCCCTAAATCGATGCAATGGAAGCAGCCTCCTCCACGTGGGCCTTTTTGGAAACTGTGTAAACATTTAAAAGTTTGCACAGGCTAAGAGCTGCTGCGTCACTCCAAAAGAGAAAAAACACGATAGGACAAAATCGAAATTTTCATTATTGCTAACCATCATTGTCGATAGTTCTTTCTGTCATGGAATTATCGTTTCAAATTGGCATGTAAACTTTTTTTTGCCGTATTTGAATTGATATGTTTTTAGTCCAATTTTTCTACATTCTTCTAATTTCTCCGCATATTCCATATACCTATTATCGACAATGTTAATGGCGCTATTAATAATTTCGATAATTGTGAATGAAATCCAATATTATAATTCTAAAGTGCTAGTTTAAGTCAACCCTCATCGATAACATACCAAAAACTCACGAAATTTGGGGTACAATTAGATGTGCCAAAAGTTCCCAATAAAGAGGTGCAGGTTCTGGTAAATTCTTTTGTACTCGTATTTCTTTGATTTTTCATTCTCTCTTCTCATTTTCGTCGTTTCAAATGTGGAGTTCGGGCTCCGATAAAGCCTCTGAGAATCTCGACGAGGAAAAAATACATAAGAGAGAACCTTTAATTTTTTGATGAAAAAAAAAAAAATGGAATGATGGACTAAGTAAAATAAAATAAGTGGGTAGGTATCTAAATAAATAAATAATTATGGAGAACGCTTCTGGTAAATATGAATTTTCTTTTCTCTTTGTAAAAGATAAACAAGTGAAAGAAACAACTTCTGTGTAAGAATTTTCCGTTTCTTCGTTTCATAAAAACGACTTTTTCATTTAGTTTCGTCGTTATGAATATATAAACGTTCGAAACTGGAGTATAGTCTATGAAGTTTTTTTTTTTTTTTTCAATGTTGAAATTGCTTTGAGAGTAACGTATACGCATATATAGCAGAAATAGATATTCTCAGTTTTCACCTGATTCAAATTCTTGAACAGAGCAGTTATTTCAAACCTTGAGTCGAGCTATCTGGTTTCCATAATTAAAAATGATCATTTCACTCAAATAAACTGTGAATTCAGACTTCAATCAAAAATCTATTCAGTTACACAACTGAGTTGGAAGAACGAGAAAAAAATTAATCAATTCTAAAAAAAAAAGTTATAATTTGTCGTTATCCTTTCAGTGTCTTTCAAATAATGTTTTTTGTTCTGCTATGCCAACTTCAAAGATGTTTGACTATATATAAATAAATATAACCTACCCATCTCGTTATCATTATAGAGAGAAAAAAAAAAGGTAAAGTGTGTAAACACCTTTGTAACCTTTGTGATTCATCGAAGCGTAATGTTTTCCTAATAAGGTATTTCAATATTTTTTCTCTCCAGACCAAAGTATAAAATGAAGTTTTTCTTTCATATATTTTTCCGTAACAGGGAAACTATAATAATAAAGCCGAAGTTGGAATAAGAAAAAAAAAAAAACGAAAGTAAAGTGGTACCTAACAAAAAAAAAGAAAATTTCGACGATATAAAGGAAATAACTACCAGTATCTCAAACAACTTACTGGGCCTTAGCTCCTGTCTATCTAAAATTAAAGGAAAATCTGGCTCAGGATTATTATCTAGTTTAAGACAAAAATATTTTTTTTCTTTTTCGAATGTTAATTTTTCCTCTTGATATATTGTGTCTTAGCTTTACCTGTTGGCTGTTCATATTATTTTAATAGTCTAACATAAATTATATCAACTTTTCCTGTAGTATTTATAGTTCTTCAAATCTTCTGTGCGAAAAGAAGAAAGTTTACGAGTATTTCTCTTGTCGCTCAAGTGGCAGCTTTTATAAACTCTAACGTATCGGAAAATGTAGAACGACAAAAAGTTTTCTTCTAAGTCGACCTTCGAATCAAGCTTTCTCTTAAGTCGACCATCGAATCAATCATCGGTTAAATGTAGCTTGAGAATAGAGAAATCAATTAAGACCAAAACTTTGTCCGCAAAAGTTTTAACCAACGTTGTTGGCAAGATGAAACTCGTCAAAAACATGTAAAATGGAAAATTCAAATTTTTTATTCCCTTTAATTTTTGCTGTAACTTTATATGAGCTTTCTCTCAGACTCATTTCAAAACTTGGAAAATAAATTTTTACTTTTAGACCCACATAGTTGAATGAACCTTCTCGAATCTTCTCTCTGTTGAAGATAAAGTTGAGCGGTGAGAAATAATGTTTTTGGTATATGAATATCTTAATTTTTACTTTGGTAGAATTAGCTATTTGGAAGTTAATTTTATATCGATTATTCCTAAAAAATAGTACGAGTATAGCAATAGAGAAATTTCACGTAAAAAAAAAAGGATTTTAAATGGAGTCATTTTTTGCTGGAAAGGGCTGGGGGCCTGAGCGAAATGAGGGCATCAGAGGCGAAGCTGCTAGTTTTAGTAATCAAAAATAAGTAGTGGAGCTGAAAGGGTCGAATTGGTTGTAGTTTTTCGACTACTTAATTTTGTAGTTTGCCCTCAAGGTGTTTATTTTGGCGAGTAACGATAATTTTTTCAAGTCACCAACATTTTTTTTTTTTTTCTCTCGTACTTATATCCGAAGTTTAAAATATTTTTATTTGTTTTCTACGCGAATATCCTCCTCTCCTTTTCCCTTCCACGAGTGAGTATGGATGCACCATCATTCAGTGGTGGTAAAAATAAATAAACCAAATTGAGGAGAAGTAGATTTATTATTTACTTTTTACTTATTTGCAAGTATCAAAGGGTGGCTATTTGGAAAGATACGCTAAAAATTGAAGTACTTTAGAGCCCCTGAAAAAAAAAGAATGTTTTCTCTTCGGAAGAGAAGCGTGAAAAATACAGTGGAGCCATAAATTAAGTGTGTAGTAAAGGTGTTGAGGAAAATTAGTTTCACGTTAGTTTTGTTTACTGTATTTTTCAAGGCTGCAAAGAAGGTGAAGTATGTGTATACGCAGTATTCTCCAATGGATTGAGAAAGTAATTTTAGAAAATATAAACTACCGTAGCTTTTTTTTTTTTTTTTTTTTTAATAGTCTCTAACACCAAATATATGGTCTTAGCCTTAACGAAAACGTTGGTTCAGCTTATTTATTAATTTGTAAATGGCGTAGAACTAGGGAAAGTGCACATATGAGAGAAAACCAAGTACATACTCAAATTATTTTTGACATTTTAAATTTCCTTATTTTCCTCTAAATGGTACATGCAAAATAAGTAATTTCATTTTGCTCATTCGATCGATTCAGGTTTTTTCATCTTGGTAACTGTGAAAGTGGTATTCAATCTGATAAAATCGTTTTCAGCGTGTGTTTTCATGGCTTATTTTAAATGTAAGATTTTCCGTTTCCTCTTACAGGTTTTTTTTTTTTTTTTTTGCCATAAATAAAATAAATCAGCAAATTCAATCGTGTCAAATGGAATATACGAGTAGGGAAAAAGAACATTTACATAGGTACTTCTAATTTTATCTGAAAAATCGAATAAACTTGATTCGGTTATCGAACAAAAGAAGATAGAATTGTAATTTCAATGAAGTATTTAATCGAGATTTTCTTACCCGTTCATCCAAAAAAAAAAGTACCATATAAAAATAAAAAACAACTTTTTCAGAATATTTTGAAAAAGGAAAAGAAAAAAAATACTCTCTTTTCTTAAACTGAGCTAGTTTACTTGAGAGAATTGATAATAAAGACATCGACCTTTATATGAAAACAAACTGGGAATGATATATACATACATTAATATTAATCAAAAGATGAATAAATCAATAAACAAATAAATAAATAAACATTTCACCTAAAGAATATTAATTTTAAAGTAACTATCTATTGTAGCAGGGATTTTTTCAAAAATAACATGATTAAAATTATGTTCAAATTATTTTCAAAATAATTTTAAAAACTATTCTCATTTATATTGTTTTCTTAACTCTTAATGAACATAATAGTCACTATATACTCACTAGCTTCTTCCAAAAACCAAACTTCTGCTCGTTAAAAATGAGAGGAAAAATGTATCTATTCTCAGATTTGTTAATTTTTTGTTTAGATGTTTTTAATATTAAAAAAAATATTATTTTAAAAGTCGATTCGCATGCTTTTGGTGTCCAGAACCTGAACTAATGATTTTTTCATGTTTTTCTCGCCGAATTAAAGAGGGATCATCCGCTGATTTTATTAGTTATACATATTAGTCCTGTAATATTTTAATTACTCTTTCCTTCCATACCCCCTCCCCAAATTGATAACTGAAGTTAACAATTGCGACATCGGTTGCTCCCACATGCTCGAACAAATGAAGTATCCTTTCCAAGTCCCCTTATACCAGATCCATGGAATTTTAATTTCTTTCGTCGACGCAAACGCCACGCCCTATCCACATAAATGGCAATTCAAATGCGTAAAGATGGCACCAAATATTGAAAAAATTGCCAAAGAAACGATTCTACTGTTCTTCCTGGAGACGACAGAGCCGCACCTGGCCAAATTCACCGAGGACGAGCTCACCAAGGTCAGTCGCTGGCTGAGCAAGATCACACGACTGGACCTGTATTCGATGCGCACGCATCTGCTGCTGCTATACCACGTGCTGAAGCGTGGTCAACTGCTACCACCCTTTGACAAGGACCCAGCCACCGTCACGCTGCCCCGCTTTCGCGCCTATAACTCGTACATCGATGTGGATGACCCAAACCTGGACCAGGTGCTAAAGTCGGTGACCCGTTGCTCGGCGCATGCCACCCGCCACCAGTACCCTCCTTTAGCTCCAGCAGCGGCGGCCCGCAAATCCCGCAAGGACGTCTTCCACATACCCTGTCGCAGGCCAACCGCTGCACCACAGCAACCGGATCCGAACCAGACGTACACGTTACGATCTCGCAGCCAGCCCCGATACCAGGGCGACTTCGACGAGCCGACTGCCGAAGGCAAACGTTCCAGGAGTGTGCCCCGCGCTGATAACCTAGAAGCGTACGCAGATTGCCAAGAGGAGGTCCTCGACGAGGAAGCTGAGCGCAACCGCGACTGCTGCCCACCCGGCTATAATCCACCGACATCTGGCTGGTCGCACTCGATGTGTCTCCCATGCAAGATCACCCCGCAGAGGGATGAGATCGGGGCGACATCTTCGTTCTATGAGGATAACTTCCATCTGCCTGACTTTCCGGTGTCGCCAATCCGCAAAACGGAGGAAAATCGCTTTTGGCCATCGCCAGAGAACGATGAGAATCTCAACTCTTGCATGCGGAGGTCGCGGATACCGGTGCTGGCCAGTCGGTACTCGACAAGGACAACGGCTCAGCCGCAGCTGCAGCCCCGAACATCCTCGATGCGGGTCGTCAACACTCAATGCCCGAGAAGTTCGCGGGTGCGCTCTGGCATCACGTTGGTAATTTTGAGCCCCATGAGACAGTCATCGAGCAATATTAGCTTGAGCAGGAGATCTAGTGTCAAGTGACAGAGATAGAGAATTTTTAGTTATTTATGGTTGTAAAAATATATCATTTTGGAGAAATTGGACGAATACGTTGCAGTTGGTTCGCCTCAAGAGAGAAACAAAGGGTTGGTGATTGGTCTTCAGAGACTTATTTCAGACAAATTGTGTAATCATTTTGCGCAAGTTTCAAAGCAATAGGCACACGTAATATAATTGTTTATTTTTTCCAGACTAAGATATAACCTTATCTTCGCGAACTGCTGGTGTGGAAGGGGAATATAATTCAAAATATAATATGCTAGGTTATTATTGTAAGACGGAAATATAAACTCCCTTTGGCTGCTTACGTTCCCTATTGGCAAAATATTTTGAAAACGGATCCGTTTTATTCCGGGTTATAATCCGTTTCTGGATTATAACCCGGAAATTTCCTGTTTTCCGGCTTCTAAAACGGATTTCGAACGGATTGTAATCAATCTTGCCGGAAATGAGTCCAGATTATTTTCCGTGAAGGCTGTTTTATCATATTTGTTGGCCCGGGTTATAATCCGTGAAACCGTTTTACAAACGGATGTAGAAAAATTGCCCAAAAATTATCACTGATTATAATCAGGAAGTCCGTTTTACAAGCGGATTTGGAAAAATAATCAAGATGAAAAAAATATCTGCAAATTTTCAGATCCGATGGTCGAAAATAAAAACGGACTGACAACGGATAAAATTCTCATTTTCCGGATCATTTTCTCATTTTTTGCCCATCGGGTTAAACATGACAAAATCATTATAGAGTGCAATCTATTTTCCTCCCCAAATTCATGCGTAGTCATTTCCATATACGTCACTACACATACAAATGCAAACAGTCTTTTGCAAGACAAACAAAAAGTCTTCAATACATTGTTTTTTTTTACAATTTCTAGAAAGTATTTAAAACTACATACAAGGAAGTTGCAAATGAAGATTTTTTTTGCATTTCTGAAGCATTTGCAATTATTGAATTCCTTTCTATTTTTAATTTATTTATTTATTCATTTTTTTGTTTTGGCAAAAGTCAGTAGAAAATGTACTGAATTTTAGTGTACGGCAAAATAATTGGCTACATTTATTTTTTTTAAATTACATACGAAAGAAAAAAGATAGAAACATTTGCGGTTGGTTCTAAAGTGAAATGTATTCCTGGAGGACGTGTAATCGCTGCCTTCGCTTTTTTCGAGTGTTTCCCAATTTACTAATTTTTTCACCGAGTTTTCCATCGACTTGTATCAAATTCAGGTATGTTACTTTTGAACATATTCTCTATTCCCGGACGAAGCCCTTTTTGTGATTTTTAAAATTTTAGGGTATGTTTAAAAAAATGAAATAATAACAGAAACTGCTTCGTTCCGGTTACAGAAATTATGTTCGAGTACATTAATTACTCCAAATTTGAGTAAATTTGATACAAATTTCAGCAAAAGAATGGTAAATCGTGAGTATATTTTTGAGCTAAAAATTCGTGAAAATTGTCATTTTGGCTGCCAAAACGCAAATCCGCAATACATGTGTCAAAAAAATTACTTATATTTCGCCTACATCTAACATTTTAATACAGTTTTTTAGACGTCGTCGTTGACTTTAAAGCAAAGGTAGACTACACCTTTAAGGTTACGTAAGAAAATATATCATTTAAATGTTAACCGTTTTGTCTAAAATATTCTTAAAGGAGTAGAAAAAAAATTATTGACAACTTTGGAGAACACTATTTTAGCAATTTCTTCCTCTATATACAGTCTATGGCGTCAGAGATGTAAGAGATTAGAAGAAGGGAATCCTCTTCACCACATTGCAAAAGGAAGTGTCACGCGTGCATGATTTCCCCTGCCAATTTCTTATATTTTAGACGTCTTATGAAGGAAGAAATTGCGGAAATAACGTGACCATTTCCAAGCAGTCTTCTGTAATTTCGTTTTATGCTTTTGAGAATGTGTCAGACAAAATCGTCAACATTTAAGTGATTTTTTTTTTAATACGTAACCCGAAGAAATAAATTTTAATTCTTAACCTTCTGGCACGTCTCTTATCTTTCTTCTTCCGGGTGTGATTGAAAAAATAAATACAACCTCATTTTGCCCCGCTCATAAATGTTGATTTGGAATGTGTTTTTTTTTTTTTTAGATACTTTTACCCATTTACCTTCAAATAAGCTCAAACTGCGATTATTCAACAAATCGTCTGCAGCTTACATGTACATATGTACAAACCAACTCAGTCCCAACATTGTCACCCAATTTTTTTCTCTCTTCTTTTAGCCCAGTGATGTTAAATTAAATTAACTGAAAATACAGCTGTTATCAGTTTTTTGAGACTTGGCAGTTTTTGGACTTTTTGAGCCGGCGATGTTTAAGACGTAAAACACCTATGCAATAACTGGAAAAATGGCAATAACTCTCTTGAACGCCTCTTCCCATTGGAGTTGGTATTTTACCAAACATGCGCTCGAATAGAAATTTTAGTGATAAAAGCATTGGCGATTGTAAATGATGAATGCGAGATCGATAACAGGAGAAACATCTTTAGCAGCAAATTATAGAGTGTCAATAATTTTATGGTTAATTTTTTTTTGTGAAAATTTTATTATTTTATTTTTTGCATTTTTTGATTTTCTGAGCTATATAGCGTTCGCGATATTATTTTCTTTTTATTCGAATCACGTACCGGCAAAGAACCCAAGAGTTAGCCAGTTTGAGAGTACGTGCGGATTACTCTGGATTCAGTAATTCATGCGATACGTACAAAAAACGTTTTTCAGAAGAAAATAAAGAAAATAATAAAAATAAAAAAAATTATACGCTTCTGTCGGAGTGCTGGTTAGGAAGATACGTATAGTATGCAGTAATACAGAAAACTGCTAGTAGAAGCGATTGCTCGCCAGCACGTTTGATGTGATCACAAAAATGAGCGTATATGCCATAATTTTGAAACTGCATCGAGAGAAAAGAAGGTGAGTTGAAAGGAGATAGAATTGAACTTTAATTTTCGACAATGGATACGTTGAGAAAGGATACGAATAAACGATTTTTCAAAAAATAATTTCCTCTTTATGTCTGTTATCGCGTTATATTGAAAAGGGATTTGGGGACTTGTCAATTTCCATTTGATTGAAAACTTGAAACATGTATCATGTCTCTATGTTTTATCGTTACTGACAATATTATAATAACAAGAGTAGGATAGTTTAATCAATCACTCTTGTTTCCTCAAGAACAGCCAGGAATTAGTTTTTTTTGTTGAGGAGGCCAGCGTGAGCCAAGGAAAATCATTAAAAATGTCAACATGCAAAATTTGATCAAAACGGATAGCAACTTTTTAAATCGTAGTGAAGAAAATTATCATTTATATTGTAGACGCATTCTTTATGTTTTTAGTACTTCATTACTATATCTTAGATAATATGTTTTCATTATTTTCGTACTATTTTCTGTTACAAAACTGGAACTGTCCAGTTTTTCTCATTCAAATTGTGAAAATTAAAGCCTAAATTTTTTTCAGTGTACTTTTTCAATTTTTTTCTTTAATTAGTTTAATTTCTTGGGAAATTTGTAGAGGGCTTCTACCTCCCCTAGCCCTTTTTTTTGTTCTGCCACTGTTCAATAAGAGTGTTTCTAAAAATGAAAATTCCTACTTACTCTCCATTTTGGTGCTTTTATCGATTTTCTTGTGAAAATGTTAAATCATCAGAAAAATAAAATGATGAAATTTCCCCTTCATCACCCATTCAGTTATTCATCATGAAAAATTTTTCAAAAGGTGCTCTGCCACAGAATAATATTTTTGTTACATATAATAACCTGATTCTACATTTTTCGTTAGAACAGCCTTTAACAATGAAACATGACGTCACGTCGTATCAGAATTTTTCGTTTTCAACTTCGCGTATATTTATTTTCGTCAAGAATAGGGAAGCAATGCTTGTTGCATACTCTAAACGCCGTAAATAACGTGAATTCATCGTTACTCATGTTCAGATTATGATATTGATTGTATTATTTTTATGAACAGTGATAGGCCAGAAAGGGTCAAATTAAGTTCTTGTAGGGTTTGATTGCACAAACCGAATCCTATTTAAATTAAAAACATCATGCCCTAAAATGCGACCGTTGCTGAGAAAATATACCTCAAAGTTGAAGTACCATGCAAGAAGAACTGCAATAATATGTTAACACTAGAAATACCAGGTTTTACTCGATCACTCAAAGGACCAGGTGGTGTCATATATGACACCACAATAGTAACCTCAAAAGACCCAGTGGCGTCGTGCCTATGCCACAAGTCAGGGGTTCTCAAAATATTGGTCCTTTGAGAAGTCCATCTCAAAATTTTGAGTGGTGTCGTATATGACACTATCTGGTACTTCTAGTGTTAACGTGTAATTTGTATAAACACGTTCTACTCGTTGAAATTCATTCTTATAAACTGTTCATAGACACTTAACAGCTATTCTTGTTACAATTATTTACAGAATTTGATTAATGATAGGGTCAATTGATAGAGTATTTTTCGTCCATTTTGCCTTTGAAGGTTGATTATATTCATATAGCTTATAAGACTTTGATTTTTCATAAAAACTTTGTTCTTAATAGTTCTTTGAATTTTAGACACATTCTGTTTTTTATATTTTACACTTTGAATTGCTACGCAATAAGCGGATGAGTCCTTCCATTTCAACAATTTATTTATTTCTCCAGCTCCAGAAATGAGTTACAAACACAATATTGCAAGGATAGTTCCCCACTTATGATCGATAGAGTATCGATGGAAACTCAGAATATTCTCGGCGCAAAATTATTTTTTTACTCGTAAATCTAATTTTAAAGAACCTATAAAATATTTTTCAATTCAGTCTAAGGAATGTCTCATATAACCGTCAAGACGGAAAGAACAAATAATGAAAGACACACACTCGTGCAATGGAAGAAAAAAGTATTGAAAAAAATTCTGACATGTTTGCAAATTATTAGAAATACTATACGCGAACGCGAATCCTCTGGCAGACTCGAATAACTCTACCTAATCTATCGAAATTTCGAGCGCATTCGAAAGGAAAAGAATAAAAATATGAAAATTGGACAAGAAATAAGCAAAGTAAATTTGACAGTTTCTTTTTTCCTCACGATTTGCTTCGCCCTAAATAAATAATCAGGAATTTGTTTCCATCGTTATTATTTCGTTCGCAGAGAAATGAAAACGAGTTCTTTTCTTTCAACCAAAAGGATTTTCCTTCATTCAAAAACGAGAGAAACGAGGAAATTTAAGAACAGAAAAAAAAAATTGTCAGCCTTAAATTTGTCGAAAAAATAATCAATTTGTGTTCGAACAAATATTTATGGTTGGCTACAGCTTATGAAATATAGAAAGATTTTTGAAAATAATGAGACTCACGGTTCACAGCATTTAAATTCTGTACGTCTATATGTGTAGATATAGGCTTAAATAATCCTGTTTTTTTCACCAAATATTTTTTTTTTTAAATTATTTAGCTGGTGATAAAGTAAGAAAGTGTCTATCTTTAGACATGTACGTTACTATTGATTCAACTTATTTATGTCTTTTACATATTTATATTCAAAAGCCAAAGTTTAATTGGAAAACTCGCCGCAGGTGATGGTGCAAATAAAAAATGTTCCCACTTTTAAAAAACAAGTTAAAATGAAAAGTTTTATGGGAATCTGGTCCAGTATGAGATTGAAGATGAAGAAAAAGATGCACTGATGATGAAGGTTTGAAAGACTCAGTTCCACTCGGGGGAACAAAATAGCTTAGGTTAATTTAGAAATTCGAAGTCAAAATGTGTCCAATTCTAGAATCTAAATCCTATTAGAAGTACAGACAGTAAAGATAAAATGATTTTGGAAACCGAAGCGTGAAAACATGGAAAATATTTTTGGGCACCTGGGTAGTACTTGAGAGCTTACAATTCATTGAAATCTCTTCCACTCACCCTCACCCAGCATAAATTCAATTATACAGCTCGCCAGTACAAAGCCAATTATAAAACGCCTCAGCATTTCTAGGGCACCAGTGTTTTCTGCAAGTAGCTACATAAATTCAATCTCTAAATATTGAGAAAGGTAGCCTTATTACACACTGAATAGAGTGCTAAAAGTACCTTCAGCAGCCAGGGAAAAGCATGTCAACAAGGAGCGAAATAATGAATGCAGAGAATATTCGTTGTCCTTTCGACAACTCAAACGAGCCGATAAATTTTCATACAAAATTAAATCATCAACTATGCTAATTGTTATGCAAATCAATGCTTTCTTCAACCAAGCAGAGTACGTATAAGCGGCTTTGGTTTATAGAAATTACACACAGCTTTGTCGAGACATTTTTGCAAAATGTCTCCGAGAATAATATTATATAAAAAAAAAAAAGAGGACAAAAGCAGAGAGTGCTAAGTGCTAACTACGTCTTATACTCGTAGTTGATGGGTGCATTTTGAAAATTTTTGAAATTTTTGTTTGATAATTTTAGTTGCTATTATTTGACTTGGTGATCATTTGTTGCTTGTCTTTTAAAAAACAGTAGGGGAGGGTCGGGCAATAGGAACCAATTTTTTTTTCAAATCTTGTATTTCAGCAACTATTATACCTAGAAACCTGAATTAAGTTTCATTTTAAAGAAAAAACCCTCCTCTTTCCATCAACATACAGTAGTTAGGCTATACGAGACATTTTTTTTACTATGAAAATTGAATACCTATTCTAACCCTTCCTATTTTGAACTATTTCTAAAATGCCCAGGCAATAGGAACCATTTTTTTTAAAATCTTGTATTTCAGGAACTATTATACTTAGAAACCTGAATTTGGTTTCATTTTAAAGAAAAAACCCTCCTCTATCCATTAACATACTGTAATAGGCTATACAAGACATTTTTTGACTATAAAAATTGAATATTCTGAGCCTTCATTTTTTAAACTATTTCTAAAATGCCCGGGCAATAGGAACCATGTCTAATTTTCTGTTTTTATGACAGAAACAACTTCCTAATCTGCAACAATGTGCAATGTGATGCACATGTTGAGGAGAAATGTGACTTTTGTGACACTGATGTGACCTATAATTTTTCCAGTGAGTCACATCAGTGTGCAATTACAAAAATGCAAATTCATACTTCCAATTTATCATTGGTTCCCCATTGCCCGGTTTCTATTGCCTGGAAATAGATGGCTGCAAAATTATATTGTTATCAAGTTTAAAACGAAGTGAATGAAAAAAAATTTAATGAACACGACGGAGTGATAAAAATCTGGAAGAAAACAAGACGTAGCGCGCATTTCCATCTATAGCTAGTAAAAAATGATTTTGGTTTGAATTTTTTCGTTTTAACGAATTATTAAACATTCACGCATCGAGTTTATTCTTACAAAAAAAAATTGGGCAACGGAAACTTTTTTCGCCGCAAAGTGTGGCAACCTGAAACACTATTAATGCGCAGTGTTGCGGTTTTTGTTGGAAGATTAGCAGGGAAGTAACGAAGGTGGTTCCTATTGCCCGACCCTCCCCTAATAACCTTTTCGTAGATCACATCGTAATCATTATTTCTATCATATAGTAATTAAAAAAACTGCACGTCATTCATGATGATGAATTATTTGAATAAATTCACCCAAAATTTTTTTGCTGACTTACAAAAAGGAAGAATGAAATGAATCGCAATGCCACGATGACGTTGATAAATCATACAGATAAATTCAACTTTTCTTTCTTTGTACTTTTTTCTTCTTTCTCTTTTGGGTATATTTTGTTTTGCATAATAGCATCATTGAGGGAAAAATAACAAGCGATTTTTAACTGTCGATTTTAAATCCCCAATTTTTGCCACAAAACATGTGCGTCAGGATTTTCTAATGGCTTACGATTCGTTAGGATTTTCTTCATTTTTCACCCTTTTTGTCTCTGCTCCCCTCTCATTCTCTTTCGCCGATTGTGCTGGTCATAACGAGGGCCGCCCTTGCCATTCGAGTTCTTTATTTTTTACAAGAAATTACGGCGACACAAGGCGAAAGTAATGGTAGGTTATTTTTTCTCAACAATTTTGGCTGTTTGACCACACTTTTTGCTAGCCGAAATTCGTCACCATTAACCAGCGACCCTTTTCTGCTGAAGAAATATATAGGGTAAAGTTTTTGGGGAAAAAATAGTCAAATATGGTATACAGAAAATTGTATCCAATGATGGAGTTATTTTCTATCGAGAGCTGTTTCTAAAGATGTACCTTAACTTGAGATATTGTAGAATCGATTTCATGGATATTCTAAGTTTCAGGCAGTTCATCTCCACAGATCGAAGACAAATCAGTCTTATACGCAAAATTACTATAATATTTCTCTATTTAATGAAAAAGTGGAAGAGTAGGGAAGGTGGAGGAGGAAAGAGGCAATGAAAGTTATTGGTGAAAATTAAATGTTTGGAAAATTCTGATCACATATTATGTTCTTCAGGTACGAGTGCCGCAGGAACAAATTTTCGTCAAAATTCAAAAATTAACAATTTTGACCTTTAAACCTATTTTGTTTTTCACCTTAATATAGATTTTCTCAGATTGATGACTTTCCCTTTTTTCAGTCTTTAATACCTAACTATAAAGTTTTCAATAAATGCGTAGATTTTCTCTTCAATTTTAACCTTTTTTCAAAGCCTTTTTTTGGCTGAACGAATTGAAGCAAAAAGAAGAAAAAATTATTTCAAGTTAAAATTTTGCCAAAACTGATTTTCCATATCCATATAGTATATTCGCATCGTGGACTCGATGTCTGGTGAAATTGATTACTTAATGCCAGAACAATACAGAGAAAATGAAAAGATACGGTTTGTGAGGCAGTTTTAGGATAATCGAATGAAAACGTATAGGCTGGAGTTATGATTAATGAGAAACTGAGGCGAAGACAAAATAAACAAGAGCACTGGAGAGGGAAAAAACTGGAGAGAACTATTGAAAACGGTACCGCACTGACATGATAGGTACATATATAAGCGGAAATTACAGCTTAGGCGTAATATAAGAAAAGGGACAAATTTTACGTTGACGTCATGGAATGAACAATACATTTTTTTTTCCTTTAACCAACCATAAAAAGTGTTCCTTTCTCTCCTTTCTTTGTTAAAAATACAAGTTGAAGAATTTTCGTACAGTTTTTACAGATATTCGGCCAATTTTGGAATTGAAAAATTGATCTTTCACCCTTCAAATGATTCGGATGACTAATCCTATTCTTGCTTCTGATCACTTTGAGTTATTAACTTCCTTTTGATGCAGCCGTGAATCTAACTGCAGATAAGAAAATCCAGCAATTCGTCAAAAGGATTCAAAAGATTTTCCAACAATTTTATAATTGGCTCAGGAAAATTACTTTTTTTTTAAATTTTACCACTGTCTAAGCTCAGAGGACGTTAGTATCGAAATAACTAAGAATGCACTCGAAATGAGCACTTTCCATTGCCGGATTAACCCTTTGAGCCCCATGGTCTCTAGGGGACTTCAGGATGGAGCAAAAAAATTTCACATCGTAAAACCTTATAAAATAGACTCGCAAAGTGGGTATACTTACCCAAAGTGAAATACAAATTCGATTAATTAATTTTTTTTTAATTATAGAGGTAAAATTTTTTTCCCCGGGGGGGAGGGTGGGGCGCTACTATGTAGTTTTTAATTTTTAATACCTTTTCAATTGAAAATATCCTTAATATACAATTTACTAACTATGTTTCTCATTACGTGCAGTGTAATTTTTGAAGTTTTATCATTGCTCCAAGGTGTGTTTTATGTGAAGTTTAACTTTCCAACTTTATTTAAAAAACGATTTATGAAAGGTTTTTAATAGCAAAAATATTTGTGGATCTGGGAAGACATTAAACATCTAAAAATATAAAAATGTTTTGAAATTGCTAATTTAGAAAATGAATTTCGAAACTTATTAAGGATGAAATCCTCTTCAATCGTGAAAATAAGTTATACAATGTCGTATAAGTTGTTAGATCAGAAAGATCTTCATTCTCAGAATTTCAACACTTTGACCTAGAAGATATTTATTCTATTAGTTCTTTGGCTCTCCTGAACCATTCAAATGTTTGTACTTATACAAGATTTTCATTCTACAAAGACTCTAAAGGAAATGAATATATTCAGATAACTTCTACTACAATCATCTGAAAGCCTAAAATTTGGACTTGGATCATTCTGGTACTAAGGCCCAGAAATATTCATACAAAAATGATCATTCTGTAACAACGAGTTGGCTAACTCTTGGATACAGACTTTCTTGCTTATTCGAAATCTTAGATAGATACATTTCTAAGTAACTGAGCCAAATTTTCCAAAACAACCATTTGACCTACTTTGGATTTTACCGTCTACGCAGTAGCAAACCTATGCAGGCCCTGCTAACTTGAAGCTCTATAGCTGCTGCTTTCACCTTTTCAAGCCTTTTAGCTATAAATATTTATCGAACATACGGAGTGAAAGGAAAAACGAATGATTACGGAGGCAGTTGAGATAAGGATGACAGCGTTAAACATTGTCGCCATAACCTTGGGATCCAGTCGCTCGAAAAATGGCGGGAAGAAGAGGAAAAATTTCTTCGGCGTATAAACGAGCCGAGAATGGCGCGAAGAAAGAGTGAGACCAAATGAAATATAGACGTAGAAGAAGTAAGATTGATGAGCCAGACAACTTCAGCTCTTTGATTAATTATTTTTAACGCAGCGACCCGGTTTTTCGTGCAAGAAGGCTAATCTGTTTCTGCAGCATTAGCTTTTCAACCCTCACTCAGTTCTCTTTCAATCGTTGTTCGACCTATTATCACATTAAACTGAAATCTCTTTCGCACTGCTCCTTTTTTTAGATGAGCGAATGAAGCACGCCAAAAGCTTAATAACCTTGTCGCTGTAACATTTATGTTTCCCAGTGCACTCGTAAGATTTCTAATTTTGCGGCCGAAAAGCTTGAAAAATAGACTTTACTCGACTGGATGAAGCTGACCATCCAATATTATAGCTTGTCTATGATATTTTTCTCTTTCCTTAAAAACTAGACTAGGTAAATCTCCCTATACGATAAAAAAATTCAAAAAATTACAAGACAATTTGGAGCAGCATCCGGAGCAGTAGGAGGAGCAGGATCAGGAGAAGGAGCCGATGACGTCATCAAGCTTAATATAGCCAGTTAGGAAATTCGTTTGACTTTTTAAGGATGATTTGAGCAAAATTGGCAAGATGACGTCATCAAGTCTAAATATAGCTAGGTTGAAAACTTTTTTAATTTTTTGAAGTAGGATTGGGAGGAGTTGGAGGAGCATGATCAGGAGAAAAGGCAGTTTGATGTCGTCATCAAGCCTGGGCGAAACCCGGCTTCAAGACTTTTTTCGGGTAATATTATAGAAATTCACCTACTTCGATCATTTTCAAAATTACTGTTAATTACCGAAAAGTTTTGTTACTTCCTTCAAGATTAAGTGAAACACTACGTGTAGCGTTTTCATAAATGAAACATATCTTTTTCTGTGATGATCAAATTTATTAACTGATAGTTTTATTTCTCGGCTCAGAATGGACCAATTTTCAAAGTTATTGGCTTAGAAGATTTAGAGGAGCCTCTGCAGTCATTTAGAGTACGGCTTGAAATGTTGAAATTTGAATTGCCTTAGAGAAATTGAGGTTTAAATGGAATCATCTCAGTTACAATAAATAAATCACTTTTTTTTCTATATCATCATGGATATCTAATACAAGTACACCTATACTTTTATTTCCTAATTTTTTTCCACTACAATGCTTGATATTGAATTGATCCATAGGATCTGAGCAACTTTTTCTTTCCAATGATCGAGAACGACTGCTAATTGATTTTTAATCGATTTTTTAAATTTAAAGGTGCTCTAGTCTTGAGACCACTAATGACGTACCTATATATTATACTGTATAGAATAAATGCGCATCCAAACTGTTTCAGTCTGAGCAGCCTTATAGTGTCGTAACTTTCCACACATACACAAAATTACAAATTCTTCTTGAAACAGGAAAACATTTCTCGTTCGAATAATCCGAAGCCATCGATAATGGAGAAAGTCAAAGCCATCTATATGAGAAAGAAAAACAAAGAATATTCGAAAAGAGACCAACAAAAAGGAATAAAAATTCAGATTTTACGACTCTCCAAATCCCCAACCATTATACGAACTTGCTTATTCGAAAGCTTTTCTTATTTTGGTAGGCTCGCTGAACGGGTAAAATTATCTTCGATGGCTGAGACTTGCAAGTAAAATGGAACCATCCCATTTTCTAAGAGCTAACTTACCAAACGGATGCACGATATAAATAAAAATTGCGACAAAAATCTCGTTCGCATTTCGCATAACCAATTTCCTGGCAGCGATCGTGTAGGCAAAAATCAAATGAGGCGTATTCTAATGGAAAATGACGCGATTGCCATCGAGATACGAATTTCCCTCTCGCTCTCTCTTTCTGAAATCTACCCCATGCTTGAATGTATCGATAAGTCAATCTATATTTAACTATTTTTGCTCAGATAGGTAAATCGGAAGGCGAACAGGAAGGTCGACTGCGGTTCAGTCGGAAATTAAATTTCATAGTCGGCCTTATAATTGGCTGCCATAATTTTTCCTTCAAAAAGGAAATTCGTTGGTATTTTATGAAAATTACTCGTACTTTTAGTCGGATAGTTAGGAGTTGAAATTCTTCCGTAAAATATACTAACAAAAATAAATAATTTTTTCATTCTGTTTGACTCGAGGGCAGCCTTTTACTCTCGACGAACTCCGCCTTACCGAGGATTTAAAATTATGAGCAAAAAAATAAATTACTCGAAAATAATTAGAATATAATAAGCAGGTTTTTTGAAGTAAAGACTTGCTAAAGAGGAAAGACCTTTTTTTCACTTGAAAAATAAAAACTGACCCGCTTTTAGTTTAGGATTACTTAACCCTGCTGAAAGAGGGGGAAAATAATATATTTTTCTTAAAAAGGGTTCTTCGAAGAGGCTGTCAAGATAAAATTTGAAATGTCTTTTAGTTTATTTGAAATTTCAGCAGAAATATAATTTTTTTTGTAGCTTTTTGCCCCATAGTAATATAACTTCGTGATAATCGAGAATTTCTACGAAATGACATAAGTAGTAAGAGGGTTAACTTTCACTTCTTCCTGATCTCTTGGTATTAAAGTGACCAAAATAGCCGAAAATTGGTATTACCCAGAGGGTGAACCAGTGCCAGTAGAAGCTAAAATCTGGAGGACGTTATGTGTTTGCAGAAGAAACATGCCAGTGAAATTTCTTGGAAATTATCGACAATCTCACGAATGATGTATCTTTACCACTTAATTCTGGCTTAAAAATGCCAAATCCTCGAGTCGAATGGAAAATTTGAAATTTCACGTCTCTATTTGTTGAACAAGAAAGACAAATTTTCAGCTGCTTTCCCGCAGATAGGTATACTTCTAAGAAGACATCATTTGAAAACGACGATTTAACGAGCTTAATCCATCTTACCTTTTAAATGAGTCGTCTCTATCGTTTAGCCGAGAGACTAAATAAACCAATTATCTGATTGTAGGTTGTAGGTATATCACAGTATTCATTTTCTTGACAAAGTAGGCGAGATGAAAACAAAATCAACATTAAGGTATATAAATATCTGGCTGCTCGAGTGAAATTTCACCGCCTTATTTATTGAGACCTGTGTACATTTTTAGTTTTCAACACTTTTTCCTCAACTCACCTTTTTCTGGTTTTCTAAACCGACTCTTACATCAATTCAACCCTTTTAATTAAAAATCGTCTCGAAGAAATGACGATATTAATAGCGTGGGTATTTAAGGTGTGCAGAAAATTGGTGTGTTTTCTGAAGAGTGGAATGAAAACAACAAGAGAAAAAACAGCTTGGTGAAAAAGCGTTAAAGGACGAAACCCTATTTTAATCGGCATTTTTTCTCTTTTTTTTTATTTTTTCGTGAATGAAAAACTCGAAATTAAACGAGACTGAAACGTTTTTGTGTATGGCACTTGCAGAGAGAAAGAGAGGGAGCGGGAGGGAGAGAGAGGGAAAAAAGTAATAAACGAGTGCGGTTCGAAAATACATTATACATCGTTGTTTTTGATACAAAGAGAGAAAGAGAGCCGACGGGGAAGAGGAGTGTGAGAGAGAACAAAAGAGAAAGAGAAGAAAACGGGATTGGCAATATTGTGGGAAGAGGAAAAGAGACTAAACGAGGAACGGGGGAAGGGTGAGGCTCATAGAAAATTTTCCATAGAAAAGAAGATTACCCCCTGTTACAGCGCACAAATAGATGGAAAAATACTTCACAGGGATATAAATTAGTTGTCGCTAGAACGAAGCGCTATATTCCCATTCTGTGGCGGTGCAATTTCACTCGTTTTACTGCATTCGCCATTTTCCATTTTCGTTTGTATATCGATGCATTTTGGAAACTTTTGCCAGAAGAATGTGGCTTACATAACAATTTTAAATTATAATTTCAAAAAGCATTACTAGCCCGCGATTATGAAAATAGGGTGCAGTGGAATCCATAATATCGGTAAGCCTGAAAATATAAAGCGAGTGGTTAGAAAACTGCATTCGCTTTTTTCTCAAACGTAAACACTATAGAGAATAATAAAATGCAACAAACGAATCTGCGTCTGAAAGTCGGAAGAATTTAAGAATATTGACTATTCTGGGTGCACCTACCTTACTATTTTTTTACTTTCATCCTACGAACTTATTATTGCAATCACTTGTTCTCAATTTTTAAAGGTATATAATATGTTCTGTTCTATTTTGTAGATATCTAGACCAGAATCCTGAAGGGGAGTGTTACGTAATGAAAATAATAAATTTTTTCCCCACTCGTCATTCGAGTTTCTTATAATGCTCTTTCTTTGGCTGGAGAGTGTAAAGAAAAGGAAGCTCAGGGTTTAGGATCACTGCCGCTAGTGTGTATTGCACTTATGTCATCGCAGGTGTATGTTCATTTCGAGCTCAGAGATTAAAGTCTGCGTAGACTTGGACCTTGTACCAGTGGCGTACCTCAGAGGGGGGCTCGCCAGAGCAAAAAAAAAAAGATAAGAAACTCCAACGCCCTTGGTTTTAAACACCTAATTTGGTTGTGTTTTGCTTCTCTTAATCAAGTATAGATGTCTTTTTTTTTTCGTTTTCTCATAATTCTGGTATTTTTTCGTAGAAAAATCAATTGCCAAAGTCGGTCCATCTAGTATATATAGTCAAAGGGTCTCTTCCACCCCATGTGTTTTAACATAACTCAGGAACCTGGGTAATTGAAAAGACCAAGAACAACAAAGACATTGTACAACCACTCGCCATTGCCAAAACAATAACTACTGTAGAAAAAGAAAGTTCTACAAAATAATAATAATTTTTATTGTACGAGTATATAAAATCATAATTTCAAAAATCTAAAAATATTTATAAGTCAATATTGAAGTTCAAGGATCTTAATTTCTTTCTGGATCTCCTACACCTATAGAAAGAAAGAATTCTATTAGTCTCAAATGAGCAAAGGGGAAGAGAAACTCTAGAGTTGCGGAGCCCTATGTGACCAGAACTTGAAAAGGAAAATATGTAAATTACTTAACATTAATTTTGTAAAAGTCTCGTAATTCAAATAATATGGAGCAAATCAAAATTAAATAACGAGCTAAATATTTTCAATCGTCAACAATTTGATGAAAGGAAAAGAAAGGTGAAGAGAAGTATTTACGAAGAAGGAAATAATTTGGTTGCCAATGATTTGAATGACTTTCCACAGCTATGTACGAGTACCTACATAGCTGGGAAAGGTGAAAACGAGTACTGTTTTCAACAACAACTGCCCTCTGATAACTAAAACTTATCTTGAGTGAACCGACACATACTCGTAAAACATTGAATTTACCACTTCTTTCACCAAAAACTAATCGCTGAAGTTTGAAATTAATTTCTTTCTATGTTTTGATTATATTTCAGCCAAACTGGACGGTGTGAAGACTTACATGCGAATGAGAAGAGTACCAGCCCATTTGCAAACCAAGGTGATACGTTGGTTTGATTACCTTTGGTTGACGCAAAAGTGTTCAGATGAAGAGAAGGCGATCAGCTGTTTACCAGGTAATTTACAATTTCACCGCTTTTATTTACTCCAGGCCCGCAGCTAACGCCAGGATAGGGCAAAGCTCTAGCTAGTAGACACGCCGGCATTGGCTGCAATTTGAAAAAAATTAGCTATGGTCATTTTTAGCCCCTGTCCTTCAGGAAATATTATATATGCCCTGGCACTTACAAGCGCTCAGCTACTGGCTCGATTTGCTCGTCACATCAGCTGCTCATATTTAGCAGAAAGGCTATTATTTCTGACTATTCATACCGACGAAAACTTGAAATAAAACATTTAATAATTTACATAATGGTGCGGTAATTAATCGCAGTGTTTTTCACGCCATGTAACCGTGAACCGAAGATTATTTTTAACAAGTATCTCAAAACGAAGTTCATTGTTCCCTTTTTAACAGGTTTTTCATATTTGTATACGTCCTCTATTGTAAGATTAATTGGACTACTATATAGTCTGATTTATTCAAGAAGTAACATAATTATGACGTCACATACGATTGGAAGTTGGAACCAAGAAGGAATCAGTATTTTTTGTTCTTCGCCAATCATCTATTCCAAATCATGGTGAAGCCATGCGCTTCTTAAATGAATCAAACTATTTCATTTTTTGTGTCTAATTTTTCTTGATCTTTTTAAGAATGTGGAGAAGTGAAATTTGTTGTTCAATTGATGTAAAGTAGAGAGCGTATACAAACACGAAAATAAACCATAACTTTTGCTTTGAGACACTAATAATAATCCTTATTTTTCCATTTTTTCTTTCAAAAAATTAAAAATGCAACTTAAATCCTTATAGTTTGGAAAGTTGAAAAAAAAATGAAGTGGAACTAATATCTTTTGGCAAAATGGTAAATCGTTGATGTTTCGAAAGTATAAATACACGTGAAATGTTTGTCATCATAAACTCGTTACAAAAAGTAAACTTTTCCTCGTACAACTTTTCTGAAAGAAGCTTTGCTTTTATTCAGAATTCTTCCATTCGTCGTATTTTTTCTGCTTCCTGAATTTACGATCAGGAGTAGCTCTAACGCCTACAAGATCCGTTTCGTTTAAATTCTTCACTTGAAGAGTTTCAATATTTCTGCTTTTCACCGGGTCGGTTCACTTACTTGTCGATTCTTAAAGTTTTCCTTTTACGATCTGTGTGCTTAATCTGGCGAAATTCAACATAAAATGGCCGAGTCGCTGGTATTTTAACTGCTGAAAATTCATTCACGCGTTCAGTGAACCCAAACAAACCTACCATAGGGATACTTATTTTTTAGTTCTAAGGAAATATACAAGGCCCTTTTTTCTTCACGTGAAGCATATATAGTGGCTTATAATTTTATTATAAAATAAAAATAATATTCTAGAAGAGAAGTATGAGATGGGTGACCGAATACCTGATTAAATAATAGCATTTGTTGAATGGGAAGGGGGACGGTCTAATTTTATCATTAATGGTTTTTGAGCCATCACTGATTTTTTGAAATAAAGGTCAATCAATTTCCCTTAAAATATGAACTAATGGTTACATCTCTGCAGTAAATTTTTGACCCAATAATGAGCTTATCTTAAATAGAATTGTGTCTTTTATATGCCAGTGCCATAAGTTCGTACACTGAGAAAAATTTAGGTTATAATTTGTACAATTTGAATGGAAAATCCGGGACAATTCAAGATTTATAGCAGAAACTCCTACGAATACAATAAAAACATATTATCTAAAATACTAGTAAAAAGTACTAAAAACAATAATAATTTTCTTCACTGTGATGAGAAAAGTTGCTATCCCTCTTTTTGCAAAAGATTTTTCAGAAGTAGGTAGTTAATTGGAAAAAATTTTACGTTCGTGACAAATTGCAATAGATGAAAATCATGAAAGAAAGCAATTAAGTAGTTGAAATTCAATATTCATTTGTTCATATGGTCAGAATATAAAGCTAATATAAATGTACCACCTACCTGTATTGTAACGTTTTAGTCATATTATCTCATCGATCGTATTTTTTGCAGATAAACTGAAAGCTGAGATAGCCATAAATGTTCATCTCGATACTTTGAAGAGAGTAGAAATATTTCAAAACACGGAAGCTGGCTTCCTCTGCGAATTAGTGCTCAAATTACGACCAGTCCTTTTTTCTCCTGGAGATTATATTTGCAGAAAGGGTGAGTTAATAGGAAATATCAAACTTATAACCCCCTGAGACCACCCAACCTCAAAGCATTTTTTCATTCAGAAAAGATCCTATTTAAAAATGAAGAATTAGTGGATGTAAAAAATGAATGAATTTTAAAGAGTAGATACATAAAAATATCATCAGCTCTGGTATGACATTAAGTCTCTAAAAGAGCTCACTATTTACAAAGTAGATAAAATTTCTGGGACTTATTGAGTATTTTGTCTGCAGCAGTTTTGTAGAAAAATGAGTTTCAAATTTCTTAGGTGGTGCAAAACAGTTTCAGGTGGTGTGCAACCTAGCACCACCCAAACTGCCAACCCTGCTCTCTCCAACCACTCTAAACAAACCAAGTTTTGTCTTTGTCAGATATTTTGCATAACTGATAACTAAACTTTACAAGACTATACTTCTACGAATGCAGTGTTGATGCTTTTCTCAGGGGATAAGGAAAAAGTGGTTCAAAGAGTTTTTGTTCGATGAACTACAGTACCTACCTACCTTATCAGAATAAGAATCGTAGGATATTATCACAATTCGGTTTTCCTCATTCCCCACACTACCCGAGTCCTTTCGAACAATATTCTCAGTTAATACTTTTTAATTAAAATAAAAAACTTGCTTCCATTCGTGTATGTATTTCGTTCTCTCGACGATTCTAAGGATGTAAAATATATACGAAGAATTCTCGACGATGTGCAAGGAGAAGACGTTGGAAAATACCGAATAAAAATTTCTTATTCTCGCATTCGCATCCGAGCATTTTTAATTAATTCGACACAACGAATTATTCGCGGATACTCTTTGGAAATTCGCATGCTGCAGTTTTCTTGGTACGAAATTCGACTTTAATTATGCATTCACCCTCTTGGGTGAAGTTATAGTCGCTGCTCCGTTAATTATCTTCTCAATTAACCGACACAGACATTAAATTAACCGACAATTTTCCAATAGAGTAATTGCACCACCCTATAATTCTGCCGCGCCAGATGCATGTTTGTACTTGGATGGATTAGAATGTTGAGAAATTATTAGCGAAAATAGACGTCGCAGTAGGTCAATGAGCGTGAGTAAAAAAGAAAAGGTTGACATACCTGATGCCCAGCGAAAGGCAATAAGCATTAATGGACGGATGGGGGGGGGGCTCTGGTCCCCAGAGAAAATCAAAATGTTTAAAAGGATGAGAGTAAATATAGGTGTTAAGATGTTTATTGAATATTTAGACTAACAATTTTTTGTCATAGTATTTGCTCAGGAAAAGGGGGGAGGAAGAGTGTAAACTGCCTTAAGCTCATGCAGTTAACCCGACATTGAGCTAAGTTTAAATTCTGCTACAAGATTCAATCATCTGATCACTATACAAATAGAAACTGAAGGTGGTTCAACTGTATTCAAAGCTGCCTATTAAAAATCAAAATTATGTGAATTTTCATTAATTTTGTTCATGGTTGATATAATTTGTATAGTATTTTCTACAGTTATCAGCAAATACATATTAAGTGAGCCAGTACTGCCACTGCATAAAACTGATGCATTAAAAAATGAATAGGACTTACTCTTAAGATTTGATGCAATTACATTATTATTTTCATTATAGAGGTTTGAAACGTCAACTTTTCTAACACTGACTAAAAACAATGATAATGGCATTCGAATATTGTACAAATTTACCCGAAAGATGTGATAACACACTGTTAATTTATTTCTGGTTTAGTTGAATTTATCCCAAGCTAAATTCAGCCGTGACTTAACTTAAAACTTGGTATAATACTCGCCTCAAAATTAAGCTGTTTCCTACCCCTGATTTTTTTTTTTTTTGTTAATAAGGATTTACAAATAATTATCATATAGAGAGTGTAGCGGGCGAACTGCTAGCCGGTCACCACCTGCTAGCAGTGGTTTCATACGATGGGTTATGCCAAGTCAGTGGGGTGTCGCCTTTTCAGTCGACGCGTCTCCCATGTTGTGTCAAGAAGTTGTAGCGCCAGTGCATTTGAGTGACGGTAAAGACGATGTTCATGCCTCTGAGCATATACCTTGATCGCTTCCTCAATGGTGATTACGTTGAGGTCCTTGTGCAGGGTTTTGTTTCTGATGAGCCATGGTGCTCCAGTTATGGTCCGAAGCACCTTGTTTTGAAATTTTTGAATTGTGAGTCAGTTGCTATTTGCTGTGCAGCTCCATAGCTGCAGCCCGTAGCACCAAACTGGTTTCAGTATCGTTAAGTAAATTAGACGCTTGTTGGCCAGACTAATGGGTGAATGGCTTCCGAGTATCCAATATAATTGTCTTAGACGGAGGTTTGAGCTCATTTCTTATGATCCTGACGTGCTCCTTGTAGTTGAGTTTTTTGTCTAAAAACATTCCAAGGTACCGGGCTGAGTCCTTCTGAGCAATCATCTTTCCATCTACCTATTGTCATAGGAGTATATCCTTGAGTGCGGAGGGCGAAGTCCACATGCACAGATTTTTGTTCATTTATGGATATTTTCCATCTTATGGCCCAACTGTTGAAGGAGTTCAGTGCTACTTAAAGCCGACCGGAGGCGCCGAAGTATATGGAGCTGGTGGAGAGAATGACTGTGTCATCGGCAAATGTTGCTAACACCCCAGATATTTAATTTATTATCGCTGAACTGTTACAACAAAAATTATCATAAAAAAAGCAAAATAAAAATTTTTTTGTAAAAATTGCATTTATGGGAATATATTTTTGTCGTTCAGATTATGCGTCGATTAATCTGAAATCATCTGAAATTTCCACCAATGCGTTTTCAAAGGATTATGAGTTATATCGTGACGAAAAATATCGATTTCTACAGTTTCTTAAATCTGATTTAAATGAATATTTTAAAATTCCTCAGGAGTCATCTTTTAAGAATATACTCGTATTGCCGAGAATTTCCGATCAATCGGTGCATAATTGGTTGACTAAAGTGCATTCCCGTGAATGCGTTTTTTACAGCATACAAAAACTACACCCTTGAGGGAAAGTGAGCCACCTCCACGTATTCACATTCCATAGATATAGCAGTACACCATTGACCATAGTCTTCTTCTTTCCCTTTTTATTCGAGTAAAATTTATTCCTGTTCCTGTCTATGACTGACCCTCATTCATTCATTCATTCTCGAGGCATTTACAGCGTGCTTGGTAAAATTGGATTATCGTGGGACAGCTTTTTTTTTTTTTTTCTTTTCACCATGTGAAATAAATTTCCCAAAATGTCATCGCTCTTCAGTGTGAAAAATTACGACTGGACTGGCGCGAATAAAGGTAACACAGCGATTTCTTCCCTTTGGGTCAGTTTTTCTAAAAGCCACATTTTATTGTTGATAGGAAGTGAGATAGGTAGGTGCTGCAAATACGACGTCTTTTCTGCGTCACAGATCTGTATCCTTCGAGGAATTATCGTATCAATGTCCTTAAAATTGAGGTTCACAATTTATAGACAGTCGTATTCCAGCACGAAATTTTCTCTAATCTCATCACCAGCGGTGGTGAAAAATCGATACGGCTTTACAATGTTATTGAAGAAGAATGGATAAAGGGTCGAAGTATTATCACCCGCAATCTGCACTTTATACTGCCATCGCACCTACACAGCCACGCGCCTATAATAACAGCTTATTGGCTAAAGTGTGTGTACAGAATGGCACTTTGTCCTTCTAAAAGAAAGAAAAATGTGTTTTCATGGAAAAGACCTCGTCAATGTCGCGCGTAAAAATCCTTTTAATGCGCCACCGTTTTTGGCATTTGGCTCGTAAATTTGTAAAAAGAATTTATTCGCAATCCAAAAGTTAGGTCACCATCGATGGTGGTCGTTATTTGTTTTTCAGCCCTCGTATACGCATGTCACTTATAACATACTTATGTCGACTGACTGTCATTTTATGACACATATAGTATGAGACCCAAGATAAAATGACACTTGCCAGACAAAACCCACCTCGCCTTTATAAATACTAAGAAATGAAAATTTCATCTTTAGATGGTTTAGGGGCTATTTTTGTATGTCTTAAAAGCTATCCATTGAAAACCAGATACAATTGCTTGGTGTGTAATACGAGTATATTCTACAAGGAGCAGAATAAAATGAGTAAAGTACTAGCGTATTGGCTGTTTAATTAATATAATTTATGTATATTTGGGACGCTTGTAAGTACCAGACATAAAATTCAGATTTGTGGTCTACAGGGTGTTGGGGTGAAAAAAACCATAGATACACCTCATGGATATGCGAGATAAAAAAAAAGACTGTTACATTTAATGTGATAACATTTTCAAACGCAAAACAAAACCCATGAAGCGGAAATAAAAAATGTTTCGATGAGACTATTTGTAATGAATATCACATTAAAAAATCTGGAAAAAATTTTTCATCAAATTTTGCCTCTAGATTCGACGACTGAGGTGGTGAAATTCTAGTGCATATACCCAGCGCGGTACAGGACGGCGAATGTAGAGAACAAAAAAATATTTGCCATCATTTTTGCCTAAAAGTTTAAGAAATTGCATCACTGACGAAAAAAAAAAACCGTACAGCGGAAATAAAAATATTATCATATTAAAAAAGTTTCATTTTGTCCAAAAGAACCTGGTAAGTTTTGATATATATCGATTTTGGACCTTACAAGTGGCTAAAAATTCTTTACACTTATGTATGCGAATTCCATAGCTCAAATTGTGCAACTGGGAGTTGTAACTTCCAGAGAGTAGCAATAGTGGCATTTTCTCAACGATAATTTCATTTTTGTCTTTTATTGCTGCCTAAATCAGAATTATTAAAAAATCATAATACAAACTTAAATTATCTAAGATTATTTGGTCTTCTAGTCTAAAATGGATTTACTAGATACGAAAACCATCAGTACTCAGAATAATGACGCACTCTGGTGAATTAGTTTGGCGAGAACTGTTTTTGTGCTACGTTTCTTGGCCAAGTCGAATAACTTGTACTCTTAGATGTAAAACTCTGTTGTCACCCCGAACAACAGCATTCAAAAAAACGTCACCGGCTTAGCAACTTATAAAAAACACCACCAGATGTCAGCCTCTTATTTGCTGAAAAATGAAAATCGAGAATAACCTATTACTCTCACCACATCATACTCCACTCTACCATCCACCCTGCTACCATTCATGTAGGTATAGTTTCCATTTCACCTACATCTCATCGTTAATTTACAATATCCCATTTGTGTCTCTAGCCTTAGTAAACTGAGCATAACACATTAAAAGATGATGAAAATCTCTTTATATACCACTCTGTTATAAAATTTACATAAGATTTACAACTTCATTTTTGAATTCAAATCTTTTGATAGATGATTGTTGATGTCTATAAAACTGATATTTTCTTACCGTACCCACGACATAATTTTTCATCCTCCATTTTTCTTTTCGCTTCCTGAAGAACGTTCGTTCCCCTCCAGGAAGGCGGAGGGTAGTATTTTCATCCTCAACTGGATTCAGTCTTGTGCATAATTAAAGAATCGTTAGGTACGTGTATTAGACGAGCTGGCTGTATAATCCCAAGAGTTGGCACACTTTTCTCATTCGGAAAATTAATGTTAAATCTTCATGTTTTGATTCTGGGCCTGCGTTTGCGTGTATATTAAGGGCATGTAGCCTATGTTATTCTTGTATTTTACAAGATACGAGAAATCTTGTTTTCCTTCAATCTATTATTCATTCTTAACGCAGGATTCGGTTTGTTTCTGCGGTTTATTTTATCCAGAGAACAGAAAGTCGTTTCCTCAAAACTGAAACCAAAGTATGGTGGTATACTTTCTTTTCATTTGTTTTGTTGATTATTTCAGTATACAGAGTTTTAGGTGAGTTGATCGTCAATTTACTCATGTTCGAGGCTTTGTGAAGTGGTTTGAATTTTATTTTTCTCGACAAAAAATCACTCTGAAGTAATAAGGTCGCTTGTCCAGTCTGTCTACGTATTTGAATCCTCTGTTTGTTGGTTTTTGGAGATCATTTGTATTTTTTGTATTTATCTTACTTTATTTCAAAACTTTAAAAATAAATTAAGCTTAACTCAATATGGAAGGATTACAAGTTGTACAAGTTGTCACTTTTGCTCTTCATTTGAAATAGTTGGAGAATTCGGGGCAAGACTTTCTACTAAGTAATACTGGAATGTTGAAAATCGATAACTATTTTCTTCTTTTGTCTTATATAATTGGTCCTGTCAAATGAGTGGGGAAAAAATTTTTAAATAATAAAAATTAGCACACGATTCTTAACCTCTGGGATTGTTGGGTGGCTCACCCTGAATAATTTACTAAAAGTTATTTTATTTTGGAGGACTGATACACCCCAAAATTTAAATTTCCACATATATCTTCGATAATATCGATTTGTGGGAAAAAATAATGCTCCTATTGAAGAGATAGAGTTTCATAGTACCAAAAATGTTGAAAATCAAATTCTCTGTAAATAATTTTCCCATGTAAATTTCTTTATCTTTCACAGTTACAGAGTTACAGGCTTGCAAAAATTTCAATTTAAAAAAAAATTGGGGGAAAAAATATCAACGTTTTGACAGATTTTTTTGAAACTTTAAACCTATTATGACACCTAAGTGACCCACATTTCAACTCAATCGAATCAAAATTGCACCCTTCAGAGCTTAGGGAAGATTGTCAACTTTGGGCCCCCCGGGGGGACTATGAACTTCATTTTCAAATCACTTCATACGAGGCGAGGTATCTTTAAAGGATCATTTACCGACATGTGAAGTTCCAGTTTGAACTTTGATTGAATAAAAAGTACATTCTTAGGTGTTGAAAGTTGTTGGCTATGTAGTGTGCGAAATTAAAATTGGATAATTTGCGCCACTATATACCAAGATTGTCCGAAAGAAAATTTAGCCAAAATAGAACAGGAAAAATACAAGCGACTACATCACTCTTTACCCTATTTCACGCAGGAGGAGGAAGAATTATGAAAATGTTAATTAAAGTTCATAATGTTCCTATTTTATGTGTCCCATTGCGCAAGTTCCCTATGTCCAATATTCCTACCTCAACCCATTATAATAACTTAGCAAGTCATTCTCATGACAAAATAAACAATTGCGCAAAGCCAAATCCTAATGATATAACAAGTCCAATCATCGTATTTATGAATGAACGCTTAAAAATAAATTCATTTTAAAAATACAAGAATTAAACTATGGCAAACCCAATACTGCAGACTGCATCCATTGATTGACCACAATTTGACTTTTGAAAATAAATTTGAAATAAAATTTCAAACATCAAGACAAAAAAAATATTAGTGTATTCAGCTAGGCGGTACCAACGAGAATGAATAAATGCAAGTACAGGAAAATACAAAAGAAAAATTTTTAAGAAGGAATTTGCACAAGAATTTAAGATAACCACCAATAAGCGTGAGAAAGTCTACTTCGAGAACATTCTATGAATTTCCATAGTGTTTGATCGAAGACTTAAAAACCAGTAAAATTAATTTGAGAATAATAATTAAAAAAATATATAATTATATATAATTCTCATTCAGTTGCAAATCGCACTTTACAGCTAATTATTATTTTTTGTCTCATTTGAATACTATATGCGATTATTTATGTGTTATTATCAGCAATTACGTTAAATACTGAATTATTTTTAATAATGAAAATATAATAATTAAGATTCCCCCTCCTATCAAGTTTTTATACAGGGCAACAAATATTGTGGTGCCAAATGCCTAAAAAAACTGAAATCCAGTGTTATATAATATGATTACAGTATAAAAACAGCTTTTATTTGATCGATGTAGACATGTTCATACACAGACATAATGCAATTTAGGATACGGTTCAATCACAATATTATATAAGTGTGCCACTGCTGGGTATGAGCCTCGCCAACTTTCTGCCTTTGACCATAACTATGCCTACATCTTTTCACTATATCTTGTCTTCTCATCTACATTTTGGCCTCCCTCTTTTTTTATTTTTTTTTTGTGCAAAGGGGGGTCTAGTCTATCAATTTAAATACTCTTTATTAAAAAGTTTTGTTATTGCAGTTAATTGCCATCCTAATTTTTTTAGACGGAAATGATTGGTCTGAAAGTGCGCAAGAATTACTTCCAGATGCATGCGAATTGCGAATAAAAAAATAGACTAGGAAAATGACAAATTCGTCGTGACAAAAATATTCGGCCAAGCCGATAATTAATAACGCAGCTTTTGTTAATGGTGCGCCCAGGTGACGTTTGTAGAATTTAATAAGCAAAAGCAGCGCCCCATCTAATTTTGCTCGCAGCCGGAAACCCAGCAGGAAAAAGCGATTCCGACATCATTCTACGTGTTGAGGCCGAAACAGAGTCGTACTTGAGCGCTAATTTAACTTAATCGCCTTTTATTAATTAAAAAAGATCTGTCTTCTTTTTTTTCTTTTTTTTTTCAACTTTTTGTGTAAAAGGATATACACTATCGCGTAATTCAGTAGGCCTAGGCTTTGCGAGCAAAAAAAAAAAAAAATATATATATAGAGGAAAAACGAATTTAATTCGCCATTTTTGTCGTCACAATGTTTGTACATGTATTATTACACCTCTTGGGTCTTATTTTCGCATAAATCCGTATGGGGAAGTTTTTCCGTGGCCTTTTTTCACTACTCCACCAGTCGTGAAATTATGTCCATTGCAGGTCTTTGATTTTTCAAATTTTTTACGGTGGAAAACTAAAGGATCAAATGGAATGATGAAAAAGCATTTTTAATGAGGCAGTATTTATTCTATAATTGCCCATCTCACAAAGTACAGCTTTTGTTTTATGACCAAAAGTGCATTGTTCTTCAAAGGCCGTTATGATCTTTGATGATATCGAAGAAAGTTATGTGCAAAGTTTAAAAAACTGATATTTCATTCACTGTCTAATTTAGCTTCTACTCAATTTGCTCGAAATCATAACAATACCCATAAACGCGGAAGAAATAAGGTATTTTGAGCCAGGTATTAAAAAAAGAGCTTAAGCTTGCCAGGGATGTGCAAGACGTACGTAGTCTGCGCAGTTTGCGGAGGCAACAAAGTAATGGCGAGGAAAAAATTGGGGCAATGGAGAAAAAATTGGGATGTCATAAAAATTGCCGGGAGGGTGGGGAGGAGGAATGGGGCGCTAACTTATGATATGAAAAAGGAGCACCAAAACACTTCTCTGCGAAGGCATATCAAACCTGTTGCACGCGCTTACCAAGTGCTGCCAACTTTTAACAAGTTTTTCCAACTTTAGCCAACTTCTGCCAACTTTTACCAAGTTCTGCTAACTTTTGCCCAGTTTTGCCAACTTTCGCCAACTTTTGCCTGCTTATGTCAAATTTTACCAGGTTTTTATTTAAACCGCATATTTAAGCTCTAGGTTTGTACATCCGGCTCTTAGTGTCTCAATAGAAAATAGCAAAATATTTCATTTATATTTTTCAACACCCTCCAGTGGTATAACTGGAATTCTCGTCTTGTGTTGCAGTCAGAGAAGTTATTTTTTAAGCTGGGTCTAAAAATTTGTGTACTTGACTTGTATGTTTTTTTTTTTGACTAGCCAAGGTACCTGACAATTACACTTCCTACTTTTTAATGAATCGAATAAATTTTCTTCTCTTTTTCAGGTGAAGTTGGTAAAGAAATGTATATTGTCAGTCGCGGACGACTACAGGTAGTCGCAGACGATGGACGCACTGTCTTGGCCACTCTGCGAGCTGGCTCTTACTTCGGTGAAATCAGTATTTTGAATATGGGAACAGCAGGTAAAAAATCGTATTTTTTAAAACTATTTCTGAGATACGAATTGACAAGTGGCAAATATTGAGCTCGTCTCTACCCAACCAACTTTGTCAATATTGATTCAGTCGTTTTTATCCTAAAAAAAACAAAAAAACTAATCACCATTTTCACTTTTCTCGTGTTTATTCAGGCAATCGTCGAACCGCATCCGTCCGCTCGGTTGGCTACAGCGACTTATTTGTTTTGTCCAAAAAAGATATGTGGGATGTTCTAAAAGAATATCCGGCTGCTCGTGTTAGATTGGAGGCCATTGCTACCAAAAGACTGGAAAAATATCGTACTGATCCGGATCCTTTGGATGTGCAAGGTAAGTTATTTACTCATTACCCTATTTAGAAATACGTAGTCGCAGATTTTCAAGCTAAAGTGATTTAGTTATCAGAAAATTCAGCTTTTCTCAAATAATGATTCAGCTGCTGTATTTTATTAGAAAGATTGGTATAATATTTGTGAATGGATTGGAAGAGATAGTGATTTACAGGTAGACTACATCCAATATACAGTGGAAATCACTTATAACGAAACCGGATAAAACAAAATATCTGTTATAACGAATAAAATCGAAAGTCCCGGCTGAATTCCCATTAACCCTATGTTAAAAAAAACTGGATATAACGAATCCTTTTATAGCGAAATACCTGATATTACGAACACTTTTCCCCCTGTTTTAACAAATTAAATTATATTTTTGCCTGAATCGAGATAAAAATGTTGCACCGTGCTTTTTCTACTGAAGAAAAACGTCAAATTATTTCTAAAATTCAATCAGGTATAAAAAATGGTGAGTTATCCAAAGAGTGGAAGACTTTGGCCTCAACGATTTCCACAATTTGGAAAAATAGAGACAAAATTTTGAACACTCAGTGAATAAAATCTGTCTTTTGGTCCAAATACTCTACATAGGTGTGTCTTCATTTTTGTAGGTAAACAAGAACTTCTCGTAATAACTGCTTAGAACAAATAGTTTGTTATAATCGGTTATTACTAGAAGTTTGTTGTAATCGGTTATTACGAGAAGTTCGTTATAATCGGTTATTACGAGAAGTTTGTTTTATCCGATACATCGGATAAAACGAACAACCGCTTATAACAAAAAAAACCTTCAGTCCCTTCATTTTCGTTATAAGCGGTTTTCACTGTAGTTGCAAAAATTCAAAAGATAATTTTATTCAACGATTTTCATTTTTTCCAAAAATTCCAAAGCAAACTTCCTGAAAAATTTATAATTTATATGAAATATGTTTCGTAATTTGGGGCATTATAAATCTGACTTCGCCGATCTGAAAATATAATTTAACGCAATACTACATGTATATTTGAATGACAATATGTAATTACTTATATTTCAGTTATCATTTTTTGTTTTTTTGCAAATTAATTAATTTACTTATATATACTTTATTTATTATTTATTTATTTATTTATTTATTTATTTATTTATTTATTTATTTATTTATTTATCTATCTATTTATTTATTTATTTATTTATTTATTTATTTATTTATCTATTTATTTATTTATTTATTTATTTATTTATTTATTTATTTATCTATCTATTTATTTATTTATTTATTTATTTATTTATTTATTTATTTATTTATTTATCTATTTATTTATTTATTTATTTATTTATTTATTTATTTATTTACTTTCAGTTGATTAGAATCTAACATCTTGACTTTTTTTTTGTTGAAATTTTTCAAAACCTGTAGGGCTGAAACTGACTATTTCCAGGGGTCACTTTGACCGACATCTACCTTTCTCAAAAGTTTCTAATTCCGCTCCCTCCAGCTTCTATCATGCAAAACAAATTTGTGTTGTACCTAGCTAAAGTTCTTCTCGTAAAAGTGCCAAAACTATTTTCAACCACGCAGGTTACAACGTCGAACTCCGAAATTCCTCGTCATTAAAGGTACTGACGACTTTGTGCATTAAAAACATCCATCAGTTTGGAGCCATAAAGTGTAAAAAATTCTTAATAATTTAGAAAATTGTCGAGAAGTTTCCCTGCAGAGCGTCGTAATTATTCTTTTCTCATAAACGTCATTATAGCTTACGTTCGCATGTATATTTACCAGTTTCCTCCTCGATGTGTCTAACAAGAATCGCATGTAACCCCATTTTATTTTTGCCTTCATAGCGTGGAAGTATAAAAATTCTATCTACGCTTGAGTAAAAAAAAAAAATTTTCTAAATTCGAATAATAAAACATGTACTTTATAACTTATCCTTTAAAACTCATATTTCACGTTTTTCCTCCATTTTTCTCCTTCTTGCTTCATCTTTAAACCGTTTATTTCTTTCTACTTTTTTTTTTCACCTCGTCTAGCCATATCAATAAACGAAAATTTGAAAGATAGCGAAATTTAATTTAAAAAAAACTCGGTTACAAGCAAAAGCTCGTATCATGACGTATAGGGTGGTAAAATGAGAGAAAAAATGGGCTAGACTAAAAAGGACGTTATATTGCTTGTCCTGACGTCGCAAAAGAAAAGGGTTTTATAACTGACGATGAAAAAGAAAAATATTGTGAGAAAAAACCTTTCGAAAAATTTTATCAATGAAAATGTGTTAGAAATAGTGCATATCGATATAAACATAGAAATAAACTATACAGAGTTGACGAAATAAGAAATACTTCATATCTATGTTGGTGGTGGTGTGGGGCCCGCGGAAGCTTCAATTTTCCAATGTGTTTCCGACTTTTTTTGACACAATAATATATTTCTTGTATATCATGGACTGTTCGTTCTGAAAAAAATGTTTCTTCTTATTGTACTTGCTAGAAAAACGAAAAATTTTATGCTATTAGTTATTTCAGCTAAAAAAAATTTTGGGAAAAAATAATAAACAAAAAACTAATAGGTAGCTTCAATTACTTAGCTTTTTACTTGTTTTCAAAATTTTATTTTTTATTTTAAAAAAATGTAAAAATAAACAAAATTCTAAATTTGTCGAAATAAATTATTTTCTTAAAATAAATATATAATTTTTTTTCGTAACATTCTAAAATGCCTTCGTCATTGTCAAAATATGAAACGAAATACGTTATACAAATAATGTAAGTCGTAAGATGTTTTGTTAAAGGAAGCATAAGATATAGGTATTTTTTATTTTGTTAGAGCCAAGTTTTTTCGAATTTTGATACCAACTAAAAGCAATACAGAAAACGTTTCGGAAAATAAATAAATAAATAAATACAACGACGAGTGGAGACAAAAAGGTTATTTTTCTAGATGGGGTACCGTTTTGGAAAGTGAAAATTTAATTGGCCATTAAATAAGACGACAACATTTCGGCAATAACAACAACAAAAAAAAAGTTAGAATGGCACATGGTAAAATGTGTTCGTCGAAAATGGATATTTTATTTTAGTCGAGGGAGTGTTTTCCTTTGGAACTTTCGAATTAAACTATTTTTGGCCTATTTCTAGACGAAGATAAAATGAGGAAGAAACCGATTATATTGTGCGAGTAATTTCAAAGGCTCGTAAAAAAAAAAAAAAAGGCTTTAAAAGTTTCCAATGGTTTTTGATAAAATGAATTTTTTTCTTTTTATGAAAAGATAATATTTTTATTGGCAAAATTAATCTTCCTGAATGTGAAAGGAGGGAATACCTACGAAGTAAAGAAAGTTCTCATTTCAGAAATGTAATGATTAATGAATAGTATATTACAAATGAAAAAGAATGGAGTTGATTTCTGCAGAATATAAAGTAAATAACCTTTGTTTTGGGACAATTGCTGAATTTAAGTTCAAAAATTTTTAGCTGTACAATATCGCTGGTAAAAAAAATTGAAAAATATGCAAAGGGTTTCTGCCTATTTTTATTAATATTTGTAATTGGTAACTTTTAATTTTCGTGACCTTTTTCGACCACTTTAAAAATTTTTGTCGTTATATTAGGTAGACAGGGTCTTTCTACGCGGCGGGATCCAAAGTGGAAATGGGACCTTAGGGTTAAATTTTTAATGTTTTTCGTCTTTCTTTTGATCTATACAAAAATAAAAAATGATAAAAGTGGAAAAGGAAGGAATGGGTATTAACAAAATCATGTACCATTCATTGCTTGAGTGGGTACTGCTGGTTCAATAATGGGGGATCCAAACCAAAAAGGGACCTTAGGGTGATAAATGAGTTAGTCATGTTTTTAAATTTTTTTATGTTACATCATGTGTAAAACACAAAAAAAAACAAAAAAAATGTTTTCATACCAAAGTCGCATTTCTGCTTTGGATGGCCAGAGTATTTTACAATCATAATAATTATAGCTCTGGTTGTGCGAATACAATGGTGCCCTCTAAGAGATCATCAAATGCGTTTTTCCAGTGTGCGTTGATTGTGAAAGACCTTGTAGAATAATGAAGAAAATCCTACTATAGCTTATAAAAAAATATCGGAGGAAATGGACTTAGCTAGTTTAATTTTTAAAATTCGTTTTCCAGTAATTAGATATGCCAAAGTAATGTTCATTCAAAGCAACTGCAATGGGCCGGGTAACTTGATGGCACAGTACAGAGAATTTGTATCTTCATTTTCTCATTATTTTGACATTTTGGTATTATTGGAAAGGAAATTTCAAGCTCCATCATCTGATATGTATGTGTAAAAAATATGCCTCCATAACTTTCAACAGCAAAAAAAAAATTCATAAAAATATTACTCATTACTCGATTGCATATAACACCTTAGCGAATGTCAACTTTCTTTTTGCTCTGCTAAAAAATTTAATAAAATGGAGATGCGACATTTTTGCACTGGCCATCGAACCGGAAAATGAGAAAATAAGAGCGTGTAGTTGTTAGGAAATGCTGATGACGTAATTTCGTCTTATTTCAAGTCTGCAATGCCCATCTCAAATCTCAAACCTCACAGAAAGAAAAACTTACGAAACTTTGATGCTTGCGTTTTCTTCAATGATAAATAAACCAAAATATTCTATTCTGGCGGGGAAACGGGGTTAAGAAAACTTACAATAATTTGCTAGAGATGTAATAAATTTGCGAAATTCAATAAAATAGTTTCCGCTTCTCCCAAAGGATACTTGGTTTGAAAAGAAAAATAAATAGCTTTTCAGAGACTTTCGTTCTAGAATCGCGCTTGCTTCATTCATTTACTTTTTCGACAGCTGCACTTTCTGTTATCCTTTATCGATCCTTCAACTTAATGGGAAATGTCTTTCGCTAATTTCGTTCATTCGTGGAAGAAAATTATTTGAAAATTCACTTAGGATGTCGTTGAACGACTGCAATATTTTGATAACGTTTCAGTCAGTTCTGATTTCTACAAATATATAGCCCACATAAATAAATAAATAATATAATAATCAAATCAAATATTTATTATAGAAAGGCATAATGATATTACAATACAAATTAAATTTATTCTTGGAATACGATAATTATGAGGATGTAATACTTTTTTAATGCAACACCTCCCCCCTCCCTCCCCTAAATATGCCCGCGTGAGTGAGTGTGGTGAGATTACTATTATCAAACATAATAGGACTATAGACGCAACTATATCATCATCATTAGAGCCCGGATTTCTGGCAGTAAAAAAATTTATTTTCGGCATCAAAATTGAAGAAACCGGCAATATCCGGCATTAAAAAAAAAAGAAAGAATCTATTGGAAAATGATATGTTAGTACATACATACATATGTCATAATCAATATTAATTGTAATGTATTATAGATAATTTTTAGTCATTTTTTATTTTTCGGCATTTTTTAAATTTACAATTTTTTCCCAATATTGCCTAAGCCGAATAAAGAATGATCCGATTTTCAATGCCATATTAATAATGCCTGCCCGAACCGGCGGACAAAACAGATAAAACAACAAAAATGAAAAATACCTAAGACAATTTACATTTTACCTACAGAAAGAGTTAGGCAAAATATATTTACATGAGACATGTAAAATCAGGTGTAAACTTAGTCAACATTATGTAGACTATCTAGACCAATTTAATAATGCCTAGACAAAATAGACAATATTATGTAAAATAAAAAATATAAAAAATTACCTGTGTTACAAATCAGAGTCCAGATAGACGAGAGAACGTTTTTAAATTGTCACCACCCACCTCCTCTACCCCCACATCATTCTTTCTCACCCACCTCACCAACCACCACATAATAAATTCTCAACTAAAACTTGTATAATCCATTTTATGAATTTTGTCTAGGTAATATTAACATGGTCTAGATAGTCTACATATTCATTTGTAAGTTTACATCAAGTTTATTTTATTTTCTACGTTTTTAATTTGGACTATATCTTTTGGTTGGCTATATGTATAATGGCTAGACAATCATGACCTTCCAATTTATGATCAATTTTGACCACCGGTTCAGGCAGGCATTGTGAATATGGCTACATAAAACATATGGTAATTCATTTTGACTAGTCAACTTGGAAAAAAAATGTATACATCAATAATGCCGGTTAATTAAAAAACGATCCAAAATTATATATTTTCACTAAAAATCAAGATTGACTGCGACATATACATACATTAGTTAGCAAAAAAATTGCTTAATTGTAAGTTTTACAAATATTTTTTATTGTGCATCATAACTAAATGCTGTTCAGCAGTTTCCATCTTCATACTTGGCCGCTTATCGGTTAAAATATTTTTTAACTCAGAAAAAGAGCATCCGATAAGCCTGTTGTGTAATCGAGCAAGTACAAGTATGAAAATAAATGAACGCATCTTCTCACTGTGTGTCGATGAATTCATGATATTATTATGAACAGAAAAGGTGGTAATTTCAAACTTCGCTTTCAAAAACAACATTCCGGCACAATTCAGGCATTTTTGTCAATTTCGGCATTTACTTATTCCATTTCTGGCAATTTTTGGCGAAATAAAAATTTTTTTCCAGGCTTTCTTCACTATGAATCTAACTCCTCTCTTATCAGAACCTTTCCGCCCATTCAGGAAAAAAAAATGACAAATGCCGGCAAATCCAGGCTCTAATCATCATTATTATTATTGATATTTATATGCTTTATAGAAATAATATTTGCTGAATCAAACTATACCTACTTGAATAATTTGAAAAAAATCTTTTATAATTATTAAAATCACGAAAGAACCTGTAATTGGGCTAATGTTATTTCAACTCATTTTAAATGAAAAAATAAAACTGTCGAAAAAATCATTGCGAAAAAAAACCCTCATCTTAGTTAGGGGGCAAAAACCCTTTAATTTAAGTGACCTAGATATGGTTTTACTTGCTTATCTTTGATAAGTCGAGGAAATTCATTTGGGTTCTTCATGTTTTATCTAAAATCATTCTTACTTTTTTCGATATGTTTCATTCAGAACACTCATTTTTTGTTTATGAATAACGGTTTTGACAGGTATTTCACAATGTACTAGAAAAGGTATTCAATTGTTCTTTTTGAATACTTATAATAAATTCGAGGTACTTTTATTATTTTGGGAATCAATTTCATTATTAAAAACATTTCTGTCATTTTGTGGTAAGTAATATTTACAAAGGAGAAATTATACAAAACTAAAAGAGGAGCTTTGCCGTATACTCCTTGGGGAAAACATCTGCCTTGCTTTTTTTTTTCACAATTAATTGGGTAATTTTTTGTTTACTTGAAATTACTCAAAATTCATCAATTATTATTGAAGAGCGTTTCATTATAATATACTTTTTTTTTTTTAAATTGCCTAGCACAATATACTAAATACTTTTAATGCTACAAAATTGCGAGTTTTCGCCTTCCCTTACTCTATTCGTTTTTAGGACACCCTATATGTACATATATATACAAGCCAAGTATTTATGCGAAAAAGGAAACAAATTTTTGTCGAGGTTTCTTAGTTATTTTCTTTTCTATGCAGACGAATGTTGTTTTTTGGTATTTTTAATGAACTTGTACAAGTTGAAACGAGAATCCCCTCCCACTCTTCCCTGTGAGGGCACTTGGGGGCATGCCCATTAGTTGAATGCATATTTGAATTCAATAAAACTTACTCGGGGGAAAAAAATTCGGTGTAAAACGTCGGATAAAAATTCATCGAATTTTACTAAATGTACATCTATTCTGTAAATAGGCACATTTACCCCAGACCTATTCTGATAAGCCTACTTCAGAATATTCTAAACCACTCAAAAGTTTATGTGAAATTTTTATTATATTTCTATGAAGGTTCTAATACGGTCAACATATAACGCTGAACTGAATGTTGAAACGCTCTTCAAAAGCATGTGTGGGTTTCCCATTGAAAAAATTTGGAATTTTATCCATTGTTATTCAAATCCATTTTCTAAATCATTCGCAGATAATGAAAAATGGACGATGTTGAAATATGGAGGAAATGCGTGTATTGTTCAAATAATGGCGTTGAATGGAGAAACGTTCCATTTATATGAGGACTAACAACTATAGACCGTTCTAAAAAAAATTTCGATTGAAAATTACGACCTCGAAGCCGAAAATTTGTCAATTTGTCGTTGCCATCGTAATCACCTTTGGAACTTTTTTTTTTAGTTCGATTTTCTGCAGCACTGAGTTCAGTTTTGACGAGTGCTAAATGATATCGACGATGCTAAAGTATTTTGTCCGCAATTAAAAAGGTTCGACGACCTGTGGCACATTCGAGGATATTTTCATTTAAATAGTTCTCTTGGAAAAAAAAGGCTTTCAGTAGCCTCTCCTCACAGAAGAAAAAAAGGGTTTAAAGGAGGGAAAAACTTTTGAAAAGTTGAACCATTTTTCAATGCCTAGAATTCAGCGAAGGCCTTATAGCAAATAGGCTCTTCGGAGAAATGAAAGAAAGAATTGGCTTTAAAAAATTGTCGGAGAGAAAAATAGCAGCTCGAAAAAAGTGAATTTCCCTTACAATGATGGTAGGTTAATGAATTGAAATTTTCAGCAATTCTCTTAGTTTTGATGTAAATTTACGCTCATTAGGAAAGTTTTTTTTTTTTTTTCTGCTAACTTTACTGCCATTAAAATTTTTGTTTTTTCCGCCATTTACAAAATACAGAAAAAAAAATCAAAAACCAAAAAACAATATGAACTACCGGAAAAGTATTTTTAGCTGATTTTTGAAAGAGAGCAGCACTTTGCAACTAATCTGCATCTACAGGCATAAGAGTTTCAGAAAATATTTTATTGATTACTGTAAAACGGAACAGTGGCGTGCTAAGGGTATTGTGAGGCCTCAGCATGCTTTTACTTTGGGGCCCCTATTTTGCCCAAATTTTGCATATTTCAAGGAAAATTTTGCATATTTCAAGAAAATTTTTCTATTTTTCCTAAAAAATGACTGAAAATTGTGAGATGAAATTTTGGGCCCTCAGCATGTTGCTGAGTGAAAGTGAACTTAGCACGCCACTGAAACGGAATGACTTTGAAACTGTTTTCTATATTTTCACTCATTCTGATTCTGGTCGTGGTGATAAAAAATAATTTATTGAATAAAAGCTCTCCATGTCACCAAATTTCCCTTCCCAACTTTTTAAGTATATTTTGCTGTACGTTATCGATCTCCCCTATTGATGTTTAACTTCGTGTTAAATTTCCAAATTTACTCCCATCTGTCGAGAGCAGAGATATTAACATATCAATAGACTAAGTTGGACAAAGTTGGATGAAGGAGGACAAAGTTGAACAAAGTCAGATGTAATAAGTTGGACAAATGTTGGACAAATCTTCGATCATCGAATTTTTTGTTTTAATTGATTGCTTTACTCTTCAACTTTCAATAGAAAACCAATATTTTACTAATTTACTATGAAGAGAGCACTCACTTGACTTCATTCATTAAAAAAAAAGCAAAGCGTGAGGTTCAAAGTCACTCCCCCTCCTCCTCCTCCTCAGGCATTCAATTTCGCCTGCTTTTCGGATACTTTTCTTCATTTTTGAGCAGATATACCTATTATTTCAGAAAAAATATTTTCATGATAAAAATATTGACATCAATGGAAAAGTGACGCCTAAGAACATGCGAGCTGCTGATAAAAAAAAAAATCAAACTAATAATTAATATGAGTAACTTTTCAAATATCTCGAGATGGCCCCTTTATGAAAAGATGGGCTAGTTTTATATACATGGTACAATTTTCATACACGTTTAGAAAAAATTACTGTCAAAAAATGTCAAAATATATCGTCCCTGTTCTTGTAAAACCGCGTAAGTCGAAAAAGTTAATTGTTGGGAAACTGAAAAAAACGTTTTAAAAATTCAATAGGCGGTATTCGATCAAACTTTTGGGTTATTAATTATCAGCAGGTGTATAGAGATCGAGTCTTATCAATTCAAAATTTTCTTACCCCATCCACTATATTTTAAAGGGAATTTTCCGACTTACGTGGTCCGTTTTTTTCTATTCCTATCAAACGGCTTAGGCTACGTGGTTTTCAAATATCAACTGTATGAGTAATTGAGTGTTTCAGTTGAATTGAGCTTTACCACGTAAGTTTGACTTACCTACGTGGTATTCCAATACCCATTTTTTGAAAGACCGATTTACATGGTTTTTCTTTAGGCTTTTTAGGTTTTTTTTTGGTTGTTTTTTTCGGCTGCTGATAATATTTTGGGCCGATTTCTCGATTTTTTTCTGCTAAGGAATCAACAAAAACATGAAAATCGTCAAAATTCGATTTACGCGGTTTTACAAGAACAAGGACGATATTATGTAGGTTACGTCGGCGGAGACCTTTTCCACGACATTTTTTCTCTTACTAAATTCCAAAGGCTTATATCAGGGAACGAATTGGCATTGTTAAACGGGTACGGGTGACGATGTAATTTTTTGAATTCTTGTTTCGCTGGAATCCCTTTATAAAAGCATGTTCAGTCTTTTTTTGTTTGTTTGTTTTTTTTTTTTTGCGAGGACTCATATTATTCACGCTGGAAAAGAGAACCCCACCTTGCAAGGTTTCTCCATTTTTAGAAGCCTTGTTATTTAATACTGACCTCTCGATGAGAGTTTGAACAAATCCAGCAATCTCAGCTTTTTGACTGGAAAAATGAAATTTTGTGCTGTAGATTTTCACTAAAACTCAAATTTATTCGCGATGAAATAGCAAATTTGCCTTATATTGAGTTTAAAGAAAATTATAATTATACATAGGTGAGTCACTCAGTGCTAATGGAAACTGATCAGAAATCTGTAGTCAGTTAGCAATAGGTAATAAAATATCTTTTCGTTTCATTACTAACTCCTTAGTAACTTCTATGCTTTTGGCTCAGGAAAATTAGTGTTTGAAGAGGTACAAATTGGTAGAAAAGATTATGTGCCTAGAACGTGTTGAAGCCTTGAAGGTGGTCTCTAAACGTATTAATAAATTGTGTTTTTCAGCTATAATTTGAAAACTATTCGAGATATGAATCCAGTAATGTTTTTTTTTTCATCTTTTATCAATATGGGCGGGGGGGGGGCTAATTTGGTGCCATAGAAATACTACAAATAAAGGTTGAAAATAGGTTTTGAACAATAATACATCAAAATCAATGAGTACTGTACATTATTTTTTACTTATTTTTACAGGTCTTTTTGGGAGGCGCTGTAAATCAACTCCAGGTATTATTGAAAGCCACGATAAAATTCCGCTGGAAGATATGTGGATTTCACCGTATACGGATAATTTAACCAATTTACGAAACATAAATTTAGAAGCTCTGTATCATCCTCTACCAACTTCAATATCTAAGACAGCTCCCAGTTACAAGTAATTTTTTTTTCTTTGTTTTTCATCCTATATTTTAAATTAAAATCTTCAGTTCAAAACAAATGCATAAAATACGTAAGTTATGTAAAACCAATCAAACTTTTACATTATTCGAAACTAAATTTTAATGATTGTTTTAAGAATATATTCGAAGAGTTCTAACCCTTTCCCCAAAGAAACTTGAATAAGTTTATTTTGTACGTGCTTTGACTTCCGATTTCGTCCAAATAATAACCAATGTATAATAGTGACTTATATTTTGAGGAACAAAAAATGAAAAAAGAAAGAATTTCTATTGTTATTTTTCATTACGGTAGTTGACTTTAAGAAATGACTTTTTTCGAGTGGTTCGCGATTTACTTTTGTTTTTTCACTGATTGTGAGTTTTGACCCAAATTGACTCAAATTTGGATATGTTACTTTCGAACATATTCTCTACGCCTGGATGAATGAGGATGGTCTTAATTTTTAAATTTTGAATTTCTTACCCCCACCCAGCAGAATGGTTCCTTTTTTATGAAAAGAAAAAACCTAAAACTTTCAGCCCCTTAGTGAAAGTGCCTTGAGAGCATATTATTTTACTTTTAATAATCAACATTGCATCTAAACGTAATTTCTCTTTCCAACTTACTAACGTACTATAACCCAGTGAGGTGAGGAGGGTGATTTGAAAGGGTTTGGATCTACCCATAAGATAACTAAAAAATCTTTATATTTGTTTGTTGAATTAAAATATGATTTATTTCTTATTATGAATGCCCATTTATCAAAATCTGAACAATTTTTCAGTGAAAGACTTCCTCTGCTTTAAATCCTTTCGCGCACCATCAGTTTGAAAATTTTGATTTTGCCATAACTTTAAAAAAAAAATGCTTTGAAGCACCATTTCTCTTTTAGTGAGAGGTATAATTTTTCATGAAAATGAACTTTCTGGTGAGTGTGAGTGAAAATCGCAAAAAACATTCACCAAAATCATTTTCTGAGTTCTGCACCGAATGATCTCAAATTTGAATATGTTACTCTTGAACATATTTTCTATACTCAGATGAAGCGTCGTTTTTGATTTTCAAAATCTTAGAACATTTTTCGAGGGCCCAAAAAACCCTTTTTTTGGGAATCAGAATAAATATGAAAAAAGAAAGAAATAGAAAATGAAAACAGAGGGTAATATTTTCGAGAATAATATAAGTATCCAAATTTGAGCAAAAATGCAAAACTCGGTGAAAAAAAAAAAAAAAATCGCAAGTGTACTTTGGCTAAATACTCTCGTAAAAATTATAATTTTGGCTGTCAAAACGCAAGACCACAACACGTGTGTCACTGAAATTGCAGTTATATTTTGCCTACATCCAACATTTTTATTCAGTTTTTAAGGCGTCGCGTCGTTGTTGAGTTCGTCTGGCAAAGGTAGACTACACCCTTAACGAATCGCAGTCCTGCTCCTTATAATAATTAGCCCCATGAATGAGTTTATTTTTATTTTTTCTCTTTTCAGAATCAACATTCCACCCATAGGATCGCCTTTGTCTGTCAGATCGAGTGGGCATTCGTCAGAGCAGGAACAGCACACCCAGCACCTTAATGAACGAAATCGCCTTACGATTCCTCCCTCGTTACCAACCATCAGTCAAACGATATCCGGTAGGTCAATTGTCCGAAATTAATTCTCAATTGTTTTCTCAAACTTTATTTTCGTTTCATTAAAAGGTCACCTCGGCTAGATAATTAGAGATTAGGCCGCTGAGAGACCGTTTTAACGTTTTTCATAAATTAAGACAAACGTCCTCCTACGAGCCTCATTTTCAAGGCGTGTGTGGGTATGCGATTGTGTTTGTTTTAAAATAATGAGAAAATGTTTGCCAAAAATTTCCTCGTTTTTGACACACTCTTGTTCTGCTATCCTTTCGTCTTTGGAGAAGAGCACGTTTATAATTTCATCCCTTTTGTGTTTTTTTAACGTTGCGTTGTGTGTGACAGTTTGCGACGTTATTTTCACATCTTCTATTTAAAATTTTGAGCGTCTCAGCTTTTAGGTGTAAATTGGCGCGCCAAGGATTAACGTGTCAATTATTTAAGTCGAAACCTTTCTTTCGTAACTCCATGTAGGTAGGTACGTATATATGCGCAGAGAGGGAGCACAATGAAAGCAATTTCACCGACATTGTCGAAAAGGTAAAATAAAGCTTCACGCGTTCCCTCAAAATATTCAACTTCTAAATGAAAACTCCTCGTCGTTATTTCATCGTTTCGGTCAGCTTTATTGTGGTGAAGAAAATTAAATGTCGACTTATTCATTTTATCTAGACTTTATAAAGCACCTGGATTCGCAGCATTAAGAATATGCAATCAACATTTCACGAGATGATGGCCATTAAAGACATGAAGAAATTGTTAAAAGCGTTCAAAATATTTTCATTAATTTAAATTTAGGAAAGGTAAAAAGTTATTTAGTCAGTTGGTACATATATTAGATTTTTTTGTCTGCTGTATTAAAGTAAAATTAATTCTCATACTCGTACTTTAATTCAAGTAATAGAAAATTGTTTCTTTTAATCGTGAAAAATAAAAATTTCAGCTCTATAGTAAAAAATCTATCCTCGAACAAGGCATCTAAAAATTGAATTTTTTTCTGCTTCTCAAAATACTTAAAATTTAAATAAATAATAATAAAGTGAATTTATGTATACTTCATTCCATTTGAGAAATATCCATAATAAGGTCGTCTATTTTGTCAGGTTTTTAGCTTTTAGCAATGCCAGTCAATTCTCAAAAACTAACAACACTGCCAGATGCTCCTGATCTTGAATTCCTGCCCCACTATCGATTGCACTCCCCCCCTGTAAACATCTTTCTCCGTATATTAGCCTTCACGCGAGTATAATCCAACCGTACATTTCCAGCCATTTGAAAAGCATTTGATTTAATTCGTGTCTCTATCAATTGTACGAGCAGAGTACTTGTATACGACATCCGTTTAATCGCAGCCTCGTCCCCTACCTTCAGCTTTATTTGAAAAAGTGATATGGGCGCTCATCGCCCCCGCACATAGGTGTACCTACCCTTTCGCCGTATTCTCGTATTCTTCGTAATGTAATTAACTCGGAATTAGCGACATGCTTCTCGACTGGCTGCGTGTTGTACGGTTCCCTTCTTGGCCCTACCCTGTGAGACATAAATTTAATTTTCTGTTGCCCAGATACCAACGTCAGCGAACTGAACGAAGTAGTGGTGCTGAAAGCCGAAATAAGTCGACTGCAGGAGCAGCTGAAGGACGTGGAGAAGCAGAATAAATTTTTGAACGAGAAACTGACCCAGCAGCAATGGGACATGGACCATCGGCTGGCCGAAATCGAGATGCAAATCTGCAGGGACACCAGCAGCGTGGGCAGCAGCATCGATGAAAATGAACGCAATCGCGAATCCGTTATATAACACTTGTGCAAAGGCGGAGATGCATTCCTACCTCCGCTATCGGTGAGATTAATGTCCTAAAGCTTTGTAGTGCCTCCAGTCGAGGTATGCCAATGCTGGTTCTCCTGCAAGAGCCACCACTGTAGAACAATCGGAGAACTGTGGCCAAGTTAGCCTGTTAGGGCTAGACAGGGTTGCCAGCTGGCCTTTAGTTGATGGATCCGAGTGGTATTTGTATGGAAGCAGTAGTTCGACCGTTGTATGAAAATGAATTTAAATTGCCAAACTGGTGAACTAGAGTTACTGTTGCTAATGTGTCTTGTATATTTACATCGCTACAGTTGGATTCATGTCTGGCTTAGGGATTCCAGTCAGGGCAGTTTCAAGGGGTACTGTGATCCCCCAAGGCTTACGAGGAGTGCCCCCCTCCAGGTCAACTAGGTATGATAACACCCACTCCCCCAAGGGCGTGAGAAAAAATTTTTGGTGTTCGATCATCTTAGAATTCTTTTCTAAATTTGAAAAAAAATCGGCCCCCCAAAATCGGCAACGAGGAGTCGCTCCTCAAAATTGTGCCTTCATGGCACTCCTGGGCAATTTCCATATTACAAGTTCAAGAATGATGTCTTGCGTTTTCGATTTTTTAGGGATTAGTTGTGGCAAAAGTTTTACATAGCAACCTCATTGAATATCAAGCTTTTTAAATTTATTTTTCTCGAAAACCATTTTTCATGGTGATGGTATGCAGTTGAGTACTATGGGATGTTATCTGTCTAATGACTTCTTCAAAATTTATTCTCTTTTTATATTCTCACTGTCAAAAATCTTACCCGCTGCAGCACACCCAGAAATTTCCTGCCAATATACAGGAGTTGCATAAACAATGAAAATTAAAATTATTTTTTTATGCGACTCTGTAAGAGGAGCTTTAAGAATTTTTTGGTTGGCAAGAGATGAGAATACTTTCAACCCGTTGGTCAAAAGTGGTCCCTGTTGTATGGAAAACGTTCAAATGTATGAAAATAATTTTGTATTTTCAAGAAAATCAAAATTTTGGTGGAAATACACTATCGAGTTCAATGACTTGTAATTTATTTTTAGGAAGCTGGCAACCCTGCGGCAAAACATATTGCTGAGGGAAAGGAAAATGTCACCGAAGCGAAGGGTCAACACTGTTTTAAGTTCCACTGCTCTGACACACTGATTGAGTTGAAATTGTTTTAGACTGCATCTGGTTGAGGTTTGGAATATCTATTGGAATTGAAGGTAGAAGGCAATAGAATGGAGTAATGTGACTCTTCGGAGTAAGATAGCAAATTACTATTCGACTATGAATTTGTGGAAAGCAGAGAAGGGTATTCAAAAATGCTTTTTTAGCTGCTAGAAAAATATGTTTTTTGAGGTGCCCTTTTAGTATGCATGCAGCATTACTATGGAGTTGAGATCTGGAAAACTTCGCTTGTTGAACAGAGAGTATATAAATTAGGTTTCGTCTTCCGGATACGTCGAATATCTCAAAAGAATAAAAGTTGTCGACGATGTTCGTGTAGCCTCAGATATAGGAAAAATTTCGCAAAAAGAGCCTCCTACTATATTCATTAAAATTTTTTATATTTTTTTTTGAAAATTTTGAATATTTCAGCTTATCTACGTATTACAAAATTTTTTGTCTTTTTGTTTTTTATTCTTTTTAATTCGGCGGTTTAAAATATGATTTTTTTCTTTCTTTATTCTTCTCGATTTTTTTTTTTTTTTCTAAAATAATTTTAAGTAAGTACGTATTTTGATGCATTCCTTTAATATTCGGACATTGCCATATTTTTGAATTTGATAAATTTTTCTTTTCTTATTCACATACAGTAATAATGTAAAAATTTTTGTGATAATTTGTTTGTTTTTTTTAGTTGGTTTTATTTAATTATTTTTATTTTTATTTTATTTATTGTTTTTTTGATTTTTCGTTTGTTGTATCTCTCCAAACGAAATATCTGGCGAAGTATGAATTTTGCTAAAATTGCTCGAAACATAAATGTGAGTACAATTTGTTAATTTTGTATTAATTTATCGAATTGTAACTATACTCTTAATTTTTTTTTTCGTGCTTCTGAAATGAATGCAATTTTTTGTTTTTTACTTGACCGTGCTTCGTGTTCTTTTGTTATGTTTTTTTGTTTTTATTTTCGTAATTTATATTTGAATAACTGGTTCCTAAAAATTAATATTTTACAATCAAATTCATTCAATTTTCGATTTAAAAATAATAATATTCGTAATGTACTTCTTCTTAGTTAATACTTAAAAATGATGAAATATTAATATTTTTACCTAAAATGTTTATCGTCAAGAATATGCATTGTTAATTATTTGCAAGTACATATTTTTTGGTTTCTGTTTCGGGTATAACAGTTACAGTGTAGGATTAGGAGAAAAAAAGTTGATGAAAAAAACGTCAAAGTGAAAAATAAGATGAAACTATTATTGTGAAATTAAAACTATTATTCTTTGATTTGGAAAAATTAATTGATGTAGCTCAAAACAGGTACTGGAGAAAACGGATTCGTCAATTCAAAAATACAATTGATACTTACAATCTAACCATTAATAGAGTTCAAAATTTTATTATAGTTACCTACACTCTATTCCAAAAGAGATTATATTGGTCAGTTTTGGAAAAATTGTTTTTTTTTTTTCGAGTATGTATTTAATCATTTATGTTATATCCTCTGTTTTGGAACAGAGTATATCTAGTTTGACGAATGGTGCAAGATTAATATGAATTACTGAATCGCATTTTTCAGTTGGAAAATTTTTGATTTTTTTTTTTGTTTACCTGTTATTTATTTGTTTATAATTAAAATTATATGGTTGTTACTTCTATTGTTCTTAGGTAAATTTTCATCATTTTTTATTTTATTTTATTCTAATTTTTTTCATTGCCATTACATTTTGTATTTTTTCGTAATTGTTATTTTAGAAAAAATTTAAATGATGGAAAAGGCTCCATAAATCGTTATTTTTCAATATTTCAAACGAAAATTTGCGAACGCAGTTGTAAAATTGTTGAAATAATTTCGTATGTACAATTTTCGAGACAATACATAAGCAGTCGTACTTTCATACTCACGCTTTATGTCCTCTATGACAGTTTCTACTTTGCTTCGTACTTCCATTGAAAAGATTTCACCACTGTTAACGCCTGCGCTCTATTCGCATATATGTATCGAACGAATATCTTTTGGAAAATTTTCAGACTTGGGTCATACATTTTCAAAATATAGCAGCGGAATCCGATAAGTTTGCACATCTGTTCTGTTAATGTGCCTCTAAATAATGTCCACTAAATTCTTGTATTATTCAATACTACATTAAATAATTGTTTTTTATAATCTCAGGCAGGTAGTTCACATATTTTGGTAAATCTTAAAAAATAGTCCATTATATTGCATAAATATTTCTTGTCTTGAGAAAAAACTTATTTTGACTTAAGTGTCTGAAAAAATTTTAATTTCACATCAAAGACAATCAGATTGTCTGATTTGCAGCCATGCAAAAAAAAGTACATTTTTGTAGTAGCCAATACAGATTAAATTTTTTCCATTTTATTTAAAATACTTAATATGAAAATTCTATTCGATAAATCATTCAAAACAAAAATCACTTAGTGGAAGACAATTAATTTTTTTCAAAATTTACGAAATTATTCGGGGATGTTTTGAAACGCGATCAAAATAAATTATCTATTTTCATTTTATTCTTGTTTTGTATGTTTTTTCATTCTTTCTTCTCGGCTTCGACCTGCCTACGTGCCCAAAGATTAGGTACGTAGGTTGTAAATTATTATTTTTATGTATTGCCTGCATAAACGTTTTGATCTTTATTTTAGAGACCATGATATCCTTATTAATCAGCCAAGTTTCTAATATTACAGACTAATATTCGCACAAGATTGTAATAGTTAAAATTAAATTATTTTAAAAATATTGAAATAGGTATTTCCAAAAAAATACTTGGTCAAAATATTTTGAAAAAATCAACTCGTTTTTATTTGTGAAAATATGTTTCTCATTATATTTTCAAAATAATATTCTGCAATATTGAAAGGTTATGGTATATACTCGTATTTGTAGAATATTTTCTTGGGGATAATTTTTTTTTTTTTTTTTGCGTGGAAGAAGATATATTCCAGTGAAAGGGGTGTATATGTCCAAAATTTTAAAAAATAACATTTTTGTAGTTTTCACTTTTTGTAGATTATAAAATTCAATTTTTGTCGTCTCTGAATTTAAAATGTGTATCAATAGCAGTAGCTAAAATGAAAAAATATATTAGGAATCTGTCTCAATTTAGTAAATTTTTCTCCTTTTTTTTTCTTTCTTTTAAAATTAAGTCTTTTCTTCGTAAAAAAAAAAGTGTTAATTTTAGCTTTCTAATTCTAATATTAAATTACGAAAAGTTTGAAATCAAAATTGTGATATTTTCTCGAGCAGAAGATAAAAATTCACATATTGTTTCAGATTTTTTTTGCTCTTGATTTAGGTAAAGCGATTTCGAAATATTACATTGAATTCGTACACTGGGACCAACTGAGCTATTATACGTCGAACTTGAATTTTTAATATAATTTCGAATTTGTATAATCATACGGTTCCCTCCTCTTCAAATTTTCACCAAAGAGAATGACCTAAAATTAAGTCAGGGTAAATTACCGGCGTATTTCTCTTATTTCGTTTGTTATGAAAATGAAAACGTCATTACTGGACACCTACTCATAGCATTTTTCAAATAATTTAAAGCTCATTTAACTTCCGTATAAAATTACGAAATGAAAATAAATATAGTAAGTCCCTAACACACTGCCATTTTGGATGATGAATCAAATTGTTGACTATTTAATTTTTTTTTCTTTTTTGGGTTGGTATAATGTATCATAACTTTTTCAAATACCAGTTCTTCTGAAAGTTGAATCAGAGTCGGTAGTTCGAATTCTGCATGGAGATATCGAAGTTGACATTCATTTTTTCCATTAACGAAGTATTAATCCAGTAAACTGTAGGTGCAGACCTATAATGATGTTTTTCTTTCTTTAATTTTTTCGGTCTTGATATTACACATGTAAGGCATCATACCGACAAATTTGTAAACTACTAACATCACGAGTTAATAATAATTTCGACTGGACTGAAAATTGCTTTCTCGTATGCGATTGCTTTTCTTAAATAGGTACTTTGTTTCATTAAAATATTTTCTTTTGTTTCTTTGCATTATTTATTCGTTCATTTTTTAAATTATTCAAGTCAACTTTTTCATGTGCCAATAAGTGTTAAGTTAACGTGATGCCATTTTTAATTCATTTGTTTCTTTTTATTTTCGTTCGTCTGCAATGCACATAAGTTTATCTTAAAATTAAAACATACTGGTAATTTACGAAAAATTAAGGAAAATTTCCAGTACTTTTTTCTTTTTTTCTAGTTTAAGCAAAATATAATTTGGATACTTACCAAACTGATAATGTGTGTACATACTTCAAAAATATTTCAATAAATATTATACATTTTACAAATTTGTTTATTCGTAAGTAGTTTTTACATTTTTATAAAAAAACTGTAAATAAATTTGTTATTCTTAACTTCATTTGAAGTAATTTTTTTTTTGGGAACATTTAATGACACAACGGAAAAAATTGTCTTACACGGTCGGCAAAATAATCTAAATCGTACTTGAAACCCCTTTCCTCATGTTCAATTTTCGTCTAGATGTCTCATTTTTCGTCCAGCTGTCAAAAATTGAGACAGTTGGACGAAAAATGAGACAACTGTACGCAAAATGAGACATCCAGCTGAAAATTGAGACAACTAGACAAAAATTAACACAGTCAGACGAAAAATTAGACATCAAGCCGAAAATTGACACAACTAGACGAAAATTGAGACAGCTGGACGAAAAATGAGACATCCAGCCGAAAATTGAGACAACTAGACGAAAATTGAGACAACTGGATGAAAATTGAGACAGCTGGACGAAAATTGAGACAGCTGAGTGAGAATTGAGACAGCTGGAATCCAGCCAACGATTTAAAATCTAATTGGGAATCCAGCCAACAGTTTAAAATCGAGCTGGAAATCTAGCCAACGAAATAAAATATACAGGAGATCCAGCCAACAGTTTAAAATCAAGCTGGAAATCTAGCCAACGAAATAAAATATACAGGAGATCCAGCCAACAGTTTAAAATCAAGCTGGAAATCTAGCCAACGAAATAAAATACAGACACAGGAATTCCAGCCAACGGCTCACGTGCTCGATTTTTGAGAATTTCTGATTTTAGTTACCGTGTACCTGCACGTGCTCCATTTTTCAAATATTTTTGAATTGCCTCCTTATACAGCTATTTGTGTTACATATTCAAAAATGAATCTACGAAATTCAGAAAGTTGATAAATTATGGCAGCTGAAATCTGAAAACTCTAAAGTGAAATATCAGTCTCCAACTTTTCTCATAGATAAGTATAGAGGGCGCTGAGGTCGATTTTCTTCCATATTCACGAATATTTTTCGTATTTTTCTACATAAAACATAAATTTTCGTTTTCTTCATCAAATTTTTCAGTTAGTTACTATTGCTTGCTCGTAAATGAAAGATATTTGGAGTCTTATTCCCAAAAATTTTTTATTTATTCATTTTCAAAGAAAAATCAATACTTATTTTATACAGATAGGTTTCACATGAATGGGGAAAAAATTGGCAAATACAAGTTTTGAATGTATAATTATTACAATAAATCTGACTGATTCAAAATATTTTTCGAGAAAATGGTTTAGACTGGATCTTGAACATTCGTACTCCATTTGTGTAGGGGCAAACGTGTGTTGTTATACGCGGAGTTGATCTTACATATCAAGCGTGTCTCTTGACTGGACCCAAAACAGCTTCCCACTTTTCAGCTGAAACAAAAATGTACTAAATTTTAGTGGATCACATAAAGATACAAATAAGAGTTTAGGTAAATTAACAAGTTAAGATACCTAAGTTGATAAAGAGCAGTGAATGTCCTCTTAGACTTTTTTATAGCTGTGTCTATGCAACAGCCATGTCTTATTTGGGAAACTGGTTACCCAAATAAGTATCCAGGTGACAACTACTACATGTGAGAACTAGATACAATATTCGCTATGTTACATTAATTTTCATACTCATATGGTAGACGCACTGCGTCTATCTATGAGTATGCAAAACCGGTTTGGTTTGCGATTATGTAGCAGCATCCTGCCTTGTGGCGGACAACTGAATTACGTACATAATTGTATCTGTATTTAGTTAAAGTGTTTAGTATTTCATATTGTCCCCACAGTAGCCCCCCCCAGTAAACCAATTAGGTTTTTCTGAGTGGCTATTGTCTCTGGTAGTCCGAACATTCTTTTAGAAAACACACTTTCAACTGTATAAGCCTATACAGTTTACTCATGACTCAACTTCGATTTTATAGAAGGAGATTTTGACTTGGTCTTTTGACTCAATTTTATACTCGTTTTTGAAGAGTTTTATGTATTTTTATTTTTTTATTTTGTTCTATTCGTCACTTGCTCTTTTGAGAAGTTTGACTGTGAATTTTGACTTCTCCTCTATCGAGGGGCAAAATTTTATGTTTTCAACAAAATTTCATATTTATAATTTTGTGAATTTACTCATTTGACTTCGAAATTTAATTTTTATAATTTCGAGAAATGATTTTATGTTTTGTAGATTTATACAGTATACAGCATACTAGTATAAATTTACTTTGACTTAGTGTATGTTCGTCTAATTATTTACCATCATGAACTTTTCTAACTTAGAAAATTTTCACTGAGAATTTTACTTCATCAGTGTGTTCAATGATGGGTTCATTTTCATGAACTTTTCAAAAATATTTTTTGTGTCTATAAGACTTTTCTGATTTTTATTTTTTATTTGCCTCTTTTTTAGTTTGACTTCTAGTTTGTACTCGATCTTTCCTTTTAACTTGGATGCCATACTTTTTGAATATGGGGGTCGAGACTTCACTAGGGGTCGATTCGTCTGTGGACGTAGAGGTTGAAGGAACTTGAACTGTTTTTGTAGCTCTTTGCTCCAATCGTTCTCTCTTTCTAGATGAACGGAGATTGTAACTCTCTCGGTTCTTATCTTTAGTTGATTCATGCACACTCTTTCTTGATGGTCGTACATTATGACTCACTCTAGATGGTGGCTCATGCCTTTCAAACGTTCTGACGTCATCATTGTTGTCAAACGAGATGTTTCGTCTTTGTCTAACCGGTTCATCGTCTCTGTCAGGCAGTAGACGTATGATTGGTTGCGTGTTCGCTGCGTTTGAAGGCAGATCAACATTTATGTTTTCTGAATTTTCTGTACTTTGAGCAATTTCGACAGGTATGGAAATATTAATGGGAGAATTGATACTAATATTCTCTTTCACCATAAAAGCAGGTTTGCACCTATCCCAACTTATTATTCGTTCATTTTCGAATACTTTAATTTGCACAGTTTTCTCAAACCTTTGCAAAACTTTATAAGGGCCACTGTATGGCTTTTGAAAGCCAGTTCGAGGGGTGTCTACTTGTACATAGACAAATTCTGCAGATTTTAAATGTTTCGACACGAATACAGGTGGCGTGCCATGGTGTGCAGGTTGCGCAACAAATTTGTTGGCAATTTTTCTCATGTTAAAAATGATTTCTTCTGCATCATTATTTTCAACTTTGTTGAAAAAATCACCAGGCAGTCTTAGCTCTTCGCCGAGTGCTAGCTGAGCAGCACTATATCCTGAATCGGTCTGTATTGAGGATCTCAATCCTAACAAAATTGTTGGGAGTGCATCAACCCAATTAGTTACATCTGCAGCCATGATGGAGGCTTTGAGAGCTCTATGCCACCTTTCTACTTTTCCGTTACTCTGTGGATGGTAGGCGGTGGTGGTGTTCTTTTTTGCACCAATATATTTTGCTAAGTTTGCAAATAGTTTACTCTCAAATTGTCTACCCTGATCAGTGGTTATATTTTCTGGGACTCCGAATCGGGCTATCCATGTATGGTATAAAATTTTAGTAACACTTTCTGCACTAATATCATCCATAGGAACGGCTTCAGGCCATCTCGTAGCTCTGTCAATCATTGTCATCAAATATTTTTTACCATGTGACATTGGTAGTGGACCTACAATGTCTACATGTACATGCTTAAAGCGTTGTGTGGGTTTAAAGTTACCAATGGGTGTCTTAGTTCGTTTTCCAATTTTGGAAAGCTGGCAACCATGGCATGCTTTTGCCCAATTGAATACTTCACTTTTAATTTTGGGCCACACAAAACGACTCGTCATTAATTTGACTGTATTTTTGGGGCCTGGATGAGAAAGGTCATGTACACTTTTCATGGCCATTATTCTGAACTCTTTAGGAATAAATGGTCTTGTGTGTTGAGTGCTAACATCACAACAAAGTAATACATCACTATCTGGTAGTTTTCTCATCTCAAATTTTAATGAAGTGTTTTTATTTTGCAACAAGCATTGCAGTTCTTCACATTTTAACTGCGCCTGTGCGATTTCCTCGTAAGGCAATATTGGTTTTACACTAATCTGATCAACTCGGCTAAGGGCGTCAGCAGACTCATTGTCTTCGCCCTTAATGTACCGGATATCAGTAGTAAACTGGCCAATATAATCCAGCTGCCTAATTTGCCTCGGTGAAGCATGGTCACTGCCTTGCTTGAATGCATATGTGATAGGACGGTGGTCAGTATACACAGAGAAAACCCTTCCTTCAAGCATATGTTTAAAGTACCGAATTCCGGCAAATATGGCCAGTAACTCCCGATCATAAGTGCTATACTTAGTTTCGGTAGTACTTAGTCTCCTTGAGAAAAAGCCCAAGGGTTGGCGACTCTCTCCACTGATCTGATACAGTGTTGCTCCAATAGCAAAATCTGAAGCATCAGTGGCTAGAATTATGTCCAAATTTTCATCAGGATGAGCTATCATTGCTGCATTAGCTAGTTTGGCTTTTGTGGCTTCAAAAGCTCTTAACTGCTCTTCATTGAAAGATATAGGGGTTTTGTCTTTCTTTTTACACCCTTTTGTCATTTCATGAAGCACTAACATTGTGTGTGCAGCTTGGGGTATACATCTACGATAGAAATTCGTCATACCCAAAAACCGTCTAAGTCCATGCATGTCCTTAGGGGGTGGGTAGTCCAAGATGGCTTGTACTTTTTTACTTTTAGGTGAAATGCCACCTTGGCTGATGTTATATCCCAAAAAATCTACTTCATCCTTGCCAAATTCACTTTTAGCAACGTTAATGGTGAGCCCGGCTTCATCCAGTCTTGCTAAAAGTTGGCGAAGGTGATGTTTATGCTGTTCTTTATTTTCTGAAAATATACAGATGTCGTCTATGTAGGCATAAACAAAATCTAGTCCTCTTAAAAGGCTGTCTATAAAACGTTGGAAGGTTTGTGCAGAGGTCTTAAGTCCATTTGGCATTTTCATAGATTCAAAGAGCCCAAATGGAGTAATAACTGCTGTCTTTTTAATGTCTTCCTCGTTCATGGGGATTTGCCAATATGCTCTATTTAAATCCACTTTAGAAAAGATTTTGCTACCTTTCATGGTTTGGTTAAAATCCATGATGTTTGGTACTGGGTAGCTATCGTTTTTACAAATTGCATTTAAGGCTCTAAAATCGCCTGTTATTCTCCAAGTGCTGTCACTTTTCATGACCATGTGTATTGGAGATGACCAATCGCTTTTGCTAGGCCTCATTTCGCCATCAGCTATCATTTTATATATAGCTACTTTGGCTGCTTTGAGTTTTTCAGGTGTTAACCTTCTGGCTCTAGCTTTTACTGGTCTGCAATTTGGTGGTGTTTCTAATACATGTGTAACTTCAGTTTTGTATGTAGATTTCTTTTCTGTGGTGGAAATTTCTATACCAGGAAATTCTCTAATAATTTTAATCCATTCGTTTTCTTCTTTAATGGTCTTAACTTCTGGTAAAGGAGTCATTTTGACAAAACCTGTGACTTTTATTCCAGTCTCATTATCTCTTAGACATTTTCTTTTAAGGTCAGGACTAAGATCGAAATGCTCTAGAAAATCAGCACCTAATATTGCTGTTTCAACATCTGTAACTTGCATAACCCATCTTAAGCTCCGTCTGATTCCAATATTGAACTCAACTAATTTTTCGCCGAAAACTCTTATTGGTGTACCATTTGCTGCATATAAATGTCTGCATGGTTCTTTGGTGAACTCATCATTAGTAGCAGGTATTAATGATACATCAGAGCCTGTATCAATTAGAAACCATGTTTGTGAGTCATGATCTTTAATGAACAGTCTTCGGGAATACTTATTTGCGAGGTCATTTGTCGCCATAATGGCCCCGCAATTTAGTTTAACTGATTTCTATTTTCTGGCTTTTGGGCAAGTGGCTTTCCACTTTCTACACAAGGTGTAGTACAGTGGTATGCATTATCACCATACAATATGTGATATTTACACTTCCCTTGATTTTCTGGTTTGCTATAGTCAATTCGCTGTGGAGAGGTCGATCGGCGTCGATTGCCACGCTCTCTGCTCCTATTTTGGCGGTTTTGACTTTGATTTTGGCCATAGGATGAATTACCCATATTTCGGCCACCAGAATTGCCTATGCTCAGTGACAACTTTTCCACTTGTTTCTTTAAATTACCAACGGTGCTCTTTAAATCGTTGATTTCCTTTCTCAAGGTTTGTGGATCATTGCTTGACTCATTTTTGAAGCTGCTCTCCTTTTTTGTAAATGATACAGCATGTACATGCTTTTTAGGAGAGGTTATATCTTTTTCAAATTTGAAAATTTTCTCAGCTCTGTCAGCTAATTTTTTCAAATCATCTACTGTTTTAATTTCGGTATCACTCTCTAGTGAGATTAGCAACCTTGACATTTCTTTTGGCAGTGCATGTCTAAAGAGATCTGCTATGATGAAAGGGGTTATATCTGTACCCGCCTTTTCGATCATGCGTTCCATTAGTCTTTTGGGACCTTCATCATCAAGCTCTAATTTTGTGAGTAACTCCCTGACATTCTGTTCTTTCGTTTTGCCATACACATTTTTTAGTTGTGCAGAAAACCAGTCGAAGGTATCATTGGCTGCAGAAGGTTCTACTACTTCTGGTATTCGCTCAATGATTTCTAGAGGCATGTCCATTCGGATCCTTTTGAAAAGGTCCTCATCTTTTACACTATGAGCCTTTAGCTTTCCTTTAACAGCTTTTAGCCATAATTCGACTTTTTGTGAAGTGAATGCAGGTAGAGTGATGTGTATGTCTTTAGACATTGTTTCTTCAGGTGTGAAGCTTTGCTCTGCACTAGAAGGTGTCACTACTGGTGACTCAACTACAGAGGTATTATTCAAAAATCTTAAAGACAAATTTTCTTTTGAAATTTGTGTAAGATTTTCTGTTGAAATTAGATCAGTATTTTCAGCTAGAGTCAAGTCTAGTGTACTGAAGCTTTCAAAATCAGTTTGTTGCAAATCTGAATTTTCTGGTGGATCACTTTTTTGTGATTTTCGAGTACCAGACATTCAAAATTTGGGTTTTATGTTGGTTTGTACTTCAAAATTCTATTTGCAAAATATTCAGGTATTTATTTCTTCTGAATGTTTTATTTTTGCAAAATTGCACTCGAATTTTGAGTTATTTCAACTTAGAATTTTTAAATTCTTTATTCAGAGTGTATTTCAACTCTTACTGGTGGATCAACTCCAAAGGGAGGCTTGCACCTTTAGTAGGAAAATTTTACAAGTAAAATATTTCACTACTCTTCCGTACAGTGTTTCCACTGGGGCTATGGGGCTCGTATAGTCTACCCAACTTATCTGACTCCAGAAGGCTAATGAGTTCTTTTCACGTCGGCAGGTTACCACTTTAGGTAAATTAACAAGTTAAGATACCTAAGTTGATAAAGAGCAGTGAATGTCCTCTTAGACTTTTTTATAGCTGTGTCTATGCAACAGCCATGTCTTATTTGGGAAACTGGTTACCCAAATAAGTATCCAGGTGACAACTACTACATGTGAGAACTAGATACAATATTCGCTATGTTACATTAATTTTCATACTCATATGGTAGACGCACTGCGTCTATCTATGAGTATGCAAAACCGGTTTGGTTTGCGATTATGTAGCAGCATCCTGCCTTGTGGCGGACAACTGAATTACGTACATAATTGTATCTGTATTTAGTTAAAGTGTTTAGTATTTCATATTGTCCCCACAAAGAGATTAAAAACTAAGTGGAGAACACCAAATTTGAAATGCACAGTATGTAGTTTTTCACGCCGAATCCAAATCTGCAGCCCATTTTACTCTGCGTCGCAATTTGAGTCCATTTTCGACCATTTTTCTTTTTTTTTTTTGTGATATATCTCGCTTGGCGAGAATCACCGCCAAAAATGGCGTCCGGATTCGTTTTCAGTGATCTCGAAAACCCCCATATCGACGCTAATCTCGAAAAAAAAATTTGGAAAATAAATCGAAAAAATGCAAACCTTCCCATTTTTACAAAAATTGACGATTTTTGAAATTTTCCAGGAGACATGGGCACAGTATGTAGTTTTTCACGCCAAATCCGAATCTGCAGCCCATTTTACTCTGCGTAGCAATTTAAATCAATTTTCGACCATTTTTAATTTTTTTTCAATGCTAATCTCGAAAAATAATAAAATTGACCAAAAATAAGCTGCAGGATGAAAATTGAAAATTATAAACTGGCTTTACATATGGAAAACTGGACGAAAAATGAGACATATAGACGAAAATGGAGACATCTGAACGGAAATTGAGTTATATGGACGAAAGTTCAGACATCTAGCCAAAAATTGAAACATCTTTATGAAAAATGAGACATCTAGTAGAAAATTGAGATTTCCAACGCGTTGGCTAGGTTTTCAACGGCGTTGACTGAATTCTCATCAGAAGAGCTAAAATACCTAAAAACCCGAGAGAAAGAGAGAAAAAAAACGAGAAGAGCCAAAATACTTACAAGGCCGGGTAAAAGAGCCTAAATATCTACATATTCGAGAAAAAGGAAAAAATTCCCAATTATTCGATAAAGATATTCAAAATACCTAGAAATCCGAGAAAAAGAGCCAAAATACCGAAATATCCATAAAATCTCTAGTTATTTTTGTATAATTATACCAATAACATACTTACTTTAACAGTGAATATATGTCGGTGTCAAAATAAATGATCCGGCAATATCGATAAGATTTTTTTAAATATTTTTTATAACTGGTTTTACTAATGTTAATTCCATTTCATTTTTCCATATGAGGGGGGTGGTGGAGAGGATTTTGTATGGCAATGGGTTTCTGCAAAAGTTGAGATTCCTAGTCTGTAATTAATTAAATGTATAAGTTGGTGCCAGAAATTTTTCAATAAATTTCTCACGGTCAAGTAACTGCGACAACAACCGAATGAAAATTCTTTTTTAGTGAATAAATGGTACATAATTTGAACAATAAATTAAAAAAAAAACATGTGGATAATAATTAGGGGAGAGCGGGGCGAGTTGTCTCAACAGTGATTCCATGAATTCATGAGCTGTGAGCGGGCATAACTATACTCTGTTCAACTTAAGAATGCCTAAAACGGAACATCAAATTCACATTTATCAACAATGTAAAAATCGGATGTGTGATAAGAAACAAGAAATTAAAATCGGAAGTGTAGCCAAATATTGTTGCTGAATGTGAACGAGTACCTTTTCCTCTCCCCGGAGCCCTGCAAACTGCGTTCCGTTTTAGGCATTCTTAAGTTGAACAGAGTATAATACCACTTTCAGTACCTTCACACACAATAGTTATTGACAAAATTTACTGGTTGCCAAATGTTGTTTTGGCCTTTAAAAATTAAATTAATGATTTTTCATCTTCCATAGTAAATATTTTTAAAATCAAAAAAAGTTATTTTGAGAGAACAAATTCAATAGGCCTGGAGATTTTTTACTATCAAAAGCAAGTGAATATTACCCTTAATATAATTCAGTTATACTCAATTTGGGTTCCCAAGTATGTAGGAGGAAAATTACTGTTAAAGGTAGTATGATCCCTTGGGGCTGGTTGTCACAAAATCAAAAAATAAGCTTTTTTCTGGGTTCAAACCATGGACTTCAAAATTTGATTCATAATTTGCGTCAATAGAGTGTAGAGAAAGAGAGAGAAAAAAAAATTAACACTGTGTGGCTGGTGAAGTTTGGTCAATGGCTGTAAAACAAAAACGGAAGGAAAATAATTGAGGAACGATGCAAATGAAGCTCTCGCACCACAACTCGCAAAAGAAACCACGTCAAGTGTCGCCATAATACCACAGAATATGAGAAAAGTACCCGAGACCACGGAAGCCACGTCCACAGTAAAAATATAGGGTGTGTGACAACCATCCTCACCTATGGGGATGGTTGTCTCAAAAAAGCATTATTTTCAAAACGCTATAAAAAATTAAATTACAAAGATTTTTTTTCAAATTTTGGTGGTGTGTAGCCAAATGATGTATCTTTCTAATGACACTTTGCCCAAATTTCCAACTTGATTGGGAGTACTTAAAAACCAACTTTTGTGACAACTCGCCCCACTCTCCCCTACCTAAGTGAAAATAAGAAAGTCGAAGGAAACATGAAAATTAAAAGTTAATTAATTCAAACATGTTGGTTCTGAAATTACTTTTTTTTCTTTTCAAAATGTTGGTATAAGTACGATTATCGATTGTAAATCAACATTTGGCTTCATCTCGAATATAAATTGGAATAATTTAATTATTAGCATAATTCAGTTTGCTCTTTTTACTTACCATCATTCCTATAAGACTAACGTAAGTAACAATATTGAAGAGTCGGATTCCAAAATGCGCTTATTGTTAGTGTATAAAAAAACGAATTTTGAGATAATGCGGTGATCTGGTGACCAAAGAGGTACCCCATCTACATCTGGAAAATTTTACCAAAAATTGTAGATAATGTTATCGGAATGTTTGTTTTTCACTGCCAAACCTTTACCTTGTGGTTACGTTATGAATTAAGACGTAAATAAGTACTTTTTTTTTTTTCTTATAGGTAGGGTTAGTTACGTCCGGGTGATTTTATTACCAAAAATTGCCCATGTCTTCAAATATGTTTTTTTTTTTTAGTGAAAATTGTCTTCTTTACGTAATGAATTTAGACGTGCTTTTTTTTTTCTTACCTAATTTGACATTTGAATTGAAAGATATTAAATAGATAGGAAGGTTTTCTTCAGATAATTGAATCTCAGTTATATAATATTTTCGATTTTCAAATCATTTCGACCTTGTCAATTTCTTTATTCCACCACGTGATCTTTTCAAAAAAACAGGACACTCAAAATGATTGAATTGTCAATAGTGAATAATAAATCTAACAATCTCAACTCGTTACTCGTAAGTTCTTCATATCTTCATTGATTGATCATCATGCCACCAAGTGTTAGTGACAGGAATTTTCAGCAGAAAATTGTGAATTTTAGATATGTTGTACATAACTGATGAACTGGAATTTCTGGAGTAGGTACCTGTCACATTTTGATTTTCACTACCTACCTCGAAAGTAAAATTTTAATCACTTTTCCTAAACGCAGTTCGCGTATCTATAATTGAGGCGTTTGTCGCAAAACGCAACAAACTCCATTGAAAAACTGCTAAAAAATCACCTAAAAACTGTCCATAAATTATAAGAAGTGGCACAATCTTTTCCGTAGATTAACCAAACTACATTCCATATGTCCACATTCAAAGGGCCAACCATGAAAACCATTTCATTACTAACGAAATCTGAAATAAGTGAATAAATATTAGATAAAATTAAAATATTGTATTAGTGTGCTTCAATAGAAATTTATGAGTATTCTAAAAGTCATTTTAAAATATCAATAAATATGGCTTTTTCCAAAACTTGTTTTGTCTAATAATCTTTAAGTAGTACTGAGAAAATCGGGAAATACTATCTGGAATGAATTTGGGTGAATGTATTATTGTAGTATTTGAACGTAGGCAAGTTCAGCAATCCAACCACTACTATAAACAAGTTCCACATCAATAAAACCAAAAGATCCAGTTTTTGGGACACCACAATCGTTTCAATAAGAGCTCACCTAGGGCCCGAGAGACGATGTTAAAGATCACAATACATGTAAGGTAGGATCCTCCAGAATCCCTACGAACCATCACATTATCTGAGGAACTCGCACCCGTAGGTGTGAGCTATACCTAGAGATTCTCAAATTGAATATATAACATAGTCCCCAGGCATCCGCCTACCACTGAGCGTACCCCGTACTATATCAGTTATGGTAATCTCTACCATAAATCTTGAATTGTCCCTGTTTTCTGACTGATCTGACAGATAATAAAAATAAAAATTACTGTCAAAATGTTTTTCAATGTGGGAAATAATTTCATCAAGGTACATTATAATATTGACTATCTAATAAGTATAACAGATGAATTCTTGTATGATTTTAATTATTATTCTTCTTCATCAAAAGAAACAACACCAACAAAACATTTCCAGAACAATTCAATAATTTATTGAAAATGGTATTGAAGAAGAAGCAATAACATGAAAAGCTAATGATATAACAGGCGAAAAACAATGAATTATAATTGCTTCAAAAACAAACAAATATTCTTACAACACTATCACAAAATCAGATTAATTATTAGATACTGACACAAAATATAATAATAAGACGCTGATACAATTTTCATGTAAGCTGCTGTCAGCCTAAATAGGCCCGTAAAGATTTTTACTTGTGAGAATTCCAATAAGATTAAAAACTAAATGAAACGTGACGAATCTCCAAGCCCAAAAATGAAGAAAATCTAATTGGACAATTCATCATTCAAAAGTTTAATCTTTTTTTCTTTTCAATTTTAAAATTAAAAATGGTTCGATAATTATTTAATATTTTCTACATTGACCATTCAAAGTTCAAAGGTTTTTTATCAATTTAATTCGAACAATAAGCAATACCTATTTCTTTATACATGAACATTATAACAACAAAAACTTGAGTGGATAAGTCGAGGAAGCAGTTGGGCTATTGGTAATTACTTCTTCTTCATCTCGTTGGTTTATTAAAATTTGGGTGTTTGTTTACGTCACTTTGGATTTTTTGTTTGAAGCTACTTGAGCAGGAACTTGACTTTTACCGTAACTTTTGAGGTAGAAGTCCCCAAATAATGCAAAAAAGATAAATCCTTGGAAAAAGACAAATATAGTGAGCGGAACCGAATGTTCACATCCCAGTAAAACCATGACAATCATATAAACCATGTACACCATGAACTGGGACTGAAATGAAATACATGATCTGATTAATGATAAAGTTGAGTTGTTAAATGTGGAGAACTTTGAATATGCTATAAATAAATTTAAAAGTTGAATGTTATTTTGTGACATTAAAATGGTACCTTCCTTATTCCTGAAAAATTACCAATGAACCTTTTATGATAGAGGAATATTTTCTTAGAAAAGTAATTTTAGAGGGTGAGGTAAAACAATCGACTATATTTGATTTGTCAATAGCACGCCAAAGAAAGAAGGTGACGTCAAAGGTATACAGAATCAGTGGTGGGGAATTTCCCATCCTGTACTGCAAAAAAAAAAAAAGTGAAATATGCGCAATTCTCCCTCCGCTGCTAATCACAATAGTGTGTACCAAAGAAATATAGATATAACAAGCAACTTGAAAAAGTTGCAAGAGGTTTGGCAAATGGCAAAGGAAAAGATAAAATGATAAGAGAAAGAAAAAAAAAAAAAATCAACAAAGCAAAATAAAACGAGGAAAAAGCCCAGACATCAAAAAGTCAGAGAAAAAGTGTCAAAACTCAAAAATAATGAAATATTAGAGGAAAAAATATCTAGATATCTGTGAAAAAGAGCAAACATACCCGTATTCATGAATGTGATGATTTATGAATGCAACACATTAATCCTAAAAAAATTTAGGATAAAAAGTAAAACGAATTTGATAAATAAAAATAAAAAGAAATTCAATAAACATCACATCATAATCATACATACAACCAATCTGCAATACAACTCGATCTTTCAAAAAAATGAAAATTTTTATTTTCTACACCCAGGTAAAGCTGTATTAAAAAAAAAATGCTGTATTTAAAAATGAAATGAAAACAATCAACAAGGATAAAAGAACCAAACTCCATTTTCTGTCTCTGTCTACACCATGCTAAATTCTGTATTTTAAAAAAATAAAGTGATTTTAATAGGATTTGGCAACTTTAATAAAGAAAACAAACTGTCATATATTCCCACTATCGAAAGTGAAGTACGTTAAAAAGTCCACAACACTGCCACCAGTCGAGAAGCACGGAGAAACGCATATAAATAAATCGCTGCTGTCGCTCTGTACCCTGCTTCTCAACTGGTGGCAGTGTTGTGGACTTTTTAACGAACTTCACTTTTTTCTTTCAGTTTGTCTTCTTTATTATATCTATATTTCTTTGGTGTGTACCTAGAAAGAGGTTACAAAATAAGGTAACTATTGCTTAGATAAGTCTTCAAAAGTTGGGTTTTACGCCTTCGAAAATGTGTTGATCAAAATGATCTTGAATTTGGATACGTCACTCCTTAAAGGACCAGATGGCGTCATATATGATATTCTCCGGTCCTTTGAAGATCTTTTACTGTTGATTCAAATATGACGCCGCCTGGTCCTCTGAGTAATCGAGTAAAACCTGGGTTTTCCCGTGTCAAGTCCAACCGCGTGTCTCTGTCTTTTTTGTTACGCATGAATTTGAAAAAAAAAAGACGTAGCTGGTAATTTTACCTCGTCCAGTGTAATTTGTAACAATTGGCTTGAATGTACTTGTTCGCAGTCATTTAATTAAAAAACATTAACAAAACCTGGCAAGTATAGTTAAAATTATGCGTTTCACTCACCATTTGTAGTAAGGTAATATATTTCTTCCACCACAAATATTTTTTAATTGGTTCACCCAAAAGTGACAGTCCATAATACGAGTACATGACAACATGGACAAATGGATTAACTACCATAATTACAACTAGTTGCTCTCCTGTAATATTGTAAAATGACGAGTATTTGGGTATTTGGAGAACTTGTTGGAAAATATTCATATTATAAACTGACCTGCAGAATATTTCATGCAATACCAAGAGAATATAACCATGGAGAAGTGATGGTATAGGTGCAAGAAAGAAATTTGAGATTCTTTTTTACGAAGAACGATAAATACCTATAAAGTATAAAATATAAATGATAGAAAAATGTTATTTGAGATTTTACTGACTGAATTTAAAATTACCAGTCAGGTTCTAACTTGGCAATTATTTGGTTACAGTGTATCTAAGATTATTTAAATGCATTTTCTACTAATCCTTCCAAAGTTACAACTAATACGTAGAATCATTATAATTCATTCATTGTAAACTTTTATTCAACTTCTATCACATCGTATAATTGAAGTCCGTGAAAATTAGTACTATTTTCTCGCATTATTTCAACTTTCCTACTATTAGAAGCTACTCGTAGTTGAATTCAAGTGAGTAGACTATATTCATACAAATCAGAAATTTTTCTTCCGAAGAATGAATTTATAGGTACCTATACCTACTTACTTTTTTTATTATTTTTTGTAATCTATTATGTTTTGAAATGCTTACCGTATCGATTAAATCTGCCAGTTTCGAAATTAGAAACATCCGACCTCCCATTATTCCCTGTAACATTATGAAATTAATTATTTAAAAATTAGTATTTTTGTTCAATTCCTATTTCATACATGAAAATATTTATTTTCACATTTGATGCGATCTGAGATACCATACACAAACCGGGGATTCTTGATTTTAAGTTTTTTATTTTATTTGATAGAGGAGACAAAGACCAATATTTAAAAAAAATCATCCGAAAAAATCATCCAAAAAAATCAATTAGACGCCAAGTTATAGCGTCTTTACGTTTGAAAGCTGAAAAAGCTCATTTTGAGAAAATTGACCTCAAAGTTTCTTTTAGAAAACTAGTTAAATCCCAATAAAATAATGAAAAACTTTTTTCTTTCGAACCGAGCAATGTGGGGGAGGGGGAGAGAACTGAAAAAACTGCATGAAGAATATTTTGATTTTTTTTGTAACTATGGGTATGTTGCCCAGCACCGGGTTTGTGTATGGTTTCTTATTTTGCGATGTTGTACAAACAATTTGATTGTGTTCAGCGTAGAACACACGTGCGAGCCTACCACGCATTCACAAAAATTTTCCTGGACAACCTCTCTTTCCAATGAAAACTGACATTTTTGACCCCACACGATTCATACCGCTGTAACGCGTTTTTAAATTTCCCGGGTTTTTGTATGGTTTCTCAGATCGCATCACAAATATTACTCTCGACCACAGATGATTTCGGCTCGGATCCATCGGATGGCATGCATGATTTTTCATATAGTCTATTGAATCAGGTAACAAGCCCTTTAAAATGTTTAAGATGGTATAAAAATTACAATTCATCAGCTTACGAGTACAATAGAAGAGTACCTAAAAAAATTTAATAAGTATCTGAAATTACCAAATAAACCATCTGAGCATTAGTCACCACCTGGTATATGTTGAATAAAAACATAATGACTTTCAAATCCATAGGTTTTCTATTTTTGAAAAATTTCAAATCGATATAAATGAAAGATGAATAACTGAGTAGAACCAAAATTACAGGCCATGTGTTGTTAATGAAGTACCAAGACTCGATTTCTTTTCCTGAAAATGATTTTAAAATATTCTATTCGTACGTAAAATGAAGATACGATATTAGCTGAAAAAACAATTATATTTTCTGTATAAATCATAAATATAATTCTAGCGTACCAGGGAGTAACAGAAGAAATCAAAAATTATATTTTTTGAAAAGGTATTTTTAGGATGAAAAAGTAGTGTAGTTTGAACAGCTTTTGGTGTTTCAAAATGTTTTTTGGCTCTCAACTCTTCAAAAAAGAGTCTATGTTATAGTTTCAAAATACCAAAATCATTATAAAGAGTTTTTTTTTTCTCAACCTTGAAAAACTACTCTTGAAAAAATGATTTTTGAATTTCACTGTTCCTCCCTGGCGCGTTAAAATTACTATCGCCATCAACTTTTATTAATACCATAAGTGGACTTGACCGAAAATGTTTGGGTGGGCGAAAAATTTTTTCAAAGGTCATTAAAATTTCTAGATGGAAAAAAAAAGACAATAGTAAGGCAACATTTTTAAATTTTTTTCTCGAAAATGGGAGACTAATTAGATTTTCTCAGGGGGGGGGGGCTTATCACAGCTCTGGGCGGGCGTAGCCTTCCTGTCACACCTCAAAGTCCACCTATGATTAATACAGTAAGATCAGGATTATAAATTAGGCTACTTACTTGCTTCCTCATAATAGTTTTTGGAAGTAGTAAAACTGAAATCTGAAACAAAATGAATAAATTCAATTTGGATGTCAAATCGTAATAAGTATAAATCCAATTAGATCAACATAAGTTTCATTAAGAAAGACTCTAACCCAAACACTCAGATGACAGCAGCATGATTCGCGGTATAAAAACTTTAACTAGTCAACATTTGTATAATGTACGAGTATGACTACGTATACATAACTGACCTTATTGTGTGAAAGCACATTTTCCACTTCAAAAAGACGGTTGCTATCACCTATACGTATAGGTAGTGATAGGTACTTTTGAATCATACTCGTTAAGTCAGTGAAAAATATCTGATGATCTTTCACAAATGCACTTACCTTGATTAGGGCTAACAATTACTGACATTTTTCTGGAGATTTTTCTGCAAGTCAAAAATAAATTTTGATTATTTGTTTTACTGAGGAATTGAATTTTGTAAGAAATGATGAATCCTTAAATTAATTATACTTTTAAAAATGAAACGACATTAATACAGGAATACATATACAGGAAGTGTTTCGACAACCTTCTCTTACAATCTAATTCTGCTTTTGCAAAAAATAAATTGACCAATTTTCCGTCTTCTTTTGAATTGCTCCTCCTTTCCTCGTCTTTAAAAATACATCAGACCCACCAAAGACGAAATTTCATGGAAAAAAAATTAATGAATTCGAATATATCGGACATGGTGGCGAGTTATATAATGGTTTTTAGAAGTAGTTCTCCAATATTCTATATGAGTAAAATGTAAAAATAGTTGACTAAAACTTTTTTCTCTTCAATATTATGAATCATAAGTGTACAAAAGTCCTTAAATACATTAAGCGAGTGAGTGATGATGACACTTTTTTTTACCTTTCAGCCAAGTACCAATGAACTATATTTACACCGTGAAATTCTATAAAACCATTATTTAAAGCACGCAGAAAAAAATTGAAGCAAATAAAAATCTCAAAACCATCACTACCTATTTCATTTAACTATTGTTTAAATTCAATAAAATTATTCATTTAATCTTATGTGTTAGTTATCTGTAATTAGAGATGAAATATTAAAAATTACCTAAGGAAACACAGCCGAACTACAAATTCGAAAATAGGTACCTATAACGTCACTTGAGCTTTAAGGAGAACTATTGCAATTCTGATAGATGACTATACTTAAATATGAATTTAGGGTGAAATTATTCATAATTTACAAACAAGTTACCTATTTTTACAGCTACTTAGCACACTTCAGTGGGGGAGGGGGGAATAAAGTTTTAGTAGGTCTACTCGTTTTATGAAAAAGTAAGAGGCTGTATTTTGCGGTACATCAACTTTCATAACTAAAATCGCAAGAGGAGTGGGAGTGGAGACTTAATAAGTTATTCGGAGTATTTTCTTGCTCATTTAATTTCAAACTTGACTACCTCGTTTGAATAGTTTTCAAAAAAACAAAATTTGTATTTTTGTCCTGGGTGATTCTCCCAATAAGTCAAAAATTGACAATTTTTTTTTGAAAATTTTGAACCTGTATTTTTTAATTTTTTTATGGGGAAATAGTAGTGGGTGTGTCCCTGAATACGTACCCAACATTGGTTGAGCTTGATTCTTACCCCAGGGGGCAGGGGGGATACTTACGGCACACTACGATGGAATTCCATAGTAGTGACTTGAAATATTACACATTGTTTTGATCTAATTAATGTCTTCTTTGACCATTTTCCTACTATTTTTAGTGTTTTTTATAGACCAATTAAATTTTAGCAAGAAATTTATAAGTTACCAAAATTTATTTCGGTGGAAAAAATTTTTTGGGGGGCTGGAGTTAAAATTTTTTTGGTGGAGGGGTATTGCCTCACTAAACCTCCTCCTAGTTCAGTCAATAACTGACAATTGGACAAAAATATGCATATTTTCCACAGTGATGTCACATTTTCCATTGTGGTGTTTATAATAATTGGATTTGATACTACCGTGGAAAAAAAATCTTCTCCACACTATGGAAAATTAACATGTATTTTCATTATGAGAGATTCAACATATCTAGTCTGAGGAAATTCACTCCAAATTTGTTGTTGGGGGTATTGTTCAAATTCCCTTATTATCAAAATGAAATCATCCTATTTATACTGTCCGTTAAAATTTATTGGAATGGGACTGTATTAAAACATTGAAAAAATTTCAAACATGAAGCAATACATGGAAGATAAAAAACAAACATTTCTTATCACAGAGTAGAAACATGTTTCATACTCTTTCTATTATCCTTTTATGGAAAGTGAAAACGGCTTTGGGAATGTGAAAAAGTTTTTGTGCTCGTATGAACAGCAGCATTGTGTTCCATTGATTCATCTAATCATCTTTTTAGGGAATTAGTTTTCGGCTTTGTGAAAACGTTAACGGCGCGTATAAACCCTGCTTTAAGTAGTCTTACATTTTCTTGTTCGGGAATTCCATCGAGTAGTAAAAGCATATCCTAGACCAATGAAATGAAACCAACCAGTTTAACTCCAGTATTAAACATTTTTGTTATTGACGAATTTTGGATTTGATTCAATTAAATTCGAAGTATTAAACTAATCTGATTGGGTGAAGGTTGACACGTGGAAAATGATATTCCAGAAAAATAAATTGATGGAAGTTAGCCAAAACTTGAAGTACCTACTTGTTATTCCTACCTATTTTCAGAAATATTTGAACTGGATCAATTTTTTTTTAAATAAGTTCCTTCATGAAAAATTACTGTTACCTATGTACAATTTGAAAAAGTTAACTGCATGTTCTACGTCTGCAAATCTAAAAAGAAGATTTGCATTTGCCAAAAAAATTAATTTGGTAAGAACATTGAGAAAATGCCATGACAATAATGGCAGTACCCTCGAACTGGGTAACTTTACATTCAAGGGGCGACTTTACTCACATCGTTTTAGCCCGATAAATAAATTGCCAGGCAAAAATTAAAACCGAAATACAATTTGGATAGAAGCAGGTAACAGAAAAAGAAAAAAAAAGATCGTCGCCCCTACCTCACTTCACCCAGTAACAGAACAAGAAAATAAAGCGGCGATATGGTTTTTTCCTTTTTCTTATTCGTCTTTTTTTTTTAACCTCAGGCACTGAAAATATTCAGTTTGGTTTCACACGGTTGAAGTTGGTACTTGACTAGTTTCTTTTTAATCGTATGTCCCAGTACAAACATCCTCAAATTTTGCCTTCCACCCATCAATAACCCGTTAATAACTAATTGATGGGTAAAGTCGCCCCATTGAGGGGGGACTTTACACAAATTTCTTGAAAAATCATAAAAAATAGAAGGAAGGCTGCAAACTCAAACTTTTTTTTACAAATGTGTTGAGAAATGTTGGACCAAAATTTTAAAACCAAATTCACTTCAGTAGCTTAAACATTGGAGGAGTTTTTAAAGAACAAAGTTGAAAAACATAAAAAAGTGTGTAAAGTCCCCATTTGACGGTATCTATAATCTAACTGAATTCTGTAATGATGAATATCGGAGATACATGAATATAAAAAGTAAAAAATTAATGAGAGTGCCACAAGGTCGAAATAATAATCATTCAATCATTTTACTTTTCAATTAGCTGGAATTACAAGCTGTGATTTCTGGAAAAAAAAATTAAAGGCCTAATCACACTAAGTCATTGCTCTCATCTACCAAGAGAGCGTGGAAATTTGAAAAAAGATTGCCTGCCAAGGTCATATATTCCACCTAGCGCATTATAATATATTACGCGCGCTCAGGGAAACCATACACTGAAGTCCAGAAAAAACAGAAAAAAATCTAAGACCTATTTTTTTTTTTTCATTGCTTCTAAATGTATTTTTTGGGCTCCTTCCAATGAGCTAGTTTTTATGATTGCCAAAAGGCAATGTTTAAATTTTTCTAGAACAGTAAATTTCAATCGGAGCTGCATAAATTATTTTGTGTGAAAGCTCTTGATGTGCTCTACAAGCTCCACTAAAAAAAATTTTTTTAGCGACTTAATATAAGGTTTCTCTGAGCGTGCCTCGTGTAATGTTAATAATAATAATTCTAGTCATTTGGTTTGTGTTTGGAAGGTGGTGTATGTACTTAAATTTCTGATTGAATATCTATTTATTAGCAGGTTGTCGACAGAAAACCTCCTATTAATTTTGATCTGACTTTCACAAATAGGCAGGAGACCATATCATTATTCAAAAGTAACAATTTATTAAGTTTTCATTTTACAAAAAAGGATTTATAACTATAATATTTATATATGTATATGTATGTATAAACAATGTACATTAAAATAAATTCATCATTGAATTCACTTATTTTGTAAAGAAAAAGAAGAACGAAAACATTGTAGGTAGCACAAAACATAACAATTAATATTGTAGGTAAACAAAACTTATAAATTAAAAATAACGATGAAATACCAACTAAAAAATAACAAACAATTTTTCAATCGCAACAATATTGCATTTCATTTTTTCTTCTTTTTCTTATTCTTTCAATCGTAACATTTTTCATTATTTCAAAAATAAATACGAAAAAAATTGAGGAACTAAAAGGATTGAAACTAATAAATACAAAAAAGAAAAATAAATGAAAAAATAAGAGAAATAAAGAAAAAATAAATAAACAACAACATAAAATACTAAAAAAAGAAAGAAAAAAATGTACAGAAGTCTACAAAAATTATCGAAATTCTCAATTTTGTAGATGTTTTAAGATATGTTGGAAAGAAATAATGAAAATTGAAAATATTATCGACACTGTTGAAGTTGAAGAAAGTAACGAGAAAATTATACAAAGCATAACGAAGAACAGAAATTGTAACTGAATAAAATATACAGAGTAATATTTTACACCCTAAAATTTGGAAAAAATCAATCGTATTCTGCTATTGCCACTTTGTGTCAATGAAAACAAATAAATCTCAATATTGAAAAGAAGAAAAAAATGTTTTTCTTTGTTTCCGTATTCGACATATTTCAGAAAATAAAAAATTTTGTACAGCAGACATCACAGAATGTAGAGACGAGTGAAGGTACATTTAGAACGAAAGAAAAAAAAAAAAAAAAAAGGAAAAAAGGACACATAAAAAAAAATTTGTACAACAAATATGAAAAATCTAGGCATCGTTAATTGAGCAAATAGGGTTATCAAAGAAAAAAAAAAACACATCCATTAAAATAAATAAGGTGGGGTAAGGCGTACATGTGAATTTAATTGGCCAAAAAAACGTCTAGACAAAAAAGATGTTTTTCAAAAACGGAGAAGTACAAGATGCACATGAATTCGGGTCTCAAGAATGCACAAGCACATCAACTTTCAGAATTTGCAGATAAGAATTTCAAAAAACTCATTGGCAAATGGATATCAAATGACATGAGACCAGCTGACAGGTGAAAGAATCGTGTCATTTCATTCAACGTTGCAATCAGAAAAGAATCAAATACAAGCAAAAATTATAACGGATCAATGCGAGAAATTACGTACAACTAAAATATATATCATATTGAGGATGGATAAATAAAACATTTCAAACTAGTTAACTTTAACGTTTGGGCAATCTTTGGAAACAACACAAAAACTGAGCATGCTAATTACACAGTTTTTTCATATTCAGTCAACATATGCCTGAAACCTTAGTAAATACAATTTCCAGCTACTCTACAGTAACAAAAAGAAGAGGGTAATTTTTCTTTCTAAAAAATGAGGAAGAAAGTTCCATAATACAAAAATAAGCTCGTAACAAATATCAAAATATCCGAATATGTTTCCATTACCGTTTTTCTGACTAAAAAAGAAAGGGAAAAAAAATGTAAACCAAAGCTTAAAAATAATCTGGTTAAGTACAAGAATGTAATTTTTAAACAATTATTAAAATATTATGTATTTCTACCCATGCGTGAGTAATTGTAAGTACAGAAAGTAAATCAAAGATACTTTTTGTTTTTTTTGTAAATGGTACAAAATATTATAACAATTATGTCGGTGTAAAGCTAATTTTTGAAAATGATGCGAAACACGATCAGGCAAAAAAGAAAACGTTTTCAGAAAAATACACGTTAGGTATATAAATAAATAAAAAAAGTTATCCAGTTATTCTTTTTTTTCTCAATAATGAGACAAGTAACATATCTGTAATCAGCTTCGACAAAATAACATACAATACTCAATTTTTTTATAGTCCGTTCATTCTAACTCAAGTCATCCCAATATGATGATATGAAAGGAGAAATAAAGGTAATTATTCACAATATTATTATTAACAAGAGAAATATTTTTATTTAATTAGATCACTATTAATTTGCTTAGTTTTATTATTTTAAGGGTTAATGATTGAAAATTAGGATTACTCTTGCGATGAACTGATTGACCTTTTCAAAAAAAAATAATGCTAAATGAAAAAAAAAATGTAGGAAAATAAATAATTCGGAGAAAAAAAAAATTTTTTTTAAATAGTTCCGATTTTTTTTTTAGTTTTTTTTGCACAAAAAATTCCGAAGTCAATACGAATTACATTATGTATAGAGAGAAATAATCTAAATCAAAAAATGGTAAAATAAGACATTTATCATTTGCATACGGTAAGTACCCCAATATTTTTTACTCATAGCATAAAAGTATAATTGTATCCGAATAACTTATCCTGGAAAATGAGAGGAAAATAAATAAATATATAAATAAACAATCCATAACAAAAATTTGGTATTCATACAGACGACAAAATCTCACAATTTTTCCAACATGAAAACTTGAATAGCAAATAACGAAATAAAACATGCATTATTCAACAGTAGAGATCAAACAAAACAAACTTTTAAATAAGATCGGTATAACAAATGAAAAAAAAAAAAAAAAAAAAGAGAGAAGAAAAACAAAACGTAATAGTAATATTATAGTTATAAAATAAATATTTTCAAGTCTAAATAGAAAAAATAAGAATAAAAAAAAACAAATTATTCAGATAATGACTTCTGAAGTAACGATGACTTTTCACCACCGCTAACGCTGCCCATGCTGTTCATACTATTGGGATTACCCCCAATGCTCGATCGTATCATATCATCCAGACTAGGCTGTAAAAAAGTAAATAAATAAATATCATTACTACTCGCATTCTCTAAAATTATGGCGATAGGTAAACAATTCCAGCAGAGTATTTTACAAACAAAAATAAAAATACTATCTTAATAAATAAACAGCAGGTATAAAATGAACATTTTTTCGTACCTATACTTTATTTTATAATATTAGATTTCGATGATTTTTAGTGTTACAAAATTTTATTAATGTACTGTATTTTATTTATTTATAATTTAATATAAATTTATAATAACTAAAGATTTATTTTCATTTTTTGTATTATTAATATTAATTATTTTTTAATTTAGAAATTTATATTGATTAAATATAGGTAAGTATATATTTAAACCAACTATCGTCATAATTTTTTCATTTGTTTTTCAGATAACAATAATTAAAAGGACCTCGCGATTCAATATACCCGTCATAAAATTCAAAACGGACTTTAGGATGAAAATAGATTTTCCATTATTAATTATTATAGTATATATGCAGTGGGACACCGAAACAATCCTTTCATTTTAACCTCGAAATTCTTCGTAGATTTTACTAAGAGTAAATCATTCTTTAATATGAGAAAATTAGGCATAGGATTTTTTTTTTAAAGTTTCTATTACATTCATTTCAAACTGACATCAAATTAATATTGATAAAAACCGAGGATATGATTCAAGTCAAAGTAAAATATTACAAACCCGGTAGTTACTTTCAAATATTCGAACTGAGTTTCCTTTCATTTATTTTAAAATTACGAGTTAACAACATTTAGAAACGATCCATGCTTCAAGTTTAGGTTGTCGTGAATTTAATTGATGAAAAAATAAATATATCTTTAATAAATATATTTTTGACAGACTACAATAACAGAAAATGTATTATTTTAGGGCGGAGCTATGTAACTATTTGTTTTTTTTTTGTCAACTATATCTTCATTGTCGTTTGGGAAAAGGACTTCAATTAAATTTGTCTCGTTTACCATATTTCGTAATATCACCAAACTCTCCTACCTATACGACTATAAAATAACAAAATAACATTATAACGAGTCCTGTTCATACGGATATTTTGATCTTCAAATATGAAATTTCATTTTTACGTAAACCAATTTCTTTCAATATTAATGGTAATCCGGCATGATATTTGTAGTTGTAGTGAATATAATTGTGTATTTAACCGCCATAATTTGAAACAAAAATAATTTTAAAAATCACTTACTCTGCCAGGAAGTCCTGTCGAAGGTGAACCCTCGCTGCCATCGCCGCTCAGGTTTCCCCATCGTTGAGGATCATTTTCTGTAGACATAGAACGAAGCATAACGAAAATACACAGGTTAGAACTCATTGAAGCCGATATAATAGCATGCTTTATACAAAATTAGGCACTAGCAACTTGAAAAACCCGAGTTTAGTTCAAATGGGAAAATAAAACTCCCAAAATTCGATCTGTGGAGTAAATTCATTCGTGTACGGTCACACGTGAATGAATGAATGAATGAATGCATAAATAAATAAATAAATAAATAAATAAATTTCAAAAAAGCGAAATTGCAAAATGCATAATTATTCTAGAATTTGGGGACTATGAAATGAAAAACTACGAGTACGAGCTCGTGTCCAATGCCTGAAATGTTTTCGGCCGCCATTTCGAATTTTCTTACCCACATAATATTGTAATATGTTAGACACATAACGTCGGTGGTCTGCCAAATGCCTTCTATGAGGTGAAAATTTTGAAAATCAAGTTTTCGGGTTCTTTGAATTTCTCTATTTGAGAGAAATCCAATTAGCCCAAACACACAACTTTTTAAAATTTCATCATATAGGAGGTACACATATTTATCAGACATGGTGGAAAAATATTCAAAATTAGGTACAAAACATTCTAGTGACAAAAAGCTTATGGAGTTCATCGTAGCATTGAAAACATAGCACAGAATGGACGCAGGAGACATTTCAACAATTTAGGGCTAATTTTAGCATTATGATTATGAATGAGGAGGTTCAGAAAACTTCTGATGCATGTATCAAGTACCTACATATTCAAAAATACCATTGATACTTACAATCTAACCATTAATAGAGTTCAAAATTTTATTATAGTTAGCTGTACACTCTATTCCAAAAGAGATTATATTGGTTAGTTTTGGAAAAATTGTTTTTTTTTTTCGAGTAAGTACCTATGTATTTAAAAGTTTTAGTAAAAAATGCCTCCACAGAAATGCATTCTCAAGGATACATGAAAAAGGAATCGTTTGGAAATGTTTATTTTTACAATCTCTTGAAATAGATCATAAGAAAATTTAAAAATATAGCCAACCAGCCTTGTGTGGGCATTTTTCAAGATTATATTGCCACAAATTTCAGATCATTCGGTGCATAACTTAGTACTCGAGTGCAGATAGAAGTGCATTCCTGTAAGAGCATTTTTTTAATTGTATCTTCATAAAATACACCCTCAATGTTTCAACTTTCATCACCTTACCTTTCTTGAAACATGACAATTTTATCTTTTTTGAGATCATCGATGTTCATTTTCTTCAATTCTTCTGTCACTTCTTGAGATGGTTGTATTAAAAGCCACCCTATATGGCTGAAAAATAATCCTGCATTCACATTGTGAGGATCACGGGGTGTGTCGCTGAATTTGTGATGAACTCGATGGATACGAGCCCATCGCAGTATGCTGTATTGGAAAGTAAAAGTTTGACTCGGCATGAAAAATACTCTTAAAGGCCACTCAGCTTCAAATGAACGATGCGACCAATAACGATGCGCAGCACAAACTATGCCAATGTCACTCAGTATCATCAAAATTATTCCTAAAAGAATATTATTAGTGATAGAATTCATTCGTATTATAAATGAAGGTGGATATCAAAGAAGTGTGTATCAAAAAATATTATTTTGTGATAAGTATAAGTAAACATTAAAAATTTTCTTTCAGTTATTAAATAATATTGGATATTAATAGATTTCAAAAGAAGGGTTTTATGAGTAGATATAAGGTTCTATCAAAAAGCGATCAGAAGATCTCAAACAACCAATAGTTATGGGCAATTTATCCTGATTCGATGGCGCCAACAAATTAGTTCTTATAGTTTAGCCTTGTTTTTCAGGTTTCCTGTAATTTTCAAATTTTTTTAAAAATAAGACAAAGTCCTAGGCATATTAATCTTACCAAAAATGGTTGTCTGTACGTAAACTCTTCTAGACAGGCAATAATACAAGGCACAAGCCCATTGCAGCTGATGTAATTATGTAAAAGAGAAAACAAAATTCGAAGAAACCTGAAATAAAATATAAGAAAAGTCGTCATCTTTATTTCATTCTCTGGTTGAGGAACAAATGGATTCGCTTTAACTCTTTTATCGAGTGATAATTCATCTGAAATTTGAAATGAGATTATTAAAAAAATGTACGGTAGCCCATTTCTAATCTGCCTGAAAAAAGAATAATTACCTACTGGTGATTTGGTATTTAGGTGAATTTAGGTATTATGCCGCTATCAACCTCTCACAGTTCCCACTCCACTCTCTATTCCTATTTTAGCCACATACAAAAATATAATGATACCTGGATAGACATGATATAGACATGTTAGAGAAATCAATTTGGACTTTAACTCAACGGCCTTCGACATTTCAAAAAGGTTTATTCTTTACCATTTTCATTTTTCATATTCATCATACCACTACACTTGACCTAAATTTTTCATACAAATTCTTCACATTCTCTAGGTACATTCTTTACACTAATTCATTATGTACTTTACTTACATCAATTCCTTACCTTTTTTACCTCCACAAATAGATATTCTACGTACGGACCCGCGGATAAATTTTTGACTAAACCTCTCCCACATTATGCTAATTTGTGAACCACTTAAAAGGAAGCAAAGGTGGATTACACCTTTAAAGGCTTAAAATAAAACACAAGAAAAAATTGTTTCGGTTACAGAAAGTTACTTACTCCAGAAAATTACTTATATAAAATCGTTTTGCATAATGCATTACATAATGAGCACATTGGATTAAACGCAGGACATTCATGATTGGAAATATAATTTTTAATCGGTACCGTCAAACGGGGTGACTTTACATTCAAGGGGCGACTTTACCCACTTCGTTTTAGCCCAATAAATAAATTGCCAGGCAAAAATTAAAACCGAAATACGATTTGGATCGAAGCAAGTAGAAGGAGGAAAAGAAGAAAAAGATCGCCACCCCTACCTCACTTAACACAGTAACAGAACAAGAAAATAAAGCGGCGATATGGTTTTTTCCTTTTTCTTATTCGTCTTTTTTTTTTAACCTCAGACACTCAAAATATTCAGTTCGGTTTCACACGGTTGAAGTTGGTACTTGACTAGTTTCTTTTCAATCGTATGTCTGAGTACAAATATCCTCAAATTTTGCCTCCCCACCCATCAATAACCCGCCAATAACAAATTGATGGGTAAAGTCGCCCCATTGAGGGGTGACTCTACACAAATTTTTTGAAAAATCATAAAAAATAGAAGGAAAGCTGCAAACTCAAACTTTTTTTTAAAATTGTGTTGAGAAATGTTGGACCTAAATTTTAAAACCAAATTCACTTCAATAGCTTAAAAATTGGAGGAGTTATTGAAGGACAAAGTTGAAAAACATTGAAAAAGTGTGTAAAGTCGCCCCATTCGACGATACCTATATTTTCAATGCAAATGTGAAATATAAATATGTTAGGTTACCGTCATTGACTAAAAAGTTATATCAGACTGCCAGTCCTTTTTGTTGTTTCAAAAGAAGAAGTTAAATGATGATGGTTGAAGGAAGGCAAGTGGGGCAGGATTTACCAGTTTAGTCAACGGATGAAATGAGTGGTGAAAAGATGTCTCTTGTCTTTATTTCTTTGCGTTTTTCAGCGATTGTTTAATTTTCTGGTCGTTTTCAAATTCTACTACTCGACTGCCTTTACCTTATCCAGAATTGAATTTATTTCTTTATTATTTTTAACCCTTGTGAGTCCACCTGCATTTTGACTCCGTTATAGTCCACCAGGAATCTACCAGACCACATTTAAAAATTTTTTTAAATTTATATTAAAAAATTCGGCAAATAGGTTCATATGTCGATTCTCATGTAAAATATGACGCTGAATTTATTGGTACCCTTGGCGTCTCTCTAACTCTAAAACTCGCCAAGTTTTGTCAATTTTAAGTAAGTTACTCCCATTTTTTTTCTTTTTTCATCGTCTATTTTATAATATTCTGTTCTGATAGTTATTTAAATAAACTTGTATTACAAAATTATTTCATGCACTCTTATGTAAAATTTAACGAGGAGTTCATTGGCACCATCGGCCTCTCACTAGCTTCAAAACTTGCAAAGATCATCTAGTTCAATCGTTCTGTAGCTTGGCAGCACTGAAATATGTTGATTTTTACATAGATCATCCTTGTCTTTCGCATGGCTACTTACTGACCCCTAAGACATTTTTCGTCTTACTATAATACTCGCAGGTTGAGCTGTATATGCTAGGTTACTCTATAAGAATCCCTTCCACAGTTATACTTTTTGACTCCATTTAAGTCCGCCTAGGGTCTACAAGATCTCTTTTTTCTAAAAACTTACTTTGTCTATGATTCAATTGTGCATATCGAGCCCAACCTACAGTGAAAATATTATATTTCCCAAAATTCAATAATCTTAGGAGACCTATATTTGCAAAAATAAAACTCAGAATGAAATCATTATACGCTGAAAAAAATTCAGCTAGTAATTTTCAAAATCTGAATGGGAAAAGGGGGACAATTCAAGTTTAGTAGAAGAAATTATTACAAGAATAGGTAAAATATATCATTATGGAGGAACTGTAGACCTATAATGATGTTTTTCTTTCTCTGATTTTTTCGGTCCTGATGTTACACTTATAAGGCCTCATACCAACAAATTTGTGAACTACTGATATCACAAGCTAATAATAATTTCGACTGGACTGAAAATTGCTAGGTATAGGACAAGAAATCTACCTAGTAAAATATTTTATCTAAGATTATCTAAATGCATTTTCTACTAATCCTTCCAAAGTTACAACTAATACATAGAATCATTATAATTCATTCATTGTAAGCTTTTATTCAACTTCTATCACATCGTGTAATTGAAGTCCGTGAAAATTAGTACTATTTTCTCGCATTATTTCAACTTTCCTACTATTAGAAGCTACTCGTAGTTGAATTCAAGTGAGTAGACTATATTCATACAAATTAGAAATTATTCTTCTAAAGAATGACTTTATAGGTATACCTATACTTACTTTTTCTATTATTTTTGGTAATCTATTATGTTTTAAAATGCTTACCGTATCGATTAAATCTACCAGTTTTGAAATTACGTGGTTTTCAACGGCGTTGACTAAATTCTCATCAAAAGACCTAAAATACCTAAAAACCCGAGAGAAAGAGAGAGAAGAAAAAAAACGAGAAGAGCCAAAATACCTAAGTCCGGGTAAAAGAGCCTAAATATCTAAATATTCGAGAAAAAGAAGAAAATTTTCGAATACTCGATAAAAAGAGTCAAAATACCTATAAATCCGAGAAAAAGAGCCAAAATACCGAAATATCCATAAAATTTCTAGTTTTTTTTTTGTATAATTACCAATTACATACTTACTTTAATAGTTAATATGTAATAATATACTGGTTGCAAGATCCCGCAATATCGATGACATAATGGTTTTTAAATATTTTTTATAACTGGTTTTACTAATGTTAATTCCATTTAATTTTTCCATATGAGGGGGGTGGGGGAGAGGATTTTGAATGGTAATGGGTTTCTGCAAAAGTTGAGATTCTTAGTCTAATAAATTAAATGTATAAGTTGGTGCCAAAAATGTTTCAATAAATTTCTCACGAGTAAGTATAACGGTAACAACGACCAAATGAAAATTGTTTTTTAGAAAATAAATGGTGCCCAATTTGAACTATCTATTAAGAAGAAAACATGTATGCGTAATAAGTGAAAATAAGAAAGTAGAAGGAAACAAATAAATATTAAGAGTTAATAAATTCAAAAATGTTGGTTCTGAAATTACTTTTTTTTTCTTTTCAAAATGTAGGTATAAGTACGATTATCGATTGTAAATTAACATTTGGCTTCATCTCAAATATAAATTGGAATAATATAATTAGGGTGTGATTTGAGCCGACGATGGAAAGGGCATCAGAACAACAACCATAGGAACTTTAATGACAGTAAAATCACTATCCCGCGTAAATTATGCATCCCCGACGCTAAAAGGTATCAAACGCCAAAAAAAAATTATTGGACGAATAAAAAAATTCACAACCAGTTATTATTTAAAACTACAACATAAGGCAATGAACGACTAATTTTTAATGTCAAAAATTAACTTCGTAGCGACAAAATTGAATGTTTAAAAAAGATCAAATTCATTGCACAAGTAATGCTTTCTTGGCCTTCGATGGCCGACGCAACTGCACCCATCTACGTCTGGGAAATTTTACCAGAAATTGTAGATAATGTTATCGGAATGTTTGTTTTTCACTAACAAACATTTACCTTGTGGTTATGTTATGAATTTAGACGTAGGGGAAGGTCGGGCAATGGGAACCAGCTCGATTGTCGCAGCTAACTCTTATATGAAGTTGTCGATGCTGGACGTTGAAAGCCTTTCAGGTGTGCCACACTGCGCAAAAAAAAGTTTTGTTTGCCCATTTTTTTTTATTACGAATGAAAACATTTATGACGCACATGGTTTTTTCGTTGAAAGGAAAAACTTCAACATGGCGTCATTTTTCAACAAATTGAGGCGGAACTCCGCGCGACATCTTATTTTCTTCAAAATTTTATCAGCTTGTCGAATAAATAGAAAGGATTTTAATCAACTTAGTTTCAACCAGAGTTCGGAAGCTAGCCGAAAGCTGAAAGCTAAAAGCCAAAAGCCATTGATTTTTGAAGAAAAAACCGGTAAGCTGAAAGCCGATAGCTTTATCAAAAAAGCCAAAAGCTAAAAGCAAAAGCCGTATTTTTATGGCTTTTATACGGCTTTTTAGGTTTTTACAAAAAAAAAAATCACAAATCAGCAAATCAGTGGAATGAAATCACAAAAGTAAAGTGTAAAGTGCAGAGTTTGGAAGCTAGCTGAAAGCCGAAAGCTAAAAGCCAAAAGCCATCGATTTTTAAGGAAAAACTGGTAAGCCAAAAGCCAAAAGCTTTATCATAAAAGCCGAAAGCTGAAAGCGTAAGTTTTATTTTCAAGGTCAGAAGCTAAAAGCCGAAAGCTAAAGCCATATCTTACGGCTTCCAAACTCTGGTTTCAACCAATGTTTTCAAATTAATTTTGCAGCCATATATTTCTGGGTAATAGGAACCGGGCAATGTGAACCAATGATGAATTTGAATTATCAATTTGTATTTTTGTAATTGCACACTGATGTGACCCACTGGAAAAATTATAGGTCACATTTCTCCTCAATATGTGTGTCACATTGCACAATGTTGCAGATTGGGAAGTTGTTTCTGTCTTAAAAACAGAAAATTAGACATGGTTCTTATTGCCCTGATACCTGGTTCCTATTGCCCGGGCATTTTAGGATTAGTTCAAAAAAGGAAGGTTTGGAATATTCAATTTTTATAGTAAAAATATGTCTCGTATAGCCTACTACTGTATGTTAATAGATAGAGGAGGGTTTTTTCTTTAGAATGAAACCAAATTCAGGTTTCTAAATATAATAGTTTCTGAAATACAAGATTTAAAAAAAAAATTGGTTCCTATTGCCCAACCCCCCTTCTTTCAAAAACCATTACATTACTCGCCGCCACCGTATTTCCGATGCATTCGAATTCATTAATTTTTTTTCCATGAAATTTCGTCTTTGGTGGGTCTGATGAATTTTTAAGGACGAAGAAAGGAGGAGCAACTCGAAAGAAGACGAAAAATTGGCCAATTTATTTTTCCCAAATCAGAATTGGAATGTAAGAGAAGGATGTCGAAACACTTCTTGTAGGTATCGTGTATTAGTGCCGTTTCTTTTTCAATTGTCTAACTAATTTAAGGATTCATAATTTGTGAAAAAATTCAAACTCCGAGTAAAACTAATAAGTAATCAAAATTTATTTTTGACTTGCAGAAAAAGCTCCAGAAAAATGTCAGTAATTGTTAGCCCTAATCAAGGTAAGTGTATTTGTGTAAGATCATCAGATATTTTTCACTGACTTAACGAGTATGATTCAAAAGTACCTATCACTACCTATACTTATCGGTGATAGAAACCGTCTTTTTGAAGTAGAAAATGTGCTTTCACACAATAAGGTCAGTTATGTATTTTTAAATGAAAATTTCTTAAAATAAAGGATAACACAATATAATGCATTAAAATCGCTGAATAGTGATAATGATGAACGCTTTCGACCATTTTAAAATATCGATAAATATAGATGAATAGAACATCAGTTGTAATTAATGACTGTTTCTCATACTATTCCATCAAATTAAATCAAAATTGTATTGTCTATCCATTAAATACCTAGTCATAATCGTACATTATACAAAAGTTAACTAGGATAGTTAGAGTTTTTATACCGCGAATCATGCTGCTGTCATCTGAGTGTTTGGGTTAGAGTCTTTCTTATAATGAAACTTATGTTGATATAATTATATTTATAATACGATTGTATTTTACACCCAAGTTGAATTTATTCATTTTGTTTTAGATCTCAATTTTACTTCTTCCAAAAACTATTATGAGGAAGCAAGTAAGTAGCCTAATTTATAATCCCGATCTTACTGTATTAATCATAGGCGGACTTTGAGGGGTGACAGGGGGGCTACGCCCGCCCAGAGCTGAGATTAGCCCCCCTTGAGAAAATCTAATTAGCCTCCCAACTTCGAGGAAAAAATTAAAAAATTTTGCCTTCCTATTGTTTTTTTTTTCCATCGAGTAAATTTAATGACCTTTGAAAAAATGTTTAGCCCGCTCAAACATTTTCGGTTAAGTCCGCTTATGGTATTAATAATTGTTGATGGCAATAGTAATTTTAACGCGCCAGGGAGGAACAGTAAAAGTCACAAATCGTTTTTTCAAGAGTAGTTTTTCAAGGTTGAGAAAAAAAACCACCCTTTATAGTGATTTTGGTATTTTGAAACTATAACTAGACTCTCTTTCCAGAGTTGAGAACCAAAATACATTTTGGAAACACCAAAAGCTGTTCAAACTACACTACTTTTTCATCCTAAAAATACCTTTTCAAAAAATATAATTTTTGACTTCTTCTGTTACTCCCTGGTACGCTAGAATTATATTTATGATTCATACAGAAAAAATAATTGATTTTTCAGCTTATACCGTATCTTCATTTCAAGTACCTACGAATAAAATATTTTAAAATCATTTTCAGGAAAAGAAATCGAGTCTTGGTACTTCATTAGCAACACATGGCCTGTAATTTTGGTTCTACTCAGTTATATATCTTTCATTTACATCGATTTTAAATTTTTGAAAAAAAGAAAACCTATGGATTTAAAATTCCTCATGTTTTTATTCAACATATACCAGGTGGTGACTAATGCTCAGATGGTTTATTTGGTAATTTCAGATACTTATTTAATTTTTTTAGATACTACTCTATTGTAAGCCGATGAATTGTAATTTTTATACCATTTTAAACATTTTAAAGGGCTTTTTACCTGATTCAATAGACTATTTGAAAAATCATGCTTGCCATACAATGGATCCGAGCCAAAATCAGCTGTGGTTCAGAGTAATATTTTAAAATAAATACTCTCATGTATGAAATAGGAATTGAACAAAAATACTAATTTTTAAATAATTAATTTCATACTGTTACAGGGTATAATGTTAGGTCGAATGTTCGTAATTTCGAAACTGGTAGATTTAATTGATACGGTAAGCATTTTAAAACATAATAGATTACAGAAAAGAATAAAAAAAGTAAGTAGGTATACCAATAGATTCATTCTTTGGATGAAAAATTTATGATTTTTATGCATAATATACTCCTATTACTCACTTGAATTCAACAACGAGTAGCTTCTAATAGTAGGAAAGTTGAAATAATGCGAAAAATAGAAGTAATATTCACGGACTTCAATTATACGATATGATAGAAGTTGAATAAAAGCTTACAATGAATGAATTATAATGATTCTTTGTATTAGTTGTAACTTTAGAAGGATTAGTAGAAAATGCATTTAGATAATCTTAGATACACTGTGACCAAACAATCGCCAAGTTAGAATCTGTAGGTAATCTTAAATTCAGTCAGTAAAATCTCAAGTATCATTTTTCTATCATTTATTTATAGGTATTTATCGTTCTTCGTAAAAAAGAATCTCAAATTTCCGTCTTGCACCTATATCATCACTTCTGCATGGTTTTGTTCTCTTGGTATTGCTTGAAATATGCTGCAGGTCAGTTCATAATAATGTGTTACCTATAAAATATTGAGGTGTCCGAAGCCACCACAAACAAAAATCTCAGATTATTACTACCACGATCTAATAAAGCACAAGACAGCAGAGTTAGTTAGATACTCCAAAAACGATTAAATTCTGAAAATCCTAAGCAAAGGAAAACCTAAGCTACATTGAGAGAAGAAAAATTTAGAAGAGGGAATTAAAAGAGAAAAGAGAAGGGGTCAATCCGTTTTACATGACGAGAGGGATATACAACGTTGATTACGATATCATACCTAGCTTATATTTGTTATTCCCCATATTGGGGGGGTGAAACTAAAACATCTTACCTCCTACCTCACAAGAGTAAAACAAGAAATAAGAGTAAGAGTACATACCACCAATAATTGAACGATTTATTAACCAGGTTATTTGAACGGCACAAAAAATACAAGTTCTCCACGAAAAATGAGAAATAATACGAATTGTAAATAAAAATCACGGATTTCCAAATAAAACGAAAAGAAGATTCTGCTTCAAAAATAAAGAACACAATAAAACGATGAAGATGAAAATAACGATTCCAATCTTCAACAAAAAAAATCAAACTTCAAAAAAATATTCTAAGTTCAGAAACGATACCGAAAAAATCAATCAAAAGAACAAAATTCAAAACGACAACCAATTCCCTCAACGAGGAAAATCAAAAGTCAAGGATTCAAGCTCTCAACCGAATACAACTCAGGAGGCTAAACATCTTCCTCAACCGATTTCTTAGAACGTTATTTGCACCCCACTCACATGCGCGCTCAGCTTGCCAGAGTGAGTAGACTTACCGAAATAAAACTTACCATTAATAATTTCGAAATTCCCTAATTATAAAACGTTTTGGCAAGCCATGAAAAAAAATAGAAAATAAAAGGAGCGAGTATTAAAATTATTTCGAGATTGGCAATAGAAATAAAAAAATATAAAAAAATTTAGATTTAGTAGAACCCCCTCTCTTCGGTTCCCTCAGATTCCCCTCTCCCAATTTTGAAATGAATTTTAGATACAAAGGTTAAGAAGAAAATGTCCAAAAAATTGAGAAGATGCCGAAAATGCCAATCTATACCGATTATTGGAACTACGATCGCAGCAACCGGTTCCGAAAAAAATCTTAACTTCTACGAATTCAAGGACTCGAAATAAAAATAAAAATATAAAAAATCAATACAGTTACTACTATGTCCGAATAAAAAAATCTATGGTCACGAAAAGAAATTTGTCATAAAAAAAGAAAAAAATGTCTCCGATTGAGAAAAAAAATACATGTACGAAATCAAACTAATAAACGTTTTATACCGAAAACGTTTTACGCGCCATACACATTCCAGGCGGTATGTGTGGTAATATTGTCCGAGCTGGCTCCAATATTGTAGTTACTGAGCCCAATTTGTCGTCTTCTTAATCGTTCGTGCGACTCAATAAGCTCCTCTAATACTGCTTCCTTCACTTCGATCTTCTTGAGATACCTGCGCGACGCACGTAGAAACAAAACGGCTTCTTCTAGATCATGTATGTGTTCGCACGCACGCTTTGCTCTTCTGGATTTTGAGACCAGTTTCGCCCGTAATTCTCCAATTGTAAGGTGCCTGTAACCTTCCTTGACACGCTCTCTTTCTTCGTTGAATGCAGCCAATCGATCGACGACACGATATCGATTCCCATCGGGTACTGGGCTTTCTCCGTCCAAAAGCTGGTTTTCGATCTCCTCGATCTCAGCTGATGGCTCTCTTCGGCCCGATCTCGCTGGTATGACACTTTCAGCGTCACTCTGCTCTAGCTCCGAAATTTCACCTTCGCTTTCCTCAGGTATTGGATCACTGACGCTTAAACTGATCGATTCTACCTCTGGACTGGGCGAACGTGGCAGTTGATCATGGAAATCGGTGAAATCGAAATCCGTTTCGTTAGTGCCTTCAGTTTCATTTCGCAAACGAATTCGTACCATTCCATCGGCCCTTGGAGCTGTTTCAATAGGTGTATATGAGGCCCGTCCCTCTTCGATCACACCGGCATCCATATAATCACGCAAAATTTGTTCGATGGACCCAGGTGTCTGTGTATAGACACTTCTAAACGATCGTCCACGAACCGATCTAAATCCGCGTCTCACCAACGGTGTGCTATCGATAGCGAACATAACTCCTAAACCAGGACTATCCGCCTCGCTGACCGTTGCGGTATTGTTTGCATTCAACATTTCGTTCACATCTGGAGTCTGTCTACGATACATGTCTCTCCATACCCTACGAGGTGTGCCGATTGATCCGCTAAACGATGCAGCTTCATCACCCATATCGATCGCGAAATAATTTTTACGAGTCACGAAAGGGACAAACGATTGTGAACAATTTTACAAATATGGGGAAAAGTGACTCAAAAAGGTATATGTGCACGAAAATATACTTATATATCCTTTGTTGCAGCTTCCGTCGGTATTTCAATACCCGATGATTAACTTCTGTTTTCTTCTTTTCTGTTGCAGGTATTCGATTACTGAAGGTCTTCTGGTTTTGCGACACACGATGAGCCTCGGAGGCCAAGCGAACACAAGATGAACCCAAGGGGGCTAAAAGCGCGCTTCACAAGTTGGGGTCTCGGAGACCAATCTAAAGTTTCAGCTTCCAAGAGAAAACCTATCAGATTAGTACACGAATTTCATTAATAATATTCCGAGTTGCAACAGCAAAATTTCTAAAAAGAAACACCGTTTGCTTCTTATGATTTCAGATTTCCGAACATCTCGATTGAGATGTGATCCAAAAAAAAATTTCAAATAATTCCAAAAAAAAATTTCGAAGTATGAATACGATGATGGAGAAAATTTCGATCGATGGAGAAAAATAAGAACGAGTTCAAATTTATTACCTGATTTCAGCGACAACAATATTTCTGCGAAAATAAAATACCAAACCGTTTTGTTTCAGATTCAATATGAAATTGAAGAAACGATGTTGGTACATTCACGGTCAAAAGCAAGAAAATTTTCTAAGTTCAACGTTCAACGAGATATTTTCAAGAAAGATGTTACTCCAAGTGGCGAACAAACTAAAATGAAACGTTTAGCGTGTCGAGATGTCCATCTCGACAGCATCGCCGAACAACCAAGATAACAATTCCAGAACGAACATGAATATCTGTTATCGTATCTACGAAAAGTATGACCGTTTACATCGACTTACCATTGTTATACCGTTTCTGTTTCGCTGATATCTACAATTGTAGCAACGAGTTTACAACAATTTCACGATCTTACACGAGTTATTCCTAATAAAGAACAATTAAACTCATACTCTTATCGCTTATTTCTCCGATCATGTCTCCATCACACGATACATACACCGTTTCCATACAATTTCTAACATGAAAATTCAGAATACGTAGGTTTACTGAATAATAAAACGTTTATCGATTTTTCAATGCAAAAATGATATAATTTGATCTTCACGACCCAAACAAAAAATAACAAAATTGAGTACAAAAAGGAACAGAATGATATCACGAGAAAAATATAAAAAATGAAAAAAAATAATAATAAGATGAGCACTTCGTAACAAAAATAAGAAAAACTATATACAGGTAAAAAGAACGTTTGCGCAACCTTAGGAGATTGGCTTAAAAAAATCTTGAACGATTCCAAAAAAAATAACACGAACCATTTAATGTCTCATACGGTTGCGAAGCTGGTATAATTTTCGGACTAGTTGACCGGTTGCAGTACGCAAGGTAACCTCCATCAAACCCGGGTGCACGCTATAGATATGTTGAGCCAAGAAATCCGAACCCAAAGTTATCCGTTCTAGTGCATAGTCGGGTGTATGTCCCATCGGTGGCACTAAATAGGCGGTTGCGACGAATTGATCTATGTTGTTGTCTACGAATGGAAAGATCGCAACTCTATACCTCCTCTTAATACCGGAGAAAATGAACGGTGCTCCATCCAGACGACAATGGATATCCGGGATTGGGTGAACTCGAGTGGCCACCAGGTATGAGGAACTCCCAAACCATTCGGTTTCGACTCGTTCCCCAAAAACGTTCTCTCGTATGTCCATTGAAAGATGGATCATGGCCTTTTGGGGCCGATCTTCGTTTAATCGCATCCGAACGATGATGTCTCTTCCATATTCCCTCAATACTTGAAGAGCTTCCTCCCCGAATCGCATGTTGTCGGGAAACGGTTGTGGTGCGGGTATTGGTACCTCCCTCACTCCGTCATTTTCTAAATCGATTACCGGCGGATTTATTCTTAACGGAGGTGGTTGAGCGTTCTGGGCGATTTCATCGGCGAGGACTTGTTCTGCCCAATTGTGCGCTTCTTGACCTTCGTTTGGAACGTTTTCCATTTCGTCAATGGCCCGATCATAAATTGCGTTCTCTACTTCGTTTTCATCACCTGTAGAATCAGTAAGCTTACAGTTACCTATCGTTTCTTGAAACCGTTTTCGAAATTTTTCCCGCAATTTATTTTCAAAGGTTATTTTACAATGACCGGGTTTGATTGAATTAACATCTATCGTTTTGATAGCTTTCAATGCACCCGATCGATTAACGCTTTGATTTTCAATTTCATTCTTAATTTTATTTTTATCCGAATCCCCCTTCTTCCCGATTTTAAATTTTGGAAGGGTTAATTTTTGATTAGTACTTTCGAAAATTTGAGTATAGATTTCATCTTGTCTAGCTTGCGAACATGACTTAGTTTTCTTACTTTGAGCTATTTTCGAAAGGGTGGATTCGCGAACATGAGGAATTATCTTAGCTTTATTCACGAAACGTTTAGCGAAGCCATTTGATTTGCTCAGAATATTTTTACGTTTACGTTTACGTTTGGGATTCTTAACAATTTCCGAATCAACCAATGTAACTAAATTAATTAAGTTAATTCCTTTACCGTTTTCGGTACCAGTGGATTCCGTGCTGTCAATGCTATATTCTTCTATCTCCATTACAACTTCCTCAGGTGTGACAATCTCAACATCTGGTTCGACATGTTGTTCCAGCTCGATATTGATTTGTTGCTGGTCAGCCATTTCAATTTCTTGTGGTGGTATCACCGGTGGCTGAGGTTGTCTTGGTGGAGCGTCACAACGCTGAATAACGATTTCGGGCTTCAACTGATCGAATCTTTGTAGACGCACAATTGGCCAATTTACTTCCCGTTCGACTTGTTCACGTACCGGTTCCTAAATTTAAAATCGGTATTAGTCGGTTGGTATTTAACAGTAGATACCAAGAATACCATATACAAGAGGAATATCGAATACGGAAACGTTTCATGCTAGAATACTACGAATAATTTTTTTTTTTTTTTTTTTTTTTTTTTTTTAAAGTGTACAGTCATTGTATTTGAGGATATTTAAGATCAATGATCATTCATTACCTCTCGAACTTTACGGCTTAAATCTAGCGGTTCAACTTGTCGTCTAAGGCGAGCTTGTTCTTCGAGTTTTCGAGCTTCAACCTATTACAAAAGAAACGTTTGTCGAATCAATATTCACAGAAATTGACTGATATGGTTGCGTAAACATAAATCCTACAACTTACAATAGCGATTCGATCATCAATTCTAACGCTAAAACGATTGCATCGCGCTTTATACGCAATCAATTCTTCTTCGAGATTTTCTAGAAACTCCTTTTTACGACTTACGGACTCTATAGCTTCACCGATAACATCTTCCTCTAACTTTACAATTTCTGAGCTGGGTTTTAATTCGTCTTCATCGATTGCTAGAACGCGTTGAACCAAAACGTCGTCGCTACAATCTTCCAGAACGTTGTTATTTCGGTTTGAGAACTCCGGAAACGTTACCTCCATATTAAATGAGTAATACGTCGCATAACCGTCTGATTAACAAAATTTCATATCTTTTTAGATCTCAAGTACAAGTACGAGAACTATTAGACAAGTAAAAGGTGCTTACTTTTTCCATCGCGAGAATAATACATGTTTTTGATCATCTGAGCTAAATTCTGTTGCTCGATCATCCTGCTATTAGCCGATGCCATCTTAAACGATTTCGAATATCCAACGTCCCGATAACGGTTTCGATCGAATATAATATTGTAGTCTTAACGTTTGAGTACAATTTACATCCGAAACGATATAATATGGCGAACAATTTTCACTTTAATTCGGGCAATACAAAGAAACACAATACGCTATGAACATCAAATGCGCATTTTCTTTGTTGTACCAAAAAAGTGGCGAGACCAGTCACACTAGAAGCGGTTTGCGTTTTTGGCTTTCGTCTGTGACAATGGAACGTATTTTGTCTGTGTTCGAATTTTCGTTTTATCTGTGTCTCGTTCGCGCGTATCGCGTCGAGTGTGTTTGTGCTTAACCGTTTCTTCCTATACTCGTTGCTGGTGATCACATGTTTCACAGAATACATTGTATTCTTCGCACGAGTTCCAGATAACAGAACAATGGGGTTCGATTTGTTATCGGTTTGGTTTCAGATGAAACTAGTTTTCCTGTCGTTTTTAAGGATTTTTAAATTTTGGAGGATAATTGAAGGAGAATATTTTGGAATAAAATATTTTCTTTTTCTCAACTTCGAATTATTTTCTCGTCGCACGAATCCTACGAATTTTACGTAAGTACAATATCGTTCAAAAGTAAACGTTTTTCGCTAATTACAATATAATTAGGAATTTATTTCGATGAATATAATTTGATTTCTTATACTTTCTGTAGATGACGGATATGTCTTTCGTACTGATTTCCAGCATCATCTACGAACTGATAAGCGTTTTGTCCTAATACTTTCGATATCGTATAAGGACCTTTCCACTTGTGAAACAATTTTCCGGTCTGTCTTTTGGCGGCATTTGAAAGTTGAACGAATTTGGCTAACACCTTATCGCCTACAGACAATTTCACAAAGCGGTTGTTCAGTTTGGAATAGAATTTTTTTCGTTGTTCAAGCATTTTCTTCGTATTTTCTAATGCTTTATTCTTGATTTCAGTGAATTCTAGATCGGGTATGTCGATCAAATCGCCTGAAGCATCGAACGTTTTCTGCTGAAATAGGGTGATTGGAGCGGTTCCAGTGACTACATGTTCAGTTTCGTTTAATCTGCGCTCAATTTTCTCGAGGTGCTCATCCCATTTATGGTGTTCTGATGGGCAATAAATTCGCAGACAGTCACCGATCACTTTCATCCGTGTTTCAACCGGATTACTCTGGGGAGTATAAACTGATGTGAGTCTAATTCTCACCCCTTTTTCGTGCCAATATTGTTTCCATTTCGGTGATGTAAACGTTAAGGCTCGATCGGTTAAAATTATCTTAACGTTACCATATTCTGACATAAAACTATTTATGGCTTCACAACAATCGTTCATAGCTGTTTTAGCTACCGGATATAACCGAGTGAACTTTGTGAATACGTCCATAATTACAATCAGTTTTGTGTTTCCACGATCCGTTTTCGTAACCGGTCCGAATACATCTACCGATATCATCTCGAGCGGTTCTTTTGCTTCGATCGACTTAAATTGACCTACTGGAGAATAATTAATGGCTTTATTTTTCCTGCAGGTCATGCAGTTCCGGCAGAAGTCTACTACTTGATCCTTACACTTGGGCCAATCGAAATGACGCCGGATCACCTGTAGTGTCTTCTTAACACCCGGATGAGAGTACTTATCGTGGTAAAATCGAATGAAATCTGCTCTAACACAAACTGGAGCGTATATTCGAGATTGTCCATCACGATTTATGTAGTAAGCAATACCGTTTAAAATTTCTACATTTCTTATTTTCTCTCGTACCGCTTTTCTGACCTCAGGGCAACGTTTTTGTAAACCGTTCATATTCGCCATAATCGTTTCCAGCGAATTACCACCTTGTCCGTTGTCTCCGATGAACATGACGGGTGGATACGTCATATCCTTTGGACCGTTTATGACTTCGAAATACCTGGACAGAGCATCGGGTGCTACATTATCTTTGCCCGGTATATGTTCGATAGCCTTAATGTCGTAGTTGTTAATGTACAGCCTCCATCGATTTACTCTTTGCGAAGTAGATTCGGCTGTCTTAAGGAAATACGTCAGTGCATGGTGATCAGTCTTCCAGTGTATCTCGTACCCCAGTAGCATATATCGGTTTTTCTGGAGAGTATAGACCATCGCCAAAAGTTCTTTTTCGAAAGTCTGGTAATTTCTCTCGGCTTTATTCAGCATTCGACTACACATTGCTACTACGTCTTGTTGACCGTCATCTCGTATCTGTATTATCATACCTGCAATCGCATAATTCGATGCATCGGTTGCGATGAAAAACGGTTTTGTCCAATCAGGGTGGACGTTCAGTAAACGTTTAGCGATCTGTCTCTTTAAGAGATCAAATGCGATCTGGTGTTTCCCCTCCCAGACAAAAGGTGTATCGATCCGGGTCAAATCTCGGAGTGGTACCTCTAAATCCGAACATCTGTGGATGTGATTCCTATAGTATCCTACTACTCCGAGAAAGGATCGAACGCTCTTCTTGTCTGTTGGGCGGGCGTATTGGGTGATAGCTTCAGCTCTTGCTGGGTCAGGACTGATTCCTTGCCTATCGATGACGTATCCTAAGTATTTAGCGGATGATTCGAAGAATGAACACTTATCGAGTCGTATGGCCATGTTCGCAGCGTTTGCTTTTTTCAGCACGATATCTAGGTGCTTAAGATGATCTTCTGCTGTCGCAGAGTGTATCAGAATGTCATCTACATATGCGCATGCAAATTGGTCACAATCCGCTAAAACGATTTTCATTATCCGGATGAAAGCGGGCATAGAGTCTTTTGTACCGAAAGGTACTCGATTATGAAGGTAAGGTGTTCCTTTGTATCGAAAACCTGTATATTTCTTCGATTCTTCTGCAAGTTGAATTTGCAAAAATCCCGATCTGAAATCGATTTTCGAGAAATATCTAGAACTATGAAAACGAGTTTTTATTTCGTCTATTTTCGGTACGGTTTCTCCGTGTGCTCTCATGTATTTGTTGATTTCTCTGCAGTCTAAACAGAGTCTTAATTCGCCGTTTGGTTTTCTTACAGCTAGTAGAGGTGAATAGTAATCGCTACTTCCTTGCTTCACGATTTCATTTTTGAGCCAATTTTCCATCAGAGCATCAGCTTCACCTTGCATGCTTTTCGGCACCAATCTTTCTTTCGGATCCATATGCGGGATGCTCGGATCCATTCGAAATTCATGGAAACCAGCTGTACAACCTCTGATTTTATCTTCGAACATCGGGTTCACGTCGATTAACGTTTTCAAAAATCGATCTCGAACGCTGTCGCTTTCTTCAAGTTTCAAACTTCCGATATCTTTCTTGACTTGAGGATCGATTTTTAGATCTTCTGGTATGGTTAATAAGATGGCATCCATACCTCGCATCTCGTGGTAAGTGTATAGCTTGAATGGTGTTCTGTCATCACTTTCTGGATTCAATCTCCACTCAGCTATTCGGTATTTATGATCTACTACTAGACCATATAGAGTTCCGAGGAGCTCTTGACCGACTATAATCGAGATGTGAAGTTCTTTCACAACTTTTAATGGAATACTAACTTGATGTTTTAGTCCGTCTAGATCTATTATGAACATGTCGATTCTACACATATAGATAGTTTTTAGAGTCGTTGCTCCCGCTGCAACCTTGATACTGTTGTCTATATGTTTCACCTTGTATACGTTTATTCCAGGGTGATTTGCTTCGATTACTTCTAACTGTTCTCTGGTAATATACGAGTCTCTAGAACCACTATCTAGCATGATAGAGTAAGTTTTCTCACCGATATATACTGGCATGTACATATGTTCTTTACGTTCTCTATCTATTGCTGAACAATTTTTATCTTCTGAGCTAGAGTGTAACTCGTCTTCTCCTAAACAGGATACGATAAAATTGGAATCGTTCTCGGAAACGTTTTGCAAACCTTCACTATCGAGATCTGAAGGTGCAGTAAAGACATCTTCGTCTTCGTAAGGTGTGAAATCTTCTGATTCGACTTCAGATTCGTTTTCCGCAGATAATGATTCTTCTTTTTTCTTTTCAGATACAGTTTCTTCTTCTTGTTGCTGTACTTCATTGGTATTTGTTAGAGGTGGTAAGGTGAATTCGGATCCTGTGAAGGTTAGCCCCTCCATTTTACCTCGACTGCCGATCATGTAGACAGCGCACATAGGTGGTTCCGTGCTAGAAGGTATAAATTTTCGGATCGTATCGGCTAACTCTAGATCCATTTTCGTAGCGCCTTCGAAAGTATAGCGCATGTGATCTTTTCCACCTTCTGTGGGGATTTCGTAATAACCATTTCTAGCATCGATTTTCCCATCTTCACCGATAGTGGGTGAGGGTGTCAATTTCTTTTGAACATCGAAAATGAACATACGATTCAGGTTATTTTTCAGCTCCCACAGCTTACTGTTTACTTGTTTAATTCGACCTCGATATGCTCCGTCTCGTTGTCTTTCTGGACGAATCGGTATAGTCGCAACGATCGCGGTCTTAATTTTAATCTCATCGAAGAGATACTGTAACAATTGTTTTAATTTCGCGGTAAAATCGTCTAAATCGAAGTCCCTGTCGTCAATCATATACTCGGTCATACCGATAATGATTTCGTCATCCTTTCGACTACAATCTTTCGCTGCATTTAGAAGCGAATAAGGTCTAAGAATTTTAGGAAACGATTTTACTTTTGGATCGACTTTCCCATACAAATTTGAGTTTTTCGACTTAGTCAGCCAGCTCAAAAAGGAAGGATCCCCGAATACACGATAATTTAGCCACCGCGGGGTAGCTGGGTTTTCTTCTAATGATAAAACGTGAGGCATAATTTCTATCGGTTTAGAAATTGGTTTAACATCCTCCGTCTTACTAACATTAAATGTCTCTTTTCTAGAGTCGAACTTACCGATATTGTCGTTTCTCGCAAACGTTTTAGTAACCCCAGATTTCACGAAATAACAATTTTCGCTACTTTCGGTCTCTAACAATTTAGGTTGCTCTACAGTTTTTTCGAGCTCACCGTTTTCGGAAACGTTTACCGCAGTCGATTTCTCAACCGGGTTTTCGGTTACAATTTTATTTTTCGATCGATCTTTCTTCTCTTTTACTTGAGTTTTATCGATGAGTGTACTAGTCTTGTTTCTAGTCTGGAATGTCACTCGCGACCTGGGTTTATTCTTCAGGCCAGCTGTATGGTCGCCTACAGCTGCCATTATTCGTTTCCCGAGCTGTCTTCATCATCAGATTGAATAGCATTATCGGTGGTATAAGCATCCGTTTCATTTCCGACACCTATTGCTGCTACTGCTTTCGTGCGGGTGAATGGACGTTTTGGCTTTTCTTTCTCGCTTTTCTCGTTTTCACGATAAGCATATGAGAATTCGTTCACTATCTTGTGATTAGCCTTCTTCCGTTCGATTCGGCTCAGAGCGACGTTAAGAGCTTTCGGGCTCTTAAAATCTTTCTCTTGTAATGAGACCACGTAGCTCATGGGTGCTTTCTGTGTCACAAAAACGAATCGATCTGCCGCATTTACTTCGCACTCGATTAGCTTGGTGTTGATGATTTGCAGGAACGCTGCTATGTTTTCTACACCAACTGATTGTCTGGTCCAGCTCAAGATTTGATTACATCTGGCTCTCTTAGCACTCTTAGACCATGCTACCTGGAGAAACCAGCTCTTCATGATTGGGTATGGTACTTTCCTTGGCATAGTAGTACACCTACTGTACAATACTTCCTTGAATAATTGTCGGAACAGTACCCCTCTCAATTTTTCATCGCCTTTAATATGGTCAGTCAGACCTTCAAATTCTTCGACGAACATAGGTGGTGAGCGAGTATCGTTTTCTTTGTAAGGATCCATTTTGGTTGGATCTAGGCAGGGCAATTGGATATTATATCGGCTTCCACTACCGCTTCTCCTAGATCGGTTTGGTTTTATACCTCGTTTGGAATATTCCCTTTCCGATTCGGAAGTTTCGGATTCTTCTTCTTTGATATAATCGCTCCACAGCTCGTCTTTATCTGGTTCATAATCGTCATCTGACGAATATCTATCTCTTCTTGAACGACGCGAATCGTCCTTATCTCTACGAGATTTGTCTCTATCGTCATCGTAGTGACGTCTACTTCTATCGTTTCCGTTGTCACGCGAATTTCCTCGGCCTCGATCAGGTTTCCTTTTATCTTCGTCATCTGGATCGGAGTCTCGGTGATCACGATGACCTTCTCGTCCGCTCGGTCTTCTATCCGGTTCACGATCTCGGTCTCTCTCATCTCGATACCTATCTCTATTATCTCGATAACGGTTCCGATCTTCATCTCTATCTCTGGACCGTCTACGATACTCTTCATAACGTTCACCTCGCCGCTCGTTTCTGCGTTTTTCAGCTTCCTCTCGCTTAGCTGGTGGTGAGTAACGTTTACCTCGGCTATTTCTTCTTTCAGGTATTTCTTCCCGGATACCGTCAACGTGTTTATCATCTTTGACATCGGTTCCGGTGTCTCCGACTTCGTCGTGTTTGTGTAGGCTTGTTGAGGCTGCTATTTTGGGATTGCCTGTAAAACTCTCTAGGCTATCTCGGATGATCGGTTTGTTTCCTCTGGGTAGACCTTCGCGATATTTATTCATACTTTCAGAATAATATCTTGGATGAGTAGGTGTCTCATTTTTCACCTCTAACTCATATTTGTTTAGTTTACGAACAACTTCTTCCATCTTCTTCAGATCGTTTTCACGATTGCTTTGATCATCGGTGAGATAATCGTTTAGAATAGTACGGTATTCTTTCTGTACCTCAAAGGTTTCTTTGAGCTTCTTTTTTAAATCGTCAACCTCAAGATTATCGATATCTTCGATCTCTACAATCTCAGGAATTTCAACCTGCTTCTTCTTGTATTTTTCGACGATTTCACGACTCTTTTCGATATCTACAGTGAAAAGTTCAGCCTTCTCCTTTGGGGATAGCGCAAATAGATGTGGCTCGAAGTAATGTTGACAAGTAGCCCCAATATCATCTCTTCGATCGTAGTGTGAGGTTTTTCTATCATCTTCGGAGTCGTAATCGCTATAGTAAGTAGGTTTCTTTTTCCTACCTCTATGTTGAGGAGTTTCGTCGGCCTTCCGAAATCGACCGTCGTAGTGTCTAGGCCTGAACGACATATAGGCAGATTGTTCTGAGACGTTTATCGAGACAAACGTCTGATCTATATTGTCTTAATTCGGTTAAAAAGGAAATATCCGTGGGTAAAGAAAAACGTTTTCCGATAGATAAGTTCTATGGATTTATGAGAATATATGCACAGAAATATACGAGAGCAATATACCTGATGACACAAGTTAAAAATATACGAAATCAAAATTGGCAAGAATATTACAACTGCTAATTTTGGTAAGGAGGTAATCGGTTCATATACTTCTATGGGATATATTCAAAAATGTGGGACTGATGTTGTAGTCACTCTATAGAGAGTCCAAATCTATAGGTGTAAAAAAAATGGGAATAGGTGTAAACCTTCTAAAAAAAAAACAGAAAAAATAATTTCAACTTTTAAACGTTAAGTTCAAAGAAAATCGTTTACACTCAAAAAAATTACGTTAATTCAAAAAAAATAATAAAAATCTAAAGGTTGTCGAAACAACAAAGATTCCGAAAAATGGCAAAAAATTAAATATTTATTTCAAAAAATTTCAAACCAGGGGAATAACAATTTCCACTAGGTAGATATAGTCAACATCCACAAACGCCAATCTGTGTTTGGATTGAAGGATAAAAATAGGATTAGACAGGGGGAAGTAGCCTAAAAGGTTGCTGCTTAGCAAACAGCAGCGTCTGGAACGGATACTCAGGGAGTCAACACTATGAGTAAGCCAGGTAGGGAAATGACACAGTCGCCAGTCACATTTTTCAGGATAGAAAATGGACAAAACCAAAGGGAAATTTTAAAAGGGGGGACAGAATTTCACAGTTAGGAATAATTCGACGGGCTAAGTCGGTATCCAATAAGAAAGAGACTTCTAGGAGTCACAGCGGTTCCGGTTAGGATCTGACAGTCCTGGTAGGAAAACCTAAGGAAGACATATTGCATCAGATCTCAGAACCAATCTATTTAGAAGTTAACGAATGGTAGTAAAAGGATAACCCTACAGGAATAGAAAATTGAATTTTAAGGATTTACGAAATTTATTGGTAACGGATAAACGGTTTGGTTCGCATCACAGGAAAGAGAGAAACTAACCCCTCGATCCTGTCACGGTCGCCATATAATTAGAATTATTAGACCGAAGGGAGTGGCCTCATCGATTAATCTGAGGTGTCCGAAGCCACCACAAACAAAAATCTCAGATTATTACTACCACGATCTAATAAAGCACAAGACAGCAGAGTTAGTTAGATACTCCAAAAACGATTAAATTCTGAAAATCCTAAGCAAAGGAAAACCTAAGCTACATTGAGAGAAGAAAAATTTAGAAGAGGGAATTAAAAGAGAAAAGAGAAGGGGTCAATCCGTTTTACATGACGAGAGGGATATACAACGTTGATTACGATATCATACCTAGCTTATATTTGTTATTCCCCATATTGGGGGGGTGAAACTAAAACATCTTACCTCCTACCTCACAAGAGTAAAACAAGAAATAAGAGTAAGAGTACATACCACCAATAATTGAACGATTTATTAACCAGGTTATTTGAACGGCACAAAAAATACAAGTTCTCCACGAAAAATGAGAAATAATACGAATTGTAAATAAAAATCACGGATTTCCAAATAAAACGAAAAGAAGATTCTGCTTCAAAAATAAAGAACACAATAAAACGATGAAGATGAAAATAACGATTCCAATCTTCAACAAAAAAAATCAAACTTCAAAAAAATATTCTAAGTTCAGAAACGATACCGAAAAAATCAATCAAAAGAACAAAATTCAAAACGACAACCAATTCCCTCAACGAGGAAAATCAAAAGTCAAGGATTCAAGCTCTCAACCGAATACAACTCAGGAGGCTAAACATCTTCCTCAACCGATTTCTTAGAACGTTATTTGCACCCCACTCACATGCGCGCTCAGCTTGCCAGAGTGAGTAGACTTACCGAAATAAAACTTACCATTAATAATTTCGAAATTCCCTAATTATAAAACGTTTTGGCAAGCCATGAAAAAAAATAGAAAATAAAAGGAGCGAGTATTAAAATTATTTCGAGATTGGCAATAGAAATAAAAAAATATAAAAAAATTTAGATTTAGTAGAACCCCCTCTCTTCGGTTCCCTCAATATAAATATGTATTTTCTAACAAGTTTCCCAAATACTTGTCATTTTACAGGAGAACAACTAATTTTAATTGTGATGATTAATCCATTTATTCACGTTGTCATGTACTCGTATTATGTACTGTCACTTTTGGGTGAACCAATTAAAAAGTATTTATGGTGGAAGAAATATATTACCTTACTACAAATGGTGAGTGAAACGCATAATTTTAACTATACCAGCCACGTTTTGTTTTTGTTATTAAATGACTGCGAACAAGTATGTACATTCAAGCCAATTGTTACAAATTACACTGGATGAGGCAAAATTACCAGCTACGTTTGTTTTTTCAAATTCATGCGTAACAAAAAAGACAAAGACACGCGGTTAGACTTGACACAAGAAAAACAAAGTTTTACTCGATCACTCAAAGGACCCGGTTGCGTCATATTTGACTCAACATTAAAAGAACCTCAAAGGACCGGAGAATGTAATACATGACGTCATCTGGTCCTCTGAGGAGTGACGCATCCAAATTCAAACGGCGTCGTATACAACGCCACCTGATCTTTCTAGCGTTAAATTCAAATCCACTCCTTAAGGTGACGCGTGAATTATAATTTTACTTGAATCTTGATAATTTTGATTGAAATACATTTTCAAAGGCGTAAAAACCCAACTTTTAAAGACTTATCTAAGCATAATAGTCACCTTATTTCGCAATGTCTTCCTCTACACACCATTGAGATTACCAGTGGAGGGAGAATTATGCACATTTGACATTTTCTTTGCAGTACAGGATGAAAAATTCTCCACCGCTGATTCTATATAACTTTGACATCATCTTTCTTCTTCGTCGTTCGCATTTGAAAAATCAAATAAAGTCGACTTAGTCGATTGTTTTACCTCTCCCTTTAAAATTACTTTTCTAAGAAAATATTCCCGTATCATAAAAGGTTCATTGGTAATTTTTGTAGGAATAAGGAAGGTACCATTTTAGCGTCACAAAATAACATTCAACTTTTTAATTTATTTATAGCATATTCATAGTTCTCAACATTCAACAACTCAACTTTATCATTAATCAGATCATGTTTTTCATTTCAGTCCCAGTTCTTGGTGTACATGGTTTATGTGATTGCTATGGTTTTACTGGGATGTGATCATTCGGTTCCACTCAATATGTTTGTCTTTTCCCAAGGAGTTGTCTTCTTTGCATTATTTAGGGACTTCTACCTCAAAAAATACTGTAAAAGTCAAGTTCCTGCGCAAGTAGCTTCAAACAAAAAAGCCAAAGTGATGTAAACAAACACCCCAATTTTAATAAAACAACGAGATGAAGAACAAGTAATTACTAATAGCCTAACTGCTTTTGACTTCATTTAAAAAATGGTATGAAGTGCCTCGACTTACCTACTCAAGTTTTTGTTGTTATAATTTTCGTGTATAAATATATAGGTATTGCTTATTGTTCGAATTAAATTGATAAAAAACCTTTGAAATTTGAATGGTCAATGTAGAAAATATTAAATAATTATCAAACCATTTTTAATTTTAAAATTGAAAAGAAAAAAAGATTAAACTTTTGAATGATGAATTGTCCAATTAGATTTTCTTCATTTTTGGGCTTGGAGATTCGTCACGTTTCATTTATTTTTTAATCTTATTGTAATTCTCACAAGTAAAAATCTTTACGGGCCTATTTAGGCTGACAGCAGCTTACATGAAAATTGTATCAGCGTCTTATTATTATATTTTGTGTCAGTATCTAATAATTAATCTGATTTTGTGATAGTGTTGTAAGAATATTTGTTTGTTTTTGAAGCAATTATAATTCATCGTTTTTCGCCTGTTATATCATTAGCTTTTCATGTTGTTGCTTCTTCTTCAATACTATTTTCAATAAATTATTGAATTGTTCTGGAAATGTTTTGTTTGTGTTGTTTCTTTTGATGAAGAAGAATAATAATTAAAATCATACAAGAATTCATCTGTTATACTTATTGGATAGTCAATATTATAATGTACCTAGATGAAATTATTTCCCACATTGAAAAACATTTTGACAGTAATTTTTATTTTTACTATCTGTCAGAAAACAGGGACAATTCAAGATTTATGGTAGAGATTACCATAACTGATATAGCACGGGGTACGCTCAGTGGTAGGCGGATGCCTGGGGACTATGTTATATATTCAATTTGAGAATCTCTAGGTATAGCTCACACCTACGGGTGCGAGTTCCTCAGATAATGTGATGGTACGTAGAGATTCTGGAGGATCGCACGTTATTGAAACGATTGTGGTGTCCCAAATACTGGATCTTTTAGTTTTATTGATGTGGAACTTGTGTATAGTAGTGGTAGGATTGCTGAACTTGCCTACATTCAAACACTACAATAATACATTCGCCCAAATTCATCCAGATAGTAGGGGAGGGTCGGGCAATAAGAACCAAACTTTTTTAAATCTTGTATTTCAGCAACTATTACACCTAGAATCCTGAATTTGGTTTCATTCTAAAGAAAAATCTTTCCTCTATCCATTAACATACAGTAGTAGGCTATACGACACATTTTTTTAAAATAAAAATTGAATACTCTAAACCTTCCTTTTTTAAACTACATATTTCTAAAATGCCCGGGCAATAGGTACCATTTTTATTTAAATCTTGTATTTCAGGAACTATTATACTTAGAAACCTGAATTTGGTTTCCTTTTATAGAAAAAACCCTCCTCTTTCCTTTAACATACAGTAATAGGCTATACAAGACATTTTTCCACTATAAAAATTAAATATTCTAAACTTTCTTTTTTTTAACTATTTCTAAAGTGCCTGGGCAATAAGAACCATATCTAATTTTCTGTTTTTATGACAGAAACAACTTTCCAATCTGCAACAATGTGCAATGTGATGCACATATTGAGGAGAAATGTGACTTTTGTGACACTGATGTGACCTATAATTTTTCCAGTGAGTCACATCAGTGTGCAATTACAAAAATACAAATTCATAATTCAAATTCAACATTGGTTCCCATTACCCGGTTCCTATGGCCTGGAAATATATGGCTTCAAAATTAATTTGAAAACATTGGTTGAAACGAAGTTGATGAAAATCCTTTCTATTTATTACAAGCTGATAAAATTCTGAAGAAAATCAGATGCACTGCGGAGTTCCGCCTCAATTTGCTGAAAAATGACGCCGTGTTGAAGTTTTTCCTTCCAACAAAAACCACGTGCGCCATAAATGTTTTCATCCGGATAAAAAAATGTGCAACCAAAACTTTTTTGCGCCAAGTGCGGCGCACCTGAAGGGCTTTCAACGCGTAGCGTCGACAAGTTCATACAACAGTTAACTGCGATTTAATCGAGCTGGTTCCAATTGCTCGACCTTCCCCTACATAGGTACTTTTTTTTTCTTGTAGGTAGGGTTAGTAAGGTCCGGGTGATTTTATTACCAAAAGTTGTGTATGTTTTCGAAATGTTTTTTTTTTAAGTGAAAATATTACCATGTTTTTTTTTCTTATCTAATTTGAATTGAAACATATTAAATAGATAGGATTATAGTTTTCTTCTGATAATTGAATCTATTTAATATTTTCGATTTTCAAATCGTTTCGACCTTGTCAGTTTCTTTATTCTACTACGTGATCTTTTCAAAAAATCAGGACACTCAAAATTATTGAATAGTCAATAGTGAATAATAAATCTAACAATCTCAACTCATTACTTGTAAGTTCTTCAGATCTTCATTGATTGATCAAATAGGTATAACGTCTATTGATCTTTAAAGCGAACTAATACAATTCTGATGGATGACTAGACTTAAAAATGAATTTAGGGTGAAATGGTTCATTACTTACAGACAAGTTACCTATTTTTACCCCTAGTTAACACACTTTAGGGGGCGAGGGGGAGAATGAAGGATTATTAGGCCTACTCGTATTATGTCTAAGCAAAAAGCTGTATTTTGCGGTGTATCAACTTCCATAACTAAAATCGCAAGAGGAGTGGGAGTGGAGACTTAATAATCGATGGTGACATACACAAATAGCATAAGTGCAAAATCGCCAAAAATGAGTTAGATACATTACGCTCTTTGTGCACGTCACCATCGATGTGTGCTTTTTATGATAGAAGAACACGTCGATGGTGACGTGCACAAAGAGCGTAATGTATCTAACTCATTTTTGGCGATTTTGCACTTATGCTATTTGTGTATGTCACCATATTATGTTATTCGGAGTATTTTCTTGCTCATTTAACTTCAAACTTGACTATCTTGTTTTAATAGTTTTCAAAAAAACACAATTTGTATTTTTGTCCTACATTATACTCGCATAATGCTAAGCAAATGAACGTGTTCAAGTAGTCTTACATTTTCTCGTTACAGAATTCCATAGAGTAATAAAAGCCTACCCTAGACAAATGAACCGAAACTAACCGGTTAAACTTCTGTATTATATAAATTTTTTTTATTGACGAATTTTTTATTTGATTCAATTCAAGTTAAAGTATTAAACTAATTCGATAGGGTGAAGGTTGACACGGAGGACAATGATATTCCAGAAAAATAAATTGATGGAAGTTAGCCAAAACTTGAAGTACCTGCTGGTTACTCGTAATGTGCAGTTTGACAAAGTTAACTGCATGTTTTACGTCTGCAAATCTCAAAAGATTTGCATTTACCAAAAAAATTAATTTGGTAAGAATATTGAAAAAATACCATGACAATAATGGCAGTATCTATAAACTAACTGAATTCTGTAATGATGAATATCGGAGATAAGTAGTAACAAATAAGAAATAAAAAATTAATGAGAATGCCAAAAAGTCGAGATAATAATTATTTTACTTTCAAATTAGCTGGAATTACAACCTGAGATTTCTGAGAAAAACAATTATTGGCCTAATCACACTAAGTCATTGCTCTCATCTACCAAGAGAGCATGTGAAAATTTGAAAAAAGATTGCCTGCCAAGGTCATATATTCCACCTAGCGCATTGAATGTATGAGGCGCGCTCACGGAAACCATACATTGAAGTCTAGAAAAACCAAAAAAACTAAAAAAATCTAAGAACTATTTTTTTCTTCTATCATTGCTCTTAAATGTATTTTTTGCGCTCTTTCTAATGAACTAGTTTTTATGATTTCCAAAATTGCTCATTTTTCAATGTTTAAATCGATCTAGAAAAGTAAATTTTAATTGGAGCGGTTTAAATTTATTTTGTGTGAAAGCTCTTGATGTGCTCTACAAGCTCCACTGAAAAAAATATCGATATGTCAGTAACTATCTCTATTTTTCGATGTCGATAGTGATCGGTGAAAAGTGGGTGTTATGAAATAATTGCGTATGATTGGCTTGAAGCCTTCATGCATGCAATTTGATTGGCCGCAGGTGCCACCGCACATTTTCAAAACCGATAGTAGTAATATGTACCACATAAAAAATTTTTTTCAGCGACTTAATTATGGTTTCTCTAAGCGCGTCTCATATAATGTTATTGAAGCTTAATAATAATAATTCTAGTCATTTGGTTTGTGTTTGGAAGGTGGTGTAGGTACTTAAATTTCGAATCTATCTATTAACAGATTGTCGACAGAAAAGCTCCTATTAATTTTGATTTTTTTTTTCTTTTTCTCAAGAACATTGCCCCATTCTAATGGTAGAATATAATTTGTTTGTATCTATAAATACCTTCCCCTCCTCCCTAACCCATGAAAAAACTCAGTACTTTCATATTCGGAAACAGACCCGATATAATAAACCTTACAAAAAATAAAAAACATATTCTCACAATTTTTCCAACATGAAAACTTGAATAGCAAATAACGAAATAAAACGTACGTTATTCAACAGTAGAGATCAAACAAAACAAACTTTTAAATAAGATCAGTATAATAAATGAAAAGAAAAAAAAAAAAAAAAACGTAATAGGTAGTAATAATATTATAGTTATAAAATAAATATTTTCAAGTCTAAATAGAAAAAAGAAGAAGAAAAAAAAAAAAACAAATTATTCAGATAATAACTTCTGAAGTAACGATGACTTTTCACCACCGCTAACGCTGCCCATGCTGTTCATACTATTGGGATTACCCCCAATGTTCGATCGCATCACATCATCCAGACTAGGCTGTAAAAAAAAATAAAAATAAAAATCATCACTACCCGTATTCTCCATAATTATGGCGATAGGTAAACAATTCCAGCAGAGTATTTTACTAAGAAAAATACAAAATACTATCTTAATAAATAAACAGCAGGTATGATGAATGACCTGTGATGAGTATTACATCGATGTAATCTAATGAAAAGTACTTTTTCATACATCGTATGAAACCTGTTTGAAATAGAAAATGTACATTTTTTCGTACCTATACTTTATTTTATAATATTAGATTACGACGAATTAGTTTTTTATTTTTAAAGTTACAAAATTTTATTAATGTACTTACTATATTTTATTTATTTATAATTTAATATAAATTTCCAATAACTAGAGATTCATTTTCATTTATTGTATAATAATATTAATTATTTTTTAATTGAGAAATTTATATCGATTAAATATAAATATATATTTAAACCAACTATCGTCATAATTTTTGTAATTTGTTTTTCAAATAACAATAATCAAAAGGACCTCGCAATTCAATATACCCGTAATAAAATTCAAAACTGACTTTAGGATGAAAATAGATTTTCCATTATTGTTTAATGTTTATTATAATATATATGCAGTGGGACACCGAAACAATACTTTCAAAGTTTCATTTTCACCTCGAACATCATCGTAGATTTTACTACGAGTAAATCATTCTTTGAAATGAGAAAATTAGGTACTTGTAGAATTTTTTTATTTAAGTTTCTACTGTATACACTCATTTTAAACTAACATCAATTTAATATTGATAAAAACCGAGGATATGATTCAAGTCAGAGTAAAATATTACACGAAGATAGGAACTATTTCATATTTCTCAAAAATATTACAAACCCGGTAGATACTTTCAAATAGGTATTCGATTCGAACTGTGTTTCCTTTCATTTATTTTAAAATTACTAGTCAACAACATTTAGAAACGATCCATGCTTAAAGATTAGGTTGTAGTGAATTTAATTGATGAAAAAATAAATAGATCTTTAATAAATATATTTTTGACCGACTACAATAACAGAAAATGTATTATTTTAGGGCGGAGCTATGTAACTAATTTTTTTTTTTGTCAACTATAACTTCATTGTCGTTTTGGAAAAGGACTTCAATTAGATTTGTCTCGTTTACTATATTTTGTAATATCACCAAACTCTCCTACCTATACGACTATAAAATAATAAAATAACATTAGGGTGGAATTTTATTGCACGACAAAATAGGTGTTTCTAATGACAGAAAACTGTGTGAATCACAGTGAATTGATACTTTTTCACACTTGTAAATTATTTGAAAGACTAAAAATAATAATAAACAGAGAAAAAATATATAAAGCTGTGAAAAAATATAATGAACAAAATTATTTAAAAAATAAACAGTAAGAATTAGGTTTAAATGTCAAAATTAATTTTTGTCACAGGATATCAATGTATTTAAAATAATTACCTAGAGTAAACGACAGACTTAAATATTCAAAATTTATTCTTGAACAATTAGAGCTTTTTTTACCTTAGAGGGCCAGCCTCTTTTTCTCTTTTGCCCTAATGGCACTGATTTCACTGTGGGTGGAACATCAACTAATTTTAGTCATATCTGCATACCTAAAGAATGTTTTTTCCAAATCTTTTTATCAACTGCTTCCTCAGCTTTTTTGAGGCATTCAAAAACAGCTTGTTTCAGCCAAATACGATTAGTCCGGCACATTTTTTTTTGGTTTTGGAGCATCGCACTCCAAATTATCACTCTCACTCTCTGAGAACTTTTCCAAAAGCAAAATTTAAACCATATTTTGCAAAAGAAAAAATTTTAAAACTGTTCAATTATCAATTATTCAACCTTGTAAACACATAAATAACTGTTTCATTACTGGCGTTTAGTGGTTTCTGTGACTTATCATTTTCAAATGTGCATTATCTTATTTTGATGTGTGAAAATTAGTTTTTAATCTGGGTAGAATGAATGAATTGTCTGGCATGATTTGTCATGCGTTTCTCATTTTTTCTGACGTTCTAAAACTTTATTTTGTCGTGTTAAATATCTGCCATTGGAAAACCCAATTCTGGCGTGCAAAATATATTCTCCCTTTTAATTATTATTCTTCTTCATCAATAGAAACAACACAAACAAAACAATGCCAGAACAATTCAATAATTTATTGAAAATGGTATTGAAGAAGAAGCAACAACATGAAAAGCTAATGATATAACAGGCGAAAAACAATGAATTTTAATTGCTTCAAAAACAAACCAAATATTCTTACAACACTATCACCAAATCAGATTAATTATTAGATACTGACACAAAATATAATAATAAGACGCTGATACAATTTTCATATAAGCTGCTGTCAGCCTAAATAGGCCCGTGAAGATTTCTACTTTTGAGAATTCTAATAAGATTAGAAAATATATGAAACGTGACGAATCTCCAAGCCCAAAAATAAAGAAAATCTGATCGGACAATTCATCATTCAAAAGTTCAATCTTTTTTTCTTTTCAATTTTGAAATTAAAAATGGTTCGATAACTATTATTTAATATTTTCTACATTGACCATTCAAAGTTCAAAGGTTTTTCATCAATTTAATTTGAACAATAAGCAATACCTGTAACTTTATACATCAACATTATAACAAAAAAAACTTGAGTAGGTAAGTCGAGGCACTTCATACCATTTTTTAAATGAAGTCAAAAGCAGTTAGGCTATTAGTAATTACTTGTTCTTCATCTCGTTGTTTTATTAAAATTTGGGTGTTTGTTTACATAACTTTGGCTTTTTTGTTTGAAGCTTCTTGGACAGGAACTTGACTTTTACAGTAACTTTTGAGGTAGAAGTCCCCAAATAATGCAAAGAAGATAACTCCTTGGAAAAAGACAAATATAGTGAGTGAAACCGAATGATCACATCCCAGTAAAACCATAACAAACATATAAACCATGTACACCATGAACTGGGACTGAAATGAAATACATGATCTGATTAATGATAAAGTTGAGTTGTTAAATGTGAAGAACTTAGAATATGCTATAAATAAATTAAAAAGTTGAATGTTATTTTGTGACGCTAAAATGGTACTTTCCTTACTCCTGAAAAATTACCAATAACCCTTTTACAAGTATGATACGGGAATACTTTCTTAGAAAAGTAATTTTAAAGGGTGAGGTAAAACAATCAACTATATTTGATTTGTCAATTGCACGCCGAAGAAAAAAGATGACGTCAAAGTTGTACAGAATCAGGGGTGGGGAATTTCCCTTCCTGAACTGCAAAAAAAAAATCAAATGTGCGTAATTCTTCTTCTAGTGCTAATCACAATAGTGTGTACGTAGGAAGACATTACAAAATAAGGTGACTAGGTTTTGCTTAGATAAGTCTTCAAAAGTTGGGTTTTACGCCTTCGAAAATGTGTTGATCAAAATGATCTTGTATTTGGATGCGTCACTCCTCAAAGGACCAGATGGCATCATACATGACATTCTCCGGTCCTTTGAAGATCTTTTACTGTTGAGTCAAATATGACGCCACCTGGTCCTCTGAGTAATCAAGTAAAACCTGGGTTTTCTTGTGTAAAGTCCACCCGCGTGTCTCTGTCTTTTTGTTACGCATGAATTTGAAAAAAACAAACGTAGCTGGTAATTTGTAACAATTGGCTTGAATGTACTTGTTCGCAATCACTTAATTTTAAAAAAAACAACAACAAAACCTGGCTATTATAGTTGAAATTATGCGTTTCACTTACCATTTGTAGTAAGGTAATATATTTCTTCCACCACAAAATATAATTTTTAATTGGTTCACCCAAAAGTGACAGTCCATAATACGAGTACATGACAACATGGACAAATGGATTAACTACCATAATTACAACTAGTTGCTCTCCTGTAAAATGACGAGTATTTGGGTATTTGGAGAACTTGTTGGAAAATATTCATATTATAAACTGACCTGCAGAATATTTCATGCAATACCAAGAGAATATAACCATGGAGAAGTGATGGTATAGGTGCAAGAAAGAAATTTGAGATTCTTTTTTACGAAGAACGATAAATACCTATAAAGTATAAATAAATAAAAGAAAAATGTTATTTGAGATTTTACTGACTGAATTTAAAATTATCTAAAGATTTTAACTTGGCGATTGTTTGGTTACAGTGTATCTAAGATTATCTAAATGCATTTTCTACTAATCCTTCCAAAGTTACAACTAATACGTAGAATCATTATAATTCATTCATTGTAAGCTTTTATTCAACTTCTATCACATCGTATAATTGAAGTCCGTGAAAATTAGTACTATTTTCTCGCAATATTTCAACTTTCCTACTATTAGAAGCTACTCGTAGTTGAATTCAAGTGAGTAGACTATATTCATACAAATCAGAAATTTTTCTTCTAAAGAATGAATTTATAGGTACCTATACCTACTTACTTTTTTTATTATATTTTGTATATGTTTTGAAATGCTTACCGTATCGATTAAATCTACCAGTTTCGAAATTAGAAACATCCGACCTCCCATTATACCCTGTAACATTATGAAATTAATTATTTAAAAATTAGTATTTTTGTTCAATTCCTATTTCATACATGAAAATATTTATTTTCATATGTGATGCGATCTGAGATACCATACACAAACCCGGGATTCTTGATTTTGAGTTTTTTATTTTATTCGATAGAGGAGACAAATACTAGTACCTATTAAAAAAAAAATCATCCAAAAAAATCAATTAGACGCCGAGTTATAGCGTCTTTACATTTGAAAGCTGAAAAAGTCATTTTTGAGAAAATGGACTTGAACATTAAAAAAAAAAAATTAGTTAAATTCCAATAAAGTGATGATAAACTTTTTTCTTGTGAACCGAGCAGTCTGGGGGAGAGGAAGAGAACTGGGAAAAACTGCATGAAGAATATTTTGTTATTATGTTGCGCCCAGCACCGGTTTTGTGTATGGTTTCTTATACTGCGATGTTATACAAACAATTTGACTGCATTCAGCGTAGAACACACGTGCGGGTCTACCACATTCACAAAAATTGTGCAGGACAACCACTCTTTCCGTTTCTGTTGAAACTGAAAACTGACATTTTTGACCACACCCGCTTCATATCGCTGTAACCCGTTTTCAAGTTTCCCGGGTTTTTGTATGGTTTCTCAGATCGCATCACAAATATTACTCTCGACCACAGATGATTTTGGCTCGGATCCATCGGATGGCATGCATGATTTTTCATATAGTCTATTGAATCAGGTAACAAGCCCTTTAAAATGTTTAAGACGGTATAAAAATTACAATTCATCAGCTTACAATAGAAGAGTACCTAAAAAAATTTAATAAGTATCTGAAATTACCAAATAAACCATCTGAGCATTAGTCACCACCTGGTATATGTTGTATAAAAACATAATGACTTTCAAATCCATAGGTTTTCTACTTTTCCAAAATTTCAAATCGATGTAAATGAAAGATATGTAACTGAGTAGAACCAAAATTACAGGCCATGCGTTGTTAATGTAGTACCAAGACTCGATTTCTCTTCCTAAAAATGATTTGAAAATATTTTATTTGTAGGTACTTGAAATGAAGATACGATATTAACTGAAAAAACAATTATATTTTCTATATGAATCATAAATATAATTCTAGCGTACCAGGGAGTAACAGAAGAAGTCAAAAATTATATTTTTTGAAAAGGTATTTTTAGGATGAAAAAGTGGTGTAGTTTGAACAGCTTTTGGTGTTTCCAAAATGTTTTTTTGTTCTCAACTCTTCAAAAGAGAGTCTAGTTATAGTTTCAATATACCAAAATAATTATAAAGGGTAGTTTTTTTTCTCGACCTTGAAAAACTACTCTTGAAAAAATGATTTTTGACTTTTATTGTTCCTCCCTGGCGCGTTAAAATTATTATCGCCATTAACAATTATTAATACCATAAGCAGACTTGACCAAAAATGTTTGGGCGGGCTAAAAATATTTTTAAAGGTCATTAAATTTTCTTGATGGAAAAAAAAAGACTATGGAAGGCAAAATTTTTTCATTTTTTCCTCGAAATTGTGAGGCTAATTAGATTTTCTCGGGGGTGGGGGGGGGGCTAATCTCAGCTCTGGGCGGGCGTAGCCCCCCTGTCACCCCTCAAAGTCCGCCTATGATTAATACAGTAAGATCGGGATCATAAATTAGGCTACTTACTTGCTTCCTCATAATAGTTTTTGGAAGTAGTAAAACTGAAATCTAAAACAAAATGAATAAATTCAATTTGGATGTAAAATCGTATTAAGTATGAATCCAATTGGATCAACATAAGTTTCATTAAGAAAGACTCTAACCCAAACACTCAGATGACAGCAGCATGATTCGCGGTATAAAAACTGTAACTAGTTAACATTTGTATAATGTACGAATATGACTACGTATTTAATGGATAGACAATATAGTATTGATTTAATTTGATGGAATAGTGTAAAAAACAGTCATTAATTACAACTGATGTTCTATTCATCTATATTTATCGATATTTCAAAATAGTCGAAAGCGTTCAGCATTATCATTCAGCGATGTTAATGCATTATATTGTGTTATCCTTTATTTTAAGAAATTTTCATTTAAAAATACATAACTGACCTTGTTGTGTGAAAACACATTTTTGACCTCAAAAAGACGGTTGCTATCACCTACTTGTATATGGGTGATTCTCCCAATAACAGAAAAACTGCTGAAATCATTGTTTGTGCTCCATAAATAAACCTTTTCAAACTATTATTTTTTTTTTTCTTAAATACCTAATGATCTCCTTTAAAATATACAATAATTCCTTCTTTTTTTCCCCCACCTCACCAAAATTAAGGAGAGCACTCGAATAGGATAATATTTGGATGTAATCACTTTGGTTTTCAATCATTATCCACATTTTTGATGGTATAATAATTTTTTTTCAAATTGAACAAAATGATTCCTAGGGAGAGGTACCTAGTCCAAATAAATTAATGGTATTAGTTAAAATTTAGGATGCATGAATATTAATATGGGGAGAGTCAAAGTCTTGTAATCAGTTTTTTTCCATAGTAGTGAAGTAAATTTAAGTCATTCTGGAATAATTGCACTGAAATATTTACAATTTCTCAACGTTCTTAGCAAATTAATTTTTTTGGCAAATGCAAATCTTCTTTTTAGATTTGCAGACGTAGAACATGCAGTTGACTTTTTCAAACTGCACATAACAGTAATTTTTCACGAAGGAACTTATTTAAAAAAAGTTTGATTCAGTTCGAATATTTCGGAAAATAATACATTGATGTGTCTTGACACGAACTGATAGGTACGAATAACAAGTAATTACTTCAAGTTTTGGCTAACTTCCATCAATTTATTTTTCTGGAATATTATTCTCCTCGTGTCAACCTTTACCAAATCAGATTAGTTTAATACTTCGAATTCAATATAATCAAATCCAAAATTCGTCAATAACAAAAATACATAATACAGGAGTTTAACCGATTAGTTTCGGTTCATTGGTCTAGGGTATGCTTTTATTACTCGATGGAATTCCCTAAAGAGAAAATGTAAGACTACTTAAAAACGTTCATTGCTTAGCATTATGCGAGTAGGTATAATGTAGGAGGGTGATTCTCCTAATAACACGAAAATTGCAGTAATCACCATTTGTGCTCCATAAATAAACATTTTGAAGGTATATATATTTTTTTTGTTAGTAGCTAATGACCTCCTTTAAAATATATGTACAATGATTTCTTTTTTACCCCTACCTCACCAAAATTAAGGAGAGCACGCAAATAGGGTAAAATTTCCATGGTAGTGGATGTAATCACATTGGTTTTTCAATCATTATCTACATTTTTGATGGTATAGTAATTTTTTTCAAATTGAACCAAATGATTCCTAGGGAGAGATACCTTGTCCAAATAAATTAATGGTATGAGTTAAAAGTTAGGATGCATGAATATTAATATGGGGAGAGTCAAAGTCTTGTAATCAGTTTTTTTCCATGGTAGTGGAGAAAATTTAAGTCATCCTGGAATAATTGCACTGAAATATTTACAATGATGAAATATAATCTAAGTGGTTTATTTTGATACATGTGAAAGTAATCAAGCAAAAAAAATCTTTTTTTCAGAATATTGAGAAGCTATTAATAAATTTTCATCAAAAATGTGTCTTATAAAAGCTTGATGCTCCATGGTAGTGGATGCTGATACTACAGTGAGCCAAAATCTGATAAGTTCAATAAACATTTTTTCTATAATGATTGACACCCCTAACAACAAATTCAGAGTGTATTTGTTCAGATTAGTTATGTTGGGTTTCTCAGAATTAAAATACTTGTCAATTTTCCATGGTGTGAAGATTTTTTTTCCATGGTAGTGTCAAATCCTATTATTATAAACAACACAATGGAAAATGTGACACCACTGTGGAAAATATGCATATTTTTATCAACTTGTCAGTTAGTGATGGAACTAGGAGGAGGTTTAGTGAGGCAATAGCCCTCCACCGCAAAAAATTCACCCCCACCCCCCAAAAAAACACTTTTCACCAAAATAATTTGTAGTAAAAATTTCTGGCTAAAATTTAATTAGTCTATAAAAAAATCCAAAAATATTTGAAAAATGGTCAAAGAAGACATTAATTTGATTTAAACAATGTGTAATATTTCAAGTCACTACTATGGAATTCCATCGTAGTGTGCCCGAAGTATCCCCTCTACCCCCTGTGGTGAGAATCAAGCTCAACCATTGTTTGGTACGTATTCAGGAACACACCCACTACTATTTCCACATAAAAAAATATAAAAAAATACATGTTCAAAATTTTCAACAAAAAAATAGTCAATTTTCGACTTATTGGGAGAATCACCCATATAGGTACGTATATGTAGTGATAGGTACTTTTGAATCATACTCGTTAAGTCAGTGAAAAATATCTGATGATCTTTCACAAATGCACTTACCTTGATTAGGGCTAACAATTACTGACATTTTTCTGGAGATTTTTCTGCAAGTCAAAAATAAATTTTGATTATTAGTTTTACTGGGGACTTTAATTTTGTAAGAAATTATGAATCCTTAAATTAGTTATACTATTGAAAATGCAACGGCACTAATACACGATACGTACAGGAAATGTTTCGACAAGCTTCTCTTACAATCTAATTCTGCTTTTGCGAAAAATAAATTGACCAATTTTCCGTCTTCTTTCGAGTTGCTCCTCCTTTCCTAGTCCTTAAATATACATCAGACCCACCAAAGACGAAATTTCATGGAAAAAATATTGATGAATTCGAATATATCGGACATACAGTGGCGAGTTATGTAATGGTTTTTAAAAGTAGTTCTCCAATATTCTATACGAGTAAAATGTAAAAGTAGTTGACTAAAATTTTTTTCTCTTCAATATTATGAATCATAAGTGTAGGAAAGTCCTTAAATAAATGTACACTAAGCAAGTGAGTGATGATGACACTTTTTTTTACTTTTCAGCCAAGTACCAATGAACTATATTTACACCGTGAAATTCTATAAAACTATTATTTAAAGCACGCACAAAACAATTGAAGCAAATAAAAATCTCAAAACCATCACTACCTATTTCATTTAACTATCGTTTAAATTGTAACACTTCAATTAAATTATTCATTTAATCTTATGTGTTAATTATCTGTAATAAGAGTTGAAATAATAAAAATTACCTAATGAAACACTTCCGAATTACAAATTTGAAAATAGGTATAACGTTTCCTTATTAAGCTTTAAGGCGAACTATTGCAATTCTGATGGATGACTATAGTTAAATATGAATTTAGGGAGAAATGATTCATTATTTACAAACAAGTTACCTATTTTTACAGCTAGTTAGGACACTTTAGTGGTGGGAGAGGGGGAAATAAAGTAATAGTACTCTTATTATGTATAAGCAAAAAGCTGTATTTTGCGATGTATCAAATTCCATAACTAAAATCGCGTTAATGGAGACTTAAAATGTTATTCGGAGAATTTTCTTGCTCATTTTACTTCAAACTTGACTATCTTGTGTTAATAGTTTTCAAAAAAACACAATTTGTGTTTTTGTCCTGGGTGATTCTCCCAATAAGTCGAAAATTGACAATTTTTTTTGAAAATTTCGAATATGTATTTTTTAATTTTTTTATGTGGAAGTAATAGTGGGTGTGTCCCTGAATACGTACCCAAGATTTGCTGAGCTTGATTCTCACCACAGGGGGCGGGGGTATACCTTCCGGCACACTACGATGGAATTCCATAGTAGTGACTTGAAATATTACACATTGTTTTGATCAAATTAATGTCTTCTTTGACTATTTTCCAAATATTTTTGGTGTTTTCTACAGACTAATTAAATTTTAGCCAGATATTTTTACTACAAATTATTTTGGTGGGTGGGGTAAATTTTTTTCGGTGGAGGGGTATTGCCTCACTAAACCTCCTAGTTCCATCACTAACTGACAAGTTGACAAAAATATGCATATTTTCCACAGTGGTGTCACATTTTCCATTGTGGTGTTTATAATAATAGGATTTGACACTACCATCGAAAAAAAATCTTCTCAACACTATGGAAAATTGACAAGTATTTTCATTATGAGAGACTCAACATATCTAGTCTGAGGAAATTCACTCCGGATTTGTTGTTGGGGGTATTGTTCAATATAGAAAAAGTTTTTATTGGACTTCTCAGATTTTGGCTCACTGTAGTATGAGCATCCACTACCAGTGCGGTATTACCTGCAAGGCACGTGCCTCGGGCGCCAAATTTACAGCAATTTAAAAAACAAAAAAAAAGAGGAGGGAGGAAAAAATCAATTTGTACGTAGGTACTGAATCAAAACAAAACTGCAAGACAAAAATAATATGAAGACGAATAATGAAACCACCCCACCCCCCTATCCCTTATAAGGCTGGCACAGGGGCGCCAAAAATTTGGCTCTCTCAAGGTGCCAGAACCCTTAATCCGCCACTGTCCCCTACCATGGAGCATTAAGAAATTATAATACACATTTTTGATGAAAATTTATTAATAGCTTCTTTATATTCAGAAAAAAAGTTTTTTCGGCTTGATTACTTTCATATGCATCAAAATAAACCACTTAGATTATATTTCATCATTGTAAATACTTCAGTGCCATTATTCCAGGATGACTTAAATTTTCTCCACTACCATGGAAAAAAAATAATTACATAACTCTGACTCACCCTATATTAATGTTCATGCATCCTGAATTTTGACCAATACCATTAATTTATTTGTAGAAGGTATCTCTCCCTAGGAATCATTTTGTTCAATTTGAAAAAAATTACTATAGGTACCATCAAAAATGTAAATAATGATTGGAAAACCAATGTGATTACATCCACTACCATGGAAATTGTACCCTATTTGAGTGCTCTCCTAAATTTTGGTTAGATAGGGGTAAAAAAGAAATTATTGTACATATATTTTAAAGGAGGTCATTAGCTATTTAACAACAAAAAAATAGTTTCAGAACGTTTATTTATAGAGCACATAATATGGTGATTACTGCAATTTTCATGTTATTGGGAGAATCACTCTACATTATACTCGCATAATGCTAAGCAAATGAACGTTTTTGAGTAGTCTTACATTTTCTCGTTACGGAATTGCATCGTAGTAAAAGGATACCCTAGACCAATGAAACGAAACTAACCGGTTAAACTCCTGTATTATGCATTTTTATTCTTGACGAATTTTGAATTTCATTCAATTAAATTTGAAGTATTAAACTAATTCGATAAGGTGAAGGTTGACACGGAGGATAATGATATTCCAGAAAAATAAATTGATGGAAGTTAGCCAAAACTTGAAGTACTTGTTACTCGTACCTATCAGTTCATGTCATCAATTTGTTATTTTCTGAAATATTCGAACTGAATCAAATTTTTTTAAAATAAGTTCATTCATGAAAAATTACTGTTATGTGCAGATTGAAAAAGTCAACTGCATGTTCTACGTCTGCAAATCTAAAAAGAAGATATGCATTTGCCAAAAAAATTAATTTGTTTAAAACATTGAGAAAATTCCATGATTAGGTATCGGATTTATATGCTCTAAAAAATGGAAATTATGCGCATATGATATGTGTTTAAAATTTGAGTATGCATATTTTTTTTAAAAATATACGAAAAATATGCAAAATATGAATATTGGTATCGTTTTAATCAGCTAACTGAGCTAAAGCTAAATTTGTCCTTCGTACCAATTAATAATTTAAGATACAATCTCTGAATGAACGAAACAAGAAAACAATTTTATTGAGTAATTATTAATTTTAAAATGTCGTTTTGGTATAAAATCTTGATACTAACATCACAATTCATGATTACATTAAAGATCAGATCACAAATTGAAGTATGAAAATAGTAATTCGTGAAATATGCATGAATTTTTGTGAAATATGTCAAAATATGCTACCTATACCTCAAATATGCGAAATATGTGAAAACAAATTGGGCTTATTTTAATCAGAATGGCGTGAAACGAAAAACTATCTGACTCTCATCCTTTCATGAGAATTACAAAAAAATATGCGTTTTCATATAAATCCGATCCCTATACGAGTAAAATGTAAAAGTAGTTGACTAAAATTTTTTTCCATTCAATATTATAAATCATAAGTGTAGGAAAGTCCTTAAATAAATGTGCACTAAGCGAGTGATGATGACTTTTTTTTTTTGTTTCCTTTCAGCTAAATACCAATGAACTATATTTACACCGTGAAATTCTATAAAACCATTATTTAAAGCACGCACAAAAAAATTGAAGCAAATAAAAATCTCAAAACCATCACTACCTATTTCATTTAACTATCGTTTAAATTCAATTAAATTATTCATTTAATCTTATGTGTTAGTTATCTGTAATAAGAGTTGAAATATTAAAAAATTACCGAATGAAACACGGCCAAATTACAAATTCGAAAATAGGTATAACATCTCTTGAGCTTTAAGGCCAACTATTGCAATTCTGATGGATGACTGTACTTAAATATGAATTTAGGGTGAAATGGTTCATTGTTTACCGACAAGGTACCTATTTTTACACCTAGTTAACACACTTTAGGGGGCGAGGGGGGAATGAAGCATTAGTAGGCCTACTCGTATTATGTATAAGCAAAAAGCTATATTTTACGGTGTATCAACTTCCATAACTAAAATCGCAAGAGTGGGAGTGGAGACTTAATATGTTATTCGAAGTATTTTCTTCCTCACTCAACTTCAAACTTGACTATCTTGTTTTAATAGTTTTCAAAAAAACATAATTTGTATTTTTGTCCTACATTATAATAGCATAATGCTAAGCAAATGAAAGTTTTCAAGTAGTCTTACATTTTTTCGTTACGGAATTCCATCGAGTAGTAAAAGCATACCCAGACCAGTGAAACGAAACCAACCGGTTAAACTCCTGTATTATATGTACATTTTTTTATTGATGAATTTTGGATTTGATTCAATTAAATTTGAAGTATTGATAGTGTGAAGGTTGATACGGAAGACAATGATATTCCAGAAAAATAAATTGATGGAAGTTAGCCAAAACTTGAAGTATCTACTTGTTACTCGTACCTATCAGATCGTGTAAAGTGACATCAATGTATTATTTTCAGAAATATTCGAACTGAATCAAATTTTTTTTAAATAAGTTCCTTCATGAATAAGTACTCTTATGGGCAGTTTGAAAAAGTTAACTGCATGTTGTACGTCTTGCATTTGCCAAAAAAATCAATTTGGTAAGAACATTGAGAAAATGCCATGACAATAATGGCAGTACCGTCGAAAGGGGTGACTTTACATTCAAGGGGCGACTTGACCTACTTCGTTTTAGCCCGATAAATTAATATGCCAGGCAAAAATTAAAATCGAAATACGATTTGGATAGAAGCGGGTAGGAGGAAAAGAAGAAAAAGATCGCCGCCCCTACCTCACTTCACCCAGTAACAGAACAAGAAAATAAAGCGGCATGGTTTTTTTCATTTTTCTTATTCGTCTTTTCTTTTTGACCACAGGCACTCAAAATATTCAACTCACACGGTTAAAGTTGGTACTTGACTAGTTTCTTTTCAATCGTATGTCTGAGTACAAAAATCCTCAAATTTTGCCTTCCACCCATCAATAACCCGTCAATAACTAATTAATGGGTAAAGTCGACCCATTGAGGGGTGACTTTACACAAATTTTTTGAAAAATCATAAAAAATAGAAGGAAGGCTGAAAACTCAAACTTTTTTTCACAAATGTGTTGAGAAATGTTGGACCAAAATTTTAAAACCAAATTCACTTCAGTAGCTTGAAAATTGGAGGAGTTTTTAAAGGACAAAGTTGAAAAACATAAAAAAAGTGTGTAAAGTCCACACTCGACGGAATGTATCTATAATCGAACTGAATTCTGTAATGACGAATATCGGAGGTAGATAGTAACAAAATAGAAAAAATAGAAAATTAATGAGAATGCCACAAGGTCGAGATAATAATCATTTTACTTTTCAATTGGCTGGAATTACAAGATGAGATTTCTGAGAAAAAAAAATTATAGGCTTAATCCAACTAAATCATTGCTCTCATCTACCAAGAGAGCGTGGAAATTTGAAAAAAGATTGCCTGCCAAGGTCATATATTCCACCTAGCGCATTATAATATACGAGGCGCGCTCAGGGAAACCATACATTGAAATCCAGAAAAAGCAAAAAAAAATAAAAAAATCTAAGAACTATTTTTTTATTTCATTGCTTCAAAATGTATTTTTTGGGCTCTTTCCAATGAGCTAGTTTTTATGATTTCCGAAATTGCTCATTTTTCAATGTTTAAATCGTTCTAGAACAGCAAATTTCAATCGGAGCTGCTTAAATTGATTTGTGTAAAAGCTCTTGATGTGTTCTACAAGCTCCACAAAAAATATTTTTTTTGGCGACTCAATATATGGTTTCTCTGAGCGCGCCTCATATAATGTTATTGAAGCTTAATAATAATAATTCAAGTCATTTGGTTTGTGTTTGGAAGGTGGTGTAGGTACTTAAATTTCTGAATGAATATCTTTTTATTAGCAGGTTGTCGACAGAAAACCTCCTATTAATTTTGATCTGACTTTCAAAAATAGGCACGAGACCATATCATTATTCAAAAGTAACAATTTATTAAGTTTTCATTTTACAAAAAAGGATTTATAACTATAATATTTATATATGTATATGTATGTATAAACAATGTACATTAAAATAAATTCATCATTGAATTCACTTATTTTGTAAAGAAAAAGAAGAACGAAAACATTGTAGGTAGCACAAAACATAACAATTAATATTGTAAACAAAACTTAGAAATTAAAAATAACGATGAAATACCAACTAAAAAATAACAAACAATTTTTCAATCGCAACAATATTGCATTTCATTTTTTCTTCTTTTTCTTATTCTTTCAATCGTAACATTTTTCATTATTTCAAAAATAAATACGAAAAAAATTGAGGAACTAAAAGGATTGAAACTAATAAATACAAAAAAGAAAAATAAATGAAAAAATAAGAGAAATAAAGAAAAAATAAATAAACAACAACATAAAATACTAAAAAAAAGAAAGAAAAAAATGTACAGAAGTCTACAAAAATAATCGAAATTCTCAATTTTGTAGATGTTTTAAGATATGTTGGAAAGAAATAATGAAAATTGAAAATATTATCGACACTGTTGAAGTTGAAGAAAGTAACGAGAAAATTATACAAAGCATAACGAAGAACAGAAATTGTAACTGAATAAAATATACAGAGTAATATTTTACACACTAAAATTTGGAAAAAATCAATCGTATTCTGCTATTGCCACTTTGTGTCAATGAAAACAAATAAATCCCAATATTGAAAAGAAGAAAAAAATGTTTTTCTTTGTTTCCGTATTCGACATATTTCAGAAAATAAAAAATTTTGTACAGCAGACATCACAGAATGTAGAGACGAGTGAAGGTACATTTAGAACGAAAAAAAAAAAAAAAAAAAAAGGAAAAAAAGACACAAAATAAATAAAAATTTGTACAACAAATATGAAAAATCTAGGCATCGTTAATTGAGCAAATAGGGTTATCAAAGAAAAAGAAAAAACACATCCATTAAAATAAATAAGGTGGGGCAAGGCGTACATGTGAATTTAATTGGCCAAAAAAACGTCTAGACAAAAAATATGTTTTTCAAAAACGGAGATGTATAAGATGCACATGAATTCGGGTCACAAGAATGCACAAGCACATCAACTTTCAGAATCTGCAGATAAGAATTTCAAAAAACTCATTGGCAAATGGATATCAAATGACATGAGACCAGCTGACAGGTGAAAAAATCGTGTCATTTCATTCAACGTTGCAATCAGAAAAGAATCAAATACAAGCAAAAATTATAACGGATCAATGCGAGAAATTACGTACAACTAAAATATATATCGTATTGAGGATGGATAATTAAAACATTTCAAACTAGTTAACTTCAACATTTGGGCAATCTTTGGAAACAACACAAAAACTGAGCATGCTAATTACACAGTTTTTTCATATTCAGTCAACATATGCCTGAAACCTTATTAAATACAATTTCCAGCTACTCTACAGTAACAAAAAGAAGAGGGTAATTTTTCTTTCTAAAAAATGAGGAAGAAAGTTCCATAATACAAAAATAAGCTCGTAATAAATATCAAAATATCCGAACATGTTTCCATTACCGTTTTTCTGACTAAAAAAGAAAGGGAAAAGAAATGTAAACCAAAGCTTAAAAATAATCTGGTTAAGTACAAGAATGTAATTTTTTTAACAATTATTAAAATATGTATTTCTACCCATGCGTGAGTAATTGTAAGTATAGAAAATAAATCAAAGATACTATTTGTTTTTTTTTGTAAATGGTACAAAATATAACAATTATGTCGGTGTAAAGCTAATTTTTGAAAATGATGCGAAACACGATCAGGCAAAAAAGAAAACGTTTTCAGAAAAATACACGTTATATAAATAAATAAAAAAAGTTATCCAGTTATTCTTTTTTTTCTTAATAATGAGACAGGTAACATATCTGTAATCAGCTTCGACAAAATAACGTACAATACTCCATCTTTTTATAGTCCGTTCATTCTAACTTAAGTCATCCCAATATGGTGATATGAATGGAGAAATAAAGGCAATTATTCACAATATTATTAATCAGAGAAATATTTTTATTCAATTAGATCACTATTAGTTTGCTTAGTTTTATTATTTTAAGGGTTAATGATTGAAAATTAGGATTACTCTGGCGATGAACTGATTGACCCTTTCAAAAAAAAAAATAATGCTAAATGAAAAGGAAATATAGGAAAACAAATAATTCGGAGAAAAATTTTTTTAAATAGTTCCGATTTTATTATTTTTATTTTTTAGTTTTTTTAGCACAAAAAATTCCGAGGTCAACACGAATTACATTGTGTACAGAGAGAAATAATCTACCTTAATGTACGGACATTAAAAAATGGTAAAATAAGACATTTATCATTTGCATACGGTAAGTACCCTAATATTTTTTACTCATAGCATAAAAGTATAATTGTATCCGAATAACCTATCCTGGAAAATGAGACGAAAAATGAAAATAAATAAATAACGTACAAATAAACAATCCATAACAAAAATCTGGTATTCATACAGACGACAAAAGGGTCTCACAAAACAACCAGTGCTGCAGAACATGATAAAAAAATTATATTTCAAAAAAATAAGTCCGCGTAAAAAATACACATCTCAGACTGTCTTTAACAAAATGTAACACAAACGATCATAACAAAATACCAATAGTCGCTCAAAAAGTTGTACGAAAAAAAAAAAAAAAACACACGACGATACAGTATAGTCGGAGAAATTTGCACAGATCGAAAAAACTAAAACTACAAAAATTAACTTTAAACAGAAGCACCTTTTTTTTTCTTTTTCTCAAGAACATTGCCCCATTCTAATGGTAGAATATAATTTGTTTCTATCTATAAATACCCTCCCCTCCTCCCTAACCCACGAAAAAACTCAGTACTTTCATATTCGGAGACAGACCCGATATAATAAACCTTACAAAAAATAAAAAACATATTCTCACAATTTTTCCAACATGAAAACTTGAATAGCAAATAACGAAATAAAACATACGTTATTCAACAGTAGAGATCAAACAAAACAAACTTTTAAATAAGATCGGTATAACAAATGAAAAGAAAGAAAAAAAAAAAAGAGAAAAAACAAAACGTAATAGTAATATTATAGTTATAAAATAAATATTTTCAAGTCTAAATAGAAAAAAGAAGAAAAAAACAAATTATTCAGATAATAACTTCTGAAGTAACGATGACTTTTCACCACCGCTAACGCTGCCCATGCTGTTCATACTATTGGGATTACCCCCAATGTTCGATCGCATCACATCATCCAGACTAGGCTGTAAAAAAAAATAAAAATAAAAATCATCACTACTCGTATTCTCCATAATTATGGCGATAGGTAAACAATTCCAGCAGAGTATTTTATTAAGAAAAATAAAAAATACTATCTTAATAAATAAACAGCAGGTATGTTGGATGACCTGTGATGAGTATTACATCGATGTAATCTACTGAAAAGTACTTTTTCATACATCGTATGAAAACTGTTTGAAGTAAAAAATGAACATTTTTTCGTACAGTCTATACTTTATTTTATAATATTAGATTTCGACGAATTGGTTTTTTATTTTGAGTGTTACAAAATTTTATTAATGTACCTACTGTATTTTATTTATTTATAATTTATTATAAATTATCAATAACTAGAGATTTATTTTCATTTATTGTATTATCAATATTAATTATTTTTTAATTTAGAGATTAATATCGATTAAATATAAATATATATTTAAACCAATTATCGTCATAATTTTTTCATTTGTTTTTCAAATACATAACAATAATTAGAAGGACCTCGCGATTCCATATACCCGTGATAAAATTCAAAACGGACTTTAGGATGAAAATAGATTTTCCATTATTAATTATTATAGTATACTATCATTTTCACCTCGAAATTCTTCGTAGATTTTACTACGAGTAAATCATTCTTTAAAATGAGAAAATTAGGCATAGGATTTTTTTTTTAAAGTTTCTATTACACTCATTTCAAACTGACATCAATTTAATATTGATAAAAACCGAGGATATGATTCGAGTCAGAGTAAAATATTACAAACCCGGTAGTGACTTTCAAATATTCGAACTGTTTCCTTTCATTTATTTTAAAATTACGAGTCAACAACATTTCGAAATGATCCATGCTTCAAGTTTGGGTTGTCGTGAATTTAATTGATGAAAAAATAAATAGATCTTTAATAAATATATTTTTGACAGACTACAATAACAGAAAATGTATTAATTTAGGGCGGAGCTATGTAACTATTTTTTTTTTTTTCAACTATAACTTCATTGTCGTTTTGGAAAAGAACTTCAATTAGATTTGTCTCGTTTACCACATTTCGTAATATCACCAAACTCTCCTACCTATACGACTATAAAATAACAAAATAACATTATAACGAGTCCATTTCATACGGATATTTAGATCTTCAAATTTGAAATTTCATTTTAACGTAAACCAATTTCTTTCAATATAAATTGTAATCCGGCATGATATTTGTAGTGAATATAATATTGTGTATTTAACCACCATAATTTGAAACAAAAATTTTAAAAACCACTTACTCTGCCAGGAAGTCCTGTCGAAGGTGAACCCTCGCTGCCATCGCCGCTCAGGTTTCCCCATCGTTGAGGATCATTTTCTGTAGACATAGAACGAAGCATAACGAAAATACACAGGTTAGAACTCATCGAAGCCGACATAATAGCGTGGTTTATACGAAAATAGGCACTAGCAACTTGAAAAACCCGAGTTTAGTTCAAATGGGAAAATAAAACTCCCAAAATTCGATCTGTGAAGTAAATTCATTCGTGTACGGTCACACGTGAATGGATGAATGAATGAATGCATAAATAAATAAATAAACAAATAAATAAATAAAAAAAAAAGCGAAATTGCAAAATGCATAATAATTATTCTAGAATTTGGGGACTATGAAATGAAAAACTACGAGTACGAGCTCGTGTCTAATGCCTGAAATGTTTTCGGCCGTCATTTCGAATTTTCTTACCCACATAATATTGTAATATGTCAGAAACATAACGTCGGTGGTCTGCTAAATACCTCCTACACGTATGTGGTGAAAATTTTGAAAATCGAGTTTTCGGGTTCGTTGAATTTCTCTATTCAAGAGAAATCCAATAAGCCCAAACACGTAACTTTTTAAAATTTCATCACATAGAAGGTACACATATTTATCAGACATGGTGGAAAAATATTCGAAATTAGGTACAAAACGTCCTAGTGACAAAAAGCTTGAGGAGTTTTATCGTAGCATTGAAAACATAGCACAGAATGGACGCAGGAGACGTTTCAACAATTTAGGGCTAATTTTAGCATTATGAATGAGGAGGTTCAGAAAACTTCTGATACATGTATCAAGTACCTACATATATAGAATCAGTTGTGCTCTACAATACTAAAAAAAATAAATTTTTCTCATTAAACAGACTCGTTTAAACCGGGACAAGAATATCAACATTCTTGTAAAATTACCCATTTATTATCACACCACTCAACACAACTATCAATTTTTCATTAATGCCTTGCTTAAAGTGAGTCACAAACAAAAATGACAGGGTAAAATTTCCCTCGATGCCAAGTCGAGATTAGAAATTCGATTTAGAAAACTACGAAGATATAACCCCAAGCACGGACTCTACGAAATAAACGACGCGTACGCATACTATTTGCATGCAGAACGGCACGAGAATACTGACCATGTTGTGGCATTTCAAATGAAAGTCCCAGCGATTCGAGATCCATCGGCTGATTTGATTGGACTTGGAGCGGTACACTTTGCTGTCGAGAATCCACCAGAGCTCTGAGCGAGTTTCTTACGTATTCGCTATTGTTGGTATTATTATTACTAGCGTTATGAGGTCCTACGAATCAATCACAAACATATCGTTGAATAATCCGTCTCGTATAAAACAATACAATATAACAGATAAGAGAAATCATTCGAATAAGAAAAAAAAAAAAATAGATCGTAAATTAATATTGCCAAAAAAAATTTTCAATGTATGTGATCATACTGCAAAAGATGCACTCCATCTCATATTTTGTCATTCAATAACGTGGAAGTCACCCGAAAAAAAAAACTGTTTCTTTCTTCAAATTTGGTACCCGAAAATAAAAATCACCGACGAGGAATGATTCCTTTTTTTTTACACTCTGGTTTCACTTCTACAAATTTTATCGACAGTGTGCACACGGTGAGTTCTACACAAGTGCGATATCCAAAATATACGTAGGTAAATACCGACTGCTTATAAAAATCGATTTCAGTGATCGCGACTCCTGAAAATTTCATTTCACGTGCAAACATCCAGACAGACCTGTAGCCAGATTTCAGAACTAGCGGAGCCCCTAAAAGGCAACCGGGGTACGTAGTTCAAATCCAGTTAAGAGATCAATTTTTTTTTATTTTAATAATAATTTTTAGCAGATTTTCACTTGAAAACCTCCTTATTTGTTGTATTTGTTTGGGCTTAATTAGCAGTACGATGACATTTAGACTGATAAAAATGATTAACAGTACATTTTTTGTAGCTTGAGAACAACTGTTCATTGTCAAGCTACGAAAAATATAATGGCCATCATTTTCATCAGTCTAAATGTCATTATTATTCTGCTAATTATGCTCAAATAAATACAAAAAAATTAAAATTAATATTGAAAATTCAGATCTCTACCTGGAGTTGAACAACGACCCCCGGTTCACTGAACAGAAATTACGTAATGATATCGAGCGAGAGAAATTTATATGTGATGTTTACATACGATTTTCAATACTATTAACTTTTTCCATTACGATGAAATCGAAAATTCTTCTCTAAACCCCCCCCCCCCCCCCACAAATGTCAACAACTTTCCCATTCGTTAAGAAAGATAGCACATATGCGAGGGAGCTGTCTTTTAAATTTTCTTCTGGCTACAGACCTGCAAGATAATACTCGATTATTTTCTCATTTGTATTATTTACAAAAAAGAGAAAAAATTGAACAAAACACATAACAATCCATTAATGAACACATTCACATGATTCTCATTCAACCCATAGTTCATTCTGATCCATCATCTCTTGCCCCGAATCAAGGCCAAGTTATACCATTCTGGTTTCAATTACGTTCAGAGCTGAGCCAATTCTGTGGTTGATAATCATCTATGATTTCGAATAATTCAAAATCAAACTGTGATTGAAAAATATCGATATTCTGAAACGAAATTTCCAGCATGCGAGGTTTACAATAAGAATTCGCTCTCGTCTTCGACTTTTACTTCGCTCAATCAACCAATCGGTATAAAGCGATTTCATTTTTGATTACTATTTCTTTGATCAATAAAAGCGAAAACATAAGACAAAAGCAAACCCCACATTATAAACCTCATAATCATTTCTAAAAGTAAAAGTTTTTCTAACAAAACGACACCTATAGGTAGGGATCGGATTTATATGCTCTAAAAAGTGGAAAATATGCGCATATTAATATGCGCTTAAAATTTAAGTATGCATATTTTTTCCAAAAATATGCATGATTTTTTTAAAAATATACGAAAAATATGCAAAATATGAATATTGGTATCGTTTTACTAAGCTAACTGAGCTAAAGCTAAATTTGACCTTCATACCAATTACCTAATAATTTAAGATACAATTTCTGAATGAACGAAACAAGAAAACAATTTTATTGAGTAGGTAATTCTTAATTTTGAAATGTCGTTTTGGTATAAAATCTTGATACTAACATCACAATTAATGACTACATTAGAGATCAGATCACAAATTAAAGTATAAAAATAGTAATTCGTGAAATATGCATGAATTTTTGGGAAATATGTCGAAGTATGCAAATATACCTCACATATGCGAAATATGTGAAAACAAGTTAGGCTTATTTTAATCAGAATGACATGAAACGAAAAACTATCTGACTCTCACCCTTCCATGTGAATTACAAAAAACTATGCGTTTTCATATAAATCCGATCCCTACCTATAGGACATTAGTTAAAAGGTAGGGCTTGATTTGATTCAAAGTTCATTGACTTTATACCTTTCGTTTATCCAATATTTGACGTTCAAACTAGAATAGTATAACTGGACCTTGTAAGAAACTGAAGAGTACATAATAAGAAAATCAGCACGCTGTGCCATAAGGGCTTCATACGTTTTACGACTGAATGAATATAAATTTTCAACTGCTCGCGAGAAGTAAGGGTAAGGGCATACCGTACATGACGACATTCCAAAAGATAGTGGTCTGCATTAAATTTTTCTGACCTGGGACCTTACTTTTCAGCGTTTCTATAGAATTTTTACGGCCAGTCTCGTAATGCTAGTTCAATAATCAACACCGAGCTTCGGCCACCCACTGATTTCAACGATTTCAAGGCAACGACACATCAATCGGTTTCATAAAACTTGCCCTTGGACATTTAAAAATTTGGAAATGCTGTTTCATACCTCCGTGTCTTCAGCCGACAAAGAGGGAAATCCAAACCACTGTTTTAAACGATAAAAATACAGGAAAGCAAAGCTGTTTTCATTGTGTCTAGAGGGGTAGAGCTGCTGAGAAACTACTCCAGATGAGTAAACACAGACAGAAATTAGTTTTAATTTAGGCAGTATAAAACCCACAGTTCTTTTTTAATGAAATTTCTAACGATGCGCATTGCACACTATCCTTTATATTCACCTCGTGCAATATGAGTAACTCACCTTGTTATTGAGAATTAAAATAACTAGACGGACGTTAAAATAAATACCTATGTACTTCATCTTCGAGCAGTGAAAATACATTCATTCTGATATATCCAAAGGATGACATTGAATTCAAAATTAAAACAAAGAAATTTCGATCAGCGCTCTTCAGTGGCATGCACAGATTGAGGACATTCATAAATCTTAAAATCCTGTACATCAACATAATTATCGCTGGCACGTATCCAAAATCAGCTAGATCCCAAAAATATCATCAACCAATTTCGTACTCTCGGATAATGTTTTAGTACCTCGCAGTGCTAAATCGGAGCTGAAAAATAGCTGATGATTTTTCGACTACTTGGCAATTTTTGGATTTGAGCAGGCGATTTATATATTTCTCAAGGATTGAAAGAAAACATAACGTAGACTATGTAAAAAGGAAAAACAAAAACATATAAGAAAACATATAAAAACGATGTTAGTAACAAACAGATACAATTATACGTAGAAACAAGCAGCATGCACATACAAGGTTAGTTAAATACAAATCATGCAAAAATTAGTTAGTACTTGGTACGTAGGTACATACATCAAATGAATGTAACACTATAGAAGAATACTTGAATAGCAAACATGCAATTTTAAGGGGTGGGCGAGAAGGGAGGAAACTATAAAAACGTGAAAAATTACAGGGAGATTTATTGGTGTCAACTACCTCTGTGACTATTTTATACCTATAACAGGAGTGTTTTCAAATTCCAGTTTATGGTTAGAAGAAGATATACGCGGAAATATTGATTCGTTCATCAAGAAATATAGTGGATACATGAATAATATAATAAGCAAGTGATGGCAACATAGTGGCATGTGAACGAAGAGAAATAGCAGGTTTACGCGGGAACCCCTACAGAAATGTCAACTAACACGAACAAAGGTCAACAACAATAAAGTGTGAAAAAAAGGAGGGTGTGGAGTACCCAAATACATGAACGAAATTTGAAGCGCTAAAGTATATTATATTAGACTATACGGTTGCAACAGAAATTAATAACAGGGTCAGAAAGTTTCAAAAACTACTTCTGATTGTTAGAACCAATGGAAGTGCAAATTACAGATGAAATTAATTTACATTCCTCCCAAACTGTAACATGAGTTCGTTCCAGCATCAGAAAGGAGTTGGCAGAGGGCGAACAGTATATTAACAATTATAATAATCCTAATCCTAATCGAAAGATAAGAAGCCTAAATGAGTTATAATAGATCATATCAGCTGTTATTTTACGCAGACAATGATCAAAATTAGGATGGACATGTCAGTTGACTAAATTCACACGAACCTCTGAACATCTTGTTCGTTTATGGATATTGACATAATTAGATGAATCTTTCATAGATTCCAAATTGAAACCTAAATTTTCGGTTATGTATTCTCAAAGTATAGAGACTACCAATGGCTTTTAAAATTATTTTCGAATTTTATTTTTATTTAATATCGAAGTTTTACTTGGGATCATTGCACTACTGGTGACATTATTCAATTAACTTATAATTTCTCGAATTGAGAACCGTTTTTCAGTATTTTTTTTTCTTTCTAGAAACCGTCAATACTCATACCAATTTTCAACCCTTGAAAATCGTTGAAGAAAAATCGAAATTCCAAAAAGGTAATGGCAGTACACCTCCCTCCCTAGAGGTGCAATTCAATTTCAACGTAATTAAATTAGGTCACGACATACGTCCTAAAAAATCACTCATAAATACAATTGTGGTTGGAGTGATTTCTTCACGAAATAGACGAACGTAGGTGTTTCAAAAATACTGAACAGACCCACCTCCTTTCCTGTTCCCTCAAAGGTGAAAAAAAACTACTAATATTCCAGACAATGAGATTTTATAAAATACCACTAATCCAGCAGTTTCAGGCTATAAACCAGAATAAAATTTTGAACAATTATTATAGAGCACCAAAATAACTGTCCAATAGCAAGAAAATATTCTTTACAATCCTGCTTTCACTTCCAACATTTTCAAGTAGACTAAATCTATCGGCTAAGCGTTATTGGATCAAGCTTTATACGGTGAAGTTGAGAAATAGTGTGCTATAAATAATACCAAAGTTGATTATTGTATAAACTGAGAATTTGTTAAAACGAGGATTATTCACACGTAATAAGAACATAAAATAATCAAAAGAAAAAAACAAATGGAGTCGAAATTGATGGAATGCATAAACACCAGTTAACCCACGGAATAAAATAATTATTTCTATCTGTTTACTAACCCCATAAATTACTACCCATTTGAATGGATCAAGAGAAGGATTTAACGAGTAAAAACACAAATTAAAATCAAAAAATATAAAAATGCGGAAAGTAGAAAGTAATAATTACACCAAGATTATGATACGTATTTCTGAAAATACTTCAAATTTTAAATTGGCATGAATAGAAAAGAAAATAAGAATAACACTTTCATTTCCATCGAACGATTTGCATTCAATCAATCGATTTAGGCTCCTCAAGTTTAAATCATCCACCTAACCTTCAAAAGGTACTGCATATGTAGATCTCTCTAGTCCAATAAAACTGCCGAATTCCAAGATCACAAAAAATGAAAACCCGTTAAGTGACGAATCAACATACAATCATATCATACACAATTATACATCACATATAAAATTCAACTATTTACATCAGCTCCAGAAATATAATCAAGTCAATAGCCTCATCGTAATTCGATTTTATAATAGTATTTTTTTTAAAAATTAATTTCAGAGCAAAACTTCGAGAAAAAAAAAGAGGAAACGAGTAGGTATAATGAAATTAATAAACCATCAATAAATCTATCGAGAATCTGTACTACAGCAAAGAATTGAATATTTTCTGACGAAAAATATGCTCTGAATTTATAGGAAAGAAACTTCCTGAGATACTCCAGAAAAATTTTCAAGACTAGAATGAAAACGTATAAAAATATCACAGCATAACAAAAAAAATTGTCAATTTTGATAACGGCCCACGATAATATCTATTACAAAATATCAACCGCTTTATAGGATTCGCACTGTTACCATACCTCAGTTGCTACTTCGAATCTTCACCACAATGGTGAATATTTTTGTGATACGTATTTCTAAAAATTACTGAGACCTCATTTCACACGCTCATAAGATTTTCCTTTCAATAGAAGTACTCTTGTGATCTTGGTTCCACAAATTTTACACGATCTACATACATAGTACCGGACAGGTAACAGTCAAAACCATACAAATTAAACACATTATCTTAATTTTAACGAAACATAAACATAAACATAAAGAACAAACAAACAGAAAAAAATCCAAAGCCCACACCCTGGTAATTCACAAAGACAATAATTTCGTGCGAACGTATTTTGGGCAGCAAAAAAAAGCAACCCCAATTAAATTCTCAAGTGAGAAAAAAAACATACAAACAAGAAACCCTTGAGATACATGCAACATAAAAATTAAAAAAAAATTGAAAAAAAAAAAAAAAAACAGAACTCACCCTCCCATAAAATTTTATTTTTCGGATTTGAAGTAAGAAACGTTTTCTTTTCTTTTTCTTTTTTTTTTTCAAACACTAATTCGTTTTTGCTTAATTAATATTTCACTGGCAGACAAAAGGAGTGTAATTTCGCAGTTTGGTCACATGACATTCGAGCAGTCATATGACTTACCACTAGAATGAGATAAACGAGATCTTTCATCGTACACTGGTAACGATTGATTAAGGTAACCATAAGGAGACGTATCGCCGTGATGCTGGCACACCATCGGCTGATGCGTATAGAAGGGAGGTGGATTCGGAGAGGTGTTTTGGGAGTTATCCTTGAGACTGAGTGAACCCATGTTCGAATACGATCGTATGCAGTTGTTTCCTGAAAAAAGCACACATTAATCACGATTTTGGTTCGCGGTAGGTACGAGACAACAACAGAGAAACAACAATAACGTAATTGGCAGCAAACACTGGTTCAAGAAATTGTGCTTTCGACGATTATAAAATGATACACTATCCAGCGGTGAAATTACATATTTAATTTCGCTTAAAAATTTCCTTTGTCTGGTACGTCGTATTTTTTATAGAAAGTCGGGGGAAAAATTGATATAAAAATACGATCAATTCGTTTGGACATGCACACACTCTGTACGAGAAACTAAGCCAAGACAGTATCGTAACAGAAGCGAGACGTTATACAATACGTACAGGGTAAATGATGCCATTCGAACAATAAAAATATAAATTCAATTTTATACATGTGACTGCATATAGCGAAATGAGTAGGACAAAGGAACCAGGCGTCAGGCAAAAATACTCTACCAAGTTGTCATTTATGGTACGTATTCCACAATAATTTCTCAAATTTTAAAATCAATACGACCAAGGACTACGACTTCAAAAACGTATGACATCTGAATCTCGTGGTAGGTGAATTTAAATTAATATCTTCTGATAAGCTAATCAAGAAATTAATTTCCAATTTTTTTTTTTTCTCGAAAAATTGAAATTGATTCAGCATGAATCGCTATCTCAAATCTTGGTGGGAGGCAAAGTTTATAAAATATAGTGTTATCCCGGTGAATGCTCGATACAAAAATTGAAGATAATTTGATGGGGATTATTTTTTATGAGTATTTTTTCATAATATTTAGTAAATATACAAGCCCGCATTAATTTGATTCAAGAGACTAATAAATAATGAGGAATCCCGCATTAATTTGATTCAAGAGACTAATAAATAATGAGGAAGGAAGTACATACATTTTTGAAGCCGGTACATTTTCCTATCTTTGTGGGTTGAATATTTCTAATCGAACCTGAAGCGCTTCTATCAGTGAACATTTCACATTTTACAAAACTCGTGGATCCTGAATGTGAACTCTCGAATAGAAGCGTCGACCTGTTTCGTAACAGAGACTACAGACGAGAAGTTCGATGCCAAATAGATGCACAATTAAGGTGTACAGCAAAATTCGACATCAAAATCGGTACCACAGTTGACGCAAAATGAAAGCTCGACAATTTTACATTTAGTTACAATGATGTAAATTGAGATATTTAACGTCTAGTAAATCTCTTGAGGGACATATGACGCCCTTTAATTATAAATCGAAGGGACTAAAAGTATAGCACCAATCTGAACAAAACTTTCACAACAGAGTAGATCTATTCATATAAATGAGCACAAAATAAATAAAAAATAAATAAAAAACTAATAATAAATAAATGAAAAGACGAAAAATAACGAAACTATTTTCAAAAACCTAACAAAAAATATAAAGACAGAATATTCATTGTCTTTAACATGAATAGACTACAGACAGAAGCAGCACGATTCATTTCATGAGTATTTCGAAAAGAGAGAGAAAATCATCTCATCATCATATTAATAGGGTTAATATCTACAGCGCTATTATTATTTCATTCAAGCAACTCGCCTAGTTATTAAAAGAGGAAAAGAATCAACTATTCAGCAATAATTAAATGAATTATAATAAATTTCAAGTATAATATTTAGAAGAAAAAAGTATATAATTATTAAAAAAGAAAAAAAAAATGTACGCATGCAAATTTCAAAAAAGTACTTTTTAGGCAATCTAGCGAACTGTATACACATAATATACAATTCATTCATCCAAATCCCTTCAACCTAATGAATTCTCGAATGAAGGAAACAGACATAACGACGAGAGGATAAATTTACAAGGATTACATTACTCAACAGCGATATTCAATTTCTGATCGAACAGTTTCATGTTCAATTAACTTCGCAACTCTCCTAATAACCAACACCAAAGTTGTAATCGGATCTTTCTGATAAAATAAATGGCAGCAAAATGTGTAAAAACAAAAAGTCAGCATGAATTTCGAATTAATTTTCACATTCGACAAATTCAGCTGACACGAAGACACAGAGGCTCTCCTTGTAGCCATAATGAGTCGTTATAATCTCTCATTTAATTCACTATTAGCAAATACAATCGTTGTTTTTGCTGTTCGGCAATTTAAAATTTATTCCAATGAATCACACCCAATACTCGGTAGAGCTAATATGGCATTCTTAATCACGTTATAGAATGAAGTTTGTTTCGTAAGAAGATGATCGAGATTGACTCTTCATTTTTCATAACGAATACTAGCTTTTTTTTTTTTACATTATTGGCTCAATACGATATTAGTGTGAGTAAACCCTGCACCAAAATGAAAGCTAGGATTCTGCACGCCGCAATCAGTTTAATACAATCTGAAAGTATCGATTTTAAATTGGGTAGTTTTTGAAAAATTATAAGGTATTTTTCAATTATGGATTTTAACAGTATTCAAGAAAAACAAGTAAGCTCATCCAACAACTGCCTACTTGATAAATATCATTCATACTTTCTGCTTGTGAAATAAAACGAGAGGAAATCATTTCGTCAAAAAAATTAAAATGTCAAGCACTCTAAAACATTTTTAAAATTATCGACTTTACAATTTACATGAATAAAAATCCAAAGAAAATTTATAGCAAATAAAACAGAATTCCCTCGCCACATTAATTCATTAGGGCGTTACGTACAAGTAAGTAAAGTTTTTCCATACAAATTAGAAATTCAAGTAGAAATTTTGACAGCACTGTTTCGTTTTGGGAGGGTTAAAATGGAGTTGTATGGTACTCAATTAATTTTAGATAAACTAAAAATGAGCCAAAAAGTACACAATATCATGTCTTCTCTCACCTTTACACGAACACCATTCTCCAATATTCTTACTACGAAACCAAATCATTTTTTTTTCCAGCCAACAAACAGTCTCTCAAGATTTTGTTTGAAGAAACCTCCCATCGTCATTTCCTTAAAAGTATTTGCTCATTTCAACTATACTACACATTTATTTTTTGTTTTTCAAGATATCAACTCGGTGAGTTTGTACTTCTGATATAAGTAATAATATTGAATTTTCAGTTTATTAATTCCTATATTCTGAACGATAATAAGAACAATTTATCCATCCCACGTAATATGACGAAAAATAAACATTTTTCTTATCAACTGTCAATTTATTCAAGACGAAAAATAGAAAGAAAAAAAAAACCACTGACTTTATTAGTACGCAAACATTCGCCGAATCTCAAACAAATAAATTTTCAAATTTTTCTTCTCTTCTAAAAAAATTTTGACTTTCTTAAATGTTACTCACGGCGGCGTAGAAAAAAAAAAAATTCTTAATGGATTCATCTGAATTCAAAACCATTATCGTCAAAAATTTTACTTTTATTTAAATCAAATTTTTCTCACAAGATGAAATACTTCCGTAAAAAATTACTCAATTTTCATCTTTTTTTCATCAAATGTAGTGTATTATGCTAAGAAGTACAATGCCTACGAAAGTAGGTAAATTTATAAATATTAAATCGATCGGGAAATCGATAGAGTTGACCAAAACGCCAATCGCTTGAAAATTAGCTAATTCTGATACGCATCCAGATTTTGTTTTTTCAAGTTTTCCAATTTTTCATTATTTTAGTTCTTCATACCTACTCGTATTTTGTTGTAACGAACGTCTCAAGACATGCTCATTTATCGGAAACTAGCGCTCCCCCCCCCCCCCCCATTATGTGGATCAAATAGACCGAGTGCTCAACAAAATCTTATTTATTTCTAGAAAGATCCGAAAACATCTTTGCACCTTCATTCTCGATCATGAATTTAGTAACACTCTCGTCGAATCGTTCAAGTAAATTTTCGAATCATAAAACCAAAACGAAAAATGGTCAAAAGAAAAAGAATATTATTTTAGTGAAAACCAGTCAACTGAAAATATGTAATATGAAGATGATATGCGCGCTGACCAACTACGAAAAAGATACGAAAGAATTAAGAATAAATTAAAGATAGGTAACGGTACGCTGAATGACTCTAGACGACTCGTATCTACGAGAGTACTATTCATAGAAAGACAGAGATAAAGACAGAAAAGATCTATTCCTGAAGATACATACGTAGCTACCAAAGAGATAGCTATTATCGAAAAAGCTACGATATAAGCAACGTACCTCCCGGAACTTGAGCCGTTGCCATCGTCGCCGCGCTGCTGGTCACGTTCATCGACCTGGGCATCCGATACTGCTGGCTGGCGACGGTGTTGTAACTGGTGGCCGTCGTCGGTGAAATGTCGGCCGGGAACGGCGACTGCCGAGCGCCCGGACTCGTTAGGCCGCGCATCTGCGGCGACTGCCCCTGTTGCGACTTCTGCGGCTGCTGGGTGAACATGCCAGCAGTTGCCGCCACCGTCGCCGTGCGTTGATTGGCTGCATAAACGCCGCCGCCCTGTGAATACGGCACAGTGTTACAACTCCAGCCTAAAGCCGCCGGCGCCATGCCCAGCCCAAAAGGACGCATACTCACCGATAGCCGCGCTTCCAGCATGGCGTTCTGCTGCTGCTGTTGTTGCTGTTGCTGCATATTTAGCCTGCTGTTGACGAGCTGTTGCTGCTGCTGATGTTGTTGTTGCGACTGCTGCACTTGCTGCTGCTGTTGCGATTGCGGTGGTGGCTGGTGTTGCGGCGATGGCCACGCGTTCTGCGGCTGCACTTGTTGAGCACCTTGCGACGTCATCACGGTGGTGGCGTAGCTGGTTTGAGCCTGCAACGCGAAAATTTGCATTACTTTATGCGAGAGTCGAGTTACTTCGAGCTTGAAGCACACATAACGGTTTGGAGCAAATAAAAAGTAAAGGTTGTTCGACACGCAATTTCTACCCGCGTAACAACATCAGAACAAATAAACAAGGAAATTTGAGCAGGGTTAAACAGATTTTATAATCCATCCGATTTGATACACGTTTGAAGAAAGTACTTTCAAACGTAACTCTCGGTTTAATGAAAATGGGCGGAAAAATAATAAATTACGCACCGATCGGGATGAAAGCAAATGATCACCGAGTTACGAATCGGAAATGGAACCAGAATGAAGACGATGCATTACTTTTCAACTGAATTTATACACCATTTTTTGCAACAAATCATTGAAAAATACTTTACGCAGCTAGAGATGCCATATATATACCATGATTTCTTTTACAAGAACGGTACACTGTTTTTATAAGCTACCATCGTCAAACTCACTTTTTATTTGTAGAAAAAACTGAATGTTGAAAAATTATTTTAAGAAAAGACGAGAAGCTGTATTGACTATCCTCTGCACGAAACCTGAATGTTACACAAGAAATCCATTTTTAAATGATCTGACACGAGTACAGTTCCCCCATTGACAGTACGACCGAACAAGAGCTCGACTAAATTTTCTGCCCATCAAACAAGGAAATACTTGGAGACAAGTTTCTCAGCAACCGACAAAAATGCGAGTGTAAAATTAAAATAATTTTTAGCGTGAACGTCGCTTTATAATTTTAATTGATGAGCCTCTAGGTTGCAATATCTATTTACAATCATTCAAAAGGAAAAAGACAACAAACCGTTCAACTTGAAAATGTTCGATAAGCCAGTTTAAAGCAAGAAGCTAATCAAATAGCCATACTAACCTGTGAAATGCGAGGACTAAGTTGAGGTTGGAATGAAGGAATACCACCGGAAGGCGATAATCTAGCACCTTGAGGTTGCGGTGAATGTTGCGTAGTAGCACCGTTAAAACTACCACTGAAAAAGATGGAAAAATATTTCATCAAAGTATTGCGCATAAAAAATTGATCAGCGCACTGGGGAAACTTACTTCAACGACTGGAACGACTGCTGTGAGTGGTTGGTACCCAAAGGTGAATACGCAGGTTGCTGTCGTTGTGACGGTGAGATCTGTGGAGCGGGTAAAAGCGGACTACCGAAGGCAGCATTACCTCCTGGACTCAACTGTTGAGCATTTGGTGATTCGGAGGGTAAATTATTGGTTCGCGGCTAAACAAACGGAGGAAAAAAATTAATCATTTCATCTACATTAAATACAAACGACGATAGTTCATGAAAGACACAGGCGGACGCATGTTTTAGTCGCTCCCAGACCAAAATGCTAAAAACAAAACCCGCCTGCGATACGGAAAAAAAATTGTACATTTCTAACCTGCAGCGAAACATTAGGCGGAGGTACGGCGGACAAATTGATATTTTGTAGGTTGGTATTCGAAGAGCTGTTGACTGTAGCGTTCGACACCTGAGAGAATTCTTGTTGCTGTTGCTGCTGTATCAACCTCTTTTGCTCTCGGGCAAGGTATTTAGGGCTTTGCTGAAATGCACATTATACGACGGCGTGAAAAATTGAATACTTCCAATAGTCTTACACAGAAGGATACAGTAAACGGTTGGGATAATTGGCGTTCTCATCGAAAAGATAACAAGTAGAATCCAATTCAATACGCAAGGGCCCGAAAACTACGAACAGAATGGACCTCACATGGATCCATTTGCAAAATTATTATTGGCAAAATACAAGACTGATACCTGATACTGAGCATTTGAAGAAGCATGCGGGTACTGAGGCACCGGCGGTCGAGCTGGCATTCTCGCGACGTTCGGATGCATCGGCATTCGGTTAGGCCGTTGCTGGTACGTCGGCGGAGGATGCTGAAATTGCTGACTCGACTGGTTAATTGGCGACTGAATTTGTTGCTGCTGCATGGGCAGCTGCTGGTGTTGTTGTAAAACAACTTGTTGTGGTAACTGAAAAGAGGTGAAAAAAATTTTAATTCATTTGACAGGACTAGTCAATAAAGCACATATTAGGGTTATAGTTGAATTATTAGTTCGTTCGTCTTTCGATTTTTACGAGGGTGAGTTTGTATTGATTTCTGGATGTAATTTTGACAATGGTTCTTTAACGAATCCATTTTTTCTCTCTAGTCGATTTGTTAAACGCACGAACTTGGGCTTGATATAATTTTCGGATTAGCACGTCAACTGAACTATTCCTAACCTTAGTAACCAATGATTAAATTTCTTAGAACTTAAAATACATTTGACGTATCAAGAATAACGATACTAAAAAGCATTTAACCAAGCGTAGAAGTGGGGATATAATATTATGGAGTTAGAACGTTTCAAGACGTTGGGCCAGTAATACAAATCGGTTAGTAAAATCACAATCTACAGTCGCGAATTTACGAACTATTTCCAAGGTGAAATCTCAACTGAAGCTAACCGGACTTCGTTAAACACGAAAAAAAAAAAAAATTAAAATGAAGATGCTGATCCAGAATAAAAATATAATTTTCTTCTTAAAAAGTAGTAGGTAAAGTACTTTTTCCGAACTCACATCGTTCAGAAACAAAAACGAATTCCGTAATTAAGTCTTATAAGTTTAATGTACCGGTAGTTTTAATACGTACCCCTGGTAATCTATTATTAATTCTGGTATTTTGCTCAACTTGCATGAAAGATCTGGTAATAGCATTGATAGTAGCCACCTTTTCAGCGTTCGAACTATTATCGATGAGATGATTTGCGGTAACGTTACTAGAGACGACGGTTATTTCGGAGGAGTTTGAACCAGCTTCACCCGAATCTAGATTTTCTGAACCCAAAGAATCGATAACTGAATTATACAGTAGAAGAAAGAAAATCGAATGAAAGAAAAAGTACGCCATAAACATTCTTCCGAGTATAACTATAAGAAAATAATTTTCGCTACAAATGGCAAAACATAAAATACGAACCATTTACAGAATTTTCAACGATGTATTCCAAAATTTCGTGCAACTGTTTATCATCATCGTATATAGACACCTCCGCATCGTAATGCATCATGTTGTTATTACCATTACTACCGTGACTGTTGGTGCTGTTGGTCATTTTAATTTGACGTTGGATTTGCTGCGAGTGGAGTTGATGTAATTGCTGCTGCGGTGAATGCATCCCCAAAAGCAGATCATTCAGGAAAGGAGCCGACGTGTTGATGCTATTCGGAGTAACTTGCCGGGGAGTTACCACGCGCAATTGGTTTGGCTGGGGTAACTGTACACTGGCACTGCCCACAGCTAAACATATATAGATCAAATTACGTGAGTATTCTTTCAACGAGGGCTAATTCAATTTACTAATTTTGGTAAAAAAAATCAGAGAAAAATTTTGCCATACGACCGTAATGGATTCAAATAGTACGTTACACAACAAAAGTGGAAATTGAACAATATATGACGTTTGTAGCACAAGCTACTAATGAGTGCTATAATTCCACGAGTTGTAATTATTTGCAGGTTTTTCATTTATGCTCAATTAGTTTCAACTCGCGTTATGAGCATCATTTTATGCGATACACAAATCAAAGAACTGATTTTGTTCAAAAAGAAGTCTCAATCTAAAAAGTTCTGTACGATTATATCTGTAATATTAGTGAAACAATGATGCAAATCAGCTTTTGGCTCCTTATCACACACGAAAAATGTTTTTCGCCTCAAGAATAATGATGTTATTGGCTACTTCTGTATCATTTATTGCAAATAATGAGAAAATATTTGCTAATTATTGGGAAATAAAAATCAGCCATCAGTTCTTCAATGAGAGATTTGAGCGTTTAACACTGAAATAACAGGCTTACGATTCGGTAAAGTTTCATCTGATGAAAAATTATATTTTTCAAGGAAGTGAAATTTGATCTTAAGAATATACGAATAGACAGGACGGCGGCGGCGATTCGAGAAGGTAACCTGAAGTAGGTAGACTGAAAGAGCTTCAAGAATCTTGAATTGCGAATAATTTTCAAGAAAGATTAGCTAATTCTCACCTGGAGAGGGTCCTCTCGCTGACATAGTAATACTGGACAGAACTCGAGACAGTCGATCTTGCGGAGTGGCGTAGATGAGAGACGTAGGCAGGACGGTAGTCTGAGGTGGCGTCGACGGCTCCTTGGCCAGCAGCGACGCTAGCATTTTATTCTTCTCCTGCAGATTGCTGCGATTTGAAGCCGGTATGGGCGGCGGGATACTCTCAAGCGGGGCCGGTACCCGTTTCGAAGGTATCGAACCATCGTCGCCATCTTCACTGTGCCGTTTTCGCATGGTGCTGTTGGAGCCATTCGTGGGCGATGATGCGTTGAACGGAAAATTCACATCTCTCATTAAACCGTTTTCGGCTTCGGTCAACAACATTCTCGACTGATTATGGGAATGCATGTCATTCTGCAAGAATAATATCAGACGGGAAAATGTCTGAATTAATTTAAAAGCTGCCGCAGGACATATTTAATGTACCTAGGTATTTAAGACAAAAAAATTCTGAAAGGTCAGATGTAGTTATAAGTAAGATATAAAGGAGGTACTTTCAAATTTTCATTTTAAGCCATCCAAAAAACATGACATCTGATGTTCACGGCCATAAATTCAATCTATCACGTTTCAACATAGGTACTTAAAATTAGACATTCACTAACCAACAGAAAGTAAATCAGCATAGGCCAACCGTTTTCAGGATTCTACCTAATTTACGTTACCACAGACGACGTTTCTCGAGCTACTCATCAGTTGAAATAAAAAAATATACTTGAAATCATTTGAGGCAGCAAAATAATTTAAAATTTTCACCTGTATCTCCCATTAAAATTACTAAGGAGTTGATTCTAGTATGCCAATGAATAAATCAAACATTATATTTTCCTTAAGAAGTCTAGCAAGACAAAAGAAAATCTTATGGCCATAAAATCGAAGTCCATTTTTTAATAAATATTCAATATAGGAATTGGGTATCGCCAGTTCATGGGGAAAAATTGAAGGCAGGTATAAAAATCGCATGACTCAGTGTTAGGTAACATATAAACTGATCTCCGAACTGACCCTCATTACCCGAACACCCACAGTGCTTAGCAATGATAATAATTCACCATTGATTATATTTTATCATAATAGTATAATAAATAGACGAACGTCGATAGAAAATACCTCCATCGTGTTCTGATGTTTTTCTTCGTTTGTCGAATGCATAATCATCTTCGAGACAAAATCATTTTCAGTCTCCGGTTTCTTGTTCAGCAACTGCACGTGAGAAAAAAAAAGAAACAAAAATTATACGAGAAACTAATACAAATCGCAGAATATTGCAGTAGAAAATCTATACATTTTATACGTATTAATAATTTGTGTGTTCTTTCGAATAATCGACAATATGACGACGAATCACGAGCGATACTGACGAAAATATTTTTCAATAGTGATAAGAAACTAACGACTGGTTTCAGAACGAGTTGAACGTCAAGTGTTGGTATATCGCGGTTCTCCTTTGAGTATGAAAAAATTACGATAAACGAGAATTTTCAGTGTTACCGAAACGAGCGAACAATTAAATTACCAACGATTAGATGGATAGCAAAATCTGATCGGTGGCCGCTAAATTTCAAGCAACTTAGGTAACGAGCACCACAAACGCGAACCATTAGGTACGATCGTCTCTGAAGATTGAGAGACGACCATGCCTACAGAATTATAAAAAAGGAAATAAATACTGAATACGAAGAGAGCGTGAACACCACACGCTACAATAAGTAACAATTCGAACGAATATAACGAAGAAAATACATTAATTTTACTAACGAATTCATATTACATGACCTACACAGAAACGAACCAGCCGAATATGATTCACAGACTAAACTACTTGGTCAGCTAACAAAAATGTAAACATTCCGAAGTCACACACCGATTTTCAACGAGTAAATCCTGAACAATTTTTTTCGCCGTTCGTTCAATTTTTTATCAACAAATACTTACAAATAACTTTCCAATTTATTCTTAGAGTAAAAAATTCAAAAAAAAAAAAAAAAATGCAGGTGTCAACCTTTGAATTCATCTGAAACACAGTCGTCAGTATTCTATGAAAATTACGCACTGCACAAGAAAATAAAGACTAAGGTGCTGATCGAAAATATGACTGAGTCATCGGCTTAGCAATAATAATCGGTGACGAGAGGAAAAAACTTAATCAAATAATAATATTATGACAAAAAACAAAACAAAACAAAAATTGAAAATAGTTCACCATTTATTTCTTAACCACTCAGTTTACTTGTAATTTTTGTAAGCTACCCATCCAAACTGAAAATTTCAATCTTAAATGATTTTTAATGACGTTATCATATATGTATATCATCATTATAATGAAATAAGCTCGCTAGTTATGTCACCCTATCCATACCTATGAGCAAATTCAACAAAGACTGGATGCAGACAAGTTTTACTATTCGTCTAAATAACGAACCGAGTATTTTTAAAACCATTAACTAATTACTCGACGAACCGAAATTCCAAGAATTTGTTTTAGACGAGCAGATAAAAACGAATAATAATAAATCACTCATGTTTAAATAGGTACGAAAAGGTATGAGAGAAATGGATTGGATTCTCGTAAAATAGGTAGCTTAATTCCATTTCTACTTTACAAAAATACCAACAGGAGCAGACAAATTCGAGAATTGACTGTAAAGAGTTATTTGTACGAGTCTAACTGAATTCAATTTCAACTAAAAACACCATAATTATTATTTTTATGTTTTAAAAAATAGGCGCTATAAGCTATATAAAGTATGTTCCAAAAGACAAAAAAATCAATTTCATCATTTCCAATCAATTCTATCATTTCTTCTGAATTTGTGACTCTTCCAGATCGCTGAAAACCGGCCGTAATAAGCTGCCAATAATTAATAAGCAAACAATCAGGGAGGTTTATTGGAAATTTCGATTTGATTGGCTTCTTTCAATTTTCTTCCCGTTTTTTATTCTTCAATAATACTTAGAACATTTCTTATAACTGCACCTATTCACTAAATACATACGACTAACAACATTTTTTCTTCTACATTTACAGAAACAAGTAACAGACGCATAGAAACAAACGAAAAATAGCCAAAAACAATTAATCTCATAAGTAATATCCGAACAATAAATCGTTACACCAAGATTCAGGAATATGGTCAAAAACCATAAACACTGAAGATTCTCCTAATTATAATGCCAGTACAATTGCAGTGCCACTAAATTCTGTTTGAATCCGATCCCAAAGATACTGCGAATAATTTTTACAGAAGTAAAATGCAGATAACAGTACACCCACTTCCAAGTAGGAAGATTTTCGGTTTAATGACTTTTGATGAGGAATATTATCAACACTGGCTGCTTACACTCGCTTCCAAAATATAAATTATGTTATGGGTGTAGTCTCCTTTTGGTTTCTCCGTGTGGTTCACAATTCACTTTTTTTTTTGCGGTTTTGCATCGAATTGGCTTAAATTCGGACTTGTTACTGTAAAACATAATGCCCGGACGAAGCCTTTTTTTTTCGATTTTCAAAATTTTAAGGCTCTCTTTGAGCGTTTCAAAAAACCCTTCTCTGGGGCTGTGAAGAAAATAAAAATGTAGAAATAAAGGGCTTCGTCCGGGCATAGAAAACACGTTCAAGGATAACGTACCCAAATTGCAGCTAATTTGGCGCAAAACTCGGCGAAAAAGGTAAATTAAAGGAGTACTTATGAGCTAAAAAGACGTGAAAATTGTTTATTTGGCTGGCTGCCAAAACGCAAATCCGCAACACATGTGTCAAAGAAATGTTCGATATTTTGCCCATGTTCAACATGCGGGCATGAGGAGGGTAAAGCATTTGCTTAAAAACTGTACTGAAGATTAAATAGAATTTCAGAATTTCACTTTTACAGACTTCGATGTTGACTTCGCAGCAAAGGTGGACTACGCCCTAAAAGCGACAATGGATACGTTTTGATTGCACAGTTTTAACCATAGATATGTATGGTTTCAAATAAATTGCGATTTTACAGAATAGATCACACATATCCCGAAATACAGGGAGCTGAGCATGCCGGGGGGGGGGCTGTTATCAATCGAGTATTTCATAGTTCAAATTCAATAGTATTCGTAGCGTGCGTTATCTGTACAGACGAAGTTTATATAAAATTTAAAAAAAGACACCGAGACACCAATTAATAATGAAATTCAATTACCGAGAGCAACATGAGGTTGCTAGAGCTAGACGAATTCGGCGTGGTCGGCGTAACGGACTTGCGCTGCTGACCGGGACTGGGGCCGGCCTCACCCACCTCCATGCTTTCGTCCTGCTGCGTGCCACGGTAGTCTTCGATCGATCTGTGGTTCGCGTCCTGCTCTTTTTCACTGTTCGACACCGTCAGCAAAAACCGCAACCGATCACCTTTGTCGCCGTTCGGTTTCATATCCGACACGATCGAGTCCTGATGCCCGTCTTTCGTATCTTTGTCGACCGGGCTAAAGGGTAGCGCACTTGTAAAGGGCGTGGATGGTGGATTCGTCATCGGACTGGTATGGCTGAACGGATTGGCGGGACTGGCGACGGACGCCAGACTGTGCCTGGAGTCAGGCCGGTCACTCCATGTAGGCCGATCTTCTATCTCGTACGGGTTGTTCGGGAAGAAGTCTGGCTCGTACATGTCGGGTGCCAGCGGGTAGGACTGGTAATCGGTGCTGGAATTCATCGACAAGGGGTTCGAATTATCCGGAGTGGTAACCGTTGATGGGCGCCCGTTCAAGCCGTTAAGATAAGGGCCGCCGGGGCCGCTGCCGTGCGAACTGGACGACGGGTTGAGTTGTGTATGCGGCAAACGTGATTCGATCATTTGGCATACTTCTCGATCTCTGAGAAAAAAACGAAACTTGAATTAGAAAATTATAATGGAAGAGTAAAAGAGAAGCGTAGATGAAGAAAAACAATATTTTCGAATTCGTGCAGCTGAAAATCAGAAGTGGGCCCACTAAAATCGGAAACTAACAAGCAAGGGAACTCAAAATTCAATCTAACAAGAAAACCAACGTCAATTGAAGGACAACTTTCAAAAACGATAATATCATATTGATCGTTTGTGTATCGAAAGAAGAGTTAGATTTAAAAAGGAATGTACTCGTATCAGGCCCATCATTTTTTTATATTTTGAACATACATTAAGACTAGAAGTACCAGGTGGTGTCATATACGACACCACTCAAAATTTTGAGATGGAATTCTCAAAAGACCAATATTTTCAGAGCCCCTGACTTGTGTCATACGACGCCACCTGGTCCTTCGAGGTTACTCTTAAGGTGTCGTATATGACACCACCTGGTCCTTTGAGTAATCGAGTAAAACCTGGTATTTCTAGTGTTAAGAATTCATGACAAACATGATTGAGTAGGATTAAAATGAAGGCAATAAAACGATAAGAGTAGAATAAATTGAAAATCAGAGAAAAAGTGAATCAGGAGTAAAAAAAAGTTTAGAAAAACTATCTATTAAATACAGATACTATCTTATGAAACAAAACTACTTTAGTTTTACATAATTGAATAGTAATAAAATCAATACTAAATACAAGAAACGAAAGAGAATTAGAAGGGAAGTTCAACATGGTCAACGCAATTCAAGAAAAACCTGGTGGGCAAGGGTCACACAATAAAATTTTTACAATAAAAATTACATTGATTTTAATTGACTTTGGATTAGAGCATTTGACCAATCAGATAGTTCGTAACACAAGTCTCGCGTATGAGTATTTTGCAGCTCATCAGCGACTTCAGCATCAAGTCCAACGCATTTCATAAAATCAATTAAAACTAATACGATTGCCCCATACTCCAAGCACTTGAAACCAAGTTTTGCTAACGTAGAAAATGAATTCAGTCACACAGATTTTCGAAATAAGAGCTAATAAAGTCAGATCAACGGTGAAATAATGCAGGGTGCTCAAATAAAGCGATTGTTACCAGTCAATTTTACTTAAACATATTCAAGTTGAAAAAATAAAATTAAAAATATTATAATAATAGGAGTGATTCAATCTACTTTTCGAACTTATTCTCACATCATGATTTCAAACTTTCAAAATCATTTTGCAAACAGTCAGAATAGAATCATAACTGAATAAGAAATGTTTGTTTCTGCGAAGTAAGAAGTCTTTCTTCAATTAATTATTATCAACATTGGATGCCCGTTCACGAATATTTTTAAATATACTCACTCAATAATCGAATACGTAGTCATGATGAAGTCTTCGCTACTAGGCGACGATTCAGTAGTAGGAAATAATCTAGACTTGGTTTGCACTGATATAAATTTATCAGGTGCCAATTTAAACCGAAATATGCTGCTAATATCAGTTTCATTCTTGAGCGTGTTTTTTAAATGAATATTCAGTTTTTGCAGATCTTGATGATGACAAAGGCTTTGCACCAATTCTCCGATCAATTTCTGGGAAAAAAAAAAAAAAAAAAATCACCATTATTTCACGCAACAGGCTTAGGTAAATCATTTTCATTATTATGATGAAAATTTCAGATTGCCTCATCTTATCAACCCATCGTGAAATACGCATTTTCCCCCGAGTACCTGTTGTTGATTAGTACCAAGGATGGCACCAACCGATGACAAATTTACTTCCTTGCTCTTTTCGAAATTTTATTCAATAAAAAGCGTTTTTTATCGTACTTATTCTCAGCATTACATTTTTCACTGAAATGTCTCTCAATGTGATGACCTCTCCTTGTTCATGAAACAGCGTTCAACCAGAAACCTACCGACATATCTGCCTCCCTTCTAAGAGCTTTAGAATCTGCCAGTCTTGTATGTTCCAACTTTTTATTTTATAAAATTATTTCTCATAAAAAATGTACGATCCAGTTAGAAGAAAGAACAAAAGATAGTTGTTTGTAGTGGAAACACTTGAATCATTTTGAACTTCGAAACGAAGATAATACACAAGTACATATACTCGTATTATTACATTAGGTAGGTAATCAATATTACTATTATTTCGTGCCAGTTATTTATATTGTCGAACCAGAATACTTTTCAAACGAATTTTCCGACGTAAATTAACAAGAATCATTGCTAGCAATGGGCCACACGGCGTAATCGATAACAAAAAAGAGCGATTAAATACCTTATCGATGTACGAGGTATAAATGGACGTTCCGCTGGTGTCAATGCCAATGATCTTGCCACGCGTATCCAATTTCATAGAAAACTGCTCGAAAGGAGCGCTTAGATGCTTCTCCGTGGACGGTATTCTTCTGGCAACGCAAATCAGACCTGGACCCATTTCTAAACTTTCGGAGGTCACTTCGCCGCTCCCATTACTACTGCTATCACCTTTTACAAGAGTTGAAGAGATCTGAAACGCGGAATGGCTTCGAGTTAGAAAAACCCCAAACGCAACGGTGATCAATAATTTTTTGAGGGCCCTATCACCTTTTAGAAGAGTTGAAGAGATCTGAAACGCGGAATGGCTTCGAGTTAGAAAAACCCCAAACGCAACGGTGATCAATAATTTTTGGAGGGCCCTTTCGGAGTTTCAGAAAGACAACTAACTCCATTTCTTATGCATGCAGTATCTGCTCATTTTTTATCACTGACAAATCCATAAAGGAGACCACTCTTTCAATCAAATGTAACATGTGACATATTTTTCGAGTACTTATATAGTACTATTTAACTGAATGAATACAAAGTAGAGAAGTTTTTACGACAATCGATTCTTTTGATGAATTTCAAAATCGACTTCTGATTACATTCAATCAAACCTGTTTATAAAGGAGTAAGGACAGGTTCCTACTAAATTCAAAGACAAAATTTCAAATGCCTAGGTAAATCTTGGGAACTAACAACATGTCATTGGGGACAGGATTCCTTCATAAAGAGATTCGTTACGGATAAATTACACTGTATGGACAAATTTTGATTGGGATATGGCGGAGAACATGATAATATTTTAAATCATTAGAGACAACTAACAATTAAGTAGTGAAAAGCAAGGAGATTTCCAGCATTTTTTACTTTCGAGCAAAACGCATTTGAAGTTTACATACGAGCAAAACTGGAGTTGATGTTTAAAAACCATGAAATTTGAAAATTCGTTGTCATTGCATCGCGAAATGCCAAGTGTAAATCACTTTTATCACAAAAATTTAATTTGAATGATGAAGTGTGATGTGATTTTCCTCTTTAAAATTCACTGAATTTAAATAAAATTACGAATTAATAAAATAGGCTACAATATTTTTAATTCTATTGAAATTTGGATCAACAATGAGACAAACGGAACAAAAAATTCGTAGTAAAAAAGAAAAAACAAAGCGAGCGAGAGAGAGGAAAACAAAAAAGAAAGAATGAAGAATGGCCGCTTTTTCATAAAACTAAGGAAATAGTTATCTCACCCTGCCGTAGTGGCGGAACTAGCTATTTTTTTAGGGGCGACCAAGGAGGCCAAAAAAATCATTCGAAAATTTCAACATCCTAAAAATTGACACTGAAGTTGATTTTTTGTTCTTTTTCAATATCTTAATTTTACTGATTTTTAGTTCATTTGGAAAAAAATTTTTGGGACGGCCAGAATATATTCGGGAGGAAGGCTGTGACCGCCCTTAGTTCCGCCAATGGCCTGTAGCTCAATTTGAGGAAATCCATAGTCCTACAAACCTGAACTTCTTCGTAATCGCGTTCTTTGTTGTCAGCCACTGATTCGTCAAAATCGTCGCCTGATTTCATCAGCATGGAACAGTTGAAAGAACGATTCTTCGGCTGTTGAGAAGAACCGCCGCCAGATCCGCCTTGATTTCGATTGCTGATCGAAGTGGGCAACAAACACGATGAGAATTTACCATGATCATTGGGATGAATGATGGAGTAAATACTTTTGCCCAAAATTTCGTCCTTGGTGAACTTGATAAACTGAGACACGTTATCCGTCACGTAATCCACTTTGCCTTCGTGATTCAAAAGAAAAGCGAAGCCTTCCAGTGCCTGGAACACAAAAAAAAATAAAAAATAAAAAATAAAAATAAAAAAAAAAAAAAAAAAAAAAAAACAGGAGAATTAAATCAGTAACATACAATCAAATTTCAAGATGGACTGATTGATGCTTATAAGAAATTAGGTTTCACATTTTCGAAGAGCAACATCGAAACTATAAGAAAGTTGTTTTTATTCAAAATTAAAAGAATTATTTTCCAGATGACTAAATTCACGTTATTATCACATTGTGATTGATTCCGGATCAACCTGTAGTTAGGTAAAAAAAATCAAAAACGTGATGAAAAGAATAACAGATAGGTAAGATGTTCTCCGATATCACCATCACGTGTCAATTTGTAGAATTTGACTAACAAGATAAAGCAGAATATTCTCAACAATACAAATAATTCACAATATTGCGCCATCTTTCAATTCTAGTAACAGTGACTCATTTTTGTGTAAAAAAAAAGTTCGTCGAACTTTGAGTAATTGAATTCGAGTTCCGGTGAAAATGCAATAGCACTTTAATGGGACACTACGATTTGTAAGCTCAAATAACACGAGAAATATAGCCAGAATCTTACGAAAATTTAATACCACAGAATACACATAAATAAGGTTAGTCATGGAGAATACTAATTCTAGCAGTCTCTGAAACTAAACAATTATACTGAATTTTTTAGATTAAAATGTATCTCAAATTTAGTATTGTTTCACTCTATGCTAATGATCCAAGTCATAAACATCAAATACGAGAAGGCCTAGTTATGTTCAATTTTCTATGATAAGAGCATAATATTTCAAATTACGAGTATCGCTCTACATGACTTTAAATTCTGCATTTAGATCGAGAATATCATCTCAAAAATCACGAATTTTGCAGTTTTTCTTCAAACCTGAAAACAAACGCCAAGCAAAAATACTTTTTTGTTTGTTTGGTGAAACCCAACTTTTTTGAATGGTAAAGAGTACACCTATCGCTTCTATGCCGATGGTTACTCATTCATCTATTAAACAGCAAAATAATAATGTTCCATCAAAAATTGAAAAATATACGTTATCACTACATCCACTCCACGCAACATCAACACCCAAATCAGGGGCAATATGTCTTTCAAAGAATGCCCCATCGAAAGCAAAAATTCTACCACAGAAGTCATTCGAACTCATACAATATACCGTTCACGTTTTGTATTTGAAAATAAAGCACACTACGTCAAAACCTTACAACAAAATCGAGAGGGATGTGCAACAGGAGCCATATGGGTGCGTCGACGATGCAATTAACAAACACCCCAAGCATTTAGTCGCCAGCCATTTGAACAAGCATCACGTACATACATTCATAGTGCAGAACAGATAAGTGCACGCATATCCATACCAAAAATGCACATTAAAAGACAGATGTCCGCGGAAAAAGAAAAAAGTAGGTACTTAAATACGAACAATTTTTCATTTTTCAAAAATGTAAGTGCTCCCCTTCGCATTTTGTGACCAAAAAGAAAAGAAAAAAAAGAAAAAGAAAATACCTATAGAATGATACGGTACAAAAATGTTCAGAGAAAAATACAGAAGCACGAACGAAAAAGCCAGCTTATCTCGATTACGTAATTCAATGACACGAACTCTCATCATTACGCTTCTCACCCTTAGACAAGAAAAATAATTTGTCATAACGAAAAAAATAATATATAAAAATTACGAACGAGCCAACAAAACGATTCAGTTTCTTTCTGTCTCTAAAACAAACAAAAAATATTTATAAAAAATTAACATTATAAAATCTCTTCTTTCATTACCTTATTCCTACACACACGAAATGTCTCCTTCTTTTTCAATCCTCTGTCATACTGTCTATCTCTTTTCTTACCTACTCATCAGATACACGCTTCTTTCTCCATCGACAAATACTACAATTACCTTCGCTGTGCAGCGCTCTTGACGTAAGGGAGCGTAACACGAAACTTCCAGCCAGACACGTTCAATGCAGTTACGAAATTCTAAACGAGTATACGAAATCACACCTCTCTTCTACGTTAATTTCCAATGCTAAGATAGTGGCCAACGTAAAAAAAACGAAGAGGAGAGGCGAAGCAAAACAAACGGAGAAACGAATTGGTCGAGGAACACAAATCCGAAAGAAGCACCAACCATACAGAAACACGAACAAGCAGATCGAATTTCTGGATCTGGTGGAGAGCTGAAACAATTTTTTCGAGCTTGCACCTAATCATCCTGGAAATATCTTCTTGCAACAAACTGTACTATAATTCATGTCATTCTATATAACAGCTATTGTAACACGATCATCTTCGAGGACAAAGATCAAAAATTTTCAACTCCAAATAACTTGAGAAAACAAGCAAAGAAAAATGAGAAAAAAGTCAACGTAAATTATAATTTAATTTTAAGAAAAGTTTGTAAGAAATTTCATTTTTTAGTAAAAAGTACTTCCCCGGGATTTCGCATCATTACGCTCCCCCTTTTTCACACTTACTATTGATTCAAACTAGCAGGAATAATCTTCAGATAACGAAGTCATTCGACTTGAAATCACCCATTCATTATAGCATGTCAAATATAGGGGACTTTTAAAAGGCTGTGGCTGAAATTTCAAGAATTCTGAAAAAGAAAATCTCCAACTTTTCGCAACAACGATCTGAAGAGTTTAAATCAAAAAGACTAAAACTCAGGAACAAAAAAAAAAAAATAGAATGACATGAATACAGAAATGCAAGGAAACTTTTCCGAGTTTATTTTACAGGAAAACACGCTGATTTTCGACATTCAAAAACCGTCGAAACCAACATCATCATTCATCTTCCAATAACGCTAGAATAAATTTTTGTCAGACGCTGTGGTGAAAAGAATGAGAATACTCACTTCGAGTAATAAAGGCCCGAAAATTTCATTAGATAATCCGGTGGGTTTTGAGGATGATACTTCGCCTTGCTGAATATCATCTGTGCTAACCACGCTTTGGTTTTGCTGGTTTTGTTGTTGTTGCTGCAACTCCTGCTGCTGCTGTTGTTGTTGTTTTATATTGCGTATCTGAAAAAAGCAAGAAAATAACGTTGATTATCTAGACTCTTTCCTTCAAGATGTTCGTTACTAATATCCCGGCCCAATGCTAATGTAAATATGTATGATTGAATTGATGAATGAAAATGTGACCCAATAATCGAATTATAACAAGTTCTGAAACTCGTCGGCATTTTTCAGATGAGCAAAAAAATAATTTGCCCAAACCGAATCCTGTGAAAACATCAACTCTTGGCAAATTTTTTAGAAGCCTACTTCAGAGTTTAAACTTTGAACAGAACCTGACGTAAGAATCGCGAAGAAAAAGTAAAAGCTTGAAAAAGTATCTGGAGCAAATAACGCTGACAGCAAATCGAACCTTTCAAAATTGAAGATAATACATTGTGTTAGTTTCATCAAGTTTTAATTTTTCTTTCATTCACGAAATTCAATGAATTAATCTTAAATACAGTCGAGAAAAAGCTAATTTATTTTTTTTATAAGCTTTTATTAAACCTTATTAAAAGTATTCAGTTCCTTTTACAGGCTATATATCTGCTTCAACTAAAATGCTACTTTTTTTAGAGTACCTATACCTCTCGTAGCAACGGAAAAAGTGTACAACACATTTGCATCATACTTCGATTTTTGTTTTTTTCAAGTGTTCAAAGTTATAATTTTCAACGAGGATGAAGTTTAACGAATTAAAACTGAAAACTGAGCCTCTCAGTTCTTCACATCTTGAAAAACAATTTACACGAAACATAATTCTTCAGTCATGTTATAGGCGGCTTGAGTAAAATTCATTTCTTAGCAGAACCCAGTCGACGAAAAATTCAAACAGAAGAAGAGGCCTTTACGTAGGTATTTTACAATTTTCAAACTTGATTTTCGTAATTCAAACATTTTTAAAAATTGTTTAGAATCTAAATTTGATTTCAACTTTCTTTCAGTCTCGGAAAAAAGCAGATGTTTCCTCAATCTCCAAGGTTAACGTGTTCGATCAAAGACCGCAACACAGGATTAGGTTTTCAGAAGGAAAGTATACGAGCTCCGTACCAATCCAGGTGTTTATTATGTTCTAAAAACGGGAAATTCATGATGAATGTTGAATATTCGCGGTATATAATTATGAGCGAAGAGGAAGCGTTCGACGAAGCTTTTACTAGTGACTGGAAATAAGAGAAAACAGAGCACGAGTCAACAGGTAATCGATCAGCAGTAAAAAACAATGTATCCATGGTTTAGATCTCACCTAAGAAATGTTTAATGTTCCTCACAATCAACCACAGTAAAATCGGAAATATAAAGTAATTAAAAAGACTTTGAAATAACACTTAGAGGGTATAACTGGTAATTACTGAACGAATATCTGTAACAGGAATATAATAAACCGAACTACCGCAAACTACAAACTCCTATTTGTAAAATAAACACAAATCGAATTTCGAAAATAAGATTTCTCTATCTTCAAATCATCTTCTGTCCAAAAATGCACCTTTTCAAAAAAGTAAAAATACCAAATAAATAAAGAAATTCGATTATTTCATTTTGATTATTATCGATGATTCAACGGTTCATAACAAAAATAGATATTTGATGATTCCAAAGATTTTCAAGCCTGTTTTAAGGCAATTTTAGAACGATATAGTTGATATTTGTCCTTCTGTGGCTTATATGTATAGTCCATAGAGAGAGACAATTTTCGTAATTGAATAGTCTGGGAGTGTTTCTCAGATGATCCTTCCATAGATACAGAAATTAACTAATTTTTATCAAAACTAGACAAGACCCAACTGGAATGTTGCTCTCTAATTTCACAATAACATTTTTACTGAAAAAAAAATTGGAAATATACGTAGTTTTACAGAATTACGGAATCGAAAGCAACTAGGTATAGGTTGTCCCAAAAAAAAAAGAATCATTACTCTTTTTCTTTGTTACGCGTTTCATTATCAGAAAAACTGAGTTTTCTTCAAAAAATAACCGGCAGAAAAAAGACGGAAAATATATGGCATCTTTAAAATAATACCGACATTAAGTTTACTCATAATCTGCACACACAGACACACGCAGAACAACTAACATAAATTCTGTCTTCTAAGCCCGAAGTATATCGAGGAAAGAAATCAGTATTCTCGCAGTCAAATCGACGTGAAAACATATGCTCACCATATGTACCTACATCAGTCACATGGTAAGTAAAAATGAAATAAGTACGAAAAGAAAAAATTAAATGAAGCGATAATTATCATTTTTTTCCTTCTCTTTCTGCTTTGTGAACGCTTTGCAAACAGGAAAATTAAAAATCAGTTTTAACGAACATGAAATCTTCTTTGGCAAGTAGAGGAAAATGATGGAAACATGCAGCAGGCGAAAAATCAAATTCAAGTCATGGAAGAACTGCCTATGCACTACGAGAGAAAAACCAGAAGCTACACGTTGCACAAAACGTTATCCCGAGAATCATGGTGAATTTTTTATAGTTATGATGCACGCAAGACAGCTGAAAATTTTTGTCTAAAATCAGTCAGGTACTCTCACGCGATAAGGCTGTGAGAGCAACGTTTTAAATTTCCAGCAAAATCGACCTACCTGCCATCTGAGAAATGAAAATGTAACTCACCGAAACGAAAAATTATAATCTTACAATTATTCAAAATAACTATTATAAGGCCCACTTTAAAAATACTCTCGATCCAAAATATTGTTTTGCAGAAAAAAAAAAAATTAGGAGCCTAAATATGTCTGATGGGTGAAAATTCAATAGATAGGTAAGTAAAAAAGTAGGTGGGTAAGAAAAACCAATCAATATTGTCAAGAAAGTGTGTCCAATTAACCAACTATTTACGTCCTCATTTCCTCGCATATTCCTTAGACGCCTGAACTATTACGAAACAAATTACAATCTCGAGTTGAATAGACTAATACACGTCATAATTCATAATCCGTAGTATGGTAGAGGATATATTAAAGCAGATGATTAGCATTAGTGCACAAACAAGCTAGTGTATATTAGTCAAATCTAAATTAACTATGTACCTGGTGGACAGTTTCTTGCAGGATAGCACACTTGTCCGGCTTCACAGCCAAGGAGTTCATGTCCGAAAAGCTGACAGAGATCAACTCAGCCAGCTCTTCTATGAAAATGTTCTCCTGTTGGCGTCTTCGCTTCTCATTCAGGCACTTATTTCTGCAACAAAATAAAAACACAAAAAAATTATTACAATCGACTTCGAGTACAGATAACGACTATCAATATAATAAACTATTTATTCGTATTAACAGGTCCAAAGTGTCAGACAATTAGTGACAAAAGTACATAAACAATAAGCGTAAATACTAAATAGTTATGTACACATGTGGTATAGACGACAACGATGGTCGACTATGGATCTAAATGACAATTCACTTGAACTGATAACAAAATTAGAAAAATTTCAACAAGGCAAATGGAGTTTCTAAATGAAGACCTGAGCGAAAGAAATTCTACGATGGGTATATAATAGAATACTAATAATAATTTTAGAAATGAGAATTTCAAGTATACACTTTTAGTTGACTTGAATAGATTCTTAAAAAGTGAAAAACTATTGCTGGTTAACACCTGTAAACAAACGATTTTCGGAATAAAAACTTCAAGAGAGGTATAAACTCCGCATAAATCGTATGTTGTAAATATCACTTTTTAGGGAAAGATTCGAGTACGCAGTGAATTCTAAATTACAAAAATTAATTATAAACAGATACGAGAAAAAATAAATAAAAATTTTCAAGCTTTCATTTCATTTGCTTCTGGTAACTATTAACTTTTTGAATAAGTAGTTCACCTAGAAATTTGGAGTACACGCAGGTTTTGAATTTAGGCCGATGATACGTCGACTACTGCAATGTGAGAAATCTTATTCATCCATTATTTGTCATAACTTGGAATGAGAAAAATATATGATTCTAGATTTTGAGATTCCTCGAAAATTCCTTTTCCTCTCTGCTCTGTTTTAAAATCGTATTTTTCAGCAAGTATTCTGCTCGCGTACTAACGAAACCTGCACGCCACATATTACTTTGTAGAATGAAACTTCTAGAACACACTATACACACCACCAACGGTAGATTGGCGCGTACCAGAGGAGAGATTCGCACAATAAAAAAATTCGGCATGACTGTTTCCCGAATCACCATGGGCATGGTGACGTATACAAGAAGAAGCCTTCATGTTACGAAATTCGGCCTTGGAAGGTTTCCTCTGGTATACGCCATCAACCGACGAGGAATTTCTGCAAACGATGGCGAGTTGATATTCCTAGATCATCACTTTTGCTCGGACTATACAAACCTAACAAATAGTCCTTTTACCTATGCAATAGGTACTACAAATACCCATAGATCCAAAAAGGGTCAATACTCGTTGGTATCACTGCCCACTGCTCAGCTTTTAAATGCCTATATCTAGCGGAACTCACGACGCCAAGATTTTTAATCTCATCGTCATGTTTCGTATTTTTTGTTTTTGTTTTTCTTTGCCAACTTCAACTTCATACAGAATACAGACTCCGCGTAGCCAGATGGAACATCAACAGTATGCAGAAGCGTTGAAAATTGCGATACGCAAAAACCCGTCAACCCCTCCACTCACAGATTGTATCTTCGTCGCCGCTCAACGACGGAAACAACAAAACACCCCAGAGAGAGAGACAGACAAAGCGAGAGCGAAGAAAATTGGTACGAGTGAAAAGCTCGCAAACATACTCCAACTGAAAAAAAAAAATTGCCTCCTTCGCCGCCGCCGCATCCTCCCCAACACATTCGACAGTTCGAGGGCTCCGCACACCCAAACCTTCGCCGGCGGCGGAGGGCGCCTTGCCTGAGACCGAGAGCGTAGAATGGATGGAAACCGACTACCGCCGCTGCTGGCCGAGGTGAACGTTCGACGAAGGACAAACTTTGGAGGAAAAAATTGTGTAGCCGTTGTAATGTAACGACTTTCGTGCATACATCGTACACACTACACACTACTACTACGACTACCACCACTACTACCACCGCCACCACCACAACCACCACCACTACTACTACCTTCACCACCCAGCTCGTTCGTATATACACCTTGCTACGCTACACCACGGCTGAAAAATAGCGACGAGCACACACGCACGCACACAGACGCACGGCACTCGCTCGAGAATACGTGAGTGACGATAGCCGAAAGCAGCGGCACAGCGGCATTGCGCCACTGCGGCAGAACGAAGCAACGTCAAGAAGAAATGGCGAGCCGAGCGTGTGCCAGCGCGCGCATGCCTCAACGCTATCCATGTCCGGCGTAAAATTGGTTGAAAAAAAATTTCTTTAAATATAAACAAAAAGTGTCACGAACAAACTACAAAGTTGCCTGAGTAGAGCATCAGAACACAAATTTTTCATTGAAAAAAAAAAAAATTCTAGCGCAGCAAGCCCCAATAGAAAAGCACAGAACAGGTTTTTGAATGGAACTATAGGGTCTCATGAATCATTTAAAATAGGCTCAAGATAATGCGTAAGGTGAGTAAAAAAGTTATTTCTGTCGGAAGTAGACGCCGCGCCGGCAAGTTCCAAAGAAAAATTCACGTTCCGAACTCTCAAAATCAATTTTTTACAAAAACCAACCAACACAGATTGGCTTTGGCTTTAAACTGACTTGGGACATTTTAGAAGCTTCTATTTGCACACCATAATATCAATTTCAACTCAATCGGTTAGGTATATATATTTTCGCTAGTAGAAACAATAATGATTATAAAACCGAAAAAATCTAACAGAATTCGAAGGAATCCGTTCCTCGGAATTAAAATGCAAAAATAATGAATCAAATGATGTACCTAAATGAAATTCTGTATGGTACATCCTTCCTACTTCTCATCTCTGATATAATTTCAAGGACGAGATCGAAGTAAATATTTTCTTTTTAGCAGGTTTTCTTGGGAAACCAGCTCTTTTTTTTATTTTTCATCACTACTATCAAATAAAAACCTCACAACCCTGCGTGACAAAATCAAAATGTAAATTACAACAGTTCCGACGAATCGGCCAAAAATAAATACATTTTCAATGCCTTCGCGCGCAAAAAAAAAAAAGAAAAAGAAAGACAAGAAGACATTAAAACCGAGCGAATGCCACAAATTTATTTCTCATTCCACCATCGTACGTCCTCATGCCATTGACATTCTACAAATAATACATTCCAGACTATACGAAAAATTAGTTACCAGTATTACAATCATTCTTAATTACAATACAACGCACGAATAGTGAGAAATAGTTCTTCATCGAAGAATTCAAACTAGAATTTTCAGACGGTGATAACATTATTCTTTATTCTTATTCGAATCGTACAAGAACAACCTTCGCCCTTTGGCTCGGATGCAAAGAAATTTTTTCGAGAAGTTTCGAAAAAATGCTACATTAGCATTCCCACTGCTTATTGCATTCGTAAAAGCTGCATTCATCGACTCGCTACTTGGAAGAATACGAGCATTTAATTTTGGGTTCAATTTAGGTACTCATGTCCTACTACAGGTTAACTTTTTTCGAAACATTACATCATGTCTCATTTATAGATCTGCGGACCAACTGTTGACCAAATCGGGGCTAAACAGACCATGAAAGTGCCCCACCTCTCTTGCTTCCGATAGATCTCATTTCAAGTTTCTTTGTAACATTTAAAATAAATCACTACTTTTGAAGTTTTGAAAAGTAATTTTAAAAAATGAAATTATGTGTACATTAACACTAGAAAAACCAGGTTTTACTCGATTACTCAAAGGAATAGGTGGCGTCATATACGACGCCATAAGAATAACCTCCAAGGACCAGGTGGCGTCGTATGACACAAGTCGGGGGTTCTCAAAATGTTGATCCTAGTAAAAGTCCATCTCAAAATTTTGAGCCACCTGGTACTTATAGTGTTAGGTTAATAGAGTACGACTCAATGTGGTAGATTATTCATAGATTCTTGCGAAGATTCAAACAATAATCCCTATTTCTTCCCAAAACTTCACAAGATACCGTTATAAATTACTATAAAATAAGTACCTATTAATTTTGCAGAAATTGAGAAATTCCGCCACCTCTACCACTCCGTGCATAATGTATCTGAGGATAAACCGAACAAAAAGAATATCGATGAAAAGATTATACTGTTCACGCAACTGTCACAAAATCACCTCATTCTGTAAAGCTGAATACCCCATTTTGTGAGTATTCATTACTTCGGCACTTCAATTCATAACCTGATAGGTAAAAAAGTACAGTCCCAAAAATGACGATCACGGTACCACAGCAAGACAGAAGAAGGAGGAGCAGGGAAAAGAATCCATATCAACCACCACCGATACTAATAAGAAGACGATTTTCAAATGATGTTACAAGAAGAAGAACTGCGATTACAGATTATTTTTGCTTCACTCTCGACGTTAATCATTCAAGTGCAACGACAAGGTATAAATCAGGTAATCTTGCAACGCACAAAGCGCTGTTGCCGCACTGCCAAAGCAATTTGGTACGCCAGTAAAGTGCATGTCGACGCTGAGAATTTATATTTTTATTTTCTTTTTCACGAAGATGCCATTAATTCTTTACGTTGCATCGATAAAATAAAAATAAAAAAAAGCCATGTGCCTACACTGTTCACCTTAAGGAGACTATTTTGCGCCGTTCAGCATTTCTTTTCTAACTATACAGCCATGATATTTCAGTGACAAATTGCAATGGGCGTCGAGAATAAATCCTCTGAATATCGAAGAGAGTCTGGAAAAAAATTTTCCTTTGAAAAAATCTCAACAGTTACGGCGTAAAGACGTAATTATATGTTCACTTGCGCTACGTTATCACCTAATTACCTATATATCTGCGACGAGAATTTGGCACAAACATTGAAGCCAAATAATTGAAATTAAAACTGATCTTCAACCATAGCAAAAGCTAAGATAATTCAACATCTGATATTAAGATATAAGGTACACAGAGTAAAATTATTCGACACCTAAGATTTAAGAAACAAATTTTCTATGTTACGTTTCTACATTTCAGAATTCGTTCATTTAACTGTATACATGGAATGAACGGATAATGATTTTTTTTTCAAAGTCTCAAAAATAGAACCGGATTTGTAGGTGTTGCTTGTGACAGTCTATGCTCAAGCACACACCACATTACAACACCACCAGAAAAGAAAAGAGAAATCAGCCTCAAAAAGCTGATAGACTTCGTGGCTATGATACTGGAGCATCTCTATGATTAAATCATCAGTCGTCAATCGATCAATAATAAAACCCGTTCATGATCGACAACCATCAATCAATAATATGTTATTTTAAATCAATCCATTGATTAAAAACTTTGCTCCATATCATATCGAGGAAAATACATCCAATTTTTTTTAAAGTTTTCATTCAAGTCGTAGAGTCGCTGAGTTCTTTCAAAGACCGGAACTTTATCACAGCGTACCATTTCATAAAAATTCAACCAACATCAGCGAGATACACATGCAAACATGCAAAAAAGCTCAAGCTTGAGACGCTCGCGGCGTTTGGAGTAGCCTTACAGGATTGAAATTGACATCGGCCGGAGGTCGGAAGAGACATAAAATCGAGTTCCAGTCCGTCTGAAGAAGAGCAAATTCTCAATTCTATCAAATACAACATCAAAGAGGAGGGCAAAGTAAGAATTAACAACATACACAAACATAATTTTAAAAGGGAGGGCAAAAATAAGGAGGAAACTGAAATCAGTGTTCGAGAAAAAAGGCTATATTCCTACTCATATTTATACAATCTGAAGATAGAATAGTGGATATCAACTCGAAAAGCAATTTCCACAACGTTTACGGATTTTACAAAAACAGTACTCCCCAGAGACATAGTGACGTTGGGTAATTTGTTCCAACTATTTTTCGTCTAAATTAAAACAGTTGAACTATGGGGGTTGCCTTCACAACGCCAACGCAATCCTCCCATCTGCCTCAATTTCTTCTTTCAGCTGTCGCATCACAACGCGCAAGACATTCGTCGATGACGATTCATTTTCTGCTTTGCTGTTTTTTCATAGACCCCAAAATTGAAACAAAAAATATGAATAACAAATTAATTTGTGAAGAAAGCTCTAAAAGAAGTTCAAAATCAACGAATGAAAATCACAATAATTTGTGCCATCCGTCAATTGAAACTCGGTAAGCGGCATTAATCACGAACAACAAAATTATTTTAGCATATTCTCAACTTTTCGGAATTCTGAAAGCTCAAAGCAGTCTGAAAGATGCATCAAATTCACACTGCTACCAAAAAGCAACCGGTTTACAATATTATATAACTCTCTCATGACGATACACACTAGTCAACAACTAAGGAAATATAATTTATAAGGACTCTTAACTACCATAGCGTCTCGTTTTCAGAACTCATAATATTCATAGCCCACGAAGAAATTTCCAAAAAATCCTCGGGTGAACCACAATTTAAAAATTATATGGGCAAATAAAATAGTTGCGAAATGAATTTCATCAAATAAATCATCAAAATAACAGATCTTGCGTTCCATTTTGTTAAATTCAAACTGAAACGTACAATGGGGTTCGTAAATCAATCGACTTATTGTGCAAGCCAAAAAGTAAAATTCCGAACTTTCGGTGCTTAGTAAAAATGTATCGAAAAATTCCAGATACCGGTACTTGATGGTTTGAAAAATTTTTAAACGAATAAATGATGACAAATTTTCCGTTTCTAAAATACATGAACTATGTAGGATTAGAATTCAAAAATAATTTTCGATTATCATGATTGGTATAACGTGTAGAAACGAAAGCCAACAACCTGGCAATCGATATCAAAGATCTGTTACCCGCATATCCTCCTTTAAGATTTCCCTCTTATTTTTCAAGAATAATAACGAAATTTTTCTCACACAGTTGAACATACAATTTCATACAAGTAATAATTTATTTTGCCGTTCTTTTTCTATTCACATCAGCGGCGTAGGTAGAGTTAATATAAATATCCATGAAAAATAAATATACGTCGGTATAAAAAACGTCAAACTCATCCGCAAGTAATATGAAAGGACGTAAACTGAAGAAAAAAAATCACTGGTCTATATAATTAAAAAAAAATATTTTTCAGTAGGAGAAAGTAAATACAAAAAAAGAAGGCAACACCAACTCAATAACAACGCTTAAAAGCTAAAATTAACAGCAAAAATTTTCCGCTTCTAATTTCGACGGACAATTATGTTGACCACGAGGTGATGTAATTTTTTTTTCTTTGAACCAAAAAAACTAAATTAGAGATACGTAAAGTACTTCACTATCTTACAAAACGTACGCCAACATTGGTACAATTAATTTCAAAATTCTCTAAAATATTAGAAAGAACGATAAAATAGGATAGAGATGTGAAGATGATGAAATGACAAATAATCACATTATCCCAAAATAGTTTGAAACCTACCAACCTTAAAAAAAAAAAAATCCAAAAGATTATTCCAACCCTCAACTGAGAAATGTTACTTAAAACCTCACTTTCCACAGACCCACGGAAAAAACGGTACATAATAATGACAGGAGTTAGTGCCCAGATGATAATGAAGCACTGGTAATATATAATATATTTGTATCATGTTCAGTGCCCAACATCAAAAAAGGAGTCATTAAAATATGGACAGAAAAATGTTGGAAAAGAGCTTTTTCAGCATTCACGCTCAACGGGTTATTAAGGCTCCAAATTTCTCATACTAGGTACATTTTCATTTTTCAAAAATTCATATTATAAAACTTAGCCATTACACTCCTAATTTGTGTTCCAGCATTAGCGAACTATAAGATAGTCTAATTATTCAAAAACTATTCACAGTTTCACTACAACTATACTACAATACTTGAAGCTGCTATTACAAGCACTAGTGTCATGAAGTTCTCATTTACCTGGCCAGTCAGTATTGGTTATAAACTGATAGAAATGAATAGTGATTTTTACTACTTTTCATGGGAAAACAAGGACTCAAGGAGAATTCAAGATTTATTGTGGATGTTCTTAGAATTTTTAGTACCTACTTTATTAACATCTTACATGGTCATTTTCAATATTTTTGTGGTAATTTCTACCAAAAATATTAAATTGTCCCTGCTTTTTCATATAAATAGTTGAAATTATTATATAAATTTTTTTCAGCGTACCTGCGCCACAAAAATACCAAAAAATTTATGTATAACAACACTACACTGAAATTTTCAAAGCCCATGCAGAGGAAGTTGATCAAAAACTCACTATAGTCACTCATATCAATCCCCGAATAGCCAATGGGGTACACTGACAGAAATTAATAACACTCGTATTAATTGCAAACAGAGTAATAAGTTAATAACTTTTCTCATTACGGTTGCAAAAATTATCATTTATAGTAGACATTCTTATAGTTATTTATGTAGTTACCATTTTTGTTGTAATATCCACTACAAATTTTGAATTGTCCTAGTTCTCCAATTCAAATTATTTTTAAAAAAAAACTAGCAAAGTTTTTTCAATGTATTAATTTTTGATTTACTAACCACGGAGAAGTAAAACGATGTCGTGTTTGCTTATCTAGCCATATCACAGACCAATATTTACGAGGCTGAAAGATACATACAGAACGTTTTACACAAACGATAATCTAACACCACCAAAACCTAGTTGATTTTCTCACATCAACATTTGCACATAATTTTTCATCTGCCCAATTATTCGTCGAATGGCCTTGAACTCGCCCACACTCATAATTGCAAACGCGACTCCAAATCGTCAATAATGGAGAAAATACAAAGAGGGGTAACGGAGAGAAAAGGCTTGTCATAGCGCAAGTAGCTTAATGACAGAGTAAATCACAAGGATTGTACAAGAGGAAAAGAAAAGAAAAGAAATAACCAAGCAGCAGTAATAACATAAAAAATACCGTACAGTATCGCCAGAGAACAATCACAGGCCTACCAAAACATCTGAAATTACTGAAGATGCAGAAATACAGATTAAAACAGAATTCCGTGAAAGTACGACAACCCTCTAAAGGTCATATCAATTCCTTGGGGGGAAGGGGGGGGAATTCACAAGAAGTACGAAATAAAATAATACTGTTCAGGAAAGACGAGCGGGGAAAGCCACCCATACAAACAAATTCATTGCTACGACCAGTGACTGTGACCAAGACCGACGACTACTTGCCCAACCCAGCGACTTTCGAGATCACTGAAGTTAAAAATAAGAACCGAGTATGACGTCACGTCGACCATACAGCATCTCAGGACGCTGGACGGGCACGCAACAGCTGCAATCTTTGGCACTGGTCGAAAAATGTAAATCTTTTAATGTACTACACACACACACTCTGCGTTTCATCGCCTCTAGCGCACACCCTTTCTTAAACTCACCTCACCTGCACTATTATCTACTTTTTTCCATTATCAGTAATTTCAATTCAACGTTGCTCGGTGATTTAGCGAAACTAAACTCAAATTCAAAACGTACATTTGCAAGGCACTGAAAATCAAAGTATAAAGCGTGAGGAAAGGGACCCTGATGTATCAGAATACTCTTAAAAATAATTTGATGATGTAAAACAAAAGAGCATCGTCCACATTTTCATTTCATTTCATTTCATTTCATTTCAAGGAAAAATTAATTTTCAACCATGTTTTAGTACGCTGTACCAAAACAAACAATAATACTTGCGAGTAAAATTTTTTAAAGCTAATTTAAGCAGTGCCAGATTAACCCTGTAAGTTTGAGAGGCCCAGGCACCGGGGCCAGTAAAACCACAATTAGGCGCCGATTATTTTATTAAAATTTTTTTTCTGAGTGATTTATCCTGATACTGTACTGTACTGCCCGCCAGGCTAGGTCAACATTTATTTACGTCAACATTTTCGTCATAATACATCAGCTATAGTTGAAGCCTGCAAAAAACGAAACGACGAATTCACATTCATCAACAATATAAGTATTGATCAGTGTGATAAGCAACAAAAAAGTAAAATCGGAAGCACAGTCATTTTATTTTTGCTGAATGAGAACAAGTACTTTTTCCTCTCCCCGGAGCCCTGCAAACTACAATCCGTTTTTTGCGGTCTAAACGAGAATAGAGTGGAGGTAGTTCTTTCTGACGAATGACCATTCTAAAATGAAAATTTAAATTTATCATTTCACCGACGAAATTAAAGTTCAAATGGCCAAAATGAAATTTCAGAAGCAATTTACACAGCGTTAGGAATAGTGTCGGTGAGATTGATGCGAATGCGATCAACGTGTGATCAATTTGATAAACAGATCGAAGTTCGAAAAATTGTAACTACGAAGGTATTCTATGGTATTCATTACGCGTCACACTCGCCAGCACACTTTTACACTAATTATCAACTTGTTTGTTGCAATCTATATATTCACGTGATTGAACATGATCTCTTTATGTTATAATATATCATTTAAAAAACTGGCAATACATTTCCCAATGCAGAGAATTGAGATTATTTAAACCAACTTGTATATTTCAAGTGGATCCGAAATAAACTATATTTACCTATAAAATCGTTTTTAACCCTTCAACGACACAAGCTAATTTATACACAAGTGACACAAATGGGTCATTTTGACCCAACCTTAATTATTACCCTGGTAGTCCTCGATGATTATACATAATTAACCCCCTCCCTATACGGTGAGAATAGCAACATCTGGGTCATTTCGACCCACTTGTGCCACTAGAGGGTTAATTCATGTGAACTCGCTATTCCCTTGAAATGAAAAGCAAAAATACTTGAAAACAAGGAAAATAGATATAAATTTAGAAAACTTCAATTGTGTTTTACTCACAACCACGATTTTGGACTTCGATTACTTGGTGTTCAATCAAACATAGAACGTTACAGTGGGTAAATTTCACATCAGCCTAACTGAGTAGATATAACTATACATCAATATTTAAAAATGATGATTCAGTCTGAAGTGATAAGGTTGATGATTTCTATGGGTGTTGCTGGAGTATCACAAAATATTCAACTAGGTAAATAGTTTTCTTAGTCTATCATGGCCATACAGCCTGTACACTCTGCATGGGCGCTAAGAGACACCATACACATTTTTGACGAGTGACTCGTCAATAGCCAACTGAGGGGGAGAGAAATTTAAAAAAACCCGGCATTTGCTAATTTACTATTTTCAGTAATTTCATGAAAATAATGAATTACTCGTAATTTATTAGGTCGAAGAAAATTTTTTTGGAATGGAAATGGAGATTTTCAAATGTTTGGAGAAAAGAAGTCGTCATTGACCAGTGAGTGAAGGGGATCAGAGCATCTCTGTGACACTGAACCAATAATTCACTAACTACACCCCCTTTTCCCGGTTGGTCTACTATAATTGTTACTGGGCAGCGATTATTAGTACAGGCAATGTAGCTGAAATAGAGTGTCAATTCGGAAAAAATTGGGGGCAAAGGTTTCTCAACGGAAATGTGTTCTATGTGGTCTTTGGAAGTATTCCCCCAAAAGTTTACCCCCCCAGCGCACCGGCAAAATTTGTGGGGGGCTCAAACGTCTACCAAATTGGAGTTTTTTTGATATCTCTCGAAAATTAAGCCATTCTGAGAAAAATGTCAAGACACCAAAATTGTTCCCCTCAAAATTCTCTATCAAATGGTACCAAACATGAGCAGATTTGGATGAACTGAGCCCATGTAAATCGCTTCTAATGTAGCAAGAAACTTTAAAATTGTGAAAATTGATGCTTTTTCCAATTTCTCTCCCAAAATATGCACCCTAGGGTGGTCCTTATTTTCGAAGTTTGGAATTTTTAACCTCCCACCCCCCAGATTTGTTCCATTTCATGAAAAAAAAATTTCAGCCCCCTAGGATGGAAATTCACATAGGTATGCAAATACTTGCATTATTTCACATTATCATCTGTATCACATAGAAATAGACAAAAACATGTATTTTCTCCTTCAACTTATTAGTAAAATGAAGTGTGACGCATAGAAAATAGATTTGGGGGATTTGAGGGGGTTTGGACCTACCCTTAAGATAACCAAAAAATCACTATAATATGTCTTTTTTGTTTAAAAAATGTTATTCTTATTATGAATGGCAGAAATGAAAATATTGTGAATAATCTTGAAAAGAATGACTTCCTTTGCCTCAACTAACCCCCCCCCCCCCCTTCAATTCATCCGTTGACATCCTAGTATTATAGTCTTCAAAACCACCCCTCATGAGTAGATAATATACTTATTACCATGGAGGTATAACACCTCCATGCTTATTACAGAATTTACTTTTTGTTCTTCCTATTTTGGCTAAACTGTTGACAAGCTGTAAGCAGGTGATGTAATAAAGATAAATTAGAATATAACACATATTTCTTAGAATTTGTTTTGTACTACTAATTTCATGCAGTTCTCAAGTTTTAAGACAAATCAATAAAAATTTATACTTGAATTAAATAATATCTCCATTATTCCCTAGAGCTGGGTAAAATCAATAGAACAAAACAAATTCTTGGTAAGAAATATGAGTTCTATTCTAATTTATCTTAATTGTATCATCTGCTAACAGCTTGTCAACAATTTAGCCAAAATAGGAAGAACAAAAAGTAAATTCTGTAATAGGTATATTGAAGATGAATTCTTTTGTACTGGGCGTTCCTGTTTCAAACATAATGGCCTTAAATTTGTCCCACCATAACATAATGTCCCATTTTTTCGTATTTGATGACGTCATCATACCCAATTATTACATAGTAAACACTGATGATGACGTCATTATATCCAGATAGAACATAGGAACCGCAGATGGTGACGTCATCATACCTAGATACAACATCTTGTCCTTCCTTGATGACGTCACAGATGATGACGTCACACAGTTAAAAAGCGGTTGATGACGTCATCATACACTCTTTGAAGATGAATTGAAGAAGAATGATGACGTCATTATATCCAGATAGAACATAGGAACCACAGATGGTGACGTCATCATACCTAGATACAACATTTTGCCCTTCCTTGATGACGTCATCAAAAGCTTTTTAACTGTGTGACGTCATCATCTGTGACGTCATCAAGGAAGGGCAAAATGTTGTATCTAGGTATGATGACGTCACCATCTGCGGTTCCTATGTTAAAAAGTGGTTGATGACGTCATCATACACTCTTTGAAGATGAATTGAAGAAGAATTTTGAAGATGAATTCTTTTGTACTGGGCGTTCCTGTTTCAAACATAATGCCCTTCTAACATTTGTCCCACCATAACATAATGTCCCATTTTGTTCTGACGTCACAGATGATGACGTCACACAGTTAAAAAGCGGTTGATGACGTCATCATACACTCATTCAAGATGAATTGAAGAAGAATTTTTTGTACAATTTTTGTCCTTCCTTGATGACGTCATCATATATATTTATTACAGAGTAAACACAGATGATGACGTCATTATATCCAGATATAACATAGTAACCGTAAATGGTGACGTCATCATACCTAGATATAACATTTTGTCATTCTTTGATGACGTCACAGATGATGACGTCATACAGTTAAAACACTTATTGAAGATGAATTGAAGACGAATTCTTTGTACTGGGTATTCCAATTTCAAAACATAATGTCCGCCTAGAACATAATGTCCGCTTAAAATATAATGTCCCATTTTTTGTTTTTCCTTGATGATGTCATCATACCCAGATATAACGTAGGAGACAGTTTTTGTCCTTTTGTGATAGTTGAATGTTAGGATGACGTCATCATCAGAGTCTATTTTAAGATGACGTCATCATACCTACCTATAATATAGTATTAGAAGATTCTGTGATAGTTGAATGTTATGATGACGTCATCATACATACTCATAACATAAGATTTATTTATAGCTCAATGTTACAACTGAGTAGATGACGTCATCATACCTATATATAACATAGAACACTAGTTATAACATTTCAAAAGATTTTGATGACGTCATTATACATTTACTTATAAGATTGGAAAAGTAACCAAGTAAAATTTTTCAGGAAAGAATTATGAAGAAATATTTATAAGTCCCTATGCGCTTCATATTCAAACAATTTTGTTTTTATAAGAAACATTTTTGGATACTTCTCCTGTTGTAAAAGAGAATTCATCTTTCGCCTTCACGAAACTTCAGTGAAGGCTGCAGCTATTCTTTACTCATGAAAGGTGATTTTGAAAACTTTTTTTACTAGGATGTCAAGGGATGAATGGATGGGGGGAGGGGTTAGTTTACGCAAAGCTATCTTTCTTTTCAAGATTATTCATAATATTTTCATTTCTGCCATTCATAATAAGAATAACATTTTTTCAACAAAAAAGACATATTATAGTGATTTTTTGGTTATCTTAAGGGTAGGTCCAAACCCCCTCAAATCCCCCAAATCTATTTTCTTTGGGTCACACTTCATTTTATTAATAAGTTGAAGGAGAAAATACTTGTTTTTGTCTATTTCTATGTGATACAGATGATAATGTGAAATAATGCAAGTATTTGCATACCTATGTGAATTTCCAACCTAGGGGGCTGAAATTTTTTTTTCATGAAATGGAACAAATCTGGGGGGTGGGAGGTTAAAAATTCCAAACTTCGAAAATAAGGACCACCCTAGGGTGCATATTTTGGGAGAGAAATTGGAAAAAGCATCAATTTTCACAATTTTAAAGTTTCTTGCTACATTAGAAGCGATTTACATGGGCTCAGTTCATCCAAATCTGCTCATGTTTGGTACTATTTGATAGAGAATTTTAAGGGGAACAATTTTGGTGTCTTGACATTTTCCTCAAAATGGCTTAATTTTCGAGAGATATCAAAAAAACTCCAATTTGGTAGACGTTTGAGCCCCCCACAAATTTTGCCGGTGCGCTGGGGGGGTAAACTTTTGGGGGGATATTTCCAAAGACCACATAGAACACATTTCCGTTGAGAAACCTTTGCCCCCAATTTTTTCCTTATTCAATGCTATATTTCCTGGACTATATGAACAGATTCAAAAATTATCAACATTTGTTTAGCGACTAGTTGCCGACTTCAGAAAATTATCGAGAAACCGTCAACATTCTACAATAAGTACTCACGAAAATCGTTTCTCAATCGTATACGTCCGTCGCCTCCTCGCCACAAACCCATCGTACTGCTGAAGTAGCGTGTCCAACTCGAGGATGGCGAAAGAAATGAAACAACCAGCGTGAAAAGAAGATGCCGCTAGCAAACAGAAGAAAAACCAAATGCTGCCAACGTAACAGAACAAAAAAATGTAATCAAAATCGCAGGTCGTCGTATACAAGGAACAATCGGTTCTTGGAGGCAATCGCGTCTTCCGAGTTCGCCGTCGTTCTCATCGACGTCACTGCTGCTGCCGCTGTTGTTCTTCGCTCAGTTATTATCAACCGGTCGAATAACACAACCACACATATACAAAGGTACAATACTTCACCTAAAAAACTAGTATCGCTGAATAGGTATATATTTTGCGGATTTTGCTCGAGCACTCGATAAGAATATGAATTCACAAACGCTACATTCGCATAAAAACACAGACAGACACGTTCGAAACAATTAAATTTCAATACACGAATGCCAGAAAATATCATTTCCACTTTTCAGCATGATTTCAACACGATACGAAGTGAATCAGGTTAAAAAATCGACACTTGAGATCAAAAATACTACCGAAAATCAACTGAACTGCCGGTACAGGTAACGATATCAACCGATCGACGGTGAGTAGAAGCGAGCAATGTTCAGTGCTAAAAAAATGCGTGAAAAATTGCCGGAAAACAACCTGCGATGGACGAAATCACCATCGACGAAGCTCGAATATACACGAAGTCGCGGTCAACGCGTGAAAAAACGATGTTGACACAAAACAAGAAAACGAAGAAAAATCACAGCATAAACTCTACATGTAACGCAACACCGAACACACAACCACACATACACCGCAAAATCAAGTGGAAAAATCAAGAAAATTATACTATGAGGAAGAAGCGAACGGAACGAAACGCGAGCAGATCGTTAGCACTGCAAGTAGTCGAAGACACCATTGATGCGACCTGCGATGCGACTCTGCGAGTGCGACGGCCAACCCAGGGCTAGAAGAGTGAAGAAAGAAAGGGAAGAAAAGAAGTAGAAAAAAGTTCAGTCGATCTCGAATCTCTATGTGTGAACTCGACGCGAGCGAAAAATCCGAACGAAACGATTCGTTAAAATGAACGACGACGAGAAGAGCGAATTACTCGTGCGTGTGAACGTGAAATGAACGAAAGAATCGTTCGTCGCGTGGTAAATGCGGGTAAGTGTATGTGGGATGCGCGCGCATCTCTTGTGGATATCCGAAAACCAAAACGGACGAGGACGACGACGAAAGAAACCAAACGCAACGCGAAGACGAAAGTACAACTCTTGAACTCAGTACTCAGATTAGAAGAGAGAAAGAAGAAAAGTGGAAGAGTGAGAAGGCAAGAGAATGAAGAAGAAAAAAAAAGGAAAAGAGGAAGCTAACAATAAAGTGACGGCATGAAGGAGGAAGACGAAGAAAAGGAACGAGCAAAAATACAAAAATAAAGTATACTACACACACGCACGCACACTGTAGCGACGAGAAGGTGGTTGAGATGTTGGAAGATGTAGGACGAGGTAAAAAAAAAACAAAAGCAACCCGAAAAATAATATCCAGTCCAGAGTCCAGACCGAAGCGCGGACTCGCGCGCGCCTCTATCGAAAAACCGGTTTCTGCGCTGATTTTTTCACTTCAAAATTCTACTAACACCATTTTTTTTTTTGCCTTCTCGCGCAAACAGAGCCTTCACCTACGGTAAACCACACTTTCTTTGTTCCTCAATACTAATTATGCTTCTGAAATTAAAGCAAGAGCAAGGGAACTAGGTACCATAACTATCCAACGCCAATCCCAATGAAACCACCTTTGAAAATTATGTCCTCACCCAAGTCCCTTGACCCCTTATTTTGTTTATCCGAAATAAGTCTTGAAATTTTACAGATGTGGGTGAAGTTGTACGTAATGGCATTATATGAAAATAAAATTTTCGAATGGTTTTTTTTTACAGTGGCGTAAGTGAGAGACCTTCACACAAACCCATATTATGAAAAAAATCGGTTTGATCGAATCATTAGAAATGGCTGTACAAGAAAACGAAGCAATTACATTTTTTTATGAGTTTTTCTTGAATAAATCTCAAAGTAAACCAAGATTAATTCCTTTTTAAACCAGACTCTATAGCTTTGAGAAGTATTTTTGGTTCAAGCTTTTCGCTTCCAGGATATAGCCCGAAAGAAGCTCCATTTTCATTCAACTTCAACAACACTTTAATGCATCTCCAAGCGTAACCAAATTATCCTAACACTTCGAACCTGCCCTTGCAGGCTGTCCAATTATAAGGAGATAATAATCGTAAGTTCTGAAATAGATTGGCGGGAATCCTGCATGAACATTAAGAATTTAAAATCCTGATACTTAAAGGCCAAGATTTTCAATTACTGATGGCAAATGAAAGAAACCGTCATGCTGCCAAATTACAACGAACACAATAAGTCTACAATGAAAAAATGAAAAAAAAAAAAAAAAAAAAAAAACGCACCAGTCTGAAGGGTAGGTTAGTAAAAAACGAAACCCGTGTAGCGAAAATAAAAATGTTATCACATTATTAAAAAATTTACATGCGATGCATACTATAATCAGAAACTCACTAAAATATTGTTTGTCTACATGCGCTGAAACTGCTCTTGCTGAGAAATCAAAAAGGGTTTCATCATGACTGAATGGGCATGCATTTGGGTTAGTCGACTGTTTACACAAAGACGGAAAAGGGTATCACAAAATTACGAAAGAAAATGAACTGAAAGTGGAAATAAAATAAAAGACGAAAATAAAATCAGGTAGAAAAAAGTGAACGCATAAATCTCTACTCACACATACTCGCCCCATATAACCATGCTGAAAACAAGATAGCAGCCAAAAAAAAAAGGGGGGGAAAAAACTAGATTATTTATTTATATTATACAGCATTTTCCAGCAGAGACGCTGTAAATGTTGCACTAGAGGACGATTGGCCACCAGGTCACGGGTGACGGCGTTCTCATTCTGTCTTGGCCACATTTCATTTTCCTCAAACAATAAGCTCATTTCATTTTCGAATGACCTCGATGAAAACGAACAAGTGCTCTATCGAGAACGAAAATCGAAAACGAAAGTCATATTGCATTTACAAACTTCGGATGTTGTAGCCGCGTCCAAAATGGCTCGAAATATAAAAAGTAAATAGGTTTGAAAATGATAGAAGCACTATATTTAGCTAGAGCAAGAAAAAAAGCGATTCCTCAAATAAGTATACCCAAAAGTCGAATCCATCAGATTTACTCAACTAAATAATGTTTCAAATTTCATATCATTCCTCACGAGAACTACCAGGTGTCGTCATATATGACCGCATTATCATGGGGTGCCAGAATTGGTATTATATTTAATTCAATAAAAGACGAAAATGATACTTGGAATGAGAATATAAAATATAAACATACAGGTGGGTCCATTTACAATTAAAACATTGTAATGCTAGCGTTCAAACATTGTTTTTTTCTTTGAAAATAGGTCAAAGGATTTAAACTGAATAAGGGGGAAAAAAACGAAAGAACACTTTGAAATTTTACTTCTACTACAGTTGTAACTTATTTTTTCTTTTGAAAAAAAAATAGGTATCTGACAGCACCATTTAAACATGGAGTTGCATAAATTACCTTTTCTTCGAAAAAGCCTTTTCTTGAAGCAACTCCAAGTTGCTGAATTCCTCGCCTCCAACTGAGAATGAGAAACGAAAATCCCGACAAAAAAATATTATACCTACCCTCCGAAGAAAATCAGAGAGTACGAGTATTTCAACAATCGTAAAATTGAGGGGACGAAGAATGATGCGAATTGTCGTTTTTGAAAAGATTTGTTTTCAACGGTCAACAGAAGAATAAAAAGCTAGTTAAAAACGAGAATAAAAAAATGCGAAAAACATCGATTCTAGTTGAGTTGGTAGTCCGAATTCGAAGAAAATCAAAACAGAAACTCGGTCCCGCAGTGCATCAATATTTTTACGAGAAGAGAAACATCCAAGAATCAGGCAAATAGAAAAAATTAGCAGAAAATAAGCCGACTGAAAAAGTGAAAATCTACTAACTTAAAAAACAAACTGCAAACAGAAAAGCGTTTTTTTTCTTCAAAAATTGAAAAGTAATCCGATGTTTGTAGTCAGGCAGCTATATTGAAAAAAATTAAAACCAGTATTTTACATTTTCTTTGTAAGAAAAATGAGACAGCGCAGCATATTATCTTTAGATTAGAGAAGTAATATTTAATTGAAGAGTTCGTTTCCAAAAAGTGCTAAGTGTATTTTGGGGGTGAGAAATTAATGACGCCTGTAAAAATGTCTTTTGCAATTTGACATACAAACATAGTGCAAGTTTTACTGGTTTTGTCATAGTTTTGTCCACCGAAAAGTTGCATATACAGCACCTTTTAGAATCGGGTCGTAGTTATATTTTTATTGGTTTTTAGTTAGTTTTTTTCCTGTTTTCAATGTCACACTTAGCACTAAGAGGAATCGGACTCTTCAATTATAAAAGTAGTAACGGACATCATAAAATATAATAATTTTGGGGGCATATTTTCAATCACAAAAAAAAATTTATGATTCATCATCATAATTTTAATCACGAGTAAAACCCTGATATTTTTATAATTTTTTTTTTTTACCGTTTCAGAACGTATAGGTAATCAATTAAAATATTTAATTTTACTATTAATCAAGACGTTGAATCCCAAATCATGATATCCGCACTCCGAAAAGTATAAAAACTGATAAATTACGATTTTAAAAAGTGTAATGAGATGAAAAAAAAAAAACCATCAATATCTTTGGATTGAATTTAATCATGCGTTGCGGTTGATGATATCCCGATGGGCAAAAAATGAGAAAATGATCCGGAAAATGAGAATTTTATCCGTTGTCAGTCCGTTTTTATTTTCGACCATCGGATCTGAAAATTTGCAGATATTCTTGTCATCTTGATTATTTTTCCAAATCCGTTTGTAAAACGGATTTCCTGATTATAATCAGTGATAATTTTTGGGCAATTTTTCTAAATCCGTTTGTAAAACGGTTTCACGGATTATAACCCGGGCCAACAAATATGATAAAACAGCCTTTACGGAAAATAATCCGGACTCATTTCCGGCAAGATTGATTACAATCCGTTCGAAATCCGTTTTAGAAGCCGGAGTACAGGAATAAAACGGATCCGTTTTCAAAATATTTTGCCCATAGGGATGATTATAATCTTGATCAATCGTAATTATCAATCACGATAGTCGTTTTTGAAAAATAATCAATACTATAAAATTACTACTGATCAATCAGACTGACAAGTGCCTTCTTCTGGCGAATATTCATGAAGCAAATATTTCTACAAGGCGTCAGAACGGAGCTCAAGAATTCCAACTGATTCTATAGTGCAGCTACGATGCTTGAAGCGAGAGTAGAATTTTGTAATCTTCGCATTTATTAGTCCATATTCAGCAACCCCAGATGACTACAATTAATGTTCGATAAAGAAAATCTGTGACTGCACTGCAGCAATGCCTCCAGAATTCTCACGCGCCTCAATTAAAACCCGCGAACCAAGCATTGATGGGGCCAACGAATTAACTCACACCATCAACTCGCACGTTCAAATCAACGAATCTAGCCGTGTAAAGCTGAAATCTCTTCCCAACTCCCCACCCCTCCGACGCTTTATAGCACACTTGCATCATCTACCGATTCCATCGCTATCATAATGTTTAGACTACACGGTAACCAAAACCATTGACAGAGAGGTACACGAGAATTCGTACGCACACAGTCATACACACGCACGCAGCCACCACGATCCCTTCACCTGCGAACAAGAAATTCACGTAGTCATCCACATGCTACTCTACCTCACTTATACCTGGATGACATCTGAGAAGGAAGAGGTAAGAAGGGTAAAAGCCGATGAATTCTCAATTTTGTATACCAACGTACAAACAAACCTGTTCCTCCGACTCCAGTCAAAGCCGAAGGAGTACGCACACACAAGAGTAGCAGATGAAGAAGGGGTTCATCGTACGCATACGAGGGGGTTGCCCACTACAAAAAAAAAAACTCGACATTCGACAAAGCGCTCGTCAGTCGTCTTTCCTCTACCTGATAATATACCTGTACATATGGAAGCTGGACGGATTCGCTTTTATAATAAAAATGAAAAAATGACGTTGAAAATGGAGACTGATGCCGATGAGTGAATCGAGTTGTGTGGTTGGAGGGTTAGCACAGCATATGTTTGAATAACAAAAAGTTGAACCTTTCAAACGTTTTTCGATAATTTTTCATTCATCGTTGAGCGGCTATAGTTATACGAGTATTGTATAAAAATGGCTAAAATTGTCTCATTATGAAACCATCAACCAAGGAGCACATTATCGAAGGGTTTACTGGGATTCCCCTCGACATTTTCGTTCGACCGAAGAAAAGGCGAATGCACTCGTCAATCTACGCCACACTAGACTATCACCCCCAAGAATGTCGTCTAGGAAAAAATAAGGAACAGGTGGAGTTATAACCGGTAAGAAGAGACGCAGCCAAAAGATAATACGATAAAGTGGAAGGCCTCAAGGGAAGAGAGGATATCGTCAATATACAACGCGAAGTTAACATGCACTGCAGCACCTACAGACACATGTCTCAAGAATAAGATTATTATTATTAATGCTGATTGAAAATTCAGTGAATTGGTCCAACATTTTAAAGCAATTGAGACGCTATTACAAGCCAAAGGATGTCAGTGAAATTTTCAAATTAATTCAATTAAACATAAACTTCTATGTCGATGGCCTAGAGCAAAAAGAATAATATTGATAAATTCCAAGTCAAAAAAAAATTTTAACAAATAAAATTCAATCCTATTTTATTCTACGAGTGGGTATACTAAAAAAATAATAATAATAATAATAATAATAAATTAAATAAAACTTCAATAGAATTAGAAAATGATAAAATAATGAAAATCTTTCTTTAAAAAACTCGGTTAAATAAAAGAACTCAACAATAAAAAAAAAAATTCAAACTATAAACGTCTACATTTTTGAAGTTTTTCAACATTTCCATTCATTTTTTTTCATTTGCAGGAAAAAAAAAAACAAGTACCGTCGAATGGGGCGACTTTACACACTTTTTTTATGTTTTTCAACTTTGTCCTTTAATAACTCCTCCAATTTTTAAGCTATTGAAGTGAATTTGATTTTAAAATTTAGGTCTAACATTTCTCAACACAATTGTAAAAAAAAGTTTGAGTTTGCAGCCTTCCTTCTATTTTTTATGATTTTTCAAACAATTTGTGTAAAGTCACCCCTCAATGGGGCGACTTTACCCATCAATTTTTTATCGACGGGTTATTGATGGGTGGGGAGGCAAAATTTGAGGATGTTTGTACTCAGACATACGATTGAAAAGAAACTAGTCAAGTACCAACTTGAACCGTGTGAAACCGAACTGAATATTTTGAGTGTCTGCGATTAAAAAAAAAAAAAGATGAATAAGAAAAAGTAAAAAACCATATCGCCGCTTTATTTTCTTGTTCTGTTACTGGGTGAAGTGAGGTAAGGGCGGCGATCTTTTTTTTATTTTTCTCCTTCTACTTGCTTCGATCCAAATCGTATTTCGGTTTTAATTTTTTCCTGGCAATTTATTTATTGGGCTAAAACGAAGTGGGTAAAGTCGCCCCTTGAATGTAAAGTCACCCCGTTCGACGGTACCTACAAGCGAACTTCGATAACTCAAAGCTGAAAGGAAATAAATTTTCTTTGAGTCGTACCGGCGAAGCAGTCTTCATCCGAAATCGAAGAAAAAAGAAAACTCAAGTGGGTAGCCTACGTGAATATCTCGAAGTACTTATTTTGAATAACTTCAACTTATTTTGCTCAAACATCGAGTGATGAAGGCAATTTTCTGTGAGTGGGTGATGAGAATGTGACGGAAAATTATTTCTTCTCAAATTGCAGAGGCTTTCGTGAATGTAGCAGCCCATATTTTCTTGGATGAGAAATATTTAAGAATTCACACTCAAGTAACAAAAATATTCTCTACTTTTACATATTTTATTATTATTATCATTATTATTGTTTGAATGCTCCCTCCTGGCCAAAGCTGACCAGTTTAGGAGGAGACCAAAGCACAGTGTATTACACAGGAATCAATAATTTCGGAATTTCGGGGAAAAAAAAACTTATTCAAGACATAGAAAAGAAATCATAAGCCTTCACACTTTCAGTTTAACACTAGAAAGAACAGGTGGTATCGTATAAGACGTCATTTGAATTTGGATGCGTCACTCCTCAAAGGACCAGGTGGCGTCATATATGACATTCTCCGGTCTCTTGAGTAATCGAGTAAAATATGGTTTTTCTAGTGTTAATTTACAGTGCTTCTTTTATTATAAAAGAAAACAGAAAGGAAAACCAAATCAAATCGAAGACCCTGACTTATAAACCTAGTCAAAAAATAACAACCCTGTCTGATACCGTTGAATAAGTAGTGAAACAGAATAGAACACAAATGAAAGCGAGAATACATAAATAAAGATACGAACGTCCAGCAGATAATTTTAAAAGGGGTAATTTTCGAGCAACCAAGTGGAAACAAGTCACTCGGTCAAACCTTTGCAGTATCCAAAACCAAACTAATTCAATTTACCGACGCCACCCCATGGAAGCATAATATATGATGTGTTTTCTCAATTCGAAGAAAGAATTCACACAGAGCGTGAAATTTTCAAACAACGAGAGAATAAAACTCTATAACCATTTCAAATTTAAAGCCAAGCAAAACAGACAGAAAATGTAAACTTCACGTTAATTTAACCCTCTATTATCCACGCTCAGTTTGCACTCCCTCGAAAACCGTATTCCTAGGATTTTTTTTTTCCAACATAATTCTTTATCTATCATTTTGTTTTTGTTTTTTTTTGTTCAAATATATTCTAAAAAAGCAATAGAGAGAAAAAATTGATGAATAAAAGCAACGTATGTATTTATAAACGCAGAAAAAGTGAGAGTATTTGAAAAAAAGATATACAACTGGGGTTAGCTATTCGTCGGAGAAAATCAAAAAATGAAATCGAAATCAACTCCGATCAGCATGAGTACCACCTACGAAATGATACGAACAATACATACACTTCAGAACGTGGCCACAAATAAAATACTCGTATACCAACTGGGCCAAAAAGATACGAGCAACACAGAAACGGTATGGGACTATGGGTTAAGGGTTGACCTCATAGAGGGTGGCTGCCACATACAAGAGGCCTGCAACGAAGGAATTCCTGGTGACTCATTCATAGCTTCGCATTGTTCACTATATACTCGTATTTAGTTTAATTCAGTCGGATACAAGATGAAGCGTATAACTATAACCAGAAGATTTTCTAGTAGGACAAAATGCTTCAAATATCATTTCCAAAACGTGCACTTAATTACAAATTATGTTTCAGGAAACAGCAATAATCATGTAGTACAGGCAGTACAATAGCAAAATTCAAATTTCTGTACGATTTCAAATTACGAAAAAAGCATAATATTCTTTTACAAAATTCAAATCGAACGATACTGCGATCGGACAGACAGAATGGCATTTCTTATACAGTTGAAATGTTCTAAGTTGGCTCGTAATACCGATAACAAAAATGATATACAAATAAAAATTTTCAACGCACAAAAATCAACATAAAATCCGTGTATATGTACATCCAAACTGCAGAAAGGTTCTGGCTCAACTTTATTACAGAATATTTAATTAGAAATTTACGCGAGAACTTCGAAAAATTGTAATACCACATAAATCCCTTTGTTAAAGTAATTTTTAGTACCTCAATCTTTGGATGTCAACCTCTACGTGACCGAAACTTATGGAACAGAATTTTCGTTTGATGAGCATTTTCATCACGTGCGAAAGTTCTCATTACACAACTTCGCCAACCATTTCTTCGAGAAACTTTTCGCAAGCCAGCGACAAAATTGAAAATTAAAATATAAATTAACCTTTGGCTGTTCGCCGTCGACACTTCACGAACACAACTGAGAACTGACTGAAATGCAGTCACTAACTAAGACCGTCACACGGATCCATATAATTAATAAGAAAAGGTGAGCGGGAGAAATTTTTCCAATTTAAAATAACGATCTACTTTAATTCCAACGTGAGATGATACAGTCGATTCTTGATTCCAACAATAGATACAATGGATAACCTAGCCATGAAAAAGCTAGTAGGTAGGTTCAAAATCTTAGGAGAAGAACCACGTTAACTATTCTCAATGTGCTGTATTTTGAAAACTTCAACAGCGAATACATTGAAACTCAAGATTTGAACTTAGATCACTCCACTTCTCAGGTCCAGCGAAATAAAAAGTTTATACATAAGATTGGGCGATATTATATATGTAATTACGTATATACTCGAAAATCGTGGAATTAATGAGGCATAGGAATATCATTAAAAAAAATAAAACGGAACCAGAGTATAAAAGTCTCTATACATCACGCTGAAACTCGCTGCATATTGACAAAATCCAAACGATTAATCAATTTTTAATTTTTACCAAAGTCTTGAATATAAGCTTACTATGCGAAGAAAACAAGACTATTCTTGTTTTCCATTTTAGTTACTTACTTATCGTACATTAAAAAAAAAAAAAAAAAAAAAAAAAATCGCGAACAAAAATTTAATTTAGGTACCGATAATTAATAAAAAAATACTACAAAATACTGCGAATTTGTCCAAGTAAACATGATAAAAGACTAAACAGACATTCACATTCATCATATCGTATCACTGTGGCACCTCGTGTGTGTTTGCGATAAATCTTTTGAACGTCTTTAGTCCCATCAGAGTAAATACATACATAAAACATTAACAATATCAGAAAGGGCAAAAAATGAGAATAATGGCTAAAAATCGACTCTGTTATTATCTAGTCACGATAACGGACACACGTAAAAACCTACACGAATTATTTGAAGAATATTAATTTTATCTTGATCGTAAGTCATGAACAACAACAAAAGGCACAAAATACAAGTTCACGAGGTCAGTAACAAATTCATTCGTGGAACTGGGCAACGGTTTCGAAATATAAGCCGCACGCCCTCCCCTGCCACCACTGAGGAACGATCATTGTAATTTTCTCTATCAAACAATGCACCCACTATTAGGTATGTTAGTAAATGTAAATCCTTTTGAAGAGCGACCAGTCGGTTATTGTTAATCGATTACCTATTTTTACACGAAATTAAATGAGGCCGTTTTCGATTCAAATTGAAATACAATAACCTAAGGTGAAATATGACACAATTTATTTATGACAACATTGTCATAATCGAAGTTGTATCTACTAAAACATTTGCGGAGGGAACGATGCATAAGTAAGTAAAGTAAAAGCTCTAATAAAATTTAATGCCGACATAAAAATAAAATGAATTTTCTAGGGAAACGAATAAGACAACATTGAAAACGAGTGGTTCACAAAATTGCAAAAATGATTCACTGGAGGTGCTATCAGCTGGTGAAGATTATCTAACTATATACCTAATTGGAAATTACAAATGTTCAGACAAGCACCAGGGCTGAAATGTAGGGTAGGCCCGGGCCTACCCAAGACATTTTTTAGAAAACTCTGAAAATTACACGTTCAGAAACGTGTAAATTTTTTTTGCAATTTTTTGGTGACAGCGAGGGGGTGGGAGTAGGGGTGGGGGTAAGTGATGTGAAAAAATGAGGGCCTACCCAAGAAAACAAGTCCCATATCAGGCCTGACAAGCACATTAGTGAGTACCTACTGACTTTTTGAAACTAGAATAATGAAAAATAAAATATTTACAATAATAATCCTCCCATTATTTGAAATTTTGAATCATAATTTGAAAATTGAGAATCTCTGAAATCCTAAAAAAAAAAATCCTTGAAATTCAATATAAAATCACAAGAGTTGAAAAAAATCTCTGATTTTAGCCCTGATATTTTTCAAGACCGTAGAAAATCCCTAATTTCAGGGATTAATCTCTGCAGAAAGCATCCCTGGCGTGTATCGCGGACACCATCCGTCGACGATTGCGTGCTGCGGCACGCCGCAGCCGCGTCAACAGCGACCCTGGCCGCAGCGGCTGCGACTTCAAGCAGCAGCGTCGGCGATGGCTGCCAGCAGCTTCATTGTCAGCCCCACGCTGCCAGCTACACGCAGCTGCCGAGCTGCCATGCCGAACGGAAGCACGACAGAGACGATTGAGCTACGACACAACCAGAAAAAAAAATAGAATAGACAACAGACTCAAACGAGAATCGCTGCGGCCGACACGAAGACCTGGACGCGACGGCAACGAAAGCGGCGCGGCGGCGGCAATGCTGACGTGCGCGCGCAATCGCACGATGGCCGCCAAAATCGGAGGCACTCGTCGCCGCCACCGCAGCACTGACCGCGCGTCACGCGCCGCCACACGTTCGACGACGACGGTGCTGCTGCCACTTGGCAGCGCGGTGCGAGCACACACTACGGCACGTAAACTTCGCACACTCATACAATTTGGAGCAAGGTAGACAGCCGCTGTGAAGGTCAACGCTGCGGCCGTCGCCGCTGACGCCGCAGACAATGACTTTTGCTGTTCCTTTTTTCTCTGTCTCTCTGTCGTCCTCACGCGCCTACCTTTTGCGCATCAACGCGTCTTTTCTCCGTTTCGACGGTCGAGCTTCGTGATTTTCCACACATTTCGTTTTTTTTCCTCGTTTTTCAGCAGGTTTTCAGTATGATCGTGAAAATCCTATACTAATCTTAGAATAAAAGATGGGATCTCAGGTGTCTATGGGCTGTATGAATGGTTCTTCTGACCCTCCCCCAAACTCTGTAGACTCCAAATGCTTTTTTTGTATGAGACTCGCATGTGCCCCAAATATCAATTATTATATACACACAAATAACTGATTCATTGTATTCTACTCCTTGGCCCTTGCAACGTGTTTCGTACAAGAATACCAAAATAAATGTCTCAGGGCTTCAATGCATAGCTTAAGACAAACACAGCTAGCCACCAAGCCTTGTGAGGATGAAGATTTTATTTCCGAATGATTACTCCTGATCGAGGAATATATTCTATAAATTTTACAAAAAAAATTTTTTTCAGTCTGTTGGAAATCGACTGATATGAAAATCGTACTTATCAAGTTTAAAAATTCGAATTTTAAGAAAATCAAGTTGAAAAGTCAATTATCACTACTTCAAATAAAGTGTCTCTTTCTCGACAGCTGCTGAACTTCCAATAAATTGTTTATAGTTATTATGCACATGACCAGTGGCGCGGCCAATGTGCGGCTAAGAAAATCTCAAGAGTGCAAAATCAAAAATAAAATAAACTAAATCTCGCAAGTTTTCCTCGCATCAAGAACCACAACGAAAATAACAGTTGGTTTACTGAAATTTTTCAAAATAAAAATATTAATTCATTCTTTTAAGCTACTATCTTCCCGCCAACAACGTAGATCTATTTCTTCGAAAGAAGAAACAAATTACCAGAAGACCTAGAAATAATAACAAAATAATAGCATCAACGATGAGAGGGTCCTTGAAAGAAGAATACTCGTGAATATTTTCACTTTTCTATAGAATTAACTAACCAACGATCAAAAGTCAAAACGGAAAGAGAAAAAAAAAACAGTAACACTGTACATGTAAAATATTTTAAATTCATAATTTCACCTGCGTGATAACAATCTGAATAATGCAAAGGTAGCTTATGGACTGCATACGAAGTGCATAATGCAGAACAAAAATACGAAATACAAACGCGCACATAACGATAAGGCGATCTAAAATTTGCGCATTATTTTGCATTAATAATGACGTAAAATATGAATTTCCTATTAATTTCAATAAGAAAACACCATTCACGTTGCAAATTACAGAAACGTTACCGAAGTGCAGCTGAAATTTTTCTCAATACCAGAAAAAATTAGATTGTAATGCATCGTAATATTATACGCATAAAACCAATGCAAAACGAATCGCGTTAGGATTTAAACGAACTTTTCGGGGAAAAAAATTTTCAACAGAAATGCTTCGAAGCCATTTATGGTGAGAGTGAACTTTTTAATAAAGTAGAAATATGCAAAAAAAAAAAAAATGTTTCTAACCAATTTCAACTTACAAAAATACGATTTCTAATAATATTATGGCTTCAAACTGAAGACATCATTATCATTCAAATACGCTGAATGTCAACCAAATAAGGACTTTCTAATAAAAAGTATACATAAAATGCAAAATTCTCCAGTCATTTAACCCCTACAATATTTTCTCAACTTATTATTCGATTTCACAAAGAATATTCTGGTGCTTTAGGGACGATAAGAAATTAGTATACTCTCACTCTGTTCCAAATATGACGCCCGATGACAATGCTAAAACGTTGCCAAATAGGTAACTCATTTTTTCAAATTTCAATATACAAATGCAATTTTTTTAAATTTAAAGTCTCGTAACTCATCACGTCTACCACCAACAGAATCACTAAGTAGTTTCGTATCCGCTGAAGAATTTGCAAAAACCAGCGCAGACAAAATAAAAGCTGACTCATGCCAAGTAATGATGCTGGCCTTCCTAAACACAAACACAGTAGGGAACAACAGAAAACTTACCAAAACCGTTACAGGATTTTTTTTCTTTGTTATATGCAGCAGTTATAATTCGAGTCAAATTCGCAAACGTAAATGAAATTTTACAATTAACAAATTACAGTTCAATCAACGTAGGTACTAGGAATAAACGAACGTTTCAGGTATTTTTATGTTTCCTTTTTTTATTTTTTGTTTCTTCTTTGCTCGAACAGTTTGCGAATTTTAGTCAATGTGAGATCAAAATCCACGACTAAAAATAAAGTCAAGTATTCTGTGCGATAAGATGACATCAGTTGATTCATAAAAATGTTACAGACCACTACCAGTTCGATTTAGGAAGTCCTTATATTCATTTCCACATTATTTTGTCCTTTCCATACACCTCACTTCCTTTCCGTAGCCTTCACAAGCCGTAAATATGATCGCTAATTAATGACATTCCTTTTCTAAAGCAAACAACAAAAAAAGTAGGTATACACCAGAAAAATTGTAAATTTCAGACCTTGAAATTCACTAAAACACAATCTTATTTACAGAATGCAACAGCAGCAGGAACATAAAAATAAGACAACAAAAATCCATTAACAAATAAGTAAAACTACACACGCTGTCTTCATCATGCGTTCAGTAATCACAGTAATCAAATAAGTTCATCAGTGAAAATTGTAACAATCGAAAATTCATTTCTGGTAAGATTATGACTATACGCATTCAACATTGCGCAGTATTGAAAACTGAATATTAAACTTGAAAAAAAAAAGCTTCATCGACTAATGCTCGATGCAAAAAAGAAAAAAATATTTAGGTACATGAGCCAAAAAAAATAATTTTCATGAAAGATAATCACGTCATAATAATATTAGCGAAAGCATTAATTGGGCATGAGCAATTTCCAGTATCTTAGCCGGAAACTGAAATCTGATACACAAGAATTTTATGCACGACAGTAACTCAGGGGAAAAAAGTACAGACTGTGCAAGGTTTCACGCTATAAACAATGCTAACTTCCTCTTCAAAATAAAATACAAAAAAAGCATACCTAATTAATATTACAGGCACAATATACCTAAAAATACTAATTCTAATTATGCATTTCTGGGAAAAAATTCAACTCTTGCTGCAAAAATTCTTTCTTTCTTTTTTTTTTCTCCTTTGAAATTTCAATTTTTTTCAAGAAGATGCAAAAAATTTGGTAAATTGTAAAAAAATTAACAGAGGTTTCCAATTAAGAATTATTTTTTTAATGTGATAACATTTTTATTTCCGCTGCACGGTTTTTTTTTTTTGCGTCAGTGATGCATTTTCTCAAATTTTTAGGCAAATATTTGGCAAATATCTCACTAATTTTTTTTTCTCTACATTCGCCGACCTGTACAGCGCTGGGTAAACTAGAATTTCATCACTTGAAAGTCGACGTTCGAATCTCGGTAGAGGCAAAGTTTGATGGAAAATTGTTTTTGATTTTTTTTGTTGATTTTTTCAACTTTTGAAGTTGAAATGAAAACTATTTTTCGATTATAGGTTTTTTAGTTCTTTTTATCAAATATTTTGGTATCTTGCCTCTTTGTATCAAATTTCTAGGTATTTTTGCTATTTTTCTCGGATTTATTGGTATTTTGGCTCTTTTTCGCAAAATTTTAGGTGTTTTGACTCTTTTACTCAATTTTTTTGGTATTTTAGGTTTTTTTTCTCAGATATGAAAGTATTTTTCTCTTTTTCTCGAATATTTCGATGTTTTGGCACTTTTCCTCTAATTATATCGGTATTTTGGCTCTTTTCCTCGGTTTTTTAGGTATTTTAGCTCTTTTTCTCAGATTTACTGGAGTTTTGGCTCTTTTTCTTGAATATATATTGAATCAACAGGCGAGAAGGGGGCGACTTTTGTCGTGTAATTTACAATAATTATGAAAATGTCATCACATTAAATGTAACAGTCTTTAGCCTACTGATTTTTCATTAAATCAAGAGAAATAGATACCAATATAACAGATGAATACCTCACATTATCTTACATCAGCCAGAATAGAAAATTTTGATATGAATATAACGTATTTTTTCTTTTAAATTGTCGCAGAGAGAAATGGATAGCATTAATGAATTACAAACGGAATATCAACTTTTCTCATCGCGGTTATAAAAATTACTATTTATTGTAATTATTTCAATATTTGTAGTACTTTTTACTATCTCAGACAAAACATTTTACTATATTTATAGTAATTTCTGCTACAAATCTATAATTGTCCCTGTATTCCTATATCCAGATTGTAAAAATTACTGTTAAAATTTTTCTCAATGCAAGAATCAACTGAAAATCGAATGGAAAATTAATTGCTATAAGCACAGTGATTCTTCTCTCGAATTATTAATGAAATAGGTAAACTAAAGCAAAAAATATTTCATTTTAGGTAATTACCAAACGCAAAATCAAAACGTTTTTTTATTTGACTGGGGCGCAGCCAAAGATACTCTTCGAAACGATAAGTCGATGATATTATTCTAATCTAAATTTGAATTAATTTTTATCGCTCTCTTCAATCATATAATGCTCAATTTTTGACACTGTGAACCTGTTAAAAATGCTAAAATACACATTTCGGCGTAATAAGATTTGAAAAAACTTACAGTTGCGATTGAGGCTTGTTGTCTGTTTTTTTCCTTTTTCCTTTGTTTCCGGAACTATTGACACTCATCTTATTCCAGCCGGCGTCTGGTCGGTCACATAAGACCACGCTGTAAGAAAAATAAAAAATTACAAATTTATTATCATATACAATGCAAATTAACTAGTTGATTATGTCAACAAATTTCGTAAGAGAAAATGCGATCTACAAATCTCGTTAAAAAATATTTATCAAGTCAATTTCTAACACACATGATTATAAACAAAAATAGTTGACGAATTCAATAATTGTCTGAAAATAATTAAGCCAACTTGAACGAAAAACAAAATACTGAAAATCTGCTGAAAAAGGTGACAGGAAAGACGAAACAAAAAAATTTTTCTCGAACCAATTCTGAAGACAGTATAAGATTTTGATGAAACATATCTATTGCGAGCGAAAACATTTTCTTAAGGAAGGATATAATTTGTATTTGTATTTTTTTTTTTTCAGGCCAGACTATTAAGCACAAGGAGTCCATAAAAATGTTCTGTCGCTCAAAAAAATTAACAACACAGTACACTTTCTAAATTTTTTCCTGTTTCTTCAAACTGACATAACGAACACAGAAAAATCACAAATAGACGATTACAAGGAACCCAACGAATTTTCATTTTCAATTTTTACGTCCTTTACTCCTTTTTGATGAAATACAGTATCGTGAACTTTTACGACCTGCAAGACATTCTATTGTTCTACTTTTCTGATTATATGGGAACGAAAATCAACTCTTAGGAGTAAAAGTCTGAATCATAGGCGATTAATTAGCTCCAAAAGAAGACTACTTGCAAAAAAGTAGAAACTGGCCACTTTAAACGTCTCTTTTTGCCCCTCTAAGGATTAAGCTACCGATGTATTCAATCATTAATTGGAAACTGCTGCCAAAAGAGCAAATAAACTGCAGGAGCACACCGTCAACGTCCACTAAAAAAATACGATTTTGCCAAGTTCATCCGGCGTAAACGGAAATCGTCCAAAACTACACCCTGCTGGCACGAAAAACATAATATTCGCATCCATATGCACATACGTTTTACGTAATAGCCATAATATATATGTAGCTGTGGCTGCCCTCACTTGCATAATATAATGAAAGCGAAAATTCGCACACACATATAAGCACATATTTCGCCCGCATTTAAAATCTAATCACTCGTCACAAAATTGCTTCGTGACCGATGCAAATACAGAAGTACCTATACACATTAGTCTTTTAATATGTATTATACCATTACACAACTGACGTCATTAGATAGGGCGTTTGATGAAAAAAATTTTCAACAAAATACGAGTAAAATAGGTATAGGTATCGATTTTACAGAGGCACAAATGCACAATTTCAAAAAGTGTTCGAGTCAAAAATGCATAGAAATCAGAATAACATCTATAGAGGATCGTATATGATCTTATAAACCAACCTCAAGTGAGTGACTTAACTGAACCATCCTTCTCAAAGACTGCTATAAATTTTACCGAACATATGGCATATTTTAACCATTTTTTTAGATTCAAGCTTCTAGTATTTTTATTAAAAAGTTGGGTTCACATCGATATGCAGCTTCTAAATACATGTCGCAGCCACTTGGCACGGTCTGCCACTAAGAGAAGTAGGTAAATTTCGCGAAACGCAGCCTGTTAGCATAAAAAATTTTATTATGCGCCATCTGACGAAAATTTTTGGACAATTTACAAAGTTGAAGATCAGCGTGCCTTGTGTTCTTATCTCGGAATCAAAAAGTCCATTTTCAATTTTTTTTTCTTATTAATTTAATTTATTCAGATTTTTTCAAACATAAGTTTATAAAAACGCATATAATTATACGCATAATATAATTAATTAATTTTTATTTTGTTAAAATGAATTTTTCGCATATTTGTATTGGGTTTAACACTAGAAAAACCAGGTTTTACTCGATCACTCAATGGACCAGGTGGCGTCGTATGACACAAGTCAGAGGTTCTCAAAATATTTGTCTTTCGAAAAATCCGTCTCAAAATTTTGAGTGGCGTCGTATATGACGCCACCTGGGACTACTAGTGTTAATGTTGACAGTTTTTTATAAAAATTTCAATTTTTTTCATTTTTCATTCATTTATTGAACTGCAAGCCAAGCAGCCCTACCAATTTTCTATTTTCAGTAGAGGTCTGGTAGGATACAAAGATGGGTGCCAATGGTGCAGCCAAAAAGTGACTCGTTTGAGATTGGCTTTTTCCCCTGGGAGTGACTATAACAGGTGAGGCAATGGCCGTCACAACTTCTAGTATACATCTGAATAAGGTAATCCCAGGGGTGAAAGAGATGTGTGGAGCGCAAAAGAAAAAACTTCACGAAGGGTTGATTATAGGTTAGACACATACTCTAATTTATGGTGTATTATTAGATCAGTCAATAATACCTGAAGTTCTTTTTTGTTTTTTTGTTTTTTCAAATTTTACATTTATGCCCACCCTCTAACAGGTGCCCGAAGATACAAGAGTTGACTATAGACGTAGCAAATAGCAGCTAATTATGCCGAGTGGCTAAGATACATACACGAGCTACTACTTATACATGTAAGCATCTCAGTGACATACTCGTACTCCATATACTTCAGTTAAATAAAAATGATATGTATCAACCAGTCCTAGAACACCCATACTATAGAAGTAAGCTTCCCATTCTGGCATATCTGGTACTATTTTTTATTCCTCACTGAGCATACTATCATTCATAGCGATAGTTTGAACTGTGATTTTTTTCCAACCATTTTCTACTATTTTGAAATGTTATATTCACCTCAAGAAAAAGACGGGCCAACGCAAGAAAAGTAAGAAGGCTTTAAGCTGTACAAAAAAATAAAATAAAATAAAAAAATTATAAAAAATAAAAATAATTATCAGACGCCGAGTCGATTAAAAAAATCTCAACAATTTTTTCTAGGTACATGAGAAGAAGGAGAGGAGGTCAAAACCAGTAAATCGAAAATAAAAAAATGACAAGAGAAAATAAACAAATAGAAACGAAAAAAACTATTCTCAGGAATTTAGAGGAAACCTGGTGAAAAGATGCAGCGTGAAAATCCGTTTTTCTCAGTTCGACGACCCGATAAATGGAGAAGATATGTACAAGCTAGCTACCGATTTTATGAAAAGTGAAAAATGGTAAAAAAAAAATCGGAAAAATTTCCTTCAAGTAAGTAGGTACATGAAAAGAAAAAAAAAAAATAAAGTAAAATAAAATCCAATATTCTAATGAGAGTTGAACAGTTTTTATTTGTTAAAATGTGCCATCAAACTTATGCAGTCTGGAATTGAAAGAAAACAGATTTCAATTTCAGTTTGCCAAAACACGTACACACCTCGATATGATAACATTTCTTACGAATCAACTTTGAATAGAAATGAGAAAAAGGTGATAAGTCTCACACTTCACAGCCATAGCAGTGCATTCTCAGCCTAGACTCTGCATATCGACTGCTAACAACATACGTAGGTGCATTAAAAATTATTACAATTACTTTAGTATTATAAAAATCTACCTTAGCTTATGAGAAAACTGATAAAAATATGGCAACATTTGCAAGTGATAAAATATTTCATTTTATTTAAAAGCCAATAAATATTTGCAGCCGAAAAAAAAAAAGTTGAATCCTGGCTGGCTTTCGATGATGAATACAATATTGAACATACTATATCAGCATGGTTTGAGCATAACGCGATTCACATACGAATTATGCCATTACTTTTACCTTTTTTCGTCGCCTTCGGAAAATGGAAATTATATTTTCTGCTCATCATTCTAACGCAGAAGCATAAGCTTAAACCTAAAGGGCCCCATATTCTGAATCCGGTGACGAGGGCAACAACCTTCCCATTCAAATACAGACAGTAAACATCGATCAAGGCGTGCATATACACACGTCAATTTGGCCGTGCAAAAAGCAGACGACTTAGTCACATGGCTTACATTAAAAAAAAAAAAAAAAAAAAAGAATCGAAGCTTCGCAAGTCGAATATAATTACATATTTAAAGGTACCAACGATAGTTTTACCTTGACAATGAAAAATCATACAAATCAAAAACAGGCTGTCGTAAATGTACCTATAATATGTGCGCAGATATATTGCCAGTTGCGTAATACGACATCAACCCGCTGAACAAAAAAATTATAATAGACACCCTTGAAAAAAGTTCTTCACCGCAAGTTTAACAACCTACCCGCGCGTCGTAATATCAATACAAAATTATTTTGGCAGGAAAACCTATCATCCTAATATCGATAATTTGTCACGAATAGATCAGTCATCGCGATAAATTACACGCAGTCGACTCCCAGGCGGATGTACAGTAATTATTTCTATATTTTTTCCAAGTTTATCAATGAACATCGAACGAAAACCTGTAGAACAATATTATAAAACACACACCAACTTCAAAAATCGCGACGACTACACCGTTTATACGTACCTACATATTTGGGATATTTTATTTTTCCTTCCTCACCACCAGCTCGATACATAACTACCTTTTCCTTTTTTTTTTTCTCCCCAATTTAAATATTGAGCGCAAACTTACAACGTATTTCCATTATTCTGCACACAAATGGGGGAAAGAATTAAGTACGAATGAAAAAAGCACTATGCGGGGCTATTATTTACAATTTAATTGACGGTTTGCTCGAAACTGGATGGAGCAAAAAGAATAAAAAGAGAAAAAAAAACGCATACGCGAAAAAATACCAATTAAATTATAAACGCCTAATTATAGAAAAACAAAATGATGAACACACCCCTATATCTTCTCTGCCAGATGAAACATATTATAGAGATACACTTCACGAACTGGACATATACTCGTAATATACTTCAAGATTTGTCACTTTTGTGGATACGTATCATAAGCCAATCAAAAACGAATAACTAATAGCGAGTTCAAAAAAAAAAGAAGAATAAACAAATTTATGTTAGCTCGCAACTAACGGGAAAAGAAGTAACATAAATTTATATCAAAACAATTCTGTAGCTGATCAAAATATGGATTTATCCGTAATTCAACACTAGAAGGACCAAATTTTGAGATAGACTACTAAAAGGACTATGTGGCGTCATATATGACACTGTCCGGTCCTTTGAGGTTACTTTAACACTAAGACACGCCACTCGAAATTTTGAGATGGATTTCTCAATAGGACCAATATTTTGAGAACCCCTGACTTGTGTCAGACGACGCCACCTGGTCTTTTGAAGTTATTCTTGTGGCGTCGTATATGACCCCACCTGGTCCTTTGAGTAATCGAGTAAAATCTGGTTTTTCTAGGGTTAACGTTGAATCAAATATGACACCATCTGGTCCTAAGTAGGAGTAGTAATGGGGTTGCAGATCTGTACATATGTACATATTTTCTCCATTCGAAGAAGTTGCTCAGTACACCCGAAATTTCGTTAAATATTTGTTGTGAGAAGCTTTTTTTTGACTTTTTTTTTCGAAAAATTTCTTGGTACAATTTGATTTTCCTACAAAAAAACACCCGAATTATGAAAGATAAATGCAAAAAACAGATAATACAAAACACTAATTACCAAATTGTGCGTTGAAAACCAAGGGCAATGGAGTATCTTATACATTTTTTTCGGCTCTGGGAAGGGTTTGACCCCCAAACAACCCCCAAGGTACGCAACTATCACTCAGAATTCGGCCCTGCGCGATAGTACTATGTGGAAATTCCACCTCATCAACTGGAAAATCACTTTATATATGTCTCAACAATCTGTTACCATTTTCAAGTTAGAACTCTACCTCTACCCACTTTCATTACCAAAGTAAACTTCATTCTCAACATAGTAGGAAGATTAAATTAAATAATCTTCCCATGTCCAAGCATAACACCAAAACAAGGTAAAGGCGAGGAAACGAGTCTAAATTATTTTTGAAACGTATAATTTCACGAAAAATCATCGTTAAATCGGGTCCAACGAGGAAGAAGGTCTTAACCTTGCCGAATAAATCAACGTGTTTCTATTAAATAATGCTTAGCCTCAGGTAAATCGAAAAAATGTGCGAATATTATTTTGAGAAGGTAAAAAAAAAAAAAATCAAAAAAATCAAGTCGAATAAAAATGAACGAATAGAATTTGTAATTAGAAATGATGCTGTCGAAAGATATACAGGTACGGCACCTCTACCAAATTGGGAAATATTTTTTGCCTTCGAAACAGCTATACCGCAGTATATTTAATTACCACGCAACACGAATAGCCTTCAATTTTAGAATTGATCAGACAAAACAAACACTCGCGCATTACCTACCATAATGAAAATTTCAGGAAACCTCGAAGTCTGCAAAGAAAAAAATTTTATAACGAGTAACATGCCAAAAAATTGTGAGGTTAATGGTATTTTAGAATGTTGATTGAACTCACTGGGCAATTACAAAAAATAACAACCAACAGAATAAAACGAATTTAGAAAAAAATGAAACAACCAATATAGGTAAATATGATCAGTATATGCATAGCGTAGACATTATTACAACGCACATGGAATCTAGATCAAGAAAAATATTGGAATCGGCACAACAAAACCACAGTATTAATATTATAAATGATTGAATGAGCAAAAAATTCGGTGATTAAAATTCAAAATGCTCGAACTGTATTCGACAATTATACTGGTGAAATGATAAAACCTCGAAACTCACGCAAGAAAATTTTTGGAAAACACAAACAGTATAATAATTATACTTTACATACTAGTAGTTCTGGATTTAAAAAAAAATAAATGATTTCGACTGATAAGGAATCAAGGGAAAAAAATTTGAAATTACTTCAGTTATGTGGAGAAAAAAAAATCTCAACAAATGAAAAGAATGTCGGTGAATAGAATTATTCTAAAAAAAATGGACTCGAAACAAGAAAAAAAAAAACAAAATGCAATTTAAATTCAAAACTAACCAAACATCAAGATTATAGAAGTCATAAAGAGGATTATATTATGCTCAGATTACTAACTTGAAGAAAAAAAATTTCAAAAAACTAATCGTAAAACCAACTCAACTTTTCGAATAGTAATACAAAACAAAAACACCTGCTAGAAAAAAAAAAAAAAACAAACAAGACCATATCATGCGCAACCTACTTTACAATGAGAGATTAGTTAATATTCAGCGCATGAAAATGACACATTTTAAAATTATCGCTACCAACCTTCAGCCCAGAATGTTGAAAACTAATATTCAGAAGCAACGATAAATTTACATGCGTATAGGTAAATTACGTATGCCAATTATGCTTCATAATCCAATGCAGTTTCGGATATATATGTGTAGTCTTGCTTCCACATTCCACAAAGGGCAATATATTATATAAAAACTAGATTCTGTGACTGACACTAATTTTTTTTTAAATACCATTCACACCAGTATACGAAACTCGGGTCCTCATTTTCTTCCAGTATAGTTAATCGTTAATGTCACCATGATTTTTTGAAGCATATATTCAATACAGGACCAAAAGTCCAAGTCCAGATAATATAACACCATCATAAACTAGCTATTCATAATTTATTGATATTTTTGTCACTACGACCTACTTTTGCTCGATTCCTTGAAAAAAACTTCCGACTCCGCCAATATGCCTCCATTTATGAAAAAGAATTGCACTGAATCGGGATACATTTGACAACTATACGATCAAATTAGAAGGTCAACACAATAACGCAGATATGTACGTACAGTTTTACCTCCCAATGAACTTGGGCATTTCCCCGAAGACAGGTCTACCTTCCACATAAAATCTGGACAAAATTTTTCGTAACTTATTTCGCAGAAATATTACCTCACTGTGGATCTCCTTAACCCTGAAGAGGACACGAATCTCTACAACACTCTTACCTGTACAGCCGGCACACCACCATCGCGGCGACCTCAACCTACTTTAACAAATAAGGCCCGTCTATACACTGTGCAAGCTCGCACAACAAAACTCAGACTGGTCACTGGTGCTTCTAACACCGAACTTCAAACCAGGTAATTATTACGAATTTACACTTACGTTTGCAGACATCGCATCAGATTCATGGATGGATGCAAAGAGTACGGAGCGGCGGAAAAAGTAGAATAAACCGAGAGAATGAATTATTACCTATGAAAAATGGAGAGAAGAAAAAAAGATTTTTATTTCCTGAAATATGCGCAACTCCGTCACTCGTTTGTTTTACGACCATTTCCGAGCTATTACTCACTATTCGCCTTTCTCCGTCTGCGGTTTATACCAACACTAATCAATATTCAATGAAAGTTCTACCATAAGAACAGGCAAAGACACGCACACATGCATACTATTGTCCTCATAATACCAATCCCATTGTGTTTTTTTAGCTGTATGGGTATTCATTTCTGTCAAACGTTGCTGATATCGCAGGCCAGTTTTACAGGAGGGTTTTTGTTTGTTTGTTTTTTTTTTTAACTGTTTTACACGCAATAGAGCCATTTTTACCAACCTAGATCGGCGTAAAACCAAAAATTGAATAGAATTACTTCGACAAAATTAGTTGGCCGAAAAAAGCTACTGTCAGGAAGTACCAACTTCGTGTAAAATACGTCTATCCTTTTATTTTTTTAAAAAACTAACTTAATCAAGTTTTTACTAACAAACTTTGCCTGCTGATATTTCTTACCCACATTCATATTTTACCAAATAACACGAAACTGATTTGGTAGAACACAGTAGGTTGGTAACAATTATTTTACAGATTTATTCATTTTGAATTTGAACCTCATTTTGCTAAATTTTGTTAAATACAAGATAAGTCACTGAGAATCTCTTGAATAGAACACAAATAGCTTTTATAAGCTGTTTAACACTAGAAAAACCAGGTTCTACTCGATTACTCAAAGGACCAGCTGGTGTCATATATAACACGACACGAGTAACCTCAATGGACCAAGTGGCGTCGTATGACACAAGTTAGGGGTTCTCAAAATATTGGTCCTTTGAAAAATCCATCTCAAAATTTTGAGTGGCGTCGTATATGACGCCACCCGGTACTTCTGGTGTTGAAGTTGCCCAATCACAACGCGTTTTTCTTCAGCTTTTATTCAAATGTTGTAATCGTAAAAGAAAGCAAACCCAGACGCGCACAAACGTATACACTTGACCAGGACACAACAGAAAATCTTAATATTTGCTATACGAACCAATTTCTTACCTTCCCATTCGTCAAATTTTATTAACCGAAACCAGAAAGCTACGCCGAGGTAGCAAAATTTTCAGATATGACTTTCAGAATAGATGCCAAAAAAAATAATTGGTAAACAAATATACTTGTATGATCTTCACAAATCCAAGTACGAGTACACGGTAATATTTTTGGACTTTGACGGCTATATTCTAGACTTTACCAGAATGTGAAATTAAAAAATAAAACGTTTTTGGCCATTTTCAACATCTCAGCAACTAAATCTTTTGCCCATACCGACATGAACAGACATGACGAATGCCAAAAGCAAAACAAAAACAAAAAAGAAGTATTTCGTTTATCAAAATGTTGAGTGTCAAGTTCAACGCGAATTTTGTTCATCATTTTGTTTTCATAAATGAAAAATTTTTTACGAAAAATACATTTCGAGGCATTTCGTAATCATCAGAGTTTTTAAAATAGATGCAAAAAAAAATAAAAAAATCGTAAAGTTTACTTTACGATTAAAAGCCAAACCTTCGTCATCGTCAGAATCGCAGTCGGACGAAGAAGACCACGTTCTCTAGCAATTATAAAATATAAAATACTCGACAAGAAAATAATAATGTACAAGAATGAATAGCACAAAAAAATGAAAAATTGTAAAAATTAATCATAGCTGCGCGCATCAAAACAGATAGACGAGGCAAGTTCGTGTATACATACTCGTATTATACGTACATCAGAAACCGTGTCTACTTTTTTTTCCCTCGTGTTCATTCCCCGTAAAATATAATTTTTTACAATATTTTATAACTGTACGTCTACGGAACTTCGAATGCAAAACAGTAAATTGTCTGTGAAATTTTTATTCTAACGCGTCACTGTAAAATTGTCACTCACCAGGTGCCAGAAAATCCGTTAACTTTTTTTCGCAGTGCCAAAACATAAAAAACGTAAAATTTGAACATAAATTTCTATAAATGAACGTTATGGGTCGAGTTTATTGACGGAAATGCAAAGTTTCAACCAACACTCAGCCGAAATCAATGAAAACTAACGTCTTGGCGAATTATTACGCTTTTTAACTACACATAATAAAAATCTTCAATAACGATTTACCTGATAACATTTTTCAATCTTCTCACATTCTATACTCTTCTCTAACATCAACTTTGACCAATAATTCAATTAAAAAAATAATGATAAAGGCCAGTTTACAAACGCTGCAGTTACCAACGAGGAGCAATGAACAATACAACTCTGTTTAAAACCATATAGCCAGTATTTGTAATACCGGCCCGAAGACTTAAATTTTCAATACCAATGATATAAAGGTATTTTCATCAATATTTTATTACATATTAATAAAATATGACCGAATGGATTCTATCGTCCATTTATCAGAGACACAGTTGACAGTTCACATTTTTTCGCATTCTTACTAGTACCTACTTTATTGACACTTGAATTATACCTTTACTACCTATAATATTTATGCTTACAGAATACACGATAGAGTAAAAACTATATTTCAGGTAGGTAATTAAAACGTTGAAAATGTAAAAATGAAAACAAAGCATCGGCCAAATGGACGATAATAAACTTTTTTCATCGACAGTCACAAATGCTAAAAAGTAAAAAGAATTATTTTCCGTTAGATAAGTACTTATAATGCACTGCAGTTTCAAAAATTCAACGATGAAAGACGATAAGGTTGTAGTAGATTTTAAATATTACCTTCTATTTAATAAACATAATAAAACTTTTTTCGAGTAAATTTCTGACTATAAAATTTTTCCACAGTTTCACTGCGTTTTTCAGTCATAAAATGAAATACGACATTTCTTCGATGAAAAAAAATTGGTATCGTAAACCACGAGACGTATTCATGAAAATTTCCAGAATTCAAATGAGGCGCAGCTATACGTACAGTATATAATCACATTAAAAAATGCGAAATTGTTCCGAGACGGCAGCAGGGAAAAAAACACAATAAAAATGTAATCGGTATAAACCTCGAACAGGTTCATTTAAATTAGGTAGAACGATGAAATTTGAGAAAATTTTCGTGAACTTGAGATAATCAACCTGCGAAGAGTCAATTTTCGCGAAAATTAGATCAAAGATAAGACCACACCTTCAACCCACATGTATTTGCCAATACCCTACTGTATAAATTTGCAAATATTCTACCGTATAAAATAGTCGTACGTAAATAAAAATGGGACGAAATTCCTTACAATAATTAAAGAAAAAAAAAAAATGCTTTAAATGTCAGAATAAATTAACGAAATCGCAATATATTTGATAAAAAGTTTAAAAAAGTCAACTAAAAAATTTGGCACAGAAAAATGATGATGTTGTAAATCGAATCTTTTTCAATCTAAAGTACGAGTAGAAAATACACTGAGACATACGAATGGTAACTATTCTCATCACAATGTGAAAAAGTTCGTTTATTGTAGACATTCCTAAAATTTGTGTAGTACTTTTTATAATCCTAGATAATAATTATATTTTACTATTTTTGGGGTAATTTCTGCAACAAATCTCGAATTGTCCCGGTTTTCCTATTCAAATTGTAAAAGTTACAACTTACAATTCCTTCAACGAATCAAATACACAGTTCATGGCTCAATGCAGTAAACACTCAAAATGATGAATAGATATAAAGATGAAAAGACTAGTACGTTTTCAAAGGAGGCAACAAAAGTTTGTACTTACGAACCAACATCGTAAATTTGCAAAACAATTTCTCAAGAAACTCACCTGAAACACCATAAGAAACAAAATACAAAACCATTATAATTTGAAAAATAAATTCACTATACATGTACATATTTTAGCAAAGTGTATAATATCAACAAATAAAAAAATGATTTCATTAGAAAATAATATCTCGGGTGCTTGACTTATAAATGAGAGATTGCGAATTTAAGATACGAAGCTATCAAGATTCATCATAGGGGTCAATTTGGATTAGTTTATAATACCTTTCGGGTAAAAAATTGACAGCCTTTGAATGTGGAACGATAGAGTTTCATTGTCTCAACAGTCTTCGTTTCACTGATAATAAAAAATAATTTTAAGTGGCTTTTGAAAGAAGAAACTATAGCAACTAAGCTAGCAGTTAAATAAAAGCTTATAAAAATTAACAACATTTTATATAAATCTCAGTAAAATGATTACTCTCATAATTTATATATTTTTTTAGTTCGAAATCACCGCGGTCTCTGAACTCTTTCTTCACAATATCTACAAAAACAAAAGATTTCAAATAGTACGGCCGTCCGCCAATTGAAGCTAATAAAAAAAAGGGACCGAAGGATCATTCTAACCTTTTCATTCGACTATATAATTGTGGGACAACTGTTCCTTCCATAAAATTTTATTCTTTCACGAATTTTCTTCTTCCCACCAAAGGTATAAATGCCAACGACCTTTCCCTTCACAACTCCATATTATCTTTCGGCAATGGTAAAGGCGAAAAAATGTGATCTTCAGCAACCGCCCCGATATTCGTACTGAACGTAAATACACCCGACTTAGGGGCCATTGGCACCGCTACGTCACAACATTATACACTCGCCCAAGGGGTGGTCGCACAGGGAGTGCATGGATATTCGACGCGAGTGCCCCACATGAACACCAACACCCCCACATGAACACAAACACTGGAAAATACGCGTACATGCTCACTCGCTATACACCCTCAAGTAACCCCCTCCCCCGACCACAATTTTCGCCCAATTTAACGTCGTCGAAATTTCGTCGTAAAAATTCGAAAGCCGCAGAAGGCCAGGCGGTCGAAAATTCAACTGGGGACGTTGGGGTGGGGGTAGGTCGTAAAATCGAAGAAAATTGTACGACAATTCCGTAAATACGTGAAAAACACGAACACGACGAGCTACCCTACTGCCTCTGTAGTTCAACCAAAATTATTTTCGATTTGCACTGTTCCATCAAAAGTACCACCCCACCCCCGAACCTTACTTCATACACTATTCGGCCGCAAACGAAAAGAAAAAGAAGCACGTTGTTTAGGAAACGTTAACTTCTGTCGAAGACCTCCGAGGGTCGATTACACGTGCGCCCAAATTCCATTTGCCAAACATTGACTTCTTCGACCGCCGCCAACCATCGTCTATGTACGAAAACATTTTGCCAAAAAATAATAATAATTCTTGTTTGTTTCGCCTGGGAAAAAATTTTTTTCCTCCCACTCCTCCTTCGCTGACGACGCAGAAATCGACTTCGTCGCACTTTCAAGATACACAAAATAAAAGGCTTTAGAAATTCTCCTACGGTTTTCTTTGAAATATAAAAGGAAATTTGTGCTTTTATATGCAAAATTGATGAATCATAATTAGGTGTTTTCGGACGCTCCCAGTCGGCTGGAATTGACAGTTTTTTTCGGTTGTCGACTGTTAAATAACTGTCAACCAGTTGGCTGGGAGCGTTTGAACATGTTTTTTTCATTTTGCTGGAAAAAATTATACTTCAACTGAAAGCCTATAGGAGTGCCAAGTGATGACACTAGTATTGATCTAAATCCTATGATCTCAATAAAACAATCGATGATTACAACGAAACAAATGAAGATTAAGGATAAAATGAGGTTTCCCACTGTTAATTTGATCATTGATGAAGTAAATAATCCCACTTTTATGAATTTGTTGCGTAATTTTCATGATAATTTTTTTTTTTTTCAACATGACTAATGTTGATCATTTTGCTCATTAACAATGAAATTACTCGCAATTGGGACAAAATGGAGAAAAATAAAGATTACCATTGAATTCAGCTTGAAAAATACTTTCAGAATCACATTAGTTTGATTTCAGTATATTTTTATGTGAAGAAAATAAATTTCATCTCAAAAAAAAAAATGAAATTAGTAATAGGAAATTAACCCTTTCGGTCATGACTATTTAGTTTGACAGATAGAATTTTTTGAGTTACAGATTTAAGCTCGGGTGATTTTTCTGAGAATTTTAGTTTTTTGCGCAACTCTCTAACCTAATTAGAACCTGAGATATAGCTCGTCCACTGTAGTGGACAGTGTGACTAGCAGGACCAAAATTCTTCATTTTTTTTCTTACTTCTTTTGACATAAAAAAAAAAAGGACCGCGGGAAAATATTTAGAACCTGAGGTATATCTTGGTCACTACAGTGGACATGGTGACTACGAAAACAAGCTTTTGAATTTCTCATTATCTCACATTTTTATTTAAAAATAGAGATAGATATATAAAAATTACCAATATATTTGAACAAACAAATCACTGGATGAATATTTCCATAAAAAATCTTGGTTCACCAGCCATTAACTAATTCTTATCATAGTTTTAATAATGTGTAGTGAGGTAGATAAAAAACAGATGGCTTCTATCGCCACACATGTGTGAAAAAATCAGAGTTAAATAATCAATAATAATGTATTTTCCAAGTTTTATCTGACTGAAGAAAATTCAAGTAGGGGAAGGGGGGCACGGTAAAAAAACACATTTAAAAAAAATATATCTCGACAAAAAAAAATTTTTCAAAATCAAGAACCCCTCTTCATATATTTCTCAACAGTCACCACGTCCACTACAGTAGCCACGACTTCAATGCTTATCGCAGAATTCCCTAATGCAGTAAGCATAAAAATCGTAATATTCCTGAAATCTGACAGATGAAACGTATACAAAAAAATTATTTCCAGCTTGCCGACAGTTTCCAACTCGCGTCGATGTTTGAAGTTTAGAGTTTTACTTTTTTTTTTCTTCTTCTCTTTCGTTTCTCCTACCATGTGCTCATAATGTGATTCCATTTATAATACAGAGAGTTTGGGAGTTAATTCATGAAAAACTAGATGAATATTACTTTCGAATGAGCCCAAGCGCGGTTCTCTGCATTGATTCGTCATCAGGCTACATTCGATTGAAAATATGTCCACTACAGTGGACACAGTGACCGAAAGGGTTAAGATGGAGATGTATAAGCCTGAATTTTCAGAAAACTGCTCACCATCAAATGACTGTAAATTTAACATCACCTCATTAGCTGCTGTTAAATTTTCAACAGTTTACAGTTTTCCTGTTTTTCCAGCCAAAAGTCCGAACGCATTTTTGTTTAACCAGTCTGAGCGTCCAAACGCGTTTTTGTTTACAGAACTGACAGTTTTTACAGATTCTGGTAAAAGTGGAAGCGTCCGAAAACACTTATTATGTAAATTTGTTACTGATTTTCACCCTTCAAAACATATACTCATACTAGAAGCAAAGAAAAACGCAATCAGTAACATGCAGGAAATTCCGATGCAGCAATTTTTGTTACACAATACGGTATAAGTGGGGGATTCCCCATTTTTCAGTCAAGTATATCTATTGAAAGTTAATGTATATTGCAACTACGTTTTTCAAATTTTCTTATTTTCGAAAATGTTGTCACTTTAGGAAATCATAAACAAGCGCATAACTACATACATAACACCTAAAATGTAGGGATTTACAGGCACGCGCCTGATTACAATTTTCTCACATTTCAACTCTGGAAGAGCAACTATGTACTTCGTATTGTGGCTGCTATCAGTCACTGATACATATTTTCAAGTCAGCGATAGAAACAAGTGAATATAATTGTGATGCTTGAAAAAATAATTGTTTTTAAAAGTTTTTAACGTCCCACCTTTTCGCCGACATCTTCTAGAAATTTACTTCACTTGACAGCAAAGGATTCCCTCATTTACGAGTTCATTGACACACAGAGAGACAAATGAGTAGTATTAATTATAAATAGCATTGTTACTTTCCTCATTATACTCGTAGTTAAAGAAATTATTATTTATTGCACATATTTTCGATATAATACATTTACAATCCTTAATGATGTATTTCACTATTCTTGCAATAATTTATACCAAGTATCTTGAATGGTCTTAGTTTTCCTCTTCACATTTGAGAAAATTTCTCTTGAAGGTAACACTCGCCCATCGTACTTATGCAGGGTTAAATTCAGTAGAAAGATCAACTTTATTTTGTAAATAAAATGAAGCGGCGAGTTATCAAGTAAATTTAATTAAAAAAAAAAAACTTCAATCGCATAAGCTTGATGCATTGAGAGAAATGAATGGTGTTAATTACATATAGTGTATACAGTAATTACTCTTCACATCAGAGTTGAGACAAATTTTTATTAATTGTATAGATAGACATTTAAAAAATTTGTAGCACTATTTTATTACCTATACTTACTATCTTAGATAAAATATTTTACCATTCTTGCAGTAATTTCTAATACGAATCTTGAATTATCTCAGTTTTCCTATTCACCTGCTTGAATTTTTTCAAGTGTATTCATGAATCTTCATAAAATACACAACTTTAAACTATAGGTAGGCTATTCATTGATTTTACTGAATGTTCACGGACTCGAATTTTCTCAGATAACAAAAAGTTAGGCAATAATAAGCTCGTTCGACGTTGGGAAAGCTCCAACGAAACTGCCTCAACCCAAGGGAGAGCATACACATGACTACAAGTTAATCGAAAAGAGGCGCCAAAATAGGCAGCATTCACGGAAGAAGCGAAGAACCACGAATAGGGAGTGTGCGGCGAAATATCATGACAGGGGCCGAGTAGCGACGAAGAGAGGAGGACGAATCAAAATATACACAAAAACCTCAAGGTGGCTGACCTTCGAGAAAATTTCGTATGTGCTATTGTGCTGCTCTGCGCCGATGTTGACGGCGTGGATTAGAACTAAACGCTAGCGACGCGTTCCAGGATGCGCACAGACAACGCGCGCGGCCGTTTCCTCGGCGACGGCCACGTCCAGGCCAGCCAACGTGAAGCGCGGGACGGGGAGCGAGCCCGAAATTTTTTTCGATGGCCTTGAGAGATGAAATTTTGATGAAATTTGTCAGACAAAAAAAAAGGATGTTTCGATGTACGTTTTTCGAAAGTTTCATAACCTGGCAACGTTTTCCTCAGAGCAAGAGCCCCTTGTCCTTCATCATTTCTTGGCGCCACTTCTCGATACAGTATGGAAAGATAATGGCTCATGAAGATAATGTCAAAAACCTAGAGAAGGGCAGAGTCAAAAAGTAATGTAGGGTGTCGGACGAAGATCCTTATAGTCTCGAAAACTGAATTTCGTTTTTTGATAAATGTTTATGGTGCAACCACACACTCATCTTAACCCAAGTACGATAAAAAGAGTTGATGTTCTATTTGAAATGCAGGGTCTCATTTATAGCAAAATAGAAAATCGTTCGATTATTTTTTAGTACCATTTCATATTCTGACGATTCCTCCTTGTATAAACATACGCAATTTATAATAGCAAAATGAATAGAATCCGACGGCCCAATACAAGGGACCATTATACTGGACATGAAAAGGTGGCCGTACAACATAAAATCGTTTCAAGCCATCCGCGAAGCTGCTTAATCGCATTTGAAAATAAAAACGTTTAAAAGGCGTAGTAAGATTTTTGTTTTCTTGCTGTCAGATATACGCAGAATGAAATATCAATGTTATTTCACCCGCGCCTGCTGAGTAGGAGTCGAATCGAACGGCTAGAAAGACATTTTTAAATGCATTTAACGTGTACTCGACGCCTCCAGCCACTATTCTTCGTTTGCCCACAACTCGTACATCACACCACAGAGGCTGATAAAAGCATATTATATTGCCAATGGAGACGCTCTTCCACTATAAAACATAAACTCATCAAGTTGTTTTTCTGTATCACTTTTTCAGGTTTTCAACCGCAGTAGTTACGCTCACTCTTTTCATTATTATCTTCGAATAACTCCAACAATAAGTAAATATACTCTGTACATTTAAAGATTGCATAAAACGGAAAGCGAAATTCACATTTATCAACAATACGAGCATCGATCAGTGTGATAAGAAGACACGAAAAAAGCGTATAAATAAAATCGTAAGCATATAGCCATGTCATGTATTGTTATTCAATATGAACGAGCACCTATTCCTCATCACGCAACCCTCCAAACAGCAATCCGTTTTTTGCAATCCAAACACTAGAAGTACCAGGTGGCGTCATATACGACGCCACTCAAAATTTTCAGATGGACTACTCAAAGGAATAATATTTTGAGAAACCCCGACTTGTGTCATACGACGCCACCTGCAGGTCTTTGAAGGTTATTCTAGTGGCGTCGTATATGACGCCATCTGGTCCTCCGAGTAATCGAGTAAAACCTGGTTTCTCTATAGTGTTAAAATAAAAAGAATAAATTGGCGAAATTCACACATTTCATCATTTTTTATGTCATTTCGAATCAAGTAAAAAAAAAGTACATATTAGAATACTGCCTTTCAAAACGAACGAATTATTAAAAAATTTTCAGCGATTCTATTTTCTTCAGCTCGACACACTTTGAAACAATAAAATAATTTCCTAGTAAATGATTATGAATGACCACATAATATAATTTAGAGACTATACGACTGTCTGCTCCACGTCTGAACTCATCTTTGTCACTCAAGTCAAGTGAATGCAGCCTCAAATCCTTCCAATCAATTTTAAGCATTCAAGATATTCTTGTTTGAAAATTTGATCGAAAGAGATACTAAAAAGAGTATGATGGAAAACCGTGTAATTTATCAACGAACATGAAAAATTAGAATATCGTAACTATTATTTTGATAAATGAGTACCTACCAAGAAAATTCGATGATAAAAATATCTGAAAATTAGACTTTTATCAATTATTTTTCAACCCACAAACTCATTCTGCTTTCGGTGATAATGTAGGTTTTAGATTTAAACGTAATTTTTATTCAACTTTTCATCAGATATCATACGCCACGTGCCTTCAACATCAACACTAATTACGAGTCACTAAACTCGAGTAGATAGTTCTCTAAATTACTTTTTTCTTCTGGGAAATTTTTTGCGATTGCAGGCAACTAGTACAAGTTTTTACAGAGGCGACCAAATAGATTTACAAAAAATACGAACATACGAAAGTAAAAAAGAATTACCAAAAGAAAATTTGTAGTAGAATAAATTTACAGTCGCCTGAATTTGAAGTACAAAATTAGGTAAATACCATGTTTAGCTAACAGGTACATGAACTAATAAGGCAGATAAGAAAATAAATATATACAATATGAGAAGGAGGAGGAAGAAACATGGAATAAACGACAAAAAAATTTTATAACTCACAACGCTCATAAAAATTTAAAAATCAATCCAGCGTTCATAGAACCTGCAGAAAAAATTCAAAGAACCAACTTGTATCTTCATTTTGTATCATTTGTTCAACTTGAATAATTCTGGCAACATTTTTTTTTTCAACAAAGGCTGGAGAGAATTGAAATTCGAGAAATTTTATTCTACAATAAATACGTCTTATATTCGTATAACAGTATGATAATTTAAATTCTAAAAAAATGCTCAAAAATTTATACTACACTGAACAAGAAATAAAATTCTTTCCCTTCTGGTACTAAAGCTAACGAAGAGAGTGAAGATTGAATGTTTAATATCCTCCCCCCCAACATTTCTTCGTCGAGTTGAACACACAATTTTTGGCAATACGTGACCTAAAATTACTATTTAATTTTATTTGAAAAAAAATTCAAGAAAGCAGTGCTGTTTTAGTCTATACTTTTGCATCATGTGTTGCAAAAATATTTTAAAAGGATCTTTTATTCTCACCAAATTTTTCATTAATTCTATATTCACTTGGATTTTCGATTTTTTGCTAAGACCTTCAGATTTTTTAAGCTTGAATACAGAAAAATAACAAAAATGAATAACATAAGCATATTTTCAACACATTATTGGTGAGCAGAGCAACAATCTTCATTGAAGGGCGACGCATGCTTGGCTGCGCTATTTGCTCCACTCCCCAACTAAATTCTCAATTTTTTCCCCGTGTGAATAAAAAAGGAATGAAACCAATTGAACGATATTTTTTATTCAGAAAAAAAAATGTTGCCCTCTCTGTTCAACAGTTTTCAACCCCCTCACCCTTCCCTTCCAACTTAGAATGGCTGTGGCCCCGCATGTACAAATTTGTTTGGTGGGTTTCTGTCCCTCAATACACTGTAGCCACTCAAACATAAAAACTCAATATCATCATAGTACATTCTGCTTTTCAGGTCTCTTCAAGTATCTATAGGGTATGAACAGTCAATGCAAGTTGACTATATTACCGAAAAAACATGTTCATACGACGCGACTAATGATATCTTGAACTTACGTATTTTCACACCCGTATCGCGGATCGTATTTAAATGTTGACATGACCATAGTGTCGTAGATCGCATCGAAAGTTAGTTAGATATTCTAGAACAAAAAAAAAGCACCGTAACCCCGCACACAAACCCTCGCCAACAGATAACGAACTGCACACACGACCAAAAAATGAACTCGCGCGTCGACAATTCAACGTTTTTTCTCGGCCAGCCAAGAGGGAAAACTAAACTAGAAAGTAGAAACTACCGACACCAGATTTTGGATATTTCGTTTTGGAGGGCTGAACACCAAACTGGCCGGCTACTCGATCATTCTCGAGCAGACGAGAAGGGAGAGTGGGCTGGACGGGAAGAATAACTTCGACTGACTGTGCGCGATCCGACAAAAGGCTCAAACTGGAAGGAAAGAATCCCTCCGAAGAAAGGGCGGGCTTGAGAGGTTAACGCGTCGTCCCGGAATTTTGGTGCCTCCAATATTAGAATACCCGAAAATTGTTCATTTCACATGAATTTTAACGAGAAGAAAAAATGAATCTGTAGCCAAAGGGACAATGCAGTATAACGTTGAATTATATTGGAATCTGTCAATAAATACATCGGAGATGATTTTCAAAGTTCACACAGGTAGTTCAGAATATTATAACGTATACATGAAAAACGGGATTTACGCAGTAAGTAATTCCAAAAACTTGAAATTCTGAACCCGTTATTTAGCTTTTTCGCTCTCTAAAATTTGCAACGGTGGACGCAGATTCTCATTTTCAGCACATAAAATGCTTGTCTTCTCCTACCATCCTATCCGTAAGTATTTTAGCGAAATTTTACATTTCAAAAAACAAAAAAAATATACAGTTACACAAACACCCCCTACCACCACCCAAAAAAAAAAAAAAAATTTAGGTCAAGTTCAGAGTTTAATACGCATCCGTATGTCCTACCTACCTAGTACCTACTCACAGATCGAATATTCTAATAAAATTTAATATCAGGGTCTTCCACTGCTCTTTTTATTTTCTTTCAAATTATAAATCCGTTTCAGGTGTAGGTACTCGTATTATAAAAAATGTAGGATTTGGAAAATGCTCTTGAAAAAATCGTAGCTATTAATTACACTTTATAAGAAGTTCAATTGACCCTTTAATTCCCTACGTCACATACCACATATGATCTGCACCTGGCAGAACAACAATCTTGTGTAAATATGTTTTTCTGCATGCTCAATGAATGTGGAACTTTTTGGAAACCAAAGATTTTGTTCAATTTGATCATTTTCGAAGAAGATAATCCATTAATTATTTGCAATAATATGTGATAGTACGTTTCATTATTCTCAATTATTCCAATCTTCTATATCTACTACAAAAAGAAAACATAATTTCGGAGAAAATGTATACTTCCAAGCATATTAAAACTCATTTGAAAATAACTAGTTTTGTGATAAGGATTTCAACCCTTTGTAAGTTATTTTTTCAAAATTGTTTGATAATAATAAGGAATGCAAATTTGATTTTCCATATCAGGGCATTTAAATCTATAATTTGATCTATAAATCAGCCCTCAAATCAAATTTTCAATTTTCTGATAAAAATCATAATATTATCATCGTATGAAAATAAGACAGTTCTTTTTAACAGTGTTGAAGTATGACGTCAGAGTTGAAAGATCATTCTTCAACTGTGTCGACATTCGTCGTAATAAATAGAAAAATAGTGAAGATTTTTAATCATCTTCGAAACTCATTATGAAATGGACTACTTGACCGGGTAGTAAATTTTTTTGTCAAAAAATAACAATAATAATTAAAAAAAAAAAACAGTCATATTACATCGATTTAAATTTAAATAAAAAGATTAGAATAGCTATAATTTTGAAGTATTCAATTAAAATGCATTCTGCAATAAATGTATTTTTTCTTTCTCTGCTTTTTCAAAGGAATCTCATACGCCACTGGCGCCATTTATCATGCCATATAAGATATTAATATGCCCCGCCTTACCTCCTCTGCCAGGTCCTAAGTACACTTTTCATCATATCAATTTTTTTTTTCGATTAACACTGCTCGTGCAGGTATTCAGCTTTGAACCCGAAGTAAAAAGACATTATACTCGTATCTGCAGTCGCCATTCCACATACAGCTACCAAATTGACATTCATTCAATTTTATTCGAATCCACAAACCGTTGCCAAGAATTTTTCATTTTACTAATCAACCGACATACATAATATAAAATTTACGCACATAACAAATACACTCGCGTAGAGAACGATATACAGACTGTGTACGATGCACACGAATCCACATGACCATCACATTTATCCTACATTCCTGATCATGTCAAATATTGAGGACGACCTGTACAGTTATGAGAACTTTAAAACTGGCTGTCATTATTATGAAGTTTGACAAATGGACAAGCAGCGGAAAAGGAAAAAATTTTTCAACTCGAGTAGCACGTATAAATTAATCATAATTATCACAACGATGGCTAAGGGGAATACTGATAATTTAATAGCTAAAGAAAAATTGAGGACCCGGTGGTAACAGAAAATGGAAATTTTATCGTGCATCCCTCAAGGAAATCGGCTTCAATACACAACACAACTACACAGTCACGTCGATATTTACAATAATATTTACAAGTGAGAATAAATTTTCTAACATAAGCTTTAATTATTCAAATAAAAGCATGGGTGCTAATGCATTGTTCTTTACGTATACATACACCCATGCCGAAGCAGCAAAGCTTCTTCTATTAGACGCAAGATTTGATTTTATCAAAATGAAAACCATAGAATGATAACTTGGCGGTGGCAAACATATAATGGGAGTTTCAGCTTTCCATTTTATTCAATTTTACTGTGTTGGTACTAATGTTACTATCATCGAAACTCAGGTTCATTTTTTTATAAGATTCCAACAACGCCGACAAAAAATTCAATTTTTTCATTTTTTTTTATGGACGATATTACCCGTTTATATTTTTTCAGTCTGGAGACTGAGCTACTCCTTACCTAACCACAAATAAAAACTTGAGATTAGACATTTAAAATAGATGTTTCTACGTCCTTGGATCAGTACGCAGAAAACAAGAAAATTGAACCGAAGATAAAAAAAAAAATTCGAAGAAACTTAATTATAGCATATTTCAGGAATAGTCCCACTATTCAAATCAAAAATGAAATCGCTTCGAGTGTATCGATTTCTAATGAAAATTTCAACGAAATCTCATTCAGATTTCAATGTAGTTCTGGTGCAGAGGATTATCACCACAGTTCCGTAACCTAGAGACTAGTTTTTTTCTGGGCTCGTTTTTTTTCTCTGCTTTGCAAAATTCTATCTTCATTTATGTTTTCCGGGGACCACCGAATATATGCTAGAAACTGTCGACCAGACGAGGCAAAAATATTTTATAACCGTAACCTTCGCGTAAATACTGGCATTATGAAGGTGGAGATAAACAGTTTATCGACGCAAATAAAATGGAAAAAAATTATTTATACAGAAAAATATTTTGAAAACAGCTACCTTCACCCAATTTCGACGGTAACCTTTCCGTTTGTTTATACTACATATATATGAAGACACATTTTATCAGGATCAATTTTACAAATTATGTATACTTCTGAAATAACGTCATAGATTATAACATAAAGACGCTCCACAGTCGTACTAGTATTTTTATATGCTTTTATTTAATTCATTACCAAGCGACTGAAAACGTAGTTTTATGAACCACATAGTTGATAGGCTGTATGTGCTCAACATTCAACGCGAATTTCTAGTTACCTTCTTCATCAAATTGATATGAGAATTTCGCTTTCTTCCCATGTTAATCCAAAAAATGCGAGAAAAAAATAATGAGTTACGAAGTTCTTCGAAGCAATCGAATTTATTATCTTTTGAAGATAGATAGAAATTATTGAGGAAGAAACCAAATTCGTAAATAAGTATGACAAAAACGCTCTTAATGATGATCAAAAGGTGAGGGGTGGGCGGCCAAAAGGTGAGAATACTAGCTTACAAATCACTTCAGCTACAGGTTTGAGCCCAGCAAAAGGCAAGAATTAAAAGAACCGAGTAAGTAAATCCTGAGGCAATCTCCCGAACATAAAAAACCGCAAAAATACAGATTAAGTTTTTTCGCTATACAATGGAAATGGATGTAGGATTTATATTTTCCCACAGACGGCTATATAGCTACTGTTACCATCCTGAATGCACCACTGAGCACAACGTACTAGATGGCATACAGTGATTACGAATCAAGTCATCAACGACTGATAAAGACATCACTAAACCACTCTCTAACAAATGTCACATATTATTTCGCAAAATTCTCAAGTAACATTCGAATAGGGTTATTCAACCCTGAAAAAAGGATGAATAAGGATAAGGAAAACACTGAAAGGCGACCAACAATTTCATTGACCCGTACAAAAAAGAGCAACGACAACCTTCCAAACAGAGAATCCCGAATTGCAACGACAGTTTTCAATGCAACAAGAAGTTCGGGTCCGTATATTATCATTTCTCCAGTGACTAAGAATAGGTACATAAATTGATATTTTCACATGCTGATTTTTCCTAATTTTTTCAAAATAAAGGAAATCCGTAAGGTATACCCCACTAAAGGCATCCGAGCTGTGCAAACGATGTTCTCCTCGCAACGGTATGTTGTTTCGAGGGTATCACCTGCTGCCTGTCACACGGACAAACAGCTAAAGCAACAAAAAAAAGGGGGCTGCAACAATGAGCTCTCGACGCAGGGGTAAAGCTAATAACGCGGTCATTCACCTCTACACGTCTGGTGAAAGAGAAAAAGATTTTACACACGATTCAAGGCTACAGTTTTGTCGCTGGAGAAGGGTCGTAACATGCTGGTGGCGATGTCATTCGGATGTAAATAAAGTGCCGAATGGTGGCACAGCCAACGACGAAGGGTTCATTTTTAGTAACGTGCATCATGGCTTTTGGATTTGGTAAAACTATATTACGGGGAAACGACGGAAGATTGAGAAAAACAAAACAATCATTAGCCTTGGAAAAATAAACCCTGTACGCCAAAATGGGTCAAAAAGTTCGAGTCATCAATTTTCAAAACCAAAACTTAGGGTTGTCCTGAGCTAAGCAGTTTTGGTTTACATGTTCACAAAAACATGGTCCACTTTGGATCAAAATAGCCTGCTCAATTTCAAAGACTAAGTTATGGTTTTGGAAATAATATGTTGCCAAGATTCTGGTGATTGATTTGATCTTAATACTGGGTAAATAATAAAGTTAATTTAAAAACAGTTTCTAGGTAAATGCTTAATGCTAGCTTCATGCGTACACTAGTTCAATGTTTTCAGAGTCTAAGAATCCAACTTTTCTCTCCTGCACACTCCAGTTTGTAAAATTCTACTTTTTGCTCCATGTCGTAGCTAAATAAAAGTATTTGAAAGAAATTAATTATTATGAGTTTGTTAAAAACGAAAATATTAGTGAATTGAGCTCGCGATCCTTACATAAAATTTTTTGCATACTGCCACAAACTATTAGAAACTAATCATTTTTAAATATTCTTAATAAAAGCCATTGAAATTATTTGTTTTATAAAATTGAGTTGTTTTGATATAACTACATAACAACTTTTTGTTTTCTAAAACAACACATGAACATTAGGGAAGAAAAAACACTCCAATAAATTCCATTAGTTTTGCAATAAACGTTATTGTTTATGCTGATTCGGTCATGACCGACAAAAGTAAATATATAATATCTGCTCAGACGACAAATTAAATCAAAAGGAAGTAATTAATTCGGATGCTAGACTGTGATAGAAAAAACATCCACCAAATATAATATGTATAGTGTCAGAAAACAGCTACAACTCAAAATAATCACAAGGCTGCATGAATCAAGGAAAAGCTCGTAGTGTGAACAGCTAATTGTAAGAGCCATAAACATAATCTTAGATGAAACAAAAGACAACTTTCATCGCCTTTTGGCTTCTACTTTTCATTGTTCAAACTAAAATATTTCAATCAATTTTAGAGATAGAGAGCTGTGGTTTGCATTGTTGGATTGGGCTTACAATTTTTCATTAGAATCGCTTGAAATTGAATTTCTGACCATCCTAAACCATAAGGTTCATATTTCAATAAGACTTATCCAACGCAAGCATTTCACGGTTTGTTTTGAAAAGTTTAAATCCTTAAATTTTGAGGAAAACTTAAGAAATTTGTCACTCCTCATTTGAAAAAATACCGAATAGCCCCGTAAAGTAAGGTATAGTTGGAAACCCAGTTCAAAAATAATTGAAAGAGTCAAACTGATAGGAAATGGGATAATCATTTTCACACAATCACAATTCAACGGCTGCCAAGTTCCACGATTCTTCTTAAAATCTCAAGATTTTAACTTTTTTCAAGATCTACTGAAAGACGACTTAAATCTCAAGATATTTCGCTGAGGTTTTTTTAAAAATCTCAAGAAAATACTAACGAAATATAAGTTTTAAAAAATAGAAAAAAAAAGGTGGAGAAAGAGTCGTCTCAGTTTGTATGCAATTTTCGTGTGTGAAATACAAAAAAAGTCATACTCTGAAAAATTTGTAACTGAAGATTTGCACGGATTTTTGAACATTCTTAATCTGAAGAATTTCTCAAAATTTTTCAAGTTACGATCTCGCGATATATTCAGTAGACGACTTGGCAGCACTGGCAGTTGTACACTTGAAGGGTATCGGATTTCTCGACGCAGATGAGAGCAATATTAAAAATGACGTTATAACTACCGCGAGAGGGGTGGTGTCAGATGCCAATAAATACGATTTCCTACCTTTCCAACGGCGTATCCACATAAAAGGAGTACGAAGAAATCGGTGACGGCGACCCACATGCCAGCTCATCGCTGAACGAGTACGTCCCGGTCAAACGGCGATTTTCGCACTGCAACACAGTCGACATAATAAACGGAATTCCATTAGAATCTCAGAGTTCCTCTTTCAGCGTTGGCTGCAATACTCGTTTTCTACACGGGCCGTGCCCAATGTAGTCGTATACGCAATATGGTTGTGCTGCTGCTATATGCGGTTACAGAAATCGCCTTTTCTGCCACTTCCTCTCAATTTTTTTCCTTCTCTGTGTATCTACCAACTTCACTGCACGATGATGGCACTAAAATGCGCGCACCGCCGTAGGTAGGTCTTCGAGACAGTCGGTCAACCGGTCAACGGAGTAAGACGTCGAGAGGAAAAGAAAAATTGCACCACGAAGCAATGGCGAATGAGACAGAGAACAAACGAGAACGAAGAATGTATACAGCAAAGTATATTATGTCGCAGTCGCAGCACGCGAAAAAGCCAAACGATACGTCATCGGCTACAGGCACGACCGGCAACGAATGCCAAGAAAACACAACGATTAGGAAGGAGGCGGAGTGAAAAATTTTTTCTCCGAGCTCTTCTCTCTCGATCACGAAATATTACAGCTGCAACCTTGCGTTTTCGCTGCACGAAGCGCACGTAATACCGAACACCGCGATGTGCATCATCGTCGAAGAGAACAAAAAACAACGAAACAGAATAAGAACACTCGTATATGGGCTGGCAGCTACACACCTGACACAAAATGGCGAGAAAAAAATTCGAAAAACTCAAACGCAATTGAGTAACATCGATTGCTGCTATTCGTTTTTTTTTTTTCAGTGCCGTAAATTATGGCAACTCAGTCAAAGCGCACCGTCAGCAGATCGAAGAATAACTGAACACACACGGTATCATTGGAAAATTGGCAGTCGACAGCGAGTAGAAAATGGCGAGCGATAAATTTTTTCACGCGCAACGGAAAATTGACAAACTAATTCGAAATTTTAATCGAACACTGCAGTGATTTTATTCGGTCGACGAATCGCTTTGAAATCGAAGATGAATGGGCAATAGAAAAATGCATTCGTAACTTGAAATAAATAAATTCATTAAGATAACATTTCACAGCACAACACTAAAAAAACACACATGACCGAAATAAAACCCACCAACGACCAAGTACAACATTTCGCCAACTAAGTACTAACGACAAACGGAACGTCGATACATGCAGCGCACACGAAGTACAAACGAAGAGGAAGACGACTACCACCACAGTAACATACTAACACTCACGCGCACCAACGACTACCACTACTACCAGATACACACCGGTAGTGTTTTTCACGTACTCACACGCTCGCAGTCACGACGTACTTTACGTGTAAGACAACACACTAACACGCGCGCACCAGCACACAGACAGACTTTTACGAACGCGGCACGGCATTCATTACGTTTCGCAGATCCACGATGGCTTTTCGGTGGTGGAAATGGAAATGGAGCGAGCCACAGATCGACAAAGAGGGAGCGAATAAGCGGAAATGTGGCGTAGACGAAGATAGCGAATGAAATAGGGTCAGTAGGCCAAGCGCAATATGCGCGCGCAATTCACGGTCGGCAAATCCGCGCGGTACATACGCTGCGTCGCGTCGACAACGACAGCTATGACGCTGCGGAACACCGCCAACGAATATCGGTCCTCCATGGACGAACAAGGGCATTTTTCTCTGCTCTCGTTAGATACAAGCACATTGAAATGTAGTAATATCGTACGAGCGTATGATATAGTCAGGTAATATAAGGACCGCCAACAAAAGCAATTTTTTTACGTGTCGTGTAGAGAATTCAGACTATTCACTCAAATGGCACACGGATTTTAGTTCGGAATTATTTCAAAAATATTAACCAATATTCAGACGAATATTTTTTTACGTGAGCATGAATTGGGTATCTATCAAAAATGCTTCTACGAGTGTCATTTTAAAAAAGAAGTCAATACAGATATGAGATGAGTAATTATTTATGAATATTTTTCAACGGGCAGTTTGATTCTTAAATCATTTCAGATTTCCTGCAAGTTTTGATGATTTTTGAAGGAAACGATTGAAAAATTATTGATTTCAATACTACAAGTACCAGGTGGCGTCGTATACGACGCCACTCAAAATTTTCAGATGGACTACCTACTCAAAAGACCAATATTTTGAGAAACCCTGACTTGTGTCATACGACGCCACCTGGTCCTTTGAGGTTATTCTCGTGGCGTCGTATATGACGCCACCTGGTCCTTGAGTAATCGAGTAAAACCTGGTTTTTCTAGTGTTAAGCTCCTATACTTAGTTTCAAATAAGAAAGAATGAACCCGTGACTGACTATTCAATTACTATTAGTTCGTATGCGCCATGCCATACTGATTTTCAATATTTTTTTATTAAATTTTAATATTATACTCGTACCTATACTGACTTGAAATATTTCTTATTAATTCTGGATATTCTTCATTAATTTTCAATTTATTGAAATATAATAACGTTAATAAATTTTTTCTCAGGGTAAACAGTGATATGCTAGAACGGAATGAGCTCATTTTTTTACTTCAAAAATTCAGTTCTTCTTAGGTACAATAATGTATATCCCACAGAGCCCTATATACAGTGAAAATGTCATGTTCCAAAATGCAACCATCACTGCAATTAGAAAAAAATATTAAAGGTTAATACAGAAAAAATTGAAAATTAATAAAAAATATCAAGAAACATAATTATTTAAAAGCTAGTATGAATACTAAAATTTAATACAAAAATATTAAAAATTAGTATACTACCTACTTACTAAAATTCAGTATTTAAAGCTAAATTTTAATATAAACTTGAATTTTATACATACTTGGCTTAGTATGCTGCATATTAAAAATTAGTCGGCAAATTTCTTTTAGCGTGAAAAAATGCACTTCGAAGTTGAAGTGCTACATAAGAAGGCTATGAGGCATCAAAGTATTTTTTTGCTCTTCTACAAAATTTAAAACAGCGGATCTATCCCCTTCTCGCATACCACTGTTAAAATTTACTATACAATAATAACTCTCGGGTGCAGGATTCCCAATAGATATCTAAGCCATTTTCATGAAAGGCTGAACTTTCGTGCATTCGCTTGGTTCTCTGACAACTGAAGTAAAGGGTAAGGTCTTGAGAAAGTTATTTGGGGTGTAAGAGACGCCAAAGTTGTATTCGAGGGTTAAGAACTCACACCTTCCAATTACTTTTTGGAAAATAAAAAAATAAAAAAAGTATTAAACTTTTACAATAAACAGAAAAGGCGTCACGCTAACACACATTAGTGGATACTTCTCAGAACGAAGCAACTAAAATAACGGGGCACATATTTACTCGTATAGAAAACAAGAGCATCGAATCGAATGTAGAGGTCGCGGTCTTGCACGGATCGACGGTCAAAGTCGACGCAGCACACAGCGCGAAATAAAAATAATTTCAAAAAAAAAAAGTTATTATCGCTAATTCTGAAAGGACGGTTTCGTTTTCGACGAACGACGATACTTCGTGCGACCTCATTGCAAACGCTGCACCGCTCGCTCGCACCTTCTCACCTTGGACTTGTCGCCCATTCAAGGTTTACACAGATACGAATAAGTACGTTCCAATATCCCACTTAATGTACCTCACACCTATGAGCTTTGAATCAGTGACGCAGTTTTCAGAGAGAGAACATTATATAGGTAATTATTCTAAAGATTGCAATTTCCTCAAGATTAAAACCAAATTTAAATGGGCATATTCCAACGTGACGTCACAACACCAAACTCAGTCCTACCCTTGGCTGACTTATTTTTATTTATATTGAAGCAAAAAAAAATACGTCCACTTTGGAATAAAATAACTCGGCCATTTCTGAAAACATATGTCAGGTGATTGCCACGTCACGTTTCATGAAATAATATTTTCAAAAAAAAAGATTTGTTTCTGGTGGAACTAAAGCGGGCTCAGAAGTGACCATGGCCCCCAGAAAAAATTTTAACCCCTCAAAATTTTTCCAAAATAGACTAAAATCTAGCAAAAAGAGGAAAATTATTGAAAAATATGATAAAATCAACCACAATATCAATTTTTTGGATATTGATAATTTTTTTTGATTTTCTTTGAATCCTCTAAAAAAAAAATTTGGCAGTAACTTTGCTCGTGTGTAATTTTTTTAAACACATCACATTTGATTTTCGTCACCTCAAAACTAATGAAACATGTTACTTTTCAAGGGTCAAGGTTAACGTTACCGACAATAACTTGAGTAACCCTGATAGGCGTCGTATATGACACCAACTGGTCTTTTTTAGGAGTACGCACTAGAAGGACTAAGTGGTGTTGCATACGATGCCAATTTTAATTTATAGATGAACTGCAAAGGGAGAAATAGGACCAGATGGTATCATATACGACACCATTTTCACTATTTACCAAAATGAGTAATTTTTCATTCAATAAAAGTCAACCCTGATATTCGCAATTCAATCAGTTGCACCCTACAATTCTGGAAGGGATAACCGATAAGTGTTACATCCTATTTTTAGTTTCATCTGATTAGAATATTATGCTATCTCAAACACTTGGAATTACTATAATAGTTTGAGCAACGCTGGTTTGTATCATAAATGACTCCAATCGGTCTCTCGAGGTATGTTGTAAGATGGCGTCGTTTATGACGCCACCTGCTCTCTTTAATGGTCGAGTAAAACATCGCTTTTCTAGGGTTAAAAAATATTATTATTCTAGTAATAAAGGTATGACACAAATACTGAATGGATACTCAGAATACTCCAAGCAATACCCCGTCACTCGTTCACGTAATCATTTCACGCTCGAATAAAAGGTCAAAGTGAAACGACAAAAAATCACTATTAAATCGACCGTTGAGGTAATGTTCCTGTCTCCGTCTCTCTCTGGACAAAGGAAACGAAAGCGAAAATCTGAAACCTTCGTCTCCGCAGCCAAAGGAACGAGTAGAGGCGAGTGTGAGGCGAAGACACGAGCAGACCACATGCGACCGAATTGACTTACTAACATTGGGAGGTTAAGAGAGCAAAATGAGTCAGCAGGTATCCGTAGAAACAGGAAAGTCTGATTACTGAAGAAACAACGAAGTGAGCGAGGTAGACGGTAAAAAAGAAGGTGAGACACCCTATATAAATAAAAAAAAAGACAAAAAAAGATGGTAACAAAGGCGGAAATTGTTTACGAGTATTAAAATAAAAAATATATAAAAAACGAAAACAAAAAACTAGAAGTACTAACAACGAGGAAAGTTACGGTAATTCTTGCATACATTTATTCAAACATACCAACACTAGAATACTTTTACACTAAGACCATAATAAAGCTTTATACTGGTGCAATAATACACAGCGTAATGGGAAAATGTTAAGGAAGGACAGAGAAAGAACACGACAAAGAAGAGAGGAAGAGAAAGAAATGCACAGCCAAACGAAACTCGAGGGTGAATGGCGTATTTGGCGGGGGCAGGAGGGTACCAAAGAATTGTGCTACAAGAGTTTCATAACGCAACTTGACCTATTTATTCCGTATTATTGTTCTTCTACGGTTGGGTTTTTTTTCGTTGCTTCCATTTTTGTCTCTCTCTACTAAATATTCACCTTACATTTCGTCCACAAACGGCTGAGTACAGAAAACCACGCTAACACTACATGCGACTAACGACTAACCGACTCTGTGACGACAGCATAACCCAACACCTAAAGGATAATATGCTTCATTAGAGATCCGAACTCCGTAACGTGGCAATATTAATATCTTAAAAATATACAAATCAAAAATTCAACCCAACACATCCTCAAGTTCAACACCGAAGCACATCTTGGCCTAAAATCACAAATTTTTGTTCAGAATTAACCTGTTAAACAGTCGAGAAAATTTCACTATTTTGTACATTTATTACTTCCGGTAAGACATACCCGTAACACTAGAAGTACCAGGTGGCGTAATATACGACGCCACTCAAAATTTTGAGATGGACTTCTCAAAGGAACAATATTTTGAGAAACCCCGACTTATACGACGCCACCTGGTCCTTTCAGTAATCGAGCAAACCCTGGTTTTTCTAGTGTTGAAGGTGTAATTTCTAAAAGCTCAACTCCACATATGCAGTATAATTAATATTTTTTTCTGCCCTCAAACGACGACGATTCTTGCACTGATACTAACATCATTGCCGAACAGTAACAACAAAAATTAACAGAAATAGGTACGAGCAGAATTTTCCAATTTTTTCGTAAAAAGAGCACTTACAAGAACTCTTTTTTATCGCTCAATGTTGCATCTATATTGATCTGAAATTTTCATTGACAAAAGATGTCTCCAGGACCAGGGGACTCTGATGGCGGAATTTTGATTTACAATATTGTTCATGAGATGAGTGTGTCATACAAAAATTTGTCAATTTTTACAGTCCCCTAAAATTAATTCGAAACAAAATCTAAGAATTCCGCAACCAGGGCTCCTGGAAGACATACTTTGACAACACATTGTGAAAATTTCAGATCAATCGGTGCAAAATTGAGAGAGAAAAAAGAAATCTCGTAAGCTTTTATTTCAACGTTCGGAAGCTATATACCCTTAACCCAACTTGAAATCTAATCTCCTCATCTATCTTCTTGTACAATTAAAACTCTTTTGTATAACATTCCCCCACATATATGCAAACACACACAATTCTAGCTTCTCGTATAATATTCAAGTAAGAATCTAAATAAACACGAATTCACACCAACACACACCTTCCAACCTTTTGGCTGGCTCTAAAGGCGAATCACACATAATATCCGACTCCGAGCGCGCGCAAAATGAAGGCTGAAATGAAGGAATGGAAGTGGAAAACGAATGTGAAAGGGAGCATGAAGGGAGTCGACGTCGAATCGATAATCACGCGTATAAAAAAAAAGCTCCGTTTAACGTACGCACAGACAGAAAAAAAAATCACCATTTCCCCGAAAGGTGCCCCAATAAGCACAATTTTTTCATTAGAAACGATTAAAAGGTGAATTTTTATATAATTGACCAAATAAACTTGACATTTTTTACCACAAAAGTCTAATTTTTGTTAGTTAATTCATTAAAGTCTGAGCATGTATCTATCTATAAAATAATGTAATTTCAATTCAGTAATATATAGGAAGCTTTGAAACTTCAAACATTTGTCCTAAAAATGTATTCTTTTCCATCCAGATCCAATGACTAAAATTGTTCATTGAATAAACCTTTGAAATGTGGCCGAGCATTATTTCATTATTAAGATATATTTGTCTTTATTTCATGTTTTCTCGTCGTTTTAATTACTTCATATTTGAAATACAGTTCGTCTTCGTACTTTTCTATTTTATATTCATGAAATCTCGAAAAATTGATAGAGGCAGCATTAACCGTATTTCAGAAAACTATTCAAACGCCGAAAAAACGAGAACGCGGAAATGTATTTTTAGCCAAATAGACATGCGTTCTAAAAGAGAACATAATATGTTTCATTACAGTTTTTGAGGATACAATATAATACCCATAAACTAAAAAAATTTTTCAGGTAAATGCTTTCATCTTTACGCGCAATCCAGTTTACTGTAATTAAAGTCTAAGAATCCAACTTTTTTCTCCAGCTTACTCCAGTTTATTATATAAAATCTATTTTCTGCTCTACGTCGGAGTTAAATGAAAGCATTTAAAAATCAAACTGCTTCATTGAAGATCACGCTGGTAAAAAATTACACACCAGCAGAGTATCGAAACAAAGTTTTTTTTAATGATTCCATTGAAGGTGACAAGTGTAAGAAATTACAGACTAATAAATGTTTGCTCAAGTGTGATTTCTAACACATATAACTTTTAAGGGATGGATAGTTAGGTATCAGTTTTGGGAGGTATTGGCTTATGTATAATTTTTCACAAGTCTCACCTTTGATGAAATATAAAAGTGTAATTTCTCACACAAGCTATATACGGCCTTTACGTTTCAAGAACGAGTACGTTATTTCATGCTCAAATTCAAACTTTTTTTTCTCAGTTCTTTAAGCATTATTTAAAAATCTAACTTTGAAATGTTCTCATCAGAATTGACAATACTTAACCGCTTTTCAATATTTTTTCTTTCTAAACTTAATTGGGCCCAAATAAACAAGATGTAAAATTAGAATATTATCTATTGCTTGTGCTGGAAATGAAGGACGTACGAATATAAAAAATAATTATATTCACAAACAACTTAAGAAGCCAGCAGTCAGTTATTTTTCTAGTTTGGAAAAAACCACCGAAAACAGTTATTTAATAGTTATGAATCCGATGAATGAAAAAATTTTACAATTTTTTTCACCGTTTTCTGGTTATAAATTCGATTTTGATTTCTTATCACGATTGGTAATAAGGTGTGGGTACCCAAATTTACAATAGATATTAATTTCTCGAAGCCGTAGGCAGCATAAAGAAACAAGCCAAACGGTGAAACATTATTTATACCTAACCCATGAGTTACTTAATTGAAAAACGAACACCGACTACCCGGTATATCTTCATTTTGACAGCACTGACAGCAGCAGCATTTTAATTCAAAATCGAAATTCTTCGTTGTAATTTCGCAAAAAATTAGGAAAATATGAAGACTATTGTTGCCTCTACTACGAATTCGATTATTCATTCATTTGGCTAGGAGGAGTTCAAAATTATCTAATTCGCATAATAAGATGAGATAAAAACCAGGAAAAAACGAAACTGCATTTAATATTAGAGATCAGAACAACTTACTCAAATTGATTCTAAGCGCACTGAATTAATGGGATGAATATTATATAGGCTATATATTCGTAAACATCTTGTATACGGCACATCGTTAGCATTAGTGTTCGCATAATCAGATGACCAAACATACCTGAAACAATTGATAAAAAAAATAAAATATATTGAAACCAAATCATTTAAGCTAGAAGTATTCGTATTTATAATATGTATTTATTATTAGAGATTCGTGAGCGAGAGGCGATTAAGAGGAGACGTTTCAAAATTTTCTGTAAAAATGCTTTCACACCGCACTCGATGAGCTTCTTATCACAAAAAATGTTTATAAAAACCATCCTCAAAATGTTACACTATAAGAGAAATGGATAGTATTAAAATAAACAGAATAGTAATTTTTCTCATCACCGTTAAGAAAATTACAATTTATTGTAAATATTCGAATGTTTTTAGTACTTTTTCCTATCTTAGATAATATATTTTACTACTTCTGTAATCATTGCTGCTGACAATCTTGAATTGTCCCAGTTTTCCCATCCAAATTATAAAAATTATCATTGACATTTTTTTCATGATCGTATAAATGCACCATTCACTGTATCAACACTGAAAGAAATATATAAGCAGTAATTTTCAGTATTTTTCTACACTAAGAAAAAAAAATTTAAGATTAAAAATTTTCAAATTAATAAAAAATATCAAGAATTAATACAAAATATTAAAAGTTAGTATGCTACATACTGAAATTTTATATTTTATACTAAATTTCAATATAAGCCTGAATATTGTCTTTGGTTAATGTGCTGCATATTAAACAAAATTACTATACACATTTTTTCTCAAAACAGTCTCAATTCTAGATTTATTGAAGATATTTTTAATATTTGTGGTATATATTTTTTACAAGGTATATATAATATCTTTTACTATATTAATAGTATAATTTCTACCATAAATCTTGAATTATCCAGTTTTTCCTATGCAAAATAATGAAAATTACAATAAAAAGATGAACAAAATTTTCAAAGGCACTCCTCGACAAATAAAAAAATTGCTCTCGAAAGCTGAAATAAAATTTCCCCTTTCAAGAAAGCTAGCCAAACTTCCCAGTCGATAGGGTGGAGGAAAAAAACTCAAAGCTAACAGCCTCGTAATAAAGTTTATATGGTCTCTCTTAAAATGTAGCGCCAACATTCCGAGTCGAATTTTCAACAAAATATTAAATAAATCATCGGATATTAGTTTCTCTCGACTCTATCTCACTTCTTCTCTCACTACTTACTGGTATTTTGCAAGCTCATAATCTTTTCGGCGGATATAAATTTACAGTGTCTATAAATTTCCGCGTGCTCGACAAATTGCTCGCCATACAAACTCAGACAAAATGTACAGCCCATTAATCTGAAAACTAACTACAAAAAAGTAACGGGTTTTTCTTGAAAAAAAAAAAAAAAAAAAACGGAAAAAACAATTTGCAGTGATTGTGGAAACTCCTAACATTATCTATGATATAAAACGAAGCAACGAAGGCTAGATTTATCCACAGTGCACTGCGTACCAGTACATCAAATGTGCTTTGGACGAGTATATGATGTCTCCATTAAAGCCAGCTCTGACCCACAACCAACGATTAAGGTGTGAAAAAGAAAATAAAACAGCAAATAGGTAATCCGAGTCCCTCGGGTACCGACACACGGAGCGAATCTTCTAAAAGTGAATTAAATCGGGTGAACCACTCGCAAGGTAATTAATTTTGCCAGGTGAAATTTGATATGGCGATAGAAAAAGGAGACTCGTAGATGCACGCATACGCCACACATATTCGAATAACTTGAGGGCTCGACCTACGAAATGGATACTAATCCAATCTTCAGGGGCACTTCCTCATTCCCCTTTTCTCTATAGTCACTTTTTTCATCCACCAACTCTGGGGACTTCTATATCTTCCACCAACTGAGGGCGCACCTATAAAAACTAATTTCTGTCAGCGAAGAAGCTGATGAAAATAATTTAAACTCTGGTTTTAAAATTAATCAAACAGTTAAAAATTTTATTACACTTTTAAGAGCCAAAAAAACCGTTATACAATCGTCTTTAGGAAGGAGAAAACAAAATTTCAATTTTAGATATAGCTCAGATCTCCACTGTGATAATGGGTGCTCCGAAAATTTATTTCACTGAATAATAAGGTGCTTTAAGAGCCATTCTATTTGGTTGCTCTTGAACTTAATGGGGGTAAAGGGTATTTTATAGTATTTAAGGGAGGTAACTGAAAATGTTTGATCCTCTAATGTCAATAATACTTGGAAATAATGTCAGACGAAATAAACGAAGAAGGGCAGTATTTTGTCCTCGAGTATTGTACTCATGATCACGGTGTGTTGTCTGAAAATAATTTTGTAATTTTGTTATATGGGTACATAAAGTTCAGAAATTCGGAGAATGTAAAACCAAGGAACTGTTAAAAGATTTTCTGATTGAAAATAATTTTTGCAAGAGTGACATGGCCCTAAAGAAACAATTGAGCGTAGAATACGTTTTTGGAAAGTAAATATTTTTTTAGCTAGCTCTTTTTTTAGATTCTTTTCAATCACCCTCTCCCTTGAAATTGGATTTCATATGCTACTTTAAATATGTAGTATACTAGTTAAATCAGAAAATTCCAAACTTTTAATCGTATGAATTACAATTATTCATTTTCTACTCAAGTTGCGTGTAGTTTAATTTTTGCAGTAAGTATATGAGCTAAAATAGCTAATTATTTTATTCAAAAACAAACATTAAATAAAAATTCGTTGGTTTTATATCTGTGAAATCGATAAAATGATGGTCAAAATACAGTATTTTAACAAATTTTCGAATCGAATATATAGATACCTACCTTATAAACCGACTATGAGAAAAATTTTCAGTTCATTGCATAAACATCCAAACTGCGAGTTTCTTATTGATTAATTAATTTTTTTACTGATAGACATATGAAATTTTCTAATAATATGCAGAATAAAATATTACTTCAAATCGTTAAATACGAGGTCAAGTTCAGAGATAAAAGCAGATCAACCAATACATTCGAGGAAGTTTCAAATTATTATAAGCAACAAATTAAAAACAAATTTTGGAGGGAAAAAAAGATCAATCTGTAACCATTTTCGATGTTATACAATCAATAAGAATATTTTTGATTTCTTAAAACAAATTTAATTGGTTCCCACTTCCCACCAACCAAACACGTGGTAGAGTTGTCTAACAAAAAATATCAACTAGAAGCAAAAATTAGCATTTTCCATTAGCGAATTTTTTCTCTCAATTTTTAAAATATTATAGTCAAACTTTCTCCACGAAAATCGATAAGAAATTATACAACATTCGCTATACGTAAGAGCAAACGGATAAAAAATAAAAAAATCGAAAACATGTAAAGAAACATGTTCTTTCCTGACAGGAGAAAAAAATTAAAACATGTAATTTCATCACAACGAATACTAATTCGGAAAAAAAATAATTTCATCTAAAAAATTCCGAATCAATATTTTTAGAAACGTTACACAATACGAGACGTACTCGTAATTAGACGTTCGGCATTCACGAAATTGACAAAAAAATCGATAATAGTAAATTTCAAAAAGGCTCTCAACTCAAAATTAATCGAATAACTTCCGACACCCACCACCACCTGATAGAATTTCAAAGCACCATAAAGGTGAAGCAGTGAAGGGCTGATCATACTAGACTGAAACGAATCAGACAAACGTTTTTTATCTTCAAGTCAAGCGAAAATTTTGGAAAAACTACCAGCATAATATTAATAGTGAGATGGTGATCCCTTTCTCACACCGAAAAAAAGGGTTCTATACGTTTGTTCGAGAGATATAGCAGTTTTCATCTAAAAAATTCTTCGTAGCCCTTGAAAAACATCAGCATTTCGTCGGTAACCTGCTAAATATTTCCTATGGGATGAAAATATATGAAATATATTTTATATTAATTTTTCATATAAAACCTGAATTGTCCCTATACGTTACACTTATAGTAGCCTATGCAGCAAACTAATTTTTAATATTATTTTCTCTGAGTGCACTCTTATAACTCTTTCATATTTTTTCACTCTATAAGCATAAGAATTTTGTATACTTATTTCTTTTTTTCATTAGAGAATTTCTAATAACCACACTCCACTAATCTTTAATGATTTCTGTTCATTTCACTTGCTTCCTCTTTTTTTTTTTTTTTTTTTTTTTCCTTTAATGCTATTTCTATTTCCTTTAATTACCTACTTAACGTTTATGATAGGACGGTTGGCTATTTAGAGGCCTCGACTTGACGATAAACTATAATAAGCGTAAATTTTTGAAAAGCTTCTTAAAGCACACAGACCGTCGACCATCCGCTTTTACACAAAATGCAAAGCGAATTCACCCCTTTTCGCCTTACTAACCGCTTTTGCTGGCTGGAAAACTTTTTTTTCCCATTTTTAATTATCTTCCATCTTTTCCCTCCTTCTGCTACCGTCATATGTTTCACCAACCGTAATATTTACAGCTTCTATACTCTCTAGCAGTAATTAATGGCGATGGCGCAGTAAACGCAGTTTAATGAGAATGCAACCCAAGTGAAATAACTATTTTTCTTTGTACCAAGCTCCTTCTTGCATTTATATGTCACTCATATTCGAATGGAAAAATACACGAAAGATGAAAAAAAAAAAAAGGGAGGGCTAACAGAGTAAAGTTACTTTATATGCAGAATTCAGAATTGTGTTTGACATTCATAAACGAAGTACCTACTTCAGAGTCGTATTCTTTCGCATTTTCAAGTATGAAAGCTCGTTGGAAAAACAGAAAAAGGCTATTTCTAAAAATTAACGCCACAGTATGAGTTATTGCGTAGTTAATGAGTGAAAAATTAAGGCAGACTTTTGTTACATTATGTCTTTTGACAAGTGCAAATTCATTTCTAGAAAAAATAATCCAGGAAAAAAGCGCCCGCATTTTCAACCTTAAGCTTTGAAATTGACGCTGTGACGAACACAAAAGAAAAAGTGGCCAGCCACATCAAGTCCTGCAAATTTGCTGGATAATATATTTTTCTTTGAAGGAAACTAAAGGTGAGACTAAAGGTGAATATAAAAGCCGATGATGATAGTTTCTAATACATAAATACCCTGATTATTGTAAGGCATCAACTAATACACCCCATTAAAAAAAAAAACTGATATCATCTCAACACTCTTGAGAAGCGGTGTAGAATGTAGAAACAAAAAACCCTGACCAATACCCTTTTTCAGAGGCTGAAAACCTTCAATTTTCTGCATGAAATATAACTATTTTGAAATTCAAATAGGAGATATTAATACAGCGAGGGGAGGGGGGGGAAATGAAGTTTGTATGGAATACAGACTTATATTAAGATCCAAGGCCTGAATTTTGGCAAGAAGCTCGTGTTCTGCGGTAATTAAAGCTCCAAATTGTTGAATTATTCATAGAATAAAACTATTTATAAAAAGTGAATGATAATATATGTATAAGAATAGAATTCATTATAATTTCAGCGTCCTCAAGTTTAAATAGGGTAATTAAAACTACCTGAATGCCTGAATGTAAGCAGCACTAACTGAGAAAAACAACAAATAATGTGACGACTTGAGAAAATTATTCTACCAAGGAAGTGAATGATAAAAGATCTAATCTTTTCGTTTAATGAAAAAGTGGTAATATCGACCAAAAAAAAACTTTAGGATAATAAATAAATAAATAAAATATATACCTCTTCTTGTACTAGAAGAAGATTATAGGTTAGATTATCAGTATCACAAATAGTTCAAGCAAAGAGAAGTTGAGCGAAAGGAAAAAATGAGAAGGTATAAGTAAAAAAAATAGAAGAAAACGGTCTTCATAATTCTGACAATTCAAGATCGAAGTTTGTAGTTCAGTTGACAATGAAAATTGAGTGCATTTTTTCAAGAACAGATACGCCCTTCTTGAAAAAATTCAAAAAAAATATTTTCTGATTACTCTTCTTTCTGGCAGTGCAAACCGCATCTCTCTATATCCTTCACCGTTGTTGAGAAATATTAAAAAGAAGTAGCCAAGGTCTGCAAATTATCTCAACAAAGTGCATTTCTTCGAGAAGGTGGTATCGATAAATATGCCCTTCTTGAAAAAACGCCATTTTGATTCTCAAACCAGACTTATCTACCTACTCTGAGTTTGTTTTTGTTTGCATCGTAAAAGTTTTATTCATTGCAATGTTTTCGATCATTTTCATGTTTTGTTGTTGTTTTGTTTGTGTTCTATTCATTTCATGTTTTTGGTAGTCTTATAAGTCATTTTCTATCTATTTGACATCGTCAATCTCAAAAAACTGACCAGTTTGAACATAAAAATGTTCATTTTTTCAAGAAGGGTATATCTGAGCTGTCCCTTTAGCTAAATATCATTTCTATTTTCGACTATGTAATCCATTAACTTATTACGAGGTTCTATAGAGAAAGAATGGGGCAATGAAATACAAAAAACCGCTTGTCTCTAACTTATTCCAAAAAAAAGTTACTATTAGTTGAACATTTCAATTGCGTTTTTCTCAGAATCACTTTTTTGCAGATATTCTTGAAAAAATGCTTTCAATTCAGTTATGTATAAATTCAGACAAAAAAGAAAAAAAAAGAAGAGCAAGTAAAGTCCACGAACTTTTGATCCAATTTCTTCTACTGTGGGCGAGTTTCACCACGTGAATTTAAATACTAAATGGACAAAAAAAAAAGTAAAATTGTAGTCATTTCCAGCGGCAGCATAAAAAAAAAGGGTCGAGTTTTCAGTTAAAAATCACTGGTACATCTTCATACGTAAGCATCTTCATACGTAAGCATCTTCAACATATTTTAATGAAAACAACTGCAAAGATAAAAACTGAACAACTGGAAGAAAAACATCAAAATTTATTTCACACGATTTTGCAGTTCGGTCAAACTTTTTCGATTCTTCATCCCATCGATTTAGCCATCGATTTGAAATCTCAAAATTTACTTTCGCAGCGAAAATGAAGATAACCCATTAAAAACTTATTGGGGTAAGAAAAATTAATTGTCCTTCCTGAAATACGCAACCTGGTACTCACAAGCGCTCAGCTACGGGGCTTGCATACAACGGAAAAACTATATATTCAAATTCATTTCGAGATTTTCGAGCTAACGAATGAAAAAACATCGCATGTATAAACGAGCACAAAGAGCAGCAATGTTTTTACAAAAATTAACGCAAACAGATTTCATGAACGATTCAGCAACCATTTTTGAGCTGCTCGCATGCACATACTAATTGGAACGAAAAATTAACATTTTTTGCCTGAGCATAAGTCCCAAATTTAGCGCACGTTACCTATTTTTTTTTTTTTAGCAATAAAGACTGTTTGCTCAACATTATTGCGAAACGTATGCCAAACAGCTTGCTACACACATGCTGGCATTATTAGAGAGCAGGATTAAACAGGTGTACTGGTACCCAGGAGACAAGAATCAGGAAGAGAAAACAGTTGGAAGATTTAGGCAGAAAAACATTTACGTATTTTGGCTTTTACAACATTTTATAAAGCTTTAACGATAATTTTTTAGGGACTAGAGAAAAATATAGAAACGTGTTTCCCCAAGAGGAGACAGGACGAGAGAATCACTCGAAAAATTAGTAATGACGTTTTTTTTTTTTTTTTTTGCTCGTCTTTGCTTTCATCATTTCTTGACGAATTTCATATATTCTGGAAGGAAGTGGAGATACACTTCAGTTGAGTAAAAACTCTTTCAGTTTCATCAATTTCACTAGAATTTTAATTTTTTTTTCTAAATCGCTCCCATAAGTATTCATTTTTTTCTTCCATCGCATCGTCACAGTTTTCCAATCCAAAACTGAAAATTACTGCTGAAATTTTCTCACATTGAAAGAAAACTGCATACTAAATTTTAATATATCTGCATAATTACTAACTTGAGGACAATTCAGGTTTTATATAAAAATTGATATAAATTCATTAAGAATTAGTAGAAAAATATTAAAAAATAAAATAGAATATTGAAAACCAGTATAAATTTTATGTTAAATGTTGGTACACTCAGACAAAAGAGTAGTACTTATTACTACGTAGTATAGTAATCAAGCAACAAAAATTATTATTTTGTAGTAATAAATTCTTATATGATGGTAAAATGTACTATACAGATAGCTTAAACATTTTTTTAGCAATTTCTACCACAATTATTAATTATGCCAGTTTTCTTATCATAAAGTAGTAAAAAATACTATTGAAATTTCTTTCAGTGTAGGTATGCTGCATATTAAATTTGAGAGGGTCTATTTAAAAAGGGCCCAAGTCGACGGAGGCCCTTTTTGGAAATCCACTATATTCAGTATCTATGGACTTTCCTCATTCTAAAGAGCATTCACTGAGTGCTCTCTCGAGAAAATTCGTGAAGTTACAGCGTTTCTTATAGTGGGCAAGGTACCTGCTCTAATCTGTACGTATTTGTGACAGTTTGGTGTTTCAAAACAGCTAGTGTTGGTATATTTGTCAAAGTTTAATTAATGAAGCCTTTATCCATTTCATACACCTCGTTTTTCATAAAACTCAATAAAATTTATCTTCAACTGCTTCAAGTTGATTAATTCACATGAATATGAAAAAAGAGCCTAAGTAGGGTTTTAGCCAAATCGCTATGAATCCATTTCTGACAGTATTTCATGATTTTTCATCATATGAAACCTAAAAATACACATACTCTTTAAATTTGCTTTAAACTGTTCAAAAGTGATTATCTTGGATGGATAAACAAAAAGGGCCTATGTAGGGTTTTAGCTAAATAGCTATAAATTCATGTCTACGGATTTTAAAATGGCGAAACATGGCTCGTTGTCTGGCCTATACATTAGACAAACATGCTCTTACCCTCTTTGGACTCCATCTCACACATAGGTACATCATTTTACAACTAAACAAAAACTTCAAACATTATAATAACTCGCTGTTCTGCTACTTATAAGGTCTTTCTTCGATATCCTCTCTCAATTGAATACACTTTATATTAATTTTTCGCATAAACCCTGGATTGTCTCTAAGTGAATATTCCGCATACTAATTTTCAATATTTTTTCTGTGAGTGCAAACGCATATGCTACATTGAGAAAAATTAGTAGTATTAATAATTACAAACCGTAGATGAAGTAACTTTTTATGACACTTGAAAAAATTGTTGGTTATTATAGATATTTTCAATAATATTTGCAGTACTTATCACTATCTTAGACGATATCGCGTTTGCTATTTCTGTACTGATTTTGGAATCAAGTTCTTGAATTGTCCCAGTTTTTTTATTAAACTATACTGTACTGAAATTTCAGTGTAAATATTATGGTTGAAGCTGCAACCTACCCTGAACTACAAATTCACGAGTAATAAAAATCGATCACGTTTATCCAATCTGTATTCCCAACACACGAATTGAAAATTATCCACTTTTTGAACAACTTGATTTTTACTGCATTTTTGTAAAGAAAAACTATCGCACTGCGTAAAAAGCTGAGGTTTAGCCATCGAAAAGTTGCGGCCTCTCGAGTAGAATAATGTTATATACATACACGTAACATTGCTAAGTCCTTCATGAAAAAAAAAACAAAAAAACAAAAAAAAAACTTTTTTAAAGTCTCAGCACTACACAACGAAGAAAATCGAACGGGGAAAAAAATTGTTGTAAAAAAGTACACGAGAAAAGGGCGTAACAGTGACCCTGACGTTGGGGGATGCAAAATGCGTCCGAAATCGATACCGGAAGAAGAAAACCACCGTCGGGGTGGTTGAAGTACGACGAGGTCGTGCGGCGTATATACGGGGTCTGTGGGTAGGGTGAAGGGTGGCAGAGTCAGGCTAGCAATGATGACAGGAAGGTCAAGGAAGGGGGTGCGAAAAGACCTCGCACACAGTTTGAAACGTACGGAAAGCATGTGCTTGTGCTATTCACGACGACGACGACGACGGCCATTTTATATCGACCTGCGGCAGCGTGCTAGGCAATAAGCATTACAACGGCGAGACGAGTCATTTCGCATTTCGCATCCCCATCATTCGCACCCAGAACCGAGGGGTGCGGGGGCGCTGGCGCGAGTGGCTATTCTTGGGAACTGACGCGAAGGGAAACCGCGTATTTATTCAGCTATATTTAGCTCTATTGTAGAAATGTGTAACATCTAGGTTGACTCTTTAAAACCTGAGAATCAAATGTGAATATTCGAATACAGGCGGAACTGCGCCATATGTGGGATACTTTTGAAGATGAATAAATTCGTTATGTAGGAGACGTTTAGTCGACATTTTTCAGCGCTCGGGCGTAGACTATCTTTATATTGACGTGAAAATGTAAAGAAATAATGTAAAGAATGTAAAGAATAGGTGTAAAGAATGTGAAGAATAGACCGATTTCATGAGATGTAATATTCAAAATTTTAGCTAATGTTACACTCCAACACAAAAATTCATCATCTACCATCATTTTTAATTTAAGTCACAAATAATCACAGAAAGTTTACATGCAACACTTTTATAGGGGGAAACATGACATTTTTCTGGGATAACCTGCAACTTGACCAAAAATACGAGAAAAATTTCAACTGATGATACTTATTACTCCTCTCAGAATAGGCCAATTCACAAAGTTAAGGGCTTAAAAAATTTTTCATTTCACGAAAAATGATTTAAAATGTTAACATTCGAGTTACCTTGTAAGAATTAATTCGTCATCAGGCTACATTCGATTGAAAATATGTCCACTACAGTGGACACAGTGACCGAAAGGGTTAAGGTTGAAATGAGATCATCTCAGGTTCAAAAAAATTACTCAATATTTTGCATCCGTATGCTTTTATTTTAAAGCTTTTTCAAATATCTTTGGTATCAAATTAATTTACAGGAAGTAAGCAATATTTCGTTCCAAAACGAATCACTCTCTCATAAAAATGTAAACAAAAGCTCAAGGCAATACTGAATTATAGTTTAACGTCACCATGAAATTGGCCTATTCAAATGACTGGTGTAAAGAATGGAGTAAAGAATGTGATAAATGTAAAAAATCAACTTAAAAAAAAAAGTCAAGGTCATCAAGTCATAAGTTCCAGCTTGATATTACCAAATGTAAAAATCTCATCACTGTTGAAATATATATTATTTATGAAAGACATTTAGTTAGTCAAAAGTAATAAATTAATATTTTTTAGTAACTTAATACCCTCAATAAATAAAATAACAATGTAACTAAAATATTCTTAATAACCAATTCAGATTTCAAGGTCACGACAATAAGATACTTTTGATCATTTAGTACATCTGATATTGTTTTAAACAAAATTCTGTCATTTTTTCATATTATTAACAAACAAGAATTTTTTTTCGTAAGGTAGAAAAGCCACAAGACAACGTCAAAGCTGGACCATCGAATAAAAGCACTTGAATAAAAAATACTATAATATTCCTTCTAACCAACATTGAACTTAGTGTTCTTGGCCACAATATGCTCTTCACATAACTTTATAATAATGAATAATGAGATTAGTTTAACAAACTATAATTTTAAAAATATGTTGAAAAAAACATTTTACTCTACCTTTACTTTTCAAATGACTTTAGAAATCCTTATCATGAAAAAGAAAGACACCCAATTCATAAATAAATGTTCTCAAGTTCAATTCAATGTCTTCGAGAAAAAAAATTGCCAAAATAATAGGGTAAAGAAGAAACGAAAAAATTTCTTTTCACGATGACATTTTTATTTTTTGAAACACGTATAAGGTGATTGGAAAATTCACTGATTTCTGTGTACGAGTAGAAGCTCACGTTCAACGTTGGTTTGTTTTCGACAAGGGGCATTGGCACATTGTTATCGAATTAATGTTGCTAATGAAAATATTTCAAGGCTGTCGGGTCGTTACTGTGTTTTCATTCCACCAACTTTTTTTCGTAGGCATACGTCAGTACGTCACAAGCGCTGACACAGGAATGACATTGTAAGAAGAAGTGCACCACTTTCATTCGTCATTTTTTAAAGCGAATGGGAAATTCTATACGTGGAGTAATTCAGTATACCTATTCGTAAATCGCATAAAATTTTTTCAATTTTCTCATCATAAATGAATGAATTTATTGGTGAAATGGTCAAGTATATCTCAGTCAGCTTTTGACTGTACAAAAAAGTGGTCTTGAAAAAGAATTACGAATACGAATTATAGACACAAGCTCATAAAAATTGTCATAAGTTTCAACTAGAAAGAACCCTTAGAAAATGTCTTATTTTCGACATTCAATAATAATATTGAAGGGGTACTAAAAATCTTTCAAAAAATGGTTTTTGAAAGTTGTTTGAAAATACCCAGTAGAAAAAAATTAACAGGAGCAAATCATAGGGTGTGATACTAAATCCTGTAAAAATACTTTACCTCCCCAAGAAAAAAACACATAGGATTTAAACATTTTTTAAAATTTTAATTCAATTCATCATACTTGCTAAAGTTTCTTTTGTTTGTTCCTTCTTTATGATCAATGAAATAATCAGCTCATGAATTTACAAAATACAGCTGTTCTTGTGAAATCTTGTGGTACTCGTATTTTATCTTTAATTGATATTTTTCCTCATTCTTACTTGCTCGTTTTAGTCCCGAAACATGAGGAGTTTGAAATTAAGGGCCGCAAAAAATATTTTTTTTCTTCAATCACCAGCAGTCATCAGTCACCAATGAAAGAAAAGTAGCAAAAATGTGCCTATCTCCTCTAGTCAAACCTTTCAGAGCGATCAAGGGCACGAATAGAATCTTTAACGGTTGAAACGTCCTACTTTTCACTACTGCAAAATTCAGCAAATCATTCAAAATCCAGGAAAGTGGAAAAATATTAAAAAAGCCAGTTTTAGCCTTGGTAATAGAACGACGGTATATAATGAAACCTCAATTCCCATCAAAGTACCTATATTAATCTTCTTCCTCCACGGCAAGACAGCAATTTTTTCAAGTATTATAATTATGTCGAAGCGGGAAAACAGCTGTATAACTGACCTAAAATATTAAGTTGGTGAAGACGATGAAACACTATTCATAATGGATTTGCCTTCGCAAACTATTTGAAAATGCAAAAATTTATGGCTGTAGCAACTTCATTCAATTTGGGTGCTCACACGCAGGGTTGTTTTTTATTTAGAATTGCGTGTGACCTGATTTTTCAAACGTTATTTACTGTCTCCATTTTTTATTATCATATTTTGGTCAGCGTTGACTGAAATTCGCAGCTACTATAATAGTTTTTCTGTTAAAACCTTACTCAACAATGTCCTGGAATTTTTGTAGGGTAAACTTCAAACTAATTTTTTTATTAGCTTCAGAATCTGTCTGTGACGTGAGTTTTTTTTTTAAGAAGGTCTTATACCTCTTAAAAATTAGTTTTGAGAAAAACGCAATTGAAATATTCAAATAGTATATGTGTTTCTAAGCACAGAAATGGCAAAGCTCAGGTTTGATTCATGGTATTGCTTCTTCTGTCTGTTTTATAACACACTGCACACGAGCTAGGCGTCAGATTAATTGCGAATTTAAAATTATTTTTTTTCGAGCTAATGAAAATTATATCTTCAAGACCCTTCTGAGAAGTCAAGGTTTTCTGAGATGTATTTTTGGTTTCCTATTTTCCTTGAGGGTATGCTCCTCTAGAAGCTCAAAGTCTAAAGTCCTAATGGAAATACTTTAAATAAAATAAGAAAAATAAGATCACGAATTTAACCGCTTAATCAGCTATAATTATTCGAAATTAAGGCTTTTCGTTATCAAATTGCCCAATAAAATGATATTTTGAAGAAAAATATCATTTTCATCAAACGCGGAATTATTCTTGACTGTACGAATATTCTTCTCGACTGTTTGTAGTGCACAAATGTCGAAGTTGAAGATTTACATATAGAATTAGATTTTTGATTTCGAATCTAGTATAATTGCTTTTACAAATGTTTACAGCAGATCTGAATATAACCCATATAGTGACTAAAATTTTAGTCTTATGGGAGGGAAAATCAAAATTCTATTTCGATAATCCTTCAAGTTCAATATTTATAAACAACATATTCAAAACTCAGGACTTTCTAACGAAAACTCCAAACCATAAGCAGTCGAAGAGAGTGTTTATTTTTTACGCTGAAACGAGTCAATTTATACAAGTTTTTCAAAACTTACTACTGTTTAGCATAAAAGATACATTCAAAATTTTTTCCCCAAGTTAGAGTTAGGTTTTGTAATTACTTTTAATTTTTATAACAAACCAATAATAAAACTATCTCTGGAGGAGTGTCACACACCCCTACATCATCCTCTCACTGTGCCCTTGATACCCTGAATATTAAGACCTAATTTATCTTGCAGATACTAAATTAACTAACAGAAAAATATAGTACAATTAGTTAATATGTAATTAATTAATATGTATGATTGTTTCTTTCGACAATGCACTACATACAGTTGATATAGGATATTCATTCTTACAGCCCTTTTTGGAGAGAATGAGAAATTGGATTCATTAACTCTTCTGTTAATAAAACTTCGAAAAAAGTTTCCTCTCACTTTGGATGTTTCAAACAGTTCCAGACCAAGTCATATGAATATCAACAACAACGGCCAGGGAAAAACGAATAAAAATAATTTTTAATTCATAATCCTTAAGGTAAACAAACGTCAAGTAAACAAACGTGTCCCTAGCGTGTTTTCACCCAGAGGGGTTTGTCCACACATACACATGCAAAGCTGGTTTGGAGATTACGTCCGTTCATTCAATTCAATGCTATTGGCCGCAAGGGTAAAATAAATGCCACAAAATACCAAACGAACGTGTGTATAGGCGATATTTGCATGTTAAAGACTGGATTACATGAAACGTAGGTATTTATTTAATCGTATTTTTTTTCTCTTTTTTTTTTATGCCTCATCGTTCTTCTGCAAGGGGACAGAAAGCAACGATATATAGGAGCTGATGGATTAAAAGATTTATAAAACTGACGACGATAAAAAGAAGCACGCACACAGACACGAGAGCTCGAATTAAATTTACACCTTTTTTGCAACCGGATAGCATTCATTCCTTTATTTTGTCATCAACCTTCCATCAAATTCCTTTTCTAAAACTAAAATATAATAAATACGTGGTATGATTCCCATTCTTGCTTCCAAAATTCACTCATCATTGCCTCGATCAACGAAAACTTTTCAGAAGAGAAGAACCTTCAGAAGTGCAACAACAAAATGCATTTCCGTTTATCATGCATTAATTTTATTAATATTCAAGGGTAAAAAAAAAAAACTTGAAAAAACATATATACCTATTGAAAACAAGGAAGAATTTCTCAGGATTCAACTTCGGTGAAACTAATATCGCCTCCACGCAAAATGCAAATATTATTTCATTACAAACCTTGTTTGCGGTATTTTCCCCCACAAATATTCAGTTTGTAATTTCCCTTTAAATTGCACCATCGATATTCTGTTTCTACCAATCGACTTCAGAAGTTTCAAATCAACTGATAAAAATTTTCAAGTTACGAATGAATTCGTCTTAATAGCTCACATTATTAAATTAATTTTTGAAGAAAGTCTGAAATTATTCATTTTAGTCGAATATACGAAGTTTCTTTTACAGTTCGCGGAATTGTTAAGATTATTCTTTTCAGATAAACAATCATTTTCTACACTTTACCACGTGTTTTTTTAACAAAGCTATCTGGCAGAAATTGCTAGATATACACTTTTTTTCTAACTGTAAAAAAATATATACAAAAGATACATATAATTATACAGAAATTGAGTATGATTTCACAAAATCTAACAGAATTTCAAGACCTCATGAATAATACACGGAATGAAATGAATATAGGTACCTAGTAATTTTTTTTTCTCAATTTTCACGAGAAAAATGGGACAGTTCTGAGATTCTAGTATAGAAATCACTATACAAAAATAGCTGCAGCCTTCACTGAAGTTTCGTGAAGGCGAAAGATGAATTCTCTTTTACAACAGGAAATTATAAAAAGTATCCAAAAATGTTTCTTATAAAAACAAAACAATTCATCTTCAATAACTGTTTTAACTCTATGACGTCATCATCTGTGACGTCATCAAAGAATGACAAAATGTTATATATAGGTATGATGACGTCACCATCTGAGGTTACTATGTTCTATCTGGATATAATGACGTCATCATCTGTATTTACTATGTAATAAATATATATGATGACGTCATCAAGGAAGGACAAAAATTGTAGAAAAAATTTTTCTTCAATTCATCTTCAAAGAGTGTATGATGACGTCATCAACCACTTTTTAACATAGGAACCGCAGATGGTGACGTCATCATACCTAGATACAACATTTTGCCCTTCCTTGATGACGTCACACAATTAAAAAGCGGTTGATGACGTCATCAAGGAAGGGCAAAATGTTGTATCTAGGTATGATGACGTCACCATCTGCGGTTCCTATGTTTTATCTGGATATAATGATGTCATCATTCTTCTTCAATTCATCTTCAAAGAGCGTATGATGACGTCATCAACCACTTTTTAACTGTGTGACGTCATCATCTGTGACGTCATCAAGGAAGGACAAGATGTTGTATCTAGGTATGATGACGTCACCATCTGCGGTTCCTATGTTCTATCTGGATATAATGACGTCATCATCTGTGTTTACTATGTAATAATTGGGTATGATGACGTCATACAGGAACGCCCAGTACAAAAGAATTCATCTTCAATAGCAATAAGACCCATAAAATATGTTAAACTTTTTAACATTAGAAAGACCAGGTGGCGTCATATATGACATTCTCCGGTCCTTTAAGGATCTTTTACTGTTGAGTCGAATATGACGCCACCTGGTCCTTTGAGTAATCGAGTAAAACCTGGTTTTTCTAGTGTTGAATTGTCTCATTAATCTGATAAAAAATAGTAATTATTATTCTTTTTTTTTCAGGATAGTCCCTGAAAGTTTCAACTCGCTAATACAAATTCTGAGAAAACAGAACATGAATAAATCTACTGTCGTTGCGGTATCAAAACCTCGTTAATACGAGTATAAACAAAATTTTGCAGGTGAGATGAGAAAAAAAGTTCAAAAAAATCAATTCTGACAGGAACAAATGAAACCATGTTTATAACATTTTAGTCTCCTTCCTCCGGGTACTTCCTTAAAACACAGATGTTGACAAATCAAAAAAGAGCATGCACTTTTCTTATCATTTAAAATCAAATCTTTAGGTTGTAAAAAACATATACCAGCATGAAGAAAGAGATTATTTGCGTCGAGAGAACAAATATATGGCAACTGATACACAATTATTAATGTTCTCGACGATAAGGTGGTACCTCATTAATCGTTTTAATTAACGTTCTTTTCTTGTTTTGCTCTTTTCTATGTAATTTCTTCTTTTCTCGTTATTCATTCTTCACATAACAGCAGTAGGGTTATATACTGTAGGTATATAAAATCCAACATAAATCGAATAATGTTAATTAAAATACGTCGCATAAGCGATACAAAGAAACCCTGAACGACGAGGCAAGCGATAGAGGAAATATTCTCAAATAGCCCTCCGCACCTCTCTCCACCCCCCCATACCCCTTTGACCATCCGTAATAATTGACAATACATGTAACATCAACAATCGAAATGCTTCCGAACAATTTGAAACGAACCCATTGATTTTTCATCTTCTTTTTGATACAAGAATGCACATAGCGCCTAATTTACCGAAAATTCGAAAATTACAGACAAGGCAAAACAAATTTTTTTCCACTCTCTGTGACCTCAAAAACTGAGGGAAAAAGTAGTTAGAGCATAAATTCACTGGTTGAAATTCAACGAAGCTATATACAACCTATTTCTCGTCCACGCATTGCTAAAAGGGCGTGCCTTTTCAACTCGCTTCGAATGCATAGTGCCAAACCAATAAATTGCGAATGAAAAGGAAAAAATTTATGACAGGAAAATTGATTACAGGAATATTGCAAACGCTGAGGAAGATAAACTGATTGCAATGAAGGGGGAGGGGAAGTACCAACTTTTTTGATTGTATCGCATTTTTAATCAACTAGCTTATATATATATAAACAGTCTCGAGGGGTACTTTGATGAAAACAACCCGATGGGCAAAAAATGAGAAAATGATCCGGAAAATGAGAATTTTATCCGTTGTCAGTCCGTTTTTATTTTCGACCATCGGATCTGAAAATTTGCAGATATTTTTGTCATCTTGATTATTTTTCCAAATCCGTTTGTAAAACGGATTTCCTGATTATAATCAGTGATAATTTTTTGGCAATGGTTTCACGGATTATAACCCGGGCCAACAAATATCATAAAACAGCCTTCACGGAAAATAATCCGGACTCATTTCCGGCAAGACTGATTACAATCCGTTCGAAATCCGTTTTAGAAGCCGGAAAACAGGAAAATTCCGGGTTAAAATCCAGTAACGGATTATAACCCGGAATAAAACGGATCCGTTTTCAAAATATTTTGCCCATAGGGAATACAATAATACTGCTCCTCGTTCCGTCATCTATATGTACTTCATTTTTCACCAGCATGATACAATGAATTAGAATAGTAGTTTGGACGTTACCTACCATAAATGCTGGAATATTGACCCAGAAATAACTACGAAAGCAACAAGCAAAAAAAGTATGTGAAGAAAATGCGGCTGATGCCGATAGCTATAAGTATGTTTGTGAGCAGTGATCCATTATCTAAAAGTGATGAGTAGATAACCTCAGCAGAGGATATACATATTATGAAACTGTTGAGACCATACAAAAAGCACCCTTCAAAAAAAACTTTTCTCTTCATTTTCTGATCAAACCCTCCGCCAGAACTGTTGTGAAAATTATAGAAAAGTTGAAGCCTTCAGTTCGTTTTCATCAAATGAAATTATTATCTAGTTTTCAGCAGCAACACTCGAGTAATCTTCTTGAATAAAAAACATTAAAGACTCCCGTCTATAAACTCCCCCATCCAAAGGCATGCGACAAATTGCATAAAAATTTGTTGCAATTACGAGAACGAAGGAAGGAGGGCTTAGGATAATAAATTCAACATAAGCAGACAACTAATTGCCTTGCTGCATCTTTTTTATGGCATCTCTTCAATCTTCCTTACTTTTTTTTTTTTGGCTGGCCTATAATGATGGAAGCAAAAAGCAGCCGCAACGGCAGATCTCCAAGATGGAGTTGTGGCAAATAAAATTGAAAGAGCGAGAGAGACACGAAGAATGCAATAAATATTGGTCTCGCTTATGGCAAGAGACGCGACTAGACCGAATTAATGATATGGTATTATCAGACATTGCGTTGTATAAAAGTGTGATAATTTTTGGTCACGACTCACAATAGAGGGCGCAACAAAGCAGCCTTCGACCGGCCATAAAGATGCTGGAAATTATACGACTATTTTGGGCATCACGCCCACATTTTTTGGTATAAATTTTTTTGTACGATTAGAAACCAGCTTTTTTCTGTTTTATTCAATGTAAGGATTTAGCGACTACAAGATTTGATTTGTTTGGGTTGATATAAAAGCTCCTCGGATAAACGAACAAAAACCAGTAACACTATTGTAGCGATCGCAAAATAATAGGTACATACTTGGATTAAGGTCATGTAATATTATTACAATGTTTTACTTTTTATTCAAGTGATTAGATTGTGGATAACTAGTTTCATAATTTTCAACTCAACAGAGGTGGTGGTAGGCGGGGATGAAGAGAAAGGGAGAAGCAACCAGTGAGTCACAAACCCCCCAAAAAAAATATTTTGGCTAGGGGCCTACCTGAAGACAACCTTGATCCTCTACAATATCCGAAAAAGTTTAATCGATAAGATCCAAATTCGAGGCGTAATTATAGTCGACCCATGAGACCCTATTTTCAATAGCGTGTATATAGAACTACAGTCTGTAAGACATCCCAGCTTCTAGCCAGTGGCGCACCCAGAAATTTGCTAAGGGGGGCTGAGTTTTAATTCTATCTCCAAAAAACAAAAATTGTGCAAAAAATTCGCGCAAAGCGCAAAAAAAATGTTTACTCAACCTTTTTAAAGATGAAATTTGATAATTAAGGAAGGTTTCAGCTCACTTAGCCCCCCTTGGATGCACCACTGCTTCTAGCAAATACTGTTGAAAAACTAATACATACTAAATTCTAAAGCCCTCTATGAAAATTTCCTCAAGCCATATTTCAGGAACCATTATTAAACTCGTAATGTACTAAAAACATCTAGAAAATTTTATTAAGAATTAGTCAAGTTATCATTTGCCAAAATTGGGTCATCAAATTTCGAGTGTGAAAGCGTACCCTTGACGATCAACACACGAATGAAGAAAATAAGAATAAGTAAAATATTTGAACCGTATAAAATGCACTCGATTTGCCCATTCTCAGTCGTGTGTCGTACATCGACTCGATCTTCATTTCGAAGAACTCATTCCCGTTCTATAAGTTGAAAAAAAAAAAATTAAAAACTAAGTAGTAAACAACATCATTACAGAATAATGTTGTATAAACAAGCACCAGCTTACAAATTTACAAAATACTACACCACCTGTGCCTCGAAAAACTATTATAAAAGTAAAAATTAACCCAAGGGTGGAGAGAGAGAGAGAAAAAAGCGTACCGTTGATACCGAGTAAGTAAATAAGTATATAAAAATAATTTACATCATTCAGTTCAGACGATACAACAAGAGAGAAAGAGATAAACTGAGTGACTAAAACTGAAAGATGAAAAAAGATGCATAAACGTCGGTACTCCGATTTAAAAAAAAAAAACGCATAAAACCAAATCTTCAGAACATATCGTAAAAATTTACCGCTCTTTTGGGCAGGTAAAGGCTATATATAATAAGAAAATAAAACTAATAAAAATATGAAAGCAGCACTAAAAATTCGTCCTCACCGATCCCGATAATCTGGAAAAATTTTTAAAAAGCAGCAACATTCGGATCACTCACCTGCAAACAGAAAATAGAAGAAAATGGATATATTTTTTAAGGTGCATGGGGGGGGGGGAATACTATGTTTCGGAAACGGTAATACCGTAATAAAAATATAAACGTTTCATCCCACAGAGGGATGGGGGATGAAGAAAGAAGAAAATAAGAATATCGCGAACGATGAACTCGATTTTCTTCCAAAAGCAAGTTGCGATTTTAGCGATAATAACAAATGCTACCACAGAGCGTCCAACTCTGCGAATGTCGAATGGCTTTAAATGGCTCACAAAATTGAGACGCTTACGCTACGAGAACATTTTCGAATATTTCGACAATTCTACGTTCGAATTTGTTTTCATCGAAATAATATGCCTAATAGTCTTCTATATAAGTTAAACCAATATATACAAGAAAGATGAACATGAATTTTCTGGTTCTTAATTCTCGGTGATCTGAGAAAAACATGAGCGCAAATTAATTTGTTCCAGATTTCTGATTATTAATAAATCTTGTATTTATCTAAAATACTGACACATAAAAACTAACGAGTCTTTCCGTGCGTCTCCAATAAAATCAGTATAATATATTTTTGTGTGCCTTACTGTGTTTAGTTCATACATAGGCTGATTCATAAATTTCCGCACTGCCTCCATATATCTCCGAGAAAAGGTCAAAAAAAAAAACTACCTGCACAGGCGTGTAGAGCAGAGATTTTTATGTTAGCATACCAAATTTCAAGTCAATTGAACTATCCAAACGCCTATAAGGTCTATTTATACCCAAGTCAATCTAGATTAGCCTACGGAAAAAAATTAGGGGAAAAAATTTTCAAGATATACTGAAGCACAAATTTACAAATCAGAAACCAGAGTTGCGAGAGGAAGAAAATATTGCCAGCCAGCAATACAGACAGCAAATTGTTTATGATGTCACTATACAAACTGTTTCTGGTTGTCCAGATGGCCAAATATGTTTAGTTGTGACGTGACCACTCAAAAACTGTTTTTACCACTCCAATACTTGCCTCGTGTACATCGGGCCTTCGCCACATACATTTTTTTATTTTCTCTATGTTGTATTCGAGTTTTACTAGGCAAAAATAAATAAAACGGTGCATGCCTCTGCTCCTGCTTCAAAGAAGAGGTGTGAAGGGAGAAATTTGCCTTTGACAAAATCATATTTTTTCCATGGATTAAAAAAAAAGATTTTTATAATTTACACTGTGCAAGTTGGAAATGAGATATCATCACAATTTTTTCACCACAAGTAGCCAATACATTGACAAAGTCAACCTTGTGTTTGTTGGCTCAATTCGCAGTGTTGCCACTCCATCAAGGATTTTTTCTCTGGGACCCTTTTTTCTGTAGGCTAATTTTGTTGAGCTTTGATACAGATTGACCGTACTAGCGTCCGGATTGTTTGATTTAATTGAAATTTGGGTTACATATGCAAAACACTTCACCCTACACGCCTATGCAGTAAGGTTTTTTTTTTGACTTTTTACTGTAGACATATCGAGATAGTGCGGAAATTTATGAATCAGCCAATGTATATAATAACAGCCAATATTTTTACAGACAATTTTCAAAAAAATATAATAATGGCAAAAATTTGATATTATCAGTTATTTAATTGTTTCTCTTCTCAGTAGTTTCATCTTAGGAATATGATTCAATATTTTCTTGAATTAGTTTTTTTTTTTCTAAATTTTTCATCATTTGTATAATCTTGAATGACGGTATTCAAGCTGATATGATGACCAATATAATTTGTTATTCAAACCAGAAAAAGGTCAAATAGAGGATTTTAAAAATATTTTGTACTTCAATATTACATAGTTGAAAAAAAAGGATTCATTGTATTTTCTACTCTTGGGGCAAGAAGAACGACTCTAACCGAACCAAATAGGACCGCTATAAAATTCTAGATTTTACATAAAAAATGATTAGAATTTACTTTTACTAATTGCAAAAGCTATGTTGGACTAAAGTAGATGCTCTTCAAGCCATAAGGAAACAAAGGGATAGAATTATCACTAGTGGTGGAACTGGGAGTGAAGAAGGAAAAAACTAGTTCCGCCACTAATTATTACCCAACTGAATAGCCTTTTAAAAACGATGGTATTCTTAGAACACATCTATTAGGTAATTATAAAAATTATAGCAATATGTAAAATCAAGAATTACAGTTCAAAGCTTGTCTGTCAAAATTTCAAGACAGCTTTTTTATCTGATCAGAAAGTAATATTTTTACTGAAACAATGGGAAAAAAAATTGTTTACCCGTACACGATAACCATCCTTTTAGGAGAAGATGGATGTCACAAGTTAAATTTTTTCAAATATATTAGGTCACCAACTGTTTAAATACTTTCAGTTTACACCTGAAGGTCTTACTTTCCACAGAATAAGCTTAAAAATTCTCGATATGTTGGCAATAGACAGAATTTTGGAACTCGCAGTTTATCCACCCTGGCTCATTGTAAGGTCACTGATGAGGACCCACAATTTCTAAAATTCCACGAACCAAACAATCGTCAATATCGACTTGGTCGATCAAAAATCCACCAAGAAACATTCACGAGGCCGGTTAGAAAACAATAGAGGAGCTGCTGCCTTATCAGCAAATTCGATTGATTGTTATGCCATTGTAATTTTAAAATATTATAATGATCGATAACGAGGCGCAGGTCATAATCGAACAAAAAAAAAAGAAGTCATTAACGAGTTAAAAGAGCACATTAACGATCGTATAAGGGCCAAAAGTAAACAGACATCCAATAAATCCGAATCAATGCTGAGCCAATTTCCTCAGCTCCTTAAGGTGAATGGAAAAGCACGCGCTTCGTGCGCTTTAATTGCCAATTTGCATTCGCTAATCTCGTTTATAATCAAGGCTTGAGACAGCAAAGGCAGGCAGACAGTCAGACGTTTAATCCATGAGAAGATGACGAAGACGTCGACGACGGATATCAAGGTTTTTAAACGAATTTGCATTTAAGCCCACCGAAAATGGAGAGGAAAAGACGAACAAAAAGTGTCTTTTACGAAACATAGATTTGTCACACGCTCGCAAATTATCGATTCATCGTGCCACCAAGCTTCGCAATAATTCATTTCAACTAATCCGTAACCTAAAGCAAGACATTATAATATATTATACGTACATCGATTCAACTTTTGGACTGAGAAACGTGGTCGTAGCGAAAAGTGAATAATTGAAGTAAGTTTTCCTACACAGTGCATGCCATCTAAAAATTTTTAATTCCTCATTGAAAAAAAAAAAGCATCAATTATACCACCAAAATTTGAAAAGTTAATTTACGTGGAAATACTTGTAGACATCAGAATTGCGAAGGCAATTCGTGGAAAAAGTTCTGCTCTTTAGAGCACATATTCTTAAAGAAAAATTCTCTAATAAGGCTAAAAACCAAATCATTAGTAGCTGCATATTCCCAACCTTAGCTTATGGCTGTCAGCCATGGAGAAGAAAAAAAGATACAGGTACACCAAAACAGCATAGAGAGAGCAGTTCTCTAGGCATTAGCAGAAAAGATCACATCGAAGTAGATAAAATTAAAAATAATTGCTGAAGAGAAACATCTATTTTCTTCACGCAATCAGAAGACCCAAGTGGGAGTCGGCACTAGGTAGGACATATGACTAGGGTGGAAGATACAAGGTGGGCTAAGAACACTACAGATTATTAAGACTAAGGGCTGGGGGTACAATCACCACTTAAGCTTCCCCTCAACAAAACCCAGCTTAAACTAAGAACCGCAAGACTCAAGAGAAAGTAGGGTGTACAAACAGAAATAGAAGGTGATTCAGCTAAACCAACAAAAGTGCTGACGAAGCAACAAAATATGGGAATTCTAATAATTTGTATCTGTGGTTGTCTGGTTGTGTCCTTATATCACAGTGAGCCCAGACTATAGCAGCACAAAAATCAGCTACATTTGAAATATGATATACGAAAGTTATATGGCTAAAGTCCTACTGGAATTGGATATCTCCATATTTGTCAATTGTAATGAAAACCCAAACTGTATTACAATGTCAATTTCTAAATAACATGGCATTAATTTACTGAACTTCAAATTCTGTTCAAAGTGTACAGTTGCTCACCCTGTGAGAGTACAATGTAAATTCCTTTCATTTTTAGATCCATCGAACTCGATTTAACTTGAACTACGTTTAAACCACCCTTAACTTTTGAACTCTCTTTGTACACACCATTTTCAGAGAATCGTAGCGGAAAGGGGAAAATGGGGATGTCTGAGGGAGGCCTTTGCCCGACAAGAGAGGTTTTTTCAAAAAATTAAGTTAAATAAAATCCACTATTTTCTCTAAGAATTCTAACCAATAATTCATTTTTGTTAGCGTATAATTTACTATAACACTGGAGAAACATTTTATCAATAAAATTCAATTTTGATTTGATTGATTTTTTATATTGACACCCTGAAGCAAAAAGGTGTTATATATATCGATTAAAAAAAATTTACAAGGGGTGAGAAAATCGTATATCGCTCTTATCTTATATCCCACAATCCTTATTATGCTTGGGTCGAAGAGTAATCTATACTGTATAGCGTACCAAGCATTTTTTTTCTTCCAAAAGTGTGATGTTTCCTCAAATTTTTTCCTCTTCGAAATACGCTCTTAATTAAAATGAATTTTACTCTTTTTTTTTCGCAAAATAAAAAACAAGGATTTCCAAGACTTAATTCAACTCGCAGCATTCTAAGGTTTATTGCGAATTGTAAGTTTCGAAATTATTTAGCCTTCTCCAACACGAACACTGTCTTCGAGAACTTGTTCCATTTAAGTAACTTTTCGCAGGCGTTATTTCGTATTTTATTCACTTTTTTTACCTTGTTTCTCCCTCCAATTAAGCATCGTCAATTTAAAACGTTTTATACTGCTCTTAAGTTTCTGTCGAGAAAAGTTCGCCGTCAAAAATTTATCGCTACTTCAAGAATTCGTCCGTCTCTGGAAACACGTTAAAAGTAATATCTAAAGATTGTTCGAATTTTTTTTTTTTAATTTCACTCTTTTCTGCAGTTTTCAAATGAAATAATTAGCAAAGTTAATGTATAAAATGGCGGTAAGTAGTTTCATTAGCTGTCATTTTAGAGTAACTAAAAGGTTTGGGTAAAAGAAGTAGCCAAGTAATTTTGTTTTGCATCAGCAGACAGCTAAATAATTACAAGTAAACACTACGAAATAGGTAGAGGAACTTTTAAAGGTATGCTCGAAGTACAGAGCATCCACCCACCTTTTCCAGTTTATTAGTGGGTCGAGTCAAAATTTTCTAAATTTTTTACTACGTTCTTCTAAAAGAGCGTTTCGAAAAGCTTATTGAAGCGCATTTTGGAATTTTATTTCAGTTTGTCTCAAACTATTGATTCAAGTTGGAGTATCTCGAAGCTATTATATGGTTTCTTGAGAGTGAAAATGAACGTCATTCAAATCGCAGAGCCAAATCCAAAACCCACTAACTGAAAAATAAATCTGACAAAAAAGCCAAAAAGTTCCTATGCTTATCCATGTAGCCAAGTGTGCATAGGCGGAAAATTAGCCTTCAGTTGAAAAAAATTCAACTGTTGCCTCATTCAGCCTACACCAAACTTATGAGTTTTTCGATTTGTTAGGGCGGAAAATAACTAACTGGAAGTAATATTTTTATAGATTTGGTTTTACTTTCATACTTCGCTCCATGATAGCCTGAAAAAAGATAGTCCATATTAAACAAAATTTTTTCTCGGTACTAGAAGACCGTTAGTTTTCTCATAGATTTTGTAGTAAGAAGATAAGAGTTATACATGAGAGACCGCAGACCACTGAACAGTCCATCGAAAACCTGCTTTTCTAGTGGATCTCGCTCCATTAAAATTTTATTTCAAATAATTCTCGCTTATTTGTTCAATTTGCGTGAAAAAATATGCTTCTGCAGAAGCAAAGTTAGGCGAATGAAGTTCAAAAAAAGTTTCATTCTCGTCGAGTTATATAAAAGTTGAAAATGAGAAGAGGCGAAAGAAATGAACCATGAAAGTCAATTTTTTCAATATGAATATTATTTTTTGATAACTGAAAAGACACCCACTTAAAAACACCGTATCATTTCCGAAGAAATGCTTCAGATTATATTGAGAAAATTGTGTCTGTATTTGAGAACGCCGAACTTGATTTAGACGCTGAGAATTTCAGCAACTGTTGAAAAAACAGATTTTTCTTTCCTTTTTCTTTTTTCTGTAAACTTCTATCTCGTGAAATAAGTAATGATTTTGAAACGAAAATCGACACACCTGTTACGTTGTATCTGACACGATTTATAGGGTGTTACAAAAAACTCAAAAACTAGGTGACATTTTATAAACATACTAAAACAGTGCAGCGGCTGGCTATGAGTTTTTAATAATTTGAATTAGACATATGATTGAATAGATGAATTTTCAAAAATCGAATCAACTTTTCAAAATGATTTATCTATTCCACTTTTCGCTCATTATTCTTCATTCATAGTTCCACTTTATTCAAATGGTGATAATTATTTAAACAATTTCCAAATATAAACGCACGCTTCCGAGCTTATTCAAATTCATCTAATTAATTCTACAATTTGAAACTAATTTTGAAATATTAAACGCGTGTATCAAATAAAAAAATGTATTGTAGTTTTAACTGTAGAATAAGAAAAAAAGTTGTCCCCCTGACTATCCACCGTAGAAAATATAATGACCAGAAACAGGTTACTTACGATGTATTTACGGTAAACATACCCACTACTGAAAGAGAAGGAAAAAAAAAACAATTACAGTCTGTTCTTCGACTGAAATAATTAACAAGTTCTGACAGGAAGTGCGTAATCGTTTAATAACCTAATTGCGTTTGGCATGGTTAATTAAAAACAAATATTATAGTAATAAATCCATCAGTTGAAAAAGAAAAGCTTTCATGGTACAGCCGAGAGGGTGAAGAGGGAAGCTGCTACATACTAACTTAGCGACAATTGAGGTTATGTGTGAAAAATTAAAATAAAAAATATTTAATTTTTCTAAGCAGCATACTAATTTTCAACATATTTAAATTAATTTTCAATATTAATTTTTACTAATTCTTAATAAATTTATATTAATTTTTCATATAAAATCGGAATTGTCCTCAAGTTACATATTAAAATTTAACAAGACGTTTTCTCTCGGTATAAAAAAAAAGAATTATTTCAAACAAATATTGGCTATTTTATTCCACATACTGATGATAAACTGAAAGTCTTTCCAGGTGCTCTTAAAATGTTCAGAATGCAGCCTGAGGAGGAGAAACAGAATCATTTTGAAATTAATTTACATATTCTTACTTTACTCTTCTCAGACAAGGTGTAGGGGAGGGTCGAGCAATAGGAACCACCTTCATTACTTCCCTGCTAACCATCCAACAAAAACCGCAACACTGCGCGTTAATAGTGTTTCAGGTCCGCCACACTTTGCGGCAAAAAAGTTTTGGTGGCCCAATTTTTTTTTTTGTAAGAATAAACTTAATACGTGAATGTCTAAATTTGTTTTAAAACGAAAAAATTCAAACCAAAATCATTTTTTACTGGCTATAGAAGGAGATGCGCGCTAGGTCTTATTTTCTTCCAGATTTTATCACTTTGTCATGTTCATTAAATGTTTTTTCATTCACTTCGTTTTCAACTTGATAACAATATAATTTTGCAGCCATCTATTTCCAGGCAATAGGAACCGGGCAATGGGAACCAATGATAAATTGGAATTATGAATTTGTATTTTTGTAATTACACACTGACGTGATCCACTGGAAAAATTATAGGTCTCATCAGGGTCACAAAAGTCACATTTCTCCTCAACATGTGTGTCACATTGCAGATTGTTGTAGATTGGGAAGTTGTTTCTGTCATAGAAATAGAAAATTAGACATGGTTCCTATTGCCCGGGCATTTTAGAAATAGTTCAAAATAGGAAGGCTTCAAATATTCAATTTTCATAGTAAAAAAAATGTCTCGTATGGCCTACTACTGTATTTTAATGGATAGAGGAGGGTTTTTTCTTGAAAATGAAACCAAATTCAGGTTTCTAAGTATAATAGTTCCTGAAATACAAGATTTAAAAAAAATGGTTCCTATTGCCCGAGTAACTGGTTCCTATTGCCCGGGTATTTTAGAAATAATTCAAAATAGGAAGGGTTAGAATATTCAATTTTCATAATTAAAAAAATGTCTCGTATAGCCTACTACTGTATTTTAATGGATAGAGAGGAGGGTTTCTTCTTTAAAATGAAACCAAATTCAGGTTTCTAAGTATAATAGTTGCTGAAATACAAGATTCGAAAAAAAATTGGTTCCTATTGCCCGACCCTCTCCTAAAACGATGTAATTAGCTGCAGAAGAGCTCTAAAATATTCTTTAGACTATGTACAACTAATTTTCACGTGAATAGAAGAAACAATGATTTTCAACATTACAACTTATTTTGAGTCATTGCGGAAAAAAAAAAATTTCACCCGAAGATGTGCAATTTCTCAGATTTTGTTACACTAAATTGAATACTTGAATCCAATTTAGACTCAATTTGCAAATTGAATCGTTTTTACCGAAAATTTTAATTAAATTAAAAAAGCAGATACCACACAAGCAAGTCGTGTATTCAGACACATTTAATTCCAAAACCAGAAAATAGAGAAGAGAGAAGAATAAAGAACATAGTATAATGTCCAACCGCGTACAAACCTATTATTAAATTTCCTAGATACTCTGTTGTACATTAATCATAAATGCAATTTAAAAATCCGGATTTAATTTTGAAAATACCGGATTCAAAACTTTATTTATATAGCCTACGTTTATTAGTTTTTTCAGTAATTTTATATAATGCTTTTTAGTTTATCCATTTTCTTTTCATTTTCAATTTTCTGGGCTCCCAAAGAACACGGTTCGTTGAGTCCTGTAATCGAAAGCAAGATAAAAATATACTGCATTTCAAAAAACTAGTTTGCACGTTGCTGTGAAATTGAAACAGCGTCATACATTCATGAATAAGGAAGAAACCTGAACTTTCAATAGTAATTTTACTTTTTTTCAATTTGTTGGCTCTATATTCTACTATGTATCCAACGCTAATTGAAGATGAAAATTAAAAATGAACGACCTAAACTAAAATTTCTAGGGCGTATTTCCCGCGTTAAGTATACAGAACATTTGATATTATTTTCAGAGTAATTTATACTTACAAGTTAGTCGTTGCCAAAATACACATACCATTAGGAGACTTTCATTATTCATGAACAAAGTATTTGTAGAACGGTACTTTTAAACTTGACTTTCAATATGTCAATTTAAAATGACTCTTCAGTTAGTACATGAAATTCAATACATCTATTAACAACTTGAATAATTAACTCAAATTAAACGTTGTTCAAACAATCATAATTTTCTAATCTTGACGCTTATTTGCTTCAAAACAGAAGTAACAATTCAAGTTCATCGTGTTAAATATTATAGTTTTCGTCATTTCATTTTTCAAATTTCGCATCGATCATATCTGGAATAATTGGGAACAGATGGATCCAAATCTGAATTTTCATTTCGAAATATTCGTATTTGAAGTTCTTAAAATACATTTATTTTGGGTCCTCGTGGTTTTCATTTTAAGAATAATGAGTGGCCAATTTTAGAGAATTTCGTAGGTACACGATAAAATAGTCTGCTATCTCATCTTCAAGACACAAGTCCGTAAACTTGCATAAGCAGACTTAGTGGGCTGACAGGGGGATCTATATCCTCTCAGAGCTGAAATTAGCCTCCCTGAGAAAATCAAGTTAGCCCCCTCCAGTTCAATGAAAATGGTAAAAATTTTTGATTTATTTGATTTACCTATATATTTGTACTAATAGTGGAAGTTCTGATAATTTTTTCTTTTTTATATTTTTATAGTCTCATCAAAAGTGTTTTTAGCAGGTTTTTGTCAGTATTTTTTTCCCGTTTAGTGACAGATAAAACATTGTTTAGCCTCCCAAACAAATCAAGCAAGGTTCGTCTATGCAAACTTGGCTGCGTTGATATAACGGTACCACTAACACCATAGACGAAATCAAAAGCAACTTGCGGATTTCAACTCTGTCTGCGAAGTACAGAAAATGAGAAAGGGAAAGAAAATGGAGGGGGCAGTAAAATGCGCCTAGTCATTTGACCCTCGGCAATCGAATCAAATGGAGTCACTTCTCTTTCCAGCGCATCGGATGTGGCAACCAGCAGACGTCATCAACTTCAAAGAAACGGTAATTTCGCATCAATGTATAAAACAGCAACTATCCGGCAAGACTAGCCCAGCCATAAAATGAATGAACGGTGCCTTGGGAAAGCGGCGAGGAGGAAGAAAATAGAAAAGAGAGAAAACGGGTCAATAAAAATAGAGAAGAATACAGAAGAAAAACCATTTCTAGCGGAATCGCAAAAAAACAAAAGTGTGAATTAAAACCTTAAAACATTAAAATTCTACGCGAATTTTGTGCTGTCAACATGCAATGGCGGTTGAAAGTTCGCATGCTCAGTTGTACAAAAAAATTGGTTCAATTTTGGACGTACTAGAATTGAGTACATTTCAACGACGTCACACTAGCCGAGTAGCACAATTATTTGGTTCTGCGCATGCGTACACTCAGAGAAAAAGTATTAAAAATAAGTACGCTACATAGGTACTAATTTTGGGAAAATTCGGGTTTTATGTGAAGAATTAATAGAAAATATATTAAATTTTGGTATGCAACTATGGCACCACACTAATTTTCAACATATTTTAGACTGATTTTCTAAATTTTGCATTATTTTTCAATATTTTTTAATAATTCTTAAATTTATATTAATTTTTCATATAAAATATGAAAAATTGTCCCAAAATTAGAATGCATAATAAAATTTAACCAGCAGTTTTCTCTCGGTGTAACTCCAACTGCCACTGATGATACTCTCCTTCGATTTGGACATACCAATCTATAAGAAAGGATAACTTGCCGGTTGTCCAGTACGATATGATTTAAGGATGGTTAACTAAGGGAGTTCATTTTGTATTTTATTTTAAATCAACCAATCAATATTAAGTAATTTCAGATATTACATGTATTTCATTACTTTTTCCTCACTCTGATAGGTTGACCGCAATAGGAGCAAAATTAAAAGACAGAAACAAATTCCCATTGTAAACGATCCATTTAGATTCAAAAACTTCGTCCGATAAAGACAATCAACACTAAGCCAATAATTCATAAAATGAAAAAAAGCCACATTCGATGAAAGCATTTTCATAGTTTGTTGAGCAAAAAGATTGCTTAGGTTGCTTAGGTTGAATTATGGCTTTATTGAAAAAGCTATATACAAAGCAAAATTATTTTCTTTTACAGACCAATATGGTCGTTTCAAAGTCAGTCCACAAACCTTATTTACGAATGATTTTTTTTTTTTTTCCAATGAAACTCGAGTTTAAATATAAAAAAAATACTCGTAAATCCTATTCAACAATATTAATTTTGTTCTGCCTAATTTTCATAGTAGAAGTGTCATAATCAACGTATTTCAATATATTCGCGTGGAAATAAGAAAAATGTATTCTATAATACGGTGTTTTTATAACCTAGAGCATCGGAATTAGTATCAACCATGTTCTCAAAAAGAGCCCAGTCAACGAGCATACAATTTGGCTTTGACACGTATTTTAGGACACACTATCGTCTAACGGTACATCCTTTTTGGCGGATGGTCGTTTGACCAGCGCACAGGCAGCCAAACCACATTTAACCACACAGATTTAGCGAAGATGCAAAGTGCAACACTACATAATATACATACTAGAGGGCCACGGTCGTTTTCACAACAAGAAACACGATCATTATCAACCTACAAAGAGTCAAAAGAGAGAGACAGCCGATATATACCTATAACAAGAGAGAAAACATGGTGACGAATAAATAATATATCCCGCTATATGTGTCTGCGCGCACGCCAACTATCTTCTCATTGGCTGATTCCAAATGTCATTTATAATCACTACATTTACCGCTAACCAGCATGACATCATATAGACTCAGAGACAATTAGTCAATTACAACAACCAAAGAACAGAGAAAGGTAGTGCTGGGTACATACTTCTCTACAGTCAAAGTAGTCTTCTCACTTTGTTTTCTCAATATTCTTCCTCGAACAATATAACCCATGGGTACGTACTTCGAGATGGTATTTTTTTTCAAAATCATCTAATTCAATAATTTGGTTTAAAAATGTAGAAACAGACAGATTATAAGGATCACCTTTTCTAAAAATTTAATATCATTCAAGAACATCTAGGAGGGATTTATCAAGGTCAAATTTTGAAAATTTTTATTCATGTAAAAATTTCAACTCAAGGTCGCATACTCATTTGCTCGTTTTTTGTCTAATATTACAAATTGGCATGAATTGGTTTTTTTTTTTTTTTTTCCCAAAAATGCTTTCATTTAACTCCATCTGGCAGCAGAGATGATAAAAGCATTGACTTAATATTTTTTTTTTTTAATTATTTCTATTTTTCTATCTCCAGCTGAATATTGTATTCCTCAACCATATCGACGATAATCGGTGAATTAAATAATTAAATTCGAGACAGGTAACTGATAACGGTTCTTCTGCAACAGGTTCTTTAATTTTATGGTACGACTAATTTTTTCCTCTTTTATTTTATGAAATCACATTCGGTTATACGCTATGATTGCGTTTCCACTACCAAACCTTGACCCATATGAAGTATGCAATTTTTCTTCAGGGGGAAGAGGGGGGTTACTTTCTTCCTTGTCACTTGAGTATCTTTCATCCTAAGACACATATAGATATCGCCGACCTAAGTTCAAAACCTGTTAAGTTCCAAAAACACTATCACCTATTTTTTCCCCTTCAATTTGGCATTATCGATCCCTAGAATATCATCTGAATGCAAAAACAAGAGTAATGTCTGGGAACCACAGAAGTTTGGGAGTTGGGCCGGCGATTTGAATACAGTGCTTTCAGTACAGAAAGTAGAATCAGCAAACTTTTCTGTTTCCATAAATTATAGTTTCAAACCGCCAAATAAACAAACATCTCTCAGTCCTTTGAATGGAAGTTAGCCAGTAGAAGGCACTCATCTTCGTTCTTTTATCTCATCTATACCATAATACTATAATTCCTCGTAGTTTTCAAGTTACTGAGGAAAAATGCTAGAAAAATATTAGCTTATGATTTTCTTCACACATTTGAGCCCCCAGTGGAAAATCACAGGAGTGAGGCGATAATTTTCCATCACATACTGCATTCCTGGCATAAAAACTTTTGTACCAATTTCTTGTAATTCGGATGTTAATTTGCCTCGGCTGATTTTGCTTTATACCTGCGATTTTATTATAATTATAAATACAAAGTAGTGTTTAACCTAAATTAGGTAAATTAATAAACCTGTTTTTCCAAGAAAATTCTGTTTTCTTTGGCCAAATATGCACGCAGCGTTAATGAAAATAATGCATAAATAGCCAAAAATTTCCACACTTGAGCTAGCAAAAGCCAAAGAAATTTGCTCATTATTCGGTGCTATTCTTACTTTTTCACCAAAGTGTCTGGTCATAACAAAATTAACTTTTTAAGTGGTCTATAATTTTATGCAAAAGCAAAAAATGTGATCGTGATGAATTAATTTTTATCAAATTATAGGCAGTCGGAAAGTAGTCGTGCATCTACAACTAGTGCCTTTCTATTCAACCTTCAATATTCATTAGCGAAGGATTAATTACATCATCGTTATAAAAAAAACTAACTACAGTACCTTAAAACAGGAAAATTTTCTCCTCACTTCAGTTTATAAAATACTTAAAAAGAACGAAAGGAAAATTCGTTTTCTGAGAACAGCAATAACTCAGATATACCGTTCCAAGGCGATAGTAAATTAATAACGTGAGGAAACGTATGAAACTTGAATTATAAAAGATTTTTAATTTAAAAAATTCCCATTTAAGAGGATTATCACCGGGTATTAAGGAAATATTTACTTTATACTGGTGAAACACATTCGTTTCATTTTTCATACAACTAACTTACTTTTTCTATTTACTTGCAATAAAAATTTTGAAAAATAAATTGCTGAATAGCTCTTCGAATAAAAAATATAGAATAATCTCTTGAAAATGTTCAAGCAAGTTCGGACAAGGTTCAACAGGCACTTCAATTTCAGTTATAATTACTTTATAACGAAGTCATTAAATAATAATCAGACAAAACGGAGCAGGGTTAGAAAGAGTTGGTAAGCGAAATGATAAACCAGGTCATCCAAAAACACTCTCAATGTGAAAAAAATGGCATACACATATATGACGTAGGTAGGTAGGTACGTTAAAAAATTTTAATACCCAATCTTCAATATTCTGCATCGCTCAAAATTAAATTAAGAACAAACAGGGTACAATTTGTTCCATCTATTCTATTTTTTTATCTATAAGTGCAGTTTGTGATTTAAGTCGATGAACATATTGTTACCTATTCAGAAACAGGAAAAAATTATTTATGACAGGTCAAAAAATATGTTTTCATGTTTTTATCAAAATATATTGCGTTCGGAACATTTTTGTTGAATTTCACACTAAATCATATTACAGTCATTTCAGACTTAGAATGGGCCAATTTTTTATACCTCAATTATTTCTCTAATATTTTTCAATTACCTACTGCAAATTAAAAACTGTCTGACAAATTTTTTTGAAATTTGCAAGATAATATGGTCATGCGTAGGATAATACATGAAGATTTTATTAAATCAATTTGGCAATTTTTGAAGAAAAAAAAACAACAGAAAAACACATGTTATAATTTATTGAAAATGATGGTTCAAACTTTCAGATTGATAAGTAGGATTTTGAAATTTAAAAATTGAAATTGTCATATCTGAGTCAATTTTCAACCGATTGATAGAACTTTTTTTTGAAATGTTTGGAATACCTATATTATCTTTTATCAAAATCAATCACCAGATTGAAAATAATTTTTCAGACTTCAAAGACCACTTCAAAGGTCAAATGACATTATTATAAAACAGGACCATTTCTTTGTTGCCGGTTGGTAGCTTGAATATCAGACAAAAAGTATCAGATAATAACTAAAAAAATTCAGCCAAATTCAGACACGCATTATACTGGAATACTAATTTAGATTAAGATGTGGAGTCTGAACCGAATCTAGTATATTATTCAGCAGGTATATAATTTTATTTATTTATGAGTTTCTAGTAGTCTAGATGTGTCCAAACCACGGCACAAACATTCGCAAATTATTATTTGAAAACAATTCATAAAAATGTGCTCAAAACCGAATGAACTCGGTAGCCGCGAACAACGATCTAACGTTCATTCAGCTACAATTGCAGGCAGTTTTAACACCTTCCTCCTCATTTTTGGACTGTATAACAATTATAATGTGATAGTAAACAGAGTACCGAAATTGAATAAACCGTAGTATATCTGACGAAAACCTTAAAGCGAAAATAAATGAAAAAAATTATAAAGTAGACAAGTATAAAAATGAGAAAATAATACAATACCGTCGAACGGGGCGACTTTACATTCACGGGGCGACTTTACCCACACTCAAAATTCACAGTTCCAACTTTGATTTTTCAAAATCCATAAAAGTGGGAACAACGAAAATGGTATGAATCAATTACTAGCTATCATTTACACATTATGAAGGTGGAAAAAAATTTTTTTTTGAAGAAACTAATTTTTGGTAATGAAGGGAATGCAACCAGTAGTTTTCAGTATAAATTTGTACTCAGAATTAATTGATAATTCTAACCAGCTTACCCTAACAGCTGATAAACGAAATTGGTATCATTTTATTCGAAATTTTCCGGTCTTTCAGATGGTATGTATTTCATTTATGTTTGAATAAAATTTTACATCGTTATTTAAGAAAAACTGAAGATAAGTCTCGTATTGAGTGACTTTACACACACATCTTAGCCTGTTAAATACTTGCTAGGTAAAAATAAAAATTAAAAATTGGTGGTTACTTGTTATACAATTATAAATCAAGTCTTTTTTCATGGAACCACCAATGAAATGTTTGATTTTTGTCGTTGCCTGACAAATACATGACACGCGAGAATAAAAATAAATGGTTACTTGTTGTGCTACCTACGAAATGAATGAAATGTTTATCGTCAAAGTTGGTTGTTTGCATCTATGGTTTTTTGGAAGACTTTTTTGTTGTGGTGAAAAAAGAGAATTCGGTACCACCAAACCCTAAAGATAAGAAGAACAACGTGAAAGATATTGAGAAAAATCGAGAAAATAAGGAAAATTTGGAACCACCAAATCCTAACAAGAGGAAGGCTGCAAAAAAAAATATAAAAAAAAGTTAAATGTAATCATTAATCATTTTCCATGGTTGAATAAATTTTTTCGTTTGAATTGAGCTTTCGAATTTTCATTAAAAAATTAATGTGTAAAGTCGCCCCATTGAGGGGCGACTTTACACAATTTCTTTGAAAAATTATAAAAAATGGAAAGGAGGCTTCAAATTCAAACTTTTTTTTACGAATGTGTTGAGAAATGTTAGACCAAAATTTTAAAACCAAATTCACTTCAGTAGCTTAAAAATTGGAGGAGTTATTAAAGGACAAAGTTGAAAAACGTAAAAAAAGTGTGTAAAGTCGCCCCACTCGACGGTATTGAAATAAAAGCCGAGTCTTTTCCTTTCTTCCAGATTGGCTTTTAAATGCAATTCAAAATTTAATTAATGAGAACGAGACGCAGGTAGTAAATTAAAAAGCATTCGACTGACGTAAGAGCACAATATCAATTAATTTTTTGACTACCTTTTTAAATTCTCTGTAAGTATTGATGTGTATAGGTACGTAATAGTGAAATAAAAAATAAATCAAATAAGAAAAAAAAAAAAATCTACCTATACAACAAAAAATACTTACATCGTGATCCCTTAATTATGCCAAATAAATCTGGTCGAGGATAATAAAAATAAAATACGAGTAAATCGAAAGTTTACATTATATTTCTTTCTTTACGTTTGAATCGTGACTATAATGTCAAACAAAAGAAAATTTACTCGATTATAACAGACAGCTTGAAATCAGCCTTCGATTAAAAAATTATTGAAAATCAGTCAGAGTTGTCAAAAGCTAGCGAAAAGAAATAATTCAAGTTTCGGTATATCTTCGAGATTGGCAGCTTACATGCTCTTATTCAAACCTCCAGTTTTTCAAAGTCACAACAGATTCGAACAATTTTTCTTTTCTTCAAATTTTGAAGATTTGATATTTTTCGCACATTATTTTTGAGCAATTTTTTCGGCTACGACATTCAATACTATTGTGAACAGGAATATACAGAAATGAGACCATCCGCAAGTCAATAGGAACGATATTAGTCAAAGAATAAAATTTTCAAGTTGAAAAAATGAATAAATTGATAATTCTTGTGAGACGTGCTTGCATTTTGATTCGCCTCCAAAACATATTTTTTTACTCTTTGTTCCCATAACTGATAATTAATGAATATGATAAAGCAACGCTATCAATGAATAGTGACAGAACGAGGAAATATAGCAGGCACGAGTTTGTTTGATAAAATCGGGTAAAAATAACTTTTTTGAAAAAAATAATTACTTTGAACTTTTGAACGATAAAAATCACTTCATCTTCAAACTGATACTTATTTTATCAAGGGAAGCGTTTAGCCTTGCCGTTCCACATGGAAAGCGACACGTTTACACAAACGACCTCTCTAGGGATTTTTTTGGACTAAAATTTATTCACTTATTTTGGCATTAATCGGTTATACCGAGCAAGTGGCACTACCTTTCTGTAAAAAAGTAATTCAACAAAAGTAGCACTAACTCGGTTCCCCACGGTAAGGCTTCAAATTTATTACTTTACTTCAAACAACAGAAGTGCCAATGCGATGGTCTCATTCACCACACATTTTGAAGACCATAAATGTGATAAGATAACCTTTACCTTTAAATTCAAATACTATTTTTTGTTGAAATAAATTATGAATACGAGGAGGAAAGGCTTATCGAGCTTTTCACACAAAAAATGATTCAAAGGCAGTATTTTGTGTATTCCGAAGATGAAATCAACAAAAAAAAAAGAAAAAGAAAAAGAAACTCATGCCATATTTTTACATTTTTCAAAAATTGCCTTTCTCTGTATTCGTTGCTTTTTTTCTTTTAGAAAAAACTAATTTCAACTCTAACCTCTCTTTTCCATTGATGTGTCGCAATTTCAAGACAATTTTTAATCAAATCTCAATTTTTCATAAAGAAGGGTGCATTAATTACTCTCAAATCTTCTGCTGCCTGCGAGCCTGAAACATTTTTTTTGAACAGAGAAAAGTTTGAAATAAAAGTTGATTGCTCTACCACCATCCCTCCCGTCTTGCCAACGTTTACACGACAGTCTTCCTTGGCTTCTCAATATTCTCGGGTACCGACTCCTCTTGGGAAATGCGCGATGAAAAATTTAGGCTTTCGTAAGTCTTGTCAAGCGAAAAGTTTCGATATTTTAATTAAGAATTTTGCTTTGTAGATTTTTCAGTGACAAAATTTAAAGCTTTTTCTGATCTTCTCGCGAACTCCCTATCGTGTTGTGCAACCTTAGAAGTTACATAATATTTTCGATTCGCTTCAATTCGAGAACATATAGCCACAGATTTCGTTTCCATCTCAATATATAGCTTCTTCCGTTTCAGCAGATTTTTAACGCCCTTGCCTTATTTTATTTATTTATTTTACTTTTTTCGTAACCGCATCAATCACTTTACGCCTCACTCCCGCCCCCACTTATTCGTCTGGGCCTGAATTCAGTTCTCCAGCTGTTCGACTTCGATTCCCGCACTTTGTTGCGCCTTCAGCGACGCTGACCGTGGCCCTCGCTCCCCAGAATTTTTCAAACAATACTGCGGGTGCGATGACTTTTCTCTCGGTTTCCATACAAAAAATGGCGCGCACGCACGTTTTTTCCATTTTCATCGACGCGTTTCTCCATTCACACCGACACGAAGCCAAATTTGTAAACCCATACTTTTACTCCCACCATTTCCCCTCTCTGGCGTCCCTTTTTCCAGCACGTCATTCACACCTTTTTTTTTTCTTGATAAATTCTTTTTTTTAGGTACCCTTTATACGATAACTTTCTCTTCTCAATAAACCTTTTTTCCCTCACCGTTGATCGTTTTGGGGTAGGTTTTTTATACTTTTCGACGTTTGTCTCGAGGACCGCGCATTATTTGTCTAAGCAAAGAATGGGACGACGCATCCTTTTTCAACATTCAAAAAATGCCATTATGAAACTGAAAAAAGCATTTTGACAGGAGTCTGAGCTGGTAAGTATCGAATGCATAGAAAATGACGACATTATCTGTACAGCCCTTAACCTTCATTGATTTATTGATATACTTATACAATCACCCTATAGAGGGAAAGGCGGTAAGTCCAAAATTTTCAAAAATTATAGATTCTTTCTGTCGACTTTTTAGAGATCATACGCGTAAAAATTGATTTTTTGTTATCAATTGGGCTAGCAATGTAAATCGAAACGCAGAATAGCGAGTAATCTCATCGTCTTAATAATGCTTTTGAAGAATGAAAAATCCAAACCTTTGCAGCAAAGGTCCTTATATCTGGACTGGTTGCAGATACAAGGTAGATAAGCACACTAAATGATCAAAACCAGTACAAAGAGACTGATTTAAAAGAAAAAAAATTTTTTTAAGCTTAAACTATTTTTTATGATAAAAGCAAATAATGCGTAGGGGAGGGTTGGGCAATGGGAACCAATTTGTTATTTAATCTTGTATTTCATCAACTATTATACTTAGAAACCTGAATTTGGTTTCATTTTAAAGAAAAAACCCTCCTCTATCCATTAACATGCAGTAGCAGGCCATATGAGACATTTTTTCACTATAAAAATTGAATATTCTAAGCCTTCCTATTTTGAACTATTTCTAAAATGCCCGGGCAATAGGAACCAGTTACCCGGACAATAGGAACCATTTTCTTTTAAAATATTATATTTCAGGAACTATTATACTCAGAAACCTGAATTTGGTTTCATTTTAAAGAAAAAACCCTCCTCTATCCATTAACATGCAGTAGCAGGCTATAAGAGACATTTTTTTAATATAAAAATTGAATATTCTAAGCCTTCCTTTTTTGAAATATTTCTAAAATGCCCAGGCAATAGGAACCAGGTACCCGGGCAACAGGAACCATGTCTAATTTTATGTTTTTATGACAGAAATAACTTCCCAATCTGCAACAATCTGCAATGTGACGCACATGTTGAGGAGAAATGTGACTTTTGTGACACTGATGTGACCTATAATTTTTCCAGTGGGTCACATCAGTGTGCAATTACAAAAATACAAATTCAGAATTCAAATTTATCATTGGTTCCCATTGCCCGGAAATAGATGGCTGCAAAATTATATTGTTATTAAGTTTAAAACAAAGTAAATGAAATAACATTTAATCAACATGACAAAGTGATAAAATCTGGAATAAAACAAGACGTAGCGCATTTCCATCTATAGCCAGTAAAAAATGATTTTGGTTTGAATTTTTTTGTTTTAACGGATTAAACATACACGCATTGAGTTTATTCATGCAAAAAAAAAAAATCGGGCAATGGAAAATTTTTTTGCCTCAAAGTGTGGCGGACCTGAAGCACTATTAACGTGCAGTGTTGCAGTTTTTGTCGGACGGTTAGCAGGGAAGTAATGGAGATGGTTCCTATTGCCCAGTGGTTCCCATTGCCCGACCCTCCCCTAATGTAAAATTTCAAATGAAATGCACACATTTATCCACTTTCAAATAATTCATAAGAAACATAGTTTTTGAGTTGACAAAAATCAAATCATTTCACTGAAAGTAACATACTATGTCTGTAACATTAAGCATCAGCAAAATTTAAACGCACGTTTAATTCATCACATTCATTTCCAAACATTTAGACAACATTTTCTTCTGTTTTTGGAAAATCTTATTTTCAAACGATAGGGTATAGTAACTTGAGATACAATTTTAAAAGCGATTTTGGGGTCGCCTGACAATACCGAGTACATACAACAAATTCAACATAAAATTCTCCACGAGAATTAAAAATTGTAGCGAATATTATGCATTCACCATTGATCACTAACCAATACCATTACTGGGCTGGTTCTTTGATACGATTCAAGATTTGTTTTTGACGTAAATTTCGAATGAATGTATAAAACAGGTACAGGAACAGTAAAAAATTTAGCTAATCGTATGCGCATTAAATTATACCTTTTAAAACGAAAAAAAAAAAAAGTGAAACATGAAGTAGACAAAAAAGTATTGCCCAATCTATTTTTAGAGTTTCTTCAATCTAAGTTCCCAGCTACTAAATAAAACGCAAAAAAATCGCCAAGTTTTCCTGCTACTATAGGTATAATTGATATGTAGTTGATTACATATCTTCTTCATTTCTTTTTTTTTAATCCGCATGTTCATATAACAAAATTTGAGTTCACTAGCCATTTCTCATCAGGCTTAATCTGATCCCGAATACCTATCCTAATTAGAACAATATGCGAGAATAATTATTTTTCATGTTCTCGAATTCTGCTCTAATATTTTTAAAGTAAACAGAAACAAACAAACAAACAAACAAAACAAAATTGCCATAAAGAAACAAAATAATTTCCCGAAAGAATGCAGCACCAGAAATTTGAAATGCCAATCATAATGCCGTAAACGAAATAACGAAACGCATTTTCAATGAATGAGTATTCCACCATCCACATCAATACAGACAATAAATAATAAATTCACCACTGATTCATCAGAATGTAGAGTTATAAAAACTGAAAGCTGGTTCCAAAATTGAAAGAATTTAATTTTTTTTTTGGCGAGTGAATGACCACGAATAAAATGGTAAACCGTTATCACGTGCGTAGAGCAATAATAAATGGTATTGAAATTTTTTCTGGAGCATTCCAATTTAATATCAAATAAACGTTACAACTTGAAAAAAACATACATACGGGTAAGGTGTCTGGAGTATGAAATTTGAATAATTTTTATTATTTTATTATTTTACTCCTCGAACATCGAAAACAGTAAATTTCGCACATTCATCAGGTCGAAATGAAAAAATATAATGTTTCATTGGTCCTTGGTTAGTTAAATTCTACAACAAGGATTGGGTACATACACGATGTAAATGGTATGAAATTAAAAGAGAAAAATTAATATACGGGTGAAAACACCGACCAAAATATGAAAGTACGGGAAAAAAAATGATGGTAAATTGTAACCTTCAAATTATTGGTAGCAACTCACGAAACATACATTGCATCACTCATTTACTACAAGAACGTCAACGTCATCAATCAGAATTCACCACTAACCTGTCACGTGTTGATTTAAAAAAAAAATAAATAAATAAAAAAGAGAGATACCTACGAGTATAATCCAATAATTAAAACAGATATTGTCAACTATAACAGTGGAAGGGTGGCATATCCATTGAAAGTAGTTTTTGAGGAAAACGAATTTAAAATTAGCTGTGGCATAATCTTGTTACGGGAAACCTACTCATCTGTTCACTCATTTTAGGTCAGTGATAACAAAAAAAATGCACTTAAAAAATTTGTGATGTAATCTACATATGAAATAGTATAAATTGAAGGCCTCAAGTCGAAAAAATTATTTCTGAGCTGATGATTACTTTCGATATAGAGGGAGACGCATTTTTCAAATCATAGCAGCTGGAAGGTTATTAAAGAAAAAATGCGAAAATACAGACCCATTTTTATGCAAAATCTGATTAATTTATGACATCGTTCGAGGGACGTTCCCTCGAAATGCTGCAAAAGAAATATATAATAAGAAAAACATGAAAACTTGATTTCGTCTGCATTTTCTGATCCAACAATCATTTTTTGTCAATTCTTCAGAAAATTTTTATAGCTGACTCGAGATAAATTTTTACAGATCACATCACATTTACAAAAAATCTTGAACTGTCCCTAATTTCTAAACCAAAACAGTGAAAATTATTATTCGTTTTTCTCAGGGTTTCAATATATGGGTAAAGAAGTGAAAAATAAAACCAAACCTTCATTTTGGGATTTCATAAACAACCTTCTACCCGAACTTCAGAATGCTCCGCTGGAGTGAACGGACACTTTCTAAGTAACTTCTATTTTGATTAATTTCAGAATCAAAACATAGAAATTCGATTATTCTTATTTCTCGCTCTTAAAAGAAGAATAAGTTTCAGCATAATCAGCTTCGGGGAAGCATGGCTTCAAATCGAGCATGGCACTGACAAATGACTGACGAACTTATTGGAAGGAAAGTCGAGCCGCTCATAACAAAGCAAAAACTACCGGTGTAAATAACCAAAAATAAGAAAAATTACCCACAAACTTTATAACTGACAAGTAGATATCGATCAGCTGACAAGCAAAAGACTACTAATAATTTAATACCGTCAAAATTCTCGAAATCTATCAAACCGTTCACGAACTGTCAGGTCTTGTGTTTGCCTCCCCTACAAGCTTTAGAGAGAAGTGGTAACAGAAAAAGTTACAACCGAGCTTTCTGGCTTTGTACGTATAGTAATACGATTATCAGCACACAGATTAAAAAGACTTACGAATTTAAACAGCTAACAAAGAGACTCCTTAAATTGGAACCAGAAAAAACCGGCACTTGATTCTTTTCTACGAGTTCGTGTGATTTCTTAGAAGGATTTTTCACTCACCTGAAAAAGAAACAATAAGACAAAATAATTAGAAAATTCTATTCAATATTACATATATATGTTCAAAATACCTTCATCTATTTAAAAAATTAATAATGGATCGATCATAAAAGAGTTCTACGTAGAGTCCTTTTTCGTTTCCTTTCACAATATTACAATGACAAATAATATAGGTGCATATTATTATTACATAATTGCTGCAAGTAGCACATTCACTTTTTGCATATGCAAAAATAATCGTACAACGAAGGTCTGAGTATTGTTCCTACATTCATATTTATGCTCGTTGGAGCACAACCAGTTTCAACCATAACAAGACAAATAATGCGGTGGCGTGATAAATCAACATCTTCATCTGTGGTGCTTATGGAAAATGATTATTGCCTCGTCTAATGAACGCGTTATAAATATTAGTGTCAATCTCAATTCAAGACCACCTTGACGGAAGGATCAAAATTGAAAATATCTCTCTGTTTAATGGAATGAACTTTGTTGTTGGAACAGAAACAAAAACGAGGAGGAAAGGTTGAGGCGCAGGAGGAAAGGATCAGGTCTTTTTTTCTTAAAGAAAAAAAGATATAACTTACCTTTTTTTCTCCCGAGGAAGAAAATGTATTCCTTTTTTCTCTTCGAGTAAAAGGTATAGGTACCTTTTTTAGAAGTCTCCAAAATTTCAGCTCTCTCGCTATAATAGGCTCTGAGGGCCGGGGTTACAATCATCACATTAAGCTTCCCCTCAACGAAACCAAACATAAATTCAGAAACAAGGTTTAAGCAAAAGTAGGGTTTACAAACAGAAATGTCAAGTGTTTTGGCTAAACCAAAAAAATAACTGAAGAAGCAACAAAATATTGGGAATTTTGATTATTTGCATCTCTGGTTGTCTATTTTGTGTTGTGCATTATCGCAGTGAGCCTAAACTACCGGCCCAAAATCCAGATATACATCGATAAAAGAACTGAACTTTGCAGTGTACAGTTTACCCAACCTGTAAGAACACAGTAGAATTCCTCTCGGTTTTTAGCTAAACTCGCATTAAGCCTCCAATGGCCTCGGCTTAACTTGAACCGGGTTCAAGTCTCCCTTAACTTTTGAACTCGCATTGTACACCCTATTTTTACAAGTTGAACCTGGTTTTCGTTTAAGCCCCACTTAAGCTCTGATTGTACTTCTAGCCCTGAGAAGAAAGGTTTTCAAGAATCACAGATTGGGAGGTGGACGTTTTTCTCATTTTATAAAAATCCTATTTTTTTGCACATAGCGCACTTGGGAATTGGCCTCTACAATTTGTGGCGAAAATTACTTACAAGGTAGTATACTCGTATTTTTTACATCGAATAATCATACACCAATCTTACAATGAAAAACTAATGTTTTTATTTATTTTTTGCTAAATTTTATACTTTTTCATGAAAGATTTAAGGAAAAATGGATATTTTTCCTCTCGGGGGTGCAAGGGGGAGGATACAGAATCGGTTTTTACCATGCTTTTTTGGCTCTCTTCATGTTCCTTTATCTCAGAGCCTATTATAGCTAGAGAGCTGAAATTTTGAAGGCTTCTTCACCCAACCTTGGAGTGAATTTCTACCCAGGTATATTGAAATAACTTGAAAAATTACAGCCACTTTTCGAGAATTCCCTTCAAATAATACATTTTGTTGGACATAAAAAAAGCATACCGCACCTTATAATAGTGCCAAGTTAAAAAGCCTGTGTCTGTTTGTAGAGATACAACTGTGGGAAAAAAAATCAACCTAATCGGAGCAACCAATCCTCAATAAAAGGAACATATGAATGTAGAAAAAATATGTTTCCCTAATTATAGTTGAAAATATAGCACAATTAATGAGAACTAACCCGATAATGCGATTAATCTGCATATTTTTCAAATGTTCAAGTCCCTAAACAGCATTGATATAAATTTGGCTTCGTTTTGAACAGTTAAGTATTGCACCTTTTTTAAAAGCATGAATTTTAAAGAATTTCTTTCCCTACAAAATCACAATTTTCAGACACTATAAGAAAAGAAATCAATGACAAATTATAACATAATTTTGAAAAGAAAATAATAAATAATCAAAAATGGTAGGAAACTCAAATTTGATTTTTTTGATCAAAATAGATCTGTGTATCCTCTCTTTAATAGTATAGACAAGCGAAGCTGAGTACCTATCTTATATTTATATAAAATTAGATACATCAGCATATCAGCAGTATATAATTATGTACTCGCGTCTCAAAATGAATGCGATATGTAGTGATGGTCTCTGTTTAATCAATGCTACCAATTCTCCAATATCCATTTATTTTCTTCCCATCGATTCGTATCCAGTAATTGCTAGCTAGTGTTTCGTTCCTCTTTTTCCGGTCTAGCATGCACCATAGACCTATTAAGCTCCATTTTTACGAAGGGGTCTGCGCAACAAAGCGCTTCAATTTGCGTAGGATAACGGGAAATCGGCTGCTGCATACATTCTGGACACGTCTCTCAGCAATGAGCGGCTATCGAACATGCGGCGAATAAATGCCGAGGCGACGATTACTTGAGTAAAAAAAAGAAAAAAAAAAAGAACAAGAAGGTATAGCCAAGTGTAGTGAGCACTTGAGCAGTGTAAAATATAATTCGATTATTTGGGACGCGTTCAACGGGAGCATTCCCGTTACCCCTTCGGTGTGAAAAATTATTAAAGAAAATGGCGCTGCACCGGAAGCAGGCGCGTGTCTTTGGTTTGGGATGATTAGTGTTCTAACTTTTACCCGTTTGATTTGATTTCGCCAGGAAGAAGAGAATGAACTATGAAGCTTATATGACGTGCTGACAAAAGATGTAGGTACGTATACGTAAATGGAACGCACTCGAATTAGGTCGGCATTAGTAATCGGCCAATGACGGAGAGACCGTTATGACATTAGTATTTCATATCCAAATGTTGGCCGCTGAAGAGTAATAATAATGGATTTAAAAATTAATTTTCCGAGCTACCTAAACTTATATTTTATCGCTTCATTATTAATATCGAAGTAGGAATTCTACCACGCACCAGAAATGGCGTAAGGGAGGGGGGATGTTAGCCAAACAAAGTGTATAAGAAACTCCAGTGCTCTGGTAGTCTACTTTCATAGTTTCATTCATGTTTTTACTTTCATTTATAATATTTTCAATGCGATTACATTTCACTCAATTGTTATGTGGTGTCATATTGACATTTTACGTGTCATTTCCCAGTTACATATTTAGCATTGCCAACGGACCAACTTCAAACAGCGGCGGCATAATAAGTTTAGTATTTTTCTTCCAGAAGGGTGTATCTAAGCCAGTGGCGCCTTCGGTGGGGTCCAAGTGGGGCAGGGTGGTCTGAAAGGAGTGAAGTAGGTAGGAAAAAGTTGAGGAAAAATATAAATCGTCTTGCACCATAGGTGAAATAAGCTATTAATTTTAGGCTTTTCAGTCAAAATTGCGTGGTTAGTTTGAGGTTTTGCCCCACTTTATTTAAAATACGTGGGCGCCACTGATCTAAGCACTCTATAGTCTTCAGCCGAATATTATTTTACGCAGGCCACGTAATCTATGAACTCATCGATAGTTTTTATAGAGCAGGAGTACAAGCAATAAAACACAAAAAATCGCTTAGAGCAGGAGTACAAGCAATAAAACAAAAAAAATCGCTTGTCTCTAATGTCATTTCAAAAAAAAAAGTTATAATCAGTTATAAATATTTTCCACAAAACCCTTTTTTCTTTCAGATACGCCCTTTCTTGAAGTAAAGAACTCAATTGTCAGTGGTGGCCTCATTACAGCTGCACTGCATTATTAAATGCTTCATATACCATAAGAATGACTGTTAAAATACATAATAAACAGTTTATAAGCTGTCAAAGAATGCATAAATTAGCCAAAGTCTAAATATGGTGAAAAATTTTTACGTACAAAAAATGTCAACGAAAATTTATTAGCGAAAGTCAGGTAAATTTTTGAAGGTTTACAAAGAAGCGAGTTACTACTCAACTTTCTGTTCTCCCCAAAAAATGTTCAGTTCCCCCTCCTCCACCAAAAAAAAAAGACTCAAAAGCGCTTGAAAATACTATCATCTAATCTCTGAGGGTAACTCCACTCCTCCCCCCACAGGCAAAACATTTTGAAAACGGATTCGTTTTATTCCGGGTTATGATCCGTTTCTGGATTATAACCCGGAATTTTCCTGTTTTCCGGCTTCTAAAACGGATTTCGAACGGATTGTAATCAGTCTTGCCGGAAATGAGTCCGGATTATTTTCCGTGAAGGCTTTTTCATGATATTTGTAGGCCCGGGTTATAATCCGTGAAACCGTTTTACAAACGGATTTAGAAAAATTGCCCAAAAATTATCACTGATTATAATCAGGAAATCCGTTTTACAAACGGATTTGGAAAAATAATCAAGATGACAAAAATATCTGCAAATTTTCAGATCCGATGGTCGAAAATAAAAACGGACTGACAACGGATAAAATTCTCATTTTCCGGATCATTTTCTCATTTTTTGCCCATCGGGCCCCACCACGCGGAAGTTTTCAAATTCGATAATAAAAATAATGATAAAAATTAACACTAGAAGTACTAGGTGGTGTCATATACGACACCACTCAAAATTTTGAGATGGACTTCTCAAAGGACCAATAATTGAGAACCTCTGACTTGTGTCATACGACGCCACCTGATCCTTTGAGGTGACTCTTGTGGTGTCATATATGACACCATCTGGTCTTTTGAGTAATCGAGTAAAACCTGGTATTTCTATGTGTTAAAAATGAATAAGATTATATCGTTAACTTTCTCACTTAGACTCATAAATTGTTGCAGAGGTAGAACTATAATCTACTGGAAATCCAAAAGACTGCAACTGGATTAGTCACACCAATAGTCTGATAGCACCAAGTTAACCTAGTATGCCATACGTGGCTCGTCTTGAATCAAAATCAATCAAGAAAGACTGCCCATAAGGTTTGACCAAACTATGTTTCAGTGCCGTAATCCAAGATCTATGGGCTATGTGAATTAATAAAAAACGTTGAGAGCGAAATATAATTGTACAATCGATACAAATTTTTTGTTGCCGTCGGTTACAGTGAAGTATATGTACTTGACAAGCAATTTCGTTTTTTGCCAAATTAAAACCCAATTAAATTGGAAATAAGTACATATACCTAATGAAATCATGATCACAAATAATTAAAAACAAACCAATACCAACTCGTAGCTCCTATGTGGGTGGAGACCTCATGTAAATTGAATCAGCAATAAAGATTCATATTGTGATTTGATTTTTTTCGATTTTTTTTCGAAATGCTGAGAGACGTGTTTGCAGAAGCCAGAGTGTCTGTCGAAGAAAATTTGATAATTTGTCCCTTATTTTATTGATAAATTTTCTGGCAACATTCTTGAATACCGTCGCAAAAATGGCGAAAGGTGAATAAATTGGATGGAGTATTTAAATGCGATCGACGTATAGATAAACAACAGTCACTGCGATATTTTGGCCTCATACGAAAGATCGGCAGTTCAATTATCAATGAAACCAATAATTATGATAATTTTAGACGGATTTTTCGGTGCGTGGACGAAGCAGGTGTTTAAATTATATTCTAAAATGTCTGCCACTATACGTACTGTAATTACAAGTACACGTCATCGAAAGCTATGAGTTGTTACAAAATTTCATAATCTTTTTATTATTTTACTCTTTCCAGGAGCTTGGTATGGCACATATACGATATATTTTAATGAACTGGAGAACAAGTAAGCTTACATATTTTATAAAAAAACTAAACCCGGTTCGCAGTGGGAGTAAGTCTTTTGCTTAATGTTGGAGTCAACTAATCAACGCATGAAGAAAAAATATTTAAAAAATAGAATATTGCTTCACACTGAAAACAGTTAATTTCGGTAGTGATTTTCACGATTTGTATGAGAAAACTGGGACAATAATTCAAGATTTTATAGTAGAAATTACCACAAAAAATAAATAGTAAAATGTACCATTTAAGATACAATGTACCATCTCAGATCGTTGAAAAGTACTACAAGCACTAAGAATATTTACAATAACTCATGAATTCCCCCTGTTTTCCTGTAAAAAATAGTAAAAATTATTTTTTTTTTTCTTCTTCAGTGCATGCTGATGGGGCAAAAGACATAAACCCCTATTCTAAACCGGGCTTCAGTGTAAAAATGATGTAAATAATTCCTAAAAAATAAATAAACACAGCAACGGCTTATCTTGAAAATTTATATGAACGAGAAATTACGACCAAAGTGTGGAAAGTAGAAACAGAATAACTGAGCAGACCTAAAAAAAAAGAAAGAAGCTGGAAGAATAAAGTAATCGTTCTTTTAAAACCCAATGTAGCATATGTAATTTTTATAGACCATGAGTTTTTGGATCTACTATATTTGTCTAAATGTATGATTATCTAGTTATTGTTCTCCACGAATAAAATGCCTGAGGTAATTCTAGACTTGAAATTTTATTCGCTATGTAGGCTACATTATGTTTGCATGTTTTTATTTAAAAAAAAAAAAATTGAACAAAAAAATATTGGTGGGCGAACATGACGTATAACGATCATATTTTTACAACCATCTTTTCACTCGAAGAGGTTTTAAGGATGGTAACCAAAGAATTATTTGAGGGCTTGGATTTGCAGACTATAGTGTGGGTGCTCTGACTAAATTGCAAGTATAATTTTTGTATGCAGATGTTGAATTTCGAAGGCAAGATTGTCTGACATTTTGAATGCTGTTGCTACGAATTTACTAACATCGTGAATAGGTCAGGCAGGTATGCATTCAAAAAAACTGTCTTAGTACGAAGATTCCTCAGAAGTAATTTTAGGGTTCGTTAGCACAAGAATGTGGTGCAAGATATAAACTCTTCATTTCTGTGAAGTGAGTGATGAACTTTTTTATCATTATATGATTGAACAGTCTCGTGCCAAAAAAAAAACAAATATTAGTAAGTCAAATTTTCCCATTTCACAAAATTATGAAGTGCTTCTATGTTGTATTTATCTAAATACTACGATAATTTATTGACAACAAAATGTAATAAATGACAAACAGACAAAACCCTAAGGATAAATATTTTCTGCTGGAATTGAAAGATATTATTCGTATTTTACATACGGATACCTTAGTCAAGCCCAAAGGTGTTAGGTTCATTTTGACCATGAAAATTGAATTTATTTCTGCAGACGACGTATATTTCAAAAATGGACTCTTCAATTATTGCAATTTACCAAACAATTAGAGGATTTTGATTTCGTTTGAAATTGGAGAAGATCACGTTGAATAATTTTGGATTCTTTTCTTTTTGATTTTGGAATTTCTCCGTTCTCGATGGGGAGTTGCATTCAGAATTGCTGAAAATTGTGTTACGATTTCTTAGAATTGCTCAGCAAAAGCAACAAGAGGGCGTCAAATACTGGGTGTTTGATAGAGCTGACAGCAAGTCAATATTTCACGCAGAGAATTTCATGGTTTTTGAGGTATGCCCTATGAGTCCTGAACCATCGATAAATATCAGCTACTTCTCTTTCTCAAGATTATATATACGCATCGGTAACTTCTATACAAACTAGCATAAAACAAATTTTTTTCGGCTGCCTCCTCGTCGTTATTATATACATAGAAGATTCAACCGAAAGTGGGATGAATGTAACAAGTGTGTAACCTACCTTCCCTTGAATTGCCTCTCGGCTTCCCTCCTTTTTTCACTTTTTTTTTTTTTTTGTTTTTTTTTTTTCGCCATCGTCTTAAACGTTTCTTTCAATAATATTTATATTCGGGCGGAAAACGATAACAACGCCTCAGCATTCGGGCGCTGTACCTCGTTGATGAAATAATAAAGACTTCAAAGTAGGTATAACTAGGATAATATACTCGTACTAAAGAAAGGAAAGAACAAAAAAAAAATCATTTTCCCACTCGCAATTGGATTACAGTGTACATGGGTGCGCTTTGAAAAGTCAAACCGTCTACGCACCGAAAATTGCTCTGTCTCTAACCTTGGCCAATCCGACGCAATATCCAATTTAGTCGAGGCTCGAAGTCGCATATGCTGATAGACTTTGCGCCTCAGTGTCACTTAGTGAGCCAATGCTACAGATGGACCACTTGACGCATGTGTCGCAATGGTAAATATACGCAGCAGCAGAGAATAGGTCTTTGCATGGGTATACCAATACAAGCTGACGATGATGGCAGCAGTAGCCACAGCCACAAAGTGATGCGTTAACAGCGAAACCAATCGATTTGGGTTGCGCAATGCCATTGTTTAGAGGATCGAAAAAGAAGTTATTTTTTTTCCTCGCCACCAATCGGCGATGGAGTTAGAAAAATTCTCGATAGCCGAATGCCAGCGTGTGGTTTTGTTGGTTACGCTTGGCCAAATACGCTGCATGATTGCAGATAAAGTTGAGATTTTTTTTTGGTCGCAGGTATATAAGTAAACCAAGTCCAGGTCTAACAGCTTCTCTAGGTATCTAATGGCAGTTGATTGAATTGTTTTTCCTTCTGGAAAATTCAATTTTTACTTCTACACGGAATTTACTTCTACCCCATTCTACTTTCAACACTAGAAGTACCAGGTGGCGTCATATACGACACCACTCGAAATTTTGAGATGGATTTTTCAAAGGACCAATATTTTAAGAACCCCTGACTTGTGTCAGACGATGTTACGGCCTGGTCCTTTGAGTAATCGAGTAAAACCTGGTTTTTCTAGTGTTAAAATACGATCGAGGCCTCATTTCCACAATTTTCAGCATTTTTAGTTTTAATACTTATACCAATTTGATTTAGTTTTTATTGCACTTTGGAGTTAATTTACTTCTTTTCTCATCATCTGCCAATGAACATATAATATATTCTTATTTGAAAGGTACATTTTTTCGCTCTTTCATTTAAAATTCATTTAGGTGTGACTTCTGCGAAGAAAAAAATAAAAGTGAGAAAAGTTTCAGTTTAATATATTATGTACAGCCGCTATACTTGGCTCTTCGCCTTATTTGAATGCTTGTTTATTTCTGATCTGATCGAGAGATTTTTGGCTCTCACGATCTCTATCGCAATTAGTGGCCAATTTCGCCCATAGTTATAATTAATCACGAAGACGAGAGAGAGAAAGAAATTAAAGGCTATCATTGTTACTATATCTTTTTGTAGTACAGGTGAAGAAATAATGGAAGCTAAAATAACATTTACAAGTGAGGGTACAAGCGGATTGTATTTAATATTATTTTCCTTCATAGGATAATGTAATAAATAGTACCTACAAATTACCACGAAAATATTAAAATGATGGTAAAAAATACTACAAATACTATTCACAAAAAATCTTGGATTCTCCCTAAAAATGTGTAGTAAAAATTACAATTAATTTATTTCAGTGTATAGGAATTAGCAAAAGGTAGTTGAATTACCATCAGATTAATTCTTAGGAAAATATAGTCAACAGTAACGTGTTTGTGTACATACGTCACTGTCTTTTTCTTCATCTCGAAAACCACTTTGCTTTTCAATCTCTCATAATAAAACTATGTACAATATATAGTCTGTTCCAGTTAAGAGTTCCATGACGTCACAAATAATGCTTCTACGAATAATACGAAAAAAATATTTTTGACTTGAACCAATCGCCTTCTTCAAGTTCTTATGACGTCATGGAACTCTCAACTGGAACAGTATTTTACATATTTTACGTTTAACACTAGAAATACCAGGTTTTACTCGATTACTCAAAGAACCAGGTGGTGTCATACATAACACCACACGAGTAACCTCAATGGACCAGGTGGCGTCGTATGACACAAGTCAGCGGTTCTCAAAATATTGGTCCTTTGAAAAATCCATCTTAAAATTTTGAGTGGTGTCGTATATACACTATATGACACAACCTGCGTACTTCTAATGTTAATATTATTCAAAAATTTAAGCCACTTTGGCCAAAAATTTCAATATTTCTTCGAAGTATAATGAGAAGTATCAACGTTTACATTATTTGCAGATGCCTCGCTACAATAATGCTTCTATAAGCTGGTTAACCTGCGTGTGAAGAAAAGCATTCGTATTTTTTATAAGAAATGCTTCTCACGTAGACACATTCACCATATGCGAGATGTCATTCTTCGGTGTCTACTGCAGACTGCAGCAGATCGACTTTTTCATTTGCGGTTATTCTGCTCATTTGAAAAGTAAAGGCGCCTATTAAGGAACCCACACCGACACTTGTACGCCTTTGAACAGGCCTTTGCTAGGTGTCGGATTGCAAGTTCGCAAGCTGTTACCGCCATTTTTGGCAGCGTTTTTCGGTGAAATTTCGCGGTATGACTCCGTATAATTAGACGATTTATTAAAATGTCATCGACGTACAGTAGAAGAGGGTCGGTTCCTGCTGTACAGGCCTCGTACTACACTTGTTCAATTTTCGCCGAGTAGGAGTACCCAAAATTTGTTACACCGCCCGTATACGTTGCCGTCGCAACAAAATAAATTAAAATTTCCTTCTTAACCGTCGATTCCTTCAATTTTTTTTAATTTTACTCCTTCAGAGAGCGCGAGAGGAACTTCGATATGGCAAAGCGTAGAAAAAAAGCTGCCGTCGAGAGCTATTCGATTTTTGTACGCTTCGTTTGGTACTCGGAAAACTGGAGTAGATGAGACACGCGTAGAGGGGCGGGAGTGAAGGGTGAATTTCAATTTCGCCGTAGTTCACTAACACGTATAGGCTATACATGATTGACGCGGTTCTCCTCATCGTTATTTCATAGTTTTTATAATTATCAAAGTTTGATGAATTTTCTCTATACTCTCCTCGATAAAATTTTCAATCAAAATGGAGTCGCGGCTATTCGAAATAACTGACAGACATCGGAGTGAGAAAAATATAATATGAAAATTAGGCTGTTTTTTTTCTTCACAAAATCAAATTTCAAAGTCTTTAATCACACAGCTTCATACTTGAGAAGCTGTAACTCTTAAAATGGGAAATACATACATTAAATGTATACTACATAAAATCTGCCAATGTGAGGGAAGGATTAGACGTAGTTTACTATACTCGATATCTTAATGCAAAAAGGTGCTGAATATATCCATTATTCGCTGGAAAAAATTAACAAAATATGAAAAAATAAATGTTACTGCAAGCACATTTCTTCGGTAGTAATACTGTATTTTTCAACATGGATATCGAGACAATTTTGATTATAGTATTTATCCAAGCTGACGAATACAGTATTACCATCAAACATTCATCAACATTTCTTTTCTCACCTTTTGTAAATTTTCTAAAATGGACATAGTACGAGTACCTTTCTGGTACATATTTGAAATAAAAACTATATATGTTTAAACTCTTAACGAAGTGACACCCAGGTTATTCAGCGTCATTGTGGCACCCATGTATTGAAAATGTAAGTAAATGTCTTAGTGACCCACCGTAAGTAAATGCTATTGTGGCACCCATGTATGTAGGTTAGTGAGTGTCATTATAGCACCCAGAGGCGTTGCCAAATATCTACCTTTCAGGGTGTCACAATGACATTTATTAATGCATATACATGGGTGCCACAACAGCATTTACTCAAATAAATTTGTAGCCTAGCTCAGTAAAGGTGGCTCCAAACGAACCCATAATGTGACGAAGTCACACTCATAAGTACTTACATTGAATTTAATTTAAAAATTTTAAAAATACATACAAGATAAGGTTCAGTTTTGATTCGCCTGATTTTATTTAAATTCCCATTTAGCTAGCCTGCGCAGTCACGAAAATTTAAATTCTCATTTAGCCACCCTATGGGCAACATATTTTGAAAACGGATCCGTTTTATTCCAGGTTATAATCGGTTTCTGGATTATAACCCGGAATTTTCCTGTTTTCCGGCTTCTAAAACGGATTTTGAACGGATTGTAATCAGTCTTGCCGGAAATGAGTCCGGATCATTTTCCGTGAAGGCTGTTTTATGATATTTGTTGACCCGAGTTATAATCCGTGAAATCGTTTTACAAACGGATTTAGAAAAATTGCCCAAAAATTATCACTGATTATAAACAGGAAATCCGTTTTACAAACAGATTTGGAAAAATAATCAAGATGACAAAAATATCTGCAAATTTTCAGATCCGATGGTCGAAAATGAAAACGGACTGACAACGGATAAAATTCTCACTTTCCGGATCATTTTCTCATTTTTTGCCCGTCGGGCAGCCTCCACAGTTTCAAAAATTCAAGTTCCCATTTAGCCCGCTCCCGCAGTCTTTAAACTTTAAATTCCCATTTAGCCAGCCTCCGCAATCTCAAAAATTTTATTTTCCCATTTAGCCAGCCTCCTCGTCCTCAGTCTCGATAATGCAAATTCCATTTAGCCAGCCTCCACAGTCTCAGAAATTTAAATTGCCATTTAGCCAGCCTCCGCAGTTTCAAAAATGCAAATTGCCATTTAGCCCCTTCCACAGTATTTAAAATTAAAATTTCCCATTTAACCAGCCTCCGTAATCTTAAAAATTTTCTTTTTCCATTTAGCCAGCCTCCTCGTCCTCAGTCTCAATAGTGCAAATTCCATTTAGCCAGCTTCCACAGTCTCAGAAATTTAAATTGCCATTTAGCCAGCCTCCGCAGTTTCAAAAATGCAAATTGTCATTTAGCCCCTTCCACAGTATTTAAAATTAAAATTCCCATTTAACCAGCCTCCGTAATCTCAAAAATTTTCTTTTCCCATTTAGCCAGCCTCCTCAATCTTGAAAAGCTAAAAAAATTACTGATTATAGAGTACAGACTAAAGACTCATTCAAAAACTATATACCTAATTAATCTGACGAGTGAAAAAAAAGCCAATATTTAACTAACCCTATTTGCAAAATCTTATTTTGCATTGTTGTCATGTTTCGGGTGCCACATTGTATCTTATTATCAATGGGTCACAAAGACATTTACTTGCAGCTTATGTATGTTTGTATGTAACACTCCGCACTCTGGTGGAACATACAGGGAACCCCCCAGTATGTCGGATGAGTTTGGATGTCAATGTGACACCCGGGGTAAAATGTGGATTTGCATCCCCCATGCCCCCTAGACCCCAAAACCACCAATTTTAGCTAAAAACGTTGTGGCACCCAAATCCGGGTGCCACAAAGCAAAAATGGGTGCCACAAGAACATCCAATAAGGAAATTGGGGGTCACAATAACGCTTAACAAAAATATAAGTACATAATTAAGAGTATATAAATAAGAGTATATTCTGAAACAGTTCATCAAATATATCGAGACTGAAAATTCTGAATCGGTTATCTCTGTGGTTCTTGAGACCAGAATTATTGCGAAGGAAAATCAATTTTTTCTAGCGGAACTCGGTATGTGTTGGCGTTTTTTCTTTTTTGCATCTCCTAACCTATCACAGTCAGTTTTTTTTTCAAAATTCAAATCTGAAAAGGAAAACCTCGATGCTCATACTTTTACTCCTATCCTCTTCGAATTTCTCATTTCTCTACTACTATAAGTAACGTTTTTATTACAGATACTAATCAAATCATCACACTTATAGAGGAAACATTTCATCGACAATTTTAAAATTTCATTTTTTCTTTTCTTTAAACCTAAAGTAGCAATTTTTGAGCACTTACTTTCCCCGTTTTAACGTAAAAAATATAATATGAACACTGAGATGATGCAAAAACAGATTTATAAATTTTGATTTATTCAAGTAAGAATTCTATTCAGTTATATCGAGCAATATTACAACTTAGTTTTGCAAATCAATCGACGTATATCATGAGATAAACATCCAATTTTACACAACTCGAGTAGCTCCATTTTCAACTTGAGGTGGAGTAAAACAAGATTTAAATTTTAATCAACGCGTATATAATCACCTTGACGTCAGGAAAATTGTAAATCTATAAGGTCCCTGGAGGTGATACAAGAATATAATGCTGAAAGATGATATACTAATTTATGGAACTCGTTAAACCCAAATTAATAGGCCTAATTCGTTGGCGGTGGATCAGCTATCCTATTTTTCGATGCCGGTTGTTTATAATTTTCGAATAATAATAATTATCTAGGCTTATTTCCTATATCTTGCGGAAAACACATAAATAAAATTTGTGAAAAATTTTATTTATAATGAAAAGAGAGCAAATTCACAGAAGCATAACATATATGAATATCAAAATCGATACCCAGTTTTTCATTCAATTTCAAAAAGCAATTCATTTTACGACTAAAAGGATCATCAATTTTTTTCATAGTTTTAGTTTTTGGAAAAAGAAAAAGATGAAGATATGTTCTTCATTATAGAGGATTATAAGCATAGAATACTTTTTCTACTTTTTATATCATACGATTTCATTTTAAAGTAACATGATCAATATATTTCAGTGCATTACCATAGAAACCCTTTATCGACAAGTTTCACTAATTAGAAATGTTTGTTTATGAAAAGAAAAAAAAAATTAAAACATGCCTTACACTTTTTTTTGTTCGCAAATTTTGGCATTTCAAAAATTTATTTCCAATGTAAATCATGCCGAATGCGAAATTTAATCAGATTCGTCTCCATCCAATTTTTTCTAAAATTGTGTAATTTTAAATAAACAAGGAAATTTTGGAAAAAATATCGATTAATCTATCCCAGCCTAAATAAATCAGAATACGAGTTTTGGCACAAACACAAGCAATTTACTTATTTTAAAAAACCGAGTAATTACAGTTCACACAGTGTTTCAGTTTTTGTACAAACTACAATGACATCTAAGCGGATTCTAAGTTATATTTGTTTCCGACCACCTATTGGAGTTTCAGTTAAAATGGTATCATATCTGCAGCCAGCACCAGTTAAGTATAATTATCCAAGCGACTTGGCTTTCGAATTATGTTTCATTTATAATTATAATGTAGACATGTTTGTCTTCACACTCAGTTTTTATATCTCTTCTTCAGTAACAGCTATCTATCGATTGTTCCATACGAATAGTTATATAAAAAAATTACCCAGCCCAGTACACTAAAAAAAAAAGCACCACTCAGAAGTCGTACCTTTTTCTGATTCATTTCTACAAAAATGTAAAACGATAATTAACTATTAATCTACAAAAGTAATAACAATATAGGGCGTAAATAACTTCGACTATAACCAGCTTTACCATTTCATACTAGTATTTCGACAAAATCAAGAATTCTCAACAATACTCGTAATTAAATGGAAAAAAATACATTGTCTCTTAGTTCATACATTTTCTCAACTTGCATGATTCTCGCGAGTTAAACCAAAATTTCATATACTTTTTTGCCACAACGTTTCTCATTGTTTTGAAATTCATTCAACACATTGAATAATAAACGATAAAACGAAATTTTTGTAATATTTTTACTATCACACGACTACGATAAAAGTCATTTCGATAGAAGAATAATCGAAGAAATAATGAACTCGTCGGAAAAGAAAAAAGAAAAAGTACTCACTGAGCAGAACATTCGTTCGAATGTGATATTCGAGAAAAGATGAAGTTTTCTGAAACGTACCTGTAAAAAAAAGAAATTAAATTAGAAAACAGAAAAAAAATCATTTATAGTTTTCATTTTCTCGTATCATGGCAAGAATCAATTCAATATTGTACTTTAGAATAATAATGTATCATTATATGTTTGTTCAAGAGAGCAGGCATATTTCTCAGGTTGCTCCAGAAATTAAAAATAAAATAAAATAAAAAGAGAGAAAATTATAGGATAAATGAAAGTGCAACGTTCATAACTTATCAATAATTTTCATAGAAAGCTCCGGAATTCTCTGTAAGTTTCCGTAATATATCGAAAATATTACGAAACAAAAACAGTGTTAATAAAAATATAATTTAAATCAAACGATAACGTATCTGAGACCGGAAAGTAGATCGAAAAACATTTAGAATTATCGAGAACGGAAAACAGAAGTATGGAAATGTGAATTTAGGTGGATTGTGGAATGACATATACAGACGCACATATAGGATCTTCTTTCGAATCACAGTTTGAAACCAAGCCTCAAGACCAGTGGCGTATCTAGACTGACCTCAATGGGGGGGGGGTTTCCCATCATTATGACGACACTCCCGCCTCCCCCGTAAAAAAATTGGAGAATCGAAAAAATTAAAAACATTTTTATTCATTCCTTAACATAAAAGTAAAACAATATCTTCAGTTATTCACGATTTTTACGATAAATCATAATTAATTTCTGCTCCATCTATGATAAAAAGGTCAAGGGGGTCCGGACCTTTTTTTTTTTTTTTTTTTTTTGTTGCAAGAGTCACCGCATTTAGCCGGCTCCGAGTCCTTGGCAAGGACGCAGACCGTTGCCCAGGGGACACGGCGTGGAGGTTGCGGACTCTTGCTTGAGAAAATTTTGGAGTGCCAACAAAATGCCAAACAGCTGGATCTTGTGAAATTTGTGCGTGTCGGCTTTGAGTCAAATGCCGATCTTTCGATTTTCGAGGATCAACAAAGCCAAATGTATGAACCCTCCCCTAAATACGCCCCTGCTCAAGACAATCGGTTTTTGAGGAAATGTGGATACTAAAAAAAGAACATGCTGGTAGTTAAATACTTAATAATCTTGAAGGCTCAAGTCAGGGTTTTGTTTTCAAAGTCTGAAAGTCACCAGATTATATTTTTATACCCTGAAAAAAATTTAGATGGTAATTTTTACAATTTGAATGGGAAAATGAATGGAAAAACTGGGATGATTCGAGATTTGTACGAGAAACTACTACGAAAATGATGAAATATATTAAGATAGTAAAAATTGTACTATAAACATTAAAACTCTTTAAAATAAACATAATTTTCTTTACTGTGATGAGAAAAGTTACTTTATCTTCTGTTTTGTAATTATACTATTCATCTCTTTGTGCGTGAACTACTCGCCGAAGCGTTTTCTTTTTTTCAAATGGAAACGTACTTTTTTTTTTACACTGGGTATAGTAAGGAGAGATAATAAATATATTTCTTCGAAAATTTGAGTAATTCTACGAGGAAGAGTAACATATTTTCTGTTTAATTTAAATATTGCCACTTTATCACTAGCTTCAACATCTCAACTTGGAAAAAAAAAAAGAATGACGATCTAAGGAGAAAATCAGATAAAAAAATATCAGACCTATCGTGAATAGGAAATTACGTCAATAGAAAATGTCAATCAGAACAGTCTGAATATTAATTAACATTCCCTCGAGACTATCATCTAAATTTTATTTCTTATATACACTTTATTAATGAATATTGCGAAACAGCAGGTATAGATAGATACACCTAAACACCGACAAACTTAAAGCACGAACGTGTTTCTAATCAACAAAATGGGCTCGACATCTCGGTTCTGACTCAAACTACAAAACCGCGAAAGAAAACCAGAAAAATAATTTTTTTAATGGCTATGTCAGTTGGTGGTCGGCCCGAACAGCAGACCTTTATCGATTTCCTTAAATTTTACACGATTCCATTGCAAATTCAAATCTCGGCCGAGGTCCCTACTAAAGGAATCGCGTTGGCTATAATGTATCACAAGAAGAGACCAAGTAAAACCCACCATAAATCGAGAACGTGTAAAGCCATAAATGTGCACATGCACGCAGAGGGCGGACATTCGCTAACGCCCTCTTGACGCGAATTGCAAACTTATGACTTGGCCAAAGGGTTTTGCTGAATAATCATAGAAAAACTGCCACCGCCCTGTTTTTTTTCCACACTCCAACCAACGTACTCGTATAAGGTACTAATGAAAAGAAAAATAAATCCCTATCAAGTTTCAGACCCCTAACTCCTCCCTGCCGGCCTATATAGCCTTAAATGTAATATTTTCTTTAGAAATTTTTTATGGCCGTTCGAATTGATGGAACTTTTTGAAATTCTTATTGTAGATAGTCTCCATTGAGGACTACTTGAGGAAATTTTTCAAGGTCATACGTGCTACCTCCTCTCTACAGTAGCTATATAGTTCAAGATTTCTGCAGGCTATTTTTGTATATGTATTCAGAGGTTCAATCTAAAAAAACATACCCCTATATTACCCTTATACGTAGGAGTATAACCCATTAAACATCTATGAGAAGGAACACGTTGAAAAATTATAAATAAATAAATAAATAAATAAAATTTGCTGGTTTTCTAGACGTTTACATTAAGGCAAAGCGTTTGAAATAGAATTTTCAGGTGTTTTCTGCAAAAAGAATCCCCCCCCCCCGCCACCCGCTTCACAGACATATCCGATCTACATGGAATCCAACCCTTCAGTCATTATCTACCGACAAAATTAGTACTCGTAAATTAACTGCCAACAGTAATATTTTCCAAACGACATCAAATTTTTTTCTATGTGACCCGGGTCTTCTTGTGTAATTCTAAATTCCTATTCTTTAACTTATCTACCTTGCAGTTATTTTAAAATCGTCACGTAACAGTGAAAAATAAATGTTAATCCATAAAAAAATGGAATTTTCTCACGTATAATAATTTATTCTATACAATCAGCCGAATTTCATTAACAATTTTTAATGTAGGTATTTTATTTTTTATTTTTTTGCCAACAGAATATGCAGTTGTTACCAATTCGACAAGGGGAAGCTGGTTTCCGGAGTTGGTGAAATTTTTCTCACCTCCACTTATACCTTGGACTAAATCCACCTATTCTCTTCCCACTTCCAACATTTCATCTTCCTCCAGTGCATCTGCATTATTTTCGTTCCTCATAGCTCGTTAGTCTCTTTCGCTGTTTCTTTTAGTACATAATTTTTTTTTTTTGCTATCCCCATTCTCATTAATCGTCACTTTAAACGACTAGTTAAACGACTTTTTACGACCAAATTATTTTAGTCGAAGCGGGCCAAAACGGCGCTCTGTTCGCCACAGCTGGGAGACAAGATGAGGCTGAGCGGAGCTGTTTGTCTATAGCGAATCTTAAACCGATCCGTTTTGCTGAATACAGAGGGCTGAAGGAGACGCAGAGAGGGTGGCTCAAGAAAATCGTTAGCCAATTAAAGTTAGAGTACGTAACATTTCGTTTTCAAATTTAATGATTTGTAAACATTTTATTGCAGGCAGCTATAAGTGAAGAAAAAATGGAGGGTAGAATGGCGGTGAGGAGACAGTGGCTTTCTGCTGAGTATATGAAATTTTCACGGCACCATAGAATTGGCGGAAACACGGCCGTAAAAAATATTTTTTGGACACTCTATGATATGGAACTCGGACACGCATGATTGGGCTGCCAGCGAGCTGGAACGGAAAAACGTGGACAGGTAGAAACGCCCATCAACAGGTTCAGTATCGAAAAGCTGTAACAATGAAATCCTGTAGTCACGGTCTAGGTGCAGTGCAAAAATCAAAGCCATGGAGCTATCGTTGCGGCTGTTTTCGAACGTCAGATAGCTGTTTTAGTCGAGCGAACGAAATTAAGTGTGGTGTGGAGTTGGAAAACGTGAATTCGTTCATTCCTGTAGAACGACCAAGCTTTCATCCAACAACGAAGCAAGGATAAGAAGTTTTCAAACTGACCAAGTTGAACAGAGTAAATTATAACCAACTTTCATGACAACCAAAATTGATTTGCTTCAAATGAAGAGTGTAATGATGTATGTATGTGTAGGTACAAGATTACACACCGTACAGTGTAAACATATTATGGAAATATAGTACCTGCGTACACCTCAATTTTATTAATCAGCACTTGCCTTTAATTCCAAAAATCCTAGCGCAGCAAGCCCCGCTAAAAAAGCAGGTTTTCAACTGATAGTACAGGAGTATCATGAACCACATTTTCATGTTTTTGGATTCCGTAAAAAGGATAGGGACAGTTTTTCAATTTTTTGGAAGCAAAAAATTACAAAAAAATTATTTTCCAACGACCATTTCGTAAATGGCTGCCGGGAAATAGGTACAACAAAAAAATATTACAAATTCGGGAAATTGTTGGGGACAATTTTCCCATGTAATATATTCACTATCGATGTTTCCTAACATCGATATTCTCATCAGGCTTTCACCTTGTACAGATATCAGTTGATAATACAGTTTCGTATTAGCTTTCCTCTCGGCTAATTTATTACATCCCAGTTTTTCAATGGTAAATTAATCCGTTGAAGGGGTGCAAATTCCTTCAAAAACTCGTAAAAATTCATCATTTTTTTGGCTACATTTTAGCTGATTTTTAGCAGAACCGTAAAACCGATCGTCATGAAATTCATATCAGATTTCAGTCTTATCATAATTAACTTTTGGTGCAAATTTCAACCCTATAGGTCCTATAGGTTGAGTAGTTCTTCCTATCTCGCGTTCCAAAAGCTGAAAACTCGGTGAGAATTTTAATGAATTCCGTCCCTTCAAAAAATAATCAAAAATCATCAATTTTTGGCTACAGTTTTGCTAATATCTGGATAATCGTAAAACCGCGATCGTCATGAAATTTCTATCAGACCTAAAACTCATCGAGATTTACCTCTGGCGCAAATTTCAGCCATATTGATTAAGTAGAGTTCTTCCTATCTCGTATTCCCAATTAAAATCAACATTTTTCAACCTTCAAAATAACTATTCTATAAAACTAACGAACGGATTAACTTGAAATTTGGATGGTTAACTCTCAAGACTTCAAATAATCTTCGGTTGAAATTCAGCTAGATCCGATCAGTAGTTTTGCTGTTATCATGCTTTCAAAGTTGAAATTTACGATTTACATCCTCCCTCCTCCCCCTACATAACACGAGTATGTACAAAGAAAAAAATAAAGAAACACCAAAATGCGTATTTTTGGAATCCTGAAATCATGAAACGAATAACTACATAGTTGGTCTCATATCTATTTGTGAAAGTTATAGACCAAAATTAACAAAGATTTTTTTTTGTTGAAAACCTGCTTTATGCCTCGCTTCAATTATTATTTCATTTTTTTCTCAAATTGCAGAATTATTCCCCAGGGATGTTGAGTTAAATTATTGAACAACTCGTATACCTCACAGAGTACAGACCCGAATAAATAAATAAACTTATAGTTCAAGTCTACGCCAAAATCGAATATTCCCCATAGCCTAATTTCGTCGTAGTAATTTTTAGTCTTCGACATAATTTTCAATGTCGCCGTCATCTTCCGAAACTTGGCCACGAAGTTTTCATATAGATTCTATACATACATACCTTCACCCGGAAGACATAATTTAACAAGTGCCCCTAATAATTCATCTTAATAGACAGTCAAAATCGTTCGCAACTTCAAAATGCACTTTGTCTTCGTCTTAGTATAGTTTTTTATTATTATAAATTTTTTTTTGCATTCAACTTCGCATTGTATTATTACGGCGAGCAACAATTTCACGTGGGTTGTTAAGAAATTACCAAAAAGGTAACACGTATACCTCTGGCGAACCTGTAATTAATGTGTAACGTAGAGGAGGGCATTCCAGATTTCCAACCTTCCGCAGCCCCCTCCCCATCGATGAGCGATGTTACGAAATCCGCCGTTACGGCGATTACACTTCGATAAGGTTGGCCAACGTTCGTCGGTAATAAAAATATTGTAAAAGAATTAAACACGAAATTATTTAATTAGAAGTTAATTTACTCGAACGTGGGGCGTTTAAGGTGGAATAGTAAAATTTCCAGCCAATCCGCACCACCTTTTTCCGGGGCTCGAATTTAATTTTATTGGCACGGTTCGTCAGGACATTACTTATTCGCAGACGTATACACATATCATACCCCCTTCCCTTCAACCACCACCAACATTTTTCTATCGCACAAAAGTATACGTATAATAGTGATAACTCTTTCAGAGAGAACGTGAAGAAGATAGCGAGTAGGGACATTTTTACGATTGCCTCTTACCATTATTCGTGTACAAGTAAATCGTAAAAGCAAGTGCCCCTTTAAAATCGAAACTCTCATTAATGCGAATGAAATTGTGTTAATGAAAAAATATAATGGTCTCCTACCTACCAATACATGATTAAAATTCTAGTTCACGGTTGAAGATGGATTTAGGTTTAATAAAATAGCGCTCCGTCGAAAAAGGGTTTCTGTATAATTTATATTCAAAGTGGAACTACCATATAGTGTTTTTCTTTTTCCCTCAAAAACCAAAAAACAGCTATAAAAATACAAATACTGTACAAAGCTTTTAACTAATCCTAACATTTACAGGCGAGAAATTTTGGCTCGATCACTACAAAAGTCTTTCTCAATATCTGATTACAGCATATATAATATTACCTACGAGGGTAGTTCAAATATAAACCGGAAAAATTTTAAATTGCCAAGCAGAGGTGAATTTTGGTGTGAATGGCAATACAGTCTGTTAGATACATTCCCCACTCACTACCCTGACGGCATAAATCCATTCCGTCTTGCAAAAAACGTCTACGAGAATATGGAGTGTAATGAAGGTTAAGTTTTCCTCTGCACAACATTTTTACTGCCTTACTACAACGCGCGACCATGTATAACGCAACACACGCGCACATGTCTTTCCCAACAGACTGGGGAGAGTAGGGAGGGCGTTCCAACTTCTCGCTGATCAGTTAGGAAGGACATGTGTGCGTGTATTGAGTTGTATACGGTCGCGCGTTGTTGTGAGGCAGTAAAAAATGTTGCGCAGCGAAATAATTTTCTTCTGGTTCACTCCAAGTTTTCGGATCCGTTTTTTTCAAGATGGAGCGGACTTATGTAGTCAGGGTAGTTGGTGGAGAATGTCTCTAACACAGGGAGTTGCTACTTGCACCGAGCCTAACCTCTGCTTGATGGTATTCAATTTTTCCGGTTAATATTTGAACCACCTACGTACATATTTTTAAAGATATAATAATTTGAAACTACAAATGCTTTGCAGAAGAATTTATATTTATAATATGAAAAACCATCGCTGTTTAGCTGGTCGGTCATATTCATGCAATTCTTGAGTTTTCACACGTAACCCAGAGCTTGAAAATTAGTCAAGTGCTAGATCAAGGGGAATAATAAAAGTCTCTACAAACGTACAAAGACCTATAGAACAAGGTACGAATTCTTATAAATCATAAAATTATAGTGCGGATTTACACCAAAAAGTTAATAATGGGTTGGGCAAGATAAGTTACCTGATTTATAAGCACTCTACCTACCTACTTTACACACTAAAACAAAAATCATTCGTATTTTTTACAATATTGAAGAGCCCCAGTTCCTTAGTGCGCAAGGTACAAAATTTTTTTTTCTCAAATTTTTTTTTCTCAAAAAACTAGAAAAATCTACAGCTCCCAACCTGTGAGTCTTAAAAGGTTGGTTCGAATGCTGTTTTTCAAATTCACCAATTCTTCACAGTTTCGCAAAAAAATTTTTACCTCCATATTTTGGGTAAAAAAATGGACTTGAAAAAAAAAAAAAGGCGTCGTGCTTTGGTTTCACAGTCTGAATCTTCATATATACCTCTTACAGAGCTGAATCATTTTCTTTGTCATGTTGCAACGCGTATTTTATATATCTTTCTCCCTGAAGAATCATTCTAAATGTCTTCTCAGCATGTACCTATGCTTCTTGTACTTGCTGCAGCGAACATTACACAATCATATATCTGAATTCCGGTTTTGTCACCGGTTTTTTTTTTTTTTTTCCTCAGGTTTTAATATACCTTTCACCTCGACTCGTTAAAATTTGATTATAGCGAAGTTCGAATTTCTAAGCTTGTAAAAAAATTTACCGTCAAACGTCGTACAATGAAGATGACCCAATATTCACAGACCTAGACAGGGACAACTCGTCTTTCCAGACTCGAACACTAGGTGTTCAATAGTCATGAATCCTATTTTTTCGGCGTCATTCTCAATAACCTTCTTCGGTGCACTCGGTGGGAAAATGAGTGACCTAACTATAAAAATGAACATGAAAACTTGGCAAGTTTCTATATCGCTATACATATTCCTTTTTGGCAGCATTAATCCTCTCACTCAGAACCAACGCTATTTTGAGGAAATTCATGAAAGCACGCAATGCACGTGAAATCTAGAATTGAAATTCCACTATTTCAACACCTCCTGTACCTAATATTGGCCAGCAAGTGAATTTCTGGTAGCGAAATGGTTAACAGGTTTTTCGGAAGTTTTTGCTTAGAATTTTTATTGATGTATTACACTCTCGTTCAAATTTCAATCATTTTCAAGAGGTTCCTCATGTTAGAAACATTGAGAAATCGACTAGTACCACCCTCGCAAGTTTGTCTAGTTGTTTCTGCCCTATATTAACAATTTTGTGAATTCTAAAGTAGGAGAAAGATTCAGAACTAAAATGACTTCCATACAACGACAATATAATGAGATTCCCGATGGGCAAAAAATGAGAAAATGATCCGCAAAATGAGAATTTTATCCGTTGTCAGTCCGTTTTTATTTTCGATCATCGGATCTGAAAATTTGCAGTTATTTTTGTCATCTTGATTAATTTTCCAAATCCGTTTGTAAAACGGATTTCCTGATTATAATCAGTGATAATTTTTGGGCAATTTTTCTAAATCCGCTTGTAAAACGGTTTCACAGATTATAACCCGGGCCAACAAATATGATAAACAGCCTTCACGGAAAATAATCCGGACTCATTTCCGGCAAGACTGATTACAATCCGTTCGAAATCCGTTTTAGAAGCCGGAAAACAGGAAAATTCCGGGTTATAATCCAGAAACGGATTATAACCCGGAATAAAACGGATCCGTTTTCAAAATATTTTGCCCATAGGGTTGTGGCCACTGAAATCTAAAACTTACGAGGTTGTAGCACCAAACGCGTCTAATTCTACAAAATCTTTAGACAACAAATTTTTTTGAAATCTAACTAAGTAACTGAAAAATATTCGATATTAGAAATAAGATGATTATGTTTTCAACTGATATCCCAACCTGATTTTTTTTCCCTTCGAATTTTCACAACAATTGTTTTACGAGATTTCCACGCAGAGATGACGACATATGTGTACTCTGCATCTTCTCAGCAGATATTGCACAACATAATTCATCAGTCACCAGATTAGTCATTATTGAATAATTTTCAAAGTTGAACAAACTCAGTTCTCCACTTAGAAAAAACATAGGCTTATTAGCTATAAAAATAATGAAATTCAAACACAACACCTGATTAGCAGATAAAGCATAATGTACGCGATTGTACTCAAATACAAGAGGTACCTGAATTAGACACGATCTTAAAGGAAATATCAAAAAAATATCTCAACAAATAAAAAAAAATTCAAGAAAACTGACACAATATAAGCTCTAGTGCGGGTCGAGACAGGGTTACATACAAGGAATGTAGTTGAAGGAAAGTAAAACTTTCACTTTTTCAACTTTGTTGGAAAACTTGACTTTCAATGAACACTGGATTTCTGATTGAATTTTAGATGGTTCCATTCCCCTGCACTTCTCCTCTTCTTTTGTCCGGACGTAAGAAAGCGATCGATATCAATGTAGAAGTATTTTTCTTTCTCACGTATAATATTTGAAAGATTCTGACTCGAATACAACCCCCTCCCCTCCTTCCCACCAAATCCAAAATGAAAATTGAGAAAATTTCATTGAATCTGATTAGGTTTCTTTATAGACCACATAATTCGACGTGATCGCTGGAAGAAGTTTGCAATGTATTAGCTGCTTTTTCGATATACAATTTTGGAACACGTTTTATATTCTGTCTGAATCGATAAAGCCCAGATAAATTTTATTTTCTAACAAAGCGGAAGCTTTGGAATTTTGTGAAATATCGTTAGTAGATACAAAGCAGTATCGGCTATGTTGAAATTTTCTTTTTTATTGGCCGGTACATTTTTTTTTCTTCTTATTTTGCTTCTGGACTAGCCCCTCAACCTACTCATCTACAGCCCACTCCAAATAACTGCTATTCGCAGCTTGTCTGCACGCATATCGAATTATCCAACGAAATACACACTTTTTGTTCTATCCGATATTTTCGTTCTTCTTTTTTTCTTTTTTTTTTTTCGTTCATTTTGTAGACACAACGTCGAAAATTTCGCTCGATTCTCCATTTTCGTCCCACGATTTGGGAGAGGGCAAAGCTATAAATTTTTTTTTACAATCGCATCGTTACTACAAAATTTCTAAAAACAGAAACTAGCGTAAAAAATGGTTAATGTACTCAATGGTAAATACGAGTACATACAGGGTGTGCGAAAAATCCTATGTTCTTTTAATCGAAAAAGCAAGCGTCCATTCCTTGAAAGGTCATATGTTTTATTGGTTTCTGAGGTGACAAAAATTAAATAATTTCATTAAGGTAACATGCGTGAAAAATTACACTGCACCAGCAAAATTGTCAATGATTTCAAAACTAAGCTATTTTTTAAATTATTTTATTAGAGATAACAAGTGAAAAAGTTACACACTAATGAGCGTTGGCTGAAGTTCAAGTTTTTACGTAATTATGCTTTTTTTTTTTATGGATATGTACCGAATAGATATCAATTTTGGGAAGTATTGACGATTGTGGAGTTGATGGAAAAATGTAAATTTGTAATTTTTCTCACACGTTATACCCTTCACGGGCTATGGATATATGAGATTCCAAATCGGCGTCTTTGGTAAACCACTCGTCATGGAATTGGACCAATATAATGCTCCCAGAAATTTTCATAGGGAAGGGGCTCGTGGTATTCAATTTATAACCAGCAAAAGATAGAAATTTAATAGAAAATCGGCGCGACTAGCGGAAAATTATTTAAATTTATCATTTTTTAAATGAAATTGGATACCCTCTGCCTGGGGAGCGCGAATAAACTAAACAATGTTTCATGTTATTTTTTTTTAAAGCTGAAGCAAATTAGATATAAATACTATTCTTTTGAAATGTACCCACTGTGTATAAAAACCGATCATCATATTAACGATGCAAAACTGATTTTACCCCTTTTTTTTTTGGGTCCTCCACGAAACACGCTGAAATGCAATATTTTCTTAAACCCGTCCTCTGCATAATTAATGAGATTCATTATCTCACAGACTCCATTATGTGGCAGCTTTCGGACGTTTTATCAACGACGAAGCCGATATTCACAAAGCATCGCATTATTATAAGTTTAATACCCGCACAATGAAGTCGAGACAGGCTTCTTGATTGAAACCGCACATTTACATCCACCCTCTTCCCTCAAACGATTACGTCTCATTTTCCAACCACGACAGGGCAACCCAAAAGAATATTATCTATTTCGGATTTTCAGTTTAAAAGAGCTGATACAATATTTTGGAACTTAACAGTTCGCCTGCACGCAGATACATTCATCGTGTGCAGGCGATATTGGCGAACGAAATTACATATGATGATAATTTTACATCGGTAGACGCCATTATGACTACATGAAATCGTCAGCCGAGAAAAATGAAAGGGGATTATGGCCTACAGCCGAGGATAAACGGATCCCAATAACATTTCTAATGACGAATCTTGTCAAAGTTGGCGCCACTCGCGTATATTGGTCTCGCAAATTTCACCTAACTCCATTTCGCCATATATTCACGATGGTTAAAAATTTGCAAATTTTCATCATATTGGAAAATGAAAGAAAACTATCGTGTCTACGACTACAAGTATAAACTATTCATTCTGAGAGCAGGGCCATGGAAACCTTGGAAAACTTTCAATAGTATCCGAACACAGCAGCAATAATTTTTTGATTTTTAAGTTCAATTAGGTAGAAGAAAACGATCATCATATCTATTCTGCAATATAAAATCCATCAATACAAACCAGGATATAGTCCAAGTCCCACTGAAAAAAATGTCAATAGTATTTTTCACTATTTTTGGATAGTAAAACAGGGACAATATTCAGGATTTATATTAGAAATTACTTTAAAATTACTATGAAAATTTTAAGAGATCTATACTTCCTCAATCATCTTCCTCCTTCCAAACCCCCTGCCAAAAAAAAACAAAAAACTAATAAATAAATTTCATTTAAATGACAAAGTACAGTAATAATTGAATTTGTAAATAGGTACAAATAATCATTCAGCAAGGTACTTTTATACTCGTACTATCCATTTCATTTTCTCCCAGGGTAAATAAGCAATTTCTACGTTGGCCCACAAATTAAAATCCGTTATTTATGATAGAAAATATCTGACAAAGTTAGAATCGAATATCGAAGTTGATTGGTAAGACCCTTCTTCGACCCAACTGGGTAAATAGGGACACGAGATACGTTTCAAGTTCTCGTAAATAAAAGTCCCAGTATATGCGTCCATCTGTCTACCGTATTTGAGAACAATTTAAAACGTTGTACAGCAAAACAAGTCGATGTTGAAATGTTGATAAGAAGCTGCGGCCGCTTGTTTCGCAGTTGTGAACCAAAACTACGACTAAATAAAATCTAAATAAAAAAACAATGAATAATAATGAATTTTGACCACGATCACATATATAGATGAAGATGCAATCGACGATAATGGCTAAGTCAATTTTTCATCGACTTTTATTTTTTTTTGGTGAACGAAAACGATGAAAACGGCAAAGAAGTCGACGCGACAGTCCGAAGATATCATGCTACATATTTTAGAATGGCTACACGTCATTCTATGGATGAGGATGTGTACGGAGACAACTTTTAGACTTCTGAAGAAGACGTCTTTAATGGTTGTAAACGGAGAGAACGAATACAGTGACGATTGACAAATCAACGAGGCTAATTTATGAGCATCCATAAACCAGCATTTATTTTCCTCGACTTTTAAAATATATAAATCGCAGTTTGACCCAGTTAAAGAAGAAGATGAGATAACATTTTTAAGACGTGGACATCACTGTTCCACCGATCAGACATTACAGTTTTCCATTAACAGACGAAGACGACACTTTTAGATAGTCTCCATTGCATAAGCACTAAAATCGTGACAGTACCTTTACTGATTCATCTATAGCCTACTGAAAAACGACATAGTTGGAAGCAGAAAGTAATTATTTGGAAAAAATAATACCAAGTCCCACTACATTATTGATATAATACAGCCTTATGTGGATAAATCTCGATACGAACCAGCGAGAGCAAAAACAACAACAATCTTTTTTTTAGTGCATAAAATTTCATACACACCGAGAAAAATAACTAGTGCTAATTATAAATACATAGAACATAGTATAACTTTATTCATCGCAGTTAGGGAAATTATTGTTCATTTTTTCTAGCAATTTTAACCATCTTAGATAATATTTTTTAATATTTTTATATAGTTATACTTCTACTACAAATCTTGCAATGTGTTTATTCTCACATTCAGAATAGTGAAGATTACTGCTGAAATTTCTCTCAGTGTAGAACACGCTCCATGATGTGATATAACAAAAATAAAACACAGTTACTCGAGTCGTTTAGATTCTCATCAGTTCACATAAATGTAAAAGTAAATTTTTGATCTTCAATGTAATACATCGTAAACCTAATTGCATCTATTAATTCGAAGTTTATACGTCACTAATTTTTACCAATAAAGATGAATAATATTTTTGATACATATTCGTCAACCTTAAAACAACGTACTCGTATTTGCAATAAAAATTCAAAACAAGTCGGTATTTTGATTAAAAACTTACTCTACTATACTGACTCAAGAATGAAACAATCCCACAGAATATGTTTTCTTATCACCATGAACATACCTGCAAACAAAAAAATAATACAATTTAGATTATAATCCGGAATAATTTCAAGATTACAAATAATACAATAATTTAGGTCTGGAATAATTTGTAAACACCACAGAATTTTCTGCAACGGTTTATCTTATTTACGAATCTGTACAGATTTGCTGCAATTATCAGTCCAAATGCAGGAGTAATCTCACCGTATCAATACTAGTATATATAAGCAGTATTACACTCCCTTCAAAGTAAAACGCTAAGTATTGTAGGTAATCTACGTAGGTACTTACTCCACAAACATAAACGTTTCTTTTCTCGAAAATAATCTATTTATGAGATTTTCGAAAGAACGTGAGAATTTTTTCTTTTTCAACATAGAGATAACTTAACGAGCACGTGCCACTATAGCAAATAATTTGGTTACGTCTTATGGCCCTGGTTTTTGATGGGTGATTTTCCATTTCAAAAATACGTCACGAGTTCGAATATGACGAAAAGAATTACAAATTTTCAAAAATAATAAGCACCTTTTATGAATGTTTTCAACGAATGAATAAAATTACCAGGGGAACTATATAATTGACAATAGGGAAAAAAAGAGGCAGGTTGAAAGAAACTTGGAGAGATAATTTGCGAGTGAGGAGTCGTTAGCTCCAATTCTTCTTCTCCAAAGAGCGTTATATATATTTCAGAGTGGACCTCATTTTGAATATTTGTATTTTATACCTCCCACCTGGTAGAATGGTTCCAGATCGTGAAACAAAAATATATAAAAATTTTAGCTCCCGAGGTTGAAAAAAAGTGGTGCCTCAAGGCGTTTGAAGTCCGCACATGCGGAAATTAGGATTACTTTATTTGACTATCGGCATTGCATAGAAATATGTATTCTCTCCTTCAACTCACTACTACAATCTAGAGAGGTGATTAGAAAATAAATCGGGGGGGATTGGAGAGGGTTTGAACATACCTCTTAAGGTAACTAAAAAATTATTATTTTAATTTGCTGAATATTAAAAAATTATTTATTTATTATATGATGAGTGGATGTAATCGAAAAGTGAATGATCTTTTAAAGAAAGACCTTCCCTGCTCCAACGCCTCCTCTATCATCAGTTTAAAAATTACAATTTTGCTGTAATTTTCAATAAAGCGGCGATTCGCTTTTAGTGAAGGGCGGGATGAAACTTGAGTGGAATTTTTTTTATAAAATGGAAAGGTAAGAACGGAAATTGCAAAAAATAATTCCCACCATACATGAATAAGGACTATACCCTCATATACTCGTCTCATAGCCGTACCCTTAATCCACCCCTTACAACCGTGACAGACTGTAAATGTGATGCCATCATGATTCAGGATGCAGCACCACTCTAGTTCCATCTATTTGCCATCAAACGGGAAATTTTTATAGCACATAGGACGTAATTAATTCATTGATTTTTCAACCATCTTCTATAATACTTGACGAGCAATTGCCTACAAGTAGCACCAGTGATATGCGAAACATTGCGCACACTATTCGCAGACACGTGTGTAGTGTGTACTTCGTTTTTCTGCTCGCTAATTTTAATGCTAATCGGTCGATGACCTCGGTGTGAAATTTTTCACTTGATTCGTTTTTACACTCTACACAGCCGAAGTACCTACTCGTATACTTCGCACACAGATTATACGGCAGTATACCAATATAAGTGTATATTTGCACGGTACATAATTCTTTCCAAGTCACCATCTGTATATACAAACTTGGAGAACACACACAAAATATATTCTCAAGTCAAGGTAAGTCGCGAGGATATCTTTTGTACAGTCGCAAAAGTTCACCAATAAATTATGAATTACGACTTAAATTTCCGAAAAATTTCGGTAATTCGTTGAAAGGGTTTACTCAATTCACACGCTGATATTGAAACAGACGAGCAAACTCTAAATTCAAATTCAGTTAAAGCAGAAAGGATGCCTGTATATCCACATCAAAAATACTGACGAACTAAAATCAACTACCTATAAAACAGAATTTTGGAAAACGAAAATAATTTTGGCCAAGATTTTACAAGAAGAAGTAGGCAATATTATTTTCTAAGGACATCTGCAGGAAGCAACCGAGGTACTTATTTAAAAAAAAAAACTGCATTTTGAATATACTCCAACTTAGAGCAAAATTTTGGACAAGTGAAAGCAAAATTAAAGGTGCAAGTGACCCAGATGTACGAGCTGGGCATTTGAAATAAATTCATTTTCCTCAGTCCTTTTTTACAATTGCTTGGAATCCATCTTCATTTTATTCTTTCGAACGACCCCATTTCATATTTTCGCACCCGACCCGTTGCTCCCACCGAAAAATAAAAACTGAACAAAACCTAGCCTTAACCAGTGATGTTAAATGCTCGAGCGTTTATTCCTGGCGAGCATGCTTAAGCATTTTTGAGCAATTTTGAGCATTTATATTTTTTTTGTAAAAAAATGAAATAAAAAAAATTTCTATTATAGATAAATTCTTTAATACGAGTATTTAACTAATTAAACTGAAAATGAGAAAATGCTTCAAGACATTGAAAGTATAAAATGTGATGTCACCAAGACTATATAATTTTTTTTACTTACCGTCGAATGGGGCGACTTTACACATTTTTTTATGTTTTTCAACTTTGTTTTTTAATAACTCCTCCAATTTTTAAGCTACTGAAGTGAATTTGGTTTTAAAATTTTGGTCCAACATTTCTCAACACATTTGTAAAAAAAAGTTTGAGTTTGCAGCCTTCCTTCTATTTTTTATGATTTTTCAAAAAATTTGTGTAAAGACACCCCTCAATGGGGCGAATTTACCCATCAATTTGTTACTGACGGGTTATTGATGGGTGGAAGGCAAAATTTGAGGATGTTTATACTGGGACATACGATTGGAAAGAAACTAGTCAAGTACAAACTTCAACCGTGTGAAACCGAACTGAATATTTAGAGTGATTGTATTTAAAAAGAAAAGACGAATTAGAAAAAGGAAAAAAACCATATCGCCGCTTTATTTTCTTGTTCTGTTACTGGGTGAAGTGAGGTAGGGGTGGCGATCTTTTTTTTCTTTTCCTCCTTCTACCTGCTTCTATCCAAATTGTATTTTGGTTTTAATTTTTGCCTGGCAATTTATTTATCGGGCTAAAACAAAGTGGGTAAAGTCACCCCGTTCGACGATATCAAAATTCAAAATAAACTTGATAATTTGATAAGAAATACCTAATAAATTAGTTTAAAAATGCTCAGAAAATGCTCCCCGAGCATTTATTCTAAGAGCATGCTGGAGCATTTGCTAAAAAATGCTCGAGCATTTCTGAAAGAGCATTTGCTCTTTGACATCATTGGCCTTGACTCTAACATAAAATGAACATTTCTCCAGCATCCATTATCCTATGGCTATGTCGCTTTTTTTTTTTTTAACCGACAATTAGCGCCACGCAGAATATACATATTTTTCACATAAATACGGGAAACCGATTAACTATCGCAGGCTGTCAAACGGTAACACACCGGTAAGTGCATTAATTTAGGTGCACATAATATACCCACCCGAGACGAAATGAAATGGGAGAGGAAAGAAGAATGTAAAATCATAATAATTTACAGTACGGTTCCAACTCGTTGATTGTCATTAAATTTTTAATTGGTCGCGTAAAATAAGCCTCTCATTTTGACGGCAGATAATTATAGCAAAGAAATCGTCTATACAATGAGGATGACGAGGGGACACGATTTCAGGCTCACAAGTTGGCCGAAAGAATAAACAGGCTCTGGTACTCTGTAAATGGAAGCCGAAGTGGGAGACTCAATAGCAGCAGGTGCGACGAGATTTCATCAGTCGGATAAAATAAACAAGAAGGCATATCTCATCGCGGCCTGCTCACCACAAATGTGAACTTCTGTCCACGCAGTAATTATCACCGTACACTTGAACATAATACAACTGTAATAGTTCCTCAAGTTCTTGCATTTTCCTACATTACATCCCCTCCAATTCCTTCCCAACCCTCTTGAGGTTTAATTCTTTCACTTTGAAGTTCGCACACATGGTAGAAATCAGCCTAGCGGAGGCTCAGCAGCTCCCCCGCTCCCACGTGCTGACATTTTTTTGCAGTGACCGGATGCGTGAGGGCGTGCGAAGCACACCGCTTTTTACGATGAAGCTCACGTTACCTATTCAGAGGACGGAATTTTTGACATTTCAATTTTCTGAAGAAAAAAAAAGGGCTGGCAGAAGAGGAATTTTAATTTTCCACAAAAAAGGGGCTGGCTTAATGGGAATTTGAATTTTCGTGAAAAAACAATCTGGCTTAATGGGAATAATTTCAGTTTACTGGGAAAAAGGGGCTGGCCTAATGGGAATTATATTGGCAGCTAGTAGATCATTACAAGGCTGATATATTGATGACGTCATCACGGGTTATTTAAGTCCCAATACAGGTATTCAGATTCAGATTCAGGCGTCATAATAACCCGTGATGACGTCATCAATATATCAGCCTTGTAATGATCTACTAGCTGCCAATATAATTCCCATTAGGCCAGCCCCTTTTTCCCAGTAAACTGAAATTATTCTGAATCTGAATACCTGTATTGGGACTTAATTTACATAATAACAAAATCGAGTATATTATATTTTTTAAACAGTACATTTTACCGTACGGTCCTTAGATAGGACCCGTTAGTCTCCTGGCCCGTACCGGGCAAAGGTTTTCCATAAGCTCTCATTATGACGCCATCGCCAGTTTATTATTGGCCATTTCATCAAATCAACAAACAAACAAATCTCATCTAATGCCACAAGGCATATTCATAACCATTTTTTTTAAATTATTGTGTGGGTTTCTGGGTGGGATGGGAATTAGGTACTATTGAAAATTTTCAGTTAGCTAGGAAAGTTTTTCAAGGAGGAAGGACACTGCAGCTATGAACAGGAAAGTTATAATAACAACTCTGGCCTCTTCAATCAATCACAAAGCCGTAACGAGGTGAGAGGAAGGCTGAGGAGTTCATTCCCTCCAGTAGTCGAGAAAAATTTTTTCTGAGAACGGCCAAACTTCAAACTAAAATTCTAAACAAATCAAAGCAAAAATCGGAAATTCTAAAAAGTTAGAAAAATTTTAGGTACCATAAACCAAATAATCAACGGGATAACTAGGTGGGCCCATTATACACAACGAATAATAGATTGGAAAGCATAAACTGAATAAGCACTGCCACATTAACCGAAATAAATACCAATTTTTATTACGCGAAGTCTCCCACATTTCTACAAATTTAAGTACAGATTATAGGTGTGTGCAACGGCTCAAAAGTTGGACATTTTTCGTCGACTTTGCTTCAAATGCTTTTTTCTTCGCTTGATTTTATTTTCGAAAAAGAAATTCACAGTACGTAGGTTGTATAAAGGGTAGAGCGTATTATAAAAATGTTCCCTAAATGTTTTGTACTTCTTTCATATAGTCGCTTATTTTTATCTCGCTTCTGTATAAATAAATGTTTTCGAAAAATCACGAGGGGAATTTTCCAGCAATATTTTTAACCGTTCCTTTCTGATTCGACATTTAAACATCACCTTTTTCGACTCGATAAAAAATTGAAATGTGTATTTTTTTCCCCCTTATCAGCGCTTTTCATCCGTAGACATACTACACATATTTATCAAATCTAAAAACGTTCTACATTCTTTGCACCGCTCATTCCTCCGAGGACACATTTTTGTCTTTATATTTTACCGGCGAAAAAATGTCCAACTTACTGGCCAAACAACCATTTTACCCCAGATATACACGCAGTCAACCCCTATATATACCATATACCGTAAGTGTACTATGTGCTGTCCTATAATGTCGAATTTTCTTGCCCTCCTCACCCCTTTATCGTCGTTCGTAATCCTCCACCCTTGCCACCTTTTCTTCGTCTGGCTTCTTCTACATTCGTAACACGACTATCTTGAAATGATGGGACGAGGAGGGGAGTGGATCGGATGGACGTTCACGTACTTTTCGCAAGACCTCCGGAAGAAATTTGCAGAAATTGTTTTTTCTGCGCTTCGGAGTTATATACAAAAAAAAAAAAGAAAACAAGTCGACCCAATATACCGAATAACTCTGTGCGTGTCCCTAGCGAGTTTTTATTAAATTTAGCGCAGAGCTGTCTCCTTGTTTTTATGTATTTCGCTGTGAAAGCGATACAGGGAAGAGCTGCGGGGGACTATGGTGGGGCAGGAAAAATAGCAGACGACAGAATTTTCAGTTGAGCCTACTTTTATAAGTAAAGAAGTTCCAATATATCGGGCTGAAGATCAGCTGGGAATGGGTTAGTTTCGAGTCACATCGATGGCTGCTCATCCATCTCACTCTCCTCTTTCTACATAATATTGATTGATATTTGTTGTCAGGTTGGCCTAAAATTGCTCATTCTAAATTGCCTTTTCTTCAAGCCACCTTATTCCATTCCTTGGCTCGCATCGACTGACGCGTGAGGTCGCGTGAATTTAATTCGATTTTCGTACCTCGAAAATGGATTTAAAATGTGTCATCGGCAAAGTCGCAGGCAAGGTGAAACCGAAAACCATACTGGATATCGCCTTTAATTTTTGAAATTGAACACATCTGCGGGATTAATAGAACGTAAAATCGACGCAGCTCTGCAAGTAACGAATTCTATGCAGCGACATTGAAGTCGAATCTCGTTATTGTCAATAGTCGAACGATGCACATAAGTCGAACAGCTTCATCAAATTGACTGAGAGCCAGTCGATTCCGAAGTGTAATTGAGATAAAGCCTTAGAAGCCAGGCGGTGTTAGTAACATTGCTGACAAAGCTTTAGTTGTCATAAAGTCTTGTGCTGCCAACTTCTTTATTATGAAAAATTTTTCCATATTTTTGTTAAAAATTCCATAATTGTTGGCTTCTAAGCGCCTCAATTGATTCTTTAATTCCCTACGTCACATAGTGTATACTCGTACCATGCGGCCTGCGCCAGGCAGAACAACAATTGCGGAGTTTAGTCGCATAACGCAACAAACGCCATTGAAAAAATGATAAAAAATCAACAAACCACTGTCCATAAAAGAAGAAGCAGTGCCTCCATTTTAATGCATAATGACTCGATCTTTTCCTGAGAGTTGACCGAATTATATTATTTCATCATAGTGATACTCCCCTTTCCTCTGATAGTCATTTGTGGAGGTTGAAAGAACTTATTATGAAAATGGCGTTTGTTGCGTTTTGCAGCTAAACTCTGCAATTTAGGTCTTCAGCCCTTAAATCGAATTTTCAATAATTTTCTAATGAAAATCATATTGTCGTGTGAAAATAGGACTGTTCTTTTTTCCACTGTTAAATTATTACGTCAGAGTTAAAGTATCTATTAACAGATACTGGAAAAAGACCCAAAATAACTACACATATACAGCACCGAAACCAGACACGTGCTCTGTAGTTTTAAGCTACTCAAGTCTACAAATAAAATATAATACACATTAATAACAAGATCAAAATATCAAATCTTCATCCTACTATACTATATTACATAATATTACAGTGAACGGGAAAATCATATTTCTCCATACCAATTCGCATATTCGACAAGTGAAAATTTATTTTTCTCCCGGTCGATAACTCAAATATATCATACATATTATATATTATTGTATGAAGTCCGTTTTGAAAAATTGTTTCTATTGTTGGGTGCGCGAAATTTATTTTCATTGTGGAAAGAAATGAATACAATTCACGCCGATAGGTACGTATGTATAACAAAACATGAAAAGCAGAAAAGCTTAGTAAAAATAAGAATAACACGTTAACCTGTATAATACGCAATTTTTATTTCGTATCCTGCAGCTTCGATATTTTTTCCTTGTGCTTTTCTTTTTTTTTCTTTCACGAATTTATTTCGCTCTGCTGTCCGCTTTCATACCCACCCCCACGTCACTAATGAGAAAAAGTCAATTGAGAAATGTTTCGCTATCGTCAATAAAAGCGAGAACATTCGAAAAAAAAAAACGTAGTATGTATAACAAATTACATAAATTGAAAAGGAATATAGAAAAACCACAAAAAAAAAAAAAAAAAAAAAAAGGGATAAATAAAAATATCTAAACCTTGCCATTACCCTCGTATAATCCATAATATTCTCAAGGCACGTGCCGAGAAATAATTACATAGCAGAAAATAAAAAAAAAAGAAGAGAAACAAATTATACATTATCTATAAATTTGACGCACAAAAAGTATTTTGACGTTAAAGAGTATAATTTACATTCAATTGTAAAGGATATTATATCAGTACGTAGGTATAGTACAAACTTGTGTGATGACATTCTTCTAGAGGGAAGACCTTAGTACAAAAATTTGCTAAATATTCATTTTTTTTTTTAGTGAGTATAAGAACTAACTAGTATCAGAAAATGAATTTATTTTAGGTGCTCAGCTCAGGAATATGGGTCACTATTATCAAAATGTCTTGTACATACATCACCCACAATATGTTCTCATCGAGCTCAGGGATTGGGTTTTCTGCTACCAGTCGCTGTCTCAATGTATGACTTAAGGTCAATCACCTATAGGTAACCTGAGAGACCATGAACATGACAAAACATGTTGTAGCGATTTCAAAACAGTAACAACTACTCTCAGGTATATTCGTGTTGATATCAATATAAAATATCGATATGTATATAGATTAATTTTTAAAAATCGAAATATCGATAGTATCGATGTTCATATTTCAACATCACTACTCTGGCAATCAGAATATATACCTCAAGTAACCGCTATACCTGATTTCTAGGTATTATATAAAATATGATTCTCTTTCACGACCTAATGATTATTCACAAAGCAATAAATACAAAATAGGTACATATTTCTTTGACCAATGAAAATTGGGAATAAGTCATAATCGGGACAAAACGCACACGCGTATATAATTATGCGATTGACAATGAACTTATTTTCATTTTGAATACCAGATCGAGGAAGGGTGGTCAACAGGACATTTTAAAATACCTCACACAAAATAATTATAATTCGAGCTGCATTAGAAGATATCGTACTAGAAAAGAATTTCAACCACGAAAAATTTCAAAAGTATTCTTTCGTTATTAGGGTGCTCGAAAGAATCTGTAATATACTTACAGTAAAATGAAACTTGAAACTCGTACATTTTCCACGGATAGATACCTATATAAAATCAATGATGACATTTCAATCCATTCGCCATTACAGAAGGGAAAAAATATTTGAAGCGTCAGCATCTGTACTATAGATATAACATTACCATCGAATTTCACACGCATTACCAAATCAGTTTTACTTTTTCAATTTTTTTTCCCGCACGTGAAACTCACATTTTTCCTATTTCGGTTTCGGATTTCTTTCAAATAATGAAAATGACTGTAAAGAAAAATTCTAGATTTTTTTTTGCTTTCCCAAACAAATTCAGTGAAGTGGTAAATACGTATATACTCGTATCTCATCCAATTTATGACTTTTTTTCAAATTTGTTTTTCTTTTTCGTTTTTTGTAAAGAATCCAATAGCTATAATAGCTACATCAGCCACATTCAACACCAATCAGTTTTATAACACACTAAATAAGGTTTATTCCTTAAAATGTTTATTTGTGACGAAATCTGAGAAAACATGCCTTGAAATGAAAGAGGTCGAAGTTAATTTTTTTCAATTTTTTTTTTCTCGACTATTATAGTCTATTACAAATAAATAAAAAATCCGTAAGTCAAAGTTTCAATTCTTTCACTCAAAACTTCGCTAAGATATTATGGTCCATCGAATTTGATAAAAATAGGAAAATATGAGATTTAAAAAAAAATACGCTCGTAAAGTTGGCGAAGTTTTCCCCTATTTGCACTCTATTCGCGCAATCTACGTGTTTCATTTTTTCTAATCAACATAGTAATGACTGAATAAGTATAAATACGTCCACATACCTTTGTAACACCTGCTTAGAGGCATTGGGCAAACATTCCGATATATATGATTACACAAAAGTTCTTAAGCTTATGAGGAACGAGTTTCTGTCAAAATCCAAAAATCAACTACATATTTTAACCTTCTAATGTTGTTTTTGGCTCAATTGAAAATTTTATATAAGGTTAGTTTACTCGCATCTCGTCACATTTAAGGAGTACAGAATTCATTAAATTCAAAAGTGAATCAACTCAGAAATAGTACGTGGACTATGTAAGAATTTTTTTGGCTGTTATCGGCCACTGATACAAATTTTTAGGTCAGTAATTAAAAAAAAAAATAAATAAATAAATAAAAGTTTATGATTCTCTAAGAGATTCTACCGATTCATATTTTAATGTATGGATTTCGTACTAATTTATTTAAAAATCTACTCTCACTATTTCTCATTTCATATATTTAAGGCAGATATTCCTGATATTGAGCCCAACCAGTGGCAGCAACTGGGTTCATGTCGACTTCTATTGAGGGTCATTTTAAGGGAGATAAATTCATACCCCACTAAAAAAAGCAGTAAAATGTCACAATATAAATACAGTATGAAAAACTAATAAGCAAGCGTAGACGAATTTATAGTAATTCTTTTTAAGCTTTTCTCATCAATATCAACAAAAACTGATTTTTATCGATCTAACACGCATCTTTTAAATACAATATTGTTGCTTTTCAAGATATTTTTCAACTTCTACAAAAAAAAAAAAAATACAACGTGCGTATTCGTCCTGTATAGGTACTGAACATGAAATTACCTCATCAGAATTTAATTATGTTGCGAAAACAATCATTATTCAAGCAACTATTTCCGAGAACACAATTTTTATGTCATTTTGTGACTTTCTTACCCACCGTGTAATTTTAGGAGTGTAACATTCTTATGAGAAATTTTCCAAGGATTTGGTATTTATTACATACCCTACGTCTTAAAAACAGTCGTTCCTGAAGCTCAGTTACATAAAAACCATGTCAATGCACGTTGGACGCTGGAAGTGATGGTAATTACGAGAAAGTACCATATAATTTTGTACGGAATAGTAGGCGTCGTATATATCCACCAAAGGTCATTAACATCTGAGCTATCTTGCGAATATGACCAAATCGTTTATAAATAACGTTTCATGTACAAACACACGGTAGCTCATAACTATTCATGCGTGTTTCATAAGTAAAACATACCGCCTCTAATATTACCGTTCTTAATTATCAATATACGACCTATTCAACTGTTATTTTCACAATATAGTGTGAAGTGCATTTTCTTTTTGTTCGCTAATTGATAACGTCCACAAGGAATTCTATAACCGTATTAAGTATTCAAATATGAAATAAAAATTACTTTCTACTGACAAGACTTGAAGCAGTCGATGATATATATGCTTGAGTTTTTAACCTCATATGTCAATGTCAAGAAAATCAATTCCCATTGTGGAAAAACAAGATATTGAATCAAATAATTTACAAAATATTACGCAACCTTAAAACCTCAATATCCCTAATAGTTGTTGGCCCAGACACATAAATCGTCAGTATAATATACTGTTTAATGAAGCAGCAATTACAGATGTTTAAAAATAATCATCTTATCGCAAGCTGATTACCATTAATTGTGCTACATTTTCGCAATAAGTTAAAACTTGATGTTTTAAAACTATAAGGATTGTGATTTACAAAAAGGTATCTTCATGCAGTTGGAAAACAGTATTTTGAGAAACAGGCTGAAAATGATCATAGATCAGGGCGAAAAATGACAAAATCATATGTTTCCATTAATTTCTTTTATGGTCGAAGTTTGCGACTAAACACACTAGTTTTGTTGCAAAACGCAACAAATCCAAACTAATTTGACACAAAATTCAATAAATTTCAAGTTTTCTGCCATAAAATTTACTAATATTTTTATTTTGTGTCTAAATACCATAAATCTCACCCATTCTGTAGCAAAACAAAAATCAAATTCATAATTTTTGGAACAAAATGAGATAAATTTATATGTTTAAAAAAATCAGAGCTAATGTGAACTATTTTTGGCTATTTTTTAGATTCGTAAATAATATTGTCTTCGTTAAAAACACAATATCAGAGCCACACAAGTTGAAATTCATTGAAATTTTAATTCCAAACTCATCAAAATGAAAAAAAAAATTCAAAAATTCAAACTGTGAAAACTTTACCATAACACCGAGTATGAACAGAAATTGATGAATTTTTAATCAAATTCATTGTTTGAAGATTATTTTTACTGCCCAAACACTGACACATGATGGCATGACCATGGAATGAGGTTTATAATCCTCAAAAGAAAATTAAGCTTATTTTTCTTGAAAAATATGCCCTTAAAGATGGATTTAGTTGCGTTTAGCAGCAAAATTCTATGGATTTGTTTCATTTCGCGGCAAAATAGATTTTCAAGGACTTAGAACGGCTCTTAGCAAGGTTTTTCTTGAAAATATCTGAACACATCAGTCGTTTCCTCGCTAAAAATCCTACAAGAAGCTATGGGCAACTCAAAATTTTTAAAAATGACGTTTGTTGCATTTTGCGGCTAAACTACTCAGTCCTCGATATTGATCTCAGTAAAAGATTCGGGAGGCGAACACCTATTTTTGACCTAGATTTTTTTAGAAAAGTAATATTACCCACCTTCCCGTCGCATACGACTATAGCCCTAAAGCTGTTCTATGCAGCCATCTTTCACCTATATTTATGATTCGAGTTCTTAAAATACGATTCGTCCGCACGGCGGCGGCGTCGAAGTAAATCGGAGAGACGACAACTAGCGCAGCGCTGAAAGAAAACATTGAGGTATCAAGAAGCGAATTAATTCGTTAATTAAAAGCACACTGCACCACTCAGAAATGCGCTATAATGTTCGGTTGCAGCCAAGACGACAAGCCACACATGTGTTTTTAATGCACGCATATAATATTAATTGCAAACTCGTCGTGCGACATCGAACAAACTGCAATATGTATATTTATGTTGTCTTGCGATGTTTTTCAAACTCCCCGCCCCTCCCTTCCCTTCCCTTTCCGGTTGAGAAGGTATAATTAAAGGCGAAGCGCTGCGGACATACACAGTTATACGAGAATAATAATTTCTCCGCCGTTAACGACCAAATTAATAACGCTCTGCCTTCAATTCTCTCATCGGCGGCGATAGAATTACCGGATTCGCTGGATGCCAGCCAAAGGTGGAAAAAAAAATTCAGCATAATCGAATTATTAGCAAAACGTAACGTCTTCGACTTGCCGCGGGTGTACGGAGACGAGCAACGAGCGGCGGAAAATTAAAATCGACAAAATGCGCAAATTAAAAGTTAGCGAATCCGGCAACTATTCACGCATAGCCAACCGATTAGCGCGCGCAGGGTGAGAGGAGCACAACATGCAGGCTTCGGCTGTCAGCCAGCTAGAAACTCATCTCGTCGGACCCACGATTTATGGCGCCAACCGACGATGTACCTACTCGCAAATGCGACAGTCGACTCACAAAAAGCAGCCAGCGCGATGCCACTTCGAATAAATTTTTATGAATTTTTTACTCGAATAGACACGATCGTAGAAAATGGCCATTCCCGGTTAGACACCCGTTTTGAATATAATTACTTGGAAGATAAAAATAATATAATATACGCGGAGGAGCGTACTTCCAAATTATGGATATGTTCATTTTTACATCGACGTTCGCAAATATTGGCCAGATAAACGCGTTTTTTTCAGCAGTGACAAGTCTCAAACTACCTATACAACGTGTGACCAGGAGATGTCCAAAGCAGAAAGGGGTTTTGGGGTAAAAATAAAACATTTTATCAATGTTGGAGTGGGGCCATCTCACTAGACTCCTACTCCAAAGTATTTACAAAAGTTACTATAATAAATCAAATAATGACAACTGCATTTAAGACTAAACATGATTTATTAGAGCTTCTATGCACACGTATGCCCATACCCTGGCTGTCTCACCAAGACCAGTATGAAAACTGTGAATTGGACAGAGGTTACTGGAAAGACGCAGTACAAAGAAACTACGCACTTTCTTTGTACAAACAAACAACTCTTACGTCATTCTATATGCCTGTAGCTCCACCCTCACTTCAGTGTTACCACGTAGGTATATTGACCTCACACAGTGCGTCCAATTCCAACAATCTACGTTCTAAAAAATAATGATTATAATATGGTAATTTTTTTTTTCACGATCTTCACCAACGCACCTGGAATGACTGAAAAATATCAATTAAATAAACCTCTAATGTTAGACTACTTTTCATTTTTTACCTTCAATGTAAAATTTTCTTTTACAACCCATGCAAGATCCCTTTCCACTTCGGACCTCTCCAGATGAAAAAGCGTACGAACATCGCAAGAATTTAGTTTTGGTTCAGGAGGTTTGAATTTACTGTTATACTATTTTCATTTTAAGATTGCAAAACTGGAACATGAAATGCACATTTATCAACGATATATGTACACTGAAAAAAAATTCGGTAGTATTTTTTACCATTTTTATGAGAAAACCGGGACAATTTGAGAATTATATAGTAGAAATTATTACTTACCATAAAAATAGTCAAATATATCATCTAAGATTAGATGGTACAAAGTACTACAACTGCTAAGAATATCTATGCAGTGAATCTTAAATTATTCCAGTTTTCCAATAAAAAATATTTAAAATTACTATTCATTTTTCTCACGATCAGTCTAATAAGTAGCGGTATCATTCAGTGCGATAGAATAATACAAAAAAGATGAATAAATAGAATCGGAAGCATAAGCATGTACATATTTTTGTTGAATGTGAACATAAGTAGGTAGTAGGTGTCACATATGATAACACTGTTCTTCAGTCCGGGTAAATTTATAGAGAATTTGTCTGAATTAACAGAACCCTTGAGAAAATTACTCAAAAAAGATGTCGTTTGGGAGTGGACTGAAGAACAGTGTTACCATATGTGACAGTAGGCACCTATAGTTGATCGTCATACGAGTAAAAATTTAAATTTCCAACGATAAACACAATGCGTAACAAAACTGAGCGAATAATTGGCTGTCGATTTGTCAATAAACTAAAAACTTTCTTGTTAATAATTATGAATAACTACCTTTTCCTCCCCCTTCTTTTCATCGCCTTACTAAAACGAAGGAAGTTTCGTTACTTTTACGACAAATAGACCAGATAGCTAGTCTTCTTCCCAAAGCCCCCAGCAAACTTCAATCTGTTTTTTAGCAGGCTCAAGGATGTATACTTTTCAAAATCTCCAACTTCACATATAAGTACAGTATAAAAGCAACAATTAATATTTCTTCCTTCCCTCAAACGATAACCGCATATACTTTAGCCACACTGATACCACTTTTTTCAGTTATTTGAAAGAAAAATACATGAAACTCATTATACCCAAGTGGATTTTCAAGTTTTAAGCAAATGAAGTAGCCCGCTTCTTCGCCCGCCCCATTTACAAAAAAAAAAACATAATATGTATTTATAAAACAAAACCGCATGTTAAAGGCGAAATATACGAAGTACGATCCGCATTTCCCAAGTTGAAAACCAGCCTCTAAATGTACAATTTTCTTCCGTTTTCTTCGCATATTTTTCCTGCTGAGTACAGAGTATTACCCGCAGCGATAAATAATAAATAGCCGAATAATTGAATAAATTCCATTCGACCAAACGAAAGGTTCAGAAGGCATGTTTACGCGCAAATATACAACGTAATCTGACGCAAGGCGATGCTCCTCTATAATAACCTAAACTGTAAATAAGGTACATATACGCGTCTTCATGGAACAATGAATTTGAATTTTAAATCGAGAAGTTCAACTGCGGGAATCAACATTATTCACCGAAAAGTTCGACAAGAATAAGACATTCATAACGTAGTTTTTTATTCAAAATACAAACATTTACTCGACACCTATATTATTGCGGCTGAACGTACGCATCGATTAAATGCTAATCGAATGTGGATATTGATACAGAATTCTTCGCACTAAACAATACAATCTAAGTTCGACCAGTGACCGCTGCGATTAGAAAATTAGCAAAATCTAGTAACAAATTATACAAATGTAGACGATAGTATAGACAACTCACAACACTTATTTCAGAATATAGGTGCGAGTACGCTGGCCTCGGAAACAATGAAACAACTTTTATCAGTCATCAGACCTATGAGAACAATAATTAACACTGGCGAGGTGAATGAAAGCAGAGAGCAACAGCCCTACAAAAGGACAATACAATTTTAGTAACGTCATAGAGCCCCTACAAGGAGGATCCCGCTTTTGAATAAAATAAAAATTGAAAGATATTTTGCTGTGAGAATGGCTTCCAAGCATAGTGACGTCTCTTCAACGTAATTATAAAAATAAGTATTTCATAATCGGGCAAATATTACTCTTAATTATTCTTTAATTGTAAAAACAAAACGAGAAATATTAGAATATGAATTTTTACATTTTTTTATTCGGAATTGAATGTCGAATCTAGTGATCCAAACAGCATCTCTCTATCTCAAAAACTGGACGTTTTTGAAGTTGAAAAAATGAAGAAATCTTATTTTTAGAAAAGGGACTTCCAAAATTAGGGAATTCATAATTATTTTGGAAAAATTATTATTTTAAAGTAAAACGCTGATTTTTGGTCATTTAAGCACACAGACTGATGAACTCGAAGTCCCCCATGTACTCTCTTAGCTTACAAGACACTATATCTGAGTAAAAAAAACAGAAAATACGATTAGCTATTTTTAAAATATTCAGCTCTACTTATCTAGACTCATGTGCGAAAAACTTAATTGACTACTGAGGAGTTCTAAAATGTTCTTTACACCTGTGTACTACTACGAACGTACAATTGCCATAAAAATTGAAAAAACTAAAATTTTGACTCAACAAACTCATTTTGAGCCATTCTGGAAAACAAAATTTCATCACCCAACGGTACATTTTCTCACATTTCGTCGCTATATATTTTATTGATTTTATTGAAAAAATAAGGGGGTATCCTCTAAATTAGAGATGACTCATAAGTTATTTTACGTCAGAAGTCTCCATATTATCATCAATCATGTATCAATTTTTTCGTGATTTTTTCCAATAGTTCTTGCAGTATACTACGTGAAAATAAAATCCAACAGAACCCAAATGTTATAAAAATTCGAATGAATCAAAGAATACAAACCCGGATTGGGAAACTCTGACTCATCACTACGAGTATATAACAGACCTATTATAAAATTTAGGTTAAATAAAAACCTGGAAAAGAGTAAAAATTAGGTCATCAAAGTTCACTATATATAATATATTTCTATAGTGTTAGCAACACTCTCGCGTCAAGATCAAAAAAATTTCGTTTTCATTCACCTTGCGCACGTTAAATGCGCATTCTTAGGCCGTGAAAAGAACTAAATTGTCAAATATAACCAGAACCTTTGGCAATGGCTCAAGATCAAACAGCATTTACAATGCGCAACGAGTGACCCGCATACGAATTTCTAAAACGACGACGCCATCAACTCGTATAACAATGAAAATATTTCTACTTTCGAGATGGCATTGTATTTTTATTTTTACACAGCCTATAAATTCGATTACTTCACCGAATCGAATCGGATGATATTATTTCAAAATCTTGACCAGTTCTAGTATAGAAAACACTGTCAAAAATGTCATATCCTATGAGGGTACGCAACTGCGCGGCACTAAGAAGCCAAAGGGTGAAAATAAAATTTTCAACCAAACGCAGTTATTATATCGACATCTTGAAGCGGAAAGATAGTAAGTCCGCATAATGTTCAGAAATAAGATTTTGGTTTTTTTAACTTTTCAAGGATCGTAAAATTTACTTTCTGTCATCACCAGCCTAAAAAAAAAGCATCCGTAGCTAATACTCGTAACAGCAAAAAGAAAAAAAAATCGTACATAACAATTCGTTTTTCTCAACAACTACTTTTTTTTATGTACCTCTTTTCTAGTCTAAGGTAACCGCATACCTCAACAAAAATGAGAGTTTCACTCTGGAAAGAACCTGTTTCCAGGATAAATACGTTTTCTTTCTTTCAATGGAAATAGATTTTTCTGAGCAAGACTGTAGAAGAGACGATTCAGTCTGCAGACTGATTGATTGTTCAGGAACAAGCTCTTTCGATACAAATTATGTTTGGAATTATAATAAATAAATTATGGTTTTCCTGAATTTTGAACGTTTTTTTCCCCCTACACAATTGGGGAGTACTCCATCTTAGGATACCAAATTCTGAATTATTATTAATTTAGTTATGTTTTTAGGAGAATAAATATGTTTATTCGTGTTCAGAAGAACCATTCCTTTTTGAGGGTTAAAACTCATACCAGACACTTCGAAGCATTTATCCGTGTTATAAATCACAATCTAAAGCTATATTTAAGGATTATTGACCAATGATTCGAAAAAAATAATTCTCACTTATAGCAACCTCCAGCACTATTCCCAGCAACCTTTTCACTGTTTTTCCTCTGATTTTCAATTCTTCCAAATAGCATCCATTCTTGTTCATTCTAACCTACCAATACATAATAATATGCAGCTATATTTTCCTTTTGGCAGGAAGCAGGAATGAAGTTTTCGTTCAATTTTTAAAGCCATATTCTTGCTCTATTCTTTATCTCATAATTTACATCTGTATTATAACGCTAAATGGCCTCAACATGAATTAAATTTTCTTCAGCAGTGTTTACGGTATTTACATAACTTTGATTCGACTAAACTATAATAAAACAAAAGTGAGTGAGAATACAGATAAGTTATTCGCTGAAATGAGCAAATGGGCGCAGAAACAAACTGTCACAATTTAATAACCTTCGACATCACGTGAACTTTCTTATCATAAGGGCATGAAAAAAAAAACGTTCATGACCCACGGACACATACCATTGAACTAGTTTTCTTTATTTATTTTACGCTGTTTCGAATTCAACGAGAATATAAAGACGAATGAAATAAGAAAGTTTTGATTATGCAATCTGTAATAAGTAGAACTTGGGCATGCAACGGAGTATACCAACATAATAATGTTCGCCTTTTATATTGTCAACTTCACTTTTCATCTCTTCCAACGAGAATTACTTTCGTTATGCGACCTCTCAATCCACTTTTCTACTCGCTCCCATCATCTCGACTTTAGTTACAGGAAAAAAGAAGATTAACGTAGATATATGGGGGGGGAGGAGGAATTGGAAACGAAACGTGCCTACTATGCTACCATTGTTATGGTTCCTCAGTAGATTAGCTACCTTTGACACCTACTTTTTTCTTCTTGTTTTTTTTTCTTCTTTTCAACAGCCAGCTCAGTAGCAGCATCATACATCTCACTAGTTAACTGACCTTGCTCGTTGTCGTTTCAAGAAAATCTTTTTTTTTTAACCCATTAATTTATACCGAAATTCAATCATGACGAATTAGCGTAACCGAGTTACCATTTTTATCGAAGACAGCGAGTGTGCAGGATACCTGGATTCCACCCCTCCACCTGACCTACCACTCAAGCTACCTTTCTGCCCCTCGATGGTGTAGAGGCAGGAAAAGAGTTGAGAATTTTCACGGTTTCCCAAACGAATTTCGACGAGGGCAACAGCGGCAAAAAAGCGGTCCATGAAGGGGGGAGGAGGGAGGGAAAGTGTTCGGAAGAATGACTGAGAATTACTAGGTTTCGAGTGGAATTTCGGGTATATAGAGGTACACAGCAAGTACCTACTTCATTAATTCCTTCCACTCGATAGCAGCCACTTTTTTCGATCATTGAGCTTATTTTTGAGGGACTAAACGAACTGGTAGTATACTTTGCGTCGGTTTCTACAATCTATAATACTCGTAATTTTCTAAGGGTAACATATTGTGTAAAAAATTACGTACTCATATTTTTCAGTAGGTATATGTAAAAAATGTCACACATATCAATACTTCCCAAATTAGTATAGGTACTTAAACATTACAGGTAACGTGTAAAATGACACATGAACATAATCGAAAATTTTATTAGCGTGTAATTTTCAACACGCGTTCCCAGATTTCTAAAAAACAAAAATACTTTGTTTCGGAAATCCTGACAATTTTGCTGATGTGTAATTTTTTACACATTGCATGGTTACTTCTCTTTCATGAAATGGCTCATGAATCTTATAACTCTCAACTAAAGGAACAATTCATTTTTTCAAATTTGTTGAAAACTTCTACTCAACACTAGAAATACCAGGTTTTACTCGTTTATTCAAAGGACCAGGTGGTGTCATATATGACACCACAAGAGTAACCTCAAAGGACCAGGTGGCCTCTTATGATACAAGTCGAGGGTTCTCAAAATATTGGTCCTTAGAGAAGCCATCTCAAAATTTTGAGTGGTGTCGTATATGACACTACCTGGTACTTCTAGTGTTGAATCGACTTTAGGATACATTAGGAGCGATGAGTAGTATACTAGTATCAATTACTGAATAGTATAGGAAGTAACTTTTCTTCTCAAAGATATGAAAAGTAGTCCAGAACGATATTCCAACTACAAATCTTCAGCTGTTTTTGTGTAGGTAGTACTCGAAAGTAGTGAAAACTACAGAAATTTTTTTCCGAGTAGAAAAGTGCAGATATGTCATAGCAATTCTGTACTTATTTATGGTGGTTCTCAAATTTACTACACAAGTATTTTTCCATTAGTCCATATTAGAGTATTATTATACGTCCTTTCTCTAAACTGCGATGTAGATAATTTATGTTGAAAATAAAATTGATAGGTACAAGCATTCAGTCATTTAGCTGCAATATATTCTATGTACGTGCTTTGTTGCACTTTATAAATGCTTGCTGGTTTTATAAGTCTCGGGTACCATAGTTACAAAATAAGAAATTATCAAAAGGAAAAAAACGAAAACAGAAGCTGTATACATCGCCTGTTGAATTCAGCAGTTTTGGTCGTAAGTGCTCAACATAAAAACCTAATTATTTTCACACTGGAAAACTGGACGTTGGAGACTAACCTCGCTGTGTAGTGTGCACTCATAGTTATTTTGAAACCGGGTTACAGAACATTAAAAGGCCATTGTTTGAAAATAATGCATAGAAAGAGAAGAAAAATCAGCAAGTAATAAAGCAAAAATTAATGATCCGCACACGCTTCGACCAATAATCACAGTAATTAAAGTAAAAACACAAGTTCGTCGGCACTCGTTTCAATTTTGATCGTCAGCTGAGATGATGACTAAGTCATTTTCAACATCCGAGAGAGAGCTCGTAAAAACAGTGACCATTTTCATTATGAAGTCCTCATACAAGTAAATTATTCGCAAAAGCTAAGTTCGAAATTAGCTTCCCAATGGACACTTCAACTAGTAAGTAATTTTTAGGAGGCTTTCAAGTGGTGTTCATATACCTACATGAATTGTTGGGCGTTCAAGTCACATATAAATATTAAAAATTTACGTCTTGCTTTCCAGAATTTAAAAAAGGAATTCAATCCAGGAACACGTCGCCAGATATTAGTAAAAATCGCTGGAGGTTCACAACTTTCAACATGCAACCCGTATTAAATGAGAATTGTTCATCAAAATCTATAAATAAAGGTTGTCTCAAGACATAATTTTCAACCATATTTCATATAGTTTGTATTAATAGAAGCAAAACTTGTAGGGCATAATTTGATATCTGGAAAGAATACTTTTTACATGGGAAAAATCGATACTATCTCAATCAAAATCCAACGAGTAGGATTTTCAATTTTTTGCATTCATTCTTCTTCAACTTCAACTCAGAGTGTTCAAAATTGTACATTATTAGAGTTTTTCTACGAATTCTAAATGCTTGGATCACCCTTGTTAAATAGTACATCGAATTAGTAGAGATCTAATGGGTATTCTATTCAGTCGATTACAGTACCCTAGAGACCTCCTCTTGCCCACCGTCTTCACAACTATTTATAGTTTTCCACAGGCACTTTTACCTTGCTGGTTATTCTTACTCTAGCTTAAATAAGCCACCCTATATAAATCTATGCAGGCAGAGCAGACTACCTTCGTGTCCTTGTAGGGAAAAGGTTTGCTAATAGGAGTGTATCCATGAGAAACAATTTCACTTATCATCATTTTAAAAGAGGATAAACCTCTCCTAAGTTGCTTGCTACCTCGATTAACCCAAAAGTACTGCAACGACGAAATGAGTCTTGAAATTTTCAGACCACACTGTATACAATGATGGAATTGGACGAAATATGCAAAATCATTTATGCACAATCGAAAAATAACGTCGAAATATTCGTAGGGCAACCATACCGACGAAATACAATGAAAAAAGTGATCGCTACAAAGAGAGAAAGAAAAAATAAGTAAAAAGAGGCCGAGGTCGATTAATTAATTAGAAGAGAGAGAGAGAGAGAGAGAGAGAGAAATGAGCAAGAAGCAAAGAGCAATACATTTCAGCATTCAACGACAGCACGTACTCGACGGATTTTAAATAAACGAAATGTTGCCAAACTGTAAATTAAAAACATTCATAAAGAAAAAAAAATTTTTCAACAAAAAATTGCTGTGAGCATGAACAAGCCTTCTTATTAATCCACACTTTTAATTATTGAATTTAATTAATTATTAAAAAAGGAAAAAATGAACAAGAGGATACAATTTTTAGAAAAACCTCAAAAGGAATTCAAACAAAAAAAAATTTGAAAAATCAAATAAAAATCTGACGTACAAAAAGTACAGAGAGAGAGGAACTTTAGCACCTAAATTAATAAATTATGTGCTTGACACAGAACACGAAAAACTTAGAAACGCTTCATTTCTAAGAAACGTAAATAATTTTTCTTTTGAACTATTCTTTTTTTTTTTTTCAGCATAATTATTATGATTTACGATTTGTTAAACGAAAAATGACGGCGCTTCCTACCAAAAGTAAACATATATTATTATGAGCTTCCCATTGGGATGGCGCTTAATATACCTAATTCTGCAGAGTAAAACGTAAATTAATTTATTAAAAATCGTTGGTCAATTTATTTTTCACCAAGCACTAAGGCCGAATATAAGATAAAAGCAACACAATTATGATTACTTTAATTAAAAAATAATAATAACATTTACGTATGCAGTGTCTTGTAGTGAGATTATTCGTGTACATAATGCCTCCGCAAATATTTCTCTGATAATTTCATAAGCTTTTATATTACGCTTGAAATAAAAATAACAAGTGGCGCTGGCGAAAATGTTGTGGTCTTTGAAAGAAAATATGGCAATTTACGAGTTGAATAGCTATAAGATTACAATTGACCCTGTTGATCCTGTATCAGGGAAAAAACTGACACTTTGAAGTAAACCATCCTATTGACCCTCCATTAATCCGTTCATTTATTTACAATTAATTTAAAATTATAGGTAGTTATTCTTGTAATTTTGCTTTTTTTCTTTCAAATTCTTTAAAATTTTCTCATCTCGCATTCCTCTTCAACCTCAGATAATGGGTGATTTTTTCATGCTTTCATTTTCAACGACAGATTACGAGACAAAGTTGGTGAAAAAAAGTACGAGTTTCAAAAAGTAAAAATAAACGTCAACAAATCTCGCCACTAGGCACTATTAGAGACGATAGTCTCAGACTCTCGGTAGTCAAAACAAATTCTATAGCCACGATAAAGAGTCGAAGTGAAACGGACCTATGTGTATACACAATAGAGCAAGTTTATGAGACGAAAGGTAAATCTATCAGAAAAGAAAATAGTAGAAACAAAAAAAAAAACGACAAATTTAATGTAACACATAATGAGAGCCTGAGAACTTATTCCCATAAACAAAACAGGGTAAAATTCGAGGGAAAAAATAAAAATACTGAAATACAAACGGCGTTGGTGCAAGTTCAGCTAGAAAAGACATTAACAACTTGGCAGTTCTATGCAAATCTTTATACTACTTTTCCTTGCACTCTTCTCTCGGCTGACTTTTAGACGGACATACTTATGGATGTACGAATACCACCGAACATTTTCAATACAATTCACGGCGATTTGTAATAAATCTTTGTAAGGTGTATTGTTCACTATACAAAGGTTTAAGAATAAAATACACTCTATTTTTCTGTACACAATAGTTAAACACGCGCGAAACCCAGGATGCCAACTGCAGAGATTAACACTAGAAGTACCAGGTGGCGTCATATCCGACGCTACTCGAAATTTTGAGATGGATTTTTCAAAGGACCAATATTTTGAGAACCCCTGACTTGTGTCATACGACGTCACCTGGTCTTTTGAGGTTATTCTTGTGGTGTCATATATGACGCCAACTGGTCCTTCGAGTAATCGAGTAAAACCTGATTTTACTAGTGTTAATCTCTGAAACCAGGGATTTTTCACAGTCTCCAAAAATGTGAGCGATAAGATCAGGGATTTGTAGTAATTCCACAGATTTTTATAACTTTCAAGGATTTCATGGATTTTTTAGAAATTTCAGTGATTTTTTCCTCGATTTCCACATTACTCGTATTATCCAACCTTTTTTCACTATAAATTTAATTCTTATAAAAAGGCTAAGAGCGTCCAGCCTTTTTTTTTTTTTTTTTAGCAGACGGTTATACAGGGATTTTTTGTACCTGTAGGCATTTTTAACAATTTCAGTTGGCAACACTGCGAAACACCGCGCAAGTACCAGAAAAAAATTTCAGATACTCAAAATAATTTGACAGTACAACGTATACCCTAGGGTGAAATGAATATTCTCGTATGCTGTAGTTCGAGTTGGAAGATAAATCTCTCCCCTTCGCCGCCAAAATTTTCAATCTTCTCTCTCAGAATGAGAATACCAATCCGTGTGTAATTCAACGTTTTTGTCTTATTAATAAGAGAATAAAAAGATGATAGTAATATACAGCATTCGGCATGCAAGGGCGCCTACTATAATGACTATTATAATCAGTAATAACAGCATCGTCGTCGCCGTTAATGATAATCGAGCTGTATAGGAAGGTGAGGGTGGAGGGGGGTTGCGTTACCGCAGACAATATTCACTCGCCGCGGAAAGCTAAACGGGGAACCTGCTTTTCACTAAATGAAATCGAATACAAAGAGCGAGAGAGAAAGACAGGAGAGAGAGGGGGGGAAGAGACGTAGATCGGATAGGTAACCATGGAAAAAAAAAAAAAAAGACGGATAGATAAAAAAAAAATACAAGGTTCAACATCAGCGGAAAAAAAACCACACAGTAATGAACTAATTATCCAAAAAAGAAACACGTGAGGAAGTATTCTTGGTTCACTGTTGCAGTATTGTTTGAAGGCAAAGAGGTAGATGAAAGGGTTAAGGGCGGAGGAAAGTACACAAGCCAAAAAACGTATATACGGAGCGAGTATGAAAACATCGACAAAAAGGGCACAGTTCACACTTCACACATATACTGTATGTACATACATGTACCTAACGAAGTACCTCTCGTCGAACAATATCATGAAAAGGAAACTAATATTTTTAGTTGCCTTTTGAGCTATTGATTTGTAGAGAGAAGACATGACTAGCATGTTTGAAAGTGGAAAAGTTGAATACATAAACGAATTTAAGGATTTAAAAATCGACTATCATTTGCTATTCATAAAAACACTATTCGCCGACAAGGGAGAAACATTTTATGATTTTGTCGTTTCTGAACGCGCAAGGGGTTTAGAATAGATTTCTTGGGATAAATGTATGTATTAGAGGATTGAAAATACAGCTGAAATTCACTGCATGAAAATTAAAGTCAAATCTGATAAGAAGTCAAAAAACAGCATATTACAAGCAAAGGGTGGGAAAGATAATGAGGTTAGGAATAGGTAAACCTAGCCATTGATAAAATCATGAAAAATTGTTGCGAAATGTACTTAAATGGAAGTACCTCTACCTACACAAAAAAATTTAGCTCTATCCCATCATTAAGAGTTATTGCAGAAATAACTTGGGTTTTTGTGGGCTGCGATACCATTACATACATTTAATCCTACATAATAAATGCTACCTCAAGTCAAAATCATTCTCAAAGCTTCTTTAATGATTCCATTGAGCTGAAATTTTTTTTTGTACTTTTATATTATAATCCTTAAGGGTGTAGTCTACCTTTGCTTTTTTCGCGGGCTCCACATTCTTTTTACAAAATCGAAAACTGAAAAAATTTCAAAAATACGTGATACATTTTGATAATCACTATTCGCTGATGTAGAAGAAATTGGTAAAATTATTGAATAAATGGTAAAAAAAAAAAAATGATTTTGAAGAGCTACAAATTTTTCCAACTATAGTAGGATATAACTATATTTTCCTCTCTTCCTATAATTGGTTAATTTATTAGTCGGTACCTCAAAATTCAAATCAATGTCGGCTAACATTCTCTATTTCTTGAATTCTGAACCAACTAATATTTGCGTAGTTTACATTTAAGTTACAAGACAGCCCAACGATGGATCATTAAATTAACATGCATGCAGTGAAATTGCGAAATAATACCAGACCAATTCTTCGAACAAGACTCGAAATCGTTGTAACTGAAAAAAACACTAGGTAGCGTAAAAAACTGGAATCCTAAATCGTCATCTTTTCACTCACACCATTATTCGTTCTTGATCGTGCGATTAAAATCTAAAGATCGCACTCACTTTTTGCATAGTATACTCGTACGTTAGGAAGTGATCATGCTATAGGTAGACATGCAAACGGAAATCCACCTTACGTAATTTACACGTAATCTTGCATAAACGCTCACTCTCTCTCTCTCTCTCTCAAGCTGTATTCATGAACAAATTTCCAAGTTCACCGAATAGCGCAAGGTAAAGAGTGAAACCCAGAACATATAAAAAAAAAGAAAAAAAAAGTTATGAATGTACTTTGTTTTAGAAATAAATAATATTGTAGAATTGATATTGTACAACCCCCGCAAACCAGAAATAATCAAACAAACGGACGCTCAGGTTCGTAGCCAGGATGGGGCTACGTGGGACTGAGGTTCGCTTAGAACTCCCCTTTCGTTGAGTTCTTTATTGTAGACATTCTCAACATTTCGATGTAGTACTTTTTACTACTGTATCTTCTAAAATACGTTTTACTATTTTTTTGCAGTAATTTCTGTTCCAATAAATCTTGAATGGTCCCTCTTTTCTTCTTTAAAATTTTCAAAGGTACTCTTGAATATCTTTCAATGCAGGATCACTGCTGCTAATGCGTCTTACATTTACGTCACCATAGATGTGCTTCTATTAAGCTCAGGGATCAGGGATGGGGAATTTTTAATCTACAAATCTCAATATGATTCTGTGACCCAAGTAACCCCAAAGTACCATGAACAATAAAATATACAGACACTCGCTATTTTTTCAACAACAATTATCAGCTGTTAATCAAAATTTACCTCAAGTAACAACCTAATCTGATTTATGCAACATTATTATTACTAAGTAATAAAAGTTGATTTGATTACTATATTGTTATTGGTATAAGATGGAAGAAATTTTTCGCCTAGTATCCAGAGATCGAACCTTATATCCCTCAAGTAGTTCACACATTAGCTCAGGATATAGTAGGTACTAGAATTACTTTTTGTATAAAAATCGTACAAGTTTTCCTAAACTTTACTCAAATGTGCTCTTTCAGAGGTTAATTACCACTTCTTATCAATACAAATTAAGAATAAATCACTCAGTTATGGTCCAAATCGATTCGTCTGGGATGCGATTGTTTACTCAGAAACACTCCTTCCGCCAGCTGATTTTTGCAACCTCAACCAGTATAGGCAAATCAAAATAAAGTTTAAAAAAAAATTATTTTCAAATAGGTACCCACTCATTTTTGCGTGATTTTTCGACGTCACCAATTCCATTTAACGCCCGCACAGTGTGCTACAAGATAATTACCCCATTATATTCACGGTACCGAGTTTGAGATGAGAGACAGAGAGTAAAAAAAAAAAAAGTAATAACCACAATAATGGTAGTGCACACAGGAAACCATTCAAGTTAAAGGAAGGAGCGGGAGGTAAAATAGATAAAAGATGGAAAGAGACGCAATCATTTTTTTTTTTACACCAGTGTGCGGGTACCCAGTCTTTCTTTTTCTTCCTTTTTTGAAACAACAATATTTTTAATTATCCCAGATTATTGACTCGATTATTATCGTGACAGGTTTATTAGCACGGTTTTTTCTACTTTTTTTTTTTTTGCTTTTGAATAAGGTATCACAAACTATACGACTGTTATAATTATTATAATAAAACCAGTTAATGATCGTTTATTAACGAGCGACATAATAAATTTCGTCACTGAAATGCGAGAAAATTAGGTGAATAAAAAAGGAGAAGGCAGCTACGAGTGAAAACGGGAGCATCGAATGCAGTGAAGACAATAGCTGATATCGCGTAAGAGAGTGAAAAATATTATGGCATTCGAAGCATCATCTTTTCACCTCGCCCCCTCCCGCCTTAGTGCAGTATATATTTTCAGTAGTCAGTGCTGTAAGAGAATATGTCAGTCAGTAAAATAATACAGCATAGAAAAATGGTGGAAAAAATAAGGACACGAGAAAATAACGAATGGACACGACAATATGGCAGTACGAGATGACTGTGTAAATCTTTTTTTTTTTTTTCATGGTTTCTTTTTTTCTTCTTTTTTCCCTTCTAATGATACTCCACGATAATACTACACGTCTGTCTCAAGTTTTGTAATCGATTTTCATGCAATACAAAAATAGCAATACACGGTGTTAATCAACTTTTTTTCTTTACCTTACCTACAAAGTATTATCTACTCAATTGTAACGAGATATCCTCTCATCCGCAACCAGACACTGCATGAAATTACTAGTTGGAATAATATGTATACTACATTTCAGCATGAGTCATAATAATTTTTCACGTAGTTCGTATACGGCATTGCTTACCTGTAACACAAAGAAGAGAAAGAACAAAATCAGATAATGGCCATGTAGGTATATTTTGAATACATCAGACAAAAATTCAATACTAATCTAAGAATTTTATAATTGACTTGCTTTTTCAGGGCGTTTGACAAAATTGAAAAAAAAAAAAATTCACATAAATTTTTGAATAATATTTTTTACGTGATTTTCCGCCCTCCCAAACGAGTCATCCCTCTCAGAGATAACAAATTTACAAAAACAAGAAAAAAATAACTGTATATTGGGTACAATGGATAACATTTTATGTCGACCAAATTTTTGAAAATCAAAAGAAAAATAATCTACGAATGAAAATAAAAATTGAGTCAAAATACACAATAATAATCTCGTGGAGAATCAATAGAAAACCCCAAATGAAAAATTAGAAAAGAAGTAAGTATATCAGGTGATTTTTCGAGGACTTTTATTCTCTAGCGAGAGTTGAGCAGGACATGGAATACATTTCACATGACAAGGGAGTTTTTAAAATCAATTTTGAATGCTTGTAAACAGCCTCGTTACGTCAATTAATATTAAACAAATCCAGCGAGCATTTCACTTGAGCAATCACAAAGTACTCTAGAGACCAATACTTGACAGTTCTTTCAGGACTTGAAATCGTCTTAACGCAAATGCTCCATCAGGCATACAATATAATATGTACTATATTGTGAAATCTAGAATACTTTTTGGACAACTTGCAGATAATTACAATACCGAGGTTTACCAACTTTCAGATTTTTCCAAAAGCAAAAATAAATTCCAGCGAAACAAATACTCATAGTGGATTTTTTTCCCCTATTTCAAATTACAAAAAGTTCGAATACGCAGCACGAGAGGAGAGTAGAAAAACATGTTCGAGATGATGAAGTGACACTCAGAAATGGCAAGGCAGACATCAAATTATGACACCAAATTCGTCGAAGTTGTGGAAGATCGCATATATTCAGCAAAGGCACTACTTATACGAAAAAATACGATGCGACTGTCAGACAAATGTCAAATGTCAAAAACCCTCAAAGAGTTTATACGACGTAAAACGAACGCATGAATTTTCCCATGGGACATAATTTCGATTTCTAGAGGGTATAAGTAAATTTCAATAACATATTATTAATAATATTCACAGTAATATTAACAATCATACCTAAAATAAACATTAATACATGTAAGTTCCAAATGCTATCTCAAATCAAATTAATAACTCAATCATGCAAACAAATGAAATGGGAATTATGTTTGGACGATGCTCATGAGTTCTTTTACTCACTGAAGAGAAATTAATAGTATTATAATTACAAACAGAATAGCCACTTTTCTCAGAAAATTATCATAATTGTACATTATTATATTATATTACTATTTTTGTAGTAATTTCTGCTGCAAATCTTCAATTGTCCCAGTTTTCCTATTTAAACTACAGAAATTAGAACCTAAATTTTTTTCAATGCTTTAGTTGATATAATTATGAAGTTCTCAAGTTCAACGTACATCGCTGAGAAAATAAATGATTTCGAGATTGAGGAGTTATGGACGAACAAGAAAGGGCATAAAACATGAAAGTGCTTTTTCTTACTCCTGTAAAATTTTAAAAATTAGACTTGCCCTTTTCTTGATAGCACTTAGGTTATTATTTGCTTTAGAACTGAGAAAAGAACGATTTATTCTCAACAATGATCGAAAAATTAATTTTTCGTATGAATTTTTGCGTTCGAATAATTCACAATAATAATTTCCATGAGAAATGGTAAGGAACTTTTCTGATTTTCTATACAGGTATTCCGTTATATTGATAACATGATTATTAATTCCCCAGTTTTCTTCGAGTTGATCCGTCATAATACCTGCTAAAACTATGTACCTCGATAATCCTTCAGACTGACGTCGATGGTCATCATTAAAATTATTTCATCCGATTGTTCACTACCCGTTCTTCCCAAAGCCTTCTACTCGATGTTATAAAATTTTAATTCGTTCTAAAACCGTGTAATCGATTTTCCTCGAATCGTTCTAACATTATGGAGAACGAAATAAAACTCGATTGGTTCGACTGGCTGCACTTTGTTGGTATAGATAGTAGATTTTGTGTAGAAGGTAAAGTGTTGCAGTAAAACATCGTTCTGTTTTTTCAAGGAAACACAAATAGAAGCTTTGTCCATTAACTTATAACTTGATGTGTCAACAGGTAATTTACCCAATATCCCACCCAAAAGGTCAGCAACCCTAGACACTTCGCTTTCGGTATTACGGATTCACGAATGCATTTGTAAAAGGATCTCGAGGCAGATGACTGACGGGAATCTTTTTCCTTTTAAGAGATTATTTGTACCTTCTTCAAAGTTGTAAAAGGTGTCACTTTCATTTTCATATCGCCAGTGCAAGTTCAAAACCTGCTCACTTCAAGCAGCCGTTAGCCTCAATCAACAGTAAAATTTTTCAGTCACTCCGCCTCCATTTCATTCTGTAATTATATTTGTAAAAATTGCATCCATCCAAAGAGTTTTACAACGAAATATGGTGCGTCAACTATACACAAAGACACAGCACTTTATAATTTGAAAATACTTGTTTCCCCATAGGTATTTCCATTTAAAAGGCGTTATATTTTTACGAGTTTCTTAGTCGCCGATTACGTCATGGCGATAGCAGAGCTGAAGAGGAGGGCAAATTGAATATCGTCTGTAGATGGTAAAATACAGACTTGAAAATACTAAATTAATGGTACCTTATCAAATATTTTGTGAGACTGGCTAATTATCACCCTTTTCGAAATGAAGGACTCGAGTCAGCAACTAAAACTCTTGCGATAACAGCATTTTAAATTTCACTTCTTTTCACACTTTCCTGTAAAAATGTATTGAGTTAAAAAAGCAAACCAAGATATCATAATTTTTCAGGACACCTCCGCCGAGAAAATTTCAATTTCAATAATATGAAATGTGAAGTTATCGCAATATTCTCTATTTATCGTGCAAATTTTTTGGGCCAGTCACAGAAATTAATCCACATCGTTTTATTTTATCGTAAACGATCTGCATATTGTTGCAGATCCCATCATGGCAGGAGTCATATTTTTTTAATTAGAAATTTTTCAATAGTTGTGGTTCAAATTAGTACATCGTTTCGACCCGCATATTGGAGGATGCAACTGTTTAACAAATTTTCGCCGCTTACTCTGAAAGACGCTTCAGCAAGATAGGTACGAGTATAAAATGCCTGCGTGAGTTTCACACTGACGTTTGGATTGCAGTTTTCCTTCACTCTACGGTCGTTAAATGGAGTAAGAAGTCGGGCAGCGAAACTGCTGCCCGCATATAAATGCTCACCAGGAACCGATAATCTCAGCGTCAATACTTTGTGGGGATTTTTCAAGGACTGCGTTTGCCACCGATCATGTATCGATACAAATTTTGTACTTTATAAAGCAGCAGAGACACTACCAATTCCACGTCACACAATTTTACACCGAACAAAACGATAATTACTTTTCCCAAGGTTCTAACCTTATTCGAATCGATTTAATCAAAATTGTCATCAACGAGTGTGTGACTGTGGAGTGCGTTATAATGGTCATACCGTTCTGAATTTCCAAGTCAGTAGAGACATATTATCAACTTCGGTATTCAGGGAAGGAGGAAATTATGTTACAAGGAATAAAACACATCACGTGGGCCACATATTATAATCCTACAGTACGATATAGGGCAAGGGTTGAAACTGGAATTCTGTAAAAGATTTAATTTGCACAGTAAAAATGTAGTCTAAAGGTAAACTTGGGATTATCGTTTAGAGTGACCTTATAGTTAATTTAACGGATAATGATCATGTTCAATAATCAATCTTTTCCAAGCGGCGATTCAGTATCATTTATCATACGACGCAATCACAATCATGCATGTACTGGTTCTTTTTTTTTTTGTTATTTATTTTATTACATGGCACGCCTTTTCAGCATTTTATTCAATCATAGTGTGCTAGCAAATTACGACCTATGCCTGCAGTATCTCAAAATATACGCAAAATTAACACGGCTACTTCACAGTTATGTCCACCGAACAGAGGCGCAGCCAAAATTTTCGCAAAATTTTAGTCTACTTGGAAGATGAATGTAAGACTCAACTCCTCCCTCAGCAAATTTCTGGCTGAGCCACTGTCTCAGAAATACATTTCAAATAAAACCACATGAAGAAATACCCCTGGACAATAAAGGGTGTCAAGTGATATTCCCGCTTGCGAAACTTGATAATATATTATTTGAAAACAAAGAAGAATTAATAAATAATTTCTTGAGAAAATGTTTTTAGGTAAATACGAGTATATTTCTATATTACCTAAGAAGGGTAATAACCAAATTGAGTATCCTTTCTCAACTAGTAGGCTGGATATCTCACCAGCACTGGTTTATCTGCGTTTAAGGTGCAGCAGATAAACTCCCAGGTAACCATGGTCATCTGCGGGTAGCTGTCACAGCAGAATCACAGTGAGATGTGTTGTAAACACATCGAACGTTTTATTTTCCATTTCATGAACTTGGCGAACTTTCTTAGTTGCCAGTTTCTCAAAAACGCAACCAAACGGTTTTGAGAGTCGTTAAAAACGCACTGCGTTTATCAGTGAGTTTTCAGGACCGATTGGTTTACAACTGTGACGCAGCAATCCTGCCAAGTGGCGGACATACAGCTTCTATGCTCTCGTAGCTTTTTAGCTTACTAATTAGCATTGTCCCCACAATGTTATATGAACATGGGGCTATCATTGTAGGTACAGTGAAAAACATTTTTCCGGAGATCATTTATTATCAAACATCCTTCTGCTATACTTCTTTATACGAAGTAAAAAGTGATCCACTGGAAAAACATTTTTGGATGGACTAAACGAGAGCCATACATTTTTAAAATGGTCCTACACTTGAAAAATGGCATGTTGAGATTTTCTAGGTTATGGAAGGGTGGGGGGAGATGTGTTGCATTTGCAACAAAACTCACTGCCGCCACAGGTGAGTTCCACCTTCGCGTCGGCTGATGAAACATCAGCGGACAGCGCTTCAGTATTCATCATCGTTGGAATTTATGCACTTCTAAAAAATTCGTTCGACAAGCTTACGTATGTATAAATATTGGTATCGCAAATACTGGAACCTTGTTTACGAATCGAAAAACTCTACATGTTTCATTTTGATACGCCATTTCAAAGCATATAAATTACCGCAAACTCCGTTTGCCCCCTTTCATTTCTCTTTGTCTCTCCACACAATTTTTTCTAACGTACCGTACCGCGGTAGTAACATTATTTTGCGGCATGTAATTCGAAAAATCGAATTTCCGTCCAAACCATGATCGAGAACTGCGCGAAATCGGGAAACGGATTCGACACGCCACCGCCGCCGAACCAGTCTCTTCGCCAGCGCCAACCTGATGAGTCGAAATCTGAAAACTGCGATATAGTGACGAATGCCAAAGTATATAATAACATGGTCAATGGAGTAAAAGACGCGAAGAGGCAGAGAAGCTACACCGAACGAGTACCTATCCGTAGCAGGGCCAACGCCCTGAGAAATACACGTTTTCTGCCGTTTTCTACATTGTAAACGTACTGCTGTCTTCGTAAAATTAGTGTGGAGGTGAAAACAGAGGAAAAAGTAACAACAACGAGTCTAAGACGCAAAAGCAAAACAACACCGAGAAAATTACGACGCAGGAAAAACCTGTGCCATCAGGTATGAAAACGTAGAAAAGTCGCCCAGTCGAACCTACAAAAAAAAAAAACTGCCAGGAAAGGCTCCCCGATGAGAAAAAAATGAGAAAATGATCCGGAAAATGAGAATTTTATCCGTTGTCAGTCCGTTTTTATTTTCGACCATCGGATCTGAAAATTTGCAGATATTTTTGTCATCTTGATTATTTTTCCAAATCCGTTTGTAAAACGGATTTCCTGATTATAATCAGTGATAATTTTTGGGCAATTTTTCTAAATCCGTTTGTAAAACGGTTTCACGTATCATAACCCGAGCCAACAAATATCATAAAACAGCCTTCATGGAAAATAATCCGGACTCATTTCCGGCAAGACTGATTACAATCCGTTCGAAATCCGTTTTAGAAGCCGGAAAACAGGAAAATTCCGGGTTATAATCCAGAAACGGATTATAACCCGGAATAAAACGGATCCGTTTTCAAAATATTTTGCCCATAGGGTCTGGCGAGGAAACGAGAGGATCTGTTGAGAAGATTCAAATGTATGACCTCAAATACAAAAACTATTGCGAAAAGCAAGAATTATAGGGCATTTCCAACACAATTTGCTTCAGAGAAAAACGCATTTTAAGTTAGCAGGTAAAGAAAACTGATGTTAACACTAGAAATACCAGGTTTTACTCGATTACTCAAAGGACCAGATGGTGTCATATATGACACCACAAGAGTAACCTCGAAGGACCAGGTGACGTCGTATGACACAAGTCAGGGGTTCTCAAAATATTGGTCCTTCAAGAAGTCCATCTCAAAATTTTGAGTGGTGTCGTATATGACACCACTTGGTACTTCTAGTGTTAAAATCAAGTTAAATTCGATTTCAGTCAAGAGTTTCATGACGTCACAATGCTTCAATGAATGAATACGAGGGGCGGTCAAAAAGTAAGTTTCCCTTTGCAAGCAAACAAAACAAACGCAACCCAACTGACTTACGCCGGCAGCATATTGAAGGGGGGGTATGTGGGGAAGCACGGTCCACGTTTCAAGTCGATTGGTTTATTTTTCACTGCATGGCAATCGAAAAATGAAAAATGAAGTGCATAGTAGGGCCACCAAATGCAAAGTGTGCGCGGGGTGATTTATTTTTCACTCGTACAGTGGAAAGGGGGGGCGGACGGACACCCACCATTAGCAGTGTGATGTGATCAAATGTTATGAGCATGCTGAGAGTGTGGAAGTATGCGTAAATATTTCTAGGGGGGCGAGAGGAGACACAAGACAAATCCCGCTCCTTTTCAACATTTCACATCAAACTGCGCGAACAAACGCACATTCGCAGCCGTTCGTCTGAACCAATTTTTCATCTTTGGGGTAAATTTTTATATGAGTGGTGGTGAGAAAGGAAGTTTCCCCTTGCCTGCTAATGCTAAAAACACAACTGAACTGTTCTGCACCACTAACAAATTGTTGAGAATTTTGTATTTGGTGGCCCTAACCAGCAATAATTTCATCATCTTTCAAATGCCCCGGAGCAAAAACGAGATCGATTGACTTGAAAATTGGCATGGACTACCCTACAGACCCCCTCTAAAAAATATTGGTGGTGCGGGTCTGTTCAGTTGCGTTCATGGTGTTTGCAGGCATAGGGAAACTTACTTTTTGACCACCCCTCGTAGAAACGAAAGTATTTGTTATTTGAACCTTATATTAGTTATTTCAACCAATCGCTTTCTTCAAATCCTTCTGACGTCATGAAACTCTTAACTGGAACAGACTACAGGACGATAAGACTTGAACTGCTATAGTATGCTACACGTGAAGTAGAGAGCAGAGTATAATTATGGAGCTACGTAAATCTCCATTTTGCCGTTTTCGGATTTTTATGCAGAATATCATTCCACTAAATTCGCATTTTGTCTTCTTAAATGTTTTTTATGCAAAGTACCCAGTCTATAGAAAGTGGTAAAAAAGTTCAACAATTTTTTTATAAGACTGTAATAAATATAAAAGTGTGAAAAATGAATAACATTCTACTGATGTTTTAGTGAGTTAGTTTTTGCGCATTACTTGAAGCAATAAATTTTCACCAGTTTGAATGGGGATATTTTCATCTGCAGTAAGCCACCCACAAATTTTCCAAACGAGAGGCTGAGTCTGAAATTTATGACTTAGAAGGTCGATATTTTTAGGAAAATCTGCACATGAACTGTGGACAATTTTTTAAATCAAGTCTTTTTTCGGTGAAATTCAATGCCTAAGTGAATGGAGGATATATCCCAGTTTACATTCGACAGATTTTATTAATTAGATTTTTTCTTTCTGCGTGTGCTGAGGGGGCTGAATTTTTTTAAACCCGTCATTAAAAAAAAAAATTGCTGAATAAAAAGCGTGAAAAAAATCAGACTAGCATAAATAATTCGTGATTGCAATTATTTTCGGTGAAGTGAGTAGGATGGCTGATTTGATTCGTTCTGAAAAGGGGCTAATTTCAAATATGTGGGCACAGCTTTCCTATCACCCTTAAAGTCCATTTATGAAATTTTCGCTGGTTACATTCAATCAAAAACTTCAGCATTCAGATATCCGGTCAGCTCCTTATTCTGCTTAGTGATTGCTTTAAAAAAGATGATAATAATTACTGCACCAAAATGAATGTTGTCCAGTGGCCTGTTGTTGTGTAAGCTAATGGCTCATGCAAAATCAATGAAGGCTAAGAATGATTGTGCATAAAAAATCTCTAGTATCGAGACCCTCTAGACAGTTAGTTATAATTATGAGGTTGTAATATTTTATGCAGAGGTGGCGTGTATCTGCCAATGTGTGCGTTCATTTATGTATTGTGCCATTATGGCAGACATTGGTGACCCGTTTTAGAGGGAAGCGCGTTATGATGCCAGAGTAGAATGTTAATAAATTTTATTGGCGGTCGTATGCGGGTGGTGTAGTCGTCCGAGGAAACCTATTGAACGGTCATAATGACCTATATACTATAAAATGGAATTTCAAGAAGAATATAGATTTTGGCGGGATGACTGTTGCTGAGTAAATTTATGACCCTGGAGATGACTTATTGGTGAAAATTTCAACAAGTTTCGATTTTTTAGACTGATTCTAATCTTCAGAAGACAGGGCTGCAGACATAGAGGGCTGTGGTCAATGCTCCCAAAGGAAAATGGCCGCCCCCTTCGGGAAAATTTTTCCACTGGAACGGGGAGGGAGAGAAGTCCATTGGGCCCACCAAGTATTTTGCTCTAGCAACGCCTCTGTCAGAAGATAAGTACACTATGTATAAGTATGTTAATAATATTGATAGAATGATCAGTGATGGCTATAAGGCTACCTAACTGACAGCCCATTATAAAAAATGAAAGAAATTTATACCCATAAAATTTCAGGCACAGCAATTGAATGGAGGAAACTTTGACCTAAGAATGAAAAAATAGTGGAAAATATATTCAAAGTCAAGTAAAAGATAGTTTTATATTATTACAAAAATATAAAATTCAAGGTGCTATACACATTGGTAGGAACACAGCTATTGAAAATGAATAGTATTCTTAAATGTTCTTCGATGGGACAACTGCAACAATTTCAAAATTACAACAGAAGATTGAAATGTTGGATGCTTTTGTCATCCGGCAGTAATACCCTTAACCAATTAAAAAGGAAGCGCTAAAAATGCCCAGCTATATCCTGAAAAATACTAAAATGCTGACAAAAATTTCAAATAAAAAGACACTACGATGACTTCAGTAATTTACTAAATTTTCAAAATACGAGTACATATTTACCAAATATTCTCCTTTATAGAAAAACTATGGTACGAACTCGAGTATTTTCATTTCTTAACAGGTACTCTAACAACTTACTGCACAAGAAGCTCAACCTGCATCTTCCTATTACCTAAATGATATCCTAACCGCAAGGCAAAATAACTTCTCTCTCACTAAAAGCAAACAAAAACAACGAAAGATCCAGTTAGTCTAGAAGAAGCAATCTTCGATATGAGTTTACTGGAATAAACCGGAACCCCCACCCCCACCCTCCACCTTATATATAACCTTCCATATACCACTTGAACTTCAACTTCGAGAACACTCATATATACACAGCACTCTTGAAATACACCATGAACAATATACACTGTACGGGCCATTACGCGACCAGCAATCAAAGTGTGTGTGTGTGTGTATTGGCTGCCGTTTAATTTAAAATGCATCGCGTATAATCGGCGTGAGCATTTATCTATGCCACAGCCAGAAGTGCAGCAGAATCAACCGGCAGCAACAGTTGCAAAACACAGTACAAAGGCGTACACAAATCTACGTGTTACATCGCTGGGATGCATTTTTTCCAAGAAATTAAGACGACGCTCGGCGGCAGAATTAAATGTACTGATTTGAAAAAGGTTTAAAAAAAATGTATAGGTACAAGAAAAATACACTCCATATTATGAACAAGCTATATAATCTACTGAGAAGGGGGAGAGAAAAAAAAAAGGAGTAAAACCACAGCTTCATGAGAGCTATACATCATATCCAGCTTTGTGATCACGATCACGATCACGGTCGATTACATTATTTTACTAAAATGGACGTACTAGTAAATAGTAATCGATATAAACGTCGAATGACTGTTTGGAATAATAAAATAACCAGTAGCGAGTGCATTAACAACAAAATTTCACGACTAACATAACTCGGAACACGAGCTTTGACTCCTACATACACGAAGGGCATAAAAAAATGAATAATGTTTTTACTCGCTGCATTCAAGCTGGAATAAGGAAGTCAAATTACAAATCAGAATGAAAGGCGAAAAAATATCGAGAAATAATGAACACCAAACATTATGCATATTCAACCATAGGAACGCTTTACATTTAGTTACATTTTACTCGTTTTTCATCGATTTTTGTACCGGCAGGGAAAAGGGGTCCTACCCAGTGTTGAGCATGACTAAATCATGACTAAATTAATGACTGAATCAGAATCCAATAATCGATCATAACTAAAGCTATTATAATGGTTAAATTTCAAATTGTAACAATACCAGTTTTGATTGTTAACTAATGAATTAAATTATAAGTCATGACTAATTTACTGATCCAGTTATATATCATTCTCAAAGGACCAGGTGATCTGACACCATTTTGAGAGTAACCTCAAAGGACCAGGTGGTGTCCTATATGACACAAGCCGGGGTTTCTTAAAATATTGTAGTATTTTATTTTGCAATTTTCAAGGATTTATAGGCATTTTCATGAACTTTTTGGCAACACTGCTGGCAACATGGTGCGCTGTCTCAGACTCAGACGCATAATCTGGGCCCGCACGTTGTCGTATGCAGTGTTACCTCTTATCGAACGAAAAATGTCACATTTTGGAAACTTATGAAAGTGGTGTTGTATATGACACCACCTGGTCCTTCTGACAGTGGCGTCACCTGTTAGTATTTTTTGTGTGTTCAACTCTGAGGTTCAACTTCAAAAATCAAACCCTTCTTTCTCCTCCTCTTCCCCCCTCCCATCCCCTGAAAAGTGATAAAAATTGGGGGAAAAATAGAAAATACAAAACTGAAAAGAGAAGAGGATCTTCAGCTGTTAACAAAAATTTTGGAGGAAGGAGAAAAAGAAAAAACGCAAGAATACAAGTGCCTTCTCATTTCTTTGTTTTTTTTTTAATTTTTTTATTTAATTTTACTTTTTCCATTCTGTTTTTTTTTATTTAACAGTAACTTATTAATTAATGATTAATTAATGAGTAATGAATTTTTTTTTTTAATTTGGTTGGGTGGGCAGTGAAAACCTTGCACACCCACACCAGACGCCACTGCTTTCTAGTGTTAATGATTGATAGATTAACAATGAATAATTTAACACTTTGTGACCCGGTACATAACTGGCCAGTAGAAACTAAAATGGGTATAATATTTAAGACAAACTACCATGTCTGAAGGATAAAAATATATTCAAAATCACCACAACACAAGGACAAAACCCAAATAGGAATAAAGGGTTAATAATGACTATAATGACCAATTTTATTTGTATTTTCTTGTTCTGTAAAGACGTGAGTTGGGATTTTATATGCAAAATAATAATTTATTTTACACTGGATATAAAATGTGTAAGTAAAAATGTGAAATAGTGCAATTTCGAAAATGAAAAACATTATAAAAATGTACTTTTTCCCTTGCAAATGAATACAATGGTCACATGGAACTTCTAGAACTTGAGCATAATAAAAATTAACAAAATATCAGCTCTAATAATTACAACTACTTTTTCGTAAAGGAATTCCTGGGTAATAGAAATAGCACACGATGGACGACGCTATGCAGTTTCTAAGTTAATTGGAAAAATTTCGTCAGAAATCACTCATTGGAGGTCGGAGGACAAATTTTGGAACTCTTTCAACGGTACGAAATTAAATTTTGACAGCTTTTCATAATTCGTATAATAGTAAACGTACGTGTATACATCATTACTCGAAATATACGCTGTAATCAACGATTCCACACGGACGTAAATACTCATCACCAGATGTTGCCTCCATTGACTCCCGAGTAAAAGCTATAGAAGCATCCTTTTTTCTCTCCTTTCTTCATTAAAAGCCCACAGCATTCATCAAAATCGTATATTCCATCTTTATTTCGTACACACTACACAGCATTATATTATAACATCTGGCAGCCACAGCCTTTATACGGAAACGATTCTATAGTGAAAAGATGCGGGCAATATACCCATTCCAAAGATAATCCGTCCAACTTTCCACAAGAATTTTCATATGAAAAACCAGAAAAGGACCATCTACGAATATTCTCCATGACGACGATATAGAACCAGCGAAAAGCAAGCGGTAAAAGCGAAATATAAAGAGAAAAAATTCCGAACTAGGAATTTAATTCAGCACTATAACCCCTTCAGATACCCCTTTTAGTGGCATACCAAAAACGAAATGAACATGAAAACCCAGAGAGAAGCTCGCAATACCAAAAAAAAAAAAAAAAAGGAATTCCAATTCCTATGCTAATTAGGTACTAATTTGGTACGTTTACCGAAAATGAATTTTTTTATTCGCATTTATCGTCGATGTTGATGAGAATGTATGATAATTGCGACCAAAAAGTGTGTCAAGGTACGTTGTTGTAGTTGTTTTTTTTTTATACATAAATACGTATGCATGTATTACTTATACGTGTACAAGTACAAACACATTTACACTTCAACACCTCGACTAGAGTTGGCGAAATAAAACGGGGAGAAAAAAAAATTGAATAATGTACCTAATTCATGCACAATACACGCACACACACACACACACACACACACACACACACACACACACACGCACGCACGATATTATGGGGCACAATGGGAAAAATACACGTATAAAATGGATATTTAAATAAACCAAAAATTATGCAAGTTTCAAAATTTTCGGACAATTTTTTCATCAAAAGTTTAATCACAAAAAATTTTAACTCGCGGACCACATGAAAGGCGCCATTTGTTTTCATAAGTAGGTCGAATCGCTGAAAATCTCAAACCTGCCCATCTTTGTAGGTGTCTTCTGTCATGGGATTAAATAATACGTTTTCCTAGAAAATTAACCCAGTTTCGAGAAAATACAAATTTATTCCTTCAAAAATTTCCTATACCAAACGAGTAAAAATGGGAATAACTTTCTGAAACTAAAATGATTCTAGCGCAGTAAACCTTGCTAGAGAAGCAGGTTTTTGAATGAGTGCCCAATATTACTCATATATGGTTATTTTCTTATTCTTACCCATTTAAACGAATTGAATCATACCTCGAGTCTCAAATATTGCTTTCATTGATTCAAATTCTACATTTATAAGAACCAGAGAGATTCGGGTCCAAATTTCGTGATTAGGAGATTTTTACTATTTTCGATACAGTTTACTGCACATTTTTATTCTACGTACTTAGTATTCAGAAATAACCATTCATAATCTTTAAAATGAAAACCTAACAACCCCATTTTAGATGAAAGGGTGTCTGCGAGAAACTCAAAACTTAAATTTTGACTTGGATCGCTCCGGGTTTTCAAGCTTAGAATTGAGGCTTAATCACATTCATTTGATTTTCACGACATATTTAAAAATAAGGAATTCTAAACACTATTGCTGAAATTTTATCTCTTGGAGAAATTAATCTTGAATGTTATTTCCGTGATACACAATACTTGAACTTGGCTCGGACTTCAGGAACGATCAGCGTGCCTTAGTGACACATTTGTAGAGTTCTTTTAAGAAATAATCGTCGTTAGATATGATGCGATGATGTTATATTTTGTATGAACATGATGAAGTATTTCAATATGAGGGTCTTATTTGCCAGTTTCAATATTTGAAATTTGAAGAAATCCATTCAACTATCTTCCAAATGAAATGAAAATCTGCCAAACAGACTTGTCCCAAAATAAGTTTCTTCTCATGCTTTAGCAGCTTATTCACCATAGTCTATGGTTGTTTTCTGAACAAACTCTTAACTCGTTTTTCACACAAGTTGAAAATTTACTTACAATAGGAATCAAATTATCAACAAAATGAATTGTTATATCTAAAAGTTACACAAAGCTCCGGCTTCTTCATGTTTCTTTCATTAAATCATTTTGGCAGAGGAGTAAAAAAAGAAAAAAAGAATTCTTCATTTCTGCGAGCATTGAAAGAATTAGGAACAAGAATTACATACATATTTTATGGAGCATTCTTTGCATGAGTAGGTACATGCGTATGCCAACGAGGCGTGATTTCATTTCCCACGATAGAATATAATCTGAAGCAATAGCATTGTCATCATTATCCATTATACGAATTTGGGAAGAATTTCCACGCATTTTACTAGCCATACATTGACGCTCTTACGTTTCTTCTGCTTGTTCCGACAGTTTTTTCCTCAAAAAAAAAAAAATCTATAGGTAAATTATCCAGCATCGAAAAACACACTTTTGAAAACGTGATCAAAATTCAAACCATACAGCCTGTTGAAAATAAAATATTTTTTCCCATAATTTTTTTTGGCTTTTGATTATTTTTTCAACACACAATGTTTTATTTTTTTTTAAATACACATGAAATACATACTCAAGAACGATGATTGAAGAAAGGCAGAAACGAAAAAAAAAAAAAGGAAAAAAAAGAAACGTGTAAAATCGTAAACTGGTTGCTATAATTCCACTCCATAATAATAATAAAAAAACTGATAATTATTTTATTATTCGAAACGCAGATGAAGTACCTACGTTTCAATATAAGTAATTTTTTATTTCACTATTTGGTTGTTTTTTTTTTTTTTTACCACCAATATAACACTTTTTTAATAGGTCTTAAAAATGATTATACGAAAAGCCGAAGAGGTTATCAATTCTATTTTAATGAGTTTACATCTCGTTTTTCACTATAGGTGGTACATTATAAGAAACTGTAGATTTTTTTTTTTTTAAACTGATAATTCAAGTGAACTATAAATGCTCATTCTAATAGTAGGTTAGGAGATTTCGAAGATCTAATACAAATTGACATTACTGTCGGTCAATTATAATTTGGGGCTCTCAGTGCGTCCTTTTCGAAAATAGGTACCTGAAACATCTGACGTAAAAATAACGAGTCATTCACGTAAAGCCTTGAGAATTGGACTCCAAGCTTTGTAAATCATTCATAACTCTCTGAGAATTTATTTACGTAAAATCCTGAATAACTTTTACATCTCGTTGAGAAAAAATGAAGCGGAAAAAAACAGGACTTATAAAATTACTGATCTGTAAAATGAGGTACTCCACGAAGTAAGGTCGAATTCCCAATACACGAACATCCAAATAGATGAATAATACTATTTTCAAAAGTTTTGAGGTTTTTGTCAGCTCAGCCTATTCGGCGGGTATTTCCTTTATAGACATTCAAGATTTGGCGTTAGCATGTTTCAGGGCGTAGCAAAATCAAATTGGACACGGTAGAAGGTTAAAAACCCGGTGATTAGAATGAAACTGGAATACCAGCTAATCCATTTTAAACTGATCCTAATGATGCGAGGCTTCAAAGATTCTAATATTTCTAGTGCAGTGTAAAGATTTTCACAGTTACACTAGATAAGGCGATTTAAATATCAAGAGTTCAGAATAAAATGAAAAAAACAATAATAACAGAGAATCAAAGAGAAATGGAACACGTCTTCTTAAAACATCTGCATTTATAATTCTCAATATCTGAGACGTAAAATCTACTCCATACTTCAAAATATAATATTTAGTTTTTCCTTGAGCGAGAAACTGAAACCACATAATATGTCTGTAAATAAAACTAATTGTACATTACCCACTTAGACTGCTCAGGCGAATAAAAGACTGGGAAATCTCGAAAATCAAAGATGCAAATATTTACCTGTAATCAAAACAAACGAGACAAATTAATTTATGTGGGGTCAATGACATTCAAATTTTCAACTGCTGTAATTCAAAATTCATTTTATCAAAATTTGCTGGATACATTTTGGGTCATGTGTACAGTAACATAATGAAAATTTCATTAAAATCAAGTCCAGAAAAAACTTTTTTTTTCCCCTGCAAACTTCAAACTTGATTTTCTCAAAAATAGAATTATCAAATTAAAAAAAGGTGATTGGCGCATGTCTCGGTCAATTTTCAATCCACTGAAACTTTTTGTAAAATGTTAAGAATAGCTTCCTCTATCAAAAGCAATCATCAGCTCAAAAATGGTTTTTCTGACTTCAAGTACCATTCCATCACATCACATTTACAGAATTCCAGTTTTTCAGCGAAAATACTCTCGAAGTATCCAGAGCAAAATAAACAGCACCATTACTCAAAACTTTAAAAAATCTATTTTGAAAAATCAACTTATACTGTTACTCGCCGGCACGCTGGTACATTGCAAAATATCTCAAAAACACCAGCCACAGTTACGCACATACGAGTACGAATATTAAATAGTTCAAATCGAAAACCTCTGAGTAATGAGAAACACGAGCAATCTGAAGACACAAGTGAGCTTAATATTATGTTACATTTTTCCACGTGTAGCACTCTCTGTTGACGTGTTCAGTTGTAGCCTTACACGTGATGCTATAATTTACATAATATACTCTATAATTACAAATATCATAATACGGTTTAGAAAAAAAAAAAAAAGAACGACTGTAAAGACTAATTACTGCCCATGGGAAGGAGACTAAGAACGAAGAAAAGCTTCTATGTATGGAGATGAGGAGCTTTTGGCAACGTGGCATGCTCACGTATTCGATTAAATAATTAAGAGTCGAGTAGCAAATAAGCTTACTCGTATACACACACACACACACACACACACAGATACACACACCTTCCGCAAGCACTGTATAAATTCGGAGAGGATCGCAGAAGGGGAAAACCTCTTTTTTTTGACCAATCTGACAACATGGTACACATCGCAGAGAAAATCTGAGGCACACATGCTCCACCGAGTGAACGCGTGTGCGTGTGTGTGTGAATAAAGTGTAAACTGTTCGGAAATTCGTACAGTATTCGCTTTTTAGCCGGCTTATTTATACGTAATTACCGCCACTCAGCCGGATAAGAAAAGAAGAAGAGGAGAAAAAAAAAAAACGTAACAACAGCTCTTGGCTCCTCTCCTTCGACATACAAATTACCCATAGTATACTTGCACACGAACACATAATAATTTGTATTACCAGCGAACGTACCTAGTAAGCACACACGGCGTATCATTAGCAACTGGTTTCTGTGCTCGATAAGAGACGAAACACGAAAATAAGGCGACCGGGTCGAGGGGAGTGAAAAAGCCCTGTGGTATAGTCTCTCGCATACGACCAAATACTCATTTGTGTGAAGACGAAAGTTCTTTCGTTAAGCTACGATCGCCAGCTCTCTGGTAACTGGAATACTCTCTGGCTATACTAACGAGCAAACACGATGCTGCAGGTATTTTGTTTCTTCTTAAATTAGGTATACCAATTTTTATCGACCTTCTGTAAATTATAACTGCAGAAATGCCAAAGGCTTCAATTAGGATAGAAAAATAAAAGTCCATCTAAAATGCAGCTCCTAAAGTGAGAAGTTAGCATCCCAAGTAACTAAAAGATAATAAGAAGAGCAGTAAAAAGAGCACATCGTCATTCTAAAACGAAAAGGTATTACGTTACGTCCAGAAAAGTAGTTTTCGTAAAAAAAACTGAATTTACAAGTTCGCTATACCGTATAGAGTTACTGTGTACGAATCTTATCTTCTTTCGTCTATTATCGACTATTGATACACATTTTTAGGTCAATGATGATAAAAAGTGAATTTAATGATCTTCACAAGTCATAAACTTGGCTTTGAAATGGGCCCGGTGAAGCATACACTTAACTTTATCTATACGTGTTAAAATATTATGATGAAAAATTCCAAAATATAGTTCAATAGTTGCGTTGTAACATTTCGCTAAAAACGTCATAAAAAGAACAAACCTCACAATGGGTTCATAGTTCATACCAGTTCCCGGATATTCTCAAATCTGTTTTTGTAAAATGGTACACGGACTTTCGAAGGAAAAGAGAGGGAGGGCTATATGTCACCTTCACGAGCTGAAAATAGCTCTCCCCTCCGGAGAAAATCAAATCATCCCCTCCCCTTTCAATGCAAATTAACAAAATCTTGATTTATTGGTACTAAGCTCAGACAATTTTTTCGTGTTTTTTTTTCCTCCATGTACGAGTATATTCATTCCTCTTATCGTCTGACCGAGAATCTTTGTATTACAGCTTTTCGACAGAAAACCACTTTTCTCATAATTTTTAGCTCCCCACTCGCAGAAACACATCACGCCAAGTCCCCCCCATGCCATTTTCCTTTTTCTAAATGGAAAAATTTCGAAAACTTTCAATTAAACTATCAGCACTTTTCCTGGCATATCCTCTGAACCATTCTCCTCGGCTACGGGCATTAGATATCGACAGTACATAGTCGACTTGAAACGGAGAATGAGGTCATTTTTCCACCAAACAATGCCCCAACTCGAATATTCCTTGTATAAAATTTGCAGCGAATTATTCTAAATCGAACGCAAACACTCGTTTTCACCCCTTACCTCACCCCTACACGATATTAGATTTCCAAAGCAAAACATTGGCGAATGCAAGCACCCAACCGCGAAAAACCTGTCAAGGACGTAATGAGGTTTACTAGAACTTAATATCGCATACCTTCATTTTGAGTACACGATACAATAATTTCGCACTATTGCTTTTCTTGCGCACAATCAATATTCTTCTATAGAACTCGATAGATTCTAAAACTGCATACCATAATCGTTTTCAAACGTACGACATGAAGAGTGAAGGAAAAAAAAAGTAGCTATAATAATACCTTAATAATAAAAGAAATCATTATAATAATAATAATGAGAAAAAAAATTAGAAGAATGTTTTTAAAATGACGTCATCGCGTTACAAGATAGTAATATGGCAACGGTTTCGGGTTTTTTATTTTGATAAAAAGATTTTCGATGGCTGCGAGTCGCGACCACGTACAGAGAGGAAGCTGCGGCGGAGGGTGGAGGAGCAGCGGTAACATTGGCCTCTTTTTGAGGACCTTAACACACAGGGAAGGCGGAGAGGAGGAACGAGTGAGAGAGGTAAACATGCTTTCATAAGCCATAACGATGATGTAGTTCGTGTGGTGTGTGCTTCGTTGTCATTGTTGCGTGATTTGAGATTTTTTCTCCTCAGTGAAGAACTTTAGGCCCGTCTTACACGTCCGCACAAGACGACCAGCATTATCGCCAATATCACGGACAGTATAACGAAAGATATAGCAATTTTCGCAATATTTTCAAAAGGAAAACCGGGGCAATTCAAGACTTATTGCGAATATTTTTAGGGCCGGGGGTACAATCAAAGCTTAAGCTTCACCTCAACGAAACCCGGTTCAAACGACAAACCTCGGCTTAAGCATAAAGAGAGTGTACAAAAAAAAATAGACGGTTCAGGTAAACCATCATAATCGCTGACGCAGCAACAAAATAGTGGGAATTCTGATTATTCGCATCTGTGGTTGTCTATTTTATGTCGTGCGGTATCGCAGTGAGTCCAAACTACTGGCGCAAAATCCAGATACACTGATTAAAAAAAACGGAACTTTACAGTGTACAGTTTACCTAACCTGTGCGAATACAATAGAATTCCTCTCGGTTTTTAGTTGAACTTGCTTTAAGCGTCGATCGGACTCCACTTAAATTGAATCGGGTTTAGGTCTCCCTCAACTTTTGAACTTGCATTGTACACCCTAATTTTTCAAGTTGAACCTGGTTTTTGTTTGAGCCCCACTTAAGCTCTGATTGTACACTCGGCCCTTAATGTTTGCAGTATTTTCCAATACTTTAGATGATATTTAGTGCGTCTTTCCGAAACGCATCAAGTCAAAAGAAGTGATTTTCTAAGAGATGAAAAAATGTTTCTTTTCTTCGCTATTTGAGATAACGCCATGAAAATTGGCAGTTTTATAGTTGAGGATCTAAGCAAGAAAACTGCATGTTGTTCCGTCCCCTAACTATTTGAATTACGAGCCCGTAGGTTCCTAAAGCGAGAGATATCCATGAAAATTTTTCATCAATGTGTAATATAGCACAAGTCATAAATATGTACATCGAGGTCTTTCAAGAATAAAGAAATGGTGATGGTAGTATTGCAGTTGAAATTTTGAGAATATTTTATAGATTGTATTAGTGTTGGAATTTTAAATACATTGTTGAAATATCAAAAGCTAAGAAACATTGCATTATATGAACAGGGGCGCAGACTTTAGAAAGAGATAAGGAGGCTAAATAGCTACCTTGGACATCAAACTTTTATCAAAATAAGTAATACTGCAAAAACAAATTCTTTTCTGGGAATTTCTGTTCTTCGGTGATCATTTTAAACTCAGTTCCTCCATTAGAATTCTACAAGTAATCAAATAGACGACCATCGGGTAAGCTGAAATGGCTTATTTATTTGATTGAAAAGTGATGCGCTAAACCAGCAAGCAGACCCCATGCGCATATAGACGAAAGCAAAGATAGCAATGTACTTATAAGTAGGAACCAAAAAAAAAAATCAAAAAGATGTTGTTAGACTAATATCCTTGTATCAATATGTAAGTCCTAAGCAGTATCAATATTTAACAAGTGAGTCCTGTATACATTTAATATCAGGGTATACGAGGCGGAAAAAATTGTGTAGATTTTAAACAAATAGGTAAGTCATAAGCGTTCATAACAAATATACAAAGTATAAAAAGACAAAAGAAAAAGCAAAGGTTCATTTTTTCTTTATCGGTTTTCTTCGGTCGAAAGAAACTGAAAATCGAATTCTATGTTTTGCTTTCTTGTTCAGTTTCAAACTCAGAAAACATACCCGATTTGCTTGGATGAAACTGTCAACATTTGTGCATTTTTTTCACTTCAGCTATCTTTCAGCGTTCAGTCGAAAAAATTACACAAAACGACAATTCGAAAATGAAATTAAAAAAGAAGAAAAGAGTGAGAGTGAGAGAGAGAGAGAGAGAGAGAGAGAGAGAGAGAGAGAGAGAGAGAGAGAGAGAGAGAGAGAGAGAGAGAGAGAGAGAGAGAGAGAGAGAGAGAGAGAGAGAGAGAGAGAGAGAGAGAGAGAGAGAGAGAGAGAGAGAGAGAGAGAGAGAGAGAGAGAGAGAGAGAGAGAGAGAGAGAGAGAGAGAGAGAGAGAGAGAGAGAGAGAGAGAGAGAGAGAGAGAGAGAGAGAGAGAGAGAGAGAGAGAGAGAGAGAGAGAGAGAGAGAGAGAGAGAGAGAGAGAGAGAGAGAGAGAGAGAGAGAGAGAGAGAGAGAGAGAGAGAGAGAGAGAGAGAGAGAGAGAGAGAGAGAGAGAGAGAGAGAGAGAGAGAGAGAGAGAGAGAGAGAGAGAGAGAGAGAGAGAGAGAGAGAGAGAGAGAGAGAGAGAGAGAGAGAGAGAGAGAGAGAGAGAGAGAGAGAGAGAGAGAGAGAGAGAGAGAGAGAGAGAGAGAGAGAGAGAGAGAGAGAGAGAGAGAGAGAGAGAGAGAGAGAGAGAGAGAGAGAGAGAGAGAGAGAGAGAGAGAGAGAGAGAGAGAGAGAGAGAGAGAGAGAGAGAGAGAGAGAGAGAGAGAGAGAGAGAGAGAGAGAGAGAGAGAGAGAGAGAGAGAGAGAGAGAGAGAGAGAGAGAGAGAGAGAGAGAGAGAGAGAGAGAGAGAGAGAGAGAGAGAGAGAGAGAGAGAGAGAGAGAGAGAGAGAGAGAGAGAGAGAGAGAGAGAGAGAGAGAGAGAGAGAGAGAGAGAGAGAGAGAGAGAGAGAGAGAGAGAGAGAGAGAGAGAGAGAGAGAGAGAGAGAGAGAGAGAGAGAGAGAGAGAGAGAGAGAGAGAGAGAGAGAGAGAGAGAGAGAGAGAGAGAGAGAGAGAGAGAGAGAGAGAGAGAGAGAGAGAGAGAGAGAGAGAGAGAGAGAGAGAGAGAGAGAGAGAGAGAGAGAGAGAGAGAGAGAGAGAGAGAGTGATAGAGAAAGAATCGGTTTGCGAGTATTCATCAGAAAAGAACAATAACTTTTCGCAGAGCAGCGAGCTTTCTGAAATATTCAAAAGCTCAACAAGATTGCTGTCAGTCGTTAACATTTTGGAAAGTTTGTCAGTTGATGTCGCCAGTAATTGTAGCGTTTGAAAGTATGTGACGCTTTTCTCGGGAAATTTTACAAGTAACAAAAGGTTTTGGTTAGCGGGAAAGTCGTGGGAGGGGGTAGAAAAATTTTGTTTAAAAGGTTGACGTCGAAGTACCATGGAGTTCTTTCTCGCTTCGAGTCCATTGACTCTTTCGCCAACGACAGTAAAAGTTTCTTTTCATGCCAGACGTCGGAGGAGAAATCATTAAAATTTCAGAACATTTCATTGTTTTTGCACATGAGCCAATATTTTGAAATTTACACGATAATAATGTATAAACGAAACTTCATAACGACTTCGTCATCATCCATTTGCGATATAACTACCTACTATTAACCGAGAACAAAACTTTACAATTTTTATTCAATTAATATTGAAATTTCACGTCTTAGTAAACGACTCTTCAAAGATACGGTGTATGAAGTGATTTGAAAATTCAAATTAATAATAATCTCCCGGGGGGGGGGGCTCAAAGTTGACAATCTTCCTTAAGTTCCGGAGAGTGTAATTTTGATTCGATTGTGTTTGAACTTGGGTCACAACTAAATATCATAAGATACACCTATGATAGGTTCCAGTTTCAATTTTTGCAAGTCCGTAACTTCGCAACCATTGAAGAGAGAAAAATTTACAGAACATTTTTCTGAGTGAATATAATTCTCAACTTTTTTTCCTCAAATTGATGTACACAGGTATTTTACAAAAATATACAAGCAAACAACTGAATTTTGGATATATCAACGTCTCCAACTGAAATCCCAAATGGAGGTGGGGGTGGAGACTTTCAGTATGTTATTTAGGACGACCAACCGAACAATCTTAAGGGTTATAGAGATCGTGGGCTAATTTTATTTTACATTGTTTTTCCGCTCATTTGACTGGACTATAAACAACTTAACGATATCACTAACTCATTTTTGTGGAAAATTGACTGAAATCTTACCCACCAACCCTTGATAAGATCATGTACTGAATGTGGCTATGAAGAAATAAAAAAAGAAAATATAATCAACGAGAAAAATGCGAAAAGTAGGTCTACCAACTTGAAAGTTATATGAGAAGCGAAAATACAAAAAATTCGGTTGAAAAAATTCGTTTAAAATTCTAGTTGCGTGCGTTTCGTGGCCATAAATTGCTCGGCAAAATGTAAGACAAACGTGAGTGTTGGGACGCGGAAATGACGTTCGTCGCCTGAAAACGACATTTCTTCCTTCGCTCACGTATTTGAGTTTCTCTCCTTCCGTATATTTCTCCGATTCTGACACAACCCTCCACCTCTTTCTCGACCCACGGTTTCTCATTTTTTTGTCACACCGTCTGAACAATCATTTTTGAAACAGTCACGCGAAATTTTTGGGACATATACATAGGAACAGCCATGCAACGTTCATATAGGCAGGCGCAGACATGTACAATTAAAAAAAAACCACAAGTATATTACCTATGAACTTCATGAAATATACGTCGATATTGCAGGGAAATTCACAGTTACTTAAGCTCGAAGGGCTGTAATCAGAGAAGGAGCTGGGGTACATTACCATAACAACCTATTTTGGCAAGTTACAAAAAAAAAACTCTCAGGAAAATTTACCTTCTGGAGCATATATATTGGAAGAAATGAAAAGTAATTTTTACTATTTTCATATGATAATAGGGACAATTCAAGACTTATTGCAGACTAAGCGCTTCGCCTCCCTATAAAGCCCTCGCTTTGCTCAACCCTCCAACCCCTTCTAGCAGAAAGCGACCGTAATGGTAAAAGGCCTATACATACTCGTATTACCTTAAACGTCTTAAAGTTTTTTTTTTCGGCCAATATTACCTAAAGGCTTGATGACGTCATCAAACTCCTTGATTTCTTAGCAACGAAAAAGTCCCACAATCATTTTATTACTCGTACAGAATGATAATATTCTTATTGTAAGTATTTGTAGTAAGTTTTTAACCATGTTTGAGGTACTCGTAATTTCTGCGATAAATATTAAATTCTCCTTGTTTTATCATAAAAATAATGAAAATTACTACAAAAATTTTTTTCAGCGCCATGGGGAAATGAATTTCTCGCCCTTAGTAATTCGCTCATGCTATGGCCCCGCTAAACTGATTTTCTCAACTTGTCTAAGCTAACCAGACAACGATGAGGAGTCAGAAGAAACATTCAAAACGTTCTGCAGACTGGGATGTGCCAGCTGATATTTTGCGAGCATTCATAATGAAGTTGAAGTCTGCTGTAAGCATTGTTTGCAAACACACAACGAATGAAAAAAATTGTAAAAAGCCAGACAAATACTCTATAATGACTTTTTTTTTTTTTTTCGTAATCAGGAAAAAATTTATTCTGCATGAAACACTTCGATTTTTATTTTAAAAACAAGTTACAAATAATGAGGGCGAATTTCGCAAGATTTTCGTACAATTTTCACCAACTGCGGCGAACAGAACGCAGTTGAAAAAAAAAAAACTCACACAAACAGCAGGAAAACAACTGGCAACCACAGGACAGGAGTCCAAGGCATAAGCATGAAAAATAGAACTAAAGAAACGAATGCAAATTTTCTAAACAAAAGAGTTGCTTTAAAAGCGATGGTAGTGCTTCGAAAAGTTCATAAATACACATTTTGTTGTATGATTCCATCAAAAAATCATTCTAACACAACTAGAGCTAAAAAAGCAGGTTTTCGACAATCCTGTACGAGTGTACAGTGACTTCAGTTGAGAATATTTCTGATACTAAATTGGTACTATGAGGCTTGCTGGTACTAATATTTCATCAAAAGATATGCAGGCTCCCATTATGCTTTCTTTTCACTTGGAAAATATTTCAAGAGTCCGTCTGATTCAACGCGTGGGCAAAGACGTAACTAGATTTTTTTGAGGAGGCCAAGGATCAGAGCTCAAGTGAAAACAATTTTCCATCATTTTTCGATGTTTTACCTCGCTCTTTGGTTCATTTCTAGAACAATAGTTTTTATTTGAGGAGAGAAGGGCAGAATTTTTCTAGGAGGGGTCCGTGGTCTCTCCTAGTCGCCCCTTAGTTGCGCCACTGCGATTAATTCTACTTGGAAGAGTGGACTTTGTATGTATTGAAAACCTGCAAAAAACCAGTCCGAGTGCGACTACATCTAAAGTGGAGCATTAACCGCTGAACGGTTCACCGTATAATGTGTCATTTTTCGGCTTCCAAAGTGACAAAATTTCGACGGATCATTCGTGTCAAATCAAACCGTAAGTACAAACAATAAGTGAATGCATGCAAACTGTTCGAACCTAAACTACAAACACACATATATTACAGGTATCAATTAGCTTTCTGTCTGCTCTGTAACCGATAAGGTGAGGTACATTCTTCAATTTCGTCAAAAAAAAATTAACCGCATAATTACATGCGACCAAAAGAAGTGGGGGAAAAAAATGAAAAGCCCCGCAATAACATGAAATCCAAATTAACGACACGAACTTCTGTAGAATAATGGTACCCCATAACGGTATTGACACTTCCTAAAAAAAAAAAAGAAGATATATGTTGAAAAAAAAAATCACGACAGATTAACCGTTAATTCTTCGAGTCACCACACCTTTCCGGTGTCGTAAATATTTTTCTTCGTTCTTCCGTCCAAAATCAATCACCATACCACCGCTAATCCTCTTTTAATTTCTACCCGGCTCTTTCGCGTAGATAAATTAAAACGTCTGCAGTCTAGACGTTTGCCAGCCAGCAGCTTTGCAAAAAGCTACGGGTCGTCCAACAAATTTCTCTCTTTTCGCCATTCGACAGTTTGCATAGGACTTACACTTCAGCTTTAATACGAGTATGCAGTTTGAAGGAGAAAAAAAATTATAATACAAATAAATATAGCAATCCATTTATTTGATTTCACGAGCATGTCATAAGTACTACCCATTTGACCCTCCTCGCTTGCTTGTCCTTCAGAGAATAACGCGCACAACATATCGATAAATCGATGTTTTTTTACATGAAACTCGTTATCACCACGATCCAAACATACGAACGGATGAATTTTCACAAAAAGAGCCAACTTCACACGCAAGCTGGTGAATCAATGATTGAAAACTTTGAGAATACTTATGGAAATTGATTTCAAAATGATTGTTATATCCTCTAAAATATATTATGCTTTTCATAAGATTTGGTTTCTATATAGAAGATTATTTTTGAAAGAGATACTGCATACATATTTCCTTATCAAAATGTACGAGTTTTATAGTCTTGAAAAACTTTTCTAAATCTTACATTTCGTTTGCCTTAATTTCAAATGGTGATATTGAGAACCTTATTTCGGAAATTTACAGACGTCGAGGAAGATTTTAAATGATTTAGATGTTGTTATAAGACCTCTTGGGTCTTAATTATGGAGCTGCAAAATTGGAATTTAAAAATTCATGACATTAAAATTGATAATGTTTAATACGAGTATAAAAAGCGTTAAAAAATGGTTGATTCCTGACATTAATCGTTCATAAGTGAATATTACATTCGCACGAAATTTTAAGCATGTAATTTTAGTTAGTTAGTCACATTTTGAGGTTAGGTCAACATTATTCGGATTGCAATAATAGGAAAAATGACGTTATTTATAAGTTATAAGTCTTTCAAATAAATCGACACACCTATCGATAATTTGAATGGAAGAAACGTTGCAATTTTGTTCCCAGCAGCAGGAAATTAGCTTTTGTTCAATAAAACTATCAAGTGTATATAGCTCAAGAACTAAGATCACCACAGTTGTCATGTTTAGGACAAATGCCCACTCCCCTTATTGAGCCAGGGCCGTAGCTAAAGAAAAATGCTTAGAGAAGCAAATCGAATTCCCAGAGCCGGGAGAAAATAGACCCTTCTCATCGGCTATTCTGCCGGGAAATTTCTCTATGAGACACAAATAACTTCTTGAGAGGGCGTTACCCACTCTCCTCAGCTTCACCTAGCTACGGCTCTGAACTGAACTCGAGAATATTGTAGTCTCTGTAACCGATACATAGTGTATCTCTGCATGACTCGAAGAACTGAGCTCCCTCAATAAGTCATACCTTATTGAGAATGAATATTCTAAAATCAATTTAGGTACTCAATACTCTCTACTAATTCCGGGGGAGAGGGAGATTTGGCTTAAATTTGTGGAAATGAATATTAATAAACAAGTTGAAATGGGGACGGTTAATTTTCTCACTTTTAAATTTATACAGCCGGCAAAGGTAAACACGCGTCGGCAGAAAAAAACAAAATTTTTTATGAGGCATTCTGTAAATGAAACAGTCATGTCGGCGGTCTACACACCGCAATATCGTTACTTATTATGAACTGTGTAAAAGCTGTAAAACGTAAACTGGTATGTATACAAACGTGGTTAACCTAATTTCAAATGAGACATATATTTTCATGGCACGCGCATATACATTTTCCATGCCACGATCGACCTTTGAGGCAATGCAACGTCACAAGGCAGCCATTTTATTTCGGTGGCACTGTGTCACTGAGACTACAGACAGCAACAGAAAAATAATAATTACAACATCTGAATTCGACGAAAATCATATTGAAATCGACGAAACCCAAAGAAGATGACAGTAAGAGCAATCGTATTCGTAACTAGTATACATATATTTAAACCATTTAAGAGAACAAAGTTCATTGAGCAACCACCGGTTTAAACTGGTACCATGCGCATTAACAGGCAAACGATTGATATAAAAAATAAACGCTTTTTAACTGAAAGGTGGAAATTAACACGTGCTCGGAGGTCGAAATTAAAGGAATGATTTTTGTAGCCGACTCTCATAACAATCAAAAATACATACATATAAAAGAATTATACCGTAGTCTTCAACACTAGAAGTATCAGGTGGTGTTATATACGACACCACTCGAAATGTTGAGATGGACTTCACAAAGGACCAATATTTTGAGAACCCCTGACTGGGTATCATACGACGCCACCTGATCCTTTGAGGTTACTCTTGTGGTATCATATATGACACCACCTGGTCCTTTGAGTAATCGAGTAAAACCTGGTATTTCTAGTGTTGAATAATTCAAATAAAGTGCTCGCTCGCTGTTCGCCATAACTGAACTTTTATTGAAACTAATCAATTTTCGTATTTTGTACTCCTGTAAACATGGAGGCACATCGTTTTAGCCATACTGCAGTGATCAGATGACACATGAAAATGATGATTACCGTTATTGTTTTTTTGTATCAGATGAAAGGTGTTATAGCAAAGATCAATTACATAGTAACATATAATTTTATAGAAATATTTTTACAAACCATTAAATTCGGAGTTAAAGCTTTTATAGTATCGATACTGTCGAGTGCGAAAGCGTTTGAGCCATTCTTTTATCATTTACGATTTTCAGTAAAGAGGCTGAAGACATTTTGTAGAGTCTGCCCACACATTATAGAAAATTATAACTGGCATCCAAGGGAGTAACACACTATTTTTTTCAAGAGTTTTTCTGAGGTTGAGAAAATCCATTGGGACTGCTTTCAGATTTCTATGAGGGTTGGAATTCGAAAAGTATTTTTCAAATACCCAAAGCTAAACAAACCCGGTCAGTTTTTTCAACTTCGAATAACCTCTTTTCAAAGATACGAGTATATGGGTTCTGACTCACACTGTATAGGAAAAAATGATTTTTTTTTTCAAGTATATTAAGCTCAGAGACTAGGGTCACTGTCGCTAGTGTTACCACAGGGGTGTTCATGTTCAACTCAGCGATTCGGGTCTCTGCTACCAATGCGTCTCTTCATGACTCAGGCACCTGGGTAACCAAAAAGTCCACAAACATAGACGTTATACAACAACTTGTCTTTTCCAAAATAATATCAACTGTCCTCAGTTCGGGTAACCAAGATTTACCATATATCCGATAAATCAGATTTCATAGGCGATACAAAAAAATTCTCTTTCAACTTGTTATTCCCCCTGCCGAAATGCTATAGATAGATATATGACCGCTGTGACATATCACAAACTAAACGGACCTTAACATGAATGAAAGTCATAAATTCTCTAATAAAGATGGCAGAACAAATTTATAATAAAAAAAATTTCCGAGTTCTTCGACTTGAACTCAATTTTCCATAGTACATTTTATTAAAATATAAATCAATAATAAAATGTTCAGACATTATTGGAAACCCGAATATTTTCTATCTTTCTACTTTTCATGCATTTTTCGTAACCACCGTGTAAAAAAATTTGCGATTGTTAGAAATTTTGGGGGTGTCAAGCAAATGGCTTACATTAGTGCCGCTTTATCACGAAAATTTGTCTAGGCCATGTTTTTTTTTTCAACGATTTTCTCGCATTATTTCTCTCTTCAGCGTATCCAACCCATACAGTCTCTAAAATACCAACAGATACATGCTGCCGAAGTTGACTACATAAAGCCCAATCATTTATTCTCCCCGACAATCATTTAAATGTGCTGAAGAAAGAATGGCTACCAATAGGGGAAAAAAAAAGGAAATGGAAAAAAAATCAATTAGCTACAGCAATTCGAATTTGAACTGCATTGTTGTCACAATTCGACAATGTTGTATTCAAGCGTTACATCAGCGTGCTGGTGATTTCTTTCTTGATATTTTGGAAGGTAAAGAATTAAGGGGAAAAAACACGAAACATACCTTAGTTTATGCATTGATAAAAAAAAAAATTGAAAAAAAAATTAAACGCTCTACGGCGGGGAGAGGAAAGTACCGACGATGCCAGCTGAATTGCATAACGTTCATGTATATATATACTCGAACGAGTGGATTTCAATTTCTTCTCTGATTAAATGGTTTGATAGTCTTGTAATCCAAGCGGACCGAGAGTACAGTATCATCTAAACGTGAATTCCCAGCCATTTCGAGTGGCTACGAGAGTCTGGCAGGTTGGCCTTCGGTTGTAAAAGTCGACAATTAAATCGTTTTAGCGTGATATAAAAAGTGAAATTGCTATTTAATGGAAATCCAAACCCTGCGAGAGGGGTATTAGAACAGGAACGCAGAGAGGAACTTTAAAAATACGATGAAAATCTTTTATAATGAGACTCGAGGGCCTTAGCGTTCAGACAATGCCTTTCCTCAATGGTTTGTTCAATTTTTTTGTTGAAAGTAGCGAATCTCTAACATGACAAAAGAATATGACTAAGATTCAGCTATGTACTTGCAGGAGGGAGGGGGAGTGTTCGTTCAGATCCACCCAGAACCAAAATATTACGACAAAAAAAAGTTTGCGTATTCTTTGCGTGTTTATAGATAAATATAAATTTTGTCGTAGCGTTGTATTGGTACTTATACCATTTTTTGTGAGTTTTCAACCTAGCAACCCTGCTCTGGAGGTAATGGAAAAATAGAGGATATTGATTTCGCGAATCCCCCCCCCCCGAAATATTAGTCTAGCTAGATACGCCACTGCCAAGAGTAGATCTCGAGCATTGTGTGAACACCAAGGAGTAAATACTCAGGTATACGTATCCTCGACTACTCTATATTTTTTAGAACTTCCCAAAAGCATACGAAATTATGCTAGAAATCACTTTCAAGTTGAAACTTTCAAAAACTCTCACCAAATGTTTGCACCAGCATTTGTGCAACATTAATTTCTTTGTACATTACGATATGCCCCCTCCCTTCTCCCTATCAATCAGTCAGAACTGAAATTTATCATCGTGAAAATTCTTCCCCCACCCCAACGAGCGTAATATTGACGCTGAGTAATGAGTCTGAAGACCAGTCTAGTGTGAAGGTGGAGGAGCATGATGATCACGACAAAATGGAAGGTGGGTGCAGAAAAACGTAACGGAGATTTGGCTAGACATGCGAGATTAGATAGCTTTCAGATTAATGGTGCCATTAATAAATAAATAAAAAAAATACATCATGGTCTAGGAAGTATAGGTATACCCAAAACGACGTCCATCGTCGTACATACCGGACAGCTCTATTCGATTATTTAGCGTCCAAAGGTTTATCAAAGGGACGGGGGCGGGGAGAGAGTTGAGAAGCGCAGGTGTGCATCGATGATTGAATTATATTTTTCTCTATCCCCTCCTGGCTGCTGCCTCCGTCTAAACACACAGCAAAAAGTCGTTGTCATTTTTTCACTTCTCGGTTCCCGCCATTGCAGTCTTCTAAAATATATTTTGTTGCTGATCGCCATAAAAAGAGAAGCGACTGAGACAGGAAGAGGGTTAAACGGACAGCAAGACGGACGGACAAAAATAAGATACATGAGTTTCGTAATTTCAATGACAATAGCACAATGTACTCAGCCTCACACCATATTACAACACAAACTGCGTATACGTCATATTCCAGAGCAGCGAGAGAAACCTTCTCGACTCTACGTATAATCCTTTTAAAAGAAAAATACCGGTTAGAGGGCGATGTCCTGATTTGACGATACTTCCGCAAAGTTTGAAATTCGTTTTCTTTTTTTTGGGGGGAGAACAACTTGTCAAGTGTGTGATATTACTAATTTTTTGCTACTTTTTTTTTTCTCTCTATAGACAAACATTCATTTCCATTTGGGCACGGACGTATAGATGGTTTCACAATTGAGGCGTCGGTGGAGGAGGGTGGGGGTGCGAAAAAACTGCGAATTTTTTTTACCGAGTTGAAAAGACGAACGAGTACTTGTTGTGGCGCAGTCGGTTTATGTAGTCGTAAATTAGCATAAATTTGAAACGACTCGCGTATGGGTAAATTCCCTCATCGATACCAGTCCATCTTTGGAACAGAGTGTAAAAGAATTTGAGTGCTTTCGACGAGCAGCAACAGATTTTTGGTAAGCTGGCACATAGCTTCGCCATGGCCGTACACGTGTGCTTTTGCTGCTAAAAAGTTTAACGTTTACAGCTAAATACGTAAACTTGGCTTTCAAAGTTGTTTCGATTGAGTCTCGAGGGATGTAAAAATAGTAATTCAGACTCAGAAACAAATTTATTGAGATACTCTACGAACTATGCTGCAGACTTGATCGATAAATTTCGAGAATACGTATTTCGTTTAGAGTTGTATGTAGCTCCACAAACTCGAAAAATTGTAAAGGTTTTCTATCAAAAACCTGCTAAGCATCGCAATCTACGAGTACGTCAAAACGCAATACCTGTCCTATATCCAACCAATATGCCAATTATTTTTCATATAGGTAAATAGAAGCGGATTACTCACAGATTATCAAATATAGTTTAGATAGATGCGTCACTCAATGTTAAATTTTATAAGGTCCTTTTCTCCTGTCAAGGCATGTCAAGGCATGAATAGTTCCCACAATACGCACTGTTAGCGCTAAATGTAACGAGTCGTTTACTACCCTGCATTCCCCACCCCACCTACCAGCGCATTCGATTAGGTTCGGCTTCTATCGGAATTTCGGTTCGGTTTTCTGTATCTCTCCTTTGAATTAATTTTTTTTTTAATGCAGTGTGAATCGTAGGTGTTTCATTCTACGAGCACATGATAGCCACAGTTCTTAAATTTAGGGCGTAGAAAAAGATTTTTGTACTTTATATTTCAGATCCCAGACGAGTAAAATTCAAGTAATAAAAACATGATGCAAACAAAATAAGACCGAAAAAATTGTAATGAGCGACCGAGGGACAAATGAAAACCTGAATAAAAAAGTTGATTCCATAGGACTGAAATATCACGTTTATCTACTTTTTATTTGTTTAAATAAATTCTAAATTTGAAAAGCTAATTTTCAAAATATATTTCAATTACACAAGTTAACACATTAAAATAATTATATTGAAATCTCAAATCAGACTGTGTGAATCTTTAAGTATTCTTCACGCTGAATTAAATGGTAATCTTCATTTTTCTCCATCAGGTCAGAATTGTAAGTAATTTTGTTGTTTTTGTGCAAAATTATCAACATTGGTCATGATGTGATGGAGCAAAATGAAGATTACCATTCAATTCAGGGTGAAAAATACTCTTAAGAATCACGTACATAGCTTGATTTCAGTGAATTTCAATGTTTTGAAAAATGTTGAGTGGTGTTATTTTAAAGAAAAGAAATTCACCGCAAATAATCCATTTTGATGATCTCGCACCAAGTTTGAGACGTAAATCTTCACCATTTCAAATTAAAACAGATAACAACCACAGGATAACAACAAACCACTAGACCACGCTAATTTGAATATTGATTCCGTTATTTTTTAATGATTGTAGCGCTCCAAGTGAGTTTTACCGCAAAAACTTCGTTTTTATTAAAGAAAAAATAGGCAAAATTTGTGCCATAAGAGTGCACACCCCCTGGTTTTACCGCAAAAACTTCGTTTTTATTAAAGAAAAAATAGGCAAAATTTGTGCCATAAGAGTGCACACCCCCTGGGATTACTTTTTTCTGGCAGTGAAATCAGCGTTTTATATACCTGGAATCGATTCTACAGTGTTGTTTGCATATGGGTAGAAAACGTTATCAGTGTGGGAATATTGAATACGAAATTGCAAAAATAAAAAAATTGCTGAAAGATAGTGTACACAGTCCAGCAGTTTGATTATTTCTGATTAGTATAATTAAGATAACGAAAATGCTCATTTGGTTTTTTTTTTTCTTTGAATTCAGGTTTAGTGTTAACTTAAGTCGTTAAACGTGTCAATTCACTTAGCCACACGAGTCGAGAGTTGTTAACCAAGTATAGTCAACCTAGTAGATTCAGTTGTCAACTGAGTCAACTGAGATGTTCGGGCCAAGCCCATCCCCATTGGCTGCTGAGACGCCTGAACTATCCCTATGGGCAAAATATTTTGAAAACGGATCCGTTTTATTCCGGGTTATAATCCGTTTCTGGATTATAACCCGGAATTTTCCTCTTTTCCGGCTTCTAAAACGGATTTCGAACGGATTGTAATCAGTCTTACCGGAAATGAGTCCGGATTATTTTCCGTGAAGGCTGATTTATCATATTTGTTGGCCCGGGTTATAATCCGTGGAACCGTTTTACAAACGGATTTAGAAAAATTGCCCAAAAATTATCACTGATTATAATCAGGAAATCCGTTTTACAAACGGATTTGGAAAAACAATCAAGATGACAAAAATATCTGCAAATTTTCAGATCCGATGGTCGAAAATAAAAACGGACTGACAACGGATAAAATTCTCATTTTACGGACCATTTTCTCATTTTTTGCCCATCGGGATATTGACTATATGAAATTCCGTTTGCTGGCTGTTCAGCTCAATATTATGGTTTGAAGATGTAGCCCAATAAAATTGAAAACCAATCACTCACCTGTTTTCGGCTGACGTCACGGGGGTCGTGGCTGTAGCCGGGCCATCGATATTGTTGTTGTTGTTGTTGTTGTTGTACAACGAGGACGGCGTGCTTGGTGACTGCAGGTCATCGTTGGTAATCGAATCGAACGTCAAGAATCCGTCATGGATTGGATTGCCGAAGAAGTGCAATGGGTCCCCAGCCGCGGCACTCGAAGCGCTCGAGGGGGGTATTGCGCTGTGATAGGCCGCCGTGGTGCCAAAAATTAATTAATCGCTGGCAAATGGAAAAACGCGAACGCCTCAAAAAAAGGCACCACAAATTCTCCCCTCAAAATTTAACCGAAAATTGCTCGACGAAGTGCCCGATACCATACGAACTTGTTTCGCGAAAATTATGCAAAAAAACAAACAAAAAGACGGGGAGAAATTTACTCAAAAGATGAACAAAATTTACGCGAACACCGCCACTTCATAACACACTTCACTGAAAATGAAGGCGAAAAAAAAAATGCCGACCACGATGGCACACACCGGATACAGCGCAATTTTTTTTTTCAACGCTACTTTTTCTTCCTTTATTCGCGTCTTCTTTTTTCTGGTCTTCTATTTTTTTTTTTTTGTTACTTCGTTTATCCGCAAGCTACAGCGAAAAAATTGAGAAGCGACGAAAAATTTTTCAGCAAATTTTCACGTGACCCTAGCAGCAAGCTATCGAATTCATGGTCGTTGGTTTTTCGCTGGATAAGCGTATGCTGCTGCGACGAAGCATTTGACGGTCGAATAGAAGTGAAAAAAAATAACGGTATTTCGCACGATTCATGTGTACACTTTTCCTTCTAGCCGATTTTCTACGCTGCTAGAAAAAATGCTGGCTCGCTGGTTAGCTGGTGAGCGCTCCAACAGGCGCATTCTGTAAAATGCAGACAAGAGAAAAAAAAACAATACCAAACTTTTTATGACATATTCGACCAAGTTTTGTAATCTAATGGCCGTCGTCGTCGTTGTGGTCATAATCTCTCAACCGAACCAGAAAATAAAATACGGTGAACGTATAATATGGCCGAGCAGATCCAACTGAAGCCTCAATAAAGTCGGCATCAGCTGATGTACATACGCACGTCCTCCTATTATAAAACGATCGAAACAAGTTATACGAGCCAACGTGCTGCACAAAATGTCGACTACACAGTACACACATTCGTGACACACAATTTTATGGCCATCCAGAGTGCACTCGGCGAATGACGAAAGGCATGTATTTTTCAGAAAAATCGATAAACGAAGTCTCCTACAAAGAGAGCTTGGCTCTCCTCAATTATTTTGTCTTGGTGAAAAAATCATTCGAGTTCCCAGCTCATCGATTATACAGGGTGTCCTCATCTCGAAGCAAAAAGTTGAACATTTTGCATTTTCCGACAATATACCTCACCGAAGTTTCAGATGAATGTGAGTGAATGAATAGTATTCCCCGAAAAGCATTCCCCAATATACATACATATTAAACATAATAAAGGTACTACAACCTCAGTTTCAAGATGAAAAAAAAGCAAGCTAAATTTCTAACTTCAAAAATATTCACTGAAATTTTTGTTACTGCCGAAGCTATAAGTTGGATGGTGAAAATCCACGCGTTTTTGAGCTCGAAAAAAAAAGTCTGTGTGAAAGTTCAACTTAAATGTGAGAGAGAAAGAATGAGGATAGTCCACCTTATAAAATTCAAAATCGAAAATTGTCACATTCTAAATTCGACAAGGTACCATATGGAGATGATGGAGATTTTTAAGCAATAAAAAAGTTATGCGTTGTTTCTTTGCCTGCCACAACCTCTTTTTAATTCGATCATTTACTTCTCCGCTCGTATATCAGTTTGATGAAAACAAAAACGTCGCTTTTTACGAGTAACAGTTGCCATTTTCCGGACTGTACTCTGTTTATTGAGTTTAAAGAGTGAAAAAATAATTAAAATTAAAAACCTGCGTGATGACTAAAGTACCTATTAAATTATTATTCGTTGAAGACGAGGCAACGTCCCAATTAAACACGAAAACATTATGTCACTGAGAATATAAACTTGAAAATGTTATAGGTGAAGCTCCACTTTGGGATGGCGAGTTAACAAAAAATTCATGATTATGGCGATTAAATCGGTTTCTAAAAATATGAGCCTTTTTAAAAGGCTTTTAGAGGAATGTGCGAAATATTATTTCAATTTAGTTCCCTGCTACCTCAATAAAATTAGGTTTCACAGACAAAATTCAGAAAGCAAAACTTTATGATACATTTTGTAAGAACGCTCCTACTCTTTCAAGATAAGAAAATTACTCTGGTGAAGCATTTTTTTTTAACTATCATGATCAGATTTGTTTCGAATATACATATACTCGTAGTTCATGAACCTCCAATCAGGAAGAGCAAAGACTCATTTTGATGCTTCTTAAATTATGCTTACTGACGTAAGGTTATATAGATTGATGAAGATTTCTGTTGATTTCAACGAAGATGATACTCGTATCTTTTCACGGCGAACTTGATCTCACTTTAACACAACGATACTCGGTATGAAAAAGAAAAATCGGATCAGACAATACTACAAATTAATTATTTCAAGAATCCTTTTCCCAAAATGAATTACCTGATATTAGCCCAGTATGAGAAGATCGTAATCATTTTTCTATTGGGGAAGAAAAAAAAAAAACTACAAAGAAAAGAAAGGTTCGAAGTTTGTAAACAAAAGCATTATAAAAATTGCTTTTCCCAGTCTCACAACAAATGAAAGTAAGATTTTTTTTTAGCTTTCAATCTTCTTCCTACAACAGCACACATAAAGGACGATGTATTGTTTAGTATTTCTGATTAATGACGTCGGAAAAATCGGAACGTCTATCGTCAACTGCGAAGGGAACCTTTCCATTCTATATTTTGTTTTTGATTTTTTTTTTCGTCTTTCTTCAATCACGTACTACACTATGAACGCTCTCAAATAACGTATCAAATTCTAACTCAAAGTATACTCCATTTTCAAATAATTGGTATCTCAGTTTTCCTAAATCAAAATTGAATTGTAACAGATATGCTGGTCTCTTCTTCCTACCTCTCTGTCACAGCGAAAAGGTCAACTTTATTTGAAAAAATGTGACATTTACTGGAGATATTTGCACACCATTCTCAATGTTCTTCGAAATACTCCGTACGTCGTCGATTGTTTCTGTAGTAAAAGAAATTCAGTGTGTAGCATTGCTACACACAGAAATCAATCGAAAAAGGAAAACTTAGCCACAAAATTTACTTCACAAATTATAAAATTTCACTTAATTTTTTTTTCTTCGAATGAACGAGTGGAAATTTCAATTTTTTTTTGGAGGGCAGAGGGGGGGTTGTAGTTGGTGAGTGAAGATCAGCCATCAGAGAAACTCTGCTACACACAGGGAAAACAAAAGTTGCCGGCCATGGTATGAACATTAATATCGAATAAATTGCGAGAGCAGGTGATAAAAGACATAATAAGCGGGAGGGGGGGGGGGCGTTATTAAAATAATCTATCAAGTATTCCTATAGTTTTAATTTTTCATTCATTTTTCAAAACACCCCTACGAGTTGAAAAGAAATCGCATCTTTCCGGTTAGCAGTAGCACCAGCTGATAATAACCTCCGAGAAGGAAAAACAAAAAGTAAGCCTCAAGCACTGAAAGGATTCACCGAAACCCTAAAAAAATACTTATCGATTGGTAAAATACAAACGTATAACTATATCGAGTACGTATAAATACTCGTGTAATCTTGAGCGGTAATTTTTTTCCTCCTACATTTACTATTGTTTTCAAGGGAATATTGTAAATTTTACTTCAGTATTTCCAGTTTGATATACCCATATAGGTACTGTAACTTGTGAAGGGACGCGTCGATTATCAAAGTATGTACGTACAAAACTCCCTATGTACAAACAAAACCAAGAAATTAAAGTTGGTAAAAAGAAAATTTGATTATGTCGAAACGATCTATAAAGGTAGACCAATTGAAAGTAAATTTCTAAAGTTAATACTCATATTTTTCCAAATAATATTCTCAATTTCTAGTGCATTTTCTTATTTTTCGGTGCCCCTAAGAGTGCATATTTTTACCTTCTGTAATATCTAAAGCTATCATTCAAAAGTGCTAATAGCTCTACATATGACCTTGCAAAACAAAATTCTTATATTCTTCAGTAAATACAGCACTTCTATAATACATTCAGTTCTTATGGACTCTAAGCTAATCCCCAATTCCAAAAATTCATCGTTCTATACATCCAATTTTAATGGCTGCAAAAAACAATATACTCATTTCCTTCGACTATAGAAAGCCACAACGAATCGAGACTCCAACTGGATACAACTTCCAAAACGTCGTTATCCACATAAAATGAACATTCATCATCATCACCGTGTGAAGTGAGTCGAAATAAAAATGGGAAGCAAAAAAAAAAAAAAAAAAAAAAAACAGTGAAAAAAGGACGAGTAAAAAACACTTTATAGAAAGGATAAATAAGGGGGAGGGGAGCAGCGAAAAAATAAATACGGTGTGTTCTTATTTTCTATCTCTCCTTCTCAACTATATGTGCCCTGAAATTTTTTGTCTCTTTCACTTTGCTAAGTCATGTATTATGCAACCGAACGGTTATAATCTGAAACTGAATACTTCCTGCTTCCTACAGTGAGTCGTCGGTGGACAGCAAAGCGACAAACCTTGTCTGCATTTAAAATGGTCCACAAACTGAAAAGAAATAATGCTACACTGTGATAACGCTTCATTTGCTCGTGCTCTTTAGTTTTTATTTCTTGTACATATATATGTCTCGACAATATTTTCTAGAAATTTATAATATTTTTCCGGCATTTACAAGAAAACTTTTTGTAAACATAGAAGATATTAATTTTGAGTGTTTTTATCAAATTTTCATAATTTATGTAGTTAGATCAGAAAACATACAAACTCGAGTTTCCTTCGACATTTGAGCAAAACTGTGATTCTTAAGTAGAGCCTTTTATTACATGCACTAAGACAAATAAGTAGTCATTTTCACTATTTAAAATAGGAAAACAGGAACAATTCATCAACACTTGTAGTACTTTTTACTACTAGATAGACGAATAATATTTTACCACCCTACTATGAATCTTGAATAGCCTCTTTTTTATTCTATCCTAAAATACTGAAAATCTCATCCGAAATTTTTTTCAGTGCATTGAAAGATTAACGATCAGTAATTTTTACAACTCTTTACCAACTTAGATAGTATATTTTATTATTTTTCTAGTAATTTTTGCAATAAATCTTGAATTGTCCTTGTTTTCTCTTATAAATAGTAAAAATCACCACCAACTTTTTTTTTTCAATATTTTTTTTCAAAACATAAACTAGAAGCCATTAGCGGAAACTGCAGTAAAGGGAAACTACCATCTATACTGAAAGCACAACACAAAATAATTATACCAAAGCTATTTTTTTCTATTTTTTTTTTTTTTTTTTACAAAATGTAATTTAAAATCAAATCGCATAAGATGAACTCGATATAGAGAAAGTCCGCAGGGTAAAGTGTCGTAAATTTGAAATAAGCATTAGATCGTCAAACTAGAAAATTTTTCTACATAATATTAGTAATTTATCACGCGCTTTTCCCCCAAATTCAACCAATTATAATTTTTCGATCATAACTCAAATAATGCCTCCAAGCCTAAATTATCTTCCACACCTCTGACAGAAAAGCTGAACCCATAAAATGGTAGGTAACGATTATAACAGTTTACAAATTTCATGAAATAATATCTTTGTTATTAGTCTATCTATTCAAAATGCCTTGATACACTGCACATATAGGAACATAAAATATTTTCATCGAATAACAACCGTTATTTTAATCCAAGTATATTTTGCTGAAAAATAATAGTCGGTATGTGAATATCGCGCACTAGCAAACAATATAGTTATCAAAAATATTTCAAAATATAGGTTTACAGAACGAGAAAGTATATAGAAGAGTTTCCTCACAGTGAACAAAAAACAAATTTTGGCACCAAAAATAAATAAATTTCACTCATGTGCTTACGAAACATTTCTTCAAATTACATTACAATAGGTATAACAATTTCATATTACAGCCTTAAAAGACAAGACCCTCTACTAATGCTTCAAATTAAAGAAAAAAAGCTACTAAGCTTATTCATGAAGAGCAATTAAAACTTTTTCATGCAGCCTCATAATTTATTTCATGGGCTTGCACGGCGGATAAGCGAACTTAATTAGAAGATATTTATGAGCTTTTTATGAAAATGTAATCCACGCATGTGTTCACAATATGGCGAACAGAAAATTTTTTCAACGTTAATGATATTCATTTTTTACGAAATTTGACCACTCTCCAAGTTGAAAACGAGAAAATTTCAAGAATTATAAATCAAATATTCGTATTAAAGAAGGGTTCATAGGTGATCTATAGCGACTTTCAAATATTTTTCGAGATAATTGTAATTATCGGTTCTCTTATTAATCTGTACTGTAAGAATCTCGTGTACCTGAATAAATTACCTATTTGTGAATTAAAAATACCTACCACCGAGAGAGTAACATAATAGTTTAATGATACCGATGATTACTTGGTCCTATAATATGTAAGTATAGAATTGGCCATCGCTAGATTTTACGTATATTTATTCTAGCCAAAATAAGAAGATTGAATTCGCCGTGGAAATGGAGGGCGGAAGAAGTATTATAGGATTTGAGATAGGAGATGGCATTTACTAAGGTCATTTTTGAAATAACAAATTTTCATTCGATTAAATTTTCTGAGCGGAGGCTATATGAGAAAAACCGAAATTAACAGGACTACCTATTACTTAGAACGAAATTACTCTTGTAGAGAAAAGTCGTTGAAAGTGCCCGATGGGCAAAAAATGAGAAAATGATCCGGAAAATGAGAATTTTATCCGTTGTCAGTCCGTTTTTATTTTCGACCATCGGATCTGAAAATTTGCAGATATTTTTGTCATCTTGATTATTTTTCCAAATCCGTTTGCAAAACGGATTTCCTGATTATAATCAGTAATAATTTTTGGGCAATTTTTCTAAATCCGTTTGTAAAACGGTTTCACAGATTATAACCCGGGCCAACAAATATGATAAAACAGCCTTCACGGAAAATAATCCGGACTCATTTCCGGCAAGACTGATTACAATCCGTTCGAAACCCGTTTTAGAAGCCGGAAAACAGGAAAATTCCGGGTTATAATCCAGAAACGGATTATAACCCGGAATAAAACGGATCCGTTTTCAAAATATTTTGCCCATAGGGTGTGGCCATAATTAGAAGCTACGCTACATATTTTCTTGGAAGTTATACATGGTTTTTCCTACGTTTTTTTAGAACATTGATTTCTCCAACCAAAAATTGAATTTCAAGTTACAGCAGTATCCACATATGTATATCCTCCTCCACGTGCGATAAAAAACGAACATGGAAACGGAAGGAACCATCGGCGACTGACAGAATAATCTGTATCTCTCCTCCGAGTGGAAACGACAATATAAGTCTCACCTGTTTTCAAAATTTGAAAAATTTTGCGACAGAAATCGACCACTTCGCCTGGACAATAAAACACAAATTCAGCACAATTCAGCGCATGGTTCCCAAAGCAGGGTTAAGAAACTTTCGATCACAACACGCATCCGACACAGGGACAGGGTCGAAGATGAACGCCGAGAACAAGCCAATGACATACCAACCACAGGCGGGTGGCGGGGGGAGGATACCGAAACTGGTAGCCCTAAGGGATGGTGGATAAGGGAAAGGTGTCGTCTTCGAGAGCAACAATATCTCAGCACCCACTCAAGCACACAAACTACAATATACACACACATATACACCTATACAGAGACACACACCGAGCCGCGTACAATTTCAAAATTTATGGCTCGAAAGACGAACGCCCTCGTTAAAATATTAAAATATTCGGTTACACTCGATTAAACTTTCAGAATGTATAATATGTTACATGGGCAGAGCAAAGGTGCAGGAGAACCGCAGTAATACACGCGTGAATAGAATGCAACACCATAACCGAGAACAGTAAAAATTATTTTATGCCATCAAAAGTTGGCTTTTTGTAAATTTGTTTCAGTGATATCGAAACGAGGCTGATAACCAAATCAGATAATATCAGATAATGGTCATTCACAATTAGGGGAAAAGATTTGCATCCAAATTTTACTTATACAAGGATAATTATAAGAGGCTGCCGAAAAAAAGGGTGTACTGAAAGTCCTATCCCCTCCAACCAAATTAGCCCTGTAGAGTATTCAAGTCTGTAAAAAAAAAAAGGTCGGTTTAATCCTAGCAAATGTTACAATTGTTTGTTTTTTTTTTTTGGCTTGCTTTACTCGGCGTTCCGCCCAAACTCGTGGACAATATATCAAGTATTTACACAATTTTCATTTAAAAAATGATCGCTGTGCCTACTTGGTAAATAATGCACTGTCAAACTGGGTGAATGTATAGGATCACCGTTAAACTCTTACAAGCTGTATCTCATATTATGCAAATAAAGACTGAAAACAGCAATTTGAACTAAATTATGGGTTTTGGTTTATATTTACTCTCAATGAACCTCCCACTGGTAATAGAATCACCTCCAGTAAACAATGCGCTCGTTTTGCTTGGAATTTCTTATTTTAAATGTGACTTGAAAAATTGAAACCCTCACGATTTTAGTAAATAAAATTCCATCAATTTTCCATTTAGAAGAGTGATTCTATTCACCCATACATTCTCAGTGGATATGATTTTTCATCTAAATCCAATTACTTTGTTGGAAAAAACGTATGTTTTCAGGTTGGATATGATTTTTCATCCAAATCATTATTTTGTTGGAAAAAACGGGTGTTTTCACGTTCTAGAACACGATATTATTGTCAGATAGAAAATGTGATTCTCTATAACTCAGACAGAAACAATTTTGGAACTCTGAGGTCAATTACAATTACAATTTGTTCAAGAATAGTTTTGACAAATAAGTTTTTCTTATGTTATAGTTCGATACAAATTCAGAACATTTTCATTAGCAGTATTACCTCTTCCACGAGTGTGAAAATATAATCAACCAAGTCTGATTAGAGTCGACAATCATTTCCAGCTAGTTGGGATGTTCTACATAACCAGCCAAGTTATGCTTTTTTTTTTTACTGTTCATGAAATTTTGATCCTCTTCACCTGCCTGATCCTATTCACCCAATTTGATGGTATTACATATTGTTCAAGAAAGGTTTTCAAGGTGAGTTATGCGCAATTATGAGTAGTTTCACATGATACAACGTAAAGCAAACTACCCATACAGCAGAATAAAATAAAAACTGTAAATCATTCATTTGGACCGAAACATTGAGAATTGCATTCAAGCCTTTGAAAAACTGCGTGACCTAACAAAGGAGCTTTTTATCTATACAATGCCACAAATAAAAAAGGTGACGGTGAGTATGCATAAGAGGTAGTCCGATGACGAAATGAAAAAAAATCTCACTCGCGCTCATCATTTTCTGATAGCCTACGTCAATTATTTGTGAATCCAAGGCTTTACAAAATTATTTTCACAATCAATACAACAATCTGATTAACAACACATGCCACAGGATAAAAAATTATTTTCACTACCTAATCGAAAAACCACCATATAACTGTATATAGCTGACCAGTTTATAGATACGAGTCAGTAGTAATAGACGATGGCTTCTTCAACATGGTTAAAAAATGGGGAGAAAAAAACATGTTATTAACGAGGACTCTTATGTATACACAGTGCAGTTTGTATCTTCTAAAAATTGGTAAAACCGGTTACACTAGACTCATTTTTCGTAAGCTTTTTACGTAGTGCCTAGCGTCGAAAGACGTCGTAAAACACCTTCGAACTTTTACACTTAGTTTATAACTGGTCCACCTAAATTCTCCTACACATTGAAAGGGGAGAAAAATGCATTACCTGCTTACCCAATTCACATATTATCTCATCTGACCTCCGATAATTTGAAGAAAGTTTGAAACGATGAATAAGGAGTTTCAAAGAATTCGTCGCACCATTTTCTCGACATCTTATGAGTTGGAAGAAATTCACACATTTTTACAGCAATTTAGGCTTTTCAGAGAAAATATTTCATTAGTTCTTCGCGAAAGGCGGATAGGTATACAATCTTTAAAAATGTTATCGAAGCGTGAAAAATTATCAGCGGGGTTCGGACACTTTTAAAAATTGGTCAAAAAAATGTGACTCATCTTTTTTTATTGCAGAGTAGGTACTTTTCATTCGTGACATCGACAGTTTATTAAGTTCAAACGAAACTTCTTAATAGATTTATCTCGATGAGGAGTAACTCTTATAAAAATACTGATAGTTTCAAAAACAAAATTATTCCAAAATTTTTTGCTGCCGAAGAGTAATAGCTTCGCAGGGCAAAGCAAAATAAGCAGTCTTGGGGTCGTAACATTTTCAGACTATCTACACTCCTCCACCAAATTAACTTTCCTTGAGGAAGTAGTTCACTCAAAAACAAATCACTATAATATTATGTATGTATCTGACTACTCCTTTTCAAAACAGAAAGAAACCCTGTACCGAACCATGATCCATTAGCACGAAAAAGTTACAATATATAAGGCATCTGATCTGACAGCATTGCGACGAACCCAAAGATTCAATTTAAATCCAAACGAGCACCAATGTCACATCACTAAAGCACATGTCACACATTTTTCGTGAAAACACTTCATGTTTTTTTTTTTTTTTCTATGATATGACCACAACGGCGACCATGCCGAAAAAAAATGTATACTACCAAAATAAAGTAACACTTACGAGAATGCAATCGTGCACCAAACACACAGAACGTCGAAATTGAAAAAAATATTTCACAACCAAACTGAAAAATATTGTTTAAATTTCGATTTTTCTTTAACAAAAACCGATTAAATTTGCACCACAACACTCTTAAAATCAAGTACGACCACCAATAACATGAAAAACGAACGTGGAACTCGATTCAGACAGCATTTTTAGTCGAATAATAAACACCGAGAGGGAAAAATTTACGCAAAAAATACAAAAATTATTAAACCGCGCCGAAAGATATCGTCGAAAAAATTTTACGTATTTTCCTTTTTCCAAAAAAATTGTGGAAAAAATTTTAAATTGAGAAAACAATGGTCGTCTAAAACGCGAACAAGTACGGACAGGCGTACAACACAACGACGTCGTTCACTCGACTGCTGACTGCTAAATGAGTAGCATTCCATTGACGCGTGTTTCTCTCGAACGCCGCTGGAGGGCGCTCGAAATCACCTGAACTTACACAAGATTTGACGAGTAGCGGCAAATTTCTGCGCTCGAACGCCCTTTTCGACGTTCCGAAATTTTTGTATGTATTTTCACTACCACCAACAATGCCGCCGTTCGTTTTTCTTTTTACTCGTCTGATTCATTTCGGAAATTTTTTTCACCTCATCATCAAACAGCTTTGATTTAGAAAAATGGTAAAGTCAACAACACGTGAGCAAAGCAAAAGTTATTTTATGTGAGGATTCGCTGAGAGAAATTTTCACATCAACTTTCTCGAGTATAGCATACTAACTGAAAGATATTTCAGTTTTATACATATCATAATTATGACGAATTAATATCTACGATTAAATAGGTAGGTACTATAAATAGGGTAACTTTGAAAGTTCGGATATTTTCACACACCGAAAAATATTGTTTCGATAAAATTCCTAAGTATCATATCCTCGTTTACTGATTTGCATTGAAATTTTGTTTTCAAAAAACATAGATCATGCGACAATTTATTAACACTAAAAAAACCAGGTGGTGTCGTACGCAAGGCCATTTGAATTTGGATGCGTCACTCCTCAAAGGACCAGGTGGCGTCATATATGACATTCTCCGGTCCGTTGAGGTTCCTTTACTGTTAAGTCGAATATGACGCCACCTGGTTCTTTGAGTAATCGAATAAAACATGGTTTTTCTAGTGTTAAATAAGATTTCTATTTTCGCATTTTCGACCATGTTTGAAAATTAACTTCTAAATTGAAAAATAAAATCGTCAACGAATATATAGTCTAAGCTTTTTTACGACTTGCAAAAATACCGAGGAAAACTATTGTCCAAGAAAAAAAGTGTCTTCGAGTTCTAAGAAAATGAATTATAGCATTTTTTCGGATTTCAAAGCATAATGCGAAGTTAGGAAAGTGTCCTTGCGATTTCTGCAACAAATCAGCTTGTAGATAAATTTTTTCATCAAATTTTATATCGTCCTCGCTCAATAGTTCCTTCATGTCGTCCAACTCCGGATTTATTTTATTTACAGCTCTAACACAATAGACAAGTCTATATTTATAAACTTGTTTCATAAAATTGAGTAGTGAAATAGCAACAAAAAAAAAATATACGCATCGATCGTAATATAGTACGCATAGTTATTGGCAAAAAAAAAAAAAATTAAAACTAATAAATGGAAAAACAGCCGAAGAAAAAATTCGGCAAAATATTTCCAACGATGATAGAATCGTTTAAATTAGGTACTACTCGAACGACGGACCGAAAACTGAGGTCTTTGAACTCTGAGCGTAAACAATTTTTTCCCCACCTCTTTTTTTTATATTTTCAAATCGTTGAAACAGAACGGAAAACTGGTGGCTCGTCTTCGAAACTACACGCGAAAGCGAGGAAAAAAAATTGAAAATTGTAAGAGAATTTCAATTTTATATTTCATTACAGCTTGACCTAATGATGATGCAATGATTATAGACGACTTGCAGAATTTTGACCCGAGAAAGGATGGATGGCATGACAACTGGGAGTTACCATATAGCCCCTAGGTTTGCTGAAGTTGACCAAAATAAGAGAAATATTGTTGTCTTCGTCGTTCAATGAAGCCATTTTACATACATTTGCATTAAAGTTTAAAAAAAGTTGATTACATCTCAAACTTTATGAAATTAAAAAAAAAACAAAACATTTACAGTATTTTTTGAATCAACGACGAACATTTGTGTTTTATAAACTGAAGAAATTTCAGTGATAATCTTCACTAAATTTGGTGTAGGTAAGAAGACAAGGACGAGAGAGGACAGACACGAATAAAGCATAACTTGTAAATTTCAGGTGATCTAGATGGGTATAGTGACAACCGAAATTCATTTATTGGAATATTTTAAAAAACTAAATTAAAAATGAAATATTTGAAAATACCTCTTGATATGCCTGGAGTTTTTATTTATACTAAAAGCAGAGAAAAAAGAGAAAAATTTGCAAAAAAAAAAAAAAAAAGAATGAAAAACGCGACAAAAATATCTGGCTTTTCGTAAGAATAAAGTAGGTACAATAATAAGTTTTATTAAAAATTTCAAGAAGTCTAATAAGTACAGGCAATCGATGTGAAAAATTTGGCAGAGGAAAATTAAGTGAAAAAAATTAAATTAATCTCGACTGAATTTCGTGCGAAAAGAATTAACTTAAAATAATATTAACGGGGAAGAAGAAACTCCATTTTAAATTAAGTTCTACACAGTTTCGAAGATAATTAAAAAGTACGAAAGCGAAAAATGAACATAGTAACATGAAATTTTATATATTTTTTCTCTTCAACGAAATACGAAAGAAATTCTTTTTCTACGCAGAAGAAAAGATTAAGTAACACAATCTTCATGAAAGACGGAAACTTGGAAAAAGGATGAAAAGACAAAAAAAAAAAAAAAAAAACACGAGGAAAAGAAACTATTCTATGACTTTCAGACCAAACTTCCAACGCTGATAAAGCATAAATACGTGCAGTAGACGAAAAAATGTATAATAAAATACTTTGTAAACTTTTCATTCCAAAAAATATGCGATCTTAACAAAAAATCTGAATTTAAAAAATTTGAAAAATCTTTTTACTTTTTTTCTTAGCTTTAAAAATACGACGTTTTTTTCCCCCGTTAAATACCTCGTTTGAAAAAACCATTTACTGGCCCATTCACTACCAACAAGCATTATAAGATATTTGCTTTTCAACTGAGGATAGAAAAATTCCACATTTGTTATAGAACAAGTATGATCACCAAGAATACTATTTTTCTGTAGAAGATGATGGTATTTCGAACGCTATAGTTGCAACTGAAAGTACCGTCATTTGCCAATGGCGGACACCTTCTCAATGGCGGTCACCTTCTTTTTCATTTTTGTATATTTAATGTTTAAACCGACTTATAATGAAACTGATGTCACATGGTAGCTGTTACCCATGGTAATGGGTTGAATCACTCAGTTAAATTTTTGCTCCATCCAATAGAAATATTTGGCCATTAATTATGTTCTTGTCAATTAAAATATTCAATTTCGTAATTATTGCAAAGAAAAAGATTAGATAGTAAACATTTTTGAAACTGATAATTATCTATTCCTGTGATTAATTAAATAATGTTCCTTCAAAGCATCAATGATCCTAAACCATTACAAACATTGAATTTTACAGTTTTAGAATTATTTCATCTGTTTCAAACATTTTTTTGAGGGTGTCCGCCATTGGAAAATTCAGTCTGTTTGAAGGTTTCCAGTGGCGGACACTTGCTTTTATGCACAACTTGAGGCTGGAATAAATCCTATACCTACCATAAACCCAAGGTATGAAGCCAAAGGATGACTGCCATGCCTTGTGACATCATTGAGTTTAATTGGATTTTTTTTTTTTTGTTTATTTAATTATTTGAATAATGAATATATCTACACAAATGTGCATGGTAAAATGTTTTCAATTTGTTTTTTATCCAGTTGTCTCTATAAGTGGATGTGTGGAGGGGAGTTGAGCCCCGGAATGGACAGAGGGTGAAGCCTCTTACTAGTCAACATCATAATTGAAAAATATAAAAACTATTCACGTTTTTTTCTACATTACAAATATTTTTCTAGGTGTCCGCCATTGGTGTGTCTGCTACTGGAAAAATGAAAATTTTGATGTCCGCCATAGGCAAAATTTAGATAGTTGGGAAAAATGATAGGGTGTAATATGTGTATGGGTTACGGGGGCCAAAAGGGGAGAAGTTTTTAGAAGAAGGTGGGGGCAAATATTCAAGGCATCAAGCAAAATAATTGAAGCATTTTTCAGCAAGCTATGAAAAAATTAAAGAAAAAAATGCCTTAAGGTGTCCGCCATTGACAAATGATGGTAGTTCTGATCGTATTCTTACTTTTGTGTCGACTTTTGTCTTTAATTGTCCTTCTTTTTTATGTATTTATACATATTATTCTAGTTTTAATGTAGCCATATAATTCTATGAATATCGTTTTGATCGACTCAAGTTGAATTTGAATCGAACTTGAATCACTCTGAATCAGAGTGTGCCAAACTGCTTTGATATACTCGCTTGTAAAATTTACCTCGTACATTCTCCGACTCATTAAAAAAACAGAAAGTATTAAGACTTCGATTTGAAAACTTTCATAATGAGGAAACGGAGGGTAAAAATATTTACTTTTTCCAACTGAGTGAGCCATCAGTCCTTAACTCGTGTTCTGATATTCGTCTCCATTCCATTCTGCACACACAACAATCATAACGAAATCCTTCAACCCAGTCATTGACAATCTCGAACAACTCGTAGAAGGAGAAAAAGATGAAGAATGAAAAGCTCGTATCAATTTGAAGAGATTCCGAAGTTCTATAACAATACCAAAAGCGAACAATACGCACGATCGTGGCAATTTTAAATTCATTTTGGAAAAAAAAAAACTTCAATATTTGACTCCAAACACTTTCTAAAGAATACCTGAGTTAACAAAGGAACAATGTCTAACTTTATTTCTACGGCTTGCCAATATTATTTGGGGAAAAAAAAACTTTTTGGTGCTTTTGAATGAAAAGAAATAAAACTGTATCGATAAGTAAAAGGCAATGGCAAATAGTGTTTTCTAAAGGTTTCGCGATACCCTATACGCTTATCATTGTAAAAAAAAAAAACATCCTTTGCCAATTTCAAATGATTCTAATTATAGTAACGACTTCAAATGAGACTTGTTTTCGAACAGATCCAATAAACAAGCGTTTCCAAAACTCACAGATCATATAGTCAGCACAAATTATGGCAAAGCCCAAACATTTTTGTAAAATTTATCATTCCTCCACACCCTCAAGCTGACTGAAGGAGCAAAATTAGATCTGAAACGATATCAATACTGATAAGGAGCGTTTTTATCTACTCAACTCATTTTCTAGAACATTAGCAAAAACGAATTAAATTATCAATTTTTTTATTCATCGTCATTGTTGTTATATGTATACTTGATTTCAATATTATTTAACACCAGAAGTACCAGGTGGTGTCGTATATGACGCCACCTGGTACCCACTTCTAGTGTTAAACATCAGATACCTTCTTATTCAAAGCTAATATATAATCAAGTTTCACAATAAATAATTATTCAATTTCTAGTTTCACGTCTAAAAAAATGAAAAAGAAAACCCTTTCAATTCAAATTTCATTCTCCAATTATTGGTTCTGGATCACAGCCAGAAGAAAACGAAAATTTTCGGCAGAAACTGACTCAATCGAATGGTATAGTCGTGAAAGAAAAGAAGCGAAAAAGCTGAAAGCCTAATAATACTTCAAGTCTCATAATTAAAAATACGTTAATTATGCAAAATCAACAACAACATTCATCACGCGGTATTTTTCTCAATTTTTTTGTATTTTACTTGAGCCACTCCAGACGTTATAAGAGTATGCCTAAGTAAACGCAAATTTCTGGTCGAATATTCTCATCTCTTGACCCCGTTCAAAATCAAGAATTATAAATATTTATTTAAAACTTTTGAGCATAACCGCAACCATCAGAAGACAAGCATATAGCGTCCAACAAATCGTTATTTTTGTGGGGGAAAAAAAACAAGAAAGATACATAACAAAATGGAAAAAATTTTTAATTTTCCGTCCGAGAACACGTTTCATAATTACACACCTACGCATTATTTCACAGCGATTTAAAATTAATAAAATGATTAAACAGAATGACAAGGCGAAGGAGAGGAGGGGTTAGAGGGTTAATCTCTTCGTGTCTTTTCACTCGAGAACGAATTTACTTTTTCGTACGATGATTAGCAATGACACTAGAATGATAGTTGATACCAAAGTGTTATTTTAGATTGGAGTCATTTTAGAGTCATTTTTGTGTCATTTTCGTGTCATTTCGGTGGCATCTGACTATCTGTTAAATCCTTTGAATATTTTGCAAAGAAAGGCAGTCAGAAGCCCTCGTAGGTCATTGAATTATGTTTTAACCATAAAAAAAAATATTTTAATTCATGCACTACCTATACCTTAAAATAAATTGTAAGACTTTTTAAATTAATCTACGCCATGAAACTTTCGCAATATGACTTCATTTGTTCAACCATACATTCACACTTTCTCCCTTCATAAGTTGAGATAATATTGCTAAACCAACAACGGAATTTACAGCGATTATTTTTATTTTTGTAAGAAAACTCAACGTTTACGAAGATAATAAAGGGTGAAGACTGAAAACGAAAAATGAAAACGATCAAAAAGAAAAAAAAAAAGAAAAAGGGAGAAAAGGGAAAAGCTGAGCAACAAGTAAGAACCTAATCGTTCTTCCGATGAAAAATATTCATGTCGCAGCTCAAGATCAAAAACACACCAGGGACGACGACGAAGGATATGAAAAATGGTGAAAAATATATAACCTTTTTCTTTCTCGCCATTCCAAGATCATTTACCTTGGCTTCTCGAGAAATTCAGTTCAACAATTATTATCTCGCGGCCTTTTTTTTCCCTTTTTTTTTCCGTTTCTTTCCCCATTTTCTTTATTTTTCCACAGGAAACTTTGTTTTGCTAGACGTATTTACAAAAAATAACATTTATATCGCCTAGAAGATTTTGGAAGTCCTTGCTAAAATTTCGTTCTCGTCAAGATTATATTTTTGACATTTTAACAAATTTTTAAAAACCCAAATGAGAAATACAGGACAGTTATTTTACGAGGAATAGAAAATGTTGGGATTTATTTTTTGACTGCGTAACGAAAAGGGGTGGAAAGAAAAAATTACAAATGTATAAAAAAGGTAAAGAACTAGGAGGTCGATTTTTAAACAATCAAATCAAATAAAGCAACAAAAAAAAAAAAACACAACATATTTTCGTTTTCAGTTTCAAAAGAAAATATGAATATCTTACAAATATTTCAACATCAAGATCATAGGACAAGGGTTAAGAAGGAGTGATTGCATATGCAAGAACACACAAATGGCTCAATTATAATATATAATAATTTAATAAACTTGAAATGTTACATGCTTTTTGGCCCCCCATAGAAGAACAGTAGAAGTCTGAGAAATATTTCCATGTTTGAAAAGACTATGATTCTATAAATTACATTATCGAAGTAGAAAATATATAATTTATGTACTTTTAAAAAAACAGTATTTTCGAAGCATAAATTAATAATATGGAAAATTATAGAGCATATTGTTCTCGAAAATTTCATAATTACTTGATGAAGAAAATATGTGAGGGCGTAACTTGCCTAAACACAGAAGGTTAAATTTTCCCAAAAAACGAGATAATGATGCCATTGGGTAGTTTACTCTGCACACTACACATACAATTCACTGAAGCCACGAATATTTTCCCTGGTTTTTGATATTTGAAGCGGAGAAAGAGGAAAAGGTACAAACCATTTTCTTTTTCCAAAATACATTAAGTTATTGAAATTTCTGTATTTGACAATAATGATAGCCAATAAATACTGAAATTTAAATGCTGCATTGTACGTGACGTTGAGCTACTGTGAATTTCTCAGTAATTTTACTATTTTCTTCAAAATATTATTTGTACTGAAAGGGTTAAGCTACAGAGTGTTTCAAAAGTCGCTTCACTAAATACGAGAAAACATCAGTCAAAAGCACTGAAATAAATCGACGATTACTGGAACACAAGCTGATCCCAGGGTAAAGGGACCTTTGGGTGAAAAATGTTGTATGAAACAACACAGGCTCCTCTTACATGGATCCTCAACTATGAACCTGCCAACTTTCATCGATGTATCTCTAATAATTGAGAAGGAAAAAAATTTTGGCTCTCCTGAAAAATTACTTTTTTCGACTTAATGCGCATTGGAAACTTACGCCTCATGTATATGTTATAGATTTAGAATAATTCAAATTAAGTATTAATTATATACTCGCGAGTTATGAAAAAATATACAACCTCTTCAACAGCGACAAAACACAAAACAGCTGAATGAAACTGAGAAGGAAATCAGTATTTAACTCACCTGAAACAAAAAAGCAAAAAATATAATCATTAGAAAACTTCTGCAATCGATTGCTTGAATAGGTACATGTTTGCTGAAAATTTTTTAAAATTCAGCCATCCGGCTTTGGCATTGAGCTATTCATGCATGGTTGATGAAACTGACAACCTCATTGTCGGTAATTTCGATCACTTCTTATTGACCTTGTTCGACTGGAAATACAAACGATTATGTCGCTATAATTCAATGCGAGGCCAAAATTTCGAGAATTAAAATTCGATATTTACGATTTTTCGAACGAGAATACGACAGGCGATTACTCAACTAACAGAAATTTTTCAAAAATTCAAGAAAGATTGAGAATTTATTACTCATATTTGTAGCTACTGCAGTAAACGTTTTTAGCCACGCGATTTATTCGTAGCAGCAACTATGTATATCAGACGACGGTGTGTGTCAAATTTTATACAGTTGTTCATTTAATTGAGAAATTGAGCGCTGTGCTAATTAAAATTTTCATTGTAAAAATATTTCAATCGATGACTGACTTATTGTTTCAGGCACACAATGCGTCGTTGAACTGCGTACATAAATTCTATCCTTATTAGGACAACGACACACAAGTCGTCAAAGTTCCTATCGTTTTTTTTACTCCTAGTTTTTCAGGTTTTTCTCTCTCTCTCTCTCTCTCTCTCTCGCTTCAGCTTTATTGAATTTTTTTTACAGCTCGATTTTCAATAAACTTTTAATAAAAGGCATACTAGAAAGAAAAAAAAATTACTCAGGATGGTGTCTTTGCCCCTCCTCAGTCCTCCTTAGCCGATGTACATGAAGGAAAAACGATTAGAGTCCTCTTATGGTAGCGTGGAAAGAGCGAATTCCAGCAAACCATGGAGAGCGTACACTGCTTGATTAGAATGCAGACAACAGAACAGATACCTTATGATAAAACTGATACGAATTATCATTCCTTAATTTAAATCAACGGTTCACTTAAGAACCTGAAACAATAGGCGATGATGAAATTTTGCCAGGCAAATAGGACCTATAGATACATTGCAAAGCGTTCGGCTAGAAAAAAAAAGTCAATCCTAAAATATAAAGAATTTTCATATTCGATGGTGAATTTTTTACGGTGAACAACTGAGGAGTTTAGTCGCAAAACGCAACAAACGCCATGAGTATAATTTTGAGAAAAAGCCAAAAAACATGTTTCTCTGAGACTATAGTGGACCATTCTTTATGCTTGATGGCTTAAAATCTTCCTATAAATGAGTATACTAAATTGTAGCGAAATTTTTTTCCTCAACCCGAGGTGTCAATCTAGGGGCGATCAAAATCGCAGTCATGGATTTGTTGTGTTTTGCGACTAAACACACTAGTTTTGTGGCAAAACGCAACAAATCCAAACTAATTTGACACAAAATTCAATAAATTTCAAATTTTCTGTAATAAAATTTACTAATATTTTTATTTCGTGCCTGAATACCATAAATCTCACACGTTCTATGGCCAAACAAAAATAAAATTCATAATTTTTAAAATAAAATGAGACCAATTTATGTTTCAAAAAATCAGAGCAAATGTGAACTATTTTGTAACTATTTTTTAGATTAGTACGTAAATAATATGATCTTCGTTAAAAACACCATATCAGAACCACACAAGTTGAAATTCATTGAAATTTAAATTCCAAAGACATCAAAATGGAAAAAAAATCAAAATTTCAAATTTTGAAAACAAACAGAAATTGATGAATTTTTAACCAAATTCATTGTTTGAAAATTATTTTCATTGCCAAAATACTCACACATAATGGCATAATCATTGCATGAGGTTTACTATCCTCAAAAGAAAATTAAGCTTATTTTTCTTAAAAAATATACCCTAAACGATGGATTTGTTGCGTTTTGCGGCAAAATGGATTTTCAAGGACTTAGAATGGCTCTTAGCAAGGTTTTTCTTGAAAATCTGATCACACCAGCAATCGATTCCCCGCTAAAAATCCTATAAGAAGCAATACGCAACTCAAAATTTTTCAAAATGGCCTTTGTTACATTTTGCAGCTAAACTCCTAAACTCTTCTTTTCAATCATTCATCTTTACTCTCTGATTTATTTTTTCTGTTATAAAAAGTCCAAAATTTGCGTTGTTATGACAAATAAGTGATACAAAACTCAAGTAAAATATAAAATATAGATATAAAATACAGGGTGTTACGCCTGGCGAGTTCACCAACAAGCAACTATATAAATGGAGCAAAATTTTACTGCCCTTAGTCGGTTGTAACTACACGGATTCAGTACATCTTCAAAATGGCACATTGATGCCAAAAAGGACAATATAATTAGAACAAGATAATTATGCATCGATTAAAGACCAAACAATCGTGCTGTACAAACATGAAAGCGACGATGATGATTGTACCACAGACTAGCAGACGTCAAGTGTCTCTCACAATCGACATGGGCACGCAGATATTTTAGCAGCTAGCACCTTGACCAACGATGAGGCATTACGTAAGTTTTGCCAACTTGAATACAAACACACAGCAATTTTAAATGGCAAAAACGAGTCGCAAAGAATAATATAATATAAAAATCGCACACTCGACACTAACCAAATAGGTAGCATAAATGAGAAATCCATTAAATTCACACCCAGTCACACTCACCCGTGCACAAACGTTCAAAAGCTTTTTTTTTCGATTCTCTTTCTCTCTGCTTTTCTGTTTCTCGTCTTCATCATTTTTCAATTCATTCCGTACTAATGTAATTTACTTACCTATTATCAGCAGTGACATCCGTCGAAATCGAATTCACTCGAAAATATAGCATGCGAGCGTAAGCATTGGTTAGACAAAACAAAATGCTTCAAGTAAAATGTATTCTTACCCACGAAATCTCACAAGTTTTTCTAAATAATTTTACGACGATTAAAGCAAAAAATTTAATGGATATGGCTGCTGTCCAATTCAAATTTTTCGGTATCTCAACTATCAAGAATCCTGAGCCTGAGGACCAGAGTGATCCCAAGTCGACATCTCGTAATAATAAGTAGATTTTGACAACTTTCGATGAATTTCTTACTGTACAATTTCATCCTGTGAACTCTAACAATTCATATAATTTTTAAAATAAAAACCATAAGTACCCAAAATAAAGTAAAGGCGTATATTTTGAAAATTTCAACTGCGAATAACTCAAAACATGAAATTTGGACTTGGATAAATCTGGTTTTCACGCCCAGAATTATTTCAAAACTTTTCAAGTCATCAAAAATGCATTTGCATGCAATATGTTTGTGTAAGGCTAAAAAGTATATCAAAGTCGTAGCAATTCCAGTTTAACATTCCAATATTAGGATGTATTTGAACCTCACAACGTTATTCTTTTGCTTGAAAGTCTTCTTCGTATAAGCCGATGAGCATTTTATGTAAAATCACTTACTTACATGAAAAATTTTTAATTCAAACTTTTTTTCAAAGCTATTATATCTTGAATTATATAGAATAAGATTATTTTTTCGACAAGCAAAGCTTCTGGGTGGACAAAGAACCAAATGGATCGTTGTGGACGATTAGTAAGTTAATAGATATATTACCTAATACGCAGACGTCAGTGGAAAAAAAAAAAACTTACAATGCATATTATTATATGGCCAACTCTATAACATTTGAGCAGAGTCTGGCATACCGAATAATGTATCCTAAATATTAAGTTTTATAGTACCTCCGTGAAAAATAAAAAATAATGCGATCAAATGATCGAACGCGTTCACCAAACACAGCAGCTGTGAATCGATTAAAATCAGTTCCCACACTGATTCGAGATGATAAGTTTTTTGGTCTGCGTGTTAGAGCAACGACTCACCTGTTCCTATTTCCACAAAATACTTTGTGGGTACCATAGGAACATATGCATACAGGTGCAACGGCTAGGTGCCATCATTCTGGTTGGCCGGATTGTGCAAGAAATGGAAAATCAACGGCACCCTGGTAGATGCATTTGATTACTTAGAGGCGAATTGATACCTTGAGACGAAATTAAATTTCAATTCCAAAAAAAAAAGTTACGATAGTAATAATATTACAATGGCTGAAGCTACCTACATTTAGAGCGGTTCATATGTGAGTAAAAAAAAACTGAACTAACTAAAATGAAACTGGGAGGATATCTGAAAGACAATCCTTCGGATGATGACTGATTGAATGTTTATTTTTCCCCGAAGGAAAATTTTAAAAAATACGAGTACAATATAATTATGCTCAGTAGGAAAACCTATATACTTCCTTCTTTTCTATCAGAGCTTGCAGCGCCAGAACGTTTTTTATAATTTTTAGATCGGAAAAGTGGGACAGTTACAGTTTCAAGATTATAGGAAAAAAAAAAATTACAAACAACGTAAAATTACGTGAATTTTTCTTCTCTTTTCTCCTTTCGTAATTTCTGATTAATTTTGAAATTGTTTCAGTTTTCCCATTTAAGGCTAGAAGTAGCACGTGGTGTCACACACGACACCACTCAAAATTTCGAGATAGACTTCTCAAGGGACCAATATTTCGAGAACCCCTGACTTGTGTCATACGACGCCACCTGGTCCTTTGAGGGTACTCTTATGGTGTCACATATGACACCACGTGGTCCTTTGAGTAATCGGGTAAAACCTGGTATTTCTAGTGTTAAAAATAAGAAAAATTATAATCAGTAAAGTAACCAGAAAAAAGTCTTTAGATGGGCCAAAACGAGGGCCATATATTTTTCGAATGGGCCACTTGAAAAATGGCATGTTGAGATTTTGTAGGATATGCAAGAGCGGGAGGAATGCAGGGTTGATGGCTGAGATTTTTTAGGTGGGTCATTACAGTAGGACGGCCAACTTTTTAGGTGGGCCTGGCCCACCCAGCTCCTCTCCCTCTGGTTACGTTTCTGATTAACTATTTCATCGTTACTGTTGGAGTGGGGCTTCTCACATAGCACTCACAATTACCCTCTCCCATGAGATCATTAGTCAAATAAATGAAAACTGCATTTAAGACTGAAAATTATTTATTTACTTATCTGCACAGAACTGCACGTAGCCAGTTGTCTCACCAAAGGTAGAAATTAGACTGATTCACACTAAAGCTCACTGGAGAAGAACAACATAAGAAAACTATGCACTTTCTCTATGCATGAACAAACAACTTGCATCATTTCTATTTATGCTACGTAGCTCCACCCTCACTCAGTGTTGCCACGTAGGCACATTGACTATCTTACCGTGCGACTAATTCGAACACTTACTTATCATTGAAAAAAAAAAAAATTCAACTTTCTCATAAGATACCACATTGAAAATAATCAACATTTCTTCATCCTTAAAAATCTGAACTTGAATCAGTATACAGACACATGAACCAAACTCCATAGGCAGGTTTATATCATAGCTATTACTGGATTTCTAGCCAGAAAAATGACCTAAAATGAGTTCAAACGACCACGAAACTGCATACATCACCGATACAACGCGAGTAACCACATAAATAAATGAATTATCGGCAGAAATGGAAAAATGGTGCAAATACTTGCGAAAAGGACGGCGATGAAAATTATTCGACGAATTTTTACGAAGAAGAGGAAAAAAAACGGTTTTTTGCCCATTTTAATTTTCGGCTCGCGAGCAGAAATACCTATTACCATAATTTTCAGTCGCCAATTAAGAGACGAAGACGAGTCGGATGGCCAAAATGAGATACATATACGTATTATATACGAGTACGAGCTTATCGCAAATCGTTCGACGGCAAAAGGGTCGACGGTAGAGACGACGATGGAGCGATCGACACATCGAATCCGCTCTTCGGTAACGGGATTTTTCCGGAAACCTAACTGTTCGCCGGCGAACACGTAATTTGCGAAGAATGAGCCGAAAAACCCGTCTGGCAGCGGTCTCCGGAATATCGCATTTAGCACGCTGCTAACCCGATAATTTTTCTCATTTTTATTTATTTTTCAATTCAAAAGAATTACAAAGCTAAAACCGTGAACGTAAATAATAATTACAAGCGAAATAATCAACCCGAGCGAAATCAAACCGGTTCTCTCATTGGTCGGTTTTTACATTTTTCTGCGAAACATTAAGCCCCACAGAAGAGCCACACATCCAGCGAGTACCTGTACCTACTCGTAATATTTGGTACAGGTACAATAAAATATCACATAACGACGGACAGAGAATCAAAAAAAGATTGCAGCTACCTGAAATATTCTTTCAAATATCATACGTTGAGCATAGTAAGCGGCAAAGGGGGTATAGATATATATAAAGTGCAAAAAATGAATAGTACCGTCGAACGGGGTGACTTTACATTCAAGGGGCGACTTTACCCACTTCGTTTTAGCCCAATAAATAAATTTCCAGGCAAAAATTAAAGCCAAAATACGATTTGGATCGAAGCAGGTAGAAGGAGGAAAAGAAAAAAAAGATAGCCGCCCCTACCTCACTTCACCCAGTAACAGAACAAGAAAATAAAGCGGCGATATGGTTTTTTCCTTTTTTCTTATTCGTCTTTTTTTTTTAACCACAGACACTCAAAATATTCAGTTCGGTTTCACACGGTTCAAGTTGGTACTTGACTAGTTTCTTTTCAATCGTATGTCTGAGTACAAATATCCTCAAATTTTGCCTCCCCACCCATCAATAACCCGTCAATCACAAATTTATGGGTAAAGTTGCCCCATTGAGGGGTGACTTTACACAAATTTTTTGAAAAATCATAAAAAATAAAAGGAAGGCTGCAAACTCAAACTTTTTTTTACAATTGTGTTGAGATATGTTAGACCTAAATTTTAAAACCAAATTCACTTCAATAGCTTCAAAATTGGAAGAGTTATTAAAGGACAAAGTTGAAAAACATAAAAAAAGTGTGTAAAGTCGCCCCATTCGACGGTAATATCGAGTACTTTTCTTCAAGAAGAGCTATATTTCGAGAAACGCCCTTCTTGAAGAAAGTCAAAAAAATTATTCTACTCAGCAGAGGCGCTGACTTTTAAAAATTTACGTGGATGAACTGCAGATCCAATAGAGCTCGAATTACTTCTTTTTTTTTGGCACAGTTCAAAAGCACAAACTTTTGATGGTTCATTAAAAAATACGAGTAAGAATAATTCGAGAAAATTTTTTGTAAAATTATTTTTTCCATAGAAGTACTGCGAATAAGTTGAAGATTAGCCTATAACGTAGTAAGAGAGAAAAGAGGGACAACGAGGGTAAGAAGTGGATACGTACATGCTGAAGTACCAGCAACGACAACATCCGGAAAATAAGACTGGCAGAAGAGAATTCACGTTGGGGTAGTCACACTGTGATATCGTCGAGGGGTTGTTCAAGTATCGAATATGGGGCGTACAAAGTAATATAAAGCTTATGGAAACTTTTACAAAGATATAGGGCGTGTTTGCACAAGGCGACACTTTCGCCAGAAGTTTATATACGGCTAAGATATAAAAGCCAAAGTGATGCAACCACGTACTTCGATATCAGAAATACTATGTTTCTAATTACCAGACTGAATGCTTCACGTCTTGGTAAGTTTGAAACAAAATTAATACAATCACCCAAGTAAATAGAGACAGGATATTCGGTATTTTAGAAAATTTTTCAGAAAAATTCGTGTTTCATTCACGCATCACGTCGTGGAAGGTATATTAGACAGTATAAATAAAATCATCAGCCACAAATGAGACGAAAATACTGATTCTATTACAGTTTAGTTATCATCGAGGATGCAAAAACTAAAGATAAGTGAAAACTGAAATACGTATAGTTGTGATCGTTGGCATTTGGAAATTAACCTGTTTCACAAATCATTCGGCGAAAATCTCAGAAATTTTTTTTTCACTATTCATAAAATAATTCGAGTAGTCAGCAAGTGTGAAGAGCTTGACTGTCATAACTAACGACACGACCAAGTCTGTGAAAGAAGTCACGTATTAAATTTTAGTTCAGTAAAACTCGACTCAAGAGCGTTTGCCTAATATCTAAATACACAAAAAGAATCAACTTACTCGTCTCAATCATATTTCAACGAAATTTGATTATGGTTTCATAATTTTTCTTTACACGATATTAATCGATGATATCATTTAACAAAGCAAGATACACCGAGACTATTATAAAAAAAAAAATATGATTCAGTCCTTAGTTGAAATCAACTCGAGTTAGTACAGTCAAAAAAGTTGAAAGTGGATATAAGGAGCCACAAATGTTTATAGAACAAGTTTTAGGACAGACAAACGTAATAATAAATGTAAATAAGATTTGTGTTGATTTTATGAATTTTTTCCCCCTAGATGAGATGATAAGATTACATATTCATCTAGATCTGAATTACTTTCATTAATGAAAGTATAAGAGTGACTAGTCATGAAATTCGTACCAACATAAAGATCTTATTAGTTTTCTAAACTGAAAAAAAAATTTTAATCGACTTCTATAATATGAAACAGTAGGTTTTCTTCCTGAAAGAATTTCATGAAAAATTTAGTCATTTTCTGTAACCAAGCAAAAATGTCACGGATTATTAATTCAAGTTTAAGGGCAGAATTCTCAAAGTGATTGATGATACAATCTTCTCCTTCGCGTCTTTGATGATCAAAGCAAGCTCAAACGAATATTATTCAAAAGCACAACGAGTTGAAAGCTACAAAAATAAACCTTACGGCACCAATATAATATCGAAATTTCATTGAATAAAATTTTTCATCCTAAAAATATTTTCCCTGGGCCGAAATTATCTCCAGATGCCAAAAAGGGAGAAAGGCTCATATATAACCATAGAAATGACGACCCTGCTAAAAGGGACCAGGTGGAAAAAGCGATGGTCACAAAATACCACGGTATCGATTCAGTCATCTTAGAAAAATACTGTACGTATAAACTATTCTGATATTATTCTTCTCTCATCCTCACGAATATATCGCAATAAAATGTACCCTCTGTCTGCAATGAGTACACAGACATGAGACATCCACCGTCTGGTGAATTATGATTTATTACTTAATACTATCTGAACAAACACCTGCGCAAAGGCTTCGACTATATTTTCTATAAAAGGCGCCCGAGATTTGAATACAAACGTAGAATCAGTGCTTAGCAGGTGATAAACGAATAAGCGATCCTATGAATTATACGAAATTCTAAAAGCAGACATAAAAGAGAGCCCGAGAAAAATAATAATGAATCGGTTAAAATCATTTTTCGTACAGCTAATTCAACGACAGCCCAAAGTTATAATGAGAGAAAAAGTCTAGCCTTTCACACTGAAATCAAAATGAAGATGAACGAAATTTCTAGACGATAATGTTATTGATATAAATATCGAAGGATATTCCAGATTTAGCCAAGTTAATATGAAAAAGAACGAGGAGACAAAAGTACAAATGACATTAAAACGAGTCAGCATTTTAATAAATTATTAAACTAATACTTTAATAAATTATTTACTAAATTAAATTAGTACAAAAAAATCAAAATTCTACAATAATGATGAATCATAATAACGGGAAAAATAAATAACAGAATAGTCCTTTTTGAAAAATGCCATCTATTAAATCACATGTAAACGTAGAGTTGAAAGTTTTCAGTCCTATTTATGTACCTTTCGCAGCAGATTAAATATTTAGACTTTTCTTTAATTATATGAAAATTTATATCGAACTGTAAGTCTTAGTTTAATTGTAAAAATTCCCAAAAAATTTTAAATACAACCGATTTTATACAAAAACCTTGCAACTAAGGCCATTAAATAAAGTAAAAAGTACTCCAGGCTTTTTTCTTTTCACGACCTACCTTACGATAAAATTTTTCAAGGTACACTTTCTTCTCTTCAAAGAGATTACAAACTCAGACTTCAGAGCTTTGGGCGAAGTGTGAATTTGCATAACAGAATACTTTGTGTGTATTTATCTGCGACAATTATAAGATATTGTTGGCCGATACCTGTTCTTTTTTGGATTGAAAATTTGAGAAAGAAGAATAAACGATTACGGAAATGCAAGAACTACAAGAAAATAATTTCATAAATCAGAGAGCCACACGCGTTAAGCTTACATGTTTGGTTTAAGGAAACCATAGTAGTAGGAAGATATCTAAGAAACATATAAGATCGGGGCCGGATCTTGAAGATTGGGACTGTCCAATAAAAAGAGTCTCCATCTGGTGGTAGAAAATGCAACGAATCGTAAATAAGAGAGATTAAATTTCAAAAATCAGGATACATATTATTTGCATATTCTTTTTGAATTTTTCTTCAATTCAATCGCACATTTTTCATTTTTTCAATATTTTCGTATTCCTATTTTAGCCTTATTTCTTATTTGATTACAATTGTCCAGGTATTTTCATCATTTTCTGTTGTTATATTATAGTACAATTTGAAAGTGGAATTTCACCGAAAATAGGTACAATAGGACCACTTATTTGACTTGTAAAATATCATTAGATGAAAACGAAAAAATTAAATTACACATTATAGAATATTTTCAAACAAATTATAATCTGAAAATATAGAATGAATCAACTGATTTCCGTGTGACAATATGAAAATTCACAAAAACTGTTTCACTTTCATCTTGCTTTCACGGTCTCATCAGTTGATTCGATGCTAGCGCATTCTGAGCTTGGACAGTCCCAATAATCGGTCAATGAGATAAGAGTTGTAAAGAGTGACTAATATAGCTAAGCCATGACGCTTCGGTAATAATAAAGAAAATCGTTACTGTTCCGGACTCGATCATTATTCTATGTACATGCGATGCCTGATGTCATGAGCTCATTATAATTCCACTAATTAAGAGCTGCAGAATTTCATAATCCCCCCCCCCCCCCCGTTAAACTCAATTCATAGAATGGATTTTTATTCCTCGAGTACCTTACCACTTCGAAGAAATATACTATGACATGAAAATCGTAAGTAAAATGGGCTTTTCACACGTCCCGAATGGGGTTGAAATGAATACCAATTCGACGATCTCATCAAGTTCACTTTCTCATTCATTCGATGACAAGAAGAGCCCTCAAACAATAACAAAACGCGTCAACTTATCAATATCATGCACACGTGAACGGATAGGCCTTCTAACGACAGACTAGCGAACCAAAAGTGTTTTCGCATTTTGCGCACACTACCACCATTTGCGTAACATAATCTCTCTTTCTATGAGTAACCCGCAAGAAAAAACTTTACCACACGTTCTCATTTATACTGACCACGTACCGGCGTCGAATTACCCTGAAACTTACACTTTTTCTCAACCAACGAGTATGAAGAAATTTGAAAACTACACAAAAGTGACGTAAAAACGGCGAGCTATAGTAAAATAGCACAATTAGACCGATCGCAGCAACCATAATAAAAAAAATTAAAAGCTAAAAGGTAAAAATAATCTAGATAAAGAGCTTCTCCGTGCAAAAGGTGAGAATATATGTCTCTCAAATTGGGAACTGAAAATGCAAAAATAAGCCCTTTCTGCTCACAACTGGCTCTTCAGCACAGAACAACGCGTTTACTCATTCCAGAATGATGAGTTCTTTTTTGCACTATAAATGTACCTATTTTGTGGCTCTCGATTTGATGGACTTATACTTTGTTCAACTCAAGATTGCGAAAAACGGAACGTCAAATTATAATCACATTCATCAACAATATAAGTAACGATCAGTCATCAGTGTGATAAGAAACAATAAATTTAAATCGGCAGCACAACCATTTATTGTTGCTGAATGTGAACGAGTACCTTTTCCTCTCCCCGGTGCCCTGCAAACTGCAATCCGTTTTTTGCAATCGTAACGTGAAAAGAGTACAGTGGCAATTAGAAATACGAGTATTTTCTTTCTACACACATAGATCAGGCGACCGTCAATCAGTGTTACCACATACAAAACTTATAACACCGACCCCGAAAATGGAATGAGTGCTTTTTTGAAATTACATATTATTCAGTTTAGTTACTCGTATGGCCATCTGCGTGAGAAAGCACCATTTCTTTGTGATTTAAAATTCTTTGAATACAACTTTACCATCATAAGTCAAATAAAGGTAATAATAGCCAATATTTCCAAAATTCAACGTACGAGTAAATTCAACGTACGAGTAAATTCAACGCATTATTACTGGCAGTTTTTAAAAATACAAAATCTCTTCTAAACGAAAATTCAACAATAGAAACGATCTTCATAAAATTAAAATTTCAAAATTTACACTTGCCCTCTGAAATAATAATATTTTTTTAAACAAGAAATAATTGAAAGATAAGAAGTTATGAGCACATGGAAAACAATTATAGATATATTATTATGCTCGACCTCAATGGCAAGTTACAGGGGGCTTAATTTTCTGATCAGTGAGAAGACTCCTCAGTTTTTACGCGTCTAAATACTCATTACTAACAATAATACAGATAGAATGCACCGAGTAAAAATTTTAAAGGTTGTTTTGCTTATTGCACACCGTAAGATATGAAGGCAAATTTTACGGTTTGTTATTACTGAAACTACTAATCCTGCCGAATACGAAATTTTTTCACCACCAGCGGAATGTTGCCATAGAACCGGTGCAAAGTGCATTTCGACGAGTAACCATCATTTGAAATACAAACTTTCTAATCGTTTGTCAGGCAAGTTGTATACGACCGAGGCGACAATTAAATTTCAATTGTCATTTTTTTTTCGATCACCCGCTGATACCCTCTATAATATTTCGCATAACGAAATCGTGTTTTTTTCAAACAGTCTGGATACCAGCATAAAATTTGGTAACACCGACACGTACTGCACCATTATTCAATTTACTGGCGTAACTTTTTTTTTTTTTTTTTTTTTTAATGTCGGCATCGCCCCACGCTCACGTCGTCATTTAATTTATTTACATTATATTATGATATCGGTGCTGCATAAATGAAAGACCAGCCACAAGGTAAAACTTACGATGCAAAACTTTTTTGATATCTCCATTCCAGTGCTGCGCAAATGGAGCGCAAAAAACGTAAATGAAGAAGGGAGCATGACACTCATAATAATGACGAAGTTGAGACGAGGGTAAAAAAGACACAATCGTTTCGTTCGATCTCCAACATTTTTCAACCTGATAGAAATTTATTAAGGTCGAACAAGAACTCGTCTTTTATTAATCAGCCTGAAAATGTTTTTCAATGTCGACATTTTTAGAGAGGAAAAAGTTTCTTTAAATTATGCTGACTAAAACCCGATGAATAAACTGATCTTTTGAGTACTTCTTAAAAATTGAAATCGAAACAAAATTATAGAAGGAAGGGTGTTCCAAAAGTCAGTATATAATTGAAGGGGGTTCCAAAAGTCAGTATATAATTGGAGGAGGCTATCCAACATATTCATTATCTATGAACTTTCCTCGTTATAAGGAACCGTCACTCAGCGCATTCTTGTGGAAATTCGTGAAGTTACAGCGTTTTTTATTTATTAATAAAAGCCTTCTTTCATTCCCATTTACACTGTTTTGAATGAAAATCAACATCTTATACAATCAAACTTCATTTTAAACAGCTTTGTGTCGATGAATTCACATGGATATGCAAAAGGGCATGTAGGGTTTTAGCCAAATAGCTAAAAATCTATTTTGGGTAGTAATTTATGAATTTGCATAATGGGAAACCCAAAACTGCTCTTAAAATACGTGTAAAACTGTTTCAAAATTATTTTTTTAGATGGATATGCAAAAAGGGCCTGTGTAGAATTCTAAACTCCATTTCTGGCTGCATTTCATGATTTTTCATCATGGGAAACTGAAAACTACTCTTCAAATTTGCTTGAAACCGTTCAAAATTGATTTTCTTAAAAGGATATGCAAAAATGGCCTATGTAGGGTTTTAGCTAAATAGCCATAAATCCATTTCTATGAATTGTAGAATGGCGAAACATGGCTCATTGTCTAGCCCATAGATTAGACAAACACGCTCATACCCTTTTTGGATTCCATCTCACACGTTCATCATTTTACAACTAAACGAAAACTTCAAACGTTATTATCTCAAAACACTGTATTGCCACTTAGGCCCATTTTGGATAGCCCCCTTAAATTCAACCAAACTTTTAATGTTTGTTTGTGCCATAGACCAGAGCCGTATAGTTTAAGCAAAATACTTGAGGAGGGATAAAATGGACCCCCCCTTCCCGCCGCGTCAGGGGAAAATTTGTCCACGGGGGGAGCAAACGATTTTGCGGGCGGAGGCGGGGGTGGGGGTGGGGGGTGGAGGGTGGCATTGTTTTCCTCTAACGCTCCTTGGCTGTATACGGCCAAATATTGTAATAATTTTTCAACTTTTGATTTGGACACACTGTATAATAGAAACTCATTGTGCGAAAACTCAAGTCCACTCTTCAACCTCCACATAACTTCTCACTTTCATCGTATTAAAATTTTCATTTTTAGACATGAAATTTTATGACCTTGTTGATTTCCTCTCCATTACTTCCTATCTTCTATTTCATTTTCTGTTTTTGTTTTTTTTTTTTTTTTTTCTTTCATTCGAAGAAATTGAAATAGAAAAAAAGCTCCTTCATCATCTGTTTAATAACCGCCAACCGACGATATGATCATGCGGAATGAATCACAGACAGAGAGCAATAAAAATGAACACAACCAAAACAAAACGAACGAACGAATGAAAAAAATAAATAATAATAAAAAAAAAAAACTACACAACGTTAACGGCAAATTATTATTATATGTGCTGCTCCGCTCGTTATCACTAGGTTAGTAGGTCATGATACAAACGTCGAAGTGGGCCAATACCAACAGGGTCACCACCTTATATAGCAGATGTAATAATGTCTCAAACGGTTTTCATCGATTGAAAAACAGTATTTAAAAAGTAAAAAATGAGTACCAAACATGCATAAATGCATAACCATCAGTACAATGTGTGTACTGTACATAATGACTGACTGTACATCATGCGTAGCGGTAATGCATATACATTATGCAATATAATACTCATCATGTTAGAAGTGACTATATACGGGGTTATCGTCAGTTAATGTTAACGTTATATTGACGGTATAGAAAATAATATATAATTGAAACTTTTCATCTATTGTTTAGTAGTTCCAAAAGAATACTACGGCGATCTGTATTATGAAATTAGTTTTTAGGAGGTTTTTAAAATAAGTAAAAAAAATTACATGAGGGTTAATATACATTTCAAAATGATTAACTATTGGCTTGGAAAGTAACTCAAGTAAAAAATTATTTTTCAGCAAATGCTCATCACTAGGAATCGGATTTATATGCTCTAAAAAGTGGAAAATATGCGCTTAAAAAATATGCATGATTTTTAAAAAAATATGCGAAAAATATGCATGATTTTTTTAAAAATATGCGAAAAATATGCAAAATATCAATATTGGTATCGTTTTACTCAGCTAACTGAGCTAAAGCTAAATTTGACCTTCATACCAATTAATATTTTAAGATACAATTTCTGAATGAACGAAACAAGAAAACAATTTTATTGAGTAATTCTTAATTTTAAAATGTCGTTTTGGAATGAAATCTTGATACTAACATCACAATTCATGACTACATTAGAGATCAGATCACAAATTAAAGTATGAAAATAGTAATTCGTGAAATATGCATGAATTTTTGTGAAATATGTCAAAATATGCAAATATACCTCAAATATGCGAAATATGTGAAAACAAGTTGGGCTTATTTTAATCAGAATGGCGTGAAACGAAAAACTATCTGACTCTCACCCTTCCATGTAAATTACAAAAAAATATGCGTTTTCATATAAATCCGATCTCTACTCATCACTTTATGAATGTGTAATTTTACACGCGAGCAAAATATGTTTTTTAGGGTGTAATTTTTTACACATATAGGTAATATTATTACGAGTACTTTCAATGAAATAATTATTTTAAAAAACTTTTCTTTTTTAAAACTGCTGACAATCTTGATGGTATATAATTTTTTACACAAGTTATTTTTAACGAATAATTACAAGGGCTGCTCCAAAAATAATTTCGCACATTTTTATTTTATTTCGGCCCCTGGTAACACTGGGATGACGATTTTCACGGAAAATATTTGAGTATGTTACCCGACCTTACCATGGAAATTTCAAGTTTCTATAATGTTGAACGTAAAAATTAAAATTGCTAAGTATAAATATGATATAATTTACAACCTTCATCAGCAACTACAGTCTATAAGGTGAAAATAATAAAGGACACAACACAATAACGCGATTATCAAATATTGAACTGAATTTGCCGCCTGTGAAATGCAGTACCTTCGTAAGATATCGCCAATACCACACGTTTTCAATTCACCTCGTTTCTCTTCGCATTCTCCTCTCACTCTCTCTCTCTCTCTGTGAAAAGTACATATTGCGAGCACGATTCAATTGAACAAATTTTGAAATTCTGAAAATTATTCGCCAACAATAAAAAGAGGCTGCTATGACGACCGACAAAGAGAAAAAGTAAATTCGGTTCTTTCTATTACACCATTTTGAAGAAAAAAATCGAAGATGTCAATGGATTTAGATAAAAACGACTAACGACAAGATGTGACTTTGCCCCTTTGCTTTCCAGTAATATAAGCACCGCAGATACTTGAGGCAAAGAAGGAAGGAGAGGAAATTATACACGTGTGAATTCAATTTTCAAGTCGTACAAGTCTTCCAATTATTCCTGCTGAGGGGGAAGTCAAATGAGAAAATATAAAAAGCTAAAACGAGAAAATTTTGTTGCATAATTTGACTGTAAGGCTACAACATTTCGATAAAAACGATTGACAGCGCGGGGAAAAGAAATTATAAAGAATCGCTTTGCACATCATAATGGAATGAAACGTGGCCAAATGCATCGTGGAATGCGTAAAAGCAGCATATAAAAAGAATCTCAGCTTGGTTGCTTTTCAGATTCTCCGTTTTTATGCAGTTTCATACTGAACTCAAAAATTATTTTTCAACTCGAGGCTTTGAAGAAATAAAAATGTGAAAAAAAGCAGATTCAGAATCAAAACAGCGCATCAGCAGTCAAACTAAAAACAGCACCACTGCAGCAGTCCATTATTTGTTTTTTAATTCAAGGAGGCGATATGTGCGAATTACTCGTATTTACCAGCATTTGCATCAAAAGTTTTGAGTGGCCGAATTTAATTGGACAATTATAACCGAAATCTTTATTTTTTCTGTTCAGCTGAACTAATAGACAATTATTCATTAATTTTCAATACGTTTAGTACTACACAGATTTTTCCTCTATAGCTGCTATGTTTACTCTCTTTTTTCGTAACTTGGAAGAAAAAAAACACGCATGCAATTACAACGCTTCGACTCATTCATCCAGTAAATCCACTGCTCCGGTAGCATGCAAACCGTTGATTCAGTTCGAAGGAATTTAATTGTTACGGTTTAACAGCTCTCATAAATTATTAGAGTATGCGAGTAAAACGAAAGAAACGTAATAATAATAACAATGCCAATCATAATATTATTCACAATTATTAAATTCATAACTCGAATCGAGTGAATGTCTTTCAAAGGAAAAATTGTTTATCGAAGCTGAAAAGACAGACCTGGTGACACGCTAAACAACGAATGAACAGAGAATTTCAATGCTCGAAATGAACTTTCATATAGCAGTGCAAGAGGATAGCAGTTGTATCTAGTCTACTTTTTGAATTCATTAATAGAAAAAAAAAGAAGCTTTGTTGGAAAACCAAAGAAGAGATTCATACACTCAGCTTGAACAAAATTAGGTGTACGTATAAAAAATGAGTAGACGAACGGCAAAAACCGGATTTAAGAAAGGAAAATAAAGGAATAGAAAGGAAAAGAAAAGAAACGAAAAGAAAATAAAGGAAACGAGAGGAAAGGATCCTTTTTTTTGTGTTTTCGCCGATTCAAATTCAACAAACCATCCTGGAGGTGGCACTTTTTACCAAACCTCGACCCTATGCTTTCACTCTCGAGATATAGCCAGTTGAAGTTTCGGACTTGACTATATTTTTTGATGATATTTAAAGTCAAAGTCATCAAAACAAAAATACCCCCTTCAAACTGGTGAAAACTTTAAGCTTGGAAATAATGTGAAAAAAAACTTACACTATAACATCAATAGAAGGTCATGGTCATATTCTTTTTACTTTTGCAATGTTATTTATCACAGTCTTATTAGTGCATTTAAAAATTTTTTTTTACCATTTACTAGACTGGTAAATAGCTGAGAGACTCCAAGAATGGCAAAAAGCGGATTTAGTGGACCGGAAGACTGATATTTGGCAAAAAAAAAAATCGTTAATGGCAAGAAGGGAGATTTCTGTAGGCACATTCAATGCTCTCTACCGGCCGTTCTATGCACTCTATGCAGACTTGTTCTTGGCCTTCTTCACGTTCAAAATAGTTCGTCTATGCATATTCAAAATTTCATAGACCTACCTCAATTTGAACATTATTTTTGCTCACATGCAAACTTCAAAAGCGTTTTTCTCAAAAGTATATTTTTGCTAAATTCCCCTTCTTGGTTTTCCCTAGGTAATCAAATATATTTCTCGTCAAAATTCACATAGACCATCTACCTAGATTTCACTGTACCTATCTAATGATTATTAATTTCAACGTTGAAATTACCTCACAATATTATAGGGTACTGCAAATGGGCAGCAATATAAATGTTTTGGCCAGCTGAAAATTGCCAAATGAACACATTAACGAACCGTGACTTCATAAATCGGCTGTTTCGCTGCACTTTTTTCTTCCTTTTCTTTTCAATTCACAATTCTTACTCGAGGCGTGTTAAAATAAATTTGAGACGTGATATGGTAGGAGGGGGTGAAAAAATTATGAATTTCAGTAGCCATTTTGGACTGGGAAATTAAAGTGCGGTAGTTATATCGAAATAATGACGAAGAAAAATTTTAATTAATGTAATGGTAATGTAGAACATATTTTTGCAGTTCAAGTGCTGAATAAGACTGACAATTTAGAAGAAAAAAAATTTCTGTTTTTAAATATTCTTTCGTACTACTCTTAAGAAATGTAATTTTTTACAGCTGTTAATAAAAACGTTCGAAAATGTAAACACGTGTCATTTAAAAAAATTAATATTTTATCGAAAATACATGCATTTCTCTGTTTGACGTGCGTCTAATTGAAGGTAACAAACCTCAGTTTTGAATTACATCTAAGACACTTTTATTAAATGTACTAAACCGTCCAAACGAAGATATACCTCACCTGATTGCTTTCATAGCATTTTTCAATTACCTATTCAAAATGATATCCAAAGTTTCATTTTAATCTACAACGATTCCTTGGATTGAAATTTTTCAATTGGCACTTAAAAATGAAGACAAAAAATGTTTGACTACACTGAAAAAAAAAAAAGGAAAAGTAATTTTTACTACGTATTTTTTAAATAGAAAAAATAAGAAAATTTTAAGATCATAGTAAAAATCACAATATTTTATGAGATTTATTACTATTTTCATCGTAGTTTCTACTATAATTTCAAAATTGTCCCATTTTTCTCAAAGAAAAGTAATGAAAATAAATATTCACAGGTCTCCAGCGTAAGGCCCCTTTTTAAAAATCACTCGATAATGGATCCATATTGGGTATATTTTTGTAACCATTATAACTATAGTCAAAATTTCAAGTCTTTCTCGTTTGACTAGGTACTCATTCAATCAGTCAGTCAGTCAGCTACGCGAAATTCAAGTACTATAGGCAAGGTCTCCATTAACCATGCAGAAGGCTTACTTTCCAAACCCCAACAATTTAACTTTGGTTCCACCTTGCTTTTCTCTCGCATTGCTTGGACCGTCTTAACACTAGAAATACAAGATTTTACTCGATTACTCAAAGGACCAGGTGGTGTCATATATGACACCACAAGAGTAACCTCAAAGGACCAGGTGGCGTCGTATGACACAAGTCAGCGGTTCTCAAAATATTGGTCCTTTGAGAAGTCCATCTCAAAATTTTGAGTGGTGTCGTATATGACACCGCCTGGTACTACTTCTATTGTTAAAATATTTACTCAATTTTAGCTACCAGAAGTCTAACATCATCGTTTGCCTAGTGCATTGTGCGCTCGCCCATCAATTTTTTTTCTTCATTTCAATCTTCATTCTCTTTTTTTCTTCACTTCCAGAAAACCAGAACAAATCCATCTCAATTTCCACAGTCGGTCGTAATTTTCTTCATTATCCTGCTGCATTGGCGTATATTATATAGGTATACATTCGGTAGGTATATTAGTATACACAGTGTACACACACACAATGCATACTATAATCGTTTTTAGCAGCAAATGTATAATATAATACGCTAGCTCGGCATTAGTTCGGGTAAAATAAATTATTCAATTTCAGTTACAAATTATCATCATCTGTGGTTGCGGCAGCGGCAGTGTCTGCATGCTAAACGCTTTTCTCAATTTTAAGAGCTGTCTTCATTTTATCATCGTTTTTTTCCTGCTCTCAATACGAGAACAGTGTTTTTCCTGTTCTTCACGTTTTTTTTTCCTCACATTTTCATCAACCTTTTAAGCAGGTTTTCAACAGAAAACTTCGGTCGACAATTTTTCGGAAAAAGTTTTTCATTCAATATTAGGGAGCCGCTTATTGGCAGGGAAGGCTATTGTTAACACCAGAAAAACCAGGTTTTACTCGATTACTCAAAGGACCAGGTGGCGTCGTATGACACAATCAGGGGTTCTCAAAATATTGGTCCCTTGAAAAATCCATCTCAAAATTTTGAGTGGCGTCGTATATGACGCCACCTGGTACTTCTAGTGTTAATTTGGACATCGTTGTTCACTAGTTTTTAGAGTAAATTTTGAAGGTCGAATGGCAACTGATTGGGCCATTTATTAAACAAAATTGCATGAGAACAATGACAATCAACGCATAGACAAAAATAATGAACCTAGGTATAGAGATTTACAATTTGAAAGGTTCCTAGGATTGAATTTCTCTCGAATTATTACCTTTGCTCTGACGAAGCCTTTTTCTTGATATTTAAAATTACAGCGTATTTTTCGAGCATCTAAAAAACCCTTTATTGGGAGTATGAAAAAGGGTTCAGAAAACTGATAAACTTATTGAAAAAAACAGCTCCGTGCGGGCATAAAAAATATGTTCGAAGATAATATTATATCTAAATTTGAGCAAATTTTGTGCAGAACTCGGAGAAAAGAAATGGTGAATTTGTAAGCTGAAAACTAGTGAACGTTGTCATTTTGCCTGCCAAAACGCAAATCCACAACACATGTGTTAAGAAAATTGTTTTTAATTTGCCTATATTATTCAAAATTTTCATGCAGATTTTTCAAGGGTAGTCTGTCTACGCTCATAAGGGTTGAACAAACTTTTCAATTCTATTCGTATCATAATACGAGTAATATATGTTTGTAATCTATGGGGAACCTGCTATCGCTGCGTCAGAAGTATTATTTTGCTTCCCTCACGTTTTATGCAGGTTAATAAGTTTTTTCCTTGGTACAACTCTGACTCCCGCTCACCATCATCTACCTTGTCTCCTATCCGTCTGTCTTCGTTCACCTCTTTTTTATTCCCTACACTCTTTTTGTCGTCGCAATTGAAAAGGAAATTAATAGAAGCCAAATGGGAGAAGAAACGTGACTGTTACAGAAGAGGTACACGTAACGAGAATAAAACATTACAACGTTACAGTGAGGATAATCGAAGGTAATACTCGGTGTAATCAAGGTCAGTCGATTACACGGCGAGTGCAAAGACTGAAAAACTTTTCGTTTCGGTAGGCATGGTAATGGTAATGATAATGGATAAAAGACGACGACGATTTAGGATCACGGAGGCACGAAATAAACGTTGCAACATCTTACAAGCCACACAAATTGGAGGAACGGAGCCGCAGGGGGACGGGAGGAAACCAGGTAGCCAAATCAAAATCATTACCATCGGTCGTACGTACGTACCGTATTCCACCAATTATATTCGGTCATACTTAATACTGGATGGAACTATACTTCGTTCTGCGGATGCAAAAAACCCTAAAATTTAACCAACTTTTATCTTTATTATAATGCCGCAACTGACAACAGTACAACTTGAATAAATCGAATTTTGACGACAAAGAAACCTTCAGATAACAACGTCATCTGGTAAAAGTTCGCAACCACTGGGGCTATATGTCTTTTTGACGTACACAGAAAAAAATTAGATGAACTTCACGCAGATACTGAAAAAAAATAACAAAATTACTATGAAACCACGAATGCAAACCCTCTTCAATACCCACAGACAGAAAAATCAGATTAAAAATATTGCAACAGAAATAAAATATAGGTAAAGAAGACTTTTCACAACAAAACTTAATTTTTTGTTTTGATTGAAATTTGTACTCGATAATCAAAATGCACTCTGCAACGCAAACACCTCCATCGCATTGTTCTTAACATAATTATAAACAACTTTTATTATTCAAAACATACTATCAAGGTACATGAAAACACGTTAAATTTTAAAATACTTCAAATAAAAAGACTATCCATATGAGTTTCTTTTTCATTTTACCATTTTGCTTTCAACTTGATATTTTGAAAAAATTAAGCCTCAAACGATTTGAAAAATGTCTGAAATTTAGTTTTACTTTTTTTTTTTTACGAAAAGAGGGGTCCTGTGATTAGATGTGGCACAAATGTACATAATTCGACGGACGGATTATACTTGATGAAAATTTATGTTTTTCTCTATCGTCTTTCCAAATAACCTTGTAGTGACACAAAAACTAATTCAACTTATACAGCGACAAGCGGTCAAAAACAGCTAAATAACAGTACAACAGGGTAAGAAAAAAAAAGTACCACTCTCATGACGAATATTCAACCGAGACACAACATTAACGACAAAAGGTGAATGACTTGGCCACAAAACGCATCCATCGAGGAAGGTGGAAAACACATTATTAATCATACGTTAGTTTCTTACACCATCACAAAAACTGAATAGTTTTTTCTTCTTCTTTTTTTTAGCAAAATTTCACAAAAACTCTATATTCTTGAGCCTCGTCCAAATGCACTTCACCGCGTTTTTCCGAATTTTTTTTCAGAGCCTTTTTTTCAGCAAATAAAAAGTAGCCTTTGAGGTCTCGGCAGAAAAAAAAACTCTTTTTGAAGATGATGCGAGAATGAAAAATCTACTCTTTTGAAAAAATTCTCATATGCAAAACTACATATATACCATATATGTTTAGTGGATGCAGCTACTTGTAGCAAATGACTCGTATACGAAAATCCGTTCAAGTGAAACTGTGCAAAACGACGAATTACTCCACAGCCTTTTATAATTCTTTTGCTTTTCTCGTTCAATGTATTATAAAGAAGAAAAAATCAGAAGCGAAATGAAAATTTGCGAAGAGAAAGAGAGGATGATAGAAAGTAACTCATTCAAATACAACGTATATAGATATAATATACCATGTGTCAAAAAGCCAATGAAAGGCTTCAATTTTTTCCCACTTTTTTCTCTATTCAGCTCGTGTCAAGAGGTACAAAAAGGGAAAAAAATTGAATAAATAGGCTTAATATTTTGTGATCGAAAAATTCGAATGCCTCCGCAAAAAGATGAAAAAGATCTAACGGATTTCGATCATGTATGACTGAGAAAATAATGGCAAATAACGCCCTGTATACAAAGAAAATTTCAACAGAAGCTGAACATATATAATTGTTTACTTGGAACGCATAAAGCAAATATTCGTCGTCGAGAATGTACAAAAGATAAAATGAAACCAAATACAATATTCCATACGCCAACACATCAATTTTTTTTGAAAATAAAATTGACGAATATCTAAATTTTTTTCGAGGAGCAGACAGACAGTAGGTAACACAATAAAACCAACATTCAAAATTTGATACTATTCAAATTTTAAGGTTGATTTATTTGATCTGCAAAATCGAAACAAACTCGACAAGAAAGGCATAGGCGAACTATGGGGGATGACAGGGGGGGCTAAGCTTCCCAGAACTGAAATTAGCCCTCCCCCTCTGAGGAAATCTAATTAGTCCCACAATTTCGAGGAAAAAATGAAAAATACTCGTACCTATATATTCTAAGACTAAGTTGATTTTTTAAAAGGAATTTTACAAACTGACGGGAGTGACCCCCCCTATAGAAAAATATTTCCAGTTTTTACCGGACAGGTAGAAAATTTAATGACCTTTGAAAAAATGTTTAGCCCCCCCCCCCCAAACATTTCCTGTTAAGTCCGCCAATGAAGAAAGGCATCAAACACCAACCCATTTTGCAATTTCATTTTTAAACGCTTTATTGGCCTAGAAGTTTCAACGAACACATTCTTCTGGCGTTAAACCGTAATCTTCAGATCAGATATTTATTTTGCTAAATCATAGAACGTTATGAGGTAAAAATGGCTTTCCGAGTGAGTCAGAAAAAATACTAGTAATAATATAATGATTTACGTGAAAAATTATTTCATGGTCTTTTCTGTATAATTTCTTTATTTTATCCTACAGTGGAAATCTAGAAGACACTCGGTCTCGGTCCTTAACCAAAGGACTCTAGATCCCAGTGCACAACAGATACCACATTTGCCAGATGTGTTTTCTCCTCATAATTTACAGCCAACGGTTCCCACGTTTTAGTATTATAAAATCAGTCGTGAAATTGATGAAATTTGCTTGATATTCCATTGAATTCCCTGCTTCACAGACTGAAATTACTATGCTGGCTATTCAGTTTAGCTTATATGCATGATCTGGGCAAGTATGAAATGAACCAAATAGAACGGATACCTTTATAATTTCAAACTTGTAACATTCATCTACAATCTATTACACGATAGCGCTAAGTTTAATTTTTGCAAACTATAAGTTGGAATCGGGTGGAGGGGGGGGGAATGTGACTACATATTATGTGTTTCTGACACATTTTCAAATACCTAGGTTTAAAAAAAATGACATTACTTTTTACAAAAAACTGTTCAGTTGCGGCTGTCGAATAAATGTCTAAGACAGTTTCATCTCAATCTTGAAATTTGTATAACGGGCCCTCTTCACCCCTCACACCTCACAAAAAAAATTCTCCAGTCGAAGCAGGGAAACTGGTGATTTTTTGTCAAACAGATAAAAACAAATTACCGAAAGTGATTTTTATTCGATTCATTGTTTCTTTGACGAAGAAAAATTTCAACCACAAATTTTACAAACTTTTCCAGAAAAAAAAAATCTATAATGATGCAATTTTTTCGAACACCGCGTTCCACTCCAATCGAAGAATATTTTGTTATTCCAGCCAAAAATAGCAAAATAAAAATACAAAATACGCATTCGCTTTCAGACGACATAAATTTCTCTCCAGAATAGCTTAATATACAAAAAATTTGTATCTCATATGAAAAAGAAAAACGACTGAAAACCAGCTCCGACCCGCTACTTCCACCCCCGTGGAAAAAAAAGAAGAAATAATAGCGTTTTACAGCATTCGAGAAGATACGACGGATTAAAATGGTGACTTGAAAACTTGGTAAAGACGGAATTTTTTTTGCTTTTATTTATTTATTTTTTTCATCAGATCCACTTACTAAGATGGTTCTGTTCGTAGATTCCGAAGGTTGACATCGCCGTTAGGCTGGTTTTGATTCTCTTCGCACCCTCCAACCGTTGCGTTGGAAAAAGCTCTTTTCCACATTACACATTTGAAAATCGTTATACGCGAACAGAAAATTTTCAAAATTGCTTGCTAAAATAACGAAGCACTGCGAGCCACTTCTCCACATCTCCTCTTCACCCACCAATTTCAACCCCCATTACAAATCTAAAATTTCGTCGTAGAAACGAAATTATATCGAAGAATGCGGAACAGGGTCAGGGTACCGGAGCCACTTGCTAATTCCTGCAAATATCGATTGTAAAATTTGGCCAGGCTACATATAGCTACATTGAGTAAAACGTCCTTGATCGAACGTTTTCAAAATGATTCGTTTTTTTGGCGCGGAAATTGTAAAATTTTCATGTTCACCATCGCCTCATGTCCCAGTTGGCACGACACGTTTTCATTACAAATGCAGTGCGAGTTAAGGCTAAGTGTCGCGAGGTTGGGAAGAAAAAGAGATCATAGTTTTGTTATTTGTCCATGAAAATATGATTTACAGAGTATCCCTTTCAATCTTCAGCACTTGAGGAAAATGTTCGGTTTCAACTCCTTCTCTACTCCAGAGTCCCACAATATAATCCTCTCCTCGTTATTGGAGTTTAATAGTGAACCAGAACGTATCAGTATAAAAAATCGTCATCCAATTGGGAATGGGTAAGATACGAAATGATGGTCGATAAGAAAGAAGGGCTTAAATCTCACAAGGCACTTTTTTGGGCAAATCCACCACTTTCTATTTTCATAGAATTCATTCTTCCCTAATAAGTTCTGATCAGCGCTTTTAATTAATATTGTAGGAATTGAAGCGATTTTTCTCCAGAATGAGTAAGAAAATATATCTTAAAACACCCTAAGAATGGAGGAAATTCTTCGAAGTGAGGTACACGAATCAGGGTTGCTTCAAACTATTAAAGTAATTTCAAGTGTTCAGGATAACAAACTTTTTTTAATACTCAGTTGAGACTAAAAAAATGGTCAGAATGCAACACTTACCCCCTAACGAATTACACGGTACAACGGTTTAAATACCGAATACATATCAGGGTTGACTTAAACTGAATAAAAATTTACTCATTTTGATAGCTCATGAAAAAGGTATCGCGTATATGACGTTACCTCCCGATGGGCAAAAAATGAGAAAATGATCTGGAAAATGAGAATTTTATCCGTTGTCAGTCCGTTTTTATTTTCAACCATCGGATCTGAAAATTTGCAGATATTTTTGTCATCTTGATTATTTTTCCAAATCCGTTAGTATAACGGATTTCCTGATTATAATCAGTGATAATTTTTGGGCAATTTTTCTACATCCGCTTGTAAAACGGTTTCACGGATTATAACCCGGGCCAACAAATATCATAAAACAGCCTTCACGGAAAATAATCCGGACTCATTTCCGGCAAGACTGATTACAATCCGTTCGAAATCCGTTTTAGAAGCCGGAAAACAGGAAAATTCCGGATTATAATCCAGAAACGGATTATAACCCGGAATAAAACGGATCCGTTTTCAAAATATTTTGCCCATAGGGCTGGGCCTTCTAGCGTTATTAAAAGCTAGATATTACAATAATAATCGACCCTAGATTTCAACAAGATATGTACTACAGGATTTTCCGAAAATATGTTGAATTGGTCTCAGCCTATGGCAAAACTGTGAATTTTTCAATGCAGTTCGCATGCGCTTCAACAATATTCAATTCAAAGTTCAACTGTGTTCCATCAAATATCAGCTAATTTGCTTTTAAATGCCCACTAGCACCAACTTATGGTTCGGACTTGATAGGAAACGTTACAGTGGCGCTATCTCTGTCGCAAACACATAAGCTGCATACTTCAATCGCCCGCCACCAGACCACAGCTCCATACAGAGACCCGACCATCGCGGTCGCCATCCAACGGCACCGGCTCCGCCACCAACCATCGGCTCGAAAAGACGCAACCGGTTGTGGCAACGATGCGCGCGCGCAACTCTGACCTCAGAGACGAGTCTCGACTCTCGACTATAGCAGCGGACGTAGAGCACGTAGAGGCGCTTCGTTGGGGCTCGTCTTTCGGATGGGCTTTGCGAGACGATGGTGTACGGAGACGGACTACGGAGTGGGAAACTTTATGAATGAGATGTCAGACTGCCAGTTTACGTAAAAGAGAAAAAAAAAAAACATACAAAAACGAGGGGGAAAAAGTATAACATGAACTTGCACACAGCAGCCGCTACTGTCAAACGAAAGCCAGGTTACGCAATTTCACGACGACGCGAACACATTTTCACGAAGAAGAGATCTGGCGCGGGGGCAGCGACTTGGGGAGGGAATCATAAAACGAAATAGTATTACAGACGAGAGAAAGCGTCGATGTGTAACAACACCGACGATGAGGTATCAAAAAAAACCAGTCTCTTACTCGTCTCTGCGGCCCTCTCTCTAACTCATCTTTTTCCTCAGTATTTTTGCCATGAAAATCGAGTATTAGGTAGACTATTGAGACTAACTGCAATGGTCTTAGATAGTAGAGCAGTGGATAACCAGTTCCAATTCTCCCTTAAGGGTATGCTCCACTAGAAGCCCAAACTCCGCACCTCAGTAATATATTATCTTAATTTAAATACTTCTGATGATGAAATATGGAGGAATACGCATCGATTGCTTTCTTCCAGTAGTTCACGATTTTTCATTTTTTTTCGCTGAGTTTCGCACCGAATTAGCTCAAATTTGGATACGTTTCTCTCTCGAACATATTATCTATCCCCCGACGAAGACTTTTTTTTTGATTGTCAAAATTTTAGGGTAGGTATTTTTTGAGTCTCAAAAAAACCTTCTTTTTGATGGGGTGGGTGGGGGGGGGTTGAAAAATAAGTTGAAAAAATGGAATTGAAAAAACAGTTTGGTCCGGGCATAGAAAATATATTCAAGGATAAACATATTCAAATTTCAGCAAATTTGATACAACACTCAATGAAAAAAAAAAAGTAAATTTTAGGTGTATTTTCGAGCTAAAAACTCGCGAGAATTATTATTTTTGTTGCCAAAACGCAAAACCGCAACACAAGTGTCAAAGAAATTGCCTATATTTTGCCTGTATTCAACATTTTTATGCTATTTTTTAGACGTCGATGTTGACTTATTAGCACCAAAGGTAAACTACATCCTTCAGGATTTTTGTAATCAAATTACCGGATAAAATATGGAAGAAAAATATTTCCATTAATGAGTAGTTTTTACCGACAGTTTCTGGTTGGAGTTATCAACATGAAGTCGTGTGATTTTTGTATACGCCTTAAGTGATAAGTGATTCAAGGAGGAATTTAATGGTCTGAGTTATCAAAACTAGAATACCGTCGGACCAAGTTCAAAATTTACTGAGACAGAATTTATAGATTTTACAAACAGCCAAAAAACGTCTGCATATTAGGAATCTTTTGGCTTTGGTAGTTTTTCAGAAATTATTTTCTAATTTTTTACTCTAGATGGACTTCCTCGACTGCAACAGTGTACTCATCTTTTATTACACGAGGAAAAGCCAAAGCGACAAGTTATTCAGAATTCACCAGGTTATATGTATTTAGAGAGATTTCTCAGAAAAGTAAATTAAATTTCAGTTTGAAATAATATCTGAACGAATCAAGTCCTTATACGAAACTGTAAATGAAATATACATTACTTCAAACATACGCGTTTCCAAACAAACTGACAGAATTTCCAGTCCTGCGAATTATTCATACCTCAAAACACACAAAATGAAAAGCACATCCCTCTTTTCAAGTTCAGTCCTTAAAAATGAATGAATCACGCGAACATATCAGTTAAAATATAAATTTTGTTTTGGCCTTTTCATCTACAAATCGATTTGACTACTAAGGTTACAGACACAGAAAACTCGAACCAAATACAAACCCGTGCAGGAGTAACTAAACAAACCTCCTCTTGAGCACAATGAAGACGGAAAGTTCTACTTGTAATTTGAAAATCATAAAACAGAAATAAATTCAAAATAGTAAGCAAAAATAAAAGTACTACGCTTTTTAAACCATTCCAGCTATTTTCCAGCTTGGAAAATATTTATAAAATCAGTTATTTTAACTGAAATCACATTCATTAGTATCTTTCCAACAGTGTCTTCGAAAACAAAAAAAATTACACAAATTTTTTCCCCTATTCACACAAAGAATAAATATTTTTTTCAAACTATCATTAGTATCGTAGGTTCCATTGCTAAAACTTAAAGGGAAATTTCAGAGGAGAAAAAATACTAGTAGGGACACAACTTGACCAACAACATCAGGTTTTCTGTAATATTTTTATTCTTTCAATTTTCTCAAAAACTGAATCAGTTATAAGAAAATTAAGGACTACATAATGAGATATGTGTTGCTTTTTGAGGGCCTGTATTGTGAAAAGCATAATATTCTGAATAACTGCAAGAGAGGTATTTGAAACAAAAATGTTGCAAATTTTTTCATCATGTAAATTTTGTTATAATAAATATTTAACATCATATGGGATGTTTTAAATATGTATGTAAATGTATACGAATAGAAACAACAGATATTGAAGACCAGGTCAAAAATGCAAATTTTTATTTTTAAATATTTTGTAGTTCTGTATTGAACAGACCCAGAATCATGACCATATGAGATCATTCCGAAAATGGATATTACTCAATATTTTTTTTAATTTCAATGTAGAAGATATTCACTTGAAAAGTAATCCCAATTCGCAGGGATCTGTCATGTTCAATGTGTTTGGAAGGACAAATGACAATTATATAATAATGTTTAATATTGTCTATTCTAGTGAAATAGAAATGAAATACTGTAATTATGTAATTATTTCAATTAAATTTCTACTTGGGTAATCTTCAAAAAGAACTGAATTCTTCAATTCGAAAGCACTGTAATGATTTAAAATGGTTCAGAATGACTTCACTGACAGACTGATGAAAAATTTAACGTAGTATTTTCATAAGATTCAAATCCCATCCTGTCCCGTTTTCTCTTAAAATTTAATTTCAAATAAATTCAAACAAAATTTTAAATGCGATTGGGGACGTTCAGTGACAATACCAAATACATCATTGAATTCAATACAAAAATTTCGATTAGAATTAGAAAACAGCAATCCCATATTCGATCATAAATTTCTTCTTGCGCAACTAATCCCAATTCTTCACAATATTAACCAGTAATAACTTCAATGCTTGATCGTTCTTGATCTTCATGTTATTAACTTTCAAGATTTTTTCATTTTCAATTAAATTTAGAAAACATGGAACGTAACTATATTCTTAATTCTCAACTATTCTCGATTAACAGCTCGCGAGAGTAATTTCTGTCAAAAATAGCACAAATGAGTCCATTTTATATACAGTCATGGTACACTAGAACTGACGGAATACGGTATGACTGCGACAAGAAATATGCAACTGATTCCTTATTACGTAATTCTATTACTGCATCATATCCAAGACTCGGTAGTCATTAGAGAGTTCCAGTAAAATAGAATTTCACATGAATCCACTTATCTATTTACGTTAACCACGACGACGTGAATTGAAATTTCAGATTCTTACCTAGGTACCAATCAAATTTCTCAATTTAAAGACCAACTTTTGCAAGTTCTAATTGATAACTGATAACATTTTGGACGACAGAAGAGTTGCAGAGTTAGCGCCGTTTATGACTATCGCAATTAGTTTTCGGTTAATAAATGATTCATTGAACGTACCTGAGGTAATTTATCACGTTTCATAATATCCTTAGCGAAAATAGCACGAACAAACACTTTATTTTGAGTGTTGAAACAGAAATGAAATTTGGAAAAGTCAAGGTCTGCTATTATGTAATACGAACACCGCATTTTTCACGAACAGAAAACTTTATTGTACATAGTTTGTACAATCGCGCACACAAACTTCGTTAAAAAATCAAATTTAACGCACAGAATCGGATTAAATTAATTAATTAAAACGAATTTACCACGAAATCAATCACTACGTAAAATCCGCGATAACCTTCATTGTTTATTTCCGCAATACTTTGAAAACATAGCAGCCATTATTGTTCCATGGCGGAAAGAATGTAAAATCTTGGTAATGTTTCGAATTTCTAGTACAGAGTGCGCTAACTACGGATTTTATTTTCTCAATTTTTTCGATTTTTGATTTTTCAGTCATTACTCATTTCTAAACTATTCTGATCTGGATCTGGCTGTTTGCTGCTGTTTCAGGAACAGCTTTCTAAATTATTTGGAATCAGTTATGAAATAAATTAAGACGACTAATCCAAAAAAATGGAAAAAATATTTTAAAAACATCCAGTAAGCTGAATAAGTTACTGAAATTCCATTTCCTGCTAACATCGGTTCTTTTTCTTCGACTTGGCAAAATGAGTATTAAAGAATAGTCCGAATCTTATAGCACACGAATATTTTGAGAATATCGTGAAATATTGCGTAAATATTTTGAAATATGTATGTTACCAAAAAAAAAAAAATCGTCAAGATTATAATTAATGTTACTCCATCTGCCCTGGAGACATTGTATGGATATCTGTTGAGATATCATTTGTATTATCTCGTAAGCTTTTTTAAAATTGTGAAAATGGAAAATATTTCATCTGAAATATCAAAACAGCTCTCGAAAATATTTCATACATCCGCTCTTTCAGAGATGAATTTTCCAATCGCAAAATTTGAAAAAATAATAGCTAGTCAACAAAATTGGAAGATATCGTTCTCAAGTACATAATTCACCACTGACATAAGCTAATTGATATTATTAACATAAAAACATCAGAATGAAAGAAATATAAAATTTTATTGCCTTTTGCAAAAACAGATACAATAAAAGCAATATCCCAATGACTAGTACATTAATTTATATAATTGGGAAAACAACAAAATAAAATCACAATAGTTTTTGGTATTAAAAAAAAAAACACATCAACAGTTCACATACAAAAATTAATGCATATAAATGAACAGATTTTAAACATTGAAAAAAAATGAACTAAAATATTTACGAAGGAAGTGGGCTGTAAATGAAAACAAAAAGAACGTTTTTATAGCTATTCGCTAGGAATAATGCTTAAATTTTCAAGTCAAACATATAATACGCTTTGAAATTCGTCAAAGGTTTACAACTGGATTCAAAAATAAGTTTTAATATAATTATCAGGAATACAAAAAGCGAGCCCCAATCTAGAGGCAAGCGAAAAGGCGAACATTTTACACTTTTAAAAAGAAGGATAAATGTAATCCATAATTTATTTAAATTCTCTCGACATTGTTGAAGTAAATTAACAGTATCTCTAGGAGTGTACCTCTAATTTATCAGTTAGACGATGAAATGCGAAACAAAAATTTATGGTCCTGGTACAATACTGATGATAGTGACAAACTCACACTGATGATAAAAAATTATATTGACTACCTACACAATGTCTCAAGGTTCCTTACCAACTATAAAACAAAACTTCAAAATTTTCATTAAAACTGATTATCGCGAGCCTCGCGGTCAAAACGATGATTTTAAGGTTACTAGAATCTAACACAAAGGGGGAACAATTCGACAAAATTATAACAAACTTGAGAACATATATTTTAACGTCACACATTCGCTTGCTGCTGCGATATAAAGCTACAACGATTAACAGCATTTGATCCATTACGAGATTTGCAGTTGTATGCATCGCTGTGGGATCGATCTGTAAACAAAATTTCAAAATGAAAAATCATTATTATTCAATAAAGAAAGGAAAGTAGCATTAGAAAAATATTCTATTAAAATTGTCCAGTACATTAAAAAATTAAAAAAACAACCAAAGTTTGAGAAAATTCAATTAATAGCATGATTTTATACCATTTTGAATAATTATTCGTTTCAATTAATATCAATACGAATTCAATGCAGCTTCCGCACACAGCAGCATTTATAAAAACGTAAGCATTATTTTGAATTAATTATAAATCAAAGATTTTAAATTTGAATCGACTTCCGCTGCGACCGAATCCAAATTCTAAATTTTACAGTCCCTTCATACTTTACCAAAAATATTAATCTCAGAAATTATATACATATTTTAAAGAATAATTTAAAAAAAAATTTATTTAGTTTTTTTTTTGCTCAGTTTTGTTTATAATTTCAAGTTTTTCTCCCAAATAATTTTTACGAAGATTCGATTTGGTTGTTCACAATGATTATTTTAGTTTTTTTTTTTTCTCTTATGAAGTTCGATTTGTTCACACTGAAATCGATTGTTAATCAACAGTGAAATCGTTCAGAAAATAAATAAAAAAGATGAATGATGAATACAGTACCTATCTTAATAAAATAAATCGCAGACTGTAGTGTTCTTCGAGTGGTTCTGAAGAGAGGTATTTGATTATTATAAAAACGTGAGCAAAATGAATTGTAAAAAGGAGAAACAGAGACATGACTTTTAGTTAAGCCGGGAATACACTTTGCGCTATTTCACATTTCGCCATTTCATCCTTTTTCGCAGCTATTTCACGTTTTCACTGTTTTTCATGAAAAAGCTGTACACACTTTTCACATTTTCACCCTGCTTCATGTATTCTCTTTGTTTAAATACTTTTTTCGCCGAAATTTTCTTTTGATTTCATCCAAAAACCGCTCAAGGCGAAAAACATGACGAAATGTGAAAAAATCTTTTTCACCCTTTTTCGTGAAAAAATTTTTCGCGAAAAAATGCCAACACACTTTTCGCGAAAAAGGATGAAATGGCGAAATGTGAAATGCGAAATGCGAAATAGCGCAAAGTGTATTCCCGGCTTTAGGTATTTGTATTTCATTGGTTTTATTTCTTAATTTTTCATTTCATGCAAATTATGATTTTATTTTTGTCATGACAGTCATTTTATTTAAAAAATTGCAAATTTTTTCTCCAATATTCATTTAATTCTTCAAGTTTCTACTTCACACAATATTCTTGATAATTAAATACTCCCAACCCCTCGCCTCTGGGTGGTCATGTGGGGCGAGTCATGTGGGGCGAGAGGATTTGTCTAAATTATAAAATAACTTGTTTTCTACAAATATTATGAATTTGACTTTGAATTTTTACTAAGTATTATTAAGTTTGTTTTCATTTTTTTTTTTTTTTTTTACAGTTAGTTAAAACTGAAGGTGACAGTTTTTATACTACTGCCGGTAAAATCCGTCGATTTCGAAATTAGTTTCTACTTCGAACTTTTTAAAGATCCTGCTCTAAATTATTGTTCAAATTTTCTCTTCATATGTCACCGAACCTCTCCACAGTGATAACTAAAGATAGCTTAGAGCAAAGCTTAGAGTGAATCAAATAATTATAGCGCCATCGTTTTAGATACCTACCTACGTTAAGCATAAATAATAGTCTGTTTAATCATGAGACGAGTAACATTTTCTCTAATGCATGACTTGTGTTCACTTTCGCGGTTTGCTTTTAATGTCGACAAATGGATTCACAAACGTCTTTTAAAACTGAAGTAGGTATGTCTCGCGTCGAACATTCATTATAACGACAACTACGGGGAGAGGAGTTTGCAGGGTGTAAATAAAAGTTCGCTATACTTGGTTCCTGCTTAATTTATCAACAGTCGTTTCCAGATTATACCAGCTTTGCAATCTTTTCTTTCATACTTTTCCGCGCTAGTCCGTTTCCCTGTTATTGTGCTGCAATCTTTTATTCAAACCTAATAATTCGGTTAAATTTGACAAGGAAGAAAAATTGGTTGCCTACTTCCACTCACACCTAGGATTGTTGAGTTCTTCAGAATTGTAAGACACTGGAAGTCTCATCCTGTACATTTCTGGTTATTCTAGTGATGGTAAAGTTGATATTATCTCAAGTCAATGTTTTGAAAATTTAATTTATTTAACTCACAGTCGCCAACTCACTCATCGTTTTCTATTATCTCGCGTCTAGAACAGTGGAATAAGAAAGCTTATCTATTATTCCTGAATAATCCAAATTTATCTAAACTACCTATTTTAGATTTCTGAAGCGTAAATATTAAAATTTTAATATAAAATTCCGAAAAAGAAGAACATCTTTCTAAACGACATTGCAGTTGAAAATGTACAGATTTTCAGAACAATGCAAAAATAATTTCATCAACTCGTCGACTGATTTCCTCTTCACCAAAGAAAATTAAAATTATAATGAAATGAACTAACATATATACGAGTAGGTACTAATATTACCTCTATATTTTATCGATACAGGCGACGACATGCCAGAGAAGCGTTCTGGTGGATATCGCGAAGGCGAAAGCATATTTCCATTCCTAAACGATCCGATGGCGTTAAATGCGGACTTATTACTGTTATTATTATTATTACTACTAATTGCTGAACTGGTAAAACGTTTTTCGTTGGTATCTGAAAAAGAATATTTTCAAAATTTAATACGGACGTCGTAAAAATTCATCAGTGTCCATCTCATTTAATTTTTGAAGAGACTCGTGGGTTGGGTGAGCATTTAGACACACACATTAAAATTTACGTATAAGTTACAAAATAATCTGTAAAGAATATATAACTCGGTAAGCATGGCCACATATGGGATCCTGGATTCCTTGAGAATCTATAATATTGAGTTCCTACCACACCTCGCGATCAAATGAATTTTGAGGTAACTTTTAACGCTGTAAGCTCTTTTGGGATTTACCAGGATTCCCCGTTACTTTCATTTAATTCTGACCATGTAAGAATAATCTAATACCCAACTTACTTGATAGGAAATATATATCGCTGTTAAACTGATACGGTGCTCCTCTTAACGTTGACTGTACGGAGGGTGTTCCGATTGAACTATCACAATTATTTATATCAATATCCGTAAACACTGAGACAAAAAAAAACAAAACAAATCGTGATCATTGACGCAATTTAAAAATATTTTAGTCACAGAAATTCGGTCAATATGAGGGCCTACAGATGTCTAGAAAATATATCCATGCTTAAAATTTGTAAAAACTATAGGCTACGTCAGCGTTATAATATTAACCTGTGATTACAGAGAAACCAGAGTTAGTTATCCTCGTTCGACAGTAATTATGGCAAACCTAATTTAAAAACTGTAATATCACGACGACGTCGTATTCCAGCAAGGAATAAATCTAGCGAAAGTGGTAGGTTAAATCAAAGCGTATAAAAAAGTTAATTTTTTAATGCTCGAAAGCTTTTACAGTAAATTAAAAACACGACACTGCAACATTCCAGCAAATTCTTAATTCCTTTCCAGGCAGTAAAAAATCATCAAAATTAAGGAAACCGGGAGGAGGCGTGAATTCATCTTAATCTGCGAAATTAGGATGGACGAAAAAAATAATAAACGACTCAAATTAATCCCAAATCCCAAGACGTTAATCTATTCGTTGGGCTAAAAGGCAGCCATTTTCCAACAGTTAATTATACAAAACGTACTTAAGACGAAAATAAGACGCATACACTATATGCCTCGCACTTCTTACGAGTGTTATCAAATTGATATCGCACTATTAACTTATTTTGGCTGTAAAAGAATATAAATGCGTTTATACTTACTGCTAGAAATTCAATATTAAAGAGTTTAAAGTGAAAAAAACAGATATGGGCTTTGTACTCGTACATTATGTAAAGCTTCAGCCCCTCTGAAGATTAAACAAACTAATCATGAATCGAGACTCAAATGATTTTGTAACTGGAAGGTACTACTTATTTAATCTTTCTAATCTACTCGAACTAAATTTTCAATGACTATAAAAATACTTACGAGATAGCCTCTGTTGGTAAGGAACTGGGGTTCTTTTTCTCCAGATTTGCTCATCTCTGAAACGTTGGTCAGAATGTTGTTGGAGATCAGGAACTGAATCGGACAAACTCGATTGGTCGAGAGTGACTAATTGGGAGAAATAATTTAAAAAATGATAAATTAAGTAATAACTTACAATCAATTTACATAATATAGTAGAAGGCATCTGTGCACGAATATAAAGGCGGTTAACTAAACAGGGCACTTGAATGAATCATGTACAGATACTGCCGATAATTTTGAGAAATATCTAGCCCGCTAGAAGCCCGGCAGCGTGTGTTACATTCAAAAGAAAATACATATATAAACCACTTGAAAAAATTTTTCTGACATTCTGAACAGACCAATAGTCTGCAAGTCCATTAGAGTTCGAAATTTAAATTCAAAAAATGAGATGTTCAAATGTCACCAACTCGCATCCGAACCTTAAACAGTGAATTTCTAACTACATGCGAGTGCACCATAATTTGACATCCTGCGGTCGGTATTCTGAAGACAGCGTGACAGGTATAGTGAATCGATAATTTGGTCGAGCAAACTAAATCCAACATTAAAAACGTCGTGCGGCGAAGTAAATTTCCTGCAAATGGGAATTGGTCAGCCGAGCGCGGACAAATTGAGTAAATTTCCAATTTCAGCCCTTGCCTGTACCAACAAAGTAATTATCCCGCGAATTTCTGCCAAATGTGTCGCTTCAGGGAGGAGGCTATAGAACAGACGCTCTGTCAGATTGCCGACTGTGGATGGGCTAATGTAATTTTGAGGCCGCAGAATGCCGGAGAGAGGCAAAGTAAATTAGAGGCCATCGCCACACAAATTGATCGAATTTCGCCTTTTCAACCTACCTGGATTGGTTCTGGACAACAGCCAATTATCAATATTATTACTATTATTAAATTTATAGTTATTGGACGAAATCGTGGTCGACCAAAGATTGGTGTTGTTGCCGAACTTGTGTAGAGCTTTACGCCGTTCTTTACTGGTCATCGTGCATTCCTGAAAACAGAAGCGAATAACGGATAATTAATAGCTGGACCGTGGAACGTGCTCTACTTCAATCAAAGCCTCAAGATATTATTTCCAAAACAGCAAATATTTATAACAGATAAAAATCCGAATGGAAAGCCGAGTACAATTCAGCATTAATCAACGAACAATTAGGTGCCATCAAACGAAAGCACTCATTGAAGAAACTATGATATTAACATGAAAAAAGCAAATAGTAACTTCAAACTATTAAATTATAGTCTGATATTGGGTAAGTGGTGTTCGGAGTTTATTATAAATATGCCTCAGCAATAATATTTTATAACAAAAAAATTCGTAACAAAATTCGTAACACATAATATCTAGACCGTATTTTACTAAACAAACTTATTTTTGGTAAAGAAATTACTTTATTGGGCAGAACATATATTCTGATGAGAAAACTTTTTTATTTGGTTCTTTTTTCTTCTTCAACAAATTAGCCGTGTTCGACAAAATACTAATAATTTTTCAACGTTTTTTCGTCACTGATGAATGATTTCAAGTTTTGGAAAATACATTTTCAAGTGGCCCTATAGATAATCTCTGTTGCTAGTTTAAGCCACGTGACCTTTCTTCTGCTTTTTTTCTCATCGAAAGGGAACTGTAGATAATCAATAGCTACCTAGTCCTCTTAGCTTATATCGCCACCTTGAAGAAGGAAGAAGGTAAGTCCAAATGTGTGGGTTTTGAAAGAAATAAATTTTAAAAATTGCAAATTCAACCTTAATAATATATCTGCCAAGCGAAATGGTAGTTATATTATATTCATATTAATATATTAGCCGTTCGTATATAAATAGGGAGCTTTATGCGCATTCGACATTCTCAAATAATGAGAACGTAGAAGTTAAAGATGACCATCTTCTACTTTCTCGTTCTCCGATGGAATGTTCTTCTTATGCATTTTAAGGGCCTTTCTTTACTATTATTAATTTTTATTAATCTTAATTGGTCTTATTCTCGTTCTCATTGATTGTGAACCAGTCTGAAGTGATCGAAGACCGCAATTGAACATAAGCAGGCACCATACTCAGGTTAATGTAGTTATCTATCATTTGAATTAAACACTTTCATTTCAAAAGCAACTTGAATTTTATTTGCCAACTTTTTCAAAACCGTTAAAATATTTTGAAATTTTTGTCTAATTTCTACTCAAAAAATCAAATTTAAATGATTTAATCTTTAAAATTAATTGAAGGAAAATAAAAAACGGAAAAAGTTATGACGAGCAAGTTATAATAGTCAATAGACAGGTACACCTAGTCTTTCGATATCTCCTTTTAAGGTGATAAATATTAAACAATACTGTCAATGCACCTACTTATAAATATATAGAAGCACATAACTTCACTTCGTTTTCTAATAAATAATTTATTTTACTCACGATCGCAGATTGCGTTTTCTGCTTCGAATATCAAAATATACCTAATGGCTTCAATCAATTATTCGGGATGTACTTATTTGCGATAAAAGCAACTACCTACCATACAGCATATCTATGATATATCTTTTAATATAGATAATTATTAAATTAAAAGATTAATCTGTCAAAAAAATTAAAACTTGAGACAACAAAATTTAGTCAATATTTTCTCAGTACAACTATACCACCATTGGCAAGTTCACTTTGAATTTCCTGATCTGCTTTATTTAAAAACATATAACAGTCTTTTCGATAGATCAGATGCATTATCACTATAAAAACAACTGACCCACTCAAGTCTGGTTAAAGCCTTCCTTTTAACCAAGCACAGTAATACGAGTAATCCAATTATGAAGAATTTAATTTTTCTTTTTTTAAAATAAAGATTTTAGCTTTTGAGGAACAAGATTAGATTCAGGAATTACGAACGGACTCGCAAAAAATCTTTTTCTCTTTCATCGCGTCATGTCGGAGTAAAAACAATTCGAGTAAAAATTTTTTTCCAGCGAACTGAAACTTACAAATAAGTAACAAAAATAGCTAATTTCGAAGCTGCCCATTACAACGTAATAAGGCACTTGTAAAATTGAGCTCACCAAAAGCACGTTTTTCCACTCTGTGTAAGTGCCCTCTCGGGTAAATGAGCACTTCGGCAGATGCTGAGCAAAAACGCAGCGTTTTCGAAGTCAACGGTTATAATCCCTATTAAATTGTGAAGTTTACCTATTCGACTTCGATAAAAACACTACGAAAAAAGCCTGTCATTGGAGTTTTTGCTTCGAAAATTTTTCATCATTATCTCAGTATAAAAATTTGTGATGAGTTTAATGAAAATATTATAAAATCAAAATCAAAAATCAGATAGGAGTTGAGCTTTCAATTTCATCTTCAGAACTACATCAACGAAATATGTAGACAGAAAAAGCATTTATCATATTATAGAGTACTTACTTCAAGTAATTCAAACCAGTCTTCGAGTCCGTCATTCGTCCTCAGTAGAATACGATAATCTCGATCTTGTAATACCAGCGCCACTGTACTGTAACTTTTCTTGTTTACCCATTCGACTTTCTCTACTTCGACTAATTTCACCTGCAAAGTAGTTTTCAAAATTAAAAACAAGTCGCCATAAATTGCTACACACGTTACCGATGAACGAAATAAAACTAAAAATGGGAATAACGAAAAAGACTCATAAGTGACCACAGATGATTTTACCTGTATGGAAACACTATTTTGGTCATTTTTTATCCATCAGACGAATGTTCCTGTTCATTTTCAATCCATTCCTATGTTCGTCTTTTTTCAAATACGCTTTTTTTATTCGTTAATTTAGTTTTGTTGTTACGAGTGCAAACAAACCATTATATAAGCTAACTACCCCTATTTGAAGTATTGTCAAGTTTTATTGTGAGATTAATTCTCTCTCAGAAAATTTGAAAGCACGCATCACACTGGAAGAAATACTAAAACTTGGCGTGCTGCACAATGACTGGAGGGCTATTTAGGTGTTATTTGAAAAATTAGGGTAAATATAATATCGTCACCTTAAAGCAGACAAAAGGTGGTATGTTCGCATGAAAAAAATTTTTGAGAAAACCAAAGCTTACTACTTGGTTTAAAGGATTTTATTTGAAATGACAGGTACTTCAGGTGTCAGTTAACGAGGGGGGCAAAATTTGAGAAGATGCGGTATAAGACTTGTTGATGAACATTGTACCCACATATACAGATCGCAACAGTCGCAGTAGGTATATGCATTATACTAGAGCACAGAGTATGATTTAAAATAAAGAAGTCCCAAAAAAAGAACAGTTGATGGTCATTCTATAAATGGATGGTTTAAACCAGAAGACTCTCAAGGGATACGGGCGAATTTTCATCCATATGGGTGCAGTTAACCTCTCTTCTTAAACAAAAATAAAACTACGCCTTTAATTTGGAGCCCACGAACTGAAATCGTCTTGTTTTATTACAAATAGAGTAACTATTCGCACTCTTTAGTAAACTAAAAGAAGTTTTTGACAGTCATAATACAGATCCTAACGTAGCATATCTATACCAGCATTCGCTCGAGCCATTTCAGGTGTAAACATCCAGTTTTTTCGCACTTGAATTTAATTTACGGTGAAAAAAATGAAAAGTAAACAAGAAACATGTTTAATCAACGATCGACGGAATATTTTTGCTGGAATGACTATCGCCAAAAATGTGTTTTTAAAAAAAAATAAATTATTTGTGTCTGCTGATTTGAATAACTTTTTTTTTTTTCATTTTCAGCCAAGACAACGAAAACGCTGGAATATAAAATATGAGGGTAAAAAATAATCAACCTGTAAAATTTCACTCCACTTGCATGCGAAATAAAGAGATTCTCATCGTCTTTTGACTACTCGTCTTTCGTACAAAACAAAAAAAGCTGCTCGTCGAATAAAAAATAGTGTGGCGAACACGAAAAAAGAAAGGTAGAAACACAAAATAAATTTTTAATTAATTTTTTTCTTCGCCCCGATGGCAACCTTCCATGAAAATTTCTTCGTTATTCTGAAGAATTTCCAATCTCGTCAGTAAAAGGGGAACCCCACAAAAGGAGAGACGAGAAAGGTCGCAGAATTTAGATTTTACAAATTCATAAGATAAAAATAACGAGAGATGAAATGAACGGGACCTTTTCACAAGAAACGAGAAATCCGAAAGACTTTTTTCCAACCACCCCCTTTGCCACTCCCCCTCTCGTCAAAAGGAATTATACAGTAATTTTTAAATAAAGGGCATATTTGCTGGAAGGCAATGTAAATAAATGGAAGAACGGAAGATTCTTAGAAGGCGTTTCACGGCTAAGGTCGGCAAATTTGACGACCAAGCAAATTACAAATAACCATCTTCCAAAAGAGGAAAGTCACTTAGAATAATTACTATGGTATTTCTTTTTGATGGTTCTTCGCGAAATTCATACAAGTGAATGACTTGTGTGTAAAGTACAAGGTATATGGGAAACGAAATTGACTTGATTTCGTGAAAACAGTAAGTATTATTACAAAATTTATGCTCAGACTTCAATATCTTCTGATTTACGTAATGCACTGTTTCAAATTTAAGCGCTTATAGAAGCCAAGGGGTGTAAGTGAAATTTCAAACTACAGTTTCTATGGATATCTACTTTTCGAGAAAATAAAAACCACCCAGCTTCTACAAAGACCTCACTAACACCTTTTGCCATTTACGCAGTGAAAAAAATAAAAAAACACATCTTACTTTAAAAATAAATTGACCCATGTTGGAAATTTTCTCGCTGCTCGATGATCTTTTGAAACAGTGTAAGTAATCCCTGGTGAGTATGAAATATCTTTCCTTCCATCTGGAAAAGAGTCTTTCTCTTTGTTGCCAAAGGAGTCCTTTCTTCAAAGCGTGTATTTCGCGGCCAGGGTCCACGGATACTAACGACTGTAAAAAAAAAAAAAAAAGCAAAAAGAAAAATAGATAAAAAATGATAATAGAAAAAATAAATTAAAGATGATGACGTGAAAGTTTTCCTCTCCAATTGGAAAAATAAATTTACCATAGCATCTTTTAGGTTCAGCTCTGCATTTACGATTTGCGAGAAAAAAAAACGAACGTTAACTGATATAAAATTTATACGATACGATTTACACTTTATCCCCTATGGTATACCAGACACGTAAAATGAAATATTTCAATTTTAGTTCGGGCAATGTCTCGGCAAAATGTACTGTTCGTTAACTACATATAATATATTCTCAATGGTTGTACTTTTTTTTTGGCCCTGCCAATATATCGTAGTCTTGTGTATATAGACGATGATTTTTCTCGTTCAAATTTTCCTAGACATCCTTGATTTTTTTTTCTCCAGACACTGCCATCATGCATAAGAAATTTTGTAATTGAAGATAAGAAAATTAAGTTCTACGTTTATCATTTAATTTAATTTATTTTCTATAGGCTTTTCTGGTTTCCTAACCTCGAAAATGTGAAAATTACGAAACCACGACCATTTTCATTATAGAGTGTAGACAGAACTCAAGTCAAGGCTAATCGATTTCCAAAATTGATGAAGAAGTTTCGTCGTTATAGTGAAAGAAGCAGAAACTGAAAATATATAGGACAATAAAAAAGTTTCAAATATGAACGTCTATTGAAATTAATTAATTTTTTCACTTCGAAGTAAAAAAAAGTAAGTAACGCTTTTGTTTTTATGCAAAGTCATTTAAAATACGAAATCATTATGGCTCCTTGCAAAAAGTTAACCACAGTCACATGGATGGATACAGACAAGTTTTTCGAAGTTGGTACTGGATTGAATTTCAGATACAGTGGACCCAATGACTTTTTGCGACCAAATCAGATTTTCTTACCACTCCAGGAGTGAATTTACAGTTTCAAATGAATTAGAAAGGAATTTTATTCCATCACTAGATACGTACCAAATCCAAGCGGGAAAAATTTTTACAGGAATACGAAGGATTATGACAGTAAATAGTATAAAATAATAAACCAGTTGGCAGGGACAATAATTATAAGGGGCTTTCTTTAAATTTTTATTATTTTTTGTTCTGTTCGATTCTCACAATTATTTAGAGGACTACAGTTGAAAAAGTAGTCAAGCACTCAAGTCTCATTTGGCGATTACATGAGGTAAAAAAAAGCTTTATTTCCTGTACCTATTGGGTACAGGTATTGTGTTTCTCTTAACTGAATACGTACCGAATGGAAAATTCAATTTTAACCTCAAAAAATATTAGAAAATAAGGCACTGATACCATAAATGCTAATTAAGAAGAAATACAGTACCATCATCACAATTTGTAATTCTATGAATAAGCATCAATGTTATTACCTTAGCAACAAATTTTTCACCATTCAATCATTGAAGTAGGTAAAAGTATCTTCGACTTCAACAAATTCCTTTTACTTGCAACACAAATAACTCTAAATTCACCTTGGACCATTTCTTTAATTCAGACCTGAACATTTTCCATTCCATTAGAAATAATAATTCATTTTAGTTCACCACGATTCACATTAATATAAGTACTCACACTTATCACGTCATCCTCCACTTTTTGGCGTAAATGCCATGGTAAAAAAAATATTCAATAAAATTAGCTCAAGCTCCTGATTGAAGTTGCCATCTGCAGAAATGTTCCAAGATGCACAAAATCACTGAAGAAACTAATTCCAAGTAGGAATTTTTATAAATTTTGTTTTTTACTACTCATGTTACATTCTTTTTTACGATTGGGAACTTTGCGAAAGAGAAATACCCACTAACTTCTCCAATTGCAATGTAAATTTAAAAAAAAAAATAGATAATGTAACTACAGAACAGCTTGTACTACAGTTTTCCATTTTATCGTAATAAATCTTCCGCACAAAAAGAATTCTCAAATAAGCATTATTTTGTCGTAATAGAGATTTTTTTCTCAAGGACGACGTTTTATTCGTGTAATATATTTCTCAATTCGAAATTCGGATGATCCCTTATCGAATTTCTACTGGCTACTTTATTCGCATCGTAAAGCATAGCCGACAATATCTTTGGGTCAACAGCCCATTCAGCAATTGGTATGAGAGGAACGTTCGGTGAAGAATGATTTATCACAAGCGATTAAAAAAACTGCCAACTTTCATCGAAGACATATATATATATCAACCAAGTTTTTTACAGTTTCATTTTACAAAGATAAATACGGCTTAAAGTTTTATTGTGTGGTTTTAAAGGGGAAACTGAAATTTCAAATTTCGTAGAGGTTAAATCAAAAACAAAAAAATTGGTAAGTAATTTAATTTTCCATTATCCACTATTTTTTCTTATAAGCACTTATTTTAGTACTTATTTTAAGACGTTCCTGAAAAATGAAATGGTACTGATAAATTCACCCTTCTTACCGAAATTCAAAAATTACAGTAAGTACATATACCTATACCAAATATTAAAAAAAATATTTAGAAACCTTATCTCATTCTTGATTTTTGAGTTCCGACCATTCTGTCAGAAACCCTTCCATTTAAAAGACAGCCGTAGAAATAATGTTTCGACTTCATGGATGAAAAATTGCTGCAGTCAAGAATGTCAACAGCAAAAAATTCAAACATTCACTGAAAAAAGTACCTACCAACTTACATGAATAAAATTATTTTTTAGTAAGAGGTTTAATGTACCTATTTTCAACGTTCCTCTTCATTTTTACAATGTGACTAAACATCTATAGGTAGGTGCAGGTACCTGAAAATTAATCCTTTTCTATTCAAACATAATTCTGGAAAATGATATTTACTATGATTATATTATAACAAAGCTACCATAATTCTCCTTCAATTGTCGACGCTCCCCGGACTCATTTTGCCCTTAGAATCTAACTACGTTATTCAGCTATTGTGCTTCTTCAAAAAAAAAAAAAAAGTTCGTGCAGATTACGGATATTGAAAACCACAGCACGAAATTTCACGAACGGCTTTGTTTGAAGAAAATAAAAACAAACTTTTAAATGACGAAAGCTTAAAGAATTTAAATTTTTAAAACTAACGAAGGATCTTATAGTAAACTTGCAAACTTTTCTAACCCCGAGTTCATCCATGCTTTTTCAATTTTCGAGACTTTTCTTTTTCTGTTGAGACAGAGAAAGGCGTTGAAAAAGTACTAGACGAAACAGAGAATGCGCCTTAATTTGAAAACGAATATTATATTTTGTGAACAGCTTATAGTTTTTCGCAAGATCTCCGTGCTTTGTTCATAGGTGGTCGACTCCTAAAATAATTTAGGTCATTCAGATCAAACTTAATTCAAGAAGAATAAAATTGGTTAATTAGCATAAGTATTTAACAGACAGAAAGTTCAATACGTCAAAGGACATATATAATATACCATATTGTCACGGGGCTTTATAGTGGATAGCATTATACTATTTTGTCATTTCCTGTCCAGTTCCATCTTCCTGCGCAATATTAAAGGAACGAAGGTGGCCATCTCATCCTGTTTATTTGGTATTTCTCACCATTACTAAAATTCCTCGTTCAAAATTATCATCATTAGATAGGTTTAATCATTAATGTTGTTTCTGCGAAGTTTGAACAGATTTACTTTTCTCATCGATAAAATATAAAAGTTGACTATAGCATACCAAGAATGGTAGCTTTGAAAAAATCTGCACGCTATATCACTTGGGTATCGCGTAGATCCACTAGATTCATCATATGGATCAGGAAGAGGCGATCTTGTTTGGAGGAGGGGAAACTAGCCTTTTATGATCAATAGGCAAACTTTGCTTGATGTGCTTGAGGAACGAGAATTTTTTGGTCAATCGCGTGGCTAAAAAATAAAACTGGTTTTCTGTCGAAAACCTGCTAAAAATATGAAAAGAGACTGGATAAGACGATAAGATATGTAAAAAAAAAAAATTGTCAAAGTCGAGAACATAAAATATAAATCAAAATTTTGTTAATTTTCATTGAAGTAAGGCGGGGGAGGGGATGGCTGATGCGATTCAATTTCAGCTCTGGGATGGCAGTTCGCTGTCGTCCCCAAAAGTCCAACTATGTTGAAGAATACATAGCAAGGTGCAAACATCTAGGTTGCTTATTCTTATTTTCTATTGAGACCGTAGAGACGATCCTCATTCATGAATTTCTTTCTAGCTTTTAGCCCCCTGCACCAAAAACTTAAGACTTCTTTTTTCATATCTGTAAGACTGTTCTTCTGTCTCTTTTGAGACTTAAATGATTGATCACAAGTTGATGAAAAGCAATATTCAACATAACCAGTTTTGCTAAGCACACTGTCATAAGGAGTATAGTGTATCTACCTCAAAGCGAAATATATAAGCATGAAAACTGAATTCATCAGTCCAATTGCAATGCTAGTCGAAAATTGAGTGAGCCACATTTCACGGTTATGAGTAAATATAACAATTTTCGTGCATCTGGACGTCAGAAATCCCGAATGGAAATTAATGCGTTTCCAGGAACATACAGAAAATTGTGAAATTAATCAAATTATAAAGCCGGATAAGAGGCAATTTGGGAGAAAACCGTCACAAACGAGACTCCACGACCACGCACCGCTTTAATGCGAACGAGGAAATCTGAAAATGAACCAACTCCATTATCGACGTAAGATCTACTCAGATTTCACGAATACAAAACATAAACCCGCCATTTATCGTGTATTATCGACAAGTTGACGACTCAGTCACGGTTCAGTAAACCCTGAACAAAATTCCCAACCAGAGATCTATACCGAAAGGAAAAGTCAAGAAGTTGGAAGAAAGACCATAAAAATTGAGCCGGATGATAATATGCAACGCGACAGCAATTATTACGACTTCTTTTGTCGTCTTATCAGATTCCAGCCTGTCTGCCAGAGAGTATTGGAACTGAAAATAAATTAAAAACGATTTCCGTTTTTCACTTTCACTAAAGCTACAAAGTCGTCATTTTCTTTTCCCTTTTCTCCATTCCTTCTCCGGCTTATTGGCCGTCTAGCCAAAGAACAGCAACAGAGCCGACCCTTCAAACCCTTTCCGCAGGCCAAGATTTTGCCAAAGGGCTATCGGCCAAATAATACAAAATGAATCGTAGGAATTTTCACGACAAAATATTCTACAGATTTTCCTTATTCGTTCTCTCCCACACACCCTCCATCCCATACCTTCAACCAGCCATAAAGTCTTTCAGTAGCTTTCACTGCGTCTCCCCTCAACATAACACCCCCTCAGCTATGTTCTACTGTTTCAAAAACGAGCTTATTGTTTCGTCATTACGGTTTCGATTGTTTAATGTTTATTCGACCGTCGTTGGGAGACAGACGTTCATTCACCAGAGGAAATATCTTTTCCGAAACGTTTAACAATAATCCGACCACTGTGACTAATTTCAGCGCCATTCGGTCTCTAAAATGATGTCATGTAAACGGGTGCGTTGATTGGTATCATAAATGAAAAATTCACCAATACGCTAAACGATTAGACGCATAAGTAAGCTCATCAGCTAGCAAATCGACTGCGCAGACTGCGCTTATCACAAAATTGAGAACACAGCAATCTTACATCAATTGAAAATGTGATTTGTTAACATTCAAACTAGTGGAATTATCAGTTTCTCATATAAAGTGTATTGGAACTTGTAAATAACTTCGAATTTAAAAGTTCTGAATGGCTTATAATACTAGTAACTTTTTTGGTGAGAATATGCTCAAGGTTGGTACCAAAAGGCCCCTATACTTTAAATTGCAAAAGCTTTCGAAACCCTTTAAATTTCACATTAGATCTGTATATCGAACATAAACAGTCTTTTGAGCCCGTTCGAAGAAACTATAACTATTAGTGGACCATAGAAAAGGATTTCCTGTCAACAAAAATTTAACAATGTACATATGAAAAAGCCAAAATTTTCATTACAAACAGCTAAAATTTATCGAATAGGAAGCTACAAAACTATATATCATTTTTTCCCCTCTATATTTCTTAATTCAAAACTTTGAGGGGCATCTGATTTAATGAGTCGCAAGTCGTAGGCCTCTGGCTGCCAGTTGACGATCTTTAGGATTCCAATCATCGAGTATACATTTATGGGAAAATAAAAAATGAGATTAAGAAAGTAGAGTAGCACTTAAAAATTTTGATAATTGACGCGACAGTTAAAAAATTAATATGACCCATCAAAAATCACTGGCAAAAAAATAAAAATAAAAATAAGTGAAATCCTGCAAATCGATTAACCAAACATTCTATATCCAAGTATTTCATGGTTTACGATTTTTGCCATTAAAATATAATTATTTAGCCGGGTGCGGTTTTACGGCACTTCAAACTGAAAAGCGAAATGGATAAAACGTTAATTTCATTTACTACTTCTGGAGTTTCTTAATTAACAATGTCGTTTACAGAAAGAAAAAAAAAAAAACAACACTGAAAACAAACGCTCTAACATTCTGGTTTAAAAATGGCGTGATTTATGGATTTCATTCCGCTCGCTAACTTGCTCTCCCCAAACGATGTATAATTTATCAACTTATAAGTAAACGAAGACGACCTCATCGTCAATTTTGCACACTACTTTCACCCGCAAGATTTGATTAGCAGCATTGCATAAAAATTAAAATTAACATTCGGGAAATGAAAAGTGTACCTATTTAGTCGGGAAATAGGAATTCCAATTAGGAAACTGCGTTGCAGACTAGCCGAATCATCATTTATTGCACAAATTCAAAACTTTTCGAGACTTCATAATTCTTTGAGGGAGGATTAAAAATACAATTTTTTTTGAATAAACGATGAAATGTGTAAGCTTGGAAGTTTTAATTTAAAGTTTATAAGATTTCCATTTCCACTCCCTCGATCCCCAAACACATTCGAAATGGTTGACAGGTGAGTTAGGTACTATAAAGAATCCACTACATATTATTAAATATTCTTCATGGAATAATGGGGGATATTGTCAGTTTTCCACATAAGGGAAGCAAACCCAAGAGAGGATAGCGGAAGATAAAGTATCATCAGTCAAATTTTAGTTGCATTTTCAATATTGTTTATGGTATGTCAAATTAAACACCAATATTATCTTTTTATAGGTGGCTGGATGTCTATATGGTGAGATCACTGCCTTGCGAACTTAGGTAACACAGGTTCCAGCCCAACTGAGGAAAAAAATTTTTCTAATTCAATAATGAATGATCCAATACATAATTAATGTATGGGTGATGAAAATCGTTCACTTCCTCACCCAGCCCAGCAGCTGATAGCAGAGGAAGAATTTTATCTACTGCAAATCTAAAAAACTATAATTAGCTTAATCACACAAGTATGCCAACAGGCTGCTAAAACCTCATTAACACTAGAAGTACCAGGTAGCGTCATATACGACGCCACTCGAAATTTTGAGATAGATTTTTCAAAAGACCAATATTTTGAGAACCACTCACCCCTGAATTGTGTCATACGACGTTACCTGATCCTTTGAGGTTATTCTTGTGGCGTCGTATATGACGCCACCTGGTACTTTGAGTGATCGAGTAAAACCAGGTTTTTCTAGTGTTATCATATGGTGAGCCACATACATCCTTTTACACGCATATAGGTATGTATGAATGAATCTAATATTCTAAAAATTTGAAGAACTGATTAGATTGCGGAGAGATATATAGTTGAAGAAACGATAGAGGAAAAGAATTATGCTCGACTCATAAAAAGTTTTCATCATTCTCAAAAATAGTATACGTACAGTGTACACGGAGACTACCCAGTACCTCGAATAAACTATCGTTATAGAGTTGAAAACTGGGAAAACTTTTCAGCACACACAAGGCAAATTTATCGCGAAACGACGTACGAGTAAGTATAAATCGTTGGACCATCGAATGGTCCTCAATACTTTTTCTCGTCTCGACGGAGAAATTTATCTCAACAACTGTCAAAGTAGCCGAAAGGGTTTACAAATGCTGTGTGGTAAATTGCATACGCAGAGGATCACACGAAAATAAGAATATATTGGAACCTCGGTCGCTGGTAAATATTATATTCGAGCTCTCATATTTGGTCAGTTCAGTTTCTGGATACGATATGAAACCTACAAGAATACATAAATATGCGCCATGCAAAATGGTTATTCATTTAATTCAAAGCTTCTAGCAAAGCTGCACGTTATCAGTTTATCATGATTATCTATTTTAATTGGTAAGTAGAAAAGTTAGCACGAATAGCATGCAAAACGTGAATCTTCCAGTACGTACAGGTATACTATTACCAAAATTTATACCATCATATCATGTTAACGTTATTTCGCGAGCTGACATACCACCTAAACACGTTTGATACTTGTCACATAACTTCGGTTGACAAAATAAAATATTTACTGAAGTTTTCATAACGCATCTCTGTTTTGAAGTTACAGAACTAAACTTTTTAAACAGAGATCGATTTTCCGAGTGTACATATAGTCCGATTTTATAACTTTCTCAAAAACGCAGCCACAAAATATTTAATAAGCGAAGGATAAAATTGAAAATTATAGGTATAGTACTAGGTACGAGTGAACATTTTTGAACTATCCTAAAATGATATAGCTGCGATGCTCTATTCAAGTCCAACTCGATCATGTTTGTCATTATTTGTTAATTTACGCTCAAAAATGATATTTTAAAATGTTAGAATATACTAGATAGTCTTTTTAACACTAGAAGTACCAGGTGGTGTCATATACGACACCACTAAAAATTTCGAGATGGACTTCTCAAAGGACCAATATTTTGAGAACCCCTGACTTGTGTCATACGACGCCATCTGGTCCTTTAAGTAATCGAGTAAAACCTGGTATTTCCAGTGTTAAAATCAAGCATCCAGTTGTGAATCTAAATTTGCAACTAATAAGGTACATAAATACAGAGCAGACTAAAATACCATATAAAACTTATTCTGAACATTTGTTGTAGCTGATGAGAATTATATACATATTTATTGATCAGGAATAACTCTCGCGTACTTTTATAGAATTAATAACATGAGCTATCTGGAACAGTTACTGACGATCAATTCTAAGAAGCGACTTTAATTAACACATTTCGGGCTTGGAATCTATAAAATATGAATTATAATATGATTTCACGATATTTGCAGAAATAAGCAGTGATATACTAGGAGAGGTCAGAGGTGATAAGGTAGCAGTATTTTCGAGGGAAAGATAGAGTCACATGATATAATACGTATCTATAATTTTTTTTTAAACATCTAAAGCTAATCCCATTATCTGCCTGTATTTGTTACAGACTTTTTATTATGTTCAGTTTGACCAGAAAAGGAAGCGGCCAAAAAAACATTACTGCAAATATAACTTATTACATTTCAAAATTTATTTTCTGAAATTCATCATCAGAAATGGATTTTATTCAGTTGAAAGATTTAACCAGAAATAAAACCAACAAGGAACAAACAGAAATTCTACATTCAAGCAAGAATTATGGGCAGCCAAAAAAAAATAAAAAAATTGGAGAACAGTATAGATATCATCTACAATAAGAAAACCAGATGATTTTCCATTCATTTTTCCTCATCCTTTATACTAGCTGTATATTTTCTTTCTTCAAGAACACACAATAGCTCCTCATCTTTGCGGTATCACTTCTTGTCGACCGCCGCTTTTCCATAATTTGCTACCAGAACCGAAGAAAGCAGTAACCAAGGTGTGTAGCAAACTGAACAGCCAATTAGTTCAGCAAGAAAATTCTTGCTAACAGTCACTGAGATGAGTGAGACCGAAATATTCTTTCTTGAGCCGATTATTTTTTCTAAGCACTTTTTTACTCGCAAACATTTTTTACCCATTCAAACGTCGACTATTCGACATAATTTCACGCGCGTTTTATAATTATAAGTATCTACCTACTGTTTCTCATTCCCCTCGTCTTTCGACACTTAGCTCTAATTGGTCGAATTATACGATCTTTGACCTCGAGTAGGGTAACCGCCGCATTTAAAGGGCAAAGAAACGTTCAATACCGATAATGGTATCAAAATAGGTACCCGCAATATGCCGCAGCTTTGAAAATTATATCGACTAAAAATACATTTTCACGAAGTGGAACTCATTTGTAACACTAAAACCGCCACATTCAAGGGAAAATTTCCACAAAACCAACTACGCGCAGAAGTTTCAACAATTATTGACTGGAAGAGTAGGTACCAATAAGTTTCTTCCAACAGTTGTCTGTGAAAATAGTAAACGATACCACATATATACACTTCGTGCCATTACCACAAGGTGATGCTATACATTTATATAGCTCCACTTCAACCACAGAATGCAATATCACGATTGTAATTCATACTCCAACATTTTCTGATATAAAGTTTTCTCAACAAAATAACTTGCGAATTCTTCATGTCTCACAGTTGAGATACAAAATTGTATTTGTGGCATGAGTAAGCAGAATTGAGTGAAAGACGATAATAAACTTCTCAGCCAGACCAATATGAAAATTAAAATTGACTTATGAAGAGATGTAAGAAATTTGTAAAACAACCTCAGACATCTTTACAATTTTTTGTTTTTAAATTAGAAATTCCCTTTGTCTGGCTTGATGAGAGTATAACCATCGCCAGATTACGGTTTCAGGGGCTCTGGCGTCCGTCATCTGATAGCATCTCCCCTTGTTGGAAAATTTTGTTTACAATATTTAAAAAAAAAAAATGCAATTTTATTTTAGGTCAGCATGCATATTATTATATCTGTCTACTTCACGAGATTTTGCATTTTGCTTCATCTTTGGGCCCCCCAGAGGCCACTGGTTCCGGAGCACTTAATCCAGCACTGATTATAACCAAAGCTCTGACACTGCACTGTGTATTTTCTCAAAAGAAAAGTAAACATAAGTAAGTATTTAGAAGTGCACTATCGTGAAAGCCTGGCATTTTAAAATTGAATTGTCGACTTTGAAATAATTCTTACACCTTTACAGTCCAATACAAAAGTTACAAGTCTAAAGAAAGTACTTCAAAATCGTTTATGCCTTTCAAGAAAAGATAAAACCATCTCATAGAAACCACCTAAATAAAGAAGAAAATGTTGAGGAAATTGAACTAACAACTTATTTGACTAGAAATTCTAGAAAGAATTTATTAATTATCAAACAGTGCATACCTAAAATAAATTTTCTTTTCCCCAGTGAACTTTTTAAAACGTCCATTAAAACTTTCAATTTGAAACACAACCAGTCTTGCGAATGTAAAGTTTACTTCTACTAAATTGGATGGTTCTGCATGGTATTGTCAGCTACGCTAATTTAAAGAACTAATATATCAGGTATGCGTCGACAGATCCCGAAGATAAGAGCAATCCTTATGGAATTGAAGAAGCGATCGAGCGCCCACTCTACGAATTATTCATGAGAGGATATTTTAACCGAATTTTTAATTACCCAATATTTTCGAAATCCCATGACGCGAAAGTGAAAAATGTACTCGTACATGGTACCACAGTCACTCGTATTTTAATCACGTAATTACACTCATTATACTGATGAAAAAAGCCATAATGTAGACTTCTTTCTCCTCAAGTTTTCATACACACTTCTACACGAATTCCTATCCTACACAGACATACATTTTTTCAAAACGTTTCTGGCAGTCTCATCTTCATACTCCTACCTGAAGAAGATTTGTGTGAGGGTTTCAATTATGAACATAACGACGATAGGCTGTATAGATACTTAGATGCATTGCCTAAAAATGCGTTAATTTTCACACCTACGTATGATGTCGCGTTGTTTAGCTACACATAGAACGCGAGTTCAGTGAACATTTTGAGTGAGCTCTGCGATTCTCCTGGTGACGAAATTCGATACCTATGGAAAATAGGCTCTGTGGGGGTCGAGGATCGGGAAATCTCTGACAGGTGAGCTAGAGAATGGTTTTCATGACTTCCAGAACGGTGGTTAACGGTCAAGTCACTGACTGCTAGCGATCCACACTAGCTGTAGAAAATGTGCTTAAATAAAAATATTCGTACCTTAAATAAGTCTAAAACCATTAATCAGAGCTCAAAATATAGAATGTTGAACTAATATCATATGCCTATCTAGATATCTACCAAAGTTCGAAGTTTCATTCCATAACACGTTTTCATAAAATAAGGAAAATATGCCAGTTCTTATAGCGCACTAAGTGGCAATTTCTCTATCATTTTTACATAAAGCTCGGAAAATTATGGCAAGTTTTCATTTTTATGTCGCACTTACGCATCAGCTATGAGACCTATACTTACCTACAATATGCCACACATTCACCAAAAATTAGGTTAATTTTGTGCAACAGGCATAGTGATCAAAAGCCACACATATGCAACCAAAACTGATCCGCATATTCGGCCATTGTACTCGTAATTTCCCGTATAGATTTCGAAAGTAAATACAGGGCGTGAGACGATGGAGGAAAATGAAGTCTCAGGCTGGATGAAAGGGAAATTTTCAAGAGTTATACTTCATATATTATTTTTCTACGTGGATTCTCACTCAATTGGACATTCAATGACAGGCTATATGCGCATGTAACAAGGAAAAATATAGCGGACAAAAGAAAATTATAGAATGAATGTACCCGATTTATTATTGCCGGTTCTATTACGAAACTTGGTACACAACTGCATACAGAAACTGAGAAGTGAGAGACGTATCACATTCGCCTTCGTTTACGCACGCTAACCGTGAGTCCCCCTAAAACAGGACCTACCTCATCGGTAAAGCTGTCTTACACAGGTATACTTTCTACACCCGACGTGATGTAATTTGTCAATGAGCGAAGTCGTTATATTTTGTCAACAAGCCAATGCAAATTAATACATCTCCATTAGTATAAGACGTTATTGGCGCAGTCAGCAGAAAATATTTCATTACCTATCATACGTAGGCGTAGAATTATATACACTATTTTTTAATCGTCCAAATTTGAGAATCATCACTTCATTCTTATAAGATGAGAGGAATCAAATTCTCCGGACAAATTATTCTAAAAATTGAACCAAAAGATAACGGGTACATAAATAGAAACGTTTCCCAGATACTTGAAACGTATATATTATTGTTCACATAGATGTGACGTCATAATGATAAAAGTTTGGTTCAAACTTCAAGTTTTTGAATAGTTGGAACAAAAATATCAGTTTTCTTGGCGATTGAATTTTTCAAGGAACGTACGTAAATAAGGAGGAAACGAATCAGTAATACTCGTATGTAAATAAAAAGAAGAATTTTTATTTTCATCTTTTCGTTTACAAAAAACTTGCAAACGCTTGGAGTCGCATGATTAGCCTTATGCTGCAACAACGAATTTGGTAGAGCTAGCTGCTGGCTGGCTCGCTCGACGAATTTGGTCGAGCTGGCTGTTTGGCTCAACGAATTTAGTACAGTTAGCTATGACTGGCTCAGTGATTTTGGTCGAGAGCTATCTGGCTGGCCCAACAAATTTGGTCGAGCTGGCTGGCTGGCTTATGGAGTCATTTCTCCTTACACTGGCCAATTCTTACTCGTACGATTTAAGAAGCGATAAACCTACACCCTGTTCTTTTGTTCAGTTTTCTAAAAACGTTGGGACTTGGGTGAATACTCTCTAATAAATTTAAATAATGCACAATAGTTATGGCATTTTTGCAGGCATTGTTTGACCATGCTAAAATTTCAGCTAAATTAAAGCAAAATTGTCGATGAAATATCCCTATTCAAACACGGATCCATTTTTGATTTCCTCTCAATTGCCCACATTGAATTTTCATTTCCCACAAGTAATGTTGCGTTAGGTAATTTGGAATAGCTATCAACAAAACCTAAAAGCAGTACGGATTCTCGTTAAAAATAATTGGAAAAACATTTGTTCATATCGTAAAGTGTACCAAACTGGGAAATGAAAATAAAACTTTTTCGAATATTATCTCGAATTCCTTGGGGACTGCCACATTTTTACTGATTTCGTCGTTTTTCATTTTTCACGTATTTGACATCTGATCCTGCTGGTACAACAAAATAGCGAACGGTTTGTCTCGCCTGTTGTGATACGTTCTCATTCCAAAAATTTTTGCGTTTCCGTGTCAGCTAGTGGAACTGTCTGGGTTATTATGTGCTTTTTTTGCCAGGTGACAGGTCACGAAAAGTCAACCTAACCTCTCTGTATCGCATTTTTAACCATCACCGAAGAAATAAAATATTTGTGTTCATACTACATTCACTCAAATGTTTTAAAAAGGTCTTCGAATCCAATCAAATTACGAAATCTGAAAGCACACTACTCTCGTACTTATAATTAGGATGAAGGCTTCGTAAACCTACCACATTTTTTGACTTCTTTTTCGAAGGATTTTACTAACTCACCGAGAAAAATAATTGAAATTTACTGACAAGCATATTTTTAGAAATTCTAGTAAATTTTTTTGAGAATTTCAAGAGATTCTAGTAAAAGTTTAGGAGTTCTTTCGGAGAATTAAGTAAATTTTTAGATAATTTCAGGTGATTTTAGTGAAATTTCTGAAACATTTTGATAACTTCAGTATATCTTCCCAGTTTTGCAATCTTTCAAGATGAGCAAAATTTGGGTGCTTCAATTTTATTCGAAGGTAACAACCATTTAGTTGAATGTATTCATAAACGTTTGGGCTTTAAAATAGAATTTCATCAATTATAAAATGGAGGCCATTAATGCAAACGAATAGCGACTGTCCTTTATTACACCTGAATTATCAAAACAAACTTATCTAATCGCATAATTTTTCACGATCGTGTAAAGCGTAGAGGCAAAGTGTACCTATCACTCATCTGTTACCTTCCTTTGGCAATCAATTGCTCTTTTGAACAATATTTTGACGGTTAAAAATTAAATTACGAAAGATAATTTTATCGAAAAAAATAACTAAATTAAAATAATTTGGGCAAAAAAACTGATGGGAATACGAGTATATGCTGTTCGTTTTCGTGTTTCACTCGCATCAAATATACGCAGATCGAATAAAAAGGACGTAAAAAGGACCTTCAAAAATGAAAAAATAAACGCACAGAAATAGCGAAGCAATTGGAAAATGCGTATACTCTTTGTGGGTGATTCATTCAATTTTATAGGCAGTGAGTCGCCATACCACTGGCTGAAAGAAAAACTTTGTCCTCTGCCGACGATGACAGACTGAAAAATGTCGCATCGAACAGCCGAATCTATTATTTTTGTTCGCTGAATCTAATTTAGTCAACGTTTTCCTTTTGTTTGCCATTTTTCGGCTTTTCTTTTTCCTTACTTTTCCTGCATTTCACCCTCCGCCCACCCTTTACCTCTCACTCATCCTTAATCCACTACCCTGCGCGCCAGCATACTTATGTTCGCAAGAAAAACTAGATTAAGGACATTTACAACTTAAGACTGGTAAGGCGGTTCCTTCTTAATGGGTTAGGTGAGGAAAAACAGATTATGTCAGCATGCTGGGGCTTTAAAAATGGGTAGGCAATGGTGAGCTATATGTTTTTCTGTGTCGATGTTCCCCCCGACTTTGAGGGTGACATTTCGCTAAACGTTTACGCTTTAGTGATTTGCGAATGGCGGTAATTTATTTCATCCGATAAGCCGACATATTTTCTTGTCTTTTTAGAGTCGAATATTTTCACTATTTTCTGCACAAAGTAGATCCCATCGAGATAATCGAAGGACTCTGTAAATTTCGATGCACTATAAAAACAAGATTGATGGTAGAATATTTTTTCCAATTTTGTTTTTCCAGCGTTTTTTTTTTTTTTTTTTTTTAAATATACCTATTCCTAAATAATTATAATTTCTATAAACCTTTTCCCCGCAAAATACAATATTTTTAAAAAGTGTGTGATATTATTCAACATTTACAAGTTAAAAACAAGTACACCGTTATCGATGATATTATAAAATTATTGGAAAATTTACAGATCATTGATGCTAACGGGATAATTTTCTATATTGTATTCAACAAAAGTGTTATCAGTGCCTCCGTGAAGCCAAAAAACTCATACAATATATATGAATTGTTTTTTTGGTTTTATCAAGAAGAGTTTGTACAAACACTGTGTCAAGTTGGAAGGGCACAACAAATTATAGCGAGAAGCATTAAGGATAAAACACCCGCATTGAAATGCACGTCTCACAAACTTACCCATCAAGCAGCATAACCTACCATCATATAAGTCTTATTGATTATTCGACAGAATGAGTTTAAAAAGGCAGATATAATAATAGAAAAAAGAAGAGAGAGGCTAAATATTGAATATGATATTGTCGTATGACATTTATAAAGAAATGCTTCTGAAAGATGGACCAAGTCAATCTATGAGATCAAACGTAAAACTTACCAGATTTCAGAGAAACGTTTAAGTCATTGTAAATGAATTTTTTTTCTTCCATTATAATTCTCAATTAGATAATACGTAGTAATGAAAATTCACATGGATTAGTTTTCAATTTTCAACTTACCTAAAACAGAAAATGAAAAAAAATTCGTTACTAGAAATAGTTCAACGCGGAATAAATAAGTTTATAGACAGTAGGCACATAATATAGACGTATGTTCTAAATAAATATAATACTATGTTCCAAAAGAGAAACATAAAACAAGTAACTCATTATTTGATTATTATGTGACTAATGTATTGAACTTCTGGTAACGTCAATAAATATGTACACTCCAAATACCAGCAAGTACAATAAAAATGCTCACAATGGTTAAGCTCATTATAGTTCAGAGTTGGTGTGTTGATAACAATCATCTTTAAAACTTAATTTAACTTACTGCTGTAACTATCTCATGAGAATTTTTCAAAAAAAAAAAAAAAAGAAAAAGATAAATGCGAATACACTTTGAAGTAAGTATAAAACTTTTCATGAAGAAGAAAATAAATTTCATAATTCACCTTCGTATTTCGTAATTTTATAACTAATTCCTTGATAATAAATGAAATTAAAAATGATATTAACTATAGTTGTGATAAGCGAATAGTCTTAGCTATAATATAGAACTACGTAAATTTAGAAATATAATTTTCAAAATTTTTGCTTTTTGATGAATAAATTTACTCCCCAAAAACTATAGGCATTTGTTTTCTACTGTCAGTGTCGTCTAACTGTGGATCTGTCTCAGTTCTGCGATTACTGATCGAAAGCCTATTCATTGCTTGACTAGAAACTTCTAGAAGACATGGCACACTTGGATGAGATTCCTATTTCTGGCATTACTCATTCGGGCAATGATTGTGGTTAAATTACTTCACAAGAGAAAAATGCTCAACCACGCTTGAGGCTGGCCAATTTAGTCAAGGCAGAAGAATTTACCACCATCATTGCGACGGCCGCTGGTAATTGTCAGCACGTCGTCCGAATTTCAAACATTTCTTCCGCTGTGAACTTCACATAGTGTACATTGACCTGATGCGAAACAAATGAAAATATTATTTTTCAATGTCGTAGATGCGGACCACAAAAAAAAAATTTTAACGATAAAAGATGAAAAGAAGCCACCGTGGAAAAAAAACAACAACATTCGTCAATTCTGACCGCATTTCTTCACGCGTTTCTGGAATGCTCCTCGCGGTTTCGATTATATATATTTTGATAGAATTCGACAAAATTAAATTCAATTATTAAAAAGAATCGAACCAAAAAGGGCAAAAAATAGGAAATTTTTTTTTGCTAAATGAGAAGGCGCCACTTGAAGCATAGTTATAGCAGCAAATCGCGTCCATTATGAAAGGTGAAGACAGGTGAGAAAGTGAAAAATCGAGTGTTACGAAATTACAATGACCATCGTTAGGCCATCCAAGGTACTGTATGCCGCATCTACCTGAGACACAAAAAAAGGAAACCGTAAAGACAAGACACTGTTCGCATTTAAATTAGCGTGACTGAAAAAAAGACGGTATCGATTTTATCTCATTCGTCGCGATCATTATGTTCGAATTCCATAGGCATGGTATAGCTATCAATCTAAAACAACCCATTTCAACAATAGCTAGCTAGAGCTTCACATATATATGGTTATTTTTACGTCAGCCAAACGCATCGAATTCAGCTCTCAGGGGACAATTTTCAAGGGTCAGACCCACTCATCTATAAGAACTAGCTAGACTGAAAGATTTTGTACAACTAAAATTAAGGCTCTTAATTTTCAAGCCTCAACATCTCTAAAACAACATTTTTTTCATTATTTTGATTTTTTTTCCTCTCTGTTAATTAGACCTGCCAATCTTCGGGCAATTATCGACCTACTGTAATTTACAAGCGGTCAAGTAGAAAAAAATATCGGATTAGCTATTGCCAGGCAATCGACTGCTATAAGAACCCACATTTTTTTATTACTTGCCGCTAACAGTCAATTTAATACAGAAATGCATACTGACTTCTATAGTTCTTTTTTATTGAGATCACTCGAAGGAAAGAATGAATTTTCCTTTACCCAACACGCATAAAAAAAATTTTCGTCAAGTAATTTTCACAATTTTTATGAGAAAATTGGGAGAATTCACGATCTAATCGTAGAAATAAAAAAAAAGAGTAAAACATACCATCTAAGAAGGTAAAAAGTACAACAAATATTAAGAATATCTACTATAAATCTTGAATTGTCTCTGTTTTCCTGCAGAAAATAGTAAAAATTACTATTCATTTCTTTCAGTGAGGCTATATACATAGAGGTTAGTAAAATGATTGCTATAATGGGATCGTGACGGTAAAAATAACTGAAAAAATTCAGAAAATGTTGAAATATACTTGAGACTCACAGTGGAGCACCGAAAAGGAGGCTAAGAGCACTGAAGCCCATCTTCAAGCATTATATCTCACCAAAGAAATGGCTTAACTCAAAACATTTTCCACGCTACTCGCGCAGAGTTTTTACAAAATTTCTGCGATCCAGAAACAAATTCAAAACTCAGCCCCTCCTTTGGATAATTTCCAGACGCGCTGCTACAAAGATATACCTCAGACGGAGGTAAATATAACACTAGAAATACCAGATTTTACTCAATTACTCAAAGGACCAGGTGGTGTCATATATGACACCACAAGAGTAACCTCAAAGGACCAGATGGCGTCGTATGACACAAGTCAGGGGTTCTCAAAATATTGGTCCTTATCTCAACATGTTGAGTGGTGTCGTATATGACACCAGCTGGTACTTTTAATGACAATATATTATCAAAAAATAATTCATAAATATTTTTAAGTCAAATTAATTAGACATTATAGGCGCATAAATGCATAAATTGAATATTTTCCTTACAACTTGAACAATTTTTCCGTGTAATTGATCCCCGCCTTCGTCCCGCACACTCAAAAAAGTCAGCAGACATAATTGTATCCAAATGAACACTTCTTGAAACCATGGTATGTACCTATTTTTCCATAGAAGAAAATAATTTATCAATATAAGTGTAATCGGTATCTTTAACGCCAGTCTCAGCAGAACAAGAACAGGAGTCGGTGGCGCTCTAAGTGGACAGCATATTATTGCTTTTACTTTTCACCCATTTCGTGTTTCCTATACATTTTAACATTTTTTATTATTTTTTTTTTATCTTCTCATTTTTTATTCGATCATTTTGCGCCTATTGAAGTGGGTTACCTTGTACATATATCATTTGTCGGTTATTTTACTCTTTTTTTTTTTCTCAAAATTGACATGAAAGTGAATTGGCAGCCGACATTTGACTGCCGACGGAAATAAAAATTACCTGTTCAACATATAAATAGGTAACGCTTGTATAAAATGACCACACAATGGAACATATGTATTCAACGTCAATAAACCAGGTAGTAATACTTATCCGTAAAGCTAGCGTGTTTTTAGATTGTAAATGCTATTGACAAAAGTTAAAGTTTACGATTCAACAACAGGTACATGAAATATACGTAGTCTTGTCCCATCTGGGCAATAGATAAGATATACTTACATTACTTCCGAGTTTAAAATATTTTGATTCGGAATATATCAATTTATTAGGTTATAAATTTTTTTATGAGGACGGGGCATACGGGGTATAACACGAATGTAAATTGAATTGTGATTAAGAGTAAACAAACCTTTTCAAGCTCTGTTCCAAATTTTGGATCAAGCATACCAGAGGAAAATGATATGTAAATAAATCAAAACTTACAATATTTTCAAGAAAAGTTTTTTTCGTGTTAATTTGAAAACTGCTGATGCTATTTGTGTATACTATATATCGATGGTTCTGCGGCAAAAGGGCCAATCTCCTATTCTTTTCTACAGCAGATTGGCCCTTTTGCCGCAGAACCATCGATATTACTTCCAAGTATGCCACGGATAATGACATAATATATTCTCCTTTTGCATTATTAAAATTATTATTGTAGAGTCGAACCACATGTAGTAAAATCTTATTCTGAGGCAACATTGATTGCAAACGAAACTAACTTGAGGCAAAACTGGTTGCCAAGGAAGACAGAAGTTAGTAAACAAATTTCTGGATCTAATAAGACAGTTGGTGAATATAATATATGAAACTAAACACAACACTTGTGTCTCTTCTTTTCATGGTTTTTCTTCATCACGCTTTAGGCCTAGTAAACCCCTAAAATAATAAAATGATAAACCACATACGGTATAATGGTTACATGGATGTGAGGCCAATTTTGACAAAAATTTCTAGTCGAAAATGTAAACGAATTCGCATTCCCAAAAAATATTGGGAATTCCCACTCGTTCCCAGGAATTGACTTGCAAGCCAACAAGAAGAAATAACCGAATATTAAAAATCTATATCTGTAACTATAACATCAGGGCTCGAGCTTCATAACTATTTTACAGATTAGGAGTACCTACAGACAGACAGACAGACAGATAGAAAGACAGACAGATAGACCGAGAGTTATTTGAAGATCATCAAATAACCATGCCAAACAGACCTCATTTGTGGTGTCAATATGATTGAGAACGGAATGTTAACGATAACTGGGCTCGAACTCTGCACTGGCGTTCGTAAAATTTCGCATCTAGCTAGTGCGCCAATCTGACCCCCAACTAAATAATCTTATATAGCCTGCCTATAATCATATTCACGGATTTCGGCCAACGTGGTAATGAACTTCGCATTTAAATCGACTATGTTTTGAAAAAGTAAAGTGATTTCAAAAACACTTTCCAAGATTTTATTATTAGTCTGATAAATGACGCGTATTGGTCCATGACAAAGGCTAAAATTCGCGACGTAGTGTTCAGTCGAATGTAGCACACAACGACGATGACGAATTTCTGGTGTTCATCCAAAACGGAAGTTCTGCAAGAGGATTAGGACACATATGAACGAACTTTTTACGTCAAAGGCACGCATAAATAATGCTTTACTTTCCAAGAAAGAAATGATCTCGTTAAACTAGACTACAAATCGTTGGTTGAGTGGATCATCACTTACTTATTCCGTGTCACTACTATGACATAGTGAGCAAGTATTTTATTGTTTTGGTTTACTTAGTCATTTACATCTCGTTTCAAACCATTCGATGTGATGCCAAAAATGCTTATCCGTGGACATGCAGAGCGCAGTTTAAATAATGTCAGAAAAAGTTTTGGTAATGAATTTAAAACAAGAGGGGAGAGATGGTTTAAATGACGACGTAAGTACGAGAGAGTATAAGATAAGTGAAATTTTACTCAATGTGCCATAAAAACGAGTGACGCAAATACCAAGCGTCCATACAAACTCATTTTGACCCTCACAGTTTACTTATAAGATATCTTTTATTATCAATAAACCATCTATCATAAATATGAAGAAAACAAAATTATATTGACCTTGGGGTGCTTTTTATCCCTTCGATTGAATATACTATAGCCAACATCAACTTATGGAATTTATAATTTTTGCAATGTTGAAAATGGAGCTATTTCAGGTAGAACCTACAATATTATTCATTTCGTACTGGTAAAGATTTAACATGTTAATTCATATTTTCCCGACTATACCTGTTTATGCATCTCACACGTATAAAACGAATACAACACAAACAACATTAAAGTACCTTACGCCAGAATACAAAATAATAAACAAATCCACGGAAGCGTGTACATAATATTATATGTACCTATATATAACTTTGGAAAAGTAAAAGGAAAATATCCGACGAAAGAAAAACACGAGGAAGCAAGAGTACCACCGAAATATTGATTAAGTTAATTAATTCGACTTTTTTGCAAGAAGTGACGCAAATTGACCTTATCAGGCAATCACTGAACAATTAAATGTTATTTCTCGGGTCATTTGAATTGATTAATGGCTTGTGACAAACAAAATTAATGTAAAGACTATCTTACATTTCCCATAAGGTATGTACTTTTGTAAAATCAAACAAAAAAATAAAATTCTTTCGTCCGATGTGTAGTTGAAGAAATATATTTAATACCAGTCATGGGTTCAACAAACTTTGGTCAAAGTCTCCAAGGTTTTCAATCGTTGCAAACCTAAACGTACCGCTTAAAAAATGTAAAAAGGATAAAAAGGATCTACACTGAAAAAAATTTCAACGGTAATTTTCACAATTTAGATAGGAAAACTGGTGCAGTTGGAAATTTGTAGCAGAAATTATTACAAAAATAGTAATATATGTATTATCTAAGATAGTATTCATTAGATTCATATACATTGATAAAATAAAAAAGTTAAGTAATTGTAATTGCTCAGTACATTCGATAAAGTAGATGCAGATGTCAAAAAACCCCATTGCCAGAAAGAAAGCCGTAAATGCTTCTCTCATCTATTATTTAAATTCTAGATTTGACGTCAAAAGAGAGTTCGAGTTCCACAGATGAACAGAGCTGACAAGAAATGATTGAATATTTTGAAATATTTATGAGAGACTAGATGGAAGAATTACCGGTATTTCAATTAGAATTAATTTTGAAAATTAATAAAAAGTTTCAGCAAGTATAAAAAAACTTTGATTAAAGTCGTATAATTGCTCATGACTCGATTTTCTTAGAAATTACAATAATAAATTATTATAATGGTTTCTTGAGGCACAGTGTCATAATAACGAGTCCATTACACTTTCCAGAACCAACAGATAGAGAGGCTATAATGTTTCCTCCTAAAAATTTCCATTAATTCGTTGAAATTTTCTTTGCCAACTTACACTGAAAGATATTTCAAATCAAATGCCATGACGCCAATGCACACGTACTGTACAGCCACATGAGACTGACGTCATTTTCACCTGTTAATGTAACCTCTACACGTTCACTACACAAAATCCACCTTATGGCGTCCTCTCCATAAACAAAACATTAAAGGAGACGAGAAAAAAATTATTTATTCGAAATTTTTATGCAATTCACAACCTAGAGGCATAGCCAGCCAAAATCTGTTGAAGACAACCCACACACAATTTAATGTAAAAACGAGTTCTAGCTTTCGATTTAAAAAAAATCTGTATTACTGATTACGAAATCATAAAATACAAAATACAAATAACTATCCATATTGGGTACTGTTAATATTAAGGGCTTTTAAAATAGACTCTAAATACATTGACATTGATAGTAGCTAGTATAAAGCTAATTATGAACGTAAAAAAAAATTAATGGCTTGATGAATGGTGCAACATAGTCATCAGGGTCACGTGAATAATGTCACCAGAAGAAAAGTGTGGGACGTACCACGAGTTCAGAAGACCAACGAAGATGTACGATTAGAATACTTATTCAAATGAAAATTCAGCATCAGCAGGTGGTAATCATCGAAAATACACATACGCATGCCACAATGATTATGATAATTTCTTGTATATACTATGTTGACACATTATGCTTTAAAAGCATACAAATTAGAATTTAATGGAGCAGTATAACTTATGAAACTTAAATTGTGCGAAGCATAATGTCAAGGTGGTAGGCTTATAATGTTTTAAGGAAATCAAATTTCTATAACCACAAATCGAAATTAACGTAACCTCCTTAATTAGTAATGATGACATGACAAACAGAAATATTATTAAAAAATAGTTTTTCATTCAATATCCGACAAAAAAATAACAATAATATTCAAGGGAGTAGATACTAAAAAACTAAACTTTCACGAGAAATTTCTGAAAAAAAATGTGTATAAATGTAGATTTTCCAGTCTTTTAACGAATTCGTTTTTATTCGAATATTCTGACAGCCATTTCAATGAAATCATTCGAATTTTATCGAAAAGATGTTAAAAACATTCTGTACCGGTTCTAATATTCATAAGCATTAGTTAAACCATAAATAGGAATTTTTTTTCATTCAAAATGAGTCTTGAAAAAATAATCCAATGTTGAAAAAAAAAGTACCTGAACTATAATATTCGATCACCGTGAAACTTCATGAACAAAATTACAGGCTCGCTCAAATCTGATCTGTTTTCATATGTTTGGCAACAAGTCACAAAGCAGATTAAATTTAAGTACGAGTAACACTATGGTGAACAAGCGAAAATATTATTCATCACGTCAAGCAGACAGGTTTTAAAAATAATCCAATTCAAAAGAATACCTAAGTAAATATTATTCGAAGGAAAAAAATAAACACGACTTCTCCATGAAGGATCGACAGCCGACACCAAAAACTAAGTAGTCACTTTTGAAGCTATTGTTAAAAATAGAAATAAAAATTATTTTGCAGTCATGAATTATTAGGTGAAATGCTGTAGCCATTATAACGGATGACAGACAACTGGAACTTGAAATCGTTACAATATGAAAATTATGTTAGGTGTCTGCTTATATTAATTTGACAAACAGCGTTAAGTTAAACATAATATTTAAAATCTTGGACAACAAAAAAAGAGTGAAAATGGGATGTATAAATGCCTATACGAGTTCCCATCCATAAGTAGGTACTAGATACCCCATGAAACAGCTAATTTTACATCAGAAGTCAAAAAAATAACCAATAGAAAAACAATTGGTTCAGTGCAGGGCTCGTAAATATCAATAAAATTAAAAATCAAACGTGAAAAAATAATACATATTATTGTAATAAGCCATCCAGAATACGAATTTCTCAGTAAGTCTTTCTGAAATTCGTTCAATTATTTGACGACAAGGTCGAATCAAACTGTTTCAAGAGGTGTTTTTCAATTTGACAGTGGAAATAAAGTTGAAACCCATGTAAAAAGTTCAAAGAAACATCAACGCGAGTCTTTCAAATAGACGAATTATATAATCTGCAAAGGGTAGAAAGTTTAAAAATTTCAGCGATAAAATATTTTTTCAATCACGCTCGGCCGGCTCGGAAAGATTGTGACTTATTTTCTGAGAAAAAAGAAAAAAATAATTCAATAATTATAACTGACCAAAAGGCAATGATTATTCTATAATTATAATTATACAAGAATCATCATAGTGATAAAGGATCGTTACTGAACCTGGTTATGTTCAACAATCATCGTTTACGTAAGCAAGTAGACAAATGCAAGGCATAGCATTCAGTGCCCAACAGTCAAACATCTAGATTACATTTTTTTACGACGGTTTTTGTAAGATCGTAAATCATCCACACTTCGGGCGAAAATGCTAGCACCTATTTTCTACTCGAAATTAACAGGTACAGACATTGGTCTAATTAGTGAAATGTAAATAAGTAGAAAAAAAAAACTCAAGCACGAATTAAGTGTACAGTAGCTTTGAGCCTCTTTTACTCCAATAAAGAAACGATAATTTGAAGTTTTAACCTCTCTCATTAATTTTTCTTCCTCAGTTATAAGTCAAGCTGCAAAAAGAGAATGTATAGGTGTATCTTGGAATATTTTGAGGTATCTAATAACGATTTCTCTATATGAACAGGATCATTATAACTGAACTTCTGTTATTTTTTTATCAACATCGAATAGGTAATATGCTTTGTCACTCATAGAGGTAAACCATATCGAAGAAATGGAGGAAAAAAATCGTGCTAGCGATAAGATCACGAGTCTGTTTTTGTAATCTTTTCAGTTTTATTGAGTTTATGATGATAGACCAACGTACGAGAATATAAATCTCTGCCATAAAAACAACGGCGGTTTTTGAACTTCCCCAAAAACCACTTTTTAAATGAATTTTCTGTATAGCTTAATCTACCTTCGAATTTCATTCAGCCAGTTTAATCATATTGTGAATCGAAATGCCAGCGGTAAACTTGTAATTTTCAAAATTATATAATTTTTAGAAATAGATGGGAAATCTGATGCGTTAATATCCTGGCACTACGTTAGTTAAATAAATAAATTACACGCGAAAATGCAAGAAAGTATGAACTTCAAAAGAAAGAGAAAGATTAAAATTATGGATTTATCTCTTGCAATAATTGGCCTTGAAAGAATTTATTTCATCCTGTCCCCCTGAACTCAACTCAATTCTATTCTATTCCCAACATATATAGGAGCTGTTTTGTTCTCGTTTCAACTTACAAAGGGAGTAAGTCAAAGGGTAATTCGCCAACTAGAACGCAAGTCGCAACCCTGCCAAACTTGTGCACTTCGGCGGTTGTATCTACCCAGTAGCGTGTTTTTACCCCATCAAAAAAAAGCTGGTTCCGGCACTGAGCAATCCATAAATTTTTTCCAACAGTGGGGCAAGGAAAATAAGGTGAAGTCAAACTTGGTGGAATTGCTAAGCACGCTCAATTCATATATTTCCTCCAGTAAGGAATGAAAAATGAGGTGGAGGCCCAAATTATGGTACGAGTACACAAACCTAACGCCACAAGTACGAGTATGTATTACGAGCTACACCTTCAATTCGATCCTGGGTTAAATTTTAAATTCCTACTCTAGCAAAAATTCTTTTGTGAGAATCTATGCAGTATGCACCGATATTCACACAGCCCTGCAAAATGTATAAACAGCATTTCCAGAGCTATAAACACAAAAATAGTGAACAATCAGATTTTTGCACTCGACCAACAAAATTGGGATACGTCGATGAGGAGGGAGGCGGATTTGCTATGCAGTGTGAATAATTTCGCACGCACATACTATAAAATTGACACTTCGACTCTCGATGAGGAAACCTACGAAGGTGGCCATCAAATCAAGCCTCACTGAACGAAAATATTAATTTTAAATTCGCAGCTTCATCAACTATAAACCTTAATTCGTTATTTCTTCATCAACCGACGACGACGAATTCTGTATTTTGACAGATTCGGCAAAACTGTGGAAATTTTTGAACTCTGACATTGAAATTTAAAAAATAAATTACTCTTTAACGAGCAGATGCGCGTTCAGAAGCCGTAAATAAAAATAAAAACATATAGACGCAAAATAATCACCTACGCACCAGCTTGTATCATTATCAAGTTGAAAATAAAAAAGTTTTCACTCGAGTAATTCATTTCGCATATAGTGTGAAAATAAGAACATTATGTGAGCACCTCAAGGTCGGCCATTTTATAATAATAATGAAATAAATTTATTGTAAACGTATATTGTATTCTACAAGAATGCTACGGTAATGCATTTTTTTTCTCTTCTCGCAACTCCCTGACTCCCTCTTCGCATGATTCTTGCAGACTATTGAGTAATTTAAATATTACCAGTAAATTCGTGGGATACCAAAATAAACGTTAATACGATGAGTTGACCGCAGCAATGCCAATAATGATTCCATATTCAATCTTATTAAAATGCATAAAAACCAGCTCACAGGATAACGATTCACCGGATTTTCAAGAGATTAATGATTAATTCCGCAGGTGTTCGAATACATTTCCGTATGCAGATTTAGTGAGATGCAAATTTAAAAAAAAAATTATATTGCAACAAGCTCCGCTTGAAAAGTAGTTTTTCAAACCTCTATAGCGATGTCATTTTAGTAAAATCTTGGGGGGAAAAAAAAATTTAACGTAACAATAGGTCGACTACAGCAGAACCTTAATTGACCATACATTTCAATGGATTCATTCTATTTTTTATATTGGCTACAAATGTCAGCACTATCGTATCAATATTGAGTGTTTTCATAAAGTTCCGAAAGTTTTTGGACCATATTTTGCCTTATCGCAGATCGCAGGTAAAAACACTCGACTGATCCGTAGCTACAAATACCAAACCAAGTTCTTTTTTTTTTGATAAACGAAGTTTTAACACGTAACACGTCCAACTCTAACCACGGTTTATCCAAAGTGGGTTACATTAGAAATCCGTTGAAAGTAGAAAAAAATGATGTAAAAAATAAAAATACGATTTACATACAATTTTCTCAGCTACTCAAAACAAGTGAATATATAGTCCTACATACGAGTGAATATTGAAAAAAATATCTCATACCGTTTTCCCGAAATTGAGAAGATTCTGTAACAGAAAATTTTTGATCGAAAACATGAAACTCGTTAAAATCAGAAAAATACAAAAAAGAGAAATAAATGGCATGAAGTTGGGAAAGTGTAGGCGTGCGAAAACCAAAACGAAAAGGAGAATATACGAGTAACTTGACTGAAAAAAAAACTCGGTCGATTTGTCTTTCCATTTCATTCATAAAATTATTTTCTGTTCATTGAAGAATGTTGGTGATCTCAGAATCATGAGTACAAAAAATTATTCCGTAAATATCACCGGAAATGTAAACGTGAGATTTTTGTAACGATTGTCAAAATAACAAGAAAAATTGCAGATTACTTGGAAGCTAGTGTGGTAGTCAAGTACCTCTACGAAAAATTGCTAACACCAGAAGCTAAATTTTTGATTGGGTGAACGGAAACGTACTCATTCAATATTTTGAGAGATCAATGCAATAATTGGGGGTGAAGACATGAAATGGATTTACCAAGTTCGTGGATTATAAATTTCAAGATTCATGGTAACTTATTTAACCGGTTGTACAGTGCTGGCTTCCGTGACGTAACACCGAGTCATCTCATTTAAACCCACTGAAGGAGGTGCGCTAACTCAGAGTTAACTCTGATTCAAAGCACTGTACAACCGGCTCTGACAAGTTCAAATGCTCTATCCTATCACAAAACCGTCAACAGAAACGCACATTAGAATTTTATGCCGAACTTGAAATCTTTTTAACGCAGCAGTCAGTACATGTTGGTGTCTCATTTTCGTTAACAAAAACCCTCAAAAGCACCCTTCCCAGAAATCCATATGTGTACAAGAGATGGTACATGACAGTGCTCCCATAACAATAACTCGTCATTATCACCCTCATGAGCAACAACTTGTACGAGAATTTACTTCTCTCTCAAACATAATATTTTATACGTACACCCGACGGTTACACCATAATTACAGCTGACACATTGAGCAGCATGTCGCATTTATATTACCTCACCTGCGCATCTATTGAAAAAAATGGAATGAACATCGAATTTCAATGTTTCGCAAACTTGCTAATGCATTAATTTTGCTTCAACAAAGTAAAACCTAGGTACTAAAAATACAGATGACCTTTTATGTTTCAAACATAACTCCAAATTTCAAATACCTGGACAAATGTACTAGGAAATGGATTTAATTGTGCAGAAAATTATTATTTATAGTTGACATTTCTTATAATGATTTATACTATAAATCTTGAATTGTCTGCTTTCTCATAAAAATAGTGAAAATTATCACCGAAATTTCTTTCAGTGCAGTAGGGGATTCGTATCATAAATAATTTATAGTACTTTTTTTCATCGTATATATCCCATATCTAATATGTATATTTTCCCATTTTTTTAGTAGTTTCTGCTACAAATTTTGGATTGTCCCAGTTTTCCCATTTATATTGTGAAAATTACTACCTAGGCATACCTTTTAGTTCAGTGTATGAGAAAAATGTTTCTACAGAAACATAGCTTTCTAAGGACGAGGTAGTAAACCAAAGGTATAATTTATACTCGTAAAAAAGTTGAGATGCAATGTCGTTGTTTTTTATTTTTCCAAAATTGAAAAGTTCGTAAAAATTGATTTTAATATAATATTTTAAGCGAGTTGAAAAAGCAGCAGCGAATAATACAAACTGTGAGAAAGACACAAATAGAAAAGACGAAAGCGTCGATTTAACGTCATTTGCTCATTATTCCATTTTTGTTTGATTACTTTAACCGCTATAATTTCCATCGTTGTATTAGAAATTAACGCATACATAACACGTATAATGTCATAAATTCATTACTTTTACTCTGGTTTCTAACGACTTCCCGAGCAAAGTAATTAAAACAATTGCTCGGTTCTAAAACCACTGTTTGCAAAACAGTTGACATCAGATGCTGAACCGAATATAATATTTACAGTTGAATTAGCTCGGATAAGAGTATTTTCTTTCATTTGAAAAATGGTACATTCTTACTTACATACTTACCTGTTGTTTATGAAGAAAATTAAAATATGTAAATTGAAAATATTCAAAGATTTACAAAGTATTAGAATTTACTAGAATTCAAAAAAGAGAATTTCTGTTGGAATTGGACGACTGGTGAGAGTCAATATACCTACGTGGTAATACACTATGTACGAGGAGTAAGGCAAATGAACACTACAACCCTCTGAAAGAGTGAAGCAGAGTTCATGAACCTTTGGTACGTAGCTGTGTGGCCTACGGAATGTGGTTGATGCAAGAATAAGCCTCGTACCGCTTAGTATTGCATCAGCCACAGCAAGAGTCGTCTTGCGTTGGGTATTTTGGAGTAAACAAGTCAATAAACTAAAGGGTTTACGACTTTGTTTACTAAAGAGCAGTGAGGGCTCTTTCTAGCTCCGAGGGACTATATAACAGGGAGTAGCTGGTGAGCCAGCGCTGTGTTCTCTGAGAGAGACTCGTCCTATCTGGTTGCTAGATACAGTAAGGTTCAAACCGTTTAAGATTTTATGCCAGGGTGTGGCTTTTAAATAAAGTTCTTATTCAGTCTAAAATGTAGCCCTTTATTTCCTTTGGAGTATATTGGATCTGTCTCTATGTGAGTCCAGACGACCCAATCCAACAGGTTATGGGCCCAGCGCACGCTTTGAGATCTGCGCTGATTTTGCGAAAATTTAAATCTTAGTGTTTTTATCAAAATATTTTTGTGAGAAAAATCTTTGAAATAAAAGCTAGCAGTGAGATATTCGCGAATTAAAAACTGTGAGGAAGAAAAATCATTTTCGAAATAATTTTTATTTTCGAATTTTTTTTTGGCGAAAATTTTTTTTGTAAAATAAAAATCGCGATGCCAAATAAATGGCGTAATTTGAAATTTTCTTACAATTTCAAATCTTCCAAATGGAAAACCAAATTTTTGAAATGATTCATTTCGAAAATTTATTTTTGAGTGAGATTGTACGTGAGATCCGGATGTTGGTAATGTATTACACATTATTTTATTTATTTGGTACCAAAAGTGAGTTTTTCGAAAGTGAGATTTTTAAAGTGAGAAAAATTAAATCGTTGATTTAATTCAAGGTGCACCTGAGTCTAGCTAACTCAAACCTTATAGCGCTATACAAATGTGTCGACTAATTATTTTTACCTTTCAGATTTAGGTAAAAGAGGATGCGTGAAAATTTATTTTTCCATTCCTCAACTCTACTATGCGTGTTCTCTAGTGAGAAAAAGAGATGAGACAGAGGGAGAAGTCTCACAGACTGAGTGTCTGAAAATTATTTGAGAGGTAAGGCTTTTCCGCCTCTCGAATGATTTTAGTGAGAACTTAGTAAATGGTAAGGCTTTTCCGCCATTTACATAAGTGAAATTTTAATTGAGAAAAATTTCGGTGAGTTATTTTTATTAATTTTTATTTGAGAAAAATTTCAGTGTGTCAAAAATCGATGAGATGAACTTTTGAAGTGAGAGAATTTCAACCTCAAAGATTTTTGGTGAGATAAAAATTTCGAAGTGAGAGAAATTTTCAAGTCGAAAATTTTGGGTAAAAGATGAACTTTTGAAGTGAGAGAATTTCAACCTTGAACCTTAGTGAGAAAAATTTCGATAAAATAAATTTTAGTGCGAAAAATTTTAAGGCTTCAAATTAGTGAGAAAAATCCAAGTTGAAAGTGAGACTGGATATAATTATTAAGACATATATCTAATAATTTATCCTTAAGTTAAAAGGATGAAGAGAATTTGTGAGAAAAATTCAGTGAGTATCCTTTTAAATTTTTTGTGCGTAAGAAGTCAATAATAAAATTGAGATGCGCATATTATTGACTGTGGTAGTAATTTGGTGTTGGGATGATTGAGGTTGAAGACTAATTAATCTTCACCCAATCAGAAATAATTTTTCCAGAGTGAAAATTATTTCATCATTTTCGTGAGTTCGTATTTTTGTGAGTACAGTCATATTCAAAAATGCTTCTTAACGGAGGGAGTAGAATTTTGAAGACTGAATACACCAAATTAAATATGTATGACTTCCCTCAACACCCTTCCACTTATATATTTTGTGTGGAAAAGGCGAGAAGTGTCATACATATTTTTCTATCATAATTTCTTCGTGAAATTAGAAGTACAGTCGAAAACAAAAGTGAGTAGAAAACGAAGCGCGGAAATCACGCGTCCGCCGCTGCGAAATACACAGCTGCTTCGTTCCTTTTCGTTTTTCGACATTTTTTGTACTGCGAACGTAGCTAAGTGAGAGCGAGAAATGTTCCGTGCGGGTAAGAGGGAGAAACTCTATGCGGACGCTTCTCAACGTTCTAACTACCACTACATACAAATTCTTACGCATTAAAACCAAAACTCGAGTTTACAGCAGGTTGAGAGCTGTCGAATGTTAGTCACCAGATCGGTGCATTCCATACAAGCGATAGGCGCATAAATTATATTAAATCGCCGAGTTTGTACGATACTGTTGATTTTATGATGACTAAAACGACCAAAACGACACACCAAATTTTTTTTCTTATTTCAAAGATAAGAAAACCCTTAGTAAGAATAAAAGGGAGATCCGGATAAACAATGTTCGAATGACTCAAAACAGATTGCAAACTACGACTACATTCACGATAAAAGGCTTACGAGTCACCAAAATAATGAACCAATCAAAATTAAGATATTTTTGAAAACGAGATCGAAATGTTTTCTGAAATCTTTTGTCAGCTCACTTGTTCGACGACGATCATGCGAGTACGATCGGTTTCGCCTTACAAATTTTTTGAGTTGATGCAACTGCAAAACATGAAAATTCCAGTTGCCATCTTTTTGAGTAGGTCGAGTGCGTTTGATTTGGTTTATTATTTTTTGTGTGTAATTAGTGTAATTACTTTTTGTAATTTACAAAACTTAGTGACTCGTAAATTTATTGAACCTTTTCGTGTTAAAAACGAAGTGAATTTTTTTTGTTAAGTTTTTTTTTGTTGTTCGAAATAATAACTTTTGAATTGTACTCAGTACAATCATTTTGTTGACCGTGAGATTTATTAATTTTGTTATTATTGACCAAAAACTTTTCTTCGTTTATTGTGTGAATAAATCGCAATTTTGTAGTCGCAATCTGTTTAAATTTTTTTTGTGAATTTGTTAGCCGAAAGTGAGTAAATTGGTTAATTAATTTTGAAGCCGAAAATTAGAGTCATTCATAATACATTGTGAATTTATCATTTAGGATCATTTGGTGCAACTTGGTTAATTCTCTGTCCTCGTCGTTGTCGTTTATCCGTTTAAAAACGAAAGTACAGTCATCGTCAATAGTAAGTGAGACAAAGAATTCTTTATATTTTTCCATGTATTGCATGCAAAGTGAGCTTGATGGAATGTGTGTGCGCTAACAACCGAACCATTGTTAATTTCTTTCCGGAAAACCTTTGACAATAATAAAATCATTGTCATAAATTTTTATTTACATTCGTGACAGACGAATGACGAATTTTAGTGAGATAAAATTCATGTTTAATTTTGAAAGATGGGAGCCAAAATTAACGTAATTTACAGTGAGAAAAATTACATCAGTGAGTTTAGATTTTGCAATTAGATAATTTGGGTCATGCTGAATACACTTGACTTTCTGTGCGAAATTATTTAGTGAGTAATTGCAAATCTTCATACCTCTTGTAATCGAAATCAAGCACACCTGATTTAGTGAGGGATTACAATGTATGACTTAACAGGTTTTCCTTCAGTGCGTATATTTATTTAAAATCTAATGGTTTCCAAGTTAATAGACCTCTGGAATTCAAACTTTAAATAAATAAACAAACGACCATTGTGAGTTGGGTGATGAGTTTCGAAATATTTAGAAAATTTCTTGAACCAAAGTAAAATTTCTTTCATAAACGATGTCCATGATAACAAATCTCAAGTTAAGAATTTAGTGAGTTTAATCTTAAATTATATCAAGTGAGACATATAATTTATTTCAGTGAGTTTAAATTCTTAACGTAAATTTACATACAGTGAGACATGTAAATCATTTGTGAGTAATTATATTTTTTGTGAGCTGAAATATAATTTTGAGCCGTGAGTATAATTCCAAAATACGTGAGATTTGTGCAGAGCACAATTTTTGAGAATTAAAATTTTTTTGGTTGTCGAGCCAAATGTAGGTCATTGACCTAGTTATCACAAATGGACTATTTTTCCCTTCTGAAAAGGTGATCCGTTATGATTTGAATATTTTGGTTCAATATTTCTTTTTCGAATACCCTGGTCGTCTGGTAAACAGAGTTACCAGTCAATGTTTATTATTAAGTTTCCATTAGTGGAAAGAATTAAATGTTGCTGGATAATAATCAGCATAAAGTCAGTTGACTTGGTGGTTCATATTAATGGTTTGCATGAATTTGTGTTCATAGTCTAATTGACTAATGTGACAAACCTGGTTGTTAATTTGTGTGAGCAACTAACTTAAATGTTATGCTCTATTGTCATGTGCATGATAAAATCTATTGGTTAAACGTGAGGAAAATACCAATGACACTAGTGTATAAATGTACAAATTTTATTGGCCAATTTTTTTTGTGAGTTTCGTGAGTCGAATATTCGAACAGTGAGCTGATTTGAGGGAGAAAATCAGAATATACCACATGAGTTTTAATTACTCAAAATTTTGTTCATCCATTATGGGAACACGTTGTGGGTTACACAACACTAAAATCCAAAAATGATTTTTTTTGGTCATTTATGAGTTAAATGTTTTGGCGTTAATTCCGAAAGTGAGTGGAAGCGTGCTGGATTCTGCTGGCCGCCAGGATCCGTCCTATTGTGAGAGGACACCCAGTGAGAGGAAAATAAATAATTTTCCTATTATAAAATTTTTGAGGGCGATAAAATTTTATTAAGTGAGTTATAATTTTGAAGGTGAGCCAAAATTATTTTTGAAATTTAAGTTGAGCAAATTTCATTTTTTACCAAAAACGTAATGTTTTGGGGGATTTGAACTGTGAGGAAATCCTATTTTTGTCACTTAAACTTTATGGATCGATCCGATGGTGTCTCTCTGTTTACACAAAAGTGGTAACCGGATTGTAAAAAGTCACTGCCAGACTGATAAACAATCGACCGGGGTGACTGACCTCACCTTATTATTTTCGGTTAGAGATTCCAACATGTACTTTTCATGGGAGGTCGAGATGAAACTGACTGCTCGGATCCTTATGAAAATTTTACATAAAATCCATATTTTCCAAAATTTTTTATCAGTGAGTAAGAAAAATTTTGATGGTGGTATATATATTCGTGAGTAAATGTGAGAGTGAGAAATTTTCTTAGCCAGCAACCGGGGATTACTGCCGTGCACTATAGGAGACTCAAAAAAGGGGTTATCACTAGTGCCATAAGTTTTCCTCCGTTTAAAATGTTGTTCGTTTTGTTCGAGTTGTCTTGTGGTTCTGGAGGAGGTCATTTGCATGAATTTAGAATAAAGTGTGATTTCTAAATTTCTGTCCTTTGCGAAATGACAGTGCCCAGAAAATACTCGAAGCTGGTGAAGAAATTTGCACGCCGCCATAAAATTGAGATGATAGTGCCTCGTGTTCGTCTCGACAGAGATCCAGTGATCTATGAGATGGGACCACTGGATCCGGCGTTGATCGACAATCCGACGCCGCCTCCTTCACCTACAGTTGAAGTTGAGCCGTTTGCTGCTGAGGTAGAAGTCGAGACTGAGGTGAGAGCCGCTGCTGCCTCATTAAATATGTATGGCAGACTTGACGCTGGGTTGCGGCGCGTCGGAGGGTCGGAGCCGTCTGGCTCTTCACGACGACGAGGTGAGGCCGACCTCGCGGAAAGCCAAACCTCCGGTTCGGCGGAGGGCGAGGTGGCTCAAAGTCATCCTCGCTCGTCGTCGGAGTTAGGCTTGATGGGACTGTGGAGACGACATAGGCTCATGTCGTTATGTGATCCTCCATTGCCTCCATCACCGACCCTCCCGACCCAAGCGGGTCATGATCCTCTTACCGAGAATCATGACAGACCAGAAGTGAGTCTGGGTTTATTAACATTAATGTTAATTTTTATGTGAATGGTATTACTTGGTCTTAGAGGACGTAATTAAAACTTATAGCAAATAATTTATAGTGAGACAAATTAGCTAGTTTTAATTTTACCCTCATTATAAGCCCATATTTCTTAAAAACCAGTGAGACAATTTGTTTGGTGCGCACAAATTTTATAGTGAGATAAATTTTGAGTAAAATTTTTTTCTTTCCAAAATTGAAAGTTTCAAAATTTGTTTTTTTAAGAAGTCTCCATTCCACAATTCGGAGGGAGATATAGTCGTTATAATGTCTAGCTCCAGGTGATTTTTGTTCACAAATAAGCTGACAGTTTTATTTTGGCAAAGTGAGAGCCTAAATTTTTAGTGAGATAACTTGAGTTATAAAGTGAGTTGAACTCATCAATATACTTTTTGCGATATATATTCAGCTGGTGTCTGATATATACCGTATATTGATACTATGTAATAAACTTTTTGTGTGCGCACACAGAACAATATTTTTGACAGAAAATATTGGCCAATAGTGAGGGCATAATTATTACACTTAGATACGAGTGGCTTTATCAAAGTCCGTTATCTACAAAACTGTCTTATAAAATAGCTTATTATATACAAATTTACACCTTATGTTATGGACTAGATATTCACACGATTCTTATAAATACTTATAAAATACCACTTATTCACATATTATACTTACTTGAAATCTCCTATATGATCACATGTATTCACAGCCTATGGATGATTTGGATATTCCAATGCCAATTGGTCCTCCTGCTGAGGCCAATTTACTTTCGCTTGAGGGTCCGTCGGAAGAGGTTATTGTTGAGCCGGATATTCCACTTGAAGCCATCTGCGCTCACGTTGAAGAGGCCAGCGTTATTGTGTCCGCTCATGCTCCGGCTGAGGTTGAGGAGGGTCCCATTGTGGATCTCGAAGAGGCCCCTCAACCTCAGGTTTTTGTTGTTGCTGCCAAGGTCCACGAACAGCCATCTGCCAGAACACCTACACCGCCACCAGCTATACTTGCCAATGCGCCAGTCCTTCCACCAGCAGAAGTTGATGCCGCTGATGAAGTAATAGACTTGGTGATCGTTTCGGACGATGAAGGAGAGGATGCACCAGTGGCTGCAGCTCCTATTGTGATGCTCGCCGATTCGCCTCCCCCTCCACACGTGATAGATGTTGTTGATCTTCTGGCTGATGATCCGCCTGCTCCTGCTGCTGCCTTGAGAACACCGCCAGCTTCTCGCAGGACTCCTCGTGCACCTCCACGTGCGCCTCGAATCCCCTTAGGGCGAAGGTGCTTTAACTGTCAACGAAGAGGACATTTGGGCAACGAGTGCCCCTACCCGCCAGCGGTCGGGCGACCGTGTTTCAATTGTGGCCTGCAAGGCCACGAAATTGCCAATTGCCCGACACCAGCACCGTTCGCCGCCGATAACAGGATTCGTTTATTAGAGCGCCAACAACGACTGCAGGAACGCGAGCTTCGACGCCTGCGCACCAGGAGACAACTTTTCAGTCCGCCTTACTCGTACGCGCATCCACAGCTGCCTCCTTTGGCCATGTGGTTGGGGCCCCAGTATCCGTACCCCCCACCACAACCTATGGCCCCTCTTGGCTGGGCGTACAATGTACCCAGATGGCAGGTCCCGTACCAGCCTCCAGCCATTGCATATCCACCTCAACCTGACGACCCGGAATTTAGCGAACCTGAAGGTAAAATTTTGACTTTTATTTATTTTTGTGAGTTATGTAGGCTTATACCCTACATATTAAATATTAAGTCAAAAACTTCAATTTGGATAAGTCCGAAAGTGCTGTGAGAGTGAGAGTTTTATGTTTCCCAATTTTGAATTCACAATTTAGCCCATTTTCCAAGAAGTACCGATTATAAATTTTAGAAATTTGGAGGGAGATTTCGCCAAAAGTTGACTTCGAGTCATAGAAATTTGAAAAATTTATATCGGGAAATACCAAAGTGAGGGTGAGGGGGAGTGAGACCCAAAGTGAGGGGCCAAGGGAAGTGCGACCGACGGTGAGACAGTGAGGGCCCGCTTGGAAAATAATTTGAATCCACATTGATCCACTTAAAATTAGGCGACTTATAAAATACCTTAAATTAATGACTAGATAGAGATTAGTTCTGGTAACTACATATACATTATTTATACTAATGGTACCAACAGGCTTGGTAATCTAAATTGTACCTATTACAATTTAATACTAGTCAAAGGTATACAGAGAAAGTTCACTGAACTTATCTGATAAACTTATAAATAAGTTAGATCGCTTTATCAGTGAGAATAGATGCACAGTGAGACGCATCAGTGAGAAATAAATGTTAGCGGTAAGTACTGACATTTATTATGAAAGTTAAGTGAGACAACTTTCAACTTTTTGAAATAAATACCTGTGAGATACATTTATTTTCAAAGTGAGAAAAATTACAAGTGAGATAATTTAGCTACATTAAAATTAGACTTAAAAATAAGAACTTAAGAATAAATACAGAAAAACAATTCGTATAAAACGGATAATCTGTAGGGTTGAACACATAGAAAACTTACATATAGTTTTAAATAACCACTCGATAGGTTATTATGTCTTAGCTTACTGTAATTAAAAATTAGCACTATACAGATAGAAGAATTTTGTCAAACTAGACAAAATTATTGTCAAACTAGACAGTTCATCGTCAAACTAGACGATTTAAAAGTAGGTCAATGATACGTGGATCAAATTAAATTGGTTATGACATAAAGTCGATCAATACAGGTCTATGACCTTTTGGGCTGTGAATATAAATCACTTAAGTTGATTTATGGGTTAACGAATATTACTGCCAACATCCCGTAAAACAAAACTAATTCCGTTGTGTGTGGAATTTTTGTTACAGAAGATTTGTAAATAGTTTGTAGGAGGACCGGCTGGTCTCGGCAGAGGTGCGACGCCGCTGCGGTCCCCCACCTTCAAAAATTGATTCGCCGACTGGTGGGGCGAAATCACTTTATATTTTGAAGGCTGTATATATATTGTTGTGTTTATATGTTCTAAAAGACTGATTTTATACGTGAGTTTTTAATATAAGTTTTGTTTTCGTTTGTAAATCCTTTGATTACAAAATGGAATTATTCCGGGATAACAGGCACATTCGTTAAACATAACATAAAACTGATTGAGTTTTTAATGCCTTCGAAGCTTTTCTCAATCTGTAGCTGAAAATACCAACAATGTTGATATAGTAAAAGTCTTAAGTTACTTTTCAGCAAGCTACAAAAGAGTTGGGTTTTTCAAGCTTTTCCCAACATGAGTACAACTTCGGTAAGTAAAGTTGTAAATGGTGAGCATCGGTTTTTCGAAGTTTTCCGATGATACGTAAAATTTTGGTGAGTATAATTTTACATGGTGAGGTGAGTATTGGGACTTAGTGGGTTTCCCAATAACACGGAGTTTTACCTCAAAGGTCTTCTCCGTCGTAGAGTTTTTCCTCAAAATGAGTTTCTCTACATTAAAGTGAGTAAAAGAGTTTTTCATTTCAACAAAATGAAATGTTTTCCTCTTAAAAGATTGAGTGAGAAATCTAGAGAGTTTTTACTTTCAAAATGATCGAAAGTTTTTCCTCTCAAGACTGAGTGAGACGTCACACAAGAGTTTTCTTTGTACAAAAACAAAGTTTTCCTCTTGATTTAGTGAGTCATGAGTAGTGTGTCATGAACAGTGAGTTTTCAGAGTTTTTACCTATGAGTAGGAACTTTTCTCTGAAAATTAGAGTTTTGTCTCAAAATGAGATTTTCTCTAAAGTGAGTGAACAACGAGAGTCTTTTCTTCATAAATAGAAATCGATTCTTTTATGTATGCATGTTAACAATGCTAAGAAATTAATATGATTCTCTCGAGTTCTAGATGCTGGAGTTATTCGCTGCCAAGTGTTCCCTCCGCATATTTTTGGAGTTTTTACACATGTTTTTCTCCAATATTTTTCGAACAGGGAGGTTCGACTGGAGTTTTTAATAAACTTTTCTCCAGATGATTCGACGAAGAGTGGCGAAACGTCGAGATTGGAGTTTTCCTACGGAAGACGGTTTCTCCAATATGAAATAGCACTTGAGTGGCTATACATGGAGTTTTTATTCGGGTGCGATTTTCTCCATGAAAATTTAATGGAGTTTTCAAATTGAGATTTTCTCCATTACAGTGAGAACTAGAGTTTTATAGTGAGACTTTCTCTAGAGTGAGTACTGGAGTTTTAGAGTGAGATTTTCTCCAGATATATTACGTGAGCCTTGGAGTTTTTGTAAACTTTCTCCAAGAATGACTGATTAAATTTAAATTAATATTTTGATAAAAACACTAAGTCAAGTAGTGAGACTTAAATATTTTGTAATTTGTAATTGAACCTTACCTGGATGTGAGATATCCTAATTCGATTCCACTCCGGATATTGAGGAGGGAGTGTTGGAATTGGACGACTGGTGAGAGTCAATATACCTACGTGGTAATACACTATGTACGAGGAGTAAGGCAAATGAACACTACAACCCTCTGAAAGAGTGAAGCAGAGTTCATGAACCTTTGGTACGTAGCTGTGTGGCCTACGGAATGTGGTTGATGCAAGAATAAGCCTCGTACCGCTTAGTATTGCATCAGCCACAGCAAGAGTCGTCTTGCGTTGGGTATTTTGGAGTAAACAAGTCAATAAACTAAAGGGTTTACGACTTTGTTTACTAAAGAGCAGTGAGGGCTCTTTCTAGCTCCGAGGGACTATATAACAGGGAGTAGCTGGTGAGCCAGCGCTGTGTTCTCTGAGAGAGACTCGTCCTATCTGGTTGCTAGATACAGTAAGGTTCAAACCGTTTAAGATTTTATGCCAGGGTGTGGCTTTTAAATAAAGTTCTTATTCAGTCTAAAATGTAGCCCTTTATTTCCTTTGGAGTATATTGGATCTGTCTCTATGTGAGTCCAGACGACCCAATCCAACAATTTCCAAGGATAAAAATAAACAAAACAGACAGAAACAAACAAGGCGCTTAACTGTAGTGTTAAAAATGACGGTAGGAAAAAGATTTTATAATGCCTATTGATAATTGAAGAAGACACGAAAAATAAACTTTTAAAAAAATACCCAAATTTGCGAACACATCTTATGCCGTCAGAAAATAAAATTTAGGACCTTTTGAATACTGTCACAAAAATTTTTTAAACCAACATCGTCTTTTCTTGATTTCATAAGACAGATGCAAAAAAAACAAAAAAAAAACAAAACTGACAAGATTTCTGTGTAAATCCATTTCAAGTTTCCTCAGTTATATTCGTTCCTTTTTCCGTAGTTTTCCTCTTTATCTATAATATAAACAGTGTGCATATATGAGCAAAAATTGTTTTTTTATATTTTTTTTTCATTTTTAGTTTTCACTTGGGAACTGTGGAAACTGATAAAAAAAAAAAACTCATGCAAGAGTTTTCTTTTTTCTACGCCACCAAAACGGCTATAGTGTAAAAATAAACTATAGCTACCTAACTGGGGAATAAGATTCATACGCGAAATGTGGAAAATGTGAATTCGACTAAGAAATACCTGCGACAGAAAAACCAAAGGATAAGATAGAATGAAATCATATTTCCCTTCAACAGAATATAAGTATAACGTCGATGCATAATTTTCCACGTCAGCACACCATTTTGGTATTTTCCCCCTGTAGGACCTTAGCCTTTTTTATGAGCACAGTTTGCAAGAAAATCCGTGTACTACATACCGAGTATTACCGTTGAGCTAGATTATAAAGAATAAAATTTAGGTGGTAATTTTTAAAATTTAAATAGGAAAAAACTGGGACAGTTCAAAATTTGTAGCAGAAATTACGACAAAAATAGCAAAATACTTCATCTAAGGTACTGAGAAGTAATGTACTACAAATATTAAGAATGCTTACAGTAATAGACAATTTTCTCGTTTGTGACGAGAGAAGTTCTTTTCAGTTTGTAATAAATGCCATTTATTTCTCAGTGTATTTTTGACGAATTAATTTTCAACACTCAATCGCTCACGTACTCGTACATGTACACTCGAGTACACTGGAAGAAATGAACAGCAATTTTTACTAATTTTAATGGAAGAATAGGGACAACCCACACGATGTACAGAGTAGATATATTCTTAATATTTTGTAGTAGGCACTTTTTACTGTCTTAGATAATACATTTCAATATTTTTGTTGTTCTTTCTAAAATAAAATTTGACTGTCCCTGCAAAATTGTAACGGAAAATGTATAGAAGTTCGTTCAAACTTCCTTATAGTCTCAAAGTAGAAATGAATATTCAATTACAAAATTCACCCCAACGATATTTTTTTTTAAAATGGGTAGGTACTTTTAACCTGTCTCAGCACTTACATTTTTAATCACCAAACCAATAAGTACACGTATGAGTCTGTTACGACATATATTGGTAAAAATTCCCATATATACTCGAGGAGGAAGTTAATTAGAGAGAAAAACTGTGAAGAAATAATGAACGTAATTTGCATTTTTCCATTCTTCTATTCCCCCTCATTTCGCCATTCATCAGACGCTTCATTATTATTCACTTATATAATTTAAATGAACTATAGCTGTACACTTTCCTTGAAAAAAAAAAAAATCGTTAGCAAAAAAGATCCTATAATTTTCAAATGTGCCGCAGATATCTACATTTTTCTTACAAATAAATTTATTGCCAGTTTTCGACGAAACTCAATTTTGTCAAAGGTTCGTTCACTTTTCTACAGTTTTTCCAACATATTATTTTGTTCTGCATTTTAACCTTAACCACCGAGTGAATGCCTGAATGCAATAGTAATTGTATAGTTTTTTGCTTAAAAAAAGTATGATTAAAAATATCACTTGCCAACAAGAGGATCAAATGATTATTCAAGAAAATGGATTCTGACAAATTAAAAATATGGATAAGGCACGTATCTATTTGAGACCTTGTTACGAATCTATTACTAAGGTGAGATCAATACTGAACACTTGCCAATCAAAACAGAAAGAAATGATAATTCAAATCAATAATTAAAAAAGTAGTACAGTAAGTCGGTAAGTTGAATAATTATTCGTGGAGAAAATTATTGAAGAATATAATCGTTCAGAAAACGTACCAAGGCGAACTTGCTAAAATGTTGTTTAACTAGCCACTCTGCTCTCATGGGCGAAAAATATGTAGCCACAAAAATACTCTCTCAAGAAGTTGAATACAAAGCTATATAAGTACTCGGGAACTGTGGCTCAAAAAATTAGAGCTCTGCTTATAAAATTCTATGAACTAATTCACTAATTTTCCATAAAAAAGCTAAACTAAGCTAAGCTCCTGTTAGTGTGCCGCACATCGATTGTACGTAAATTCTTTCCCTTAGTGTGGAACTTGATGCGGATCACTCAAAACCAAAACAAATCGTAACTTTTCCCAATGAATCGGAACATAGAGCAAATGCCCTGTAACTCAAAACACCAACGTAAGTCCCTGTATCTATACTTGGTCTTTATGGTCAATTCTGGTGCATGATTCATTTGCTCCACGATTACGTATTTTGTGTAAATTTCAATTTATCACGCCTTCGTGTGTCTCGTTATCTATCCATCGTTGTGCAGTTGGTACCTTTTGTACGTGATAATGTCGGAAAACACTCTCCTAGTTAGTAGAACACGTACATTTAGCAAACTCGTAAACTACAGTACGACAGCAAAATAATTCTCAATTTTGTATGATGTGAATTCTTCGGGTGCTGAAAGTGAATAGGGATACCTACAAAACCTACATTTTTTTCTCGCTTCCTATAAGTAAACAATAATGTTCGCCGTCGGTGCCAACAATTAACTTTAAAATCGTTACGAAACCTTTTTTAAATTTTTTTTTTTTGAACACTTATAGTTCATGTTGAGTCACCGACTCTATATACTAAGGTATTTACTTTTGCCACCTTTCAAACCATGTGTACCAGACACAGACAAAGATATTTTCGGTTGATAGTAACGCAAAAACATCTGTATGAGTCAATGAGTGCACTACGAAAAATTTCTATACTAGTGCAAATTTTATTCTAAGAAGTAACTTCTTCCGACAATACATACCGCTCCATTAACGGTTATATCATTATGCAATCAAAGAAGCCTCACAATCAAGTACATTTAATTCGATCCGAGGGAACCAGTTCGATCACCCCTTCTCCATCAAACAAAATTTTAAACGAAACAAAATTGACTTACGAAAATTAATCACCAGCAAAGATTCCCTCTGGAGGGAGAGGTGAATAGGTTTCAAAGTTCTTCAAGAGTAAAAGGCTCCTTTTTTATTTTTTACATAATAATTATATTATGATGAATGAAACATATAGGCCACAGCTGTAGTATTAATTTCTGCCGGCAACACAAAATTTCAAAAGATAAGCAAGACATTAGGACGTATTATCGCATTTTTCACAAAGAATTGAAAATTTTATAGCAGATTTACTTAAATAGACGACAGCTTCGAATTAAAAGAACAAATTAACAAATCCATTAATGCAAAAAGGGCCATATAACTATACAGAGTGTCTCACCTTGACCGATGGCAAAAATCGTGACGACAAATATTCGAGAGGAAAAAAAACTGAACTAAGTTCAAATTATACAAATTAATTTGACGATGAGTCATCAATTAAGAAAAAAAGTGTAGGTAAAATGAATAAAAGCAATCATATACTCGCAGCTTTACTGTTTAGGAAAATGTACCGCAAAGTACACGGTAGAGTATACAAACTGATGATACCCATTAGATGTATGGTTTCGGTGGAATAATACAAAACAATATAAAATTTTATAATACTAGTACTTCACGTTTTTGCTATTGGTAGACTGATTAAGGTTTGAAGGTTACGTCCTATTTCCTTCCGGCATTTCCGCAAGACTGTTGCTCTTATTTTCTCATTTGAAGAGATGAAGTCTCTGTAGCAGTTCCCACGTCCACAAGTTGTGGCGTGTTTCAATGCGAAGGTGATCTGGAGGGGAATTCGGATAGTATAGGCCCACCATATTTTAGTTTAGAAATTGATATAATTAGAACATCGACACCGTATTACCTTATACCTTACTCCTTAGTCCGGAAGTGATATACACAGGTTTCATTTATATTCGTAACATCGAGTAAATGTCAAAGTCATAAAAGTCAACGAACACGTAAGGCCAAAACTGGTTCGAACGTAAGAGATTTTTTTTTTCAATGTCCATAAGAGTACGTAGGCACTAGAACGATATCATACATATTTTATTCAAAAACGATGACCTACGTCGAACTTTCAAGCTTGAAAGTTTCTTGTAACACTGTTTCATCTAAAATGTATTCAGAAAGCACGAGATGAATCCGCATCTCATTATCTGATCATAACTTCAGGTTAATAAAATCATCCCGAAACACTCATGGGTGGGGATATAAGAAAGCTGTGAGACATTTTAGAAAATCGAGAAGTACTGAGGATGATATACCTACAGTATAACTTCAAACAACAACTGAACAACATGGTTTCGGCGACAAGAGCAATATCGTGACAAAATAAGCCATTCCATTAAAAATATGTACTTTGCCTTTCGTCAAGTTCTTTTAGCGTTAATTAAAATAATACGTATTCAAACACAAATAAGCTCGAATTACAACATCAAAATCCTTTGGTAATTTCCTTCGCCTTCCCTTCTCTTACTTTTTATTATTTTCTCACTGGTGCATCTCTTTTAAGTAGGAATTAAACAGAATCAGTGAACGTGCGGTCAGCCTTCAAATAAAAGATATGATAAAAAGTAGTTGGACCACTTTTTATCTCAAAAAATAATTTCATATCGAAAATGCCAAAGCGTAATGACCAAAACACGTAACACTAGCATAATCTAACATGCTGCTGGTAGGTATCTTCTTTAGAAGGGAAACACGTGAGATTGATGAGAAAGTGGCATTCGAGAATATGTCTGAAAAATAATCAAAAAGAGCCGGTTGGTTTTTATCAGTTTCAGCGGACGACACTTTTTAAAGAAGATTCTTCTTCCACTTCGATCTAAACCAGTTCATAAAATCAATGGGAGTAATTGTCTAAATATTTTGCGTGAAATTTGATTTGCAACAGCAGTAATTAACGATGAATCATGAATTGGATGCACATAAAACGATAGGACTGAAAAAGTCAAAGTAATTTCTCCATTTACAAACCATGAAACCATGACGGGTATTTAGGGCGTAAAAGTGCGAATAAAAAAAATTACAATTACAGAGAAAATAATTTACCATGCTCTGAGGATGATTTAAGTTAAGAATCTCGTCGGAATGTTTACTTGAAAGAACCATAATATGCATCATAAAAGGAATCGAGAGACCAGTCACTGGAGGTTTTGAAATGATCTTATGTCTGCATCTACCATTATTAAACAGAGTATGTAGTTTTTTTCATGTATATGTATTTATGAACAGTACACACCTCGGGTGCAAGAGGTTCTTTTATTTTTGTAAAAAATACAGAATTCACCTATGGCTCATATGCTGCAACAAATTGCTGTCAAACACATCAACTCATATTACTTTGCTCTTCTTCAGCTTGATACGTATACAATATTAATTTCCTATATGTGACCGTGCCCCAAAGAAGGGACCTTATGGGTGAATTTTCGCATCGTCGGTATTTTTGGTGGCGGCCAAACGGGCGAGCTCTCGGCCGTTCAAAGCCATTTTTCTTGAATGTTTTTTTTTTTAGCCATAACGTCCCTTTCTTGGGGCACGGTCACATATTTTTAATTAATATGAGGGTTTATTTGCGCCAAACTACATCTAAATATTCATATCAAAATGTCATCGTTGAACTAAACCTTTTGAAACTTTTAGATTGCAAAGGATTTAGGTGAAAATGCGATAAGAAAATACTCGTATGTCTGGCTTTGTGTAATAGAAGTGTCCCCTTTATGCGAGTCAAATTTGAAACTTTATCAATTAGAAATTCAAATTCCTTACGGGTTTTTTAACGATTTCGGGTTTTTCAACGATTTCAATCACACACACATTATAGTGTCACGTTTCACTTATGCATGGGATAGTGAGATAAATTTTGTAAAACTGTTGTAATTTTTTTTTTTTGTTCTATATCGTAAGTTCAATAATCAACCTCGTTATGCTCGCAGAAATTTGCTGTCGAAATTCCATTCACGAACAAACTTTTCGACGCTATCATTTATCCAAACTCGAATTCCAAAGCACATCAAATTACGAGCAATTGATTGTAAGGTGCGTGGAAAAAGAAATGTAGGAAAGCAGATAACGAGCGCGAGTGAGAGGAACAACAGGTAAACCAAACTCCAACGGAGAACCTGCTGTCGTGTGAAGGGGAAAAGAAAAGTAAAACTCGGGTTTTCAGCGCCAAATAAGGGAAAAACGTTTTTAATCCAGCAGCAGATGTTCTTCGATAGTTAAATTAGCAACATTTGTCAGGAAATTCGTAATTAAATGCATTACAGAAGTTAGAATATCGCTTGGGTTCTGCCAGCACATACCAACGATTCGTTTTACGATCTCGTGGTATAGGAGCAGAGGCGCAGCGCGGGACCAGAAAGGATAAAAAGCCACACAGCCACAGGTAGTTTCCATCGTTCGTACAATTTTGAAATTTTGTTCGTCGAAAAATACGAGCCGCATTTCTGCAATGCTCCTTAGTCCTTCGCCACATTCTGCAAACAGTATATGGAGAACAATATTTGAAGAAGCACCAAACTGCTCTTACGAAAAAGAGATGATCGAAAATAGAACAAGTAAAAGCTTAGGCAGGAAGGAGTTGAACTTGAAGAAAATTTAATTCATTATTAATCGAACGAATAATATATAAAATTTTCAGTCCACATCGATGATACGACCTTACTTAGAAAATTGGATTCTTCTGACAACGTCGGTATCAGCAATAGGTACGCTCAAGTTTTTCGAAAATAAAGTAACGATGCCTTCTATCTCCCCTAAATTTAATATCAATTCCACTCGTGAATTTTTAAAATATTCTATTTTCTCGCTCAAATAGTAGGATTATTTATTAAGAATTTTGTTCAAAAATATATCTCTTATTTTCTTGTAGACACTTTCGTTAGATGAGAGCTCAATACACATTTTATTCGACTCACTCTTATATTAGTTCCTGATGGAAAGAACTATAGTGTCTCTATTTACACAAAAACGCTGTACCAGTGTACCTACAGCAATCCCGAAGATAACCGATCCGAATCACATTAAAAAAAATACCGGCTGCTCGTGTTCAGTTTCGTTTGATCATTTGATCTTTTTCTTCTTTTTTTTTTCATTTATTTCCAAAGATGAAAGATAGAATTTTAAAATCAGTATTTTCTATAATTACCTACAATTTTATTTTCTCTCAATTTTTTCATTTGTCAGATACTTTCAAGTCAAATTACATAAATGAATGAAGTGGACAAATTTATAAAATTGAATTGAATTCCTTATTAAATCGTCATGCTAGTTTTTCCTGGATGAGGTGACAGCGTGCTTTTTCAGGAGGAAAATACAGTCTGCTGAAAAATTTATTCAGTGAAAGTACCTTATCATGTGTTGATTATGTACGATAAGTGGCTTATTAATTGAATTTTTTTTCATTATATTTCTTCCCCACGTAACGAGAATCAGTGGAGAAGTAGAAGTCACGCTTTCTAAATTTTGATTTCGTCGATACGTTCGAATGCAGTTAGTTTCGTGTTTACTCGACGATTAGATAGCTGAATTCGGTTATACCTAATTAACGATTGCATACAGGAGGATGGTAAGATACAACAATGAATATTATTTCAAGTAAAGGTACTGCGGGTACATTACTCGTATATCTTTATCTGTCATGGTTATCGTATAAATAAATTGCCGTGGGTTCGTATTCGGGCATTTAAAATCTGACTGATAATGATGAATTTTCGTAAGTGTATGCGCACTCATTAAGAGCTACTATCAACTGAGAGTTAGATAAGCAATATTGATAAATTAATTTTGGTAATTAATAAGGCGTATTGGAATCTTTTAGGCCCTCACGAAGAAACATAAGGGAAGCATTAGATTGAAATGAATTATACACTATACTTTCCTCCACTAAATGGTATCGCTAAAATATTCACCAGATAGCATGCTCATGAAACTTCATATTTTATATAGATTTAATTTAATAACGCATATTGTACGTCCTCTTTTGACTGGAAGATCTCAAAGGCCTGCATGGATACGGCCGATTGTGTCTTAAACATTTGATGGGCTGAATAAGGGAAAAACATCAGACGATGAGTCAAAAAAGGAAGGATGAAATTGTGCTGAAAACGATCGCCTACGTACATTACGAGCAACTATTTCAGTTTTCCATTTGGTTTAAATTGAAGGACCAATTTAATTTTCTTTGAGGTGGAAGGAACCACTTTCAAAGTCTGCCTATGCAAACAATGTAAATTCATCATTATTTTATTCTTTTGAATCGGCTGTTCATTTTTTCAAAATATGTAAATTTTTGGTTTTCTGAAAAACGCTCCTTTTCTTCAGCATAGTAACATGTCTGATTCGTTTTTCCACCAAATAACCCATCAAGCTACTGTAGGACTAGGTCGAAATCTGACTTGAAAAAAAACACATTAAAAAAGGACAGCCGTATTTTGAATAAATTTGACTATTTGAGCAACCACAAAATGATGGCTTAGGCAGCTATGTAAGCGACGAAAAAACCGAAAAAAAGTAACATAAATCAACGTAAACGATATAATGATGGATTCATTTGCATATTTTTTTCCATTTTCTCGCACTTTTACTGCACAATTTAGCGCAAAAATTACCCCGATACTCTGTGAAGTCTAATGGTGAATCATGTAATCGCAAGCGACACATTTAAAACTTTCCCAGCGTATATTAGATGGGTCAAATGCAAAACACAAAATTAAAGAGCGTTGTAGTGAATGATATGAAAAAAGTAAGAAATATTTTGTAACAATTATGCAGCTCTTTTTCATTTTGATGAAAGTTGAAAACGAATTTGAAAATTGGGGGCGTAAGAGAAAAAAAATTATTTACCTACCTAATAGAAATCATACATTCCATTCTAAAGCAATAAAATTTGAACAAATTGATTTACACATCTCAAAAATAAGCCACTGATAAGAAATCATTTACGCATTCAAATGGCAGGAAACAACTCAAACTCATTTTCAACAAAAACAGAATCTAATAATCCTATTGTCAGAAAATACCGCCAGGAGAAAGAAGTAGAATGGCGTATCTGAACAATGAAACAATTGCTTGTAATTCAAAATTTTACACTTCTACATTATAGCTATAAATATAGAAATTATTTTTACACTCAGTCACTTTACATCTTTCCCTCATACGTTTTGAACAATTGTTTTCAATATGATGAGCACGCAGAAACGCAATGCAGGTAAAAGTTTGCGACAGAAGGAAGAAGCTAATGCCGTATTCGATTTTGCATCAGTACTTTAATGACTGAAGTTGGAATTACGTCAGGAGTGTAGAATAAAATATTTAAATTATTGATCATTTCCGTCAAAGAAAATACCTGTGACCCAATTCTCTAAGATCTTGCATACAGAACCCGCCTTCTCTTCCAAATGTCGTACGAATGCAATACTTAACTGCCGTACTACCTACATCTTAATTTTAAAGTATTCCATGATATTCAACACAAAATCAAAAAAACACTCGAATGTTAACTTCCAAAAACCATTTTTTTTTATTTAATTTTCTCGATGAGACAATTATCAAAGAACTTGGATTCAATGTAAATAAATGAAATCCTCACAACTACATATTTAATTTTCACCTGATTATTAAGTATAACTCTAGTACCTAACTATATTTTCTATTGATTTTCAAGAAATCAAGTACTTATATAATAGCTAGATAATTACTCAACAGGTTAATTTCAGAGAAAAAATAATGACTTTTTTTACATCATTAAGTTGATAACCGAAACAAAATAATTTCTAAATACTTTACAACTACATCTAAAAAAATAGGTGTCATCCTCGTGGAGAAGTGCCAAGTATTTACTCACCAAAAATAAAGAAAATTTTGTAGGCGCATCAAAGCACACGATACTGGTGAAATGGAAATACAAACAAAGTGAAGTAAAAGCGTAAACGTGTTAAAATCAATCATGCAAATAAACTGGAACATGCAGTTCAACGGTGAGATTCCAATCATTTGATTTTACTAAAGTCAGGTATGGAACCGTGAATACGTCAGCAAATTAGACGTACCAACCTGCCTTCCGATTGTAGATTTACATCACTGACATCTATAATTGGTTTAAATTTTATGGAACAATTATTTCTGGTCTCAATTCATTTAATAAGTCTTACGAAGATTTCAATTATTCATTTTTTAAATTTATTCCAATGGAATTTAAACATAAATACTTGGGAATCTAATACACCAGTCTCTGTAATATTCCACTCAATTCAGCTGCAGCCAGCCAGCTCGACCAAATCCGTCGAGTCAGCCAGACAGCTCGACCAAATTTGATGGGCCAGCCAGCCAGCTTGACTAAATTCGTTGGAGCAGCATTTCAGCATACCCTTTCTACACCATAAATCCAACAGGCCCAAGATTGATAAACTTTCGATTGACATCACTATAAAAGTGAAAATCTTCCGACAGATAACTCGTAAGAGTTTTTTTCTTTTCTCTCTTTGATATCAAACAACAATTATTTTCAAACGACAACGATTTTCACCTCGTCGATTGGTATTGGGCAACTATAACCATTTCACCTACAGAATACAATACACACAAGAGCAAGCAACACGTAAACTGATCACATTTTTCTCTCAAGTCGGGTCTATCAAAAAGTAAATACAGTTAACCTTCCATTATTTGGTAATAACGTAAAACTTTTATCGCACGAAAAGGTTGAGTTCGAGGGATATAGGGTGAGGGAACCGGGTACCGGAGGGTCAGCAAAGAAAAATGTGCATTACATTATTTGGATGATAAGGCAATGACGTGAGCGGTAAAAAGTCTTTATCGAGACACATAAATAAATGACTTTTCGTGACTGAAAATGGACGCCGTATGACATTTATTAAAATGGAATAAGAAATCAAGCATTCGAGCCAAATTCACTAATTTTGAGGAAAATATGGTGTACCAAGTAAAAACAGATAATCTCTCATAAATGCAATGCAATCAAAGACAACTCTATTGAGATAAAATAAAATACAAAATTAATGATCTCATCACTGCCTTCATAGTGCAGTGTCCAACAATCCAGCCGTCACAGGCTCATTTAACAGGTGAGAGTAAAGTGTTTTTCAAAATCTATAACCCTAAAAATGCTCGGCACATACTCAAGCAAATATATAATGTATTTATAGCAATATGGATTTTTTTTGTTTATATAATTTGCTATCCATATAAAGCTGTAGACAAAACCGAAAAGATGAGTAGGAGCAAGATGGAATTGTTCAAAATATTTAAACTATAGTTATCTCAAGTAAGTATATACGTCATGTCTTTTTCCAGAAATTTTGTGATTAAACAAAAATAAAAGCGTGTAAAAAAAAGGGGTAATAAACACGAGTATGAAATATATTTTTGTCTACTCTTCAGAAATAGTATGTTTGGAACTAAAAAAGGAGTGTGCTAGCTACGGGCCTGAGAGAAATCGAATTGAAAATCTGCTAATATGAAGCATGTAACTACCTACATAATCGCCAACAGAATTTCGTGAAGAATTATTGAAAAACGATAGCAGTCGCAGATGAGACCCGCAACAATACAACAATAGTTACAACCACGCGTGTTCTCCAAAATGAATTCGAAATAGACAAATCTTGAACGTTTTTCATCGGGAGTTAAAAAAAAAGAGAAGCAATTGTGTTCGTGCGCTTCTCTTAATTAGCATTTTGGCTCTCACAGAGAACATTGCAAAGTTGTATATTAATTATTGTCACTGTGAATGAAACTGAGAATGTAATTTGGTTTTGGTAGGTCTGCGCCTCCATAACTTCAGCCCCCTCAACCCTTCTTGCCACACCTTCAACCACCTATTGTACGTTCGTACTTAGGCACTCCACCAGCACACACTTCCATTTTATTATTGTTTCACTCGTCGGTCTTAATATTCGAAACGCATGCGATTGAAGATGTCTTCTACTGTAGGCTCTGGGGAAAATAAACGAATGGAATATGGTATTAGGTGAGCAGCACATCCAACAAACACAGACCGAAGATACTCTCATTAAGATGCCCGAGGCGAAGCTCTGCCGGTAAAGGCGACCGCACATCCTGTGTCTTTGGCTTGGCGAATTAAAGAACTATACTTCTAGGTGCAGACAAAAATGCAGAAGACAATTGAGAGGAGCTGGTGATATGGACAAAGAAGATTTTACTGAACATTTATTCTTGGCGATCAGCTACATACATGAAGTTCTATTTTTTTGAATGAGCCAACGGATATAAAATAACATATAGTCTAAATTTTAAATGGCTACAGCGCGCCGTGTCTCGAGTGTCGACTATAATAGTCTGTTCCAGTTAAGAGTTCCATGACGTCACAGGCATCTGAAGAAAGTGATGGAACTCTTAACTGGAACAGACTATAGTTATGGCCATAACCTGATTCACTCAAAATAGAAAATATTTGTTTCATCAATTTTTTAATCTAAAAATATATGCCTATATTCATTACGAACGCTTTTTAAGTATTACAATAAAATGTAAAGATACCCAGAATATTAGTAAAATTGTTGAATAAGAGTGGAATTAATAAAGTATAATCGTCTAGTTCTGAACTAGTATTAGGATTTAACATTGATAATAACTTCTTAGAGCTATTTTGGAATTAAGGGATGTCTCAGACAAATTAAAGCATTTTAAAAAATTTCTTTAATGTATGATAAGTACATACCATAAGGCAAGAAATCCAAATATTACACTCTCTTCTATTTTCAAAGAAATTGAAGAAAAAAAAACAAGGGAAATATGATTCTTGGATCAGAGCAAAACAGATCATTTTCTTAATTCGATCATCATATATGTATATAACTCAATTAATGGTTGAGCGTGCAAGAAATTCATTTACAACATCATTCTATGAATTCATTTTTACATAATTATATATGACTCACTTTATACGCATGTAGGTGTATTTATATTTTGGCTTTCTTATAGAAGATTACGATTTTGCTAGTAAGCAATTTTATATCGATAGCTCTTGAATTTTCCATAATTTTCAACTTAGGTACTCAGATACTCGAAGGAGTAATCCAATTTACCAGTACCTCATCACACTCAGAAACTGCATTAAGATAGAAGCAACCACGATGGGTTATTGAACTGCTGAATAGACTGTGATCAATAATACAATCCGAGTCCTGTCGTGCGTTCCTCGTATCCAGCGACAGACAGATACCGTTAATCACCTTCGTAATTCGTCTTCCTTGCAAATTTTAATCGCACGACACGAATCGAAACCATTAAGCCCCGTAACCGAAATACCCAATCCTCGAAGCACGTTTGCACTTCCAGCCGATCACCAACTTCGTCCTGTTGCTGCTCTGCAAAAGCATCAGACACGTATTTATGACGTGGGCACCATAAACAAGAGGAAGAGGCAGTCAGCCCCACAATTTGATTCAGTCATTTCTTCTCTCTACCTACAAGTACTTCCTCAAGTATTTCCGCTATCGTTTTTAACCAACACTGACGCAAATTGGATAAACTTACATCAACGTCGTTCGTCCAGAAAGGAAACTCTGTCCCTCTGCTGTTTGTAACTAAAGTTCGAACATATTGTGACCGTATGGGTACCATACTCTCAGGCTGAGACGATGAACCGACAATCGTACCGGAACGGAAGCAGCACCTCCACTTAGCTAGACTATAGAAACAAGCGAAGAGAAACTTTCTCGGATGACAGAAGGAATAAACACGCAGGAAGGAAGGAAAATAGAGCGAAGAACGAGGGGACGGAAAACAAAAGCGAAAAAAAGAAGGCACCTATCAGATAATTCCACTTGATCAACTCCGCCGCATTCTTCGTATACTCCTTGCACACCCCCACCCAGCCCCAATCGAACGAGAATTTAGAAAAAGCAAAAAAACAAAAACGAATCAAACTCTAAAAACTGTACTTTCGTAAATCGATAAACTTTCCGCATTCTCCAAAAAAAAAGTTTAAAGCGTGTCAAAAATAATTTGCTTTCAAATCACCGGTTTCGTTTTCGCAAACACGATAATGTAATTAAAGTCGAAGAAGGAGAATGTACAAATTCTAATTAAAGCTGGAGAAAAAACGCAATTTCATAGAAGACCAATCGAGCAGGCAAAGGGGGAAGTAGCTTTCTGGAGCTGATATTAAACAAATTAGAAAAATTTGATCTTAGTCGGATGAAACATGAGATTTGAGACCCTTTCCCAAGAGTAACTTTGCAAAATTTTCGGTAATGCAGACTAATTTATACAGCGGTGAACAATTTACAGCAGGTAAAATTGAACTGTCTGCCAAATTCAAAGTTTTTTTTTGTTGTAAAATTCGGATTTTTGACACTGATAGGAGCTGAAAATTAAATACTGATAAGCTATGTATGTATCTTCATCTCTAATGACTGTTGACTCATTATCCCAATCAGATTAGAACATGCCAGAGTAAACTGTTCGAGTAGGTAAATCATAGAAATGACAACTCCTTGATTCCGTTTTTAAGAATGCTTAAAACGGAAGAAATCAAAATAATAAGAGATCCTGTCACTTCGGATCAGTAACCTGAGAACAGGAAAAATTCCAGCGGATTTAGACGGATGATTTTCCAACTTTTTTCTTTACATTTTTCACACTTCTACATTTTTCCATTATTTTTTATTGCTGGTACCTAATCGATGAGTAGCTGTACGAAATGATGATTATGGAGGAGGAAGGGAAAACGTGCGTCCAATCGGTGATTATTTTGTGTTTTGCATCGCGAAATGCACAGCAAGCAGTATCAAAAAAAGATGACGCGAGGAAAAAACAAAATCGAAAAAATATAGCTACATCTTCTATGAAAGATTTCCGTGTTTTTCTTCGACACATTTCTGTTCTCCCCCTCTAAAGCTCCTTTAGCCATCCATTCGACTATAATGCATAATATGTGCGGTGCCTTCGCAGAGCGAAAAAAAAAAAAGCAGCCACGCTCCAACGATTCGTAATCGTCGGTATCCGATGGTCGTCGATTTTAGGAGTGAAAAAGGAGCCAAAGGCTGAGGAGACGGAGGAGCTCACCGAAACCGCATCAGAGGGCATCACATCTTTCGCTCGCTCGTGAAAATATTTCTCATCTTTTTTTTTCTTTTTTTTTTTTTTTTACTCGCTGCGAAGCAAATTTTTTTACCGGCAGTTGCCACCGCTGAATATCAATCCTTTATTGTGTGTGAATAGCCGAGTTGATGCGCTCAAATCACAACCGACAAACGGCGTCAGCCAAAATCTTGTTTGAGCGACGAATTCCCACAATCAACTACCACAGATAAAATTCGATAACTCTATTGATAGAATTAATAGACTCCATTCGTCATGACTCTCATCTAGAAAACGACCATCATTAAAAATGGAAGAAAATTACGAAATTGAATTACATACATTCGCAGGTATGTGAAAATGTTAATACAGTATAGCTGTACTTCATTGGGGTGATGTATTTAAAAATTTATTCGTTATTAACGTCGGCTTCCTCGATTAGAATCTCTATTCACGTACTGCGGATGGCCAAAAAAAAAATTGTAGGTGTACAAAATGCAGACCAAAAAAAAAAAAGTAAAAGAGAGAATGCAAAGAATAATCTTTCAAATACAAACAATCGTCATGTCAGACAAATTAATCTCAATATTTCTACTCATCGGATAATAACCAAAAATAGAGTACCTACACAGCTATTACAGTCATTTACTTGGACCCGCCTCCTAATTTTACGTTTGGACCTTGGGCAGCGTGGCTGATTAGAAGGTTATAAAAAAAGTAATTTAAAATACCTACTTCTTGAATTTTTTCCCCCAATAAATTATTGATATAGGAAATCTACGTTTACCTATTTGAGTTTGGAACACTGCGCTGGTATCGATGGTGAAGAATAAAGTATTAAATTTAGCTCGGCGACCTCCAATATGTGAGTACAGCAGCAACTTTTTTAAATCAACCAATAAACAATCTGTTACTCCAAGCAGAAAAAAACAGCACAAGAATGATTTCTTATGCTGTAACTGGGAAATGATCTGTTATGTTAGGAAGTAGATAAAATAAAATGTAAACAGACAGAAATTTTGAAAAATTTCGTAGATTGGATAGGAATTTGACAATAACTGGAAGAGAGATGATTCGAGAGTATCATTACATTGGTTTAAAATACAAACAAGCCCTCCACCACCGGTTTGGAAACCAGATTTCTTTTTACTTATTTGAAACCAAAGCGACGCGACGCTAAAAGTAATGATAAGTTAGTAGTTGGAGGTACAAGTTTTTCATACAGCCTATAGCCCCAAAATAGCCAAAGTTGATGACTATTTAGAGCTTTCGTATGGCAGACTCAAATGCTGTAGGGGCAGTTTTAAAAATAATTTTTTAATACTTATAGGATTTCTCTTATAAAGCCTTAAAACAGTTTGATGCTTTTATATGTACATTACACGACGAAATGAAATCACTGATCAAGGTGATGGGCCCTATCAACACTTACAGAACTTAAAGAGTGTTTGCTGTTAGAAAAAAAAATTAGGTTTTTAACTTTCGTTAGAAAAAATTATCAAGTACAATCCGGAAATATTAGGTAAGAAGGTTTTAATTTATGCCTACATTGGGTACTTCTTTTTTTTTTTCAATTTCATTTTTCGAACAAATGGAATTTGGAGACGTATTATATTCATGCATACACATGTATATCTTTACCGTATATTCTAGTTTTCTATGGACAGACTTCTTCATCCATTTCTTGCGAAAAATCTGTTTTTTTCTTTACCATTGGAAGTGATCTACCCAACAGTAAAAAAATAATAGCAGAAGCCAAGGAAAGTAGCCTACCCGCGATTCGGGAGTAAGAAAATTGAAATGCAAGAAAACGATAAAATGAATAGGTAAGGATAAAGATTGAATGACAGAACGAGCAAAAAATATGGCTTAAAATTACATCATACTCTTCAAGCTGAAAATAGGTTATTTTTTGCGAGGCCAACTTTGATTAGATTTACCTACAACGAAACGAAACATCGTTCATTGATTTCGATGAAGTATCAACTATCTGATAGAAAAGTTCCATTTTTTTTACACGTCAAACATATATGTATGGAATGGTGCTCTGCAAAATGATATGTATAATGTATGTATAAGCATTTTTGCGAAGCAAGAAGTCAAAAGAAAAATAAAAACTACATTTTATTTGGAGAACATTTTCAGTTACTTTTGATATAATATATACTTTCTTCTGGAGTTCGAGTTTTTTGGACGCATTTTACAGTGTAACCTAGTTTTGGCATCAACACTGGGAACCTTAGCCTACATGAATGCCGAAAAAACTTTTCATCGGAACTCAAACAAAAAATATAATGGCGGTGGAGTTTGGAGTGCACGAAATTCGAAGCAAGAATTTCTTTTCGTTTCATTTTAAGGGGGACAAGCGGGTAATACGCCGATAACTTCATTTCCCAACCCATTTACATAACGCGATGCGAGACCAACAGAGAGAACAAATACGAATTTCTACGATAATTTTTGAATTACTAAATCGTGAGTAAACTTCGAGAAAAAAAAGATACCTACTATAGCAGCTTCGGCGTCAAATTTTAGTTCATTTCAAGGAAACGGCTTAATCAGGTAGTATAATTATTATACTAACTTCGTATAATCTCTTTTTAAAAATTTCTGAGATACAACTCGGACCATTCATCTTACAAAGATTATTAATGGATTAGATTTTTGAATTTTGTTATTATTGATTAGCAGGTAACACATCTTTTATACCGTTTGACTAAAATTTGAAAATATTAACAGAAGATTTTCTGTCAAAATTCATATAACTCGGTAATTTACCTATTTAACTGCATAAAAAGAGTAATACATACTCGAGTATATCTAGACAATATCACAATGGGATGCTCAATATTACTCACGAGTCAGTGTCAAATAAAGCAACGGACAAAACAGCAAATTGATACAATCAACTTTAAATAAATATTTTGTACTCTATAAACTCACTCCGTAACGCTGAGTCACTTTTTTATCTCCCCTAAAAAGTTAGAGAACTTATCGACAGCTTATAGTTGGAAATACAAACTCTTCACTAAAATCCCACTTTAATTTTTCAAACAATATTTTCATACTTGAATAAAAAAATTCAAGTGACTAAAAATAACGGAGATGAATCGATCGTTTTTTTTTCAGAATGGAAATTATTTTAATACTCTTTACGATGAATTCAAGGAGCAATTCGACGCTGTTTACGCTTACCTCGGTGATAGGATTTACAGAAAGATTAAAAAATTGATAACTCTCGATCGAGCGACCGATGTTTTTGAATCTGAATATGCTTCAAAGAAAGACAATTTTTTCCTTAATCATTTTCCGGAGTAGAATGTTTAAATTAGTGATTATTAGTACCTATTCATTCAAAGGCAGAATATGAAGCTGAAAAATTTTCAATACAAATGGATGTAATTAATGAATAAGTGACCGTGCCCCAAGAAAAAGACCTTATGGCTAAAAAAAAACAATTCAAGAAAAACGGCTTTGAACGGCCGACAGCTCGCCCGTTTGGCTGCCAACAAAAATACCAACGATGCGAAAATTTAGCCATAAGGTCCCTTTGTTGGGGCACGGTCACAAACTGATTAATAGAAGCGTTTTCACCGAAGCTTTCTACTAGTTCGCATCTCCAAACAGTAGCGATTAAAACAATGTCTACAATAAATTGTAATTACATAATTATTCGACTGATATGATTAATATAATAATATACAACTATTTATATCAGCGAAGAGTTACCAGCATAGATCTTAAAACTCAGAATTGGAAAAAAATTCTTATAATACCTAAAACAATGAAGAAGATAACAGTGGCGGAATTAAGGGATGGGCCGGGTGGGCCACGGTCTCCTCCCCCAGAAAAAATTCTGGCCCATCCTAAAAATTTTCGAAATGAATTAAAAACTAGTGAAAATAAGAAATTGTTGAAAAATAATGAAAAATCAGTTGCAGTATCAACTTTTTGGATGTTGAAATTTTCGAATGATTTTTCTTAGCCCCCCCGGCCCACCCTGACAAAAAAAAAGTCAATTCCGCCACTGATAGATACCGTACCGAACAACTTCTAATCCGGTGAAAAACGTCATGGATAATTGTCGTATTATATTTGTAATATTTTCTCATGAAATCGTGTAACCTTCGAATTTAGCTCCAGTTTCCTCAATTTATAAAACTTTTGCATTGGAAATTATAATTTTTTTCTAAAAATTCCCAAGGCTGCAGTCAATAAAGCGAAAAGAACGGAAAAATTCGATTATTTGCGGTCCATATTTTTATAACATTGATTTAAAAAAATGTATTACAAATATTGTACAAGTAGTTTAAATGTGTAAAAGTGTGTCAAAGAATTGATACCATGATGCCGCATAAAAAGAATATAGAAACAGGAGCATCAATTAGAAAAGAAATATTATAAATGAACTTCTTTCACCATGTAAATGAGTCGGGGGAAATAATCAATACAAAGGTCTATCTATTCTAAACTCACAGCATCATAGTACCTACATACATCTCTATCTCAAACTGCTATCAGTTTTCTGTAAACATATGCTTAGAAATTCAAAATTTTGAAAAATTTCAAAACTGTTGTTCACGTAAAAATGGTAGCTGTTTTTAGAAACATGAATAAAAATTTATAAATTTAGTATGATGAATGCTTATAGATAGGTTAAATAGTTACATTTTTTACGCTAATTTTAATTATGTCAGTTTGGTCACAAATTTTTTCTTGAAATATTTTCAAGTTCACTAACCGCAGTACTATAATACATATAGTAGGTATTCGACTTGAAATTTTCATTTGATTAGCAATAATCTAACCCGATATCTCAATGACGACTAATATTATACTTAATATTAAGCTCAAAAAATCTTTTTTTAATAAATCATTCAAAAATCATTTGATTTAGAATAAATTTTTCAGACACGTACGCTCCATTCAGCATTTATACATTCGTATCCTTAATGAGCTTATTCTCCTCTTCAGATCTACCTAACGTCCTATTTTATTGGAATTTGATTTGTAGCATTTTGTATGCAACCAATGTTAAATTCACAATTAAACTAATTCACCGGACCGTATACTAAATAGGTCAATTCTTTTTGAGTCAAGAACTGCGGATACCATTCAACACGAACTGAAGCTACGTCAAACTCAACAAGCGAAAAAGTGAATTCAGTCGCTCAGCGATTAAAAAGAGTAAGCAAGCACCATAATCCACGATTAATGCTAATAAAAGTGGTTTAATTAATACACACGGAGAGTATCGCATAATTGTTCATAATATCGCATTTAGAGCGTGAAAACCACTTCCTCAGGCAACATCGACAGGCGCTCGTACTTCTCCACGGTTGCACCTTCAAACAATAATCTCATTATACTAGATTTACAATAGGCACGCGTCTTCAACTTGGACTGGTTAAGAATTGGTGAGGCACAGGGTATACATTCTAAGTTATTTACATATTTTAACCGTTCAAGCAAACTCTCAAGATTTGTTATAGCCACTCTATGGGTGTCTTATAGGGATCGTCTTGATTAATAAGATTGTGAAGTGCGATAGTTTTGTAATTCATGAATTCGTGATCGATCCAACTAAAAGATGGGGAAAATGAGATTTTTTATGGTAAAAAATAATAATTGCTTGGTTACTAAGATTAACAGTAGGATTAATGTAGCTAACTTTCTTTACACACTTACACACACAGGAATGAGTTAGAAAGCATGAGATGCTCCTTCGTTAAAAGTGCATAGTTACATATATACAAACTATGAATAGCTTTAAAGATAAACAGAGAAAATCAGCTAGGTAAACTTAAGCTTCTACTATTTCAGAGTAGATACTATTGTTATGAGTAAGCAATTTTGTAAAAGTCAGCTCCAGCTGAGTAGCTGACTTTTGATAACATTTCTACATGGGTGAAGCTGACTTTGACTACCTATACTTATACGAGAATATTCAAATCTATATCATCACTCAGTATAGCAAATACTCGCTTTTAATTGGTGAATAATATTCAAGGTCGAGTCAATATGGGTAACTTTGGAGCTAAAATGAAAGATCCACAAGTTTAACGACGGCCAACAGATTTCAACGAATATATGCGACAAATTATACAGGGGCACTGTGATGCATAGTGAATCTTGTATAACGAATATGAGCGCTATACTACATTAATGATGTCATGACAACAAAAAACCAAATCATTGAACCGAGTCAAACTGATGAGTAATACAACACCGTCTCAACCCGTATACGAATATGTAAGTTATATGTCTTTCAAATTTTTTACTTTTTCGAATCTAAAATGATAGAGAACGTAAGTAATTCAGAAGCTGCATTCCAAATCAATGATTCTTTTTCCTCTCATAATCAGAAACTCAAAAGCAGTGGATCTGAGTGACTGAATGCGTTGTACGTCTTAATGCGCTCTCATTTCGTCTGTCAGAAAAGTTGGAAACATGACTCGCAGTGATCAGTCCACTGATTTAATAATGGAAGTCAAATGAGGAATTTTTTCTAAAGCTAACCTATCTCTTTCCATTTCAATCTCATTTCTCAGAAATCACCAAAACCAGACTCATAATTAAAAAAAAATCAGCTTCTCGACCAGATATTCAATTTTTTATGCACCACGTTTCATTCAATCAATGGCATCTGAAGATCGAAAAACGTACCTTTCTTTTGAAAAACGATATAATTTACCAGCATCCTAATTACCATTGCCCACATTTATAACGTTTTGAATAGAACGTATACTCCATTTTATACTTGGTGCATTCATAAAAGCATCCAACCTACATTACCAACACTCGAAATGCTTCATGATAACAGCAAAACAAATCATCGACCCATAACTGTCAACGACGTTTTAATTGATGAAAATAAAAATAAGGGTGATACATTATATTCCAAATAGATGTGGCTACAGAAACGATGAAAAATGATATTTATTATACTATGATGCCAATGAAAGAACTAATAAATAATTTATCAACTTTTTCGTTAAATAGTTCGATTAAATATGTGCACTCTAGGTCATCAATAAAAAAGTAGAATTTAATGCATTGGTATTGAAAGAGTAGGCCTTATATTTAGAAAGTTGATACAAAAACTGTATAATATACCTATACAGATCTTTACTATTAGAATAGTTCTCATGATGTTTAAAATAAAAGTAAACATGAAGTTAACCAGTATAACCACAAAATCATCAGCTTAATAATAATTGGATAAGTAATTAAAGAAACAAAATCTGGAATTCCAATCAATATGAGCTCCATAAACGACTGAAAAAATGAATGCCTATATAAATCAGATTCCGAATCCGAACTGAATATTCTTCTAATAAGGATTTATGTTTTTACAACACACTGAAAACTTAGAAAAACCAACTTTTTTCAACGAATATAATTGGACTTATAATAATAAAGTGGAAATTTTTGACGAAATTCTGCGGATGTACCAAGAGTTCGAACGAATTGCATCCTTTAAAGACTGAATCTGACTGGTCAAATTTTCCAATTTGAATCATCAAGATAATCAACAGTAGCAACTAAAAAAATTCATGATGATTTACAATCGAATGTTTAAATATAAATTTCATAGCCCCCACGCCAATTAGCGGTCATATAAGAACTATCTCCAACAAACCTGACTTCGAATGTAATAGAGATACTGAATAAAGTACCTATTCCGGAAGAGTTTCAAAGAAGGAAATAATAATATTTTAACAAGTAATACAAAAATTTGGCAACTATAGATATTAGACAAATGATGACGAACCGATGAATGAAAATTGCATTGCATGAAACGAGACTTCAAACTGATAATAATATACTTAACTGATAACATCATCAATTTTAAGAACCGAAAAATTTACAATTTCAACGTAGACCTAATAAAAAAGTTCATGAATTCAAACACAAAGCCAGAGAAAAGTTGTGGCAGATAGAACAGAAACTATGCACTATGTTGGATTCAGTTTACACTACATGTATAGATATCTACTGAACAAATATATTTCAAGAAAAAATTTAAAAAAACTTCTCTGGGTGTTTTCAACAAAAAATTCAATTCCACAATGATTGGGTGGAAAAATACAAAACCTAAAATGTTTGGAATTTTATACAGTTCATTTTTTTCCAAAGTTTTGGAAAAAACTAACGAGAAACCCGAAAATTAATCTACAAGTCTACCTATTTATACAAAAAAAAAAAAAGTAGTTCTCTGACATTTTCAATGACTCAACGTCTTTCTAATTTCGCGGTTAGATCTAATCTGTTAATTCCTGCAATGCAAATACACAACACTGCTGTCACTATGAGGTAAGACGATTTATATCTATAATACTGCTTTATGCAACTGATACAATCATCAAAAAAAAAGGCGTGAACTTGTAAACAAGATTACTCAATAGAACTTTCTATCTGAACGATTATTGGCAAGCATTTTACACACCCAGCGAATTGAATCATTCAAAAGCTACACACTTTTTATATTAGCTTTGGATAGGATTAATTGTAGATAATTATATTTACCAACTGAATATAGATAATAGATATACCCCCGTTATGATATAGAATACAGCGACATGAATTAGTAATACTAAATGAATTCATTCCAACACTTTCTCATTTTCGCTAAATGGACTCATACATTTTGCGAGAGTACTTGTCACTTTTTGAAGAGTTGAAGGAGATAAAAAAATTCTGAAATTTATTCTGTTAAGGAGATGAAAATCAACAATACCTCATCATATGTATTCAATGTGAGTGTAAATCAACGTATCGCTTTTCAAGAATATACCTACTACGTACTAATACGCCTGTGATGTTTTTTTTTTTTTTTGTAGAGTAAGGTGAATAATTGGAATGGTAAAAAACTAGCTCATATTACAACATAAATGTATGACACGATAAATTATAAAATTTTCAATTACGAGGCGCATTCCAAAAGTCTGTTCGCACATTTCATATCTCCGGCCCTGGTAACACTGATGCAACGAAATTTTAACTGGAGTATCAGCACCCTCATGACACATCACCATAAAAATTTCATGGCCCTATCATGTTTCAATCTTGAGTTATGATAATTTGAAAATGAAGAGTAGAATAAAAGCACCGTCCAAGAATGAGATGCAGGATTTCTAATATTTTCCCAAATTAAAAGGTTGAAAGTGATCCGCTACAGAGTCGTCAACATGCATCAGAATATGTACAAATATGAGAAATTGTTGGCCAGGCGCGGTGCTCAAAAATCAAGGAAATAGTGTGAAGGAGGATGGGAGAATATTACCACAAAAAACCAAACCAATAGCCCAAGCGCTGCTACGACGACGAAATAGAGGTGTATGTGTGTGTGTATGTGTGTGTGCCCACTTGGTGTTGACTGTAGGCAGACGTTACGTGCTTAGTGCAGTACACCAGCACACAGTTGCATGAATTTTACTCAATATTAGCCATAAAAACTTTTGCATAGCAATATTTTTCTTATTCTACCAGTCTGGATGGGCACCTTTGGAAAAATTTGATGTGAGCGACCTTTTACCACCCCTCTTTATTCACTGGCCTTGCCCCATCTAATTACCATCAACTCTAGCCATTGGAAGCTGAATTTTGAGGGGAAAATTTGCTTTTAGTAGTGCTATTTGGGAAAAAGAACAATTTTTTTTTAAATTTGGACAGGACATTTCATCAAGATTACATTTAGAAACTTATACTGCCCCATAATAACTGCCTTGATTGCTTGGTGCATGGTGTGTAAAAGTAGCCTGAAGTCTCCTCTTTCCAATGAAACTAAGTGCAGGTCTCTATCTCTATTAGCTTTCAAATGGTGGGGGGTGCGAACCGACTTTTGGAACGCGCCTCGTATAAAAGAAACCATAGCTTGAAAATGTTTTTACGCAGAGCAAATTCTGATCCAGGAAGGATGATGCCTTTTTTACTCGAACTGACGCTACGTGCCCAGAATGCAAACTAGGGAAGATTTTTTTAGCTTGAGTAGTTCATCTCATTATCAATGACTCATTGATGGTTAAACTTCGCACTAGCTATTTAAAGTTTGCTTTTGACGACAGTGCTGTGATAGCCAGCTGTACTATCTCCATAATCTCAACCAAAATTTGAAATTTTTTACAACTAAGAATTAAGATTGTCATCAGTTTTCTGTACCAAACGTCATAAAAAGTTAACCCTTGAAACTTCTTATTACCTATGCTCCGCTGCTACATCATCGGCTCATCATTGTTGGACTAATTACCAAATAGAACAAAATTTATTCATGTAATTGTAAACCAGCACGCGAATGGTTCACACAATATTTTCTGCACATTCATTATGATGAAGCATGCAGCGAGACACAATTCAGTCAGATCTAGAGGACAAGTAATCATTTTACACTACCCACAACCGCATTGTGAAAAATACAACTATTCAACGATTTTCGGTAAGCTATATATCCTCGAAATATTGCGTAGGTGCTTCGAAAATTCTGCAAGTAAACTGATATGGGCATAAGAGAATAAATTCTAATAAAGAACCTTAGGCCAAATAATTACAACACCTGTCAAAGGAATTACAGGGTTGCCACTGGCAGTATATTTAGTTCATACGTAGTCATATATATTTTCTTCCCTTCTTCCAAACTTTTTACACAGGAAAGGTTATTCTAAATTTGCGAAGGATCGAACCGACAAGCAAGAAAAAAGGTCTAATTCCAAAAGATTTCTACCTGTTCAAATACTCGAATCCGACCGGACAAAACCAAAATCCAAGCAAAATGTAAAGACCAGTTTCATTTCTAAGAGCCTACCTCCGATCGGAGGTGAGGTGTAGGTTGGGCGCTGAAAAATATTCAAAAACTCGATATCTTCGGACCGCTTCTCACAAACACAAACAAAATATATAAGGAAGACGAATACTATGATCAGCAGGTATATGTAGCGGCGCGTTTTAAATAATATATCGGCTAGAGTCTAGAAACCAGTCACAGATTTTTACAGCTAAGCCAAATAAGAATATAGCTCCGGAGCATATTGTTGTTTTTTTTTTCTTCTTCTAATTATTTTAGTCGATGTTGGCCGTTGAGAAAGACAAAATTATAGTCACAATTGTAGACAATTCTGGGCCACTGTGCCAGTTTAGAAAAGAATTAGTCGAGTAGAAAAAACAAAATTTGCATTGAAAAGGATAAGGATTAAAAAATCTCTATGGAATTCAGTTTAAAACATACAACTTGTATTCTCAGCTTTGTACGAGTATAAAAACAGTAAACTGCCAGAGCGTTATTTCATATTGTCTTTTCCTCTGATATAGACTAAGTTCACTCAATCAACCATGAGTGATGTTGCAGAAACAGAAAATATAAAAATTCAAACTAAAGCACACATTTGCGACTATCAACCGAACTTAGTAAGTGAAATTGCACCAATTACAATCATTTGCAATTAAAAATGTTATAAACTTACGACAAAGCGAAGGTGGAGCAGTGATTCGAAAGCAAGTCGCAAGACCAATTAATTATTCGTAAGTAACAAAATTTACAGGCACAGCATCCGGGAAATAAACGATGAGCAACTGCGCTTCCGTCTATACATGTGTCTTTAGAAATTGCAATTAACGAACGACAATTTCTCCGATAAATTCACAAACTACTCGAAACCAAAGAAAAAAGGACTTACCTGCAACAAAAAGCAAAAATACATAGATTATTTAACATTATAATCATTATAGAAAAACTAAACTAAATAAATTAGATGAAACAGGCCAGCGTTTTCAATAGCACTTATTATAATATTTTGTAGTTCGTTTACAACTTTTTGACACACAGCCTACCATAGGTTTGTCCAATATTTTAAATAACAATCAGGGGGTTTCAAAAATTCAACGATTGTAAATAAGTTCCCAAGTATAAAATCCAATGTCCGGATGACTGTTCCATACTCGAAATTCGTAAATAAATTATTTTTCATTTCTTCATTACCTGCTCAGTTTCTACTTAACATAGAAACCTGAATTCGGTCTCACTAGAGAGAGGAAAATCTCAGAAATATGATGATCTATAAATATTTTTAATTGGAGATTTAATTTCACTCCTAATGATGAAAACATTTTCGAAAACTGTGAATTCTATTCTAAACTTCCACACAACATTTCAGAGCAATTTTCATTCATTCGAATACACCTTTAGCCAGCCTCTTTTTCCCCAAAAAATAGCCGGTCCCTTTTTCCCCGAAAATGGAAATTCTTCTTCAGCCAGCCCCTTTTTTCCCGAAAATGGAAATTTGAATTAGAGGGAAATTTTAGCGGTATTGCAGTGGAATTCGAGCAAAACTCAGCAGAACTGAGTTAAATTTGAGCGGGAGTGAGCAAAATTCAAGCGGAATTTGAAGGAAATTTGAGCGGAAAAGGGGCGTAGCCCCCTTGGGCCCACTAGTTAAATGTAAAATGATATACTCGTAATAGAAGATATAAAGGTTTTCCAGATGAAAAACAAAAAATTAACAAGCTTGTCACACCATGAATTAAAGAATGAAGCCCAAATGGAAGGTCGAGTTATTGATGATTTTAAACAGATCATGGTCCTAATTTGTGGATCAAAATTAACTCGTTAGTCGAGCAGCCATTCACGCGCCGTACTTTCATGTGAGTATTAAAATTATGTAATTGTTTTTCATACTCATAGCGCCTACCTAATGCAAATCAACATTAGCAATTACATTTATTTACTTCGAATAAAGCAAAATATTTTCAACACATGAAATGAATTCGAAGAAAATTTCCGTAATCTGACGTCTAAAAAAATTATTAAGAAATTTCAATGAACTCCGACATTAGACCTGATTTTCAGTAACCTATAGAATATTCGCAATTTTAATATAGGTAATACTCGTTGCGTAATACCTTTTTTTTAAGATAACACAAACACTACTATATCGTTAATTATCACTAGTTATTTCAAAATCAGCTTATTAAAATCATTTTTCGAGTATAAGTACTCGTATACATCAGTAGAAAAAAGAGGGCAAAAAGGAATATTAACAACCAATATTTGAATCAGTACTGATGTTGAAAAGGAAATGCAATGAGTCAGAAAACAACTATCACTCTAAATGGCATTTGAATTGAAATGCATGCTTGTATGCTCAGTATTATCAGATGTAATTTTTCATTTCTAAAGACGCAGAAAAACTGCCCTTATAAAACAGTCGACAATAAGAGCCACTAGACCTGAACCAAGTTCATGTAAAACACTGTATAGAGGCTGACTGAAGCAGGAGAGCAAAACAAAAACAAGTTTAAAAAAAAAAAGCCTTTTGGAGAAGAAAGATTTAAATGTAACAAATTTCAATGTACGCAGAGTCCAAACAAATAAAAGTCGCAACAGAAAAAGAACTTTCTTTACGTAAGTTGTAAAATTCTAGGCACCGTATACCTAACTATATGTACTTCAAATTTTACAAACTCATATTTTGTACCTATCAGAGGAACCGAGTAATTGTATATTTTTACAGCATTACCAAATTGAATAAGAGGGTGATAAAATTTACCAGCAATTTTTTTCTTTTTTTCAATAAAAACATTAATAAAAATTTTACAAGCGTCGCAGGAAATCGTCTTCAACCAGCAGAATCAGTACATAGTAATACTAGGTGAAGTACCTACTTCGGGGTTTTAAATAATTTTACGAATTAACACGAGGCACTCGACATTCATCGTCGTCGATTTCACGATGAGTAATCGAGGAGGTAACACAAATAATAAATTTTCACTGCTAACCTCGAATTTTTTTCATGATCCGAGTCATGAGCTTCGATCAAATTCGTCATCTAACCACAAATGAAATAACATTGAAGGACTTCTAAATATTACACATGAAGTAGCAAATTAAAAACATTTTTACTAGAAAAAAGTTATATTAGGTGAATAAAAATTCAACAAAAAATTAACAATTTTATTTTGAGCATATAAGGAAAGACGTTGAACTTAACTATGAACAAAAAATTTCGATTAATTTTTCCTTCAGAATAGAAAAAAATTAAACAGTAGCACAGAACATTTGAATACCAACAACAGAGCTAGGTTTTCAATTTATTCATTTTCGAATAATGTTAAACCACACTTCGTCTGGGATTCCATAAATGAAAGTACCTGCAGTATATTATAGTATGGTCAGGAAAATCCAGCCCAACATATTAAGAGGTTATAAATTTCCAAGGACCGTAAATCGGGGTAATTCGGCACACTACCTATTTTTTTCCACTTTTATCAAACTTCAAAACTCTCTCCAGAAAATGACAAATTTTGACTGATACTGTTACTCCTGGGCAAGCTATATTTATTCTGCTGTTAACTGGAATCTTAGAATCTTATAATATATTTTTTTCTTTGGTAATAGAGTCTTCCGAAATTCTGTCACAGTACCCATTCAAAAATTTCAGTTCAGAGTTAAACCTCATAGCAGAATATAAATATAAGATGATATATCAGTTCTATGTCAAGTACAAGGATATAAGAAAAAATTATTCCGAACAAGAAAAACGAATATGTGTTTAGAAAAGGAAGAGTCAGTGACATGAAATAGTCCTATATGATTTCTAAACAGGGAAAGCTGGTACGGACCAATCTCACCTTCCTTAGTAGAGTAATAATACGATGTCATAAAAAGCTGGATAACCTTAGATAAAAAAATAACGAAAAATTATCAAGGTGGTCAGCTGCAGGTAACTGCTAGTAAAATGTGCAAAAAAAGAAAGAAAAAATTGAAAAAAAAAAAAAAACAATAGTAAAACAAACGCTAAAAATGAATGAATGCGAAAAGAGGTACGTGCTCTCGACTGACCCAGAGAATAAAAACCGGATTCACTCATACAGGAGCATGATTCATTCTCTTCATCACTTGAACTAGATTATGCAATGGCAGCCTTTACGTAGAGTTACAAAAATACAGACGAATAATAGAGATTCCTCTCACTGTCATAATACATGAGCAGGTCAGCAAACAGATAATGGACAGGATCAGAAATCTCTTCTTACCCAGGCATTAATCGTCCCTCTTAATATTTAAATACATCAAGTTTATGCATCAAATAATAATATGATAATTTAGATAAAATACGCGAGCATTTACCGCGCTTCAATTGAAGTCAAATTTTGTAATAATGTTTGATAAGCGATGCAATTTTTGCGCTATCCATTGAATTAGTCAAATATTACGTTTTAATTTTAATTTTTATGAGGTAGAGAGTTAATGAAAGTTTATTCAACCACATAGTGACTTTGCCTTGGACTTAATCTGTCATGCACTTTATTTTCACTAATAGTATTATGATGAAGAGGTATAAGTGCTTATATCTTTTTTAGAATATTTTCAATGAATGAAAATGTCTCGCATCATTTTTTTCACATAATCTGCACCTTAACATGTTTTTTTTCCCTTATCCTCATATATTTTCAGTGAAAAGAGTAAAATTCAGAAAAAAATACCTACCTTTGCTAAAAGGTTGAAAAAAGATTCATTTAGATAGAAACAACAGCATGCTTTCTCCCACCTGTAGGTCCATTTAATCGGTGTAAAAGATTTTTAGGGACGTAACTTGAAAGGGGTCGTTTATACTAGTGGCGCCTTTACGGTTTAACGAACCTCATGATTGAGCCATGAAATAAAGGAAAAAATGGAGACTCGGTGGAGTTGTTTCATGTTAGTTACCTTAGTGACCGCCTTCGACATAATGGGATAATACGTTTTCATTTTATTGCTGTCTGCAGCAATCGTACTAAAATTACAGACAAAAATTAGATAACTGACATAACTGTTATAATATTAATAAAGAAAAAACAGTTGATATACCAAATGCTGGAAAAATAATATGACCTCTAAGCTGGTGCAGAGGATTAAAAAATGTTGGCGATCGGCTCAAAATAAATATGATCTCAATAACTGAAACGTATTCTTCAGTTCGAAAACTTTCAACTCAAATTAATTTTCTTTATCCTGGATTTAGAATAATCGAAAATTTAGAAGTCGATTTGCCAATAACGGACAAAATATCAATATTTTCCATCGCTCAGAGTAAAAGCAGGAAGGAAACCTAGAATTTGCCCCAAATTGCCACCGCAAAAATTGAAAGATTACATTTTTCATTTATTTACAAAATAAATTAATATTTTTTTATCAACGTGAATACATTTCCTTTTGTTTCTCGATAAAAACATAAACAGCAACTACCCAGAAAACAAGGATGTTGATAATGTGATTCTCTATTTTAATGACATAAATTGGTTGAAAGATATAAAACTAAATAGATACCGTTTTTACATTAGATACGAATAAATATAGTAGTATACCGCTTTTTCATTTTCAACAAAAGTGTGAAAAATGAATTTCTTGAATAAAATCAATATAAGTACATCGAACTATTCTACTCATCATGTTTTTTTTTTTATTTATTCTCGACTTCTGCTCTTATCGCATCGGCTAATTCGATTACTGTAATTACATTGACTTATTGCAAGAGAACACAACCCCAAATAATAGTACTGAGTAGGACGAGGTTTTAAAATGTAAAAGGGTTTTCGCTCAAATGGAAAAAAAAGTTTTTGGACTAGAGCATTTTCATAACTGGTCAATCAGTTTAGCAATTGTATGTTATTGTCAGTTTACATAAGAGTCAAAAACATGGCTCTACTTGTAATTTCTCTTTTATACTTGTTTAAACTCTTAACGAAGTGACACCCAGGTTATTCAGTGTCATTGTGGCACCCATGTATTTAAAATGTTAGTAAATGTCTTTGTGACCCACCGTAAGTAAATGCTATTGTGGCACCCATGTATGTAGATTAGTGAATGTCATTATAGCACCCTGAAGCGTTGCCAAAAATCTACCTTTCAGGGAGTCACAATGACATTTATTAATGCATATACATGGGTGCCACAATATCATTTACTTTCAGTGGGTCATAAAGACATTTACTCAAATAAATTTGTAGCCTAGCTAAGTAAAGGTGGCTCCAAACAAACCATAATGTGACGAAGTCACACTTCTAAGTACCTACATTGAAGTTAATTTAAAAATTTGAAAAATACATATAAGATCAGGTTCAGTTTTGATTCGCCTGATTTTATTTAAATTCCCATCTAGCCAGCCTGCGCAGTCACAAAAATTTTAATTCTCATTTAGTCAGCTTCCACAGTTTCAAAAATTTAATTTCTCATTTAGTCAGCCTCCACAGTTTCAAAAATTCAAATTCCCATTTAGCCCGCTTCCGCAGTCTTTAAAATTTAAATTACCATTTAGCCAGCCTCCGCAATCTCAAAAATTTTATTTTTCCATTTAGCCAGCCTCCTCGTCCTCAGTCTCGATAATGCAAATTCCATTTAGCCCTCTTCCGCAGTCTTTAAAATTTAAATTACCATTTAGCCAGCCTCCGCAATCTCAAAAATTTTATTTTTCCATTTAGCCAGCCTCCTCGTCCTCAGTCTCGATAATGCAAATTCCATTTAGCCAGCCTCTACAGTCTAAGAAATTTAAATTGCCACTTAGTCAGCCTCCACAGTCTCAAAAATTTTAATTCCCATTTAGCCAGCCTCCGCAGACTCAAAAATTCAAATTACCATTTAGCCCCCTTCCACAATATTTAAAATTTAAATTCCCATTTAACCAGCCTCCGCAATCTCAAAAATTTTATTTTCCAATTTAGCCAGCCTCCTCAGTCTTAAAAATATCAAGTGAGGTATTTAATAGAAGCTAAAAAAATTACTGAGTACAGAGTACAGACTATAAAGACTCATTCAAAAACTATATAATTAATCTGATCAGTGAAAAAAAAGCCAATATTTAACTAACCCTTTGCAAAATTTTATTTTGCATTGTTGTCATGTTTCGGGTGCCACATTGTATCTTATTATCAATGGGTCACAAAGACATTTACTTGCAGCTTATGTATGTTTGTATGTAACACTCTCGCACTCTGGTGGAACATACAGGGAACCCCCCAGTATGTAGGATGAGTTTGGATGTCAATGTGACACCTGGAGTAAAATGTGGATTTGCATCCCCCATGCCCCCTAGACCCCAAAACCACAAATTTTAGCTAAAAACGTTGTGGCACCCAAATTCGGGTGCCACAAGAACATCCAATAAGCAAATTGGGGGTCACAATGACACTTAACAAAAATATACAAGTATATTCAAACTAAAGTATCATAAAAAGTAATGAAGGCAGCATCAACGAGATAGAATTCATCAAAACTAGAGGAAAATAAACCTATTTCCTAGAAGTATGAATTATTAACTAGATGTGAACAAATTTTGTAGACACCCACTTCTATAAAAATAAAACCATTAAAACGCAGTTTGTAAACAAATAAAAAGTCGAAGAACTTTTCATTACTTACAGAAAAGACTTTATTTTCGGGACTTTCTCTCACCTTTAGGTGGTATTTACTTCACAACTCCCAGAGATCGTAAAGAAAATTATAACATGGTAAGGGATTGGGCTAAAAAAAAATATTTTATTTTATTACTTTGTTTTTCCAATTTTCGACCTTTTTCTTTTCTTAGCGTTATTTTCTCCCCATTGCAATGAAAAAAAATCTAACATAAGAAAAGTGCAATTACAGTAGGTGTCTCAGTTAGACCATTTCTTCACTCCAACAATACTTACATTTTGAGAAAATTCCACAGTATAATTATGTAAAATTTTACTTCTATTTCTCGACATCTAATCACCGAATAGGTACTATGTATAATTACTATGCTCACCCATTACACACCCACCTAATACGAATAAATTTGAATTGAAATAAAGATTTTAAAACAATTGCAATTTTTAAACAAATAAATCTTGTTTATTTTTATACAAAAATCAATAGATTCGATGAGAATCATCAAATGATGACGACAAATGTTTTGAATACCTGTGATTATGGATACTGAAATATTCAAGTCAAACAGAGCTAACTCCTTAAAATAAATCTTGCAGTGATACTCCCAGAATAGTAGGAATAATACCTATTATTGTTCCAAAAATTTCGCAAAGATTAAGGCATTTTTCATTCACTAGTGTTGAGTGTTTGATGAAATTTTCTTTTAAAGTATTAAAAGGCTAAATTAGAAGAATCGTTTTCTCATATACAACACACAAAACTTTGGTTAACTCAACTGTCAACATATAAAACTTCCTGATTCTTTCCTACTGCATATTGCTAATGCAGCGAAGATTAAGCCCGAAATTAGACACAATCTTCAAGGAAGAAATAATAATATAAATTAATTTTCAAGTCAACACACGCTAGAAAGCTTCCCGCGTATTTCAACTTTGGCAATGAAGAACCGCAAGTAAACCAACATCAACACATATATAAATAATTATTGTGAAACTTCTTCGCATCGAATAGGCGACATGCTCGTTTTTCAAGTAAAAAGTGAAATGTCGATCAAAGACAACGAAACGTCTTCAAGACTTTTTATCCGAATAAAGGCAGGAATTATACTTTCCACATCTTTTTCAAGATGTTACCACCGATTGAAATTATGTATTTTTTTTTCAGCCTAAAAAATTCCATTGTCTATATACTGCAGGTTAACAAGTGACTCATTGAGTAGAGAGGTGAATACTCAATAATTCTATCGTTTTTTCACCCCTTCCTCGTCCAAAAAATAGCTGATGATTTTGGCCCGTTTCTCTCCAAAGGTAATTATTTTAAACATAAAACGAGCTAAGCAAAAGAGCAAAAATACATTCTGGCAAATAAAATATTAATGTACTTATATACAATATAACAAAACACAATAAATATATAAGAAAAAAAATCATGTGAGAAAACCTATAGCTCTGGGTCTGCGCTGAAGTATCGACAAATATGGCCGTTAATGGCAAAATAAACGACTGGATGGGAAAAAAGTGAAAGACTCTACGTGCAAAGAATGTCAATTTGAACTTTTAAAATGCACGTTCACTGAATGATTGAATCAGAATTCGTAGAGACAGAAAACTAAGAATGATAAGTCGACACGAAACAAAACAATGCCAAATGTGCAAAGTACTCGTAGTTGGTACTAAACGAGTACATACCACATCATAAAGTTTCACACTTTTGAAGCAAATTCTGTCATCGCCCACCATAAAGGAAGACAGCAGCGAATCCAAAATTCATATAGGAGCGTGAGAAGTTGATTCTAAGATATTAGGGTGAACTCTCTCTGAGTCTCTGACCATTATATCAGTAACAAATCAAACATATAGCTCCCGAGTACGTCTGAAAGGACTAAATTCAATTACTTATCAGTTGTGATAGCAAAATTTTAAGCGAACATTATGTGATTTTACCGAGAGACTTGATTTTTAAAGCGATCTATCTTGATTTTTCAAATCTGTGCAGTGTGCATAAACGAATTATAGAAGACTATAATAAGAGCAAGCAATATTCACTTTTTCATATTTTTAGAGCTTACTACAATCCTATTATCAATGAATTCGCCTCAAGTTTAGAGTGACGTCAATTGGTTTTGTAAGAGCATATGGGGCTCATTATTTGATAAAATTGAAAAAAATCATTTGGAACTACACACACAAATATTGCTCATTCAATTTTATCGGTATTAGGAACGGATTTTTGACATCATACCCAGCACTAACTTTTAGCAGCAAAAATTCGGCGAAGTGTAAAGGGTAGTGAGTGGAATAAATACTTGATGACATATCCTGAAACCGCTGAAAGGCAGCAGCTGTGAATCATATTTGGGTGATATAGTATATGTAGTATTTACTCGTATTTTAGAGAAATGAAAAATTTCACGTTAACTTCACAAATACTCAACATTCCCCGAAGATGGGTTACCAATGCTATTCTGGATAGCATCCTTGGATTTGGATTCGAATCGTCGAAAATGGGATTGTAAAGAAAAGGAATTCCTGAAGCTATATAATATCTACCTACATCGACTGTAACAAGTGAGATTTTATTTTCACAGCGCTCATATTTTTTTTAATAACAACGAATGCCACAATTTACGTTTTTATAGATGCTTGTTCTTTCTTAACAAGCTCATAAAATTTTCTTTTTAGAAGTTCTTTTTTTCTTCTAAAGCAAAGAATAGGTTCAAAGAAACTGAAAATCGCGAGGGAGAGAAATTGTGAAACCGTTTATGGCTAGTTGTGGATAAGTGCACTGACGACGTGCTCCAGGTATATTTTCTCACAAACATGATTTTGATAGCACGCCACTTATAAAGTGAAAGGGAGAGCAGCCAAAAAATCAATAAAACTGAAGAATACTAAAATGATTTTAGATTACTAAAAAATGTCAGGGCATTTTTGAAAAATTTTTTAAAAAAGGAAAAAAATTCATAAAACATAATAAGGGACCTACAAAAACAGTAGAAAAAGCATAACCTCTAATCACCAGAAATGAGCGAGAATACTTTTGAAAAGAGTAGAAACAGCCGGAATTTTCAAATTCTCAAGTATATACGCGGCAAAGTAGTAGTGCTGGGGAAAGCATAAGTGCCCAGAAAGCGATGAATAATACCTATACAGTAGGTATTTTATTTTGAAAGCAATATCTTAATAAATCTTTGAACTCGGATTGCTCTGGTTCTCAGGGACAGAAATATTTTATGATTATATCAACTCCTTAACTGCATTTTCATTTTTCTCAAGTTTGATTTAATCGATACGAGTAATTGTTCCAATTCTCATGGAAGCCTTATTAATATCATCGATCCATCGAATACAACTTGAGATTAATAATAGACAATTCAATTTAGGTTTTGTGACAGACTGTGAAAGATGAATAGGTGTGAATACAAAATACAATTCTATGGCTGAGGGTCAGTGGTCTAAGTCGAAAATCGTAGTTTTGAGAGGAACGCAATTCAAGTTTTCAAAATACATATCTACTCGTATATCCGTTTCCTTTATTTCGAGTACTTAACTGGTCTTTATTTCAAGAATAATAAGTGATCATCTTAAAGCACCGAGCTCACAGGATGAAAGGGCAAAGAAAGCCATAATATGTGAAACAATCAAAATCTCCTTATCACTAAGTTTGGACTTGGATCATTCTGGTTCTCAGCCACAGAACTAATGCTAAGACCGTCGATTACACGTACGATTACACGTACAGATCCAGTCGACTGGTTTACTACTCACTCATTTCTCGGAAATTACAACAGAATAATTTGAATTAGAGAACAGACTCACCGGGCAATATGAGGACAGTGTGTAGTGCAATGGCGAACTGTTTCCATTTTGTTCTTCACGTTCATGCCGCAGCCTGGCTCTTTCTACGCGGGCCAAAGTTGGCGAATCCAAGATGGATGGTGAGGCCGACGACGAGGGTCCTCTTCGGTGATAGCCGTTCTCCATCAACATCATAGCGACAGTATCACCTCAAGCAACTAGAGGCCAATGTACTCGATTAAGCACAATTTCAGTTAGATAACGCGAATAGCAAAATTAGCGACGAATGAAGTTCATTCGGAAAAAAGTAGCAACGATGCAACGAGAAAATTATTTCAATTAAATAAACTTATAATAAAGTAGAACGAAAATATCAGGGTACAAATTGAGAAACTAAATCACTGAATTCGAGCAAGCGGTTAACAAAACGCTTTTGCAGAACTGTAATTTGTAAAAAACGAAAAAAACGTGCAAACTACAAACAACGACCGGCGAAGACAAGAATTGCAATTGACGAACAACGAAAGAACAGCAGCAACAACAAAAATGACACAACACCAGCGCACGATAACACCTCCAACATCGCACACGAAAACTCACGGACTGAATGAAATGAGAATGAGAAATGAAATGAATCTGAAAAATGAAAAAACTCATTTCTCGCCGGTGGCGAACGAGAAGCACGAGAAGCTGTAGGTGAGGGTGGGGGAATCGAAACGGATAGATTTTTAAAAGTTTTTATTATCTAATTTCATGGCTAATGAATGCCGAACGGAGAACAGGTAGACATTTTGATAATAGATAATAATGAGGAAATTTTATATTCGTAGGTCTTTCTTCAGAAAAAATGAAACTTTTTTTCAATATGTTGGTTCCTTTACTCCTGACAAGTACAAGTTACAAATTCCAGTTTTCGGGATAAAAACAATAGTTTTTGGAGATATAAATGTCTAAAGTTTTCTTTTTTCTATAAAATAGTACAGCAGTGAGGCGGTAATACTAATATTTTTGTCCAGGCTATTGGCTATAGCTTGGTTTACAATGGCCAATGGGAACTTGCTTTTATCTTCTGCTTAAATTGATAAACCCAACAGAGTGAAGAAAAAATGATTCATGAACGCAAAAACAAAAGGCAAACGCAAATTCCCTTTGTAAACCAAGCTTTGACATTAGAAGTACCAATACGACGCCACTCAAAATTTTGAGATGGACTTTTCAAAGGACCAATGACTTGAAAACCCCTGACTTGTGTCATACGACGCCACCTGCTCCTTTGAGTAATCGAGTAAAATCTGGTTTTTTCTAGTGTTAAAATGAGAGAAATTAATAAAATAAAATTTATTCAACCAGTATAGGGTAACGTGGGTAAAAAATTAGACCCTCACTTTTTTCCGCTGCGAATGATATGACATGTGTAAAAATTTATTCATTATGTCCATACAATTCAAAATTAGTGATATAATGATATTTACAGACGTGATTAATTACTCAATGACTACCATAACTTAGTTTTCTGGTGTATATCTCAAAAATTTTTTTCCTCCCAAATAATCAATGTTACATCCCTCTCCAAAAAATTTTTTTTTTATATATTGCCCCAAATTTTGGTGTGTTGCTCAAGCAGCCGAGCAATACACAATTTGCCGCTCCTGACGTTCATTCATTCGAGTACTCAGTCAAGTGCTTTTACTTTCTTATTTGGGACAGACTGTAAACATAGTATGTTCTTTCACAAAGAATACTTTTATTTTTAGTATTTTTCAATGTAAGCTAATTTCATTGTGAACGACAACGACTCGTTCAAGTCACAAGAAAATTAATTTATCGTAAAATGCCAACTTTAATGCCAAATGAAAAATTTTCATGAGTGCCTTTCACAATGTGCCTAGACAACTTCTAATGCATTTATGTGCTTCGACTATCTAAAGCATGTTAATAAGGTACTCGAACTGGTTTATTTTAACGAAATACGAGTACTTTTACTGGGGTCATTTTTGATTTCCCTATCCATTTGTTTGATTAAAAAAATATTCTATCGACCGCGTTCGGCGATGGCGAAATTTATGCCTAATTTATTTGAGTTTTGCACTCAAGTTTTTGCACTCTTCTATATAGTTGTGCTTCAGGTATCAATGGGGAAGTTGATATTTTCCACTGAACCAATTAGCCCGAACAACCCATAAATTAAAAGAGAAATGAAATTTGATAAAATACTGCTGTGATTCGAAGAAAAAATTTCGTGAGTAATATAAGGACAAAGAATCTCCATGGAAGTGGACATGAAATATCAATAAAATTTAGCAAGACAGGTATCGATATCTATCTGAATTCCTCCGCATAAGATCTGTTTCATTTTTCGAGACACAGCTGTTCGCGAAGCAAAGCTGGTAAAACAAAACAAAACTTGGTATTTCGTTTTGGTAATCTGTTCTGATTTCTGCAGCATTCTTGTTCTGTTCAAGTTTTTACGTTTGGTTTTAATAATGGTTTACGAAGTTGTGAAATGCAGATGTGGAAATTATCCTGAATTAAACATTCCGTACGCTTCAGCTTCAGCAGTTCGGCGAATAGTATACTCTACAGTTCAGTGAATTAGGAATTCGTAATTTATTTCTCGACCATGGAAGTCTGCTTTCTGAGTAACCAGCCACATTTTCCTAAACAAAATGAAGACAGTATTGATACAATACAGTTTTTAGAAGCTGCCAGAGGACTTGTGTGGTTAGTTGGTAAGTTTAGTTGATAAACTATTCATCAAGATACCACGCAGTAATCTCGAGAATTTGATTATTTTTTGAGTTCTACTTTCATGATAAATCTGATTTTCATACAATCTTAAATCTTTGCTACTTCTCATTTTCAACTAGTCTTTTTTCATGTAACGGTTTCACGCATAATATGAAATAAATATTATATTTTGTTATCATTTGGTGTATATCTTTTCAGAACGATTCGGAGTTATATTTGAACCAGTAAAGAAGGATTTAAATCAAAATATTGAGGTGACTATTCAGTTCTTTGATCTTATCTATTCGAACGAATTGAAGAAAATATCATATGAATTTTACTAATGTTATTTTCATCGATACATGCCACGTATTAATTCGTGTTGCATATCTCTCTTTACAGAAATTGCACCAGAAATATGAACAGAATACTGATGTTCATCGATGTTTGTTGAGGATGGTTCTGTACGAATATCGTAGTGGAGAAACGTGTGCTACAAGTTCTTTGTTATGGCTTCGAAGGTAGTTTATCGCACATTCAAAGTTCATAAATATTGATATATTTTCTTAGTTTGAATTTGCTAGTACCTGATTGCTACTAATAGGTACTTTTTATAGCAATTGAAGTGATATTCTGCGTTTTCCAGAAATAGTTGAGTGGTTTGCAGTGGTGATTTGCTTTCGTTATTTGCTTTTTCTTTGCACTTCAATAAATACCCTGAAATACCTTGGGAGCAAAAGTATTTATTGTTGAAACATAGTTGGACGTTATTGATTTACCGTCAAAACAAATTCCCTTTGTTAACTAAACTCTTCTGAAAAAGCAAAAATAATCAGTTATTATAACATGTATTTATCCAGATGTCCAAAAAATAGAAGTTCATTATAATTTAAAAATTATTCCTTAAAATCCCGTTATCTTTCATTCTTATTGTTTAGTATTATAAACAAATTAATTATGGAATAAAAAAAGCTGATGATAATTAGCAGATGACCTAAATAAAAATTTTTATTAATTTTCTTTTTCAAGACTTAACTAATTCCTGGTTGAGATTAATTTATTTATACCGTAGCTACATCTTATCAAAGTCTACTTTTTTTCATCTTCAATGGCAATATTTCGATAGTCTTAGTATTTGACCTTCCTATTGAAACAGGCTCATTCGATTATTGCGCCTTCCAATATAACACATTACTCCGTATATCCAAGAATCAACTTCTGAGCACAGATTTTTTACAAGACATCATTGCAAGACAGTAATTAGAAAATTTTCAAAGAACGTTCTTAAGAAGAAAGAAATCAACAATATTTACTTTTTTGCTTTAGTTGAAAAACTAGGATGAATTAATTTTTTTACAAATCGTATCCGCCCAATAATTTTTCGGCCAAACTACAAGTAAAAAATGCCAACTGTCTTCTTTTTTTGCTCAGCATTTTGTATCATTTTTTTCGTTCCTTCAAAAGCTATCAATAAACTTAATCACTTTCAAGCGATTTCTCTGTGTTAATCTGTTTTCAGAGGTCTGAAGTTGATGGCTGAGTTTTTATCCGGATTTTTAGAAAATGAGAAAAAAGAAGTTCCTAATGAAAATTTGAAGAGTTTACTTCGGAAAGCTTATGAAAATTCATTGAAGCCTCATCATAATTTAATAGTGCGATGTTTATTTAAAGTGAGTACGAGTAAATATCCACTATTTGTTACACATGTCGATGTGAATATTTCAGACTGAATTTACCACTTAGCTAATAATTTATTCAATCGATTGAATGTCCTCAAGACTGAAAAACTAGTTTCTGATGATATATTTTAAAGTTTCCGATTTCATGGTTGAATTTCTCCGAAAAATAATCTAATAAAAACTTTGGCTAAAATATTTTTGAAAGTAATTATTGCAAAAATTTGTTTAAAATAATGAATTAAAATTTAATGCCTGTCATTTCTACTCCCAATTCTCTGTTTGAAGATTACTATTTTATGTAGGTGGTCGTAACAAAAATGAAGAATAGCTTTGAGAGTTCAGTTTAACTTGTTTGTGTTTTATCATCAGGAAAAACTCATCGTTTTTCAGTGAAAATTTTCAAATATGACTGTTAATTATTTTCCTTTAGTTACATCAGGGACGCATTTTATTTGCCAAACTGATTCATTTTATACTTCAGTGTACACATGAAATATGGGAGCACAAAGCTACGTGAATGTATTTTATTTTTCATCCACTCTGTTTGATTCTACAAGAAATAAAGATGTTGACACATCAAAAAAAGAGCTGAAACCATAAATACTTATTTCTTTGTTTGGGGATCTATGAACTTCTTGAAAATATTCAAGTTATTCATTAAGAAAAATAATTAATTTCTCTCTGATTTATTAATGTGATTAACTTTTAATTTACGTTTTTCTGTAATCATTCATTCAATTTGTCTTCAAAATATGTACAGATGCTGTGTACCAGTTGTCCTACCCGAACAGACCTTTTAAATATTCTTGGCTACGATCATATCCAAGATGAGGAATTGTTTCTGTCGATGTTAAATCAGTATCTAATTAATTTAGAATCTAATTTGAATACGTTATCAATATTTTGTAAATCAAACAATATAATACCGTATCATTAGACTAGAAAAATCGGTTAAAATTCTTCGAATTACGCACAACTTGGCAGAAAAAATTTCCTCAAGCCCAGTGTCTTCACTTTTCGTATTTTAAAAATTGTTTCTTCCTGCGGATATATTTTTGTGAAAATTTATTTTATATTCTTGTGATTAATTTTATAAGTACCAATGAGCGATAGATATTACCCACTAAATTCATTTTGGTGATTTTTGTTCATGGTTGAAATCAATCAATAATGTGTCTCAGTTATTTAATTTATGGATAAGGGACCTAAAATCAATTAATGTGATTATTCTACGACAATCATTTTTTTCTTCATTCGTTGTAATTCATTTTTTCTTTTGAATGTATTCAAATTCTGTTTAAATAATAAAATAAGTGTTTACTTTAATAATTTCTCTTCTATAATTCTGTAGCACTGGACAATTCTGTCAGTCTTAAATTATTATTGATGAATTTTTACATCTATTTTTAGTCACATAAGAATTTGAATTAGCATTGATCAAAATAAGAAGTTCGACAGAACAATAGTAGAAAAGAGAACGTTATAATTATCAGTCATAATCGTACGTACAACAGGTAAGATTGAATTGTACAGAGAGAATACTGAATCTCGACAAGTACGTTCATATCCATAAATTATAGATGAATATGAATAATGTTTTTATTCAGCTTTCTCGCATGCTCTATTATGGCGAAGAATTTTTGAAAAAAAACTTAATCAGTGTTCGGCTATATGTTCACAGAAAAAACATGTCTAGGTTCTTGAAATATATGATCGAGTTCCATCATAAATGGATCATTTCATGGCCGTGAAATTATCTTAAATTTTCAACACTTGAAGAAATAAAATCGAAGCCAGTGCAGTAGACGGATATGACCTGCGTTGTGGTTGTGGTTTGAATGCAAAGTCTTTACGCCGCTAATTCTACCGTTAATTCCAGGAAGAATAAGTGTATGTACAACAATTTGAGGAAACGTAACAAGGTAACCTCTTAAAAGTCCCAGGGAAAATAATGGTAAAAACACTGCTAATATGAGTGTAAAAAAGTGGAAAAAAGATAATACCTATTATAAATTATTTGTGATTGCTTTAAAGATCAAAAATACAGTAGAACCTGCATGATATAGTAAAGAAAGTGATATTTTACTTTCTGTAAGTTTGTGCATGCGACCCATACGATACTAAATAAAATTTAGATAGAAAACAAAATAATAGCACAGGTAATCAATGTTACGCATGAGACAAAAAATTATATCTACAGTGAATACTAGCATAGCTCATGATGGCTTATAGGATAGTCTGAATAACAAAAACTTTTAATATATTTGAAAAATCGGAAACCTTTTCGAAGAAATTTTAGCTCATTTTATGTCATTGAGATTCATTTTTCTGTTGGTAAGGTTTAGCATGTGTATACCTTATAATGGGAGGAAACTAAATAGTGATGAATAGAAACGACCTAAAATGACAGGCTGTACCATAGATACCTATACGTGAAGAAAAGAGAAAGTAAAAAAAAAAATTGCTTCTACAATAATTATTTTATTGGCTTCAACCTTCAACCATAAGTACATCAGTACCACTTTGCCAAATTACATGAAACCGATTAATTGATTTGGCAACGTATCAATTAATTGCAAGTTTTTTTTTTGAATTTCAGTTCTCAGCATGTTGCTCGCTGAGCTAAAGTTCAGCAGATACAATGTCTATGTGATAAGTTATTGCGCCTAAATGTACGAATAAATTCCCAATTTCGCATTTTGAGATGACATTTTCACATTTAGAAGAGGAAAAAAACATTATTCGTGCGATCAAAGAAACCACTTTTCAATGATAGCCTCTTTTTTTTTTATTTTAACTGTTTTTTCACGAACTAATTCATTTCACTTACCTACATCTGAATAAGAATAACCATTTTTATTACTGAAATTACTGCGCCAAATTATTGCACTTCATTCGTGCGTCAACTGGTTCAGAAAAAATCACTGCCATCGCTGTACTCAAACAAGTATAATTTATGATGAGTTTCATTATTTTGACAATATTTCAAGAGGATAAAAAATTTGTAAAATACACCGTGTAAAAGAGAATTATCAAGAATGATTTTCAAAAATAAAAAATAAAAAAAACCTGGTATTCGAATAATGGAGGATAATAAGGTGCTCCCCGAAATTAACATTTCCAATCAAAATTCCAATTTAAGATTGATCCGAAATTCATGAAATCTTAAGGGGATGCGAAAAATGGCTGACTAGTGACTTGAATAAATTCATAAGACCTCATAGTCCGCTGATACAAGGCTAAGGGAAGATGATGAACTTGAATACGGCGATCAAAACCATTTAAGGAAAGCGACATAATTACACGACTTCCAAAAAACTGTATGCCACACATCTAGTATTGAACGGTGTGTACACATTGATATAGTTTTTTTTTTTTTTTTGTAAATACTTACGTGTACCTATCTACGTATTTTGGAATACCTATGTAAAAAATTAAAGACTGTCACTTGTACAACGAGGGGAAAAAAAACTTGATTTCCTAATTTAGTCATGTGGTTAACAAGTTCTAAGAAAGTGATCTCAAATTATTTAAGATGGACACGCAAATTACAACTGAATTTATTATTGCCGCATGTCAATGAGATCAGAAGCTCGTGACATTTTGTTAATTTATCGTGCGTCAAAAAAACATGTCATTCGTTTAAAATATTCATAAAAAGATGTAGGAATGAATGAATGTACAATTTAAATGAGATCTTAGAAGTGGAAATAATAATTAATTGTAGGAAATTTACATGGTCATTAATGAAAATGTTTGAATTTCCATTAAACAATCATGCAGGTAGATATTGTTACAACATCGAAAATCAATAAAAATACTTTAAAATTTTCAACTTAGGTAAGGAAGATCAAAAAATATTTAAAATTTTCCAAAAAAAAATTATCCAACAAATCCATTCTTTTTGACTTCTTCAAAGAAAACTCTTAGCTTTTCGATGTAAGATTTTTGCTACAGTATTAGCGATTCATCCTGGAGTTTAAAAAAAAAAAACAGATCAGAACACTAGAAGGACCAGGTGTAACTCGATTACTCAAAGGACCAGGTGGTGTCATATATGACACAAGTCAGGGTTTCTTGAAATATTGTAGTATCATATTTTGCAATTTTCAAAGATTTCTAGGGATTTTAATGAACTTTTTGGCAACACTGCTGGCAACGTGGTGCGCTGCCTCAGAGGGCTCAGGGCCGGGGGTACAATCATCACTTAACCTTTCCCTCAACGAAACCAAACTTAAATTCAGAACCAAGGTTTGGGCACAAGTAAGGTGTACATACAGAAATGTCAAGTGGCGCGGCTAAACCCAAAAAAACAGCTGACGAAGCAACAAAATAGTGAAAATTCTGATTATTCGCATCTGTGGTTGTCTATTTTGTATCGTGCGCAATCACATAGAACCCACACTACCGGCGCAAAATCCAGATACAACGATAAAAAAACTGAACTTTGCAGTGTACAGTTTACCCAACCTGTGCGAATACAATAGAATTCCTCTAGGTTTTTAGCTAAACTTGCGTTAAGCCTCCAATGGCCTCGGCTCGACTTGAACCGCCTTTAAGTCTCCCTCAACTTTTTAAATCGCATTGTACACCCTAATTTTTCACGTTCAACCTAGTTTTTGTTTGAGCCCCACTTAAGCTCTGATTGTACACTCGGCCCTCAGACGCATAATCTGTGCCCTGTGCCCGCGCTTTGTCGTTTGCAATGTTACCTTTTATCGAACGAAAAATGTCACATTTTGAGAACTTATGACACCACCTGGTCCTTTGAGTACTGTCTCCCGAAATTTTTTGTGGTGTCATACATGTGTTACGGTTAATGTGTGTAATTGGTGATTCTATAGAATAACCGGCGATTCTATAGAATCACCAGTAACACTGTTTTAAGTTCGGTGAATGTATGAAATTTCATACATTCACTGGTGATTCTATAGAATAACCTAGGGTGGTTGGTGAATGTATAAAAAAATACCAAAAAATGCATTTTAAGATAGCATATTATTACAAAATTAACACAAACTTACTCACAGTTTGGACAATTGGTAAAACTTTGAGAAAATGTATTATGCCTTTACCAGCCAGTCTGGTGAAAAGCCTTGGGAATTGAGGAGAGAGGGTGATTCGTAATGCCATTTCATGTTTGGTCTTCAAAGTCTGTATAGATAGATCTGATTCTCTACCAATAAACACACAAAATGATACTCAGTTGTAAGACTGGTCTGCTCATCTTTTAAGACAGGTATTACCATGAAAATGTCCCGACTACATACATTCCCCAAGACATTCAGGCGATTCTATAGAATAACCGGTCAATGTGTGAAATTTTTCTTCATTTCATACATTCACCAAAACGCTAGGCGATTCTGTAGAATTACCGGATTATACACATTAACCGTAACATATGCACTACCTGGTCCTTCTAGGGTTAAATTAGATGGTCTCGTAACTCAATGCTACAATTGGATTCAATGTAATGTATAAGTTTCCCCACAAACTAACAAAAAAGATAGAAATTAAATAGGTACCAGTGTTTTCAGAAATTCCAATGAATTACTTGTTGAGTTTTTAGAGAAATTCTAGTCAACTTTTTTAATGTTTTTAGAAATTTTAGTGAATTTTTTAAGCGTTTTTAGAGATTCTAGTTTCTATATAAATCTTTCACCATCATCTGATTCTAGGTTGGGCAGTTTTGAAGACGGCTCAAATCTAAGTACCTACTTAAATAAAGGCGTAAAAAAAAACGGAAAAAAAAATTTAAAAAAGATATTGAATGAATGAAATGACCAGCAAAAATTTAACTTAAAATGCAAACAGAGACCAAAAAAGAAAGAAAAAACGCTGAACAACTCTCAAGTTGTAAGGTAGTCTAAGCTGCTTTCACGGATATGAGCACTAATTATGGAGATGTGATTTGTGTTCGCTGTCAGTTGTGCCATGATCAAAATTAACTAGACGAGGTCGGATCTGAACACATGGTTAGAAACAAAACAAACAACCTTGTTGCAAATTTTTTGTAGCACGCTTGCATTTCAACCAGATTGTTCGAGAGTAGATTTTTTTGTTCAGTGGCTGAGCCATTTCAAATATTTTCTATCCATTCACAGTTTTTAAAAATGAAAAATTTTTAGGAAATGGTTTCTCCCGCAGTAGATACAGTCTTTATAAAATGCTCTGTGCTCACAATAAAAGTTCCGTCATCAAAACAATTTTCTGAAAAACCATTAGCAACGTTGGCTTTGACTAAATAATCATCGTCTCGGTAAAACTTTCAACAACAAAAAAAAATCAAAAAATATTTGTTTCGAAAGAGAAATCATGAAAATGACATAAATAATGGCTGTACTCCTTTTCAGCCCTGACATGGTTACTATAACAATGACGATTTGAAATTTTAAAGCCGCCAGTATACGCAGCTACGTAAAAGTACCCAATTAAGAGGAACCATTGATAAAGAGCCTTAAAAATTCAGAATAGTAAAATGTTAATTCTCTATTTCAAATTCTCTTTCAATCCATTCAGGTGTAAAGCATGCGAAACATAAAAAATTTTATTATTCGTAATTTCATTAAAACTCTCTTCTACCGCGCTCTATTTCAAAAACGTGATAAAGAAACCACTGCCAAAAAATTTACCTGCACTTAAATTTTCGCATCCAAATTGACTTATTAACGTTTTAGAATGGACTGCATTCAGGTGTAAACAAACAAGATTAAAGACGTATCTTCCACTTTGAACCAATGGAGTTTGGCAATTTACCATTTTAAAAGAGAAAAAATTCTGAGAAAACTTCGGTTACCAGTAGTAGCTGTCTGGGATGCTGAAAAATTAATTGAGTTTTTAGAAGGATATACAGGTAATCTGAGCTTTTTTTTATTAATGTGATAACATTTTTATTTTTTTTTGGTCATCATCTTCTGTCATACTTATCTGCTCTAGAACTAAACGATTATAGTTACAATGAACGCTATAAAAATGTAGCGATGAGATTGTTCCATTTATTTGTTGGGAGATGGAGTGATTACGGGAGAGGTGGAAGTGAAATTATTGAAGGTTTTAATTCAAGAAAGGAGAGTAACGCCTTCATTCTTTCATATTAAACTTAATGACCAATGTGAACCATTATTTGCAAACATTCATCAAATTCGAAAACCAATAGGTACCCATAAAAACATAATATGGGCCTCATAATTATACATTATTACGCGGCAACAGTATCTGCATTCTACACCACCTCTGTTTTATATATGATGTCAACTTTTGCATATCAGTTCAAGTGATGAAGAGGTAAAAACGCAGACATTGACGTACTGATGGATATATTCTCCAAAAACGAACCTTAAAATTTTTTCAAATATGAAATCATAAGGTATCTTGTTAGATTATAATCACTCATTCATTTGATTTTAATTTCTATCAAACCAGCAGGAAAAGCCTTGAAGAAGTTTACTATTGGAGTAGCACCTTTTAAAACTAGTTTCCGCCTATTCCTACATTTTTGACACTGATAATACAAAGGTCTGCTCTATAATAAGAATACTGAAGGTGAAGAATTCCCACTGCCATGAACATACAAACATTTTTTAAACTTAATATAAAATACGGAAATTAATACTTTTTCGGAAGAATATACATTATTATCCTCGATAAATCAAACCAAATTAAGTGATTCCATAGCACGTGAGAATTGTCATGGTTGGGAGAATACAGTGCAGGTGGCGATAAGAAAAGAAAAAAATAGTTTTAAACCCTTGCTAACTACATATTTCTCGTGAGCGTTTATTGTGAAAGACCCTGTATGTACAAGTACAATCAAAAAACATGAAAACACGATTTTCTCTTCTGTTTTTTTTTTTTTTTGCTGTTTCTCAAAAAGTTGTTGGCCGACTTACAAGATAGGTCACCATAGATCACATCACAGTACCAACATCCAGAGAAGCTGTTTCGGCTACCATATACCATCTAGGGTAAAGTTTCCAAATATACCCCGTAAACTCCCAATTATCAAAAAAAAAACTCTTCGCGTGGTGCGAGTTTATGGCATCTGTTCTGGTCGCCATAAACCAGCCGGATGCCATAATTGAAAGTAACGCCGTCGTAACAGTAATCGAGTAAACTTGAAAACATTTTTATGGAGCTAAGATAAAAAGTTTATACAATTTGCCCTCAAAATTTAAGCCTCTAATTTTGAAACTCACATATTATCAGGATGAAAAAGAGTGCAATTTGCACTCACTTCAATGGCAAGATGTTGTAGCTCGGTGCGAAGCCTTATTTATCCACGGGCCGGGAGAGGGGTGGTATTTTAATCAGACCTCATGAACAAGCCCCGGGGTACCAAAATTTCAGATACTATACGCAATGTGCATAGTATTCACATTTATGGGGAATCCGGCCCTGAATGCAAATAATATTGTACTTTTTATGTATCGCACATTTCCCATTCATAGGATCAAAATCCTGCCAGCGTGTAGTAATTACTCCTTCCCCCATTTTCGGAGGGGACAAATTAAAGTACTTAAACAGAGAAAACCTCGAGTGGGCGTGCAAATTGCACATTTTACCCAAAGCCAATTACAATACACAGTAGCCATTCGAGCAACAACCTTGACAAGCAGCGCTCATATGCGTACTCTGTCGAGTATACTCCACGTTATATGGGTATTGTTTTCGTCTTTTGTCAGTGCTTCAGTGTATTGGTGCTCACCTACTATAAAGGCAGGTAATTGTCTCAAAAGTTCGTCGTACGCAGTAAACTACTTTTTGCGAACGCGTGTACCGTGCTATGCGTATGAAAAATTAAGAATTGTAGGCCTATAGGCCACACATTCATTGTAAGCTCGGCTCGTCTATCATCGAATATCATTCATTGAGAGATGGCGAATACCTGCAGATACGATTTCACCTGTGAGAACAGGTACAACGTTTAGTAAAAGAGGTACCCACATATACGCGAGCACAAATGGAGAGGAGCGAGAGAGCTACAGAATGGCGAGACGATGGGGCAGAAGTAAAATCTTGTCGTCATCGCGTCTCTTCGTCTTGTCGATGGGACACCTGAGGACTCAGTCCAACAGCAGGCCCCGCCACCAGATAACGAAATCGTTCGGTCGTCTAGTTGAACGTTCGGTACGCAAGCGCGCTATTTTCCAAAAATTGCGCGATTTCCAAGACCCCGCGAGTGTGCGAATTCGAAAATTTTTCAATCATTTTTTCGGACCAATTTTTAAGACCAGAAAAAATTTATTTTCAAAGATAACTAAATTAAAAAAAAATTTTTTAGTTTTACAAATTTTTTATTTTTAAATTTTTTCGATCGCGTACCCTCTTTCAAAAATGCATAAATATTTTCCAAAACGGTACACCGTTTCGGCACTAGCCTTTTTGGGCTTCGTCGTCATGTTTTACCTGCGAACGAACTTGAGCATTGCGGTGGTGGCAATGACTGACGGTCGAAACCGGACCTTAGAAAACGAAACGTATTTCGAAGTAAGTCCATTTTTTCTTACACTACCTATACGTGCTGCACCGAGAAAAAAATACTTAATATTAGCGAACTGCGTAGAGTAAGGGAGGGTGAAAGCCCGCACTTGACTTTAGTAGCACTATATATAAGTATCTAAAATGATATGTGTTGCATATGGTGCTAGATAATTTTTTTTTTTTTTCAACAATCGTCCATTCTAATAGATCTTTAATAATAAAATGCTAAATTTTAAATGATTCCAAATAATTTTATGGAAATTAACGAGTCAGATAGTATAGAGTTGGTTTTTGCCTCAGGTGGTGGGACAAAAATCTTCTTTGGGTGGTGTAAAAACCGTAATTTGCAATATGCATTATCCAAAAATGACCAAAAATGTTTCAAAAGTTTTTACTTATGAATACTGAATGTATATAGAGATACCATCACATCTGTTGTGGTTTCAAATAGATTGAGGTTTACCTTGGTTTTCCTTCAAATTAGAAATTCGAACCAACTTGAACCATCAATTTATGAAAAAAATTAGTAAAATTAACCTTAATATTGTGAATGAACTGAACCGCCTACGTTAGAAGTGTATGAAATGAAATATGTATCAGTTTATGAACCCTAATATTGGATTTTAATCTTATCATCACTGATTTCATAGATAATTTCATTTGAGATCACATATTCTAGACTGAGATCTTCTCAAAACTGACTTTTTATTCATCCTCTAGTTGTGGTTAAAAGAGATTTTAATAACAGCAGCTGGTGGAGCTTTTATATTACACTTTCATTAAAATCTTCAGATAAACTATCCCTAATGATAAAATACGTAAATGTGCCAAAAAATATTATAGATACAGAAAATTTTATCTGAAAATAAATGACGATATACTCGAAATTTAATATTCCATAGGTAATAAATTGATACACTTCCACATCCCAAAATAAAACTCAACATCTATACCTATGCTTTTACCTCGCTATATTAGAGTCAAGGTTCAATCTTTCAAATAAATTTAATTTGGAAAAGTATTCGTGGTTTTTAAATATTTTCGACAAGATTAATAATCTTAACAATCATAATTTTTTCCTCTACAGAAATTATATCATATAATTTTTTATTTAGACGTAAGTAAAGCAATGTTTGCTACCTTGAACACAGTCAGGATTAACAAAATATGAATGTTCATAAGATTGCTGCGGAAATACTGGGGATTAACCCCGAAAATATTCATGTGATCATATCGTGCAACGAATTTGCACGCGATTTAAATCAACGACCTCAGAATGACATATCTTAGGGTCAGGAGCAAGGTTACTGAAAGAAGTTTTAAATTTCTTGGAAGAGTCGTACTCTTGACTTCTAATTAGTTTTAATACATTTGACTGGTTTAAGCCACTATTTGTTACGATCACATCATATTATCAGAATGAATTCTCACTGATCACAAAATATTCACAAGGGTTTCCCACCCAACTGGTTCTAATCACAGGTAACCGACTGTGCGGAACTGACAATCTTCACACACTAAACACTAATCTAGTAACAATTTCAATTTATTAAAATCAAAAGATTATTAGAATTTGAAAATTAAAACAAGTCTTCTACTAAAAATCATGAAAGAATTGGTCCCGTTATTTTCAAAATGACTCCAATTATTTGCCTAAATAGTGTAAAGAGAATGGAGCAGATAAAAAAAAGGAATTCAACAAGTTATCGATAATTGCTGTTTTCAAAAATTCACATCCATAGAAATTACTGGAAGCTCATAATTATTATAATTAATCAACCCAAAAGAAAATACTAAAAATTGGTTTTCCAAAGCTGCATAGTTTTTCATATCATGAAAAAAATTTCGAATTCTTTTTTCTTGTACGTACCACTTTGTGGTAAATTTTCTCACGAAAAACCAATTTATGATTCTTCGAAAAAAATTCTGTTGATAGATCTTGCCTTCCAAAACACATTTTCATGTTCTCGTTACTCAGCATTCATCAAACACTATTTTTTCTAGAGCTATACTTCAACTTATATAAAATTAGATCATATTCTATAAACGGTGCTAGGGATCTTTCTCCAGAGTAAGTTTTGAATTGTCTCGTTAATATTTTATTTTTTATGAAAATTGAAATTCGAATAAATACACTAAACGAATTTTTCAAGGAACCATGAATAGAACGGTAGGAATTTTTCGATTAAGATTACTTACTAAAAAATGAAGTCCTGTAGAGAAAATAAAGAAAAAGAGCAGTTTAAAAAATATTTTTTGTACAAAAAACAAAGCAGGTACCACTTTAAAACTAGCAAGTTCTTTAAATTTTTTTTCTCCAAAAACTGGTTGAATCTAAAAAAAATTGCCGAATAAAATGAAAAAATTGATATGAAAAAATTAGTTCGTATCAAATTATTTTCATTAATTCGAGTTATACAATTTTGGAAAAAACAAAATTGATGGGTGGATCTAGTGAGTAGCTTATCCATAAATATGTACAAACGAAAAAGGTACTTCACGAAAAAAAAAAAAAAATTTAAAGAAAACAAAATGCATTCTAAACGTACTAATAGGTAAGATACGTATTATTACTATTTTCTGAAAAGAATCTACGAGTTCTAACAATGCTGAAGACTAAAACTAAATTCAGAAACCTTGAAGCGAAACCAGGCCGAACATTTGAATTTCTAGTCATTTGAAAATAACCAGAAAAAATTATTAATATCTAAAAAACACGCAGACGCTAAATAAGCCGCTTAATTCAAAACAAAAAAAGAGTTTTGCAACTCTCAACATACGTTACAGACTATAATAATTAATGGTTTGAAAAATAAAATTAAAATATTGATCAAAAAACAATTTTCTGAAAACCTAGACCAAATTGAACATTTTTGGATAAGACGACTCTCACCAATATTACAGACTAATGCAGTGTTGAATCATGAAATTTGATATGAGTAGGTTGTCGGTACCTTCAATAATTTAACCATAAAATACAAATTCGATACAGTAATGTCATAAAAAATTGAAATTTTATGAACGAAAAATTTTTTTCAAAGATATAAATGTAGCCACAATGAATAAATGTTTCAACATTTCTGGTAATTTTGGACGGTTTATAAATAATTTGGATTCCAATACCCCATAGTTTATTTTTGTGTAAAAAAGCCATGACATTTTAAATGGTTTTTTTTTTTTCCAACTTCATAATACTTAATCAATGTATCGTAGGTAACCTAGTAAATAAAATAATAAAATCATTGATAAAACTAGATTTTACGGAAATAACTAAAATATTGTCCGTATACACTTCAATATAGTCTAAGCATGATGTACCTTGATTCCTTGAATAAAACCAATCTTTATAGTTTACGCGATAATTACAACTCCACTAACTGGCGATTAATGACTAAACTAGCAGTTTTCTAATAAACTGAACAAAATCCTTTTACAGGATGATGCGGGACATCACATAAAACAGCTTTTTTACAAAAAATAATAGTTATTTTGTCAAAAATGGTAATTTACGGTAACCAGTATTCAAAATTTAAGATCTGATAGATATCACAGTTCACGGTCAGATTTCATGAGCACCGCACCCTTAAATCCGGGACCGGGAAGAAGACAAATTGCAAAAAATCTACTAAAAAATAATTAGAAGGCCACAATTTACTGTCGCGTCTATTTAAACAATGAAATTCCTTTTAACTAAGATTCAATAAGGTGAAGAAAAAAGAAACGATCAATTCAATTCATCATCACTGTTTTCACCTCAATAGTAGAACAGCATTATGATAAATGTTGAAACATGAAATATCTTACAGATTATTTTGAATTTTGTGCTATTGAGAATAAAAAAATGTAATACGGGCACGAGATATCTGACACAGGATAGACTGTTGTTTTTCTCTACTTGTTCTTCCAAACACCGATTTTTCACGGTCCAATTTATTCTTTCATAACCGACACACGTATTTTTATTTTGAAATTTGAATTAAAATCATTTTTTTTTTCTCTTCTAATTTTTACCAACAGGAAGCCGAATTTGACTGGGATTCGAAAGAAACTGGAGTCATTCTAAGTTGCTTTTCATACGGATACTTTCTAGCTCCCGTAGGAGGTTTATTGGCTCACAAATTCGGAGGTGCTACTGTATTTGGATTGGGCATCCTGGTCACTGCTTTTTTCACTATCCTGTCGCCGATACTCTTCAGATTTAATTTCTACGTTTTCATAACAGCTCGTATACTGGAAGGAGCTCTTGAGGTAAATATTCACACTCTGATGCAAATTTATATTAAAAACTAAGCCAAAAGGCGCGAGGGCGGGGGAGTGCGAAAGAGAACCGAGAATTCAATCTGTTGATCGAAAACGGAAAAAAACGAACCAGGGCGAAATATGGAACTAATATTTCATCTGGATGTGAACAAATTTAATGTGAATTTTGATGTGAAGAATATAATTATTTCAGCCCGTCGGCGACAATTTCTACGAATTTTCTAGATAAGTATATACGACGATAAACTTTTCTCGCTCGAGCATAACTGAAATTCAAAAATACCTTACGGTAGGTACCTTATCTGAAAATGAAAAATTTGATTTCGAACAGATTATATATGTTTGCATGTAACTATTTTATCCAGTTGAGTACGTATTACTTAAACTTGAAATGTAAATTTTTCCTAATGGCGTCTCGGATTCAAAAGCATATTATAGTTTTTAGAGAAGCGAAAAAATTAATAAGTGTAAGGATTGTGGATTCTTTTTTTTTCATTTATTTCGAAGAAAACAAATTCGTCAAAATAAAAATGAAAAAAGTTGAATATTAATTTTTAGACTAAAAATATTTTAAAGCCGTGGAAAAACAATTTTATTCATGACTTTAAATTGGATTTAGTCCATGTAGCCTGCTAACTACTATATTAATGTAGTGTAACTTAATTTCGCTCGTTTTCGCAAAAAAATAAAAATAAATTGAATAAATATAAATCAGTAGGTAATTGAATGCTGGCGGGATTTTCCTTCGGTTTTAAGGGGGCTGGAAAGTGGAAAACGCGTAATTATCTCTAGATTTTTCCTGATACCAACTAAATTGATTCGCTATTCAATTTTGGAAAAAAGAAAGTAAAAATAGATACTTATACTAAAAACCAGTGGTACCAACTCATACCAAAAAAATTACTAGAGGCGATTGGCTTCAAGTGTGATTCACTTTCAACTTTCAACATCGCAGCGAAAAAAAATTTCTTTCATTTGAAATATATCATAATATTAGATGCTCAATTCTACTGCAAACTTCTTATATAATTTTATTCAATCTTGTTGGCATAATTAGGCCATTCAGATCATCACGTAACTCCAGATCAGTAATATCTACCGGCTAAATAAAATACTCGACGTAATCTTTCATGCCCTAAAATTACAGCTAGCTGTTTGTTATCTCTGAGATCTCTTGAAGACTTATGACAAATTGAAATTCGTTGGTAGCTATTTTATAATATCGGACTACAATTACACTTGATAATTTCATCACTGAAACAATCTCAAATAATTCTTTTGGTGAATTCGACTTATTTTTTCTGGTTTGTTTGGAATTTCTAAAATCATTTTTTCCAATAAATGAAAAGCCTACGAGCCATTATATTTTATCTTTTTTGATAAACTGTGACTTACGTATCCATAAGTCTACAATATAGCAAAGAATTTTGCAGTCGCTACATGAATTTTATTTTAAGGTACTCGTATATTTCACAGAGATAATCTCAAAAATAAGTATCAAATAAAGTGATTTCATTTTAATGAGGAAAATATTCTCAACATTTTCTTAATATTATCGATCATATCAACAATATAATACTTTTGTTTGATTTTCTTCCTTTTTTTTTTCCTTTAAAGCGAGGTCGAAATTTTGGAAAAGTATTTCCTTCAGAAGTCACTCACTCAGGGCCGGATTCCCCAAAAAGTGAATACGCACATTGCGTAGTATTTGAAATTTGGGGGCCCCCGGGATTGGTCGTCTAATTAAACGATAAAATAAGGCTTCATGGAGCCAAAATGGAGGCCCTGGGGCCCCTAAAATTACGAATATGCGTAGGCCCCGCCGAACGCTGAATCCGGCCCTGCACTCACTCCAGCTCTTTACACTTCTCTGGCTAGGTAAATATGTATATTTTTTTAGACCAACAAAAGCAAAAATTTTGTCAATTTTTTTTTAGTTTTATTCGAATGAATGTTCAAGTTCTTCACAAAAATTCTTCTCACAGAAAACCACGAACTAAAATTTTTGGCTTCTGTAAGTTCATTCAAATGAATTCAAGTTTGAATTATGGGTAAGATATTGACCTTCATTAAAATCGTCGATTGAAAAATTTGATTTAAAAATTTGATTTTCATTAGTTAGAGTGAGCAGCCCTTGTACAACATACCATCTTCACCCGATCGTCTTCTCGGGGGTCTGAGACGGCAGGCTTAAAATCTGTGGCAGTAAAAATAATAACCACAGCAGGTAACTTTTTGAAATAAACATAGCGTACTTAAATAGGAGTGGTAATTGAAGTCTTCAAGACAGGACAGAAATGTAGACAAACACCTGATTAATCGCCTGCAAAAGTATTTCGAGGTCATAACGACGTATTTGTTTGAAGTGAAATATATCAGCATCAAGAAACAACAACATTTTGCCAAGGGGGAAGAAAAGATAACAAAGTAAAAAAAAAGAAGAAGTCTCTCGCAAAGTGACATTTTTAAAATGATTTCGTTCCTTGAAAAAATTCTGCACAGACCACACCGTGCTAATGGATAAAATTTTTTGCACAATTTTAAATTAATAAGAAAATTATACTAAATCAACAGGCTATGAAAAAATTGAAATTTCAAACAAATTCGCGAGAAGTAAAGATAATTATAATCAAAACTTGTTACAAATCATCTGAACCATGGCACAGGTATGCGCATATTAAAAACGCTTACTCCAGTGAACAATAACAGATGGTGACGTTTCAAAAACCAACTTCTAGCTAAAAATATTCGCGAGAAAAACAGATTTTGATCCTCGTTTCTTAAATTAATTTGTTGTTTACCAGTAATGTCTTAATTTAGTTAATAAGTACACAAATTTGGGTAAAATTCCGCAAGAATTTGCTTCCTCATGACTGTCCCCCTCCTATCACACCGGCAACAGGCACTTGAGCGCACGACAATTTTTCACTTATATAATTATCACTCTGGATGAATTTATTCAGATATTGATAATTTTTTGTGATTCCTAAGGTCATTTAAGATGGTATTAACTGTTATTCAGGTACTTACTTAGTGTTAGGATTCTAAGTTATGCTCTAATTATTGAAACTAAAATTAATTATTTAACTATCAATTTTTTTCTTGAAAATAAATTGGTTGCATCACAATAACCATTATAAAACAAGCCAAAACGATTTTAAATATCGTTAATCACAAAAAAAATCATCGATACTCGTATACTCCACTAAGGTATAGTCCAATTATTTATGAACGGTAAAAAAATTTTCTTATATTTCCCACTCCCACGCCCAACGTGGTTTCATTTCATTAAAAAAAAATTTACTAGAGTTTCACTCCCCCCCCCCCCCCACACACACTAAAAAGGGAATGGTGTTTCAGAGCTCCCTTTATAGAAAATTATGGCAAAATTCGAATTTTTTAACTGATGGGGAGGGAGGGGTTAAAGCAAGGGAAGTCTTTTTTTAAAAGATCATTGATCATTATTTGTTTACATCCTCTCATAATGAAATATAAATCATTTTTTGATTCAATAAACAAAAATAGTGTTTTTAAGTTGGCTGAAGAGTAGGTCCAAACTCCAAACTCTCTCAAATCCCACAACCTATTTTCTAATCACTTTACCAGGTTTGTAATACATGGTAAGCTGAAAAATAAAATACATATTTCTATGCAATGCTGATTATCCAGTAAAATAATTTTATAATCAAACCCTTTGAGACATCATTTTTTTTTCAACCTAGAAGGCTGAAATGTTTATGAATTTTTTTTCTCCACAAAATGGTACCAGTTTGCAAGGTGGGAAGGTAAAAAATTCGAAACTTGAAAATAAGGAGCCCCCCCATACTGCACCCTTAAAGAAGGCAAGACCAACTCAGCAATATCCCCAATTTAAATGACAAATCCCAGAATTTTTCAAGCGGCTTATTATCGGTTTATTTTTGCTAATTTTTCCAGGCATTTTCAATGGCTGCCAGTGCCGAACTTTTTGCTCGCTGGTCACCACCTGAAGAGCGAGCTCGAATCATAACCTATTCGCATACGGGTATATTCCTGGGCACAGCCCTCAACTATCCCATATCCGGTTTCGTTGCACACCACTTCGGCTGGGAGTACATATTCTATGTGTCAGGTGAGGTAATATAATGTAGGTCTTTGCTTATGACGTAAGACGTAAGAATTGGCGCACGATATGAAAAACGAAAGATGAGCAGCTTACCTTTTCGAGGTTGAAAGTCGAGGTTTCTAGAGAACAGCGCGAGACTATAGCACACAATGGAGCGAATGGGTTAGAGGAGGTGGATGACGAGCTTTCACCAATCTGTACCCTTGTGACGAGATAGTATTTATTTTGTATTTTGTAATGCGCGCGTTTCTTTTCATTTAGACGACTGATTTATTTTTTCCAACAGGAGTCGTCACCATTTTCTGGTACATGTTCTGGTACATGATCGTCAGCAACGATCCCAGCCAAGACAAGAACATTACCACCGCTGAACAAATGTACCTAAAGGAGAAAATCACGTACATGGGAAATGAGAAAGTAATTATTGCACACATTCATCATCAATATAGTTTATATAGAGCCCAAATACTGAATTATTACTTTTAGCTTTATAAGGCTGTTCACATACAACTTGACAGCTGCATTCTATGTATGCAGAGATTCCTTCACTGTAGCTACTGCTATCTCTCTGTACTATGAAAATCAATTGTAGAGTATAAAATTTAATTTCAACCCAGCTAACCTAGTATGAGCATTAGGTATATAGTCAGATAATTTCCTGAAGAGTTCCTTCCATATACTTGAGTCAGTCCAATTCCATCATATTTTGTAAGGGTAACCCCTGTTATACCCGGCCCATCGAAATACTATTCCACGATTAATTGGTAAACCCTTGAAAGGTAACATATTTCATTAGTTCTGACTTCTTGAGGTGACAAAAATCAAATGTTTAAAATTGAGATTTTTGGCACCCATCAGTTTTTTTTTTTATTACTTATATGGAAGGGGGAAGGGGATTAAATTTAGATGAGAAAAGCCATGCATATGCTTCTGAAAGAGCGGCTAAAATTCTCTTTGGAAATAAATTCAAACGTTGAATTACGGGAAGAAATAAGATATGACCTTCACGCACTGCGTCATCGATTTGTGTCTAAATTACAATATGGCCATCGCATCGCAAGTATCTGATCAGTTACCACTTTGGCATCATCCAAGCAATAACAGATTTAGTCCAACATACACCCGAATTCAGATTTTCAATAGGTACGTCACATGCAACACTCATTTTTCATAATTGAAACAAATTACCAAGTCATTAAATTAAGAGACATTAGCTCTGACCTCAACTAATTTTTGGTGAAGAGTATATCGACTTTTCTAATCTATAAAATAATCAATCTCTGCTATCACTGACGATGAATGATCGGTGAAAAATGAAACCAAAAATCATTACCCAAAAATAAGGGTCATTTTCACTGTGAAGTCGGATCTGCAAAAAGCTGTGGTGTGAAAGCTTTAATCCATAAGAATTTCAGTCCGAAGGCGGACTGGGCCACTGAAGATTACAAGAAATGATAGTGCCGGCGCCTAGCATTATATAATACGTATTTAAAGATGGGTCAAATACGAGTATACTATATGAGAGAAAAAAAAGAATCAATCCTACTCCAAAGTTAAAAAATTCACACCAAGATCTCTACGGGAGGAGAAAATTTGAACACCTTGACAGAAAGGACGTTAAAATGCGAAGAAAAATCCATGCAACAGGAACTAACTTCTAATTGGTTTTCGTGTCAAAAATTTATAGCTCTACGCAGCCACTGGCACCAAAAACCGCTCCCACTTAAGAGCTCGCATCCTGTAGGAACTTTGAATCACTCCATTACCAAACCCTTAAAAACGACCTCGTAGATTTATGAGTTTTTTTTTGGCAACCTTCCAATAAAATCTAAGTTGTGTTCATTTTAATACAGATTCATAATTTTAAGTAAACATTAGATTTTCAATCAGTATTGGGCATTCTTCAGTTTTAGTAAAGAAATATTTTTTCAAAATTCGTGTTTTTAGAAATTAACAAAAAAGTAACTTGCGCTATTTTCAGCTGCAAAAATTAGTAACTTATCGAAGCAGGATCCGGAAATGAAATCAGTAATCGTATTGAAATATTTTGTTAATTTCTGCGAATTATACATTTGATATAGCAGCCAAAAAAAAAAGAAAAAAAAGGGTTGGATACGATTTATTAGCATAATATGGAATTTATTAATGCGAGATTCGCCGAAAGCCTTGAAGACTAATGCTACTAAATGTTTTTGGTTGGAGTAGAAATTCATCAAAAATTTTAATACATTTTTTATTTTGGTCGAAATCATTGCTGTCGTAGTTTTGCTATCGTAGGAAAGTAACGAAAAAAAAAAAGCTAAAAAGTTGTCGAGCTCAGAGGGAATAATTTGTTTATCGGTCGCACAAAAAAGACTTAGAAAAACGAATTTGGTAAGGGCCGGATATCTCTGAGTGGGAATGGACACAACTGAAATATAAACTCAAAAATTACTTAGGTATCCTGGGGTGACAAAAATTGCTGCATTCCTTTTTCGTTTTGTGCTTCGCCGAAAATATAAACCTTTTTAGATTAGAAATAAGCGGAAAAAATGTATTATGAATGATAAATTGACCGAGGGAAAAAAATGGAAAATTAATTTTCACATATCATTCAAGAATTTGAGAGCTTGCCGAATTTTCTAATCAGCATTATACATCCATTTGGACAAAATCAAGGCGGGTAGCAATAAATTAATTTAAATTAGGACGCCTACGAAAATTTTTCACTTTCAATTTATAGCTTCTGTAGGCCTAAGAATTGGTTACCACAGGATATGGCGAATTTATCTCGTAATTAAATTTCTAAACTCGTTGAAAATGAATTCAATTAGATACACAAAATAGGTACGATGTACGAAATTCAAGTTTCGACCACACAAATTATAGCTTCGTCATTTTTACTTTCACATTTTCAAAACATATCTACCTGTATTTTATAGGTATTCAGCAAAAACATAGAAATGGGTACCACACAATAATTTCAAGTTGGATATCCACTATTTACTTATCGAAAAAAAAAAAGTATTAAAGATTAATCAATGATCTAGAAAATGTAAAGAATTTCTAATTACATTCAATTAAAAATGTTTCGGTAGTTAGCCGCCAAAAAAAAAAAAAAACATTTTTTTACTCCAAATCAATTCTTCATATCTGATCATAAATGATAGAAAAACGCGAATCAAGATTTAATTTTTAGATAGTAAAGAAAATTATTTTGTACCTAAATCAAAGAATCCAATAATATTTGTAAAATCCTCCTCCTGCTTCAAAACTAGGTACCTAAAAAATTGGTTTGACCGAGATATTTCAGAGAACTGCAAAAATAATACTTTAATTTTCTTAATTATAAGATGTACTCAACAGGGGAAAGAAGGATTGAAAACAAAATTGACAACCATCAGATATACACATAATATCAAAAGTCCATTACCAAAGCGCATGCGCGAGTAGACTCATAAACGCACTGAAATGCATTTCGGCAATCTTGATGGCTAGTCTGATCTAGATCAGATCAATACCAAAAGCAGACCACACTGTTTCTATATTTTTCCATGTATGTAACAAATGTCTCATTTCGCAACTCTCTAAAATGCATCCCCTCCCCCTTCTCCTTGGGATCTTACGAACATTCATCGAGTCAAATCATCAAGAGTTTATCGCTCGGCATTAGAAAGTTCATCAAAGGGGGAATCTTCATACAGCAATTCAAATTTCAATTCTTAACTGGCACTTCCCTTAGACTTCGATATAAGTACATAGTTTTTTTTTTTCATGAAACATTTTGACGCCAATACTAACATTAGGTTTATCTTAATTTTTCTCATCTCTAGGCATTCTAAGGTTTCAAGTCACCCTTTTAATGAGACGAATATGAATATTATGAATTTCAATAAGGGGAAAAAATTGATAATTATTGAAAGAAAATTCATTTATCTAAATCCAATTATTTTACTCAAAACACTGTTCATAATATTTCAGATCTCTAGATAAAATAAGAGCTGGTTTGAAAGAATGTACGTTTAGATACCCAAAACATTTTTCCAAGGAGCACCAAGATTTTTGGACTAATGTCACCGTCTTTTTTTCTTTTTTTGATTTTTATTCTCATTTATTACTTCGTTATCTCTGAACTTATGAATAGTAAAATAGTACGGTGGTATTTACGAACATAATGGCTTATCCGAAAACTGATTTACAAAGCAATAATCTACAAAGAGGCGACAGTAAAACGTACCTCAGTGTTGTGATCAAGGTTTATACTTATCGGAATACTTGGGATAGGTCTTAAAATTGAATTTGCCGAGGAAACAAGGTTACTACCATTAATTACATACAAAATTCGTGAGACCAGATGAAAGATCAGTGGTAGTCTAACCTCAGAATAAAAATTAGTGAAAATAAAATTAGTTACTTAACTGAAAACTTACGTTTAAGGTACCTCCTAATCAAAAATCGATCAAATTCGAAGTGGTAGCGGAATCTTGCTCTTGTGAGTAGGAATATAGCATATCTCCCAGGTGAAGAAATAGGAGGTGACTATGCCGGTTTTTTGGCTACTTTTCAAATTTGACTAGTTGTACTTGAGCTATCGGTTGAAGATATTGGAGAACTAATGACGGTTTCATTTTGGGGAGATCTTTGCGAGTTAGAAAGACTATAAAAGAAAGATAGAAAAAAATTTCCAAGGTTTTTTATAGGGGTCCGAAAAATAGCCGGCAAAGTCACCCTCCCTTATGGTGACTGAGCCGGTCAAGAAATAAATAATTATAACTCCCTCTGAAATTGAGCCCAACCCTTAGAATTTGGTATATTGTCTTATGATACACTATTTTCTGACTAAATTTCAGTAAAATTGTTGCTGAAATTCAAACATATACAAGTTCTTTGTATGAATAGCTCCATACGTGTCTGATAACGTTTTTTATATCTGCTACATACATCCTTCAGTTTCAAATCTGACGGATGTATGATGAAACTTTGCTTAACCGATTTTATGATGCTTTATAGCGGAGCCCTCAGCCAGCTATTTCATACTTGTGCAAAAATTTGTTACATAAGCCGCACTTGCACTCGTATAGAGAAACTTGCTTTTCTCACTTGTGAAATGCACTGTTCTGTTGTTTTATCTGGGTTTAGATTAATTATAATCCTTTCGATTTGCTACCATACCTTCAAATTCTTTGTACTCGTATTTGAAATAAACGGGTGCTTTTTGAAAAAAATACTCCTATGTTCAAAATTCATTGGGAAATATTTTTGTATTAGGACTCGAGGCTAAATTCTTCTTATACTTTTTGAGTTACTGAGGTAAAACACTTGAAAATGCTTAATTTTTCAAAATTAGAATTATTTTAAAATTTCAATTATTGCAGCACTTCTATGGCACAAATGAGGTTCATTTTCATTTGATGGAAAACAAATTTTAAATCGACTCTGGACATAGTTTTTTAGTTGCATTGCTGAACAACACCGAAATTTTTACACATTCGAGCCTCCTTGGGGGGACGTACAGGGGTAGGAGAAGTGATTTTTAACCACATACTCTTTGGACCATCTCCAACACATTCCAGGCATATAACTTTTTATATTAATTTTTTTTCTTTCAATTTTTTTGACGAATTTTCCAGGGCTAATTATTTACTTTTTCTCAAAACTATGATAAAGTACAGTTATTCACTCATACAATATGAAAGTCTTTTGTTTCAAATAACAAATTCCACTTTCATTTGGAACACATTGTGTAAGTACTAAGTACGAACGTGAAATTGGCTATAACTCTCGCATTCCATCAATAAATAATCAAGAAGGTTAAATGATGGAAAAATGAGGTACTTTTAAGACATAGGTACAACCAAATTACACATATTAAATTCGTAAATTCGACTGCTGGTAATTAACAACTGGATTTACGATCACTTTTTACCGAGAAGACTGCAAGATTTTCAGTTTATCTTATAGGCCATCCTCATGTTTTGAAAGTTTTATCGGTATTGGCTGAAGGCCAAATCAACAAAATTTATCATCTCGCGTATTTTCTTTCTCCGCCTCAGGTATCCTGTTGGAAAAGTACACTTAGGAAGCCCCCCCCCCCCCGGTCACCTCTTTCTCATCCTGCTCAGAAAAAAAATTATAAAACAATAACCTATTCTTTTCCTTCGGTGATTGATTCTGCATTTAAAGTCGAACAAAGAAAATATCTAGCTATTTATTATGAAACTAAACATTTTCAACCAAAAAATTTCAAGATAATGTTGAATAAGATAAAAAATTTGCACCCTATAATTGATTTGTGGCTGAGTAAAAAAGGTGAAGAAATCTGGCATTTTTTAAGGTACCTAGTGTAGATAATAATCGCGATTATAATATGCAGCGGAAAAAAATGAACCGACGGTCGCACTTAATCTTTCAAGTAGTTGTTCCATTTTTTTTTTTTCACCCGAGATAAGTGAAAATAAAATTGATGAGGGCATTAAGGCAATGGAAATAATTTTTTTTAACTTCTTTACATACGCAAAACATTAACCAAACATTAGTAAATTTTTTTAGCAAGTTAAATTGCCAGGAACTTGTTTATGTAGATGTACGTTTTAATTGCAACATCGGTCTAGTTTCTTTGATCTACTTCGATCAAGATAATCGCAAATTGTAGTTATACCTTGTTATTAAATACATGGAAGGGAAGGGATTGAAAAACAGGGGCGTAACTAGGCATAAACATTTCTGAGTAAACTCATGTTTACCACAGAAGTCGCGGCAGTCAATGTCTAAGCGAAAGGGCGAGAGCCAAAGCATAAAGCCATAAAATCAAAATGTATTGTAAATGATTTAGTGTCGGAGGAGAAAAGAAAAACTTAAAACTTCATAGCAAACAGAGAAGGTATAAGAAAATTTCATTCTTAGAAACAAATTAGGACACAGAATTTACGCACCAAATGATTTCAAATGTTCGGCAATACACTCGCAAAGGAGTTCTCCAGGGGACTCGTTTGATGGAATTTCAAACTTTTGCTTCAAATGAATTCTAGGGGGCTGTAAAAATAAACGTTTTTCGGAAAATACATAACTAATAAAAAAAATAAAAAATAAAAATTCTGCCAAACGAACATTCTGGGGACATCCTTTGAGAGCTGATTAGCGAAAATTTCAGATTAGTTGGTGCATAATTGAGCCCCTAAAGTGTATTCTCGTAAGGACATTTTTCACGTAAAACACTGATAAATAACTGGTCTTTTACTGAATTCCTCGCTTTTTTTTTTTCAACGAAAATTTGGTTTCTCAGATAACCCTTCTAAAATTTAAGAATAAGAAACAAAATATAACAAATTTTTGATACAAGAAAAATATTTGTATTTTACTGGGAAATTTGTCTGTTCTGAATTTTTGTTTTTTTTTGTATTTATTCAGTGGTAATAAAAAGATATGAGAGAGAGAACGAGAATGCTATCAGCTGAATAGATATTCAGAACCGGACTAGAGAATTTGTAAATAGTTCAAAAAATGCAACGTACAAACAGAAACAGTCTTAAAAGTTGACATTCCAAAATTAGAACATAACTCAGTTTCAAAACAATCTTTTTTAACCACTGCTACTGCTTAGAATCCGCATTTTCGTTGACACGTGCGATAATAATGAGAAGAAAATATACAAAAATAAAGACATTAATTTGAGAAAATTTGCACAAAAATTTCATAGAATAAAATAATAAAGGTATTATAAATATCAACACACCTAGTTATACTAAAAATATTATTAAAGGGTGAGGTCTTTGAATGTATTAAATTGAAAATTTCTTTTATATCAATAAAACATAAATAAGAGCTTAAAATTAATTGAAAGAAAAAACTAGAAAGAAAATTTTATACATCGTTGCGGCGTGAAATCGAGAAGATCATTTCTATTTCATGGCCGACATAACGACAAAAATTAAGACGTCATCTTTCATATTACAGATTAATCTCGAACGTTTCATCGATCTAATTTTTTACGCAGGAAGACCTCCCAAGAATTAACTATCGAACTAATTCGGAGACTAATTTTTAAAATCATAAAAAATAAAAATATGCGAATAAATTGAATCGTTGATGGTTATATAAATTTCCATTCAGTGGCATGCGATTAGAATAAATTCAAGTTAGCCAAGATTTGTGTACCGTCGACCTGGATTTCTGTTGGTCAATTTATTAAATTTACACGAACCACACACACCTACGGCAGGAACAGTAAGAAAAGGTTCCACAGCTAATTCGATATATTTCAATTAGTGCCACGAAAAGATAAAATAAACGAAAGCTTACAGCCTTACAATTATAACTAGATAGGTCGTGAAAAAGTGCTATCGTGATTTCTTTACTCTGCAATGTGCGTATTATTAACAGAGAAATTAACTGTACATTGATGAGGATTTTGTCAAAGAAGTATCTCTTAATAATCTTATCTCCATACCACAATGTTTTGATTATAAAAATTAAGTTATGACACGTTTTGTTAATTATAGGCTCTTGTCTTCATTAATTATATTAATGTGCTAATCAAATTTGTTTTATTTCTCATAATCTGTCCTTCATCTAGAAAGTAGTTTATCCATGGAAGAGTATCGTGACTTCAAAACCGCTTTGGGCCTATGCACTACACAAATTCGCACATGCTTGGTCTTTTGCATTTACCATTTTCTGTCTACCATTGTACATCAAAGGTATATAATTTTACAATATTCAACCTAATCCATTAAGTATTCGAAAGTCAGCAAGGCTAGTTTCAAAGTATCTACGGGAGGAAAGTTATCTACGAACTGGTAAAATAATGCAAATCGAGGGTTGAGTTCGAGAAGTGGTCAAGTCTTCTAGTCTAATTCAACAATTTTCATCAGTAAAGCAAAAAGAGGCTTTATGTATGATATTCTGAATTCAGTGGAGCTTAAAATATAACTCCAATTTATGAGAATAATATTTAACCTAATACAAGTATTGCAATTTCATTATAGCAGCGAAAGGAGTGAACAGCTGTAATTTACATGCATAAATAAATTTTCAGCTTTCAGGTTAAAACAATGAATATTCTGCTAGACCACTATTTGAACTCAACTTTCCAAGTGCAAATTGATGAAATCGTTTCAAATTAATGTATAACTTACGTACATTCAATAATCAAGGTATATACTCAGTTCTAAAGGAACAATTTCATCAAACTGCCCAGATGAGAAGAATATTAGTGCCCAATCGCTGAGGAATATTAGCAATAGGTACTATTCAATCAGAAAATGTCTTGTTGCTGGCAGTCCCGCACCAAATATTAAACGAAAAAATTTTCACTTTGTCATTCGCATTATAATTCTCTACTAGGCAAAAAATTTCTCGAATAGTCACATTTTTCATCTATGAGTTGATAAAAAAAGAAAAAATAAATTCATCGCTCTATCAGCTATAAATTTGTAACTATAACTAACTGAGTCCTCATAATTTGTGCTACATTTATGCATACAGTGAACTAATTTTGGAGTGAGTCAATACACCAATAAGGTGTCAAGTATAGACTTTAAAGAATACAACTAACTGTTTCCTTAAATCAAAGATACTATTTTTTGACATCCGCTCCCTCTGGGCTCCAAAATTACATAATTATGGACGCATCAAGAGGCACTGAATTTTCATTTACACTGAACTAGCCTGTTGATTTTTTCGTTCTTTCTCTTTAAATGTACTAACAATAATTTATTACGAATTTGGGTAGGCATATTGTAATTGTAGCATCAAATTGACGTTTTTACAATCGTGAAATCAGTTTTTTACGATGCGATTTTTCAATACAGTAAGCTACGAGTATAATCGAAGAAACTCGCATTGTTTTCATTTCTTCTCTCTCTCTTTTTTGTTTTGCTGTAATGCTTTAAGTACGAGTACATACATTTTTTTTTTTTTGTAAAAATTGAATACTCGTATATGGGTATCTACTCTTTCTTTTACTTCCACGGAAATTTATTTAAGTTACTAATTAACATATTAATTTTACTGCTGCAGATGTTTATCTAAGGCTTGAATAATTTTAAATTCCCTTCAGATAACAAGAATTTTTTATATTTTCTATAAATTCCGGTAGAAAGAAAATGATGGGAAAGTGAAAAATAAAAAAAATAAGAGATAACAACTAAGATGCAAAAATTATTCCAGAAGCCTCGCTCGAATAATATTTTAAAATACCTATATGATATCAGTTAATATACTTATCCATCTATCCATTTTATTGGTTTGAATAAAATTAACTTGTTTCATCGATAAAATTTTTGAAAAAGTACCAATTTGAAAGCATTTCAAAAACTTACAATTCAGTTTTCTTCGCTAACCAGAGCGATTTAAAAAAAATTCTTATTGCTTTCATTCGAAAAAAAAATTTCTTTCAGAACAGTCAATCGTCAATCGTCTACTAGGTACAACTTCGTGAAATCTCTTTTTAATTTTTATGGCACAGCATTTGCATCTCATGGAAAAATTAATGAACAATTCGATGACGGATCTCACCTCTTTTGGGGGGAGGGGGCGGGGTAATGATAAAATCTACGTAAAAATTAATAGTATATCGAATCGTTTAAAACAGCTAAAACAGCTCATCAAAGTTACTAGTATGCAAATTTTGGTGAACAAATTTCATTATTTAGATCCATTTAACTTTTTTGTGAATTAAAGATAAGACTCGAGTAAAAAGTCGAAAGAGTATCAATTCTTATACATAATGTTTCAATAGTATTTTTTTTTTAATTTGACTCCCATAAACTAATTTTTGGGTAGGGTTCATGCAGGTATATTGGACGGATCTATAACAACAAATGAGATAAATAAAACTAATGCAATGAATTCATACATATAATATCTCTCCAAACATTTTTCAACCATTTTCTATAATCGGTCAAAAATAATTGTTCGCTGCCTTTGGCCAAAAATATTCGTTCCTTAGTCCAGCTAATGCAAATCCATTCGTTTATCTTAATTATTCATAGGGTCTATGAATTTAATGAGTGACTCATTTTAATTACAGATCTACATGAAGTAGACCTGAAGAAAATTGGTATAATGGCCAGCGTACCGAACTTCTGCAGTCTGATCTCACAACCTGTCGCAGCAACAGCTCTTGATTACTTGCGATCCAGGAAAATTCTTACTAGTACACAGGTATGCTCTCATCAAAAATGCTTAACACGTCAATCACGAACCTTTTTACATAATTTAACGTTTAAAAATTCCTCAAGCAGACTCTCTAAACTAATAAAATTAACAAATAAATTTCGACCTCGATATCCTACCCATTCATAAACGAGAAGTTGGTTAGAAAAAATTTTCTTCTTTGCCAAAGAAGAAAAAAATATATGCGTGATAGTTTCTTTTTTTTTCTTTCCTTTCACAAGGAGGTGAAAAAACGTAGACATGAAGATACGAAACAAAAAAAAAATACATTAAATTAAAAGCGGTCACAAAAAAGTTGTAAAATGACTCAATTATATGAGATGAAAATTTTGATTTTTAGTCGTTAATATAATCAGGAAAAGTACGAGATCGCAAGATGATGGTATAACTATTTGTTCATATTTTAGATGCCAACTTAGAAGTTTATCTTCTGAATATAAAATTTAATTATAATTGGTGCTAATCAAATTCTGATGGTATTTTGATCGTTTTTTGGCACTAAAACAGTAGTTCTTCTTGCCGACATAGACTAAATTATGGGTATACGGTGTTTTTTTTTTTTTTTTTTTCCAAGGGAAAGAATATTTTCGAAAAACGACAAATTAGGTAGGCCAGATTGCATGTTTTTTACTTAACCTGACACCTGTTGGAATTATTTAAAAAAAAAAAATCCTTAATATCGTTTATTATTCTTGACAGATTCACAAACTGTTTACCTGCGGCAGTTACGTATTTGCAGCAATTTTATTCGTCGCTGTGCAATCGTGGACACACTTTATGGCCACCATAATCATATTTTCGACATTCAGATTTGTGGTCGGTTTTAGCGAAACTTCATACAAGTAAGAAATCGATTCCGCAATTTTCAAATGAATACTGAATATTTCACCGTGTAATCCAGTCTTTCAACCCTCATCCTTGCAGTCTATGAAAATTATAATTTATTTTGTAAGCCCCCACTAACGTTGTTGAATCGATATTCACTTCATTCACTTTTGTTTTACAGTGTTTTACCAGTTGATGTAGCCCCACGATATGCCAGTTTAATAGCTGGTATTGGAAGTGCTTTCTACAGCATGGGTACTTTATTAAGTCCAATTCTAATAGGATTCATCGTAACTGACCATGTAAGTATTATCTCTCACACAAAGGTGAAAATATAAGCAACGGGCAAAATCGCCAATACACATAAAATCGTTAAGCTGAATTTAGGTACTCAAAAATATTGCAAAAATATTAGTTTAATGGCAGAAAAACACTGAGCATCCATTGTACTTATGAGTTACTTCTCACTGGTCAGTTTGGTCAGTCAACATTTGAACCTTAAAGTTTAAATCGGATTGCGTGATTTCCACAGCAGATTGAAGCTTTCAGTATAATAATTCGGTACCTTGAAACGCAATAAATATTACTACTTATCAAGAATCCTACTAGATTTATCAGGAATATTTTGTTGCTTTCTCTTATCGTTCTAGCTGAGGGTTACAAAAATTAAATCTTACATTTGAACAGTGATGTGAAGAAGGGGATAAGTCTGTTTTTTCAAATTTTACAGGAGAGCAGAAGACCCTTTTATTTTACATAGCCTTCTATTGTAGCACCTCAACTTTGAAGTCTGTTTTCTCCGCGATGGTTAAATTTTGGGACATAATATTTTTTCTGTAAGTTGGGCTTGGTGGATACAATTTAACTTTAGAAGAACTCTATTTTAAAAAAAAGGACTTATCAGCTTATTAGTTCTTACACATCACGTTCATTTGTTCAATAACTACAAACACCTTTTAACGATAAAAATAAGAAAAATTACATTCATTTTTCCAATATTTGTTTTAAAAATTAGTAATTTGTTGTGATTTGGCCGAAAAAAATTATGAATCTTGTTTTTCTGTTTTTATAGAAACACGCTCAATGGAACACATACTTCTCAGTGCTAAGCGTCATCAACGTTTTCGGTGGTGTCGTATTCTTCCTATTCGGCTCAGGAGAGCTACAGCCGTGGGCGGATCCACTCAAAAAAGAAAATACTACAGTCAAACAGGAACCATCAAACCCAGCTGTAGAGGAGGGTCGCTATTAGGACATGATTTCAATTTCAAATTCACGTGTGACAAAGAAATGCAGAGAACTCAACAAACGACCCAATTGCCACGGTTCTCACTGAAAAGCTGTCCATAGTTTCTTCAATGTCAACCCATAAATTAAGAGAACAAAAAAAATGTTGGCACGCTTAAAGACATGACAAGGCATACGTAGTCGTACACGTATAATGCCAGTGGATACCATGAAAGTATAGTGAAGCTAACACCAAGAGTGTGATGTATAACTACTTTGTTTAAAAAATGATTTTGTAATTAATGAAAACGACAGAAAAGGCAAGAAAAAAAAAATATACCTGCGAGATTATTCAGCGATAGAAGCGAAAAGTCAACCAGAAAATCTCAATCATGGTATATTTCCTACGAGTAACAACAAAAAAGAGTGAGTGAAAAGGCTGGATTTTAAATTTAATTAATTTTTAATTTATAAATGTTTTTCTCGGTACTTGTAAGTTTGTTATGTAATTATGATTGTATATTGACGAAAAAACATGATTTTTTGAGATTTTATTGTTAGTAATTTTTTCAAATCAAATTAGTATCGTCTATAGTATAGTTGACATAACTGACTTGAAGGATACTCGACAAGGATTTAATTTCGTTAAACATAATGAAAAATAAAATTAATGTAAGTACTTCTATTCACGTTGTGATAAATAAATTGATTGCTTACATCAAGTACCAAAAGATTAACTATGATTCCTCTGTAAAGGTTCAGACCCCCTAAAAAAATTTACTTCCCTCCGCCGAGCGTTCAAAGGTTGAAAAACAATTCTCTGTCTGTCTTGCATATTATAATGGAAAAATACACGTTTTGTCCTATTGTTCTCAAATTTGCTTATTTGGAAATTTCAGTTCATGCTTTGCACAATATATTAAAATTTTCCAGAACTTTTGGGGCAAGATTATTCAAATTTTTCGCTTTTGAGACAATACAGCAATGAAAAACCAATACTTTTCTATGGTTAGACCTTAGTCAGTTGTGAAAGAAATTACTCCAATGAAATTCGAAATTTTAGAGATAGTAACGGGTGAAAGATAGTAAATATTGACCAAGTTTGACGTTACAGGAAATCTTACATCAGTGTAGAACGTCTTGATACAAGCAATAAGTAACAATGGTTATGAAATCGTTAGACGGGGTAACAATAATGAGAAGACCAACCATCAGTACGTTCCAGCCTTTCAGGATGAAGGAATTACTGAACAGAATAAGAACTGATAGATGAGGATTATAAAGACGACCTTTACCGTCGTTCGGTGATTCTACATAATGTCAATAATACTCGTGACTGAAAACTTGAAAAGTCAAATTAAGATTTCCTATTCTCTTTCGGAATTCGAGAAAGATACGATCGCATGAATGACCATCAATTTGTTAAATTCATGGTTAGATTTGACTTGAATTGGGTATTTAGTACCCCATTTTGAAATTTAAAACTAGATATGGTTCTTGCAAAACGATAGGAAACTGTAACGACTTTCATATGCTTCTGCTTAGTGATTAGAATAAAGGTATAGAAATACTCACTTAATATCAATTGTTTCAAGTAGATTCCGCACTAGAATGGAGAAACAAACACTTCACAAGCAGGTAACTCAGTATCTCTTCATCCTCGTGTCTTCATGAATCTTTGAAATGTACATAAATTAGAACGCCGACTGCTGATCTCTGATGAGAGCAGATAATTCATACGTCAAATTGTCAACCGTTCTCAGTTATTTGATTAGCACACAAATAAAACTATAAAAAAACGAATCACCAATTCATAAGTCATCAAGTTCGAAAGTATAGAAACGCTCGAATAATTATTTAGTTAATTTTGGTACAAATCCGAATTTTAGAAAATCATCTTCAATGAGAGAGATATCACAAAGGTAATGTAATACATAACACAACTTCTAAGCTTAGATAATATAGCTTCCAAGTATTTCTGACAACGATGACGCGACGTTCATTCTTCAGTCACTCTCCTAACACGTGACTTCCTTCAAAATGTGAAATACTGCAACAGATAACTACTATACGCAGTTACGTAATATAAATTGCCTGTAAATCAAATTGCAGGCACAATTCTCATTTCGCTTGTTGCGGTAATATTAATTTTTGTTTTCTACTACGCCCGTAGCCAAAATAAAATCCCAAGGAAGCGAAATCCCGACCAGCGAGGGCAAACCTTTTTTTATTAATTCCAAATGCATAAAGTTTTCTCGATTGAAAATTTTAATAAAAAATTGAAAAATATTATAAAATGGGCTTTTTTTCCTTTTTAATTCAGGAAAAAATTGAGAATTTTGCGTAGGGAGCGAAGAGCGCTGCCAGGGGGCCTTACTCCACCTAACCGCAGTTATGGGCCAGTTTCTTACAATAATTTCACTTTTGAAAATTCTCTTCCCGTATCCTAAGATGCAGGTTATAAACCTAGTCACCAAAAAGAAACAGAATTTTCATTTACGTTGGTAACAATTTGCCGAGGGATGCATAGAATCACAAAATAGTACGCATATATAATTTCAAAAACTACAACTACATCCAAAAATCGTTATTGCGTAATTTAGCTTGATCTCAAGAAATTCTGATTAAAAAAAATTTATTCTTTTCATGGGTAAACAGAATATTTGGTTTTACATCCTCTTTCAAGTATTTCAATAAACCTAGTATATTCATTTTTCACTGAGATTTAAATACGAATGTCATAATTATCTACCTCTTACTTTTTTACTTTTGGCTTACCTCCACTTTTCCAGGCATTGATCGACACATGCATAGAAATTGGATCATTGTTTATTATATTCATTGATCTTTATTGTAAAAAGTGATTCCTGTTTAAAACGTAAGTGCTGGTAAACCAATCAGCAAAGCAGAAAAACTTACTCTCGTGGATAAAAAATTAATAAAATCAATTTATATTTATTGGTAAGTCATTAGTGGGAGATAAAAAAAACTGAGGAGTAAAAACGAGGCAATTTAAATTGAAAGTTGGATATAAAAATTATACTAACATATACGGTAGTTATAGAAATCTAATAAAGGACGGCGAAAATTACATATTCTGGTGCTCATAAATATTCAAAAAGTTTTTATTCCAAGGAACGGAAGATACTTTTAAAAAAATGAAAAATGTATATTCGATGTGCGGAATTTTACACCGAATTTTGAAGAAAACATGAAATTTTGAAGAATGTTTTTGAAATTACATTAAATCTTGAAAGACATTTCAGATATACCAACAATCACTCTGGGACGTCCACGTTGTTTTCAATTCCGGTATTATAATTTATAATTAATTAATTTATGGACATAATTTAATATTATACTAAATTTAAAGGGAAAAACTCTGAAAAACTCGACCGCAGCTTTTACCGCTTTTACGATCTCGTAGACCTATGATACCGAACGGGAAGAGTTTTCTCCTCTTGTGTTGACGAACGAATTTCCGTAATTTTCCAAGGGGAAGGGAGCGAGACTTCGTCTGCGGCCTTCGTGGATCCTGGCTGGCTCCGGCGGCCTGTCTGACTCTGATTGTGAGTTGCGCACTCTGTAGGAATAGTTTGGCAAAACTACAACTACAATGGCTGAACGGCACAACCGTCAACCGCACAACTTCCACTGTGGTTATCACAATCAGGTAGAATTTTTAAATTTTAAATTTTATTATGCGTTTCAATTTAATTTTATTTTATTAATTTTTATTCAATTATAGAGAAGCTTGACATTTGCGAGTACATCATTCATTTGTTTAGCTCTTGTTCTTGTTATTTTCTGGCTTCAATTCAGTTTTCGGTTATTCAATATCATCTATTCTATGTTTCGTTTTGCTCGTGATTAAAGTGAGATTGGGTGAGAATTATATTTTTGATCTTTTAAATCATTGAAATTTTTTTCAACCGTTAGTTTTCGATTTCAGGCATCACTAGGGCATTCTCATTCGACTTTAAATGCCATATATTATAATTCGAGGGAATTTAGCGTCATATGATAATAAATATCCATGGCGTGTGTTGGTATCTGGTTTAACATGTATGAATCCACTTCAATAATGTATATTTTTTGTTATCTTTAACGCTTATTTAAACGTTGAAATTTGCTGATTCTAGCTGAAGATATAGAAGCCCTTCGCGTCTATCCTTGTGGCGGTTATTGCGATGAATGTACAATTGTTTATCTTCAACATCCATGTGTCATTTTGACAGCTCTGGAAAAACTTGGATATATGATCGTTGCTTCATCATCTACTTCTGTGAAGCAAGACTATAACGAGTATATGTGGACCATGAGGAAAGCGTGTTGTGATTATGACGGTGATTCTACTTCCCAAACCACGTCAGTTTCATATGTTCTGGATACTCAATAGTATAATTTTCGTTGGTATTTTAAACGACTGTAGATTTAATGAAGAAGAAAATTGTGAGGTTAGCTGAGACGTAAATGATTACTCTACGGCATTAAATTTAATGCGTAAAATACTTAAGTGATAAAATTTGTTGTTCGTGGAAATTGTCAAAATTTGTGACAATGTATCGATGAAGGGTCCATTTGGTTGATAGGTACTGAAAACCAGCACAAAAATTTTCATTACTGTTCTATTTCTCTGTTTCAGTATTAGTATGAAAAATACGGATTTATGAATTAAATCAACTGACGCTTCGAAATATGCTTAGAAGCTGAACTACACTTCCTTTAGCATTTGTTAAAATACACTCTGCTCACCAAGCCTACCTCCGATAGCAATAATGTCTCATGCTCATTCTTGTAAATCAAACAATAATTTCGCGTTAGCTCAAACTCTCGATGAAATGGAATTTGAACGTGGAATTTGGTCTGCTGGTATGTATTTATTTTAAATTTGTCCACGTTATTTCGTCTTGAACACTTTTTCCTTGTATAATTTATTATTTGACGACTCGTTGAATTTTCTTCTTGAATTAAACGTAGTTTTGTTAGAAACTCAGCTTCACTTAAGTAGTTCATTTAATTCCCCTATCAGAACATAAATTCTGGTTCATCTCAAAAACGAAAATTTTGAATCGAGTTCTTTTTCTGTTGTTTGAAAATCGTTGATATTCTCTCACGCTGACCCGTACAGTTTAAGTATGAAATACCAAACTAAGTCATATTTAACACTGTTAGAATTCCTAAGGCTCTTTAATTACGTTTTCCTTTCGCTGTTGTAATTTCTGATTGGTAGTTTCTCGAATTTTCAAGTATCGCTCTCATCAGTTAAATTTTATCATTTCTTGTAAATGTCTAGCTTGCGACGGTGACCTCATGAAAGTTCAAAAATTCTTAAACCAAGGTGTTCATCCTGATGCCTGCGATGCTGCTGGCTACACCCCATTACATTATGCTGCACTGAAAGGTTATATTAATGTCTGCCAAACATTATTGGAAACAGGTGCTGACATTAATGCTGTTACTCGTGCCGGCAGAGCGACCGCCCTTCATCGTGCTGCTACCAATGGTTAGTCGTTTGAATTTCATCTTCGAAATGTTCCTACCTCGAGTTTCATTGTTAGACTAAACATTTGTCAAGATTAGATAATCATGACCTTATTTAGCTGTAGAAAATGAACCAAAAATTCCTCTGTTTAGTCAATTTGAACGAAATCCTTAGAAAAAATTTCTGCGTTATGTTCTTTAAAAAAAGTTGTACCTATATTATTTTTACTCGTAATCAGTATTGTAAAATAGAAAAGTCTTGTTAATACTTTCCAAAAATTAAAGACTGACTTGGAAAAGAAAAACAAAACTCAAAAAGTGTTTTGTTATCAAAAACACTTTTTTATCTTACTTATGCATTGATTGTTTTTTGCAGGAAAAGAAGAAATGGTTAAATTTCTTTTAGGAAAAGGAGCTTGCGTGACTTTGCAAGATGCTGACGGGCGTACTGCTCTTCATCGAGCGGTTATTAATAGGCATTTCAACATTTCTACTTTGCTTTCTCACGAATACCCCGAATTAAAATCCATTGCAGACGATAAAAACAAGCTTCCAACTGATTATGACCAAAATTAACATTATTGTTTTCCACCTTTTTCGTGATTTTCTTTCCGTTAAGTTCTAGTCATTATTTGTTAAGCTTTTATCTGTGCATTTGATTTATATTGTTCTTTTTTATCAATAAATTACCTCTGGTTCTTTTCTCAAGTCAGTGAAATAATTTTAAAATAAGTGTACGTGACAACTAAATATGGTTGTCGAAGTTTTTTTGTAATAATTATGACCTACGTACAACAAAAAATCAACCGACGAAAAAGCTGCTTTCAGTTAAAAACATCAATCGAAGAGTTTTGCCGCAAAACACAACTAACACTATTTTCACAGTAAGTAGTTCCAACCTCCACAAATGACTATCAGAGGAAAGCAGAGTATAACTAGTCTATGATGAAATAGTAATTCGGTCGACTCTAAGGAAAAAATCGAGTCATTATACACTAAAATGGAGCAACTGTTTCTTCTTTTATGGACACTACTTTTTCGGTGATTTTTTCGATGGCGTTTGTTGCGTTTTGCTGCAAAACTCCTCAATTTTCCAATTATTCTGTAAGAACTGAAGACCAAAAAAATTAAAAGGGTAGAATGTCTTGAATAACTTCATAACTTTAATAGAACTCATTTTTGCGTAAACAAAAATTAAGTTTAAAAAAATTACTTACATGAAAACAAAATGTCACTTTTCAAGAAAATGAATTTTTTTAGAAAAACATAACAGCTTAAAACAAGTAGTTATAATAAATAAGAGATCCCCAAAGAAACATACTCTTTCGCGTAGCAAACCTCAATATCAAAAATCATCTAAAAAATTTTGTACATGAGTAAACAAAATATAAAAACATTAGCTTTCATGGGTGGATACAAAAAATAATGAGTCACATCAGCAGCAAATGGATACAGGCACTGATTTCAGAATATCACGCTGGAATTGGTCACTGCCACCAGGGCACAAAATTTCAACACGCGCATAGATGTCAAGTTATTCTTCCGATTTTTTATACGTTACTGCGAATAATACATTTCGTCTAGTGAAGAATAATGTTATCGCCGGCGATTGCTTAGTGCCAAAGGTACGTAGTAAATAATATTGACCATCTTTCTTAATATCCGGATTGTGACAAACGCTTATATCGTCAAACGATATGTCTTCGGTGAATTTGGTGAAATCCCACAACTTAATAGAGCAGTCTTGTGACCCTACAAAAAGAATGTAAACGTTAATTGTACGTAATTTCAAAACTTTCTCAATGAAACAACTAAGAAAGGTGGAATAAAAGATTTAGCTCCGATATGAAAATTTGGAGAGAAAACAGTTTCAAAAGTAAATATTAAATTACAAGCTTTGAAAACTAACACAAGCGTAAGTAAATATGCTTCTCAAAAGGTCAAAGTACAAAATCTAGCATTATCTAGCATACATATTGAAGCGTAGCCGGGTAGATGATACGCGGCGCTCCAGCTATAAGAAATTTCATTTCAACTCATAGAAGGAATTTTGAAAATTTATAGATTTTTTCTCTAATTATGACAAATCAAGAACTAAATCCATCATTTTGCTATCTTAACAGACGAAATTTGTTCTATCACTTTCTCCAGAAATCAACAAATTTAATTTTTTTATTGGTGACTACGACATACGTATAATACGTCGAAGTAGGGGTGGGAAAGCTAGCAATAGTAAAGCATTGGTTCCCGAATTCGTTCTTTCCAAATTTTTCGCAAGCTGACTGGACTCCACTAAAATGAATACCGAAGATTGTTACCTGAGACTAGAATATTGCCGTCTCTGCTGAATGCCAATGTTTCAATACGCTCGGTATGGGCACTGAATACGGCCAGTAAATGACCGTGAGCCATATCCCAGACCAGAATGTTATTATCCGTGCCAGCTGATGCCAGAAATCGACCATCAATGGCGAAGCATAAAACAGTAATCGACCCCTAACATAGAAAAATAATACGTATGATTATCAACTGAATTCATCAGTCAGCTCACAGATGACGACGACATGACTTACTTTGTGTCCGGTCATCAATCTGACTTGCGATCCCGAAACACAATCCCATAATCTAACTGTACGGTCACTAGAACCAGTAGCAACATAATTGGAATTTGGATGAAATTTAACGCACTGTAAAGCAAATACAAAGAATGAGAATGTTATCAAGAAAAGTACTTTCAGTGTGTGAGAAAAAGAAAAGAAAATTGATTTACAGCAAATAATTCATCAATTTTATGAATCAAATTTCAGGGCTACGTAGCATCACCTAGTTCTAAAATGGAGGTTTTCAGATATGAAGGAAAAAATTATGATTGAATTAACAATGGCCTCATGCGATTCAAATCCAAACCCAAAAACTAAAATTCAGCTTTTGCAAGAAAACAAAACTGTGGAAGTAAAGAATCATAGGCAGAAATATTTTTACAGAATAAACCTTCCGAATGTATATCTTACATCAACATCAGAATAGTGGCCGACAAACACACGAACTGGCTGGTACTGATCTGTAACCCACAGTCTAGCAGTTTTATCATGTCCACCGGTAACAAAGTAATAACCATAAGGACTAAATTCGACATCCCACACTGGTGTTAGATGTCCCTTATAAACGACCAAACATGTCCACAATAGTAAACTCCACAATCTAACTGCAAAGAGAACATTACAATAAGAATAATAAAATACTTCATAAATAGTAACATATTTTACGGATCATTAAAAAGCTCTTTGGCACTTGAGAATACCTTCTTGATTATTAGAATTAAAATACGACGAATGTACATACAACATGATTTTCACTTTTTTTTACTGTGTTAACATCTTTCAACTAAAGGGACTAATTCCGAATTTCTGAAATCGATTGTGACCGAAAACAATATATCGCTGACCCAAGTCCAAAACCCGCCAAGTCCCAAAACAATGCGGCCATTTTCTAGGCTGATCTAGTATTACCAGGTACTAAAACATTTGAATGCAAAAAGTTGGGTGATACTTTTCTTTGGCTTAGCAGCTTTTTGGTAAGATTTGACGCAAAAAAACAACAACATGAAAATGCATAACAGATGAACAGAATAAGAGGATCGTTCGAGAAGTTAACACCTATTGACTACTTACACATGCCCAGACCTGATACATACAAGGTAAAATGACAATTTCGAGTAATTTCCAAGGGTTTTTAAATATCATACCAGTGTAACTTTGAGGAGCTGTTTGAATTTATTTTTAGATTTTTCTGCGTTATTTTCCTGGCGAAAAGGTTAAAACACATTTTTTTTAAATACAGATCCACACATACGTAGAAATAACAAACTCACCTGTTCCATCAACTGAGGATGAAACCAATAACGTTTTATCCGGAGAGAATGAAATTTTAGTTACGGATCGAGTATGTCCTATAAGAGTTTTGGTGGTTTCGGCCGAACGATCTTCCATAATTCGTTGTAAAACGTCGTCTAACAAAAACCTTAAAATTAGTTTAAACTACTAATAGTTATACAAGTACGTTTGAAACATAACAAAATTTACCAGCTTCTAAATTAATATCTTGTAATTGCTCAGCGCTTTTCATGGCTTTCAGTTTCTGCGGAACGAGACTCCACACCTTAATTCGACTGTCAGCAAAGCCTACCGCTAACATGCTAGCATCTTCAGAAATTTCGGTGCAGCTAACCCTGAGAATTGAATTTCGTCGTTTCAACTATCCAAAAACTTGCTCGAACTGGTAAAATTTTAAGAATCAAACAAAACAATTTAAAACTTACGAGTAATAAGTATTTAAAAGCGTGTAGCAGCATATGGAGGGTAATGTTTCAGCACTCAGAGTAACACGCTTGGATGATTCTCTCAAAGCTTTAACTTTTTCCAATTTGTCAGCGTCTTTCCTACGGTCAAAATTACATAGAAAAGTAGTAAATCATGAATTCCAGCAATGGGAGACGAAATTCGAACAAATTTTCAAATCAAAAATACCAACAGCTCTGGTAAAGGCATTCTATCACTAGACGGAGCATTAGGATCGGTTTTAGACTTCTTGTAGAAAAGCGAATCCTTTTTAGCTTTTTTCTTTTTTGGTTTATCAGCATCTGCGCCTCCATCGCCATCTTCATCTTCTTCCGCCTGAACAAAACACTGCAAATCAGGCTCTTTCAACAATCCGTAGAATACCTTAGCTTTGTTATCTGAAAATCATTTAAGTATACATAATTATTAATATTCTACAAAATAAGATGATAAAAGTAGAATTATTATTACCTTCTCGTCTAGCTTCACCAACCATACCGCCAGCAGTTATTTCTATTTGATCTTTATTTCTAGCAACACCTTCGTACATGTCAAGATATAAATGATTTTTGATGATGTTCAGCAAAACGCTATGATCTTTTTCATTTAAATGTCGTTTCAAAATAGATACGGTATCTCTCGACATGCGAATTATAAAAGCATTAGACCTGCAAAAATAACATGCACCTGATTAATCTGGAATTAAGTGAATCTGCAATAAATAAGTGCTTTGCCTACATACTTGAACGTTTCAACAATTTCACTACTTCTCATTTGTTCTCTCAGTGTAATGGCAGCGAATTTCTGTATATCCTCTTGATAATAATCTTCTTGCTTGGGACCATACGTTTCCATAAATTGTATGGCTTGGTCTTTGTAACCGTTGTATACTAATTCCAAATACATATGAACAAACATAGGGTACAGTATTGTGCCAAGTTCATGCTGAAACGAGATCCATAATGTAAACGTCGACAAATCACTTCACGTAATGATATTCGTAAGTATCGTACTTTATAAATATCCAGAGAGTTTTCAACAAACTTCAGCAGTGCTGCATATGAATCTTTGTACACATCTGGGTCTCCTTCGCTTTTATAAGCAGACAGAAGTTTATTTACATCGCTATCTGAACCCATAGAAACCATATCTGGAGAAACATGAACTTCGGATTTGAGGGCTTCTTCGGTTTTCTAAATAAAACAAATGTTATTAGTAAATAATCGAATAAATTGAAACTGAACGCTGGTGCATGTGTATCACATCTTTGATGGTGCTTACCTTGAGATTGTACTTTTTGCAAATCTGCAAAACCGCTGAAATGACATTTTTCTCCAGAACATTAGATGGATGCGGTGTTTCGACAATGTCGGGCTTAACTTCTTCAATAATAGGTGACTCAACTTTAATAGTTTCCATAACTATATCCGAACACGGAGGTGGTATAAACAAATCAGGAACAGAAGGATCGACGTCCATAGTGCTATTCAACATTTACAGAGACGAAGAATGAAATGTAACGATAATTTAGGATGAATGTACAATAATAAAACTCAATAATCAATTACAATAGATGCACTCACTTCAAGTTTTTCGAAGCACGATTGAAGGCAATAGAAGGTTTACTCGAAAGCTCGTTTGAAATTAAAACACTATTACTGCAACGAATAAGGTGAATTAATAGATCAGGTCAAGTCATAATAATTACACTATTGCCAGTAATGAAGACTGGAGAATACTGGAGAACTTTCAATTCAAATCATTTTATTTTTCGAATTATTTTCGAATTTTCATCACAGTTTTATCATCAGACGCCAGACGGTATTTCTCTTTCTCGCTCGTTTATCGTCTTTATCGTCACTCACAAGTCACAACACAAATCCACTCACAACGATCCGTTCGTAGCTCTCTTTGAATCCGTGGCGAACAGAGCGGTGAAACCTTCGGATGAAACGAACGCACCTAACCTAATGAATCATTTTTGCCATGTTTGAATGAGTCACCAGCTTGGCGGCTCCCACTGTGCCACTTTCTCTCTCTCTCTTTGAGTCTGACTGTGACTTATTTTTAATTTTATCAGATTATGAATTCCTGAAAACTTAGAGCAATTTTACGAAGTGTTTCCGTTTTCTTTTTGTTTAACTTAATTCAACATTAATATAATCTTCAGTTGATATTTCACTCAACTTGCTGACTATGCAATAAATTTTCAGACTTTCGGATTCTACTTGAAAGTTTTCAAAAATGGATAGTGCTGGACGAAAAGTTATTGTGTGTGATAATGGAACCGGGGTGAGTATTACTTGGTGGTATTCTTTTAGCAGTATTCTGAAAATATTACTATATACTTGAATTTATCGTAAGTTATTTAAAGATTATTGTGATGGCTCACCGGCTTTGTAACTGTTGCAGTTCGTCAAATGTGGCTATGCAGGTTCTAATTTTCCTGCCCATATATTTCCGTCTATGGTCGGAAGACCAATCATCAGAGCTGTGAATAAGATTGGAGATATTGAAATCAAAGTAGGTTTCCCCGAAAACGATTATTCATCTCTTGATATTGAAACAAGATCTACATTAATGTTTGACTGAAATATTTCATCTTCATTTTTTATAGGGAATATTTATTCGTGTAAGCTTCTATAGTAAGAAAGAATTACTTTTAGCAGGTTGCAATCTTTCCCATCATAACTAATAAAGTTTCGTTTTGTTTGTATTAAGAAAAATTTTCACTTATGCGAGTTTTGCTTTACTCATCCGTATCATTTGTGCTAATTTTTGGTTTGTAATTTTTTGAAATGCTTTCTGACAGAAGTTACCAGTAAGTAATCTAGAATGTTATGATTTGTGTGTGTGTTGAATTTGCTTGTTTCAGTATAGTTTGTTATTTTCTCTAATAATTGTCTTTGTTTTGCAGGATTTGATGGTCGGTGATGAAGCTAGTGCTTTGCGTTCAATGCTCGAGATTAATTATCCCATGGAGAATGGAATCGTTCGGTACTGGTTAATTAATTCGTATTCAACTTTAGTTACATAAAGTAATCTAAAATGAATAACTGTTTTCAGAAATTGGGATGACATGTGTCACGTATGGGATTATACGTTTGGTCCCGAAAAAATGAATATTGATCCTAGAGAATGTAAAATTTTACTTACAGAACCACCGATGAATCCTATTAAGAATAGAGAAAAAATGATTGAAGTAACTATTTTGCTATTTTGATGAAACACCTACGTATAGTGCCACTTTGGATTGTTTTGTATTAAATATTTGCAGATGATTTTTGAGAAATACAAATTTGATGGTGCATATATTGCTATCCAAGCCATTCTTACACTTTACGCTCAAGGATTATTGAGTGGCGTCGTTGTCGACTCCGGCGATGGAGTTACTCATATTTGTCCAGTCTACGAAGAATTCGCTTTACCGCATCTTACTCGTAGGTTAGACATCGCTGGTCGTGATATTACACGATATCTAATCAAAGTAAGTCACTAATGGTCATTATTACGAACACTGTTTATCTGTTTAACGGAATATATTATGTTGATCTTTCCATCAAACTGGTAGCCGGTGTTTGTAATATTGGCCATTGTAATTGTAATTAATCCGTCATAATGAGTCTGAAATCTTCGATAAAGTCTGTCCACTGGAAAATAACTGCAAAGAGTATATCTTAGTTTGGTTGTTATAAAATAAAGATCTGCGTTGTACTATTCTGGTGTGATCCAAGTCATGAGAAACTGTTTTTTTGCCCTTATGTATAATTTTGCTTGAGACGCTCAGCCTTTGATTCAATGTAGCCCTTCAAATACTAGACCGCGACAAATTTAAATTCTACTACCTTTACTCATGATTTTGGATTTCAATAAATTATTTAGCTTGCCTACATTCCAATGTATCATTTCTATCTTACAGTTACTATTATTGAGAGGATACGCGTTCAATCATTCTGCTGATTTTGAAACAGTTAGAATAATGAAAGAAAAATTGTGCTACATAGGATATGACCTGGAGACTGAACAGAAATTAGCCTTAGAGACCACCGTTCTTGTTCAAACTTACACAGTGAGTTTTTAAATATCTATTATTGTGTTTCTTAAAATCAAAATTTTACCTTGTAATATAGACGTAAACTGCATTTTCAAAAGTAAAAACATCGAAAGTGTAAATTTGAAAGTTTCTAATAGCCTTGTGTTACCATGTTTCATTCAATCTTCCACTTTTCACACGTTATAAAAAAAAACAATACGATTGTTTTTATTTTCAAACACTTTGTTAAATATGATTTGAATCATTTCTGCAAAGGTCTTGAGGTGTGTTGAGAACCTTTTATATAAAAATGCATTACGCTTCATAAAAAACTGTATGATATTTTTGTAGTTACCTGACGGACGTGTAATCAAAGTCGGAGGAGAGCGCTTCGAAGCTCCAGAAGTTCTATTCCAACCTCACTTGATTAATGTTGAAGGTCAAGGTAAGAATGTATCCGTTATTGTTGAATAATTTTCTGAATAAATTTAAAATTTTTGTTTCACTGTTTTCATCTAGGAATTGCTGAGTTGGTTTTTAGTACGATTCAAGCAGCTGACATCGATATGCGATCCGAGCTGTACAAACATATTATCTTGTCCGGTGGATCGACTATGTATCCGGGATTACCGTCGCGTTTGGAAAGAGAAATAAAACAGTTGTATTTGGAGAGAGTGCTTAAAAACGATACCACTAAATTAGCTGTAAGTATTACTCTTTCGTTGTACATACTAATTGTGAATCATTAATATATTTTACTACTATTTATTCAAAATGTTAATTCAACTGCTCCAGAGTTCCGAAACTTTGTTGTGCATTCATTTGTACCGAAAAAAGTCATATTTTCAGTTTCTGTTATTTTCATCCAATTCAAATTCTGGATGAAAATTTAAAATAGATTATGAAATTTGCCTTCTATTAGTTCAATAAGAAATGGTTGAACATAATTATTTATTAGGGGAAGTCGTTTTGAAGCCAGTATTCTTCCATCAATTGGGTGTGACGTCACACGTTTAGAGTATTAATTATTTCTTCTTTCTTTTGCAGAAATTTAAAATTCGAATCGAAGATCCGCCAAGGAGAAAAGACATGGTTTTCACCGGCGGCGCTGTCTTAGCTGAAGTGATGAAAGATAAAGACGAGTTCTGGATATCGAGACAAGAATACGAAGAAAAAGGTCTCAGCATTTTGAGTAAGTTAGGCAAACGATTAAGCCATTGAACTAATTACAAGGTTTTTTATTTCACTAGCAAAGTATCAATTATTGTTGATTTTTTTATACATACGTGTAAATTTATATATGTATTTCATTAAATATGAGAGAAATATTACCTTCCAAAATGCATTTAGTAAAAAACCACAAAAATATAGAAATTAAATAATATTCCTCTTTCATTTTTCATACGTTTTATTTTTCATTATATTATTGTTGATCTTTTTTATCTATCTTTTATTTCGTTTTTCATTTTTCCAATTTTGTCTTGTACAATTCAACGCAATTAAAATGGTATTTAGGATTGTAACGTTTTTATTATCGTTAGTGAATACAATAGGAAAAATTTATGTAATTGCTCCCATTTTAAAATTTATTTGGTTCAACTTGTGCAATAAAAATATGCTCTACTCTCTTGTAACGAATATGTAACAGTGAATTTCTATTTTTTTATTTTCTATCCACATAAATTTAAAAAAAAAAATGTATAATAATAATCAAACGTATTTGAATATACGTTATTCGAAATTCTCATAATTATTTCTTATTCTTCTCGCCAAAACGCATGAAAAAAAGACGCCGAGAACCTAAAAACATTGGGGGAAAAAATGATTATACGCAATTTTTGGCATGAGAATGTGTTGTGTTTATGGAAGACAATTTTTTACCTGGCCCAATGCAATACCAATGCCAACGGCGCCTAATGTTGTTGAATTTTCAATGATGATCGACGACAAAGAGTCCAGGCACGACGAACGATGAAGGGTGGATACAGATTCGTTGCAAACTTCGTGACCAACAGCTCCAGTTTGGGGCTCGCAACAAGACATTGGTAATGAGTTATTGAGAACCGGATACCAATCAGAATGAGTGTTGACGCCACAACAATGCAACTGTAAAATTAGCAGGAAATAGATGAGAACGAAAACAGTCAACGATTTTTCTGTATAGATTGCATCGTGCTAATAAATGACACAGAAGTTTGAAAATTCTGTACATGAAGTGGCAAAATGAAGAAAATTGAAAAGCCACTCAGGAACACAATGAAGAATCCGAGAAACCCAAAAAAATGATTCGGGTTATGCAAAAATATTTAAATCAAAGAAGACAAAATTAATTTGTTATTTTGCACTTGGATGATTATTAAATTGAGGGTTCTGTAAAATGTTTCTAGGAGGCATCTAGGGAGGCATCTTCATTTCAGGTATAGATTTCATGATATTTCATTCAGTGAATAGTGAAAATAATGGTAACAAATAATTGCAAATTGTCTTTATATATTACACATACCTTCATTCTCACACACACACTTGACACTTACACTCATACTGGCTGACTTTAAAAATTAATTTCAGCTGATTGAATAGATTTTGGATTTTATGGTCTAGAAATGTTCCTCGGCGTTATCTTTATTTATGGCATAAATTTTGTGATATTTCATTCAGTGATTTATGAGAACACTACTGGCAACAAGAAATTGCAACTTATGTCTTTACGAAATAAAATTTATTCATTTTATACCTATCTTTTGCTTTCGTCATAGTAGAATATTAGGGGACAGCAAATTGATTTGCATTGGGCAGTGAATTAGAAGCAAAAACAACAGAATAAATTTGCTGTACTTATCTCCAAGATACGATTGTAACCGACTTGATAGAACATTTACTCACATTTACTTGCAAGGTATCCCACACTTTGGTAATTTCGTAGCTCTTATTGTACAAGTGCATGGTGTCATTCAAGCTGACACTCAAAATGTTGTGTGCTTTATCCGATAATGCGTATGCAGTGAATCCTAAAGTAGTTTCCATGATGAATAATAATCCAAGTAGAATGGAAAACTATAACCAAAGAACCAAAAATAAAAAACAATGCAAACAGAATCGACATATGCTTCTAAAGATTCATTCGCACACACAGGTGTTTTGTCTGTTCGGTATGAAGCTAAAATTCAAAGTTTATAATGCCTTAAAAAAGTATCATTTTTATTTTATTGTAGTATAGTTGCTTCTGTTCTACAACTTCGAACTTGGAATTGTTCTTCGTTTTTAGTGTGTAAGTGTAGATTATACAGAGTCCGAAAGATAAAAAAATGTTAGATAGTTTAAAAATAACATAACTTTCGACAAGAAATTTTCATGTAATTTGTATTTCTACTAAGAAATGATGCACCTATTTTGAATCTACATGCCAGAGGAGAGCCCTGAATTTCAAAATTCGGTGGAATTTGAATATTTAAACTCAAATTCAACAGAATTTTAGAAACAAATTATTTGCACGATGACTGGTTGATTTTTGCTTTATTTGTTCGATCTTCTTTTGTGGGCAACATTACCATCAAATAAAAATGATAATTTTCTCAAAACATAGAAAATATAAAAAATGCGAAATATTTTTCCAAGTTAAAAAAACTCAACAAAAAGATATTCGGAAAAAAGCCATGCAATGACCAAAACATTTCAGTAGTGTCATTGTTATTAAATATTTTATAAATCCAATTTTTATCAATTAAATTTATTAATATTACCATTGACATTTTTTCGAATTCAACAACTTCCAATCCTTCTAATAACTTAATTAATTTATAATAGAATTTAATGCTTACCATCCATATCATACAGTAATTTTCCTGCAGAGCTCCACAGCAACCAAAAAATGTGATGACGAATAAAATGATGCCCACGCATACAAGCAGGAAGGGCAGCGAAAAAAAATGTTCATCCAAGAATTCTCGATATTTCTGATACTGGCCTCGAATAATCAGTCCAACAGTTACCAACAGCAGACTGCTTGCCTAATGAAACATTCATAAGTTAATTTTGAGCTATTTTTATGTTTGCGATAAAAAATAACGACTAATTTAAGGATTATAGAAAAAAGGCACCAAATTAGTCATTTTACTTTTACAATTTCCAAATGACTGAGTCATGTCCTATAGGCGTAAGTCCACAATTAAAAAAAATCAGTTAAACTATGAAGACTACAATCAAGTTACTGAAAACTTAACACTAGTTTGGAGCTTAAATTTATTTTTATCCCAACTTCTCATAATAAATGAAGAAATTCTCACCACAAACATTAAATTGAATAAAAATAAGAAATATTTATACAACGAAGAGGTTTTGCGCCACATTTTGCTGGAGGAAAACAAAACAAGGCCACGAAACAACAAGCTTGCTGAAAATACTGACGATAGTTTTCTTTCAAATTTTGTATACTGCCAAATAAGTGAAATAATTGAGTTTACACAGTTGGCATGTATTGTCACAAACTATTTAATATTCCTTTTTTTTTTTGTCGCTTTCCTCTTTGCATGCTGCACAAGTTTTGCCGCAAGTGTTTTTCGATAATGAAACATACCACATTCATCGCTTCTCAATGCTATTGTTTTGACGTAGAATTCTGTTCACGATGAAAAAAAAAAAAAAAAAACAATCGCAGATTCAATTTTTGGTTGTTGAAAGGTGAAAAAACGAAAATTTTCGCTAGATTCAGGATGTCAAAAATTGAGACTGAGAAAAATCGAATTCAAATTTCCGAAAAAGAATGAAAAGACTGGATATGACATAAACCCACACCGTGCCAACTTCAATACACTTTTGGGGTCGAAACCATATTGATATCCTTTCGACCAAAGCGTTCGAAAAAAAGAATTTGTATAATATGAAGTAGTTATTTTAGAGAGAATGACGGGGAAATTCGTGAACCAAATAATGAATGAAAATAAAATATATTCAGTTACTTCAAGGAAACCTATATCACAGAAAATATTTGGCACCATAACAGTATACAATTATAATCATAAGAAATTTTGATTTCTGCAATTCAATCCCTTTTATAGAATAATATTTTTGGGTAGTGGCACAGTTTGACAAAAATTGCAAGGTCTCTATTTTATAATTTCAACAAGAGATTCTAAGACAATAATTATTTACTGGAACTTTATACTCATCTGAGAACAAATTATTTTTCAAAATATTACAACCATGTTCATTACATCGACATAATAGGGGTATATTAGTCCAATGAAAGTTCCATTTTTTGCTTTAAATACGTTTTAAGCTAACAAATAATCAACAAAGGATGAATTTCGTTACGAGTGACCAATTCTTTGGCTTTTGAAAAGTAAATTTTAATATTGGGAGAGTAATTTAAGGTGGAATGATATTTCTACATTCTCCTTTTAGTTTCATCACTATGCTACCAAAATATGACTGCATTAGAATGGATAAAAAATAGCATGTTCAGCTAATTGAAATTTGAAAAATAACAAAGAAATGAAAACATAAACATACTTCAAGGTGGTTTCAAGTAAATGTTGAATGATGAAAATCCAAGATCATATTTCAGTGATCATCGTACACGAAAATTTTGTTTTCAGAGGAAAATCTGTTGGAAAAATTTGTATTTTCAGTTTTTCATTTTTTGTTAGAATTGAATGAGTACATATTATGTATTTTTACTTACCAGTCAGCATTGGGATAAATAGAAATGACTGTAAAAACAAAATCAATAGTAATAAATTATTTAGTAAGCTCTCAATGAAACTGTAAATAATCTACCTAACCTTTTCTCAAAAAAAAAAAAAAAAAAAAAGCAAAACAAAATCCAACAATGCATAATTTTTTTTCGAAACAAGATTGATAATTTACAAAAGCTTTAATAAGTAAAAATCTTTTCTTTTTTTTTACTTGGTGAGGTAGAGCATAATTACAAATAATATATGTGCGATTCTCTCAGAAAAGAAATGATCAAAAAAGTTTTCTGAGGAAAAATTCAGTTTTATTCCCTTCGGTTAAAATAACAGTCGATTTATAATCTATCTAAATTAAAATTTAATAGGTACAAGTGTAATAGGTACAAGTGTAATAAAAAGTTCCTCAATGAAAATTTTGACGGATGAGAAATACAATCTCTAAAAAACAAAGTAATATATTTTTAAATCCTAGTTTTGTCTAATGCTCATGCATACATTCGTAAGTGAATCTCAAATTTATTGAAAGGTAATTGTAAAGAGAATGTTCAAAATATACAGTCCTTGATACCTAGCATGAGCAATTTACATAAATCTGAATAATTAAAAGACTTTGATAATCAATATAACGGATATGCAAATGGCCTCAAATGAATGGAGAAACTGAACAAAAGAGTATATTGACAACGTAGTTGAAATTAAAATTGAAGAATTTCTGAGCACAGAGAATACCGACTTTCACTTCTAAATAACTCTAAAAAAATTTACAAACTCCCAATCATATACATGAAGACTGAGTAATTTTACATAGTTTGTTATGTTCGATTCTCCAGCATAGCTAGGACACAGCTCCACTCTGACTCATGAAGGATATTGCAACAGGCAAACAGCGAGCCAGTAGTACATTCCAATAGGAAAGTATCATAAAAAATATTGCCATAGTAATATCTATTGCAGAAGCTAAGGAAATAGGTCTGTTTACAAAGTACAATTACTAGAGACGGGTAATCATTTTGATGATAGAAATCATAAAAGGATACGCATGACTGCTCTTTCCCATGGCTCGACAATGTATAATTCGGTGACTAGCAAGTATCTCATGTACCAAAACGAGAAGAATTTGATCAGTTTCTGCCAAGAATCACGTAGAAACATGACTGTAGCTATTACAAATCAGCTTTGGAATGTAAAATCATGAATTCCATTCACGGAATTATATCACATTTGAGAATGATAAATATCTGCAATATTACGAAACAGCAATCATCACTTCAACTTTGTAGGAATACATCAATAAATTAATAATATGTCGGTATAAAATGTCTGGGTGAACATAATTGAATTTAAAAAAATACTTACAATTCACGCACCATTTGCTGAACAAACTCGCGAATATACCGGGCACTTTGACATTGATAACACTGTTCAAAGGTTTTTCTTCAAAATCTTTAAAAGAAAACTGAAGATCAAACAAACTGATTTTTCAGAACGAACGATGGTATATTGATGTACAATGTACAATATACATCCATCGTATGTCTTCATGAAATCTGTGTGAACGACTGACTGAACCTGAACGTAGAGGAAATGTGATCGTCATGATGAAGGAAAAACAGCCGGTATCTGTCTGTCTATCTACTCACTCATTGACCCATTTCGTGGTGACGTCAAAACCGTCGTTCAGTGTTACCCTGGGCCTACCCTGGGCTAAGCAGTTTTTGTTTATAGATTTTGTCTACCGGCCCATTTAAATAATTTAAAATGAAATTTCTTCGTCAGTATTGAAGATTGAAGCATGGTTTTGGAAATGAGGAAGTCCAAAGTTATAAGCATCAGAATGGATGTCCAAAAAAATAAAGTACACTGCATTTCTATATAATATTTAATTTAAAAAAAAAAAAAGATTCATGATGTTTAAAATCTTAGAATGTGTTTTTCTCGAAACGCATTAATTCATGCCATTATTAAAATTATGTTGTGATTTCTGATGGAACCTGCTGAGAACGTGATTAACTTACATTTTCATCCTTTTTTTATAATTTCGTTAAAAACTTATTTAAATTACATAATTTTATCTGAATATTAGCTGTGTTCACTAGTGACTATAGAGTACGTATTTTTAAGCTTTTCCCAAAATGCCATTTTTCCTTTGTTTGGCCGACCTGCAGATAATTTTAACTGACGGTTTATTTTCAAGTAATACTGAGAGTCGGGTGTCGTGTTTTTCCATTCAATTTTCATTTCCTTGTGATTCGGGTTTCTGTAATGCAATCAAGATCTGTAGAGTATATCCTAAGATGAATTTATAAATCAAAAAGTCATTTATAATTTTTATTTAAAAAAAGGAATAAGAGAACCTAACCGTGCATACTGGTAGGCTTGTCAATTTTGTCATAGACTACTTACCCTGTTTTAGCAAAATTAGTGAACAATTTTGTAAAAGTCTCGACAATTTTTGAGTCCTCAGAGTTGGGCATAGTTCTTCGGCACATCCAATAGTAAAAATCATCAGAATGGCATGTTTCTGTAATAAAATGGTTGATAAAATAGCATTAATGGCCACGAAGTAAATACACTTTCGAGTATAAAACAAATTATTGTGTGTAAGAAGAAGAATGCTTGCAAAAATTTTACAAGTAAAGCGGCTAGAAACTTTTGAGGGAAAACATTCAAAAAGTGCAAATTACCACACCTCCCTCCACCCCCTGTGAACAGTGGTGTACTTATCAATTCATTTTGTGGTGGACATAATCAAAATCTTAAACTATAATTTTTACCCCTACTATTGGAGTTTCTTATGAATTTTCTTTGGCCTTGAGGTGACATCCCTATGGGCAAAATATTTTGAAAACGGATCCGTTTTATTCCGGGTTATAATCCGTTTCTGGATTATAACCCGGAATTTTCCTGTTTTCCGGCTTCTAAAACGGATTTCGAACGGATTGTAATCAGTCTTGCCGGAAATGAGTCCGGATTATTGTCCGTGAAGGCTGTTTTTTGATATTTGTTGGCCCGGGTTATAATCCGTGAAACCGTTTTACAAACGGATTTAGAAAAATTGCCCAAAAATTTTCACTGATTATAATCAGGAAATCCGTTTTACAAACAGATTTGGAAAAATAAACAAGATGACAAAAATATCTGCAAATTTTCAGATCCGATGGTCGAAAATAAAAACGGACTGACAACGGATGAAATTCTCATTTTCCGGATCATTTTCTCATTTTTTGCCCATCGGGATGATGTTTAATTCATCCTTTTGGTTCTGAGATCATTTATCAAAAGTAATACAGGTACCTGAAATGACGATAAATTAAATCCTTAACTGACTTACCTCGTACATTGAATGGCAGTAGTGCTCTAAACGTGTTACTAATTTCGTTTAATTCTCCTAGATATTTGAATTGATAAACGTAGATAGGTTTTGAGGGATCTATTTTATGAATCATGTTTGCTACTGTGTCGTAAAAATCCAATACTATCAAGTCCTGTTGCGTCTGAAAATGATTTCTTCATAGAAATCACTTTAATTCAAAAACAAAAGCAATTTGGAGTTATGTTTTGTTACTATATGTTTTACCGTAATAGCAGAAAATATCATTTCTATTTCATTTGCCAAATTTTCTTCGACACGGTTCCGAATTTTTCTTTCTATTATTTTCATAGTGTCATCATCCAGTTTATGTAACCACGAATGAATGTTTTGCCTGTACACTGTTCTCAAATCTTTTTTGATGAATTGGCTATAGGAAGCTGAAAATTGATTATTAATTAAGTAAACCTTGCAATTAATTTGTTGGACACAGGTAGCAAATGCTCGTTGAAAAAATACGAACAATATTATTATGATATCTGGTACCCTATTGTAGATTTTAAAATATCTCCACTGGTAGCTCTGACTCGCCATGCTTGCTTTTGTTGCCTCGTCTCTTTTGTTTTCGCCATGCTTCCTACCACGCGTTGAAATCTCTCAACCACCGTTTTAGCTCACTTCCGTTTTCTCCAGTCTCTCACTCGTGTTTGTCTCACCACTGCCTCGTATTATAAAAAATGTATTTTTAAATAAACACCAAATAGTAAACTTGTGTCTCAGAAATTAGTCTCATTGCTCTATTTTAGCCACAACATACCCTATGATAAAACTTTCAATCTCTTTGACTTGGTTTTTAGAATTCTCCAGTTTGTGTAATTGGGGGGGCTATCATTTCTCCAGCCCCCCATGTAAGTTTTCTAAATTACGAGAAATGGGGGGGGAGGTACAAAAAATTTGAAAAGTGGTACAAAACAGTCCAAAACTGGTATAAACGTTTACAGTCAAAAATTTTGAATTTCGGTCAATTGGGGGGGGGGGGGGGCAGTGAAATGGACCCCTAATGAGGTCTAAAAAGAAAAACCTGTAATTCGAATCAGATACATTTATACTCGTATAGTTCCTCTGTGACTGAATTAATACTCGTATTTAAAAATATTATTTTATTAAAATTGAATACGTAGATAGGAAAATTGCTAAGAAATACCTACTGTTTTATCAAGTTTCAGCTCAGAGAAGGAAAGTTTCGACTGCAGTATAAAGAAATGAAAAAGTACAAAATGTACAAATACATACAAAATGTAGTCAACTTATAGGCTCATGTTTCGTACCCTAGCTGGGCTAGCTCTAAAGACAAATAATAGGTATACTCACGGTGTAAAGCAAAGATATTTTCAATTTCGCAAACTCCATAAATTATAGGCACTGCGTACGTCGATTCCATTAAATCTGCTGGTGGTTTTGGCATGTATGCACCTTGTTCGATGCTCTCAATCGTTAATGAAAAAGGAGATGAAGGGTTCACTTTTTTATATTTCTGTATGAGAGAAAAAAAAATTAAAGTTTTATTGTCTTAAACATTCTAGATGGTTAATTTTTGGTAATTTTGGTAAACGAATTGTATTACTTCTTGCATGATATCGTTGACATCTTTGAGTTTTTCTAGGAGAATACCGAGGGGTAAATTGCGAAAGAAATTCAGTAATTCATAAGGAGTGGAGCCACAAAAACCGCATTCGCGTGAAAAATTAATCGCTACCGCCAGAGGATCTTTCTCGTACACAATAAAGGGGTGAAATGCGTACATTCCCATCATTATTACTTTATGAAACAAGCCTAGAATTATAATGAAAATATTGAGCTTGGATGATTTTTTCATTTTATAAAACAGTGACTTACTAAAATAAAATGCATCTCTATTTTTATAATTTTTCATTATTAAAATCAACTTCTTACTAACCTCTTGATAATGGTGACAACATTAGTGTATGGATGATGATAGAGCCACAACTACTTCCAATTAGAGTTATATTCTCTGGATTTCCTCCAAAAGATGATATATTATTTCTTATCCACTTCAGCGCCATTACAATGTCTTTTACTCCCATATTACCTGGGCACTCTGGTATATTTAAATTTAGGAATCCTAAAAAAAAATTGTTACGTCATTTTTGAGTCTGTTAACTTTTTTATCCAGTTAGTATTTGATTACTCAAATGATTAGTAATTCTTAAAATTGAGATGACACAAATCATAACATTCCATTAAAGGTTACATGGGTAAAAAATTACCTGCCAAAATAATTTTCAGGTGTTCCAAAATAAAGCATTAGAAAAATAATTCATCAAGGGTAATATGTGAAAACATATTTTACAATTTGGTGAGTGTTTGCTTTTGTGTAATTTTTTACACGTTTACTTTCTTCAACTTAAATGGATATTTGGGAAGTACTGACGTACCTATGTGTAATGTTTGACACATATTACCATAATTTATAGAAAAAAGTGGGAGTATAATTTTTTACACACGTACGAGGGGTTAAACAATTCTGATGATCTCTTCTGGCTTTTTTTAAATTTTTATGATCATGCTAAGGCATTTTTTAAATTTGAAATTGCAGCATTACCTAAAATGTGTAATCTGTAATTTATTGTAACGTATATAACATCTTGATGAATGATGAATTCAGGTGAACCATGGACTTGTTCACTTCCAGATCCCCAAGCTAATGATCCACCATGAATTAGCACAATTACTGCTTTTGGATCTGTTATTTTCGAAGGAATCTAAATATAAATCAGTTAAAAATACATATCTAATGGCAAAGAAAAATTATATTTCATTAATTCATTTTCGCTGCTGACTTTAAGCTGATCCTTTCCTACTTGAAATGTAAGTATTTCATTTTTATCAAAATATTAGGTATTCAGGCATGAATTAGCTATAAATTGTAAAATTGAGTATATATTTTTTTAATTCGTACAATGAAGCGTCTTCGAATAATTTTGGTTGATTATCCGAGATTTTATTTCTTAAAAGTCAAATATTACCGCCAAGAAAATTTTATTTGAAGGTTCAGTCTATTATTTTTTTCTCTGAAAAAGTGTACCTAATTGGTTTATACCTACTTTCTGTGTATTTTGTTCCCCTTCTACTATCAAAATATTGTATATTTTTATAATACCTACATGTGATATATTCTTTTCAGGCGGTACAATGGCTTGTTATTTTTTTTATCGACTATCTCATTTACCATCGGTTTGACAAATTTATTACAAAATAGTCTGAAATAAGCATTTTGACGGCTTTCCAATAATTGTGAACATGACGTACATAAGCTTAGCATTATTTAATTTTTTATCTTTTGCCCTACATAAATTATTAGGTTACTTTTTTTTTTTACCAATTTAGAATAATTATAGTCTGTTCCAGTCAAGAGTTCCTTGACGTCACAATGCTTCAACAGATGAAGAGAAAATATTATTGATTTCAACCAATCGCCTTCTTCATATCCTTATGACGTCATGGAACTCTTGACTGAAACAGACGATCGATGGTGTTGAAATCGAATAATAATTTGAGGAAAAAATTTGAATTTACCTCAGGTACATGAATATTCATGTACAAACAATCTTCGGATCCCACAATTTGAAACAAAAACATGGAAAATTGTAAGCAGTCATTCTTTTCTTTTGTAGCGTTCAAAATTCCTTCCCAGTTTTCAACAGACGCAGGTGCCTGCAAGGAATGTTGAATACGTGTACTTCAGATTTGGAAGTGTATCCATAATCGACTGGCATCGAACTTTTAAGATTTCAATAATGAAAATCTGCTTTTGTTTTCTTCTTTTTACTTTGAATTCTTTGAACGTGAGTAATAAAAAAATATAAATTGATACACACAGGATCTATATTATATAGTCTGGTGCGTGAAAATATGAATCACTTGGCTTGTATCAGTGGCGTACCTAGAACAACATTCTGGGGGTGGTTTAAAGCAAAAATACTCAGTTTTTCCCCTTACCACAGAAATAGGGTTGCCAGGTTAAAAATGCATAAAAATGGGTCACCAATACAAGACCCGAATAAAATTTAGTCATTAATGTAATAAAAAAATAGCGCGCAGATCGAGCGAAAAAATTGGACTTTTTTTTAGAAAATGTCTGAGTAAAATTTAATTTTTCGATGAAAAAACACCAGAAATAAGAAAAAAGACATTACCTTGATCACAAGAGGCAAAGAAACTACCAAATTATGTGTTAAAATCCAAGGGCTCTAGAGTTTCTTTTTCATATTTTTCGACTCAGGGGGCCCACCCGCAGGTACGCCACTGGCTTATATACCAAAATATAGTAGCCTGGTATTTTATGATGAAAAATTATGACCTCGGTTTTATTTGACTGACTGAAAATAGAACATAATTTCTCTATTTTGTTCGAGAAATTCGTAGGTATGAAAGTGCCATTAAATCTGAAATTTTGAACTTACTTTGAAGCGTAAATCTCCAATAGGTGGTTGAGCATACGGTACACCTAGAAAACTGCAATACTCTTTTTTAGAATACTGCGATACCCTTTGAATTCCTCGAATTTTCCCATTTTTGGTCGTTACTAGTGGCGCATGAAACATTTTCAAAATCTGTTAGAGTGAAATGAAATTATTATTTCAAAATGTATTAAAATATAATCTTTAGTGGCATTGTGACGTATAGTATTTAGTATTTTAGAATATAAGCTGGAAACCACATAAATTCTGCCTCACTATTACGGGCATTTGAAATTCGTAAATATCTACATTAGTATAAAAATATTTCATAAAATATATAGTCCTGTTTGATAACAGGATGGCATTTCTGTTAAAACGATGGGCCTGTAAAAATTACTTTACGTTCCATTTTCCAATTGCTGAAGAACGTTACCTTGATGCCTCTCCTCAAATATCAAATCTTGAAATCAATGACTGAAATTTTATAATAACCGTTTAATGAACCTACAAATTTTGTATCGTGCAGTATGTTAAGAGAAAATCAGCAGTAAATTGCACTTACTATAAATTTCTGGAATTTCGGTCACACAAATCAAAACCCAAAAACTGTGACCATGGCAGCCTGGGTTTTGCTTTTTACCACCAAGTGAGATCTTACGTCAACCACTCGCAATAACATCATAATTTGCAGAAAAAAATAAAACTTGAAGTGTAGTAGTTATTCTATAGCTTACTTGCGTAAAACCATGGCAAAAAATTGAAGCATTTGAAAAATTTATCATAAAAATTTTTGCGGGAAACAATAAAACTGTCAACTTTTAACAATTCTCATTTCAGCTTTCACTTCATTAAGAAAGTTCCATAAGTTTGATGAGTACGTCCGCCAGTCCGCCTGTTACAATAGAATTTTTTTCTGTCTATGGCTTTGTATAGTATGCTTATACGTATAGAAGTAGGGAAACTATTATCGTAACACAAAGCAGAATATAGCTTCGCGCATGAAGTCAGAATTAGAAGCTGATTGAAATCTCTGGGTGTCATTTTTCGGTTTGTGCTGCTGATGTCATTTCTGATTTATTGATTTATTTATCTTCTAATGGGGGGGAAATAGACCAAACGTTGACACTAAAATGTTACTGATACAGAAAAAACTGTTCGAATAATTTTTTTCTACAATACATTGCTACATACGCCGACCTGGGATTGGGCATGGATTTTTTTTCCTCAAAAGATCTGGAAAAAATTGAAAGGTACCTATTTAAAAAAAATACTTTTTCGCTTCAGAAATTTTTCCAGCTTTGCACTTTCACTACTACCACTACTAGAAAATAATTTGGATACAGGAAGTTTTCCTCCTCTGAAAAAAAAAAATAAAAATCGGCATCTTATATTATCGTTAACTAAAAACTCATTCACAACAGCAGCTCCATCGCTTCCAAAGTAGTTTAATTCTTCTTTACTTCTGCTGGTTATCCACAAAATGCTTTGGATTCGATTAGTAGTCAGTTGTATTGACTATTGACCTTATGTTAGAAGTAGAAAGTTGCCAAATCTTCAGTGTATTTGATTTTTGGGATCATTCTCAAATGTTGGATATATTGTACAGCCAATGAGTTTCCAGCTTTTATTTCCACCCTGAAGCATATCTTTAATTTCATTCCGGAAGGGTTGTCACTCCTCATCATACAGATCGAGTGACGATATTTTCATTAAAAAGGCAAGGTTTACTCAGAAATAAAAATTAACTCTATTTTATAATACAATTATCCATTGCAGAAATAGTCTTTATGAATAAAAAATAGTCACATAGGATTCATTTTTTTGTTGCGGGTTTTTTTTTTTTGGTGGATAAAGGGCTAGTGGCTGATAGAGGATTGGGAAGGCTTTGTCGCCAAGTTTATAGTCACACTGGTTGATGATATCTATATTATATTGCATTTACCTCAAAATCATTTTTCTAAATCTATGTACGAGTATATGTTACGATGTAGGTAGGTACGGTAAGGTAATTGGAGTAATTGCCTGAATCTAATCAGATGACTCCTAAGACCTCTTCTGATACTTTGACCATAGATAGATTGATTATTTTGTTTGATATATCCAGTTCGCTGGTAGGTGAACCTTATGTCAATAACTATTTAAGCGTGTAATCTACCTTTGCTTTCTTCGTGTGGTTCACAATTTATCTTTTTTTGCTGAGTTTTGCACCGACTGGCTCAAATTCGGATATGTTATACTCTCGAACATATTATCTATTGCCCGGACGAAGCCCTGTTTATGATTTTCAAAATTTTAAGACTCTTTTTGAGGGTCTCAAAAAAGAAAAAAAATTTTTTTAGGGCTTTGAAAATAAATGACAGTAATGAAATTGAAAAAAAGGGCTTCGTTCGCGCATAGAAAATATATGTATTATATTAAGGGATAACATACCAAAATTTGAATAATTTTCTGCTAAACTCAGTGAAAAAATGGCAAATTTTAAGTACACTTTTAAGCAAAAAATTCGTGAAAATACGAGTAGTCATTTTGGCTGCCAAAACGCAAATTTTTCCTGCATTCAACATTTTCATGCAGTTTTTTAGATATGATGTCAACTTCGTAGCAAAGGTAGTCTACACTTGGATTTTTTCAATTTTCTTTTTTACTCCTTAATAACTACCTACTTCATTTAGATATCATCGTTGGGTTTATTTGTATAATGTAAAATTATACATTCCTTATAATATAACTTATGTAATTGTTCATTAAACAAAGGAAAGCAACCAAGTTCCTAGCGCCAACTCGCAAGTCTCAATAATAAACACTTGGCACATATAGGTATCAGTTCTTTACTTTCATATTTTATTTATCTTGATGATCATTGTTATAAATGTCATTCGATTGTATATATAGTTATTTTACGTCACATGTGAGACCCAAGATAAAGTATGACACTTGCGAGACCCCCCTTATAAATACTCGGAAATGAAACCTTCGTCTTCACATGGCTTGGTGACTATCTGTAGATGCCTTAGGCTATGTAATGAAGCCCACAGCTGTTGGTTAGGTGTACAGTACAGTCTATAGAGAGTAAAATGAAATGAGGGAACCACAAGTGTACATACAATTGATATTTGGGGCACTTGCGAGTCCCAGACAAAAAATGCAGATTTGGGGTCTGCGGAGTGGGGGGAGTAAGAAAAACTATACATACACCTCGTGGACATGCGAGACCCACAAAAGGGTCTCACATTGTCAAAAAGGGTCTCGCAAGTGTTATGAAATATCTGTTTTGGGTCTCACAAGTGACAAAAACATCTCTATTTACATATGCATATATAATATACAGGACGTAGGCGTTAATTTAATTTTCTTGAACATTGCAATTGTTTTCTAGTTGAGACAGTATCCTTTGCGAATTTTTCTCTCAGATTTTCCCAAAACATTACTCCATTGGCGTTTAGTCTTTGATCGTTCTGCAGGGGTGGATCATGTTTGCCAGTTATGCTGATGTAGCACGGATTTTCCTTCGTTGATGCCTTCCAGAAAACTTTTTCGTTTGGTTCGTTCGGATCTCTTGAGCAAAAAATGATTTAATTTGATTACAGAATATTTTACAGTTTTTTTGGACTATGAGAGCTGTCTTAAAAGTAAGTTCGTCTCCTTCATAAAACCACTAGGAACAAACGCAGAATGCTGAAAAGTTTTTCATTTGAAAGCGGTTCCATACTTCTTTTTTAAATAGTCACCCAACCAATTCAGGCATTTGCACGAGTACATATTAACGTTGACATAATTTTTTTATCCTCAGTTCACATAAAAATCCTTTCAATTTTTTATACTCTTACGCACTTCATCACCTTAATATCCCCCAATCACCACCCACACTTTCACCTCCTCCTTTATTTTGCTTTCTTTTTTGATATAGCACTACCTCCGTTATCTCCTTTACTGCCTCTTTCACCTCACCTCTGCTTTCTCTAACTCTAAATAATATAGAAACCTAATCACTCTTCTTACTTCGCATTCTGCTGGAAGTACATTATGTTTAAAATGGAAGCTTGAAATTTATTAGGTTACAGATAACGTGGCTGCATATGTGCCATGTCACGGAAATTGCTTATCCAATGTTCCCAAGTGGCATAAGAAAGTGCGAAGTTACTCTTGGGTCGGTCTTCGTTCATTTTAAGAAGGAGGGGGGGGAGAACAAAGGAAAAGCTAACTTTTAAAGTTTCGGTATATCTCACCCATTTTTCGCAAAATTAATGAATAATTTTGTTATTAAATCGACCAAGAACTTGTCTGCTCTGGTTAAGTGATACTTCTTATGCATCCAGTAGAATATGTCATCCGCATGAAATGAACCTGATGATAACATTCATTCATTTGTGAAGAACTTGCGGTTATATACTCGTAATTATCACATTGATACAAAAAATACCAAAAAGACAATTTTGCCTGAAAAAAGTATAGATTTTCGAACCTTTCAATTTTTCCACGCATTTAGATCGAATAAGGTTAGAGAAAGCATTCAAATTGCTTTCGTACTGAAATTTATAAAGGTATATTGGTATTTCAGGTTTCAAGTCTTGTAAGATTTCAGCAAGAGTATGATAGAATTCGGCTACCGCAAAATCAGTCAAGGCCTGCAAAAGTTGAAAAGGAAATATACTGTACTTAACTGTTATCATCAAGTGCGAGTGGTTCAATGCGGTTTCATTCAGAAGCACTGAAATATTTTTTTTGGTCAAAAAAAATTTTTTTAATGAAAATTTCATTACTCTGTTAGCCATAGTGACGTCGTTGTCGCCATATTTCTTATGGACTTCGTCTTCAATTTGCTTCATGTCGCTCTTATTTAATTGGTAGGTCCACAAAAAGCGACTTTGTCTCAATACAAGATAGAAGTCATCGTCGAAAAATGCTCTATATTTTGCTGGAACAAATACATTATTAGCAAAAAAATATATATATACAAATGTTGGTTCCTGCAAGTCCTTCCTATTTTAATAATTGAAAATTAACCACCAAAAGCAGTCATAGGGAATAATAGTCAGTTAATTTTCATTTTATGAAAGACTGGAAAATAAATTTCTTAGTTATTCGATGACTGAAACTGTAGCCAGTTTCAACTCCAAAATTCGTTGAAAAAAATCATGGCTGAAAGGGTATAGCCCAATAAAGGGGGTTTCCGGCCCACGCTTGGAATTTGATTCTGAGTATACCAAATGATAGGTCTATACATAAGAAACTTCTGACCCAAGTTTGGAGTTTGTACCCCCCTCCATTCTGGAGATATGGCTCTTCAAAGGTGAAACCTTTAAACGCTTGTAACTCCAGTCAAGATGAACCAATTTTTTTCAAATTTTAACCAGTGTTGGACCTTATTATAGTCCACTTTTGGTAGCTAATGATTCAATTGCGCAGAAACTAATCATGTACCTACTTCTGTGATAGTCTTTATGATTGTTCCTATCGCATTACGTTATAAGATCACTCTCCAATAAAAACAAATTTCACGATTCTTATTAGTTTACTGCACATTTGGCCCTGAGAATTAATTTCATGAATAGAGAACACCGTACACCAACTTTGTAGGTAAAGCCATGTTACAAATTAAATACGAGTACCTTTCTGCTTCATTTCTATTTATTATAATTTTGATAGAAATATTGATGTCGAAGTCAAAAGTCATATTTTCCATTTTTGCCCTTCATTTTTAACAACACTGAAAGGTCATAGAATATGGTTTTCTACGAGAATCATATCAGTCCTACGCTAAAAGTTGAATCCATTGGAAGCATTCTTATAGGTACAAGTAAGTAGTGAGGAACCACATTAGAATAGTTTTTTTCAAAAATAAGTTTTTAGAAAATGAGACTCAAAATTCTGAATCCTTCGTATAATAATGAGTATTCTCCCCCAAGCACTGTGCTACTTACGTACAAATAATCCTGGTGCCTCATAATCGCAAATACCATATATAATTGGTACAGGGTTTTCAATTTTTGTCAAATTTTCGGGCATCTTTGGGAGGAATCCATCAACACTGTCATATACTGGTAAAAATGGCGAAGAAATTGCAAATTTTTTCTGATCCTTTAGATTAGAATATTATATGATTAATCATTTGTACTCGTACTTATGTAAATTATTTTCTTTACAATTTTCTGCGGTGGAGCTTATGAAAGTGCAATACATGAGTGAGGGTCATTCTGTTGCATATTATGAATACCTTTCGCTGTCTTTTCATGTTATTTAATTGAGCATATCTGCCATATTTACCTCCAGTAATTGGACATCTACACTTCTCAAGGGATTTATAAACAGTGTCCAAGGCGTGTATTTCAGAAAATGAAACAATTCTGTGAGACTGTGGCCAGCGAAATTCATAGCCCGAGCCAACTTGAAAGCTTGTTCAAGTGGATCGGGTGGGTAATGAAGAAATGGGTGCAATGCATACATTCCCATCAGTATGGCTTTGTGGAATAAACCTAGTAAAAGGTATATTTCAGTGCTGATATTTTTCAAATATGCGAGTAAAATTTCATCAAAACAAGATTAATGTCTATTTATTACCTACCTTTGCATGAACGAATCATCATAAGCTGGTGGATTTGAATAGATCCGGAACTACTACCCAATAGAGTTACATTATTTGGGTTACCTCCAAAGTATTTAATATTTTGTTGCACCCATTGCAGGGCAACTACGATGTCCTTCAGACCCATATTACCGGCACATTGTTGATTATTCAAGCAGAGAAATCCTATATAATATAGCTTTCATAGAATATAGGTACGAGTAGATTATAAATATCCTCCTAGACTTTGTTCAAAGTTTGTGCTGCTTGAATAGTTGCCCGTTTAGCCTTCTAAAAAATCCAGAAAATGGAGTTGGACTTGAGCGTAATTAGATTGTAAAATTTTTGTCAATTTTGATTTTTTCTAAAAAACATATTTTTTTTTAAAGTTTAAGAAATTCTAGTGTTATCAAACAATTTTTGACACAAAAATCATTACTAGATTTGTGTGGCCTGTAGTGTAACCAGCAGATGAGGATAAACCCTCCCTCAAAAGAAATGTAATTATCTCGACTTATTGATAATGAATTGCTGTAAAATATGTACTTCCTCGTAGTTGGATCATGAAATTGTTGATTGTATTAGAATTTAATTTTGGTTTGTCAATAAAATCAAATAGAAGATGGATTCTTGTTTACATTCACGGTGTAATATAACAACATCTGGAACAGATTTTTTTACCCCAATTATAGTTGAATTTCTGTTGAAAAAATTTTATAAATTTTCTTTTATTGTCCCTATAATGTCTTGCCCATATATTTGTTTTGAAATTTCATTAAAAGCAGCAAAATAATGTTGTACCCACCTAAAACATGCAGTCTAAAAGTGATTGTCACATAAACAATACCATGATGGATCAGAAAATCTGCTGAACCTGTACTTTTTGTTGACCCTGAGCCCCATAGGAATCCTCCAAAATGTATCATCACCACAACCGGCAACACCGCATTATTTTTGTTCGGTACCTTCAAAAATTTGCATACGTTTAACAATTTTTTTCAATCAAAAATTTTCCTTATAATCTCAATCTTACCGATATGATAATCGCTTACTTCAGGAATGTGAACGTTTAAGTGGAGGCAATCTTCGCTTCCTAAAATTTGGTGCTCAAACAGAGAGTATTGAAAGCATTCATGGTTAGTGTCAGCATCGAAGATTCCCAAAAGCCGTGGATGTGGCTTAGGAGGCTATTTTTGATTTTGTATCACATAAAATACATGAAAGGATCATTAATTTGTTCAATCTTGAATCTTGATGATGTAATAATATAATCTGTTAATAGGGTTTCTTGGTTACCCGATGGGCAAAAAATGAGAAAATGATCCGGAAAATGAGAATTTTATCCGTTGTCAGTCCGTTTTTATTTTCGATCATCGGATCTGAAAATTTGCAGTTATTTTTGTCATCTTGATTAATTTTCCAAATCCGTTTGTAAAACGGATTTCCTGATTATAATCAGTGATAATTTTTGGGCAATTTTTCTAAATCCGCTTGTAAAACGGTTTCACGGATTATAACCCGGGCCAACAAATATGATAAAACAGCCTTCACGGAAAATAATCCGGACTCATTTCCGGCAAGACTGATTACAATCCGTTCGAAATCCGTTTCAGAAGCCGGAAAACAGGAAAATTCCGGGTTATAATCCAGAAACGGATTATAACCCGGAATAAAACGGATCCGTTTTCAAAATATTTTGCCCATAGGGTATGAAGAGGGACATTGATTTATATAAGAAACCAGTAACATGACATGTTCATGAAATGGTGCCTCAAATCTGAATAATCATTTTTGAGCTTAAAATTAGTCGGATAGGTACTCTGAATAGTGAATTTTTTACCAAGACAATCTTCTCAATTGGTTGAAAATTGACTCAAATATGGCAATTTGAATTTTTATGTAGAAAAATCTTACTTTTAAGAAAATCAAATTCCAAGTTTTAATTGTCATTTTCAAATATATGGGTAAAATGAAATGTCAAATTGCAAATTTATCTATAAGTTCCAGAACATAACATTTTTTTAAAAACTGGCAAAATATACCTCGTGATTCTTAAAATGTTGGTTCTATAATTAAGCATGTTTGCCATTCCGACAGATTCGAAAAATAAAATTCTTCAATCTCTATATGGTTTATGGAAAAACGTGGACTTAAAAATATATTGATCACTTAGAGCATTTTGAAATCTGGGTGCATGCACTTGACTCACTCTCGAATCGGAATTGTGAACTTTCACTTCGTGTACAATTATTCTGAAGTATATTGGACATGTCTAGTTTTTCCATTCAGAGCTCTAATTGGCTTGCGAAAGTCTTAGTTTTAGTGAAGTGACAGTACATAGTTCATAATATAATAATGTCATAAAGTTATCAATATTTTCAAGTGACTGAAAAATTTTTCTCTCAATGCCCAAGTATTAATCCTTCAATAATTTCTCTGTTTCGTGTTTACAGTCTTACAAGTAAATGGATTAAACCTTGTTGGAAAAGGTTATTTCATTTCTTGAATTTAAAAATATTAATTACCTCGAAACGTAGGTGACCCAAAGGTGGAATCGCGTATGGTATGCCCAAAAAGCTATAATAAGTTTTTCCTGAATACTCGGAAGTACTCACTATTCCTCGTATTCTGCCACATCGAGCAGTTATGGTAATACCTGCTTCTATACCCTGGGCTTCATTCGTATTATCTGTCATCTTAACTTATTGCTAAAAAATGTAGAAAAACACGTAACGAAATATTAACATACTTGGCTTACCAAAAATCACCACAAAAGTTTTACCAATAGCAAAGTTACTTGAAATATTCTGAAATAGGCGGCATAAAAATGACAGAAAAATGATATGTTTATCTTTTGACTTGAGCTGCGTGAGTTCTTATAAATTCTACGATACACCGACATTTCATATCTTCTCGGTTTCGTAATATAAGGAGTGCAAGTTTACTAAAAAGTATCATGAATGCTTTTTCACAACAAATTCCGATACTTACCTGCGCCATTAGCCAAATGATGAGGATAAATATTTTTACTAGAAGTGCCAAAACAGATCAGAATCTTTAACCCATATAATGACAACGTCATCTGATTGAATCTTTGTAAGCCACACGTCATTGTAGATTTTACGTTTTTTTGGTGCTGTATAGATATGAAGGTAACTGCGTGTGGCCCTATGGTAAAAACACTATCTTACAAACCTGGTAGGGTTGAGCACAATTCAAAGCAAATAGAATTTTACAAATTGAATAATTAATAAAAAATTAAAATTATAATATTTCAAATTTCAAATCGTTAGAATTATTTTGCTGGTATAGAAAAAGTCTACAATTTGATTTAGTCACACTTATAAGTTACCAACACATCATCAGCCTGCTGGGCCATACAGATTGCACGTACTAATAGAGAAAGAGAACCCTAACTATCTCTCAGTAATGGCTTCTTACCGAGGAGAATCAAACTGAAATCCTGGTGTCAATTTTACTGATCACTTGCTTATAATTCTGAGTAGTTATTCTTTATTTTTCCCCATTAACTAATTTTCTATTCTCGCAAAAATAAGTTTCTGTAACTGTAGATGAAATAATGGTGGAATTTAAAAATTAACTAATCCGTTATTTAATAATATGTACCGAAATTATTCTCCTCGATTTCAAGATTTTTTGTTATTTTCATTCTTTTCAGACGCCTTTTGAGTGACAATTGGGTATTGCATCAGTCGTGTGACAATAGATCCGATCGTTTTTTCAATCAGCGTATAATAATAAATTATTGGTGCTCAAAAACTACTCCCTTGGATGTATCTCTCCTACTATCCGTTGATCCTTTTGTAAAAATAGTGTGATAGTAAACCATTTTTCAGTTTGTTGACCTGTTTTAAGCAGATTTGATTTCGTTTACCTCGAATGTGCCTGGAGTTTTACTACTCAACAGTAGGTACATACATAATATGTATTATTGCACCCTTTTAAACATTTTTCGAGCCTTCTTCCAAAAGCAAAAGAACTTTAAATTTTTGTTGACCTTTGAAAAATGATTTAATAATTTAAAATTGAGAATTGCGATTTAGGAATAGAGTTTGGGCAGTACGTTTGGTCAGATGTGGCTTTTAGTCACAACTGCAGACGTATCTGCTGGAGAAATGAAAAGTAATATTCTTGGGCGTATTGATAAATATAAATACTTGAATTCTGATCCTAAATTTTCTTCCATACACTTATTCTATTCATATCTCTAGAATGTAATATTTTTTCTTCGAAAAGAATAAATGTCAATTTTGGTAGGAGAAAGTAAAGCAGCAAAATACTTGTCATTCAGTTTGACTACTCGTAGATAAAATTTTTATAAAAAATAAATAAATATGGGAGGCATTAATAGTAACTTTTTAATTCTATACACACAACAGATCGTAAATAAGTAATGCAAAAATGAATTTATTAAATTATTACGAACTAGAAAAACAATGTTTTACAGTTCAAACAAATACCTACCTTGGAATAAAACTACTCATTTACTTCTCCATTATCCAACAAATCGCTACAGTATTGTGTTTTTAGTTGTTCCCAAAATTTAAGCCTTTCATGATTAATTTTTCCCTCTATAATTTCAAGTTTAGTTCCAAAATTCAGATGATATGGATTCTCTAATGTTGTTGGTTTCCACTTGATTCGAACGGATCGATCATTTGGATCTCTGGAATGAAAAATAAGTTTTCTTCATTCAATTCAGAAAAGAAAAAATATCGAATTCAAACTTGGTTTAGTGGCTACAAATTTGACATACTGAAAAAATTTTTTGAAATTAAATCAATATTTTGAAATATATTTACCCAGTTTTTGCAAATTTTGTTAAAAAATTTGTAAAATTATCAATAGCCTTAAGGTCAGTATCTGTACATTTGACATGTTTAAATGTGTTGACTTTCACCATATAAAAATAGTCATCAGAGTGCACAGTTCCTGAAAATTAGTAATATTGAAATAAAATAGTATTTCTAATGAAACTTTTGCTTGCATCAGAGTTTATTTTCTCACTGAGGGGATGAGTAGACAACAATTTTCAGTGAATTGGATAGGAAAATGGGTACAAATTCAAGTTTTATTGTACGTCTTGTTGATGTCTTACTTAGACAATTTATATTTTATTATTTTTGCAGTAATTTCCTCCATAAATCTTGAATTGTCCTTATTTTCCTATCCAAAACAGTGAAAATTACAACTGGGAATGTATTTCAGCGCAGAATGAAATGTGTGTTGGCATACCTGATATAGAATCACTGACGTATACACCCATAAATTCTCTCATTTTATTTAAATTTCCCAAGTGAGTAAAATAGTAGACATAAATCGGAGTGAGAGGTGATTTTTGCAAGATGACATTCGCCACAGTGTCGTAAAAATCTGCTATACCAGCATCATTATAAATCTGTATTCATTTTTTGTCATGTATAATAAAATATTGTAGAGTTTTGCACACTAGCCTAGTTAAACGTTAGTTACTGAAAATGGTTAAAATGCGAGCAAGAAGGTCGCAACAAAATTAGAAGTGAGGAGGAGGCATTTCCCTCACTTTATATAATTTTAGGTTTACCTGGAAATTGATCCCGTCCTAAAAATTTTATTCTGATGATGTTATAAAACCCCTATTGATAATGGAAAATTTGAGTAGGAAATGCTTGAAAATTAACTATAAATTCAGGTTTTATTTAATACTCAAAGTGTAATCTATAAGCGAAGGGCATAAAAAACCAAAACAAAAAGTGACCTCTTTTCAGGAAAGCTTTAAAATAATTGAAAATCGGTTTTTATTGAACTTTGATTAGTCTAAAGATAGATCTTACAATTTCTCACCTTCACAGCTGCTGCAGAGCTGTATATTTTCTTGTCACCAAAATAGAATGATTTTATTTTCTCGATAATTGAATTCATAGTGCTAGAATCTAAATTATGCATCCACGCCCAGCAATTTTCCTTGAAAATTTTTTTGTATTTCTTTCCTGGTGTCAATTTGATTTTATCTGAAAATTTTTATTGAATCTCAGGATTAAGTACAAAGTCGACCAATGTCGTCTAGAAAAAGGAGCTACAATAAGATATTCGAATAAAATTACCTAAGAATCCGAAAATGGCTTCGTTTTCACAAATTCCATATATTAAAGGAACAGGATTGATAGAATGCATCAATTCAATTGGGGATTTTGTTAGAAATGCTTCGTCTTCGACATTCTCGATGGATGGTAAAAATGGTGCTGTAGGAAGAATTCGTCCGTATTTCTAATCGACAAAGTAAAAAGACAGCAGGCTTTAATTTTTTTTTCGGTTTTAATTGGCAAACTGGTCAAAGTGGTATAGTCTTAGTCTGAACCCCTACTTCGACCTCCTTTTCACTCAGTGACGCTATTTTAATAAGCAGATTTTCAATTAGTGAAAACTTGCTAAAAAATGAAAAGGAACTTTAAATTTATATTTTTGACATTATTAGTGGCAGAGTTTGGCCTCAATTGGTTTCTAAAAACTGAGAAATTCAAAGAAGGATTTCGACTTACACGATTTAGTTGAGAAAATGTAGAAAAACTTGATGGTACAAATTAGTATAACTTAATTGTATGTACCTTTGCTATGTAGCCATTCATTTCGTTGATTTTCGCCTGCATCATAATCGCTGGTAGACTTTTCAAGAAGGCTAACAATTTTTCCACTGAATTTCCATCAAATCCTAAAAGTCTGCCGTATTCAAATGCAATTTCTACTGTATCTTCTTGGTAGTTCGTTAATGGATTGAATATGTAATCGCCCATCAGAACAACTTTATGGTAGAGTCCTATATGAACAGAAAATATTGGTTATTATTCTCATTAATATGCGAGCAAAAGTCAGATCAAGTCTATAAAAAGTGAGTATCATATTGGTAGGGCAAGGTAGCCTAATATCGATCAAGTTGTTTTATAACTACTCTAAAATGACTTATGATGGAGAAATAAATAAGAGAAAAAATTTTAAACAAGTACTCATGTGTGTAGCAAGTATTTAAAAAAAGAGGGAATGAAAAATACAGTTCTAATATTTTTTACTTACAATTTTTTGAAGTCAATATTAACGGTTTTGAATTTGGGCTTCTAATTATAGTCCTTCAAGTAAATTTTTGAAAAATTGCCCAAGTAGGTAGTAATTTATTATAATATTTTAAAATCAACTACGAAGCTACGAGTAATTGAGCATATTGAAAATTTGATTTCTTTATAATCATTTGAGGGCACAATCTTTTAAATCAATTTTCAAAGAATAAATTATAGAGATGAGTAAAATTTATGGCGAGTCTATAAATCCCGCCTTTGTGGTCGCGCCGGATGAAGGTTTCATGGATCATGAGGCCCACTACCTGGTAGCCCCCTCGTCGAAAAATTTTGCATCTATTTTTCAAAAAAAAAAAAAAGAAGTAATCAAACTTTTATTTTACTTTGGGTAAGTATAGCTAGGAGTTCACTTCACTAGATTTTTCGTTAAAAAATTTATTTTGCTCGATAGATGGGCCTGCCAGAGACCACAGGCCTCAGAATTTGGGCCCGGGGCCCATAGGGTTAATTTAGCACTAGCTTGTGTTTTCTCAGCTTTAAAGTTTTGTCTGCACTCATGAGTGATTTAGAATCAAATTAGTAGTTTACTCCGTTGAGGTAAGCCAACAGAATATTGATGAAAAGATCTGGTCGATGAAGGCAAGGTAACCTTAAAATCTAGGTGAACTGCCAGAAAAAATTGATTTTCTTCAAGCAAAATTATATTATAAGTACATATAAGATATTATACCCTTGCATGCTGGATTTAGCATTAAGAAGTGAATCATCGAAGCTCCTGTACAGTGACCGATTAATGTAATATTATTTTGATCGCCTCCAAAATTCGCAATATTATCTTTCACCCACTTCAACGCCATTAGCGCATCTTTTATGCCTACATTGCCTGGACATTCGGGTATTCGTAAATTTAAAAATCCTGCGAATAGAAATTTTCCAACAAACGTTGTTGCATTAGTTTATTTGCGCCTGAAAATTCGTCCTCAAGCTGATTGTGACAAGAAAAAAAAAAGTCTCACCAAAAACGTGTAAGCGATAATTGAAGGTGACGTAAATTATGTCGTGATGCATTAAGTACTCCGGTGAACCATGCTGAGAAGTTGTCCCCGAGCCCCACAAATGTCCACCCGAATGGAATAATACGATTACTGCTTTTTGCGTTCGTATATTTTTTGGATGCTGAAATTATTGGTTTTTTTACTCTTAAGAAGGGCCTACAAAGAAAAGTGCTAGCAAGAAAGATTTTGGATTAAGTTTCGAGCAATATGTTTTCAAATTCACTGCTGCTAGAGATGCTCTGATCACTTTCACTGACGAGTCCCCCTATATTTTTTGAAAAGTACCCTCGCCCAGCTCTAGAAAAAAGAAAAGTCTGTTTTTCATTTCGATTTTTTTTTTCACAGTAAAATTTTTCTTCCACTCCCCCTCCAAAACTACAGCTGACGAGTCAGTTGTAAAAAATGTATTGTATATTTATCTGTTTTCATTTTTCATGGGGGACTATAGTTTATTCCAAAAGAAAAAGGATTAACAAGTAAAGGCGCACCCACACATTTAATGAATAGGTAATCGTACATTATATTATTTGTCATTGGTTAGTCAGCGAATAAAAATTTAGTATCTATATTTGCGATTGATGTGATAATATTTACCTTTTTTTTATTGCCGCACACCCTCTAAACTGTTCGTTTACATTTTTTTATTTGCCTTTTATCATTTTAGAAGTAACTATGGGGTATTGTCTGTTAATTTTAGTATTGGCGTATGTGATTTGGTTACGTAATTGGTGTGGTATGTAATTATACATAATGTTTTTGCCATAAGTACAGATATGTAATTACACTAAACCAAGTTCCATGCGCTTTCTTGAATTTAACAAATTTTACTTACAATATTGAGCCCACTAACACGACTTACTCTTATTGCAAAACCATTCAACTATCACCATGTCACAGTAGGTGACAGTTGATCTGCTCGTAAATACTTTGAAATTATCTGTACCGAGTAATTTACGACCATGAATGGTAAAAATAATGCGCACAAAAAAAAAAGTTTTGCTAATCGTTCAGTATTTTACTAAGTATTTTTTCCTAATAATCAAAGGCTTATTGATAAAACAGTTGCATGGAATCCATTTTAAAAATTTTCAAGTTGAATAAAAAACTGTAGACTGGCTATTCTGTATAAAATTAACCTTTCCATCAACTATTTTTGAAACAGAAAAAAAATAGAAGTAGGTTGTCGGGTAGAATCTTAAATTCAGAATTTTGATATTATATCTTTGTAAACTATAAGACTAGATGCATCTAAAGGGCCCTTTTGTCTTTTATAGCTGTACATAGTACATACGTATGTAGGTATACCAACCTATGTCTAGAGGAAAACAAAAGCAAAAGACAAAAGCAAAAGTACCTTATGTACGGCTCATAACTGATATTATAGAAAACACGATTATTATATGTGCATTAGTGCATAGATGAGTACAACTAAACTTTGGCAAGATTTAAATAATTTTGACTATTTTTAACGTCATTATGGCTTAGGTATAGTTTTTCTTGTTTGTTCACCAAGGTTGAAAACGTTTACGATTTTACTTAGGAACTATTCTCTTTTTAGGGTGAAATTTACACACTTATTGCCAGTCTTAGTCCAAAACTCTCAGAGTTCCAAAAAGTGAAAAGTTGGGTTTTCATTGATTTGGCAATAATAGATTTTCATACATTATTTTTGTACGAAATAACTTCTCAAAAATTGAAATAACCCCTTCAAAATAGCAATTGACGAAAAACAGCTAAAATTGATGTAGAACCTGATGAGAGAATGTTTTTTGGCTGTTCTGTAAAATTGATGGATTTGAGGTAGGCTATACAGTTTGAAATCATGTTGTCCTATGCATAAAAAAAGTGTTTCATTTTTTTCTACCAACTTATCCTAACGTAAACATAAATTGAGCATTTACCTAGTTAATATTTTTGCAAACTTTATGCAAATGATGTACTACTTAAATTAATTTGATTATCTAAATATCTTTGGTTATTTCATTGGAAAATGATATACATATGTGCTAAGGGCTTCTACAATAATTTTATTTTTTCAAATGGAAATAACCTTAGTAGGATAGTGACAAAGGTTTTGTCTTTATTCAAAGTTATGGGTAGGTATGCTGTTTGATGCGAATTTTTTTTTGTATTTTCACTAACCCCATATGTTTGGTTTTGAAATTTTCAAAACTGAATATTTGTAATTGGCTAATTATAGTAGCCTAAATATGAAATATGAAAAAGCATACCTCTGGAACGTGAACATTCAAGTACAAACAATCCTCGGATCCAATCACTCTTTGATCATAAACAGAGAATTGTATGCACGGGCTTCCTTCCGTTTTCGCATCCCTGATACCAGTCCAGTTTCTTTTTTTCAAGGGTGGCTGTAAGGTGGTGGTGCAATTGTGAGAAATCAGTTTATTTCTACGTAATTATTAGGGATTATTCGTTGCAATGGTCGGCCTACCTTGAATCTGTGCTCTTCTGTTGGTGGTTCCGCGTACGGGATTCCATAAAAACTGTAATAAAAGCGGCCCGAAAAATCGGAAGAACTAAGTACTCCTCGTAGTTGTCCATTGTTTGTCGTTATGACTGGTCTCTCTGCCATGATTAGCTGCTGTTAAAAGGCTTAGTTTGTCGACATGTTGCTCGAGTCTGTTTTCATTCACGACCAATACATGGAGCAACATGCGACGTACTGTTCTTTTTTCTACGCCTTCTCGTGTCCATCAGTCGTGTTTTTACGTCAGTCATTTGATAAAGGAAATATATGGTCGTGTCATAGACACCATTGGACACAGGTGAATGTTAATGGCGATGTAATAAGCTTCCAATTCTATAAGACTAGCTCTATAGCAAGGCTCGAGGAAAGCTGTTTTCACTATTTTCCATTTGCTTTGTGGAATAATAAGCAAGAATAATTGAAAAATACAAGAGTTATGCGGCCAATTTCTTAAAAAAGCAAAAACAACCCCTCTGTTCCTTCATCTCTGACTAACAAAATTCAATTAAGTAGAACTCCAGAAAAGAGCTTATTTCCGTCTTTCAAAAAGCAAATAAAGAATTTTTTTTGTCAACCAAACCAGAATAAATGTTTTCAAACCAAAATAAATGTTTTTTTTTTTAAATATTATTGGACTATTCGACAAAATAAGTAGGTAGGTAATTCTCAAATTCATAGCTGGCAATGAGATTTGACGCTGCCATTAGATTTGGTTTGTCCATATTTTAGAGAATACATGAATTGCTGGACTGAACAGAATAAAGGTGTCGGTGCTATAGAGTGTTCTTTTTCGTTTCTACAGAAGAGGGACGGGCAGTTCACATTTTCTGAAATGAGTCCGTGCAGACAAAAACTGGAAACTCATATGTATTCAATTTACAGACCAATCATCCAAAAAGATCAGTTTCGGAGGATGTGCACAATATGTCCACCATTTTAAAGGAATTATAAGTAGATTCAATGCACTCGAGCATCTTCAGAATAAAAACTATATTTATTGCGCCAAGTAGAGTGCTTTTCTGATTTATATTAGTACTAGTCCGATAACTGAATATAGTGATGATTGAAAAAATAAATAAACAAATAAACTAATAAGTAACTTCATAAATTGAGAAACTTGAAGTATAATATCACAAAAATAGGTACCACAGAAAAAATTTTAAAATTGCAAACAAAAAGAAAAAAGGAAGAAGAAAAATTCTACATATAATTATGTCGAATTTTTTCAAAGTACAATATTTTTATGAGAAAATGTGAATAAGCGCTGTCATGAATAAAAATATAATAATATTAAAGCAGTGCGCCGCGTCATATTCTAAAAAGAACAACGATAACATTAATCAAAAATGAAAATTATTAAAAAAATTACAAAAAGCTTTTAATCTGACTAGTATTAAAATTTAATCGACACAGGAAGGAATGTCTTCTAGTTTTCCCTGAACGAATGAGCTGTGAAAATACAAAAACAATAATTAAGTTACACAAGCTAAAATAAAATGTATTGGTATTAAGTTTTCATATTATTCACCAATTAATTTCTTTTCAAGAAAATAGATGAGAGTTTACCTCGTAATATCTTCGAATACTGGACAATCACAAATGCACACGTGACCATAACCTCCATTTTTGGTACTAAGCTTGACAAATTTGACATTTTTTTCAGCATTGGGTCGATTTTTCAATAAATATCGATGTAACTAATGGAAAGAAGGAAAATTCTATTTAGTGTAGGCACTTTTATGCCAAAATAAATTATTAAAATGAAATTTTTTAAACATGTTAAAAATATTTTTCATTTCCCAAAATTTTGATTTTGGCTCTTCAGTCTTCTTTGGAACTCAGACGTTTGTTTGTGGTAAAATACTGAATAATTTTTATTTTTGTTTCGACCGTAATTCTTGTATTTATCCTCATTCTTTCCCATTGTAAACCCACTTTCAGTAAAGAGAGACTGATTATAACGGTTCTTGAAGAATTAAAATCTCTCAATGCTAGCGTCTGGAAATAGGTACATATTTTTGATGTGCGAGTATTTGGCTAATTCAAGCGTTAGAAAGGTTTGTTCATAAAAACGACCATGACAGGAGTCCAACAATTTTTTTCCGTAATTTTTAAACACAAATTATAAATGACGAAAAAAATCGAGCTGGGCTTGAGCAAAGCTTAAGAAATTAATTATTCTAGTTTAATTAGGTAAATCATACTTAACCTTTATAACCCAACTTTATACTTCATTATTTAATATTTTGTAACTGTTTTGTTATAAAGCTGGACTTTTCGTGCGTGGTCATTTAAAAAAATGAACCATAATATTGTGTAAGTGTTGTAAAAGTAACTTTACATTTTCCATTTTCTAGCATTCGTAAATCGTAATCTTGAAAATTACCGATCACTGGCGTGACGTTTTTTTTATCATTTTACAAAAAAATTATAGGATTATCGGGGAAATAGTGGGAATTGAAAACTTACTTTAACACCCAGCGCAAAAGGTACGATCCAATCATCTTCTGCATGCAAAATGAGAATCGGAATTGTGGAATTGGACAAATATTCTTGCGTTTTAAATGTTATGCCGCTTTCAATAAGGGGCTCAATAACGAAGTAGTCGAAACCGACCATATGTTTGAATAACTAGTAAGAAAAAGAAAATGAATTAGAAAATTATGTGTTTCTACATTATCAGACAAAAGAGACTATGCGTGGAATTGGGCAAAAATTTCTTTCAAAGCTCTCCTGGTATAGCGTAAAGTATGTCTACACCAGCTATTTTCATGATTTCTAGCTATCTCTATTTACTATACTAATTTACTACAAAAATTCTAAGGCGAAATCATTTATCGTTATATTTTTTATGGCTACAAGTAGTGGATTAAAAAACCATTTTACAAACAAGGGCTTAAAAAGATTTTTCAATTCGTATTTTTAGGAATCATAATCATCATGAATATAATATTTATTTATTTATTTTTTTTGGACCGGATACTTGAAATGAGAAATTTTAAATTCAAGCAAAAGGCATATTTTTATTAACCATACTTTATCTTATCAGTTGAAATCACCTTCCTTTCTCAAATTATTGTTCAATAAAGACATCATGAATCATCATTTTAGTTCTGATATCTTGTTGTGGAAAAAAACCATCGACAAGCAATGTTATTGAATAAATACTTGATTTTGTGAAAAATAGTTTTAAATATAATACGTCTGAACATGTTTGATTTTTAAAAATAATAAATAAATTATTATTGAAATATGCAATAATATTTCACGTTTGTTTCGCTGTATTTACACGCATCAAGTTGAATGCATATTTAGCACCTACTGCGAATATGGTAGATGATTAACTAGCATAAAAATGTTCAAGTCAGTCGCAGAATAAAAATATGAAGGAAAGTTGTAAATACTAACCATGGTCAGGGGATACCCGCGAACTGCATCTGAGAAGCAATTAAATGGGGACTCCAAAATCAAACCATTCACAACTGTACCAATCTTTTCCAGTTCGGTAACTGTTCGGGAACCAATTCTTTAGTGAAACAAAATATCCATAAATTATTAATTTGGTAGGCAATGAGTTTTGAAGGCAGAATCAAGGGCGCACAAATGAAAAATAGTTCGAGTGAGTGACGCTTGTGGCGATTTAATTTATAATGCAAAATATTTCGCAAACATCTCCCTTCTTAAGGACAATAAAACTGAACTGGTATTTGTAAAAGTCAAAGAGTGACTCCTCTGTCAGTTTTATTGTCTTTAGTCGACGAATTATTAGTTAATTTGTTTTAAAACACCACCTGCAACTGACAAGAGCAGGGTGCGCAGTGGATAATATGCAGGTTTGGACTGGCGTTTTTCCCCTTTGTTTGTATTCAGCTTTTCAAATTATCAAATAATTCTATTCGACTTACCCTGTTCCAAGGGAATGGCCCCAAACGTAAACTGGTGATGATTTCTTCCTTTCCATCACCCATTGAATGACTGTAACTGTATCCTGCACCACTCCAACCTCATCTGGCTGTACGACTTCCGAATCACCATAACCTATAAGTGCATAAGAATTTGTTTATTTCTAGAAATTTCAAAGCAAAGTTTGATAGTTGAACATTGTTTACTTCGGTAATCAAAAGCCACTGTATGGTATCCGAGGGACTGGAATCTTTTGTAAATTCGTATTCGATGGTGTGTTGCTCTGGTTCCAGAATTTCCATGCACGTATACGATTATAGGTCTCCCATCAGATAGAGCTTTGTCAAAGGCTTCCGGCGAGTCGTCAGTTTTGTCGATGAGACACGTGGGCAATATTTGCCTGGAAGAAAAAGAAAGGCAAGAGGATAAAAAAATTTGTCACAAAAAACAAAGGACCGATACATCAAGAACTCGATTTTCATTTTTATTTGGCCGCTTTCAACAAATGAAGATACGCTCTTTCAAATGGTGTAATAGAAAAAATTGAAGAAAAAAAATCTTAAAGCAACTTAAAACAGCATTATATCAATACCACGTGCGAAAAAATGCATCTGAATGCATGGGAATTAGTTTTTTGAAATATTTCTCGAAAAAATTGGTTTCGATGCATCGGTTGCTTTTTTTGTAACTCGTCACATGGGCATGAATCTGAATGAAATATTTATTAGTCATCTAAAATTTATTTTCTCCAATTGCAACTTTCTATTTTTCAACAGGATGCCTGACCTGATGAATACTTCATCATTTAAGAGCAGAAATTTTTTTCTTGTCAATTGAGAGTTTGAGAACTATAATTTTTCATACGCAACCAGATTTTAAAAATGGGCTTTGCTTTGATAGGAGTAGGACTGTCAATAAATTGTTCCATTATGCGAGCAGACAAAGGCCCGTTCCGAATTTTTTTTCTCAACAATTTGTCTGCCTGATTAGCTTGATCTCTTCGATCTTTCTTGCCTTTTGATTTTAATAAGACGTATTAATTTAAAAATTCGACCGATCAATACCTGAAAATTTGTACGTATAATTTAATTCTTACCATACGCCAATAGTAACATTATCACGAGTTTGGAGATAGAAATTTTTCACTCCACGTATTCCGCGTTGTTCGGGTTTATTGTAGTCAGTAAATGGTGGCCATCGCACTGAAAACAAAAAAGTATTTCCATATTACACTCCCTTTCTGACAAAAAGATGAATAATTATGGGTGCATAAATTAACTCATCGCACCACGCGTTTATTTTGTATAATAATATCATTATTCATTACTCATCAATTAAATAAAAAGTTTACCTATTTGAAAAAAACATCTCTAATTTTTTGGGCAAGAATGAATGGAAAATTTTTCTTTAATACACGTAATTTCGTGTATTCGGGCGAACTTGAAAATTTCATCAGTCGATAAATACCACGCAATATGAAGAGGAAATGATGTGATTAAGTACTTCCTAAACGAAGAACATTCGCGAAAATATGATATTCGAGCTCAATATTCGACAATATAGGTATAAGTATCTACAACTCGCAAACTAGGTACAACAGGTTTTACTCGTTAGGTACTCAATGCGTAGAGGCCGCGGACTACTGGCAGTGGCAACGCCACAGTGAGGTGACAGGGGGCAGAGTCTCAGTACATTTTTCATGGTTCGATTTTCACCGCTCGTTCGAACAAATTCCTTGTTTTTAAAGAAAAAGGAAATATTCTGGCACTTTTATGAACTTCAAAGGCGGTATAGAGAAGGTATAAAGAATTTGAGCATAGTTCGTTTTCTTCATTTTGATGGTATCAAATACGCTGTAAAAAATGTTGATGGTAATTTTTACTATTTTTATGAGAAAATAGGGATAATTCAAGAGTAAAATATTCTGTATCTGAGATAGTAAAAAGTACTCAAAATACTTGAATGTCTGCCATACATTTTGTAATGTCTCATTACTTTTATTAGCCCAGAACTCGTCAAAATTATTCAGTCTTCAAACTAAAAAAGTGATGCATGTAATAAACATGCCTTTTCTTACTTATCTTAAATCATACAAAATGAGCTTATCACAGCTTTTTGCTGCAAAGTATCAATAAGTAACCTTTGAAAACATCATAAAACGTGTATTAGTTTTCGAGTTATGACTTTTCAAAGTTTATGGAATTGAAAAAGTGACTAAAATATTATTTTGAAAATAACAATTTTCATTTTCAAAATATTCTCCTACTTTTTCATAAGCGAATAATGAAAAAAACTTTATTCAAGAACATTGTCATTGATTTTAGACCCTTTTTATTTTTTAAGATTGGTCAAAAAAAGGGAATTGCCTCAATTAACTCACTTTTCATAATTTATATTACGACAAAATTCATTTTGAACTAAACTGCCAAAGTCAGTTTGCCAGCTTACAACATTTATATCTTCTCTCGAATCGCGTCATAAATTTTTAACCGACAGAGGTATTTTTCCGTTGGTTTCTTTCAAGACTTTAGCTACTTATGAAAAATGTTTAAATCACCTGCTGAAAGAAATACGATGCTACGTTGTAACCAACTCGACGATTTGTTCCACACAAAGAAAAACCAGAAACAAGAACCCAAAATTGTAGATGCAGCTGTTTTCAAAATTTTCGATGATAACCTGAAACGAAAGACAACGAAAAAAAAATTTTATTCTTACTAATTATTAATTAGTTTTATGGATTTTTCGAGTCGGAATATAACTTCAATGACGTAACTACAACTCTGAAATATTTTGGAGGTCAAATGCGGTTGCTTTATATAAGAACAAAAAAAAAATCTATAACCATTTCAACAATTTTAGTTATTAATGCTGCACAGTGTACACAATACACATTTTTAGGTGGGTATTATATAAGATATCCATTCTCCTACCAAAAAAAAAATTATGTATTATACTTACAAAGCCTGTTCATGCTTTCTTGAAACTTTGTCTTCGTCTTCGATTCGTACGTCGGCTTTTTCAGTTCCGTTCATATTTCCTGTTGTTCGACTCAATTTCAAACCTGTAACCCACAATTTATACCATTAAACTACAAACACTAACAATTTATTTAAACCCAGTATTTAAATGCTACAAATCGAACCGGTCGAGTTTACAGGAAAAGTCAAAAATCAGATTGTCATAAAGTCAACTCCAATCAAAAGTCACAATACAGTTCCACTTTCATTCATCTTTTCATGTTTTATACAGAGCAGATTTTGATAGGAATAACAGAAAACTGCAATTTGTTTTTTATTTTCTGATAAAGGAGATTTTTTCTATATTTTCGCACCATTTCCAGTCACTTCAAATACTTTATACACTTTTAAGACTGATTTGATCGAAATTGATTCCTCTTAATGTCTTAAGTCTCCTCAAGTTCTCAGCTAAGTTGTCGTCTTAATCTTCCTAATCGTGTATTTCACTGATTAACCAAAACTGTCAAGATAGGATGGAAGTAGATATGAGAAAGGCCTCTAACGCAAATTTCTAATGTTTTACTGCATAATGCAACACCTTGAACCGCTTGATAAAAAATGTTTGGGCACTCACAAGGAACAAAGCAAATCCCAATTAAACCCCCCTCATAAATTATGTCTTTACCCTAAGTATCTCGACGCTATATTTCGTTTATCTAAAATAATCTTGTTAAAATTTTTCAGGTATGGGTGAAGTTGAAAATTTTGCATGACATATTTAAAATAAAATCCGATTTCGTAGGATTCTTGAAGTGAAGTAAGTGAGAGACCATCACATAAATGCATATGAAAAAAAATCAGCTTAATCGAATCATTAGAAATATAGCTGTAGAAGAAATTCCGCTTTTTTTCTGAACTCGGTATAGAATTAAGGATTTTTTAAATATCAAAAATTCTTCCAGAGTGGGTAATTTCTGATAATCCGACAAGCTATTTTTCATGTGCATTTGCAGGTCACCCGCTTACTCCAGTGAAAAAATCCCCCGCAGAGTCAAAAAAAATGTTTTTCCATGTATGCCATTACATGCAAAATTTCAACTTCACCCACGCCTGAAAATTTTCAAGAGGCTTAATTCAGATAAACGAAATATGGCGTTAAGGTACTTAGGCGAGGACATATTTATGAGGGGGTTTCATTGGGATTGACGTCGGACAGTTCAGGTGGTTCGCTTGTCAGCGTCAATTGAAAAGAATTAATTTTTTATAAGGTGTCTACCAACCGCATAACCAGTGCCTAAAATTCCAAAAACAAATAAAAAAATAGTCTCTATTTCGTCATTGCATATCGTATTTTTCCACGTAGGTGGGATAAATTATCGATCACTGATTTCTTATAGTTAATGGTTTCATATTTTTGAAAATATTTATATTGTAGAATATTGTATTATTTCCAAGTAAACATCAGGTCCCTCAATATTATGCAAATCTAGTTTTCTCCAAGCACCTTAGTTTTATTATTGCTTTGCTTCGTTGAAAGTAATTAAGATTTGTTTTGAATTTAATTTTCTCGTAATTTTCACGTTTACAATGGTTTCATTAACATTCTTCGTTTGTCATTGTTCACGTAAAAAATCCATAAACGAGTCAATTATTCAACAATAAAATTAATAATACCCGAAGTACTATGAAGATTGCAATAATGAGAACGACGTAGGCACCGTAAATGTTCCTATTCTTACCTTCAAAGAAAATAATGTAAAAATTTGAATTGAAAGATAATTTGTCTCATGTTTTACGATCCTTATAATATTACAACTTTGACATCTGAACCAAAAAAAAACCTCCATAATCAGTCCTTTAAATACGAAATAAGAATAGTGATTACGTTTTCATGATTGGATTTAGAGTAAGTGGAGGGGAAGTGCTGGGGATAGAGAGTGAAGTGTTTTGAGGAGGAGAAGGAGGCAGTGGTGGCAGGTGGTATTACAGTAAGTAAGTGCGCAAGGGTGCTGAAAAAGTTACGAAAAAATTGAAGGTTTTGTAATATTATGGTTGTAACCCTATCTTTGCCAATTTTGGAATTTTTGAAATTTAGTCAAACTGACAATTGGAAAGGTTTTGTAACTCTATTTTTCTGTTCTATATATTCAAATATCACCTCTGTGTTTTCATCATTCTTATTTTGAATTTTTGCGTGTAAGAGGAGTGTGAATTTGTTAAAACTTCAGTTCCTTTCTCCTTTTCACTCTATTTAAAAAAAGAAAAACATATTATGGCATAAAAGCTTCCTGACCCTGTAACGTATTTACACTGCGTTGACTATATGTGAGAAGCTTTTTTTCTCTGAATTTTACTTTGAAGCAAAGTAGCCAACACGTTCTCATGTGTACTAAAATAAAATATGTATAATCTTTTGACCTTCACCGCTGAAAATAAAATACGCGAATAGGATATTGAGTAAACAGCGGAAATTTCTCACGACGAAGCTATAAAATTACTTGAAATTTTATCCAATTAGGAAGGTATACAACTATCTACCCGACACAAATTCCACAAGGAATTGGCAAAACACTTTATGGTGTGAATGAGACGCCATGGAAGAATGTCCAAAAAAATTCACAGTTGGGGGTAGCAAAAAATTTCCATGAATGGCTGATCGTCTTTACAAAAATGAACAATGTGAAAATTCAAACTAGGATTAGAAGAACCTGACATGTCCCCAACTTTCACATGTTTATGTCGTCTCCAAAATTGGCTTGCATAATATAAAGGGATACCTTTGATCAAGGTTTTATTTTAAAAATTAAAAAATTTTTTTAAGACATACTACAAAAAGTTGCGTCCTTATAGAAGAAAAAGAAAGGCTACAATTTTCATTTTTCATTATCTAAAAAATTTACGACAGGTAAAACAGGCAGAAAAGTGATTTTTAGGATTCATTAAGAAAAAATTGAATTCGCTCAATTATTTCATTTCTCAAGGTGAAATTATTGAAAAACAAAAACAAAAAAAAACAAAACAAAATAAAAAAAACCTGCTAAAAAAAGAATACGTGAATGATCAATATTATGAAATACTTTTTCTGAGCGAAGAAGATGACAAAAACATTTTAGATTCCATTCGGAAAATCCGAACATGTTCATTTCTTGTTTTTTAATTGGGAGAAGCTGGTGAAGTGAGATGGAAAAACAAGTTATCGACCTACTAAAAATGCAATTCAATAGAATTCTTTATTAATTCGGGTTTTTTCTCTATTTTTTTTTGTGTTGAAAAATTTTGGGTTATGTAGTCGTCACAGTCCACACTGTTTTAGTGGTGATCTCAAATGTGTACATTATTTCAATTTTTTTTGTATTTTTTTCTTAAAAATTGATAAAGTTACAAGAAAAGTTCTAAAGTACAATTCGGTTATTTTTGAGATTTTCTATTAGAAAAGTCCCTCATGAAATATTTGTATGTGCCATGGCAGCGAAATTATAGTTTCCAGAATTGCTGAAATTAAAAAAAAAAAAATCTAAAATATCACCCAAAACTGATGGGCCTCAATCAATTTTCAGTCAAACTAATGTGCCTCATGCTCTCAGTAAATTAAATCTGTGTACCAAAATTCAGTAATACTTTGACAATATCTCGTCAGCCACTAACAAATCCCATTATGTCACCAAAAAAAATCTGGCTAATAACTCGCAAAGTATAAAGTTAAAAGTCCTCACAATTAACGATTAATCTATTGGTCAATCCATTTGAAATTAGAACCTAATATTCAAACCAATTTCAATAATTTTTTAATATTTTTTGTGGTTTTTGAAAAATTTCAATATTTGATTTTATAGCAGTCGATACTAGTCTTTCATGAAATGTCTGGCCATTCTCGGCGAATAAAATACAGGCTGAGGTAATTTATTAAAAAATTATATGATCTGTCAAGGCATTTAATAAGATGCCGACGTATTTCGAAAAATTCCGGATCTTGATTAGGATAATTATAAAATTGCTTAGGGACCTCAAGTAAGTAATTTAAAAATATTCTTGCAACATATTCTATTCGACGAAAGCGGGTTTTTAATAGCTAATGGACAATAATGACAATTTTCTTTCTTTTACTTTGTAATGAGCCTTTGAGGATTGTTTCGACCACTAGGTAAAGTAATACATAAAATAATGTTAGTCATTAATAAAATGCAGTAAGAAATAATTATCCTTTTGTACGGTATTTCACGTTTATAAATACCTCTACGTATCAGCAAAAATCACATTATTTTATGATAATTATGCCTGCATTTTATGATTTACCAGAGAAGTTTACATAAATACATCCAAAAAGAGATGTGGCCTGCAAAAATTATTTCGTTGTGCAAAAAATGGACTAATCAAAATACATATCTTCTTGTAATTACCTTTGAGAAGGTTTGAGATCATAAATTTCACATACTCATACACATTTCAAGTGCGTCGGGGAAGATGAAAGTGAAAGTTTTTCCTGAATGTTGACATACTTTGCGAAATTATAACTAACTCGATATAAAAATCTTTATGGCAAGTAAATTCCAGTCATGAAAGATCCAATTTTTAGCGAGGTTTTCTCACTGATGGGGAATATAGTGCAAGAATTATTCAAGTTTTCCCAGGTACCTATAAATTTCATTAAACAATTTTTTTTATTGGCATAAATAAAGTTTTAGTAATAGGATATTATTACCTAGAGATGATGTAGAATACCAACTTTGAAGATGACAGTGTACTCAATTGAATAATTTTCACAGAATTTTTACGTCGATCAGCACTAATATGAAAACAAAATTTTAAATTTAATATTACAAGCTCAAAACGTGGTATACTTTTACGATGCGTAATTTTCGTAATTTATTAAATTTTACGAATCACAATTTCACTGTTTATCTTACGGAATATTATCCAATATTATTCAATATTATCAATCACTGCTTTAGGTACGTTTTTTTCAACACAGAATCGACACTCAAACTGCCCAGTTGCCGCGAGCACACGAATCGACGTTCGATCCACACATTACGAACTCACGTTCGCTGGTCATTGAACGACAGAATTCTGGTAAGCTTCAAAAATTATCATATTTAAAACGTGGAGCGTGGGGAACTTTTTTTGTCCACATTTTTACACGCAGCATAGTAAATTCAAAATTTCAAACAAATTTTTTTTTCTCGAAATTACTTCAGGTGGGAAGTCTGATTTTTTCATAATTGAACACTTTTTTCACGCTTACTTTTTTGGAAATTTGGATAGTTGCCTTAATAATTATTGGAAAATTATCATAACATAACACTATCGCGATCACTTGCTTTTTATCAGTTTTTCGTTTTTATGTTGCAGAAGCTAAGGTAGGTAGAGGTACAGAAGGTACGTATAAGTACTACGTACCTATATTCGTGCTAGAAACAGGTTGAATAGAAAAAATAATAATTTCAATATTTTACTACTGCACAATACATATTTTAGAAAATGCCAAAAATATTTTCTCGATTCAACGAATCTCTCATTTTCTCGCTATATTTACTCAAAAACATCGTAAAATGTTCATAAAATTGAAAAATTTTTCTCCTAAACCAGATTATTCAAATTTTTACCTCATTTTAGATATTGGTAGATAACCGAGGCTCATTTTCAACAAAATACGTACAAATATCTAAAAACTGATTCCAAATGTTGAATCATATGTAATTTTCAGACGCAGTTTGAGAATTTAAATTCCATTTGAGGCATTTTAGATTTCTCCGTAAGCTATAACAGGAAAATTATTGATAAGTTCTGAATAGTTTTTGAGCTCGATGATCGAATAAAAACAAAAAAGTGTGAAAAATGTATGTTTTAATAAATCATATTATCACACATAGATCATAATACTTGAGGTTATTTCACATGCGAGATACTGTTCGAATGCCAAGAATTTCAAAACACTTCTTCATAATCAAAGCGGTAACTTCACATAAGATAATACGGTCTACATGAACTTTTGTAACGTTTCCTAAAAACAAATGTATATTATTTAATAACTAATGAAGAATAAAAACTATAGTTAGGGGCAATGAAAAAATTGAAATGAAATCAGAAAATTATAGTTTGTTTCACGGGAGAATGAACTGACTACTGACATCATTATTTGTAACAGGCAACGAGGTGGCCCCTCAACGTCTATCAAGACTAAACAACGTCAGTTTATTCTCTAGTGAGACAGACTATAGTCAAAAAGCTTGACGATAGTTTTGATGTACATTTTAAGGGAATTAATTAAGATCTGATACCTTCTATCATGTTGTAATATGAGAAGCCTAATCGAAAATTTTATTGAATTTTTGCAAAAATCAAATTATCATAATTATTATGGTTCTTCATTAAGCTCAAAAAGATGATTGAAAACAAAAAAATATCCATAAAATAAAACATAAATAAGCAGGTTTCCAAGTGAACCCTGCTAAATAGTTGGAAAAATGTAATAGGAGCTTTTGTAAATTCGATAGATTCAATCATCACTTTGAAGTAAATCTAGCACGTTAGAGGATAACAGTACAAGTCAAAAATCATGTTTTCATGAACACCACAAGTGCCTTCCGCTAAATTTAGAGCTGCTGAATGTCTAAGTAAATCCCCATGATTTTTGATTCATTAAGCTTTTTCGAAATACTTATTCAAAATGAAATTAATTATTTGAGGTCCACTGGATTTCAGAAAAAAAAAATCACATTTTGTTTTCATTGCGACCAGGCAAGACAATCTCAAGTTGATAACCCACAACTACAGAATAATGAATGTGCGAAATAAATTCTTCCAATTACCTTTGGCGTCTCGTTCTATACAATAACAATTATCATAGAACTCTGAAAATGTAACTGCCACTTCGTATAAAAATTCACAAAGTCGGTGCATATTTAAATCTTTAGTTATTCTTTGTAGAACATCGTTAAATTGAAGTAATACCTGAAAAAAAAAATGAAATTAATTCAAAAATACAGTTTAGTTTTTGCACTGGTCATTAATTTGTTAACAATCTATTTACTTTAGCCAATTTCCATTCTTTTTCGTGATCAAGGGTGAGACCTTTTTCACGGCAAGCTTTCTTTAGGACTTCTATATCGAGTTTGGCTGTGCGACTAATAGATTTAATACGTGTGTAGGCATACAGCAAATAAATAGCAGTATTACCTTTATCGTCCAACATCTATAACGTAATGTAAAATAATTAATATAATAGAACAACTGAATTCAGCGTTTTCAGTACATCAGGCATACCTTGTCGAAAGAAAAAACATAAACATGATTTCTGTTGTGGGATAAATCAGCATATTTAATACAACCGTAAGCTAGAGCTTCAGCAGTCGCATTCAATTCCTCTTCCGTTAATACTGTATGTCGATTTTTCTCTTCGAGCTTTTCGGTCGCTCGACGAACACCTGGATGGTAAACATTATTTATTTGAAACATGTCGCAAATAGAAGCTAGAGAGACGTTTTCAATCCAAATACCTTCGTCTAGAAGATTAGCTAATCGAACAGTGTCACCAGACCTAGTTTTAAATTTTTTCTTATCTTCACCGAGAACCACACCAAATCCGACAAAATCCATTCGAACTTTTTCCGGATCGTAAATTCCGCATTTTCGAGCACAATTCACCAAACATTGAAAATGAGTACTCTGAAAAATTATTCATCATTTAGCTGTGGAAGATAAGCAGCAGAATATTGAAGATAACCATGAAAAATTGCTCGTTACAGAATAATGTTTTGCAAAATTTTCCACCAATTTAACATGCCTGATACAGTACGTCTACCCAGGTTCAAAGTCTGTCATGTCCCAAAAACTGAAAATTCGATTATTCATGATACATCAGTTTAGTGTGAAATAACTTCCCCTTAAAAGTAACATTCAACAGAAGTATGTTAAAGCCAGAATACAAAGGTTTTTTGGCTGTTTGGTATTCGCGAATTTTCAGTTACCAGGTTTCTGACTTACGACGGCGACCTGACTGAATGCCTGAAGGAAATAATTGTTCGAGCCATAAAACACGTTTACGTAGGACAATAGTTTTTTTATAAATAGAAATACAGCTACCCGCGGGGGGAGAGAGTGAAAAGGAAGGAGAATTATGACTTGATAAATGTCGTTTAAGAGATGAGAGATGTTTTTGACATTGGCCTGATGACCAACGTCACCTTACACTCACGTTTGCGTCACAATTTCATCATTATTAAAAATATCTGCAATCCTTCTGTGTTTTTTACATTGATTCAGAATCAAATTGGTGGTATTTAAATACAACTAGCTATAATAACTTCATCAAAAATACAAAGGCAAATAATAATTGAGTGAAGAATATACCTGGCCTTCATCGACCACATAAATAATCCAGTCTCCTTTCTCTTCGACTATCCTTTGTTTAAATGCAGACAAATCAGACGTATCATACGTAAAGCCTCCATCAGATTTTACAATAGTGAATGGGATTTCTCCTTCTTTTTTCTCTTCGCCCCAAAGTATTTTTCTTCCGTCATCATCTTCAAGAAGATCTGTATAAAACAAAAAACTAAGAATACAAGAACAAAAAAAAAAGTGTAGAAATATCAAAATGATTACTTTTTTCGGTAAGATCGTTGACTAGTTCTAGCATTCGTTCCTGATAAAAAGATTCTCCCCTTTCAACTAGTTTTATTATATCAAGGCGATCATATATTTTTTGAAATTCTGAAATAAGAATTTTCAAAATTACATATAACTAAATAATTTGATTTGATATTAGTAACAATATAAAATACTGCACGTCACCTTTACGAGAAGCATCGCAAATTAATTTCCACGCTTGAATATAATCCGGAACTTTTTTTTGTAATTTAACCACGCTTTCTTTGGCTCGTTTTTTGAATTCCTCATCAGTATCAAATCGGATTTTAGATTCTTTATAAAACCTTTGCAAATTTCCAACAGAAGGGGATTCTGTTCGATAATTCGGGAACATATCTTGAAGATGTGCTATCAGCATGCCAAACTGAGTGCCCCAGTCGCCAATGTGATTAAGACGAAGCACGTCATGCCCCATATACTCCAGTAAATTAGAAATACTATCGCCAATTATGGTTGACCTGAAAAAAATAAGAAAAAATTATTAATACAGAAAGATTTAAAAAGTTAATTTCGTATCACCAAATTTGTACTTGAAACACTTGGTTCTAAGGTCTAATTTATTACATAGATACTCCGAAAGTATGTGATTATACGTATATTGAAGTGGTTGATTCATTTTAATGCTAAAATGGAATGAAAAAATATTGGGTTGTGCTACTGAAGTCAATATATAGCGAAAAGAAAGCTGAGGTTTTCAGGCAAAAGAAATAATTGCGCTCTAATTGTTGGTACATTTTTTAAACAATTTTGACAGAAAGAAAATAATTATTTTGCTTTACAAAAAATTTCCAACATATTTCTATCTAAATTAAATTTATTCAATGATTGGTTTTCTCTTACCCGCCCCTCGCGAGTCAGTTTAAAGTACCGACTAAAAACTTGTAATATTTCAATCAGGAATTTGGATCACTTCAATTGAAAATGATAAGAGTATTATTATTAATTATTATGTATATCTATATCAAAAGGAGGAACTCGAGATGATGAATCACCTCCAGGCAAGACGGAAAATAATGAATCATTTTCCAAAACACTAGAACGAAATAATTTTCCCAAGGGTGTACCCACTATTCAATTTCGCATTTGCATCTTATTGGCGATAGCAGTCGGTAAGTAGTAATAAAAAGTAGCCACGCCAGTATTACCATATTTCGAATAAAAATACAATCTCTGACGAATTTATCTATACTCCTGGACGCAGTATCAGCGTATCACTAAAGTGCTGATAATCCATAGAAATACATAATCCCAACGAATAATGCTTACCTCAAATGTCCAACGTGCATTTCTTTGGCAACATTTGGTGACGAATAATCGACAACAATCTTCAATTTCTTTTTAGGAGGTGGTGGTTTGGCATCGTTCAAAAGTAAAGAACTGAGTTGGTTGCAAACGAACGATTTATTCAGCCACACGTTAATAAATCCGGCACCAGCAATTTCAACTTTCTCAGTTACTTCACTGGCGGATAACTCGTTCAAAATATTCTGAGCTATAACTCGAGGATTTACTTGTTTTCCTGAAAATTCGATTATTTCACATATGATTCTCAATTATGCGAAATGCAAATTATACATCCGGGAAATTACCTGCAGCTTTCAGTTGCTGACATATGGGCATTGCAGCATTACACTGATAATCCCCAAATTTAGGATTTGAAGTAGGTGTAAGAGTGACAACAGAGGAAGGTACTTCAGGATAAGCTTTGGAGACAGCACGGATGAAAGAATTCGTCAGTAATTCTCTCGGAGATAGTAGCAACTGATCATCATCGGATTCTTGGTCTGATTTTCGTTTTTCTTGACCTTTTTTGCTTTCTTCTACGATTGCCTGCAATATTCAAGCGTATTCTTATTTAATTGAACATTGGTAACATCTGTTTTAGACAAAATTTTGTCAAAAAAATGAAACAAACGAAACACGACATGTACTCACTTTTTTTAAGATGGCCAGCCTATGTTTTAATTTAGTATTCTGAACCTCAAGAATAGCCAATTGCTCATCGTTTTGAACATTTTTGTTTTCCAGTTGTTTTAGTATACTATCAACTTGGTCTTGCAAATTCTGACTTTCTAGCTCCTAAAGCAGAAATACAAATTTGAAACACAACGTGTAATGATGAAATATTCGAGTTTATTACAACTGACGAAAGCGACAGTAATTATGTGAAATGATAGTATTATAATAAATGTACCTGTTTCTCCAAAATTTCTTCGGAAAAAGATTGAGCCATGGTAGCAACTTTGCCACTAAAACTTAAAAATGGATAATTCAGAAATGAAATTGCAAGTATTAAATTATGAACATAAGTGTTGTTAAAAGTTGATATTCACATCCTCCTCACATTATCACATTCACACATGTCTTTCCAAGTTATAGATCGAACGAAAGTAGAACGTTACGCGATGCCTCGTTGGATACAGTGGTTGGATATGGGTAGTGGTATTTTTGATTTTGATAACAGAGGAATTGCCCACTCAATGAACGAACTGATTGTGAGTCAACTGAACGACTAGGATGAATGAACAGTGAACACCTAAAGAAGTACGACTACGAACGCTTGGTACGAACGGAAGAACGGAACGGCTATTTGACGGCTATATAGGTGTGTTCGTTTTACTACGATTTCGAATCCATGAATATTTTCGTTCGACTTCGATTCTTGAAAATTGAAGCCCTCCGGTGCCTGTGGTCTGAGTCTGATTGATATTTGAATGATACCGAAATTCGAAACAAGTGTAGTGCTAACAGAAAAATTTCACAGCTTTTAAGAGCGAAAACTCTGTCAGATTTATAGTCGCGATAGCTTGTTTTAATTAAAAAATCGGTGTCAAGACATTCAGTTATTCTTATTTTACTTATTTAGTTGTTTCGTAACGATTTTGAACTTGCGTGAAATGAACAGAAAACTTTTTGCTTTTGTTTCTATATAATTTTTTCATTTTGAAGAACCTGATTTCAAACTGTAACAAATCCAAATTGAAATTGCGTGGTCGTGTGGAAATTACTTTCTATTTCCGAATTAGATTCAGGAATCCAAAGGCTAAACGAACACATCGTCTACTTTACGAAGAGCAGTAAGAGTAAGTACGTATTATTATCTCATTAAAGCTTGATCCGCTATGGGAATTAGCTTTCGGCTTTTGCTATTTTTATCAAGCAATCAATTTTAAAGTAATTTTTTTCTAATCGGTTCATCAATAAAAGCAGAGACAATAAACAAAGTGATTTCCCATTGTTGACCACCCTTCAATACAGTTTGGTCATTTCATCAGGGATTCCAGACCCTATTTACCCATCATACTTCTTACAAATTCTATTTTTTTTCCATTGGGGAAACATTTGACTATCAGTCAAGCTATTTAGTATATTTTATCTGATTTAGATATTATAGACAAGTATTAATAATACATTGCGTCCGTGTTGTCCATTCCATAACGTACGGTCTACATGAAAATTCTCAATCCAATTACGGTAAACTAAATAACAAAATTAATTTTTTAAACACGTTTATTTGGAATTTTTGGCCCGTAATAAGCTATATATCGTAAGATAAAAATACGACAATATTATAAACGATACAGAAAATTCGGGGATAGGCCGACAAAAAATCGATTTCAAATGGGAAAAAAATTACTGAATGAGAAAATTAATACAAAAAAGTAAAGAAAATTCAACAATACATGATTCAAAAAAAAAAAAAAGATTTTAAATAAAATATTTTTTTATTGTTCGTAGAATTTAATAAGAAAAGAAATGAATGGTACTTAAGTATTTTTATGAATTGATAACAGGAGAAAAAAAATTAAACTAAAACATTTTTTGGAAAATATATTATATACAGCACAAAATGGAATCATAGTTTTTACATGTATATAATTAAAAACAAAAAAAAAAAGAAGAAACAATTAATTAATCGTTGCATGATAAAAATAAATCTATATCATTATAATTGGCATTGTAGAATTATTTTCGATTTTACATTATTCAAGTCTTGGAAAATTTGAATCTGGCTCACTAATGTATTTGAAAAAATATAATTATTAATTTGACTAGAGTAACGCTGCCCTTATTTTACGTTACATACGAGTAAAAAAGTTTCGAATCCCTCAGAAATAATTTTGTATGAGTTAAACATTAGAAGATCGAGTTTTAAATGCGTTTTTCGAAATTTGTTTCAAAACATTAGAGAGAAAGATACAAAATACGTAATGAAAATAAAAATATGCAACGAATGAACTGTACAAAAAATATACATACAAGGTAAAAAAAAAAAAGAATTAACTGACAAAAAACAAATATCATAATCATAAGCTGACTAGTTTCTTAAAGAGAAAAAATGATGGAATATAAAAAAGTTTTGAAAAATATAAAAATGAAAAAAAAACACAATTAAGGCGTATAAAAGTAGGTTGTGAGGGATATTTTGGATTGAAAACTGCGACAAATGGATAAATGAATGCCTTTATAGATTAATGTCATCCTAGAAAAATATGAGTGTTGACCCTCGGCTAGCACCCTGTAAATTTTCACTCAGCAGTTTCATATTATGAACTTTCATTTTGATTTAAAGCCTGTATCGATACGAGTCTACCTTTTCTGTGTTGAATACTACCAAGCTCCTCTGTTATTTTTTTAAAAATCGATTTTGAAATCCAAATTTCATTTTTCACAAGCTTATTCACTACTTGATAATTGAAAATGTATTGCTAGGTCATTCATTATGGTTACGCATTTGATAGGGTTTCTGTGAATTATATTTTTTATTAATGAAGGTAACCGTGTTTCACCTTTAAAAGGCACCCAATGTATTTCATTAGTCTTGAGGGGACAAATATCAAATCATCTTATTCAAAATAGTACGTGTAAAAAAATTTCACTACAGCAAAATTGTCAAGGGCTTTAAAACAAAGCATTATTTTTTAATTATTTTATTAGCGTCGACGTGTGTAAAAAGTCACACGTTAATATTTGCCTATTGTAATTCCATACACTTACCTTTAATAGAAAAAGGTGAGTGTGTAAGTTTTTGCACACGTTATAGTTAAACTTGACATTAAGCTTAGCCAAAATGCATTAGTGTTATGCCTAAATTATCACAAATTCAATTTTTTTTTCATTGAGACTACTCGTCTCTACTTTGAAATGCCTTAGTTGTATTTTTTTTTTTTTTATTTCAAGCGGATATTATACATGAGTGGCCAGACTTCCTTTCTTAATTATAGCTTGGGCTGCATTGTTTGCCACGATATATTGAGAAGTTGGTGAATGATTGTACCTTGATATTTGGGGTAGCGTCCCATTTCTGAGGGTACAGTAAGGCGGTGGCGGCGGCTGGCCGTTGGGTAACGAGGGTAGTGTAGGACTATTGGAGCTCCTCAGGTATGGATTACTGTAGTTGGCACTGAAACGCATATCCAGCGAATTGGTATGGAAATTTGACGTCGTCAAATTGGGCGACGTACTATGCGGAGAATGTATTGAAGACGTGGGTGGATTATAATCTTTCGAATAATCCACGTATGGAACGTAACCATTGTTATTATGTCCATCCTGCAAACAAACATTATGATAACTCAAATCAAGCTATACTTGTATGAGGATTTACACAAAAATAACGAGGCTTAATTTTTCTTTCTTCTTTACATTACTTTAGTTAGTTTCTAGAAATTCTCAGCATTAACTACTCAGTCAAAAAGTAACCCAATTATGTAATATTTATGTACTTTTTACGCTATCTTCCGTTTTCCTTAAAAAAATTTTGAATGGAGACTGTATAAAACTTTGAGTGATGACACTTGTTACTCTACGATTTAATTTAAATGAAAACTTCCTCCCACCTAGGCCTCTGAGTATAGTGTCTTCGTATTATTTTATTGTAAACGCAGAAATGTTACCGATTTTGGTGGGAAGACTGGATCCGGATAGTCGGAGGACGAAAATCTGTTAATTGAGTATCTGGAATCCAGCGCCATTGAAGTGGGTAAAGGTCCGACCCTTGTGATTACACTGTCTGAGTCATGACCTCCATTACAGTCTTCACAGTTTTGATTACTGGCCGACGAACCAGTCCTTATTTCTAATTTTATGTCTGAAATATTCGAAGAACGATCCGAATCTTTACACTGTTTCTCCGAATCTATCACGATTGCTGTAATCATTGTAAAAATATACGTGATCGAATGAATTTAAGAGCCTGTGCTTCGATAATGTTGGTTTCATTAAGATCTGAAGCCTTCAGAATTCTTATTTTATTTCCAATGTCTAATATCTTTCATTTTAAGAAATATTTTCTTCTAGACTCGCTAATCAGGTCGACTTCTGCACATTTGCAGGTTTATAATTTTGTGAAAATTCAAAATTATTGGAGTGATTTCTTATCAATTCATAAAATTATTTTTTCATGAATCTTACAATATTTTGTTGGTCTACCTATGACTCTCTAATGATTTTTTATCTGATTCAATCTTGTTTTGAATTGATAAAAATTTGACAATTTTTTTTTTTTTAATGAGGAAATTAAGTTTTTATAACTTACCTGGTGGAGGAGGTGGCATTTTCTTAACTTTACGTTGACATAAAATTGTTATTAATATCACAGTTACAACGACCACAACGCCGCCCAAAATGCCCGTCAACACAAGGAGCAGTGGAAAATTTTCTGTAAGCAAATATACCATACCTGTTAAAAGGTATATTGTTAGGTTAGTAAAGCATTAATTCTGACTGATTAGTTGCATTGCATGTAATAAAAATAATCGAATGGTTCAATTTGAAAATGTAAATACTAAAAGTAGGTACAATATCGCCAGACAAATCCAAATTCTGCTAAGTTCCAAAAAAAAAAAATTATCACCCATGAATCAAAATAGTTGATTAAGGAACACCTTTTAAAAGAAACTTTTCCCAAAATTCTAATCATTTTAACTTGCGGTTTTTCATAGTGCAATTTTTAATTCAGTTTTATTTTGACGAGAAAAGGAAAGAAGGTACTCACTATGTGGCCTTAAATTAATTTCAATGGTATCGGAACCATATTTATTGAACACAGTGCAATTATAAATTCCAAATTGATTTTGCCTGGAATCGCGAATGATTAACGAGCTTCTCACGCTATCCGGCTTAGATTTATCTTCGATAACCTGCAAATGAGAAAAAACAAAATAGAATTACCTATTATCAAGACAAAACAAACAAAGATTTTTGTTTATCGTAAACATCCTTAGGTCATTTGATGCTAAAATAGACTTCGTAGGCTTGTCGAAGTGGATAATAAAATATTTATTACAGTCTCGATTGCTTTCAGCCCTTGAGGATATTAAAATCTGTTAACCTTTATCCCTTGTAAAAGTTTTCATAAAAAGATCATTGTTTGTTCTGCTCAAAGGTCAGATTAAATGAAAAGCTCTTTGTGCGCACCTTAAATCCTTCACTGCTCTCGATTCCCAGTTCTCGGCCGTTAAAGCTCCACATAATCCGCTCTGGTTTTGGAATCGAGTAAACTATGCAGTCTAATCGAATATTGTCTCCAGGTACACCAAACTGAACCGGTTGCCTGAGTATAACTGGTTTGCCTTTCATGTAAACATTAGCTTCAGCTGTTATGTCTGGAAAACTGTCTGTATGAGCTTTACAGTGGTATTTTCCAGTGGTTTCCTCGTTGACTCGAATGATCAGATTCGGTGACCTGCTTACAACCTGGAATAACAAATATTTACATGAATTTTAAATTTCTCGCATCGAGAAGTGTTTTTCATTTTCCAATGTTTGGTCGAAATTTATCTTGATATTTTGTGAAATATTATGCTAGTCCTATTCATTTAGACTGACATTCAATTCCTCAGTTTATCAATTAAGTAAAACCAATTCGCTACCAAGTACCATTACTTACTTTCTTTTCATATTTCTCATGTATCCATGAAATTTCAGGCATCGGATTTCCGTCAACCTCGCAGGTTAGGTTGACTTGCATGTTCATCTCTTCTTCTACAGATTGAGGTTTTCTGGTGAATCGTGGACCATCTGAAATATGAAAGTAAAGGAAAATGAATAAAATGTCAAATAGACCACGTTTTTCAATTGCAATCACAAATTTTATAAAGTGATACGTGGTTTTAACAAATTGATGAATAATTTAATTTTCTTTGTGGGGAAATTGAAATATTTTATAAAACGGGAAAATATTTTGTGAGTGAGGAAAATGTAAATTAATTTTGTATTTTTTTTATTATTTCATTTTGTTTGGGCCAGGCTTTTATCCCGCGATACATGAAGAAATAAAATAAATGAAATGTAGCTGTAGTTTGGAGCTCCTATTCATTTCCATTTCTTTTTTCATATTTCTCATTATTCAAAAGTCATTCAATGGTGAAATTTGAACTAATCTTTCTCAAATTTTTTTTTTTCATGTAGAGCCTTCCACTTGTTCTTGCTGGAAAATTCATGCAGGTATATTTCAAATACCCTAAACAAATTTGTTCTAGATAATGTTAATAAATTAACTTGGATTGCTATTGCCAGTACTCGTAAGATTGGAGAAAAAAAATCATTCCCCCCCAAGCTGCTTATAATTTTATATGACTTATTTGAAAGTTATTCCTCATTATATCATGGGATATTTTCTCACATTGAAAATAAATAACGAGTGAAGTGAGTTAGCAAGGTTAGTACAGTTGCTTCCCTCATCTTTCTGATCTGCTATTATTACCTGACTTTGATCCTAGGTATATTTCATACTTTTTCATTCATTTTATGATCTTCTCCCTTACCCCCGCTGTTTTGCTTTCAAAATGGACTGGAGAAACAAAAAATGAGCAAAATGTGAAGGTTTCAAACTCACAGATAACGTGCAGTGTTTCCGAATCCTCGCTTTTGCCGACCGAATTGTACGCTTCACATTTCACAATTGATTCATGGTAGTGTCGACTAATGTTCTTGATAATCAGCTCGGTAGGTCGCTCTGGAACTCGCTCCGTGTCGTTCACAAACCAACTATAGTGCACCTCTGGAGGATTAGAGTCCGCGTGACAGGTTATTTTCACATCCATACCCTCCATCAGCTGGTTCCACGAATTCGCGACGTTATTTATTTTTATCATGACCTGGCGAAAAACCATAAATATTCATAAATTTTCGTCGATATACGTTTATTATCGTCAACCGTGTTCGATGCCCATTATGAAAGGGGTAATTGAGAGGAGCCGCATGTAATGAACACGGGTTGGGCATTAGGAGACCAGGAGAGTTGAAAGAAACAAGTATCTACGTATATTATACGTACAGACATTTGTTCGATTAATTTAGAGTTTGCCATTAATTTAACGATAGTTTTGACTTTGACGTAAAACCTCTACAGGTTTTTTTGCTCTTTTTCTCATTTTACGTTCATGTTGCTGTAGTTCGTTATAGGTAAGGTATATGTAAGCTCAAAAAGTTGGAAAATTATTACTACTACTAACTACCCAGACCGTTTCTCATTTATTACCTCTGGCAAATTATTGTGATTTATTAACTCAGTATTTTTTGCATTTTGTTTTCCCTCAATATGCATCCCATTTTTCTATACGTCTGCTTTTTTCAAAGTCGTTCATTCTTGCATATTGAATTTTGAAAAATTATATTTGTGCTATTAAGTAGGTATGTGTTTGAATATACATTTTTACAATATCAAAAACACATTAGATACGTTTTAGCTTATAATTGCTGAAGAGAGGAAAATCTCACCAGTGGTTGAAATTTGAGTTTATCGGTTTTTTAATTCAGTTATACAACAATTACCAGTCAGGAATTGATGGTGAACAAATTCTTCTTTCATATTAATTTCATGTTTCAGATCTTTCAATGCATTCTACTCGCATTTTTTCATTTTTACCTAACCTTCATTTTGAAATTCGACTGTTCGCCACCAGATGTCAGTCTGTTTACTTTCAAAAGTCAAAAACTCTAATGGGAATTTCACCTGGCTGGACAGAATTCGCTTAAGGGTGTTTTACTTCAGTTTAAATCCTACAGAATGCAACATGAGTAATGAGTATAAGCTTTCTTCTTTTTATTTATTTTAAAAAAATTTCGTTCCAGTTTAGATGGGATCACAAAAAAATGTCTCCGTATCCATATTTGGAGAAGCATATTCTGATTTGTCGAATTCGCATTTTTATTCAGTTACAAAACTGATTTATTGCTTTTTACGAAAAAAAAACTGCTGACAAAATTAGTTTATAACCCTTCTGTTGGAAGACGTAAAAATTTTGGGTTGATTTTTTGCTTTTAGACATTTTCGTTATCCTTTTCTCTTTGTCCCATTTTTTACTTCTTTCCCTGTTTCTTTTTTGCTCACTGGCGACACACTCAAGCCTATCGGAAAAAAGTCAGCTGTACTAAACGTTGAAAATTTAATACGAGCGAGTGCTGAGAGCTACATCAATCTGGTGGTTTATTTCTACTTCAAATTTATTAATTTTTAAACACCATCGTCTCCAGATTCACAGCCATATTTCAAGATTTCTTCTTTGCCACCAGCTAATTACTTCTTACACTCTCTTTTGTACCAACATCCGTGGACTCCAGAGTATAGAAGTATAACCCTCGGTTTATTCTTCTTCTTTCGAAAAAAGTAGCTTTTCCTTATTTAAAAAAGCGATGACAATACGCAATTTCATCGAATAAAATGAAAAACAGGAAAAAAATTCGACTTAATTAGTCCACTTGAAAACCATTTTGTGGTGTTTTTGAATTTTCACTTTGATGCATTAAAATTTAGAAAGACTGTTTACAACTTACAGTTCTTCGAATTGGTGTCTTTGATCATTTATTCAGTTTCCAACTTTGGGTCTTAAAGTACGATTATTGCTAATTTGAAGATTAAATTTTGCTCGCTTTGTCGCGTTTGAAACTTATTATTCTTCAAAAAACTTACCGTTCTATTTAAGTCAAAGTATGAGTGGGAAAATGAAATAAATTTTCAGGCATGGCTTTTTTATATTGAATTAAGTTATTTTTATAATTTCAAAAGCAATATTATTCTGGCAAAACTAAGCTGCAATATTTCAACTTGTCCTAATTGGTCGAATCGTTTATTTAAAAATAATAATAATATATCCACGAATTTTACGAGAAATAGAAAAAAATTAATAATATACTCGTATTGTGTAAAAAATCACTTAATTATGAAGGAATAATGCTTGGATAAATAATGAAATAATTTTAACAACAATGCTTCGTTTTGGGATCTTAGGCAATTTTTCTGCTGTATAATTTTTTATTCATGTTACTCAAAGTGAAATGATTTGATTTTCTTTACCTCAAAACTGCACTAAAAAAAATTTCAAGAGTAATTTCTACAATTTGGATACGAAAACTGGTACAGTTTAAGATTTGTAGCAAAAATCATTACAAAAATAGTAAAATATATTATCTAAGATACCTAGTCAAAAGTGCTACGTACAAATATTAAATATGACCGCAATAAGTAGGTAGAAATTTTTATAACTGTAATGAGAAAAGTTGATATTTTGTTTGTAATTAATACTCGTATTTATTTCTCTCAGTGTAATGAAACATGTTACATTTTGAGTGTGAAGAATTCTTCTTTTGGAAACTAAAAATTTCGTGATTTATCTATTCTTATACCAAACTCCCACCATTTTTTAAATTCAAATTTGCACTACTCCTGCCCTCGCAATCTTGAAACTAGAAATGTTTCTGGCTAAGTACGAAATAATTATATGTAAGTAAACTTACCTCTATTTCCACAAAAAAAAAAAATTAGTCCCAACATTTTTCATGTCAAATCCGTCTATTATTGTATCCAAGCTAAAAATTTTCAAAAATCAGAAATGAAGGAGGCTATCCTAAAGATAAAATATCATACGAATGCAGATAAAGCCAAGTTGATCTGATATCGAGTGGATCGATGACATTCGTTTTGCGTGGTTGCTATTGATAGACCTGAATTGTTCGATATTAAATGAGGGATATAAAATGAAATCAAAACAATAAACCGTGATTGGGACGTATGTAAATTCATTTGGGAGAGAAAAAAACGTAGTATTATAAAGCTGATCGAATTTTCACGCATTATCAGTGAAGTGCAAAAATACAGAAAATATCCTATCTGCGAGTTGCATACGTAAAATATTACCGAACATTGGAAAGGCCGATCTTGTTATTTTAGAAGGGTGAGGGTTGTGGTAAAAATCACTTTTACCCTTTATGGGAAGGGGGGTTGGGTTGTGTAGGATAAGTAAAATACGTGTATTTGAAAATGTGAATGGCTGGTTTCTAGAGGGAGAGGGTGAAAAAGGTTCGTAAAATACGTGGAGTTAAGATTTTCGACAAAAATGGCGTAAACGATTTCGAAAAATAAAGGCGAAACTTTTCTCTGCGTATATTTTTCGATACACCCAAGTACGATATACATGTATATGAGCGCTCTGGAAAGAGGGTATAGTGAATGAAATGAGACGGCAGTAAAGACGAAGTTTTGGAGATTTGGAGTCTAGTTTCGTTGAAGGTCTTCATACCATTCTTTCAATTTTTACAAGCTCACCCTCATTGCTACTGAAACACCCCCTGAAATCGTATTTTCGGCCGCACCATTGACTCGAGAAGTCGGATGCATTTTTACGAGCTAACCGACTCGATCGAGCTTCAAAAATTCTGTTTATAATAATTTTTCTGTCTGTTTTTATGACCACTTTTACAGGCGTCGATGAAGTTTTTCTCGTGCCAATGATGAAATGCCACCTGCCAAGGGAGAATGGTTGAAAAAAATGAATGAAATCCTAAAATTCACTTGTTACTCATTTGCATCTGCATTGCTTTGAGTACGATAAAATCGTGAATGCAATTGTGGGTTCGTATTTTTTCTAATTTTATGATTTTAACCTTTCCATAATCTTGTCAGATTCTATCGCTGCCATACCTGGAGCACTTTTGCGAATTGCTTACCCAGTCTTCTGGACTAAGTTATATGACCAACTAATTTGTTCATTTCTTATACGAGCTCTAGTCGAATTTTATAGACCAGTGCCGCTCCCTGGAATTTTCTGAGGGAGAGGCTAAGTCTTAAATTTATCAACCAAATGGTTGAAATTGAATGAAGAAAACGTTTTAATCTGTCTTTTTCTGCTGAAATTTAATGCTTAAGGAGGGCTAAAGCTTCCTTCGCACCTAGAGCCCCCTTAACTCATCTTTATTGCGCCCCTGGTATACGACCATAAATGGTTTATATTTTCTCACCAGTATGAATTAGAAATGCTGTACGAGGAATATCACAAAAGTAAGTTTGTCTTCTTCATAAAAATAATGAAGACCAATAATTGCAGAATGCTGAAACTAGTTTTATTTACGTATAAAAGAAGAGGTTACATACTACTTCTATACATACATAATCGTCCCAACTATTCAGACACTTGTCTTAACACCGAGCTAATTTTTGTGTTTCTAGTTTAAATTAAAAATCTTCCCATTGAAAAAAAATATTTTTGATGCCCTAAGTCCGCTTCATGACTACGGCACCAACAGCGACCATCGCCTTCGTGTCATCTTTTTCCTCTGTCTCTCCTCACAGTGCACTCGCCCCCCCTCCACCATATTTGTTATGAAATTTTTGCTTTCCTGATTGTTGGCGATTTTTAGCAGGTTTCCAACAGAAAATCTATTAGGTAATTTAGAATTGAATTACGTTTATAATGAAAGAAATTACCATCGGTTATCGCTTTCAAGACAATATGTAAATAGGAATTTGAAATCCCAATCCACTTACGAGCTGGAATTTCGAAGTTCGATTGATGTTATTGTGATACCCGTGTACGAAAAATCCAGTCATATAAATAACTTTGGCGTGTGATTAGTTTTCGTAAATTTTTCTCTCTTCAAATTGAACGATTGTTTAAAATTCTTCAAATTCCAATTTGTATCAATTTTACGAACGGGTATTATACTTCATGTCTATGCTAAGACTGTTCTAATGACGTATAGAGTAAGGTAAGGAGTATAAGGACTGAAGAGGGTTTAGAAAGGAGGAAAATTGTGACGGAAACCAATTTCGAAAAAAGTAGAAAAAAAAGCTAAAAAATCACCGGCATTCGAATTTTTACGCCGAAATCCACTATCACTTTGCTACTCGAGGGTGCTGTTACCAAATTGTGCAAAAGGTGGCGAAGGTAATACGAAAATTCGTGGCTGAATATCAATGAGGTGACACTCATTCCTCGTAGGGGGTTTTCTTTTTTTTTCTCTTTTTTTCGCAGTCTATTACTGTGTTTCCTCTTACTCGTCTGTCTGTTTCTCTTTCTCTTATTTCCTTAAAACTGTTTTTTTTTTTCTTCATTCAATATACTCGGGTTCCAGAGGATATAAGGTAAATCGTATTTCATCTACTCCATCGTTTTGGTTTTCTCTGCGCCTCCACATTCAAAGTACGTGCTCCAATTCGCACCCATTCTTACAACATCAATCAACAAACTCTTTGCTACCGTCAATTTGCTACCGTTTTCTTTACTTTATTTTGCGAGTATTTCGACATTTTAACCTCTATCAAAATAGACGCCTTCGATTTGTTCACTGTGATTTTTGGGTATTTACACGGGACTTCTCTACTGATTTTCATGAGACATGAGATGATCTGCAAATGACATGAATGATCCATTTCGCTATAACCGCATTTGAAAAATTTTGAAAATTTGACATATAAATTTGTTTGTGCTATCATTTTCATAGAAACATCTCAAATAAATTTCAATTCAATCCAATTTTCTAACTTTTTGCTGCTCCTATATACCTTTACACAGCTGAACTAAAATTCATCTATGAGCAGTGCTATGCAAGAAGGGTATGAACTTTCTTTTTTTGTAAAATTGAGTTCTCTTAGGTTTTATAGTTTTAGATATCCAGTCTTTCTCACAAGAAAAATATTAGGTCCCAAAATGCAACCATAGCTGAGAAAATAGACTTCAAAACTTCAAATTCATAAATTGTTAAAAACGGCCATTAAATATTTGCATCGGTATTTCTTTCAAATATTATTTTGAAGGGGTTAATTCAACTTTTTAGGGATTTTTTCATACTTGAATGATTTATCAGAGTCCGTTCTATCCAAATTAGAGAGAAAATGAATTTTTATTTGTTGGGACTTATAAGCTTGTTTTGAATTTAGAATTACAGACCAACAAATGTGACATTTTAAAATGGTTAAAACCAGCGCTAGATTGAGATTTCATGCGAGGCCCATCACCTTATATAGCCCCCCTCCATCATTGTCCCTATGGGCAAAATATTTTGAAAACGGATCCGTTTTATTCCGGGTTATAAACCGTTTCTGGATTATAACCCGGAATTTTCCTGTTTTCCGGCTTCTAAAACGGATTTCGAACGGATTGTAATCGGTCTTGCCGGAAATGAGTCCGGATTATTTTCCGTGAAGGCTGTTTTATCATATTTGTTGGCCCGGGTTATAATCCGTGAAACCGTTTTACAAACGGATTTAGAAAAATTGCCCAAAAATTATCACTGATTATAATCAGGAAATCCGTTTTACAAACGGATTTGGAAAAATAATTAAGATGACAAAAATATCTGCAAATTTTCAGATCCGATGGTCGAAAATAAAAACGGACTGACAACGGATAAAATTCTCATTTCCCGGATCATTTTCTCATTTTTTGCCCATCGGGGTGTTTGTAGTTAACAAAAAAAAAAAACAGTAATGAAGCTTTCATTTTATTGTATCTGTTCACTAATCAATTTCATGAGATTTTGCTGAAGCAAAATTGTTTTGTTACTTTTTGAATCCCCAGATGCCCCGGACCCCCGAAACAGCTGGGCCCCCTCAGGCCCGTAGAGTTAATGCGGCACAAGAAATCATCTCTTATTATAGGAGGGCGATGAAATATCGAGAAAAAAAACAGTATAGGTCAATGAACTATGTTAATGATTGTCTGGGTTTAACACTAGAAATACCAGGTTTTACTCGATTACTCAAAGGACCAAGTGATGGCGTCGTATAACTCGAGTCAGCGGTTTTCAAAATATTGGTCCTTTGAGAAGTCCATCTTAAAATTTTGAGTGGTGTCGTATATGATACCACCTTGTACTTCTAGTGTTAATAAGGAATATCTAAACTGAAAATAACTTTTGACTAAGCCATTTGTTTCTGCTATTATTTTTCTCATTCGTGCTGCAATCCCCCTCCTCTTATATAATGATCCTGCTTCGATTGTAAGATTAACCCAATAACCGAGTAAAAACTGAAAAATGCTGAAGAAGAGGCTTACCTTTGGCGCGTATTTCACGAACAATTGCAGCCTGGCCGACTGATAAGTACGGTCAGCGGTGTTTTCCGCATTGCAAACAAAAGTCGTATTATGGTGTTCCTTTTTTGGCGTAATTTTCAGTATTGACCTGGCGGTGATTAATTTACTAGCCGACATTTCCACCTTGTATTCGACGTTTTGCGTTACCACAGCGCCCAATCCGTCAATCCACGTAATCTACACGAAAACCAAAATAACAGCCATGTTAACGAAGGACCCACATACGTTAACAATGTAAAAGAGATTAATGTTTGTTATTCGGTTTAACAGCAACTAGGAGCGCGTCTAGAATTTGTGCTCTTTTTTTATGGAAGTGGTCTTGGGGAGGAGATGAATAGGAAAGTAGTTGAATGGAGGGCTTTTCTGATACATATTTCCAACAATCGGGAGTCGGGTCAAATCTTTGGTTATTACTTCGGATACATCTTCTTCGAGTTATTTCTGTCGCGCTTTGTCAACAGATATTATACGGTTACCTATATGCTCTGTGACAGAGCTGGAATACCATTATGATTTTGTTTCTTATACTGTTTCTATACCACTATTTCCCACTGAACTGATTCCGTTTCTATACTGGTATTTACAAGTGTTACGTTTCTGGTATTGGTACTATTCCATTTCTGTCTTCAGTTATGTTTCCATTATTGTTATGTTTCTGGTATTGGTATTTTTACTGTTTCTGTTTGTGTTTCTATACCGTTTCTGTGATTTTAATCGGTATTATACCGTTTCCCATACTGTTACTATACTTGTACTCCAGCCCTCACAGAAATAACAAGGTTCACATCCGATATTTTAATATTATCCGATGTGAAAATTGAAAAATGAAGTAAAATAATATGAAAATGTACAGATTAAGGATTCAGTAGAGACTGGTTGGAGAGAATTATTACACATTTTTTAGAAATGGTATGTTTTCATTATGTTTCCATTTCTGTTATGGTTCTGGTATTTGATATAGTTATGTTCTCATTTCTGTTACGTTTCTGGTATTGGTATTTTTACTGTTTCCATTACTGTTTCTATACCATTTCCAATTCTGTTTCTATAATGGTATTCCAGCCCCGGCTCTGTCTGAATGTGTTGAAAATGAACTCAGATGTAGCGATTGGTTAATGCACGGGATAAAATAGGGGTTCGAATTCTCCGTATAAAGCTTATGTAATTTCATCCCTTGAAAATGATTCTTGCCAAGTTCTCTCACTTGGGGCATTTAGTTGCAGTAGTTGACCAATGTTTTAGCCAAAAGTTGTTCAAATTAGCGAAAGGTAGCTTATGATAAATATTTAAAAAAAAAAGCGGAAAATATGGTTTTCTACTATTAGAGAATATTTTAAATATTGCCGGGAAATCTGATAATTATCGCTTACTTAAGGTAAGTCTTGGTTACCAGAAGGCAGTTGTTATTTTCTAACCAATGGCGAATGGCCTTACAATGTCTCTGTTTGAGGTTATTTTATATCTGTGGTAACGTAAGTGCAGGACATCCCTAGTGGTAGTGACCCTAGTCCCTGAGCTTGGTACTTGAAAAAATTCATTTTCTCACAATACCAATTGTCACACTCATCATCTTATTATAATATATTAATTTTATATTTCGTGTGAGAGCTTCAGAGAATTACTTTTTTCCAAGCAACTTGAGTCGAGTTCATACATTCCCCTTGATAACTGAACCTCTACGCAATGTGAACCGTAAATCGTTCGAAAATCTATAATCGCTTGCCAAATTATTTCTAATAAAATTATCAACGACGTTAATTAAGGGAACTGCTGAGCTTCAAATATTTTGGTCCAGCTGTCGAGTGCTCTTGAAAGTATTTATGAAAAAAATTATTTTATACTTTTAGATAATCGAAACTCATCAAAAAACAAATCGAAATACATTTTTTTTGCTTTCGCTACACTTTTATTTTCGTAAGAGTGCCTGGCGCTTGGAGATAATTTTAAATTTTACCATTTTAATGTTTACCTAACCTATATAGGTACAGTCTACGAATACATTTTTGTCTTCAAATATTTTCGATAATTCTATTTTATATCACCGTCCCATTGTCTCATTGATTTGGAATTCATCCAACGTCTCTGTAATTAAAAGCAGATATACCCTTAATTTTTTTTTCGCTCTCTTTTTTCATATTTTAATTTTTTACCCCTTTCCTAAATCGAAAATTCAGCTTAGTCCTCTTCAATTAAACATCGTTGATAATATTCAGGGAGAACTGGAAGCGCGAATTATGAATATGCAATAAATATGTAAATCGTTTATGCAGAAAAGGCAAAAAAAAAGTTTCTTTGTAATTTTTTAACCCTACTCCTTTTTTGTGTGTATTTTTTTTTTTTTAATTTAGGTCGATCATATATTAACGTATTACTACAGCACTTGCCGTAAATTTCGAGTATTATTCGATAATTTTTTACGATCTCATTTCATAGCGAATATGCTAATTAACGTACGTTGCTCGATATCGAACAAAAAAAAAAAAATAGGGAAAAAGCTGAAAAGGGTTTTTTCGTCGTCGAAATTTTACGACACCACAGTTATGCGCTTTTCTTTCTCGTAAACCTATAATTTTTTTAGTCGCACGATGAAGCAAATAAAAATTCTTTTTTTTTATGTGTACAAATCAAAAAATGAAAACTACTGGGTGACGATGCAAATAAATGGTTTAATGTTTCGTCGTAGGGCGTGAAAATGGGGTAGCAAAAAAAAAAAAAATGAAAATAAGGGCGGGAGAAATATTTTCTATGAGAGGAGGGAAAATGAAAAATTACCGTGGCTGCCGGTTTGCCATTCTTCGATACACATTCTAGCTCTATTTCTCGATCCTCAGTAGTGGTTAACCTTTCACCTTGAATGATTTCCGGACGCTCTGGCGGTACGAGCACCGTCAGGGTGGCGAATCTGGAGCGAATTCCTGGCTCACCTCTTTTGCCAGGCCCTACCTGGCACTGAAATCTAGCGTTATCTTCCAGCGTGACGTGCTGAATTTCCAGGTTGAATTCGTCTGGAATATATAAAATATGAATGTCAGTAGAATATAGTTGTTGAAGTCCTAATTGAGAAATATTATAGCCGGCTCAAGAAAAATTCCAGTTTTTCTTGATTATGCTCTAATAAGTACATTAAAATTAGAACACTCCTGTAGATATAATCAGGGAGTAACCCACAGTAATTCTTTGAATTGAGTCTGAAATCATGAATCAAAGAACTAGTGCGGACACTATTCCCGGAGTCAAGCAAAAATTAATAGAAGATTTTCTGTTGAAAACCTGCTAATTAGCGCCATGAAACCCCCTCCGCTCCACTTTTTCTACCGTGCAGCATCATCTTTTCGTCGCCTTCGTGAGGGAGGGTGGACCAAAAAATTGAAAAAAAGCCTGTCTCGACGGCACGACGACGAAGACTGGCTTTTTAGTAAGTTTTCTTTTTTTTTTGCTTTCGTGTCTGAACTTTTCTATAAGAAGCTACGACGGCAGCGTGGTGAATAAATTTTCCGAAATGGTATACGAGAGGGAATTTCCTGTCGCCAAAAAAGGTATTGTGCGTAGGATAAGAGAAACTTTTCGGAAGGGTGGATATCAAGGGTTGATATTTTGAACAATTTCCTTGTAATGTTTTTGAAGAAATGAAAATGAAAAAAAGTGTAAAGATCCAGCAAAAACTCTGGTTCTTTAGCTTGTTTAAACAAATGCCAGTGACAGATATAATCTACGTTGTGATCGCGAAGGTATTTAAAATTGCATGCTTTGTCACCCCGATAAGACGAGAATTTTTGAAAAAACTTTGAGCAAAGTTGTAGAGTAAAATTTTTTGCAAACGCTCGAAGAAAAGTATTTTTATTGCTTACGTTTTCGTCTGATTTATTGTCAAGATTTCGTTATGAAAATTCCGTAGTCTACTTGGAAACGTAAATAATGAAAGGAGAGTGAAAAAAACGTGAAACTCATCTTTCTGCTGGTTAATTTGGTGGAAAACTTTTCGTTGCGAAAGTTAATTTTCAGGCAGACGCATTTCAGACGAAAATACTCGAGTTTGATTCCTTAATACGTCTTCACCGGCTTTTCATACAAAAAGAATAATACCTTATCTAATTCTCTCTCGACTTCCTGTAATATTAGCCCTTCGCCGTTCATCGGCTAGTTTTCACGTTCTGCATTAGTCAACGCTGACTGCATTTCCTTTCGAGTTGTAAATGAAATTATTATCATTATTTTGATGGAAGAAAAATATTGATATGAGTATTTTGTTACCTTTCTGCACGAGAAGCGAGGAATCCCTTTTCAACAAATTCTATCGTCCTTCAATTTCTGACCCCCTAGAATTGTATTGTGGTAAGGTTATTAAAGACGGAAAGGTAGGTCAATTTTTTTTACGAACTTTGCCTAAAATAAGGAATATTGTATCATCTGGTGGTTTGAAACTTCTCCAAAATATTGCCAAATGAATGTACACTGAGAAAAATTTCAATAGTAATTTTCACAATTTGGATAGGAAAACTGGGACAATTCAAGATTTGTAGGTTTTAAAATTTAGGTCTAACATTTCTCAACACAATTGTAAAATAAAAGTTTGAGTTTACAGCCTTCCTTCTATTCTTTATGGTTTTTCAAAAAATTTGTGTAAAGTCACCCCTCAATGGGGCGACTTTACCCATCAATTTGTTATTGACGGGTTATTGATGGGTGGAGAGGCAAAATTTGGGGATGTTTGTACTCAGACATACAATTGAGAAGAAACTAGTCAAGTACCAACTTCAACTGTGTGCAACCGAACTGAATATTTTGAGTGTTTGTGGTTAAAAAAAAAAGACGAATAAGAAAAAAGTAAAAACCATATCGCCGCTTCATTTTCTTGTTCTGTTACTGGGTGAAGTGAGGTAGGGGCGGCGATCTTTTTTTTATCTTCCTCCTTCTACCTGCTTCGATCCAAATCGTATTTCAGTTTTAATTTTTGCCTGGCAATTTATTTATTGGGCTAAAACGAAGTGGGTAAAGTCGCCCCTCGAATGTAAAGTCACCCCGTTCGACGGTATCCATTTCTCTCAGTGTAAGTATATAAAAAAAAAAACATGCGCAATGATATTTTTATTTTTTGACATGACAATCATTTTTTACCTATTTCTCAAAAACTTGTTGGCCGATTTTCGGTAACTTTTCTTAGATCATATCACAAATGTGTTAGAAAAAAAGAAGTGGAATAAATCCCACCTCACTCAGTAGTCAAACCAGATTTAAAGTAGAGCTTTTATAGAAGGTAAATTTGAAGCAAGTATGGTCTTCTCAAATGGATTTCCTTACTTTACATTTTGTTCCACAACTACTAGCTGTGCAACTGTTGGTTAAATAAGATTCGGTGTAACTTCTTTCAAAGTGTCGGTAAATCTTGCGCAAGTGTGAGTATTATTTTCCGAAAATTATTACAGGAAAAGTAGAGACCTTTTCGTTTTTAGTTGTAACCTAGATACGTATATATGAGGGATCATGGTTTGGGCTACCAGCGAGTGAGAAAGCTGAGAAACTGTGCCAAGTAAATAAGTAATGAGATAGCGCAAAGCGGACTGGGTGAATTTATTTCGCCGCATTTGCTCGGAGGAATTTGTAAACAAGATGCAATTTATTCGAAGGAATTGACCGCAGAATGGTTGGTGAACGCGTTATGGCTTCGTATGGTATACGACTGACCCTTTTCTGTCTTGGCTTTCTAAATTGGCGCTTTTATGTCCACCCCAGCCGAAAGATATTCGACGAACAATTTGATAAATTCGCGTCGAAAATCACGAAATGGGCGGTTGATTATACGAGACGCTCGAGATGCACATTTAGCTGGCCACAAAAGGTATCCAAATATCCTCTCGGTTGGCGATTAAAACCGAAATCGAAAGGCCAAATACGTGTTGGCCATTAGATATCCATTTTTCCAACAAAAAAAAAACAAAAACTCACCCTCCTCGTCGCTGCCGGTCATCGAGTAGCGCACGTAGTCGGACAGATTTCGATGATTTCCCAGGGCGAAGTCGTCCCGCGTCCATTGGACGGATCCGACTCGGTTGACGACGCGGCAGGGCAGAGTGACAGTGCTGCCAACGATAGCCGTCTGGTCTTGAGGCTCCATGGCAAACTTTTGTGGCTGGTGCTGGTGCTGCTGCAAGCTGATACCGACATAAATACCCAGCCATAGGTACCAGCGCAGGATCTCCGTCATGATCTACTGTAACAGATAAGATTGATAAACTGGTTAAAAAATTGCATTACATTTAGCTGAAACTATAGTTTGTTCCAGTTAAAAGTTCCATGATATCATTAGGATTTGAAGGCGATTGCTGGTTGAAATCAAAAATAATTTGTCATTTGCTGAAACACTGTGACGTCATGGAACTCTGAACGGAAAAGACTATAGAAATACCGCTATAAATTAAGTCCAAGTTTATTTGACTGGGTATTGACTCAATTTTGTCATTATATGATTAGGTGTTTTGTCCTAAGATACAACTGATTCGCTCGGACTTTCAAACATGAGATTATGATGGCCGGTGATTCTGCTAGAACGTTGCCTCATAATTCGTTTTTTTATAGTTAGCATCATTATGAAATATTATCGAGTGATGGTTTTTAGCACCATCGCTTTGAATTGAACGAATCTGATTAGTTATAATGAGAACATTTTCCAAGTTTCTTTACCGGCGAGTGGTTTCGACCCTCTAGCTCCTCTTGGATGCTTCACTGAGCCTAATTTTTCTGAATGAAGGTAAAAATCTTCAGTTTTTGTCGAAGTTCAATTTTTTATGGGGTTTTAGTTATCCTCCAGGATAAAAGAAGTAGGGTGTTTCTGAAAGACTTATTTTGAGACTGTGCAGCAAGAATCTCTTGTCTGATCGACTTAATAGTTTCATTTAAATTTTTCATTTTTGGCGATAGGTAGGTTTACTCTAGCTGCTAATCGTATTTCGACAAATCAATGATTGTCATCGAATCAATGTATGGGCTTGACTAGGATGGTTACCTATACTTGCTAGAGATTTTGAGAATTTGAGTTTTCGTCTTTTGCGCGTGTTTTTCAAGTGTTCAACATTTTTTCCAGCAAACGTCCCACTAATCAATACTTCCAGCTAAGAGCAAATAATATTAGTACGATAAACTGTGGTGAACCGACGTTGGCGTATATTTACTGCGGAGAAATCCTAATTTGTTGGTATTCTCCGATGTATTTTGAGAAAGGAGCTAAAAAAAAACCTCTGAACCGCCGATTCTGAGTGAAAAAAGCAATTGGTTGAAGTAAGAAGGGTTGACGAGGGAGGAGAAAAAAATGAGGAAGGAAAACGAAGTCACCGCGAAAAACAAGATGTTCGAAATTATTAAGTCAATTGTCGTTATATCATCTCAAGAGAAAAACTGAGAGGAAAAAAAAACAACGTAATTTGAAATTTTTTATACGCTTTATTTCGTATACCCTTGGAGGTAGGTTCTAAAGATGATATCAGGCGAGTAAAGACGTGGGTTTATAAAAGGTGAAATTACGATGGAGCAATTTATATAAACCCGTATAATATATTTTTAGGTGAAGAAAAAAGGTTGAAAGAAAGCAAAAGCTGAAGACAAACGAAAGAAGAAGAGAGAAGATGAGAGAATGACGTGTGTTTGTGTGTGTGAGAGACAGAAAAGGAGAGAGTCGAATGAGAGTATATATAGGCTGGAAAGTTGTTTTCGGAGAGACTTTAACAACGATTTCATTAAAGTCGTTTACTAAGGAAGCGGGTAAAAGGAGTATTTATTTTCCATTGGTATCGAGGGTCTTTTTCCTGTTTTACAAAATGGAATTAGTTACGCTTTTAACAAGGCACAAGACTTTATATGGGATACATATCTGCATTCGATGGTACAGGGACTCATTTTTTCAATGATTTGGGTTCATTAAAAAAAAATTGGAAAAGATTTTCGGTTTTGATGAAAATGAATGTTGAGGGTGTGTATGGGTTGAATTTCATAAAAATTTTAGGAAAGTTATGTTGTAAAAGTTGAAAAAGTTTGGTTTAAAGAGGTAAAATTGTGAGTGTACGGTGCTATGTAAAATTCTGAAAGGAATAATTACTATCAACTAATCTTGTCTTATTTCTATTTATTAGCTAATTTGATCTTTGCTCCAAATTGTCTTCACATAAAGTGAAAAACTAAAGCCTGTAGTAACATTACATTGTCGATGCAGTTATAGCAGTCTGCTGCTGTACTAGTGTGAGGTAGCATTATCTTTGGTGCCATAGAAACAGAAATTGACAATTATGAGTAAATAGATAAATTTAAACCATTTCTTCAATTATGAGCTCCAAGCAATTTTTCAATCTCTCACTTGAAAATGTCATCAAATGGTCGATTTTGAGAAAACCCACGTCGATTTTCCTGTGTTTCTTGCTGTTTGGGTTTTCCTTTACTCTTTTACAGGTAATCAACGACGAATATATTTTGACATTCGCATTTACTTTTCCAAACTATATTCCACTTTTTTTTCCACCTCAAAAATACTTTTCTTGATTTTTTCGATCCGTCTCATTCTTCGTTCAGTCCCAAACAGATATTGAATTAATGTTTACCTTTTACGTGTACGAATACTCGTACATCGTAGGTTGCTTATTTATTCAGCAATATTCTCCTTCTTTTTCCTGTGTACATGTTCCTTTCCCTTTCGATTTTCCAAGCCCTTTCATTCATACTCATACGTGCGTCGTTTCATCACACTGCCCGAATTCTGAAAATACACTTCGTTTTAAAAAAAGACCCTAGAGAGAATCAAGAAAATATTAAAAAGTATAGGGAAAAAATTTCGCAGAAAAAATTATTTTTAACCGCCCATTCGATGACAACTTGCACGACAGTTTGACGATGTTTAGTTATTTGCTTACGTCAGCGAAAATGAAAAAATAATGCCGCTAAAAATAAAACGCAAGTTTCAGTTAATCACTGTTACATCTTTGATGCGTTAACATCTTTCGTGATATACCTAATGCATAAAAAATGACTACAATTTGATACTGTAATGAAAATTAGAAAATTAAAAACGATTAACGAACCACCAAGAAAAATACCGGAATAAAGAAATTATTGATGAGAACCGTTCGATGACAACTGACAACGGCGCGCGCATCATTATGTTTTGCCTTCATTCTCGATATCGAGAATCGATTTTTAACTTCGTGACTTCTGAATTTGAGTGAAAACATGGATGTTAACACATCAAAAACTCAACTCTTAAGTATGAAATTTTGGCGCAAACACTTCACTGAGAGAAATTGATTGTAATTTCCACTAATTGATAGAAGACGCAGGAACAGTTCAAGACTTATTGTATGTAGATATATTCTTACCCCGTAATATAATCTCCTGCAGTTTTTCAATTGTTTTGAAGAATTGAAGTTTATGAACCAGAGAATCAATTTAATGAGAAAAAAAAAAATGAAACAAATCAGTATAATGAAACTTTCGAAATCGTTTGACTTCGCAATTAGTGATGCTGTTTTAATTATCTACTGCTCCTACAACGTCGGCGATAAAAGCTCAATACTGTGTTCTCCAATTCGCTGCACCTACTTGCTGATGAATACTTGAGTTAATCAGCGAGCGAAAGAGCAAAATTGACACACAAATTTGCCAACATGCATTATATCGTATCTGCTTAAAGAGAAGTTAGTTGGAGCGTAAAATTTTCGAAGCTCTTCTCAAGTGCGTGGATAAAGGATGCTGAAGTTGGTGCGGCAGAAAGGATCAGGAGAGGGTTCGCATAGGAGGTGCTCGTGAAAGCATAGAGGAAAAAGGTAAAGACATTTGATTTTCAAATCTCAATTTAACCGAAGATAACAATTTTTCTTTGTAGCAAACGTTATGAGAAACGGAAGTTTTCCACTTTTCTTTTATTCTCTCCGCTTTCCCTGTCCGTCAGACTTTCAATTTTTTCCAACTCGTTTTCTTTCAACTGCCTTCTCTCGTAGCCGAATTTCTGTGTGCAAAGGCGGTGATAGGCTGCAATCGGCGTTTTAAATTGCGTGTTTACATTCGTTTTCGCCTCAAAATTACAATTTCTTTACCTTTCCAACCATTCGGTCGCCATTACAGCTTCGAAATTTCGGGTAAACTTCTTTGCTAACGTCTCAATCAGCTTGAGTGCGTTAGGGAAGGCGTGTAAAAATTTGAGCATTCTTTTATTGCCTGCTTCTCGACGCTTTTATCCTTTTTTTTTCTCGTCTCAAACTTGATCTTATTCTTTTCTGAGAGACGTTTTATGCTCACCACATTGTGCTCTTCTCGAACCGGATAAATTAAATTGCGGGTAAACATGAGAATTTGAGATTATGAACTTTTCTAATGATTTGGATTGCATTCGTCAAAAAGTACGTTTTCACTACTAATTGTAGGAGGCGTGTCCAATCTTATTGACTGAGAGAAAAGTGTAACTTAGTACTTATTACTCCGTAGTATAGTAACTTTCCTCATCGATCGAGTTAACAAAAATTGTTATTTTGTAGAAATAAATTCTTATATGATGGAAGAAATCACGAAATACACTTCAAAGATAGTATATTTTACTATTTCTTAAGCAATTTCTCTTATAATTTTGAATTGTCTCAGTTTTCTTATCCTAAAATAGTAAAAAGCACTATATTCAAATTTCTCTTAGTGTAATTTTGAAACTAGTACCCTTTCCAATGCATATTTTCACATCCTCATTTCACTGGGCGATTTATTTAAATCACAACTACTCGTATATATTTACTCGCAACCATGAAGAATCATAGTGGCACGTGTGTAATGAAAAACTTATCAGGTACAGTCTTATGAGAGTCTGAGAAGTAATGTGTCTGCTTTTATGTTCAAGTGACAATGCAGTTTGTGTTATTTTGATAAAATTGCGTCATCGTTTTCAATCACTAATACAGAATAAATAGTTAAGCTGTTGGAAATCACTGGTTGTCTTACACAAATATCCACCTGCATAACTCTGCTATAAACACAACAATACTTGGCTACCAACAAACCAGCTTCTGAGCGCCCAGAACACGATTATAAAAGACTCTAACTTTACAATTTTGTACTTACTTCTTTTGTGACGAGCTCCTTTAATATACTCTCTTTAGTGGTTCAGCACTATTATATTTATTTTACCTTTCATACATATTTTTACTTTAATACGAGACGAGTCACCTTCTGCACGATGCAACATGCAAATTGCCTCTATCATAACCCTCACCAATTCCAACATAAGAAAATGGCTACACTGATTGAAGAATCACTACTATGTGAGTAAGGAGAGAGGGAGGCAAGAAGTATGCTTATTTTAAGCCTTAAAGCATTGAAATGACTATAGTAGGTATGTAGATGACGCGTCGCTTAGGAGGATTTTATATTGTTAGGTTGCATTGAAAATAGATCACCCTGCACATTCACTCATAAATAATTACCAGCTTGTATCCTCAAATATATTTATCCGGCCAGTTTTTCTCCAAATATTGTAGAACGTCAATTTTACAAGGTTCTCCATATTATATCGAACGAAATTCGAAGATAGTATTTTCTGAACAACCATAATAAAAATGAATATTGTAGAGAGTATACAATAGCTGGAGTAGCCGCAGGCATTAACGACAATAATAAATGTCTTCGTGATTTTTCTTGTCATCAAACTGTCGAAATCCCCATCAGTGTCCATTCTTTATAAAACGTTTTGTGTGAACATATTTGATGTCCGTTCGGATGTGTACGAGGATGAGAATGTGGAAATGGCAGAAGAAAGTCGTACGTACCCCTCTATAAGAGCTCGAGCGAACCAAAGAAAATCTGCTAACCTTTCCGCAGGCAACTGAAATTGATTTGTTGGCAGTTCAAACTTTGATTATTTTCCTCGAGCAAAGCTTGCGTAATTTCGATTTTTTGCGAGAACTGCAGTGCGTTAGGTAGAATTTGGCTGCTTTGAGAATTTCAGTTGCGGATCGAATCTGCTCCTTGTGACAGTTTTTGGCAGACGAGGGTTGTTGAAAGTGACGTACGACAAAGTTTGTGTTGTAATTTTAGGGGAAGGGGGCAGGGAAATTCTCTAAATTCATGATTCCATTCACGCGGGGAGAAGTGACGTAGGTGCTTGTAGAAATTGTGTGCCTCCGTTACTTTCGTTAATGCCTAGAATCAGTATCCCGAGAGGATTATTCAAATTAACGAGTTTGGTTCTTGAAACAACAACCACGTTCACGCCGATTTTCTGTCGCTAGATGTCGATTAACGGCGTAAGATTATGCAATGTGTGAGACAAGCCACCATTTTATGTATTAAGAGAAATTTGGTTGGTAGCTGAGTCCATTTTTTATTATTTCTGTGTAGATAAAATGTTGGGCAAAATAGTATATCTAATTTCGTGAATGTTATAGTAAGAGGTGGCAGACTGCCATAGATCAACGAAAATTACTATGTAAATGCCCTATACAGTTATTGAAGGGGATTGAAGTTCTAGTGAGAATATCCTAAACCGTTCAGGCATTTGGATCGATATAGGTATATGGAAGTGTGAATCAATTGCTACGAAATTTCTCACCTTAATGAAAACTGGGTTTCATCTTCTCACTGATTAGAGCTATTTAATGTTACTGGAGTATTTACGAACTCTGAGAAAAAATATTAAACAGTAGTGCTGTTTGTGAGGACTTGAAAAATGTTTTCGAAATTTGGACATACAATTTTTGGAAAATAGCATTTTAAATTCATACTACCCATACACTGAAATAGCTGCAGCCTTCACCGAAGTTTCGTGAAGGCGAAAGATGAATTCTCTCTTACAACCAGAGATTATAAAAAGTATCCAAAGATATTGGACTCTGATGATGACGGGACATTATGTTCACGGAAAGACAGGACATTATGTTTTGAAATTGACAAATCCTATGTTATAAGTAGGTATGATGACGTCATCATAACATTAAACTCCGATGATAACGTCATCCTAACATTGGACTATCACGGAAGGACAAAAACTGGCGGACATTGTGTTTTCATCTCCTATGTTATATCTGGGTATGATGACGTCATCATAATAAGTGTATGATGACGTCATCAACAACTTTCTAACTGTTATAACTAAGTACATATAACATTGAGCAATATGTTATATCTAGGTATGATGACGTCACCATCTGCGGTTCCTATGTTATACGTAGATATGACGTCATCATCTACGGTTCTTATATTATACATAGGTATGATGACGTGCGTCTCCTATGTTATATCTGAGTATGATGACGTCATCATCTGTGTTTACTTTGTAATAAATAGGTATGATGACGTCATCAAGGAAGGACAAAAATTGGGACCTTATGTTTTAGGCGGACATTATGTTTTGAAATTGGAACGCCCAGTACAAAAGAATTCATCTTCAATAAATGTCAAGCTTGCTTGGGAAATCCTATGGAGGAGCAGGAAAAAGTCTTCTTTCAAATGAAACCGGTTGCATGTCTCTCTTTGTCTTCAAATTATGAAGGGTGCGAACCGACTTTTGGAACGCGCTTCGTAAATAAAAATGAAAATAAAGAAATATAACTAATACTACTGCCAAATATACTAATAACATTTCGTCCGCCCTCACAGTTATACTGAGAAATCGAAAGCATTCGGAAAGGAATGAGGATATGTTATTTAATTAAGCGTCTTTGATCTCATTCAGTCAACTTCAGTAGTTCATTGAGTTGTTCACTTTTCGAATCGAAGTTCACTTTTCACGTATCTTGCAATCACGTATAACTTCTATACCAACATTAAGTTTTCCGCTCCCCAGATATTTTTGTGGATGTCAAAAATGCTGCCGACAGAAAACCGAAAGATGATGGGCGTTTAATAAATTAAATGAAAGGGGCAAAAAAAGTTTTCTCTTTTCAGTTGGAGCAAATCAAATCGAATATAGACAACGTTAACGACATTTCTTTCAGCCAACCAATTTCCAGTTTTAAAGAAAACTCTTGGCCGCAAGTTGATAGAAAATAAAAACATGTTGTCGTTTTCTTAGCGAAAGGCTAAACGCATAATTCGTGTAGGATGTCCTGATTACTGCTGGAGTTTTGTAACTTTCCAAGTCTAAGCTCAATTATTCAATAATAAATTGGTGAAAATACGAATGGTGGAGGCTGTATAGTAGCTCCATTGAGAGTTTCAATAAAAAATATGGTGGCTTCAATTTTGGCAGTACATAGGTTTTCGTGCGTTTTATTTCGTTTCGAATTTTTCCTATGTCGCGAGAAGAACTGCGAGTTATTGCTTTCTCTCAGCGGACATTCGTCGTGTCTTGTCACCATCGAAGGGTTTTGAAGAATTTTTTTTCTTCTTCGTTCTTTTAGTGATGGAAATACGAATCTAAGGACAATTTAATGTGGTTTATAAAGAAATTCCCTGTGGTGGAATTTTACACTAAGCCAAGCTGCGTCGTTTTAAATGAGCGGCTACCAATTTCTGTGTAAGGCCTTAAAAGAATGTATGGGTATCGGGGACCATTTGTTTATTTTTTTTATTGACATTTTGAGATTTTTGAGATTTTTATGTTTTCGAGTTTGGTGAGGTAATAGTGAAAATTATTAGAAATTATGAGGTCAATTTTGTGCGCGCGCATGTTACATAATTGCCCAATGGCGAGCCGAGGCATTGTCAAATTGAGAGTTCACTTTTTCATTAAAAGGTTGGTAGAATACCTGTATAGTGGGATATTTAGATATTGTTGACAATTTTTGCGTGAAATAGAAAATGCATAGATACTAAAATTTAATTAATAAATTTTATCTTAATTTTTCACATAAAAGCTGAATTCTCCCTAAGAATTAGTATACAGCATACTAATTTTTAATATTTTTTCTCTGCTACTTTTCTCCTAACTCACTTCTTTCTGTTAGTTACCATCTCTTCAATTTTTTATCCTGGTACGTGTTCGACGATGTTTTCTTTGCAATTTCCGTTCAAATTGTTCATCACAGCCTTGACTGAAAAAGTTGAAAATACATTTTTGAAAACCAATTTCTTTTTTGGTGAAAAATTCTGTTTGCCGTTTATGTGAAAGGGCTTTTCTCACGAAACCATCTAAAGATGTTATTCTCTCGAACTACGAGTATAACATAATTATTTGGAGCTTCTCGTTCGATTCATTTCTATTTTGCCCTTACATTGAGCGAGGTAACTTATTGTGACGTAGCATTGATGCGCGTGTGGAAGGGATGAGTTTCTTGATCATTTGAAAATGTGGATTCGATATTAATTTTCCTGTAGCAAAACCTGAATATCTTATTTTAAAGTAAAGCTTTATAAAAATTAAACTTTCTATTTCCTTTTTCAAAGTACATTTTAAAGGAAAACGAGTAAACAAACTTCAAAACAAGATCCATCAATGTGAGGGGTATTCACTTTGAAAAACGTGAAGAATAGTATCCCTAAGTTTTGGTGTTTTTCCCTCCACTTCAGTTTCCTCTTTTTTAAATAGCTGGCTGAAAAAAATTTTTGTTCACGAGCTATAACCCCCTTTTCAACGCCCGGTGGTATAATTTACATGATGCCCCTAAGTGGTTTCAAATTGTTTTAATTCTGGGTGAACATTTTTCGCTCTTTGCCAACTCGATGTTCTATTTTCAGTCCTCCTCTTCTCAAATTGGATAAAGAGATGGTTTTCTTTTGATGTGTGCATGTATTCATTCTTTCAAGTAATGTTACTGGAAAAGCCACTACACATACTTTTCTTCTGTTTCTTTTGTTTTTTTTTCCTCTTTTCGTCTATTTAACTGAATATTTTGAATTCTTTTTTAGACCACTGCGAAAAAAAACAAGATAAACAATTCTAACGCTGCATGTTTCGCTAAAAAAGCAGGTTTCCGTAAGAATCGCATTAGGTGATGTACTTTGGCGATATATTTTCAGTTACTGAGGACTAGTTATAAGGCTACTTGCAGTACCAAAATAAATTAGGTTGTAAAAGGAATGCGTATATGTAGCTCTTAAATATCTCAAAACTTGGCATTTGGACTTGAATCACCTACAGGTTTCCAGGTTCAGAAACAGAGTTTTTTAAAAACTTTCTTTTAGTAGCCTATTCGAACATCTAATAGTGGTTAAAAAGTTGAATAAAGTTTAGCTCTTAAATTTTGGTAACATGTTATTAAATTATTTCAAAATTAATTAATGCATGAAGCTTATAAAGGTAAATACGAGTATAAAACATATGCGATAAATAAAGACAAATGTGTCGAAACTTTTAGCTGATATTTTTGTACTCGGGAGATTATGTAGCGAAAAACGATCTAAATTTTAAGTCTCTGTTTTTCAAAATTGAACCGAATCTTATTGGAGGGTTTCTATCGAAAACCTACTAAAAAACTAGTTAGAAAATAGCAAAAAAAACTAAAAAAAAAAAAAGACGGAGAAATCGTGTAAAAATCTACTTTAATCGAAAAGAACTTGAAAAGTTTTCGGTTATATTCGAGCGATTTGAACATTTTTTTTTCTTTCGCGTTCCATTACTCGAGGGAATAAAATAGCTAAGAAAATTTTCACGACGCTTTTTCTCTATTTTCGATGGAAAACAAAACAAAGTACGTTTTGTCCTTCGGAAAAGTAGGGAGGAAATGGAAAAAATCTTCGTTATGAGTGAAACGGCGAAGAATTTTTACATCGAAGAGCCAAGGGTTAGTGTATGTGCTTTTGCACCGTAATATGTCAAAATATGTGAGGAAATTGTGTGCTTCGTGGAATAGCGAAGAGAAAACACAGCAAAAGTGAGGGTAGATACGAAAAGGATGAAAATAAAATGCCAATAGAGAGGAGAGAAAAACTCGACATGGAAGAAATCTATTTTATATCTTCGAACAGTTCGTAACTGTGCTCCTCGGTTGTATCTGTTGCCGAAGTGTGGAAAATGCGAATATTTTTGTTGCTGACTGCCAGAGAGGGTGAAAGGCTGTCTCTAATCTGTCCATTCAGTTGTGCACTCATCTTCGGCATCCAAAGTACCAGACCAAGTTCATCGTAAACTGAATGACGGACGAAATAGAAGAAGGGTGAAGAGGAGGGTTTATGAAGAAAAGAAGTGAACCTCGATATGAGACGTCCGAAAGTAATTTTATATTTTACAGTGTGGACAAATTGGTTACACGCTTTTTACGATGCAACATTTTGTCTTCTTCATGATGGTATAGAAGTCTGATGAAAAAGTAACCTCGCCACATTCTATCGATGTGGGAGGAAGTAATATGCGCTGTTTTATGAGGACATTGAACATAGTATATCCAATTTGTTTTTTATTGTACGATTTTCGAAGTTGACTTTGAGGAAGAGATTTTTTCGGCAATGCTGTACCATTGTCACAGATTTTTTTACTGTCTACTGACTAGGTTAAATCTGGTTTCATTTATTCATTTTCTAGGCAGAATTGGTTTTCAATATTTAGATGAATGAGTACTCATGGTAACAAAACTTTTGGGGGAAAGGTTCGAATATGCCACACTGAAAACAAATTCAATGGTAATTTTTACAATTGGGATAGGAAATCTAGGACAGTTCGAGATTTGCAGCAGAAAGTACTACAAAAATAGTAATACGTATTGTCTAAGATAGTAATAAAAAGTACTAAAAATATTGGATTATTTTACAATGAATAGTAATTTTCACAATAGTGATGAGAAAGTTACTACTATTCTGTTTACAATATTATAATACTCGTATGTACCATTATACTCTGTTCAACTTAAGAATGCCTAAAACGGAACGTCAAATTCACATTTATCAACAATGTAAAAATCGGATGTGTGATAAGAAACAAGAAATTAAAATCGGAAGTGTAGCCAAATATTGTTGCTGAATGTGAACGAGTACCTTTTCCTCTCCCCGGAGCCCTGCAAACTGCGTTCCGTTTTAGGCATTCTTAAGTTGAACAGAGTATAATTTCTCTCAGTGCAAGCCCACACAATTTCATACTGTAAAAAGTTGTAAAAATTCAAAACCAATTATGCGACCTATACGGGAGCGAGTTACAATTACCATGGTAATTTTCGAAGCTGGAAGTATTCTTTTTTACTTTTCAGGTAGATTCGATTTTAGTTTTGGTTAAAGGTGTTTTTACTCTTTTTAACGGTTTTTACTGGTTTATGTTTTTGGTTTGGTCAGCAGATTCATTGAAACTTATAAGTTTCTTCATCTCCAAGTGCATCGACGTCTGAAAGGACCCTTATAGTACCTATTCCATTCGTGGTTATTTCTTAGGATGGTTTTGAAGGCTCCTCAGTTTTTCCCGTGATTATTATTCAGTATAATCCCTTGCAGCTTCGTCGAAACTGGGATTATAATTTTCAGAATTATTCGACTACGTTTAGTCAGTCGACTGTTGCACTATAGACGAAACGATAAATTATAGTAAGAAAAAAAAACACGGTCTTGGCTGGGCTATTATTTAAATCGTTGAAACAACAGGTAAAATTTAAGGGAAAAGACTTGCTAAAAATGACGTCGCATAATTTTCCCTCCAGACGGGTGTAACGAAGCGAAATAGAAGAAAAAACACGGATAAAAAAATTTTAATTTAATTCATTTTCGCGAAAAACTGGAGCCATAATTTGAGAGAACGAGGGGGCTAACAGCCAAAAAAAGGATTGTCAGGAAGTCCACAACTTTTTTCCATTTTTTCTTTCGACGCTTCTCTGTTTTGCCAGTTTTCCACTCTCTTTCATTTCGCACTACCGCAGCACCCCCGAAAAATCGCACCCCCTTTTGAATTTGCGTGTCCCTCCAGCAGAGACGCTTTTTAAGTGGATATAATTCATTCAGTTTTCCATTTCCTTCGACTTCCTGAATATGGAGAGAACGCTGCGCTTTCCTTATATCCTGCTCTGAGGGGTCCTTCGAATTCGAGTCACACTTCGAGCACCGTTTCGAGATCATCAGCCCTTTCCTCCCACTGCCTTCTGAAAATAGGGTTTTGTTTCTGCGGAACGACTGGTCCTTTTGTGCGACGCTCAGCCTTGTTTCTTCCGGAGAGGAAAAGCTGCAGAATGGAGTGCACAAAAAATGAAAGAAAGTCGAGACAAGGATAGTAACCGGCGAGCTAGTAAGGTTAATATTTTATGCATGCATACGGTTTTTCGTGGACTGGCTAAGTCCAGTACGTACAGTAATGTGGAGTGCCAGAAAGAATATTCGTAGAATTTCGTGGCCAATAAGAAGGGGTTCGGGGCTAAGGTACAATAGCAAATCACGAGGGCGTATAATTTCAGCTGTTGTTTTATTTCGACGACATAAAGTCGACTAGAGATATGTAGTAAAGGTTTGGGGTGTTCTCCTATTCATCATTTTTTCACATTTCCCCATCCCCATCCACATTTACGTATTTTTTGGAGGTGATAAAGCGCAAAATTTGGGGATGCTGGAACGACGGGGCAATGCTAACACTGGATCTGCGGAAATGGAATAAACAAAATCACTTTCGCCATATTCGCCGTGAAACACGTATAGTAGGTGAATTGATTTCATGCGATTGCCATAAAAAGCACACTGCCGATGTTGAGCCTTTATTTCCGCTTCAGGTTGGCAGATACATTAAAAAGTGCGGTAAGATAATGCCGCAATGTGTACACGCAGCTAACGCATTTATGACTTGTCGAGACATTTTGACGAATCGTTTCCCGTATATTTTTCGTTGTCGAAGAGCGTAAAAAGGGTTGGAGGGAGGAGATCGGATAATAGATTCGAATTCAATAATCGCTTTTCTAAGCCATAGGCAGAGATTATGTTTGGTTATTGAAACAAGCTACGAAATTCTGATTTTCGAAGTTGGTTGTTTGCCTTGTACATTAATTTTATAAATTTCGGAGGAAAAATATAATATTCTTCATATCAGAGTGGGTGCAAATGTCAGATCTGGCAAGTACGTTCTAATCCGATTGACATTCGATTAGTCCTTGTATTCAATTAGCTGCATAAATTAACGCGATTATTAAAGTATGTATTAATTATAGGTTTAATTTAATACATAACTTTGTAGTTTAAATATTTTCTGCTCACTAGCAAGTCTTCATCTCCTCCATTCATAAAATACTTAATTATTTAGGTCTGCCATTCTTCCAGGAGAGTCATAATTCTATAGATGAAAAGTTTTGTATAGGTTGTATGGGTACCAGGTGCTGAGAGTGGAAAAGAAATGGTTACCCATCCAACTGAGTCGCAGAACATAACTGCTTAACTTTAAATGATCAAACAAAACTGTGGGCTTCTCACCTGGTGCCCACGCCAACCAATTATTGCTTAGCCGTCGACTAAATTCATCTAGGGTGCGTTCATACGAGTATACGAGTCTTAACCCAAGTCAAGTACAAGTGAATTTAATAATTTGCTTAGCAAATTTAATAAATTTACGTGTATTATTTGGGTATTTGACGCGTCAGTGCTTGGGTTAAGACGAGTATATGTGAACGCACCCTTAATGAGTTTGTGTTTCCTTCAACAGTCCCATTATTCTGGTAGTTCCTTTGAAAAAAATTTTCCTTTTATAATTTTTTAAAAACCCATACAGCTGTATCAAAACAAAAAAAAATTTTGATTCTCATTTCAATTTTCAAATGGTTATAATAATACTCGATGGTCGCGTATGTAGTTTATTTTTAATATCTTTTTCACTTAGTAGGGTTTGGAACTTAGGCCGGCGATATTGTTTTTATTTGATTGATACTTTTCTCAAATTTGCGTATTTTGAACAGTCACTCATAAAATAAACTTGCTTTTTAATTCTTCCCACTCATTTTAAAGGGATTTTTATGTAGCGCAGTGTACGCTCGCACTTTGGTACCCTTATTTTGCGTAAATCTCGACTTCTGGTTGATGGTTTAAATTTATGCAGATAGACTATTTCGTGAAATGGCAAAATTCAATTTAGTTGTCGTTTGATGCGAAATTAAAAAAGTGCAAGTTTCAAAGTCGGTATGATAATACAAAAGGGCTTTGCTGCAAAATTGCCAAGAAAAGCTTCGTTTTACATGCCAGCAGCTTGGCAATGTACAGAAGCGGCATCTTTACTCTGAGGGATACTCCTCAGTCCTCTCTCGGAACTGCGTTAATATCGCGCGAAACAAATTAATGCGGAATTAATTTTCGGAATTTTAACGAGCGGTTAAAATTTAATATTCGTTTCGTAAAGGCAGACGCTAGAAATACGATGCAAAGTTTTAGAGGCTCATTGTACCCAGAAATTACAAGTTTTAAAGCAGTTTTGTGCATAGGTAAAACAGCGAAAACCGGTGAGAATTTGGCTGAAATTTGGGTCGAATAGCCTGTAAGCTGACAAATTTTCGTCTACATGGTTCATGAGTGCGAAGCAGATTAGAATATTTTTATTCTTGAATGTCAAAGTAAACCTTACCCTATTCTCACACTTCTTTTCCACTCCCACGTTTTATTGTAAATTGTATTTAAATAATTGAAGAGTGTTTTTCCAAATTAATATTTGGAAAATAGAAAAAAAAGTTGGAACGTGAAAAATTGGTATGCTCGAATGATAGAATCTTTTTTTGAAGCTGTGAGTATAACTTGTTTTCAAGTTTGCACATGAAAGGATATTTTTATTAAGTTTCTTTTCACCCACTTAAAGCCTGATTTTATACTTCAAATTTTTAATTACTTGTAGAGCATTCTTTTTTGTCCAAGATAGCTTTTTTATTCATTAAGTATCATTTCCAACCATTTTTAATATAAAATTGATTAATAAATTGTAATTATAAAGAGTTCCTGTTTGCATAGGTTCAAGTAATTATTTTCAGCCCCGAAATGTTTCCCTCCGATTTCACACAGTTTTGTAAACATGAGTGGCTTTATTTGCCCCAGTGGTCTATATTAATTACCCCCTTTGTTTTACTCAGAGAATCTAATTATTTAAAAGTTTTTACTAAATTCTCCTTCGAATCGAAACGTTCTTGATTCTCACAGATTGAAAATAATATTTTGTCTCGCTCATTGTCGAGGAATTCAGAGATATCGTGACAAATTTTTAAAACATAATTCATATTTTCAGTAAGCCTTGAAACTGAGAGAGATATCGTGCCAAATAAATTTTTCGTGTTTTTGCAGAGGTTAGAGAGAAAAAGGATAACATTTTATAGAATAGTATTCTTTATGGCGTTTCCCGTCCGCTGAAATTAATTTTTCGTTCCTACTTTTTTTTTTTTTTATTCCGCATGGAAAATGAAAATCTAAATTCTAAAACTTATCGATTCTCTCAGGTTGAAATTACTCAAGCCCATTTGTTACAATTCCTTTAGTATTCCCTTAACTTTTTGCCCATAGAGAAGGTCATAATCCAACAGCCATAAAGTGACCTATTCTACTACCGAACTTTTTTTTTTATTAATATAAAATAATTTTGGTATCAGCAGTTTTCTAGTTTATTATTTGTCTTTTTGTATACTTTTTTAGGCTCAATTTTTCTCTTCTTTTTCTCCATTTTCTCCATCGTTATATACTTAAAAAACATTTTTCATCCAAAAATGTTATTAAAAGAAAGTTGAAAATTTTCGCTTTCGTTTATAAGAAAGTAAGTTAACAATTTCTATGTATAGATATAATGTAGAATGGAAAAAAATCCGACCACGGATGAAAAAAAAAAAAGTTTTAAAAAACTTTTGTTACTTTTTAACGAGAACTTAGTGAATAAACTTTGAGATTATTTCGATTTCAAAAATAAGTGGGAAAGTGGAAACGAAGAGCTGAAGAGGCAAAATAAGAAATAGGAATTTTTTCCCCGGAAAATCGTTTTTAATGGCACTGTTCAAATAATTGGTTCGTAAAGTTTTTGTGGTATCTGTTGAGGATAGAGGTGTTGAGCGTTGCTGAAGGTCAAAGTCATCAATAGTCTAACTTGACCTCGACGACTGATTTAATTGAGCAAATAACTATCCAAGGGTGGTCCAAATGGTGCTTCTTGTAATTATTATACACAGGGTGTCCCACTTTTTTGTAGGTTTAGAAAGGTTTAGTTGAAAATGTATGTTTTATTATACATAGTATGTAGACAGAAAAGTTACCTTTTTTTTTTTTTCCAGATAGATACCTACGTCTAATGGAGAAAAACCAGAGACATAAGAAAGATACAATTCTGCTTTTATATGAAAGTTTAAGCAAACTATTAAGAAATTTATTTATTTTACTTTGAAAGAGAGTCATCAAATTTCCATTCAGTAGTGTGCCTTTGACTGAAGATTTTTGATGTGGTTGTTAAATCTACATAACCAAGTTTCCCCCAAAAAATGTAGCCTCAATTAGAAGTTTTGCCCCTGAAACCCAATCGAATCCGCCTATAGCATAAAGCAAATCGTTGGAACTAACATAAAAAATGTTACACGTATTATATAATGGCTGTTTTACGAGACTTTCTAGCCTAAACTTGGAAGAACTGAAATGCCACATCAAAAATGTAAGCCCCCGCATGGTATTAAAATGGTTACCGCTCAAAACTCAGACTTGTTGGCACCGTTGGCTCTAATCGAGTGAAAAATTTTACCCATCTCTCCCTCTTTTTCACACTTTTACACCCCTTTTCCCCCAACAACGACTCTTTTTATTCCGAAATAGTTGATTCGGGTTCTTGAAAATACGAGGGGGTCGAAACGAGTAACGATATTTTTATCGAATAAGTTCGATTTTTCACTCGTTTGACGTTTTATTCTTCCAAATTAGAGTGTCGAATTTATTGCTTATCATCGTCGTGACAAATTGCCATACAATATAGTTTTCAAATAGGAAAAAAGGGGGCGAAGAAAACATAAATTTTGAACTGATTTGATATAAGGCGGATGAATCCATTTTTTTGTTTTTGCAGTTTTTTTATATCAGCTTTTGACTCGATGGTGAAGTTAAGAAGTTCACTTTTCCAGAAGGATGAAAAAAGAACGCATTATGAAGGGTTTGTTAGTCGTGCGGTTCGAGAGGGATGAAAAAGTTGTGGGGTTAGGAAAATTTTCGCGGTAATTTGAATATTCTCGAATAAGACCTTTTTTCCTTCAGCCACCAAAGATTTATATCGTCGAGAAGCATTATGAAGTTCTTTTATTTGCGGCTAGTTTCCTTGGCACCCGTTAGACCAACTTACGTCTGAAAAATGGAGACTCGGATCATTCATCATTGCGTTGTTCCTTCTTTCCCTTTTTTTCCTCCATTCATTCGAATAGCTGTAGCGAAAAAACTATGGTGCAACATGGTAAAAAACAATTTTTTTTTTTCTCCGAAAATTGGGTTATTTTTGATGAGAACGATCGTTGGTACTATACATGAATAATCCAACTAATAGGCTGCTTTCCCTCAGTTTTTGGAATAAATTTCATATCTTCATTCTATTCGGCTGCTCTGCAGGGTGTCTGCTGGAGAATGAATATAAAAAACAAAGAAAAGACTGGACATTTTTCCGGTTCTGACCCATTTTTGGAAGCCATTTTCTCAATAGCACCTCTTCCCAATAGCAGCTGTTCCCAAATAGACAACTTCCGACATTTTGACCGGGTTATATGATGACATGATGTGGTAGGGGTGGAGTGAAGATTTGCTGAGGTGGAGGTCAATCTCTCATGGTCTGTGTTTCTGCCTTCAACACTTTCCAAGCGTTAAAAAATAAAAATTGAACTCTACCACCGTCTTAGGGTATCACTTCACCTAACCCCATCTCGCTTCCACCAAAACTATATATTCTAATTCGTAGCAAAGTTGTCAGGGAAAGAGGTTGTTGAAAAAATAGCTTTGAGGAAAGGGTTGTCAGGAAAGTGACATCGGGATAATGACTTGTTGGGAAAATGGATTTGGGAAACTGTCCCAGAACCCATTTCTTCAAAACTTTATTTTTGGGGAGGAAAAAGGATGTTGCTTTTTATACTATTGAATAGTTTCATGCATGTTTGAGGTAATACGAGTATGTAAAGATGTTTTGAGTTAGTGAAGATTCTATTCAACCAAATCTGTTTTTGTTTGTCAGTTTGGAAATTTTTCTCTTACTGATTGAAAAGCTGTGCATAATCTTAATTATTAGAATACCTATTTGATTTATTACCGTTATTTTCAAGTTAAACTTCAATGATGTTTTCATTATCATTTATCATCATCAACTTACCTATAACAAAAACAAAAAATAAAGCCGTTAGTATAGTCAGTAAACTATTTATTTATAAATTGGTTTGATTAAATTTCTTTAGTGCTATGTTAGTATAGGGTATAGGTTCACTTTTTCAATTTTTCCTGGAAAACAAAAAAAACGAAAAAATTTCATCGCTTATACCCTTCTTGCATAGCATTTGAACTTCGAAGTTTATATTCTCAGCAATGATTGTATTATAGAGGGTAATATTTTTACTGTTGGTAGAGTTCGATGTGTTCAACTAAGTCATAAATAGAGGAACTCCAATTTTTGAAAAAATAAAACATATCCCTTTTTTGTAAATCACTAGGGAGCTTTGCCCCTTAGCCGCTTCGCGGCCCAACCCCCCTCGATGGTGCATAGAAAAAGAATTAACAATATCTTTTCTTCTCTTCGAAGTCTTTCTTTTGCCTTCACCCCAACTATGTATATCTGTTGTCTCACATGTATTTGTAAAACCTTTCTTCCGCCAATGTTTACTATTACATATGAAAGGACGTGTGTATTTACTCACACTTGTCCGTTTCCAGGTTTTCCATTTTTTGCAACTACAGACACAAAATACGTGTAAAACACGTGTGTTTGTTTCACACTTGTCCATTTCCAGAAAGTAGTCGAGTGGGTTTTGATTTTATAATATAGAGAGATTGTTCATTTTCAACTTAGTTATCACCTTCCCCGCTCGCCTTCTGCCTAAATGAAAGTAATTATGTCAAAATATTATACCTATTGAACAAAGGGTAGTAACTGAGAGTACTTTTCTTCGAATTAAGAATACTGAAGAATAAAATACTGAACCTTTTCCAATATCGGCCAATTTCTCTCTCATATATATTCTGAATTGGAAGCAGATTGGAAAGGAAAGTCAAAAAAGAGTCGATAAATGAGAGAAAAAGCTTCAAAGTCTTCAGCAACAGGTGCACCTTGCTTGTAAAATGTCAACGTGTAAAAATAGAAATCTCCTGTCCACCACACATTAGCCTCTCTACTCCAACCCCGCCCCTAGTTGCCTTTAGACGATTCTTTTTCAAGTGGAAACCCTTTAATTAATTTTATTTCAACGTTTTTAGTCGAATGCATTATCTAAAAAAAGCGAGTAATAGCTCTACGTATACAGCGCTTTTTCTACCTCGTTTATGTGTTTTATGAATTTGGTGGCTGACGGTGGTTTGTCGGATACAGTTACAAAGCGCAATTTACGAGCTCGCGTGAAAATACGAGGAAAAAGGACCCGAGGTCCCTGTTCTGGGCGATGCTTGTCATCGGAAATTCAGTCACGTTTCACTATTGCGTTTAAGCTCAAGGAGTATGAAAAAGACCAACAAAAAAAAAAAGAAGAAGAAGAAGAAAATAGCTATACACAAACGTGTTAAAAGCGTCGGAACAAATATGAATTTTTTCTTCATTTTTGCAGTAAAATTCATTTGGGAATTGATAAGTCAAAGGTTTTTTCTCGTTAAACAAGAATAGCATGTGTGAACGGAGAATTTCTGCTGTTTCATGATGCCATAATAGAAGTACTCGGATGATACAGCATTTTGAAGAACAAAAAATTTATTAGAGAAAAGAACTGTTAAACGAAAAATATTATACAGACGTACTGAGAATAGAAATGCTAAAATTTAGTGCGATGCACTCTAACGGGAGGTTTAACCTGTGTGCAAAAACTAATGTAAGGTTCGTTTAGTTTTAATGCATACGGCACTTCACTAAATTACAATAATTATTATAATTTCAATTTAAAAAATTTTTCTGGAACTTTCAATAATGTCTTTTTTTTGGTGATGCTGAGTTATCTTCAAGCCTATATAGCTCGGATATTTTATAGCTCACTTTACTCCTTCCTTTCACTCCTATCCTTTCACCTTATTTTCCATACCTGAAAGGTCAATGAGAGGGACAACGAATAGCCACCTTCTGGCTACGAACCTGACTGTCTTCCAGTTAGTGTGCTGCAAACTATAAGTGTGCAAATCTCTTTCAGAAAAAAAAAGTCTAATAGGATGAATTGTTAACTACGATATAAATTATCGATTGTGAAATCAGTAAAATTAAACGTGAGAGAGAATACTGTGTGTTACCTAGGAATCTGATTTATTGGTTACCAGAGCACAGTTGTTATTTTCTTAATAATGGCGAGTGGTCGTACAATGTCTCTGTTTGTGGTATTTTTGGTTAACCTGGTCCTTCAGTCATGAAGAGACATATTGGTGGCAGAGACTCTCATCTGTGGTAATAATGTCAGTACAGGACACACTAATGGCAGTGACTCTAGTCCCTCAGCTTGGTACTTGGAAAAAATTTATTTTCCTTACTTACGTTATTTACCCTTTTTTCTAACATTTAGATCGATTTGGAAGCAATTTTCTCTGAAAACCCCTCTCTTGGCTTAATTATCTCGGAAATTTTGTTGAAATAAGCATCAAAGCAAAGAGGATTACGTCTTGTTACTTAAATTTTGTGAGAAAATATTCACAAGGCCCATTTCTGACAGTTTCCCTTGACTTTTCTAAAAATCATTGTTTTGGACTTACCACATTTCGGAAAACGCCCTTCAATTATTTCAACTTTTAGTTATCTTTTTTATAAGTGATTTTATATTAGAAACCTACTTGCTTATTTTATTTCGATAGATTTAATTTTACTTGTCTCAAATTCAATACTTTTTTCCCATTTTCTGTTCAAAATTGCTTAAACCTACGTACAGAATAAAATGAATTCTGTGGAGAAAAACGGAATTGCCTCAGCCCTCTAGCCCTGAATCTGCCCCGGAATTCTTTTGATGTAAAAGACGCGATGTCGTAAGCGAAATACAGGCCTTCTTAGAGAGTAAAAATAATTGTTACGTAGGCTTCAAAAGCTGTCGTTGACCTTCAATAGGTGCACACCCGGTAAAGCTGTCGGTGTGACAAAATATTAGAGACGTGCGCGACGTTTAAATTAAGGAGAATTACCTTGGAATTTTTTTTTGACGTGCTAGAATCGAAGCAATCTTTCAATAAAAGCTACAAAGGCTAAAGTATTTTTTGTTATGAAAAAGTATTATTCTGTGTACCACCGAAGCAAAAACTTGTTTTTATTTTGTGTAGAAGAGAGGGTATTTTTCAGTGTGGAATGTACTCGTATGCAGAAAACAGCCAAGTCAACCGATCATTTATCATTTTCTATTTTGGCTTTTCCAATTTTGCACTCTTTCTTTAAATCTTTCGTCGTTGAAGACTTTCTTTTTCTTTTTTTTTTTTTTTTTTTTTTTTGAGAAATGGTACGCACAATATTATAAGCAAATAGAGGATATTTTTTCACTCGTCGTTGGCAATTAAGAAATAATTTTTCTTCGTCGCCTTTTTTCTCCTCGATTTTTTTTTCTGTGCTGAAGAAATGACTACAAACTCATTCGGTGGAGGGTTTACATTCGTAACAACGTTCATCGTCTTCTTCAGAAAATAATTGATTTGACTCTGCTGAATGGATAAGGTAGAATGCGGGTTTCGTTTTCGTTTCGGCTAATTGCACCTTTAAAAAGCTCAAGTTCTTCTTATACAAAAAGTAAGAGGAGAGCGAAAGTGTGAGTGACGGGAAAAGGGGTAAACAGAGAAATAAAAAGGGTCGTACATAGACTCGGAGAAAACTTACTGATTAAACGGCAATAGGTTGTGGATGAATGGTGAAGGGGGGGGGGGGAGAGCTTTAATACAGAAGACGAAGAATCAAAAACAGATGGGAAAAATAAACTGAAGAAAATACGCGTGTATAGGTTTCTCGTGGTATGGGGGGGAGGAGGTTGTCGGCAAAAGCAGACGATGCGGGGTTGATGAGAGATGGAGCTGATGAGGGGTAAAAGAGTAAGGTGGAAAGAAGTTTAAAGGAAATAGAGGAGAAAAGAAGGAAAAGGTAATGAAGTAGAAATATCGAGCAAACGAATCGAATCGAAGAGTGTGTTGGTATCATTATAGAATAATAAAGTAGAATTTACAAAACGAAAGTAGTTCAACTACGATATTTATTTCCGTGAAACTTCCTCCAAATAATTTAACGAAATACGAGAAAAATAAGAAGCCGAACGTTTGTATTGATGGTATTTGAGTGAGGAAAAGGGTAGCAAGTAGAGCTAAAGAAATTGTAAATATCTTTTTGGTGCGCCTTACCTATAAGTAGGTACAGAGAGGGGAAAAAATAACAAGTTGAATAACGGCGAAATTTACGGTAGCAAATTCTGATGATAACGAGAAGTTCCCATCTAAATGCATAAACGTGTATGTGCTGTATAGTTGAGAATGCAAAGTTCTAGCAAAAGACGTGGATTAGAAATTTTTTCAGGTCGCGAAAGTTGCTCTTTAAGTTTTTCATTTCTTTTTTCAGCTCGCAATTTTACCGACATTTTTTTTTCTGTTTTTGAACTCAGAGCTGTTTTTTTTCCTATCTAAAGTTTGTGTTAAGCTGTTTAAGTTACGCTCCACCTAGCTGAAAATGAATAAATTTAATTCTATTATATTTCTCGTAAAATTTCTCATCCGAATTTGAGCTCTTCGATGCAAAATTAAGACGTGTAAAAATATTACAATTCTCATCGCTGTAATGCATAAATATTCGCGCCATGCTTTCACTGGTGATCGTTGATTATAATATTTTTTCTAGTTTTGCAGTCTTTTTTTCTAGTTTTGTTGTATTTTTTTTGCTGTATATGTGAAGGTATGAGCAGAAGGATTGGGGTAAAGAAATTTCTCTTTCATGAAATTACTGGCATTTTTTCAACTTGATTTTCAAAAATAATTTATACACATATTTCATTAGTTCCATGGTGAAAAAATTTAGTGTACAAAGTGAGAGGAAGGTAGGTGTAGAGGTGAAGGGGTAGGCGGAAGTAAAGGAAGAGTTGGTTTAGTCGATAGGATGTTATTAGACTTAAAGTTGTTGGGCAGTTTTCTATTACGATCGGCATTTTCAACATTTTCCTCTCTGTTCCTCCCGCCTAAATAATATTTGATAGATCGCTATAATATGTACCACGAAGTATCTGTATTTAATAGTCGAAAATCATTTTTTCTGACATCTTAAGTTTTTAAAGTTTGAAAAGTTATTCAGTTTATGTAGTTTTTTACCCTCCGAGAGTTTGTGTAGAATATCAATCCAAAATAAATTTTAAAACGCAGCCCCTACTAGTATGAAGAGCAATACAAACAGCATTATTCTTTCAATCTTGAAACGTCTTGACTGATAAATATGACTTGATTCACTTTTTTAGAAGATGAATTTCGGAAGACTCTCATTGCGTTGATAACATCTTTATGATTATTGTAGGTCTGATACAAAAATATAGAAATTTTAGTACAACCCTTGAGTTCCATTTTTGAGTGAAAAAATCTGAAAATGATAAATTTTCCGCACAACTTGAGACGATATTTTGTTGGGAAAAAATTTGGAAATTGTAACTTTTCTGTAAAGTTTTAGACACTACTCGTATTTCTCGATAAAGTTTATTTTATTTTTTAAAACTTATATTTAAGGGCATTTCTACTTCTCAGAATCTGTTGGCGTTTGTCTTAAGGGAAAGCCAGCAGCTGCACATTCACCGTCATATGGTCCTGCATCAAAATCTTAATCTTTTTTCCTTAAAATCTCTGGTTTTGTGATGTTTTTTCTTCTCCATCTGCTAGCAGATTTCACGTTTTTCGTCGCGCAAATATCGACGTAAACCCCACAAAATCTTGAAATGTTTTATCTCTTTACTTAGTGCTTTTCTTACGGTTTGTCGCCAAACCGAAGTTTATTGAAGCGACGTGACTAATGCGACTTTACACGTTTTACCGAGCGAAAGAAGATGATGGAAAAAAACTGTTGTCAATCGAATTCGGCAATTTTTTCATACTTCTTTCCCCTTACAGCTTAAATCTTAATACTTCATCGTCGCGTTAACACCTCATACTGAAAAAATCTAATTTTCAAATTGTCACTTGTGGCCCGGCTGTAAAATGCAATACCTTTGCAGTTTTCCTAATAGTACGCCTCACATCTTATTAGATTTTTATACTCTAAATTATAAAGATTATTATACATCTTATTCAATCACTTAGAGAAAAAATATTAAAAATTAGTATGCGTACTTGCATACTAACTTTGGGACAATTCAGGTTTTATGTGAAAAATTAATATAAAATATACAAAATGCTGACACGCAGCCCACTATAATTTTCAACATTTCTACTGATTTTCAATATTTTGTATTAATTTTTGATATTTTTTACTTTCGTCATCTCAGCGCAGCACTTCCTAATGACATTTGTGCGCTGTGGTAAATTAGTTTGGCGAGAATCGTTTTCGTACTACAAAATTTTAGACAGGTTTTATGGGCAGTCGAATAATTTGTACTTTGTCCAATTCGGTTTCATCAGTAAATATCTTAGTGACGATATTGCCATCCTAGGAGGGTGGTATATATAGGTCACGCTTTATAAGTATGTTATATAGATCTAAGTTAAACGTATGTATAGTTGACTGAAAACTTGATACAGGAACGTTATATATGTAAGAGTTGTATTTAAAATTTCAGCTTTCTATTTCCTCCTTAAATCCAAGCATTAATAAAAAATAGACTGTAAAATTGGCTGATATTACCCTCTTGGACTGTATACACTATACAGTGCTAGAATATCAGATCCGTACCAAAAAGAGGTTTACTCAGCTACTCGGTACTCATATTAATGTAAAATGATATACTGGAGTGTGTCATTACACTCGCTTCCTTCGAACGATGATTTTACCCAATCGATGAGCAGAGAAACGTCCTCATTATTTGAATTGGAAACCTCTTCCAACTTCACCTTCTTCACTTCTTTTCCGATACAGTCACTAATATCCGTACCTATTTTCAGTGTACACCAACTTGGCGGTTTCTTCACGCATCCCATTATGGATTTATCGTCGTCGAAGAGTTAAGGGCGAAGGTGTGGCTGGGGGAAGAGAGGCAGCGGTGCCATCACTCGAACTCGTAAACATAAGGCGTTGTTCGAAAACGATGCGTCGACGTTTACATCCATTATCCATTTAGCCGAGTACATATACTACCGCTATACCTAATAGTATATAGCTAAGTTTTCACCCGTTTTAAATTTGTACGTTGAATTCACGTTTTTCACCCTCCCCCCCCTTCTTCCATCCATTCTCCGCTCAATCTCCTTCCTAAAGAGCGACATCCACCGTTTCGACGCTCGGTTTCTCAAGTAGGATCCCGCGTAAATACACTGCGAAGATACTTGGCTACGACTAAAATTTTGTCCTGACGAATTGACAAACAGAAAGAGGAAATCTCACCTTGAGAATGTTTCATTTTCTGCCGCCTCCGTGCAAATGTCGTTAACGACAAAAAGGCCACTCTTCCCCCGAAGGTGTATACGCAGACGTATGTTCAAAAAGTTCTGGGACTGAATCTATCAGAGTACGTGTATGCTATCTGTACACAAGAACTAGGTATACGTTTACCCAAGTTTAGTTACTTTTTTTTGTTTTTTTGATATAGCCTGAGGAAACTTTAGATTATTTTCTAAACTGAAAACGATGAAGAAAGACGAATGATATGTGATGATGTGGTGATGATTAAATGACATGAGACGTCAATTTTTGAGGAGCATTTTTGAAGGACTCTCAAAGGGGATTTAGAAGGTTTTAAAATTGCTCGAAGCAGGAGGTGGAGACTGCTGGAGAGAAATGGATCGTGCGGAAAAGCCTAAATATAAAATTTCCCAAAACAGCTTTCTTTACGAGTATAATTTTATTTACCAAAGAAGCCGCTGAATCTTCCGAACACATTGTTTATTCAAAGGCGACGAGCGAGTATGAGTATGGTTAGCTAGAAGAACGTCGATTATTTCGACATTTAGCTTGAGCATTGTGGACGATGAGGGAGAGGGAAGGGAAATGTGAAAGTAGGAGAAGTGAAAATCCCAAAGACAACAACGCCAGGTATTCGTACTCGAAAAGGTTCTGAAAAGGCCACATAGTGATCATTTCTTCGAGAAGGGGTGGATGAATGGAATATGGGGGGGGTTGGCAGGTGGAATTCGGTGTACACTTAGGTGGAATACGGTGCACACTTGGGAAGATCCGATGCACTGTGTACACAAATTCGTTTGTACATCGCATAACCTTCTGCACTCGAACTTGCAGCAGCTAGACATGAAATGTGTGCCTGTGCACCATCTCCACACGCATTCGTCCCCTAAATACTCGTTTATTTGGCAAACGCTTAAGCGCTAATGTATTCGCATTGGATGGAAAGAGCCCTATTCTCGACGTTGACACTTTTGGCTGCTTTTAATCAAATCGCTTTACGGTGGGAACGGATCTGCATGCTATTTTCACTCCTACTACTTCGTATATATGTATGTTTTTCCTGTCTCCACTCGTTTTGCTGCCTCCCTCCTTCCTCCCCGTTTCAGCATCTTTCTTTCAAAAAAAGTGTCTGTTTTTCAAAAGTGTTGGAAAGTAGAGTCGATATTGGTTTCGAGTACGGCAATAGTGTGGCTCTTGTTGGGGTAATAGGTGAAGAGGGGTGCAGGAAAATAGTAAGAAGTGTATCTGCTCTTCGTTTTCTATCAGCGACGACAGAGAGGCTCAATTTTGTGAAATTTATTTCACACGTTGTTTTCTTTTGTCAGCCACACTCGCGGCACTATGGTGAAATTAATTTCCTTTTTTTTCTGTCTGTTACTTTTTCGAATGATATGAATACGGCGTATTCACCCTGAATACGTCTTTCCATGGTTGATAAATCAACCCATCATTTTCATCCTTTCTAATACTAGTATCTACTCAATTTCCTTCTTTGCTAATACATTACTGCTAACTGAGAATGCTAACAATATTTATACTGAATCTAGCCCAGGTCTGTGTGCAAATATCGAAGTGAAGTCGGAGGTGAAAACAATTATTGTTTGCAATTTTCTGCTGTTTTTGTAGCCCGCTATTTTGTGGATGATGCTTCATTTTTGTAATTAATTTATAACAATTAAGTAGGTATTTGAAAAGGGCAATAACCCCAAATCACTTTCAGATACCTTACAGGGACTATAATTTTGAGGTCCTTACATTTGCTAATTCCAACCATTATAGCTTTCGCCAGTTTTATTGTCTCCAATTTAGAATGCTGTTAACCTATACCAAGTTTTTTCCGGTTTTTAAATTTTACTGGTTATTAAACGTTATTGGCAGATTTTCAATTGGAATACATGATAATTCACAAACAAGCTACTAATTAGTTGATTTCCAGTAAATGGGGGTCTAATTCCAGCTGGGGTGGGCATCGCCCTCCTTGTCACACCGCCTTCCAAAGTCTGCCTATCACGTTATAATCGTAATTATTACTCGTATTATTCAGCAAACTTGACATATATTCTGTCTAACTAATCAAATATTATTTGCTTTGTGATTTCAGTTGACCCATTTGCTTCAATACAGAATTCTGGCTATAATTATCAGTTTGCAAGCACCGACTAAGCAATCTGGATCACGTGCAGTAAACATCTTATTTACGGCGAACCAGTTATGCAATTTTGTACACAAAGGCAAACCAGTTTCGAGTAAATGGTTCATTCAACGACAAGAATTACAGGTACCATCAAACACTTTAAAATTTGTTTTTTAAAATCTAACTAGTAACTTTATTTTAAGAGTGTTTTTTCACGTTTATTCATAATATGAATACCATTGGTATTGAGTGTTTCATTTATTATTTTGGTTATGCTTGGTGAAATTAATAAATGAAAAACTGGTTGGGATAGGTCATCAATATTATCCACATTACTTTTGACTAAAGAGGATTCTATAGAGTTATGCTCTAGTTTTAAAATAAAAAGTGGGAATATGCGTGAAATTTTTTTATTTTGATTTTCTACTTCTATTTTTAATTGTTTTCTTGAAGTACCCAAGTGCTGTTTCGGTTCTTTATTTTATTTATCAGTTTTTTTGCATCATATTTGTCGAATTATGGTGAACTTATAGTAATCAAAATATTTCGTATTTTATTCGTAATCGAATTAAGCTATAGCCAGTGCAGTATGCAAGTATTTCTTTTTCACTTCCTCTTGATTCTTATAGACCTAGACTCGTAGAATTCAAACTAGTAAGCCAAAAAATATCTCCTCTTTACTCTGCCATCTCCAATACGTCAAATACATCTGCTGCAACTGTCATTGTAAGTAACGAACATTAAAAAAGCTCATGTCTAAACGTCACCACATCATGGCACTTTTCTTGAGCATAGCGTACTTGTTACTAAATTAACTAACTGGTGACTACCATTTTGTTATGAAATCTGAAAATTTACCTTCACTGTATCGTCGTCTGGGGAGTGTTTTCAACTTTATTAATCTAAAGTCGGATACCCCAATCTTCTAAATTTAATTGCTTGAGATAGTGTCAAATCTTTCTCTTTTAGACAATCTACTTCTGTTCTGGGTCCCTGTCGTCTACCTTTCTTTTTTTTCTTTTTTTTTGATTGCAAGTCACCGCATTTAGACCAGACCTACAACAATCAGTCAGAACAACCACTACTGAAACAACAACCCTGTTGGCCTATAAGCCCTCCAGAAATAGACCAATCAGAAACCAGCACCAAAATATAAAAGCACGATGACCAGTTTTTGAGAACCCGTAATCAGACCACTTAATGAATGAAAAATGTGTAGCAACTTAACAAAACCTCTAAATAGTTTAATATAGTTTTCCTTAACCTATAGATCTCACTCCTTTAATAGGTAATTGATTTATAGAACATGCGAAAGAGAATTTCATAACTATAAACTAAGGGAAAAAGTTGACTATAGCGCATTAATTTTTTTATCATCTAATAGCAGGTTTAATGTATAATTGAAATTTCAGCTCGAGATTGTGAAACGATCATAACTATGCCCGTCCCGTACCTATTTGTGAAGATTAGACCAAAATTAATTGAACCTAAAAGTAGCATTTCTAGCTGTAAAAAACGAAAAATAACATTATTTGGCGTTTTCTATAAAATTTGAACTTAGGGACATAGTATTATTATTAATGTGATGCGATCTGAGAAACAATACACAAACCTGGGAAACTTGAACACGCGTACAGCGATATGAAGTGGGTGGGGTAAAAAATGTCAGTTTTCAGTTTTAACAGAAATGGAAGGAGGGGTTATCCTGCAACATTTTTGTGAATGTGGTAGACCCGCACTTGTGTTCTACGTTGAATGCAGTCAAATTGTTTGTACAACATCGCAAAATAAGAAACCATGCACAAACCCGGTGCTGGGCACCATAATTACAAAAAATCAAAAATATTCTTCGTGCAGTTTTTTCAGTTCTCTCCCCCTCCCCCACACTGCTCGGTTCACAAAAAAAGTTTATCATTACTTTGTTGGAATTTAACTAGTTTTTTCCAAGAAACTTTGAAGTCGATTTTCTCAAAATGAGCTTTTCTAGCTTTCTTACGTAAAGACGCTTTAACTCGGCGTCTAATTGATCTTCTTGGATGATTTTTTTTTTAAATACTCGTATTTGTCTCCTCCATCGTATAAAATCAAAAACTCAAAATCAAGAATCCCGAGTTTGTGTATGGTATCTCAGATCGCATCATATTATATGTAAATTTTGAAACTACACGAACTAATTACTCCTATACTCAAAGCAAACCACAGGTCTGCATAACAGTATTTATGAAGCATGAAGAATGTAAAAGAACTTGGGTCAGAAGTATAGATGCAAATACGCAGGGCTGGTTTCGCCGTAATCCCAACTTTACAAACCCGAGAATTATCATCGTAATAGGATAATGTGGAGGTTCTCGATTGTACGTGGCATTTCGACGCTTTATTAGCGTTATTTAAACCCAGCCTGGCGAAAGCTTCAATAATATGGCGGCGAATTTTGCAAAACACAGGACAAAAAGGAAAAAGGAATCCCCGTGAAAACACCCGCGAAGACGGTGAAAATGAGAGTAACGTGGGGGCGGGGGATGGGGTGGACGGAGATGAGTGTAAGTAAGAAAGTACTCGATGGATAGTTTAGGTTGTGTATTGTGGGGGGGGGAGAGAGGTTATTTCGTGTTAAGACGAATGTCGACGACGACGGCGCTACCAAAGGCTGCGAGATTGTTTGAGGGGACTGCGAGCTAATCGAGGGGGTGATACGCGCCCCCCGGATTGTTTGCTGGCACCCTCTCCGTAGTCCGCAATCTCCGTTTGATTTATTAATGTTTGCGCCAGACAATTTGTGTTTGCTTTTAACTTACGCGCGCCTATCGCCTTGTTCATCTTGTGTCTGCGGTTTACGCATTACAGTAATTTCCATTTTCGTTTCTTCTACCTACAGGCTATGCGCGTTCGTTTATCAAGATTTTCTTTTTGACTTTTGCCACACTGTCTTTCCGCATTCTCGCATCTCTGAACGAGTATGCAGAAGCCTTGACACGTTCTTAATGCTGGCTACCTTGTCTTTAGAAGGTCAATGTCCGACCAATAGAAACATCCGAGGATGAGGAATGTTATGTTTTAGGGTAAATGAGAGAGCTTAGAGCAAGGAAATACGAATTTGTTAAAATCTCTATAAAATGCTTCCATTCAAAGTATCTAGCATTTTTACACTTAGAAAATCTTTTCAAATCAAAAAACTATATTTGAAAACTTCTGTTTAGAATATAGCCGTGTATATGGATGTGAAACATGGACCATAGGAAAACCAGAGAAGAGTGAGATAGAAGCTTTTGAGAGGTGGTGCTATTGGAAGATACTTATTGTTAGTATTCGTATAAAATTGAAATGGCCACCAGTTAGTTTGCTGGGTATTAAATTTTAATAAGTGAACATTTATAGTGCGTGCACTGGTAGAACAGGGGTCAATCTTCCAGTAAGATCTTCATTGGACATCACTAGGCGAGGTGGTAAGTGGATATTGTCATAGAAATTTCTGAAAGGTTACGGAGAAAAACTTTAATTCATTCAGGGAAGATCATGAAATAGTATGTAGTTTTGGCACAAATCCATCAAATTACTTTGGAACTACTTTATTTTAAAATAACTCAAGGAACGCAAATCACAAAGGGAAATTTTTCGAAACGTTCCTTTTTGGAATACATAGTTAGCTTGGAAAAGAAAGCTTAGAACTGTGTCATGAAGCACATGTAAATAGGATATACACCGCTAAATTAAGACAAAAAGTATAATAATTAAGGAGCTATGTCAGTTTTATTTTCCAATTTTTAAAGATGAAAATTAAAAAAAAAAAATTTTCACTAAACATTCAAAAAACTTGAAATTAAATGATTTAAAGCTGAATAGATGCATACATTAATTTACCAATTTAATAATGAATAATATAAAAAATAATTTACAAACTAAGTCGGAGTAAAAATTGCAAGAGTAAAAAAGGAAGTTGGTAGCATAACGTCGGTGGTCCGATAAATACCTCCTATGTGCTGAAAATTTTGAAAATCATGTGTTTGGGTTCGTTGAATTCCTCTATTCAAGACAAATCCAACGAGCCCAAACTCATAATTTTTTTGAGTTTTATCACATAGGAGGTTTTTATCAGACCACCGACGATAAATCTTATTCTTCAGCGGATATTTTTCTTTTTTTATTTACTTTGAATTTCAAAATCTATTTTTCTCGTATGAATCTATTTTTTAGATGTTTGTGGCCTTTTATTGAGGCAGTGGAACACCAGCAATAGAGTGCCCTTTTTATTCACGATTTAGAGCCAAAGTAAATTCTTGGATAAACGGACTGGATAATTTCAAAATGTCTGATCAAAACATTCTGTGCTGGCTTAAAAATTTCCCAACCTAGCCTTTTGCTGTTCGAAAGAATTCAATTTCCTCTCCGGAGTTGTTGAAGATACCAGAATAAGATTAAGAATATTAACGAAGAGAAATTTTTACTTAAGCTAAAAAAAAAAATCAATTTTCACTCTTTTAAGAGTAATCCGATTTTCGGGAAAAAGCTGGGGTGAAAAATCTAATCGGTCAGGCACAGTCTAGAGTAAATTTTCGATGAAACTGGCTTCCTTTCAAATTGGTTTTTGGGAGCAGATTAAGCAGAAATTTGTACGGAGTAATTTTATTTTTTTTCACTATCCACTGAGTGTGACAAACTTCTATCAGTAATAATTAACTCACGAATAATTGGATGCTTTTTAACAGCTATAGTTAGACTTAACCTTTCACTAGAGAGGAGAAATTTTTTTGGTATCGAACTGGTAGGTTGTTTACATTTAAATTGGTGACAGGTAATTGTCATCAATTCTCCATAAAGAATGCATATATAAGCGGGTTTTAAATAGTTTTCAATTATTAATAATTTAAATTTAGAGGTCGGTAGTTTTAGATTTATTTTAATTTGATGCTTCAACTGATTGTCTGTAGCTTCAGAAATCGAGTTATGAGATGATTTTCATAAAAGGTATGTTCTTATTGATACAGATTCCTGAATTTGATTCCTGATTAGAAGCAAAACAAACACACCGAAAAATTTGTTTACTTTTCAGCTGGTAAGAAAATATTGCATACTCCAGGTGACTTAAGGTAGCTTTCCAGGTCTATTGATAATTGAGAAGAGCTTTCCGATTGTAATATTTTAGTATTTTATTCTTTGCTTTTGTTTTGTTTTGTTTTTTTTAGCATTTGTCAAGGGATTTTGAAATCAAAAGTTGGAATAAAATAACAATTGCATTTGACGAAGCAATGGTTTTCGGCCAGGTACATGCACTGTAACCCGCATTTTTGACCTATAGAATGTGAATGTTTTTCGAACAAAAGAACGCCGCGAATACATATAGGCTCTACTCTACTCCATTTCATTAGTGGCGAACCCGTTCCGACTGAAATGACACAGAGGCTGAAATACTCGCGCATTATGCAGCCTACCTGGCTTGAAAGCAGGTACATGGGTACTCCGCCGAGCCAGCGTTTTAATTAGAAAAGTACCTACATAGTCGAACTTTTCAGTGGAAACTTAATCTCGGGCCGTAAATACCTCTTAGATGTGTTTGGAAATTCGCGCGTGTATTTTCCGGAATTACAATTAACAGCAGATGCTTAAAAGGTTGCGAAAATGAATAATAGGTGTTCACTTACGTGTAAAGTTGGAAGCGCAGAACTTGCCTCTGTGTAACTGTTTGGGTAGCTGTACTATACCTTAGTACTAGTGTTTGTTGAATTAATTACGAGACAGTCATAAATTAAAAAGAGTTCTCATAATAAAAGTAATTTTGGACGTGTTCCTTTTAATCAGGCTTGTTTCATTGTTAATTTATGGTAGTTGGCAGTGGTAGTTTGACGCCAGTATTTTTATTTATTTTTATTTTTTGGAGTTCACATTGTTAGGGCTAAACGAATGCACTATTGTTCATGTTAAGAATATCAAGGATTTTCAAGAAGCAAAAAAAGCCTCTACACTTCAACCAGCAAGCATGTACGACTAACATTTCTCATTCGAGGAAAATTTAATTTCATCAATTGAGAAGCCGATTTCCAAACTACCCTTAGTCCAAAATTTAAACATTTGGGAAATCGAGAAAAGAAATTTCCACACCTGGTACAGTGATAAAAGATTTGTGTTGATGTGAACGGCACACTATAGAGCCTTCCTGAAACGACTCCTGCAATGAACCCACTCTTTCCATCAATGACACTGGGCTCCTCAATTGTCTAATTAATTAAATTATTGCATGGTCACGGCTAATTCAGTGATCCGACTTATAATTTAGTCGTAATTGATTTGAATAGAATTTAATTTTGTAACGCATATTTTCACGAATCTGGTTTGTACTTCTATAAACACTGATTAAATTGTTTTTGTACTAGAACTTTTACTGCAGTCTATGATTTATTTTTAGTATTGTGGCATGTGTCTTTAGTTCATTCTATTGGAAATCGTTTTTGAAAAATCTGAATTAGATTCACTGATTAAGATCAGTAAACACATCATATTAAGTACTTTTACGTAGGTGTAGTTATTTTTCATTGGCGAGACTTTCCCGCAACACATGAACAAATAAACAGAAAACAGCTCATTCACATTTTATACGTTCAATCACGAAGTCCATTTAATGTTTAGAAAAAACCTCGAATAAATGTCGAATTTAATACAAATTTTATTTTCAAATTTTCCTTATCTTTGACAGCTTGTTCTTTATTTTAAAAGAAATTTTTAGAATTGCTTTTCATGTCGTTGAATAAAAGTCGTTCAACAAGTGATATTTATCTCACCAAATAGAAAAAAAAATTGACGTTTACCGCGTAGGCGTCTTCGAGAGTTTTCACACTAAAGAAAATTGAAGTAGCCCGTTATTAAATGGTTTTTGTGCATGTTAAAAGCGTTCCTTTTGTATAAAAAATTCACTTTCTATGCCCAACGCTTATAGAAGGTCGTGTGAAAAATAAATATTCATCAAAGAAAGACGATGTGGTGGTAATCGAAATATCAGCTTTCAAATTCCTTTCCTAAATTGTGACCTATTATCAAACTATAGGGGAAAATTTCTGTCAAACACCTTCAAATATAAAAGCTGTGGTAATGCCCACGTGATACGCGCTTTTAAAACTTTTTGCCTAAATTATAAGTACACTGAATCGCTCGGATCTGCGATGGTTTTTCTGGATTACTTATATTTTCTCTTCGTTCATGTTTTTGTCATTTAAATAAACAATGGATGTAGAAAGAAAAATATTTTTCCTTTTATATGACTGAATTTTCTTTTTCTTTTTGCCAGTGTTTATTTTGTCGAAGTGTTGATGATCACTGACAGAACAATGTTTTTAATTTTTTTTTCTTAATATTCAATCTACCAAAGTATTAATTAAATTTTTTGTAAAAACATTTTTCAGATTTCTTTTAATCAACCGATGTTAACATGAAAAAAAGTGGTTGTTTGAAAATTATTTTTTAATTTGATTTCTACTGGATGGTTAGAATTTTTTATTTACTAATTTTCATTGGTTCAGAAAATTCGATAATCGAATGATAACACTTCTTAGTGAAACAGTTTCTGCGTAGTTTTTCCATCTTGGCAAGCGAGTGCGAGAAGAGGAAAGTAAAAACTAATAAGGACAAATCCATAATTATAGTTGGAATAAGCGACCAAGAGCTGATTATAATATATTTTTCATCTCCTTGCTTTCACATCTTGAAAGGAACTGAAAGAAATATTAGCTTTAAAAAAAATCGGCCTATAACTTTTTGTTTTTCATAAGTATTACTATTTTTCAAAAATTGTACAGTTTCTTGTAATGATTTCTCTGAATTGCATGTCTGAATAAAATTAATATTTTTACTTTTGTATTGAACAGATGCCTTTTGTTTAAAATATTAGTTTTCAAGTTAAATTCTTGAAAAAACTGGTGGCAGCGTTTGATTAATGTGCTGTTATCAAAACATGAAAATTCACAAGTTGAGTATCAACGGAGGAAAACATTTCACGAAACATTTTTTAGTTACGTATATGTACACCTGACGTTAAATGGTCCATACCTTGATTTATTTCTCATTCTTGTCTTGTGGAATTCGCTCACAATAGATTATATCCTTGCTTATCATCATTCGTGACAAAAATAAAATTAGTCAAATTGTAAGAACAATGATGACAGAGACTTCTCGAATCTTAGTCCATCAAGTATTAATCAATATGATAATCTGATCCATTGTTATGTCGCTGAAGAGGTTAAGCCTGGTTTATTGCTTTTACTTTTTCTTTTCTTTGAATAAATAAATCCTTTTATAAAAGCTTCAAAATACAAACAGAATTATAATTTTCTATTTTTTTTTTTTAATTTTAAGTTTTTAAAATTCAAACCTGCAACTTTTGCATCTTTGTACAAAGCCTGCAACATTTTATGATTTTTATCTTTTCTAAACTAAATATTTCTAAAATTCTGATTGGTTTAACCCTTCCAACAAGCCAACAAAACATTTTACAAGAAATATTATTTTTTGGTCGAAAGAACAAGCTTGAATTGAATGACGAAGGTATTTCTTATTTTCCGCCATTTTAATTTTTGGAGACGCTTGAAATTTGATTTGAGGTTTGTCTTCCATCAGTTCGGTGAATTCGGCGTCGGTATTTTGATCAAAATTCGTGTTTTTTGAAAATTTCGTGTAATATTGTGTTCTAATTCATTTTGCAAATCGGTTTCCTCATTTTTGGGTTCGTAATCGTTCGTAACTGTTTTCGGAAATTCGGATTTCGTGTTCTCGTGTCGTATTGTGTATTTTAGTTGTTGAGGACTTGGAAGTTCAGTTACTCCATGAGGATAAGGACTGATGTCGTCATGATTCAATAGGATTAGCTGAATTGAGGATCAGTATTCATCGCATCAGGTAATTTTGAAGGATTACTACTCTTCGTTTGATTAGCTCTTGGACTTCCGTTCAATCATTGTATCGAAACAATGGTCATGTTCTCGATGAATTGGCAGCTGCTACTGCAGTAGATACTGCTTCCAAATACACGCTTCGAGATCCCATAAGCTTTGTATCATCGTAAGATTCATTTTGGTTTGAATCTTTAATCAAAGAACCCAATTACGCACAAATTTGTGCAAACATCATTCCGGTTCGTTGGAACTGACGATCCCATATACTCGTACCATTATAGAAATAGTACATTATCAGAATTTCTGCTTTTTAGTACAAAATTCATGCTTGAGTGTTATGATAAATTTTGTTGAGCTACCCTTGGTCTTTGTTTTCATTTAAATTCATCACCATTCATCTTATTTCGTTGTTTTATCGAATTCGTTCTTAGAATCTCTTGAAGACGCAAAGTCTCACTGACGTGAGGAGTTAGTGTAGAGATCAAATGCGATCATGTTTTGCTCCTTGAGATTCAGACTCATGGAAGTATTTATGAGGTGAAATATTTTTTAACCCGCTCTTTTGAATTTATGGTTTAGTATTAACAACTTGGCACCAAAGATCAAAAATGAAATAAATAAAGTTTCTTACTATGGGTTTTAAGATTTTAGAAGTGTAATTCTACTTTTCCGAATTGAACTCGATTAATTCTTAATTATGTTTTCCAAAATTTTAAGCAAGTTTTTCAGGATATTCCTAGAGTGATGCTCTAGGTTAATTTTCGAAATAACGCCGTGTTTGAATGAAATTTCAGATACAGCTGTGAATGAAAATGAAATTCAAAAGTGAAAAGTCTTGATAACTCTCTATTAGATTATCGTTATAGGATCACTCATTAACATTTTCAAAAATTTAACTGAGAATTTAACCAGGTTTTCCGGTGAACGAATATTCTTTTGTGTAACAAAACAGCCCTTTTCTGAAGTATACTTTTCTTATAATTATTTTGTTTCTATTGATTTTCTATTCCTTTTTCCTTTGTAAAGTGAGTTTGTAGAAAGTGCCAAGACAATCGAAACATTAGTTAACTTCTATTTATTTTATTCCTTGAACTTCAATTATTCTTGAATTATTCGAAAAGCGAATTCAATAACTCGAAATTCCTTTCATAGTTTAAATTCGAATACCAAAAGACAGAGATTGAGATTCCATTTGGCTGTCAACTGCTTTTGATAACGAGAACACCTCCATCCATTTCGCTGGTTAATCTAATGGTATTTTATAATTCGACGAACGATAAAATCTGTTACCATTTTTTCCTCTTTTTTTTTTCTATAGCTATCTGCCTTTTCACCTTCCTCATTTCCTAGATTGTTCATTTTCGCATCCACACGATGGCATCGCAAACCCTATTGCTATTCGCAGAGCTGTGGCACGCACGTTATCAATCAAAAATCGCCACAAAAGTCAATAAACCAGGACAATTGTTGCATAATAGGGCGTTGATGGAATTTTAAATAGATTTTTTCGTACTTCAGCTGAAGCTAAAAAAAAATTACCCTTTTTGGGGTTTCATCATTTTTTCAGAAAGCTTTCCCCCTCGCTAATACACTGAGTATCGAGGGTTCTGAATTTTTTTTGCATTTTATATAGGAAAAAGAGTAATTTTCGATTTTAATGATTGATTAGTGAAATTGTTCGGATTTAGAACTATGTTGTGACATTTATTATTATAAACATGGCTACCAAGATTTTTTTCTCCATTCTAAAATTGTAAAAACATTCATTCTTTACTGTTGTTATACTTGTAGAGGAATGAGGAAAGTGTTTTTTTCTAAAATAGAAAAAAAAAAAAATTGGAAAAATTGTAATTAAGACGTGAACAATGAGTTTATTCAGACCTTCATCGAGTTTCTGAGTACGGGCTACTTTGTTCATGTACATTCGTACTCGTAGTTATAGTTCATTTTGTAAGTTTTGTTAGTTTTCAATTTTATTCGATTTTAATCTTATCATTTTATTTTTACTCGTCTGAATTAAGTATGAATTTGATTCAGTTCTTAAGAGCTGATTCGTTTTCGTCAAACTATTTTGACTTTTTTTTTTCTTTCTTATTTTATTGAAAAAGCACATCTAACGCAAATTGTGAAAAGGAGGTGGAATTTTATTTTTAGATTTTTAGATTTTCGATTTCAGAAAATTTTGAATGGACGAAAGGTTGAGCTTTCATTTCTGTTGTCGTGAAAGTCTCAATTTTGGGTTGGAAAAAAAAAAAAAAGAAGCTTTGAAGGAGAAATTTGGTAATATAGAGCACTAATAATGTGAGCCACATTTGAAACTAGAACATGTTGTGAGGCTAAATTACTTTATGGAAATCATCAAATCATACTTTCATCTTCTTTACAAGCAAAAAAATGGTACCTATGTACATGGTACTCTATTGAAAAATGTGAAAAATCTAGTCGTTTGACAATGGACATGCCGTAATTTTTAGAAGACTAATGAATGTTGAATTTTATAAACACGTTTCACTTTACCCCAGATTGAAGTGGAAACGATATTTTTTTTCTTCTATTTTTCTTTGAAATCAATTTCAATATTCATTTGGAATTGCTTACGAAATAATGTACACGTACATTACAATGAATAATATTCACGTTATTAGAATAACAAGTTTGATTTACCCCCCAAATATGTAAATAATCTAATCTACGTTTCTGTCAGATTTCTGTTTTCTTTGGTCAAATAATTGAATTTCATCTAATGTTTACGTATACTTACTTTTTCTAAAATTTCAACAAACTTGTATCTTCTCTCACTCTTACATACTTTTGGCACTGGAGAAGGCATACTCTGAATCAGTTTCACCAAACGGACATATTAACTATCCTTGATTTGTTTTTTATTAAAAATCATTTTTATCTGACCTCGAAAATCATTTTGAAAATAGATTCCACTGGCTGGAAACTTTTTTGGGAGGACTTTTTCATTTAAGTAATCAGTATCATGACTCTATCTAAGCCAGGTAGTGTTGTTGAATAATACACATGAAACCAGTTTGCTGTACGTCTTAAAAACAAGTTTTTCAAACGTATAAGGTTGAAAAAAAATAGAAGTATAGAAAAAGATGTACAACTTACAGATTTTTCTTAAATGTTGGAAGAATGATTTGAATAATTTGAATCTGTAACGAAAAGAAAGAAAAAATTGAATCAATTAGCGGCTAAACGTAACAAATTATTTATCATACTCTGGAATTATACAGGTTTTTCTTCTTCTAAATTCGAAAGACTATTAATGATTTTCGGGAGGAGGTTGTCATTTATCAGCAGTGGTGGCGGACTGCCTGCTGAAGGGTACTAGGTAGTGTATCTAAGCCACTTTCAAATGCGAATGGTGCAACCGATTAGTGCGAGTTCTCACAATTAGAACGACTTCCAAATGAGATTATAGGATCTGGATACAGCTTTTTTGTGTGAATTTTGTTCTGTGGAGCTACCTTGATGTTCCGTTGAGTGGACTGATAAGTTATAGGTTGATAGTATATTTAGAAATGGAGTAGTGGATATCATAATTTTTTATATTTTATTCGCATCTTCATCTAAACCTACTTATTCATTTTCTAATATGGGCCGAAATGAATACAATACAGTGGTGTCACTTCATACTATAATTAACGTTTGAAAACTGAGTCTATTGAAACAGTGGGTCAGCTGTTCCTGAGAACCAATGCACTCATCTGGTTGTTTCACTTCAATCTGAATATTTTTTTTAAACATAATATTGTATTTTACGTCGCTTTTAACATACCTACATAGTTTTACGCGACGGTATGATGACGGATCTCAATTCTTTAAAACAATTTTACCTAACATTAAATTCCATTCAAAATTAGTATCTGCAACTAGTTTCACTTGAATATATTGAAGGGTTTTGGGGTATATTACAAAAACACACAATTGGGTCGATGTTTTGAGTTAGGTCGATCAAGTATCGATAGAACTTTAGTTTTCTATTGAGCTTTTTTTCTAACTTTTTTTCAATGCTTCAGAAATAGTGTTTTTTTTCTTCAGAGCATTAGAAAAGCTTGAAAAATTCAATTTCGAAGAAAAGTTACAATAGGGTACATACTAGATTGTGAAGATCGAAAGTTAAAATTTTATTGATTTTCCACTCGAAGATGAGAATATTCGTGTAGCCTTTTTTCAAAAGAATTTTTGTTCAGTGAAATATTCCCCTCTTTCTGCAAATGTCTACGATCCGGTATTTTCCCCCTTCTACGAGTATTTGCAGTTTATATCCTCCGCTATTTTACTGCGAATCTCGACGAATAATAGTTGAATGGAATGCATCGACGATATAAAAACATATTTTATGCATATTTTCACATGGTTTAGTGACTTCACAATTTTTTTCCCACTTGTGCTATTGAAAGTAATACTAGTTGATCTATTCATCGATGGACATATATCACCGCTATAATTTGTTTCCCTCTTATGATATATTTTCGGTCATCATTCAACCGCTAATTTCTTTTTAATATAACGACTGAATTATGCGATGAGAATATAGCAATACGTATAGTTAAAAGATGAGAGAAGAAACTAGATGAAGAAGAAAAAGAGTGAATACACTCGACACACTGTGGTGTGATGATATGGCTAGTCACTAGTGTGTTAATGTTTTTTTTTTTTCAGTTTCCTATATTTTTTCCTCTCCTGAACAAACCTCTCAACATCATTCTTTGTAGTGGTCTCGGTTACACACGTATTACGGACAAGCAAATAAAGTGAACGAAAAATACACAGAAGAGAGGCTTTGAAAAAAAAAAAAAAAGAGAAGAGGGAAAAAACTGAAGGAAAATATTTTAGACGGAAGAAAAGCTGAAATCATTTCACGGTGGTTTCGGGTTACCCATTCTAAATTGATAGTTTCCGCCTGTGGATGGAAAAAGCGAACATTGATACGGTCGTATTTATTTTTGTGTTGAACTTTTTAATCATACATTTTCCGAGTTTTGGTTCATTATGCATGGTAAATTGGACATCGGTTTGGTTTTGCGCGACTAATATACTCAAGCAGGTACATATAATAATGAAAGAGAAAGGAGGGGTAGAGTGAGCGGGAGGAGTGAAGGTACTTAGCCAAATACGGTGGTAAATTCGGATATTTATCCATGGTGGTTTTCCGCACTCTTGAGTTTATGTCGATATTTTTTTTCAAATACGTGTGTATATTTTGAGGTACGTGATGGTAAAAAAAGCTTCTAGCACAGCAAACCTTGCTGGGAAAGCAGGTTTTCGATGGAGATCTATGAGCTATACTGCTGTTACTAAATCTGTAATTTTCAATTACTGTAATTAAAAGTGAACCACTGCTGGGGCTTTTACCAAACTTGAAGAATTCATGCCCTTAATAAAGTTCATTTTCACCAAGAATACCAGCTTATTCAAGTCCGAATTGTAACTATAAAAAATTTCAGGCTTTACAAAACCAATTTCTTGATTTAATCGTGATTTGCTTCAGAAGTGAATCAGCTGATCATTTCTCTTATGAGCCCGATATTTTATTCAAAATTTTGCTCGCAATTGGATCAAAATTACAAGCCCACTCATACGAATCCCCATTTTTTGGTATTTTTCTCATGTCTAACTAAGAAATAGGAACTCCAATGTATGTATTTTATATGAGAAATTGATAATAATCTCACTGTTGTTTGAATGTGAAAACAAATCTAATATTGAAGGTTTTCTGTCAGAAACCTGCTAAAAAAACGAATTCCCTAGTGAATGTACTCGTGAATGAATAGTCTTTGTTATTGAACGACTGGACATGTTTTTTCTTTCTTTCCTACATCCGTGTTTACCTTATCCGCTGAATTTGTAGATAGTACATTTATTTGTGAAGGATAATAATCAGTCGAAATTGGGAAGCTGCAAATCAGATACTAGAATGCACGATTTTCGTGAGAAAAATGACTGATGTGGAAAATGTGACGGGTTCACTTGATGTGGGTGGTTAATCTGCTGTCATCCTAGTTTTCTTTCTTCAAAAGTACCTAGATTTAATAAATTCCTAATTTCCTGCTGTTCAACATTCTTGCTGCGATTAGACAAAGTACACGAGTACACGACTTTATCAATATTCGACAAAAATTTTAAGATATTGCTAAGACCGTGACTTCGAGGTGTAACGAATGGAGTTCGCCGGAAACACGCCGAGTATGCAACAGGCGTTTCATTATGAATGGCTAAGTGTTTACTGATTTAGAATCGTATATTTTAGGAATTCCTCAGTTCTTTGATATCGAGTTTTTTAACCGTAGTAACACTTGGGTTCAACTTGCAAATTTATCGAATGTAGGTTAGAGAATTATGATTAAAGCTCAGTATTTCTGGCTAGTATTTCAACATTTTTGAACAAAAAGTGGAAAAAAGCGTACCAATCAAATACAATGTTATGAAAACGTGCTCTAGCATCTCGACCATTTCACCTGGGATTCAGAATCTAGTATTTTACAGGCTCACGCAGGAATCACCAAATAACCTTATAATACATTCAGGCAACTTGAATATGAGATATGTAGTGGTGACCAGACTCTAACTGGAAACTTCTACGAGTTAGAAAGCTAGACATTTAGCCATTGTGCCGATCAGACCCCACTCAAATCTGTACAGACTGAAATAGAGTCGATTTTTATACAGTCCTTTTTATCGTGCTGCTTTTTCTCAGCCTTTGTAAAAAAAGGGGCAGGTCAAATGGTTGAAAAGTCGTATATACATTTAAAGTACCGCCGAGAAAGGAACGCGTTGTTCGAGAAATTAATTTTAATTCGTTTTAATTTGAAAGCGTTAGTACGTTTTCCTGTTTAGTTGATGCATAATATTACATCAACGTGAATGCTCGGTGTTTTCGCTCAAAAGTAAATAATATGACTCTCATTTTTAGGAATGCTGCGTTTAAACTTTTTACGATCATTTTTACGATTCAATTCAAAGGCCTGAGTGTCGGGGCTGAAAAATTAAAACTTCCGAGATTATTAATTCACCTCTCTCCGCTGGCTGCCATTTTTGTTTATTGTTCGTTTTATCATTATTTTAATTTTTCATCGCACGCGAATGTATTGATTGAAATTTTTTTGTGGCATTCTGTGAAAGTGACACTGCAGACGTGATGCGGTGTGCCGATTCTTGGTATAAATGCTGTGGCTTCGATATTTTTGAAATTGAAAGTTCGAAAATATGTCCGAGAAATCATTGTAATTGTTGCTGGGTTGGTAAAGGAGTGATCATTAGCAGGTAGCAATACTTGAACTTGCAATGTTTGCTAAAAAAAAAAGTAGCTCTGTAATTGACGACAATAATATATTGTCTATGCCCGAACGAAGCGCAATATTTGATTTTCAAAATTTTAGGGTATATTTTGGGGGTCTGAAAAAATCTTTTTTTTGTGCCTTTAAAAAAAGATTGGAAAAGAAAAATGAAATTGAAAAAACCAGCTGTGGCATAGACCTAATTTATTCAAGAATACTATCAGTTAATTTGGTGCAAAACTCAGCAAAAAAAATAATAAATAAATGAATATTGAATCGTAATTATACTTTTAAGCTAAAAACTCTTGGAATTTGTTATTTTGGCTCCCAGAATACTAATCCGCAACACATGTGTCAAAGAAACTGCCTATATTTTGCCTTAATTCAACTTTACCAAAAATTTTTTTAGACGTCGATGTTTTGACGTCTTCTTATAGTCCTTTAGTTTAACTAAAATGAAATAATCCTGTAGAAGAAATGAAAAGTAAAAATATGAGATGGTAACTATCAAAAGTACAATTATGAAAAAATCACTTTCCTAAATCAAAGTGAAAGGAGAAAGAGTGGAGATGTATCAAGCAATAATTTGGATAGTTCCTACACGTAATTATTATGTGATGGAAAATAGTAGTGTATGTATAAATATTAAACTAAACTTTTTCATTAACATTTGTTATCCATTGAAAAAAAGTCGTAGGTAGAAAAAATAAGACATACGAGTACTCGTAGTTACCACTTTACAGCAGAAAAAGTAGTTTACTTGTTAATTTTGTGTGTTGCTAATTCTTTGTTTTTCCTAATAAATTCAATGGCTGTCTCATTTGTAAGTTTAAAAAACAAAAGTAGATACATTGTTTTTCATGTCGTTGATATACGCACGCATGGTTGTAAGGAAGAGGCACAGGGAAGAGAAATTGATTCAAGCTTTTATTCTTTTATTTATAAGCGACTCGAAGCATGCCAAACAACTTTTTACTCTGCATTTTTTTTTCAACCTCAACCTAAGTTATAATTTGAAAACTATTTTTTTTCTTTATACGCGGGGGCTGAAAAAACATGCCGCCGATATTTTTCCTTTCATTTTTCGTCAAGTTGGTCGTAAAGTAGAAAACGAACGCACAGGGTCGGCTAAAATGATGCGTTCCTCGGTGCGACGATTGTACACTCAGAAAAGTTTTTTCTTCTTTCTAACCCCAAAAATTATTAATTTAATTTATTAAAACACGAAAGTCGTTGGCGAGTGTTACCGACATGTTTGCTTACATTAACTACCACCTTTTCAAAAAGAAAAATTAATTTTTGCGTTTTTTCGTTCTTCTCTGAACCTTTTTAAATCCATTTTTACACCCACTGTATTACCTCGAAGTAGGCCAAAAAACAAAGTTTGAATGAAAAAAGATGAAGAAAGTACGAGTTAAAGGGCGAAAAGGGAAAACCATTTCATCGACTCGTTTAAATATTTGCGAAGTTATTAATAATGCATAACAATTATAATAGTTTCTCGTTGTTGTGTACATTTTTGTTTTCTTACCATATAAAGTTTTGTACCTCCCCCGAAAGAATTTCTCTTTGGCTACTGAAAGTATAATGATAAAAAATTTATATTATTCGTCTGACGTCTTACCTAATTCGTCTGGGAAAAGGTCAAATATAGGATACGGTGGGTCAGTGAAGATCGAGGTGAAGTATTCTGGCGAATAATTTTCCCAATCCTTTCGCTTCATCTATTCTAAAGTACCTATCTCAATTTCGGGCTGATAATAGAGTTTAGTTTTTTTTTTCTGCTCGCAGTTAACGATCTCAGATGCTGAAAGGATCGGTTTACTTGAAAACATGCGAGTCTGAGAGAAAAGAATTTGAAGAGGTAATGAGTTCTTGTCTTGGGATGAAAATATACTAGACAAATACGGAGATCGAAAGTCAGATAATATTTTGAAATTTAATATCATTTCGCCGAGTTGCTATAGTTATTTTGGTCGATTGAAGACATGACTTTCGTACCGTTTATAATTTGAATTATGATTTCGAAAAGTTTCATTTCTAATTTGTTCTAAGCATCTAATCTGTGATGTGTTAACGGCAAAAATCGTCAAATACATATTTGTATTATAGTATGTATTTTCAAGACTCGTTATTTAATTTGTCTCTGCATTTCGAAGTATTCTCGAATAAGTTATTTGCTCTGTGTTTCTAATGGAAAAAACTTTGATCATAAACGTCGCTGAGTCTTTGTATTATAAAAAGCTGCTCCTTTGTAATTTGAAGGTAGGTAGATTTATATGAACAGTCTTTCGCAAAAATGGCATAAGTCACACTTTTGATTTATTAATATCTTTCTTTTCATCACAGGAATTAGCAAATTCTGGAAGTGATAGCTTTTTGATGATTTAGTTTGTTGATGAGGCGCACAAAACAATGAATATCGTATTAGTGAAAGATAAAGTCTAATATAATACGAAGAGTATTTTTCAAGTTGTTTCTTAGAGTATTGGAATAATTCTTATTACCCTTGAAGAGAAATAACTTTTCCATAAATTTTTATCGAGAACATTATAACTCATATTGTTAGCTCTGAATCATAGTACCTGACGTCACTCTGCAATCTTTCTTATTTAATGTCACAGTCTAAAATTTTTATCTAATCCTTTTTTAAAGTTATGGTTATAATTCATTTTATTAATGAGGGATGATGGGCTGGCAGGAGTCAGTAAGAAATTGTTGTAATTTACCTCTATCTTTACCCTGATCGCCCTTGGTTGTTTTATTGATTGACTCGTTTACCGACCAGAAATTATTACTTATTTAAAAGTTAGTATCACTCTCTCAGTTTCCAGATTATTTTCTATTACTATATACCTGTATCACTATTATTATTACAGTAATCATCGCGTTCACATTACGTATGAAGATTATGGTAATTAGTCAAGTCTCAAGTGATGAATAAGGATTCTGCCATATTTTCAGGATGTTGTGTTTTGTCAGTAATAGTTTACGCTTGAGACTATTGCAAAAAAAAAAGATAGCTGTTCGCGTAAATTTCCACTTTCGACGCTACAGGCGTAAAAAATTAGAACACATCTTTTTCGACTCTATCCGGGGTAACTATACCATTAACCGGGTGATAAAATTTAACGATTGTAATTAACTCATTTTTAACCCCCCTCCCCGGTTCGTGCTCGACCGGTTGAAGGCGAAATTATCGTCTTAGGAAGAAACGAAGGGTACAGCTAGGCTGACGGACAGGCGGAGTGAAAATGTAAGTGCGACTCGAAATAATCCGAAAGGTTGGCCTTCCTTATCTACCGGCTTCATCTGAAATCTGCCATTAGGAAAACGTAAGCTTTTATTTTAATAATAATAAAATTACTATGCAAATTAAAAATTTACTTTATAAAAGTCGTAACTCCGTCATTTTTCATTTTTATCGCGTCCCAAGGGTGAAATAACTTGTTCAGTTACCGAAAAGTGTTCAGTTTTTTTCGCTGTCTGAAATCCATTTGAAGCCTACGAATCTCACTCGAAATTAAGACTTTGGTCGGATGGCGTTTGACGCTCACCCTTGAGGTACTGTCGGAATGATGGGCTGAAAGTTGGAAGGCTTTCTAATTATTATAAAGGCAACGAATATTGCAGTTATCAGAAGAGCTTAGTTTTGGCTCTAAACTGTTGTTGATTTTTCAGTTGAGAAGGTAAACTTATCTTAAAAACTGACTTCTTTTAAGACTCTTTTCATAAAAATTTTTTGGCTGGTTTGTCAGTACCTATATCTTCCACAAAAACCAATATTCTTGGAGTGGATTTCCATTAAAATTATTGTTGAAATTGACCGTGATCTTGCTTTTTGCCTCTGCTACGATTGCAGTTTTGCAAATTGATTGTTTTCTCCGATTGCATCGTAGTCAGGATATCCCTGTTGGGTTGGCAAGCTGGCACCGGGAAATAAAACTCATTGAAAGAAATCAGAATTTGTAGCGTGATGTTTAGCCTACATTTGAAACTAAAGGAACTACAATTCTTGAAAGTGAGAAAAATTCGATATTTTTCGGCCTAAGTGTTGAATGAGAAGAACTTGTTGAGGCAAAACAGCACTGTTCAGTCATAAAAACTTTTTGCTTAAATTTGAGATCTCGCAAGAACTCTTGAGAAACGCTAAATTTCCAATATAAAGTACGATTGAAAAGTCTTTTCTCAAAGTTATGTACATGTAAATCAAATTGAAAAAATATTTAAGGAAAGCGGAAAAGCTATTGGATAATGTTTGGTTTGAAGTTGAATTCATTTTTCATATAAACCTCAAATTAATGTCTCAGCTTTTGTTTTTAAAATCATTTCATCGATCACTGAGAAAAAAAGTCTTGACTTTTCTAGTTCTGTGGAATGCTAGAATTTTCCCCCATAAAAAGTGTGTTGGTGTTTTTTTTTTTTTTTTTTGAAATTTGCGTATATTCGACGTAGATATTCAATTGTCAATTCTCTGATAATTCTTAGCTTTTTCCATTAGTCAATAGCCATATCTGATTGAAAATCGTTGTTCAGCCAGGTGTAGATTCGAGTATTTTTGTATTCAGTTCTTTCACTTCTTTTCCTTTTATCGGCTTTCGCCATTATTCAGAACTTTTCTCTCTTGTATCATATTACTAAGGCGGCATAGCTCTATGAAAATGCTCAGATATTTTACACGATGAAATCTGAGTAGGTACTGTTCTAATAAGGTATTTTAATATATCTAAAGAATTTCTGTTTTTTGTGTGATCTATATAACGTGAAATAGAGAACGAAGAATTCATGTTTTTGAAAAAGTTTGAAAAAGCCAAGATAGTGATGACGTCAAGTTCGGTAAAATATTTTAAAAATTATTTTCGTTTCAATATAGGTTGTACGAGTATGTAAATGTATTGAGGATTTATTTTATTTTCAAATTGAACAATCCGAATTGTATTTAAGCCGAAATCATAATATTGCTGCTAATGATGGAAGAATAAGGGCTCGTTGATCCTGTTTTCGCAACAGTTGATCATAAAATATTCATTAATATCGGGAGCAATTTGTATTTTAAATTCATCAGTTGACTATAACCATTTGTTCGGGTGCCAGAATTTGTTTTTTGTCTGCCCACTGCATAATACAAATTAGTTGAGATTCGAGTATTTTTGAAATCTGCGTTGAAATTGTTTTCTGTTTCAGAAATGGATGGAGTTGAAGTACCCAAGTGTGCTTCTCTCTTTTTTTCTTTTTTTTTTGTAGCAGGTAGGTACCTATATAGTATGCGTAAAGTTTTGGAATCATTCTGAATTAGTCGTCATTCATCTCTCTACTTCATTGTTCTTGGCTTCAAAAATTCTTGTCTACATTTCACAAGCTTTAAGTTATTATCGCCGCCTTCAGAAATCAAATTTACCATTTCAGCTGTGTTCATTTATTTGATTAGTCTCTGTTACGTTTGACTTGCCCTCATTATGTAAGGATAAATAAACTGCTTCGGTTGAATTAGGTATCATTTTTTTAGTAACTGGTTTGCAGTATGATGCGGTTTGTGATGAGAATGGTTGTCTGTGGTACTGCGGTATCTCTCAATTCTTTTGTGTTTTATTTTTTCTCCCTATCATTCCATTGTCTCTAATTACCAAACACCTTCGACCATCATTATTTCTTCGTCGGACAGTATGATACTTAGTTAGTTTTTTATTTTTCTGAATTATAAAAACACCGGGAAAATTTAACGTGTTACTTGACCACAAGATTTGAGGCGGAAATTCAGGCTATATTTTTGTGGAAAATGACCCGTTAAACATGAAAGGATTATGGTCGTTGATCAATGAAGTGTTATTTATTTCTTTTACAAAATCGTGTTGTTTTTTCTTGTTTTTTTTTTTTTTTAAATTAATATCTCTGTGACTAGGAACCAGAATGATCTAAGTCCAAAATTTTAGTTTCCAAGAAAACGCAGTTGGAAGTTTTTAATACTCTCATTTCTCTTGTTCTGAGCACTTTTGGCTTTCATTTCAAGGATATGAAGTGGTTATTCTGAAACACTGACTTCACAGAATGAAAGTACTAGGTAAACAGCTTACCTACATCGAAAATAGTCATAATATCCTTATCACTAAATTTGGCCTGTGATCATTGTGGTTCTCAGCTACAGTTTTTGTAGAAATTCGACCTGAGAATTTGTAAGGTTATAGCTATTAGAATTATTCAGATGCATACATTCAGTCAGTAGCCATTAAATTTTTCAACAATTGACGTTTGATGGATCTTTGAACAAAGTTCGTAGCTGAAAAAGTCCTTTCTCCTGACAAACTTTTTCTCCGATATCCTGTGCAGGGAATATTTTTTTCAGTCATGCAATCCTTTATTTCAATAGTTTTATCTCTTTCACCATCATTTCAACTGTGAAAAATACATATTGTTCGTACATTTCTTTTTTCTAAATTGCACAATTCGGAAAAGTTAGCCACAGGAATTCCATTAAGAAATAGCATTATATGTCTTATTTACAAAAAATCTTCAGCGTGTTGAAGAAAAATTATATTTTTTTGTGCTTAAAATTATCCTTTTCTAAACCACACTACGCTCATCTAAGAGTTATGAACTTTAATCTGTGACGTGTGTTTATAAGTGTTGGACAATATAATGAGTAGTACCATCAACTTTGAAGAGTATTACTCGTATACATACTTGATGATAGTGACGCGACGTTAGCAATCAGAAGCTTGGCTACTATCAGAATACGAGTACTAACGAAGAGTTTTCAAAAGTTCAATAATTCTTGATTCAACTGGTATAAACTACATACATATTTTTCTCTCTTCAAAGCAACGAATATAGTTAGTTTCATAAATCAGCCCTCTCAATAGTTTGGTTTCCAAGGGCTACGTTACAATACGACCATTATTAGGTGAATTTTTGCATAGCATTTTCGTCTTTTTCACGCCAACTGGCCGACATAAATGATTACAAAGGATTTATTTGTACCGCATTCCGACTACGACCGATGATACCTCACAATTTTCTGCAGCACTAACATTCGACCAATGCGAACAATTAGCCTGGTGTACATTTGACCGTAAATAGACAATGCAATTTGAACCATTAAACTCGCCCATATTGATTATCGTCTATAATACGGTCATTATTCGTGCCCCCGAACACATTATCGTATTAAGGTCTCGTTATTATCGCAATGATGTATGATGGAAGCCTGCTGAATGAATGCAAGTTTGAGAGTAGAGAGAGATACTCGTATTCATATTAGGCGTACAGTGGATTTAACACGTTTTGATTTTGGACGTTATTCGGTGAAAATTTTGTGAATACGAATATTTCTAATTCGATTTATCGTGGTCGCCGAATTACCAAATTAGTAGCCACTGTAGTGGTGAGATGGTTTCGATATGTAGGAAAGAAAAAAGTAAACTTGTTCCTGATAATTTGGACGAAAAATTTAAATTGATGATACTTCAGGGACACGCGAGTTTCTTTTTCTAATTTTTTTTATTCATTTTTTTTATTTTTAAATCGATTCCGTAAATAATTTGATAATCCTATTCTATTGTTTGTTCCACTGTAAGATTCATCATTACGGGACGCGTTCCTTTTCATAGACTTGGTCCAAAACTAATGACTATATGTGGTGATCTAGCGGTATGTTTCAAACTTTTCTGTTCACTTCCCAGTAATTTAGTAATTTTCATTTACAACGATAAAAATTCTGGCGGAAATCACGACAGTCGCGGAGAAAAATAAATCATGTTTTTCGATTGAATAAACTTTATGGTTCGTCCAGTATAAAAGCGCATAGCTTCAGCTTGTGCCATCTGGCCATCTCATTGTTTAGAGGAAAAGCTTCTCCTAGAAAACTCGATGGAAATCGTAACACTCAAATTATCCTAATGTCCAACCTAAATTGTTGTTCCATTTCGTCGTATAAATGGGTAACTACTGGGTAAAAGAACGAAGACGAATGCAGCTGGAATTGTATTGAAGTTGGATTTCTTGTAATTTAGAAGTGCTTACATTCTTCATGAAATGCGCATCGTGCATGCCTCAAATTCTAAGTCAACTCGGTGCATTTTGGTGAATTTTTTTGAAGATTGGAAGCGTCTGAAATACGAGTACGTCCTGGTATGTGTAAAATATTCTTTATACTCGTATTTGATTTGGGTTATTTGAAAATTCAGTTTGAGTGTGATTTTCCGCATTATTGTTGCCACACCTGAAAAACTTTTGCTGCTTGTCGACTTCTTTCTGTCCCTTCCCTTCATCACAGTACCTAGAGTTTAATAAAATGTGCGTCTTGAAAATCTATTTCAGTGTGGAAAAATAAGTTTTATCTATATTTTTCTTGTGTATTTAAGGAATTTCCTTCAAAGTTTTCTTCTATTCTCTGAAAGTCTCTCAAAATCTAATGAACTCAACCTCATAATACAGTAATGTAAATGGAGTACACAACTCTATGCTTGTAGTCAAATTCAGATCGTAGGATGGTAGAAAAAATTCAATAAAGATGAAAATGTGCTAATTTATAATTTGAAATTTTTCTCAAATTCTGACTCATTTCTATCCAATAAATTATTTATAGTTTGATGAATATTATAACACGTACCTAACAGAAAGGATCATCGAATACTCCCATCTATACTAGAGTTACTATATCTAGATTTCTATAGTTGTTGATAGAAGCTTCAGAGCTCTAAACGAAATCTGAGTCTGACAGAGCTTCTCCATCTTCAACAGAGTCCCAACAAATGTTTTTCTGTGGTTAAGATATTTGGGTCTGACCAGAAGTCAGTCAATAAATCGTTTTTAGGCGTGAAGAAGACAATACCAGAAAATATGAAGTACTGTTTGTTGTGTGGTATACGAGTATTACAGAACCAGGATAGATTATCAGGAAGCCTAGACCGCGGTCGGGGAAAGCAGTGAATGTTGATGGAAGGTTTAAGGTGCGGTTTCAGGAGGCTTATTAACTTCACCTAGAAAACTAACAAGATAATTTGATGTTGAAAAAATTGGCTCTACTAATTACTACTTTTTTCGTTTAGTTACTTCTTCAACGTTAAAATAGAAGCGAATCTTAGAAATGAAATTTTCTCATTTTTTGCTTGAAGTATTCAAAATTTTTTCCGAATTTCCAGCCAGAGTTGAATTTAATTGGGCCTATCTGGTTGTTTAACCTGTTTGAAATCAGCCCCTTTATATAGCTCAAGCATAATATGTAGATGATCCTTATTTAGCGGAGAACAATTCATTTCGGCTAGAAACTGGCTAATTATGATGTAATTTGAAGAAGATAAATAGAATGTCGCGTAACTTCCCAAAAGATTTCTCTTACTCTATGTCCTTCGTGGGAGGGGAGAGGAGCGTAAAGGCTTCCATGAGAATAGGTTTTGATTCCGGTTCTTCTTATCTGTTCACGATTAAGTTGGAAAAATTTTCACCGTATTCAACGATTTCTTGTTTTTTTGTTTGTTTGTTTGTTTGTTTATTTGTGCTGGCGCTGCTGTCGTCTCTGTCGCTTTTTCTTAATATTCGCTAATTAAGTGCCGAACGAGAGAACTTGCCTTTTATTTACGTTACGTATTTTGCGCTCAAAATGAGATGAGTGTTTTAACCTTTTCGTTGGGAGAAGACATCCGAGAAGGTAGAGGTTGCGAAATCGGTATCGTTTCGTTGTCAGTTTTAGCGAAAATCTCTTTTCCGGCGTCGAATATAATTATGAAACTTGGAGCAAGGGGGCTATTGCCTGCCGCTTAAAGGCAAAGGGCTGATAAACCTTTAGCCTGCGCTAAAAGATTTTCTGATCGCTAGTTTACCAACGAACGAATGAATTTTAATCCGAAATGCAAATATTTAACTTTGAACGTTTCTGTAAATTAGCGTGCACGCGAGACACGGATCATCCGCGTGCAAGCATTTCGCAGGTGTATTTAAAGCGGAGTCGCGGTCAGTGGTGCAGCAGCGACGACAGCAGCAGATGCGGAGTACAGGATGAGGGTGGAAGAGTGTTATTGCCTGTCAAGTGGTGCCGAAGTTGATATCTGTATTCAGGGGCTAAATGTTTGAATTCATTAGACGTTCATTCGAAGCTTCACTTGCAAATGTGGAGACCTATATCGGTCTGAGAGGCGCCGAATTATGCACTGGCAAAGTTGAATTGAAGAAAGTATAGGCGGTTGAGAGCTTATTCACCGAAAATAGAAACTGAGATGGTCCTTATTTTAAAGTTTTGAATTTTTTACTTCGCACCCTGCAGAATTTTTCCATTTTATTCGAAAAAAAATTTATAAAAATTCAGTCTCCTAGGTTAAAAACAAAGTGGTGCCCCAAGGCGGTTGAAAATCCGTACTTGCAAAAATTGGCATAATTTTGCTTTACAATATCAGTGAGTACGTTATATTACATAGAAATATGTATTTTCTCTTTTAAATTGCTACAACTCAGTGAGATGATCAGAAAATAGGGATTTGAGAGTGTTTAGCTGAAAAATTAATATTTTGTTTGTTGATTCGACAAATGATTCATTTATTATTATTATGTGTTCTCAATCGGTAACTCAAAACACAAATATTTTAATTAAGTCTCACAAAAATTAGATCATCATTTTTATTTCATAAAGAGATGTTGACAGATTGAAGGTTGAATGAGAACCAAACTCTGAGCACTGAATAAACTTGCTCAAAAGTTGTTTGACGCAATAACAAAAGGAAAGATAAAGAAAAAAGGAACAGAAAAAATTAGTCATCCCAATACATTGATGAACTAAGAAACATGTTTTTCAAATTACAAAGGACAATGAAACTTGGGTTTTTCCTCTTCTGTCTTGACTTCATTCTATCAGATTATCACCAGTGAAAACAGATAAACCAGGACTGACTCAGCAGCTCGAAAACAATAGTGGATCATGGGTGGAAGTAGGGCAGTAGAACTGCTTTCAAATTAGGAGTCCCAACTAGTGGGTCAATATGAAACCGTGTTATTATTTTTTAATTTGCTGTTTCTGTCCGCGACTGCAGACATTCTGAGTCAGTGTAATCATAAAATAATTCATCTTTTGAAGAAAGACTCCCTTTACTCAAACCCCTTCCCCAACTATCGCTTTGAAATTCTAGTTTTGCCATAATTTTTGAATAAAATGGACTTTGAGGCATCACCTTCTTTTAGTAAGGGGTGAAACGTGAGAGGAATTTTTTTTCATGAAATGGAACAACTTTGGGAAATAGGAGGGGAAATTAAAATTTTCACCATTTATTATTATAAATAAGGACCACCCTAATAAAGACATTAGATTTCAGATGCCCTTATTGTACATAATAAACTATGGAGCCCTTAACCGAGAAGTTTTTGAACCAAACCTCAGTTTACTACCTTTACAGAATTGAAAAATTTGTGTTAACACATAGATGGCCAAACAATAAGCGCAACTATGAAATAAACTTACCCCTAGGTATTCATAAGTAGCATATCCGATTGAAATGAAAAGAGGTTGTGACTCACCTGCAAAAAAAGAAGAAAGGATAGACAATTAGAATTCATGGTCCTGTCACACTTCGAAAATAACTGAAGTTTGATCAAATTAAACCGAGAAGAGCTGATGTTCTTATTTTTCATCATTTTCATTAATTCTCTGAAATTTGAATTTCAATAACTTTGAAATGCTATTTCTGATCGAAAGATGGAATCATTAGCTTTAGATAGCAGTCGGGAACACAAATAAACAAGATTTTGCTGACACAAATATATAGAAAAAATGCTCTGTTTTGTAATTTTGTATTGAAGTTTTTGATAAGAATACAATTGCTTTTTTAACTTGTCCTATCAATATGATACTTTTTTTGGCTGCATTTTATTGAAAAATTCCAACGATTGCGTTCTAATGATGAATTTTCGATGATGTTCAAAAATACTTTGACATTCCATGATCGATATTTCTTCTCATCAATTAAAACCATAGGGGTGCAGCCGTAGCTTATCTCACGAGAGCGGTAAATGAGCTATTTCCCATGAACTTTTCATTTTATACAGTTCGTATTTTCCAAAATCCACACAGTTGATTTGAATTGTATGCTTACTTTTATACGGAAATTTTTACGTACTGTAGGTAGCCTACCTATTCCGATACTTCGTCCAGCCTCATACAATTCCTCCGATTTCAGTAATAACAAGCTTGAAAAAATATGATTAATATTTATTGTATCGTATTATTGTGTTCTTTCTCCATTATTTTTTTTATTTTTGACATTCGGTTTTGTCCATTCGTCCGCATCATCAAGACCCTCCTTCTATTCGTAATAGAACAACATTTTTTTTTACAAATTACTTTTTCTCTGCTCCCATGTGCGATTACTCGTTACTCTTTTTTTATGTTCCATTGTTACTAAACAAATTTCTTCCAATTCGTTTCTTCTGCATTTGACTAATTTGTACACGCGCGTCCCCCATACGAATTTCCGTCGAAATATTTTTCTTCTCTAGGAGAGAGAGTGCTTTATACTCATTTTGGAGGAAATGGCTATTAATTAATTATTGTAACAACCTTTCAGCGTCCGATCAAAGCTTTTAGTGTGCCGAATTAATTGAAACATTTGGCTTATAAACACATGTATTTAACATCCGCAATTGTGATAATGCTTTGCATCTGTTCGAACATTGCCTATCGTACGTATTAATTATAATGCAAAATCAAATACGAACTTGGCGCAGATGCTAAAATCAAATTTTTCCCCTTTAATAGCGTCTATACGTGTTCGGATTGCTTTAACGTACTTTTGCAGACCTGCAGTATTTAGTGTCTAGACTCCAGAGTACGTGTTGCAAAAAAAGAGAAAAAAATGATGAAAAATTCAAGATCAATTTTTCGAAAGCTATACCTACTTATCCGATATAGGTTTCTAACTTCTGTTGATGATTCGTGGTCATTGGGAGAGGATAGGAGGCTTAAAGATCGAATAACAATTCATTTATTGAAAATTTATTTTTCAAAGTGACAAGTTATTCACGACCAGCGCCTTTTTGCGAGTATTTAGAAATTTTTATATCGTCTGGCAGTTTTAAAAAAATTTCATTATTTTTAGGACAGTTACTATAGTGGTGAATATTGGGAAACATTTCATTGAATGATTATTCTTCTCTTGCATTTGGTGCGTCTTGCATGAAATACCCTGAAAACCGCCATAAGCTATTTTTCCTTTGAAAAAAAAAAACTTCTAATTCATTTTCATTCCTATATACTCGTACTTCGTTTCAATATTTTGCCCAGCAGTGTTAGTTTGTTCCCGATTTCATGATCACTTTTCAAATGAGCAAATTACTTCAGTAGCTGCTGCTTATCAACTAAGTTTTTAAGTTAAACGAGAACAAATAGGAGAAAAATGAAGCTGAAGAGGAAGGAAATAGGAAAGAACTTGTTAATTAATCGTCGAAACAATTTTGTAAACAACCGGTATTAAAAGTTTCAATACTTAAGAAAACGAGTTAATTTCGAAAGTCAGAAAATTTGGATGTCTGAAAGTTCTTGGAAGTGTTGAAAACATTTTATGTAAATAAAAGAGTTTCGTTTCGGGCGGTACATTGAGAATATTATTTCTTCTATGGGGTGAAAAATACCAATTTTCCTGTATTCTTTAGTGTGTTGGTTTAGCGTTTGCTGAATTGATTTCGTTTTTAGTTCATAGAAATATGAAATGTAATACATTAATTTTTAACCCTTCATATCTATGAAAATTCTAGTGTTAGTAAAATAGATTTTTCCTAAGAATTAGTATCTACATTATATTGGATTTTTTATTTGCAAGCTGCTGTTTCACTATTTACCTGGTGGTTGAAAATGTCATTTGATGAATCACAAAACTTCGAAATTGTACTTCATTCGTACTGTGCCTACATGCACTTATTATATCATGCTCTACGTATTGCGTTTTTCTGTTGAGAGATATTCAACTTTGATTTTATGGAGGACAAAGTTTTGATGTAAATAATAATGCTCCTTTTTCCTCAAAATTGTTTCTAAATCGGGTTATTTCATAGATTGTGCTTTCATAAATGTTAGTTTACTGGTTCTCTTATGTTGCTTAATGTAAATCCGGCATCAGTCAGATTTTACTAAAATGTAATGCTCCAAAGCCTAAGGAAGAAGAAGTTATATATGCATTGGCGCGAATATGTAAAATAAATAAATTGAATGCTATCCTTGAATACGTGTGTGCGGAGAAGAATGGCAGAGAAAAATGTGTGCCCAGATTGGAAATAGAGGCCACGAACGTGTGTGCGAATATACAGCTTCATCTCCTTCCCAATTACTCTTATCATAACATATAACACATTTATACCTTTACTGTATACCCTGTAGTGTGGCTTTTACAGCGTCTTCGTTTCGGAGATAATAAATAAAATCTTCACGCTCGCCTAACTTTATTCTTTAACAAGTTTCCTGCGCGCATCCCTCGCCCATCCTTCCAGCTCGCTAATGTTTTTGCTTGGGTGAAATGAAGCCGTTAATCTGCTTTTGTCATTGCTGTTCGCAACCTTTACACGACACCTTAAATCATCCACTTCATAACTTTTTCAACCATCAGAAAACGTATTCCAAAAAGTTTCACCCCCCTTTTATTCCCAATTCCATAACGTCTTATTTCATTTTCTCGTTTTGTTTTTGTTTTTTCTTCATTTTTGTTTTATTTCTCGACTTCATCTTCTGACGCATTTTTTCCTTATCATGTAGATGGAGAGGAGATGTTGGTTTGGTTTTTCTCATTTTTGCAACTGTATATATGCGCAGTAATTTTACGTCTCTCTCTGTTTCTTCGTGTTCTGTTTTCCTCCGAAATAAGAAACACTTCTTCAGCTCATTTTTTTCGTTTCTGCACAATGTAATTTTTTAACGTAAAATTTTCATACTACCATTTGGTAAGAAGTCTTAAAAAATTATTCTCATCGCGATACCGTTCCTATTCTAATGGCATTTCTTATTGGGTAATACAATTACATGGATAAACGGATTTAGTTGCGTTTGAACGTGGTAAGAGAGGCGGAAGCAGGTGAAAAGCAGAATAAAGCGAAAATGGTGATTTTAAATCGAAAAAAATATGATTTGCTTCCTGGATTTTAGGTTCCTCTATTTTCTTGTTGGAGGAATTTAGTTCTTGAAATTTCTGAATTTCAAATGAGCACGAGACAGTTTGCAAATTATTCAACTTGGAAATATTTCACTTCTGCGAAAGTCTTTTTGAAATTTTCTCGACCAAAATCAGAGAAAATTGTTTCTTCATTTTTATTGAAATTCACATTCTTTGACGTTTTGAGCGATCAGACTTACTCCAATGACTGGATGAAATGAATTAGTGTCGACTCAAAATTTTTATAATCATGACTGAACACCTTTCTATTTGTACGAGGGTTAATTTTTTTTTTTTTTCTCAAATGGAATATGAAAAAACTTGTATCCGGTTTTATATCAAGTTCCACTGGCCCTTTTTCGGCCCATAGCTGCAGAGGAAAAAGTTATTCATGGAAGCATCGTTCAGTTTAACGAATTTTTAGTGCCGCCGTTATGGAGTAACAAAAACATAAAATCAAGCATCGAAAAACTGAAAATCGTTTATCTTCTACCACTCCGGAGGGAGTTACACATTTATTTTTAACATCGTGTGCCCTCGATATTCAGTTCATCTTTCCCGTACCCTCCGTTAGGCTGTGCCGCCGTCTTCGTCCTGTGCTCGTCCTTTATAAATTCGCTCTCCTGCGACAATTTACTTTAGCTCTCCTTCCTTACTCAGCCACTGTTTCGACGTACTCTTCAGTTTTTCGGGCGGTTTTCGACGTGAATTTTGCACACATAGAGAGAAAAAAGTAAGAAAGCAATCGAGGGGGTAAGGAGTGTGCGCCAGTTGAAAAGCCTTTTGGAAATCGGCGAAAAAAATAAGAAGTCATTCTTTGCCTGCTTTTCTGTCTCTCGAATGTAGTACCTACTACCTACTATATCACTGTATATACATATAACTAACGTGAACGTAGATGTATAGATCAATACAGCAAACGATAGTACTTATCTCTTTATTACAAGCGCTAAAGAAAAATAACATAAGAAGAAAAAAAAACAGATAGAAGAAAAACAGGCGCATGTTGAAGGGAATCGTTCTGAAGTCTTCTTTTTTACCCCTTCAATACGCGCACATATAAAAGAATGGGATGGGGGAAAATAAACACGCCCGAAAAAAAAAGCGATTGAATAAGAAGAGATGAGTAAGAAGTACACAGAAGAATGAACCTGACCAAAAGAAAGGATCATATAAGAACCCCTTAAATATTGTTCTGGTAGGCAACGTGTGCGGCTTAAGTTGCGAATATGACTTGAAAACGAAGCCTCTTTTTCTGAAAATCGAATACACCTTATCCAAGTCCAAGGTTTTTTTACATTAAAAAAAATGAATCTTTCCTTTTCGCGCGGCTCATAGTCCGGAATCGGAAAACTTTTCGTTTGATGCTAGTTTTCATTTGAATTTTATGTTGGCTTGAACTAATTTTGCGAAGAAGGTTTATCGACGTCACTTTTCTGTGTGCGATATGATATTTTTCTCTCGTTTAACTAAAATCACATTCTTCAATGCGGAACTTGGCAACTTACGCAACTTTACTGAAAACTACATCTTTGAATTTATTATATAAATACCAAAATATTTCTCTCTTTTTGAGAGGGGTTTGATTATACGAGTATGGAGAAATCTATAGTCTCAACTAGGTATGCTAACTTGAGAGAATACATTTTCGTTGAATTTTGTGGCTCCTTAACTTCCAAACTCGACAATTTTCTGAAATGAATGAATATTGATTAATTGGAATTCCGAATTCATTAACGGAGTATTCTTATTTTAGTAGTATGAATTATGTCTCTTTAAGCTGAGATGTAAAGCTGGGCTAAGAAGTCTCAAGTACGAGTACATTGAAGCAGGCTGCATATTTCGAGTACTTTGGATATAGGAAGACATGCCACGTCTCCATTGAATTATTTAGTTTATCCTATCGAAAAGCGGTCAGTTTAGCTGGCCTCCCAAAATTTAAAGAATTTTGACTAATTTGTCCAGTCGTCGTGATAGAACGATTGAGATATTTGCCAAACTCCTCTCACTTCGCTTCACCCTCTTTGTTTGGAGACTGCCCGATGACGAATCGAAAAATTAAAATTCTCGGCTAACTTTTTTCGTGGAATAGAAAAAAGGTGTAAACAATTTTATTCGAATTACTTGACGATCTAACAATGTGGTTCTTTGAAATGCTTAAGATTTGGGCGCATTATGACTGATCATAGTGTTTAACGTCGAAATATTTATATTAATTAGCCTCGCCGACGAGTAGGTGCAAGAAGAGTTGAGAGATTTGCTGCGAGAGAAAACCGAGAAAATGCGTGATCTTGAACTGGGCATTATTTCTCGAAGGTAGGCAGCTGTAGGCCAGTGAAAAGAATTTTTCGATAGGGGCTCTTGTAAATTACCTTCGAGTATCACTTGACCCGAAAAACGTTCCATTTTTATGAATTAGTAATGAAGTATAGGTATAAATATAGCTGCTATAAAAAAAACGTCATTTTAGAGTCTTTCTATTGGTGAAAGAAAAAAAATTCATTCTACATTTAAATTGCAAAAAATATACTTCCCATTGTCATGAAAATTCTGGTATACATGCTAGCTGAAAATAATTTCGGCCTATGAGAAGCGTATATTGTATGTACTGTAATGTGCTTGATGATTTAATTGAAGTTGAAAAATTTTTTCACCTAGTAAGTGCATTATCTTGTCTAGCTAATTAGGCTTTTTAATGTCGACACCGTTACTGTGACGCCAGAAAAGGGGACGGAAATGCCAAAACGAAACACACATTTTGCTGATGCTATATTAGGTCGTGAAATAAAAAACGTTTCTGTGGACTAATTTCACGTGAAAAAGAATTAGTGACCTCCTAAAAAATTGTGATTATCTGATTACGAAAATTATAATGTTTGAAAAGGTTCTTTTCGATTTGTAATTTCCTTGGAGGAAATGAGCTTGGGAAAAAGTTGCTTAGTTGGACCCATCCGAGAGACGAGAGTGTCAATTGTCAGTACGTACGAGTATATCTTTGCTTATTCTGTAATCTTAGAATTCGTATATTAACATGAAATAATTATTATTATACAATAAGATTATACTCTTCAATAGACACAAAAAAATTAGGTGGACTAAACCTAAAAATTTTATTATAGTACGTGTACTAGATGGCCAACATTGGCATTTTTCTGGATTGATCTGTAACATCAGCATTTTTATTGGCATTTTTTTGTATTGATCTATAATATCAGCATTTTCAACAATCAAAATTCAAAATTTGAAAGAAAATACTCTACGAGGCACATTTTTAAGGTTAACTTAATTACTCCACACTTGTTATGACAGTGTCATGTCAGCTTTCTGACAAGTCATGAGTTTACGAGTATATTGAATGAACTTGAAAAATCATTCAAATAGAAGAATTTCTTCATCGACTTCTTGACTGATGTTAAGTGCATAATATGTATTTTCTTTTCATTTTTAATTTAATGTTTCCATCAGCTAGATTGGTTTATGAATTCTTTATTCTTCTGAATTTATATTATTTGTTTTGTTTTTTCAACTTGGAAAATTATAATTTGTGACAATTGTTGTAGCAGTAAATGATAAAAACAAAGCGAATAAAAAGCAAGGTGAACGCGAATAAAAAGTGAGATATGTAATGTTATCTTATGCTGAAAGCGCAACCAATGTTTTTATATCAGATTTGGTTGCTGAATCTTGATAACAGTACGCGACCGTGGATTTACGTATTCGAATAACTCAGGTTATTATACGCCTCCAGGTTCTCGGCTTGAAAATATGTGTCGCATTTTAATAAAGTCACTTATTTCGCAGTATCCATTTAAACAGTTGGCAAAATAATACCTCTGGAATTAAGCACAAGAAGTGCACCAGTGCAGGTTGCAATTGAAAGAAATTATCGACGAATATTTTTCTATGAAATTCTTATAGCACCCAGTGTCATATGTTATTCTACTTTATTATTAGGTTCTCTTGATTTTATTGGCAACGATTCTATATCTTTTTTTTCTTTTTTTTAAATGTATACCTCCTATGTGAATTATTATTATTGTGTGAAAGATAGTGCCTGAATAGTTTTGCAGATCGACTCGAAAGATAACTAATTAGATGGCAATGTAATCTGTTATAGGCACCACTCCCCACTCACTGAAGAGGGGGGATTAAACTTGAATATATTTTTTTTCCTCCATGAAAGGGAACCATTTTGGGGCGGGAGCGCTAATTGTTTGAAAGAAAATCACCATTTATACGAATAAGGACACCACCCTAAGCCTTGAGTTAGCTATGTGTATAATATATCTGATGAGTATAATGGCCGCGAAAATTTCAAGGTAGAATAGATAAAGTAAAGTGCCAATAAGGTAGTTGAATATATGCATAATACAATTAGTGAGAAATAATTTAATGCTATAGGTAAGTATATCGAAAAGGTCAAAATAGGAGCCAAATGGATAAAAATTTTGTACCTACTCGTACTTAACACCAATCTAGCTTATAATATGTATTTCTGAGGAGTATGAAGACTTGATATATTATTAATATCGTATTATTCCCTTTTTCGCTTCTTTTTGAACTTGCACAGGAGGCCATTTGTACGAGTAAATATAATTTGTAGACTAGAATATTTTCTTCGAGAAAATAAATGTACTATTGCAACCGTTCTATACTTGAATGAAATGGAGTGTACAGAAATCGACACATGCATTTTTGCTATATTTTTTATCTTCCTGCGAATTCGACTTTTTCTGATTCAATAATACAATAAATACTTACGATCCCATATTCCCTTTTGTAGAATATGATTTTTCGAGCATGTAGTGCCAGTATAACGAAATAACAGTATTCGGTTATTTTTCTTTGAACCGCACAGCTACAGTAAAAAGTTACTTCATACAAATGCATAGAATTATATGCTTTTTCATTTTACTCCCGTCCCGTGTAGACCTTACAGCCAAAGGAAAAGAATAGTAACAAACTTGGTTTGCCAGTCACGTAACCTGTTCTGAAATAAAAATGTCGAAAGCGAATGAAGATACAGGGTGAAAACTAGCTGAAATAGGATTACACCTTTGTGGATACGATCGTTGTTACTCACGCATTCGATGTTTCTCGTTCAAAACAGTTCAGAATGAAGAGAAGTGAATTTTTATTCGGATATATTTTAAATTCGTGTGTAATTTCGCGGATTTTTTCTCACGACGTGTTTTTCATGCCTGAAATAAGGGATGGGAAATATTTTGTTTGATCGTGTGCTTGTACCACTGCGGTGTTGTTAGGAGCCTACATTTACTTTTCTTATTGTACCTGCGTGTGATGCTGAGGAATTATCAATGCTATAGTTACGTGCAGTGAAATGCAACGAGAAGGAGAACATCGCGTACCTATTTATGAGCTGAATTGCTGTTGAACATTGTTTTTACAGCATATATTCGAAAAATGGGTTGTGAATTTCTTTATTACTGGACGCCAGTTGCGAGAAATAAGGCTGGAGTAAGTGAATGTGAGTTGGAGTAGAAGCTGTCGCTGGGGCTGCTAACTTGTATAATCTTCCTCTGTCTGTGGCGCTTCGGGATGTTTTAGCCAGGTTTTCGATAGAAAACCTCCGATTAATTTTGGTCTGACTTTCACAAATAGGCACGAAGACCATCATAGTTTTCTCATTTCATAATCTCCAGATTCCAAAAATACCTATCTCACACTCACATTTTCATATTTCTTTCTTTATTTTATTATTATCACTATATTATTATTATTGTTTCTCGCTTTGCGCGCATGTATTTCTTTGGGACACGAGAACAGATGAACGGCCTAACCAATAGGGCTAAGTTTTGGTGTGAGGAAGTGCGGATAGAAATTTGGAGTCGATCGGGTCAGCGGTTATCGAAAATGTACCTACCTAAAAATGGCGATTTTCAAAGGCAATATATCTTTGTGAAAACCTGCTTTTCTAGCGGGGCACGCTACGCTAGAATTATATAATTTTATTCATATTACCTTTCCTCAATCCAAATTTCAGATGGCCAAGAAGGGTGAAAGACTTTTGAAATGATATTAATCTATAGGGAACTCGTTTTTGATTTTTGTTCTAGTTTCTTTGTCTGTTTTTCTTTCATATTTTCCGAAACTACTTTTCGAAAATGTGTGATTTTAGGGTCGTTTTGCTCTGATTGTAGAGAATGTGCTGTTGACGAATTTGTGGATCAAATTTCATTTTCGATACGTAGAAGCAACACGTCCTTGTAACTTGATTTTCCTTTCTACTACACCCACAATTTATATCCCTACGCGTAGGTCGTTATAAGTGACCTTTGAAACTTCTACTCAAGAGCTGTATTTTCGAGCTTTTATGCTGTTTTTGTTCTCGACCCGATATGATATACCTTCATGGTTTAATGTGTAACAACGACTTATTGAAATGATGACCATCTCGAAAAGCTGAAAAAGTCGTATTTTATCGTCACATCGCCATAAAAAAAAAGATGGTAATTTTCTCCTCTTTTTGGCGCCAGTCGTTTGTTCAACGATATAGAATGGATTTTTTCTTCTTCCATTTTTTAACAAGATGTTCATCTCTAAAAAGGCTCTTGTTTCTCGCCGGTACGTGAAAATTGTAATTTGATACGCGTGTATTGACGTTAAGAAGACGAAAAGAGTTCGCGTTGTTTTTGCTGGCTTTTTTCCTTCCCATTTTTAATGCAGTTTTTCCATCATTCTCGTCTAAATTGTCGATTATTTTGACATTTTTTCGATTTTATAAAACTGTATCTCGTGTAAGTGTTACAGGCACAAAAAAAATGAAAAGGAAAACTTAGTTGAAAAAAAAAAGCTAACTCGAGAAGGTGTATATAAATTGTTGTTGATGAAAAGTCGTGTAGTACATAAGCGTCACCTAAGTGACATCTTTCACTTCGAATACTTTGTCGTCGAATTACGCCCGAATGAGTTTCCGCGATGTTGTTCTCTTTTTTTATCGTGTTTTTCTTTCTTTTTCTTCCTGGGAGGGAGGTAAAGAGGTGGAAATATGGAGAAATAGGTATTGGGGAAAAGACATTGGGGGTTGGGTTGGTAAGAAAGCCGAAAGAAAAACGGAAGATTGTGTGCTGAGGGTTGAAAAGGTGGGGATGAAAGTACGAAAGAAGCTTCTTTTGGCAACTTTAACGGTAAAAATGGAGTGAGAGTGAACGTGTATTTGTCTGCTGTCGTTGACATATTAACGAGCTGCGAATCCCTTATCATAGAAGACGCTTCAAATTTCCTCACTTCCTCCCGCCACCCTCGGTCGCCTTTGCTTCTTATTTACTTATTTATTTATTTACTTACTTACTTACTTACCCTTTTGCCATTTTTTTTATTCAGTTCACTTTTTCGATAAATAAAAATGAAATAACGTGCGATTTTGAAAATCATTTTTCGAACGTCGCATCGTAACTCATACGTTAGAAAATGGTAATTCGATTTTTCACGTACTGGAGTTGAAAACGATTGAAAAGCTGACACTTTTTAGGTATTTCGGTGTTGTTCCGAACATTTTCAGCCTGCCTTGAAAGAGTAATCATTTGATTTTGGTTCTTAATTGTACTTGAAAGATTTCGAAAACCTGCTACCCCTAAAACGCTTAGTTCCCAAAAAGAGATCACGTATGAATATAATGACTTTGAAAATTGTACCGCAAGTGGAAAATTTTGCCCGCGAAGATTATCTTTTTGAACAGCCAATAATTCCTGAAACTGATTATGAATCTATATTTTGTATTTTGGATAGGTTAATTTGCTGCATCTTCATCTTCTAAACAATTGCACAAAATGGAATTTGTTTTGTTTTGAATTTCTTGCGAGTTACGAACTGTAAATGTTTGAAAAAGTGAGAAAAAAATCTTGTTTTTCTTTAAAATGATGATGGGCAGCTCATTCAACCTGCATTTACATATTAATTTCTTGCGATGAACTCACTGTGAGACCTTGAGAGTTATTCGTCTCATTAAAAAAAAATATATATAGCTCTTAGTTTAATTTATGTACTAGGTTCTTTTAAATAATGCAGGTGATCTATCAAATTAAATATTTCTCAGGAAGATGTTCAACTCATATTCGCCATTATATATGCGAGCTTTTAATCAACATTTGCATAAGAATTACTCGTATTATTTATTCCTTTTTTTTAAATATAAAGAAGAGAAGTAGAAAATAATTATTGGGTATAATACTATGCGATAATTTTTATTGCCATGTTACATTAGGTTTGTAATTTTGGATTTAATATTTCAAGAAACCTGTGATCTGATGAAAAACTCAATTTGCATTTTTTTTTTTTTTTGTGTAATTCAAGAAAAGTAGCCAAAAAATAATTTATAGGAAATTTAATAAGAAAAAGTAGTTATTTGAGCCTCTTTATTTTTCTTTCTTCTTGAGAAAATGTGCCGTGTATAAATTAATCTGCAAAATTCAAGTTTTCAAAAATAAAATATCCAAAGGTGAAATCAAAAGTAATTAAATTGAATTTGCAGTTTGTCCTGTAATTTTAACCCAGACTGAATAGTAGAAAGAAAGTCGCACGGATTTTCTACTGACTCCTCAAAACCGTATAAGTTCTCCCTCTATTGCTTATGTAATTGGTAGTTCACACCACATCCTACTTATTCTGTTACTTTATTGGAAGGTGTCAATTGCCGCTTCTATTTTCGAATTATCATGCAAAATTATAAGACCTTTTAAAAAATGAAGTCGGTGCTGCTGTCGTGTTAGCCGTCAGTACCTATGGGTTTGCTGGTGAGCGTTCTTTAGAAAAATATGATCAAAAGGTACACATACGCGTACAAGTCATGTCAGCTTCTATGGAGTTATGAAATGATGTGAATCGATGACAGCTTTTGTGGCGAACGTAACTTAGAACTTCTCTTCAAATATTTTGGTATCATAGGATATGGAGGACGCGTGTACGTGTGAATGTACTCGTATATATATACACGAGTATTCCAAAAAATTTAATTCATTTAAAACCTTTTCAGGTTGAGTGGTGACTGAAAAAGGAATAAAAACATTTCGTAACGATAACATATTGTTATTTAAAAGTACGGATTAAACGCCTCTTGCGCTTTTTTATTATTCACGCTACCGGCAAATGATTAATGGTGCCCGTAATACAGAATGGCCGAAAAAAAAAAAAATGATAAGTAAATAAAACACCCGTTAAAGAACCACCGAAATGAATACTATCTTGTCATGTTAGGCCCTGTTTTTTTTTTTTTTTTTTTTTGGCTCTTCTCTACGCTCCATAGTGGTATGAGTTTAATTTTTCATTTTGAAAATGTTGAAAAAACAAAAAAAAAGTGTTGGAAAAAAAGAGTATTATTCGCATTTGTTTGAGAGCACGCGGTACGATCACCTCGGTATTTAAGAAGGGAAAAAGAAAAATACCCTAATGATCTCGCCTTCAAAGTTGTATTTTTCTTTACGTCTTTATTTATTGGCTGTTTCCCCACTTTTTTTTTTTTTTTGAAAAGGCCTCTCTTCTATACTCTTTGTTTCTACTTTATTAATGAACGAAACACTTGTCAGATAATATCTTATTATTTGGATGAAGAGAAGTTGAATGATGTTGATTTAATGTTTGAAACTTTTTCAAACGATTTAGACGCTCATCTTGCTTCAGACATGATATTCGCATTCAAAAATCGGAGGCAAGGGAGAGGAGATAAATGGTTCACGATAGGATGCATGAAAAGCACTCGATATGTATTCGAATATGGTCGTTACATTGTTTCTGAAGAAGATAACTGATGACTTTATGGTATGATTCGATAAATCCTGGAGAGTATAGTGATTATTAATTTAACAGACAAAATATTTGAATGCAAAATTCGTATGGTTTGAAACCATGTTTTTACACCCAGGATTTATTAATAAGTTGTGATAATATTTATAAATTATATCGATTGAACTCCATATGGTTGGTACGCTATGAACTGTTTAGTGTTTATTCATATTATTGTTTGTTTTATATTTTTCTCGTGAAAGAGTTGACAAGAGGTAGTTTTTCATTTTACTCGTATGTTCTCAGAAGTTATGCCGTTACCAAAAAAAAAAAAAAAAAAAAAAAAAAAGCTGATTAGGGTCGAAGATCTCGATGAAATTCATTTTTCATTGGTGTCCTTGAGGTGATTAGATAGGCCTCAGATATTCACCACCTTTTGTGTATCGCATCAAAATGGATACCAATCAGTTTTTTTTTGCATCGATGTCAGTTGGTATGGGATCGTCTTCATTTGTGTCAGATTGAAGTCGACGCCATAATGTTCGCTGTAACTATACATTGGAAAATATTGCTGCTAATAGATTATGTTTCAGGTGACTCAAAATCCTGCAACGTAATTGTCTTGAAGGCTTCTGTAATAGAATCTCGGTTTATTGCCAAATGAGCTAAAATTTGGTTAGACGGGAACGCACATAGTGAAGAATTTCTATAATTACTCGTACAACAAATTATTATCAATGAGTAAATTCAGCTCGTTCGATAAAATGCCTCTTGAATTTATTACCCTTTAGGATATTTTCATTGCAGGATTTTTGAGTCACCTGGCATTAGGGAATCCCTGCGGATGTTACAACAATCGTCTCAAATTTCTGAGATATTTTCTGATTTTGTTTTTTTTCTTTCTTCCAAATGAATTACATTTCGAGATGCCCGAATAAGTTACTAAAATGTTTTCACTTCAGATATAATATTATGTATGGAGCTATACTGATAGAATAATTTCTTAATTTTTCGGCTATGAAAATTTCCAAATGAATTCACATCGATTCCAGTTTAATTCCGTGTTGAATGGTCATCGTATATACATAACAGCCTGCTGGCTGTTACGGCTATAAATGTATTGTTCCACTCACGCCATCTTCGTTAATTGAATTTCAAAAGTTTCGAGCGATTCGTGCTTGGGTTAAACGCTTTTCAAAAACGAATTAAACACCACCCTGCTATTAACCGGTATTTACATCATTTTATGATTGCGCGTACAGTTTAGACCGTATTGTTATTATTATTATTACTACTTATTTGTTTTATTTGAGGTGCAATCTGCTGAAGTCATTTTGGATATAGAGGAGACGGCGTAATATGTGTGCTGCTTTATTGTATCGTTATATTTGGTGAAAATATGTGCTATATACATACTTCATCGTCTTCCAGTCAGGATATTTAATTTCCTGGACTTCGTCTCTCCGACCCTTTTTCCGTCGTCCGCAGCACCTCCCAACCCCTTAGCCGTTTGCCCTTCCTATCTCCTTTCTTTGTCTGTGTATATTTATTTATTATACTTGGTCGTTATATTTGTTTTACTGAAACAAAAACGGTATTTTCTTCTTGAGTTTTGAGACTGAAAAACTACGCACACACAATGTCCAGGATGCAGTTTTGGTTACCGCTGGTCTGTTCCTTTTCTACGTTTTCTCATTATCGAAAATCGTTTTTCGGTTCGAACTCCGAACGAATCTCAAACACACACAATAGAAGTTCGTTAATACGTTTCGTATTTGATTTATCCTCATTTCGACTCATCCAATTGGGGCAGAAGGCTTTTCGCTGTATTCAGTTGCCTATATAATGCTTTGACGCTGAAAAGAGATTTTTTCAATCTCACGTACATATACTATAGAGCCATCATTCGCAGACTGAAAAATCTGTTTTTCTATAAAGATAGACAATTTACTCTTGTGAGGATTGTGAACGCACTCGTCCACAGTACCTTTATGGAGATTGTTATCTAAATAATTAAATCAGGTATAATTCTTTTATCTTGTACCATCAACTTTTTTTTAAATCATCAGTCATATCTATCACGCTAGAACTTGAGAATTACTTTTTTGTTTCTGAAAATGAAGTTACGATTACGAGTATATTTCCATTCCAGTTGGACTATATACTCGTACTCGTATTTTAGCTTTTAATTTCGAGCTCAGGGATTATAGTTTCGCGGTCATCGTGATGATAGAAGATAACAAACAAACGTGAATTAGGCTTTTCCAGGGAAATTATACTGATGTCTTTTGGAATTATTTCTGAAATTCGTATTTCTTATACGAGAATATATAGATATTTAAAAAGAAAGTATTTTCCGATGCTATCGAAATGGCATTTGTAATATAATAATGATGATGGTACTGACATCCGGATTAATCAGATCACGAAAAAACGGAATGGTCCATTACACGCTATATTAGGTTCGGGAAAACGAATACAGATTTTTAATCTACTTATATAATTGAAAACGTCGACCAGTTTACGCTGATTGCACCAACAGAGTCGGAGCTGTATTTAATTTATTCTTTCATTCGGAAAGCATTCTAACTATTCAGAAGTTTCGTTATAGAAGAACACTCGTACCTTTTAAATTTATTTGTCGCTATATCTTCAAAGTACCACCTTTCTACAGAATTTTAATATAGGAGGCGCATCAAACTGAAAGCTAGATATTGTTCAAACTCCAAAATATCAATAAAAAAAAATTTCAATGCTTTTTACTATCCGTATTTCGAAAATACTGCTTTTTACCTCTGTGTTGACTCTCCTGAGACTTCGGATTTGTCTGGTCAGTGGTCAGTTTCCCAGCATTATTTCTCTTTTCTCTAGTTGTAAATCAATTGCGACTCAATGTAATTCGTTCCTGGTTCTCACAAGAATCTTCTCAAGTTTGATTTTCCAAGCCTTCTTTTAAAATGCCCCCAAAAAAACCTATTTTCGAGTGGTTGGAAAATAGTTGTGAAATACGTCATGAGAAGGATTCAAAGATTCTGTGGAGCTTACTCCAAGGTTAGTGTAGTCGAAATTTGTTATAAATGATCTAGAACTTGAAAAGTGAATAGTAATTCGGCAATTAATGTACTTACACTAGAATGCGAGTTCATCTTACCAGTTTAGCATATCCCCTAGAGTGCCTAAATCAGTGTCCCATTCTTTCGATACCTATAGTAATTTCGAAATGTGAAAATAAGTGACTGTAAAACTTACATTACCTTTTCGAGAGTTATACTTTAAGTTTGGGATTCGATATATGTATTCACCATGAATTTGTATCTCTACTCACCTGCAACAAACGAAAAAGAAAATAATTTGATTAGTCATTTACAAAAAATGAAATTACTTGAAAATTTTAATGTAGACTGAATGAATTTCAATGAATTTTGTTACTAAATCCCATCTATGCTGCTTTTCAGGGAAAAAATTCAAGAGTGGAGGTTTGAGAAGAATTTTTTTACGTATCAATAAAGTTGCCATTTGAAAAAAAAAAAAAAAGCAAGTTATTACATATATGTTCGATTCTGAAGAAGTGAGTGTGCTGTGTGTGTTAACATCATTCTCGGGGAAGACAAGGTTTTATGTGAAAATTAAAGTTACTGAAAAAGGGTTACATTGTAGCCATACGTAGGTGAAATTTAATTAATTTTTCGAAATCAATGAAGAATGCAGTTACCATACTACGTCCTTGTCTCATCTTCCCACAGTTAAATCTGTAAAAGTGTTAATTGATTTTTCTTGAATAATTTCTGCAGTGCAATGCAATACAAAGTGTTCAGTAAAAAATTGAAAATCCGAGGCATTCGAGTTCGTTAGGTTTTTTGCTAGCAATATTCATTCAAAACCGGTTGAATAAATTTGCTTGTATTTATTCACTGCAGTCTACTTGAAATTACGACGTTGGAAAAAAAAATCCCTCGAGCAGTAGAACCTGTCTACATAATGATGTAGATTTACATTATTAACGTTGACAAATAAAAAAAATGACTCGATAGAAAGATTTAATAAGTAAGGTAAGACAGAAGCGAAAGTATACGTAAGCCTGGTTGTTGATGAAGCTATAGCAAATTCTGGTTTATGTGCAATTGACGTTTGCACAGGTGAGAAGGCGAGGTAATAGTGATTTTTTTGGTTGGAGGAATGCCTCCTTATTATTCGTTACATCCGTTGTTTTATTCGAAAAGCATTATAAAGACAAAAATAATTTACACAATCATAAAAAAAAGAGAGTGCCGATTGCGGATATGGTTATAGGTTTGCCAAGGAGAATGGAATTATATTGAACTTGTCCCTGATTCGTGGAGCTACTTTAAATGGAACTGTGAGCAAAGTCAAGCTTATTTGATAATTTTGATAGACATTTTAGTTTTGCGGATAAATTTGGTCAGCGTTGAATCATTAATCAGTCTTATTTACCTTCAAAAAAAAAAAATTATAATAATTTTTTTAAGGAGGAAATTGGGACAATTCCGATTTTGTAACAAGTTTATTCATACTTTATAAGAGAAGATCTACCGCATTACATTCAGAAGTGAGATTGCCCTGGCTTTGTCGGGATTAGCCATTGCAGAAAAGCTTAGCAGTGGTACTGAATATCTCGAGGGTATGGTATCTGCACTCTGCAGAATGGCCGAAGGAAAGAGAATATTTCTTTATTGCCTGGAAATATTATATGGTTTTGATGTTGAGTATACTTCAGGCAAATTTTGGTTACCATCTTCTTATTTCGTTGATGGTGAGTGTTGAGCGTTCGTCAGTTTCGTTGTCAATGTTCGCTTGTATTTGAGGAGAGTCGAAGCTGCTCAATGGGACACATTAATGGTAAATAGACTGCAATCCCTGATCTTGCGCTGTGGACACACATGAAGTAATGCTTTTGTTTTCACTTTTTTTACTGCCCATCATTTTCCATTGAAAATTTGATAAAGAAAGAAATTGACGTGAAATTTTGAAAAGCTTCTTCTCCAACCCTATAGAATAGAATTGACTTTTTGTGGAAGTTATCTGTCTCGTTTCAGTTTTATTATTTGTTCATAACTTGATTTTTTTTCTCCAACTTTCAAGGTGTAAAAGACGTTAAATTTTGAAAGATTAGGATAATAAGAGGAGTTGAAGAAAAGAGCTATAAAGAATAATACGTACCTAAAAGAAAATAAAACATTGCTCGACGACAAAAAACGAACATTTTCAGCTTAATAAAACAGTAGTAATTAAAGACGGAGATAGGATTAAAATGTTAGAAAGTTCCAAACTGACTGCTTGGTTGTTAATAAAGTTTGTGATAAATGCGTTGAATTACAAACGCAGGATAAGCGAATAAGCAACGATAATAATAATTCACTTCTGTTTTCTCCTTTTTCTTCCGTTTGTGCCTACCTCCCCTACCCACTTTTTTTTTTACCTTTCTCTAATATGTATGTATTTTTTTTTATTTATTTTTTTCGTTAGCGCCTCTCGTCCTTTTCATGATTTTATTTTGTTGTCCTTATCTGTAGTTATAAGGTGCAGCGAAGTCGTAAAAAAGAAAATATTGCGACGTTCGCGCTTTAACAAATGTACAAAAGAGGAAAAAAAGAAAATAAGGTAAGAAAATCGAAAGCAATTTATTCCGTCAGATAACCCCGGAATATTTTTATTCTCCCCGACTTTGGATTTTTTTACACAAAACTGTCCCGTTCAAGACATTCGATACGGCTGAAAGGGATTTGCTCGCTTGATTTAAACCTCTCAAGGTTAGAGGAGACCAAAATGGAAGGTATGTAACACTCGAAAGAAAAAAAATTCCTATTTGAACTTACCGTCAGTAAGTTTTGGTTGAAACTGCCCCGATATCTATAGTTGAAGAGCTTTCAAAATTGTTATTCATTTCACACATTATTGTGGTAATTTTGTAGTAAGTAATAGCTGGAGCAACCAGTAGAATAGTGTTTTTTTAGGTATATTTTTCGGTATTTCAATTTCAAGGCGAAGGTTGTTGAAAAATTTCTTTCCTTCAGTCCGTAAGTTATACATAATGACAAAATGGGTAAGCGAAAAACACCTGTAGATGTCGAATAATGACAGTGGTGCGCAGCAAGTGACATGTTTTTTCATAAAACCCGTGAAACTGTCAGAATGCTTCTTGCAATTCAGAAATTTGGTCAAAATCAACGATAATTTTTGGGAGCTCTAGATTCTCAATATTTGTGACCTATTTTATCAGCTAAAGTAAATTAAAAGTTTGAAAATTATCGTACATTAATTGACATTTCTATGTGGGCACAATTCAATAATCCTTTGCCAAGGTTTTTGATGAATTCATTTTTTTTCTTTTGGTTTTTACGTTTCTTATCGCATTTTTCATCAGTAGAAGTGAAATACGCAAATCACGATTAGTAATGGTTGTTTTCAGATTGGTAATTCATAGGAATGGAGTACTTGAGTGGGTTTTGAGATGAAGATCCATCGGTAAGCTGTTTGAAATCGAATGAACCATTGTCAATTTTTGAAATCCTCTTCTTACAAACAAAAGTCCTAAAGTTGAATATTTTATTTACTCATTCCTTAATTATTTCAAGTTCAGTATGTATACCTGCTCTTAATATTTTTTTTCCCTGACATTATGCCATTAAAAAAATTTGTTCGCTGACATTTTTCACAAACGTGAAAATTAGGATACATAAATCATGACTTTTATGGTTTTACTTCGGAGACTTAAGCTTATAGCCTTAGTTTTATGTTAATATTACCCTGGCCATGATTCAACTTTTTTCTCTCCTCTAAAAAGAGCATTCATTTTTTTTAAATTCTACTTTGAGGGTATTAATTCCTATGGTCAAATGAGGAATTACTCTTCATAACGTCAGTAAAGCTTTGATATTTGTAGATGCGAGATGCGGTTGGTCAAATTTTCCAAAGCCATATCCCTAAAAGCTACTACCTATAAGTTCATGTTTTTGTTTTTTGTGAGACTAAAGATGGACCGGATTTGACCTTTTGAAACTCGTTTTTGGTGTTTTATTATACTCCAAATGGGTGAATCGTTGGGGAATACTATCAGAAAAGTGGATGAGCATTTTACTTATCATGTAGATTCTCTGTTGAGAATTTTCGAAACGCCATATTGTTTGAATGAAGTCGAAAAAGGGAAGAAAAATTTTTCGATTTTTCTCTCTCCTTTGAAATAATTTTTATTGCTTCTCTGTTTTTCACAAACCTGGAAGAAAACAATGAAGAGTGTTTGGGTGGCGGTGAAGGGTTAAAGTTGAGTTTCCAGATTACATTTGTGGAAGAGTTTACACAAGGAAAGTAGCCTCGAGCGTTGGTAAATATTGTGGTTGGACGTTCGATTAATTTTCGAGTAGAATGAAAAATAATAAAAGGAGAGCGCCGGAACAGCAGAACAAATTTCGAAGGGCGTTATTTATTTTTATTTTTTTCGTTTGAATTTCAAGTGTTATTAAATTTTTGGGGGAGGGAAAAAAGTAGAGTATTTACTTAAATCGGATTTGATTTCAGCCGGGAAATGAATGGGGGCATTGTTAGCCGAAATGATTGTAAACGAAAGTCGACTTCATTAGCAGAATGAGAGGTATATCTTGCGAATCGAAAATAATATTTTTTTAAATCAAGTCCTGTGAGAGATTTTGTTCTTATTCGAAGAAATTTTGCTCTCGTTAATTTTTGAAACCGATTTGTTGGAATGAGATCGTAAATTTTTTATTCAATCGAGTGTTGTGAAATCATGTGAAAAGTGGTTATTGGAGGTGGATTCAGGCTTTTAAAAACTTACTTTTGTTTCTAGTCATGTGAATCAAGATATTTGACAAGACATGATGAATTTGATTGGTTATTCGAGTTGATTGTTTAATTATAAAGAGGCGCTTTAGTAATCAAAAGTAATGAAAACACATAAGCCATACTAATTACGCTTAGCAGTCCGTGTATCCTACTCGTAATTCCGGTAAAAATTCATATTTTTGGTGTATAAATTTTTTGAAAAATATGAATACCTACTACTACATATTATATGACGCAGTAAGTGTTGTTTTTCAAAAATCCTTATTTTGATGGTCAGGACAGAATCGTGAATGTGTCTACTCCCTTTGACTTTCTTTGACTGCAATCTGCGGACTGTATTATTAAGCCAACGAAGGGTGTTACTTAGTCTTAATATTTTAAGAAAACGGCGAAACTTCGACTTGAGGGCAAAAAGGCTGAAATAATTGCCATTCGAATCGGCATAGGGCTCGGATTTTGTTTGGGGGCTATTTATGGCAAAAATGTTACGCCCCGTTTACCTCATCTGTTCAGTTTTGAAAGGGGCGAAAAAATAAAGTAGAAAACTAGAAAATCCGATAATGCGGTTTAATTAAAAGTATGTGGGGTAGATAGAGGAGATTTCGCCCCTTTCAAAGTAACAGGGGTGAAATTCTGAGTCCCAAGCGAGTAAGAATTATTTAGAGGCCTGTACACATACCAAATGCGTTGCAAATTTTTCCAAATATTATGGTCAAGTATCGAACATTCTTGGAAGAATCGGGGAAGTGAACTTCTGCTTAATATTTGAAAGCTACATAAATCTCAGTCTAATGAGATTGTAAAAGTAGCCAAGCTACCTCTTGCGATTGGGTTTCAGCTAAAAGCCTATAACTTCATCAATGTATCCGGCTGTATAATGTTGACCCTCTATTTCAATTCATTGTTGTCAGGAGGGAGGCTGACTGTTCTATTTACATTTTGAAGAGTCGACGGTAATCAAAGTTTGTGTTTCCTGTTTGTTATTGAGTAACAAACGTAGTTTGAAAATTATATGAGAAACTGTGCAAAAATAATATTTTCAATCAAGCACCTTCTGGTAGCATTTTTTACATTCTTAATTTTATCCTTTATAATGTTAATGTTCTGAATTACGAAATTGTTGATTTTTTCGACAAATTTATTCATCATTATAGGGGTCTAGTTGGCACACTGATTGGCGTTTGCCATTTCAAGGTGCCGAGTTGAAGCCCAGTCGTACCTATACGTATATGTGTGTGTTCCAATTTTGTAAAATCGCTCGATTTCATTATGGGTCCAGTTATTTTTTATCTCAGTTTTCATTAAATCTCTTTTAGATATTTTATGCTAAAAAGAAAAACAAAAAACAAAAAACCTACAAATAAACGAAATGAATTAATAAGAACTAGTTCTGGATTCCACAGTTCTTTTGGTCTAAATCTTTGATCGTGATGCATTATAATATTTTTAATATCCTTAATTAAATAGGCAGGGATAAAGGGGAGCGCTTAGAACAGTTGCTGTCTGGAATCATGATCGGTCAGATAACGGTATTTCATAAAAAGCTGTTCATACTCGATTCGAATCGTGTCTTTCGAGTTAATATTCATTTTATAAAGAAGGAATAGAAAAACTACTACCCATACTACGATAGTGCAGTAGAATATATAAAATAGTTTACACTCGACAACGTGTCGCGAATTCGAAGAATTTTTGACCTGCATTCGTTTCTACTAGTGCTGGGTGACCGGTTGGTCGGTGTACACGTTCATAGGATGAAAATTTACCGGTTTTGGTTGTGTATAAATAACGTATAAAAGATAGTGGCGCTTCCAATTTGAGATAGAGTTAAATTGATTTATTGACGTGCAAAGTAGGTTGTTCCCTATTTATGTAGACAGCAGCACATTTGACTGTCATTAAAATACATGTACAAGATGCGAGACACTTTTTTTTTTTTTAGCTTCCATGTTCTGAACATATTTTTGATTCAGCAAAAATGATGCATGCAAAAAGTATCATAAAGCAGACTAGTCGGTCGTTAGAAAGTATACTTTCAATTATGACGGAAAATACTTGAAACAAAATCATTTTTCAAATTAGTACCTATAATTAAGGACATTACTGTACTACATTCGCATTATCGATAATTTAAATTCAAGAGAATAACTATTATTTGTAGTAGGTAGCCAGTGAAAACACTGAAAGAGGATCTCCAAAATTATTCTTTAGATATTTCTCAACCATTTTAGGTACATTGTCACGGGTTTCTGTAGATATTGAAAAATGAAAAATAATTATAATTGCATAATATCATCTTCAATGCTGCACAAAGTAAAAGTTGCAGTCTTACAGCAATTTGAAGACAATACGTAATTAGTCCAGACCATATGTGGATGAAAATTGCAGCCATATTAATTACGTCTATTTGTCCGTAATCGCCCTAAAGAATCTGGGGTCGTTTATTAAGGACCATTTTTGGATAGGAAAAAAATTCGTTCACGAGTCATTTAACGAATAGGTACTTGGTTTTCTGAATCCTCCGATGCATAAGTTCGATTTAGCTACCCGATAAATGGTTAAACGGTGTAATTCTTTACGACCCTCATAGTCCCCATGCAAAGAGACTCATTTATTATCGAAGGTATACTCGTTCTCGTCTCGAAAATGAAGTCCGAAACATTTTTCCTTGTGTAAACGTCTACATGGGCATTTTGCCAATTCTGCCCAACTTTTTTTTCACCCCCTCGTCCTTTTTACAGACTCTCGGCTACAGACTTTTTTTACATGTCTTCTGTTTATTTGTGACTCTTGCCAAGAAACAACAATCAATAATCACGTTTTCATTTCACCAAATAACAGCCATCAGTAATCACTTTGCGATGAGTGACCACAAAGTGTGGTTTAGTTCGTGGAAAAGAATTGTCGAGTTACCCAACAGTAGTCTTTATGTATGATCTGGCAGAAAAAGAGATGCTAGTATTATATAACGTCGCGTCGTCTGTTTGCAACGTATGCCATGCGGTATAATACATTCACTCAAAATGACTTTTCTACAAAACTAACGAACGGATTGACTTGAAATTTGGATTGTAAACTCTCAAGACTTCAATCAATGTATGGTAAAAATTTTAGCTCGATCTGATCAGTAGTTTTGCTGTAATTAGCTATCAAATTCTAAATTTAAGATTTACATACACGCCCTTAATCCATACAAATGAATAAAGAAAAAAAATAAGAAAGAAATATGAAAAATGCGAGATGGGTATTGGATGAAACGATCGTAATTATGCATTTCCAATGCCTGTTGTAAAAGTCAGGCGAACATTAGTGAAAAGTTTTCTGTCGAAGCTCTGCTAAAAAATAAGTGTTGTGAGCCTCTTTCTGTCTCTCTGTAACCACAAATAGATTGCCTGCTTTCTCGTCTGCCGTCTGTCGTAATAATCAGATTAACTCGAATTTTTCCGCTGGCAAAAACTATTTTGATTGTTTTTGGTCGCGTTTCGACGTTCTCGCGCTATTATTTTTGCTGCTTATAATATTCTGCCCAGGGTTAGGGGTACTGGCTGACTGATGACTGTTTGTACGCGATTTGGAATCACGGATACGCAAAACGGGCTCGGCGCGACGGTACTGATGGAGAGATAGGGAATTAAATAAATGAAGTGCCCACGGATGAATATAACAGATTTGTGTTTGCTAAAAAATCAAAATGAAACAAGCGGACGAAGAACAATGGAAAGCACGTCTCATATTCGTCATTCGCGATGGCACCCCAGAGTCAAAACTGTTTCGAGAGTAATCAAACGGGGCGTTGTCTTGAATTTGTGGACGATTTATAGGAATTTCTAACACCGCAAATAAGTTTTCGTGTACATAATGTTTCTTCGAGAGATAGGACGGAGGCACTAGAGAAATATAGGATCAAAACTGCTACAAAAGTATTATTAATTTTGAGTGCCAAAGAAAACTGCCTATGGTTTGGTTGCCCAAAAAATCCTACGACTTGTTTTATTGACACTGGACAAACCAGGTTTTACTCGATTACTCATAGGACCAGGTGGCGTCGTATACGATGCCACAAGAATAACCCCCTAAAGACCAGGTGGCGTCGTATGACACAAGTCGGGGTTTCTCAAAATATTATTGTTCCTTTGAGTTGTCCATCTCAAAATTTTGAGTGGCGTCGTCTATGACGCCACCTGGTACTTCTAGCGTTAACGATACTCTCTTATTACTCGTACTACTAAAAGTGTATATTTTTTGGCTAAATACGTATTGAGAGTATGTTAATGCTTTGTGCACCATACATGTATCTAGTATCTACCATTTTTTAACTTCTAATTTTCACACATTTTACTGATTCAAAAATTTTCTGTTTCTTCTGTTACAGGTATTAATTATACGCTAACCTCTCGAGTTGAGACTTTTTTGTTTCGAAGAAAAACAGTTCGAAGTGAGGTTAGATTCAAACAAAAGTAATGGCAAGTACACATTTATAATTAAAATTACGAGTATATGTCGATGAAATAATTATTTTTTCGGTAAGTTGATGAGTTTTAACATTTTCAATACAGGGAGCCCGTGGTGTGGTACGTACCTATTTTCCAAAATTGGTCCGTGAGTTTTTTTTATTTTTATGATTGGTGTTCACCGAATACGTTAATGATAGTATGTAGAGATATCGAATGATAATTACCTAGTTTGCACAGACTGGCTTTTGAAGGTGTAAATAGTGCATGTGGTTTTTCGGTTCGTGAATCTGATTTACTCAAGACGTACCTTCGTAAGCTGATACAAATGATGGCATCTTGCATGTATTCTGCATCTACAGTTTTATTAAAATTCAAATTCTTATAATTGTCCAGCGGATATACTCGTAATGAACTTCAGTTTCGAAAATACAAATAATAGCCTAAAATTAGTTTTTAAAGATGTACGAAAGTACTTGCTAGCTAAAATAAGTAAGATAAATTCTACGTAACAAGTGAAAAATATAAGGAGCTCGTTTCGCTTCATTTTTTTTATTTTCGTGTAGTGGACTGGTGGATTATTAGATTTGAGTGAGGGAATTTTTTTCTCTTTTATTCGAATTCCTGTGTTGTTGCGTCGATGGGTCTGTGTCGTTGAATCGACTGTCGAGAAATTGTTGAAGAAGAATTCGTACAATATTTTTATGAGGGTAAAAAGTTGCGCATGAAAAAGGCTACTTCACATTAGCTTTGTTTACTTCCCACCCAAAATTCTGTTTTATTTTTCTACTTTCCTCGTTTTTTTAGTGCTTATTGTGAGTTAGAGGTACAAAAGTGGAGTAGGAAAAGCACTCGAAAATTTTCATAAAACCAATCAAAAACTTCATCTAAGATTTTTGAGCAGTGCAAAGTGGTTCATAATACACGCGTTTTCAAAGAGCATCATCCCTTTTATTGCTAAAAAAAAAAAAGTTTCATTCATACGCCTGTCTGTATTCATCGTGAGAGTTTTTCATCGCGTCTTCATTAATTGACTTCATTAAGAAGAACTTATCTAGACTTTTATAATGCTTTCGAGTCGGAGTTGACTGGGACAGAGAGATGCTTTTCTGTGGTGACTCAAAATTGTTTTGCCGAAAGAGCAAAGGAAGAACGGTATCAAAGTGCTGAATGGGAGACTGATTTTACTTTTGAGAATGAGTCTACACTTAATTAGTGTTAATTGCTGTGCATCAGAAACCATGTTCACAAATTAAGATTGTCTGTGTATGCGTCTTCACGAGGACGATGCTCAATGAATTTATGTATTCTTGCGTGAATTTGGTGGGAAACTGTGTATGTGTGTATGTGTGGGTGTAATTCATTATGTTCATATTGGGAGTTGGCTGAGAGGAAAAGAGAGTATCTACTTCGGTATGACCGCCGGAAGTTGTAAAATTTTGAATACGTCTATGGAGCGACTTGGGGCGACCCCTGGGGATAATCGTGCGTAAGAATCGTTTTCATTTTCCATCTTCTTGCCCTCGTCCGTCATTTTCTCACTTCTCGAAAAGCGTGTATGTCGGTCGAATGAAATTGTATGGCTGCGAGGGTGCTCAAGTTAACAGCGAACTCTGTAATTAGCAGTCGAGTGGGTGTCGTTAAAATGCTTTGTAATTAATTGATTAGAAGAGTGTGAAAGAGGTCGATAAAGCGAACTAATGTATAATTGAATGTGTCTAAATTTTTCAATTTATGCACCCACGAGTATTGGCCGTGTGACTCGTTGCGAAGGAATGATTTTTTTTTTTTGTTGAAATGCCGAATAAAAAGTATTTTGATGGCCTTTTAGGTAAATTCAAAATTACGCATGATGTAAGTCACCTGTCATTATGACAAACTTTTGCTGCAGGTGGGAAATTTTGGAGCCAGTTAGCTTCTTTGAGTTTAATTTTCGGAAAGATATTATTGTTTCACAACTCATTATATTTGAACTGCTCGTACATTGTTCGCTAAATTGTCTTGAACTTATGTACCGAGTTAGTTATTTTATTACAGTGTAGTCAACACTGAATCTTGTACATACTTAGTATGGCTTTAAGTATGTGCTGGATTGTTAGGGAAGATTGTTTTGGAAAAAATTGATCAAGTTGAAATCATTCTCTCTGCTGCTATAATAAGAAAATGGTAGGTCTAAAATTTCAGGATTGGTTTTGAGAACGACCGCGTATAAGAAGTCTAATTTTACCCTAAAACAGTTACAAAATATATAGTAAGAAAGGATTTGGGTTATGTTTGTTAGAAGTATGCATGAACTGTCCTAGAATAATGGCTGAAGCGATCATTTTTGTCCAATTCAATCATGCTTTTCATAATTTGTTAATATTAGCGTTCAAAAACAAATTTGAAAAAGTATATACGATCGTACTTTTCTGGTTATTCCTTAAATCAATCCTCACTTTTCTTTCTTTGGTAATTTCTCGGAAAGCTTTTGTACTGGTTGTTTTGAATTTTTTAGTACTCATCTTCAATCTTGAGCTAAAGTGTGCAATTGCGCATTACTGACCCCAGAATCCAACCCCTTCGAATCTCTCTGACGAGTGCGTCCCCTATTCTCTTATTTGCGTCAGGAGTGTGAGGACGCATTTGTACTATCCTCTTAAGTAATTTTTTTCAAATTGTTTTTGTTGTTGTTTTTTTTGAATGGCGCTTTTCAGTGATCTTTACGACTATTGGCACATTACCAACATTAATGTCGACTCTTTATTTTTGTTGAAAATTTCATTTGTATTTGACGAGTAATTTGACAATCTGGTGGGAAGAAACAAATTAAGGAAATTCTCATCTTTATGGAGATATGGCTTTGAAATACATCCGTCTTAAGCAGGAATTTCTCACTATCTATATGTACCTGTTCTGTTTTTCTTCAGTTTGAACGTTTTGTAGAAAAATGAACTGGTTTCATGTAGTAAGTAAATATTTTTTTGTATAGCCTTTTTACCTGCGAGTTTAATGAAAATTTATATGTCCAACTGTGTAGAGAAGCAGGTACTATTAAGTATTTCGTCTGTCGGAATCGCCTCATCCTTATTTTTGTAAATAGCCGCCTTTATCATTCGCGTGTTCCTTGATTCGTATTTATTTCCGGTTACAAAAGAGCTAGCGGAACATCTCGTCGAAAGTGACCGCTCAGATTGCTCAAGGACGGTAAATTATCGGTTAGCCCCTCGAATTAGGCTCATTTGTAGATAACAAATTACGGTAATTGGGGTTCATCATGTTCGACGCATCGCCCGTTAATTTAGTGTACGTGCTTTTGTCCTGCACACCCTTCTTGGCTTTTCCTTGTTTTCGCCGTGCCTATCTGAAAGAGGTGCTCGTGTACCTATTTGGGAAAATACTAAAAAAAGCTTTCAACGTTTGCCGTAGGTATTATTTATCCGCTCTGTTCCATGTTCGTTTGTTTCTCGGTAGCCTTTATTTTCATTTTTCTCTCCCTTTTCGATTTGAAGAGAAGTCGAGTGGGTAGGGAAAGGTGTGGCATCAGTATTATACACTTTCAAAACTGAAACGTTATGAGATGTTGGTGACTGGAGAAGAGAAAATTGTATCAACTTGTTTTTCTGTCGAATGTCACGACTCGTAGCTGATCTCGACCCAGTGATTTTTACGCATTGTTGAGCCAAAATATTATGTACTCGTAGTACTTGAATGTTACGATTTAGTTGTGCGTATCTGTGGAGAAAACTTTTTTTTTTTGTATAAAGAGGGGATTTCCTGTAAGGAAAAATATACTTTCAAAAACCAACTGATACTTCAAAAATGGAGCTGAAATTAGAAGTTTGACTTTCATTTTTAAAAACGAGGCATTTTCAGCTTTATTTTGAGCCATCATAAGTTTTACACTGAATAATAATGCGATTCAACGGGCAAACTATATCGAAATACTCGTACGTATAATTATCATGAAAAGTGTACTAATCCATTCAGATCAAAATAATTATGAAGATGACATTTTATGAGTGTTGCATTTAAATGTTGGATATTTTTCACAATCACGAAACGTTAAAACATGTCTTATGGTTTCTTATAAATCTTGATATGATTATGTGAATTATTTCGACTGTTTTTCTGCATTAAATCATTATTTCGTAAGTGGTGTAAAATGACACGTGATGGTTGAATATGAAGCCAAAAATTTCTACTTGTATGAGAATGAACTTGAAACTTTTTATTTTTGCTCCATTTTCGAAAATATCAGTTGTTTTTGAAGGTGAATGAAATCCCACGTACATGAAAAATAGATCAGTGGCGTCTGCTGTGGATGTGCAAGGTGTTCACTGCACACCCAACCAAATTAAAAAAAAAAATTCATTACTCATTAATTAATCATTAATTAATAAGTTACTATGAAATAAGAAAACAGAATGGAAAAAGTAAAATTAAAAAAAAAAATTGAAAAAAAAATGAGAAGGCACTTGTATTCTTGCGTTTCTTCTTTTTCTCCTTCCTCCAAAATTTTTGTTAACAGCTGACGATCCTCTCCTCTTTTCAGTTTTGTATTTTCTATTTTTTCCCCAATTTTTATCACTTTTTTTAGAGGATCGGAGGGGGAGGGTGGAAGAGGAGGAGAAAGAAGGGGGTTTGATTTTTGAAGTTGAATTTCAGAGTTGAACACCCAAAAAATATTACCAGGCGACGCCACTGATAAATAGTCCATTTCTTCTGGATACATCGATAGTTCGTGGTGCTTCACAAAAAATGAAATTATCCGTCAAAAAAATTCAGGTTATTAGCTATACGTATTACTTCCAGACTTTCGACCTAACTACTTTTTTTCTTTCTTTCTAATTCATTTCCATTTTCGAGGAGCACAAAAGCTAAAGGTGATTTTGCTTCGTACTGAAATTCCCAATAGGAAGTACGAAGTAGGTACCGCGGATGAGGATTACTTGGTCGTCGGGCCAAGTGAGGAATGCGTTTTTGCAACATCTGCAGCAAATCGACCAATAGCGATAAATTCGTTTTTCTCTTCTTCATCCCACGAAAAGCAACCGACCTAAAAACCGAAGGTGTTTATACTCGTAAAAAGAGCGCGTCTTCGACGCAGAGCTGGGCGGGCGAAGGTGGAGGTGCGGCAGCGGTGGTGGATAAAACGACGCCGAAAGTTGATTAAACTGTAATACGTTTTCTAAACGAATTTAAATAGTCTTATTTATTTCAAAGGGACTGCGCGGATTCTGCGCTTCGCGCGTATAGAATAGTGAGATGGGGATGGGCTGAGAGAGCGACGGTAGCGGAAGGGGCGATGGGGCATCAGCGGCTGTAGGTTAACCAGAATGGCGGTAATAAATTATCCTGAAATCGGTTTCGGCAAAAGTTGAACGCGAGCAAAGGTCCCTGCAAGCTCTTTTGCTTGCATTTCGTTTAATACCCATAAATTTATTCGCAGCTATAATGATTATTCGAAAACCACCAAACTTGTATATTAAATCTGCGAAAGTCGAGCCTTTCGGTGTTTGAAGGCAGACCGTAAAAGCCGAAATGAGTGGGAGGGGTTGAGAAAGATAGAGTTACAGGCAGAAAGAGTGAAATGGCTGTATAAAAGTTTTCGTTTAAAACTTGCGTTCAAATGTCATTGATAACAAAACTTTAAAACGAAATCAAGATATTTATTTGGACTGCGACCCTCCGTGTCTGCTGTAACTTTTTCACCTTCCACATTACAAACTTCTCCTCGTCGTTGCTCTTTTTGGCGTGGAAGGAGCGAATAAAGAAAGTGCTTTATGCTTTCTAAACTGCGATCCCTCGTCTCCGGAGTTGTATCTAGGGAGAAGTGAGGAGAAAAACAATGCTCAAATTAGCGGAGGGGTGCCGTACGTGTTGGCTGATAACGAGATAACTGCTTTGTATAATATTTTTCCAATCTCCTGTCGAGTTTTTCGCTCAGCTTTAATTAACGTTTTCTAGATAATATTTAATAATTTCCTCCGCCATTGAATACACAGTGAAAGAAATGCCTTTATTTAGTGAAAGAATGGTTCCGAGCCCGTATAGCTAAGCACTTGTGAGTATTATTGCCTAATTATCCATATAGGGTTATTAGCATTATATTAAATATATAGCTAATGTTGAAACTTTGAAAGTAAATTATTATGCTATATGAGCACGGAGCTTGTCGAGTGAGACAATTTCATGTAAAAGCTTTTGAAATTAATCAATTTTGTTCATTTTGTAAATAATTTTTTGGCAATTTTTATTGGGAATTTCGACTGTAATTTCATTTTTCTATCCTCCCCTTTCATACCAACAATTTTATAGAGACTAACGCGCTTTTATTCGTAGCATTCCGGATTATTGGCTCTTCTTTAGCTTTCTACAACTGGTTTACCATCACAAATACAAGAATATTGTATTGTTGGTCTGCTGCGAAATGCAACTATTTTGACGGATCTCTCGTTCGTGTATTTGACAAAATTACTGAATTCATAAAAACGTTCACTCTTGCAACTAACTCGACTTTATTAGTATGTACTGTCATCTCACTTTTTAGTTAGGTTCACGCGCGCAAATAGGAAAAAAACTGCGAACTTCAAGAGATTATTCTCGTTTACGATGGGAAAATAAAATTGTGTGAATAATTTCCATCGACAATCCTGTCTCTCACCGCAAGTCCCGCGTTCACTCCTCAATATAGTGTGTATTATTTTCTCGGAAATTGAATCTACGTCGTCAATTATGTGTAACGAGTTCGAATTAAATTCAAAGAAAACGAGGAGCGAAACCCGAAAAAGGTTTCTATGAAATTAAAGTCAGACTCGGGAGTGTGTATGTGTGCGTTAGTCACCACTTTACCGAATTATTATTTTCCTTAACACGAAATCCCTCTACCGCATTTTCCGAACAGCCGTTCGAGCCCCTCACCACAACGCCCCCCCCCCATACCATTTCACCCCGATTTCCACCTTCGAGAATGTGGCGCGTTCGATATTTTATTTGTTTTCGTCGCCTTCCCTATCGTACCCCTCGCCACTTATTACATCTTTTGATAGAGACGATTGTGATGGGAGCTGAAGAAAGCTGGCGAAGTTTTTCACGGATTATCGCAATTTTCCGACAACTGCTGCGTGATTATTCTTTTAAAAGTACGTTATTTCTGTAACAGTGCTATTTTTTCGTCTTATTATTCTCATTATATATCGTTGATATCATCGATCTTGTTGTTCATTATCGATATCGTTCCGCAATTTTTCATCACGCTCGACAAATTTTAAGAAGCTATGGAAACCCCGTGAGCTCGGTTGAACCTTCTCAGATTCACCATTAGCTTCACGTTTGGAAACAAGATGGGCTGAGGCTCAGATAAATATTTATATGTATAGTACGAGTAATTTATATAATTTTCACAGTTGCATTTAATTTTCCAATCGACTTATACCTATGTGTACTATACGAGTAATGACAGTTGGGAGTATTCGTATTCACCTGCCATTGATCGTTCAAGTCGCCTTTGTGGAATTGTGTTGTTGAGAAAGGAAACTTTCAAGACCGAATTTTGTGGCGTGAAGGTTTCTTGTGGTACGAGTCACCATACCTGACGTAGTGATTCAAATTTCAGTCGTAATTTTTATAGTTTGATTAGGAAAACCGGGGCAACTCAAGATTTGTAACAGAAATTACTACAAAAGTAGTAAGATATATTATTCTAGATAGTATTTAAGATAGGAAAAAGTACCATATATATTCAGAATGTCTAAAACAAATTGTAATTTTCATAAGTAGGATGAGAGAAATTACTATATATCTATGTGTAATTCACACTGTTCATTGCTCTCAGTACATGTAAATACTGGTTTTCTGGTAAAACGGATGATTATTATCAAAAAAATTTCTTTGCTAAAATTTATTATTGTCTGCAAAAGTTATACTTTGCTTCTTATTATTTTTAAGACTATATATTTCAACTTACTAGATTACACTTTCCCAAAAAGCACAATACCCATATGCTTCATTTTGAGAACAGAGACCTTTTCTTTTTTCCCTTATCAGTCTCAGAGTATAACCTTTCAAACGTTGAAACATCTGTTTATCTCTCTGATGGCTTGACATCAGCATCCACATGTAGTTCGTCATATCGATAGCCCAGAGCCAAAAAGTTATCTACACTTTTTTCAAAGCAAAAATAAATCTTCAAAAATGTTGTCCATGTACACTGTTTGACGGAGATTACAGTGGAAATTGAAAATGATTACGAAATCTTATATTTTGGATTACGAGTATAAAGTCCAAAAACGTGATAACGCATTTTTTGCTCTTGGCTTTTGAAATGAAAGAAGGCTTAAGAGACTTCGTTAAATGTGCTTGTGTACTATGTAAATAGTGTATGCAGGTAATTACATTTTCCACAGACATACGAAGTTCCTGGCTATAGCGTTAATAAACGCAGTCCTCGGCAGTGTCGCACAAAAAGACTAACCAGCGCCCGATATAAGTACTTGGGTTCTTCGTGCTCGAACTTCAGCGCAAAAAAGAGGGATTTGTAAAATGGGAAAACAGATGCTCGTCGTGTAGAAGATTAATTGTTCGATGATCGGGCGCCATCAGAGGGCACGTTTCGACAGTCGAGGCGAGATAAGTTACCATTAAATGGAGTTTAAAATAGAAATAAATGAAGCAGCTTTTAACGAAGGCAGATAACTAAAAACGTGCGAAAATTACCGAATATTTTGCCGAACAAAAGCCCCTCCTCCCTTCAGTATGTGAGTATTGTAAAACAAAAAGACGGTGTTGTCTTGAGTCATCGACGTGTATATGCGTCGAGTAAATTGAGTAAAGACGTACCTTTGCGAAAAAGGGCGGAGAAAAATGGCAAAATAAAAATATTTAACGATGTAATTATCTTCGGCGGAGGTACGCACGGCAAAGGCTGGGTGACAAAGGCTGAGTGAACCGATGAACTGGCGGCGTCTTTGCGAGCAAAGGCTTACGTATCGTTTATTACGTGAAACAATGGGAAGTCTGTTAGAGGTTTTTGGTCGAGGGTGAGAGAAATACGATAGTCATCCTCGCACGTTTTTCCTAGTAGTCCTCTCTTCTCTTCGTCGCCCTTTACTCGTAAAGGTCGTAAAGCAGTCGACAGACGTGCGACTGGTCTCTTTTCCTCGGGAAAAAAAAAAGGTTTCCTCTGAGACGAAGGAGGAAAGTGAAGGTTGCTGATGAGGCATAGACCTTACTGGTGTAGCGGAGCGGGTAGACAAGAAAAACGAAAGGAAAACCGCCGTTGAAAGGAAAATAGCTAAAATGTTAATAAGACAGCGGTAAAACAATGTCAGTCATTTGTCACTGTCTGCAGCCGGAGACGCTTGCTGACTATTCGTCTTTAGCACCCCATTTTCCTCTCGCCGCCATCACATCACTCCCCCATCGTTAACCCTATCATTCTTGTCTCACCACACTCGTACCTTTAAAGGCCCTTCGTTGCAAAAGACTTAGTCGCGATAAGAATCTCGTAGCCTACATCTCTCCCCCGGCGACCCCTTCGCCCATCTGAATGATTTTCGTCGACGAAGATAAATTCCAAATGGCGATCATTTATATACTCGTATTTCGCCGTGGAAAACGTTTTTTACCGCATCCGTTTGCTGCGCCCTCTGTCGGTAATAAGATGTCGTATGTGGTTTTGTTGTAATATTTGTGCGTGTGAAACGACTTTTTCATTGCTCGGTTCTGCTTCAGGATGTCTTATTTTATCCTCTATCTTATTTGTAAAGTACCTATATAAAAGAATAGCTTTTGAAATGAAGACTGCAATGAAAAATATTTTTGAAAAATGAAATGAAAACGTAAATTTTAGTTTATCACTGTTACGCCTTTAACGTGTTACGAGGCATTGCTTCGAACAAAAGTTTCTCTTAGGTATTTCTCATTTATGTATTTATGTATTTATTGGTTTGGAATTTGAAATTATTGTTCATTGGATTATCCGCCAATAAAAAGTGAAAAACTCAATTCAGTAGATTATGGAAATGGCTGTAACAAGGCCATAGCAAAGGACGATGTTTCAACTCGAACGCTATTTTATACACGATTGACCATAACGACCGACGAATTATTTGAATAATTGAGTGCGGGAAAGTTGAAATTCTCGGACTCAGTTACGGTTGTCTATTCGAGAAGGAAATATAAGTACGATTCTGTAAAAGAATTTGTTTCATCGTTTTTACTAGTTCGTATTTAATTTGCTAATTCAGTGAGTTTAAATCGCAAATTCAGATTATTACGAATGAGAATAAAGAGATACGCTTTTCAAGACTAATTTACTGCATCCTGCTTTGGCGCCACTGAAATTACAGATGGAGTTAGTTATTCGAGAAATATTTACAGATTGTGCCATAAAATTGTTGCTAATTCGTTGACATCATTATGGTTTAGGTAGTCGTGTTTGGAGACAGGTTTTTCAGTTTCCATTGTTACAATCTTACCATTAGTTCTTGTTATATTTCTGATTTCGGACTCGATTATATTTTAATATCCTTCGTTCTGATAAACTCGCACGGGATTTCAATGTTATGTCAGTATTGACCATCATCCGCTTCCTCCAACGATACATTTCATTAAAATATAGAATAACTTTCCAATAACTTTGAATTGCTCTTCTCTTATTCAACACGCATGCTTCAAACACTAAAAAAAATAAACTTTTTTTTTTTTAGAAAAATGGGACAATTTTGAGAGTATGGCATTACTACTAAAATGGAAGTAAATCTCATAAAATTTAGTAATTTTCAATGCTTTTGTTGTAATTTTTACTTCAATCTTGAAATTGTTGCATTTTTCTTATGAATAATAGTGAAAATGGCTATGAATTTTTCTCAGTGAAGTTTATCATATTGGATCGTCAAGATGGAGATCATAGCCTTCGTGGTGGGCTTGCGCGAAAGTGTCATTAGCATATGAAGGATAACAAAATGGCTTCAAATGTTTTGCAATGATCTATGTGATTATTACAGAACTATACGTATACTTCGTTCATAATTAATACTATAAGATCACTTTTTTCAAACTATTCGTATTCAGCATTTACGGTATAACAATTAAATAACATTTTACATTCTCTTGATTTCACTCTTACCCTTACTTTCATTTTAGTTCTGGTGGATGTTTTAGAGAAGCGGTTGTGCAATATTTTCATGAAATATTATTAGTGTCTGACGAGCTGATGAGAAATATTTTGTAAACCACAAAACCCTCTTCGCAGCTATTTGGAATTTAGTATATGGCTTGAAAATTATGTGTCTATATTAACTTTTCCAGTGTCGAAACCATCCCCTTTCAGCTGTAGGTACCTATGATTTACCAAGAAGGCGAAAGAAATAAATTATTTTAATGCGCGAGGCTCTAAAGACCAAATATAGTGCTTCAGGTAAATTCTCCACTTCGCTCTTACTTCTTATTGGTGATTAACATCCGTCAATTGCCTGAATTATTCATAATATTTCCCCTCGAATGAATCCGTACATCAAGGTGCGCTGCGGACGTCAAGGGAAAGAAAAACAGTTGGTTACCGCAATATATCTATAGTATATCTACCTTCAGTTAACAATTAAATTCATCCCTTCGCCTCACGACGACGCTAGCATACACGCTCGATATCATATTTCACCCCCCGTGTCAACGTTTGATCAATCAGAGAACAAAGTGGATAATATGCACCCTCCACGCCCCCACATTATTTCCCCATTTCCGTCATCCCCAAGCTACGGCCGAGTATTGCGACAGCAATGGTAAACATAATGATATTATGAACAAAAAAAAAATGTATAAAAAAAGTGGAAAACCATCTAAAATAGTTACTTACCGAAGCCAGTTAATGGAATGAGTTGAACGGCGGCAAACGATGACGACGATTGTTTCTATTTGGAAGATCGGCGTGCATTATTTGCGATTCGACGCTAGAAGCTGCGGAACCACATTTTTGGGGTCGAGGATTCTGGGCGCGTTGACTGTGGCGTGAGGCGGCTTGGCTGTGCGAGGGCACAAATTTATTTTGCGCTGGAGGAAGACGGGGCTCGGATATGGGCGACGGAAAGGAATACAAGTGGAGAAGGTTTTGGGCCAAGAGATGCTGATTTTGGGGAACGGCGTGTTTCGTCTTGAGGCGGGTATGGAGATTGGCCTGGTGCGGCGAGGGGGTGCTCAGTGCTGCTGGAAGTCGAATTGGAAGAGCCAGCGGAAACGTATGTGGCTAGAGGGAAAAGCGTATAAAGCAGCCGTGCTGCCGCCACCAACTATAACTGCGACGACAAATCTGTAAACAAACAGAAAGCAAAAAGTTTTCCGTTTTAATGTACTGAAAAACGAAAGTATGTGTATAATATACACAAGTACACCACATGCACACATTGCGGCCGAATGATATAATACGGTTCTCATGAAAATAAACGGTTGCTGGAGTTAATAAATACAAATAACGACGTACACTGTTTCAAGCAAGCGGCACTAAATTTACAAAGTTGAAAACTTTTCTCTTGTTCTGCTCTCTGCGAGTTTAATGTTTTTATTTTGTATTTTTTCCTCTTTTTGGTTTTTTTTTTTTTTTTTGTTGCCTTTTTGATTCTTCTTGTTTTGGCCGCATTTTACGAGAGCGAAGTAGGTACTTCATGATTTCGCTCCCTCCAGCCGCTTCTATTTTCTCTCTTCGGCTACATTTCCGTGGCTTTTAAACTTCGGTACGGAGATTAACGGTGACAGAATGCCAACATTTATTGGGGGTATGCGCACGGCTCAAGTTACCAAAGTGTAACACAGAATGGAAATTAGAATTGACCGCTGCGCATCGAAAACTGAGAGAATAGTTTTGGGAGGCTTGTAAAGCAGGTACCGCCAACCTTTTTCTAGCATTACCTTTACTCGAACTAACCACAACCTACAATCATATCGTTACTGCAAGTTTAAATTTTCACTACATTTTGTGGGAAAATTGTGCCAATTCAAGATTTATTATTGATATTCTTTGTATTTGTAGCACTCTTTACCATCTTAAATAGTATATTTTCCTATTTTTGTGGTAAATACTGCTATAAATCTTGAATTGTCCTTGTTTTCTCAGAACAACAGTAAAAATCACCATCGAATTTTTTTTCTTCAATGTGTACCAGGTTCTGAATACATCTCTTTTCTGGACGGTACTTGGCAGGTTTTCGACTTAGCCCGTTGATCTAATTCTGAAGTACCAGCAGCTGCAATTTTTCTAACTAAGCTGTGGACTAGAACTTTCTTCATGCATTGTGTGGCTTTAGCATGCTTCGACTACTTGGGCAATAATTTTGGATGCGCATGTGCAGAAAGATGAACTATTTACAAATTGATGGCTCACGTCAATGTGCGCAAAGGTTATACGAGTATATTCTTCGAAGAATGAATTTTTTTGAGTAAAGTGTATTTCAATTTCCATATGCTAGGTGTATAATTCTCGATTTTTTGTCAGCTATTAATTAGCTACTCAAAAAAAAAGTATGAGTAATTTTTCCTAAATGAAAATCGTAAAAATTCGGTATGATTTATTTTTTCCTCAGTGTGGGCGAAGAATTCATGTTGTACCTACACAATTATAATAATATCTTATGCCATTTAATAGAAAACGCGAAAACAATTTTTTCCCCCGGAAATAATGATAGTATTATTCTGAAATAGCGTATAATCCTTCTTTTTTCAGGACTGTGGAGGAGGGGGGAAGGCGTGGGAAATTCTAAAGACAAAACGAAAGTTTCATTCTTGAAAGATGAGCAATATTGGAAGCATTTCATTTTATTGCGCATGTTTTGTTTAGGGTATTTTCTTTTTGAACGAAAATTGCGGGTGTTTCACGCCTCATCGAATTCGGCTGATGTCATAATAGACATATGTACTCGTACTTATGAAAAATCTGTTTCAATCAATATAACTTCTTACTACCCACGACCGACGCGACGTGTCTATTATACTTTCATTATCTTCAGATAAAAATTAAGTAATGTAAAATATTCTGTGAAATTTTCTTATAAACTACCATAACGGTGCTATGCTGAATCATAGAACTGATGGAGATCATTTGCTTTAAATGATACGTTTAAATCTTGAGCAAAGATTAAATGGAATATTGCTGTTCCTCATCTGTTTGAACAATACGTACCTATCTTTAATCTTTTAATGTCACTTTGTTTTGGTTATAACTTTCAAATGGAGATGAAACAGCGACGAGAACTGAAGAAGATGAGGCGGTAATGTTATAGGGGGTATTTTAGAAGAATGCTATTCACTCATTGTCAGTCAAGTTACGAATTGGGGGCGATGTTGATTTACCTATCTTGCCAAATTTTCTACCTTTGCACTGAAACACTGATACTTTGGTTAACATTGTTATCATACTACGCTCATCGAAAGTGGTTAAAATGGTTTTGAAAGCAGCGTCTCATCAACTCAGCGCGTAGCAAAATTAATCAGGTAAAAAGTGTTTGGTGTGGAATTTTTCCGTTTTTTCTCCCAACATTTTCATCATTTCCATTGGGGCTATTCTGTTGCGCTGTAAATTTTTCTCATAAAATTTATTTAAATACCTATATTTTTCAAACAAAATTCTTTTGTAATTGCAAAACATTCGATATTGCGGTTACTCGAGTTTTGACGAGAGGAATAAATTGCATCAAAGTTGATTATCTGACTGAATGAAAATTTTACTTATACATACTCGTATTATATTACAGCGTGGTCTGTTGGGCTCAGTATCTTATTGGTATAAGAGCACCTACTTGAGATGTATGAGTTTGAGACCATAGTTATTGCTGCAATATGTAACATTACAGATGTATGCATCTGTGGTTCAAAATCGATTATCGATTGTCAACTCTCATAAATTTTGGAAAAATAGGTAGTTATTGCAATCATAGTTTTGTCGATTAATTGTTGAGGACTCATGAACAACGGTTGTACGCTGGTTTCTCATATGAGTTCCAGAATAAACGAAGGAAATGCCTTTGAACTTGTATAAATAAATATAAGTACCTACCTTACAAAGAGAATTTGATGCGTCTTTCAAGTGACAAGTTCTTGTGGATTTTTAACGATTTTATTCGCATTTTTAGCGAAACAAAGACATTTTATGGCGACATAAAATCGCGACTTCGCTTATAATGTCGGTTTGAAAAAATGCGACCCTAAAGAAATGTAGAATATACATACTGACTAAAATCATTCGATACAAAAAAAAATCGATTTACCTACCTAATTGGCATCAAATTAAAACATCGTAATTGATCGCCATTCATATGAATTCAAATCAAAAGAAGAAAAAAAAATCGAATGTTTATTTGAACTAATCTGCTCTCGTATAGTTGATGGTACGTGCATTTGATTTAATAGATTGACTTTTTTTCCACAATTCGTCCACTTCTTTTAAATTCTCGTCGCAATGCGAAATAAGTGAATGTCTTCACTCTGTCCAGTCTTCTGCACCGACGAAGATGTGCTCATAAAATATATTTGATGATTCTTTTTTGATGATTTCTAAAATAATTGTTCTCTCTAATGAACTCTTAATCGTAAATGGTAGGTAGTTGGAATTGATTTTTGATGTTACTCGGGGGAAAAAAAAAACAAAACCAAAACTTGAGACAGTTATAAAATTAGGAATTTTACGAATCTTGCTTTTCTTTTCACCTTCTGTATCGGTTTTATGCATTTTGAAGGTACATACGCGTATATTAACCGGGTTTTTTTTTCAGTGTTTAACGTCACTGATGTATTGCAATGAAGGTTCATTGTCGAATAAAAAATATGTAGAATGTGAGACGAAAAACCGTTCCACTTTTGGACATGCACTATAGTCATTCTTGAATTAATTGTATGTTTTTTTATAGAGTTTTAATTTGAGATTTTAACATACTTATTGATCTTATGTGTAATTAATAGTGATAAATATAATTTTAAAAAAAAAAATTAGAAAAGAGTGAAAAAACCATCTGTAAGCTCAAAAAATAGACAACACTGACAAGCTTTTATTCAACTCGAAATTGCAAAGTCCTTCAACACGATTTGTCACTTTTCGTTGTCTTATCATACCTGAAGAAAATTTCAGCTGTACCTAACTTGTGTCATTTGAATAAGAAAGCATGGAAAATTCTAAAATTTGTAATAGAAATCAGTTGGTAGACGGTCGTTATTTTTTAAATGTCACTGATTCACCGATTTGATTCGTTCTACCGTGGTTTTGCATAATTTAGATTATAAAATCTCAATTATCTCTTACCTTTCATTTTATTTTACTTCATTGATTTTTAAAAGTATTTTAATGGTTTTTTTTCCTTCAACAAATTAACAAAAACATCTGCCTGTGTCGTTTTTTGCATGTCCGTTTTGTACTACGCGCTGATTTGTTGTCCGCAGTTTATCGTTCAATTAACGAGAAATTGGTAGAAATTCTGACATTTTACTTCACAAAATCTTACGAACTATGTGCTCAGACTTAGGTGTATGCAGTTAATTTGAGATGTAATTTTAATGATGAAGGTGTTCACACAGGTTTGTGTAGAAAAAATTAATTACCTTTATTTCATCTGAGCCACGAGGCAGGTGAAAAATTTGAAGTTCAAAATTTGACCTCGTCCTCTCTCCTGTAATGTAGCATTCTTTATATTTTGTAATAAATATGCGTTAGTCATACATAATTATACTTGTAGACAAAATAGTACTTCAGTATTTCAGTTGGGTAGAGGAAATGGGCTTTTCTTTAGACGTTTGCAAGATCACTGCAAATTTGATTTGGTATTTGAGGGTGCAGTCTACCTTTGCTTTTTTCAAGTAGTTCTGGATGTACCATTTTTTTTCCGCTGAATTTTTCACTTAATAGGCTTAAATTTGAATGTGTTATTGTTGAACATATTCTTTATGACCAGACGATGCGCTTTTTTTGATTTCCAAAATTTTAAGGCATTTATTTTTTTAGGATCTTGGAAAGCTTTTTTTGGTGGGGGCGGGGGAGCTTTGGATGAAGAGAAAAAAATTAAATTGAAGAAAACAGCTTCGTTCGAGCGTAGAGAATACGCTCAAGAATAACTTATCCAAATATGAGCAAATTCGGTGAAAAATCCGAAGAATAAAAATGGTAAAACGCGAGTGTTTTTTGAGCTAAAAATCGTGAAAACTTATTTTGGCTGCGAAAACGCAACTCCTCAACACGTATGTCGAAGATATTGCCTATGTATATTCAAATCATTTTTAAGATGTTTCTTAGGTGGCCTTCGTCATAAAGATAAAACTACACCCGTAATTAAAATTGATCGGGTATAATTAATTAGAAATGCATACGGTAACGTTTTGCAGGAGGGCACCCACTCAATAATTAGGTATGTATTATATTACGGTTCTTCAGAGAGTCTATGCTTATAGGCTATGAAAAGTCATGATATCTGAGGAGTGCATGTGAATGTCATAAAATGTCATGATTTTCGAACAAGCAAGTCGCAAGTTATGAAAACTGAAGGAAAAATTTGTTTGATTCCTTCTATAATCTTTGATTTTTGATTTTCCTGCACAAGTTAGTTTTATGTTGTGAATTTTTATTTGAGGTTAAAAATTAATTCCTTTCGCCAGTCATACATGAAGAGCCATGATTTTTTGTTTGTACTTTCTTGTTGACGCCATGTTTTTATAATTTTCATCAATTATTCATAAATTTCTAATCCAAGGGTTTTAGTGCTTATGTCAGTGAGGCTGCATTTTCATAAGCATCTTTTGGTGTTGAATGTTTACAGTAAGCCCACTTCATACTCGTAAAGAAGTTTCCACTGATCTGTTTTTCCTCATCGAAAATTGTTGTTCTCTCTTTTCTCACCCTTGCTACAGTTCTAACTTTGTCGCTGTTTCACAGCTATTATTCCTCTAGTTTTTTCGCACGACTTGGATGGCAAATAGGAAATCGAAGATATTCCAAAAGATTATCAGAATGAAATTCGGGGTTTCCAATTATTTTGTTTCATTTGTTTTGCGTCCAAGTAAATAATCGCAGTCCTTACGCGTACTCAAGCGTGAGAAGCTCCAGACGATGCGAGAAGAGAAATCCGTATACCATTCGACCGTTCATTGAATTTTTGCGTGCTCAAATTAATTTGACAGCTTATACAGTTTCCAATTTTCCTATAATATCGGTTGGTAACTTTTTTTCCCCCTTTATGATAATCAATTAATTTGTTGAGAACCAGTTCGCCGTTGAAAGTACATAGCAATAAAATGAAGGAAACTAAAATGGGAGAAAAAAAATTCGTGTTAATGGAATTTCGATAAAAACACGTTTTCAGCAAATTAGCCTGAAATTGACGAGAAACTTATTAAAAAAGAAGCGAGAAAAATTATAATAATTTTTTCTCAGAAATCCGTATAGTAACGGCTGCATAATATTTACTTCGGCTAACCGATGCATGTTCTCCAATTCGTCTATGCTATATTTTAGCTTTTGCTTTGTAACCCAGTTGAATGCTCGAGAACCAGTTTTATTTATTTTTTTTCGGTTTTGAAACAAGAATTTTCTGCAGTTCAGCCGATCTACAGATGGAACCCAACGGTTTCTCTCGGCTGTGTTTACATCTCATCCAATCTTGATCGAATGTTTAGATTATTGTCGTGAAAAGTGAACTCCCTCTTGTTTTTTCGAAGGAGCTACTAAAAATTTATTTTACTTGATATTGTTTTTCTTTTTCTTTCGTATGCAGTGAGGCTTCTATGTTATTCACTCCTCCAATTTTACGATCGCTTTTTATGGGATCGAGATGATCTTTCGGTGTCGTGTACGTAGGGAAAACCGTATCGGCTTCATTATTTTATCATTACACGAACTGAATGATTTCCAAATGGGGTGTTTTTTATCGAAATGAATTCTCCATATGCATGTGAATTGGATTAATTTGATTATAAAAATGTTTTGAGATGCGGGCGTTCTCTAAAGGAAACGTGTTATTGGCTTTTGGAGCACCAACGCTGATAACGAGGAAGAAGATAGCGAAGTGTTTGTACTGAAGTTTTCATTGTGGCAAGGGATTCATGTTGGGAATCTAAAAAAATTACGGATCTGTGCTGTTCGAATTAACTTCTGTATATGAGCTGGAAAAAAAGTGTTTGCGGCGATCATATGAAGCATTTTATTATACGAGCACAGATTTGAAATGGCGGTGATATTTTAATATTCATTATCAAAAATCTCTATTATTTACTTCGGGAAGATTTTTGGTGAATACTTCGGCAGCTAAGACTCCCCAAAACTTGAATCTTCCCAAGTTCCCGCCTCTTTGCTCAAGTTGAATTTTTCTGAGTGCTTAAAAATGTCGTTGACTCCTGTTACAGGCCAGCTATTCATACGTGTAATTTGATAGCAAATCAAATGGCATCTTTAGAAGGCAAGTGTTGAACTGTGTAAAGGAAAAACTAGAAAATGTCATTGTTTGGTGGATGTACAGATAAAAATACTGCTTTTGCTTCTATCATTCGGGTGAATTTCAAATGGACTGGTTAGGGCTCTACGATATAAATTAAATGTCCAGTCTTAATTAGCAATAATGAAGGAACGACCGAATTTCAGATTAATGACTCGTATAATATTTTCACTAGTTTGACAGAAAAGAAAGTTGATATGAATTTGCATTAGATACTAGGTTAAATGATTATAATATTCTCAAAATGGATAACCTGATGAATATCTAACCTCACGAAGGCACTGCAAATATAAGCTTTTGTAACAATGGAGAACAATGAGAAGTTTCATTTTTTTTCCGTTTTCCTGCGTTATTAAAAAAATGTCAATACGCCAAAGTTTTCTACAATATACGAGTAGCAGTTCCAATTGACATAATGCTAACTTTTGTACTTTGTCAACTGCTTGGGCTAATGACCGTGGTCATTCGATCAAAAAATATAAAGCAATTTCATTTCCACAAAGACGTTTGGTCAATTTAATATTCAAGGTGTGTTTTTTTCCTTCCCTTTCGCTGATATTATCTTCTGTGCGACGTATGCCATCGACAGGCTGGCGCTAGAATGTTTTTTTTTTGGACACTTATAATTTATGGTTAGGATTATTATTATGTTTTGTAAGTGTGTATGTGTGTGTCGCAGAACATTCCATTGAATATATTATAAATGTCAACATATCCGAACAACTTTTCACGATCAGATACTCGAAATAATTTTTCTGCTTGCCTCAATCGATCTGCACTTCTCGTAGGTCAGACAAAATGAGACGACGAATGGATGAAGCATCAAAATTTGTGAGGATTAATCAGCGTCATCAAATTTTAGAATATGACAGAACTCTATGATCTCTTGCCTTTGGTGGGTTGAGCATCGAGATGATTGTGTATATAGTGTAAACTTTTACTTCGTGTAATTTGCTGCGTGCGTAGAGATAGTTTCATTGGAGATATTTTGTACTCATTCTTTGATCGATTCGCCTAAATGATAATATTTGCATTCTGATGATTTATGCGCGCAGAATGCGTGGGCTCGAAAGAATGCTTAATAAAGATGATTTACGATGAGATATCATGTCATACTCAAATTTTAAGCAACAAGCAGGCCTAAAAAATGTTTTCAGTTAAGCTGCTTCGAAATGAATCTTATATACGAGGTACGAGTATAAAGTCGACTTAATAGAAATCAACATTCGCGTTTTTACAAGTGCGGTTTATGGGTTTAAACTATTTTCTATAACCTCAATATTATTTATTCATACCAATTAATTTTTGTGTTGGTTTTGAGAAGGATTATTATAGGGTAGTTAATTTTTTTTTTTTTCATGAGGGAAGAGGCTGAAACGAAATTTTAGTATGGTATGCACTGAGAGAAAAGTGTAGTACGTATTATTACGTACACATAGTATAGTACGAGTAATTTTTCTCATTGAGGTAACAAAAATTATTATTTTGTGGTACCGTCGAACGGGGTGACTTTACATTCAAGGGGCGACTTTACCCACTTCGTTTTAGCCCAATAAATAAATTGCCAGGCAAAAATTAAAACCGAAATACGATTTGGATCGAAGCAGGTAGAAGGAGGAAAAGAAAAAAAATGATCGCCGCCCCTACCTCACTTCACCCAGTAACAGAACAAGAAAATAAAGCGGTTATATGGTTTTTTCCTTTTTCTTGTTCGTCTTTTTTTTTTAACCACAAACACTCAAAATATTCAGTTCGGTTTCACACGGTTCAAGTTGATACTTGACTAGTTTCTTCTCAATCGTATGTCTGAGTACAAACATCCTCAAATTTTGCCTCCCCACCCATCAATAACCCGTCAATAACAAATTGATGGGTAAAGTCGCCCTATTGAGGGGTGACTTTACACAAATTTTTTGAAAAATCATAAAAAATAGAAGGAAGGCTGCAAACTCAAACTTTTTTTTATAATTGTGTTGAGAAATGTTAGACCTAAATTTTAAAACCAAATTCACTTCAATAGCTTAAAAATTGGAGGAGTTATTAGAGGACAAAGTTGAAAAACATAAAAAAAGTGTGTAAAGTCGCCTCATTCGACGGTACTTCAGTCTTCTATGATTGTAAAATGTACTACAAACACGTGAGTTTTACTATTTTTTAAAGCTATTTTTTACTACAAATTTTGAATTGTCCCAGTTTTCCTATCCTAAAATAGAAAAAAGTATTATTTAAATTTCTGTGAGTGTGACATAATGATTTTCAATGGTTAATTCGGTTTTTTTTTTTTTTTTTTTTTTACAAAATCCGACTCACTGATGGAGTTTCATAAAAATCAAAAAAAATTAACCCACTTTTCAAATAGATTGGGGCTGGTACCTTAAAAAAGCTTCTAACCACGGAGAGCGACAGAAAGTTTGTAAAAGTTAGTTTCAGCATGTAATTTAGAACAATACCTTTTTTTTTCTCGTGCACCACATAATGCAGAAGATTTCCTGCTCGCTCTCCGCCTTTTCTCCTTTTACTTGTTGTGGTATTCGGAGTTTTTTTGGGCGTTTTTTATTTTCTTTCTTTCAATAAAACATGAAGAAATCACGCGACAAATATAACTGCTGAAAGTATATACGACGAAATATAAATAAAAACTTGTAGTTTTAATGTTCGTATGACATGGTAGTGTAATTATCATGGGTACCATGCGGTTTTGTCGAAATATGAATGCATTCAAGGGCAAGTAAAGAAAGAAAAAATGAAAATGGGTTGGAGAATCAATTTTTGTAGCTTAGTCTTATATTATATAGTTCTATTGCCTACCTGGGGAAATGAAACAAGCGTCGTTTTTGACTAATTGGAGCGTTCATATTTGACCGATGGCCTTTCAGTGAAGGCATCCGAAATGATGTCCGTATCGAAAATTATGCTCATCGCTTGTGCGACCGACGGATTATTGTTCCTAGGTGATCAAAATTTTTATTTTATTTTTACAACCAGCACGTGAATAAATTTCACGTTAAAACTGCGCGTAGAATTAAGAAACAGCAGGCCCTATAAAATATGGGAAACTGGTATGCAAATGAACGTATTAAAGTTTTTCCTCTCCATTCGTCGTCATCTCTTTAGATTTTTCTCACTGTCGTCGACTTACTGCTCACTTCGGACTTGAGAAATTTACTAACAGGTAAATGATAATTTCTGGTATTTTCATCTTCATTCTCCAAACGGTGTATATTATATATATTTGTGTGAGGGAGAGAGACGGAGGAGTGTTGATGATGAAGTGAAAAAGTGGCAAAAAATGGCAATAAATACCGGGAGCGAATTTAGAGGGCAGCGATACTCGGCCTGTGCATCAAAAGAGGAGAAAGCGCCGGCTATAGCATAGTCAGCGGACCTCATATAATGACCGCAAAAAATATTTTAGCGTTGTAAGGCAACCGGATAGTTTAGTCTGGAAATGGGGAAAAGAATATCGAGTTCTACGAAAGTCTGAAGATATATTTTTGCGGCGGTACAGGTAAACGGGAGATGAGAAAGATGTTAATTGGAGGAAATAAAATAATTTATTTGTTTTATTGTGCTGCTTGAATTGCAAATAGAAAGGTCAGCGCGATGCTGATCACAGCTGTTAGAAGAGAGGGATGGTCAACAAGAAAGCGTTTGGCACGAAACTTGTTGTTAATAACTTGTGAAAATTACTATTTTCATGTTCGTTCGAATAGTATATAATATATACATATATATATATGGAGTCTATGGACTTCATTGACTTGCTTTCTGGGACATGTGATGAAGCGTTGCAAAAGAATTGAGGTTATTTTCTGCAGAGTGCATATCATCAGTGAACTACAGGCTACAGGTGGGTGTTGAATCTGAGAAGACATGTGGAATATCCACTTTTGACAGTTAAAAATTAGGGCCAGTATAGGTATTATATGGACTTTTTTCGTTGGAAAAAAATAAATAGAACTAGGTAACGAAGCTAAAGTTTAATGCCAAGATGTGCAAAATATAGTCCACCCACATCATTTCCGTGTAATATTTTATATTAATTTTCAAAATTAATTAATTATTAATTTACCCATCGTCTGCCAAGTTTCCTTTGAATAATTCGTAATGTTCATTCGTATGTACTCGTACCTGCAACATTTGAAAGATCAAAATTAGATATGTACATATATTGATATTTTTGTGAGAATTATCAGTGAATTTCATCGTATGATGAAAGAAAACATATGCATTGCATCCGTAGATCATTACATTAAAAATTCAGTTTTCCTTATTCGTGCTGCTTGGTTTCTGTCTTGTATTTTAGTCCGGGAAACTGAATTAATCGGCGTTTTTCCAAGTTTAAGTGATGATAATTTTTGTTGAAACATGTTCGAATTCAAAAAATCAGCATAACTATTCTGTAGTAATGATACTACCAGAAAAAACGCATGTCTTTTAACTCTACCTTGTACTCATTAGATGAATTCAGAATATGTATTACGAATGGTAATTGTACTCGTACGTTCATTGCCAATTTTAAATCAAGCTGAAGGAAGACCCATGTAATTATATGATATACCTACTCGTATTGAACGTCGTAATTCGAAAAAACCAGATAATTATTTAATTTTCACACTTTCTGCGGAGTAAACTGAAAGAAATAAATAGTAATTTTTACTTCTTACAGAAAAACGGCGATAATTCAAGATTTATTGCGGATATTCTTATTAGTATTTGTAGTACTTTTAACCCATCTTAGATAGCATATTCTACCATTTTTGTGGTTATTTCTGCTATAAATCTTGAATTGTACCGGTTTTCTCATACAAATAGTAAAAATTACTGTACCTAAATATCGAAATTTCTTTTCTGTTTGAATTATTCATCATGAAAAGTTATACTTGACATTACACGTCATTAAATGAATACCGAATGCCTATGTACATGTAAAGTTGAAGTATTAAAATTTTTTTTTGAATTTTATTATTTAAGCCAGAATAGATTTTTTTCTCTCGCCGAATTACATTTCTCTTGTATGTTCAGGATTATGCAAACAATTGTCTGTGTCGCGGTTCTCAGTTTCCTACCTTAAAGAAAATTTATGTTCATGTGTATATTGTATAAGTTTTCTAACTCTTTTCTTTACATCGACTATATTCTCATATCTGTCATCTTTGCCCTCATCTTAATGCCCGTGTCTCATTGCTTCTAACTACAAAACAAGTCGTTTACATGTACGGTAATATATAATAACTAGCTCTATAGGTGATTGTTTTTGCACTGTCACCAAAAATATGAAATTTAATTATGTGACACAAAATAAAACCGTATAAAAATGGTAAATTTACATTTCTTGGATTGAGCATTGCTAACTCGGTGAAACCTTGTTGATTGGTGAAAAAAATTTCAGATAATTTAGACTCCGTCATAAAATTTTATTTTGCGAGTCGGAAGATTTTTTTTATCGAATTTATCTGGCTGTAGACTATGGAAAAATGACTTTCGTTACAATTCTCAGGTCACAAGCTATTGCGAATAGGCACATAAAAAGTTTCTCAAAAAGCGAAAGCAGTAAGTGAATAACGAAAAAATCACAAATAAAGAAATCCTGTCATTCTCTTCACAAAATTCACAATTCGACCACAAAGTCTGAGAATTTCGAATGGAAATTGACGTTTACTTTCTTCGCGCTGCTGTGAATGTGAGAATATTGAATTTTATTGCCGACTTGAGAACGTCTTAATTAGCGAAGTCAACGGTAGAAAGTAGGTGCACTAAACTGTTTTGTGATTTTGCGAATATTGTGTTATCTTACCTGAGGTAAGAGTTTGCAAATGAAAAAAAAAAACAAAAAAAACAAAAAACAAATAGCCTATCTCTATGACAGGGTATTTCCATTCCAGTAGCGAACCGAAACAGAAAAAAAAAATTGTTACGGTTCACTAGCTTTTGATTGGCTCGTTAAAGTTGAGAAAATAAAAGGAAAAAAAAAGTGAAGAAGGAAAACAATCTGGGATATTGTGAGAGGGGAAAAGAAATCATGTAGGAAAGTATAGGAAGACAAGCGGAATGAGAGGAAAGACGAATATCAAATATATTTTATCGACGAAGCTTTTCTGCACATTTAGGTGTAAAAATGTAAAGAGTGGAAAAAATCGAATGTAATTTCCTCGTGTGATTTTGTCAAGAAAACACGATAAAGAAGGGCGCATTGTAAACGAATTTTGAAGAAATTGATAATGCTTACCATGCCATATTTTTGATGCAAGTATTACAATCATTTTCAAACGATTTTTCATTTTCATTTACGTAGCCGGTGCCTTTCGACGCCAGGTACAATTATTGGTAAAAAAGAAAGAAAAAAAAACGGTGGAAGAAAACTGCCTGATAGGAAGACCAAAAAAGTTTAGACTTCTTGTCAAATACAAATATGAAAGAGGGCTGGAAAAAAGTTTCTTAAGTGGTGCTTAAATTATTTTAAATAATATTTTTCAAAATGTATTGAAAAATGAAATCTACACTCTATTATTTATGTATTATTTTTTCACGATTCACGATTTATTATGCTCGAAAAATTTCAACGCATGAATCTGACCCAGTTTTACAACTCGAAGGTACACTTTTCCCCTCGTAAGATTGGACAGAGCCTAATCGTTTGAGAGTAATGAATGCATGGCATTATGATGCACTTTGTGAATGTGTATGGATCATAATTTACTTATAATCTGAAAATTATATCTATTTGGTATAAAACACTCGTCTTCAAAATCAAGATGATTGTATTCACATTTGAAAAGAAATGATATTAAGCTTTTGAAAATTGAAAACCAGGCTGGCGGTTGTCTTGAGTTGACGTTTCTATTTTCAAATGTTCGTCGAAAAAGTGGTTCAAAATGTTTGGAATGATTTATTTATGCATAAAAATCAATTGATTTTATATGTGCAACAATATCCAAAAAATGTTCTCTTAAAATGAAAATTAAATTTTCGCCCTTGGCTGGTTGTTGCCTTAACATGCTTGAACTTCACTGGTTTTTTGCTATAATTTGCCAATAACAAAAGATTTAAAAGCTTGAGAATAACTTTTTTTTTTTTTGCACAAGGATAATGTTTTCCATATTTAGAACAATAATCCACAAAAAAGTTAATTTTTAAAAATATGTCAGTTGGCTGCTTGTTGCGTTGGACTATTCATCATTTGACTGCGATAATTCTGATGGCTCTGTGTAAGCCTGTAAGGCCTCACTTCTGAAAACTAAATTTTTCTGTAGAAGTTGTCGATAATTAATGTTCGCCTATTGATAAGAGATTGTTGCTTTCTGGCTGCCGTTGATGGGCAAAAAATGAGGGTCAGCTAAAAATTAATTGTGTTATGAAATTTTTCTTAGGTGCCTGCATAGTTGGAAAATTAGAAGTCCAGGGAAAATGGAGGTATGACCTTAAAGAACTACAGTTGCTACATGTTGAGAAAATTTCGTATGATAAATGCTATCTTCTTTTGTTTTTGTTGTTTTTGGTGGAGATGGGTCAGAAGGAAGAGAAAACTTTAAATAAGTGCCCAAATGTCATCCACTGCTCAAATGAATAAAGAATCGAATGAAATTTTCATTTTTCTCACCATGGCATAAAACTTATGGGGCACCCTGTATTTCTGTAGTCTTATTATATTCGTTCTTTACGATGTTTATGGAACACGTATAACCGTATAATAAAACGTTTAAAGTAGGCAACACGTATTCTTGAATTATAACGAATTGTTTTTTTTTTTTTTTTTTTCTTTTTTTACGATTAATTCGAAAGGAACATTAAGTATGTTTCAATTTACTTTATCCCTTATTTATTTTTTCTTCACTTTTCTCTGTATAGTCTCCTTTTCCATCCCATTTTCAAGATGTATATTTTCCTCTACTTCTCTCGCGTCCTTTTTTTTCTTCTTTTTTGTTCGTATATAACGAGGCGAGGGCGGAAAAGTTACGAAGTAATAGAAATTTTTACTGCGGGCTAAAGAACATCCGTAAACAATATGGTGTAAATTTCAATTTACAATTACAACAAAAAAAAACGATCGTTTCTGCTTGGCTATTTACGAGCTCGTATATGCGGTTTCTTATTTCGCAGAAGAAAGCTTTAGCTTTTGGCCTAACCCGCCGACCATTTCTTCAGCAACATCAAGTACCTTTACAATAACAGCGGACGATCATTAAGTTGGAAGAAACGGCGAATAAAGCTGTAGACGAGATGGCTGAGTGAAAGTTTTGGGAGAAAAAAAAGGCTTAAGTCTGCTTTACGCACGAAATGGGCTATCGAGCTCGATAAAATTACGTAAAATTCTCACTACTCTTTCTTTTTTTCTTCTTTTTTTTTTTCCATAAAAAGTTAGAAGTATTCGCTGCAGGCTACCGATTACTTGAATCTTTTATGTAACTGCACGTCTGTGGAGGCAGTATTTGGAACAAATGAGAGACACAAGTTCGAGAAAATTGACTTACACAGAGTGAGTATAGAAGAACGCAACGACGAAAGAAAATGAATTACGAAGTGCAAAGATGGGGGTTGATACTTTTGGAGAAGGTTGTAAATTTCAGAAAAACTGTAGTTTTTGTAGGTGTCGAACGAGATGCATTTTCAGGTAAAGTCACTTCTTGGAAAGAAAAGAATAATAATAAAAAAAACAAAACAAAAAAGGCAGTTACCGAAATGAGGAGAATTATGTCTCGAAAATTTCGCCTTCGGATCTCTTGAGAGCAAGAAGAACGTTTCAGTGGCTGAATTTTATAGCTAAACTTGACTGCAGTCTTCGTTGTAGATTAAAATTTCTACATTCATTATTTTACTCCTTACTCTCGTCAGAGAATTTGCATGATGTTGGTTTGTAAATTTCTCCTTCTTCCATATTGTTGTTAGCTTCGACAGTATCCTCTAGAGAACTTGTCGATGTTTGAAGACTAATAGTTATGCGTGGCATCAAGAATGCAGTTTGTTCTGACGATGAAAAATTTAAAAAGGATAATGTGTAGCGAGAGATTCAAACATTGTTGCGTGCAGTATATTGAATCTAATTTACCCACTCATTTACTTTGACTCGTAGAGCTAATGTAGCCGGGCCTCAGCTGAATAAGGCAGGTTATTAGTTATGATTTGGGAGGGGGGGGGGGCTCCAAACAATTGGAAAAAAATCAGTATGCAATGTGTATCTAGCTTGAAAACATTTTTAAATGCCTGTCCAATATTACAACATATAAAATATATTTTAATACCCACGCAATTGAAAAATCATAATATCAAGTTTTGTCGTTTATTTTATCAAAATAGTAGGTTGGTATCCTTTTCGCGTAATGACATTTACAACGTGTAAAAAGCCGTTCAGAAGCCTTTAGAGCGTAAAAAAAGAAGCAAATACACTTCACTAAAAAAAATTTAGGTGGTAATTTTTACAGTTTGAATGGGAAAACACGAACAATTCAAGATTTGTAGCTGAAACTACTACAAAAATAGTGAAATTTATAATTATTAAGTCCTTCATACGTGGGTAGCAGAATTTTCATAAGTCTTGATTTTTTGGAAGGCATTTTTTGACTGTCTCTCGTAATGGCCAAAAAATGTAATTTCGTATGGGAAATGAAATTGGAAATTCTTGGCCTCTTTTTGAGGGTTTTCCGTTATGTTAGATGTTATATTATGCTGATATATTTTGTGGATTATCTATTGACCTTTCGAAGAAAAAATTCAATAAAATGCTTCGAGAGAAATGGATAGTATTAGTTATAATTTCATCACAGTGATAAAAATTACCTACTTATTTATTGTAAATATTTCAGTACCTATTTGTTGTACTTTTTACTTATCTTGGATAACATTTTACTATTTTTGCGATAATTTCTGCTACAAATCTTGAATCGTTCCAGTTTTCCCATTCAAATTGTAAAAAAAAAAAATTACCATTGAAATGTTTTTCAGCGTGACAGCCTAAATTTTTTGTTTAAATCAAGCAAAAATATCACTTTGTAGAATCACCCATGTACTCGTATAATGAAATGACGTTTCGAATTGATGAAGAATTTAGTATGTACTCGTATTTTGTTATTTCAGCTTCTAGGGTAACCAGAATATCTCGTATTTTCATCTATAGCCTTCGCCCAATTCTTTCACTCAAAGGAATCTCTGGTCTCCATTTTTTTGCGCTATCATACTCGTTTACATTTGAATCGGTCAGTTGACGGCCGACTGCTGAACGTCGCGGTAAAAAGGCTGACCCGCAACTTAATCAAAAAAGGTCGTCTTTACTTAATCTGTCGTATTTTCGCTTTACCTTTTATGAAACGTGACAAAATCTACGTTTTGTTGGCATCGAAAAACGGGTCTCGTACGCGTACACACCCTCCTCCTGCCGCCTCATCGAGTCTGTATTGTCGCAAACCTTTTTCGTTCAGTCACCTATTGTACTCAAACCCCGTACCCACCCTACATCCCCACACATATCTCCGGAAAATTGTCCTTTTCCTTATCCGCAGAAGACGGAAAACACGACGCGACATTTTTTTTTATCCCCTCTAAGGCTCGATTTTTTTTTCTTTCAACCGAGACAGTTTTATTTTGCCAGTCTTCGATACTTCTTTTTCGTTCGGTGTTTTCAAGTCTGCAGTTTTTTCCTTGCAAGAACAGGCGGCAAAAAAGAATTTCACAAGGGTATTATCGAAGGTGTGAGTAACACAGCAAATTTCGTACAGTGTGTCATCTTCTAAAATATAGTAAATAATACACCCTTTAGTTTTCACATTTTAACAGATGCAATAATAATTATAATAGTACATATTATTACTATTTTATTAATTCCTTTAGTTGTAATACTGCTTTAATCAAGTTGGATCGCAAGAAAAATTGATCTAATCTTCATCCAAGTTGATGAAAGCAGTATTACAACCCAAGTAACGCATGTAATAACGTTCCTTTTCTCACCTCTCGTTAATTTTTCTGATGGACCTAGCACCTTTTTGCATTAAGGTATTTATGTATTTTTTCAACTATTTCTCAATAAATTGGACATTGTGTGAATTTTGATTTTCCAAACGTCTTTTGAGAAAACATTTTTCATAATCACGGTTTCGTGGATGACATTACTGATATTTTTTCTTCTCATGTAAAATTCATTGATTTCCACTATTTGCAAATGTCATGGCTCAACAAATTTCTACGCGATTGAATGCGACTCGACTGTTGAGCTGAGGGTGCTCTTAGTAGTAAGCAAATCGTGTAAAAAATAGTCAACTTTCAAACCAAGCTGTATATTGAGCATTGACTTGACTGAATTGCCAGTAGTGCGACTGCGACAGTGAGTCGAAGTCGTGCCATCTGTAAAAATGGGTTCGGACGAATGAGTCATTGTGGACAAGAAATGAGCTCTGTCAAGGGGAATAACGTCATCTGTCTTAATTTAAATAATAGAGGGTGGTTTGGCACAGTATTGAGTAACCCCTTTCATCGCAAAACAATCGCTTTTTGTGTGTAGTTGTGTTTCTATGGTACATTGCAAGAAGAGAATCCGTACAACAGAACATCTTTTTATAGTTCTTCAATAAGCTTGGCATTAATAACTTTCGAAAGTGTTCGTTTGCATTTTGACAAGAGTGGTAATGACGAAGAAAAATAGTTACGATCGAAAGAGGGTCTGAAGGAAAATTTCATCAGCTAATTGCTCGAGTACAAAATTATTTGTATGAATGCGAGTAGATTGTGATTAATTATAATATAATGGCCAAGGTTTTGAAAAAAGTGGGTTATTCACGATGACCTTGTAAAAGAGTTGGGGGTGTTGGCATAAAAATCTGAGAGACTTGAAATCCATATGCCTTTTTTGAAATATGTTTTGTGCATATTAACATCTTGTTTTCATTTCGGTGATCATTTTGAAAATTTCCAAATCGATTGTTGGTCAGAAACGGCTCTATGATGAAATTTTGTGAGAAATTAAGCTCGCAGTTCTTCCACTCGATAAAGCCGGATGTTTTGTCTATTGCTTTACCTAAGAGTATAGTTGTTGTTTTGACGATCACTTGTGTTGGCATATTTCACTGTTCATGGTCTTCTACACATGGGTCCCTGAATAATATCGAGACACATAAGTAGTAGAGACCCTAATATTTGAAATTTCAAAGATCTTGAAATCAACTCAATATAATATTGAGATACCGAAATCGGAATTTCCTCCGCATTTTATTTCATCCTATAAGCACTTTCTTGTCGGCGAGAGAAAGGTTACGTTCAATAGAATTTATTGATCAACTTTTTTATAACAATTTATAGATCAGCTGGCCAATAAATTAGTTTCCATTTAATATTGCAGAACCATTAATAAAAATATTGGACATCTTCATATACTTGTTTTGGTTTTTCATTTTTTGGTCCGCAATCTATCGATAATTATGTTTCTACTTACAGAAAATAAAATAAACTGTAAATGTAAGTATTTCAGGTGTGGTGTTCAATATTATCAGTTAATAAATTATTCCTCAGCATACTTAAATTCTTTTCGTAATCTGGCGAATGAAGAAAAGAAAATACTGAAAATGAAGCAATTTTTATGATTGCTTTAATTAACCGGTTTCTTCGTTTTTTAACCACCTGCTCGTTTGAAAGAGGCCTACTTTTTCTGTAATTCGGTATAGATGATAAGGAATATAAAAATACAAAACGTATTAACTAGTTGAATACATTAGCAAGTTGTCTTTATTTTTGAATAATAAATTTTTCTGATCGCTGCTGGCAATCTTGTTTGACAACCGGTGCAAGTGCACGGATTCAACGAAATTACTTTGTATCGCTGTTTTGAAACAAAACCAACAAGATGAGCAAGTTATTATTTTCTCAATCAAACATTGTTGTTGTCTAATGAAAGCTGTCTCATAAGTCTTGTATGTACATATTTTTGGCTATCCATTAAATAAGTGTTGTTTTGTTTGAATTATTCCTCAAGTTGATATGGCTGCGCTTTGAAAACTTTATCTGCCATGTAGTAAAGCACGTAAACAATGTCTTTGAAAAAGCCGAACTAGATTGATGAGAATTGAAATTGATTCAATAATGTGATTAGGAGTTTCCTTAGTTTAATTTTTCATTCTCATGAAAATACGCATCTGTATTTGCTGCTTTTTAAATGTGTACATTAAAACAGGTCCTCTTACATTCCCCGTCAGTTTTCCGACAGAATGTTTACAATGCTTTGAAAACGTTATGAATGTCCCCTCATCCCTTTACTTAATGTATGTTTGGAAGAATAGTCAGGGATGTGAAGAGGCTGAACCAACTAAAGAGTGTGCAAAATATTATCGCAATCAATTTTTTTCACAATTTTCATTAAAACAAAATTATCGAATAATTCTCATTTACGAAAGGAGAAGAAGTCGAACTCTAAATTATATATATTTTACCGTTGAAGTATTAATTTTAGTTAATGTATGAAATCACCAGTTAATTCATGCTTTAACGGGGTAGGTGTGTAATCAAAATACTTTTACACTTTAACTAGTTATTTCATACATAAACTAAGAGCGTTCTGTTGATGTTTGTAAATAGCCTGGCTATCTTATCTTGACAATCAGACTCGTGTTTGTTTCTTGTTGTTATGTGTATTTGACATAGCCCCTAGCCTACCTATATTATGTGCATTTAGTTGATTCTTGATCTTGTTTCAATACACACTATTTTTGTGACCACTATTTGTTAAATCATGAAATTGAACGTTTATAAAAAATTATATCATAAAAGTACGGTTACCAGTGTAAACAAAACTTAATTTAAAAGTACTTGATGCAAAATTAGGGAAGACAAACCAAACACGTTATTTATTGCAACAGCTGTTACTTCCATGGCATTTAGAGTTACATTTTATTCTGTTCTTGACGCACAAACAATGCTCATTTATGCACTTTTGCATGCAGTGACATCTCACAAAGCCTTGACCATTACCTGTAGCTTGTGAGGAAGCCACTGATTGTAGAAAAATAGTGGCAGAGGTAATGGGTACTTCATCAAGTTGGACAAATTGTTTGTGGCTGAGAGCAAACTGGGAGCAAGCGTACAAAGAGTTTATGATTCCTTCTCTAGTTCCTAATTTGTAAAACCCATCTTGAGTTTTTTCAATTACGCATGCTAAAATGCTCCTCGCGTCTGTTTGCATCTAGTACTTTTAAATTAAGTTTTGTTTACACTTGTAACTGTACTTTTGTGATGAAATTTATTATAAATGGTCCATTTCATGATTTAACTAATCGTATCTCGTCAATTTATAGAATAACTAGGTATTTCATACATTATCTAGGTAGACTGTGAAAAATTTTCATACTTTAACTGTTTTGCCATTAATTTATAAATTAACTAGTTATTTCATGCAATAACGACAGTAACACTTTAACGGTAACGTATATATTTTCAAATCTTTAAATTACATATTTTTTATTTGACCATTTTGTGACCAAAGCCTTCCACATACTACATTATAGAGATATTCGATATGAACAACATTGAATTTCGTAATTCGGGTAAAATAGTTACCAACTAGGTAATCGAACTTACTGACCAAATAAATCCATTGCTATCCTTTCACTGAGCCACTGAAATGATTTTTATCGAATGGGAAAAACAGAAAATAACTACAAACTTGATAAAAAAAAAAACGTATCCTTAAGTGACTAGTCTGGAAAGAAAAGAAGAAGGAAAAAAAAAGAAAAGACGGTATTGAAGAGACCTTTAGGGTTGAGAACGTGGTATACATCACTCCTTTGGCGATAAAAACTTAATATGTGCAATACTTTATAGTCTGTGCACGTTCCTTTTTGACTTTAGGATCAAATGATAAATGTCCATGGGGGTCGAATTTTTTTTACCGGTGCTTTTCGCAGAGACAACGAATTGGGAAGAGATGCGAGGAAAAAATGGTGAACGAAAAAGGAAACTTACATCCGAAAAGAAACGATGGAAAACATTTATTTTTTATATCAGGATAGTTATGCTATTATGAAATTAAAGTAGTTTCATTGACGTATAATATGATCAAAGGTCCACCCCAAATAAGATATAATTAATTCAGAATTTTTTTGAAACATCTGAAGTACCTATGAAGTGGGGCTAGTCAGTTGATGGCATTTTACTATTGGGTTCTCTTCAGCAATAACTATCAGAAACTTCTGTATCGAGTGTCCCTAATTATTATTTTCACAAATAATTCTGTAAGTTGACTAATGAAGTGAATGTCACCATTATTTTAGTGTTCCATCCGTTGCACACTCGAACCCCACATAAGACTGGGTCACTGGTAAGGCTGTTTTCATAGAATATAAGTTAGTAAAGTTGCTCGATTGATGAAATTATTTTGAATTTTGGATGCATTTCTATGATTTCAGAATTGAATAGTTGAAAATTATGTTAAAAATATGAAGTAGCTAACATTTGAACTAATTTATAATCTAACTGTACATTGATTGAAAGGAAAGATCTAGTCGCTGCTAGCCCTTATAGCCTGAGTAAAATTCCAAGGGTGGCAAACTGCAGACTAGGAATGGCAAAATTGTTTTTGTGAATAAAAAACATCGTTAAATGGGCGTCTTTCCTTCTTTTTTTTTTTATTGAATTTAGAAAAAAATTGAACATTTTGCCTGGAGGGCAATGAGTGCCGCCAGGGTGAGCGTTGCCCAAACCCCCCCCCCCATACTGACTATGGGCTTAATCTGCTCGTAGTGCAGTTTTGTTGATCCGAGAAATTCTCTCCAGTTGTTGCAGATCCCACAGAATAGAGGCTTAGTAAGTGATCATCTATTTCGTTAAAATGATAACTGCTGCAAATTTTCTGCGTCTATTTTTTCACCATCGCATCGTACGAGTGCATACGTATTTCATTGAACTCAAAAGTTGAGTTGCTGTTGGCATAATTTGTACGTGAACGTGATCTGAATTTCAATTGTACGTAATTTATTTGTTTATTTTTCAATTTCAAAATTTTCACACCGAATTGCGAGCAGCCGCAATATTTTGCTGGTCAGCATCCCACGTGAAAACGTGACCGATGCGACATTTTATGTCGCTAAAGGCTTCAATTTTCGTAGTTGATGAGACATTTTCACTTCACCCCTATCCAGCATTCTCAAGTTTCTCGGATGAATGGCCGATTTAAACGAAAATATTTTGTTCTTGGAAAATTTTTGGCTTCGCGTCGATTGGATAAGTGACATTTTCGTAGTACGAGTACGTTCGTCGACCTCGAGAGATTGTTCACATTAATTTATTGACGACTTTTTGGAGCATTTCTACGCATTTAATCATCGGTCTCGACGCAGTGGGCGCCTAAATCAAATGTTTATAAAACCGAGCGAGGCCGTCGAAGGCATTTTGTACATAATTACGAAGCGTTTCTGTATGCATGTACAGGTACTATAGATACCTATATTTGAATTCTGTCACGCTACAGACTTGAGAACCGCGTATAGCCTCCACTCTGTTTTGTATTGTATTCCACAACCTCTCCGGGGTCTAACCTCTTCTCAGATCACCTATAATCACGTATATACGGTCTACGAATAATATGGGCATTGGGCACTCGGTGGTGGTGTCACGCTAATATCACACGTTAGAACCGTATTATGTAAATAATTACACGAGTACGTTTTCCCTAATCGGCTACTTACCGCCTATCCTTCCGAAAAAAAAAAAAAAAATCAAGCCCCTTAGATCATCTCGCCTATAACTGGCCATAGTAATTATCACCCAGTCTTCCGTAGCATTTTTGTTTCATTCACGAAACCACTTTTCCGTGTGAGCGGCAAAGGCGTATATATATATCGCAGACAGCGTGAATACACCCGAAACCTATTCTGTATTTTTGGAGACGAGGTAGAGGCAGCTAATATATGGATTATTTGATAAAGCTGAGAATTTTTCGTGTAACAGCTTGAAGAGTACCTGAGGGAACATTTTTAAAACTAGTTATTTCTGATTGATGTGAAGACCTCAGTTGAGTCGAGAGTTGTTTACAATGGGAATTCCCTTTTGTCTGTGGCTTTTGCTTTCGTAAAGTTAAACCAATGACATTCGAATACGTATGTTTGCACTTACATCAAATATAGGTACTTTTACTTCCAATATTTTTTTGTGTAATTTCATTATATTTAAGTTTAAGGAAAAAGCTGGAGATCTAATTGCCAATTCCTTTTGGGGTATTGGAAGTTGGGTTTTTGACCATACATCGAAATATCGATTATAAAGTGCATAAAAATGTTGTTGGAAATATATGGTTAACTTGCACCAAAAATATTATCAACTGTGAAACCCTACTGAAGATAATATTATTGGCTACCAATATACCGGACAAAGCTAAACCATATATGTACACCAACTTTTATTTCGTATTTTTCTTGTAGCCTTAAATTCTTGTGACGAGTCTTAAGAGTAAAGTTTCTCTGTGGTTAACCTTTGTCCATATTTTAACGTAGTATTTTACAACTTCAACTGCGACGTGATATAGGCACTTGCTTAAATAAAGAGCATAAGCTCCAATGAATATAAACTGCGAAACCACTCTTCCTATCAGCACTATCATTGAAACTATATTTTCTATTTGGATGTCGTTTTTCAAAACCTTTACTAATTATTGTGTAGTAACCATCTATAGAATTCCGGGGAGTTCAAGTTAAATCTGAAATAATATTTTCCAAAAGAAGTTTTTCAAGTTTAAAAGATTCGGGCAGTTGGAATAGCTTTTGGTATTTCTGAAAATGTTTTCAAAATTTTCACCTATATGATATTCGGAAACTAATCCCAAAATGCCAAGAACGATGTAAAGAATTCCTATTTTTATATCCTTGAGAAACTTCTTTTGAAATAAACAATTTCTAGCATGACAATAAGTTATAAAATATGAATTAAAAATCATATTTTTCAAAAAAATTTTTTTTTTTTTTTTGTTGAAACTGCTAGAAATGGGTGTCTTGGTGATTTTAAAAGTAAGTCCTTGATAATTTTCAACAGAATAGTTGGATTACCAGCTAATGTGCATATTGATTTATATTTTTTTCAATCAAAATATTGGTCACCTGTTTTCCTCGTTTCTTACCATCTTTGAATAGAAGTACAGATGCGTATGTTTTTGTCCGACCATTCAATCGCAGTTCCACAGTGAATTCCCTTATTTCGGATTTCAGTCCCACCCTACCCCGAGTCACTTCGTCAGCTACGTGCCCCAATCCGGTCGAAATCTTTCGTTTATTTCGTTCACCCAATTAAATTCTTTTCGCCGCTATTTTAATGGTAAGGCTTGATAAAAATTCATGTCTCACCTGTCGGCCGATGTGGTCGCTTCGAAATTACTGTAATGAAACTGTTGGTCGTTATAAGAAGTGGAGAGAAAAAAAAAGAAAAAAAGAAAAAAAAAAGAAGGAATGAAAAGGAATACAGAAATTGATAGGCGATTCAGAATGAGATACTGTACCGACCGTAATTGCAGCTAATCCTTAATTAGAGGCTATCGTTAGTACGCTGATTTCTTTGCCTTAGTGAATTCGCTTAAACTTAACACCAATTAACCGTGAACCAAGAGACTGCCCGAGCTCGAATAATCGATCGGTCTTTTTTTTTATTTTTTTCTTTCCCCAACTCGTACGAGTTTTAATACTACACGTAGGTATACGAGTAGGTATATATGTGTGCCTCTATGTAATTGGATCGCATCAAATAAATTTTCAAACTCAAATGCTCGTCGTTGGTCACGAAAACGATGCTCTGCGGATAAAATTAAGTGAATTAGGGCGTCGTATTTTGACAGCATTCTGTGAGGAAGAAGTATAAGAACCTTGTTTTTTTTTTTTTTTTTTTTTAAATCGACATACATTCGTTGGTGAATACATTGGGTCAAGCAAATTGTTTTTAACTGAGAAGATGGACGGAATTACACTGATTTTTCAGTTACTTCGGCAGGTTACCTGCAGAATGAATCCTTGATGGAAAGTTTGAGCCCGAGATAGTCTCAGACCATTGAAGAGAGCTCGTACTATATGGTGTAGCTGCTAATAGTCTTGTACTAGATCAATGTTGGGCTGGTGTCTATGTTGCTTCAAATAGTTGAAAATGCATGCCCTAGATGGGGAATAGCTGTTTCATTTGTTTCATAAGGAAAAAGTACGTAAGAGTACATAATACATATTCGTCGTCGTCGTCGTCGTCGTTGTTGAAGGGAATTTTCTTCACAAATGTTGCAACTTTCATGCCTATATATGCCAAGTACGGCGTAAGACTCGTAAAATTTTACGTATGCGTTGGTATTTGCAGAAAATACCCGATATGAGCTTTGGCAGAACTGTGGTATTGTTATTGCGCTCGCTCTCTCTTAAAGTCGTTGATTTCTCTCGATTTGATAGTTTTTCCTTACGCACCCGAAATTCATTGTGGTTTTTCTCTCAACTATTGAGGTACCAATTTTCGTTTATACCGCATTACCAAAGTGTCCATTTTTATAATATCGTGCTCCTCGATGTGCGGAGTCGATTTAATCACAACTGGTTCCATTTTCATATTGGTGATTCCGGAAAAGAGTTGGAGAGAAATAAAAATAAATTGTGGTTACTGTGCCTCGCTCACTCCTTCTTCCGCTCAGAATATAAGGCTGACAAATGATTATTTTTTTTTACACTGTCTTTCTTAATTTCAATGCACACGGTCGAAAGAGTAGGTAGATACAGAGACTGAAATCGAGCGAGTCGAAATAGTGGCGAGGGAAGTGTTCTGAAGGCTTATATGATTTGACCAATTTACTTGTAGAAACCCTATGCGATTACATTCTGTGTTCGATAATGGCAGATATTTTCCAAGATCATCTGTGCTAATTTCTCAAGTAACTCAATTGAATTACATGTATGTAGGATTCTGGAGGTGTGAAAGAATAAGGACCACTCTAATAAGTAATTTATGTTAATATCATCTTTATGTTCATGATATTCAATTGATTAAAACTATAAAATAATGATGAAAATGAGAAAATTAAAAAAAAAAAAAAAGAAAAACGACGCGTGCATCAGTTATATGGCTCACGCAGTTTGCATTTTGGTTCATTTTCGATTCACAAAATCGATTTCAAATTTCTAAATTTATACCCTCATAATGATTACAAAAATGTTAACAAATCGAAAATACTCGTAGATATTCTTAATATTGTGCAGGGCAATATATTTTTTTAGGACAAATGTTGCCAGAGATTTTCTAGTGTTACTTCTTCATAATATTTTATCTGCGGAAAAATCAACTGGAAACCAATTTTTCCTCTTTCTGGTTAACTTTATTTATGAATTAATTTTTATTTATTTTGCCATAAAATCAATAACTTTGCACGCCGCATACTATTAAAAAAAAAAAAAGTCACCAGGTTTCGCATCTTTTCATTTTCTGTACTTGTCTTCTTTTCTGTGTATATTTTTTTTTTATTCCTTCCTGGTGAGTTTGAAGGAAATCATGACGGGACTACTAATTAACATATTTTTCTTTCTAAACACGAACTGTGTTTAATCCTGTCTTGTATTTTAAAGCAGCCACAAGAGTGTTCATCTACTTTTTTGGCTAAGTTTGAGGTTTTGAATTTTTCTTTTTGTTTTCAAAGAATAACGAGAACGACCGATATGGAAAGGAAAGAGAGCCAGAAATTTTCACCTGATTCTAGGAAGTGTAGCATCATTTTGTCGACCGTATAATATTTTTGCGCCGAGCGATCAAATTAATTTTTTTTTCTTTCTTTGTTGATTTTTCAGGTTTTCGGTTACTCATTGGGGTTATTGTGACGCGTGGATTCTTGTAATTTTATATAGGAACTTTTTTGGTATCTTTTGAAATTGACTGGTTAGTGAAATTTGAGTGTTTCATTGTGCGGTGGAGCTGAAAACAGTTGCTGTTTTTGCGATGTTCCGGTTTCAGAATGGGTAAGTAATTTTCTATGAGTTAATAAATAATATCGTTTCGCGTCTTCTCTTGTTTGAGTTGAAGAGTCATATTTTGGGTAGGTACTTCTCGATTTAGGAAATCCTTTCTCACACGATTGGCGGATTCTCACAAAGAGCTGCTCCGTTGATAAATAACTTTCATTCATCAATTTTATTGTATACAAATTCGCCCGAAAATTGAAACACTAGTGGGTAGACATGTTGAATTTTCGAGCGATTTGTGATACTCTTCTCATCAATCAGAAGGAAGTTGACATTTAATATTTTCAAATAGATATTCGAGTAAATTTTCATGTTCGCTGGATCTATAGAGAAAGTTGTTCGGCACTTTAGCTCAATTTAAATAATTTTCAAATCATTTCTTTTATTATTTTGAAAGCAAAAATGCTCCAGATATTGGAATTCGAAATGCAGCCCATGAGGTTGAAAAAGAAATAATTTATTTCTGTTATGGTATCGTGTCAAACTAATTTAGAGTCGATATGCAATCAAAACCAGTTTGGAAAATTGTTCTCCAGGCAAACCGGTTCCTATTTTTTCTCGCCCATGAAGCGCACGCTCTTTAGTAAACGATTATTTTTGGCTTGGCTCTTTCATGAGTCGGATTCGGATTTGGATTCCGATCCCAGCAAAAGCAAATCTTACCCTCATAACCTCTGCAAATCTGGTTTGCTAATCAAGCTCATTCGCTGTATGTGTGTGTAGCTGCGTGTAAGTGGTTTTTGCTTTCTTTGCCCATTTTTTCGAGACTGGTTTTTTGTCGGTGACAATTACCTACTGTATTTGATTCCGCTCTGGGTTTGTTTAACCTGTTCGCCGTCACCTGAGATATAGAAGCGCATAGGTACGAAGTTGTAGAACGTTTGTACAATTTGGAATATGGTAGTCGCTTTGATTTGTTTTAAAAAGTTTTTTTTTTTTAGCTTGTATGAGAAAGTATTTGATTAAAGTGATTACTGTTTATCACAAACTAAGACATAGATATTGCTTAGCTTTATACGTCTAAAAATGCTACAGGTGAACAGAAAATAGGGATTAAAAGTTTCCCCGATTTTGAAACTTTTTGTTGAGGAATGAAAACGATTTTTGGAATTTATCACAAAACCTTCTGTGAGTGCTCGAGGCCCAGTCAACAGAAATCTATCAAAATAAAGTTTGTCAAAATTAAAAGAAAACCTTAGTTTTTCGTACAGTGAATTGGTAGATGTAATGTGAAGAATGCGGAGACTTTGATTCACAGTTTTTATGAGGAGCATAAGACAACAGAGTCGTAAGACTACGTTCTGGCGCGATTTTGCTGAGAGCCGCGTCTATTTAAATGTACAAATGGAAATGTTTTTCAAATCAAACTATGTAATTGCGATTATAGTTGATTTCAGTGCAATGGTACTGGTTGGCGGACTGTACCATACGCTGGATTTCAGCCGCCATAAATTCGCGCGCTTGGCCATTCTCGTATAAGGAAATAAATTTTAATTAAATTATCGCAAACTGTTCTCCCTCAAAGGAGATTCACGTAATTCCGTTTCAACTTTAATTTTATGCGAGTATAGTTTCGTCGGATGGGCATTTATACTATTTTCGTCGGTAGGAATTCGGATTTCGTGTCGAAGTTGTTGGGTCGACGACGAAACGCTGAAAATGAAGGGATGTGAATACGCGGATGGGGTCGTGTTAAATGCGCTCGTAATAAACTGGCTAATGATAATTAATTAACCATCAAACGTACGTATAGTTGTACGCATTTCAACCATAGTCTATACCTTCGCTCGTGAATGTCAAAGAAACTGCCGCACGCCCAGTGTGAGTAGTAATAATTACTCGAAGTGTGTGTGGCATTAGTTTCAGATTTGGGGATTTTAGTTGTGCAGTAACATTGAGGAAGTTGATCCCCAATAAGTAGCTATACTATTAAGTCGTTGACTTTAATTGGAAAGACGGTTCGTGAAATCCGAGAGAATCGTGGCTGAAATGGCTGAATGAACGACTGATGACAATTGACTTTATCTTGGCGATATCTTTATTCGAATGGATACTATAGTACCCACGTCTGATTAGTGAATTGCTGAAATATTCGATCAAAAATTTTTTTTAGATGCCCTCTTTTCTTCCAAAGTTTCTCATACGCCATTCATCAGTTTCAAATGAATTTGAAACTGTCGGTTGAATGACACCGACAAGAAATGTATCATCAGACATCTATTTCGCAACTCGAATTCACAATTGTGTTTTCGAATTAACCTAACAGATTATCAAATCTTAAGTTGCCGAATTCCCTGGTAACGCGTACCAGGGGAAGTTTAGAAGGGACAAAATTTGGCTCCTCAGATAAGCGTTATAGTCCCATAAGGGGCTCAAGTGAGCATAATGACAGATTGAAAGAGAATAATTATATACATGTAGTTTTATTTATTGCCTGGAAATTGGATTTGATGGCTAATTCAAAGCCAATCCAGTGATCACTTGCCGGCAGTTGTCACTTCGACGATAGCGTGTGTTGATTTATCTCACTATTCAAGTAGCCCAGCTACATTTAAACTTACCGCCGGTAAAGACCCCCTCGTCATTTAGGCACCCCTGTCATGACGTATATAAGTGTTGAGGCACACTAGTCGCCATGACGCCCAGTCCTATGGAACTTGGAATTAAAAATGCGAATTCTTCTCTATATCGTTTGAGCGAGCCAAAAAATTTTTAAAACTGAAATTATTCTTTTTTTTTATCGCTCCTTCGACTCTCCAATTTACAGATTAATCCACTTTGCGCGGAGGCAAATGACAATTATTTTCGCGCGGTTGCTTCGTGTTTTATGATTGATGGGATTTTTCACTTAAAGAAATATTTTTTACGCCAGCAAAGTGCGAAAGCCCATCCACTCGTATAGTAACTATTCTACTCGTTGCGCCGTATCTCTTTTCGAATCTCTTGAAAAACTCCGCTTTAAGCCGATTGATTGAGACGCGTAAAAAAGAAAATAATTCAGGAGCGAAAGTGCAAAAAACAACAACAACAACAACAACAAAAATCCTTAAAAATCTCATCATAAATTACGCGGAGATTTATAATAAATTCCGTAGCCAAATTACCCGTACAATTCATGAAAATATAACGCTGTGTTGCGCGCGAAGATGTTTCGAGAGAAACGGTGGAGGAGGGGACTGAAGGTATGGGAAAAAAATAAGAGGGTGTCAAAACTTTTCATCAGAAAAGCCTAAAACTTTTTACTCGAACGGCGAAAAACTTGAACGACGAAATTCTCTGATTTCTTATACGTACACTTACTTTAAAGCCAACAGAAACAGGCAACAAACCTAAAAGAATAAACTTATTAATTATTAAAGGCTAGAGGTTTTAAGTTCTCCTTTTCATTTTTCCATTCCTGTTCTTCGTCGCTTGCTCGAGTCAGGTGGAGGAGACAAAAAAAAAATTGAACTCACCTGTGCGATAAGAAATGCGTTATTGTAAAATATGCAAAGCAAATAGGTATGATATTTTTTGCAATTTGTATTTTTCTTCAAGTATACCTATTGCTTCTTACTCATTTCAAATTTTTGACTGCGAAGACTTTGAAGCGTATGTAAAAACGTAAACTATACATCGTCGAGTAGGATATTATATGTGAAGATTATAAGATATAGGTACCTATTATAACTTTGCGAACTGCTCCAAAAAGGCAATACTGAGCCAGTTAGAGGTTGGATGGAAGGAAAAAAAATTCAACGTCAAAGTAGTCTGCTGTTGATGGTATTCTTTGCCTGCTTTTACGAATTTTAATATTATATACTGAGGTAACATCTGCGGCGAAAAACGTACCCAACTATTTGAAAACGTGTAATTTCAATGATACTATATACGACGCAGCTCTTCGACATTGTATTTTCATAAGCTTTTTGCTGCTTCTTACCTGTAACATAAACGAAAATGAAAAAATTCCATTAAAATTTTTCAGTCTGAGTAGGTATGCTAAGAAAAAAGAAGGAGAAAAAAAAAAGCGATTTTCGTGCGTGGATTGAGTAGATTAAACATGTTAGTGTTTTGCATATATCCTACTTTAGGTTGCGAAGTAGAAACGAAGAAGATTATAGGGAAAAGAAGAGTTTTCTTTTATAACTCTTGTTTTTTATTATTTCTAAGGCAATTATTTTTATGATATTGCATATTTTTTCCTGCTGCACTAAATACCGCATATCACAATTTTCTTTGCGTTTCGTGTAATTCTATGACAAATGGTGAAATTTTATAGCGCATATGTTCTCATATTTTGGGTATAAATACTTAAAAACGCTTATTTTAGCCAAAAATCGTCAAAATAGCGCTTATTTCGAGCTTTTTTCAGGTCGTTTCAGCTTTTTTGAGAAAAAACGGCAAAAATCAGCCAACAAAATGAAAAAAAAATATAATTTTTTATTTAAAAAAAAATTGAAATTTTTTATTTAAAAAGAAATTGAAAAATGAAAACAAGCATAAGTTGAATGAAAAATTAAAGACGATGAGTCGATGAATTTGTATTTTTGAAAAAAATAAATGTTGAATGGTTTTTTGTTCTTTTATTTTAGGTTCTTTGATAGCGCTTTGTAAATACCTACATTTTGATACCCATCATTTTTATAGTGTTTTTTTCTGCTTTTTTCAGGTTTTTAGCGCATATAAATGATTTTTTTATAGATTTTAACCGCTTATTATTAGCGCTTATTTTGATGTTTTTAGCGCATAAAAATAATTGCCTTTATTTCCAAGAAAATGACGTCTCTAATGAATTTACATTATTCGTCAAAATGTTGACCAACGTTTACATAATTTAATATAAATTTTTCTATATTTATGCCGTACTTTCATTTTAGGAAATGTAGAAAAAACAATATTGTCATTTGTCATCTTCACAAACACAAATTGAATTTAAAAAAATACTTCTCAATATTATCGATCAATTCTGTACCTCACGTATAAGTATAGTCAACTAAACTGAAATTTTTTGCTTTAAATTTAATAAAATATTTTATCCTAAAACTTTGAAATGAGAAAGTTTATTATCAGTCATAAAACAATATTGATGGAGAGGTTATCTTCGCTATAATATTTCAAGACAATCAAGTTTTCATTAAAGGGAGAAATGTTTGTAAAATACTTTATTCCAAATCGATTGGTCCATTATAGTCCGTAAATGGCAGTTGCCGAGACTAATATATCAATTTCAGGAAATTTAATTGTTTTGAGGAAGAGAAGAAGATAACAATAAATCTCATGGATAATTTCAATTCACTAAAAAATATAATCTTAGATAAGGTACATAGGATAGATTGATAACATTGAAAATTATTTTTTTAAATTCAATTTGTGTTTGTGAAGATGACATTATTGTTTTTTCCACATTTCCTAAAATGAAAGTACGGCATAAATATAGAAAAATTAATATTAAATTTTGTAAACGTTGGTCAACATTATGACGAATAAAGTAAATACATTAGAGACGTCATTTTCCTGGAAATGATAAAAAACAGATTTCAGTGCTGCCTTCCGACAGTATATTATAAATAAATAAAAAATATTAAAAAAATTGGGGCACAAAAAATGTAAAAATCGAACCGTTGGAGATAACAAAGACCACGAAAGCAACAGGCCGTGTAAGTTTGCAAGTGACATAATATTTATTAAAGCTTTACAGGGTTTACATTTTTATTTCAGCCTTCATAACGGGCGAAAAAAATAAAGCTCTGAATGTGAAAAGAGGGGAAAAAATGCGAGAAGGTGAGCTGAAAAAGCATTTCGACGATCATTCTTCCTCCACTATATCTATAGAAATACATAAAATGGCGGGAGGAAAAAAGTACGGTGGAAAAATAATTAAAATTGACTAAGCTCTCTGGTACTCTAAAAATGTTGACGGTAAATCGTAGAGACCTAAAAACTACTACCAAAAGGAATGTTTAATTATTGTGTTTTTCGTTCTTTGTGTAAACTACCCGTTGAATATTGTCCTTCGAAGGAGTGTAGGAGGGAGTTGGAAAAAAGGGGAAAAAAAAGACAGACGAAAGAAAGAAAAAAGCTACTTAATAAGGGTCATCTTCATTATTGCGTGCGCTTCAGTTAGGTATTAAAATTAGCTTTAAGTAGAGCTTTTATTGCCTTTTTCCTTTTTTTTTCCCCCTTTATAACTGGGTATAATCGTTTCCCATCCTACTAGCTTTACTCTTCGCTCTCAATGTTTTTGCTTTTGGAATATTTTCTTTTTTGTTCGTAGCTACGTACTCCTCCTTCCTTCGTCTACTTATTAGAAAATTTATTGGTTGAACGAGAAAACAAGTGTTTGGCTAAAAGATGAAAGTGAATACGAGTTATGTTGTAAACAAAAAAATTAATTATTTCAAGTTGAGCTACGAAATGAACCGAAAAGAATCTAATATCACATCCCTCAAACTGAAATTCTGCGTTCAATTTTGAGAAGTCTAAAATATTTGGAAAATGTGAGCTATACTGTTTCTGAGAAGAAAAAAAATTATACTTCGAAAACTGAGAACTATTTTTGGTTCAAAAGAAGAAACTTTCAGTTGTTTCTTTTCATTTTAGGTTCGTATGAGGTACCTGCTCGGAATTATTATTATTTTTTTTTTTACCTTTGATCTCCAAAAAAAAACACATTCCCGTATGAAGCGATCTAGTAAATTGCCTTTGTGACATTCGCTTTTTTTTTGAAATTAGTACCTATTTGATCAATTTGCAGTTTGAAAAAAAGATTTAATATAAAATAATGGTGAAACATTGGAAAAATTTAACTCATGTAAAGGTATATAATATAGGGATCTACTTTTAGAAAACATGAAAATATATTCATTCGAAGCGCAATAAAAAGAGGCGTTTGAGGAACCAGTAGCTAAAAACACTTCTAAAAATTTGTCCATAATGGGTTCAAATAAACAAAAACAAAATCCGAAATTCAATATCGGTCAAAATAGTGTGGGCCAAATTTTTAGATAAAAACAAAATGCGGATCGAATTTAATATATAATTATATCTTGGTCAAAACAGCGCAGGCGCGTATCACTGAAAAAAAATTGGTTGGTAATTTGTAATATTTTTTATGAGAAAACTAAGAAAATTCAAATGATTAATTTACTCGTAATAGATTAAGTATATTTTTGGTCTCCGGTTTGGTTCTTGAAGAGAAAATTCTCATTTTCTTCGCATCGCTTTAAATTTAGGTCGATTTTCTGGGAAAACTTATCAGTAATTATTCCGAGCTGCTATTTCCTTAAATTCAGTCGTCTTGGCTAAGTCGCTCTAAAAAGTCGTCCATTCAGGATGTTCCTTTTTCTTTCTTGGTTGTCGAAATATTTTACAAGAAAACTATAAGTACTCGTACGTAATTTTCGATGGATGTTAAATTGCGATTAACCAATTTATCGGTGTAACGTTGATTAGTTATAGTGGACCAATTAGATCGCCGGAATGTGATGTGTTAAGTAACGGGAGTTATATTCTACTGGGGTAAAACTTCGAGAAAAAAAAAATTACTCATCAATGTAGGTCGCAAGCACTTGGTCTTGTATGAAGTGAAGATACGTTGAAATTTTTGGATTTAACAAATTTTTAAGTTGTAACGCACGAGAATGTAGACTTGTCAGAGGGAAAAAAAGCATGAAAAGTGAAAACTCCTCATAGATTTAATCCTTCCGAATTTAAATTGCCTAATTCACCCTCGTGTATCGAAAACAATGATGTTATAACACATCAAAAAAAGTTGTGAAACTTATATTCAACTACAAAATTTAGGCTTTGATAGATATACCTATTTTTGTGAAGAAGATTGAAAAATGAGATCTAGAAAATATTTGAAGATGGTACGGAGTTGGCTTTTCTGTGCAAAAACGGCGTACATGACTTCGTACCTTACATCACAGCATGAGGTAAAGCTGAGTGTTGTTAAGATTGCACTAAAATTTATAAGGTGGCTCGATGACAAAATAAATACCTAGTCGTCGATGCTCTGAAATTATTAACCGGTTGAAATTCATACTTTTTCAAAATGAAATTTAAATTGTACTTACTAAGTTTCTAGACGAATGAAATATTCTACAAATTGAAATTTAATAATATTTTTAGGAAAAAGAAGTTCATTCATCATAAACGGGTTTTATTTGAGATTCACTAAAATTAAACTAGGAGTGACAAGTTGTTCATCATTGACTCTGATAACCTTTAGTGAGCTCACCAAATTACTTTCTCGACAAATCAATAATTCTTTATATTGGCACGTGTTCGGAAGTAATTTAGAAATTTAAATTCATATAATATTCAAATACGTATATATATGAACCAATGATATCTCTTTCGAGTTCGGAAATTGCTAAAGTAGCCAAAAAGTAGGTTGCATTAATGTAACAGGAATATCACAAGAAATCATTGTTACGTTAGATCTTGATTTGAAAATCAAAAGTCGATATACAGCCTACCTACGAGTTTAATTGAAAGTTGCGACACTTGGCAACAAAAACTGGTACCCATAAATTTATAGTCGTAATATTTATTCGTATTGGTTTATCGATCGGAACACCTGGTCATTCATAACAAGATATCAAGAGTCAACTTTTTTTGTGAATCTGTTTTAAAAGCGAATCTCATCCGATAGTTGCTATCGATATTGTATTTCAAGAGACTCGGTAATTATGTGGATTATCGAATGAGCTGATTTAAAAACGTAACTCGTCTTGCTAGAAATAGCAAATGGCATAATTTTGCATCTGTGGACTCTTGAAATTAAACATTCCGTAGCGATTTACGTAATTGGTTTGAGGGGTGTTGGAGCACATGAAATGGCGAAACAAATGTTCGCTAATGCTTAAATATAGCTTTTTACTATTTTCATTGTTTCTGTGTGCAGTAGTGGTGTAACGAAGTGCCCTTAGATTGAGCTTTAATCGTCAACAAAATTCAATAAATTCGCTTTGGTGCTTGTCTTAAAGTTGAGTGTTTTTTTTTTTAAACTCTCCTCTCCTCTCCTCTTCACGTTGCACGTGTAATCATTTTCTCGGTACCGTAATTGTAAATATTGTTCTTGATAATTTTCATCTCATTTCGTATAATTGTATGCACTTTTTTTGTGGCGTGAAAAACAACTAAAACGACGTCTGGAGAAATTGCTGCGGAAGTAACGAAAGGAATTGATGAAAAGAAATTTTTAGAGATGATGAAATAAATTATTATTGAAGAAACAAAAATGGGGTAAGGGAAAGAAGGAAATTTCATGTTCGTCATTTATGGTTTTGAGCGGGGCAGTGAAAGAATAGCTCTAGAAAAAGGAGGTGTTTGGCCGTATGAGTGAGTGAATGAAACGAAATTAAGTGAGGTTGTTGGTGAAGGAATTATGGAATTGGTGAAATTAGGATTGTAATCGAATTGAATGGTACGTGAATGATCTCAATGGAGTGAGTCAAATTGAAAGAACTGAAATCAAGTTTTTTTTTTCACATTGACTGCAAGAGTGTAAGTATAAACGGTTTGTTGCTTTTTCAGATTTGCTCACAAAATTATTAACACTAGGGAAACCCTGTTTTACTCGATCACTCAAAGGACCAGGTGGCGTCATATTTGACTCAACAGTAAAAGAACCTCAAAGGTCCGGAGAATGTCATATATGACGCCACTTGGTCCCTTGAAAAATGGCGCTTCCAAATTCACCTAGTCTTTCTGGTGTTAATCGTTAACACAGTTTTATGATATACCCAGTAAGTTTCAAAATATTTGAAAATAGAATTTCTATGTTCGTGACTTTTTTGAGGTCATGAAATTAATTTTTCATCGTCGACTCCCAAAAAGGTATAATACGAGTATTAATAACAGATAGCAGGGGGAAAAAAAAGAGAAAAAAGGGTAATCCATATTAGGATTGCAAACATTCAAATTAGCTTTTCCTAAAAACTACTTTCTTGAACATACTATATCTTGAAACTTGGGTGCTTATTGGTTTCCTATGACTATATAAGTGACATATATTGCTCAACTTGAGGTGCATAATGCATCAATGTTGGTACTCAGTTGGTACTCAACTTCTAAGCTTGTGTTAAGGAGCTGAGTTACATAAATTTATGAAGTTGAATGGGAAATGAGTTTAAGAAATGGACAGAAATGATTGTCAGATGAAATTTTAAGTTACCGATGGGCCTGAAGTGTTTCACATGGTGGACTGAAACGAGGAAGAGATCTAGAGACCAGAATGATGAAGGTAAAAGAGAAAGAAGTGAGAAAGTGATGAAGAAAAGTGGAGAGTGAAGACTGACATTCTGTTTCAATGAATGTCACTGACAAAAACTAGTTGTCTAGAATAGAATAGTGGAAAACCTTCGAGAAATGTAAAATTATTGCAAATTATACTTTGTACTTTCGTAGTGAGCAAGTATTCAATTAATTTTTTGTTTTTTGCGTCTGTGTCTGCTTGAAAAATCGTCGAACGTCAAAATACATCGGTTTTGTTGGTGCACTCAGAATTTAGTTGACAATTTTATGAACTTGTATTTGATTTTCATCTCGTTTTAAGCTCTTCGCTCCCACGATTTGCGACTGTGCATGTCTGTCACTTGAATATTATTTTTGGCATTTTACCTGGGGCTATCGCTCCTCGAATTACCCCCATTGTTAGTTAATGTTCCTAATTTTCAAGCAGAGTACTCGTGTATGGTTCAAAATGTACTTACCGATGGATATTGTAGATTAGAATTTTTTTTTCCTTCTTTTTCTTAGCGAAAATACGAGTATATTATAATATTATACCGTGACCTTCGATTTAAGTTTTCCGCAAGTGTCTGCATGTTTTTTTTTTCGTAATAGAATTTTTGATTATGCATAATTTCGCATAATTTTGTTCCTTTTTTAGCATTTTTCTCATTTTGCTGTTTTTGTGCAATGTTATGCGGTCTCTGTGTGAATTTGTGCATTTTCTTTTCCTTTGAGGAGTGCGTTTGGAGTAAAATCAAGTGTCTGTGACTTATGTTCAAAGAAATTATTATATGTTGCACATAATGGGACCATAATGTTGTCAGAATTCAATCTAATAATGGCTTTAAAGTTTTCTAACTGCCTTTTAATGTATGATTTTAATAGGGAAAACGCAGTTTGAAAACTTGCCAATGAATTCTATGATTGTAATATTCTAAAAAAATAATTGAGGTACCTACAGGTACTTGTTTTTAAAATTTTACCCTAAATTCTATCATACTCGTACCCTTGATTTTGTTCTGAAAAATCAACATACCTTTGAAATTGTATAAAAAATGTGTGAAATTATTTGTAAGACATGAGAATTTTATTATTTGAAGGGACATATAAGCCAAATCGTTGAGAGTGTTTGCACTAGAGATGAAAGAAAAACTGGTTTCAGCCTTACCACTGCGGAATATAATAATCGAAAGATTTACGTCACAAGAAGGTTCCTGTGGTACCATTTATTATTGTGAAATTACTAGCCCCACGTACAGAGTTTAATTTTTGATTTTTTTCAAATATACATATAATTATAAGTATTGCCCAAGCGGTTTCACCCTTCGGAATTTAATCACCTTGCTCGCGTATGTTACTCGCTCTCATTATGAAGAAAGTAAATGAGAGACTGTTTTTCGTTCGCTTGTATTTTTTTTACAATATGATTGTAGATAAGATAAAATACCGCAAGTTGTGACTAAGTTTTTGTAAATTTTACGAATATTTAGAGAACAGATCCTTGTTAACAATTGATGTATTTTATATTAGATATAGGTACGTAGATGATTAATTTTCCATTCAAATCAATACTGCATGAAAATCTATTGGTTTAGAGAATAGAAGATACATTTTATCGCGCATTTGTCGCAATTTCTCAAAAAGTATAACCTACTCATTGCGCTGCACATCACAGATGTTTCATTGTACTTTGTACTCGTATGATGTACATACAACATGAAAGTAGATACCTTTTAGTTTGGGTCCGCCACCCCTAGATACCCGGTACTGTGTGCACCTCGCATGGTACTGAGCGAAGAAAACAACTGTCAAAACTGCTGAAAAGGCGACAAGTTGGAAAGTTTCATATCCGCGCTGCCTTCTCCTCACTCTCCTCCTTTTTTGGTTTCACTAACATCGTATCGATGACGGGGATTTAACTTTTCGTTGAACTTTTCGTATTATCGTAATTAAGTTGACGGTGAAATTACGGTTTAGGTATGACATCGCTTATTTTCCCATCTCCCTCTCTGTACTTCCCTATCCATCCGCCCTTTTCTGCTTGTGTTCATACCGATTTCCCTCTTTTGTTTCTTAATTGACTGTGAGATTGTTATATTGTATAGTGTATATACACCCGATGGGCAAAAAATGAGAAAATGATCCGGAAAATGAGAATTTTATCCGTTGTCAGTCCGTTTTTATTTTCGACCATCGGATCTGAAAATTTGCAGTTATTTTTGTCATCTTGATTATTTTTCCAAATCCGTTTGTAAAACGGATTTCCTGATTATAATCAGTGATAATTTTTGGGCAATTTTTCTAAATCCGTTTGTAAAACGGTTTCACGGATTATAACCCGGGCCAACAAATATCATAAAACAGCCTTCACGGAAAATAATCCGGACTCATTTCCGGCAAGACTGACTACAATCCGTTCGAAATCCGTTTTAGAAGCCGGAAAACAGGAAAATTCCGAGTTATAATCCAGAAACGGATTATAACCCGGAATAAAACGGATCCGTTTTCAAAATATTTTGCCCATAGGGTACCTTCTAAAGGCCTCGACGTAATCGATATGTTGAGTATAATTTTTTTTTGTGGTAGGACCTAAGCCAGAGTGATAGAAAACTAACCGTGATGCTTTCGGTGTCCGGAGGAGCGCTTGTAATTTTATTTCAAAATTACGTGTGGCCAGGTGCAGATTTAGTATAAGTTGTTGAGCTTCCCTTAGATTAAAATCACTCTTGAAAAAAATTGTTTTCTCGTATTCCGGGGGAAGTTCGAGGCAATTTCCACTAATAATAAGACATCAGTTGCTCGAGTTATTTGAAAAAAAAAAAAAAAACTAGAGTTTGAGTTCCTGTCATTTTAATGTGTCAACATGATCAAAATGGAATAATTCAAAAGTCTTGATAGACTTTGATTTCTCTACTTGCTTCATTTTTCAAATCTTATTTTCATCAGTACATATTTCAGTATCACGGATCTAAAACTTAGTAGGTCAAATCCGACGAATATTTGGCAAAACCATAATTTTATTAAAGTAACTCAGTCACGGTACGCATCCACGAAAAAGTCGATGGAAAGAAATCCAAATAGGGAATTTATCCGTTTTATCCACAATCAGAATATTAACAATATTCTTTGAGCTGATCGCGGATGCATTACAGTGTATTTCGAAAGGGGGTACATGAAGGAAGAAAATATAAAGAAAAATGAGAATACAGTCTCGGGGAAAAAAAAATGGAGATTTATTTAATGAGAAAAACTCGTCGGCTATATTACCAAAGAAATACGTATCAAAAGAACTGCGAACAAATCTTAACAAAATAATACACATAGAAGTGAAAGAAAAGGATCTGAAAGTCGAAGAAAAATTTTCTTTGGAAGCTGGCAATTTATTATCGATGGAAACTCGAGGAATTATGTTCCCTCGATCAGTTGATAGCGTGTGGTTGCTTAATAATCCTTTGCCGGTTTTTTCTCCTTTTTCACTTTTTTTTCAGCCCCTCTCCTTTCGCACAAGTCCTTTTCATATTTAGAGGAAAAAATCACTTCATTTACTCAAACGAAGAGATGATGAAGGAAGCTGAAGAGGTATATAGGTACTGTGCACCTAGATGTTTCTTTGATGAAGTCTTTCTTTTTTTTTCTTACTTCACTTTTTTTTTTCCACTCATTTCTTTCTTATATAACACCGTAATACGTTCTTTTCTTTTTCCTAGCATTACCTCTTTCTTTTTTGTTTGACAACGTATTCTTCTCTCATCCTCTCCACCCTTCCATTCGATGCTTAAAATTATCAAGTCTTGTCATATTTATTATTTCTAGTTCATAAAATTTAAAAATTGCCTCATTTTGAACGGTTCCTACAGTCTTCCTTCCTACTGGAGAAAAATGTAGCAACAAGAAAATGAAGAGAAAATAAGAATATAAAAGGGGGAAGAAAGGAGAGAGAAAGAGAGCAGGAAAAAAAAAACGAATTTTATGAAATAATGTACCTCGTTACCGTGAATAATCGAAATTCGACGTAACGTTTTTCTTCGGGAATTAAAAAACATTATTTTTATCGCAAAAAAGCTGGGCAATTACGAAACGAAGAAAATCGTTGGAAAACTTTAGTTCCATTCTTTGGAAAGACACGCTTTAAATGATGCGAGTTGCTTCAATCAGTAAGCTTTGAGAAACGAAAAAAAGAAACACTTTGAAAGATTGCGAAAGAAAATCCAGTAAATATTTTGGAAGGGGATGAGACTATTTTTGTTGAGAAAAGAAGAGTTCGAGAAAAAAAAAAACGATTTCGTCATTGGCATTGTTGAGAACTGAACTGATCATTGAGGATGAAAAAAAATCAATCAACATCTTCCGTCATGTATTGATGTTGAAAGTAGAAAAATCAGTATAAGTCTCCTATAGGAAGAAAAAAAAAGTATTGAAGTTGGTAGAGGTAGAGTTCAGAGATTCGAACATGGGTCTTCATTTTGCAAAAAAAAACTCTTTAAGTATGCTAGTATGCAGTTTCGAGTATTCACTATTTTTGTGAAGGTTACTCAGCTGATTTAGATAAAATTTTAGGAGTGTAACTAAACTAAAGACTGATCTTGATCATTTTGTTGTTCGTTTAATTCATCCCTGATCTGGTCCAAATATCAAATGCTTAATGTGTTTTTTCCTAACTTCTGTGAAATCTCTTCAAACGCCTCTAAATTATACGGCATCGATAATGTTTCTCTCTCTCCCCCCCCCCATTTATTATTCGGTATTATGAAACTTTTTTCTGGTGTAGTTAATTTTATTAATTGTCTTAAAAAACCGACGAGGTTATTCCTGGTGTGTGCATAGATATTTTGTAATTCAGACTTGAATTTTATTCAAGACCAACATATGTATACGCTGTATAGGCTATTAGCTTGATGGGCTCACGAAATTATTTCAATATTTATGTTGGAATTTTACCAACTAGACAATTTTATAATTGATTTTGGTTATATTTACTACCGCACGATGCTATTAAGTTTGTTCTCTTTATTAGCCGCTTTTTCCTCGCTGTATATTATTACCTGCATTTTTTCCTTGAATATTGAACATTTCAAATGCACTTTCAATGAACATAAATTTTTCAAAAACGTTTCAAGTGGCTGATACGTATCTAATAAACTTGTTTTTCAAGCTGATGGTTTGAAATTTATTTGCTTCACTAGCTTCATTGAGAAATCAGCATTATTAAATTAGTTTTATTTGTTAATTTTTTTATTGAAAGGCATAGGTTTGCAGTTCTTGCGTTGTAATTGATAAGTTTTGTACGCTATTGGACTTAATTTTGGTTGGCCGAGGAATCTAGTAGAAATTATTACATATTTACTTTATAGATAACTCGGTAATAACCCATGCAGCGTAATATGAGGTGTATAGAGTATTTTTCGAGTCGATGGCTTTGAATATATTTCTGATCTCGATAGGGGTTACATTAATTGAAATCAATGAAACCTCTGACATCACTGTTTACTTAGTGCTCATCCCTATGGGCAAAATATTTTGAAAACGGATCCGTTTTATTCCGGGTTATAATCCGTTTCTGGATTATAACCCGGAATTTTCCTGTTTTCCGGCTTCTAAAACGGATTTTGAACGGATTGTAATCAGTCTTACCGGTTTTGTTCTGAAATAATGTCCGGATTGTAATCCGTGAAACCGTTTTACAAACGGATTATAATCCGTGAAACCGTTTCACAAACGGATTTAGAAAAATTGCCCGAAAATTATCACTGATTGAAATCAGGAAATCCGTTTTACAAACGGATTTGGATTTTAGTCCGTTTCCAATCAAGATGACAAAAATATCTGCAAATTTTCAGATCCGATGGTCGAAAATAAAAACGGACTGACAACGGATAAAATTCTCATTTTGCGGATCATTTTCTCATTTTTTGCCTATCGGGATGTTCCATATACTTGCCTAGTTTCAGCTTCAGGTATGTCATAATATAAATTCTTGGTGTTTGAATGAGCTGAGAGTGACTATTTTGTGAAAGGGACAAAAGTAGGAAACTTTCGTTACGAAAATTACCATTAATTGTAAATATTAGAATACTTGTAGTACTCTCTAAAACCTTGGATAACGTATATTTTACTATTTTTGTATTAATTTATGCTACAAATCTCGAATCGTCCCAGTTTTCCTATTCACTTTGTAAAATTTACCATAAAATTTTTTTTAGTATAATTATAAGACGTATAAAATTTACTTTCCTGATAAAATTTATAAATCAAAAGTTTCTCACGATGTATGCGATTTTTTACTAAATGCTATATGTTGGCTGCATAGATGACCTTGGGTCAGCTGTTGAAGAAGATCTCACTGATACTATTTTCATATTTGAATTTAACTTATATATCCAATGCCAAAATAGGTGAATTCTCTGAAAGTGTAGGTATTCGAATATTATGAGATATTCGCACCGCAACTCAGTTTCTTCGTATTCTTCCATTTTATAACTCATGTTTGAGGCAAGTAGGTATCTGAATTTTGTGATCACGAAGTAAAGAAATACATAATTCCATGTTATTGCAGGCGGCTGACAATTTTCGCCGAGAAAATCTCAAAATCAGCATGCGTTTTGCCCAAATTCAACTTGTTTTCAAAGAAATTTTTCTTTCCTTAACTTCGTACAAACTATAGTTTGATGTCGTACCTACATATAATTCGAAAATTTTAGCCAAAGTTACAAATTTTCTTCGAATAGGAGAAAGGATGGTAGGGAAATTAGCCAAGCAGTCAGTTCTGCTCAGCCTTACAGACCTAAGAATACCGCCCGCGTCCACGTTCCTTCGCATATACCCACGTCGGCTGCTATACCTATCTGCGGATAATGATAACGCCAACAAAAGAGGAGAAGATCTAATAATCAGCCCCAAATTGTAAGTTAAACGAGAAACTTTCGTGCCTCCTTTCCTCCTGGAACAGGGTCGTCTTTTATACTCGGCCGTATAAACGAGGCTAAACGTATATTTTAATTTTCGGCCGAAGAGCGAGCGAGCAAATGATGTGGGCAAAAGTTGCAACTTTCTATGCGTATATGTGTGTTGCTGGAGAAACTCACGGCTGTGCGGTGCAAACGTCAGCGAATATATTGGTTCGCAGCAGCAGCCCTAAATAAGTTAATCGAGGTTAAAAGCGAATGAATGCGTCCCAACCAGTCGACCGAATGAAAGGAACGAACCCTGTACCCAAGATTGGTGGAAGCTATTTGGCGTTTGGTGGGGGGGGGGGAACTAGGGGCAGCTTTTATGCCTATTTTTTCGATTTTCGTCGCCGTCGTCGTCGTTGTAAAGAGGGGGGGCAACAAAGTGCCTTTAACCCTTTTTTTCCCCTCTATTTATACGTTGTAACGTGTTCATTACCTAAACTCGTCAAAAAGATGTGGCCGTAGTTGGGATATCTGAGACGAAGGAGAGGGGTGTGAATGGAGTGGCTGTGCGAAAAAAGGATCGGACCGTATCGTAGGTTCGTGGGAGCTTTCTGCAGTTCTGTGGACCGCACCAAAACCGACAAAAGTACGAGGAGGACGGCCTTTTCTAATCAAAAGATTATAAATTACCTTCCCAACAAGCGGTAACTTTAATTATTTCCTCTTTTCCAGGTTAATTAAATGAAAATAGAGGAGTATTTCTCGGGGAAGAATTATGGGTACGAATTAACGGCTAACCGTTCTCTACATATAATGTCTCCGAAGTATAGCTGTGTACGTGTGTGCACTGCTACCCGGCTATCGTTTTATATACAGGCAGTGGCTGGCTGCTAACACAGAGACCCGTGTAGATTGTCGACTATGTATACGCAAATATATGTACAGCAGTGTACCGCGTGTACATAAATACGTATAAGTGAAAAAGGTGTAACCGAGGATGAGGAGGAGGCTGCTGGAGAGGTCGATGTTAGAAGAAGACGACGGCGGCTTTTAGGAAAACGAGACGACGAAGCACCCCTTTTAAAGCACTTCGCCCCTTCCGTCTGTACTTTCTCGACCAGGATAAATTTAGCGACGGTTTTGAGCTAACAAATTCCGACGTAATTGTTTGCCTAACGAGCCGCTTTTTATGGGCAATTTTTTCTTCCCTTGTGGGATGCGGCGCGGAAGAGTCCTACTACATACGTGGACCGATGCAGGAAGTGCGGGTGAGACTGGGGGAACCGTATGGCGTTTGTTGCGGAACGAGTCTCGAGGGATGGACGCGAATATCGCGCCGAATTTCGAGACTGTGATTGTTGCGCGCACCCCCCTCCCTCCCCCGACCCCTCAGTATTCGGTGGTGCTCCGGTTGACTGATTTTTATTTCCGCACGGCGGGGCTGGCGGGTTATCTTTTTTATGGTGGAATGGATTCGGTAGGATTTGCGACCCCCTTGCGCCAAATTTCAGGATGCTCGACCGATTTTAAGGTGCAAGGAAGAGATAAAAAGAAAGGTATCCGATGTTTTTCTTACTAGTAGAAATTTGGTTCGGTAAAATGCGAAGAGATCTCCTGGCTTTTAATCTGTCGTGTTTTTTTTTTTTAGAAGCAATCTATGTAGCCTAATTATAAGATGCTGTAAAACAGCTATATAGCTTTCGTAAAGCTGCGACTGCGTCTCGTTTAGTATTCAAACTTGTGTAAGGCGAAAGCTTCTTCTGCTCCTCTATTAACTGAAAAAAAAAGGGGGGGAGGGTCGGTGTAGCAAAGTTATAAAATACCTATAAGTCGCATAATATTTTGAAAATCAACTTTTATTTTATCAAAATAAAGGCGTGGGGTTGTCAAAAAGATACTACGCGGATAGTTAATACCCACGCTTTTCATTTCATTGAAATGAAAGCTTATTTTCAACAAAATTAATATGTATTTCGTTTCATTTTTGTTTCTATTGAAATAAGAGTTGTCAAGGTACAGTTGAAAAGATTTTGCTGGAAATATTGTTACCCGTGTCGGTTGTGCTTTTGATTACGTTTCAGCCTTGCATACTTGACAAAGAAGCATTTTTGCGAAAATATGTGATAGGAATTTTAAATCGACGGAGAATCGTTTCGAAATTTTCAGATGGCGAGGGGGGGAAGGGGTGAGGCGGAGGTCGAAGGATGACAGACGCGATAGATTATAATATAGAAGGAAAAAGAAAACGCTCTCAAAACAAAAGCCAAAAGAAACCTTGTCGTTCGTTATTTCGGATGAATTAAACGGAAGAAATGACGTGGATGGGGTTAGGTGGTAGTCTTTGCTAAAGGCGAACGAGGATGGAGGGGTTGATGGGTATGGGTTAACTGTGACTTTTAACAATGTACGGTAAGTTTTCGTCGCAGGTTCATTAATTTGATATAACTGTAATGGAGTGCAAACGAAGTTTTCCCTTTAGGGTTATTGTTTTCGGTTTTTGAGTAACAAACGTTACCTAAAACGGTGATGACAAAAAGGGGCGGCTGGAAAAGTCTCGACTCATTTTTCATCGTTTATCGCCAACTGTGATCGCAACTCTCAGATTGGTGTAGCGTGCCTTGTTCGCGCGATACCAAATTATTTTATACGAATTGGTGTTTTTTTTTTTTTTTCTTTCATTCCTATTTTCTCTCTGAAGTTTCATAGTCAAACATTGTTCAGAAGTCGAATTTATTTTATCTTTCTGTTTTCCTATACAGTTGATGCTGCTGTCCTTTCTCTACGCCCTCCTTGTTTTCCGTTCCGTCCTCAACTTCTTACACTTTTTCGTTTGCGCCGATTTAAATTTTCCATTTTTAGATAAGCTTTTTTTGCGGTCCTATCTCTTTTCTCTTGCTCAAAAAATAAGTTTTCGTCAGACTTGCTATTGTAATTTATGAGAATAGCATCTCATGACTGTTGTGGCGTTTATGCCACCTGATCCGTAAAGAAATGTCAAATGCGCTCGAGTGAGGTACGATGTTTTTGGCGAATATTTCATCTAGATTTCATATTTTCTGCGTAGATAGAATCTTTGTGAGCACTAAAAAGTAAACTAAAAGTTCAGGTATAAGATGGTCGATACGGTTTTTTTTTTGATTGAATAAAATCAACTTCTGTACTCGAGAGTGATTATCTAAAAGCAGTAATATTTGAAAATGTGATGTGATCTATGAAAAGGTAGGGTACGGCGTTAGTCGGAAATTTCATTTTTGCGGCTGATGATCGCCTTTTAATAGAGAAAGATTTTTTGAGCATTTAGCAAGAATGATCTCAATCGATTGAAAATTATACGCGCGTTCACATACTTTTGTAACTTTTGATAAGCCGAATTGAATCCGTTTATTAAATTGAAAACGCTACATTATTTTTCTGTCCTGTGTAAAAATAATGATTGTAATTTTTTTCTTGTTTTTCTCTCGCCAAATGACAGCGACACGAACATGTTTGCTGGTCGTATTCGTTTTTTGGAAAAGTTCTATAATTGTTATAGCCGATCGAAATGTATGACGAATTTTCAATTATAAATGTAGCGCGTATGCTACTGCATGCAGCCATCATGGGTATCTTTTTTTTCTTTTTTTTTTTTTTTGACATTATTTTTCCTGCTTTTTCGATAAAAAGTTTCTAACTTCGTTCGTTATAACAATAAGCATACGTTAGCAGAAAAAAAGTTATTTTATTCGGTTGTCGAGCTTTCGTTTGAAAATGCTCCTTGGGGCGGATGCGAAAAAAGTCGGGAAAAAAATGTTACTTCAAAACTGTCGAACGATTAAAAACTTTACCGTATAATATACCTCTATAGAGATATTTTGGCTGGAAAACCGAAATTTTTTTCGTGCGAAGAGAGAGAAGAAGCAAATTCAAAATGAAATCTATTTTTAGTGATTCAGCGCGTATAGTATGGCAGTGTATTTTTGTCGACTTCAGTATGGCTATGAGAAATGAATGAAAAAAGGAGGAGAAATTGTACTTTAATGTGCCTCATTTTTGATGCACGAGCAGATATTTTGATATTATTTATTTTTTTCAAAGTACATTTTATATTTCAGCCTTGTAGAAAAAGTCAACATTTTTAGTTGCAAATCCGATAGTATTCTGCATAAAACCCTTCCACTCAAATTTAGTCGGGAAGAAAGTTCTTGAGTTTTCATTTCTGTTTTCCAGCAGACATGCTGCATTAATGAAATCTTCCGGCCATTATCATTTTCAAATCCTTCAAAATGAAAATAGCTATGGAAAACGACAGTCAAGTTAATCCGCCCCACATTTTAACGTTATATTCGACTTCTCATTTTAAATTGTGTTTATTAAACATTTTGTCGTTTAAAAGGACAGAATGACAAACAGGATAATAGTGAAAAAAATAAATTTTTTTTTAGACACCGAGAATTGTGGCCAGTTACGAGTATAATATTCGTAGGCAATAATTAGCGTCGCGTGAATACAAAAAAGTTGATGTATATACTAGCTGCTGAGGAAAAATGAATGAATGAATGAATGAATGACTGAATGAATGGCATTAAATGGCTTCAGAAGTGTGTTTGCATTTGACTGGGCATTCTCGACTTGCGAAACGTATAATTATACGGCTTTCAATTTGTGAATCCAGAAATGTCTACCCTACCTTTGACGAACTGCGCGTAAGCTCTTATTAGTGAACCAACATTTGATTTTTCGTTTGACTTTTTCTGTCTTTAATCTTTTATTTTTTCCTTTTTCCTTTTTCATGGCACTAAAATGAAAGGGACTCGTTGCGGGTACGATATATTCTCATCGGTTATTCCATTTATTGCTGAACATTTTTTTTTCTACTTTCGTCAATCAAAGAGACTTGTAAAAAAATGTTCAACAAACATTTTGATGTTTTACGCTATGAGCGGAAAAACAAAAGAAATTTCATAAAGTCAATGAGAAATAATGGGACCTGTATTCTTTGAGGAGAATTGAGGAGCGTCGATGGCGTGGCGAAGCATTCAACAGCAACAATTTTTTCCGTTTGACAGTTACTAAATAAAATCAATAAGAAAGACAGCTGGTATACAAACAGAAACAGACTATCATTACATACTTGACGATATTACAAGCAAACGCAAACGAGCTCATAAAAAATAAAAAGAAATAAGGGGAAAAATTGAGAAAAAGGAAGGCATTTTGGCGGAAAATCCAATAGAAATAGGGGTAAGAAACCTTGGTTTTTTCCTTTCGTTTTCCTTCACTCCCGTGTGTAATGGAAAGTGTACTGAGAAGTGTATCTCAGGTATCTATGATATATTTACGTGTATTTGTACTGCCCTGAGAAAATTAGAATTTGAGGTCGACTTATTCATCTATAGCGCGGAACAAATGCCTCGACTTGAATGAAATATGTTTTACAGTCTGTGATGATGAAATTGTTAGATAATTATTAGATAGGTATTCAAGTTACTATAGGATTTGTGCTTTAGTTTTCGATGGAACTTCGCTGTAAGAAAATGTTAGACGAGTTGAATATAATTCATTTGCTTAGCATTTTGAAGCTGCTTTGCGTATCAGTGCAAATATAAGGTCAAAGGACACAAAAAAAAATTGTGAAAACTAGCGAAACATGGGAGAAAGACAAATGAGACTTGCTTGTGTATAAAATTTGTGGGCACAAGCAATTTCTATGGAAATTAATTACTTATATCATATTATTCCAAATAATTGTAAAATTATTACGTTACTCTTATGAATAGATTGTGGAGCTGTGTAACGAGACAATTTTTTCACCTGTTCAAGTACGAGTAGGTAATGAAAAGAAAAATATTGGAAAAGAAGAGAAAAATCAGTGCAAGTATCTTTAATAACCACCTATATGAATGCCTCTCATTGTCAGTTATAAATTATCAGCCAAATTTTGCCGACTGATTTCTGGCTATAACTTTTCAACATAAAGTCAGAATTTTGAAATATGTTTGACTTGAATGATGAACTTACGGATGCATAGCGATAGATTTTTTAAATTTTAAGTACTGTAACTTTTTAATGATGTTGCGAGTTGATATAACTTTAACTGCTAATTTTAGATATTATAAAAATGCAAATCGAAAATCCAACCTTAAACATCCGTAAGTTTAACCAAGTTTCTATATTCAGAATGCGCGCCTATCATGCACAGTCAGGAAAATTTCACTGTTTAATTGTTTATTTTTTTCGCTTGGTAAAGAATATACCCTTAATGGATCAGAAGTTTTATCAGTTACAAGGTAGTCAAATCTTGAACTATATAATATAGAATTGGACAGCCTGCGTGCTATCCTTTTCTATAATTGACCCATTATCCTCCAATTTATCAACTTGCAATAAAAAATACGATAGAGGTTGAAACTTGTTCATTTAGTTGAGTGTGCTGTGAACACATTACACACCCAGAGGTGACGCTGTACTGCGAAGAATGAAAATATATTTCCTCAAGATTTCAACCTGAGAAACCACTTTTCTGACGCATATACCTAAATGATTCTGCTCTAATTTATGATTACATATTTTATTTTGTTGGCAAGTACGGTGTGCAGGTATTAGCCCTTTTATCTTGCAGGTTTTAATTGAGAAAAAAGCATCAGGTGCTAATGTTCCAAAACCACTGTCATCGTCATCATTCATGTGTCTTTTATAGTGAGAAGAAAGTTTTAAAACGAGTTTTCGAGAAAATTTACTCCAGTTGCCCTCATCGAGTCACAAAGATGAACAAAATTTATGGACGTAAATTGATTTCTTAATAGCATCAATTGATGCGTAATTATTGGATGAATGAAAATTATAATACTTATTGAAAAAGCTTTAGCATGCTTTTACAAAATGAGGACGTACGCTTGCGAAATGAAAGCAGGTGGAGATGAAAAAAGTACTGTAAAACTAATTTTCTTTGAAAGGACCTTTTCAAACCAGTTAGGACTTTCTTAGCATAAATTATTTATATTAAATGTTGCGTTGGAAGCAAATTGTTTTTGTGTTAACGACTGTCACCCGGCAAATGAATGATAATTCTTAACAAGAAAATGCTCTTATAACAAATATTTTCTTGTAGTAGAAAGATAGTGGTTGACAAATGAACTGGCTCGTTGTGGGTATTCATTTGCTTTGAGATTGATCATATTTTGAATCCTTATAGTTGATGCTTTTTCTTGAATATTTAATTATTTACCTATACATATACGAGTTCAATGTGTTGATTTTGCTGAAATAAAATACATTGAAAAATTATTATATTATTAGTTTTGTTACTGATTTTATAATAATTTCTAATGAAATCTCGAAATTGTCCAAATTTTCACATAAGTAGTAAAAATTACTATTCATTTTCTTCATTGTACATATATCACGACTACTCACCAATAATGTGTATTTCCCCCACCCAAATCCACTCAGCCTGAGGAGCTAACTTTTTGAAAAGAGTTTGAGACTCTTGTCTGGATCAATTAATATCTTATCGAAGCAATATTAACTTCTTTAGTTACTCTCATTGGATTCAGTCGCGACTGCTCCATAAATGATTATACAAGCTCATTGGGAAAAACTAGAGAAAATAATGGAGTTGGTTAAATTTTTGAACACCTATAGGCTGAATGCTCGAAAATCAGAATCAAATGTGCTTCCACCTTCATACTTCCTCTCCTGAATGTCTGTTTCTTCTTGCGGTCTTTGTTTGTTCTCAAAAATGAATTTTGAAAGAAACTATGAAATGAGAGTTTGGAGAGTAGAGAGGAGCGATTTGGTGGGAAAAACACAAAGAAAGAAAGGTATTTTCATTTCAAACAGAAACATGCCAGAATATTGTCGGGCTGCCTGCTTCTATAGAAATAGCAATTTTTCTTCTCTGAATTTGTTTTTTCCAAACTGTTTCGTGTTATTTTGGATTAAACACTTTATTTAAATTTGGTTCATACATTTTTATATTGAAACTTGTGAAGTAATTTTTTTTTACAATTCTTACTTAACATTGCAAACTGCTGAGAAAATTTTCTTGCATTTTATGGGTATCGCATTGGAGTTGGTATTTTTTCATTCTTCTAGGGCACAGTTTTTCTGAAATGAATTTAGAAAAAAATTTTATTGCCCTAAAAAGTTGTGTAACAAGTTTCTAAGAAGGAAAAAAATTTGTCATTCCACGAGTATCTATATTTTCACGGCAAAAACGTGCTACCTTAATGCTCATCTTTCTAAATGAAAATTATCTTATCCTCAAGGTAGGCTAATTGGTAAAATAAACTGAATGCGAATCGGCTCTCTAATCGAATTTCATAATGGAGTGAAAACAAATTTGAAAGTATGATAATGAAACTAATAAAGAACATCGCTATTCCTGGCGGCTAGAATTTATAACCGAACATGGAAGCAAAAAAAAAAAAAAAGTTCAGTGGGAAAAAAACCGTTGTCGTTATTCAGCTTTTTGCATCAAATTTCAGTAACTTATATCTTACTGGCTTTTTTGTGGCCTTTTTTTTCTTTCTTTTTTACTGTCTCTCGTTTTTGCTAACGATCCGGCTCGTCTTTGTGTCGCTATAGTTTTCTGGAAAAATTTTCGTTTCAAGGTGTTTTCACGAGGAATACGAATGAAGTTTACACGTGTATTATATGGGCGAAGGAAAAAGAATTCTCTGTTAGTGAGCGGGAGGTTGAAGAGTCGACGAAAAGGATGAAAAACGAATAGAGTAGGGAAGGAAAAAGTTTGAAACAGTTGCTTAGGGGATTTTGAGCAATCACCACTACCGTTACCAGAAATTGCCGACAAAAAAAGAAGGCGAAAGGAAACAAAAGCCTATGTATATATTTTCTTTTTCCTCTCGGTAAAAACTAAAGTCTCGAGAACAAATTTACAATTTACTTCTCGGCCATTTTACTGAATACTTGCGTATTTCGTTGGGGGCGTCTCGATATACTACAGGATGGTCTGTGGGTGGCGTATTGCTTGTTGGCAAATTTCCTCAGAACTCATTTCGACTTCGGGGAAAACTCTCTTTTTTATGTAATCATCTGGCGTGAAAAATTGAAAATTTTCATTCGGTTTGGTGGTATTATTATTTGCTCTGAGAAGTTCTCGGGCGCTGAATATAATACTCTTTGGTATTAAAATTAACATTTTTCATTAACTTTAAGTCGTTACTTTGACAAAATATGCTATGCTCTCCAAGATCGTTAACTAAAAAATAACATTGTAAGATTCCAGTATACAAAGGATATGAACTGAGAAAGTGATAATACGCAGCTGTTCTTCTCACTGAACTCTATTAATAACACTGGAACGCTTACGCTCCGTAAGACCAATAGAAATTTACCCGACGGTATGGTGTAGAAAGAGACAAGAAATGGAAAAAAGAGTACATATCTTTGTTCAACGCATTACGTTCATAGGCGGCTGATGAGTTTTTCTCATTAATTTTTTAATTATCTCAACTTCTACTCAACTTAAAAAGTTGAAACAGGTCTCATTTAAAAGAGGAAGATTTGGAGAATGTGTTGATATGGAAAACGTCCAAATTTGGCCATTTTAACGGATTTGTTTGGGGAAAAAAAATTTTAAATCTTCAATTGATCATACATTTTTCTTGTTTACTCTTCTTATTGAAAATATGCGCATATAATATGCGCTTAAAATTTAAGTATGCATATTTTTTCCAAAAATATGCATAATTTTTCAAAAAATATGCAAAAAATATGGAAATATCATTATTGGTATCGTTTTACTCAGCTAACTGAGCTAAAGCTAAATTTGACCTTCATACCAATTACCTAATAATTTAAGATACAATTTCTGAATGAGCAAAACAAGAAAACAATTTTATTCAGTAGATAATTCTTAATTTTCTCCTGTGGGGTGTGCCTGGTGCCTCAATTTTTTTCAGTTAATAAATGATTTCATACTGTGCAAAATATTAATTATTTTTGACAGATCAAATACTTAGAGACTGAATAGAATTTAGGTGAATGGACAAATTAAAAAAAAAAATTAATTGTATTCACTGCTAGAAAGAGGAAGCATTATAAAATAATTTTTTTCAAAGTAATTTTCTTTAAAAAAAAAGTGTATCTAGGCACTCCCTTCTGCCAAATACTGTTTCTAATCTACTGATACACAAAAAACTGCTCATCTCTAATTTTTTGTAAAAAAAATTAATCATTAATTGAAGATTTAAAATTTATTTTCCCCCAAAAAATCCATTAAAATGGCCAAATTTTGACGTTTTCCATATCAACACATTCTCCAAATCTTCCTCTTTCAAATGAGACCTGTTTCAACTTTTTAAGTTAAGTAGAAGTTGAGATAATTAAAAAATTAATGAGAAAAACTCATCAGCCGCCTATGAACGTAATGCGTTGAACAAAGATATGTACTCTTTTTTCCATTTCTTGTCTCTTTCTACACCATACCGTCGGGTGATAAGCGAGCGTAAGCGTTCCAGTGTTCTTAATACAGTTCAGTGGTTCTTCTTTGAGCATCACTGTATGTAGTTGAAGGATGTCTATACAGAGTCATGCCAAACACGATTAGTCCTGCCCTATGGGCAAAATATTTTGAAAACGGATCCGTTTTATTCCGGGTTATAATCCGTTTCTGGATTATAACCCGGAATTTTCCTGTTTTCCGGCTTCTAAAACGGATTTCGAACGGATTGTAATCAGTCTTGCCGGAAATGAGTCCGGATTATTTTCCGTGAAGGCTGTTTATCATATTTGTTGGCCCGGGTTATAATCTGTGAAACCGTTTTACAAGCGGATTTAGAAAAATTGCCCAAAAATTATCACTGATTATAATCAGGAAATCCGTTTTACAAACGGATTTGGAAAATTAATCAAGATGACAAAAATAACTGCAAATTTTCAGATCCGATGATCGAAAATAAAAACGGACTGACAACGGATAAAATTCTCATTTTGCGGATCATTTTCTCATTTTTTGCCCATCGGGTGGTATTTGGAAATTAGTCCTATATTGGTCATGATAAACTCCTGATATACGAGTATTTTATGAAAAATCATTCAAAAGTCCTGATATATTTAACAAAGATGTGTGTTACTTCTGCTTTAACACGAGAAAACCCAGGTTTTACTCGATTACTCAAAGGATCAGGTGGGGTCATATTCGACTCAGCAGTAAAAGATCCTCAAAAGACCGGAGAATGTCATGTATGACGCCAACTGGTCCTTTGAGTAATGACGCATCCAAATTCAAACGGCGTCATATACAACGCCACCCGGTCTTTCTAGTGTTAATTATTAAAGATGAATTCTTTTTACTAGATCCTGAGGTTTTCAAAATGTCCTGTGATTCCTCAATGTTATGATGACGTCATCATGCTATCATATCATTTTCTAGAAGCATAAGGAAATGATGACGTCATCATACTACGTATAATATTTTGTAGACGCAGATGGTGACGTCATATTTCACACCCCATTAAATGATGACGTCATCATACGTAGGTATAGAATTTCAGAAGGATGGAGATATAAATTGTGTGTGAAGAATGATGGTAGACACAGATGACGTCATAATACCTAGGTATAACATTTTAGACGCCACTAAATGATGACGTCATCATACTCATTTTCTTTTTAAATTTATGAGAAAAGTACCTATGCGCTTCATATTCAAAGAAATTTGTTTTACAAAGAAGCAATAATTATGGATACTTTTTATAAACTACTGTTGTAAAAGAGAATTCATATTTCGCCTTCACGAAACTTCTGTGAAGGCTTTAGCTATTTTATTTTATTTTTCAGCAGACTTTTAGTCATATTAATTGAGATTCAGTCTTTTTTTGATTGGGGATCTCTTCCCCGCCCTCCTTCCGAATTATGAAGTAGTAAAAAAAAGTCACGATGAAGTCCTGATATTTCGTTTACATTTTACAGTGAACACCCTGAGGTACTTCTAGATTCGACAATAAATATAATATTTACCATGTATGCTATGTAGATACTGAAATAATGGGTGAGAGAGAGATGCGTATATAGGCATAATAATATGTGTATAGTGTATTTTCACGCTCGTTTCAAAACTTCGTTCACCTCTTTAATCGATGTTTGGTAATTTATTGTAAAGCGGCAATCGAGTAGTGAGTGAGCATGTTGCCAAGTAAGCTCGCGGTTAGAGGCAAATGTCGAATGCACAAGTGGTTGCTGTCGAGACATTCTGCGGTAGTTCGGTATATAGTTTAAAACGGGTATACCCATAAGTTTATGTAACTGTTTTGTAACAAGAAAATCGGAAAAGTTTTTGTCGCCGCTGCTATACTCTTTGCCATAGCCGAGTAGCAGACGCATCTGACGACTTGGTGCCGATGTACGTAATATAACGTTTCTTGTCCTCCATCTATATACGCTGTGGGAATGAAATTTAATTTCATACCCACGTGAAGTAGGTTTCTGCAGCGTAAGTTTTGGTAGAAAAGGAAATCGGTGGAACTGCAGGAAGAAGTCATCCTATATAATCGAATGCGAAACACAGAATGGAACGAGCAGTGACAAGAAATAGAAAAAGTCCTACTTCGCTTCTTTTCGAATAACTTTTGCGCCGACTTTTCTTAAACCTTGGTGAACTTTACTCTCATGTGAATGCATGGCCAAGTTGCATATTTGTGACCGTAAATCTAGCTGCTGCAGAACTCAAACAGAAAAGAGTGTGAGAAAGTTTGTCGAAGCACTGACGCAGTACAAAGGCTATGAAATAGGTGAAATTACCCTTTTTTGATATCGGTCCTCGAGCTTAAGGGCCAAGTAAGGTATGATGAAAAACTATTTTAGCCAAATTTTCTGGTTTCTATATCGCTGTACCGTATCTATGATCTGCAGTTCTGTACCAGTAGCCCTCTGAAGGACGAAAACGTATTCTAACGATTTTGAAGGTTTTTTGCTCATAACTTTTTCTGTGATTTTTAAATAGATATCAAATTTTTATATGAGCTCTAACTACACCTAAAACTTGGCGTCTTCAATTTCATTAGTTTTTGAGTTATTCGGAGTTGTTGTTTTAGAGCTTTTTACCCTGTATGGAGTCTGCAAATAGAAATTTTTATAAGAAATTTCTTATAATATAGTCTACATCTCAGTCATCACCCATGTAATTTTTATATCAAGATTCAGGGTGGAAGATGTAATTGAACTGAATTGTTTGACATAAAGTATTATAGTTTTTTTCCCCGCATACTACAGGCAGGCTATCCTATTTCCATTTCACAATGATAACTACCTGTCTTCACCAAATTCCCTTATCCACCCTTCCTCTTTCCCCCTCTTGACGGTGAAATTTTATTTTCACTTTTTAAAGATGAGCCTTTTGGTAAACTTCTTTTAGCAGTTACCATATGTTCTTATTTTACTCTATAAATGTACAATACATGATAGACGAGTATTTATATAGGTTACAGGCAAATCATGTAATTCAGGCATTTCGTGAAATGCGTGGTAATGGCCAGGCAAATATTTTATGATCGTAGGTACGCAAGGGGTGATAAGAATATTATTCTTACCAAAGTATTCTACCCTATACTGAAGCAGGTTTTTGATAGCTTTAATGATCTGTTAAGGAACTTGGGAATATCGTCGATGTATGACTTCAAAAATTATTTTCGGCTATTATAGGAAAATCTCTTCTTTCATTTTTGACAAACTTATGTGGGTTTTTTTTAGAGCTTTAGTCGTAGTAATAAACTGTCAATTAAGGGTATTTATAAAATGCAGTGAGAAATATACTTTCTCTCGGTATTGCCAATGCAATTACGATGAGTTGTTCAACCGGCCCTTACAGTGTAGTTACTTCAAGCCATTTAAAACCATCCCACTCCAACATTAAATTTTGCATTAAAAATATTGAGATGCCGAATCTGAAGATAAAAGTACCTCTATAGCTGCGACTTACGACTTCATTCTTATAATGCTTCAGCTGGCGTACGCTAATCTTTCTTGGCCAGACCGAAAGTCGCCGCAGAAGGGTTGAAAACGGCGAAATCGGAGAATGAAAGTAAAAACCACCCTTGCAAAATGATGTGCTGACGAGGACGTTAATGGGAGAACAAATTAGCGCTAATGAGTGCTGAAATTGAGTGACATAAAGATTTTTTTTTTTTCGGTTCTGCCAATCGGAGCATAGACGTAATTAAAACGAATGCCAGAGGCGCTGAGTAGAGGTGTCTTCCTACATGTCTGGAATAATCGTATGCGTTTCCTTCTCGCATTTTCACCCATTTTTGTTGTCGTTAACAGAATCTAAATACGTGTTCGACATTTTTTTTTTCGCCCTGCCATTTAATTGTATATCAGCTTTTTTCACTGATAAATTACGTGGATATACGTACTCGGCAATTGGTTGATTATATCGAAGCTGGCCATTTTTTTTTTAGCCCTTATAGGTGTTTTTTTTTTTCTTCTTCTTTTTAAAGCGACCTTTTATTTTTCGAAAAGTGTATCACGAAACTGACATCAAATCTGCATTTACGCGTGACCGGCCGGAATTTTGCCGTCGTTTTTACGTCTTTCGTACCCCTTCCACTGCTCCTCACACCCTAAAAAAGATAATTAAATGTCTTCTCGGGTGGAATGTCGAAATCGCCGTAATTACCGCCATTACGACGATTATAGTAATTATGTAGTGCTGCTATAATAGAAGTTCGTTAGGAAAAACGATATACAACCCGTAACAACGATACTGTGGCATCTCGAAGAGGAAAAAAAATGCGCCAGTTTCCAACAGCACACATCCAGGCAGTTTCATGCAGTCGGGCAGATTTTCTCTCTCACAATCTCACTGATCCTCGCTTCTCTATTCTTGACTGCAATCAACATGTAACGGATGTAAATTTATAAATAATTCATGGATGATTGAATGCTTGGCCGTACAGCTGAAGCATGGTACAGAAGCTGCAGGTTTTTTTTTTTGTTTGCAAGACGAATACCATACGTGAGCTAGATAAAATACTGGCATGAGAGATGTATGGACGAGAAAGAGAGGAAACGCATGTATTATAGGTAAGAGAAAATCGACCATTTACCTACTTCATGTTTTGCCTACTAAATGATGTGTATGCAAGTAAATTACGACAGTTGTATAATAACATTTCTTAAAAAATTTGAGGTTTGAGAGGCGGAAGTGGAGAGCTACTAGAAGTAGCCCCATGGAGAAATATTGTACTTACCGTGGACTGGATATGTTTACTAGACGATGGTTTTGAAAGTGGAGGTTTTCAAAATTATCATAAAATTTTTCTATTCGTTTAAATTTCAACCGGTTTTTTGGTGGTACTTGTTTACTAGGTGAGGTGCTTCAATTTTACAATATTACAATTTGCAGTGTTCTCTCTTCTGAATCAAACCTTTATTATAATATCTATAACAAATAGGTGTGTTTGTTGGGCAGATTATATTGTTTGTTGAATAGAAATTTGTTGGAAGAAAATGTGACGTACTGATAATTTGAATCGGTCTGAAAGTGAAAATCCTGCAAGTGTTCAGATAAGCGTAGTTTCGAAGGATTATAGAACAAAATGTAATTTCAGTTCATATGTAACCCTGTCATATTTTTTTTTTTTTTTTTAATCAACCTTTCTTTCTATTCGGTGTTTGAAAGTGAACAAGAGCGCAACACTATTGATAATAGCTGATGAAGCATTTTTGAATGTTGCATTTCCTTTGAGCTTTGATTTCGTCGTGGAAAATGACATATTTTCCCCCATCCAGTATTGGTAGTTCAACTGTTCACCACCCGGATGTCAGCCAATTTGCTTTTAAACCCCAATATCTTTTTTTATCCAAAACCAATGTGTACGTAGATGTTCGTTTTCCCAACTTGTGTAGAGAAAACATAATTCTCATCTTCACTAAGAGCTCTTTGAAATGTTTGTATTTCACTCTGAATTATTCCAATACTAGGATAATTTAATGTAGACGCACATCTTGCGGTAAGATCGCGTTTCCGAAAAAATATTCTCATTTCTTACTTTTTTGATATCTCGATTATATTATGTTGACTATATATAGTTCCGTTTTATCAGCACTTGCTGCGCAGCTGTCGCATATTCGCTACATCTCATAAATGAACGAAAATGCAATACGTTTGTCTTCAAATTATGCAATGAAAAATGACGACTACAAACTTTTTCACTGCTTTTGGTCCACGCACTGACCCACTGACCTATCTGTATAACCAGATGATGAAAAAAAGACGCTGTCCATTACCTGTAACAATGAAACCAAATACACATTGTATAAATACAAGAATAATAACAAGTCCGCTGAAAGAAAGTAAAATTTTATTTTAGTTGCGAGAGTTATAGAAAAGTCTAAAACGTTATCATTCTCCTCAGCGATCGTGAGCATAAATATAGTGCCCGACTAGCACACTTCTAAGGTCCGCTATCTATACGTTCGTGAATTTCCTCGATCCTTACAAATGAATCACCGTTGTTATTATCTATTATTCATCATGAGCGTCGAGAGGTCGAGACCTTTCCTCAAGTATACATATTATGATGTGTCTCTAGCCCGGCATAAAAGGTCGAAAAACGAGAAACCATTACCGAAAATGGTTGCCGGCAAACCAATTTGTATGAGGGTTGGTTGGTGAGAGTTGTGCGAACCGTGAAGGTGTGTGCGAGTGTGCGGCGCAAAAAGCAAAAGCCAAAGTATTTTGCCCTTTTTATTATTATTTATTCACGTTATTCCACATCGCGAAAAGCACTTTTTCTCCATTTGTTGTTTTTCGTTGTCTTTTCCCCCTATCCGCATATGCGGTAGATAAAAATGTATACGTGGTGTTGAGCTAACGCGCCGCATCAACCTGCTTTTCACTTTAGTTTACCCTCCCCCCACCCTCCTCATCGCCAGACGCCTATTCCAGCGTGTACCTATTCGCCTGTTGGAATGCATTTCGTCGGCGAAACGACGAACACCGGACCGCCGCACAATTTTAATAATTCACTGAATGGCAAAAGAGAAAAATAGCCCCTAACAATCTAGTGAAGCTTACACGTCGAGCTTTGGCCCGTGATTTATATGTATGGCGGCCTAAACGGCGCCGAAAAGGCTCTTTTGCTGCGTTGTTAGGGCTGCCTTCATTACAGATATCGAATGAATTTCGGATTACATCGAATTTCGCCAATACACGTCGTTCATTTTCTTCGCTTCTTTTGTCCAAAACGAAATGTGTTCGCCTTTCATTCTATACGGAGCCAGAAATAGCTCGATGCTAAAACTTGTCAGTCGAGTACGTCGAATGATTTGGGTATTTATTCGTGTATAGATGGACTGTAATAATTTTGACGTAGGAAAAAAAGCGCAGTAAATTCTCTCTTTACATGAATCCTGTGGCTGTGCTGGGTGAAATTTTCACTATATTTGAGACCGTGTCTATTCGAGATTTATGGAATTAACACTAGAAATACCAGGTTTTACTCGATTACTCAAAGGATCAGGTGGTGTCATACATGACACCACAAGAGTAAACCTCAAAAGACCAGGTAGCGTCGTATGATACAAGTCAGAGGTTCTCAAAATATTGGTCCTTTGAGAAGTCCATCTCAAAATTTTGAGTGGTGTCGTATATGACACCACCTGGTAGTTCTAGTGTTGAAACGAATTTCAGTTTCTATGTTTTTGATTTTTGTGATAGAAAATCGGGGACAATTCAAGATTTACGTCGAAGAATTTATTTTGAAAATAGAGAAGTACCTATACAAGTAATCAGACATCTAAAATAGTAAAATGTTACTATTGAAATTTCTCTCTGTGAAGGACTTCGCAAATAGAGAGAAAAACTTCTCTAACTTCAAATGCATTTTTCTCAAAATTCCATTTTTTCATTTCTAAACTTCGATGAGCCATATCTCATCGCTCCATCGGTGAGTTTTTGAATTGGAGAGTTGAATTCTGAATTCGTTGGATTGTTATTCAAGTCGGAGAATTTTTACCTTCTTCGTCTTAAGATAAATTTTCTCAGATTTCGTCGCATATTATGAAGATGTTCTAACCCGGCAGGTTTTCAGTATTTATTCATTCTCAACTCTGATTCATGAACCAGTTCGTTCTCCTCGAATCAATTGTAATGCTGGAAGCATAGGTTTTCCAGTCGACCGAATCGCAGCCTTCGGTCGAAGACGTTTCATCCGCATAATTAATTTTGGCGCAAAGCGCTTTTACACCCTCAAAGGATGACGATAAATGTCTCGTACCTTTTGCCGTTGGTTGGTGGCACGAGAAGGCGCAAATCGAGTTTCAGGGTGCACGAAGAAAGAAAAGAATTAAGAGAGAGACGATCCGCTTTCTACGATAGATGGCGGGGGGGAGGGGCGAGGAAATCCACGTAAATCCCTCGAAAATCTCAATTAGAGCCGAGACTTTGAGCCATCGTCGTTTCTTCATGTGTGTGTTTCCATACTTTCTGGGATTGTGTAGCCGCCATTCTGCCTCGATGCAATACATTACATTTGTGCGACTCGGAGGTACCTCTCTCTTTTACAGAGTTCACTGTGGTGCGACTCCCTATATACGAGTATATGTGGCGTACGTAAACGTTAATTTAATCGGCTGTACGACAGTTGAGATGTTCCTCCCTCCCCCTCCCCGCCAAAAAAAACATCGGCTTTCGGGCTTTTTAATTACCGCTCAATGTGAGAATCGTCGTCTATTTTGGCTTTTAGTGTAGTACACATGCAGTCATACACGGCACTCTTAGTATGGAGAAAAACGCGTTCATTTCTTCGCCTGATGCACGTATACGTCGTCGTACGACCGTTTATTAGTCGTTAAAATGTTAATCTTTGTACGTTAAAAGCGTAAATATGTCACACGCAAACTGCGCCACCCACACTATCCAAATTTATATTCCTGACTCCGATGTTTATCTACCTATAATTACGTAACGAGGAGGGCGTAAATCGACATTTTCGCACATATTCTACTGGTTCTCTCGGATATTTTTACTCTTTTATACCTTCATTTTTTGCTCAACAAGTTTATATAACGTTGGCCTGCAATTTGATGCGAATATTTTTCGTTCGAAGTATTTTTTTTCCTGATTTTTGAATCATTTCCGACGAGGATGTCGATAACTTGAAGCAAAAAAGTAGTTACTACGTCCATTTTCTAATAATTTGATGTAGATGAAAAAGGAATTATTTTGGATGCCTCATTTCAATAATATGGTATTGTTTCTCGAGACAATTCGTTTAGTATCCATCCAAGCTGACAAGAGCAGTATAATTTTCGAAATGATGTACAATATTATGTGTGGTGTGATCTATGTAATACCTTTTCGACATTGATCAAACCACATAATATGTTAATAATAATTATTTTTCAACCTGTTGTAAATCATAATAATGAACATAAGTATAGCCGATTTTCGTTACATTTAAAGATATCAGAAAATTATAAGAAAGTATATCTCTATACAGTGAATCGAATCTGTAATTAAAAAAATTTTTCAGTGAAACTTGTAATACTCCTATCTACCGTACGGTTGGTATTTCTCGATTTCAAATAATATTTACAAAATACATAATAATATGAAGTTCCTAATGAAGTAAATTTAGGATTCGAAAGGAATTGAGCCCATGAAATATTGAAAAAGATTTAAACTATCCTACAACCCAATGGGCAAAAAATGAGAAAATGATCCAGAAAATGAGAATTTTATCCGTTGTCAGTCCGTTTTTATTTTCGACCATCGGATCTGAAAATTTGCAGATATTTTTGTCATCTTGATTATTTTTCCAAATCCGTTAGTATAACGGATTTCCTGATTATAATCAGTGATAATTTTTGGGCAATTTTTCTAAATCCGTTTTTAAAACGGTTTCACGGATTATAACCCGGGCCAACAAATATCATAAAACAGCCTTCACGGAAAATAATCCGGACTCATTTCCGGCAAGACTGATTACAATCCGTTCGAAATCCGTTTTAGAAGCCGGAAAACAGGAAAATTCCGGGTTATAATCCAGAAACGGATTATAACCCGGAATAAAACGGATCCGTTTTCAAAATATTTTGCCCATAAGGAAGCTTTAAGTACATGTTTACAGTGGCGTCTGCTGTGGGTGTACAAGGTGTTCACTGCACACCCAACCAAATTAAAAAAAAAAAATTCATTAATTAATAAGTTACTATTAAATAAGAAAATAGAATGGAAAAAAGAATTTCAAATAAAAAAAAAAGGAGAAGGCACTTGTATTCTTGCGTTTCCTCTTTTTCTCCTTCCTCCAAAATTTTTTTTAGCAGCTTAAGATCCTCTTCTCTTTTCAGTTTTGTATTTTCTATTTTTTCCCAATTTTCATCACTTTTTTCAGGTGATGGGAGGGGGGGAGGAAGAGGAGAAGAAGGAATGGTTTGATTTTTGTAGTTTAACCTCAAAGTTGAACACCCAAAAAATACTACCGCAGGTGACGCCACTAACATGTTACATGATATTTATTCGACAGTATATAAACAAAGGAGTCTCTTTTTTGTATAAACACCTTCGTCCCGAAGACGACTGCAATTCTTATTGTATCTAATTATGCGACACAACTGGGAACACCCATTAATTGGCACTTGCGAGTCGTATGAATTATTATTTTTGCTTGGCGAAAATTGATTTTTACGTGCGCCAAACACGAAAGATGCAAGTTTATATTGTTATGGTTGTACGTTTCAATTTTGCTGTAGTCGTTATGTACATATTTCTTAAAAACGAAATTTGATTGAGTAAGTTCTAACACGTGAGCGAGCGTGAAAAGTTGTTTTACGCGGAACTAATTTAGAAAGAAAAAGAGACAAAATATACTGCTTAAAAGTTAGTGATTCCGAAAGGGTTATTGGTCGTTTACAAGTCGTTGATTTTAGCCATATAATGCCGCACAATGTGAGAAATTCGCCATTTGTGTTCATGCTAAAGTTAGTTTTTCACATAAATTGAGTCGACGCCGATAAACCGTGGAGGCCTCGTACGTTACCCAAACTCAAACCAAACTTTCCTTACCAACCTATTCCGCTTATCTGTTCTTCATTTAGTCTCAGATTTTCTACCCTCGATTTTATTTAAGCTTTGGACTTCATCAAAACCAAAAACGCCCGTATAAGCAGAGGCACATTAATAGCTATATATAAGAGCCTTGAAAGGGTGTATTGCACCGACTCTTTTTTGAGAGGTTCACAATTTTCATTTCTATGAGCCGAATCGTTCATCAGTTTTCACTAAATTTAAGTAGGTCAATTTCAAATGTATCCTCTCGTAATGTCTTAAAAATCATTTTTTCGATGGTCTAGAAAATCTTTTTAGAAATCAGAATAGGTACAAAAAAAGGAATTTACTTGGACGATTTGAGTATCTTTTCGAGGGAAATAAAAATGTGACAATCGATAAACTATGAACTCGGCTCGCAGAAGAAAAATTGCGAATTTCTGAATCGAAGGAAAAATTTTCATAAAAACAAAAGTTGTGAACGTTTTACTGTTACCAGCAATACACGTGACTCTTATATTTGGATGTGCCATTATAGATATTGAAAATTCAGAAATGTTTTTACACATCCACTGAACTATTCGATAATTCAAATAACGTACCTATACCTATATATCTACCAGTTTTTTCTTAGTTTTTCTCTCAAAGGTAAATAAGTGAAAAAGAAAGGAATGTATTGAGAGGAAAAAAAGCAAATGAAGAAGAAAAAAAATTTGGGATAAACGACGGTGAAGGAAACTTTTCATTCGCTAACTTCCAAAAATTTTAACGTTTGTACACAAAGCTCGTTTGAAGTATGATAAGCTGCAACTTTCAACGAGCTAGGCGAGATTTCATTTTCTTTGAATGTTCTTTCAACATCATCATCATCATCGTTTGGAAATTTCATTGCCACAAAAGCTACAATTTCGTCTATGTAACCGTTTTTCATAGTGGCTGCATTTTCAAAACAAGCAGGTCTATCCTATTAAAATAAAATAACGTGTATATAGCCTTGCAGCCCAATCTTTGCTGAAGGTAACTTCCAGCAGCTACGTCCTGAAATTTTTGCTCCGCATAATGTAGACGTATTTTTTTCTTGGATGGGTGGGAGGGGCGAGAAAAACAACTTCGTACGGTTATAGAAAGTATGTTTTAGTCTAACATATATCCGAATTTGAACGAATTGTGTGCAAAACGTTGTGAGAAAAATGGTAAATCAAGAAGTGTACTTTTGAACTATAGGTACGTATAAACTAGTGAAAATTCCAATTTAGGCTGCCAAAACGCAAATCCGAAACACACACGTGTCGTGGAAATTGCCTCTATTTTGCATGTATTGGACATTTTTTCAAACAGTTTTTTGGACGTCGATTTTGACTTCGTAGCAATGGTGATAGGGTGCGTGCATCCTTAATTAGGTTTTGAAAAAGTTCATGTCTCCTCTCGTGAAAATCCTCTCGAGGTCACCAGCCTCAGTGGCTTTTTTTGTACTCGTACTTACACAACGCCATTGTTAAAAGTGACTAATATGTCGTTAAAATGAATTCTGGTTTTAAACAGAAGTTTGAAATTGCCAAAAAGAGCAAATGAAGGCTCATAGAGAGGAGCACTCAAACCCCAACCCTTTCGATGTACTTACTAGGGTGGGCTTGACTATAATTTTCGTCAATTTCAACACCTTCGTATTTCAAAGCTATACTACTGTGTTCTTTCGAATACCCAACACAGTTTAAATATGCCAGAAAGGGTGCCGCTGGAATATCGTTTTTATTTTTCGACTGTAACGAATGCGGTAATCATAACAGAACGTGTAATATATAAAATGCTCCCCCTTTCTTCGGCGCTCGAAAATTCCGTGGAGAGAACCGAGGCTGCGAGGGGAGAAAAATGAGAAGGGTAAGTTATAACGAGAGGCGTAAAGTATACGAGTATATACGCGAAGTTGAAAGTTGGTAATGAAAAGTACAAGCGCGCAGGAAAAACTGAAAACTCGACCGTAATTTATGATACTACTAATGACTTACAGACAATTCAACGCCTTAATACACGCTTTCTCCATATGACAAAATGAAATCTGTAAACGTGCGCCGAGACGAATTTCGCCATTCTGCGGGCGACTATATAATCGACTAACGAGGGGAAGGAGATCGGGCTTTGTATTTTTGGTATTTTTGCCCCTCGTTTCGCCATCTATAGCAGCCACCCTTAGACAGTTGCTTTCTGTTTCTGTTCGTGTCGGTGTATACGTGCTGGCTGAGGCTGATGCACTTGGTTCCTAGCTATACCGCGATGAGATGGTGAATGTACGAACGTGAAAACGGTGCGAAAATGACAAATGGGTGGTGTCGAAAAATGGAAAGGGTTACAAACGCTTTTCTTATACTCTGGTTCTAAGCGCCACGAAGTTCGTCTGTTGCTCATATTCATTCGCGGTTGGAAAAAATTCCTTTGAGGCAAATTAACGTTGGTTTTGGCTTCTGAAAAAATGTTGTTAGAAAACCTTCTAGGTACTTAATTTTGGTCTGACTTTCACAAATACTCGTACAAGCATGGACGAACCCACATAGTTATTCGTTTCATGATCTCAGAATTTCGGAAATACTGTTTCTGATTGGTTGAGAAGTCAACATTTTTCTTATCACAAATTTAGACTTTCACATTGTTCTTATCTAGTCAACTTTTCCACCAATTAGTCGGGCAGGATTTGGTAATGGGTTATTATTGTTTGAAGAATTATTATCCTCGATCTTTGTATGTACGAAAGGAGGTTTCTGAGGTGGGGGTGAGGGGGGTAACCGTTCGTGATTCCATATTCAAGTTTACGAAATCTTACAGTGACAGCTTCTTTGGTAGATTTCCCAAATTCTCATATAAAAGTATTCTAGCCTTATATATATTCAAAATTTTCAAGAAGGAATGATTTAGTAGGTTCAGTGCTCCGAAAAAGAATGATGGATGCGGTCAACCATCTCATTATGGTCACTTTTCGCTTTAAAATTCCTTTTTTAACTTCCAGCTCTTACACAGAAAAAAATTTTTTTTTTATCCGACCGAGTTCACATTAGTAATTCGAGGTACCTACCATTTAAACAAGTCCCTAGACGTCTAAAAAAGTATAAAGTATGCCTCGTGTGAGTACGTTGCGCATATGTGTTCAACGATGATCCTTCAAAGGCGTTCGTGCGATGTGAAGAGAAGTAAAGGAATGAGGAACCGAAGAGCGGAGAAAAATAGAAATGAAAAATGAAAAAAAAAAAAAAAAAAAAAACAAGGGATAAAACAGAACATGGATGCGTGTTACCATCTCTCAGCATGAGAACGCTACCAGAATTTTAAGCAACTGCGAGCAGATTTTTGACTCGAGAGGGTTTCACTCAACATTTGCGTTCGTCTCTAATGAGCAAATTAACGAAGTAAAAACTGCCTTCTTCGTGGAGACTCCTGAAGAATCCGAATTAAAAATCGGCTTAGCACGTATTCTCCACCCCTGTAGTTACAAATGTTGACAAATTAGTGCACCTAGGTGGGAGGAAACGAACTAAAATACCTATTATGAGGAACACTTACGGAGCTGCAAAGCTGAAAATTGATACTTCAGTTTCTATAGCTTGCTATTGTGACCTTAAAAAATAAAAATTTGACTTCGGCTATATCAGCTTCAAGATCTAAAATTTTTGACTTTTATTTCAGTTTTTTTTTAGGTTAAAACAAATGAATTCGGCTCATATTTATAGCTTTCGGTTGATAGTTTTTGGTTTCATATTTTGCAAAAAATGTGAAGTATGTAGCAGATGAATGAAACAAATAAAATAGGGGAACAACTTACGAAAAATGAGAAAAAAATAAAGAATAATCAAATTTCAGCTTCAGCTTAGCTTCAAAATATTGTTTTCAGCTTTTTATTTTGGGCTTTCGAAGCCAAAACAGTGTAGATTCAGCTTTCAGCTCTCGGTTTTCAACTAGCTTTGCGGCCTCGGTCATCTCTGTCATTTCACCTTGATCGTTCGACCTTATAATATTTATTAGGGAATATATTAAAGTAAATTACCAATAAATTGGAGCAGTGTTTTTCTCGAATAAAAGAAAAACCAGAACTGCTAATAATTTAATCGAAATTTTTATTAAATTTTGTTACCTCGTTTTGCTTTCATTTACCCCGCAGGCATCTCAATGTTTGTATAGATTTCGGGTAAATGAAACGCATCGATGTTGTACTGTTTGAAAAAAAAATTATGAAAAATAAATTGATGCTTCAATTTTTCCAAAATTTTAGAGACTGATACACAGGACTCTTGAGAGAAGTGACCACCAAAATTTCAGCTAATTTGAATAATATCTGCCAGAGTTACAGAGGCTCAAATCTTTGTGATTTTAGGAGTTTCATTTACTTCGGTTGACCTTATAGTAAAATATAAAAGCATTATAAATGGTTCAACAGCAAAATTTTCGCATCCTCTCTTGTTTTTTTTTTTTTTTTTTTTTGAGAAATTATTTGATTTTTATTCGATATCGAGAGTCGACAGGAGGGTCCGTCTAAGAGGTGGAAAATAGTTGACGAAGGTCGAATTTTTTCGTGCCAAAAAGTCGTAGACGACCAAAAAGTTTCCGTCTACGATAAATTTTTTTTTTGTTTCGCGCACCCTCTCCGTGTTCTTACAACACCTCCCCTCGCCCTATCATGTGTTTTCCTTAATCGTTTTCACACTGCTTTTGTAGGGTCGTTGCTTTTCCACCACCAGCTCATAGTAAAGCGACCGATGCTGCTGCTACTGCCTTCTCAATTCACCCTCATCTACGCGGTTTACGAGCGCATTCATCGCAGACCGAGTGGCGCGTGCACCGACTAGTCGTCGCTGTGTACATTTGCTAATGCCACTGCGGCTGTTTACAATTAATTCGTTAAAAGGACCATAAAGGAGCTTATTAGCGTAGTAATTACACGAGGAAGCATTGAAAGTATTTGAAAATGTCAATAAACCGTTAAGGATTTTGCCGCGCAAAATATTTTTCTTATCTCAAAATTCTACCCGAGCTTAGAACTTGGGATCATGCTTATAAATTATGACTAAAGTTAAGATTTTCGTATTGTTGTTTATTTTTCCCTGGCATCTCGTAGAGAAGATTGTGGTGTTACGCGAATCCTCAAATTCTGAGACGAAGTCTGAACTTATTCTTATCTATTTTTCAACGCCTATACGTAATCTTGCACAACATCGTTACGGAAAGTAATATGCCCAGCTGGCAGGTACAAAATTATTAGAACAGTTTAAGGTTCGAGTGAGAGAGTGAATATTGTGAACGAGTGTATTTATAAAAAGTAAGAAAACATGAGCCAAAGCTCAAAAATTGAGATCTAATCGAGTGTAAAAATTTATAATGCTCTTACTAAATGCACAGAGTGAATCGAGAGAATAAAGTCTAGGTGACTGTTTTATCTTAACAAGATAAGACAACAGAAAAAACGTAAGCGCGTGGATGAGGAGTGAGAGAGTGAGAAAAAATAGATGATAATGATCAGAGGTGTGAGTAATGAAAATATTTATTTTACTCATCAGACGTTGAGAAAATTCATATTTTCATTCTGTTATCAGTGAGCAAAGCGAATCATTTCCTTATAGTTGATCATCTCTCTTCTCTATTCATTCTGCAGTGACGTGAGCGAACTTAAGCTCATGTGTGAGTGGCTTATTGTGAAGCATGCATAAGGTGTTACATGTGAGCACTGAACACTCACACTACACTCTTTTCTTCGCTGGTGACTCAATTACTTGAGTTACAATCGCAGAAATATTTACTGCTGTGTGTGGTGGGTACGCTTTCTTTTTCTTTCTTTTTTTATTGATTTGGTTTTCAAGAACCGAGTCAAAAGTTGAAATATTTGATTCCTTTGGGTTTCCCTTTAGGAGCCGTTCAAAATGCTTTTCAAAAGTCAATGCCATAAGTCTGGGCTACGGTCCTATTTTCTGCTTGCCTCCAAACAAGTCATTTCTGATGGCGTGGCCTTTTGTAAGGCACTCGGCCTCGATCTCTGCGATGTTTGAATCGATGACAGTGAACGTTGGCCAGAGGTTCCAATCAGTTCTCCCTCCCCGATTCAAAGGCCACTTCGCAATTAGTAAGGGCAAAATTCTCTGCATTCAGAAAATAGTCGTTGCAATTATCATAACTTGTCATCCTGTCAGATGACTAAATGATTATTCAGTTGCTGAAGTTGGAAAGGAGAGCGAACAAAAAAAAAAAAAAATGAAATCAACTGCGTCCGTACGGAATTCCGTTAATCCACTTCTGGTTTTTATAACTTTGTGGCTGCATACCTTGATCAGCTGTATACCCAGTCTTTATATTGATAGTGAACGAAATAAAATTCTACGAAATCTACCCCCGGGGCTACTCTATTATGAATGTGCGATGACCATCAGGAAAGTAATGTAGGGCTAGCATGCACAGACGTTGCTGGTAATTGTTTTTTCTTCTTATCATGCGAGGGCATTGCTTTATTATATTGCCAACTGTGTTATAAGCATCTTCGGAAGAGGTTGAAAAATCTTGGCGGAATACGTTATACATATATGTATATTTAAGTACAATTGAGGTTGGCTACCTATTCACCATTTCTCGTTCCACTTAGGCTTTAGGCAGACTCTGTTGAAAATATTCCAGTTTATAATACAGCAAAGGAGCACCGAGTACATTCTAATTACGATATGATCGTTGGAAGAAATTAAATTCTTGGCAAATTGATGTCTGTTTTGTAAGAGCAGCAGTGATTAGAGTGTTTCAGTTCTTAAATATAGGTAGGCATACAATAAACATATACGATATTATTGTAGAACAGGGGCAATGTAAATGAGGTTCTTGCCCCCCTATTGGTCATAGAAAAAGTGGCGGGTTGTTTGTAATTAGTTTCAACTACCTACTATATAGGTAAAAGTGCAAGAGCAGACAACCTGTTTGATGTATAGTGTCCAACAATCGTACCTAATTTCTAATGATATAGATTTTATTATCATTTATTGGGAGTTCTACACAATGAAAAAAAAATGTAGATCGTAATTTTTGCAGTTTGAATAGGAAAACTGCAGGAGTTCTAGATTTGTAGCTGAAATCGCTGCAAACGTAGCAAAATACGAGTACGTCGTCTAAGATCGTGAAAAGTACTACAAAGGTGCGGCAAAATGACCGGCTGCATTTGTTTTTCCAATTACATATATGCGTAAGACAAAAGATAGAGACATGCGGTTGGTTTTAAATTAAAATTCATTCTTTAAGGTATTACGTATGAAATTGAATTTCACTCGCATATTGATCATTTTGCCTAGCAAATTCGCGAAGGCGTGAAACTCAATTTTTAAGACTTTGTTAAACAATAGTCATATTTTTCCACTAATTTCTTACATATTCAGCCGGTATGGGATTTACCTGCACGTGCTAACCATGAAGAATGCCACATAAGCAGAATTCCCCCCACCGGTCAAAGTTAAAAAATTGGATTTTACGCCTTCAGAAATGTGTTAGGCAAAATGGTCAACATGAGAGAGTGAAATTATATTCAGTAGCGCATTAAAGTAAGGATATGGAGCTGAAGCCTTCCCTTTAGAACTTGAATTTCATTTAAAAAAAAGCTGAATATAGATTTTCAGTTTTTTTGTTTTTTTTTGGGGGGGGGAATGAATTTATACCTTAGCCCCTCCCTCGAAACATTTCTGAGTACGTCCCTGATTGTATTTCATATGTAACCTTGAAGAATGAATTTTTTTTTAGAAGCAACCGCGTGTCCTTATCTTTTTTCTTATGTTTAGCCGTACCCTGTGTGATAAGAATTACGAGTATGTCTACAATTAATATAATGATTTTCGCAACTGTGATGAAAAAAATTATCATACTGTTTGTTACTTGTATATTAACGGTTTTATAGTTTCCAAAATCTCAAACTTCACTCAAGTGCGTAACAAAAACGATAAAAATATTTCTTTCGTCCCTCAACCTATTCATGCACTAATATTATCATTGCCGAATTGTTATAACAAAAAATAACAGAAATTTAAGTAGGTAGGTAAAATTTTCAATTTTTTGTAAAAAAAAAAAATTGAATACGCTTTCTAGAACTTCTTTTTCTCGTTCACTTTTGCTCCGATTGAAATGAAATTTTTACGCGTTTGTAGTAGAATGATTTCTCCAGGGTGCTCTATTTGTGGAATTTTGATTTCCAAATTTGTTCATGAGATACCTTATGCTGAAATATGCAATTTTTATAGCTCCGTGAAATTTATTAATTTCGAGCAAAATTTCAAAATTCTGTCAAAGCAGCCTATCCTTTGACTACGGAGTAGTGAAAATTTCAAATTAATCGGTGCAATATGGATGATCCAATTGTGTCTCAGAAATAGTTCAATACACTGAAAAAATGAGTCGTTTTTCCTATTTTTTATCAGAAAACAAGGACAATTCAAAAATTGTAGATTTTCTTAGCATTTTTGGTGTTATTCACTATCTGCAATGGTATATTTTACTATAATTGTGGTAATTTCTACTATACCTAAATCTTGAATTGTCCTCATTTTCTCATGAAATCGGGAAAATTGTTTTCTTTGTATGCGAGTTCTAAATTATAAATGTACTTAATTGTCCATAGTTTCCATTGTAGTGGCTGATTTGTATCGGAGTAAAATATTGTCAGGAGTAATATCTCGCTATATACAAGTCTATGGCTTAGGGATTCGTGTAGAAGTAGGATATTTAAAGGTCAAGAGTTTTTCGATATGTATATTGGAGTGGAATGAGACATGAAGAGTGCAGAAGTATAAAAAAACAACTCAAATGTTTTTGTTTTTTTTTTTTCTTATCAAATCTTACGAAATAATGTAGGGGTCGTTTAACTCGAATTGCAGCAAACTTTTTCACTTTGTATCCGCGCATTTCAGATGCAGGGTGAGGATAATGGCTGCTTCAAAATCGTCAAACAAGAAACCATTTTCAGCTTTATGACGTCGTATAAAGGTGGTTAAATTAGCTTATAACGCCTTCCTTCGGATAGTTTTACATTAAAATCAAATTGAGATGCAAATTTCCGTTATCTTGTCACCGACGTGACGTAGCTTAAAGCTTTTCGTTTTACCCGCCTGAAAAGTAAAAATGTCTGGATTCCATTCTAGCAAGCTAACACATTCGAGTGCGGCTTTTCCTCCTATATTGTCATAATATTAGACCCATATACTTCGTCTACAGAGCAAAGGGTTGTAGTGGTCTAATTGTAAAAGAGGTGGCCGGGGCTGCATAAAAATTACATAAAAAGCTATGAAATAAAGTCATTTTGTAAAAGAATTTCAGTAAGGCTCGCCCTCCCCTTTTTGGTTCAAGTAATCGTAACGGAAGGGTTGTATGTTTTGTTTTTCTTGATTCTCGTCTGAATTTCCTTCTTTTTTCTCCAAAAATGCCTACTTCAAGCACTTTGCAAAATCTAACTAGGTACTTTGGTTTTCATATTATGGAGAAAAAAAAAAGATCCATTATTGTTATAATGGGCTTAATTATTATTTATTTTTATTCATTCGTTGCGAAAGAGCGAATATAATTTGCAGCTTATTTTTCGACCAAATAATTCCATTACGCGGATTAATTTTTTAATAACATTTTATTATAAAGTGTTCCCTTCTGTTGATTTCCTTATTCTTTCGCTGGTGAAATCGAAGGAAATAATTTTGATTTTAAAGAAGATTTTGGTTCCAAATTTTTTTTCTCATCACTTTCATCGTTACTTTTTAGATTGATGCGATCGAATTTTAATTACATTTTCGTGTTAGCTGCGGAAATCGTTTGGTGAATTGCTGAATGCAAAACGGATAAGAGCTTCGGTGGTTTTTCACCGTTCGATTATTTGCGAATATTTCGTTGAGTGTAAATGAAAAAAAAGTGAAGCTATAAGTCGAAATGGTATCGTGCGATCAAAGAGGGGAAAAAGTGAGAGGAGCACCAAACCAGAGCTGGCGTTGCTTCTAAATAAATTTTAGTTGACGTTTTTGAAGCGTGATTTTTCAATTTTTTTTTCAGTTTCAATCTTTTGGAAACTGATGTATTTTTTATGTACGGTAGCAATGTCTGGGGTCTGTGTGGCGTAGTGGTAGAGGGCCCAGCCTTGCAATTGGACGGTCCTGGGTTCGAGACTCATCACTTACACAACCTGACCCACCTACCGAGATCTGGCGGGGGACCAACTTGAGTGCTCGACGCATGCCTGAAAAGTCATGCGTCTGAGACTCTCCAATCACCCCCGCCTCATCCCTATCACAAGTTCCACCTCAATCACACACCTACAGTTCCAAACCCCAACCATCCACTCAAGACATGAAAGACCTTTGATGTCATAACACATCTTGAAATAAACCATTTCATTCATTCAATTTCTTATTTATCCACGTGCAATGGCTGTCTTGATAATAACTCAAATTAGTTTTTCAAGTACGTCTTACGCCGCGTCGACACCTGAACATTTTTTTGCCCAAATGCAGAGAATTGTCCGAATTTTCAAAAAAAAAAGAACGAATTAATTCTTAATTTTTTTCTATTAGTTCTTATGGAATCGTTGAAATTTTCGACGAACATTCGCTCTGTTCCCGTGGGCTTTTGAAAAAGTTTGGCGCGTTACATTCGGTTCGGCCGGCCGTCCACACCTGAACATTTTTCGTCAAACATGTTCAGGTGTGGACGCGGCATTACATTTATGTTACCAAAAGTGCGTTCGTTTCACGCTCAACAATTGGAGTCTCTGCCACCTATGTGTATCTTTACATGAGTCATGAACTCGAGTAACTCGAAATTTTGTTCGTAATTAATATTATCTATTTCTCTTAGCGATGTATTTTAGCAGAGTCTCAACGCAGTTGGTTCATTCACAAATCGTCCTGTTTGGTACATACAAAAAGTCATCTTCGGAAACCTTTTTTTTTTTTTGAACGCCTTCTACGCCCTCCCTTCCCCACCTCCCAAAATGCTCTTCAGTATTTTGAAAAGTCACTTTTGATTTAATCTTTCGCGATTTTGGACATCGTTTCATGAGGCAACCGCAATAAATTCGTATTTGAGGCTTTCTCAAGCCGTCGGTTAGGGTCAAAATTAATAAGACGTGTCAACATCGAGTCTTTCGAAAGCGAGCGAGTGCGAGAAAGTTGGGTTAATCTGGGTGTGGAGGTCCGTTTAACCAGATTTTCTTTTGCACGTCGACGGCCGCGTAAAAAGCGAGGCGAAATAAAGTTTTATACCAGCGAATAGTTCAAATTCGTTGACAGGAAAAGATACCCTTGGGATTCTGCCCTTTTTCCCTCGGTTTGCTTCGTGGTATTAAATTGTGACAGGTTGGCTTTTCCGCTTTCTAGCCGCCGCACTGTTGTGTGTGTGTGCAGGAATTGCCTTTTTTCCTCTCCTCTGATCGTTCTCCTTTACTGTGCCTTTTTTTTTCAACTTCCCCCCCCCCACGCGTAAAAACGATAGTAACTCTGACCAAAGGATAAATCAATTGAATTGGTCACTTCCTCTCGCATTTATCCTTTTTTCATTTCGCACAATTTTTTTTCTTCTCTTTTTTTTCTTTTTTCTTTTTTCTTTCTTTTCATACTTCTTTTTTTCCCTCTTGTCGAGTTATACGAAGACTTCAAATGTTACATATTGAATCATTTTTCATTTCCGACGTATTTTTTGCCCCTTCCTTCGGTTTTTTCGTTATTCTCTTTCCCCCCGTCCCATCATCGCTGGCCACCGTTTCAGTTTTTACTTCTTAACTCGTAAATTATCGCAGTTAAAAGGTCCTCTCGGTAATAATACTTTTTCTCGTATTTTACTTCTTATAAAAATTTTCTCGACGAATTCGCCGGCTCGACCCAGATTTGTATGAAAATACTTCTTTCTCGCCGCGTGCCACTCTTCGTCCATTTTCTTCTCGATAGTAACGAGGACGAAGGCAATTAATAATATTTCACCATTGGAAAAATATCTTCGTTTTTTAATTAAAGAAACGGAAGGTAATAAGAACCACGAAGAAAAGTTCAATTTTTTTTTCGCTCCCTTCGCCCGTTCTTGTTCCTCGTAGACCTCGACAGCGAAAACGTGGGAGAATTTTCGAACAGGATTGAGAAAAAATGAAAATGTTTCATTGTTGCGACTATGCTGGAGAACAAGACGGAAATAAAATGAGAAAAGGGAGGAATATTAGTGGTCGAAAGAAGCAAATTATCAGAAAACGTGCGAGAGGAGTTGAAGAATTTGAACGATAGAATTATTCGCACTATAGTAACTGTAAAATACATTGTATCTATAATATTCGCTGGTGATGCGGGGATGGTACCTAATATGATAAAATGATCGGGAAAATACGAATGTATGTAGCGATACAATAAAACAATAAGGTGCATATGTACATTTTTCGTAATTTGTAAGAGATGAAATAATGAATTTTTTATCCCTGACCCTAAAGATAATATTAGTCAGACCTCGAGAAAATAGCTTATAGATTTCATGAAAGTTGACGAAAGCAGATTACTTCCAAAGTAATATGCGTCTAACATTTCTTTTCCTACTTTTTGCAAATTATAAAAAAATGAAAATAACACTTTTTTTGACTCAAAATATGGATATACTCGTATTAATGGAAACGTTCCACCATGTAGACCGAACTATACTAATATCTAGACCCTATATCAGCGAAACTTTCCTGATACAATAATTATTTTAGCTCACCTGCCTCGCATTAAAAGGTGCCAAAATTCAGTATGAATGGGCGTTATACACAATAACCTTATATGAGATACCCATATTTTAAATATATTTTTCTCAAAAATTACTTTTAAATACGTACCACTTGAAGGTGATGATTTACATTTTATTCTATTAACTGAAGTGTTGCAAACTAACTATTCATCGATTTCGAAACGAAAACCTTAGTACTGGGAGTATCAAGAAAATGAGTGTATTTGAAAATTTTAACTGCAAATACCTCAAAAACTGAAAATTCGAACTTGAATCCGTCTGGTTCTAAGGTCCAGAAATATAATTCGATAAATCAGCTTTTACCTATATACTTTCAAATCATTTACGTTGGAGATAGCATTTGTTCAAACTTCATATAAAGTGAATTGTCGAAATGCGAGGCATGTATAGTCGTATAATTGAACTTAAGGTCAACGCTAAAAAAACCATATTATTTTACTCGATTATTCAAAAGACCAGGTGGCGTCATATTCGACTCAACAGAAAAGGAACCTCAAAGAACCGGAGAATGTCGTATATGACGCCACCTGGTCCTTTGAGGAGTGACGCATCCAAATTAAAATGGCGTCGTATACGACACCACCTGGTCTTTCTAGTGTTAGTGCGATGTGTTGTGTTTTATACTTGATAGTTCTAAATCAGTGCATGTAAAGCTTCTTCGTGGTCGTATGTTTTGATTTTAGTTTTTTCTCCTTTTTTCTTTTGGTCATGCATGCGGTGTGTGTATACTCGTATATTGCCCTTCGTTTATGGCCATGTACGTATAGAAATGCGGAAAAAAGCTATCTAATTTATTAAACAAAAAAAAAAAAGCCAAAGAATAGGTAGGCGTTTCGCGATCGAACTATGTGCAATTCGTATTGTACACATTTTCCTCTGTCTCTCTTTTTTTTTTCATTCATTTCCTCGTTTTCCCCCCTTCTATTTATGTAATGTCCTGAACAAGGGGGCAAACTCGTAAAATCACCGCCGAAGTCATAAAAAAAAAAAAAAAGGGTAATCTTAGTCCGTTGGCTGTCTGTCGTTGACAAATGGAGGTGCCATTGTTATCGGAAATATTACGTACATACGGGTCTGCGAACTAATGATGCCTTTATTGGAATATGCCCTGAATTTGGGTGGTGGTTCATCCGCGCATACGGATAAATAACTAGCGACTTTTTCATTCCGTTCGTATTTTATATTTTTGTAGGTACATATAATGTATGATATACCCGACGTTCCGTCGACGCGGTAAAAACAAAAACACCCCCCGGTGGGGAAGGGGGAGCCGAAAGGTAGGTTTGTATGCGGTTTCAATTGTCGTAATTGATTTATACGAACCCTCAGAAACTCGGACGTGTGTTTACACGATGCGATGGTGGATGGCCGTATTGCCATTTATGGCATGTAATGTATTGGCGAAATTGGTTCGTCGAAATACGTTTTTCGAATGCGAAGAAATTTATCGTGGAATGATCGGAATGAGTTTCAATCAAAGTTCTGTTTCATCGTATAGTAAACGAGAAATCGTCCTTTATATCGTAACACCCTTTTGGCCGATTTGAAATATTAAGATAACCGATTGCCAAGTTATATTTCGCATTTATAAAAGCCGAAATGTGGAAATTGCGGATTGACATTTTTGCACCATTTTTATGTGGATTCGCTATTAATATTAATGGAGAGGAATCTCATTTTAAAATCCTAGATTTATTTCGTTTCAAGTTGTCCTTATATAAATAATCAAAATATCTTATATAGATTTTAAAATTCTTGGTAAAGTGTAAGGGTTTTTTAAAATAAATATAGGAACTACGGTATAACCTGACTATAATAGATCCCGTGTAATCTTTTATAAAATAATTGTTCTAGTTCAGGTATATAAGCTTGTTTGACATATATATAATATATTGACCCTGAAGACCTTACCAAGCACAGTTATGAGAAGCTCGCCCAATAAATTTTCAGATACTCAAAAATAATGTCAACAGGCAGCAAGTATATGAGAGTAGCCGCCGAAACAAGAAGAATTTTATAGCTGGTTGCATTAAGCTACAATGCGGCGAAAGTATAAGCTAGAAAATTAAACTATAGGAAAAAGAAAAGGAAAAAGAAAGAGAATGAATGCAATGGGGTTGAACCGCGTACTTCGGTGCATTTTCATGTATACACCCAAAAGGAAAAAGTAATTATCAGCGGAAAATATGGGGCGTTTTAAACGAACGTCTAGTGTGTTTTTTTGTTTTGTTTTTGTGTGGGTTTTTTTTCTTATTTTTTTTACTTTACCCGACATTACACAAACTAATAACAACAGGGGAGTAAAGTCGCTAACGAATTGTACAAAGTTCGTTTTTTCATCATTTTTTTCTTCCTGTTTTTCCCCCCAGCTCTTTTCTTCAAACAGCGACAGTAATTGGATGTCGTTGCATAAAGTATGCGAAACATGATGGTGGTGGTGGTGGTTGTGTAAGCCAAATATGTATAAGTATTAAGAAAAATGCAAAAGTGTGGCTTGGAAATAAGGAAAAAACCGAGGAACGCAGTATGAGAGGTGAAAAAAGTAGAAAGGGTGACACTGTGAAGGAAAATCCTAATAAAAAGACGAGCTAAGTCGTGGCACGTTCCAACAACTACTTCGACACCATTTGGTCGTCTATACTCTCTTAAAAAGGGCCTAGAAACACGCGTTTTTCGCAGTAAGTAAAAAAAAAAAAAAAAGAACCGTAAACCTAGCTGCATTTTCAGACGAAAAGCTGGGCTATTATTTTTAAAGGCCCTGTGTATATAACAAACCGAAGAAAAATGTGGAGGGTTGATGTCGTATAATTCCCTACGGTGTTTAGAAACTATGGCTCGTGCTTTTGGACTGGATTTTCGACGAGCCCTTTTACACCCTTTATATTCCTGGTCTGGCGGAGTATGCGAAACGTCTATGGAGTTCTTTTTTTTGGGTTCGCTATATTTTTTCGGCAAGACATACAGGACACGCTTAAGTTTCACATTTTAACGAAGAAAAGGGAGTGATGTTTCCGAAATATTGATTCACCAGCGGCGAAATGCAATGGGAAGAGGGTGACTTTAATAGTTTTCACTTGTTCTCTACATATCTACAGGGTGTTCTTCAAGTGAAGCGACTTTTCGTAGGGATCATATAACGAATATGGAGTATCGTTTTCCATTATGTTGTTTTTAAAAACATTTGTATGGATTTAAAATCAATTTTTTTGTTGATTATCATGAGGTATCTCAGAGATTTACATAATCGGCCGCTATCTGCGAAAGCTGCCTGTTATTGAGAGCGAAAATACAAATGAGTAAAAAAAAACCTGAACTTTTTCTGTCTCGCTGGCATCCTAATTTTTATAGTTGAACATGAGTAACTAGTTCAATGAAAATTGCTGCTAGTTTGAAATAAAATCACAATATTGAAAAAAATCAGTCGATCCATTTTATACATAAGAAATTTTTCAGAACTTGAGGTAATTTCAAGTAAGAATTTCAACATTCGGTAGAGACAATAAGGCATGAAACAGGAAAAATTTAATTCATTTGACAAAACTATTCTCAGGCAATGTTATCTTCATCTAAGATGGCTGGGTTCTTATACAATCATGCATCAGTCTCTTCCCGTGGCTTATTCAGAGAGGTAGTTCCACATTTTCCAGAATTTGATTTTAGTTCCCTTTGTGAAAAAAATTGCAAATTTTCATTAAAAAAATATAAGTTCTGATGAATGTTATTAGATCTTGAGAGAGACCCAAACCTATGAACATCCTCTAGCTATATCACCGATTTCTTTAAAAACTTGGTGCAGCCCAAGGCCAATAATTGCAATTATTCACTTTTTTGTCTTGAAAATTGAGAAAAAAATTCTTTGTCGCAGAGCACCTTGTATGAAAATATAATTGTATTCGACCCTCTTTTCTAATGCATTTGTCTTGCGTGTATAGGATAGCACAAGTCCGTTTTCAAAGATTTCTAATTCAAATATTGTGTGAGACGATAAGTCTTTTTTTTTCCTTATCTTTTTAGTGAAAGGAAAAGTACAGTTCAGCATGCAGAATAAAAAAAGGGAAATTGGAGACAAAAAACAAAAAATACTCAGACGTAAAACAAATTGCACTTATTTTATGAACAGTTCTATGTTTACGTGTCTTTGATAACAAATTTTTTGCACTTTTTTTTACCCAGTTCCAAGTTTTTTATTACTACCATTACCTTATTTATTTTCGTCCTTTTTTTTTTTTTGGTTTTTCCTTCCATCTTTTATTTCCCTTCTGTGACAAATTCCACTTTTTTCTCCCCCTTTTGCGAGGAAATTTTCATCTTCAGCAATATAATAGTAGTTTTTTTTTGTTCATGTTAAATTTGTATCGTGTTCATTGTTTCTGTACGGAATTTATATTTAGTTTTGTCGCGTCTCTGTTTTTTTTCTTTTCTACTCTATCCGGCTGCTGAATCTTTTCTTAGCTTGAGCGAATTTTCTTATTCAGCTAAATTGCTTAATGAACGATTTGCGAATAGTGGAATGCGATATAATGGCGCGCCACAATGATATGTTGAAAAAGTCGACTAGACAGTTGGCGCTGGCTGGAATACGCCAATATGTGGTTGGAGACGTTTGGTCTGAAATTGACAGTTAAATTCGGAAATGTAGCCAAAATTTTTGTGGAATTTGCGACAACGTGGTTTAAATATGAATACAGGGTGTTCCGCCACGAGTTCATCGCCACGATTCAGCAACACGAGTTATGAATGTGATTCATTGTTCTATCTACAGTTGCTTGGTGGTGAACTCGAGACGGCACACCTTGTATAGAATCAAATTACATACTGAAGAATCACGTTGCGTTGTAAAGCTCTAAAGATTTGTAGAAAGAAGTAGGTTCACGTCCACTTTGCTAAAGGATAGATTTGTAATCTGTGGTGATGGAATATTTTCCAGAATTTTGGTTTGGTTTCAAGAAAAAGGCAAAATCGACATTTTTTCTTCGACATTTTTTCTATCATTTTCTGCTGTAAAAATGAAATATGTAGGTACACCTATCCTCAAGTCACCGTGTAGTATATCTATGAAACCGTTTAAATTAATTCTTTTGGTGTGCTTTCTTGAAAATCTTGATAGTAAGATAATAAATTTTTGTCTTTGCTCACTAATCTTAATAAATCTATTTATTTTTTTTTTTTAGCCTTCTCGTTTTACGAATAAAACTTCATCTGCAGTCTGTCATCATTTTTGACATTAATAAATGGGCGTGTATATTATTACAGCTAAAAGCTGTGGTAATAAATTTTTTTCTACACACATTGAAAACGAGTTTGAGATTTTACCCCGTATATAATTACACCAGATATTATTAAATGGTTGGAGAACGTCTGAGAGTTGTGTTTTTTTCCTTCTTGATAAAAATTATATCGTTACATTTTTTTTTTTTTCATCTCGAGGATTTTGCAGAACAAGTGTAGGCATTATTACTGAACGGCATTTATTGAGTGGAATGCGGTATTATTAACATTCTTCATGGAGAGAAGATCATACTAAGGTGGTTGAGTTGAAATTGAAAGGGGTTCAACTGTGTGTAGGGTGAACCGGGCTTCGGCTCTTGTACGAACATTAAAAGAAGAAATGACGCGAGGCAAGGCAAGTGGTGCACTCAAAAATTTTTCAATGTAGGAGCTGAGTCTTGAATTCATCACCAAAAAAAAAAAAAAAAAAAAAACCAAACAAATTCTTTAAAAAATCCATGTGAAATGAGCGAAAATAGTTTTTATTCAGCCTTGTTATGCTAAAATTTTATGCCTAAGAAGGGCTTGAACCGCCTTAGCTCACCTTTGGTACGCCACTGTGAAAGGGTGAGGAATTTTTGAAATTTTATTCTGTTTTAGCAGTTTGTTACTGTTCATATTTCATTGTCATTGATATAATGCCCCGCCATAGACCACTTGATGAGTGTATTATATTTTCAAAATTTATTTTTGATTTCAGATTTATGCTATTTTGTCAAAAATATGTATCGATGAATCAATCTGGACCTTCAATGGACATTAAAATTGGGTAAGTAATTCTTTTAGTCAAGTATTCTTATTAATAGCTTCTGAAAAGTAACATATTTCAGTACCCAGTTTTGAGGTGACAAAAATGTTATAAGCATTTGCAGCTCATGTGTAACTTTTTACACGTGTTATCTGTACTTCTAATAGAGAGAGTGAATCATACACGTCATCCTTCAAGGATTTTTAATTCGGAGTTTTTAGTATTACTTCGACTTGGTTTGAATAATAATCAGTGTTGGGTATAATATGTAAAGAATGAGTGAATGCAGAAGATCAGCAGTGAGTTGATTAGAAGTAGAAGACATATAAAAGTTGTTGATGAAATTTTTGAAAGATCCTGACGAGAAAAAAATATTGTAGGGTAAAAAGTTTTTTCGACGTGAAGTAATTTAGTTTGCATCGATTGATATAAACGAAGGGTCTTCCTCTTGAAATGAATCGTCTGTTGAAAAATTACCTTTGCATATTACTTCCCTTGTTCAACTAAATCAATATTCACGATTTATATTTTTTCAATCTTTTTATACTCAACGAGTAAGTAGGCTACTTAAGTATCTAATAAATTATAATTGAAAATTGAGATACTTTACTCATTAATTTTTTTAAGAATTGAATTCATCATTGGCACCCTGGTTTTCTCAATATATATACGTATGTATTATAATTCCATCCGCACTCGTGAGGGTATTTATTTGTTGGCTTACCTGAAACAAAAAAAGCACAAATTCGATTAGCTATTATGAAAAATAAATTCTGAAATTTTTTTAATACTGTGTCACTATCGCAACGACTTTGGAATGTCGCATATTATAAGCAAATAAATTAGCAGAAAAATTGCATTTTCAATCAATGAATTTTGCAATAAAACTAAAATTGGCTTTTTTAGATTTTTTTTTTTACCAAGAGTCAGCTATAAACATCTGCTATGCTGTTGAAACTGAATTTTTTCTGATAAGGAAATCGATGAATTGATCGGTGATAAAAACGCCCCTATTAGCCGAGGTGTTGAATTTTATCATATTTTATTATTTTTGTCCCTCATATCAGCGTATTCGTTCTATTCGTTCAGAGAATTCTTTGATTCTGTTATTTGTTTTTAAAAAAAAAGTCAACTGACAGATTATCGACTGATATCAGTATTTTATTGCGAATGGATAAAGACCATCGAGACCACATTGACTGGTTTCTGCATTAAGCCGATGAAAATTACATAAGTCAGCGACGGAGAAAAGGAGCTGAAAACGAGGTACAATGACGCATAATTTGAACACCGACGTTTTGCTCACTACCACCCTCTTTTTTTTTCTTTTTTTTTAAAGTAAAATTAATTTCGCTTAGTTGTCAGCGGAAAATCGATTAGCGAACAAAGGAAAGCTTTCGATGCCGACACTTGTTGCGTATTGTGTCAAAAAAAATTTCTACCTAAATGGACAGGAAGAAAGGAAGTGAGCCTTTTACTCGTTCAAACTTTGCACAGTTTGCACACTTTTTTTCCTCGCCTTTCTTTTGTGGACACTTTGCTTAAAAAGCGATAGCTATTAGACATTTTTTAATTTTACGGCTATAGTAATCAACGAGTAGACTCGAGTCAAGCTGTTTGACATAGGTCCGTATTGACAATCTGGTCAAGTTTAATCTTCGGTGGTCAATGTTTTAATTTCTGAGGATTTTTCTGAGGATTTGAAGGAGATTATTTCAGATTTGATGAAAAAAGTGTCTCAAGCCAGATAAATTAAAATGAATACTCGCCCACTCGGAATAGGTGGAAATTAATTTTCGAAAAGTAAGGTGGCCCGATTGTGGAACAGAAGTTTTGGCTTATCCTTCTAATTTCGAAGTTGACGTAGTGGGTGGAAAAAATTGAATCATAACAAAGATTGTGAACTGAAAAATGAATATAGAAGTAAATCAGTCGTGGGCAAATGTAGACCCTTCACAATCCGTGTTTTTCTTTCAAATCAAAATTTCAGCCGTCCGTGTTTTGCGTCGGCCTTTAAATTTCATATGGCTTTTTCTTTGAAAATATTCGACGGAATTAAATTTGAATTAATCAATTCAGCAGTTAGATTGGCACAACTAATTTTAGAAGTTATTGTACCTCGCGGATGCGTTGGTCTCGTGCTGATATTCAATTCGCTGATCCGTCAACATTTTGGAAATTTTTTCCGAATGAATTTGTATATTAGCACTCAAGGCGAGGGCAAATTTAACAATTTTATCGTGGGACTGTTTTATCCTTTCAGCCCAGAAGCATATTTTTTGGGAGATAGAATTACGTTGCAGATTTAATTATAATGAAATTGAAAATATCTATGAGTAATTTTCTAGTTAGCCATTTCAATAAATTGCATGACCTGGGTGAAGTACTTTTACATTGAATTTTGACAACGTATCTGCATCATTTTTGGCAACTTCCCTGTCGTGTGCGTTGCATTTTCAATGCGGGTAGAATTTTTGCAACTCATGGAAATTTGATTTGGTACCACACATAGTGCAACATACGGTAAAACTTTTAAAAACTGAAGAAAAACTGTGTAAAATTTTTTTGAATCTTCGCGTAAAGATTTTGAAGATACAAAAAATACCTACATGTGGTCATCATTTTTTTCAGTCTAGATGTCATTTTACAACCGCAATTATGTTCAGACAAATAAAAAAAACTTGAATTTTTGGCCTCTACCTGAATTCGAACATGCGACTTGCGGATTACTACAGTGTATGTACTGTTTTTAAAAACACCAAGTCGAACTGCGAGGTCCATTAAGAGAAGTAGAAAAAAAAATAGGATAGCTCTTTCAATCTACCTTGTATATCCAAAGGCTGACAGTCTCGACAGTGAAAAATCCACTCAAAGCCCCAAAAATATGTTGCTGTATTGATATTTTTCTAGTGAAATTCAGAGCACGTTGTCGGTAGAAAAGTGTAGAATTTTTGCCCAATTATCATCGCTGAAAGAAGTTTCTCTCCCCTCTTTGTGTTCTGAACTGAATGGTACCAAACACACGTCATGCATCGTATTTTACGGACACGAGCCTCGGAATGAATGGTCATCGTCGTCCTCGAAAAAGTGCCTGTACGAAAAATTACGTTCAATGAGTTCACGCACCTCCGCACCTCGCGCCTCAAGTCCTGGCTGCTCGTTTTTCCTGCGCCCCCAACCTACCCCCTACCTGCGACCACTTCGTCGTCGAACGGATCGCTTCCTCCCGTTTTCGTCAAAAGCTCGCCGCTAGCCAGGATCCGCTGCCCCACCCCCGCGTCCTTTCACGGCGACCTTTCGAGTCCGTTACTCTCTGAATGGGGGGCTCAGAAATTTAAATTTAAATGTGTGCGGGCGCGCATTCACCAGGCCCGGCAGTGAGGTCGCGGGTATACGCAAATATTATTCGTTGGGCCGGCCGAATTGCGGCTGTGGTCGAAAAAATGTTCGTCGATTCAACCGGAAAAGCTTTCGCTTTCGTGTCTTTTCATTTATCACGAGAGTCGAGAGCGGTCAGCTGCAGTGTACGGTGTGGCGGCAGTTGGCTGGCAAACTGGCTGCCCTCGTGTATTTTCAAAATGGACCAGAGCTGGAGGGTGAGTAAAAGAATAAACGATGAGTACGTGGACGAGGATATTTTTTCGCGCAGATTAGGTGGATGAGGTGGACGGAGAAGGGGCTGCAGCTCTACGGTCGCAGACAATAGGTGCTGGAATGGGGACTGGGGAATTAAAACGATGAAGGTGCGCCGAGGTACGCCAACTGAACATTGTGGAATGAGTTGCATCGAATCGAATGAAAACAGCGCAATGTAACTTGAGTTTTTTGTGGGCTGTATGTACCAACCTGCGTTTCGATTGGTCTTGGATTGGTCTCAATTTAGAAAAATGGACAAGGAGTTACGCTATTTTTTCATTTCGAGATTAGTCGATATAATCATAACATTAGAGCAGGTTGACCTGAAAACTCATACGATTAGAATTTCCCTTATGAACGAAATCGGAATTGGGAGTGTATGGTAGTTCTTCGTTTTATGACTTCAACTAGATTCCAAAAAATAGTATCAATATTGCAAATTCACACATCTGTACTTTCTGATACTTACTTACTTACAGCTATATTTATTTATTTACTACCTATTTATTGTGAGGGGATCTATGAATCAATAGATTTCAATTGAAGTTTACAACGTCGACTAAAAAAGCAAGATGAAATCGAATCCATAAATCAGCTGTCTTCTACATACCCATATTTATCAAAATCACTTCATGAAACCCGCTTCCAAATAAAAAGTTTGTCTATGGTCATAAAAATTCGGTATAGTTGGTAGCAGCTGTAGGTGTAGTGCGGTTGAGATTCAATGGATATCTACATAGTATCTACAGTAACTGCTGGGCTACCTGTTTCGTTGACTAGCTCCATTAATTATTACGAGCACAGCCTACGCGTCGATCCTATAGATATTTCTAAATACTACAAATTAAAGCAAACAAAAGTTGAAACGATTTTCAACAAGGAGCTCAGCCGAAAAAAATGGACATATGTGTAGAGCCGTACAAACAAGTCGGCGGAAAATTGGTTTAATTTGCATTCGTGCATTTCAGGTGTATGTACATATATGTATGTATAGTATCGAATCCACGACGCCGGTTAAACGACGACAAAATTTATAGCATTTTTTCATTCACAATGCACCTGGCTAGTTCTATTTAACAAAATCTGATTTTCGTTTTTCTTTAATTCATTTTTTGCTTTTTTGGACACACGCCGAAAAAATAATTTGATTCCGATTTCGTATAATATACCGACCAAATACTTGGCACGACTGTATGTACAGAATTTGGCTGCACCTTGAAATTCGTTCTCGACAGTGTCGGTTCTACGTGTATACGCCAGACAAGATGGATGCGAGTCAACTTGTCTCAAAAGTCGTGTACCCGTACACACGTGCACCTATCTGCTTCGAAAAATTTAGCCAAGTATATAGAGTCGAGCACAGTTCAGACCCGTATATGAAAGTGCGGACCATCGGCTAGGCTGCCCACAAATTGTCTCTCACCCCTGAAGAAGGTTGTACTCGTACGTAACACCTTTTCGATGTTTTCATTACCGCGGCTGCGACTCACCGGTGTACCCGCTTAACGGAGAATATTAATGAACGAAGTGACACTCGCTCGCCACCCTCCAACCCTCCCTTCTGCTTTGCACTTACTATATTCGAGTATGGGTACGCTATAGGTAGCGAGGTGAAAAACAATAAAGTATAGATACTACATGAGAGGCATTTACAATTCGCCACGGTAAAGTCATTAGACATCTGCGAAAGGGGCACACGATCTTCCTATAATGCTGCGGCGAAAGATACTACGTTTCAAGCAAGAAACGTGGTAGGGTTGCTTTTGCGTAATAAAAACTGACACCGAATAGTACGTACGTATATATTTGGTATGAGGGACGGTAATTCCCAGTTGTGACCGGTTTTAGCATACCAGACTTGAAGTTGGTAAATTTTGTTTAAGATTTCCGCCCAGAATGATGAAGGAACATGTAGAGGAAGGCAGGGTAAAAGAAACCAACTTGATTACTTTTTATAAAATTATTATTTATAACTCAACTGGTAACACTGCAAGATGGTAGCAAATGCATCATTTTTCGAAAGAAAAAAAGTGTTCATTTCATAAGATTTTTTGTGCGAAATTAAAATGATTGTTTTGATAGCATAATTATGTTTCATCGAAATGAGAAACTTCAGTTCAATGTCATTTCGCACCTAACTGAGATAGATACGTTCCGCAAGTCTTATTCTGAAGGAAAATTTTGTCATATATTTTTGAATATGTAAAAATGTTCTGGTGCGCTTCTAGTTTTGGAACAGTTTTATAAAAATCCTGAAAACATAAATTCTCGGGCAAAATATAGGAACCAACGATAATTGATGTAAAATTTTACATTTTTTGGAATCGAACTCAGAATTTTCACCGAACTTGAAAAAAAGTAACTTTTGTACCATTGAAGTGTAATAACTGGTATTAGATTTTTGAAGTGAAGTCCCTCCTGATCATTTTAAAACCAATCGGAGCAATGAAAGTGTTGAAAGTTTGAAAAACGAAAAATCAATTAATGCTGTTAAGCAGCACTCATCTTATGTTCAACATAGATTCTAAAAATTTCATCTCATCTAAAGAAGTTTTTCTGTTATTCTGGAAAGGAAGTCAGTCTGTATCTTCTGAGACTAAATGCATGAGCAAGTTATCAGGGCTTGAAAGAGAAATACTCGTATTTCCCGATGGGCAAAAAATGAGAAAATGATCCGGAAAATGAGAATTTTATCCGTTTTCAGTCCGTTTCTATTTTCGACCGTCGGATCTAAAAATTTGTCTATATTTTTGTTATCTTGATTATTTTTCCAAATCCGTTTGTAAAACGGATTTCCTGATTATAATCAGTGATAATTTTTGGGCAATTTTTCTAAATCCGTTTGTAAAACGGTTTCACGGATCATAACCCGGACCAACAAATATGATCAAACATTATAATCCAGAAACGGATTATAACCCGGAATAAAACGGATCCGATTTCAAAATATTTTGCCCATAGGATGCTTCATGTTTATAAGATCGAAAAATCAAAATTTTTATGAAAATAGCTCAGTTTTAATAATTATTGGTGAGTTGAAAAATTTTCTATTTTATTTTGAAAGAGAAAGTCACGACGAAAGGCCTGGTTCAGAGTCCCACGAGGCTAATGTATTAATATAAATAAAACATTGGGAGATGAAGAAGATGTTTGAGGAAGAAAATCGTGTATGTTGAATTAATCAGTTAATTCATTATAAACTCATTCCTATTTCTGATGGGTGGCTCGATTTTAAAAATCTCGAAATTTCTGGCGGTTGCTGGTTATCAATTCCGATAGGCGTTGTTTTTATTTCCTTGTGGCTGTCTCTTCTGTGATGTCGTGGCCAAAGGGGTTACAGTCAAATAATTTCTTATAAATAAAAAATTAGCCTTCTTTATTTTTTACCTCGTTATGTTTTCTAATTTCTTGTTTTCATGCCCGTCTTGATGATGCCCATTAAAATGACAAAGAAAATTCTTATAATGTTGAACAACGGTGAACTGTCTCGAGCAGTGAAAAAGTTGCCTCAGTTTCCTCAAGTTCGACTCGATATTTTCCAACAACCAGAAAATAATTTCGTTTAATACGCGTGGCGTGGGATCTGATTTTTTGTGTTTGTCTTGGTTTCCACCGCACTGCTCTTATCGTTCAACTTTTTAAATCTCAATGAAACTTTAACGATGGCCTATGAATTTTTAAAAAACCCTGTTTTGAAACTCGAAAATAAAAATTTCCATAAACTTTTCCAGTAAAATTGTTAATTTTTACTTGGCTAACTCGATGTAGGCTTGAGCACGAGTAGATTTACAGCTTTTTTAAATATTCATTCCTTCTGAACGGAAAAAAATGTGTTATCAAACTGGCAGGTACCGGCATGAAAAATAAGTGTCAAATCTGTTGGGAAAAAATGACGTTCAACGACTACATAGAAAACAGATTGTCGCCAGAGCAATGGTGTTTTTTTTTTTTAATGGGACGCCGCCTCCTTTTTTGATGTGATAATGTTAATTGATTAATGAAGCTCACAGTTGGTATTCCCTGAAAAGTACCAAAGTGAATGCATCTATGCATCTGAGCGCAGTGCACGTGTTTACTGCAAAATATGTATTCTAAATTTAGTTATAAATTGAGTTTCCTAATCTCAAGCTTCCATACACCAAGGCTACGTTACGTCTTCATTATTTTCTTTTAAAAAATGAAGTTTTTTTATTTTTATATTTCTGTAAAGAATTTAAAATTATGAGTTGCATTTAATTATAAATTTTATTAGTTTTTATGCAACTTATGAGCGCTGACCGAGAAGCATTCTTTTCTGACAGTCGAACCTTACTTTTTATAGTACGAGTATATACTGCTCGCTCCGACCCCTTAACTTGCAATTAAAACATAAGGATTTAACTGAATTTTCAAAAACACTGTAAATACGAGTAGTGTCGAAGTTGTTTCAAATTTCTTCAGTCAGTAGAAGTCTCAGGTGTTAACATTTGAAACTTTAGCATCAGTGTTAATGTTTAGTGGATTTTATCACACAGATTATATGCGAGCCATTATTCTATTAGTGTTTCCCTGGCAATAAAATTGAAGAGAAATGACTGACAGACTCGTGTAAAATTATTCGTCAGTTATCATTTATTAAGAAAAAGCTTTTTTTTTTTTTCAATAAGTAGCTTATATTTTTAAATCAAGAATTGGCGTTCCATTCTGAATTACTGTTGCTCAGCGTGCTTTCATGAAGTACCAGCTCACTTTTGGCCCTTGTAGCGTTATACTTACCTAATATTTATACAAACACCAAAATAAGACCCCAAAATGATGCATCATTATAGGGTTAAAATTTTTCAATGAAAATGAATTTCCTGCCCTAAAAGCCAAAAATTAAAATCCAAAAAGAGGTTCTCCTTTGAAATAAGACTTTGCTTGAACTGATCTAAACGAATTTATAAACACGAGACTTGATCCTTTTATATTATGGAGCTTGGTTACTCTTTTCAAGTCTCTCTGTACATATTTATTCGCGGGGCTCGAAGACTTTTACTTTTTCTCTCTTTACTTTTGATGTTTACATTTCCGGCCAACTTGACATGAAAACATCGTAACGTGGCTAACCGTACCCCACCTGGAGACGACGTGAAATGTCGGTAAGCCTAGTTTGGTTGGCGACTAATTAAAAGGTTAACGTAATTATAATGTCAAAAAGTATGGCAGGCATTAAACCGCAGTCCTTCGGAGAATCTAGCCGTCGAGTAGCGCTCGTTTATCGTGCGGCAAAGGATTTCTGTTGGTGAGCCACGAAATTGCTGAAATTCTCATTATGAGGCCATATCTGTTTTGCAATTGGTAGCGTTTTCGTAAGAAAAAGTGGAATAAAATGTGTTACGAGTATATTAATTTGAAAGGGCTGTAGTGAGCACAGACATAGGGAAGAGAGAAGAAAGAGGTAATGAGTGATTTCAGTTTACCTATAGAATTTTAGTCGTCTATCGCCGACCTAAATCCAAAACCTGCCTAGTTTTCAAATGATGAAAATTTATTTTTCCATCGATTTGACTAAAATACATCGGTATTGGTGAATTGCTGTTTTGTTTTGATAATTTGCTTTAAATCACTGCTAGTTCCTCCACTTTGTCATTTTGTTGTACCGAGCCATAAAATTGGGCGCATAATCTCTCTACATACGTATAGCATGCATGTGCGTAGCAATGTTTTTGGGTTATTTCATAAAACTAATGAATTTTCGGTTAGCTGGTTTTATGTCGCTTGTGGTTTGGGTGAATTTGAGCAATTACGTAAACTGATTCATTTTCAGTCTAATAATTTTTAACGCGATGACAGTTTTTTTCGCCATAGGGGTTTCGTTTTACAGTCGATCGTACTTTTTCTTTGTTGAATATTCAAACTCAAATCGATAAAATATTGATAGATATTACACAGCTTTCGTATTTAACATCGAAGTATCGATAGCTTAAAAAACAGTAGTAAGTATCGATATTTTGAGGCGAGACAGATCGATTAATATAAACGGAATGATAAAATAATATTTCTTAACGTAATTATGATTTTAAATTCGATAATTAGAAAAATGCTTATTCCGAAACGTATTATGTTCAGAACTGCTAGATAATCATGGTGGTAATTATATCTAATCCATAAACGTTGACGATAAGAAAACTGTATGTTGAAGATGAAAATGTTATCAGGTTAAATGTTACAGTCTGTAAAGCGTACTGATGCTGTTTGTTTTTACCCTTGAGCTGAATGTGTGAAAATTATTTTTATTCGTTTGTGCGGCGGCTTCCACTTATACAGAGTGTTCTTATATTTTGCGCTGAGCCATTATGTATGCTGGTTTAGCTGATGAGCGCATCAATTGCATGATCTTAAATGTGTTAGATCTCGGCATGTGCAAACTTACCCCAATCTTAGGGTGGCATTGAGCGTCACGTTTTTGACTCTATAGGAGAGAGAGAGAGGAATCATTTTAAAAAGACCAAGCCAAGAACAACTATAGAGCCTCTGAGCACAGTGAACTCATTCTGTATATTTTTTTTTCGCTCCTCAATTTGAGCTAGAAGAGTAAATGTACAATCAAAAGCGTTCACAGCCACCCCTTTTTATACGTTTAATATTTTTCTTATTCTTATACTTCATTGGAGCAGTGCCTAGATGTACGTACAATATATGTATTTATTGGGCGAGAAAAATTATAGTTCATCAAAGGGCTGACGTATTGCGTCGTGTTTTAGTTTCATATTCATTCTATTTCTGTCCACAATATGTTGAGCGATTCAGTGCAATTCATTTTATTTCGTGCGTCTAAAGAACGGCTTCCACTAGAGGAGGTCATCTGTTCTCAAAACCCAGCCCTAAAAATTCGTTCATACCGCGAGTGTTTATCAGTCACATAACTTCTTTGCCTTTCGAATGTCCATTTTTTCATTGTCAGTAATGAAACACGAATTTATGTCAGTTGTCCTATGAAGTCATTTTTTTTCCCTTCTTAAAACTGAAGACCATATTATAGTACGAGTACATTATCGTGATTTGAGAGACAAAAATGAATTAAATGACCGTGATGAATAATATGCCATGTTGTACCTCGACCATTATTATTGTTTATTATTCTTAGTTGATAATTATCTGAGTTGGAATTAATTTTTTTTTCTTCGAATATGTCGTAATGATCGCCGTCATTATATGCGCACATTATGTCTTTGGGGAACTGGGTGCACGAACAACATGTATTTTGTCATCATATTATACTCCGCCTGCGGCATCAATAAAATTGTAGAATGTCTTTCCAAGGACTTCTTAATTGGGAAATATTGTTATATTCGGATCGATTTTCGGTTATAAGCGTTAATGGTGGTGAATATTATTATACTCGTATGTGCTGGGGTAAAATAATTTTCATGTGGCCTCTTATTTTTAGTCAGTCGAAGAAAGGAGCAGCTACAGACAAGATTCCTCTTTGAAATTTGCAGAATGATACTCGTACATTGCCTTTAGTGAAATATTCTCTGTGACAATCATCTACCCAAATGATATTATTTGATACTATCTAGAAGTCAATTAGAGCTATATCTGGCCCAAAATACAGTTTTGGAGGTTGGAAAATGGTAAAATACGCCTACCTTCTGAAGAAAATTTTTTGTTTTGGATTCGTTATTATGAGCAAACTTGAGTGGGAAGGCTTCACTCCAAAAAAATAAGAAGATTTAAAGGTATTTAAAAAAAATCTTATTCATATTTGTGAGACAGAATACCTATAAGGAAGCAAAAACCATGATATTTAAAAATAACTCCTTGCTATTTTTTACTCTCTCACGGGAGGTTAGATATTAATGTTCCACCTCACTTTGACTTTCAATCTTTATCAGTTGAAAAATTCCAACCGTCATTCGATAGTGACTATCATGTCGGATTTCGAGACAGTAAATGAAAGATAAATTTTTGATTCCTATCGATCATTTAAAATTGAATTTGTAGCCAGGCCGAGAAACGAAAAGCTAGAACTTGAGCACGTAATAGGTCTTCTATAGAGACTACTTTTGTATTGAAAATTCCGATGACAATCTTCGAACGAGTTGAAAACCACGCTAAGATAGCTGGGATTTGAAAAATTCAGCAGCAACTTCAAAAAGCAAACTCATTTTGCAAAAGTGAAATTTTCTCGAATTATACAGTAAGTGGAAACTCACGCACACATTTGTACTAACCACTTACAGTTCACGTATAAAAGTTTGAAACAGAAAAAGCAACAAAAAACAAAAAGCAGGGACGTAGGAAAAAGAAAGGTCGTTTGAAGAGTTATCCACAATTGTCATACATGTACTTTACAAATCTCGTTTTGAAAAGTTTCGAACTCGCGCTTCTTTCCCATTTTTAGGGAGTTCTGAAATTCCTAGTTAGTGGTTTTAAATTGAAGTTGTGTTTTTTTGAAAACACACAACTTTTACAAAAGAGCAGGAAAAACGGAAGAGAAGGCAAAGTGAACAGAATTAAAGTTTACGTGGGAAAAAAAGGTGGGGCGAAAGAGGGAAAGAGTAAGAGAAAAATGTTACTTCAAAAGTCTATTCTGTTTCTTTTTCCGTCTCGCTTTTACTCTTTTTTCAGCTCCCTTTTATTATTATCATGTGTTCGTGTACTTTTGACTTCGAAAGCGTTACACAACTCTTCGTTCCCAATGAACAGACCACTCTTATGACATTTTATTAAGGAGCTTCTTCATTACTTTTATTCCACTCTCTCTGCCTCTTTTTCATCCTACATGTCGTCTAAACAGTCACAGTGTAAATTTTTATCATTTTCTCTTTATAAATCATTTTTCCTTTTATATTCGCTGTGTTTTCTTTTTTTTATTGTTCTTCGTCCCTTTTTTTTTACCCTTCTCTTTTTTCGCTTTCAAATCAAATTCCGAAAACATAATTTTCAAATTCCACGCTCCGAGCGAAGGCAATACTTTGATGTGTGGATTTAAAAGTTTTGCTTGTTGTTATTGTCACTCACAATTCTGTAGTGGCTTGGGCCAGCTCCCAGCTGCAAACGTTGATAGGTCAGAACTCAACGACACTGAGGAATATGAATGAACTTATATTTTATTGCAAGTTAACAGCGAAAATATGACGTATGGCGCGTGGAAAATACGAGTAATTAAAAAGAATAAACAATTAAAATAAATACGAAAGTAGAAAAAGTTAGTGGGCAAGTGACTGCGATATTTTTTTGACAATTGATTGAATGAATGGAATGATGTCTTGTGATTAGAAAGTGAAAGAGATGGAAATGTGTTGGACGTTTGAGTTGTGTGAGGTGTACGTGAGATGCGTGAGTGTTCAACTTACTTCTATACATCCGTATGTGGGTAGTTTGCAGAAAAACTGAAAACAACAATTTCAAATAAGTATTCAGTTTTTCTGAGAATTACCCATCCAAACTCACCCCAACCCCTTGAAACTAGTTGTTTTTTCATTCTTAATTATTTTCGTCTTCAACTTACTCATTTTCGTATCTGTATATTCTCGAGTGATACCCATGGGCAGCTACGCAGTTGTGATGGTACATAGAATGGAGTTAATAATTGCGGAATATTTAAGCTGTTGTTGCGCATATACTATAGGGCACGTTGGTTTTCTGTGTTACAAAACGACTGTCCGAAAAGTTGAACATTTTTAGTGGCAAAAACAAAATTGTCTCATCTTTATTGGGCTGCATTAGGAAAGCGCACAATGTAGGCATTTTTGTCGAATTTATTTATCAAGGAAAGCGCACCAAATGAGAGAGAGAAAAAGATAAGGAAAGCGCACAAAAATCAACACGCTCATTCACGCCTAAAATTACAAGATAATTGCTCCTATCCGCCTGAGTTATAGGCTGAGAGGCCATCCGTGAACCTTCGTACGACTAATGGACCCAAAAGTTTCCACAAGCATTTAAAACAGGAACCATACTCAGCAAAACCAAACATTCATATGATAATGGAAATTTTGCAAAAATTTCAATCGAAAATTTATTTGAAATTGAATCAATCCATGCCGAAACGTAAAACAAAAGCTGATGAGAACCTCCGAGCCATTATGGCAGCTGCAGAGAAAAAAAAAAGAAAGATGTTATTTTATATTTGAAGGATATCAGATTTAAATGCCAACCTGTAACTTTTTACTCGTATGTAACTTAGTAATTAATTCAAATATTTCAATTTAACAAAATTATTTTCAACTTTACTATGATTCCTTGACACTCTAAAATCATTCGTTTTGCCTTTGACCATAAATTTAGAACATTTAGATTAAACCATTTAATAAATGAACTGTGCGCTTTCCTTGACAAATTTTTAGTATTTTCTTGTGCGCATTCCTTTTGTTTTTTTGTGCGCTTTCCTTTTAAAATTTACCCCAATGTGCGCTTTATCCTTGTTCTGAGCTTTATTGAAGTTTTTGAATCACATTAAGCTGCTTTCTTATAATTTCGTTGAATTTTTTATTTATTTCTCGTTTTGCTTACCGAACTTGAACTCTTATGTTCGCCTCGCTGCCTTATTCACTTGTGCTCGTGCACGCATCTTTTAGGCGAAAATTTTGTAAGAAGTGCAGACCGTTTAAACGATGTGACATTTCTCACTTTTTATCACGACGACACGTTCGGTCGCGGTCGCTCACTATAGTCACCCCAGTCCCCACAATGCTGAAAAATGAATTGTGCGGCCAGCTACATCTCGGCACTTTTTTTTTTGGACCGGCGTTAGCCGAGCTTGGCTTGAGAGCGTGGGTCCGTCCGTCGCTTTGTACGCGTTAAATTTAAAACCGTCCAACTTCATTATCTTCTGGCTGCGCAAACAAAAAGGGCAGTTTGGAGCGACATTTTCGTAATATAAAATGACGCGGATGATGATTCATCTTCAAGTAAGAAGAATGAAAAGTATCAACTGTGCGGCAGCAGCAGCAACAGCAATAGAAATGCTCGTAGCACTTTTCGGCTCATTTCTTTAGGGCGTTTTCGCGGCGGCGGCCCTTTTTTCTAACGTTTTTTTTTTCTTCCTCGTCGACCTTTTCTCCTATTCTTCCTATATTTTCGTGCCTTCTGTAAGTCGTGCCATAATTCAGAGCTTTTGGATGTGCGAAGTACGCGTCGTTTAGTTTGGCGCCACGGATTCTTTTACGCAGACAATGAAATTGCAGCAGTTAGCAGTCGATGCTGAATGATTGGAGTGCTGGAGGAGGGTCAGATAGTAGACGTTTAATGTCAGCGGACGAAAAAAAACAACAAATCTGTTTTATTGAGCATTGTGTGGCGAGAGAGCATTGATTTCGGAAAGAGCTAAAGCTTTTTTATATTGGGGTGGACACGGAGGAGTAAAAGAAACTTAACAAATTTTGAAGAACGAGCGTCTCGTCGTGAATTCTAAAATGCCTTAGCTAGCCCGCATTTTTAAATTCGTGTTTCGTGACTTTTCGTAATGTCTCGTCGCGTTTACTTTGTCGTAGAGTTAGCATTCAGTTAAAAGTTGCGAATCGAAGAATGAGGTAGCGCAGAAAGCTGAATGAAAGTTTCTGTAACTTCTAGCTGTAGTTGGTGGATTTCGTGTTCATTATATTTTCAGGCAGGAGGAAGGGAAATCTGCCAGTGTGTAATAGAAATTTGCAAATTCTACAGACTTGAATTTGACTTTCTCATTGATGTGCAAAAAGGTTGCCACTTAGAATTTCTTGAACTTAATTCTATCGAAATTGATCGATTTTGAGTTGAACTATTAGCTCAGTTTCATGGTTAAATAGTGCGAGTACGTCTTCGAAGCGAAAAATGTTAATGGCAAATGTTCGATGATGAAAAAGTACCTACATATTCATGACTACATTATTATGATTGGAATAGTTTCACAGATATTTTTCGTCATCGGGTTTTATACATGTAATTCCATGAGTAGAAAAATGCAGATTGTGAAAACTTGAATCAAATCCGGGGGTTTCATTTTTATCGATTTAAATTCTGCAGAATATTGAAGATGAATTCTTTTGTACTGGACGTTCCTGTTTCAAACATAATGGCCTTAAATTTGTCCCACCATAACATAATGTCCCATTTTTTCGTATTTGATGACGTCATCATACCCAATTATTACATAGTAAACACTGATGATGACGTCATTATATCCAGATAGAACATAGGAACCGCAGATGGTGACGTCATCATACCTAGATACAACATCTTGTCCTTCCTTGATGACGTCACAGATGATGACGTCACACAGTTAAAAAGCGGTTGATGACGTCATCATACACTCTTTGAAGATGAATTGAAGAAGAATGATGACGTCATTATATCCAGATAGAACATAGGAACCTCAGATGGTGACGTCATCATACCTAGATACAACATTTTGCCCTTCCTTGATGACGTCATCAAAAGATGACGTCATCAACCGCTTTTTAACTGTGTGACGTCATCATCTGTGACGTCATCAAGGAAGGGCAAAATGTTGTATCTAGGTATGATGACGTCACCATCTGCGGTTCCTATGTTGAAAAGTGGTTGATGACGTCATCATACACTCTTTGAAGATGAATTGAAGAAGAATTTTGTAGATGAATTCTTTTGTACTGGGTGTTCCTGTTTCAAACATAATGTCCCACCATAACATAATGTCCCATTTTGTTTGTACTTGATGACGTCATCATACCCAATTATTACATAGTAAACACAGATGATGACGTCATTATATCCAGATAGAACATAGGAACCGCAGATGGTGACGTCATCATACCTAGATACAACATCTTGTCCTTCCTTGATGACGTCACAGATGATGACGTCACACAGTTAAAAAGCGGTTGATGACGTCATCATACACTCTTTGAAGATGAATTGAAGAAGAATGATGACGTCATTATATCCAGATAGAACGTAGTAACCTCAGATGGTGACGTCATCATACATATATATAACATTCTGTCATTCTTTGATGACGTCACAGATGATGACGTCATAGAGTTAAAACAGTTATTGAAGATGAATTGTTTTGTTTTTATAAGAAACATTTTTGGATACTTTTTATAATCTCCTGTTGTAAAAGAGAATTCATCTTTCGCCTTCACGAAACTTCAGTGAAGGCTGCAGCTATTATTCATTCATCATTCATTTCATGACTACAAGGTTTGGAAAAACGACTGAAGCGAAGTATTTTAATCTCAAAAATGGATCGAAGTGTCTGACTTCTCCTTAAAGAATTCATTATAATACAGTGACTTTCTATCATTAGTTAGGATGACGTCAGAGTATAAAAGATTGGGTACAAATTTTGCACTTGGATAACATGAAGTTGGTCGTGAAAATTGAACTCTGAAAAATGATTTTTTTTTTTTTGGATTGCCTAGTTTCCCTTCACCAAAGAATTACCTATCCTATAGACATACTGGAATACATATATTTTAATTCAGTATTAGCAATCACTCTTTGTAAGCAATTTTATGTTTCAGTATCAGCGGATTTGGAAAGATAAAGGTATTTAATACTATACATTATTATAGTGAATCAATTTTTTCTCCAACTGATTAGATTGAGGTGGCTAAAATCATGAAATTGATTAAAAAATCGTTGAATATATAAGTTGGCATTGTAAATCTATAAATAATAATTTAAAATTCATTTTCAGTATATTTTCTTATCGCGTACATGATGGCGCCGTTTTTGTTTTTGATGAATTATTTGAAAATCCGAATCTACTATAAATTAATCTGCCGGCTAAAATTGATTTTGGCGTGTGTAGGTGTTTCAAGATTTTCTTTCTTCCGCTTTTTTAGTTGTTAAATGGTATTGCTGTCGGCGTTTCAGGGTGATAAATAATTGTGGAAGGGGCAAAAATATTGAAAATTTGAGATTGTCATTTTAGAACATGTTTCTTTTTGAATGCAGATTTTGCTAACTGTGAAAGGATCTTATATAGTTGCATAAACTTTGGTGAGTGAGAACTGAGAACCAATAGCTGATGCTGGCACTTATACGATTTTTTAGCTGTCGCTTCTCCTTCCCCTCCATGTCAGTATTTTCAAATCATTCTAAAGCAGTGAGATATTTATATGGGCCTGGCTTTGTGGCCCGTATAAAAGCTGATGAAATGAAACCTGCTGTTCATCTGCTACAGAATAAACCACTATATTACCACCATAATTCGTCGCTCTCTGAGCAGTTTCTACTTATCTAGAAAAAAGTTTACCGTGTCTTTATGACGAGTTTTCGTAGCTAAAAAAAAAAAAAGCTCATGATGAACTCTCTTTCACGAACGAATACCCATATACCCTGCTCTCCAGCCTCTCAGCCGAAAAATTTATTGGCCTCTTTAGCCGACCATCAGAAAATTTTCTATTTACATCGCGAGTTTGCTATTAAAGGCAGCCACCTTTTTTCAACCTTTTCGGCACTTCCTAATTTAAAGTAGAATATACATATATAGACGCTTTAAAATATGCGTGTATATTTACCGATGAGAAATTAAATTCGCCGACGGTTTTGCTCGAATCCCTTCGGCCTTCATGTATCCCCGTGCGAATAATTCGAAAATTTGGGCTAAAATTAATGGGTTTTGGACTTGGCGCCACATTAAGGGCAGTTTATAAAATATTCGTGCGCTCATTACACTCGGTTACGGGTCAAAAATATCGGAAAATTAAGCGTTTGTTCGCACCTTCGTCGGCCGCGATTCTATGGACTATGGAAAACAAACAAAAAATAAAAATAGGACGAGCCTTTTGGTTAATGGTATTAAGGAATTAGGTCCGTCTACAAGAGCAACGTGTGAAAAAGCGGAAAGAGATTAGGGCTGCTGCGATCTCACGTTGAGTTATTCTGTTTGGCTTTGCTGAAGTTGTGAAATTTATTGCCCACTGCAGTTCGATGCATTATATTTAGGCTCAAATGCACGTTCAGCATTTCGCAATCGAGTTTTCGACAATTTTTTTCAACATGCGAGATTTATTCCGAAATTACCTACGTATATTTTGTTTCTTCACTCCTGGCAACACTGATCACAGCTGCGTATAGAACCAGCGGAAGAATGTGAAAATAGGTTTATCTCAGTGCCTCATACAAATTATAAGATAATTGTAACAGTATTTCGTGAGCTACCTACTTCTATTTTAATGTGGCTGACACCCCCCTCAGGGGCTGCCTAATTTTCAAATTTGGGAAATAATCAAATTTTTAAATTAGGAAATTGTCAGCAGCCGCACTTTCTCACCAATACATATAGCTAACGATCAATGCTCAATGATAGATGACAGTACATTTTTTTCCTATGCTGCATACAAACGTCATTGAATTTTGTGGCTATCGACTACTTCATGATCTGAAAATTTAATTATTGCCCAAATTTGAAAATTTGGGAGTCCCGGGGGAGCGGGAGGGAGTCATCAGCTATGCTGAAATGAGTGAGTGTAGCTCACGAAACACTGTACCAATGATCTTGAGTTTGTTATGGGATTAGTTTTTACTATATTTTTTATTGGGAAACAAGGACAATTCAATATATTCTTGGTATTTGTAGTACTTGCTACCTTCTTAGATGATAATATTATGTTTTACTATTTTTGCGTTAATTTTTACTACAAATCTCAAATCGTGCCAGTTTTCTCATAAAAATAGTGAAAATTACTACCACAATTCTTTTCAGCGTAAAAGCATTTCTTAACCTTGGAAAATCTCTCTTGAAAATCATTATGACATGACTTTTGACCTATCTGTCCTCCCTGGCATGCTAGAATTAAACTGGATTTTTCATTTCCTATTGCTGACATTCATTGTAGGAAACTGAGGACGTTAAATTTGAAATATCCATCTGAGGTGTGTGTATTTTATTTACTTATATTTCCCGAACATCAATAATTTAGAGATTTTCCGATGAAACCAATTTATTGAATTGGCGAAAAAGGATAACAAAATACCAGCGCGAACGAAACAAAAGGCTTTTACGTATTGGTTTTACTCGTTTACCGTTCGTCGGACCTTACGAAAGACTTTTATAAAGAATGAGATTGAAAAAAAAAAAAAAAAAAGGAAAAAGCTATCCTCTATATATAATATGTTTTTTTGTAAAGCCAAGTAAAGTAGCATCCATTGTGTGTAGTTACATGTTGTTTCTGCACACGTAAACTACCCAAATGGATTTCAATAATCCGATTTAACGAGTTCGTAAATCTTTGCGGCAAGGGTGGCTCGCTGCGAGTTTTTGCGATGAAAAATTGCCAAAGTAAAGGAAATACTGGATTCAAAAATAAAAACAGGTGTAAATAGGCGGGGAAGGCGTTGGTGAATGTTGAAGCAGCTGGTAAATTGTAGTGCGGGGTTGGAAAGTTGAAACGACGAGAAAGTCAGATACCTATATACTATAATGCAGCCGTGGACCGAAGGGAAATGAGTATAAAATTCAAACGAAATCAAAAAAAAAAAAAAAAAAAAGTCGAAAAAAAGAGCAAGGAAGGAAAAATCGGATGAAAAGATTTTTCACCTTTATTTAGCCTATCGCCGAACTCACGCAGCAAAAGTATTTGTTTTCTTTGCCGCCTTTATCCCCGTCCGCGTGTGCTTTTCTCCCTCGATGGAGCATTCTGCGATAAATCGATTGAAAAACTTTTAATTTCGTAAATTAATTTTTGCCTTTTTTTTTTCCTGCCCCGCAATGTTCCCTTCAAAAGTGGAAAAATTCACCGAATCACTTTTCGAGAGTTGGGCCGCGCAATCGTTTAGAAAAGTTTTTCGGAAAAGGGGAAAAAGTTTTTTTTTTGATTTCTGTTGAAATCTCGAGACCGTTGGTGTATGTATATATATATATATGTATGTGGTGCCTCGTTAATACGTGTAAAGGATGTAAGGCCTACTTGGGTGTAGACTGGGTAGACAGTAGAACACGAATATACGCGTATAGTACTTTTTATTGCTGCCATGCGCTGGAAAATCAGTCGCTGAAGGCTGTCGGTCCAGTTATTGATAACGAAATTTATTCTGTACATAATATAAATACGTAGTAGATTGCATTTGAAATTTTTATAAATGTGATGTGATAGAATAAATTTAGTTTTAGAGCTGATGATTATATGCCTTTGATAGAGAAATTGTGAGCATTTTGCAAAAAAAAAAATCTTCCGAATCGGAATTGTAAATTGATGTCTGAGATATCGTCGGTGGCCTGCTAAATACCTCCTATGTATTGAAAATTTTGGAAATGATGTGTTTTGGTTCGTCGAATAATTTCTCTGCTCAAGAAGAAGGCAATGAGCCCAGACGCATAATTTTCTAAATTTCCCTAGCGTTCTGCAGTTTTTATTTATGTGTTTTTCCCAATTTATCTGCTACTTAAAGAGGTAATTGAATACGATTTTAGAGAAAATCTTGGGTGAATGGTTTTTTTCCCCTGCTGTTTGTCGTACGTATTGGCGCATCTAAAAAGATGGATTTCCTCCCGTTTTTAGCCAGATTTTAATTTCTTCCAACGCTCTTTATCATTAAAGCGCGAATATCTGTACGTTTGCCTTTATATAAGCCGGTATTACAGCTTTCGTCTTATGAAAAAGTTTCGCTCATCTACTTCCATTTACACTTTCGAGTATAGCGTGTACCGCGTGTATAGGCTTTTACACAGGGGGGTAGGGTCGTGTACTCTCTTGTATATCGTTTATCACCTGCCACGAAGTTGCGAAAATTTTCATTTAGAGAGAAGAATCGAAAAGGAGTCAACATACGAAAATACCGGTACTGTGCTGAGCCAGATATGAGGGGAGTGCTGTTTGGGAATGTGTGTTTCTTCAGCTTTGAAATAATGTTTTCATGTAAGTGGAATTATTTTTTTTAATGGAGTTTTGCTATTTTGACAGATGAGCCAGCTGTTTGGGATGCAAAAATGTATCTCTACTATTCTCCAGTCGCTAAATAATTGAATCGTTTCTAAGCTCTGCTGAAGTTAAATGTGAAGAAAATGCAATAGAAATACGATTTTTTTTTTTGGTTTACTATAGAGCTGAGTACATGTACTGTATAGCTTCTGAAGCAGTACGACTTTGCTCATTCATTTTTCTATTTGGAAAGGATTTCAGCTTTATGAAGAAACAGAAAGTTTGATTCTAAAATGAAAAAAGCTGCAAAATTTTATTTTCATTACAATAATCTTGAGGGAATTAAATAGGTATATGCTTACTTCAAGATAATTTTTTTCTCGAACTAACAAAAGATTCTCACGTATTTATTCAGTCACCTCTCTATTTACAACGAGTCAATGCCAATTAAAATGAGCTCGTCTGTTTGTTTTTATACGCTTTTAAATATGCCTAATTTTTTTTCGAAGACATAACTACCTCATCGCTGAGCAACTTGTCACTTTTGTTCTTATCAGTGGAATGTTAGATGCTCAAGAAAACGATCACATTTGAAGGGTTTATTTCAAAAACAACCTTATTCATGATAGCATGAGCTTCATATGAGCATGAATAAGAACTCATTTTGGGACAAATTTGTAAGATTCAAGGACTTCGGATTTCATCATAACCCAATGGCCTTCTAATTTAATCCATTTTCACACTTATTCATTTCATCAATTTTTACTATCAGGCATTAGGAGCATTATCAGAGCTATAATATATTCATGTTATCTTCTTTTTAGTCGTTTGTGTTTAAAATTGAATGTGAATGTTTAAAAATATGAAAGAGCATTCTTAAAATCGTTTCTTTTTTGAAAGTGAATTTGGAAAAGTATTATACCTACCCAAATTTTATTCTCATTCTTGAAAATCCTGAATACTTTTTTTTTATTTCAGTTCTTGATGGCTCAATCGTCCTTCACATCTCGATGAAATATTCAATTCCCCTGATGAAAATTTTTTCAGTTCAGAAGTGAATTTGTTTTTTTTTTTTAATTTTTGAATTTCTTTATTCTTCTATTGTAATTTTTTTAGTTTTCGGCTGGTTTTTCTTTCACAATCTTTCACGATTTTTGCACTTTTCGTTACTACCGCCTTTTCATTCAGTTGGTAAACCTATTCAGCAGACTTATTTACGTTTTTACAATCTTTCAAACCTCGAGGTGTTTCCAGAGACTTTCTCTCCGCTTTTCTCTTCAACCTTCAAAAGTTGAATAAAAATGGCCCCCTTCGGATGATCGTTGTTTTTGTTTGATGACTAATTGAGAGAAGGGACAGTAGCCTATTATAACCCTATTCGTATTGTATGTATAATGTGTTCCAAAACTTTTAATAACAACAGGATATAATAAGACTTGGCACGGAATTCTATCTTGGAAAGAATATCTTGGAAGGGGAAACGCCGAAAGAAATAGCCTTTTTATTTTATTTTTTTTTACCTGTTCGTCTGTGATAAAAACTAGATTGGCGACTGACACGTATTGTGAAGGAAAAAGGTGAGCCAAAAAAAAAAAAATCAAATCCACCAGATTCGAAAACCAGTTTCGAAAATTGTCGGTTCACCTGCGCTCTTCGACGATTTGAAATAATGTTTCCACGAAAATGAAATCGTCTTCGTATAGCTACTGACGCCAAGTTCCATCGAGTATTCGAGTTATAAACTACAGGTTTATTTTATTCAGTGTAGGTAGCTGTAATTTTATAGAAAAATCACCGCGAGCAGCTCGCTCTGGCTCGAAATGCTCGAATCGTATGGTACCTTTGTTTCCACTTATACTTGTGTGTCCTTGCGGTGTGATTCAATTTCTTTGCGAAGTGACATTTCATATCTCACATTACTGTTTATGCAGGATACGTAGAGTTCGGATTAAGGCTTGCTTCAGCTAAACCTTGTTCGGAAAGCTTAGACGGACATCCATAAGCTTCAGACTTCGCCGGTTCTAAATCTTGGTCGGCTTTATAAATTCGATTTTATTTTTTATTTTGGTATTTCGTATTTTATTTGGTATACGTAGCCGTTTCGAAAGTATTTTCATATTTTTTATTGGAATACTGTCCGCATTTAAATGTCTGTCTGGTTTTGAGCGCAAAACGGGACAACTATGATGATTTGCCTGAATCGTATGATGTTTTATACTATTTTATTGAAGCGATAATTTTCGATTTTAGTACATTCACATGATAACCCTGGTGTCCCTACATTTGCCGATTCCTGCCATTACCGCTACTACTGAGCTTACAAACACCAGTTTCGGATACACATTCAACTAACATAAACCTTCACTACATTTTTTCCAATTTTTTGTTCTACTAATAATCAAAAATTAAACTGATAGATGCGTTCACTTGAAAATCATCATAACAGCGACGGATGCTCTGTACATTTATTTTTAAAAAGTCTTGAATTTTTGAAGGCAATGGAATCATTTTCATATGGTAGCTGCTATTTATATGGATGGAATAAACTAAGATGTCCTCAAATCCCACAGCTCCCCAATTAGAATCACTCATCAAATCGACCGGACTCCATAAAACACTTCTCAAGTTGATGAAAGTCGTTGTGATACCTATAGTCATGGTTGTGGAATTTAGAAGAAAAGCTGGTCTTGAGACAATCAAGATCAAAACTCGAGGCGGCCCTAAGAAAGAATATTGAAAAACATGTCAATTATTCGGTTTTAAATCACTCCATTAAAATGAGAAAATCGTAATTTTGTACATATAGGACTAAATTATATGACTCTAAATTTCTTCTAATATAGATAGGTACTTTCATTTTTCTGTTTGTGTTCGAAAATTCTGAAACGATATACGGCCTTTGAAATTACATTTTTTTAAATGTTCGATATTTCTTTTTGGAGTAAATTACATTCCCCGTTCAACTGTGACGTCGTTCAGAATTTTTCATGATTTCCTTAAACCATCCAGCCAATTTCCGCCAGAAAATATGCGACTAAGAAAATTTCAGTGTCGGCTAACCCAGCGATAGAATAGCTTTGCCGCAATCGACGGGAATTATATGACAAAAAAAAAAAAAAAGCTGGAGAGCTTCTTTATTTAACGTCGCCAGCCCTCGTAACAAAAACTAATTAGGATCACTTTTTCAATTTTCTAGCGTATATAAAAAATGCGAGTCAAAAACATCATCGTCGTCTTCGCCGATAAATTAATTTCCCATTTTTGCGCTCGCACCCCTTCTGGTCTTTCATTTTTTCAGCCCCCTCGTTGCCCCAATGCCAAATGATGTCCTGTATACGAATTTTTCACGTCCGTATAATCAAAGGCCGGTGCAGAAAACGGGTGACACAACGGTGTGCGAAGGAACGGAAATCAAAAGATATACTCATCATTCATGCGGTGCATTTTCAGCAGCCCCCACGCCCCCCTCCCCAGGATAGCATTATAGAAAAGTGCAGAGACTAGAAAAATTGAAAAGCTTCGCCCCCTCTTTACCCGCAGATAGCGTGTGTGCGTGGCTGAGCGAATCACAACAGCGCGGAGTTCTTTTAGGCGGCGGGGGACAGGGCTGGGGCACACACAGTTACACGTACTTACGCCTTAATGAAAATTATATTAGGCAATTTCATTTTCTTGGGGGAGGGCAACATTTCGTTCATACGATGCCGGCAACTTTATTAACGTTTGGCTTGACTCGAATAGCAGCATAAAGCCGTAATTTCATAGGCTACTTGAAAAATAAGCGAACCGCGAAAAATTAATCAACGTGTAACCGTAGATAGTGGATGAGGGGGCCGAGAGTGGGGGTGGCATCAGAGTTGAGGTAAAGCTATCTAAAGGGGAGTAAGTAATATCCTATTGTCGGTCGGTGTATTTCATATATATATTTACACCAAGAGAAGTTACGTATATGTCTCCGTGTACGTATACATGTGGGTTTGTGTGCGTGTACGCAGGTGAAGTAAAGGGTAAAATTGAAAAAAAAAAAAAGTCGATGTTGGGTGTAGTACGACTGGTGAGTACCTATATAGCTGTATAATATTTTGTAAAATAAAATTACTACTCTTCGTGACATTTTCGAAAATCCTCGACGACGAGATTAATGCATGGGCGCGCAAATGAAAATACACTTTAGGGAGGAGGGTTTGACTTTTCTTCTTATCCGGCATCTATTCCTCTTTTTCTCCCTCGTACTTTATCGTTTTTATTTGTTTGTATAGTTTTCCTTTTCTTTTTTTTTTCTTTTTTTTTTCTCAATGTGCTGTTTTATTTCAAACCGAAAGTCTACGTCCGCGCAAATAATTAGTTAATTATGGGGCTGTGTTACGAGAACGGAGGGGTAGGTCGACGTACGAGAGAGGAGAGCTTACAACAAAAGTATATAATGTAATGAACGCTTAAATAGTGTGATATACTCGTATAGTTCATTTCCTTGAGCGAACATATTGTATTTCTGCGAACAAGAAAATACGAAAATGTCAACTTTTTTCTACAAACACGAATGCGAAGTGAATTTTGAAATTTTGTTCAAGTTAATCTGAAAATTTAGCTTAAATTTAGGATATCTTTGGGCTTTTGTTTGACATGGAATGATGGCAAAATCTAAAATTTTGCTTCCACATGCTAAAATATTCTCTGTGCTTTTTGAAAAGACATTCCTGTGTAATTTTGTTTTCGTATTTCTTGACAGAGTGAAATTTCTTAGCTATCATCAGTACCCCACAAAGGGTTATCTACGTATGTTGAAAATTACACTGTAGGTACTTTTTTTTTTCTTTAAAGGTAATATATAGGAACGTAATGAAAATTACACGCGAGCAAATTCTTATTAGTGTGTAATTTTTCAAAAATTTTACTTTTTTCACTTACCTAAATAAAATGGTTTGATTTTTGTAACCGCAATACCATCGAACCGTTTTACTTTTGAAGGGTTGAGGAATGAAAAATTACCGAATAACAAATGAAAAACAAACTAGGTAAACAAAAATAACTTGAGAAAAATTCATGAAGAGTTAGATACAATAGCCCACTATGTTTTACTCAGATGTAAAATATGGATAATGATCATCAACGGCCAACTATCAGACTATACTTAGCCCTTGGCCGAGTTTCAGTAAATCTTAGCAGACCTATTTTATTTTTGAAGGTTATCTTTACTGATGAGTAGAATGCTTAATGTTTATAATATTCGAGAAAAATGCTTAATCCTTAACTTTTGACAGATTCTATTGAGGAGATTTAATATTTTTTCAATTGTAGTGAAAAAAAATTTGTTAGAAACGTTGAATGGAAGGAAATTTTATTGGTCATTTAAAATAGGTCTGTACACATTGACAACCATATGCTACTACGAAGCAGAAATTCAATAATTAGAAACGAAGTTATTTCAACTTTTCACTGTGCGGTGCCATAATAAATAATTTTGAAGCAGCCAAACAAAAAGTTGGTATTATCGGCGAGTGACTCGTGTCAGTCTAAAAGTTTTTTTGTTTTTTTTGATATTATGATTGTTCTCGATGTATTGTGTATTGTGCGATGGTTATTTTTCAGTCGACATTGTCTGAAGTTTCGTGTACTCGAGTTTGTTTCTTCGAAAACAAAAAAATGGTAATTGTTTTTAGGGGTGGAAAAGGAAAAAGAAAGGAAGAAATGTTTTAATATTTAATTGGTGTCAGAAAATGAAGTGTATTTTGCGGAGAAAGGGTGGTCTCGTTTACACGAACATTTAACATAGCGAACATAATCGATAATGCAGATTAATTTTTACGAGACGAAGGTATAATATAATAGTGTGTTTGCTCGAACAGTGAAATGTAAAAAAAAAAAAAAGAAGAAGAAACTTGTAAAAAAACTAAAAAGCCAAAAAAAAGAGGAAGAAATGAAAAAAGTAAGAAACGAAGAAAGGAGTAATGAACGATTAAAAATTCAAAAATAATTAACGAATTACGATCGATGAATACTGGCCCATGTTAGGCAAAGCTTTCCTCATTTTTTATTAAAAAGCCTTAAAAGAAAAGTGGGAAAAGTTTTTTTTTTCTTTCGATGCCCGAAATACCGTAAAATACGGTTTCTTCGCGTATTAAAAATGGTGGGAGTGGAGATGTTGGTTTTTAAATCAAAAGTTTTCTGGAAATATGGTGAGCACCGTGTGATTACTGATTAACGATTTAATTTAAACCGGCAAAGTTGTCGCCGCCGAAGAAATACGTGATTTTTCTCGCCGAACCAATTATATGCAGGGCCCTGAAATTAATTTTAAAAGTGTTGAGCGAAATAAAGGAAAGAGGGTTTTCTGGAATCAACAAATAATTTTGTAACATTGGTAGTAGAGTATAGGTAAACATTTAGGCATCAGCGAAATTTGAGGTAGAAGAGTGGGATTATTGAGCTGAGCTTTTTCTACTGTAAGTGGGAAGAAGCAGGGGTTCTCTTACTTCGAAATGCTATTAAAAGATTGTAACTCTTTTCTTCCCCGCGTGCCATGAAGGTTAATAGAGACTTTTTCCAAAGAAAACCGAGAAGACAGAATTTTTAAAAATTCTGAATGAACAGAAATTTCTACTCATAAAGTTGAGAAGTTCACAGTGATAATAAACTACCCGATGGGCAAAAAATGAGAAAATGATCCGGAAAGTGAGAATTTTATCCGTTGTCAGTCCGTTTTTATTTTCGACCATCGGATCTGAAAATTTGCAGTTATTTTTGTCATCTTGATTATTTTTCCAAATCCGTTTGTAAAACGGATTTCCTGATTATAATCAGTGATAATGTTTGGGCAATTTTTCTAAATCCGTTTGTAAAACGGCTTCACGGATTATAACCCGGGCCAACAAATATGATAAAACAGCCTTCACGGAAAATAATCTGGACTCATTTCAGAACAAAACCGACAAGACTGATTACAATCCGTTCGAAATCCGTTTTAGAAGCCGGAAAACAGGAAAATTCCGGGTTATAATCCAGAAACGGATTATAACCCGGAATAAAACGGATCCGTTTTCAAAATATTTTGCCCATAGGGTACATTGAGTAAAATTTCGGCAACAATTTTTACTACCTATTTGTATGAGAAAACTGGAAGCATTCAACATAATATACGTGTATGTTTATGTATACTAGAAATTACCACAAAAATAGTAAAATGTTCCATCTGAGATGGTGAAAAAGACTTCCCACGCTACAATAAATCTTGAATCGTCCCTGTTTTCCCACAAAAAATAGTAAAAATTACTATTCATTTTTTTCGGTGTAAAAACATTCCTAAATATAAGTAAAGTTCAACTGTAATTCGCCCTACCGAACATGATTCTCATTACAAAAATGGAAAAACTATTTTCTGAGTAAGCACCTCTAATAATATTAAATTATCTGCGGGTATTTTTTTTTATTTTTATCATGCATTCATCAAGTTTTGATTTTCTCAGGTGGTGCATAGCGCAAAACAATGGGATAATTTTCAATATCTTTTTAAAAATCAAACGGGAGGCTCCCTTCCCACCGAGGGGAGGATTTCTCCTTTTTTTTTTTCAATTTTTCCATGTGGTGCAAAAATGTTTTAATTGATGCACGTGCAACCTGGCATCCCCCACTTTGCCACCCGCATGCATGCATTGTTTTTTTGTATGAATCACAAAAATACTAGAGTTTCGTAGAAAAAAAATGTTGGTATTTTTTGTAACTATAGAGAACTTGCATACTTCACTGACTCATCAGTTGTATGAAAGAAAAGCTTTGTCTCATCTTGACAATGAGTTAAATAAATTTCCTCTTTATTTTCTCAATAAACAAGCGAAACCGACACCAAAACGGATTGTTCTATTTCATCCTCGTTCGCGGGGATTAAAGATTTGAATTTTTAAATATCGTAAACACGAACAAAATATAAATTCTTCGCCACTTCCTGTTCATTTGTCGTAGTTTGCAAGTAGTTTTCAACGACTTTTATTCTCATTTTCTTCGAAATAATTCTCGTTTCGTAATAATAAACAACACTTTTCAAGAGGTGTAGGTATAATTTTCTGGCATTCTTTTATAAATTCTTTGTACGTTTGAGATTATTAGAGTTTATGTTTTAATCAAGATTCTTAGATTCCATTCAAGACTGAGCTGAAGTTCGTAAAATATGAACTATTATCATCTTTGGAATTTGGTGCACTCAAAATTTAATTACGTTTTGGGAAAATTCGGGATTTAAAAAAATTTAGCCTCATCATTTTCAAATCCCAAGTTTCACTTTGGATCCTGAAAAAAACAATTTAGCTAAATAAAAAATTTTCAACCCCGCAATTGAATTTTCAGTCTACCAGATGATCAGTCATGACTTTCATCGAATATGTAAACTGTGCAATGCGAGATGCGAATAAGTAGGTACTTTTTTTTTCTTCAAAAATGGAGTTTATGTTTCAATAATATTGTAAGGAGTCCTGCCTACCAGTGTGTTCGAAAATTCGACTATTTCTGAAAAAATAGATATCAAAGTTGAAATGCTATGAAGGAATGGCATAAGACATGAAAGTGTTTTTCGCTCTCCTATAAAATTTGAAAAAGTGAACTTAGGCTACCACTTTCTTTTAAAGCACTGATCAAGTACAGTGAAAACCACTTATAATGAAAATGAAGGGACTAAAGGTTTATTTTGTTATAAGCAGTTGTTCGTTTTATCCGATACTTCGGATAAAACAATCAACTTTTTGTAATAACCGATCTATTTTTCCAAATTGTGGAAATTGTTGTCAAGGTCGAAGTATTCCACTCTTTGGATAACTCACTATTTTTTACACCCGATTAAATTTTAGCAATAATTTGACGTTTTTCTTCAATAGATAAAGCACTGCGCGACCTTTTCTATCTCGATGCGGGCAAACTTATACTAAATACTATATGATTTTATCTACACTGCATTCAAGGCAAAATTATTATCTTATCTCTCACATTCAAAAATATAATTTCATTTGTTAGAACAGGGGAAAAAGTGTTTGTAATATCAGGTATTTTGCTATAAAAGAATTTGTAATATCCAGTTGTTTTTTTTTAACATAGGGTTAATGGGAATTCAGCCGGGACTTATGATTTTATTCGCTATAACAGATTTTTTCTATAATCCGGTTTCGTTATAAATGATTTCCACTGTATAAAAAAATCATGAAAATTGAACAAAAGTCAGTCTGAAGAAGAAACTCGTAATAAAAAAATCGTAGGTTGTAAATTTTTTTGTAAGGCTGAAAATCCCTTCTCGATAGTTTAAGCAGAGGCGGAACTAGCTTTTTTTGAAAAAGGCTTGAATAACGGTGGGGGGGGAGGAAATTGGTAATAAAGTCAACATCATAAAAATTGACATTGAAGTTTTTTTTTTCTCTTTCTTTTTCATAATTTTCCTTTCTTACGAGCTTTTAGTTTATTTCTGAAAAAAAGGTTTGGATGGTTAGAATTAATTTGACTTAGCCTCCCTTAGTCGTCATTTATTTCCATCCAGTCCATCACTGATCAAACGCAAGAAAACAGACGTTTAAAACTCAATAATTTTTCACCTTTTTTTAATGAGAACACCTTAAACCCAGGAAGCGCTTTTTTAGAGATCCGTATGAGAGATATGACCTTAGTTCAAGATCCTCTCGCTTGTTGGGCGGCAAAACTGTTCATTAGGTTTTTCACTATCGTAACTAAAAGACTAACGCGATTTTCAACACTAATAAATGAATACACATTTTAGACGATTATCTTACCTGAATTTCAGCGAGTTCTTTATCCAGAAAACAAAAACTGGACTGCAATCTCAACGATATCACGATTGAACTTCTGCAATTATAAGCTCACAAAACAAATCGTCACTGATTTTTTTTTTTTTCTTAAATTATTGCACTCTGTATGCACACGGTATTCGCAACGGTCTATGTATAAGAAATTAGCTCGGAGAAAATATCACAAAAACGTGGCTCAAGAGAAGCTTTTCGGTCGAACGTTGGTAATTTTTAGAAAAATTCACAGCACCACCGAGTTCAACTAATTAACATTCCTTAGCACAAAATTTTCACGGTTTTCGATTACTGTCGGATCGAAATGATTTTCTTTGAACGCGTGGAAAATGTTTTGAAATGAAACTAGTGAAAAAAGTGTACGTCGAAATTTACAATTTTCTTTCGCGAAACGATAGAGGAGAACAAATAAAAAAAAAATGCTAACACGAAAATTTCGCAAACGAAGACGAAAGTAGCGCCACTAGCCAGAATTCCGAACACAGACGCGCACAACAACTGCGTCAAAACGAGCACAAAATACTAGATTCAGTAGAGATTGCCGTCCACGGGACCGTATTCACCCTATCGTCGAAGAACAGAAACACGGCGACCAGACCGAAAAGCTTCATTTACAACCGCCACCCGTCGATCCTCCTTTCGACGTCTCCAAGTCGTCGTGTCATTTCGTCGAAGTCGAGGTGCTTTTCGCACTGAAAGGACAAAATGTACTCGTATACATGTACGTAGCTGGTTGGTCGTCGTTTTTCACACACACTGAAGACTGATTTTCGCTTCAACTTCGCTCTTGTGCATTCGTCGATTTTCACATGGCTAAGGAATGAAAATTCACACTACTAAAAGTATCAGGTCAAAATTTTGAGACGGACTTCTCAAAGGACCAATATTTTGAGAACCCCTGACTTATGTCATATGACGCCACCTGGTCCTTTCAGGTTACTCCTGTGGTATCATACTGATCGTTTGAGTAATTGAGTAAAACGTGGTATTTCTAGTGCTAACCCGTGAGGGTAAACATGTGTAAAAAATTACGTTCACGACCTTACGTCAATATTTACCAAAATTAATGTACAGGGTGTTCCGCCTCGAATTCACCAGCTCCAGATATAAAAAATAGGAAAATGGTGAAAATAAATTCGTATTATTCGAGTGTTCCATTGTGATGCTCATGTGGAGAAGAATTTATCTACAAGTTTGTGAAAGTCAGTTCCTTATTATAATTGGTATCCGCTATATTACATGAAGAGCTGACTTTCAATGTTCCCGATGGGCAAAAAATGATCAGGAAAATGAGAATTCTATTCGTTTTCAGTCCGTTTCTATTTTCGACCATCGGATCTGGAAATTTGCAGATATTTTTGTTATCTTGATTGGAAACGGACTAAAATCCAAATCCGTTTGTAAAACGGATTTCCTGATTATAATCAGTGATAATTTTTAAGCAATTTTTCTAAATCCGTTTGTAAAACGGTTTCACGGATTATAATCCGGACTCATTTCAGAAGAAAACCGGCAAAACTGATTACAATCCGTTCGAAATCCGTTTTAGAAGCCGTAAAACAGGAAAATTACGGGTTATAATCTAGAAACGGATTATAACCCGGAATAAAACGGATCCGTTTTCAAAATATTTTGCCCATACGGTTATTTTTGCGTGAGTGGTGCTGACTGATGACTTGTATACCTTTTGATAGCTGCAGATAGAACAACACGAGTTATATTCTTGTATGATAATTTGACATATACTCTCTGATTGGTAGGGGCTGTATAATGTTTGAATAGTTTCCCCTGACTAATTCAGGTATAATTATTATTTTAATAATTCGTAAAATTCATTTCTGTAATGCCTAGTTGAAAATCTCTATAGTTCGCGCTATTACTCTAAAAAAATTGGAGCAATCGTAGCAATCAGTGAAGAATGATGAATGAAAGTGTGTGAAAAAATTGAGGTTAAAAAATATATCTTTAATTTTTCATTTTTTTGGAATTACCTGGGCTATAAATAAATTATTTCAAAGGATACTTTTGAAATTTATTTTGGAAAAAAGTCTAATAACTGCTGAATTTCTCGAAGAGAGTTTATTTTCTTGTAAAATAATAAGTTGGCTTGATTTTTTCAATTTTCTCTGTCAAATTTTTTTTTTTTTCTGAGACTAACCTTTTTCAGGAAAATTCTTTTTTATGACACATGATGCAGCAATTAATTCTCTTTCAATATTTTCATGCGTCTTTTGAAATAACATTTTATAATTTATACCTAATTTAAAAAAAAAATGAAAAATTGAATAAGACTTTTTTATCCCAAACTTTTGACACTTTTCTTGCTTGGATTACTCTAATTTTGGAAACTTGAGAACTACCTACATAATAGCTCTGTTCGGACGCTACCAGGACTGGTAATCCTGGGCCAGTGCTGGTCGAAATATGCCAGGAAGCTGTTCGGACGCTTTTCCTGGTAAACAATTAGTCTGTTCGGACGCTAGCAGGAAGGTTACAGGAAACAGTTCCTGGTAATAATTCGCCAGGAGCTTAAACGTCCTGGTAACAGACCAGGAAAAATTGTTTCACCTTAAATTCGTTTATCTTGAAAATTTTCATCACTTATCAGTGTAGGTATTTTGACTATTGTCAAAGGTTTTATGAATGAAATCAAAAAGTTGATTAATTTCGTTAATTAATAATCAAATATGCAAGGAAGTATTTTGTATTTATGGGAAACATTGAAGACGTTACTTTGTTCGATTTTTAGTACATTCTAGAAAAGAAGAGTAAGATATTTTTATTCTTCACAAATATTTGAAAAAAATTTTGCTTGGTTAATTTGGTAGAGAGTGTTGAATATGCTAGGAAGCTGTTCGGACGCTTTCATTTTCCTGGCCTGTACTTGGGCCAGTTTACAGACCAGGAAAACTGTAATTACAGGTTGCCTGGTAGCGTCCGAACAGAGCTAATATTTGTCAATTTATGGCGCAGACTGGAGTTTTTAACTGTCGTAGTTTTGAATGAATGAATTTAAAAAAATAATCACTCGAATTGGTTAGGAGGAAAAAATTTCAACCCTACCATCTGAAGAATTTCATTTGGACTCCTATAAACTTTAATTTAATTTTTTATCTTCTCTATTTTCGAAATTCTTTTCACAGATTCGATCAAGTTTTCATTTTTGATAAAAATCAACTTCGTTCTCAGTTTTTAACCCTTCCTGCCTCGAACCCAGAATTTAAGATTCACAGTAGAACTTACGAGTATTACGTTTTTCAATGATAATAATAGTAATTTAGTTAGGCCTACTTCTATAGTGACTAAAAATGAATTTTGGTAATGCATTTTTCGACGAAGGCATCTTTGTTATCACATCGGGTGTAGACAACTCCGTACGATTGTGTTAGTAATTTATTCATTAATTGGATGACTGTTTGATAGAAGGAAATTGCTTTCAGATATAGTCTCTGTACATTCACGACAATGAAGATGGAAGAGTGAGAGGTGCTACGAAGCTATTAAAACGAGTGTACGTCTGTGAGCAAACATTATAGGCACTAGAGCCATAAGGCAAAGAAAAGGAGTGACGATAGCAGGCAAAGACGGTGGCGCAGCCGCTTCTACCATTCATCATCGGAGAGGCGAAAATTATGATTTATGATATTCTTGGAGTACGGCGACAACAAAATTACAAGTGTACACTGTATCTAGTCGAGCGCTTCTCGTCGTTCTCATTCTTCTCTTCACCTTTGTAAGAGCGTCGTGTCCTCGCATCACCTATTGCGAAATTACAATATTTTTATCGACGGGCTGCTTACAAATTATCCAATAATTGCTGTCGGTTACACGTGTAGAAAGGTGAAAATCGTGGAGAGGATTTCGCTGTAACAACCATTCCGAAAAAATAGCTTTTTTGTCTCTTTAAGAAGAGGCAAATGCTTGACTCTGGAGTCTCTGATGGGCTAATTGGAGAGATGCAATTTTATTTATTTACCTATTACCCTCTAATTTCGACCAAATTTTGGAAAAATGAGCAATTATGTATATGAATTACTGTTACCCTCCTTTGGTTTATATCACAACTTAATCTTCACTTTTATTAAGTAGGTAGCTCGCCTTGCACACAATTGTTACAAATTATAAAATAATATGGGAAGTCAATTTCTTGAGATAAGCTAAATTTGAAATTTTGTACCCAAATTCTACCGAAGTAAAAAATGTTTGCACTGAACTTAAACTGTGCACCTCTCTAATTGAAGAAACGTATTGAAAATTTTTGGAAATTAATTTGGTCATCTGATCTGAAACTATCAAGAACCGAATGGTTCAAGCTTTTTCATTGGAAAATGGAAACAATAAAACAATACCTTGAACTATTCAAAGCCGGAGAGAGAGAAATTTGGGAGAATGGTTGAAAGCTTATTTTGAAAGTTTGTATGTCACAGCAGTTCCTGCAGCATTTCACCATCAGAGTGTAGAAAGAATGAAAACTCCAAAAACCTGATCCAAACCGCGTACAATACTCGTATTTTAACTAAAAACGCTAAGAAGAAGGAAAAACTTTAGAAGATATTATATGTTCATATTTTATGGAAGATGCCAGAAGATTGATAGAAGGTATAGTCGCTGCAAATTCACGCCCTCGGGCCCCAATCCATCCATCCACGAGTCTATCTTCCGGACCATCGATACTTGCGATGCTTGAATCGCAAGTTACAAATCCGAAATCTAAACTAAGTCGAAGGAATGAGAAGAGAATTTATGGTCAATCGAAGTGAGAATTATGCTCAGTAGTCGTCAACATCGCCAAGTACGACCGATGGACGTTGGAGCCAGGTTCACAGCAACCTGGAGGCTATACAACGATTGAACCAAAAAAACGATTAGAATAATAAAAGAGAAACATTCGGTCGTGAGGATACAGTAATTGGAAAAGAAGATATTTGATAAAAATCTTTCAGTTATTTAGTAATTCCGCGCAAAGTGTATACGAACGAATGATCTGGAGATGCTCTAGTGGGGCGAAATATAGGGGAAAACGGTATATAAAATCGAATGAGAAAGGCAAGGTTGATTCTATTGTTTATTTTCATCTTTTTGAGAGAAAAAAAAGTAGTGGAAAAGACGAAAAGTATACTGGCGACAGTACTTGGCCTTTTATAATGCGCTGCAGGGTTGTTTCAAGGTGGCGCTCGTGGCGAGTGCGAACAATGAGCTCGGAAGGAGATAATTTTTATTTTGTCGTTATTCCAGCACGCTTGTCGAATGGCCGAACGCCGATCTGTCTAGACGAGTAGGCCCAAATTTTTTCACCATCCTACCACCAGCTACCCTGCAACCCCACCTGAGCCCCAGCGAGATACTTCAAAATTTGTGGTCGATGGCTTTAGTATAATATGTAGTTTTTATATACTTCATATGAAAATATATTTTTGTAATCTGACCTCTGCATCCGTTCGGGTGAACGGTTGGTGGTCGTCGTCGATCTCCATATTGTCTCGTGGATCTGCGAGCTGCGACCTCTTCTCCGATTTCCGTGGGGTGCGCGCATAATCGGGGATCAATCATTAATTTTAATTTTTTGTTTCTTTCCGACGAAGGTCTAGGTAATGGAGTTGTTCGCCACATTACTACTTTCCCCCTGAAACTTGAATCATACTATAATGTGGAAGTCGCCGTTTCTCCTGAGGTTTGGCTTTCTGCAACACATCAGTTTTCGTTGAAAACGCTCTTATCAGTAAACATTGACGAATAGGAATTTCACTTCAAAGATTTTGTCTCCTACATTAAAACTTTTATTAGGCTTCCAATTTATTAAAATTCTGGTGATTTCAGTTTCAGAGAAGTCAAACAACTTCTTTTTTCAGTCCTTCAACTTTTTTATAGTAAAAATCTGTTGAATTATTAGGTAGTCTTTTTAATTCTGCATGATCCTGTTTACTGCAAACGAATGGTTCTTCCTACACCAACAGGATTGGTCCTTCTTCTCAAGTATTTTTGCAGACTGCATAAAATGACTTTTTTCAGTTTTTATTTAGGTATTTATTTATTTTTTTTAATGGCTTAATTTAGTACCTTTAGAATTTGAGGCATTAATTGGGTGTATTAGAAGGTTTTATCAATTTGAAAAAATTTGCGGAAAATTTACAGAAAAATATTTTGACTTGTCACTTTTTGAATTAGAATGGTCCCTGTGATAGTTTTTACTTCTTAGCGATGATATTTTTTTACTATTTTTGTTGTAATAAATAATAATTCCTGTAAGTGTAACAAATCTTGAATTGTTCCTACCTGTTTCTCTGTTGGAATTTTAAAAATTAGGTACTGCTGAAACTATTTTTTCAGCGTACCTAACAAAAATTGCCTGATAATAAATTTGGTCAGTGAGGTCAAAGCCAACAAGTCGGTGTAATTCTATAGAAATTCTGATTTATAATGGAGCGGAAATTGTGATTTATGTTGGAGGGAAGGATTGGTCAAGAACCAATGAATTATTGTTGAAAATTATACCCCCGGTCCGTCGTTGGCTGAAATTCTGGCCACATATAGATCTATTTTTGTTTCTCGATGTCATATGAATATTAAGCCAATTCGAAAGAGTGGGTCAGCAAAGGAGAAAAAACGAATGTCACTTTCAATAATCGAGTCTGATAATCGACGTGAAATGGATAATTAATTATTCTCTGCTGACCACACTGACTCCAGGATTGCTTCACAATGCAAACTGGAACACGTGCACTTTCTTCCAAATAGTCACCTCAGCTGCAGTTTCTTTCGAACTTCGAAAATTCTAATTTATTGTTTCCACGTTGGGCTGAAATTTCTTGGAAAAAATAGAATAAAATCGACACAGAAGTCGCATATTTATCTTCCTTTTTTTTTCTTCACTGGACGACGTATATCCGTCGTGAACAACATCGCCATTAAAAAAATATAACTCACGTCATCTGATATAGAATACAATAAAAACAAACAATAAATGAAGAGAAAAATAATAAATATAGCCTGTTTTAAATTGAATAATAACGCGCTGACGATTATAAACTGCCTTTTGAAAATTAAAAAAAAAAAAAAAAAAAAGAGAATGGTGCGTTGAATGTGAAGCATCGAAAAAATTGTTCGTGTTATCGGTTGCTATCAAAGATTAACCTATGGGCGCATCATTAATTTGGTTAGAAAGACATAAAAAGTGAAAAAAAAAATAATGAGATGGAAACCAAGTTTTAGTGAAGAAGTCTTCTGAAATGAGAAGAACAGAGTAGTCGAATAAATCCAACGAGAAATCCATAATATAAAATCAAGTATACCTATTTATGATTTCATGCGATTAAAATCAAATTATCTACCAATGGAAATGGGGAAGTTAAAGAAATTTTTATGGAAAATTATTTTACTAAAGTGATGCTTTCTTTGTTACAGTGAAGTTGTGATTCAATTTGAATATGCTTCTGTATCTCTTGCAAATTGTTTGCAAAAGTTTTAAAACTAATTATCTTATTTCATCTTGGTTAGTTAGAAATGTATAGTAACTTGTAGCCGTCATGTTTTGTTTTTGAAGTAAAGAGGTGGAAAACTGAAGGCTTAGAGCCTTTTGGATTACTTTTTTATTGCTAGTTTAACGCTAGGAAAAAACGATGTTTTACTCGAATGCTGAAGAGTGAAGAGATTATATAGGTGGTGTCATTATACGCTGCCATCTTATAACATACAATCGAACTTCGATAATACAAATTCCTTTATACCTACTCTATAATGATTTTTCCATTTCCCTACTCATTCCTATTAGCTGTACCTGGTTGAGAACAAATATTTCGTTATTTCGAATATCAAATCTCCATTAATTCGAATTAAAGTCAACAGAATGAGATTTTCTTGTGGCCTGTAGCCCGCAGGAGAGGGCTATGCATGGGGATGAGCCCCCCTTTGACCAGTTTGAGCCACCCGCTTCGTTGAGCCCTCACTTCTGATTGTCAAATATTCTTTTTTCCATAAAATTAACAAAAACATTCAAGTTGACAACAAATTAAAAAACAAAAATCATTGGCAAAAAATTGCCAGAAATTTTCACGCGTGATCATGTGTTTTGTTTTTTGACCTAGCGACAGCACTCATAGTTGGCCCCCAAGGAAACCCCCTTATAAAATGTCCTAGCTATGGGCCGGATTTTCTTCACCTAGAAATTTTCCACTTTTTTAAGCCTTTCAAACTCGAAAAAAATGTGTTTTCGGTGTCGTATATGACGCCACCTGGTTCGTCTAGTGTCGATATTATTGAGATTTATGTTTTCAGATGCATGGGTAAATTTTCTCATGTTATGTCTTGTATTACGAAATATTGCTCGAGTTTTCATTTTAATCACGTTTTTCTCCCTTTTTTTTTTCAGGTGTTTGATAACGTCTTGAAAAAAAGTCGTAATCCTTATGACCGAAGTGCGACTCTACAATACGGGTAAGTAATTAGTGTTTTGCTTCTGTTTTTATGTTACCGTGTAACGTGGCATTTATCATTTGACAAGGTACAATTATTTCAACTGTGCTACCGAATTGACCAAGTAATAGCGTGTGTAAGCTACATGAAATGGTCACTCCTTTAAATGAATAGGTATACATTGTACATTTGTGTAGTGTATACAGTATTATACAGTCCTATCATTTATATCGTTCAAATTTTGTCAACATAAGGTATTATTAGATAGTCTTTCTTTGCATATCGTTACCGAAGAAAACGACATTTTAAACTGGATTGTATCACTGTCAGCAACTTTTGTTTCCCAACGATTAGGTAGTAGAAGGTGAAAAGACAGAATGATGTTGATAGGGTGTTTTCAAGTGAATACCCTGTATGTCGACTACTGTTTGCTAACGAGTGTTTGTTCTACAGGAATATTGTTCAGAAACGATCGCAAACGACTGGAACAGAAATCTTATTTTTAAATTTCACTTGTCTTTGCCAGCCTTCACCTTCTATATCTCACCCACTTCTTAGTCTGGTTATTTATACTTTTTCTCAGTTCGAGGAGTAACGCAATATTACGGTGATTAATATGTGAATATTGCTTCATAAAGACGCCTTTATTGAGTGGAAAATGCATTGAACCGTTCGGTGTAGATCTGCAGTAGATTTTTAACGGTATAAATAAGAAAATAATACTTGCATAGGTAAAAATTAGTAGAACAGAATTAGTTTTTTTTTTTTTTTTTAATGAACAGCGAAGTCGTTCTTATTCGTAAATGGTAATTTTTTAAAATGATTTCCACTTTCACCCCCCAAAAGCGATTCCTTTTCATTAAAAATAAAAAATTCTACTCAAATTTCGTCCCCATCATTAAAACGGCAGTGCAGATGCCTCGAAGTCAACTAATTTGTTGAAAATTATGGTTAAATTGTCATTTTGGAACTGCGTTAGTGGTAGGAGGTGTTGGAGCAGAAGAAGGATCTTTCTTTAAAAGATTGTTCATTTTTTGTTTCCCCCCCCCCCCGTAATAATAAAAAATACTTTTTCTATTTAAAGAACAAAAATAGTGATCTTTAAGTCGCTTTAAGGGTACGTCCAAATCCACTCAAATACCCTTACCCATTTTCTAATCATCCCACTGGGTTGTAGCAGTGAGTTAAAGGAGAAAATACGTATTTTTGTGCATAGCTGGTTTTAAAGTAAAATTAGGTACATGCATCAATTTGGTGATCATTAAGCTTTCGTACGTATATAACCGATTGTCCTAAGATCCAAGTTGATTACAAATATGATAGTATTTGTAATTTATAAGGTATCAAAACATTTTTTTCCACATTGCTATACATGTATTTTAAATTATGGAAAATGGATTTTACATCTTTTTGCGAACTTGAGAAGCAGCGATCATAAGTCAAAATCATCAGTTTTGAGTTATTAGCAATTGAAGTTTTCAAAATACACCCTTCTCCCTTCATTTGGGTATTTATAATTTGCATTTTAAAAATGATGAATGTTTGGAACGCTCAGATGGTATGATGAAAATACAAGAGTATTCAATATTTTTTTATCACCAAGTTTTGACTTGTATCACTTTGGTTCTCAGGTTCAGAAATTGACTACAATTATAATATTTTGCTGAGTTTTAAAATACCTATAACTTTCTTGTTACCACCATTGGTATGTGAGAATAAAGTATTCTGTCACTGTGGAAATAGATCTCGTGGTGCAAAACTAGGATCCATTCTTATCTGTAAAAATTACATATGATCGCACAGGAAACATCAACGGGTACAATAAGCCATTATTCTAGTGAACTACTTAAGAACCGTTACTCGTGCATTTTGTGAGCCAGCACATGGTCTTTGGTAGGCTCATCGTTTGCATTCGGTGACGAAAACCATCCAGTGGCTACTACATTCTGCTGTCGGTGACAACCTCAATGAGACATTTCCGTCGGATATAGATTTCATCAAAGTATTCCTGTGGGGTATATTTAACACTTTTCCGGAGGAAAAAAACTGAAAGAAAGACTACTGTATCAAACAAAGAAAACGTGATATTTTTTCATTTGATTTTGATCCGATATGAAGTGCTTTTTGCTAAAACCATTTTTTTCTTATTATTAATTTCCTTGGCGCTGCGTGTACTGCCGAAAAGTTGGAACGCGAATTATGTGTACCTGTGCTTCATGTTGAACCGGTTCTCGAAGTTAAAAAAAAACTGCACAGGCGTCTCACAACTGGTTGAAAATATTTATACCTATCCTGTATAGTATAGGTATGTAGTTCTGTTTAGTGCCTCGAATATTTTTCTACCTGTTTTCTGCTACTCTAGATTCTATTTTTATGAGGTCAAACTTCTCTAATTGCGATTCGGAGGATGTGGTGGGTTTTTGGAGGCAGGCTATAGACGTCAGTCTTCTTTTCGAATCTGTCAGTCGATTTTCAGCTCCAACCAAACCCCTGTTTACTATAGTCTATGATTACCCAGTTATCAATAGGATGCATTAATTACTCTTGGGGAGTTAATCGTCAGCATTTGTTCAGAAGGAGAGGGATAACCTTGATCTGGACTTGATGACCTTGTGGTTAAGCTTTCGATATTTTCAAATTTTAAACTTATTAAAGATTGTATTCTGTGTTGGAGACGTTTAGTGAGAAATTTGTTTGTGTGTCCGTCCGTACATCTGTAGATTTCTGTGTAATGATTAAGGTAAAGAATGTAAAGAATTAGGGTACATTTTTTTGAAAAGTTATCATCAATTATAAAGGTCAAGGTTGTCAAATTAAAATCAAGGTCATTAAGTAAAGGTCCCAATTATTTTCCCTAATAATGTTGATCTTATGAGGGAAAATTCATTTTAGTCTTTGCGATATTTCGTAAAGGCCGGCAGCTATTTTCAATACTTATTGCTGAAATGAAAGGTGAAGGTAGGAGTGATTTTCATTTAAAGCCATTAGCGTCGTATCCATGATCCTATATGTTTTTCTCTTAATATTTCAATTAGATTGGTGGAAGGGGTGTTATCTACAATAAGTTTAGAACAATGATAAGCGTGGAAAAGTAAATTAGTATTTGATTAAAGCTTTTGAAAGGCCTCTTTAAATCCCGAAAGAAAATTTTACGTATTATGCTTTCGTCTTCTAAGTGTATTTTATTTTTAACAAATTAGTTCTAATGCATTCAACAGCTGGAAATAGAGAGATGTTAATAGATTTTAGAAGAATTCGTATGTGTAATCCAAAATATTTCGTGTAGCTTGACACTCATAAAATTGTTCATCAACTTCTGTACGTAGATCTAGCTGTACATTTCAAATAGCTGTACGTTAGTCAGGTTGCCCCTCTAAATAAATTCTGTTATTTGAAGAAAGAAATATGCCCGATATGCAAACTGTGACACAAATGAGGAGGAGAAATGTGACGCGAAATGTGACACAGATGTGGTAAAAATTCAACCAATCAGGAAGCAGTGGCACTTTTGTCACACTGATGTGATTCCATTTTTCTTCGGTGGAAAAATTATAGGTCACATCAGTGTCTAAAAAGTGTCACTGCTTCCTGATTGGTTGAATTTTTGCCACATCTGTGTCACATTTCGCGTCACATTCCTCCTCCACATTTGTGTCACATTGCAGATCGGGTGGTTCTTTATTATTGATAACTGTTGTGTAAACGCGTATGTAACTTTTATATGTTTGACTTGAAATGCTTCATTTTCTCTTCATATTGTACCTAGACTACACTGCATTTTCCTCACGTTTTGATGTAGAGGAGAATACGAATTTGATGAATTTCGAATAATATGAAAATGTGCTATTGCCTACATTTTTTATGACACAATGAAGTCCAGTAAAAACGTCGACCTTTTTTGTAAGTTAATTAAGGCGTGATGAAAGTTGCGACAGTGAAAAAAAAATGAAAAAAAAAATCATTTCTGGTTGGTTGATACGATTTTGAAGAAATAATGAGATTTAATATTCTATTCGTGATATCGAATCGACGACCTTTTTTTTTATCTCTACTTTTGTCCTATCGTCAATTCCGTTTGTGCATTCGCGAATAACAATGAGTAAAGTTTTTTCTTTGTATTTAGCGAGGTAAAAAATTTTTCCAAAAAGAATGTTCCACAGTTTTTCGAACCGTCGGTTTTGCAGCGTCAAATGAAGGATCTATTACAAAAGTTAGCTCAGTTGATGATTTAGTAAAGGTTGACGCGTCCGTGAGAATATTTTAAGTGCGAAGGAAAATTTTAATTGCAAATACTTTCTTTCGAAAGTTGGTCAAGTTAATGAGAGAATGAAACTATTTTTTAGTTTTCTTTTTCCAATAAAGTCTGGTAATTTAATGTGAAAATTCTAAAACTTCTCATGGCGGCATGTAACGATGGAAATTTCAGACTTATTTTCCAAGGGTTTACCTGTATGTCTGATTTAATACTGATATATTTTGTGGATCATTTTTCGACATTTCCTTGAGAAAAAAATTCAAAATGGTGGCGGATGATTTTTTGAAAAAATCAAACCAAAACATGTACATTTTTGTAAAATCACCCTCGACTATTTTGAACCTATTATCACGATTTACAAAGAGACAATAGGGGCAGTCTGTGCGGTACACAACCAAACTCGCCCCCGTTCGGAATGAAACGCGACCTCTACAGGACGATTAAAGTTTCACCGTCGAAATAGCGTGAACGATAATTTTTCATCTCATTTCGACTGTATATCTGGCTAACTCCTTGCTCGGGCAAAGGGCCACAATGGTCTTATATATTGGCAGTAAAACGTGTCAAAAGCCTACGCCATTTGAGGGATGGTTTCGGCTAATTCGTGCGCTAATTACGTCGAAATTTCTATGGCCATGTACGTATTATGGTACGTAATAATGTCGTATCGCATCAATCACTGCGACGAGTACCCCCTTCTCCTGCTATTCTTAGGCACTGCGCTCGTGTAAATTCGGCCGCCTTTGCGACGCGAAACCGGAGTGAACTCGCAGATAAACACGTATATGCCGGAGTCTTTTGAGATTTGGGATGCGAATTAACAATATAAACCCGAGTAAAGGGGTATTAGCGTACCTGAATGCATGTATATATCTTCGGCCTCATTGACGGAAATGGCATATATGTACGAGTATGTATAAGGTATAGTAGGAACCTTTTATTGGCCGTATCCTAGAGAATGCGAGGCGAAAATTGCGACGTATACAGATGGTTTCTCTTCTATACACGCCACCTATTACCTTTATATTCTTGGTTTTGGTAAAACGTACCCCTGTATATGTATATTGTAGGCAGGGACACGCACACAGTCGTACCCCTCCACCCGCCAGCCCGCCCCCACCGTGGAAAGGCTTTAATCAAACCTTCCCGACTTGTCCGCATTAATACACGTCCAAACACTCGAGGTCTTCTTTGAAACTAATGCGATATCCAACTCATAAATAACTTCCGATGATAAAGTTCACCGGCATTTATTTCCCTATATACAACCCTTTCCCCACTCATGCCTCTAATTTTTACTTTCCCTTTCGAAACATTTTTCTCGACGCTTATCCCCTCCGCCTCTCCTTGCGCGAGGTTGGCAAATGAAAACAGTAATACAAATATCCTGCGAAGAGATAATATTATAGCTAGACGGGTGAGCTGTGGAGGTGAACAGAAGAAAAAGCTGCTGTGTGAAATAAGCCGAGGACGAGAAAGGTACCCGAAAAAAAAAAATAAAAGAAGAGAGGCAAATTTTTAAATGTTTCTACAAAAATAAAATTATGTTACGCCAAAGAACCCCTGCAATCATTTTTTTTTTTTCTATCTCTCGTTTTTCTCCAGCGCGAGTCTGTCAACTTTTTGCTGCTGCTTTTTGAAATGGTGAATTATAATCCGAAATACGAATTACCTTAGCGGCTCGTTGCCTTTAATTAAGATTTTCCGATAAATTTGATTGTACTTTTTACTTACGGGAATAAAAGTATACCCAGTAAAGTTAGTCCATTAAATATAATCCCGCCTTTGTTCCGCAGACAAATAATGTATATACATATAAAGTGTTCGCAGCGACGAGCATCGAAAAAAGCTGTAATTTTTTTCTGTTGGTAAAGGGGTGAGAAGGAAAATTGTCGTGGAACAACTTTTGTCCTTTTCTTGACTTTCTAACTGTCGGGAGACATACTTTTATCAGTTAATTTGACCGTAGTTTACTGCAATTATTGTCCTATATGTTTTATTTCTCCACGGGAAATTCTCTTACTGGCTAGATTCGCTATATAGTCATTACATAGTGGAAGTAAGCATAACGTAACCAACTGAATAACAAGCCAACAACTTTCGTTGGAAAGAGGTGCATAATTATACTTTTTTATAAGAAAAACGAATCTAGCAACGTAAAATCCATGTTATCTCTCGATTTATACGTATCTCGATTTATACGTATCTCGATTTATACGTATCTCTAGATTTATACGTATCTCTCGATTTATACGTTACAGCCAATCGGCGTTCACCAGTAACCGACAAAAACAAAATATTTTGATTTTGCTGAGATTGCTGGAAATGTTAGCTATGCTTGCCAGTATCAAGCAAGACTAATAAATCGCATGTATGCGGTTTCATTTAATTTACATTGTTTGCTCCTGCTTGTTGTGTTTATTGGCTGCAGTGTACATTTTAGAACTTCAATCTGGGAATACCATTTACGTATAATTGAAGGGCCTGATTCTAAAGTGCGCCAAGTGCAAAAGTATAAAATTTGGAATAATGAGAAAAAAGTTGCCTCCGAAAAAAAAAAAGTCTTTACAACTTGAATGATGACATTACAGACTATCTTTGTCGGATCACTTTTAATGTCGGGAAATAACTTGATTATTTTTTTTATATAATTTTTTTTATCATAGAATATGACCCTTTGTAAATATTCAAATTTTTTTTTTTGTAATTTGCCAGAAATCTGCAACTATGTCCTCATTTTCCTATACACTAAGAACAGTTTCAATGGTAAGTTTTACAATTTGGATAAGAATAAGCTGGGACACTTTAAGATTTGTAGCGGAAATTACAGCAAAAATAGTGAAATATGTTATCAAGGATTTATAATTAATCCTATTTTTTTCTCAGTATATTCAAATTATGAACAATTTAAAAACAAAATGAGTTGAAAAAATTTTGGGAGGCGAATTATCTTGGAGGCAAAAAGTCTCAGTGGCGAATTTTCTGGAGGCCAGTTGTCCTGTATCGAGTATACCTACTATAGGTACCTCTCTATACTGGATTCTGTGGCCATCCCACCTTTGAGAAAATTCGTAAGAAAAATAATATAGGCAAAGCATCAAGGTTTCTGTAAATCGTAGAATTATGTATTGTAATTAATTTTTAAAGTAGTATATGTATAGTTGAAGCAAATTAGTAGGTATTTAGGCACTACAACAAACATATTTGTATTATATTTTTGGTGAGCATTAAAATAATAATGAATTATTACTCTTATTACCTAAATCTTTTTTCAAACTCGAGGAAGCTGGGATAAAAAAATTGTAACCTGCAGATTTTAATATAGAACTGCTATCCATCATCAAGTTTTCCTAAATTCTAACTCGACAATAACTCATTCCTATCTGGTTTTTTATTTTATTTTATTTTTTTCTCCATTCTTATCATTCTTCATATAGGTAGTAGGCCTATTTAATTGCGAGCACCTTGTTAAACGTTCGAACTACGTTCTTATTTTTTGAAAATGGAAATATATTATGTATCAAACCAAGCTTACTGTCACTTACTGAAGTATTTACATCGGTACCTCTTTTAAAGAAAGGAAAAAAAAAAGAGAAAAAAGTTGAATTGTCAACACTCATTGAAATAGCCGTATGTCGCTGATTTAAATTAATTCCAATCGACAGTTAAGTCTTTAGTTTGCTACATAAATTCTTGGAATTCACTCGATTTGTGTCAGTTGTAATTTTTTGCTTTGTACATAAAATTACGCGTAGGCACGTTTTTTAAAGAGGCAAAATGCGAAATCTGTGTATTTTGCTTTAATTAGCCTATAATACTCGTAATATTCCGCTTGAAAAAGAAATTATTTTTTAAATCGTTCAACGAACGCGAAAATACTGTTCAACTCCTAAATGGAAGATTCTTTCAAGATTGGCGACCATTATTTTGTGTATCAAATGCGTTGTCTACATCTGCCTCTAATTTTGAATTTTCATGGCATTACCAGCACGAATTAGTATTACACCTTGACATTGTTCTGTGAGTGTTTTATAACATTGTTATGCGAGTTTGACGGTGTCCTTGATCCGTTCAACGCCAGCGATCTATTAAAGTTACTAAAGAAATCGAAAGGTATAATTTATTGGTATAATCGATCCAGAATCGAGATCACGAAATGGTGGACCATATCCTGAATCTTGATATGTTAGAAGGTGTAGAAAGAAGAATTCTGTCGGGTTGGGTTATCTTTCTGCTAAGCACTTTCAGACTGGAAGTAAAAATGGATGTATATTATAGGTAGATGGGTATAAGTGGGATGATTTTCTGCAGATATTTGAATTTTTACATCAAACGCGATGATTTATTCTCAAATTCCTCTTGGTTTTTTATTTCACGTCACAAAACTGAAATCATTGAATGTAATTACCCCTCTGATGCAAATATACGTAAGCAGAAACTGTTAGCTTGAAGTGACAAATCAGTGTTCGTTGTTCCAGCTTTTCCAATCGTTGGGAAATTAAAATGTCTTTTCCAGTATTGTTTTGTTTATTCAGGAATTGAATTTCGCAAAAAAAAACGAAGTTATATTGGAAATAAATTTGCGCTTTGCACAATTTTAGTATGGAATGGAATTTATGTTTTTTTTTTATGAACTCATATAGTGAGTACTTCGGTATGTTCTTTCATCGAATAGATACGAGTATATTCTGCGTCGAGCTGGCACAAATTTTTTTTCTTTCTTCTCAATTTCACTCAGGTGATCATGAATCACCACTTGGAACTTGCTTTGCAGGTCCCTTTGTGCTTGTGCCTTATATGATCGCCGGCCCTAGTGGAGATACGTCAACAGTTATGTAATATACCCACTGTCACTCATACCATTTAAAAATCGAGTTTTCAATCATTTACTTTTATTACCTATCAAGACTTCTAAATTATGCTGCTTTCAAATAGAATCTCTTACGCGGACCTGATTTGTTGATTCCATCGAAGCAATTTTTCTGTCTCTACCTTCGTGCATTTTTATTCTTTCCTCCTCGGCGATTCCTTAGATTGCTATCGATCAAAGTCGATTTTGCTATTAGAAGGGGTCACTGAGAGTACCTGCATAGCCAATATTATCGAGATGAAGAACAAGTGCAGGCCATCTGTTAATGAAAACATTAATCATGCGATCGCCTTGTGGATTCATCATCGAGCCATCGGGCATTTTGCCAGTTGTCGCGACGTATTCGCGTATAAATATTTCACGTAATTATAATTATTATTAATTATACTGGTCATTTATAAGCGGCGAGTTTATAGCCGATAAGTCTACCTGGCTGACCAGCGCGATAGCGTGCCACACATTATTTACGACTCGGTTAAAATCACCGAATATTAAAATCGTCCGCACGAACGGTGTTTTTCCTCATTCTGTGCCTCAGAGTTTATATGACATACCTACAACGAGAGAGATATAGCAAACTAGCTACCTATGGAGGAGTTTAAAGGTCGCAACTTTATATTTTCAAAGGTATATATTTCGTAATTTTTGCGATGAGATTACGTCGCGTGTTTGCTGATTAGTGTGATTGTCAACCCTGATTCCACGATAGCGGCGGGCAAAACGTGGAGGTGGTAATATTTATCTCGGGAATTGAAGTCATGTCATTGGGTGAGCAAATGCGAAAAATATTACTTATTCTATTCTCATATCAGGGCATTGGAAGTGCAGAATGTGAGGTGTGATTTTTTTTTGTGGGGAGAGAGGGATGCTTGCTCTTGCAGAAACTGTAAGAAAATTGAAAATGAACTGCCGAAAGCTGAGAATTTGTAAGCGTCGGCGGGCTTTATTTAATGTGTTTGAGGGGCCTGAAAAAAAGTCACAAAAGACATATAGAAAGAAAGAATTGAGATGAGTAAAGAAAACAAAATGAAAAAATCGTCATATTATGCTACACATGAATCAAGAATTTGTTAATTTTCATTGAATTATAGGGGAGAGCTAGTTCGACTTTCTCGGAGGGGGGGCTAATTTCCACTCTGGGTGGCATAGTTTTCACCTCACTGTTACCTCCTCAAAGTTCACTTGTGTTTCTCAGAAGAAAAAAAGAACCGAAAGCTAAGTGCATGTTGTTTGTCTAAAATCCCCTAGGGCAGTCGCGTAAAAATTGGAAGTATACTGAGGTAACCTAATAATAAGTTACTTCAATGAGCTTGGTAATCGAAAGTGTTGTAATCAAATTAATGTAGAATGAAAGTAATTAATAAGAAAATAATACAGCAAATACTAATTGATTAACATACCCCGCTTGATTATATCTTCATTAAATTTATTTTTTTTAAATCGATTTCAGTGCACTGATAGAAATTTAGTTAAAATTTTCAAACTTTAAATAGGAAAACGGAAAACTGGTACAAATCTAGATTGTCGCAAAAATCACTACAAAAATAGCAGCATACATTATTTAAGATGGTTCACTACCTACTAAGTCGCAAAAAATTGTCACCCAATTTTTAAAACTCGAATGAGGTCTTGGTACATGGTAATGCTAAGTTGACTGAAAAAAATTAAGAAATTAGTAATAATTTAATAAGTATATACTATACTTTTTATACTTGGGCCAGAGATATCGGATGTATAACAAACATTTTTTTTTCTACCATATGAAAAAAAAAACACTATTATCGAATAGATAATTTAGACTTCTTTCTTTTGTAAATTCTTTTCTGGGTAAATCTTCAGCATGACGATCGCATTTTGTCTCGTCGTAATGCGTCGAATAAAAAAACCAACGGTCATCGGTTAAATCCTCAATTTTTTCACATTTTTTTATAACTTTTTCGTCGCTTCCACGATTTTCGCGTACAATTTTGTAATTTCGAAAGAGAAAAAGGTGAACAGCTATAACAACAACGGCAACAAAAATTGCGCTCCCTGCTAATACATTTCTCAACTGTATTATTTTTTTACGATTTTCGTCAAACACGAGATAATACTGCTATCCAATTTCAGTTAACCAAAAAAAAAAAAAAAAAAAAGGGCAAAGAAACAGGGAAAGCCAAATAAAATAAAAATGGGTGAAAAAAAAACCGAAAACATAAGGGTAAAAGCGCATTAAATGTACCCCAAAGTGGAAAGGGCAAAAAGGGAGAAGGCTAAATCCGTGTAGAGAGGAGCTGCGGATATGCGGTAATCAGAAATCTACAGCAACGTGTACCTCGTATAAATTTATTGTAGCTACAAATAACACATCCGAAAAATCTCATTTCGCATCTGGACATTGGTGTGTGCATTGTGTGTCTTGTCATTACATGGAATTACGATGTTATTGCGTTTAAACTCGACTCTAAAGTATAAGTACAATTTTTAGATTTGCTTCTGGCCCTCCACAGTTTTGTTTTGGTTTTTTTTTTGTTTTTTTTTTTTACTCAAGCTAAAAATATATAATGGTTGCCTTAGTTACGCGTTCCAATACCAATATCGATGAATAGGATTAAATTGTCGATCGGAGACACGAAGTTTAAGGGAAAAAAAAAACAGAAGCAAATGTGGTTTCAAAGTGGATCAGTCACTACAATTTTTGTAGCAACCAAGTAAGCCATTCTTGCAAAAAGCTCCAAAAATGATGTTTTTTTCCCTTCAAACTTTAAAGTGGCTACTGAAGGCACCGTTCTCTTAGATGATCCAGCTCGATGACGTAAATGTATCTTTTCGGCTGTATTATTAACTTGAAATTCTCGCGCATGTTATAAGAACCCTAGTCATGAGTTTGTGCGATTTAATAAAATTTGTTATGAGGCTCGTAGCCAGGCAATGTGAGATATGATTTCTCCTAAGAAGAGAGAAAACCAAAAATATGTTCAAAATTAAAATATCATTTTTCACCACTGAAGCCCCCCTTAAGTCCCCTCTCATGAACTACCCAAACTAAGGGCAAGGGCCTGTTTATCATGCTGATAAAATCAATAATCTCCTTGGCATGTGCAATTTACTATTTTCTTAATTCTCTATTGTAGCTTCCTCGAATTTTATTTGTCTTGATAACCCACAAAGATATTCCAGCCTTCTATGTGGGCAATTTCCTGAAAAAAGTCAGTCCTCATTTGATCTAGATGTCCTCGACTAAACTATAACTGGGGGAAAAAATACAAAAAACGAAAGAAGAAAGAGAAACATGCACCTGTAACTCGTAAGATGATGAAATTAGGTGAGAATTGAACCAAATGCGTTGAATATAAGAATATCATTGTTTTTAAGATTCGAGGCTTGTCGTCGCAATCCAGAATGGACTAAAAAAAAAAAATACTATGGAGGTATACAGCGACAGATGTACGAACTAACCAATATCGTTCGCATAACACCTGTCTGAATTTTAAAAAACCGACTCGCTCGAAATTGACTTGCCTTCCTTGTTTTTTTTTCCTTTTCATTCATCTATATATTTTTTTTTTTTCAGAAATATCTTTTGTGGTGGGTGTACTGGGTGAAGGGCGTAACGCTATAATGGAAAATTAAAGGACTTTTGTTGTTTGACAGCCATTTTCGAAGCGTAGATATGAAAGTGGCGTGCGTCTGTACGTATCTTGCTGAATTTTGTTTTTAAAAACTTCAAGTTTGGAAGAGGATTTATCGCCAGATTTCTCATTCTTGCTCTCGCTTATGTTTCATTTCGTACCTGTAGGACTGGTTTAGACTGGCGTGAGATTCAACATTTTATAATCTTTCAAATGACTTGGGTGTTGGAAAAAAAGGAAGAAAGAAATTATGTTTACCTTATACATGAAATACATCTGGAAGTGCGAGTAGGGGAAACTTGGTCAAAACATATCTTTGGATAAAAAGGATCAGTTGAATTATGCTTTGTTTTTCAATTTCGGTAATTAGGCGTAAACTGTATTTAGTTAGCTATAAGTCAAATTTTATATCATCGATCTTTAGTGACATTAACCACTTCTATTATAACCCACCTTTCATTTTTAATTGAATAATGCTTTTATTCAACTGTGACACGGAGCAGAAAGTAGACTTTATGTAACAAACTGGAGTGTGTTGGAGGAAAAATTTGGATTCTCAGACTTTGAAAACAGTTAACTGGAGTGCCCATAAAGATGAAAGCATTTACCTCAAAATCTTTTTTTATTTATATTTTTTTCTGTAATGGTAAAATTCTTAGTTTTTCATAATGTAAACATTGAATCGTTTCTTATCTGTTAGAGTATATTATTCATTTTGAATTAGTGCTTATTTTAAGGGGATAAATCTCTATTCCTAAAAAATACATGACCAATTGAATTTTTTTTTACATACCTACTAGGCAAAGAATTATTGGACTTGTGCTTGTGGATTAATTTTCCATGTACCGTAGAACGGGGTGACTTTACATTCAAGGGGCGACTTTATCCACTTCGTTTTAGCCCGATAAATAATTGCCAGGCAAAAATTGAAACCTAAATACGATTTGGATAGAGATAGAAGCAGGTAGAAGGAGGAAACGAAAATAAAAGATCACCACCCCTACCTCACTTCACCAAATAACAGAGCGAGAAAATATTGCGACGATATGTTTTTTTCCTTTTTCGTATTTTCATTTTAACCATAGGGGCTCAAAATATTCAGTTCGTCTTCACACGGTTGCAGTTGGTAGTTAATTATAGTCTGTTCCAGTTAAGAGTTCCATGACGTCACAAGATTCACCGAATGAGAAGAAAGTATTTTCGATTTCTACCGTGTTTCAACCAATTGCTTTCTTCAAATGCTTGTGACGTCATGGAACTTTTAACTGGAGTGAAGTATAGTTTCTTTTCAATCGTGTGTCCGAGTACAAAGTTCCTTAAATGTTGCCTTTCCACCCAGATTTTATCGTCAATTACAAATTGATGGGTAAATTGCCCCATTGAGGGGATACTATACATAAATTCTTTGAAAAATCATAAAAAAAATAAGAAGGAAGGCTGCAACTTAGAACTTTTTGTATTGAGAAATGTTGGACCAAAATTTTAAAACTGAATTCACTTCAATAGCTTAAAAATTGGGAGAGTTATTGAAGGATAAAGTTGAAAAACATTTTTAAAAAAGTGTGTTAAGTCCCCCCTCATTCTACGGTACTGTATTTCCACTGTATTCTCAGTCTATTAATTTGCAACTTCATAAAATATTTTCCCACTAGTCTGGCCAAGCCCGTTAAAAACCAAGAAGATTACCTCTGCTCAGTTTGTAGATCAGATGTGGTTGATGGTTGAATCTGGTAAACATTGGCATTATAATGCTAAATCTGAATTTAATCGTGAACAAATATCTCATTCCCTTCCTCCCCTCTAATTTCATGCGGTTAAAAACAAGTGCTCTCCGTACATCTCGCTTGTGGATCAGCTATATACGCATTTGAATTTGAACAATTGATTGATGGAACTGATCATATTCACAGAACGGTACTTATTTTGACCTTCTGCAAAACGTTGCCTTGCCTTTTGACACGAGTGAAGAGATACGGTACGGTATAAATTTGTGAAAAGGAATACGAGTGATCCTTTCGTCGTTGAGATCGTTTTACCTCTTTCGTGCCACAGTTTAATCGTACTATTATGACCTCTCTAATGAACGGATCATATTTCCACCGTTTCAGACAGCAGTAGTCTAAGTATTATTATACCGCGCTTGCGACTACTTCATTTAAACTCTTTATTTACCAGATTTGAGGAACGACTGAAAACCGATAAACTTGCGGCGGCTCGTATTCTGCCCCTCCGCCTCGCCGCTCCCACCTCGTGGTTCGCCTTTTCAAAGCTTAAAGAGTATTATAGGTTCGACGAATTTCGAGGCAAATAGGAAATGGGTTAGCAGCTTAAGAAAATTTTGATCCGATAATATTGGTGATTGCTCATATCGAATGAACGTTCGCTAATTCGCCACCTAATTTAGTGTTGCCAACATTTTCTATACCTACTAGGTATAAATCTTTTATACCTAATCTTTTGAGAAACGCGCGACCTCTTCCAACTACGAGTATATCTATAAATTATTGTAGTATTGTAAAATATCAATTTCTTAAAATTAATTAATACGAGTATAATAAACAAAAAAATTTTTTTTTCCATTTTATCATAGGTAATATTTTTTCAATAGGAAATTTTTTTTTTAATGCTTTGTGAATAGCAAAATTTTAGTTGAAAAAAATGTTTTTTTTTTTCATTAATTGCTTAGATACCGTGCTGAGAAATTTGCAAATGTGTTGAATGTTTTCGCCAAACGTTCCATATTATTATGTATTACCATACAGCGACACCCACCTTCGTATGCCCCATTCTCAAAATTTTATTTAAAAAAAAAAATTAATTTAATTTTTCGAAAGTGCCTGTACGTACATAACATTTTGATATCGAATTTCAAACTTATAATTGGTTCGGAACAGTTATTCAGACAGCAAATCATGGTCTCCTGCAAATATATACATATTTATGCTTCAAACACGTTCAGGCATCATACACATGAGGTAGTAGATATATGTATATTCTTCATTACGTATTTTTCATGGCCAGCAAAAACTGTCTTGGGAACTACAATTTTTTTCAGCTGTGGGATGAATTTTGAACTCACCCATAGATGCGATTGGATTAATTTATGTTTTATGCCTCATTAAGAAAAGTCATGACAGCAGTCTAACGATATATTTTCATTGCAATATTTTTCTTAATGAATAGCCTGCATGTGCATTTGCTACATTCTTCGCATTTTGGTAATTTTCTAGATTTTTTATAATTATATGTAAATTTTTGTTTTTCTGCTTAATTTATATCCGCAATTTAGACTAACTCCTTGCCTATAGGTAAAGTAATATTCGTTCTCTTTTACCACACATCTCGGTCGTTAAAATTTCGCTATCCATTAAAATGAATACATTTTCAATTAAAATTTTTTCCAGAAAAAAGTTTAACGTAATCGAAATATTGAAAAATATTCCAAAAGTTGGATTTCTGATGATATAAGTATATTCAATTTTTAATGTGATAACATTTTTATTTTCACCACAGTTTGTTTTTACATTCGATGTTGTTTTTTCTTCTATGTATTTTCGATAGAAAGTCGATACAAATCACACAGCTTTCTCATTAATACATCGAAATATCGACAAAAGCACAGTATTGATAAATCAGTCATGAGGAAATATACATGTATATCTCGCTACGCACAATATCGATTGTTTGTGGTACAACATATCGATCGCAACTTGAGATGAAAATGTTAACAGTCTGTGGTGGCACTGATACTGGTTTTTTTTTTTCAGTCAACCTGGAATGCTATTATTATCATGGGACAAAGTCGGTACCTAGTAGTTCGTTTCGTTTTTGAGATTCCCGTTCATACGCTGATTTTCAAATTGCCTGAAACAACGTCTACTTCCAAATTTTTAGTGCATTCATTCTTTCAATATTTTTTTTTTCGATCTCGTAAATTACCTAATAACTTATAATATCAGTTCGCCTAGACACTTTCAAGCATCAAGTAAGAAAAAAATGGGTATTAGTCAACGTAATTTGAATGTTTGGTCACGCTAGTACCGAGAAATACCATCTAAATCTTCATTATTACCCCGAAGAGCTTGGAAGAGAAAAAAAAACTGAAGGATCTCTGTAATTAGTATCTGAATTTTAGCCGCGATCAATAACAAGAAAAATAGTGGGTAAGCTTACATAGACAAACTTTATGTTCGCTATTCAAGTTTAATTACCGTCCAAGTAAACAAATTTCTTTGCAATCATTATTTTAGCCTATTAGTTAAACATGACCTCTCCTCTCTCCCCCACTTTTTTTTTGTTTGTGTTCAACAATCTGCAATTTTTTGGGGTATTTTATTCTTCAGCTTATCCTTGTATAATTCAAGTAGAGAAGTTACATAACTTCTGTTGGCAACAGCAAAATACCTAATTCTGTTGTCAATAGCTGAAAGAAGCTGTTTTAAGAAAACAATGTCCATTTCATTTAATTCTATACTATTACTAGTTTTTTTCCTTCAAAATCGTGTGTGCTTGAATGGTATATAGGAGTTGAGTTTTTAAGGTACAATCTTCAGAGTTTGGATATGGTTACAGCTAATGAAGTAAACAGTCGTTTCGATTAAAATGAATGTCTAGCTTTTGGAAACTGCATGGATGATGAAAAAAAGAGGGTCCAGAATAGAAACTAAAACGAGTAGAGTACGTCACATGCCATCCATTTTTCCGATTGGTGGTCTGTGTCTCCGCCAATTAAAGCACGTTCAATGAGAAACAGGTGTATTTGTTGACAGATGAGAAGCATCGCTAAATTACAAAACGAATTACATCCTCACCTATAGCGGTTTGCGGCCAACTCCTAATTGTTTGGACGTGTCGAGGAAAAGAAAGGGCGTAACGAGTCTTTACCAATCGAAAAATGAAATATATATTGGTTTGGTTGTATCGCAGAGCGTGAGAAATGCGTAAAGAGGAGATATTGAAAAATTGGCAGGAAATGAAGCGTATCGTACTGTATGCGTGTTCTTCTGATAGAAGCGGAGCGAGGAGGAAGAGATACACTATAGGTTAATATTATCACCTCCAAGGGGAAAGGTTCTGTGTCTAAAATTATCAATTTTAAAGATGAATTCTTATATAGTACCTAATAAGGAGACGTTCAGTCGAAAAAATTTGTCAGTGTGTCTTTCCGTTGACTATATCCGTGAACTATCTTGTATATTATGAAGATGAAGAATGAATAGAACTAATGTAGAGAATCAGGGTGAAGAATGTGTTGAATGTAAAGAATTGTGTTAAATATAGAAGGTAAAGAATGTAAATAATAATTGGCATATAAAATGTATAGATTGTAAAAAATGTGCTTTCTCGATTAGTCGTTATCATTTCAAGGTCAAGGTCATCAATTCAAGGTCAAAGTAATTAAGATTAATTCCCCTGCGAACAGAAATATCAGAAATGAATTGTTATACTGGTATATAATAATGTATTTTTTGAAGTTGATATCAGTATATTTAGTATGTTTAGTCTATGGTTATTATATGTTTTGAAAAGAATGTGAATCATGTAAAAGAGAGTTTATCTTAGCCATCGCAGCTATTTTTAAAACTTGAATTAGAAAAATTGAGATTTCCTATTCAAGTATGGATTATTCAAAACTCATTACTTTTTGGGCATTCAGCAAGGAGTGGTTCTTATCAGAACAACGCTGGAGGATGTGAGTGTTCTTGCTTACCGTAAAATAAAGATCTCAGAATGGCGTGTTAATGCATATGGATTTAGGTAAAACATTTTTCGTTCATAAAAACCGACAAATTTTCGAGGTGGAATGAGAAAAGTGGACTTGGTGATGCAGGCTGATGACCAACGATATGTAACTCTCAGATTGATCAGTCGGAAATGCGATAAGCTCGATAAATTGAATAAGTTACTGCAGCTGATGAGCCTCAATTTACATTCAACTTTTACTCATTACCTGTTCCCTGTTCGAAATAGACATAAGGTTTTATTGAAAATGAGATTCTTATTGACTTGTTTATTCGATCTCGCTATAGTTCCAACATATTATCTTAATTATTTTCCTCATATTCATTCACGAATTGTGCTCATCTCCTGTCCCACGAGAAAAAATAAAGGGGGAACAGCTTTCTTATATGGTCAGTTCTGAAGAAGACGCGTGTGGAAGAGTGCTTGGGAAATATTTGGTCAAACCTTGATAAAGACTTACAAATAATCGTCTTCCAACTGGTTTGTTCTGCATTTTGCTGCCTCTATAACTGTCTCCAAAAGTCTATCAAGTCACAAAAATAATCATTACATTCGGTTGTATTATTATGTCATAAACGACCGTGCTGACGTTTCATCAAACTGGTGCTGGTTAGGAATCGTAGGCTGCGACTAATCTGTGAATTTAATCGGAATCCGCCGGCCATGTATAAAATAATATAGCCGTTTATTGTCGTTGTTAGCCAACCATTGCCTCTAAATTAACAGCTGATCTAATCTTCGGATCAAAAACTCTTAATGATGGCCACTTGAGAAAATAAATAATTTTCTTCGCATTCTTGTATATATGTTACCTATATATATATACCTCCTATTTTGGTTTATACATCCGAGTTCGGCCTCTACTAATTGTCGAGTACTTACACACTAGTCGATTGCTCGAATAAGTTTGAGATTCCAGTAGTGCAGTGTACGATGATGACACAAAATTTTTATAATCATCTCCAGCGAGCGGGTTGAATTAGTGGACTATAAGTTCGAATGCGAGTCTGCATCCGAGCAGAACCTGTTCCACGGGTTGACGGAATTTTTCCAACTGTATGTAAATGATTAAAGCAATCGGGTGGATGGAAGTCTTTCTCGTTTTTAAAATAGTAACTGCATGTACATACTTTAATCAAGTATATCGGTGAAACATTTATCATTTTTATAACAAGATGAGAAAAGGATTGAATACGAGTTATCGCAAATGGTATTTTCTGCTTTTGGATTTTGGTAAATATGTGGATGTGGTCTGTTCAACCAAATTGAGGTTCTATTCAAAAACAGATGTACTGCATTATAGCTGAACGCGGGGCGAGGGTTTGAACTTAGTTCAAGTTGAATAAAGTAGGTCCATGGTTTGAGACTTGTTTAGCGAAACAAGAGAGAAATTGACAGTGTGGTATTGCAGCAATATAATTGTACAGTATTTGAATGCCATCCCGGCGATCTGCAAACTGTGACACAAATGTGGAGGAGAAATATTGTGACGCGAAATGTGACACAGATGTGGCAAAAATTCAACCAATCAGGAAGCAGTGCCACTTTTGTGATACTGATGTGACCTGTTACATCAGTGTCTCAGAGCAGCGCCATCTATAATTTTTCCATCGGAGAAAAATGGAATCACATCAGTGTCACAAAAGTGGCCCTGCTTCCTGATTGGTTGAATTTTTGTACACATCTGTGTCACATTTCGCGTCACATTTCTCCTCCACATTTGTGTTATACTGCAGTTATTGTTTTTAGTTACCCATAGTATTGTTTGAGTTGGGGTCAACGATAATAAAATTTTAATGTATGAATTCCGAAAAAGAAGTTCCATTTTCTCAAAATTTTACTTTTTGCTCGTTATTCATTGTTTGGTTTCATCATTCTCCGCTATGGAGAGTTTTGACCAATTGGGGTTGCCGTTATGGATTACATATTTTACTGTTTTTATGTGTAGTAATTTCTGCTACAAATCTTGAATTGTCTGAGTTTTCCTAACCACATATTGTAAAAATATACTATTAAAATTTTCCTCAGTGTGCGATTACTTTGGCTAAATTGTGCCCCTGCTCGTGACGTTTACTGCGCTCAGTTTTTTCTGTGCTCCAGTAAATTCATTTATTAATTTTACCCAGGAACCAATATTTTATTTTCTGCCGAGTATAGCAGAATTTTCTTCATAAAATACGGCTGAAAAATTTGACCAATAACCAGCGTAGGTGATAATGGATGGGTGCGTAAAGGTGCGCCAGATCACGTGCACTTCTCAGAAATTTATTTCGAAACACATAAATATGTACTGTATATAAGTGTATATAGGTAAGGATATATAGGTACCTACTTTTAATTTATCTGCTTCGAAATCGTTGAAATCATAAAAATGTCGTAAAATGAAACTCTTGGGTCGTTGTTGTAAAAAGCGAAACGTAAAAATACTCGGCACGAATGCGTAATGCGTGAACGAAATTATCGCGAACTGCTACGTGCCACTGCCCCCGCCCCAAATTGTGGGGATTTCAGAAAGGTGGGGGCGTAAAATGAGAACTTTTTCAGAAACGAATTTCATTTTCGCACGATGTTGAATGAAATTTGTTTTCGATTCATCTGCTCGTACTTTATTTACCCTCATTCGAATTTCTAAACCACCTTTTTTGATCGGGTTAAATTTACGATATCATTTTCTTGAAAACGTCTCCTCTGCACCCCTCTTCCTATTGGTACGTAATTTCACGGCAACAAACGACGTCTTTTTATTCGAACGACCTTACTGTCATTAGTCCGTAGATACGATGGTTAGGTATACTTTCGTACTTGGGTGGTATTTATTTGGTTTAGTGCAGTCGATAATTGGTATTTTGATGGCTATGTAGTTATATACAGTTTAGGTAATGAGCATTTATCAGACTCCAATTATTCGAGGAAATAAGAAAAAAATCAATTAAGTTCTGCCACTATAAATTTGAATAAGTATGTGCATCGGTTAGATGACCGTCGGTAACGTGCCAGTCTTAAAGCTGGTCTCGAAAACTAAAGTCCGAAAGAGAGTGACGGGAATTGATGCATGAAATAATTAATTTTGAAGAATATTGTAACTCGAGCTGTAGTTTAAAATAAAAAGTAGAGTATATTTTGAAAGAACGAGTTGATCATAATCAAATTCTTTATGGTGAAGTCTGACCTGGTTTCTCAATTCGAAGGATTAGTTCCTCAATTCCGCAGTTGTAAGTTATAGATAATTGAGACAAAGAACGGCAAGCTCTACTTAATTACGTATAATATTATGAGTTATAGTTTGTTCACATAACTATGGATCATTTACTCTTATTTTGATTCTATGGTAGTGAATGGAAAGAGAACGCAAAAAAACCCCACTAATTTGTTGTCGAAAATGATAAAATGAGTTTCCTTAGATTTTGAGAGTTATTAAAGCCTTACATCCTGGTGAGTGAGGGTTTACGACAAGGTCTACAGGTGGTGACTTGAGTTTGCGGGGAAAATATATTTCTACAGCATGGCCAGATAGTAGGGTGAGGATATTATGTAGGTACTCGTATGCTACATAGTCCTTGTGAATTATTTTGCTCGTTCAGTCTAACGAAAAAGAAAATTGATAAATTATTTTGCTTCTCCTGTATAGTTCTTGCTATGAAGGGATGAATAATAGAAAAAGAGGTTCTTTTAAATATAATTAGTATATAATATGGTGAATAGATCACCTTGTTTCTTTGAAGTAGCTAGACCATCATTCTGAGGGTGGGGGGATTTCATATACCCAAAGTACTCCATTTTTCTGCTTACTAACCGCGGAGTGGGTTGCCAGGTTGAAAAATCACGAAAAATTGAATACCAATAATGTCACACTGCAACAAAATTTAGCTGTAAATGCAAAGAATCCAAATCAGATATTCAAAAACCAAGGGCAGTGGAGTTTTTCATAAATTTTTTTTGTTGCTATTGATGGGGTTGAAACTCTCCTTTCCGCAGGTACGTCAGTGTCTTGTTTACATTCGATGGGTATTATGAACTGAAATGATACTTAATTGATACGGATACTGATATTCCCACTATATATTGAATCAAAATCGTAGGTACACTTGACTTGTATAAGTAATCTTGTAAAATATGTTCTCTTGCCCAAACCTTTTTCGGTCTATTTCTCCTTCATGTTTCGGAAATGGCGCAATCCAAAAGCGGAAACATGATAGGTGTACAGTCGTCGTCGCCGATAGAGAAAGTTTATTTCTCGATCAATTCATCAAAAATGTCGACTTATCGTCGAAATGAAATTTTTCTCGATCGCATCCGCGGCTGTGGGCTGGAAAGTCTAGTTGTGTCAGATAGGTACGTGAAGAAAAATGTAGCGCCGGCCAATCAGTCAGAAATTCCGAATGTACCAGAAAAAGAAACCCAGAGTACAGTAAACCCTCCTAGAATAGCAGGTTTTCGAGTGACTGCTGCGGTACTCAATCTCTAAAAGAAGTCACCTAAAACCCATTTTTGTGCCGAAGAATTCTTTTTATTAGAGGGTTAGTCGAAATTTTGTGTATCCGTGTGTGTCCAATATTATCGTATGATGACGTCGGCAATGAGACTGGGTTGATTTTGTGCGTGTCCTTATGTGTCCTGCCACATCTGTCTGGACGAAATTTTTTTTTAATCGTAAATTGAGCTTAAAATTTGAGCTTACAAATAGAGCCTATAAATTTAGCTTACAAATTTATTTTACAAATTGAGCTTACAAATTCAGTTTACAAATCGAGCTACAAATTGAGCTACAAATTATTGAGCTTACAAATTCAGTTTACAAATTGAGCTACAAAGTGAGCTTGCGATTGAGCTACACATTGAGCTTACAAATTGAACTCAGTATTTTATGTGAAACATAAAAAGTTGAATGCTTCAAGTTTGATTTGACAATATTTTTTCTTAAAAAAAGTTAATGACCTTTTTTTTATATGTATATAATTGATGTAGAAGAGAATTCATTTTCGCCTTCACGACTCTTTGTGAAGGCTACAGCTATTTTTGATTATGTGGATGAATAATGAAAGGAAGAAACGAATTAACACCAAATTTCGATCAAACTTTCCTCTCATAACATTCAACATTTGACATTTAACATGAATTTCAATACCATTGGTGTGGCCCAGTTCATCCTGCCGCATGTTGCATCGGTTTCAGCATTTTCAGGCTCCTCACAGATAAACCCCTTGGACAAATTACCTGCACCGTTCCCCGAATTTCCGAAATGAAAAGTATGTCCGAAAAAATAATCAAACGGATAAAGATTTTTATTTTTGGAATCTACATAAATAATGAAATGAAAAACTTCTTTACCAGTGTCTGTTCTATAAGCCTATTTTCTTCATTGGGACTGAAATTGTAAATAGTGGTTTCTTTGGAGAAAACCTGCTAAAAGTAATCAATGTGGCCACACGTGCGTATACGTCCAACGAAAATCAAATTATTATGTAAGCGGAAAAATTTCATATACCTATAGCTGTCTTCCGTCTCGTATTACACCATTAATTGACAAAAAAAAAAAAAAATATTCTGCCTTAGCCGAAAAGATGTAGAGGACATATATATACACAGTGTATAGACTTACTACGAATTTGCCCCGACCAGGGGAAAAATTTTTTTCTCGAATTGATAGCGTCAATAAAATATGTCCGCGGAGGTGGGGGAGAAGGGTTCTACGAATTAAAAGGTTCGCGGTCAGTCTATGTGACGTGATATTTTTCACTTTCCACATAAATTTATCTTTCAAAATCACCCTTTTTTTGTGTGCGTGTGTACGTGTATACTTACCCAAAATGCGCTGCATACTTTCTACAAGAAAAACCACACATCTGACCCGTTTTCACCGCTCGTGCCGTACCCTAATATAGGCTATACGGTTATATAGATATCGGAACATCGAAACCATAAACGTATATTAAACTTTTATCTACATACATAAAAATGAAAAGCAAAAAAAAAAGAAGCAAAAAACACGCATACACTCACACACGCGTCTAAATACAATTTGGTCATTTTGTGGCTTCGTGAACAAACCTATCGCATTCACCAAGTATGAAAGCGAGGGCAAAGGGGACTCTTCACTGTTCGTATCTTATGGCTGTGGCATTAATATTATAAACGTCGAACATTTTCCCAATAGATCGGCGAATGGTGTAAATTACTATGTGGAGAACTTATCTTATCCGGCTGGGCTAAGTTATGGTGTATATCGAGCAAGTGGATGGCCGGATAATGTGAACTATGCAGCCCACCGACTGCTGCTGTTGAATAAATCTTTGCTGGCCGTCCGAAAAATCAACCTCAAACGTGTAGATACACGTGAAATTTTCCGAGCCCCTAGGTAATTTTGGGAAAAAGTAGAAAATGTTGCGAATTTTCGTATCCAAGGGACTCGGAAAACGGCCATAATTCAAAATTTTACGTGGCTGCTTTAATTTTATTACACCGGTTGTGAAAATTAACGCAATTAGTATACGTATACCTTACACGAGTTCTTTATTTAAAAATACTTTTTTTTTTTCTTTTTCGGTGCTATTTTACCCAAAAAATTCGTACCTTAATCTTCATCAACGAAACAAATTTTTTAGCAGATTTTCAACCCGAAAGCCTTCAGTTAATTTTTGTCCGATTGTCACAAATAGGTGTGGGACATGCATATTTAATCGTTTTATGATCTTAGGATTCCAAATCTACCATCTCATTTTTTTCTTAAATTTTTTAAGTTATTTATCTTTGTACATGGGTGGAGGGGGAGAGCTATGTAAATTGTAAATTTTGATAGGGAAACTACTAAACGACAATCTGTTGGTTGGTTTTTGTGAAAAGTGCATCTGTGCGTGCGGTTTTGAAGGTTCAGAACATGAATTTTTCTTAGTTCCATTGGAAAACCTGCTTTTTTGGGGGGCTTGCTACGCTTGAATTTTTTTATTCGTAAAATGTCCAACCCCTGGGCATCGTAAATCTCGATTTATTCGCAGTTCCGTGGAAATTCGTTAAGATCGTGTTTTACACATTTACTTGCGCCGACTAAAGTGAAAAATGAAAATAAAATTCAGGCAGTTAAACTGTAAAACTGTCTGTGCATGGTGAAAGGGGTTAATGACTTTTTCCCACGTATATCTGAGTGGGATGGAAACTCTTGTACCTATTCTTTTTTCGTTGGGGTTATCACAAAATAAAGATAGTCGCATTGTCATTTGATGAAGCTTATAGGGTTTGATCAAATATTTTTATGAGATTTATTATGTGAAGTTACTCGTACTCGTATCTCAAATAAAACGTTCTCTGTAAGTAGTTATAAATGGCGTACCATTTTGTAAAATTTACTTTTCCCAATTCCAGTGATACCCAGGATGTGTGCATTTCTTATAAGGCAAGTGGTATCATAAACGTTATTTAGGAAAGAGGGAAGTTTGCAGTATTCAGGGTCTACTAATGTAAGTAGTATTTTACAGCTGTTTCTTAAAAAGTTGTTAAATTGAAATCTATTTGTTCGTAAAATCTTACCATCGATTCGTTCCTTACTTTTTTGATTTTCCTGAAGAGTGCCAGTCAAGGTTGTGCGCTCACCAGCTAGAATTTTTCCCAGCCTTTCTTGACATTAACTGCAGCTGTGTGTTCAACCAGTGAAAGTGTAGCTTTGATGCTGCAAATGTATTATACCTTGCGATTAAAGCTCCAAATAGAATAATCTATAGTGAACCACAATGCAGACATTATTTATAGTTTTCTTCTCTAATTTTTCCACTATAATTCCTTTCTTCAAGAAATCTTGGGAACTTGCTTTTCGTTAACATTAGCGTGCATTCGATTGGTATATTAAATTTAATTTTCATGTTTTTTTAATAAAAAATATTTTTAATTACTTTGATGTGTGGTTTTTTTTGTGGGGGAGGGGTTCTAAATAATTTTTAGTCTTTCTATAAAACAAAAACAAATAATCCAATAAGACGCGTTTAAAAAATATAATAAAAAATGGAAAAATTATTAGAGTTTGATACGAATAATATGTAAATCAAAATGTTAGTTGTAATATTTTCTTTGAACTGCGGGTGGTGACTATAATTATTGTAGCATTGGAGGAGTGGCTAATTTCAACTTTGGGGACCCCTTCAAATAAGTGCGCTCATGCTCGTTAAGAAAAGAAACCTATATAACTCGGGCACCATATACTGTCCAGTGGTCACATTTCGTACCTCCAGTTTTCGACGATGATTGGTAGGAAAAATGACAATGAGAAAAATCGTGGATCGAGTATAATATACGAAATGTTAACGCAGCGAAAATATTTAGAGAAAAGCTTCACTCGCATAAACAGGAATAACAATACGATGGCCTATCGAACGTTATACATTAGCCGATTTGATATACCAGTCGAATAATAAAATTCTGGAGTATTAATATAAAAAAGGATAGGCCATGTTATATCTCAGGCAGTCCCATTATATTTATATTATGGTGATGATTATTATTATTAGATCATTACCATTATGATCAGTGGATATCATTATGTACTATTCACATATATATATTATACTGTACGGGAAAATAAACGTCTCTGTAAAGGAGCCTGAGAAAAAACCAAAAAAAGCGAAGCATTATGGTGATGAGTTGTGGGTGAGTGGAGGCGTGAATAGAAGCAAATCAATTCGTGCTGGTGCTATAGTGCATTCTATTGTCTGGCCTCTTCGGACGTACTCTTTTACTGTTTGCAGTTCTCCTTGTTTTACTCTTACGATTGCAGCTCGTATTCTGGCTCCCTGTCTCACTCTGGCATGCGGTTTTCCTTTCATAAGACGGACTTCCACACGCCGCTGTTTACCGCCTAAATAAAATGCAGTAGCAGCTTTGGAATATTTTTCTTTCGCCTCTTTACCGTCAACACGTCACCCTTACTATACCTTTCTTTATTCAAGGACGATCTAGTCTTCGGTGATAAATTATACTTTCTTCTATGAATATACTTACAACAGCCTTTATGGACAAGACTATAGCTATTGCATTGATGGAAATGTGCCGAAATAGTGTGTGAAACTTATCAGGTCCGTTTTTTGAAATTATTCTGAAAATGAAGATACGCGAATAAAAAACACTCATTTTTCTTTATTTTTGGAATTGGGGGATATTTTCAAATCCTGAGAGGAGGGGGCTCGTCAGTGAGCGAAGGGGATCGGAGTACCTTGTTCCAGAAGTTTCATGTAATCAAAATATCCATGTGTACTTTCAAGAGAGAAAACATGAATTCGAGTAATTTTTTACATTTTTAAAATTAGGTACTTTATGAGAAAGGTGTATGTGAAAAATTTATAATTTATGATGGCATCCTCTGTGAGTGCTCCAGGTATAAAATAGCTGCAGCCTTCACTGAAGTTTCGTGAAGGCGAAAGATGAATTCTCTTTTACAACAGGAGATTATAAAAAGTATCCAAAAATGTTTCTTATAAAAACAAAATTGTTTGAATATGAAGCGCATAGGGACTTATAAATATTTCTTCATAATTCTTTCCTGAAAAATTTTACTTGGTTACTTTTCAAATCTTATAAGTAAATGTATAATGACGTCATCAAAATCTTTTGAAATGTTATAACTAGTGTTCTATGTTATATATAGGTATGATGACGTCATCTACTCAGTTGTAACATTGAGCTATAAAGAAATCTTATGTTATGAGTATGTATGATGACGTCATCATAACATTCAACTATCACAGAATCTTCTAATACTATATTATAGGTAGGTATGATGACGTCATCTTGAAATAGACTCTGATGATGACGTCATCCTAACATTGAACTATCACAAAAGGACAAGAACTGTCTCCTTCGTTATATCTGGGTATGATGACGTCATCAAGGAAAAACAAAAAATGGGACATTATATTTTAAGCGGACATTATGTTTTGAAATTGGAACACCCAGTACAAAGAATTTGCGGTTACTATGTTATATCTGGATATAATGACGTCATCATCTGTGTTTACTCTGTAATAAATATATATGATGACGTCATCAAGGAAGGACAAAAATTGTACAAAAAATTCTTCTTCAATTTATCTTCAATGAGTGTATGATGACGTCACCATCTGCGGTTCCTATGATCTATCTGGATATAATGACGTCATCATCTGTGTTTACTATGTAATAATTAGGTATGATGACGTCATCAAGTAAGAACGAAATGGGACATTATGTTATGGTGGGACATTATGTTATGATGGGACAATATGTTAGGAGGGGACATTATGTTTGAAACAGGAACGCCCAGTACAAAAGAATTCATCTTCAATATTGGAGATGAGAGCATTCAACCTTTAAAATGTTGTGACAAATAAGAAACTGCCAATCTATCGATTAGAAGTTACACTATGTTCTAGGGCAGCGGTTTCCAAACTTTTGGGTGTGACGATCCAATTTTAAAAGTGGCTCATTTTTTGTGACCCTCTTCGGAGTATATTTTATAATTCTGTTTGAATATTTTACATTTTCAGAATTTCTTGCGACCCACACTTCGGAAACCGCTGTTCTAGGGAACCCCTGCCATACATGTTGCATAATGCAAACTTTATTGTTGTCAGTCACAATACTACTGTGCTTTACATCTGTAGAAGTTTTGGTTTTTTCGTTGTTTTTGAAACATATTTTTTCTCTGAAATGAAAATTATGTTCTAACAAATGACATTATCTAACGAGGTGCTCATTTCCAATACTTATTTGAGACCCTTGGATGTCTTTGAGAAAATTCTATGATTTTTGAGCAATTTTATAGTATTTTGAAAATCATGAGAAATCTATCAATATTATGGGTATTGAGAGCTGTGTCAAAATGGAGAGGAAAATTTTTTTCTTAAACTGTGAAAGCGTTGCACTACTTGTTTTAATATACAGAATTAAATTCTTAACTTTGTAATTTATCCATTGGTCCACCCGTTTCCAAAAACAAAACAAAAATATTGGAGAGATATTTGAGATTACGTTGACGTCGAAAAAGAAAATAAAAAGGATTAAACGAACGGCTGAAACTCATTAAAGCTGTCTCAACATTTTAAATTTCATTCGCACAAAAACACACGTAATTTCAGTTTGAGACCGATCAGTTGTCAGTGTCTTTCAACTTCTACGGTTCATACACTTTCCGTTATCCGTATATCTAAAAGGACAAATTTCGACATTCTTTCGGCCAAAATGCAAATTGTAGCAAAACTTTTCCAGCAACTGGGAGACAAATTAGTGGAAATGTAGGAATTTGACGTCGTCGGTACAAATGAAATGTTTTTATCCGAATAAAAAATCCTTGCTCTCTCCACATCCCAAGTTTGAGATCACCCCTTCGTGCATCAGCTTCTGCCGTTACTCTTGGTAATTGGAAGAATAAGCCACTCCGCAACACACTGTTTCCAGTTCTGTGGCTATTAATCGACGAATTAACGGGTCTATAGAGTTTGAGAGAGAAAGAGAGAGAGAGAGATAGATTCGATACCTTCGATAAGGTTGTTCGTCTAAAAAATTCGATTAATTACTGAATAACACACTGGACATGGTAGTCGTGTTAAACTGTGACAACTAGATGGAGAACGGAAGATGATGCCTCCAGTTAGATACAATGTCAAAACTTGTTTAAATCAAATATTAGCAGAGAGAAAAGAGCGGATAATCTGATTAAAGCCCTGCCCCGATTACTGCATCTTTCCTCATTTACTTCCTTTATCCTAGTTTTTTCTCTGTATGTTTTCAACTTTATTCCAAATGACTGAACACGCTTCCCTCTGAACTGAAGAGGAATAGAGAGAAAAAAATGCTGCAGGGTTCAGGCAACTCGTAATTGCTAGTTTGGTCAACGTCGTATATATATACACAGTATGAAGGAAAATTTTTATGAAGCTAAAGACACAAGAACAGCAGAAGTCTCAGAGAATTGTTACGTCGTCTTTTGTCCGCGTTCAATTTAATTTCAAACGCTAATGAATGCGTTTCGTTTTGGAAAAAAAAAGAAAAGAAGCACCGATGAAGGACAACACGAGGATTGGCGAGAATTGAGAACGTGAAGCACTGCTACAAGTTATGAAAGAATTTCCTGCTGTAATGGTGAAAAGTTGAATCCACTCGAGGCAGGCCTGCATCCGTATTTTGTTGCTGAAGAAATGAAATAGATTTTATACAGCAGCGCAAATGTTTTCAAAAATTGAGGAGCAGGCGAGACTATAAGCTAGAGGAGTCGATTTTATTCCAGTCAATCTTACAAATTGATAAAGAATTGGAAATGATTGAAAATTGGTCCAGAAAGATATACTGGAAAAAAATTCGGTAGTAATTTTTACTCTTTTCATGAGAAAACTGGGACTATTCGAAATGTATAGTAGAAATTAAATTAAAAATAGTACATAAATTTAAGCTTAAAATGTATCATCTAAGAGGGTAGAAAGTTCTACACATGCTAAGAATACCTATATGTGTAATCTTTAATTATCCCTGTTTTTCAATAAAAAATAATAAAAATTACTATTTATTTTTCTCAACGTAGAGAAAACGTCTCCCTGCTAGAAAATAAAAGAAGTCTCAGTTTTCTAATATTCTAATCCTTGGAAATTTAAATTCTGATTCACAGTAATTTTATTATAGGTTTAGCTTTTATGGTTTACTTTGATCTATTTTTTAAAATAATTTTTATTAATTTTTATTTTATTCATATTTAAATTCACACCCCCTCCAACAGATGCCTGGCCTGAAGGCCCAAATGATGCAATATCTGAAACTCTAATTTTCATAATTTGACAGTTAGTCGTATTCTAGGTTGTACCCATAATATGCTGTGGGATGTACCCTAATTTTTTGTTATTTATCAAATTCGCAGACAAAAATATGCCCACTTTGTTCTTGCATATTTTGACATATTAATTACATTATGTTACAAATGCAAGAGAATATATAATTTTTTTTCTTGAATAGCAAATTTTTAATTAAAACGTTTTAGGTTTTAATAAAAACATATTCATGAAAAAACAACATTTTTTACCCGTCTTATCAATTTAGTATATTTCAGCTATTCAAAAACCATTTTTGGTATAATCGAAGCATTATAGTCATCAAAATTTTGCCAACTTATTAACCATTATATAAGCCGGTATTAATGGGAATATTTTATTTGATTTCACATACTGATAACTATAATAAGTGCATTTTATTAACGCATAGGTTACTATACTACTCTGCTGTTTTTTACCCATGAAATTCCCAGATATTATTGGTTCCAAGTTTTTCTGTCTTCAGTAGACTCATACTCCTACTCATACTCCTGCTGTTCAGCAACCAGCTGTGAGCCATCGCACGATTCATTAATTTTCTAAAATTTTTTTTCTCGAATTCGCTGTTAAAATGTCTCTTTTTTAAATGCATAACGTTAATGAATTTTTCGCCATCAAATAGGTCAGATGAGAGTAGAATTTGGCGAATTGTTGACGTTGGTGGTCATTAATTCGGTTCTCCATTTTCACGAAATCTCGTGCATTTTTTCCGTGCTACACATCACGAAATAAATTATTTTTACGTAAAAAACTATGGATACCGTAGTATTATTCGTTTTATTTCTGTCGTAACACGTAATTAGTTTGCGGTTGACGGTTCAACCGTCATTTTCAATTTAATGTATCGACTTTTCAATTTTTCCCTTTGCGTTTTTCCATAGGATTTTTAATGGCTGAACCACCCACCGACGGATACGTAACAGTGGACAGAATTTGCAATGCCGAGCAACCTAGCTGGTCGTAAAATACGTGGGCAGCTTCAAATGGTCGATGGAGATGGATGCTACTTCTGCAACGTCCTATAAATGAATTATAACGTTGAAATGGTAAGTGACTCAAATTTCAGTCTGGAGAAAGAAAAAAACCATCAATTTAAATTTGAAATGCCTCAGCTCATGCTGAATGTGACAAACAGTGTGCAGGTCCGCAGCTAAGCGTCTATTGCGAGTGGCGGGGCACGTGGTATAGGAAGGACAAGGATTTCGAAATTGAAAATTATTTTTCGTTTGTCTAATGCTGGCGCTTAAAATGACTAAAATTTGTCTTCTCTAAAAGATACTATTAATTTTGATCTGACTTTCACAGATAGACATGGGACATGCATAGTTTTTCGTTTCATGGCCTTAGGATTCCAAAAATACCCATCTCGCATATTCGTATTTATTTATCTGTTTATTGAAGGGGAGGAGGGGATGCTTGTAAATCGCAAATTTTGACTTTACAGCCTAATTGTATGTATAGGAAAACTGTCAAACGGATAGAGCTGAAATTTGAACCATATATTATGAATTGAAGTCTTGCGAGTTTACCATTCAAATGAGTTAATCTGTTCGTTTGTCTTTAAGGGAAGCGATTTTGAACATTGAAAAATGTGGATTTTTCTGTGGACTAGCTAAACTACTGAACCAACAGCTCAAATTTTTAACGGAGGTTAGTTTTGGTGTGCAGATATGAGGAAGTGCAATGTAAAATTTTTTGTATAGGTTTTTTGATGATTTTTGTTGAGTTTTTCAAGGAACGGATTCCTTGTAATTTTGACGGATTTTCAAAGTTTAATGGCTACTAATGGGGAAAGTAGGGAACCGATTGAGCTGAAATTGATGTGATATGCAAATAGAATGCTTCAAAAAGGTAGCATTCAAGTTTCAGGCCAATCTATCGGTTGGTTTTTATAAAAAGTAGTTTTGAAGGTTCAGAACGCGTGAATTTTTCTTCGAAACTTGCCAGTAGGTTTCCAACAGAAATTAATTTTTTACCCTTTTCGCGCGTAGTCCAAAAACAGAAACTTTTAATGGTTCATTAAGACTTCTTTAATTCCATTTAAATAACTGCTTTTCTAATGGAGCTTGCTGCTCTAAAATGTTATTCAATTCTCGAGTCTGAATTTGTTTTTCTCGTATATACGAGTATAACAGCGACCATGTTCTGATTAAATGAAAATCATATTGAGCTTGTTTCTCTTACTTGAAAATCTGGACTTTAGAATCGCCGAGTATTCAAAGCTCAAATTTAATGATAGCAAGATTTTGACTAATTTTGATTTACGATCGCACCTACTCATTCTGTGATCTCAGTGTTTCAAAATATCTACTCATATTATCCTCTAGTTCTAGTGCGTTCAAAACAAGGGAAATTGGTGTATTCTAAAAAATTTCAACTGCGAATGTTTTCAAACTTGAAATTCGGACTTAGATCACTGGGGCTCTCAGGCTCATAAATTTTTTCAACGCATTACGTATGTCACTATAACTGTTTGCGAAATTCTTGTCTTAAGCAATTAAATACCTGCATTGTAAAATTCACTGATTTATTGGACTTTTTTTGGAATTTAGTTTTGGAGACCCGAGGGTGTTAGTAGAACCGATTTTTTAAGAGAACAAAATTCCATCGAGTTGATGCCGATAATTTTGAATGATTTTCAGTATTTTCCCTTATTTGAAACTTTTTATATTTCCAATGTCAAACATTTCTGATAAAATATCTTGATTTTATCTCTATGATAACAGTAGTATATCTTTCCCCTGAAGTCTGCTCAGAGTCGTAGTTGGGAAAAGCTATTTTTTCATACTCCGAACTCGATGTCATTTATAGCCAAATAATTCACTTTTTCTACCAGATTCTTTTAGTCTCATTATCATCATTATACGTATTTTTTAAAACTTTTATAAGGTTAATTACTCCGAGTTTACCAACTTTCGAGAGTTATCTTTTAATTTCATGCAAGAACTTTTTTTTTACTCGTATTTCGTTTTCATCTCATTCCCGAAATTTTCATCGTTGTTGACGAACCGAGATAAATAAATATGTAGTTAAAAGTTGAAATTTTCACTGTGAGCAGGTTAATGAAACGTGTGCTCGTACATCTGAGTAGATCGCAGGTACATATATTTGTACGTCTCAGGTCTAATAGATACGAGATTTAATGAGTATTACCGAAAAAGTATTTACAATTAATTTACATCGAGTGTAAAATATGAGTAGTGGTTATCAAGGAATCGGCATACCTACCTAGAGAAAAATAGGCAGCTGTAAAACTGTAAAGTGAAATTATTTATTCGTCTGTGTTTATTAAACAACGCATACGAATCGTAAATTGATATTATCAGATCTACGTGGTTGTCCATTCATCTCTGTCCTGCTGTCCATTTTCAAGAATTATTAAGAGGTAATAATTTTTGGCACGGCCTCTGAAACACATAATATAGGCCTACATGTACAGAAGAAGTCTAACTTGTCTATTTTTTGTTTCCTTCTGATGAATACCTTGTCGTTCATCACGATTTACTTGATGTGTGATGTGTAGAGACTGGCAGACTCAAGAGCGATAACATTTTACTTATCTTTTTTGTCGTAATAGATTCTTTTAAATTTACTATTTATCAAACAAGCCTTAAGGAGTATGAAACTATATGAGAATGTTTGAATAAATTTTTAATTGATGACAGTTTCTCTTCGCAAATGAAGGGGAAAATGTTTCCAAATCATGGGTTTGTAGTGGGTAATAAATTTTTCTGTAGCTACGTTGAAAAAACAGACTGTATCTTCGTATTCAGCCTGTCACAAAACATTCTATACATATTATTTACAATTTTATGCCCGGTATAAGAAACATGAGTTCCTATACTAGGATTGGGAAAAAACAAAAACTACCTGTAGGTTTTTTGATCGGCTCCTCTAAGTGATCTCTATGTTTGTTTCTGATTTGGCGGCTTAGTCCACTTCTGCAGGGCATTATTGGTCAGTAGGGTTGATGTTTTGGTAGTGGTATTTCTGACTGGTTGTTGTAGATTTGATGACGTAGCTATTATAGGGATGCTGAATATAGATTGGATTGTCTAGAAAAGAGGCATCTGTCAGCGTTTTCCATTTTATAGACTGTTTCTATTATGCGTTATGCAACAGCCAAAATTATTCTTTTAATTTTTTGTTTGCTGAATGTTTGGGTTCCTCTAATCCAGTTTTTATTTTTTTATTTTATACTGCAGCTTCGATTATTGTCTAGCAAGATTTGGTACATTCTAAGGGCGCAGACTGTATTGATTTTGTGTTTCTGCAGAGTTTTACGTGGTTTACTGGTTAGGGAATTTGGGTAAGAGGGTAGTGTTGTGATCTTATTGCTTTTATTTTTTAAACTATTTATGTGCTAGCTTTTCAAGTGAGCATGGTTCCCTGGATTCTTACAATCCCTACTTACTTATTCAAGTTTTTGATATTCATTTTGAACAAATTTGCTGTTTTGTAGAACGAGATTACTGTTGGCCCCCTGCTGCAATTTGCTTGGCAATTTTCTGGTTGCCCTAAAGCTTTTGGAGTAGCACATTTCTCGCAGCCATAATAATAGTCTATAAATTGTTATGAAACTATAGAAAAACGTCAGCCAACAATTTTAATTCAATTTACTTAGCGGTAAAAAAAATATTTACATTCAAGTTTGTTTATTGCTTCTCCTCCACTACCTTATGTGAACTGATAACCTCTGTTATTCTTCTTTCATGTCCCTTCCCCCTTATGAGTTGACTTTAGTCCTCTTAGAAAATGAAAGAAACCGTCCAGGTCCTACAGATTACTTTCTCCAGCAACTGTTTTACAAAATCTCATACGAAAATATCAGAAAAAACAAAAAACAAAACTCAATATGATTTTTTTTTTTATAAATGACACTTTCCATACGCTTCCATCAGCTGCAATAGGTTCTTCACATAGACTGTGACTTTTGGGCGAATCTCGGTTGTTGGTCCTTCTGTAATTTCGAGCATGTCGACTTGGAATCGTTAATTAAATTTTTTTTACCAACTGCTATTGAGCTATTTTGCCGACGTGTCCAAATAACGATGGATAAAAAAATGGTAAAGAAATAAATTCCCCGTATACTTTATTGAATTTATATTATACTATATATATATAGCTCTAGTCGAAAAATCTTTTTTTCCTCCCTACTTGGTGGTTTCCTTTTCTTTTTGGTTTTTGTAGCCACTGGACAGAAATTGAAATCCCTGTCAGTTTGTATGAAAAAAAAATAATAATATCCGTCTGTCGATGGCGGTCGAAGAGAGAGAGAGAAATACTGAAAATCTATATCATAAACGATTTTATTTTTTGGGCAAAAAAAAAAAAAATAGAAAAAGAAAATCCTATATAGAATCGAAGAAGTTAGTATTCAACGCGAAAAAAGATACTTTATTACATTTTCTGGCCAAATAACTAATAACAGTACGCTCTGTTAGGATCGCCCTTACCCGAATAACTCTCTCTCCCTCTCTCTCTCTCGCTCTCGTCGCTCTCGCTTGCTTACTACATTAAATAGATAAAATAGTTGGTTCGAGGTGAAGCGAGCTGAAGACGAAGCGTTGGGGTGGAGTTGAGGAGGAGAAAGCGGAAAAAATAGAAGCCCTATTTTCGGAGGCAACTTTGCTTACCCCCTTCTGGAGATACTTATCAGCGGCTCCTTTTATGCCTCGTATTATTGTATTGCTATAGGTATCGTTGGTACATTATAGCTGTGCAGTCCTGCATGCCCTATGCTCGAGGAAAATTTACCGAAGATACGATATAGGAATCTGTTTATATTAAAAATTCTATTTTCCCAATGATATAATACCATTTACTTTGGAGGCAGGGATGAGTGTGTTTTTCAGCGTGTTTGGCTTCGCTTATTTGATTTTTTTTTCTGTTTCCCCCATGCGAATTGAAGGACTAGCTGTTACTTGTTTCCTGCGAAGAACACGCTTTCCGTACACGATATATGAGTAAACGAACAGACTGAAATAAAGTCTCGTCAGAAATCACCTATATACATGTATATATAAACTGGATTGAATGCTTGCTGTGCCAAAGTCAAAACTAAAGGTTTTTAGTACATTGGGTTCGTCCTGTTTGTGTAAAAGTTCCGCCCTTTTACTCGTAGCACTTTTTCAAAAATGTTCTCGAAATGGCTGTTCTATTTAAAGAAGTGCGGAAATATCCCGATGGGCAAAAAATGAGAAAATGATCCGGAAAATGAGAATTTTATCCGTTGTCAGTCCGTTTTTATTTTCGATCATCGGATCTGAAAATTTGCAGTTATTTTTGTCATCTTGATTAATTTTCCAAATCCGTTTGTAAAACGGATTTCCTGATTATAATCAGTGATAATGTTTGGGCAATTTTTCTAAATCCGTTTGTAAAACGGCTTCACGGATTATAACCCGGGCCAACAAATATTAAAAAACAGCCTTCACGGACAATAATCCGGACTCATTTCCGGCAAGACTGATTACAATCCGTTCGAAATCCGTTTTAGAAGCCGGAAAACAGGAAAATTCCGGGTTATAATCCAGAAACGGATTATAACCCGGAATAAAACGGATCAGTTTTCAAAATATTTTGCCCATAGGGATGATGTCGATTTTTTAGTTAGAAGTTCTTTGTGTCCCAAGAACTTGAGGAAGACTCGAGAACTTGAGATCTGGTCGAGTGTTCTGCGCTTTTAGAACTCACTCAACAAGTATACACATACGTTCTAGGTTCTATAGATTGTGAGTTCTTATTTATTTATTTGTTCGTTTATTTCACCGTTCGTTTTTAATTCTATTATCATCTTGGATTACAAAATTCGTGCGTTCAGGGGCCCAGTGACAGGGGGGTGATACGCCCCCTAAAGCCAGCTTTATTCGTTAATTTGTAGTAAGCATTCACTCATGTTGGAAAATTTGAAAGTAATTGAAAGAACCTTGACTTGAGAAAAAAATCTTAAATGTATCCCTGAAAAGTAGTAAATTTTTAAAAACTTGTATAAATTTATCCTAATATATACCCCCCCCCCCAAGTTAATAACAGTTTCGCGAAATCATTGAGTCTTTTGTTTTTGATGAGATTTAGACGAGAACAATTTTCTGGAACTCAGTTTCAAGTTTTGTGGTTGTTTTAATTGAATTTCATCGGAACCTGACGCATCCTTATACAAATAGAACGGACTTAGTACCTTCATTAGAAGTAGAGTTTTTAGTAGGTACATCGATAACTTATATTTTATTTTCCGAACACTAAAATATATTTCCCGATTTCGTTATTGTCTCGATAGATATTGACTCGTGGAACAAATGCTTCAAGTAAAAGTTATATTCTAACGAGTACCTACATTAAATTTCCTACAAAAAAGGTTCAGTGTAAAAATTAAATGGTGATGAAGCCGAAGTCAGAAACCGGATGATCTTGATTGTAACTTTTTGTTACTTAGTCCAATTTTTCAGAATATAATGCAGTTTCTTTACATTTTCTCGTCCCAGTGAGCTTTGAAAAGTTGAAAATATTGTTTTCTGCTAAAACCAGCTTGTGTATAAGACAATAAATAATAAAAATAAAGTAACTATCATAATAACTCGGTAGATATATCTCATTATTACTTTACGTCTGTTGAATTTAATCCATATTTTCGATTCAAATTAGTTAATTGGGTCTTTAGTGACATATTTTATGTCACCACTACAGTTTATTTTTAGAGATTTGCTCTTTTCAAAATAATTGTAAAGATGAGTTTGAGTACCTACCGTGTTCTCCAAATTTAGAATCTCAACAAGATGAAGTTGTATTATAGAAATTGAACTTGTGGATTCATTTTCTGAAGTGGATCAGCTCTATTATCAACCCACGTAATGACATTATCACGTTGCAACTATACTAGTATTTCGTTCGATTTATGGCTTTTTATTCATTTCTTATACCGTGTGTACCTATATCGAAGATTAAATTCGGATAGTGAACCCGGTGCTTACAGAAGTCGAATATATTGTTGAACGAGTTACGTTGAAGAATAAATCCTAAGAAACAATCGACATTAAAATGTGAAAATCGTATCAAACAATCGACGTGAGCGTGGAAGATAATAATAGTGTACAGCCAATAATAACACACGAATTACTCGGATTGAAGTATAGACGGATTATTTTATGTATATGTATATATAGGTAGCGATACACAAAGATTCATTAAAACAATAGTCTACGGAGGTAACTATCCATTAGGAGATCGACAGTCACAAAAATGAAATCGATCAATAAAGAAAACCACACACGGCTGACTTGACTGCTTATTGTTCGGATGAGTAGACTATATTTTCATTCTTCATACCAACTTCCGAATCATTATCGGGGGGAAAAAGGCCGAAAATAGTGCGTTAACATTGAATCAAATCGCTACAATTTCAATCTGTGAGGTCCTAAAATTATCCTGCGTTACAAAATAGTTTGTGAATTAAAATTTAGAATCTTGCTATAATTAAAAGCTGGAGATTTGTTCCTTTTCTAATTCTACTGGATTTTATATTATCGCTACAATCCTAGGCACACAATCATCGGAATAAAATCTTTTAGGAATCGTATGAAAGAGATGTCGAGCTTCTTGAGCAAGTAGAATTTTCGTGGGTTTAAGGGGTATAAGTACTTAGAAGTTTTGATAATCAACTATGATGAACCTGTGCTGAAGATTGATCAGTCATGATTTTATTATTGAGTTGCAAAACATACGAAAAAGTCCTGATATGTCACTTGATCTATGAAATTGATAACTCGAATCGATAAACGATTTCTTTGAAGAAATGGACAAAAGACAGTCGTGAAATTTCGTGCAGAAAACTGAGCTGACACTAGGTACCAAGAAAGGAGCTAAAACAGACTTTTTTTTTTTGAAAATTGTTCGACAAATTATGAGAAAAAAATCCTGATGAACTCCTAATGTTTTTATTTGTACTTTTATAGAAAATATTAACCAATTTTCTTTTTTGTCACTTATATTAATGAGGTACTTTTAAACCAAGGCATGAAAAAATTCCCCAAAATATGAAATTCTTTGAGGGAAAAAAACTAATTTCTAAACAAATGTAGAGATTCATGAAATTTCCATGTGCCTATTAATATGCTAAACCGTAGACTTACCCAGGTCTGACAATGTATATCTATACTTAATTGTGCATCCGTTTTATATCTGCATACCTTATGCAATTTCTTCCACCTGAATTTCTGAATAAAAATGTGTAATTAGCACTTAAGATACATTCTACCGTTAAAGATTTTATCGAAATCTTAATCTTCATTAATTTCTTCATTTTGTAGATGCGTGGGAATTAAGATGTCTGGAGCGATATCACTGATAAATCTTCATGCATTTTGCAGTAACAACTTCTCTAATTCGGAGAAGTGATCATTCATTTTTCTAGGGTTGTCAAACTTAGTTTGAAAGTCATGAAATCATGAACAAATATTCATGTTTTATGCAATAAAAATTCATAGGAATGTAGTTCAACGTGATGATGATGACTAGGGTGGATGATGGATTTTTCAGAAATATTCTTACCTCCGAAAAAAAAAAAAACCCTCTGATTCTGAAAGGTAGTTAGGAGACCTATATTTTCTCTCGTTTCTTGACCGATTGTCTATCTGCTTGAGTCTAAAAGCTATGAGAGAGGTAAAATTCCACACAATTCACCCTGCAATGCTGAAAATTTGACCCTTGCTACAAAAAAATTAATTCGTTGATTTTTTGTGTTTTACAATTTATTCAACTTCTTAAACTTTTAGTCCACTGCTTTTTTTTTTCATAAATAAAAAAAAGGCCTTTCGATCTCCAAAAAATACTTCACGTATTCATCAGAAAAACGATCACTGTATGTTTTATGGCTATTTATGCTGAAAAGATAGCTTCTTTGAAACTTTTTGCTTCTTCAGAATTTTGAAAAAGCGACGAGAAAAAAAAAACAAGAAAAGGCATCTTACAATGATTTTAACGGCCAATAAACGAAAATATTAATATCGATTACGATCGTTTTTTCAATACATTATTCGCGAATGTCTATTTTCTGAGCACCGTCGTTTTTATGGTATTGTTATGGGTCATAAATTTGAGTTATATTGTACTTTTCGCTGATTCGGATTCTCCAGCTTCGTGTGTCCTTTACATGCGATAGCTCTGCGAAGTGCCACGCCACCAGCGAGTCACTTACTAAAAGAAACAACAACAAAAAATAAAAATAAAGTTGTACCATATAAGGCATTTTCAAGTGTTTCGATAAATTGAATTTTGTTTTCCGTGTCGTAAGCCTTTGGAAACCGTTGGCAAACTGAAAAGGTTTTTACAGTCTCGAAGATATCGATAGTAAAAAACTATTAAAATTGACGCAACTTTCCTGCAATGTGCTGGACGTTGAAATTGTGCGTGTAATTTTCTTGCAATCGTTTGCTATAGAAACGGCTATTATTAGTGAAATAAGATCTAAAAGGTCGCGATTTATGAACTGCGTATTACATTATAGATGGACAACTACTCCCAAGTGCCTATGATATTTTTGTAAAATTACAAACACTTTTTTTTTTTAGTCATGTTCATTGACACATCCATATTTGGTATTTCAAGCATAACAACTGATACAGGCAACAGGCTCTTGTCTCAAAAATAGGTTTTGGGTTCAACCTTCTTTTCCAACATTTCGTAGAAAAGGCAGTAACGAAGCGTTTAGGAATGATTTTTTAGCCAAGCCACTTCGAAAATTATTAGCTGGAGGAAGGGGTGAGATGGGGGGTTCTTGTAAGATGCAACTGATATACTCGCATGCTGTGCTTACAGTAAAAATAGATGTATTATGTCCCAACATGCTACCATCGCAGAGTAAAGAGATCTCAATGCTTATAGTTGCCACATAAGAAAGTTATACCTACGTATCATGAAAGTGTTTTTTTGTTGGCTTTTAAATTTTGAAGAAGTGGAATTTCTGCATATCACCGTTCATATATTGATTGGCATTTATATGGTTGCTCAGTAGACATGGTACATACGTAGATTATGGATTTCCATCTTGAAAGTCGAGTATTTGAATTTCAGTTGAACCAGATATGTTTTTGTGGTATTTTTTTTTTTTTCCCAATTGAAACTTTATTTGGGCTTTTGTAAAACAAGCATTATAGGTACTTAACTCAAAGAACCAACATTGGTTTCTTCAAAAGAAATTTGCTTTTCTCAGTTTAACTACTGGTAATAGATAGATAGATATATATATAATGAAGATTGAATGTGTTTTAAGAATTATTATGCCCAGTTTCTGTGCTCTAATTTAGTTTTTGGTTTTAATTTCGCAACATACCTTCAATTTTCTTATTGACTACCCTATCAGCCTTACAGGCGCCGCAGTATTTCTTCTGTGACATGGAATTTTCATCATTATCACTAATTTATTCTGCTTTCGTCAAGTTATACTTGAGTAGCTTTTTCCTAAAACAAAATTGGTGGTTATTTTTCTACCATGTTGACTTAGAAAAAAAGCAATCAAAAATTAATCACTTGGTCTAGTTTGAAGTAGCTAGAAGAAGAAAAATACTAACACGAGCAAAAGGATTTGACCATAATTCTTTCATCGGTTAGTTCAGCGTAAACGTAAAGAAAATTGGCGATGCGATCGATTTTTACAGTTCATAAAAATATAATTAAATTGTTCGCATCTACCTGAACAATCTAATTTACAAGTGATAATGATAAGACCGTATCTCGAGTCGGATTCCCAGTTTTTCGATTCCAAGTGTTTTTTTCTAACGATGCATGTTCTTTGTGTTCTACTGACAACCAGTTGAGTTTCCTTTTCACATGAATGGCATAGCTTCATTTAACTAACATTTCGGATATTTGTGTATTCACGATTTTATATTCCCAAAATTCTAGTCTGAATAAATTTCTTTGTCTCTGCAATGAATAATTGATCACTTTTTTTTTAAATACATAATATATTCAGCGTGTTTTTAAAGGTAGCTGTCCGGGTTACAACAGTGGCCCATGTTGTACTCGACCAATAATTTTCTCCCTGTTTTTCTCATGAGTAATTAATGGCAAGATTTTCGTCATTCATTTTTCTTTTGCTGTGTCAACATCTTGATTTTTAAATATAAATACGAGTGATGTTTGAAAAGCTACCCTATGTCGGAAATATTATTTTCGAGCTGATGGTTACTTTTGATAGAGGAAGCCCGGTATTGTGGGCATTTTGCAAAAAGATCTTTTTAATCGGTTGGAAATTGAACGGTTTGAATTTTTGAATCAGAAATAATCGAAGTTTGAAGTTTAAATTACAATTTTCAAAAATGAAATTTTTTTTCTCTAAACCCGTTGAATTGATTTTAATGAAATGTTTATGTACTTTGACCCTAAATGTGCCCCTGCTGCAATTGGTGATACTAGTTGAGGAGATAAACCATTCGAAATCGAATGTAATTCAATTTTTACTTTAAGTACCTAAAATGGATTGATTTGAAAAATTCTTGACTCGTACTGATAGGCTCAGGCTCGAACCTACGTTATCTGCTTTGTCAGCAGAACTTTCATAGTATAATGTGATGGTTCCAAGTATAAATTTTCACTATCGATGAAAATTGTCCACACTAATATCGATATGTATCGATATTTATTTTCGTGGAGTCTTATAAAATTGGCATGTAAGTTATGGCTTTTTTTTTTTTAGAACTGCGTTCGAATTCTGTCGTTTTCGGTTCAATTTTTTTACACATTCGATACATGTGTCGATTAGTTTGATTCCATTATCGATGATTTTGTCGATGTATACTTTGACTTTTTTCACCATTTCATAACATCGAGCCTGAATCATGGCTTCTTTTCACATTTCACCAGAACAGAGAGGCACAAAGCTACGAACCCCGTAATTTTATCAATTCAACGAAATTTTATGTAGAGCTTATAAAAAGCGAAATAACTTTGTATAAATATGTGGCATCGCTACCACCACTGGTGTTTGTAGATCCTCGGACAACCCACCTACTGACTTCTCGCCATCTTTTTTGAAACATTACACTCCAGGTGTGTCGACGCCAGCGGGAAAAATGTATGGAAATTTTTTTATAAATAGGTATTTCAACCTGTAACCAAATAGCGACGAGATTTGTAGCTTGAATAGAATTAATTTATTCTAATTTTGGCATTGTCATTTTTTCCACATCAACTTGAGACATCGGGCGCACGTGCAAATTTTAGCTGGGAAATCTAATCGGACTTGTTTTCCCTATAATGCAGTGTATATATTTTGACCAGAGTCGCATTAAATCGAGTAAATAACCCTCGCCTTCCCTCTCATACATTAATATAGAATAAGGTTGGCGTACGACTACGAAGTGAAAGGTGAAAGAAAAATTGAGCTGAAAATTAGCAAGCCGCGACTTTAACATTCAATAAAAAAAACGTTTGAAATCGGCACATAAATAGTTTTATTACCGCTGCTTAAAACGTTAATAATTGGATTTTTTTTTTCACTTCTCTCCTAAATTTGAGATTTCTTAATTTTTTCTCGCTACTCGCTGTTTTTTTTAAATAATTCCACACTCCCTTCACCACCTTTCTTATGAAAATTTTTCAAATTTTCTGCCCTCCAGGTACCACTATCCATTTTATTTTGGCTCCATTTCGAATTTGTTGAAAAAATTAATTCGTTCGAAGATAATTAATGTCAAGTCTGGCTTACAACTTTATAGCTTGTAATGACAGCTAAAATTTCTTTCAGGCTGTTCGTTGGCCATTCGTGTAAATTACTGCATTTTTAGATGTCTATATATCGGCGCATTTGCATTCTTAGTATCATGTTTGTAGACGAATGGAAAATTTAGATAGTTGGTCAGCTTTCTACATGGTCTTCGGTGTAGAGTCGACGGTTTTTGTTGAAATGTTTAGAAAATACGAGCACTGTAGAATGCAGCGCACTGGAACCGGTTGAGCGGAAAATTGGTTTTGTTTCATGCGGTGCAAAGTATTTAGAAATTTTTCATTACCAACCTGTATAGTTCAAATTTTTGCCCGCGAGAAAAATTTGAATAGTGGAATCGTAATATTGCAATGCACCTTGATAATATATTGTTTGGTGGGTTCTTTGGAACTGTTGATGAGAATAATTTGGTGCCTGAAAACTAAATTGCTGCAGTGACTCAAATGTAACTGCAGGAGGTACGATGCAGTGTCACTGGAATAACTTTCGATTAATCTTGGCGAATTCAGCGGACTTGCGGGTTTGCATGCACTATTCTGAAAACAACTTGAAGCTAATCTAATTCAGTGAGATTATAATAATCAATTTTTGTTGCGACGGGTTGGCGAGAAAGGTTCCATCGATTGTATTGAATAGCTGTCTAATGAAGTAACATTTTACGTCACATTTAATTAGAGCAGTTAAATGCAGTAAACGTAGCGAGAAAACATTTTTAGATGGTCCAAACTAGGACTATAAATTTTTGACATGGGCCACTTGAAAAATGGCATGCTGAGATTTCTTAAGGCTAGGCAAGTGCGGTGGGGAGGAGAGTGTTGGTAGCTGAGATTGTTTGGGTGGGGCGGGTCCACTCAGCCGCTACTCGAGTTATACTCGTATTTTTTATGAATTATACCAGTTGAAAAATTCCTCCGGACGGGCTACACAAAATGATTATTAAAATTGAAAAGGCCAAAAAAAAATTGAATTAGTGGCAGAGACCCTAATCCCTGAGCTTGACGTGAACACAACTTTGGTGACATAAGTGCCTGACACCCTAGCGGCAGTGACCCTAATATCTCATTTCTACTTGAAAAAAATTATAGTTTTCTTACATAAAAATGGTTTCATCGCATGTGGGAAAATTTCGGAAAATATACCAAAGAAAAACTACTTTTATCTTTTTGTACTTTCTTCTCGGCTGAAACAGTCATTCTCCCCTCTACCGGATTCGATAGTGTAGAGGAGTAAACTCGATTGCTATAGACGAGAAATTGTACTCTCAACTCAGACGCTGTTGTAGTCATATCGTTGGGTTGACATGTCTCATAAATTATGGTACCCGCATGATGAGATGTATCAAAAAACCGCATAAATGAGATAAAATGAGAAGCCCCGCTACTTCACCCCCTAATGATAACTAACCTTTTATATATGTACAAATATCATGTTGGTTGAAAAAATCTACGTAGATCGAATATACGTACTCGTATATACGTACATAATATCGCAGCTATTTGAAAAAAATCTGCTAAGAATATGTGTATCGGACGAAAAATATGCGAGATGAAAAATAATAAGAAGAAAAAAAATGCTGTGGCTGGGTATTGCGCTTTCTGTGACATTGAAAATGTTCGCAAAAATATTTTGTTACGAGCTCGAATTTTCACCCCGCGACAGGTGTTACTGGAGATGGAAAAGTCTTTTTCATGTTTTTAGCTGGGAACAAAATCTTTTAATAATGATATACGATTTGGTATCTCTCCTCTAAGCACACGTGCAGTCATAAAACTGAAAGTTTCATTGAAATTTTGACTACCTACGCAATTTCATATTACACGTTATTAGAGTTGACTTTTCTCAATTATACCTATTTATTTCGTTCATTAGAGTAATATCGAATTGATCGGTTCACTAAAATGTGTCGAATTGAACTGATTCTGTCATCTCTTTATAAAGTGAGAATGCAGCAGCGACTAGATAATATATTTTACCATTTTCTGCTGCAAATCTTGAATTGTCCCAGTTTTCCCATTCAAATGGTGAAAAAATTACCATCAGAATTTTTTTCAAGGCAAACATACCAATCTAATTGGACCTTTAAAATCCTTCATCGGTTGCATACATTTGTCTTTTAATTTATATTTTGGTTGTATAACTGGATTGCATTTTGATTTAATGCCATTGGTGTTGATCGTCAGATACTATAAAAAAGACATAGGTATAGTCTCAAGTTGGAATATATTTTTGTAGAGTCTTAGAAACTAATTTTGGGTCTGTAGGTTGACTGATCGAAATGGAAATGCATATATATGCGATGACAAAATAGAACCACGGTCAGTGAGAAAAGTTAATGATCCAAGAGCACGATAAAGAAAAAACTGTTGAGAATCTACTTCGATGAATGAAATAAATCAGCAAGCATTTTGACATAAATACTCAGTTTTGCGGTCGCCCAGCGTCTCAGAGGTGGGATTTAAAACTAAATCGTTATATTGCCGAGTTTAGATTTGCGATTCTGACTTATTAGTAATAATTATAATTCAAGTGCGAACAAAAAAAAAGAAACCTAGAATAAACTTTCATAATTACTGACGAAAAATTTTCCTAAAATGCTGAAAGAAATTTTTGGTGCATAATCCGATCTTCAGTTTGTTGGTATTCGCATTTATCGTCGTCGAAGGAAAAATAAATTTTGCTTTTTACACGTCACCTAACTACATTATTACCGTTAAAATTATGCTAACGTATGTAAATTTAAAATTTAAATATTTTTGAGCTTCTGAGAAATTTTAAGTAATTTAATTTTTTTTTTGTTTTCTGTTTTCTAAGTTTATCAGCTATGAGTATTTCATTTCTGTATTCTTCACTTTTAGTGACTTTGTGTCTTAATTAGAGGGATTTTGCAGTAATTCACAGCTACTTATATTTTCTATCAGTCCTCTCCCAGTTTCAAGTTTTTGTGGTTTGAACACTGCCCTTCTAGAAAATACGTTGAAAGTATTTCAATTGAATTAAGTTTTCATTTTAACTTGTAACATTTCAGAGAAGTCTCTCATTACCAAATTCTTTATTTTATTTTTTTGTAATATTAATTTATGTTTATATCTCCTGAATGAGACGAAAAAAATTATCAATATCATATTTTCAAACTTGGTTTTCCATCTTGACTAAAAATTGTGCGATGCAGTGGTTGAATTGAATTCAAAATAAAATATTGCATCGGTTTTAAGTAATAAATCGCTTATTTTCTATGAAACATTCGAAATAATATATTGCTACAACAAATGCCACGGAAATATTGTGGAAATATCCTGAGATCTCACTATATCATATGGGAAGCTTTTTCAAAAGTTTATAAATTCTCGCATCTCAAAAATATAATTATTATCTCCAACTAAAATGAAAAATTAGGTATGGATGAAAATATATTCCCAAAACAATTTCAGATTACTTAATTTAAAATATTAGTTTGGGACCTATATAGAGAAATATTTTCATAAATAAAAATCACATAATCATTTTGAAAATATGAGTCTGTAATACATATTACAAAATTGGTGTGCTAGTATGGAAGACAGTTAACTTTTTCCGATTTTACCTTGAGAGAATCTTTCTTTCAAATTGGGCTTATGATAATTATTAATTATAACTGCGACTGATTTTGATGGTTAATTTTAGACTTTTGTGTCTCTGTTTTCATCTGTCAAAAGCAGCTTGTAAAAAAATTCGAAACGATCACGTTTGAAAAAACATATCTACGTGCTCACTGGATATTCGATCAAAAAAAAAAAAAAAAATCGGGTAACGATTCTAACTGTGGAACATGTTTGTCATGTACTCGTGTAAGTTGAATGAATAATCGCGACGAGCAAACTCGGAGGAACAAGAAAAATGAATTAGTTATAAAAGAAAGTGGAGCCTTTGTAGATTTTTTCACTTTTTCCTGCGTGAAAATTAAATAAGAATCATTTTTTGCCATTTTCCGTGTTGAATGAACAGATAGGTAGGCTGCGTGTATCAAAACTGGTTAAAATTTATTTAAAAAGGCAATAAACGTCAACATGCTATTCTCAGATTGAGAATCCGCTCGAATAATTTCATGGCCAATTTCATGGTTCATAATTCGTATTTCCCTCGGTTATTGGTTGTCTTGACCAATGAATGGAGAGGAAGAAGAATAAGAGACGCATTATAAATCTTACATAACTTGGGAGTTTTTCTGGAATACAGATTTGAGCCCAGCTTTTGGCTAGAATTGTAATCAGATTGAATGATTGACAGAAAGTAAAAATCTGATGAAATTAAACTAAAAATAATTATTTATCTCTAGCTGTGGAAACCTGCACTTTTCCTATATTTAGTGTATCGTTCAGAGAATGATTTTTCGGCTACCGAAGCTATACCCTGTAGTTACTGATTCAGTTGTTATTCCCAGCTAACAATATTGTGTTTTATGCACCACCCCTTTCCCCATTTGGAAGCACATTTTTGTGTGTGCGCCTGTCAAATGAAATTAGAATTACGAAATAACGAAACTCGTATTCATTTTTTTCGTTCGCCCATTTCTGCTTCCTCGTCTGTGCCTAGATTGTTATTCGATTGAGAGAAATCATTTTTATATGTATAGTGTGTAATCGTGGTTCATCATTTCTATCTCGACGCCAACACATATAATTTTGTTTGGATAGTAATTAACGAGTAATACCGCGTGGCCGTGAATACAATAAAAGAGTGCTGCGGCGATGCTCGACGCTGCCCGGACGGTGGGTTCGGACGTGCCCCAAGCGAATCTGGGTGGAGGAATCGTTTTCGTGGCTGTTCGTAGTATAATTATCTGGTAAACTCGAGCACCGCGAAGATGTGTATTAATTCGAGAGCAACCATGCGGCGTTCAAAGTCGACTGCCCCTCATTCTCCACTACCAATCGCCCCCCCCCTCAGGAACCATGAAGAAAATAAAGAATTCTTCGTACCCCCCAACTAATGTGTACCAGATTGGTAGCTTTTGTGATGTGTGATGATTATTGGTGAAGATTTCCGTGATTATTCGAGTATGTTTTGATGGAAGAAGATGTCAGTATATAGCGCCGGACTTTGAATTATATGGACTTGGTTATTCATTTTTTTATTATTCGTGGCTGAAAATTGGGAAGCAGTGGCCGGTCATGTTTATGAACGATTGAGAAGAATCATTAAGGGAAATAGAAGTGATCACTCGATGTAGTCTGCCGAAAAACATACACTCACTCGCGTTCCTCTTTCATATCAAATTAACTCAATTCGTTTTCCTCATGTACTACCACTTTTTACTATCTTAAAAAATAATAATATACGTTACGATTTTTGCGGCAATTTCTGCTACAAATCTTTAATTGTCCTAATTTTCTTATTCAAATTGTAAAAATCACTTCTTTCAGTGCAACTTTGGCTACCCAAAACCCAAGCCATCTAGGAGAATAATAGGGTGCGCTGCAGTTCCGAAATCTTAAACTTAAAATAAAGGCGTTACAAAAACAATGAAAATTAATATTTCTTTCCTCGCTCAAACTAGTGTATAGTATATTCTTGCACTGTGATAGTAACACTACATATCATCACCGAATTGTTACAACAAAAATTCAAAGAAATATAAGCAAAATAATACCTAAAAATTGTTCTTCAATTTTTCATAATCCACCCAATTTCACTTTTCTGGAATATTTGTTGTATATAAAATAGCTTACCGACCAAACGGAGTTACAAATTAAGCATTTTCTATCGCAAATATTAAAATTGTGGTCCCCATATGAAGATACTTCTATGAGGTTTTTCAGTCTTCGTCATTCTCTCAAATTTTACTATCGATCAGTGAGGATAAATTTTCCTAGCAGATAACCTTATATGAAATTTATCCATGAAATCCACGTGTAAAGATCAAATCGTTTGGTCACGTTAAGTAGGTAAATCATTTTTGGTACGAATTTGATCATGCCCAGCGAGAAAATCAAAAATTTACTGCTTTTATCGGAACCTGAAGGTTTTTCTATAAACACAGCTGTATATGTACTTTTTTCAGTTAGTCACACATATATCTGGCGCGAAAGAATATAAAATTAATTCAATTTATGGCGGTAATCTTTTTTCGATTTCCTATTACCAAGGTCAATAAATTCAACATTTTTTATTTTATTCATTCGTCATAAAATCGTGAAAATTAAGGTACACTATGGATAAATTACGCTTTTTGGATAAATATATTTTCGAATTCCATTTTGAAATCGACTTCAACTCTAAAACATGAGTTACGAATGCAGTACCTATTATATGAAAGTAATTTGAGTGTATTTTAATATTTTATAGCATTTTAACCGACTCTCATGATTTCGTTTTAGTCGCTTTTCGACATAAAACTTGGTTCAATTAGAAATTAGTCATTGAATTGTGCGATTTATCAATTCATAATCCTATGATTTCAAAAATATGTATCTCGATTTGTCTTCTCGTGTTGGGTGTGCCTTCATCATTCAATCAGGAAGGATTTAGATATTCTGACAATCCAGTTTTGTATTGTTTAAGGAGTAGGTTGCTGTACAGTATATTTAGGATAAAAATAATCTAGACCGAAGTCACGTGGTTCTTTCGAAAACCTGCTTTTCTTGCGGAGCTTGTTGCGCTAGATTTGTTATTTATTTCCAACTTGTTTCATGGCTTTTACGATATACGAGCTGTATTAAATTCCGTGCGTGAAAAGTGCGCTAATTACTAGAAATATTCGATTTTACGTTGCTGTATTTCGTGTTTCCCCTCCTCCACTGTATATTTTACACGATTTCTCAGGTGAACGTTTGCTATTTGATTCATTTTTTGATCTTATTTTTACAGGCGAGCTGCTCATGAAGATAACGTTCTGAGATTATGGCGCAATGCGGGCGTCGGATCGTTTACCAAACAAGCCGCACATAGATTCTGGCAGGGTGTCTAGAAGAACCGGAGATGGCTGCAGACGAAAGGCGAAAATGGTCCGAAGGAGAAGAAAAGTCGAGATTTTAATAGAATCGAAGGCGAACAGCTTGGCAGCTACTAGAAATCCAGTTTCCAGCGAAGAGAGATCGGCTAGAATGACGAGGCAGCGCAGAAATCAGATATGCGGTAAGTTTCATGTAGTGTTGGGCGAGTGCGCGTCTCTTCTGCTTTTCACTGGTCGAGATACGTCATACATTTCATTAGGTGGTGGGTCCCGTTATCTGTACTTAACGTGCTGTCACCTATATCGGGTTACGTGCTCGGCTATTGGAACTGAATTAACGTTTTGTGGTGACAGAAGAAGATCCAAAAGTTGGGCGGCGGGGTCTGAGAAATGCAGTGTTTTTAAGAACTGCAAGTGTCGACTTCGCAGTGAGATTGGTACTCTGAGGTGAAGTAAAACCAAACCAAAGAGTGTAGTGTTGCCAGGAGTTGCAAAACTTGTGTGTATGCCGTTTTGATTGCTCCTCCAAGGAAGTCTTATTGATGTGGTTGACAGGAATGAATTTGTATCACTCTGCAAAACTATAGCACGAGTAAACTACAGCACGACCACTTTCAAACGAGCATATAGATGACAAGTAGAACTACCGTTTTTTTCATTTTCCCCTCTTACATGCACCTACGAGCCAATAGGTCCTTCATACAGTTTTTTGAAAATCTGGGTTATTGGGTAGCTAAAATCCTAATATATATGAACTAGAACCGCAGTCTTTTGATTTCTAGTCAGAATATATAATTTTGGCCAGTTTTTTAATTTGCCGGCATTATGTTATTTACGTATTTTTATCAAAGTTGACTAGTCAAAATGAATTACCACATGTTTTGCCTGGCCATATTCACAATGCCTGCCTGAACCGGTGGTCAAAATTGATAATAAATTGGAAGGTCGTGATTGTCTAGTCATTATACATATTGCCAACCAAAAGATATAGTCCAAATGAAAAATGTAGAAAATAAAAAAACCTGATGTAAATTTACAAATGAATATGTAGACTATCTAGACCATGTTAATATTACCTAGACAAAATTCATAAAATGGATTATACAAATTTTTTTTGTAGAGTATCTAGTCAATTTCAATTACACCTAGTTGAAAATTATATTGTCTTGACAAAATTCAGAAGACAGTTTATTAGATTGTCATATGTAGATTACCTTGTCTGTTTAATGTGGGGATAGGGGAGGTGGGTGGTGACAATTTAATAACATCTAGGTATTATTAAAATAGTCTAGATAGTCTACATAATATTGTCTATTTTGTCTAGGAATTATTAAATTGGTCTAGATAGTCTACATAATGATGACTAAGTTTACATCCGATTTTAGATGTCTCATGTAAATGTATTTTGCCTAACTCTTTCCTTAGGTAAAATGTATATTATCTTAGATATTTTCCACTTCCGTTTTTCTATCCATTTTGTTCTCCGGTTCCGGCAGGTTCTGGCAGGCATTATTAATATAGCGTTGAAAATCGGATCATTCTTTGTTTGGCCTAGGCAATACTGAGAAAAAATTGTAAATATAGAAAATCCCGGCAAAATAAAAAATGACTAGGAATTATCTATAATATCTGGTTATTAATATTACCTACGACATAAATAGATGTTTTTGTCACTTGTGAGACCCAAAGCAGATGAATCATAACACTTATGAGACCCGTTTGTGGGTCTCATATGTCTAAGAGGTGTATGTATAGTTTTTCATACTCCCCCCTTTCTGCAGACCCAAAATCTGCATTTTTTGTCTGGGACTCGCAAGTGCCCCAAATATCAAATGTATGTACACTTGTGGTTCACTCAATTCATTTTACACCCTACACAATGTTCAATATACTCAAAGTTTTATTAACAGCAATAATAGGAATTTAATATCGAGTTCCTAATACGATTATGTACCTACCTATATTTCAAAAACATACAAACTGAAACGCATTGTTTCCTACACTAAAATAAATAAGTAATCGAATATTTTATTCAAAATCTTAAAGGTATTAAAGCTTACCTCTTCTCTCTGACCATAAATAAAAAGTTGCTATTTTCATTTTTCCCTCTCTACTTTTATTTACGATGGCGCAGTGTGTGAGCTAAAAATGTACGAACGTTTCGGGATTGGGTATCGAAGAAGTTCCAATTACGTCTTCAAGAGAATTTATTAATCGCTCGCCCAGGTATCGCGGAGCAATTAGCCTGCGAGCAATATAGCGAAGCAAAAAAAGTAGATAATTGCAAATTGCTGCGTCTAAGCTGTTGTAATGAACGATGGTATGCCTTCATTTTCGCCAACTTTATTGTAATTCAGTGTTTGCTTAATATAAATTTAGAGAGGAAATCTCATATTTTCAATACAGAGGTCGGTTCGATTAAAACTGTATCGGATTACTCGTGCACATTCGTCTTGTGGCCTTCGTAAAATGCTTCACTCCTTGGCCAATTTATGAGACTATTCGTATGCATTTTTGTTGTTGCCGCGATTTATTCTCGTGAAGTTATAAAATTGCAACGCGTTGAAACGGACTCGTGTACAACAAATTGCAGTATGGTGCGCCGTGAATACGAGTATGACCAAACAGTTGATTAACGTGTAAGTGCATTGTTGAAATGCAAAGAAAAGATTGCGCACGTTACTACGGTTTTTCATGTCTGCTAGAGAGTCGCACTTTTCCTCTTTCTCCCTGCACCCTAAAAATGGAAGAAGTTTATGTTGCGTACAAGTTTATCTCCTTCGTACAATTTTGCATTGTGAGACATTTTAGCATGCACAAAATGAAGGTTTCCTATGGTGCGTGTCAAAACGAGTCGCCCTGTATAATAACACTTGGGAGAAATTTCAGTAGTACTTTTTTCTTTTACTATTTTAGGATAGGAAAACTGGGACAATTTAAAATTGTAGTAGAAATTACTTAAAAAATAGTAAAATTATACTTACTATCGTTTTACTATGAAGACAAAGTCTCAAAATAAGGCAAAAGGGTGTACCTATATATGCAAAACTTGAGCTGCAAATGTTTCAAAACTTGAAATTTGGAATCACTCTAGTTTGCAGGTTCAGATTTATGACGAGTAACTAAAAATATCCTCAGGTGTGGTGTTTTTCAATTTCAGTGTTTCAGGGTGTATTTGAGTATTATTGCAACCAAGGCTTCAGATATCTATGATTCTACCCGCTTGTTGATAAAGACTTCATGTTTTTGAGCGAGAAGGGATTGCCGGCAAGATAACTGTAATTCTAGTTTCAGTTGAAGGGAAAAAATTTCGGTTTTCGACTTTCGGAATTCGTGTTCGTATTTCAAGTTGAATTTCAATTCTCTAGTCCAGCAAAGTATAACAAAGTATACCTGTTAGTGTGACTGGGAGTTTTAAAAAATATTGCTGCTTCTTCGAAATAGGTAAGTATGGAAACAAAAGGAACCCTTATATCTTTTCTTTTCGCAAAAATGTATGGTACGAGTAAAATAGCATTTTCCATCAATTATTTGTACTTTTACAAAGGAAGAATGACTAGGTGGGCAGTAGCATCTCCTTTGCCTTTCTTGGCTACGCTCCAGAGCTGAATTATTCGGATAACTTGAAACCTACAGACTTTTTATGTTTGTGTAAGCTTCGTAAAATATTATACATGCTTAATAAAAAAATAAAAAAGAAGGGTACTTCGATATAGGCAATAAAAAAAGCAAAGAAATTGAAAGAAGAGCCGCGCAGATTAATATCTCGTAACGTGTTAGTAATAATGTTTAATTCTCAAGTTGGTATTCTGTCGTAATTTTCCTTTTACAACAAAAAAGGCAGATATGATATGTATAACAGGTTTTCTTCGACTTCTTTTTTTTTCTAATACTCCAGGTGCTTCATATTTTTCTCGCTTTCATTATTTATTGGTTTCTAATTAAATATAAAGTTGATACCGAGGTTCAGTGATACACTCGTATTTGCTTACCATATAATTTTATTGGATTTTGTGGCATCTGCTTATGGAATTCTTGAAAATTTCAAAATACTTTGATCGATACTGTGCTTAAGTATGCTTGTCAAAATAATGAATGTTGCTTTTATCGCTTTTCTCAGTCAACCGTCATCCATGAAATTTTTCAACACCTCTGAATAAATTCTATTTTAATCGTCGAGTTTCTCAACAAAATCGCTCCAAATACAGTATCTATTTAGCGAGTACAGCCTTTAAGTACCTCGACTGGTTTTTCAAATTGGACAAATTTATTGAAAGAAATTATTCATTAGATGAGGCTAATATTATCATTTTTAGCCGATTGATGAAATGGAAGTTTAAACGGGTACTCTAATCATCGTCGTTGCTTTGTTGCTCGCCGGACTGAGTATTGGGAAATATAAATTAATTTTTTTCTTCCACTTTCAAGATCCTTAATTGAATTTTCTTCTCACTATTTTTTTTTTTTTCAATTTCGACTGTACGATTTCACTTCTTACGATTCGGCAAACATATTCAATCACACGCGTTTCATCAGGTATCCGTTTATAGTTTTAAATTGTCGAATGGGGACCAAGATTTCTGTTTTTTTTTTTTCAATGTAGATGTACGTATACTTTGTGTACAGTTTTGAATGACAAATTCTATGGGCCAAGAAGCATATACTCGTATCTCAAAAATTTGTATGGAACTGAACTCATTCACAAGTTTGTATTATACTGTACTTACCTTCCTTCGGAAGTAGAAAGTAATTTTGTACGTATTTTGCAACATAAACCAATTCTTCTTCTGGGAAGTCTCTAAAATTTGTAGAAATTCAACTGCTCCGGTCTAGTTTCGCTGGGCTTTACACAGCAAGTTCAGCAAGTACGATCTTGTCAAGTAGAATAGCCCATCATCAGTTTATTCCATGTTTTTAAATCTGTATGCAATAATCGTAAAACTTGACTTCGAAAAACGATAAAAGACTTCACATTACTAATACACTAATGCTTTTTAAGAGGCAAAAAAAAAAAGATGGGAGAGAAAGAAAGAGGGTAAAAAATTTCATTATCATTCTGAGAAAATGGTGCTCTACTCGACAAAAGTATATACGAGTCAAATTAATAGTTTCTGGAGAGGTTGTTTATTTTTCCAATCAGTCGTAAAATATTTCGGTAAAGATGTTCAAAGTGCTTTTATGAAGTGGCTAAGATACTCAAACAAATGAGGAATCAGTCATACGAGACCTCCACACCCGCTAATGCTTCCTTTTTCTGTAAGCTTTCGTCTCGCCCCTACCCCTTGCCATCATTATATTTTATTTACTGTTCGGTAGTTCTTTCAATGCGCTCAAAAATCTTCTTTCGTTCCAAGAGTGAGAATTTTATTAATTTATCGTTTTAATACGTACGCGTTTAGTGTCTTGTCGCTAATTAAAGCGTACAAATTTTGGGTTCGAGTACACCATCATCATCCGAGGGTGTTGTTTTTTCACCTTCTCTAATTTCCATCTTTGAAACCACCTGCGTTCATTTTTGTAAGAATCCATTCGGTATATTTGTGTTTCTTAACCATCAATGGAAGAAAAGTTGAATGGAGAAAAAAAAAAGAGCAGTCAGAAAGGGGCGAAAAATGAGAATGTAAATTGAATTCCATTTTATAGTCACGATGTAAAAACGCCTTGAGCAAAGAGATTTTTCTCGAGACTTTTCCTTCGAATAATAGTTGTACCCAAAGCATCATCACAAAATGGTCAAATCAGTTTTATGTGCTGGACAATATTAATATCTAAAAAAAAATTAGCAATGCTTGTAAAAACCCTATTTCAGTCCTACATGTCTGACTATACGTCAGTAAAAGCATACCTTTCAAGATAATCTAAAATAAGTTATAAAATCTATTTTCTTTAAAAATAACATGTATTAGAACCGCTTGATGGCCAATCACGTTGTTTACACCTTGTTCGACAAAAAGTAAAGTAAAATACTTCGCTATTCATTGATGTTTACGAAAATATTAAGAGAATTAATTTGGTTTCTATTCATCCTAGGATAAGTTATATGTAGGTAACGAAAAGACTCCAAGTTCAAAAATGTAGTTTTTCAGAAAGATAAATTTGAAAGTTGACAATATCGAATACAAATAATTGGAGACCGGATTTTTCGGTAGGAAAACATGATATTTTTGGTACAAATATTTGGAAAATCGGTAATAGGTACCTATTAGGTTTTTAAAGAAAAATAAAGGGAAAATAATACCTGGTTTATTTATTATTAGAATTACATTTTAATAAGACAAATTTTTACAAAAATTTACTATTATGCATCACAATAACATGTTTTTCGGTGTTCTCAACCGTTAAGTTGTGTCTCCTATCAGAGAGAATATATTTGTATTCAGAGAAACTACGCTCTAAATCTACGGAAGTAAGTGGTACGTGTGTATAAGCTGAAAGAGCGATCATTGCTTAGCATTTTCAATTATCGAGGCAATTTCTTTCCAAGTGGAATTATTCAAAAAATAACTTTTCATGGAGATTTCTGCAAATTTTGGTGTTTTCCGGTTTCTTTCGCATTTTTGTTTTTTTTGGCGTTTTCGGTGTTTTTTGGTAAAATAATTTTTTCCGGCGGCGTCCCATTCACTATAATTCAAACTTTCTTTTCAAAATTACTCATTCTGTACTTAAGGAAAAAAAAGTGTTAAATACCTACAAATCCTGTCTCTACAAATAATATTAACATTTTCCTGACCTTTTCAAACAAAAATACGATTACTCGATAAAATTAGGTAGAATAATCTTAAGTATGAAATGTATTCAGTTTCCAAGAAACATCAAAATAGCTGTGATTATAATGAAAATTATAGATATTTTAAGAACAATTATCTCTATAAATCTTGAAAATTTAAAACGCCATTTTAGAGGTGAATGACAACTACCCACTTGAAGAAAAAAAAAATTCTTACTTGAAAATTTCGTTTCATTTGAAATGTACAGCCGAGCTTAATTCGGGAACTAAATGTTAATTTAGAAAGTGTGCTTAAATGTTAACGAGTTTGCAACTATAGTCGACAGATCGAGTAGATTGCGCTTTTATCTAACCGTTTTTCTGTTCTTTTATTCTTTTTTTTTTTCACTTCGTTTTCTTTCATTTCTAGTCTATGGCCCGCCATTAAATTACTCATTTTGGCAAATTTCTCGAAGTAATTACTGCTAATTAAGATGATCTTCTACCTTTGAGCCGCTCCCTCATCCTTAAACAGTACTCTCGCAAAAAATATGCTTGCATTTTTGCAAAATACTCTTTTGAAAAGAATTTTCTCATTTATTTAGGCGAGGAAACGAAATTTGCGAACGGCGAAATCGAAAGAATTCTCCAAAAATGTTCCTCCGCCTACTTCAATGGGTAGCAGCACATAGCTGAAAGTGAGAAATAAGAAAGGAAACAGGTGCTGAGAATTCTATACTACCCACCTTATTTTCTTGTTTTTCTTGGGTAGACTATCGTTATTATGAGAAAAATAAGTATTTTGAATGTTTTTGCTTCCCTTTGCCTTTCAGTTAAACGATAATGCGCGAGAAAGCTCGTTCAAAAGGTATCATCATTAGGTATATTTTTCGAATAACCTTTATGGAAAAAAAGTTAATAATTTAAAATTAAAGCCGGAAAGTAAGTCTACTTGGGCTCTATGGCCTTTGGACCTATTTTTTGTTAGCTCTTTTTTATGCACCCGACTTCGTCAAAGAATCTACGACTTTTCTTTGGTAAAAGATGCATCTATTTGTCCTTCTGTACTTGAATTACTTCTTTCACATTTCTTAAGCTTTCGTTAACATTGTTTTTTGCACTGTCAAGTACTCGTAAGATTTTCTAATATCGTTGATCAAATTCGTAGTTTTCGTATTTTGTTTGGAGTACAAAATACATCGATTTCAGAGTATCTATATCTATACACAGTATTCCTTTCATTTTGTTTCCCAAATTGGTTGTCATATTTTCGGTTTTTAGCTTCAGTCAATGAAATACCGTTTTACTCGTTTTCTGTGACTTTATTTTATACTTATATTACAATAATTAAAAGAATCTAATACAAGTTCGTCCGGCAGTTCTATCCGGCTGATTTGCTTCATATTTTTTTTAAATGAAAGGTATTTATGTGTAGATATGTCATCACCCATTGGAATTTCCTCAACTCTGACCTTACTCAAGTTATACTCAAAATTCATGCTTTTTCCAAGTTTTTCCACCACTCAAACATCAATATCTCAAGTTTTAATTAATGTATCATGTTCTTTTTGGTCTAAGAACACTCAGTGGATCAAGACCTTTCATTTCAGCTTTTCACCACTCAAATCGGTTGAGTCTGAGGAAAGTTGTGAGTGGATATTTAACTTGACTTTTGATATTTTCTAGATTTTTCTTCACTCAAAAATCTATATCTGAGGTTCTAATTGAGGTAAGGAATTTGTATTGCTCTAAGAACACTCAGTGGATCAAGACCTTTCATTTGAGCTTTTGACCACTCAAATCGGTCAAATCTGTGGTTAGTGGACATTCAATTTCACCTGTTATAATTTTAGAATGAAAAAAAATGGTTCCAATTAACAACTTATGCTGCGGAGCAGCACCGGTCTTCTTGTTAAAATTTATTCCAAAATATCTCAAAGTTTTATCTCGTAATTAGTGATTTGTTAGTAACTTATCTGCCGCTGCTTGAATTATCAGAAAGTGGAATAGTTATGGTTTTTTGTGGTCTGAAACAATATTCGTCTTAGTCTAGCCTATCCTACGTCGGTGACATGTTACCCTGTTGCTGACCACCAAATTAGTCAACTCACACTTGCTAATACCGTTTGATCTCTTACAACTATGTCCTTGATAGTGGTTGCTTGTCCGTCTTAAACAAAGTATACCAAAATTATACGCGAAAAAGTTGCATTTTACCTGAATTTTTATCAGCTAAATACATTAATCGTCAGGTTTGAAAGTAAAATTGCTCAGAAATTTTTCGTAAAATTGTTTTTCAGGCATCATAACAGAGATTGAATTTGTTAAATACAAAAATATGTTACAATCTTCCGTATTTATCTTCATTCGGGAGCGTCTCTTTTGAAGATGGACTTTGGTAAAATTTTTCTGAATGTATCTATTCTTTTTCCACATTTACTGGTTCGTATATTTCTTGGCTAAGCCCATGAGATATGACTATAATAAAACTAAATACTCGTACTAACGCAGGTAAAATAGGTACTAACTTAGATTTTATTGAAAAAAAAAAAAAAAAAAAAAAACTTGTAACATGTCTCTATGATTCCTTTCCCATAAGTGCATTGTTCATATTTGCAATTTTTTGCTTGATTCCCTTCAATAAAATAATATTTTTGTGCATATAATATTGAGCAGTGAATTATTATTTGCAGTGTCACCATAATGCGTATACGTACACTGTTTGGAATTATGGATGATTCATTTGCTTGACGTAATAAAAATGAGAAGATTTACATTTTACAGGACAAAAATTTATACAATTATTTCATTTTTTTTTTCTATCCAGTAAAAGTGATTACTTGAATATACTTATCGAAACTGATCGAGGTGGACACTGCTTTTTGAGAATTTCGGGTTTTGAGCTCTTTGTCGTCTCCATTGTTGTGCGATATTGGTATTCGCTTGACATTTTCCAAATTGAGAAAAAATATTTTCAAAGATCTATTCGACTGTAGTGCTATTTGATATTGTTAGTTCGGTAAATTTAATCGTGACTATTTTGACTATATTTCCTTGTAAATACTAATCGTTCTTCAAAGGTGACGCAAAAAACGTCTCCTCACTTTACTGGTGTATCTGTTACGAAATTATTTTACTGGTACATTTCTTCTTATTGTGTTTTTTTCTCCATATATTTTCGTATTGTTGTTCGAAAACTTTTAGCTAAACAGGTTGACGATCTGAAGAGTATAACTATAAGGCTTTAGGATGTAAGTAGTATGAAAAAAGTAAAAAATAAAAAACTCGGTAAAAATAGACAACTTCAGTCTGTGCGGTGAACAACTTTTAAGTATATGTTGCATGTACTATAAGGGGAAGTGTTGCATGAAATTTTGCCACAAAGTGGAAAGTAAAACCATTCGGATGGGTCGGAGAGAGTACGTTTAAGCCTTCATTTGTGAAGAGAATCGACCGACTAACTTCGAGTAATTGAGTAATAAGTTATGCAGTTTAAGAAAAGACGAAGGGGTGTGAATAATAAAATCGAAGGGCGTGGCGGTTGTGATGATATTTATGCTGCTGGAAATAGGATCTGCTAAAAATAACGTTCTTTATAGTACGTACGTTTTCTGTGTGTGCACCGAATCACCGATTACAGCTTTGCAGGAATTTAAATTAGGCATTTAGCGAAATGTAAAACAGGAACAGAGAGGATTATTAAAACTGGTTTACATATACTGCAGTTGAGAAGATTAGCCTGCAAAAAATAATTTTCTTTAAAGTGGATTCAAGAAAAAATATTGATTGATGATTTGATGTTCATATTATATTTGCCTAAATGACAGCAAGTAAATAAGTGTGAACGAAGAAGACTGCGGATAGATTCATTCCTAAGTTTCATGAATTTCTGCCATAAGTACACAGATACTATTTTGTTACCTATTTTTGGCATATTCGTTGGCTTGTATGCTCTTGAATAAGGAAAAGGAGGCAATGCTCTTCCAGAGCTGCAATTAGTCCCCCAAAAAATTTTTGGACCCATCCCCTGTAGGAAATATATGTACATATGAATTCATCAAATGCTTAGTAATATCGGTCGCGGTTGATATTGGTAGCTGGTGCAAAGCCGCAGTTTTATTAGATTAATTCCCGATCTGCGAAACGTGACACAAATGTGGAGGAGAAATGTGACGCAGATTTAGCACAAATACAATCAATCAGGAAGCAGTGGCACTTTTGTGAAACCAATGTCATTCCATTTTTCTCCGGTGGAAAAATTGTAGGACACATCTGTGTCACAAAAGTGCCACTGCTTCCTGATTGGTTGCATTTTTGCCAAATCTGTGTCACATTTCGCGTCAAATTTCTCCTCCACATTTGTGTCACATTGCAGATCGGGTTAATGTTGAGCAGTCATTTCTTCGGCTATTTGTTTGGATGGGTGGCCGTTTCTCTTTCACTCTCAACACCCCCTCCCCAAACCTATCAATCCAAGTCCTTTTACAAAAGGTCGTATGCTAGTGGTCCAGTATTATATTTCAAGACAGTTATATGGAAAAGGGATATCTCTTCTATTTCTGAGCATAGTGTTCCAAATAAAGGAGAAAATGGGATTTTACTGTTTTCATAAACCTGAGAGAGTAGTAAAATATCTAAAAGCTAAAAGTAGTAGTTTTTCAGTACTCACAATGCATGTTTGGAAAAAATAATTTTCATCTTTTAGGAGATTTTGAGGGCATAAAATAAGGAAAAAGACTCTTAAGTTCGAGCCTTCCTTAGATTTTATGGTGGAGGTGAAAAATTTTTTTTTTCAATGCTTCCGCAACTGCCATACCTTCTTCAATTTTTAACGTTTCCTCCGCGCAGAATTTTAGTTTTAATTTGAATTTTGTTTTTGAAATTATCACTTTGTTGAAAATATGTGTAATATCGCGGACCAAAAAAAAAATACGCCCATCTTAATTTAAGATAAAGGCCAAGAAACGGTGAGAGTAGGGGCAAAAAAGGCGGAAAATACGAGGGTAAAAATTAGTTTGAACCTTTTTTTTTTCCTTCGCCCTTTCTTTTCTAACGCTAACATTTTCCTTCATTAATCGAGCAGCATAATTAAAAATCTCCAATGTTTTTCTTCTTCGGACATAAAAGATACGAGTTTTCTTTAACGGAGTCGAAAGAAAGAAAAAACTTTTCAACTTTGAAGTATGTCTTTTATTTTGTTTATTTTTTTTTCTTCTGCATTTTTTGTTGCTCGAAATATTCCAAGGTACACTTCTCCAGACCCTGAAAGTTGAGTAAAAGACGAAAAGACGAAACAAAATACGGCAACGCGCGGTTTTCTTAGAAAATTTGGTATCTAACGAAAATTCTGGCGCAAGCAGATTTCCATTAGATCTTATAAGATATAGCGTCATAACAGGTCTATATGATTCTAAATCTTTCGTGAAGGATTTAATGAGACGAATGAACGACTTTTATCTATCGGCTCATGATTGGAAACGCACTGCAGTTTACGTATAGATGATTTGTATAATAAACTGCAGAAGCTGCGCCCATTACATCGACGAAATGTAAAGCTATAATACCTCAATGTATAGACGTGAATCATGCATTTATAATTATATCGATGTAAAGACATACTTCATGCCTTACATCAGGGGATATGTTATAGTTTTACATTCAGATTATAGATACGTAACTATCCCAACATCGCAGATAGATTGTGTATTTGTAATCCCTATATTAGCATCTATGAAAACTATCATAAATCTAATTATTGTAACGCAGCTTACCAAGAATCAAAATTATTGAAGATGAATTCTTTTGTACTGGGCGTTCCAATTTCAAAACATAATGTCCACCCAAAACATAATGTCCCAATTTTTGTCCTTCCTTGATAACGTCATCATACCTATTTATTACAAAGTAAACACAGATGATGACGTCATCATACCCAGATATAACATAGGAGACGCACGTCATCATAGTGCTGCAAATGATGACGTCATCATACCTATGTATAATATAAGAAACGTAGATGATGACGTCATATCTACGTATAACATGGGAACCGCAGATGGTGACGTCATCATACCTACGTATAACATAGGAAACACAGATGATGACGTCATCATACCTAGATATAACATATTGCTCAATGTTATATGTACTTAGTTACAACAGTTAGAAAGCCGTTGATGACGTCATCATACCCAGATATAACATAGGAGACGAAAACATAATGTCCGCCAGTTTTTGTCCTTCTGTGATAGTCCAATGTTAGGATGACGTCATCATCGGAGTCTAATGTTATGATGGCGTCATCATGCCTACTTATAACATAGGATTTGTCAATTTCAAAACATAATATCCTGTCATCATCAGAGTCCAATATTTTTGGATACTCTTTATAATCTCTGGTTGTAAGAGAGAATTCATCTTTCGCCTTCACGAAACTTCGGTGAAGGCTGCAGCTATTTTTACTTATTAAGTTATTATTCGGATTACCATTTAATATAATAGAATCACTCGCATTCTTCGAATTTCATCGTTGGTACATATTTATGTTTCTTGCTAATTTTCAATATTATAAATTAAGACAGATCTAATGGCAGATTTTCTGTCAAAAACCTGCTAAGCACTCATTTATTAGAAAGTTTGAAAAAATGTTGAAACTTAAGATTTTTGTTTTGGCTGTTCTTATTTTCGTAAGGCGGAAGTGAAAATTGTTATTTTTGATATACCGGAAGGTACATAACTCATTAAGGCGGTGAATAGAACAGCAATCATGTTCAGGTGTTTAAGAAGTTTTGACGGAAAATCTCAAATGAAAATCCTATTCTGTTTCAGTGCCAACCTCCTTCCTCTAACCACGTTCACCCTCTTCGCTCCCTTTACATACACCGCCGTTTCGAATCTGTTGATGTCAGCTTTAACTTTCACGCGCTTAAAACTAACGTGTTACCTCGTGATTAGTGATGATAGCCTTCGTTTAGAGGGCGAAAAATGTTGCAGACGACATCGGTTGCGTGTATATGTGTATGCGACATTAACAAAGATGGCTGACTGGTCTTCACTCTTTTTTTTTTTTTTTTTTTTTTTTTTTGCTTTTCTATAAGTGAATGGCCGATGAGAACTAACTGGAATGCTATATAGATATGGTTTTTTTCTTCGACGCCTTCAATGGCAAAATCGACATTTTCCAAAAAAAAATCTCATTATACTCGTAGTAGGTTTTGTGAAAGAAAATAAAAATTTTGAAAATAATAAAGTGGGTCAGTCGACAAGTTCATCTTATGTAAGGGATGAAAGAGGGGGTTACTAGAAGAGGCAATGTGGTCCTAGTTGGAAAAAGGCCGAAAGCAACTCGTTGAAAAAGCTGAAATTCTTCGGACATATAGTATAAATATACTATGTAGAACGAGTTTTATGAATACGTGAACCGGTGTATATGAACAGTGATATCCTGTGTAAAGGAGAAAAGTCTACTTTTTTTCTTAAAAAAAAAAAAAATTTTAAGGTTAAATTATACACACCTAAGCTCCAAGAACAGTCAAACATAATCGCTGAGAAAACAGACTTTTTTCTGTATCTCTTTCCTGAAAAATGTGTGTATTATATTGTCTTTGCTCTTATGGGTTAGGTATGCATATAGGAGAGCTTATGCGGTCGACAATGGGGCTATGCCCATCTAGAGCTTAAGTTAGCGCCCCCTTCCGCCGTGCTAATGAAAATTAACAAAAATGAATAACATTCATTATTTATTTGACTATAATATACTCTGATAATTTTTTTCTTTTTTCTTTCTTTTTACTCATCTATTATAATCCTATCAAGTGTCTTTTCAGCAGATTTTTATCAGAAAAGAACATTTTTCCTTCTTTTTTTCCCCCGCTTTTTCAAGAGGCAAACAAAACATTTTTAGCGACCCACTTGAACACATCAAGCATAGTCCGTCTAAGGGGGGATGGCATTTGCTACTTGCGTTTTTTTTGTTTTTTTTCTACTGATTTGGTGGTTATTCTCGTCTCAATTTCCCATTATTCACCTCAGTTGTACGTATACACAGTACACACTACACTGAGAAAAATTTCAATGGTAATTTTTACAATTTGAATTGGAAACTGGGACAGTTGGAGATTCGCAGCAGAAATTCGTACAAAAATAGTATAATATTATTATATTATATTATCTAAAATGGTAAAAATATTACAGTCTGACGGGGGTGGCGTAAGGAATGGAGAAGGTTTGGTGTATCGACCTTTATCAGTCAAGTACTTCTGGTCACGTACATTCGTCCTTTGACGAGAAAATAGGCAGAATGGACGAGCCTGAACGCCGAGCAAAAGAAGGAGAAAAAATGTGTATGTGCAGAAAGAGGAAATTGTATAAATTTTTTTTTTGCCTCGCCGTTTTGAATACTCATACGAAATATGAATAAATGATGAAAACGAATACTCGAAACTTTTAAAAATAATATTTTTTGACATTTGGGACGTGATAAGACGACCACTCGTGAGTTGATGGTATTGGCTGCTTGAGTGGAGAGGGAAGCAGGAGCTGACGTTTATGCAGGGATGTTTTCCACGAAACACAGTTTGGACGAATGTAAAAGGGATTGGAAATTGGGACTGGCAGACGTGAAAATCGTTCAGAGAAACCCCAAAAAAAAAGTTTTATCTTTTTAACCAATTACCGTGCGGAACGTGTATGAGTACTTCACCCCTGTTGTCGTCGGCTTCTGCAAAATTGAAAAAAATTCATTCGTTACAATTCTTCAGACTTTTTTCCCCCCTTTTACCCTTTCGTTATAGAATTCTGTTTTTCGAAAATTCCAATAATGAGAAAGTTTGGTTTTGGTCGATTTTTCTCGCACCCGCCTTTCGCGGTCTTATTTTGCGCGTGTTGCTTTTTAAATTTCATTGTTCACATGTTGGAGCGGGTCTAATATTTATTGATAAATAGTTTTTGGTAATTTCTTAGCCACCTCCCTTCCCTCGCTCTCCTTTTTTATGCTTAAATGCTAATCCCTTACCAAACATTCATATACTGCGCGTATGAAGATTTTCAACTTATTCTATATAATTGATACGTCATCTAGATTTTCTTGTATAAAATTGTATAATAATATTCCGGAAAATAATGCCATAATTTAGAATCGTTTTTCACGTGTTCGACTTATGCTACAGAGTTGCCGTATAATGAAATAAAAGTTGAATGCTCTGTGCGCATGCAGTTACGAATCTGATGTGTTTCTTTAATTTTATTTGAAACTACCTATCTCAAGTATCTATACTGCTTGATAATCGAAGAGTTCTCTTGCCCTATCGCAGTCTTCTCGTCTCGTATCGGTATTTTATTGTTTTGAAAAATTACCACTAACCAGTCGAATTTCGCGCAACAATTAATGCTTGCTCCATTTCAAAGTGTTTGGCATTCGGTAATTCACCCGGAAGGGTTATAGTTTCTCGTCGAATTCGTTTTACCTTGCGAAAGTTATTTTCGCTGCAATTTAACTTCGTCGTCCTTATATAACCAAGTTATCAATAATGTTTAATGCGGCTTATTGGGAAGGGGCAGGGCGTAATAATGAAAATAAGTCCAGATAAAGAGAAAAAGTGTATAAGGAAGATGTATAAGTATACCTACTTTTCGCTCCATTTTTTTTTTTTTTTGCTTCTTTTTTCGTCTTTTCAACGTTCATCATTGTTTCCTTCTCTAATTGATCCTTTCTCGTTCACTATATTTATCTTCGTCCTGTTTTCATATCTGGACTTAGAATGACGAGCTTTTTAACATTAATTTGCGCAACGGATACTTTGGAGGCAGAAAAAAAAAAGTTTTTTTATCTAAATACAATTAAAAAGTTTTTTCTTTGAGTTATCTTCAGTTTTTTTTTTTCTTACTTCTTTGTTATCTTCGAACGAACAACCGACTAAGTAATATTTTCTCCATTAAAATTATCGAAGAAAACTTCTACCCTGCTGTGTAAAAGTTCCTCATTAACGGTAATTATTCGTTTATATATGTTGTGATTAATTAACTTTATCGACGTTATAGATTTTTCATTCTTTATATTTTCTTTATTTGGGACACTATAATTTCTCTTCTCAACAAGACGATGTTGAATCTGTGAAAAAAAAATTGGAGTAGCCTGAAAAAACAAAACAAAAAAGCAAATATAATGCTAACTATTATCGAATCACTGCCAAAGTAGTTCAACGGATTCGTTAATAAACAAAAATCGGTTCGGTGTAAAAAACGGTTTACAAGATTAACTAATTTGTTTTTATAGCGAAATCGTGTTCTTCGAATTTAACGAGAAAACTGCAAAATTTGACAAAACGTTTCAAGTGTTGCTGTAGGTGATGGTTGAATATTTTAAAGACGGAGAAAAAAAGTTTTACAACCGTTTAAAAAAGGAAAAAAATGATTGGAGGACGAAGAACTATTTAAAATGTCAATATTACAACTATCTGCTGAGTATTTTTGTAAGCCGCAGCAGGTACTCACGTAAACTAGAATATTCTCAGAGGTAGGTACGTGCTAAATACCTGTATAGTAAAATGTCTCCTCAAGTTTGTGTTCGTTGTTCAACTTGACTGTAGAAGCTAACTTTTTAAATACCAAGAAACTGTTGAATGTAAATTTGTTTCAGTTTTTTGTTTTTTGACGTACCTATTTTATGTCTTGGAATGTTGAGCTCTATCATAGTTTAGTGGTATTAATGTAAATTGAGCCGAAAACACTGCTGTGTGACTAGTCATTGTGGAATTTTATAGTGTGGCAGTCTGTTATAAGAGACTTGTACCAAAGACAGTTATTTTTTAAGCACTTATTAGAAATAAATTAAAGTAATTTTTGCTCACATTTGAGCAGTCTTGTGTAGAAATCTCGATAGTGTTACGTCGTACACTTTTAAATTTATAAGTACGTATTATTGGGGTTGAATATCTCATAGTTAACCTACCTCATGCCTTTATGTGAACAGTGCCTTGCAAGAAGAGGATAAGTCCATTATTTTCAAATTTCACAGAAGAGCAAAAAACACTTTCACACGAAATCCCATTGCAGAGGGCTAAAAACTAATGCATGTTTTGGTGGTGGGCCAATGCTTGGGAAAGCATCCCAGCAATTTTGTGATTGTATTTCACTTCTGGAGTTGAAGAAATGAAAAAATTCTTCAACTGAAAGGCCGACTTATCCCATTCTTGCATATAGCAACCGAACTTTGAAGTTTATTTTCTCAGCGATGGTTGAGTTTTGGGATTTGATATTTTCACTCTGGGTAGAGCTCGATATACGAGTATACAATTTGAACTGCAGAAGAATTCAATTTTTGAGAAAAAAAAGAGTGGATTTATCTCTTCCTTGCATATTACTGTTCATATGCGCACTCCCGAGATTTTAATATTTCTATGGGATAGTGTGAAGAGGTAGGGTGTCTATCTGCAGATGCATGCCAAACATGATAAGTCCTGATATTTAAAGCTAATTCCGATAGTCACGATAAAAGTCCTGATATTTAATGAAAAATCATCCAAAAGTCCCGATATTTGACTAAAATGTGTTACTTTTTCGCCTTATAATTCTTTAATTTTCTTTTTCAGCAGATTTTTTAGTTACTTATATTAATTTAAATTCATTTTTATTTATTTATTTTTTATTTTTTGATTGGTGACTCAGCCACATCACAACCCCCCTTCCTATTATAAAGTCGTAAAAATGTCACGGTGAAATCCCGATGTAGACATTCTGAGAGAGTGAAAAATTATTTGATCACGATGACCACAAATAGGTCTGTTGACATCTCATAACTGACTGTTTGATTAAGTTGACCTTTTATAGTTTTGTACAAACGGATAAATGCATTTGCTCAGATAATTTCTATGTATTCTCTCCTTTTCTTACTCGCGGTTGATTGAATATAAGGTTCTGTTTCGTTTCACAGATTCTCTCGTTTCTATATTATTTTTTGTCTGTATGTTGGTAATCAGTTCGTGCAAGATAGGGAATCAAATATTCCTTTGTTCGAGCTTATGAACACCGACAAGCGATGCTAATTCCTCAGCTCGGAATTTTTTTTTTCTAATTTGTTTTCCTAAAGAAAAAAGGGGGGAAAATGCCTATGTACAAATTACGTGGAATAGATTCGGTAAACCGTGAAATATTTCCCGTAGTTGGGTAATTGTGGGCTGCAAAACGCGACCATTCGCGGTTATTAGACTATTTACGGTGCTGATTAATTTGAAATAGGCCTATATTTCCTATTGCGGTATTAGTTTCTTCCGCCATTCGCCTTGAAACTCGTTCAGATAATTCATTACCTACTCCAATTTTTCACATTTTACCCGTTATCTCGTCTGTGAACGGTGAAGTTGCCATAATGTGGACGCTGGCAAAGAATCGGGCCGTTCAACCAATAATCAGCCTTTCCGTTAAACTACTGAAGGAAATCATTTTTTTCATATAACCCTGAAAATAATTCAGGTCCAGTCTTTGGGACACATGCTTCTTTGATCAATATTGAAGGGAAATGTTTCAGCTAATCTTCGGTACAAGCCAGTGGCGCACACGTATTTTAAAATAAGTGATACAAGATCACTTATGGCACCCTTTTCAGCAAAGAACCTCCTCCCAATTCTCGAAAACCCCCACACCAGTGCTCAACTTACAAATTTATTCCGTGCGCAGAAATCAGGAAACGCAAATTTTTTGAACCTATTAAGTAGGACAAATTTTGGTTCAATTGAAATATATCAGCAAATTATCGAATTATCTGTATCTAAACTACTGAATTATGAAAAAATTTTGGCTAAAAAAACCCGTGTTCATTCGGACATAGCATATTTCAAAATAATCTCCGGTTAAAAATCAGCATATCAGGACCTGCTTGCACTGCAAACCATTTTTTGAAGATGGTTATGGAAGAGTTTTCTTTCACTATACCTACTCGTAAGTAAAGTCATGCAGTCAGGAATCTGCATGGTGAGAAACGAGTAGTAATTTTTTCAATTTGGATAGGAAAACTGATGTAATTAAAGAATTATGTACTACAAAAATAGTAAAATATGTTAAGTAGTCTGTAGATTTGATTTACCCAATTGTAGTCTTTTTGATTACTGGTGGAATAATATTATTCCTCCTCAGTCTTCTGGTACAATTAGTGGGGCTGGGTGAAGTGCTCAATAATTATAATATGTACATTGTACAACCTTTATTTTATCAAAATTCATCATCATTGCATATCATTTCAAACGTTTTTTGATATATAAAAATTCCTTGCGTGATACTGGACTGGAATCTAGATTACAGTAAGGTTCGTAATGCGCATTCTTAACCCTAGGTCACTCAACCCTCTGGAGAAAATAATCAACGTTTAGTCATTTTTTGTAAGTTTATGGGAAAAGTTGAGATTTTTGCGATATGCCTTTAGACAATCACCTCCTCTCAGGCATCCTTATATTTGTATGTTTATGTCGTGGTCTAACATCTCATCGCAGGTCTTCTACAACAATGGGCTATCGTCTATTGACTAATATAGGTACAGTGAGGTGAAATGGAATAAATGGATGGTAGAATGGTATTGTGGCAGTGATCAGTCTCGAACCAAAAATCATTTCGATCGCAAGGCTTAGCATTTACCTCTACGCCACATAGACCCTCAATGTGTAAATCTGCTTTTAATATTTTTGAAATATTATACGAAGCACAACTTCATTACTCTTAATTCGGCTTTTGACAATGCGAACTTCATTCAAAAAATATATAGTAGGTACGAGTAGTTAAAACCCAATAAAATATCGATGTTGCTCTATGGAATACAAAATATTACGTCTGCTCTTCGTCCAAATAAAATTCATAAACGGTAATTAGAAGGTAATTAATTGATATTTTACGGAATAGACTGACTGCAGCTGGTGAAAAAAAAAAAATGGCCGGTACAAGTTAAAAACCCTATAAATCTAGGTAGGATTAAAATCTGCATTTGTTATCGCGGAAGGCTATCTGAATTTAGAAAATGAATAAAATCAGTCGAGGAAAATGATTTTTAAATAAAGTCTCTTGGGTAGGGTGGAGGGGGGAAGGCATAAAGATTTTTGGAAGACGTATACAGTGCGGTGGAGCTGGAACATTTCACACGCCAGGATATCAAACAGCAGCACTGGATGACGATTAAAATGACGTTCAAATTAGAATTCAACTTTCGAATTTGATTCATTACCAAGTTCGAGTACTCGTATTTATCGATAATTTATTTACGAAGATACGTTTTTTCAGACCAAGATAGTATGTCTTGTGAGTAAGAAATTTGTTTAGACTCGCAGCCTGTATAAATAAAACGAATATTTCACTGTTTAGATTTCGAAACATAAATCAAAACTTGGAGAAAAAAACTGCTTGTATTCTAGGAAATACAGTAAATAAGATGTAGCTGAGCCTGAGATAACAGCATAGGCTACGAATAATTTGTACGAGTATTGGTTTTTACAAGAATTATTAGAAGAGGGAACCGAGATACCTGAGTAATAAATTCAAGAACTATACGCACTGATCACTCTTGTATAGCTGGGGTGATGAATGAATCTACCACGAGATGAGATCTCGTGGTCAAAGTACGAGACTCCCTCTTGCCTTCATTTTTGAAGATAGAGTCATTCAACTACAAATTAGTATTAGTAATAAAATATAAATCTTCATTATGATTTTCTAATTTCAAAAAAAAAATCAATCCTACCTAGGATATGTAGTTCAATGAACCTAACTCTGCCGTGGACAGGATTAAAAACTCAAACCCTTAACCAGTTCTGCTATTTTACCCTGAAAAATATCAACATTACTTAATCCAATCTTGATTGTAACTGTGACTCACTCTTAACTCGTGTAAATAAAAATGAAGATCAGCTTCTGAGAGAGTGCCGAGCGAAGAAGTGCAATTGTGTGTAATTTTTTAAATACCACAGAGTTTATTGTCTGAATTTCACGTGTTTATTTTTGTTCGCTTTCATTTTAGTCTATAACTCTATACCACCGGTGGTGGGTTTCCATTGTCTGAAAAAATGGGAAGAATGTCCGCCAGCGAATATTTGCTCAGTATCCGTTTATTGATACGCCAAACTGGCTTTGTTTTTACGAAAAGGTGACAATAGAGAAGATACTATCTGCTGATGAGATATCTATTAAATCTTTCGAATTTTGATTAATTATATAGGAAGGTAGTCGGAGTACCTAGTCGTGAAACCAACATCAGTGTGCGTTGTGTACTTAATTATTTCTCGAAATTCGATTATCGCCAGAGATAGGCGCGATTTTTTTTCTTTAATCAGAAAATTCCTCTCAGACTTCGAATGCGATTATATGGTTTTTTATTTTCAATGTGTGACATGAAGCAAACAGTTTAAATGGTGTGTACACATTTTTGTATAAATCCCACCGACAAATGAGAACATCGATTTTCTTCAAGGATAATAGTGAAAATGAGCAGCATTTGAGATTCGAGCTACAGATAAACAGTAGTTGTGGTGATGTGTGTGGGAAATGGGGTACCAGTCATATTACTTTTGAAGGAATTCGCGTACGCAATTATTGCGAACCGACTTTGAAGCACAATTTATAGGTGAATATTGACTGTTTGACAGATGCGATGCAAGTTAATTAGGTATACAGTAAGCTGTACGCGAAGAATTTGCCAGTTAATTGATAAGCATCTGCGTGACTGATCCAAAAATCGAGTTTCCAAGCGAAGTGAGCCCTTTTTTCTTGAAGAAAGATGAAGGAAAACTCCTCAATAACGTAACATGAGAAACGCTTCATAAAAATTGATTAAAATCTCTTAATTCATTTCTTTTTTTTATTTATTAATTTATCTACTTTTGTTGGGGAAAATCGAATTTTTAATGCACTTAATTCAGTCTACCAGGTTCAAAGCCTACCGGTGCTTACTTTATTTATAAATCTTTTCAATTTCGACGGGGGAAAGGTCGAGGACAAAGTAAATCAAGTTTGGTTATTATAATCTAGTTTGCTAAATTGAAAAAATCTGTAAAATCGTCAACGGCTTCGTAAAAGCTGGTTCATAATATCAAATAATTATACGATAATCTTGATGATTATCTTCATTCCGGGTCAGTTTCCTAATTCTCGTTTCCCCAACAGAAAAATTCTTCGGTGAAAATAATTTTCTAAAATATGAGCAAATGCTATTATCTTAGTGAGGAAAAAATTTCTCAAACGGTCGGATTCCTTAATGCGTGAACAAAAGGTTTCAATTAGTTGGTATGAGACCAGGGTAACAGTCTAGAGGTATTAGAAGACCCAACAAATCAAACTGGAAGTCTCTAGCTATAATACTTACTGAAGAGAAAGTTTTGGGGAATGGCAAAAAAAAGTCAAGAATTGAGTTTTTTCCCTTTTATTGTTTCAACTTATGTTTGTATGGGGTACCTCTTGCTACAGCAGCTGACACGCTACTCCTCTAAGGCCATGTTTGGAAATTCAATCTTATTGGAGATTTTAATGTTGTATTCAAGTAAATTGAAAACTAGTTTGAGAATAAAAAGATTATCTCTCCGCTCAAAAATATGCGATTGGATAATTTGACATGCGATGCTGTAGAAGCAAAAACTGAGAAGAAAAAAAATGATCTCACTTTAATAAATAGTGCACTGTCCTGAATCTCCCGGCCCCTACCCACTCACACCCCCATAAAACCCTTCCATGTATTTTATGATAAAACTACACGAAGGCCATAATTTTGGTAATTCATTCTTTGTCAGGATTGTAGTCAATATCACAACTACTTTCCTTTGCAAGTGCCATTATTGTATATGTTCATTACTTAATTGATGGTTTTTGAAATGCCAATTTTAATTACCCGAAATAAGAGGCAGGCGACTGGGGAGTATTTTGATAACTTTAACTGCGAGTATCTCCAATGATGATTTTTGACCGTAAAACGAAAACCTAACCAATGACTATTTTCCGAAACTAATCCGATTCTAATCAATAGCACGTCCAAAAAACAAAAAGTACCTGCGCACTCAGTTATTTGTCACTCTAATTAAGGTGAGAAAATTCAAGTATCCGTCAAAGTGTCGGTACCACCTTCGTGTTTTACCATTATATTTCTTCTTGTTGAATTTTTTCAACATTTTTCAAACTTGTACAACTTTTGATGAAGGAAAAAAAGTAAAAGTTATAATTTGGATCAGCAGAAATAAAAGTCTGACTCGGTAATCCATCAATCGACGAAACTTCAAAAATTATGTTTACCTTTAAAAAAAAATATTACAAATTTTTATCGTGCCCTTACCGCCATGAAAATTTAACGAAGCAGGTGGGCCCAAGTTGAAGGAGAAAAGTTTCCCTCAATTATATTTTCGTGTACACAGAACAGATAAAAACGGGCTGCATTAATGCGTGGCAATGATAAACGATTTTTAATTAAGTAAACGTTCTTTTGAATTTTTTTTCTCTCAAAAAATGACACTAAAATGTGGTGGCTCCAAATTTTTCTCTAGCAATATTGAACAGAATACTGCGTTTACCCTTATCTGGATCGAGTTCAAACAGAGAGAGTTTTTACGTACATAGTGTCAAGTATACAGATGAGAAAAATAAAAACAAAAAAATTGAGACCATTTATTTTCCAACAATCGCCATAATTTATTTGATACCAAATTACACTCTGGTCGCAATCAATTTTTCTCGCATAATTGACACAGTGAACGAATTTTTTTTCTCGTCTGATTTGGTCACGCGAGAAAGAAGTGCCTATAATTATATTATAGTTTTTGTGTATGTAAACCGCTAGTTGAAAGTAGGTCCTGTTTTTGTTTTATCGGCTTGCTGGAAGTAGAAATTAGAGGAGGAAAATAAAAAACTAGTTGGAATGAAATTAATTCACCACGAAAATATGTACCGAAGATCCTAAAAAGATTTCCAAATACACGGCCCTGAATCCGGACACACGACTAAAGATTCTGTCATTAGCATATATTATTTGAGCTGGAAAAAATGTTGACAACATTTACACGGCTCAAGTGAATGCGTATAATTGATGACAGAGAATAATTACAAGCTGTTAGGAAAGCCGGCAAAAAGTACGAATTTATGGCCAAATTTGTTGATTACAAAGTTGAAGGAAAATTCTCAGTTGTATTTTTCTAGAATGCGTGGAATGAGTCTTGTTTTTGGATTTTTTTTTCAAGTTGATACTTAATGGCTATCTGATTTATTTATGGCAAACTGTCACGTGCCTTGTAAGAGTCTAGTTGATCTAGTGGTTTAGTGTCAGACTTTCAAAAGGTTTCGAAGTTGTCGTTGAAAGTATGTACTCCAGCTACTTTGTGAAATAGTAACTTGCCAGTTTCGGCGTTAAAATTGTGAATTTGATTCGTTGAACCACTACTTGTTGATATTGATACTTTCAAGAACAGATGTGCCATATTCATTGTCTATAATATTCGTGTGTGATGAAAAACGTTAGTGGTGGAACGATCCTTAATTCGGCGCTGGTAATCCTAGTCTCTGAGTTCAGAAGTTGAAATAAATTCATCTTTCTACTCGATAAAAGAGTGAAAATGCCGTTCTCATGCCTCGTCAGTCTTTAAATCATTCTAATAGTCTATTACAAAGTTTGTCTCTCTCGTATAATTTTTTTTTTTTTGGACAGGAACTAAAGATTTTATCCACAGTTAGCTGCATTCCGTTAGAGTAATAAAAATACAGAGATAATTTTCAGTAAGAATTTCCTCTACTTCTGATTATCAGTTTTGCAAAAAAAAAAAAAATACATGCCAATTGTCAGTTTGATTAAGCATACTAACGATTTCATTTCCGATAGATCGTGACCATGACACCGTCCAACAACAAATTAGTTTTTTGAACCTTCTGTATTAATTAGATAAAGTATCGAACAGATTGTTTCCGAATGAGAAATATTTGCAAAAAGTGGTTAGTATATCAAGACTATGGTTTCGACCAGAGCAGCGACATCACGGAAAAAAACGAATACCTTGTAATTTTCGTTATTTTTCAAATTGAAAAATAGGACTATTTAAAGATGATTAGTCGTAAAAATTACAACAAAAATAGTAAAAATTTCTATGTTTTGTGAGGTTTATAACTATTCTGTATTTTTGTAGTTTTTACTAAAATATCTAAATCGTCCTTTTTTTTCATGAAAATTGATAAAAATTACTATTATACAGAAAATTGTTTTAAAATTGTTTTCAGTGATGATGCATTCAGTGTGATAGAAGCTGCAGGGAAGAACATTTATCCAAAAATCTTGAATCAGCATTTGTCTCTCAACCATAGACGAACTCTGCTCGATATGTTTGATGGGGCTAAAATTTTTTTCTTGGTCTACTACTAGAAAAAAAAAATAAAACGAAGTTGATAAGAAAGTTTTTGTTATTTTCTTTGAATTGGAATGGAGGAATATTATTTCGATTTTTTCTGGTGAGTAGAGGGCTAATTTCAGCTGGGAGGGGGGGCTTGACCGCCCTGTAACCCCCTAAAGTCCGCTTGTATTGAAGATTGACTTTGTGAAAACATAATTTTTGAAAAGAATCATGTAGAAGGTATCAGTAGTGAGTAAACTGTTCGTTAAACTTTGAACGTTGATAAATGTACTATTTTTATAATTTCGTCGACCTTTTTCATCAGAGCTGGCTTATAGTGTGCGTTTACCGTTAAATATGAAATTATTGCCGACTCAATTCTGAAATAATCGAAAATCCAGTAGTGAGAGAGAATTAACCAGTGAGCAGGCTACCTGTGGCCCATGCTGTGAGTTATAGTCGCGCATTCCAGTCGCTAAAATGTGGCTCATATACGTACTTTACAAATTGAGCGTCATTATATTACGCTGTGTTTATCAAGTAGATAGCGTTTTTGTTTGTACGCTTTCTTCTTTTTCTCATCAAAAACTAAAAGAAAGAAAGAAAATGAGAAGAAGATATACAAATTAGCTCGTTTGTCCTCGAGAAAAAAGGCGAGAAATGCATACCATGGGTAGGTTGTTTTGACGCAGCTGGTTTCACAACCTTATAGGAGCTGGGCTATTTATCAGTGGTGTAACTAAAAAGAGAGAAAAATTGGAAAAATTATGTTTTAGTCTGAATATCAATCAGTTTACTGTAATTACTTTGGACAATAAAACCGTTTGGAGTCCAGCGACTAATGAAACATTTTCCTCTCTCTTTTCAGGCGAATTAAGATCAAGCAATATGTAGTCGTAAACTTGCTGCATCTCCACCCATTCATTTTTTGTGACCCGATTTTTTCAAAGTTGTTGGCTGGAACTGCTGAGGTGAGTTTTTCATGCAGTATATAAGTTACTTGAACTGTTTCAATTATTTACAGCACTGGAATATAGTTTCTGTCCACCGATGGGGATGTAGGTTTCTTTGATCAACTCTTTGCATGCAGAGGTTTCACCCTCTTATAGTAACAAGCCCTATCTGAGAGTTGTTAATCCTATTTTTGCTAGAATTCATGAGACTGGGTGAGAAGGTAAACTAAAACTATACTTGAAAAATTTCATAATTTTGTGTAAGTTCGCGGAGAATATCCCATTTTTTACTATGAACCTGGATAGAATCTACAAAAATAAAAATATCTGCTGAAATATTCTCAGTTTTACCTGTCGTTCGAACCCCCTTTTTCTTCATTTTGAAGTATCACTCTTTAATTATCAATCTGTCCCTGGCGAGGGATTGGAAAAGTTAAGTCTATGTTGTTTTTGAAATCCTCTATTTTCTTTGTTATTCTCCGGGCCACGATGATTTCATAGAACTTGAAACTTTCCACTAAAAAGGCATTCGTAAAAACAGAATTCTTAATTAAGTAGAAAGTATTTTGCCATGGCCACAAGAAAATTTTCTGGTTCTTTTGACTTTGGTTGCCAGACCTTGAAGGGTTGTCTTTCTGCGTAGTACTTTGAGTCTTCTGTTTGATGTCGATCTTCGGTAATTTAATTTGTAGCGTGCTTCAACAATTCACATTCTCCAGCTCCGTAGAGTTTTTTTAAAGCTGCGTTTATTTTGAAATTCTTTTATATTTCGTTGGCGTTGCCAGTGTCACCGGTGAGTGATGACAAAGATATTTGGTATAATGATTTTTTTTTTTTTGATAGAATAACTAATAGGTAGTCGGTACATGAAGGTGTTAAGTCAGCTTCCTATTTATTTCAAAGCCGGATGATTTAGTGGGTAAGGCTCTCCTTATCAATGTGAAAATGAAAGAAAAATGTTAGTCGTTTTTTCAGATCTTTTTCAGTTCCAAATTGAATCACATAACTTTTGCATATGTCATAGCTAAAAACAGTGGAGCAGAAAACATTGTTAATCCACATATTCCCATCCATGCCACCAGATAGCCTTAAAGTCGCAGTTCCGATGAACATTGAATTATTTTACTATTAATTTATAGAAGTATAAATTGAAGAGTTACTCCTTATAGTGAGTTGAAATATCACCTGCATATACATACTGCCAAGGGTGTCTATTGGACTGACTTAAACGTATACTAATGTTCTGTCAAAACTACAATATACCGTTTTCCTGCATGCTACTTTTCTTAAATCGTTTTTGGCACAAACAGTAAATCCTCTCCACGGTTTCTTTCGTATAATCTCACGTTTGTCCACTTCCGTCATCACTTTTCATCTCGATTCTCCAATAAACAAAAACAAAAGCAAACGAGGATGGCCAAAAAAAACAACAACAACAATGAAGAATGCCAGAAGATGAAAAAAAAGAGAACGTTAAGCTTGAGAAAAGAAAACTAATAATATGGTGGCGATTAATTAATTTCCTTTAATTCGTTACGTGAGCAAAGCCCTCGTCCGCCGTTCGTCTACGGGTACATCACGACCCGAAGAGGAAAATTTTCAATTTCGTGAGCTGGTAAGGACAGCAGTGGCGGCGGCGGCGGCGGCGGCGGCGGCGGCGGCCACAGCCTCACATTTCTACTCCTGAAAAACCTTCTCACCTTCCATTCGCCTCTCTCGCAGTCGAACCATTTGTTTTGTTTCGTGAAGCGTTTAAAGAATGAAAATATTTGAAAAGGTGACTTGCTAAACGCTCGTCATGAGGATCGACTCTCTGGAATGACTATACGTCAGCCACCGTGTAATTAGGTCTTTTTATTCGACTTCAAGAAGGAAAAATCCAGATAAGTATACACGGTGCCTAATGCACATCTTCCACGCCGAATAAATTCAGTAAGGGGGGGGGAGGCAATACCTTGTTCACGTTGCACTCGGAAAGGAAAACTGTTATTAGAGAACTTCAAATATACCTGTAAACTATACAATATACAGTATGAGGTACACCCTCACAGTGTGATCTCAATGGTATGCTTTCGCAATTGAACTCGACTGCATTTCTGGGGAGTGAAAACTGAGATAACTTTAACAACTGTTCTGCTTTAAAAATTTCATAAAAATTCAAATATGAAGAAACGCAAGTTTCGGGTAATCATAGTATGATATTTTAATGCATAAAAAATAACTTCAATAATACAGCAATGAAGATGAGAAAATTGAAAACGATTAACAAACCATCAAGAAATCAAGAGATTATTGATGAGAACCGTTGGATGATGACTAGATCGGCATGCGCATCATTTTTGTTTGACCCTGTCATTCTCGATATGTACTATGAATTTTTAACTTCGTGTTAAATTTACAAATTTTCTCCCATGTAACAGAAACAAAGATGTTGACACATCAAAAATACGGTGGCCAATTTTTATCTGAAAAAAATTTTTGTCTGTTACGAAGTTTCCTATACTCGTACTCGTACTATAACACAGCAGTATTTCCGAAATAGGTAGTTACTGCGAAATTCGAGTATTATGCAGACATTTAAAAATTTTCCTAATACCTATTATATTTAAAAAAATATCGCCACAATATTATGTACAGAAAGACTGCGAAATTCGAGTATTATGCAGACATTTAAAAATTTTCCTAATACCTATTATATTTAAAAAAATATCGCCACTGTATTATGTACAGAAAGTATCGCGAGGTCATTATTACCAAGACCTGATCCACCTGCATCTCGTTCATGTCTTGAAATTTTGTATCTGAAATATCAAATATTTTCACATTTCAACAATATCTTCTCTCCAATTGAAATGGAAAATTCTAAACCAAAATACATGTACTCGAAATAATATGTAAGAAGGAATAAATCTACCTTGCAAATTCCTTTTAAACCTATTTTCTCGTAATGTATGTATTTGATTCTTCCACAAAACTCTACCCTGCATATCGATATACACCCCCCTCCCCCCCAGAGAAAAAAGGTGTTGTGTCCATATTTAATGATTCAATGGAAATGAAAATATCCCTATGGGCAAAATATTTTGAAAACGGGTCCGTTTTATTCCGGGTTATAATCCGTTTCTGGATTATAACCCGGAATTTTCCTGTTTTCCGGCTTCTAAAACGGATTTCGAACGGATTGTAATCAGTCTTGCCGGAAATGAGTCCGGATTATTGTCCGTGAAGGCTGCTTTTTGATATTTGTTGGCCCGGGTTATAATCCGTGAAACCGTTTTACAAACGGATTTAGAAAAGTTGCCCAAAAATTATCACTGATTATAATCAGGAAATCCGTTTTACAAACGGATTTGGAAAAATAATCAAGATGACAAAAATATTTGCAAATTTTCAGATCCGATGATCGAAAATAAAAACGGACTGACAACGGATAAAATTCTCATTTTCCGGATCATTTTCTCATTTTTTGCCCATCGGGATGCTTTTGCTTTTGATATGCTTTATTACGAGTACCTATATTGTATTTGTGAATTTGAATTTCGAGACGATTTGGTTATAGACTTTATCACAGTTGATCAAACAGTATTACCGCCACAGTAATACAAGGGATGTAATGATATTTCTCTTCTCACCTCTTGCAAATTACCAAAAATTGCCAAACCCTTTTCCGCCAAAAGATATCGATATATCCATACGAGTGACAGTAGGTATATAGAATTGGTCTTTATGAGAGTAGAAATTTTGGAACATGCTGTGTACAGAGTATATACTGATCAAGTACTTCTACACTTTACGTGACTTCTTAGCGCACCTATCTCAGTTCTCATTTATCCCCTTCCCTGTCCCTCTCTGCCGAAAAGTACATATTTTTCAGGTAAGATTCGACGGGTATAATGACAGTGACGAAGACGGAGAGGAAAGGTGATGGTTAAAAACAAATAACAACAATGAAAAAAAAAAAAAATGAAAAAAAGTAGCTCCTTCTCTACCCGCTACGTGTTGTTCATTTTTTTTTATTTCTTCAGCTGTCAAAACTGAACACAATAAAAAGTCAAGAATCATAGATGAACGAACGAGAGAGAAAAACGAAGATTTTCAAATTTACCTTTCCTAAATGAGCGTAATTGGTGGATGCTGAGAATTCGATTTGTTAATGGCGTGGGCGTGATAATTGCGACGCGCGTGAGAAATGAGCAAAATAGGAGAGTGTAACAAAAAAAAATAAAAATAAAAAAAATAAAATTCTATATGAATCTAATATCAAGAGTGCTCTTGTACCCTCTGACAATGAGAGTTTGTTTTTTGATCCGAATTACCGATAATTTAGAGCATTGCTCTTAATTCCGCTTTCAAAAATCGAGCTTTATGGTGTCTGGAAAAGTTGAGTGCTATTGTATGTACCTACTTGTTGGTATTCGGAATCATTTGTAAGTTTTTTTTTTTTTTTTTTCTTGGAAGAGGTGAATTTCAACTCAATCATTTGTATGTGGAGCAGGTGATTGCGCGGTGTCGATTGGTATGTCTGGTTTTCCATGCTATAGAATTTGTGAAAATTGTCACATATTTTACTCTTTTAATATGGTAATTTGAACATTGGTTTGTAGAATGAGCTGGTATTGACAACTCGATAACAAGATCGAGCGTGGTTTACATGGAAAGAAGCGAATCGGTTAATCTGACAAGGCATTTTGTATCTAATTTAATGCGTTATTTTCGCCAAAAAATATCGTGGGAACAGTGTCCAAATGTCCTATAGGACCTATCTTCCAGAGTCGGGTATAGTATATAGATACGAGATTTAGCGGCTCTGAAAGATTTATTTTTCAAAAAATGTAAATGTATAATCACTTGTGCTGATTTTTTTATATTCTGTTTATTGGGTGAATGAGGTGCTTATTTTATATCTCGTCTGTGTTGTATTGGTGAACTCGAATCCTCATTTATTTTTGGCAGGTTTTTGACAGAAATCCTTGCTATTCATTTTGGTCTAAATTTCACAAATCGGCACAAGACATGCATATAGTTATTCGTTTCATGATCTCAGAATTCCCTAAATATCCATTCGCATTTTCATATACTCGTACTATACGAGTAAAATCGCTTTATGTCTTGAAAGTTGACCATCTAAGTTTCAAGCTAATCCGTATGTTGATTCTGTCGAAAAATCCTTTTGAATCTCGAAAAATAAGGATTTTTTTTCACCGCGCTTTCAATCTCATTGAGATTGAAGTCTGATCGAAGATTTATGACGATCGGCTTCACTTACGATCTACGATTACGCTTATTTTCTGATTGGAGACAGTCTTTTGAGATTGTACTTAACCTTGCGGGTACCTAATCTGTAAAATTAATATGCATTTTTTTCCTTCGGTACCGAACTTTATCATGTACAAGAGTATTTTATCAACTGTTTTTTCCGAGGCCTTTCCTCAATCCTCAATTTCCTTCTTTTGATTTTGTTAGAGAATTTCATGGGTAAGCTGTATATATAAGTTTTGTTTATCGTATTAGGTTCGCTCGATTTCTTTCCTTTTTTCTATTTCCCATATTTTTTCTCCTCTCTGAAGCGGCATTTCATTTAATTAGTTTAAATCTTTTATTATTAGGGTAATTACTGTGTATAATCGGACAACATTATGCAATTTAATTAAAAAAGTTACCGTTCCAAAAGGGTGGTGTAAAGAAATCAGTCGTTAGAGTAAAAGTTGTACTTATAGAGAATTTAAGAGGAAAATAAACAACAAAGTTTTTAGTTCTAATTTTTCTCATCTTGACAGCACTGGTACTGTCCTCTGTCCAAATGGTTCAAGACAATAATGAGGGTATTTATAGTGGCTGAATGGAATTGCTCCCATTGAATTTTTTATATATCTGCTTCAAAATTCTAAGGGTGTTTTTGACGAGAAAGTTTTTTGTATTGCAGTCTTGAGGCACAAGAGGCCAAAAATAAGGAATCATAAAGGCGAGCCAAATGAACTTTCTTGTAAACGCATCGTTTCCTAAAGTTCTATAAAATTCGAATGAAAATATTGGATTCGATTCACGAAACAAGATTGTTGTTAAATTATGTGACAAAAGACAAAATATTTATAATGGAGGTATTATATTGACAAAAATAAATTGTAATTCAAAGTGAAATATTTCTACTCGTGAAATTTCATATGCTTTAGTTTTTACAATGCGATTTATATCAACTCTATGAACTCACTATAAATCCAGCCATGTAGAAAATACTTTGGAGCAACGAAATTTCATCATTACTCCGAGATATACGAAGATACTAACTAGGTTTTTGGCATTTTTGGCACCTGTTTAATGATTTTATTCTAGGTGTTCTTCATCTTTACAATTTTTATCGAAGATAACACCTTCTCAAGGTTAATGCTCGCGGCAAGAATTATATACTACCAAATGCAAAAGACGAAGGATTATATTATGTTGTTGGTTTTGAGGAACACAGCGTTGGAGCCTATTTCCAGCAAGCCCCCTGCGTAGAATTTATTTCTTTTGAGCGTCGTATATTTTGCTTCTGCGTGAAGTCCTAGCGTTGGCTATACCTTTTAAGTTGCTGTTTGTAATTCTCGGTTTGCCCTTTCTGGTAGAATAATTCATCAAGCAAAAATATCTAACTATATTGTAAAGTAAAATGAAAGCCCGAGGCACCGCAGCCCAATGTTTGCTACCTACAAACTTTTTTTTTCTCTGTCGTTCTCCTCTTTGTGGTGGTGAAATTATGACCATTTGCGAAGGAGTAAAAAGTCGATATAATACAAGCGGCAGAGGAGCCGGGCTAGTTCTACAGATATTCTCGAAATAAAATCATGGCACACGATGGAAGCGGTTGAAAAAATCGCGAATGAGACAATTCATGCAGTTTTCATCCGCAAAATTGCCATTTTTATGACTTTCGACAATTTCGCCCGGTACTCGGCCTAATTTCGTATTCATAAAGCGCATTCGTATTCGAACTATATATCGATGTATATTTTGTTGAGGGAATTTTTTATTGCCAGAAAAGGTAGAGTAACGCGAAAAAAAAATTCAGATTAAGTGCGCTGTATGAATAATTTTTCAAGATATAACTTAATTTTTGAAGGATAAACTGAAGAAAAAAATATTTTTTTGTCGATTTAAATATTTTGGACTGGAAAGCAGGAACAATTCGAGGTTTATAATAGAAATTACCTCGAAATCAGTGAAATATATTAAGTATCCAAGACGATAAAAAGCTCTATACAAAATAGGAGTATGTAAGGAATATCTACCATAAATTTTGAAACTGTGTCTGCTTCCCTATTTACTATAGTAAAATACTGCATATTTTTCTCAGTTTTTGATTTATAGCTGAAAAACGTGGAATTTCAACACATTTGAGCCCCCTCAGAGGGACTTACTGAAGGTGGGGGCGGAGAATTTTAACAGAATACTCTTTGGACCACCCCCAACACATTTCGGGTATAAAACTTTCTGTACCAATGTTTTCTTTTTCAAACGCTAAATTTCCTGGATTATAATGAAACAATACTATAATATAAAGGACCATTTACTTTTCGTAGGTATTCAAGAAACGTTGAAATACCACAGATATCTATGCCCCTGAGATCTACAATGAGAGAAAAGAATAATATTAAATTAGTAACGGAGTAGTAACTTTAGTCATCACAGCTGTAAAAATTACTATTTATTGTAAATAATTTTTAGTGCTTTTTACTATCTTAGATAATACATATTACTAGAGCCCGGATTTGCCGGCATTTGTGATTTATTTTCCTCAATGGGTGGAAAGGTTCTGATAAGAGAAGAGTTCGATTCATAGTGAAGAGAGTCTGGGACAAAATTTTTATTTTGCCAAAAATTGCCAGAAGTGGAATAAATGCCAAAATTGACGCAAATGCCTAAATTGTGCAGGAATGTTGTTTTTGAAAGCGAAGTTTGAAATTACCGCCTTTTCTGTTCAACACACAGTGAGAAGATGCGTTCATTTATTTTCATACTTGTACTTGCTCGATTACACAACAGGCTTATCGGATGCTCTTTTTCCAAGTTAAAAAATATTTTAAGCCATAAGCGGCAAAGTATGAAGATGGAAACTGCTGAACAGCATTTAGTTGTGATGCACAATGAAAAGTATTTTTAAAACTTACAATTAGGCCATTTTTTTGCTTACTAATGTATGTATATGTTACGGTTAATGTGTATAATTGGTGATTCTATAGAATAACTGGCGATTCTATAGAATCACCAGTAACACTGTTTTAAGTTCGGTGAATGTATGAAATTTCATACATTCACCGGTGATTCTACAGAATAACCTAGGGTGGTTGGTGAATGTATAAAAAAATACCAGAAAATGCATTTTAAGATAGCATATTATTACAAAATTAATACAAACTTACTCACAGTTTGGACAATTAGTAAAACTTTAAGAAAATGTATTATGCCTTTACCAGCTAGTCTGGTGAAAAGCCAAGAGAATTGAGGAGAGAGGGTGATTGGTAATGCCATTTTATGTTCAGTCTTCAAAGTCTGTATAGATAGATCTGACTCTCTACCAAACACACAAAATGATACTCAGTTGTACGTCTGGTCTGCTTATCTTTCAAGACAGGTATTACTATGAAAATGTCCTGACTAAATACATTCCCCAAGACATACAGGCGATTCTATAGAATAATCGGTTAATGTGTGAAATTTTTCATCTTTTCATACATTCACCAAAACGCTAGGTGATTCTGTAGAATTACCGGATTATACACATTCACCGTAACATATATATGTACTAACACATCATTTTTCAATAGATTCTTTATCTTTTTTTTTGAATGCCAGATATTGCCAATTTCTTCAATTTTGATGCCAAAAATAAATTTTTTTACTGCCAGAAATCCGGGCTCTACATATTACTATTATTGTAGTAATTTCGGCTACAAATCTCGAATTGTCCCAGTTTTCCTATCCAAATTGTAAAAAGTATCATAGAATTTTTTTTTTTCAGTGTAACTACAGATTTTTAATAAGTACCCAATTCTTCTTCACCTAATAAATGAGTTGCCATTATTATAGTCATTCGTTATCGTATTGCCGAAATTCCATCACAATGAATCTGGTTTGCTTTCACGATGTTAGAGCAAGCTGTTATTGAACCAGCTCTCTGTGGAAAACCGTTAATTAAGCCCGTCCAACTTATTTTCTAACACTATAGTCTATTCGTTATACGATCGTACCTCACGAGATAAAATAAAATTATTTATTTATTTTTTTTATAAATTCATACCTTTATATTTCGACTGACTTACGATTCTGCGATCAAAAGATTACCATCGTTTGCCTTCTCTAATTGCCCTGAGAGATGCATGCGCACCTCTGGTCGTCCAAGCTGGCAGAGTGGGCCATTCCCAGTACACATTTTCACGCAGTGACTCCGAATGCAGACGAAAAAAAGAGACCAAAATTTTTTTTTTTCACGACATGACGAACGAGGTGAAAAAATTTCTTACCTGAGCCGTCGTGTAATTAAATTACTATTACATTTGGGGAAACGGACTTTCGTCGCTCCAAGTACCGACGCCTACCTGGCCTCTAATTAATTTTAGAACTCAATTCATCAACTAAACGGTTGACCTTGATAAGGCTTTCGCCGGGTATGTTAACCCGTTTCGCCGTTCTTTGAAATACGACACTGCCGGGTGCGCACCGAATTTGCATATTTTTCGAATTTTCCAAAATAGAATTTCGATTCTTTGCGCCGATAATCAAAATGAAAAATATCTGCTCGTGGTGGGCTTTATAATCTGCTGTTATTTCTGCCCTCCGAATTGTCGGTATCGGAAATCGTTCTGTTGGATTTTGCAGCGATTGCAGTAACTTGCGTTCACTCTGTATTAAAATATGTATTTGAAACATTACACATAGCAGTTTATGCTTTCAGTTTCAGAAACTTTGTAGACTTTAAAATTTGGCTGTAAGTTCAAAATAAATATAAGAGGAACTTTTCGCGCGAAAAATTATAGTTTCCTAGGAATCTGATGTACTTCTGAAATATTATCTTGAAGGGGTGGGAGAGATTAGTAGTTTGGTACGTAAGATCTACTGTAATAGTTTAGAGGAAATCTGTAAAAAATGTGGTGGCTGAGAAGTCGTGGGGTAAAAAGTTTTGATGTTTGCCTTCTTACTCTCGTCAACATTTCGCAGTGAAACCTTGTATTGCGAATATCAATTTAAGAAATTCTTGTTTCATTTCATATTTAAGGCATTTCAAAAATGTCCATAGAAAGAACGCTACTCGCATTTCTCGCATGAAAAGATATTTAAACAAAAAATGTTTGGATTACCAACTTTTGATCATATAAAATGGGGGAAAAACAACGAAATCCTTGTATTAAATGAGAAAATGTCAAAATTGATGAGTAATCCTGCATATATATACTTCATTGAAGATGATCACATAATTGTGCCGTTCACACTTTTACCACTAGAGCGCGTATTGTTTTGTGTTGTATGTATTCACAATACTTGAAACTGACTGACTCGTTCCGTGATATTTTGTTGGATTTTAGCTCATTATGTTCTCTTAGTGAAATTTTTTCTATCGAGTACCGTTGATACCAATTAGGCATTGACTTAATACCTTCTTGAAAACTACATTATTTTAAGTGTAGCAGTACACCGTTTTCAGCGCTCGAGATAGAGTTTAAATTTATTTTGGCTATTTATTTATTGTGTGTTTGTTTTCACATTTTCACAAACTGCCATCCAAATAATCATTGAGCTGTTTGACAGCCTTGATAAAAATAAAAATGAGTACCTACAGGTACCTTTACACGTACCGCTGTACATGTGCACCCCTCTTTCGCTCAAAAATGATCATTAATGATGTATATCTATAGACGCTTCTATTCTTGGCATAGGTTATTCTTTGTTTGCGTGAATGTGTTGATTAAATCCTGCTGTAGAACGTACCTACATAAACAGCTCATCTGTAGATAAATTCTAATGTCGTTTATTATCACCTCAATTAATCTGTCTCATGTTGTTCCTCCCGTTTTGGCTGCTGGTTGAAAATTTAGATTTTTTTTGTGAGGGTCACTCTGATTGGTTCGACACTCATTACTGACACGTCGATTGTCGATTTGTTGGCTCTAAAATTCGACTTGTGGCTGATTAATCAGGCGTTTTTTTTTTTTTTGTTAAATAAATTTGAAGTGGCTTTTCTGTAAAATTGAGTAAATTATTTTCGTGTCGCACGTGATGTTAATTTCTTCAATCGAAGTTGCCGTCTTATTCATTATAATGCATCGTATCTTTATAATCGATTCGCTGGAGTTTGTTGACGTTTTTTATGTCTCACCCTTTCACACCATCAAAGCATGTTTTGTCAGTTTATGCAGAAAAATAGATTTGATGAACTTTTTACATACAGTTTTTTCTCCTCTTGCAATGGGTAGCATATGGGTATGTTCACTTCTTACAATGAAGAGAGAGGATGGGTAGAGTGGGCTGAATGTAGATTTCACAAATTATATGTAGGTACTACGATTCTCAGTTGTACTCGGGTCTCGAAAAAACTTTTTGCTTAATATTTATGGTAAAGTAACTTGTAGAAATGTTTTTACTTTCAGTCTGTGTATCCCAGATTCGTCACAGTGTGTGTATAGTGAAATGAAGAGAGAGAAAAAAGTTATCAATCAAATTTTAAAATAAGAAGTGTTTGCTCATATATTATTCTTACCAATAATCACTATAATTCACTATTTCTATACGAATAATTATCATTAATACACTCAGTCTTGATATACAGCGTATTTATTTTTGGAAATTTGGGATACCCTAGGCTGATATAACCTTACGCATGCAAATATGACAAAAAATTTGACGTTCCATTTGATGGAAGACTATGAAATACTCTGAAAAAGCCTGCCATAATTTTTTTTTTTTGGAACACTTAGGTAATGATTTTATTATTTAAAGTACCATTTTGACCTTACACAAAAGTTGAATCCGACTTTTCTTCTCCATCTTACTTTAAAAATAGGCAGAATTTATTCCCAGAGTTTTCATAAATGATGGTAACTGATCAGAAAAAAAAATTTTTATCCAAGATATTTGCCATGTTTCATGAAAAGACCGAATGGGATTTTAGATCTGCTTAGTCGAAACATTTTTTTTCAATAAATGTACCCATGTACTAGCAGATGTAAATGTGTGCGCTTTATGAAGTTATTACTATTGTATGAACTGTAAAGAAGGTAATTGAAAATTATAGAAATGAAGCCTGAAACGTTAATGGATTTGGCGGAATGACAGCATCATCTCGGAAATGAAAAATAAACTCGTAGAGTCTGAAGAGAAAGTTCTTGATTTTCACGCAAACCTAGTCGGTCTCAAATACTTAACAAAAATTATTTTTTAAAAAAATATCGTCTCGCCGAAATGTTTTTTATTTTTGAAATTATACTCGTAACATCTCACGATCAATGTCAAAATTTCTTTGGTAAGCCTGTGTTTTTATTTTTAAAAGCATTTTACTCGTACCTGTATGATGTAGTGGAATACATCTACAGAAAAATATTTGATTATTTTCAGAATTTATATTAAAATTTAATTTTATGGTACTTGAATTGTTGAGTCGATTCAAGGCTTTGGATATTTTTTCCAAGTGTTTACTCACAGTTTTTTTCTGCTTGAAAAATGAATGGGGGAAAAAATCTATTTCAAACGACACGACCAAAATGATACAGTTTATTAATTTAAGAACATCATAAAACCAAAAATATCAACCGTGTATGAAGTGGCATGTGAAATGAGAGAATACAAAGAGTTGAAAAAGATGGGTAAAATATCCACGAAAATAAAAAAGAGCTTTGAGCACATGTCAGCTGAAATGTTGTTAAGAGGGCAGAAAACATAGTTTCTTAAAAAGAGCGAATTCATTCTTTTTTTTTTCTTCAGAACGCATATAAAGTTATACCTCTCTTGAAGATCTTACACGTACCTCTTGCTCTCAGCGTAATATTAGTGTTCGTAATTTCAAGTAATCCTTATGGCTGGGACAGCAGCACAGTCGCACGAGTAATTTGTTACTTTGAAGTTCATCCTCAGTATACTTCTCTAATTTAGTATTTCTTTTCTTGTTTTTTCCTCTTTTCTGCATCGACGACAGCATTTTTGACAAATTTCACGTTATTTATACCTCGAAAAACGTGTCACCGGTGAGAGCAGTCGAAATGGATCCGGGGGGTTGGTTACAAATTGCTAGAAATTTTTTTTTTTTTGGTTTTGCGAAAAAAAGTATGCCTGGTTCTTTGTCTACCTCAGTTGAATATTTTTTCATTTGCATATTTAAATTGAACCCATTCTGGATGTGGTAAAATGAACAATATTATGCGTATAAATCATCAGATTTATGACATCTACTTGTAACAGGCGAAGATATGAAATGGTTGCTACTTGAATTCATTATTCAGCTTTGAAAATTGAGTTACGTGGCTGGCAGGTCATATTTTTTGGGACGATTAAACCGCATTTAAATCATCAAAATATGGGCCTTCCGTAGAATTTTTCCGACTTGAACAAAAATATAATCGAAGTTTGTGTCTAGGTGTCCTTCACCTCTTCATCAGACTGAAGGATATATGCCCCACGAAGCTGTTAGATCGTGTCTCAGTTTTTGACCAAAAGCTGCGGAGTCAAGAGCTTAAGAGATCAAAATGTTACTCTTGATAAATTTTTTCAAATTTTCAGTTATTCTGAAGGCTTGAAAAACCTTTTTTTCTAAGCGTTTGAAAAATATTTGGAAAAATAAGAATTTGAAACAACAAATTCTCGGGGCATGGGGATATATTCATAGGTAATATACATGAGAATAATGGAAAAGTTGGTTCAGAATATAGCTTTTAAAATGAAATATTGTCAACTTGCTAATGAGCTGGAAAATCTGGAACATACTTACGTAATACTTCGCTACACCGAGGCTGCAGCTGAATTATGTTTAAATTAAAATTTCATTCTTCCAGGTTACACATATAAAATATAATTTCATTTAAATGCTGACCAGTTTGCCTCACGTTTTCTCGAAATTTTGATTTCTGTCACTGAAGGGTAAAAATTAAGTCGTTTGTATGTACTTCGATGCATTTCTAGATCAAAGATGAAAAAAATCATGTCTGTAGAACTCAACTCCAAAATCAACATTTAATAAGTACAACATATCCATGAATCACGCATTTTAGTTAAGAACTCAATGGCGAAATTAGTAGGAAAAAATTTCCTATTTTATAAAAATTATAATTTCTTTAACTTCATTTTGCTATGTCAAATCAAAGTGGATGACGAATATCTCCAATCTTACTTGTTTTTGGTTAATTAAAAAGTATGATCAAATTTTTTCAGATTTTTTCAACCGAAATACTTGATTTGTCTTAAAATTTAGGAGGGGGCCTTCAACAAACCTTTCTGTTTATTTTTCAACGGTCCCGTCGCAGGATTCATTCGTTCCAGGTGATCAGGGTGTTGCGAAAACTTGGCAGATTCTTCATTCTTATTTTCTTAAAACATAATCAGGGACAGGCAGAAAATGATTTCAAGCTCGGATGTCGGCTGAGTATATTCAAGACACTTGGAGTGCATGTAGATTTAAGTCGTCTGTGTCGAAAATAGTGTCTCGTTCGTTAACTTTGGCAAACGGATAGATTTCTTGTGGTTGAGTCTCTCTGCACAGTCTCAGACTTTTGTACGAATTCTATTTTGTTCACTCTTTATTTCTGATCGTCTTTTGAAACCTGCAAAACAAGACGCCTTTACCTAAATATTAATCACTTGGACGATTTCTTCGGCAGCATCCGTCTTCGCCTTCATGGCCGCACCATTTACTCGTCAGTGAGATACGTATACATATCTGTGTACGAGTATATACGAAACGTTTACGAAAATTAATTTAAATTTACCTACTCGCTGCCGCCTTTTATCATACTTAGTGCTCGCTTTCTGCTCAGCCATTTTAAAGTCGGGTATTACTCTTAATTGAAAGGCGTCGGATACGTTTTACGAATTAATAATACGTTATAATTAGGACCCAACGTTAGCGTCCGGAAAAGTTTACGTGTGTGTGCAGATTAGAAAAATGGAAACTTGCTGGTAGGTCACCCCCGCCCCCCAATGCTAATTTACCATTAAGTATACGTAAAATCTGAACATGACTTGAAAGTAACACGACTTTCAAAATTTGTAAGCTTATATGCGCCTATGCCGAAATTTCACACTGCAGAATCAGTAGTTCTTAAACTGTGGAATGATTGAACTCCGTTCAGATTATAGAGTTGGTGAATAGTTGCATAACTGTCGAATGAATAATGGCGGATGCTTAGACAAGTTTATTGAGTTACGTTATAAGAAAAACTGTTTAAAAGGTAGACCTGCATATAATTAATTACCAAGGCGTATTGAAAAAAGTACAATTTAGTCTTCCAGACATCTACTTCCTTAGATTATGTAGGCAGATATACAGGGTGTTACGCCTCGAGTTAACCACCAAGTAACTGAAAATAGAGCTACATGAGTTACATTCATGTATGATGGTTTGCTTACTCTCGGTGGGTAGGCGTTAAAATTATTCTCTCCTCCAGATCAATGTAATTATTTAGAAAAATTTATAGATTCAAAATTATGATAGTTGAAAAGGACGGTTTCGCTCAATTATTTTGAAAATATGATGTAGTTTTTTTGGTTTCATAAATCAGACCAATCGAAGTCAGCAGAGATGACTGATGAAAAAAATGTGAAAAGTTTGAGGTAAAAAAAGTCTTCATTTTTTTTCAAAATTAAATTTACGCATGTTATTTCAAAGGGTACATGAAAAATTCTTTTCAAAGAGAATCAACTGTTATATCTTGTGACATAAAACGAATTTTCAGGTGACAGCCAATTACCTTTGACAAAAATTTCAATTCTCAGGCTTTTCTCTTGAACATAGAAAAAATTCAAAAAATCTGACTAACGTATTTTTTTTATAAGAAAATGAACCGTCTTCAACAAATTCTTTTCATGTCATATGATGCGGCAATTGGCCTTTGTTCAAAAATAAATTTTCGAAGTACCCCTTTTAAAATAACATTTTTACATTCAATTAAAAAAAAAAAAATGAAAAATCAAAGATTTTGTTTACCTTGAATTTCTCACATTCTTATATATCATTTTTCTCTGCTTACTTCGATTGCTCGAATTTTTGAAGCTAAGAAACCGCACATCATGGTTACAAAATAATAGCAAACTGGAGGTTTCTTACTATGATACCTAGTAAAGCATTTATGAATTTGAAAAAGTAATTAACTGGATCCCCTATGGGCAAAATATTTTGAAAACGGATCCGTTTTATTCCGGGTTATAATCCGTTTCTGGATTATAACCCGGAATTTTCCTGTTTTCCGGCTTCTAAAACGGATTTCGAACGGATTGTAATCAGTCTTGCCGGAAATGAGTCCGGATTATTTTCCGTGAAAGCTGTTTTATCATATTTGTTGGCCCGGGTTATAATCCGTGAAACCGTTTTACAAACGGATTTAGAAAATTGCCCAAAAATTATCACTGATTATAATCAGGAAATCCGTTTTACAAACGGATTTGGAAAATTAATCAAGATGACAAAAATAACTGCAAATTTTCAGATCCGATGATCGAAAATAAAAACGGACTGACAACGGATAAAATTCTCATTTTACGGATCATTTTCTCATTTTTTGCCCATCGGGTCATTCTCGGGAAAAAATGATTCAAACTTTATGTAATAGTCCATATCAACCTGAGAGTATGCAAACTACCATACATGAATGTAACCCATGCTGTTCTATCTGCAGTTGCTCGGTGGTGAACTCGTGGCGGAACAAGCTGTATTTAAAATGATCAACCTGCAGTCAATAAAAATCATTACGAGCGTATGTAGCAAAACAAGCAGATCTATTTGAATTCGATTATTGCTCGTAAAATGAAATGTTGGAAAAAAATTTCTTATCTTTTTATGGTTTCACGCAGGTATTTGATAATTTCTAAAATGTTACCGAATGCGATATTTATTCTGAAAGACGACTCTGTTTTATTAAGTTTTCTTTCCTGTACGCATTCCAACTCGTTTTTCCCCCTTCAATGACGGTATTTTTAAAAATTCAATAGCATTTTAATCGAGTATAATATTTACTATATTTTTCAAGTTGTTACTGTTTTTTCTTCCCATACTCGCTCTTCTTTGTTTTTTCCGCCCTAATTTGTTTTTTACTGCCGAATAAATTTTCGCAGCGCTCATTTGATCTCATTGGCTTAAATATTCCGTTACCGTTAAGTCAACAAAGGTGCGAAGCATTTAAAATGCGTGGGCTCTTCAAATTTTCACGACTTAATTTTGCGTAGGTACTAATTATATGTTTATGCGAAAATGGAGCTCAAACTACACAGAATGTAGATCGTTTTTTCCTCACTTTCTCACTTAATTATATTTAGTTGAATAATAATTAATTTGGAAATACATAGTTACCTGAACGATTGGTAAGATATTTGGTATTTTCGATAATATAGCGACTAGCGAAGTGAGTTGTTCTAAGAGAAAAAAAAAGATCTAATCGTTTTTTTAGTTTCTAAATTTTCTCTAAACCTAACATCTCTATCGCTACTAAGATTTTCTGTCTCTTTCAATGTTCATTATAATTCGTCGAATATTTCAATATTTTTTGCTCTGCGGTGAGAGAGCTGATTCTCCAAAAACGTTGGTTGTTAATTAGAGTGGCACTCGTCTTTTTTTTTTTTTTTTTTCTTGTAATACATATACATATGTATTAAGGGACAGCCTATGTATAAATGTCATTTTGATTCCGAATCTGTTGTGATCTATTAAAAGGTACCTTAAGTCGGATAACAATTTTTTGAGAAATCGGTAAAAATGATTGTCAGCTAAAAATGTCGAAATCTTGTTTTTATAGTTTCATTTTATCTAGGGACATGTACATATAGTATATGTATGTATATGTAGCATCTCTGCGTTTGAAGATATCGACGTAGACCACTTTATCTTTTTATGTTTCTTTGCTATCGCCTACCTAAAGAAAATTTATATGGGCCGTTCCTATATAAAAATGGATCTCATTATTCAATTTGGTGAATTTGTCAGAAATTGAAACTGTTTCAGTTTACATGCGTGTAATAATGATCCGATTGAAGACTTCTTTCTTTCTTTTTTTTTTCGTTTTGAAAACAAGTTTTACAAAAATCGTTTAAAATTCAAACATGAACGACTGTTACCCAAATGATCGTAATAAATTCTATTTTTCGCAATTTTTTTTTTTCTCATTGAAAAATATAAGCGGACAATTTTTTGGACTTTCCTGTAGAAACTCGAACGGCGTGTGACTCAAACCACAAGCATTTACCGCATTCGCAAGTTCCACAAAATTAATTTTACGACTTCGCCGAGCCCCTGTTCATCATAAAATGACCTACTCTTTGGCGAACTATTCGCACCCTGGAGCTTTTTTCCTCATCATGTACCCATCATTAAGGTATATCAAATATAAGTATTCGAATTTAGGTTCGTATAATTATGTGGAATTATTGTATGCAGCCGGTTGTGTGTACAGAGCTCTGAAAATTTGTGGGTGCAGCGTGAACTATTCTTTTGGCGAAGTACTTAAATTTATTTTTACGCGTCCGAGAATCGGTGTTATATTTTTATTTATTTTCTGCTAGTTTTATTGAGGCAATTTGGTGCCCTTTACTGGTCGTGTTAAACGGCTGCGCGCATCAGGCGGTATCATAAAAATAGTTTTTATCAATTATTCGCTGATGGGCTACCAAAAATTTATGCATCCTTTCCGGCTGCTATACTCTTTGTTGACATTAAGTCGATCCTAACATTGATGCATTCGCTCAATAAATAATACGTACAATAAATAATACGTAATATTATATTTCTATCCTTCATATTTTCCATCTGCAAGTAGATAACGTGATGCAAACTTATATTTAAGATTTTTTTTCATTCTCGAATTTAAATGGTTCACTTTTGACCCATAATTTTGTCGAGGGAAAACGAGGTACGTCTGATGGAAATATACATCCTAAGTAAGTCCTTTCTGTTTATTATTACGAATTACTTTGTATTTAGCAAACTAATTTAGAAAAGTATGTAAACACCGTTCATTAAATTTTGGGGGCATCAAAAAGCGTTTTCAAATGAAAATTTCCGATTTGGGCGTATACTTTGTGCAGGGGAATAGCAGCAAATTACATATTCTTTCCGTAACAGGTTATTCTTAAACTGACGGATCCGTTTTTTTTTTTCTCTCTCTTTGAGTAACTTACCAGTAAGTAACTTACCCTTGTTGCTATGATGAATAGTTGCATCCTCAGATACCTGTGGTCAGGTATCAACCAGCTCTAATGAGTAACCGTTCAAATATTGTATTTCATGATTGATGCCGATTGAGCTGGGACCGCAACTTTTAGAGCAGTTCTATATCGGATAATATTTTCTCACAAAAGATACCGTACTGAAAAAAATTTAAGTAGTAATTTTTACAATTTGAATGGGAAAACTGAGACAGTTCATCATTTTCAGCAGAAACTACTACAAGAATGATAAAATATAATAATTTGTTCTCTAAGATAGTAAAAAATATGCTACAAACATTAAGAATTTCTGTACATAAATAATAATTTTCTTCTTCGAGGACAGTTACTGTGTTATCCTATTCGTAAATAATACTATTCAGTGTACTGCTATTTCTCCCTCAACTTGAAGCCAAATCGTTCGATTTTTTTAGTATGCTGTACACTCAGAGAAAAAATGTTGAAAATTAGTATGCTGCATGCTAACTTGAGGACGGTTCAGATTTTATGCGAAAAATTAATACAAAAATATATTAAATTTTAGTATGCAGCATACTAATTTTTAACATATTCATACTGATATTCCTGATTTTGTGTTAATTCCTAATGTTTTTTACAAATTCTTCATAAACTTTTGTATTAATTTTTCATACAATTATAGAACCTGAATTGTTCTAAAGTTAGTTCGCAGATATTGAACATGCGGTTTTCTCTCAGTGTGGGCCAAGAGTGATCTGTGTACGTCACAGAGTTGAAGTTTAATTTCAGCTTGGTTTTGCTGAAATTTCAGCCCATATAGTCAAGATACGATTATAATTGGAAAATAATTTGAAAATAATTGAAAACTGCTTAGTCGTGTAAAATCAATTTTTACCTGCGACATTATTTCGCTTTGGTTCTTGGCCGTTTGCAAAAAGGGCAATTTTTCTTAATTCAGCTCATACTTATATATTGATTACATTGCTTCCGAATGGTTTAATGTATAAATAAAGGCCGGAGTGGTAATAAAATATTAAAACCGGAGTAAAAATAAGACGAAATAAAAATAATGAAGAGAAAAGATTCGACTAAAATGTATAATCGATTTCGAGAAACAGGTTACAATTAAAATAAATATAGTAGGATATAACCGGATAGCGGCTGAGTGGTTGGTGGGGCGAGGGAAGGGGGTGCACCGGAATATTATTATGTGGAGAGATTAGTCTTATACTGCAGACGGAGCAGGTGCAAACGCCAGATTGAATGTTTATATCTTATAGTACCTTGGGTACCTACTATATTTATACACATAACTTTATATGTACGTATGTGTGCGATTGTAGAGCCTTTAGTATGCGTTTAAAAAGGATTTTAATCACATCGAAGAAGAAGGTTGGACGAGAGAGAGAGAGCCACAGATACACAAGACAAATACCTTAAATATATGTATAGCCTGAGCTGTGGCTATATACAGACACTGGCATACCTACAGAAATCTGATTTCAAGGCCCTCAGGCTGTGTGCGGCGACGTAAATACGAGCAAAAAAAAGTTTCGTGTTGAGACTGACAAGATAAGAGCTGTAAAGCGTCAGGTTGCTAACGCGCGACCGAAGCTGCAGACGAACTTGTTCCAAGTAGCCTACAACACCCAGAAATAGTAAAGGGGGGGCATTGATTCATCAGTGATGGTTGGAGAAAAAAGGTTTCGTTTTGGATACGACTTCCGGTTATGTTTAACCGAGTTTTAATACTGCTGTATTCAGCCTTTATTGATGCAGGGTTGAGCGAAAGTGAGATTGAGGAATCTTTTATTACATAAATATGAAGTTGAGTTTTGCGAACAGCCTGTACAGGGTGACTGTACTCGTATGATGGACTTGATTCGGTGAATTGTAAGAATAAATTTTACATCATAGGTGAAAATTTGCATAATATACGTATGTTTCATGGCATACATGCAAAAGAATTTCCGACTGTGGATTTTTTCAGTGGAGTAAGTGGGAGACTATTGCACTATAACGTACATGAAAAAAATCAGCTTAATCAGATTTATTAAAAGTTGCTAAAAAAAAAACTTTTTAGAAACTACTTTTGAAGGTGTGAGTGAGAATTCAAAAAATATCGAAAATGAAAATCTATTTATTAAATCACCATATTAATAAAGACCACCGTACTATCAACTTTTGATCCTTGATTTTTTTTTTTTTATAATCCTGTCATAACTAGTCATTTTTAATTTACATTTTGAAAAAAGTGAAGTTAAGCCAATAAAAAAAATTTCCATCTTAATTTGTTCATTTTTAACCAGACACGAGAGTCGGAATAAACGAATTCGTGCACTTAAAACAAGTTCAGTTAAAAAAGTTACTCGTTCTTGAAGTATAAGTACCTAAATTTCGTTAGTAAAATATATATCAACTAGTTTTATTTCTTTTTCAAGACTTCGAACATTTATAGCCTATTGGTTAATACAATGTATACTAACCTCAGACAGAAAAATTTTCCAATTTATTTATTTTTTGTTAATTAATAGATTCTGAAATTGCTCGAGGAATTTTCAAAAATTTAACTGTTCCCACGTTTCAAAAATATAATTTGAACAACTAAAATAAGCGAGTTGACAGGATTTGAAATTTGTACGCTTAGACTGCAGGAGATTATGTAAGTTATCATTGGCGAAGAATATGACAGCTCTAAGATATTTTTTGTGTTCTTAAAATGTTTATTACGTACTTAACATTTTGGTGCACCTTTTTATGTCGATGCATTTACTATCTACTTTAAAATGATACTTTGAAGAACAAGCACCTTTTTCGTCTGGAAGCCAAAGGTGAGATCATAAAATTTTTCGTAACTCTGCGTGCGTCTAATTATTTGGAATTAATAATAATCAAAGATGCATTCGAAAATATATTTCATGTATTAGTGGTGTGTGTTTTTGAATCTTACGATTAAAAACTACCATTTAGTCCGAAGTCTCCGGATTTGTCTCTTCGAAAAATTTTTTGATACCTGGCCATAAATTTTGGAGGTTATCAAATCGCAGAGGTGTATGAAAGTTGCGAGTATTAAATACTACTCCATAAATGACATGTTTCATTAGGATAAGTGTTTTTCAGATTTACCTATAATTTGTTGTAGTTTATACGCATTTTATTTCAGTTGAAGTGAGATTGGCAATCAAATTAATGAGCAGATATTGTATTACACAAATCGAGAGCCCAGAGTGACCTCATAATTATTTGAAAGGATTGAGAGCAAATAATGAAAGAGGGTAATAGCGAAGACGGAAAATGAAACGGTTATCCATCCAACTGAGCCACGAAACATGGCTGCTTAACTTTAACCAATCCAGCAAAACTGCGTATAAATCAACAATTATGTTGATAAACTTCTAACTCTCAAGTACTGCCTGTCTAATAGTGTAGAGGATTAGAGTTTATAGCTTACATTGAAGTTTAACCCCTAAATAACTGACGATCACACAAGCTATATCATAACCACAAGTAGTTCTAGTTTGAAATTACACCTTACACAAGCACTTTCTACAAGCCTTGTAAGTTCCTATTTTTATACGTAGGTGGACTTAGCTTGATGCCATTGGGGGGCTAAAATATTTTCCATCACTCGAAAGAAATAGGCAAAAACAAGATATAAAACTGGTTTATTGTCTAAAACCTGCTACAAAGACATTGCTAAGACAATAGAATGGGCAAAAATTAAAAAAATATAAAAAAATCATTTAAAGCAAGATTTTGTTAATTTGTATTGAAGGCGGGGCCTAATTCGATTTTTTCTGGGGGGGCTCATTTCAGCTCTGAGGCCCATATCCCCCTTGCCATCATCTAAAGTTCGCTTGTGTTCTTATATTTGACCAACAATACCTACTTCAGTCACTTTTCTCATGTGTAGTCGTTTGATGTACTTTTTTATTTCAGCTACAGATCAAAGTCTGAGATTTTATATCAGTACACCGTTACCCGCTTGCAATGTCTATCCTAATTAACATCATTCCATCTTTCATGCTTGATGTTAAATCCTTGTTCCTGTCGAAAAAATAGTGCGAGTTATGAACTTTTTCCACCCTCAACGTATATAAGAGAAAGAAAGTTGACCAGAGTAATTTCACCATATCTCGGATTTAGGGTGCGAAACATAAAACATTAAAAAGTCGTAAAAAAAAGTGAATGTTCTTCGTACTTGATATTATTCAGAAAAATGAAAAAGTAACTTGATCCTTTACTTGCGAAAGAGGGTTGTTTCAAAAATAATTTATTACCTGCATCAATTACCTTGTTCCCCTTAACCTTTACGAGATTATTTTTAGCACTTACTTATGGAATCTGCTCAAATAATTATGAATATATTTCTGTCTTCTTTGCACATCGGCGAACTATCCTGCTGATTTTCGTTCATTTACTTTGACACAATAATAAATTCTCAGAGCAGAAAAAAAAAAGTTGAGTCAACGTAGAGGTATCTAGGCTCGTTCTTTGACTTGACGTCAAATTGGTATTTTTACTGATTGTCGTTTGCGATTTGAGTGCAATGTGATCTCAACTGGACGATCTTGAAAAAGATGCTGTTCCAGTCAATATTTGTGTGAGCTAATGCGGCGAAAAAAATGTTAAGTATTTCCTTGAGTTATTTTATGATCGCCACTTGCGAATATCTTGAGCCAATTTAAGTAATTCTAATATCGTTCTCGATTGAAATAAATGATTAGATCTCCTTGGAACCGTCATAAAAACATCATTCATCCGTTCGCTAGATTTTCTCAAATGGCCTTGCGTGAAATATTATTATAGCTATTTATTTTCACATTTCCTGACCATATAGGCTCTTGATGTGAGGGAATCCCAAAAAAAATATTTTCTGACTCATTTATACACTGATTTTCTACTCATCTTCATGTTATGGAATACAAATTGCGGCCTGGTGGTTTTTTAATAGTTCGAGTCTCTATATTCTTTGAATTGTTTTGGCTAATCAAGCTGATTCATTAAAAGAAAATATCCAAAATTGTCAGTATAATTTGTTGGATAGTAGATAGCATAATATTTAGTTTATCCTTTGAAATAAAGCAGGGTCTCATATCAAGAGTTAGTCGCTGATTCAAAAGAAACTCTGCCCGCGAAGAGGTTCTCATGCAACTATCGCTCACATCCAAAATTGTCAGAAAATCTATAAAACAAATTTTTGATGAGTGAAAAATTTATCTGAAGCGAAATTTTATGTAATTTATAAAATAAGAAAATTTTTCGAAAATGTAAAAATTCCAATGGGAACGAACGAAAATCGTTTTACTATCACTATTCCAGTCATGGTAGTTGCATATCATCCTCGTTGTAGGCAGAGTTTCATTTGAATCAGTATGTGGCATTCTGTATCATTCCGTAGGAGCCCTTTTTTGAAAGAATCTGGTGTAACTTTAATGAATTTCTCGTTTGTCGGATAGAGATGTTGCCTTTGAGAGTTGTTTTCGTGTGTATTTGACGTGTTATCAGATTTGAATAACCGCGTGCTTGTACTTTTCAGTTGAAATTCTTCTAAACAATTTTTGGTGTTGAACATTGTCAGCGGTTGAAAAATAAATGAAGCGTGAATTATTAATATGGCAACCAGAGAATGTCGAAGTATAATACACATATGAACCACTGAACCTGTCAAAACGAAATAATAAGTCTGAAATAGTATTTCTGTTGGATTAATGATGATGTTAATGACAAAAACAACCTCAACATGTTCGAAACAGGTGGTTCATGTCCATTTCTATCGGTTAGAGAGTTCATTGTCTTACTTCTGGACGATAAGATGACCTTGGAAATGAAAAAAGTATGAGACGTAGTTATATTATCATGATCTATAAAATATTCAGGCTTTTGATATACTTACCTGGAGTTGTACAAGTTTAAAATTTATAATAAACCAGGGGCTTCGTTCCCATCAAGCCCTCGCTTTGCTCAGCCCTCCAACCCCTTCCAGCGGAAAAGATCGATATTACACTAAAAGTTCTTAATTTTTTTTTCGTCGATATTACCCGAACAGTCTTATAGTTTTTTTTTTTTTTTTAATTCAATAAGAAGGTATAGATAGATTTATGTCCAGTTAGGGCACCTAAATTCTACTAATTTCGAGGAAGTACAGTTCTGTACTGTGAAGAAAAAAAGATCTAACAGGAATGTAGAGGGAACTGCGATTGAAACTGTTTCCTGCTAGGGGGCACATTTCGAACAAAATAATATATTGTGAAACCTGACCAACTTTTCTCTGAATTTTCGAAAAATTGACCAATATTTGAGCTATGGTATTGAAAATTCTCTATTTATGATGCAAACAGCTAGAACCCTTTTCGGAGGGATAAAATTGGAGAATTTTCCAATTCTGACTGTGATTGTGAAAAGGAACCTTTTGATCCAGTACCTCACAACCAGTAATAAAATAACATCGATATGCAATACATGAATAGGTAAAGATGCCAAATCAATTGCAATAACAGTTATCTACGTTCAAGATTATGAAAAATGTGTGAAAATCTTGTTCACCCTAAACAGAGTTGTTGCAATTTTTGTAATATTTTGAAAATGCAACGAATATTGCATCGATTTGAAATGTTAAAATCTCTGGAAAAGCAAGCTTGTATTTTTCTTTAAAAACATTCTGAGGAATTTGAATCCACAGAAGCGAAGACCCTTGAGAAATGAAATCAGTTTTTTACATTTCTTTTGCATTTTCTCACAATCTGGGTACATGTTGACAAAACAATAAGTTTAATAACCTTGGCAAAATTGACAACCAATTAAACGGTCTTTCATTTCATTAATTTCCACCTATTTATGAACACTTCTTTATGCTTCTTTTTTCCTCGCTTACTCTGGCAAAGACATTAACTTGAGTAGTATGTACTCCATAAAGGGGTTGGCTTCGTTCGTGTAATGAACAAGGTACACAGCTAGTACTTTGTGAAGAAGTATCACCCGTACCTCGTGAATTACGTAACTGCGAATGCATTTTTAGCGTGTTAATAATTTGATCCCCGCTTTTAGAAAGAAAGAAGAAAATAGAAAAAAGTAGAGAAAAACGGCGGGCAGGGATTGAGGGAAAAAGGTACGAAGTCAAGAAACGTGCAATGGAGGATGCAAGGGGTGCAAAAAAAAAAGGGAGAACTTGAGGGCATCTCTCCAACTAATCCGACCACTACATGAACGAAAGCTTATAACTGCCGGTATTATACAAGAAATGGTTGTTAACGCCCAGAGCCACGCGAAAATTTATTTGATACCGAACAGAGGCAAAGTGACAGAAAGAGCTAGAGAAATAGAGTAATGGTGATAAGGGGTGCAAACTGCAAACCGTAGGAAAATAGTACGCGAATACGCAAAGGCTTGCTAAATTCATTTTTTCTTATGAATGCCTTCTTATACACTGCAAGAACATAATTTTTTTTTAGAAATAAAATAGGAATAAGGATGAATTTCCTTAAACTTTCATTTCACTGAAATGATTTATAAAGCTAAAAATAATTATTAATTGCTTCGTGTAAACTCTAGCTACTCGTATATTTAATAAAAGGTGTGTTCTTTTCAGTGACACCGTGTTGACACCTGGTGTCTCGGTATTGGTGTTGGGGTCAAGCCGTGTTACTACCAAAATAGAAAAAAAATCCTTAAGGGTGTAGTTTCCCAATTCTCAAACTCAACATTCTCGTTGCAGAAAAGCATGAAAAGAAACAAAAAATACTAGTATTCAGTGAAGTTGTTTTAAAATGACCTTCGCATTGTCCCTCAAACATTGACCATTAACATCATTGTCTATCAATTCAATAGCATCCATACTATCGCTATCTCCTATTTTATTGCTGAACTGTTTAGTCAAATATAGGAACAGAACAAATTTAAAATTACTTTTTTTTGTTGTGAAAAATAGGCTTGTAAGAACTCTTTTTTCTCACTCAGTTTTGCATCAATTGATCTGATATTTTCACAATCTGTTTTCAAAGGATGTCTCTATTCCTGCTTGTTTGTGTTTTGAGTTTTCATTTTGTTTGTGAGATATGTTATCCCGAAAATTGGCAATTTTTACAACCGCATAAAATTAATTTGAAACAAAATTTCAAAATTCCATAAACAACCCCGAAGGTAGACATCCTTGAACAACACATTGTGAAAATTTCAGATCAATCGGTGAAAAATTGAGTGAAAAAAAAAAGAGTTCTTGTAAACGTCTCTTTTTTTGTCTGGAAACTACACCATTTAGTTGGTTACCCCAAATTCATTAAAAGATCCAACCGTTTGGCATAGGTTGGTATTCCCTTACTCCAATCAAGATCTGACCCTTCTGGCCTGGGTCAGCACCCCTAAATTGATGCAACCGAAGCAGTCCCCTCCACGTGGGCCTTTTTGGAAACTTGTGAACATTCAAAAGTTTACACAGGCTAATAGCTGCTGTGTCACCACAAAAGAAGGGGGAAAAAAGGGTGATTATAGTTTGTTGATATCAACATTGAAGTCGATTTTGGCATCAATAACACAATATCGTCAAAATATTATCAAATGCTTCGCGATTTTTGATTTTTTAGCTTAAACTTAAGCCGTTTTCGCTCATTAATTTTCAACTTTCTTCTTTATTGAATTTAACCTCCAAACACCGGTTGTTTTCGCATTTCTAAAAACCTTAATTTATCATAAGATATGAAAAGCTTGTTTATTTTTGTCATATTGTTGGCCTTTTTTTTTTTGTTGATGTTATGATTTTCTGAATCGAAATTTTATACGTCCTCGTGGTTTTGTTATTTTGGTAAGTTTTAGCTATATTGCTGAAAGGTATCTTAAAAAAACCATTTATAATTCACAATATTTTCAACTGCGTATATTACTTTATGTAGCTTTTACAATCTATTTTAAAACTTTACCTTTACTTTTACAGTAAGTGAAATTGGTGCGTAGGCCTAATGAGTTGAATGTTTGATTTTTCATTTCGCCTTTTACATTTGCCAATGCCAAGAAAATCAGCTAAAAATAAATTCGCGTCGGGTAGTTGAAAATGAGAAATGTGGAGAAAGCAAAAACAAATCCAATGGAAAGAAAATACTCGTACTAGCATGCGAAACTGTTTTTTTTTTTTTTTTTTTTGTTTTTTTTTTTTTTTTTTTTTTTCGCCCCCAGATATGATCTATGGTTTTATATGAACGTTTGTGCGTAGGTATTTCAGTACTGTAAACACTTCTCCGCCAAAGATGACCCCTCAAGGTTTATCGTCGTAAATTATATCGTATCTGCCACTTTTGCCCTCGTCTATCGTCTCGAATTTTAATTTTCATTTCCCTCGCTCACGTATCTCTTTTATACTTTGTTTGCAGGTATAGCTGAAATCAAAATTCACCTGTTGCTATGGCTCGCAGAGCGTAGGACTTTTGCCAGAAGGGTAAGTACCGTTTACACTATAATATGTTTCGTGGTACATGTCCGTGTGTGTTATAATTTTGCAACATTCGTCAAAACGAAACAAAAATCACTACTCAATTTTTGGCTTTGACTATAATATTTTGTTGAATTCAAGATAAATAGTATATCTTTACTTGAAAGATTTTTACTATTATGATTATGACATATCATCAAATTAAGAAAATTGCAGAAAGCATAATATTGAAATTATAAGTCTAACTGTAATAGGTATTTTGTTGAACTGAAGTAAGATCTATAGTCTATACTTACTTGAAAGTGTTTTACTAATATGATTTTAACATATCGAAGAAATTACAGAAGGCATATAAAATTTTAAGTCCAACCGACGCTAGAGAAATCGCAAAATTGAAGTTTTTTTATTTTATTATTCACTAGGGTAAGGGTAGGGTTGCGGGGTCCCTATATCAAAGAGAAATCATACTGATGTATATTCAATAATATTTGCTGAAACCCCTTGTTAACTGAAACTCTAGAATGTGGAGAGTGATGAAACTTATACTTACCTGTAACAAAAAATAAGCAACAAATTAATTGAGATTTTTTTTCTTCGAAATTGATCTTATTAATGAAATTACTAAAAAATGTGTAAAATATTAACAAAGGGCTTCAGCCTCTTGTTTCCTTGAATTTCAACTCTCCTCTCACCGTCCCTCACGTCAGCCTTCTAAATAATTGCGGTAGGCGATTCCAGCCAAACCGAACAAACGCTTTTAAAATTCGAAATTAAAAGTCCTGTATTTTTTTTTTTTTAAATCAAGTATACTTAATCTATAGGTACCGTACTGTTCAAATACATATCAGCCATAAAAGACTGCAGTAACAGCTGTGGGGCTTATAATTTTAAAAAATTGAAATTTTCTACCCGTGTGGGTGAGTCAACCGAATATCTATGGAAGTCTTTACCCAGCGTCGTATTAGGGTTTCATTTTCGCCAGCGCAGCGATCAAAAATTTTTTCCTCTAAAATTGAAAAAAAAAATTAAGTATTAATCTTAGTCTATTCGAGTACGTATACAGCTGCTTACAAGTTTAGTGTACAAGATTTTTGGTTAAAAGAAATTTTTTGCTCCATCTTTGAGCCTTAAGAAACCGAGTGCCCCGAGACCTAGACCCCTCACTTCCATTGAAGTTTAATTGAAAATTTCCATCAATCTATTCGTAAAATCATAAAGTCAGAGGAATTAGTCTCAAATTGAATGAGTTGTTATTGATTAGAATATATTATGTATATCTACTCTGGTGGATGTCATGTGGAAAAAGACCTTGATAAATTCTATGCCTGCACGTTGAATATTACTTTCATAATTTTTCCAACTTCAATTTTTCAATTTATTCAAAAGAATGTAGCCCTATACTGAAAACTAATAATGCAAGTTGGTTTGTGCCGGGGAGGTAAGATATTTACATACTCGTATTTTTATGAAGGCAAAAAATATTGCTGATTCTGGCTGGTATATGTTCACCCTTTATATTAGTAACGACGTGTACACGTGCAATGCAACCGTATCAAGTTACCTTTGCATATACGTGTGCTAAAGAATCGACAATCGGCGTACAATATAATAATATTCAGTACCTCCGTATATACAGCATACACAGTATGCATTATTATGAGTGTAACGAAACCCTATTTATGGGAATTTTATTTTATGAATCTTTTTTTTTTCCGTTTCGGAAAGTCCTAACTTTTAAGCCAAAGCTTTCTACGGCACGTTTCGCGCATAAAAAGATTTTATTTCGTCGAAAATAACTGAGATGCGAGTAATCGAAAGAAAAACGAATCAGAAATATGGGAGCCATCTTACGACCGATTCGAGTGAATAAATTTTTGAGAAATACCTGCAGAAAACGCGCAACTGCTTCTTCTATTAAATTGAACTTCATTTGGTCTAATTCTAATATTAACTTCCCACGAGACAAATTTCGTTTTCGTTTGAAAAAATAACTTGCTAAAGGCATGAAACCATTATTACAGAACTACTCGTAGTAATTTTCAAAATTAATGAACTTGAAAAATTTTTCTCACAAATTGTGTTTGGAAAATTGATAGACAATCCTAGTCGTAAAAAAAAGGCACTAAAATTCCTAAAAATTCAATAATATCTCTGAAATCCCTGAAATGCCAAAAAATCCCTGGTTTTATCGCTGATATTTTTCTACAGTTGAAAATTCCTGGTTTCAGGGATTAATCCCTGCAGTTGGCATCCCTGCGAGTAAATCCCAGTATTCAGAAATAACCCCGTTATTGTGATCCACAGTGAACTTTCCTTTTTTTTTTAAATGCGTATACAAAGAAAAATCGGTCATGGGCAATACTGATTGAAATTTGTCTATTACAACTTTTGCTGTGTTTTACTCGTTCCATTTCGAAAGGTTGGTCGTTATGTAAGATCTATTTTCTATTCCTGGAATTTTGGATTGATTGTGACTTACGTCAAATCGTAACTACAGCACCCCAATAGCATTCATAATTATAAAAGCGAAAGACTTATTAATTAATGAGGAGCAGTACAAGATGTGGGTACTCGTACTTAGAAGTTTTTACTGCTACCACCCTCTCCCGACGAAACATTTCGATAACTTTTGCCATATCACCCTTTTCTGCATTCCAATTTTTTATGGCTCAAGATGCGGAAATTTCCACTACCTCTTGCTCTCTCTTTTTGGAGCTAAGTAATTCATTCACACGAGGACACACAACGTTTCAGAGGATATTCGCTCGCCTATTATTCAACTTTTTCGCCATTCGTGACGGGTGTACATACAATGTCGCCGGCAGCAATTTTTTTTCTTTTTGCAAAAAATAGTGTTTTTTTCCCCGCCCAGAGTCGTTCACATCGTGTCACAACGATTCGATTACGAAAATAGAAAATGCGCGCTGGAGCAGCCATGCGATGCACCTGATGTTCATCCTTAATTCGGTTACATTGCATTCGCCACCTATGTCATTAATCATCGACCAGACTGACGTTTTGACACATTTTATGAGAACAGTCCGCACTTATTCTACCCTTCGCAGTTCTTCCTCCAGCTTTCTGCCTTTCTTTTTCTTTCATGAACTCATCCTATTCTATCGTCGTTGCATTTGCTGCCTTTTTTTTTTTTTTTTTTTTTTTTTTTTGCAGACGTATAGTTGTGTTTATGCACTTTTGTGAGGGGACTCTCATCACTTTTTTCGGAATGATTTTCTTTCCCGACCCTTCATCTTCCCTGAATGCACTCTAGATTGTCAGCAGCAGTAATTATCGAAATGTTCATTTTTCTTTTTCCACTTCTGTAGAAATTTAGCTGGTGCAAATGAACAGTTTGTTACAAGGAGGGAAAGAGTTTTTAATGAGTGTCTGTGAAACTAAAAAAGGTATGGTACAAATGAAGTGTTTTCTGTAATTGAGTAAAAATATACAAAAATTAAAATGATATTATAATTATATTCTCATAAAAAAGTGGTTCATTATATGGTTAACTTTCCGCAGATTCTGAGAATAGGGGTAAATGTGTGCCTTATCATTTGATTTCTAATCCAAATGCCATCTCAATCAAAAGAGTATTTCCTGGGGTATCGTCGCCGGTATGAATCTAAAACCTGTTCAGTTGTAAAGAAATTACCATCCAAATTTTCGTACTCAATTGATATCAATTAATTCATGGCGATGCGGAATCAGCCAAAAAATAGATTAGTCAATTTTAAGGTGTTGATAGCTCATTTTAGAATTCGGGGTTTCACTTATGCTTTTTTGAAGACGAATTTTTTGCTGGACACATTTAGTCGAAAATTTGTACGGGCGTCAAGTTCATAAAATCAAGTTAAACTCGTATATTATTTTATATTTTATAATTGTTTTGGGTATTTGAAATTCTTTTTTAAAATATTGAAAATGGACTCTTTGTGAGACATATAGGTAGGGGAGAGCGGGGTGAGTTGTCACCAAAGTTGGTTTTCAAGTACTTTCTCTGCTTCTAATCAAGTTAAAAGTTTGGGCTAGGTGTCATTGGAAAGATACATCATTTGGCTACAAACCACCCAAGTTTGAAAAAAAAATGTGTGTAATTTATTTTTTTATGATTTTTTTTTTAAGTGCTTTTTTTGAGACAACCATCCCCGTAGGTGAGGATGGTTGTCACAAGCTATGGGGTTGGTTGTCTCACAATAAAAAAAAAAGTTTTGAAGATGAAATCGAGCGTTTGAGACCACTGACCCCGCTCTCCTCTAATAAAAAGAATTTCAACATTTTAAAATAAATTAGTCACGTAAAAGAGGATCTATGATCTTTGCCTCAACGAAGCTTTGTGAAAGCTGCAGTTATTATTTAAGAAATCTTCTGAAAGAATGGAATGTCTTCGACTGATTGAACAAATGCGATCGAGGCGATGGGGCTGTAGCTCCTTCTACTTTTTACTCAAATCCGCTATTGGGTAGATAGGGGATGATAGGAGGACAGAATAGGAATCCAATCGACGTGGAACGAAGCCGAAAAACGAAATAATATTCCGACTGATACGAGGGTATATAAATAATATTTTGACACGAAAAATGTGGAACTTGAGCTCCACGCATTAGTAACAAACGCAATTTCAGCCACTGAAAAAGAGTCAGTGTATGAGAGACATTGAGAGAAAGAAAGAAAATAGCCTGCTCCTGTAAGTATATGCGCCTCTCCTCCAAAGTCGTCGTACATCTTTTTTGTTCGTTTTTTTCACAGTTTTTTTTTCCCCGTCGTTTTCCTCGCATCCCTCGCTGCCATTTTTCTTTACTCAAACACGAAAGGAGTGTACTCTCTTGATGACTTACTCTTCCTCGAACACATGTGCACAAATGTGCAAAAAATTGTTCTTAGCTACCAGTATTTCTTTCTATTTATCTACGAACGTTGGCGTATTTCTTTGGTTTTTCTTTTTTTCTATAGCCTTTTTCCCCTGTTCGATTTTTCTGTTTCTTTGCATGAAAAAACCAATGAGGTGGTATTTTTCCTTTTCTGTTTTTTTTTTTTTTTTTTTTTTTTTTTTGCTGCTGTTGCCGGAAAACACGCCTGAAGCAATAACCGTCGAACGAAATAAAAATTGCGAAATATTGGTTCGAGTAGTGGCACAAATGACGAAGAAAGCAGGGTATTCTTATATAGTTAAACGCAAGTGCGTACACATTCACCACCATAGCATCGTTTCAGAGGCAACAAGGTTTCTTTTTTTTTCTTCAGTTTCATAACAGAGTAACATGAAATAAAGGAAAAGGATATATTTTGCTCATTACGATCCGAACACAGCATTTCTGGGTTGCAGAAATGACAGTATAGTCAGCACGTAGGTGTGTGAGTTGGCTGGAAATCGTTTTCAATTGAAGTGCTTAAAAGTGAAATACTCGTAAAGGTAAATGATATTCTGCGGATGAAATGAAGATATGCGTTATCAAGGTTAATGTTATCGCATCATAAAAATGTAATCAGTGCTGACTTTGAAAGTTATCTTGTGACAACGTTTTGTAATAGAGGTGTAGTCATGAAAATTTCCAGTTAGAAATGAGAAACGAAGAACATGAACAAGAAAACTAAAAATATGAATCTACTTTTGAAACTTTCAAAAAACTCAAAATCACACCCTCAGTTGGCTGTTAAATTCGTAAAATTCTTTTGAAAAAATCTTTCATTGTTTTTCTTTAGGATTTTACTATTTCATTTCATACATTTTTTTCCCTTTTAAATATACCTACCTATCAAATTATAAATATAATGTGTCGGAGTAATGGGTTTTTCAATTGACTTTCAAACTTTTAGGTGGAAAGAAAAGGTGAGCGAAGTTTTTCGAATAGACATGAATATTTTGTCTGTCAATATGCATATTATTTACTCCTCTCCCCCTTGGGAAGAAAGTAAAAATAAGTTTATGGCACTAGTAGTAGAACTTCCAATTCCGTTCATTACTGTGACTTCTTACGAATATAGGCATCCGCAGTCAACTCATGTTTGGCAAAAACAAAAATCCATTTTGCGACCGCAGGGTGTCTTATAATTATTTTGATGTTGGAAGAAATACGCGTTTCAAAATGTGCATGACGTGGCCTAAAAGTATATTCTGAAGTGACGTCGATCTTTTTTCTCATATTATTTCCCTCGCCGTGATGAGAGACAAGAAGTTGAAAACTGGAGCTTTGAGATGTTTATGACCCTCGACTGTGAGCAAGTATCTTCGACAGCTGGTAATTCAAAGAAGAAATTAAAGAAGGAAAAAAAAGTTCGATCTTATGGATATGGGAATGTGAATGGAAGATATACTTCTGAACAATAAATACGACTATACGAACAATGTGTTTATATTTATAGGACTGCTCATTACTATTAAAGTCATGTTAAGCACTCGAAGATCAACAGAAAGATCCTATTTTTGGCTGGCTCGGCTGACTTCTGAACTTGTGAAGGGCTATTAATTTACCAGTTCGTTGCTGGGCCATGTTAGATGAAATTAGCAAGAGAAATACTATCACCACTAAAAATTATTTGTGATTATCTTCCCGAAAACTCTCATTATCTGTAGTCTGAAAAGGTACGAGTATTCATATGGAGCATGAAGAATTTCTTGAAGAATGGATTTTGATACAATAGCTTAGTGAGCTTTATATGACCTTTTTTCAAATTTTTAATTCTTTTTTTGAAATCTTCAGCTGCATGATAGCGATTACCTTTCTTTAAATGTGGCATTTTCATTGAAAAGGGACCACTTTGTTGCGTTAGCATTTTTTTTTGAAAAACTGACAAGTTGAAATTATTGATTTCCATTTTTCTCATAAAGCGGGTTTTCAATTTTACAACTTAAAACAGCTATAGTTAGCTATTAGCAAATGTTCGAAATAAGAAGGTACGGTTAGTCTTCTTTGACGACTATGGCGGTGGAAGCCGGTGGTGCAGTCGTATACTTTGACATTGTGTGCTTCGCTCAATTTTCTGAAAATACCATTATCGATTCTAATAATATGTATAATGTAAGCAAAACATAACCTAGCATTTCTTATACATATTTTAATTTACTCCCATTTTATTGTTGTAGAAAAAAGTAGATACTTGAAGGTATTTAACTTCCGCTTTCTACAAATTTTTGATTCAAGATCATCAATTTGCCGAAATTTCGAGACAATCCAAGTTTTCAGTTTTTCTTCGTTTAACCTTCCAACAGTTATAGGAAATGAAACACAGGTGAAGGAGGTACCTGTCTCACACAGCTGGTCTGGCATGTGAACAAACAAAATTTTAAAATTCAAGCCAAACTTGATAAATTTTATTCGAGGGTCGTCTAGGAAGCGATTGTTTGCGTGTTTTCCCAGTAGATCTAGCAAACGTTTCGTATTTCTTCCAAATTTCGAGTATTTATTATGCGTTTCGAAAGTTCAGAAAAAAGTTACTCTTATCCAAGTTCAGTTGTCCGTTCAATGACAATGTTAAGGTCAGGTAAAATTGCGGTCGTTTATTTCATACTGTCAATTTCGTGGATTATCATTGACTGTCAGTCAGGTAAAGGAAATATACCTCTGAACTTTTCCCTTTTAGCTCATTAAAATGCTTTAATGTGAAATTTTACTCGTATACGTAATTACGTCTGGAATAGGGGGAAAAACAAAAAATTAGACATTTTTGTGGTATCATTACATAGTTCTGATACAACCTCACTCGACTGATTTATATAAGTATATGGTACATGTTTATTATCTGAGGATCACGACGGTGAAAAAAAGGCCTAAACATACATCACAAATGGGTAGCATTTATCTTTTGTATTGATACTTTAAACTGAGAATGTCTTGAAGCTTATTTTAGATTATAGTCTTCCTATAGTCTTGACTCTATAGTTTCACCAATTTAATATTCGCTTCACGAGATAACAACCGCGCTGACACAGCTTGTTTTATTTTTTTTCCCTCAGACGAGTATATTTTACAAAAAAATTCGTTCGACAGTCGTCCTAATGAACAGCCTTTTTTGTTCATTGAAAAGAAACATTCACGACCTGCTATTCCAGAATTTTTGAATAATATTCCTCAACTTACATTGAATGGCAATGAAAAGTTAGTGCTATCATGTCCTGAATCATTTCCCCCCGGAGAAACCATGTCATCAGTTGACACACCCATAACTGTAACTGGAGGAGCAAGTCATAATGACCCTGCAGCTGGAAGTGAAATAGAGAGTCACGCTCACCCTGCAACTATATTGAGTGCAGATACCCAGCCTGAAACTGTCGGAAAAACCTTCACTACTCTAGCATCAACATCAACAGTCGATTCAGTCAATACTATCCCCGTAGGATCGTCTCCCAGAACAACTAGATTAGCTGGAGAATCCAGTCAGCAAGAACACGTGGAAGAAAGAGTGACCAAAAAAGTAGCAACATTTTATAATTCCGAAATTCGCTTTAATTGGGAACTACCTTATCTAAAGTGCCAGCGTCCAGCTAAGGTTGCCGTTAGAAATCTGTATAAACCTTGCCAAGATAATGGCGGAGTGTATGAAATAGGTTTTTGGGTATGTGTAGCGTGTGATAAGTTTCTTGATTCGATATATGTTTCATTCAGATACCGTATCACTGCCGTTATTTATTTATTAAGCGGACTGCAGAATACTGAAAGAGCAATTCGCCATTTTGGTTCCATGCGAAAAGAATAAGCTTCTGTTTAGCTAGGAAATTAAAAATGTATGTATGACTCTCCCCGAATGAATTTCTGTACTTTTAAGACCCGATCTCCGGTCTCGGATAACTGTTTGAAGATACTAAGGATACCTAATTTTTAATAAAAGTAAAAACTATAATTCAATAGGGACGAAAAAACCAAAATTTGAGAAAAGATTTTTGAACTACTGATTCAAATAAGCCTATTTCATAATTTAAAGCTATTAATACTTTCAGGTCAGGGTTCATAAAAGTTTTTCCGCCGGTCTGACTAGTTTGTTAGCCACAAAAAATAAACGTCAATCAAATAAAAAGGTAGGTATCGATCTATATTTCCTAGCATAATGATTATGTACCACCTCAAGGCTGAACGTATAGGATTAAAATTTTTATCTTTCAAGTTTTAGTTTCAAGTTTCCCTTGAATGAGTATAATTTTGTCTTTGGATGCTTCATGAAATGATCATTTTTGGAATCAATAAACCTTTTAAAATTATTTTTTTATTTACAAGTCAAGTTTCCAAGTGCGTCAACATTAAGCACCTTTACCAATTCACATGAGATTGGCTGTAAAAATTCAAAATATATTTTTACTGACGATCAGTTGTTGTGCCATGTATTATAGCCCTGATGAAAAGACTTACCAGTTATTGCTTTATTTTACACGATCTAAATACTTGTAATTAAATGCTTTGACATTTATAAAAACATTTAACGAACCTAAAAAAAATCCTTGAATTTCTAATAAACAAATAATTCAATAAGATATTGAAAAATTCATCAACTGCATTGCTACTTATCACTGTAGCTTATGGTCTAATTTTTGTATCATGTGTTAAAGCTAGCAAAAGATTTTAAAAAAACACTAATATATTTTACACCAGTCGGTATTCCCTTAAAGTATTACAAATAACTATGATAAATTAACACTAGAAGTACCAGGTGGCGTCATATACGACGCCACTTAAAATTTTGAGATGGATTTTTCAAAGGACCAATATTTTGAGAACCCCTAACTTGTGTCATACAACGCCACCTGGTCCTTAGAGGTTATTCTTGTGGCGTCGTATATGACGCCACCTGGTCCTTTGAGTAATCGAGTAAAACCTGGTTTTTCTAGCGTTAACATGATGAACAATTTCAACTGTTCTCTGCATATGTTTAATATACCACTCGAATAATAAAATAATTAAGAGGAAATTTCAGAAATATAAATGGCGTTCATTAATTACTGTGTGTTATAACATGCATGAATTGAGACCTGTTTACACTCAGCATACTTTATATGGTTCTGCAATAAAGGCGGCTGCCAAACTCATGATGCGTCCTAATATTTTTGATTATGAAGAACCTTTCCAACCGTACACGGTGGACTTAAAGCCGTTCTACGATAAAGTAACTTTATAATTATTATAATATCATCAGTCTTATTGTAAGTAACTATTACGGCTCGTCTCTTGTTAATCTCAGATCTGAAAATTGGTTCATTTTTGACAAAATAGATATTCACTAATGAGCTACGCAATTCATATTATTTTTTTTTATAAATGTGTAAGCTTTAAAAAAAAAAAATCTAATTTTACAACTTCGCTGGCTTAAACTCTGAATTACTTTAATAAATTACAAAATAAGATTTTTCAGGATATTCAATATGATTTATTTAAAAACATTCTTGGAGATGACATAGCCTTCACTTATAATGATACTGTATCAAAATTCTTGATACCGCTGCAACTGGTATCTCCAGCGGAAATGCTATCGCCAGTTTCAACATTGGCTACGTATTCCTTTATGGCCACGACCCCAGGTTGGGAAGCTGTAGCTTTGCGAAACTGGAAAAAATTAAACAAAATGGTGCAGATTTTTGCGGATGAAGTAAATTTTGAAATTTCAAACTAATAATTGCTTGTCGTTCTATTTATATAATATGTAGATATAGTTTCCTGATCTGCAGTGTGACACAAATGTGTGGAGGAGAAATGTGATTTTTGTGACACTGATGTGACAAAAGTTCCACTGCTTCCTGATTGGTTGAATTTGTGTACACATTTGTATCACATCTGTGTCACAAAAATGCCACTGCTTCCTGATTAGTTGAATATTTGCCATATCTGCGTCATATTTCGCGTCACATTTCTCCTCCACATTTGTGTCACAGTTTGCAGATTGGGTTTCTTCTTTAAAAGAATGCTTTACCTTTAAGAAAAATATGTAGTATGCCTACTTCCCAAGTCCGATGAACCAGTAAACAAACGCGTTGTGAACCATATTTTCCACGACACAAGTTTCACTATAAAGAGCTCGAATAATTAATATGGTCAAACAATAAGGAGCATTGGGAAAACTACTTATGTCACGTATTTTTATTTGCTATTTCTATCATCACCACAAATGAGAGAGGGCTGTATATTTAAACTTTTCACTAAAAAATGTGTTTGGGGATTTTTAATTCCATTCCAAAATGCGTTTAGTGCCACAAAAAAAAACAAATTTTGAGATAACGCTTATTTGATCTGGGTGCAGAGGGGGTCACCCATCGACTTTGGACATATAACTGTTCTAAAGCTTTGTCCATGCACCTAGAATTACACGTCTTTAACCAAAAGAAATTTTTAGCCGTTTCCAAAGTGCACTAAAGTGAATCAGAGTTTGGTGATGTAGGTAATCTGCAATACTCGTATCTGTGTCAAAATGCGTTTAGTTCACAATCTCTACTCCAAAGTGAGCCAAGTGGATAAACTCAGATTCTAAAGTGCGCTATAAGTGATCAATTTTTTTTTATTGTCTAGCTTTTTCGACAAAATAAGGAAATTAATTTTTTTTTGTTGCAAATGTATGGGAAATCGGCGAATGAAAAAAAAATGCATAGTTGGTATCAACCTTTCAAGAATCGCAGGTTGGGAGCTGTATGTTTCTGTCATTTAAAAAAATGCCATGTTCTTGATTCAATATTGTTCTCAACAGAAGTTTAGAAAATCGAAATTTTATTTGTATCTTAAGTAATTTTGGGGTAGGTTGTAGATACTGACTTTACATTTCGCTGTTATTTCAGAATAAGGTGAAACTCGTCAGTTATTCTGGAACGGTTAATATCCTACAGCTTCAAAATTCCAGAGGAGAACTTAAAAATATGTACCTCAAATACAATGAAAATTTGCTAGCTGTGGCGAGAATTATTTATCGGCTGATTTATGACGAGCTTTTAAACAAAGCAATTATTTTCTTCGTCTCTAATAATCCTTACGTAAACGACAGTTCTTATCAAATCTGCGTCGATGTCTGTTCATTATGTGGATGGATGAATGAATTTTGGAAGAATTTAGATGGAGGATATATTACCTGCTGTCACTACAAGGAGGTCAAAAACACATTCTCTTCTTTACCTCAAATTGGAGATGATAAAACTGGCTTATTAATCAACTTTCCACCTGACGCTGAACATACGACTATTCCCCATACTACTGTGGCACAGGATGTGCCTTCAACATCACATGACATGCCTACGTCAGCATCGACTGAAATCGAAGTTGCTTAAGGGTATGATGCTTTATCAGGTTTAAAAAACGTTTAAAAGAGAGAAATTTTCCCGATTGTTTAAGTAGCGAATTCTGAATGGAAATTTTTTTACTTTTAGCTTCAATGTGCTTTATAATGTTGAACTTAGAGATGTATAGAGTTGAATTTTTGATTTATAAAATTAACCGTCAAACATCTACTTTGCGCATCAGTAAATGCAGATATTAAATCAAAAATAAAAATCTAACTCTATACATCCGTAAGTTCGTCATTGAAGTGGAACATTTATTTAAAAATCATACAACTCCAAGTTTAAAACTCAGTCAGAAATCAGTCAGTAAAATTTCCCCATATTATGAGAATGTATTTTTCTCTATCATTTTATCAGACATTTTGATAATAAAAATCTTGAATTTCGTTTGGGTTTAGCTAATTGGGAAGTTTGAATCATATTGTTCCTTATTTCATCATCAGAAGTACCTATACCTTCATTGAGATAGGTATTCGTATTAACGAATTGTATAGTTCCGGCTTCTAGTAAAGCATATAGGTTTTTTAAGCATTCCAACTCATATCTGTTATTCGTTTCGAAGACTACAAATCGTGCTACTGGTCTTTTTTGTTTGTATCAGTGGAAAAAACGTTGCGTCTTATTACAACATTTTTCTGCCCCAGTCATAAGACATATCCGTGTAAAAACAAAAAATCATCAATACATATTGTCACCAGATGAATGGACTCATTTCTTGTTTGCCAATCGCCTCAACTTTGAAGTCAATTTTCTCATCGATGGTTTCATTTTAGGATATAATAATTTTATTGATACGCGATTCGACTATAGTTGAGCTGGATTTCCAAAAAAGTGCACTTACCCATTCTTGTAAATCACTGTTCGTCGGATGTTTAGGACCTACTTTGACCAAAGTAAACATATAGTTAGGTGATCGGTGGTATCATATCATTCTTATGTTTCTTCGAAAAAGAAGCTTTGAAAGATTATGTAGATACAGGTGCCCAAGTAGCATATGGACTAGACTCTCGGGTTTGCAAACTGATAATCGTGAGAACAGGCCCTGTCCACGGCCAGTATTAGCATTCAGGCAACCAATTTTGACCTACAGTTTCTCTTCTCAGTTGTCGAATAAAGTAGCCTTGTAGCTAGATCCCATTCTAAAATATGTAAGCTATTATATAATGGCCGGTTGGTGTCCAAATTTTTTGGTGTATTAAACGATTTATTTTAAAGGGGGACTTGACCCGGAAATTTCGACCCCCCCCCCCCTCCGTTGGCCCAACTTTAATTTGGCGATGAGAAATTTGAGTTCTATACTTGTTGGGCTGGTAAGTTGCAGAAGCGTTGCAACTTGCCGCCTTGTGCCTGTCGACTGAGGGCTACACGTGGTAGGCGTGCTGTTGTTATGCGTCGATTCGGGGGCGTAAATAAATCGTCCATAAAATGTAATCTCAGCCGCGTTTGATAGCAATTATCGCTGGCAGCTGGATGCACGCGTTTATAAATCATCGCATCGACGTGCCAGATAAGTAGTCTTAATATTATTTTGCTTCTCGCTGCTGCATTCCTAGTTCATCTCTCTCCATCCGCCTATTATGATGAATCCCGTATCGACGCTAACGACTGTGGTCTGGGTGAGGTTGGTAACAATGCTGATCGAACTTGCTGATATTCGGGTGTCGAAGTGAATGACATTTTGAAATTATGCAACTTGGCATTTGTATAGCGATGGTGTGAATTGTATATTGCTTGTTTATCTTTTTATTTATGTATAGGGTGCCATTTCCGCGTTATTCTTTTCGGGTATTTTTCAGATTTCTCATTCAATCCGCGTTGCTCGAATTATACACTTCTGGGCGCAGACTTATTTTTTTCGCATTGTTGTCTGAATTCTGAGAGATTTTTCGTCCACCCACGTAAAAAGTTTATTGAACGAGGAAGAAGCAATATACGAGTTTGTCTTAGATGGTAATTTTCTGATGGATTTTCGTTTGAAAGATTGATAGTTTCAGCGGGTGTGACATGTTCGCGGGGAGGAATATGAAGTGAAGATCGAAGAGTGTAATTCTAAAATGGCACGAGTCGTTTTGAAAAAATGAGAGATAAAAAACAATTCTTTCGAATCTGAAATTACTGTCAGACTTGAAATAAAAGTAATATTGGGAACAATGTGTTGGTAACTTGAAGGTACATTTTTATTGAACCAAAGTGTGTTTAAATATTTCCTATAGTAGGCTACCTGTCTATTGGAAAAAGACAGATTCAGAAAGGCCCAGCATTAAAAAAAAAAAGACCAAATTTGGCAATTCTTCAGTTGAGCATCAACTTCGGTAAAATAAATTTCAAATATGCTCATAATTTCGAATTTATTTCGTACCGTTTTGTAACGCCAACAGAAAATTTTTCACCCCTTCCCTCACCTCTACCGCCACCTCCATATTATCAATTGCAGCTGCTGAATAAAATCTCTACTAAATTGATAATTTTACATTTTCTCTCAATTAGACCTCCCACATAGCGCGCTCTATGACAATTAAACTGTGAATAACTTGTTGGCGGATCAGAACAGAAAGAAAAAAGAGAGGGGTCATTGATAGAGGCGAGAGTAAAACAGAAAAGAATAGGAAGCGAAAAAAAAGTTTTCTAATAATTGTGAGGCGGTAGCATTAGCAGATTCGGTATCTTCGGGCGAGTAAAAACGAGCATGTCTGGCCCTCTTCCATTTAATTCGCACAATCGGGTCACTTTCGTTAACGATGTTAATTCATGAATTAATCTACTTAACTGAGCTGGAAAAAAAATATATAGAACAAGAAATGACAAAAAAAAAGAAATGGAAAGACCAAAAAATAAATAAAATAGAGGCGAAAAAAATTTCAGCTGGTAAGAGAAAAAAAGCACTCGGAATTAATCGAATATACTGCTGGAAACTTCCCACTTTTCTTCTCTCACTGCTACAGAGGAGTAAATGGTATCTGCCGAGTGAAGATTATGGTGTACAGAAAAATCAGAAAGTTGTGGCATTACTCGATTATTATCTAAATGAAAATCGAGAACGAAACATTAATTCAAAGTGTTTCGCCAGCGAGCTTAGATTTTGATTACAGATAAAAATTAACAATTTTATACTAGGTACATGTTATATACGATTTTTCTCCTTCTCTTTTTTACTTATTTTTCTTGATCATCGTTCTTAACCTTCTCTTTCTCTCTGCTACAGTTTTCTGTTAGGGTTTCAGCGTTCTTAGTAGTTTGCTGAGGGTGACTAATATACAGAAATGCTAAGATGAGAAGACAATGGTGTTTGGCTGACGAAAAAAAAAAAAAAAGTGAAGAAATATTTAACCTTAATCAAAAACCAAGAAACTGCAGATTAGGATGAACGAATTGGAAAAGTTAATTGCATCGATGTAGAGTCTTAGATACCAACTCTTCTGCTTTGGAGAGGTTGCCAAGTTGAAATTTTCTATTCTAGAATTTCGTCTTTTTTCTCTGTTGTCTGCTTTCCGAATTCCTGTACCTTTACATTCTGACAACTAAATTATTTTATTCTTTAGATATCGATGTGCTTTATATTTATGTACGAGTACTTATTTTCTGATCTTCAAATTAAATATTCTCGTTCACATTTTATTAATTTACCTGCCCCTCTTTAGTCGAGATGCTAGATATTTGTAGTCTAGTTCTATAGCTCTGTATAGTTTCCTCTTTTTGAGAAGAATAACTTCTAGGCTTGACGAATTCGTTAAAAATTGTCTGAGTTTGATTTCTAATTTATGGTACTATTTTTTGTGGTTGAATTCCTCTGGTTAAGGTGAGGGCGGAGTTGGAAGTTTGAATTCCCGCATTGGAGCTGAACATGGCTCGTTCCTTATCTGTTATTTGACAAGATAATGATATGCTGCCCTATCTAATGATTGTGAGTACGTTTTGCATTGATACTGAATAGAGTCTGATAGAAGAGGGTTTGAATTATCGAATATCAATTCCATCAAAAGCCAAAGATTATTGATGATTATGATGTGAATATCTTTATATTTGCTATTTCCCAAAAAAAAACTGTTAACCCACATCATTTTTGTACAAAACTGCCACATATAATGATATTTCAATAACATACGTCAAGAACCACCTCGTTAAAAATTTACATATTATGTTGACCTAAAGACCTTATACTCGTACAAAGTCTTGCCCAAGAAATTTTTAGCTACCAAAAAATATCAACAGATAAATAATATTACATAATAGATGAAAGTGTCATTCAAAATCAAATTTTTCCAACTAACTGTAGAGAAGAAAAAATATATAATTTATATATCATCTAAATTGTAAAAAATTCTACAAATATGGAGAATATTATTTACAATAAATATTACAGGTACTGTCCGTTCTCTCATCCAAAATAGTGAAAATTAATACTGCATTTCTTTCAATGTAGAATAAGAAGTTTTTGTGCCTTCCCTCAAATTACCTTCTGTTTTAGCTCCATTGGTTTAAAATATGCTAGGAATTTTGTACTCATTTTGTACCATTTTGTTCCGCAAAAAAAATTTTGTACTGGCATCCGCAAAGAGTTATTCAAAGAAACGTTATGGAGCGCTGGGGACATGCTAGCACCCCCACTTCAACCGATCAACTTCAAACTAGTCTCATTATTTTGTAATCATTTTGTTCTGACACGTGACGCCACCTTGGAATAAGTCTGTGACACCTTGTCACATTTTCTGCGTGAGTCCCCTTCCCCACAAATTGGTGACCCCAACAGATTGGGGAAAAGTGAGCCAGTCAACGGATCTGAGCTCCTTCACACTCCCATATTGTTCCTCAGTGCTCTGGCTGGAAACTGGACGTCTACTGCCCAGACACCTGGCGTAGGTGGCAGTAAAAAGAGCAAAAAATTCCGAAAGAGGGTCGAGTATGATATAAAAAGAGCATAGACCTTGAGGAACATGGGTCGGGTATGATGTAAAAAGAGAAAACACTTTACACTTGGTAATTTGAGAGGTATGTAAAAATAGCAAATACATTACACTTAATAATTTGAGAGGTATATAAAAAGAGCGAACAACATTTGCGGAAATTAGTTATTTTGTTCTAAAAAGTTAAAATTGTCGATGCAAGTTTAACATTTACCTGGCATGATATAAGAAAGAGTAATAAGCAAGATAATTAACAGGTATGACTGTAGTAGTGACTGAGACGGTGTACGAAATCAAATGCTGAAGTTTCATAACTGGTATACTTTTCTAATTGAGATTTCACAAAAGCCTGCTTTTGACGTGTGTGAAAATTTCTGGTACGTTTCTCCTCACCACAGCTGTTGAGTGATATTAATACTTCTTTTTGGTAATCAAGCAAGAACTCGCTAAATTTGAATATGTTTGGATGATGACTGTCAAAGTTTTCTGAAAGGTGTGAGTGGAATGATTCGCAGGTGTTGGTAGATTCATCGAGATTTGAAGTTGGGCAAGCCCAAATTTCAGGTGGATATTTAACCTCACGTGAAATGTATGTATTGTAAATATACTTAAAGAAGGATTCAATTGGCTTGCTATTTTCCAGTTGTTTTGCAAGTATTTTGTGATAACGAAGTTCAACATCATTCGGTTTTTAAAAAAGTAAGCCATAAAACAACTTCAGCCATTTTTCAACATCCGTGTCTTTCATATAATCGGTAGCAAGTCCTACTTTTTGAATTCTTCTCCACCACGCCTGAGTCAGATGGAAGCGACAGGCTTTTGGAACAGCAGAAGACCATGCACTTGAACACAAATTTTGCAGACCCATTTCAAAGTCAGTATGACAGATGAGAGTACAAAATGAGAAATTTGAAGACAAATCATGAGTGCAGGTTCTTACACAGCAATACAAAGATAAGACCACTAACTGACGAACTTGAAATTGAGGGAAAAAAGAAGGTTTGCTCTATTTACATATCAAAATTTAGGAGAAAAAAAGTAGGTTTGCTCTGTTTACATGTCCTGTGCAAACTGGCTTACTTTTCATATGCTCTTTTTACATCGATGTGAACCCCTAATCTTGCAGATGTCTTTTGGGGCCTCATTGAATTTGCTCTTTTTACAATTGCCCACCTGGCATCACTTGTGACGCCACATTGGAGTCATTCTATGACACCTTGTCACATTCTCTGCGTGGGTCCCCTTCCCCACAATTGGCAAATGAGGTGCCAAATTGAAAGAAACACTGACATCCATTGAAAAACAATTACCAGGACAGTGGTTTGTGGGTTTTACTGAATCTCCTATTGTGGCCAATATCTCTTGCCTTGTCACTTTGCTCAAATTGAATATAGCTGAGAGAACAGCTTGGTTACAATCTGAATGTTTCTGGCAAAAATTGCAAGTTTTTCATCGGACATTGAAGGAAATGGTCTGAAAACATTTGCAGCTAAGTAGTAAACTAGAGTTGATGAGTTGACTGTGCACACCAATGCCTTTGGAGCAGGTATTTCAAATAAAGGTTTATCATCATGAGTTCTGGTCTGGAGTAAAATCATTGCTCGTTTGTAATATGTTTGGTCATTTATGCCATGACTTACCATGCTCGATATCATGTTGAAGATTGTATGACTTTCAACTAGTGAGTCCACATAAGCTTTATATGCAAGGCTGTCGGCATATGCTACACAGAAACACTGTATGAGACTATCAAAAGCACATGTATTGGTAAATCTATAGCATAAACCTTGGAATGGGATTCTCTCCAGACACCTGTTCAACCCATTTTTTAAATTCCTTATAACAGGGCTCAAACTTTTGGAGGCAATGTTTAATAAGGAGTTGAATGCACCATCTATGTCAAAGTTAGCATCTATTTCACATCCACATTCTTCCGGTCCTCTGATTTCGGTATTTGGAAGTTCAGCATCAGATTTTTTTAAAATAGCCTCACCAACATTGGCAGTAGGTATATGACTTGGTTCCAATTCGCCATATTGGAGGTTTTTTTGGTGATCTTCTTCTTGGGGAAGGGCTGTTACTGTATCGGAGCTTCCATCTGCCAATAAAGCCAGGTGATGCCGAATATTATACCGATTTTGCTTAACGATGGTATAACAATGTCTGGCTGATATTATGACACCACGAAGCAGCAATTCATTAGAAATGACTGGCCATATTGGGTCAGAAGGAATAGGAGTTTCTCTGATCTGTTCTGTGAATTGCTTCAATACGGAGATTAGTTCAGCACTGTTGATAGTCCTTTTTCGTGGCATGGTTATTTCTAATGAGTTTTGGTCCGGAGTAAAATCATGATTCGTTTGCAATATGTTAGGTAATCTATGCCATGACTTACCATGCTCGATATCATGTCAAAAATTGTATGAGTTTCAACTAGTGGGCCCACATAAGCTCTATATGCTGGGCTGTCAGTATAGGCTACACAGAAACACTGTATGAGACTATCAAAAGCACATGTATTGGTAAATCTATAGCGTAAGCCTTGGAATTCGCTGCCCACCTGGCATCACTTGTGACGTCACATTGGAGTCATTCTATGACATCTTGTCACATTCTCTGCGTGGGTCCCCTTCCCCACAATTAGTAAAAGAGGTGCCAAATTGAAAGAAACACTGACATCCATTGAAAAACAATTACCAGGACAGTGGTTTGTGGGTTTTACTGAATCTCCTATTGTGGCCAATATCTCTTGCCTTGTCACTTTGCTCAAATTGAATATAGCTGAGAGAACAGCTTGGTTACAATCTGAATGTTTCTGGCAAAAATTGCAAGTTTTTCATCGGACATTGAAGGAAATGGTCTGAAAACATTTGCAGCTAAGTAGTAAACTAGAGTCGATGAGTTGACAGTGCACACAAATGCCTTTGGAGCAGGTATTTCAAACAAAGGCTTATCATCATGAGTTCTGGTCTGGAGTAAAATCATGACTCATTTGCAATATGTTGGGTCATTTATGCCATGACTTACCATGCTCGATATCATGTCAAAAATTGTATGAGTTTCAACCAGTGGGTCCACATAAGCTTTATATGCAAGGCTGTCAGCTCAGTCTACACAGAAACACTGTATGAGACTATCAAAAGCACATGTATTGGTAAATCTATAGCGTAAACCTTGGAGTGGGATACTCTTGACACTACTGTCCAACCCATTTTTTTAAATTTCCTATAACAGGGCTCAAGTAAGCCATAAAACAACTTCAGTCATTATTCAACGTCCGTGTCTTTCATATAATCGGTTGCAAGACCTACTTTTTGAAACAGTCCAAAACAAGTACAAAATGATGAGACCAGTTTGGAGTTATTTTGTTGCAGTGTGTTGTATCTTTATGCTTGGAGGGTCACATATAATAAGCTTGAAGCAAAATTCTACCCAAGATTTCTCAGAGAATTTGAAATAATTGTAGATAGTATCTCAATAAATTAGAATAAATGAAGTAGGTATACAATTTGTATCTTACATTTTGACAAATTATTGCGATTGTTTTTTGGTACCTACGACTTTGTTTTATTTCTGAAATAATTTTATGGACGAACTTTCTAGCCTTCCCTTTTCTTTACTATTGAATTTTGTTTCATTTTCTGTTCTTCCCTTCTGCTTGGAAGGTATTTTTATTCCGTTGCGTTGGTAGAATGCTTTTGAAAGGAATAGGAAAAAACGTAGCCCAAGGCTGGAAGCGAAGAAAAATTTTCAGAACTAAATATTTACTTCGCGACAAGGCGATAAGGCAAAATGACGATTTTTCTTCATTTAGTTGAAAAAGTATATAATATGTTTCTCTTCGTATCTTTTATTCGTATTTAAACTTCTTCATTGTTTTTATCTGTATTTCTTATCATTTTTTAATTTAACGAATCGTTGCAAATGGTACATTTCAGAAATTAATGATTCTAGTCTAACAAAAGCTTTTTCCTCTCTTTTGTTTTTTCACCCGTTTTTCTTGGCGCTATTTCTTTGAACCGTGCTCAATTTCTTTTAGTTGCTTGTTATCGTTTGTGACAAAAAGGGAAGGAAGAAAGAAGAATGAGGCAATTATCATTACTTGACTTAGATTGAATATTCTTGGTCAAGCTTTGAAAAATGTAAGGTCAAATCGACTTTTCATGAATTAATCTTTAGATCTACCCATTAACTATAATTATTAGATAACTTCTCGAAATCGTCCTTAAGCCGATATAAATTTACTTATAAACAAAAAGTACATTGATCATGAAAACATTCGAGGTCAGATGTCGAAAAATTTGATTTCAAGTATTTTAATTTTTCGTCTATTCGAAGGATGGTATTAATCTTACGTTCTTTTCTATTTTCTCATAGACTTTGTGAAAAAAATATGTTATTGTGTCTGAAACAAAACTGCTCTTATAATCATCATCATATTATTCATGATTTTCTCAACACATTTATCAGTCTCAATTCAACTACTATACTCTCAATTCTTACGTACTCGGAATTATACTCACTTGTAAATTGTCGAAGTGATTATTCTTGTTCAGTACCCTATAATCTATAAGGTTCAATTCTGATTAAATCCAAACAAGCGTCTAGAATAAAAGGTCAGATTATTATTTCTTATCGTTGATTTTTTTTTAATCGATTATGTAAACTGGGTGAAATTAAATGCCTGCGATTGTATTTTAGATTATTCTGGCTCAAGTTGTTGAGATCCAAAAATTTTTATGACAAAAGAAATCATGTTTCTTTCATATTTTGTCTCGCATAAACAGAATAAAAATTCTATAATTCTCCTTGCTGCCAAGTCCCCCCCCCCCTTTGATTCTGTTTATCTGTGTTGATTTTCCAATCTCCTAAAGTCGAAAAAAAAAAGGGTTCGAAGTCCTCATAAGGGTAACAAATGAAGCCATCATCGTATCATTTTTTTAATGAAAAAAGGTCAAGTCATATAACTTCAATCTTGAGTAGTCAATGTAGCTTAGACCATTCTCATAATCGAACTAGTCACGAAAACTCGTATTAGGCTCTAATGTCATAAAATGTTTTACCGATGGTTCAGAAATTTCAAGTCCTTAGGATTTTTATGATTTTACAATTTTTCAAGATTGCATATCAGCCGTGCACTCACATTCCTCAAAATCTTCGGCCGTTGATTGGATGACATATTGGAAGTTGGATGAATCTATTAATAGAAAAAAAATACTCGATTAAAAACACTTACATGGCTCGTGAAATACTAGAAAATTTTGGCGCCATTTTCTCTTTTAAATTCAGGAATTGCTGTGTAACATTTTTTCTTTCCAATTAATTTTATGGCTTCAATAAATCTCACTTGAATTTTGGGCTGTATAAATCTAGTTTTCTAATCGTCGAAGTCAGGACGTCCGTGTACAGTATATTTTCGAAAACCATAATAACTATCTCTTTAAATAACCCCAGCTGTTACACTGACGAAAAATTGTGTTCTTGATAAGAAATAAAAATCCGAATTCGGTCAAACATTTGAGAGTGTTCAGTTGTCCATTCCGAATGAAGCGAGAATTGAGAAAAGTGAAATATGTACAAAACATCAGAGTTGAAGTAATAAAGAGGACATAAAAAAGATGTATTAGCCAGGAATTAGGTTTGAAAAGATAGAATGAAGAAGTGAATGCCAGATAAGACGAAAGATACAGCCGATACCTATCTGAAATAGTTTGAACGTGTAAAAGATATGGAGGAGGCTCAATGGGCAATAGCATGCGCAATTAATCACCCGCTAAATGGAAAAGATTTAATTGTTTTATGGTCGCGATAAGGATTATGGAGATTTTCGAACAGTTTCATTGAAAATAACAATTTCAACTGCATTCATCACTTCTGTCGAAAAAAAGCGATTTAGGTACAGAGGAAAACACATGCATCCTTCCATCGAATAATCGTATACCTATATAAACTACGAACTAGCTGCACACATTATTTGTGATGCTCTCCTTTATCAGATTTTGAAGAGAAGATAGGAGAAATTAATGTTTAAAGTTGGAGAGAAAAAGAAATCATCCCAGCATCCTGAAAAAAATCAAAATGCCCGAAGTATGTATATAGAACCATTGAAAAAAAATTGTAGAACATGGTGAGGGCGAAGTTGCATTGACAAAAATTAGTCCATTTCGATCACTCGATAGTGAATTTCTTATCCCCAAACTCATTTATCAATTCTCTACTTCGACATTCTTCATTTCCTCACCATTTCAGGGGTACTGAGATACATTTTCATGGCTTACAGATGTGAGCTATCTTCATTTTCTATAGAATTTTTCTAAAAAATCAGTTACTCAAAGTACTCAATTTTAACCCTAAGGTTTGATTTTTCGCGCTAGAAATAGGCTAATTCTTGAATTACAAATTCATTTCAAGCAGCAGAAGCACGCCTCATCCTTTGGAAGTTTATTTTTCTTTGACTCTCCATAAAAAAGTAGAATTCCATTATTCGATTAAAATGTGACTGGAATACGGAATTTGTGGAAGGAAGAAAGTTTGGAGTGAAAAAATAGCGGATTCCACCCATCCTCCCCCCCCGCCTCCTCTTCTCAGGCCACATCGTCTCGAATAAAATGCAATTCTCAACTGCAGAAATCCTCGTGACATCGCAAAATTACAAGTTGTTACATCGTTGGCGTGTTAAACGGATATACTCGTTAAATTTACAAGATATAATAATATAATATAATCACGACATAAGATAGTTACAAATAAAAATTTTAAGCATTGCGTATCGAGGTTATGGTTTTATAACGAAGCTGTGTGCGGAAAAAGGACGGAAATGGCGAGAGACAGAGGTTCAGAAAAACCGGGCACGAAGGGGTGGAGAAGCGAAAAAAAAGCAATTTTCGAAATTTCGATTTCGAAATTATACTTCTGTAAGATTTGTTTTCTGTCTGCGACGTAATATAATACCAATAAGTGAGGGCGGGTACCTTGGCAAACAAATAAGACATATACCTTGTATTCGAAAGGGGCAAAAAAAAAAAATCAAGCTAAAGGAGGAAAACGAAAGAAAAACGTTATTAAAGTAGGTAATATTTATGACTGCATAAATTCGTGTATATCTTACCTTTAAGGAAATTTGTACGTCAACGATTTTTTTTTCTTTTTAATAAATACCGACACTTTTTTTTTTAGTGGCGCCTTTTACCCCACCGCGGATGAAAAGCCTGAGACGGATATGACAGATTTTTGGTGAAAAAAGAATGTAAGAATTTTTCTGAGAAGAATTTCGTTTATTTGATACGATGTGTGGGTATAATATGTTATTATTCTTTCGAAGCTAGGGTCTTAGCATGAAATACTTTTTCTTTTCGACGAAAAATCTTTCACCCTTGAAAATTGCGAATGTGAGCTTTTTTCATCCTTGTACAGACTCGTTCCAATAAGCACCAGATCCTTCTGAGAAATTTAAAATTGAAGGGCGTTTTCTTCAATAGTGATGAGTATAAAGAAACATATTTTGAAGGAAAAAAAAACTGAAAGTAATAATTGGCTTGTACGATTATTTCTTCCCTAAAGTCGTAAGTCGTAACTGTTCTTGCACTATATGCTCCTCCCTTAAACCAAATTCCGAGTTGAAGAGGTGAAAAGGTATTGCAGTTTAAAACTTGAAAAATTATCGACTTGGCCAGATTTTGAAAGAACATTCTTAATAAAATATTCAATCTACGTTAAGTAATGATAATTATGCTTCATTCTTCTTTCTTCCTTCCTTTTCTTTTTGTCACAAACGATAACAAGCAACTAAAACAAATTGAGTCAGGGAGGTTTTAACAGGTTTTGAAAACATGAAAATAACTTCACTGTTGAGTCTTTACAAGACTGGTTACAGGTGCAAATTAGTATAGGCATCAATTGATGTTGATTTGCCCAAATATAATTATCTGCCAAAATCTCGAAATTGTAAAAATAGGCTCATCAGATTTTCAAAAAACGTTTCTCAATTTCTTGAATGTTAATTCACTTGTATGCAAAATACATGTTATATATAGTTAGATAAAGGAGCAATTGAATAAAAAAATATTTGGTTTCATTTCATTTCTAGTAACAAAATTTTAACATGTTTGTTAATCCCTTTGCATTTTTAAATTTCTTTTAGAATGAAAAATGTAAAAATATAAAAATTGGCAAAATAACCCCTTGATTCTAAAGTAATCTGGTCTATGGTACATAATTATGTTGCATATTAAAATTTACTGTAGCAATTTCTTGTACCTATAATGCTGAATCCCAAGTTCATTGTTTTTGGCTGCTCTTTACACTAGGTTCCTCCCTGAAATCGGGAATATAGGTAGCTTCGCCTGGCAGATGATAAAAAAATGATATTTTTAATTTTTCAGTTGAACTGTTTCATAGTAAAATGAAAATGTATCCTCGAACGTTTTTTTTTCTCATTGTCTTGGGTATCTCCTATAGATAAAACAAAAAAAATGTTGAAAAATTTTTAAAGACTCTGATAAGCTAAAAGTTGAATATTTCTAAACTTCGAAATGCACTTCGCCGAATATTGCAATTTGCAAGTTATGACGTTGCCTTGTTAGCTAATGAGCGTTATGCTAACAACGCAAAGATTCCATTCCAAAGGAAATCTTCGTTCGCCAAATCCTATTATAAATGAAAACCGCTAGCAGACTTCGTCGTTTCCCTTCTAATCGCATTGATAACGTGTACGGCTAAAATGGAAATTTTTACCTCAGGTATGAAGGAATTCAGTCGACGACGACGTGGGCACTGACATTGTAAAATTCAAAGAATCTTCCTTCCTCCCAATTTCGAGTGGAAATTTGTACCAGAGTGAGGTAGCTACTTTTTGGGGTGTATAAGTTACACAGCAGCAGCATTTCAGCTCGAAGAAAGGCAACCGGGTATCAGTTGCTACACTTCCCATACAATTTATCCCGTCTTATCACGGATGGGCGATTTTAATCGCTTAGAAAATTATTAACGATATTCGCGAATTTATCTGGCTCAAAGGTGTGTGTGTGCCTCGTCCGATTAGTGAAGAAAATACCAAGGGGCTGGCTGGGGTTTTGCATTCCCAAGAGTATTTGATAAGCCTACACACGTTTAGATACGTATCGCCACTTGCTGAACAGGCTTTGAAAATCTCACTATTCGGTAAAAATCTGTACATTATGCATTTCGTTATCCAAAAATTCTGTCGTATAAGTAAAAGGATGCAGAATCAAAAATTCTTTTAATTTTTCACGCTTCAAAAAGATCGTTTTCTTACTTCGAAAATACAATTTTTCATTTCAAGTACTGAAAAAGAAAGAGTCGAAATTAATAGATTCTTCTATTTTCCTATCTACTTTTCCTGGTAGCAGCAAAAACACAAAATGGTAAATAATTCCAAACATAAATGTATCAGGTGGGGTTCGAACATAAGCCAATTGATTTTAAAACTAAAAGTACCAAGTGGTGTCATATACGACACCACTCAAAATTTTTAGATGGATTTCTCAAAGGACCAATATTTTGAGAACCCTGGACTTGTGTCATACAACGCAACCTGGTCCTTTGAGGTTACTCTTGTGGTGTCATATATGACACCACCTGGTCCTTTGAGTAATCGAGTAAAACCTGGTATTTCTAGTGTTAAAGCCTACCCATTGTCTTTGATTCTACCAATCGGATGGAGTACTTGATCAGCGAAACGAAATATACCTTACCTGTATAATTATTCAATGAAGTATGAAAGAGAGCGAAATCAACTCGAATCTGCGTTTAATAATAAACGTTTCTATGCAAACAACTGAATGAAAACTGAAGAATATTATGTAATCATTTACTGCAGCAAAATACGAGTATTATGAAAATTAATGTTATTACAAAATTATTCAGATTCGAGTAGCACCCTAATTTTTTATAAGCTGCTGAACCCGTAGAAAAGAAACCAGTTTCGACCAATCAAAATTGAAGTTGGCAACCGTGGTGGCCAATTTTTCTCTACAGGTACCTTTGAACTTATAGAGTTCAGGACAGGTACGGTACTCTGACTGTATTTTAAGCACTCCTAGCGTTGCTGGAATACGCGAATCTTGTCTGCTCAATATGATTTTTTTTTTCTAAAGAATATATATTGGCAACTTGTGAGTCACACATAACCAACCAAAGTTTTACGCATTATATTTTATCGTATTGTTATGAAATCTAGTCTTAGATAAAGTACCGTCAAAATACTCGTATGAAAGTGTTCATCAATAAGCATTTGTACCTGAAAGATAATTCCTCAATGGCTGAGGAATGCTGCAACCACCATTGTATGAGAAAAGGTTTAGTGTCTTGTGATTTTGTACCGAGGTATAGCATTCTAATTTTGGACAAAGCAGTGATAGAACAAAGAAAATAGGCATCGGAGAATGCTTACTGCTTTTTTTTCGAAGCACATTGCTTCAGACTCATAAAAACCTGTTCGAGTCACGCTAACAAGCCGAAAATTTTTGGCACGAATATTTTGCCGTTCAAATTGCCATTTTGTTGTAATTTTTCATATTTTCTTCTTTTTTTTTAACCGGCCGTATTATCATTTAGAAAAATCGAAACTCGTAAAAAGTGAAAAGGAAAATACCAACTAAAGGTGAAAATACTCGTACAATACCGTAAAAGGCCGGAAAAGTAAAAAAGGAAAAACAGAAAATGGAACGAAATTCGAATTAAAGTCGCACACGCCGGTAATAACTTTCTAATTTTTTCGTATGTTCCAACTAAACAATTTTTTATGAGTTGGAAAATAATAAAGAAAGATGGATAGGTGATAGTGGAATCGGTATAGCTATTAGAATTTGATCAGAGAGCGCTTAAGGTAAAGTGAAATTGCGGGATACTTTGGGAGTTCAACTTCAAACTAGCTAAGTTACATTTTTATCAAGACTTTTGGCGTACCTAGGCCAATTTTTGCTGTCTTCCCTATAGGAGAGCTAAATATAATAACAGAAAATGTTTCGGTGTAGTCAACAAACCCTCTTTTCGCACCTTCTATCATCTCTACAAATATTCCAATTTGACCTGTGGGTGGGGGGCAGTAAACCCGCCAATAGACTTGTTGAAGTCGCCATTTTTTTTTTTAATTTTTTAAAATTAGACAGTGAACAATTATTTTTTAAGACCCTCCCATGATGAAGAATTTGTTGGCATGTATTGCGGGAAGGGGACTCAAATTTCAGTTCCTCATCTTTACATTTCAATGTGTTTACATTAAAAGATTCAAATATTTTTCCAAGCAACTCGAAGAATTTCTTACGTCTTAATTTCACCACATCCAACAACGTTTAAATTCTTACCTACTTTTTATCTAATTTTTCCTTACGATGAACTATAGTTTGAAAATCTATTTCAGAATTTCTTAAAACCCCATACAAGAAAGATGAGACATGTTTAAAAAAAAGGTTAAGTAATTTCCTGTACCAATTCTCTGTACCTAATATAGTTATCTGCAATAAAAATAAAAAAAAAACATGTAAAAATAATATCAGAAATTTTTGTTATTTGTGAAAGTTTTATGGGTATTACCAACAATAATGAACGAAAAATTATTGACAGCAATGCGATTGCAAAAAATCTTAACTAAAAAATGTTGCTATTTAAATACTTAATTAATAATTTTGGAAATGATTCAACGTAAAGTACATGATACTTGTAATGCTCACAATTTTTGGTTTTATTCAAGCTAGAAAAATCTGACAACTTATCGGATAAAGTACCTACCTATTACTAAATATCGCAAATGTTCATTTCTTTTCCGATTCTAACGACACTCATTAAGATGGCTCATGTCTGGAACCATTGCATAACATATGCCTGGCGTTTCTTCGGGTATTGGATTAGCTGGTGCATCAATTTCAGCTGGTGCATCAATGTCCTCATTAATTTCTTCATTTTTCGAAAGTTTCATCAATATGCTGGAAAGATAAGAATGAATTAGGAGATAGGTGACTTGAAATTGTTTTGATAAATGTATTCAACGTATCTCGATTTTTTTTCGATTTAAACCAAAAGTAAATACCATTCAAGTGTGTAATTAATCGAAAAGCTTTATATTTCTTTATTACTCGTACTTTCCAGAATGTTGAAAAAGAAAAAATTATAACTAGGTATTTGAAATAATTAACGTACCTATCTAATAAAAATTATTTTGAAGTAAAAAGAAAAAACTTGAAAAACATATTTATACCTACTTTTCTTATACTTTTTTAACACTCGTATCTTGAGAAGATTATTTTAAATTTTGAAATACATAAATGAATGCAGAAGTAAGAAATTGTAATAAATGATAATAAAATTAATTGACTGTACTGTGAAAACTACATAATATAAATATCTGTATGTATTTTATCGTTGAATAGACAATTAATATCATCTAAGGACCAAAATCTGCATTATTATTAACTTGTAGGTATTCCTATAGTTACTAGCAAAAACAAGAAAATAAATACTTAATCAAAACAGAATTAAAAAAAATAATTATGTTAGAAACGAAAAAAAGCTAGAAATAATCAACAACAAACATTTATTAGTATGAACTTCATTCTTTTTTTTTCCTGTTGTGTAAGTTAATTTAATTAGTTTTAAAACTTAGTTTGTGTTATGAAACAAGCCTTTGAGGAAAGAACTTTTTAAAACTTCCGTTTCTGTACAATATCTTTCCCTGTCGATACTTTACACCAGTACTTGAACCTTTATTAGCTAAATTGAATTTTAATTTTTCATTGTTTGAGATGTAATATTTTTCACGTTTTTGTGACGAGAATAGTTCGGATTTTAAAACAATTTCATACCTCGTAAATTTGGCTGATAATTTTCTCAATTATGAAAGATTATAAAAGATATTGTGAATACTTACATCACCAAAAGTAAATCAAACAGCATGAGGACGGTAGATAATAGAAATACTGCTTGTGGAAATGCATCAATCGTCCTGTTGAAAACTGCTGTATATATTGGCGAGGAAAATACTTGGGCGAAACATTCCACTGGAATTAGTAAAGATAATATCTTTCCTGAAACAAAATTTTGAAAATGCACATTTCTCGTTCTCGCAAAGTATTTCTGTATTATTCATTTATAAAAATTCATACCCAGCTGTTCACTAGGCACGAGTGTCGAGAGATAAGACCGTGTTAGAGCTGCTATCAAGAATATGAGACCATTTAGTGTTCTAGAAATGTAAAAGTGCCATAGTGTGAAACTAAATACAGTGGAGAAGACACCCAATAATTTCAAAACGATCGCCAAGCTCAACAAATTCAAGTCTGTTATTTTCAGTTTAGTAGTAAATATGTAGTTGGATAAAATAGCTTCGATATCTGTAAAATGTATTAGCATACGAATTAATGATTTATTCATTATTTACGTCAACTATGAAAATACTTGGGCACTGTTAATTACTTACTTCCTATAATCAAGACGTAAGTCACAAATAAAGCATACCCAGGTAGTTTGATTCGCAGTTGTTTTTGCAGAAACAAATAAATTATTCCACCATCACCTATGTCGAATAAAAGAGTCACCAAATAGAAAAAAGAAGTAGGTATACTCGTAGGTGTCTATGAAAAATCTGAACGCGTATACTAATTGAAAATTGAGCCTTTTTCGTTTTTTGGTTGGAAATATTCTAGCGAGTCGCAACATTTCTGACATGAGAACACTTTCCTCGTTTTTCATTATTCTGTGGCTAATATCTGTGCTAACTTGTTGCACAAAAACTATTTCTTTACCAACGACAGCTCTCCATTTTCGTAAATACATGTCTACGTTTTGTTTAAAATATCTCTACACCTTTTTGCCTCTAAAAACGTTTCAGTCATTGCTTTTCTATTGAGGTGAACAAAAATCCAACTCACCCCATTCCGCAACCAGGGCAATAAAAAGAATCGAAACAATTATTAAAATTCGGAATCGATTTTTTGGCGCCTGTCTTGTATAGCAAGCATCTTTCAAATCACGTAAGTGTTTGAAGTTAAAAGGATTTATTTGTACTGATTCAGAAGCAGGAAGAGCCTGCAATCAAATAAATAATGTGTTGAGAGTTCGCCGATTTCCTCAAAAACTTTTTTCTAATAAAAAATATTTGAAAAAAAGAATCCTTACTCGCACAGGAATTGACTCTGGTAGAATATAACTTGCGAACAAGAATGATGTTAGTGTGAGAACTGTTGCTGCTGCAAATACCACAAAGAAACTGATGAGATATGGAGCACATTGAATCCCGGCTATCATACCCACTATAAAAGCGCATTGTGCGGTTACAAATCTGAAAACCATTAAAAAAATGCACATTTTTCTTATTGAATTAATGTTCACTTAAGAGTATCTATAGTTGAAAAATCGCAGAAAGTGAGCTAATATAACTTTTTATATGGTCCATTGTACGCGGGTTTCAACAATAGACGACAAGTCTGTAACAAAACTGGTTCATGTTAGAGCCTCTTGCTGGCTGTTATTTGTGGAAAATTATATATTCAGTTATTAAAAGTTCTATCTCATGAAAAATAAGGATGACATTGTTTGTAAATAGACATTGCAGTGTGCATATTCCAAGAGGAACCAGTTGCATACTCGGTCAGAATAATTAATTTTTTTTTCTTCATTTTCTTCCCCCTTCAAAGTTTTTTGCGTATTTTATTTGGCTCTAAGACTGGAGAGCTGTTGAACCCTTCTCACTAGTGGCTGCTGAGATGAGCTACACCCTACCTTGAAAGTCGAAATTATTTTAAATGCCAATTTATCTTGAAAATTATATTATCATCAGAAAGTTTATAATTAGACTTTTACCTTGTTGTGCGATTTTCACTTGTTATATCACAAATATAGCAATACATCCCCAATAAGAAAAAAGCACTTCCTCCAAAAATACAATACGGAATGCTGCACACCAGGAAATACCAGGGATTTAGACTGGGAAAATTGATTGCTATCATGTACAGTGCACATCGAACGAAACTTCCTGCAAAAGAAGAAAACTGAATGAAGTATCCCTTCGTTTTAGAGTAGCGTAATTGCATTCAAGTTTATCAGCTGCGAGTGTTAAAGTGAGTAGAGAATGAAAAGTGGTCGAATCTAATTTCAGTTTATAAGTCTGAAAATTGAAACTCTCCTTTCCTATACATTCCTCATAATTCAAGTGGAAGAGACTTTAAACTTTTGTTAATTGAATTATTTGCATGAATTTCACTATTAGCATATTTTACTTTTTTTTAAATCTGTTTATTTTAGTATTAATTTTGAAGTTTGTATTATTGAGAAATGGAATTTCGTATGTTGGATAGAGGATCGACAGGGGGGAATTTCCTTCGCTGCTCTGCGAAAGAAACGTCTCACGTGCATAACTCCCTCTCCTATCAATCTTGTACGTCTCTATTGGCATATAAAGGAAGAAACTGCGAAATAATGTGATCATTGCTCAGCAAAGTCATTAAAAATTGGGTTTCATACCTTCGAAAATATGTTAGACAAAATAGTCTACATTTAAGTGAAATTGCGTGTAATTGAAAAAGTAAACGTAGCTGGTTATTTCACTGAAAAAAAATTTCGGTTGTAATTCTTACTATTTTTATGAGAAAACTGGGTCGGTTCTAGATTTATAGTAGAAATTACCACAAAAGTAACTTATAGGAAGAATACTTATTTTGCATATCCTTCACTTAGGAATGGTTGTCACCAAGAGGGTTAGTTCTCTATTACGTATTATATGCTTCTCATTATTGAGAAAGAGATGCAACTGCAAGTGTTTAGTATACTTAATTGTTGGTGAAATTTTTTAAGACTTTCCTCTCTACCATAATCTTTCAAAGAAATGTTATTTTAATTTTTGCCTATACTTGTCATTCGACAAATTTTGAAAACAGTTATTATGTGATAATTTTTATGAATAATTTCTCGACCGTGGTATATATTTCTTGGTATTTGAATTCAGATACGACCATTAGGTTCTCCTCTTTCATTTGAAAAAATATTGTAAAAAATACCGAAAGCCGATGCTGCTATTAATGGTTTGCGTCCGAATTTATCACTCCACGGTCCAACAAAAAATGCCACAAGACTTGGCATGCCTGCCTCAATTAAAGTACGAAGCATCAGAAAAGTGGCTGTAAAAGTTTCTGTATCATTTTGAGGCACCGGCACCGGCACTGTTAATTTGGGCTCGTAGAATTCTTGACAATCGGCTTGAGATCTTCCTAATACAGCAGTGCAGTATTGTGCTTGGATCACATTGGTCAAAATGGTATCTGAAATAATAAAACAAAATACACATTTACTTGACATGCGTTCAAGAAATTCCTGGAAACACGTCTTTCAAACTCTTAGTAATATAAAATGTGCCTATTTTGAAATTTTTATCCCTCATAAATAAGTTCTGTCTCGAGTAACTGATCTTTGCTTCACCATAGATCAAGTTTGCTGCAGAAAGTTGTATTTTTTATTTGAAAATATAAGTATTCGGGATACGGGCTAATTTTGGTAGAATTTGGAGAGACTAACTTCGACTTTGAAATGTATTATTGTTGGAAAATTTTTGCAAGTTTTTGAAACGACGGACTTCCAAAATTTCAGTTTTGAGTTTCTGAACGATTCATAATGAAAAAAGATGTTCCCTGCTTTGAAGTAGGTGTACAGTACTTTGGGTCTTAGGATCAGTGTGAGTATACTGAGAAAGAAATAATTCATTGAGCCCCATTAGGGTCGAAATTAATCGATTCTTCAATTTTCCTATCTATTTTTCCTGGTAGATTGTAGGTATAAAATGCATTAGGTATATTACATTTTCAATGTTGGCAATACATATTTTGATTCATGCATATTTTATCCCCTCATACCCAATCAAAAAATGCATCTCATAAGTCAAATTTCACTCATGTTGCATTTGCATAATGAAAGACAGTATGGAGACACATGTATTACAGTATTAAATTTATTGGTCGAAATGGAATGAACTCACCAATTAAAGATCCGCCAAACCCTAATAAAAATATTACAGGCTCCAAGTAAAACTGCCCTTTCTTCTGCCGTTCCTCTGGAACCCGATCTTCTCTGTTTTCCTCCATTGGAGTGTTTTGCTTTTCTGGATTCTGTAAAATTTACACGAATTAACCGAATCGTCTGACCTCTTATGAGAAATGAAGTTTGATTTCAAGTGTTCCAGTAAGCAGTTCATTTGTTTAAGGCATGTGCTGATGAACTGTCTGATCAAGTGTCTGTGAGAGAGGCTTGAAACTAATCTTTTTCTTTCTGAATAAACCTGGCTTCAGTATAATAATATGTTACATACAAATTATGTACGTATACCCGCGTATAATTGAGGCATTTCATCAAATTCCTTACTTGAGCTAAGACTTTAGCTATAAGCAAACCATTTTTTTTTTCTTGTAATTTAGAATGATTATGCAATCAACGTACCTTTTAGAAAAGAATATTTCCACTAGCTTTTATTCACTATGATATCACTCTGGGAATTTTTTTCTCATTTAAATTCGTCTCTGTTTACTGCAGATACACCACTACACAGATTTGTTTTTTATGAAGGACAAAGGAATAAACTAATTGATTGGCTACTGAGGAGTCCTAAAATGTTCGTTTGACTAGATAGAACTATTTTCCATGAAAATTCTTTGGAACAATTATCTTGATCTCACGACTATTTGATATTTTGGGTCATTTTGGATAAAAATATTCTCATCCCCTTTCGATCCAGCATGCAATCATCAGAGATAGCTAATTTTATCTATACAAATGGGTGTGAATTTAAAATTGTAAAAAATAAAGATTTCAAGTTCAATAATGAGATAGTGCATTGTTAAGACTTGAACAGAATAGATTATTCGCATAATTTTATGAAAGCAACGAGGTGCAGGCATTAATTTACGTCCGTTATAAATTTACTATAAAAATACTAAACTAAATATTCTGGAGCCTACTTAATTACTATTAAAATACTGTGCTTACCTCCTTTCGATACACTTCAAAGTGCTAAAATTTGAAAAAAGTTGGACGCCGAAAAATGATGGGAACAGCAAATGCTTTTTCTCTCCTTGCTTTGAAAATCACTTGAACTTTTTCGTAATCACAAAAATATCATCTAACGTTCGATAATTTTTTCTACGTTAACTGATTCTATTATTTTTTGCACATTATATTCAGTATTTTAGAAATTAATTTAATTTTCAAAATTATTCCACGCATTCAATGTTACGACTTGCACGATGCATGTAAATCAATTACCGAAAAAATTCCACTTATCTGAGAACTGCTCTTTGTTAGTTGAGAATTATTCTTGAACCACTCTCACACCCCTCCTCGCAGTAATATAATTCAAATGGCCAGTAATTCAAGCCCAATCTTGTCCATGCTTTCAACTGTTGTAGCGCGGAGTTGTCTGATGAGAAATTTAAAAAACTACCCTGATCATTTTCTAATGATTGTATCGTTTGTGAGAGAAATTCTCACTCCCAATAAATGTCGAATAAAATAATTCAGCTTTTTTTTTTTGATCAATTTTTTGAAACTTTTCTCTAGAAAACCTGCTTAGGTTCTAAATAAACATCATAGCACAAATAGCTGTAATTCCTTCGTCTGATTTACATTGTGTATTTTTTCAAAGAAGTATAATACATTTTTTACAAATCATCAATGACGCACCCTATAGGCTGGAGCTAAGGTGACTGAAGCCTCTATGACATACGTATTTCATCAAAAAAAAAAGCCTAATTCAAAAGAATTTCACGAAATTTTTTAAATTAATTTCTGTCTTAAGGTGATAAATAGGCAAACCCCACCATCCTTCCTGTTTTTGCAACTAATCCGACATTTTTAAATAAAACCTCTTTCTTCAAAAATTTCTGGGTTCGCTGATGAATCTAATTCAAATTTTAAACAAATATTATCTCTGCACTATGACTGTGCTATGTTCCTACTTGAAAACGATAAATAAATACTAGTTTTGGTTTATAGCAAAATTTATTAATACTTGAAAAATGTTGATTACAAAACAAAATAACTAATCAATAACAAAAATGTCAATAACTACGTCGACCGATATCACAGTGTTCTTTTTTTCTCCGAGAAATAAAATCTTAACCTTTTTTTGCAACTATTCAAGAGGGTTGTGAAGTTCTCGAAAGGTCCATTAATATACTGAAAGAAAAATAAAATATAAATCAAATAAAAATAAACCGATAAAAGTCGGAAAAAAGTTCGTAATAGGTACACATACTTAATTAAGTTAGAATTTTAGAAATTATAGAAAATAGATAGGCAAGTTTCAAGTTTAATGCCTGTAATAAGTAAATACATTTATAAACCACAAATGAGTCTACATATATATCTAACTGAGCTATTGACACCCCATAGTTGACCTTTTTTTTTAATTTGGAGTATTTCGAAAAGTTACAATGTTCATAAATAATGAATGCGTTGGTTTTTTCACGTTTATGTGAATTTATGTTTTTGCCTCTTGGCCTATATGACTCTGAGAACTTAATTCGATATCTTAGATACACCCCGTGTTATTTTATGCTGTAAATAAATAATTTTTGTAGTGGAATGATATAACTTACATCGCTAAAAACAAATCAATCAACATAATCAAGGCTGATAGTAGAAATACTGTTCCTGGAAATATCGTTATTGTCCAGTTATAAACTTGTACATAAATCGGAGGCGCAATTACTGGCGCCAAGAATTCCACAGACGTTAATAAGGAAAATACTTTTCCTGAAACGCAAATTTCAAATAGTATATCGTACTTTTCAAAATCTGATATTGAATAATTGATTTGAAACAAAAAAGCAAACTTACCCAGCTGTTCTTGAGGTATACTTTTTGACAGAAAAGACCGTATTAAAAGATCATTCATATTTATGAAATTGTTCAACGTCCTAGATATGTAAAAGTGCCATAATTTATAGCCAAAAGTAGAGGATAATGCACCCAGTAGTCCTATAAATACTGAGAAACTCAATAAATACAAGTCATCAACCTTCAAAATATGAGTGAACGTAACAATCATAAAGGTAACCAGAACACCTGTAAAATTCAGTACGTATGTAATATGAAGTAATTATTCCCTATTTATGTAAGTATGTAGTTCATATAAATATTTTCCCCAAAGAAACTTACTTCCCTCAATTATGATAAACGTTGTAAGCGAGGCGTATTCGATGAGAGTAATATTCCTCACTTTCTGCAGATATACATATAGTATTCCATCATCACCTGTAATTAATGCAGATAAAATGGGACAGGGTTGAGATTTTATGGTTCTGAGCTATATTCTCTTAATGCACCCTACTGAGAATGGATTACCTGTACATAGTTTTTCGAATCAGAAAAATTCCAGTGGAATGAATCAAATTTTGTTAGAACATTGTTTTACTCTTTTGACTTATTATGAGCACTATAGAGCATTTGTTTGCTTTTTTACAGCATTTTATTGTTTTACATGTTCACTAATTAGAATGCTTAAGTTCGTTGGTGGTAAATCCAGTACCTACTTATTATAAGATTTCTTCAGATGAATTCCAGGTAGGCCTAGTATTATTGTCCTATAATTGGAATTGCTAAGCTTGTACCTACTAAGTGTGAAATTGAAAATAGACAAAAAACAAACTAGAACCATTAAAAATACAACTAAGACTCGATTCAAAAAGTTACTAAATTCTACTTTTGGGTGGACGTGGACGAAACTATGACAAAAGCTGACAAATTGTATAACACATTTTTACAGCCTTCGAATGGGCATCTTCAATTACTTTCCCCGACTTGTATAAATTCGTTGACAGTTATATATCGTTTTGTTAATTTAATTCATGAGAATATAAATGAATTAAATTAAGCTTACCACATTGTGAAATCAGTGTAGTAAGACAAAGCAGAATTGTCAGTATGATTATTAATCGATTTGCTGGCGTTTGTCTGACGTAGCAAGTATCAATCAAATTGCGTATGTGAATATAACTGAAAGGATTTTTGTTTTCCGCATTGGTATCAGTCTGAAATTACAAGATGTTCAATTACATAAGTGATGACTTTTTTGAAAAATAATCTCTCACCTCTCTTCTTGTTACTGACTCCGGTAAAATGAAACATGCATAAATAAATGATATAAATGCAAGAACTGAAGCGGTCGCGAATACTACTGGGTAACCAAAATTACTGAGCCATGGACCTAACTGAAGACCAGCTATAATGCCTAATACAATTATACACGACAAGATTCCCAACCTGAAAGCAGATATTACATGTGGATATTTCTCTAATTAGCTAGCATAAACATTGTCTCATTTAAATTAAATAAAAATTATTCATATACTGTAGACCAGCTTGAGTTTTCACCTTGTAGTGCGCTTTTCAGTTGTTGTAATGTCACAAATGTAACAAGAAGAGCTTAAATATGTGAATATTGACCCTCCAAAAACACCGTAAGGAATACTGAACATTATAAAGTACATTGGATTCAGTTGTGGAATGGTCGATGCCCATGTATATATTGCACATCGAATTAAATTTCCTGTAAATTGAAAATTTTTATCAAGTATCTGATCAGTATCAAATCAGTTAATCGGTTTTACTTTTCTGAAAAAGATAAGTAAATACGGTATGTATTTTCAGTTTAGAACATCTTACGTACCTAGTGGTACCTAGAGTCTCTAACAGAAATTCAAATATCCATGACTTGTGGGTGACTGGGTCTTGTATTTCAAAGCGCAAAAAAAATTATCGGATTTTATTTATTCACACTCTAGCGTGGCCCAATGTGGGGCGACGCCCCCTTTCACTCCAATTCCACTTAATTCCGCTCAAATTTTACTCCAATTCCGCTCAATTCTGCTCTAATGTCGCTCAGGTACGCTCAAATTTCACTCAAAGTCTGCTCCAATTACGCTCAAATTTCGCTTTATCATGAAATGAGTGAATGAAAATTGTTCCGTTCTGAAATGTTGTGTAGAAGTGTAGAATAGAATTCACAGTTTTCGAAAATATTTTCATCATTAGCAGTGAAATTAAATCTCTAATCAAAAAAATTTATACATCATCATATTTCTGAGATTTTCCTCTTTCTAATGAGACCAAATAATCTCATTCATTTGAAAACTGACTGAGATATGACGATTTGAGTATTTTAATCAAAAAATTTTACTTTTGAAAAGGTCTAGTATGAAGTTGGAATCACTATTTTCAACAAAAAAAAATTCCCCCTAAGGATTGCTGAATTTATTTTAATGTCGTAATTTTAATTATTCTAACAAAACTGTAGATTCACACCTGGCATCAATGCCGACCAATTATTGTGAAAATGGGAAATTAAAAACTCGTATGGAACAATTCGAAACGAATTTCCTGTTTTCTCGTACCTACTTAATGCTTTTTGCGGCGAATACTGACTTAATTGTATCTTACCAAATATAATATTAATACAAGGGCTTATATAGGAAACAAAGATGTTACTAATAGGTACATATTTAGCAAAAAGCCAAAAATTATAACTTAGGCGACCTTTGGCTCTTATCAGAAATTTTGGTAAAGTACTTTCATACTTAAGGAAATGTTATTAGTTCTGTAAAATGACGTACGTATCTATCTATTTATGAGATAAATAGAATTTTGAGACGAACTCGAATAAAATGGGGTTTACTATCGGATTGTGAATATTTCTTACAGCTTTTAGTGAGCTAAGTTGACCCTATAATAATTTCATTAAAATTCAAAACATTTTCTCTACGAATTCTGAGTATGGGACAGACATCCGAACATTGGATTTTATTATATAGAAGATATTATGTATAAAGATTATCCTTTTGGAACTGCTCTTACCTAAAGCTGATGAAATTAGTAATGGTTTTCGTCCGTATGTATCACTCCACGGGCCTACAAAAAATGACAGAAAGCATGGCAAAGCTCCTTCCATTAAGGTACGAAACATTTGAAAAGTGGCTGTGAATGTTACAATTTCATCTCGAGGTATGGATGCTGTGGTCGTATCAAGGCGACAGTCAGCCTGAGGTCTGTTTAATACGGCACTACAGTATTGTGCTTGGATCATATTAACCATAATAATATCTGAAATTAGGCAATAATGTACAAAATGTAGATTAAAATATCAAGTTTTTTAATTTATCATTACAGGCCCTCGACAAAAATTTCTGAAAAATACAATTTTCTAAATAAAAGAATAAAATAGTCGTGCTCTAATATCACTCATTTAGTTTTTAATACAACTTTTTTTTTTTTTCAAATTAATTTATTTCATTTAGTTTACTTTCAATCGATTTTCTTTTTTTTTTTCTACTAATGTTTATGAAAGAGGAGAATTCTTTTTATTTCTTAATATTTTCATAGATTATGGTTTAACAATTTTCTCTTCTAAAATAATCTTAGTTACAAGGAAGTAAAAATCAAAATATTTTGTGCTTATTTTATCACAATTAGACCCTTATCAATTAGTTTGTATAGCATTTAAAAAAAAAGAAAAGAAAGGGTGGTCAGTTTATCATCTACAATTTGCCATGAATTTTCATCTTATCAAGTTTTTTATCCATCTGATTCTAATTTTTTTTATTACTTGAACTACATTATTCATAAGTGAGTAAAACACTTTATGTAAAGTGACTCAAGGTATTTGCGGCTGTAGAAATCAGTGTTATATTACATTGCTACTTAATTCTTAATAAAAATTTCCGTATTTGAAGTAGGTAGATATGTCGTTTTTTATGGCAACTTCGAGGAAATTATCGAGACGATTTAAAAATTTTTCCTGTTATTTTATTTGAAACTTTGTCTTAAAGTTAGAATATCTTTGGGTCGCAATCTTCTCATAAAAATGAAAACAAAAAGAAATTATTATCAGCCAAGAAATCAGATGTCCCATTTTCTTATTGAAAAAGAGGCATTCGTTTTTTTTTTTTTTTTGGAAATTTTCAAGTGTAGCCTATGATAATTCTTTGGAAAAGAAATTCAAAAATTATTACATTAAATTTTTTTTTTTTCATATTTTCTTTTCAATAAAAGTTCAGGTCCCATGTCTTAAATATTGGTTAATTCTTCATTTATTAAAATTAAATCAACTTACCCACTAAAGATGCAGCAAACGCAAATAAAAATATCAATGGTTCCAAGTGAAATGATTTCTTTTTCGGTACCTCCGGCAACAAAGGCTGGCTATTTTTGGTTATGTCAGTACTACTTTGATTAATCTCATTTTCTAGATCCTGTAAAATGAAATGCGAATCAAATATCATCACCTTAATTCTGTAATTTAGTAAAAATATCCTTTAAAATTATTAGACTCTTCGAGAATATTTTGACAAATTGGAAAAATATTTTTTCATTCATAATGAGTAGTGTCTGGAATAACTTTTAAGGTAACTGTATGTACATGAAGAGACTGAAGTAATTAAATTCGAGTACAGTAGATACTCAATGTTGTTTCCACGATTAGAAAAGTAATTTTATTACAGGTTTGTTATCTGTTTTGTCTGTTATTAGTCCCACTATTAGACTGAATTTGACAGTTTTCAATTGGAAGAATCTGATACGCTATTTCACATAATTCACCATCAAAATATTTTCAGGTTTCGCAAGGTAAAAAAGTTGAAGGAAAACAAAATGTGAAAAATAATTATTCTGAAAAATAATACTTAGCAAATACCAAGCTTTTTTAGAGTTCGTTGTCAAAAAGAGAAACAGCTCACATGAACATAAAACTTATTTCCATTATGGATTTAGGATTTCTTTCGACTGAAAAATAAATTTGGTTGAAATTATTTGAAAATAAGATGAACATTTTTTTTCTCTTCAACACCCAATGAAATTTTCTAATAAATGAAAGAACAGTCAGGGGAAAAAAAAAGTCTTCCTTAGTAGTCAAAGCGAGACAAGGATCAAGAATCTTTGGGAGAATATAAATAAACATTTAAAACAAATTCATCTCATTTGTCGGTAATTTCGACTATTTTGATTAGAAAACACAGAACAGTTCGAAATTTATTTAACAAAAATTATTTTTTATTTCTTTTAAATTATTGAAAAAATTTCTGAACTTGATTCAGATTTAGTATATCTATTAAACTAAATAACATGTTTTCTCTTTCGTTTCATTATAAAAAGAATTAAATAAATAAATAAATAAATTACAGATATTTTTTTCCTTAAAAATTCTAAAACATCGTCCAAAAAAGCTGGAAATTCTACATTTTTAATATCTACATAAAATGTAATAACATTATTAAGCGTTCTAATTTGAAGTTTGATTTAATTATTTTTCGGTACCCATGTACTTTGTATCTCTGTTTTATGTTTTTTTTATTTATTATTTTACTTTTATTATAAATTCTATTATTTTTTAATTATTAAATAGGTAGCTACGTAGCTACCTTATAAATATTTTATGGGTAGATATCTAAGCTTTTGATAATTTCTGACTTATTAGGTTTGGCAACATTGTTGCCAAGACCTATTACAATCACTTTCTTTATTCTTCGTCATTTCCATCATCGTCTTTTCTAGGTTTGTTTTCTTCATATTCATCATTTTCGTCTTTTCTAGGTTTGTTTTTTGGTAAGACGTCAATATATTTTTTTTATTAGTTTGTTTTTTCAGGTTTTGTTTTGTGTGTACAAATCTATATAGTATTGGGAATAGGAATTTCGTTAATAAATACCTACATGAATTTTATTTATGATTGATTAAATTTCGATACATTTTTGGTTTTTCTTGTTTTTCAATTCATCATTTCGAATTTATTTTTGAATATCTTTTTGAATTTATTATTAGGTTTTTTTTTATTATTTATATTTTTGAACTTGTTTTGAGTTTTGACACTTTTTCTCTGACTTTTTGATGTCTGGGCTTTTTCCTCGTTTTTTTTAATTACAGCATTTTTTTTTAAATACAGCATTACCTGGGTGTAAAAAATAAAAATTTTCATTTTTCTGAAAGATCGAGTTGTATTGCAGATTGGTTGTATGTATGATTATGATGTGATATTTGTTGAATTTCTTTTTATTTTTATTTATCAAATTCGTTTTACTTTTTATCCTAAATTTTTTTTGCACTAATGTGTTGCATATCATCACATTCATGAATACGTAAGGTATTTTTGCTCTTTTTCACAGATATCTAGATTTTTTTCCATCGAATATTACATTATTTTTGAGTTATGACACTTTTTCTCTGACTTTTTGATGTCTGGGCTTTTTCCTCGTTTTATTTTGCTTTGTTGATTTTTTTTTTCTTTCTCTTATCATTTTATCTTTTCCTTTGCCATTTGCCAAACCTCTTGCAACTTTTTCAAGTTGCTTGTTTCTCTCCTTAAATCCGTATTCCTCATAGGCCTGATTTACAATTTACTTTTGCTTTTCCTTTGAAATCGGTCATACGTAGCAATTTTATTTTCGAGTATTTTTTCTTCTCGCTTGTTGGTTCTTGGTTGGAGCAAAAGCAAAAGTATATTGGTACATTGCAAACCAGGCTATATCTGTGTTATGACCACTGACTACAAATTGAAAAAAAGTTAACAAATTAAAAAAAATATATTAATTAATTTTTATGAATACCTTACTTACATTGATATGATCCATTATGAGGAGCTCGAAGAATTTGAGCAGAAAATTCAAAATAATCCCAAAACAACAAATTTTTTCTTGGTTTCTTGTAATACTAAACGATTTTGTTTTTTAATGGCACTTCATATTATACAGTATTTTGATAATTTTTACAGCACTTTTGGGAAACAATATTCAATATGAAAATGAATTTTGCTAGGTACTCTTTACTCATTTACACTCAAATTATTTACTGATTGTGACGGTAGGCTGTTATCCTGTATGCTTTGGTGCAAGGACTTTGGTCTTTGTCACCGAGTGATCAAATAAAACGTAGAAGTTGAAGTTGTAGAACTCGACTCTCCACTAGTATGTTTCTCAACTGCTGTGCTGTACACTGTGAAAGAGGGAGAAATGAGAACTGGGGAAGTGAAAACTTTTGCAGTGATATGACATGAACCTCTCTTCCCATTCACGCGTGTTGACGCGTGGCTTGCCAAGGTTATCTTCGTACTTACCGTCAGTGTTGCAAATTAGAAAATTTTGATAATCATCAAACTAAAAATAAATCTACTACATGCTTGCAAGGTCTATTTATACTCTTCTACTTCTACAGGTTAGCTCGATCCGAACGCAACCCTCCACACATGGCGTCAACGCAGTATAAATTTTCTATTGCCTCATTTAAAATACATCGGCGTTATTTTGAAATTAATTTTTTTATAAGAATAAGAGGAGATAGAAAAAAATTTTTAGTTAGGATCCCCCTTAATTTTTCACGCAGAATTTGAATTTTTGGTCATTTTATAATTTCGAGTCAAGGGGGAGGCGTGAGAGGGGGATTCGAATTTTTACTTCCTCATGAAATCCAAATTTACGTCAGTTTGATAATTTCGATGAATTCTCACACGCGAAGTAAAACTCAAGGAGAGTTTTTCTTTCGATTGTTTCATCCTCTGTCATCATACTGAACGTTACACAGAATATAAATGTGGCGATAGTAGAAACTTGTAGAGCTGAAAAACGGTAAAATTCAATTTGTCAATGATCTATCTCTCCCTAGGTATATAGATATTTTTTAACGATTATAACCGACATCGTAGACAATTTGGAGTATTACAAATTTCAGTGTATCAGATCGAAATAAATTTACTTACCGAGCTCTCAAATTTATTTAAAAAATAATTATGAGTATTGAAAACTTACACAGTACCCTCAGTTTCTTATAGACTAGAGAAATGATAACCATTTCCCACCAAAAGCCCCATCACTAGTCTTTGAACGAAGATTCCGCTAAGTGGTCAGGCGATGACGTCACGTGTAAATGCTCTAAACAAGTTAGTACAAGTCTCAAGTCACATGAAAAGTAGTTTAATAATGTTGAGTATCTTTCAAAAAATTTTTTGGTTTGATATTTTTCAAGAAAAATTTACTTCTTGAGAAATTTTCATTATTGGAGAAAAATTTTTCATTTCAATTACTTTTTTTGTTTGTATGTAGGAGTATTTCGAAGGGTGAAATCAAAATTTTTGCTGGTGTCATGTGACCACCTTGGAAAAAGGAGGAATTTTTTTGTAGTTGTCTTTTTTTTCAGTTTCAATTTCAGTATTCTAAAGCTTTTTTCATTGCTCTGCTCTATTTTTTCTTCTTACAAAGAAAATTTTTCTCCAGACCCTTGAAAAACGAAGTCTAGCTGGAAAGTATATCGTCTCTGAGAAACAATTATCATTCGTGTAGGTAAACCTATTATCTACACCTTTGTATCTCTGCTTAATTCAAAACTATACTTCACGATTCCTTTCGACTCGTTTTTATCTGCCTCACTGCTTGAGATGCACACTTTTATGAGTGAAAATACGCATTTGTTTCTTTCTTATCGTTTATTAGTTCAAGTTTGTAGGGTATATTCTAGTGTATAAGAAGTGAAAATACCATGAATAAATTGCTTAAAATGTATCTAATTATGCTCATTCGGCCTGTAATGATGATTGTACCTAGGAGTATGATTCTTTTTGTAAGTTAAAATGCATTGTACGTAATTCATAATGTGTAATTTCTTCCCAACACTGAGAAATTTTTGTTTCCATTTTCAGGCACTACGTTTATTCTTGATAATGAAGATGGCCACTATGAATTCCATTCTTCAGGTGGCTTCTTTGCTTGGCTTGGCGCAGTTTCTTCGATTTCTTCGTTTCATCAAAATTGGTGAGTTGAAAGATCATTTTAATAAATTTAAAAAACAGCCTTTCGAGTGAGACGGTTGAAGTTAGTACTTTGTGTGAAATAGAAAAAGATAAACTCAAGATGAGCTTTTACATTATTGTCGAGTACTTAATTGGTTTTAATTCGGAAAACCGAATGCTTTGTTATCGAAAAATTGTTAGAATTTTAGGAATGTGTTGGAGAACAAGTCTGAAGGAAGGCTGTTGAATTTAGATTTTAAATAAAAATAAGATAATCCTGGTCTAAGTTGAGCTCTGATTTTTTATAAAATGATGAAATTCATAGTCTTAATTTTGAAAAACAATGAAAACGCAATTCTGAAATTTTACCCTAACTCAAGTTTTATGTGTATTATATAAAATTTTGGTTGTTTCACTCGTATCACATAAAATTTCATAGTTTTTTTGATGAAACAATATAATTTTTTAAATTCAATTTTAAAAGTACGAGTCGGTTCTTTTCTACCTACATTCAATATCATTTGCCCCAAGCCACTCTTTATTTGAAAAATTATTTGTAAACCAGTGGAAAAGATAAATAATTCCATAGAATCATCCTCTCTCCATAAAATTTGACAACCTATAATCTGTGGAAGTCAAATTAAAGCAAAATAAAAAACCTAGTTTTTTTGATCATGATACGCTTTCATTAGGTATAACAATTGCCTTGCAGTGAGATACTAATGAATCTGACTACGGAATACTTAGTACATTTATAAGTATTAGGTAGCTAGCCAACAAAAACAAAAAACAAAAAAAAATGGTACCAAAAACTTTATTATTATTAGTATTTACTCGTATTATAAAATAATTTTATACGAATAATTCATTTAAAAAAAAAAAGAAGGGTAAAAATATTCTTCAAATCATTAATCTAGAATAACAAAAGTTGAAGTAAATTTTCAAAAAGAAATCGGTGTAAAAAAAATATTGGCTCATGAATTGGAACGAATATTTATTCCAAATCAATAATTTTAAATTGATACAAAAAAACTGAAAAATAATCTAAAAATGTTTCTTAAAGACTTCTTTCAAGGACCCAAGCGTATTTTCAAAAGATTCTTGTTAATTAAAAATTATAATATAGTTTGTTTCAATAGGTAACAAATATTTTTAAGATAGGTAGTATATTTAATATTGCATTCATCATTCCAGTGTAGATTATAGATGGTCTGACCATATCCCCTACCCCCTCCTCACTAAAAAATTGATGGTTATGTCTATGTATTGAGGAGATTATAAATTGAATGCTTTTCATCATCATGCGAGCCTATATAATATTTCGAATTATGTATTAGAACAACCAAATTTAAAGACGAAAGTCTTCTACAAAGAGTAATCTCAAACCAAATCACAACAAACAAACCAATAAATTGAAAATAAATCTGTCACCGATGCTTAAAATATTCCTTAAAGTAATTTGAAATTCACATTTTCTCTTTATATTTATTATTCTGGAAAATTAGAAATGGTTATAGAAAATGCAACCTGTTATTTAGAAAAAAAGTAGGTACATCAGATACTCAGACTGAGCTATTAAAACGTATACAAAAGGTACCTTTATTGCTAACTAAAATATAAGAAGATAAAATTGTCTGGACAATTGTCTTATCCCGGGTAAGCAGTGAAAAAGATGAGTGATTTTTCAGATCCTATCTTACTTAGAATGTTTCTGCATAGGTACGTTTAGAATGAAAATAGAAAATGTGTGTTATACTCGTTTACAATTAATGATTATCATTTTGGACTTCACAATAGTCTCTCTTTAATAAAAATTAAATAATTAATAGGAAGATATCAATCAAAACACATATCACATTTTATGGTTACATTAACATTCCAATAACTCTTCTTTATAGGCCTACCTACTCTTTTTTTGGTAACATACGTATCACAAATCATAAAGAATGAAATCTGAAACACGTCCTTCTACTAAGTAATGTTAATGATCTTCTTCAATATTATTTTTGTAAAAGTTTATTCCTCTCACTGGAGTCTTTTTTTTCTGAATGACGAGTGAAAGTTGAGTAAACAATTCGTAATTCGTTCGTGTACTATTCGTGGAACATTTCTCTTAAAACCTCCTTTTCATATTCTCACTATACGTAATTATTATAATATTCAACAAAAATTTCAGTATTATCACAGAAAAGTTACTTCAAATTATGCTTGATGTTTTCGAGTCGTCAAGCATTAATACTTGGAGTTTGAGGAGTAGGCATTTGGTCTCTGGGTGGTGGTCGCGGTAAGTGAACCTCTATTAACAATCTGAAATATTTAAAAAAAATGTAAATTTCGAATTGAAGAAATGAATATTTTTCTATCAGCCTTTATTCAATTCATACCGGAGTACCCTCTCTTTTTTTTCTTTTTTTTTTCAAAAACCACAGTACGTTATCCTAGCACCCTTGGTAACACTTCTGGAAGGACGATTAAATATTTTCCTTGAATTGTGTGTTGGGAATGAAAATATTATACTAGAGAATTAGTCGTATTTTCAACTTTTCAGATAGTATTTTTATTCTCAAGAGACAATTTAGGGAAAGTACAATTCGTCCAAAATCGATGCGATATTTTAAAAGCTTATTGCGAAAACACTGATGCATATTTTATCAGAATTAATAATTAATTAATGTGACGATGACGCCTCAGCCGCTCCTAATTCGTGAGAGATCACAAAAAATAAATAATAAAAATAAATATTGATTTCATAGTAAAAAAAGTTGTCAATACTCACGTTACCAACAGTAATTGGAACACTAATAGGAAACCAGAGAATAGGAACACAGCTTCTGGAAATGGACCTACTGTCCAGTTATAAATGATCGTGTAGGCGAGTGTACCAAATAATGGCGTTGATGATTCTGCCGAAGCCATTAGCGAAAATACCTTACCTAAAAGCGAAACGAAACAGCATTAAAAATCGTGGCACGTATTAGCAAATTCAATTGAAATGAAATCTATGAGTATGTGTATATTATATATACGTATATGAGCTAAGTGAAAGAGACATTTATCGAGTTGCATTACCCAGTTGATCTTCGTGAATGATTCTCGACAAATAAGATCGTGCTAGGGCTCCGGTCAAGCCTAATGTACAGTTTAAGGTTCTGGAAAGATATATGTGCCACACCCGATAACCAAATACGACTGTTAAGGCAGCCAATATGCGGAAGAATGCCGTGAAAGCTAGCAAATGTAGGTCGTCAACTTTGAAAACCTGACTGAATATCCGTGGAATTATGTACGCGGCCAAAGCTGAAAAATATATAAACAAATCAGAAGTGGTTGAGCATTGAATCTCGTTTTTTAGAAATAAGTATCTCTGAATAGAATGCGATTTATGAGATTCTCATAAAGCACTCGTTCGTTGATTTTTCTCCATTATTTTGTAAAATAATTTTTCATCGGGATTGAATTTTCCTTGAAAAATAAATAAAATCGAGAGAATGTCGATTTTTTAATAGATACCGCGACCGCATGAGCCATGCTCGGAATCAAAACACAAATTTTTTTCATGTCGATGATATTTTCAGTATAGCTCTATTTTTTTGATCACGCCATAACTCAAAATCGACCAAAAAACAAAAATCAGTTTTTTTAATCCTAAGGTGGTCACAGATAGTAAAAACTGAATACGAAAACGTTACATCGTTTCAGTTAGATGTCTATTTCACTGTAATAATTGATGGAATTATGAGAAATAATTTCAATTTACCTCCAATAGTAATGCTGTACGAAATTAAAATAGTAAAATCCTTTAGGGACATTGTCAATATTCTTTGTAAGAATAAATAAATGATACCCGTCTCGCCTGTAACATGTTGAAAATTCATTAAATTAAAAGTTAGGTACTCTTATTTCCATGCAGTTTTTGAAAAACACATAATGTATTAGTTTTGAAAAAAAGCATATTTTAGGAATAAGATTACAAGTATCTCTTATCTCTTTTTTTTTTTTTTGAAAGCATAACCGAGCATAACATTAACAGAACATTAAGTATACAGCTTTACCAACAAATATAAGAATGCTTTTGCCAGGTTGGAATTAAAAAGCGTAAGCAACTCTTTTTAGAGTATTTATTTAAAGGACCGTTTTTCAAACGATGATAAGGCATTATAATTTTGTGACGAAATCTGAGAAAACCTCCATTAAAGTGAAAATTAAAATTGATTGTTCTTTTTCAATTTATTTATTTTTGTTTTTTTTGTGAAAATTCTTAGACTGTTAAATTACGAATCCACCAATCCAAGATTTACCTCTCCGACCCAAAAATTCACCGAGATATGGCCCGTGTAAGTTGAAAAATGAGAAAGTGAAATTTTAAGAAAAATGTACGAGTTGGAAATTTTTCTCTCTATTTGTCATTTACTATTTCAGTTTTTTTTTTTTCTCCTTTTTTTCATTCATTATTTTTTATTGGACAAACGCACTAATGACTGAATAAGTGCGCATAAAGATAACCCCCACAAATAAAATAATGCTTGAATTTCATTTTTTACAGTTTAGCAAACAGAGTACCTCTTACAGTGACCCCTTCTTAAGGGCACTAGGCAAACATTCTGACTTACATAATCATATAAAATGTTCCTCAAAGTATGAGATTTCTATAGAAATCCAAAAATTAAGAATTTTGATTTTCCAGCTTCTTTTTGTCTCTACTGAAAATTTTTGTTTTTCAGCTCAAGGTAAAGGTTTTCTCAGAGATAATTATAATGGACTGATAATAAGGAGGTGCTTCGACCATTAACGATTAGGTATATGTATACGTAGATTACAAACAATGGATTTCAAAACATTGCTTGTAGAACGTATAATAATGTAAATTTTCCAAGTTCCTCTCCAGATGAAAAAAAAAAAATTTTAAGCTTTAATCTGACATTTATCGCGATCAATCAGCTCGATATTTTTCCATATAATTTCATTGCAACTAATGAGAATTACCTCCTTGTTATCACTTAATCAAATCTACCTATCGTAAAAATACTGAATATAAAATGCCTGAGCGATTACAGCAGGTCTACCTGATATCTGAATCAGGGAAAGAGTTACAATCATCATTATTATGGAAATTTTGGCCCGATTAATCCCGGTTTGTTTGGTGTAGCAGGCATCAATGAGATCGTGAATATGGCTCCAATTGAATGGGCTTTTGTTCTCGGCATTCAAATCAGTCTGAAAAATGAAACCCATTTTTGTAAACAAGAAATAAAGAAACTTTGGTCTCCAATTTCTGCTAGCTCCTTACTCACCTCTGATGGTGTGATCGATTCGGGTAGAATGAAATAGGAATACATTAAAGAAAGATAAGCAAAACCTGAAGCTGTACCAAAAGTTGCAACGTAACCCCATCTTTGTGCGATTATTGGGCTCAACTGTACGCCTGAGAGAGTGCCAAGTAGAATAGCAGCCTGAACCAGTCCCAGTCTATTGATATAAAAATTAAATTTGAAAAAGAAAATGCAATAACTTGAGTTGAAATAGTTGCAAAACAGTTTGTCATTGCTAGTATTTGAAAACCTCACTCATGTATATAAATAACGAACTTTTTCTGATGAGACAAAAAAGGTTCACAAAACTGATTCCTATACTGACAAACGGAACAGTACTCCAACAATTCAAGTACATTGAAGGTAGATATAAAAATTTCATGTACATTGATTCATTCAGGTTCATACAAGAACTAATTTTTTAGAAATCCTTTTTATTACCATCTGAAAAAACTAGCCCCTTTTTAGAAGGGTTTTATACATGTAATGACTAACACGAATAACCTCGAATATCTACACGCAATGAAATACGTTCTATTAAGTAGATACTCAAGAAATCATTGTGAAATATACTGACTGGGTTGCTGGGAACTTTACTCCCCTTAAATCATTGCCGTATTTTTTATGGAATTATTTTCAAAGTAGAATGAATTCTACTTGCTCTCTGCTCTCTCATCCTAATTTAATTTTGAAAAATCTTTCTTATCGCATGTGTGATATTTTATAATTTGCAATACTGTTAAAAGCAATGATAAACTAATCCGTGTAAAGTAAATCCCATGTTAACACTAGAAGTACCAGGTGGTGTCATTTACGACACCACTCAAAATTTTAAGATACTCGTAGACTTCTCAGAGGACCAATATTTTGAGAACTCCTGACTTCTGTCTTACAACGCCACCTAGTCCTTTGAGGTTACTCTTGTGGTGTCATATATGACGCCACCGGGTCCTTTGAGTAATCGAGTAAAACCTGGCATTTCTAGTGTTTTAAGAATAAGATTTGCTAAGTGCGAGTAGCTGTACACATACATTGAATTGAATTCGTATACCTAGTGCTGCGTTGTTCAATCGGTGTAATGTCACAGGCGTAACAGAATGCGCACAAATACATGAATGTAGCTCCTCCAGTGAGTGCGTATGGCACGCTGAACGAGATGAAGTAAATTGGATTTAAAGTAGGCAAAGTCGTTCCCCAAGTCCAAAGTAGATAGCAGATGGAATAGCCTGTAAATGAGGAGTAGAAATATGCCGGTTGAAAAGTGTTATTATTATAAGGGTATAGCTCTTTTCACCCATTTAGGGCCTACTCTTACCAATTGTCGCCGAGATTAGCAGCGGTTTGCGGCCATACTTATCGCTCCACGGACCAAAAAAGAAGGTCAAGATGCATGGTATGGTAATTTCGATGGAGGTACGAATCATTTGAAAAGTTGAAGTGTACGTTTGAATGTCAGTCTGCGGCACAGTCGTCGAATTTACTGCGCATTCGGACGCGGGTAGATGCAAAATTGCGGTACAATATTGTGATTCGATGACATTTGTCATAATAGTGTCTGAAATGAGGAGAGAGAAATGACTGATTAAATTCTTGATAGAAAATTTTTACGAACACGCAGCCAGCCCGTTGTGATAAGCTAATGAAAAAAAATTTGAAATGTGATATCTTCATTTTTTTGAATTCTATTTTTGGTGCAGCTATTTAGCCTTCGGTACTGTTTTCATTGAGAATAAATTAAAACCGAATTCAGCTTTGAAAGGATTACAAGGTCATATATAGTCGTGAGATTGAAAATTTTCTCTGTAGCAAGACACCGCACATTCAAAATTGGGGGCGGGGGGTTGACTCGAAAAAACTCTCGCCCTGCCTGATATGTCATATGCCCTAGCACTTATGAGCGCTTAGGTACGGGCCTGTATTGCACTTGATTTCAAATCGAATTCCTTTCAATGTACAAGTGTGAAATGAATGTACTCAACTTTGATATAAAATGGAGATTTGTAAGCTGTAATATAAAGAGGTGACGCGTGATATGCCTTGAAATAGTTTGGTCTTTGGATCTATTAAAAGGGTGTCTGCCAAGCCTTGATATAATCCTGTTATGTCCTGATTTTTGGAAACTAGTTTGAATGGACTCATAAGCGGACTTTGTGCGATGACAGGGGAAGTCAACCCCCCCCCTCGAAATGAGGGACTAAAATTTTGATTTATTTATATCAAATGCTCTTGATAAATTTTTCATTTTTCTGCTTTTTAGTTCTGAACTTTTTTTTTCCTTTTCAATTTCCAGATACTGACAGATAAAAAATTTTTCTGACCCTCTCCTCTCCTCTCCCAAACATACTATACAAAGTTCGTATACGAATATTCCCGATTAAAGTTTTGACTTTTGAAAAGGATGAAAATTGATACTTTTTTTTTTATAAAAATATATTTATGTTTTCTTCCTCCTCAATCAAGATAAAGTTGAGAAACAAATTCTTATAGTCCTGATTTTTAATTTTTACTTTCTAGTTTAGTCATTCTGAATACAAACTGCACATAAGAGTTGCGGTTTTTCAATACGAGTAGGTTAATGTGGAAATTCTGAAATCTATTGCTATTAGGGAGAGTTAAACTGATTTCTAATTTTCATTGATATCGGAAGAGAACTTATCTAATTATGCCCCCTGCAATGAATTGTACTCACCATATAGACCGCTTGATAAGGACATGAGAAAAATCACAGGTTCTATGTAATATCCTTTTCCTCGAGGCTGTGTTGGCGGTGGTGTATCATCTATTAAGTAGTTGGTATCATCATCACAAACGTACGTGGATGCTTCTGAATTCTAAAAGAAAAATATAGGTTGCAATATAAGATCAGTCAAGTTTTCAACAATTCTACAAAAATTTAAAATACAAAAAGCGTTTGTTTAGTGTTGAAACAAAATATGTTTTAGCTATATACTCGTATATCATATTGACTGCCTCAGTTCTACTCTTAAATTTTGCGTCAGTGACGCATTTAGGCATTTTCTCAAACATTTAGGGAAATATTTGGCAAATATCTCACAAATATTTTTTTTTCTCTACATTCGTTGTTCTGTACAGCGCGCTGGGTAAACTAAAATTTCACCACTTGAAAGTGGTTCGAATCTCAGTAGAGGCAAAATTTGATGGAAAATTTTTTCAATTTTTTGATTTATAGGTTTTTTGGCTCTTTTTATCAAATATTTCGGTATCTTGCCTCTTTTTATCGAATTTCTTAGGTATTTTTGCTATTTTTCTCGGATTTATTGGTATTTTTGCTCTTTTTTGCAGAATTTTAGGTGTTTTGGCTCTTTTTCTCAGTTTTTTTGGGAAGGTATTTTTCTCTTTTTCTCCAATATTTCGATGTTGTGGCACTTTTCCTCGATTTTTTTGGTATTTTAACTCTTTTCCTCGGTTTTTTAGGTATTTTGGCTCTTTTTCTCAGATTTGATGTAATTTTGGCTCTTTTTCTTGGAAATATTGAATTAACTGGCCAGAAGCGGTCGACTTTTGTCATGTATTTTACAATATGAAAATATTATCACATTAAATTTAACAGTCTTTAGCCTACTGATACTGTTTTTTTCTAAATGAATTAACTTCTTTTTTTTTTGAAATATCACCGGTCCTAGTCCAAAACCAGCTAAGTTCTACAAAAAGAATTTAATAAGAAACCTCCGTGTTTTCGCCAGAAATTTGAGTTAACTTTATCAGAATAACATTTGGCCAAAAACTGCTCAAGTCAATAGAGCCAAATATGCGGATGTGTTCCATCTGTGAGTTAGTGTATCTCCTGAGGTGCCCATCTGTCAGCTCCCTTTCTGAGGCTATGATGACAAATTTTGTAGTCATCATAATTATTGTCTTAATGCTTCTAGAAACTCATCGTCTCATATTTCTGACAATTACAGCCTTCATTCTGTCCACTAGACATGTAAAAAACCTTGATTTATCGACTCAAATACTTTTTTCCTGTTTAATTGATTTTCCTCGTTGAAAATTACGAGTACTTTGTCTCTATTCATAGCTTTATTTTGCCATTTCGTCATTCCTATCCACAAAAATTGTACCTAAATGTAGATTTCCTTATTTACCTTTAGGATGGGGCTTTTAGGAGAATTACTGGCCACCATTTTTTTTATCTTCAGTCATATCTCATAAACACAAAATTATTTGTCAAGAAGTGAACGTAGTTTTGCAGGTATTTGGTCATATATCGCATGCATCACTCTCAGCAACAGTTAACTGCTGATAGCTAAGTGTAGCATTTTACTTTTCTATTCTTTCATTCTGCGAATGATTATAAATTTTATGTGATCCAAAATTAGGTCTTTATTGCTATTTGAAAGTACCCAATACAATCTCGAGACTGTTTGAAACGGATTTTAAAATTCGATAAATTAATTTTTTGTATTTTGAAAAAAGCTGTATGCCGCCACTTTTCATAAATATTGAGAAACTTCGCGTTGTTTTGAAAGAGCTGCTTTTTGTTTTGTGCAAGGAAAGATTTTTGAGATCAAATTACACGCTACGCTAGAATTTAAGAAATAATAATATAGACATCATTTTCCAACAAAATCGAAACTCTGCTGCGGGCAAAATGACGCACTTATTTTTCTTTTAGTGGGTTGGAAAATTAAAACCACTATCATAGCAGGTGAGCAGTTATAATTCCTAAAAATTGGATGGCTTCCTTTCAAGGTTAACTGCTATTATATTATACGCAGGAATGAGAGAATTTGCTGGTGTATACAGACGAAGAAATGCGGACATGATCTTTGTTCCACTCGTTTACAGTGATTAGATAAAACTAAGAGTATGCATACGTCATACTGGGAAAAAAATAAAGAGTATCTATATCAAATTACGCGTGAGTGTAGAAGGTTAGAAATGACTAATTATAACTGATAGCATTTATTACACGAAGACTAAATAAAATATCTAAACACCTAGAATCAAATTAGCTATCAAGTTTTTAAAGCTCAAAAATAAACAATACGAAAGAAAACTTTGAAATAACACAGAGGACTGATCTGCAAAATGTTTAAAAAAAACATTCTTATGACGGTGGTCAGTGGTCATTATCTTTTTATATCAATGTCATCCACTGTAACGCAGATGACCTGTTACCTATCAAGGGAGTAAGAGGATAGAGAGGCTCACATATAGCGAGAAAAGAATGGTAATAAGTAATAATCAGATAAAATATAAAAATTACATTGAAGAACATCCATTTAGAAAATGAAGTAGAATGAAGCCTGATTCGTTTGGTTACATTTTTCTCATCGTCAGAAAATATTTATTTGTACCCAGGGTCGTGGTTGGAGCAAAATCCTTAGGGGGGCAATTCAAATGTCTATGGAGCTGAACGGACTCCTCCCGCCCACCGTTCCGGAGGAAAAATTTTTCTTACGTGGACAAACGACTTTGCTTGCTCCCCTCAGGCTGCGGCCCCCTTTTAAAAAATCTTGTTAAGTTCAAATTTATTCAAATTACTCAGTTCTTATTTCTTATGCAAGAGCTTTCCTTCACAACGTATGAAAACATTTTCCTTCTAGTAATTTAGGTAAAAAACACTTGTATTTTCATTACTAATCTTTTTTATAAAAATTTTATTGTCGTTTTTTATGGTTTCACTAGGTGATAAATGATGAACAAAAATAACAAACAAGTAATTTTGTAAAGGTACTACGAGTAATTAGTGCAAGTTGAACATAAAAAATTTTATAAAAATGAAAAGTAATTTTATTTTTAAATTGAACTGAAGAAACAGCCTAAGTCTCTTGGAAAAAGCCATTACACAACCACAGTGAGAAGTGAATAACTATACACAAGTGTGAAATATAATGCACTGTCCTCTACCAACTGTTAAAATTATAGTTTTTATCTTTTTTTTTGCGCTCAAATGATGTTTTGAGACATCATAATACTAAATCAGCCAACGAAATGAGGAATAATGTTTTCAGGACTTAGCTGGTTTTGGACTCAGACAAACAATAAATAATATAACATGGTTTACTTTTCCATTCTACTCTAGTTGTTTATACTATTTTTCGAAACATATGATCCGAAAGTAATTCAATTTTATTGAGAAAACAAAAATTAAAATTAAAATAATTCTTCAACGTTTTGACAATGTGGACTGCAAATGCATTATCTGCACTTTGAATCTTCAGTAATCCCTTGCACCTAACAACAATTTTAAAATTATTCAAAGTATTCTTTATAATCCTCTCTGTTTATTTCATCATAAAAACTTATATTTTGGGGAAAAATTGATAGAAAATATTTAAAAACTCCAAAAAATTTAGATGGTACCTTTTTTGCTCCAGCCCGTAGATTCTACTGTTAAAATGATTTGAAAAATGATAAAAATCAGCTTATAGCTCCATGAACATAAAATCAAATTTTTTGTTTCCAAAACAGTGTTGTTATTGTCAATTATAGTGGATCATATTATTGTGAAAAAGCTGTGTTTTTATCATTTGTTGGTACTTTTTTTTGTATTATATCTTTTATCGAATAAAGTGGGTGACAGAGATAATAAATTTTTCAACAGAACTCGCAATCCAGGCGAGAGCCAAAATATTTGTTTATTTAGTCTGACTTGAACAATGGTATGGATAATATAAAATGTTAAAAATTTCATATATATTTCTCGGTTTTATTTAAAGTATGCCTGTATTAGGTTTGAAAAATTTTATGAATAATTTCATTCAAATTATCGCTCTACAATTAACGTACATGTTGATTACTGAATAGTAAAAATTGAAATAATGTAATTATTCCACCGATTTTTGGTGAAAAAGTGTTCAAAATTATTAATCTGCGACTGAACTGCAAAAGTAATGCAATGGAAAATTAAATTTATTGAACATCTATTCTGTTATCAAAACGTTACACAGTTGTATGAACTTATCTAATAATTTATCAGAAGTAATGTCAATCGAATACAAATTTTTGCGAAATTGTCATTTAATCAAAATTTTTAATTTTTGTTAAAGGTTTCTTTCTTCTATATAATAAATTCATACTCACTGACATATTCTTCTGAGTAAGTCGCAATTAACGAATATGACTAAGGGATTGCTCCTGTATGTAATATTATTATTTTTAAATAAAAATCATTGAAACGATGAGGAACTTTGAATAATATAAATTGAAATAACGAACGAAGGAAACACTCGTGAATTAACCCTTTTCTACATTTTGAAACTAAAAAACAAACTAAAGAAACAAAGAAAAATTTAGCACTTCTCAGAAATGTTGATTTTAATTTTTAACTGGGAGACTTGTGAATACACTGAACCTGAAGGCTGAAGTTGAATTAATGATGAATAAGAGGATTGTGGGTTGTGGAGGGGTCGTGTGAAGCATTGATAACGTTCTCCGGTTCGTTTGTGAAGGCCAAGTTATAGTAAATAATTCGTCGGTTGTGGTTTATATTGTTTCATGAAGAAGCCTACAAGGAATCCTGAAAAAAAAGTTGAACCAGTTGAACAAAAACCAGAATTCAGAAAAATCTTATACCTGTAGGTACTTATTTTTCTGAATCAAAATGTTCTATATTGAGAACTTCGAACTTTTTTGGCACCTTTACTTTATATTTTTTATTTATCCCTCTACTTTCTATTCAGTCAGCATAATATTCAATCGAATTTAATTGAGTCAGAGCAATAGTTTTCTAAAATATAAGTGAATTCAGTCTGACAATTTGCTGTGTGCTGAGATAGCGTTGTCTAAAATACCCATAGAGTTTTGAAAAAAAAAACAACAAATTGATCTTTGAAAGTCAGGTTCTTTGGCCCAAAACTTGATGATAAAAGCTAAAATTTTAGAAATTCGTTTCGTGGATATTTTCAGAATCGTTATTATTAGTTTTAGATTTTTTTAAATTGATATCCGAGGATCCCCCGCATTTTCGAATACGGTATTCTGGAAGATAATAAGAATCCTACAAAAATAACATTCATGTCAACGTCTTTCCTCCAAGGCTTCGGTTAATTTTGAACCTTACAAAAGAATTAATAATTTGATTTCGTCGGCAGAAAAAGTTGAAACTGAAAAAAAAACTATCGTTTTGAATTTTTTCTTACTCGAGAAATGAATAAAATAATATTATGGTCATACATATATTTGTATTCATTTTAGAAGATACTCTACTAGAATACTTTCGAGAAAAAAAAATTTATTCTTCAATCATAAATTATGAAAAGTCGATAGTTTACCAAATTGAGATAAGTATCTCACGATTTAATTTGACTACAAACATGTTTTAAACCGGAGAAAATTTATTACGTACAGTCTATGATCGTATAATTCCATTTTCCTAGAATTTGAAAATTTTAAAACTATATGAATATCCTTCATTCCCACCAAGTTATACGTTTATTTTGTTTTTTTTCTTCGTTTTAAACCGTTAAGGTTCAGCTTCAAAATTATTGGTCTTCGTCTTACTGTAGACAGTAGTACCGAGTATTAATCAAATTAATTGGATTTTTAGAAATTACAATCAACTAGAAAAATTATTTTAGCTCGATACATTTTGATTTTATCATTCTTAAAAGATTTTATTTTCCCTACTCAAACTCAAGTCCAAGAAATACAAAATTTGATTTTTTTTCAAGATTGAATAAAATTATTTGGTTTTACTGTCATACTCTCTTAAATCTTACAAAAGTTAGCTTTGGGTGGATAAATTTTATTTTTATTTATTTCAATGGCCATACGTAAGATTAATTCAAACATTCTTCCACGTTTCGGCTAACTTGACTGATAGTGCATCTGCATGAAGTAGAAGTGAAATTTAATATTTTTATATCTTAACCCATATTGGCCAAATGGGTTTACTGACGAATATTCTGTTTTTGGATTTCTTAAATTATTAAAAGTTGATTTCTTCTGAAATTAAATCAGACAGCAGGAAATAAACTACTATTATGCACACCCAACAAATTCCACTCATTTCTTTTGCAAAGACCAAATTTTTGGTGAAGAAAATAATTATAACAAATCAATAAAAATTCAAATAACAAAAAAAAAACATTAAGTATAATTTTCAACTTCGAAAAACAATAGGTGAGCACCGAAAAAAATATAATTTGATTTAACTGGTTTATGCGAAATGGAGAGGAATACGTACAAAATGAGAACACACGATGAAAATTCATCAAAAATTTGTTGATTTGTTCACCTGCTCATCACACTTTGTCATGGGCAACAATTGTCGATAGCATTATAACAATTAAAAATTAAATCAATTACAAAAAAAAAAATTATAACACTTAATAATATTTTGTATGTAGTATGTTGGAAAACGAGGGAATGTAACGAAACAGAAATACCTTTCGGAGATGAATAAAAACACATTAATTGAAGGGGGAAATGCAAAACGTTTGGAGGGCTGCCAAAGTCAATTTTCTGATAACATAATATTATGAACACTGAGGCCCATATGCGAAAAATTACCTCAATGAAAAAATGTTAAGAATTCATTAAAGAAAAATTCTAGGAAAAAGTAGTATGCTTTTACTCCTAAAATCAGTTAAGGAGAAAAATTCAAGGAAATATAAGATAAGGAGAAATTTGTTAAGGCAAATTTAGTGAAAGGAAACCTTGAGGTAATTTTTCGCATACGAGCCTGATATGCAAGAAGAGGGGTTCTCACCCATTTACCTAATTTTATTTCCCTTAATCCCATTATCGGTCTGCCTGATCAATTTTCACCGATTCAAAAGAGTTGAAAATACCCATGCAGGTCATTTTTGAGTAACTAATAATTGATCAGTTCTTTTCAGGTGAAATGGTAAAAATATAATCAACTTGAAAATGCCCCGAATAATTTGTTTCCACGATACTTTCATGTTTGCATTTCCCCCTTCATTTCTATTTATGTATTTCATGACAATAGCTCTTCAGTGGCAACAGTTTTTGACGACTTGAGCATTTGCATGATCATGTACGATAAACTTTCTTCACTCTCATTGACCGGCATTTTGCCACGATCATTGCGCACCTCAGTATCCGGATTAAATTTCAGTAGCAATTCTACCAGTCGAGCATTGCCGGCTATACACGCACAATGTAGCACTGTGTTACCACGTCGATCTACTAAATTAATATCGTAACCAGAATGGGGATGCTCCAGCAATAGTTTCACAGCCTGCAACTGATTCGACAGGCAGGCCATATGTAAAGGTGTTAGAAGCTGTTTGTAAGTGCGCACGTTTGCCTTAGCACCTGCATCCAACAAAAAACGAATCGCCTCGGCATTGCCACATCTACAAGCCACGTGTAAAGCTGTCACCCCATCTGCATTGCAAATATTCACGCTGAGAACGTCGATTTTACGAAAATCATCCACACATTCGTCGTCGTAATCATCTTCACTGCCCGGCAGTTGCGAATCTTTTACACAATTTTCGCACTGGCACAGAGGATGACATTTGTATGATAGCGACCTGGACTGACTGTGTTCGTGCATTGTCTCCACCCGAAGAGCAGAACCTTCGCCAACATTCGAACCCAACAGATGTCTCATCGTTTTCAGATCATTCTGGCGAATAGCGTTGAAAAGTTTCTCCACATTTTTCAGGGCTTCAGCAGTCGTCGGTTGAACACCGTACTCGTTTTTGGCCAAGGCTAGCTCGTGGACGAATCGAATGTGCGGATGTAGGTTTTTCGAATGACGACGATCGATCTCTGGATACGCTGACGAATAACACTTGAGAGACGATGGCGAAGCATTCAACAGGTTAACCACGGAGACGTATTTCTCATTCAACACATCTCTAATGGGTAAACTTTGAGACAGCTCGAACACATTACGACCGTGTTTATTCTTGATCGACACGCTGGCGTTGTAGTTGAGCAAAATTTCGGCAACCTCTTTGTAGTAATATTTCACAGCCAAATGTAGAGGAGTATCGCCGTCCTTGTTGGTTGCATTCACATTAAGTCGTACTCCAGTATGCTCCGCGAAGTACAGTAGTGCCTTCACGCAGTCCACGTGCCCATTCATGCAGGCACAGTGCAGTGGCTGGTTACCATCGTCATCGCGTGCGTCTAGTTTGGCATCCGCGTACATCAGCAGCAACACCGCATTTTGGTACCCGTGCGATGCTGCACAATGCAGTGGCGTGGAGTGCGAAAAATCCACACAATTCGGATTCGCTCCTCGATTCAGCAACCAGTCGATGAATGTTGAGCGACCATAGCAAGCGGCCACATGCAGCGGACTGCATCCACTTTCGTTGGCCGAGTTCACATTTAGAAGGGTCAGCTGATGGTCAACGCTTTGATGTAATTTTTCGCATCGATCACACGAGCACAGCGGATGACAAAATTCTAATTTCGTATCGAGGGACAACTGCGAAAAAGAGTCCGTGTTTTTCGTTTCCTCTTCCAGCTCGTTGGCTACGCCATCCATGTCACCTTCGTAGATACACTGGAAGAGGCGCAGTAACGAGGCGTTGTTTGTTTTCCAAAAGAGTTTACTTCGGCTACAAATATACGAGCACACGTTGGCCAGCTTTTCATCCGGTTTGATTAGCCTCAGATGACTTGTAGAGCCAAAGTACATCGACTTGAAAAACATGCCAGATTTGATGAAGGTGATAACAGCCTCCAAAGTGGTGGCCAAAAAACTGGATTCGCTCGCCTGATTCTGGTCGGAACGGGAGAAATTGAATTCGCGTATATACAGTAGTTGGGCCATCCACGTTGTAATGCCAGATTTGACGACCAGGAAGACGATAATGGGCAGCAGTTCGTCCACGCATAAATTGTCCGACTGTTTGCTCGAAATCAAATTAATGCATCGTTTCAAGCAATTCAGCTTACCTAAAACCGTGCTATAGCTGTGCAGGCGAGATAATTCATTACGAGCTCGAGGAATACTCTCGAGAACTGCGTTCTCTACAGTTAAATCTTGTAACTGTATGCTAGCCAAATTTCTCAAAGCTCTATTGAATTGACCAATTTCTTCGGTCATGTTGCTAATCAAACCTTTCATTACGATCGAATAAATATTGTGCAGCACGTACGATTCTACAGCAATTCGAATGTTCTCCATGAACATTTGGCTAACTTTAGCTTTAGCCTTCACTTTCTTGTCCTGCAGCACGATTTGCAAACAACGATTGTAAATATTATTTGTGAAGGCTACTTGTTGCTCGACAGTTTTTTGGAAATAATCCTTACTAGATAAAAACAAAAACTGATTGATTATTTCATCCAATTTCTTAGTTGCTAACTCATTAGAACTTTCTGTGGTCAAGAGGTCGATACACTCTTCCAAAGTTTTGACAAAATAAATTCGAGGATTCGATTGACGATTTTCATTGGAATGGTGGTTGAGTGGTCGTTCTAGACAGAAAATTTCATAACGTACCTCATTTGAGTAGAACAATTCGGTGAATAGAATAGGTACGTTATGATAATTTCTTAGTCTGACAAGTTTATCACAGATAGTTACTTCTTCATTGTTGAGTGAAATAAAATGAGTATCTGGTAGTTCGTCAGTTGGCACTAGTATGTGAGACAGAATATTCCATTCGTTGATTTCATAACTGTCTAGCGATTGTGAGCAGGGCACGCAAATGATCCAATTTTCACTGACAGCTCGCTGAAACACTTCTTCATAGCTTTTGTGTAGCGTTTTGAAAAATATGTTCTCACTGAGATTTTCATCGTATCCGCTTTCCATATCGCTAGAAATTCGGACATGAGATTATTTATTTAAAAATGTGCATAAATTACAGACGAAAGAGGTATATCAGACCGCCAGTCTATAGTTCAGATTTTTCACACAAAAATTTAATGTAAGTTAAATAAGATAAGTTCTCTGGAACTCAGTTTCGATTTCTATTGTTGTTTCGAATTTTATCAATAATCAGGAAATTGATCAAACCTTAAAAGTTCTATTGTCGTACTTTTTCTACAAATACATAGGACGAACTTATCTGTTTGTATTCTGATGAATAAAAGGCAGAAGTACAGTTACATGGAGGGTACTCTATGTAACTGTAGGAAACTAGTAGAGAAAAAGAATCCTCAATTTGTTCCGTTTTTATGTCGGGACTAGCGTGGCCCAAGGAGGCTACGCCCCCTTTGCGCTCAGATTTTGCTCAAATTTCCCTCAAATTACGCTCAACTTTCACTTCGTCCGCTCAATTCCGCTCAAAGTTTGCTCAAATCCGCTCAAATTGTGCTCCAATTCCGCTCAGTCTGCTCAAATTTCGCTTTATCATGAAATAAATGAATTAAAATTGTTCCGTCGTAAAATGTTGTGTAGAATAGAATTCACAGTTTTCGCAAATATTTTCATCATTCGTAGTGAAATTAAATTTCTAATTAAGAAAAATTTATCCATCATTATGATTATTATTTCTGAGATTTTCCTCTTTCTAATGAGACCAAATAATCTCATTCACTTGAAAACTGACTGAGATATGACGATTTGAGTTTTTTAATCAAAGAATTTTACTTTTTAAAAAGTCTAGTATAAAGTTGGAATTACTATTTTCAACAAAAAAATTCCCCCGGATTGCTGAATAATTGATTTTAATGTCGTGTAATCGTAATTTTAATTATTCTAACCACTGGCGGAAATAGACCCGGGATTTTGGGGGGGCTGTAGCCCCGATGAAGATTAGTCGTTTGTACGTATGTCTGTTTGTAAAAAATTTTCACACGGTCCTACCTCCCCTCTCCCCGAATAAATCTAAAAAAATCGTAAATAAAATTTTTTTCAAAAATTTTTGGGGGGGCTAATTTTAATTTTAGGGGGGCTTAGCCCCCCCAAGCCCCCCTATTTCCGCCAGTGTTCTAACAAAACTGTAGATTCACACCTGGCATCAATGCCGACCAATTATTGTGAAAAAGGGAAACTGAAAACTCGTATGGAACAATTCGAAACGAATTTCCTGTTTTCTCGTAATGCTTTTTGCCTAATCAAACGTATGTATATGCGGCGAATACTGACTTAATTGTATCTTACCAAATATTATATTAATACAAGATCTTATTATATAGGAAACAAAGATGTTACTAATTTGTACATTTTTAGTAAAAAGCCAAAAATTAAAACCCAGACGAACTTTGGTTCTTCAGAAATTTTGGTAAACTACTGTCATATGAAAATTTTATTAGTTCTATAAAATGATGTACGTATCTATCTATTTATGAAATAAATAGAATTTTGAAACGAACTCTATAATAATGTGGATTACTATCGGATTATGAATATTTCTTACAGCTTTGAGTGAGCCAAGTAAACCCTATAATAATTTCATTAAAATTCAAAACATTTGCTCAATCTAGCTCGAATTTCACTCAATTTTTCTCAATCCCTCTAAAATTCCGCTCAAATTTCGCGTAATCATGAAATTAATGAATGAAAATTGCTCCGTTCTGTAGTGTAAGTAATCATGAAATGAAAAATACGAGTAATAGGTATGTTTACGAATTTCGAGAATGGGACAGACATCGGGACATTGTATTTTATTATATAGATCCCACTTTGTACACAAAAAAGACAATAAGACTATCAGTCTGGTATAGCTCTTTAGTCAATGGTATAAATTTGAATTGGACAAGAGTATTTTGTAATATTATGCAACATTACCTCATTTGACATTGATGTTTAATATTCAGATAGTTCGACAAACTCAACTACTTGGTCACTGACGAATTCGTAAGTGTAACAGCATTATTCATGCATTTGATCAACTGGAAAATTAATTTAAAATGCATTTCTTAAGATATTTCACTGAAAAATTCTCAATTCTAATTTCTGATCTCTTAATAAGAAAATTCGTAGTAATAATAAAAAAATCCTGGTAATTAGAAAATCGTAGGAAAAACATCAATGAGTGATATGTGTTATCAAAAGTTTGAAGAAAAACCCATAGATGTATATTAAATAGTACTAGACTATGCACCTGTCCTAAAATGAGAAAAGATAAAAACCTGATTAATTCCTCAATTGCTATTGGTTAATTGTTCAAATAACGGTTGTTCATTCGAGTCATCGAGTGTGATTTCGAGGATTCAATCACGTTTTTATCCTTTGCAATCAGTGTGTTTTTTTTAATTTTATTATTATTTTATCAAAGTATCAACACTATCAACGTTTTATCCATCTGGTTTGAATATGGAATTGGAATGGATTGGTTTGGTCACACTCACAGGCCCCAATTTGGTTTGCATTGAAGTTCGAGTTTGGATAATGTTGGATTTTGAATTTTTCATTTTTTCTTGCTTGTTAGCAACTTTAAAACAAATTAACCAATATCGCAGTCTGGTTCTTTCGTTGTCTTGTTAAAAGCACGCGTGTAATTTTAGAACAAAGTTCAACTTTCATGATCATTAGCTAGATTATCATATTTTTTTAAATTAATGAGTAATGACATCATCAGTAACTATAAATCTAAAATCGACCATTGAATTTGTAGAATTCAAATGAAGTCCTTATAAGCAATGTTTTCTTCGAAATTCAGCTGTATTAGCTGTACATTATTATAAGAGTCAATTGAAAGTGCCATGATAAATGGTACGTTCCTTTTTCTTTAAAACCAAACCATCTTTTATTTTGTGTAGGTACTGATATAATAATACTGTACAAAATTATTTCTTCGTTTGAGAACTAATGTTAATGTGTTTCTTGTTCACAGTTTATGCAGTTTACATGATGGGACTGAAAATGTGGGTAAGAAGAGCCTTCATGCGCCGGATAACAGTCGGCAAACAGTCAGTGAAGCGAATTGTCGACAATTCAATGGAGCAAGCATTTCACGGAGGAATGTTTTCTCTAATTATGACATCTCTGGTCTGGATTTCCATCTTCCTTTATGTCGCCTTTTACTACGCTTACGTTCCAGCTCCGTCGTACGTTCGACCCATCCACCTGCAGATCAAGTTTGTTGCTTTTTACTCATAAAAAAAAAACTATGAGGCTTCCTCTCATAGAAATTCTTTTGAATTTTCAATCTAATGTTCCATTTTGCTATCATAGGCCATGCGAAGAGTCGAAAAATGAGTGTGTCTTTCCATCAGCTTACGTCAGACTTACCAGAAGACATCAGCTGTTGATGATGGGTCAGCAGTATAAATTTTTCGTACAGTTGGAAATGCCGGAGTCACCTGTGAACAAAGATCTGGGTAACTGAACTCTATTATTGTCATGAATGAATGAAAGTTTAAAATAATTTGTGATTGTAGATGATATAATTATGTTATTACGTTTATCCAGCCGAAGCATTAGTTAGATTTTTTCAGTTTTACTTTATTTTCATTCGAATTATCTAAAGTACCTGCAACAGACAATTAGATTTCTATTCAAGTTTGCTCCTGATGTATTTTTAATAGGTACTTGTGATTAGATTGATTTATGCTTTAATGTTACTTAATTTCAGAATAATTATTCTGAGTTTTTTTATACGCGTTCTCAGGTCCTAAGATACCCATCTAATAATTTGAAACTTGAAATTGGAATTTTTTCGAATGACGTTATCAAAGAATTTTCTTAATTATTCGTACTCTCTAACTTCGGAACCAATCTGTTCGATGAAAAATAGAGAACTTTGTCTTTCTTTATTTAATTTGAATTATTATTAAATGTTCGCAGGTATGTTCATGGTTTGCGTTCAGCTGAAAGACAAACATGGAGTTCTATCGTCCCAGTCCTGCCGATCGAATATGCTTCATTACCGCAGCGATCTTCTGCACAAATTAAAACTATTATTATTTTCTCCTCTGTACATTTTCGGCAGTAGAGAAGAGAAACAGTCTTTGATTTTCGAATTATATTCAGATTTTGTTGAAGATCAAGTGCGTATCCAAAGAAAACTTTCCGCTCAGAATCTTACACCATGACCCTCTTCGATAATATTGTGAACTTATTCGCAGAAACATCCCGTTACCGATATCTACGTGGAAGTACAGGCTCGTAATATTGAAATCTACTCGGCAAGCTTGCAGATCAATGCTCACCTAGTGGGACTGCGGTATTTAATGTACCATTGGCCGATAACTTCAGCAATCACTGGAATTTCTTTTAATTTATGCGTCATTTTCTTCACACTATCGCTCTCATTTTATAATAACTTTTTTGTTGACTCAGGTGAGACTAGGTACATATAAGATGACAAAGTTAAAACTACCTGGTATTTGTACAGTTCTAATTTTTTTCTTCTTTTCACATCTCGTTGCAGTTCCTGTTCAAATAATGAAAGAACATATTCGTAGATTAGAAACGAAAACCGATCAGTTCCTGAGGGAACATTCCATCATTACGGGTGAGTAACCGATTTTAGAATAAATATTGCATGAGTATTTTGAATTAATGAAAATTAATTTTATTGATGAATTCTGACAATGCTTGATGAAAATTTCAAGTAAGTAGTCCATTTATTTTATTGATTTTTTGCAGGCGCAAGTTCTTCAGCAAGTCCCGAGAAAGTGGCTAAAATTCCCGATGTGCAAGAAACATCGGAAACGGTTGGAAAGACTGAAGACGTAATCGTTAAAGCCGAACCAAATTCTGATCCGTCAGAAGACGACGAGAAGGTAAAATGGATTTGCTTGATTTTTTATGATCGGGTTTACTATAGAATTGATAAAATTACGCATAATTTATGGTGTTCTTCAAACTTGCATGTACTGAATTGATTTTGGAATCTTGGACTTGAACTAAATGTTCAATCCGATTTCGTTTCGAACTTGGTTTCAATCATTTCATTCATCTTCTGGATTAGTTTTTTAATTCGAGTATCAAGATAGAACGAAGGAAAAATAAGAATTTTTCGTGTTACATTTTATTATAAATTTCAATGTGTGACGTTTTGATCCTTTTCGTTCTGACTTGAGTACTTACTGGAAAATAATTATTTTTTTCTGGTTATTCGAATTTCGAATTATTCTTCTGCTTTTTTCTATTTTTCTGAAGCAGTAAGGATGTTGAAAGTTCTACTTTGAAAAAAATAATTGAATTTTCTTTTGGAGAATATAAATTAAGCATTATTATGTTGATGAGTGCTCGTTATAAATTAGAGTTGGTCCCTGCTTAAGTTCGGATTTTGCGTAATTCGCATTGAACATCCTTGTCCATATACTTTGCGAACCAACTACATATTTTTTATTATTGAAGTTTGAATTTCTTATAATTAGTACCTGTACTTCAGGGATATACTCGCGTAGTAGCAACCGTAGTGTGGTGAAATTCTGCATGATGTAGTCAGTTAGTTATCTGTTTGGTCTTCTTTGGTCATTATTTGGTCTCTGAATTTAGGTAGTTATTTACTCGTAGTATGTAGATCTATTGTCAAGTGTTCATTTAGAAAAAATTATATGATTAGTCAAATAGCGTAACTGTGTTATAATTGCTGATTTTTCAACGTATTTCTTCGGTTTTCTTTTTCAATAAGATTGGGTGAACAAAGTTGATTACTTATTTGTAATTTTGTTGATTATGAGAAAGATAGTAGTGAAGAGGTAAAAATAAAAATAATCTAAAGTGTATTTTTTCAGGCTTAGTTTATTTTATTTAATTAGTGATTTTTTAGTTAATAATAATGGAGCATTGTAGCTGAAAATTGGAATAATTCTTCTACTCCTGCCAAAATACCATCCAAATATCATCATAATTTATTATGAATTAGTATAATATTTCATCCAAAAAGCCCAAATTTTTAACTTTTAAATTTTATTTCAGTTTTACATCTGTAAATAAATCTACGGTTCAGCTATGAAGCAGTTTGTTGGGGCAATTTAATCGATCGGGCTCAGTCCTGGCCACGTCATTTAGTGCACAAGTTATCTTAATCAATTTTTTATGTTAAGTTATCGGAAACCAAATTTTTCCTCCTTTCCAAAGAGAACTTTTCTAAAGTACCTTCTGAATAAAAAAAAAAAATGGTATTATCTTGGTATCTCTTTCTTTACCCGACAAAATAAGGTATTATTCCTTATGTACCCTGAGTCTGACTCAATTATTCCAGTGTTTCCATGAAACAAAAATAATACAGTGTTCATTCTTCTTTCTTTCTATCTAAGAAAGTTTTCTTGGGTTTGGGATGTGTTTCAACTTTTCTAATATGTTCCTTCCTTCTCGACATTTTACTTCCTTACGGATATGTTTAATTTTCTTATTTTCAATGCGTTTTTTAAGTATATTTTTCTATACTTTGGTATTTTTACGACTACTTTGTTGACTTTTATTGTTGTTGTTGCTCTCTCGTCATAGACGTTACCGAAAATAAATGTGATTATTTGTATGGGTACCGTAGCTGTAGTTACAAATATTTATAGTTGATAATCGAATCTTATTATTATTATTATCTTAATTATGGTTTCTCGTATTTTTTTGACTAGTGCTTGTAAAAACATCGGTTATTTAAAGAAAAAAAAGAAGTTAAAATCATTTCATTGTGAACTGGACCTAGATGGACGATGCCCGTTTGAAGAAAATAGGTGAGTTATTTTTGAGTTGAGACTATTTTATGAAATTTATGTAAACGCTTTAGAAGAATCAATTTACTTTTTCCTTTCTTCAATTCTGAAAAACGAAGTTTATAGAAAGGGTCACACTATAATATGAATCACAAAATCAGTGTAAGTGGTATGAGTGCTTACGCTAAAATCCTGAAAATGTTCGTTGTATTACTGACGGTGAGCTTAAGTTATACTCATAGATAATTTATTCGAAGAACAACTTTCTTATGTTCACATCAGGCGTCTTATGACCTTTTAGCCAAGATTTCACAATGTTTGGACCTTAATTTTTAATTCTTCGTGAAAGTTTAACGCAGAAAAAGTTTGGTTTATTGATTTCAACTGAAAATGTCAAAGCTTATGCTAAAAGTGTCAAAAAAGTGTGTATGACATAACGCTGTGAACTGGTTGGTATATTTCACAGCCTATCTGAGATTATATGACTATCTTGTCCTGAATTGATTGATAGTAAAACTAAATTTGTTGAAACTTGATTTTCTTCATGTTTGAACTCGGTGCAGAGTTTTTGATCTAAATTTATTGAAAATATTCTATAAAAACTTCGCAAGATACCGATTGCTACTTGTGAGAATGCGTTTGTGACTATGGACATTTGTATAAACGGGTGTATAATTTGAATAGCAGTCGAGTCCAAAAAATATCATTTTTTTTTCACTTCTTAATGAGACTCGCTGATTTGTTTTGTTAACAATATTTTTTTTTCTTCATTTTATTCGATCAACTCTTTCTCTGTTTAAATCATTTGCCCTTCTTTCTGCCTCCACCACCTTGGGAGTACAACAAAATGAATGGAGTACGAACGTGTTAGATTGCATTTCGTGCACAAAATTTTGTGACAATTCTCGATGAACACGTAACATTGGGTCCCATGGTGTAAAATTAAACTCGGTGCTGGCTGCGTTGACGAATGGATTCGCATTAATATTCCGCGTACAATATACGATTCGCGCCGTCATTTGAAGCCTTTTTTTTTTTTTTTACACCCCTTGCTCTGGCTTGTTTTTTCACTGGTACCTATCTAATATTTTTCACGAAATTCGCGCAATTTATATCGTATGTCATTTAAGCTTTTGGAAAAAAATAACGCAGAATGGTGGCAAAGTGAAAAAAATTGGCGAATAGCTCAGTTGTGCGCAGATATATATCCATTAGTATAGGATTATAACTGATGGTCACCACATTTTATCAGTCGGAAAATAACGAAACATTTATTTAACTTGACGCCTATTTTTCATAACTCGCTAGTGTTAAGATAGCCCCATTAGTCATGGGCGATTCTGATGAGCTGGCTGACGCCATTTTATTTATCACTGCTTTTTGCGTGTTTTCTGTGTTTGAGAGCTATTCGGTAGAATTACGAAAAAGGGTTCTTTGAGACCCTGACCACATGTTCTAAAATTTTGAAAATCAAAAAAAAAAAGAAAAAAAGAATCGTCAACTACTCAAAAAAAGCAAAGGTAGACTGCACTCTCAAGTGCCAACTTTCTCTTGAACGTGTCAATATTTAGCCCATGTACGACTGACTAGATAGTATACCTGTTTTCCAAAGATGCTCAATTCTCACGTTCTGTTCTAATGAATAGTTGTTTGAATTTGGACATGATAATTTTTACTTGGTTTTGTGTCTAAATTCTTCTAATATCCGAGTGAACCTGCAACAGAACCAGCAAAAATTGGTCCATTATCTATAATTATAAGTACGTTCGAGAAAAGCTAGAGACTCGTTTTTCATTCGAGTTTTACGTCCGATGACCCGCTATTAATAAAGTCATTTACACTGTATTAAAATCGATGTATAAAGTATAAAACTAATCAGACATTTTCGAGACCACCGGCAAAATTACGATGTTAATAATATATTTCCGCGCATTTTTACCCGAAAAAAGTGATCGTCATTCGTGAAAAATTGCGCAAGTGTTGAAAATAATCGAATAAAAAAATAAGATATGTATTGAAAAATATCACGGTGGCCACTATACCTCCAGTCATCAAGTACTAAATATAAATGAGTCGTTTTTATTAGTTTACCCCTCCTTTTTTGGCTGCCTGTATTGAGATCGTGGGATACATACGTTATTGCGTTTTAAAAAATATGTAATACTGGTGCCTGGTGGAATTTTAGTTATTTTCTTCTGATGAAGTATAGTTCAAAATTGAACCTAATCGGGTCGCCATTCCAAAAATTTAATTTTTATATCTTGTGAAAAGTATCTCTATTCGATAAGAACGGATAGATCAAGAGAGTAACCACACTCTATTTGTAACATACCTGGCTTCTTTAGTTGCAACTGAACATGACTAATAGGTTTTTAAATTTCTTTTAATGTCGTTCATTATTTAAAAGAAAATATTTTCCTCTAATTGTTTTTCTTTAACGTACTTTCCTTTAATCCTTTTTAATGTTTTTTTTTGACGAGTCAAGATTGTTTGAGTGATGCTGAAGTCTGAGCTGATTTTAATGAAATTTAGATAATTATGATATTCTTGTATGTACTCTCTATGGTCCTCCGAAATTATTTTTCGATTTTCGAAATTTTTAAACTCTTTTTAAGGGTCCTAAAATTCAAGTATATGTATTTGTATGGTGTGTAATTATACTCCACTTGAAGCCATAACATAATAGTGTATGATAACATATTACATAAATATACAAACAAGGAAGTTATTTATGCTCATCATAGTTTGGCTGAGTATCCGCTATAACGACGCTAATTTACGAGTATGACGAATATTTTGTGCTATCTGTAACAAATGTTACAGATTCTGTAAAGTTTGTTGAAGGGACTGAAAAGTACACCTACAAAATAAATGAGGGAAAAAAATGTTTTGAAGATGAATTCTTTTGTACTGGGCGTTCCTGTTTCAAACATAATGGCCTTAAATTTGTCCCACCATAACATAATGTCCCATTTTTTCGTATTTGATGACGTCATTTTACCCAATTATTACATAGTAAACACTGATGATGACGTCATTATATCCAGATAGAACATAGGAACCGCAGATGGTGACGTCATCATACCTAGATACAACATCTTGTCCTTCCTTGATGACGTCACAGATGATGACGTCACACAGTTAAAAAGCGGTTGATGACGTCATCATACACTCTTTGAAGATGAATTGAAGAAGAATGATGACGTCATTATATCCAGATAGAACATAGGAACCACAGATGGTGACGTCATCATACCTAGATACAACATTTTGCCCTTCCTTGATGACGTCATCAAAAGATGACGTCATCAACCGCTTTTTAACTGTGTGACGTCATCATCTGTGACGTCATCAAGGAAGGGCAAAATGTTGTATCTAGGTATGATGACGTCACCATCTGCGGTTCCTATGTTAAAAAGTGGTTGATGACGTCATCATACACTCTTTGAAGGTGAATTGAAGAAGAATTTTTTCTACAATTTTTGTCCTTCCGTGATGACGTCATCATATATATTTATTACATAGTAAATACAGATGATGACGTCATTATATCCAGATAGAACATAGTAACCTCAGATGGTGACGTCATCATACCTATATATAACATTTTGTCATTCTTTGATGACGTCACAGATGATGACGTCATAGAGTTAAAACAGTTATTGAAGATGAATTGTTTTGTTTTTATAAGAAACATTTTTGGATACTTTTTATAATCTCATGTTGTAAAAGAGAATTCATCTTTCGCCTTCACGAAACTTCAGTGAAGGCTGCAGCTATTTAAGGATAATCTGCTTGGTTCAAAAAAAAAAAAAATTGAGGTTGGTATATTTTGAAAATCCCATGAAAACAAGATTTTCCTACGCTTTTATTTAAATAAAAGCTTCACCTCGAGAAAAATGTGTTCTCTATATTTAGTCCTCTGTTTTATAATTATTTTATTTCTTACGCACTCAGTCCCATTCGTTTCTAACTTCTGTTGCATTTGTATTTTGCCTACTGCGATTGCAAAATCGTTGGGGACATGTTATTTACCCTTGGGTTTACTCTCTCGTTGAATCTCTTGAGAAGTGAATTACCAATTTTTTTCTCTCCGATATTTGCTCATCATATTGCCTGGGCTTTCTATTTGATGCAAGTACACTACTTTATTATAACTTATGACACCTAATTAGACGTACTCTGCACTCATTTATCATTTGCGAACGTGACCAAAGTGTGTAAAAGTAACAAACAGAAAAGCTTCAATTTTTCTTAATTAGACCCAACCGATGTTGCCTTACGCGATTCGACTGTTTGTGGCATTCAGCGCCACAGAGCGAAATGCCGAATCCGCGTAAAAGGTATAGCTTATTTCTATTTGAACGACTAAAAAGGGAGTAAGTAACAACAATGGGTACTGAAAAATGTATCTAATAATTGATGTATTATGCAGGAGTGTGTGTGTTTAAGCCGCAGTGTTGTATTTTGGTCGACGGTATAGCAGTCGCAGAGCACTTGTTGCACGCGTGAGTTAGCGTCATCATCAATCATAGGTTTTATACAGTATATTTAAGATTTTAGCACTGCGACTGACATACGCCCTAGTTTATGGTTGAGTGTAACGTCGAGCTCGTACAAGGTCAATGTCTGAAGCAATTCAGGCTTTATTAATGGAAATTATGTTTTGAGACTTGTGGTCGCGTTCTGGAAAATACTTATCTACAAGTAGTACTGCTTAATGTTCAGTTCTTCTGCATTTATTCCTTTTAAATGTACCCAGTAATTATGATACAAACTAGTTGAAATAAAGTTTTATTTAGGCTACTTATTGTACGCTTTTGTTTGAGGACTTTTGCTTTTTTTGAGTGGTTAACCATGCACCATTTTTTTTGCCGAGTTTTGCACCGAATTTTGCTGAACTGTGATTTGTTATCCTACAACATATTTTCGATGCCCGCTTGAAGCCTTTTTAAATAACTTCGGCACGTAACAGAAAGTAGACTTCGTAATAACAATCTGGAATTTACAGGAGAAAAAAATTAGATTCTTACGACTTTGAAAACAGTGTAAACTGCAGTGGGCATGAAGATGAAAACATTTACCTAAAAACTTTTTTTAATTTACATTTTTTGATTTTTTAAATGTTTAAGCTGTTTTTGAAGGTTTTGAAAACCTTTTTTTTAGAACTTTGGAAAAAGGTACCTATAGGAAAAAGATGAAATTGAAAAATGGGCTTCCGTCGGGCATGGGAACTATATCGATGGTTCTGCGGCAAAAGGGCCAATCTGCTGTAGAAAAGAATAGGAGATTGGCCCTTTTGCCGCAGAACCATCGACATGTTCAAAGGTAACATATCCAAATTTCAGCAAATTTGATGCAAAGTTAAACGAAAAAAAAATGCACATTCTTGGGCTAAAAATTTGTGAAAATCGTTCTTTTGGCTGCCCAAACGAAAATCCGCAACACACGTGTCAATGAAATTGCCTATATTTTGCCTGTATTTAACATAATATTTCGAGCACGAACAGTTTTTTAGACGTTGATGTTGACTTCATAGCGAAATGGTGTACATCCTTTGTTCAGAATGATTTGCATCCCGGAATTTAGGGGCACCACTGACGCTTTTCGAGTGAGAAAACAGAGGTCTTGGTACGTCTTTTTTTTTTTTTGTTCATTATCCTATTGTAATTTTTATTGAAACAAAATCAGAAATTATTATGATATCGCCTCGGTGAGTTAAGGTTTTTGCTTCAAATTGTATTCACCTTTGGTCATTCTTGAAAATTCCTGCAGGAAATAATATAAAAAATGATGGGTATTGTGCCGTTGTAAATTCACAACTTGTTTTCTTTTAGAACTTATCTTTGTACGTGAATAATTAATAAGCTGGTCAGCTGCGGTTTCGGGTGCGAAAAATAATATAAATCATTTTAATTTGCCTCAACGATTGGTTTCATTTTAACTCGAGTTTAATTTCTCTCCACCCATCTGTCCCGAATACTAAATTAATTTTTCATTTAATCATTCGTTATTGCATTTCAAACTTAATACTTTTACTCATCGTTATTAATCGAAGCCATCGCCAGTAGCATTTAAAGCTAAATTCATCTCTTTCCCATTTTCTTGGCCCAAGAACTAGTTTCGCTGTATCCAATTTCGCATTTGTTTTTCTCAACTGCCTATACCAAAAATATCGTTAATTTTTAAATTATACTACCCAGTAGGTGTTTTCATCGCCTGTAGTCTCGAATTTTTTATTCGCATTTTCATCAGTCACTGCGTTTGCTGACACGAATAATGCGAACGATTGTCTCTGAAGTTGGCATTTTTCTGGATAGCTCTCTGCGGTAGTCCACTTCTGAGAGATCTAAGTGTGCGGCTCCCTTCTTTAATTATATATATTTTATGGAGCCGTGAAATTCTAAAGTATCAAAATAATTTCATATAATCCTCTTTCTGCGTCTCTGTTGTCCCCGCGAATCTGTGGCCACTGTTTCCTCAAAATAAGACGAGCTTGAAGGCTGTTCACATTTTCTGGTATAGTAAACAATTATAAAATCTGTCAATATATTCGTTGATACCTGCAGTATTCAAATTTACGAGCTCTTGAGAGATATGTTACTAGCCGGTGGCCAGAAGAATATTAACCGGTTTTGTAGTCGTGTGTGTAAATGTAATAAATTAAACGTAAATTGGCCTACGTTTGTGAAGTAAAAATAATAAGAAAGTATCAAACCTCTGGTTGCTTTGGTACCTAATAAGTTCTGGAAAACACGTTTGGTGGTAAAAAAATTGATAAGTAAACTCGATTCTTCATTCTCATCCTAAGGAGACGATTAATGCTACCTTAAAACGTCGGTATTGATTGAATAAATTTGCATTTGCAGCTAAAGAAAAACAAATGAAGAGGATTATAAATTTAGTGTGGAAATAAATTTAGTTACACCTTCGCGGAGAAACTGAGAATATGCTTTTTAATTATACGTGAAGGAATCTGGCTGGTTTTTTTTTGTTGCTCCAGTTATGCAAATAGCATTTTGTTGGTTGCAAAAGACGAGGAGAATCGTTCAAAAAGAGAGAGTGTCAGTGATGAGCATTTTTCTGTTATTGGCAAGTTTTCAGTTTGGAAGTTGCGACCAAATCCATTTCTACTTTTTAATAATCTAAATCAGTAAATTTTTAATGTTCGCGAGTGATTTTCTCAGCAAGGAAGTGGTCCAAATCCTCTTTTTTTTTTTAATGCTTCAAGTCTATTAACTGACGTATATTATGTCAATAGATTCTGAAAATGACAAAATTTGTATACTCCAAATCCTTATTGTAGCTGAACAGTGCGAGTCGATGTTTTGAAGATGAAAATATTCCAAGTTCAAATGTATCTTTTTTTTAACCCTATAACCCCTGATACATTATTTTTAATTAATTTTACTTATCAAAGCTACCACTAGACTCATATTCCGCATTGGTTCCGCCTTCCTATAGTTCTCTGTCTGAATTTTTATCGAAATATGGCAAATGTGACTGGGACCAATTATGATTCTAAGGGTGTTGAATATTACTGATTTTTTTTACATTATCATTTATTATAGTTTCCCCAATATTGAAATATTTCATCTCGGTGAAAGTAATCCAAACATGAATTTACCCAACGAAGACGAAAAAAAAGAAATATTCCAGCAACCGCAAAGTTCCCAACCTTAGCGACACGTTTCACATCAGTTGGCGACGGTGTTATACCCTGAACTGAAAGCCTTCTGGCAATGTCAAACGACCTTTTTCCATATACCCTCGCGAAATATGGAGTTAATATTTGCGATAACTTTCTCGAAACAAGAAACTCGTGTAGCTACATAATTTTCTCAAGATTTGCCTCTATAGGCGAGACAGTGACGAAAATCCAAAAGTTTGGCAAAAACAAGGTGGAACGTGCGACAGAGACGATAAACATCGCATGCATGGAGTGAAGTCGTAGGCGGCAGTCTCCCTACTTCTATAAGGCGAAAGGGGCATCAAAAACGGTGGCTGAAGTATTCGAAGTCGTCCTACGAAACGATTCAATTAATAAGTATCCCGAGACAGATGGTTGGGTGAGTGCGAAAAAAAAAAAATGGAATCGAAGACTTACTGTGTTTTGTGCTCCCAGCCCTCTACCCTGTAGCGTTTCGAAGGCAGCAGCTTTGCATTGCAAGTGTCCTCTGGCAGGACGTCTTGCTGCTGGTTGCCACAAAGAAAGAAGAAAAAAAAAGGATAGACAGGACACCGAAACGACGACGAGCAAACTTTCTGAGGGAGGTTTGTCTGCCAACAGACACTCTTCGCCTCGAAATAGGGTGTAAAAGTGAGAGACAGCCTGGTAACGATAGCAAGGCAGGGTGGCAGACGGGGGTGAAAAGAAATGGAAAATCTTGCGAAGCGAGCTTTACGTTTCCTCGGATTGAGAGAAAACTTGCACCCGCCGCGTCTCCAGCTCCCTGCAAAACTTAATGTTAATAAACGATAACAATGAGCATTAAAGAAGCCACGTACCGAAGTTAAATTTTATTAATTATAAGCGAAACCCGCACACGCCAATCCGTTTCTGCAGACGCCATCCTTTGCCCGCGCGAAAAGCCATATGGCGCGAGGCGAATTTATATTCCGTTCGCCAGGGTGAACGGAAAGGTCAGAATAAGCATCTCGAAGAGACCGCAGGAAGTGCAGGCACGAAGATACTGTAGTATACTGTGATTCCGGAAAAATGATTCCGGATGGAACGCGGAGGAGTGAAACTTTTTAAGGCACGATGGTGGAAATTACTGAAAGTTAACTGCCAAGTTGTTTCATTTCTCGTGAGTTTTAATATAAAATTCTAACCGAAGAAATTAGTCTCATATCTTCTCATTATTAGAGAGTGCACCCTGTAAAGACAGTGTGTGAGTCGCGCTAACTTTCGCACTAATCCGAAAGTATGGAACAGTTGATCTTTTATAAATATGTAGACGTTATTAAGATGCTGGTTATAATGTTAATGCTGGTAATAAGTGTTGGAAAACAGATTTTAGAAGAAAGCATCATTCAAAGATTGCTGTTCTAGCATTCGACTTTTAAAATGGCGTATAACTATATATGTGAAAGAGTTAATGGAGATGGTATTTTCTGTCTATGTTCAACTTTTTTGAAGCCCGAGTTCATATTTATATGCGACTATGGAAAAATTCACTTCATGAAAAACTTGAGATCAAAATTTGTGAAAAATTTTTAACTGCTTTTCTTTTCTTGGGTTAGCAGTTATAGCGCGTCTATAAGATTTTTGTAAAGATAATCAATTTAGGATATTTATATTATGTTATCAAAGCTTCTTATTTTTATTATGGCCTTTCTCGTTGCCACACACTGAAAAATTCATTTATTAATCCGATGGATTTTTATGCTGGTAAAGTTCTCATAGGTTTTTGAGTAGGTAAACTTTTTTATTTATTACTGGAAAAGTGTAAAGAAGGGGAGGGGGAGGAAAGGAATTAATACGACGTCGTAAATGGATTATATTGTCGAGTCCGCTGTGTACGCTTTTCAGACGTTCTATATTTTTCACGGTTTGGGTAACTATATTTATCTGAAAATCTCAATTTCGGGTTAGGGGAGGAAAAAATGTCGAATGCAGCAGTCATAAAACATGCACTCATAACCTTCAAAGCACATATTTCATATTCGAATGCACGACTTTCGGAACCGAGTAAAATATAACGTCTATATATACATGATATCGTATTTTATTTTACAATAAATGTAAAAAATTCCCGTATCATCTACTTCTATCTGACGAAAAATCATTTTACGGCTGACATCTCGAAATAGAGATGTTGGAAATCATCGACGAGGAAAGACCCATGTAAAACTAATTCGTTTTTAATATCGAATCGTTTTGGTATAACTTATGAGTTGGTAATAATTTCGTGGAATGGGCGTGAATTTTCCAATGAAAAAAATAATAATAATAGCGGTATCAGCGGCGAAGAGGTTCTTTTCTCTTTAGCTTACGCACCATCTATAGATCAGAATTATAAAAGCAACTATACAAAAATGAATACAAGGCCGAAAATTGAGGAAACCCTTTCAGATTGCTTTCCCCTGAAAAATGTGGGTGTAAATCTGTGATCGTGGACGTAAAAACACATGTCTTTACAGTAGAAAAACAATTGATCAACCCAAAACTACTTGAGAAAGAAGTTCTTTTTGCTAAATTTTTATTGGTGAATTTCTTATGACTGCCCATACTACGAGTATTATAATATGAAAAAGTCACATTGGATCTTGGCTGTAATCCGAAGTTACTAGTAAATATATTTCATTATAAAAGAAATTGGTGTTATACAAATTTTTCTCGTCCTAAATTCTTCCCAATTCACCTCCCCCTAGAAAAATCCCAACTTCCCCTCTTGGCACTATATATTCGGTTTCTATAATGTATCACTGAGTAACTTTAACCTTTTCTTCCCCATTTTCTGCTATCTTTTTAGACAATAATGAAGGCATACCTTATACCAGTGAAGAAAGTAGCAATTAACTTGCTCGGTATTCTACGATAATTATTTGTTTACAAACGATCACCAACTGTTTGCGTGGTTATTTTCAGTTCTTTATTAATTTCCACTCCCCCTTTGCTTGTTTTTGTTTTTAAAGCTTTGTGTTCTTTGTCTTGTATATCTTCACCTTTTTTTTTGTTTTTTGTTTTTTCGCCTCGAACTATGTACTTATAGTTCACCTGTATCGAGTATTTTATCGAACCCCCTTCAGTAATCACGAGCACACATTTCACCGATGAATTGTAGCCGTTTGGTGTGTCTGCACTGTGCAGAGCTAACTTTTTTGTTAATTGTTTCGTTGAACTAGAAGAGCGATTACAATTTGAGATATTTACTGGTTCATGGCGAACATTCGTTATTGACCAATTCAGTCGGGTATAAATGAATGATTGTAACTATTGATTCAAAGTGTACCTACCTACTTGGCTGATTAGATGGTTAATATTTTGTGAAGAATTTCCTTATTTGACTTAAACTGAAGGTTTGGCTGTGGAAGGGTAGTGCTACATTAAAATACTGTTGAAGACATTTAGCGTTAGATAATTATTTTAATTGAAGTCGTATAAGTGATTACAATGTTCTATTTTTTTAAATTAGCTGACTAGGAGTAAAATAATTCTGATTAAAAAAAATTTTTCTCTTGGAAGGACGTTCAGAAACTTTTTAACTACGCCGTGACCCGATGGGCAAAAAATGAGAAAATGATCCGGAAAATGAGAATTTTATCCGTTGTCAGTCCGTTTTCATTTTCGATCATCGGCTCTGAAAATTTGCAGATATTTTTGTCATCTTGATTATTTTTCCAAATCCGTTTGTAAAACGGATTTCCTGATTATAATCAGTGATAATTTTTGGGCAATTTTTCTAAATCCGTTTGTAAAACGGTTTCACGGATTATAACCCGGGCCAACAAATATCATAAAACAGCCTTCACGGAAAATAATCCGGACTCATTTCCGGCAAGACTGATTACAATCCGTTCGAAATCCGTTTTAGAAGCCGGAAAACAGGAAAATTCCGGGTTATAATCCAGAAACGGATTATAACCCGGAATAAAACGGATCCGTTTTCAAAATATTTTGCCCATAGGGGAGTTTCTAATCTGCTTTCTAGCAAATGCAATTTGCTATCTAGCTTATGTAATCTGTTATTTAGCAAATGCATTCTGCTGTCAAGCAAATGCAATCTACTATCTAGCAAATATATTCTGCTATCTACGTATATAGCAAATATATTCTGCTATCTATAGCAAATGCACTCTGCTACCTAGCAAACGCAGTCGGCTGCAGAATAATGTTTTGCTGGTATTTTATATTTTTAAATCCTCACCGTTCATAATTTCACTTATTTTGTATGCTGATGAAATAAAAGTTATTTCATTTGTACCTCATATAGCCTGAAGAATTCAAGGTGTAGCCCCTCTTTAAAGTATTTTTGAAAACTTTCTTCAATATTTTATGAACTAGGTATGACTGGCAGAGTGGCTGATTTTTTCTTTTGTTTTACCCTTGTCGACCTTTAGGTGTCATTGTAATTCCGTGTATACTTGCATCCTGTAATGAATTCGGAAAAAGAGAAAAGTTAATTTCGTTCGCTTTTTACGGCGGCGAATTTGTTACTCGATTTAAAAGTTTTCTAACTCCTCACGAAACTTTTATCTTTTTCTGCTACCATTCTTCGATACATGTATAACGGTTCCTACCCCCTCTGCCCACCATTAAACTTTTCATCTTTACGTTTCGCAGATTTTCTTTCGTATTTATCCCGAATGTATGTGCGATTTAATAAGATTTTCTTTCTGAAAAAGCGTTTAACTTCTTGTAACACTTTTTTTTTTCCCTCAAGTTCTTCCCCTTTTTCACTGTAAATACCTATCTCGAGTGTAGGAAGAAAAACGAAAAAATTTCAAATATTTCGTTTGCAAAATAGTTTGGGCCAACTCTCTTTTTTCATCGCGCCAGATTATCTGATTATCAGTGGAAAATTGTATTCGCAGGGTGGGTGTAGGAACTAGAAAGTTTCACGATATGAGTAAGGCTGAAAAGATGGTTGCGGATGGATAAAGGAATGTGAGACATTGGAGAAGCTGGTACGGAAGTATTGTTATCAATTTTTTTAAAGTTATTTTATTTTCGGTATAAAGTAATAAGAGTGAATTATTGCATCTTTTTTTTCATTCCTTCCCTCCCTAACGAGAGAAGAAAGTTTGTCTAGAATCCTATCGGAAATACGTTATATATTTTTTTAATCGAAAGGGAGTCATTTTTTACCAGCTATAAAATTGATATATCGGTCTCACGAGAGTAGAGTTGGAAACCTTACTGTTATGACTGAATCACATTGATCAGCATATTGCACGTACACGTACTAGTTCTCCTCAGAACTTGTTGAGATCAGAAATGAAGTAAAAGTTTTAAAACAGCTTCTGTTCATAAAAAGAAGTTGATAATTAGAACAGGAAAACAGACAATTCAATATTTTTACTCGTAGTACGTACTTAATAAATTACAACAGAAATAGTAAAATTTATCATCTAAGATAGTGAAAAGTGCTAAGGTGTCGTGGGGTAATACCGATAGGAAAATGGGATGGTTTTTCTCATTTTAAAGCCCTTTGAAATTGGTCAGTCACTTTAACTAAATCAGCAAAGCTTCTGTTACCATTTTATGCTATGAGTAGGTATTTGTATGAACTTTATTTCCAAAATACTTGGTGAAATAATATATTTGCATTCCTAAAAATATATTAATTTGTGTTTGTGATAATATACTTACTAAATAATCTGTGATAATACGAGTGAGAATGAAAATAAGAATTCAAATTGTTACTAAAGTTAGAAATTCGTCTCTTTTTCTTCTTTTTTTTTTGTTGTAATAATTGCATCTACTAAAGACTGATAGGCCATACTCGGTGTATCACTCTTCAATTATCTCTTAAATGAAGTGCTTTCCTTCTTTCAATCTATTTTTGCTAGGTGGAGTTACAGTCAGTAAGCAACATGCTAATTTTTAATGAGAATTTTTTTTCACTTCAAAGGAAAATTGAAATCATCTTCCAGATGGTTATTATATAAATCGCGTGAAAAAGTTTTTAGTCTGCGTGTAATGCTCATAAGACCCTTCCTCCATCTCATCGCAGTCATTGTTCTAACAGCATGACAGATTATCTACTCAGGAGAACTAAATGGGTGGTTAAAATGAGTTTGAAAGAAAAGAGGTACCTATTATTGTAAGTTTCGAAGAAAAATTGCAGTTTTTCTTCTCTATAACACGACAAAAAGAAAATTTATACAGATATTTACACTCGGCTGGCTCGTAAAATCGGCACTGGGCAGCGGTTTATCTTGTGGACGTAGGTAACAAAAATGGCGAAAAAATGAGACAAAAAAGGCGTCATTAGTCGTGATATAACGTTCTCTAGGGGAACTGCAGAAAGTGCAGCGACCATTTTCTCCACAACGGCTTCTTTTTTCTTTCTTCAGATTCCCTCGCTGTCGTCATGTGCCATATTTTTTCGCAGAGAATCTCATCGCTGGCGTGCACGCTGTAAATCGTAAAGCCTTTATTGGTATTCTAAAATGACAAATACGTGAGCTTTCTAAATGAGAAAGGTATTTCCTTTACCAGTGTGGCGTGGGTCTAGTTTATTAAATATAAGAGCCAAATTGGCGACAAACAGAATTCAGTTTCAGCTTTCATCCCTTCAGGGGTATCTGGGAAGGTTGAGCTCTCGTTTTGGACCTTACTAGATTTTTCTGTCTTCTTTAGGGGAAGGGGGAAGCAAATATATTGAAAAACATTTTTTCCGTCTATTCGACAACTCTCACAACCCTTTTCTTTGCCCTTCGAAATTTTCAGCAGAGAAAATTGAAGATTAATTACCTAATTCTATATATTCTTAGTAATTGTAGTTACCATCTTAGATGATTTTACTATTGTTGTGATGGTGATTTCTATTGTAAATTTTAAATTGTCCCGGTTTTCTCATAAAAATAGCTACAATTACTACCAAAATTTTTTTCAGTGTAGCCCCAAAAAAAATATTAATTTTTATTTGAATTTTAAAAAATAAGGCCATTTTGGAATGTCGCTCCTCAGTTGAATTAAACTGGATACTTGAATACAAATTTAAATCTCAGAATGGACTTGGAAGCATATTTTTCATTCACTATAGTATTCAACCTGTTGGTATGATTCTCAGACCTCCTCCCAAAACTCGATCTCGTTGATCATACAGTAAAATTTTTCCGCTATATTTCGCTGTTTTTGGCTCTGTATTTCCCAGTTTGGAGAAACAAAATTATCCTCCTTTGAATTTAGTATCCTATACTCGTCCGTATTGTTTCACACAGTTTTCGATTTATACACGCTTTTAGTCGTACTTGTTCGATAATTTGCACCAAAAGTAAGCTTGCAACGGTGGTTATTTTGTCGAGGTTTTAGGGAGTAAATATTCTGTTTAAAAAATGGCTACCTGTATTCTTCTCCCACGAATTTATAAGGGTAAACCATTTTTTTTTTTGGAAACATGGTTCGCAAATGGAATATATGGTGAAGCAGTCGCGTCAAGAGGTGGTGGAGAGGATAAATTAATATAAGCGGATTGCGTTGTGTTCTTTTGGGATTACACGAGAAGTCGATATAGTACGGTAATAATCTTAACAAGTCCTTGCTGAGTCCTTTTCGCTGTACGTGCACCCTTGATTTTCTCATGTGTGGTGTCAGTAAAGGGGTTGCATTAGGGGAGAAGAAAACCTCGGAACGTGTGAGAAGAAGGTAAAAATAGCTCCAACGAGTGTGGGTTAATGTTAGCCATTGTCCGGTGAAAAAGTTATTTTACGTAATATCTGTATTTAACTGAATTCCGAAGTCATTATTTTTGTCTGGTTTTCGAATTTCTCGTGATCCCATTGAAATACGAGAAAGAAAAACTTTGATCAAATCACACTATAAGAACATCAGTTATTCAGGAGGTACTGTTTCCAGCTCCACTATCGTCGAGAATGTGCTCTTAGGAGAAATTGTTTCGTCTAATTTCTAAATTCTGGGAGCATAATTATGATGCGCGTACATTGGGGCTATCTTCTTGTTTCGCTTGTTTTCTGAAAGTAGCAATAAATTTTTTCTTACAAAATTTATTTTCTTCAAATTGACTAACGTCATTTTATTAAACGCACTCTTCAATTGATGAAAAAAAGTTGGAAAGATGAGGGCCAGATATTACCATGGAAATTTACTTCTCTCTCTCAAAACGAGTTCATCACACGTCGATATTTTTCATGAACTCGGGCAGTCCCTTATGAAGAATATTAACAAAATAGACGAACATACTGTCAACTGTGATGTACATATATGAAATGGTCATGTCGGAAAAATTATTTGCTTTTGATTTGATAGAGGAAAGTTTTGTGAGCACGATCTCAATTAGCTGAGAATTGACATATGACAATTTGAATTTTTCAATTTGAAAATTTTACTCTTGAGAAAATCAAGTTCAAATGTTTGGGCTATATTTTGAAAAATGAAATGTTTTCTCTGAAAAACGGCTGTAATGAATCTTCCATAATGTCACTGCTGTATTCATGATCCTAAAAATGTATTTTGGAAATTTTGACAAAATTAATAAGTTAATAATTTTTGAATTTGCAAAAGTTAATAGGGTGTTGAAAAAGGAGAAACGGTACAAAAAATAAGCCAAATTTTGTTTTTTGCCGTCAAAAATAAAGACATAGTGAGGTACCAAAATATTTCCAAAGGAATAAAAGGAAAACAAAAAAACACGGTTTCTTCATTTCTTGATCTGACGATTATTTTTTGCCTGGTTCTCAGAAAATTGATGATCTTTTCCATAAATCACGTACCGCAAATAAAAAATCCCAGTTTATTATATTGTTTCTAATATCAAAGTCTCTTACCTCTATACGTTGACAAGTATAAGCAACTTCTAATAATATGTTCGGTAAATTTACTTAATAACTTAAACTACCTAAATTATTTCTGCATCTAAATTGTCATTAAAAAAAAAAAAAGAAGCAGACAGATACAGATGTTATATTTTCAGTTCTTAGAGCGTATTTCCGTTTGATGATTTTTAGCAATTCCAGGGTAACGATGCTTTCTCAATGGTCAGTAAAACTTGAAGTTTTTATTTTTTCGATTTCCCATTTTAATAGGATTTCTTTATAAAGCTAGATCCGAACCACTTTTCTCCGGCAGTCGCGCGCCTTAATTATAGCAAATATTAGTCTGAGACGACGAAAACATAAACAAATCGAGTCAGGTAATTAGGATTTTGCGGCGAGGTTCGAAGAGTACCTGCATAAAAAATATATACATGCGTGTATGTTGGTAGAGGGGAAAAAAACGCAAATATCTTCGCTGCAGGTGAAAAAATTGAAACTCACTTGGTCACCAGTTTTTTTTTTCTACCTCCAATTCCATGTCCATTACTACGCATGTAATCATTTTTTCTACTTTTACATTCTCAGGTATGAGGTACCTACATACAACCTAGTCTAGGTATATCTTTTTTGAGCGTCTCTACTTGTTTCGTTTTGTTTGAGCTTAATCTTAGTAGTCGAGGGTTACACGAATGCCTTTGTAAATTTAACGCATCATTCGTTAGTTTTATTAAATTGCTTCTCGAGTTTTGATTTAATGGCTCGGCGGGGCCAAAAAGAAGAAGAACAATTGCACAGGCTCACATCACTCAAATAAAAAGGGTACTTTGCTAGGGTGGTACTTATTTTAAAGTTAACTTTTTACTTCCCACCTGGCAGAATGGTTATTACTGAGTCGAGGCTTACACTCACATCTCACAAAGAAACTCACAAAGAACAAATATAACCTCGAACATCTTGTCAAAATTTCAGTGTTAAAATTTTAAAACAAAAATTTTACTCATTACTAGTTTAATGTATTTTTTTTTTTTATTTCATGATTTAATACAACTTTATTCTGATATTTTGTCTCTAAAGAATTTTTGGAACTGCAGTTGACAATTTTTGGAATTCCCCCAAAAAGTTCCAGCTGCACCTTAGAATAGGCCCTGCCGCTCCCACCGCTCCAGCCCCTCACCTTTCCATCAGTTGAAAAATTCCAATTTTTCTATAATTTTCTATAAATTCAAATTTAAGGAGTAGCAAACTGAGAATTTTCAGTGCCTTTGGTACAGACGAAAGTTTTGTACTCTTGTAAAAGGTTCTTCAAACCGGATTATCGCCACCCGACTCTGTAATGGTTAAAAAACTTGTCTATTTATTATTATTACGGTCGTCGCTGCCGTAAGATAGGAAATGTAGTCTAAAACCTTTGATTTCCCATCTGTGGGTTCATCCAGAATAAGATGCACCTGCTCTGTTGGTATTCATCTTGAGTGTGTATTACCCGTAACAAGGTACAAGCACTTATGGTACCTGTCGCCCTATTTATAGCACCTAAGTATGTTTTTTTTTTTTCACTTACTTTTAACGCTTTATTTATTTTATTTTTTCTCACTCTCTGTAAACGTTTATTTTTCACATTACACCGTGACAATGCTTCAGTCATTGTTAAATCGTGTTATTTGCTTGGCAGAACAGAGAATTGAGAAAAATAATAGTTTTTCTTTTCTTGCTGGTTACATATTGTGTAGATACTCTACATAATTACAGGGAAAGAAGATCTTTTGACCGAGGTTCTTAAGCCCCCCACCCCTGCCTCATTCTTGTGATTTTTATTATGAATGAAATATAAAATATTTTTTCTGCCTCGCTTGTAACCAGAATATACGGCTTTGTTAGGACTGACAGTCGAAATGTTTATAAATTTTAATTGCAACTTTGCTAAAGTATTTTGTAAGCCTCCATTTGCTCTAGTTGAGCTTCCAAAAGCGAGCAATTGCTTCCGGATCAACTTTTTCAATTATCTCACCTCCGAAAGACTACGGATACGTCTTCGTTGGGGATTTCTTTTTTTTTTTTTCTTTTTTAGGAGGTATTTTGCCCGCAGTAGCCTCCACATACCGACTCTTTTTTGGTGGTATCGTTACAACTCGATAATAGCTGCTTCCTATTCCTACTCTATATTATGTGTGAGATAATCCGATTACCAGAAATGCTCTCAAGTTTCCGCGGCGATCGTTAGTTTTAGATTAACTCCTGTGCGGATCCAGGCTCTAATCGATGCCCTCCGTCCAAATTCGTCTTCCATGTAGAAAGTGTGCGTTTAGTTAGTACCTATATTTTTTCACTTATACGAAAAATTTCTGCTGTAACGACAGAAGCAATAAGTTGCCTGTTTTGAAATGGTTTGGCTTTACTTTTCGAGATTTCAAATTTTTGAAAATTTCAGCCTCTTTCGTGTGACTATTTACTTATACTTGTTTTCACCCTACAAAAAATATTATGGTCATCATTTTTATCCGGCTAAATGTCAATTATCCAACCAATCATGTTCATGCGAGTCGAAAGAAAATAAATTTAAAATTAAAACAGTTTGACCTTCTTTTGGATTTGAACAAGGGACTTCTAGCTTACTAGTTACTGGAGAGTAATCGGTCATATACACAGTAGTGATGGGTTGAAGTCGAAATTTTCATTATCGATAAGAAACTGCCTCACTATCGATAATATCGATAATTATTGATACTTTTTTTTAAAAGATGAATTCGTTTTTCTAGACGTTTAGTCAAAATTTTGTGTGTCTGTATGGTCCAATGTTTCATATGGTGACGTCATCATATATAAGCTTGATGACGTCGTCTGACTTTTAGTCGATTTTGTGTCCAATGTTATCGTATGATGACGTCTGTCCGGACGAAGCTTTTTTTTTTGCTCCCAAATTAAGCTCGATCACAAAATGAGCTTACAATTTGAGCTACAAAATGACCTTACAAACTGACCTTACAAACTGAGCTATAAATTTAGCTTACTAAGTAAGCTTACAAATTTAGCTACAAAATGAGCGACAAAAAAAGTTTTCAAAATGAGCTGGCTCGGTAGATTTTGCCTATCAATCGATATCGTCGTCAACATATACTTCAAGTTTGATTTGAAAATATTTTTTCTCAAGAAAGGTTGATGAACCTTTTTTATATACATACATACAATGGATGGTAAAGAGAGTTCATCTTCGCCTTCACGATTCTTCGTGAAGGCTACAGCTATTTTTGTACAATTATCATAATGTTCGTGTCATGAAAGGCCTTTTTTGTTAGAACCATGTTTGAAATTTTGAATTGTTGCGTTTTCGTCTCAATTCATCTACATTTTTCTCATTTTCTCACACATTTGATATCATGGGCTACCGAGAGGCCAATGTTTTTTCTCCCAGACATTGAATTACGTGCAATTAATAAGATTTTAAACAGTGAGAAAGACCTCAATTTACTCAAAACTCATATAGTCCTTATAGATAATTATTGACATATTCGAATATTTTAGTACCATAGGACGCATAAATCTTGAATTTTAATTTTGAATTCCGCTTATTACGAGTAAAGAACCTGTTCCATCCATATCGCCTCTTCGGTTTTTTCCGTAAGCTGTGATTGAGGATTTGGGTTCATCGGCAAGTGTGTACCGTGTACAATGGAAAATGATTTCCTTTCTTCATACGCAATATTCGTCGCTTGGTGCGTGTAAAAGAGAGAGGAAATCGGTGCGTTAATTAGGAACGAAAATAACTGATGGCAAATTTTGTGAATATATCTCTCGGGTGGCAGTTATACATATACGCTTCAATTAATTATAAAATGCCACAGCGATTGTCGCACAGAGCCAAGTGCCACAATATACTCGACGCGCTCAAAAGCTGAGGAGTGCGTGTGAAGAACACTTCTTCCATCACAAAGACGTGCATTTGGGTTTGACAAAGAAACGACAACGATGGCGAATATTGCAGGAAGTAATTAAAATTTGCAATGGTGACGAGTTTGTCACGTGTGTTGGCGGCTTGTTACGAGGAGTTACAAGTATTTGGGACGATAGCTGCAGTGGTAAAATAATCACACTACGAACGTATCAAATATGACGATATAAGTGTGGATCTCGATGTATAAGGGGCATTGGCGGAGCCAGATTTTTTTTAGGGTGGGCCAAGAAAAATCATTTGAAAATTTTAACATCCAAAAAATTGAATACTGAAGCTGATTTTTTATTCCTTTTCAATTTTTTTCTTATTTTTACTGGTTTTTAGTTCATTTCGAAAAATTTTTTGGTGGGCCAGAATTTTTTTTGGATGGGCCACGGCCCACCCGGCCTCCCATTAGCTTCGCCGCTGTATAGGGGTATAGCTTTAGCTTGACTGTAGTTCGGCGATTTTGTTCTGTAATTTCATTATCGATTCAAATAATTGAAAATCAATTTATCTGTGAGGAATTCTTGAGATTGTGCTGTGCGGTTGAAGTGAACTTTACAGTTACTTCAAAAAATCTGTGTAAATACACCGAGAATAGTTTTTATTGAAAAACAGGGACAATTCAAGATTCATTGTAGATATTCTGAGCATTTTGTAGTATATATTTTGTAATTTCTATCATCTTGGATAGTACATTTCAATCATAGATCTTATATTTTTCTATTTTATTGGTAATTTCTACTATAAATTTCGAATTGTCCCAGTTTTCTCACAAAAATAGTAAAAATTACTACCGAAATTTTTTTCAGTGTATCGTACCTACTATTACGTTAATAGTGTTTTGCAGAAAAGGGATACGAGTCGAGTTTTTATAAATTTTCAAAAGCGCAAGAAAACCGGGGGTGTGTTCAAGGGGGCTCAGCCCCCTCTGGCATCCTCGTTCGCCCCCTAGCAAAATTTGCCCCCTTCGGAAAATCTTGGTCTTCGTGTGGTATTCAGAATTTGCCCCATCAAAAAATTTCATTTGGCTAAATTACCCCCTCAAGAATCTTATTTGCCTCCCCCCCCCATCAAAACACTCTGGCTACATCGCTGAAGAAAATTTCATTTATGACATCTTCGATTTTGATACTTATAATTATTTTAGAATCTTTCAAAACTTGTGATTTATCTTGCCAGAGAATGTTAATTTTTTGCTGACTTTTTTTATGGTCTTCTTGAAAACTTTTCTCAAATTTAAACAATAGTCTGAAAGGTTTTTGGCACAACTGCGCGTATAGACCACTAACACCTTACTATATAATCCGGCATGCTATGCAGATTGAATGCCTCTTGTAGAGAAAGAAAACTTCCATACTTGTTCCCCCTGGTCTCATGGCTTATCACCAAGGAGATCAATTAAACTAAAAACCCTTGTATGAAGATAGATGATTGAAAAGGCATTATGTTCCGATAAGAGGACAAAAACAAATGGTAAGTAAAGCCAGTAAAGTGATCTGTAAAGTCAGTAAAGCAATCTGTGAAGCCAGTGAAGCGATCTGTAAAATCAATTCACTTATAGGATTAACGGCTGAGCTTCTGTGCACAATTATAAAATCATTCCTTAGCAGTTAACTTACATGATTCTATATTTTTACAAATAGTAATCAATAAATTTTAAGGTGAAATAGAATGAAATGTATTTAAATGGAAAAACTTGGCTGGAAAATAAAATGTAGACTAATTAAAACTAATCCTCTTTTGATTCATACGTATAATTCCAGTAAATGGACAAATGTATATATAGATGCTTACAATTTGTGAAATATGTACTTAAATTTTCAGACTGCTCTGTCGTCTATAATGAAGGTTCTGCAATATCAGACTGAAAAACTGATTCGGGCGGTATAATCTCATAATGACTTTTTTGTTTAGGTAAGCCCCTTTCACACGCAGGCATTCAATATTGTATTCCCTAAAAGAAAACACGAATAATACAACGGTCGGGTCTCCTATAAATGATGAAAAGACGCGTGCCATGTTCACCATCCACCTTAATTAACCATTTCGCCGGAAACAAAATTGTTCGATGCGCGCCAAATAACGAATTCGTGTACCAATAAATTTGAAATAAAATCCGAAAATATATACACGGTGGTGCGGATACGGACCCATAACAACCCATAAATAATCACCCAAAGTGAAAGAGAAAGACGCATAAAAAAAGATCGCAACCATTTCAAAGAGTTCAATTCGAATTCATTTATATACTCGTATAGTTACCGTAGAATATAAATATCGGGAGAAAAAAAGGAACTAGTTTTATGTTTTGTTTGGGTTACAGGTGGAGGAAAAAGTGCTTTGTCTTTTCCAGTGCCCAGTATCTTTTGCATTGCCTGCGTATATCAATAACTTAATGACGATAGCATCTAAATCGATATCGATGCTAACACCAGAATTTCTATATTGCTTTAGTAGGTAGGTACCGAGAATGCATGAGAATTTGTACTATTTGGAAGAAAAAAAAAACTGGTACAACAAAGAAGAAAAATCTAAACCGGAAAAAAAGGAGAAAATGAACCGAAGTTCTCTCAGTCTCAACGATGGTAAAATTATTTCTTCATCGTTTGGTCTAGCTCCTGGTTCTCGAAAGCAGAGCATTGAGCACAAATGAAAAGAAGAGAAAAAAAATCCAAAGAGGAGCACTCTAGTCGCGTGGAGCCACGAGTCGTCTCTCTGGAGATTCGAAAAACAGTTGAGAACTGGTTCCACAGCCTCCAGCGTTTTCCTCTCTTTTTTTTTCATTTCCAGACTAATGTCGATAAATCTTTACCACGAAACAAAAAAATCGAGCAGTCGAGATTTTCAGGTCGCAATATTTCTTTTTGGAAGAGGAAAAAAAATCATTTTTGCCTGCAGAAGCCGAAAAAAAAAATCGATACGTAGCTCGAACAAAGAGAAAAAGAAGCAGCAGATCTAGTGATGGCCACCGTTAGTATATGGACAGCAAATGCTTCCAGCAGGATAAATCGAACCACGAAGAAAATAAATTCGGTTTATAATGAATACAAAAAATAAGATGAAATAACTTTTAAAAAAATAACAATCTAACAAATACAAAATTGAAAGAGGGAATTCACAATCTAAAAAAGAAAAAGAAAAAAAGTAAAATACTTGAGATATTCTCTTAGTATATACCGATAATTGGTGGAGCCAGGCACACTTATTTGAAAAGCGAGGCACACGCTTTCTAAGCACAAAGAGTAATTCTCAGATCACATAAAGAAACGCACGATTTCGAATTTATTCGACACAATATACTAAACATTGTTGTCTTCTTGTAATTTGATTAGGTTGGATAATAATTAGGAGGCGAGCGAGGTGCGAAGAAACAACTGTGCGAATGATCGATAGGTTATTGTGGAGTAACTCTACTCGAATGAATAGTCCAGCAAATTGTTGAGAAATGAGAATATTATTAGCTGTCACGTTCCAAAGAGCTGGGCTGGAAATATTTTTCAATAAAACTGACACTGCGCTTTGACTGTTTGAAAGACAAATCCCCCTTGATGAAAGATCCTCTCACCGATATGCGACAATTTCATCACCGTCAGTTTTCAATCACATCCTCTTTCCTCGCGGTTTTTCACTCTTTTCATCACAATTTCATATCTACTCGTACTTTTAATCGAATTTTTTTTTTTTTTTGCCAATATCGAAGCTGGTATTTCGATATTATGTCAAAAAGAGGGACAGTAATAATCCTGAAATCGGAAGCACAAATAGCACAAATTGAGCCAAATTCTCTTCTCTTATCCCCTCCCCCTCAAGTTTCCACTTGAAATGCCAAATTAAACGGCTAAGTGTAAATCGGTGAAGGACCTACCTCTGAAATCGGATGCTCACACTATAGAACGAATGAAGCATAGTTTACCATAATCAATTTTAAAAGGTGAATTCAAATTGGGAGGGGGAGTGTAGGACATCAATGAATTAATCCCGATGCTTAGCATTAACACTAGAAGTACCAGGTGGCGTCATATACGACGCCACTCAAAATTTTGAGATGATTTCTCTAAGGACCAATATTTTGAGAACCCCTGACTTGTGTCAAACGACGCCACCTGATTTTTTAAGTTATTTTTATGGTGTTGTATATGACGCCACCTGGTCCTTTGAGTAATCGAATAAAACCTGGTTTTTCTAGTGTTAATCAGTCGGCCTTGGTACCAGGTGTAAAACCGTGTTGTTTTGTTTGATTAATGTTAAGCAGCCATATTCTGTGGTTCAGTTGGATGGGTGACTGTTTTACTTTCAACAAGGAAAGGGGACTAGCATGTTTACAAACCCATCGATAGTTTTTAGGTTATGTGGGGTTATGTATAAGTACCCCCCCCCCGCCCTCTTGGTCCTTATTTTCTAGTTCGGAACTTTTTACCTCCCATCTGCAGAATGGTTCCACTTTTTAGGATAAAAACAAATCCATAAAAATTTCATTGAAGATTTTCATTATTTCATACATCGTACATCATATTCGCTTGCCTGCAAACTTCCGTCGATATCAAATTATAATTCTCGTGGAATAAAATTCGTACCTTTTATGCTATCTTCAATTATCTGCAAGTACATATGTACGAGTATATCTACATTCTAAACATTTAGGTACTCTGAACTTATGGAGAATAATGTAACAGGATATGAGTCGTAAAATTCCTCGCAACTCTAACAACTTATTATTTTGTCACGTTTGGAATCTGTCATGAATCGAATGTTCACTGAACTGTCCTTCAATGCAGAAACTTCAAATTTTAACTCATCAAGGAAGTAATATGCGATGTGTGAATAATGCAGTAGCTTCGAAGTCCATTTGCTTGTTGCTTTTCTAAAAGATAACCTGCCTTTATTCGTTGACAGGGTGTTTTAATGCGTCAGTTTGAAATTCTAAATAGAGTCGTTGCATATTAAGCTAATTTTGACAAATTGCCAGCCTAACCCCATGGTGCGTACATAATCGGGTGTACCTAATACAGTACAGTCTTGTCCATCCAATCGAGCTGCGTTTATCACGAATTTATATCCATTTCCAATGGTAGCCTGTGTCCGCTGGCGTTTTTTTTTCCTTTTTTTTCTTTTTTTTTTTTTTCCCAAGAGATCTAGAAGTTTGTAGTCTTTTATAATGGGCCTCAACATAATCACTCGTTTTGGATTATTTTTCTTTTCTCTTTCCATACATACGTTATTATTGCTATTCGCTTTGATAATATGCTCCCATCGAGTGAGCCGTGATATTTCAATTTCGAATGGCTGCCCCAACCAATTATTCAATCGACAATATTACTGTATCGTCTCTCCGGGTGTAACACACGAAATCGGATTCCATATTCTGCGTTCGGTAGACAGTTCACAAATTATGTTGTATATTAATTTGTAATGTTTCCCCCACTGGAGAGTGGACGAAGATGTGAAAGAAGAAAGGCGAAGAAGTAATTTGTTGGTAGTATTTGACTTCACGGTGTTATGGTTATGGACTATAATAATTCTCGCATACACATTGTCGTCTCCTCGTGGACCAACCAACATATTATATACATGTACTTCGTGCTCTTACACAGTCGTGAGAATCAACACCTACACGCCACCGAACAAATTCATCAAAGTATCCACTCGGTCTCTTACCTGCCCCCTTGGAGCTACTAATGTGGTCGCTCATTAAGTATGCTGTCCCCCATTCGTGGCCAGCACGAGTGATTCTTCGGAAAGCCGATCATTTAGACCTTGAGGGCTCAAAAGTGGTGGCAGTTGGGTGAATTATGGGGTAGAGGTGAAAATTGTGTGTTCTCTGTCGACGAGATTGTTGCTTAGAACAGACGGCTGGGTTGCCTGAAGTGGTTTTCAGTTAGGTTGGTGTATCATTTTTGAGAAAAAAAGGAACTCGTTCCAGAGTATAATGATGGATAATAATATTGAAAAAGTGACAACTGGATGATTTTCAAATTCATAAAGCTATAAGAAAATTAGTCGCAGGTTAAGAAAAGTACATGTTGTCTGTATTTAAGGGTGAAGTCTACCTTTGCTCCGATGTCAACACCGACGTCTAAAAAAGTGTGGCTTGGAAGCATTGAACGTTGGCAAAATATTGTCAATTTCTTTGACACATGTGTTGCGGATTTGCCTTTTGGCAGCTACGCAAGACAATTTTCACTAGTTTTTAGCTCAAAAGTACACAACATTTTTTTTTTCGCTGAGTTTTGCTCCTTTGCTGAAATTTTGATATGTTGTCCTGGAACATATTTTCTATGCTAGGACGAAGCCCTTTTCAGCAAAACCAGCTCTTTTTTTCTATTATATTTTATTCACTTTTTTTCAGTCTTAAGAACGGCTTTTTCGAGACCACCGTTGAAAGAGCTTTAAAATTTTTAATATTCAAAAAAAAGGCTTCGTTCGTACATGTAGAGAATAATATGTTGAGTGATAAATCCAAAGAGCTAATTCGGTGCCCAATTCTTGTAAAAAAAAAGTGGTAAATCGTGAAACACGAAAAAAGGAAGGTAGACTGATACTGTATAGTTCTTCGAAATTTACGAACTAAAATTTATAATTCAGTTGAGAAAGTTTTGATTTGTATAGTATTTTAATTGAGGTCATATAAATGACAATATTGTATTTTTTGATAACATAATCAGTGTTTTTTTAATTTTTTTTTTTTCTAAAACGAGTAAGGACTCTCTCACCCAGGCTTTCAAATTACACGTGACTTTTTGTGCTATTGATTCAAACTCTTCAGAATGTTGTAAAAAAAGGATGTCCCAACACTGGCTTCTTTTTCTTTTGATTCCTGATAAGTAGAGACCGGATTTTTTGGCACTGAAAAATCAAAATTTGGCGCAAAACAAGGCAAATTTGGCTTTATTTGGCAAAAACATTTGAAAATCAAAAATAAACATTAAATCATGAAAAAATTTAAAAACAAAGGCATTTTTGTCGTTTTTTATAAAAATTTCTTATTATGCATCACAAGAAGGTGTTTTTCCAGATTACTTTGACTGAAGTTGTATCGACGATCATTTAAAACGTATTTATTTTCTGAGAACAACCTCTCAACGTCAACAGACACTATTGGAGCATATGCGTATGAACTCAGCACAACAGGATCCCTAGGAAGAGATGAATTCATAATATATTTCTAATTCGGCAGTTTTCGTCGTTTAACATATATTTTGGCATTTATTTCGGTTTTGGCAATTTTTGGCAAAACAAAATTTTTTCCCAGGCCCATACTACCCCCCCGATGGGCAAAAAATGAGAAAATGATCCGGAAAATGAGAATTTTATCCGTTGTCAGTCCGTTTTTATTTTCGACCATCGGATCTGAAAATTTGCAGATATTTTTGTCATCTTGATTATTTTTCCAAATCCGTTTGTAAAACGGATTTCCTGATTATAATCAGTGATAATTTTTGGGCAATTTTTCTAAATCCGTTTGTAAAACGGTTTCACGGATTATAACCCGGGCCAACAAATATGATAATACAGCCTTCACGGAAAATAATCCGGACTCATTTCCGGCAAGACTGATTACAATCCGTTCGAAATCCGTTTAACATTCCGAGTTATAATCCAGAAACGGATTATAACCCGGAATAAAACGGATCCGTTTTCAATATATTTTGCCCATAGGGCCATAACGTATTTCTTTTTCATTTCTGATCTTCTGCCTTTAAAGGAACTCATTCGGCAAATGTCAAGCAATCCGGTCTCTACTGATAAGTATCCCATCTCATTTACTATTTGTTGCACTCAAAGAAATGGGAAATAATTCTGACTATTTTGTGTAGGAAAAAGAGGAATAATTGAAAATTAGTATATTATTGTACATATTCTCAGCATTTATAGTATAGGTATTTTTTATTATCTTAGAAAATATATTTCACCATTTTTGCAGTAGTTTCTGCTGTAAACAAATCTCGAATTGTCCCAGTTTCCTCGTTCAGATTATAACTATTACTACCTACATTTTTGAAGATTCTTCTCTTTTGCGCACCATTTATTCGATTTATTGAACCATAAGAATTCTGACCTTTTACGTGTACATTTAAATCCCTCAAGTGTACGTAAAATTCTTTCTAATTTTTTAAACGTAACGTTAATCGTATAAAATTCGAGAAATACGTTGTTATTGGGCTCGAACCTTTTTGGCGAGGAGAGCTAGAGCTAAAAGTTTTGAACTTTGCCCGAATTACGGAGTAGCCCCGATAAAATATGAAGCAGGAAATTGAAGACCACTCGAGTTTACCCTCAATTTAGTAGAGTTTCAGCAGGTACCACAGTGGAGGCTACCTTAAAAGGTGAACGCCAACGCACCCATAAACTCGCTCATCTCACTTAAACTTTCATTTTCCTTTCTTATTATAATTATATTCTCCTTCGTTTATTTCATTTTTTTTAAAATCATAATTTAGAAAAACAAACGCTTTAGGTTGCCGCGTATTCGTGTTGTCGAGGGTTGTTTGGAGAATGGTGGAAGGTCGAGGGCAGCGGGGGAAAGTGTAAACAAGCTGGAAGTGCTGGGTGTCGAAGTGCGTGTAAAAATGCGGCCACAGTGACCTCGTTAATTTCCGGATTAGCGAAAAATCCCTAGTCTATATAGGCGTGTGTTTCGGTGGCAAGAAGCACTTTTTCATCGTTCAATTTTTGTATACGAAAGCCCACCCCCCCCCCCTTTCACCGCCACTTGTCCTCACTTCGATATTCGATTCAGCCTTCGAGGGTGTAAGGCATAAATATCCGGACGATTAAAGAGTTTTGCCTCATCCCTTGCGGCCCCCTCATCCGGTGCCACCATTATCGATAGGTACTTCTTCCTGAGCTCTTATAAGGTGGATTGCGAAAATCGTATAAACTGCTTCGGCTGCTGGCTACCTTTAAGTTTCCCCCATTTGCTAGCCGATGCCATAAATTTCCGGTATTTTTCGGGTGCTCGTTAAGATTTTTAATTCCGATTCATTTTTCTTTTTCTTTCACCACTTCTTTGTATTTTATTGAAGCGAAATATTTTCTGTTTTTTTCACCTCGCTAATTCATGCTGGGAATTATAGCTTATCAGAGAGTGGTGGAAAGCAAAATATTTGCTAAAGTTTTTATAGAATGCTTAATTTTTTTCCCTCTAGTTTACCATCAGTTTTCTGAACTAGTGGATATATTTGGTTGCCTTGCACAAATATCCACTCGCGTAAAACGCTGCTGAAACTCAAAAATATCCGGCCAGCTAGAAGCTCCAACATGAACATGACATTGATTGATACTCAAAATCAAAGTTCCTTTCATGCTTACGTTTAATACTAATATAATACAATATTCTAGTCAAGTATGCATTGATTGGTTCATTTATCACAGCTGGGTTGCCAATTTTAAAGTTTCAAATTACTGCTGGTCCCTTCCAGTTATAAGAGCAAAGATCAAGCTACCTAGTCAATTCGATTTAGTATTTCTCTTTCATTTAGTACCAATAAACTTTCACTGATGGTAGTTTTACAAAGACTTTGAGGGGAAAAAAATAGAAGTTGGTACATCGCATATCGCATTTATTTCTATCAACATTCCAAAATCCAAACATAAAAAGATAATCTTGGGTAACGCGAACAGGTTTTTAATGATAATAATTCATTTCTGCTCTTTCTCCTCGCTGGTTTACAAGGTTTGCTTTTTTAACTCAATTTTTTTTGTTTTTTTTTTTATAATTATTTTGCGAGTAACCTGTGGTCGTCGGACATCCTCAACAGAGCATTGTGAGGCGTTGGGGATATCGTAAAGGGGCGTTTTCTTGGTTGCGAAATCGTTTCAACTCTTCTTCTCCGTGGGTAGGTACTTGGTACCATGCAAACGATGTCTTTCTAAATGCGAAATCTGATATCTCCTCGAACGAGCTTCATGGGCAGTTCTATACCCGTTCATATTTCGTGAGAAGCCCATTGGCCATGCTCCGAGTGTCAAAACTGCAAGGTGGTTGAAGACTCAATTTTTCTATTTACATTTCTCGCTCACTGGTTCATTCAAGTTTTCCAACTTTTTTGTGAGTCGTTAACTGGCTAAAGAACTTGATAAGTATGATTTTGAGTTGGTGAACGGCTGATAAATTTGATTTCATTTAAACAATTTGCATTATATTTTGCATCTCATTGGCAGAAATATTCAATTTTTTTTCCCATGAAGGAAAAGAAATCTTATTAATTGGCCGAAGAGAGACAATATTTTTATTTCGAGTATAATTTAACACTAGAAAAACCAGGTTTTACTCGAATACTCAAAGGACCAGGTGGCGTCGTATGACACCAGTCGGAGTTTCTCGAAATATTATTCCTTTGAGTAGTTCATCTCAAAATTTTGAGTGGCGTCGTATATGACGCCACCTGGTACTTCTAGTGTTAATTCGAGTGCAGTAGCTTATTAACTATATCATACAGTGAATGATTCACAAATACCAACTTTTAATTTTTACGAAAGGAAGGGCATATGGTGGTCATGATGGAAAATTTTTGAGTAAAAAAAAAAAATTTCGTGAAGAAAAGTTAGGTATATTTTTTCAAACAAAAGAAATTAGGTAAGTAGTATTTAAATTTTTTTTCCTATGGAATTCATTACCTATTGACAAATAAAATCGTTTTTTTTTAATTTTCCTTTTTCCCCAAATGAAATAAATCATTTTGTAGTAAAACATATTATACATTTTAAATCTTCTGGCTGTTAATAGATTTTCTGCCAAAAATACCGATTGATATTTTTTATATTACCTACCTATGTATTTTCAAAATTACTTCAGTTAATTGAGCTAGAAAAAAATGCTAAATAAATAATAATTTGCACGCGACTCGTAACCCCTAAAGATTGTTAGGTACAGAATAGATATACATAAGTTTTCTTCGAAGACTTTTCTGAAATCCATTTAATTATAATTTTGCTAACCTAATTCGCAATATTCTACTTTACCAGTTGAAGAGATAACTGAGTGCATCTAAAATTTCGCTATCAAGATGTGGCAGATTTTATGATAGCGTTTTTGCGGTTGGGTTTAGGTATCTATGTACTTTTTTTGTGCCAATTAAATAGAAACAAATTAAATGAATGGAGAATGAGTAAATAACAACAACATCGAGCGAATGAACAAAGAATGATCAAATCCTACCAGAGCCTTATACTAAAATGTAGTAATGGCATATTATTGCAAAACTTAAGTTAATCGATTTTCTTACTAAAATACCATCGATCGAGAGGTCGGATTAAAGAAAATAAATAAAATTTGTCGGTAATGGGTTACGACATTAACATTCTAGATGGGCTGAAACAATTATATGATGACCGTATATAAAAGAATTCGGTTTAGATTTAATGGGAAATTTTATATTCATTCAATTAATTGTATTCTACTTTGTTGAAGTTACTTTTTTCTTACTGTTTTTTTTTTTTTTAATGATTTGTAGAAAATCGGGCGACTGACATGGTTGAGGACACGTCGTGTATCCGAAAATTAATTAGCATTGCTTGCTGGAATGAATCCGACCATACGATTGCGTGGGTTTACGTCATGAAATTTTCACTTCTTCGGCAGACGTTTAGGTGAGTTCTTATGCAATACATAGTAATTTAAGAAACCAGAGCTCTTCCAGAATATCCTCTTTTTGTGCATAAAATTTTACTCTGAACTTTGAAGATGACTACCCACAAGTTTTTGTGCAGATGTTTGATTTGTAATGGCACGTCAAATAAAAAGGGGCCTCTTCGTCAGTTAGACGAAAAATTAGTTGAGAACATTTTCTGACAATATTAATGAAATTTGTGTCTATTAAACCGTCCTATGGATCCTCCCTAAGTCGAAATTTCTCGAAATAGATACTTATCTGCATGGGACAGGGAAAAACATAAACACGAATTTGGAAAGGGGGTCTATTGTTTTGTCATATTTTCAAAGAAGCCATCCAAAAACCTTGACGACTTGAGCAGGTGCCTGGTGTGGACTGAGAGCTGGGGTGGTGTTGAAAAAAAGAAGGCATTTTCTTGAAAAATTGTTGCTTAGAGTGTAGACTTGGAATTTTTATTTATTATTATTATTTTTTAAAATAATTTTTAGACATTTAAACTTTCTTGCCAACTATTCTTTCATGCGAATGCTAGACCCTTGCTGTATCCTAATATTTTTAATGGATATTCAGTATTCATATTTTTGAGTCAACTTGTATTCACCCTCCTCCAACCAGTTAGAATCACTACTGAAAAAATGAGGATCCGATTTTTTAACAAATATTCTATTTATGTATGTATTTATCATGTACAGCATACGTCCTCCACTGATAGTTATTGTTTTTAGAAATATTCGAATAATTATTATGTTAATGTATTTGTAATTTATGCGCGGACCTATGCTTCTTGGACGTACACGGACGTGAAAAGAAAGAAGAACAAATTAAATTAGAAAAAAAGTATTAATCTCGAACACCTTGCCGAAAAATACGTCTCTGGTTTTTATGTACCGTTAATTAATAGATATAATATGGTGAATAGGCGTGGGAACGACGAATTTTTGGTTCGATTCTGAATACAGATAAATAAAAAAAAAACCGAAGAAAAAAAGAAGATAAAAAGTAAATACGAGATTATTGAAAAGAATGAATCGGGTGAGTTTAAATCGACCATTTAATGTTTAAGGTGTATCCTTAATTACTGTTTACCATCAAAAGGAAGTCATTTTCCATCTTCTGTAATGAAACTGAAAGCATTCTTGATACATTATTATAGCTTCAGTGGCTTCCAATGGAGGTCAATAGGTTCGATAGATTATTACAGAATTATTGAATTTTTGGAAGTACTATTTTCAATCTGTGGACTTATTGCAGAAAACTTTGCGGCCAGCTCACTACAGGTTCACTTGAAAGTCCTTTTAAGCTTGCTTGCAGTTATATTTATTGACAAGTGTTTCTATAGTGAAGGATAGTTGATGGCTCGGTGTCCAAGTGGATTTAAACGCTGCTCACAAGGTTGTGTCTGTTGAAAAATCAGTTCAATTCAAATTTTCCCACTTTTCTCAAAAAGAAAAAAAAAAGAAAAAACAAAATGTTTTGTTTATTTATAGCCACTTATATTATTGATGAGGTCATTATAACGTTTCGTGTAATATTTTTTAATGATCCCCAGCTATAAGACATACCTATTCGAGTCTAAAATAAAAGTAAAAATTACGATATATTTTTCTCAGTAAGTTATATGGCATAAACGAATTGTTTGGCTATTTAAAGGCGTTGCTTTGAAATTCTTAAATTTGAAAGATGATGGTTTAATACTACTTGACCAAAACTAAATCACAAAAGTGATTCAATTATATATGAAGTTTGGGGGCAATGAGATAAAACTGGTTCAGGGGGTTAAAGATTCGTTTTAGAAAATAATTCAGAAAATTCTATTACCATACACATTCTAAAAAGACCAAAAGTAAATTGGAACAATAACTTAACCATGATCCTCAAGTTGAAACTTCTAGTTTTTTCCCTAAAAATTGCTCTTATCGGAATTTATTTGTACCTTGATTTCGACACGAAAATTGTCACTTGTAAGATATTGCGCCCAAACCCTTATAAAACGGTGCGGCGTTAACTTTTTCAATTTAAAATTCGCGAAACTTTATTTTTCTTTGCTTTCTTGTTCTCGTTATTTTCTGCTACATTGGTGACAGGAATATATATTTCAGCCTGGCTGTATCATCCATTTTCGCGTTCCAAAATCGCGGTTCGGTGTGAAATGAAAAAAAAAAAAAAAAAAAAAAAAGGTGATAAAAAAATGTGAAACATTGAAGAATAACCTAAAGAAATTGAAAACACGAAAAAAGTAAAACCCCCGAGATGTTTGAAAATGAAGAAGACGAATACCACGAAGCTGCAAAAAATTTAACAATTTTAAACCGTCATTAATCGACGTTTAAAGGAATTTTATGTACTTTATATCTCGGTAATGTTGTGACGCAGGAAGCAGGAAACACGCAGATAATTCAAATTTGATGGAAATGAGATACCGCATGTTTTGAATGCCGTGCTAAAAGAAAGTACCTATAAAGCTGCAGATTTTGCTATTTGTATCGCACGAATAATGCTCTTAAAAGATGGCCTTTCAGTCTTTTCTTTGTGCAGAAAAGCATTTTGTGCTTTATTAATGCGTTAATTATAAGATAGAATCGATTTCCCATTACCTATACTTTTTATTTTCTTCATTTACCTGAAAGAATTAGTGAAGTAAATATAACTCTCTTTCAGCATAATCCGTTTTCTGAAATTTTTTTCTGCGCACAGAACTAATTTTCTTCAGCGTTTCCCCTCCAGAAGATCCGGTTAAGGAAAATCGCAAAGGAACTTTACTTCATATGATACGAATAGGTAGGTATATATAGTTAACAAATGGAGGTAGAATACAAAGTCGACCCTTTTTTGGTAAGGCAAATGCCGTCCATTTTGTGGGTTTGGGAATTTTATTCATAAAAGACGAACAACATCAACAATTCAATTCACAATGGCTCCGCCGCGTTCGTTTCTGTATCGCCAATTTCTTGCTTTTTTTTTTTTTGATAGTCGCTATCCTTTTAGCGAGGCTTAACTCAGGACAAGGTACCTTACTTACCTTTGACAAAGCTCGCGAGTATATATATATACGGCTGCAGCCTTTGCCTCCGGGGAACGTAAACATAATTTTAAAGACAATAATATATAATGGGGTGGAGAAAGACTGCGGTAGAGCAGTTGGGGCGAAAATATTAGAGGCATTCGCAAAAATTTCGCTACCCCTAAAACTAATTAACGAGAGAGACTATAACGAAAACGTTAATTCGGTAAAGCGAAACAAACACATCGTATGGTGTACGGCTCTGCCAAAAAAGCAGCGTTGGGACTGAAATTTACGAATTTCCCACGACCATTCTGTTGATCCCCCAGCCACACACCCTTTCGTTTGTTTGTTGGGAGGTGGTCGTGGGGCGTAAAAATTAATACACGAGTTTCTGTAGTCGACTTCGGTTCATCGAGTGGTTTAAATTTTCTGAGGTGCGTATATAGCGATTCGCCAGCGGCGTCAGCTTTAAGTATTTTCGGTGCGAAGTTTGTAAAATTTCTATCTTCGCAGCTCTTACACCCTTTACGGTCGTCTCTGCCTGCGACTTTTTTACTTTATTCAAATATGTGGCTGTCCGGATAATGTAGGTGCGAAAAGTGGCTGCGATAAACGCGATGAAGGTGTTAGGGGGAGCTGCTGGGGAGGGTATGCCGAGGGAAACGAATCCTGGCGGCGCATTAAAACTTCGAAAGTTGGTAAAGTTCGAAATGTAATTGGCTAATTGTTAGTTTTGTACGAATGCTTAATGTTCCATTTCATGATGGCTGCGCGAAATCCACCGTTATCAACGTATAGTAGTGAAAGTTTTTTTAAGCTATATATTTTACTTCATTTACGTCGGTTGATTTTCACTACTTCGAGAGTAAGGAACGTTTTGAATATGGGCATTTGCAAAAGTTTGGCGAGCAGAGTGGTAATCTGATTTCAGTATTTTGGGGAAAGTAAAAGGATGAACATAATCCTCTACATTAAAGAAACTTATTACCGTTACATTTTGGTGTATAGTCCAGTCAAATGGGACGTACAAAAAATTAGCACGAATAATATACTGAAAAGTCTTGACCTCCACGCCTCTTGGGATTGTAGTTGGGAGGACAATGTATCACTAGGTAATAGCCTACCATTTAGCTGGGAAGGTGGATCTGGCTGAAAACCTTTTGGTATATAGCAAGTGAAGCCTTTGTGGCTAACCTCAGTTAGGGCTTAGCAATAAGCTATCGGATACTTCCATTTTGGCTTGGGACGTATCTGTAATTGTATAACTTTTGGACTTGGGCACTTTCCAAAACTTGCTCGCACAATCTCCAGATTGTGTATCATCATCCCTTCTGCTTCCCTCAGCGTTTTACCAACATTTGGAACTGTTGGCTCACAAGACTTTCCTTACCAACATTTGGCTTTGTTGGTCTTCAAAAATCAAAAGATTGGCATTTGGCTTGAAGCCGACACACGTGATGTCCACAAGATCAAGCTGTTTGGCATTTTGTTGGCACTCCAAAATTTTTTCAAGCAGCAAGAGTCCACTACCTCCACGCGGTGTCCCCTGGGCAACGGCCCGCGTCCTTGCCAAGGACCCGGAGCCAACTAAATGCGGTGACTCTTGCAACCACAAAAGAAAAAACAAAAAAAAAAAGGATTGTAGTTGGGAGTGTTGATATATCCAGAAATAATACCGTTTTTTGGCTTATATCTTCGCAAGTATCTTTGGGGAAAAAAAGTTAATATTAAAATGATCGAAATTAAATTTTATACAAAAATTGTAAGTTTCTCTTTCTTTCATATTTACGGAGTTACGGGCTTGCAAAAGTATATGAAAAATAATTATTTTTTTTAATCAAAAAATTAGTATTTCCAATTTTGATTGATTTTTTTTCTGAACTTGGAACGCTCCATGTATCTCATGACACCCACCAGTGACCCATGTTTCAACTCTATTGAATCAAAATTGTACCCTTCAGAGCTTAAGGACGAGAGTCAACCTTGAGCCCCGCCTAGGTGGTTACTGTGAACTTCAATTTTCAAATCATTTGACACACCGTATCCTTGAAGGACCAAATTCATTGAGCCAACCAACCAGCCAACTCAACCACATTCGCCGAGCCAAGCAAATAGCTCGACTAAATTCGTTGGAGCAGCAGCTAGGAACTCTGCACCACACAGGGAAAACAGAAGTCGCCGGCCATGATCCTGCTCATCAATGAAATGTCGAATCGGTGGAACCAATACTTGGCGATGTTTTCACACAGATCAAATGACACATGGATGAAACGACGGCCTCGGTGTGGATGGATTAATTTCATAAATTTAATTTGTGACTAGAACAGGGCAGGGGGCAAATTACGAAGACGTGCCTAACCAGCTCGTCAGAAATGACCTTTAATACGCATGCCCCCCTGACGCAAGAAGACCATGGAAAGAAGTCAATCACGTCCCAATAAAAGGGTATGTTGCAGAGAAGTTGCGTGCTTCTAGAGCATGAGAAATCGACGCTGATAGAAAAAAAAAAAATTGATTTTAAGAAAAGAAGACCACGCGACACTCCCGCGAACTATTCGACATTTTTAATATTTTTCATTGAAAAGAAAATGATTAGCGTCAAATACGTGCATCTTCTACGCGGCCAATGTGGAGGCAGTTTTTACAAGGTCGAATTACTGATTGTGTACGTCAGATGAAATCGATACAAAAGATTAGAAATAATAGCGATGGTCTTTCGAACTGGTTCGAAAATCATAAGCACCTTTGTTTCGATTGTGGGAGCATTCGCGTGTGGCCCCCTCGTGGGTTCATTTCACTTTGTCATTAGATCGATATAAGTACTACGAATTGCTGACACGTCCACAGAAAGGCAGCTACCGAATAGATGAAAAAAATTTACCATTTGATAATCGCATTCTTCGACACGTCTGTCAAGCTATTCGTAAATGTAAGAAAATCATATTCTTTATCTACCCAAAGCTGACAGCCGATTCAATTGAGAGGCCAATATGTTGACAAGGATTCTGCAGTATTTACTACACAAATAGGCTGCTGTGCGTGCAACTCGGTATAATATTTCAAGTATCTATACTCTAGTGTTGCACGAGCTGAATGCACTGGCCCTGCAGATGAAAATAAGGATTGAGGCGGGTGTTGCTTCTTTTTTATTTTAATGATATCAGGGGTATGCTTTACCAGCCAATATTCAACCTAAAAACGGACTTTCCCAAGATAATATACGGCTGCAAAGTTTTGTACCAACAGCTATGATTTTCAAATGCTTTTATTGTAAACACGGAGCAGAAAACTAAACTATCCTATCAAAGTTATAAAAGCTCACGGTGCGTTTGAAAGACAAATTTAACTTTTCTAATATCTTTGCCTTGCCCGCGTCGTTAAATTTCGAACTGAATTTTTTATTTGAAATTCAGTCACGTTCTAGTTACGAAGTTGTGGAATTGTTAATATTTTGTATTAGTCTGACACCTTGAACTTTTTATAAAATTTAGACACGGGTCACAATGATTGTTGAGTTGAAAATTAAATTTAACTCTAGTTGTAATAGCTATCATAACACCATTGTACTCGTAGTACGTAAATATTTTTGTCATCAATGTTGCACATTTTTATATAAGTATCTAGATAACCGCTCACCCTTCTGGTTCCACTCAAAATACGTAGTTAGCTTATTTTAAAATTAATCTAAACATCTAAGTATACATTTTTTCGAATCCCAAACACAATAATGATATTGAAAATCTGTTCGGAATTTCGTTACTTATTATAATTTCATTTGGGTGCTTCTACAAAATTCAAACTATCTCAATTCCCTGCTGGATAATAAATAAATCTTCCCGAAAAAAAAATGTTGCTTTTTAAAAATCAAACGATACCGCATTTTTTGGATTTCTGTTTAACAAGATATTGGTGGTTGTTGCTTACATGCACGTAGTCATAAATGTCGAAGTGGTTTCCAGAAAAGCTTTATACTCGTAGTAGAAAATCGTTGGGCTTCCTCGCTTCGCTCCTTTCCCTACGTTACGTATTATGTATGAGTATTACAGACACGCGTTCAGTTCTCCTCGCTGAGAATCATCGAACCAGTACCGAACAAAATAATTTAACCAGTTCGACGAGAAATTAATCTCGATTTAATTTTCTATAAAACAAGGAAAATAAGAGGCCATAAGAAAACATGAAAACATCGTCCGCCGGCTTTGTACTTTTGCCGGTTTTTATTGAATGATAAAATCGTTCACAATATTAACAAAGTGATATTTAAATGCCCACTATCGGATCTATGTCTTTGAAAATCGATTTTTGGTCACCATTAACGCGACATTTGGGTGAATGTATGATCTGCATACAGGGTGTGTTACAAATATATGTATTTTCAAAACTAAAAACTTGCTAAGACAGCGGCAGATCTACAGGAATTCATTAAATATACAGAAATAGCCAAAATATCATGCATGATTTCGGTAAAAGAGGTAGAAAAAAGTCTTCATTGATTTCTAGACCTTCGAAAAGGTTATCCTCGATGTAAACAATTATTTGTCGCTAGATGAATAGTGATATGCGGGTATAAGTCTACTTTATAAAATTTCACAGGACAGAAAAAACACATTTTCATGTCACATCGCCTTTGTTTGTAGCATCTCAACTTTGAAGTCATGTTTTCGCAACGATGCGGTTGCATTTCGGAAAATATTTTCACTGCAATTATAGGGCTTGGTGTGTACACTGTTGAACTTTGGAAAAACTCAATTTTTAAAAAAAAGTCACTGTTCATAAATACATTTGTAAAAATTCAAACATATTTTCTTATTCTTTTTTATTAGTCAGGAGGGGCCATCTTGACCTCCTCTGACCTTTTCTTTGTTTTTCCAGGATTTAATTTTTTCGGTTTTTATTTGAGATCGCATATTATTCCTCTATGGTTTTGTTATAGATCTTGCCTGTTCTTTATGATGATTAAATTATGGCCTGTGGGTGATCTATAAAAATGCGCAATAGATATATATATTTCAGCTTACTAAAAAAGCAAAAAAATTGCCCCAAATTAGAATTATATTATGTAGGTACATTTGTATGATGAGACATACAGGAGAAGCTTTTTAGAAAGAATTGTGTCGAATTTCTGATGCTGTTACTCTATGTATGTATTTAATCGATGAACGAAGAAATAAAATAAGGAGATGAATTTTGTTATTTTAGATCGGCAGAAAATTGAAAAAAAATTTTTGATTGGCAGGTGAACAGATATTATTTGCAACTTAATCATTGTCTTCGCTTCTGGCTTCCGCCTTATAAGATTTTATTGGTAAACTTTTTTCTGTAATGTCTGCTGAAATTCAGCAAATACGTGCACAAACTAGAATTGTTCGCGTGTGACACCTTGTATGTGCCTCTTTGAAGTGGCAATCGGCCAGCACCTCAGTCGAAGAAATTTAGAAAGCTAAACGCCATCATGACCATAAAAGAGTCACTCTAGTTGCGACAATTAATTTTGATTACCAAATAATCGATTTATGCGAACAAGATAATCGCTAGCTTTGGGCGCTCTACAAAACGCGCAGCGTTCAAAGTGCTCGGCGACCATTTTACAAAACGATTAACATTCTTGATTGTGGAAATTAATCAGCCGCCAAAAACAGAAGAAAAAATTCTCCTCTTTCGTGGCTGTCGCCTGTATAGTAAACGATAATTTCAGTACGAAAATTTTGCTTTTATTTAAACCGTCGTCACTGTTTGACAGGTCAACTTCGAGCTGGATCTGTGAAACACCTGAGGCAAAAGATTTTGTCATTTGATTTGGTGGGATGGTGGAAGACCGCCGGGTGGACGAGGAAAATGTGAAAAATTTGATCGTCGGAAATTGTGATGAACGATTACCACTTCTTGAAAGTCTTGTTAGATTATTTTATTTCATTTTTTATTAAACCGAGTTTGATTTTAAGTAGTTGGCTGTTATATATATAGGTATTATAAATTGGGCGATGCTGATCACTGATGGTAGGCCTATAATGGGGGAATAGAATTCAAACAAAGTCAGAAAGGTATGCGGTGGACATTGCAGCACACATTCGAGCTTAGTTTCGTGTATTTGTCGTGAGAACAGATTTTAGTTTGTACCTATTTCTGGAAGAAAATATGTCACTCGTATTGGTAAATCCAATTGAAACTGGTCTCATGTAACCCTGAAAATGTATTCTCTGTGTCACAGTGGCGTACCCAGACCAACATTCTGTCGGGGACGGGGGTTTATTAAACCAAAATTCTTAATTTTTTCCTTTACCACGGGGGTGGGATTGCAGGTCAAAAATTCCTCATAATATGGGACGCATATAAAATACAACGACAAAAATAGAATGAATCGCGCGCTTCGCGAAAAAAATTTTCAGTTTTTTGTAAAATTTCTCGATAAAATTTGATTTTTTTTTATGGTAAAAATTTGAAATATGGAAAACCGTCAAAAAAAGGTATTAACTTGATCAAGAGAAAAAAATATTACCAAATCTGATGGTTGGAAACCGAGGGCACTGGAGTTTCTTATACAATTTTTCGGCTCTGGGGGATGTTTGAACCCCCATAACCTACCTTACTAGTACACGCCTGCTGTGTCGACATGTACTTGATTCGTCTATTTTTTATACTCCGTGTACGTAAATAGTGAAGTTTTTTTACGTCGGTCCACAGAATCAACTCGTAAAATGTACTCCGAGAAAAAAGAATAGCATTTATTACAACGTAGTATAGTAATTTTTCTCATCGAGGTAACAAAAATTATTTTTTTGTAGTAATAAATTTTTATATGATTGTACTCGTAAAATTTATTACGAAGATAGTATATATTTTTTTTTTTAGCAATTTCAACTAAGTACAAATTTTGAATTGTCACAGTTTTCCTATCCTAAAAATAGTAAACAGTACTATTGAAATTTCTCTCAGTGTAGACAACTGAAGTTCTCAGATTAGATCCCGCACTTATCTGAAATGATATAATTCTGTTTCAATTCAGAACTATTCAGTGACTTGAACTAAATCATTGAAAATCAGTTTCATGAATGATGACTATAGGTGTACTTATATATAGTCAATGTCACAAAAATACCATGTGTTAATTGCAATATTTTCCAAGAGACCTAAAAAATAATTTACAATGGCCATAAGAATATAATTTACACGCTTGTTGATTTATCAGAATGCTTTTAGCTTGTGTGAAACCAAATAGTGTACTACCTTATGATAGAATTTTTTGCAAAATTCTGAAACAATATCATCCATATCTTTCTGGTGAAATTCTACTCAAAGCGATTTTTTGTGGCATATACGAGGACATCATCATCGTTCATGAAATATTTTAAAACATATGCGGTTGAGCACTTGCAAGAATTTTATTTAAAAAAAAAAAAACTTTTGGATAACACTATAGGTACTTTGTACGCATAAAAAGTTATTTTCCTTATCAAGTATATGTAGGGCAAAGCAAGGTAACGTACGTATTTATGACAAAATATTTTTGAACGCACGTCAAAAGATTTTTAAGAGTCTAAATATTTAGCAAAGTATAAAAGAGGATTTTTTGAGCTGAAGTTATAGGCCTGACTAAGGTGTATATTAGAATACCAGATTCGCAAAAGCGATAACATGGCACATAGCTGGTATTCTTATGACAATAACGATACAGAATGAAAAAGTGCTTGAAAATTTTGCTTTATAAGTGATCAGGTTCTACATTTTGCTGATTGGTTGTCGTACATCTATACCCGTGGTTATCCTTTTAGACGTTTTTTAATTTTTTCCTTTCTTCTATTACCCTTGTTGATTTCTCGTTTCATTTTATTATTTTTATTATTTTTTGTTTGATTTTGTCGTCACAAAAATTGTCATAATTCCAACATTATATTTTAGCTATCAGAATGCTGTGAATCTTACGGTGTAAGAATTTCGATCAAAGATAAGGATGTGGGTAAAATGTGTTGCAGATATTTGTGGCAGTGGAAAAAAAATCAGTGAGAAAATATTCTAATGTAAGAGGTGAAAAATTTTTTTAAATACTTACACATTTTTCAGTTACAAAGTGTGTACCAATAATATTGATAATCCTCAGAGTTCTAGTAAGTCTTCTTAATAGGACTCATATTTCACAGAAAACTAAAGAAAATTTAATTTTTTGAGAAGATGAAGGATATTATTATTTTCTTTCATTTTTTGGATTATTAGGCAGCGACAAGTGAGGACCTGGAGCAGAAGCCGGAGTTGAGAAACTGATGCTCAAATGAGGCATCTTGATTTTTGGTTTGAAATTTTTTGGTAAAATATACCGCTGCTGTCTGTCATAAATGAGCTTTTTTTGCTCTGAAATTGTCTTCAGTGTTTTGAACACTCTGCTACGATTGTACGAGTACCCCTCCATTTTTCACCTAAAATAGCCCTCCAATCATAGGTACCATTTCACCAGCCCCCCAACCTCACCCTCCCCTCCATTTCCCCTCCCACGATTGCACAAAATTCAAAATTTTTGACTGGAATCGTTTGTATTTGTTTTGTACTCTTTTCTACCACTTTTTAAATTTTTTGTATCTCTCCTCATTTCCCCTTGAATGTGTCGGAGTGATATCGGTGAATAATCATTTGTACACTTTGATCTCGTACTCCCCTCCGGCTACCTGAGACTTCTAGTCTTATTTTGAATCATATATAGATACCAATCAAAAGTAGTGGTTCAACTGTGTGGGAGCTAAATTTTATCATCTGTATGTTGGCTAATGCAACTTATAAACCACTTAGATGCCTCAAAAGTAAGACGAATGCAGTTATCAGCCATGAAACTAATAACAAAAAGTTTTATTAACGATCTACACTAGCAGAGGTCTATAGTTCAGGTGAAAATTGAAATTGGTGTTTCTTGTGATTCGCTCGAAAGTCGAGATAGAGTATACACATATTTTTTTCTCGAAAACTGATTTCATATATCTCAAATTTCTCGTTCGACAATTTTGCTCTCCCTAGTAAATTCTAATTCTTCTGCAGACGTTCTATTAAAATTTTGATTAGGATTAATGAACGAATTTCAGTCGACCTATTTCCGCCCAATATTCTCACACGGAAAGTTTTTATCTTAATTGAAGATTCAGTCTCTTCTTTTCCCATCGCTGGAAACTTGTGGAATTGAACAATGTTGTCCGACTCCATTCATTTTCAAACTCATGATCGTTGGACTGATTATTACGAAACCAAAGGGCCCCGAAGAACTAAACTGAAGAAGCGGCGACGGCGGCAAAAAAAAAGGGAGAATAAGAAGTTGAAAGTCGCATAGTGCCACCAAAAGTCGGTATCTACCTATCAGCAGTCGAATGGGTTATGGCGCGCGTAAAAAGGCCAAAGCAGAAAGTTTTCTCATTAATTAAAGAATAAAACGTAACGTTTGTGAGTACGAAGATGAAAAACGAACTATAAAAACATCTCGAGGCCTTTTACATCTTTATACCTTCTCAATCCTTCGCCACGAAGGAGTTGGAAGTGACGTAAGAGACGAAAACTGTTCGGCTGTTAAAATAACCCCAGGAAATGCGAAAGTCTACTCTTTTCCATTTCTGAGAAAATTCTGCAGAATGAGAGAATATATAGTTTTGTTCGCGCGTCAATTCGCTAGAATATAGGTGCGTTCTTTTGTTTTGTTTTTTTCGCCTTTCCTTTCCACCCTCGGGTTTTCTTGTTTTCGGCTTTTGTATCACTTTACAAAGGCCGCAGAAATTTTTGGCGATCGCCTCGAACCAGGCAGAAACGACCCTTTTTGACTTTCGAATCCTTCTTTCCGAATTTTTCTCAACTTTTTGCTAAAAATTCAACAATAGTCTTATTTTGAAGCAGACAACTTGTCTTTAAATGGCTAATAATTTTTTCCTATGCTGAAAATCTTATAGGTGGGTTATCAACCGCTGCCTAATGACAGTGAGTGCAAGCAGGAGGGTCATCCTGAACCATACTCTTCCAAAAAAACAGAAAAAAATATCTGTCTGTGTTTTCTACCGAAATTTCCTATCACTGCCATTTCAAGAAATGAACGGATCATTTAACTTCATGAATAATTTATTCTTTTAAAATTTGAAAAATACTTACGAAAATTCGTTTCAAATTTTTATATCCTCTAGAATATGATTATTAAATTCTCCTCTATAAATCCAACATTTTGAAACTTAAATTCCCAATTCAAGTATTGAAACCCTTATTTTGGAAATTTACTGACTTCAACAAGATCTACTTCTGTCAATAGTGAAGACTTTAAGTAGCCGTAGGTAGTTTGTACTCGTAGTTGTAAGATCCTGTGAGCCAAAATTGTATAGCTTTGAAACTGGAATTCGATAATTTACAACACTAAAAAGTAGTAATTTTCAATTTAAAAAGTGCAAAATGGTCAGCGCTTGATATTAATCCATGAAATATTAATTTCTGTAAGAATATCAAATTTTTCATGAGTTTATTACATTTCAAAAATTTGATTAGCTTGTGAAAAAATTATCAATTTTCTCAGTTTGATCGCAGTGATAAAAATATGTCATCATCTACTTTCAATACATCGCGATAAAAGATACTCGTACCTTGAGACCTCTTTCTCTATTCTGATTATTATCAATCATTTTTAATCAAATATAGGCGGCTCAGTCTTGTGTTTTGGTGCAGTGAAACCTGCCTGAAATAGAGTTCCTCTCGCAGGCAACTTGCTTAACTTTTTCATAGATGCGTACATTATAACTAGACTTGATGTTCGTATCTATGCTAAAACATAGATAAGGAAGTTTCTGATCTGAAAATTAAACTAGCTAAAATTTATTGGCTATGTACGTTTACTACTTTTGTTTGAACCCTTCTTATACTATGAATATTACATTGAAACCAGTTAATGGATGTATGACTCTCCAGCCTGAGGCCAAGTGAAACTAACAAAATATATGGACGGAATATAGGTGGAATCAAAAAAGTATGACAGATACGGCACTTATCTCGAGTGTGTATTAAATAGAAGAAGATTGTTAGAATATTTACTCCTATAAAAATAAAAAGATCCCATACTCTGATCTTTTAATTTTTCCTCAACGCCTGGTTCACAATCTACTTTTGCTTTTGTAAAACGAAGGATTTTTTTTCACCTCGCTTTTCCTTTACGCTGATTGTTTAGATCGCAATAAAAGCAAAAGCTTACCTCGTGAACCAGGCTGTTGAACAATAATTTACATTATGGAGAATGAACTTTTTTTTTTTTCTAGGGGCTTTAGCAACTTGATTATTTCACTGAAAGTTTAGAAAGAAGCATGATACATATCTGCCAAATATGAGCCCCTAGATTCTCCGTTATCCGAGGAGGAGGGAATAATGGCTACAAAGTAGCCTCGAACAAGCATCCTCTCTTGGTAACAAACAGGGGTGCCGTGAAGGCATGATTTTGAGGAGCAACTCCTCGTTGACGATTCTGGGGGGGCCCATTTTTTTTTCAAATTTAGAAAAGAATTTTAAAGATAATCGAATACCAAAAATTTTTTCTCGCGCCCTTGGGGGGGGGGTAAGGTTGTCATTATTCCTATTTGACCTGGAGGGGGGCACTCCTCGTAAGCCTTGGGGGATCACAGCACCCCTGGTAACAAAGATGAGCATCTAATGCATATGCCAATCCAACCTCTACGAATGGGTTTGTCTCGAAGCAGCCTTAGTACTGTTCTGTCTCTGGTTATTTACATCGTCCACAGATACCGCGATCTCATGGTACAATGATATTAATTTGTGAGCTTCGCAGTAATTACAAAATTCCTGAATACGTATATACATTTTATGCGCGTGTAATTTTACCTTCTGCTCAAACTATTTTTAATGAGAGCCGAAGTGCTTGAGAGGAAAATACTATTAGTGAGATTGAATAGTAAAATATATCCTGAAAGTGTACTCTGCAGTCCGCCCAATTGAAAGTAGGCCATAAAAACGTGATCATTTCGTTTATGTACGTCTTTTTTTCTTTTTTTCTTTTTTTTATTTGTTTCATATAGGTATATTGATCGAATTTGTTCGAATCCGCAAGCTCGTGCTTTTTTCTACGTTTTTGGTGAGTGTGGGTTGTACTGTGATTTTAAATGATTCTCGATTGTGGATCCGGTTATTTGGTACTGAACTGGATTCGTACGCGTTTGTAGAGTTGTACTCGACTTTGAGCTAGTGCTGGAAAGAGGCAACCGAGTACCGTATCCATTTTTTACTGCTCGTAATTCGGCTTAAATTACCATTAATAACAGTGCGAAGTCGAAAGGAATGGGCAGCTCGGTTGATGGGTAAAGACGATATCATTAATACGATGTGGACGTGCTCTTGAAGGCTGTTGGCTGTAATCTGTTTGTAAGCGAGCAGAAAAATGTGGAATAATGAAGCGCCGTTAATTCAATTCCTTATTTTCGATTATTATTCTCTAGTCTACTGCAGGTGTTATAGATGCTGGAGTGAGCTCGTTTTTTTTTTTTGTAAGCTGGAGTAAGAAGATGGCGAACTAGTTCTGCAACGTGCAGAATGCATTATAGCGTGGTGTACAATTTCGTGGAATTGATTTGTATAGATTTTATAGAGACTATTGGGATCTTCTACCGCATATAGTACTGGACAGCCAGTATATGCTGTCCTATTCATATTCTAACAGACTGGCAGTGGCGGATCCAGAGCTCCATTTGGGGGAATCCAAATTTTTTCAAAGCATATATGTTAAAGGCTAAAATGGTGAGATTGTGTTTTTTTCAGTATAAAGGGGGAGGGGTTCAAGAAAATTGATTTTTTTGTGGATTATCGGTCTATTTTTTTTGGATTGGGGGAATTTCCCCCTCCCCTCTTTGGATCCGCCACTGCAGACAGGTGCTGTCAACATCAGTTGGGCGACTCAGATGAAGTTGAGGTTGTATAGGCGCAGAATTCAATCAGCTGATAGTTTGCGCGGGTATAGTTAAAAATATTCCGAACTCAGTATTTGTGGTAAAGTAAAATGCAAATTAGAGAATTTTAAATGAAGACAGATAAGGCGATATAAAGCCACTTTAACGCTTCATTGAAGAAAAAAAAATTCTAATTCTTCGGAATAGACTGTTTTTTATTTTTTAAAAGATGCACCACGAGATGGCATTTTGGTTTCTCAATTAAGCATCAGTATAGTTAATCTGAAATTGTCGTCAACCTGTTCTCAAAAGATCTCTCAGGGTTGTTACGGAAATGTCTGGTGTGAAAGTAAGTTTGTTGTGAAACGCATTCATGCTTCAAATTTATAAATCTGTAGCATGAAGTAAAAAATAATACGAGTAATTAACAGAAACAGATCTCAGTCAATATTACGTTATGAAGCTACAACTATAGCCATTCTTCCTGAAAAGAAAAACTCGTCTTCTATGTACTTGTTTCTTTAAACATGTTCTGCACCTCTCTGAACTCGTTTTCTACCATCCACACTATGAAACCATGTCAATATCCTCTTGTAAATATCTTATTATCTGAGGTACGAAAAACTGCGTACGTTGATTAAGCGGCCCATATATTTATTTTGTAATTTTTTTGCTTTTCTTGTGATGTCGTAAATCCGTTATTCAATTTTTAATTAACCTCTCACCGAGATATTCTTGCTCAGCTGACATGGAGAGAATACATTAATACCACACGCTGTTAACATAAGCATTAGGCCAAAGTACTGTGAGCCTGCAAAACATACAAACATGACAATCTGTTATACAAATACTCGCATTCCTAAAAAAGATAGAAATGGTCGCATTGTTTTAGATATATAGTGAACATTGGCTGGGGGTGGATGGTGCACTTATTGAAATTTAAGTTCATCAGTAAACTTGTAAACCTGAATCAACTTGCTAGGTGTTCGTGTTTTTCAAAGAGTCAACAATGGCTTTTATGTTGGTCGTAGACCTCTACCGAGTGTGCCTTTAGGTTGTAATTAGACACTTAAAAAGAGGATGGTCGAGGGGGCAACTGCGCGAAGAAAAAGTTGGCCGAGTATTTAATGCGAAACAATTCGTTATTAATAAATATGACGATGGTGGGTTAGGGGGTGGAATCGAAAATTACTCCCTACGACCTTATGCTCGCACAAAAACCGCGTATACACGTACTTTTATTCGCAGGCCTGTTATAAACTGTTGACAAGTATAGATTACTGTGCGCTTTATAGTGCTGAAGAGCTTTTGTTTTCGGAAATTCCTTTCTCTCGGCCCCGCGCCTGGTCTGCGTCGCTCCTGGAAAAAGGGATAAATTGGAATTTTAAATAGGTCTTTAATCAAAAGGCCAAAAAGTGTACCACCCATGGATCACGCGATACTCGCTTAAAAGAGAGCTTGTTCGGTGGTGCGGTACTGAGTGAGCGAGCAGAGGCAGTGCAGAGAGGAGGCTTCGTGATTAAGCTTTCATTGTATCAACGACTGACAACGATATCGTGTTTATCTTAATAAGTCGTTTGGTATTGAAAAAAAAAAAGAAGAGAAGTAGCCTTTTGAGTGGGATTGTGGAGGGGCAAGGTTTGGAGTAGAGGTAGGATCCAGGGTATTGAACTACTGGATATAGTATGTTCATAAAATGATCCAATTCGAATGAACTCTTCGGATCTGAACTTCGGTGTTAGATATTTTGGTGATTAATTGGTTGACCATGGATTTAATTTTATCTACCCCATATCCAATCTCCCATGTTATGTCAGTCAAATTTATTTGATATTAAAATGCCATGGGGGTCAGGAAGGAATTAGGTTATCAACTACCGAGTAACAAAGAAATTAATTTCGAAAAGTATTTAAAAAATTCAAAAAAACAGAAAAACTAAAATATAATACCAATTAAAATGAAAAAAATTTTCAAGTGCGATAGAAATAAATTAACTAAATTGAGATAAAATAAAAAAATGTAAGAGAAAATTAATTATATACAATTTGAATGGAATTCAGAAAATACATATAAAGGATATATATAGGTATACATGAAAGAATTAATAAAGTGAGTCAAATGAAAATTCAAAGAGAACAAAAAATCTCATAAATCCTTGATTGATTTAAAAAAATAAATTAAAAAATAAATTAAATAGGAAGTAAGTACAAAAACCTATCAAGAAAAGCCAAAATTATCCCTCCTTATTAAAGCCAAAGAAGAAACAAACTAAACAAAAAGACGAAATAAATGGAAAAACAAATGAATTATAAAAGTCAGGAACTCGAGTTTTATTATTTTGTGGCTAGTTGTTCAGCTGACGTAATTTTTGTTTTTTTATAATTTGGTTCTTAATTCGTTTTTTGTTTCTTTTCCCCGTAATTATTGAATTTTCTTCCTTTGCCTTTTTAATTTTATTTTTTCTTTGACTAGGGTATTTCATTTTGGCTTTTCCAGCTTCTTCTTTTTTTTTTCAATTTTATTTTAATTTTTTTGCTGCGCTGAAGACCTTCCCAATATCTGAAAACTTGCAAAGTTCAAACTTGCTGTGTGTGATTATATCTAGATAAAATTGAGAATTTAAAATTAAGGAATGAACTTCTAATGGCCGGTATTTTGTAGTAGAACTCATTTCCATGCAAAAATTACAAAAATTGAAATTTCTGAAAATGTAATATACCAGCTTTTACAATGAGGCTGTCGATATGATTCTTTATTATTTTGCAGCTTTTTCAGCTTCGGGTTGATTTTTGGACACTCTGTGCTCGAGTAACTAACCTTCAGCTTGAGGAAAATTGGCTAAATAATCAGCCTTGGCTTGCTTAGGTAAAATAAATTCTGGTACATGACGGTTTAACCAAATTGTTTTGTTGTGGTGCGGAAATGTCGAATTACATGGGCGGGACGTTCGTCGATGATACGGCTTGAAAATCTTTTCCTCCCACGCCAAAAAAATACGACGATGAAAAAGGTACGATAAGACTGCATAGAGGGATCCTTTTGACAGGAAAATTTGTTGAAATTTGGCACGAACAGTTTGAATAATACGTCTTGTTTTGTGAAAGAACCCTCATTTTAAAAACAAACAAAAAACAAAATTTCCAAGTGGGGGTTGTGTTAACATGATTTTTATTTCACTATACCTATTTCAGCTTGAATTCAATCGCAAATTAGGTACAAACTTTTTTGGAAGAATTATCTTCATCTAGGTCCTTGTTACATTACTTTCTGTCAGAAAGTCGTGTGATCATTATGAAACTTTTACACACACATACGAGTACATATAATATTTCCTACTATAGATCTAAAAGAGAATGGTTACCAAATAGTTAGCTGTTTGACATTTGGTTATGATGAGTTACAAGACAATTAAGCATGACTGAGGTACTGGTCTTATTTGGTCTGAAATCATCCTTTGCTCCAAAATTACTGTGCTATTTCTTTGTTATGGATGCTTAATGTCCCTCTATAAATTTCAAATCACTTTGTACATGTATTCTCATAAAAAGTACAATTTTGGATAAACTGAAGATATAAATGTTATTTCTTTTAGTACTGTGGCGCACCCAAGTTGTAGCTAGGGTGGGCCAATGCACCCTCGTAAGCTTCAAATTTCATCTCACAAAGACTGTAATTTTTTTTTTTTAATTGAGCTTGCGCGGATTTTTCTGGTAATTTCTGTCTTTTGGTGATACATTCGAGACTCTGTTCCTTTAATCAGTTACAATCATCTGATCTCCTTCTCGTCTTTTCACGATTATACACGTGTTGTCATATTTCTTGAGTCGTCCATATAATGCCTCGAAGCAGTGGATGTGAATGTTGAGGTAATGCTGCTTCGAAATTTTTCTGCTCGTTTTGTGACGCAAATATTACGTTGACTTTGCTATTTTCACGCGGCATTCTCGTCATTTACTCCACCACAGTTTACTCTCATTCAGCCTCACATTTCTGCCCTTCTAGCTCATTTCGTTATAGCGTTTTTCCAATATACCAAGGGGTAGAGGAATCCATTATCTGGGGAAAAAAATAACAGCAATAACGGTAAAAGGCGGCTATAGATAACGTTATCGGCCCCCTGTTATTGTAATTGGAAGCGTGTTTGCGGTCGTAAGCCGATCATCAAACGAATAGCAGATTTTTATGGAACAAAGAATTTTTAAGTGTCGAAGCGATGGAGGGAAAAAAGGAGAACGCGAAGAAAGAAAGGGAAAATTACTCGAGTAGAGCTTGATGACGATCATTTAATGTCAAAGGAGAGGAAAAGGGAGAGGTATTTTCGCTGAATTAACGGAAAATATTTGCTGAGATCGAAAAGCAACGGTTATAGTCTAGGCTTTTATTTTAGCTTTAAAAGGTTCTTGGTAGCTGGTCGTCAAGTGAAAAGAAAAGATTACTTACATTCTGAGCTATGACGAGCTTCGTTATTTTGAATGAAAATAAACACCTTGTGAATGATTTTTTTTTCGCTTTTAATGAATGAAGAAGAGATTGATGACAAAGGGTTACATTATTCTATATAGTATTATCATTTCTTTACACATTTCAAACAACTTTCTTGAAGCAAGAGAAAGGTTAAAAAAAAAAGTCTTTTCATTACAAGGAGGTAGGTATAAAAATTTTTCATGGAGTTAAAAGTCTGTTTTTAATCATGATTTTATCAATTTCGCAGACAAAAAGTTTCATATAACATTAACGCATCATTTAAATAGATAATAAAATCGCCCTCCCTCCCTGCCAGAGAAAATCGGATCCCCCCTGCAGGTCAATGAAAAGTAAAAAACTTTTTGATATTTATTTATATTAAAATCTGCCAGTGCAGTTTGCATTTTTTCCCTTTGCTCATCGTCGTATTAAGTATCTTTCATGTCTTTTAGTAGGTTTTTTACTCTTAGCGTGACAGACAAAATTTTTTTAGCCGTCCAAACACAGTAACATAAAATATTATTTTCTTTTGTAACCAAAGATCTACTAAAAAAAAAAATCAACAAAACGGGAGTTCTATAGGTAAATAAGGATACACAAAAATCGCATAAACGGACTTTGGGCGAGTCACAGAGGGGCTATGCTCCCTCAGAGCTGAAACTAGCCCCATCACAGTTCAATGAAAATGTACAAAATTTCGATTCATTTGTACCAGTTCTAATAATTTTTTCTTTTTTTTTTTTGTGACAAAAAATTTTCTTGCCCCCACCCCACAACAGATTATGCAAAGTCCGCGTATGAGAAATTGAAGTAACGGTAATCCTTCTGCGAAAATGATTATTCTCTAGATATAATATGATCTCAACGTTGAACGATCGAATATTACCAAATAACTGTTTTTCAAATGGAAACCTGCTAATGAAATGAAGCGGGATAGTACATACCGAAATTTTGTCATTTTCAATTTTCAATTTTTGAGAATCGAGCCCTCATCGTGCGCGTCGTTTTTTGTTTTCGTTCGCCTGTTTCGGCTTGCACTTGCATTCGAACAACGTGACTCAGACGTCAATGCGCATGCGCTAGAAAAAACCGTCGTTCTTGCAGTCGTCATGTGATGGTATACATTGCGCGGTGGCTAACGAATTGACGAGATGACTTGCTGCCAGTCGCGTGGCTCCAGTTAATCTTTGTGTTCGTGTAGGCGTTACGTACTTCTCTTCGTTCTCGTCTCGACGGCTTCTCGTCTTTTATAACTTAATATTTTAATTTCTCTTCCTCTCCTCGTGGCTCTTCGTGGCTCCCGATTTTCTTATCTTTTTTTTTTTCGATACGATATAGCACGCGTGTATCCCTCCTGTTAATGTATTCATTTGTGTGTGTTCATTTCATACTTCATTATGACAAACGTACGTAGCTGCTTACAAAATTAAATTGATAAAATAGATCGGTTATTCGTTTCAGTCGGTTATAATATTATTCTAATTATTCGGATAATCTAAAATTCGACGCACTTATTTTTTTCGTCACACGTTTTCTTTTTTTTTGTCATATTAGTCACTTCATTTTGAATCGTTGAATTCTCCCGTTGCTACGTTCTTTTGTCTGTCGCTTTTGGTGCCTCGCTTCTCGTGTGCATATAAAATTGTGATGCGGTGATACTGGTTGAATTTCGCGATTTCATGGAAATCTTTTGATTGAAAGTGCTTCAATTGTTTTAGTTGTGCGTTACTCCTGTGTCACGTTTTCTGAAATTTCCTAGTGATTGGGTGCATCTGTGCTATAGAAAAACAGTACAAGTTTATTGTTCGAGTCTTGAAGTCAGAGAACCAACCATACAATTATCGGTGAGTAACGATGTATTACTATTCTTTTAAGCTTCGTTGAAGTCTTCAGATCCTATTATAGGTACATGTATTGTTATATGTTGGTTAAGAAATTTCATTTAGCCAAAACTGAACGTGACAAGTCTAAAGACCTAATTAATTTTCGTGTGCTCGGTAGTAGCCGCACACATTTTTCTCACCGGCAATATTTCTAGAAATTCTTTATCCTCTCTTTGTGAATACGAGGGGTCTACTGTATGCTTTATGTTACATATTATACTGTGCGTAGAGTACACTCGCGAGAAGTATCTTTGTATTATGGGGTAGATGAATTTTTGTTAATTTTTCCTGAGCTAGTAGGGACGTATTTATTTTTCTCGGTTTCAGTTACCCACTATGAACACTATAATAAGTGTTGAAAATAAAACATTGTAAATGCTTGTTATTTGTATAGTTTAAAATTTCATGATTTTGATGTGGTTTTTTAGTTACCCATGTTATAGGAATAGGTACGGTTGATGAATAATCTTAAAAAATACTTTGTTATGGAGCCCCTTACAATTTCGCTCACGTGTAATAAAATATATTACTCGTGAAAAGTTGAATGATAATCTTTATAAAATTCTGTAATACATTTTAAAGGTAAGTAATTAATTCGTCTAAATTGCTTTACAAAATACGTCTGCCTTGAAAATGATACCGATATTGGTCTCTTAGTTATTGAATTGATTTTCATTGCTATAAAATAGGAACTGAATTTTAAATTCTATAACCTACTGACATTAAAAAACTGTGTGCTTTAATATTTTTTTTTAAAGAGCAGGTGGTGTAGTAGTTTTTCTATTAAAATTAATTTTTTGTACCTATCATAATCTTCGATTTGTGAACCGGTTTTGTGTGAAAAACGTTGTGAATATGGTTAAAAAAAATGATCTGTCATTTATATTAACACAAACGTGAATGATAGAGTTGAATAGGTATATATTTGACGAAAATGTAAATTTTTTAGCTGTTATAAAAATACTGAAAGTGACACGTTATTCAACTCATGAATTTTTAAAATTTTTCATCGTCGGTTGAAATAATATAGGGTTAAAAGTTCATACTGAAAATGATTATTGAAGTTTAAAATTTGAAGGAATAGATTATTTGATTTTATAGATTGAAGGAATAGACTTGATTTCTTCAAGATTAGATTGTAATTCCCAATTCAGCCAATGAATGGGAACTTGTTGGGCAAGTTCGAATCCCCTATAATGATGATGTTGTTGATTGCGTTATTGTTGGACGCTCAAGATGGCTTCTTTGATTCAGGTTGAAGAATGAAAGAAAGAAAGAAAGACGCACATACCTTTACAATTATAATTTATATTGAATAATTGATGTGTAAATTGATTGTTACTCTTTTAGTCATGCTTTTGGTGGCAATTCTTATGTTTGGTGTTGTGTCTCAAACTGAAAACCTTGAACTATTTAGCACTAAAACTGAACAGCCTGCAAGCTATCTTTTTAGGTATTGTTGCTGTCAACGCATGTCTCAATCGACTCATTGGCAGTTAGGTGTGCGCATGCGCAGAACCACATAATCGTTTGTATCAGCTGACAATAAGTAGTGACTTAATGTAAGGTCACTGAAAAGGTTTATTCTGATAGCAAATTCATTGGAGTGCATCCAAAATTGAACTTTATTCTTATACAACTGCGCATGTGCACCTGCAACTGTTACTGAGTTAATGGAACTACATTGACACTAAAAAGATTGACCTACTGACTGTCCGGTACTATGTGGTTTGAGGTTTTAAACCTTTTTCTCAATCTTTTAAATATCAAGTGGAAATACAGAAGTGGTGCATCTTGGTAGAGTCTTAACATTAGTTTATTCTTCCTTTTTCCATCTTTTTACATTTTATTACTCTTTTGGTTAGCATTTAGGTTTTTTACTCGTATTACAATTATTATGCTCTGAAAAAAATTTAATACATATACTAATACGAGTGTTTCTATTTTGCATCTGAAATCAAGGATAATTCAAGATTTTATAGAAATTACTACAATACATAACTTGTAAAATAAAATGTTGAGAATATCTTCTATAAATCTTGAATTGTCGCTGTTTTTCTGTGTACAGTAGAAAAAATTACTACTTATTTCATTTCTCATAGTGTATAGAGCATCATTTCAACAACCAAATTTTTCTTTAACAGTTTATAAGTGTATTCAAAAATGACTCAAGTCGATTAAAAAAAATTGAAGAGTGCCTGCACTCCTGAAAAAATGGGCAACAGCTGGCAACTTTTGAATTCTTTTTCTTTTCTTTCCAAATTTCTCAAGTCTATCCCTCCAGACAGACTTAAGCTTATCGTACTTTTCAGTAGAACAGTACTGATAGAACTTTTAGTTAAATGAGTTTGTTTTTAGAATCAGTGTCACTGTTTGTCGATTTGTGAAAAGCTTGCTTTGGTAGATATATTCGTGTCTAAAGTAAAGCAGCTTTAAAGGATGCTTGAGAATTAAAAAAATTTCTTTTATTTAGGTACTTATTTAAAAAAAATGTTTTTATCGAAGTACAGGTTTTGTCAGTTTGCATAGACAACTTGGTCTTCTCATTTTTTTTTCTTGATTTTGAACGATAAGCTGCGTTTGGTGGTTTCATATACAAAACTGTATGAAAGTACCAAACGCAAGTTTAGGTGGTTGGAAGATTCTTGTGCGAAAAAAATTTTCTGTCATCTAGCGGAAAATCCTATATCGCGGGTTGAAAATGATAAAAATCCTAAAATCTCCTTTTTCTCCTAATTCTTTACTTCTTTCCTCTTCAAATTAGGCTATGAAACATTTTTGTCGCGTTCGTTGACGTGGGCCTCTTCCTTCTCCTCCAACCTCTCCAATCAATAACATCAAGATTTGTATTCTTGCGTGTCTCTTTTCTGTGACGATTGTATCCTACGAATTTAATTTATAATTTTTTGAACTTAAATACTTGGAATGGCCAGTTTCTACATTCCTTCAATCTGCTTATCTTCGTCTTCATTAATTTCATAAATTTTCGGCCGCCTTTCTATTCAGCATTTTCACGACTGGGCCATTAAAGTGTGATGATTTGTTAGTTTTTTAATGCGGCAAATTATTTATTTAGAAACTTTATGAAAATCATCGCTACCTTCAGTCGTTTTATTCCAGAAATGAAAAGAAAAAATATTATTCTCTCGTGAAGTTCTCAGTTGATAGTAATTTTTTTTTTTTTGGTTGATATTTTAATTAGAAAGGGTGATGAGCCGTGAAATTGTCGTTTTTTAAATGTTTTGGTATTTTAACGACACGTGTTTTCTACGTATGCTCACAGGTATAGTTCAGTTAAATTTCGTACCCAAGATTGTTTTTTAACTTGACAATAAACACTCAAGAGTATAGTCGTTGATGAGATACAGTTTTTTAAGTAATGTGGTATACGAATTTGTTTTCCGACTCATTTTGTGGCGTGTTGATACGGAGAAGACTTCAAATTATACGTACCTAGCGTTCTATGTATATAATCTTGTGTGTACGTATTTGTACTGACTTTTATTTGACAAAATTCTTTTGTAAATGCAAAGGGTTTATGATTTGGGAGTCTGAAGCTTATATGTGTATATCTATTCGATCTTAAGTTGAGATACAAAATGATTGATTATTATGTTTCGTCCATAATTGGGAGCAAATTGCATAGTTTATGATTCCGAGTGTACATCTAGTGTAGTGGCTTCTGGAAGTTATATCAAATCAGTTTGAAAGGAGATTGAAAGTTGCAGAAGTATAAGTGATGGTGACTTAACTTTTTGCTGTCGAAGATAAACTAAACATTTTTCGGGGGCTAGAGCGTGAGAAATTCGATATTAGGATCAGTTTTTGAGCTACAAAATTCAAATGGTACTCTCTGTTCAAAATGTTTTTCTTTGCAGCCATCCCTCTTACTAGAAAAATGAATTTCATATCATCTCAAGCCTTCTGTTGATGAATCTTGACAAGTATTGTCCCATTAAACTTGTACTTTCATTTTCAATTTCTAAATTATCCTCTTGTTCGCTCAAACTGTTTGCAGTAGGATATTAGAAACCATTCAGTTTTTTGAAGATACTTATTTATAAACTTTCTATTAACTCAGTCTCCAACAATGCTTTTATCACTTTTGAACTGCAGTTTTATATATTTTACCCATCTGTTTGCAGGCATTTACTCAATTTATCAGACACCCACTGTAAGAGAGGGGGAAAAATTCAAAATAAGTTATCGAAGATTAACACTCTGTCTTTCCCACGTAATGAGGTAAACATAGACTCAAACGCCTACTACCAACATTTTGAATTTTGTTCACCGATCCATATCGAGTGGCCGTTGTTGAAGTTGGTTGAAGGATTATATTGGTCTTTTAAAGACAACGTGGGCCGTCTTTCGGCTCGACGATATAGGCCTACCACAGTTTTAATTAGCTCGATTCTCAAAAAATAAACGACTACAAGAAGTCGAAATATCGAATTTCCAATCGATTTGCCATTGCCGAAGATCCGGCGCGCCCTGCGTGGATAACAAAACGGAAACCCACACGCAGCGTTATCTTTGTGAAGTCACGCGCGCTTAATTAACGTTAATTTTTCATTCGTCATTCATCAACGAGCTCAGCATAACTGGAAAGGCTGTGGCCAATATACCTAACGAGGTAAAAGCAAGTCATTATTGGTTAAAATGAAAGACGACGAGTAGGGTTGGTGAGCAGCGAAGTCGTATATGAAGTGCAGTGAAGTCAATTTGGAAGAGGCATAATGCTTTTTCAGAAAATGAAAACTTCGCCTTCTCTGATATAAAGAAAAATTGAGCTAAATTCAAAGACTAGATAGATATACATATGTGTACCCACGTATCGAAAAGTTGCGCATTCAGAAAATTGATACTCGTAGCACTTGCACGAAGAAAAGCCTACATGAGATCGACCTATAATTAGCTCACCTAAATGACAAAGACTGATTGTCGGTAATTAAAAAGATGAATGCTATAATTTTTTCCATATACCATCGATATAGATAAGCATAATAATTGGACCAACCGATTCAGATAAGTGGGTAGCCTGCCAATTAAAATTTTTAATCACTTTAAGTTTAGAAACGTCCAAAATAGTATGTTGGTATTTATCTACAGCTTTTTCGAACCAGGTACGTTCCAACAACAGTAACTGCTTTTTGTTTCACAGCGAAAACCAGCTCCATATAAGTTATTATCGATATTCGATTACCTATCAATTAATAGCAGCTGTCTAATTCTAACACAAAAAAGAAATCCTAAGTGAAATATTGCGTCGCAAGCTAACCACGCAACATTATAATAATCCCGCTTGTATATGTATTTTCATTTCATCAGCCCATCAAGTTTCACTTTGGTTGACAAATCTCGTTTCATAGCTTTGAAAATTCGACAAAGTTAGATCTGAAGCTGAGAATATCTGATTGTTTAAAAAAGTCCTATCGAATGTAAATTTTTTAGAGTTTTCTACTTGAATCTTGATTTTACTTTATTAAAATATAGTCATTATTGATCATTGATATGCAAGAAGGGAAAAGTGAGTCAACTTTTTCAAGAAACTCAGTTCAATCATAAGCTGGATGTGAGTTGACCTTGATGCATTGAATTCAATGAAAACGACAAGTAGAGCCGCGTTGAGGTCTTTAGAAGAAATTACCTAATTTCTTGATACCGAATAATATTCTTGAATATAATTATATATTAAAGATTATTTAAAGAGTTTCAGTAGATTTAATAGCAGCTGTAGCTGCTATTGAAAAAAAATGATGGAAATCTTTCTAGTATAATACGAGTACAGGTATATAAATACCGAGAGATATCGTATATCATCTTATAATTTTTCACTTTTTGTGACACTTAAACGAAATTTCATGTATTAGACATGTCAGTATTTTCCTCTCATCACGGTTGCGATATTCTTCGGGTTAGTCTCAAATTTTTTTTTTGTTGCTGTACAAATATAAAATTTTTTGGAAGCCTTTGATTATAACATTAACTACGCGTTGTTCATATGCGAGAAGCGAGTCAGGGGCATAATTTAATTATAAATATCAACTGTGTTCGTAAATATTGTCGGGAAAATATTAGCATAATTCAAGATTTCCTTCCGTCGCGTCGTCGTTTGCCTTTAATAGGCTCTGGATTATGGAGGGCATTTATAGCACGCAGCAGGTAACAAATTGGATCGAGATGAGAAAATGAAAAGTTGAAGGGAAAAAAGGAATAAAAAGTTTAGTATCCGTCAGTTATTAATAAATTAATGGACCTCATACTTTTTCGAAAAGTTATGTGCGGCTTAAAAATTTCCTCGTTCGAGTCGTTTCGAAATTTTTTGACGAAAATATAAATTCCTTTTATGAGACGTTTATGTATAATATTCAAAACGTTGAACGTAGTAGGATACGTACATGCCCAACAGGTTTCGGTCAATTTTTTTCACTGTTTTATGACACTTTTCGCTATTTTTACTGGTCTGTTGCTGTAGAATTTATGAGCATACCTAGTTTTACGAAAAAAATTTTATATAATTTATTTGTGAAAAGTCAAATTTAGAATGTGAAAATATCGATATGTTCCATGTTTTTTTGAATAATTTCATCTAATTTTTTGCCAGATGCGGTTTTAAATTTGAAATTAGCATCACAGTATAATTTAGAAATTAAAATGGCCAACAGTTCGTCGATTAACTGTATTTTAAAATTATTTTTCTGGAATGAAATTGATATGAAATCATATTTTTTCCAATTATCATTTTCTGGTGCACGAAAACCTATCTAGTTATAGAGAGAAGTATTGATTAAAAGGTAGAGAAAGCTTTATAATAAAGGTCGAGGTATGGCCTACTTACATACATGTATTAATAATAATTTTTCAGTTTCATACTGTTCCATTAGAAATAGCAAAATTAGACATATTTTTGATCAAAATAAATGGAAAGATTAATCCGTTGAGACTTGAAATAGAGTTTAGCTGGAGATTAGAAACCGACTGAACGAAATCTAAACGGAGCTTGAGAAATTTTGTATTATTTCGACCCGCTTCCTTGACTGTCCCTTTGAAGTCTCTCCGAATCTGGACAATTAATGTAAAAATTATTGATCTTCATTTCTGATAAATTATCATGTACCTATAGTGTATACATGGGACGGGGTGTACAATATTGGTTCTGATGGGATTCAAACCTGATCCAGTTTCAAGACAAAAATTGCTTTTAAAAATTTTAAGTTGAACCTGAAATAAGTCAGAACCCTACTTGAGTCAGTATTGTACAATCCCACCCATACAGTCTTCAGATCAAAGTTTTGAACTGGAGCCAATTTTGAACGGGAATTGTGTTTTCCACCCTACAACCCATTAAAAACTTTATAGCTATCTAATCCATCTGTTAAGCGAACCAGGCACTAATGTGTGACTCTCCTTCAACGAGGTTTAGTTCTGCGAAGACAACCCTTTGAATCGTTAACCTTTGATCAAACATACGAGTATAAAACATTTTCTGTTTTCCTTGTAGACTGTTATACGAACGTTCGTTCACCCTCCTTCATTTTCGTATGTTTGTATTAAATTTTGCTGCTTTTTCCGGAGAAAATTGTCTGTTATAGTCTCTTTTAGGGGGCAGTATATTTGTGAAGAAAACGACGACGACGATTAAATTGTATGGAACGTTCCTGCAAGAAGGAAATAAAACGACGGGAAAAGCCATTTTAAATATGTATTTTTATAAAGGGCAAAAAGAGTATCATTTTTCTTTGAACGCTTCGCAAAGCCATAATTTTCGAATAGTTGCTGCGAGAAACATCGAGTACTCTAATGAGGAATGAAAAAAAGAAAAAAAAATCTACAATATGATTGCAACAAGCTTTACATTTTTAAACCGTAGATTTTGTTTTCCATGTAATTAAGAGTTTATTGGTCGTATTTTGAGGATTTTTTTTGTTATTTCTATTTTTACCCTACTTTAGTGCCGCGTGTATACTTGACCTTTTGCAAAAAAGAAATTTTCTTCTTTTCGACGTGGAAAAAGAATAACAATAATACAGCGAATACGCGAAGGGAAAAATTCAAATAAAAGGGGAGAATTATTCGAATATTATTTTCAACTGGTGTTTTGTGTTCGGCTCAAGACTCGTGTTTCTGGTTGTTTTTCTTGGTGTAATTTTTCGGAACACAATCGTTCTTTTTTTAATTTCGTGTTCACGTGGTACCCTCGCTATAATGTATTACTTTTCAGGAGCTGTTTAGGTTGGTTATCATTCCATGTATGCTGCTTTTCGTTTTTGCATTCATGTACATACATCTCGATGTGGCTTCGCTTCGTTGGTTGATTGAAAGGAATGAACAAAAAAAAGTCTAGCTGCGTAAATTATAAATTTATTTGGTTGTATGGTGTTTGGGTGGTCTTGAAAAAACAGAGCAACTGTTTATGTTACAACGATATTAAACACTGTAGCTGTGAAAGTTGATCAATATTCGGCGTGCCCACTGTATACCTGACTATATTATTTTGTCATTCATTGGGAGCCCTGACAAATTATGGCCCTGCAGTTACATAAATTTCATAATATTCCACAAATATCCCTCTTTTTAAAAGCGGCAGGGAGGGGAGGGAACCTTGAAGCACAGTCGTGGGCCTTTTCGAATAGAAATTTCGTTGCTCTCCAAAAACATTGAATACGCCCCTACCAGTTTTCAAAAACAAAATTTCAGTAAGAATGTTGAGCTCTCTTCTGAAATGCAAAAATTTCATATTTAGTTTCTGCTCCCAGTCTAAATTTAGATTTTTAGTCTTAGTTTTCTTATTTTTTGTATTATTCTTCCTGAATGTTATAATGAGTAAGTTAACACTAGAAGGACCAGGTGGTGTCATATACACCACAAAAAATTTTGAGAGACAGTACTCAAAGGACCAGGTGCTTGATGTCATACATGACACCACTTTCATAAATTCCCAAAATGTGACATTTTTTGTTCGATGAAAGGTAACACTGCAAACGACAACGCGCGGGCACAGATTATGCGTCTGAGAAAGCGCACCGCGTTGCCAGCAATGTTGCCAAAAAGTTCATGAAAATCCCTGTAAATCCTTGAAAATTGCAAAATAAAATACTACAATATTGTAAGAAACCCTGACTTGTGTCATATATGACACTACCTGGTCCTTTGAGTAATCGAGTTAAACCTGGTCCTTCTAGTGTTAAAAAGATGAGCATCCACGTCAAATTTTAGTCGATTAAAATACAATGCATGAGTGAGGAAAAAGTGCGACTTGAAAATAGTCTGGGGACTAGTAATTTTTAAACTTTTTCTCTCACTCTCGTTTCCCAACTCTACGAGTGGAGGAGTTTGAAATAACTTTGGTGTGGCAACAAGCTAGGTACGCTTTTTTTCCATTGAATAAGTACATAGTGCGGGATACTTTCGTTTACTTCAACTGCTCGCCAACATGCAGAACTCGGAAAAGTTGGGTTTTCATTCATCTAATTTTTGAGAAACTTTCGTATCATTTGCAAGTAATAAAATTTGCTCTAGTATAAAGGATTACTCGTATTTCTCAAATTTTGAATTTTGTTCTAGCAAAAGTGGTACAAGTGCATTAATGTAATTGTTTTTGTTACAGCAAGCTGTGATTCAGGAATGTTTCTTGTCGCAGTATTTTCTATAGCTTATTGTTATTGTTGAATGGAAGGTGGCATAAATATTATTGTTGGTGTTTCTTTTAATGTTTTCATTCCATTCGAACTTTTGTCCCTTTTAAATTTTGGAGAGTAATATAATCGCTCTGTTTTGTCTGAATAATATGGGCACTCGAACCATCACTGCCAAATTAATAAATATTATAGTTAGGTATACCAGAGATTGTTCTTTTGTAGAAATACCATAGATATGATTATAATATATTCAACGAGCACATGCGGCATGTATGAATACGGTATAGATATTAATTTTCCCAGTAATACCTATAACATTGAAAAGTTAAATAGGTATCCATTATCCATTGCAAGCGAACATATTTAAAATCATTGGTTGAACTCTGAAAACAAAAGATAGAATTGATATTCGTAAATTCCCATTTGCAAACCGAGCTTTAAGAATGTGACTTATTTGTATGATATACCTGTACAGTATATCGATAGATATCTTGATGCCAAAATGTGCTATGTCCTTTTTTGAAAAATTTACGAGAGATGAGCAAAGAAATATCATTACATACATTATTTTGGTTGAATTATTGCTCTGATAGAAAACGGTAGCACAGAAATTTTCCTCATCGAGATAACAAAAATTATTTTTTTACAGCAAAAAATTCTTGTACTCGTATACAATGATAGCAGGTATATTTTACTATAGCTTTTTTTTAAAAGGAATTTCTACTACAGTTTTGAACTGCCCCAGTTTTCCTATCCTAAAATAGTAAAAAGTACTATTAAAATTTCTCTCAGTGTGGTTTCATCAACTTGAATGAGGACTCCATAATCAACTGTTTTGAGGTTCAAGTTGATTAAAGCAATTATTATACTACCAAAGAATTGGCTGTAATAAATTTTTTTCACATCTCGTTAATTTCTTGAAATGAACATAGCACCTTTTGGCATTAAGGTATCGTTATGGCCGCATTTAAGAACAAGATTGCATTAATTATCCCGAAACATTGTACTCAATTAGGCATATAAGTGTTGATTAAAATTTTTTTATTCAAAGATAATCCACTTGAAAATTTTGGAATCAACTTCTATATAATATAGTGAAAGGAAAGATATTATAGTCACATCACTATAAAATTACAAAACTATTTTTTTTTCGACCTTTTGATTTGTGGTGTGCGTTGCAACTTCTTGCCCAATACTACACAATGTACATGTACATACATACACGCGTAAAATCTTCTGCTGAATTATTTTGTGAAACCATTGCGACATAAACTCTTTTAGCAAAATGCTTTTTAATGCTCTCGGTCTTGAAAAGGTTGTAAGTTTAATTCTTCGCATTGATAATTCGCTCTTAGCGTAAACATTTGTCACACCTCGAATCTGAGAAAATTGTTGTTCGTTAATCGTCGTGTCTAATCTGCAAGGGTGTAAGTTTTCTTATCCGCCGCCGGTGAAAAGTGACTCGAAGTGAGAGAAAATCCGAAGGGAAATTGCGAGAGGGCGCGTTACAAAGGCAGGGACAATGGCAGAGGGAAAAAGAGAAAAGGAAACCGAAGAATAGACGATAACGATTTATTTACGAGATTTCCTCTTCTAACAAGTCTTGAAGGAAAGTTTCTCGTTTGAGTGTGTGTGCGTTTTTTCTAGGGTTGGGCTTTGTTTTTCCAGGGGCAGGGGAAGGCTGCACCGCAAAGGATTCGTATTACTTGAGCCTCAACTCCTCTACTGTGGACCTTGTTAGGGCGCCGGTTATCTTCATCCGTTCGAAATCACCGACCACTCTTTTTACACCCATGTATAGTTATATACCGTAGATTGTAAGTAGTGTGTGTGTTTGTTGTTTACACTTTCGATTATCTGCGGACAGACGTTAGGGTTGGGGTTTTTGTTGAACACGAAAAGCCTGAAGAATGACGTATCGGTCTTCGTCTGGCTCTCGTCTGCCTAAGCTGCCCTCTTCACGCATTGGTTTTCTTTGGCTCGTGTCTCTATCTTTTTATTTAGCGCACTCACAATTAATGTAATAAATCTTGACGATATTTTTACGATTGTACGAAGACCCTACGCGTACCTATATATCTGATTGAATTGTAGACCCATAATTATCCTTGAGTTAGTTTTCCTTTGCATCGTGTTTTTTTGTTTTTGTTTTGCACTAGTGTTTCAATGCTGCGAGCACTCTGGTGGAAAGCCCGTAGCGTAGTCTGATAAAAAACAAATTAATTCTTCTTATTAATATCTGTCTCTACAGAAAGGATTTGCGTATTATATCAGTTTGTTAGTGGCACCTTTATTATAAAATAGCCTATGTGTTTGTTATTAGATATTTCTGACATTTTCTGTACGATATGAGCTAGATTTTGGCAGTAATTTTTGTGATGTATTTAGCCAAAAGGTCTCAAGACTTTCGAAGTCTTGATCAAATTCTGATTTAGAAAAAATCAATGTTTATTAATTATTTACACTCACGCCCTCTTATTCACTCAAATTTTTAATTCTTGGACAAATTTGAACGAAATATAAGACGTCATGGGTGGGGAGAAAATCAGTTTCATGTTTTCTTTATGTTTGTTGTATAGTTATAGACTGTATATGACAAGGCATGTTTATTCAATCGATTTCATAAGAAATTGAAGCCAAACGAAAAACACATACGTTTTGACTGATGTACGAAGTCCTAAATCGTGAACGTCCTTTGTCGGTCACTCAGCCCTAGTTCTGGTAATTTCACGCGAATATTGCTGTCGATTTCGAAACCTTTTTGTATTCCACGAATTTCGAGCCACTGGCAAAATATACGCAATTATACGACTGCCACCGATCTGCATACACAAACACTCATTGGCGACCACAATATATCGATAAAATAGTCTGTAGGAAAAAGGGTGCAGCCCAGAAAAAGGGACGTTGGTTGTTTTAAGAAAATTACTTGGATGTCGGTCGACGTTCACTCAAGTCTCTCAGACTTCCCTCGTCAGCTGAACTGTATAGTAATGTAGATACAGTATCCCTATGGGCAAAATATTTTGAAAACGGATCCGTCTTATTCCGGGTTATAATCCGTTTCTGGATTATAACCCGGAATTTTCCTGTTTTCCGGCTTCTAAAACGGATTTCGAACGGATTGTAATCAGTCTTGCCGGTTTTGTTCTGAAATGAATCCGGATTATTTTCCGTGAAGGCTGTTTTATCATATTTGTTGGCCCGGGTTATAATCCGTGAAACCGTTTTACAAGCGGATTTAGAAAAATTGCCCAAAAATTATCACTGATTATAATCAGAAAATCCGTTTTACAAACGGATTTGGAAAATTAATCAAGATGACAAAAATAACTGCAAATTTTCAGATCCGATGATCGAAAATAAAAACGGACTGACAACGGATAAAATTCTCATTTTCCGGATCATTTTCTCATTTTTTGCCCATCGGGATATAGCTCATACAGCGAGGTCAACTTTTCAAGTTGATACGTCAAAAATTCTGAAAAATTCATTCAAATTAAAGTTGCGAGTAGGTTTTTTTCAATTTTTCAATTTTTCAGACAAAAGTATTATAGGTACTTGTTGGTTGAAAATTTGAATAATTCTGCATTTTATTGAAAATATTTATGTACCTACCACGAAAATTAACTTCTACCTTTAGTCAGTTTTGTACTTCGAGATATTGTCGACTTTTTTTATTTAGAGTTCATATCAATCTCCAGCTGGTGATAGAAAAAATGAGAAAAATACAGTTTTTTCTAATGAATATATTTCATAAGAGCTGGACCGGGTTTTTCGTGAAATTTCGTCGAATTTTGCGCATCTTTACTTTCTTGATTGACGATTGATGAAAGAATCGAAGTTCTCAAATTTCCATTTTCTAGTTTAGGTGTTCTTCATTTTTTTTTACCGAGTGGCTATAGTTGATGGGCTTAGCCAAGGTGAAGAAAAACCGAGGGAAGGAAAATGGGAAAATATAAACGTTTTTTCACCCTGAACCATCGATGTATATGGTCTATCTACCTAACTATAACTGTTAACTAACGCGAATGTTCTTCTCCAGTACCTTTATCGAATCCGCTTAAATTGCAGCAACCCATCAGCGGTACCGAAAAATGACAAAAACGAAATTATTTTTGTTCATCCGACATAATTCGTCATTCGAAATTATTCGTTCGTAGAAAACCGCCTTTATTATACCGAAGGGTAATGAATTATTTATTTTGTATCTGTGTTTGTTTAGAATAACTATCCTATATAGCGTGAGTTTCACGTTATTTATCCTGGCCCCAGACTACCATTCTGGTATCTATAGCAGACGAATTGGCTAAACGAAAATGAAACATTTTAATTAAACCGAGCATGTCATAGAAAATTGCAAAATAAGACGTCTCTTCCGGGCTCACAAGCCCTTCCTCGCGAAGCGGAGAAGGGTCCCTCGACGCCTCCTGTTGCCCCTCGATTTCCTTCTCCTTTCTGTTGCTCTCTTTCGGTATTTTCGTTTGTAATATTTATTGTATAGGTATGTTTGCAATCTTAATTAAAATGCGTAAGAATAGGCGGTTAGTTTTCGGCGAAATATACGAATGTGGGAATCCATCCACCTAAAAACCAATAAATATATAGAGTAAAAAGCTATTTGGGTGTGCGGCTTATAGGGAGTTGTTTGGGTGATAGAGTGGAAAACGCAGGCGGATGAACGTCTGAAATTACATTCCCCGAGACTGAACAATATACGAGATATGTATACTTGTATAGGCGGCAGGAGGAAAATTTTCGCGAAATACTATATCTGATGCCTGTCAAAAATACTCACTAACTAAAATCGGCGTTTAGCTATTACTCGCACTGATGTCGTTATTCGAAACACCAAAGAAAATACATAGGTAGTCGACTTTTTGCATGATTGAAGTTTTTCCATTTAGACCATGTAAAACATGATGGAATCTTCTTCAGACAAAGAATTTTGAAAACAACACAATGGACGTGCGTTCTATTTCCCTACTTTGTGCTAAAAAAAAAAAAAAAAAAAAAAGTTGTTGGTTTCTCTATAAAAACCTACTAAAAAGAGTTGACTAATTTTAATCAAAGAATTACTCGTTCAGTTTTCGAAAAAAATTTAAGAATTTGATTTGGTACGTATTATGTTATTTTCAATGAGATATTTAGAAGTGGCAACTGAGAGAGAATTTTTTAGTTTCACTTGTGTTCATCCGAAATTACTGTCTAATAGTATTTAACTTTCAAGTTGAAAATTTGAAAAAAAAAAACTAAAGCAAATTTTCAACATTTATTATGGATAAGCTTCCTTAGGACATTCTTCAAGAAAAATGTACTGAATGAGAAGAAATTCAGAGGATCGCCTTGAAGGTAAATGCTTCACTAGAAGCACGAACTCCACAAATTGGCAATACTAATATCTTAATGGTGGTACTTGTGATGATGAAATACGGAAAAATATGAATCTCATTTCGTAATTAGCTAATCCCAGCTAAAATTAAAGATTTTTTAAATCAATTGTATTATACGAGTAAGACAAATATGTTCATTAGATGAGGAAATTTTTCCGACTGTTTTCTGGCTGAGTTTTATGGTCCGTTTTACTTATACAATGAACTATGGATATGCTGAGTTGTATTTTTTTATTCATATGAATATCTGCTTTTATGGATGCGCAAAGTTGATGCAACTTTAACAGCTAATTTTAGCTATAAAAATGATAGGTACTAATCAGAAATTCAGTTCTGTACATCCTCTAGTTCAAACCCTGAAGTACGAGTACATTGTACCTAAATATCACCAATTTCTGTTCAGAATTGGCTTCTTATACAGTCTGGAAAATTACACTATTTACGTACACGTTTTCTGCTTCTGAGAAAGCACACCATCAACTTGCGAAAAATTTGATTAGGGGATACGGATAATTAAATTTTCTGATCGAGGGTGTAAAGGTTGGGAATAGGTATTCGTTTTGTAGAGAATGAAAACAGACAAACCTTTCAAACAGAAAGCCACTAATGTCGATACATTTGTATAACAGCTCTGACGCAGCTGTAAATATCGAACATCTAGCTACCATGTATAGGTACAATTTTATTCATTCCTAAAGAATTCGCTCTTTACTTTCTTTTCCTTTCGATGAAGAATGAACCGAATCTCTTAATTTCAAATGATGAAGAAACCCGTACCTATTTGTTAATTATAATGTTTGTAAACAAAGAACAGGAAATATCAGATAAGGGATTCTAAAAATTGTATTCGAAACGTTGCGTTGTACAAGTGTGGGTCGATAGTTGTTTTTCTTTTCAACAATCTGCTGAAGCTGAAAATTCTAATTTGCAAAATCGAAAGCGATAAAATGGCAGTGAAGAGGAAGATTGAATTCAACTTCGCCGCGTTTTTATTCAAAGACTTTTTCTTTAGACTGCAAAAATTAGACTTGTCGTTTCAAGCTTACCTAATTGTTTTGTATACGAAGAAAAAAATCAAAGGAAATTTCAGCTCATTTAATCAAAAATTTCGTAACAATGCCAAGTTGAAAATAACTTAAAAGTAATTAGGCTACGATAAAGAAATCGCAGACATTGTTTTAAAAATCATATTTCCTTTCCCAGTCTATATTCTTTTACGATTTCGCCTCTTTTTGATTCCCTTCGTCAGCTTCCGTCGTAAATTACTTAGTACCTATTCGAAGAATTTTTCAAGTGAAGGTTTCTGTTGAATTTGACTTCAGAAATAATGAACAAATATTCGGAAACAAAATGAAATTTTTAAAGTGATTTATGAAAGAAGAATTCGACAAAGTTTAAACATTGAGAATATAAGCTTTATTATACTAAGTTTTGCTGTCATTAGATTCTAAGACTGAAGACATCACAGTTGGCATTGTCCAACTCCAGAGTGCGTTAGCATCGATTCAATTTCCAAAATTGTGAAAGTTGAACGAGTTTAGTCATTTTTGATCGATCTATATACCTACTAATGAGACTCTGGACAAAGCACATTGAGAGAAATGAATTGTATTAATTAAAAATAGTATAGTAACTTTTCTCATCCCAGTTATGAAAATTACTATTTATTGTACCTAGAAATTCTTAATATTTGTAGTATTTCACCATTTTTTTAGTAGTTTCTGCTACAAATCTTGAATTGTTCCAGTTTTCGTATTCACATTATGAAAATTACCTACTACATAAATTTTTTTCAGTGAACATCAAAGGTGGTGACAAAATTGTCGATAAGTTGATTATTACATAAGACAATTTGAATGCTATCAACAGTCAAAAATATATACCATACCATTTAATTGCACCTTTTATGGTGAAAATTTTATTAGATTAAAAGGCACTTTACAACATATCATTTTTTTTTTTGGTGATCGAAATTCTATTTCCGACCATAAAGCGGCCATTATGGCAAATGTCATTCACTTGTCACGAACTCACTGGAGGGATCGTGTACATGTCACGGAGATCTGCAGCTTTGTGGTACTAGAAAACGAAGCAAAGATTTGCTAAATTATGCCACAAAATATTCGTGTATAAGACATTTTCGCTGTCTTTGACTCTCCTCCACCACGCTTCATCCACTCGGCTCGTCCTTTTCTTTGCTTTACAGTTTGTCATTTTTTCATTCTCGCCATCCCCGTCGGCTTTCTCCGTCTCTTCCTCCCTTTTCAGAACGAATTAAAAATTTATAGCCAATAAAAACGATATCACGTAAGCGCTACATAAATTATTCATTTCCGCCGGTAGTCGTATAAATACTATCCGAAAAACGACATCGAAATAAGAAATATTATTTTTCAGCGCCCCAATTATTACCTTATTTTCTCGAATACAAACATTTTTATCGCTAATAAAAGCGGAACTTTATCAAAAAGTTGTGTACTATATCGCGGCGAAAGTTTAAATTAAGATACCTAAATAAAAAAAAGCAGCAGGGGTGAAAAAAAAGCAACACAATGATACGAAAATGGATGTTTAAGTGAACGCGAACCACCGGAAAAGAGAAAAATGAATGAGAATGCGACAATTTTCCCCAACTTTTGGTAATGTCGAACACTATCCAGGCAATACCTAATCAAGTCTGTGAAAAACCTGTTTTTTGTTTTCAGTAGGTAGGTGATTTTCAATTCTCAAAGCTTCCATTTCTCCTCTGCACTCGTAGAATGTAGTTGGAATGAGAGGAAGATTTTATCTGGCTACGACCCAAATTTTGTGAGAAAAATTCACGCAAGTCCATTCCAGATGGTTTTTCTTGATTTTCTCAAAAAATTTTTTTTTTTAATTTTTTTATTTATTTATTTTTTTGACTCATCTTATTTAGCTTACTTCTGCCATAATAGTACTTATTGCTTATCACAATTAACTTGATAGTTCATACATATTTGGTACTTATATTTTCATTAGATGTTAAATATTCTATTATATCTTATCTGCGAATAAGAAAAAAAAATTAAAACCCTTTCTAGATTTTCTAAATTGAAATTGAACAGCTGATGAAAATAATTATGAAAAACCGATTACAGATATTTCGAATTTTATTATTTGAAATTCAGATGAAAAATTAATGATTATTTATATCGTTGAAAACTATTATTTGAAGTGAGCTTTTTCTTGTGGAATAGACCAAAGTGATTTAGTTGAAAGCTAATGTTTGTCGCTTATAGAAATTTATTTTGAACGATATCCTGTTTTCTTTTTTCCCTTAACCTACTGGCCATGCATTTTATTTATTTGAAAATATGTTATTAAAGTCTTCCATTTCTGTTGTAAAATCTAACAACTTAGTCCTATTTCTTAGACTTCTTATTGTATGTTTTGTCTACTCTTTATGAAATCAAATTTCTCTCCCTCTCAGACAGACGTGAAAGATTATCGCGGAAATTGTATTAAGAAATAATTTATTCATTCGTTAAATTCCATTAAAAATGCGCACCGGTAATGACAGTCGCTTGCCTATCCTCTATTTTCTCCGAGAATTTCGTTAATTTAAAAATATTTTGTAAGTGACTATCACGTTGTTGTAGTATGCCAATATTGAATTTAAAACGAGCGAAAAAAGTTGTACAGAGTTTAGAAAACATCAAACGTTTTTTTGAATAAAAAGAACTAACGAAGGTACCCATAAAACGAAGATTCTGGAAAGTTTTGAAAGCGCAGTTTTGAAGGAAAGAAAAAAAAAACGCGGGAAAAAGAGTGTAAGAACGATGAAAAAGAGAATTAAAAAAAAAAAAATGTATGAGAAGAAAAAGACTGAAGAGTTGGGAAAAGATCAAAAGAGTAGGAAAATGTACGAAATATATTTCAGCTGGTATCCTTTTGCAGGCCAACAATTTAATTAAAATGGAGACATTCACTTACGGATGAAAAAGGAAAGGATCAAATTTTTTTTGCTATTTTGCCTTCTCTGCGTCGCGTCGGGGCTATCACGGATAGTATTCTAAAATTTGTGAATCGAGTTTATCAATGATTGATAGAACTTTTTGTGCAAGTGGGATAATCTCAAAGAAATCTGCGCGTGACGCGTGAAATGGTTGAATGCTTTACACTGAGAGAAATAATCAGAGTTCTGAAAATTACTACCTACTCGTATATTTATTATACCTACCTACATATTTTTACTATTTTATATCTTAAGTCGAAAGTGTCAATTTCGAGTTAATGATTGCTTTTGATATGAGCATTTTGTAAAAAAGATTTTCTCAATCGGTTGAAAATTGATCGAGATATTAATTTTTGAATTTACAAATCATACTTTTGAGAAACCGAGTTCAAAGTTAGAATCATGATTTTCAAAAATATAATGTTTTTTCTTAAAAATATCTAAATCGATTTTAATGGAATTTTCATCTGTTATTATACATATAGGTACACATGACCCTAAATTTATCCTGCATAAGTTTGACAGTATTAATCTGCCAGTTTTCGTGTACAACAGTGAGAAGGTTATTTAAAAAAGATGACAGATGATATTTTCCTCTGAAATTTTCCCAAGGACTAAAATATCATTTGGTGGTGTGAAACTTCACCAAAATGTTGCCAACGAAATATAAAAAAAGAAAACATGAAAGCATGCCTTTTTTTTTCATTTTTTGACATGACGAATCATTTTTGCCTGTTTCTCGAAAACTTGCGTTGGCTGAGCGACTTGGATTACGTTTTCATAGATCACATCACATTATTGTAGTACGTCTTACTGTCATCGATAGTACATTTATTACTTCTTTTGTTGTAATTGCTGCCACAAATCTTGATTTGTCCGTTTTTCTATTCAAATTGTAAAAATTACTGCTGAAATTTTTTTCAGTGTAGCCATGACTGTGGCAAATAGTAGTTCTAACCCAAATGAAGAATTTCACTTTTTTAGTTAATGAAAATACTTACTATAAGTATTTTTTGTTTGAGATACTGTTTTAGAAAAAAAGGGTTCTCCAGAATATTGAATTTCATTTCTCAATCATGTCGCTTATGTAAAACATTCGTCTCTGTTATGCCAGTAACGAATAGCACATAAGTCTAATCAGAAAATTTTATTTTCGTATTGCATCCATCCGCAATTTTGTTGTAAATTAATTAATTCGCCGTCAAATGATTGGCGTAAGATGGTATTTCGAGTTTGAGAAAATAAAATGAAAATGTAATTTATAAAATAATTTATGAGACAAAATTACACCGCGGGGCTTACTTTTTTCTGTTATCGTTTTTATTTTCCATCTCTGTCTCTCTCTAATCGCATTACGTGAGGTTTACTCGTTAGGGAATTGTGGTTTTCGCAGAGGGAGTTACATGGTGAAAGTGCGTACAAGGTTTTTTTTTTCGTCATTTAATTGCTGCTAACGAGGGTTTTTTTTTCGGTAATTTAACCGAGATTTTCGTGGAAATGGTTTTCCTTTTTATTTTTTTTCCCTTTTTTTTAAAAAAATTTTTGTGTTACATTTTTCAACACCACGCCTTCATTTTGAAGCTATTCATGTTTGTTTTACCAATGAACCTGCTAAATAGTTGCTTTATCGAAGGTCTTACTTGGCGTGTAAGAAAATCGTTTTACCAGTAGAAATCGTAGTGACATCTTGCTTAGAATGTGCGACAAGCCTTTATAATGAATGGGAGTTTTCTTTGGTTATTCGACTTAATATGTAGTTGCAGTTGAGAAAGGAATTAGACCTAATCGGTTGAAGTTAAATGGTCAATCTTAATAACGACGATGATCCAATAATTTCAGTTGGTTTTTGGTAGAGAACCTAGGCCTATAATTAATTTTGGTCTATAAATGGCTCAAGAAGATTAAGCAGAGGGCATCTATAGTTTTTCGTTTCGTAATCTCCGAATTCGAAAAATACCCACCTCCCTATTTCATTCATCTTTATATATTCATGATGGAGGTGTATTTAATTGTATAGAAATCAGTTTTGATTCTTGAAACTTGATAACTGAAAAAGTTGTGAACTGATCGAGGGGACATTCTAATATCTACTACTATTATTATTAGACAGACCTAATTTCCCTGAATACTAAATAACTCAAATTTCAGTAAATTATTCATATTCCTTTCGATGAAACGAAGGTGGTTCAGGTCTACAAAATTTATAGTACGTAGAAGTTAATCATAATATTTCAGTAGAGTACAGAAAATGAAGATTGTTTATGGAGTTGGAATGAGTGGAAGTGAGACATTAATTTTTTGTAAGAGTGAAGGAGAGAGCAGCCAATATAAATACTGGAATTTCATTGCTGCATTACGTGACGTTGAGCTATCCGTTAATTTCCTAGGAATTTTTTAAATTTCTTCAAAATGTTGTTAGTAGTGAAAAGGTTAAGCTGTGAAGGTGGAGAGAGGAAAAATTATGAACGAAGTCACATTGGCTGTGGCAAAAGCCTGTAATAATTAGAGTGTCGCATTGATTGTCAATATTTTTACGAACCGTAAGAAGTTTACTATTTCAAAATAACGCATTGAGTCATGGACATCTCTCACTTTATAGGAACTTGTAGGCTCGTGATTTAAATAGTTAACTGGGTGAAACAACGTGAAATTCTTTTGCATCAATCCTCAATTATGAACCTACAAATTTTCATTAAGTTATCTCAAATAGTCGAGAAGGGAAACAGTTCCTCTCCTGAAAAAGTGCTTTTTTTTTTTTTGTACTAATGCGTTTTGGAAAAATACGCGTTACAAATATAAAATGATAATAATTAACTATACCTAATTATGATAGATTATAGGTACCTGTAGGTTAAGTAATTCAGATATATTTTATTTGATTATCTTGAATGGAGCGACAAACTAGTCGTTAATTTAATGCTAAATTGCTCGGCAGAACCAGATTCTTCTGTACACACCTCTCACTTCTTCATCTATGTCTCTACTGTGCTCTTGCTAGAGTATCTAATGAAAAACTGATTCAAGATTTCTCAAAGCAGTCGAGTCCCTCGCTTCGTTTTTGAATTTCCAAATGCTCTTGTAATGTGAAAAATACATTACTCAGGAATATATATAGTGAACTATATTGCTTACATTTTTTTTTTTTCATTCATTTCGACGCAGATTTTACAAAATATGTTGAATATCATTTTCTTGAGACACGAGTCGTAGGTACTTTTCTTTGAAACATGCAGTTTTCACACAACACTAACCTGGTTGGCGTGTCCAATTTTGTATTTCGATTGTAATATCGTCTGGTTGACTACCAGTCAAATGTTTCTTGTGGGCTACGGTACGGAACGATATTTCCGACAAATCGTAAATTTGCCATCTAAAAACTAACGTAAAATAGATTTCCCAAAGGAAAGCATCCCGAGTACGAAGTCACGTGGCCGTGAAACAAGAAGAAGCTAGACTTCTCGACTGTTTTTTTAATGCCACGTTCTGAGACTAAAAATGCTGAAAGAAAAAAACCGTTACCATATTGCTGCAACAATATACCACAAAATTCTTTTAAATTTTTAATGTGTTCATCGTAGCTTTTCAATTTTTTTTTTGTTGGATGAAGAAAATGTAAAATGTAAAAAAAATTGCTTTTTTGCAGTATTCTGAGTTTGTCTTGTTTTTCGCTGATATATTTCCTTTCTGGGTATATATTTTTGTTCGAGTCTCTTGTTGCTGTATTAGCTGGTGCCATCGCAGTGCCATCACTATAAAAACTTGAAAATGGCTCATAATAGACTTCAAGCAAATTGGACATAGCATCTTCTGCTTTTAGGTATCGATATATCATCTCGAATCAAATATTATTTCGTTCTCAATTTGATAATTTGCATTTTATCATTTCCTATACGAATTTAGAGTTTGAAATTTTCAGAACTATATATATGTACCTTCGATTCAGTATTTTCTATTCTCACTCAGAATTTCGACTATAGCCTTTTCTCCTTTTAATCAGAACTTCTTATCCCTGTACAAATGATATTCAATTTCGCCTCAACAAAATGGAAATTTGTAAGGCAGCATAAAAGTGACAAACTTGAAAAGTCTACACGTAATACTATTACGATTGTGTTTTCGCCTATACTCCTATGTAATGGTGTTTTTTTTTTTCGAAGCTTACTAAACTGAATTTTGTTTAAAACTTTCCTAAAATGTCGAATAAAAAAGAATGTAATATATAACAGCTAATATCATTGGTAAAGAATGACCGAATACGGTTTAGTCGTAAAAAAAAGAGCTTCCATCCTTACACCGAGCTGATAATGAAAGAACTTTATATTTTTTTTTTTTTTTGCACGAACGTAATTTTTTGGGGGAAACGACGGAAATTGCGAGAAAAAAAAACTTCATCTTTTTCTTCTCCAGCATCTGCCATAAAAATTGTGTGCCAACCGTGTACGTCTTTTCTACGTCTGCAGATTTTATTTTTGCTGGCTTATTAAACAAAAGCAGAGGGGAAGGGAAAAGTCAAAATGATGCGAGAAAAATGGTCGAATGCAATTTGTATGACGTATATGGACGATATGAGAAAAAATTTCTTGTCGCTAATCCAATTCACCTGCAAAAAAGTGTCAAATCGTTTTGCAGGCCTTTTGTTTGCTTTTTTTATGACTCGCTGTTTTACTCGTTTTTCTCTTCTCTCGTCGACTTTTTCTCACTCGGCGTCGCAGAATTGATTTTTAAATGGCCAGAAAACTTTGATCGTAGCTGTAATTTGTTTTTTGCTTCCTTTTTTTATGACAATAGTGTCGTTTAGCATGTATATCTACCCTGTAGCTAATGGAGCGCAATTTTACCGCGCTATTTTTACGATCATGGTAAATTTATACAGCTTTGGTGCTGAGCTGATTATTTCAATTCATGAAATTATTGGCCAGAAATTTTTTCCTTTCAAAGCTGGTTTTATGAAAGATTTTGGTTACAGCAAATTTAATCAAAGCATGTTAACCGAAGCTGAACAGGCTGAACTCTCACTTATTATTTTACCGAAATTGGGGGGAAAAGTTGTGTGAGACTGAGGTTTTAACCGGCGATTGTATACTAAAATGTTGATTACTTGTTCCCCATTAACTTGTTACCTTCATTCTTGCTTTGGCCTATCATTTTGCACGCTTTGTGGTCGTTATTAGGCTCATTATCGCCATGTGTTTCGTCAATTCTATATAAGATGCTGGTTTGTTGATTTGGGGAAGTAGGACGAAAATTATATTCGTCGATGTGTTGAGAATTTTTCATTAATTTGCTGTTAATGATCGAGGGCGAGCTAATGCTGGTCACTTTTAGACGAATCATCTTAGCTCTGATCATGCGAAGGTGTAGAAAAAATTATTTGGACCGCAGCTTGATTGAACATAAATACATTATTACATATACATTCTCTTTTTGCAATTCCTGATTCAATATTTTTTGCTCGTAAGAATATTATGTGCGCAGTTTTTTCTAAAATGCAGTTTTACACTGGGTTAAATTAGGTGGGCGTGTTTCCCAAGTTTTTTAATTTTTCGTTTTTTTTCTTCTCCGTATTGTATAGTTTCCAAAATCTCGAACTCCACATAAATGCAGTAATTGCAAAAACAATAATTAATATTTCTTTCCTCCCTCAAACAATTATACTATTCGGGCACTGATACTAACAATATCATCGCCGAACTGTTACACCAGAAATCAACACAAATATTAGCAAAATTCAAAATTTCTTTTTTTTTTTGTAAAAGATGCGCTTACAAGAATTTTTTTTTCACTCACTTTTGCACCCATTGATCTGAAATTTTCACCAACCCGATGTCAAAGCAGGATATCTCCAGGGTGCTCCTTTTGTAAAATTTTGATTTACAATTCTTTTTATGAGATATATGTCATGCTGAAAAATACCAATTTTTGTACCCCTCTGAAATAAAAATTTCAAAATTCTGCAAACGGAGCCCGCTGGAGACATCTTGTGACAACGGATTGGTGAAAATTTCCGATCAATCGGTGCAAAATCAAGTGATGAAAATAGAGTTCTTGTAAACGTATTTTTTAATGTTCAGAAACAGTCGTACCTACAGAACATACAAAATAGGTAAGGATTCTTTTGCTTCTAGAAAATCTATTTCATTCACTACGTACTCGTATTGGTTTGAGTCAGAATAATATGAAGGCGTCTGTATAGATATTTTATGTTTTGGCGAATACGGAACGGTGCCAAAAATCTAAGCCCAAATTTCGTTACTTCATCTCAAGTGTTTTTCCGCAGGGAGTTGAAGTTCGCAGTTGCGAGCTAGTTACAGAAAATAAAGCTAAACGTCTCGATATTGGGGGCGCAGATTAATTTGACACGCTAACTCGCACCTGGTGGCAGTTTCATTGGCAACTAATTGCGTTACATTTTACAAAGCGTGACTTTTCAGTGGGACTCCCCCTTGAGTTCTAGTCTGCAAACGACGTAATGAAGTCGGGTGAAAACTATTGGTTCGATAACGAACTATCTTTGCTTAGACACTCTGAAATCTGAATTGTGCGACAAAATGTACGCTCGTTTCAAGTCGCCGCAAATCTGTACCAATATCGTATACGTTTTCTTAAACCATAATTATGTGACCTGTAAACTTAGTTTATAAAATGGCTCATCTCCTGCCGATAATATTGAATTCTAGATTTCCTTGTCCAAAACATCAAATTTTATATTAATAAAATGTATTGTTTTTGAATTGGGAAAGGTTTTCAGTATTTTTATGAAAGTGTTTGAAAACTACATACTTACAGAAACATGTAGAAGAATTGCTGAACATAATAATTGTACGTGTGAGAATTTCTTGAGATGATCTGACCGGCACCTATAGCCGTAGAAGTTACTCGAATAAAGTATGGCGGCTGTTTTTCAATCGATGCGAGACATCGATTTTTGTTTTTCTTTTTTGATTTTTTTCTACATTTTTATCGGTTTGGGTATGTGAAATCCGAATACCTTAATCAGGAGATATTCGTCGTTAATTAGCGTTTGCTGATAGTAAAAAGAAATGGTAGAAGGTTTTGAAGTAACCGTGGGTGAAGGAAAAACAGAAATGGAATTTGATTTTACGACAATTTAAATTGATAATCAGCAGTGTGTACCAAGTTTCACGGTGTACCTGTGTGCTTATAAGTCTATATTCTTTGTATGTAAAGGAGAATTGGGGGGGAAAAAAGATTGCCTCAAGGTTGAGCTCCCATTTTACGCGTACAGGCTGCCCATTACATGGTACTAATGTGTGTTTTCTCGCTTTGTTTCTATGTGAAAATTGATTTCAATTTTGATTACCGGATGTCGAGTTTGGTGGACCTGTTTTTTGTCTGCTTTTTCCTTTCGCAATACGTCATATTTTTGTATCTTATTCTTTTCATCGACTCATCTCGTGTGTTTCTTCGTATTGCTTGGGCTTGAAGATGGGTTCCGATAGGTAATTTACTGTTTATTTTCCGTCTGTGAGATTGCAATTCTGAACTCGTTTTTATGCAGTGAAAATATAAATAAAAGAATATCTGATTGAGCCGATCGTATTTTCAAAATGATTGTCGTAATTAACTGTAGGTATATAAAGCTCAAATCTTGATGAGAATTTTAATGTAGCTTTCTTTTGTTGGATCTTTTGTTAATATTCGTGAACCTGAGTGCAGGCTGTTGGAGAAATTGGGGTTGATTAATGAAATTCTTCTCGTGATTTAATCGCTGTAATTCAATGCTCATTAGTCGATGATATTAATTTAGATTTTTTTAAATTGTAAACATGTTACATGTAATTCAATATAGATATGATATCGCGATATGTCTGCGAGTGCGAAAACAGAAGAGCTATAGTCCTTGAAATTTATCCTTATATTTGATCCGATGATTAAAGGAATTATCTATTCCAGTCATGTCTGTTTATTTTAAAATTTATTTTATTTATTTATTTATTTATTTTTGCAGGTACGTTATTCTGATGTATTCTCAGTAGGCTGTTGCATTTTGTAATTCTGTCGTCTCGACCTTGGTCTACCCAACGTTCTTTCTTATGGTATGTAATTTTAGTAACTTTCTTCTTCAGTACTCTTACTCGGAAAATGCCCTTCATGATCGGCTTTTGTATATTTTTGATATTGTCTTATTTACGTATGAGAACGAGTGAATTGAAATATTGAAAAAATACTTAATTTAAATAGTTGACTTGTAATGTACAGCCAAGTTTTCCATTAAATGAACTACTTAATTTTATTCAATGAATTTTGTTCTATACGTCAGCCTGCGGATGCTGAAATTTTGAATAATTTTCAAACATCCTGAAATCTTCAACTTCGTGATTTTGTAATTTTTCTTCACTTATCGATATTGAATGCCAAAAAATTTTCAACTCTCACTCGTGTCCTTAAATTTTGTCTGTATTTGTATGTATAATTATTTAAAATGTTGTTGAAATTAGAATGCAGAAATTTTTGTTCGTAATCCGGGGACCGGGTGCCGGTTGAAACGAAGTAAAAATTTGCATTCGCAACGAAATTTTATTTTGCATTTTTTATTGGTCACCTATTTGACAGATAGCTTATAAATTCCTCTTCGCATCCGTATAATGTAATCAGAGATCACCTCTCTCCTGTTTCTCTTACGTGAGAAAAACCACCCTATACTTCCCATTTTATTTTATTATAGTAATATTTCCACACATTTATTATTACCATAATTTTTTTAGTTTTCGTGGAAACCGGTCTCCAGCGAAAAATATGTAAAAAAAATTAATCTTCTATCAAGTGTTTGGTTTGACGTACTTACTGAGAAGGTGAAATGTGATACCATCAAAAGAATTTATTTCTTTTTTTTTCGCAAATTGAAGTTCATCTTCAGTTATTTCAATTTTTCTTTGAATTTTATTACCTTCTTGCGGCTTGATTTTGAATATTTATTCCTGTATCATCTCTTGTTCATTCTTCAATTTTAGTTACTTTGGGAGTCTATTTAATTTTTCGTTTTATAATTTTGTTCCCCTATTGTAGTTTAATTTCTTTTAGTTTAAAAATAATTCATATTAATGGTGCTAAAAAGTTGAAATGGCTGTATCTACAATGAATAATTTAAGTAGTTATGATTAAACTTGAAAATTTACCCTGCCTAATATTTTTCTACATATCAAACCCAGGGAGAATTTCAGGTCGATCATTATTCTACGGTCGCGTAATAATAAGAAATCAACACAAATCCAGTAATTTTTTATTGAAACTACCTTTATATGTAGTTCTAATTTGAACGGTATTCTCCATTATTTGTAATGTTAGTGCCAGTGGCATACCGGTGGTGGGATTGAACTTGCCATCTTGAGAATAATTTAGAAAAAATCTTTATATTTTTCGAAGGAAAACATGTTATTAATAATTATAATGACAGTCTAACGCTTTCAAATATAGTACAAAACGAAGTGTGAAGACTGTGAGAAAGAAAATTTGGAAAACAGGCTAAGTCGATAACCCGAAAAGCATGTCTCATCTGTACATTATTAATGAACATGAGACATGAGTCTTGATTAATTTGCATAAATAATGCAGAAAGTGTTTGTTTCTGTTCCAGTTTTGAGGCGATGTGCAAAAAAAAAAGTTAGAGGTAGTAGTTGGAAAATTCTAACAGAAAATTTGGTATACATCGATTGATCATCATTGATTCGTTTTTTCATTTCGACTTTTTGTTAGAATTGTTTTTTCCGTTTCATAATACACTCACGAGGAGCATTTTCACGTTGAAATTTTTTCAAAATTCGTATTAGTTCCGTGTCTTACCTTAGTCACCTATGTAAATTGTAGTTCTTGAGTGTCAAACTAATCGATGTTGAAAACAGATAACTGAGTCAAGAGGGGTTTAATTTGTGTTTTTATTTATCTAGTTTCTTTGCTTTTCTATTTCTTTGTGGAGCTTTTCAATAGCCCGCAGCTGTGAATTTTCAACGAAGACATTTTTAAGTAGGATTTCAACATTTTTTCTTAGCTAGTTGATTTCGGTTTTGAATTTCTAATCGTAGGCGATGTTCTGTTTAAAAAAAATTTTGGCTTTTGGACAAAATAATTAAGTTGAACTTGAATTTCTTAGTTCTTTTAAACAATAAAACGAAAAGCTGCTGTATTTGAAATCAGGAATTGATAGGAATTGGTGTACGAATAATGTAAAATCGGGTGTAGATACCTTTTTGTAAATTCCTTTAAAATTTGCAGATTTGATAAAAATTTTTGTATAATTGTTTTAAGCCGTATGACAGAAAATGGACTTTGAATGTTTTTTCTTATACATTCAAAATGGCAGTACTTCGGATAATTAAAATTCAGAAAAAGTTATAAAAAATATCGATAAGTTAATGTTTCTACAAAATGCGAACTCGAATAATTTTGTCCTGGGTAATGTATACAGTATGCCTGAATTTCAAAATCGAAGAAGATGCGCTTTTCATGTCTTGGAAAAATTCTCTCCAATCCTTATAGTAGGTACATAATTGTAAATATCGTAATATTAACTGATCAACGTAAGGGAACTGGTATTTGGAAATGGAAATGTTTTACTAACCTATTTAAGTTATTTATATTATTGAAACGTGTCAAATTGTCATTCCAAAATGCATTGTAAATGTATGTCTACACTCACTCTGAAAGAAAATCCCTTTTATTTTTGCACTTTTTCTTCACGAAATGAACCTGCTTTTTCTCGAAGGCATGTTTTGTATGCATGGGGGTTGAGCAGAAACAACAAAAAGTGAATTCTTTCGCAAGATATAAAACAAATACTATTGCCAGTCAGCAATGCACGCGTATTAGGAAGCTGTAAATATGAAAATTTGATTTTACTTCCACCATTTTGAGATTACTTTCCAATTTTGCGAGTAAATCGTAACGTTTCCGTCTCAAAGCTAAAGTGCTACATGCTTTCTTTTTTCTTCTCTTTTCTTTTATTCATTTCGCCCCTTTCGTTTCTTTTTTCATCCACATATTCTTTTTTTTATTTATAGGTACATCTTTTTTTCTTTTCGTTGCTCGTTTATTTATTTCTACTTCTGCTTCCGTATACAACGCCTATATGATTAGGTAGGTTTTTCTCCTTTTATATTCTTATTTTATTGTTGTTGTTATTTTTTTCATCAGTTTTTCGTACTGTTGTTCTTGCAAGGCAGGTGAAACAAACATTCGATTAGATGGGATATTTCGAGTAAGAAATTAGATTTTCTGTAGAAATGAAAATTTTATCGTTTGTGCACCCTTCCAATTTCGCCCTTTCGCTCCGACAGCCTTTCCAAAATAGACGATAAAACTGTCAGTCTTCGTGAATACTTCTGAAAACAGACGTACGAGTGAATTGTCGCACGCGAAAAGTATAAAACTCTACGTACGGAGAATGATAAATGATGCTGATTTTTTCCCCTTCCTACATTCCCCTCCATCTCTTCTACTTTCTGCATCCCTTGCCCACCTCCATCCTGTAATATTAATCGAATCGCTTTCAAAATTTGTCGTGTATACCCTTCTCGTGTTTTAATTAAAAACAAATTTCCTCCCCTATATATTTTTTTCTCGCATACTTTTTCTCATTTCTCTCGCCACTCGAATGTACATCTAGGAATGAAGGGAGAAATGGCGTTTGGAATGAAAGTAATTACTCATAAATGTAGGACGAATTAAATGAAAAATGCTGAAAAGGTTCCAAACTGATTTTTAATGACCATTTTACGTCGATTTTCCAGTTTGCGAATATGTTTGCTGGGTTAATATGGAAAACTTTTCAATATCGGCGAATTACGAATATTGGGCCTGGTAATCCCTGGAGAGGGAATGGGGTCGTCTATGGATGAAAAAAAAAAAATTTACGTAGATATAGTTGTACGAATGTGCCGGTCTGAGTTCTGACCGAAGATCTACATAAAACGTACATCCATTGCGGGCATAAACTCAGATGGTTAAGAAGTAATAAACAACAGGGATGGTTGTATGAAAACTCGTACCCTTCTTCAGTAGGGGGTGTACAGGACATGAAAGTCTTGATTTTTGAAATAAGTGTTGTCATCCAAAAAGTGTGAAATTCCTGTTAATTTTGTTTGCGATTTTCCTTCATTTGTCATTTGTCAATTTGATATAGACACATCGCCTCTATTTTGATATGTCGAAGATTTCTCTCGATAATATTTTATAGAAAAATAAAGCGAAAGATATCCAGAAACCCCATCCTCTTTTGGTATTTCCAAAATATCGAAAGTCTCAAATCCGTTTTTCTGTCCCATTTCCTGCGTCATTAATAATTTTTGTCCGTCATCGACCAGTTTCAAGTGTCAGTATAGTGCGTGTTTAGGGGAATCGTCGAGAAATTAATATTAAATATGGCGAGGAACCGCGATGGGAGGTGCAGGGTTTACGTAGATTAAAATTTAAATATCGATGATGTTCGGGTATAATTTGAGGGGTTCAATCGTTCGTCAGTTAGATGTAGAATGGCGGGAAAGCAATCTTACCTTCTAGGGGTTTGTAGCTGGGTTTTTTAGTAGATTTTCCATTGGGTTGGGACCAAGATGTTTTATAACTTTTTCGAATTTTTGATATGAATATGTCTTATGGCTGCGGGTATCATCAATTGCGAAATAATATACGTTATACCTAAAATTCGTTACCTAACATACGACACATATACAGCCAATATGTTAATACGAGTATGAACATGACTACCGGAAAATTTTGAATATGCTTATGTTGAAAAATCAAATACCTATGAGATAAAAAAAAAAAAAAAAAAAAAGGTGTTACAAAGAGTAGGAAAAAATTAATTGTTTGGTAATAACATTATTTCGCTACAGTGACGCAGGATTATGATACAAAATTTCTTGTGCACTTGAGAAAGTGTGCCATTGTGGATGAGTATAGACTATAGACCCGTCAAATATTGAAATTAGAGGCATGGCTCCACATAGAAAATGTAAATGAGTAAATAACACACAATCTTGGCCATTGTTTGTATTTTTATGTTCATCAGAAGATACTCTTTTTCGGTCGGTTGAAAATGGCCAAGTCGATGGACGAAAAAAGTGGATAATAGTTTTCAAAGATGGTTTACCTTCCATCCCATCCCAAAAAAGTGAAGTTATTTTCAGTACTAAGAATATGTTTTTCGAAGGGTTTAGAATCATATTCCTGCAGTACCTTCATGAAAGCTTGCAGAGTTTATCATATTATATAGCATTGAAAACATAGCTGGGGACAGCTTATAGTTGATGGAAATTTTGACCATTTAGGGCAGATTTTACCACTATAGGAAGAGGTTCAGTATACTTTTAATACATAGATCAAGCAAAACTAGTGATACTCTACAATATTATGTGGACGGAGGGGGGAAATACTGTAACTCTTCTGATTGGCGAGGTATTCAGCCGGGTCAGGAAAAACCAACGTTCTTGCAGAATCGCCCATAAATGGATTGAGCATCGAAGGGACCGGTATTTGCTAAAACCTGCTTTTCTATCGGGACTTGATGCATTTTTTTCCTGTTTTTTGGTGCATGCGCATGCGTTGTGCTGGCATATATGGATTCGCAGAATGTGCCGGAGATTTTAAATTTCGATAAAAGTGATACTCGTACATGTCGAGTGGTCGTAATAATAATTATACGGAGAATGACGACAATGACTGCAGCTTATCTGCACGAGAGATGGCAGGGAGGGTGAGCGGGTGTGATTTGATACGGCAAACTATTTTCGGATTCGAAAAGCGCTCGGCTTGGTATAGCCTAATAGATAATAGGTATACGCGAACTAAGGGGTGTAATTTTGAATTTCAAATGAAATTTCAGTTCATACTGTTTTTGATTTTGAGTGATGCTCCCGCACATTCGTTGGGTATATAAGTTTTCCTCGACTCCTTAAATTATTCGGTGCGTTATACGTTCTTGCGGAATCCGTGTTCGGTACACGTTTTCGTGGCCGCTGTGGGTTGTATATGGGTCGAAAGGGGGCTGGGGGGTTTAGGGGTGGCTGAAGTGGGCTGTAGTTTCCGTTACTAATTGACAGCCCGCGTTTTCGAAAATTGCTGTTGTTCCACTCGTTATATAAGATCGGAAGCTTTTCGAAAACAATTACGAGCGTTTGCGGTGGTTATTGTTGGTCGATGCTCAGAGGTCTCTCTGGTTAACCTTTAACCTGGTCGTAGGCCTACTCCGAGAGACTATATATTCGAGTATGTCTTCCTGTATATTTTATGGATTATGTAAGTCGTCCTTTATTGAATATGTTTGAAGGTTTACCTTTACGCCACGCAACATTTAGCCTTCTCTGGCATGTCGCTGAGACAAAATTTGCGTATTAAAGAAGTCACATTTTGTCTATTGACTGGCCAGGGATTCATAGAACTAATGATGTAAAGTTAGTGATATGACTTATTGAAATGTTTCAAAACATATAATACCTATATGGGCTTAAATCGTTCGTATCCTCGTTACCGATTTGCAAGGAAGGGACGAAAAGAGAAAAAAAGTCAACACGATATGATATTGGTATGCTTTTCCATCAGTTTTTCTGCACCCTCATGGGAAAAGTAGTCCTCCTTCTCTCATCTACATATACTACACGCGTCTGTTCAGAATTGTTCGATTTTATTTACAAAATTTTGTAAATAATGTAGAGATGTTCGACAAACGAAGAAAAAGTATGTTTTCGGCATATTTTTCCTTCGTATTGAAGTCGGTTTCAAGATTTTATGCCCTCGACTTCGCCAATTTTGAAAAATATTTGCGTGAATATATACTCGTAGATGAAAATTTATTTGAAATTTGTGAGTTTTTTTTTTCTTTCTTTCTTTTTGGTTGGTCGATCGGTGAAGCAGGATGAAAGCGAAATGAAAGGTTTATGGCTTGTAACGTCACTATGTACGAAGGAAGGAAAAATACCGAGTCAAATTTAGTGGCTATAAAAAAAATCTTTTGACATTATTTTTTATGCACCTATTATGTGCACATACACACCTCGTCCTGCTGACTGCGTATGCCTATACGAGTACACGCTGTCTAAAATGTGCGAGTGAAAAGCGATATCGTTTCAATTTGCGTTGTTGAGCCTTTTTTCGGGCTACCACCCCCTCTTTGCGTACCGTTGCTGCGAAAATATTGTCATCCTTGGGATGTGTTTCCCGTCACATAATGTATAGAAATTGCCAGGTAATAGAATCGCTTTATTTTTTTATGTAAAAATTTTTTTTACGCGAACTAACTTGAAATTACCAGCTTAGCATTTTTTCCCTCCCTTTTCCTGCACTCTCTTTGGCGAGGAATTCACTTTTACGAGGAATACGTGAAATTTTTCCTTAAAAAAACGAATATTCTAGTATCACATGTAGAAAAAACAACAAAAAGAAAATATGCATAAACGAGTGGGTGGGAAAAACATGGGCGGCATAAGATCTCAATTTTAGTCACGTATGTGGATAAAAAAAATTTTGGAACGCCAGAATTTTGGGTACAAGTCCTAGTTTGTATGCTGCTTCTAGTAATCGCGTACATTTTTTCAATTTTCACATAATATGAGGGAGGTATATGGGTCAGTAGGAATGGTTTTTTATCTCGGTTCCTCAGAACGAGGATAGTCCCAAAATTTAGTGATAAGGAGATTATTGACTATTTTCATTGAAGTTTACTATTTTACGTACGAAAGGGAGATATCATACAGAAGGGACTAATAAGTTGGAAAATAGCATTTATAGAGATATTAACGTCTAAAGTTTTCATATGGTATATAGATGTACAAGCTTGAGCCTTGAGAGAGTAATAGTATTTTTTGCCTGGTCTATTAACTACCCATTGAGTTATGTGTCGTAAGTTTAATATCCGTGGAAATGAATTGAATTGATAACAATTTAGCTAAAATCTTAAATTGGCTCTTTTTACATATTCATTAGAGTTGAATGACTTTGAGTTGATTCAGAAAAATTTCAACAGTAGTTTTGAATTTACTGAGAGGATCAAAACGCAACTTTCTAAATACGAGTAGCCTAAATATTATACAGACGTATAACTACCTACAATTGAAAAATAAACTCTTTGAATTTCGATGGAATCTAATTTTTTTTTTCTTTCAAAAGATGAGGAATTGTGAATTCTATATTATGACTTACTCTATGTACAGGAATAAACCTCATTTTCGAGCGGAGTTGCTGCGCTAGTTTATTTTATTTTTTTCATCTCTCGCAAATTATAAGAAGTATAGTTATAGCCCCTCGTACTGATATGACGACTTTATAATCTAAATATTGATGCAGTGTTCGATTCTTACTTTTGAGTTGAGAAAGAAATCGATGATAATGTAAAATAAGGAAGATGGATTCTGGACATTCGGCGAAAAGGGAGTCAGATGAGGAGTAAAAAGAAGTTGTTATAGGTACCAAATTCGGATTCGTTTTGCAATTTCGCATTAGCTGGAAACTCTTTTTCGTGAAATAACGCACTATAAAGTTTAAGCTGATTATTTAGTTACGGTTCAGAGTTTCGAAATTTACTGTAGATATCGGGCGAAACCCATTTCGTTCGAAAATTGGATGTCAAGTGCAAGTTGAACTGGGATTTTATCATGAGGATCGTAGAGAGAAGTGATTTGGATTGTCTTATGTCTGTTGAGGTTGCGTATATTATCGAAGTTTGGTAATTTACTGAAAAGGTTGATTTTTAATTATCAGATTTTCGTTTGACGCCGAATTAACAAGTTTTGATGGAATGAGGGCTCAGCAGCCATTTTCATAAATCTAAAAGCAGAAATTTTCGCTTATAAGTATACTGAATAAGGGAAGTCCAAAAATTGTCCCAATGTTGTAGAGATTTGAGTAAATACCTGTTCTTAATGTGAAAGCTTTTGATTTTGACTTTCTCATTTCATTTCCTGAAAATTATTCACCATCAACTATAATGTACCCTATACCTCTTGGTAGTCTTCCAACTCCACGCACCTTGAAACTTCTCTATAGTGTGTCCATCGGTGCTGAAAAGTTATGAGTGTCATCAAAATGTGTGATTTTTTAGAGTCGTCTATAAATTAGGGTGGTCTTTATTTTATACTCGTACTAGGTAAAATTGTTTTTTTTTAAAATAATTTTCGATCCCAACCCCCCAAGTGGTTCTATTTTATGAAGAAAAAAAATTCCACTGAAGGTTCATCACCTCACTAAATGGGGGAGTGGTGTCCCAAAGCCGCCAATTATTGAGAATTATGTGAAAATCAAAATTTTATCCTGATGGTGTGGGAGGGGATAGCGCCGAAGAAGTTTTTTTTTTGAAAGATCATTCATTTTTTGATTACATCAACTCATGATAATAATAATATTAAGTAAATAATTTTTGGATTCTACAAACAAAAATAGTATAGTTTAGCTATATACCTTGAAGGCAGGTCCAAACCGTCGAAAATCCCCCCATTTATTTTCTGCCATCATCTCACTGGATAGTATAGTAGTAATAAGTTGAAAGAGAAAACACATTTATAATTATATGCAATATTGATTATAAAGTAAATTAATGCTAATTTCCTAGGGGGCTGAAATTTTTATGATTTTTTTCTTCTCGAAATAGAACCCTAAAAACTTCAAAAATAAGGGCCACCCTACCATAGATATTCTATTATAAAAAATGATGGTTTTTTATCAAAAACTAGCTGATATTTTATGTACTCGTACCTCGCCTGCTCCTCACAAGTCGTGATTTTTCATTTGTATTTTGCTTTACCTATTAGGTGTAGATACCCTCACTCAATGTAGTTTTTGAATTCGATTTTTGATAAACCTAAGCCTTTCTGACGTATGGCCTGGACCGATAAGGGTAAAAAATTTGAGGAAAGCGTTTGCAATACAAAAAAAAAAGTTTCCAACTTTTGACAACGTAATGCGAGATTTACTTAAGGGGCAGAAGCTTTCTCGGCCTGCATTTCGACGAAGTTATAGCGTGTAAATATTTGGGAACGCTCAAAGCGATCGGTGTGACAAAATCAACAGGGTGAATATTATGCGAACGTTGGTTGACATGATGATGGAGAGAGTCATTCATTCCTTGGTATTCTCCTTCAGGTGTAGGTGGTGTCTTCGAAGGATGCAAGCGAGTATTTGTGTTTGTTCTTGTAAGCAGTGGACTTTGAGTAGGTGGGCGTGTGTGTCTGAAATATTAGAATCGATTGGGAAGGCAATACCAAACGAGATTATATGCCTTCAGCTAAATTTCATCAACCTTTTATAAAGTTTTTTGGACGTTATAGCGTTATGAATGAATACATTTAATTTGACGTTGATTTTAAATACGAGTATCTATAGGTATATACGTATAAGTCGACGTTCATTTATTATTAGTTTTTATATTCTTCTCCTCACCCATTCATTCTCCATGGCTACTTGTAATTTTGTGATCGTTTTTTGTCACCTATCGTCTCTTTGAAATCCAGTTTTTTAACCGACATTTTATTTACTTTTTATTTGTTGACATGTACGCTTAAAAGCTTGCTTCATTTTGACGTTGTTTTAAAATGAGAGTTTCAAATAACATTTTTTAGTTTTATGAATCTTCAAACGAACTGTCTTTAACATACCATAATGCTTCCCCTAATCGACATCGGAAATTTTTTATGATAGATCAAGATACATCACCTAGTTTTCACCATTACGCGCAGTCCCAATTCCGTTAATTCACTGTCTTCCCTATGGGCAAAATATTTTGAAAACGGATCCGTTTTATTCCGGGTTATAATCCGTTTCTGGATTATAACCCGGAATTTTCCTGTTTTCCGGCTTCTAAAACGGATTTCGAACGGATTGTAATCAGTCTTGCCGGAAATGAGTCCGGATTATTTTCCGTGAAAGCTGTTTTATCATATTTGTTGGCCCGGGTTATAATCCGTGAAACCGTTTTACAAACGGATTTAGAAAAATTGCCCAAAAATTATCACTGATTATAATCAGGAAATCCGTTTTACAAACGGATTTGGAAAATTAATCAAGATGACAAAAATAACTGCAAATTTTCAGATCCGATGATCGAAAATAAAAACGGACTGACAACGGATAAAATTCTCATTTTACGGATCATTTTCTCATTTTTTGCCCATCGGGTTGTTTCTTGATTTTGTTTTTCCTACTCTAATAAATTAACATGACGTGTTTTCTATGAACTTATATGTAGTTTTATCTAGCCAAAGATGGTATGACTGGTGTAACGGCAATAAAGGCGTATAGAAAACAATAATGAAGGTATAATAATTTTCACTATTTTTAAGCACGAAAACAAAGGGCCAGTCAAGATTCATCTTCCTATTCAATAAAAAAAAAATTTAGAACTTTTTAGTTAATATCGGCCAAAAAAACTTTGGAGTCTTTCATCCTAAGGTCTGTTGACGCTAGAAGGTGTTGGACAGCTGATCAAAGTGAGGGCCTCAGGGGTATGAAGCCCCTAGTTTTAAATAATATTCTTAGTATGTATAATCCTTTTTTTACTGTCTAGATCAGTGGTATAACCTGAGGGTGGGCTGGGGGAGGGTTTAAACCCTCCTTGACCATTAAAATTCATCGAATAAAGACTGAATGAAAAAGTTTCTGCACACGAATTTTTTGCAGAATTTCGGTACTTTGGGCTTAATTTCAGATTTAGCCCCTCCTTCAGCTAATTTCTGGCTGCGCCACTGTCTTTTGTACTAATGCCTATTCTCAAAATCTTGCATTGTCTCTGTTTTCTTATCTGAAATAATGACTGAAATTTCTCTTCAGTGGGTAAAATGTTTTAAAAACTCAGAATAAAGCTGAATTCAATCGCTCATTTCATCAAGTTTGTCTTTTATCACCAATTATTAAATAGCAATAAATAGGTATTATGAAAAAAAAAATCACCTTTTTGATTTGCATTATCTCTAGGTAAACTTGAAATCTCATTTTGGTTGGCGAACTTTTTCTTTTCACTATTTTCGCATGCCTGATAAAATCCGCAGCTCTATAGCGCTCAAATTTCCAGTGCAAAATCGGATTCGCTATACAAGTTTAATTGGATATGGATAATCTTTTTTCGTTATGTCGAATATATACGAGTATACGCATGGTATACGGTTTGAATGTTCGACACAAAATACATTCGCCCTTATTTCATTAAAACATCGTAGATCTGCGCTTTCAATTCCTTACTCTGCTCGTTGCTTATAGTTCGACACTGCGCGTGGTAACACTGCGTCACCATACCAACTTGGCTAATGCCTTCAAATGCGATCAGAATTTTTCTTTCGCTGGACTAACACGTCCGAATTCGCTTCTTCATCCCCGTGGAAAATTCTGTGTTCATAATTTAATTTCCCCGCGAGACCAATTTCACGCGTCTGCTGCACTTCGTGTGCGAAAAATGTTGCGCAGCTATATATCTGCTACTCTAATCTTCTTAATTGTAGAGTTGCGTAGTACAGGGTGCGGCAAAATGATCGGCTACATTTGTTTTTTGAATTATACGCATAAGAAAAATGATAAGGACATGCGGTTGCTTCTAAATGAAACTTCATTCCTTAAGGTTACGTATGAAATACAATCAGTGACGCACCCAGAAATTTTTCAAGGTAGGAGCTAAGGCATAAATTTATTCCCAAAAAAGTCCCAAAAAATTGAAAATCTTCTATTCAGCTTTTTTTTAAATGAAATTCAAGGCCTAAAGGGAAGGTTTCAGCTTTATATCCCTACTTTGGTGCGCTGCTGAATACATTTTCACTTTCTCATGTTGATCATTTTGCCTAACACATTTCTGAAGGAGCAAAATCCGCAATTTTTTAATTTTGCTAAGCAATGGTTAGATTATTTTGCAATTTCTTCCGCTGAATGCTACCAGTGATGGATAAAATTGACCGGGGAGGGGAATTTTGCACGTGTGGAATTCTTCGTGGTTAACGCGAGGAAGTAAATTCCCTACCGGCTGAATACGTAAGAAATTAGTGGAAAAAATATGATTTTTGCTTAGCAAAGTATTGAAAAATTGAGTTTTACGCCTCTGCAATTGTGCTAGGCAAAATGACCAACATGCGAGTAAAATTTCATTTCATATATAACCTTAAAGAATGAATTTTAATTTAAAACCAACCGCATGTCTCTATCTTTTGTCTTACGCATATAATTGGAAAAACAAATGTGGCCGGTCATTTTGCCGCACCCTGTATTTTCGTAAATAGAAGTGGTTTCGATTTTTGACCAGGTCGAAGGCACTTATTTTCAGAGCAGGCCTGGTGAATTGAAGAAATTAATGTTGGCTTTGAGTTTTAGGATGGATACTATAGCCTCCTTCAAGTCTCAATGTATAGGGAGAATTTTTCCATCTTTCTAAGTACCTACATCGTACGTAAAAATGTTTTTGTATGTTTGTATAGTTTTCAAACACTTTTATAAAAATACTAAAAACATTTATCCTCGGGTAAAAGGAAACAATGATGTAATTGATTGTAAATTTAACATTTTTAGGAATCTTGCTTAGAATTTTCTCTAGCCTTGTAAAAATATAAGTACTTTTGTACCTTTCAAGAATAATAATTGCTGTATTCAATTCAATTAAAAAGTAAAATATTTCTATGGTGAATATGGGAAATCATTGTTGTATTGCTTCCTTTTCATAAGTTGCTTCTTCACATTGGTTTCATATAATTATTTATGATTTTGCTTACAAGATGGACCAGTCTCAGAAAAATGAATAGTAATTTTTATTATTGTTTACCTACTGGAAAACCAGCGACAATTCAAGATTTATTGCAGATATTCTCAGCATTTGTAGTACTTTCTATACTATCTGAGATGATAGATTTTAACACTAGAAATTCCAGTTTTTACTCGATTACTCAAAGGACCAGGTGGCGTCGTATGTCACATGTCAGGGGTTCTCAAAATATTGGTCTTTTGAGAAGTCCATTTAAAAATTTCGAGTGGTGTCGTAAATGACACCACCTGGTACTTCTAGTGTTAATCTTAGAGGGTATATTTTACTATTTTTATGGTAGTACATATCTACTATAAATCTCGAATCGTCCCAGTTTTCTCATAAAAATAGTAAAAATTACTACCGACATTTTTTTTTAGTGTCGGTGAGCAGAAAGGAAATTAAATGCGAGCGAGCTATCTCTATCTAAAATGCGTTCCCCGATTTTACAGTCATATTTCCCAGGCTGGTCAGTGAAAGGATGGATATCGGTTTCATTCACGTCATTGGAGAGAAGAAATACGTGCGCACATTTTCCTTTTTCATTGCACAATTTTTCATCCCTGCTGTTGTTGGCTCGAAGACATGGGACCGCTGCCGTCCCCATAATTGGCCGTATTTATCGCGCCTAATCCGTTTTAGAAGAGAAAGGCTGAGGATTGAGCGGGGAATCTGTGGAAGAGGCGAAGCGGTGGGGAAAATGTCTGCCTCACTTGAGGTTAGACAAGCGTGTAAAAAACGTGTTGCGTTCTGCCAAAAGTACTCTGAAAATGTCGTGACCTGAGGAAAGCGACGAAAAAGCACGTAATTTCGCATCGTTTTCCGGGTCGATGGACACGGCGGTGTGCACATAAACCTTTTTTCTTCCATTCCTTTCGTCCCCCGCATCTTTTTACCTACGCAACCTGGCGTGCTTTTTTCGTCCTCTTCTCGGTAAATACACTATAGGTGATTGAGATTTGGCTCGATGGGGGCGAGATGGTGGGTGCAAGCCTTTTCGCACCGACCGAAGAAAATCAGCATTCAACTCTATCGCACATTCATCTTTTAAAAAATTTCAGTATGTAGAAATTGTCACTGTTTTTGATAACAAAACAGGGACGATTCGAAATTTGTAGTAAAAATCACAACAAGAATGGTATAAGAATAGGTGAAATATAATCTAAGACATTAACTAGGGTGGTCCTTATTAATTGAAGCTCTAAATTTTTAACCTCACACCTCGCAGAATGATTCCATTTAACACTGGAAATACCAGGTTTTACTCGATTACTCGAAGGACCATGTGGTGTCATATAACCTCAAAGGACCAGGTGGAGTCGTATGACACAAGTCAGGGGTTCTCAAAATATTGGTCCTTTGAGAAGTTCATCCCAAAATTTTGAGTGGTGTCGTATACGTCACCACCTAGTACTTCTAGTGTTGATGAAGAAAAATTCCATGAAAATTTCAACCCCTATGTCGAAGAAAAGTGGTGCCTTAAGAGAGTTGAAAATCCGCGTACTCACAATGATGAACATTTCTTCACTTTATTATCAGTATATTGCATAAAAGTATGTATTTTTTCCTCCAACTTACTATGTACTATAACCTAGTGAAGTGATTGAAAATGGGTCGCATCCTGTTACTAAAAATCCTCAATTTCGGATGGGTTTGGCTTATTAAGAAGTTACGTAGATTCGTATATTTTTGCATATATTTCATAGTAATACCGCCATTAAGAAATTGGTAATATGTCTAGTTGCGGAGTTCGGGCGTCCAGTGGAGTATACCCCTCATCTTTTTTATAAGACCTAAAATATTTTGCTTTCGTATTTACCAGGTTTTGATACTATACAACGACGATATTTTACTAGACCTCATGCCCAAACGGCCTTTTGCTTCAATCTTTCATTATTCTCGCTTGAACCAATCAATATAAAGCATTAATATATTTTTATTACTTTTTCTTGACGCTGATTGGTTGGAGATCTACAAAAACCAGATTTTTAGATTACTGTTTTACATCGAGATATCGAGTCTTATTTCTGGGATTATGTCTAAATGCACCCTGTATACGAAGTATAACGTTCGCATTAATGCGGGTAATATCGTTAAAATGACTAAAAAGATTTTTCTGTTTCTTCGCCACCCTATCGCGGCTGTTGTTTGGTGCTCGTCTAGTTAGGTGACACTCGGTTGATGGGCAAGCGGCGTGGGGGCGTGTCGGTGGAAATAGCAGAAAAACTTTATAATCATTTTTGTCGTGTTTATTTTCAATCTGCGATAAGCCTCGGCATGCAGTAACGTTTAATAAAGATGCAAATTTTTGCGGTAACGTGTTCCCCTCCCCCACGTTTACTCGCTTTATTTATATTTTTTCTAGTATTTTTTCTGTTACTCTTCTTAATATAAACTTCCTCTTTTTTTTTTCTTTTTTTTTTTCGTTGCAATTTTTTTTTCTCTCCTTCAACTTCATCCCTAATCGAATATTATATGGGACATACGCACGCGACAAGGTTTTCATTACGTTCGTCTATGCGACAAAATATGCATACATATACCGTCTATATAAATGTCTACCAGAGAGCGTTTTCATCCCCAGAACCACTCCTCGCCCCCTACAGCTACACCCCTCCCTCCACTGTTACTCAGCCACCATTACCTATTCTTTCTTCGTGACTGGGTAGTCGTCTTCGTCAAATGTTTTAAAAGAGTTAACTTTTCTTCCGTCAACGTAATGAGCTTAAGCCGGAGATTCGATTAAAAGTTTTTCAAGTTGCAATCTTCCGTTTCAGAAGCTGCTAAGCACAGAGTTGGTGTACGCTCGAGTTGTGTGCGTGTGTGCTTTTTGGTCGTTATGTACCTACCTTACAAAATACCTTACTTTAGAAAATTCTCCATCTTTGTTTTGTATATACTACCTCCGTGCTGCTGTATAATGCTGTGTGGAAAACTCTTTTATCGCCATACTGGGTGTTCTCTCATCATCACTCGAATGTGTGTGCTAGCTATGCGGTGCTTTTCTTTAATTTTGCTTTCATAAAAGTATACAGAGTATAGTCGCGGTGAAGGTGCGATGGGGCTCTTGAATAAAATCCATTTTGTATTCCATTCGGCGCGTTCGTGTATAACTGGTGTATGTATATTGTATTTGCTGGTTGGATAGGTATCAAACAGTAGGTTGTGTGTGTTTATTGAAGTTTTTTCCATGATATTTGTATTCATTTGGTACGGCGTATGCGGTTTAGGCGTGCGCTGGCAGCGACGTGCTTGCGGGTGAAAAGTGTTTGATCCGCTGGCACGCAGAGCCGTCGACCGAGGAAAGCGTAAAATTTTCTTTCGAAAAAGAGGAAATAAGTTGAGATTAAGGTGGTAATTTCGTGAAAAGCAAAGATGCTCTTCGTGGAATTGAGAATTTGTCGTGCCAGAAAGTCGCAATGCGACTCTTTAATGTGGCACCCCGGTCTTCTGGTTGATGAGCCTTATATAAGCTTTCAGGAAGGAGGTTCTTGAATCTACGTGGATGTTGGTATTGGCTTACTGGATTACACTTGAAGTCGAAGTTAATACTAACTTTTTCTGCATGCTTTTTATTTTAATCCTCCAGCGGCACAAGCTAATTTATACACAAGTGGCATAAATGGGTAATTTTGACCCAACTTTAATTGTGTTACCCTGGTAGTCCTCGATGATGATACAGAATTACCCCCCTCCCTATTTGGTGAGAATAGGCGCAACCGCATCAACATCTGGGCCATTTTGACCCACTTGTGCCACTAGAGGGTTGAAGCAGCGAAAATTCAATATGTTTATTGTTGATACCCATTTTCTTAGTATTTGTCATACTCTTTACCATCTCAGAATAGCACATTGTCCTATTAATTAGTAAAAATTGAATAGGTGCAGTCTACTATCGAAATTTTTTTTAGTGTAGTTACTTCCGTAGAAAATATTAATAATTTGCCGGAGACATTTGGTCGAGTTGTGAAGATATTGCTCTTATACGTATAACCCCTTTCACTTTTCTCAATCGTAATATAAACTGCTGGAATGTATCGTTTTAAAAATATCATTGAAATTCACTCTTCCTGTGTTTTTGTAATAGAAAATGTTGAGAGATCATTTGTGGCTCTGAAAAAAAAATCCATTGAAATGAATTAGGTACTTATCCCATGTTTTTTACGTTTTTTTAAATCATTTTCTCAAGTGTTTTTTGTCGATTATATTATCCTATTTTCGCTGCACAAAAAAAAGAAAGAAATCGACTATTTTCCGTTGAACTTTTGAAAGAGGGTAAATTTTTAAAAGTGAATTATTTGCTGGAATCACGATATTCGTCGTTCTTTTCTATGGGTAATGAACTTGTACAGTATCGTGTCAAAAAAACACTCGACTTGTGAATACGTATTTCTTTAAAACCTCACCTGTGTCAAAGTTTATTATGGCTTGCGAATTTAAACTGAGCATTAAGAAGCGAACTGTCATTTAGGTCGTAAATTGTTTAAGAAATCGAAATTACTATAAGAACCGCATTAACCGTCGAGCTTTTCCTGGCCTTATCTACGATACTGCGCTTTCCAGAATTTGCAACCACACAATTTTTGTTCGTTATACTTTGACATGATCTTAAATCATAATATTCCCGTCACAGTTCTCACATTTCTGCGAGAATAATGCGGGTAATTTACACGAACAAGTGGGAATAAATGGAAAAGTGAGAAAAATATCTCTTACATTTCTGCAATAATGCTACTTTCTATACATGGTGACATTCATCGAGTTATTTATCTCTGCAAACGTCATGCTACGTTGGTGTATGAATAAAGATTTTGCGAAAAATGATCGTTTATTTTGTTAAGGAGTAATCGAATTTTATCGATCATTATTGGGCGAGTAAAACATCAAGAGTATGTAAAGGTTTGATGATGACGAATACTTGGTCGAAAAATCGTTTTTTTAAAACGTGAGAAAAGATCGAATTGTAGTTAAGAAAATCTTACTTTATATCATCATTGAGAAATCAATCAAACGTTAATGTATTCTTATACAGTTAGATATATTTTGTACTTGAATAAAAATTCATTTTTCGACCGAAAAATGAAAAAAATTAAGGGTGCATTTTTTATGAATTACAAATAAAGGCACATTTTCTTTCGAAAACCTGTTGAGAAAAAAGAAGACTAGATAGTTAGAATATTTTTGAAATGCATGTGAATCGGGTCGTAAGTGAATATTATGTGTTACATATTATGGAGTATCTAATATAAAAAATAATAAATAAAATTTATGTAGAAATGAAGGCTCCAGGGGCAAGAGATATTAATGTTTGCAAGACTCATAAAATCATAAAGAACAAACCTAGAGTATTGGAACTAGTTTTATTCAAAATAGGTAGGTGCTACAAATTTTGGGACAATTCGCATGTTTTATTCTTTTATGAGTTATAAAATTTATTAAATTTTAGTATGCGGTATACTATTTTTCAACATTTCAATATGTTTTCAATATTTTGTAATAATTTAGAATATTTTTTCACCAATTTTATTCTTAATAAAATATTATTGTATTAATTTTTCATATACATAAAACCTGAACTGTCCACAAGTTATAGTATGCAGCTATTAAAATTTAATATGCAATTTCTCTCAGTATGTAAGCTTGGGTGACGTATACCCCCGTACACGTACCTCGGAAATCATCTTCTCAGTGTTATCAGTTGGCAAAAAAAAAATTCGAGCTTAATTTTGAAACTCTTCTAAATTTGACACCCAGTTATACCTTTTACTATCTTGCAGTTAGATGATATTCTAATATTTTTCAAAGTAATTTCGTCGATAAATTTCGAATCGCCGATGGTGTTCTTTAGCAAAATACCTACTAGTGAAAATTACTGCGGAAATTTATTCAGTATGAATTTAGGAGTCTCTTGAGCTGAGATCTCTAAAGACCTGTTTACGAATTTCATATCCATTCTGTATACTCCCTAGTGAATTAAAATTTTGAATGAAATAAATCTAAAATACGTCAAAACGAGAACTTTGCGATGTTATGCTTTTCGTGGATGCAGTATAGCATACATACACCATACCGTAGACATACCTGTGATATTTGCAGTTGGGAAAACTATTTTATACGTCGCACGTATTATATTCGCTGTTTCCGCAATTAATCAGCGGATAGAGATTTTCCTGCGATGAGCGAAAAAATGGGGTACTTGTAAGGCCAGATTAGGGAGCCGGATTGTGGGAAGGGGTGAAGGTTACGAGAGAGTATTGGAAAAGCGTGCCACCTATACTACGTGACCAGATCTCGTGGTAACATTTTTTTTTCTTTTTCTCTTTCTCTTCTCTCAAACAAAATCGTTTTAGCCGAATTCATCGACGAAGCAACGTGACAGCCAAACTTTTGAGCTACAAGCCCGTCACGATTTAATATTTTGCAAACTTAGATTTCTCTCTGACAATGGAAATATCGACGTCGATACACGAATTTTTTCGGTGATCGCTTTTTCTGTCACAGACAAAGTTTTTATGTATGCATGGAGCGGGGTGGAAGTAAAGATTTTCACCTTATTTTGGTTACACGATATGGCAGCATTCATTGTTATTATTGTTGTTTTTATGGTGAACCGAGTTTTTCATTCGTCTCTGATGCTGACTGGTGGTTAACGTTTGACATTTTTCTCATCGACATTGCAATTTTGCGAACGATTTGTGTGCTTTTTAACGAGTCGGGGAAGAGGAGGGTTTTTTTGATGTGTTAACATCTTTATTCTCACTCACCCGGAACTAAATTCGGAAATATCCCCTAAACGGATGAAAAAACGGACAAAAAACGGTGGGAACTCGCTGCAAACATGAAATGACGTGATTTTAGTTTTCTTTTAGGAAATTGTGGTGATCAAATGAAAATAAGCTACGGAATAATATTATTGAAAACTGTTTAGTCTGGTGTAAAAGTGTGGTAGTATAAATCGTGATGACTACTGGTATCTTAAGATGTTAACACATTAATTGTAACAGTGTGACTGAAACTTGAGCTTGTTTTTTATTAAGGGTATGCTTTATACCGGAAGCAGAAAACATATAAAATAGTGAAATTTTCCCGACTGTTTGAGAAGCCAATTCGGAATAAAAGTTTGTAATAGGAGTATGTATATTTAGCCAGAATGCACTTCCGTGTTGATTTAAAGTACGTATGAAGTTAAATTTCTGATTTGTGTAGTTTTTATAGCTAAAATTAGCTGTCAAAGTTACATCTACTTTGCCCGCATCATTAATACTCGTACTTGTATAACCAGGTTTTACTCGATTACTCAAAAGACCAGGTAGCTTCATATTTGACTTAACTGTAAAAAAACCTCAAAGGACCGGAGAATGTCATATATGACGCCACCTGGTCCTTTGAGGAATGACACATCCAAATTCAAATGACGTCATATACAACATCACCTGGTCTTTCCAGTGTTAAAAGCACATATTCATTCGAAACTGAAAATCTAACTCCAAACATCCATAAGCTCGTCATAGAAGTAGAATATATTCAAAAATCAGAACATTAAGATGAAAACTCATCATTTTATGAAAATACAATTGTGTTTAACACTAGAAAAACCAGGTTTTACTCGATTACTCAAAGGACCAGGTGGCGTCGTATGACACAAGTCAGGGGTTCTCAAAATATTGGTCCTTTGAGAAATCCATCTCAAAATTTTGAGTGGCGTTGTATATGACACCACCTGGTACTTTTAGGGTTAATATAATTTTATATCGGATAATTTTGTAACAAAAATCCTTATATTTGGATGGGTTTGCCTAACTGAGGAGTTCAATTCATATTTTTCCACATTTCATCATCAGAAGTACCGCACCTATCAAATGTACTCATATTGCCGAGTTGCGAAGTTCGTGCTTCCAGTGAAGCGTGTACACCCTTAACAAATGCATGAGGGAAAAATGAAAAACAAACGTCCAGGTTTTGCAGGTACATATTATTATATGAGTGAAGTGAGGTGATGGTATTTTGCGTTTGCATTTTCGGTACAATGATTTCGGCTGAATATGGAACTGAGAGAATTATGAAGTCGGATGTGTGTGTGTGTTTTGAAAAGATACGCAAGTTGAAGCTGACATTCTTGATAAACATTTTCCTGAATTCGTTATACATGTTGAATGATTTATGCGAGTCGAGTCGTAAGCTTTTCAAAGTTTGTACTTACGCCTCCTATTATTATATGCACATGTATTAAAGCGTTTTATGTGCGTGATCTATATGTAGTGTTCGAAATGCGGGTTATGGTGTTCCGGTTAGACTATACGTGTGTCATCTGACCCCAAATTGGTACATTTCTGGAAATATTTTCGTTTTTCAATAATTTTTATTCTCTACCTTTCTGGTAGCAGCGTACCCAGGAATCTCCTCAGAGAAGGGTGAAATTTAAAAATATCGAATCTAAGGAAAGAATGAGGAAGCTTTTGACCACTTGATGAAAGACAGAATGAATTCCATACAAGTGCAATGAGCAAACACTTTTTTTAGCAGGTTTAAGTCTATTTTTAATGAAACTGAACTTTTTTAAGGGATTTCAGTTTCCTTAGCATCTCACCTTTGGCGCTCCACTACTTGCTAGCTTAGAGAAGTGAAAATTATGTTGGTTAATCCTAGGTAACTGAGATTTTAATTTCTTTTCATCAACTTTTATTTCACTGGTATCTGCCATAGTTGCATTCATTTTCCACATGTAATCTGCAGTGCTGCACTCAGCAGTTATCAGTATTGTTTTGCCAAGGGTCACCAAATTTCAATGTATAGAAACTTATGGAAACATTATAGATAATTCTCAAAGTGGTGTTTGAAGCATTATTTCTAATATTGAGGTAGGACTAGGTACAATTTGTTCCGTTGTATACCCCTGAAGCATGTTTATTTGAGTCTAGTTTTAGAACACGGGTTTCCATTGATCAATATTGGTGCAAAAGCTATGGTAATTTTTCTTGGTGACTTACCTGCCTGGAAGGTGGTTATGTAAAACTTTCTATGTGAGTGCATGCAATGTGCGTAGCATCCTTAAATAGCGAGGTGTTAATAGCGTACAAGTGTATCAAAACCAATGTTATTAGTATTTCTTATTACCGGCGCTGTGGTTTATTATATTTCCTCTCTGCTACGATTGATGGGGCTAGGTGAGGTTGTAAATCATTCCAATATCTATTTCATTAGCTTTCATCAACTTGTATATTACTTTAAATATTTTTTAACGTGGAAAATACTTTGTCTGGGTCTGTGCTCGAACCTGCGTAATATTCAGCTTCCTGTAGGAATTTTATATTTATTAAGAATTTGAAGACTGAAGGAAGTCTTATATGTGAGTTGGAGACCTGATAATTTGCAGAAAGATTCTTTAATATGTTGTTATCTGCAGTATAACCTGAACTAGACTTTGTAGAATAGCAGTTACATATGGCTAGTACTACTTTTAGAGCATGCATTATGCAGAACTGAATAAGAATTCGTTAATAAAAGCTGACATTTGGTAAAGGGAAACATTGCGAAACCAACTAATAAATCATTCCGTTTTGCTGCTGTGAAACTTTCAAATCGGTGAAGAAAAGAAGGTAAAAAGAAAAGTACAGATAAAGATACTTACTTTAACTAATCAAAGTAACGAACAAAAAGTGAGCAGCGGAAAAAATGTTTTTTTTTTCTCTCTAAAATCCGAACAACTTTAAAAAGTAAATTCAACCGACAAAATAAGTTCTATCACAGTCCTTGCTGGAAGTCTATAGTGTGACTTGCTTCTTTTTCCCAACCCCTGCCGATAACCAACAACAAAAAAACAAGTAGGTAAGGTGGAAAAAAAAAATTCGAAACCAAAGAAAGTATAGAGAAAGTTTTGAAAGTATCGTCGTTTTCCGCAAGTTCTAAAATAGGAAGAGGTGGTTGGAGGAATAAAAAGTACGATTTTTTATTTCATTCTTCATATTACACACATACACACACCTTTAAAAATGACGTTTACCTACGAATGGCAGGCGACAAATTCTGCGTAAAAAAATAAAGGTACTGTAGTCTATATTGTTGGTAAGACATTACATAGAGAGGCAAAAATGAATGAAAAAAAATACAAAAATTCTAGAAAAGTAATGTAAAATGTACACTATGTACCCATCAGCCCCCTCCTCGTAGAAAGTTTGTTTAGTTTGGGTGTGGATGAAGGGTTGCGGAGCAATATCCAAACTTTGGAGCAGGAAAAGGAAAGTTGTTGGGAAGGGAATGAAAATCTACTCAAAACATACATGCAAAAAAAAAAAAAAAAAACAACAGCGAATAACCAGCGCTGGTAAAGAAAAACGTGTCGAATGGATGAAAATCTTTTAAGTAAGGTTAATGAAGGTTTTTTCTTTTCGTGCTCTTTTGACTCTACTACGTCGTCGTCGTCGTCAGTGTAAAGTAAAATTTTCTGTTTTTTTGTATATTTTGTACATTTTCCCGTAATTACATCGTCTTTTTTCTCTGTTACTTTTTTTTTTCAACTTTTTTGTCGCGTGTTTAGTTGTAAACGCCATGAACCTTATATACATCAATCCGTGAACACGAGTTGGGTTATTACATGCTACCCAGCAATTCTCTACCCATGGATCATGCTCCCACCATATCGACCAAAACAAAAAGGCTCAAGTTCTTGAGCACTGTATCTTCTTTCTGCATATTATAGTGCTGTGGTTGAAATTCGCGCGTGTAATACGAGTATGCACAGTATGGTGGCATATTTTTAGAATTTCTTATCAACACGGATTTCGATCTTATGCCCTTGGCTTCAACACTAGAAGGACCAGGTGGTGTCATATACGACACCACTCAAAATTTTGAGATGGACTTCTCAAAGGACCAGTATTTTAAGAACCCCTGACTTGTGTCATACAACGCCACCTGGTCATTTGAGGTTACTCTTGTGGTGTCATATATGACACCACCTGGTCCTATGAGTAATCGAGTAAAACCTGATATTTCTAGTGTTAAAATAGAGTATTATTATTGTCAAGTTGTGGAGTTCGTGCTCCTAGTAAAGTATATATACCCTTTACTCACTATTCTAGTTCTTTCATATCCCAGCCAATATATTTGTACATTTTTATACGCACGTATTATATTTTTTCTCTTTTTATTTTGGACTTTAATGTTGAATTACAAAATGATTTTATTTCTCATTAAGGAATTGCAGTTATCAAAACAGAGAACCATCTTTTATACAGAAAGATTTACCCTGCTCCAAACTCTCCTCCCTCCCCACCATTAGTTTGAAAATTTCAATTTTACAATAATTTTTAATTAAGAGAAGGCTTTGAGGCACCCATCGCCTTTCAGTGAGGGGGTGGAACTTGAATAGACTTTTTTTCTCATGAAAATGGAGTCACTTTTTGGGGTGGAAGTGTGAATTGTAAATAAGGACCACCTTCATATTCAGGTACTTGTTTTTATTTTTTGTCTTTGTCTTCGTTTTAAATCGTCAATTTTGTAAATTACGCATGCAAATTCAAAACAAAGTGATTGTGGGTAAACAAAACAAAAGAATCGTACGCCCTTCTGGAATTTCAGTTCGATGATCTCGAATATATTTTTCGTATTCTTGGCCAAAATCGGTTAAAGTGTTTTCGAAAGGAAAAGCTGAAGAAAATTCATTGCGAAATTCCATCTGGCATTCGAACATTGCGCGTTCGTAAATGATATGGTAAAAAAACTGCGGAAAAAATGGTTGAAAAAATTTTTTATTCCACAGAAGCTATTATCAAGTACGTACTCGACTATTTACGGAAGTAGACAGATGGAAAGCTTTTTCTTGTTTCTTTTTACTGTTATTATCTTTGTTTGTTTGCTGAAAATTAGCATTTTCATAAAAGGTATCGTACATTTTTCTTTCTCTTTTGGGTGGCATCAGCTATAGAAGATGCGTGGCTGAGAAAAACGTAAAGAAGAGTTTTTTTTCCAGCTCGCTATTTTGGGAAGATGTTATCTTTATCAAACGCGAAAGTGAGTGACTGCGTGAGAAAGAAGAAAAAAGAATTCGAAAATGAAATTTTTGCATCTCCCTGTTTATGAAAATGGGACGAGGGCGGCGGAGAAGAGAACGAACCTTTTTTTTTTTAGTTCAAAGGCGTTGCTGTAACTTTGATTCCGTATGTTTTTACGCATATACGCTTGTATTTTTCATAAAAGTTAGGTGTTTTGTCTTGGTTTTTGTGCAAAAAGATTTAGGTCAAATTTTGGTGGTAGTATAGTTGTGCGACTTTTTCGAATATGTTGATCACATTACCGATATGAAGTCACTAAACGAATACTGTTGTTGAATAGAAGGAATGGAAAAAGTCATTTCAGGTGGCCCAACAAATTTGATTTTGGGTGTTTGGGAGTAGGTATATATTTTCGTTACAGAAAATTATCTTATTTGCTCAGAACTGCTCAGTACGATATTTTATACTTGAACAGTTAAACACAGTGCCTGTGTAATTTTATACTAATTTTTACGATTTGGATAGGAAAACTGGGACAATTTAAGATTTGCAGCAGAAATTACTACAAAAATACGTAATATGTTATCTAAGACAGTAAGTACCCTATGGGCAAAATATTTTGAAAACGGATCCGTTTTATTCCGGGTTATAATCCGTTTCTGGATTATAACCCGGAATTTTCCTGTTTTCCGGCTTCTAAAACGGATTTCGAACGGATTGTAATCAGTCTTGCCGGAAATGAGTCCGGATTATTTTCCGTGAAAGCTGTTTTATCATATTTGTTGGCCCGGGTTATAATCCGTGAAACCGTTTTACAAACGGATTTAGAAAAATTGCCCAAAAATTATCACTGATTATAATCAGGAAATCCGTTTTACAAACGGATTTGGAAAATTAATCAAGATGACAAAAATAACTGCAAATTTTCAGATCCGATGATCGAAAATAAAAACGGACTGACAACGGATAAAATTCTCATTTTACGGATCATTTTCTCATTTTTTGCCCATCGGGTACTACAGATATTAGAATAATTTTAAGATAAATAGAATTATCTTCACAACATGTGATGAAAAAAGTTACTCTTCTATTAATAATTATAATACTATCCATTTCTCTCAGTGTATTTCCTATATTTGTTGGGACACCCTTCCACCCTCCCCAATAACGTGCAAAAATATTTGTCTCAACTTATACGAAAACGTCTATTTTTATAGTTGATTGAAAGTACCGACATTTTTATACTTCCGAGTTGTAAATTGAAAAGTACTTAGCAGCGGTAATGTTCATTCACCTGGTTGGCTCAAAAATTTTGGTATTACAAAATTGTGTTCGCGCGATAGAAAAAATTAATGAGCTTTGATTGTAAGGTAAAATTGAGAAAACTGCTGTACTAAAATATGGTCCCTATACAATACTGGTTAATAAAATTCTTTTGAAATGTTAACGTCGAATAAAAATTGTTTTGTCTCATTCCTACTTTTTACAATGTTCTTTTTGAATTCCATTTACCGTGTAGAGGGGAAATACCTCTTTCCTTCCTTCTTTTTCATTTTCTTTCGATTTCAGAGCTTTCAAAATGTTTGAGTTTCGCTAATTTCTTCGCAATTTTCTCATTGCACGTTTGTGGTTAGTTTTCTTTTCTCCTCTCCTTTATTAGATACACTCTTTTTCTCTATGTTTCATTGCTATTTTTTTTTTTTTTTCGTGTAAAATGAAAACGGGAACAAATAAAGAGTACAGGGCTGATGAAATAGGAAAAAAAAAGAAAAAGAAAAAAGAAAGAAGCAAAACAAGAAATAAAAAAATAAAATAAGAGCCAAAGAAAAAGAAAAGAAGCTCAATTTTCTGGCTGGAAAGCCACGGAGTATCTACTAATAAATTAAATATTAAAAGAGAAATGCTTTGTACGTTCGACGAGGGCGGGGGGCAGGACGTCGGGGAGTACTAGATGTTTTATAATTCACAGCTTGTCGTTTTCACGATACAAGAATGAGTGGAGAGATGGGTGACTGATGCGGGAGGGAGGGGTTAAAGAAAAATACACATTGCGAATAAACGAAGACGTGAAGAGGGAAAAAAGTATCCTTAAATGTTGGAACCAGGAAGTGTTCCAGGACTGTGTGACGATAAACGAAGTAAGTACCTAGGGAATCGAGTCCTCTATGCTGGTGTCTTTATTTTTTTCCCCTCAACTTTTCCTTCTTTCTCAACGCTGAGATAAGTCGTCTGACACGATATGTACATGTGTTTAGATTCAGGCTCGCTGGTTAACGGGTGCGCTGCGACTCGGAAAGTGGAGAAAAAAAAGTGAAAAATCGAGAGAAAAAAAAAGTGCAAGGAAGAAATAGTGCCACGAGGAGAGCGACCAGAAAAGTTTTTTTGAGTTTTATCATTACCTCGCGCCATCTTACCACTCGATCTTTTATTTCGATTTACATCCTCCTCTTTATGTTGTACGATAATTTGAATTTTTAGCGCCTCGTATATATATACAGCCTGTTCTACATTTTTTTCCCTTACGATGCACCCTTGAAAAGCTTCCGTTTGATAGATGTTAATTTACTCGCCTTTTTCAACGAGGAATTATTTTGAAGATGCGGTTGAATAAAGGAGAAAAAATTTGAACCTTCTATAAAGTCGCGGTTATAAATATCTAAAGTGGAGTTTACTTATACGAGTTTGGCTGTGTACGTTTTCAGAATGCTGCTGCATTTTTCTTTTACCAACCAATTCAAGGGTGAAATGCTAGTCTATCATTATAGCTATTAACCCATATTTGGTAGGCAGTGTAACGATACCAAACCAGTAATTTTGTTCGTTCTGTTCTTATGTTTTCAGGATTCAAGATTTTCGAGATGATATGCGCGTTGGGTAAGTTCTACTTAATTTTTTATTTGAAGAATATTTGTAGTACGCAATAGGTCGCATAGGTATTTTTTACCTATATATTGTAGGAAAGAAAATATTTTTTCCAAGTGTCAAGCTGAGTGACTAAAGACACTTTCGTACTGACATTACCACAGGTGTGTTCATGTCGAGCTCAGAGATTGGGCTCTCTGCTACCAATGTTTGTCCGCATGGTTCAGGGACCTGGGTAACCAGCAAAACAACCACATAGAGACATCGTACAACCTGCACTTTCTGTTGCCAAAATATACACTAACAACTACCCTCTGGTAACCAGGACTACTTACCTTATAGGTGTAACCGGTGTATTTTTCCTGGCAATACATATTAAAATATTCTCGTTCTAGCGGTCATCCGCGATAATTACATTGCCCTCGAGGTATTTATTACTGCTCCTGCTACTGCTGCTGCCGCTGCTATTATTTCTAACTGCTAAGCCTCATTGCAGATGTACCAATACCAACTAGGCAAGAGTAATCCTACTTCTTATCGAAAGGAAATGAATCCTCTCTTAGTTCCGATGGCTCAGAGATTGGGATCTCTGCCACCAATATGCCTTGACTCCGGAATCTGGATAACTATAAAAAAAAAGCTGCGAACCGTGACACTGTACGAATACTCGCTTTTGTCAAAATAACAACTGCCCTCCTTTAGCGATCATCGGTATATCAGATTTCTAGGCAATTCATAAAATATTCTCTCTCGCTACGTCGTATTGCTTGTCCCAAAATGAGTATGTGTCTGTAAGTTGAGTTGTTGAAGAAATGTTGTTCACTATAATTTGGCCGTAGAAATAAACAGTTTTATACATGCGGTACTCATGGACGCTTAGATTTCGTAAAATATTGATGATCAAGACAAAATTCTGAGCTTGAGGAATTATGAGACGAGCATTATTATTTTATGATTTTTGGATTTCAGCTTTAATTTTCTGTAAAATTATACCCCCTCTCATTTCTCCTATGGCAGTCAAAAATGTATTTTTTGATATTATTTTATCTTTGTTGTTTTTCTGTTGAGTGGAAATTTTCACGATGGTTATGTCCATATTGTCATGAGAGCTTCGTCATATTTAGTTCTGCCAGATTTTTGCAGTTCTGTGTGTCTATTATGATTTCTGAGTACCTTTCCAACATTATACTGCAATTGAAATTTTTAAACTTTTTATCCTATAAGGACAATAAATTGAACTTATAATAGAAGGTGGCGCAGTATGTGTGTGATAACAGTGTTGTATTCGTAGAGGAGGACTAAAAGCCCAGTCATCTGAAAAGTGCCAGGATTTCATCTGAAACTGCGAGGCAAAGTATTATCAGAGAATGCTGCCACGGCTCCATTGCAGAATATTAAAATTTTACTCACATTCATTTTTAATAATTTTTTACAAAATTACATTTTCTATTAGTACTTTATCTTAAAAAATTAATTGAAAATTTTACCGAGTGGAGGCTTTAGATGCACCACCGTTTGACAGTTGCCTACTTGGCCTGGTTTCGGATGAATCTGCGCAGAACTGAGTCATCCAGAGTAGTATAGTATTCCGAGAGAAAGATTTTTCAATTGAAAAGTGAAAAAAATAGTCTGTTATGAAAATTCGAATCATTACACGCGTCGACTTGCTACGTCAAAAAAATTAAGCCTAACTTTGGTTATGAAAATCCAAACTTTTAACTTTCTTTAAAAATGGAGCTTTGCAATGACTTCGTACAGTCCGTGTTCTACAAATATTGTTATTCCATTCTACATTTCCTACTTACAATTTTCATTTACTTGGAACTAACACTTTTAAAAAATATCTCATTACGCTTATACTTAAGCTTTGCTAAATATACCTTTCCTGAACTTTGAAAAATAGATGATCAATTTATTGTTAGAAGTAAAAAGAAAAAAAAAATGTTTGTTTAATGTGACCTTACCTTTGCCAAGAATATTCACTTTCCTAGCAAGTTTTCATTTAAATTCGAACTGGTGCACAGCTGTAATCGAGAAGAAAGGAAATAGCAATAGAATAATAACGAGGCGAAAAAAAGCGAAAAATTGAAAAAAGTTGTGCGCAAAATTTCAATATCGCGAATCGAAAAGAATAATTTTTTAAACAAATTTAAATTAACTTTACGAATGTTACGAAAGAGATGCGGGGTAAAAAGACCCCGAGGGTTGGAATACGCAGCAGCGCAAAAAAAAAAGAAGAAAAAAGAGCAAATAATATAAAAAAGAAAAATTATCGCCGTTGGCTTTTTATATAAGCGAATTGCTCTGTAAATGAGTAATTTTCATTCTAGAAAATTATATTTCATTTTGCAAAGGAAAAAAAAAGTGGGTGGAAAAAATAGGCCAACTTTAATTGGAATTTGGTTCGCGTTGACGATGATTGAATATTTATTACCGAATTGGTGGAGCCACTGTAGAATGCAGATATTCAAAAAACTTTTGGTTCCATCTTCGTACACTTCGCTAAATTATTTCATCCCTCCATCTATACGAGTATTTGATTTCGTAGTACTATATAGCTCCTTCAGTTTCTTTGAAAATTATTAGCACGCTGCACGTGTGTAGTGTAGAAATTTCAGTCGTATACAACAATGAGAAAGCAGAACTGGAAAAGGATAGCAGAGCGAATTCAGGAAAGAAATGCGAAAAAACTTCCCTTCTAATTTGTTCGTAAATTATGATTTTTAATTTAAACTTTATAATAATTTTCCGTTCCATGTTCGTGCTATTACAAAAATTGTGCATAACTTTCTATTTGAATTTTTTTTTTTTTTTTTTTTTTGCTGGCTTGGATTTTGGTTTTTTGTTGTTTTGAGTAATTTAGTTATACGTTCTTGTTTTCTTCTATGCAGAGTTTTTCCTTGGACTTTTTATTACATTTGTAGTGTTACGTTTGTGCTGTGGCATGGATATTTGAAATGACGAAGATAATTTTTAGCTTGTTGCCTTGAGTTATGAGTGGGCTCTCGGCTTGATTTAAATCTACTTATATTATTGGTTTCAGTTTTATTTGCGATCAGGTTGATAGAAAAGTGAAAAGATACTAGCAATAATTGAAATTTTTCATGACCCCTTATACATTTATAAGTAGGTAGTGTAAAATGTATTTGAAGTGGATAGTTTTCCTGACCCATCAATGTGAGAATGGGTAAGGAAAAATCCAATTTATCGAATGAAAATGTATGCCAAGTTGTCGAATGAATCTCGTAAAAAATGGTAAACCTCGGGAGAGAGGGGTGTACGTGACATAAGTGTGACAGTTTTTCGTCGTCCCTGAAGTATATTATACTGAATCTTGAGTCCGACATTTGTGGAATTTAGGCTACCAATTTTTTGGTCATGTGAAATTCTACTTTTTTTTTACACTACCAGAGAACGAATAATATCCATCAGCCTCATTATTTTGCCCGAGAAAAGGGTCTGCCGCTTCGAAGCACTTTGAGAAAAATGTATTATGCCTTTACAAGCTAGTCTGGTGAAAAGCCTTGGGAATTGAGGAGAGAGGGTGATTGGTAATGCCATTTTATGTTCAGTCCTCAAAGTCTGTACAGATAGATCTGACTCTCTACCAATCACACAAAATGATACTCAGTTGTAAGACTGGTCTGCGTATATTTTAAGACAGGTATTACCATGAAAATCTCCTGACTACATACATTCCCTAAGACATACAGGCGATTCTATAGAATAACCGGTCAATGTGTGAAATTTTTCTTCATTTCATACATTCACCAAAACGCTAGGCGAATTGCCGGTGATTCTGCAGAATTACCGGATTATACACATTAACCGTAACATATCTACTAATGTTTTCGCTGACATTGAATAAGTTCAAGAATGACAGTGAATTCACTGAAAGAGAAATAAAGAACCTTGGGTCTGAAACTCTGAATACAGTTTTGTATGTATGTACATGTAATGTAATCTATTGAAAACTTTTTCAAGTCGGCAAACAATTTTTTGAGAAATAGCAAAAAATAGTTGTCAGATTGAAAAATGAAGTCTTTTAAGGAGTAAAACAAAATTTTTCAGTAAAGCAGAAAACAGGTCGGAAGGTCGAAATCATCGACTTTTCTATTTTGATGGAAATAAGTTGTTCTTTATACCCTGAAGGGCATTTCATATTATGAGTATCTTATAGATGTTGGAAGGGATGCCTAATGCTCATAAAACGGGGTTGAAAAGAGAGGATGGTCGGTTTTAAAAATTACGAAAAATGAAATGAAATTCAAGTGTCATTTCATTTGTGGGTAGTATACTTCTTTCTCATTCGATACGTTTCTACATTATTTAGTCATGAGTGTGTTGGTCGCCAATGAAAAAACCGCTGGAAATCGCAATTAGAAGGAAAAAATTTCACTAAATTAACATGGAATGCGTTTTTCTCAAAATCACGTTTTTTCGTTTTTCAACGAGTTTTTGGGTTTTAGACAGAATTGAATCTATAGTTGGACTGTTGACAAAATTTGCAAAAAAATAAAAGTCAAATTTGGACTTCCCTCGTCTTTTTCTCAGATCTCGTCACATTTTTTTGTTGAAAATGATGTGTAATTTAAACTTCGAATTTGATTTTTAAATTTAAAAATTTTAAAATTCAAATTGTATCTAGTTCAGTTTTTGACGGTTTGAGGAGATTTTTTTTTTTTAAAATGCTTGCAGTACTTTCCTCTATCTGAAGCAGTCAGTAGCTCAAGAAAATGTTTCCAAACCCGGTATCATACTCGTATTTCGTAGGATTACGTCACGTTTGGTTCAAAATGCTCTCATGATTAGAAAAAATTTTCTGATTTTTTAGTGAGTTGCCAGTGAAATTATGTAGCATAGAATTATACTTGTTACTACTCGAAGCATTTTCTTAACACTTGTAATAGGATTCGATTGGATTGGAAATTTGCACTCGTGTCTTATTCTCTGTTGTTTCGCCACTAGGCGTCTTTCACGTCACGACATAAGCTCTTTAAAGCGCCTAAACTTTGGCTGCTGCGAGGTGAGAAAAAGGCCACCGATTGAAGGTTAATGGCTGGTTTAAAAGTTTCATTTCGCACGCTTATCGAAACGCGAGAAGAAGAGAGAGGAGCATCTATATTTGCCGGTAGAAAGGGTTTTTTGTGTAGGGTGGGATGGGGAGAAGGGACAGTCGTTTGATTATTAAAGAATGTGCAAAGACGATGTTTTCCTCGCCCACGTCTTCGTCTTTTCTCATCTTGGCGACAAGCTCCCAATTCACTTTGCTGTAATCCTTCCAAGAGCCTATGTCGAATTGCGTTGCATTTAATAGCATGGTTTAATTGAGGCAAATGGATTTCGGTCGATTTCGGGTTGTCAGATTCTTTTGGTAAAAGCGAAAAGGGCTTAATTTGGCGCTGGTAAGTCGCGTTGGAAATGCACATAAATTTTTCGCATGTATGATCCTCAGTTAGAAGTAATTTTGAAGAATATTGTCGGTACTTATTTTTAAAAAAAACTTCAGTTTTAGTCCGTGAGTATAGTGAGTACAATTAACAGAAAGAAAAATCAAAAAATTCAAAATTAATTTTTCATAGACAACGTAAGTGCTGATAGCCTTTCGACTAAGTGACCTGATTTTTTTTCAGTTTTACCCATGGGTTAGCTCCAGAGAGATGATTAGACTTTTAGTAGGTACTACTTATGTAAATGTAATCATATGAACCAAATTTTTTCAGTACAGACCATTTTTATTCCTGGACATTTGATAAAAAAAGTGCTCCGAAGTCTTCACTTCACGACGTGACCTGTTGAGTATTTTTGATTTTTTTTTTTTTTGAACAAGTAAAAAGTGAAATTTTCTGTTTTAGGTTAAAACTGTCGTTTGTTAAACCTATAGTTGCCGGAATTTATGTGCTGCTTAGGCCATGTAAAATATATTTGACGCATTAATTAGAACGCACAGAGTAAAGATATTTTTACGGCTCATTTTAACCTGTAAACTTATTATTTACAATGCAGAAAAGAAGGCTCGTTTACTCCTACCGTATGTTTAATAATTTCTAGAGACGGTCTTATCTTTGTTGACAGATCTTACTGCTATAAAGTTTATAGTAAAACGGTATGCGGAACGCCTACCTCATTAAATTTTGTCACGAAAAACTTTTTTCCCTTCGAACGAAGGGAGAGTAAAGGCCTCACAATAAAATGCAACCAGTGCTCGCAGCGAGGAAGAGCGCACAGAAAAGAATCCTTTTTAGAACGAATAAAATAAGAATACCTATAAGAATAATGTTACATAAGATGGATGAAGCTGCAGCGGGAGAAGTAGTCAACAATTGAAATAATTATTATTTACATTATAGATAATTTATTATTATTTGGATTATCGGATAAATCTGAAGTTTGATTTACGCACCTTTTAATGGTTGCTGGTTTCTGCCCAGACAAAACCATGTAGTTCTTAAAGGCTACGCCTTGAACACCGTCTCGTCTCTTGCTTCATTTCTGTCGAAAGTTTTGAGTCGCTGTTTAGGCCTTGTTAACAAGAGGAAAATGGGGTTGCTGGCGGTACATTCTAGGGTACTATCCCTATGGGCAAAATATTTTGAAAACGGATCCGTTTTATTCTGGGTTATAATCCGTTTCTGGATTATAACCCGGAATTTTCCTGTTTTCCGGCTTCTAAAACGGATTTCGAACGGATTGTAATCAGTCTTGCCGGAAATGAGTCCGGATTATTTTCCGTGAAGGCTGTTTTATCATATTTGTTGGCCCGGGTTATAATCCGTGAAACCGTTTTACAAACGGATTTAGAAAAATTGCCCAAAAATTATCACTGATTATAATCAGGAAATCCGTTTTACAAACGGATTTGGAAAATTAATCAAGATGACAAAAATAACTGCAAATTTTCAGATCCGATGATCGAAAATAAAAACGGACTGACAACGGATAAAATTCTCATTTTGCGGATCATTTTCTCATTTTTTGCCCATCGGGATCCGACTGTTTGAGAAGTCAATTCTGAACAGAAAGTGTTCCCGCGGGCCACAATTATTCGTATACTTCAGTGTTCAACTAAAGGATGTATAGTTAAATTTCTGATTGTTATCATTTTTATAGCCAAAATTAGCTGTTAAGTTACGTGTACTTTTCGCATCAGTAAAAGCAGATAATCAGTCGAATATAAAAATCCAATTCCATACATCCATAAGTTCGCATCATATAAGTGAAACATATTTTTCAAAAATCATAACTCGAAGACCGAAGTTGAAAACTCAGCCAGAGAACAGTTGGCAAAATTTCCTTATTATTTTATGAAAATATTTGTCTTTAATATCATTTTATCTGATAATTTGGTAACACAAGTCCTTAATTGAGTGTTTTTCTTCAAGAAGAGCGTATCTCTATAAAGTCTGTTTTGAGAAAAATGCATTTGAAATATTCAATTGATCATACGAGTAACTTGATTTTTTTACAATGACTCAAGAGACGAGCTGTTTTTTGTGTTTGATTGCTACATTCCTCCTCTATAAGAATTGCTAATGAGTCAGTGGATTACTTAGTAAGGGTAGAAATAATATTTGGCTGAAAGGAGTGCTTAGATACGCCCTTCTTGAAGAAAACTAATTTTTTCTCACTTTTAATGCCAGTACTTGATAGAATGTGGAAGTTAATGATGCCAAATACATGAAAAATGACTTGGGTAATACTCCAAGATACAATATGGTAGTTTTTATGACCATAAAAAAATTGCTGATGTCATTTTAAACTCTATTTCTATTTGTTGAGGGAAAATTTGTGGCTAAATGAAAAACAAAGTTTTCCATCGTTCAGAATATATAAAATTCTCTATCAGAATCCATTAAAATATATGATTTTTGGCGAATGTGACATTAGTTCAGATTCTGAGCTTCTCATAGGCTCTTCTTGAAAATTTGTATGCCATTAATTACAAAAATATGCGGATTTTTGCTTCTTTTTTTATAAATATCTTTACAATGACAATGGATAGAAGGATGTGGTTTTCATTGCCAGAAAGAGGAAGCATAATAGAACAATTTTCTTGAATTTTTTCAAGAAGGGCATATCTCGAGTTACTCCCTTCTTGAAAAAAAGTACTCAGTCGTGGATGGGGTTGGGTAATTAAGTAGTTGGATTCATATTTTTCCATATTTCTATTTTATCATCAGAAGTACCCCCCATAAAGACATAGTATTGCCAAGTTGCGGACTTTGTGCTTCTATAGTGAAGTATGAGCTAGTGTAGCTCATTTCCTTGGATATTGTATGGTTTGGGTAATGCTCTATTCAGTGGAGTATACAATAGACGTTCGTAGGCAAGTTCGAGTACATTACATTGGTAGGTATATAAATGAATGACGCAGATCAGAGAAGCCCGTCGAGAGAAAGGCGATGAACTGTCCGCAGGTACCACTTTTCGTCGTAATTTGGATGTATAATGAACTTTGGGCGCGCATAATATAATGTACTCGTAAATGTCGTCCTACGCAACCTTGTTTTTCAATTTCGAAATTTTTATTTTCACTTCGGCGTCGCAAAGCGAAAGGGAATAATTTGTCGTGTTACCAATATCTGTGAAGCCCTAAAAACTAATCGATTTTCAAATATTCGAATAATTTGATAGCCGAGAAGTCGGCAGCCTGATGTAAGACGGTTGGCCGCGTGCACATATTTAGCAGGTATTTAACGAGGGAGGGAAAAACAAACGATTTTTATTTCGCCACAAAAATCGAATATCGGAGTTTCTGCAATGAATACGACAATAAAATCTCAATCGAGAATGTAATTTGGGTGGTATTTAGGCTGCCATTTAATGATGAGAATGAGAAGTTAACTTTGTGGATGCAGTGCAGTGTCGGAAGTGAAGAAGTGCCTATTTCAAACGTGTGAACTGAATGACAAACGTACAACGAATAATAATTAAAAGATAAAATACGCTGCGTCTTTTTTAAAATGCTTTTTTTTTTCAACTTCTATAGGGAGCAAAAAGTAGACTTTATATGTAGCTGCCGAAGTCGAACAAGAAAGAAAGAAAGAAAAAAAAAAAGTGCAGTGTCTACAGAATCCTGCTGAGTCCTAATTTTTACGATTCAGTCCTGATGATTATGTGATGAAGTCTTGATTTTTGGCTGAAAAATATAGAGTTCTGGTTTTAAAGAAACTCAAAAGTTCTAATAATTTTCGATTTGCGAAAGTCAGTACCTACTCCTATTCACTAATATGAAGATAGGAGAAAATTTTCTTATTTTTAATTATTTTGTTGTGGTAATTGTTGCACATCAACCTTGTGAGATGAACTTTCAAATTCGTTTTTTCTCAAAAACATATTATACTTGGAAATAGGTTTAAAGCCTGTAAAGCAAACTACGAAAAACATGTTTGTAAACGAGAATAAAGTGATGCTTGAAAAATTAATTCTGTTGTTTTTCGTAGTTTAAACTTAGAATCCTAAGTGTAGATATGTTTGTTCCAAATGTGAAACACGTGCTTCAATATTCATTTATCTTACTCGTATTTATATTTTTCACTTAACAAAATTACTCTTCAACGTTGCTTTGGGAAAGTTCTTAATTTTAGACAAGTAGAATACTATAACCCATTGCTTAGAGGACCATTCTGAAGCCCCTCAATCAACGATGAAATCGTTCCTAAATTCTACGAAAATAAATTCTGATAAGTACCTAATGAAAAAATATCATTATTACACATTAATCACATTGCCCTTTCCCTTGTCTGATAATACTCTAACTATTTTCAGATTGCCTATTTTTTAAATGTATACGGATGAGTTGACGCAGAACTGTCAATCATGCCTAGGGGGTTACTTTTTTGAAGGGGGGGGGTAATTTGAGAATCAACAACTTCCCCCCCCCCAATAGAAAATTAAAAATTTGATGTTACCGACACGATATTAGAAATTTCATTTCGTAAAATTCGTTTTACCCGAATAACCCTGTCAGAATTACTAATGATGGAACGAATGAATTCTGAGTGGTACTTGTACCATGTCAGTCGTCGAAAAACGTCTTCATTTTATCTGAAGTACCTATTTGAAATTCTTATAATTCAATATACTCGTACTACCCCTTCGTGTATTTTTATCGAAGTTCAAGACCTTCAAGATTTGAATTGACATGGCATGACAGTATAACCATAAGAAAATGACTGAATACCGAGGATTATATGTACATGATGTAATGAAATTTTGCTCTTTCAAAAAAAAAAAAAAAAAAAAAAAAAAAAGAAATAAGTTTTATTATTTATTTTGAGTTTCTATAAATAATATTCCCCAAAAGAAGCGGCGAAATATACGAAAAATGTTATAGGAAGACTAAGAAAAGAAAGCCTAAAAGTTAGCGTATGAAAAGAAAAAACGTTAGGTAGGTGTTTTAACTAAAATTTGTCATCCCGAAAAATTTTTGTCCAAAACATACCCTTAATACGAGTATGTAAATATTTTTATCTGAGAGTTTGGTTTTCCTTGTTTTTTTCCTTCAACTTATTTGTAGAAAGTTGGCCGGTTGTCCACATTTTTTCTGGAATAGCTATATACCTACTCGTATATCAGATTTTGATATATTTACAACAGATTATAGAGAATAACCCTTCTCGACCGAAATGTTAATATCAAAAGAATTTTGTTATCAGTTAGCTGTAATTTCTTGTTTCAAATATCTACCTACATTAGAAAACTTTCTTCATAGTTCATATAATTAGGTATGCGACCTGTACGAAAATTCTGAGCGTTGTTATTTTGTTGTTCTTCAGCGAACATGAAATACTTTCTACCATTTTGACAAAGGATTATAGCATCTACACAAAAACATATTTTTGCTTTGAAAAACTGAAAACAGTTTGTAGAAGATAGGCATATTATCGAACGAATTGTTATTTCGTTCTGACGTACCAACATCAGAAAAGATTCTTCGTAGCTGCTATCTCTATGAATGTTCTGAGCATAGCTATTCTGTTTTGCTGGAACCCGCATGAAATGTATTCACTACCATTTTGACAGAAAATTAGTTGGTAGACTACACGATTAATAACATATTTTTACGGAAACTATCCCATTCTGAAATTTTAAAACACCTTAATGATTTATAATGAATCACCGAATATTTTTGCCTGTACATACATTTACCTCAAAGGACATTGGACTGATCATTTTTTATTTCAACGCTAGAAAAACCAGGTTGTACTCGATTACTCAAAGGACCAGGTGGCGTCATATGACACAAGTCAGGGGTTCTCAAAATATAGGTCCTTTGAGAAATCCATCTCAAAATTTTGAGTGGCGTCGTATATGACGCCACCTGGTACTTCTAGTGTTAATCCTCTCATCGCCGGATTGCAGTTTGCAGGGCTCTCGGAAGAAGAATTCGTTCACATTCAACAACCCCGATGGGCAAAAAATAAGAAAATGATCCGGAAAATGAGAATTTTATCCGTTGTCAGTCCGTTTTTATTTTCAACCATCGGATCTGAAAATTTGTAGATATTTTTGTCATCTTGATTATTTTTCCAAATCCGTTTGTAAAACGGATTTCCTGATTATAATCAGTGATAATTTTTGGGCAATTTTTCTAAATCCGTTTGTAAAACGGTTTCACGGATTATAATCCGGGCCAACAAATATCAAAACAGCCTTCACGGAAAATAATCCGGACTCCTTTCCGGCAAAACTGATTACAATCCGTTCGAAATCCGTTTTAGAAGCCGGAAAACAGGAAAATTCCGGGTTATAATCCAGAAACGGATTATAACCCGGAATAAAACGGATCCGTTTTCAAAATATTTTGCCCATAGGGCAATAGCTGACTGTGCTTCGCATTTTGTTCATTATTATTCATCTTTTGTGTTCCATCACCGTGATCGATATTTATAATGTTGATGAATGTGAATTCCATGTTGTGTTTTTTTGCAATCTTAACACTAGAAGTACCAGATGGCGTCATATACGACACCACTCAAAATTTTGATATGGACTTCTCAAAGGACCAATATTTTGAGAACCCCCGACTTGTGTCATACGACGCCACCTGATCCTTTGAGGTTACTCTTGTGGTGTCATATATGCGACACCTCCTGGTTGTTTGAGTAATCGAGTAAAACCTGGGTATTTCTAGTGCTAAAATTAAATAGCCGAGTAGGTAACTTATGTTTATGAAAACTGAAAAAAATATTTTCAAAGAATTCAACTCGAAAGAAAATTGGGCAAAAATAATATTATAAATGCCTAGTAATCCAAAGATTGCTATCTTACTCCCAATTGGTACCTAAATAGGATATATACATATGCGTACCTTGGTCTTCAACCACTTCGTATAATGGAATGATCTTATGCCCTCATTTTGTTGATGGGTCTGTGCGTGTACTACTCTGTTTCAAAACACTTAAACACAAACATGAGACAAGTGACTACACTCAAATTACTGTATCGGTTAGTTTTTGAAAAACTGTTCGCTTATTTCAGTGTGATATTTGCAGTCACATATGATTCAATTATCCTCTTTTAAGAGGCGAGAGTACCACGTAGATCTACAGAAGTGAATTTGCTTGGAAGCTTGAGACTCATTTTTTGTAAGTGCACTCCGCCATAGTTGGCGTTAACAGCTCTGGATGTGATTATTCCATTGATAGTTCCCCCATGTAACTATGACATCAAAAATTGTGGCTTCGTCTCGGCTGGAGGAGACAATGAATGCATCGAGCAGCTCGAATTGTTAGCGTGAATAATTTGTCGGAGTGTTGTGTGAAAAAGAAAGAAAAAAGTGTGCTACTGAAAGGTAGAGAGCTGGAAAACCCGTACATAATGCGTCTTTTTTAACAAGCCGTGCGCAAGTAGCTTAATTTTTTTCACTTCTTTTTTTTTCTTTTTCTTTTTTTTTTTTCTTTTTTCGCCTACCTTCAACGTCAAACGTTTTAATTTTCACCGATGTTATCGGCTACGTTTTTACAACCATTAAAAATAACGACATTCATTTCGCCGCCCCTACTCCGTCCCCACCCCATTTCTTTGATCAAGGTATAATGAACTTTTTTTCACCCCAACACATTTTCCAGCTAGGCATTTTTTTTTTTTTTCGTCCTCATACCTGAATGCGTGTATTTTGTTTTTCTCTTGCTGTTTATATTATTTTCTTTCTAAAGGGCTACTTATCGCGGTGGAAAAAAAAATTGAAAAATTTAAGCGCCTATTGAACATTTTCCAGTGCTATTTGTGTTGGGTGAAAAAGCGTGTAAAATGGAAACTTGTAGGAAGAACATGAAAAAAAAAAAAAAAATAGAGGAGGCGGGAAAAGAGAAATTTGAAAAAATTGGAAGTACAAAACGAAAACGCTTAATAAGCTTTTTCTCTTGTCCTTGTCTTTTCATCGGCGTATCGGAGATGTCATTCATTTTGTCTTTTGGCTTTTTATATTTCCCGACAGCAGAACCGAAAGATCTACTTTTTTCCCTCAATTTTTAATTTATTTCTTTTTCCACCCCTCGTCGAGTTTCTTCGCCTTCATTTTATTCAACATTTTTTCGTTTCATTTTTTTCGACGTCATCTTTTTTTCGCCTTTCTCATTGCCTCATTAATAATTAATTAATTTATCAAATAAAAGACGATTTCGAAAGCATTTAAGCGTCGTATTCGCGCAAAATGTGCATAGAAAAGGGACTTTTCCACCCTTTGTAAATCTTTTTTCCATGTCTGTTACCCACGCCACCACTGATCGCACCATTCTTTCAGTTCTATTTTTGAATGTTGCTTATGGCTTTTTGATTCTTCAAGCTTGTCGAGCAAAAAAGCGTTGGTGGTTAGGGTTCGATGTCATCGAGCAGCGTTATCTTTTCGGCGTTATAAATAATCTTATATACAGTGTGTCCCGAATAAAATGTAACCCTAAAGGTGCGTGCGCTACATGGAAAAGAAAACTGGAATGATTTTCTGCATTTTCGTCATCCTAAAATTATAACATATTTTGAGACTTGATCTTTGATATTTACCACAGAATTTGAGTATCAATATTTTGATTTACAATTTTTTTTTTTTTAAATTTCATTTACGTATTTGGTAAGTGGAAAGAATAGATTATGTAAATCTTATCACGATAGCCAAATGGTAAGTAAGTACTGAAGAGCGCCTGATCAGGCGCACTTCAAAAATATTCTAGTATGACGTCAGATGCAGCGAAACATGCCAGGCATTTTTATTTTTTTAAAGCTTAGCGCACCTCTACCCCAAGTTGTATTTTCTCAGGGATATACTGTAGGTAGTTACGGAAGTATAAGTTTATAGTTATTCTGTTTCATCTCAAAGTTTGGAAAAGCTAAAGCAAGTGGGACATTAACTATTGAGCAATCATTTCTTGAAGTCTGATCTAGTGAATGGCTCCACTGAGAGAAATGAATAGTACCTATATAAACAGAATAGTAACTTTTCTCATCACATTTCTGAAAATTACTATGTATTTATTGTAAATAATATAATATTTTTAGTGTTTTTCACTATCATAGAATAATTAATATTACTATTTTTGTAGTAATTTCTGCCAAAAATCTAGAAATGTCCCAGTTTTCCTATCCAAATATTGTAAAAATTACCGTTGAAATTTTTCTCAGTGTCCGAAATAATAACTGATATGAAGAATAAAATATAAGCCTTCAGCCATGGCTTACGTGAAACAAATCCTCCTATCATACGTGAGTGTAGTTATTGCAAGATGAAGATGAGTCCATTTTTTGCATATTCTACTATAGTGGCGAAAGAGAAAAAAATGTACCACAGCATGTGACATATCATTTAAAAAAAAAGAGAAATAATATTCACTGAGAGAAATGAATAGTAATTTTCACTATTTTTAGTAGGAAAACAGCCGGGACGATTCAACATTTACTGTGGATATTTTGAATGTTTGTATAGAACTTTGATCACTATAGTTAGATAGAATATTTTACTATATTTGTGCAGCAGGCCTAATTTCTATGTAAATTTTAAATTATACCGGGGAAATAGATATAGTGAAAATTCCACCTGAAATTATTTTCAATGTTATTTTTCGCAAAGTTGAGAAAAAATTTTGAAAAAGGCGAAACTAAATTTTTAAATTCCACCTAACGGCATTTCTATTTGCCTTTGTCGCCAATAATATTGGCTAAAGTTTCAGATGAATCTGTGCAGAAATGAGTAAATGACAATGAAAGGCCGTGAATTCTTACTTATTTGGAATGAAAAAAAAAAGAAAAAATCACTCCTGCGAATTTTAAAATGGTATAGCAGTTGCTGGCAAATGCTGGCGTTTGCAGAGTTCCCACGCGATTCGCGAATTTCTCATTCAAAATTTTTATCTGCTGCTTGTTTTTCGTGTTCGATCACGCGATGAGTGCTTCTTTCGGTTACCGCTGCCAATTTATCGATACAATTAATCTGGCGTCTTAATCAACGCAGCTATAATAAATACCAAATAAAAGAGGAACCGGTACCTGGGTGACGTTTGTGTTTGTTACGAGTAATTTTCGCTTCGCACCCCCTTCGCCGGTGTGAAATCGTTTTTCTCCCGTTATCGCGTGTCTTTTAAAAACTCCAGCTAAAAGCAGCGCCCAGCTCCTCGATAATGAATTCATTCCTCCGCGGCTGGAAGGTAAAGAAAGGTGAAGTGGAGCCGCTTTCGTGTGAGCGAAACACGACTATATAGGTACCGCATGCTAAACGATGGACACCTGTTCGTGCTGAATGCCATATTAGTCTGGTATATGGTGGTGATGTGTGCTACTAAAATATTTGGATCTGATTGGATGTTTGTATAATTATTCGTTCAGGTATGAGACCGATCTTGGATAACCATATATAGTTGAGAAATTTCGAGAAAAATTCTCAAAAAGCGAAAACTATGCAGTTCAACAAAAGAACGGTTGTAACGCGTAACCGAAAAAAAAATTCTAGCGTAGCAAGCCTCGCTAGGAAAGCAGGTTTTCGATTGGTAGTATACAGGGTGGCATGAACCCTAAGAAAAGCATCGATTTTAGCTACATTTTTGCTAATATCAACTGAACCGTCTAACCGATCGAAATTTTAATCAGACTTAGATCTGGTTGAGATTGACTTTTGGTGCAAATTTCAGCCCTATTGGTTCGGCCGTTCGTCTGCTCTCGCGTTACAAAGAAATATATGCGCCAGGATGGAGAAATACATGTAAATATAAAATAAAATATAAAGAAACACCAAAATGTGAGATGGGTATTTTTGGAATCTGGAGATCATGAAACGAATAACTTTGATGGTCTGGTGCCTATTTGTGAAAGTCGCACCAAAATTAATAGAAAACCTGCTAAAAATGTTGGATGGGTCAAACGAGGGCCATAAATTTCTTGGATAGCCACTTGAAAAATGTAGTATGAATTAAGACTTTTTAAGTTAAGCAAGTAAGAGGGGTGGTAGGTGAGTATTGGTATGTGAAATTTTTTGTGGGCCATGGGTGGGTCAGCCAACTTTTTTGAGTGGCCCCGCCCGCTTCCTCCGGTTACGTCTCTTCAAAGGGATGAAAAGTTCTAGAATAAATTATTTTTTTACTAATACACAATTATTTTCAATATTTTTGATTCATTCTTTGCACCTGTTTTTGCTATATCAGTAATTTTTGCACTAATATTTCATTTCTTAGTGTCCAACTGAATAGGTATATAACCTATAAAATTGTCCAGTCATAAAGTGTGGCGTTAAAGCTTCATTTTTTACTCTAGGAATGTACCTCACTGCTCGCGACGATCCTTGAGGCCATAAAGATACAGTCTCTAATGATTTGTTGCCATGCCCTTATCGTTTATGATTTTCGTACTTCCGAGCTTCAGTATAGGTAATTAGTAGTATTTTCATAAACTAGATATGATTGATTAAATCGCATTCGTTAGAAATGAAGTAGGTAAAAAACATTCCTTACTTTTTTTTTTATCTGTTTCTCCTTTGTAGGTAGCCTATAGTGAATCTTTGTATGCTTATACCTGATCTCGTTGGCAGTAATGATAATCATCTTATTCCTTCAAGCTTCAACTGGAGTATTTTTTCCTTTTTTTTTTTTTTTTTTAATTGTAATGTACAAAACCGGCTCTTCCCTATTCGGGTTTAACAAATAAATAAATCGTTAAAATTATAAGAAAACCTATCTTTCTACTTTACCGTATTCCATAGATAAACTGTGGGTTAAAATGTATTCGCTATGGTTGCTACTTCCCGATGGGCAAAAAATGAGAAAATGATCCGCAAAATGAGAATTTTATCCGTTGTCAGTCCGTTTTTATTTTCGATCATCGGATCTGAAAATTTGCAGTTATTTTTGTCATCTTGATTAATTTTCCAAATCCGTTTGTAAAACGGATTTCCTGATTATAATCAGTGATAATTTTTGGGCAATTTTTCTAAATCCGCTTGTAAAACGGTTTCACGGATTATAACCCGGGCCAACAAATATGATAAAACAGCCTTCACGGAAAATAATCCGGACTCATTTCCGGCAAGACTGATTACAATCCGTTCGAAATCCGTTTTAGAAGCCGGAAAACAGGAAAATTCCGGGTTATAATCCAGAAACGGATTATAACCCGGAATAAAACGGATCCGTTTTCAAAATATTTTGCCCATAGGGTTGTAAGTTTTCTGTTTCGATAAAACAGTTTGTGAAGTTAAATAATCATTTTTATCGCTACACCCTCCCAACCTTCCCTCCTATATTTCACTCAAAACTCTTCCTATAGTATTTGTTTTGACCAAAGGAATCCTATCCTACCGTATTCAAAATAGTATCGATTTTGGTGGCATAAAATAGACATTAAAGATTCTCGATAGAATTCATGTACTCGTACCCTCAGAGCCGTTATTTTTTAAAAAGTGATTGTTTGATTTTTTTCAAATTCCAAACGCCGGAGCGTGGCACATTTTTGAAGTGGGCAGGTCCGACTGGTTTCATTTGAGGAAAAATTTTATAATATTTGATACGATGTGCTTAACTCATTTTTCATCCACTGATGAAGTAGTCTCCTTTGTATTGGAGCGCCATAAATGTATTTTAGATTTACGTATGTTTTTTTTAAATGTAAAACTGTAAATTAGCTCATAATTTATGTGCTATTTATACGTATGTATTAAGATTTTTGGTAAATTTTTTTTTCAACACTGGCTGCTTTGTAACTTTGGGCTTACTGCACTTTTGGGCTGTAGCCAGCGATCTATTAGTCTTTCTAATAGAGTAAACAATACTGAGACGAATTTCGACGCATTCCAATTTTTTAATCGCCGAACCTGTTGGATCATTTTTTTTCTCAAGGACTTCGTGTTTTATATACTGCACAGGTAATAGGTAGTACTCAAAAGAGCCTCGTTAATTCGGCATCGAATAACCTAGAATATTGGACTGTGGCTTCGAATATGTTTCATAGACAATTCCAATTGCTGGCATTAGGATGACGCAGACGACTTACCTATTTCAATCACATCGATGATAAGGAAGATCGTAGTGAGAGAGGGAAGTTATGCTTTTCATACACCTTTACACGAGACAAACTCCAACTGAGTACTACATTCGAATGTCCACAGAGAAGACTGCAATGACGATGGTTACGGTGATTTATTTTGAATAGGATGCCCTGCTTTACAATCAGAATGACAAGTCACCGTGCGGACACGTTTTCTTTTCCTTTTTTTTTCCCCTGATACAGTCATACCGATTACACTTGCCTCTTCTAGTAATAGAAATATTATAGCTACTCATATTCTTACTTTATTTTTTCTTTTTTGGACCGACCTCTTGTTGGAAGTCATCATTGCTGAGCATCAAACGATTGTACATGGTATGTTGAGCATAAAGTTGTCTCATAAACTGATGAAAAATACTAGTCTCAAAGTACACCCGTTTCTTGGGCAGACGATTTTAATCGAATGGTCACTTGATTTAAACTTTTTTTCCCTCTATTCTCATCATGTTTGTCATGAACTGGATGAGAAATAGAAAAAACTGTATTTTATGCTCCTTGTCTCCGGGGTGGCAGGTCGTTTTAACGAATTCATTAAGTTTAATAAACAAGTTTTTGAAATGATTTTGCTGCGAAATCATTTACATAAAGAAAATAAAAGCGACTTGTTTCTTATCAATTTTCAAATTGGCAGCGGATTACATGGAAGTTCAATTATTGTCCATTTATTTATTTACGTCTCGTCGACGATATTTCTGTGAGACAATTAGGTTGTTATTTGCAAGGAGTATCTACTGTTTTCGTTCTTTGTTTCTCAACTGCACAATTCATAGTCTAATTTAATCCGTATCCTCTCGATTTTAATTTTCTTACTGACGGTAATTTAGTTGGACGGAGAAGCGAGAGAAATAATGGATGGAAAACTGCATTCCTAAGGATTAAAAGCACCTCTTGGTTCTTTTGTTTTTTTCTTCTAATTGATGCATCTGTGCAGCACGTCTAGCTACTTTAGCAATGTTATAGTTTCTATCATTTCTTTTTTTTCTTAAACAGAAATTGAACTTTCGGGTGATGAAATTTGAACTCAAATTTTGTTTACTTCTACTTGCGAGGATCCAGTGGTTTATATTACACCCCCTTATACCGTCTACCATGCTTCTGAAAATAATAGGTAATGATCACAGATTGTTTGTATTTTAGCATACCATTTAGCTCACATTGTTGAAAATTCGCCAATTTTGGTGACACTGCATGCGCCCATAGGCTATTTTTCTCAACTACGTGTATTATTATTAGGTAATACATTAGCCTTCGTGAATGAGAGTGATGTGTTTTTACATCAGTGCAGTGCAATGAGATACAAAATATTTTCTTTTTTTTTTACAACCATTTTCCAGCTAAGTACAGTTGGTCAAGAGGTAAATCGTCGAAAGAAAATTGATGCTCAAATGTGTGCCTTATGCAAAAACGAAACAAAAAACAAAACAAAAATGTCTTAAAACATTCACACGTTCGTAGAACATTGCATTCTTAACTATTTTCACACTATCAGCGCCTGCTATAATGCTTTCATATTTTGTCAAGTCGGAAATACATGTCACCATTAGCGTACACAATAACGGTCAGAGGTGAATTAATGCGAAGCATCATCATTTTTACGACACACACGAATAGTGTTTTAACAAGATGAAAAAACAAAAATGAAAATATGTTGGAGAAATGGAGACACACATAGAAAAAAGGAGATACATGAGTGACAAAAAAAAAGAAAAAAAAACTATAAAAACAAAATGCACGAAAAGGACAGAAAATATATATATATACGAGTGTTTTGATGGCTATTAATTAAGGTACAGAAAAAAGAGAAGTAAAAAATGAGTAGGTACATACGAAGCGCAGAGCTCAAAAAGAGAAATATAAAACAAACGCACTGACTATACTTTTTTCCCCCTCCTGCTACCCTCTAGCTATTTGGAAAACCACTTGTTCGCACGAACAGAAAAACCAGATTAATTTCCCCCCCTCTCTTTCTTTTATGTACGCCAGAGTGCACAGGAAATGAAATAAATTACGATTAGGAGTTAATCTGCGGTTGAATGAAAATTATAACTGCCATTGACTGCAGCAACGACTTGATAGAAAGGTGCAACGAGAGAGAGTGTATCCACTCTGTACACATCTTTACACTCAGATTTGGCCTCGAGGAATATGTTGTGATATTTTATTCTTTTTCCCTCTATTTTTTTTTTCAACTTTAATTTTATTTCCCTCCGTCAGATTAACAATTTGGAACCTGTTTTTTTCAGCTTCAGTGGCTAATTTGCTCTACACGATAGATGTGTAACAAAAAAAAAAGTATCTATCGAACGGAATGTAGAGGTACTTTTTCTTACGTTTTTCTAATACTTCTCTAATTTTTTTTTTTTTTTTGATCTCTCCTTTATTCAATTATATTTTGGCTGGATTGAAATAGGTGAGCATGCCGAAGACAGGAAGAATTTAGTTGGGGAAACAATATATAATTATTCCGATTTATACTACGAAGATGATAATCGTTGACGATTATTTATACAGAGAACGCGATGAAGGAAAACAGGAAAATGTAATTGAATTTTCGTGTCCCTATAAATATACGGAAACAGTTGAAAAAGTATTAGAAAAATATAAATCCAAACTTACGAAAAAGAAAAAGTTCAGGTGAAACACAAGTGTTCTTATAAGCTTTTGTAAGAAAAAGATGAGCAGCGCTAGTTGTGATTTATACAAAGAACTAATAGAGTACCGTCGAATGGGGCGACTTTACACACTTTTTTTTATGTTTTTCAACTTTGTCCTTTAATAACTCCTCCAATTTTTAAGCTATTGAAGTGAATTTGGTTTTAAAATTTAGGTCTAACATTTCTCAACACAATTGTAAAAAAAAGTTTGAGTTTGCAGCCTTCCTTCTATTTTTTATGATTTTTCAAAAAATTTGTGTAAAGTCACCCCTCGATGGGGCGACTTTGCCCATAAATTTGTTATTGACGGGTTATTGATGGGTGGGGAGGGAAAATTTGAGGATGTTTGTACTCAGACATACGATTGAGAAGAAACTAGTCAAGTACCAACTTGAACCGTGTGAAACCAAACTGAATATTTTGAGTGTTTGTGGTTAAAAAAAAAAAGACGAATAAGAAAAAGGAAAAAATCATATCGCCGCTTTATTTTCTTGTTCTGTTACTGGGTGAAGTGAGGTAGGGGCGGCGATCTTATTTTTTGATTTTCCTCCTTCTACCTGCTTCGATCCAAATCGTATTTCGGTTTTAATTTTTGCCTGGCAATTTATTTATTGGGCTAAAACGAAGTGGGTAAAGTCTCCCCTTGAATGTAAAGTCACCCCGTTCGACGGTAACCTAAGTATATTATATGTATGAGGTTGGCTGGGGAAAATTGATGTGGAATATATGTATGTTTCTTTGTTAAGTGGAAAAATGTGTGTTATTGGGACAGAAACAAACATGTACGTATTAATAATATTATGATATCGAATATCGGTATAAATAATTATTGATACGGGTGCAAGTTCAATCTAGTCGCACATCCGAGATTCTTATCACTATATCCACGTGCCAGAATCTACTTGGATGTTAGAGATATCGACTATTTTGTTCCCGATATATTTTCAAAATTCAGCTGTATAAATCCATCGCTGAATTTATTATTTGATGAATTTCCGCCAAGAACCCGTATATTATAAGTATCATGGTCCACCATATGAAAATTAAGTCGAAATAATAAATATTGGCACTATATAGTTATTTCAACTCATTTGTGTGTTAATTCGATAGATACTAATCTGACCCAGCATCGGATTTGGTATTAATTTTTTCTAATAAAAAGTATAAAATGCTACCGTTTTCGGTTATGAATTTTCATTAGCTCCTCTTTTTTCGCTTTTTCAATCTTCTACTGAAAAAATTGATCTCATAAAAATGATGTTTCTTGGCACGCAGTATGAAGTGTATATTTGTGTTCTTCCTGAGGCCTGCATCCGCTATATCTTGATTTTTGAATGTCATATGCATTCAACATTTTAAATCTAAACTATACGTAATGTACATGTCGATATTATACCAATATTAATTTTTTTTTTTTTTTAATTTCTTGCCATCTTCTTGATGGCTGAATCCGCCTAGTTGCAGACTTTCGAATATCATAATTTATGCATTTGAAATTTTTTCATCAAAACTTTTAGACAATATTTTACTTTTTTCTTTGATTTTTTGCTATGGAGCGAATTCAAGCGATGTTTTAGTCAAGCTGCATTCCGGATCTGATTGTTATAATTTTTTGCCATGGCGAATTTAATGCGATTGAAGTCAAGCTAATTTCAAATCAGGTTGTTGATTTTTTACCATGGCGTGAATTTAAGCGATTTTTTCTACCCCTGAAACATCAGTAGATGGTTATTATCATGTCTTAATCATTTTCAGAATGATATTCATTACTGTCTATTGAAACATTTTTGAATTATTTCACCACTTTCTTGATAAGCACTAAGAATAATGAACTCCAAGAATGGTAGAAAAGGGATTTATAGTGGATTGACATTTGGCATGAAAATCCAAGTACGGCAAATCGGAGATTTAGATAGCTTCTTACTCTGTTCTGTGTTTAGCCGTTCCATGCACTGCACATTTTTCTCCTTTGGGGCCTTAGAAGTTCAAGTCTTCCTCGATATACAGGGTGGATTCAAATTTCAATGCACCGTAGGAAAATGACATTTGGCGCGTCAGCGTGAACATTTAAATCGCCCTTTGAAATACACGTTCGATTCAATTTTCTGCGCACCGGCCAAGAACAGTAGCGTAACCAGGAAAGAAGTTTGGTGGCTGGGGTTGGTTAGACATGGTCTACTAAACTCCCCTCGCACGCCCACCTATCCAAACTGGTTGCGCTACTGGGTTCTTAGCTGGTGCACGGAAATAATACATCGTATTATGATGAATATAGTGTGTGTATATTCCAAAGGGCGATTCAAATATTTCGACGTATCAAATGCTATTTCCCATTGATGCGTCGAAATGCGAATCACCCTGTATATTCCTTTCATCATAATATCCTAACTTGATTTTAACATTAGTTTTACTCACATGCAAACTTCAAATATATAGCTACCTACGTTTTTTCTCGACATTAAATTTTGTTGGAAATCCTCTATTCTCGCTTTTCACGTACCATACTCAATTGCTGATATTGAATTTATTATGGTAAAGCAAACGAGGAGCATCCCAAGCCACTGTACCTTACAAAAAAAAAAAAAAAAAAAAACTTGAGAGGAGAGTGGAAAAGCCCGCCCCCGTGAATCGCAATTCCGGCTGGCCGAATTAGTGAATCGTGTAGTAGAACGGAAAATTCGATATACCGTAAGGTAGGTACTCGCCTTATTGGCTCCTACCAGAAAAGCATCGAACGTTTCCGGTAATCTGGATGCGTTATCTTTTGATCCCTCTCGTACCCACCTGTAGCTTTTTATTCGTTCTCTCCGCACTTTCTTCTCACCCTGCCGAATAAGCTCGGTAGTTTGGCGATACCTATACCCATATATACATATATATATACTACGTCGGTATGTGTACAAAAAGAAATTCACCCAATTCATATATACCCTCATCGGTGGTAAACAGACAACAATTTGGAAAAAAAAAAAAAAAAAAAAAAAAAAAAAAAAAACGAGGAATGAAAGAAAAAAAGCACAACATGAAACTAACGATAATGCGAAACGATTGAATCGACATTGATACGAAAGGTGCGCTTGTATATAAAGCGTTGAAAAAGATAAAGTTTCCGAAAGAAAACCGACATCTGTGGCAGTTTTGTAAACGGCATCAGTTTTCCCACATGTTGCATTGGTTTCCCTTTTTCTCTACAGATACTTTAGAATACTACGAGTACACTTTGACTAACACGCGACTTGGTCTGTAATTCTTTTTTCCGAAGAATGGGTTGTATTATAATATGCTGAAATAATTGAATAGCCCGACGCAACAAGCAGCCAACAAACGTATTTTTAAAATTGAATTTTCAAGTCGGTGTACTGGAAACATCGCAGGCTTCTGTATTTTCAACCAGCAGTTTTCTCGGTTTCCGATTCCGATAAAATTAGAAAATTAACAACTGCCACCCTCCGGTTACCCTGTGGTGTGAAATTCGTCTGTTGTTGGTAAAACTTGTCATTAAATACCTTTTACGACTTTCAAAGTTTATCGTGGCGTAAATTTCGTCTTTTGTCACCCCCCCCCTCCTTCGCCTCCAGTTTGACGAATAATGGAGTATCGTTCGTGATGGGGCACCGCTTATACATATTATAATGAAAGTCATACGCCCTCTTCCAGCCTTATTTTTTCCTCCGCCGTTTTTTTTTTCTTTGCAAATTTTGCGTGCGGACGTTGAACTTTGTCCGAAAGAGTCGAAATCAAGTTCGTAAGATCAAGATGGCTATACTCTTAGATGATAAAAACAGTAATTGCAGAGCGATCTCGTTAGGTGTTTGAAGTATTTGAGAAGAAAATATTTGTGATTATGCTGGGAGAACAGTTCCACTCTGTCGATTTCGAGTCATGGGCACTAGCATATTATGCAGTAATGTCAGCAAAAAGTTTTTGAATGGGCTAAACGAGGGCCATAAATTTTTGGGATTTGTCATTTGAAAAATGTCATGTTCAGATTGGGTAGGTTTGGCACACCCGTCCCCCTCTGGTTACATCTCTGAGCATATGGCAGGTGAAATTCTCTTTAAATGAACCCACTCGCAGCTTTATTTGTGCTGAGATATAGTTGTTTCAAGTTTTGAATTTCTATGAAGTTGAATGACCTGTTCCATAAAAATCGATAATATCTCTACAATTATGTATTAACAAAAAAATCAATTGTTTTAGGCATTGTAGGTCATATAGACGAAAAGGTAAGGGTCTGAAACTTGGGCCAAAATGTTATTTTGATATTGCTAACAACATGGTTTGGTCGATGGGCCGATTGGGTTGGGAGACATTCTGACCAAATATTCTTATACCAGAAAATACCCTTTAATGGATGAAATGAAGGTCCGTATGATACGCATATTAACTCATCAGACCATTCTTTGTGTGTTTCGATTTCTTTACAAAAAACATTTTTCAACACTGGGGAGAAAGGATCGCTGTTGGATCAGATCCTCGGTTTTTTTCTTTATTTCTCTCGCTATACTATCAATTGAAGAGTTGAGTTGAAGAGTTGAGTTACAGATAATACAACAAATTCATGTTCCAAACAGGGGAAGATTATCTGTGTGCGATTTTTTTTTTTGTTTTGGACTTTTGACAATTTTCACTTTATCTTGAAATGTATATTTGCTGCGTTTTGCGATAGAACTCTTGAATTCATTCTTCTGTCTGTTATAGTCTACACTTCTTTGGGTTCGATCAATATATTTCCGAAATTCCAGTACGGTTTTTTGGAATGCAATACTTGCCATGTATTTGAACAAAATATGCTCTCATTACAGGTATACTTATCTGTTTTTACGAGAAGATCGAAGTACATGGTTGAAAATATTATTATTTTTCCTTCGTCCTATACCAAGTATTCCTCCGCTTTTCTAATTCGACTACCCAACTCGAATTTGAGTTAACTAGTTTCATATCTGTATTATTTAATTGGTAGATATGTAGTCTCGCTGGCCCATCTTTTTATTTCAGTCTGATTGCTCGCCCACATTTTCTCATCCACCGCATTTATCTGTGCCAGGAATCTTATTAAAACGTATCTATGGCCTATGAACGCATTTTCCTTTTGCTTTCTTCCCCCTTTTGATCGATGCGTGCCATGAATAACTCTTCAGTTACGTTTTATATGTGGAACGCTGTCACGATGTTGATTATTGAAAGAAGATGTTAAATTAATCGAAGATACTGATCAGTATACTTTTGAGGGTATACAGACGTATTATTTTATCAAAGTGAGCTACCTTTTTGGTGAAAAAGCCTATTACTATTACATGATTCAACGCGAGGATCCGTCGAAAAATACTGAGTTTTCAGAAGTGGATTTAATTATTTTTGTCGACTGCCGTTTTGGTGCGAGTTATAATATGTGGAACTCGCTGTGGGAGAATTGTACCGCATGTACCGGGAGGAGGAGCTGTGTAAAAGATCTCCGAAACATGGACACCCGGTATTTGAAAATTCACTTTAAAAACGATACTTATTTTGATGAGATATAAGAAAAAAAAAGAAAAGGGTTACCACAGGAGTGAGAGAGAAGAATGAGGTAGACGGCTGATGCTTCAACGAAAGAAGTCGGTTGATGTTTGAATATTGTAATTATTATATTACTGAACTATGGCTGACATATTAATTTGCTTGGAAATTGCATTTACATTCGAATTCTTTTTTTTTTTTTTGTTAATTTTTGGTGAGTTAATTTTTTTTTTTCGGAGAGGTAGGTGTAACAATTTTTTTAAAGGTGAATTTTAAAGAAGAAACGATTCAAAGTATTTTTATTTTTAAATGATGAGTAAAAAGATCAGCAGATCATTATTAATTTACATTGCTAAATATTTTTGTATCTATTGAACCGTAAGAATGTACTAAACTACAGGGTGCGGCAAAATGACCGGCTACATTTATTTTTGGAATTATACGCATAAGAAAAAAGATAAGGACATGCGGTTGCTTCTAAATAAAACTGCATTCCTTAAAGTTGCGTATGAAATACAACCAGCGATGCACCCAGAAATTTTTCAAGGTAGGAGCTAAGGCATTAATTTATTCCCAAAAAACTCCTAAAAAACTGAAAATCTTCTATTCATCCTGTTTTTGATGAAATTCAAGGTCTAAAGGGTATGTTTCAGCTCCATATCCCTTGCGCTACTGAATACAATTTCACTTTCTCATGTTGACCATTTTGCCTAACACATTTCTGAAGGCGTAAAATCCAATTTTTAAACTTTGCTAAGCAATGGTTCCATTCTTTTGCAATTTCTTCCGCTAAATGCTACCAGTGATAGATAAAATTGACCGGGGAGGGGAATTTTGCACGTGTGGCATTCTTCATGGTTAGCGCGAGGAGGTAAATTCCCTACTGGCTGAATACGTAAGAAATTAGTGGCAAAAATATGATTATTGCTTAGCAAAGTCTTAAAAAATTGAGTTTCACGCCTTCGCAATTGTGCAAGGCAAAATGATCAACATGCGAGTGAAATTTCATATTTTCATATGTAACTTTAAAGAATGAATTTTAATTTAAAACCAACCGCATGTCTCTGTCTTTTGTCTTACGCATATAATTGGAAAAACAAATGTGACCGGTCATTTTGCCGCACCCTGTACACTGACACTAGTGAATAGTACATGGCTCTAGCTGGTTGAGGATATGCTTTAGAAGCTTTACCACGCAAAAAAAAAGTGAAAAACAGAGAAATTTCCTCAACTGATTTCTGCTTGAACTTTCAACTTGAAGATACGATTTTTGAATATGCTATAGGCTATTATAGTTGTATGAGAAACTTACGGATGTACAGAGTTGAATTTTTAATGTACATTTTCTGGTAGCTAAAATTAACCATTAAAGTTACATCAACTTTGCACATCCGTAGAAGGACCTTGTTTGATTTTAATAAAAATCCAACTATATAGGTACATCCGTAAGTTAAATGTTAATCATATAATGGGATATCTAAATCAAAAACTCAGCCAGACAATAGTCGGGAAAATTTCCTCATTGTCTGAAAATATTTTTTTAAATATCGTTTTATCGGACAGTTTGATAACAAAAATCCTAAATTTCGTATTGATTGAGCTAATTGAGAAGTTAGATTCGATTCCCGGACACTATCCCTAATCCAGATTTCCTAAAGACATTTTCCCTAATGGACAAAATCCCTAATTTTTTTATCCCTAATCCATTTTTCCTAATGCCAAAAGTCCCAAAATATTTCCCTAATGGACAAAATCGCTAATGCTTTTATCCCCAGTTGACCATGAAATAAGTTTATTGCCATGCAATGCAGTAATGGCAGTCTATGGACAAGGTCAAAGAGCTGCAATCCCACCTCAATACCCACCATCACTCTAGAACCACTATGAAGCTACCCTCATATAAAGTCTCATAAGACCAATGACTGCAATAGTGAGGGTTGGCACAACCGTTTTTGCCTTGTGGTGGGGAAACATCATCCCAATTTATAAAGTGCCCTTGTCAAATTTCAAAAGGAACAGGCATATGTGGAAGCCTATGTAGCGGAACTTGCAATGGGGAAAAAAGTAAGATCATCCCCAGAGAAAAAATGGCTGGAATTACATGAACATATTCATACTGCAGCCTCCCTGTATCAAACCTACAACACTTCACTGGAATATCTTAAAAATGTATCGCATAATATAAATTTATAAATACACTTCTTTCTTGTTTCTTCTATTTGTGCTTTTTAGGCAATTTATTTATTACGTTAGGATTTTTTATTTTAGGGAAAATGTCTTTAGGGGAACTGGATCAGGGAAAGTGTCCGGGAACCGTTAGATTCATTATATTTTTCCATATTTCCTCACATGAGATATTCGTAAAGCCGAATTGTTGAGTTCGGGTGTTTATAGTAAAGCAATATATCTACCCTTACAGTCAAAGATGGTATTCATTAATAACATACTCGACTTGGACTTTCGTGAACTTGCTGCTAGAATTTGTTTTTATCATAGCTGTCGAATATATTCAGTCAGAAGATGGTCAGTTAAGAAGAGGCTGTCATCTTCTGCAGAAAGGTTTTAATTAGTCCTCGTCAGTGGGCTGTTAGTTCATTTTGAGGAGATGCGAGGAAGAAAGACTGGAACAAAAATATATACCTACAGAGTAAAAAAAGTAAAACGAAGAAGGAAAACAAGTGAAGAATTCCGTACACACTTGGGTATGGTGGACGCAAGCAAATGGATGAGATGCGGCTTATTTGTTTCGGTATTTTGATTACTACCGACGTTGTTCCAATGATTTGGGATGTAGTAGCAGGTAGGTATATACTATATAGGGTTTTATGGTAGAAGAGGCTGTATAGATATACACGTACAAACTATACAAGATGAGCCGACCAGATTTCGAATCTAAATCGCATCAAACGGCTTAATGCTCTCAAGGGGACCGGTTATCCAGTTAATTACGTAATCTTCCTCCCGACAACCCCTCGCAGTATCAACCCCCTTCACGCCACTGTCGACTGTTGTTCACCTGTCTACCGTTCATTTTTTACACGAACCGAAAATTAATGCCCAATATTTTAATAGAAGGATGTACGTAAATTGGTGCATACTTACTTTTTTTTTTCTTTTCTTTCTTCTTTGAAAATTTAATTATAATCGTAGAGCTCCGTACGCACGTTACCACCGGATAAACTCCAGTCAGTATAATCGCCTTTCTTTGAAAAGCCCATAATGCTTGTGAACAACATTTTCGATAGTGGCGTGGCTCCTTGGTATAAATATTTTTCTCTCTCACACTCGCAGAAAGCTTCGTATACTCGTATATTTATTTCTTTATATCGCATTGTTCGATGGACTATAAATTTTAGCTGTAGAATATGGTTGCGCGGCTGTCGAAATTGGGTAGCCCACCTCTTCGCAGCCATCGTTGATCGTTTTGCAAAATCGTTAAAAACGGAGTTAAATTGGCGATTCTTCGATTCGGCGAAGTGACGCTATTTCGTGTTCGATAAAATCTGTAATTTATGTACGAGAGAGTACGTCGACCGCCATAAATAAAATTGGATTCGAATTTGCGGCACTGCTTTTGAGCTCGTCGCTGACTGAAGCAGGTGATGTAGCTTTCGCGTGTGTTTTTTTTTCTCCTATTTTTCAAAATTTTCTAATAGACAAAAAAGACCTTGGCGAGTGTATTTATTCATGACTCCGCCAATTTTGGAAGGCAGTGGTTTGTGTTTTCGGAACTTGGAGACTGGCAATGTGGGGTGGTCCTAATTTCGTCGTTTGCGAGCATTTTTAAAACAGTTGTATCTTTGAATTATGTTTCATTGTTTTGATATCAGATGAAAGGTTTTTTTTCATTATTATAAGAGCATAAATAAAGAAAGAGGTCGGAGAAAATTATCAATTCGTCAGCCTCGATGAATAATTATGCTCCTAACCATACTGTATCCGGAAAAATAAGTTGAAACATTGCCTCAAAAATGAAGCTGTTAGTATTTTGTTTGAAGATGGTCTTGAGGCAATACATATCTGGGGAGATGGAATAATGAAATCTGAATGATGTGTGTAGTTGACGAATATTTAGAGGTCTAGTTGGTGCACTGATTAGATATCCCGCTCTACAGTCTGAAAGTGGCGAGATCAGATCTAATCACCGCCAATATTGTACGTCTCTATAATGCTTCGAAAAAGAAAATCTTATAATATCTTACTTAGTGCTCCCACTTAGATTGCTCGTAGATTTTAAATAATATTCAACTGGCAATATACTGTATGTATATCTCTTATGGGTTACACTCGATGATTTAGCTTAGTAGCTAAAGTCCATTATAAAAAAATACTGTTGACTGCTATTACGTAGTACAAAGGGCTATAAGTAAAATAGATTATGTGTGTAATACGCGTGAGATTAATGATATTCTATGCTACAGGTGCTGTGATGATGAAAAAAAAACAGCTAATTGTTGTAACTACGAGCATGAAAGGCAGAAATTTTGTTTTAAATTATTCTAGGAGCCCTTTTCCCCTCGTGTGGATATAATTTTGCCTAAATTTGTGTTTTGTAAATGTCAAGTAGATATTAAATGTATCAAAAGAAGTATAATTGTACCTATATCCCTGTAGGCAAAATATTTTGAAAACGGATCCGTTTTATTCCGGGTTATAATCCGTTTCTGGATTATAATCCGGAATTTTCCTGTTTTCCGGCTTCTAAAACGGATTTCGAACGGATTGTAATCAGTCTTGCCGATTTTGTTCTGAAATAAGTCCGGATTATATAATCCGTGAAACCGTTTTACAAACGGATTTAGAAAAACTGCCCGAAAATTATCACTGATTATAATCAGGAAATCCGTTTTATGAACGGATTTAGATTTTAGTCCGTTTCCAATCAAGATAACAAAAATATCTGCAAATTTCCAGATCCGATGGTCGAAAATAGAAACGGACTGAAAACGGATAAAATTCTCATTTTTTCATTTTTTGCCCATCGGGATATGTCTTGAACCAGTTTTTCCACAATTTAACCATAATCCTGCGGAAAGTTCCTATTTTCATATTGTCGAAAGCGTTGAATAAAATGAGATATCAAAAACTTGAAAAAATTTGGTTTGGTGGCACATTTTTTTCAGATACCTAATTTGAAAATGTAAATCGATAAAACAAGAACTCGAGATGTGCTCTGAAATTCCGATGAAATTCTTTTGAAGCAAGAAAAATAGTTGTTGTACGAGTATTTCCAATCCATCACATGGAGCTAATTACTATTGAAAATGAGAGCAATCCGGTTTCTAAAAAGTGCTACGGTGTATTTTGGTGGTGAGAAATGAAGCCCGTAAAAATGATTTATGCAATTGGTCATACAAACATGGTATACGTTTTGCTGGTGTCATATACATAGTTTCGTCCATCCAAAGTTTGCATTTAGCACCGAATGTTTTAGAATCGAGTCATACACAAATGTAGTTGTATTTTCATTGGTTTTCGTTTGTTTTTTGCCTGTTTTCAATTTCACACTTAAAACTTTTTGGAATCGGACTCTTCAAATTACACTATACAATGACTTCATTTCAAATATTATATGATTCTAAATTTTCTTTACTAGCTGTAGAGTGTAAATATTTATATTTTTCTAAATTTTGAGTTGGTTTACAAGTTGATGCAAATATGTAGTGTTTGTCAAATTTTTTACGACTTTACATAATGCACATAGTCTTCTTTGGCGTGGAATGCGAAGCTATTTTCTCTGTTTAGCGGTAAAGAGTTGCTGTTTTCATTTTTTTTTCAACTTTATTGATATTCGCACCACTCGACACACATATACCACACTATGTAGTGGTGTACTTATCCACCCTTCCGGGAGCATGCTGTATTAATAACGGTCAATAAATTGAAAACGGATCCAGCTGAAAGCTTTTTGGAGATTAGACCCGAAACGCGGAATTCCAATTTCAGAATCGATTTGTTAAAACCATTTTATAAAGGATTTGCGGCGGATTGTAATATTTTGCTCTTCAGCATCAACTAATTTGCGTGTGTTGTTGTGATTGCTGGGGGGAAAAGGAGACGCGGTTTAATTTCGAAATTGAAAATATTCCGCGTACGACATCGACGTGGCTGGTATTTCGACTGACGATGATATTTGCTCTCTGTTTTTCTTCTCTTACGTGAACATGTGACTGCTTTGTGATTTTTAATTCATCTGTTAATTCAGTCAAACTTATTTACCTGCGATACAGATTCTGCAGAAGAGAGGCTATACAAAGTCCCTACAAAATTATTATAACGGTTGTAAAATTATCAGTTGTTTCAGCTTCTGATGTGATCTTTGTTTGTACATAATTTGATGAGTGACATGAGAAAGAGTTTCTAGTGTGATCTCGTAAGCGCGAAAGCAACAGCTCATCAGTGTTATGATGTATAGATCTGTTTGTTTTTAGCTTTGGTCCTCAGCAGACCCGTTGAACCTTTGGCAGAACTTGAAGTCAACACGCAATATAGTTTTCGTCAATCGTCTGTTATTAATCTTACCGAAGTTAATTTCAGTTTTTTTAGCAGGTTTTCACAGAAAACCTTTGGCTATTAATTTTGGTCTGACCTCCACCTATAGGCATTGAACCTACATATGTATATGTTATTCGTTTTATGATCTCAGGATTCCAAAAATACCCATCTTGAATTTAGATATTTCTTAATTAATTAATTAACTAATTACCTAATGAATTATACTTCGGCGGGGGGATGAGTAAGTCGCAAATTCGAAAAATAGAAATCTCTAGTTTCTACTATGTGCCATATTAAAGTTTCAAGCCCATCTGATGGTTAGTTGCTGTAAAAAGTGGTTTAGGAGGTTCTGAATGTAAATTTTTCTTCTGAACTTGCCAGAAAATTTCCGACGGAAATTTATTTTGTTCCTAATTTTTGCGTAATCCCAACACAGTATAATGATTCGTCACTATACCATTATTGTTCCATTCGAAAACCTGCTTTTCTAGTGGAGCCTGCTGCGCTAGAAATATGATGAAATTTTAATTTAATAATTTTTCGTCAGTCATGGTAAGAAATTCAATCATTCGCAGCAATTGAGACTTAAAATTTGGAAATTTTTACTTTTTGGTTTCTACATTTTCGGCGAACTGGGGTTTTGTGTCGCAAAAGTTTCTGCTTACCTTGTCGCACGTTACATTAGTGGTTCTGCGGTTCCTGCAAGCAGCTTCATATAACTCAAAAAGCGGGGGTTAAATTACCAAACCAATTTTGTTAATAACATCAAGTATTACGAAAATGATGAAAATTGAAGTATAGTACAAAATATCGCAAATATGATAATATTGTACAATTTAAGAGGATGAGAAAATCTGCTTCCCGATGCATGGGTGAACTATTTCGACAAAAAATAATAATAAGAAAAATGGCTTTGCATTTGGAAAAAAATACTCTTACCTAAGGTAATATGTTGTATTTTGAACGTGGGCAGTATATAAATACTCGAATTCCATGGAAATTTTAATCGTTTCAGCCATCGGTTGCCTTCCTCCGTAGATTATTGCTGACTATAGGTACCTATAATTATATCCACCGAATGAATTTTCTTCTGCCAATTAGAAAATTGGAAGAATATGAGGACGTTGAATTGGGGATGAATTCGAGTGGGTGACTGCTATTATGCGGAATGGTTATTTTTTATGGCTTTTATTGTTGTTGTTGTTTCTGTTGTCAGTCATGTTCCGCTTCCCCGTTGGAATACGTGAAAAGTGTTGGTAAATTTTAATTGCGGATTACGACCTCAACCTCCCTCGTGCGGATATTATAGCCCTCATAAGGGTAGGTTCATAAGGTGAGTAGGGAGGAGGGGCATGTACAAACCCGCGTCGTCAGGTCGTACGTGAAAATTTTTTGGCGTTAAGCCAAAATGGGTTTTCTTCGCCTTCACCGCCGCCGGCCATCTTTGTGGCTGTATCAGGTGTCGTCAGACCGCAGTTTGTGGTCGTAAAAAAAAGGAGTCGCTTTTATTCATCCGCTTACACTATTTTTCCTTCTTTTTGATGTCTCGACCCCCTTTCACGGCTTTGTGGATTGTGAGAACAAAAGAAAAAACGGGTGGAGGGTATCGAAGGGTACAACGGAAAGGGTAATGTGCCGCAATTTAATCAACCACATGCGGAACAAAACGCGCGAAAAGTAGGAAAAATGGTCCTCCAAAAGGGCCATATATCAAGGGGGTCTGATACGCGTTGAGAAATCGAAGCACCGAAATACCGTTGTACGGAGGAGAGAGAAAAAAAAGTAGTGTGAAAGTGCAAAAGACTAAGCTAGAAAATGAGAGGTGGTTAGAGAAGAAAGACCAGACCCGCAGAAGAAAAAAAAAGAAAAGTCTTGAAGTAAGCTTGGAAAAGTGAAGTAGGTACAGGAAAGCAAAAAAAAATGAAACGATTGCAACACTCTACTTCGTTGCGGAAAGCAGGTTTTCTTGAAGAAAAAGGGAAAGAAAAACCGATTTTAATAGGCTATGGGATATCTGTGGGTTAGGGAGATGATCTCTGGCTTTGCAAATCATGTTTTTGAAAGAAAAAAAAAACTGGTTTTTGAAACTGTACCAGAGTGATGAAGTTTGCTCCCTGCTACTTTCTGTCCCGGAATGACCTGGAATAGCCCAAAATGGACTTATGTTCCTATATTGGTTTTTTTCTGGTTTAGTAGTTTCATGGCATTCGGTTTAATAATGAAATTAATCAATTAATTAAATTGCGTCTTATTCAGTTCATTTTTTTTTTTCAATCAAATCATTCAACATAAATAACAAAAATACTGTAAATTCCACTCAATAAATCCATTAATTTAATGCAACTCTGTGAATTTCATCATGGTATACCTGCTTGCAAACCATAAACATCCACGTGAACCAACTGCACTCACCAATATCAGTGACACTATACCAGTTTACAATCAGGAGCAGGAATGAAGCTGTCTATTTTGAGTATCTCGAAACAGTTTAGCATCAGGAAGTAAATTGAAAAACCAGGTTTTTGAAAAAACCAGGAGCAGCTGAACCCGGTTTCACAAATTAGCAAATTTTCTCATCACTCAGCTTATTATTTCTGCCACATGTTAGGTGTTTGATATTCAAGAAAAGACTTTCTCGAGTATGGTGTTGTGTTGAATGTGTTTTTACGTTTTTGATGACTAAACTTGGCCTGAATAGCGTCATCATTTGCATGTATATCACAACATAAATTTTTTAATGCTGGAAAAACAATTGATTCGCACAAACTCTTCTTATTTTAAGTTCCTATAGTATTTAAAAACGTGTTCAACCTAATTACAAATATTAAAGTAAAAAACATAATTTTGTGATGACTGAACTATGCTCGAGTAGGTAGCGTCATCATTTATATCACACCATAAATTGTTTATTATTGGAAGTACAGTTAGACTGTCGAGTGTCGGTGCTATTTGCACAAGATTGAGTTATTTTAAGTTCCTGGTATTTCAAAACGTTTCAACCTAATTATTATAAACAAAATAAAAAAAAAAAAAAAAATTTGTTATTTCACCCTGAAAATAATTTCAATAGCAATATTCACTATTTTCATGAGAAAATATGGGGACATTCTTTCAGTGTATGAACTATATGCAGCTCATGTCTGCATGATAGCCACACAGTTAAAATGAAATCATACAGCTGAATGCTGCCTTTAATTGTCGACATTTTGTGTACTTCTTCAGTCTTGAAACGAGTATTTTGATTTTTTGTATAAACTCAGTTGCCTGAATATTTTGTTTTAAAATACATAGAATGAAAAAAATAATATTCATGAAGAACTGTTGAGAAAGTCTGGTAAAAATTATGAGAGATTAGTTCATTATAGCCTATACGTATTGACTAATACTGATAACAGGTTGAAAACCTGCTAAAATAAAATTATGAGCCCAAAAAGAAAAAGAAGAAAAACGGGGTAAGAAAAGTCGAAAAAAAAATCGTAGGAAGAGAAATAAAGAAAGACTTAGTTTTTCTTCTTGTTTTGTAATTCCAAGTCGAGTCGATGCGATTGTAAATGTATGCAGCCAGCAGTTGTACAGGTTTTTAAAGATGACTTGGTGGAAAGGGGTAATGGGCTGAGAGTGTGCAAAAAGTCGTGACGGTAGACCAACGATGGGGGGGCGGCGAAGGAGGTTGAAACAGTCGCGCGAAGTAATATATTGCTGCGTTCTCCATCAAAGCAAAAGTCTGTAAATTTTGAACTTCCACTTCGAAAATAGAAGGCGAAACTCTATTGAATTTATTTTAAAGTTTTTCGAATAATATAAATTTTTCAGACTGTAGTTTGAATATTTTAACATATTTTCTTCTTTTTTTTTTACTGCACAAAAGTTGGGTTTCATTTTCTTGGGTGTTCTTAGAAAAATGTCAAAAAGAAGTGTACAATGATGAAAATAGGAAAATGGTTTGAATATATTGGATTGTCGAGGAAAAAAGTGAAAAAACGGCAGGGTAACGTTGGAATCTCGAAAAAATGTAGACCTCGAAAAAGGTTAGTGAAATTCAAAGTTTTCTGGTTCGGAAGAAAAGAAAAACCTTTTTGAACATTCCATTTCTATTTTGTGCCCGGTTTTTTCCTTGGGTGTAGTATGTAGGTATGTCTTTCTAATTTTTAGATTCTTTCCATATTTTTGTCTCGAGGAATCAGAACAGTGGTTGATCCAAACCTTGAAATAGTTTAGTCGTGTGATGCTTCGGAATTGTCAGAACGTAGAAGAGTAGTTATTGAAAACTTTTTTCAAAATCAGTCGTGTCCCTGGATAATAGATTGCCTTGAAATTCACTTGGAATTTTTCTATGGCTGCGATGTCATGAAAACCGCAATTATTATAATTCTAAGGGTTCCAAGGTCAAGACAAGACCCCACTTCCTATAGTCCTTACGTTTGGAATTTCTACTAGTAGTTTGGAAATTGGAAATTCGACTTCTTTTCTCTCGGATTTCTATATCTATGGTACCAACGAATATCTAATTTTTTCTTCAGCTTTTGTTCAAAATCGTTCAAGTGTGCCAGGCAATAATTGTCAAGTGAGGAAAATTGTCAGTGTCAAATACGTACAAATTGATGTATTCGTGCTTGTACATTCTCACGCGTGAAAAATTTCTTTTTTGATAGTTTTAGTTTTTGAAGGACAAGATCGCAGTAAAAGCGCATGAAAATAATGTTTCTTTGCATTGATTAAAAAAAAAAAAATTAAATTCTGTCAGCAAACTGTAAATTACCTATTCTGACTGAAAGTATTCGGAATTTTTTTTTTCTTACATTATTTTATACAAGAGGTGGCTTTGAATTACGGATTCAATGGTCTGATTGGAATTTTTCTGTTTAAAAAATTGGCTTCAAGGTTTTCAGAGTTGAAAAATAAAAAAATGAAATGATTTTTATTGAAATATACCTGCATCAAAATTTGGGAATTGAAATTATTGATTTTTTGTATGAACACTACGCGAGAAGGGAATAAGCCACTTTTTTAAAAGTTGAATTCTTTTCAGGTTCGATTGTATATGTCCCAGTAAAAATATTATGTCTCAAAATTCGACTATCTCTATGTGCTACATAAGAAGGCTGTGTGACATAAATATTTTTTCGTTCGTAAAACTTGAAAAACTGAACTTATCCTCTTCTTGCTATCACTGTTCTCAAGTAACTATACTTGATAAGAAAAAGGAAGGAAAAAAAAATTATCCAGAAAATCAAAGTCTTGCCAACTCGATATTTGGTCACTTGATCATTCAGACTAAAAGTCCTCTGTGTCATCTTGAATTTTATATGTAGAATGCTATCTGGACAAGAAAAACAAAAGTTGTTTGTTATTTTCTAATAACAAAATCCGTATATTTTGTGTGAACTTTGCGATTGGCAACTGAGGGTTCTAAAATGGGTGCAAACTGCGTATAACTATATATTATAGTTTGAATGAAAATTAGATAAAAAAAAGGTCTTTTGATCTTATCTCTTAGTTTGGGTTTTACTGGAAAAAAAATCTTTTCTTTCAGGAGGTAATTTTTTAGATTTTGTTACATGTAAGATTTATATTTCAATTTAGTGTAGCCTAATATATTGAAAGTATTTTCATGACCCTAAGGAATAGTTTTGACTGAATTTATTATTATATTATCTTTTATTATGAAATGGTGAGAACATCGATGGCAAAAATTCAACAATCTTTTTTTTTTTTTGTATAATTATTTTATATTAGAATAACTAATGACTAATAGTTATAATTAGCTCCTAAACCTGTTAGGCACTCTTTCAGGTTTACAATATATACTGCTTGATAGAAGACACGCCTTAATTTAAAACATCTCAAATTTCACTGCTTGCTTCATTGAATATAATTATGTTTCACTTCGACGGCCAGGAGGCAGGACCATGTTATGGGAATATTCAGTTCGAGGACTGGGTGATATATTTTCTCCACTTGTCACCGTCGCTTGTACTATCTATAATAACAATTACTGTACTAATTATTTGAATTGAAAAAAAAAATGAAAAAAAAGAAATAGAAACATGTCACACGCTTCAAGTTTTCTTCATGTACGTATTCTTTCTTTCGTTTCCTTTTGCTGCTCATCAAATAATAATTTCTATACAGTGTATACGTATGTTACACATATGTGCTTTTTGAACTTAGAAAAAAATTTGTTTTGCGTTCTCCGTGTTCGGTAACTCTGCTCATTTCAGCTGTGGGAAAATGAAATTCTGTCGAGAGTAACCAGACGTAAATATTATATACAGTGTTCTTTATTGTGCCCTGTACATATATGTACGAGGAGTAGTCGAGTATACGTATAGCTTCCAAACGTTTCACAAAAGTTGAAAGGGTAGACAGACACAGTCGAAAAATGAAGAAGGAAAAAAAAAACACTCACGCACACATCGAATACACTTTTGCTCGACATGGAGGAAGGTGCAGGGTCGAGGTGCTGAGAGCAAGGGCCGCGCGTGAAAGCATGTGTCGAACATATGTTTCAAAGGCGCCTTTTATACTTTGCCTTTGCAGCCAAGCTACAGCCGTCAAGTGGCGTGCAACAATTTACCGCAATTTTTTTGCTATCTTCTGCGAGCAACTTATAGAGACAGCACGCGTTTGAAGAGATCATAATGGCTGAAAGCTACGCGCCAGTCAGTCTCGCATGCATTAATTATTCTATTATTATGTAAATACGCATAATTTGCGAGCGAATTTCGTACGCCGACGATCATCATTTTTAGAAGTTTAAATCGAAATGTGTGCTTAGAGCTTGTGTGCCTTCTCACGGGTAGGTGTACGGTGTGGAAATGCGGGCTAATATGTGTGCGAAAATGAAATTTCAAGTCAAAGACTGCAGAGATAGGTGCGCGTGCAAAATGCCAAACTTGTGAATTTAACCAACAGTTGACCTTTCATAATACTTAAGCTGAATTTAATCGACAGATCTTTCATAGATTTCTCGAGTAAGCTCGATTATAACTTCACCTGTGTTCGCAATCAAAGCACGTAGAAATGGTGAATGTGCTTCAAGCGTGTTCTCGAGGTTGTTGTTGTTGTTGTTGTTTTCTTCTTCCATTTGATGATTAGATACGGTATATCTGATATCTGACAAAAAATGATACGAACCAAGAGGGAGGCGGGTCTTTGATGCAGATCTGGACATTTTTTTTTCCTGCTCTCCAATTCCAATTTGTTCTGTAGTATGGTATAGATATATAGCTTACAATTTCTCCTCATTCTTTAGCTTTCGTTTTATTATTTTTTACAACCTTATTACCAGGCCCCGTTTGCATTCTCTGTATATACAGTAGAAGCAACGAATAAACAGAAATTATAGTTCTCTTATATAGTGCTGTTTTATAGACCAAGCATCTTGAGTTTTATGCGTGTAAAAGATTTGTATAAATATTTAGCAGCGCTATCTAGATGAAGCTACCGTGGATCTAATTATATACTGCTTGTTCAAAATATACTCGTATCTATCCTCCTTTTTTTTTAAATTCCGTCCAAGCGGCGTTGTTATGCACATTTTTGCAGCGTTTCATCTCCTGCATTATCTGGTGCACCTCGTTGGGTAGTTAACACGAATTGGCGTAGTCTGCTTTTAAATAGTGTGTGTGTACTGGGCGATTATCTTCTGAACCCGTTTTGATAGCATATAACCGCCTGGAGGGCATCTCAACTTCTCCAGTTTGGCTTCTTCGAGTTTACCTACTGGAAATTCGCGTGCATAATGAATCACGTACTTAGACTACCCACCAATCTGCCATTTTTCTAGAAGTTAATTATTTGTTGTCCTATGATTAAAAATCAATCAGGTCGAGTACCTAATTAATTTGGGAAATTGAAGCTGGTTTGCCTCGTTGGTCTTATACTCGTACATGTACTTGGTTCCGCAGTGCACCGTAAGAGACAAGTTTCAGCTTATTCAGGTTGTACATAGTTTGGCTAAATTAAAATGGATGAAAGTAAGATAAAAGTTGAATTCGGATCGTTGAAACTGTCATTTTGAAAAAAATACATTTAGGGTGGTCTTTATATAGCCTACAGGAAGTACGAAATTGAAAATTAAATTAACTTGTTCACTCTACAATCGTATATATCTCTGTATTAATATAAAACCCGATTTAAAATATAACACTGGCAATATACGAGTAGATTCTATAAATGTGTCGTTGGGTAACTTATCTATTTATTGAGGCTGGTAAATTTTTTTTTTTTTCTATTGTCGAATATGACCGGATCGATATTAGGTTTACCCGCTTTTTTTCAAACGTAAATAAACGGGGAGCTCGTAAAAAATAACAGTAAAAGCCAATATTCGACATCTTATTGTGAAACCCCCCTTTTTTTTTTAGAAAGTGCCTATGTTTGGCGCTCTTTATCGTTGCTCCTATGACAGGTACAAGAAAAATGCTTCATACAAAAATGATAGATAATTCAATGGAGAATATTTTTTATTTGGAGCATTTTTTCATAAAATATATCGTTTGCGAGTTATATTCGTCGCAGGAATAAAAACAAGTTTGTGGATACATCTGACTCCCTTGGCAGGGCTGGCGACTTCTGGTGCTAATTTTAGGAGACTTCTAGAGATGATATTAAATATTATTAACTTTGTGCAAAACTTGACGACTCCTCTCGATTTCCAGAAAAATGAAAATGTAGACACGGAAATTTTGAGTTACATGTATTATTCGAATTCCTTTTCTGCACGAGTTCCATGTTCTAGTAATTATCGGCTAATTTGTCAAATTATGTTGATGTAAAACCCTTGTTTGTCGTATGAGAATGAGAAATCTTTGGCAATATTTTTGGGTGTCACATGCGTCGACTATATTTTGTTCGACTGTCTTCGGTTACAGAATTTTGCTTTCGATTTTATTGTTTTCCTTTACTCCGAATTCTTGTATTTTCCTCTCCGCGTACTTTTTAATTTAAAGTTTGGCTCTTAATATAGTTGTTAGGGTGTATATTTGAGAGACAAAATGCTGTAGAAAATTAATCATTGGCTGCTTGCCCGTTTCTTGTAATTTACTCGCGTTATGTTTCGAACGAAAATCGAGCAATGCTCAAGGGGGTGTACATTCCTTATTTGGCTCTATAAGGTAGAGTGTTTTTGTGTTCATAAGAAAAAAAAAAATCTAGACATTAATATTAATTTCTGATTCTTATACTCGTATAATCTCACGTACATTTCATCCAATAATGTACCATTGTATTAGATAAAATTTATAGCATCAACTTAGTGATTTATTTTTCTGTTTCAGGTGAGTTTTAATCCATGGATTCAATACAAACGTTCATTTGAGTACTTCTGTTCAAAGATGAGTGGTATGAATTTTATATTTCTTTGAAACTTTGCAATTGACGGAAGTGTTTTGAAAATGTTCAAGCTTTTACGAGTAAAACAGTTGGATAATTTCAGGTCTACCAGTTACAAGCCTTCTGATGAAGGAAAAGAAATTGGATTCGCTCTTTTTCCTTAGGAGTCGGGGTTATTAGTGACCAAGTCCTGTATTATGTTTCCCATTTATCGTCCATAAAATTGACCTATAGTTTCAGAGCCCCTTCGCCCGCCGCCAAAACTTTTGGGTAAAGTTGCTTTGACCCACTACTTCTCAAAATTCCATCGGCCTTTACTTGTTTGCTCTCATTCATAAAGGGAAATATGCATTTTTTCGTCATTCGCCTCGTCTCGACCGTATAATGTCGCATGCTTCCCTTTCGACGTGGCAACTGAGAAATTCCTCACAAAAAATTGGAACGCTACCTTTATATAAAAGACTCCCTAATGGAATTCCCATTTTCCGCTTAATATTATACTTTGTAAACGAAGAAAAGAAAAACGACATAAAATAAATAAAGGTTTTATTTTCATCGATGAATTCGCATTACCTTACTCAAGGGAAACGACTTCTTAAGTGATCGACTTGATTTACACCTTCAGGATTTTCTTTTCGCCTCTCTTTTTGCTCTTTTCTTTTGCCTTCCGCCAGCATCTTTCCGAAATGGAAATCGGTTATTTATTTTACGAATCTAATTCGACTGAGACACCTACCATAAAGGTTTAAGTGCACGAGGAACGCTGCGAAAAGAGGGTCTCAAAGGCCTGAGAGGGTGCAGAGGTTAAGAGTGAGGGGAGAAGTAAGCGGAAGCGTCTCGTTTTGAGTCATTTTGCGAAGACAGTGTTTGGTTTATTGCGGACCTTTTCTGCACCCTGGCCAGTCTGTTTTGACTATACATATCGCATCGAAAAGTGCGAAACTATATTAATTTTAATTTTTGCCGCCGTGGCGTCTTGAACTTACGATTCGTTTATGCGTGCCAGAAAAAATCACCCCGCAGGAGTGGTGGAGGGAGGAGTGAGCAGAGCGCATGGGTGGTCTTAATAAATGGCTTATAGAAAAAAGCAGATCGACGATTCGATGCTTCGATGGGAAAACTAAGTGAAGTTAAGTGAAATTAATGCATTATTCGCACCTGTGCGTCCATTATTCTTTGCACACGATCAAGTCGAAGTAGTTTTATTGCGTGCCGAGACGATATTAATGTAGGTATCCTTGAACGTCTTATAGAGTTTTTCAGAAAAAAAAAAAAATAGTTTTCAGTTCCTGGTTAAACTTTTGGTAAAAGATTCTCGTACCACTGTTGGCCAAAAATTGAAAAATGTTATTTAAGATGATTTGTTAAGCATAGTGAAATTCTCACGTTTTTGCGAGTGTTTTATTCACGCTATCGGCTATAAAATATTCATCAAAAAGTGTGATATGATGTACGTCGAATATAGGTATCTTAAAAGCGGAATTTTCATTTTAGAGTTGATAATTGCTTTTGACAAAGAAAAGTTGTGTGGGTATTTTGCCAAAAAGATCTCAGTCGGTTGAAAATTGACTGCGCTAAGAAAAATGAATCGTAATTTTTACTATTTTTTATTTGAAAACAGGGACAGTTTGAGATTTATTGTTGATATTCTTAACATTTGTAGTACTTTCTACCATCTAAGATGGTACATTTTGATCTTAGATGGTATTTTTTACTATTTTTGTGGTAATAACTGCTTTTACTGATGTGGAAAATAGATGTATGTAACTTTGACTGTTATTATTTTATAAGTTGGATAAATGTAAAGACATACGAAAATTGAAAAAAAAATTATTCGGGAGACTTCTCTGAAATAATTTTTTTGTAAAAGTCACCAATTGTGACTTGGACGAGAAAAATCTATCTATGCCGTCTTGTGGTCTAGCATGAGAAAGTGTTTTCATCTTATATCGGTTATAAATAACGCAAAAGACAATTTGTTAGGTTCGAATTTTAAGTGTACCTCGCTACACAATTGATTCCACTTGCCTGCATGTTTTATAATTCATCGATACCTGTACAAGTATAGCTAAATTATACGGGTAAATAGCACCGATGACAGCAATAACATCGAGTATGAAAAAACAACTCAAAAGTTCTTTTTTTTTTTTTACAGTTTTTTTCTCGTCAGCCTTCTCTTTATCATCCCAAAGATTCACCACCATTGAAAACTTGAAACAAAAAAAAGTGATTAAAAGCAAAGTTTTTATTTTATTTCACGAAAGACGAACTCGACTCTAAATTATTCGGAAGATTCAAAGCGGTACCTAAATCTAATTATAAATAACAGTGAAAAGAGAGGGCAGAATTCATTTAAAAAAATAATTTTCTTTTTTAATTTTCCTCCATTTAGGTGTGTATATATATCTCGTTTCGCTGAAAATGAATAAAAGGAGGAAACTTCGAAAGTCCGGTATCTTTTTGGAGAAAAAAAAAAAAAAACAGAAAAAAAGATTTGTTTATTCTTGTTTACCCCACCCAAATTTCATTTTTTTTTTCCACTTTTATTGCGAGAATCGCCCATAGTAGGCAATCTTGTCGACATAACTCTAGTAAGAAAGAAGTTATATATTTTGATTTCGACTCAGTGGGAAAACAATTTATTGGTACGACCGAAGTGCTGAGTTCGATGTTGGTTTCTCAATCTGAAGTTGAGGCACAATCTAGGAACTAACCAAAGCAACAAAACTTAGATATTGTTTCGTATGAGTTCGATTAGAGTTTGGGTCTTCTAGCTACAGAAAGAGAATAACTTAGGACAATAAAAAGAATTCACGTCTCAGGCCCGCTCGCCGATTCAGAATTTTGAAGTCAAACTTGGTATGTCAAATTTATGCTAATTTGCACCCCAATTTTTATAATTTGCACTCACCCCCTTCCACATGCTATCTGCCTCCCTCACTTGAGATTTAATCTCCAAAATTGAGTGAGTAAATTACGCTCGATTTATGCTTGCCTGTGCATCCAATTATATAGAATTTAAGCTCGTGTTGCGCAAAAATGTTTTCTCGATATATGAAACTTTCATTTTTACTGGACTTAGATCGAAATCAAAAGCCTTTGTGTGTCACCTTCGCCCATCTCAGTTGTGTTTTCTGTTTGAAAATACGATCATTCTGATTCCTAATTTCTTTTTCATTTGGTATCGTAGTCTTTGACCCTTGAATTCTGACGAAGAGACCTCTGAGAAGGTACAAAATCAAAAAACTGTAACTGCGAAAGAGCTGCATTCAAAAAGTGGCTGATGTCGAAACTGGAGTGGAAATTAGTTGTCGTTTATTTACATCGCATCGGGCCAATCTCAAATTAAATGCTTTCATATTTGCGTCAATTTATATATATATATATGTAGTTGCCTATTATAGCCAACGTAGTCATAAACTGTTAATTCTGGGTTTTAGTTGTGACGATGAAAGTTGACGGTTATAAATTAGTCTATTGATGGCATAAAGGATAGAGGCGAGCAGCAGCATCGCATCCATTTTAAACCCTGTAATCGAGGTCTCAAAAAATGACACGTTTTATGTACTCTTCAGATATTATGATACTTGACTGTTACAATCGGGCCAAACAACCGACAGTCCGTTTGGGAGTAAAACTAAAAATAAGGGGAAAAAAATTTTTTAGCAGGTTTTTTAAAATTACATTGTACATTTTATTTATTAACTAGTCCGATTCCAAAAAGTGCTAAGTGTATTTTGGTGGTAAGAAATGACGCATGTAAAAATGTGTTATGCAATTTGTCATACAAACATGGTATACGTTTTGCTAGTTTTGTCATAATATTATATGTTTCTGCTAGCCAAAAGTTGCATTTATTAGCACCCAATGGAATCGGGTTATAATTGTATTTTTATCTGTTATAGTTTGTTTTTTGTCTGTTTTCAATTTCACACTTATCACTTTTTGGAATCGGATTCTTCAATAATTATTTGTTAATTAGATTCAAATTTTGCATGTATTCAATGAATTATTTTGTAAACCGTTAATTTTATTCTACTTTAGGTTATATTATTATAACGTCTACTTCAAAATTCGTTATTCCTAGCAAATGGCTGATATCTGGTGGTACTTTATATTAGCTGCTGAGCCGGTACAAATGTATTGCATCGACCGATTAAAATTGACGTTGTTGGCAACTCGATATCGTGAACTCTTATCAATTTTTCTCCACTGTGTACCGACTGAAGGGACTGTATTTTTAGCGCTCCTATAGCGTTGCTGGAGATCGCGAATAAAAAAAATTGTTTTTCTATTGTAGAATGTAATGCGGAATTCAAAAACGTCAAAAAAATTGTGTAGACTAAAGGTGGTATAAGAAGTGGTTACAGTGAGATGTTGGTGGACTCGAAGTTGCGCTTATTAATCGATGATATGTTCTAAAATTAGATTTGAAAAGTTGTATAATTTTTTCTTGACAACTTTAAGGTTTTATAAAGGTTTTCTTTGTGTAAACATCTTCGCCCCTTTGGATATCAGAATCAAAACAGATGAAAAGTCATATTATATTATAGTTTTATCAGCGAAAGAATTCGAAACCTTTGAAACAGGTACGCTTTAAATTTCAACGTGAGAAACTTTTCCCTAAAAACCTTGGTTTTTCGTTGGTTTCGACAAAAAGTTTGTGATATTTGTAATTCTTGCTTCATCATTGTACCATAAAGATTTGCCCTCTCCACTTCGTTTACTCCATTTACGAATAGAAACATTCTTATTATGGATGTTTCTTAAGTTTATCAAATACTATTTTATTTTTAAATATTCGCGTTGTTTTTTGAATAATTCTGAGTGAGACCAAGAAGACGAGCTCCATTTTCTGGATTTTCTTTTTCTTGCATTCTTTTTCCCCCGTTTTTATAAATATGAAGAACTTGTTGAATAGAAGCAACATTTTCAGTTTTATCTTCTATGTTATTTTTCTCCCCTTCGTTTTGCAGATAAAGAAGTTCATTCGACGGATTATAGAATTTTTTCGGTTAATTAAATTCCGTTTACCGCATTTTGGCACAGACTCATATAAATGCTACAGTGTTTTTTTTTCTCGTATCAAATTGTACTGTATCTTAGGCAACAAAGAAAGAAATAAAAAATGAAGTTTAAAATTTAATAAAAGAAGGAAAAATTTTGGTGTTTTTGTTTTGAAGAGCGGGTGGTAGTTGTTTTTATAATTCGTTTATCTTTCATATTTCATTCCAGCAGTGCTTGACAAAGTTATCTTTATTATAACAGAGGAAGAAGGAATAGAGAGGGGATTGAGTAGACACAGATGGCACTATATTACACAGAGGAAAATAACGATTATTGGTCAACTTTATAGGGATTATATGCGTAGGTGGATACATATGTAGGTGTTGTATTTAGCTGGTCAGTTTCATTTTGCAGGAGAATTTTGAAATTTTCTCAATTTCGGTTTTTCACGGTTTCCGCCATTTTTAATTTGGTCTATTTGTATAGTATCCTCTGTTTCAGACTTATGGTTCGTTTGGAGTGGAAAGTTTTCTATTGATTCTTCAATTTTAATGTACCGAAAAGCAGACTAATTACGAAGAATTCTGATTAATCGGGAGTAATTAAGTTGAAATATATCAATAATTCTGTTTACTTTTAGAGCTCCGCTAATGCTGGGGAAGGCTTTCATTAAAATTGACCTCGTGACTTTTGGCGTCGACTTTTTGTGTCAAAAGGTAAATATACAAAGGTAGAATTAGTGGAAAATTTGACGAGCGAAAGATATATGGTCGAGTGCTGGGAAAAATTTTGTTATCCGTGTTGTATTGAAAAAAATCTATTAATTAAACTTGGTCAAATTTTGTGTTATGGAAAAGGGTCGCTGCTTTTTAATCACTGTGTATTGAGGATGGTTCTAATTTTCTTTGTAATTGCTGAAAGTTTCTTTTTTGCTTTGATGCTCTGTTTCTCGTCAATAGAATATAATACCTAATTGGCGATCAGTGAACTCATCTTGAAAGGCTTATTCGGTTGCTAGATATGTCTGAAGCTAAATCGAACAGCTCTCGAGTAGAAAGTAGAAATCCATACAAATTAAAAGAGGAGCTGAAAATTTGTTCGATTGCTTCGATTCATTTTATGCTGTTCAATCTCTTTTGTAAACTTTGAAAAAGCGGATGTATCCTCTTTTTGAATATTTCTGTTAAAATGTATCCTGCAAAATTCTGACAAAATTAATTGGGTAGTTTTTTCACATTCGAAAATTCCTTCAATTTTCCATTTAGGTGAGTGATCCTATATTCTCCCATATATTCTTAGTGGACATGATTTTTCATCTAAATCATTATTTTTGTTGGGAAAAAAAGGTTGCCTTTCACGTTCTTGAACACAATTATCATATAGCGGATGTGATTTTCTATAAATCAGATAATTTCGCGTCTTTGGAATCGACTATTAAATACTTTGTGCAATACAAGTTTTGACAAGTACGTTTTTCGTATTCAGTGGTTTTGTGAGAATTAAAAAACATTTTTATTGGTATAGTATCGCCTCTTCCACGAGTGTGAAAATATAATGAACCTGCAAGTCTTCTTATAGTGTCAACAATTATGTCCAGCAGGTCTGGGATCTTTCATCACCAGCCAAATAAAAATAATGAATTATTTTCACATTTCATGAAGTTTTGATCCTATTCACCTGTGCTTGATCCTATTCATGGTAATATGCATTGCATTTGTCTGCAGTAGACTGAGCAAAGAAACAGCCATAAGTGGGTTGACGATGGTGATGGTGGTGGTGGTGGTGGTGGTGGTGGTGGTGATGACGATGAAATAAAATTTCTCGAAAACGATTGACGAGCGGAGAAAAGGAAAAAAAGAAGAGAAGTAAAAAGGAATACTACAGCCGGTAATTGTTGTGCTGGAAAGATTTTTCCAGCAGCTTCTGCGGTCGGTCTCCGTACTCTTTTTTTTCTCCATTTAGTTTTTCAATTATCGTTTCTCGTTCGCGTATTCGATTCACGTTTTTCCATCTACGACCTGACCTCCTCGGTTACGCAACAATAGAGACGCTGGTGGTACGTGAACCCGTACCCACACCTGGGGTTACACTCATGGTGCTAAATTCCATTTTTCTCCATTTTTTCACCCCTCCCAGCCCCGAATATTTTTTCTTCCAGTTCCTTCTTTTTTTTTTCTTTTTAATTATTATATTATACTTCCATATATATATCTTTTTTTTTTGCTACTGTATTTTGTTTCTTTTATATCGCTTAACGGACGACAAAGCAGTAATTTAGTTTTCGTTTTCCATGGCCTCAATGGCCATGTGTTCATATTACGAAAAACTGACCTTTTTATGCCCTCAGCTTCCCCGTTTTTCAAGCTCTCCCAGCCATTGAGTTTTCAAATTACCAACATCCTTTCGCACCCATCCTCTTCGTTTTCTTTTCCTTGCTCGCTCTTTATTTTTTTCTCGGTTCGTTTCTGTAAAGGCCGTAGATAATGTCCAGTATTCGCGTTTTATCGCCTTTTACTCGGCTCGCTGGCGGTAGAATTCCCTGAAATAAAGTAGCAATTAGTTACCGGTAAGTCCATTAGAAAGGTTGTAATTAGTTTTTTTTTTTTTCACCTATACATACCACCCTGTTGGTAGTTTTTGTCTGTCGTGAACGGAGAAAAGGTCCAAAAAAAGAGTGGAAGACTGACAGCATTTTCAGATGAACCGAATTACTGGTGGGAGGGGAATTTTTCGGTCTATTATAGATAGGTATAGTGTTTCACTTGTTTTCTTTTATCCTTTACAGTCTTTAATTCTCTGTTGACTTTATGTTTGGTGTGCATGTATACAGTATGATTTCAAAGTTTTTAATTTTTTGCTTCACACTCTCCTGGATGGTTCCGTTTTATATGAACAAAAATTTCATATCCCTAGGTTGAAAGAAAGTGGTGCCCCAAGGTGGTTGAAAACTCGTACATGCAGGTATTAGTTGTATTTTACTTTATAATCAGCATTGCATAGAAATATGTGGGTTTGGTCCTACCCGTCACGGAGGGAAATTTTAATCGTACTTTCTGCTATTTTAGGATATGAAAACTGGGACAATGCAAAATTGTTGAAGAAATTGCTATTATAAAAAACAGTAGGCTAAAGACTGTTACATTTAATGTGATAACATTTTCATATTGTAAAGTACACGACGAAAGTCGTCCGCTTTTCACCCGTTGATTCAATATATTCAAGAAAAAGAGCCAAAATACCAAAAGAATTTGAGGAAAAGTGCCAAAACATCAAAATATCCGAGAAAAAGAGAAAAATACCTTCATATCCGAGGAAAAAAACCTAAAATACCTAAGAAACTGAAAAAAAGAGCCAAAACAGCTAAAATTTTGCAAAAAAGAACCAAAATACCAATAAATCTGAGAAAAATAGCAAAAATACCTAAAATTTTAATAAACAGAGGCAAGATACCAAAATATTTGATAAAAAGAGTCAAAAAACTTGTAAATCAAAAAAATTTTCCATCAAACTTGGCCTCTACCAAGATTCAAACCGTCGACTTTCATGTGGTGAAATTCTAGTTTACCCAGTGCGCTGTACAGGACGGCGCATGTCGAGGAAAAAATATATTTGTGAGATATTTGCCATTATATTTGCCTAAAAGTTTACGAAAATGCATCACTGACGCAAAAAAAAAAACCGTGCAGCGGAAATAAAAGTGTTGGAAAAAAAAAGGGGGAAATACACTATCTTTGTAGTATATTTTACTATCATATAAGAATTCATTACTACAAATAATAATGATTTTTGTTACCATCAGTTGAAAAATTTCCCCTAACTTTCTATAAAAAGGAAACTTTGAGGTACCATTTTCATTTTAGTGTGGAGGGTGTAATTCGTTTAGAATTTTTTTTTCATGGAATGGAACCACTTTGGTGGATGGAAGTGTGAAATATGAATTGCGATTAAAAATTTTCGCCATTATATATACAAATGAAGACCACTATAATGTATATAGGCTTTTTTTTCTTCAAGTTTCTGTCTTTTTATTGAATGAAATGTATATGTACTGATGCTATAGCATGTGAAAGCCTCTCCAGTGTTCAATTGGAGATGTGGGAGTTGAAAAAAAAAGAAGTTTATTATTGCAAATTTCGATATGAAGCCGCATATTAATTTCCTGCGGCTACTTGGTTGTTTCAAAGCAATTTGGATAAATATGATTATACTATCTCTGTGTACCACCCACAGGTTTTTGCTAAATTTCAGAGATACGATTCGATAGTGTGCTTTGTGAGAGGATCGAATACTGTGCGAAAATATTTCTTGGTGGTATTATTTCGAGTTAGTCTAAATAATATTCGATGGGGTGCAACCCGAGATGCAATCTTGGAGGGCGTAGTGGCTATTACAGTTTATTTTTCGTTTCACATAGTTTGGGTTATAGTTTCTTCTATCTAATATGCCACATCCACCTTTATCGGAGAGAAGACTTGACCTCAGCATTCATTATATCGATGGTTCTGCGGCAAAAGGGCCAATCTCCTATAGTTTTCTACAGCATATTGGTCCTTTTGCCGCAGAACCATCGAATAGGAAATGTAAAAGTAGTTTTCAACAAAATGAATTCGAAAATTTGCCATCACATAAGGTCATGAACTTCTTTTTGTTGGGCTACTTTCAGCCATTGATTTTCAGACAGTAATGGAAAAAATGAATTTTTAATACCCCATTTTTGAAACTTTCCATTTTTCTGACTTCTTTGGTAGTTATGAAAATACTAGATACTTATATGTGATACAAAGATAAATATTTCAAAAAAGCTATTACTCGTATCTGATCCAGCCCGACCGACCTTTTCCTTCCCTCTTTGGTGATGCTGCTATTTTTTATATAATTTTTGTTATCAGTTTTCGTTGCATTAAATTAAAGATTATAATTTGTGGATTTTGAGTGCTGTCATGTGAGTGTTAATTTTTTCACACCAAGTTGATCTCATTATGACGTTGAACCGAATAGTTTTGTAAGTCTGTATAATTATATATTGATAATAAGCCATTAGTAATCAAAAAAACCTATTTATTTGTTGCACATATCCGATGTGGTTTTCAAACATACTAATCAGATGTAGATAGACCTTCGTAAAATTTATTAATTATACAGTAATTCTATGCAGAACTTGGAAATCGTCAAATGTTTTGATTTTATATTGCAGCTATTATATTTTCGTTGTTCCCTTATTACTATAACACTCTTGGTCCTGCGGTACCCATAACGTATATTATTCATTTCCATTATTGGTAACTCGTATAACGTGTCTGTGATAATTTTGTGATAATCGCCTATACCAGCTCTGCACTTCGTATATATAATATAATAGTCGTCTTCTACATTTTCTTTTGAAATTTCACATTAGTAATATGACTTCATAATTTGTGGTTATTGCTCCTCTTGAATGGCACCTGTTTCTCAATGCTATGTCCATAAATTTCGCTTTTTTGCACCTTTATCTCGGGCATCTTAATTTTCGATCCATTTAAGCTGGAAATCGATTAGAATTTCATTTAGAATGACGATACCCAGCTCCCTCCTACGTGCGCTCATCGACTCGATGGCTTTCCCGTGTTATTGTGGTATTTTGATGTGCCGGTATGTAGTAGAGGCCTGCTGAAGTGGTAAGCGTTCAAATTTTCATAACTTTTGATAGGCCAATCAATAATGGCAGTAATGGCGAAGCCTGCTAATAGCCTCCTACACGACATTCGAACTCATCGTTACGCGTTCACAAAATACGTCGAAGCGTGAACATTAGATTTTAATTTACGATCGGATAACCGAAAATATTATACGTCGTATCGAAACGATATTATCTATCGTGTACTATAGGATATATATTCGTCGCTGTATAATATCTCGGTGTGTAAATTGGTAATTTCGTTTTCCTCTACTCGCTCATCTAAGGGGGAAAAGTCGTACCGGTTTTTTCGTAGGTACCTATATAGCTTCCCTTCCCCCGAATTTTGAATTGGAATCCGGCGTTTAGAAAATCTAATCGCGAGAAAGGCGTTAAATAGTGAAACGTGTATCGATTCAATCGATCGAACTTTGAAAATCGAAGATTTTTATCAGGTGATATACTTACGCGCGATACCCGAAGACCTGCTTGCTAGTAGCCGCTGGTGCTGTTGCCCTTTAAGCTTATAGGATTCGGATTTTCAATTCCACACGCGTTATGTAGGTACAAATTTTGACAACGCGTTGTTAGAACCTGTTGTACGCGATCAGAGAAAATGTACACCTTGTTTGGAAAGTTTGGAAAGCGAAATGCAGTTATGTAGATTTTCACGCTGATTTTAAACGCACTGCTGTGGAACTGATGGAATATGTAAAACAAGCTGATGAACACGTCCCTTCGGGCCGGTTTATAGAGAAAAATATTTGAATTAGAGAAGACAAAACAAAAAAAAAAAATTAATTAATATTTAACAATTAATTCGACTTGATGTGCAAGAAAGGGAAAAGTTTACTTTTTAAAATTTTACAGGAATGCAAAAAAAAAGTTCATCTTTTGCTCTTCTTATGAATCACCTCAACTTTAAAGTCTATCTCAATGATTGTCTCGTTTTGGGACATAATATTTTATTGCAGATTGGACTACGTACCTACTCAATTATAGAGATTGTGGAAGGAATTGTTTTCTGAAAAAAATGAACTCGAGTATCTCTTCTTGCAAATCACATGTTCACTTGCTGATGATTAAAAAAAATAAAAATAAAAAAGTTTCATTTGAATCGATGGCTGACTTTCTGTCGGTATTAAGTTTGGGAAAATACGCTAAACAGAATTACGAGTAATTTTTTCATCTGTTTTAAATCACGAAAAATGGACATAGCACCTTTTCGCTTCTAAGTATCGATATTTTCTGTCGTTCAAATTCTTATTTAAATAATGGTTCCCTCCCATTTTCGCTTATCCGTTTTCCCTAATATAATTTGTCCTAATGGATATTTCTCCTAATTTTGTTTTTCCTGGTACACTGAGAAAAATGTTGATACCTAGTCATCAATTCTTACTGTATGTATATATGAGAAAACTAGGAAAATTCAAAATTGATAGTGGAAATTACCACGAAATTAGTAAAAATTACTATCTGAGATGGTAAAAAGTTCTACAAACACTGAGAATAATAGTCTTAATGAAAAACGAGACTTTTTCCGTTCCCCCAAAAATAAGTTACAATGGTGGGGAAGTGGGCTAGTTGTATGTTCTATCAGGAGACTGGTAGGGTGATTTTTTGTCAAATATGTATTCGTTAGCAAATTCTTCATTATAGTTCACTCGTAAACCACTATAATTATAGAACAGTTTTGTTCAATAATAGTGTTTGACGACGTTTTTCTTGGAGAAAAAATCTATTCGATACTTCGGTCTTATAAAGAAGAAGGATATTAGAGAAAAATAAATTAGAGAAAATGTATTTTATAAGGATTGAAAATGATATAGCCCTATCTATCAATAGGAAACTCTAAAAATGTTTAAGTAAATTTTACTGTTTATTAAAAGCAGCTGCTTATGCTGATGAAAAATGAAAAATCAACTCAGCTCAAATCATGTATTCTCAGCTTTAGTGTGCAACAGGCTTACTCATAAATGTAAAAGTTTACGATGTCGTGTACATTTCCTTGTAGTGGTCAAATACCGCACGCCGCCGTTAGTTTTATTCGTCGGTTCTGTGTCTCGTTTCATGGAAGTAGGCATTTTTCAACGCTCTCTGTGGCGAACCTTTCGGCTGCAAAAAAAAGCCTCTTCAACGTGCGGCCTTTCATTTACAGCGGATTATTTCGTCTATTTTGGGTAACAAAGCCGAAATTATTAACGCATTAGCGAGCTGTCCATACATGAAATGGCTAATTTCAGGTTCTTGCGGTTTTGTTGTTCTGACCTTGATGGTGGTCAAAAATTAGTCGAAATGTTATTATGTAGGTTTTTTTTTTCCTTTTGCACTATACCATCATCGACGCCTCCAGTCATTAATTATGTGCTATTTCCATTTTCTTCGGTGAAATTCCCTTTCCTTTTCTCAGAGCCCCTTGAATTTTATTGCTTTTCCTCCGGTGCTTTCTTTTGAATCACTATACGTATAGGCAGCCGAAGTTTGTATCTGGTATAAAGTACACATAATATTGAAAAGTAATCTACAAGAGTGCAAGAAGTATTCTCTTGTAAATTTGTTTCTCTCTCCCTCTCCGCTCGCGTTCATTTTTTTTCTCGTTTTCTGTGCAATTTGCCTTCTAAAACCGCTAATTTCGTTTTTATTACCTTACGGGTAATTTGTTTCGCCGGAATATCGAATTCGAAAAACGATAAGTTGGGGAAAGCAATTCGACGAGTCGAGACGAAACGATATACCATATATATAGACATATATATGCGTACGTGGGGGAGAAAAAAAAAACAGAATTTGTTTTCAGCTCCTTGGGTTTTGGTAATTTTCGTATGAGCCCAGACTGGCTGAGTAGTAACGTACGCAATCTTCTCTACCATTTGCGATAACACCCAAAAAAGTTGAGATACGTTTACATTCGATGCAAGCTGTACCTATCTTTTTCCTATACCATATATACGTCTTCGTATAGTATCTTGTATAAATATTTAAGGAATTTCGTGTGCGATTGTTTCTCGATTACAGACTTTCGTGTATTTATTGGTCTCGGGTTTCCAGCTGAGGGCATGTGCTGGAGCCATTTTTCGTTCCTTTCTATTTGCCTTTTTTTTTTTTTTTCCATTTGTCCTCTAGAGGATGCCAATTTTCGCATGTATTATTAGATATGTTGTTAGTGATACGGTCGAGAAATATGGCTTCTTTAAATGGATTCGCAGTGCCATTTTCGGGAAATTCTCTAATGAGGAAAGGATTGCGCCATAAAATGGCTGAAAGGGGGTACGTAATTTACGGACATAGGAAATGTCGATTTTGAGAGCTCGGATGGATGTAGAAGAATTTTCAAGTGACTGAAAACAGTCGAGGAGTTTCAATGAAAGTTATCTTTTTGGAGAATTGCAAAAAACTATCACAGAGTAAAGAATGGCTTACATTTCATGCGTGATGGCCGGAAAGTTTTTTTTTAAATTCAGGATAGTGTTATATTAATTGACTGTATGCGGTTCAAATAAAAATGTTTTTGCACCCTACTACGTGTGTTTTTTTCAAACCGATTACATATATGCCATGAGTTTATTTATCCCACAAGCATCTGTGAACAGCATTCAAGCAGCAGCACACAGTAACAGTGAAACATACTTATATATGGTTCCAAAAAAGAGGCCCAGAATTCGAACTATAATGTACACGATATGTATATATATATATGTATGTTAAACATGGAACCGAGTTGAGCAGACCTTATACGTATTATGTATACAGCGGCAAGAATGGCAAAGAAAATAATACTTCACCTCGAAATAAGGAGAACCATAAGGAATAATGCGCCGTTCACTTGGATTTAATTTCGAGAGAGCTAGCGAAGTATATAGCTATTTGAAGTGTGCGAGTCATCAACCCGAAAATACTATTATCCGCCTGCTTCTTGTTAACAAGTTTGTATATGTGATTCGACGGCGAAAGCAATATTCCACTGTTAGGTACAAAATTTTGACTCCGTTTGCCAATTGTTCGCCAGGTAAGCGGCAATCATCTTCAGTACAGTCAAAAAGGTCGGCAGATAGGGGTGGCTTCCCTACCTACTACGTCGTCATTGAACGAAAACTTTCCGACACGTATCATAATCGTTAAGATAATGAATTTGAGCGAAAGTTTTGCAGAGTCTCTGCTTACCTATAATATAACTTGGCTCTCGGAATTCGTCGAGCACGAACCGAAATAATAATTATTACGTAAATTTCCCACCGCGCTGGAGCACTGTCAGCGTATTAAAAGTAAGGTCATTTTCATTTCCTAGCTGGCAGAAGTCCTCTTATACCAGTTTATATACTTATTCGGATGATATTAGAGACATTAAGTCGGAGCTTTGAATGCAAGCAGCTACGAAAAGTTGATTTCTTCGGAGCCCTTGACATGAGTTATAAGGTAATAGGTACTTTCTAAAGACTGACTATATATTCGATAGACTCTGCTGCATATTTGAATTGTGCGGAATCTAATTACAGTATAATTTTTCCATCCTAAAATCGCGTTAATTCAATTTCTATATTGCAAATTCAGAATTTAACGATCGGATTTTATTGGTTCAAATTACTCAGACTTTAGAATACTGTAGTAGTAAATATCACTCTGTATTAGGTTGTGAGGTGTGTACAAGTTTAGTCAAGAATAGCCACATTATTGTCATGAAACCGAAAAAAAAAAAAAATCATTTTAATATTATGTACAAAGACAGAGTTGAGCTCAGAAAATATAAGAAACGATCAGACGAAATGAGAAGAAAAACGCAGAAAGTAGTTTTAGAATATTAATGACATTCGAGAGCGTTTTAGTGAAATAAATTTATTCGAAAAATCTTTAGAAATTGCAAAAGTTTGAAAATCTACGAACACACGATAAAGTTTTTGCTTATGTAAAAATAACACCAAATCTTTCCGTTCTTTTTTCGTCATCGTATAAGTTTCTTTCATTATTCTTTCTTTTTTCTTCTTCTTGAAACTGATAAAATATGTAAGAAAAAACTGATTGATAGCAACAATAAAAAAGCTGAAAATGAAAAGCATCTTTACAGGAACAATATACGTGACTACGAAACCATAAAAAGAATGATTTCATAGTGAAGTAAGAAAAATAAAGAACGGATAAAAACAGGATATATACTCGTATAAGGTGCAAAGGAAAACAGCAAAATCTTGAAGTTCCTTTTTTTCTCCTTTTCAATCATTGAGTTATGGTGGTGTCGAAAAATGAAATATGTTTTGAGAAATGATGTTGTAGAGTTGTACTCGAGTGATACTCAAAATGCAATGATTTGTACATTCCGACGCGTTACTATGCTCAGCTTTTATAATATTACCCATTGAATTCTGGGATATCTATCGTTTAATTTTTATAATTCCTCAAATAAAATGATTGACGTGAGATTCGTTCGATAGTTGTTACTGAAAATGATTGAATCGATGCGATGGGAAGAATCGAAAAAGTTGACAAAAATGCTAATCGCGTTGAGCTTCTCGTAATAACTCGTTGCTGAACGTTTTTTTTTTTTTTTTCAATTTTCTGATTTTAGTTTTTTCAAACTAAATATCTGGATGATGGATGCTAATACATCGAAGATCTAACAGTGATAAATTGAAACCGGAGTATTGTTGAATTTATTTTTATTTCCCCCCAGAACACCTTATATACATGTATCAATTAATGCATAAACATACAAGGTGTCCGTGTAAAATTCTTTAATAGTTTGTTGCAGGATGCCAAAAATTGATAAGGGGATATTGACTATATTTTTGATGTATTTATTACCATGTCCTTTCATTCTATAAACTCAGTTTTCCAAAATAGCCACCCATTTTCTTGAGGTTGAAAACCAGAAGTACTCAAAACAAGGGAAATTGGTGTATTTTGAAAACTTGAGCTGCGTTTTTCTCAAGAACACAATTTTGAACTGGGCTACTCACAGGATTTTTTTTTTCACTCAATAATTTGCTCAAATATCGTGAACCTTTCGCAGTTCCGTGGCTCGAGCAAATAACTTGATATCACCACACCTGTTTATTCTGTGCCATACGATCGATTAGGCATGAAATAGCTATATGGCTTATCAGATTCTTGTATTACAGGTAAAATAATGCCTGCGTTTTTCTAAACTGTCTACGTTCACATCGTTATGTCTGATTTATTGTCTGTCTTCCGTCCTGTCGACGGTTTCTGCTATCTTGCGTGTATAACAAGTGCCTCGTCTTTATGGCTTTTTATTTATTTATCTATTTGCTTCTTTTTTTTTTTCGGCGTGCCTTGCCTCTCTTCTATACCTTCGTACAGGGAAGAAAGATATCAAATTTGTTGACTGCGTCGCCGAGGTGTCAATCGTCGAGTGCCCGCAAGTAAAGGTGAAAAATCGTGGGGAAATGCGCGTATATAAAAAACAAAAGGCGACGAAGCGGAGAAAGCTGCAAAGTAAGACGAGAGAGGGGAGAAAAATGGATTGAAAGTCGAGGGGGTGCAGGCGAAAGATAGGGCGTGAGTCAGAAATTCGGCTATGCGGAAAATTTCAATTTTGGTTGACGGGCGAATCGTACAGTCGTGATTTTTCGATTACGTCTCGACGATTGTTTTGTGTGGTTTTCGGGCTACAAGAAAAAAAGAAGAAGAAGAAGGGAGAAAGTTAGGGAAGGGGTTCTGTAAGTTCACGTCGTGTAGGTGTGCATTTTTTGTAAATGCGGAGCCATTGTAATACGGTTTCTCGATTGAAACTGAAACAGATAGGGTCGTTGATTTGCGTGCGAATACATTTTTTCAGAATTTTCTTCCCGTTTTTTTTTTTTTTTTTTTTCGTGTGCACTTTTTAGCTTGTCGCACTTTTCGAATACGAAGATCTTTCCTTTTCGAAGCCCCTCGTGATTCCCTTCGTCGCGTTGGTTGTCAAGTTGTTTTTTTCTCACCACGATTCCGGCGTTTTCTCCCTCTCGCCCCAAGCAACTCATCACCTTTTTCAGCACCCCTCGGAAACCTCTTCCCCCAACACTCTCGCATCTTTCCTTATTTTTCCGAGTATGGCGTAGGTACTCCACAAGCTTGGCGAGGACTATACTCTGCCGCGACCAAAGATGAAAAATGAGAAAAAAGCAGAAGATCGACGAAAGTCACACAGTTGTCGTCATTTTGGCGTTCGCGATTTTGACAAGCTATTTTTATCTTTTGGGTTTGACATGAAATGAATCTTTTCCTTACTTGAAGGTACCCTCGTACTTTCCTTTCGGCAGTTCTACCCTCTCCTCAATTCTTTCATTTGTACGATCTACACTCTATACCTTCTTATTGCATGTTCTTTTGATGAGCTGTACCTGTGTTTAAAGATGAAAATGCGAACAAGTCGAGTGTATTGTGAAAATGTAGTCGAGAATTTCGCGCCCGAATGGTTCTATATCGAACATCGCGATATTGGAATTTGAGATGGTACGTACTTTGAGAGGAATTTCTCTTGTCGGGATTTCGTATAGACCGGGCGAGTCTCGAGTGTTGGCATTGGCAACTTTTATCCAATCTCTAAGACAATAATTTCTTTGTTGCCGCAAAAAGTGGCTTGACTCGAAATTTTAATTTCGGCAGCGGATCGAGTGAATCACAACAGGCTTCCTTATCATATGCTATTATGTTTATACACTGAGAGAAAATTGCGAATTAAGTTTTAATATCTGCACACTAACTTTAGGTTAAACCTTGCCATTTTGGCCAAAATTGACGATTTTTATACTTTTCCATGACACATGTGCACAGTATGTATTAATTTTTCACGCTGAATTCGAATCTGGAGCCCGTTTTGTTCTATGTCGCGATGCAGACCCATTTTGAGGCATTTTAAACACTTTTTTGGCCATATCTCGCCGGGCACGAGTCGCCGCCGAAAACGGCTACCGGATTCGTTTTCAGCGACCTCGAAAACCACCGCCACCAGTGCTCAACTTATAAATTTATTCCCCGAGCAGAAATCAGAAAATGCAAAGTTTTTGAACATAATTATTTTATATTAGGAGAAATTTTGGTTCAGTTGAAATATATATTAGCAAATTATCGAATTATCTGTCTCCAAGCTTTACTGAATGATGAAAAAAATTTGGCTTAAAAAAGCAGTGTTCATTCGGACATTGCATATTTCGAAATAATCTCCGAATAAAAATCAGCATCAGGTACCAGTCATCAAATTGACCCCACATATGTGTAATTTCGTCAATTTTTCACACTGAATCCGAATCTGCGACCCGTTTTGTTCTACGTCGCGATTTAGACCCATTTTGGAGCATTTTTTGCTTTTTTTTGGCCATATCTCGCTTGGCGAGAGCCGCTGCCAAAAACGGCTTCCAGATTCGTGTTCAACGACCTCAAAAATCCCCGTACCAGTGCTAAACTCGAGAAAAATGTTTTGAAAAAAAAAACTAGAAAAATACCTAGAGGACTATTCAGGTTTTATAAGACAAATTAATATAAATGTATTAATAATTAGTAAAACATATTATAAATTAATACAAAATACTAAGAATTAGTCTAAATATGTTGAAATGGGGGTGCATACAACATACATATACTACTAAAATTTAATACATTTATATTAATTTTTTACATAAAACCTGAGTTGTCCCAATGTTAGGAAGCAGCATAAGTACTAATTTAATATTTTTTCTTCAAGTTTAAGATTGATGTATTTAACTGAAATGACTGTTCTCTTCACCCTACCCAGTTTGTAACCAGAAATTCACGATTTCGACTAATCATGCCAATACATAGTATTTTGAAGGTACTGCCACACTAAAATAAATGTACTCGTATTTATCACCCAATATTTTCAAACGTTTTGTTTTCAATCCGCAGAATTTAGTGTGGCATGTATTCTCTTATTTGTCTCTGGCAATTCTCAAATTGTATAAACCATAACAAATCCCCATTCTAAATTTATATTTCTTTGAACGCAAGCTATTTTTTTCAATGTGAATTCATTCAGCTGAAATTTCAAATTTCTATCTCAGCTCACAAATACAATTCGTTCTATAAAAATCTCGAATTAGGTATAGGTACCATTTCTCCTCATTAATGAATTCTATAAAGAATGGATATTTCATTTTGATTTTTCAAAGCTTCCATTTAACACCCACTTTGACTGCGTGTTGATTGATATTTTCAGATAAAAGCTATAAATTGTCAAATGGTTGTATCGAAACCCTATTTTTTTTTATTTTTTATTTTTTACTTTTCTATCTTTTACCTAGCAGATAAACGTCAGAAATAAGCCGCACTTTGAGCTGTGTTGTTTTTCTTTTTTGACATCTATAAAAGATTTCCTATCCTTTTAATGTCACCGCTTCGCTGTTTTTTTGCACAATTTGAAAAAATTTGCTCGAGTCTAAACTGCGGGAGATGCGAGTTGAGATTAGGACCTCTACACATTTTGAAATACCACAACAGGAAAAGACAGTCCCGTGTGCTGATGCTTGCTTAACGACGTCCCTTAAGAGTCAATTTGCTCGCCAGCACATTTGCTGGTTTATAAGCTTTTTGCGGAAAAGTTTTTTCGATGGAATCGATGAACCACCTGTAAGGCTCTGTAAAGTGACATTTCTGACGTCGATGACGGAAAACCAAAGGAAGGAATTTCTCTTTACCGACCTACCTACCCGTCATTAAAAAAAAAAAGTCTAGTTGTCTATTCCGGTATTTTACTTCGCTTTCAACTGATCTACTTGAACGCTTTTATATTGTGGGTGCCTGCTGTGACCATTTCAAAAGTCAAGTTCTTGTCGCAATTGATAAAACGCTTATTGCCACATTTCGCTCCAAGTAGATAACTTGAATTTATCATTAGCAAAATATATAACTTAATGAAAGCTTAGATTGGCGGATTGATATATAAATCCTGTGCAATAGGTAATTACACTATTTATTGGTTTAGCAAAATAGTGCAGAATTACTCGGATCTCCTTCGCTCACAGACAAACACAAACTCTCAACCTTCTCACCCCCCCCCCCAAAAAAAAAAAAAAGAAGATGAAGAAGATGACGATGATGATTGTTTGCGGCCATATAATAACCTACATCCCTATGGGCAAAATATTTTGAAAACGGATCCGTTTTATTCCGGGTTATAATCCGATTTCTGGATTATAACCCGGAATTTTCCTGTTTTCCGGCTTCTAAAACGGATTTCGAACGGATTGTAATCAGTCTTGCCGGAAATGAGTCCGGATTATTTTCCGTGAAAGCTGTTTTGGCCCGGGTTATAATCCGTGAAACCGTTTTACAAACGGATTAAGAAAAATTGCCCAAAAATTATCACTGATTATAATCAGGAAATCCGTTTTACAAACGGATTTGGAAAATTAATCAAGATGACAAAAATAACTGCAAATTTTCAGATCCGATGATCGAAAATAAAAACGGACTGACAACGGATAAAATTCTCATTTTGCGGATAATATTCTCATTTTTTGCCCATCGGGATACAAGAAATTCTCTCTGTGGGTGAAATGAAATCTGCCATCGGTATTACGTACGCTTAAGCGAAGTTGGCACCTCGATAATATCCGCCTGTTTTACAAAATTCCAAATCTTTTTGCCGTCCCATTAAGGCGTTTATATAGTCGACGACAGAATATACAAGTCGACGTTTTGGGATTACGTTTCGGTGGCTGGCGTTGAACGATCCGCTCAAATAAAGCTGCGATATTATTTAAATATTTCACTCGGAAGAGGTTGAGAGTCGTCTAAGCGGTTTCATGCAGAATTATCACGTACCATTAAACAACACACCAGTGCACCGCCCTCGATAAAATTGAAACAAATTCGAAACGTGTGTGTAGAATTGCTGCGAATAAACGACGGGTTGTAAAATATAACCTTGAGCCATTAATATATACAATTCCTATAATATACTTTTTCTTCTTCCTCTTTTTCAACCCTCGTCTGCAGCTTTTTTTTACTATTCTTCTGTGAGAGCGCGGACTTGGAAGACCTGTGCTTGTATAAGGAGGAGATGAAAGCTTGGAAAATGTACGCGGGATTATTGTATCACGTTTTGTACCTTTCAGCTATATGTTTCTCTTTCGGATTACTCGTTGAAATTAGCGCACAAAGCTGTATACCCCACCCTGTGGATGTCTATGCTGTTTTGCCATATCCCTGTGCCCCGTGTCTGCTGGTGTATTTTCTACGACGATGCCAAAAGTGTTATACGATATTTGTGTACGTTTGTGGCTCGAGTGTCAGGCAGAAAAGAGTCGAGTGAGGCGGAAAAATAGTTTTTGGTTTTATTTGTGTGTCATCGTTTCGCTTACAAATTAGCGGGCAAACATTTTATGGTGTGTATACTGTGTACGCTTTTTCACTTTGAATAGATTAGAAGCTTCGAATTCGGTGCGTCTGCGAGGAGCTTTACTATAGTGCCTCTTTTCGAGTGCATCAGCGGTTTAATCGTTTTTATGTGCTTTCAGAGTAAACTATTTGGGTGATTGTTGTGTTGAGCAGATAGAAGAAGTATCTGTTTTCGAAAATGGAGTTGACAAATTATCACAAAGCGATTTGTATCTTTTGTGTAAATAGTTTTTATATACGTCATTTGGGACACGTAGTTTTAAACCTCTTAAATCATCAAGGCAAAATAAAGTTGATTGATGCTGTTGAGTGTGCAGAATGATCCGAATACATTTTATCTCAACATAATTAAGGGTCAGAAAAATAGCCAAACTGAATATTAGGTTTTGGCGTTAACAGATTTATTTCTTCATCTTGGGGTCACATCCCAAGGAAAAAACAAATTCCGCGGATTAGTACTTATAGGATTTTCGATCTTTTGACTGCTGTTTGTCAGCAAAACTTTTGCGTTACTTTGATGAAAATAAATAGCGTTTGTGTAAAAAGAATGAAATTTTCTTCAAAAATATATAATTTTAAAAGTTTATAATTGATAAGAAAATAGAGATACGCGACCTTTACAAACTGAGTCATTGTGTAGTTGCGCGTATTGCATCTTGAAATAGATAGACTAGAGACTGCAAATATACAATTATTAGTAGATTTAATTAAAATTTCAGCGAACGAAGCGAAGAAAATACAGGCATTAATCTTACTTTCATTTATAATTTTTGCAGATGAAGGTTTTGTTAGCTGATGGAAAAGTGGCAGTCCATTTTGGTTGCGGTTGAAAGATGCTTGATGTTTGTCTGCATTCAAGGTGGGTAAGTGAGTTTGGAAAATAATTCGTCGAACTTTTAGATTATAGCTGATAGATCATTCAGATTTGTCTCTTCAAGATATGAGGTCGATATTAACTCAAAATTAATAATTGAAAAATACTCTTATAATTCAATTTTTTCCATAAAATCTGAATTGTCCTAAAGTTGATGAGGTTTTAAAATATAGTTTATTATGATACATAAATCTATCTCTATTACTAAAAATGAATGGTTTTATTAAATTGATGTTTGTATTATTACTATTAATATGGTTGTAATTGCAATAGAGGAATAATAAACTGCACGCAAGAAAAAAGAGGTTTGCACAAAATGTATCGCCACAAAAAATCAGTTTGAGATAACAAAATAAATAATGGAAATCACAAAATAACTTGCTCATGCAATCTAAATTGGTTTGAACGAAAATTTTAAATGCTTCTCCCAAAATTTGAGCGCCAAGAGGGGCAGTGGAAATCATTGAAGAATTTAAAACATGACGCACAGAAATATGGAGAATAGACGTATCAGAGGGCCTGGTAATGTGCAATTGTCCATTTTTTGTTTAAAAAAATCAATGCAAGCATTCAGTTGGTATGTTGATCAGGCGCAAAGATGTTCAAGTACCACCGGAGGCAAAAACTGCTCCGTTGGGCCAGAGGAGAAAGCGAGGACGACTATCAAAGGCAATAAGAGCCTTTCTTGTCCAATATCAAAATTTTAAGCTTCAATTAAAACTGAATTTTTTTAAAATAATTATTTGACTATTGTGTGTCCATTAATCTCAAAATTTTAAGCTTCAATTAAAGCTGAATTTTATTTATTTATTTTTAAATAATTTTTTGACAATATTGTGAAAATCACTTTTTTTTTCAGGGTATAGATTTTTTGGGTATTTTTTTTCCCTCGCGCAAATTTCATTTATTTTATGTGATTTATTTGTTCCATAGTTCATAAGACATTATTATTGCATTTGATCTCTTTTTTTCATGAGCGACATACAATTTTTTTGGGAAGTATTTGATCTTTCATGCCTTTTAGGCGTTGATATGAATTTGAGCTGACAGCATCCCAGTATTGGAAATTACGTTTAATGACCAGCGTGTACCCGTCAAACGCTTCTGTCTAATGGAAATTTTCTTCTAACCGAGGGGCAAAATACTCGTAATGACTTTGTTTGTCGTTCATTGTAGGTATTTTACGTTTTCTTGGGATCAGTAAAAGGTAGCCTTTCACGTCATCGTTTACAATCAACGTCAAACTGTATAGGCGAAAATTCTTTGACAAACAATGCTTCGTCGCTCGTCTTATGCTAATGCATTCATTTTATACGTAGAAGTGAAATACGAATCCTAAAAACCGATCCCGAAAGATAACGCGCCCCTCCCATCACTCACCCACGTTACCGCCCCCGCCTTTCTCACTCGCTCCTCGTTATCTCGTCGCAAAATAAACGAGAAATTCGTTCGATTACCTTTTAATGCTGCTCTAGGTTACCGAAAGGGATACACGAAACTATTACGCTGCTCTATCGGCAATCCCTTCAAATTGTTGGCTTCGACGACGTTAATTAAATTTCTCGACGAGCAGCAGCGTCCGATTTCAAATATATGCAGATTTAACGTATCGACGGCGCCGACAAACCGTGATTTTGCACCCCTCTGATGAAGTATATACACTTTCATCGACTATCGTCAACTTGCAATCCTTGAAATATTTCCTCAAAAACACAGGACTGTACACGTGTAAATTGTCGGTGTATTGTCGAAAAAATAAAAAATTTGTACCTACTCACCTGAATAGAAAACTGGATCAATGCCTGTGGCGTTACCCTTGTAGGTTTTTGAGAGAAAATTCCTTCTATTAATTTTGGTCTGACTTTCACAAACATGCATGGGACCTTCAAAGTTATTCGTTTCACGATCTCAGGATTCCAAAATTACCCATTTCGTATTTTCATAATATTTATTTATTTATTTATGAAGCGATCGGGGGTTTATGAAAATCGTGAATTTTGACTTTGAAAGCTAATGACAGTAATAAACTACGTGTACTACTTATTGGATCGAGCTGAAATTTTCACCGAACGTTAAGGGTAAATGTTCTACTAGAAGCCCGAATTCCACAATATGGCTATTCGAAAATCTCATGGGAGGTGCTTCTGAGGATTAAATATGGGAGAAAATATGAATCTATAACTTCTCAATTAGCCCAACAACCAACGCGAAATTTTAGATTTTTGTTATCGCAAACTGTCCGATAAAATGATATTAAAAAAATATTTTCATAAAAATATGAGGAAATTTACCCAACTGTTGTACCTCAAATCTAATCTATCGACTAATTTTGTTCCAATTTTTCCTTAGAATTTGAACATTTCTACGAACCCATTATATTTTACCTGTACTGCTTTCGCTTCCTTGCGACTGGTGATGGGGTAGATACAGAATTTTTTCATATCATTCTGTGAAAATAATGCCGTGCTAAATGCTCGGAAAGAGGTAATTAATTATACTTTATCAAGGACTGAGATTATGAAAGGAGGCTACTTCGTATCTAATTATTAATTATTTGGCTTAATAACGTGACGCTAATTGTTGTATTCTTGGCATCATTGTCTGAAAATGGCTTCAACGAAAAGAGGGTTAAAATATACTCGTACTTCAACCGCTACCCAAATATACCTAATACATATAATATCCTCAGCAGTGTCTCGTATAAAGTAATTCGGACGACTTTCATTGAAATTTATTAATTAATTTATTAATTTAACGCCAACACTCGGTGATCGCGTTATTTTGCACAAAGAGACAGCGCAGGGCTCCTGGAGGGAAAATTCATTTAAGTATTTTTCATCATTATGCAGCCTCGTCCGTTTTGCGGGCTTCAGAAAAAGTCTATATTCATCAAAAGTGTAATATCCCGAAAAGAAACGTCCCTGTAGATAGTACCTACGAGTATAAGATGGTAATATAATTGTAGAAAAAAAAAGAGATAATGCATTAAAATCTATTGAAATGAGTTACTTACGTTCTAGAAAGTAGTGAAGTAGGTATATTTACTAGTTGCCTAATTTCAGAAGAACATGAGGGAATAATTTACGAACTCAAATCGGCTTTGCTTATGTTTTCTTTTGTTTCGAAATTTACTATTTTAACTTCTCGTAAAGATCTGACAACTGAAACATATACGAAATACTGCAACTATCCTTATAAATCTATGTAGGAGGGGGGTTCTATGCTGTAAGTCACTTAAAATATTATCTTCTCAAGGTATTCAAAAATGCAATGAAAAATGTTATCAACATGAATTATACGCAAAATACTTTTTAATTTTTTGCTACCACGTTTAAAAATACCTCCTACCTCTATTAGAAGATGAGAAAGATTTCTAATTTGACCCCCATGTACGATTGTACGCTAAACTAGAAGAATGAACGAATTTTTTGAGCTCTCAGCAACTTTGAAAATTAACCCGTATAATGAGCCAAGGCGAAATCACAAATTTTCACCCAAAAATGTTATCTTCCGTATAAAAGTGCTGCGAGTAGGAAGATTAAGTTTTTCCATGATTCATCTGCGATTTTCAGAATAATATTTTGATTGTTTATGTTTGAACTGTATAGACTTATATAATAGTACACTGTTTGGCTAAAATGTTGATTCCAACGTCACACAAAATTTGTCTAGTAATAACATAGGTATAATCGATGTTTTTCCTGTACGATTCTTTAATCTATATTACTAAATCACGATCGTTGCCTCATCACCCTGCAAGTAACGTTTGCTTTTGACTCTGTCACATTACCTATGTTTTTTCCATACTTGAAGATTAGTGTACCTGCAGACAATCATTTTCCGTTCGTTTCATGTTCCCAATCCATCTTCATCGACGAAATCCGTAATTTACGAGCGCAGGAAGACGTAAGTATAAGACTAAAGTTTGGATCGTGCAGCGAATATATGTACGAGTTTCGAATTCGAATTGCGGGTGGCAAAAGGAGTGCGGAAGCAGCGTATAAAATGAGAGACGCAAGGCGACGTAATTGACGAGAAGAGAAGGAAGGCGAACGTTTTTCCAGCAGTCGGAATTTTATTCCATTAATTGGCATTTTGTTGTGAGACTGTATCGTATAAGAGCTCGAGGACACTATGTGTGTTTTAAGCGAGCGTGGAATTAAACTGCGTAATCGTGTAAGACACGCGCACCAAAGTCTTGCAGCAAAGGCAGCAGCACAGCAGCAGCAGTAGTATCAGTTTTGAATCAGAGCTACCGACCATAAGGATATAGGTAGTTATAGGTAATTAATATTTTGGATACGCGTAAGAAATTGGAATCGGATTAGTGGCGCAGATTAATGTCGAGAATCGGCGTAAATTACCTTCGAATTTCAACATTTTCTGGCCTGGCTTCGTGTACGAGCGGGCTACGGTGGTATCGGATTAAAGAGCCAAGAAAACTGAACCTACAGAGCATCCGAGCCAAATATTGTGTGACAGGTGGCTGCAGCAGCGGCAACGCATTGATTTAGCTTGGTGCTTTGGTAGGTTGGGTAACGAAAAGGGTTGAGATGTATTCGTTTTACCTGGCGCAACTGCTTGAGATCCCAATTTGATTAATTGCTTTTTGCACAAAATTTGAGTGAGAAGCCCCGTAAAACTGGGTCTCTGTGGGTGAGACGTGACGTATAGGTAAGTGCGGGCACGTATCAGGTGCTGCATCAGTTTTCCATTTTTCAGATCTAGCTTCACTGACGGGAATGAATAGTATATTAATTATAAACAGATTCGTAATTTTTCTCATCACAGTTGTAAAAATTTAATGCTTTTCTTCTTGAAGAAATTCAAAAAAATTATTCTATTATGCTTCCTCTTTATGGCAGCGAAAACCGCATCCTTCTGTTTATTGTCATTGTAAAGATATATTTACAAAAAAAGTAGCAGAAACCCTCATATTTTTATAAATAAATGGCATATAAATTTTCAAGAAGAGCCTATATGAAAAGCTCAAAATCTGAATTAAGGTCACAATCGCTAAAAATCAAATTGTTTAATGGATTCTGAAAGAGAATTTCATATTCTGAATGGTGGAAAACTTGGTTTTTCATTTAGCCACAAATTTTCTCTCTACAAATAGGAATGGAGTTGAAAATGACATCAGCCATTTTTTCATGGTCATTAAAACTACCATGTTGTATCTAGCAGTATTGCCCTAGCCATTTTTCATGTATTTGCATTATTAACTTTCACATTTTATGAATTATTGGCATATTATAAGTGAGAAAAAAGTAGTTTTCTTCAAGAAGGGCGTATCTAGGCACTCCCTTCAGCCAATTATTATTTCTGCCCTGGTTAAGTAATCCATTGACTCGTTATCAATTATTATAGATGAGATATGGAGCAATCAAATGCAAAAACCGCTCGTCTCTAAGTCATTTTAAAAAAAAAGTTATGATCGATTGAATATTTCAAATGCATTTTTCTCAAAAAGGACTTTTTTTTTAGATACGCCCTTCTTGAAGAAAAGCACTAATTATTACTACCTATTTATTTGTAATACTTTTTACCATCTTGGATAACATTTTACCAATTTTATAATAATTTCTGCTACAGATTTTGAATTGTCCCAGTTGTCTGATCCAAATAGGAAAAGTTACCATTGAAATTTTTCTCAGTGTATTAACTTGACTCTGTGTCGATTTTATGCACCTTTTCTGTCCACTTCCTGTTGTAGTTTTTTCACACGTTTCTTTTTAGGAAATTAATCATTATTGCTTGTCATGATTTTGGAAAAAAGTTTTATCCACACGGTCACTGGTTCTTATTATAATACTCTTATTACTCATTTCTCTCGGTGTAAGTACATAAAGAACGACACGTGAGAAAGCAAATGAATTTCGCGTAGATAAAGCTTAACTTCGTACTCCGCGCAGTAATAGTAGCTTTGAAAGAAAAAAAAAGGACATCGCGTCGAAGAAGTAAAAAGCGTTTAGAAAATCTAAAAGCAAGATTTGTGGATGAATGAGAAAATTAATCGGTTTTCTTTAGCGTTCTTATCGCTTTAAGTAAATTTGTGGCGTTGGATTTTTCTTGGAAATAGATTTGAAAAGTTGCCAACTTGTCTTCGCTTTCGTTTTGTATCTAACCTTAACGAAAAATTTTCAATGTTGATCCTTTCGTTGTAAGTTGTATGAATATACTCGTACTTTGCGGAGAAAATGGAAAGGAGTTTGAACACGATTAGTTAGTAGTTATTTGTAGGTATATGTATCTGATGAGAAAAATGCCACAGGATGTTAAAAATGAAAAGGAAATCAATATAAGGTTGAGTACTAAAACTGCATATCCAAGTATTTTGAAATGGGGCACAGCAAAAATCAAATCATTTCATCAAAGATGACATGTGTAAAAAGATTAAGCCCCAGTAAAGTCGAAAGTTCCTAAACGAACTGAAAAAAAAAAAAAAACAAATCATGAAAGGATGAAGCATTTTCTCATGTATAATTTTTTACTTACTTATATTATTTTTTATGGAAAGGAATTGAATTTGAGACTTTTTGATGAAGTACCATGTCTAATTTCCAACACATTATGTCAAGCATACTTTTTAATCGAAAAATATATCGAACGTAATATTTATGGCTTTTCAAGTTCGAATCCATAAAAATATTTGAATATGATTTTCTGTCTGCCTAAATTATAGTTTTCTGTTTCATTTTTTGAAAATGTTTTTTTTTTCGTCAAACAATATTTATACTTACCTAGGTATTTTCTTTCATAATAATCAAATTAGCTGAAGTATAAAAAAATTATAAAATATAAATCTTATGTAAATTTTATTTTAAAAAGGCGATCGTCTTCATGTCGTCTACTTTTTTCGTGGAGGGTACTCAGCCAGTTTTTCGATAAGCCCGTCCTCCGAGTTATACTATGCAAAGTTTTCAGCAGTTGTTGTTTTTTTGAATTTTTATCGAGCTAAAATGAAGAAGGGTTTGCTAAACGTCGAAATTAAAAATGTTGAGAGGAAAGAAATTTGTGAAAGCAAACGCTGCTGTCATTGATCAGTGCTTCATCATGAGTACAATGATTCCAGTGGTTGAAAATGAAAGGGGAAAACTTTTAAAAGGCTGGAGAGAAGTAGCTTCGGAAAAAACTCTTGATTATTTTTTTATTTTTTTTTTTGTTACTTATTTGTTATTCTTCTTTTTTTGAGATTTTTCAATCAGTTAGAAGAGCCACTTCGTTATTTTGTGGGCGTGCTAGAAGTGGCTTTTCATTTTGCTTTTCAAGAATTTTCTCTGTGTTTTACTTCTCTTCATTTTATGTCTGACCTTGATAGAAAAATGGGAGTGAGGAAACCAATAATTTTAATGGCTTGTATATTTCTCCGCAACATAAATTATGTTTGTATTATGTACGGGCTTTCCATAACTAATCGATTTATTTTATTTCAGTTTTTATGAATTTACATTCAGTTCGATAGTTTTACGTTTTTCGTCGATAACTCATTGGGAAGGTGTGATATCATCCATTTCCTCTTCAATTTTACTTTTCTAGCTTTTCCCCTCTACTCAATGAGGAGCCGTCATATCCTTTTAAGAATTTAAAAAATACCCGTTTTTCAATTGATTTTTTCAAGGTGCAATAAAGTTGTGATTTTTTTTTCTCTCGCCCCACGGTTTTTAATTCATATAGAAAAGTGTTTATTTCGAACTACACATGTATTCTACCTATTTCAGATGAAAATGTTATCACGCTCAGGGCCGAGTATACAATCAGAGCTTAAGTGGGGCTCAAACAAAAACCAGGTTCAACTTGAAAAATTAGGGTGTACAATGCGAGTTCAAAAGTTGAGGGTGACTTAAACCCGGTTCAATTTAAGTGGAGTCCGATCGACGCTTAAGGCAAGTTCAACTAAAAACCGAGAGGAATTCTATTGTATTCGCACAGGTTGGGTAAACTATACACTGGAAAGTTCCGTTTTTTTTTATTGATGTATCTGGATTTTGCGCCGGTAGTTTAGACTCACTGCGCAATACCGCACGACATAAAATAGACAACCACAGATGCGAATAATCAGAATTCCCACTATTTTGTTGCTGCGTCAGCAATTTTGATGGTTTAGCTGAACCACCGTCTATTTTTGTTTGTACACTCTCTTTATGCCTAAGTCGAGGTTTGTCATTTGAACCTGATTTCATTGAGGGGAAGCTTAAGCTCTGATTGTACCCCCGGCCCTCATTGAATGTAACAGTCTGTAGCTTACTGACTCCCCCCCCCCCGTAGAGATGGTTTATTCGCCGAACCAAGTTCAAATATCCTAGTTCAGGCAGAGAATTTTTCAGTGTAAACATATACAATGAGAAGAGATAGCGAAGTGAGAGAGAAAAAAAATAGCAATACTTCGCCAAGTTACGCGCCAATCGTAGCACAGGTGGAATAAAATTAAAAATTTCGTTGACAGTCCGAAGAACTATATGTACTGAATAAAATTTTAGTTTAGTAATGCCCCCGTACAAATTTTTTTTAATGTTATCGCATACGAGGTATTTAATAGGCCACCGACGATATGTGGAATGTCAGCGAATCACAACTAGCAAAAGGGCGTTTGACAGGCTTTCACGGGCCAGAATGCAATTCTCATCCTATACGTATAGTGCAGGGAACCCACACGTATAATATTCACACATCTGCAGCCAAGTCGTCATTCGCATAGAATGGCGACTTACTGCAGAAGATCAGTGTGTCACTGTTGCACGCGCTTGTGTGTGGCGAAACCACCATATACCGTTCCCCGTAGCACGATCCACAATATGGGGGAAGGGGGCTGAAGTTGGCGTCGCAAAATTCCGCGCGTACACGACGACCGTGTATTGCAATAAAACACCGCAGCAAACATTTACATTCGCAGTGTAACCGCATTTTCGGCGATAACATCGACCATTTTAACCGGCGACGAGGGGCGATGGAGAGCCCCCTCGCAGCACATGCGATCAATCATTTTTTCGCATTCGACGTGCAAAGGAAATTACAAAACGCAGTCCGATCCCTCCTCTATAGCACGCGGTATATCCGCCGCTTTTCAGCCCATATTTGCGGTCCAAATCTGCGGTGGGACGGGGGTGGGCGAATGGAATTTGTGCAGTACTTTTAGATCACCGTGCGCGGTTCTCTCTGTTTTCTGCTCGGGTTTTTAAAATGAACTGATAAGCTTGGCAAACTGCAGAGTTCACAAAATAATACGAAAAATTCGACGCAAGACGCGAGTGCAGGTCGAAGGACAGCAGGGCTCAAGTGTTGACACTCGCGACGTCTATTGAGAGTGCAGTTATCGAAAGGGGTGATAAAGGGGTGGAAAGAGTTTTTCTATTTTCTAGCTTGTGGAATGGTGGTCGTACGTGTACTTAATCGAAATGTGGAATCGTACCTACGTTTGATTAATATCCGGAATACCGGTACATAAATCCGTTCGATTGGCATTTTCCTCAGCTTCGTGCTTCCTAGGGGTCTCGGTTTCACTGCGATGCCGGTGGCAAATATTGGTATTCTTTGCTTCGGCTGCTGTTGTATGCGCGTGAGCCTATGTTTTGATGAAATATCATTTTCCATGCAGTGAGGGTTGATGATTTCGAGCTGAAAAAATTAGTCGAGATTTTTGACTACCTACTACATTTTGAGTGGTGTCGTACAGGGTGCGGCAAAATGACCGGCTACATTTGTTTTTTGAATTATACGCATAAGAAAAAAGATAAGGACATGCAGTTGCTTCTAAATGAAACTTCATTCCTTAAGGTTACGTATGAAATACAATCAGTGACGCACCCAGAAATTTTTCAAGGGAGGAGCTAAGGCATAAATTTATTCCCAAAAAAGTCCCAAAAAACTGAAAATCTTCTATTCAGCCTTTTTTTGATGAAATTCAAGGTCTAAAGGGAAGGTTTCACCTCCATATTCCTACTTTGGTGCGCTACTGAATACAATTTCACTTTCTCATGTTGACCATTTTGCCTAACACATTTCTGAAGGAGTAAAATCCAATTTTTTAACTTTGCTAAGCAATGGTTACATGATTTTGCAATTTCTTCCGCTAAATGCTACCAGTGATAGATAAAATTGACCGGAGAGGGGAATTATGCACGTGTGGCATTCTTCATGGTTAGCGCGAAGAGGTAAATTCCTTACCGGCTGAATACGTAAGAAATTAGTGGAAAAAATATGAATATTGCTTAGCAAAATCTTAAAAAATTGAGTTTTACGCCTTCGCAATGGTGCTAGGCAAAATGATCAACATGCGAGTGAAATTTCATTTCATATGTAACCTTGAAGAATGAATTTTAATTTAAAACCAACCGCATGTCTCTATCTTTTGTCTTACGCATATAATTGAAAAAACAAATGTGGCCGGTCATTTTGCCGCACCCTGTATATGACACTAGCTGGTACTTCTAGTGTTAATCTAAACATGAGTGTATGAACCTACATAATATTGTATCGGAAACATTTTTAATTGGAAGGGAAGTATTAAAATTTGGAATATTTCGACTTCCACTGTTACTGCTGTGGAAAGACTGCACTCTGTACTCGGAGAAAAAATATTAAAAATTAGTATGCTGCACACTAATTTTGGAACAAATCAGGTTTTATGTGAAAAATTAATATTAAATACAGTCGAACCTCTGAGTCAAACTTCGATAGGACAAAGATCTCCATAACTCAAATAAAATCGTATTTCCAGCTGCGTGTATTCTCATAAGGTGCCAATAGAAAATCATCTCTTCTAGTCGAATATCTAGCTATTCTAAGTCGAAGTTGTCGAAAATAAAAAACCCTCTTTAACTCGAATTCTTCTGTATTATCAGCTTTTGAGACCTAATTTTTTTAAAACCATTTTTGTTGGTGATCAATACCTTTATGACTCGAAGTTTGACATGACCTAGCCTCTATATAACTCGAATCCTATCACTCGAAAGCTTCTATAAGTCGAATAAATCATCCCTCGAGTCCTATCTCTTTTACTTCGATGTTGTCGAGGTTCGACTGTATATTGAATCTTATAGTATGCTGCACACTAATAATTTTGAACATATGCTACAAGTATATTTACGTAGGCTACGTATACTAATTTCCAATGTTTTGTACTAATTCTCAATAAATTTATTTATTTATTTTTCGTATAAAACCTGAATTGTCCTAAAGTTAGTCCGCGGATATTAAAATTTGATATGCCAGCGTGAACGTATTATGAATCGTGACTGCGTAGTAGCAATACATAAGTGTAGCTCTGTTTATTGTTTTATTAGAAGTGGAAATGTCGAGTGGTTCGAACTTCTACAATCTATATATAGGAAAGAGAACGAACAAACTTTTATCTCATTATCCTCGTATCTTTGGAGCTACATTTAGACAAAAATCTCATTCACCCTGTTATTTGTAAATCACCTCCCCATTTAATCTACACATTCGAAATTTTTGAATTAATGAAAGATGTATATTTTTATTAAGGAATATTTAGTAGGTTGTTTTCACCCTCGCCTGTCAATTAAAACAAACTCGCAGTTTAACATACTTTCATGATTTTCTTGCTCAACTTTTCCAAAAGCTTTCTACCTCATAGAATTGTTATTTCGTTTCAAAAATGCCGTTGTAATAAACTGTGTGACAATTACTGCAGAGCTGCAGTGCTATACGAGACGACTTGGCGAATAAATTAGTTTTCGTTCAATATCATCGTGGGTAGGTAATCATCTGATGGGAGAAAGAGGGAATTTAAATACGAGTGTCGTCCCTTTACCGCAGCTTTCCACAACTCCTATAGAAGCAGTCCTGTGTACAGGTCAGAAAGAAGTATTGGTGAAATAGGGTGGGAAGAGATCGAAAAACGTTCGCCAACCAATCACGACTGACTGTAGATTAATGTTCGCTTTTTGGAGATAAATGTCGATAATATGTATACAGAAAGGTGAATTTAATTTTACCAGAGTCGTATCGTCCACACGTTCGCGAATGCATTTATTTTCGCCATAGAGACGTGACTGAAATGCAAATAACCTCTGCGAATCGACGATAGAGATTCAAAAATCGTTAGTAAAATGTTCGTTGTACATTAAAATATACGATTTCCTTTTTTTTTTTTTTTTATATAGACTGATGAAAGCTTGTACGAATTATTAATTTGGGTAGAGCGAGTATGGCACAGGTGTAATTTGAGAAAAAAGACTCGAACTTTCGACTATAGGGTGCGATTGTCATTATTATGATGTGTGTTGACATTAACCCTGTATATAACGAGTATAATGAAATTCCAATACTGTGCAGATGTCTGTATCTATAGACACTTTTCTGAATTTTTTCTCCCATTATTACCAATGCTTTCTATTTTTGATTGGAATGATTTAAAATTTCATCAAAGTGCGTGTTTATGCCTAATTTTATTGCTCATACAATCGATTCAAGGGTAAAAATTTTGCTGATAAGCAAGTAATAAGGTTTTGGTTATAGGACTTCAGTTCCAAATACTTTGGGTTACGCGTTCCTCAGAGATCATGACGTCGTGTGCAGAAGATGAAATTTTTTTCAAGTGCCAAGCTCTTGGGTTTCTTTCACTTCTGTGCCCTGCATCCTTATACTCCACTGGTGCGTATTCATGTCGAGCTCAGGAATTGGGATCTGCCACCAATATGTCTCAATGTGACTCGGGTATCTGGATATAACCATAATATGAACATTCAACCACTTGCAACCATCCAAACAACTACAACCTTCTTTCAATCAGAAGACGGTCTGCTTTGTTAGATTTCGTGGCAGTACATATAAAATATTCTCTTCACGAGTCAGCAGCATGCGCTCGCTTCAGTCAGTGAGCTCAAGGTTCCCTTACAATCCCGTCAAATGCCACTGATATAAGATATTCTAATTTTCGAAAAATTTTCACGTTTTCCGCCTGCGGCTGACGCACCTCCGCACCCTACAATTTACCCACGCACGCCTCTACGCCCTTTTCTCCCTGAATTTTAGGGGGCAAGGGGGTAATAAATTTGACGTAATTTTGAAAAGCTCGCGACGATTATAGCCGCAAAACACAGTTCGAGAGTGTAGTGTACGCACTAAACAACACAACTGGGTAGCAGTGATTTACAACTTTGTAAGATTATATCTTGACGTTTTATAAGGGGGTAATAATTCTGCGCGTCAAAAGGGCTAAATTTATGTTGGTTAAAATATTCCTCGGTTAACTTCCTCCATTTCTATATAAGATAAAAGATACATTCATTGTGTGGGAGTGTGTGCGTAGCGTACATTTGATATTATTATAATAATTATTTATAATTAGGTTTTTTGGATGTGATACGAGGAAGGTGGTTTGTAAATGTAATAGGAGAGGATTGTGAGAGGAAAGAGTTCTAAAGAGTTGTGGTTTGATACTACCTGATGGTGTAAAACCGCTTCTTTTTTTATTATATGTACTCACGTAAATTCTTCGGATACTGTGAGGCAATTCCAACGGTATAATTATTAATGTACTCATAAATTTTTTGGAGTCCTTTGTTCCGTTTTGGGTTTATCAGTTTTGCTTGTGATAGACATCTTATAATTTAACGAAGAGACCTCGACTTGGAGACCAATTTTTCGACGTAGCAACTTGAGTATTGTGTTGAATGGAGAACACAAATTCAACCAATCCGGAAGTAGTGGCACTTTTGTGACACTGATATGATTCCATCTTTCTCCGGTGGAAATAAGTCACATTAGTGTCATAGAAGTGCCACTGCTTCCTGATTGGTTGAATTTTTGTACACGTCTGTGTCACAAAAGTGCCGCTGGTTTCTGATTGGTTGAATTTTTGCCGCATCTGTGTCACATTTCGCGTCACATTTCTCCTCCACATTTGTGTCACATTGCAAATCAAAATCTTGAAGACGTATCGATAAATTTTAAGCAATTGGTCTCGGCAACTTGTCGTAACGCAGCTCTAAAACTAGTGAAAAATTGAAGAAAATTTTCTTTCTTTATAATGAGCATTCCCTAATCCCCTCCCATACCATTTGCGTTTCGATTTGGGTTCCGAAAATCGAAAGCTTAAAGAAAAATGTTGACGGACGAACGAAGGAAACGCGTATTGTTAATTTGTGAAAATGAGTATGAAAAGAAAAACTAAAAATATGTTCTTCAGCCAAAGCAAAACGAAAACATAGCTCGACAAGTTGAACGACCGTTTTAAAATAAATCCTCAATATTTACGTATATTATACGAGTAAAAAGTCAAAGAGGAAAAAAAAAAAAAACGCGAGAATAGGATATAGGTATAGGGAAAGGATAAAAAAAACAGGATGAGTTGCGTGAAAGGGTGAAGAGAAACGAGAAGATAATTAAAGAAGTTGTAAACTTCCAGCCAGAAGTTATATTTCTAAATGGGCGAGAATACATAAATACGACATTAGTAAAAAAAGGAGTAGAGTTAGGAGGGAGGCAGGAGAAAAAAAGGAGCTTTTTAACGCGGATTTGTTTCAGCTTTTATACGAGGACGATGATTTTTTTTTTAACCCTCTCATTCGGTCGTGTCTTATCCACCGCATAAATTACCGGCTGAGGACAATAATGGAAATGAAACTCCCGAAGGGAAAGAGAAAAAAAGTTTAAATCATCCGACACCGCGTCCGCATTCGCATTAAATAAAAAATGAGCTTTCTGCTTTTTTTTTTTTGTCTTATTTTTATTTTTTCTCACCCATTGCTTAGGAAAAAAAAAAGTTACAAATATTTTAATGCGGGAGTCGTTTCAAATGGTATGAAAATATCACCGTTTATCGTTTGGAAAAGTTTTTTTTTCATTTTCCCCTCTGTTTAGTGAGGTACTTTTTTGTCCACTATAACTTCATTTTGTTTTTTACGTTGCAATCATACACCAACACACGTATACACTGAAAACCAATTCTCTTCGGTCTGTTGTCAACTTTTAAAAGTCGAATTTATTAAATATAATTCGTTGGACCGTTTTGCCGGATAAACTAACTTATTTTAAAAGTTTGGCTGATTTTCTTTTTTCTTTTTCTTATTTTTGTTTTGTTTGTTTTTCGTTGGGCATTCTTTTTTTTACACTTTTTTTGGACTTTCTTCGAGGTCGAAAGTTATTATGGTGGTCTGAGTCGGTAGCGAATATAAACAACAGACCTGTGTGAATTTCCTATGTGGTGTCATATCATGATTATATCGATATTTTTGTCGCTCAGTTTTGCGTCCATTCTCGCAAAAGAATTTTCTACAAGAAAAATTGCAAAAAATAGACGTGGAAATTCTTTTTTGAAAAATGGAGTCCCGAAGTACTTACCTTTATATTGCCTTTATTAAAATATTATTTCATTCCAAGTTCTAGAGTTGTAAATATAGACTCTCATATAACTGAAGTGGTGAAGTCTATATGACTTTAAGACTAATGAGAATTTCGTTTTATGTTACAGGTAAATGAATATTTTCATGAAGACAGATATATGTAATTAATGTGAGTAATGATTTGAGTTATTTTAAAGTACATAAATAGCTTGTTCATTATATAAATTCGACCTACAACCACTGTATGGAAACGATGGCATGTGACTTAGAAGAAAATGTATCAACAAAATAAGTTATCCAAAATTATAGAAAACCAACTCTCTAGACCTCTTTCAAGAATATTAAATCAAAAATAGTATTACTCGCATTAAAATTCAGATCGTGGTCTTAGTTCCCATGGAAGTTCATTTTGAGCAGAAAATTATCTTATTCCAAAAATTTGAAAAAGTATAGGCCTCAGTGGCATGATGTTTAAATGAATTTTCAGTGATTCCCGCTTTTTTTCTTTCATTTCCTCAGTCAATTTGGCATCAGAGGGTATAGGAAAAAACAAATTGTTTTTCGATCTCTAAAACCTGGTAACGAATACTTGCGAAGGGGAAAAAAGCCGGCCGAAAAAAGATGTGCCATTGAGAAAATTCATTTTTTCACATCGAAGCATTTCTCTCTGGAGGCCACCCATATAGAACGAAAGCGAGAAGAAACACAGACATGATTCTCATCAAGGTAGAGGATAGGAGCATATATATATCGATATAATATGTATACGTTCGTACAGGGAATCGGGGATTAATTTCTTCGATACGACATGTTGCCCAGGCCAGGTGTCTATACATGCAGTCAAATGCCACACTAAATTAGTCTTCTTACGAGTGACACGTACGATTACCGTCCATTTAACGAATTAATCTAATTAAATTTATGTATCGTGCGCATTGTTTGTTTTTTTACCACTTTTCTCCACATTCCCCCTCTGCTCACATGCGTTTTTCAAAAGGTACCCGTAGTAATATACCTGTACACACTGAAAATTCCATTCCTTATCGCAGCACTGTCATGCGAAGCAGTCATTTTGTCGTGAAAATGCGCGTGCTGTAAGAACATTCTTCACTTGCCAGCTCCGCGAATTCCGGACGAATAAAAACAATGTAAAATAATCATTCTACCCCTCCTCGCCTGCCTCCCCCCCCCCGTCCCACAGACTAACCCATTACTCTCCGATCTCCTCGAGTTAGCTATAATTTGCATGGCGACGTCGTCGTGTCATTCTCGTTTTTTTGATAATGAAATTACTGTTTCGCCACGGCACATCTCAGTAATATGCTGAAAAATAAATCAACCCGAGTACCGGCCGTACCTGCGCACACTAATGTACGTCGAAATTGAATTTATAAAGACCTGAAAAACCAGCCCCATTATAGCTTCCATTATAATGGATTGATAATAATTCTGCAAAAAATATTTATTTTGCTGCGCGTTAAATTCTGCAATACAGTCTTAGAGTAGTATTGTCGAAGGACGAAGGTACATCTGCTGCTGCAAAGGCTTTCTTCCCAATTAACAAAATTACCATAATATATAGTTGAAGGGCGACATTCCAAACTGGCTTCTATCAATTTTTTGTAAAAATAACTTAATGCGATGCCATCTACTGAAAGGACATCGGAGTGACTGAGTATAGAAGTTGCGCAGTATTTTTACCTTGAAAATTTATCGAATACATAGTTCGAAAAATTTTGATTTTGTTTTTTTAGAAAATGAAGCACTGAAATAGCTTAATATTGTCTCTTACTCATTTTTTTGCTAATATCATCTCAAAAGTCTAAAAATTACCGAAGTGATTGGCTAGAAAAAAAATTATCGATAATCGATTTGAAATTTATCAATTTATTTTAGTTTTTAAATCACTGGAAAACATTTTTCAGATGCTTTACAGGTTGGAATACGACGCCAGACGCTTTTACAGTAAATGAGCCAAAAAAAAAAAAATGACTCAAATATTAACAGACTTTTTTCAGTCGCGTCGAATTTTTATCTAGTGTAGCGTTACATTAAGAGGCACTCGTACTTGTAGACTTTTCATTTTTTTTCAGCTCATTCACCCTTCACCTCTCCATCTTGCACCCATTCCTAAAGCACCGACTCATTACTAAAAGCTAGCGCATACAGAAGGAAGACGGTGGAAACTGGCAAGTTCGAAAGACGAATATACACTTTTCTTCGCCACCATTTTCCACCCCTTTCACACCCACAAACCGTTTTATCTCACTTCGCTTGGAAAAAAATATTATATAAATTCAATTTTACGTCACATAATATTTACATCGTACGTCCGGAACGTAGAAAAAAAGAGTAGAAACCCCTATACCGTACCCCTAAATGGGCGTCTATTTTTTTAATTTCCTTTTTTTGTTTTTATATTATTTTTTTATTTTGAAGGAGCGACGAGATGAAAAAATAATACAATTACGACGACAGGAAAATTTTTTTCTTTAACTCTTGTTTTTGTCTCTCACCTCTCATTTACTACTTCTTTACTTAGGTTTTTTTTTTTTTTTTTTCATTTTAATTCGCGCTGTCATATTCGCGGTTTATTTTTTTCTTCAGCGTTCATTAAGACACCCAGCTAAATGACGTAAACGAGTCGAATTTTTTTTTTTTTTTTCGGTTAGGTATATTTTATTTTTTGTCCCACGAGGTAGCATTTTTCTTCTACTGTTTTTCTTTGACGACTCGTTTACCTAGTGCTGTTTGTTTACATTTGAAAATAACGTCGCCTGTATAATTTCCGGAGAAAAACTTTCTTCCGCTGGTAGTCTATCGATCAAAGCTAATTAGGTTTCGTGTGTGAGAAATAGGACGATGAAAAGTGGGTAGGGGAGGGGTGACGTAATTTAGAAAAACACGGCGCGAATCCATAAGTAAACTTTGAAGGAGATGAAAACGAAATAACTGTGTAGTTATAGCCGGTTGAATCGATAAAAATATCTCAAACGTTTTCAAAAATGTTTGGGCCTTTTCTATATTGCATATTCGTATTATTTAAATCGTATAATTTTATGGTCGTTCTAGTCAAATTATAAGATGCGGGAGGATATTTCTTTTCGTATAATATATCAAGTTGGTGGTGTAAATATGGACCATGGACCCCTTCCGTTATTTGAAAAAAGCCGCTTGCGCCCCGAGGGGGAAAATGCGCCAGTTAGATGCCAAATGATATGTCACCCGGACAAGTGTGAAGCAGCTAATGTCCTTTGTTTACATCTCACCAGTGGGAATCTATCATTCAGCAATCGGCTACTTAACGAGTATATTACCATACTTAACACATATCGAGTTATACACCAATCATTTTGAAGACAAATTCCCGCCAGTGAAAAGTAAACAATAATTTGACGTCATTTGTCAACGTTCAATAAAGTACCGTAAAACAAAGGAGAGGAAACGGAGGATGAAGAAGGCTCGTGTATGCAGAGAAAATAAAATAAAAAACGCAGCAAGAGAAATGGCTGAATAGAGAAGCTAAATGAGAACTTGTACCGCGGCTAGATTTAGCGGAAAACGAGAGGCAAAATGAATTGCATTGTATGAAAAGCTGAAAAATTAATTCGTCTACTTCGTTTGCACGCATTCGAAAAGCAATTTTTTTCTCCTTTGCTGCTTTGTTTGAAAAAAGTAAAGCCAACTCGATGCGGGAGGAAAAGAGGGAGATCGAAACGATTAAAATGGCAATATATTAGAAAATCGAATGGTGTTAATGCGTGGTCTTTAGTCACAGAATGGGGGCAGAAAAATTAGGTTGACGGGTGTTTTAGAAGATTTTCATTCGCTGATGGTATTCACCATCTTTCCGGATTGGTCGTAATTCTATCTGAACTTTGAAAAACCTCAGTCAGAAAGGGGTTTGAAGGATTGTTTCCGATAAAAGTCATTCGAATTTTATTTTTCAGTTGGTTTAGATGCAGTTACTTAATAGAAGAAATTTTCGTTTTTGAACAAACAATTTGAATTGTTTTGTTCCTAATTAAAATAAAAACTGGGATATAAGAGGAAAAATTTCTAAATTATAAGCAATTATGGAGAATCAAGTTTACACAGAGGATTGATTAACAAATTGTATAAGTTTTCAGTTTTAATCTTTTTTCCAACTTTTCAGGATGGACTTAGTTTATAATATTTTTCAGTCGATATTACACAGCCCTTCGATTTCAAATTTAGTCAATAAGTTCTAATATAACATAATATATAAGGTGTTTTCGTACGCTACCAGTCGACTGGAATTGCCAGTATTTTTTTTGCTGGCGACTGGTGAATTGCTGTTAACCAGTTGGCTGGAAGCCTTCGAACATGTTTTTTTATTTTGCTGGGGAAAAATATTTTTCAACTGAAAGCCTGTAGGAGTGCTAAGTGATGACACTAGTATTGATCTAAATCCTATGATGATCTCAATAAAACAATCTATGATTACAACGAAACAATGAAGATTATGGATAAAATGAGGTTTCCCATTGTTAAATTGATCATTGATGAAGTAAATAATCCCACTTTTATGAATTTGTTGCGTAAATTTCATGATGATATTTTTTTTTAACGTGACTAATATTGATCATTTTGCTCATTACCAACAAAATTACTCGCAATTGGGTCAAAATGGAGAAAAATAAAGACTACCATTGAATTCAGCGTGAAAAATACTTTCAGAATCACATTTAGTTTGATTTCAGTACATTTTTCTGTGAAATAAATAAATTTCATCTTTAAAAAAAAAAAATGAAAGTAGTGATAAAAAATAAAGGTGGGGATGTATAAAACTGAATTTTCAAAAAACTACTCACCATCAAACAACTGGTAATTTACCATCACCTCATCGGCTCCTGGTAGATTTTTACCAATTTCCAGTTTTTCTAGTTTTCCAGCCAAACGTCCGAATGCATTTCTGGTTTACCAGTCTGAGCGTCCAAACGCATTTTTGTGAACAGAACTGCCAGTTTTTACAGATTCTGGTAAAACTGGTAGCGTCCGAAAACACCTATAAATAAGAAAACAAGTGCCAAGCTTAGAGGCTAGGGTCACTGCTTTCGCTAGTATTGCATTTGCGTTACCACAGGTGCGTTAATTTTGAGTTCAGCGATTGAGATCTCTGCCACCAATATGTCTCTTCATGAATCGACTCAGGGACCTGGCTAACCAAAATGATCACAATCAGAGACTTGTAGGACCACTCGTCGTTGCTAAGGAAATGACAACTGCCCTCTGGTAACTCCTCAAAAAATCGATAAATCAGATTGCTTGGCAATCTGTAAAATATCATTTTTCAATCAACCATTCCATTATCACCTCGCCCTCGAGATATTTATTATTGTTCCTTGTACCAACTATTTCTACTGCTGCTGCTGCTGTTGCTATTGCGTTGCTGGTACTAAACCAATACCAACTATAGGCAAGGGTAATCAGCCTTTTGATTGTGAGAAAACAATTTTTTTCAAATGCCAGATACACTAGCGGCAGTGACCCTGGTACCTGAGCTCCGCACTTGAAAAGCGGTTTTCTTACACATACGATTTTGATTTTTTTCCAAGTTCTGTTCTCTGTTGTTGATTTAGCAAACTAAACTGGGACACTCAGTATAACGTACCCTACCTATATACTTGCTTCATTTACTGGTATAGGTGACGTGTAAGTCACAATCTGAATCATTTTTCACTATGTATACTTTGAGTTTAAGCTCCTCTTTATTTTGTTAAAAATTTTCGATATTGAAACAAATTTTGACGGATTAATTTATCATGGGAGAAAATCTGTAGAAAAAAAAAAATACTCATCCCCATGATGGACTCAACCTGTGCGGAAGATACCCGCAGCTTCCTTTTCAAAGCCGCATTTTCGTGCTCGCTCCACTTCAATCATCGTCGAATTTCGTGTAAAGATTAATATAATAATTTCGAAATAATTTGTTGTTTTTTTCTCTCTTTTCTTCACCGTCCACCCCTCCTGCCCACTCTCTTTGTGAAAGGAAAACACGCAACACGCCGCTTTTCTCGAGATTTTAAAATCGACAATCATTTTTGCGAAAATAACGTAATCCGTCTTTTCATTCCGTATACTTTATATATAATTTTGAATACGATTTTCGCCTTTTCCCACAGCATTTGAACGTTTCTCAGCCATCGCGAAAATTAATAATTTTCGCTTTTCCAAAAACTTTTCGCCACAAAACTTTTTAGGTAGGTACTGCTCTCATCCACTGCACCTTTTCATATAGTTGTAAATAAACGTATACAACAATCGATTTGGAGATTTGTCGGGAGACGTACTTGTAAGAAGTTTTTCTGCATTTAATCCCCCCTTCCATTCGACACCCTTAGTTCTTGTTATTTTGCGATTCATCGATGCATTGTAGATGTAGAACTTAAAAATGGTTGCAAAGATGACGAATCGAGGAAAAAAGACGAAAGAAGATACGTACTTATAAAAAAAGAACATTTCTTTCATTGGCGAGATCGAACAATGAAAAAATAAGAAATTACATCGGGTGAGCCGATTTTTTATTTGAAAAGTTGGTAGAGAAAACGCGCCCTTTGTAGACAGCCTGAGTGCTACTCTCGAAAATCATTCTGACATGGCATGGAGGGAGGCCATTCATATTTTTGTTTTTTGTTTTTTATCAAAAAGTGTAATAGTTTATTCGTATTTGAAAAATTGTTACAATCATTTGAAATCTTACTATGGAAAAAAGGTGTATGGGCCGTTTTACAAATTCTTCAGCAGAATACTGGTTTTTATACTTAACCATATTGCATGGAGATGGTAGTGGTACACCAACTCCCATGGTAAGGCTGGCCCCTCATTTTAAATTCAACTTATTGAGTCTTTAGTGAGTTGGTCCAAAAAAGAAAAAACCTCCGCAGGAAAAAACTTACATTGCAATTAAGCATAAACAACTTCTTAAACTTCAGATTTATAGATATACTTGCGGCTTTTTTCATAATCATCCCTTTTAAAATGTTTCAACTTTCATGGCCATGTCTCAGCAAATTGTTGGGTCAGGGAGTTGATTTTCAGACTGTTGGATTTTGTTATGTTGTTTATTACACCTATGGTGTAACAGAATTTATAAAAACATCAATTTCGACCTCTTTCACCTAAGGTATTTTTACTCAAATCTTGTCATAAATAAGTAATGGTTCTTTTCAAATATTTTCCTGCATTGTTCCTGTTTTTGGTTTATGTGAAGAGGAATTTAAGGAGAGTCAACGATTTTTTTCGGGTGGTCCGTGACTTTCCACTGGACCCTCCAGTTACGCTGCTAGCTAAAAATTATTCCCACCTCATCACAACACCCTGTATTATGGTAAATTTATACCAGATACGAGTAATATTGGTTGGACACCTTACTTATTTGTTTTTTTTTTTTTTATTGTGACAAACTTGGGAGTAACGATGTTCGATTGATAAAAAAAAAACGAATGTAAATACGACAGCTAGGTTTAAAGCAACTGGATGTTGGGATTTGAGGGGGCGTTAAAGGCTGTTAAAATGGGTAACAAGTATACAGGGGCTGAACGGTCAGTGTACACGAACTGATGTTTACTGAAGTAGTAGTGTAAAAACAGTATTTCGACCATTTTTACGTTATCAGCGTTTTCTCGTTTACTTGAAAAATCCAGCCGAGCATTAATTCGACGTTGCATGTTGCAATTACCGTCTATCCTTTTTTTTCTCTTTTTTTTTTTTTTTTTTTTTTTGAAGCGTTAATTTTAGAAATTCGTTTTAACGATGTAACCGACGAATACGTATACGCGAGAGCACGTTGGAGGATGGGCTTTTTGTTCATTTCTTTCTTCCCTCGGTCAGATTAAATTTGAGATTTGATTGAATTTTCTGGCTGCATGGTCCGATAATCATTCTGAAGGCTGAAAGTGCCTTTTTAAATGAAAATAGTTCGTCTGTCACCCAATTTTGACGTTTCTCATTTTCTGTGGGTTCAGTTAGTTGGAAAGCGAGGTCAAAACATTCTAAGAAACGTATTTCTTTCTTTTAGAATTAAATCAAAGAGAATGAGACTGTAAGTATCGATCATCTGTGTAATAAAGAAACCAGAAAGTAAAATCGGAAGCGCAGACATTTATTGATGCTGAATATGTATCTTTCTCCTTCTAAAATCACCTGATCTGAGCCTCGAAAAGGATCAGCTCTGCTTGAACTATTTTTTATTTTTTCTTCGAAAAAGCGTGAGCTGGGGACAAAATATTTCCACGACTTTACCCTTTTTAAATGTGTTCGCTTCTCGTGTATCCTCTGGTAATACACTTCACCGTGAACCACTTAGTAGTTCGAGGCGAAGGTAATTTTCTTCGGGATCCGTTAAAATTATCGTTTTACGAGCGAAGACGACCGATTTAGAAAATTATATTTTCCCGAATTGTTTGTTGTTAGTGCAGAGTTTTGTTTGCCCATGAGCGAGACAATGGTGGTTATACAATCCTAATAACTATCCTATAATAAAAATGCTGAAACTTCGCCTTATTACGTACTTTTCTTTTCGCCACCTTTTTTTTTTTTTTTATATTCTGTAGCCCTTTTTCCCTCAAAGGTCGTAAGAACCCTGTTACTCGCGAGCGAATTTTTATTTTTTCGATTACCTCCACCCTGTTCTTTTTGAAAATTCGTATCGTCGAAGATGGTGACGACGAAAGTCTAATTCGAGTTGGTATTTTGATAAGAAAGTATGCTGTAGCTCACGATTAAATGTTACAATGCTCCGGTGTACAGTTTCATCCAAAAAATATTAACTCGATAAGAGGTGCACTCGTGTAATCTCGCTCGTGTGATTACTGTTAAATCCTTTTTATATTCTCTCTGGTTAATCGTGGATTCTGGGCAGAGCTTATATAGCGTTTTCAGGAGTTATTATGGTGACCACGTAAGGGTCACTGTTATCTATAGTACCTACTTAGTTTATATTAGAAAGGTATTACGATCTTTATTTATTGGCTTATTGTGCTGAAAGAAAGTCCTTACTTATACAATTACATAGTTTAATATACAGGGTGATTCAAATTTCGACGCACCATATGGAAATAGCATTTGGTGCGTCGAAATGTGATTCGCCCTTTGAAATACACATTCGATTCGTATTTCAGGGTTCCTGGTCAATTTCCCAAATGGACAATCCCCCGAACAGACTTTTTCCCGAATAATTTTATACCAAATCCTTTTTCCCGAATACCTTTGCCCAGAATGGACAAAATCCCGAATTTGGGAACCCACTTTTGAAATGGTTGTCAAAAACCTGCTATTAATTTTGGTCTGACTTTCACAAATGGGCACAAGACCATCATAGTTAGGTATTCGTTTCATGATATCAAAATTCCAAAAACACCCAACTCGCAATTTGGTGTTTCTGTCTTTATTTATTTATGTTTTTTTTTTTTTTTTGTTTCTCCTTTCATCCGCATTTATATTTCTTTGGGAAACGAAAACAGACGAACAGCCGAAGCAATATAGGGCTGAAATTTGCATCAGTCGTGTAGGTACGAGTAGTACCTTCATATCCATGCTAAGTTATTATTTGTGGTGATGTGTGAGAAAAAGAGGGCCACATCATCAGCTATCATTGGTACATTCGGGAAAAAAGATTTAGGAAACAGGTATTTGGGAAAAATTCCATTCGGGAAATCTGATTCGGGATTTTGACCCAGAATCGGTGCCAGTTCAAAACCGCAGTAGCGTTACCAGTTTGGTTAGATGGGCGTACAGGGGAGGCTTTGTTGGCCACGCCCACCCAACCCCCCCAAAAAAAAAATTTTCCCCTAGTTACACTCCTATTTTTGGCTGGTGCATAGAAAAATAAATCGAGTGTGTATTTCAAATAACGATTCAAATTTTGACGCACCAAATGCTATTTCTCTATGGTGCGTCGAAATTTGAATCACCTTGTATACTTAAACCAGCTATAAGATATTTGTTTTTGATGTATTAAAATCTTCGTTTTCACTATGCGAGTGAATTTTGAAATTTCAAAAATCGATTGTTAAATCGACGGGGAAAATCGAAAATTAACCAAAACGTGAATTGCATACAATGAGCTAACTCTGGATGCGTACGCCGTATTTTTAATGCTCTATAATTTATATTTTAGTTGTTCTTAACTGAAATCATATGTACATACTTTTTAACACATTTGGTAAAGATGTCTGAGTGATTAACTGAAACTTAGTTTTCTATTGAAATCGCTTGGTGAAAAGTTCTTTTAGGAATTAGATAGGCTGCTTTTTTCCTCATATATTATTGCTTATTCTACTCTTCGTGCATTTTTTATATTTTATGAAAAAATCCTGAAATTCACTATTTCTAATTTCAATACCAAGTAATCAGGGTAGCACTGAAATTGACGTGTTGAATGCGGTACACCCACATACTTACAGTTTGAAAGCTAATAACAATTCAAAAGCTCTGTTTTGAACAAAATTCCAAAAAAAAAAAGTGGCCAAAAGTTTTTTTACAAAGTAATAGAAATCATTGTAATTCATCTCTTTTCGCCTTGACGATAAAATACCCACTAAAAGAAACTTTTCCTCTTTATATATTTCCCTATTTTTCTTTTTTTTTTTCCCCTCTCGCATCTATGGAAAGATGAAAAGAGGGCTCGAACAACGAGATCATTGTCTATTATTATAGTTTGATGGGGAAGAGGGGAAGGAGTTTGAGAAAATAGATCAATACGCTCCGGAATGATAATGGATAACGTACCCGTATATCGTTTTATTGCGTACGTGTGTTTTGTTATTCGATAAGAAAAAGTATGGGCACAGAGAGTGTGCATCGTGAAAAATATAGATAGACGACGAATCTGAGATGGAAGGAGGGAAGAGAAGAGAGTGCGGTATAATAAAATGCCTTTTGGCCGGTAAAAGCCAAAAGTTGCTCTTTGATAACCGTGCGATAACCTATATTATGCAGCATTCGTGAAAATATGGGAAAGGAACGTATGTTAGTAGTATATATTCTGTACTCTATACTAAAAAGTTACATATGCGTATGTACTATTTATACTATAATACAACGTGTGTAAGAAAAAAAAAAGAAGAAAGAAGACGATGAATGAGCATTCGTAAAGGGCACAAAAGCCTGGAGGTTACATAATAAAAATTTTTTGCTCGCTCGTTTAACCGCATATAAACGTACGAGTATAAAGGTTTTTTTTTTCCAAGATGCTTTTTTTCCTTTTTGCTCGAGATTTTGGCGTAAATATAGCTTTCGCATATGTGCAACACATTTTCTTTCGCTGCCTCCTTTTGTAGATAACCTTTTCGAGTATTTTTTTTCTTTCTCGCGAATCGGCTAGCATCTGAAAAATTGAATAATGCCAGCTAACGGATGACATAATAGCATTAATCTTATAATCATTATTGCTATAACCCCAATATTTATGTTTAGTGACGACGATTTAAAATTCATCGGGAAGTGTGAGACAATTTTGATTTATTTGTTCGTTTTTTTCTTTCGTCTATGATAATTTTGAGGAAACTATCTCAACGTACAATTGAATAAACAAATAATAATAATTGAAATATTTTATTTCAAATATTTTTTATCATTTGAAAAATATTTTTTTTAATTACGCGCGTATAGTTTCTATAATTTTTCTTGTCTGTGGCTTTTCTTTCAATTTTTTTTTTTCGAAAGTTACCGGCATATTTATATTGTCAAAATGCCGCGTCTTTTAAAAAGGAGATAATTCCAATACTTGCGTAAAGGTGGAAAAAATATAATTATTATGATATTTTAATTTATTTTAGACACATTCGTTTGTAAAATTCGTCCATGAGAATATCATTTTTTTTTTTTTTTGAAAGACTGTTTATCTGAATGAACGAATTTTTCATTGAATTCTTGGAAGTTTTATGTGGCAAGTACTTGATTATGGCGATGCATAGGTTAACTGCGGTCCATTCAGTAGTTTCTAGTTTTCTAGATACAAGTGTGCGTTATTAGGTCGGAGGGTCAGAATTTTCAATTTGTAGTTTTTTCGTGATTATGCTGCAGCATACCCTGCGCTGAAAAAATGAATAGTTTTTACTATTTTTTATGAGGAAAATTGTATGATTTTGAGATTCTAGTAAAAATTACCGCAAAATTAATGATGAATATCGTAGAATTTTCACTAGTTTAGTAGTGATTTTTACTTACTATAATCTTTATAATACTAATAGGATGCTTGTGACTCATTTATATACCTCTAGAGTGCACCTCAAAGATATTGTAAAAGCTTATGGCAATATTAACTTTATTATTGTTTTTTGTTATTTAAAAAAAATTGTATTGTTAGAAATTTTACTTCAAACCTTCATAATAACTCGACCAATTTGATAGCTATAGAGACTTCAGGTCGGTTTCATTTGATTTCTTGCTTACCCCCATGGTTCTAACCTTATACTTACCCAATGAGCCCATGGCCACTTCGGTTTTTGAAAAACGGATCAAAAAGTTTAACTTCGATGAAGGTTTAGAATTCCTTGAATTTCTAATGTTTTGGTTTGAATTTTTGCAGTTTTTTTTCTATATACATATTTTTTTCGCATTTTGTATTTTACGCTACACTGCTACGGGTTTTTCTTGGACGAACTATATGAACCGCAAAACGTCTCATCACTGAGAGAATGTCCGGAATAGGGAACGATTATTCCTCCCGCAATTTCTTTTTTCTTGATAAATGAAACTGTTGTAAATTGCTACGAGTAGTTCTAAATAATTTTCGTATTTCCCGCTTTTGCCCGCCCCGAACCTTAATGCGACTATATCCACGTTTTTGTATTAACCATCACTTCTCTCTAGATTCTGGTATAGCCTTTTACAACGTTCGCATTTTTTCGCCTTCGAACGTAATTTAAGAAAACAATAAATGCCACTGGAAAAAGTATTCTAGTCCGTTTCCGGAAACGAGTTCGCCCCTCTGCCACCGCTTCGTCCCTCCTTAATTTGGCGAGAAAATCGGACGAATATTCCGCATTCGCAAGTTTTTCCAGCGGAGCTTCGTTTTGCACCCTCGCTCCTATATTCTCCTTCATGATTCTTGTCTGCCTATCTGTCTGCTAGTCTCCGCTTTCTCTCTTTGCTGCCAACTTTTCTGCCTATTTGGGCCGTGGGTGTAGTTAGTTTAGCAGGCTGCCGGATGGATACACACACACACACACCCTCTCAAGCACCCGCTGGAAAGCCAAACGTGAAATGGCGAGCAAAAGGAAGGCGAATTGTGAAGTTAAACTTGACGTAATCAAGCGTATTCTCTTAACGAATGTAATTAACGGCGTGAGGTTATAAAAAGAGATTATATAATACATATATACATATATATATAGAAGCAGCGCGTTTCTAGTCGAGAAAAGAAATGCAGTCTTGAACGACGTTGCCGCCGCGCCCCATCGAATCCAACGGTGGCAGCCAAAACGACGAAGGGGGTCGCAGGGGGTGACTTTTCCAGCGACGCGACGGAAGGGTAGCCGCGGTTCTTCGCTCTTTTATAACGAGATTTTAGTACGAAAAACGTACTCGTGGGTGCTATAATATCCCCTCAGTCCTCGCTCCCCACGCCTGCCCCCAACACACCCTCCCAAGAAACCGAACGTATCGGTCCGGCGTAAAACGTTCAACGCCTAATTCATCGTTTACATATTATGGAGAAAATCCGTAGACACGATGAGATGCTTTTGGTTTTCCCCGAGGCCTTATATGACTGCCGCCACGACGCCGCGATGTCATTTTCGGATGTACGCGGGAAATTCGAAATACAAAAACTTTTGCCATAGTGAGGGAGAAGGGAGGGGGGTTGATGATGGTGAAGCGAGCAGAACAATATTATTATACAGCGAAAAACCCATAATATATAGTGAGAATGTGAGTGAGAAGACGAAAGAGCGATGCGGCGAGATATAGAGTATGATGAAGAAGAGTTGGTTGGGGGAGGGGTGTTTGAAAGTATAATGAGATCGACGAAGTAAAATGGCAAATGATCGTTGCGAATGTATACGCACATCGTATGATCGTCCATATAATTGGCACCGAGGGGTACGAATTCGACGTAGAGAAAGAGATAGACAGTAGGCTGGGTGACCGAGTGTGAGGCGGCACAATGTAATAAAACCGTTTTCCCCAAAGGACCCTAAAATGTGCCCGCGTCAACTTATACGTATATACGATAACCAATTTTCTGTCCGATACGATTCAGCAGTTCTGCAGCTCGACTCTTCGGCGAAAAGGTGAAATTAAATTCGCTAATTTTCTTTCGCGCTCTCTTTTCTCCGTTTTCATTTCATCTCGTCGATTCGAAACGTGCAGACGTTTTTGAATTTTGAACAAGTTTGGGTACTCCGAGGGGCACGCGAGGGTTAAGGGTATGAACGCGATTGTGAAAAGTTTTGTTTGTTTTGTTTTATGAAATAATTTTTTTTTGCAATTATTTTTTAGTAATTTCGTGTACAAATCTTGAACTATTCCAATTTTCTCGGCGCAAGACCAAGGCCGGCATCTTTCCCTTTTCCCCGTGTGGTTTAGAACCTCTTTTAAAAATGTGTTGATAATTGTTTTTTGACCCCGAATATTCAGAATGGTGAAGGGATATGAAAATTGAAATCTCGTAAATGGCAAATTTTTTCATTTTTTTTCTCTAACTACTGAAAATAAAAATAAATTCTTCTTTTAATAATTGTAAAAATTACGATCTTGATTTCCTAAATGTTCACATGCCAATTGATTGCATGTTACTGACACATAAGTTTCATTTTGTGTCATTTTTTTTTCTTATTCAAAATTGATGAGAATAATTAACTCTTCAATCACTTCTCACCAAAACTGATAACATTACTATATAATCATCATCACTTTAACCCATTCACTAAATTTCATTTGAATCAAACCAATATCCCCCCCCTCCCCTCAAGATTTATAAAGGTTAGTCAGTTTTCTAATCTTCATGAAAATTCTAATTATATATAACATAGGTATTATTCAAAATTGACCATATTGATAATATTGTTCCTCTCTTCAAAAAGATAATTTTCCGGCCATTTTATTAATCTATTTTTCGTACCCAGCTTTTTCAATCCTCAATCCTTTTACTTGTTGTAAACTTTCATTGTTGCCTTTATGAAATAAGGGAGATGATGGTAAAAAAATTAATAATAACGTTGTTCTCTTGTCTACGTAGGTAATTTATGAAACGATGATAAAGATAGAAAATGGAAAAAAAGTAGGAAACAAAAAAAAAAAGGCAGAATAAAAAAAAAAGCTCGAGAAAAAAATTAAGAGCATCGAGTGGTATTAGTAAAGATTATTTTATGAAGTGTCATGCTGGTTAGAACAGGGACGTAAAAGAATGAGATTAAAGGAAGGTGACCTCTTTTTTTTCTTCTTTTTCGGTGGATGGTATATCTCTGTTTAGTGTATAACTTTTTTTTGCACATTTTTTTTTTCTTTTTGATGGATGATGAGAAGTGTTCAGATTGCTTTAACAGCATCAATCACCCAATGCGACGCTTTTCCGAGGGGTGTCATCTTGCATTCATTTACTTTCAACTTTTTTTTTTTTTCTCTTATACCACTCTCCTATGTAGGGCCTTTTCTTATGACGTCGTCGAAAAGGGAAAAAAATAAATACCTTTTTTCTCTCCATTTTTACGTTTCGCTCTTCATTTTTTTTTTTAAACTTTACATAATGGACTCGAGCTTTTTACCCGTCCTCTGTATTACAGGTTTTATGTGACTAGATTTTTCGAGTGTGGTTTTCTTCGTGTTACCTATCACCCTTTCGCGTGCTTTTACCTACGTATAGTCTTTGTTTACTCGAATAAAGGTACGGTGACCTTACAATGTAGTTTTCCTTATTATGTTTTTTCGTATATTTTTCGCTATAGTTTCCCCAGTTTTTTCCTTTTCATTTTTTTTTTTCTTCTGTGTCTATATATGTAGTAATTGTTCCAGATTTTAGGATTATATCAAATTTGTTCAACTTTGTTATCTTAGTTTTTCCCATTTTTTCTCGTGAGTATATAATGGTCTTCTTTTTTTTTTTTTTTTTTTGGTTGGTTTATCAGTCGTTTGTGGGAGAACTTCTGATCTTCTAACGGATTTTATTTCAATCGATCTTTTCGTTGTTTCTTCTTCGATTTTTTTTTTTATGAACGAAAGATTGGGTGTTAATCGTGATGTCTGGCTTCATTTTAGTTTTGCTCAAATCATGTTTTTCATAATAACTTCTTATATTGGAGTTTTTTTCTTGTGTTTGGTTTCATCTACTTCTGTTCCTTATAGTCGAAGCAAATGATATGAAAAATATCACCAGAGCGAGTAATATGATGAAGGTGGCATCAGCTCGACGCTGTTGTGAAAAACTATACAAATTATCCTTGAACAATTTTTGTGCCCCTGGAAATTAAATAACTTTGAAAAAAGAACGAATTTAACGAGCAGAATTAAGAATTTAATTAATAGCTTGACGCAGAATAGCTCCAGCTTTCAGTGACTGCGAAACGGGTGCTTGCTGTATAAAAGGCGAGAAAATTATTTTTAGTCATTTTCTTTTGAAATTAGAATCGTATTTTTCGCAGCAAAACCGCAATTCATTTCGCAAGGGAGAAAAGAAGATGAGAAAGAAAGTTGAAATGGCGCAAAAGAAAAGTTTCATCCGTATTTCCAGTATAGAATTCGCATATATACTCTGATAAAAATTTCAATGGTAATTTTCAGAATTTTGATAGAAAAATCAAAACAGTTTGAGATTTATAGCAGAAATTACAACAGAAATTAGTAATATCTATGTGTTATCTAAGATAGTAAAAAATACTGAAAATATTAAATTATTTAAAATAAATAGTCATCTTCACTGCTGTGATGAGAGAATAAGTTACATATTCTGTTAATAATTAATATTAGGTATTCATTTCTCTCAGTGTAGGTATGCATTTCTCATTCATCATAAATTTTTTAATAACTGCATTAGTTTTTAAGAAAAGTACAAATTCCCTTTGGTTCATTTTCTATGAATGACATACATAATATAGAGGTGGTATAGTAGCAAAGTAGACCTAAAAATCAATTATATTTCATCCGCGCGTAAGCACCATTTATCATCTGCATTTTGGGAGAACATTGACCCATGCGATTATTTACGCATTTTTCTTCCATGAAAACAAGTAGGAAGGTATTTTCGTTGTTTGTCAAACTTATGAAAAAAAATAAAATTTTGGAAAAAAGTTACTTTTTTTCCAAATACATATCAGTTATACAAATATTTTTTTCCAAACGCTGGCACCTACTCGAATTTCGTCTAAACTTCTGATGCGTTAAGGATGAAGAAAAATAAGAAAAATTTCGATAAATGTTTGCCACGAAAAAAAAAAGTTGAAAGCGAGATTTTTCAAAATGGCCAAGGCAGGTTGCAGTAAAAAAAATCTCTTAGTAAAAGTAAATGAAAAAAAAAAAATGATTATAATAATGAAACGTATAACTGTACCTATAGGTACGTTAAAAAAATGAATTTGAACAAAACAAAAGAGTCAAAAGGATATAACTTGAGCAGTAACTTTTCGAGTTTTTCGTTGCCCTCGATTTTTCTTATAGCTATATAAAAAGACGAGGCTAATGACATTTTCTTGTTTTTTCTGCAGAGGTTTTCGTGTGCTGAAGTGTGATTGTGTGTGTGTGTGTGTGTGTGTGTGTGTGTGTGTGTGTGTGTGTGTGTGTGTGCACGTGTGCGTCTGCGTGCGTGTGTGCGTGTGTCTGTGTGTGTGTGTGTGTTTCAAACATTTGATTTCTCATGATATAATATGTAGTTGTTTTGCAAGTTGAATAATATTCTATTTGATGTTACCTCGAGATTTTTTTTTATTTTTACTATCGTCGTCGTGATACTCTTTCTTTTTCATGATTTCGGGTTTATATATTTCTTTGTCTCATGTTTTTCTTGAACTTCCTCCCCATTCATATTTCATCAAAACTTATACAAAACAACGAAAAGAAGAAAAAAACTCGTCTTACGGATGAAAATTTACCGAACGGATGGTGAAAATTCGTCATTAAGAAAATTATATTCGTGACCTCGTGTGCAAACCCTCTTCCCTCCATCGTCATATTGTTTCCTCGTCCGTGTCAAACGCTCAGTAACTTCAAGTTGATCTGGCTTTCGTCTCGCCAAAAGATGAAAACGTGAAAAAAATGCTGAGAAAAAGGTTTAAAAATAACCAAGTAACTGATTTCCTCGGGCGACGAGTAAAGAAAATTTTATTCGACGGATATTAAAATTTAAAGTGGATGCGAGTGAATTGTATTATCGTTTTTCCATTGCATTTTGTCGCAGCAGCAGCAGCAGCAGCAACAACGTTCACTTCTATGCTGTGTGTTTGACGAAAGTTGCAAGTTTCTTCTTTTCCTTTTCCTTTTTTTTTCTTTTCTAAGTCACGGAAAATCGTTTTTCCAGAGGGCGTACTTGAACTTTGGAAAACGTCTCGCGTCTAAGAAAATAAACAAATTTTCTAATTTTGAATCGTAGGGTCGTTAAAAAATACAACAAATGAAATTCAATCCCAGGAATGGAAAAAAAAATGGAACGTTTTTCATCCGACGATTCTCTCTGCAGTAAATTAAAAAAAAAAAAAAAAAAGCCAAGAACAAAATTGAAAGGAAAAGAATTGAATGGAAAAGAAGGACTACACCGCACTTTACAAGAATTAATATTCGTCGCACGAGCGATTTTTTTCACCCCCTCAACTAACCCTTCTTATTTGAGTTTGTGTAATTGAGATTGCAAATGAATGAATGAAAAAAAAAAAAATTTAAAATGAAAGAAATATTATTAATTTTCTGCTGTAGCTTCTTTAGGAGGAGAGTGTAATTCTGCGAAAAAATTTCAGTTGAGAATTGACTTTTTAATTTGATCTTCACTCTTCAGTGCTTAATGAGTGATATATTTTTACTTGCCATTTTCTGTGTTAGTAAAATTCATTCCTAAGTGATGAAGCGAACCATTGTCTGGAAATGAAAATATGGCACTCCGAATTTTATTGTGTTCCTCGTCTGCATCATTATTCATAATTATTTTCTGTATCGTCAAATTTCATCGAGTCGTCCTACATTTTAATATGCAGCACATCAACTATGGAGGATAATTCAGTTTTATATGAAAAATCAAGTCAAAAATTCATATTAACTCAGTCAATTTTTAACCGGTTGAGAAAATCGTTTTTATTAAATGCTCACCCAAGCCTTCCTCTATCAAAAGCAATCATAACCTAGAAAATAAAATTTCCAGCTTGAGGTACTCACCATTCCATAGATTACAAAACGTAGTTTTGAGATATTCGTGTCATTGAATTTTTCAAAATAACATATACTAATTTCCCTTATAATGGATTCTTGAGGACTATTTTAGTATTTATAATTTTAGCTGTTGGAGGCGCACAGAATAAACACAAAATGAAGAGCAAAGACGATTTGATATACGTATAGAATTAATAATTATTAAATTGTGAATGATTTTTTTTGGCCCTATATTCGGAAGCTTAGCTGATAACTAACCTCAGCAGCTTGCAGCAATTAATTCTACACGGTATGACCCTATTATACATTCGCAGATTGGTGTTTTTAATCAACAAGTTCGAAATTCGTCGTCGTGTCGTGTCTTCCCTCGTAACCGCGTTCATCACCAAAAACAAGGACACCGCTATTCTCAGAAAACTGTTCAAGCTTTGTGATGATAAGAAACACTATACTTTTTTCTTCGCTTCATCGTGCAGCCCTGCGTATACAATTTGACTAAAAACTTTCTCAAGTATACGACCCTGGTGGTTTTCGTATTCTTAAACAACAAGCTCAGCCTTCCCCGCTCTCGTTCTCATTTGCAAAAAAAAAAAAAGTAAATCCATAACCCTGAGCGTGTCTTCACTCAAAGTCTCGTGGCCATGCAGGCCGTACAGCAGCACCAGCCAAGCCTACTCGATTTGATTTGAAGTTGGAGGAAACAGTCGCTGGAGGGTTGGAGTGGGGAAGAAGCAAAGTGGAAACCGAGAGGAAAATCTAATTCCGACTGGAGATTTAACGGTCGACGTAATGCGTTTAAAGCGCCGTTAGATGCGAACTAAAGAGCCGTTTTCCATTCAATTTAATCCATCGACTGCGAGCGTCAAGGAAGCGCAGAAGAGAAAAGTAGTGGAGCAGGCGATGGTTTGGCCGCGAGGAGGAAGGCGAAGTCGAAGAAGAAGCGGATTGTCTGGCTCACTGCCGTTTTAAACGATACGCAAAATGTCGCCTCATAATAAGGTCGAATTGGGCTCATTTTATGCAATCTCTATAATACGAACATGACATCCACTTGTATAGTATAACCTATTTTGCGCACAGGATAATCGGTATCCTTGGGCAATAAACGTTCATTACCTCGAGCACGGTCGCGCGCCATTTTCGTTTCCACGTATATTATGCATTAATAAATAAAAAAAAAGTAGGTAGGTACATACAAGGTGTTCTGTGTTCCGGACGCAAAAAATAGACGTTCGCAAGAACTCTTTTTTTCTCACTCAATTTTTCACAAATTGATCTGAAATTTTCACGATTCCCGGACACATTCCCTGTTTCCCTAAAGACATTTTCCCTAACGGATAAAATCCCTAATTCTATTATCCTTAATCCATTTTCCCTTGTGCCAAAAGTCCTAAAATATTTCCCTAATGGAAAAAATTGCTAATGCTTTTATCCCTAATTGACCCTAAAATAAGTTTATTGCCATGGAATGCAGTAATGACAGTGTACATGTATACGGAGTTGTACCCTGCCTTTCAATATCACAACTGACAATGGCTGCCCGAGTAGTCGATAACAAGCTGCATGTTGGTGGTACCTGCGGTCTTGAACTGTGAAAGGCAAATATTGGGGAGCCGACTGATTTTTCACCAACCGACGTTTCACCGAAAAATTTCACCGACCGGACATTTCACCGAGGGGGTAATTCATTGATAGCGAGTTTCACCGAGTGGTCTTTTCACCGAAGTACCCAAAAAAGTTGAATGTCCACTCACAACTTTCCTCAGACTCAATCAATTTGAGTGGTCAAAGGCTCAAATGAAAGGTCTTGATCCACTGAGTGTTCTTAGAGCAAAACAAATTCCTTACCTCAATTAGAACCTGAGATATTGATGTTTGAGTGGTGGAAAAGCTTGGAAAAAGCATGAATTTTGAGTATAACTTGAGTAAGGTCAGAGTTGAGTGAATTCCAATGCATGATGACATATTTACACATAAATATCTTTCAAACACACAATCACGATCACCGAGTTGCCTTTCATACACCAGGCAATTGATAACTGATGTGAGATACAAACAGATTCAATGAAAAAACCTGTCGGTGAAATAATCTGCGGTGAAATAGCCGGTCGGTGAAATGTCCGCGGTGGAGTGTCCGTCGATGAAAAGACAGTCGACGAAACGTCCTAGACCCAAATATTGAGTTGCTTTGTGAAAGTTCCATCTGGTTCCTTGATGGGACATTCAAAGCTGCACTCACAAAGTCTCATAAGACCAATAACTGTAGTGAGGGTTGGCACAACCGTTTTTGCCTTGTGGAGGGGAAACATTATCCCAATTTGTACAGTGCCCTTGTCAAATTTCAAAAGGAGCAGGCTTATGTCGAAGCCTGTCTAGCGGAACTTGCAATGGGGAAAAAAGTGAGATCATCCCCATGGACAAAATGGCTGGAATTACAAGAATGTATTCACACTATAGCCTCCCTGTATCAAACCTACAACATTTCACTGGAATATCTTTAAAATTTATTGTATAATATAAATTTATAAATGCCCTTCTTTCCTTTTTCTTCTATTCGTGCTTTTTAGGCACTTTATTTATTGCATTAGGATTTTTTATTTTAGGGAAACTGGATTATGGAAAGTGTCCGGGAACCAATTTTCACAATGTGTTGTTCAGTGATGTCTCCTTTTGGGCCTGTTTGTGGAATTCTTAAATTTTGTTTCAAATTAATTTTATGGAGCTGTAAGAATTGCCAATTTTTGGCAAAACGTATCTCACAAACGAAATGAAAGATCAAAATTTCACAAAAAGGCCGGAATAAAGACATTTTTCGACAACAAATAGTGAAAATTTCAGATCAATTGATGCAAAATTGAGTAAGAAAAAAGAGTTCTTGCGAACCTATTTTTCACCAAAAAAAAAACCTCATTTTGAATTTGTTCTGTTTGTATGTTTTTTAATTACGAGTAATTAATAATTTATTCGATTTTTAAGACAATTGACCAAACAGATAAGCAATAAAATAGGAGGTAGCGTTAGTATCGACGCTATTGTGTTGATAGACAATGATGTGGACAGCCAATGTTCGAGGGACAAAGGGAAGATTATTTTTCAAGGACTTTCTACCAAATACAGACTGAATACTAATTTTTTAAGTTTCTTTTTACGCTTTTCTTCGACGAGAATGTTGAGTTTGAGAATTGGGAAACTACACCCTTAATAGAAATTTCAAAAAATAAAAATAATTACCTATGTACTTTATCCTGTATAATTTTAAAGACTCCAGCTCATTCAAATAGAAGGTATGGACTTCGAACTTTCCTTTTCATTCGTTATTGATTATACTGAAATTTCATGCAGACTTTTCTTGTGGAACACCCTGTATAACTGTGGCAAAGATATAATGGAATAGTGAGGAGGACTTGGGTGGCAGGGTGGTGGCGGAAACGACAAAAGAGGATCAACCGTTTTCGAGTTGGTATTTTCGTTCAAATGTGCTGAATACGATCATCTATAGCTATTCTTATATTCCTTCTCGTCCTCCGTCTTCTACTGCCATTTTTTCCTCCGTTTTGTTTGCCTTTTATAACAGCAGAATTTCGCTCTTATTGGGTAATTTGCGTGTGTGTGAGACTTTGTGTGAGGCAGTGCTTTTTCCATTGACGATGGCTTTTCATATAAACGATTATATTACAGCTTTATAACCCTCCAGGTCCATGTTGATAAGAATTTACTCGACTCTCTTTTGCCGATACGTGTATGGTATCTACGAGAATAGCCGTTTTATGGAGAAATGCTACGTATATCTCAGAAAAATTAGATGCTGCTTTTATTGCAGTTCTTTTTAGTTTTTTTTTTTTCTCCTGTTTGTTAATAACCGAGGTTACTTATAGAAATTCAGCCTGGGATAGGTCCCGTCGAGTTTCGAAAAAATCAGTTAGTTGCAGTTAGTCGCATCTACTGTAACCGACGAGAATCTACCTATTTTTGAGAAAAAAAAAACTGGAATTTCAAATTCTTAATCGACCAGAAAAGTGCACGAGTTTGATTACACAAAAAGGTCTTAGACTGTGTACCGCGCCTTGATCCTTGTATTTAGAAAGTACATATTTGAAAATTTGAAAAATTAGGACCCCCTTCAAAATTGATCCATGTACATGCATCCTCCCTCTTACGTGTCTATCTATTGTTTTCATCAAAAATGTTCGTCGTTTTTAAAAGTAATTTTCATGTATTGCAAAGTATTGCGCCGAGTTTCTAATGCATTGCAAAAATTGTTAGTGTATTGCAGCTGCAATAACTGCAATACTGAAGCTACCGCCAATAATTTTGAATATTATTTCAATGTCAAATTAAAGTCTATAAACCTTTGGGGAATTCCGGGCGACCTAAATAAGGGCACTAAATGTAGCGACTTTTCGAACCAAACATAGCTAGGATTTTCCTCAGTTGCATTACATCTTTTCTCAGACTACCGAATTATTCGACGCGTACGAATCCGGTTAGCTATACTTACCTATTTATACACAGAATTGAAGTAAAGCGCTGTGCACATTTTGCCTTCGCTTTTGATGATAATATTTATACGTGTTGGCAGATTTACGAACTTTTCGCTTCTCGATAAAAACGTTTCAGCGTAATCGAAAAAGAACGGAAAAACTTAGTCGAAAGGTATTTCGTATTTTACAGCTCGGCGGTGAATGGCTTTAAAAGGAAGTTTTTTTTTTCTTAGTGCCCCTTCTCATTTCTCTGTCTGTACCTCATTTCTTAATCTTAGTTAGGTTAAGTTTTGTTCGTCGTTTGAGCTGCCTTTTTTCTTTCTTGGCTTTTTTATGCGGCGTGGGAGAGGAGAGGAGTAAATTTTCCTGTACAGAAGAGACTTTTTTTCGCTGCCTTTGTACGTACATAGAACATACGTTGATATAAATTTGTTTTGTCGATTATACTCGAATAAATCATCATCTGGTAAAAGTCTCTCGTATATGCGCGTCGTCTAAAGTCTATATGCACTTTTAAGACGAAAATGGCACAGCTCCGAAGTGTAGCCTCCGACGAGTGCCATCCGAAGACGACTTTGTAGAAATCCGCTTAGTGCACAAATCGCAGTCTTAACTCGGTAGAACGAAGTCGTGTCGCCGTGGAAAAAACTTTTAAATCATTCATGATGGAATATACAAAAAATGGTTGATGCATATTTCGCGTCTGACAAATGCGAGGCAGAAATCGTAATTCGCCAGATAGTTGCAATGGAGTATGCACGATGCGGGATGCAGGGAAAGTAGAGGTCATATAGAAGTTAGAATATGTAGAAATCGGGAGTATTTGTCACGCTTGATTCATAATCCGTATGAGACTCGTATGGAAAAGAAGTCTAGTTTCGGTTGAAAAAATATTGTACATAAAATTGCTTCTAAATTTCATCCAATTGCTATGCAATATAAATATGCAAAAAATCTTGCTGTACAATTTTTTGCACAGAAACCTCAAGGACTATATATCTCCAGAGTCACGCATTAAAAGTCCGCTAAAATCCCGTTGCCGTAAATGTATCCCCATTTTTATTTATTTTTATTTTTTCTATTACTCGCAAACTGTGTACCTACTTATTCCGTTTTTTTTTTTTTTTTTTTTTTTTTTTTTTTTTTTTAATGTGCTAACATTTTTATTTCCGCTACACGGTTTTTTTTGCATCAGTAATGCATTTTGTCAAACTTTTAAGCAAATATTTGGCAAATATCTCACAAATATTTTTTTTTCTAATTCGCAGTTGTGTACAGCGCGCTGGGTAAACTAGAATTTCACCACTTGAAAGTCAGCAATGGTTCGAATCTTGGTAGAGGCAAAGTTTGATGGAAAACTTTTTTTGATTTTTTTAACTTTTGAAGTTGAAATGAAAACATTTTTTTAATTTATCGGTTTTTTGGGTCTTTGTATCAAATATTTTGGTATCTTGTCTCTTTTCATCGAATTTGTAGGTATTTTTGCTATTTTTCTAGGATTTATTGGTATTTTGGCTCTTTTTTGCAAAATTTTAGGTGTTGTACGGCTCTTTTGTTCAGTTTTTTAGGTATTTTAGGTTTTTTTTTTCCTCGGATATGAAGGTATTTTTGTCTTTTTCTCGAATATTTTGATGTTTTGGCACTTTTCCTCAAATTTTTTCGTTCTTTAGGCTCTTTTCCTCCGTTTTTTAGGTATTTTGGCTCTTTTTCTCAGATTTGATTGAGTTTTGGCTCAACTTTTGTCATGTAATTTACAATATGAAAATGTTATCATATTAAATTTAAGTCTTTAGCCTTCTGATACTGTTATTTTTTTAAGTCTGCTTACAAAAACAGATATATAGCCAATTATTTCACCTAACCGTGCACTTTTCAACGAACCCTTCTTTAGAAATTGGATTACCATTGCAAGACAGAAAGTTCTTCGATTGATGAATATACTCGTTATTGAACCGATGAGATGCAAAACAACTTGAGTCCCATTTTCCTTTTTTTACACTAGGAAATAAAAAAAAACCGTGTCACAATTTGCTGGTGAGATATTTTGCCTGGCTGCATGCAGTTAGACGACCATTCTGCCTCCCATGTTTGTCCCGCAAAAGTGATTTTCTTATATCACTCTCTCACTGTTGCCTTGAAATGATGAACTTATTTTGGACTTGAGTTGTGTTTTGCAGCACTTTGACCGTAATGCTTTCTGAAAGTCATAGAAAACAGTTGAGAAGGAAAACAGTCTTTTGTCTCTCCTAAAAAATCTTTCTTTTTTTTTCTCGACTTGATGCTTTTTGGAAAGTTAAGCCTTATAAGTACTTCACAAATAATTCTATAATATACTGATTTACTTTTTGAAAAATACAACCAAGCAGTAATCATCTTAGATTTGAAAATGGATGAGCTTTTCATTTTGCTTTTTATACGTGGGATGAATTGAATCTGTACGTACAGTTCTCAATACTTACTGTAGTTGTAAAGTAACTAAAAAAAAAAGCTTATTGTCATTTTGTGGGACTGAAGCAGCGGTGTTCGTGATTTTAATTACACACGTAGCACCGTCTAGTTTATGTAATTATCGTCTGACTATTTCGAAGCATTTTTATTACGTGTGGAGCTTGACAAATGCGAACAAACCTCAAACCAATGTACTGTCTGCGGGTTCCTCTCAGCTAACATACTTTTCCATCATTCGTTTGACATTGTTAGCGATTTTGTGTTAAATTGAGAAAAAACACGCGCGTTTGTTGGAGTTGGCATTTGTAATATAAAAAAAAAAAAAAAAAAGGAAAAAAAAGAACACCTCACTAACATGTTCGATTAATATTGTTCATTTTATGCCAAAAAGTCATATAAAATAATGTAAACCGAATTGCTTTATTTGCACTACTTTGTATGCAATTTCACACTTTTGCACTTTTACGTGCTGGAATTTTAGAAAAAATTTGCAGCAAGCGTGCTGAAATCGTGTCAGGTCATATGTATTTTCTGCTTGGAATCGACGTGTTTTTTTTTTTTTTTTTTTAAGGAAGGCTGGATGGGGACGAGGATGTTGGCTCGACTATTATTGAGGCGTAAAGTTGAAATGTCAGTAGAATCAGTTGTCATTTGCTGAAGGGTGTAGTCTACTGTCTACCTGTACTTTTTCTGAGTAGTGTACTCATACAAGTTAGCATTTCGTCATAAGCTGAACTTTGAACCGATTTGTGTGAAATTGGGATAGAGTTTGATTAGTCGTAATTTTTTGACAAATTCATCAAAATGGTCTTGGGAATATTTTTTTGGGCCATTGGGAGAGGAATAATAAAACAGAAATCTTGTACTTCTGGAATCTCGTAGAACGTGGCCCAATTGAAGAAGTTGAAAAAAAATTTTCAAATTGCTGGTCGCATTTCCCAACTTCTACAACATTCCCAAGTACTCATTCTATTAATAATAACTGCGAATATTTCCTTCCCTAGCTCCTCGGTCTCTGTGTTATTCGGATGCATGCATTTAACTCGTGATTTTCATCAAGTGCGAGCTTGCATCAACCAAAAGTTTGGCGTAGAAATTTTCAAACTCGATGGAAACTACTTCGATGAAATTATCTATCGGAAAACTGTAGCCAAACTTTTTGTGCAAACGCAACATGTTTGCTATTATATCCTCCATTTTAAATTCATAACTTTTTTTCAATCCAATAAACCTCTCACGTTGCAAGTTTATATTCCTCACACCTATAGCAAAATAAAATTGTAAACTAAAAACATGAAAAATAATTTTGATGATTTGATGGCTGAGTAAGGGGACGAAAAAAAATTTGAGCATTCAAAAAGTTTTCACCTTCAACTGAAACCCCGAACTTTACATGTTGATATATCCAATAATAATAATTATATGTACTTACTTAATTAAATTGAACCAAAATTAATAGAATAAAATACACGTGTAAATTACCTTGAAATATAGACTCGATATATGTATAGTAAACTCATGTTCAGTGAGACCTAAGGTTTACATCCAAAAACTTGTTTAAGTGGGACTGAGATAACAATATTTATAAGAACTTAATTTTATTCTCTGTTTCTAATGAATAAAGTGAAAATTTCAAAATTTTTCAACATTTCTATTTTTATAACTTCTTTTTCATTAAACTTATGAAACAAGAACACGTTAATTGTGATAAGGGTACTATCTGTAAGTAATTTAATTCAATTTATTTGACTTTTTCTATTGGTAAGGTAAGTTCAATTTTTGTAGCATCATAAAAAATTACTGTCTGTTTAGGATGCGGCAATCAAATCCTGAATTTTGATCCCATATCGATTGAAACTCTCCAAATAATTTGATAAAGAGGTGATGTCTTAAGACCAACTTTTTCTTTTTTTTTCTTCTTCAGATTTTTGTTATTTTATACAAGTTAAAAATAGGGGAATTTCAGGTTTTTTATCGAAAATTTGTTTGAATACATAAGATCTTGAGTCAAAAAGTGATTTTAAATCTTAATGTCGAGTGTTCTCAAGAACAAACTTACCCGAAAATGGTAAAATAAAAAAAAATTAAAATTGACTATAATTTTTTAAATCCCTTTGTCGGTGTGGGTGTATCATTAAGTTTCTCAAAATGGCAACTGTTTGTATTCTTGATTTTCTTCTTTTCTTTCGAGGATTTCTTCATACCTTTTAAAAGCTCTACTTAGCAACCTATGATTTTGGACGAAGCTGAAATTTTAATTACCTTTATACGGTCGAGACTCGTGATACCAAATTGTTTACACCATCGAGTCGAAAATGTCACAATAATAAGACAATTCTACAGAATTAGCCCTTGTCCGTTGCAGTCGTCAATTTGAAAACTTTCCTTACTGCGGCTGCCCTCAGAATGAATTTTTCAGTTTCCGTTAAGCAGCCTGAATAAATAAATTAAAATGGACACCGAAAAAATAGTCGATAGTCTGCTTTTGAAAATGCTTTTTCGTTTAATGTGGTTAGTTCACCTGAACTAAGTTCAACAATTGGCAATGTACTACTACAGTGTGCGGGTACGTGTAGAAGAAGGGTAACTAAACGCGAGGGCAAAAAAGACTTGAATTAAAATCGGGTACGCAACAAATAAATATATCATCGCGTCGTCTCCAGCACCGAAAAAGTCTGATAGAAGAAAAAAAATTCAATATGGGTGGGCGAGATGGAAGGAAAAATGTTCGAAAGTTGTTTAAACATTAATCACAAATCCACCCTGCCTGCTGAAAACTAATTTACGTTTAGCTGGGGTGATCTTTTTTTGCTCCTTTCAGATATACCTACTGTTGGCAATTTTATAAAAATCCGTTGGAAAAATGTCAAAACGCCGGACGCAAATTTCAATCATCATACTGCGTAGTACATTAAAATGTCGTATAAATTGTAAAGCCTCACGTACTACGTGTACGGTTTGAATACTTAATTTTTTTTTTTGAAAGTTCACTCTCGTAAATCAATACCATGAACAATTTTTGGATAAAAAAAATGACTTTAAGTCTGAAATGAGATTTATTATCGTCGATGCGGACTGTATTTCGTAAGTGGAAAACGGATCCGATCTGCGAATGATCCTTACGATTTAGAGCTTTGGGTTGTTACAGCCTTAAGGAGTAACAGACCCAGCCAGGGTTCTTCGATGGAGAAGTACTCAATTTAAGAAAACTGTTGGAATATATTAAAACCAATTGGCTTTGTTAGAGATGCAAGTTTTCAAATGAAGCCACGGTGATCTTAATGCACTTTGGTCCTGTACTTTTTATCATCACTTGCGAAAGAAAAATTAACGTTCTTGAACCTTCCAAAACACTTTAGTCAAAAACTTACGAATGGATTGTTGAAACTCAAATATGGTATACATGTATTTTATTTATCGTATCTGACCTTTGATGTAAATTTGAGCCTTATATTGGTCCAGTCGTTTGCATCCTATCTCACATTCAAAATAAAAATTCCTTTTTGAAAGTTCAAACACGCGCTTTTCTGAAGAAATTAATAAACAGATTTATTTGAAATTAGATAAAGTCCTTAATACCGCAGTTCCAAATGGTTCTGTAGGTAGTTTCCTTTTAAGTAGCCTTCAAAGCAAAAATTTACAATTTATATACATCCTACCCTCCCCCTTTCATAATCAATATTTTCGGAATCCTGAGATCATGAAACGGAAAAGTATGTGTGTTTTATGCCTATTTTTGAAAATCGAGACCAAAATGAAAAACTGATTTTCTGTCGAAAACCTGGTGAAAATATAGTAAGTGAAGATATGAAGTTAATTAGTTATCACATTCTTCAATAGCAGACGAGTGACAATATTTTTGAAATGCACTTGGAATTATTAGTATCTACTTTGAAAGAAATGAATATTATTAATATTATTAACAGTATCTATATAACTTTTCTCATCACTCTTATGGAAATATTATTATTCATAATGGACATTTTGTGCATTCACTATCTTAGATAATGCCGATAACAATTAGTGTCAACACTTGCGATTCGACTTGATTAGAGTAGTTATACTACCAGAGAAATACTTCGTAATAAAATTTCATTTCTCATATCTCAATTTTTTTTAATGGACATACTCGTAGTATCTTTTGGCAGTAAGGAATCTATGTATTATTTTGTTGTTGTAATTTCTGCTAGAAATCTTGAATTGTCCTCTTTTTCTATTCAAATTATAAAAATTGATACTATAGCTGTCGAAAGGTGGCATTTATTAGTTCAATCGTCAACTCTGTCAGTGTAGCCAATCTGATCGATATTTTGATGAATACACTTTCAGTTCAGCAATCAGGATCACACGTATGCTCAGCTTCATCTATTTAAATATCCTTTGACAAGGCTCAATAAACTAAAAGTAGACCTTTGAAAATCTTACTCGTACACAAAACATTTCTAAGTTTCACAATATTATTAAGCATATTTTGTGTAAAAATCAGACTCTTCTATGCAAATCATCAGCACAGCAAAAACTAATCTCTCGTAAATCTGCAACTAATTATTTCAAAAAAATTTTATTTCTGAATAATGGAAGGGTGAGGCTGGGGGTGGAACTCATTGCTACGCGTTATATTAAAAATTCAACAAATAGTCTATCAAAGAGTGATTTTATTGCGACTGGGTATTTAATCGTTTAATTTGTAAAGTAAATACAATATTTATGATTACATTATTTATTAGCTAATATTTCAAATCCTCCTCTCAACCGCCTGTTTACTTTCTCATTTTAGTAGGTATAGTACGCTGTCGATTTTCATTTGATCATCACTTAGATAATTATTTTTATATAGCGTACATTGTGCGGAAAATTTAATTTATCGCGTCGAAATGGAGTATTCTCAGTGTAGGTTCATTTTAAATGAGGGTTTTTTCTCTTTTCCATTCCATTCAAACCACAAGCACATGTCGTCGCCGCAAATACAGTTCGGTATGCAAAATGCAATACACATTCGAATGATTCGATTAAACAAAACGGCACTACGTTATGTTCGGTTGAGCTTTTTTTAAATCACGATATTTTGGAATTTTTATGCTCTTTTAGGGGTGAAAAAATTATCGTTCTGAATATTTGTTGACGCTTTAAATAAATATACGGATTGCTGTATTTTTTCTTTTTTTTTGCTCCACTCTGCAACCACAGTAAATGGCACGAGTTTATTTTCGTTCTTTCTCGCCTTTGTTTCCTTTGCCTACATTTCCACAGAATTCGCACAGTTTACCAGATTTATGACGGTCGTTGTTCGAATTTTCAATTCTTGTTTTGTCTATCCATTTGGCTAACCATCGTTGTCACTTTAATAGTTTATTCTTTTTCGTCTCATTTATTTGTTTATTATAGTTAGAAAAAAAAAAAAGGTGTATTGTAAAAATTAAACTGGATTTAGTTAGTGACCTGTAAACACGATATAATGTTTTGTGAAAGAGTACCAAATTAGGTATAACTGATTGTGGTTAGCTGGAGAATTTTTTGATTTGGAAAATTCGTCTGATAAATGAATTTTCGAATATTTTTACAGGTGAAATAGGGGGGAAAAAAGAAGGAATACTATTTTTTCCTAAAAAATTACTTTTCTTTCATTCAAATCTGTCTTCAAGTTGAAATCATGAAAATTGGAAATTAATTGAACGAGTCAGCTTGGTAAAAAGACCATGACCAAAGTTTCTCAGTTTCACCATGAAAAATTGTTTTGTTTTGAAACATCGCAACTATATACTTTATTGTATAGTCAAAATTCTTTGTCAAAATGGTGAAAATGTGTTTTACAAGAAAATCTTGACTCTCAAAAATAAGTTTGCCGAAAACCACAATTTAAATGTTCAAATTAGTGTTTCTTAAGATTTCTACGCCAATACATACATAAAGTATATTCTCTATCATAGCTTATTATGTTTCTCACACTCTCAAGCCCTGTTTTGTTCATAAAGGAAAACCGAAAACCTTCTATTAACTATACATGTACTTTATGGCGACCTGTTGATACGCTTTTCGAGGCATTCGAAATTTTATTGGTTTTTACATTTCGTACTTTGTGATTACCTGTTCGCTTCAATACGAAGAAATAATTTTGTAATATTTGTTTATACATCCCTTTACCCCTATATTCGACGAGTAGTTTAAATTAATTTCCACTGATACCGTGTATATTTGACGAATCGAGTTATTATTCCCTTACACTCACTCCACTGTAGTATAGTATTTTGTTTCCTATGAGACGTTGCAGTATGATTTTCATTTTCAACGTTCAATTTGATTAGAAGAGGACGAAGAGAGGGGCGGTGGTTGAGGTTCTTCAGTATAATACTAAAAAGTGGATGCACTCAGCATATCGAATAATATTATGTGGTTTATCCAACTATATATTGTCGGCATTTACGCGCGGTCAACGCATCTCTCATTTTATGTGTTTTCGCTGATTTTTCGTCGAAAAAAAAACAAAAAAAAAAAAAAAGGTTTATTATTATTTCGATTCTTCATCGTCGACGATAAAACGATTGTTCGACAAAAATTACGTTGAAACGAACGCCAAAATGTTACCACTTCATTTTACCTACTCCTGCTGCGCGCACTTTATGCAAACAAATTAATTTTCATTGTGAAAAGTTTTATTCGAACGAAAACATTGAAGTTTGATGTAAATACGGATGCGAAACACGTTGCATAATGCACTTTAATGATTAATGATTCAGCGTATTTCCAATGTTTTGTACTTCGGCAAAAATCCGATTCACCCATCCATTTGTTGTTTTTACCATTTTTAGTCTACCTTTTTTTTTCGTTTTTTTGCTGTTATTTAAAATGAGGCTTTGGGGATGTAGCCTACTTGCATTATGTTTGTATTAACTTTTTTTTTTTTTCGATTTATGTTTTACAGGTAATCTCCAATGAAAAGGAATCACTGAATCGGGGCTAAATTTTTCAACGTCGTTGCCGACTGCTTCAGAAACTTACAGGTGAGTTTTTGCTACTTTGTTAGGTGTAAATATTTGAACGTATAAGACGCGAAGGCTTTCATAAAACCATGTTGTACTGGACAGCCAGCAAGTTTTTTTTTCCACTATTGTCAATATAGCTCAAGAGACTTAGTAGCAGTTAAAGGGTGCGCGCATGCTCAGTTATATAAATATTTGGTTCAATTTTGGACTCACTTTATTGACTTTAGCAACGCTGGCGGAATGGTCCATTCCTTAATATTTCTGTGTCTTGAAATTAGCAGAATAATCTTCAGGTTAGAGTACACAGTAGTTGTTAGAGTGTAATGGGCTTTTGAATGTATTGTATTTACGAGTTTCTCCAGTATGACTTTATTACAAGAATTACTATAAATCCATTAACATAAAACCAGTATCATAGAATTGTTGAAATTGCTCTAACCATAAGCAGATTCATGTGACATAGTATCTCTTCATCAGCAATACCTACGTACATGTTTAGTTACTGCTATGAAAAAAAAATTTTTTTTGACTTTTCGTCCCATGATTTTTGTTTTATACAAGCCAAACTCGTTTTATTAAAATTTCATTGTCGTTATGGCTAGCAAATCATAATTACAAAATTCATGCGCGATGAATGAAAAATATTTCGCACAACGTTACTTCATAATAATCGACGCTAGCGGTACAGTTCTTCGTCAACAGTGTTGTCGTAGTAAAAATAATTTTCCAGCCACTTAAATGTCAAGCCTCGAAGTGTCTCTAATCGTGTTCGGACCTGGCACTGTTATCCATTTCCACCTGATAACTGCTAAAGAAAAAACTATAACAGCTAAGGCTATAATGCTTCTAATTCCATCGATTCTAATGACATGGTATTAAGGGATAATAATATAGCAAAGAGTGTGGTTCAAGAGGAACGACATGAATGGCACAATGAGCAGTCAAGGTTGGAATTTGTTTTTACGAGTTTCAGAGAACTACACCTATCCCTAAGGTTATTTTATTTCTATATGCTACCGCGAGTCTTTTTCTGCCGCTCCTTCCTGGCATCATTGTTGCCGCACGTTTATACGAAACGGGCCGTTATACTTATTCGTGAGATATAGGGGGCGGGGGGCGTAGAGAGTAGAAACGGTCGCTGAAAAAGCTTTTAAAGTTAATTCGGCAATTTTGACGTAATTTAACCATTTATATATAGTCGCTATATACGGTATAACCTTTACAAACTTTTACCCGTACATAGAAATGCTGGTTTCTCGAACTGGAAGCCGACTTTAAAATATACCGCGCGTAGTGTACTATTTTTCGGCAGTCGTCGAATAAAACGCTTTCGCTTTCTGGCCCTTTTTTATTGGAGGGCTAAGATTGAAACGAGGTTATATTATGTGAGGAGTGCGAGTACTCGTAGAAGGCATATGGCGAAAAAACCACCCGAACGTTGAAAAGTTGCCATTTTAAAAGGGCCGCATTATATCTTCAGTTGGTAGCCGCGTTTTCGGCCACAAAAAGAAAATCGTCTCGCAATTTCGGCAGACTCTCGTACCGCCGCCGGCGAAGGCAATAAAGAGGACAGCGGGAGGGACGCCTGGGCAAGGACTTGCGGTTTTTTTGGTCAGTGGCGTACGGCTGACCACAGTACGCACGTGTCTAATTCGGCGAAAATTTTTTGTCAGTCCCTTTGGGTGCGTGGTCGGAGAACAATAATTGCCGTTTCACTTTTCGACGTCTGTGCTGTTTCTTCGGCGCTGCGCAGAATGCGGGCTGCGCCGATTTGCGAGAAATGAGTGGCATGGCTTTCGGCTGCGGCCCACAGGATACGAGTTTGTATGGTAATAATATGAGAGACGCGCTCGAAGACCCGCATTAAATTCGTAAATGACCTACGAAAGCCCATTAAATAAGTATATGCTTTTTCTCATTCGGCGCCGCGTATACGCATAGCAGCTATATATATATAGCGGATTAGTCTCGCGAGAGAGTGCTTTAAATTTTATTCAGTTGCGTGGATGTTAATTGCGAAAGTGTGCGCGCGGGGGGATGGTGGCTATAGTCTTATTTATGAAGGGTATACTTCGGTCTTGCCGTACCATTCAGTATAATATTATGGTTTGATTTTAGCTGGGCGCGCGCGGATATCGTACAATGTTTTATTGGGTACGCTTCTGCCCCACCAACCGCATTACCTCTTACCCATCGATGCGTCCTACGCGTTTTCTCGGTGGAAGGGTAGTCGGATTAGCCAAGGTCAAGGCGAAGCGCTGTGTTTGAGGGTCGTTATTATATAGACGCGCGCGGGGTCGGTATATAGCAGTGTAAATGAGTTTTTGTTAGTTTCATTCGGTCTGGTGGAAAATTTCGCCGACGAACGCGGCCTCTAATCGCGAAATTGCGGACGTTCTTTGGGGGATTTGATGTCTCGAACTTGGGTGTAGATGGAGGGTGGTCCGCAGCCGACCGCAAACCATAATGGGTTTTGAAGCTAGGTGATCAATTGTACAAGGGGTATTCTGAAAGTTATATTAGGTATATTAATATACTTGTTGAGGACTGGATGGCACTAATGCTTTTTAACTTTGTCGACAGCAATTACTGGTAAATATGTGATGATTTTACTGCAAAAATTCGATCGAAATTTTAACAAGAGTTAAATTAAAGTTAATTGAGTTGTAGAACGTATAAGAATGGGTTGGCCAACAAAATGCTACTTCTGAGAAAAATGCGTTCGAAATGTGCATGGCAGCGAAACTGATATTCAAATGGAGTTAGTATGATGAAATTTGGAATGTTTATCGAGGCAAGCTTGAACTGTTCGTATAGCCAATAGGCGTATTGTGTACGTAAAACACAATCTTAAAACTGAGGAAATTACTAAAAAAAAAGAGTAAAATTTGTTATCTATTCGTACATGGTAGTAAAAAGTACTACAAATATGAGAACATTTACAATAAATTATAACTGTGATGATAAAAGTTACTATTCTGTTTATATACCATTCATTTCTTCAAGTGTGTGCAGCAGCCCATCCTGGAATATGGATCGGTCTTTGAGTGGACATTTTGTCAACGGCCCCTGCCTAAAAGTTTGTTGTACCATTGCTAGGCACAAATTATTTATATGTATGTATAGTTATTTTACGTCACATGTGAGACCCAAGATAAAGTATGACACTTGCGAGACCCCCCTTATAAGTACTCAGAAATGAAACCTTCGTCTTCACATGGCTTGGTGACTATTTGTAGATGCCTTAGGCTATGTAATGAAGCCCACAACTGTTGGTAAGGTGTACAATACAGTTTATAGGGAGTAAAATGAAATGAGGGAACCACGAGTGTACATACAATTGATATCTGGGGCACTTGCGAGTCCCAGACAAAAAATGCAGATTTGGGGTCTGCGGAGTGGGGGGAGTAAGAAAAACTATACATACGCCTCGTGGACATGCGAGACCCGCAAAAGGGTCTCGCATTGTCAAAAAGGGTCTCGCAAGTGTTATGAAATATCTGTTTTGGGTCTCACATGTGCCCAAAACATCTCTAGCCCATGATATACGATATACATATTATACAAGGTTCGTTGGCTGTGATAACGTCACTAAAGCAACACAACTATAGCGCTGCAAAATCTGTGTGACTTTCGAAAGGAACTACCGTGTAGAGGAGTCGAATAAAAGCTGTTTAGAGAAAAGTGAAAAAATTGTAAAAACAAAAAATTTCTTTTTTTTTAAATATTTTATTTTTATTATTCATTTTCTTGTTCAGGTAATTAATCTAAATTCGAAATGAAACGTACGTACGTACGTATATTTGGTAGATATTCGTCTCATTCTTATTTGCTCTGGGGTGAAAATTTTCAGGAAAATAATATGAACACGCATTTATAGTTAGTTTTTTGCTGACTTATATCGTATACTTTTCCTACGTTTTCTCTTTTTTTTTATAACAATTTTTCTCTCCTCTGTCTGCGTCCCTTTCTCGGTTGAACGATATTAAAAAATTTTGAATGAAATTCAAACGAAGCAGGAAAAAGATGGTTATAAAATGGAAATTCAAAAACCTTGGGTTTTCTTCTTGCTGCTTTTTCTTTCGCTGCGTGTATCTCGTTGCGCTCCGCATTTTGTTTGCACGCTATTTAATAAATTGTCGGATTTGCGGTTTTTTATGTCTTGTAAATGTTAGTGTCCATTTTTTTTTATTGCATCCCCCGTATTATTAAAGTCGACGAAAATAGCATTTTTCTTTGGTAAATTTTTAACGCGTAATTGGTTTCGCTTTTTCTGAAATGATGCCCCGTGGACGTACTTCTATTTGCTCGACAACCCGTACTCAGCATAAACGGAATTTTTAGATTACCTACTTTCCTAAAAATGTTTCGTTTATATTTTATAAACGTATGTTTGGGTGAGTGTGTGTATATTGTACATAAAACCATTATTTTTGAGCAATGCTCTCTTGTAACGAGTAAAAGCTGTTCTGACGAATTGTAGTTTATGAGAAATTTTGAATAGATTCATGTCGTATTTTAGAGGAACATACATACAGAATTGAGTACATTGGTAAATTTTTCTCATTTTCTTCCTGTCTCTTACTCTTGTAACTGCTAAATATTTGTCGAATCAGAATAAAAAATTCTATTATATTCAGCTTACATCCTCTTAAATTTCCTTTCTTGCAGTCGAATAACTCGTTACTGTATGAAAGATTTGAAACTCGACCCTTTCATTACAAACTAAATTTTGAACCCAAATGACTCGCGAATGCTTTAACATGACGAAAAAGCGAATTATATTGAAATAGAGAAGAGAAAAAGTTTTACTTTAGAAATGTTTCTTTATAAGTTTTCTTGTATTTTAAATTACATGTTACAATTGAAGATGGATATCAAAGAAGGGCGTATTTAGGAAAATAGCGTTTTGAGATACTAACTTTTCAAGTTTTTGTTTAGTTTTAACTTGATATGAGTGTGAAAATGAGCCCTAAAAGGGCATTTAGTATGTTCGCCCAATATACTGACAATTGAATGAGCTATGTGTCGTGAGTTTATTATCCATAGATATGATTTTATAGTAACTTAGCTAAAAAAAACTACGTAGGTCCTTTTTGCATATCCATTTGAATTCACTTTGAGCTAATTTAGAGAAATTTCAATAGTAGTTTGAAATTTCTTATGATCAAAAACCATTAACAGGGACCCCAGGGCCAGAAATATTATGTATACCTTGTTAGTGTATAGAAACTAGAGTAAAACTTTAATCTTAAATTTTTAAAAATTAAAAACTGGAGGTTATTATGTTTGACAAAACTATTTAAATTTTATCGTCAACTATTGGAAAAAATTAAAAATTGCGTAATATGTAGGATTAAAAACTGTCCATTGGAAGACGTATCGTAGTTCTTTAAAAGCATGACAAATAATTTTTTGTAATCAGTGTTGGAAAATTTAAAAAAATGAATGAAAAAGAGCTGATTCAACCATTAAAAAAGTACTGTAGTTTGGTAAATTGTGGAGATAGTGCTTCGTAGCAAGAAGAAAGGCCACAGATTACGAAACTGATGGATTTAAAAAAAAAAGGACTCAAGTCGACTTAGGCCCTTCTTCGATATCCAACTTTCAAAGGTTTCAAATAAAAACAGACTGAAACTGAGGCATAATATGTTTCATTAAAATTTCCAATCAGTTGTACGTAGGTATAAACATTTGAATCCTCGTAATAATGAATTGAATCATTATTTTCATTGAACAATTTAGTTTCGGGCTAAAGACGCTGTACAGTATGTACTCGAGTATTGAGTAATGTGTTGCTCGCAGCAAACGAAAATTAACTGGGAAAATGCAACAGAAACGCGTTTAGTTTTGTTGTTTGGAAATTTATAATTCGATTGCACCGAATCGTACGTCGTCCTTCTGGGTGCGCTCTTGTACCACTACCAAGTACCAATGGCAATTCACATCTGAAATGTAATTACTCCGGCTTTTCTCAGGAGCCAAACCACCATACATCGAACCCGTTTATACGATTGTTGTGTATAAAGGGTGAGTCGTGTAGGAGTGGGGGTGCGAAGGACGAGCGATTTTGGGGTTAAATGCAAGCAACGGGTACCCAAGCGTGAAAATGTTGATTATACGCGCGTGTATTAATTTTTGGCTAATAGCTTTGGGCAGCCAGACTGTGAAATATACGTGCGTGTTATATAGAATTTTCAAGCCACGTTTTTTCTATATACATGGCCGGGTAGGTACCAAGATTCCCTTGAAAGAAAACGAAATTCTTTCTTTGTCGTTGCGAAGAAGAGTTAGAATTGTTATTGTGAAAAGAATTTTATAAGGATGACCTTTATGTATACTTACTTCAGTTAAAATATCATCCAGTTGTATGAGTCAAGTCATTTATAATAGTAGAATAGGTGTGTAATTTTAGTCACAGAAAATATTAGTCGTAATTTTAATGACTATGATTGATAAATTAATCCTAAATAATGTAATCATGATTGATAACTAGAGACCGGATTTTTTGGCGCTGAAAAATTAAAATTCAGCGCAAAACAAGGCAAATTTGGCTTTATTTGGCAAAAACATTTGAAAATCAAAAACAAATATTAAATCATTAAAAAATTTAAAAACAAAGGCATTTTTGTCATTTTTTACAAAAACTTTTCATAATTCTATAGGTAATCGCAGAATGAATTGCTTCCATGATTTGCAGGCCAAGATTTTTTTTGAACACATCTGTACTTTTTCTCACTAAAATTTTCCCTCGAGCACCTTGAATTATGCTCATTTTCTGACAAACATCGTCAATAATTTCAATTCGAGCATGTAGTTCTAATTTGGCAGTTTTTGTGGTTTAACATATATTCCTGCATTTATTTCGGTTTCGGCAATTTTAGGCAAAATAAAATTTTTTTCCCAGGCCCCTACTACCCCATAACATATTTATTTTTCATTTCTGATCTTCTGCTTTTAAAGGAACTCATTCGGCAAATGCCAAGGAATCCGGTCTCTGTTGATAACTATAATTTTATTCATATTTTTTTGTTCTGTTAATCGACTGGAGCTGAGATTTCACCATTCATTTTACCCTGGACATGAAATGTATTGTATATAAGTAAAATGGGAAATAGAATGTAAAATATATAATTGGTGGATATGTAAATGAGGTGTATAATGTCAGTTTGGTCATTAATTGTTAGTCATCATCAGTCAATCATGATTAAAATTAGTCAGAAAATAGATAACTAAATTTCAATTATGGCTAAATTTCTCTAATTAGTCATACATCACGACTAATGTGATTGAAAGTAATATTTAATCGTCAGATTTAGTCGTGACAGTCATTTTTAAACGAGTTAATGACTAACTCAAAATTGCTAAACATTTGGTCATAATAGTCAACCATGACTAATTCAATCATTTTTCGCCTAACACTAATAGGTGGTATGTCTGAAGTTTTCAAAGATTGGATTATTACATTTTACTGTTTGAGAATTATGAAAGCCGCATTTATTACTATCAAGGGCTTGAAGATGTGTATCAACGGCTGAAGAGGTTTTACATAGAAACCATATGAGACAACATACTTTGAAATTCAATTTTTTTGTTGGAAAAACTCTCTTAGAAAATGCGTAATCAACGGAAATTTAATTTTTTAGGTCCCTTTTTAGTCGATTCTGACTGCTCCATTCGTGGATAGTGGCGGAAAAGAATCTACCCATAATTCCCAAACGATCTTAAAAGGAAAGTGATATATACATCTGTTGTGAAAAATTTATTAGACTACGTTCGCCTTTTGTCGTACTTTTCCAGACGAATAAAAATGTATTTGAAATTAATCTTCTTCGTCGAACACGATGTCATATTATGTGAATATACGATGAACAAAGTAGGTCTACAGGCGAGAAAGGAGATTTTACATGAGACACTCCTACTCTTTTTCTTCTACTTCTCGATCAGTTCACTCGAATAAATGTTTTAGAAGAATACTTTTTTAAAAGCCACAAACCTTTTTTTTTTTTTTTTTTTTCATCTCAATGCCTTAACAACATTATATGTTAAGTTATATATCTGCGACAATAATAAGAAAGTGGAGAAAAAAGAAAAATGAAAGAATAGAAGCATTTATTTATTTTTTTTTTTTTGACAAACGCGTTGGAGAGGAAAATGGAAAATTCGAATATATTGAACGTTATCGGTTTTTTACCCCTTCTTTTTAGGCCCTCTGTGTATGTCCTTTATTTGTTGCTTTTGTTTGAAACGTATTACCATAGAAAGCTTAATATTCGATGCACGTAAATCGGTTTCTCAGAAAACCTTTACACGGAAATAGAAACGTCATAAATAAATGAGGACATATTTGGGAAGCAAGTGATGCGTCTTGTTGGTGCGAAAAATGACGGCTGCTTGTATAAATTTTCGGTTAAAACGCATTATTCATCTTCTTTTTTGCCTATTTTATCGTTTTAGGTCAGAAGAGTTGTCAAATTTTCGACTCTGAAAAAATGGAACCGTATAGAAACCATTTTGTAAAATAGGGCAAGTTCATTTGAGCAATTTCGTAGAGTTAAGCGAAAACTGGCGGAAGAAGTGGAAACTTCAGTTGGAAAACTGACAAAATAAAATACATTTTTAAAATACGAGGCGTTTCTTTTCAAAACGAATTAACTTAAAAATAAGATTTTTCATGAGAGACGAAAAACAGTTTTCCTTCTCAACTATATATTGCTGATAACCCAATGAAAGTTGTCAGGTTCATAGTTGAAGATCTATACAAAAAGAGACCATGTTGTTCCATCACCCAATCTATTCAGGTCCCTAAAATGAGAGATGTTCATGACTTATACGTTTTGGAATGGTAAATTTCTTCAAGTCTGTAAAAATATTGGCCATAATCATTGGCACTCTTACATGACATAGGTTTGCTGGGCCATAGCCAACATTGCCTCGTTCGTAATTTTTCCTTTCTGTGCTTTCACGGCTGGACTCTTTTTATTTATACTAACAACATTTTAAAGAAATTTAGGAAATTCCTGGGAAATTCAGAATAGCTCAACGTCAGATACAATGCAGCATTAAAATTCAATATTTATTGCCTGCTAAGTAATTTGAAATGAAGAATTTTATTTATCATCATTTAAGAATGCTTAGCAGCTGATACATACAGAAATTTCAATGACTTTATAATTTATGCGTTTTGGAAAATGAAAATTCAAAAACTAAGGAAATTGTCAGGGGCTTTCATTGAATTATCTAGTCTGCGTGGTAAACTATATACCCATTATGGCATCACTAACTCATGTTTGGTAAAAATTGACTTAATGCGTTTTGAAAAATTACGTCTCATATGTAAACTAATATTTCTGAAGCAAAAATTTTCTTGCTACAAGAAAGCACGTCAATTTTCATTATAGTCGATACTCAAAACCAACTCGATAATTCGTACGAACTATACGAAAGCGAAGAAAAGATGCATCGATTTTTAAAACGAAAAAGAGATTATCATCGATGTTGTTTGAATCAGATAACTACGAGTAGAAACCAAAGTCAAAGACAAAAGGAAGCACAAAGTACATTTCTTAACGCATTAAACGTTAAAATGTGGAGAACGTAGGGAATGGTTTCGTTAGCGCAGCTTTATTTTCATTTGACTGCAATTTATTTCGCCCATTTAATTACAATAACACCTTCCGAAGCGTAAATATTAGCTTTACGTCTTAATTGGGTTATTTTGCACCAGATTGAAAGATAAAAACAGCATTGTTCGCAAGAATACCGAAGCTTTTACACGCTCGATAAACGTCTCGCATTTATATACGATCTTTGCAGTCGTTTTGAAACTTTCCTCATCGCACCGCATTGCTTTTTGATTCAGCCAAAAAAAAAAAAAAAGATAAGAGGAAGGCAGCTGTCAATATGATTTTCGGATTGCAAAATTGAACAATGTTTCATTTCGTCGACGTTGATATAGTGCCCGTGGCAGATTGCGTTTAAAAAAATGAATTCCTTATTTCTTACTTTCAGTTGTAAGGTGTCCTTCACTTTTCAAGAAAGGATCCCCATTGAAGAATACTCTTGGCAAGGTAAAGCTTGAAAGCCAAAGGTCGAATTTTTCGAAATTTATTTACAGCTTTGAAACATTTGTTTAGGTACACTCGTCATTGCTTCATGGGCCTCCTTGATGCTACTATTTTGATGCAAGTGTTTTTTTGTCTAATTCTTTTTAGTGACAAGCTATTTGGAGGGGAATGGTTATGAAAGAGTTTCACCTCTCTATAAGGAGCGTGTAATTTATACGGCGAGCCACAGCCCTCCGATTGTGTACTTCGTTGTCGCTATGGGCCGATAACGAAGTACAGCATCGGGGTGGCCGGGGGGGGGGCTGACAAGGTGTTACCGCGTGGACCCGAATATGTAAGCATGGGTATGAACGTGTAAAAGAATGTGTAAAAAACGTGTAAAATTAAAGAATATGAAATAAAATAAAGTAGGTAAAATAAAATTTAGTATAACGAAATACGAGTATAAAAAAATATCATAATTAAGTATACCTAAAATAAAATAGAAGAAAATAAAAGTAACATACGTAATGTGAAATGAATTGAAATAAACGAAAATGTGAAAGTAGTAAGAACATGTAAAAATGCGTAATATAGTGTAAAAACGTGTAAAGATGTACCTATAAAAATAAATGTAACCATCCCAGTTTTCGTATCCAAATTGCAAAGTGGCGTCGTATACGACGCCACAAGAATAACCACAAAAGACCAGGTGGCGTTGTATGACACAAGTCAGAGGTTCTCAAAATATTAGTCCTTTGAGAAATGCATCTCAAAATTTTGAGTGGCGTCGTATATGACGCCACTTGGTACTTCTAGTGTTGAAATGTTGATTATTTGGAATTTTTTTTCTCTCTTTCTATCTGTCTCTCTCTCTGTCCGACCTCTATAATAGTGTTAGCTTATGGCCAGGGTTGTGTAAAATACTATTCGTATAAATAAGCGAGTATATAATTAAATGGAGCTACGATATGGTGCCTGCATATAAAATGAAACGTCCGATGATATTTTATGTTTAAAGATATAGGTGCACCTCTGAAAAAGTGCAGGAAGCAAAGTAGTTCGAGGAAATCATTTTTTTTTTCGTTTTATAAAGTAGCCAAAAACCGATATTGCTTCTTCTAGCCCTTAACAACCCAATTTTCGAGCCATAAATTCAATGGGTCGAACGAGGTTACAAATAATGAGCTATACGTGCATAAATTATCGAATTCTAAAAACAAGTCGCACGTTGAAAGTTATTTGAGGTAACGAATGTTACACAATTTTCTTTTTTTTTTCGTCCCCTCTCGCGCTCGCTATATTTATATGCTGGTGTTAGGTCCTTTTTTCGTCTCCCCCTCCTTAGTTTCTCCATTTCCCATTTTTCCTTTCTTGAGAAGAAAATCTTTTCTCGTTTTTCTTCGCGCTCTGATTCACGTCCGTCGTCGACCTCCTGGTCACATCCTTCCTGTCGGCGTCGTCGTCCTCGTCGCTTCGTCTCGTCGTCCCTGCTCCTCGTATCCTGGGGTCGAGTTTTTAACGGCGTACTTAAGGGCAACATCTTTTGCCCGTAGTGAAGTTTGTTCTCCATCGTTAAGTACGTAATTCTTTGGCTTGATAAGAAAATAGCTGTACGTAACCGCGGAGCACTAATTCCGAGTCGTATATATTTGTATATTATTCGTGTACGTCTCTTTTATATAAATTGGTATCCCTGATGATTTGTATGGTTCGCTTCGCTTCGTATGCTATCTTATAAGTAATTAATAAAGAAAAAAAAAAAAAAATGTGTGTTTACCATAATATCATCACCTCGAAGGTATAAACGCCTGTATAAATAGACCTGCAAAGCTACCGTGCATCTTTTGGTCACCTACCCTATGGCCAAAATATTTTGAAAACGGATCCGTTTTATTCCGGGTTATAATCCGTTTCTGGATTATAACCCTAAATTTTCCTGTTTTCCGGCTTCTAAAACGGATTTCGAACGGATTGTAATCAGTCTTGCCGGAAATGAGTCCGGATTATTTTTCGTGAAGGCTGTTATATGATATTTGTTGGCCCGGGTTATAATCTGTGAAACCGTTTTACAAACGGATTTAGAAAAATTGCTCAAAAATTATCACTGATTATAATCAGGAAATCCGTTTTACAAACGGATTTGGAAAAATAATCAAGATGACAAAAATAACTGCCAATTTTCAGATCCGATGGTCGAAAATATAAACGGACTGAAAACGGATAAAATTCTCATTTTCCGGATCATTTTCTCATTTTTTGCCCATCGGGTATATTATGCCCTGTACAATACACGCATACAATTGTCATCGATCTTATCAATTCAGACCTCGAATTAAGCCTTCATTTTCGTAAATGCGAGATAAATATTTAGTTGATAAAATATAAGATGCGTTGTGATCTATTAAAAAATACCTTGAGTTTGAAATTTCATTTTTGAGCCGATAATTGCTTTTATGAGAGAGGAAAGCTTTGGTTTGCATTTTGCAGTTGTTAATCGGTTGAAAATTGACTGAGATATGAAATTTAAAAATCCCAGTTTTGAGAAAATCAAATTTAGAGTTCAAATTATAATTTTCACGAATGATTTTTCTCAAAAACTGCTGAACCAATTTTAATGAAATTTTCATAGGTCAGGATACACATGACTATAAATGTATCCTGAAAAATCTTGACAAAATCTGGTAGCTTTTTATGTTACAACAGTTGAGAAGTTATTTTGGAAAAAAAAGAAAAAGAAACGTTAAGAAAATAGCTCCATTTTTCTACATAATTTGCCTAAAATTAAGACTATAATAACATTGTGTGGCGTGAAACTTCACCAAAATAATGTCAAAAAAATATTTAAAACAAAAATTCTAGCGCTGCAAGCCCCGCTAGATAAGTAGGTTTTCGATTGATAGTACATGGGTATCATGAGCCCAATAAGAAAAGCATCGATTTTTGACTACATTTTTGCTAGTATCTCCGGAACCGCTGAACCGATCGACTTGAAATTTTAATCAGATCTAGATCTGGTTGAGGTTCACCTTTGGTACAAATTTCAGCCCTATTGGTTCTGGCCGTTCGTCTGTTCTCGCGTTCCAAAGAAATATAAGGAGAAACATAATTCTAGAATAAAATAAATAAAGAAACACCAAAATTCGAGATGGGTATTTTTGGAATCCGGAGATCATGAAACGAATAACTATGATGGTCTGATGCCTGTTTGTGAAAGTCAGACCAAAATATTAATAGGAGGTTTTCTGTCGAAAACCTGCTAAAAAAATGAAAATATACGATTTTTTTCATTTTTCGGCCTGACAATAATGTTTTGCTTGTTTCCGGTTCAGTTAAGGTAATTTTTCATAGATCACATCACAGATATGTAAATGGTGTGAAGTGGTACTCTCCTTCTTATATACAAATTCTAACTGAGCGGATAGCAGCCCTTCTCAACAAAGTGGTCTAACACCTCTCTGTCGTAAGAGAGTACTTTAACAAAGTCAACCTTCTCATTTTTCTTATACTTTAACTATAGGACCATTTTGTACATATTTCATTATACAACAAACTGGTCTTTCTCATTTTAACTGATTCCTTGAACAAAATAAATTATTATGGACTAGCGGCGATTTCTAACGTCCAAATAAAAGATTCGAAACGTATAAAGGGCAGATTCTGAGCTGCTATTTCCGTTTTTTGTGTTTTTCAATATTATTGATAATTATTCATCTAGCCATCAGTTACAGCTGCTTTTCAAAAATCTATGAGAGGTCTTTTTTCCAGTTCCAGCTTGTGATAGACTACCACTTTGTAAAATTTTCAGTTACAAGTCGGTGTATTTTGCAATTCGTAATTTAAAAAAAAAAAAATGTAACTAAACTATCAAAATAATTTTTTACCAAACACTATTTTCGATTAAGCAAAATCAAAAAATATCGAAATAATTGTGGCATTATATTTTAATTAATGCTTCGAATGAGAGCGCTTAGAGAAACGTGATTTCGCGTATTTCTGCTTTACCAATCTCGTTTTTACGGCGAATCGGTTATGCAATTAGCATTACATCACTGCTTCTCTCGTACAATACGTAGAGCGTTTGGAATTATAAATTTGATATGCGTAGATACTCGCTCGAAAACTCAACATTCCTCGAGATCAAAAGGAGATACGAAAAATTGAATGGAAAAGAACGTTCAACATTATAAAGGTGCCGTTTTACGTCTGAAAAAGGAATTTTTGAAACAAACGATTTTGAAATTTCGCAGTCCTGCAGAAAGCGTCAGAGCATATTCTAAGAGATTTTCTGTTGGTGGCACTAATAATTTCAACAAGTGGCGTACCTGTACCCCCAAAATTTGGGGAGGGGGCGCAATTTTATCCAAACAGATCATTATTCATAGATTGTAGAATGTAGCATGTTACCCAACCGTACTTTACTGTGGGGCACTGCTTCGCCACTAGGTGGCACTGGTGCCACCCACTACTTATGTTAATTTATGAACTGAAAAAGTCAGTATCGATATGAAATGGCTTTTTTTTCTTTTGGCCAATTTTATACAGCTATTTGTAAAGAACAGATACACGACTCGAAAATATTCAGTATCGAATGGTGAAGATAGGTTATACACTGGGCTATGTTGAATATACACCTCATGCCTGACGCTTCATTTTATTCGTTTATTAAACTGGGTTCAAAAATGATGGAAAAAATATTGGGCTATGGTCGTTCTTGAAGTCAACCCTTCAATTATTCCGGTACAATGCCGAATTCGAATTTTGCTTTTTTTACATGTTCGACTTCGTTTTTAGACTGGCTTTTTTCTTACGTATATATATATCGGAGTCATCAAACTCGAAAAGGGTATACTTCATTTCAATTTAGCCGACAGTCACGTAATTTCGTAAAATCCTCTCATCGTAACTACCTATCGGCAAAGCTTCTCTCCTGTTCTACCCATTTAGTAATACATTGAAGAGAGAAAAAACATAAAAATTTTGATCGAAGTCGAAAGAATGAGGAAAAAAAGTGGCTGCATGGCGTATAAAATACGTGGAGCGTACGATGGCTTTTAGAACAAAAAAATAAAATAAGTATAAGAACAATGCTGTCTGAAACTCACAAGAAATAAGTATAAAGTTTCGTTCGCTTTTTTCTCAAATCTTTTCGTTTTCTCGTTTCTTTTACTTTATTTTTTTGCTTTCCACCTTTGCGAAAAACTTTCTTAATTGTAATATAAATCAGTGATAGGCTTGCAATTATCGAGGTATCCACCATCTGTTTACCTCTTCTATTGTTTCACTTTCCTTCCTTTTTCCTAGTTTCTTACTTTATTCGTCTTACACGGTCTTTATTTTTATACTTGTTTTTGTTGTTTTTTATTTCCTTCCTCTTTGTTTCGGGTTTGTTTTTATTTTAACGGTTTAGTATCACGCCATCACTATTATAGGAAAACATGGAAAAAAAAAATAGAAAAAAAAAGATTCTTTACGTTGTCGATTAGAAAAGTTCGTATTGAAAAGCTTTTTTAAAAATTAATTTGCGCTGAGCGAAAAATGAATTACCGAGCGAAAAAAAATAAGATTAAAAAAGAGAAATTTGAAAAAATCGTTTTCCACGCAGAGCTCATTATTTGGAAAAAATAATGCAAACTTTATGGATCGCAGTGAACAAATTTCCAAATAGAAAAACGCATCAGTGAAAATCGAAAATCATTTTTTTCAAAGAAAATGCAGAGCTTGATATCAAAATGCCAAATTTTTAAAAGTAAAATTTTCAGAAAAAGGGGAGAAGCTGTATCCTTGTTCTACGTGCACCAAATTTTTTGAAAAGCACCAATATCTCACACAAAGAAATGAATAGGTAGTATTAATTGCCATGAACAGAATGGTAACTTTTCTCATCCCAGTTATTGTGATTGTACGAGTAAATATTCTAATATATTTGTAGTACTTTTTCCCATCTTGGATAACATATTATATTTTTACTAATTTTGTAGTGATTTCTGATACAAATCTTGAATTGTCCCAGTTTTCCTGTCCAAATTGCTCAAATTACTATTAAAATTTTTCTCAGTGCAAGTGGAAGGTGTCACTCTAAGCTTCACAGTGATGTAAGTATATAAACTATCTTCTTCTTTAATTCCATGGCTAAAAATAGCTTAAAAAGTTAAATTAAAACCGAATGATTTGATGGCCAATGAATGGAGTTAAATGAAAAATTAGTTACGAAATAGATTTAGCTATAAATGTAAAATTTTAAAATTACTGTAGGGAACACACTAGTCACTCACCATCATTACACACACACACACTCACTCTTTCTGTCCCTTCCGAATGCAGAAGGCATTAGGAAGGAGAAACACGATCACCTGGCTGATACACAACAGTCAACACTCACGCCTTGCCAGTCGTGTATTATGGATTTAGAAATACGGCCATCTTTCATTGCTTGTAGGAAACTGCAATTACATGCTTTCGAAATTGAATTTTGCACCTAATAAAGCTTTTTACTATCTTGGATGATATTTTACAATTTTTTTGTAATAACAATTTCGCTACAAATTTTACCTTGTTCCTATTTTCTCATTTATTGTAAAAATTACTACCGAAATTTTTTTCACCACACCATTCATATTATGCGATGAAAAATGTCGACAAAAAATTGGGCCATATTTAGCATAATATACGAGTACATTATAGCAACGACAGGATTCAGTTTTATGTATTGATGTATTGTGTTATAGAGGCGAAAGGTGTGCCAACGAGTTGTCAAAAGAATTCAAGTCAATCAACTGGACGTAAGTGCTGCTTAGGTGTATCTTCTTTTCATTCTTCGTCACCGATTACAGTTTCACTCGTTGAAAGCTCTGCGCGTATTTGTTTACTATAATTTTAAAACAATATCGTGAATAATTAATCGGACAACTGTTTTCGTTCCCACGTTATCTCGGTCTCTGGAAAATAATCGACGCGTACTCGAGAGAGAGAAAGAGAGAGTGAGAGTGAAAGAGTATTTTAATGCGAATATAATACAAGGGTCTGAGGGCAGGGGCAGGGGAGTGGGTCGACGTCCGCCATTCCATTACGGTGACGACGACGACGACGATATCTTCCGCCTCGCTGCTCGTCACACAAATATTTTATAAGCCAACCCGTTTTAAATGTTTTGGAAAACGAAATTCCGTCTTTGAATTGCGAATCAATTGTTCATGTGAGTCGAGGTGGCGCAGAGGGGGCAAAAACAACTGAAAAAAAAAAAAGTGGTAAAATCCTGTCAAAAATACTAATGTATGAAAATATGTGCGAGGGAGTGAAAAGGGAGGGGAAAATAACAAGAAACTATATATCGTCACTAAAATTGTAGCCGTTTGAAAGGTTTTTCCTTCTTGTTGCTGAATTGTTGTTATTGTTTTTCTTTTTGTGTGTGTGTGTGAGTGTGTGTTATTTATACGAATGTCATTTTGGAATATAACTTTTGTTATGCCCTGAAGGGCATATATCCTATAGTTGATCGAACTCGTGGCGAAAATTCGGCATAATCAGGCAGGGTACGATTGGTTTTTGAAATGTGTTTTTTCGAACGACGCGGCTTCGAAAGTGTCGAAAAATGTGACAAACTGTTAAACACAAACGCACCGAAGAGCGAAAATAAAGATGTCGGATAAAAATTGTTTTGGCGAACAAAAAGTTGAATTATTAACGTCAATTGACGTGTTGCGTGAGCAGCGTGCAAAATTTTGGTCTATTTTGTATATAGACTTGGTTTCGGTATTATCGTGTGAATGATTGATTTTTTCTTCAAAAACTTCTTCAGGTGTTGAAGGATATAAATTGTAGGTCATTGAAAACTGCGATGAAGTACCCAGCTCATTATGGATTAGAGCCACGACCATCGAGGTGTTCTGTGTAGTTCTTTAGTTCACTTTAGATGTGCCCATGTTTAGCTCAAGGATTTTAGTATCTGTCATGTGCGTCTCTTTGATGCGTTTCGAGAACCTACGCTGCATAAAATCTATTCAACATGAATGCAACATGAAGCTGTATCATGGAATAAAATACGTCTGAAAATGTGTAAGAATAGGTGAGAACATATAAGGACATGTAACCACGTGTAAGAATATGTAAGAATGTGTATGATAGTGTAAGAACGTGTAAAAACATAAAAGAAGAATGTGTAGGAACGTGTGAGATGGAGTAAAAACGTGTAAGAACATGTGAGAATGAGTGCAGGAGAAATTGGGAAAAAATCGGAGAATTGCGGATAAAACTGGACAAAATTGGAAAAACTATTAGGATTGGACAAAATTGAATAACAAAAATACGACACAAATCAATATACATACTTTGAGTAGGAGTCGAAAACGAAAACCTGCTTTTCTAGCGCAGCTTGTTTAACATTTTTTTAATGGCGTTTGTTGCGTTTTGCGACTAAACTCCTCGCAAGTGTAAAATTTAAAAATTCAAATTCTCATATCACAGTCAATTTTCAACCGATTGAGAAAATTTATTTTTGTAAAATGCTCACAAAATATTCCTTTATCAAAAGTATACTCATCAGTTTGAAAATAATTTATACCATTATTTTCATTAATTAGTTTTGTATCTTTAAAACTTCTTTGTTCCACTTTTATTCATTTTGAAGCCAAAAAATCAGTCATTAGAGTGAAAGTATTGCCAGGTAAGGACAATCTTATTATTGCGTCTCGTATTATAAAATATTTTAATTAAAAAAAAAAAAGTACTGTCAATATTCACTATAATGGATGATTAGTTCATATAGATAATACCCATAAATGTGAATGGCATCGAAATTTTCAAAAAATTCTTATGTCGTCGCTTATATCTAAGCTTTATAACTGTGCTAAAAAAGAAAATAATAAAATACCTTCTTACTTTCGCAATTTTCAATATCGCGAATCGTTTAACGAAAATCCAATTTCGTTTTTTTTTTCTGCTCGCTGGGTCGTTTATAGTTTTTAAAATGATTCAGCGTATACTTTATCACCTTAAATATAGTCGCACGATAATGAACTTACTTGTGAGCAAAAAGTTTTTTCTTCCATTTTACGATCACCATATAGGTATATAGGAAAAATAGAGAGAAAAAAAAAAGTTAGAAGAATAAAAGTGTAAAGCTTTTTAGTACATCCGATAAGGAAAACGAGAATAACACCTTACAAATTTTTATATCCTCCCTGGCGTTTATAATCTGGAAATGGCTGAAAAAATGTAGCCCCGTGCGAATGAGGTGTAAACAACGTATTTGTCGAAAGGCCTTTTTCGTATACATAAAAAAAAAAAATGAAATACCTTTCTGCATCATTTTTTTTCAGCCACCGAGTATATATAAGTCATAAAAGCTAGAAAAATTCCTCGAATTTTTAATACTGGCCGCCTGTTTGAAATTTGCTGGTCAGAAATGTAACTTCGTTATGCTGGCGTGAAATGAAGGGAAAAAAATAGGTGAGAAAAAAGCTCAAGGCCTTCAAACTGTTTCTCGTATCTGGAATAACCAGAGGCGTAGCAATGGAGGGCTAAACTATGGCGATATTAAAATTTTACTCGTACTTTCTTCACTTCGTTATTTTTTCACCTTTCTGAAAACCCAAGGTATTTCTCGCTGTTGGAATATATTTGGTCAAGTCGCCGGTTTTATGGAAATTTTCTACGCCCAATTGAACGTACTTCTTGTATGTAGTTTGCGTCCGAATGTGTTACGTGAGGTACCTTTTAAACGATGTTAAATGGTGGATGTGGGAAGCTGAAGGAAAAAAAGTGCAGTCTATTGCTAGCTCGTCTATTATTGGTGGGCTGAAAGAAACTATATTTCGGCTCTTAACATTCCTGTGAAGATGTAAACTAGATTCCTGAATATTTATGTATGCAGTGCATCCCGTAAATGCTATAATTTATCTCGAGTTTCGCTAGTGTTAATTCCGTCTTCATAATTATGCACAGATCTTGAGAAATGAAACATCAGACTATGGATATGTCATGTCTGTTTGTACATATATAATCATTTTATGACACATGTGAGACCCAAGATAAATCATGACACTTATTACGAGACCCCTCCTGCCCCTCTATAAATACTCGGAAATAGAACCTTGATCCTCAGGGTGCTTAGTCTGCAGAGTTGGAGGAGTAACAAATACCGCATACATACATCTCATGGACATCCGAGACCCATAAAAAGGTCTCACATTGTCAAAAAGGACCTCGCAAGTGTGTATGATACAGGGTGCGGCAAAATGACCGGCTACATTTGTTTTTCCAATTATATGCGTAAGACAAACGATAGAGACATGCGATAGAGACATGCGGTTGGTTTTAAATTAAAATTCATTCTTTAAGGTTACGTATGAAATGAAATTTCACTCGCATGTTGATCATTTTGCCTAGAAAATTTGCGAAGGCGTAAAACTCAATCTTTTAAGACTTTGCTAAGCAATAATCATAATTTTCCACTCATTTCACACGTATTCAGCCGGTAGGGAATTTACCTCCACACGCTAACCATGAAGAATGCCACACGTGCATAATTCCCTTCCCTGGTCAATTTTATCCACCACTGGCAGCATTTAGCGGAAGAAATTGCAAAATAGTGTAACCATAGCTTAGCAAAGCTAAAAAAATTGGATTTTACGCCTTCAGAAATGTGTTAGACAAAATGGTCAACATGAGAGAGTGAAATTATATTCAGTAGCGCAGCAAAGTAGGGATATGGAGCTGAAGCCCACCCTTTAAGCCTTGAATTTCATCGAAAAAAGGCTGAATAGAAGATTTTAAATTTTTTTGTTGTTTTTTTTTGAATAAATTTATGGCTAGCCCCTCCCTTGAAAAATTTCTGGGTGTGTCACTGATTGTATTTCATACGTAACCTTAAGTAATTAATTTTGTATTTAGAAGCAACCCCATGTCCTTATCTTTTTTCTTATGCTTATAATTCAAAAAACAAATGTATCCGATCATTTTGCCGCACCCTGTATTATATCGATTTTAGGTCTCACAAGCGCCTAAAACATCTTTAATATAATATACCCAACTTTTTGCTTTATTTAAGATGTAAGCAAATCATATACATAGTTATTGCTTATACTTTATGATGGTGAAATATAATAAAAATATTTCGGACAAATTACTCTTCTCTACAATCGCAGGTTTTTGATAGCTCATGGACCACTATATATGTATGTTTCTTTGGACAATCTTAGATGAAGTAGGGGGTTTGAGAAGAAGATAGAGATGTTATCAGGCTTGGGGTAACTTTTTCAAAACGTTGTTGAGCCTCTTAGCTATGTGTAATTTTGAAAAACTCAATTCAAATAATTCAGCAAAAATCTTTTTGTCGAACAACATCAAAAATTAAGAATAAAGTATGTAGCCTGTAAAAGTTTTCCCAGTAAGATTATCGAAACATATTTTGCAGTGTTATTTTTTCACTTAGCAATAATTTAAATTTGTGCTTTTATTTAACTACGATGTGCAGCAGAAAATACACTTTATATAACAAACTTGAGTGCACGCGGAAAAACAAGTTGGATGCTCAGACATTGAAAACAGTAAACTGGAGTGCGCATGAAGATAAAAGCATTTATCTAAAACAATTTTTTTAATTTATATTATTTGCTCTATAACTGCTGCTGTATAGAATTGCAATAATATTTTATGGATTTGTTCGACGTAATTCTTATATTTTAAATTGAAGTGCTTTTTCAAACTTCTACTCGTATTAATATCGTTGCCCGAAAGCCTCTATAGAAGTAAGCTACTAAGTGAAATTCTGCTGCATTAATTTTGGAAAACTTCTATTAAGAATATTTTATTAATGAAGGTGAATTTTTGGTCGCGACCAGTGTATAAATGTTTTATTTTAAACATGATGTTTGTTTTGTTTTCCTAATTTTTTTGCACCATTATTTTTTTTTCTCCTGATTTCTCATTTTGATAGGAAATTTGAAGCATTCGTGCATGCTGACAAAATAAAAGTCTGATAGCTATCAGTAGATTTTATATGGCTTCGTGTAGTCTCAAATTAACGATATTATATACATTATTACTCGTATAAATGAGTCAAAAAGTTCATTAGAGTTATTATGAATCCCAGGTAATGGTATTGTTACTTGCTATAGTAGTAAAAAAAAAATTGTATAGATATATTTAGATCAGAAAAAAATGAAAAAGTTGTGGGAAAGGACGCACCTGTCTTTTATACAAAGGTATTTAAATTTAAAGCGAATTTCAACTTTCTCTATACACCAGCCAACGTAAAGTTTATCGTAATTTTGTTGAAAAGTTTTCGTGAATTTTATTCGAGTGCTCACGAAAACGATGAATTAATGAAGAAAAAAAAAATAGAGTCGCAGTAATTTGGGGTAAAATTCGTGTCTATTAAACTTGATCTACGTTTATGATAATCATCATTATTTAATGCCCAGTTTTGATGCCTGTATATGCGAATTCATGGGCCCAATTTTCATTTTATAAGAGTACGAATGAAAAAGTCATTTTTGAAAGAAATTTTTCGAGTTTACGAGCAATTTAATGGCCGAATATATTCAACAAGTGGTCTTTCGAAAAAAAGGGGCGTAACTTGGTGAATATTTCATTAATTTTAAAGTTGAAGTCAACAATTCTCTTTAACAGGGCACGAAGAACAGATTAATTTCGTGAAAATGGGATAGTTTATTGACCGCTGCCAGTGTTTGCTATTTAAAAAATTGGAATGGTGGCATGCCATCATTATTAAGAAGTGATTCTTTTTTCATCACTCTGAAAAAAATTGACAAAATATATCATTAGAATAAGAATTTTCTTCTCTCAAAATGGCTCGAATCGTACCTTTGCCAAATTCTGTTTGCCATCATCAATTCTAATTTGTACATTCTAATCGAGTGCTTTTCTGTTGAAATTGGAAAGGTATGAGTATAATTTTTTGTTATGGCAAAAAATATTATTCAGGTTTATTACTTGACTCGATAATTTTTTGGTGAATTCTCAAACCGTTCCTATTTACTTGGATATAATATTTCCAGTTTGCAGGTATAGACTGAATTAAAATTAGGTAGGCCTACATAAACTGTTGCAGCATATAAAGTAACTTCATTCAGCTGAAATACGATTTTCAACTTATTTTTTATTTGTATGACCAGTTTTTACTTGTCGTCCATATGAATTTTTATGAAAATGTTTTTCTGAAAATTAGTTAAAAGGATGTACTAAAAAACGGATGACATTTTTTATTTTCAAATTTAAATTTAAAATTTTATTGATTCTTGACTGATGAAATTCATAAATAATTGTTGAATTATTATTTAGGAAATTTGTGTAAACTGAGCTTATTCGTGATAAGCTCTTTGAAATCTTAATTTTTGAAAAACAATGTTGATATTTCTAATGTCTCGAGTTGAAAAAAATAAATGAATAGTAATAAAAATAAGTCCCAATTTTTGAAGATGCGGTAAAGGTTATTATCTAATTTTGTCCTTTTAAAAATACATTTAATCCTTATGAAAAAAAAAAATTGTTTTTTCAGTATCTTTGTTTATCAAAGTCCATTTCTCCAGCTCCTCCTATTTTGAACTTCAACTTGAAACTTTGCACTTTAATTGTGCTCAAATTGTACTAATTTTTCCCACAAATTTTAGATTTTCCAAAGATATTTGCAAATGAAAACTGGTAAGTGGAACTGTATAAATTATACTGAAATCTCCCATTTTTCGATTCGTGGCAGAATTATAATCGGGAAAATTGGCAGTTTTTTAATTTCTAATAAACCTGGTGTAACACACCCTAGTGGCGGAACTATAGATTTTTCTAAGGACACAGTATCTAAAATATTTAGACTGAAAGTTAATTTGTTTTTTGTTTTTCGATGACTTTTTACAGGTTTTTTTTTTCTTAGGGGGAAATATTTTTTCTACACTGAGACATATGAATTATGTATTAATTATAAAAACAGAATAGTAACTTTTACCCATCACAATTGTTAAAATTACTATTACATATATGTTATTGTAAATCATCTATAATATAATTATGTTTGGTATTTTTTACTATCTCGGATATAATACATATTATATTACTATTTTTGTAGTAATTTCTGCCACAAATCTCGAATTGTTCCAGTTTTCCGATCCAAATTTTTGAAAATCACCATTGAAATTTTTTTCAGGGTGGGAAACTGTTGTATTTTCACAGGTATGTTTAAAATAGTGGGTGGGCTGAGCGACGCGTAATCTCATTCACAAGTGATCGTCTTCGCGTGTAAATAAAATGTAAAAAATCGTTAACCCCAAAAGACGAAAAGAACACGCAGAAAAACAACCGAAATTGGGGCGAAAATAAAAATTAAATCAATTCGTCGAAAATTTATTCGTTGGCAGGCCTCCTAAGCGTCTGCTAACCCAATTAAACGCTAATTTCGGTTCTAACGCCGTACAGCATTATATAACCGTCTAACGAGACCAACAGTAATTCGATATTAACTTGATAATGGTTGATACGCTACTATGGCGTTAATTAAATTAATCTGAAAAAGGGATTGAGGTGAGGAGCAGTAGCCAAGTATGAGCCGAGGATGGGTGGCGGTGCTGCCAGTGGTTAAGGGTAAGTTTGCTACTGGGTGGCGGGCTGCTGGAGGTGTGCATGTGTAAAGACTGTTCGTCGAATTGACAGGGCCGAAAAGAGCGTGTAGCCGAATACGATGGCCAGTTTTGTGGTCGACAAAGGAAATCGCGACCTTGTTTTGGGCGCAAAAGGTGCGGGCTACGACACGAACGTGTCTCTTCATTCGCCCAAAACGTGTCATTTATCAAAGACCCTCGCTACACTTGAGAGTCACTATATTAATTCCTCGCAGACAAAACGTGATCGACGTAATACTCGACTCTTTCTGAAGTGAAAGTTTTTGGGACTTTGTATAAGGCATTAAAGAGGTATAAAGAACTAGAGAAAAGCGGAAGGTAGGAGTGTTGACTTGGAGGGAAGAAGCAAGCTTGAAATAAAGTACCTAGTTCTTCGGTGACTCAAAAATGATGGTGTTTATGGCTGGGTGTCATCCTGTAAAAAACCGATATCTAGATACTGCTAACCCGAACTGCAAACTGTGACACAAATGTGGATGGGAAATGTGTACAATGGATTATTGATGATTCGAATTAAAATTGAAAAAAAATTGGATTTGTTGCCAACCTTGGCCAAAATAGGAGGAGAGGGGAGGAGTAGAATCCAGAATGTATGATCAAGGCTTACTATAATGTTACAATTACAATTAGGGCTCGTAATGATGCGAATGCCGGGCCCCCAAACCTGTTGATGACATTTTTTTAACAAACACCCAAGGATATCAACAGAGAAATGCTGAAAAGAGAAAGAAAAGGCGACGGAGCTACACGAGATATGAGAGAGTAGGTGAAAGAGAAAAGAAGGGAGGGCTGTCAAGAAATAAAATAGAGAGGAAAGTAGAAGTAGGGAAGGTGGGTCGGATTCAAAAGATTGTATGGTGGCGTGGCGGGGGGGGGGGGTGTTCGGAGTAGAGCTTCGGGTTCTCGACGGACGTAATTTAAGCGCTTTTTCTTCATCTGGTCGGTCCCTTAACGGTCATTAAAAATGCTCTCGATAAAAAGGACCTAAGGCGAAAAGGAAATTGATGATGCCTCAGGGCCTCTGGGTGTCGTCTTTAATTAGCTAACGGCAGCGTCGAGGAAATACGAGAAAAAAGAGCGCTGCTAATGAGAAGTGCGTTTTTCTGCGCGTAAATGTGCATCCGTTTGCTACCTTTACTTACAAGATGCTAACTTTCAGTATACGCCAGCCCTTCATACAATTCATCCCTGTGACCATACTTGGATGGATTTCAAAATTGAAGAAGCGTGTACCTTCGGCTTTTCCCAAAACGCCTGTTTCAAAATTAACGAAACAAGAGCACTTGGCCTTTAAAAAAATTTATGATCCGAATTCAGGCAGAAGATACTGACATTTGGCTCTTCCAGTTAATTCATCAGCGCTTCCAGTTAATTTATTAGCTCTCATTGAGTGGCTGGGCTTGTTATTTCTGCTCATTAGCTCTGCGAGTCTTCGAGAATAAAAATGAGCTGAATTTAAGAGTTAAGAAATAATTATCACTATTTTTTCCTATTAATTAAAAAAAAAACTTCGCAACTTTTTGAGTAAATCCGGCTCTCCTAGATTTGATTTTAATTAATTTTTCACCACAGCAGCAGCTCCTCAAGTTTCGGATGTAAAAAATCAGAAAATACGAGTATAATACGTCTTTCGGTCTCTGTGGTTTTTCTTCCCCTCGTCCCCTAATTATTGGCACAATTTTCAATTACGAAGAGTTGGCAGATTCAATAAACTACTCTTTAAATTTTGTACCCCATTGAGAAACTTTATCTGTGAATGTTTATAATTGTATCGAGATAGAACTCGGCTCCTAGTTGGTCTTACCTTTTTTTTTTTTTTTTTATCATTTCACATACGTACCTACCTGTAGTCATTTTCTATGCAAACATATTTTCCAGGCACGCGTGGAAGCTGCGTAAAGACAACAAATCCTGTAAAGAAATAAAAGCAGACCAAAATTGGAAACGGAGAAAAACAAATTGAAAATAGCGAAAAAGAACTCGGGTGGAGAATACACTTCTCAATTATTTGCGCACTAGAATTGAGAATCGAGGGGAAGTTTTTCACATTCATAATTTATGTACGCTAAAATGAAGTAGCTTCTTCATCATTTTATCTGGGAAATAATCAAGACAATAAAGTAGGTACGCTCTGGTCGATGCGTAAAATGGAAAAAAAAATGAGAGAGATGAAAGGGAAAAAGGGAGAGAAAGAAAGAAAAATAGAGGAAAAATGAGCGAGAGGAGGAGCAAAGGGGAAATCGGAGAGAATGAGAAAGTATGTAATTTAAATTTTTTTCGTCGATATCCATCTTTTTCAGCTCTGGCGATAGCTTTGTGTTGTTTCATCAATATTTTTCCCTTTAGGTAGATTGGGTATAAAGCTTTATGCAGGCCTGTCGTCGCATGTTGTTATATAATGGGCTAATTTCTCACATATTTACCATAATTTTCAATGTACTATAAGGCAATAATAGCTCACTCGAAAAAGAACACTTTGTCTGGTATATAGCTGCGTTTTTTGAGAAATTACAAAAAAAAAAATGTTCGGGTTGAAATTTGAGATTTTTGGGTTTCGATAGAAATTGATAGTTCATTTCATACCCTCTGGCATCAAAATTCATTGAATATTAGTGCTAACCGTGCTCAACAGATGGCGCAGTGCGCCATATTATGGAATAACAACCATCAAGGGACAACAAGCTACACATAATATTTAGCTTAAACGGAGATCCATGCCTCCATAATTCCACCTGAAACTTCTCTCACTATACATGTCTTAACGAGAGGAGCCCATATAAGTGAATCTGTTCACGACTTAAGTGAAAATAAAATTTATTAGAATGGTTAATCCTGGTTAACTTGCAAAGCTATATGACCGTCTTCACCAATTAATACAGAACCCTTTACGACTGTAGGTTGAGAAGAGTTTGTGGTATTGCGTAATGGAGTATATATTACCATTCCAAATCTTCTCTCTACCCATTTTAATGATATAAAATATAAATTAGAGGCAAGATGATTATAAGCAATGACTCTATGAATTAATGCTTCAAATTTCATCTTTACTATATACTGCGTGCTTTTTATTGAAACTTTTTCTAAAAGTTTCTTTCAGATACTAATTTCACTAAAAATTCCAGCCATATTAAACCAATTTACATCATAAATGCATTTAGCTCCACTCCACATCTTGAATTTACATTCCTTCTTGTGATATTCTTATACGTGCCTTGGCAATATATTCTTCTATTTCTCTTCTTACTGACATCTCCTGTTGTGCCTCGTGAATTTAACATCTTTGAAGGCGTAATTATACAGATCTTTGAGGATTATTCATGTTAGAAGTTGAAGAATTGGCTTGATTTTCACCTGCTTGATTTTGCGAGCATAAACCTTCTACGATCGTTCATTAGTGTTTTGTTCAACTTTTCGCATCTCTCCCGTGGCATAGAGATATCGAATTTCTAATTTCGACAAAAAATGCTCGTTCTATAGCTACGTTTGTATGGAAAATCGCAATATACTCGTAGATATAGCGGTAAAAGCGAAACTTGGGAAATTCCCTTTTCTTCGGCTAAAGCTTATTACAACGCCATTTTGGTAATATAATCTTGAAATTTATTCGTCCCAATGGAATCGATATCGCGTAGTCGTCGTGTCACCATATACCTCCGATATATGTGGCGCTGGGTATGTTTCAAAATGATTTATAATAATTTCGGCGTTATTGTCTAGTATATGCGTATATTATGTACCACCTATGCGCGTATTTGATATCTTATTTTTTCTTGAAAGTGCATTTCTTAGCCTCACCCTCTCTACTTTGCTATTTTCCTCAGCCATAAAATGCTGGCAACAGCTCGTATAGCTTCAAGTACGCTTGTGTAAAATGTGAAATTGTGAAAATTCGTGTTTTCTCACTTATGTTGCAATATTTTAATAAATGACTGTGATAAGAAGGTGAATATATCAATTTCACTCGCATGTTGATCATTTTGCCTAGCAAATTTGCGAAGGCGTAAAACTCAATTTTTTAAGACTTTGCTAAGCAATAATCATAATTTTCCACTCATTTCACACGTATTCAGCCGGTAGGGAATTTACCTCCACACGCTAACCATGAAGAATGCCACACGTGCAAAATTTCCCTCCCCGGTCAATTTTATCCATCACTGGTGGCATTTAGCAGAAGAAATTGCAAAATAATGTAACCATCGCTTAGCAGAGCTAAAAAATTGGATTGTACGCCTTCAGAAATGTGTTAGGCAAAATGGTCAACATGAGAGAGTGAAATTATATTCACTAGCGCACCAAAGTAGGGATATAGAGCTGAAGCCTTCCCTTTAGGCCTTGAATTTCATTGTAAAAAAACTGAATAGAAGATTTTCAGTTTTTGTGGTCATTTTTTGGGAATAAATTTATGCCGCTACCCCTCCCTTGAAAAATTTATGGGTGCATCACTGATTGTATTTCATACGTAACCTTAAGTAATGAATTTTCATTTAGAAGCAACCGCATGTCCTTTTTTCTTTTCTTGTGTGTATAATTCAAGAAACAAATGTAGCCGGTCATTTTGCCGCACCCTGTATAACTCGAGGCTTTTCTGTTTATTTTACATTCATTGCATAAGGAACAGACTTTTGTTTGATTTTTAATGAAAATTTTCCATCAGTGTGTACTTATAATTTGGTTGAAGTATTTAGATTTTAGATATATACTTGTTAATTCCGATCTCTAAAAACGATTATCCAGAACAGACCGCGAAAATGGGGTGAATTGGAAACGGTTGTAATATGACACAGCCGAACACGTCTGCCATTTTCGTGTTTTCCAATTTTCACACCCCCATTCTCATTTCCTTATTTACTTCTGCTGTAATTCGATTTCGAAAACGAAAATTTGATCATCCTCTCAAATATAGCAATAAACTTCAGCGAAAATAAAATGAACTGGTGGGGTGGGTAGGAAAAAAAAAAACAGCTGAATGAAATAGCAGGTAACTGCGAAGGAGAACGCAACGATGTAAAATTATATTGTGTAGTGAAAAATAAGAGAGACTTTAAACGTTTTCCGTGTTTTCCACCCCTTTTTCCTTTCACTTTTTTGTAGGAGTTGTACCTAGGTATACTGAAAGTCGACTCGTTGATAGAATTTTTGCATGTTTGCAAAAAAAAAAATCAAATACAAATATCAGTAAGTTATTTCTTGTTCCTGTACTTTGAGCACAAATATTGTATTGTAAATAGGATTTGATAGAAATATTTATTTTCATGTATTCTTTACCCTCTTCACCATACAGATGTTGTATATAAGATTTATACCTTCTTTGTTTTGAAAGTTTATTTTTAGGTTTATTTTTAGCAGATATTAATGTTGGTCTGACATTCACACATAGATATAGCCCACAACAGCGGCGGATCCAGTGCTCTATTTTGGGGGGGGGGGGGAGAGGATTTACATTTTTTGTTCAATTAAATTTTTTTTTTTAATAATTCGAATTTAATATACTGATAAAAAATAAATAAGGTTTAATTATTTAAAAATTGCAATTTTTTTTAAAAATCTTCATTTGATTGTTTTGATTTTTATTTCGTATTATTTTATTGATCTTATGTTTTTTTTTTCCAAAGCATGGTAAGAAATTTTCGCAAAAATTGTCTCGACCCGCTATTTTATCTTTGCTCATTTTTCAATTTTTTTTTTGGATCGGGGAAATTTCTCCTCCCCTGTTGGATCCGCCACTGGGCCCACACAGTTATTCGTTTCACGATCTCAGGATTCCAAAAATACCCATCTTGCATTTTGGTGTTGATTTATTTATTTAATTATTTATTTATTCCTTGGTCTATTAATGTTGGAGGGGGCTGTGTAGAAATCGTAAATTTCGACTTTGAAGGCTAATTACAAGGAAACTACAAAACAGGTCGAGCTGAAATTTTAACCGAACACTAATTGAAGTCCTAGGAGTTTACCATCCAAATTTCAAGTATCAATCCGTTCAAGTAATTAGTTCTGTAGAAAAGTCATTTTGAATGTTGAAAAACGTTGATTTTTCATTTGAACGCGCTCCAGTACGAACCACTGAACGAGCAGGGCTGAGGTCAATATCGATGATGGTGTGCAAGTAGAGGTTTCTATAAAAATGTACCATTCGAGTTTCAAGCCTGTGCCTCTGTGGGTTGGTTTGGGTAAAAAGTGGTTTTGAAGGTTCAGAATACGAATACCCGAAAAATAATCATCTTTTGCCTCATCAGAAATTTCGATTACTCTATCTGACAAAAGCTTTGTGTTACAGGCCCACACAGTTCTTCATTTTATTGCAAAAATTGACAGTGAAAAAGTTTTTTGTCGTTCAAATATTATACTGTTTCGATGGATACCAAAAGAAATTCATAACAGACTCTCGGTATAACTCATAAATTTGATGAATTACGTAGTTTTTTTCCATTGCTTTCAAATGAGAAGTTTTTTCAAATGATTTTGTCCAAAAGTTTTCACTGCATGCTTGACAGGTTTCAAAATTTTTTCGCATCGCTTTGCTCTCCCATCTACTCGACAAAAAAAAAAAAAAATGAAATATTCAAGTTTACATCATTTCGCAAGGACATGCTTTCGTTGAAAAAGTTTGTTAGTTATGCGAATGGACATCTTGATGGAATCGTGTAAGCGTACAATAAATGATCTCAATGAGAAAACAGAATTGTATTTTATTTTGCTTGGCAAAGGAAAACTTTTTTCCAGCCATTGAACGACGACGTTGATTTGAAGTTGATGATTAAAAATTATCGTTATTCCTCTCCCCTTCGCTTCTTATTTATTTTTCGGTGAACCACAGATGGGTACTCTGAAGTTCCTTTTCACCAAACAAAAAGTGTTTACTTGATTGAATCTGTATTTTCTGTTTGAAAAAAAAAAAAAATGAATAAGGTGGTTGGGGAAATGTTGAAGATGGAAACCGAGAAAAATTGACTCGACCCCGACTTGTAATGTTTTATTTCTTTTGCCAGTCTGTGAAAGAAAATTTCGAAATAGAACTCTCCAGTGCGTCGTATTTCTTTTTTCCCTTTTCATGACAAAAAAAAAAAACAAAAACTAAGGACAAGGAAAATAAAAGGAAAAAAAAAAAACTATGAGTGAGATTTGCAGAAAAAGCTGTCAAGGTGATAATGCTTGTTTTATGTAGAAGGTCTTTACTCTTAGCTGGTCTGTCTGGTAAAGAGCGAAGAAACCTGACGACGAATTTGTTAACAGACAGAAATGAGAGGAAAACAGAAGAAGAAAGGAAAGGAGTATATATGCTCTATGTGTGCCACACTTGTTGCTTTCACAAATACGAAATTCATCCTTCTGCCTCGGTTAAATTGTTTGTTCAGTTTTTATTCTTCTCTCCGCCTTCCTCATGTTGTAAGATCGATTGCTATATTGATTTTGAACGATATTGTTGGATTTATAGTTGCATCAAAATCTGAAATTTGACAGACATCTAACAAAATATACCTTGTATGTATTGAAATTGAGAGTGGTTATGAAGAACAAGAAAGCCAGGATGCTCTGAAGCTATACTTATGACGAATGCTGACTGGTCAATGGCGATTTAGGAGTAGGAAAGAAAAACTTTCAAGAAATTCGTGACATTCATAGGAGGTATACTTTTTACCATCTTGGATAACTTATTTTTTATTTATTTTTTTTCGTAATATCTTCACAAACTGTCTTTTCCTATTCAAAGTTGTAGAGATAACTATACTTGAAATTTTTTTAAATATTCTCTACCAATTTATCTTCACAGTAATATGATTATATCAAACATCACGTTTCACTATTTTGGGCAAAAAAACTGGACCAATTAAAGATTTGTTGTAGAAATTAGTATAAAATTGAAAGTTTCCCATTGAAAATTCTCTGAAATTCCCGTTGGTACAAAATTTCCTATTTTACCTTTGGTATTAAAAATTCCACTGTGGGAATTCCCTAATTCATCGAAAATTCATTCTAGAAATTATCATACTAAAATTCCGTATTGAAAATTCATAGAAATTCTCATATAAAAATTTTCTAATGAAAATTCAGTATCAAAATTCCACAGTGAGAATTTCCTGAAGAAAATTCGCGTTTGAAATTTTCATACAAAAATTCTGTGTTGAAAATTCACAAGAAATTCTTGTATAGGTACAAATATTCCCTATTGAAACTTTGTGTTTAAAAACTCTGCAGTGGGAATTCCGTGTTGAAAATTCACAGAAATTCCCTAACACAAATTCCCTATATAGTGATAATGTACTATAGTATCAAAAGTTCCACAGTGGAAATCCCTATTGAAAATTCCCATTAGAAATTCCCGTACGATAATTCCCTATTGAAAATTTGGTGTTAAAAATTCCAGTGAAAAATCCCTGCATATCATAGGGATGAACATGCCAGTTATTATTGCAGAAAGTGGCATTTTACCCCCATATTTTCATACTATATTTTTTTTAATGACATTGAAAACTGGCGTTAAAATTTTTTTTTTACTACAGTACCTACTTGTGTACGTAATATCAAAAATCCTACTCTAATATCTGGCTCACTGTTTGAGTTTACTTCTGCCAAAGAGCTATTAATTTTCTATTAAATTAAGTTATGTACTACCATTTCTTTTTGTCACATTGCTTGAACTAGCTTTTTCGATGTTTTATCGTCATTATAGCTTTCAGTGTGGCTTTGACACTTTTTTTTCAGCTAAATGGGGAAAAAAAAAGTGCAAGATATTCATAAATTACCAATTTTCGTAATTAGCTTTTAACGCGCGCAAAGGCGGGCCATTTTTTCTTTTGTGTAAATGCTGCAACAAGTAGTCGCAGAGTCTTTTGAAGAAATTTTCTTCGTCTCGATCTGTTCGAGGCGAGCGCTGTAAAAACAAACAATGGAAAATTACATTTCGTCCTTCTCATTCAACTCGTTCCTAAGAGCCGACTGAATTATTTTTCAGCGTTATAATTACCAAAAATATATACGCAAGAATATAATCTCATTTAACCCGAAAATTTCGTGACAGATGCTGTCTTTTTTAGATAAGCAGAAGCTGGCAATAGGGGAGAAACTGAATTTTGTGAATAAATAAATGAATAGTTAAAGGGTCTAAATGGGAAGGACTTATGAGGGCTGCTCAAAATGAAATGGATTAGCTGAACGAAAGCTCATTTTTCTGCCAAGAATTTGATCATCATTTTGTAAAAGAGCCTTCAGCTATTCATGAATATTATTATTATTTCTTCGAAATTAATCCTTTTCCAAATAAGCGTCTACTTGCTTGTATTCTCTCCGCGAAAGTTAATTGCTTTTCAATTATAAGGTTATATAGCGTATAGGTAATTTTTTTAATTGTAATCTCAGCAGGCTTGATGCTTTGATTTGTTTTTTTGTTAAATGTCGTCTGGTAATTTTTGATTACCTATTTTACCAATTTTATTTTAGAAAGTTTCCCAGGTGACGAGAGAAATTGTGCTGCTTGCTATTGTGAAAATTTTGAAAACATAGCTACTTGAGGCATATATACTAGCTGGCAGTTGTATTTACAACCATGAATAATAGTTCATAGGTATTTTTCCAAAAAAATTAATTTTTTAAATCAAGCAAATTTTTAATTAAAACGATTCGATTTCAAATCAAAAAAATATACGAATTTCTGAAAAAACAATATTTTTGATTAGGTATATAAAATTTAGATCGTCCCAGTCTTTGCCCTATACGGAAGGTAATTTGAAATGTGGATGCACCGAGAGAAATGAGTACCTATTTTCACTGTCTTAAATTGGAAAACAGGTACAGTTGAAGATTTATTGTAGATATTCTTTACATTTGCAGTTGGTACTTTTTACCATCTTCACTATAAATTTTGACTTGTCCGTTTTGTTACCCAAAATAATATGAAAAGTGCTACAATTTTTTCAGTGTGACAACCTTTGAGGAAATTATAAAATTAAATAAACCTCCAAATCAAGGATGTAAGTAAATAAATAATACAATATATAAGTGAATGATTAAATAAATAAATAAATAAATTCGATGAATTAATGAATAAATAAATAGATGACTGAACAGCGGAATAATATAATTATATACTTAATCATTGCATATTATTTTGGTAATGATTCGTTTTTCGATAATCACTCATACATCTAATTTGTATAAATCAAAATTACCTATCAAGAAACCATATATTCCTATTAAGTTAGCCATTATTGATCAACATATGAACTTATCCAATAAATAAGTACATCCAATAAATAAGTACGAAATCATTTTTTTTCACTTTGGTAACCATTTTCTTGCAGTTTTAGAACCAGTCACTGACGTATATAAGCATTATTACTCATAAGTCATATTCCTTTGAGGCAGCCATTATTTGTAGTTGCTAGTAGTGCCTATATGCATTAAATCCAATATACCATCTCTCATTAAATTTCTATTGTAAAATATATGTATAGAAAAATTGAGGACCATTACGTTTTCTGAATTTTCATTATTGAAAAATTTTTTCCCTGTAGTTGCAGGCCAGCTTTTATTAAATTACGATATACTCGTAGTGTACTTTCGAACAATAGGAAAATGTAATGTCTGTCTTTTGAATATAAAAAGCGCTATCAATATAAGCGATCTCATGTAAAGTTGGCTACACAGCCATGCTCAATATTTCTGTGCTTGAGATTGTGTAACAATGACAATACACAACATGCAAAAGCTTAACTCCGTACAGGTTTTCTAGCGTAGTAACATTGAATTCGAAAAATTGTCCTCATATAGTTTCAAAAAAATTGAATGCGTCTTTTGTGAAAGGAAAATTATGCTGAAGTGTTCTCTACCCTCTTCAGTATATTAATAAAAACTTTTCTACTTGTGTAAGTGCGCGCGCAAGATTTTTTACCCGTTTTTGTTTTTTGTTTTTCCAGTGCTCGGTGGTTGCTGTTTTCCTTTCTTGTTTTCATGAGAAAAATTAATATCTGGCGTACAGAATAATGAAAAGCGTTTATATTGTATGTATGGGCGATACTGGTGCAGAACAAAAAAACGGACGGAGATAAGCAGTGTGATGAAGAGTGAGTTGAGTGAGAGGTAAAGAACATTCCAACGCTTGAGCTTTGGTTAAGGTAAGGCAGAAAAAACAAAAAAATTATTCTCAGAAAGCGAAGTATGAAGTGAGAGTGAGCGAGAGCGGATGAATAGGTTTTCCAAGCGAGAAGATATTTACGCAATGAAAAGAAATTAATGGCGTTTATTTTAAGTAGACTCGTAAGCGACGACGCAATAAGTGCACTCGAAAAGCTGCTTTTTTCCAGTACTTTTTTCAAGCATTTTAAAATCGAAACGTGAACGTTTTGTAAGGCCGATAGAAAGCGAAAAAACTGCGCAAAAAAAAGAAAAGAAAAGAAAAGAAAGGAGTGAAAATGGTCGTTGGTAGAGGGAAGAGGAAAGAAAGCGTGTAAGGTCCTGTTTTCCACCAATAAGAGAATAATGTCGAGTGGAAATCATCAAACTGAATTTCGTTCCCCTCTTACGAGCGTTTCTTGATTTTTTAATTTTTTAATGAATTTTAATTATTTATATGGAGTCGGTAACAACGCTCATGGATTAGTGGGTTTTGACTTATGAGTTCGTATAAGAAACTTTTTTAGTACATTGTCGTTTTATAGAAGTACTTGGCTGTATTTATAAAATTTTGAAAGTGATAAAATCGTCTATAAAAGTATTAATAAATACAGGGGTGAGACCAAATGAATTGCTACATTTGTTTTTTCAATCAGACACGCGAGAAAAAAGCTAAATATGAGGCTAGTTTCAAATTCAAATTCACTCTATCAAGTCATACGTGAAATATAATTTTACTTAAATTTTGATCGGTTTGCTTAACACATCCTCGATGGCGTGAAACCCAATTTTTAAATACATATACTTTGCCAAGCAATGGTAATTTTATTGTGCAATTTTTTGCTTTATTCACAATCAGAGATTTACGGAAATGATGGGGGAAGAGGAATTATATACGTATATAACCGTTTCCTTCGCAGTACAGAGAGGGAAATTTGATAGCACATAGGGGAAGTAATTATAGGCTAGAACAATTTGACCATTGCTTAGCAAAGTATTTAAAAATTGGATTTACTCCTTCCGGAGTATTGCCAGGCATAATATGGTCACCAATATGTCTTGTTATCTTGCGGGTATATGGCAAACATGAGCAGAAACGTACCCAATTTTCGAATGTGTGGAATTTATTGATGGATCAAAGTATTAATATTATCGATAATTATCGATAATGGGGCATTATCAAAACTATAGATAATAAATTATACTTATCAATAATATCAAATGTGTAAAAGAAAATGAGAAAAATATAGGATAAATTGGACCAAAACGCAACTATTGTTGGATCTGTATATAATAAGTAATTTTATTTTGATTCTGTTGTATTGAGAACAAGTACTGCAGATTATACTTTTAAAGCAACACATGGCTTTTGTTTTTGCTTTGTTTTTAACGTAAAAATTGGTATAGATACTAAATACTAATGCACACTGTGCTGATTCTATCTCTTCAGGGCCGAGTGTACAATCAGAGCTTATGTGGGGCTCAAACAAAAACCAGGTTCAACTCGAAAAATTAGGGTGTACAATGCGAGTTCAAAAGTTGAGCTCCACTTAAACCTGGTTCAAGTTAAGTGGAGTCCGATCGACGCTTAAGGCAAGTTCAAGGAAAAACCAAAAGGAATTCTATTGTATTCGCATAGGTTGGGTAAACTGTACACTGAAAAGTTCCGGTTTCTTATCGATGTATCTGGATTTTGCGCCCGTAATTTGGACTCACTGCGATACCGCACGACACATAAGACACAACTACAGATGCGAATAATCAGAATTCCCACTATTTTGTTGCTGCATCAGCGATTATGATGGTTTAGCTGAACCACCGTCTATTTTTGTTTGTACACTCTCTTTATGCCTAAGCCGAGATTCGTTGTTTGAACCTGGTTTTGTTGAGAGGAAGCTATAGCTCTGATTGTACCCCCCGGCTCTCAAGGTCACTTTCATAGAAAGTGGTCTGGTCGGCGGGTTGATATAGAGAGCTCGACTCAAAACCGAAAGGTCTCGGGTTCAAGTCTCACCACCACCAACATTTTGACCAACATTGCACGGGTTTTGGGGGGTGAAGGGGTGTGTGCTCAGCGCGTTTCTCAACTGGAACACGTTGGAAACCTGTTTCCTTGCGCAAAAACCTAACCATATGCGCTTTGCGCACTCAGTCCTCAGGACAATGAAAGTAGCTTGGTGAGGTACTGGCCAAAAACCCGCTTACACGTGATTGGTAACCCATTATTCCCCCCTTCATACACTCCTTGTAGATACCTAATCTGTTGTTCAGGAGATGGCAAAACGCCGAGCAAAACAAGCCAAGCCATAATAGAAGTTGGATACAAACAGAATATATTGCTCGTTTTTCGTTTGCGCCTTGTATAATTTATCATTTTGCATTCGGTGTTTTAGAAGGGTTGCAAATTGCCGCAAAAAATTGAAAAAATAAAAAAAATGAGTCTATAATCTTAATTACTAAAGGAATGAAGTCTAATTAGGTATACAGCCATCTGGAAATGAAAATTTGTTTTGTGTAGTTTTCCTTTTTTGAAATAGTAACGCCGATGAAAAATCAGTCTTTAGGTAGGTAAGTTTTATCAGAATTTTTTTAATCTCATTTTCAGCCTTGCAATGCCTTAATTAGCAACGTGCAAATCACTGCAACAGGGGGAAAAAAAAACTGAAATAAAAAAGAGGGAGAAGTGCTAAAAAATAAGAGGTGGTATAAAAAAAAAATTGTAAACAATTTGTAGTCATTAATTCGAACAATGAAACACAAGTTTCTTCCCTAACCTCCATTTAAAATGATCATTTGTAAGCGTATTTTTGCAAATTGGGCTATTTTTTTTTCAGGTGATAATTTCTTCTTCCTCTTCCTCATTCGCTGCGAGACGAGAATCTCAATTTTCTTTTTTCCCGCTATTTTTCCCTCTCGTTTGCCAAAAGCTGATATATCCGTTGACACGAATCCAAATTGACAGAAATAGTGGTAAAAAAGGAAGGAAATTGGCCTAGCTACCTTCTGAGAAAAGCCAGATTATTATGAATTTCAAACAGGCTAAACTGTAAAATGGTAATTTTGGTTATTTTCTATAACGATGTGCTATTAAATTTAATAACACTCCCTTTCGAGATTTTTTTCCCACCAATTTTTATGTTTACTTGGCGTTATATTTTTTGGCGAAATAATATCGAAAAGTGTTTTTTTGAGACATCTTGAATATTTTCTCTTTGCGTGTTTTTGTTTGATGCGTCGAAGGAGCAAAATGAAAGTGGAGTGGAGAATATAAAGAAAATGAGCAAAAAAGCTTTTGTTTCATTTTCTAAATTAATGTTTGTAGGTTCTTTTGAAGCGCAATTATTATATTATTACGAAAGACTTTTCATAATGCTGCCTCGCCCTCTATGCAGTCCTCCAGTCGTCCAAATTCTTCATTTCATCCTGCTTTGCTTCTCGTTTATGGAATTTTTTCCTCCTAAATTAGCCTAAAGCTCATTTCCAAAAACAAAACAAAACAAAAAAATTATCTTCGGCCGTGAAGCTTATCTACCTTCAAAGAATGTCGTCTGTTTTTATTTGTTTATTTTCATATTTTTGTTTAGTTTTTCGTCTCTTTTGACGGTCTTATCGTAAATGAAAATTCTCTTCGAGCATTTTCTTTCACACAGCCACTTTGTGTCCTCGTCTTCATTATTCTTGGTTTTGCTGGGTGCTGACAATTTTTCTAAAAACGTTGCGACGGTTTTCTTTTCTTTCATTTTTTGGCCTCCCTCTGCCTTGAATTTGAAAGCGTGCTACTTTCTGCGGGAGAATTTTGTCAAAGATGTGTTTTTTCAATTTGGTATTCGAGCAAATCGTCATTTCGGCGTGACGGATATTAATGACGAAAATGGAAATGTAAAAGTTGTGATATTCGAATTTTTGCTGGTTGGTAGTGGAGGAGAAGGGAGGCACCTCATCAGCAAAAACGCAAAGGCTTTCATTTTGTCAGCATTTGGACTGATTAATTTTTGATTTGCGAGTTAATTTCCAACCGACACCATTATGGACTGACATGACGGGCGTGCAATGTAGGTTACTTTATAGTCCTTTTGTCGATTTCGTTGAAAATTGTAATGTGAGGTCACTTGGACTTTCCTTGAAAATTTTCCAAACTCGTCGGTTAAAGCTTAATTTGATTTTCAGATTTTCAATTTTTTTTTTTTTTAATGGAAAATATCAGGTTCTTATATTTCCATTTTATCGTAAACATATCACTTACACCTGCACTTATATACCTCTTTACTTTAAGTGTGTTAAATGATATTCACGTTTACGAATATTTTTCTCCAGACTCTTGGCAGCCCTCACGATCCATCTATTTATCGTAGGTCACGTTTTTCTCATCTAAAAGCGAATCATTTTGAGTGAAAATGAAAAAAAAGATTCGTCGTACAGCCTACTGAAAAGACAGAGTTTTTCGTCTCCACTCTTTTTTTTACCCTCCCGTCGCCCACCCACTCGAACCTTCTTTATTTCTCTCTTTTTTTCTGCGTTTACACCTAAAAATCCTTCGCTATACGTATTTTGAAATCAAAAAGTAGAATGGAAAAAAATGTGTGTGCCGAAGAAGAATGGATGCGGTTGGGGGAGGGGGGATTGGCCGCGAGGAAGAAAGCATTAAATAAATAAATTCCGCAGCACGTGTTTATTCTGAGCACGAAATTGATAAGAAGCTTCGTTTACGCCCCATTTAAACGTTTTAATTTTAATTTCACACGTTTTTCCGCGTCTCCCGCGATGATAATTTTCAATTTTTTATTTCGCATTCATTTCCCGTGCACGCTTTTATTTTAGCGAAACGCCGCCGAAATGAATTGCAGATATTATATAGAACTGGTGGGTGAAATAGAAAGAGAAAAAAAAATTACTTAGTAGAATTTTTGTTCGAAAATGATTTACGTCATTTATACGGTTTTATTTCTGCTGGAAAAATTATACTTTTTTTTTGGTGGGGGGGGAATCTAGAACGCCAGATGGGTATGCTATTTGTAACGACGAGGGCAGAAGATAAAACGATGAGTGAGATGGAGAAAGAGACTGAAGAAGCTAAAATTAATAATTATTTTTGAACAGTTGAAGATTGGCATATTAATAAGAACAGTGTTTTTTTCGTGTGGTTTTCTATATCTTAGTTCGTCTTGGGTTTTAAAATTTTTTTTTTTTGCATGAGCTCGTTTTCACCTCGAATCTTTCCGCAATATCGAAATGAATACGGACAGAAATGTCTCATTCTGCATAATAAAGCAAAATAGAGTTTGTGGAAAAAATTATACCATTCCTAAACCAAGAGAAACGTTTATTTATAAATCGACTTCAGATTGGTTCGTCGGAGCTGAAAATAATATGCGTGAAAGAAAAGTTGAAAATATTTTTATTTTTTTGCTTAAAAAAAAAAAAAAAAAAAAAAAAGATTTATCCGATTAATTTTGCTTTGACTCGACGTTCTATTTTTTGTTTCATGTCTTTTATGTGACGTCCTGATACGCTTTTTTATAAATTTGTAATTCCGATTGAATGCTCGGTTTTTTTTAATGCTACGGATGATAGGGTTTGTGAAAAAGCTATTTTATGTTTATGTCACATTTCGTGAATGATTTCTTGATCTTTTTCAATTTCTATGCGAGATAAAGGGAAAGAATGAAGAAAATTGCGAAGTTGGATTTCGAAAAATCTACATGGGTTACATTCTGAGAATTGTTCCGCGGACTTCTGGTAAGCCGTAAATCGAGATTACGAAGAAGATTTATAACGAACACAAAAGTTTTGCTGTAAAGTTTTACTATTAGAAAAAATATGCGAAAAATTGAAACATAAGTGTATGCAAAAAAATCAATGTGTCTGTAGTCTGTACTAAAATCAGCTTATATAGAGGTACTAACAAGAGATGGTACAGTGTACCCTGCTCGACGCCGATTGAAATTTAACTCTGCCTGCCAAAAGGTTGTTATGAAACCACACTGACACCATATACGTTTTCCTGACAGAGGCAAAAAATTTAGATTTAGCCATTTCTTCAAAACTGAAATAATTATCACAAAATCAAGAAAAAATTCTAACAGAGAAATTAATTCAAGTAATTCCTATATGTATTTCCATTATATCTATTTTTGCCCAGTTTCGTAGTATTATATTTTTCATAGGAATAACGTTAGAAAAATAATTTAACTTGTTTTTGTTCATTAATAATTCTTATTGACATTTTGCATTTTTCCGTTAGTTTTGTGATGTGATCTATTAAAATCTCAATTGATTAAAAATTTATTGATATAGCTCTCAGACATTTTGAATTTTTGAATTTAAAAACTCCTACTTCTGAGATAATCAAGTTTACAATTTAAATTTTGATTTTCAAAAACAAGAATATCTCTCACTATGACATTAGAACCAAGTGCATACACTTGAACTATTATATAATACATAAGAACTGACACAATCTATCCGAAATGTTATTCTATTTTCGTATAAACAATATTGAATAAAATATCGTATGAAATGGAAAATAAAAGGAAATGCAAGTAAGCCCTTTTCCTGCTTTATAAAAATTTTCACCAAGCCTTTTGTAGAAATGGATGTTGCTAAAATTAGGTCAGCGACAAGAGAAATTGTTCAAAGATTTATTAAACTGATTTGATTAATTTATGTTTACTGTTGATATGGAAAAAAATGAGAACCCTTTCGTCGTTTGTTTGTTTTTTTTTTTTTGTTTTTTAAGAGAGAAAGAATTTGCTGTATAGGTATATGAGCTTCACTTCTTTCATTATTTTTTACATTTTTATATAAAAATGTTGCGTCCAGTATTCGGTGGAATTTATTGTTTGCACAATGCACATACTTGACGTTGATATAGAAAACGGAATTTTTGATTTTTTATTATTAGCTACGAACTCATTTTTTGTCATGTTAATTAGGAATGTATAATCACGAATATAAATTATAGGCACTCAAACTAGCAATTTTTTCGTATTGTTGACTTGCATAACAGTATTATTGTGATTTAATGAAATTTGCATCCATTTTTCTTTGCTAATTTATTGATTGAATTTATAACCGATAAATTTTTTATATTTTTCAAACAAACAAAAAAAAAAGTAATTTGTAACTGAAATTTTAAAAACCTCTAACTTTCTTCAAAGCTCGTTTAAAAAACTGGAAATAATAAAATTGTAAGATGGCATTGCACCGAATTTTATTTTCAGAAAATTGTTGGAAAATATCCCATCATCATTTTGTAACTAATAAGGTAGGCTACCTGTATCTTGACTCTTCAAGTATGAAATTTTTTGAGAGAAATGAACATTTTTGTGTGGTATGTGTTAGAAATTGAATTATTTCCTACATGATTTTATTGAATAGTGCAATAATTTATTTCCCTAGCTGGCAACACTACCACGAAAAAGGGGAAATTTAGATTCAGCTAAATTTTGTTGTTTTCTTTCTTTCACACTTCTCCTCATTCTTCATCATCATCACTTTTCGAGAACAATGGTGTTTACTTGTGCTACTCTGGGACTGGTACTCAGTTCGATTCATCTCGTTCCTCAACTTGATTCCTCTCGTTCCTGTTATTTTCTCAGTTCAGACAGTTAGTTCTCTTCCATCCGCAGATGGAGCAACATCGAATTTTTTTCTCTTCAATTTTTGTACCTTTGTGCAAGTATTTTCTCATTATTTTTAGAATTGTGCATATTTTTTTTGCAGTTGTGTTCCTCATTTTATTTTTGTTTTCCTAATTTTTATGTGTGAATCCTGATCAATTCCTAACAGTATGAGAAAAAAGCAGTATGAACGCATTCCAAGTTTATTAGTAAATTAAATATCCCTTTCTTTAGCTCTCACTGACTGATCATCAGTTTTTGGAATCGTCTGTGATGCTATACATATTTTTATACTTTCAGCTACGCAATACTAACCTTTTTTTTTTGTTTTTGTTTCTAGGTGAGCCAATGAATTTCGAGTAATAATAAGAAACACATGCGAACAGAAGTAAGTGAATTTCTTATATGTAAGAAAACAATTTTTTCAAATGCTAAGCTGAGAAACCAGGTTACTGCCGCTGATATATTGTGTATTTACATTGTCACAAGTATATGTTCATGTTAAGTTCAGGGATTGGAGTCTCTGTTTCTAATATGTCTCTTCATAAATCAGGGACCTTGGTAACCAAAAATATCACAGAGAGACATTGTACGACCACTTGCTATTGCTAAGAAAACGTAACAATTGCCCTCTGGTAACCAAGACTTACCCTAAGTGGCCGATAAATCAGATTTCTTGGCAAGACATAAAATATTCTCTTTCATATTTTCACCAACAATAAAATCACTTATAAATATCATTCAGCTACCACCATTGCTCGCGTTTTTTCCTTATGGTATGGGGGCGCGTCGTGGAAATATTTTTCACACCTTAATTTTGTGCCGTGAAGAAATTTCGCCCATCACACGCCCCCCTATAGGGGTGCATCATGGAAACTTTCTTCATTCGCCAAGATGATGACACGAAGAAAGTTTCCATGACGCGAGCTACGGCGAGGTAATGATCAGAATTAGAAAGCTTATAGCTCCTCGATGCTTCAAAAACTTCAACAAGTGTCAACAGTGTGTTTCATACGATAGGTAGAAATGAAGCCAGAAAGTAATAAAAAGTCTTCTCATACACGAAAATCTTCTCAGCTATTATACTATACAGTGGCATTTAAAAAAAGTATTGCTAGGAAATTTTTTTTTTTATTTGATCTGCAAAATCAAGTTTTGTATTGAGCCTGCTCAAAATCATGAAATTTCCTAATTCTTCTAATTTTTTAAACCTTTCTATAACCGTCCCCTAATTTGTCCTGATTTTCCCATGGAAAGTACAAAAATCTTCTGATTTCTGAATTGAGACACATTATTTGTTTTTTTTTTTCTCATACGTATGTGTAAAGTGTTGAAGAATGGAAATTTTAAAACTTTTTCTGGAATTAATTTTTTCTTGTTATCTTTTTTTCTAATTTTATCCTCTCCTTGGGTTTAAAAATGTCGCTAAAATGCGACGTAGGTACTTTTGTCTCGTGTGTTTGGAAAATAGATACATACGCCTCCTCGCCAGGAAACAACATCTTAAAAAATTGTCCTGATTTCGAAAGATGTTTTTTTTTTGCTCTCCTACGTGGAGTCTTTAGAAAAAACAAATATATAAGTAATTGAAAACTTCTTATTTTTAGTAAGTTTTTCGATTGAAAACCTGCGTCTAGACAGTTTTTGAAGAATTAGAATCCCAAAGTAGATACATGGAGGTGGCATGAACATCCGTTTCCTCAATTTCCTACAGAAATTTATAAAAAATTTCTCTTCCTTAAAAAACGATATGAAGGCAATTTAAATGACAAATCCGACGTGCGGGTTGTAATCAAAAGCCGAATAATCACAAAAATCTTGGCATCGAATTCAAGAACTTGTTGAGAATACCACTGGTAAGATATTTTGATTTGAAAATATTAACGCCCACGTCTAATTAACTGCGGGTAATACAAGTTTACATACTTTCTTAACTTTTGTCGACTTTTTCGCCTTCTTTTTTTTTCTTTTTTCTTTTTTTTTTTTTGAATTTATCTTCGACATTTCCGCTAGGCGAGGAAATTGGTTGATTTTTTTTTTGTTTTCGAGTTAAACGAAAGGCCGCATGTACGGCTGAGGAGTAAAATTAAAATTCTTTAGTGCAAAAGTGTAAAAGAAGAGTATTTTCGTTTATAGAAGAAGGAAGACACATACAAAAAAAAAATGAAAATGAAAATGAAAATCGATTAATTTTACGATCGTACGAAGTTTTTTTTCTCTTCTTAACGGCAAATTAAAGGATTTGTGTTTGGGAAATATCGTAAAGACGGCGGAGGAAAATGGCTCAGATAGGGTCGTATTTCGAGTAAAAACCTAAAAACGGACACCAAAACAACGATAAAAACTTTTTCTATAAACGTAAAAAGATATTTAAAGGGTTAACACGAGAGCGGGCGGCAAAAAAAAAAGGGCTATTGTGAAAATGGGAGAGAAAAAAAAAACTGATCTCGTTAGTAATAAAATACGGTTTTTGAAAGGTTTCAAACGAATGTTTTAAAAGCAAAAAAAAAAAAAGAAAAAAAAAGAGGTTGGAAAAAATTATATGCTCATGGTAAGTTCTTGGGAACGCGTCATCTGGTTGTAATGACCAAAAGAAGAATCCTTGTGTTTGTTCGTGTGGGTATGAAATTCCTCTTTTTTTCTAGTCTTCCTCTAACGTAGGTACCTCCATATAAACAAAGAAAGGGTTTGCATTTTGTCAAAACGAAAAATGTATAAATTTTCCTCTTTTTTTTTTGTTCATTTTTAAAAAAGAATTGGTGCCTATATACTTACTTAGAAGGTTCAATAAATTTCTTCTATTTTTCTATCCCATTTCAACTTCTGGCACATGTTTTCATTTCTCGCATGTATACCTGGAATTGGTTGAACGTTTCTTGATTGGTCCATTTTTTTTGTAAATGCCAGGAATAGTTTTTTTTTAATGATCGAGAAAAAATTGAAGATGAGCTATAGGCAGTGTTTATCTATCGTACAGTTTTGTTCTGCTGAAGTTTTTCAATCGTTTCTTTTGGACAGCTAAATGATGCGTAATTTTAATGAAGATATACTGCAGGTTTGAAAATAAGCTCTGACTGCGGTCTCATAAAGAATGTACCTGCCTGAATATGCTCTTAATTTTGTCAACTTACTAGACGAAGGTATTTATGAAACCACGAGTACATAGTACGTAGACTTATGCTGTTTCTTCTAAATTTATTTTCCTGGCTTGGTATAGTCGAGTAACTGATGGGCTGGAAATAAGAACGGATGTGTTAACATATTATTTGTTTAGTTATTGTTGACTGTGTTCTTTTTGGCTTACGTGTCAATTAATTTGGCTGTATCGTGTAAGTGATGAGATCCTTCGACGTAACAACTCGTGAATTCCAAAATACCGTTGTTTCCCTTATTCTTAGAATATTTTAGTTATATGTAGCGTCGATTCTACTAATTGGTACTCACGAATATCCTATACCCATTTATCAGTTTTCATTTCAACTCAGCTCAAGTACTTATTATTATTACTAACGAGAGGTATACTTTCTTCCTGTAAATTTCATAAGGTGAGAGGAGTTTGAAGAAAAGCTTGAGTCTGATAAAGCTGATTTTTTTCCTAAAGATTGAAACTATCTGCTAATCATGAGAAAGTGACCTGCCAGCTACGTGGCCTTCTGTAGCAGTATCAACATTAGTAGCCCAGGAAAGTTGATGTTTGGAAAAAAAGTGCCTCTCACCCAGGGCGGCTCAATTGTACGAAAATTTCGCGTTTTTCAGCTATAACTCAAAAACTATGTGCCAGGTTCCATTGAGAAGTTGGGTAAAAATATATTTTCCATCAAATTTCCCATCGATTGAAAAAGGACCTCAACGTCGATCTAATTTTGAAACAATTATATTTTTTAAAGTTTTTCCACAATAACTTCAAAAGTAAGATTAAAACTTAAGTCTCAAGTGGTAATATGAAAATATCGCTCATTGAACTTGGAGCATATCAAAAGAAACAAAATCACCTGTTAATCCCAAATAAAAACACTTCAAGGGCAATTATTTAAAGTTGAGAAAATTTCAAATTAAATGTGTTTTCCCAAATAACCATAAATTTTTGTGAAAATTGATAGCAAATTAGGAGAGTAGGTAATGATATCTTTTCCATATTTTTTAAGCCAATATCTACAGTCCTCATTGAAAAAATTTTCTTAAAAATGTAAATAACAATTTTGGAATAATTTGTAGCCACCAACAGTTGCAATGACATGTGCCTGTTTCATTCAGTGTTTCAGCATATTCATCTATCCACATTTGATCAGCAAGCATTTTTTTGGACTCGCCTTTTCCTTGTAAAAATGTATATCAACTATCATCCTTTCTGGTAGGATAAAAAGACTATTGATCGGTTTAAAAATATATATTTCACTTTATAAAAATTCAAAAAACATATAACTACAAAAAAAATTTGAAAAACAAAAAGGGTAATTGAGAAGCTGAAAAAAAAAAAAAACAGGAAAAAACTAAAATAAATGCGAAGAGAAAATGGCAAAAATTGGTGAACATCGTCTAAATTGTCGAAATGGGTGATCTGTGTGTCACTTTACAAGTGCCAACAAAAGCCAAAGTTTAAAAAAAAATGCTGAAGGGCTTTTAAAAGTTGTCGAAACAACAGGCGAGTCGAGGGCATAAGGAAATCGAGAAATCGTTTGTTCGTATATCATTTGACAAGTCAAAACCAAAAAAAAAAAAAAGGAAAAGAAAAACCGAATGACATGTCCTTTATTTCCCCTCTTGTTGTTGTTGTTTTTTCGCCAAAAGCAGCGCTTTTTTTCATCTCATTTTTTAGTTGGCGGATAAAAGCGAACACAGTGTTCGATAATTTGAAACGTTTGGGATTTTTGAAATGCGCGCTTTTTTTTTCAACGTTTAGTGGAATTAAAAAAAATGAAGAGAGACGTCTGTTAGGTTGAAAATGTCTGAAATTAGGACTTTTTAATAACCGAGTTGAACAAAAAAACCGAAACACCGTTTCAGTCGTTTTCAAAATGAGGTTAGAGTTTATTTTCTCAGCTCAAAAAGAAAATAAAACTGCTCGATTTTGATTGGTTATTACTCGTACTTTTTTTATAGTTGTAAATTTCCAACATTTGTAACGTTTTCAGACAGGTCCAAAATAACTTGATGAAAATTAATCATGTTTTGCGCATTAAAAAAGTAGCTGAAATGGGTAGAAGAAAAAAATCTATTGATTCTGAAAAAGGAACGACTTTGAATGATATTAGGTTTGTGATCATGACTTGACTGACATTTGAGGAAAGTTACAATTGCATCGACGAAGATAATTTCGACGAATATCAAAACAGTACCTACCTATTTTTAATTAAAACATGAAAGCGTTCTATTTTTTAATATATTATTATAATAATTATAGAACTCGTATTAAACTCGTAGGAGTAAAGACAAAAGACAATTTTTTCAATTTTCGTTTTAACAAAATCGTTTTGCTGTGTATGTCAATATTTCTCCAGATATAGCAACACTGTATGAAGTAATTATAATCTAAATTCATGTATGAAGTGGTGTGTCGTTATGGGAGGGGGGGGGGGGCTTACGGGCTTTCAAATCATGCCTCAAATTTTGATCCTATTGATTTCAACTTTTTAGACCCGGCTATATGTTTTTAGAATTGTTGAAACAATAGCTAAAATTTCAGCAATATTGTGTTAAAAAAATTCTTATTGTCAACATGCTATAAATATTCAGTAACATGAGATATTGAAAATCTAAGAACTATAGCCAGTGTTGAGACATCCTTCCTGTAATATCCTGAAGAGTTTGTATTGTAGGTTGAAACTCACAGCATGATATTTGAAAGCCCGTATGAGTTCTTTTAGAAGAAATATACAAATAATAGTCTGTTATTTTACTAAAAAGTAGGACATTGAATTTGGTAAAACTTTATCCTTAAGTTTGATCTTTATGTTTATTCATGCGTGTATTCAATTTGCAATAAATTATTTTAGGTTTGTTTATGCTATGATATGAAAGTGAAAAACACACTACAGCGAAGAGTCCACACTATATAGAATCCTAATTTGGCTGTTATTATTAGTTTCAGTTAAAAAAAAATATCACTTCACTATTTTTATGAGAATTTGATTGGAAAAAAAAAGTGCCTTAGTTTTCAGCAAATATTGAAAATTTCCTATATATTCTGCAACTGAATCACCATTTCATCCCTTCCATAATCAGCATAAATTTCTTCGGAAAAAACGTTATAACCGTTTCAGTGTTGAATTCGATGACGAGGAAATTTAAAAAAAGGGTGAATTACTGGAGTTGAATGAAGAGTACGTGATTTCTTTCACAATAGAAAAAAAAAAGAGCTCGGCGAAAAAAAGGATTGTAATTGAAATTGTAGAAAGAGAGGAAAAAGTATAGGTTGACGTAAATTTTATTACGAATATCTAAATGTACAAGCATGCATGACAGACGTTCGAATAAACAATTCATTAATCGTCAGAGCTTTTTACCTCTTTTTACCTCGGATGAGAATTATCTTTTCGAGCAGTAAATGAATGCTTTGCTTCCGAAAATGGTGATTTTTGTTGGGGTTGCGAGGACTGTTCTACGACTAAAACTAAATTTTATAAGAAATTCCCCAACTTGTCTACTCTTTTCTTTCACCATATAGTTGATGGTACGTGCATAGAAAATTAACGTAGGTAGGTTAGGTGATGAACAAAAAACTTTTTTAAATTTTTTTTTTCCTTTTCGTAAAATTAGTCTATTAGTCTACAAAGGAGTTCAGACAAAATCATGAGATAGAATGTATTTTACTCGTATTTGGTCGACACACTGATATCTTATGAAAGTTTGGTAGTACTATAGTCTTGATATTTTGCTTTACCGATTTAGTCAGTCTCACCTGCACCATAGAAGAAAATATTGAATTAAGAATATTTAAAAAATTAGGTAGAATGAATAAAAAAGAAAAGTTGAAGTTGATAATCATGAGGAAGTTAATTAATAAATTAGTAAATTAATAATGAAATAGAAAAGCAAAAAAAAAAATTAAAAATGTATATAAGTGAAATGTAAAACCATAATCACTCCCCACTCACTACCACAAAAAAAAAGTTGACCGTTTTGACTTTTGTTAAATGTTTTATTATCTTTATTTATTTATTTATTTACGTATTTATTTTTTATTTTTTTAAAAATTTTGTTGAAGGTTGAATAATTTTGGTTTCTCATGTGATTTAATTTTTTCTATCATTGTTTAAATGAATTCAGATTTTTTTGTTCTCTTCCAATTATTGTTTCTTACTTGATTTCTATTTTTATTTTTTATTTTCAATTTCAGTTTTCTTTCTTCATGATTGTGCAGTTTTTTAATTTCCCTTAAAACTTATAAGTTTTTGAATTTTTTTATTTTATTTTTATTTTCTTAAAATTTTCAAAATTGTTATTTTACTCGTACTCTATTCAGAATTCATTTTTTCTATTTTTCCGCTCAAATATTTCCTTATTTGAATAATATTACTGATTTTAATTCTATGTATTTTCCGCCATTTTTTTTTTTTTCACTTTTCACTTTATTATTGTTAGCGCCCATTTCACTACCTATTTCAATAGTGTTATTTCCCTATGCCGAGTCAATTGGACTCACACCAAGCTTAAGTTTTTCTATGGTGTATGTCGAGCTGACCTTCTCGAAGATAGTTCTCGTAGTCCTGTCACAGCTGTATAATGGTTCAGAATTTAAGGAAAAGAATGAATGATTACCCAAATGGCAAATGAAATTACCACCAATATCAAACTATATGGATAATAATTCCTTGTCAGGTTTGTCAAAGAATTATTATCGCATACAGATAGTATGGTATCAGCTTTCTAACTAGTGATAATAATTATACAGAACTTGACCATTCGAGAATAAGCCTCAGACCGAATCGTAGATATGATGAGTTGCCTACATTTTCGAGATTTTTGTAATTTCAAATTTGTTTGGCATAATTCGAACTCGATTGAATACTTCTCGGCCATATTCTATAGTTTCCAAAACGAACATCTGCAGACTTAGCTATATGTATGTATATTGAATTATTCGACTGCGACCTTCTGTGAATCGATAAAGAAGAGCATATACTGTGAAAATGATGGTCCCACTGGCTCATGCAGTAATTTTTGTTTTGTTCCGAACTACTGAATTTTTTTTTTTTTTTCATTTCCCGGATGAGATAAATAAGCTTGAGATGCCCGAAGTCGCCGACCTGCTCTTTTTTTTTCTTTATAAACTGAGGAATGGACGATGAATAATTGACCTAATGTTCTTGAATATTCTCATGACAGGCGATTTGGAGTGACAGGTTTTTCATATTCGACTGTCTCAGAACAGATGAATTGCCTCTTTTTTAATAGGTGTAGACTGTATAGATACCGTATTTAAGGAGATTTTCATTTTCCCACCTCATTATACAGCAGCCTGTCGCACATATGTCGTTCTTTGGACTCGCTGAAAATGCAAATCATAAATTCGTCTCCTTTGGAAGTGTTTCTACTTCCACGAACGAATATTTTGTAGGTAGGTACGTACAAAAAATCTCATCTGCAGTAGCCGCATCCTGCTGAACTATTCCACGAATGATTTTTATTAGACGACATAATATATTTTGTTTACACTCCATAAATAAATCATCGTTTTTGTTTGTAAAGAGGTCCACAACTCCGCATTCTTTCAATATTACACTAAAACCTTCGCATGGCTGGCTGCATCCAAAGTAAGAGCATGTAGTTCTTTCCACATCTTCCCTCCTGCCATTTACTCACAGTCCTTCCAGTAGAAAAAAAAAATAAATAAAAGGAAAAAGGAAACATATATATATATATATATATATATATATATATATATATATATATATATAGGAAACGATAAGCAAAAAATCATCGTCTAAAGGTACGTGGAAAATGCACGTCGCATTTTTTCGTTTATGCTCGTAACCTTTTCCTTAAATTATTTACTCCTTTTCTTTGCTCCCCACTTTTGCGCCATTTTTTCTTTCAACTTTTCTTAGCTCAGGTAATGGAAACGTGTAAGAGATAGTGAAAACAGTAATTTATAAAATAGATTTTTTTCAGTTACTGAGGTATTATATACGAAGGCATGGCGTTTTGCCCCCTCGCATTATTGGCTAAAAATGAGTGGGATGTGAGTGTGGTATAGAGCTGGTAGTATAGTATTTGCCATAATATCCTGCTGCCCCGAAAAGCTCGTGTATCCCCCTTTTCACGAAATTGAGGGGACTTCTATCCTTTTATTGTATCACGTACACGAGGTTCTTTATGAGGTATTATATTATATACACGTACGACTAAGCACGATCTTTTTTTTTTCATTTTTGAACGTTTTTTTTTTTTTTTTAAAGCACGAGTAATACTTTTTTCCTAAATACACTCCCGTTATACTCCAGAGCTCTTGGCTTCGCATTTTTCGCACACCTCATTCTTCCACCTTGCGGCTCATCAATTTTCCAGTCATTTTAATCCGATCGAAAACGTCAATAATAAATTATTATGGTAAATCGTGTATTCCGCACGTTCTCGTATTGTTTTGATGCGAAGGTGTATGCGAGCCCCCTTTCCCTGTAAGAAGTATTAATGAATTAATCAAGTGCTTAGTAATTGTTGGTCAGCGTTGGTGCCAGGACCGTGTATGAAGTTTCCGTTTTACTTGATTAATCAATGTTAAGCAGCCATATTTTGCGGATCAGTTGGATGGATGGCCTTTTCATTTTCCAATATTTCGGAAGCGGCATATGTTCTTTTTGGAGGCTGATGATTGTAGTGCTTAAATTTACTGTCACATGAATAGCAATACTCACTCAGTCCATTATTTGATTCATATATTGGTTGATTAATTAACTTATGAGCTTGTTATGGTCGGAGCTCAATTTATTGAGTACAGATTATTAATTACAGGGTAGAATAAATACGTCACTTAGTGAGAATTTTTTGTCGTCAAAATTTTTCAAATGGACTAGTTATAGTTCTGGATACTTGCAGCGCTAATGCTGCAACTAATTTGAAGAATTTTCAACACCTTCTATTAGTGTGTCCAAATATAATATCCATTGTGAAAATTTATCCGCGGTTTAGTGATAGTCACCACTCTACTCGTTGCAAATTGGAGTGGAAAAAAATAGTTTTCAAATTTGAATTTCAAATTTTTTCTAGTCAGACTTTTTAGCTGGATTTTTTAGAAGTCTTATTTAATATTATTTTAAAAGTCTATTCTCATGCTTTTTAGTATTCGGAACTTAAACTAATCGTTTTTTATTGCCATAAGAAGTGTCTACCCTTGGTTCTCAATTAATAAATATTATTTTATTGATCGAAGTACCCGGGAGAATAACTTGAGAACAAGCAAATTTCAGCCAAAGCCCGAAGTAGGAAATACATGAATTGATCAAATGCTTAGCAATAATCAATAATTGGCGTTGATATACGAGGTGTAAAGCCGCAGTTTAATTCGAATTACTGAAATGAAGCAGCCATATTCTATAGCTCAGTTGGATGGGTGACCGTTTTATTTTCACTTTCAAACTCCTCCCCTTCTTCCAGAAAAAATTCAACCTAATCTCCATCCTTATCATCGAATGATTTTGGTTTCCACTATTCGGAGCTGTTTAGAAGTAGCAAGCATACATCCTGTGCGAAAATAGACTGTTAATCTATTTGTAACCTATATAAAGAGATGATGAAAATTTTTTCTTAATGCCCAATTACGATGCACGTGCAGTCGTAAATAATTTGACTTTCCCTAAAAGATGAGCAATTTAGCATCATAGTGAGTAGAGACCCGTGAGTAACTCGTCTAAATTTAATTGAAATTTGGGCATACTGGAAAATATCAAAGTTTTAAAAATTTGTCGACTGTAAAACATCCAATCGATTTTATTTCATGTTGAACGACTCTCACGTTTCGAATTGAAATTTTTTTGTTGGGCATGAGAAGGGAGCATTATTTATAGCAAATTGATATCTATAAGGTTTTCAGCTTTCATGGAGGCAAATAAAATTGTTATTCGTCTTTATAAATTTTAAATCATACAATACATGGGTACTAAACTTCTTTTTCTCTGCACTCGAGTCATTTTTAGCCCGCCATATTTCAGCTGTTGAAGCAAAAAGAATACCTACCTATATTATATTGTTCTAATCAAATCATTTGTGATGAAAAAATTTTTTTCTCTTTTACCAAAGCACTTCATTTTTTTTTGTCTTTCTTTTTTCCATCTTACGTTTTCCCTCGTCCCTTTCCCTCGGAATACCACTTTTTGAAATAAATAGTTTTACTTTCCAATATTCTCCCTTTCGCACGTTTTTTCTCATCTTTGTACCCACTCCCCATTTTGTTTCTTTCGAATTTATTGTCGTGAAACGTAAATCATACCTACTATTTCCAACGATCGCATAACTTGCGAAGTTATTTTTTGAACACTCTCCCTTTATTTCTCCTGCCAACCCGCATCCACCAACTTTCAAATTCTCCATTTTTTTCCCCCTTTTAAACGTATTTTCTTACCCCTGTTCTTCATACGGCACCAAATCTTAAGAAAAGTTTATTGGCAATAGCGTAATCGTAGCGTAAACGATTACTGGTGAAAGAGACAGAGTGAGAGAGACAGAGAGAGTGAAAGAGATAGCAGGAGAGAGACGGAGAAAAAGAGAAAATAAAGAAAAATTGTAATCTGTGTGGAATTGTGGAGTGTGAAAAACAGACGAAAAAAGAGAAAGAACGGGGAAAGCCGCATTATGTCTTGGCTTTTTTCGCCCTTTCAATTCGTTCTGTCAATGAAATTACGGTTTCGATTTTCTTCCCCTCACTCATAATGAGGTTAACCTTCTTCAGCCTTTCAGACGACAGTAACGAAATTTATAGAATAGATAAATTTCGAGAGACATGTGATTAACACTTCTTCAACTATCAAAGTTGTTTTTTTACACTGATTCTTGAATTTTCTTACGTCTTATATCCGAAAAAAACCTCATTTTCTATTACTTTGCATTAGAAAAGTATACCATGTAGACAATTTATGAAAAAAAAAAAAACTAATATAGCTGAAATTTTTTCTCTATATAGTTGAGTGTTACTTTTTCCTTTATTGTTATAAAGTTTATGTAACTAACTCTGACCATGAAGCTTAAAAACCTGGTTTAGAAAGGAATAAGCAGGTTTCCAAGTGAAAACCTGCTAAAAAGAAATATATTTTTTCTCAAAATCTGCTGAACTGGTGTTAATGAAATTTTCATATACGTACCTACATGACTCCAAATGTATGCAAATTTCGACAAAATTTAACCGGTATAGTTTTTTAAAAATTGTAATAGTCTGAGGGTTATTAAAAGAAAAAAAAAAGATAAAGAAAAAATTCCATTTGCCTCGTGAAATTCGCCCAAAATAAAAACTGTAATATCTTTCAGAGGTGTGCAGCTTCATCAAAGGGTTATCAAAGAAGATGTATTTAGAAAAAAAAAAAAAAACATGAAAGCATGAATTTTTTTTTCATTTTTAGGCAGTTTCTGAAGAAATTGTTGGTTGAAAAATGTATTATTTTTGAGCGGACTTAGTTCTAAAAAGTTGTGCAAGAAATTTTTTCTGATTGTTGTACTTCCTCTTCAGCAGCTTTGACTGCGAGCAATCTACTATAGCCTAATTTTCGCATTTTCGAGCTTTAAAAACTATAAGACTACGTTTGTTAGCCACTTTAGCGGTTATTTAAGGCAGAAAACTTTCGTTTTACAGATCTCGAAGGTAGGGATGCATCTTATAAAACGGAAATTAGACAAAATAGTTGGTAAAAAAAAGTTTCACTTCGGCTTAACTTTGATCACAACTTTCTTCCACTTTCGAATATAACTACAATGACCGGAGCCTCCAAAAACAAAACGGACTTCAAGAGTCCGCCTTAATCACAAACTTTCTTCCTCCAGACGGTGGTTTTTAGTGTAAGGAGATGCTGCCATTTCCTTGTACAATATTATAGTTCAGAAGTGTAGCCTCTAAGCGGACAAACACAAACGAAACCAATGAAATGCTAAACTTTAGCTGTTAGCAATTGATTAAACCACCGGGTGAACGAGGAAACTAAAACACATGAAATTTATTATTTTAACCGCCTATGACTCAAAGGAAACCAGAAAAACAAGTCTGTATTCGCTCCCGCGTGACTGTTATGGTGGTTTGAGTTTTCAACAGAAAGTTCAAGTTTTTGGATATGTTGTGTGCCAAAATATTGAACTTTAAAGTCTATTGGATTAGATTTTTGATTTTCATTCCTCAACATCGAAACTTCGGTCACTGTGAGGATTTAGGTAATACTCGATCAGTGATCAACAGAATATAGGATAACCCAAACTCAGTGGTGCACTCAAGAAGGGGCTCCTAAGCTTCAAATTTCGTTAAAAAAAATTAATAAAAAAGTTTTCCACGCTTTGCGCAAAATTTTCGTATAATTTTCGTTTTTTGGGGATGAATTTAAGACTCAGCTCCTCACTTAGCAAATTTCGAGGTACGCCACTGTCCAAAATAGTGTATTTATAGTATTTCGATAAGAAATTAGCTATATCGCGATTATCCTTCCCTTTTGTATGTATGACAGATTCCTTATATAATTATTACGTAGGTGGTTCAAATATTAACCGGAAAAATTAAATACCATCAAGCAGAATTTGGGCTCGGTGCAAATAGCAACTACCTTTGTTAGAGACATTCTCCACCAACTACCCTGACTGCATAAATTTATCTCTGCTTGGAAATTTTCAATTTTTCTGGTTTATATTTGAACTATCCTCGTAAATTCCACTACAGTAATCATCGCCATCTATAGCTATTCTATGTTTTATTAAAATTGCTTTCCTTTTCTCAACCAGGTTAAAGAATGACAAGGCTGAGCAATTATACCACTATGCCATACCAACCCCAAATTTTATATTTTTGACAAATTACATAGGTACTTGATTTTCTCAAAATTAGACATTTTTAATTTCAAAATTCAAATTGTTATTTCTCAATCAATTTTCAACCGATTGAGAAACTATTTTTGGCAAAATTCTCTCCAAATCAATTAATTTATCAAAAGCGGCGATAATTAGCTTGAAAATAATTATTCCGACTGAAGGTACTATTTCGTAGATTGTATTTAAAAAAAATATTTTTTCATGAGTTTTTTCGGTTTTTTAATCTACTTCAAGACATGGCTGTAGCCCTATTTACTACTTGGAATTTTTGAATTCTCGTAAGATTAAGTCATCATTAGTGCACTCGAAATTCCTTTTGACACGAATACATTTACCGACTTGCTCACCTCGCGCGACCGTCTCCCTCGAATCGTTTTTCGACAAAGTTTACTTTAGCAATATAATGGTATATTGTAGCAAAGACATGTCCTCGTTGGCGTTTAGTTAATTCATCCGACAGAAAGGTGCTCTCTCTTGTTCGTAATAATAAATCACTTTTAATCGTGGCCGGATATATCCGTTCGTTAACTTCCTACGTCGAACCATTTTTATTTACTCCTCTTTTCTTCACCACCCTTCTCCCTGTCGTCGTGAGGGTGAAATTCGTGTGCGTCTCGATCATCGCCACTTTACTCAAAGTTACGTCACGACTTTTACGTATTTTTGTCAGACATATTCGACGGGTGCACCCTTTGAAACTGCTAACCCCTTACTCTGAAAAAAGAGAAAAAAAAAAGGGATTAGGTGTAGTGAAGCGTTAAAAGGTGGCGCAAAAATAAAATTCTACGCTGAAAGTGAATGACACATTATACGTCGGTGCTTTCTCCGTCTGTCTGCTCTCATTTACCCTCTGTCCCTTTGGATCTTGTTTACTCCTCTCAGTTGCATACTTTCTGTTTCTTTGGCCCCCTCACACCCGTCTCATGCGTGCTCGCATCTTCTCGGAGTACATTGTCTCCCGCAATACGTTTATTGTATAGCATTCGTCCTACGTCTAGTGGTATTTATAGAAATAACGTTTGATATCCTCTCTGTGGTCTGGCAAATGGGTGCTCTTTTCGAGGGCGACACACACGGCCGCTGACTCTGTCCGCGGGTGCGAGCGTCGCGACGGCGGCGGCGACCATAGAGACGGGACAAACGAATTTATGGCTGCAATTCGAACAGATCGTTCATCGGTGCAAGTGGTAGACTTTCTCTACTTTTGGTACGGATGAAAAAAATTTTAAGTTATCTTTAAAGATAATATGGTCATCATTATTGTCTGTTATTATTGTCAGAGAAATGCCAATTTTCAACCATTAGCTATAAATTATGTAATAACAAAAGTGAGCAAATTATTGGTTATTCAATAATCAATAAACAATTTTATAGTCCGAAGAAATCAGACACAAAATTGCCATAGTACCTATAGATAAATGTAAAAAAATCCTGTTTAAAATTATTTTGCGGCGAAACGTTTGACAAGATCTCCAGAATCACCCTTGAAAAGTCGCCTAAAATCTAGCTACCATAACTCCCTGATTAAAATGAAGAATCTTAGGAAAAATTCATTCGTATGTCGTTGCATAAGTTGTACTTGTACAATGAATACAAGATACTAGATTTAAAAATTTAAAAAAAAAAAAATACATAAGGTTGAAAATTTCTCATCAGCTACAAAAACTTCTACTCTAAATAACAAAAAATAAACCAATGAGGAAAAAAATACTCGTTTGATAGCAGACATATGAAAAATGGTCAGAAGAGAGAGGAGAAAATTACCAAAATTTCAAAGTGAAACAAATGTTTTTCAAAGCATAATTTTAATCAACATGTGGCTTTCATGTAATTAGATGACATCATCGTTTTGGTAAAGTAAACTGTTATAAAAACAAATGAATTTAGAATTTACAGTTATAGTTTGAACTGGTAAAAAGAAAAATTAGTCGGTCAGATCCGTGCAACCATTGATAATCTAACTGTATTTCCAGTATTAATTATATCGGCATGATCTAAATAATAACGCCATATACTGTTTAATACCTTCAAACACGCGTTTATGTAATTTAGATAGACCAGTAATCTGCTCAAGAATAAAGACGTAGACGTGACATATGCAGTTGTAACTTTTTTTTTCAACTGCATCGAGTCAGTTGCTGTATTTTTAGAAAGCCAATGTACAGAATTCGCGAAAAAAATCCGACTGTCTTTTGTAGCCAAAAATAACGCTGATAAGGAATTTTCGTTTTAAAACACTATAACATTTACGGGTATAAAATTTAATGTCAACATTTTGTAGTCAGGCGTGCAACAAAACCGTTATTCAATCTCATTAAGTCTAAGAAGAATTATTATTATTATTTTTTAATAAGTTTTTTTATGTGTACTAATTCCATACTGGAAATGCACGTACATATACATTCGTATCAATTATTCGATTGTTGATCTGTTATATGTTTATTATAGTCAATGTGCTCTAAATGAAGACTTGTTAAAATTGTTGTAGTTTCAAGTTGGGGTTAGGGTTTATTGTAGACCTCATAAAGAAATATTTATCTATTAATCGCGTATTTGTGCCCCCCCCCCCCCCGAATAGGTGCCCAAGGGTCCAAATAATGGTGAGGGACAAATTAAAGTCTTATACAAATATAGGTTCTTAATATACTTGAAGGAAGAAATTTTTAAATTGGAAGAATGAGAAACAAACGCGAAAAACAAAAACTTAACTATAGAGGGGGAGAGGTTGGCACTAGAGCAGACATATTGGATCGGCTGCAAATAGGAGTTCAAGGTTACCACCGAGGGGCCAAGAAACTGAGGGGCGTTTAGCAGTCGAGATATAAATATTCATTTTATTAAAAATACTTCCTAAAAATCAATCTTCATAATTTTATCAATTCGTGGTTTTATTTAATTTTATAGAAAAAAATAAGAAGAAAAAACAAATTTCATTTTAATATTTGTATTTTGAATGTTTTGAAATGTGAAGGAAAATACTTTATACTTTAGAGAATGTTTGAAACTTATAGATGACATTTTTTAATCTAGAATAGATATTAATCTTTATTTGTAACCTAAAGCTTGCCCTGAGATGAAACGAATTTTGTTTTTTAGCTTGTATAAATTTTTCCTTGAAAACGTGAATTTTGAAGAATTTTTGGAAAATTAGCTTCAAAAGTGGGGTGGTTTTAGTTCTCAACTGATCTATCAAAATGATTTCATAAAAATTGAGCCCATATTTAATTTATAATAAGTTCTTTGTGGTCGTATTTCACTTTTTCAAAATTTTTTCAGGCGCTTTGAGAAATGCCATTCATGTTTAAACTTGCAATTTGAATTGCCACAATTTCTATATATTTTATCACTCTATTATTAGTTATACCGTATTTTACTTACTCTGTTTCACTTTCATTTTGGGGCCGTATATAGTTGACTTAAACCGTATAGTCAAATAAATCACATGTCTTCTTTTTGCAACCATGCAACTTAAATTTCTCTAAATTTGTCTGCAATCGAAAATCTTGGCAGGTAATTATAGCGTCGTAAATTGACGCGACTCGTCGCCCCAACTCGTCAGAAACAGTCAGAAACAGAGAAATTTGGACACCACTGTAAATTAGTCTAGTCAGATGTGTATCAGCTGATTCGGAAACGGCGAGGAAAAAAAAAAGATTTTGTGGAAGAAGATGGAAAAAAAAAAGAATTACGTCAGCCGTCTTTTTTGCTTTCTTCTCAAAGTCATCTTCTTAACGCCTTCTCATTGGTCGAAAAATTAAATGCTCTAAATAATCCCTAGTTCTACTTATGTGTGTGCGTGTTTTTTTTTTTTTTTACTTTCATCTCATTTTCGAATATGTTGAGGGTATGAATAAGATTTTTTCTTCAGTTCCTTTTCGAAAAATTGGACGTCGTGTCGTAAACGTCCGCACCTCGCTCGATTTTTTTCAGTTTCGATAATTCGTTTTTTTTTTTCATAGTTCCTCTTTTTCCAATTTTTCATTTTTTTTTTTTTTTTACTCAAAAATTAAGTTACCTTTTACCTGTTGCTCGTGTGTTTTTCCTTCGTGTTTTTTTAAAGCCTTTTTTTTCTTATCTCATTTTTTAACCTTTTTTGCTCGGAGTTTTTAGCCGTTTTTCCTGGCAATTTTGGTCAAAAGATTTTCAGGAAATAAGTTCTTTCGTGTTTTCATCCTGATGCGAATTTATGACGAGCTCCTCTTGGACGTGTTCACACGAAAAACCCATCGATAGTTGCTGTTCTCTCACACGCAAAGGTTGTTTATGATTAAAATTTTATTTTTAAGGCCTGATTAATTTTGCTTTTTCGCTATAACGTTATTTTTTTCCTCGCTATTTTTTCGTCCATTTTTGTTGCTTTTTCACCGTAATCTGAAAATTCAATTCTCATTCAGGGCTAGAGAGTGGACGTGAGTATAGAATTTTTTTGGAGCTAAAATTTAAAATATGATCACATTTTGGTGAGCAACGAGTGCAATATCGTGTTATTTTCCGCTGCTCGTTCCTTTCTTTTCCTTTCTTTTTTTCTCCTTTAAGGCTATAATTTTCCATTTCCGTGTGTCTTCTTTTTAAATTCTGGTTAAGCCAGCTTCACACGAAACGAGAATTTCTCGTTGTCTATAACAATAAAAAATAAAACAATCACGATAACTGAAAATTGTAAAATGAGAAGAAATATGCGGAGAATTCTGATAGTGGATTTATTAGCAATTTTTATTTTCATGTTATTGGTGAGAAGTTGCTGCATAACATTATGCAAGTGAATAAATTTGTGTAAGACATGTTCCAAAATTACATAATACTGTCATTGTTTGAATAATAACACATTTTTAAAATGTTAAAACTAATAAGAAAACTTCTAATATGAGCATTTCCTTAACGTGAAATGCAATGTAATTTCTGAAACGTGTTTTTCTAAGAGAAGATACTGAACTGAAATAATGACAAGTCTTTTCATCTACGAGATTGCTATTCTTCCTAAATCGCCCTCATTAGAACAACCGTAACTATTGGGAAAAACTGTAAAATATCTTCATTTCATAATATACTGCACGTTTAAATTTTTTGCATGAAATTTTCTTTGGATACTGTGGATATTTTTAGCGTCAGTGTGTGATTTTTCAAAATGTCTTACACAATTCATTTACTAAGCATATAGTACTTTGAATCTGATATTGATTTACTGAAACTGTCCTTCATGCAAAAGTTTGACGATAGTCTTAATATTAAATTTCTTCCCGTTAAAAAGGTTTGTATAATCAAGTAAACTTTTAAGAAGATGGCGTTACAAAAATAATATATGCTATCGAAACAAGTGCTTCAAATGATCTGAGACATTTTTTCCCAAATTCATTATAAAATGTTTTGAATGCTGCCGAATGATCAGCAGCTTATAGCTAGTGAATATCAGACGGTCGTTTTTACAACGTAAAATTGTTGTATTTACCAAAGGGATTGGAGGGTTAAAATTAAAACGAATGCTCGCCTTGATATTCGCGATGCCTATTTTCTGACAAATATTAAACCTTTGCTCTATAGCAATTTACGTACAGGAAGCTGGAAAAGCAAAAAAAAAAAAGAAAACGTTTACATTGTATACTAGTTCAGTACTATGAAAGAAGGGATGATGAGTTAAACAAGTTTGAAGAAAAGGTAGACGAAGGCATTTTGCAGCGTTATTTTTCAGTCTGCGAATTCTACTTCTTTGTGCTGCATACACTATACCTTTACTCTTTTTTTCTGTTCTTTGCCTTTTCGGTAAGCTTTTGTAGCCTTACTTTTATGCGAGTCGATCTTCTATATTATTCCGCGCGGTTGTCAACTATAAACTTCCAATGTTACCAAAAAAAAGATCTCAAATCTCGTTTTAACAGGTTTTTTATTCTTGCCTCTAAGTTACATGTAAACACTATAACTGTTTCTTGTGTAAAGATAATTTCCTACTGTTGAATAAAATTAGTTGTTACATTATTATATCCATCTTCCACTAAAGTTTTAATCACTTCTATGCATACATTTGGTTGTTATTCTACGTATATGTTAGGTTTGTCTTGGACGTTCGTATCACGTCTCAATTTCTTAAATCAAGGCAACACTGATACAAGTTCAAAAAAAGTTGGGTGAAGTGACAATATGCTAGGCCTGGTGCAAATTTAATTCAGATCGAGTCATTTGAAGGGCTGTAAATAAAATTATTTTAAAAACAGTTTATTTGTGTGTATTGTCGAATTTTTTTTCTAATAAAAAGGAATTAGAGCAACGAATTATCGTGGAATTTTTCTCGGAACAATTGATGAGGAGATCCGTGAAGTGTGGCTGCTTTGACCAAGTGGATGCAACAATACAAAAAGAGATGAGAAAATGTATTCACAATAAACTCTTTGCTCAGATTTTTAAACAATTTCCGCTGTAAAAAAAATTCGACGATATACCCGCTAGTTTTTCTTTGCAAAAATTTCATTTCTAAGGCTGTTCAAATGACTCGATTTTATTGAAATTTGCATACAGTGTATCATGGAATATGTAAATCAATCTTTTTGAAGGTATGTCAATATTGCCTAGGTTTTAAGAGGCTCAGGCTTGATAAGAACTCTGAGGACATATGACGTAATTCAGGTGTATTTCATGAAATGCCTAAAACTAGCAAATTTATGCTCAGACTTTTTCGTGGCGCAGCCAAGAGGAGCCGAATAGGCTAAATCCTTCTCCTTAGCCAACAAATTTCATTAAAAAAAAATGAAATAAAAAAATTTAGATTTTCGCAAAATTTCTGTCTCTTAGGAATAAATTCAAGACATCAGCCCCTCCCTTGGCGAATTTCTGGCTTCGCCACTGAGGCTTTTCAAGAAAAGCCTTTTATTTACCAGGCAAGGGGTGCCAGCTTAAAATGACTGGGTATTTTGTGAGTTATAAAATGCCTAAATTATGTTCTGATAAAATTATAACTTAGGGTCATTTTTGAAGCTTTTTCAAATAAAAGGTTAGTTTTAAGTTCTATTTATATTTTTTAAAGGTCTAAAAAATAACGAGTTTTATTTCGTATCGTACATGTGCTATACATTCGCCCTGTACCACTATCTTCAAGCTTGTTTACTCAACTGACCGGAAATTAGAATTATGAGTGGACGACTACGATGAAGTGGATACCTGTGAAGAGTGCTTTGTCAATCTTTTGTTGCCTTTTTCAACCCTGGTATGTCTTTTCTATTACACTTGGTCTGTTTCTTTTGACACTTGAATGTAGAAAGAAACCTTCTTTTCAAAAGTCATCAAAAATAGCTTCGGTTGTAGCTTGGCTTCAATCTTCGTTTGTGGACGAAAGAGTAATCGCTATATTATTATTGTATGAGGCTAAAATATGACATTTGAGAGTTGGCACTTTGCTCCTCCACAACCGAATACAAAATGAGAATTGTAGGTGAAATTCTTTCGTTATATAATTATGTTTAGTGCTAACAGCGTTATGAGGAGTTGATAGGTTAAATGCCGTTTGTTTGGTTAACTGATTTTTTCAAATGAAAATGTACGTATAAGTATGCAAGACTATAGTTAAACGACTTGAACGAAAAGACGAATCATTACTGCTTGCTGCGTAATATAAATAAGTATACATGTATATAAAACAGGAATGATGTAACAAGTTATCAAATTTGGTTCGAAAGTTTGAAAAATTTATTGAATTGTTCTTTGCTCATGACTCGAGTGAAGGTATAATATGTCAAATGTGCTGATTGTATGGAAAAGTTGATGTTTATATTTCGATTTTAATAAGCCAAAATTAGTTTTGTTAGAAATTATAATTATTTCAAACATGGTTTAGCTGGATAGCATAATAATTTATTTCCCTATAGCTGGCAACACTGCCAAGGAAAAGGGAAAATTTAGATTCAGCTAAATCTTGTTGTTTTCTTTCTTTCACACTTCTCCCCATTCTTCATCATCATCACTTTTCGAGAACAATGGTGTTTACTTGTGCCACTCTGGGACTGGTACTCAGTTCGATTCATCTCGTTCCTCAACTTGATTCCTCTCGTTCCTGTTATTTTCTCAGTTCAGACAGTTAGTTCTTAGTTCTCTTCCAACCGCGGATGGAGCAACATCAAAGTTTACACTCTGTGCAATTTACAAGTGTTTTTCGGCATTATTAATTCGTATTGTGCATATATTGTTTTGCAGTTGTGTTCCTCATTTTATTTCTTTTTCTGAATTAAAATTTTATTTTTGTTTTCCTAATTTTTATGTGTGAATCCTGATCAATTCCTAACAATTTTAGTGACATTTTTTATTCGTAAATTTGTAATTATTTGGTTACTGGTGAGCCTGATGAAATTTTATTCCTATAATTTTTAATCAAAATTTTAGTTTAGAATATGTAAAGTGTTTACATCATCCTATAGTAACAACTGTTGTTTTGGCAGGGAACTTTTTAAGATGAAAAAAAATTTGGAGAACCAATTGAATGATTATCATTTGAAAATCATTTTTTCAAACAGAAATTCTTTTATTTTGCCACAACAAAAAAATACGAATGTATGATGAAAAATGTTGAAATATGTCGAAGTAGGCAGTACTTGGAGACAAAAATGAAATTAGTCGTAATCATCGAGACAGGCCGCTGGTAAACTTTTATTTTTAGAAAATATGAATAAATTTTCCACCATTGACATTATTATGCTACCAATGTGTTTTTATTTGTTACTCGGGTGTGGTCATTCGAATTTATATTTTTTAAAGAATTTTATTCTTGAAATTTATTACAAAACTGTGCTTCTTGTTAGCTTATGGTTTCTATTAGTACATATACTTGTATGCCTACACATTTTATAAAAATAACATGTTGGATCAGTTTTGAGGTGAAAAAAATCAAATCATTTCATTGAAAGTAACGTGTTTAAAAAATTATGCTCTAATATTGTCAAGTTTCAGTTAATCACATGTTTTATCTTAAATACGAGTGTTTCAACATTTTCCTAATATTCGTAAAAAGATATGAAAATTGAAGAAAAAAAAAAAGTGCGCACCAGTCAAGTCATTAACACGATTTGCATTTTTGACAACTTTTTCAGTTCTCCTCCCTCATCGATTTACCCAATAATTAAAATTAAAGATGTCAACATATCAATAAGAATTTTGTTCGCGGGTAATTTTTTACACACTTCTTCAAATGAAAATAAGCAGGTTTTCAAGTGAAAACCTGCTTGAAAAGTGAGTGTGTAATTTTTACGCAATGGAAACGGAGCTTCAGAAAAAGTTTGAATAATTGAATGCACTTTGTGAGACAAGGTCGTAGCCTGGAGGGCTGGAGGAGTAATGCCCCCACCCAGAAAAATTTTTCATCTTGAAGAGGGGATAGGATTTGCCCCCTCAGGAATTTAATTTGCCTCTCGAGTATTTTGCTCTAGCTATACAGCCCTGTATATTTACAAATTTTGGAGAATTCTGCAACCCAAGGCTTTCCGAATACATTTACTGAAATCCTCACTCATTTTCCCTACCTTACCATGATATTTCCAGTCACTCATTGCCATAGACACCAATAAAGCAAATTACGTATAGATAAGTCATTAGGCTGTTCAACAGCCATAAACGACAATAATGGACTACGATTACATCAGCCATCGAATGAATGCCAATGACACGGCAAAAGGTGTGAAAAAAAAGTTAATTTTTTCTGTCTGCGAATGCTAATGGAGTCTGTGTCTGTGCTAGAATATCGCCAAAAAATCCCGGAGGGATGTCGGAGCCGAAATTTAAAAATAGTCTCGGCGGCGGCGATTCTTAGCCACGAATATATTTTCCAACGTGTCTCATTTTGACGTAATAAGTGTTTTTCTTATGCAGATCTGGGTGCACAACTAACGAATACCTATCTTGCGAATAATAATGTTGCCTCGTGGAATATGTTTCATAGTGTCAGAATGTTACTCGTATTCCAAATTCTTACAGAAAAATTCTAAAATTGCGTTTAGACTTTTTCTATCCACCATCAACCACCTTGCCACAGTCTTTTTCCTTGTTTATGCGAGATTATAGCAAATCACATTTAAAAGCAGTTGTAAATTTGTGCTCTATTTTTAGGAACATATTATATCATAAACATATTTCGGTAGGTAAAGTGAAAAAAAATGTCACATTTTTCTGATGAATTTGGTCACTTTGAAAGGTGTTTTCTTTTGGTTGAACATGAAGAGTTTTTATTATTAAATTTTGGTATAGCTTTAGTCTGTTCCTGGAAATTTTACTGGTGTGTAATTTTTTAAAATAAATGTTATCTTGATTGAAACGGTTTGATTTTTGTCACCTCAAGACTGATGAAACATGTTTCTTTTCATTGGTTTGAACATTTAACGCGGAACCATTCATGTTTCCAATATTTTTTTTTTTTTAAATTCATCGTAGAAGAAAACTATAGTCTTGGTTTCCTTTGACTCACAATTGGGGATGTAGCACTCATCCAAAGTGGCATAATGTTTGGTATAATAATTGGGGGTGTGAAAATTAACCACAGCGAGAAATCCTTTTTTCTCTTTGATTTATCTTCATAGACCTTCCATTTACATGTACTAATAGTCTGAGCTCAGCGATAAGAACGCAAAGTGAAAACTGAGTATGTTGATTGAGGGATGATGAAAGTGTATAAATTCTGCTATGCAACAAAGGGATGAATCCACTTTTTTAAATTTTGCAGGAGAGCAAAAAAAAAAAACATTTTTATTTCACAAAGCCCTTGTTACACCTCAACTTTTGAGTATATTTTCTCAGCAGTGGTTGCATTTTGGGACGTAATATTTTTACTGTAAATAAATTGGGCTGGGGGTGAACTCAATTTTTGAAAAAAGTGGACTTATCCCTTTCACTGCATATCATCTGTTCACTTATAGGGAACAAAAACTTTAGTCAGCTAAAAAATATTGAAAATTCTTTTCAAGTTTTGATTCGTAGATTTACTCGTACATTATTATAGTTATACGAGTATATCCTCTCAAAACAGGTGCCCAGCAGTTTTTTATTTATTTTTTTAAAATTTTGTTTTTACTATTCTATATTTGCAGGCGTTCGGTAATGTTCGTGATTAAATGTTTCAAAATTTGGATCTATTTGTGGCTGATCGCCCCGAGTATGGCTACCCTCATGGAGGAGCAACGGTTCGCGTTGGAGCCGCAGGACCAAACGGCCATCGTCGGCAGTCGTGTAACCTTGCCCTGCAGAGTTATCAACAAGTTGGGAGCGCTGCAGTGGACCAGGGACGATTTTGCATTAGGCACACTTCGCAGTCTGCCCGAATTTATTCGGTACACTATGATCGGCAGCGACGAAGAAGGTAAGGCGATTTTTCATTATTAAGTTATAGCTTATTTACAACCCCCTAAAAAGAAATACAACTGTCCTACCATTAGAACACATATGCCTCCTTGATCAATTATAGTTCTGATATACAGTCCTGCGAACTAATCTCCATTGGTAACAGGGGCCCAGTGATAGAGAGTGTGGGGTTGTAACACCCCCCTAGAGCCAGTTGTATTGTTCATTTGTGGTAAAAATTCACTCATGTTGTAAAAATTGAAAGTAAGTGAAATAAACCTCTAACTAGGAAAAAAATTTTGAATGTAACCTTTACTATGAAAAGTAGTGAATTTTGAAAAATTTAATGTATTAATTGACCCATCACACCACCACCCCTTCCCCCTCGTTCGATACTGTTTTGCGAGGTCCCTGATCATTGGTAAACAGCCATTACTGGTAGATGGTTATGAAGAGATTTTCCCAATTATTTATGAGTATAAGTACACGAACTCCGCCTGTTTTACTATTCAAAATAGATAGTCAAAATTATCAAAAAAAAAGATTTTTCAGTATGGTATTTTTATGATCGAACCTGGGTTACGTGGTTTGTATACCAGCATCTCACCACTTGGCCAATCAGCCCGCTGCATCGAGTAAAGTGACAAAATTCAGGTTTTTCTGCGCGCGGGGAAATGTTCCCTCAAGGCGCCCTTTACAAAATAACATTTCTCGCAAATTTCACCAGCCATATTTTTTCTCCAGACTTTCACGGAACAGTCGTGTGCTCGGGTGTAAAACGTTTTATGCGAGTCGGTATATGTGGAACGGCAAATTCCGGTTAACTACCCTCTTGAGGTAGGCCCCTAGGGAGGGGGAGTGGGAAAGATTCGCAGTATTTTCTAATTATACATCCAACGCGTGCACCACACGTTGACAGGTGGTGCACACCGAACAATTTGCGTACACACTCGACGAAGAAGTACACCCTTGTGCTGCACGGTGTCGAGTCGTATACCCCAAAATACCCTCCCCCGCAGCTTCCATTCGCTACCTTTAAGGCTAAAACTCTCTCGAGGTTGTTCTCGTAAAACGCTGTATACCGTCGTAAAAGTTTCCGGTTTTCGCCGAAGAGTTATACGTGGAGACGTGAAATTTTATAGGCTTCGTGCCTTCTTCTCAAGTTGGTCTCGCGGAGGTGGAAATTTCAAATTTGGTATGCAAAAATTACGAGTTCTGGAGCATGAATGTGCTGCTGGAAGAAAGCTGGTGCGGAAAATCTGCGGTGACGAGGGATTGCAACGTTGTGCCAAAGTAAAATCAGAAAGTTAAATATTCGAAAAACTTTTTTTTTTTCTTTTATGAAGATTTTGAAGCAAGGAACCGAATTTCGAATGTGTGACTGATATAAAATTCCACGATCCTCTTGCTTGCAGAAGGCACGTTTTCAAAAGTGAACTCGAGAAGTCGAGAACTTGAAAAATATTCATACCGAGCGACCAAACTCGCGACTTGGTATACAGTTGTCTTTGGCAAAAATTATTAATTAAAGAGATCAGGAAGATTGGATAGCTGACTTTTGTCTTGTTGAGCACAGAACTCGTATAAGCGGGTAATCCTTTTCTTAAAATCTGAAATTTCAGAGCTTAATAATTTTTTTAGATTCACGTAAGGTACCAATAATTATTGTTAAATATCAGACAATTTTGAAATTCCTTCAGTGAAAATCTGAAAGGGCATAACTTGAGACCTCCAGGAATGATATCTTTGCTGTCGGAAGGTATGGTAGAAGGGAAAAATTGGGTAGGTTGTCAATGATTTCAATAATATGTTAAACAGCTTGTTGAGGATGTCAAATTGTAAGAGTTATTTAGAAATGAAGGAACTGGCAACAAAACAGAGAGAAATGGAGAGCTGCATCAAATCGGTCCTAAGACTGATAACCAAGGCCGGATTCCCCATAAAGTGAATACGCACATTGCGTAGTATTTGAAATTTGGGGGCGCCTGGAATTGGCCATGAGGTCTAATTAAACGATAAAATAAGGCTTCATGGAGCCAAAATGGGGACCCTGGGGTCCCCAAAATCATGAATGTGCGTGGGCCCCGCAGAACGCTGAATCCGGCCCTGCTGATAACCATACAATAACATATAGTTAAAATAAAGGTAAATGAAATTTTTCACAATATTTGCCTAAAATAAGGACTACAATATTATTTGGTGGTGATGAAACTGCACCAAAATGTTGCCAAAAGAATATCTAGAAAAAAAATTTAAATTTTTGACCTGACAAATTTCATCTATTCATTTATTTTACTTAATCTTATTTACTTGTATTATTTACATTTTGCATTTTACCAATAATTCAATCCAATACGTATTACTTTATTCCAATTTTTTTTTATTACAGGTGATTTCAGTTTAGCCATCGAACCAGTGACGTTGGACGATGACGCCAAATACCAGTGTCAGGTGTCATCGGGTCCGAATGGTGAGGCTGGAATTCGTTCTCGATATGCTCGATTGATGGTGCTGGTTCCACCGGAGAAACCTCGCATCATACAGGGTAGTTCGTTGGAGACGACTGAAGACAGTGAAATTAAACTGGAGTGCGCGTCACATGGAGGCAAACCTGCGGCCGAAGTAAGGATACTCGCTACCTTTTTTTTTTAATTAAATAAAAAAATCAGAATCCTACACTGGTCATAATGTCATCAGTTTATGATTCATGATAAGATTAGAATTGATCAATAACTACGTTCTTAGTGGAAGTATAAATCTCGTACATGGAAACCATTATGTAACTACAGCAGAAATTGACTGATGTCGAAACGGACTTGAACTAAAGTCTTTACTGAGTACATAGTACTGGATAGATTCCATCGTATTATATTCTCAACTTGTGAAAATTGAACTTCTTTTCCGTTGGATTTTCTTTTGCTCTCTACAGTTCTTTTTTTTTTAAAGCATATTATTGTAGCAATATTAACTCGAATTCCTGAACTATCAACTTTTGTATCTATGATTGCTGAAACCATACGAAAATCGCGTGTCCATTGATAACAAGTCGACCGTACGCTCTCATTTCTTATTCGTGAACTGCGTTTTTTTTTCATCTTTATAATTTCCCTTGAGGCTGAAAACGTGTATAGCCTTTACTATCGGGGGTTCATTAGAAATCAAACTGCAAACCACTACAGCGGAAGACTCATTTTTCTTCACCTGAAATATTGCTTTGTAGTAGACTTTTTGTTGAATATTTAAGCATGACTTGCTGACCTAATTCTGCTGCTCGATTGTGAGGCTTCTCTTATTCCAGTTATTTGGTTGACAGTCTCAGGAGTAGAAACTAATAATGTATGACATATTGTGTCTTATATATGTATGTATATATATATGTACATTTATATGCCTCGAACAGAACTTTATATGCAAGAAACAGGAAATAATTTTTTTCTTGAAGTTGAGAAGCAAGAAGAAAATCATTGAAAATTTGAAATTGATTTTCCAATTTATATTGTTAGTTACTTTCAATTTCATCTTATTATACATATAAAGGTCAAGTGACAGCCTGAGCGATGGAAAGGATAAAAGAAGAAAACCGAATGAAAGTGCAACTTGAGGAAGAAAATGAAAATAGTATTCAAATGGTGGCAGTTATAAGCCACTATAATATTATAGTGCTTTATTATAACCTACATAATTATAATATCAATATTTTATTTCGCACCCTCCAAAACATAATGTATAAGAAACTCCAGTGCTTTTGATATTGAAATACCTGATTTAGTGATTTTTTTCCCTCGCTTGATCTGGTTAGTATCTTTTTTTTTTGCCATTTTTTCATTTATCTGGTTTTTTTTTCATAGAAAAATCAAATTTTGCGAAGAAATTTCTCGAAAAAAAATTTCATTCTTCGTGTTCCATTGTTTTCTTTATTTATGGCTAAATTTTATTGTTGTGTTGTATTGGTATTCCATTTTTTGTAAATTTTTGACTTGGCAACCCTGCTCTGGTGGTTATAGAAGAAAAATATAGTGTTTTGGCTTCATGAAACCCCCCACCCCAGAGTCCAGAATGTTGATGGGTAGCCACAGCTTGGAGGTTGCCGTTTTTCTCCTAATCGGCACTGCAGAATTCGATACAAAAACTATTCGAAAATCTTTTCGTCCGAATGATCATCAGCTTTGTAGCTTTATAGCCGACTAATATGGGTAGTGGAAGAAAACTGGTTTGAATTTCTGTTAGGAAAACTACGGTGACAAATTTTATCATTTTATTGGTAGAGTACGAAATTTTCGTCAAGGAAAAAGGTGAAAAATGTCTTGTGCCCGAAAAACTAGGTACCTTAATTCCGGACCCTTGAAACGGCCGTTTATCGTCGAAGTGCTCTCTTGAGGGTGTGATTTTTGCACAAAACTGATTTCGCAGACTCTCTTTCGTTTCGAATTTTTCTTTTCCTTTTCTGTTTCTCCCGAACCTAATGAGATGAAAAGACCAATAAACTATGGCACATTTTGGCCGAGGTCAAAAACAACGTTTTTCTTTCTCTTCATTTCTTTTCGCCCTTCTGCTTTCCCCATCTGTCATCCTTTCCCTGCGTTGGTCCCTTTTCTGTCTCCACGCAAGTTTTGACATTCGGCAGTAGCAATTATCTTTTTTTTTTTGTCATTTCCTATACGTATGTGTATGTGTACTGTGCTTTCAAATGTACTTTCGCCGATCCATGGGGGGCTACTTTTTGTCAAAGTGCCAGAATGGGAAAAAAATAAACGTTGGGAAAGAAGAATGCCGACGGCATTACGTCTTCGAATCTCGATTAATACATGGCTAGAAAAAAAAAGAATGAAGAAAAATAAAACACAGACCAAACAAAATGGGAAAAGAAATAAATAAGTACATTATTTTTTTTTTCTGTCATTATTTTTAAACCATTCATTCTCTAAAGAGTTGTCTTCTATCTCACTCTGGTTTTGGAAGTTCGTTCAAAATGTACTGAGGAAATAATTTTTTCATCGAGACACGTTCGTATGTCTGCTTCCGATTTTTTTTTACGCATTTTCATTCATTCATAGACTAGATATAGACACATGGTGTAATTGTACAGCATGCATACATCCTCTGATAGATATAGTTGTGTAAGCTAGGTGTGAGCCGTTTAACCCTTCCGCTAAGAGCAAAAGAGACTTTTTTCTGCATTTTTCTTAAATATTGTGTATCAAATGACGTTTTAATGAGTCGGAAATGTTGAATATTATGCTGGGCATGGGTCGTGAGATTTTTGTGTACTCGTAAAATTTTTGCTAAATAAGCCACTGAGATTTTTTTCCTCAATGTTTGAGGAATACGAGTGAAAGGATGATTCTTTTAAATTGCTGGTATTTCAGCCTAATTAGGATATTGCAAAATGGTTCCATTTTATGAATAAAAATTTCCTTTAAAATTTCAGCTCCATTGGTTGAAAAAAAAAAGTGATGCTTCAAAGGGGGTTGAAAATCCGTGCATACAAATATTTGCATTCTTTTACTTTATGATCAGCATTGCATAGAAATATGAATTTTCTCCTTCAACTTACTACTACATGCAATCCAGTGAGGTGATTAGTCGGGGGGATTTGAAGGGCTTTGGCCCTATACCGTTATGGTAACTAAAAAAACACTATACATTTGTTTATCGAGTTGAAAAATGATTTATTTCTCATTAAGAGTGGTAGTTATCAAAAAAAGAAGTTTCTTTTAAAGAAAGATTTCACCTGCTCCAACCCTTCCCCACCATCTGTTGAAAATTTTCAACCATGGATTTTCAATAGAAATTGAGGTTTTCACTCCCCTTTTAGTCAGTAGGTGAAATCTGAGTAGAATTTTTTCCCCTTTGACGGGTGAGAGTGTAAATTGAAAAAAAATTCTGGTGGCATTGTACCTTCGGAGGCAATGGGTGATGGAAACTTACATTTTTCTAATTTGATCATAATACTTGTGTTTTCAGATTACTTGGATCGATGGCTTGGGTCACGTGGTCACAGACGATTCATCGAATGGTAAAATCGAATACTCGGCTGAAGAGATTCCCGAGAGTAGGCTGTATACGGCGAAATCGATTCTCACCATCAAACCAAAAAAAGAGTACCATAACACCACTTTCATTTGTCAAGCCCAAAATGCTGCCGAACGAACGTATCAAAGTGCCAAAATTCGTTTATACGTTAGATATGCGCCTAAAGTAAGTGCCTTATTTTGAAATAATAATCTACATATTAATTATGTTCCAGGGACTTGAGCTGATTTAAGGAAAAAAAAACAAACTTCATTAAGGCTGAAGAACTTTGATAAAACCTATAAGTTATAGCACTTCAGAAACTTTACCCCCCTTCCGTCATGTTTCCATTTTTTATTTTTTTTTTGCCAATTGTATTCCAAATAATTTTTTATGAAAGTACCCTGAAATCTCTTTTCAAACAGAAAAAAAAAAAGTTGACCAAAGTTTCGACCATTGATGTGTATGAAAATCTTAATTGCTCAATATACGTGAAGGTCATAACTCCGTTTTCCCTCTGATTTGACCCTTCAAATTATTTATTTTTGTAGAAAATTTCATCATGCTTGAAAATTGAGCCCCTCTGGTCACTTGGTGATTTTTTTTTGTGATTTGTTAAACTGATGGTTAATAGCATTTGTTACGTTTCGCTACAAAACTCCTATATTTCTGTGAATTAATTCACTTTGTCTTGTATCGTAGGTGAGCATGAGAATCGTGCCAGATAATCACATGTTAATCGAAGGTTCAGAAGCCAGATTGATTTGCCACGCGGATGCTAATCCTCCGGATGTTACCTATCGCTGGACAATCAACCAGCAACCCCTCTTTCCGGACAACCCGATGGAGCTGACCATTGGCAATGTCAATCGAAAACAGCACGACTCCATAGTGAAATGCGAGGCACGTAATTTGGTTGGTAAAAGTGAAGACTCGCAAACTTTGGACATAACGTGTAAGTGGCTTATAAAATAGACTTTGCTAGTCGAATTGGTGTTGATTGAAAAGATTGGCATTTAAATATAATATTTTTGTAATTTTCTTTACTCAATGTAGATGGTCCAAAATTTCGGCAGAAACCAAAATCTGTGCAAGCGGATATGGGTCATGTTGTGCTGTTAACTTGTGATGTGGATGGGAATCCACCTCCTGAAATCTCTTGGACTCATGGTCGCGATAAGGTACGAAAAAGTATATTTTATTTTAATGCGCAAACGTATCTCTGAAAAGAACTGATGAATTTTCGAGAAGCAATAATTGGATTTGGAATTTAAAGAATTTAGAATGGAGGAAAAATTAAAACGATACGGTGATTGATATAGTTATTTTAGAAAAATTTTCGTAAGGTTTTAATTTCTTAAGAAGTAGAAAGCAGCATTCATTTTAACAAAATTTATATCAAAAGTAGGTAAGTACTCATATAATAAATTACAATTGAAATACAAGTTATACTCGAATGATAAACCATAAGAAAATAATAATGAAATAATTTTCCGTTAATTTTCATTTTTCCAAGTGGAGGAAAAGCACAGAATGGACGAAAGAACAGAAAATAAAATGAAAATATTTTCTCATTTTTCTACTTTGTTTATTTAAAATAAAATTTCTTTGTAAATTGTTTAGCTGTACCTTCGATCTTTTGTTGCGGAAAATTTTTTTCAATTCTTCTACTTTTGGAGGGCACTCTGTTCCGTGCTTCAGAAATTCTTTGGTTCTGAAACATTCAGAATTTTATTTTGTTATAATTTTTTTTTTCACCATTTCAGTTGGTTGGTCGATCATCGAATCTTAATATTACGGTGACACCAGAAAATACTGGAAGGTATTACTGCCGAGCTCATGTGCCCGGATTCCCTGATATCGGTGCTGATGCTTATATTCGTATGAATGGACGACCACTGATTCAGAAAAATAGCATCCAGTATGGCTTAATTGGAGATTCTGTTCGACTGGAGTGTTCAGCGTTCTCGGTTCCGTCTCCGGAAAAGGCCACTTGGTCATTTAACGGCCAAATAATTGAACCGAATCATTTAGATTATTCTGTAAGTTCGCTAATGATGTGATGATTTTTGCTCAGAAGTTTCTAACTTTGGCCTGTAGCTAAGATGCAAACACCAACTTGTAAATTTGTATAGTAACACTGTGGTATTCCCAAAGTGTGGCGAAATATTGTATAGAAAATTTGAAATATCCACAATATTACAAAAAAAAATTTTTGTATCGTTTTGTAAAAATTTGGTGAGGATATTCTTCATAGATCCCATTTCCATCTGAGTTTAAAGAGATTGTGAAAACATTTTCTCTGAAATAATATGTTATGCTCCAACCTGTCGAAAATTTTTTTTTTTTCAATTAAAATGAAAAAATTTCAACAAAAATATTCCCCAGATAATTTCATAATAGGTATTTCATTATTTATTCGTTGCTTAGAAAATTACTTAATATTATACAATTTGTTGACAATTATTTCACGAATTTCTGTTTAGGTTATTGATGATCCACTGCCAGAAGGTATCAAAAGTACCTTGCTAATCCGAGAATCGAAGCAAGAACACTTCGGAACGTACAACTGTTCGGTTACCAATCAATATGGAACAGATGTCGCTGCTATCACTTTGAAACCCCAGAGTAAGTACGAAAATTTATAACGACCAATTGACCATAATTGTAGACATGGCTTCAAATTTTGTTAGGAGTAGCTTCAATTGGGATTATTATTGGGAAAGTAATAGGTCCTTGCTTTCAATTGTTCCTGTTTTTTATTTTTATTCAAATCAGTTGAATTAATGAAAGATGAAAAATTTTTATAAATGTGAGACCATTGTGCTGAAAAAGTCTCTAATGACACGAAAACATCAAACTTATCCAAAAATGGATGAAGAACTTTTTTACGCTAAAGCCATCGATCTATTAATTACTTTTCTAGCTTATTTATTAAAATCCTAATATTGATTTTTTTTTTATAGAAAGTTTCCCTTTAAGTATAGTGCTGACTGGAGCCCTTGGAGCTGGTGTTCTGTTGATTACTTTAATCATGATCATCATTTTATGCCAAAGAAAAGACAAGAAGCCTTTACCAGGTAAGAGTCATCTGCTGTGTAATTTTTGTAGTTAAGGGTTTGTTATTGATATTTTACTGAAAGTGGACAGACCACGTCTACAGACTTACTATGAAACGAATATATTGAATATTTTTGGCACTTATTAATTTATTACATGCACTGGTGGAACTAAAAAAAAAAAAAAAAAAAATAAAAACCAATGAAAAAAGTAAAATTAGTCGAAAAATAATAAAAAATTAACTTCAGTGCCAATTTTTTTTGGATGTGTTATTTTTTTCAGATTTTTCTTAGCCCCTTCTGGCCTCGCCTAAAAAAAGCTAGTTCCATCATTTATTACATGGAAAGAGTTTCCTGTGATCCTTATAATATATTTTTCTTTTATATGCATTTTAAAAGCGTAAACCGGTCTTTATTCTTTGATGAATTTCATAATTTAGTCTGAAAGTGGTTTGTAAACGCTATAAGAAATTTTTTGTCAATTTTTCGAACGAAAACTTTCTCTCACCCTCTAACTCATGAATGTTTTTTTATATTTTCGTCTTATACTTAACTGGATATTTTGTGACCACTTGACTATAACGTAATCACTTTTCTTCCTACTTTCAGATATTGAAACGAGTCACATTGAAAAGCAGTGTAAGGAATCTGATAAGTCTTCAAATATATCAGAATTGAAACTAGAAATGCGAACCGGTTCATCGGCCAGTAATATAAATTGCGAATCCGATTACGGAGGTGGTCGAGATTCTGACAGCATAATTACGCGCGTTGCTGTCCCGCTGGCTGGTCCTGTACCAATGGACCAGAGATATTCGAAGAGGTACTCCTCTGGCGATTTCAACGATATGCTCTTCCACGGGAAGGTGAGTAAATAATAATTTTTCAACGGTCTCTTTTTGCCTTTTGTTCAAAATTATTTGTATCTCGATATAAATGTCCGTAGAGCTTGAAATTAACTCTACATTTATCTTTTCAAGAAAAACTCGAAATTTTTATTTCAAACACTCAGATTATTTTTTTACTGATTGGCATGGCATGTTTTTTTTTCCCCTCATTCATTCTCTATTTGCTTTTCTCATTTACAGGATGGGCAAAACAATAACGGTTATGTGCCTTTCCTCGACTACTCGAGGGATTACTCAACGCCACTTACAAGTATGTCAAATGGCGTATCACCTGCTGTGACAAGTTCGAGTAGTTTAACGTCGACGTCATTAGACTTACAATATTCGGCCACGTATGGCAATCCGTATTTACGGATCAATCAGAATACGTTACCAACGCAGGCTACAAATGGACAGCCGCCTCCTCCGCCACCTTACTCAGTAAGGAATGGTTCAGTTCCTCAATTAGCACCTAAGGTGTCTCCCAATTCTTTGCAGTATATCGTGGCCAACAAGGTTCAACAAATTTCTAATAAAAGTACCACTCAAGCGACTCATGTTTGACCTGAAAGCTCAAATTACTTTCTTTTTTTTCTGTTTCTATAATAATTGTTGTTAGCAATTTTTTTATTCCTTCAATCGATTTTTCCCAAATTAATTTTCCTGTAACTTTTTTTTAATATGTGATATTTATTTTTATAACAAATCGTAAATGTTATACCTACTTTTTTTTTGTACAGCATTTGTTTTAAAATTGTTTTTTTTTTTGTATTTGTATTTCATTTTTTTGATTTATTCTCGATTTATTTGGAATTATTCCACTGAATTGGGAAATTTATTTTTCAATTTATTTTTTGATCATTCTTTTTTATGCAAATCGAAAATAATGCATGAAAATTATTGTTCCTTTTTTAATTGCTTTCAATTTTAGCAAACAAATTGTATATTACGTACAGTGAAAATTTGTTACTACCAGAAAGTTCATTGTTCTTGTACACATTGTGTCAATAAAGACAATTTTGTGTTTTCTTCCTATAAGTTATTAACCCTGGCTCTAGTGGCACAAGTGGGCCAAAATGGCAAAATTGCCGTTACGATGCTCGCGAATGTTATTGCAGTTGCCTAATCTCATAAAATAGGAACAGGGTCATTGTGTATCATGTAGATAACAAGCAAATTTTAATTCGAGACTTCTAGCCGAATTCAGTCACATGTCCCAGCTTCTCAATTTTCAAAAAATCAGGGATGCAGCCAATGAACTAAGAAATTTTCCAAGATGGACAACATGCTGCTAGTCAGCTACATTAATTGAGCTAATTTCATAACTCATCGAAAATGGACAACATTATCGCTATAGGTACGTGAACTAAATTCAGAAAATTTCGAAAATGGCGCCCAGCTGTCTTAATTTTCGTCTAGTTGTCTCAATTTTCGGCTGGAATTCTCATTTTTCGTCCAGCTGTATCAATTTTTGGCTGGATGTCTCATTTATCGTCCAATTTTCGGCTGGATGTCTCAATTTTCGGCTGGATGTCTCAATTTTCGGCTTGATGTCTCCATTTTCGGCTGGATGTCTCGATTTTCGGCTGGATGTCTCAATTTTCGGCTGGATGTCTCAATTTTCGGCTGGATGTCTCAATTTTCGTCTAGTTGTCTCAATTTTCGGCTGGATGTCTCAATTTTCGGCTGGATGTCTCAATTTTCGGCTGGATGTCTCAATTTTCGGCTGGATGTCTCAATTTTCGGCTGGATGTCTCATTTATCGTCCACCTGTATCAATTTTCAGCTGGATGTCGCAATTGTCGGCTGGATGTCTCATGAGAGATTCAGCCGAATGAGACATCGAGCCGAAAATGGAGACATCCAGCCGAAAATTGATAAAGCTGGACGGAAAATGAGACATCCAGCCGAAAATTGATACAGCTGGACGATAAATGAGACATCCAGCCGAAAAAATGAGACATCCAGCCGAATAATGAGACATCCAGCCGAATAATGAGACATCCAGCCGAAAAAATGAGACATCCAGCCGAAAAAATGAGACATCCAGCCGAATAATGAGACATCCAGCCGAAAAAATGAGACATCCAGCCGAATAATGAGACATCCAGCCGAAAAAATGAGACATCCAGCCGAATAATGAGACATCCAGCCGAAAATTGAGACATCCAGCCGAAAATTGAGACATCCAGCCGAAAATTGAGACATCCAGCCGAAAATTGATACAGCTGGACGATAAATGAGACACCCAGCCGAAAATTGATACAGCTGGACGAAAGATGAGACATCCAGCCGAAAATTGATACAGCTGGACGATAAATGAGACATCCAGCCGAAAATTGATAAAGTTGGACGAAAGATGAGACATCCAGCCGAAAATTGATAAAGCTGGACGAAAAATGAGACATCCAGCCGAAAATTGATACAGCTGGACAAAAAATGAGACATCCAGCCGAAAATTGAGACAGCTGGACGAAAAATGAGACATCCAGCCGAAAATTGATACAGCTGGACAAAAAATGAGACATCCAGCCGAAAATTGAGACAGCTGGACGAAAAATGATACATCCAGCCGAAAATTGATACAGCTGGACGATAAATGAGACATCCAGCCGAAAATTGAGACGTCCAGCCCAAAATTGATACAGCTGGACGAAGACTGAGACATGCAGCCGAAAATTGAGACATCCAACCAAAAATTGAGACATCCAGCCGAAAATTGAGAAAGCTGGACGAAAAATGAGACATCCAGCCGAAAATTGAGAAAGCTGGACGAAAAATGAGAAATCCAGCCGAAAACTGATACAGCTGGACGATAAATGAGACATCCAGCCGAAAATTGATAAAGTTTGACGGAAAATGAGACATCCAGCCGAAAATTGATACAGCTGGACGATAAATGAGACATCCAGCCGAAAATTGATACAGCTGGACGAAAAATGAAACATCCAGCCGAAAATTGAGACATCCAGCCGAAAATTGATACAGCTGGACGATAAATGAGACATCCAGCCGAAAATTTATACAGCTGGACGATAAATGAGACATCCAGCCGAAAATTGATACAGCTGGACAAAAAATGAGACATCCACCTGAAAATTGAGACATCCAGCCGAAAATTGATACAGCTGGACGATAAATGAGACATCCAACCGAAAATTGATAAAGCTGGTTTGCATTTTTTCAATTTTCTGTCCAAAAATTTTTTTCAAGATTAGCGTCGATATGAGGGTTTTCGAGGTTGCTGAACTCGAATCCGATGTTCATTTTTGGTGGCGTCGCTCGCCGAGCGAGATATGGCCGAAAAAAGATGAAAAATGGTCGAAAATCGACTTGAATGGCGACGTACAGTAAAATGGGCTGCAGATTTGGATTCGGCGCGAAAAACTACATACTGTGCACATGTCTCCTGGGAAAGTTGGAAAATCGTCAATTTTTGTAAAAATGGGAAGATTAACCCCTTTTCCTTTTTTTCAATTTTCTGTCCAAAAATATTTTTCGAGATTAGCGTCGATATGGGGGTTTTCGAGGTCGCTGAACCATTTTTACAAAAATTGACGATTTTCCAACTTTCCCAGGAGACATGTGCACAGTATGTAGTTTTTCACGCCGAATCCGAATCTGCAGCCCATTTTACTCTACGTCGCCATTGAAGTCGATTTTCGACCATTTTTCATCTTTTTTCGGCCATATCTCGCTCGGGGAGAGCCGCCACCAAAAATGGACATCGGATTCGAGTTCAGCGACCTCGAAAACCCTCATATCGACGCTAATCTCGAAAAATATTTTTGGACAGAAAATTGAAAAAATGCAAAGGGGTTAACCTTCCCATTTTTACAAAAATTGACGATTTTCCAACTTTCCCAGGAGACATGTGCACAGTATGTAGTTTTTCACGCCGAATCCGAATCTGCAGCCCATTTTACTCTACGTCGCCATTTAAGTCGACTTTCGACCATTTTTCATCTTTTTTCGGCCATATCTCGCTCGGCGAGAGCCGCCACCAAAAATGGACATCGGATTCGAGTTCAGCGACCTCGAAAACCCTCATATCGACGCTAATCTCGAAAAATATTTTTGGACAGAAAATTGAAAAAATGCAAAGGGGTTAACCTTCCCATTTTTACAAAAATTGACGATTTTCCAACTTTCCAAGGAGACATGTGCACAGTATGCAGTTTTTCACGCCGAATCCGAATCTGCAGCCCATTTTACTCTGCGTCGCCATTTAAGTCGATTTTCGACCATTTTTCATCTTTTTTCGGCCATATCTCGCTCGGCGAGAGCCGCCACCAAAAATGGACATCGGATTCGAGTTCAGCGACCTCGAAAACGCCCATATCGACGCTAATCTCGAAAAAAATTTTTGGACAGAAATTTGAAAAAATGCAAAGGGGTTAACCTTCCCATTTTTACAAAAATTGACGATTTTCCAACTTTCCCAGGAGACATGTGCACAGTATGTAGTTTTTCACGCCGAATCCGAATCTGCAGCCCATTTTACTCTACGTCGCCATTTAAGTCGATTTTCGACCATTTTTCATCTTTTTTCGGCCATATCTCGCTCGGCGAGAGCCGTCACCAAAAATGGACCTCGGATTCGAGTTCAGCGACCTCGAAAACCCCCATATCAACGCTGATCTCGAAAAAAATTTTTGGATAGAAAATTGAAAAAATGCAAAGGGGTTAACCTTCCCATTTTTACAAAAATTGACGATTTTCCAACTTTCCCAGGAGACATGTGCACAGTATGTAGTTTTTCACGCCGAATCCGAATCTGCAGCCCATTTTACTCTACGTCGCCAATTAAGTCGATTTTCGACCATTTTTCATCTTTTTTCGGCCATATCTCGCTCGGCGAGAGCCGCCACCAAAAATGGACATCGGATTCGAGTTCAGCGACCTCGAAAACCCTCATATCGACGCTAATCTCGAAAAATATTTTTGGACAGAAAATTGAAAAAATTCAAAGGGGTTAACCTTCCCATTTTCACAAAAATTGACGATTTTCCAACTTTCCCAGGAGACATGTGCACAGTATGTAGTTTTTCACGCCGAATCCGAATCTGCAGCCCATTTTACTCTACGTCGTCATTTTAGTCGATTTTCGACCATTTTTCATCTTTTTTCGGCCATATCTAGCTCGGCGAGAGCCGCCACCAAAAATGGACATCGGATTCGAGTTCAGCGACCTCGAAAACCCTCATATCGACGCTAATCTCGAAAAATATTTTTGGACAGAAAATTGAAAAAATGCAAAGGGGTTAACCTTCCCATTTTTACAAAAATTGACGATTTTCCAACTTTCCCAGGAGACATGTGCACAGTATGTAGTTTTTCACGCCGAATCCGAATCTGCAACCCATTTTACTCTACGTCGCCATTTAAGTCGATTTTCGACCATTTTTCATCTTTTTTCGGCCATATCTCGCTCGGCGAGAGCCGCCACCAAAAATGGACATCGGATTCGAGTTCAGCGACCTCGAAAACGCCCATATCGACGCTAATCTCGAAAAAAATTTTTGGACAGAAATTTGAAAAAATGCAAAGGGGTTAACCTTCCCATTTTTACAAAAATTGACGATTTTCCAACTTTCCCAGGAGACATGTGCACAGTATGTAGTTTTTCACGCCGAATCCGAATCTGCAGCCCATTTTACTCTACGTCGCCATTTAAGTCGATTTTCGACCATTTTTCATCTTTTTTCGGCCATATCTCGCTCGGCGAGAGCCGCCACCAAAAATGGACATCGGATTCGAGTTCAGCGACCTCGAAAACCCTCATATCGACGCTAATCTCGAAAAATATTTTTGGACAGAAAATTGAAAAAATGCAAAGGGGTTAACCTTCCCATTTTTACAAAAATTGACGATTTTCCAACTTTCCCAGGAGACATGTGCACAGTATGTAGTTTTTCACGCCGAATCCGAATCTGCAGCCCATTTTACTCTACGTCGCCATTTAAGTCGATTTTCGACCATTTTTCATCTTTTTTCGGCCATATCTCGCTCGGCGAGAGCCGCCACCAAAAATGGACATCGGATTCGAGTTCAGCGACCTCGAAAACGCCCATATCGACGCTAATCTCGAAAAAAATTTTTGGACAGAAATTTGAAAAAATGCAAAGGGGTTAACCTTCCCATTTTTACAAAAATTGACGATTTTCCAACTTTCCCAGGAGACATGTGCACAGTATGTAGTTTTTCACGCCGAATCCGAATCTGCAGCCCATTTTACTCTACGTCGCCATTTAAGTCGATTTTCGACCATTTTTCATCTTTTTTCGGCCATATCTCGCTCGGCGAGAGCCGCCACCAAAAATGGACCTCGGATTCGAGTTCAGCGACCTCGAAAACCCCCATATCAACGCTGATCTCGAAAAAAATTTTTGGATAGAAAATTGAAAAAATGCAAAGGGGTTAACCTTCCCATTTTTACAAAAATTGACGATTTTCCAACTTTCCCAGGAGACATGTGCACAATATGTAGTTTTTCACGCCGAATCCGAATCTGCAGCCCATTTTACTCTACGTCGCCATTTAAGTCGATTTTCGACCATTTTTCATCTTTTTTCGGCCATATCTCGCTCGGCGAGAGCCGCCACCAAAAATGGACATCGGATTCGAGTTCAGCGACCTCGAAAACGCCCATATCGACGCTAATCTCGAAAAAAATTTTTGGACAGAAATTTGAAAAAATGCAAAGGGGTTAACCTTCCCATTTTTACAAAAATTGACGATTTTCCAACTTTCCCAGGAGACATGTGCACAATATGTAGTTTTTCACGCCGAATCCGAATCTGCAGCCCATTTTACTCTACGTCGCCATTTAAGTCGATTTTCGACCATTTTTCATCTTTTTTCGGCCATATCTCGCTCGGCGAGAGCCGCCACCAAAAATGGACATCGGATTCGAGTTCAGCGACCTCGAAAACGCCCATATCGACGCTAATCTCGAAAAAAATTTTTGGACAGAAATTTGAAAAAATGCAAAGGGGTTAACCTTCCCATTTTTACAAAAATTGACGATTTTCCAACTTTCCCAGGAGACATGTGCACAGTATGTAGTTTTTCACGCCGAATCCGAATCTGCAGCCCATTTTACTCTACGTCGCCATTTAAGTCGATTTTCGACCATTTTTCATCTTTTTTCGGCCATATCTCGCTCGGCGAGAGCCGCCACCAAAAATGGACATCGGATTCGAGTTCAGCGACCTCGAAAACCCTCATATCGACGCTAATCTCGAAAAATATTTTTGGACAGAAAATTGAAAAAATGCAAAGGGGTTAACCTTCCCATTTTTACAAAAATTGACGATTTTCCAACTTTCCCAGGAGACATGTGCACAGTATGTAGTTTTTCACGCCGAATCCGAATCTGCAGCCCATTTTACTCTACGTCGCCATTTAAGTCGATTTTCGACCATTTTTCATCTTTTTTCGGCCATATCTCGCTCGGCGAGAGCCGCCACCAAAAATGGACATCGGATTCGAGTTCAGCGACCTCGAAAACGCCCATATCGACGCTAATCTCGAAAAAAATTTTTGGACAGAAATTTGAAAAAATGCAAAGGGGTTAACCTTCCCATTTTTACAAAAATTGACGATTTTCCAACTTTCCCAGGAGACATGTGCACAGTATGTAGTTTTTCACGCCGAATCCGAATCTGCAGCCCATTTTACTCTACGTCGCCATTTAAGTCGATTTTCGACCATTTTTCATCTTTTTTCGGCCATATCTCGCTCGGCGAGAGCCGCCACCAAAAATGGACCTCGGATTCGAGTTCAGCGACCTCGAAAACCCCCATATCAACGCTGATCTCGAAAAAAATTTTTGGATAGAAAATTGAAAAAATGCAAAGGGGTTAACCTTCCCATTTTTACAAAAATTGACGATTTTCCAACTTTCCCAGGAGACATGTGCACAATATGTAGTTTTTCACGCCGAATCCGAATCTGCAGCCCATTTTACTCTACGTCGCCATTTAAGTCGATTTTCGACCATTTTTCATCTTTTTTCGGCCATATCTCGCTCGGCGAGAGCCGCCACCAAAAATGGACATCGGATTCGAGTTCAGCGACCTCGAAAACGCCCATATCGACGCTAATCTCAAAAAAAATTTTTGGACAGAAATTTGAAAAAATGCAAAGGGGTTAACCTTCCCATTTTTACAAAAATTGACGATTTTCCAACTTTCCCAGGAGACATGTGCACAGTATGTAGTTTTTCACGCCGAATCCGAATCTGCAGCCCATTTTACTCTACGTCGCCATTTAAGTCGATTTTCGACCATTTTTCATCTTTTTTCGGCCATATCTCGCTCGGCGAGAGCCGCCACCAAAAATGGACATCGGATTCGAGTTCAGCGACCTCGAAAACCCTCATATCGACGCTAATCTCGAAAAATATTTTTGGACAGAAAATTGAAAAAATGCAAAGGGGTTAACCTTCCCATTTTTACAAAAATTGACGATTTTCCAACTTTCCCAGGAGACATGTGCACAGTATGTAGTTTTTCACGCCGAATCCGAATCTGCAGCCCATTTTACTCTACGTCGCCATTGAAGTCGATTTTCGACCATTTTTCATCTTGTTTCGGCCATATCTCGCTCGGCGAGAGCCGCCACCAAAAATGGACCTCGGATTCGAGTTCAGCGACCTCGAAAACCCCCATATCAACGCTGATCTCGAAAAAAATTTTTGGATAGAAAATTGAAAAAATGCAAAGGGGTTAACCTTCCCATTTTTACAAAAATTGACGATTTTCCAACTTTCCCAGGAGACATGTGCACAGTATGTAGTTTTTCACGCCGAATCCGAATCTGCAGCCCATTTTACTCTACGTCGCCAATTAAGTCGATTTTCGACCATTTTTCATCTTTTTTCGGCCATATCTCGCTCGGCGAGAGCCGCCACCAAAAATGGACATCGGATTCGAGTTCAGCGACCTCGAAAACCCTCATATCGACGCTAATCTCGAAAAAAATTTTTGGATAGAAAATTGAAAAAATGCAAAGGGGTTAACCTTCCCATTTTTACAAAAATTGACGATTTTCCAACTTTCCCAGGAGACATGTGCACAGTATGTAGTTTTTCACGCCGAATCCGAATCTGCAGCCCATTTTACTCTACGTCGCCATTTAAGTCGATTTTCGACCATTTTTCATCTTTTTTCGGCCATATCTCGCTCGGCGAGAGCCGCCACCAAAAATGGACCTCGGATTCGAGTTCAGCGACCTCGAAAACCCCCATATCAACGCTGATCTCGAAAAAAATTTTTGGATAGAAAATTGAAAAAATGCAAAGGGGTTAACCTTCCCATTTTTACAAAAATTGACGATTTTCCAACTTTCCCAGGAGACATGTGCACAATATGTAGTTTTTCACGCCGAATCCGAATCTGCAACCCATTTTACTCTACGTCGCCATTTAAGTCGATTTTCGACCATTTTTCATCTTTTTTCGGCCATATCTCGCTCGGCGAGAGCCGCCACCAAAAATGGACATCGGATTCGAGTTCAGCGACCTCGAAAACGCCCATATCGACGCTAATCTCGAAAAAAATTTTTGGACAGAAATTTGAAAAAATGCAAAGGGGTTAACCTTCCCATTTTTACAAAAATTGACGATTTTCCAACTTTCCCAGGAGACATGTGCACAGTATGTAGTTTTTCACGCCGAATCCGAATCTGCAGCCCATTTTACTCTACGTCGCCATTTAAGTCGATTTTCGACCATTTTTCATCTTTTTTCGGCCATATCTCGCTCGGCGAGAGCCGCCACCAAAAATGGACATCGGATTCGAGTTCAGCGACCTCGAAAACCCTCATATCGACGCTAATCTCGAAAAATATTTTTGGACAGAAAATTGAAAAAATGCAAAGGGGTTAACCTTCCCATTTTTACAAAAATTGACGATTTTCCAACTTTCCCAGGAGACATGTGCACAGTATGTAGTTTTTCACGCCGAATCCGAATCTGCAGCCCATTTTACTCTACGTCGCCAATTAAGTCGATTTTCGACCATTTTTCATCTTTTTTCGGCCATATCTCGCTCGGCGAGAGCCGCCACCAAAAATGGACATCGGATTCGAGTTCAGCGACCTCGAAAACCCTCATATCGACGCTAATCTCGAAAAAAATTTTTGGATAGAAAATTGAAAAAATGCAAAGGGGTTAACCTTCCCATTTTTACAAAAATTGACGATTTTCCAACTTTCCCAGGAGACATGTGCACAGTATGTAGTTTTTCACGCCGAATCCGAATCTGCAGCCCATTTTACTCTACGTCGCCATTTAAGTCGATTTTCGACCATTTTTCATCTTTTTTCGGCCATATCTCGCTCGGCGAGAGCCGCCACCAAAAATGGACCTCGGATTCGAGTTCAGCGACCTCGAAAACCCCCATATCAACGCTGATCTCGAAAAAAATTTTTGGATAGAAAATTGAAAAAATGCAAAGGGGTTAACCTTCCCATTTTTACAAAAATTGACGATTTTCCAACTTTCCCAGGAGACATGTGCACAATATGTAGTTTTTCACGCCGAATCCGAATCTGCAGCCCATTTTACTCTACGTCGCCATTTAAGTCGATTTTCGACCATTTTTCATCTTTTTTCGGCCATATCTCGCTCGGCGAGAGCCGCCACCAAAAATGGACATCGGATTCGAGTTCAGCGACCTCGAAAACGCCCATATCGACGCTAATCTCGAAAAAAATTTTTGGACAGAAATTTGAAAAAATGCAAAGGGGTTAACCTTCCCATTTTTACAAAAATTGACGATTTTCCAACTTTCCCAGGAGACATGTGCACAGTATGTAGTTTTTCACGCCGAATCCGAATCTGCAGCCCATTTTACTCTACGTCGCCATTTAAGTCGATTTTCGACCATTTTTCATCTTTTTTCGGCCATATCTCGCTCGGCGAGAGCCGCCACCAAAAATGGACATCGGATTCGAGTTCAGCGACCTCGAAAACCCTCATATCGACGCTAATCTCGAAAAATATTTTTGGACAGAAAATTGAAAAAATGCAAAGGGGTTAACCTTCCCATTTTTACAAAAATTGACGATTTTCCAACTTTCCCAGGAGACATGTGCACAGTATGTAGTTTTTCACGCCGAATCCGAATCTGCAGCCCATTTTACTCTACGTCGCCATTGAAGTCGATTTTCGACCATTTTTCATCTTTTTTCGGCCATATCTCGCTCGGCGAGAGCCGCCACCAAAAATGGACATCGGATTCGAGTTCAGCGACCTCGAAAACCCTCATATCGACGCTAATCTCGAAAAATATTTTTGGACAGAAAATTGAAAAAATGCAAAGGGGTTAACCTTCCCATTTTTACAAAAATTGACGATTTTCCAACTTTCCCAGGAGACATGTGCACAGTATGTAGTTTTTCACGCCGAATCCGAATCTGCAGCCCATTTTACTCTACGTCGCCATTGAAGTCGATTTTCGACCATTTTTCATCTTGTTTCGGCCATATCTCGCTCGGCGAGAGCCGCCACCAAAAATGGACCTCGGATTCGAGTTCAGCGACCTCGAAAACCCCCATATCAACGCTGATCTCGAAAAAAATTTTTGGATAGAAAATTGAAAAAATGCAAAGGGGTTAACCTTCCCATTTTTACAAAAATTGACGGTTTTCCAACTTTCCCAGGAGACATGTGCACAGTATGTAGTTTTTCACGCCGAATCCGAATCTGCAGCCCATTTTACTCTACGTCGCCAATTAAGTCGATTTTCGACCATTTTTCATCTTTTTTCGGCCATATCTCGCTCGGCGAGAGCCGCCACCAAAAATGGACATCGGATTCGAGTTCAGCGACCTCGAAAACCCTCATATCGACGCTAATCTCGAAAAAAATTTTTGGATAGAAAATTGAAAAAATGCAAAGGGGTTAACCTTCCCATTTTTACAAAAATTGACGATTTTCCAACTTTCCCAGGAGACATGTGCACAGTATGTAGTTTTTCACGCCGAATCCGAATCTGCAGCCCATTTTACTCTACGTCGCCATTTAAGTCGATTTTCGACCATTTTTCATCTTTTTTCGGCCATATCTCGCTCGGCGAGAGCCGCCACCAAAAATGGACCTCGGATTCGAGTTCAGCGACCTCGAAAACCCCCATATCAACGCTGATCTCGAAAAAAATTTTTGGATAGAAAATTGAAAAAATGCAAAGGGGTTAACCTTCCCATTTTTACAAAAATTGACGATTTTCCAACTTTCCCAGGAGACATGTGCACAATATGTAGTTTTTCACGCCGAATCCGAATCTGCAGCCCATTTTACTCTACGTCGCCATTTAAGTCGATTTTCGACCATTTTTCATCTTTTTTCGGCCATATCTCGCTCGGCGAGAGCCGCCACCAAAAATGGACATCGGATTCGAGTTCAGCGACCTCGAAAACGCCCATATCGACGCTAATCTCGAAAAAAATTTTTGGACAGAAATTTGAAAAAATGCAAAGGGGTTAACCTTCCCATTTTTACAAAAATTGACGATTTTCCAACTTTCCCAGGAGACATGTGCACAGTATGTAGTTTTTCACGCCGAATCCGAATCTGCAGCCCATTTTACTCTACGTCGCCATTTAAGTCGATTTTCGACCATTTTTCATCTTTTTTCGGCCATATCTCGCTCGGCGAGAGCCGCCACCAAAAATGGACATCGGATTCGAGTTCAGCGACCTCGAAAACCCTCATATCGACGCTAATCTCGAAAAATATTTTTGGACAGAAAATTGAAAAAATGCAAAGGGGTTAACCTTCCCATTTTTACAAAAATTGACGATTTTCCAACTTTCCCAGGAGACATGTGCACAGTATGTAGTTTTTCACGCCGAATCCGAATCTGCAGCCCATTTTACTCTACGTCGCCATTTAAGTCGATTTTCGACCATTTTTCATCTTTTTTCGGCCATATCTCGCTCGGCGAGAGCCGCCACCAAAAATGGACATCGGATTCGAGTTCAGCGACCTCGAAAACCCTCATATCGACGCTAATCTCGAAAAAAATTTTTGGATAGAAAATTGAAAAAATGCAAAGGGGTTAACCTTCCCATTTTTACAAAAATTGACGATTTTCCAACTTTCCCAGGAGACATGTGCACAGTATGTAGTTTTTCACGCCGAATCCGAATCTGCAGCCCATTTTACTCTACGTCGCCATTTAAGTCGATTTTCGACCATTTTTCATCTTTTTTCGGCCATATCTCGCTCGGCGAGAGCCGCCACCAAAAATGGACATCGGATTCGAGTTCAGCGACCTCGAAAACCCTCATATCGACGCTAATCTCGAAAAATATTTTTGGACAGAAAATTGAAAAAATGCAAAGGGGTTAACCTTCCCATTTTTACAAAAATTGACGATTTTCCAACTTTCCCAGGAGACATGTGCACAGTATGTAGTTTTTCACGCCGAATCCGAATCTGCAGCCCATTTTACTCTACGTCGCCATTTAAGTCGATTTTCGACCATTTTTCATCTTTTTTCGGCCATATCTCGCTCGGCGAGAGCCGCCACCAAAAATGGACCTCGGATTCGAGTTCAGCGACCTCGAAAACCCTCATATCGACGCTAATCTCGAAAAAAATTTTTGGATAGAAAATTGAAAAAATGCAAAGGGGTTAACCTTCCCATTTTTACAAAAATTGACGATTTTCCAACTTTCCCAGGAGACATGTGCACAGTATGTAGTTTTTCACGCCGAATCCGAATCTGCAGCCCATTTTACTCTACGTCGCCATTTAAGTCGATTTTCGACCATTTTTCATCTTTTTTCGGCCATATCTCGCTCGGCGAGAGCCGCCACCAAAAATGGACCTCGGATTCGAGTTCAGCGACCTCGAAAACCCCCATATCAACGCTGATCTCGAAAAAAATTTTTGGATAGAAAATTGAAAAAATGCAAAGGGGTTAACCTTCCCATTTTTACAAAAATTGACGATTTTCCAACTTTCCCAGGAGACATGTGCACAATATGTAGTTTTTCACGCCGAATCCGAATCTGCAGCCCATTTTACTCTACGTCGCCATTTAAGTCGATTTTCGACCATTTTTCATCTTTTTTCGGCCATATCTCGCTCGGCGAGAGCCGCCACCAAAAATGGACATCGGATTCGAGTTCAGCGACCTCGAAAACGCCCATATCGACGCTAATCTCGAAAAAAATTTTTGGACAGAAATTTGAAAAAATGCAAAGGGGTTAACCTTCCCATTTTTACAAAAATTGACGATTTTCCAACTTTCCCAGGAGACATGTGCACAGTATGTAGTTTTTCACGCCGAATCCGAATCTGCAGCCCATTTTACTCTACGTCGCCATTTAAGTCGATTTTCGACCATTTTTCATCTTTTTTCGGCCATATCTCGCTCGGCGAGAGCCGCCACCAAAAATGGACATCGGATTCGAGTTCAGCGACCTCGAAAACCCTCATATCGACGCTAATCTCGAAAAATATTTTTGGACAGAAAATTGAAAAAATGCAAAGGGGTTAACCTTCCCATTTTTACAAAAATTGACGATTTTCCAACTTTCCCAGGAGACATGTGCACAGTATGTAGTTTTTCACGCCGAATCCGAATCTGCAGCCCATTTTACTCTACGTCGCCATTTAAGTCGATTTTCGACCATTTTTCATCTTTTTTCGGCCATATCTCGCTCGGCGAGAGCCGCCACCAAAAATGGACATCGGATTCGAGTTCAGCGACCTCGAAAACCCTCATATCGACGCTAATCTCGAAAAAAATTTTTGGATAGAAAATTGAAAAAATGCAAAGGGGTTAACCTTCCCATTTTTACAAAAATTGACGATTTTCCAACTTTCCCAGGAGACATGTGCACAGTATGTAGTTTTTCACGCCGAATCCGAATCTGCAGCCCATTTTACTCTACGTCGCCATTTAAGTCGATTTTCGACCATTTTTCATCTTTTTTCGGCCATATCTCGCTCGGCGAGAGCCGCCACCAAAAATGGACATCGGATTCGAGTTCAGCGACCTCGAAAACCCTCATATCGACGCTAATCTCGAAAAATATTTTTGGACAGAAAATTGAAAAAATGCAAAGGGGTTAACCTTCCCATTTTTACAAAAATTGACGATTTTCCAACTTTCCCAGGAGACATGTGCACAGTATGTAGTTTTTCACGCCGAATCCGAATCTGCAGCCCATTTTACTCTACGTCGCCATTTAAGTCGATTTTCGACCATTTTTCATCTTTTTTCGGCCATATCTCGCTCGGCGAGAGCCGCCACCAAAAATGGACATCGGATTCGAGTTCAGCGACCTCGAAAACCCTCATATCGACGCTAATCTCGAAAAATATTTTTGGACAGAAAATTGAAAAAATGCAAAGGGGTTAACCTTCCCATTTTTACAAAAATTGACGATTTTCCAACTTTCCCAGGAGACATGTGCACAGTATGTAGTTTTTCACGCCGAATCCGAATCTGCAGCCCATTTTACTCTACGTCGCCATTTAAGTCGATTTTCGACCATTTTTCATCTTTTTTCGGCCATATCTCGCTCGGCGAGAGCCGCCACCAAAAATGGACATCGGATTCGAGTTCAGCGACCTCGAAAACCCTCATATCGACGCTAATCTCGAAAAAAATTTTTGGATAGAAAATTGAAAAAATGCAAAGGGGTTAACCTTCCCATTTTTACAAAAATTGACGATTTTCCAACTTTCCCAGGAGACATGTGCACAGTATGTAGTTTTTCACGCCGAATCCGAATCTGCAGCCCATTTTACTCTACGTCGCCATTTAAGTCGATTTTCGACCATTTTTCATCTTTTTTCGGCCATATCTCGCTCGGCGAGAGCCGCCACCAAAAATGGACCTCGGATTCGAGTTCAGCGACCTCGAAAACCCCCATATCAACGCTGATCTCGAAAAAAATTTTTGGATAGAAAATTGAAAAAATGCAAAGGGGTTAACCTTCCCATTTTTACAAAAATTGACGATTTTCCAACTTTCCCAGGAGACATGTGCACAATATGTAGTTTTTCACGCCGAATCCGAATCTGCAGCCCATTTTACTCTACGTCGCCATTTAAGTCGATTTTCGACCATTTTTCATCTTTTTTCGGCCATATCTCGCTCGGCGAGAGCCGCCACCAAAAATGGACATCGGATTCGAGTTCAGCGACCTCGAAAACCCTCATATCGACGCTAATCTCGAAAAATATTTTTGGACAGAAAATTGAAAAAATGCAAAACCTTCCCATTTTTACAAAAATTGACGATTTTCCAACTTTCCCAGGAGACATGTGCACAATATGTAGTTTTTCACGCCGAATCCGAATCTGCAGCCCATTTTACTCTACGTCGCCATTTAAGTCGATTTTCGACCATTTTTCATCTTTTTTCGGCCATATCTCGCTCGGCGAGAGCCGCCACCAAAAATGGACATCGGATTCGAGTTCAGCGACCTCGAAAACCCTCATATCGACGCTAATCTCGAAAAATATTTTTGGACAGAAAATTGAAAAAATGCAAAACCTTCCCATTTTTACAAAAATTGACGATTTTCCAACTTTCCCAGGAGACATGTGCACAGTATGTAGTTTTTCACGCCGAATCCGAATCTGCAGCCCATTTTACTCTACGTCGCCATTTAAGTCGATTTTCGACCATTTTTCATCTTGTTTCGGCCATATCTCGCTCGGCGAGAGCCGCCACCAAAAATGGACCTCGGATTCGAGTTCAGCGACCTCGAAAACCCCCATATCAACGCTGATCTCGAAAAAAATTTTTGGATAGAAAATTGAAAAAATGCAAAGGGGTTAACCTTCCCATTTTTACAAAAATTGACGATTTTCCAACTTTCCCAGGAGACATGTGCACAGTATGTAGTTTTTCACGCCGAATCTGAATCTGCAGCCCATTTTACTCTACGTCGCCATTTAAGTCGATTTTCGACCATTTTTCATCTTTTTTCGGCCATATCTCGCTCGGCGAGAGCCGCCACCAAAAATGGACATCGGATTCGAGTTCAGCGACCTCGAAAACCCTCATATCGACGCTAATCTCGAAAAAAATTTTTGGACAGAAAATTGAAAAAATGCAAAGGGGTTAACCTTCCCATTTTTACAAAAATTGACGATTTTCCAACTTTCCCAGGAGACATGTGCACAGTATGTAGTTTTTCACGCCGAATCCGAATCTGCAGCCCATTTTACTCTACGTCGCCATTTAAGTCGATTTTCGACCATTTTTCATCTTGTTTCGGCCATATCTCGCTCGGCGAGAGCCGCCACCAAAAATGGACCTCGGATTCGAGTTCAGCGACCTCGAAAACCCCCATATCAACGCTGATCTCGAAAAAAATTTTTGGATAGAAAATTGAAAAAATGCAAAGGGGTTAACCTTCCCATTTTTACAAAAATTGACGATTTTCCAACTTTCCCAGGAGACATGTGCACAGTATGTAGTTTTTCACGCCGAATCTGAATCTGCAGCCCATTTTACTCTACGTCGCCATTTAAGTCGATTTTCGACCATTTTTCATCTTTTTTCGGCCATATCTCGCTCGGCGAGAGCCGCCACCAAAAATGGACATCGGATTCGAGTTCAGCGACCTCGAAAACCCTCATATCGACGCTAATCTCGAAAAAAATTTTTGGACAGAAAATTGAAAAAATGCAAAGGGGTTAACCTTCCCATTTTTACAAAAATTGACGATTTTCCAACTTTCCCAGGAGACATGTGCACAGTATGTAGTTTTTCACGCCGAATCCGAATCTGCAGCCCATTTTACTCTACGTCGCCATTTAAGTCGATTTTCGACCATTTTTCATCTTTTTTCGGCCATATCTCGCTCGGCGAGAGCCGCCACCAAAAATGGACATCGGATTCGAGTTCAGCGACCTCGAAAACCCTCATATCGACGCTAATCTCGAAAAATATTTTTGGACAGAAAATTGAAAAAATGCAAAGGGGTTAACCTTCCCATTTTTACAAAAATTGACGATTTTCCAACTTTCCCAGGAGACATGTGCACAGTATGTAGTTTTTCACGCCGAATCCGAATCTGCAGCCCATTTTACTCTACGTCGCCATTTAAGTCGATTTTCGACCATTTTTCATCTTTTTTCGGCCATATCTCGCTCGGCGAGAGCCGCCACCAAAAATGGACATCGGATTCGAGTTCAGCGACCTCGAAAACCCTCATATCGACGCTAATCTCGAAAAAAATTTTTGGATAGAAAATTGAAAAAATGCAAAGGGGTTAACCTTCCCATTTTTACAAAAATTGACGATTTTCCAACTTTCCCAGGAGACATGTGCACAGTATGTAGTTTTTCACGCCGAATCCGAATCTGCAGCCCATTTTACTCTACGTCGCCATTTAAGTCGATTTTCGACCATTTTTCATCTTTTTTCGGCCATATCTCGCTCGGCGAGAGCCGCCACCAAAAATGGACATCGGATTCGAGTTCAGCGACCTCGAAAACCCTCATATCGACGCTAATCTCGAAAAATATTTTTGGACAGAAAATTGAAAAAATGCAAAGGGGTTAACCTTCCCATTTTTACAAAAATTGACGATTTTCCAACTTTCCCAGGAGACATGTGCACAGTATGTAGTTTTTCACGCCGAATCCGAATCTGCAGCCCATTTTACTCTACGTCGCCATTTAAGTCGATTTTCGACCATTTTTCATCTTTTTTCGGCCATATCTCGCTCGGCGAGAGCCGCCACCAAAAATGGACCTCGGATTCGAGTTCAGCGACCTCGAAAACCCTCATATCGACGCTAATCTCGAAAAAAATTTTTGGATAGAAAATTGAAAAAATGCAAAGGGGTTAACCTTCCCATTTTTACAAAAATTGACGATTTTCCAACTTTCCCAGGAGACATGTGCACAGTATGTAGTTTTTCACGCCGAATCCGAATCTGCAGCCCATTTTACTCTACGTCGCCATTTAAGTCGATTTTCGACCATTTTTCATCTTTTTTCGGCCATATCTCGCTCGGCGAGAGCCGCCACCAAAAATGGACCTCGGATTCGAGTTCAGCGACCTCGAAAACCCCCATATCAACGCTGATCTCGAAAAAAATTTTTGGATAGAAAATTGAAAAAATGCAAAGGGGTTAACCTTCCCATTTTTACAAAAATTGACGATTTTCCAACTTTCCCAGGAGACATGTGCACAATATGTAGTTTTTCACGCCGAATCCGAATCTGCAGCCCATTTTACTCTACGTCGCCATTTAAGTCGATTTTCGACCATTTTTCATCTTTTTTCGGCCATATCTCGCTCGGCGAGAGCCGCCACCAAAAATGGACATCGGATTCGAGTTCAGCGACCTCGAAAACGCCCATATCGACGCTAATCTCGAAAAAAATTTTTGGACAGAAATTTGAAAAAATGCAAAGGGGTTAACCTTCCCATTTTTACAAAAATTGACGATTTTCCAACTTTCCCAGGAGACATGTGCACAGTATGTAGTTTTTCACGCCGAATCCGAATCTGCAGCCCATTTTACTCTACGTCGCCATTTAAGTCGATTTTCGACCATTTTTCATCTTTTTTCGGCCATATCTCGCTCGGCGAGAGCCGCCACCAAAAATGGACATCGGATTCGAGTTCAGCGACCTCGAAAACCCTCATATCGACGCTAATCTCGAAAAATATTTTTGGACAGAAAATTGAAAAAATGCAAAGGGGTTAACCTTCCCATTTTTACAAAAATTGACGATTTTCCAACTTTCCCAGGAGACATGTGCACAGTATGTAGTTTTTCACGCCGAATCCGAATCTGCAGCCCATTTTACTCTACGTCGCCATTTAAGTCGATTTTCGACCATTTTTCATCTTTTTTCGGCCATATCTCGCTCGGCGAGAGCCGCCACCAAAAATGGACATCGGATTCGAGTTCAGCGACCTCGAAAACCCTCATATCGACGCTAATCTCGAAAAAAATTTTTGGATAGAAAATTGAAAAAATGCAAAGGGGTTAACCTTCCCATTTTTACAAAAATTGACGATTTTCCAACTTTCCCAGGAGACATGTGCACAGTATGTAGTTTTTCACGCCGAATCCGAATCTGCAGCCCATTTTACTCTACGTCGCCATTTAAGTCGATTTTCGACCATTTTTCATCTTTTTTCGGCCATATCTCGCTCGGCGAGAGCCGCCACCAAAAATGGACATCGGATTCGAGTTCAGCGACCTCGAAAACCCTCATATCGACGCTAATCTCGAAAAATATTTTTGGACAGAAAATTGAAAAAATGCAAAGGGGTTAACCTTCCCATTTTTACAAAAATTGACGATTTTCCAACTTTCCCAGGAGACATGTGCACAGTATGTAGTTTTTCACGCCGAATCCGAATCTGCAGCCCATTTTACTCTACGTCGCCATTTAAGTCGATTTTCGACCATTTTTCATCTTTTTTCGGCCATATCTCGCTCGGCGAGAGCCGCCACCAAAAATGGACATCGGATTCGAGTTCAGCGACCTCGAAAACCCTCATATCGACGCTAATCTCGAAAAATATTTTTGGACAGAAAATTGAAAAAATGCAAAGGGGTTAACCTTCCCATTTTTACAAAAATTGACGATTTTCCAACTTTCCCAGGAGACATGTGCACAGTATGTAGTTTTTCACGCCGAATCCGAATCTGCAGCCCATTTTACTCTACGTCGCCATTTAAGTCGATTTTCGACCATTTTTCATCTTTTTTCGGCCATATCTCGCTCGGCGAGAGCCGCCACCAAAAATGGACATCGGATTCGAGTTCAGCGACCTCGAAAACCCTCATATCGACGCTAATCTCGAAAAAAATTTTTGGATAGAAAATTGAAAAAATGCAAAGGGGTTAACCTTCCCATTTTTACAAAAATTGACGATTTTCCAACTTTCCCAGGAGACATGTGCACAGTATGTAGTTTTTCACGCCGAATCCGAATCTGCAGCCCATTTTACTCTACGTCGCCATTTAAGTCGATTTTCGACCATTTTTCATCTTTTTTCGGCCATATCTCGCTCGGCGAGAGCCGCCACCAAAAATGGACCTCGGATTCGAGTTCAGCGACCTCGAAAACCCCCATATCAACGCTGATCTCGAAAAAAATTTTTGGATAGAAAATTGAAAAAATGCAAAGGGGTTAACCTTCCCATTTTTACAAAAATTGACGATTTTCCAACTTTCCCAGGAGACATGTGCACAATATGTAGTTTTTCACGCCGAATCCGAATCTGCAGCCCATTTTACTCTACGTCGCCATTTAAGTCGATTTTCGACCATTTTTCATCTTTTTTCGGCCATATCTCGCTCGGCGAGAGCCGCCACCAAAAATGGACATCGGATTCGAGTTCAGCGACCTCGAAAACCCTCATATCGACGCTAATCTCGAAAAATATTTTTGGACAGAAAATTGAAAAAATGCAAAACCTTCCCATTTTTACAAAAATTGACGATTTTCCAACTTTCCCAGGAGACATGTGCACAATATGTAGTTTTTCACGCCGAATCCGAATCTGCAGCCCATTTTACTCTACGTCGCCATTTAAGTCGATTTTCGACCATTTTTCATCTTTTTTCGGCCATATCTCGCTCGGCGAGAGCCGCCACCAAAAATGGACATCGGATTCGAGTTCAGCGACCTCGAAAACCCTCATATCGACGCTAATCTCGAAAAATATTTTTGGACAGAAAATTGAAAAAATGCAAAACCTTCCCATTTTTACAAAAATTGACGATTTTCCAACTTTCCCAGGAGACATGTGCACAGTATGTAGTTTTTCACGCCGAATCCGAATCTGCAGCCCATTTTACTCTACGTCGCCATTTAAGTCGATTTTCGACCATTTTTCATCTTGTTTCGGCCATATCTCGCTCGGCGAGAGCCGCCACCAAAAATGGACCTCGGATTCGAGTTCAGCGACCTCGAAAACCCCCATATCAACGCTGATCTCGAAAAAAATTTTTGGATAGAAAATTGAAAAAATGCAAAGGGGTTAACCTTCCCATTTTTACAAAAATTGACGATTTTCCAACTTTCCCAGGAGACATGTGCACAGTATGTAGTTTTTCACGCCGAATCTGAATCTGCAGCCCATTTTACTCTACGTCGCCATTTAAGTCGATTTTCGACCATTTTTCATCTTTTTTCGGCCATATCTCGCTCGGCGAGAGCCGCCACCAAAAATGGACATCGGATTCGAGTTCAGCGACCTCGAAAACCCTCATATCGACGCTAATCTCGAAAAAAATTTTTGGACAGAAAATTGAAAAAATGCAAAGGGGTTAACCTTCCCATTTTTACAAAAATTGACGATTTTCCAACTTTCCCAGGAGACATGTGCACAGTATGTAGTTTTTCACGCCGAATCCGAATCTGCAGCCCATTTTACTCTACGTCGCCATTTAAGTCGATTTTCGACCATTTTTCATCTTGTTTCGGCCATATCTCGCTCGGCGAGAGCCGCCACCAAAAATGGACCTCGGATTCGAGTTCAGCGACCTCGAAAACCCCCATATCAACGCTGATCTCGAAAAAAATTTTTGGATAGAAAATTGAAAAAATGCAAAGGGGTTAACCTTCCCATTTTTACAAAAATTGACGATTTTCCAACTTTCCCAGGAGACATGTGCACAGTATGTAGTTTTTCACGCCGAATCTGAATCTGCAGCCCATTTTACTCTACGTCGCCATTTAAGTCGATTTTCGACCATTTTTCATCTTTTTTCGGCCATATCTCGCTCGGCGAGAGCCGCCACCAAAAATGGACATCGGATTCGAGTTCAGCGACCTCGAAAACCCTCATATCGACGCTAATCTCGAAAAAAATTTTTGGACAGAAAATTGAAAAAATGCAAAGGGGTTAACCTTCCCATTTTTACAAAAATTGACGATTTTCCAACTTTCCCAGGAGACATGTGCACAGTATGTAGTTTTTCACGCCGAATCTGAATCTGCAGCCCATTTTACTCTACGTCGCCATTTAAGTCGATTTTCGACCATTTTTCATCTTTTTTCGGCCATATCTCGCTCGGCGAGAGCCGCCACCAAAAATGGACATCGGATTCGAGTTCAGCGACCTCGAAAACCCTCATATCGACGCTAATCTCGAAAAAAATTTTTGGACAGAAAATTGAAAAAATGCAAAGGGGTTAACCTTCCCATTTTTACAAAAATTGACGATTTTCCAACTTTCCCAGGAGACATGTGCACAGTATGTAGTTTTTCACGCCGAATCCGAATCTGCAGCCCATTTTACTCTACGTCGCCATTTAAGTCGATTTTCGACCATTTTTCATCTTTTTTCGGCCATATATAGCTCGGCGAGAGCCGCCACCAAAAATGGACATCGGATTCGAGTTCAGCGACCTCGAAAACGCCCATATCGACGCTAATCTCGAAAAAAATTTTTGGACAGAAATTTGAAAAAATGCAAAGGGGTTAACCTTCCCATTTTTACAAAAATTGACGATTTTCCAACTTTCCCAGGAGACATGTGCACAGTATGTAGTTTTTCACGCCGAATCCGAATCTGCAGCCCATTTTACTCTACGTCGCCATTTAAGTCGATTTTCGACCATTTTTCATCTTTTTTCGGCCATATCTCGCTCGGCGAGAGCCGCCACCAAAAATGGACATCGGATTCGAGTTCAGCGACCTCGAAAACCCTCATATCGACGCTAATCTCGAAAAAAATTTTTGGATAGAAAATTGAAAAAATGCAAAGGGGTTAACCTTCCCATTTTTACAAAAATTGACGATTTTCCAACTTTCCCAGGAGACATGTGCACAGTATGCAGTTTTTCACGCCGAATCCGAATCTGCAGCCCATTTTACTCTACGTCGCCATTTAAGTCGATTTTCGACCATTTTTCATCTTTTTTCGGCCATATCTCGCTCGGCGAGAGCCGCCACCAAAAATGGACATCGAATTCGAGTTCAGCGACCTCGAAAACCCTCATATCGACGCTAATCTCGAAAAAAATTTTTGGACAGAAAATTGAAAAAATGCAAAGGGGTTAACCTTCCCATTTTTACAAAAATTGACGATTTTCCAACTTTCCCAGGAGACATGTGCACAGTATGTAGTTTTTCACGCCGAATCCGAATCTGCAGCCCATTTTACTCTACGTCGCCATTTAAGTCGATTTTCGACCATTTTTCATCTTTTTTCGGCCATATCTCGCTCGGCGAGAGCCGCCACCAAAAATGGACATCGGATTCGAGTTCAGCGACCTCGAAAACCCTCATATCGACGCTAATCTCGAAAAATATTTTTGGACAGAAAATTGAAAAAATGCAAAGGGGTTAACCTTCCCATTTTTACAAAAATTGACGATTTTCCAACTTTCCCAGGAGACATGTGCACAGTATGTAGTTTTTCACGCCGAATCCGAATCTGCAGCCCATTTTACTCTACGTCGCCATTTAAGTCGATTTTCGACCATTTTTCATCTTTTTTCGGCCATATCTCGCTCGGCGAGAGCCGCCACCAAAAATGGACATCGGATTCGAGTTCAGCGACCTCGAAAACCCTCATATCGACGCTAATCTCGAAAAAAATTTTTGGATAGAAAATTGAAAAAATGCAAAGGGGTTAACCTTCCCATTTTTACAAAAATTGACGATTTTCCAACTTTCCCAGGAGACATGTGCACAGTATGTAGTTTTTCACGCCGAATCCGAATCTGCAGCCCATTTTACTCTACGTCGCCATTTAAGTCGATTTTCGACCATTTTTCATCTTTTTTCGGCCATATCTCGCTCGGCGAGAGCCGCCACCAAAAATGGACATCGGATTCGAGTTCAGCGACCTCGAAAACCCTCATATCGACGCTAATCTCGAAAAATATTTTTGGACAGAAAATTGAAAAAATGCAAAGGGGTTAACCTTCCCATTTTTACAAAAATTGACGATTTTCCAACTTTCCCAGGAGACATGTGCACAGTATGTAGTTTTTCACGCCGAATCCGAATCTGCAGCCCATTTTACTCTACGTCGCCATTTAAGTCGATTTTCGACCATTTTTCATCTTTTTTCGGCCATATCTCGCTCGGCGAGAGCCGCCACCAAAAATGGACCTCGGATTCGAGTTCAGCGACCTCGAAAACCCTCATATCGACGCTAATCTCGAAAAAAATTTTTGGATAGAAAATTGAAAAAATGCAAAGGGGTTAACCTTCCCATTTTTACAAAAATTGACGATTTTCCAACTTTCCCAGGAGACATGTGCACAGTATGTAGTTTTTCACGCCGAATCCGAATCTGCAGCCCATTTTACTCTACGTCGCCATTTAAGTCGATTTTCGACCATTTTTCATCTTTTTTCGGCCATATCTCGCTCGGCGAGAGCCGCCACCAAAAATGGACCTCGGATTCGAGTTCAGCGACCTCGAAAACCCCCATATCAACGCTGATCTCGAAAAAAATTTTTGGATAGAAAATTGAAAAAATGCAAAGGGGTTAACCTTCCCATTTTTACAAAAATTGACGATTTTCCAACTTTCCCAGGAGACATGTGCACAATATGTAGTTTTTCACGCCGAATCCGAATCTGCAGCCCATTTTACTCTACGTCGCCATTTAAGTCGATTTTCGACCATTTTTCATCTTTTTTCGGCCATATCTCGCTCGGCGAGAGCCGCCACCAAAAATGGACATCGGATTCGAGTTCAGCGACCTCGAAAACGCCCATATCGACGCTAATCTCGAAAAAAATTTTTGGACAGAAATTTGAAAAAATGCAAAGGGGTTAACCTTCCCATTTTTACAAAAATTGACGATTTTCCAACTTTCCCAGGAGACATGTGCACAGTATGTAGTTTTTCACGCCGAATCCGAATCTGCAGCCCATTTTACTCTACGTCGCCATTTAAGTCGATTTTCGACCATTTTTCATCTTTTTTCGGCCATATCTCGCTCGGCGAGAGCCGCCACCAAAAATGGACATCGGATTCGAGTTCAGCGACCTCGAAAACCCTCATATCGACGCTAATCTCGAAAAATATTTTTGGACAGAAAATTGAAAAAATGCAAAGGGGTTAACCTTCCCATTTTTACAAAAATTGACGATTTTCCAACTTTCCCAGGAGACATGTGCACAGTATGTAGTTTTTCACGCCGAATCCGAATCTGCAGCCCATTTTACTCTACGTCGCCATTTAAGTCGATTTTCGACCATTTTTCATCTTTTTTCGGCCATATCTCGCTCGGCGAGAGCCGCCACCAAAAATGGACATCGGATTCGAGTTCAGCGACCTCGAAAACCCTCATATCGACGCTAATCTCGAAAAAAATTTTTGGATAGAAAATTGAAAAAATGCAAAGGGGTTAACCTTCCCATTTTTACAAAAATTGACGATTTTCCAACTTTCCCAGGAGACATGTGCACAGTATGTAGTTTTTCACGCCGAATCCGAATCTGCAGCCCATTTTACTCTACGTCGCCATTTAAGTCGATTTTCGACCATTTTTCATCTTTTTTCGGCCATATCTCGCTCGGCGAGAGCCGCCACCAAAAATGGACATCGGATTCGAGTTCAGCGACCTCGAAAACCCTCATATCGACGCTAATCTCGAAAAATATTTTTGGACAGAAAATTGAAAAAATGCAAAGGGGTTAACCTTCCCATTTTTACAAAAATTGACGATTTTCCAACTTTCCCAGGAGACATGTGCACAGTATGTAGTTTTTCACGCCGAATCCGAATCTGCAGCCCATTTTACTCTACGTCGCCATTTAAGTCGATTTTCGACCATTTTTCATCTTTTTTCGGCCATATCTCGCTCGGCGAGAGCCGCCACCAAAAATGGACATCGGATTCGAGTTCAGCGACCTCGAAAACCCTCATATCGACGCTAATCTCGAAAAATATTTTTGGACAGAAAATTGAAAAAATGCAAAGGGGTTAACCTTCCCATTTTTACAAAAATTGACGATTTTCCAACTTTCCCAGGAGACATGTGCACAGTATGTAGTTTTTCACGCCGAATCCGAATCTGCAGCCCATTTTACTCTACGTCGCCATTTAAGTCGATTTTCGACCATTTTTCATCTTTTTTCGGCCATATCTCGCTCGGCGAGAGCCGCCACCAAAAATGGACATCGGATTCGAGTTCAGCGACCTCGAAAACCCTCATATCGACGCTAATCTCGAAAAAAATTTTTGGATAGAAAATTGAAAAAATGCAAAGGGGTTAACCTTCCCATTTTTACAAAAATTGACGATTTTCCAACTTTCCCAGGAGACATGTGCACAGTATGTAGTTTTTCACGCCGAATCCGAATCTGCAGCCCATTTTACTCTACGTCGCCATTTAAGTCGATTTTCGACCATTTTTCATCTTTTTTCGGCCATATCTCGCTCGGCGAGAGCCGCCACCAAAAATGGACCTCGGATTCGAGTTCAGCGACCTCGAAAACCCCCATATCAACGCTGATCTCGAAAAAAATTTTTGGATAGAAAATTGAAAAAATGCAAAGGGGTTAACCTTCCCATTTTTACAAAAATTGACGATTTTCCAACTTTCCCAGGAGACATGTGCACAATATGTAGTTTTTCACGCCGAATCCGAATCTGCAGCCCATTTTACTCTACGTCGCCATTTAAGTCGATTTTCGACCATTTTTCATCTTTTTTCGGCCATATCTCGCTCGGCGAGAGCCGCCACCAAAAATGGACATCGGATTCGAGTTCAGCGACCTCGAAAACCCTCATATCGACGCTAATCTCGAAAAATATTTTTGGACAGAAAATTGAAAAAATGCAAAACCTTCCCATTTTTACAAAAATTGACGATTTTCCAACTTTCCCAGGAGACATGTGCACAATATGTAGTTTTTCACGCCGAATCCGAATCTGCAGCCCATTTTACTCTACGTCGCCATTTAAGTCGATTTTCGACCATTTTTCATCTTTTTTCGGCCATATCTCGCTCGGCGAGAGCCGCCACCAAAAATGGACATCGGATTCGAGTTCAGCGACCTCGAAAACCCTCATATCGACGCTAATCTCGAAAAATATTTTTGGACAGAAAATTGAAAAAATGCAAAACCTTCCCATTTTTACAAAAATTGACGATTTTCCAACTTTCCCAGGAGACATGTGCACAGTATGTAGTTTTTCACGCCGAATCCGAATCTGCAGCCCATTTTACTCTACGTCGCCATTTAAGTCGATTTTCGACCATTTTTCATCTTGTTTCGGCCATATCTCGCTCGGCGAGAGCCGCCACCAAAAATGGACCTCGGATTCGAGTTCAGCGACCTCGAAAACCCCCATATCAACGCTGATCTCGAAAAAAATTTTTGGATAGAAAATTGAAAAAATGCAAAGGGGTTAACCTTCCCATTTTTACAAAAATTGACGATTTTCCAACTTTCCCAGGAGACATGTGCACAGTATGTAGTTTTTCACGCCGAATCTGAATCTGCAGCCCATTTTACTCTACGTCGCCATTTAAGTCGATTTTCGACCATTTTTCATCTTTTTTCGGCCATATCTCGCTCGGCGAGAGCCGCCACCAAAAATGGACATCGGATTCGAGTTCAGCGACCTCGAAAACCCTCATATCGACGCTAATCTCGAAAAAAATTTTTGGACAGAAAATTGAAAAAATGCAAAGGGGTTAACCTTCCCATTTTTACAAAAATTGACGATTTTCCAACTTTCCCAGGAGACATGTGCACAGTATGTAGTTTTTCACGCCGAATCCGAATCTGCAGCCCATTTTACTCTACGTCGCCATTTAAGTCGATTTTCGACCATTTTTCATCTTGTTTCGGCCATATCTCGCTCGGCGAGAGCCGCCACCAAAAATGGACCTCGGATTCGAGTTCAGCGACCTCGAAAACCCCCATATCAACGCTGATCTCGAAAAAAATTTTTGGATAGAAAATTGAAAAAATGCAAAGGGGTTAACCTTCCCATTTTTACAAAAATTGACGATTTTCCAACTTTCCCAGGAGACATGTGCACAGTATGTAGTTTTTCACGCCGAATCTGAATCTGCAGCCCATTTTACTCTACGTCGCCATTTAAGTCGATTTTCGACCATTTTTCATCTTTTTTCGGCCATATCTCGCTCGGCGAGAGCCGCCACCAAAAATGGACATCGGATTCGAGTTCAGCGACCTCGAAAACCCTCATATCGACGCTAATCTCGAAAAAAATTTTTGGACAGAAAATTGAAAAAATGCAAAGGGGTTAACCTTCCCATTTTTACAAAAATTGACGATTTTCCAACTTTCCCAGGAGACATGTGCACAGTATGTAGTTTTTCACGCCGAATCTGAATCTGCAGCCCATTTTACTCTACGTCGCCATTTAAGTCGATTTTCGACCATTTTTCATCTTTTTTCGGCCATATCTCGCTCGGCGAGAGCCGCCACCAAAAATGGACATCGGATTCGAGTTCAGCGACCTCGAAAACCCTCATATCGACGCTAATCTCGAAAAAAATTTTTGGACAGAAAATTGAAAAAATGCAAAGGGGTTAACCTTCCCATTTTTACAAAAATTGACGATTTTCCAACTTTCCCAGGAGACATGTGCACAGTATGTAGTTTTTCACGCCGAATCCGAATCTGCAGCCCATTTTACTCTACGTCGCCATTTAAGTCGATTTTCGACCATTTTTCATCTTTTTTCGGCCATATATAGCTCGGCGAGAGCCGCCACCAAAAATGGACATCGGATTCGAGTTCAGCGACCTCGAAAACGCCCATATCGACGCTAATCTCGAAAAAAATTTTTGGACAGAAATTTGAAAAAATGCAAAGGGGTTAACCTTCCCATTTTTACAAAAATTGACGATTTTCCAACTTTCCCAGGAGACATGTGCACAGTATGTAGTTTTTCACGCCGAATCCGAATCTGCAGCCCATTTTACTCTACGTCGCCATTTAAGTCGATTTTCGACCATTTTTCATCTTTTTTCGGCCATATCTCGCTCGGCGAGAGCCGCCACCAAAAATGGACATCGGATTCGAGTTCAGCGACCTCGAAAACCCTCATATCGACGCTAATCTCGAAAAAAATTTTTGGATAGAAAATTGAAAAAATGCAAAGGGGTTAACCTTCCCATTTTTACAAAAATTGACGATTTTCCAACTTTCCCAGGAGACATGTGCACAGTATGCAGTTTTTCACGCCGAATCCGAATCTGCAGCCCATTTTACTCTACGTCGCCATTTAAGTCGATTTTCGACCATTTTTCATCTTTTTTCGGCCATATCTCGCTCGGCGAGAGCCGCCACCAAAAATGGACATCGAATTCGAGTTCAGCGACCTCGAAAACCCCCATATCGACGCTAATCTCGAAAAAAATTTTTGGACAGAAAATTGAAAAAATGCAAAGGGGTTAACCTTCCCATTTTTACAAAAATTGACGATTTTCCAACTTTCCCAGGAGACATGTGCACAGTATGTAGTTTTTCACGCCGAATCCGAATCTGCAGCCCATTTTACTCTACGTCGCCATTTAAGTCGATTTTCGACCATTTTTCATCTTGTTTCGGCCATATCTCGCTCGGCGAGAGCCGCCACCAAAAATGGACCTCGGATTCGAGTTCAGCGACCTCGAAAACCCCCATATCAACGCTGATCTCGAAAAAAATTTTTGGATAGAAAATTGAAAAAATGCAAAGGGGTTAACCTTCCCATTTTTACAAAAATTGACGATTTTCCAACTTTCCCAGGAGACATGTGCACAGTATGTAGTTTTTCACGCCGAATCTGAATCTGCAGCCCATTTTACTCTACGTCGCCATTTAAGTCGATTTTCGACCATTTTTCATCTTTTTTCGGCCATATCTCGCTCGGCGAGAGCCGCCACCAAAAATGGACATCGGATTCGAGTTCAGCGACCTCGAAAACCCTCATATCGACGCTAATCTCGAAAAAAATTTTTGGACAGAAAATTGAAAAAATGCAAAGGGGTTAACCTTCCCATTTTTACAAAAATTGACGATTTTCCAACTTTCCCAGGAGACATGTGCACAGTATGTAGTTTTTCACGCCGAATCCGAATCTGCAGCCCATTTTACTCTACGTCGCCATTTAAGTCGATTTTCGACCATTTTTCATCTTTTTTCGGCCATATATAGCTCGGCGAGAGCCGCCACCAAAAATGGACATCGGATTCGAGTTCAGCGACCTCGAAAACGCCCATATCGACGCTAATCTCGAAAAAAATTTTTGGACAGAAATTTGAAAAAATGCAAAGGGGTTAACCTTCCCATTTTTACAAAAATTGACGATTTTCCAACTTTCCCAGGAGACATGTGCACAGTATGTAGTTTTTCACGCCGAATCCGAATCTGCAGCCCATTTTACTCTACGTCGCCATTTAAGTCGATTTTCGACCATTTTTCATCTTTTTTCGGCCATATCTCGCTCGGCGAGAGCCGCCACCAAAAATGGACATCGGATTCGAGTTCAGCGACCTCGAAAACCCTCATATCGACGCTAATCTCGAAAAAAATTTTTGGATAGAAAATTGAAAAAATGCAAAGGGGTTAACCTTCCCATTTTTACAAAAATTGACGATTTTCCAACTTTCCCAGGAGACATGTGCACAGTATGCAGTTTTTCACGCCGAATCCGAATCTGCAGCCCATTTTACTCTACGTCGCCATTTAAGTCGATTTTCGACCATTTTTCATCTTTTTTCGGCCATATCTCGCTCGGCGAGAGCCGCCACCAAAAATGGACATCGAATTCGAGTTCAGCGACCTCGAAAACCCCCATATCGACGCTAATCTCGAAAAAAATTTTTGGACAGAAAATTGAAAAAATGCAAAGGGGTTAACCTTCCCATTTTTACAAAAATTGACGATTTTCCAACTTTCCCAGGAGACATGTGCACAGTATGTAGTTTTTCACGCCGAATCCGAATCTGCAGCCCATTTTACTCTACGTCGCCATTTAAGTCGATTTTCGACCATTTTTCATCTTGTTTCGGCCATATCTCGCTCGGCGAGAGCCGCCACCAAAAATGGACCTCGGATTCGAGTTCAGCGACCTCGAAAACCCCCATATCAACGCTGATCTCGAAAAAAATTTTTGGATAGAAAATTGAAAAAATGCAAAGGGGTTAACCTTCCCATTTTTACAAAAATTGACGATTTTCCAACTTTCCCAGGAGACATGTGCACAGTATGTAGTTTTTCACGCCGAATCTGAATCTGCAGCCCATTTTACTCTACGTCGCCATTTAAGTCGATTTTCGACCATTTTTCATCTTTTTTCGGCCATATCTCGCTCGGCGAGAGCCGCCACCAAAAATGGACATCGGATTCGAGTTCAGCGACCTCGAAAACCCTCATATCGACGCTAATCTCGAAAAAAATTTTTGGACAGAAAATTGAAAAAATGCAAAGGGGTTAACCTTCCCATTTTTACAAAAATTGACGATTTTCCAACTTTCCCAGGAGACATGTGCACAGTATGTAGTTTTTCACGCCGAATCCGAATCTGCAGCCCATTTTACTCTACGTCGCCATTTAAGTCGATTTTCGACCATTTTTCATCTTGTTTCGGCCATATCTCGCTCGGCGAGAGCCGCCACCAAAAATGGACCTCGGATTCGAGTTCAGCGACCTCGAAAACCCCCATATCAACGCTGATCTCGAAAAAAATTTTTGGATAGAAAATTGAAAAAATGCAAAGGGGTTAACCTTCCCATTTTTACAAAAATTGACGATTTTCCAACTTTCCCAGGAGACATGTGCACAGTATGTAGTTTTTCACGCCGAATCTGAATCTGCAGCCCATTTTACTCTACGTCGCCATTTAAGTCGATTTTCGACCATTTTTCATCTTTTTTCGGCCATATCTCGCTCGGCGAGAGCCGCCACCAAAAATGGACATCGGATTCGAGTTCAGCGACCTCGAAAACCCTCATATCGACGCTAATCTCGAAAAAAATTTTTGGACAGAAAATTGAAAAAATGCAAAGGGGTTAACCTTCCCATTTTTACAAAAATTGACGATTTTCCAACTTTCCCAGGAGACATGTGCACAGTATGTAGTTTTTCACGCCGAATCCGAATCTGCAGCCCATTTTACTCTACGTCGCCATTTAAGTCGATTTTCGACCATTTTTCATCTTGTTTCGGCCATATCTCGCTCGGCGAGAGCCGCCACCAAAAATGGACCTCGGATTCGAGTTCAGCGACCTCGAAAACCCCCATATCAACGCTGATCTCGAAAAAAATTTTTGGATAGAAAATTGAAAAAATGCAAAGGGGTTAACCTTCCCATTTTTACAAAAATTGACGATTTTCCAACTTTCCCAGGAGACATGTGCACAGTATGTAGTTTTTCACGCCGAATCTGAATCTGCAGCCCATTTTACTCTACGTCGCCATTTAAGTCGATTTTCGACCATTTTTCATCTTTTTTCGGCCATATCTCGCTCGGCGAGAGCCGCCACCAAAAATGGACATCGGATTCGAGTTCAGCGACCTCGAAAACCCTCATATCGACGCTAATCTCGAAAAAAATTTTTGGACAGAAAATTGAAAAAATGCAAAGGGGTTAACCTTCCCATTTTTACAAAAATTGACGATTTTCCAACTTTCCCAGGAGACATGTGCACAGTATGTAGTTTTTCACGCCGAATCCGAATCTGCAGCCCATTTTACTCTACGTCGCCATTTAAGTCGATTTTCGACCATTTTTCATCTTGTTTCGGCCATATCTCGCTCGGCGAGAGCCGCCACCAAAAATGGACCTCGGATTCGAGTTCAGCGACCTCGAAAACCCCCATATCAACGCTGATCTCGAAAAAAATTTTTGGATAGAAAATTGAAAAAATGCAAAGGGGTTAACCTTCCCATTTTTACAAAAATTGACGATTTTCCAACTTTCCCAGGAGACATGTGCACAGTATGTAGTTTTTCACGCCGAATCTGAATCTGCAGCCCATTTTACTCTACGTCGCCATTTAAGTCGATTTTCGACCATTTTTCATCTTTTTTCGGCCATATCTCGCTCGGCGAGAGCCGCCACCAAAAATGGACATCGGATTCGAGTTCAGCGACCTCGAAAACCCTCATATCGACGCTAATCTCGAAAAAAATTTTTGGACAGAAAATTGAAAAAATGCAAAGGGGTTAACCTTCCCATTTTTACAAAAATTGACGATTTTCCAACTTTCCCAGGAGACATGTGCACAGTATGTAGTTTTTCACGCCGAATCTGAATCTGCAGCCCATTTTACTCTACGTCGCCATTTAAGTCGATTTTCGACCATTTTTCATCTTTTTTCGGCCATATCTCGCTCGGCGAGAGCCGCCACCAAAAATGGACATCGGATTCGAGTTCAGCGACCTCGAAAACCCTCATATCGACGCTAATCTCGAAAAAAATTTTTGGACAGAAAATTGAAAAAATGCAAAGGGGTTAACCTTCCCATTTTTACAAAAATTGACGATTTTCCAACTTTCCCAGGAGACATGTGCACAGTATGTAGTTTTTCACGCCGAATCCGAATCTGCAGCCCATTTTACTCTACGTCGCCATTTAAGTCGATTTTCGACCATTTTTCATCTTTTTTCGGCCATATATAGCTCGGCGAGAGCCGCCACCAAAAATGGACATCGGATTCGAGTTCAGCGACCTCGAAAACGCCCATATCGACGCTAATCTCGAAAAAAATTTTTGGACAGAAATTTGAAAAAATGCAAAGGGGTTAACCTTCCCATTTTTACAAAAATTGACGATTTTCCAACTTTCCCAGGAGACATGTGCACAGTATGTAGTTTTTCACGCCGAATCCGAATCTGCAGCCCATTTTACTCTACGTCGCCATTTAAGTCGATTTTCGACCATTTTTCATCTTTTTTCGGCCATATCTCGCTCGGCGAGAGCCGCCACCAAAAATGGACATCGGATTCGAGTTCAGCGACCTCGAAAACCCTCATATCGACGCTAATCTCGAAAAAAATTTTTGGATAGAAAATTGAAAAAATGCAAAGGGGTTAACCTTCCCATTTTTACAAAAATTGACGATTTTCCAACTTTCCCAGGAGACATGTGCACAGTATGCAGTTTTTCACGCCGAATCCGAATCTGCAGCCCATTTTACTCTACGTCGCCATTTAAGTCGATTTTCGACCATTTTTCATCTTTTTTCGGCCATATCTCGCTCGGCGAGAGCCGCCACCAAAAATGGACATCGAATTCGAGTTCAGCGACCTCGAAAACCCCCATATCGACGCTAATCTCGAAAAAAATTTTTGGACAGAAAATTGAAAAAATGCAAAGGGGTTAACCTTCCCATTTTTACAAAAATTGACGATTTTCCAACTTTCCCAGGAGACATGTGCACAGTATGTAGTTTTTCACGCCGAATCCGAATCTGCAGCCCATTTTACTCTACGTCGCCATTTAAGTCGATTTTCGACCATTTTTCATCTTTTTTCGGCCATATCTCGCTCGGCGAGAGCCGCCACCAAAAATGGACATCGGATTCGAGTTCAGCGACCTCGAAAACCCTCATATCGACGCTAATCTCGAAAAAAATTTTTGGACAGAAAATTGAAAAAATGCAAAGGGGTTAACCTTCCCATTTTTACAAAAATTGACGATTTTCCAACTTTCCCAGGCGACATGTGCACAGTATGTAGTTTTTCACGCCGAATCCGAATCTGCAGCCCATTTTACTCTACGTCGCCATTTAAGTCGATTTTCGACCATTTTTCATCTTGTTTCGGCCATATCTCGCTCGGCGAGAGCCGCCACCAAAAATGGACCTCGGATTCGAGTTCAGCGACCTCGAAAACCCCCATATCAACGCTGATCTCGAAAAAAATTTTTGGATAGAAAATTGAAAAAATGCAAAGGGGTTAACCTTCCCATTTTTACAAAAATTGACGATTTTCCAACTTTCCCAGGAGACATGTGCACAGTATGTAGTTTTTCACGCCGAATCTGAATCTGCAGCCCATTTTACTCTACGTCGCCATTTAAGTCGATTTTCGACCATTTTTCATCTTTTTTCGGCCATATCTCGCTCGGCGAGAGCCGCCACCAAAAATGGACATCGGATTCGAGTTCAGCGACCTCGAAAACCCTCATATCGACGCTAATCTCGAAAAAAATTTTTGGACAGAAAATTGAAAAAATGCAAAGGGGTTAACCTTCCCATTTTTACAAAAATTGACGATTTTCCAACTTTCCCAGGAGACATGTGCACAGTATGTAGTTTTTCACGCCGAATCCGAATCTGCAGCCCATTTTACTCTACGTCGCCATTTAAGTCGATTTTCGACCATTTTTCATCTTGTTTCGGCCATATCTCGCTCGGCGAGAGCCGCCACCAAAAATGGACCTCGGATTCGAGTTCAGCGACCTCGAAAACCCCCATATCAACGCTGATCTCGAAAAAAATTTTTGGATAGAAAATTGAAAAAATGCAAAGGGGTTAACCTTCCCATTTTTACAAAAATTGACGATTTTCCAACTTTCCCAGGAGACATGTGCACAGTATGTAGTTTTTCACGCCGAATCTGAATCTGCAGCCCATTTTACTCTACGTCGCCATTTAAGTCGATTTTCGACCATTTTTCATCTTTTTTCGGCCATATCTCGCTCGGCGAGAGCCGCCACCAAAAATGGACATCGGATTCGAGTTCAGCGACCTCGAAAACCCTCATATCGACGCTAATCTCGAAAAAAATTTTTGGACAGAAAATTGAAAAAATGCAAAGGGGTTAACCTTCCCATTTTTACAAAAATTGACGATTTTCCAACTTTCCCAGGAGACATGTGCACAGTATGTAGTTTTTCACGCCGAATCTGAATCTGCAGCCCATTTTACTCTACGTCGCCATTTAAGTCGATTTTCGACCATTTTTCATCTTTTTTCGGCCATATCTCGCTCGGCGAGAGCCGCCACCAAAAATGGACATCGGATTCGAGTTCAGCGACCTCGAAAACCCTCATATCGACGCTAATCTCGAAAAAAATTTTTGGACAGAAAATTGAAAAAATGCAAAGGGGTTAACCTTCCCATTTTTACAAAAATTGACGATTTTCCAACTTTCCCAGGAGACATGTGCACAGTATGTAGTTTTTCACGCCGAATCCGAATCTGCAGCCCATTTTACTCTACGTCGCCATTTAAGTCGATTTTCGACCATTTTTCATCTTGTTTCGGCCATATCTCGCTCGGCGAGAGCCGCCACCAAAAATGGACCTCGGATTCGAGTTCAGCGACCTCGAAAACCCCCATATCAACGCTGATCTCGAAAAAAATTTTTGGATAGAAAATTGAAAAAATGCAAAGGGGTTAACCTTCCCATTTTTACAAAAATTGACGATTTTCCAACTTTCCCAGGAGACATGTGCACAGTATGTAGTTTTTCACGCCGAATCTGAATCTGCAGCCCATTTTACTCTACGTCGCCATTTAAGTCGATTTTCGACCATTTTTCATCTTTTTTCGGCCATATCTCGCTCGGCGAGAGCCGCCACCAAAAATGGACATCGGATTCGAGTTCAGCGACCTCGAAAACCCTCATATCGACGCTAATCTCGAAAAAAATTTTTGGACAGAAAATTGAAAAAATGCAAAGGGGTTAACCTTCCCATTTTTACAAAAATTGACGATTTTCCAACTTTCCCAGGAGACATGTGCACAGTATGTAGTTTTTCACGCCGAATCTGAATCTGCAGCCCATTTTACTCTACGTCGCCATTTAAGTCGATTTTCGACCATTTTTCATCTTTTTTCGGCCATATCTCGCTCGGCGAGAGCCGCCACCAAAAATGGACATCGGATTCGAGTTCAGCGACCTCGAAAACCCTCATATCGACGCTAATCTCGAAAAAAATTTTTGGACAGAAAATTGAAAAAATGCAAAGGGGTTAACCTTCCCATTTTTACAAAAATTGACGATTTTCCAACTTTCCCAGGAGACATGTGCACAGTATGTAGTTTTTCACGCCGAATCCGAATCTGCAGCCCATTTTACTCTACGTCGCCATTTAAGTCGATTTTCGACCATTTTTCATCTTGTTTCGGCCATATCTCGCTCGGCGAGAGCCGCCACCAAAAATGGACCTCGGATTCGAGTTCAGCGACCTCGAAAACCCCCATATCAACGCTGATCTCGAAAAAAATTTTTGGATAGAAAATTGAAAAAATGCAAAGGGGTTAACCTTCCCATTTTTACAAAAATTGACGATTTTCCAACTTTCCCAGGAGACATGTGCACAGTATGTAGTTTTTCACGCCGAATCTGAATCTGCAGCCCATTTTACTCTACGTCGCCATTTAAGTCGATTTTCGACCATTTTTCATCTTTTTTCGGCCATATCTCGCTCGGCGAGAGCCGCCACCAAAAATGGACATCGGATTCGAGTTCAGCGACCTCGAAAACCCTCATATCGACGCTAATCTCGAAAAAAATTTTTGGATAGAAAATTGAAAAAATGCAAAGGGGTTAACCTTCCCATTTTTACAAAAATTGACGATTTTCCAACTTTCCCAGGAGACATGTGCACAGTATGCAGTTTTTCACGCCGAATCCGAATCTGCAGCCCATTTTACTCTACGTCGCCATTTAAGTCGATTTTCGACCATTTTTCATCTTTTTTCGGCCATATCTCGCTCGGCGAGAGCCGCCACCAAAAATGGACATCGAATTCGAGTTCAGCGACCTCGAAAACCCCCATATCGACGCTAATCTCGAAAAAAATTTTTGGACAGAAAATTGAAAAAATGCAAAGGGGTTAACCTTCCCATTTTTACAAAAATTGACGATTTTCCAACTTTCCCAGGAGACATGTGCACAGTATGTAGTTTTTCACGCCGAATCTGAATCTGCAGCCCATTTTACTCTACGTCGCCATTTAAGTCGATTTTCGACCATTTTTCATCTTGTTTCGGCCATATCTCGCTCGGCGAGAGCCGCCACCAAAAATGGACCTCGGATTCGAGTTCAGCGACCTCGAAAACCCCCATATCAACGCTGATCTCGAAAAAAATTTTTGGATAGAAAATTGAAAAAATGCAAAGGGGTTAACCTTCCCATTTTTACAAAAATTGACGATTTTCCAACTTTCCCAGGAGACATGTGCACAGTATGTAGTTTTTCACGCCGAATCCGAATCTGCAGCCCATTTTACTCTACGTCGCCATTTAAGTCGATTTTCGACCATTTTTCATCTTTTTTCGGCCATATCTCGCTCGGCGAGAGCCGCCACCAAAAATGGACATCGGATTCGAGTTCAGCGACCTCGAAAACCCTCATATCGACGCTAATCTCGAAAAATATTTTTGGACAGAAAATTGAAAAAATTCAAAGGGGTTAACCTTCCCATTTTCACAAAAATTGACGATTTTCCAACTTTCCCAGGAGACATGTGCACAGTATGTAGTTTTTCACGCCGAATCTGAATCTGCAGCCCATTTTACTCTACGTCGCCATTTAAGTCGATTTTCGACCATTTTTCATCTTTTTTCGGCCATATCTCGCTCGGCGAGAGCCGCCACCAAAAATGGACATCGGATTCGAGTTCAGCGACCTCGAAAACCCTCATATCGACGCTAATCTCGAAAAAAATTTTTGGACAGAAAATTGAAAAAATGCAAAGGGGTTAACCTTCCCATTTTTACAAAAATTGACGATTTTCCAACTTTCCCAGGCGACATGTGCACAGTATGTAGTTTTTCACGCCGAATCCGAATCTGCAGCCCATTTTACTCTACGTCGCCATTTAAGTCGATTTTCGACCATTTTTCATCTTGTTTCGGCCATATCTCGCTCGGCGAGAGCCGCCACCAAAAATGGACCTCGGATTCGAGTTCAGCGACCTCGAAAACCCCCATATCAACGCTGATCTCGAAAAAAATTTTTGGATAGAAAATTGAAAAAATGCAAAGGGGTTAACCTTCCCATTTTTACAAAAATTGACGATTTTCCAACTTTCCCAGGAGACATGTGCACAGTATGTAGTTTTTCACGCCGAATCTGAATCTGCAGCCCATTTTACTCTACGTCGCCATTTAAGTCGATTTTCGACCATTTTTCATCTTTTTTCGGCCATATCTCGCTCGGCGAGAGCCGCCACCAAAAATGGACATCGGATTCGAGTTCAGCGACCTCGAAAACCCTCATATCGACGCTAATCTCGAAAAAAATTTTTGGACAGAAAATTGAAAAAATGCAAAGGGGTTAACCTTCCCATTTTTACAAAAATTGACGATTTTCCAACTTTCCCAGGAGACATGTGCACAGTATGTAGTTTTTCACGCCGAATCCGAATCTGCAGCCCATTTTACTCTACGTCGCCATTTAAGTCGATTTTCGACCATTTTTCATCTTGTTTCGGCCATATCTCGCTCGGCGAGAGCCGCCACCAAAAATGGACCTCGGATTCGAGTTCAGCGACCTCGAAAACCCCCATATCAACGCTGATCTCGAAAAAAATTTTTGGATAGAAAATTGAAAAAATGCAAAGGGGTTAACCTTCCCATTTTTACAAAAATTGACGATTTTCCAACTTTCCCAGGAGACATGTGCACAGTATGTAGTTTTTCACGCCGAATCTGAATCTGCAGCCCATTTTACTCTACGTCGCCATTTAAGTCGATTTTCGACCATTTTTCATCTTTTTTCGGCCATATCTCGCTCGGCGAGAGCCGCCACCAAAAATGGACATCGGATTCGAGTTCAGCGACCTCGAAAACCCTCATATCGACGCTAATCTCGAAAAAAATTTTTGGACAGAAAATTGAAAAAATGCAAAGGGGTTAACCTTCCCATTTTTACAAAAATTGACGATTTTCCAACTTTCCCAGGAGACATGTGCACAGTATGTAGTTTTTCACGCCGAATCTGAATCTGCAGCCCATTTTACTCTACGTCGCCATTTAAGTCGATTTTCGACCATTTTTCATCTTTTTTCGGCCATATCTCGCTCGGCGAGAGCCGCCACCAAAAATGGACATCGGATTCGAGTTCAGCGACCTCGAAAACCCTCATATCGACGCTAATCTCGAAAAAAATTTTTGGACAGAAAATTGAAAAAATGCAAAGGGGTTAACCTTCCCATTTTTACAAAAATTGACGATTTTCCAACTTTCCCAGGAGACATGTGCACAGTATGTAGTTTTTCACGCCGAATCCGAATCTGCAGCCCATTTTACTCTACGTCGCCATTTAAGTCGATTTTCGACCATTTTTCATCTTGTTTCGGCCATATCTCGCTCGGCGAGAGCCGCCACCAAAAATGGACCTCGGATTCGAGTTCAGCGACCTCGAAAACCCCCATATCAACGCTGATCTCGAAAAAAATTTTTGGATAGAAAATTGAAAAAATGCAAAGGGGTTAACCTTCCCATTTTTACAAAAATTGACGATTTTCCAACTTTCCCAGGAGACATGTGCACAGTATGTAGTTTTTCACGCCGAATCTGAATCTGCAGCCCATTTTACTCTACGTCGCCATTTAAGTCGATTTTCGACCATTTTTCATCTTTTTTCGGCCATATCTCGCTCGGCGAGAGCCGCCACCAAAAATGGACATCGGATTCGAGTTCAGCGACCTCGAAAACCCTCATATCGACGCTAATCTCGAAAAAAATTTTTGGATAGAAAATTGAAAAAATGCAAAGGGGTTAACCTTCCCATTTTTACAAAAATTGACGATTTTCCAACTTTCCCAGGAGACATGTGCACAGTATGCAGTTTTTCACGCCGAATCCGAATCTGCAGCCCATTTTACTCTACGTCGCCATTTAAGTCGATTTTCGACCATTTTTCATCTTTTTTCGGCCATATCTCGCTCGGCGAGAGCCGCCACCAAAAATGGACATCGAATTCGAGTTCAGCGACCTCGAAAACCCCCATATCGACGCTAATCTCGAAAAAAATTTTTGGACAGAAAATTGAAAAAATGCAAAGGGGTTAACCTTCCCATTTTTACAAAAATTGACGATTTTCCAACTTTCCCAGGAGACATGTGCACAGTATGTAGTTTTTCACGCCGAATCTGAATCTGCAGCCCATTTTACTCTACGTCGCCATTTAAGTCGATTTTCGACCATTTTTCATCTTGTTTCGGCCATATCTCGCTCGGCGAGAGCCGCCACCAAAAATGGACCTCGGATTCGAGTTCAGCGACCTCGAAAACCCCCATATCAACGCTGATCTCGAAAAAAATTTTTGGATAGAAAATTGAAAAAATGCAAAGGGGTTAACCTTCCCATTTTTACAAAAATTGACGATTTTCCAACTTTCCCAGGAGACATGTGCACAGTATGTAGTTTTTCACGCCGAATCCGAATCTGCAGCCCATTTTACTCTACGTCGCCATTTAAGTCGATTTTCGACCATTTTTCATCTTTTTTCGGCCATATCTCGCTCGGCGAGAGCCGCCACCAAAAATGGACATCGGATTCGAGTTCAGCGACCTCGAAAACCCTCATATCGACGCTAATCTCGAAAAATATTTTTGGACAGAAAATTGAAAAAATTCAAAGGGGTTAACCTTCCCATTTTCACAAAAATTGACGATTTTCCAACTTTCCCAGGAGACATGTGCACAGTATGTAGTTTTTCACGCCGAATCTGAATCTGCAGCCCATTTTACTCTACGTCGCCATTTAAGTCGATTTTCGACCATTTTTCATCTTTTTTCGGCCATATCTCGCTCGGCGAGAGCCGCCACCAAAAATGGACATCGGATTCGAGTTCAGCGACCTCGAAAACCCTCATATCGACGCTAATCTCGAAAAAAATTTTTGGACAGAAAATTGAAAAAATGCAAAGGGGTTAACCTTCCCATTTTTACAAAAATTGACGATTTTCCAACTTTCCCAGGAGACATGTGCACAGTATGTAGTTTTTCACGCCGAATCCGAATCTGCAGCCCATTTTACTCTACGTCGCCATTTAAGTCGATTTTCGACCATTTTTCATCTTGTTTCGGCCATATCTCGCTCGGCGAGAGCCGCCACCAAAAATGGACCTCGGATTCGAGTTCAGCGACCTCGAAAACCCCCATATCAACGCTGATCTCGAAAAAAATTTTTGGATAGAAAATTGAAAAAATGCAAAGGGGTTAACCTTCCCATTTTTACAAAAATTGACGATTTTCCAACTTTCCCAGGAGACATGTGCACAGTATGTAGTTTTTCACGCCGAATCTGAATCTGCAGCCCATTTTACTCTACGTCGCCATTTAAGTCGATTTTCGACCATTTTTCATCTTTTTTCGGCCATATCTCGCTCGGCGAGAGCCGCCACCAAAAATGGACATCGGATTCGAGTTCAGCGACCTCGAAAACCCTCATATCGACGCTAATCTCGAAAAAAATTTTTGGATAGAAAATTGAAAAAATGCAAAGGGGTTAACCTTCCCATTTTTACAAAAATTGACGATTTTCCAACTTTCCCAGGAGACATGTGCACAGTATGCAGTTTTTCACGCCGAATCCGAATCTGCAGCCCATTTTACTCTACGTCGCCATTTAAGTCGATTTTCGACCATTTTTCATCTTTTTTCGGCCATATCTCGCTCGGCGAGAGCCGCCACCAAAAATGGACATCGAATTCGAGTTCAGCGACCTCGAAAACCCCCATATCGACGCTAATCTCGAAAAAAATTTTTGGACAGAAAATTGAAAAAATGCAAAGGGGTTAACCTTCCCATTTTTACAAAAATTGACGATTTTCCAACTTTCCCAGGAGACATGTGCACAGTATGTAGTTTTTCACGCCGAATCTGAATCTGCAGCCCATTTTACTCTACGTCGCCATTTAAGTCGATTTTCGACCATTTTTCATCTTGTTTCGGCCATATCTCGCTCGGCGAGAGCCGCCACCAAAAATGGACCTCGGATTCGAGTTCAGCGACCTCGAAAACCCCCATATCAACGCTGATCTCGAAAAAAATTTTTGGATAGAAAATTGAAAAAATGCAAAGGGGTTAACCTTCCCATTTTTACAAAAATTGACGATTTTCCAACTTTCCCAGGAGACATGTGCACAGTATGTAGTTTTTCACGCCGAATCCGAATCTGCAGCCCATTTTACTCTACGTCGCCATTTAAGTCGATTTTCGACCATTTTTCATCTTTTTTCGGCCATATCTCGCTCGGCGAGAGCCGCCACCAAAAATGGACATCGGATTCGAGTTCAGCGACCTCGAAAACCCTCATATCGACGCTAATCTCGAAAAATATTTTTGGACAGAAAATTGAAAAAATTCAAAGGGGTTAACCTTCCCATTTTCACAAAAATTGACGATTTTCCAACTTTCCCAGGAGACATGTGCACAGTATGTAGTTTTTCACGCCGAATCCGAATCTGCAGCCCATTTTACTCTACGTCGCCATTTAAGTCGATTTTCGACCATTTTTCATCTTGTTTCGGCCATATCTCGCTCGGCGAGAGCCGCCACCAAAAATGGACCTCGGATTCGAGTTCAGCGACCTCGAAAACCCCCATATCAACGCTGATCTCGAAAAAAATTTTTGGATAGAAAATTGAAAAAATTCAAAGGGGTTAACCTTCCCATTTTTACAAAAATTGACGATTTTCCAACTTTCCCAGGAGACATGTGCACAGTATGTAGTTTTTCACGCCGAATCCGAATCTGCAGCCCATTTTACTCTACGTCGCCATTTAAGTCGATTTTCGACCATTTTTCATCTTTTTTCGGCCATATCTCGCTCGGCGAGAGCCGCCACCAAAAATGGACATCGGATTCGAGTTCAGCGACCTCGAAAACCCTCATATCGACGCTAATCTCGAAAAATATTTTTGGACAGAAAATTGAAAAAATTCAAAGGGGTTAACCTTCCCATTTTCACAAAAATTGACGATTTTCCAACTTTCCCAGGAGACATGTGCACAGTATGTAGTTTTTCACGCCGAATCCGAATCTGCAGCCCATTTTACTCTACGTCGCCATTTAAGTCGATTTTCGACCATTTTTCATCTTTTTTCGGCCATATCTCGCTCGGCGAGAGCCGCCACCAAAAATGGACATCGGATTCGAGTTCAGCGACCTCGAAAACGCCCATATCGACGCTAATCTCGAAAAAAATTTTTGGACAGAAATTTGAAAAAATGCAAAGGGGTTAACCTTCCCATTTTTACAAAAATTGACGATTTTCCAACTTTCCCAGGAGACATGTGCACAATATGTAGTTTTTCACGCCGAATCCGAATCTGCAGCCCATTTTACTCTACGTCGCTATTTAAGTCGATTTTCGACCATTTTTCATCTTTTTTCGGCCATATCTCGCTCGGCGAGAGCCGCCACCAAAAATGGACATCGGATTCGAGTTCAGCGACCTCGAAAACGCCCATATCGACGCTAATCTCGAAAAAAATTTTTGGACAGAAATTTGAAAAAATGCAAAGGGGTTAACCTTCCCATTTTTACAAAAATTGACGATTTTCCAACTTTCCCAGGAGACATGTGCACAGTATGTAGTTTTTCACGCCGAATCCGAATCTGCAGCCCATTTTACTCTACGTCGCCATTTAAGTCGATTTTCGACCATTTTTCATCTTGTTTCGGCCATATCTCGCTCGGCGAGAGCCGCCACCAAAAATGGACCTCGGATTCGAGTTCAGCGACCTCGAAAACCCCCATATCAACGCTGATCTCGAAAAAAATTTTTGGATAGAAAATTGAAAAAATTCAAAGGGGTTAACCTTCCCATTTTTACAAAAATTGACGATTTTCCAACTTTCCCAGGAGACATGTGCACAGTATGTAGTTTTTCACGCCGAATCCGAATCTGCAGCCCATTTTACTCTACGTCGCCATTTAAGTCGATTTTCGACCATTTTTCATCTTTTTTCGGCCATATCTCGCTCGGCGAGAGCCGCCACCAAAAATGGACATCGGATTCGAGTTCAGCGACCTCGAAAACCCTCATATCGACGCTAATCTCGAAAAATATTTTTGGACAGAAAATTGAAAAAATTCAAAGGGGTTAACCTTCCCATTTTCACAAAAATTGACGATTTTCCAACTTTCCCAGGAGACATGTGCACAGTATGTAGTTTTTCACGCCGAATCCGAATCTGCAGCCCATTTTACTCTACGTCGCTATTTAAGTCGATTTTCGACCATTTTTCATCTTTTTTCGGCCATATCTCGCTCGGCGAGAGCCGCCACCAAAAATGGACATCGGATTCGAGTTCAGCGACCTCGAAAACCCTCATATCGACGCTAATCTCGAAAAAAATTTTTGGATAGAAAATTGAAAAAATGCAAAGGGGTTAACCTTCCCATTTTTACAAAAATTGACGATTTTCCAACTTTCCCAGGAGACATGTGCACAGTATGCAGTTTTTCACGCCGAATCCGAATCTGCAGCCCATTTTACTCTACGTCGCCATTTAAGTCGATTTTCGACCATTTTTCATCTTTTTTCGGCCATATCTCGCTCGGCGAGAGCCGCCACCAAAAATGGACATCGAATTCGAGTTCAGCGACCTCGAAAACCCCCATATCGACGCTAATCTCGAAAAAAATTTTTGGACAGAAAATTGAAAAAATGCAAAGGGGTTAACCTTCCCATTTTTACAAAAATTGACGATTTTCCAACTTTCCCAGGAGACATGTGCACAATATGTAGTTTTTCACGCCGAATCCGAATCTGCAGCCCATTTTACTCTACGTCGCTATTTAAGTCGATTTTCGACCATTTTTCATCTTTTTTCGGCCATATCTCGCTCGGCGAGAGCCGCCACCAAAAATGGACATCGGATTCGAGTTCAGCGACCTCGAAAACGCCCATATCGACGCTAATCTCGAAAAAAATTTTTGGACAGAAATTTGAAAAAATGCAAAGGGGTTAACCTTCCCATTTTTACAAAAATTGACGATTTTCCAACTTTCCCAGGAGACATGTGCACAGTATGTAGTTTTTCACGCCGAATCCGAATCTGCAGCCCATTTTACTCTACGTCGCCATTTAAGTCGATTTTCGACCATTTTTCATCTTTTTTCGGCCATATCTCGCTCGGCGAGAGCCGCCACCAAAAATGGACCTCGGATTCGAGTTCAGCGACCTCGAAAACCCCCATATCAACGCTGATCTCGAAAAAAATTTTTGGATAGAAAATTGAAAAAATGCAAAGGGGTTAACCTTCCCATTTTTACAAAAATTGACGATTTTCCAACTTTCCCAGGAGACATGTGCACAATATGTAGTTTTTCACGCCGAATCCGAATCTGCAGCCCATTTTACTCTACGTCGCTATTTAAGTCGATTTTCGACCATTTTTCATCTTTTTTCGGCCATATCTCGCTCGGCGAGAGCCGCCACCAAAAATGGACATCGGATTCGAGTTCAGCGACCTCGAAAACGCCCATATCGACGCTAATCTCGAAAAAAATTTTTGGACAGAAATTTGAAAAAATGCAAAGGGGTTAACCTTCCCATTTTTACAAAAATTGACGATTTTCCAACTTTCCCAGGAGACATGTGCACAGTATGTAGTTTTTCACGCCGAATCCGAATCTGCAGCCCATTTTACTCTACGTCGCCATTTAAGTCGATTTTCGACCATTTTTCATCTTTTTTCGGCCATATCTCGCTCGGCGAGAGCCGCCACCAAAAATGGACCTCGGATTCGAGTTCAGCGACCTCGAAAACCCCCATATCAACGCTGATCTCGAAAAAAATTTTTGGATAGAAAATTGAAAAAATGCAAAGGGGTTAACCTTCCCATTTTTACAAAAATTGACGATTTTCCAACTTTCCCAGGAGACATGTGCACAGTATGTAGTTTTTCACGCCGAATCCGAATCTGCAGCCCATTTTACTCTACGTCGCCATTTAAGTCGATTTTCGACCATTTTTCATCTTTTTTCGGCCATATCTCGCTCGGCGAGAGCCGCCACCAAAAATGGACATCGGATTCGAGTTCAGCGACCTCGAAAACGCCCATATCGACGCTAATCTCGAAAAAAATTTTTGGACAGAAAATTGAAAAAATGCAAAGGGGTTAACCTTCCCATTTTTACAAAAATTGACGATTTTCCAACTTTCCCAGGAGACATGTGCACAGTATGTAGTTTTTCACGCCGAATCCAAATCTGCTGCCCATTTTACTCTACGTCGCCATTTAAGTCGATTTTCGACCATTTTTCATCTTTTTTCGGCCATATCTCGCTCGGCGAGAGCCGCCACCAAAAATGGACATCGGATTCGAGTTCAGCGACCTCGAAAACGCCCATATCGACGCTAATCTCGAAAAAAATTTTTGGACAGAAAATTGAAAAAATGCAAAGGGGTTAACCTTCCCATTTTTACAAAAATTGACGATTTTCCAACTTTCCCAGGAGACATGTGCACAGTATGTAGTTTTTCACGCCGAATCCAAATCTGCTGCCCATTTTACTCTACGTCGCCATTTAAGTCGATTTTCGACCATTTTTCATCTTTTTTCGGCCATATCTCGCTCGGCGAGAGCCGCCACCAAAAATGGACATCGGATTCGAGTTCAGCGACCTCGAAAACCCTCATATCGACGCTAATCTCGAAAAATATTTTTGGACAGAAAATTAAAAAAATGCAAAGGGGTTAACCTTCCCATTTTTACAAAAATTGACGATTTTCCAACTTTCCCAGGAGACATGTGCACAGTATGTAGTTTTTCACGCCGAATCCGAATCTGCAGCCCATTTTACTCTACGTCGCCATTTAAGTCGATTTTCGACCATTTTTCATTTTTTTCGGCCATATCTAGCTCGGCGAGAGCCGCCACCAAAAATGGACATCGGATTCGAGTTCAGCGACCTCGAAAACCCTCATATCGACGCTAATCTCGAAAAATATTTTTGGACAGAAAATTGAAAAAATGCAAAGGGGTTAACCTTCCCATTTTTACAAAAATTGACGATTTTCCAACTTTCCCAGGAGACATGTGCACAGTATGTAGTTTTTCACGCCGAATCCGAATCTGCAGCCCATTTTACTCTACGTCGCCATTTAAGTCGATTTTCGACCATTTTTCATCTTTTTTTGGCCATATCTCGCTCGGCGAGAGCCGCCACCAAAAATGGACATCGGATTCGAGTTCAGCGACCTCGAAAACGCCCATATCGACGCTAATCTCGAAAAAAATTTTTGGACAGAAAATTGAAAAAATGCAAAGGGGTTAACCTTCCCATTTTTACAAAAATTGACGATTTTCCAACTTTCCCAGGAGACATGTGCACAATATGTAGTTTTTCACGCCGAATCCGAATCTGCAGCCCATTTTACTCTACGTCGCCATTTAAGTCGATTTTCGACCATTTTTCATCTTTTTTCGGCCATATCTCGCTCGGCGAGAGCCGCCACCAAAAATGGACATCGGATTCGAGTTCAGCGACCTCGAAAACCCCCATATCGACGCTAATCTCTAAAAAAATTTTTGGACAGAAAATTGAAAAAATGCAAAGGGGTTAACCTTCCCATTTTTACAAAAATTGACGATTTTCCAACTTTCCCAGGAGACATGTGCACAGTATGTAGTTTTTCACGCCGAATCCAAATCTGCTGCCCATTTTACTCTACGTCGCCATTTAAGTCGATTTTCGACCATTTTTCATCTTTTTTCGGCCATATCTCGCTCGGCGAGAGCCGCCACCAAAAATGGACATCGGATTCGAGTTCAGCGACCTCGAAAACCCTCATATCGACGCTAATCTCGAAAAATATTTTTGGACAGAAAATTAAAAAAATGCAAAGGGGTTAACCTTCCCATTTTTACAAAAATTGACGATTTTCCAACTTTCCCAGGAGACATGTGCACAGTATGTAGTTTTTCACGCCGAATCCGAATCTGCAGCCCATTTTACTCTACGTCGCCATTTAAGTCGATTTTCGACCATTTTTCATCTTTTTTCGGCCATATCTCGCTCGGCGAGAGCCGCCATCAAAAATGGACATCGGATTCGAGTTCAGCGACCTCGAAAACCCTCATATCGACGCTAATCTCGAAAAATATTTTTGGACAGAAAATTAAAAAAATGCAAAGGGGTTAACCTTCCCATTTTTACAAAAATTGACGATTTTCCAACTTTCCCAGGAGACATGTGCACAGTATGTAGTTTTTCACGCCGAATCCGAATCTGCAGCCCATTTTACTCTACGTCGCCATTTAAGTCGATTTTCGACCATTTTTCATCTTTTTTCGGCCATATCTCGCTCGGCGAGAGCCGCCACCAAAAATGGACCTCGGATTCGAGTTCAGCGACCTCGAAAACCCCCATATCAACGCTGATCTCGAAAAAAATTTTTGGATAGAAAATTGAAAAAATTCAAAGGGGTTAACCTTCCCATTTTTACAAAAATTGACGATTTTCCAACTTTCCCAGGAGACATGTGCACAGTATGTAGTTTTTCACGCCGAATCCAAATCTGCTGCCCATTTTACTCTACGTCGCCATTTAAGTCGATTTTCGACCATTTTTCATCTTTTTTCGGCCATATCTCGCTCGGCGAGAGCCGCCACCAAAAATGGACATCGGATTCGAGTTCAGCGACCTCGAAAACCCTCATATCGACGCTAATCTCGAAAAATATTTTTGGACAGAAAATTAAAAAAATGCAAAGGGGTTAACCTTCCCATTTTTACAAAAATTGACGATTTTCCAACTTTCCCAGGAGACATGTGCACAGTATGTAGTTTTTCACGCCGAATCCGAATCTGCAGCCCATTTTACTCTACGTCGCCATTTAAGTCGATTTTCGACCATTTTTCATTTTTTTCGGCCATATCTAGCTCGGCGAGAGCCGCCACCAAAAATGGACATCGGATTCGAGTTCAGCGACCTCGAAAACCCTCATATCGACGCTAATCTCGAAAAATATTTTTGGACAGAAAATTGAAAAAATGCAAAGGGGTTAAACTTCCCATTTTTACAAAAATTGACGATTTTCCAACTTTCCCAGGAGACATGTGCACAGTATGTAGTTTTTCACGCCGAATCCGAATCTGCAGCCCATTTTACTCTACGTCGCCATTTAAGTCGATTTTCGACCATTTTTCATCTTTTTTCGGCCATATCTCGCTCGGCGAGAGCCGCCACCAAAAATGGACATCGGATTCGAGTTCAGCGACCTCGAAAACGCCCATATCGACGCTAATCTCGAAAAAAATTTTTGGACAGAAATTTGAAAAAATGCAAAGGGGTTAACCTTCCCATTTTTACAAAAATTGACGATTTTCCAACTTTCCCAGGAGACATGTGCACAGTATGTAGTTTTTCACGCCGAATCCAAATCTGCTGCCCATTTTACTCTACGTCGCCATTTAAGTCGATTTTCGACCATTTTTCATCTTTTTTCGGCCATATCTCGCTCGGCGAGAGCCGCCACCAAAAATGGACATCGGATTCGAGTTCAGCGACCTCGAAAACCCTCATATCGACGCTAATCTCGAAAAATATTTTTGGACAGAAAATTAAAAAAATGCAAAGGGGTTAACCTTCCCATTTTTACAAAAATTGACGATTTTCCAACTTTCCCAGGAGACATGTGCACAGTATGTAGTTTTTCACGCCGAATCCGAATCTGCAGCCCATTTTACTCTACGTCGCCATTTAAGTCGATTTTCGACCATTTTTCATTTTTTTCGGCCATATCTAGCTCGGCGAGAGCCGCCACCAAAAATGGACATCGGATTCGAGTTCAGCGACCTCGAAAACCCTCATATCGACGCTAATCTCGAAAAATATTTTTGGACAGAAAATTGAAAAAATGCAAAGGGGTTAACCTTCCCATTTTTACAAAAATTGACGATTTTCCAACTTTCCCAGGAGACATGTGCACAGTATGTAGTTTTTCACGCCGAATCCGAATCTGCAGCCCATTTTACTCTACGTCGCCATTTAAGTCGATTTTCGACCATTTTTCATCTTTTTTCGGCCATATCTCGCTCGGCGAGAGCCGCCACCAAAAATGGACATCGGATTCGAGTTCAGCGACCTCGAAAACGCCCATATCGACGCTAATCTCGAAAAAAATTTTTGGACAGAAAATTGAAAAAATGCAAAGGGGTTAACCTTCCCATTTTTACAAAAATTGACGATTTTCCAACTTTCCCAGGAGACATGTGCACAGTATGTAGTTTTTCACGCCGAATCCAAATCTGCTGCCCATTTTACTCTACGTCGCCATTTAAGTCGATTTTCGACCATTTTTCATCTTTTTTCGGCCATATCTCGCTCGGCGAGAGCCGCCACCAAAAATGGACATCGGATTCGAGTTCAGCGACCTCGAAAACGCCCATATCGACGCTAATCTCGAAAAAAATTTTTGGACAGAAAATTGAAAAAATGCAAAGGGGTTAACCTTCCCATTTTTACAAAAATTGACGATTTTCCAACTTTCCCAGGAGACATGTGCACAGTATGTAGTTTTTCACGCCGAATCCAAATCTGCTGCCCATTTTACTCTACGTCGCCATTTAAGTCGATTTTCGACCATTTTTCATCTTTTTTCGGCCATATCTCGCTCGGCGAGAGCCGCCACCAAAAATGGACATCGGATTCGAGTTCAGCGACCTCGAAAACCCTCATATCGACGCTAATCTCGAAAAATATTTTTGGACAGAAAATTAAAAAAATGCAAAGGGGTTAACCTTCCCATTTTTACAAAAATTGACGATTTTCCAACTTTCCCAGGAGACATGTGCACAGTATGTAGTTTTTCACGCCGAATCCGAATCTGCAGCCCATTTTACTCTACGTCGCCATTTAAGTCGATTTTCGACCATTTTTCATTTTTTTCGGCCATATCTAGCTCGGCGAGAGCCGCCACCAAAAATGGACATCGGATTCGAGTTCAGCGACCTCGAAAACCCTCATATCGACGCTAATCTCGAAAAATATTTTTGGACAGAAAATTGAAAAAATGCAAAGGGGTTAAACTTCCCATTTTTACAAAAATTGACGATTTTCCAACTTTCCCAGGAGACATGTGCACAGTATGTAGTTTTTCACGCCGAATCCGAATCTGCAGCCCATTTTACTCTACGTCGCCATTTAAGTCGATTTTCGACCATTTTTCATCTTTTTTCGGCCATATCTCGCTCGGCGAGAGCCGCCACCAAAAATGGACATCGGATTCGAGTTCAGCGACCTCGAAAACGCCCATATCGACGCTAATCTCGAAAAAAATTTTTGGACAGAAATTTGAAAAAATGCAAAGGGGTTAACCTTCCCATTTTTACAAAAATTGACGATTTTCCAACTTTCCCAGGAGACATGTGCACAGTATGTAGTTTTTCACGCCGAATCCAAATCTGCTGCCCATTTTACTCTACGTCGCCATTTAAGTCGATTTTCGACCATTTTTCATCTTTTTTCGGCCATATCTCGCTCGGCGAGAGCCGCCACCAAAAATGGACATCGGATTCGAGTTCAGCGACCTCGAAAACCCTCATATCGACGCTAATCTCGAAAAATATTTTTGGACAGAAAATTAAAAAAATGCAAAGGGGTTAACCTTCCCATTTTTACAAAAATTGACGATTTTCCAACTTTCCCAGGAGACATGTGCACAGTATGTAGTTTTTCACGCCGAATCCGAATCTGCAGCCCATTTTACTCTACGTCGCCATTTAAGTCGATTTTCGACCATTTTTCATTTTTTTCGGCCATATCTAGCTCGGCGAGAGCCGCCACCAAAAATGGACATCGGATTCGAGTTCAGCGACCTCGAAAACCCTCATATCGACGCTAATCTCGAAAAATATTTTTGGACAGAAAATTGAAAAAATGCAAAGGGGTTAACCTTCCCATTTTTACAAAAATTGACGATTTTCCAACTTTCCCAGGAGACATGTGCACAGTATGTAGTTTTTCACGCCGAATCCGAATCTGCAGCCCATTTTACTCTACGTCGCCATTTAAGTCGATTTTCGACCATTTTTCATCTTTTTTCGGCCATATCTCGCTCGGCGAGAGCCGCCACCAAAAATGGACATCGGATTCGAGTTCAGCGACCTCGAAAACGCCCATATCGACGCTAATCTCGAAAAAAATTTTTGGACAGAAAATTGAAAAAATGCAAAGGGGTTAACCTTCCCATTTTTACAAAAATTGACGATTTTCCAACTTTCCCAGGAGACATGTGCACAATATGTAGTTTTTCACGCCGAATCCGAATCTGCAGCCCATTTTACTCTACGTCGCCATTTAAGTCGATTTTCGACCATTTTTCATCTTTTTTCGGCCATATCTCGCTCGGCGAGAGCCGCCACCAAAAATGGACATCGGATTCGAGTTCAGCGACCTCGAAAACCCCCATATCGACGCTAATCTCTAAAAAAATTTTTGGACAGAAAATTGAAAAAATGCAAAGGGGTTAACCTTCCCATTTTTACAAAAATTGACGATTTTCCAACTTTCCCAGGAGACATGTGCACAGTATGTAGTTTTTCACGCCGAATCCAAATCTGCTGCCCATTTTACTCTACGTCGCCATTTAAGTCGATTTTCGACCATTTTTCATCTTTTTTCGGCCATATCTCGCTCGGCGAGAGCCGCCACCAAAAATGGACATCGGATTCGAGTTCAGCGACCTCGAAAACCCTCATATCGACGCTAATCTCGAAAAATATTTTTGGACAGAAAATTAAAAAAATGCAAAGGGGTTAACCTTCCCATTTTTACAAAAATTGACGATTTTCCAACTTTCCCAGGAGACATGTGCACAGTATGTAGTTTTTCACGCCGAATCCGAATCTGCAGCCCATTTTACTCTACGTCGCCATTTAAGTCGATTTTCGACCATTTTTCATTTTTTTCGGCCATATCTAGCTCGGCGAGAGCCGCCACCAAAAATGGACATCGGATTCGAGTTCAGCGACCTCGAAAACCCTCATATCGACGCTAATCTCGAAAAATATTTTTGGACAGAAAATTGAAAAAATGCAAAGGGGTTAACCTTCCCATTTTTACAAAAATTGACGATTTTCCAACTTTCCCAGGAGACATGTGCACAGTATGTAGTTTTTCACGCCGAATCCGAATCTGCAGCCCATTTTACTCTACGTCGCCATTTAAGTCGATTTTCGACCATTTTTCATCTTTTTTCGGTCATATCTCGCTCGGCGAGAGCCGCCACCAAAAATGGACATCGGATTCGAGTTCAGCGACCTCGAAAACGCCCATATCGACGCTAATCTCGAAAAAAATTTTTGGACAGAAATTTGAAAAAATGCAAAGGGGTTAACCTTCCCATTTTTACAAAAATTGACGATTTTCCAACTTTCCCAGGAGACATGTGCACAGTATGTAGTTTTTCACGCCGAATCCGAATCTGCAGCCCATTTTACTCTACGTCGCCATTTAAGTCGATTTTCGACCATTTTTCATCTTTTTTCGGCCATATCTCGCTCGGCGAGAGCCGCCACCAAAAATGGACCTCGGATTCGAGTTCAGCGACCTCGAAAACCCCCATATCAACGCTGATCTCGAAAAAAATTTTTGGATAGAAAATTGAAAAAATGCAAAGGGGTTAACCTTCCCATTTTTACAAAAATTGACGATTTTCCAACTTTCCCAGGAGACATGTGCACAGTATGTAGTTTTTCACGCCGAATCCGAATCTGCAGCCCATTTTACTCTACGTCGCCATTTAAGTCGATTTTCGACCATTTTTCATCTTTTTTCGGCCATATCTCGCTCGGCGAGAGCCGCCATCAAAAATGGACATCGGATTCGAGTTCAGCGACCTCGAAAACCCTCATATCGACGCTAATCTCGAAAAATATTTTTGGACAGAAAATTAAAAAAATGCAAAGGGGTTAACCTTCCCATTTTTACAAAAATTGACGATTTTCCAACTTTCCCAGGAGACATGTGCACAGTATGTAGTTTTTCACGCCGAATCCGAATCTGCAGCCCATTTTACTCTACGTCGCCATTTAAGTCGATTTTCGACCATTTTTCATCTTTTTTCGGCCATATCTCGCTCGGCGAGAGCCGCCACCAAAAATGGACATCGGATTCGAGTTCAGCGACCTCGAAAACCCTCATATCGACGCTAATCTCGAAAAATATTTTTGGACAGAAAATTGAAAAAATGCAAAGGGGTTAACCTTCTCATTTTCACAAAAATTGACGATTTTCCAACTTTCCCAGGAGACATGTGCACAGTATGTAGTTTTTCACGCCGAATCCGAATCTGCTGCCCATTTTACTCTACGTCGCCATTTAAGTCGATTTTCGACCATTTTTCATCTTTTTTCGGCCATATCTCGCTCGGCGAGAGCCGCCACCAAAAATGGACCTCGGATTCGAGTTCAGCGACCTCGAAAACCCCCATATCAACGCTGATCTCGAAAAAAATTTTTGGATAGAAAATTGAAAAAATGCAAAGGGGTTAACCTTCCCATTTTTACAAAAATTGACGATTTTCCAACTTTCCCAGGAGACATGTGCACAATATGTAGTTTTTCACGCCGAATCCGAATCTGCAGCCCATTTTACTCTACGTCGCCATTTAAGTCGATTTTCGACCATTTTTCATCTTTTTTCGGCCATATCTCGCTCGGCGAGAGCCGCCACCAAAAATGGACCTCGGATTCGAGTTCAGCGACCTCGAAAACCCCCATATCAACGCTGATCTCGAAAAATATTTTTGGATAGAAAATTGAAAAAATGCAAAGGGGTTAACCTTCCCATTTTTACAAAAATTGACGATTTTCCAACTTTCCCAGGAAACATGTGCACAGTATGTAGTTTTTCACGCCGAATCCGAATCTGCAGCCCATTTTACTCTACGTCGCCATTTAAGTCGATTTTCGACCATTTTTCATCTTTTTTCGGCCATATCTCGCTCGGCGAGAGCCGCCACCAAAAATGGACCTCGGATTCGAGTTCAGCGACCCCAAAAACCCCCATATCGACGCTAATCTCGAAAAAAATTTTTGGACAGAAAATTGAAAAAATGCAAAGGGGTTAACCTTCCCATTTTTACAAAAATTGACGATTTTCCAACTTTCCCAGGAGACATGTGCACAGTATGTAGTTTTTCACGCCGAATCCGAATCTGCAGCCCATTTTACTCTACGTCGCCATTTAAGTCGATTTTCGACCATTTTTCATCTTTTTTCGGCCATATCTCGCTCGGCGAGAGCCGCCACCAAAAATGGACATCGGATTCGAGTTCAGTGACCTCGAAAACCCTCATATCGACGCTAATCTCGAAAAATATTTTTGGACAGAAAATTGAAAAAATGCAAAGGGGTTAACCTTCCCATTTTTACAAAAATTGACGATTTTCCAACTTTCCCAGGAGACATGTGCACAGTATGTAGTTTTTCACGCCGAATCCGAATCTGCAGCCCATTTTACTCTACGTCGCCATTTAAGTCGATTTTCGACCATTTTTCATCTTTTTTCGGCCATATCTCGCTCGGCGAGAGCCGCCACCAAAAATGGACATCGGATTCGAGTTCAGCGACCTCGAAAACCCTCATATCGACGCTAATCTCGAAAAATATTTTTGGACAGAAAATTAAAAAAATGCAAAGGGGTTAACCTTCCCATTTTTACAAAAATTGACGATTTTCCAACTTTCCCAGGAGACATGTGCACAGTATGTAGTTTTTCACGCCGAATCCGAATCTGCAGCCCATTTTACTCTACGTCGCCATTTAAGTCGATTTTCGACCATTTTTCATCTTTTTTCGGCCATATCTCGCTCGGCGAGAGCCGCCACCAAAAATGGACCTCGGATTCGAGTTCAGCGACCTCAAAAACCCCCATATCGACGCTAATCTCGAAAAAAATTTTTGGACAGAAAATTGAAAAAATGCAAAGGGGTTAACCTTCTCATTTTCACAAAAATTGACGATTTTCCAACTTTCCCAGGAGACATGTGCACAGTATGTAGTTTTTCACGCCGAATCCGAATCTGCAGCCCATTTTACTCTACGTCGCCATTTAAGTCGATTTTCGACCATTTTTCATCTTTTTTCGGCCATATCTCGCTCGGCGAGAGCCGCCACCAAAAATGGACATCGGATTCGAGTTCAGCGACCTCGAAAACCCTCATATCGACGCTAATCTCGAAAAATATTTTTGGACAGAAAATTTAAAAAATGCAAAGGGGTTAACCTTCTCATTTTCACAAAAATTGACGATTTTCCAACTTTCCCAGGAGACATGTGCACAGTATGTAGTTTTTCACGCCGAATCCGAATCTGCTGCCCATTTTACTCTACGTCGCCATTTAAGTCGATTTTCGACCATTTTTCATCTTTTTTCGGCCATATCTCGCTCGGCGAGAGCCGCCACCAAAAATGGACCTCGGATTCGAGTTCAGCGACCTCGAAAACCCCCATATCAACGCTGATCTCGAAAAAAATTTTTGGATAGAAAATTGAAAAAATGCAAAGGGGTTAACCTTCCCATTTTTACAAAAATTGACGATTTTCCAACTTTCCCAGGAGACATGTGCACAGTATGTAGTTTTTCACGCCGAATCCGAATCTGCAGCCCATTTTACTCTACGTCGCCATTTAAGTCGATTTTCGACCATTTTTCATCTTTTTTCGGCCATATCTCGCTCGGCGAGAGCCGCCACCAAAAATGGACATCGGATTCGAGTTCAGTGACCTCGAAAACCCTCATATCGACGCTAATCTCGAAAAATATTTTTGGACAGAAAATTGAAAAAATGCAAAGGGGTTAACCTTCCCATTTTTACAAAAATTGACGATTTTCCAACTTTCCCAGGAGACATGTGCACAGTATGTAGTTTTTCACGCCGAATCCGAATCTGCAGCCCATTTTACTCTACGTCGCCATTTAAGTCGATTTTCGACCATTTTTCATCTTTTTTCGGCCATATCTCGCTCGGCGAGAGCCGCCACCAAAAATGGACATCGGATTCGAGTTCAGCGACCTCGAAAACCCTCATATCGACGCTAATCTCGAAAAATATTTTTGGACAGAAAATTAAAAAAATGCAAAGGGGTTAACCTTCCCATTTTTACAAAAATTGACGATTTTCCAACTTTCCCAGGAGACATGTGCACAGTATGTAGTTTTTCACGCCGAATCCGAATCTGCAGCCCATTTTACTCTACGTCGCCATTTAAGTCGATTTTCGACCATTTTTCATCTTTTTTCGGCCATATCTCGCTCGGCGAGAGCCGCCACCAAAAATGGACCTCGGATTCGAGTTCAGCGACCTCAAAAACCCCCATATCGACGCTAATCTCGAAAAAAATTTTTGGACAGAAAATTGAAAAAATGCAAAGGGGTTAACCTTCTCATTTTCACAAAAATTGACGATTTTCCAACTTTCCCAGGAGACATGTGCACAGTATGTAGTTTTTCACGCCGAATCCGAATCTGCAGCCCATTTTACTCTACGTCGCCATTTAAGTCGATTTTCGACCATTTTTCATCTTTTTTCGGCCATATCTCGCTCGGCGAGAGCCGCCACCAAAAATGGACATCGGATTCGAGTTCAGCGACCTCGAAAACGCCCATATCGACGCTAATCTCGGAAAAATTTTTGGACAGAAAATTGAAAAAATGCAAAGGGGTTAACCTTCCCATTTTTACAAAAATTGACGATTTTCCAACTTTCCCAGGAGACATGTGCACAATATGTAGTTTTTCACGCCGAATCCGAATCTGCAGCCCATTTTACTCTACGTCGCCATTTAAGTCGATTTTCGACCATTTTTCATCTTTTTTCGGCCATATCTCGCTCGGCGAGAGCCGCCACCAAAAATGGACCTCGGATTCGAGTTCAGCGACCTCAAAAACCCCCATATCGACGCTAATCTCGAAAAAAATTTTTGGACAGAAAATTGAAAAAATGCAAAGGGGTTAAACCTTCCCATTTTTACAAAAATTGACGATTTTCCAACTTTCCCAGGAGACATGTGCACAGTATGTAGTTTTTCACGCCGAATCCGAATCTGCAGCCCATTTTACTCTACGTCGCCATTTAAGTCGATTTTCGACCATTTTTCATCTTTTTTCGGCCATATCTCGCTCGGCGAGAGCCGCCACCAAAAATGGACATCGGATTCGAGTTCAGCGACCTCGAAAACGCCCATATCGACGCTAATCTCGAAAAAAATTTTTGGACAGAAAATTGAAAAAATGCAAAGGGGTTAACCTTCCCATTTTTACAAAAATTGACGATTTTCCAACTTTCCAAGAAGACATGTGCACAATATGTAGTTTTTCACGCCGAATCCGAATCTGCAGCCCATTTTACTCTACGTCGCCATTTAAGTCGATTTTCGACCATTTTTCATCTTTTTTCGGCCATATCTCGCTCGGCGAGAGCCGCCACCAAAAATGGACATCGGATTCGAGTTCAGCGACCTCGAAAACCCCCATATCGACGCTAATCTCTAAAAAAATTTTTGGACAGAAAATTGAAAAAATGCAAAGGGGTTAACCTTCCCATTTTTACAAAAATTGACGATTTTCCAACTTTCCCAGGAGACATGTGCACAGTATGTAGTTTTTCACGCCGAATCCGAATCTGCAGCCCATTTTACTCTACGTCGCCATTTAAGTCGATTTTCGACCATTTTTCATCTTTTTTCGGCCATATCTCGCTCGGCGAGAGCCGCCACCAAAAATGGACATCGGATTCGAGTTCAGCGACCTCGAAAACCCTCATATCGACGCTAATCTCGAAAAATATTTTTGGACAGAAAATTAAAAAAATGCAAAGGGGTTAACCTTCCCATTTTTACAAAAATTGACGATTTTCCAACTTTCCCAGGAGACATGTGCACAGTATGTAGTTTTTCACGCCGAATCCGAATCTGCAGCCCATTTTACTCTACGTCGCCATTTAAGTCGATTTTCGACCATTTTTCATCTTTTTTCGGCCATATCTCGCTCGGCGAGAGCCGCCACCAAAAATGGACCTCGGATTCGAGTTCAGCGACCTCAAAAACCCCCATATCGACGCTAATCTCGAAAAAAATTTTTGGACAGAAAATTGAAAAAATGCAAAGGGGTTAACCTTCTCATTTTCACAAAAATTGACGATTTTCCAACTTTCCCAGGAGACATGTGCACAGTATGTAGTTTTTCACGCCGAATCCGAATCTGCAGCCCATTTTACTCTACGTCGCCATTTAAGTCGATTTTCGACCATTTTTCATCTTTTTTCGGCCATATCTCGCTCGGCGAGAGCCGCCACCAAAAATGGACATCGGATTCGAGTTCAGCGACCTCGAAAACGCCCATATCGACGCTAATCTCGGAAAAATTTTTGGACAGAAAATTGAAAAAATGCAAAGGGGTTAACCTTCCCATTTTTACAAAAATTGACGATTTTCCAACTTTCCCAGGAGACATGTGCACAATATGTAGTTTTTCACGCCGAATCCGAATCTGCAGCCCATTTTACTCTACGTCGCCATTTAAGTCGATTTTCGACCATTTTTCATCTTTTTTCGGCCATATCTCGCTCGGCGAGAGCCGCCACCAAAAATGGACCTCGGATTCGAGTTCAGCGACCTCAAAAACCCCCATATCGACGCTAATCTCGAAAAAAATTTTTGGACAGAAAATTGAAAAAATGCAAAGGGGTTAAACCTTCCCATTTTTACAAAAATTGACGATTTTCCAACTTTCCCAGGAGACATGTGCACAGTATGTAGTTTTTCACGCCGAATCCGAATCTGCAGCCCATTTTACTCTACGTCGCCATTTAAGTCGATTTTCGACCATTTTTCATCTTTTTTCGGCCATATCTCGCTCGGCGAGAGCCGCCACCAAAAATGGACATCGGATTCGAGTTCAGCGACCTCGAAAACGCCCATATCGACGCTAATCTCGAAAAAAATTTTTGGACAGAAAATTGAAAAAATGCAAAGGGGTTAACCTTCCCATTTTTACAAAAATTGACGATTTTCCAACTTTCCAAGAAGACATGTGCACAATATGTAGTTTTTCACGCCGAATCCGAATCTGCAGCCCATTTTACTCTACGTCGCCATTTAAGTCGATTTTCGACCATTTTTCATCTTTTTTCGGCCATATCTCGCTCGGCGAGAGCCGCCACCAAAAATGGACATCGGATTCGAGTTCAGCGACCTCGAAAACCCCCATATCGACGCTAATCTCTAAAAAAATTTTTGGACAGAAAATTGAAAAAATGCAAAGGGGTTAACCTTCCCATTTTTACAAAAATTGACGATTTTCCAACTTTCCCAGGAAACATGTGCACAGTATGTAGTTTTTCACGCCGAATCCGAATCTGCTGCCCATTTTACTCTACGTCGCCATTTAAGTCGATTTTCGACCATTTTTCATCTTTTTTCGGCCATATCTCGCTCGGCGAGAGCCGCCACCAAAAATGGACCTCGGATTCGAGTTCAGCGACCTCGAAAACCCCCATATCAACGCTGATCTCGAAAAAAATTTTTGGATAGAAAATTGAAAAAATGCAAAGGGGTTAACCTTCCCATTTTTACAAAAATTGACGATTTTCCAACTTTCCCAGGAAACATGTGCACAGTATGTAGTTTTTCACGCCGAATCCGAATCTGCAGCCCATTTTACTCTACGTCGCCATTTAAGTCGATTTTCGACCATTTTTCATCTTTTTTCGGCCATATCTCGCTCGGCGAGAGCCGCCACCAAAAATGGACCTCGGATTCGAGTTCAGCGACCCCAAAAACCCCCATATCGACGCTAATCTCGAAAAAAATTTTTGGACAGAAAATTGAAAAAATGCAAAGGGGTTAACCTTCCCATTTTTACAAAAATTGACGATTTTCCAACTTTCCCAGGAGACATGTGCACAGTATGTAGTTTTTCACGCCGAATCCGAATCTGCAGCCCATTTTACTCTACGTCGCCATTTAAGTCGATTTTCGACCATTTTTCATCTTTTTTCGGCCATATCTCGCTCGGCGAGAGCCGCCACCAAAAATGGACATCGGATTCGAGTTCAGTGACCTCGAAAACCCTCATATCGACGCTAATCTCGAAAAATATTTTTGGACAGAAAATTGAAAAAATGCAAAGGGGTTAACCTTCCCATTTTTACAAAAATTGACGATTTTCCAACTTTCCCAGGAGACATGTGCACAGTATGTAGTTTTTCACGCCGAATCCGAATCTGCAGCCCATTTTACTCTACGTCGCCATTTAAGTCGATTTTCGACCATTTTTCATCTTTTTTCGGCCATATCTCGCTCGGCGAGAGCCGCCACCAAAAATGGACATCGGATTCGAGTTCAGCGACCTCGAAAACCCTCATATCGACGCTAATCTCGAAAAATATTTTTGGACAGAAAATTAAAAAAATGCAAAGGGGTTAACCTTCCCATTTTTACAAAAATTGACGATTTTCCAACTTTCCCAGGAGACATGTGCACAGTATGTAGTTTTTCACGCCGAATCCGAATCTGCAGCCCATTTTACTCTACGTCGCCATTTAAGTCGATTTTCGACCATTTTTCATCTTTTTTCGGCCATATCTCGCTCGGCGAGAGCCGCCACCAAAAATGGACATCGGATTCGAGTTCAGTGACCTCGAAAACCCTCATATCGACGCTAATCTCGAAAAATATTTTTGGACAGAAAATTGAAAAAATGCAAAGGGGTTAACCTTCCCATTTTTACAAAAATTGACGATTTTCCAACTTTCCCAGGAGACATGTGCACAGTATGTAGTTTTTCACGCCGAATCCGAATCTGCAGCCCATTTTACTCTACGTCGCCATTTAAGTCGATTTTCGACCATTTTTCATCTTTTTTCGGCCATATCTCGCTCGGCGAGAGCCGCCACCAAAAATGGACATCGGATTCGAGTTCAGCGACCTCGAAAACCCTCATATCGACGCTAATCTCGAAAAATATTTTTGGACAGAAAATTAAAAAAATGCAAAGGGGTTAACCTTCCCATTTTTACAAAAATTGACGATTTTCCAACTTTCCCAGGAGACATGTGCACAGTATGTAGTTTTTCACGCCGAATCCGAATCTGCAGCCCATTTTACTCTACGTCGCCATTTAAGTCGATTTTCGACCATTTTTCATCTTTTTTCGGCCATATCTCGCTCGGCGAGAGCCGCCACCAAAAATGGACCTCGGATTCGAGTTCAGCGACCTCAAAAACCCCCATATCGACGCTAATCTCGAAAAAAATTTTTGGACAGAAAATTGAAAAAATGCAAAGGGGTTAACCTTCCCATTTTTACAAAAATTGACGATTTTCCAACTTTCCCAGGAAACATGTGCACAGTATGTAGTTTTTCACGCCGAATCCGAATCTGCTGCCCATTTTACTCTACGTCGCCATTTAAGTCGATTTTCGACCATTTTTCATCTTTTTTCGGCCATATCTCGCTCGGCGAGAGCCGCCACCAAAAATGGACCTCGGATTCGAGTTCAGCGACCTCGAAAACCCTCATATCGACGCTAATCTCGAAAAATATTTTTGGACAGAAAATTGAAAAAATGCAAAGGGGTTAACCTTCTCATTTTCACAAAAATTGACGATTTTCCAACTTTCCCAGGAGACATGTGCACAGTATGTAGTTTTTCACGCCGAATCCGAATCTGCAGCCCATTTTACTCTACGTCGCCATTTAAGTCGATTTTCGACCATTTTTCATCTTTTTTCGGCCATATCTCGCTCGGCGAGAGCCGCCACCAAAAATGGACATCGGATTCGAGTTCAGCGACCTCGAAAACGCCCATATCGACGCTAATCTCGGAAAAATTTTTGGACAGAAAATTGAAAAAATGCAAAGGGGTTAACCTTCCCATTTTTACAAAAATTGACGATTTTCCAACTTTCCCAGGAGACATGTGCACAATATGTAGTTTTTCACGCCGAATCCGAATCTGCAGCCCTTTTTACTCTACGTCGCCATTTAAGTCGATTTTCGACCATTTTTCATCTTTTTTCGGCCATATCTCGCTCGGCGAGAGCCGCCACCAAAAATGGACATCGGATTCGAGTTCAGCGACCTCGAAAACCCCCATATCGACGCTAATCTCGAAAAAAATTTTTGGACAGAAAATTGAAAAAATGCAAAGGGGTTAAACCTTCCCATTTTTACAAAAATTGACGATTTTCCAACTTTCCCAGGAGACATGTGCACAGTATGTAGTTTTTCACGCCGAATCCGAATCTGCAGCCCATTTTACTCTACGTCGCCATTTAAGTCGATTTTCGACCATTTTTCATCTTTTTTCGGCCATATCTCGCTCGGCGAGAGCCGCCACCAAAAATGGACCTCGGATTCGAGTTCAGCGACCTCGAAAACCCTCATATCGACGCTAATCTCGAAAAATATTTTTGGACAGAAAATTGAAAAAATGCAAAGGGGTTAACCTTCTCATTTTCACAAAAATTGACGATTTTCCAACTTTCCCAGGAGACATGTGCACAGTATGTAGTTTTTCACGCCGAATCCGAATCTGCAGCCCATTTTACTCTACGTCGCCATTTAAGTCGATTTTCGACCATTTTTCATCTTTTTTCGGCCATATCTCGCTCGGCGAGAGCCGCCACCAAAAATGGACATCGGATTCGAGTTCAGCGACCTCGAAAACGCCCATATCGACGCTAATCTCGGAAAAATTTTTGGACAGAAAATTGAAAAAATGCAAAGGGGTTAACCTTCCCATTTTTACAAAAATTGACGATTTTCCAACTTTCCCAGGAGACATGTGCACAATATGTAGTTTTTCACGCCGAATCCGAATCTGCAGCCCTTTTTACTCTACGTCGCCATTTAAGTCGATTTTCGACCATTTTTCATCTTTTTTCGGCCATATCTCGCTCGGCGAGAGCCGCCACCAAAAATGGACATCGGATTCGAGTTCAGCGACCTCGAAAACCCCCATATCGACGCTAATCTCGAAAAAAATTTTTGGACAGAAAATTGAAAAAATGCAAAGGGGTTAAACCTTCCCATTTTTACAAAAATTGACGATTTTCCAACTTTCCCAGGAGACATGTGCACAGTATGTAGTTTTTCACGCCGAATCCGAATCTGCAGCCCATTTTACTCTACGTCGCCATTTAAGTCGATTTTCGACCATTTTTCATCTTTTTTCGGCCATATCTCGCTCGGCGAGAGCCGCCACCAAAAATGGACATCGGATTCGAGTTCAGCGACCTCGAAAACGCCCATATCGACGCTAATCTCGAAAAAAATTTTTGGACAGAAAATTGAAAAAATGCAAAGGGGTTAACCTTCCCATTTTTACAAAAATTGACGATTTTCCAACTTTCCAAGAAGACATGTGCACAATATGTAGTTTTTCACGCCGAATCCGAATCTGCAGCCCATTTTACTCTACGTCGCCATTTAAGTCGATTTTCGGCCATTTTTCATCTTTTTTCGGCCATATCTCGCTCGGCGAGAGCCGCCACCAAAAATGGACATCGGATTCGAGTTCAGCGACCTCGAAAACCCCCATATCGACGCTAATCTCTAAAAAAATTTTTGGACAGAAAATTGAAAAAATGCAAAGGGGTTAACCTTCCCATTTTTACAAAAATTGACGATTTTCCAACTTTCCCAGGAGACATGTGCACAGTATGTAGTTTTTCACGCCGAATCCGAATCTGCAGCCCATTTTACTCTACGTCGCCATTTAAGTCGATTTTCGACCATTTTTCATCTTTTTTCGGCCATATCTCGCTCGGCGAGAGCCGCCACCAAAAATGGACATCGGATTCGAGTTCAGCGACCTCGAAAACGCCCATATCGACGCTAATCTCGAAAAAAATTTTTGGACAGAAAATTGAAAAAATGCAAAGGGGTTAACCTTCCCATTTTTACAAAAATTGACGATTTTCCAACTTTCCAAGAAGACATGTGCACAATATGTAGTTTTTCACGCCGAATCCGAATCTGCAGCCCATTTTACTCTACGTCGCCATTTAAGTCGATTTTCGACCATTTTTCATCTTTTTTCGGCCATATCTCGCTCGGCGAGAGCCGCCACCAAAAATGGACCTCGGATTCGAGTTCAGCGACCTCGAAAACCCTCATATCGACGCTAATCTCGAAAAATATTTTTGGACAGAAAATTGAAAAAATGCAAAGGGGTTAACCTTCTCATTTTCACAAAAATTGACGATTTTCCAACTTTCCCAGGAGACATGTGCACAGTATGTAGTTTTTCACGCCGAATCCGAATCTGCAGCCCATTTTACTCTACGTCGCCATTTAAGTCGATTTTCGACCATTTTTCATCTTTTTTCGGCCATATCTCGCTCGGCGAGAGCCGCCACCAAAAATGGACATCGGATTCGAGTTCAGCGACCTCGAAAACGCCCATATCGACGCTAATCTCGGAAAAATTTTTGGACAGAAAATTGAAAAAATGCAAAGGGGTTAACCTTCCCATTTTTACAAAAATTGACGATTTTCCAACTTTCCCAGGAGACATGTGCACAATATGTAGTTTTTCACGCCGAATCCGAATCTGCAGCCCTTTTTACTCTACGTCGCCATTTAAGTCGATTTTCGACCATTTTTCATCTTTTTTCGGCCATATCTCGCTCGGCGAGAGCCGCCACCAAAAATGGACATCGGATTCGAGTTCAGCGACCTCGAAAACCCCCATATCGACGCTAATCTCGAAAAAAATTTTTGGACAGAAAATTGAAAAAATGCAAAGGGGTTAAACCTTCCCATTTTTACAAAAATTGACGATTTTCCAACTTTCCCAGGAGACATGTGCACAGTATGTAGTTTTTCACGCCGAATCCGAATCTGCAGCCCATTTTACTCTACGTCGCCATTTAAGTCGATTTTCGACCATTTTTCATCTTTTTTCGGCCATATCTCGCTCGGCGAGAGCCGCCACCAAAAATGGACATCGGATTCGAGTTCAGCGACCTCGAAAACGCCCATATCGACGCTAATCTCGAAAAAAATTTTTGGACAGAAAATTGAAAAAATGCAAAGGGGTTAACCTTCCCATTTTTACAAAAATTGACGATTTTCCAACTTTCCAAGAAGACATGTGCACAATATGTAGTTTTTCACGCCGAATCCGAATCTGCAGCCCATTTTACTCTACGTCGCCATTTAAGTCGATTTTCGGCCATTTTTCATCTTTTTTCGGCCATATCTCGCTCGGCGAGAGCCGCCACCAAAAATGGACATCGGATTCGAGTTCAGCGACCTCGAAAACCCCCATATCGACGCTAATCTCTAAAAAAATTTTTGGACAGAAAATTGAAAAAATGCAAAGGGGTTAACCTTCCCATTTTTACAAAAATTGACGATTTTCCAACTTTCCCAGGAGACATGTGCACAGTATGTAGTTTTTCACGCCGAATCCGAATCTGCAGCCCATTTTACTCTACGTCGCCATTTAAGTCGATTTTCGACCATTTTTCATCTTTTTTCGGCCATATCTCGCTCGGCGAGAGCCGCCACCAAAAATGGACATCGGATTCGAGTTCAGCGACCTCGAAAACGCCCATATCGACGCTAATCTCGAAAAAAATTTTTGGACAGAAAATTGAAAAAATGCAAAGGGGTTAACCTTCCCATTTTTACAAAAATTGACGATTTTCCAACTTTCCAAGAAGACATGTGCACAATATGTAGTTTTTCACGCCGAATCCGAATCTGCAGCCCATTTTACTCTACGTCGCCATTTAAGTCGATTTTCGACCATTTTTCATCTTTTTTCGGCCATATCTCGCTCGGCGAGAGCCGCCACCAAAAATGGACATCGGATTCGAGTTCAGCGACCTCGAAAACCCCCATATCGACGCTAATCTCTAAAAAAATTTTTGGACAGAAAATTGAAAAAATGCAAAGGGGTTAACCTTCCCATTTTTACAAAAATTGACGATTTTCCAACTTTCCCAGGAGACATGTGCACAGTATGTAGTTTTTCACGCCGAATCCGAATCTGCAGCCCATTTTACTCTACGTCGCCATTTAAGTCGATTTTCGACCATTTTTCATCTTTTTTCGGCCATATCTCGCTCGGCGAGAGCCGCCACCAAAAATGGACATCGGATTCGAGTTCAGCGACCTCGAAAACCCTCATATCGACGCTAATCTCGAAAAATATTTTTGGACAGAAAATTGAAAAAATGCAAAGGGGTTAACCTTCCCATTTTTACAAAAATTGACGATTTTCCAACTTTCCCAGGAGACATGTGCACAGTATGTAGTTTTTCACGCCGAATCCGAATCTGCAGCCCATTTTACTCTACGTCGCCATTTAAGTCGATTTTCGACCATTTTTCATCTTTTTTCGGCCATATCTCGCTCGGCGAGAGCCGCCACCAAAAATGGACCTCGGATTCGAGTTCAGCGACCTCGAAAACCCTCATATCGACGCTAATCTCGAAAAATATTTTTGGACAGAAAATTGAAAAAATGCAAAGGGGTTAACCTTCCCATTTTTACAAAAATTGACGATTTTCCAACTTTCCAAGGAGACATGTGCACAGTATGCAGTTTTTCACGCCGAATCCGAATCTGCAGCCCATTTTACTCTACGTCGCCATTTGAGTCGATTTTCGACCATTTTTCATCTTTTTTCGGCCATATCTCGCTCGGCGAGAGCCGCCACCAAAAATGGACATCGAATTCGAGTTCAGCGACCTCGAAAACCCCCATATCGACGCTAATCTCGAAAAAAATTTTTGGACAGAAAATTGAAAAAATGCAAAGGGGTTAACCTTCCCATTTTTACAAAAATTGACGATTTTCCAACTTTCCCAGGAGACATGTGCACAGTATGTAGTTTTTCACGCTGAATCCGAATCTGCTGCCCATTTTACTCTACGTCGCCATTTAAGTCGATTTTCGACCATTTTTCATCTTTTTTCGGCCATATCTCGCTCGGCGAGAGCCGCCACCAAAAATGGACCTCGGATTCGAGTTCAGCGACCTCAAAAACCCCCATATCGACGCTAATCTCGAAAAAAATTTTTAGACAGAAAATTGAAAAAATGCAAAGGGGTTAAACCTTCCCATTTTTACAAAAATTGACGATTTTCCAACTTTCCCAGGAGACATGTGCACAATATGTAGTTTTTCACGCCGAATCCGAATCTGCAGCCCATTTTACTCTACGTCGCCATTTAAGTCGATTTTCGACCATTTTTCATCTTTTTTCGGCCATATCTCGCTCGGCGAGAGCCGCCACCAAAAATGGACATCGGATTCGAGTTCAGCGACCTCGAAAACGCCCATATCGACGCTAATCTCGAAAAAAATTTTTGGACAGAAAATTGAAAAAATGCAAAGGGGTTAACCTTCCCATTTTTACAAAAATTGACGATTTTCCAACTTTCCAAGAAGACATGTGCACAATATGTAGTTTTTCACGCCGAATCCGAATCTGCAGCCCATTTTACTCTACGTCGCCATTTAAGTCGATTTTCGACCATTTTTCATCTTTTTTCGGCCATATCTCGCTCGGCGAGAGCCGCCACCAAAAATGGACCTCGGATTCGAGTTCAGCGACCCCAAAAACCCCCATATCGACGCTAATCTCGAAAAAAATTTTTGGACAGAAAATTGAAAAAATGCAAAGGGGTTAACCTTCCCATTTTTACAAAAATTGACGATTTTCCAACTTTCCCAGGAGACATGTGCACAGTATGTAGTTTTTCACGCCGAATCCGAATCTGCAGCCCATTTTACTCTACGTCGCCATTTAAGTCGATTTTCGACCATTTTTCATCTTTTTTCGGCCATATCTCGCTCGGCGAGAGCCGCCACCAAAAATGGACATCGGATTCGAGTTCAGCGACCTCGAAAACCCTCATATCGACGCTAATCTCGAAAAATATTTTTGGACAGAAAATTGAAAAAATGCAAAGGGGTTAACCTTCCCATTTTTACAAAAATTGACGATTTTCCAACTTTCCCAGGAGACATGTGCACAGTATGTAGTTTTTCACGCCGAATCCGAATCTGCAGCCCATTTTACTCTACGTCGCCATTTAAGTCGATTTTCGACCATTTTTCATCTTTTTTCGGCCATATCTCGCTCGGCGAGAGCCGCCACCAAAAATGGACCTCGGATTCGAGTTCAGCGACCTCGAAAACCCTCATATCGACGCTAATCTCGAAAAATATTTTTGGACAGAAAATTGAAAAAATGCAAAGGGGTTAACCTTCCCATTTTTACAAAAATTGACGATTTTCCAACTTTCCCAGGAAACATGTGCACAGTATGTAGTTTTTCACGCCGAATCCGAATCTGCTGCCCATTTTACTCTACGTCGCCATTTAAGTCGATTTTCGACCATTTTTCATCTTTTTTCGGCCATATCTCGCTCGGCGAGAGCCGCCACCAAAAATGGACCTCGGATTCGAGTTCAGCGACCTCGAAAACCCCCATATCAACGCTGATCTCGAAAAAAATTTTTGGATAGAAAATTGAAAAAATGCAAAGGGGTTAACCTTCCCATTTTTACAAAAATTGACGATTTTCCAACTTTCCAAGAAGACATGTGCACAATATGTAGTTTTTCACGCCGAATCCGAATCTGCAGCCCATTTTACTCTACGTCGCCATTTAAGTCGATTTTCGACCATTTTTCATCTTTTTTCGGCCATATCTCGCTCGGCGAGAGCCGCCACCAAAAATGGACATCGGATTCGAGTTCAGCGACCTCGAAAACCCCCATATCGACGCTAATCTCTAAAAAAATTTTTGGACAGAAAATTGAAAAAATGCAAAGGGGTTAACCTTCCCATTTTTACAAAAATTGACGATTTTCCAACTTTCCCAGGAAACATGTGCACAGTATGTAGTTTTTCACGCCGAATCCGAATCTGCTGCCCATTTTACTCTACGTCGCCATTTAAGTCGATTTTCGACCATTTTTCATCTTTTTTCGGCCATATCTCGCTCGGCGAGAGCCGCCACCAAAAATGGACCTCGGATTCGAGTTCAGCGACCTCGAAAACCCCCATATCAACGCTGATCTCGAAAAAAATTTTTGGATAGAAAATTGAAAAAATGCAAAGGGGTTAACCTTCCCATTTTTACAAAAATTGACGATTTTCCAACTTTCCCAGGAGACATGTGCACAGTATGTAGTTTTTCACGCCGAATCCGAATCTGCAGCCCATTTTACTCTACGTCGCCATTTAAGTCGATTTTCGACCATTTTTCATCTTTTTTCGGCCATATCACGCTCGGCGAGAGCCGCCACCAAAAATGGACCTCGGATTCGAGTTCAGCGACCTCGAAAACCCCCATATCAACGCTGATCTCGAAAAAAATTTTTGGATAGAAAATTGAAAAAATGCAAAGGGGTTAACCTTCCCATTTTTACAAAAATTGACGATTTTCCAACTTTCCCAGGAAACATGTGCACAGTATGTAGTTTTTCACGCCGAATCCGAATCTGCAGCCCATTTTACTCTACGTCGCCATTTAAGTCGATTTTCGACCATTTTTCATCTTTTTTCGGCCATATCTCGCTCGGCGAGAGCCGCCACCAAAAATGGACCTCGGATTCGAGTTCAGCGACCCCAAAAACCCCCATATCGACGCTAATCTCGAAAAAAATTTTTGGACAGAAAATTGAAAAAATGCAAAGGGGTTAACCTTCCCATTTTTACAAAAATTGACGATTTTCCAACTTTCCCAGGAGACATGTGCACAGTATGTAGTTTTTCACGCCGAATCCGAATCTGCAGCCCATTTTACTCTACGTCGCCATTTAAGTCGATTTTCGACCATTTTTCATCTTTTTTCGGCCATATCTCGCTCGGCGAGAGCCGCCACCAAAAATGGACATCGGATTCGAGTTCAGCGACCTCGAAAACCCTCATATCGACGCTAATCTCGAAAAATATTTTTGGACAGAAAATTGAAAAAATGCAAAGGGGTTAACCTTCCCATTTTTACAAAAATTGACGATTTTCCAACTTTCCAAGGAGACATGTGCACAGTATGCAGTATTTCACGCCGAATCCGAATCTGCAGCCCATTTTACTCTACGTCGCCATTTGAGTCGATTTTCGACCATTTTTCATCTTTTTTCGGCCATATCTCGCTCGGCGAGAGCCGCCACCAAAAATGGACATCGAATTCGAGTTCAGCGACCTCGAAAACCCCCATATCGACGCTAATCTCGAAAAAAATTTTTGGACAGAAAATTGAAAAAATGCAAAGGGGTTAACCTTCCCATTTTTACAAAAATTGACGATTTTCCAACTTTCCAAGGAGACATGTGCACAGTATGCAGTTGTTCACGCCGAATCCGAATCTGCAGCCCATTTTACTCTACGTCGCCATTTAAGTCGATTTTCGACCATTTTTCTTTTTTTTTCGGCCATATCTCGCTCGGCGAGAGCCGCCACCAAAAATGGACCTCGGATTCGAGTTCAGCGACCTCGAAAACCCCCATATCAACGCTGATCTCGAAAAAAATTTTTGGATAGAAAATTGAAAAAATGCAAAGGGGTTAACCTTCCCATTTTTACAAAAATTGACGATTTTCCAACTTTCCCAGGAGACATGTGCACAATATGTAGTTTTTCACGCCGAATCCGAATCTGCAGCCCATTTTACTCTACGTCGCCATTTAAGTCGATTTTCGACCATTTTTCATCTTTTTTCGGCCATATCTCGCTCGGCGAGAGCCGCCACCAAAAATGGACCTCGGATTCGAGTTCAGCGACCTCGAAAACCCCCATATCAACGCTGATCTCGAAAAAAATTTTTGGATAGAAAATTGAAAAAATGCAAAGGTTAACCTTCCCATTTTTACAAAAATTTACGATTTTCCAACTTTCCCAGGAGACATGTGCACAATATGTAGTTTTTCACGCCGAATCCGAATCTGCAGCCCATTTTACTCTACGTCGCCATTTAAGTCGATTTTCGACCATTTTTCATCTTTTTTCGGCCATATCTCGCTCGGCGAGAGCCGCCACCAAAAATGGACATCGGATTCGAGTTCAGCGACCTCGAAAACCCCCATATCGACGCTAATCTCTAAAAAAATTTTTGGACCGAAAATTGAAAAAATGCAAAGGGGTTAACCTTCCCATTTTTACAAAAATTGACGATTTTCCAACTTTCCCAGGAAACATGTGCACAGTATGTAGTTTTTCACGCCGAATCCGAATCTGCTGCCCATTTTACTCTACGTCGCCATTTAAGTCGATTTTCGACCATTTTTCATCTTTTTTCGGCCATATCTCGCTCGGCGAGAGCCGCCACCAAAAATGGACATCGGATTCGAGTTCAGCGACCTCGAAAACCCCCATATCGACGCTAATCTCTAAAAAAATTTTTGGACAGAAAATTGAAAAAATGCAAAGGGGTTAACCTTCCCATTTTTACAATAATTGACGATTTTCCAACTTTCCCAGGAAACATGTGCACAGTATGTAGTTTTTCACGCCGAATCCGAATCTGCTGCCCATTTTACTCTACGTCGCCATTTAAGTCGATTTTCGACCATTTTTCATCTTTTTTCGGCCATATCTCGCTCGGCGAGAGCCGCCACCAAAAATGGACCTCGGATTCGAGTTCAGCGACCCCAAAAACCCCCATATCGACGCTAATCTCGAAAAAAATTTTTGGACAGAAAATTGAAAAAATGGAAAGGGGTTAACCTTCCCATTTTTACAAAAATTGACGATTTTCCAACTTTCCCAGGAGACATGTGCACAGTATGTAGTTTTTCACGCCGAATCCGAATCTGCAGCCCATTTTACTCTACGTCGCCATTTAAGTCGATTTTCGACCATTTTTCTTTTTTTTTCGGCCATATCTCGCTCGGCGAGAGCCGCCACCAAAAATGGACCTCGGATTCGAGTTCAGCGACCTCGAAAACCCCCATATCAACGCTGATCTCGAAAAAAATTTTTGGATAGAAAATTGAAAAAATGCAAAGGGGTTAACCTTCCCATTTTTACAAAAATTGACGATTTTCCAACTTTCCCAGGAGACATGTGCACAATATGTAGTTTTTCACGCCGAATCCGAATCTGCAGCCCATTTTACTCTACGTCGCCATTTAAGTCGATTTTCGACCATTTTTCATCTTTTTTCGGCCATATCTCGCTCGGCGAGAGCCGCCACCAAAAATGGACCTCGGATTCGAGTTCAGCGACCTCGAAAACCCCCATATCAACGCTGATCTCGAAAAAAATTTTTGGATAGAAAATTGAAAAAATGCAAAGGTGAACCTTCCCATTTTTACAAAAATTTACGATTTTCCAACTTTCCCAGGAGACATGTGCACAATATGTAGTTTTTCACGCCGAATCCGAATCTGCAGCCCATTTTACTCTACGTCGCCATTTAAGTCGATTTTCGACCATTTTTCATCTTTTTTCGGCCATATCTCGCTCGGCGAGAGCCGCCACCAAAAATGGACATCGGATTCGAGTTCAGCGACCTCGAAAACCCCCTATCGACGCTAATCTCGAAAAAAATTTTTGGACAGAAAATTGAAAAAATGCAAAGGGGTTAACCTTCCCATTTTTACAAAAATTGACGATTTTCCAACTTTCCCAGGAAACATGTGCACAGTATGTAGTTTTTCACGCCGAATCCGAATCTGCAGCCCATTTTACTCTACGTCGCCATTTAAGTCGATTTTCGACCATTTTTCATCTTTTTTCGGCCATATCTCGCTCGGCGAGAGCCGCCACCAAAAATGGACCTCGGATTCGAGTTCAGCGACCTTGGAAACCCCCATATCAACGCTGATCTCGAAAAAAATTTTTGGATAGAAAATTGAAAAAATGCAAAGGGGTTAACCTTCCCATTTTTACAAAAATTGACGATTTTCCAACTTTCCAATGAGACATGTGCACAGTATGCAGTTGTTCACGCCGAATCCGAATCTGCAGCCCATTTTACTCTACGTCGCCATTTAAGTCGATTTTCGACCATTTTTCATTTTTTTTCGGCCATATCTCGCTCGGCGAGAGCCGCCACCAAAAATGGACCTCGGATTCGAGTTCAGCGACCTCGGAAACCCCCATATCAACGCTGATCTCGAAAAAAATTTTTGGATAGAAAATTGAAAAAATGCAAAGGGGTTAACCTTCCCATTTTTACAAAAATTGACGATTTTCCAACTTTCCCAGGAAACATGTGCACAGTATGTAGTTTTTCACGCCGAATCCGAATCTGCAGCCCATTTTACTCTACGTCGCCATTTAAGTCGATTTTCGACCATTTTTCTTTTTTTTTCGGCCATATCTCGCTCGGCGAGAGCCGCCACCAAAAATGGACCTCGGATTCGAGTTCAGCGACCTCGGAAACCCCCATATCAACGCTGATCTCGAAAAAAATTTTTGGATAGAAAATTGAAAAAATGCAAAGGGGTTAACCTTCCCATTTTTACAAAAATTGACGATTTTCCAACTTTCCCAGGAGACATGTGCACAATATGTAGTTTTTCACGCCGAATCCGAATCTGCAGCCCATTTTACTCTACGTCGCCATTTAAGTCGATTTTCGACCATTTTTCATCTTTTTCCGGCCATATCTCGCTCGGCGAGAGCCGCCACCAAAAATGGACATCGGATTCGAGTTCAGCGACCTCGAAAACCCTCATATTGACGCTAATCTCGAAAAATATTTTTGGACAGAAAATTGAAAAAATGCAAAGGGGTTAACCTTCCCATTTTTACAAAAATTGACGATTTTCCAACTTTCCCAGTAGACATGTGCACAGTATGTAGTTTTTCTCGCCGAATCCGAATCTGCAGCCCATTTTACTCTACGTCGCCATTTAAGTCGATTTTCGACCATTTTTCATCTTTTTTCAGCCAAAATTGAGACATCCAGCCGAAAATTGATACAGCTGGACAAAAAATGAGACATCCAGCCGAAAATTGATACAGCTGGACGATGAATGAGACATCCAGCCGAAAATTGAGACATCCAGCCGAAAATTGATAAAGCTGGACGATAAATGAGACATCCAGCCGAAAATTGAGACATCCAGCCGAAAATTGATACAGCTGGACGATAAATGAGATATCCAGCCGAAAATGGAGACATCCAGCCGAAAATTGATAAAGCTGGACGAAAATTGAGACATCCAGCCGAAAATTGAGACATCCAGCCGAAAATTGAGACATCCAGCCGAAAATTGATAAAGCTGGACGATAAATGAGACATCCAGCCGAAAATTGAGACATCCAGCCGAAAATTGAGACATCCAGCCGAAAATTGGTACAGCTGGACGATAAATGAGACATCCAGCCGAAAATGGAGACATCCAGCCGAAAATGGAGACATCCAGCCGAAAATGGAGACATCCAGCCGAAAATGGAGACATCCAGCCGAAAGTTGATAAAGCTGGACGAAAAATGAGACATCCAGTCGAAAATTGATACAGCTGGACGATAAATGAGACATCCAGCCGAAAATTGATACAGCTGGACGAAAAATGAGACATCCAGCCGAAAATTGATAAAGCTGGACGAAAAATAAGACATCCAGCCGAAAATTGAGACATCCAGCCTAAAATTGATAAAGCTGGACGAAAAATGAGACATCCAGCCGAAAATTGAGACATCCAGCCAAAAATTGATACAGCTGGACGAAAAATGAGACATCCAGCCAAAAATTGATACAGCTGGACGAAAAATGAGACATCCAGCCGAAAATTTAGACAACTGGACGAAAAATGAGACATCCAGCCGAAAATTGAGACACCTGGTCGAAAATTGAGACATCTAGATCAAAAACGAGACATGTACACATAGACGAATCTCATTTTTAATTTGAGATATTAATTCAAGATTTCAACCAAAAATATAAAAATGATTTCAAGTTTTTCAAATTTCATTGAACAACAAATTTAATAAGTTCTGATAGGTAGAATCATGGGTACATTTTTCAAAAATATGAAATTATTTTCAAACTTTAATTAACGTTTTCAATTCCATTGAATACAATAAAAAAAAGACAAAGATAATGAAATAATCATAAAGCAAATAGATGCAAACATCTAATAGTACCGATTAAACCGAAATTTAATAAAACTCTTCGAGTTTGAATAATATAGAATATTTTGGAGGACTCCTCTGCGCATAGCGTTAACCGAGATGGTGGACTTCGTTTTATTAACCAGATATCTATTTTTCATCATTCCTGAAACAAAACAAAAACGTGTTTGAAACAATATCAGTTACTCAGAAATTTGTGTCTCTCTTCTGAGATTGAAAAATTGTAGAAAAATTCTTTGTGTAAAATTTCTTGAATGTTTAGAGAATTTTTAAGACAATATTGTAATTCATTACACCAAATTTCACCCAAGTCTTAAGAAAAAATTTCACAAAATTTTGTTACCTAAATTTCATTAAATATTCTGGGAGAAATATCATACTAAATTTCAAAGGCGTAGATTTAGCAGGTCAGCTTAGCTCTAGATATATATTTGGTCAAAATTTTATAATGTAATTTGGTAAAATTTGGCGATTAACCTCGTGCTAAATTTCATGAATTTATATAATTTGATAAATTTATACAAGTGACCTCTAATAAAAATCGCAAATGAAATTTCATTAAATTTTATTCAAGAATTTCAAGACGAATTGGCATCAAAATGCAAGACTTGGCGTCAAGAATTTTAGAGTGTCAATCATCATATTTTAAGATATTGACATAATAAGCTTATAATATTTTTTTAAATTATATTTTCACGTAAAATTTCCACAATCACTACAAAATAATAATATACTAACCATCTTTCATTTTTTCTTTTTGTTTCCTTTCCATTTTGGCTTCGGCTTGTTCCTCCATCTTTGCTTTACTTTAGATGCTTCCCACTTCAACTGTTTCTGACCTATGAGAAAAAAAAAATTGAAATAATTGAATTATACTTTTTCAAGACTTTTTCAAACTGAAAAAAAAAGAAACCAAATTGTTTGATAAAACGTACTGGACTTGTCTTTGTTGAACACATCAGACGAACCACCAGATTTCTTTTGTCCGGCCTCTTCTAACATTTCAGAAAATTTCTCTAACGGCACTGCCATATCTCCAAAGTCTTGAGCAATCTGTAGGAAAAAAAACGAAAAAAAAACACAATTAATTTGACATTATTATTAATCCTAAGTTAATCCAAGAAAACGGAAAATGATACTAACTCGTTTACGAAGAGCTTGCTTTAAAGGAATTTTAGATTCTTCTTCGTCCACTTCTGACTCGGATAAATTCATGTCCACATTTTCATCGTCATTTTCGCTTTCAAAATCGTCAATGGATTCATTCTCGTCGTCCTCCTTTCCACCATCGTCAGATGACTGTTCTAATTCCTCGTCAGATGCGTCCGACATTTCATTGGTAGCTGCATCCATTTCGTCTTCGTCTTCTTCCATATCAGCAGCATCCTCATCTTCGTCAGACTCATCTTCACTTTCATCTACGCAAATTCAAATTGAAATTACCTCAAAAAGCATTTTCCATTTTAAAAAAGTATAAAATTTTATAAATAAACCTGATAACTAAAATGGCTCAATTGGTTATAAGAAAATATTGACAACCATTAAAGCAGTTTATCATAACTATAAGTACTTTCATCCTATGAACTCAGTTTTGTCAAATAATTGAAAATATAAGAACTCAGAGAGAGGAAATTAAAGTAGTTTGAAAAAATTAATTGGTATTATCTCGAAACAGATAATTCTGACTCAGGTTTATTTGGTTCTGGAGACCAAAAATATTATACTAGTTTGGTTTTAGAATTAAAATAAAATAATTTAACAGAAAAAAATATAAATTATTAGGAAAATCACTGATGTTTGATAAATTCAAGTACTCGTTTGAAACGAACCTTCTTCTTTTTTCTTTCCTTTCTTTTTACTGCTTTCCACATCTTCAGCGAAGTTCAGTGACTTCGGATTTCTCTTTCCGACCATTAGGTTATCTAAGTAATCATTGAATTCGACGCTGCCCACACTTTCCACATCGCTGACATCAGAATCATCATCATTTCGTTTTCGTTTGGCATCTACTTCGGTATCTCGAGACTTTTTATTCTTCAAATACCTAAAAAATATTTTTTCAAATGATTTAAAAGAAAAAATTAAAAATAATGCGCGCAAACGAAAACATCCTTCTCGTAAAAAATACACCGTTTTGAGAGAAATACATTCCAAAGTTTGGATTGGTATTACGTTAAAACAAATTAAAATTTAATTTTGGAATAAAGCCCGACTGAATATAAAAATATTAGACTATCGATTCCCACTGGTTCCAAATCTTTCGAATAAGTTTTTAAAAAATGAGACTGAAATTCAAACGTTTAAATTCTTTTCATTACGATAGTACAATTTTGAATAAACCGCATTATTTTCATCAAGTTTTGGATCGAAAATGACGTATTTTATGTCGAAATTATGAATGTGAATCTATTTATTTTTCGAAACATAAATTAAATCTCTTTTCAAAAATCCAAAAAGTCGATAATGGTAAAATGAAGTATATAAATGAGTAAAATATATTAAAAAGTATGACCAAATTAAGGCTTTGCACGCAGCAAAATTTTATTATCAAGGAGAAAAAAAAAGGTTAAACGAGTTAGATAATAGGTAGTAGCAACTGAGCCCAGTTACTACTGATAATGATCAATTTTAAAGAGGCAAAAGTTGAAATAAACCTAATGATCATTATTTTACAAATTTTTCAAATAATTTTCATCTTCCACGCCCTCACATGATTCCAATAGGCAAAAATTTACATGATATAATGGAGTTAAGGTTGACCAATAAGAAAAATTCACAATAATAAAAATAAGTTCTTCCACCAATTATTATTGTTTTGCTAGGAATAAATTTATTTATCATATTATTGTCTTCACCTAAAACTCGAGACAGTTGGTAATAATATTCATTCAAGTTGATAAAAGCAATATTACCACTTTCTCACCTCTCGCAAATGATTGAAAATGAACATAGAACCTTGCCACTTCAAGGTAGCGAGAAAAAAATACCACTCACTTGTATAAAAATAGCTCGTCAACTGGTATAGCGGACTCAGACTGCTTGAGGTACAAATCACTTTGCACAGGAAGAGCTCGCATGCCAGTCGGATTGTAATGCTGTCTCTGCGAGCCCACAGCGCGAAACAGTTCTTCTTTATCTTCGCCTTTATCGGTTCGCGATCGTTTTGGATTCTTGAAAGAGAATCTCTCCAAGAAGTGAAGAGTAGTGAAATCTTTCAGCGGGTCTCCTGAATAATTTATTCTTTCGCCTATATGAAACAAAACGAAAAAAGTTTTAATTCAAGACACTATTTTCATAGGAGAGTAAAATTATGAAAAATTTACCATTCAAAATTTTTTTAGCGAACACAGCAACAGTCGGATGAAAATGTTCGGCCAGCAAAGCCAATTCGACGAAAGTAGCTTTGTCACCACCAGCAAAAGCTGGATTGCGATGGATGGGATCGTACTGAGTGGGCTCTTTGTGTTTGGTTTCCGCAGGAATAATGGTAGCTGAAGGAGCCGCCAGGTCACGATGGAACCAAGACGATGCAACAGGCGCTGGCGCCTCGTCAGTTGTCTTTTCTTCGTCGACATCATCCTGAATGTAAAGTCAAATAATTAGAAACCAAAATAATATAAAATTTTCACTTGCGAATTTTTCAAATTTATACTCACGTCTGTTTTAGCGTCGAAATACTTTTCTTCGTCAGAGTCATCTTCAAATTTTTTCAAATTAGCAAGAATTTCGAGGCCAGCTGCTTCATCTTTTATTACGTTTTCTTCGGGAAATTCCAGATTTCTTTCGATATCCGGCATATTTTTCATCACTTGAGACAGCATAATTAATGTACCACACAACAATGGGACAGGGAAGTACAGACTAACCTGAAGAATAAAATTACAAATTAAGAGTATCGCGCCATAACATAAATGCATATCAAATATGAGAACGTACTTGTAGGATTCTTTTAATGAACGATTTCTTCCTATTAAGATTAGAATCCTTGCGGATAGATTTCAACATCAGATTAATCCAAATGGCTTGATGGGACGTTTGTGATAAGTCTTTATCGAAGAGTTTCTTATATAAGGCGTTGTAATACCTGAAATCAAATTTATATCAGAAGTTAAAAACATTGATTTTGTAAATTAAAAAGTAATAAATATTAAAATAATATCAAATGTCTATTTAAAATAAAATGTTGGATCAATTATTAGACAGACTATTCGCACTAAAGATAGGTAGAATCATTTAAAATTATTCACTTAGCATTTGAAATCGTTACCTGAAAGTTGGCAATAAACTTCAGACGATTGAGGGAGGATGCACATCCATTTTTGTCAAAAAAATCAAATTTGAGTTTTCCACTATTTTTGATTATTCCATATTTTCTCTACAAAATTATGTTATAATTTATCATTGATTTATTTTTTTAGTGTCTGAAAATTATGATTTTGGAGGGAAAGAAATTCTTAAAAATCCATGTAGGCTATTTAAAAAAAAAAAAACAATACTCAACTATTCAAAATGAAGCCAAATTCATATCAATACTATTTAGGAACTTGGACATTTGAAAAGTATGCAGATTAATCGCATTATAAGGTTGATTCTCATTCATTGTGCTGCATTTTCAACAATAAGGGAAAATTAATCTTATATTTTAAGGGTTGTTTTTTAGAATATGCTTTTTCTACACTCATGTTCATTTTCTGAGGATTGACTGCTCCGATTGGGTTGATTTTTTCATCTTTTTTTTTCCACAGTTGTACTCCACAAACAGACCCAGGCTTTTTTACTTAGCACGATTACAAGGCGCTGAATGTTTTTTTATATCCAAAAAAAGTACTTTTTCAAGGGAGTATTCGAAAAGTGGCTATAATTTTTCAAGTTCCAACTGAATTTCAATATCCCTGCGAAGAAATTTACTCTAAGGTTGGGTAAAGAAGCCTTTAAAATTTCAGCTTTCTAGCTATAATAGGCTCTGAGAAAAAGGAACATGAAAAGGGCCAAAAAAGCATGGTAAAAACCGATTGTGCATCCTCCCTTAGGAAACCGTTCAAAATTAAATTTTTCAACAGACTTTTATTTTCAGGACATTTTTTTTTAAAGTCAATTCTTATCAGTTAATTTACCTATCATTATTGGTGACTTGCAATAACAATGCCAACGCTTGAAGGCTGATTTTGAAAGGAGCCAAATGTACAACTTTGTACATAGTATCAATGTGTTCCAGCGGTATCACAGATTCTTTTTTACTGCCACGAGCAAACGGATATGCTCTGTTCACACCAACCAGTAGGGCACCCATTAGCTTAGAATCAATATCACCCTGCAAGAAAAACATATTGAATTACGAAATGAAATATTTCAACAAAATATAAATACTACTCTCTCCAATCCTTACCGTTTTAACACAAGCTTTGAAAAATGAAAAATACAACGATATTAATCGTTTGCATAAATTTCTATCATTTGCAGAAAACTTGAACAGAGACAAAAAACAAATAGCATAGTACTGAGCTCTCTTGGCGATGTGAGGCCTAATGGGAAGCAAATATAAATTAGTAATTTTTCAAGTACATAATATGCGGACTGATGGCTTGAACTATATTGGGATTGTACCTAAATAACATTCTTTCTAATTCGTCTAATACGGATTCTTTGAGTTTCGAATATTTGTGAACAACTTTTTCCAAACCATAAACGACTCGACTAGCAACTTTGTGCACAGGATCTCCGAGTTTATTCACCAAATTTGTGACCAATACCTGAAATAAGAAGCATTCTTAAGAGAAAGAGGCAACAGAAAAATATAAAATTGATTAGTAGAAGTACTTACATTTTCTAGTTCGCGATTTTCAAGCAACAGCTTCAGCATAGATCCGATAGCTTTCTCTCGATTATTTTGCACAGAATCATGGGCAGCAGTATTCAATAATGACACAAACTGTTCATAAATACCTTTGAGTTTATCTTCGAAAATCCAATAACATAGTCTCTTTCTACGAAGTTTATTATCGTTCTGACTTAGTTCAGAAAGATAAGCTAAAGGCTGCTTACTGAACACTCTTAGTTTCTTACTAGGTCGCAATAAATCCGACAAAAATAATTCGGTTACAGTTTCTAAAAAAAAAAAAATTAAAAATATGTAATTCCTCGTAATACAAGAAAAAATTGATGGAAATCTTTGAAAAATTCTGTTCAACTTACCTAAAACTACGATGAACTGATGCTTCTTCGAAACTTTGGCCAGATTAACAAGAGACGAAAGAGCAGATACATTGTGTACAGGTGATTCTTGTACCATTAAAGCCAAAGCTGCTACTTTGTCCGTAGATGTACCACTTTTAGCCATAGTCATCATCCATTTCATTTCCGATTTTTTACACTCGGCGAGGACTGTCAAAAGAATAAACAAAAATAAACATAAAATTGAACTCTCAGGATTTTTCTCGTAACTAATGGGATCTAAATTTTTCCATAATTTACAAAGTAGGTAAAACATGTCATATATGTGTGTAGAAATTTGAGACAAAGAATTTCAAACACTTACGATTCTTATAGTTGATAGTTTCTTCCTGCAGCACCATTTCAGCCTCATTTCTGAGAGCTTCAACATCATTCGGATCCAATTCTTTTCGCGGTAGTTTCACATAAGGGAACTTTGAAAAATTAAACCAAGAAAATTACAGACAGCCGAGGTCACCAGGAATATAATTAGTGATGAAGAAATTACCTCATCGAACCATTTGGATGGTACTTCGTCAAATTCATCGTCGCTGGCTTCGATATCGTACTCGGCATTTTCGTTCCCATTAGCATTTTTTTCATCGGAATCCAATTCGTGGTCATCGAACCGTTTGTGTTTCTTTGACTTTTTGTTGGAATGCTTCATCTTGAGAACCATTATACGAAACTATTCCTAAAAATACAATTTAAACTAGCAAAAATCATTTAAAAATGACTTTTTCAAGTAAAGAAAGAGGGAAGAAATTTTACGTTTGTGAACCATGCGGTTATCACTTCATTTCCATTTCACGAGTTCGTTTTCTAAAATCAATGTTCTATATCGATTTATATCGAAACAAAAACTTATATATATATATCCCATCGTTTTTATATGCGAATTACGTGTATTTCTTTCGATTGTACAGTATATCGACATATGATATTTTTTGAACAACGATATATATTTTGTACATTTCGATTAATCTTATCACTTCAACCAAAATACACGTGCATTTTCATTGCAGTATTGTATACCGAAATTCATGAAAATAATTCAAAAATCTTAATACTTTTAGTTTTCGATGTAGAAATTCGTTTTTGTTAGATTCGTTCGTTCAGTCTCAGCTGGCATCCTATGCTGTTTTATGACTTCCCTGCAAGATGGGTAAAAGTAAAAGGAACTTCAATTGGAAAGCCAGACAAGTTGTTGAAGTATCAACAGATGATACCCATCAAAAAAAAGTAATTTTTTCTCCAATTTCTGAGAAATACAGATGTTAATTGATTTTTAACCTATTTTAATGGTTCCTCTAATATATTCTGCAGATTCAAATCGAATTGAACAGTAACAAGCAGTCGTTCGACGATGCAAATCCGCTCGTATTACCATCCAAAAAAAGACCAACTTTAGTGAAAAAACCAGCTGCCCAGAATATTAAGTTGTTGTCGAAGAAGCAAAGGAAACATTTGCAAAAAATAATCGACAAGAAAAAAAAGAAATCTGAGGTACTTAATTGAAATTTTTCACAAATAAAATTTTCAGTTACCTTTCGTGACTATAATAGTGTGTATTTTTGTGCAGAGAGCAGCATTGCTAGAATCTTTATCGAAACATCAAATCGACACTGCTATCTTATCGAAATTCACCCCTATCACAGAAGTATTAACGAAAGGTCGTAAAAGGCTGTTTGATCATACAGAAAATTCATCAAATGATGTTACATGTTCTGCTAAAAAATGGAAAGTTACAGGAGGCAAAAGAGCCCAGAAATTTCGAATCGACAATAAACCTAAATTCTCTGATCCAAATATCGTTGGATTCTCAGTAAGTTTCTACATTTGCATTTTATTCGGGGTATATTTCAGTTTTTCAATGTTAAATATTTTTGCAGTCCTCTGACTCTAGTTGTGAAAGTGAAGATGAATATCAAGAAACTGAAGAGACCGTAGCAGAGGAGACTACCCCAGTAAATGTTTCAGAGAATCCAGATGAAAATCAAGAAACTGAAGTGACCGTTGTAGAGAAGACCACCCCAGTGAATGTTTCAAGGAATCCAGATGAAATTGACCTCGAATCTGATTCTGATACTTCTGTATCTAGTTCGGGCACACGATCTGAAAGTGCTGAGAATGCAAAGCCTTCAAATTCTAGAAGTTCAGAATCGAAAACAACATTTAGTGGTGCTTCTGAACCGGCTTCATCCAATTCTGAACCTCTAGAAAAAAGTATTGCTGGTAGCGAAGTTGTAAAGGTGGTTGAGAAAAAAACTTTCGTAACTGTTGATCGACTTCCTGAGCTTCAACGAGTACGTTTGAAGCTGCCAATTATTGGCGAAGAGCAAGTAATCATGGAAGCTCTCAATGAAAACGATGTGGTCGTCATTGTTGGTGAAACTGGCAGTGGAAAGACAACACAAGTTCCTCAGTTTTTGTATGAAGCTGGTTATAGTTTGTGAGTTCTTCGAAATCTCATTTTAAAAAGTTGAATTTTGTATCATTTCTATTAATATTTTGTTTCTATTTATCCAAAGGAATGACAAAATGATCGGTGTAACTGAACCTCGTCGTGTTGCCGCCATTTCCATGTCACGAAGGGTTGGTGAAGAACTGAATCTTTGTTCGGAAGAAGTGTCATATTTGATTCGATTTGAGGGTAATACTACCCCTAAAACAAAAATTAAATTCATGACTGATGGTGTTTTATTGAAGGAAATCCAGAAAGTAATAATTATTGTATTAATTTACGTCAAATAATTTTGGCAAGATCTCTATTTTATTTGATTGTTAGGATTTTTTGCTGTCCAAGTACACTGCTATAATATTGGACGAAGCTCACGAACGAAGCGCCTATACTGATATTTTAATTGGTTTATTGTCACGCATAACGCCATTACGGAGAAAAAAGAATATTCCTCTGAAATTGATAATTATGTCAGCTACTCTGCGTTTAAGTGATTTCACTGAAAACGTTAGACTGTTTCCTACGACGCCGCCCGTAGTGAAGGTAAATTTTAATATTTCATTCCGCCTTATTATTAAAATGCATTATATTCAAAAAAATGTTTTAATTAAATTATCACATTTTTACCTTTTTTGGTGAGTAAGCTCATAAGTCATTTTTTGTCTCATCAACTAAAAAAGTGCATGAACTATTGTTATTAGTCTGAAAAAGAAAGTAGGAAGCATACCCACTTGGCATTTGTAATGAAAGTCAACTCATGGGATCATGAATGAATCAAAAATATTCAGTTATGAAATTTTTAATGTCTAGTTTGTTTAGGAAAAAAAGGCTGGTTTTTATTTATCAAAATTCCAAATAAACTCGATGAATAAAAAAAGAAAGAAATTTGAAGATTTTTTTCTCGCCGAAACTCTATTTTTTATGGTAAGTAAATGAAAATATTTCTAACTATTCTTGATTTCATTGGTAGGTGGATGCTCGACAGTATTCCGTTACTATTCATCATAACAGAAGAACCGCTGCTGATTATGTTGCTGAGGCCTATAAAAAAGCTTGTAAAATTCACACCCAACTACCCGATGGCGGTATTTTAATATTCTTAACTGGTGAGTACCTCATAATTCAAAATTTCGTTGAATCAATTTTCTCTCTACTTATTAACAGACGTTTTTCATTCTTTCGTGACGATTGTTTTCAGCAGATCTTTTTCACACTATTTATTGATTTACAAACTCTTTTGCACAGGTCAGAAAGAAGTAAACACACTTGTCAAAAAGTTACGAAAAACATTTCCGTGGAAACGCGACAAAGGCAGTAAAGAACTTAAGACTTCAAATTTAAACACCGAAGAGGAAATCAAAAAAGAATCCATCGAAGAAGATGCAGAAGCCGAAGATAACGATCAACTTGATGAACAGGATGACGACAGTGACTTCGAAATGAATAGCAGAAAATTGAAGCAGAAATTGCGTAAAATTGCGAAAAATTCGTTACCTCAGATTAATATCGACGAGTACGTGAATATTGTTTTCTTACTATTAAAAATGAGATCTTGCGAAATCCAATGATTACATTGTTGTTCTCTCTTTCCAGCTATGATGTTCGACCAGCCGACGATGATCTTGAACTGTGCGAATCAGATGAGGATGAACTAGAAGGAGCTCTTACCGATGAAACACTCATCAATGGCAAAAATTTTGCCCCCTTATGGGTACTACCATTATACTCTTTACTTCCGAGCAGAGAACAAGCAAAAGTAAGATGTTTTATAATAAAGTCCCTAGTAAGTTGGCACATGAGATTTAAAAATCTGCTTTTTGCATAGGTTTTTCAACCGCCTCCAGAAGGTTGCAGGCTGTGCGTTGTGTCGACAAACGTTGCTGAGACATCACTGACCATTCCAAACGTGAAATACGTTATTGATAGCGGACGCACGAAGCTCAGGCTCTACGACAAACTGACTGGGTTGTCAGAATTTATCGTCGCCTGGACGAGTAAAGCATCAGCCAATCAACGAGCTGGAAGAGCTGGTCGAACTTCTGAAGGCCACTGTTATAGGTATGTGCCTTGGAGTTTTGGTAGAACGGTGGTAGGAGGGACTCGAACGTTTCAGTCTATGTGTGTCCACACAATTTGAGGGTTTTTGAAAATTAGATTTTTGCACTTCTTTCTATATTTTGGACTTAAATTGAAAATATTTCTCCATCGATATGAAGTTTTTATTACAGTTTATATGATAATATACTAAATTAAAATAATTTTATAATTTCGAAGTGCATGCCAATAAAATGATTTTATTATAAATTAAATTAAATCATGAAATTGAGCCAGTTACTCGTGGTTTATATTATGTTGAAAGTCTTGAGTAAAAATGCGTCATCTACTGTACATTTTTTCATTTTTTTCCTACCTACTTGTATAATTTCATTCATCTTTTAAATTTTTCCTCCAGCCAAAGTTAGGAAATTACTCATCGATCGTAATCGCTTCTGATTGGCCGCAAAAATGACGTTTATAAATTTAACTTCAAATGTAAGTCCGAATTCGGTGCTGGATAACAAAAATTCAATTTTTATCATAAATTTTTGAAAATAACGTTGAGTATTATTGATGAATGCGTGAAAAAAAGCAAATGAAAATGGTGAACGCTTAGACTCGTTCGAAAGTCCATGTTCCTCATTTTCTATTTGTGTTGGTTTTTTTTTTCTTCAAAAATTATATTTTCGTCCGCAGACTGTATTCCTCAGCAATTTTCAATGACGAATTCAAAGAATGGGATGTACCTGAGATCCAACGTAAACCCATCGACGATCTACTGCTGCAAATGAAGGCCATGAAAATCGATAGAGTTGTCAATTTTCCATTTCCATCACCACCTGATACTACCCAGCTGAAGATGGCAGAAAAGCGTTTGATTTTATTGGGTGCTTTAAAATCACCCTTTACTGCCAATGGTGATGAAATATTTTAGGATTAAATTTGAATTTAATTACCTCAATTATGACGTTGACTGTGGAATTCACTTGTTTCCAGATGAGTGGAATTCAAAATTGACTCCCTTGGGCGAGGCAATGGCAGCCTTTCCCGTGGCACCTCGTTTCGCCAAAATGCTGTGTCTTAGTCAGCAGCATAATTTATTACCATACACCGTAGCCATCGTAGCTGCTCTGTCGGTTCGAGAATTTCTGCTCGATTCGAACGACCAGTTCCAAAAACTTTGGAGATCCTGGGCTGGAAGTGGAAATACGCTTCTATTAGGTTCGTATAATTTGGCCCATTATTGTAACGGTTCAAAATATAAAATTCTTGCTCACACCTGAACTTTGATTGTAGGAGATGTTATGGTATTGTTGCGGGGATTGGGAGCAGCCGAATACGCCAACACGACCAACGAAGGAATCGAAAATTTCTGTACCAAAAGTGGATTTCGCCATAAAGCTGTGCTCGAAGCACGAAAACTACGGATACAGTTAACGAACCAATTAAATTTGACTATACCCGATGCAAATTTAGCTGTTGATCCTCGTATGCCACCTCCAACAGATGCTCAGGTAAATCTATCACCTCTTTTTTCGCCCTTCAAATTACAGGCGTGACTATGAATTTTAATGCTTAGTGTTATTTTCTTGTTATGAATTCCAGGCTCGACAGTTGAGACAGATTATGTTGTGCGGTATGACTGATCAAGTTGCTTGCAAACTGAGCGAAGTTGAACTCAGGCAGGCTGGTTTGCCAGTGAACAAATTGGCTTATCGTGTACCTGAGCTGGAGGATATTATCTTTCTTAAATCAACTTCGGTATTGAGGAGGGTGAAACCAACGTGGATCGTGTATCAAGAAGTGTACCAAGAACGAGAGAAGCTTTTTGCTCGAGGTAACAATCTTCCGAGTGAATAAGAGGTGCTTTTTGCAAGCCAGTTTCCTGAATTCAAATTTATTGTTTCAGGTATTACAGCCATTGAACCCGAGTGGTTACCACTGTACGCTAGCACCTTGTGTAATATTTCAGAACCCTTGAAGGATCCTCCTCCGTGCTATGATGAAGCCTCTGGACGTGTTATGGGCTACGTGTCTTCAACATTTGGTAAAAACTAATTCTGTTGATTAATTTATGAAGTTGAATAGCTTTGAATTCTTTATTCAATAAACTAACCTAATAGCCTTTTTTGGATTTTGAAAATGAAAATTAGCCATGTGATCCTCAGTCGAAAATATTTTGTAATGATCTTCTAAAATGTAGCATTTTATGTCATTACTCATTAGTCATTACTCACTTGAGTGGTTTTTTTCAACTAATTTTTTTAATTGAAAAGCTAAGATGATTTTTTGGGAATTATTGGTGAAAACATCAAAGACTACTGATGTTCAATGAAGCCGAAGGAGAAATAAGAGTTGAAACATTTTTCAGGTGCATTAATTATTTAACAATTATAATTTTACTTTAATTTCTTTTGCACAGGACGCAGTGGCTGGCCATTACCTTTAGTCAAAATAGAATATCCCGTTTCCGAGGAACGTTATCGATGGTTTGCATTTTTCTTACTTCAAGGAGACATCTTTCCAAAGCTCAAAGCCTATACGCCTCATTATCTTTCACCACCTGTCTTATTCCTAAAAAGTTGGGCTAAGTTGTGAGTATTTGTTTACCGAAAATTAATTATTTTTCAACTCGATGTTTTAAAATAATTATTCTGCGTCACAGTTTACAAGGACGAACTAATAATATGTTGAAAAAACTAATCGATAAAGAAGTAAGCTCACGAGAAAAAATTAAAGAACAGTGGAACGAGACACCAAACTGTAAGTATATTTATAATTTTCAGACTACCTAATCTCTAGAATTGCTCGAAATTCGACTTTTCTCACTTGTTTAAATTTTTTTCCCCAGATCTTTTAGACTCGTATTTAGATTGGCTGCCTCCATCCATGCACAAGCAAGTAAAATCGGAATGGCCTCCTATCAGCTAATGATTCTGTGATATTATTATTTATTGTTTCATGTATGTGCTTTTCATCCTTGTACTTTACTTCTCTAATAAATAATTTTACTTGTTTTTTTGCAGTTTTCGAACATATTTTGAATATTCTACTCTCAATACAGACGACTGAATCAACCTTTAAAACAAATTTAAATACTATAATATTAGAATTATTCAATTTTCTATCGCTCCATACTCAGACTGTTTCGAATAAAATTAAAGCCCTTAGAAGCCAAAGGATGCAACACTTCAAAAAATAGACCACTATGTGAAAAAATTAGTTCGTAACAACATCAAGATTCAATTTGTGGGTCTATCTTTATTATGTTCAAAATATCACATAATCTTTAGGCTTCAAAGAGCCTTAATTTCAATAGACATAACATCATCGACTGAATCATTTGACAAAAAATGATGCAATTCCCAGCTTCTTGGAAGTATGAAAAAAGACACATATGTATTGAGAAGTATATTTACACTTGAATATTGCAGTCTAACCTTGATTTTCGAGATTCATTGTTTAAAGAAAATTACACTTTCCTGGTTAACTTTCATCCACTTTGGTATAAGAAAATATTGGTTAGTTTAACACATAAAGAGTCGAATGTGAATAGGTGTGCACGATGAGTACTTTGATAAACGAGTTATACTTGGGTTGAGAAAATACCCAAGCCAGGCAAAGTCTAACTCACTATGACTTATAATTAAAGCTGTTTTTCATCATTCATGCATTATAAACTATCAAAAATATAAAAAAGTAAAAATGATTGTGTTAACTTGGGTATTATCTATCCCTAAGGATAAAAACTAAAATCCAGCATTTTGAAATTTGTATTTTTCACGATGCTTGATTTTCAATCTTTAAAAAAGGTGTGTTTTAGCAGCATGAATAACGAAAATGTAATTCGAGGTTCGTCGATTTGCACCAACAAAAAACAAATTAATCAGCTGACCATTCAAAACTCGACAATTAAAAATAGTTCTCACCAAATTCTCCCACACGGTTGTAAGAAATAGTAGGAGGCCAGTTATTCCTCCCAGTTCGATATTCTCCGAAATGAGAAAAAGTGGACTTCTACTGATTGCTACGTTCTAAGTGCGATAGATTGGGTCAAAGCTCAGACAGATTTTGATCGACGATTTCCGATCGAGCCGAAGACCCTGTAGTTTTTATACCTTTAGCGATATTAATGAATGAAAATTAGAAAGCTTTAGTTAATAATATTAAGGTGAATAATAGTCATGAAATTTCTGTGATCTAATTCATTAGTTAGAAAAATTAAGAGACGAGTCCAATGAAACTAAAAATTTAAATGCTAGAAGAAATGAAATAACAAATGTGGATATAAAATTTCAAACATCAGTTGAAAGGAAGCTGAAATATACATAACAATAGGACCATATGCTGGAAAATAAAGGAACCAATTATCACACTCACATCAATTAATTTTAAATATTATGATCGCCGTAGTTTTAAACTCCAAGAAGGCAGACTTATAGCAAAAACTTCCATGAAAAAAAATGCCGATAATCAAAAAAACGGACTATTTTCGTTTTTCTGATTTTCAAAACAAGGAAGATCGAGAATACATCATAATTTTTGGTACACACATTATCTAAAAATAAAAAAAACATGAAAATTTTTTCAAACACTGAGTGCATTCATGTCAAGTGATAAAATCGACTAGTACAAAATACTGAGAACATATTTTTACAAATTTTGAGACAACCTCAAACATTAACTTCCAACTAATGGTTACTCACTCGAAAAGAAAAGTACATATATAACTACTGAACAGCAAATACGACTTTTGATCAGCCATTGCCGGCTACACCAATGCTACATTCACATCGAAAGCAAAGCATAATTTCGTTTATTTTTAATCAGTCTTCTTTTTTTGCTCTTCTTTAACTGCTGGCACAGGTTTCACTTTGCTCGATAATGTTTTATACAGATTATTCAGATCGAAAACCGTTTTCACATTATCCTGTAACATACATGAACCGAATTAAAACCATTTCAAGAAATTTTGAGAGTAGAATTTCTTTTTCTTTCCAGTCAAAGTATTTTCTAAGACTGAAAATTTCAGGCTGTTTGCCAAAAAATTGCTGTAAAAAAGTGAATATTCGAATAGCTTTAAAAATCATAACTTCAATCCTTGCTACATAATTCAAGGTTGGTTTTCTCAAGTCAAAAAAAGTAGAATACAACTAGCAGTTCAAGAACAATGTAACTAATAGCACTCATTAAACAACTAGACCTAACAATCAGCATTTTCAGCATCTAGAAGACAAATCATTTTGGATACCGGTACTTATATTTATAGAGTCTGCAAAGAAGCAGACTGGTCAAGTATTTGCAAAAACTTTTACTGAAATTCCCTTCGAAAATGATAATTTAATTGGGGGCTTAGGTGTCGTTGGAATAACCCTCTTCGTTGACATCGCTAATTAGTAATCACATATTATGAAACCCTTACACCTGTGAAGAAGAATCGAACGACTTTTCCTTTGCCATCGACCATTGGGCGACGTAATTTCTCCTCTCCATTCTTGAACAACACCAGTGTGGGTAACTGTTTGCTTGTGGATGCGTCTGAAATACCAAATTTACGCGCAGCTTCGGGGTAACGACCTATGTCTATTTTGCCGAATTTCAAATTATCCAATCCGTACCTGACGAAAAAGCAATTCATTTAAAAACAATTCGCAACTCATAACAAAAAGAGCATTATATAAAATACGTACTCAGCAGAGAGCTGAGCAAATACTGGAGCGAAATTTGCGCAAGCTGGGTTCCAGGCTGTGTAAAAGCAAATCAGCCACGTTACGTTTTTACTTTTTGCAAGTTCATCCTCTAAACTAACAGCTGTACGAAAGTATACCACGTTTGAAGGTCCATTATACGTGGGCTCTGGGATCCAGATGGCTAGAACTGAATTACAAATCAAATTTCAAAACGTGTCAGAAATTGTTGTCACATCTATTCTACACCAAATTTTACGACGGAAAAACAACAAAGAAACTGCGAGTGAGACATATTATGTATTCAATAAATCCGAAACAGGTGAGTTTATAACTCTTCTAGAGGAAGCTAAGTACAATTTCATTTTCTTTCCTTCTTTATTTATCAACAAAAAATACTCAATACGAAGTTATTTCGGGGATTTGGGATGTATAATGCAATGAGAAATTTGTCAAAAATTACTTGTACAGATTCGCAGTTTTCCCAGCTGGTTTTCACTTTGAAAACCTTCATATTATTGACATTCCTTCATACATGAATCAACTCACCCAGGAATAAGACAGCATAAATAAGGCCAGTTCTCACATCAGCATATGTCCACAATACGAGGCTGGCTACTTTGCAGTACATAAAACTCGCGGTCAAATAATTGATCATGGTCACACTGCCTGACTTTCTGGAGCGAATCATAACGACAATCAACATAAAGAGCAGTATTTCTGACTCTCTCTGAAACCCAATTTCGTTAAAGAATAAACCATGAAAATGGTAAATTATTATTTAAACTGTAAAGCAGAAGAATACTTACACCATCGAGCTCACATTTTGCTTCTGAGTGAGGAAACGTATACTGACACAGAATGGGTGTCTTCTTGGCAATCAGATAGGAAAAGCTCATGAGAATATTAATCCAGTAATAAGGTTTGAGCAAAGTTTTCAAATCGTTCACAAATGCCATCGTTTGAACCACAGTTTTTTCACTTCTGGGAAATAGTCTATAACATTTCTGAATAACTTGGGTTTCAAGTAGTTTCACGAAAACGCGAGAAGCATTCAGATAGAGAAGCAGGTCGTATGAAATAACATTTAAATTGAATCACCAGAAGTATTAATTTAAAAAATTAAAACGGAAACACATAATACGAAATCTGCACGAAAACTTGGTTTTTCTCTCTCGTTACACGATATTTTTGATTTTGATAACATTATATTTGTCAATGTTGCCATTTTCTAGCATCAGTGTTGTTGAATGTATGGTCGCATGACCTTGGATTTTTTTATTGAAATTCAATTTTCAATCCAACGTATTTCTTCACAGGTTTTCTTTTATTATTTTTCGAAAATCAAATTATAATAGAGAAAAATGAACATTATATAATTTAATCATTGGAAAGAAAAAAACAACTAGCGTCGAAAATGATTTTCCATTCAAATTTTTCAAGTTTTTTTGGGTTTCAATGTGATATTTAATTTTGACAACACTGGTATTAATCCAAATTCCAAATTCCCGCTTTTTTGATAAAAAAGAGGGACGAAGACGAGCCACGGAGCCAAAGAGCCAGAGCAGATAAAATTTTGATAAAAATGCAGAAGCAGAACCAGAATTACAAATTTTAATTTTTAATTCTTAAACTAGTCAACTAGTCTTTCAAATAAGTGAAAAAAAGTTTATTCAATGTCAATTTATAGCAGTTGAACTGTTCTTCTTCAGTACCTTCGATTTAATCTGTTGGCTGTTACCATCCGATTGTGTAAGTAGTTGACTTTTATCTCATATTTTCAGCCAGAAAATGTTCTTACGAACTTGAAATTGTTTCAGCATGAGCACTTTCAAAGGACGACTCTCGGACCACCGTATTGGATTCATCTGCATCGACTATTTTAGGCCTGAGACTTACGATTGTACTGCGTTTATGGTCAGCCATGTCCATTGGGACCATCTTCAAGGCTTATTTGATCGTGAATTCATAGAGCTGGTGAATGATGATTCAACTAATAAATTCTTATACTGCTCAACATTTACAGCTCACCTCCTGTCCAAATTCCCTAAATTCGCTATTAATCAAAGAAAAATAATTCAAATGGATGTTAACAGATCGTACATCATTCGTAGCGATAGTGTGGAAACTGATGTAGTCGTTACTTGTTTGGCAGCTGGTCACTGCCCTGGTTCCGTTATGTTCCTGATCGAATATTTAGATAAAAGAATTTTATATACAGGCGATTTTCGTATTCGAGTTGAAGAATTAAAAAAAGTCAATAGTCGATTAACAAATGACGATGGCAGTGTGATACCCATTCATGACCTGCATATAGATACGACTTTCGCGTTTACCTCCGTTCTAGATGATTTTCCTACGCGAGAGAGTAGTGAAAAGCTTATAATCGATCAAATCGAACGGTGGAAGTGGGAGGTGGGATCAACGTTGAAGGTACTGATATCATTACCCTATCGATACGGGATCGAGTACTTGTACATAAGTTTGAGCAAAAAATTCAAGAAACCTATCAGTGTACATGATTATAACTCGTATGCTCGTGTAGAAGAAATATCATCTCATGTTGTATCTTTTGAAAATGCCAGCGATGATGACTGGCTAATTCACGCATGCATGCAGAAAAGCAGGTGTCCTCTCAACAACGCCCAAGAGGTCAAAATCATAAGACCTTGTGCTCTAAGTTTCTTGAGCAAATCTACGAAAGGATTATGTGTAAAAGATCCAAAGTATGGCGTTCCATTTGTAGATGAGAGGGGAGCTATGAAAGTTTTTTACTCAAGTCATTGCTCCCTCAGAGAACTTCAAGATGTTGTGGAGTTCTTGCAACCGAAACGTATTTTTCCCAATGTGAATAACGACGAATTACCTGAGCAGCAAATCATCGATTTGCTTCTTAAAAAGAATATTACTCCATACGGAAACGGAGATTCGATAACAGTTTCAAGCCAACGGTTAGCTTATAAGAGGAGTCGTGAAGAAAAGAAAAGTCGTTATTTAGAGAGCATGAAAAAATTTAAACTTCGAATGTAATATTCTTCTATTTATTTTTACTTTGTTGAACGATAAGTACTTCTAGTCTTTCATCGATTGAATTATTTTGTACGTTTTTTAAATGTTTTTTTGATTTATTGTAATTTTTTTTGGCCGGACCACCCTGTCCATTTTTTTCGCTATTCTGTACCAAAGGTAACTGTCTAGATATTTCGAAAATATTAGTTTACAAATCAGTTGAGCATTGTCTTTTTTTATATTCTATTGATTTGGAATTTTATTTTAATATTTTGATAATTTTTTATTATTTTAAAGTGTAGGTGACACTATTCCTGATCTCACCAAAGATGAAAATTGTGTTTAAATTGAAAAAAAAAAAAGTAGTATTTATTCTAATTTTGTTCTAGCAATGGAAAATCCTTAGCTTTTTATTTATATTATTTCTCGAAAGGAACCTATACTAAGTAAATTTGATTTGAAATCCTAGTATTGTGCTTATTTAGACTATAAGTGTGAAACTCAATCGAATTGGTAATATTTCATGTTATTGATAATACCATCTTTGAAGAAAATCGGACCCATTTTTAGGTCTCATATATCTCGATCAATGTATGTTTAACATTAAAACAGAACATTATAAATACACTTGTGTTAATTTTATATTATTGAATTCTATCACGTCACTGCCAAGTATAAATTGAAATAAGTTGTTGAAAAAAAAAATTCTTGGTTTGTTGTAACAAAATCCAAAATTTTTCAATTAAGTATTTTTATTTTTATCCAGAATCATAGGAGACAAAAGAAGAATGGCTTCATCAAATATTTTTACTATTCTCGTTATACTCACGTTGAAAAATTATGCTCGCAAGTTTCATACTTTAATAAAACTTGTCATAACATTTGGGTTGATTTCGGTTTTTAGGAAGTTTACATGGGAAACCAGCTCTTTGCAGTCATGCTTTGGTCGGAAAGTATAACCATTTTTCATTTTATGGCCGTTCAATACAAATTCTCCTGAGCTCTTGTATAGAGACTATACCAAAGCCATTGTCAACCTATATACACTTTGTTTTTAAATTCTTCGAGTACAAAAAACCCGAAAGAAAAAACTGTAAATAATTGCAACACCCCAAACAGTAAATACATTATAATTCAATAACAGTGATAAATTACACAACGCAAACATGAAGATTCAAATTCGTTTTTCTCGTTCATTGATCTCATATTTCCGTGAAAATGACTCAAATTGACCTATTGCACGCTAATGGTGAACTAATTGTGAACAAAAATAAAATTTTGGCATTAAGAATTATGCAAAAAATGAAAAAGCGAAACCGGCGCAATGATTATAGAAAAAAAAAGAAAAAAAAAAGGAATTGATTTATGAATTAAAATCAAAAACAATCGCCACTGCAAATAATTGTGATAACTATTTTGGGCTATACGAAATATCTTCCTCTCACAAGATAATACCCTTGAAATAACGTCTACTTTAACGACTGTGAATAAAAGATTACATCATAGGTACAGTAGTAAAAATAGAAGTATACCAAATGAGCGTGCTAGAAATAATTCAACTTTTTCATTGTATAGCACATATTTTGTACAGAAACACTCACACGAATATACTGAATGTCAAAAACCAATTCATACGGTTCTTAAATAATTATAAAATTACCTATTCATTTTCTTATTTTGTTAAAAAATTTTCTGGGCTAAAAGTGGTACAAAAACAGAAGGAAGAAGTAGAACAAGAAAAAATAAAATAAAATAAATCATACAAAAAAATATACCTAACTTTTTCAAGTCAAGTAAAATAATTATTATAATATTATCAAAGAAGAACGTATATAGATGCGATGTAAACACACAGCCACGCATTTTCAAAATGCTCCCAAGACCATGACCAAAGACCATCACCGAGTAATTTATACGCAGGTTTTCACTCAAAAAACTGCTCATTGAATGTGCGTATTCATTTATCTTCCAGCTCCGAGTTTAGGAATTTTCAGAGATCCGCTTCTGAAAATATTAGTAATAGAAGGGCTATTAAAACACAGCCTTAAGGGGTGGAAGTGTATTATTAATTGACAAACATTTAAAATCGGAATAATAACTACATACTTTTTTAAACAGGGCAATGAATACTATAGGCAACCTTTTACCTACAGAAAAATCTTAATAGACACTATTACAACCGCAAAGCTCAACACGAAAATTAAAGAATCATTTGAATGATTTGTAAAATAATTTGCAAAGCACAATGATTCATGCTGCAGCCTGGGCTGCAATATTACATATTATGTATAAGTAAGTAATGGGATAGTTACCCATTCAAAAATTGAGTAATTTTTGGTTAGATATTTCATATTATTAATTATTATACAAAATTTAACAAATAAAATACAGGATACTTTAAAAAAAAAATTATTTGGGAGCTGATTTTACCTCAAAATTTTACTCCCGGTTTTTAAAAATTAATGAAATGAAAGTCCAAGAATGTGGATAGAGAATCTCAGTTCAATTATTTATCTTTCTAAAATAAAAATTTATAATTTAGTATTTTTCAATTAAAACCTTGTAGTTCTTTGTGAAAAATAAGATGATTTTGCATTTTAATTTTTTATAACTGATGTTTAATTGAAATTTTATTTCTTTTCTGAAATATTAATTAGCAAATATTTTTAGCGCATAATATTTGCTAGTAAATATAAGCATAAAAATTGAAAAAATAAAGCTTTAAAATTGATTTTGATTTTTCAAAATTTAGCCAGTTTCAGCGTCACTATAGTCATTTTCATTGCAATATTACAGTGGCGGAGAGGGAAACCCCCCCAAATCAAAAAAAAAATAGACCGATAATCCACAAAAAAATCAATTTTCTTGAACCCCTCCTACCTTACTCGTATGCTTAAAAAACCACAATCTCACAATTTTGGCATTTATCATGCTTTGAAAAAAATTGGGATCCTCCCCCCCCCCCCAAAATGGAGCTCTGGCTCCGCCACTGCAATATTAGGATTATGAATATGAAAGCTTATTTTAAAAATGCTAGTTTTTCCTAAATCTATTATCTTATTGTGGTTTTATGAAAATTAAACATCGATATAAATTACACCTTGAAAGAGATACGAAAAATAAAAAGGAGCAAAAACCAATCAGCAAACAGCATTTACAAAATTGACCAATCGGAATTGAGTCATTAGTCTCGTGGTTTCAGTTTTCTCGTTTTGAGATATAATTATTATGTTTTTAATAATATGTAAGTACAATATATTGTACATGCAAATGAAGATTGTTAGTAAAGAGCTGAATATCACACAAGTGTTATTAAAAATTGAGTTCGGATACCTATATGTACTTTGCGAGTCAATTTTTTCATCGATTGAAATTCCATAATTACTCAGTTAAAACCGGCAACTCAGACCCATAATAATAATTATAAAAATGAAAAAAATCAAATATTAGTTAAAAAACATCGATATTAAATTTTGATGGTGCACTAAAACATGGTCCAAAACACAGACGACTTTTAAACGGAAGATAGGAATTAGTTTCAAAGAACTTTTACTGAATTGGGGGCCATGTTTTTCTCATCCACAATACACAGAAAGTAAAACTAAATAGGTACTTACAGTTCTAAATTCTGTACCGTTGAAGAAGGACAATTCGAATCTGTTCGAACGTGACATTGTTTGTGACATTTCATCTGACAGTCTCGGCATTCATAGCCTTGTTTGCCAAGTCTTCTAGGAAGAGTTCTGTTACATATTTGACAAGCGGTGCCACTAACAAAGTGAATAGAACAAAAAATTATTCAACACGAAATTTGATAGAAATAAAAAGCGAAAAAACCTACAAAACTTACCCAGGCAAATGTTTAGCAACAAATGTATGCTCATTGTAAATATGTAATTTGGTACCTTTCTTTTTCCATTTACTCTTTTGAGCTAAAGATAATGGAACCAGGTAGTATCTGCAAAGAAAAAAAAAAGTCATTCCAACATTTTAAAATTTTATTTTTTCCACCCTCAAAAAATAAGTTTGACTTACTTTTTAATCCCATTTTCTGTGGTTTCCAGAATTAAGGTGGAAGCTTCATTTAAGTATGTTCGAGACGAGGCGCCGCTGACGCCAGACATTTCACTAAGACTAGATCTAGTGGAACCTTCTCGAGGCAATGGACCCACTTTGAAAAAATCTAAACAAAACATATAGTTTAGTATTATTTAATCAAGATCGTTAATAAAAAATTGCCGTTAAAAGGAAAAGTTTGAACTTGTAGATAAAAATAAAAAAAATAAAAAAATTACTCACCCAAATTGTAGGTACAGGTAAAGCCCGATTGCAGCATCGAGGAATTACAAAGGCAAGAAACAAAAAATAATTGATTAGAACAAAAACTACGATGAAGTTAATATTCTATCGACAATTCGACATTTATGAGAAAATGCAAAAAAGAGATTTCACTTTTTATTTCAAATCAGAGGGAAACATTATTAAATTTAGTTGAAAAAAATGAAATAAAATTAACGTTTTCAAAACAAAAAAAAAACAACATGCAGCCCTCAAAAGACTATTGTAAATATTAAAAAGGTATTAAAAAACATATTCAAAAAAAAAAATTAAGTCAAGGAGGAAAATATGTGACAGAAAATCTATACTATACAAACAGTTCATTGGTGACAAAATCTGAAAAAACACACTTTTGGTTTTAATTCTTTTTTTTTCAGAATGACCTGAAATAAGTAGGAAGGACGAAATTATTATCCCCATTTTCATTGAAATCAATTTCAAAGAAAGTCCGAAGGACATTTTAAAAACCATGGTCGTTGATTATTTCATTTACACCTTTTTCCGGAAACGTAATGCAAAATGGAGATTATATTTAGAAATTTTAAATTTCTTTGGCACTCACTTTTTCAATCGTTTAGACTTTTATGGTTTGATGAATACTTTTAGTTCATCAATTTAGGAGATTAATTGACCGAAAATTCAGGTTAATACAAAATTTCCCCTTAACATTTTTACTTTTTCGGTACTTACCTATGTAAATGTACAATTTGCTCCTTTCAAACTTTAAAGCCTTTTTTCTCTAAATTGAGTGTCTTCTCTCAGCTTCTAGGACCACTATTACAGTGAATTTTAAATTTGAGTTAGAATGTAGCTTCTCAACATTCGTTCTCATGTCCGAATTCGAAAATATGATAAAATGAATTTTTACTCCCTTTACCTTAAAGAGTGATTTCTCAGCTTTCGTCACCTTTTAAGGGTTAGATATAAATTATAAATGAAAAATGAAAGAAAATATGCAAATTTCCTAAAAAAAACTTACTAGGACATTTATTTTAAAGTAGTAATATAAGAACATACCTGTTGAATGCACAGAATGTGCAGAATGATCGCGAGTTCGATCTGCAGATGCAGATCTGGAGGAGGGTGAATTGCACGAAGTGGTTGCATCCGTTTTGCTGACGTCACCATTGTAGCCGTTTCTCTCGACGGATTTTGCTCGTCCACGGGACCGATTCAGTCGTCGGCGAATGGTGCCGAAGAAATCTCGACGTCTACGAGACCGACCTCGATTGCCATTATCTATTTGCAGAACAAAAATCGATTGAGAATTCGATAAATTTTGCAACTTTCTTACGATCAAATAGAGTTTCGAGGTAACAGCGGGGCCAAATTTAGCCAGCGCAAAATACTAGCTGGTAAATCAAATGTTTAGGTAGCAAAATGGACTTTTTCCCCCAACGTTTTAGTGGGAAAATGTTTCTCGGGGGCAAACTACTTTGCTCGAGGGAACAATGCTCCCCAGCCTCCTTGGCTACGGCTCTAAGTAACAGCCAATCTTACCAGCATCTCCATTCTGCTGACTGTCTGGTATATCTTGTTGATTGGCAGTCTGATCATATGACTGTTGGTTCTGCGAATTCTGAACAGCTGAAACGACATTAGTGGTATTACCATCCTGAAAAAAATGATACCAATATTAGACTTACACATAGCAGAATGGTTGCCATGACTGTACTATGTAGGCATAGATAATATTAATTGAAAGCTAGATTTAAGACGAAAAAACACAAATAATGTGAGTGTGAGTAAAGCTTATTTTGTTGTATTGGTTTAGGAGACGACAACACATAAAATATTTCGTATCTTCGTGTATCTAACAGAGCACACAAATACAGTTAATCAAGCCCCAGCAAGTGTCTGTGCTTTCAGAATTTAATAAACCCGCATGTCAACTACGAAAGTGTCAAAAAATATTTGTATCTTCGTAGATATGAATAATTAATTAAGGATTTAGTTCCGCAAGCAAAACAAAAAAAGCGTTTCATGGGATTTAAAATTAATATCCCGAGTTTTGTCTCATCTATAGAAACTCTTGGATTCATACAAATAAAAGTTATAGTATTTTTGAATGAAAATAATTAGGTACTAGCACATTAATTTCATAGGCGATAAAAAATTTCTTATATGAAGTAAATAAAAAATTAGTAAGCCTCAATTTCATAATAATTATCCAATTATCGTCTCAAGACATACACAAAGTCAAAATGTACACAACATAAAACACAAAAACTTATTTTTTCAATTGCTTATTCTCTCGATATTCTAACCTTTGGCAAAAAATGTACTTGATGCCAGCGTTTGGTTAAACTGTGATTTATCTGTATTTCAGTTCGTAAAATATGAATTAAAAAATTTGTTTATTCAACTAACTGAGTAAGTTCAGTAAAAACTTTTTAGTATAATATTTACCTGTTGAGTATTCAGCGATTGTGGCTGCAGATAGGGATTGCGTGCAAGAAAAGAAACATCAGTATATCATTACTATTTTGAAAAAGTAAATAATTACGTATTGTTAAACTGTTGATATAAGGTTATTTATAGAAAATTTAAGGAGAGGAGGGGTGTGTGTGAAAAATTGGGTTTGTATTGGACACGTACTTTTTGTGTGCCATGCACAGTTGTAGCGTTCTTATTTGCAGCTAAATTAGATGTGTTTCGATTTTCGGATTCAATATCATTAGTAGCGTTTTCTGGTACACCATTCACTACATAATCTGAAAGAGAGCAAAATATTTTTAAATCAAGAAAAGCTCACAGATGTGAGGCATTATTGTAAATAAACAAGATGTGAAACGGTTATGTCGACCTACTAACTCATCACAAGATTTTCTCCAATCTGCATCTCGCCTTCCAGGAAATTGTTTTATTCTTTTGTCACCAACCCCACCACTAAATCTCCCGGGGCTCCGGCTCCGAAAATAAACTCACTGATTCGAGATTCAAGACACCTTTGAAGACATAGAGGTAGTCTTTTTTGTAATAAATCGAGAGTCGAGACTTCCATGTGACAGGGACCCGAATTAAATAAAGAGCAATTCGGAAATTCGTCCACCGAAGTCCGTAGTAAAATTTCTCTAACCCACCTTTACTCGTAATTTTTTCACCGTACCCCCCTGCATCTCAAAACTTGATAGCCAGGTTTGATTGTAAAAAAAAAAAAAAAAAAAACAGGAAAGAGTTAATTTTGGCAATAAAATGAGCAAGGTGTAAACATCCCTCATCCCCCCTTCCTTTTGGCAGAAAAATCCATCTATAAAATAATAACGTCGAGCAGGTTGAAATTAATCGAAAAATTAATCTATCACCCCTTCACCGCCGACATTTTTGACAAGCTGTCTTTTTCGGTATTCATTTTCTTCCACTTCAAGAGCACCCCCACAGAGCCGGAATTTCCGTAAACATCGTTACAACTCGTTGCTCGGCTGTTCTCGAATAGAAAAATTACAGCTTATAAACGCGAGGTACGACATTTGAGTTGAGATTACCTCGTTCCAACGGATTCATATAGCCGGCTTTTGACGTGACTGCTCGGCCTTTGTTGGGTGTGGTAGCGTACGACTTTTCATCGGTTTTTCGAACGCCATTCATGAAGGCCTCGGTGCCATCCAAAAACATGAACTGAAAGGTGATATGAAAAAATTGCAAATCAAAATACATACGGCGTGTTTACAGAAAACTAAAAATGAAAATTTCATTAAGGGTAAGTATGTGCTTTACGACGCGAAGAAAATGTAAAAAACAGAGAAATTCCAACTGATTTCTGCTGGAGTTTTCAACTTAGAGATATGATTTTTGAATATTTCATTGTTAAATGATGAACTTACGGATGTATAGAGTTGAATTTTCAATTTACATTTTCTGGTAGCTAAAATTAGCCATCTGCGCATCCCCAGAAGCTGTTGTTTAATTTTAAATAAAAATCTAATTCTATACATCCGTAAGTTTATCACATAATTATAACATAATCAAAAATCGTACTTATCTCTTATAAGTTAAAAACTCAGCCAGAAAACAGTCGGGAAAATTTCCTTATTTTATGAAAATATTTTTTTTTAATATCATTTTATCGGCCAGTTTGATAACAAAAATCATAAATTTTTTATTGATTGAGCTATAATTGGGAAGTTGGATTTATATTTTTCCATACTTCATCCTCAGAAGTTCTTCCCATAAGATATTCGTATCGACAAATTGTGGAGTTTGGGTTTCTAGTAAAGCATACCCTTAAATATCATTATATCAAACATTTTGATAAAAATTTTTGATTTCATGCAGGCTTGACTAATTGAGAAGATATATTCATATTTTTACATATTTCGTCATCAGAAGTACCTCTATTATGATATTCGTATCGACAAATTGTGGAGTTCGGGCTTCTAGTAAAGGATACCTTTAACAAAAAACAATCAAATTTTTGAAAGAATTTGTACCAAAAATAGCTAAAAACTCCAAAAACAAAATTTTAGATAATGAGTATTTCAGACAAAAATCAGTCTCATGTTGTCTTGATGTTTTTTTTGTGTGTCTTTTTAGGGAAATTTTTCAATATTTGCAACACGTTTCTCTCGATCCAGTAACCAGGCACCTTTAGTGAGCCCCTAAGGAGCCCTCTTTACCCAAAATATCCTGGTTACTGGCCTGGTGAAAAATCGATCGTAACTATGGGTAGTACATACTAGTTATACATTCTATAACCGGTGAAGTAGAATACTGGCTTAGAATAAAAATTAAAAAAAAAATGAACTTCAATCACTATCTGATAGGAGAAAAAAAAGTGTTTTCGAGACATGAAGAATGAAACAATAATTGAAGTTGGCATCAAGTTGAAGAAAGTTCATAGAAACTTGAAATGACAGAGTGCCCTTTCAAGCACAACTTTGGTGGTTAAAAAATTCTTACGAGTATGTAACTAATAGGTAACTACTTGGACAAACTAAAAAAAAAAAAACGGCAATGAGAAATAACAGAGGGATTGACCTTTGGACAATGCCAAGAATGTTATTATCTTTTCGAACTTCAGTTCACCTCATAATTACAAGACGAAGACTTACGACGGTATATTTTTCTTTGCTTTCTTAGCTCGCTTTTCTTTTTACTAATAAATTATCTTTAACCGAGTTATAGCAGCTAAGTGCAGTCAAAAAAGATTTAGCTCGAAATTTCTATGACTATCTAGCAAGGAAAAACACTTAAGTAACTATAACGTTTCTCAAAAAATTGATTGGAAAAGAAGGTAGGTAGTCAAGATTTGAAAAGCAAGACATATAAAACTGAAAATGTCCAGGATTTTTTTTTCGGTAATTGGAAAGTTTTTATGGACTCGTCGGTTAGACGCTCATAAAATAATATTTTCCGAAGAAAAAAATTTTACAATCAAAAATAGACGCTTCATACCGGAATTAAAAAAGTTTATCGGAAATTATTGATGAAGATATAAATTTTTATTTTTCAATGCCACTACTCAAATTGTCTCACAAATTCGAGGTGAATTAATTTTTCGAAATACAGTTCGGTACTAAAAATTATGGATAACTTGAGGAAATTTTTCAGTTAACACCTGTCACAAGACAAGGTCAAATTTAATAAGAATAGGTATATCGACCAGCATTTTTAATGTAATTTTAATATTACTGCATGTAGAACTCAGCGTAGCAATATAACCACGCAATTAATTTTTTTTTGGTTCTTCTTCTTCTTCTTTTTTTAATCAGTCGTACCTTCCCAAAAACTCTAATTGAGTTGAATTTCATTCTCCTACAAGATCGATAGGTACTTGCGGCATTTTAAAACCAACTCTATATAGTATCAAAATCCTTAAAAAAGGCTCGGTTTAAAAAACTTTACATTCCTACATCATTATAAAATACAAGCAAGGAGATTAAAATTTCGATAAAAATTGCGGGGAAAAATGAAGAAGCCGTATTATGGGTGAAAAAAGCCGTCAGGAAAGAAAAGCTAAGGTCAACGGTCAATGAACTGAAGATGAGCAAAAAGTTGCACATTTCTGGGCTGTACATTCACCCGCATTTGAAACCATAGAAATCTGATTCGGATAAATAAAATCACTTTCTATACTTACATCTTACTGTCTGTAGTAAAATGTTGAAAAAAGATAATAAACAATAATTACCGACTGTAGTTACCAACATTTACGAGGAGTTATTTTTTCTTGGATGAGTTCATTTCATCATCTTCAAAATATATAAAGATCGAAAGTACTAGATTGATAATTTCCAATTATCATGTGTCTTTACGGAAGGAAATGTAGATGAATATAAGATTTTAATAGATATTAACTGTTCGTACAATTTCAAAAAATTAATTGACGGTACACTTAAATTTTAGCTTTGAGGGACATAGACCTCTTGCCCCCACTACTAAGCCCACTTACGAGTGAAGACGAATTTTAAAAATTGAAAAATAATAGTGTCAAAAAAAATTTTTTTTCTGTCAGCCATATTTTTTCGTTCGAGCAAAGTTTAGCTTTCTGCAGAAATTCTTTCGCTACTCGATTTACAATACAGAGGCTTGTAATTGGGTAAGAAGAGGGGAAACGTGATGATAACAATACAACTCGTCCAATATGAACCAATATCTCTGCGTTACCATCAACTCGAAAATACACCTCTACGAAATTCGATGGCTCGTAAATTACCGTTAATATTTTTTTTTTTTCATTTCTTATCCAAAAATTTCGTGACTATACTCTTTTCGACGGCCAAAAAAAAAAAAAAAACTCGGGTCGATTATTTTACGCTCGATTTATCCTCAATTATATATGTAGCTACCAAGATGCTATCTTGGACTATACAGATATTGCGAATGAATATAGTTGAATGTAGTTCTGTAGCCTAACTGTAGGAGTGCCTATCTACTAAAGTACTAAAAAACACAATGATTATTTGAAAGACGTCTATTTTAAATGAAATAGTACGTGTGTGCAGGAGAATTGCATGAAGAATTGAATACTAGATGGAGGTGTGGGGCGGAGATAAGGGCAAAAATATGTACGATGTACAAAACTGTACGTACCTCCAAGGTCAAAGTACCGGATACCCTATCATTTTGATACGGTCGTGACTGGAGCGAAATCACCTGCCTTTGAGAAGGGCTCTCCAGCAGTTCTTGAACGCTGACAATGGCCAGTCCGAGGAATTCGTTTTTCTCGTTCTCATTTTTAGACTTGCTGTAAACCTCGAACAGAATTTCTTTGGTGCGAGGATTTATATTGCTGCAAAAATCAAAATACAAATAATTAAAAAATAATAAATTATACTCACAGACGGACGGGGGAAGGAGTGTGTGTTTGCGACATGGAAGGCTATGCCTCACCAGAGCTGTAACTAGCCCATCCCCCCCGAATAAAATCGAATTAGCCGCTTCCCGTTCAAAAAAATTAACAAAATCTTGCTCATTAGCACCAAATTCTGATAATTTTTTTATTTTTTGAAATTTTATTCGTCTTATTATCTTATCAAGTGTTATCGTATCAAGTTTGGAAAACTTTCTTTTTAGCGACAGAAAAAATATTTTCAAGCCAAGTCCACCAAAAACACACAACAAACTTAATGAGGGGGCGGATTTTCATGAAATCGCATACTTTTCTCGAATATTTATTATAAATTAATAAGCGTAATTGTTATAGTTTTTCGTTTGACGTCATTCTGATTGAAATAAGCTCCCCGTTCTACGGTAGGAAATTTGTATTTTCCAGAGGTAGTCCAGCACCAACCACAAAATTAGCATCCAGCATCATTTTCACTATTCAAAAATGATTGATACGGAACCTCTAAGTTTCATTTTTAAATATTATCACTCTTCTACACGAAAAATCTATAACATGATTAAAAGTTTTGAAAGAGGAGTTGCGTCATTTTACCCACGGCGATAAGTGAATCGGCTTTTTTTTTTTTGGTGACAACGGTTGCTACAATATTGTCCCATCTCCCCTTCAACACACAAATATAAAGAATCTATTAAAATGCTACCAGACCTTGCGCACAAAATAGAATGAGTCGATGACATTACCACCAAAGATTAGGGTAACGAAATAAGTTGCACCTGGCTAGGGGTTTAAAACAGCGGGTTCATTCACGCGTCAGCATACAAAACAGTCCAAATTACGTCTCATGGTTGCAGTGGTCTCGTGTGCTGAGGCACGTGAGAAGCTTTTACCTGGCAGAGCCTTCCACAAAATCCAAACCCATTAAGAATCGAAAAATATTAACTTCCAAAAGAGGAATTCTTACTGAATTTTATTCGTTGTATTTCAAATACGAGTAACTATAGGACCAGTAGGTTTTCCACACAAACTTTTTAAAAAGTGCATCGTAGATTTAAAACTTACAAAACAAATTGCTCGTTCCAGTTTGGCGATTCGGTTCCACGAACAATGGCTGTTTGATTGGTTTGTGGTGGATTATCTATTTCCACAACGCAAAACGATTCCGCAATACCTGCAATTAATCGCAAAAACGATGACACGGTCAATAATTAAAAAGCAAAATTTCGTCGAATAATGGAATTACAGTTGGCTAAATAGGTACACTGTTAGTGCCTTTTTGTTTTTTTTTACAAGTCAACAGTCAAGATATAATTAACTAATTTATGCTATGTACCCACTTTCATCGAGTATCTTCAGTCCGCTACCTTTCAGTACCTTAACAATGAGCTTTTCTCCAAATCTGGATAAATTGGAATTCGACGAGGTTAACTGCAAATTTCAAAGAAATAAAAACAAATTTATTAAAATTTTAAATTCAAGCTTCCCATTATTATTTAAAAAAACATGGGTAAAAAATTACACACGAGCCAGGGCTATAGCCACGGTGGCCGGGGGGTAATTTCCCCAAGGAAATTCGTTTGCCTACTCCCTAAGGAAAATTTTTCCCCCGCAACATCGGGGAGAGGGTACGTCTTTTTTCTTCTGGGGATTTTATTTGCCCCAAGTATTTCGCTCTAACTATAGTCCTCATTCGAGTAGTGATGGGTCAAAGTCGAAATTTTCAGCATCGATAATATCGATAAAAATCATCTCGTTATCGATAATCTTTTTTTCATGGAATTATAATGCAAAATGGGTACGAAAAACCTCAACACCTTTTTTCTTTTTTTTTTTTTTTTGGACCACCATGTTTCAATTGTTGCTTTTCTGGGTCCATTTTCTAAAAATTTGAACACCAGGTTCACAGTACCAGAAATAAATAAATTTTAAACATGGAGTCCGTTATCCCGCAAGAGAAATGTTTCAAAAATTTTTTCAAATGAACTAGAATTTTTTAATTGTATTAATACATTGAACTATTTATCTATTTTTAGCAGACATTATGTCTGTGACGTGTTTTTACAGGACTTACGAAAGCAACGGCGAGTGTTTCGCATAGTTTTTTTTTTTTTTGCATTCGAAATGAAATCTATTTGGCTTATTTCAATTTGCCAAAGAAGAAAAACAAAAGATTGCGAAATAAATAATAAAATTACAGTAAAAAAGCAGAAAAAATTCAAGTACATCTATACATACCATACTGTCGTAGTGCAAGGGAAGGTGTTGCGATGGAGAAACTGGCCTGCGTACAAATCGGGGACATCCTGTATAACCGTTTAAATTGAAGTCAATATTCGTGTGTCGCAATGCCGAGGTCACAATGTCGATGATGACCTCTTGCAGAGATTGTTCGTCCAAATTATTGTTTTTCAAACTTCCAACCTGAGCCAGCAGGATTTTTATCTGTAACAATCAAAAGCGAGAATGTTTGATTTTTTATTAATACTTACATAAATTTAACTGCAAAAAATTTGTCAAAAAAGGAAAAGTTGGATCTTTTTACTTATAAGTAAGAATAAAGCAAAATACGTGCATTTTTATTTTTCTTTACATACAGGGTGTTGCATTATTATCTGCCCCCAAGGAAAATACACGGGATTTTAGTTTTTCTTATAGAGTCACCAGTGATTAAGCAGGAAAGTACGACAAAAAGTGACTTTTATGATGTAAAATTACACGAGGAATCTAATGGTCCAAGTTTTGGATCTATGTGTATCTGAGCAATATACGTGGAGTTACAGCGAATTTACTATCAAAAAATCAAGTGCACAAAACAGAAATGAGATGCATAGTATTGCAAAATGAAGGTATATTCTGCTGCTTGTACAAAGAATAAAAATTAGGTTAAGGGTACAAGTCATAAGAAGAACGACTTACACAAACAATAAATAAGCAGTGATATCTGCACAACGGGCAATGCACCATTGGATTTCTCGTTGAATTTTACATAAAACAAGTCACTTTTGCCTCGCTCATCTCATTATCTTCTCAGCCAGCAGTATTCTATAGGATAAACCAAAATCTCACGTATTTTCCAGTAGGGCAGATGATAACGCAACACCCTGTATATTCTTTCTCCAGTCTACCTAATGAAGTTTTCAATGCTAACTGCATTTATAAAGGCCAACCATCAAAAATCTATTCTGCAAATCAAATTATCAGGTCAAAATCGTTCTTGAAATATCTAATGCTTTAAAAGATCAGCGCGAAAAGTTTAGACGAATAGTAGCCTATAATTTTCTCTCGTTTTCAATTCATCGGGTGAAATTATTATTTCATCACTGTCAATATTAACACTACATGATACTAAGTTGGAATTGAAATTTCGAGGACCTTATTAACACCTTGGTCGCAATAACTCGGAACAAAGTTAAAGGATAAATCACACACATCCATCATCGGTAAACAAATTATTGCTTTTCGGGCGAAAAATTGGGCAAAAAATATTACTCAAGGATTCGTGCTTATATAATTTTTGTAACCGTTGCGTTGGTTGTATAATCACAAAAAGAAAAAAAATGGAATAAAAAATAAATATAATACGCATTCGTACCCAAAATAGGTATCATTCTCATAAAATAATATCGTCTCACTCGAGCTTTTTTACTCTCAAGAGAATGTGGAATCTTCCTTCAGACCACCATAGCACCAATTTAACTATAGATAATCATTCTTTTTTTGCAGCATCAGCTCATGTCCCAGCCGAATGACCTTGTCACTATATTTTCATATTGCTATATGATGAATGAAAAATATAATTTTTTGAGTAAGATAAGACTGGGGCTGGGGTTTGTTTTTGTTTTGTTTTTTAATCTGCACGGTCGCATGACGAAATACAGCAGCATGCAATTTTGTTCGTGGACCATGAAGCGTGTTTCCCACATCACATTATAATGAGATAATTATTTTACGATTTTTTAGACGCAGCCGTTTATTTCTGCCAACTTTTTTATTAGGAAGTTTTGAAGAAGAACTTCATTTGCTGGGCATGGAATGTTGCTGCTAAATGATGTCTATTACAAATCATCTGCAGCTCTTATTTCTTCACTACCAGATAACTGAAAATTTAGTTTGATGAATAAAGCTCTTGGGGGAGCGCTGATAAGACATTCGTCTGGGTGATATAACTAATTTGCAGGACTAAATTGTCACCGTTTGCAGACCGTTTCTGCCTGTAGACCTCTTCAAGCTGAAATATTTGACCCTTTTTTAGAATATATTTTTTAAATATTACCATAAGAGTCGAAACCAAGTTTTAGTAATCAGTTCTAACTCTGCCAAGAGATCCAGCACACTCAGAATACAGTATCTTCATAAACTTATATTTCCACAGAAAAAAAGTAGTCATCTTAGACTTAGTCTATTTTAGCACTCGAGACATTCAATTTTAATAAATATTAATACCAAAATAGACATCATTCAGAAGAATTTAAAAAAAAAATGTTTTATAAAAATAAAAGCAAAACTCAAAATGTGACTCGAGATTCCATGAAAGTATCTACCTACCTACCAACATCTTAAAAAATATACAAATAACGTAACTTTTTATTCAAATTCAAAATTTACATGAGTTTCCAATTTTTTAAATTTTCTTCTTCCCAATTTTTGTCTCAAAATATGAGAAGTTTATAATTTTTCAAATTGCAAGTACATCCTTCATAAATTTTTCAAATGGAGTCCCGAGCCTCCTCCGCCTCTCCAAGTTAACTTAAGAGTTTAATGTACCCGTTGAGATGGCAAAAATAAAAAACAAATAGCCAAAAAATTTGAGTCGAGGGCTTCGACTAAGTTAGCTGCTAAATTCTGTCCCCCTTCGCCCAATTACCGCAATCTAAGAAACTGGCAAAAAAAAAAAAGTTTAAGAGTAAAAATAAGTAAAGGTAATAGCTGATTGTTTATAGATTACTTTTTATTAATGGTTAAATTTAACTAGGCTACTTTTATTTTTCTTTCTGCAAGGAGCACTCGCTTGTACACGAGCTCTGGCGGTATCTAGTAGTCGAAAAAAACAAATGAATCGCTAAACGAAAATACACACTTTCACAGTTACACGATTATTATTGTAAGCTAATTACATGTTGACGTTGTTTCTTTTACGAGTACTGACCGCTTTTTTCCCAAGGATTTTGCAAAGTATAATCATGTATAAAGTGTGTTTGTTTTTGGTTTCTTTGCCTCCATCAACGAAGATTGCATGGTTTAAAATTTGTTGTTGCGAAAAATTCAATTTCTTCTGACAATTTTATTTATAATTTTTTTAATTTTTGCAACATGCATTATTAGGTCTGGGTCACCGGTAAAGCACAAAATACGAAATTATCGACAGCAAGTTAATAACATTACAAGGATGAAAAATTACAAATTGCTGGAGGCAGATTCAATATTTAATTTATGTCAGTAGAAATGGTTTGATACTGCATGAGTTCAGTAGAACCATACTTAAAATTTTGAAAACCGGGTGAAAAATTCAAGAACAAAACTAATTAATCACTGAAAAGGGTAGACAATAAGTAGAGAAAAGGTGCATCCATTTAGGAATAAAAATTAGTTATAGCTCAAAAAAGTCGGATACAAATATGCATTCTACATCCTTTAGAAGTATCTTTGTTCGTAGGAACCTTCTTTGAATATAATATTTACAAAAGAGTCAACCCACTTTGCTACAGAGATATCAAAGGTACAAATATAATTGAGAACTGGAAAGTTCTACATGGGCCAAACAGCATTTTTGAAAAATTTCTGTCAGTAACAGAATCTGGATACAGTGGCACAGCGTTGTTTCATAGACACAAATAGAATTGAGGACTTGAGGTTTCCATATGAACTTAAGAGCCTTGAAAAAAAATTTTGGCCAGTAACAGAATCATATAGTTACTATGCAGTGGCACAGTACCGCTTTCTATCCTCTACATTAAATGAACTTGGAAATTTTTTTTCGTCACTTTATTGACTTAAAAAAATATGAAGTTTTGATCCATAGTTTGCTACAATTTACCTGCAGTTTTCTCAATTTTTCCAAAAATTAGAAAAATGCCATTAGACTATAATAGAAGTGAAGTCCTCAATTGCATTAAACTTTTAGAATATTGAAAAAAATTGTGCAGAGGGCATTCTCACATTGCTGTTGAAAATCATTCAGTTACAAAATACGAGTAATTCAGAAAATGTAAAGAATCATAAAAACTGGTAAAACTTAGTGTGCGAGAAAAATGACACGACCAACCCTCCAGTCAGAAAGTTAGGTCCATTTTTTCGGCTTTTCTGTCCGCCATTTTTATCGATTAGATTTTATTTTCTGGATTTATATTTGGCTAAGCGCAACAATCCAATTAATGTGACTCGACTAATAATTAGACTCGAACTGATGTAAAGGGGGAAACCGAACTCCATTTGGGATACGAAGCATGAGTACGAGCCACACGAGCCCATATAGTCATCGGTTTCCTGCAAATAATCACGCAATCTTGTTTTATAACTGTATGGAATCGATATCATAACTGTAGAAAGACTTACGCTCGCACGTGCGTTTTTTCCTGCTTACTCTTTGGGGAAGCAATTATGCGTATACAAAAAACAGTAAGGTATTATTATTATGGACAGTATAGTCTATACTTTAACTTGCAAACTGAGTTCATTGACCCAATTATTACCATGACCAAAAATAAGGCTAGTATAGTTTTCAAAAGTTTCGGTACTCTTACTACAGAAACTTTTCAAACCATCAGAAAATTTTTCGATCCAAATAAATCTGAGCACTTTTAAATAATCTGACGTTTAAAATGAATAAAGTTGAGCTAAAATTATTTTTCAAAAATAATTCGTGAAAATTATCTGTAAGTTGAATTAAATTCAAAGAAAATGTAACAACCAAAAATTGCACAGAAAAACAAAATTTTTCAGAAATTTCAATTCGATTGTTGAATTGACGGAGAGAATCGAAGTGAACCAAAACACGAATCGCATCTCTGGTGCGCGCGCTGTCCCCCCCCCCCCGCGCCACCAATTTACATCATTATTTTCGTCGTTTTTAATTGAATTTTACAAAGTTGTTGACGCATATCTCCTGTAAATCTCCTGTAATTTAGAAGGCCTTTTCTTAATTTGTGAAAATATTTAAATAGCCTACCTATACTTTCGCAATCTTTTGAAAATATTTTCTCTCCAACTGAAATACATACCTATGAAATTCTCAACGAAAATATTACTCCAATAATTTCACAATATCAAAGCGTCTTTGACAATATTATTTTAAAATATTGTATGCGAGATATTTTCACGAATCAAGAGGGTTAATTTATTCAAAATATTATGTAAAAATATTCTAATAAGTATCTTTTAAAAATAAGTAAAAATATTTTCAAAAAAAGTATTATAATCTTATATTTTTGCATATTGGTCTGTATTATTATAAATTTAGGTACGCTAGTAAAGACACCAGTCATGACTAATATTGATGATTGAAGAAAAATTCAAATCAATCGTGACTGAGCCATTAACGACTAAATTTTAATTAATTTATCGATTCAATTATTAGCAATGATTTAATTCATTCACGACTAATTTAGTCATCCAAAATTAGGAATATGAAATATTAAATATGTGATTAAATCTCAATCATGACTTTTCACTTTTCTATAATATCTGTCATAATTATAATATAATATTAGCTCTAACTGATGTGATTAAAATTGTTACTGAATCATATTTAGTCACTTCTCAATACTGAGGGACACTAAAGCAGTAAAAAAGGATAGCTAATAAATTAATTTATTGCTAACAGCATTTTTATCTACTACGAATCTCATATACCTTGGAGTAAGCTAATTTCATCATTAATCTATTCAGGTAATTCGAAGAGAAGAAATGGTTCCACCTTCATCTCATAAAACATTCATTTCCGTCTAATGTCTGAATTAAAACCAAAAAAGAAGAATATTTAAGTATAAATCATCTCCATAATAGTAAATGCACACTCTATAAAAACGAAATGACTATTATTCTCCAAATGACTGAATATTCTACTCATAAAATTCGGAAGAAGTACAACAATAAATCCATACTCATACTTATATACTGGAAAATTTAATATGTTTTCAGGAAATTGCATTTACCATTAAACTAATGCACATATAATTTATGCCAGACTCATCCTTGCAAATAACTCGTTAACCTATAATGTTAAGAGTGGTCAATGACCTTGAAAAACGTCAATAAAATGAAGGAACAACACCCGTATTAAGAAATTTAGAAACTTACATCAACCAACATAATGGTCCATCTAAAACGTGCAATTACTTTTTTAGATGTGGCAATTTATAAATAAATGCATGATGTCATACTGTCTCCCATTTTCGGAACCGTAAGACTATTTTCAAGACATTTATATTATCGTATGAAAAAAAAAAAACAGCTATAAGTAAATTTTTCTCCACTATAAAATTTTCAAAATATTGTCAACTGTGAATACACTCACATGGTTCAGGTAGAGTGAAAAAAAATTAAAGAATTTGTTCGGTTTATTTGTGAAACAATATTCTTTCGTTCACTGAAGAAGCACACTCCCAGATAATATAAATAGCATTTTTTTTTTCACGAACACGTACAACACAATATTAATGTAAATATAACGTCTTTCTATAAACTGGCAAGATTTTTTAATTTCTTGACAAGCATAAACATGAGTACTGAACCCGGAAACAATAAAAAGAGTAATTTTTAATTCCCATTTTGGAATCACATCTCCTCTCCTCATTTATTCCTTTTGAATAAAATTATAGGAAATGTCTTTCAACTCGACTCATCGAAATTATATTTAGGTACTTAGTGTAAAAATAAATTCAAAAAATATAGCAACACTCAGAGAAAAAATATAAAAATTAGTATGCTGCATAACAACTTAGGGGCGATTCAGCTTTCATGTGAAAAAGGACGAGAAAGTGGGAAGACTCATCCCTTCTTGAGAGGTAATTAAAAATGTAGTAAAAGAACAAAAAGGGGGTAAGTTCCATAGAGAACTATTAAGAACAAAATAAATAATAAAGAAGCGAAGTTTTTAAAGTCATAATGTAGCACTTATGGATAAAAAACATAACTAAAACATAACTAAAACTAACCCAAAATGAAAGGACTGAGCTAAGACTTCATTGTGTAATGTAGATAATATTGGCAAGCAAACTGAAAATCTAATTGGTAAGACTGAAGAAAAAATGAAAAAATATTAATCCTTTAAAACTGACTACAAATAATCATTACAGCTACTAATCGCTTGGTGAATGGACTTAACCCCTCCTGCATAGTACCTTAACTTTAAAGACCATCTTAAGCCATTACTGCATTTTGGGACATAAAATTTTTACTGGTAGGGCTTGATACGTACAATTAAATTCAAGAACTCAATTTTTTTTTTAAATGGGCATTTCCTCTTTCTGCAAATCACTGTCCATGCCATCTTCATTAGTTTGAGACACTTTTAAAAATCAGTTAAAAATATGACTTCATTAGCCTTTTTTTAAAAAAAAAGACTTCAGATAGCCTACATAAAAAACGTTTATATTATGAGAACAATAGAGAAACACAAACTCACCTCGGGCCAACCATCAAATTTTACTTTCACGTGTAGCTTCTCCGTTATGCAAGACAAATTCAATCGACTGCGAAATCTATTCACATTTACTCGATAATGAGAAACTTCGACTTTATCACCTCGCTGACGAAAAGCTTTCAACTGTAAAGCAGGTGTCGCATCGCAGTCGCACGTGATTTTCTGAAATGAAAAAAAACAAACAAATAATATGAAAAATTAATGGTGAGTTCGAAGATATATCCTAAACTAAAATCGTAGAGAAAGGTTAGATAGAGGACTTACAAAAAGAATTAATTTTTCGTCTTCATTCATGCATTGAACTAGTTATATCCATCAATTTTATGAAAAATTTGTGAAGTTTTTCAATGATGATTATCTCAGATCAGGTCATCATATAATTATTAAAAATACCATGTCCATTATTGAAGTAGGTAGGTTCAGGAACAAAACATTTAAACGTTAGGGGTTTACTTTTTCGAAGTGGCCTCTAATAGTGAGACTCTCCCAGAAAAATTTAGACCATATATATGCAGTTCGTGTTAGAACACACTCCCTCTCTTTATGTGTCTAGAATCGATCAGGATTCTCACATAAAAATTTTGGAAACCATTTTATCTCAGAAATATTATGAATAAGAAAACATGAATTCAGATAAACTGATAAAGAAAATAAAGGAACAAACGCGTACAATTTTGATAAAAAGTGCACAAGTCTAATAAGAAGTATAGAAAAATACTTGAACCAAAAATATATAGAAGTTGAAGAGTTGAAACTTTGATGTTGCTCCATCCGCGGTTGGAAGAGAACTGAATTGAGAGAAGGAACAGACCAAGAACAGCAACTCGAAAATAGATGAGAGTTGCGTACCAGGCACAGAGTGGTGCGAGTAAGCCTTATTGTTCTCCAAAAAAACAATAAAAATAAGGAGAAGTGAGGAGAATTATGAAAGAAAGAAAACAACAGTAAGAATTAAGCTGAATCTACTGGTTTTTCTCTCTATCTTGGCAGTGTTGCCAGTGACAGAAAAAATTATATCATTCAGCAAAACATATTGGAATTATTTTTTAATTTTTAACATTCTGTGTTTAGCAGGTTTTCGCAGAAAACCTTATATTAATTCTTGTCTGACTCATACAAACAGGTATGGGACCTATACAGTTATTCATTTCATGATCTCAGGATTCCAAAGATACCCATCTCGTATTTTCATAATATATTCGTGTATTTATTTGTTTAAGTTACATGGAGGGGGGAGGGCGTACCTAAATCGTAAATTTCAACTTAAAAGCCTAAATATAGAAAAACTACCGAACAGATTAGGCTGACATTCGAACTGTGCATTGATGAAAGTCTTGAGAGTTTACCATTCAAATTTCAAGCCAATCTGTTGGTTGAATTTTGTAAAAAGTGGTTTTGAAGATTCAGAACGTGAATTTTTTTCGGAACTTGCCAGCAGGTTTCTAACAGTGATTTATTTTTTACATAGTCCAAAAACAGGGACTTTCAATGGTTCACTAGAGGACCACAGTATTTCAATTAGAAAACCTGCTTTTCTCGTGAAGCTTGCTGTGCTAGAATTTTTTGGTCTACATTAGGGTCTGTCGAGTCGAAGCCCACGCATTCTTAAAACAATCACGATTCCATCGGAACGCTATTCCTCCATTTTCATTAGCATAGTACAGTTTATGAGCACCGTTATCCACCAATTCTGTAAGACATGACGTCCGCTTCGAAACGGCTCTCATCAACCAGAGTACACGAAATTACGCATTCAGCTATCGAAAAATTATTGCGGAAATCGTACAGCGTAATGATTTCTTAAAGGTACAGCGCATCGTATAATCTTATGAAAGAGCAGAAATTCGATAAATTGAGCGCGATGAATTCGAAAATTTCTTCCGAGTCCTCGACGCTTGACAGGCATTTCGCAGATTTAATGGAAATTCGCCAAAATATAAAAAAAAAACGGCAAACTCGGTGAAAGTTATTAAATTTCGCATATTTTTCTGCACTTGGCCAATGTGTCGTAGCTTTCGATTGTCATAAGATGATGCATCGTGAAGATGCCGATGCGTGGAGGTGCAGGGGAAGTGGGCCAACATTCTCGACCTGAATTTTGACCTCAGTACAAATAAAAAATACCCCCTCTCCCCTTCGACTGCTCAACAAAGAGAGAGCTTGTGTGACATTAATCTCCTGTATACAATCCGAATGACATACTGGTAGTTTATATAGGTAAGTTATCTTCATAAACCAACAAAAAATAATGAAAATATACACTGAGAGACATTTCAGATATACTTTAACATTCAGGTGTTTTGGATAGGAAAACAGGCACAATTGAAGACAGAGAAACCAGAGGAGATGAGGAGAGGTACCCAATCTACAAACTGTGACACAATTAATGTGGAGGAGAAATATGACGCAAAATGTGACACAGATGTGGCAAATATTCAACCAATCAGGAAGCAGAGGCACTTTTGTGACACAGATGTGTACACAAATTCTACCAGTCAGGAAGCAGTGGCACTTTTTTGACACTGATGTGATTCCATTTTTCTCCGGTGGAAAAATTATAGGTCACATCAGTGTCACAAAAATGCCACTGCTTCCTGATTGGTTGAATTTTTGCCACATCTGCGTCATATTTCTCCTCCACATTTGTGTCGCATTGCAAACCCTTTCATTGATAGAGGAAATGTTATCAAATGTGGCTTAATGCTAGGGGTCTTATACTCATTACATAAACATCTTCATTTTTCAATTGAAACTTATTTTTATGAATCGAACAGAATAGAAGGACAAATCAATGAAAGCTATATAGGCGTCAGACATATCCATGATAATTGATTAGGTGTTTTTCCCAAAGAAAAAAAATTGATAGTGGGTGAGGGAATTAAACAGAAATTGTATTTTTGCGAATTTCTATTTTTTTGAAAATCTGAATTAGATACCTCATCGGCTTCTAAGCGCCTATTCTATTTTTAATTTAAGGAATAATTGAAGAAAAAAAAATTACGATCACTTAACATCGACTAAATTGAATCTTCGAGTATATTATTTCGAGTGAAAAAAATTTCGAACGAAAATTCGTTCTTAAAGAAGCAAGTTCAGTTTTAAAATTTCCAAATTCGAATTTGAAAAAAACAAAAACCTGCTAAAAATCAATTTATCCTGTCGTATATTTTTTTCAAAATTAGACAAGTCCGAGAATAAGCTTTTCAGAAAATCAAGGAACACTTAGAAATTTGTCTGTGTGAATACATTAGTAGTTACTCGTAGTACTTTCATCAAAAAATTCCGGTCTTAACGAGATCCAACTTATCTCTACTGATTCTAATTGAAACTAAATAGTTGAATCAGAATTGGCAATCTACGAGTACGTACGTCTATACAAAGGGTGGTGTGAATGCAGTTATTTGAGAGCAATAACCTACAGGTGCACATTAAAACAAATAGGTTCTCTAAAAATTTCAAATCAAACTCAAATTCTATAAGAATAATAATTTCTTGAACGAAGAAATTAAAATACGGAGCTCCAGCAATGCAAATAGGAAAACTGCAGCAGTGACTTTTTCATTCATAGCAAACGTCTAATTTCCGGTTCATTGAAAACATATACCTAGTCGAACCAAATAAAGAAAATTTTCATTAAATCACTCCATTTTTTTACTCCATCAATTTCATTCAAATTAACGAAGTAGCATGAATTATTCATAAAAAGCTTTCATTCCTGCAGTATTATGGATTTTAAAATATGAATTCATTTGATTATCTTTCATTTTGAATAAGTACATCAAATAAGTTATAAAAATTTTCTCACATAAAACTAAAAAATGTACTAAGAAATATTCTCAGCATTTAAAGAAAAGATAAATCACTACATAAAAATATTTCTTCATACAATCGTCTTCAGACTCCCAAACTCCATTAAGTTACATAATTCGTAAAGCCAGCTTTCCCATTCGATACTTGATAAGTTTGGACTTTAACTGGACTCAATCTCGACATTCATCATAAATAAGTCTATGACCTCTATAATAAATTTAGAATCATATTAATTTCATTAGACTCAAAACACAAGTGCTGAGAATGCGGATGATGAATGAATGCTACAGTTATGTAAAACAAAAGGTAGACTATTAGGGAATATTTTTTTTAAGGAGAAGCTAGAGGTGGCCAAGAAAAATCATTCAAAAATGTCAACATGAAAAAATTGATACTAAAGTTGATTTATTGTTGTTTTTTTTTTCGACAATTTCCTCATTTTATTGGTTTTTAGTTTATTTTTGGAAAAATTTTGGGGGGCCCGAATTTTCGAGTTGTTTCTTTCTAAGAATATTTGTATATCATACAGAAATTAAACAGTTAAAAGTTTAAACTGGAGTTTTTTTATTTTATTTTATGCTATCATTTCGTTAGCCTCGAAATTTTATCTTCTGAAGGGTATCATCAGGTTACAATCGTCTTTGTTAATGTTCACGATAGTTTGAATCGGTTTTTTGTTTCAGTAATCTTCCCAGAAAATTCATTAAAAAAAAAAAAACCACAATTTCACTAAAATGGGAGCGATAATCGCAAATTAAACCGCGAATTTTTTCACAGTGAAAATTTCCGGTATCCACTATGAAGTGTTTTTCAATCGAGATTCAGACAACTTTTATGGCAATATCGGATTACATCAAATAATAAAACCACAAAACCAATGTAAAGTGAGATAAAAAAAGATGAAAATTTATAATTCATTCAACCTCATTTCGGTATTGCTGTAAAACTTGATCTTCTAAATGTATAATTTTGCGAGATCAGAATAATAATTGTTAAAATAATCAACGGATTGCAGCATCTTCCTTCTTCAATTTTTAATGTCAGTACAGTCTATACAGGGAGTCTTTGTTGAGCTTGGAAAGACAAGACCAATGATAGATAGAACCAACTTGGACGAAAAAAAATCTCGATGAAACTTTTTATCTACACTTGTAATTAAAAGAGTTACTGTAATTACAAGTTGGAAAAATTCAGTATTTTGGTTAGAATTTATTTTCCATAATATTGCCAAATACATCTTCAATTTCAAGTTGAAATTAAAAATGTAATGAAAGTCTTGAACACGGTTACAAACTAAATAAAATCAGGACATAGTGGCAATCAATGACTCAACCATGATAAACAAGATTTTATCATCTCAATCAATCTAATGAACATTATAATTTTCACCATACTTTATCCATGTCTAAATATGAAACGATATCCTGACCAGCACATATATTTACAAAAGTTAAGTAGATATACTGGCATTAAAATGGACATATCAGCGATTCAATCGTTTCTGCATGGAGAAAAAATCATGACAAGTTAACTACTTAACCTACAATCATTTTTAAGAAAGTCACTCAGGTGTAAGTAAGTGCAAAGTGGCACTTAGCGCCATTATTGCTTGACAGCTTACGAAGTACAATAAGAACAAAAAAGAAAGAAAAAGGTAATCAGCCTTTAGATAATTAGCAGAGAAAATGTTCATCCTTTATGGGACCAAATTAATGAACTAGATTTCGAAATGGTCACGGTCTAAGCTCATCACTGGCTTGCCGACAAAATGAGAAAATGACAAATTCTAGTCATTTGTTTTCATACTTTTCTCCACAAGAAAAAAAAAAAAAATTAAAAAACTGTTTACATAGGCTACTGAAGAAGAATTGAAGTTGGAACGGATTTTTTCTATAAAATTGGAAATGTATGTCATAAAATTTAACATTGTCAAAGATTCATCTATACTCAGAAAAAAAGAGATCAATCGGTTTCAGTATTATTGTACTCTTGGAAGGCCTTCTATAACAAAAGTCTTAAACCTCATTTTAAAACAGATATGTCTGGCACTTGAAGGGTCGATAATTCGAGAAATCGGCCCATGACTAGTAGCTGGAGAACAAATTACATCCTCAAGAGAATTTGCTTTTTCTAAGTGTACCACTCCACCACAGATATCTAACAGACCTTACAAGAATAAAAAATTAGCCTCACTGGCTTCTTCGCTACGCGCATCGATCATTGTAAGTGCACATTATTAAATAATTTTTTCTCACCATTCATGCACTTCAGCTTCGACTGCTTCGCCTCAATGATTGCTCTTTCAACATTCTGCATTGTTGCAGGAAATTCGTGCGTTAACAATTGAGCAGAAAAAAATCCTGGTTATTGCACCGCTCTATGGGTTACACTGTGTGTGTCTTCTTCATTTTTTTTCCTCTCCTATTATTATCCACTCGAATTTTCTTTCTTCTCAGTTTTCGACATGATACTCGAATTTTTCCACGGTATCCACAATCATTCGATAATTACATCAGCGTACTATAAGAAGTACAATATACACTTTCTGGCTCTTTGGGAATCTCGGTTCGAGTACCTCAAGATGGGTATTTTAGAAATTAAAAATTAAAAGCTTGGGTGACTTATTTTTTGGCATCACGAAGTCTACATAGTTGATTCAAGCGTATAAGGATAGTTTTTTGAAAAAAAAGGATAAGTTATATTTTTCGAACAATTTTGAAAAGTACTTATATAAAATGCACGAGAAATTAGAAATAAGTTAACTGTTGCACTTTGGCATGCGTTTTTCTATGAGAATTACGTTTTTACAACCCTAAAATAAGCCATAAAAATGACAACTGATCAGGAGAGCTGCGACATCTATGTGGCTTTTGAAAGAAAATTGATAACACGAGTTAAATAAAAGTCTTCATAACTAATGACGTGTTCAATGAAAAGGTAACTTGAGTCAGCAAACGGTTTTTTGAGGAATAGCTAAAACTAATTGTTGAGTCGAAAAATAAAAAAAATATGTTTTTATGTTTTCTTTTTATGTAGGTACTTGTAGTCTATGCCTTTGGCAATACTTTTCGTCAAGTTCACACCACAAAACGATGTCAAGTCCTTATTTTAGGTGGATTTTGCATAATGAGTCTACTTTCTTAGCATTAATTCTTTTTTTAATAATAGCCTTTTCACTGCTGTAATTCAAAAACTGCCTGATTAATTCTGCCAAAATTTGCGGCACATATGCATTATACAGGGTCTTTCACAATAAACGCTCACGAGAAATATGTGGTTAGCAAGGGTCTAAAATTATTTTTTTCTTTTGTTATCGCCACCACTGCTTTCTCCCAACCATGACAATTCTCACGTGCTATGGAATGACTTAATTCGGTTTGATTTATCGAGGATAAATGTATTCTTCCGAAAAAGTATTTTTTTATAATATAAAATACAGAGTATTTTTTTAAATAGGGCTCATCAGAAAAACAAATTTTATGATTACGGGGATGAATTTTTTACTCAAAAAATTATACCACTGTATTCGCACAAACATACCAATCAATGCAATCATAAATACACGGGGGTTCCACGACGGAAATAGGATCTTAAGGTGAAAAAAAAATTTTTCTTTCTTTTTTTATGCTCTAAACCATAAAAAATTGAAAAAATTATTTTTCACCTCAAGGTCCCTTTTTGGTATGGATACCCCATTATGAAATCGTCAGAGTAATTGTCATGGTTGGGAGAATGCATTGGTGGCGATAACAAAAGAAAATGATAGTTTTAAACCCTTGCTAACCACGTATTTCTCGTGAGCGTTTATTGTGAAAGACCCTGCGTATAAGAAAGTTTCATTAAAATCAATTCGCCAGTTTTTGAGAAAAAATATTTTATACTCGAGAAAGATAATTAAAATTTTCAACTTGATTTTCCGAGAAGGATTTAAAAATTTTAAAACTCAAATTATGCGATAACACAGTCGATTTTCAACCGATTGAGAAGATTTTTTAAATAAAATATTCAGAATAAGTATTTTCTTCTGTCAAAGGCAATTATTAAGTCAAAAATAATTTTTTCGACTCAAGGTACCTATTCATAGATCACATTACCCTAAACATATTATAGATTTTTACAATAATCCAAGTTTTGATTTTTTTTTATGAGTAGTCAGTTTTATACCTAGGCAGCACAATTATGTAGTTTGTATGACCAACATGATCAGTACACCTGTAACCTATTCCTTCAGGCCCAACATTTCTCCCAGAATATTTGAGGCCAAGTTAGACTCTTATCAGCCCTACTTCTACTTATGATTCACAGGAAATTTATAATATTTTGCTGATAACAGCATAAAATACTATTCTTGTCTCGACACGCTGAGATATTGTCATCTATTCTTTTCGTGTTGCGGTCTCTCGTCTTTAATGAAAAATCTTGGGCGGCAAGGAAGAGGGGTGCACACAAAAAAGGGGGCACTGAGGGTATACCACCGTAAATCGAAGTTCGCGCCAAGTATAAGCGCACGAGAATGCGCAAACTGCGATGCTCAATTCAAAATGTAATTCTTTCTGCTTCCAACGTACAATCTGACACCCACCCGATAACCCCCCATCTTTTATACCACCTATCTTTTCAAACGACAAATAGTACTATATATGTATAATCTCCCTATTCGTGCCGAGAAAAAGTTAACTGCAGAAATCGTTGCATTTTTTTACATTCTTCTCCCTTGCACCAGTTTGAAATACTGCTGCTATGAGTAGGTACTGAAGGAAATCAATGAAGACATTTTAGAAATGAGAGGAGCTGTGTTATTCCTACACAAATCACAAATGTAAATAAGAAAAATAGATGCCAAAAAACGTCTCTATGATGAGGTATCAGCCATTACAAATAAAAATTATGACAAAATCTGAGAAATCATAACTTGGAGTGACGTTGATATTCCTGTATACAGTGGGCCGATGGAATGAAAAATTCAATGGTCCACGAAGCATCTCACTATCTTAAAAATTTCGGGGTGATATGAAGTTTTTGAAGTTGAAAAACCAAAAAAAACTTAGATTTTGAGAAAAAAAAAGTTTAAAAATGTAGGTATTAAAATTATTACCTTTTTTGTACATTTCAAAAAAGTTGGCATTTTTCCAAAAAAAAAAAATCGTCACTTAATCCCACAGAATGATGAACTTTGAGACCTTCATGACTTTTTTAATTTTTTAGAATACTATCTGAGCAAAAGAAACAGTAATTTGTTGTTATCAGAAAAATTAAAAAAACAATTATTTCGATCTTACTTTGGGTCATTCGGGAAAAAATTCTGTTTCAGCGGAAGATACGTTCGCCTTGATTTCATCACTCACTGAAAAAATTTTGGGTGGTACTTTTCACTGTTTGAGTAGGAAAACTGGGACAGTTCAAGATTTGCAGCAGAAATCACTAAAAATAGCAAAATGGCTATCATCCAATGATAGTAAAGAGTATTACAAATATTAAGAATTTCCACAATAGTCTAAATGATAACTTTCTTAACTGTGACGAAAAAAGTTACTATCCTGTTTGTAAAATTAATTATTCTGTCCTCTCTGTGGAATATTAATTTCAATTTGGGGTTCATTCGCTGTGAGTTAATCACACTTTCCATAGTCGAAAGGTACTCTTACTACACACTATTATCTAGGTGTATGATTTTGTTTAAAAATTGAGCAAGCTGATAATTCGCAAAAATAAGTCTAAAACCTATTATCACTGTATTTTACCTTCCTTGAATTTATGCAAATAATGAAAAATCACAACTAGACGACCATTTCACAACCAGAAAAGCGGAGAAGAGGTCATTCCAATTGATAGCGAATTTTGTTTAGTAAAACTAATGAGTGCTTCTTCGACCTTTCTAACTGAATTTCGATAACATTACTCAATTCCTTTGTGGCATACTGTACATGAATGTATTCGCAAATAGAGGTCATTCGGTTACTTTGAAATAATTTCCTTTATTTTATGTGGAACTTTGGCCTTGAAAAAAATTTCAGCTCTTGTTTTCGTTGCGAAAATCCGGTTATTTTACGCGGAAAAACTCGTATATCTGTCTCATTCTGGCTGAACTTCAATATGTTTGACCTACAAGCGAGGAAAATTCGAACGGAAACTTAGTGAAACCTATATCTGATCATTTTTACGAAAAGATTGCTTTCTTTTTTCTTACTAAATTTCTATAATTATATGTATACTCATTACATTTTGGTATTCTTCTCCACCAAACATTGGAAACATAGGCGAGACATTGGGTGTGGAGAAAAAATATACATAAAAACAAAACTTAGGGTTTTTGGGAGTAGAAAAAAAATCTTACAGGGAAAATGAATTTGGCAAAATGCGAGTTATGAAGTAAAGTTATCCTCAGTCTAGATTAAAGTCATCAGTTCAAACTAACAAAATCGAATTTATTTTAAATGAAGCATATTGCTTAATATTAAGATTCGGGCCTGACAAACAGAAAGATTGAAGTTAAAATTTTCACTTTTGAGATATCAGCGTAAGTCCAGAACATGCATAAAAATGAAAATTTGTTTTTTCACAGATTTAGCAAGAACAGATTCAGATATCTATGTGTACATCATTTCAGTATGCAATTCCTTCAAACAGAATCAAATTAACCCCTTCAAAATAACACTTGACAGAGGACTGCTACAGCAAATAACGCACCCAATAAGCAAATATTTTGTGGCTCTTTTGTAAAATTTAGAAATTTTCAAGAACCAGGTTTTATACTTGTGACTTTTACATTTGAATCAATTATATCAATAGATAGGTCCAATATATTAAATGTGAAACTGCTAATAATTTCCCACCAGATGGAATGGAAACAAATTTTGATTTCCCACTAGTTGAAATGTAAACAAATTTACAAACAGGTACTTTTAATAATTGTTTTCTATGAGAAATTGTTTTTTATAATTCAGTATAGGTACTTCACGAAAGAAGTATTCACGCACCACAAGGTAGGATTAAACTGTAAACATTTTTACATCGACTATTTACTCGCACTCACTTATATTACTTCGATCTAATCTCGAAGTTGAGAAACTAATATTTATTACCAAATATCCGATGGAAAATAATAAACTAGCTATCTTCATATGAATCATAACCTTACGAGTAGCTAGACACTTATTATACCTTCGAAATTTATTTTGCGCCTAAATTTTCAAGACCTTGCTAGAAAAATTACGACTCGAACATAAAAATTAGAAAATTCATTTTTCAAGCGATTATGTCAATACTGATCTATAAGATCGGGATGGCTTGCTGGCCGTCCAACACTATAATATGGTTTCAGATAAATAATACATGTTTGGTACCTACTAACAGTTCTAAGATATTCAACCTACATCTAGGACCTAGGTATCGTTTTTCTTCTCACACGACATTTGCATCACTGGATACGTTCAACGTTAATCTGATAAACATGAATTTATTTTTCAGAATCAATACAGCGCAGCGTTTAGGAAAGTTAGCCTTGAGAATTTTATATTTTCTTAAAATATGACGCTATTTTAGTGGCCATAAAACGTATCTAGACTATAATTCGCAGCAGCAGAGTAAAGAATAGCATTCAGCAGAAATTAAATTTGGAAGGGGTACTAAATATTTTATAGCCAAGAAAGATTTCAATTTCGAAACTATAATAAAGAAAACTGAAGCTCCATATTATTATAAAAATGATTTTTTAATTAATTTTTTCTTTCAATGAATACAAATTCAAAGATGCAACATTCATAAATAGACTCATTAGTATTACAATAATTCTTTTCTGGTAATATAAAAAATAACAATGAGCATTTTTGAATTGACCCCTAGTCCCACAATATAAGAACAAGAATGTTGGTGTATCCAAAAATCAATATTATCATTTTAAACAAAGAGAACGGTTAAAGAGACGTTTCTTCATTTTCATCTTGATTCATGAACATTTTCACACTTTAAAATCACATCTTAAGCGAATGCAGCAGGTACAGGTAGGTTTACCTACAGGCAACCATACGACCAAGGTTTTTTCTTCGATAAAATCATACAATAGCATCTACTTTGAAAAATTTTATAGCCTTCTAACGTCAAAAGAAAAAAAAAACCGGCTTCAAGTCGAGATCGAATTTTTTTTCGGATCCAGTGAAACTGGTAACTTGCTGTAATAATATTCAAATATTCAGTTGATAGATTTACGGTTTTCGTTTACCAGAAACTTTTACATAATTTCAGGTGCCTCGAAACAAACAACGAATTATTTTAAAATTGAAATAACTCCTAATTATAATATTGTATTTTTACAAAAATAAAAATTAACGTGTAAGGTTGAAGGAAACCGCAGCAAAAATGTTCTATATGCTGCATGCAAATTTCTAGACTATTATCATGTTTTAAAATAAGAAACAATAAGCCTATACCTGTTCAATGTATTTACAAGAGTCATGGCATATTGTTTGATTAGAACAACGATGTATGTACTTTTTTCACTTAAGTAAACTAAAAGAGTTTGTTCTAACGAGTTTGCTTTACACGAAAAACTAATTAATACATAATTAGTTCCTTAAAAGCATTACACAGTTTTGTACACTGATTCGTTATCAGCGAAACATAGGTAAGTATCTATGTTACCAAATATAAAATTAGTAAAAACCTGCATTCCTCAGCTCATTTGCGAATAAGTAAGTCAACATTTTTTTAATTTAAAATTTTTCTACTCCCCCTCCCCTAAAGCATAATGTATATAATTTTGATGTTTTGTTATCTAATCAAACGTTTTAGCAGTTCATCAGGTACTATTGTTATTAAAACTGATTACATTATTGAAAATAGCATCCAGTAAATATGAAATAGAAGAATGCTTCAATTGGAAAAAATTTATTTTTAATTTCAAGAACTAAATAGTGCATTTTAAATGAACGAATCTATATTTTTCATATTACTCTTTATCACGCGAGCTTTTGCAAAGGCCAAAACTACAAGTCAGTTTTATCAGATATATACCTCTCATCTGGCATAATATTTTATTGGATACCTATCTGTTATGGTTTCAAGTTGGGTATGACTTGATATTTATAAAACAAATAATATTATTTTGTGAAGATGACTTTTGGAGTTATATCATAAAGATAACTCATTTTCAGTGTGAACTACTTTTTCCGGCAAAGATAATTTTACTAAATAAAAAACATTCACTTTCCAATAGTGTTGAATAAGACGTGCACTTCAACACATAATTAATGCAAATAAAAATCAACCTAATGATTTATCGCACATTCACTAACCAGACAGCAGTTCATTTTTCCATTCATCATTAACATTGTGAAAATACGAAATAAGTTTTACGTCCTAATAATTAGGCTCAAGGAGGCCCTCCTAATACTGCAAAAAAAATATACCGAATTTGACAGTTAATTTTCCAGACACTCTTCAATTGGTCGACCTTTTTGGAAATAATCATTTTCTCAGTAGGACATCGTGAATTTTTTAAAGAATAAAATAGCATTGGATGCAATAGTGCCTATCATTTAGAACGATGACATTACAATCGAAGCTGAATAGGAAAAAAAAATACTCGATAATTTTACACTTTCAGCTAGAAGTAAATTAATGACAGCAAAGGCGAAAGTGTAGGTCACACTGAATAATGAGCGAAATTCTATACCGATCTAATACATCATAATTATCGTATGAGAAAAAATTGAATCTAACACATAGCGAATGATGTAGCATTTGAAAAATCGTTTTTAAAAAAAAAAACTAATTTTACACTTGGAAGAAGTGCGAAATAAGTAATGATGTTCTATGAAGACATCTTCAAAAATATAGTAATTTATTAGGTTTCACCTAACCATCAAAGCCATTAATTTTATTGTCGAAAACTTGGCTCCTTTCGTAAATAATATGCGAAAGAGAATCTAGTCTAATGGCATAATAACCAAATAGCATTCGTTAACCACATAATACTGGACCTCCAGCTTGGTATTTGGAGGTCAATATCTGGACTCTAGAGTGATATAAATGTTAAGAAGTTCAAAATTAATGACTCCTATTTATTAACTAGATCTGATGAATTTTGGAAAATGAAAAACTTCATCTATAGATTATGAATATTTTTGAAAAAAAAAACCTCAAATACAACATACCTAATTGAATAATTAATTAATATTTTTTTTTTAGATAAGAAAATGTAAAACCATTATAAAAAAATAATATGGCGAATACAATAATCTATTCTATCTTATTTGATTCTTCTTTTCGTTTTCTCTAATAGACAGTTTTACTCGCAAACTGAGAAGTTAGATATGTGTGGGGTATGGATTGATAAATTTACATGCTTTCTTATTCAATTTTCATAGGTGTCAATCCTTCTGTACAAAATAAAAATAAAATCACACCTTTTTCAGTAGTTTTACTTTTTTCAAACTTATATATTGTACTTGCATTTAACTTAAATCTGTTACCAACGAACCCCGAAGTTACCAAAGAAAATAGTTTCCAACTCAAAATGACTCCCAAAAAATTTCAATTTTACTTCATAGCACTTCTTGTAAAATCAATTGTCAGGCAGACAGATAGAGTTTAATGGACCCGAATAACATCATGACAATATCCATGACCGACAGAATCAAGATAGATTCAACGACCTATAATGTATTTTTTTTAATTCGCACTAGGCCCAGTACATAATATGAGCTACGTGTTACATTCAAAATAATAATTGAGCAACAATAACGGCTCATTGTCAGCGAAACGCAAAAGTGTCTTCCGAGAAAAACGATATACGTGTGGCAGGGGCAAGAGGAGGGGGTCAGATCGCTAACTCATCCACAGGTAGAGGGAGCAATAAGATAGCCGCATAGAAGCTGAAGGAAAAGCGAACGGAATGCACGAAATGAATAAAGAAATACAAAAAATAAATGATTTATAATTAAACTTCTTTCGAGTTATTGTTCGTTAATTACTGCAATATCGAAAAATCTAAAGAGGCCATCTACGTAAATAAACGTGACGAATGAGTCAATTAAAAATAATTGACACATTCGAGATTTGATTGGTGGTAACACTGGGCACGTAAACACGTTCTTACCTGTTTCCACGTGTACTTTATAAGAAAGGATTCACCAACCGGTTTTTAATGTTGTGCACTCTGTTACCAATTTTTTCAAGTCAAGTAACTCGACGTTTTTAATAATATTTTAATAATAATTATTTTTTTGTTTTCCCCGTAAGATAAATTGAAAAAATATGATAAATGCATGAAAGTTGTCATCAATTTTGAAGTACATAGTTAAGCTTTAAAAGAGTAGAAGAATGAAGAAGAATGAATTACTGGTTTAAGGAATTTTATTAAGCTGACAGAAAAAAAAAACCTTATTTAGTTGAAAAGAATCGAAAGATAAGACAAAAAATTTCCACCATGAATAAAATGATGGACGTTTTATTTGTTTCAAAAGTGACGACGTTTAAAAAATCATGCCTTTACGGTAAACATTTACTGTGAGATGTAGATTGGTGAATTAAAAAAAGCTCAAGTAGTACTTAGAGGAAAAGGTGTTTAATCCAAGTCGATTCAAATTTTTACATTCCCTGTGTACAAAAGAAAAACAGTTTAGATTTCGCAGAAAAAAATTCAAGCTAACTGGAACTTCCAAGCATTTCAGAGGGAATAAATTAGAAAATTTGTGTTTAAAAAAATTAATTTATACCGGGGTTTCACTGCTTCCATCATCTATTTAGATTGTACTTATTGAGCATCAGACTTGAAAATTTCGAATACGAATTGGTTTACAGAAACATAACCAATAGCCGTGAGAAAATTCTTCGAAAAAGTGGACATTCGCTTCGTTTTTTCGCGATAAAAGATTACTGTCTAGCAAAACAAGTACCCATATAAACTTGAATTAGACTTCATATCTGATCCTGGCAAACTGACTTGATTCAAGTCTATGCAAATTTATAAATGAATTAGAATTATCAATTCATTTTAGAGACACTAATCAGTAATCAAGCAACAAAAAAAAACTGTAAAACCGTTCTACGACTGTGAGTTGAAAAAAAAAAAAACTAAAAATGTAAATTAGTAAATACGACATGAAGAACACTTACAATATCATCATTTGACGAACATTCGCAAAATATATTATTCAGAGAGGGTGGATTGGTTTCCGCTAGCATTCGAATTAGCTCTACTCCAACACCATGCTGTAAAAATAAACAAATAAAGATTAATTAAACTTGGCCAATTATTTTATTTTTTTTGAAAACCTGCTTTTCTAGCCTTTACCTACCCTACTATAATTTCATCTATAACAAGAAATATAGATACAAAGTTATCGAAAATTTGGTGACATATGATACTATGAAAAAAAAAAAATTTAACTGGATAAAAATTGAGAAATCAAAATATGTCTTTCGTGCTCCTCGACTGATCTTACAGGAATGAATTTTCTATACAAGTGGATAAGTACTTCTGGAAGCATTATCATACATGTACTCGAACATGAAAAGAATTTTGCACTATGAATTTCTAATTGCATATGGTACCTTTGACATCATTTTCAATATTATCAACGTTACAGCTGATAAAATTCTTAATTCTGAGCGATAAGAAAAGAAGAATGCGAGTTATTTCATTTATGCAGATTTTTATATTACTAATTGGATAATATCATGAAGAACTTTGTGTTAGGCTCATCATTTATCTTATTTTTTTCATAATTTTTTTCGTCGTAAAGTGTAAGATTTATCGACCTTGAACAAAGTTTTGTACTGATGCAAACAAAAGCTCGAAAAAATTTTCTAGGTGAAAAATTTAATTAAAAAAATATAGCTTTTTCAATGAGAGCAGGAAAAATGATTAATATAATACGAGTACATGCCTCAGGTCACAAAGTGTGATAAATACGTACTCGTATTACAAAGAGCAACCAATTATAAGCAAATGCTTCATCACATCGTTTTCCTGTGAACTAATTGACTTTACCGACAGAAAATAAATCAAAGGTTTCACTTTGAATAAGCCGCAAGGAAAAATAAGATTCGCATACTTATTGAGAGATGCAAAACTTGATCTGCTAAAAATGAAAGTTATCAACCCTCTCCTATATTGAAGTATTTATTTATTTTTTAATATATAATATTACATCAATCTACTACCTCATGTCAATTTCTGAGTTACGAGGATTTTTAATACGTTTCAAAAATACCTACTCTGAAGGGGAAAACATAATAAATAAATTTATTACAAACCACAAAAGTTAATTATATTATTTTCAAATCCTGAAGCTCTCATTTTTCATTCCACCACTGGACTGGAGTTTCTCAAGCATTTTTTTTTGCCCTAAATTTAGATGTCACTTTCGAATATATTCCCCCTATGTCTACAGTCTTACTTTTTAAATTCTAATTTTCATGATCTTCTTCAAAGGTAAAAAAAAAAACCTCGACGGGTTTATAATTCATCAAAATGCTTTAACATATGAATTAATACACGGAGATATAAATAAGGGCTCATTTTTATAACCTTCCTGTAGGTCCACTCTCTATGGTGGTGCACTTTCCACTCTAAAAATTTGGTTAACTGGTAACACTGAATAGAAATAGTGATTTTCAAAGTAAAGCGCTAAACAGCTGTTACTCGAGCTTGCTCGAGTAAACGAATTTCTGCTGGAATGGAAAATATAACGAACGATGAAAAAAGTTTTTCCTTCCGCGTTTTTCTCGACTGTGTAAATCCGCATTTTCAATGACGACAACGCTGTGGTACACCACGCACATATGAAATTTTGTCCCCCACATAAGTTTTATCTGGCGAGCTTGCGTAAATAACGTTCTGAATAATTTACAACAAGCAGGTTTTTAAATTAAAAACCGGCTAAAAGCTGGTATTTTACAAAAAAAATGTGGTACTATAGAAAATTTGATAAAATTTCAACTGTGGCGTTTATAATACTCGACGAGTCGAGAAATCCTCCTGGAAGGTGCAAAGGTGCGCGTGCACCCCTGGAGTAAGTTTTGCATCTCTGGGAAAAACACCCTATCTAAAAAGAGGAGTGCACTCAGCTTCAAGGAGAAACTGAAAACTTCTCGGTAAAGCTTTGGACCCGTGAACCAGAGTGATATCAAACTTGAAACTTCAATTTTTTAGAAATTTGTAATTGAAGTTTGGATAATTACGATTTTCATTTGAGAACAAAGAAAGTTATTTCGCAGCACGAATTTATAGGATAAAAGTAACTACACCATCGGATTAAGTTCAAAACCTGCCAAGTCTTAAGAAATGAAAATTCATTTTTTCATCACTAAGGGGCAAGGGCTATATTTTAGCACAACTGAGCCTGCATGCGTATCTGCCACTGCCATTGAGACAATTAAGCCAAGCTGACAAAACGAAATTCGGTTAGCTGGCTTTCCAGTACTGAATGATTTACGAGTAAAATTCAGGGCTTGCGAGATGGAAATTTAATTATTGTCAACAAAATCAGCGGTCAATAGGGAGTTTTTCATTTCTATTTGAAGACTATTACGTATAATTATAATGAATAAAGTACCTATACAATGTACTTCACAGCAGGCAAGTTTTGGTTTTCTCAAGAGGTGCGTCATTGCACCGAAGAACCGGAGTGCAACCATATGGTATTGGACATTCGGCAAATCGAATTTTGTGTTGTTAATATGGCTTAAGCTCTTAGAGGCAGTTGGGGTAGTGCAAGCTCAACTGTACAACGAGGTAATTCAATTCCGACACTTCAGCGATTCTGGTAAATTACTTCTGTTCCAATAATGTCAAATTCGCTGCTTTGAACTATGATGTAGTTTTGCGCATACGCACCCCTATAACTGCCACTGAGACGCTTAAGCGATTTTGACAACGTCGGTCTTTCAGGTAGAGATAGTTGGCAAGCTTTCCACTACTGTTTCAGGGTTTACATGATTTTCTAGCCAGCATTTCTATCACTCAGCCATACAATTACCGTGATCTACACTACACAGCATATTCTTCAAGTAAGCAATACATACAAAGGTCTAGGATTTGATTTCTACACTAGAACCATGGGGTAAGCGAATTTCATATCGAGCTAATATAAATTTTTTTAAATATGTTCTGGGATCTTGAAATGGTAGTATTAAGAATAATCAAACTGAAATTAGCTTACCTCAGCCACTGACGGTTTCATGGCTTCGTTGAGCGACTGTATCCACAAGTTGACCAGCTCATTGACGACTACTTGATCCGAGTACAGCCAGAAGAACAGATCATTGACCCATTTGACAGCTTCAGTATCAGAGCCGGTAGCCGGAGGCGGCAATATCAACGACTTGGGTTTGACAGGGGCGATATTCGCGATTTTGCCCGACTTGGAGCCAAGCCGTTTACGCACCGGCGGAGTGGCGGGGACTCCAGCTTTGGTGGAGCCCAGCGAAGCCACACTCTTCTGAGTGTCTGGCTGCAGCTTCGCATCGACGCTATTTTGCAATTTCTGGCCGGACGGTTTGGGTTTGCGATATTTGCTCCACAGATGACACACCAACACGAACACCAAAAATACGAAAACAAAAACACCGAACGAATACATTGCGATCATATCTGCGGTCGCGTTGAGGGTACCGTCGAACGTGCAAATAAGGTCGTCAATTTTATCCGCCAAATCGGCCATTATGTTCCATTATCGATTCGGTAATTGAGAAAAATAGAAAATAAAAGCTGTCAAATAAAAATGAATTTTGGCCCAAAATTCTAATGCATGAATATCACAACGAAAAGCCAATTGAAACGCGCACACACACCAACACCTCGAACGATTCGCATTCACACTGAACGCAGCGAAAGACGAAAGTGCGAATGTAAACACATATCGCGTTTCGTCTGTTTTCTCAACACCAAAAATGACTCACGATCAGTTTGTGCGTGTTTGCGTATTGCGAGGACGCAGTGTTGCCTTCAACTTTGACTATATATCAGTGCTGCCACTTTCATCTACTTTCATCGGAAAATATAATTATTTTTTGTTTCTTTTACTCGAAGTCTTATTATAAGCATTCGTTAACTGTACGAACTTACACTGCAGTAACGACAATCTTAACGAATTATTAAAGAATCATATTTTTGAGTTCGAGTCATGCATTCGACGTAAAAGCGAACGACAGAAGGGAAAGGCCATCGTAAATGAGACTTTTTTGCAAACAAGAGGGCTGAAATTTTTATAGCTTTATCGTGCATTAAGCGGAACCACTCAGCAAGATGGGAGGTACAATAATTAAAACTTAAAAATAAAGACCTGCCTTGTAAAAATAGGTATTTATCATGAACAAAATTATTCAATATCATAGGTTCGACTTAATAGAAGGAACATTTCCATTGAAAGCTGAGCTTCAGAATTTGATGCAGTTGGAACAATTTTGCTAAAAAAGCTGCTAGTTGAATAGAAGTGGTTTCAAAATTTTAGACAGGTGAGGGTGAATTTTGTGAAAGGCTTCAATGTTTACATTTGAAAAAAAAAAGTTCGTCGGGTACGTTTGACTAACCATATTAAGCCAGGTCAAATTATAGGTACGCGTAAATCTTTAGCTTTCTCCTGAAACTTACGAAAAACATTTTAAAATGTTCAGAAGGGTAAGTATAAGTACTCATTGTGAACGAATTTTTTAATATCATTGGTTTGGTTCAACTTTAAAAGCAAAAGACCAAAGACATATTTCTATTGTAAATCGATATTTGCAGAGGAAAGTTAACGTTAGTTAATTTATTTTGGAACTCATAAATTAGTAAATAATTAATTTCTTCATCCGTAGAATTTTATGTCACATTACTCGGAATTTGTAGAAATTAAGAGAAAAAATTATTCTCCAAAAAACATTTGTTAATGAAATGAAACTACTTACACAGGGTAATTTTTTGCAAGTTTCAAATCTTCACGCGTTTTAACCTCTGAACCATTGGGCCTGATTTTTATGGTATAACATCCTTCAAAGTTACATTGTAGTAAAACTTTGATAATTCGAACAAATTAAAGAAAAACTCTTCCAACTGATTGGAAGTTCCAATGAATTTGATGTCTGCACTGAATGAATGCAGAATTCATTTTAACGAGCATTTATTGATTATTCCCAACGATACAGTAGTTTGTCAAAATACGTATGTATATCATTAAGTAACAAAATTATAAGTTGAATATTTTTAAGGACGAATCTGCAGAAGTAAGAAAATACGTTAAAAAAATAAAAGAATTCATAAGCAAAGAAATTAAAAATAATATTTACTACAAGGATAGGTACAGTAATGTTTCTAATATGATATTATAAATGACGTTGAAAATGGTTTAAAAAATGTTCATAACGTGCATAGGTTAAACTTTTCCATTTATTCACCCACGCACCTTGTATAATTGTTTGAAAAACGAAAGCATTTGAGGTGACTTGAAATTTGAAAACTACATAACGACTTCCTTTTCTAATTTCTGTTCATCAATTGAATATTTTGAATCTAGTTCATTCTATTTGCAACAGTGTATTTATGGTTAAGTAAAATTACTTGCTTCAGAAATGTTTTTCAGTTACCACCAACGCGATAATTTTGATAACGAAAGCCAAGCAAACTTATAGAAACAAATACCCACGTTTAATTTCAACAGAATATTTTTTTTACTCTTACCTATTTGAATATCGAAAAAAAAAAAATGAAAAAATGAAAAAAACAACTGAATTTTTGGTAGGAACTTCTTCAAAAGATTCCATCTGAAAGATCTAAGACGAAATTATTACCAGAATTATCATAGCTTTAAATGTAACAGAATAATTTCACAATCCAAGCAATCATTTCCTAAAGTCTAACGGATAATTTCTGTGCATAGAAGAGACTGACTTGTGAGTACGTATAAAATATTAAGTTTTAAAATCAGGTGCAAAACACAACACTGAAAAGGTAAAATATTTAAACAAACGCAACACGAAGTTCACAAACATTATAAATTCAAATACGTATCCCATTCGTAGACACTCGGTCTTCTTGGACCAAACAGACAAATAATAATTCTAATTTTCCAGCGCAGCGGTTAGCATCTGGAACTCCGATTGATTTCCTATTTACTGCAGTAAATGATGAAGTCCGAAAAAAAAAAAATTGAATCGACAGAAGAAACATAAACGGCCTCCTTTAAGCTTTAATTTTCACGGATTACCCCTAATAGTTCCTTCCGCTAATTTATCTCAGTGAGTTCAGCTAAAATATATTTTTACCATTTTTTTGCATCAATTTTGCTATCTATAGCCAGTGATAACAAAACCAGATACCGTAGAAAATAATTTTTTTTCATATTTAAAAATAGAGAGGTTATTAGAGAACCATAGTTTCTTTGGCTATGAATGGATAAGTCATTATGCACTGCAGCTTTCACCAACCAATAAGAGTGAAAAACAGATGCTATTGGCTAGGAAACTAGTACCAATAAAAATTTAAAACTTATAGTTCCTTAGAAATATCACCAGTCCGCAAATGTTCTTCAGTAGAGAAGAATCCGTTTTTCAATAGCTTTTCGACAAATTGGACACTCGGTCATTCGATCGCCGCACATTTGGCAGGTTCCATGTCCGCACAAGAATATTAAATTCCTCATCCGATCGAGGCACACTGGACAACTAGTCTGCAATGCACAATTTAAAAAAAATTATGTTTTTGTACACCTATTTATTACAATATCTAATTTGATTCTAATGTAACATCAACAATGAAAAAAAAAAAAATCATTAAAAAAATATTCTCAAGGAAACAGTGGCAAAAGGTAGGGAGGGGTAAGGATCCCATTATGAATAACAGAAAGAAAGAAACCGCAATTTAGTGATACACAAATAAGGTTGTAATCAATTTTTTCCAAAAATGAACAAGTTTGTTTTGTTTTGTCGGTAATTCAATCGAAAATTCTGAAATATTATTTTCCATAACACAGTGAAGAATTACGACATCAGCCCTCAGGCATGTGTTTTTATTTCTACCATTTATTAAATTAGGAAATTTAATACTAGAAACTGCCACGTAAAAAAAATGCCTCATCAAGCGAAACCAACTTGTTCTTTCATATCTTGCAACTGCTGTTGTAATTTTTGAATATCAGATGCTGACGTATCACGACTTCCATTGTTCATTAAAGCTCCGGTGGCAACAGGTTGATTAACTGAAAAGTAGTAGAAAAAAAATTAAAAACAAGACCATACAATTTTATAAAATCATCAGGCAAGGAAATAAATTATAAATTTTCAAGTATACGAAAATAATTACCATTTGATGGAGCAGAATTGACATTATTGGCACAAATGTTGCTTATTTTACTGACATCTTCAACTATTTCTGAATGAACTTCTGTCACATTCCCTGCAACAAATTGATACAAATTATTTTTCATCGCACAATGGAGTATAACAGCATGAATAAAGTAAATTTTTCGCCTAAATAGTATCGACGATACTATAAATATAAAATTTATTTTTCTCATTCTGCAATTCACAATCATGAATGGTGATTAGGTTTTCCATTTTCAATAAACTAAAAAGCATAAATTTGTTTTTTTCTAATAATAATATTATGAATAACAGAAAGAGATAAATCTCAATGTAGTGTTACACAAATAAGGTTGTAAATTTTCCCAAAAAGAAACAAATTTGTATTGTTTTTTCAATAATTTCATGAAAAATTCTGAACTATATGATATTCTACAACACGATGAAGAAGTGAGACTGAATAATATTATTCCTTTCTTACGCTAAGTCGGCTATTTCCTAGAACAAGTAGTCATTATTGCAGGATTTTTTGCATTTGTGTCAAGTTTTCTTCGCTTATTTAATTGCACTGGACTACATAATGCATAAGTGCTTTTAGTTACGAAGTTATTTCATTTGGCCTGAAGAATGACAAGGTTTATATTTTAAATATCTCGGTGATCTATGAACAATCCACATTTAAGAAAATTATCACAAGAACAAACCAGTTTTTCAAATAGAATACTGATAGCTCCAACAAGATTTGAATTTGAGACCTTCATGTCGTAAAGCTGAGCATCGCGAATGATTGTGCTAACACGACCCCTCGAAATACTAAATTATTAATCTTGCTCAAAAAGAAAGAAGAGTAAAAATGTTTACGTTCTCGGAATCATGTACTAGTCAGTGAGTTTTAATGATGGGTTTGCTATTCCATAAAGATAGAAAAAATAATATTGAATTTATATGTGTCTACAACAAAAATTTATACCTATGTGATTCCTCAAGAAAATTATGGAATACATTTTATAAAATTACGATCATTTATATAAACAAGGAATAATTTTAAGGCTAAGCTAAACTGTTGAGTCGTTTGGCAATAAGCATTTTTACAGGATCTTGACAACGTTTGTAAAAACACATTTTTTTCAATAAATTGTTCCAAAAATTTCAAATTCACGATAATATAGGCATAATGAGAAAGAAGTTGGTTTTCATTAATTAAAAGAATCATAAAATAAAGGCTGTTTACTAATCTTTGGTTTCCCAACGTTCTTCCGTTTTTTAAAAATCCTCCTTTGTCGGGGCATTATTTCAAAGTTTGTACAAAATTGAAACGATTAATAAAATTAATGAGGTAGTTGATACCCACTTCACTTCAACGAAATAGAGGAAGACGAATCACGATGCGAAATTTACCAAATTATTGAAGGACTGATCATTTTATTTAAAATTTGTGGTCCGCATGGGCGGCATGGGTACACATTATGATAAAGAAGACAGAAGTTTGATGGCCAATCTATATTATCTAAGTGGCCAATAGTGTTGCGCTGTTGCCAGATATTGCAGATTAAAAAGGGCCCCAATGATTTTTTTTAAATCGCCCAACGCCAAAACAAAACCGCCCATCAGTGTTTCCAGGTGGCTTACTAAAAAAAACCTTCCACATTTTTTCAAAGTGAAACCTTTTTTTTTTTTTTGCTATTTTGCTATTACGTAACAAAATGACATAAAATACAGATAAAATAGGACGCCAAGTTTTACTTTTTTAATTGATATTCGAGTTTTCTTCGTATGCTTCTTAAATTTTCTCAAGATCGCAAAATCAAGAGTTGCCCTTTTTAGTTTTGTCATTTATACTTGAATAAAATTGTGCAGCATTTTTATACCTTGACCACCGCAACATGCAGTAAACGAAACCATACGATCAACAGGCGATCGACACTGAACACATTTTTTCATGAGGCAGGCACACGATTCGCATGCAACAATATGGTTACAGGGTTTAAACAGCACCGACGCTTTCTTATACGAGCACACGATACACTCCTCAATCTGCAAAGCGAAAAATAAGTCATTAATCTCGACGAAAATACAATTTGAATATTTAACGTATACACTTTGCACTAAATATAGGTACTGAACTTATTTACAAAGTTTTAAGACCTCAGTTCTCGAGACGCCAGTGCATAAGCAAAAGATTTAAAACGATTATGGAACTCCGAATAAGAGGCGGCATATACTTCATCATTGCTGAATATTCGCCAAGTTTTATCAACTTTAAGGATATGACATTTTTTCATAAATTTCAAGAAATCCTAATTCTTATACGCTAACATAAAATTTCAGTTTAAATATGTAGCAAAAGTTCCTAAGATGGAGACGTTCTAAACGTAAATTATGGAAGAGATAATTAAAAATTTTGCACGATCTTTTCTCGAAATTTGCGCAGGGAACGCAATCTCAGGTAGAGAGCGAGCACATTATTTTTGAATTTATAAAAAAGGGTAACTTAGGTTTGTAAAATCCTTTCCCATAATACCGCAGATGGATTATTGCTAAGAAAGAAAGGAGATAGGGGTATGATTGAATATTTTATACCTTTACATACAAAAGTACAGATATATTGAGGGGGCGGATGATTGAATAAAGCGATCATGAAATTAATTTTCTACTTATATTTCTAAAACTGTTAGACCAATCAGTCTGATATTTGGAATAGGTATATATGATGAGAACCACAGTGATATAAGTCCAAATTTAGTGAACACGGAATTTTGACTAATTTCGACACCTACAGACTACTGAGGAAGGTAGGAGTAATTTATTACAAACTGCAGCACTGACTTTTGATGGAAAAACTAATTTTTAATTTCTATTTTCTGAAAGTTATGTATAATCTTTTATACACGGTACTATTGATGAAAATATTTAGTTTCGAGGTGTGTGTAAATTTTTTACACACGATACTTCTGATGTAAAAATTAATTTCTCGCTGTAGTTTTGAATTTTGACTATTTTCAATATACGTTTACTTTACTATACACTTTAGCCTGTGAAGTCAGCATTACAAAATAGTTTTTCATTGTATTTAAAATAAAACCCATTACACTCTACAATTTTTATGCCCGGATATGTAAATTATTGGTTATTTTCGAATTATTTGGCGACTTTTTAAAATTTAAAAAGTTTATAATATATCTCTTTCCAAGTGCCCAAGTGGCAAAAATAAGATTTTATCACAACAGTTGCTAGATGAAGGCATCAAAGTATCTCAAATCTATCTTTGTCAACATAAACGAGTCGTAGTTTACGGTGATACAGTTTCGTAAGGCCAAATTTCGAAAAACAAATTTCACCTGGGTTTTTGCTGTCACCGGTTCTTTGCAAATCAAACATTTCTTCACTCTAGATGAGCAGGCCGAGCAACAAGTAACATGCAGACATGGTTTAAAAAGTATATCTCGTTTAGCATCCGAACAAATCAAGCATTCATCGAGTGTAACCGTTTCTTCGCCTTCATTTTCATTGTTGTTACTGCTTCCAGATTCATTGCTGTTGAAATAAACATGAATTATTAAAACGTGAAAAACAAGAATAAACTGCTAATTTAATTAAATAAGCGAACAAATGATCATTGTTCTCAGACAAAAAAATAACTTTCGGAAGTTACCTTGCGAATTAATAAAAACATTTTCAAGACCGAAATTCTACAATCAAAAATTTCTTTTCTGTCGCGGTTAGGAAGATGACAACAACAATTTTTTTAATAAGCCAGAGAAATTTTCTCAATAATGAAATTCCGCAGATGGAAAATTATACCTACTTTTGAAATTTTTCCGTCGCAAATATGGAAAAAATACTTCGCTTCCCCTTTCAAATGAAAAAAAAAAAAAAAAAATCAAAAGATTTGGGTTCAATTTCTGTTCTTCCACCAAAGTCACATTTCTCGGTTTTCTCGCTGATTTCAAAAAATCTTCATCTGGAGAAGAAAGACCAAAGCTTAACTAATTCTCTTTCAGCGATTTATTTTTGCATATTACAAACTAAACGAAGAATAATTTAAAATACTTATTCAGTTTTCACGTGTAAGGAGATAAAAAGATGAATTTAACATTTTAATAAAAAAAGTAACAGCCGAAAAAAGGTTTAAATTTGCAAAGAAATGTTGGCAACAGAAAATAAAATAAAAATTCATTTTCGTAAATAACGATTGAAGAACAAAAGTTTCTTAAATTTAGGTACTCCTACGGCGACACCAAAGAGAAATTCGTTAATACCATTTGAAAAAAATTTTTTTTACAAAAATTGAAAACCACAAAAATATAATGATCACATCATCACTGCCTGCTGCTTTCTAACAATTCATACCTACCTATAAGCTTTTCACTTAGGTAATTATATGAAACAATTTCCAACTATTTGCTACCTTTCTGGTAACATAAACACTGAGTACTTCCAGAGCAATTCACGTTTGAATTCAAATCCTGTCGGAAAATTTGAGAAAAGCAGCACAAGTCGACAAACAAAAATAAATTTGGAAAAACATTTTGTAGAAATAATACGCGGATTTTAAAACGCGTTGGAAGGATTACAATAAATTATCCTCGCTGTAATCCGTTTTTCCTCAATTGCAGACAGTACAAGTCTGAAGACACGCCATTTTCTCTCCTCGTAGCCACATTCAGTCCTTTTTCGCACTCTGCTCCCACTGTTCCTTCATCATAAATTAAATACCGGTTCGTTAAGCTTCGAGAGAGAAGAAAACAAACGCATCCATGCATCGATTAGCAACTAATTTCGCATCAGTTCCACGCTTCTCGAATGCAAGACGATGTAAATTATGAGAGAGTGAGGTTGAGGAGGCCCGAGTCTGGCAGGGCAGCACCAAAGGATTTTCCTTCGACGCGGTTTCTGCCAGAATAACGAGGATTATTTTGGGTTTTCAGCTGAAAAGTGCTGCAGCAGTCTCCGTCTCGGTGTTAATGGGACGAGTTTCACCTTTAGCAAAAGCCTACAGTGGAAATTATTACTTATCAAGTGAGAAAAGCGACGAGAATTACAGCCGTGAGGTTGCAGACAAATGGAAAATGATTAAAAACCTTCATTCTTCTGGTCTTCTCCGAGTAGAGGAAGCTTTTTATCAAACCAGCAGTTAATTGAATAAATTATCAAATTTTCAGCCTTTGGATTTGTTCAGTTCTCATTTCAAAAATAACTGTGTGACCCAAGTGAATCGAGATTAGCATCCACTTTTTAAATCCAGTTTAATAACATACTGAGGGGAAAAACTGAAATTAATAATGTGCCGCACACCAAGTGGAGGACAATTCGAAAAATTTCTAGGGTTGAGAGTTGAACTTTGGACTTCTGGATTTGTTAACGAACATTTCATTACAATTTGCAGAAAAATCAAAGACCTGCTTCACCTGAAAGCATATTGTCTGAGATTTCGTCAGATATACTGAATATTTTCTCCAAAAGTATCTGCAATTTCTCACTGCACTATAGAATATGAAAATTAAAATTAAAATTTAAAAAAAAATTCGGAAGTGTATTTCATTTCCTTCCTAACTTTCTCATCAACCTAAAGTTCGAAATATTTATAACTCAAACTATACTAACAAATTTGACTTAACGCAAAAGCAAGCCACTGTCTTTTTACCGAGGAGGGAGGTGTCAAATATATTCCTTATTAGCTTCGGAATCGAAGTTTTCCTGTTAAATGATTATGGATTGCCACGACGAAAAAAAAAAAAAAGGTGCAAAAGTTTTTTTATACTTAACGTTTTCTCGTGAAAACTTTTCGCAAGTACAAGCTGTTAATTAAATAAAGCAATTTTGGAAAGCTTTTTGTAAAATTAAAAAATATCGCTTTCCAAACGACACTCGTTACAAAGATTAATCCTCCCTACGGGTGGTCGTTCAAAAAATAAAATCTTACTAAGAAAGGCTACAAATTGAACGAGCAGATCAGTGGGTGGTGAATCAAGAAGGGGAAAGATTGCGTTATAATGATAACGTATTGTTTGGGCTGCAGTATATATGTTTTGAAATTTAATAAAACGAATTTCGGAAAACAATTAACGAATGTACTGTCGCATTTATAGGGGCAATAAATTAAAATAATGCAGACGGCAATAAAAATGTAAAATGAACAATCGAAGCATCGAACAGAGATTTGGAGGCACAATTTTATAGTCTACAGTTCTACACAGTAACATCCAAGTCGTTTTCCAGAATTAAACTTTTTGCTTGAGGAAAAATATTTGTAAAGAAATTTTCTCCAAATTCTTAAATTCATTTCTCAAATACAATACACGAATCAGTCTTCATTAGAAGGTATTATTCAATGAATTAATCATATCCAAACCCTAAGTCAATGAATTTTGGATGCAGAAAAAGCACTTCCGGTAGTTTTTTTCTGCATACTTACTTTTGTTTTTCTTTATAGCAGTTTAACAAAGCCTTACAGAGATTTGGATCTGGACACAAATCAAGAGGCGTATGTCCTTTTTTGTTTTTCAACTTTAAATCAGCTCCATGTGCAGCTAAAATACACGCTATCGAGGCTGAGGACTTCTTATCTGTGCTTTGATTGCCAAGACCCATCAACAACTGAAAAATAAAGCCACATTGAATATAAAGTGCAAAATAAAATTTAAAAAATTCAAACTAATCTGTTGAGTGCTGAAAGGACTTGCACAAGAAAAGATTAATTCCACTTTTAGTGGCAATTAAAAAAAAGGGTCAACGCGAATAGAGTACTTCTTGGACCCTCATCCCTTATCCCTCCTCCTCCCCTTCCCATAAGCCATTTTCTAATGAAATATAATTTTAACAATGAAAAATCGATTAAAGGATCAATTTGAATAGAGAATCGGCACCCCTTTTTTCATGTAAATATTTAAATTAAAATCCACTTTGACAAGATTTTTAGCTGAATGTTAAACAAATATTTCCAACATAAAAAAATTTTCTCCAGACTGAAAATTCTAATTCTCATTTTTATAGACTCACTTTTTATGAGGGAAGAATTTCCAGTTGAAGACCCACGATTAACTTATATCAAAACCAGCGATAATTTTTTTGACGTCAAATTCTTAAAATAAATCTAAAAAAAACTATGAAGACAGGTGAAAATTCTGGCGAAAATTACTGTAATAAAATCAGATAAAATACTTCGACCGAGTATCCAAGTTCCTCGTTTCGAGACAAGACAGCATTAAAAAAGATACCCAACTTCTTAATTTTTTCTCCCTTTCTAAACGTTCACTAACTTACACTCTAACTGTCAACGTAATTTCTCTGTCTATCGTACTTTTTTCTGCCCGTGTACAGGACGACATTATAATTTTAATTGTAAATATCAACTGTACCTTTCCAACGTCATTAGCATCCTTTAATTGTTTGAGCTGCGAAAGAGTATGGTTTCTCAGCGCTTCGTGCAGTGGAGTGTCTCCATCCTTGTCAGGAATATTTAAATTCGCTCCTTCGCGAATTAGTAACTGAAAAAAAAGTTTAAAATATTACCATAATAATTACAAATTTGAATACATTATTCTTCTTTTTCTTTTCACCGTCGTTTTACATTGAAAGACAACCTTTTGTAGCGAAAAGGAAAGAAAAAAATCTTTTTAATTTTCATAAAAAAATTGTAATTCCATCTTATCAGTCAAATTTAGCATTTTACTCAAGACGAACAAGTCTCCAGGTTATGTTGTTTGAGATTTTCCAAAGGGCAGTGACTCGATGAAAATCAAAAAATTTAGCTAGAAAAATGTCGGAGGCCCATTACATCTGAAAAGTATAGTCCATGTCATAAATAATATCCAACCGAATGTGCCTTTTAAAAAATTTTGCATTTCTTAAAAAATTGTAAGGGCTCATTGTTTGGAGGCAATGCCACATTTCCTATTCGCATATTGATTTTAATTGGGACTGTCCTAGCTCAGAATGCGCTAGCATCGAATCAATCGACGAGACCGCAAAAGTAACGTGAAAATGAGACAGTTTCTTCAAGTTTCAGTTTATAGTATGGAAATCTGTTGATTAATTTAGTATGTATTTTGTGATCATATAATTCGTTTGAAGATGATCCAATGCAGGTGCGTATCTAGACTGACCTCAAGGGGGGTCCATCATTATGACGACACCCCCCCCTTGTAAAAAAATTGGAGAATCGAAAAAATTAAAAACATTTTTATTCAAAAAAAAAAAAGGTCAAGGGGGGTCCGGACCCCATGGACCCACCCTAAATACGCCCCTGACCCAATAAGCACTTAAATCATGTATTTTACGTCCAACATAATTTCCAAAGTACAATAATTGATTCGCTAGTTGAATTTTATTTGAAATTAAACTTTCAAAATTTATTAAAGCTAATAAGGATTGAGCAGGAACAGAATGTGCAAATTATACTTTGGAATTTTTGGGAAAAAAAGTAGTTTCATTTTTGAAAATGCACATGTCTGTTTCATTTTTGATTCGTTAAATTTTCTACCACCAGGTGTAGACTGGAGACTTTTTCATTGAACAATGAACAATCATAATAAACGAAGCTATTTCCTTCTTCATCGCTTTCAAGAGTTAGCTTTTAAATACTTACTCTAACAATTTGAGGATGCTGCCTCTCCACAGCCAGATGTAAGGCAGTTTGAAGATTGAGATTTTGCACGTCCATGTTCGCTTTGCCTTGACGAATAAGCAATTCAGCTACTTCAACGTGGTTGTTGAGGGCAGCCAAATGTAACGCAGTATATCCGTCATCTTTTTTCTCATCTACGAACCACCTTCTGGGGAGTTTCATCAATAAAATGCACATAGCGCTGTAGCAAAACACAGAAAAAACAAAAAAAAAGTTAGTTTATTGTACACCATAATATTTCCATAGAATAGATAGTTTTTATTTTTGTATCATACTATTCAATCTAGGGGGTGATATACTCGCCCATGTGGGCATCTGGGGGGTTCACCTGCTGTCTATTATGATTCTATTATTTATTCAATAAACTTATTATTATTATTGTTATTATCTATGCATCCTCGATCTATTTAGTATTTCCTTTTTATACTTGTTCTAAGTTTTGCTGATTCACGTTTTCTTTATGAATTGTGCGAATTTTTCAGTCTTTCAACTTGAAAATATTTAAATTTTCAACTCCTACGAACATTAATTTATGTGACATATCCGACACTATAGTGAAGTTCCGCCCCTTCTTTCAAAATTATTTTTAACTTTCATTTCACTCAAGACAGATCAAAGTGCAGACAGACAGAATGTCGATATTGTTGTTATGATAATCTTACTTGATTTCATTTCACTTCATGGGTTTAGGTATAATTCTCATTAAAATTATCATCTAGATGTGACCATTCTCGTAACTGAAAATATTATTAGTAGGTATGTAATTTTTTAGCACATATTACTTTTTAATGAAATGATTTTTGTTAGCACAAAACTATAATGAAATACTTTACTTTTTAAGAGATTTAAATATAGTCCTTTTTTGTGCTACGATTTTCGGAATTTTATTTTATTCCTCCTGAAAATCTCAGTCTAAGTGCTAATAGATTGTTCGGTCACTTCGAAATATATCTTCCTTTCGTCCTCTACTTATTATTAGTTTGTGAACGTAATTGATTACGCGAGTATATTTCTCAACTCACCTCTGGAACCACCATAATTCGAGCTGTTAGTGATAGCTTTCGCTCTATTCTCAACAGAAATTCATTACCCAGTTTATATCTGCCACTGGTTTTTTTTTTTTTCCTCTCAATTATATTTACAGTTAACTTAATTGTAATTTAAGGCCATAAAAGTGGAAACCGTTCGCATTTATGGTAGTTTATGAATTTGGCTATTCTGCGAATTTGTGCAATAAATTCAGTGTTGTTTACTCAAGTGCGTGTGGGAGCTATATTTATTGTTAACGAATTTTGCTGCAAAATTTTTTTCTCCGTTCAAAATATTTTTCTCGAGAAGCTATTTATTGCTGGTGAAAACAGGAGCTAAAACTATCCTGATGATTGGATTTGTTTTTCTTTCATTTTTTTCGTAAGTTAAATCTCAAGCGGGATTTGCCGGAGGTAACCTTTCACTACATATTTTCAAGTACCCCAACTCTGCCCCTCAGTCAAACACTAAATACTATCTAGCTCACTACTATTACTTTACCTGCGTGGTCATAAAAAGTAAAGTCACAGTTTTTCAATATAACCCTTCCATTGTAATCAAAGACTTTTTCAATGTTGAAATTAGTGTGCCGAGCACTTACAAACATTCGTCCAGATTTTCCAGCTCATTTGGATGATTTGTAAGTCTATTGCACAAGCTGAATTTTGAACTATCTCAAATTTGGATATGTTACTCTTGATTATTAATTTTATTTCTTTTCAATTTTCACTTTCCAACTTTTTAAATCTAATACGAGTATTTACTTTTCTCACACAGTAATGGAGTCAACTCGTCATACATAAAGATGGGAAATGGAAAACTTACCCTTACACTTATCTACAGATAAGTAACAGGTACAACCAAAAGTTTTCAATATAATTTTAATTCTGGAGAGAAATACTATTTAATCTGCAGATTTTGAGTTCTATGCCAAAAATTAATGTCTAGCACTACCGTCCATAAATATCAACGCAGATAATCTCACACATCGTTTATAGCAGTTCTTTTTTTTCTTCGCGTCTTCTGCTCCAACGCTTTTCTTATGGCAGCCCCCTGCATCAAGTACTTAATGAGGCAAATCATTCCCCCCATTCCAGAAAACATAGAGAGAACGAAAATAGCTTTTCCACCAAACCTACGCTTTTATCCATACCAACAAATACGATGACTTCGAAACTAATATCAGGCAAGGCACAAATTATTTCACGAAACAGTCAAGAGGTGGTCACAATTTTGATGGCATGCGTTCATTAAGCCACATAGCCCCCGCGCCCCTCGCCTAAATTTAAATATTTTAAGAACTGAAAACGGTAAATACCACATACTTCATCTCCCCCCCACTGTCCTCTCTATTTTCGGTGTGTTCGACGACAAAATGACAAAAACAAAATGTTATATAGAAACCAAAACGAAAAAAAAAAAAAGGGTAAAAAAAATGTCGAGTATAAAATTTGTAGTGGAAAAAAAAAAGTAGACTGAGAAGAGTATATAGAAAAGGAGGAAAACGTCTAGTGTTACGCATATCTTGGCAAAGCCAGTTGGAGGCACACACCTCGATTTAGAAGATTCGTTCTTCTAACTTTGGCAAAGCTCCATGAACTTTTTCTTTTTTTTTTTGTTGAAATTGAAATGTATGTACGTGTATATACGTACTCGGCTTCCAAAACAGAAGGCAAAAGAATCACTTCATTGCTCCCCACTCGTGTGCCTTTAGCCCTCGGTGGGGCGATAAATACACGCTATAGAAACGAACCCGGCTCCATAGCTTTGCAGACAAAGTGCAGCAGCATTATTTTTATACCAAACACGAGCCTTATAAGAGAATATGGCAGAACGTGTTATATTTTCCTTTTTGGTTTCGAAAAAGAAAAAGAAGGGGGCCACGCAGCGAGCGAGGGAAAACACGTGGCACGTGCTTATATTTAGAGGCGTGTTCGATGCAGATTTTTTTTCTTACTGATAAACTGTGGTAATAATTTGTTGTATAGGTGCGACGAGAAGATGAAACGAAAACTGAAAAGCAAGGTTCAAATCTTGAGCGAGCAGACTAAATATCCAGATTTTATGATAACCTCGGGAAATTCGGAAGTAAGAAAACGAAAATACGCCCAGCAGCAAAGGCCAAAGAAAAAAAAAAGATATCATGAGAAATATATATATGGATTAAAGTTACTACATTTCTTCTTGTCGTGAAAGGTCATTATTAATTCAGTTAAGGGTTTAGTCTAGCTTGGCTTTTTTCGAACGGTTCGCAATTCACCATTTTTTAAAGCAAAATTCTGAGCCAATTTTCGTGAAATTTAGATATGATATACTCGTATGTACCCTCTATACTAGGATGATTCGTTTTTCTTTCTGCTAGAATTTCAGAATTTTAGGACTTTTTTTAAGGTCTCAAAAAACTTTCTATTTTTTTTGGAGATGACTTTCAAAAATAATGAAAAATTGAAATAGAAGAAAACAGTTCAGTCTGGGCATAAAAGAATATGTTCAAGGATAACACATCTATTAGCAAAGTTGATACAAAACTCAGCTCAAAAAATACATAATATAGTAAATTGTGAAGGTCCATTTGAGCCCAAAAATGGGTGAAAAATCGTATTCTTGCCTTCAATAATACGTACAGGAAACGAATTTGAATAAAATTGAGAGACAGCTGAAACTTATATTATTTTACATACGTGACGAAATCAGAGAAAACAAATTTTTGGGCGAAAGAGATTCTTTTCCAGAACAACTTAAAATAAGTTGTAAGGTCAAAATTATTGTTTTCTTAATTTTTATTGAAGAAAAGTGTACCTACATTGAGCATTCTTCACAACTAGTCCCAGAAGAGTAACGTAAAATGAAAATTGTTTTCAAATAGCTAAAAAATTATTCGATTTTCAAGGCCCAGGAAAACATATGGATTAAGGGAGGCTTTTAGTTCATCAGCAGGTCAAGTGACAGAATATGAGGTTGGCACTTTTTTTTTGCTACTGAGAAAGCTAAATTTTCAGGAATTTACAGAAAAAACAATAGTAATTATTTCTAAAGTTTGAAGCCCTTTTCATCGAAATTCGGTTTTTTCGTTTTTCAGCTTCAAAAACTTCCATCACACGTTATTTTGGAGGTAAAGAGAAGGTTCTTAGATCATTGGATGTGTCATTCAATACCGAAAAATTTTTAAAAATAAATATCAATTCTCTTCAACCACAGTTATGATTCATCAGATTTCATAACAAATAAAGAGTAATATTACAGAATATAGAGATACCTGATTCCACACTGAATTTCATCAAATTTTACAATCTTTTTTGGTTTGAAAAATTCCTCGCTTAAAGCCCAGTACTGTACTAACATTTGCATCACTGGATTTACTTAGAACGGAAAATAATTTTACAACTTTTGAAGAATGGAAAAACCTCATCTGATAAAACGAAGCATAGCTCGTCTGAAAAATTTCTTCCTCGATTCCTTATCTCATAGAGACACTAAATTACGAAAAAAACGGAAAATTTTTCAAAGCAATCAAAAAAAAAAATTGAATTAAAAGTAGCGAAAGAAATGGATACCACATTTGATATTCATTTAAATACTCTTATCAAATTCAGCCACCGCGCGCATGCGCAATGCTCGCATTCGATTTAACGAAGTTCACTTTCCATGTTTATAATGTTGGCATCGAAAATATTGTCGGATTAAGCTCAAGTGTCCAGTACTGTCTGTATAATGTTTGTGGAGCATTCATTTCATTGATGTCTGATGTGTAGCAAGCCGACTAGAAGGGAAAAAACAAAAATTCTCTTTCTAATCTAAAGAACACATTCATTTATGAGTACGCCACCGGTTTGCACGTGCGCAGTGACCTTAAACGAGTAGAAAAAGAAAAAATTAAATTACTAAACCTCTAAATATGTAAATTTGTGCTGGTACATAATTTCGGTAGCTTTTCATAACGAACAGCATTTCAATTTCTATTTATCGAACTATTTTTTCTTTCATTTTTATATCGGTTTGTGTTTTTTTTAAATTCTCGTTTTCTATACTTACTGTTAATATAAGTGATTTTTCTAGTATTACGTGAAAAATTTTTGAGGCTGAAAATAATGTTGGAGCTTCATATTCGTCGAAAATTTTAACAGTGCTGATTTTGCGACCAGAGCCAACAGTAAATTTACAAAAGTAGTGTAAGTCTTTTTATATATAATACCAAATAATAAAAATAAAGTAAAAAGTTATACAAACTTACAACTTGGGAATGCGCAGGCTCTGTTTGAGAAGGACGAGGAAAAGCTGTCACAGTTTGTTCTCGAATGTCAGAGCAATGTTGCCGGACGTGAGCATTTATCTCTATGCATAAAACGAATTTATGACTTTGGAAAAATATTGAACAAATTTTTAGCGAGGGCTTTTCAATTAGTGAAAATTTTATCTTCATCACACATAAAAGAGGATTTTCGACGGTTCAAAGTAAGAAAAATCTCAAGGTTTCAGTTCAACTTTATTTCATTAGTCTGTCTTAACATTATCATGGTCAATTACTTTTAGGAATAAATCAAAAAATACTCTCTGCTTTATATTACGCCACATTGTGCGTCAATTATGTTTGAATATTTATCTTTTTTTCATGCAAAATTTCCCCATCGATGTACCACTAATAACGAAAAATTCATTTCCAAACTTCCAAATCCGCAGCCCTTCACTAAAAATAAACATGTTACACATCAAAATGTTTTTAAAAATTGATAAAAATACTTCCTGGAGGAAATCTTTTGAAAAATGTTACTTTCGGCATTTTCTTATCTGAACAGTTTTATATAAATAAAAAAAAGACTAATCTTATTATTGTCAATTTCACAGCAAGGGCAAAAACTTTCCAAGGAGTAAGGATTAAGAATTTTCAAACGTGATGTGGAATAAAGAAATTAAACTCATATTACAATATGTCCAAGTCGATTTTTAAAAATACAAGTTCAAAGTTGCCAAATAACCTTAGGTTTTGATAAGCGCAATTTTATGCCCTACCTACTTTCAATGAATCAATGATTTCATGCAAAAAAAAAGACAATATTAAGCCTTCAAAATTGTTTCGTATTTTCGTATTTTTATTTATTCATTTTCAAATTTTAAGCTTTATGGAGTATGGAATCCTAAATAATGTAAAATACTCCGAAACATTCTGAATTACTCACTCTTTATCACCAATATAATCTCGATCAAAGTACAGAGCATGGGAAAACTTGTTGAAATTTTATTTTTAATCATAAATAAAAATATAAAAGCTTTTTCACACGAAACAGTTCATTAATCTTTGAGATATATAGCCTGCAAGCAATTATATATATTACTCGCCTTTTTGATTTAAGTCATATTTTTTCATTCTTAAATTCAAAATTGCATTTTTCGAAGTAATATTCGAATTTTCATTAAAAAGTTTCAGAAGTATTCTCATGGTAAATTCAGCAAAATTATGATCAGAATGGGAAAATTCTATCTTAATTTGAAACGGAGAATTGGCACGTAAGCCGATCATTTCTTCATCACAGGTGCAGAAACTTCGAAAATTCAATCCGGCAACATTGAGTCAGAGAAAATTTTATGAGGTTAAATCACACATCCTCACGCCTAATTTTTCCATCTTACCAGCTTTCAAAGTTCTTCTCTCAACACCTATGGTATTTTTATTTATCCAAATTTTAGGATATGAATGCTTTCCTTCTGTAAACAAACAATTGGCCTATTTAATTTTTTACTAATCTTGGCAGTCAAAGCAGTCAGTAAGCAAAAACTGATAACTATGCAAATTTTCATTTACTTTTATTCAACTCAATCAGTATAAGCTTGCAGTAAAATTTACACGATATTTTAGAAAGGACTAACGTAAGAAAATTGATGGAATGGAAGTTAGACAGTGCTGCCAAGTGGTCTACCCAAAAAATCTTTAAATTGCAATTTGAAAAATCTTAAAACTGAAACTATCGAAAAAATGTGCAAAAATCATCTCAGAATTCCACATTTTTCAAAGTTGACTTTTTTTAATATTCTTTTTGTTGATATTTCATATTTCTTGAGCTTTTTCTTAACATTTTCAGAAATATGCACAAAATCCTAACATTTTGGTTGCCTTTCTTAAAATCTTAAGAACAGTCGAAAATCTTACACAATTTTTAGAAAAATCTTGACTATAGACAGCACCGAATTAGACCAAGAAAATTTCGTTTCATTAATTATTCGCTTACGAGTTTAGCATCTAAACTCATTTAAACGTGGATCATTTTAAACAGAATTCAAAAATTCACAACCTACTTTAAAATTCTTTGTGATGTTTAATCTCATTCGGTTGCAGAATTATCAGCGCTGCTCTTTTTTCTCTGAAGGTCAGTAACCCAGTCACTGACAACTATTCATCTCTGATTTTCGAACATTTTTCTTCAGTCGAATAACTTTCGCGATAAAAAAAAATTGTCGAGTTAATAGCACATACATATTTGATAATTTGTAAACGCAGTCATAACCTTTAAATGATTGAATTAGAAATCTTCTGAGAAAAAATAATGTAGAAAACTCAATCGAAAAATAACCGAGCTGATAAAAATTGCAGCAAAATTTTTTCACTTCATTTTTAGCGTGATGGTAAATGAGATTGTTTACTCTTCTAGATTCTATTTGACGAGGAGCGAAAATTGTATTTTTAAGATTCTTTATTATTTTCTTTATACTTAGTGATCAAAATAATGAGTACTGTAGTGGAAGAAAGTGTTTATAGCTGAATAAAAAACTGGTTGAAAACAACTGCAGTTGTTCTTTCCAAGACAGTTTCCACTTTCGACACTAAAAAAAGCTTACTCGACTACTGAAGAGATCAGGTGGCGTCATATATGACACAAATCAGGGTTGCTCAAACTTATATAGTAATTTCAAAAGTTCAAGTGGGCACAATTTTCTACAATTAAATGAGACTAAAAATATTCATAGAGCAAACACTTATCCCCTCCGGATTTTCTGGAGCAGCTGTTTAAATTACTAATATCGGGCGGTGGACTTTCATGGAATGAGAAACTGCTCATTTTGGTATTTTATAAAAATGCCATCTTTCATAAATATTATTCACAAAATGTCTGCCTTTTGAGAATTAATTCAAGACTCAGCTGCTAGGCAAATTTCTGGCAGCACCACTGTTCTCAACTTACATCAACGATTTTCTTGGTTTGATGAAAAAAATAAAAATTATATGAACATCAACCGTCAATTATTGAATTTTCTGCCAAAATCCGGTCCCTATATTCCCAGACGATGACTTAATATTCACACAATTTGATTGTTCTTCTTCCTCCTCTCTTTACCTTCATCGACGTTCATAATTTTCTTTCAATTTGAAATCGGATAGATAAGTATAAGCGTGCGAAAATGTGGGCTACTTTATAGGGTAACGATGTTAGTATACATTATGCGTCATGCCATAGAGAATAGATTCTTTCGACGGAAAAAAAAAAAAAGTAAGTCTGTTGAGCGCACATATTACTGTATGTAGGTGTGTCAGGAGGCTTGAAGGGGTTATGGGGGAAACTTAATAGCTGGCAACAACTAAACCGATTCTGATTATGACGAGTCTTGACGAACGCTGAATCATCCGCTCGCCGAAGTCTGACAGAATTAATGGAAGTTTTTTTTCTACTTGATAAAAAAGCATGTCAGTAGGTCCAGCTGCACTTTTTACCGCGATCAGTAGATGTTTACATTGTATCGATATTTTTGAAAGTTGAACCTAATGAATCAATGCGGAGCTATATATGTATATTATAGTGAATAGATGAGGGGCTCAGCCTCCAATCCCCATTTTCAACTAAAAATAGTATTTTACTGAGATTTCCTTCGCATGTATAGATTTTCTACGAGGGCGAGTTTATGGAGAAGCTTTTTAGAAATTTTTGTTTGGATAAATCAAAAATTTTAAATTACCCACAATAATGAAAAATAAAAGACCTATAATAATGATAATAATTAAAAAATTGAGAAAAATCCCTGAAATCCCTAAAACCCCACAAATATCCCGAGTTATATTCATGCGTTTTTTCAATACAGTAGAAAATCCTTAGTTTCAGTGATTAATCCCTGCAGTTGGTATCCCTGCTAAAGTGAAGCAAGAATATTCTATCGCTGAATTGGATGGATAATCGTTACACTTTCATTCTCAGCAGCTCCCCTCTCCTCCAAATAAACTTATGGCTGCATAGATGAATCATTTAAAAAAATGTTTCTGTCTGCGGGGACTGCAGAATTCGGAAAACATAAAGTCTACGTATCCTTCATTCAGATTTTTGCTGTTTTCGAGAAATTTTGTCATTAAACGAAAATATAATTTGCCTCAGTTATGACATCAGAATTTTCGAACTTTCGATTTAATATTGGAATATTTCATGTTGAAAATGATGCAATATTCGTTAATTGTCAGCAAAGCTTCAAGCAGAACCACGCAAAAGTTAATAATCTATACACTGTTTATAACTGAAGCAAACTATCATTCAGCAGTGAAATATTCAAAAAGTGAAAGTTATTCACAATTGAAAGATATTTTCTAGAGTATAATTTTTCATATTATTCTGATTAACGAGACAGCTAAAAAAAAAACTTCAGAATAATTATATTCAAGTTTGTAATCTATTTCATGTCTAAATTAATTTGGTTTTTCGCTTCAAAACATTTCAACTATTAGAATCTTATACATACATGTATATTAGTGATAAAAATTTCACAAGCTGATAGGTTATGAAAGAGTGGAATATAAAGCATATCATTTGTTGATATGATACTGAAGTGAGTAGGTCAATGTGGGACACTCCTCTTCACACATGATACCATAAAAAAAAAAATTACATACATACATTTATGTATCGATATAGTTTTCGACACTTGGGAAATATAAGTATTGATACATCGACCTACGTATGGAAACCAGCTTTTCTGTTTAGCTTGCAGGCTGTACTATTCTTTTTTCTTCAGCCTTTTTGCACTACTTTCCTTTGATGCTTTCTCCATCCGGCTCCAGTTTCTTCTCCTCTGCCATCCATTTGCCGTAAGAAAATTATTGAAAAAGGCAACGTGCGCAAAACCGAGCATAAGAAGATTATTCCGCCTAATTTATACGAATTTTCCGCTTTTCCAAGTACCGCTCCTTTATGGTTTTCAACTTTTAACTCTCGGCAAACAACTCTTCTTAAATGTGCGCGGTATTTAAACGCCTTTTTTTCCCCCCCAACTTCCCAACTCTTCCTCATATTTTGCTCAACCTCAGTACACTGCTCTCAACTGTTTACCTCATCCGATGACTTCCTTTGTCGAATACCCATCTCGATGCACGCACACACACCAACTCACGTCTCAGCAGCTTTTTCATACCATACATTCTTCTTCCGCACCACCCAACCTTCCTCCCACCAATCAACCTACATTATCCTAAGAACCAAACTTTTGTTGTACTTTTAAGTACACAAGAGAAGTTGCTGCGGTAAATCTTGTAAACGCTCCCCCCCACCTCCCTTACCGTACATATTTACGACCAAAATTCGTCTTTTCGCCATTCACCTTATCCACCCTCCCATATGGCTAGCTCATCACAGATTCTTTACCCCAATTCATCTTTCTTACCGGCAATATACAACAAAATAAATATCCTTTGTGCATGAGGGGAGGGGTAGGGGAGAAAAAAATGGATTTAACTGAGCTTAAAATGTATACAAAGCCGGAAGCATTGTAACTACTTTCGTATTCGAGCGATTTTTTAGATAAATGCGTCAAACGTTAATCAGTTTAAGAATATTGCCAGTAGGATCAGGTGCAGGACATATAGCAAACACAAAAACCTCAAAGTTTGAAGAAATTCAAACAGACTGAAAATTATAAGGTTCGACTAAAAATGATCGGCTTCTTTCTATACATATGTGTAGGTACATAAAAAAGTTCCACTGTGTTAGGACTTTTTCAAAAAAGTTTTCAAAATGAAAATTCTAGGTACTAGAAAAACTGCAAAATTAGCATTTTGGTTAAGGGTTCTACAGTATCCAGTTCAGAACTTGAAGAGAGCTCAAAGTTCTCAAATAGTTCTGCACTTTTTTAGAACTCAATCGAAGAGTAAGTTCTAGGTTTTCGGTTCTCAGTTTGAAATTATGTTTGTTTATTCCACCTTTCTTTATCATTCTGATCATCTTAATTATAAGATTGGTGCGTTCTTTTCGATGAGAACAATTTTTTATTGATTAACAGAATTCAGTTTCGAGTTCTATACTGTTGATTTGAATTTTATCTGAACTTGACAAAACTTCAAAGTTAAAGAGCTGCACTCTTTTTATGAATGAAGAGTCACTTTCCAAAGTGCGTCAAGTTTTTTTTTTTTGTTGAAATTTAAAACAAACCTAAAACACCTTTAAGATTTGGCTTATCACATTTTTACGTTTGAGGAAGTGGAAACACTGTTCATAAAAATGTTTCTAACTTAAATAGATCTAGGTTTTTGATAGCTCTGACAAGCAAAAATAAAATGAATAAAGAATACTAATCTGATATTAAGATGGACAACACGAATGGATACACGCTTTTTATTCAAATTTTATGCAATCGTCCGTTTGATCGACTCATAAATGAACTATAACTTATGTTAAGGCATTTCTAAAACGCACCTGGATAACAGTTGATAATCAACGTTTCCGTTTTTTCGTATGAATATCCGTAAGTTTGATATCGTACTGGATCAACAAAGGATGTGTTAAACATTGACATAGGACACTGCAGAAATTATTAATTTAGTTACAGGGACAACCATTCATCACTGAAAGGAGGAAGTGGCATATACGACGCCAAATTAAACTTTGAGATACTCGAAAGGTCCAGGTGGCGTCGTATACGACACCATTTCCGTGAGATATTAACCAAAATGAGTGATTTTTCATTCAACAAAAGACAACCCTGATTTTCAGAATTCAAACAGCCGCATTATGTAAAATTTTAGCATTTTGAATATTTTTTTCTGTGCTATCTCACTTTAAGACTACTGTAATAGTTTAAGCAACCCCGATTTGTGTTATACATGATGCCACCTGGTTTTTTGAGGCATGTTGTAAAATGGCGTATGACGTCACATGGTCTCTTCAGTAGTCGAGTGAGACGGTTTTACTGATGTTGAAAATTATGAAGCAGAATCCCATTCGTGAAGACCGAAAAGTTCTTATAATTAGATAAAAATTAATACGAGTATGCAGCTATAGTTCTTCAATTTTTCCTTCTCTTTCATTCGAAAAAATTTCGTTCGTGGACAAGACAATTTTATTTCACATGTGTACAAAACTGTTCATTTTGGTTAAATGCAACGTGACGCCAGACGTTCATCCTTGAAAAATTCATCTTACTTGATTTGTATACGGATGAATGTTCAGCTATTAAACAGCACTTTATTATTCTAGTCGTATATAGCAAATGAAACGTGTATTATTCTTTGTCCCCTTGCAATTTTGCAATCAGTTATCATGAAAATGCACTCGCGATCAATATAGGAGGAATAATAATGAGATAGTTGATTCATCATAAGCGGTTTTTTATTTTTCGATAATACATGTATTATGTAACGGCTTATCGCTTACATACATACTTCAATGTGAAGCTCAAAACCCACAACTTTATTTTATCTTTTCGATGTATTTACCAGTAGTATTATAGAGGTATAAAAAGTGAACTCCGATTAGCATTAGAAAAACCAGGTTTTACTCGATTATTAGGTACTTAAAGGACCAGGTGGCGTCATATTCGACGATCAACAGTAAAGGAGCCTCAAAGGACCGGAGAATGTCATATATGACGCCACCTGGTCCTTTGAGGAGTGACACATCTAAATTCAAACGGTATCAAGCAGAAGAAATTAATATGGAAAGGAAAATAATTAACTTCGTATTGTTTTTTTTTTCCTTACATTAGTATTCGATAGTTCCAAAAATATGTATTTATCGAAGATATAGGTACAAAAAAAATTGTACCTCTGACAGGTAGGTATAACTAAATTCTTAAAGCACCTGCAAGTTGAAAAAATTATAATTCTTTTACGTGCTTCCATGCTACCTCGACAATTAAGACGAGGTAAAATAATTTTTCTTTCTTCTTCCATAACACATCCTATTTATATAGAGTTAGCAATTCTGATTACTGGAATGAACTTGAATCTTCTCATGGCGTTTTATCACCATTGTGTAGTTACCTATCATGAGAAGAATGCAGAATAAAAATTATACATGTATCGTTAATTAGTAATGACTAAACAGTCTTCAGAAACTTTTTTTTTTTTGTTAATCAGATACACGCGTATTACCTATCATGAGAAAAATGCAGAATAAAAAATTATATATGTATCGATAATTAGTAATGACTAAACAGTTTACAGAAACTTTTTTTTTTTTTTTGTTGATCAGATACAATACTATGATGAACTATATTATGTGTACTGTGAGATCAAGACATTCTACTCGTAGATACAAGAGGTTTTTTTCACTGCGACAATTTTTTTCCTTCAAAATACTATTCTACGTGTAAGTACTAAATACAGATATGTACCAATATTATCCAATTCGAAACATGCAGATTATAGTTTAGAAAAGCACTTTCATAAGACTGATTGAAGTTCGAAATTTTTTATTCACGATTCTTCTTTTTTTTCACTCATTCAACTTACTGATTTGGTTTGAACTTCGAACGAGCATCAGAAAGGTTAGATTTTTACCAATGCTCAGACGAAGAAGTATTCACACAAGTCCATTTCAGATAGTTTTTGCTTTTCTCAAAATCACTTTCTGCACTTCTAACATTTCGGTACAATTTTTCTGAATTACAAAAATATTCGACTTTCCATAAGCGCCTGTAGTATAATTGGACTCCCAAAATTCACGCCACTTTCGCATTTCATAATTTATGCTTAATTGAAGTTCACTCTGGAAATACGTTCACACAGAATTAAAATTAATACACATACAGATAATTCAATATCATATCAAAATGGGAAGTTGTTATCAATATAATGAGAATGAAAAGACGTTACTATCTACATTTTAACACGTATATAACACTGAAACATGAACTTTTTATGGGAAAAAATTTCCTTTTGGCAATCTTCAACAACGTCATACAGATAGATGGATAGAAACCACAATTCCGCATGGTGCCATCATTTTTTCTTTGCCATACTCAGCAAAATTCCAATTTAATGTCTCCATTTTATCGGAAAAAGGTTGTAACAGTAAGGTAAATAAGATTCGTTCGCCATCTTCACTGCACATTAAAGCTGTACAGCACTGCATCCAGGCTATACAATAAACTGTGCATTTGTGCTACCATATTCTCTAATAACTTATGGAATCGTTTATGAAACGAGTACGATGACAAAAATAACCTCGTTGGTAAGCATTTTTTTCTCCTTCGGTACCATGAAGAAGAAAAATTTTACCATTTTTATGGGGGTGCCACACGATAATGTCGTTTTGTGCGGTGCTTCATCCTATGTTTTTCTCTCCTCTTACTTTTTTTTTTTTTTGTGTCCGTTAGTTATTATATGAGTGGAATTTTTTGAACGCGCGTATAAAAATAATATAATGCTACTTTTTTTTTTTTTTTTTTTTTTAGCTATGGTAGCACTCGAATTTCATAAGAACAAAAATTTCGCTTTAACCTCTTCTTTTTTTTTTTGCTTCGCGGAAAAACATGTGTTTATGTGGTTTATGTGTGCGCAATTTTATCCCTGGAGTAGCCGGATAGCTCCATATTTTCTTTTTTTTTACCACCGTGCGAACTCGTTGGCAAACTTTTAACTCGAAGTGGTTTAAAATTTATGCGGCGAAATTGAGCAAAATTTATTAGCGCAGTTTACTTAAAGTATTACCAAAAAGCAGACACACAAAGGCGTTAATGCAAAGACCTTTTTTTTTCTCTCCACAAATGCTTACCAACACAATAACTCGTCTGCATTTTTTTCTTTTTTTTTCAACACGATGTACCTATTTTTCGGCCATTTTCACTTTTTTTTTCTATCAACTTTTTTGGTGACATACAAATTTTCAAAATGATCGAGCCTCAAGCTATGTGGAAAAAAGCGAACCTTTAGCGCCATAAAAAGACGACAAGCTCGAGTGAGAAATTTACGACGAAGTGTCTAAAAAGTGTGGCCTGAATTTTTAAATCTTCTCGTCGAGCAATGGAAAATTTTTCAATCCGAGATGGTGTTAATTCCAGAAAAGCTGCAGACAAAACACTTGGTAAACGTTTACTTGAGTTGAATTTTAATGTTTCTATATATACTCTTGAGCTTCCTCACTCATCCGATCGGATGGTTATGGATTTTGGTGAGAGCAAAGTGAATTGCGTTGGAGAAAAATATGAACCCTGCACACTTCTGATGGGGACTAGGGTGAACTTTGTACGAAATTTCTCAACTAAGTTGAAATTTGCGACACTTCCCTTCACTTTTCCTACTATTTAAAGGATACGTAATTTTATACGTAAAATCTGAAAAAATTTTCATACATTAGATACGAGTACATTTTTGCATAGATAATTTTTCTTTCCCAGTCAGAAGAATTCAGATTTAGGTGTCTCATTTCATAAAGTGATGCTTTTTCAATGCTTTGTATTCTATGCGTACATAAACTTATAGTGTTCGATCTGTACCAGAAAAGAAAAATCCCTGAAGTTTTGGGTGAGAAAATTCAGGACAAGATATGGGTAATTATCGTAATTAAGAATATAATGACATTTTCACGTTGAATTTATTTTCTATTCTGGAAATTGATATCAGATTCTAAACAGGAGGGTAAAAATACATGTGACCTTCCAGCTGCCTTCTAACCACATAGGGTGTCAGTAATCCAAAGATAAGCAATATTATTATAGATAAAAAATGAAAAAATAATGAAGCCCTCTATTTCTTAGACAAGAAATACGTTATAAGCTCCTATAGTTGACCTCCAGGGAAAATTTTAAGTAGAAGTTCTTTCATATATTTTTTAAACCTTATATAAGGTTTTCAAATCCGTTTACACCTCAATATTCTTAATGTTTTGCTCTAAGAAGGGCATGTCGAAGGACGAGTATGTGTACTTTTGACACAAACAAAAATATAACAATTTATGTCGATCTGAGAAACTGAATGATTCGAGCCAAAACTCGGCGATTATTTTAAAATACAGTTATCTACGTACTTACGAATTCAATTTGGCAAAAATACATATCCCTTCCAGTAAAGCGAAAACTACGAAATCTTAGAGGAGTCCTAATCATTAAATTTGGATTTAAGTCACTCAGGAACAAAGATCCAGACGTAAAAAAGTGAAACAGAAAGGATAATAAATATGAATTTTATGAATTTAGCTATGAATGTGAATTGGTGTCAGTTTCTCGCACTGAAATAGACTAAGCTTACCTCTTTATAGTCTCAATCACTAATTGATGAGTAAAATTTTAAAATTTTGAAATAATTGAGATACCATATTTCCAAGTAGGTGTACCGTTAGAAGGCGAAGATAGCGATCCTTCTCACAAATTAGTAAGCACTTATGTGTACTCGTATGCAATATGTACATCAGGATATAGATAATTTATTCTTCAACGAACTTTGAATGACAAAAGTATAGCGGATATTTGATATTTATAAGCTCATATATTTGGTGAACTAATAGACAATTCATGCTTTCAACTATTTCAATGTAAAGTTTTCTATGTTTTTTCAGGATAAAAATCTTGAAAGTTCCAATAGTCAAAATGTTTATACTTTTCAAGTTCCTGCTCGACTACTTACAGCTGTAGAGCTGAGATTTATTTTCAATGTCATTTGAGAGATCAACCTCGGTTATTATGTTCCTGAAAAGCCTATGCGAAGGTTCCATACTTCCTTACTCCCCATATGTGATTGAATTATGGAATGTAAAGAAGTATGGAGCATGCGCAGGCGTACTCACATGTCCACTGGATAGATATAATTTATATTTATAGACGATTTTGAAAAAAAAAACTTTTTTTTAAATGCATATTATAGTAGGTAGCTATATCTGTAATTAATAAGATTATATATCGGTGTAAGCATACGTGGTATTGCATAAGTAGAGGACTCATTCGGGCGTTTTTAGTTTTGATAATAAAAAACATCTCAGGTTAGAGGGTTAATATTTTTTATTTTCAGTTTCTTCGTGATTATACTTCAGCATACCCTATACTGCATCATATAGCACTACTCAGATGATTTTTATGCTACTACAGAGCGTATCAAAGATTATTCTGAAAATTACATTTTTTGAAATTTCAACCTGAAACATTTATAATTCAGCCATTTTTACAGCTACAGACCTTCAGCTGGTTTCATTTGATTCCTTATAGGCTCTAGTATACTTTCCAGGAAGTAACTTAATATTATCGGCTAAATAGGGTCCTTATATACTTATGCAACGCCACATAAAATATGTTTTCATCAATTGCTTTTCTTAGTGGTTTTCTGGACACCACTTAATAGGGGGATCTTTTGAATTACGAGTATGTAAAATCTGAAAAGCTGTACTTATAATCATCCTATATATATGTTACCGTTAAAGTATTAATTCTAGTTAATGTATGAAATCACCAGTTAATTCATGCTTTAACGGCGTAGGTGTGTAATCAAAATACTTTTACGCTTGAACTAGTTATTTCATGCATAAACTACCCGATGGGCAAAAAATGAGAAAATGATCCGGAAAATGAGAATTTTATCCGTTGTCAGTCCGTTTTTATTTTCGATCATCGGATCTGAAAATTTGCAGATATTTTTGTCATCTTGATTGTTTTTCCAAATCCGTTTGTAAAACGGATTTCCGGATTATCATCAGTGATAATTTTTGGGCAATTTTTCTAAATCCGTTTGTAAAACGGTTTCACGGATTATAACCCGGGCCAACAAATATGATAAAACAGCCTTCACGGAAAATAATCCGGACTCATTTCCGGCAAGACTGATTACAATCCGTTCGAAATCCGTTTTAGAAGCCGGAAAACAGGAAAATTCCGGGTTATAATCCAGAAACGGATTATAACCCGGAATAAAACGGATCCGTTTTCAAAATATTTTGCCCATAGGGTAAGTGCGTTCCTTTGATGTTTGTAAATAGCCTAGCCTCGCAACACATTAGAAATACGATATAAGAATAAAACTGTGTTCTTTTACACACATACAAAAAGTGAAAATAGTCAAATTCATAGGTTGCGAGGCTGGGCTGTCTGATCCTGACAATCAGACTTTTGTCTTCGTTTCTTAAATGCAAGTTGAGGAATTATAAACTCTCTATACACTCGCTCCCAGTTTGTTCTCAGCCACAAACGATTTGTCCAGCTTGATGAAGTACCCATCACCTCCGCCACTATGTTGCTACAATCAGTGGCTTCCTCACAAGCTACAGGTAATGGTCAAGGCTTTGTGAGATGTCACTGCATGCAAAAGTGGATAAATAAGCATTGTTTGTGCGTCAAGAACGGAATAAAATGTAACTCTAAATGCCATGGAAGTAACATCTGTTGCAATAAATAACGTGTTTGGTTTGTCTTCCCTAATTTTGCATCTAGTACTTTTAAATTAAGTTTTGTTTACACTTGTAACCGTACTTTTGGGATAAAATTTTTTATAAACGGTCAATTTCATGATTTAATTAATCGTATCTCGTCAATTTATAGAATAACTAGGTATTTCATGCATTATCAAGGTAGACTGTGAAAAATTTTCATAATTACACTGTTTCGCCGTTAATTTATAAATTAACTAGTTATTTCATGCAATAACGATAGTAACACTTTAACGGTAACATATATATATTTATGTATCCAACTATAATTATGTAGGCAGGCGTCCAATAATTCACCATACATAATTCCAAAAATGAATTATTATTTGTCTTATGGCAATCACATTGAAATTTGATTTGTTCAGGGGTGTATCCAGTTGAACATTTTGCTATTCTGACCAAATATTCAGCATATAGATAATTTTATGAAGCATTTGGGCAAATATATAGACACCAAAAAAAATTATTTAACTACTCACTTCATCTATTCTATTTCAACTTTTGTTACCTTCGCTGTGAAACTAGTAGGTAACTTGTTTTCATTTTTACGAATATCGGTTTTAGAATGAATTTTATATGTACAGTTTTTATCGAAATAATGTCACAGACTATGTATAGTGGTCGTGGCCAACAAAATTTTGTACGTAAATATTACCTAGCCTTATACGTGAATTTCAAATTGGGATGCATTTCGATATTTTTGGTCACTTATATCAAATTAAAATCTGTATTCACACACTAGAATTTATCAGATTCTGTATTTAAAAAAAAGTTTCATTTTGAAAAAAATGAAAAAAATCTCTTATTTTTGGAATTAGACAAGTAACGGAAACTGGATATTCTGATTGTATCTGAACAAGCAGGTAAAATTAATATGTTACGTTAAAATTCGCATTTCTATTTTTACTTCTAATTTTATGTCTCCAACACAATTTATTATACGGACATATTATCAGTATTTTATTGTACATTTCACTATTTTAGATAATATATTTTACTATATTTTGGTATTAATTTCTGTTACAAATTCTTGAACTGCCTCTGTTTTCCTATTTAACTTGTAAAAATTACTATTAAAACTTTATTCAGTGTAACTGTGATGTTACAGGGTTGGAGAACCACATTATGTTCATCGGGTTAGATAGAAACAAAAATTTATAGATACTTAAATGTCTCTAATAATGCCTACATAAGTACACAATTGAGCTTTTCAAACGTTATTTTGCCAATATTTTGCACGATTTTCAAGCAGATTACTGCTAACTCAGCATGATCCAGAGGAAAAAAATGGCTTATTATTTTGGAAGGCATTTTCTCTACAACATGTAAGAAAAATTTACAGGCAAAAGGCGAAAAATCGACTCAAAAATAATCCCGAACGTCAATTTTTACAGCTGGCTAATAAATTTCGTACTCGTAAATTTACGAATATTTTCACGATTTTCTGATATTACATGCTCTGTCTCAACCCTAGTTTACACTTTGCTCCCTCCATCATCAATGAGGACAACCTACTCACACTGTGACGCTATATTTTCACGTTTCGTTGATCCCATCACACGTATAGACGCACGGTGCTAATTTTATACCGACGTAAGTCAAAAAGATATTCGACAACGGTGACGGGGCAAGGGGAGGAGGGTCACAAACGATGTACCGATGCTAAAAAAAGGAACCAGTAAAAAGCGATGAACTCGTATCGTGTAACAAGCGGCCGTAAAAGCGATTTCATTATTTTCATCTTTGAGAAAAATTCGAAAGTTGCGAACGAAAAAAGAATAATAAGTTACAAATATATATCGTCCGTTTTTGAGGCCTTTTTTTCTGCTCCGTGTTTTGAAAAATCTTCTGTTATTTATGTAGGTACACGCAGCAGATATGCAGGTTTCTTCCTGAATATACGACCGTCATAAATATTAGTTTGATAAACGGGTTGAATGTACTCTGCACACACTTAGAACTGAAAGAAATCTTATACGCACTAGACCTGTGGAACCAACCTCTTCTGCGGCTGATGAATAAGCAGTAAATACAAATTTATAGAGCAAGTGGATCAGCAATTTGACACTCGGTTAAAAGACCCATATTATGGTCTTCGACGCAAAATTCCAAAAACTCGACTTCTCTTCTGTGTGAATGAAAACTGAGATTTCTAAAATAAACTTTCATTCAGCTCACTTAGGGTAGCGTGTACAATGATAGCTTAAACTTGAATTCATCTGAATCAGGTTTGAAATCAGGCTGTACAAATAGAAACTGAAGGTATAGTTCAGCTATAAACTTACAAAATTTCTGATCCAGCATCAAGATTTTAAAAATTTTCGTTAATTTTAGGTGCAGTAGAAGAAATAATTTTATACAGTATATTCCACAGTTATTCAGCAACTGGAACTGGACAAAGCGATTGCCAGTGCTACCTACTAACAATGAAAAGAAATTTTGTTGGATTTTTCGTCATCATTTCATCACAGGCGCAGTGGTTTAAAATCTCAACTTCAGTATCATTAACTAAAAGCAATAATAATATAGCCTTCAAATACTACATTTAATTATATTTTTTAGATGCGATATACCACACTGTTAATTTCTCTACGGTTCAGTTGAATCTGTCCTCAGCTAGGGTTGGCCTAGGGTTATAACATCAAACCTCCCCTCAAAGTTGAGTTTAAATAGTTCAACATTTTAGGAGTTGAATCTGGTTTACATTTAAACCACATTTGAGCGAGTGTTGTACACCTCCCCCCCCCCTATTAGTAAATCATTTCATAGAACACACCTACATATAAAATGCAAATTACAGCGCAATATTCTTTCAGTGTTACTCGAGCAGCGAAACAAAAAAGTGCATATTTAAACTGCGTTTGAGAATATAATGTTCTTAAAACAGGCCCCATAGCTAAGCGCTTATGAGTGCCAGGGCAAATAATATTTCAGAAAGAGCAGGAGCTGAAAATGACTGAAATGTTGCTTATTTTTAAGAAATAGCAGCCAGGGCCAGCGCGTCTGCTAGAGCTTCGCTCTGGCTGCCCTGGCGTTAGCTACTGCGGCGTCTTAAAATTTTTCAAGAAACTTGACTTCAAGAACATGAGTCCTAATTCATTTTTCATGACTTAGTTTCAGCCTTTCTTCGGACAAAACTACAAAATTTCAGGTGAAAAAAGTTCATGGTAGGTGTCGAACTCCTTGGTTGGACAACCCTTGGGGTTTCGCCATCAGTACCAAACAATTCTAAGAATTGATTAAATCATGGCCTTAAATTGCCAACTTGAATTAAATTCGACTAGTACATTCTTGCACCACCTCCGAAAGGATTAAGCCATTATTTCGTTCACATATACCTCCTCAAAGATCCAACCATACTACGACAGACTGGTGAACGGCGAGTACTGTACATATTTTTTACGAATAAATTGTTTAAAATTAGAACCGAGACTACCGACAGTATCGCTGGGGTATGTACAGCGAATATTCGGTTCGTATTCAGCAATTTAAAACAGATGCTTGCACACCACACGGAAGCAAGGCTAGGTGGAGGGTACGTCCTGCCCGGTCAAAGGGAAATCTTTAAAACACATTCAGCGGGAGATCATAACTGTGACGAGCAGAAAGAGGGGCCAGTCAATGAGACGAAAAATAAAGTTAGAGAAAGACAGAAGGAAGCATTGGAAAAGGAGAGATGAAAAAAGGAGAATGACTTCGACAGAAAGTGCGGAAGGGTGGGGAGAAATTAGAAATTGAAATGATTCGGAACAATCGCCTCTTCTAAATGTATGTAACCCAGACCCGTTCATTCCTCCATCTTCCTCTCAGTTTCATCACATCACCTTGTCAGTGAACTGTTGGAAGATTCGACGAGAAATTATGAATAATATGTACTTTGAAAGCATACCACGTAGGTATTTAGAGGTTGTATCTATTCCTCATTATCTTATTGTGTGCAATGTCATTACTGCGCCAGCGCATACCTCACTGTAACCTAACTTAGGAACCACTAGATTCGTCCGGCGCCAATGCCAATGAAACACGTCCCTCATAAATTAAATCCTCACCCAAGTATACCCTGACGCCTGATTTAGTTTATCTGAAATTAGACAATTCAAAATTTTTCAGGTATGGAGTAAAGTTGAAAATTTGCATGTAATATTATACAGTCGACCTCCTTAAATCGAACTTCGATAAGACAAAAAACTACATAACTCGAAATGAATCTTATTCCTGTATAATTGATAAAATAAGATGAAAAATCTAAAGTCATTTTCCAAAAGTATAGAAAAAATAATATATTAAAAAATGAATAAAAATGAAAAAATCGTTCACTTGTAAGCTATTCAACACCACCTGATTCAACGATTTGATATGAGAGAAAAACATTTTCGAAGCAGAAGCGCAGAGTGAAATGAGACGTAGAAAATAATTTAAATTTTCTCTTTTAGTAAATTATTTTCGCGTGAATGGATTGATGGATCTTTTTAAATGCTTATTTAGGGTGGAGACCATTTCCTCAATCGTAACTTGGCAACCGGGAGGAAAAAAGAGAAAAAAAAGTAAAAAAAAAAAAAAAAAAACCGGAAGAGAACATGGACAGGAAATTTGAAATTCGAATAGTCGGTAAGTATAGATACTCAGATACTAAATAACACTTCAAAGAAATCGCTCAACAGGTATAAACTTTACATTGATAAACAAAATGAAAAAAACAAAAAAAACTACAGTTAATGCTCAAATAACTCTACCAAATTGACCAATCCGAAAATAGTCTCGCAAGGGTAACTTGTTATCACACTAGATGGAAAGGTAAGAATTTACATCCACAAGCCATTTCTACTCCACATTTTTATTCACTTGACCTATTTTTCCAATCATCTCACTGAGTAGTAAGAGTAAGTGGAAGGAGAAAATACATAGTATTTCTATGCAATGCCGATAATGAAATAAAACAATGTCATAATATTTGCATGTACGGATTTCCAATCACTTGAGGCACCGCTTCTATTCAGCTTAAGGAGTTGAAATTTTTATGGAAAATTTTCTCCATGAAATAGAACCATTTCGCAGGATGGGAGGTAAAAAATTCAAAACTTGGAAATAAGGACTACCTTATTACGTATATCTAGGAACGCGCCGAACTTTGACGCAAACCAAAGTGATCTGGTGAAAGAAAAAAATGAAGTCATTAGATTCAAATGCTGAAAAACTTGTACTTTCTAGCGGTAGACCTAACGTTGAATTTTAATGTTGATCCACTGACTTCGTTTAGTCTGACTGAAAATTAGTCGGAGGCACCGAGCTTTTCCACATCGTTGATATTCTCTAGTCTCTACTAATGAAAATGTATTTTTCAATTCTTCTCCAACCGATATTGAATAATAACCCATTCCCAGCGATTTTTCATTCACTGATTCGTGGCTGACTAAAAATAAATTTACATTAACGAAGTCGAATAATTCCTTTTAAAAATACGCTGGCTGACGGTAAAAGTGTTTTAATTAGGTCGCTCATGAATACAAAAAAAAACTTGCGAATAAAACTTGACATTCTAATTTACTAGATTGAAATTATAATAATTTTCTGACGAACAAAATATTACCTGCTAGGGAAGAGCTCCAATCAAGAGGAAAAAAATTCAATTTATTCGAACAAAATTGAATATTATACATTTTTCGCTTCTCTTCATCAAGCGAACGTGAGATTTCAAGGACTATATTTTATATGGGGAAAAAATTCTTCTCACTTCTCAGCACTTTTCAATAGCTAACCTCCCCCCGTCCCCCTCTAATCTCGTTTTCTCACCTCGAATCTAAAAAAATCGCCCAATCAAAGTCACAAAAGGATCATAAAAATTTTGCCAACAAAAAAATATTTTTAGCAATATTTTTCGCTTTTTCTCAGCTGCTTTTCCCGTCTCAAAGAAAATCGTGAAAAAATAAAAATTCGCTATACGATGTGACATTCTATTCGCAGCAAAGCAAATGTGGCACGAACCTGAAGCGAGTCGAAAATTTTCTTTGTGAGATGAGGAGGAGTATAAAATGATGTACCATATCAGATTTATTTTTGCTTTTATTCCTACTGCATGCCAAAGACAGACTTCGAATTTGGTATTTTGCCTCTATTTTTTTTTCGCTATACACCAACAAATAGCACGTATAGAGGAAGCTCAGCATCGACTCATCCAGGATAAGGGAAAAAATTGAAAATTAAAACGGGGTAAGGAGAACAACCTTCATTTTTGCGCGTATTTGCCATTTTTATAGAAGCATTTTTGTTGCCATCTCATATAGGCGAGAGATATATTCGAAGACATACACCGAAGGCTCAACTTTTTCACATTTTGTCACTTAATCCATCGCTTCGTATTTAGTCGCCCACATATTAGTTTGGATTAGCCAACATTGATCAGGACAGCTCAGTTTTATATTTTTCAGTAATCTCATGGTTAAACATGGCAAATTTCTTTAGGAGAAGTGAATAGAATACGTCTCTACACGTTTTCCAGGTGTTCACAATCTTGGATGGAACTTTCTACTACTTCGTGGTAATTTCTTTTATAAATCATGCAATGTCCTAGTTTTTTGATAAAAATAGTGAAACTGCCAAAATATTTACTATTTGTACGAAAAAACAGGGAAAATTCAAGATTTACAATAGAAATTACCGAAAAAATAGTAAAATATACTATCTAAGATGGTGAAGTACGCATAATACACATATACTACAATTAAAAATATTAAAAATGTCTACAATCAATCTTGAATTGCCTCAGTTTTCCTACAAAAAGTAGTATAAATGACAATTCATTTCTCTCAGTGTACTTATATGTAAACCTGGCATTAGAATAAAAAAAATGTCATAACATTATAACCGCTTGAATTTTAAATTCAAGTAAAAATGGAGAGCTTTAATTTGTTTCAATAAATTCTGGTGCTGGCGTGCCAACTCTAAAACCGAGACATGGAAAGGAGCTATATAAATGGGACGAGAGGAAATGAATTAGGAAAAAAAACAAAACTTCGATAAAAAATTGGAGCTAAGAAACTTAACAATATTTTTACCCACCCAACAGATAAAAGGATCTGAATCAACTGTTTCTATAATTTTCATCGGACCACCTTGCTACATGTATTTTGTATATAATACAGAACTTTGGATCCACATGGAGTCAGAATCATTACCACATCTTTCTTTCAGCTGCACACATGAGAACACCAAACACGATAGCATATACAGACGAAAATTACAGCACTTACGAAAGTTTCTGCGCCTTATAAAAACAATATAATTGTAATTTAATTAAGGAACGTTTTCGGAGCCAATTCAGACTAAAACGAAACACGTTTCTACGCAGCAGTCTGGATACACAATAAAATGTAGGTAATTTGTTCGAGGCAAACGACACAAGCTTTAGAAAAATAACGAATAAGTCAATTATCGATAGTGCCATCATCTCGATAAGAGCTGCGAGGAAAAAAGTAAGGAAAAAAGTACCTTAGCAAAATGAAAACGTTTATTGTAACGACTCTCTGACTGGAACTTCCGATAATTTAGAGACACAATCGGAAAGGCAATTTTCCTTCCTTCTTGACCATATGGAATGGTTGGAGAATTTATTCGATTCACAAAACCATCTTTTTTTTTCGTTTTTTATATTTTCACTCTCTGTTCACAATAAAAGCTACATCAGTAGTTTCATTCTAAATCTAGGTTAGGAGCTGAAAGCTGAAATATAGGGTACGGATTGAAAACCAACAGAGAAGGTTTGACTATATACTTATATGTGGCGCTAACAAATCGAAAGAACCACCTTATTTATGTCGATCAGCAGTCATTGGAGAAATGCAAAGAAGCGATGTTCAGGTGAACATTATCGATTTTTCGTTCTTATTAGAAATCTATATTTCTAACCCTTTAGTGTGGATGGCACTGTGAAAAAACAACGAATTATATCGATGTTAACATCGAATTTGGCGGATGAAAAGATAGTGTAGCCATTAATATGTAAAAACTTGATTTAAAAAAAAAACGCTACCATCCTCGTATCCCAATATGAAACATACAGTCACTTGAACCACTGCTCCTCCTCCACCCAAACCAAGAAAATGAAGTTTGAACATTACTGAGGGAATGGACCATGTTTTAGCTTACGTCATAATGGAAGATAATTAATTAATACAATATCAATATTTTCCAAAATAATATAGGTTAACACTACCAATGGGCAAGTTGTAAATATAAAAAAAAAAACTTTTCGTTACACATAGGAGTTCATTTTGGAAATTTAACACCAAGTTGAAAATCGATAGTCGATATTGAGAATGTAGAACAAAACATAATTGATGCGTGTGCCGTTGTCAGTTGCCATCGAACGGTTCTTGTCAATAATCTCTTGATTAATTTTCTTGGTGGTTCGTAAATCGTTGTCAATTTTTTAATTTTCTTCATTTCTCGTGATTATAACTGAAACTTGTCAACATATAGGGATAGGATTTCCAATAAGAAAGAAACGTACACCAAAAATCAAATGATATTTCAATAATGGATCTAAAATAAGAAGGTATGAGTTCATTTCCATACACCAGCTGATGCTTTTATCTCCATTTTGAGCCATCACACAACATTTTATGCCAATAATTATTTTAAAGAAAACAATAAAAATATTTCATGAAACTGTCCTTATTCACACATCAAAACACGAACAGAAAATGTCGTATGTGAAAAATTTTCATTATTTGTCTGTTAAATCATTATTATCGAGAGTAAAATGTTTTTTGGTGGTTCAAAATGAAAAAAAAAAATATAGATCTATAGTGTATGAGAACAAACTTCAAACTTTTTATTTTGGCTATATTTTTGAAATATCAGTTGATATTCGAAGGTTAATCTTTTCTTATGGAAAATCCTAAGTAAAAGAAATGTTGCGTCTTGTTTTGTGGAAAATATCGATATTTCACAAATATAATCTCGGATTATATGATTTCACAAAAACATGGTCCATCAAATTCATGTTTACGTATCGAGCCAGCGTTCTCCACTGGAGTCTATTGTATCATTTATATCGAAAATGTCCACAAATTTTTTCCGGATTAGCGAAAAAGGTGTCGGATTTGTATTCAGAATTTCTCACCGCAATTCGCACCAAGCGATAAGAGTAAGAAGACTGAAAATAGGCATTCGACATGGATTCTCAGACAATCTACAATTTGCAAAGCGTACTATATATCATACAGGCTAAAACACAAAACAATTCTTGAATGTATCCGCACCACCAAAATCGGAGCCCGCGTTAATCGAAAGACGACGAAATTACAAGCAGTACTAAATACGTTTTCTGGCTCTCCCTCTTCGCCTCCTTCTCCCAAAAAAATATATATATCTTCTCATTTTCGCTCAGCACATATCACAAATCCAACAGCCACTCGTATCGTAATCCTTCAATTTCGAGAAAAGATGATTGTCGTCAGCCAAACGCAGAATACCAAAAACCAAACGTTGGTAATCTAATTTACAGTCGCTGAAAAAGACGAACGTTTCGGAGGGGGCGAGGGGGAGCAAGTCCATTTTGCGGAGCCCAAAAAACGGGGCGCGGGGAGGGGGAGGGGTGTGCGAAGAAAGGCTGCGAAAGCCGGCTAAACAACTGTTTTCATTTTTTCGCTCTATTAACCGGCGAAAACGACGAGCAATAAATCCGAAAAGCAGGATAGTAATATCGAAACGATTTTCTTTTTATTCGAGCAAAAACTCTACCCGTAGGAGATGTTAACGAAATTAATGTTTCGCAACAAATGCGACTGAACAAATGAGTAAGTGCTGGCTGTCCGAAGTACTGCGAGCGGCGAATTTCCTATACATAGATGGCGGACCGTACGTTTGGGTGGCTCCACAAAAAAAGAAAGCCAAGACGAGTTCCTGCGCAAAGTTTGCTGATAAATTGGAAGACATTTTACCCGGCGCAAAGTTGCCTCGTCCCAGGTTAAATCAATTTCAACACCGAATTTACAAATAGAAAATCTGTAATAAATATTGAACCATCTGTGTCAGCGCCGCAATCAGGGTTTTCCGCCTTTCGGTACCACATTTTTTCCCCACAAAATGGGCTGCCAAAAAAATGTGCCCCTTTAGGGACATGTCTGGTGTGCCTTACGAGTAATTCAGCGCTGATCCATGAATAATACGAGTAGGTAATTACGAGTATATCAAAAGTCAGTTCGGGTACCAACACCTTCGCAACAAATTGTTTCACCGACGAAGATTTCACCGATTCAATTCATCGAGTGGTCATTTCACCCAAAGACCTTTTCACCGAAAGAGTAGTTCACCTAAAGGTATTTGTCTGTTCTTACCATATTTCTTCAATATAGTGCGGGTGTAAGGGGTGGTTAGCTGGAATTTTTCCGGGACGTCAAAGTAATAGCCAAACAACTTCCCCACATAGAGATCTAAGGGTATATTAATTGTACAAAATTCCTTAATTTTTAAAGGCAGTGGAATATTTTTAATATTGTATTTGGATGGGTATGGTCGAAGGATGGGGTAAACCAGTGTGCTTATACTCCATGACTCTTCCACCAAGAATTATACTCTTTCAATCAGTAGGAATTCATAATACTTGCTAAGTAAATGGAAGTCATAATGGACACCACATTTATCATTCATCTGGTAGGCACATAAAACGACAGATACATCTCTTGATATCGTCCGTGTAATATGATAAGGATGGGTATATACTTTGTGTTATAACCTCAGCTCCACTTGAACATGCATCAGACATTTCTCTTAATGGTACAGCCACTAGAAATTGGTGCAGTTACTTATACAAAAGTCCCTTTAATACTACGAAAAAAATGCATTAGCCAAACTAAACAGCAGATGCGACCATTAAAAATGGTAAGCAGAGAGGACGAAAGGATTGCGAAAAACGAAGAGCTTAAAAAATTTCGAAAACTAAGGATGGGTCATCGCGAAATGTAAACCGAATTCTACGGCAAATTATGTTCGCTGCAGTAAACCAAGTGGGCGAGATAAAAATACTCGTCTTTTTGGCGAATGAAAAAAGCGAGAAGAGCCATTCTAAAATTAGCAAAGTGAAAAAGAAAACGTGAAACTATACAACCGAAATATACGAATTCCAACTGAAGGAAAGGATCAGCCAATCGGTGTCTTTCGAAAATATAAAAATGAAGACTGACTGCCAAGAAAAAAAAAAAAAAGCAAAAACATGCACCTGATATTGTTTACCAACTTTTATCCACAGATAGGTATATTTAAGTTACGTGGAAGAGAACGTGTTAAAAATCAGTCTCTATACTCTTCGAACCCTTGAAGTCTTACATGTTTCGTTATATTTTGAGGTGACAAAATACAAATCATTTCATCATTAAAAGAAACATGTGTGGAAAATTACATACACAAACAAAACCGTCATGGGTTCCAAAACAAAGCACGATATATTTAAATAAAAAAAAAACTATTTTTCTACAGTGAAATTGCTGTATAAATTTAACACTAGAAGTAGCAGGTGGTGTCATATACGACACCACTCAAAATTTTGAGATGGACTTCTCAAAGGACCAATATTTTGAGAACCGCTGATTTGTGTCATATGACGCCACCTGGTCCTTGGAGGTTAATCCTGTGGTGTCATATATGACACCACCTGGTCCTTTGAGTAATCGAGTAAAACCTGGTATTTCTAGTGTTAAATGCACTCGATGAAAAGACCTAAGAATTAGTATCGTCTGAGATCCGTAATATAAAAAATTGAAGGGAAAAAGTCAAGATTAAGTAAGTGCGAGTTTAATTCATCAACATGGCCTTAAATGTTTTGAAGAATTGCCCAAACAGAACATCGCAAAGGCCACGCCTAGAAACTTCAGATTCAATTTTGCTTTTCCTACCAGAATTAAAACACGTTTCACCTTTCACAGAACACTTTTTGCGAAAGTTTAAAAATATGCCTACGAGTCAAATAAATTACAAACTTGAAGAAAAGTCAGGAAAAAACCTACAGAGAAGAAAGTGCTGAACCCTATTTAAATGTAAATTACTTGAGAAACGTGATTAAAGAAACAAGAAGCAGAACAATAATTACGTTAAGAACTTCAGAAAAGGTTTTTCTTCTACCCCGTATCCGGCAAACATAATTCTTTCCTTCCTTTTTTTTTTCGCGTTATTGAAAAAAGGGCACAAAAAAGAATATTGCTCATCGTTAGAAATATTCCACTGGCTGTCTAAGTACGTCTACAGTTGTTATAATTAAGAAAATTACAAAAAATTTCAGAAAAGCTTAAGCTTTTGAAGGGAATTTGGAAACGATAAAGAACATTATGCGGCTTTCTGACTTTTGTGAAATTTCAAAGCACACATTTCCTACGTTAACGAGATGCAAACTAATTCTATATTTTCCACGTCGTTTCTTCCTTTTCTGGCACCACCGTTTTTCGCGAAGTTTTCCAATTTTTTTTGCAAATCAAATGAAAAAATTATTACTTACAAGCCTCGTGCTGTGGTGGGCGACCAACTTCGAAATTCGAAATAAACGAAAAATCTTACCTGCAAACAAAAGAATAACGAGTTTCTTAGAGAAACAAATTCGTTGAAGGAAAAATAAAACCTAGAAAAAACACAAAAGTAAAATATACGTATGTACATAAGTTGTACCAACAAGACTGTACAGTAATGACGTCATTAGTTCATTTTTCGAACAATTTTTTCAAAATATGTACTTGAAACAAAAAATCGTTTTACCATGGCAAGAAAAAAAAGTGAAATAAAATTGGTCAAGGCTCTTCATCTGACCCTTTCTGTTTCCAGGTAGTGATGTTAAAATCATGATATCGATTTTTTCTTTTCAATAATCGATAAATATTGATACTTCATTTCGATATATTAACATCATCATTATTCCAAAATTTTACAGAAGTTCGAATTGATAATTTTATTAAAATAATAAAATTATAAAAAATAGTTCAATAAGAGTGATGGAAAAGACCCAATCATGAAGAAAATTGGCGATTAAAGGGAAATTCAAATTAATCACAATTTGATGATATAACAGGATGAGCAAATTTTAGTCAAGACTAATAATTTAATCGATAAGATTAAAACTTTCTGTGAACTGCGAATTTTAGTCATCGTTTGGTCATGCCCATATCTGAGTAATGATCATCACCTAGAATTGGATTTGAAGTCTTGTGCAAAAATCGAATACATAACAATTTTAAGCCAAATACAATTAGGATATAAAATCAATGAGAATGTCAAATAAAGGAATATTTTTTGCATGTATGTTAAAATTTTGACAATGTGACTAATCCTGTTTTTAAAAAAGGGTTCATTTACAGGGAAAAAATCTAAAAAAAAAAAAAAATGGTCTCCCGAAAAATGTTTTTGTTTTTTTCCACAGAAATATGAATTTAAAACTTGCCATGCAAAACTATTTCTTCATTTGGCTGTTATCAGCAACTAACATAGAATTTTTTGGGTTAGCGACGGCAGAAAAAGATTTCATAAAAAGGCTTAAATCTTATTTTTCAAAGTTCTCGACAAGGTCACACGATTTTCAATAAATCTATGATAAAACACATAAAAGCCGTAAAAAATAAGAACCATAAAAATGACAGCATTAAAATTTTTTTTTGACTGGCGAAAAACGAAATTTATAATACTAAAATGTTTGCAATATTTTTCAGAAAAATTGGAAAGAAAAAATATAATATTGTTTGCTCCATATCTACGCGCTAAGAAATATTTCATTCGAATGAGCACCTGCCGACAACAACACAATCAAATATAGTGTCGACGAGTCATAGCAAATAGCATAAGAAAAAGGTTGAAGGCAATTTAAGACGTAACAAATTAACAAAAATGATGGACTAATCCGTGGAATCTTCATTGAAATTTTTTAACGCTCAAGTAGAAATGCATTTTAATAATTTTATGGAAATGAAAACAGTAAATGTTCATCATTTATGAATTCAAATTAAGAAACAATAAAACGAACATGATTAAGCTACACAAAATGAAACATTCAAAAAAAATTTATAATGAAATTCTCATAAATCGATTGGTTTTGAAAAAATCACAACTAAAATTTGCTGATATCTGCTGAATTTATCTTTATGCCAGTTAAATCAATGAGTTTATTGTAAGACACTTTCTGTACCAATAAGACTAGAATAGGGCAAGTGTCACATACATGAGTGTTTTTTATTCAAGAATATTGAGGGAACTACGAGTAGATAATTCCAAAACGTCTACAGAACTCAATTTTCAAAAAACCTGCTGAAAATGTTACGTTAACAGTGAGGTCTGCACATTTTTATTTTTTTACGTTTTTATTTTTATTTTATTTTTATTTTTTTAATTTAAATTATACTAAAATCAACTAGGTATACTTTGAGTATATGAGTTATGAAAGCTGCAAATTTAATAGAATTATTCTGTAGTACATTTTAGTTACTATAATGATATCCATGCAAATATTTATGAAAATGATATACTGATGGATTAGTCAAATCAATGACGACTACAACGTGTGTGGGCTGCAGTAAAATTAATTCAATTACAGTAGCTTTCCAGATCTATTGCCATATTGATTAACATGTAACTTTCTCAACGTGAAACGGATTCATTTAGTGCATTTTTGGCTCAAATAAAGCCATTAGGGAATTTATTTTTATTTTTTCCAATTTTTAATTTACTCTGATTGTGGTGAGCTTTGCGTCTTGAGAATGGAGACAGTTTTCGATTTAACGCTCCAATAAATGGAAACTGATTTCGTTTCTCACTTTTTTTTTTCCCCTTTCATTATAAATTTTTTTCAACTTTTTTCATTTCGTGGTCATGATCTGTTTCTTTCTCTTCCGTGCTATAAATCTCAACTTTTTTCCTTTCGCAGTTTTCCTCCTTACATTTCTTACCCCTCGGCACCATTACATCCTTTTCAGATCTTTCTCTCCAAAATCCGCTCCATATATAGTTTTACTTGTGCGAATGACTTTATATTTCGCCCTAACATATATACATCGATGATTTTTGAGGGCTCAGGAGAGAAGGGTGTAGGATAATTTGTCGCAGTAAATTAGAATTTTTTTTTTTCAACCATCGAAGGTTTTTCGCTATTTTTTTTTTGGATGCCCTCTCATTTTCTTATTTACAAAAAAAATATTCTTTTTTTCTCCGATTCAACCCATCGAATTCGCACAAATTTCACAGATTCGAAAAAAGATACGTATTTTATTTTTCAAGTTATAAATGTATTTTCTCCTATTTTATTTTTTTCTCTTTCCTATGTTTCTTTTTTTTTTCATTTTGTATTTTACGAATAGAAAACGATTTACGGATAAACGGATATTGTAATAAGTTCGAATATTTTGTGGCGAAAGACTCGCCGTTTATCGCGATACGGGTGCCAATTTCCTGCCAAACGAATGCAAAAGAGTTTTAGGCATTGGGAATTGGGTAAAGAAGACGATGAACGGCTGCTGGGGTGTAGGGGGTTTAAACGCTGGGGAAATCGTTTCGTATACTCGTACAGATTCGAATACACTATTTATCTGGTCGTTTATTTATTTAGTCGACTGACTTTTTAAGGAAAACGGATTCGAGAGTCCGGGGAGGTCTGGCTGAGGGGGTTTATGGCATAAATGCGATATTATTTAGGTTTACAGGGTCGTCGTTTGGCCGTTCGATGATTCTCGAATTATTCGCAATCGGCTTTTGTACGCCCGTCCGGAGAATACGGTATTTATCCAAATACGACGACGATATTCTCGTTACCCTTTCCTTTTTTTTTTTTTGTTCATAAATCCTTGAGTTATATGATAGGACACCGCGGATGAACTACTGAGTAATTTTGAAAATGTAAATACGAATCGAAAATCAAACGCAAAAATCTAATCGCGGTTCGATAAAGAGGACATTTTGGGACAAGGAAGAACTGCGTTAATATCCATCAGGGAATTTTGAATTTCATTGTTAATGGGAAATGAGCATTAAAATGAGATATAACTCCCAGCTGCAAAAGTCATTCACAATTTTGTATACATTGGAAACGAAATCTGAAAAACCAGACCTCTTGAGTGAAGGGTATCAGAATTAATCTTAACGTATTTTTGTAAAAGTATAAAGAATCTAATAGAGAAGCATCTCTCTAAAAAATTGGGCGTGCTTAAGGTTTTTGAAGTTCAAAAACAAAAATAATTTACCTTTGAGAAAAAAGGGCTTCAAAATTGGGGAATTGAAATTATTGTTTTTTCTTGCGTTAAAAAATGAATGGTAATTTTTACCATTTTTTAATGAGAAAAATGAGACCATTCTGAGATTGTAGTAGAAATCACAACAAAAATAGGAAAAACCATTTTATTTCATGATATTTATTAGGTACTACTCTTGTTGTAATTTCTACTACAATCTTTGAACTGTCCTATTTTTCCAATGAAAAATAGTAAAAATCGCTATATGTTTTTTTCAGTGTTTATATTCCAGAAAAGTTACCATTTTCTAGAATAAAAATTGTGCAAGCCCTATAATGCATAGTCACTTAATTTCGCAAACTGATGAACATCAAGTCTTTCATTTCCTCTTAAATATTTTAGAATGCTACCTGAGCAAAATCAAAAATTCAAAAACAAAAAAAGACCATAAACTAGTTGGTAACTTCCCAATTTTTGCATAATCCTAAAACATCAACTTTTAATGGTTCATAAGACCCATTTAGTTCCATTCTAAAACCTGCTTTCCTAGTGGTGGCGGGGGGCTTGCTGCGCTAGAATTTTTTCTTATCATTTCAGCTCTTTGCTTTTGCAAATAACGACGAAAGATGAATTTAAAAAAATGGTAGAAAGACTTCTTGTCGTATAAGCTTCAATAAGCCGGGATTTCGTCGCGCAGTTTCCCTTCTATTTCCCCAAGAAACTGGTGAAAACGCGAAAATTTCTTATATATTTACCCTCGCCCTCTCTGCGCTTCGACTTTTTTCCTCTCTCAGTCACTCTGATTTACGTGCTCACATAGACGCTGCCTTTATATATATATACACACCCAAAAGGATAGAAAAAGCTCGTCGGCTCGAAATTAACCGGCGTAATCTCGGCGCAAATGTCAAATGCATGGCACTTCGATTTACGAGCAGTGGAATTGATGTTCGGCGAAATAGCTGGCCCATTGAATCGGCATCCACAACTAGAATACATTTTTTCCCCCTCCTCGTTCCACTTCACACTAGAAATACGACGACAGGTGAGAGGAATCATTTTCTTCTTCCTGACGAGTCCCTTCTTCGCCTCACTCCGCCCATTTTCGAAATTTCCAAGATATTCGGTAAAATATATTATATCGTCTAGGATAGAGCCTCTCAACATATTCGTAGTGAAGGTTTGCCAAACAGATCGACAGAGCTGTTTTATGAAAGGATAAGAGAAAATGTTGACATTCGCTAGATGAATGTCTGCATCAAACATGAGAATCAAAATTACAAGAGTATAGAAGCTGTTCCACTAGTACGGAAAAATGTTTGGATTCAAGATTTAAGGTGCTTGTTACTACAAGGTGCTGAGGCTGAGAGGTGGACAGTGAATAGAGAATTAGTAATTCGAGGCAAGACTGGGAATGCTAACATATTTTATGAGAATAATTATGATGATAAGATAAGAGAAAATTGATACAAGCTCATATTATTTTCGTGATGAAAGTGTTTATGTTCGTGACACTCATAATGAAACGGTGCAACTTGCAACTAAAAAAATTAATTTGAAAATTCTTGTTTCATTTATCGTCGTTGGGGCATTTTTAAAATTATTACCGTCGATTGGGGTGACTTTACCCATCCGGCATCCACAAAATTCACTGTCTCAATTGTGCTGGGTTAGAATTCAAATCGAAAACGAACCGAGTAGAAGTAGGAGACGAAAAAAAAAGGGTCTACACTGCATTTTAGACTTAATTCTTGCCTATCACGCAGTTGAAACGGTGAATTTTGTAATTGGGTAAAGTCATCCCGTGAATATAAAGTCACCCCGTGAATATGAAGTCACCCCATTCGACAGTACTTAAAGAAATAAGTATTTATTTTTTAAATAAAATACGTATGTAATGTAATGCAAACACGAAATGAAAATAAAAATAAAAAAAACCAACAAAATCCTCATAATATAATATTGAAAGAAAAAATTAATTTTCGTCATTGTCGCATCATTAATTATTATACCTGGTAAATACGAGTACAAAGGATCAAATTTTTCAGGCGATGCAAAAAATGTTGAAACAAATCAATTCATTTTGTAAGAACAAATGGAAAAAATTTCAATCTCTATTCTCAGGGTATTCGAATTTTTAGCAGGTTTTTTACTATTAGAATCGTTTTTTTGAACTATCTTTTGTCTCACCTGCTGGGAATTTTTGTGGCCTCTTTGTATTTACCTACGATGTTTCGATACAACGACGTGGTACTGAATGAGAAAATGTAAAAAATGAATAATGCCAGCATATCTACACTTGAATTTTCAATTTTCTCATGGCGTTCAAAGCATTTTTTTTTCGGCACTGAAAATCACACTCGCTGCATTCACTGCATTCAACAAACAAGAACCACTCTGGGTATACGTGAAGAATAATGCGTATTATTTCAAAAAATTTTGCTACTGGTACTTTAACCATTTGTCTTCAAATATTTTATAATACAGGGTGCGGTAAAATGACGGGCTACATTTGTTTTTTAAAATTGTACGCATAAGAAAAAAGATAAGGACATGCGGTTGCTTCTAAATAAAACTTCATTCCTTAAGGTTACGTATGAAATACAATCAGTGACGCACCCAGAAATTTTTCAAGGGAGGGACTAAGGCATAAATTAATTTCCAAAAAAATCCCAAAAAATTGAAAATCTTATATTCAGTCTTTTTTGATGAAATTCAAGGCCTAAAGGGAAGGCTTCAGCTCCATATCCCTACTTCGGTGCGCTACTGAATATAATTTCACTCTCTCATGTTGACTATTTTGCCTAACACATTTCTGAAGGCGTAAAATCCAATTTTTCAGCTTTGCTAAGCAATGGTTACATTTATTTTGCAATTTCTTCCGCTAAATGCTGCCAGTGATGGATAAAATTGACCAGGGAGAGGAATTGTGCACGTGTGGCATTCTTCATGGTCAGCGTGTGGAGGAAAATTCCCTACCGGCTGGATACGTGAGAAATGAGTGGAAAAATATGATTATTGCTTAGCAAAGTCTTGAAAAATTGAGTTTCACGCCTTCGCAAATTTGCTAGGAAAAATGATGAACATGCGAGTGAAATTTCATTTCATTCGTAACCTTAAAGAATGAATTTGGCATGTCTCTATCGTTTGTCTTACGCATAATATAATTCGAAAAACAAATATAGCCGGTCATTTTGCCGCACCCTGTACATGGCTATATTTTCAAATTGTAGAAAATATTTCATCTTATATTTTTCTAGTAGGCGTAATTTATATAAATTCAACAATGTGAATTTTTTTCAATCCGACTCCGCTATACTGGCTGATGACGTCTGATCACAAGCGTTTCAGGTCATCACATGAAAATCGAAATATAGCAAAACTATAATATAATCAATGCCCACGCACAATTTAAGCAAAAAAATGATAAAAAAATAAAAATAGAAAGTATTTGAAAGCACAAAAGTTTTTCAGCTTATTCTTTTTCCTTGCAGCAGCCATATTTCTGCCACTGATTTCACCTACAGCCTTCGTTATTGTTGGCAAAATGAGAAAACAGGCAACTATAAAGTAAATTTTGAATCGTCTTTCCTCTCGCCATTCAGGAAAAAAAAGCTTATCCTTTTTTTTTTCGTCCTTGGACATAATACAACAAATAATATATTGTATTGTATACCGAAAAACTATCTTCGTTTACTCGCTATTTGGCAAACAATTCTTTGGCGATTAATTTTGGGACACTTTTCCTCTTCAGTTTTCCATCTTCTCAACTCTTCTCCTCAGATATGTAACTCACGAGGGTGTAAAGGAAAATTTTACCTTTTTTCTGTATATTCTCTGCCTCAGTTGAAAAAAAAACAGTTTATCGTCCCAATATTCGATTGTAACATTTTTTTTTTTCGTTTTCCGAAAAAGAACACCGAATGAGGGTATTAGGGGAGTAGCAGAGGGGGGTGGTTGAAATCGCAAAATCTCGTACAATTTATCGAATGCTTTTTATAAGGGTCGTTCGGTAACAGTTGGTTAATGCTTTCACCTCTACGCCATCCTCCACACACACGCATACGTTGTCTGGAGTGTAAAAAAAAAAGCCTTTTTTCCACTTTTGGTCTATCGAAGAAAACAGTGCAGAGAATTACGAAAGTTGGCTCGCACCAGCTGGTCGTATTTTTACACACGTTAATTTTCGATACGACAGAAAAAAAAAAAAAAAGTTTAAAAAAAGGGAAAAAAATAACAACAAAATATATAATATATAAAAGAAAAACTAATACAAAACCGAAAATTTTCCAAAAGTTTTCTCACTTTTTCGTCTACGTCGTTTTCACCAAATGTAAAAGATATTTTTGACGGAAAGATGTTTTCCTTGTTCCGTGTTTTCAGCACTTAATCGTGTACCCACAGTAGTTGTGGCTTTGTATAGCAGGTTTTCGATGGGAATCGTTCAATTCAGATTTTTAGTATTATGGAAAATAAACATTTTCGTTAAAGTATTTCTAAACTGAAACTAAACATTACATTTTTGTCTGTCCATGGACTGAAAGCATCGGGCTCTCTTACGAGAGAATTACAATCTTCTTTCCGATTTTTCAGGTCTTTTATTTTGTATAAATTATAAGAGAGCCTACTGTTTTTGAAATACAAGTATCATTACCATCTAAAAATTCAGAAAACCTTTTTTTTAGTGAATAAGTTTAGCACAATAAGGTATGCGCATTTGACAGATGCAGTTGACCCGAGCATTGGATAAGTACATTTGACACGTGTATTCGAAATGAGTATTTGACAATGTGCTAATCTGTGAATGATATTTATATCTCATCTCAGTAATTTTATGATTCCACTTTCAAGAGTTGATCTCCGTATCGACTAACTGTCTATGCATGACTATGCAACTCGGCAGTAGATCAATAGCATGCAACAAAGTTTGCAACTTATCATGTTTTTATACTGGCAAATGTGTTCCCTCTGCCCTCCTGGGATGTGATTAGCTCTAACAGTTAACTTCACACTTACCATGTCTAATCTGACTATCTGTGAACCAGGCATATCCACCTATGAATATCAATGAGGAGTCGAAGTTAGGAATGTGTGTAACTTCACAACAGTAAAGTTCATACATTCGAAATACCAGTTTCGAACTTTTATGGTGATCTCTGAAATTCTCACCAGGGAACTAAATGCATACCAATTTTGCATACACGAAATTTTTATTATATTGAAATTGCATTCTCAGATTGTTTCCTTAGTACATCCTATAGACTGTCACTATAGTTGACCTTGAATATACTTTTCATTTCTTTTCTCTTATTTTTGTGACCATTTTTCATTAGATATTATTGTTTTGTCTACTTTATGCCTACTCGATTTCGTTTCTCTTCAAAAGTAGATTTTGATTTTATTTCATTTCAAGAAATAAATCGATTGTCTTTATAATTTTTATTCCTAAGCAATATATGAAGTTTTTGTCGAGTAAGTACACCTATTAACAAAATAAAATTCTCATAATTACATCACGATTGGGGAAACCTACTTTTTTAACGAAACTGACTGCCCTAGAGATTTTTATTTTCTCGTTTCCATGCTTCAATTTGGCATGTTCCATCTACCAAGCCACACAACCACACTCTCCGAAGCCAGGACATTATACGCAGAAAAACACGATATCCTACTTCTAAAGTGAGTAATTTTAAATGATTACAGTCATCTTGAATAACCGAGCGAAGAGCAATTAGATTCGGCGAAACTTTCATCATTATACAGTCGACTTTGAAAAGCTTCTTACAAACTTGCATACAGATGGCGGGAGTAAATGGCTAAAAAAGTTTTCTTCTGCCTAATAGGGAGTCGAACATTATCTGGAGTCAAATACGTGGCTGCTGGCAGCCGATGTGTTCCCTCAAACTATGGAGAAAGCTGGCGGTATACGAAACAGAGGAGAAAAAAATTTCGACACGGCTGACAGAAAACGAAAAAAAAGTCGTCTCTGAATAAAAGACTCAACGCTGATAGGCGTTTGAAAATTTAAATTCGCGGATTACGTTCTGGAATTTTGCCACTTGTCTTTGTTTCGGGCTGCGCTACAATTGTTATGTCAGTAATAGGAACAAAGAGAGTGGAAAGGATTATGTTTGAGAATGCTACACGTGTTTGAAGTTTGTCTGGAGGGCAGAAAATTATTTTGCGTCTTTGTGTGCATCAGAAACATTGCAAATATTGATTCAATCGAGAAAAGGCCAATTTGAGAATTTTTTTTCATGAAAAGGAACCCCAAGCAAGGGAGGTGAGAATGTAAATTGCCAGTAAAACCTCGTTACTGTGCGATCGAAGGGTCTGAGTGAAATTCACATTAAATGCGGGATCGCACTATATACGGGGAACCAAAAAAAATTTTCAGTTAAAAAAAAAATCGGTTTTACATTGTGTATTGAAAATTGCGTGCGTACATATTAAAAGAAATCACTGAAAACGTGAATGAGACTAACGTCTCTGTAGCACTTTTGTGATCAATTTTTTCTGAAATCTCCAATTTCTCAGAAACTGTTAAATTTTTATGCTTTCCGGCACTCATTATTCAAAAATTTACACAAATATCGATTCAAATTTCTCTCGCATGAGTTTGCACACGCACTTTATGCGGGATACAACCGCACTATATACGGACGATTTTGTGTACAATTGTATAGCCAGGGCCATGGCACTGGGCAAAAATCATACTATATGCGGGATCGCACATTAAGCGGGCGCACAGTAACGAGGTTTTACTTTACTATGAATAAGGACTACCCTAGAACTAATATAGAGCCGTTTTGAGATTTTGACGGCAGGCAGAAGCCTCAACAGAATAAAACAAAAGCCTTTGATGCAACATTGATCTGCCGCAGTTAGTCTCACTATATCGTTTCAAATAACCTACACTCTTTCATCAACCATAAATACTTTCACATTCGATCAGCACAATTAGTTCACTCTACTATGACTTTGTGGTCTCGCTGATAGCAAATTTCAGGAAGGTTCGGGGCAACAAAACAATTTCGTATAGCCAAAGTTCGAGCACATAATGAATTTTCGTAGGTCATCCGCAACGTTAAAGACTGCAAGCAAAACTATCAACCACTGGGCCACTATAAATGGCGTTTTACGAAACCATTCTCTTTAGTAATGGCGTATCGCCACAATATTACATGAACACAGTGCGCCAATTGCAATCAACATACATAATTCACGAGCTAAGCATTTTATCGAAAACGTTGAGTGTCAACATTTTGGAGGGCTGACGGTAGGAGCCAGGGGAAAAGAAATGGGACATCGATTCGCAGCTTTTGCTGGAAACGTCACATTTCTGTTCAAACATAGTAAAATGCAATTTTATGAAACAGAACCGCAAAATCTAGGGATTCATACCCGTTTTCCATCTCGCTATCGAGTCAAACGATCATTTAAAAAAATTTTATTTTCGTTGCCCAAATAAATGTTTACGGCCTGCTCTTCGAACCGAGCTCGCAGATCGCAGCCTTCAAAAACGTTTCGAATTAATTTCACTAATGAATAAAAACCCACCAACCAACTATTTTTAAAATGAATCAATTTTTGAGACGGACTATAAAGTTCGCCGAAGAGAGGGAATAAGAAAAAAACACACACAAAAAATAATAATAATCGAACAAAAACAAACAAAAACATTTAAAAACTAAAATTAAAAATAAAATTAAAAAAAAAAAATGGAATGTGATCAACTATAAAACTACTATAAGAAAGAAAACCATCCAGATCAGGGCTTTGATTTTCATTTAATTTTTTGATTTGTTTGTTTTTGGTTTTATTTGTTCAGATTTTATTTAAAAAAGGGATGAGGTTTTTGGTACGATTTTTTGAAAGTTCTAATTTTCATTTTTGTTTCTGAATCTTGTTTTTTTCCCCCATTATAATAAAATTTTTTTTTTAGTTTCTTCAATTTTTTATTTTATTTTCGTTCATTTTATGTCTGCCTTTAATAGGTAGGTAATCATGTTTTAATTCATTTTTAATTTATTTTATTTTATTTCATCTTATTTTAAATTAAGTTTGATTAAACTCAATTTAATTCTACTCATTTTATTCCTTCTCAATTTTTCATTATTTTTTTCATTTTTAATTTTTCTTTTTAGTTAAATTTTTTTTTCCAATTCCAACTTTTCAACTTTTCTTTTCAATTACTTACATATTTTCTTTTTAATTTTAATATTTTCTTTTGAAATGATTTTTTTTTAATCTTTTCTTTTAATTTTTCTCAATGTTTCACAACCTAGGTCTTTAATTTTTAATTTTTCCATGTTTTCGACTTTTTAATATTATTATCTTGGTGCGCAGCTCATCATTCCCTTCAGCTTATTTTACACATTGAGGCGACTCACCTGGTACACTAACTTTTCAAGATATATATTTGTACTGCATACAAAGACTCTTGTCGATATAGTATACTACTAAACAGCCAGATAATTATTATCTCAATTTTTTCTCTTCAATTTTTGTGAATGTAATATAAATCAAATTTTCCTTATACTTACAAATAATTGCGAAACAATTTCCTTCTAAAAACCACTTGAATTATTGAGTACCAATCCGCAGAGCCCGAAACATTTTCTCTTATTTTCTCAAATTCATCTGCCCTTAAACAGTCAATAGTCTACGAATCAAGAATATGAAATAACGACGATAAGCCGCAGAGCAGCAAGGATTTTGACAAGGATATATACAGTCCATTGGTTTGAAGATACGAAGTAGAAATTATTAAAAATATGGAAGGAGAAAAACGCTTTATTGAAAATATGGACTTTTCTACTGGAGCGCGTAATCAGGTCGTCGTGAGCCCTGCAGTATTTTACAGAATGCAGCAAAAATATTTTACGTTAGGCCAGACGCGAGTGAAAAAAAGATTGAAAATTAGAAAATACGAGTGAGCACCATTTATCTGACGGTAATATAAAAAAAAGTAATTTATTTTTATTACTTTTAGCTTTTACTTTTTTTTTTCCTTCATTCCTTGTCAAATAAAATTCTGCAAAATGAATTCGAATTATGTTCGTATGCTACTGAAAACACAATCTTTTTTTTTTTCATTTGACAAATTATGATATCACAAATTACTTGCCAAACAATCATTTTTCAGGTTCCAAAATCTTCACTTATAAATAAGCCCGTAGACAGGAGGGGGCTATAGGAGGTAGTGCCCCCCCTTCTGACCAGTTTGAGTCCCCTCTTCGTTGAGCCCCTTCTGATTTTACAATGTTCTGCAAGAGATTCTTCATAAAATTAATCAAAAGAAATCAGTTTGACAAAAAGAAAAGAAAAAAAAAGTAAATAGCAAAAAACATTATTTTTCAGTATTTCCTGTTTTTGTTTGACCTGTCAATCCTGGTACCCCCCCCCCCCTTATAAAAAATCTTGACTCCGGGCTTGCTTATCAAGTAAGTAATTATTTTTCAAACGAGAAAAAAAATTATACAGGCCTTTGAGTGTATTAGATGCATACTACACCCTTAAGTAGTTGAAAGTATAAAATTGAGCCAACAAAAATTTATATATTATATTCCCTCACCACTCACTCAGAAAAAAGTTTGATTCTAAAATCAAGGATTACAAAAATAATGAAAAATTGATACACTAGCCCTACATTCTCGTATACTAACTCTTATGTATATAAAAGAATAAAGACGGTCCCAGATCATATGGTTCAGATCTATTTTCTTTGAAGCTTTTATTTCGGAATTTATTTTTCTAACATTTTTTGACTATTAGTGTTAAATTTGTATGCGAGTGGACCATGAGTGTTCGGGTATTTTAGTACCCTAGAAAACAGCCACACTCTCTAGAGATAACCCGATGGGCAAAAAATGAGAAAATGATCCGGAAAATGAGAATTTTATCCGTTGTCAGTCCGTTTTTATTTTCGACCATCGGATCTGAAAATTTGCAGATATTTTTGTCATCTTGATTATTTTCCCAAATCCGTTTGTAAAACGGATTTCCTGATTGTAATCAGTGATAATTTTTGGGCAATTTTTCTAAATCCGTTTGTAAAACGGTTTCACGGATTATAACCCGGGCCAACAAATATGATAAAACAGCCTTCACGGAAAATAATCCGGACTCATTTCCGGCAAGACTGATTACAATCCGTTCAAAATCCGTTTTAGAAGCTGGAAAACAGGAAAATTCCGGGTTATAATCCAGAAACGAATTATAACCCGGAATAAAACGGATCCGTTTTCAAAATATTTTGCCCATAGGGAATATGAATTTTTAAGATTAAAACAATTTTTGTTTTGTTTATGAAACCGTGCACAAGACTCCCACATTCTACATACGAATCCACAGCAATCCACAAACCAAAAAATTTTTTATTTTACATGAATGCTTCTCGTCTACTACACAAACGAACCCAGATTTCAGACATTCTCTTTGCAAACATATGAATTCAACAAAAAAAGCTTTCACATTATTTTCATCAATTTTTCAGTCTCGTAATGTGACAGAAAGAAAATACAGAAAGAAGACAGCTTTAATGGTTTCAGATTCGGATGCGAATAAGGAAGCCAAGTGCTGAAAAATACGAGTGTACTAACCCATAATATTAAACTTCGTTATCTCACATGGGGGTGAGTTGCAGTAAATAAAATGCGCGAACACATTCGCTCGTATATTCTCAAAGCATAAATACAAATAAGAAACAAAAAAAAAAAAAAAAAAAATTAAGAAAAGGAAAAAAATGCGAACAATTTTGTCTTTTTTGGTCGTTTATTCGTGAAATTAGATTTCGTAACCGTCGTCATGAACAGCTAACGCTGCGATTTTCAGAGGTAATTTTGAAAATGATGCACGACCAGAATTTTGAAAGCTTGTAGAAAGTTGAAGCAGCGTTCATTCTTCTTTCGACTTTCAAATCTCAAGCTCTACTTCGCTTGAAAAATATTTATTCAATTATTTACTACATTAATTGTTGCTGACCCATTCGCTCCTAGCCAGTTTATAGAAGTAACAGGGGAAAAAAAATCCAATTGACGAAGAAGACAAAAAAAGTTTGACTATCAACATTTGTCACTGCTGATGAATGATTGTTGAACTGAGCGGTCCAGAAATGTTCCTTTGAAGCATTTTGATTTATGGCATACTCGTAAAATGAAATTTCACAATAATTCAGTTAATTGGGAGAAGTTGAGCACCAGAGCATACTGAAGATAAAAAATCGCTCGTCTGTCTTCAAGATAATTATAGACATATAAGGTTTGTTCTTTTCCCAATTTTCATATCGAAATTTCTGTGATGAAGAACAATGCTACGTGTTTTTGGTGATAGAAAACCGACTTGTGTTCTATTCATACCAAACATATATACCTGCTGATGATGAAAAAGAACAAACCTATTTATTGGTTTTCACTTTTACATACTTACTCACACACTGTGACTCCTGCAAGATGATTTCAATAATTAATTTCGCGTCGCTGACTGAATAGATTTTGGATTTTTTGCCCTGGAAATGTTCCATGGAGTCATATGTAATAGGTTTGTCCAATTTCAATACAACTAATGTAACATTTTGGTCCACCAGAATTTAGTTCCCAAATGGTCACCTGAGTGAAAACTCGGAAATAACATCGTTATTGATGATGACTAATTAAAAAAAAAAGTATATTTTTTATTGTAAGAGGAAAAAGTCGAAAATAGGTGTATTAATCTTTTTTATAATGAATTCAAGGTCTTTTTAATATTACGAAGACCAATACATATCCAATTTTCATTATTAAAAACTTATTGGTCATTTTGTGATAGAATTTGTATACGAGGGCTTTGATTTTACCCCACTCAAAGAGAGTTACTGCCCCATCTCTTGGGGCGGACCTATTTTTCTTTTTTCACAATATTAAACTCATAGTTTGTAAGACATTCTTCAGAATTGCTCAAAATTTATCAATTATTATTGAAAATAATTTTATTAACAAATTACCTGGCATAATTTATACTTTTAAAAGAATTATGGCGCCACAGAAGTCAAGTGCGGATTTTTGCCTTCCCTTATACTCAACATTAATAATCTTCCCAAATTTTGACAAAACTCACTTTTTCTACAATTCTCGCTGCTAACACGAATATTACCACAGTCTCCAGGGCAGCCTAATCTATACAAACACTTCCACCAAAACGTCTGTCAATCCTACAGAATTTATCGGAGCGTAATTCCCAAACCCGAATCCTATCCTAACGAATACGTCAGACTTATTTCAATACCTAGCCCCCCCCCTCCCTCAACACCCTTCTTAAGCCCATAAGATTTATCACCGGTACCAACGGCTACTCAAGTCTAATTAAAAATAGACGACAAGTACGAAGTACGATAACTCCGCATTTGACCGCAATTCGACGACGAACCAACAAACAAATTTTCTCATCTTCGCCGGTTGATTCCTATTATTGTTTTCCCTCGCTATAACTTATGCAGATGGGCGATGCGAATTTGTAGATTTTGATTTATACGAATCGAGTGGTAACAGCTGGGAACAGAAGTTAGAATATTATGTCGGTCCTTTTGGTTGAGATCAACACAAAATTTTCGTACGACGAACAAAAATAATTTGAGTCATCATTCAATCCACATGGCTACCGACTGCGGAGACGATTAGTTGTTTTCATCAACTACAAGTACCTATATTTCCAATTCCAAAGCGGATATATAGTGTTGGAAACTTATGTAGTTCGGTGGCTGCTGCGAATATATTTTCTGATATAAAATAATCAAATATCTATGACTATGAAAATTCATAGGTTTTGTCAAATGTAAAGACAATTTTCTAAAACCATTTGCCAAATACCTAATTACAACTTGTTTTAACATTTGATCCTTTATCTCATTGAAATCAAAACACAGCTGAGTTTATAGTCTGATGATCGTGAAATGAGCACTAATCAGCCCTGATTTAAGAAAATCTGTCTAGGTAAGTCCTGATTTTGAGTGAAAAAACATGAAAAAATAACACACACTTCAAAATTATGATAACTGCGATGTTCGCTTTTCCATAAAAATTTCAATAAGTATACTGATGGTGGAACTTGTTTGGCGAAGTTCCATAAGCTTAAAAATAGGATTTGAGGCTGCAATGGATTTGGGCGAGTAGACGAAAATAGTCGAAATAAGTCGCAATGGTTTTAGGCGACTGATAAGCGAAGTTGATCAATGCTTTTGGGCGAGTACAAAATATAATCTCAACTTGCTGGAACACGTCTTAAAGATAAAAGCAATAGTATTTCTCCTCTTCTACAGGTACTCTGAACATCTATTTTAAAACGATTGGTCTTGAAACTGGCATTAGGTAAAAACGTCTATTAATTATGGATGTGACAATTGATTCTATTTTTGAAACTAACCGTGGTGAAAATTTTAGAATTATGGCATCAGTTTGAAACAGACAGTATTGATATTCAGACTTATCTTATAGGCATATTAGCCACCTATTTTTAACAAAACAAACATAATACTTTTTTTTTAAAATTGAAAACCATGTTCTGTACGTGTATTTTGTTTTAATATCAGTTTTGCATTAATATTTTTGAAAAAAATATAGTTTCAATTATTTCAATTAGCCGAATGCTGGTCTGTCGAGTTATAGAGTCTTAAATCCACCCAGAAATCCTTAGAAAATGAAAAATTTGTAACCTCAAAGCCAGAATTCTATTTGGTATACTGCAATGGATTTGGGCGAGCACTGGCTCAAATCCATTATCAAATATTCAAAAAGGGTCGCCCAAATCCATTGCAAAAACTCGCCCAAAAGCATTCCACTTCCCCTAAATTCGCCCAAACACGTTGCAGCCTAAAAATAGGATTTGAGGAGCCGATTAATCATACCTTGAGTTTTGATCTTATCAACTCAAACTTTTTTTTTTGTATTATAAAGGACGGCTGTTTTCAGACCTTCTAGTTCATAGAATTTTGAAGAAAAAAAAACCGGCTGAAATTTCAGCAATATTTTGGTTAAAATTCATGATTTTCAACACGCGATAGAAGTACCTAATAATTAAAATAAGAAATTTAACACGATGTTGAAAATCGATAGAAAGATATTAACCCATTAAATATATGACAGTGATTAACCGAAACTTGTGTTTTATTCATAGTTTAGCCATCAGAGCTACATCTACTTTGGGCATCGCAGTAAAAGCAGATATTCCATCGAAAATAAAAATCTAACTACACATTCGTGAGTTCATCATTCAAATAAAACATATTTACAAATCATAACTCCAAGTTGAAAACAGTCTGTAAAATTTTATTTTATGAAAAAGTTTTTAATATCGTTCAATCAGACAATATGATAAAATAATCTTTAATTTTTGGATGGGTTTGGCAAATTAAGTGGTTAGATTAATTTTTTTTCCATAAGTAGCACCATTTAGATATTAGTACTGACTATAGTTTGGACTCCAATAGAAGCATACCCTTAAGCAAGCTGAAAGGCATATCTCCACATAATCTAAATGAGGGTCGCTATCAGTAAGCTATTTAAAAATCTATACAATTCTCTCTCCTTCATCTCAGGCAACAATTTTTACACTCATATATGGAATAGTTTACTTTGCTCTCTTGTTATAATATATAATATGGACTATTTGGTGCATAAACGATTTCAAACATTTATGCCTATACACTCGTTCATCCTTCGACCCCAATCGACAAGCTAATTTGCTGAGGAAGAAATCGTTTTTCAACAATAATTGCTTTTATCGGCTGAAAAATCTCATTTCGTGTTTCGATTAGATGCAATACGAGCGCCAGAAAATGGTGAAAAAATGACATATTCTACACGTTCGTTACACGTAGTTATTACCAACAGAACGCGCAATCTTTATGATTTTATTTTTTTCTCCTCTTTTCAATTAATAAGAAAATCTTTCAATTTTCCCAATTTTAGTTTTTTCTCAGGCCAATCCGAGTTTACCCACAATTTTATTCGAGGAAAATCCTCAAATCGTACACGCAGGCTATAAATATATATGGCAAAAACAATGTATACGGCGAGGAAAAAAGAAGAAAGATTTGATGACAAAACAAAAATAATAGGAGAAAAAAAAAACACCTTTGATTTATCGTTCGAAAAGTGGTGCGCATTAAGGGGGTGTCAGCTTGGGGGAGGTGGATAATTTATAAATTCGCATTGTTCACTTACCAGGATGTCGATCGTACGTCACGCGAACGATGAATTTTTTTAGCAGAAAAAATAAATAAAATGGAGAATGAAAAAAAAATGCTTCGATATTTTTATGACTCGCGAAACTAATTCCAATTTCCGATTCCAATAAAAGGTTTTTTCCTACTTTTTTTCCCCCCTTTGTCAGGACGCCGAGTTGAAAATATAATTGCGATTCTCGAACGTAAAATACGTTTTTCAAAAAAAAAAAAATTACTAATGTCAAAAAGTTTTTCTCATTTTTTCCTCAATTTTTCTTCGGCTCTTTTCCCACACAGCCGGAGTATAAAACGCGAATGTATAACTCACACTGTAGGAAATTTTAGAAGAAAGATAATGGCGAAGAAAGAGTCAAGATTGTGGAAGGAATGTGAAAAAAAAAAAAATTATAATAAGAGTAACTGGATTAAAGAACTTCAGTTTCAGCGGCCGTTGAGCGTAAATAATATGGATAATAATCGCAGAGAGATGAGAATAAAAAATGTCCAAGTGGGGTAGGGTTACGGCCCCTGTAACGATAGCTAAATGCACTGAAGGAAAAATAAAAAGAAGGTAATCTTTACAATTTGAATAGTAAAACCTGGATAATTTAAGATTTGTAGTAGAAATTAAAAAAAAAAAAATTAATTAATTAAAAAAAAAAAAAGTAAAATATACCATCCAAGTTGGTACAAACTACTATTTAAAATATTAAGAAAGCCTAGGTACAATAAATGATAATTTTCTCAACTGCCCTGAGAAAATTTTTTAATAAAAATTACTAATTTTGTCACAGTAAAGTGAGCTCAGTTCCATGAGTTTCTTAATTTTTACTAAGCCTAAATAATTTTTACTATGCCTTATTAATTTTTACTGTTGTCGACAATAAATTTTCAATTTATCTTATCACAATGATACGAGTATAGTGAATATTACTAAACCTATCTACTCGTATAGGAATTCATGTAAACACTTTTATTTCTTTTTACTACGCATAGGTTAGTAAAAATTAGTAAACTTTAAAATTATCATCAATTTATACATGTCTATACTTTTTCTCTTTTTCATTTTAGCAGGTTTTCGACAGAAAACTTCTAATTAATTTTGGTCTGACTTTGAAAAATAGGTACCAGACCATCATACTTAGTTATTCGTTTCATAGTCTCTAGATTCCAAAAATACTCATCTCGCATTTTGGTGCTTCTTTATTTCTTTATTTTTTCCTTTCTCCCTTCACGCCCAAATATTCTTTGTAACGCAAGAACAGTCGAAGGGCAGAACCAATAGGGACGAAATTTGCACCAAAGGTTAATCTCGACCAGATCTACATCTGATTAAAATTTCAAGTCGAACGGTTCAGAGGGTACATTTTTTTGGAACGCGAGAACAGACGAACGGCCGAACCACTAGGGTTTAAATTTGCACCAAAGATCAATCTCGATCAGATCTAGGTCTGATAGAAATTTCAAGTCGATCGGTTCGGGGGTTCGGTAGATATTAGCAAAAATGTAGTTAAAAATCTATGAAATTTCCCAGGGTTTCTCGTCAAATTCTAACGAACTTTTCAGCGTTTGGAACGCACTATTACTGGCTGTGCTACAAATCAAAAACATGCTTTTCTAGTGGGGCATGCTGCGCTAGAATTTTTAAAAAAATTATCGGTTATAGGAAATCATCAGGGTTTTTACCAAATTTGAAAAATTCAATTTCTGAGTGGTGATTTGAACCCTGTTCTCTTTGCTTTGTGGTCCAATACTTTCCCAATTGCGCCACCCAAGTAATCTAATGAATGTGGATAAATTAAAATGATTAATTTTTTTAAGATACCTCCAATTACTTTACTGAGTAGCATAAATTACTATGCTGCATAGTAAAGTTTCCTTGTCAGAATATTAAATTGGTGTATTTACGAAGAATGGCTCAGTAAAAATTACTCGGTGTGGAGCACAAAAAACTATACCATGTAGTAGAAAGTCCTATTTGGAATAGCAGGATTGGTATTTACTCAGTATGGTGCGGTAATATTCACTTTTTGTTTAGCATATTTTACATAGAAGTTCTAATATAAATAAATTATTAGCTTGGAACATTATTTTTACATTTTTATCTTGGTTAGTAATTTTTGCAAGTTTGAGGTTAGTAATAAGTACATGAATTCTTTATCATTTTATCCTATGTACTTAATACAAATTAATGACACATCGTAAAAAGTAATACTTTGAAGGAATGAAAATTGCTCTGACATGTAGTAGTTTATTATACCCAGAAAATTCAAACATCTAACTACAATTTTTAGTATGAAAATTCTGGCGCAGCAAGCCCCGCTAGAAAAGAAGGCCTTCAATTGATGGTACAGGAGTGTCATGAATCCTAAGAAAAGTATCGATTTTTGACTACATTTTTGCTTATATCTACGTGAACCGTCAAACTGATCAACTTCAAATTTCTATCAGACCTAGATGTGGTCGAGATTGACCTCTGGTGCAGATTTCAGCTCTATTGGATTCAGCCGTTTTTCTGTTCTCGACTCTCGTGATCCAAAGAAATATATGCGCGCGGAAGGAGAAACATAAAAAAAAAAAGAATAAATAAACACAAAAATGCGATGGGTATTTTTGGAATCTGGAGATCAGGAAACGAAAAACTATGATAGTCTCGTGCCTATTTGTGAAAGTCAAACCAAAATTAATAGGTTTTCTGTTGAAAATCTGCAAAAAACTAGTATTTTTTGCACAATTTTAGTATTTTCTTAAAATAAGACAGCAAAGGAATGATTAATAACTTTTCTCTCAGTGTGTGATGAGAAAAGTTACGATACTGATTGTAATTAATGCGGTTCATTTCTCTCGATGTTTTTCTATTAAAAAAAATACATTATACCAAACTAAAAACATAAAGTTAAAAGAAAAATTCATTTGCAAATAATTTCAAAAAGACATAATTTCGTTTTCGAATCGCTGCACAGAACCAAGCGTAAGCTCTGCAAACTTATCTGATTATCAAAAGGTAAGCTTGGGAAACTCCACGTATCTAAAAATTATGCCTTCATTTACATATTTAATTAAAAACACTGCTCGGCTTGGTCGAAAATCGTTTTACTACGCAAAAACGTATTATTTGAAAAAACAAAAAAGGCGAGTATATGAACAGGAGAAAAGAGAAATGCAGCCACCAAATCGACGCGAAGTATGAAAAGATTCAAATACATTTAAAAAAAAAAAAGAGAAGTTTTTAGGTTTTAGGGATGCAAAGCGTACATATTTTTGCAGGATACGCATTGCGGATACGGAATTATGAATTCGAGGTCGAACGATAAGTACGTGTACCAACACCGACTCCAGATACACCCTCAAACGAAGAGAACCGCAGGGACGGCACTTTTTTGAATGCTGTAATTTTATCGACAGTAACCGGTCGAATGGAAACGTTCAAAAATGCCGGTTACAATCGATAGGCATTGAATGGCTCGAGTTTATAGCTTCCTGTAATTTGCTATAAAAGCCATTACAGAGCCGATTTTTTTTTTTTTCGAGCTTTAGGTGAAAAATTACATTATATGGGTATAGTATGAGGAGTCAAAGTACTCGTATACGGATAAATACAGGACAAGTACGAAATTCAGTCGCGTACACTCGACTCTGGAACGGTAAGGGCGAGGAGGAGCGAGGAATAATACTGGCTCCCAGTTATATTTCATCTCAACTGAATTCAGAAGTCTGAACCAAGATTCAACTAAAACTAGGTCGTATACACTGAAAAAAAATTTCGGCAGTAATTTCTATCTGTAAGTATGAGAAAAAATGGGACAGTTTAAAATTCGTCGTAAAAATTACCACACAAATAGTAAAATATACTATCCGAGATGGTACACAGTACACACTATAAGAATATTTACATTATATCTTGAATTGTTCCTGTTTTCCAATAAAAAGAAACGTAAAAATTACTATTCATTTTTTGCAGAGTACACAAATATGAAGGTGAAACATCAAAGAAGGGTCTAATTAGAGTCCACTATCTAGAAAATACATGAAACTACAGCATTTCTCTTTAATGGCTGGATCGGCTCTTTTCTTATACTCGTAGTTTTTACTATTTTTTCGAGAAAAAAATTAGTCATGCTTTCAAAAGACAATGATAATATAATTATGTCTTCTAGTGGTTTGTTTTAAGCAAGTTTTGGCAACGGATCAAGCTGAAATTTGAACTGTAAATTAATTGAAACCATGCGAATTTTGAGTAAATCTGTGTCTGTGAATTGGTTAAGAAGAAAAGTCATTTTCAGGGTTGATAAACGTCGATTTTTCTTTTCAACGGGAGATAGGACAAACTAGAGGACTAATATGGCTGAAATTGAACCAGAAATCAGTTTTGCTTTAATGAAGTGCCATGTAAAATTTGATGTCGATTGATTTTGCGGTTCTCTAGATATTAGCAAAAATGTAGCCAAAAACCGATGATTTTCGATGAGTTTTCAAAGAAACGGATTCCTTCGAATTCTCCGATGGATTTTTCAACTTCGATGGCTTCTAATAGATAAATAACTAAACCGATTGATCTGAAATCGATATGGTGTGCAAGTAGAAGCTTCTAAAATGTACCACTCAAGTTTCAAGCCAATTTGTTACTTAGTTTTTGTAAAAAAGTGTTTCGACGGTTGAGAAAGTGAATTTTTCTTCGCAACTTGCTGGCAGGTTTCCGACAGAAATTCAATTGTTACATTTTTTGCGTAGTCTAAAAACAAACTCCAAATGGTTCACGAAGACCCCAGTAGTTCCACTAAAAAACCTGTTTTTCTAGCGGCGCTTACTGAGCTAGAATTTTTCCAAGTTGAATCTGGTTTGAACGCTAGATGCATTCAGCAAGCCCCCAGGTCGTAGAACTACTCCAAACGTTGCCAAAAATCGGCTGTACAGTCCCAGACAGCTTTGCAACGTCCAAAAAAAGAGGAAAAAACTGGGCCAAAAAATCGCAGGCTAGGGTGGCTAGACTGGAGGCGCGACCAGTTGGGCCAAAAGTAGATACAGCAGCCAGAAGGGCACTAGCCAGAGGGGGGCAGCGAAGAAAATGGTCCTCAAGGAGGTGGCGCGCAATATGATAACTATAATGTTCTACACACGACGGATGCGCCACCAAAAGAAACTAAGAAAGCAAAAGAAGAAAAAAACTAAGCAAAAGAAAAAAAAAGAATGTGTGTCGGGACACACGGTAGAAGTGAAACTTTTCAAACCCCGTATCCCTTGTCATTCTACACGGATGGGGGAAAAAAAAGAAAGAAAAAAAAATGATAAAGACGCCCTTATAGCCAACCTCCTACCCTTCATCGTCTGTTTTAATAACGAGAATACGCGAGCAAGGAAAAGAAGGGCAAAAAGAGATCGCCGCTTTGTTTTCGTGTGCTTTCCACAGGGTGAAGTGTGGTTAGGGGCGGAGGCTGCTCTCTGTGCCATCCGTGTGCAGTACCTCACCAAAGGTCTACGTAAACGCAAGTTGAGCTTTTTTAGTCGGCATTTTGTTTTCGAGACGACAACATTCGCGTCGCGTCGAGACGTCGTAATCGGCTTTTAAGAAAATTTTGTGACCTTTATCTTTTCTATAGTTCGACTTTTCAGTCTTATTTTTAGCTTTTTTTCTAACCGTTTGTTTCAATTTTACGAATAGTTTTTTTTTTTTTCTCATTTTACCCTAATTTTATGGCTAAAAGTTGTTTCTTTTTTCCTAGTTATTGTTTAGTCTGATTTTTATGGTTAGAATTTTATTCTCAGTCGTACGTCAGTATTTAAATTATCATGCGTTTTCCTTTCTACAAATGCTATAATAATTTTTACTTTATTTTACCAAGTTTTTGTTCAATTATTCATAAGCTTATATACCTTTACGTGCGTGCAAAATGATTTTATTCTATTATTTACCGAATTATACTCGCGTATCGTGTCATATCAAACGTACAATTAGTTTCTTTAAATTTTAATACATACGTAGAAAACAAACCGAAAAAATCTCCATGATAATGTTATAAATTGAAGATATATCATTCGTACACACATGTTATGCATAATTCACACTAACTTACGCAGTGTTTTTTTCCCTCTACAAATGCCTTTGAATTTTTCACGTTACCCTTTCGTACAGATGTTTTTGACGTTTAAAAGAAATTCCAAAAAAAAAGTTCCCTTCCTCGAATATACAAGCTTAGAGTAAAAGTACACTTGTTCAGTTTTTGCAGCAGCAAATTTTTTTTACTTTTATTTTTGCTACGTTGTAATCATCGTCATCATCATTATCGTTGGTATTTTTTCTACTCTCCGCTCTCTTCTGGAAAAGTAGACTCGACTTTACCGAACAAATTAGCTCCCCCCCAAAAAAAAAGAAAGAAAAAAAGAAACACAGAAAAAAATAGCGTGAAATGAGAAAAACAAACTTCGTGAAATACCATACGAACTAGCCAAAAAAATTAGGAAAAGAACAACAAAACAAAAACTTGCGGAGAAAAAAAAACTTCCCTTCTAAATTTAGGATATTGATGTGTGATTTTACGTGCAAATTTTGTGGGCAAGAAGTACACGTAATTTTAGACTTTTTTTTTTCTTCTTCATCAACTTGCATAAGTTTTTATAAAATATCGAAGCGAATATTGTGTTAGATTTTAAGCGAAAATGTTTGTACTACGTGTAGTGTTTTTGTTATGTTTTTTTTTCCCCACTAACCTTCCTCTTCATACGCTCCTCATCGCATGGTGAGCTTTGCGGAGAGGGTTGAGGAGGCCAGTTATAGTCGAAAATTCGACGACGTGAGATGGCTCAAGTTGGTTGAATAAGGTCCAAGTTTTACGTATGTACATTTAATATACTTGGTCCCCTTCAACCAGCTGTAGCCGACCACAGTTCTTCGAAGCAGTACTCTTCAGCCAAAATATAACTTCGAGTGGAGTGTAAACTGAAGCTGATTAAGAGGATGGAGAACCCATAAGAGACTTTTTCTCAGGAATTCATGATCGATGGAATATACGCATAACTTGAAAAAAGCAAATCATCACAGAGCACAAAGGGGTAAGCAAACATGCAAAAAATAAGGTAAGTAAATTTTCTAACGGAATTTTTCCTCTGAATTCAAAATACTGACTTGCATAACTGGTCGTGAGAAGGAACCAGTGCTTCAGTTTTAGCTTGATCTATGCGGATTTGAGAAAGAGTAGTTGAAGTTTGACAGAAAAAATTCGCCTTCATGGTTCAGAGTGTAGTGTGGTCAGAACTCAACATTTGTGGAAAATAAAAATGCAAAGGAGGAAATTTAAAAAAAAGAAGGAAATAATATTCAAACAGAGATGATATAAAGCCTTTTCAGTGTTTTATTTAAACAAAAAGGTAAAAATTTTTCAAGTGAAAAATTCCCCAGCAGAATAACGTATCAGAATTTTTTAGCTTCGAAGTACACACACGATTTATCAATTTTATTTTCATCGAGTTTTGCACCAAAGTTGCTCAAATTCGTAACTGTTATCTTTGAACACATTTTCTATGTTTGGAAAAAGCTGCTTTCTCAATTTATTTTTTTTTTTTTAAACTTTTTTTCAAAGCCAAAAAAAAATTTTTTTCGAGATTCAAAATGTGCTTTAGAATCTTAAAAATCAAAAAAAGAGCTTCGGACAAAGAGAATAAGTTCAAGAGTAACATATCCGAATTTTAGCCAACTTGGTAAAAACTCAATAAAAAAAAAAATAAAAAAAAGGTAAATTGGGAAACACTCAAAAAAAGCAAAGGTAGATTACACCTTTAATAAAGTACTGTTGTAGATGTATCTGGGACTATCATATATTGGTGGAATTTTGATATTTAAATAAGTTATGTAATGCTGAAAAATACTATTTTTTACAGTTATTTTTGGAAAATTGACGAAAAATGCGTAGATAGGTACTCCAGACTTGCAAGAATTTCAATTTGAAATATACCTATAGTTCTTCTGGCAAATACGATCATTAGTATGGCTATTGACCATGTACGAGTACGACCATTTCTAAAATTTATTGATTTGCGAAACAAGGTATTTAACCAATTTTCTGAATAAAATTATAAGGTATGAAACAAAAAAGTCAATGAAAACATGCGGAGTGAAAAATTTGCAAAGTAATTTTTAATATACCAAAGACAATTCAGGTTTATACTAAAATTTAGTTTAATATATTAAATTTTAGTAATTATCATACTAACTTTCAATATTTTTTATAAATTCTTGATTTTTTTGATCAATTTCTTATTTTCTAAATACCATAGATGGGGGTAACTTTGGCACATTTGGTACTTTTTTTTCAATTTTATTGAATTTTACCCGTTTCTAACATATTGGCTACACTGTTCAACCATTTCATCACATTCAGCACAATTTTACCGTTCGAATGGTGGTATTAAAACATTAAAATAACGATTTTATCGACTGTTAAGCAATAATTGTAAATAAAGAATCTGCATTTACAATTTCTTAGCAGCCACTAATTACTGAATTTCTGTAGGTACATACGACCAAATTCGGGGAAACCAATAATTATTGTGGCGTTCCTAGTATCTTTGTACCTATTATGCCACCATGTTTCTTTATAGACCTATTTTCTCTTCAATCGAAGTTTGTTTGAATATTTTTTTTATTAATTTTCATAATTTTACCAATATGTTGCATTAAGAATTTATTGTGTGCCAAGTAAGCAGTTTTACGGGTAAATTAGCACATTTAAAAAAGAGGGGGTATACACTTAGAATTGATGGATCAAATTTTTGAGAGCGTAGTAGAAAAGTAGAGCCTTCAACGCACATTTTGATATATTTGAAGCATAGATTATGATTTGCCATGTGGGAAATAGAGAGCGATGAAGTTGGAAAATGCTGAAAAAGTGTGCCAAGTTATCCCCCATTGTTCAAGATTTTTTTCTCAGCGTGCGTATATAGAAAGCTTGTAAGATGACCTGTACCATTTTTATCGAAAAACCTTCATTACTTTTTGATTCGGCACATGTATTCTTCTCCTCCATCTCCAATATAGAGCCTTGAAAGTTTTAAAACTCACAAACATTTCTAAAAAGTAATTATAAATAGAACCAAAACGTTGATATTCCTTTTTCTATCTGAGAGTATCTTAACTTTTCAAGTAGGTCTGCAGATAATTTATTTTTACTTCGCGAAGAAAGATGGTTAACCAACTTAGGGGAGTAGTTGAAAACTTTCTCAACTTTTTTCAATCAGAGAATAGATATTATACTCGTATTTATAGACAAAATAAAATAAATTAAAAAAACAAGACCGTACTTCGAACAAATATCAGCTTCGTCGGACAATCTAACAACGAACCTTCTGGTTTTGCCATTTCTAATTTTCGGCTAATACTTGCAATGAAAATTTGCCAAATTGAAAAACACATCTGCTCCACCACCAGGGCATCGAATAAGCAGTGGAGTGAGAGAGTGAAGCTTTCATCATTTCTTATTTTCAGGGTTTGTATTAACAATGTTCGACTTCGAAACGTGAAACATCTAAAATAACTACTTCTCGATATCGACGGTTCCTTCAACCTTCCCCCTTATTCACTCAAGGAAAAAGGAGGGAGGCTTCCTAAGCTTCTTTACATCTCTTGCTCACCGGGACCCAGCCGATAATTCGAAACTAATCGAAAGGATTTTGGCCGGATGTATTTTCAGCAAAATAATCTCGAAATTCAGGCTTCGCCAAAACGCAAAAACAATTGTTTTATTCTCTGGGGCGATTTTGTGGCTGGGACAAGAACTGTTAGGGTTTTATGATAATATAGACGGCTGCAAGTCGAATAAAATGGCCAAACTTTCGAAGAAACGATGGAAAAAGGTTCGATTCGGAGAAATCATTTTCGAAGAGACGACAGCAACCAGGGACTTTGTAGATGGCGAATTAATACTTTTCACAATGGTGTAACTTTTCATTTTTTTTACTTTTTCAAAACACAATTTTAGAAGCAATTCTAAATTGGAAGGTATGCGCGACTGGGAATTAGTTTACGCAGGTTTAGAGACAAGAAGCTTTAATGAATCAGCTAAAAAATATTAAAAATCCAAAAAACTAATACTAATAATTTATCTTATATAACATAAGAATAAATATTAGAAAGGAACTTTCAGTCGGAAATTTCAATTTCGAGTTGATTGCTTTAGAGGAAGGTTTTGTGATCATTTTTTTTAAAAAGATCTCAATCAATTCAAGATTGACAGAGAAATTATATTTCGAAATTTCGAACGTAAAAATCCATCTTATAAGAAAATCGAGTTTCAAGTTTAAATCATAATTTTCAAAAATAAAATGATTTTTCTCAAAAACTGTTAAATCTATTTTAATTAAATTTTCAGATGTTATTATAAACATTACCCTAAATGTATCTTGTAAAATTTTGACAAAACTAATCAGATCGTTTTTGCATTACAAGAGTAGAAAGGCTATTAAAAAAATATAAAAAAAATTTTTTCCATCAGAATATCGTTTATAAAACGCAGTACCAACTTATTAAAAGTATCGACAACAAAATACAGAAATTCTAGCACTCTAGTGTTATTTGAATGGGAAATTTCCACTTAACGACTCGAAATTCCAGAACTTGAGCTGCTCAAAGGAGGAGAAAACTGACGCTTTTGGCTGAAGCACTATACATATAACTGGATATTAAGGAAAACAATATTACAAACGTTCTTCGAATAGGTACTTTCAACGATACAATATGGCCTTCCAACGATTTAATAATAATAATACGTATAAAGAAAATCTTTGATTAAATTCTAAAATTCTTTCGGGAAAAAAATTCGTACAGGATGTCTAGCAAATGTCAGATATCACGTCATCACCTAGGAAGTACATAAAAATTCATCCTAACTCGGAGATTTGACATTTTGCAACTACCTGGCATTGGAAAATCCACGGGCTAACCTCTTGGACTTGAGGAGGGAGGAGAGTGAATCTACAAAAGTTATTCATGAAGAAACAATGCACGTAACAAGTTACGTGAGAATGCCCAGGTAATGCATAATGTGGATCCCATCATGTTTTAAATACATCAGAGTTTATTTTTTGTTGCCTAATAATTTCACTATTTTTCTATCAATTTCGTCAAATAAGGTATCAAATACCCCTGAATTTTTTATGAAACTCCGGACAGAACACCACTTTTTATGTCAACTATTAACATCTCTGGCCCTTATTGACACGCTACTCTACTGAATTGATAACAGTTTGTCGATTAGCAAGTTTGAAATGAAAATAAATTTTACAACCACCCTGTATAATACCGAATTATTTTTCTTTTTCAATAATAGAAACGACGAAGAGCTGAAGCGAAAGAAATATTTCGCTGAGCGAACTGATGAAAGTAAATAAAATTCAGCCACTTTACTTGGTATCCTATAGCCAGAAACAATTTGAACTTTTTAAAGGCCAGATATTAAGAAAATTATTTCGAAATTAAATAGGGATAGAAATTCTACGGACGGATGAAATTGAAAAATTCCACGTCCAAAATATTTTAATTATTTTTTCAAAAAATTCTGAACTCACGAAGTTTTCAACATAAATCAAAGAAATCGCAAGACAGAAAACAACACTGTCGATCAATAATTTGTTTGTTTTTCAATTCACCAGATACAGAAATATTTTTCAACCAGGCAGAGAAACACAGTAAACAAAATTTAATGGAAAAATACTCGTATTTCATAAAAATTTTAAAACGAAAGTTACTCAACATTACAAAGTTTTGCAATTTTATTCGTGTGCCTGACAAAATTTAATAAAAAATACATTTCTCGAGCTTGAATACTTCCTTCTCTTCGACCCTCCATTTTATCCCCGGGACTAAAAAATTACATTTAAAAAAAAATTCTTGTTCGTTACAAACGTTATTTCAATTTAAATTTTTGTTTCTCTGTGCAATTTTTTTCAAATTCCATTATACTCGCAGCTCATATGTATTATAATAAGTCGGCCAACTCTAATATATCCATATTATATTTTAATATCACTTAAAATAAATTTTAATTGTCATGTCACAAGGTACCCAATGTCGACAGCTCAGACCTGAGGCTCTATAGTACAATTATCAATATTTAAAAAAATGTATGTATTTTCATACCAAATTATCAGTTTTAGCTTCTTTTTTCTAATTAAACTCTATCGTATGACAGGTAAGTAAATTATGAGTTACTAATTTAAAGTCTTTTTTTTTCTTTGTTCCAAGATGTAATTTAAAAGTACTTAGTAAAACTAATGAAAAATTAAATTTCAATATTTTGTATACGTTGGTTTCATTCTGAAACTTTTAAAACTCAATAGATACTTTTTGAATGTAGAATGGAAAACCAACTAATGTAAATAAATTAATGGTCCAAGTCCAAAACTTGCTAAGTCCGAAAAAATTATCATCCAATTTCTAGCATTCAAATGACGTGCAAGTGCCTTGTAATGCTAAACCAGGCAAAATAAAATAGGTTATAATAATATTTTTGACACCCCGATCAGTTTCCTGACTTGGATCGAAAAAATATCATAAAGATAGAGCATATTTCGAACAATAGGTAGGACTTTTTCATTCATATAGCAAAAAGTAGCTGCATAATGTTACTTCGTGGAAATTTCATCAACTTGGGTGTCTACTATAACGAAATCTAGGTACATCGTTGTATCGACCTTCACGAAATTGCACAGGGAAATAAAATTTGAATAAAAACAAAATAGGCACTCGCAAATTAATTTGAAAATAAAAAAAAGGTCGATGACCTTTGAAATATAAGAAAAGCATTCCCAGGTCTACGTATTTTCGTAATCGCGACCTCTCCGCCTTAATTTGGAACAGGAATACAATAATTTTTCAAAAACCAATTATTCCAGATGTTTGAGAATATAAGATCGAGGGAAGCAACCGAGGACAAAAAGATGGATCACATTTCAAAACTAAAATCCACTTTCCACAGGCGAAGTTGGAAAAATTCGCGTCGTTTGACAAGTTAGCAAAAATTTTTTTCTCCACAAAGAGATTGTAGCTCGCACGAGAGAACTTTTCTTAGAGGAAAAATAGCAAACGTCTTATTAACGACAAAGTTTACTCAAAATTTTTCACTTAGCATTTCGTTTTTAATGAAGACAAAAACAGCAGTAAAGAGAATAAATTGGATTTCATTACTTTTCACGCAACGAATATTCCGTTTACTGCAGTTGCAATGAAGATATACCTGACTTAGTTAAATGTTTTACTCCCATTTCATTTTATTGAAGACCGCCATTAAAAGGCAGTTTATGGGCTGTATTAACAAAACACATCAAATTTCTTGCACAATTTTCACAGACATAGGTTTAAGGTAGTATTTGGATGAAGTAGACGACGGAGATGGAGATGATAAAATTAATTTGGAGCACGATTTACCTCCTGGATGTATGTACTTTATGCTGAAATTGAATTTCTTTTACTGCCTCGAGAGTAAGTTTCCTTCAGTTTTGAGAAAGGCCAAACAACAAGTTAACGACGAATTTGAAAATTTCGGCCAAAAAATTTTCGTAATCAAAAATAAATTGGTACGTAGTTAGAAATAGTCACATCAAAATCGTACATAGCTGTCGCAAAATTAACCTTCTCTTGTTTGAATGTATACATAGTATATAAGCAGTTATTTGAATCTATAAAAATTCCAGACGTTTTTCGGTCGGTTTTAAAGTTCAAGAAAGGTCATACTTACAGAAGTTGAACCAACTGGGCTCATTACTTGGAATACTCGTAATTATGGTAAGAAGGACAATACAAAGGGGTTGCAGTTTTCACCAGAGTTGTAGCCAGGCTGTTTCAGTAGAGGGAGCAAATGACATTCTTAAGAGGGGATGTAGGAAATATTTATGAATTAATCGAATGCTTAGTAATGCAGGTCGGTGTTGGTATACTATTAATAAAATGTTAAGCAGCCGTTTCTTTGGCTCTGTTTGAATGGATGACCATTTCTCTTTCACTCAGAAGTGGGATTGCGACTTTCTTGGCATGAAAATGATTTTTGATATTCCGGATAGCTTTCATAAGGATAGAAGTTCATTCATAAAGATGGCGCTGATTTTGCTGGCTCATCAACTCGGTATAGCTGTTACTGATTAGTCAGAGCTTTGTTGATGTTAAAAGTATCAGGCTAAGTCACTTGAGGACGAGTGAATTTCAGGATGTCCGACATTTTTAGCAGATACTTATTTATGAATAAATCGACTGCTTAGTAATATAGGTCGGCGTTGGTACCAGGTGTGAAGGTGCAGTTTTGTTCGATTAATTAATGCATTGAACAGCCGTTTATTTGGCTCTGTTAGTGTTTGGATGGGTAACCGTTTCTCTTCCACCCACGTCGGGAGGAGGGCGGATCAGCTTTTCAATTTGTTTTACTCCGCATTTTTTAAATGATGCCTACAGGATGCTTTATAGTCTTTCAGTCCTAACTGAGGAGCGCCACTGTGGGACAAATTTTTCTGGGACGAATTTTATGGGTGGGGCAAACGATCATGCGTGAGCGCTCCTGGTCCCCCTCTGGCTGTACCCCTAATTTTCACGACAGAAGTATACTAAACTTATGATTTAGACACAACCAGGCAGATGCCAATAAGAAAGCCTACATGACCTCATATACCAACCCCAATGAAAGTAAATCATTATCATTATTTATAGCTTTTGACTCGGAAATCGTCCATTTTCCAAAATTTTACTATAGCCACTTAGTTATTGATATAGAGCTTCACAATTCACATTTTTCCTCTGCATACAATTCAACAGTTTTGAACGAGAAATTCGACGAATATAACTACTTATGTTCATGTACTTATACATCTATCTACCTATATTGTACACAAAACCAGGCACCAAAATATCACATTTTCCAGACGATTTAAATTTCTTACCTGCAACGAAGAGTCAAACAAAAAAAAACGACAAATTACTTCGACTCTCTGGAGGCCCAGCCGATAAATTCAAAAGTTCCAAAACACACAATATACCTACGACCAACGAAAACCTTCTTCACTTTTGCAGTCCTTCCTCGCGCAATTTCGGCACCTAAAATACCTCCCCCCCCGCCTCGTAATCGTGTTGGCTGCGAACAATGGACACGTGGTAAAAGCCAAAACGATAAACCCTGCACAGACCTGTTGACCTACCCGAAAGGCCAACACTCGCATATCAGTGGGTTCGAGGATGGCTTTTCAGCTTCGCAAAATACCCAACACTTTTCCTTTATGAAAAAACGAAGCAATTTTGGGACCGCCTCTGGCTGCGTATCCGACAAAAACCACTTCGATATGAAAACGAATAAATCAGATTTTCCGAAAAGTATTTCACTCGCAGCTCTTTTTAGGCATTAACGAAGGCTACGTAATTAACTCGCATTCAGAATTGAGAATGCGGGGTGGAGAGGGTAAGAGGGTAAGGAAAATTTTTGCCCTAAATTTTCAACCGACACGAAGATCTGATCGTGTTGTTTTTTTTTTTTTGTTATTTTTCAAAGTATATTTATCAACATTTCCAATATTATTCAACGACGAAATTAAACGCTTAATTCGTACAGACTTCATTTTGCTTACCAACAAAATACATTTTCTCATAAAACTCTACGTAAGCTAAAATGATACGGAAAATTTTATTTTCTATAAGCGAAGTAAAAATGAGACAAAATCATTTGACTCAACCTGAAAATGTATACTTATCAAAGAAGCAAGCTTAAGTCGACTTATAAACCCTTTTTTGAAGTCCATCAGTTTCATAATCTGTATAGCCATTCCTTCTTGCTACAAAGCTATTATTGAGCCCATTATCTTGAAAATTCATGAAATATACATATAACTTTTTTTAATGTTTGGGTCAGCTCTTTTCCTTTGGTTTACAATAATATGTTCTATTTTTTTCAACATTAATTGCGAGAAAAAACATTTCCATGCTCTGAAAGGACGATGATTACATCTTCCAGTAATCAGTTTTTTATAATTTACTGAATATTTAGTGTTTTCTAATAGTTGCGGATACAATCTCGTTTATGATTGATCATATAAGAAACTCAAAACTACTTTTTAAATTTTTCTGAACCAGCCGATAGTTATTTAGTTTAAATGGATATGCGAAAGGCGCCAATATACAGTAAAACTTTGTTATAACGCTATTCAGAGGACCAGAAGAAAATAGTGTTATAAGCGGGAAAGTGTTATAAGCGAGAAATGTATAAATAGGTTCTGGGACTGGGACTATTGGAAATCCGTGATATAAATGGGATAGCGTTAGCGTTATAACGAAGTTTTACTGTAGTTAAACTGGGTTTTAGCTAAATTGCAATAAATTCATTTCTGCAAATATATCAAACTTGCAACACATAGCTCAGGATAGTTAATAATTTTGAAATTTTGCTTTCACTCGTAATTAGTTTCAGCGGGCTATAACAATTGGCATTTTTCAGCATGACAAAACTCATAAACAAAATTGAAAATTAGAAAATTTCACAAACGGAGCACCATGGAGACATCCTTAGACCATAGAGATGTAAACATTTCAGTTCGCAATTGAGGCAAAGTGAGCGAGAAAAGAGAATTTACGTGAGCGCATTTTTTACAAAAATATTCAAAAGACTTTCTGTAACAGTTCGACGATGATAGTGTTAGTATGAGTACAAGAATATATAGCTATCGTTAGAGGGAGGAAAGAAATATATTAAATATTGTTTTTAAAATGCCCTTATTCTGGAAACTATACTCGTACAGCCTTGAGAAGAAAAATACTACTCCCCCGATAGTTCCCTTTCATAAACTCCGAGCCCTTTAGATGAGACGCGGAGTGTAACTGGTTTACTTTTCAATTATATTCTGAAGGACCCTACACACCACCAACGTCATCCGCAGCTATAAAACTCATCGGTCGGCTGTCAATTCAGCCGCGTAAATATTTAGAAGAGCACCCTCAACGCATGAATGAAAAAATTCGTCAGCCATTTTTCCGACGTCGTTCTTTTGCGCTCGGAACAATACACACAGCATTTTTATTTGAAATTTCCCTGTCTACGTATTATTTCCACAACTTTTGTTTTTTTTACTCTCGCGTAAATTTCAACTCAATGAAAGATCGTAAAAATGGCGAAAACAAAATTGACAATCGTGTATTAACGACTTTTCGTTATGAGAAAAATGAAATATCGGGCAATAAAGTTTATCCTTAACCCTCGACGACAGACTCGCGGTTCACCGTTGAAGGAAAAAAACTTGTAAAAAAAAACATCCATAATTTATAACTCCCCCGTACGTTGTAAGGTTTGAAAATTTTTCAAAATCGCACGAGCACAAACACAATAGAACGACTAAACAGGATTTTTTTCACCTTCATAATTTTTAGCAGAATCTCTCCTCTAACGTTACTGAAGCACATTGTTAAAATTACCATTTAACAATCTAATCCTAGAACTCGAAAGATCTCGGCACCACTTTGCCAAGAACTCGAAAGATCTCGGCAATTCGCCAAGAACTCGCAAGATCTCGGCACTTTGACAAGAACTCGCAAGATCTCGGCACTTTGCCTAGAACTCGTAAGATCTCGGCACTTTGCCAAGAACTCGCAGGATCTCAGCACTTTGACAAGAACTCGCAGGATCTCGGCACTTTGCCAAGAACTCGCAAGATCTCGGCACTTTGCCCAGAACTCGCAAGATCTCGGCACTTTGCCAAGAACTTACAATGTTTTGGTAAATACAAAAAAAAAGTGCCGAGAACTATCGAATTTTGGGCAAAAATCTGTCTTTATAGTGACATCAAAGATGCAATAAAATTCTCCTAAAAAGTAAAATATTCGCCGATAAAATTCTTTCAGCACGCAGAAAAATGACAAAAATGTTCAGCAATTCCACGATTCAGTGACCGAAGTACTTATTATACTATTTTCAAGAACCCAACGAATACTATGACCGATTTTTGTATCTAAACGCCTTCACTTTAGAACTCCAGTTAAGCCAATGGACTTTCGTCTCTAATCGTTCAAATCTTGAGTAAATAATACATTATTTTCGGTCATAAATCGTTCATTTATCTCGACTCCTACAAAAATAGCGTCTAATATTCGAATATTTTTGTAGAAAAACCTATCGCACGAACATCTACAAAAAAAAAAAAAAAGTGAACCCAATATCGAAGTAAATTACAGTACTCAATCGTCTCACCTTGTAATCGAATTCGACGAATAAATTTAATGGTGGCTTACAAAAAACCTGCTTAAAAGAAAACTTAAGGTTGCGAGTAAAAAATAGGAAACCCTTAACACCATTAACCACTACGAAATAGTTTTTTTTTTTTCTCTCCACTTTGCACGCGAATGTGATTTAACACAATAATCGACCATTTTTGATTCGTAAATTTACATTAAAAATCCACCCAAAACTAGAATCGTATGAAAAGTTTCAAAACCTGAAAAATGAGGCAATATAACAACCTGAAAGGAAAAAAAGAAAAAAAAAGCCAAAGTCAGAAAAAATACATCAAAATTTATCTAGTTAGCTTTTTTTTTCTCGGAAACAAGAGCTTGATATAAATTTTCGTGCCTTAAGGTGAGAATGTATAAACAATAATGGCGGATGACGAGGGGATCTGGGCGAAAAAACAAAGACGAAAGGTGAACGAAAGCCCTGGAGAGAAAGATAAGAAAACGACTGCTATAATATTTAACCTACTTAAATCACGCGATCATTCTGAAACAATTTTTTTGTTTTTTAAATGGTTCCTGCGGGCTGTTATAGTATACCTACAGGCATTTTGCTAGAAAGTTAGATCTTCAAAATATGAGGTGGAGCGATTTTTATTAAGCTGAACAACGTGATAAATGTTTGTTTACAGAATGACAAAAATTCGAATACATTGATAGAACGGAATGAGGAAATACAAGTAAATAAGAATTTTTTACTCAAATTACATACTGGTAGAAAAACGATATTTTTACAGGGTGACCACAAAAAAAAAAAAAAAAAAAAAAAAACACGAATGAAGAATTATGACGTTTCACAAACATTTTCCTGCGTCAAACTTTGAGGGAAGGTGTTAGGATGCTTTTCCAAGGGTTGACCCGTCAACTTCATGCACTCAAACATGGACTACTAAGCCCAGTGCAATAGGATTTCACATGACAATAGTTTGTTTTTTTTGCTCTCCTGTAAAATTTTGATAAAGTTGACTGGACTCGCTCCTTCTGGCATATCACTGTTCATTTGATACTTGCAAAAAAGTATTGATAGTATAAATTTTTTCATATAACTATCACAAATCTGAGCGGTTTCAGGACAGTTACCCGAATCCAAGTGCCCGACAAAACAATTTTCCAGACAAGATATTTTTCTGAGATTTTTTTCCCCGAATTCATTTACCCGACACCCAATTACCCGTAGCCGTTTCCCCGACAAGACATTTCCCCGAATTTTTGTTACCCGAAAAAACTGTCGGGTAAATAGATGTGTCGGGGAAATTGTACTGCTCGAGCCATAACAAGTGCTGTAGCTGGTACTAAAGATGGAATTGTTGTCATTAAAGGTCCATCCCATTCGGCCCATACTCACCCCCCCCCCCCTCAGCCAAGAGCAGTATCCCTATGGGCAAAATATTTTGAAAACGGATCCGTTTTATTCCGGGTTATAATCCGTTTCTGGATTATAACCCGGAATTTTCCTGTTTTCCGGCTTCTAAAACGGATTTCGAACGGATTGTAATCAGTCTTGCCGGAAATGAGTCCGGATTATTTTCCATGAAGGCTGTTTCATCATATTTGTTGGCCCGGGTTATAATCCGTGAAACCGTTTTACAAACGGATTTAGAAAAATTGCCCAAAAATTATCACTGATAATAATCAGGAAATCCGTTTTACAAACGGATTTGGAAAAATAATCAAGATGACAAAAATATCTACGAATTTTCAAATCCGATGGTCGAAAATAAAAACGGACTGACAACGGATAAAATTCTCATTTTCTAGATCATTTTCTCATTTTTTTCCAATCGGGATGTGGCTATAATGATGAGAAAATTGAATTTTGAAAAGCCTTAGCTCACACACTGTCATAAAAAATGCAAATAAAATATTTTCACTGAAATACATTTTGATAGTGTAAAAGTAAGGCTGTCCAAAAACTACCCGACACCCATTTACCCAAGATATTTCCCCGAATTGTCTTTACCTGAAATAACTGTCGGGCGTTGTATTGTCCGGTAAATGGGTGTCGGGGACATGGATTCGGGTAACAAAACTTTAGAGAAATGTCTTGTCGGTGAAATGGCCTGTTGGGGAAACGTATTCGGGCAACTGACCCGGAATCATCTGAGCTCTTCTAGTCAAGAGTAGACGTTAAATCTGACCAACACCGATGATCACCAATCGGAACAGTCAGACATGAAATTTGCAGGCGAATAAGCAGAACCTCATTTTCAAGTACTAACATTGCAAATTTACAGACGCACATATAATATACGCATGAATTTTCAACGTTATTAACCCGGAAGCACAGACGAAAAACTACTATCTTATCAAATGAGAAGCTTTGTACTCATTTTTATACGCCGCATCGGCTGATTCGTTGCAACCGAAAAAAAAAAGAATTTATCGCCGTCTATCGACAAATAACCATTTGAAGCGCAAACAAAATTCAAAAGGCTTAGCTATACGAATGAAAAAAATTCAACCGAAACCAGAAAAATGGCACAAAGTACCCATAGGAAACTTGTGGACGAGGGGGCAGCGAAAGAAATGTAAAAATCGAAAATATAGCAATGCACAACAACGCCATAAATCTAAAACTTAGTTCAATTAAGTATATAACTATTTGGAAACTTTTTGCAAGTTTCGACGAAAATCTCGAAATTACATTACCCTCGATCCACTTTTGTGCGAAAGTTTTTAGGGCGAAAGTCGAAAAAACAACGAGCACAATGTGTACGAGCGTATAGTTTTTGCTAAAAGTTTTTTTCCCCACCGCCTCGCCACTCGAACCTCGCGTCCCTCCTTCCACACAACGACTTCTACTTTTTAGTTTTCGGTTACGAATGCACGCGTAGATAGACAGAGTGATGAGAAAATTTCGAAAAAATGTTTTTTTTTTTTTTTTTCACTTGTAGTAATTTTATGGTCGCATTTTCGAACGAACGTACCACACAACGAAGTATGAAGTTTCCAGCGAGAAAGAGACTAAACTTTAGCCGATTTGTAAAATTAGCGTTCCACTATGACGTTATTATAGTCTAAAGCGTATAAATGAATGAAAAAAAATGAAAAAAAGTGCACATTCCATAAATGAAATGACTTCGCTTAAACCAATTGTCACCGTGCACCGGCTTTTAAAAAATTGTATTCTGTTACCAAAGTACGGCAAAAAAAAAAGCACGAAAACATTTCATCGAAATTACAACTTGCAAAAAGAATTTTGTTTCCTTAAAAAAAAAAAAAAAAAAAAAAAAAAAAAAAAAAACAACTCTTCTAGTGGAAAGTTTCTCTTTTTTCTTTTTTTTTTTTTTGCGCTCCATGAATTTCCAATTTGCTTGCTTTCCACTTTTATAGGATGCCAAATTTCGCGAGTGAATTTTCAGGGAACTACACAGGAATTTCAATATCCATGAGGAAAATAATGGTGGAAACTCTCGGAGAAAATATACATTTTCCAAAGAGGCATATGTAACTTGAACGTTGACTAGAGTTTCAAAGAAGAAAAACCTATTTTAACGTTCGGAAGTTCGCAATCCTTACACAAAAGTATAAGGCAGTCAAAGTAAACTTTCGAGTAAAAATAAAACGTTGTAAGAAAATTTCACCAACAGAAGTTGAGATTTTACAAGTATCATAGAGTTCGGCCGAATGTTTTTCTATTTTATCGTGTTCGATTTCTCAAGTTAGACGCATATAATCGAGGAGTTCGGAGTTCCTCTCCAAAGTGATTCAACGGCTTATTATGCATATTCTACCCGGTGTTACCATTATGGCAAAACTAACCGAAACTCATAAAAATCGTAATTTTTTTTATTCTACTTTCAAACCAAATTTCTCAGAGGAATCTCATCTACAAAGACAACTAAAAATTTCAGCTCAATTGCATTATTAGAAATGATTCTGTTTTTAGTAGACCTATCTGCTCCATACATCATCCTCGCAGCTATATCAAATGGGAATTTTTTACATTTTCTCATTTAATGTAAGAATTCCATTGTAAAATATAGTTAGGAGAACAATATGTTACAAATATCAACACTTTCATCAACGAAATTGTGCTTCTTATCAGATTTTCTATCATTGACACATAATCGTGCAAGATGTTGGCGCACCTATATTCAACTGTGACATTCGCATATAGACGGGAACTGATTATTTCGAAAGTGATTTAACAGACAGGGATTTTTTATAGCTTATATACTACCCATTGAATATAATTATTTCAGATATTAGTACTTACTGCTGATAGTGTATTGAAACAATGGTAGTCTCTGAGGAATAGAACCGTTGCACTTACCTGCGAAAAAGAAAAACACAAAATTAATATTATAGTTTCACAGAAACATTTCGAGATAAATATTTGTATGTTACAAACGACAGATACAATTAACAGAGGGTAATAAATTGTTCATGTCAAAGGCAGTGAGTAGATACAAATGAAAACGCTGAAAGAGTTTTGGCTGAAATTGGTTTATTTAATCGGGAAGAGCCATTATACTGAATTTTACTACTCCATTTAATATATTACATAATTTTGAGTCACTTTTTAGAAAATATAGATTTTACTTTTTTGATATGAAAGTGATTAGAACTTAGAGAAAATGAACATTGGTGATAGGTTCCCGTCAATTTCCCCAATGGACAATCCCCCAAACGGACTTTTGTCAGAATTATGGAGTCCCGAATTTTTTTCTCCGAATGCCTTTGCCACAAATTGTTCAAAACCCAAATTTGGAAACCCACTTTTCAGATCACTTTTCAATGTAATTTCTTACTTTCCCACTTTCAAGATCGGTTTTTAGTATAGTTTATAAATTTATAATGTCACATTGTGGGACAGTGCTCTTAAAAAATCGAACTTGTCTTCAAAGTCATTATATTCTGAGGTAATTGTCCGGATTCGTGTTTTAACCATTTCATCTTTGGCATATTCTGTATTCGTTTGCCCATACTCAACTCTGCCAGAGCAACTTGTGTTGCTGCTTGCTCCTTGCGAATCTCCTGTAGCGCCGAATACAAGTCTGGATGGTGCCTTCCAACTATTAGATGAAATCGGTAGTGCCATCTTTCGCTTTGTTCACCACTTTGGCCATGTTTCACTCATTATACTTCAAAATGTTCTGCAGTCGTGTAGGTATTACCTTCATAATATTTCCATGGTAAAATTATTTGTGGTGACTGGTGATGTGTAAGAAAGAGGGGGCCCCAGCAGCTGTTATTAGTACATTTGGGAAGAAGATATTGGGGGGGGGGAATTTGTGAATAAGGTATTCGGGAAAAGAAATTCGTGAAAAAGATATTGGGGAGTAAGTCCATTTGGGAAAAAATCTATTTGGGAAATCTGATTCGGGATTTTGACCCGGAATCTTGGTGATATGGTGATGAATACTTTCAAAGTTTTCGCTTTCACCACCAGATTCTACTAGAGTATAATATCTCAAACCAGCAGAAGTAACAGTTTTCACATTTTCAGATAGACCTCTACAAATATTTTTTTTACAGTCAAGGGTGCAGTAGTCTGTGTTTCAACTCATTGGGGACTTGGAAGGAAAACTTTGCACGCCCGGTTATACCAGGGGTTCGCAGGAAAAAAAAAAGGATTTTGAAACACCACTCGCTAGTCAGTATTTGAGTTCTATCAAAAGTCTCACTTTTCTATCGATCACTTAAAAAGAAAAATAATTCAATTTCAATAAAATTCTGAAACGAACATCTGCCATCATATTTTCCAATTCTCTTCTAGACGTCCGCTTCCATGAAAATCACGACGATTACATCTCACACTATTCTGTCAACATCCGAAATTCACTCGAACAGAAATTCTTCTTACTCCCAGCATGATTGTATGCAATTGTATGCAATCGTATGCAACTTTCACACTTCATACTCTCATCTAACTTTTAAGCTTTGACAGTTTCGACAAAGAAATTTCTTCTATACGGAAAATAATACTCCGCAATTTTTTCCTTTCATTTCTTATTCATCAACTCGCTTTGTACTTTTTACACAACATTTTCATCGTCATAGACGAAAAGTTCTTCGACTTTCTTTTACGACGTGACTTCTCTGACGACACAATTTCATGCTCCGTAAACATCATCCGAATCGTGAAAGAGGTATATTTCACAATTACCCAAGACTTCGACATAACTTCGCAAAATGGAGTGGCATAGAGCTAAAATGGTAAAATTTCTGCATTTTTTTTTTCAATTTTTTATTTTGTTCACTCGTCTCATTTCGAAAGAGTAGTCAAAGCTCGCGAGCTCGAATGAAGCTATACGCTGAAACGCCATCCGAATATTTCTTCGTTCAGTAACCAACTTGAGCTCGACGACAATACCTTGACTTTTTGGTACATTTTATATACAGCTCGAACTTTTCGCGTAAAATGCTGGCCCCCTCCCCACTCACGCCTTTAAATCATACCTCGAATTAAAATACCTCCAACTTTTCAGGAATTTCTGCTTCGTTCGGTAGACGAGAGACACACTATTCGATATTTACGACGCAGCTTTAGTATCATAATTTCACCCAGCTCGTATCTCTTTTGTTATGTAAATAACGGCGAAAAACCGTTTATTACGAGTTTATGAGAGATAAATTTTATTTACGAGATGAGTAACGATTAAGAAAAACTCGAAGAGGAGGTATATTGGGGCTGACGGGGAGAAGGGATGGCAGAGCAAAAAAATCCTACAGCCTCGTAAAATAACGGCTAACAATGAAATAACATTCTCTCAAGTCTCTGTGCTTTCCTTTCACTTTCCCCGTTTCTTTTTCTTTTTTTTTTCGTTGCCTTTGAAAATATTCTGTACCTTTTCTTATACTTTCGTCGTTCGCAAAATAAGAGTCGCGAGAGAAAAATATAAGAAATCTAACCAGAATAAGGAGAAAGTTCGGCATGCAATATGAGGTAAAAAGTAATAATAAAATATGAAAAAGGAAAAAAAAAAAGAAGAGAGAAAGTAAAATGCTGCTAGAAATTGTTATACTCTTATTTAAAAAACCTACGACCGTCAGGTAAAAATTCATCCAACATCGAAACACGTGCTCGTTATGCCCCGTGCTAAAATGATATTTTAACGGTTGGTCCTTTTCATATATTTTTTTATTACACGTCCTCGTTTAGCAGACTTTTCAACAAAAACTAACGTCGGTCGTAATTTAAGCTCCATCTTCAGCTCCAAAGTCAGCCTTGAGCTTTGGCTATTTTTATTCACGAAACATCAGCTGTAAATTTTAAATATAACCCTCAGGTATACAAAAGACTAATCTTTTCCAGACAGCTGTGAAATTTTCCGTCCATTAGAGAAATTTTTCCAGATAGCAAAGAAATTTTCCAGTTATCTACGACATTTTTTCACTCGACTCGGAAATTTTTCCAGATCACTTCGAGATTTCCACGAGGTTATAAGCACTTGTTCCAGTCATCATGAAAATATTTCCACTCAGCTGATATATTTTCTAATCATTTGAGAAATGTTTTCCGGCAGCTGAAAGATTTTATTCTCAGCTATTTTTCTATTCGGCTGAAACAATTTTCCTATCAGCTGGGAAATATTTCCGGTCAGGTAAAACGTTTGTCCACCCTTCCCTCTCTTTGTTGCGTAAGGCCTAATACCCGATAGAGGGATGAGTTCACAAAAGAGCTGGGGGCCATCTGCAGGAAGTCCACCCAAAAATAAATGGGCGGAGGGAATGCGGAGGCTTATGCCCAAAAAATAGTCGAGCGGTGAGAAAATGGACAGAAGCGAGGAAGGGGTGTAAGAGGACGACATTGCGATGATGAAGAACTGGAAACAAAAAGTGTAACGCACCCACTAATAAAGCTATTTATTTATTTATTAAAAAAAAAATTTCAATACGCTAAGCCCTTTCTTTCTCCAATCAACTGAAGAATTTATTGCTTTTTTTTTTCGAACCTTAAGCTCAGTTTTTTGATGAAGCGTGACATTTCAGCCAGCGATGAAACTGATGGATTCTCTGGCCGTGACTTTTCTTCAGTCATCCATAATATTGTTTCTACTCAAAACTCTCTGCGAGCACGTTAAACCAAGTTTATTTACTTTCTCAAGAAGTCACGCGATCGACTTCCTCGTTTTTCTTATTCTTATTGTCAGTCGAATCCACTAAGGACAAACAACTCACCGGCCAAGTTTGATGGGGCGATTCGATGGCGGCCCGCAAGGTACGTAGTTAAATTTAACGATGATCCGGCGATAATTTCTTTCACCAAGTATAGGTCTAGGTATATACCAGATTTTTCTATCCACACATACAAACACTGCCCCCTAGCTGCACAAACTCAATTACACTAATTTCGTCGACTTTTCCAGCACACGCAATCCACATCACCCTCCAGTACACGGTTACCATACCTCCAACTTCTAAACTCGCTTCGCTCACCAACCTCCCCCCTCTAAGTCCTCCCCCACCCCATACACCCCCAAGCATTCTATCTCTCGACACGACAAGGCTGATAAAGTACCTAACGTATTTTATTTCTCACGCCAGCGATACGCCCGACAGAAAAACGAACTGCTGTTCGCGAATTCTACTCCAGGTATACCTTATTACACCCTAAAGCACCATTTCGAACGCCGCGTGAACAGCGAACTTTTTAAGTAGATTTGCATCAAAAAGGCGTTCCCGTCGACGTACTTCCAGCATCGTCGTGTAATAAATGTAACGTATCCGTGCTTTTCGGTCTTCAGAATACGTATTATTATATTGCGAACAGCGTTTCCATATTCCTCAAGCCACGTGCCTCAGTAGCAACGTCTGCACAGCGTTAGATTTCGAAAATTATAATTGGTACGAAATTTCATTCGAGAAGGCAAACTTTTGATGATGATATGTACGTATAACATGAAAATCCATTTTTTCACAGCTTCGGCAAACGAATAGACTCTAATAAGTACATCAACATCAACACTGAGAGAAATAAATAATGTTAATTAAAAACAGTATACAGTATAACTTTTCTCATCACAGTTGAGAAAATGATTACATGCACTGCACTGACTACTGAGAAAAATTATTTTAATGGTAATTTTTACATTTTGGATAGGAAAACTGAGACAATTCAAGATTTGTAGCAGAAACTAATACAAAAATAGTAAAATATATGGCATCTACGATAGTAAAATTAATACCATCTATTTCTCTCAGTGCGCATTGTAGACGTATACTCTTTATAACATTTGTAGTACATTTCACCAGCTTTCGATATGACAGTAAATCATGACAAAGTTGACGATTAAATCAGAATCCAAATCAAACATGACTGAAACTATCGACGACTAAACATTAATAAAACATCATTCATTTCCTATAGTTCGTTCCAAAAAGAGAAAAACGTAATAGAACAAAAACTCTGCTAAAAAAGTAGATTTTCTTTCAGACCATGATACAATGAAATTTACAACTTCTCATTTTTACTTTTAAAAAATATGGGTATTAAAAGAACTAAAAAAAAAAATAGATTGTTGATGAATTTTAGAAGGGTGGTCTTTTCCTTTTTTATATATCCTACAGACAGCGCCGGTTTTGTATTCGCATTTCGAAAATCTCCTTGAACCGCATATTTTTGGCAGACCTTCTAACTACCCATAAATATGTAAAAAAAAAAACAAAAACTACTTATTCACCGTAATTTATAAAAACCAAATTTTCGCCGAAAAAAATTGTCTCCAACATTTTTATTAGAAAATAACTTTTTTTATTGCTTATACCAAACGTATAGCAGGGTTTGAAAATGAATCAATAATATTAAAAAAGTGGAATGAAAAAATATATTCACGTAATAAAACCAACCTATCCCGCAGCATCTACTCGTATATGGCTCCAATGTCAACGTTTTAAGTACCTACTACTTTTCTCATCTCAAATATACTCTCACACACATAAACCCAAACAAAAGAAAACAGAGAAAAAAATAGCACTCTTTCTGCAAAAGTGCACGGATAAGTATACGAAGTGGAATAACTTTTCTTTCTTTTCCCGCTGTACAATGTACCCATACTGTACATATATTACGAGTATACATATATATATATATATATAGCCTGTAGCCTATATTCTTCGTCTTTATCTCGGTTCGTTTTTATCGATATACGGAAGAAAAAATGTAGATCAAGCGAGGTGGCAACTTCTTAAAAACTTCGCTAATACTATACCGAATCCTGTATAAAAAGCTTAAAAAGTTCTGCATCAAACACTGTAAACTTTGAAAGTAACACGTATAGTATAGTACTTCTCTGCTCTAAAAACACCTTTATTCGCTATTATAGTAGCCCGCTGGTGGCAAAAATTATGAAGAAAAAAAACTCATATTAAAGAGAAAACTCTCGAAAAACAATCTTTAGCGTCTGAATATTGACTTTTTCTTGAGATTCAAAACTTTTCATGGGTTCTTTTGAATGGCCATAGCCAAGGTATAATTCTGAACAATAATAATATTAGTAGCTGGAAATATAATTTTCAATGTTTTATAATATTATATTAATTTGCAACAGGTATTTTTCACTAATTATTAATCTATACAATAAAATCCAGTTGTCCGGATATCTGTACATACTTTGGATTCACGAAACAATTCTTTTTCATTTCGTGATTTCTCAGCTTCTACTCAACTTAAAAAGGTGAATTTCGTCTCATTAGAAAGAGGAAAATCACAGGAATAATGATGGTGTATAAATATTTTTGATTTGAGATTTCATTTCACTGCTAATGATGGAAACATTTTTGAAAACTGTGAATCCTATTCACGTGTCTTCTACACAACATTTCAGAACGGAGCGATTTTCATTCATTCATTTCATGATAACTCAAGTTCTATTTTATCTTAGATAGTTAAACCTATGGTCTTATTGGACAGAGATTAGAGCAAAATTTGAGCAGTATTTGAAGAAATATTGGAATGAAATTTTAATGGGAATTTGAGTGAAATTTGAGAGGAATTTGAGTGGAATTAGAAGTGAAATTGGAGTGAAATTTCAATGGAATTTGAGTAGAATTTGAGTGAAATTCGAGCCAATGTAGAGTCAAATTTGAGCAAAGTTTGAGCAGAATTTGAGTGAAGTTAGAGGGGAATTGAAGCGAAGTTTAAGCGAATTCTGAGCGGAATATGAGCAAATTTTGAGCGCAATTCAAGCGAAATTTGTGCGGAGTTTGAACAGAATTCGAGCAAAGTTTGAGGAGAATTAAAGCGAAATTTGAACAAAATTCATGCGTAATTTAAGCCAAGTTCAACTTGTATATTCATGTCAAGTTCAAGTTCAACTTTAAAGCTGAATTAATACAAAAGTTTTAAAACAACAGATCCCCGGGACTTATGTAATGCAAGAGGGTGCGTAGCCCCCTCGGGCCCAAATTTAATTCTGTATTTAACTGAAAACTAACTATCCAAAATTAAAGCAAAATTCACGTGGCTACTGAAAACCTGCAAAAAACAAGTAATGAAAGGCGAAAATGAAATGAAACACTGGGGGAGAAGTAAAAAAAAAAAGAAAGAAAAAAAAAACAGTTCTGCTACGATTAACACAACGATAATGGGTGAGGGGGCAGGGTATTACGAGAAGGATTAGGTATCTACGGACGACCATAGTTTTTCTGCGATAACCGTTAAATTTACGTTTATCGTCGCAAAGGTTAATTCTGTTGCGAATTAATTTTTACCGCTGCTCCGTTTGTTTTATCGTTATAATAATAATAATGAAAATAATAATAACAGTAGGTGGTAATAATACCTACAGGGAGAAAAAAAAAGAAATGACGACGACGACGATAATCACGACCGCAGATCTAGTGGCTCATTAAAACGACTTTGGCAGATACCGAACACCTTCGCAGCACTCCAAAATGAAGAAAAAAAAAAGAAAGAAAAAAAAATTAAAGCGCCGGCGGATTGTTTTGAAAATCGACTAATTTTATGGGCAATATGCTTTCTCACTTTTGTAATTTTATATTTTTCGCACAACCACGAATTTTCGGCTCCTGCAATTTTTCTCTATCCCCGCGCTCGCCGAATCAGCCGCAGAATTCCGAACACGAACAGCACCAAAATGGCGGCAAAGTGGCCTGCAGCCGAAACGCAGGCCTATATATATTTTCTTTTGTAGATTAAAATTGATAAGGTATCGCACGATATAAGCTAAACCTGCAATAACGAACGTTCCGATAGAGTAGGCTTTCGCAGCGGTAACGATTATTGCTGGAAAATACGGCATAACCATTATAGCAGTTTTGTGTCCTACACTCCAAGGTTGTCGAGAAAGTTCGGCTTTAAAAAGCTCGTTAATTTGGCGGATGGCATTCGTTTTATAACTACGAAAGCATATACTGCCTACTGTGTAGAGTGCGAGAACGATTTGAATGTTCTCGAAGTGAAAAACCAGAAGCCATTGAAATTACATAAACGCCGAGCTATCCTATACTCGATTGGAGTCAAATAAATTTAGCAAGAAGGTACTCGTAATTCATACTTAATATAAATTGGTAAATAAATTACCTTAAAGAATTTCAGCACCCATCTCGTTGCTACGCAATGCTGGCCGAAGTGCAAAACCAGCCAAGTCCCAAAAAATGAAAGTTCGCCATGGGCAAAATATTTTGAAAATGGATCCGTTTTATTCCGGGTTATAATCCGTTTCTGGATTATAACCCGAAATTTTCCTGTTTTCCGGCTTCTAAAACGGATTTCGAACGGATTGTAATCAGTCTTGCCGGAAATGAGTCCGGATTATTTTCCGTAAAGGCTGTTTCATGATATTTCTTGGCCCGGGTTATAATCCATGAAAACGTTTTACAAACGGATTTAGAAAAATTGCCCAAAAATTATCACTGATTATAATCAAGAAATCCGTTTTACAAACGGATTTGGAAAAATAATCAAGATGACAAAAATATGTATCTGCAAATTTTCAGATCCGATGGTCGAAAATAAAAACGGACTGACAACGGATAAAATTCTCATTTTCCGGATCATTTTCTCATTTTTTGCCCATCGGGTTCTTTTATCACAGATGCGGCAAGAATAGACTGCGATACATCACTCAAGTATGAAAACGAAAATAATAAAATTGAAAAAATTCTAGCGCAGCAAACCTCCTCAGAAAAGCAGGTTTTCGACTGATAGTGCAGGGGATGTGATGAACCCTAAGAAAACCATAGATTTTTGGCTACATTTTTGCTGATATACGAGTATATGTGTATACTAAACCGTCAAACCGATCAACTTGAAATTTCTATCAGACCTAAAACTCGAGTCGAGATTAACCTCTGGTGCAAATTTCAGCCCCACTGGTTCGGCCGTTCGTCCTTTCTCGTGTTTCGAGGAAGTAAATGCGCGCGGAGGGAGAAACAATAATAAAAAATAAATAAAGTAATATGAAAATGCGAGATGGGTATTTTTGGAATCTGGGGATCGTGAAACGAATAACTATGCTGGTCTCGTGCCTATTTGTGCTGAAAGTCAGACCAAAATAATTAAGTGGTTTACTGTTGAAAACCTGCTAAAATTTTTTAGGTAAATGCTTTTATCTTCGAGCGCACTTCGGTTTAATTTTTTCAAAGTCCAAGAATCCAGCTTTCTTCTCCTGCGCACCTCCAGTTTGCAATACAAAGTCTTATCTCTGCTCTCAGATTGAGTTGAAGCATTTAAGCAAAGGAAAACATAATATATCAAAAAGTTGAATTGACCCAGTCGAAATCATAAATAATAGAAAACTGGCAAAGCCGATAGAACCTATACAAGCGGATGTCTTGCGGCTATTTATTGTTCATGAATTTTAGACTAAGAAAGTTTTGAACTTGAACCGACATCGAGCTTGAATTGATGACTTTGACCTTGAAAATTTATGATGCCTTTTCAAAAAAGTTAATTCTTAATATTCTTCACACTTCAATATCAAGATCCAGACAATAATTCTCAAATACCTATCGAGAGTTAAACAAACCAGACAATTATTTTGAACCTTTGAAAATACTTATTTCAAAAAAATACGATTTTCAACTCACAATTACTTCCTGAGTACTCGGTATATACGCGGTATACACTGTATTTCTCGAAGCTACTTTAGCTCTGCGCAAATCTCCATTCCAATGTTGTTTCTTTTTGGTATTTTTCGAGGCATTCAAACAACGTAGACGTGCTTTTTCTCATCGTATACGTGTTCGGAAAGCGAGCGAGTTATCTACAATTTTACAAACGCAATTTATGGGTCAGCTTTAGCGATTCACGTTTTTCCGAAATCAACCCTCTCCTACCCGCCCCCCACTCCCGGTTCTACTAGCAATATTTACGCAGTCCTCTCGACTAGCAATTATAGTCCACATCGAAAACGGCGAACGAACTAAATCTCTCGACGAACGATATTTGTAAAGGCGAAGGCGGCAGAGGGGTCACCAAAATTGTCGTTGCTTTTTCGACGATATACTCGTATAATGGGTGCATCTAAATTTATCGTGCGACACTCCTATATCAGTGGCTAAACCATCGGCAAAGGTTATGCAGGAAGCACGTTGGCCCAAAACTCGTGACTGGAGGAATCTACTGAGGCGGGTAGAGGGGCGAGGGGTAGGTCAAAGAACCACGTAAAGATCGAGCACGTTTTTTTCTTCTTCCTTTTTTTTTTTTTTTTTTTTTTTTCAAACGGGGCCAAACGATCGTTTTGTGGTAACAATCATTTCCTACCGGCTCTGCCGCTGGATGGAGCAAAAGAAAAAAGTACCCCTTCTCGGAGAAGAAAAAAAAAAGAAGGGACTGGGGCACGAAGGCAACGGTGGAGCGAAAACGTCCAGCCTTCGACACAAAGGAAAATAAATTCGAGGTAGTAGGGACTTGGGAGGAAGATCCGTGGTTCGCGTGGAATACGAAATTTTTTTTCGCCCGGCGAGAGAAAAAAAAAGGAAAACCGGAGAAAAGGGACGGAGAATGAGCGCTGCATCAGAGAACGATCGAGAGACAAGCAGACGAAAAAATGGTGGAACACAGACCCCTCCGGCGTCTAAGATGTGCGAACGGATGAGGAGCTGGCGAAAAAATTGAAGGTACGAGAAGAGGCGATGGTGCGGGGGGAGTGGGGCGGGGAGTTTAACAGTTCGCCAGGCACAAACGTAAAAACGTCTGAAAATATTCGAAATTTTCGTCACGTACCCGCTTCGACAGAATATCAAATTGAATTACGACGAGCCGGAGCAATGCTACATTCGTCATCATTCGACGAACATATTTCATTTCAATTTCAAAGTGGAACGGAGAGAGACGGCCAAAGGGATGGGTCGAGTGAGAGACAGTGGAACCATAGTATACAGAGATGGAACTCGTAGTATAGTATACACTCGTCAAAAGATAAGGCAGGTGGCGGATTAGGCACGATGTGTGTAAAAATAGAGGGTGAAAGATCGGGGAGGAGGGCTTGGCACGCCATTAGCGTCATTTTATTGTCTGCAGGGCATCGAGCATTTAACATATATATCTATGGCATCTAACACCACCTATACAGAATATAGAAAATGGCAATCAGGTTGCTTTTCTGTTGTTATTGGCTCAAACACGAATCAGCTTCTTTATACGCTCATATCACTAACAATGAAGAGTGGGTTCTAAACTTAGTTTTAGTTGAAAAATGAAAACGAAATTAAGAAACAAATGTGATGTGATGTATGAAATTAAGTACCTTACGTCGGAGAAATTATATTCGAGTTCATTATGGCTTTTCACAGAATGATTTGTGCGCATTTTATAAAACAGATCTTTCCGGTCGGTTGAAAATTCACTGAAATATGACAATTTTAATTTTCAAACCTACATATAAAAATTCTACTTTCGAGAAGATCAAGTTAAAGTTGGAACATCATTTTCAAAAAATACGAGTGATTCTACATTTGAGAAGATCAAATTTAAATTTGAACATAATTTTCAAAAATGCTCGTACATGCTCGTGTGTGAATTTTGTGAGCACAAGATCTAAAAAATGTTTACGGGATAAAACGACGATTGCACATACAGCAATTTTGATGGAAATTGTTTTAAAATTTCAAACAATTGTGAAATTGTTAGGAAACATATTATAATTTTTCACGAATGGGATTTCAAGAATTTTCAGTGAGCGTTAGCCTATCGTAAGATGTTGTCCTCACATTCCACAAGTCAAAGGAATTTCCTCAAAACGGCGTTGGTAGTGAAAGGGTTAAAAATAATAATAAAGGTGAAGAAAACAGACCCATTTTCATGCAACATTTGCCTAAATTGAGGATAGTGACATCATTTGGTGGAAAGATGCTTCACTAAAATATTGTCAAAGGTAAGCATAAAAAAATAATATGGAAATAAATTTTGTTATTTTTTCACCTGATGATCATTTTTTTGCCAGTTTCTTGAAAAACTGCTGACCGACGACTTAAAATAATTTTTCATGGATCACATCTAAGACGCATTTATTATAGCGCGAGTTTATATTAATGAAAGGCCTATTTAGTCGGTATGGGGTATGGGCTGAGGATTAGAAACAACTCAAACAAGCTAAACTGGAACTAGCCAAGATATTAGTAGAAAAAGCAATTTCCGGGAAATAGCAACATAAACAAGTCGAGAAGTGAATTTTAGATTTTGAAGCATTATTAACAGGATTGATTTGAAAACATAATAAAAATTTTGGAGGTAAATCTCAAGAACCATTTTTTGTCATTTTTATTTTCACTTCGTAACAGTAGCAAGAACCAACACAAAAGGAGAAATTTGTTGCAGGAAAAAAACAAAAACAATCAAAAAGTTACGATTTTTGAGGACTCTCATCTCTCAAACGCTGAAACTGAATATAAATCGATGGCACAAAGAATAAAACTTATGTAGTATCCAACAATTTAGGTGAATATGGGTCGATATTACAAACCTAGATTATGGTTTAGTGAAGCATTAAAATTGTTTGAGGCTCCGTGAAATTGATGACCAGTGTTTGTAATACTGGTCCTGGAGAAATGAAAACACAAAACTGAAATTTCTCTCAAGCAAGAGTAGGTATATTCTGGAATATACGAGTACATAATTATACGAAGCTAATTTAGGTACATTTTGGTTCGGTTCAGCTAAGTTTTCTAATTTGGGCTCGAAAATTATAAAAGAGAGAATACGTGATGGGATAACCCTATAGTCTCCGTTCTTCAAACCGATCCTTCGATTATTGAAAATTCAAAATTCGTATCGCTAAACACGCACCTCAAAATTCTCAGGTTTGGCAATGACACGAATCCGCATTAAAAACTAGCTGAATGCTGAACCCGCATTTCGCTCGAAAGGTTGACCTACTCAACACATCCTACAGTCTCGAAGGCAACCATATTAAAACTTTCGACCCTCTAGCCACGAATGTTCTCAACAGACCGACGTATCGCTCATAAATTCGATCGCAACCGACAAAGTAAATAAATACTCAGGTCAAGCGGGCAGCGGTAGCTCATTTCGTTTCAAAGCATGCTCTGCACTTGACGAGAATAGGTAGAGTATAGCAATTCGACAAATTCATTTACAGTGCTTGAATATATTTACCTGCGTGGGTATCAAAGGCAAAACAAATTATGAATTCGAAATTTACCGACTCTCGAATAAATAAAACGCGGATCCGCTTTGCCCTTCGCCAGATATAAAAGGCGTACAAATGTAGCATACAGCCAACACCACCTCCCTCAGCTAAAGAAGGTGAGGGTTCTGCTGGGTAGATACGCACGCGGTTCCATTATTGTCGTTGCAATTTACAAGTATTTATGGCAGACGATAGCATCTTCGAATGCAGTCTTCGTCTGCGTACACACAGACGTGGAAGAGTGAAATATTAAATTTTCCAACTTATCGGAGAACGATATTTATGTCGCAACAGCTGGCGCTATCTCGACGTTATTAGAGAATAGCAGGTGCGGAGGATACCTATACGTGGTGCACGAAAATGTAGCAGCCACGTTTTAACACTATAGCAAACCTTTATAAAAGAGCGAGGGTAGGTGGAGGGCACTGTGGTATGCGGTACATCCACAAAAGAGCACCAAAATTCTCTGAGAATGAATGTGTAAATACGCCAACACGCGATACACGACGAAAATACTTGTATTATTAGATATTGTAAACTCGAAAGATGAATGCTGCATGCTCCCACGATACCGATAAATTTTCTCAATTTGTTCGCGTGATGGTATCGTCGACGAAATCGAATCGTGAAAATCGGTTCGACGTACTCCATTTTGGTGTACGAGTACTTCATCCAGAAAAAAGTTTTGGCTATCCTCGACCAAGTTGAAGATTGGGAATGTTACAACGCGATGGTAAGAGACAATTTGATAAGAAGTATAGTCTACACTTCGACCATTAACAAATCGCAACATGTTCTCCATATTATTTCGCAGTGAAAAAATTCAAAAATTGAGTGTTTTTCTTGAAGAAGAGCGTATCTCGAGATATGCCCTTTTTGCAGAAATTCAAAAAAAAGATTCTAATATGCTTCCTATTTCTGCCAGCGAAAACCGCATCCTAGTTCTATTGTGATTGTAAAGATATTTACAAAAAAAGTAGCAGAAATCCTCATATTTTTGTAATTATCATGGCTTACAAATTTTCAAAAAGAGCTTATGAAAAGCTCAGAATCTGAAGTAAGGTCACATTTGCCAAAAATCAAATTTTTTTATGGATTTTGATAGACAATTGCAAACACATGAACGGTGGGAAACTTGGTTTTTCATTTAGCCACAAATTTTCCCTCAACAAATAGGAATATGCTTTTATCCCTAAATGACCATGAAATAAGTTTATCTCATAAGATCAATAATTGTAGTAACCGTTTTTGCCTTGTGGTGGGGAAACATAATCCCAATTTGCACAGTGCCCTTGTCAAATTTCAAAAGGAACAGGCGTACGTGGAAGCAAGCATAGCAGAATTAGCACTCGGTAAAAATGTGAGATCATCCCAAAACAGAAAATGGCTCGAGTTGCGAAATTGTATACAGGCTATAGCCTCATTGTATGAAACCTATAATACTCCAATCGGATACCTCAAAAATTTATCTTATAATATAAATTTGTTAAGGCACTTTTTTCCTTTTTCTTCCATTTTTGCTTTTCAAGCACTTTATTAATTACATTAGAATTTTTGGTTTTAGGGAAAATGGATGAGGGATAAAAAAAATTAAGGATTTTGTCCATTAGGGAAAATGTCTTTAGGGAAAGTGAATTAGGGAAAATGTCCGAGAACCGTAAAGAGGGCATGTGTAAAAAAAAACAATTTTTATGCATTTCATTTTATTTATTTTTCCTTTCTTTCAAATGTCACTTGCGCAGCCTCTGGCCTTTGAGCGTCTCAGTTCTCTTCACAATTATAGATAATTTCAGAAAGTGAAAATGCTAATTTCTAATTACCTAATACCGAAATGTAAGAAAGTAAAACGGTAAACGAAAAATGGTCAAATGGGGATTCGCTAGCAAAAGAGATAGGAGTGAGTATCGTTACCAGCACGATTAAAAAGAAGAAGATCTAAGAAGTTTACCCTCCACTTAGTTCACGTTTCGAAGTCTAATTAGGATTAAAAGATTTACATCACCAAGTGCTGGTGAAATATGAAAGGAAAATTGCGAATTTTCATTAATTTTCCCAGGAAATCGACTTATTAAACGACGTTCGCATAATAAATTTTCGTCCTCTCTTGTATAACTTCCCTCTTCACCGCAACCTTCCTACATTTTTACCATCGTTAGTACTTCTCGTTCAAAACAATTTTACCATGTTGTATTCTGTCACTATGGATGCGTAATCTGATTAAAAGCGTTGTTACTATTCGTCAGACCCTGAAAATTCATTAACCAGCTATTTCAGATTTATTATACATTATACCTACTCGTACTGTCGTTCGAATCAAACGTTACAATATTGTAATTACGTCCTCCGATCAATTTTTCAGTTAATTTCACTCGAACAGTTGATCCTAAAAAGTAGAAACCTATGAAATATTTCACAAAGGCGAACAAAAAGAGCTGAATTTTAAAAAACAAAAAACCTTGATAAAACCTTAAAAGTTCTAGTGTCGCACTCATTCTTTTTATTTTTTTTTTACAAATAGAACGAAACTCATTGATGAACAGTTTTTAGTGGCTCGAACAACTCGTCATAATATACCCATAGTAACATATCTCTTATGTATATTCCAACTTCAAACATAATATACTCGATAATATTATATATTATAGAATTTTATGAAACACACTTTCATACGAATAAGTCCTGAAGGGAACGTATATCCTATATACAGGTACACAGTATTTCGTCATTGCGAAAAAAAATCTATACGCTACAGTGCACCGGACGTGATGGATAGTCCGGCAAAAAGTGACCATGCTACTGATCCTGGTACGAAAAAGGGTTCACTATAACAATCCGGCAAACTGTTGGGACTTGAGAAACCAGCGAAACGAGCACCAGAGAATCGATTTTGTTCCAAGCTACATACGTGTATATATACATTCGCGTAAATGAAATGCAAGTAAAGTGCTCGAGGAAAATGTCTACAGTTTTCTGGCCCCGCCAAAGTAGGTATATACTTTCAATTTTATTTCGGCTGTGTTTTCGGTACAGGTGACAGGGAGACGCTCACGTCGATTAATCACACATGAGACGCACTCGAGCGTATATTAAGTTCTTTGGCCTCGGCAAGCGTTCTCGCGCAGGAGGCAAAAGTGAATGCGGGCACGAAATACGACGCGCAGCCTTTGCTATATTCTCAATTTCGCGCTACTCGCTTTAAGCGGCTTTACAAGGATAATCGCATCGGAATCGAATCTTTCGCAAAATTCGTCTCGCAAAATGGGGATGAGCGCAATTCAAGCTGCGAAAGGGAGCTTCAGCTTGTGCTGTATATGGACGCAAAAAATGCTCGTATCACGATGAAAATTTCCTTTCCAAGTTTACTAATGCGTAAAGTAATGTCTAGAGAAGTTCAAATTTCTGCTATACCAGCATTTTATCAAGGGTCTATACAAGAGACTATACTTAATGAAATACGAACTAACATATATATGTATACAGAAGAATGTTCTCGTCTCGAGTATTTCTAATTTTACGATTCTAACATTGATTAGACTCTATTATGACGAACCGATTTGGAAAATAATACACATTTCTAGTACAACTGATGCTATATAGAGACCTGTTATTATGTAAATGAAAACCTGATTTTTATTGTAGATGACATTGTCACATACACGGTGCAACAAAATGACCGCAGCTACATTATTGTTTTGTCAATTACACACGACAGTAAAAAAATGCAGACATGCGGTGGTTGGTTTTGAATTAGAATTTATTCTTCGTGGCTATACGCACGAAATACAATTATTTCACTCCAATGTTGACCATTTTGCTTAGCATCTTCTCAAAGACGTATAATTCAATTTTTTCAAAGACTTTGCACAGCAACTGGCATATGTATACGTGTTCATAGTAATTCAAATTATTTCTTCCTCTAAACGCGATCAGAGATATGCTGGATCAGCAGGGGGGTTTAATTCCTCCCCCCCCAGGGAAGTTATTCCTCCTCGCCTGTTAACCTCCAGACGTACAGTGGAAGAAATTGCAAAACAACGAGACCATTGCTTAGCAATGTCTTTAAAATTTGGGTTCCACGCCTTCGAGAATGCCTGAGGCAAAATGGTCAGCATTTAAGAGAGATTATACTTCATAAGTAACCTTGAAGAATCAATTTTAATATAAAACCAACCACATGTTCATATTTCTTGTTTTTTACATGCGAAATTGAAAGAACTAGAGTTAGCCGGTCATTTTGCCACTCGCTGAACATGTAAATAGTTGAACATTTTATACTTTTAATTAAGAATGTCAAATAAATTTATTATGCGGAAGGCAGGGATAACTGAAAGCCAAGTATTCTACTTCTACAACCAATGGTAACAAAAACTCATCGTGATTATCTACTAGTGTTCTGTAACACGAGGCATTAGACCAATTATATTCCACTTTGATTAGGTAACGTCGCATTTTTAGACCAATCCGGTGAGAAAAGTTTAGTCGATCGAAATATTATAAAATCTGTCTACTATGCGAAAAACTAGTCAGAAAAATTGTCGCTTCCCAATTTGCCTTAGGAATAGTCACAACTTGAAAAAGTAACAATTTACATTGGTAACTTTATTGAAAAGTGACCGGTTCCAAATGGTCACTTTCTAACTTAAGATTGGTGAAATCATTAATTTTTATAAAAATGATTGTTGGAATCTTTTTCTACATACTGATCAGTCACTTTTTTTAAGTTGACAGGAGAAATCGGTTATAATTGGAAAATCTGATAGAACTGTATCAGGTAACAGGAATAGTCACATATCATTCTTAATTATTATATTTTCGTTACTAATTCCACTAGTCACATTTTGAAACAGGTTCTGATTGATTCAGTACCGAATGAAATAAGACTTATCAATTTCTGCCCAGTTGCAGACAACTGGGAAGCTGAAGTTCAATTATTGTTTGATATCAACTATTTAATTCTTACGAATATCATTTTGGTCAGAAATATAGTCACTTTTGCCAAGGAAATAACGATAGAAAGTCTATAAAGATATTTCGGCGCTATACTCACGTACAATTCATACTTCTTAAGGTCACCCTCATTATAGAAAATATAGATTCCGAAACATACCTGGAAAAAGAAGAAACAATACGTGACACATTAGTATACGAGTACATGATGGGGCAAAAACGATACATACAACAGGAGATAATTCAAGCTTATCATAATACTCGGGTAATTTTGCAATAATACCGAAATCAAGGAAGAAACGTGAAATCGATTAGATACAGCAATTTCGCAGCGATGGCAATCCTTGCGAATCGTCTGCAGGAAAGCATACGCAGCACAAAAGGATATGTCCTCCCCATATACAATAATGGCCGCAGATAAGGAATTGCGTGCACTCTTGACAAAAAGAGAGGAGGCAGGTGGGCGAGCGGAGTAAACGAAAACACATTCAAGAAAATGGCAGAATCTTGTCAAGAGATATCACGTACACGGAGAAAATACTCGCCAAGTAGCCTCAATTTTCGAGTATATCTCCGTTTCAATTTACAATCGACTGCCCTACGTTTTCAGAGAGGATAGGCTTCGCTCCGTGGAAAATGAAAACAGACAAAAGTGGTTATAAGAGAATCGTAGAATTCGCATTTACAGCGAAAAGAAAAACTCTAGCCGAGGAAAAGGCGCTAGAAGAGCAGGTTTCCGACGAATATCTATACACTGGAGAAAAATTTCAATGGCAATTTTTACAATTTAGATATGAAAACTAGACAGTTCGAGATTTGTAGCATAAATTACTACAAAAACAGTAAAATATGTTTTCTAAGATAGTAATATAAGAACATTTACAATAAATAGTAGTTTTTATAACTGTCACTATAATCCACTTCTCTCGGTATCTTTTGATGGAATTTCAAAATTTTGTTTCAGATTTTTTTTCCGTTTAAAAATAATACAACTCGTAAAAAAAAACCGGTTACAGTTCATCATATTTATAATTTTGGTGTCAAGGAACTCCGGTTACAAAGAACATAACTTCATTGATCCCTTGGAGTTCGTTGTAACCAGTTATCAAATATAAATTTTCTGATTTTAGACAATTATACATTCTAGACCTGGGAACCGGAATGATCTAATTCTAAATTTAGTGATAAAGAGATAAATACGGACTGTTCTTGATGTAATTTACGATATAAATGTATGTACTTTAATCCTACAAACTCACGTGGAAAATAACTTCTCACTGCATGTGCTCAAAATACAAACCACAATGGCCTCATGTTGAAAACCTGCTAAATGGGAGGAAATTACTAAAACGAGAGCCAAAAATCATCGCCAGTTGAAAATTGAGAGGGAAGGGGGCACGCACATAATCGCAGCACGTACAGACTTTTCAATTCGCTGCGGCCATCGTTCGACCTAAATTACCACCACTACGCCGGCCGTAGTCGAAACAGAAAAAATTTTCACAATCGAATATTTTAAAAGGCCAGTTTTCAGCCAGAATGCCCTTTTATAATGGAAAAATGAAAAATTATACCGCAACATTTTTTTCTAGGCCTTTAAAATTAATGCCCGCGCCGACGAAAGAAAGTAAAACGAAATTTTTCTCGCACCAAAAATAGAAATATATCGTTCCCTTGTGGGCATTAACGGACTGTATTTTCTTTGTTTCTCTTACATCTGCCTCCTCGCCACCCCTTCAGCCCTCGAAAATATACCTTTCCTCTCTCATTTATTTCACTTCTTCAACTTTCTTCTTCATTAATAAATCAAGAACCATGTGAAAGGCATATCGATCTGTTGGGAGGAAAGAGTATAAGCTGTGATGTGAAACTGCAGATGACCACCATTTGGATGGGAATTTTTTGATAGATAGGTCAAAGTACTGCCAGTGTACCGATTTTACCATTTACATATGCTCATTTGAGAACATTCCATTTTTCTAGGAGAATAACCAAATCAGAGCATCCTACGAGTACATATAGATGCAGCGTAAAAAAAATATTTTCTTAAAAAAGTCAATTTCAACCAACTTGATATACCTACATGAAAGTACTGCCAGAAATGCTTCTAGTAGGACTGTGCATTAGCAACTCTATCCTTAAGTAATAATTGTAACATCAAACTAATAGTTGGAAATATATAGTTGTCTTGTACAAATATCCACTGACCCAACTCTACTATAAACGAAATATACTTGGCTACCAAGAGACCAACTTCTGAGCGCCCAGACGTCGACTATAAAAGAGCTAAACTGTATAGTTTTTAACTCACTTCTCTTTACCTTCTTTTGTGATGAATCCTAAAATAAACTATCTCTCATGGTGGTTTATTTTCATTAGTTTTGCACACCATTTAACATAAAGAAACGAGGCCCATACATACAAGATGTCATTGATGTGTTATAATGTTATCTATAACCTACTCACACGGTCCAACACTATAATACAAGCCAGAATATGAAAAGATAGCTATATAGCCTTCAGGAAGCATCGTGAAGGCAAAAATGAATTCTCTTTTACACCAATTACGAGTATGTATATTTAAAAGTACGGTTCCGGCTCAGTTTCCTGACATGACATCCACACGACATGACATTTTCCTGAAATTACATTTTCCTGACAAACATTTGCACAAATAAGCACCAATTACACACTCAGTTTCCGTTGAAAATTCCGAATGGGGAGGAGATATGAACATTCGATTTTTAAGAATATCTTACTCTACAAAATCACGATTTCAAGACAAACAAAAAAAAATAAAAATAAACGACAAATTTCATCATTTTGAAAAGAACTTGTTTTTTTTTTTTTTTTTTTTTTACCGAAACAGATCTTTGTCCTATCCCTTGAAGATGCGGCCTTGAAAATTTCAGGTAAGACAATTATGAAGAAGTTGCTGGAGGGAAACTTTGTTAAACCACGATAACATCCAAAATCGGTCACAAGCTCAACATTTTATTGGGCTCTTAATGTGCCTCCCATAAATGTGGTTCACTGGAAAACACTCGTTTCTTTTCGAATTCCATTTCATACGGCTTGATAAAGATAACAAGGCAAAAAAGACGGATCGTAGCCAAAAATAAAGGCATTCATTCGTAACTGTTTATGATCATTAGTCGAAGCCACAAGCTTATAAACTATGAGCATTCAGTCGAGCAAAAAACAAACTTGAAGTTCTATTGATTTCGTCACCCACGCCCGCTAAAATTGGGCTGAATTCTAAATTAATACGATACAAGTATTAAATGTACGTTCGAAAAATCACTTTTTTCACTCAAGTTACCAAATAAGATCCTTATAAAATTTATACGCTTGCAAACATTTCGATAATGGACGAAGGTATTTCTCTTTAATGGCTGCTCTTCTGTTCCGCGTTTCAAAACGCCCAAATGCCGCCATTGTTTTCACAAAAGTGATATATAGATATACTTTCCCCATTTTTCCAACAATAGGTTGCCGATATTTAAAAAAAAAATGAAAGAAAAGGAAAACGTTTTTCGTATCTTTTGTGAAAATATAGGGAACAAGTGGAAAGAGGTATTTTGGAAAAAAAGAAAAAAGAAAAAAGGCTGAAAGAAAAAGACAATTCTACGCACTTGAAAAACAAGTAAAATTTATTACATCCCGATTCAAAGTCGAAAAGGCAGCTATAACTATACGTAGACTCTGTGATTCGCCAAATTTTTTCCGCCATTAATGTCCTTACAAAATTTTGTTTTATTCTTTTATTCTTTTCTGGTTTTCTGTAAGGCATGAAAAAAAATTGAATAAAATCGTTCTGACGATAGAGTCGCGCCCTATTTTCTCGACAGCAGCAAAATCTCAAACAAATATGAAGTGGGCCTAAGCACTATGCAGCTTGCAAAGGAAGAAAAAAATGCCAAGCGAGGAGGGGTGAGAATGTAAAAAAGAAAAATTGACGACTTTGTAGCGTTAAATTGCTAGCTAAATTTACGAATGTGGATAAATGTTTGCTTCGGATGAATAAAGAAAATTCGAGTTTACAGTTTCACATTCGCCAAGCAGAAATAGACAAATATATAACTATACGAGCAAAGCTTACGCAGAACGACTTTCAAATGTATCTATTTTTTTTTTCTTTTTTGATAATCCGAGGAAAAATTCGAAGAAAAGGCCAAGGCTGTCGGACAAGAGAGCTTCAAAAGGAAACTGAAAATATAAAATTAGCGCGTGAAATGAGAAAATGATGACGAAAAACAATTGAAAAATTCATCAATAAGAAGGAAATGTCATTTAGTCGAGCATTTATTTTTTGTTAATTCAATTTCAAAGAACTACTCAGTTTTTCTTTCACAACTGCATATTATACTGGAACACTGCTATGCAAGAATCGGAAAAGTCCACTTTTTTTTCAAAGTTCAGTTCTCTGCTAGGGCATAATAAATGTGATCCTCCAAGCATAAAGGTACCACAAGTCGGAAATTTTATTTTTCATTTTATGGTCATTTTGAAAAGTAGGACAAATTCCCATTAAAATAAAACCAGAACAATGCCCGTACCTATGAAATTCATGGTTTTATGACTGTTTGAACTTTAATTTAAGAAAAATTATATTTTGAGAAAAAGGGGTTTAAAGAAAATCAAACAGAATTTACTGTATTTAATTTTTTTAAGTATAATTTATATCTTTATTGAACCCAATAAACTCGTGGGTACAGGGGCGTATCTAGACTGACCTCAAGGGGGGAGAGTTCATCAATATGACGACACCCCCCTCCCCTGTAAAACAATTGTAGAATTGAAAAAATTAAAAACATTTTCCAGCTGTTTCAACGCAGTTTTATCCCACTTCCGAGCCGAGTTCGGCCTTCTACCTCTGAGACAGGCAAGGTTATATGTTTCACCACCAGAAACCGCCATAAAACAATTTTCGACATTTTTGTCCTTCTGTCACATTTTTGCGTCTAGAGTAAATTTTTGTTTTCCGACTTATGGTACCTTTATGCTAGGAGGGTCACAAATGTTCATAACGAGCCCATAACTTACAGTAAAAATATCACAACTCAAAACTCAATTATCGCTGAGAAAATTGACTTCAAAGTTGGGTTCACGTTGTTGACAGCGAAACGCTTAATTCAACTCCATAAGTATAATTTCGGTATAAAATATGTATAAGTTTTCAAAGTACTTTTCGAAGAATAAAACGAAATGACAAGGTAATCAACTAAAAATTCAATGGACTTTCAAGCAGATCTTACAAAATGCTTAATTCGCCTATTTTACTTCCTCTCCAGTCGTTACACGATCGAGGATGGCAAGGAACATTATTCAAAGTAGATATACGACACCGCAGAGAGAAATAAGAATCCCATTTTCTCCACTTTTTTTCTCCAGCTACATCAGAACTGTATACGTCGAAAAATATAACCGAGACAACGCTGAACCGTGGTTTTTCGTTTCATTTACCCGCTCCTTCTTCTCTCAGCCCTCCAACCCGCCTCTCCATATAAGACAATATCATTAAGCTCGTGTTTTCTCTCCGACTTTGGCCAAACTAAATTTATTCAACAAAAATAACTCGTTATTCGGTACAAAAGAGGAACGCTCATTTGTTAACATATTTTCACAAAGTGACTCGCCCGATGAAGAAGAAAGAAAAAAAAATACTTTTTCTTCAGCCACGAAAAACGCGGCCAATTGTAATTACAGACAAGAAAATTGGTAAATTGCCAATTTGGGGGAAGCGCTGAAAAACGAATTTGTAAATTTTAAGAAACGTTCGCCAGATTTTCTTCAGCATAATAAAACGCGAATATAAAAGCTAATAACCTTTTCCATTCATTTTTCCACGCAAACCGCAGCCGCTTTTTCTTTCATGATTCATTTGAAACGAAATTACGCTTTTCTCCGCTTCTTTTTTCCCCTCAAAGTTGTTGGTTTTTTTCTCCTTCGTACCCTTTTATTTTATGTTTTCCCTTTCTTTCTCATTTAATGGGATTCAAATTTGGTTTCCAATTTCTAGATAAAGAAAGAGAGAGAGAGAGAGAAGAAAAAAAGTCGACTAAACGACGAAGAAATTGACAAACGCGTACGAATTTCTTAAATGAATTTCAATCAATTATAGTTTCCAATACGTATACGAAAGTATGACAATAGTGAAGTCTATAAGCATTCAAGCAGGCCAGTATCTCTTTATGTAAGACTGAACAAATATAAAATTAATGACAGGGTGATATTGATTTAGGACCAGCGATTCCGGGTCAAAATTCCGAATCAGATTTCCCGAATGGACTTACCCCCGAATACCTATTTCCCGAATGTACCAATGTGGGGCCCCCTCTTTCTTACACATCACCAGTCACCACAAATAATTTTACCATGGAAATATTATGAATGTAATACCTACTCGACTGCAGAACATTATGAAGTGTAATGAGTGTGAAACATGGCAGAAGTGGTGGACAATAAGTTGCTGATAGTGGGTTACCGAATTTGGGTTTTGAACCATTCGGGAAATAGGCATTTGGGAAGAAAAATTCGCCACTCCATAATTCTCACAAAAGTCGGTTCGGAGGATTGTCCATTCGGGAAATTGACCGGGAACCGGACTCAGCACTTACGGGTGTTAGATATAGGCAGTAAGCCAAATTTGAAATAAAAAAATTTGAATAAAATATAATTTCGAGTAAATATGTAATAAATACTTCCAACAAAAATCAAAGGAATTTTTTGTCCATCAAGCCCTTCCGCTTCATCGACCTGGCTTATTTTCAACCAGCCAAAAGTGAAGTCTTGTGACGTGCGACGAAGTAAATTTAATTTAGAACCCGCAAATTTCGTCGGCGGAGCGAGGGAGAGGTATCTATTTAAACATTTGTGACAAAAAGTCAGTCACTCACAATGTCGTTCGTCCTGGTTACTGAAAAAGGCCTTGAAAGAGCCTTTCAATTGATGGAAAAAGCTTATGTATCACGCAGATTATATGTGACCTGGAATGAAGAAAGACGGTTAACGCGCCAAAACAAAAACGTGAGAAAAACGTGTTTGTTTCCGTGCGCATCAAGCTGTTCACTTTCTTTTCATTTTGCAATAACATTTGTGACTGTGCATTGATTTTGAATTACATATTTGCCTTTTCAGAGTTCCAGTACATTCATGGAAACACTAATATTCCGATAAAGCATCTTTCAATCTCAAAATTCAGATTTTTCAAATTCAAAAAAATTTTTTTAACATAGCCATGGGTACTTGACTTAAGATTTTTTTCAAAAAAAAAAAAGTGAAATTGACAAAATTGGGCTTCGGAGCTAGCTCACTGGAAAGAGCAGGATTTTTTACATAGGAATCCATCAAAACCCGAAAATCTGAAAATGGGCTCGTTAACCGTCTTTTTTCATTCCAGGTCACATATAATTGTGCAGATTAAAAATCACAAATTATACTTAGATACCAAAAATTTTTAGAAGCCCGAAGCGCTTACGCTATACTATGAACAATTAAGTGCGAGTCATTTTGTGATGACTGTGCCCTTTGTTCTGGCTAAAAAGCTATTTTTCATAGGCAGCAATATTGGAAATTTTAGACTTCATATTAAGGCTTTTCCTTTGACTCAAAAGTATATATATGGACGAAAGAAAGTGATAAGATCGCGAAGAGAACATCTGATAATGGACAAAAGCGCACTGTAAACAAATTATTCTCATCAGTCAAATAACCCTTTCCTTCATAACGCGTGATGCGTGTTACAAAGAAAAGGTTAAAGGAATTTCTATCAAAAAACAAAGTCATTACAAGGTTATCATGGCCAATCAATTTTTCAATAACATGTTTGCAATACGCGCGTTACCTCATAAATATTTTTTAGATCGATGTACTCACAAAGTTTGTAAAACCGAATGAAGTATATTATACAAAAGGGTTTTCCAATATCAGGGATATATTTTTTGGATTAGTTGCAGACATTTCCAAGAAAAAATTCAAAAAATAACGGTCAACAATGTTTGCCAAAATATCAACATTTTTGTAGAATCACCCGTATACTTTTATTTTTTCGATACGTACACTGAGAGATGGATAGTACTAATTATGAACAGAATACGAATAGTAAATTTTCTCATCACAGTTATGGAAATTATAAGAATTTAACATGTAAATATTCTAATATTTGTAATACCTTTTACTATCTTCGATAACATAATTCAATATTTGTGTAGTCTGCTACAAATCATAAATTGTCCCAGTATTTCTATCCACATTGTGAAATAACTATTGAAAGTTTTCCCAGCATATACATTCCCATCGCGATGAAATAATATCAAGAAATAAAGAACCGAGCGTCTCGTATTTACGGCGAATCACTTATGCAATTAGCACGACATCATTCGGCACTATTTCGAATGAACAAATTAATACGAGTGAATTTTGTAACTTTCTTTTTTTGTTCTAAACCATGAAGTCAAAATTGTCTTAAATTAATATAGGACAATCTACGGATAAGACAGTTTCAATGTAAACCTCTTTACGCCTGTTTCTGAAAAGAGTCCCGAAAGTGGGAAAAAATCTAAAATGGTTCACACTGCAGTTCCCTATGGGCAAAATATTTTGAAAACGGATCCGTTTTATTCCGGGTTATAATCCGTTTCTGGATTATAACCCGGAATTTTCCTGTTTTCCGGCTTCTAAAACGGATTTCGAACGGATTGTAATCAGTCTTGCCGGAAATGAGTCCGGATTATTTTCCGTGAAGGCTGTTTTATGATATTTGTTGGCCCGGGTTATAATCTGTGAAACCGTTTTACAAACGGATTTAGAAAAATTGCCCAAAAATTATCACTGATTATAATCAGGAAATCCATTTTACAAACGGATTTGGAAAAATAATCAAGATGATAAAAATATCTGCAAATTTTCAGATCCGATGGTCGAAAATAAAAACGGACTGACAACGGATAAAATTCTCATTTTCCGGATCATTTTCTCATTTTTTGCCCATCGGGTTACTTCAAGGAGACACTTTCATCGATGTTGGCTTAAATATGCGAGTGGATTAAAACACAGCGAGCTGATTTCAAAGCAACATTTTCAATTTTTGTTTAAAAAAAAAAAGTTCTTTCGAAATTTGAACGATCGCGATACGAACTTTAGATTGTGACCCAAATATACCTTGACGAATAAAACATCGGAAAGAAACAACAAAAGCTGTCATCGAAGGATCAACAATAATGAAACCAGCAACAAGAGCGTTTCAAATTACAGTTCGCTAGAATTTCTCGTACAGTTGGAAGGGGGCTGCGGTATGAAAGAATCTTGACAACGAATGAGGTATAAAAATCTCTGTGGTAAAGTATATACTCTCTCTCCCTCGATTCTCAGTCGCTGCTGCAAAACCAGCTTCGCATTCGGAATTTGACCACGATGATGACGACCAAAATATGTTTAGAAATGAAAAGTAAAATGCGTGTCACATAGAAATGTGACGGAAGACGTGGGGGAAAGAAAGAAAAACGATTTGACAAGACGAAGTTTTCATACGAAAATGAAATTCGACCGGGCCAAAACTACGTGACGTAGGCAGAAAAATTGACAAGAATCGTACCGTGTTGACTAAAACGATAGAATTTCATTATAATTGATGATATTCTACCAGTTTCAAGGTGTTTTGGGGCAGCAAAAAAATCATTTTTAAGGAAAGCGAGTGAAAATATATTACATACCCGGTTGAGCATCTACACTAGGGTGACCTTAAGGGGCCAAAGGGATTTCGTTTTAAGATCATCGCGACTGACATGCCAACCAGGTTTGTACAATATTCTACAAAATAAGGGTGTTTCAGGTACTTGAATTTGTGAAAAACTCAATGTAAAAGTTTTCCCCATTACGTACTTGTTTTTTCCAGGCTTAAAATAATTGGAAGTTTTCTTCAACCGTTAAGTCAACTACACTAAAAAATATGTTCTATGAGTGGTGCTCAAAAAGTATGCTCCCGTTAATTTTTCTTTCTTCTCGAGGCAACACTGATGCATCAGCATGCGTCCAGAGTAAGGCGATCTTCGACTATATGATATAATGACATTTAAAAAATAATAATTTTAGTTTGCACCCCTCAAAGCGGTTACTTTTCACGAGAAAAAAGTTTTCACACGAGATTCACCCCATCCTCCCCTCACTAAAAGGGGAGTGGTGCCTCAAAGTCCCATCTAATTGTAAATTAAGGTTAAATTGATATTTTTCAATTGAAAATTAGGTTGGGGGTTGGAGCAGGTAAAGACTTTCTTCAAAATATTATTTATTTTTGGATTACATCCAGTTATAAAAATAAACGTATCATTTTTTTATTCAACAAACAAAGATATAGTGATTTTTCAATTACCTTGAAGGTAGTGCTAAATCCACTCAAATCTCCCGACTAATTTTCTCATCACCTTACAGGGTTGTAGTTGTAAATTAAAGGAGAAAGTACATATTCATATGCAATGCTTAATATGAAGTAAAACACCACTTCTTTGAGGCACCACTTTTTCTCAAACCAGAAGGCTGAAATTTTCATAAAATTTCCTTCTTCCTAATTTAATTGATTCGTTTTGCAAGGCGGGAGGTAAAAGAATTCAAAACTTAAAGATAAATCAGAATTTTTTCTAAACCATCTGACTTCTAAAAATCAGGACTTATCAATACTCATCAGGATTCTCCGAGTTTGGTAAGCACTCTGGTAATGTACTATTACTCGCAAAGATTTTCAGTGAAACTCTACTCCGAACAAAATTAACCAGAAAAGCCAAGTCGAAGAGCTTATCAAAATTAAAACGTACAACAACAAAAAAATATTGATGAGCAAGCTTCACCTACTTTCGCATTAATATTCCTTTTTTTTTATTCATCTATCTCCCACAGTATCACTCATTCTTTTGAACACATAGTAATAATAATAAAACGCGGAAAAAACATTGGAAACATTTTTCAAACAAATAATTCCTATGCACTGAAGGAAAAACGTCGCATTTCCTTAATAACCTAAAGGCTCGTTATACACAGTATAACGCGTATACAAAAAACTTTTTACGAAGATTAAAAAAAAAAAAAAAAACTTTTATTATGTAATATGTTTTTGACATGACTCGAAATACCGCATATATTTATTTTCATACTCGTATTCACTAAAAAAAAAAAAAAAAAAAAAAAAAAAAAAAACTATTTTGAACTAGAAACACTGCTCTGGTAACAGATAAGTTCTTTTTGTTTTATTTCGACTTTTTTCTGAGATTTTTCTTACTTTGTCTATAGTATACGAATATTTAGTTTTTTATACACGTTTTCTTTCTTCTGGTTTCGTCGTTTGTTTTCATCGGAAATATGACAAACATTCGTCATTTATTTTACACTACCAGAAGAATCCTCACTCCTCGGTATAATCCCAAATTCGAAAATGAGACGCTAGCAAAATTGTACACGTTTTTCAATCGTTTCATCCACTGTGCAATTGTCGACTTGACGGTTAGATTTTCTCTATTTTTTCGGATTACATCTTCAAATAAATTTAATACGTTGTAAAATTTTCGACGCACAGACTAGACGTCTGGCGCAGAGATGTCGACCGTGAGCGAAAAATAAAAAGCGAAGGAAATTATCGCCCTTCAAAACTTTCGACAACGATCATTGGAGAAAAACATTTTTTATACAGAATTCCTAAAACCTTCGCCAACCCTGCTGCCCGTGATCATGCCTATTTCAGTGCATGACGAAGTGTTTGCAAAAGGGTTTTGTTGGCTGTTTTTTTGCAGATAAACCGCGTTTTCGAATAAGCTGCCGACTCTGAAAACTACGAGTACTATGTGTAAATGAAAAGTTCGAGGCACGAGTAAATATGACGAGTTAGATGAAAAAGAAACACCACACGAGTTAAAAGCTTAAATTTAGTTACCAGCGATTTTACACAGTGTAGTCAAAAAGTTCCAGGACTGATAAGACAAAACAAAAAATCGTATAATTATACACAAATAATGGTTCAATTTCTTTCGAAGGTATGTTTCATTTGGCACGATTTTTCGAAACTGTTTCATAACTGTTTTTCCCATGCAGTTTCTGTTTTAATGTGAGAAAATGAGAAAATATATTTTTAAATACTTGACTCTACGTGCATTGAGTACACGAGAACATTTTAACAGCTAGACATTCTAAGACTGATAACAAGACAAGATGCACTCGCGAACATTTTTACCATCAGCCACATCGTGGCTGCGGATGCGACAGCTGCAGTACTCAGATGGGAACCGGCTTCATTATCTGAACCTGCCACGAGACGTTTAATTCTTTGCACGTCGCCGTGCCACAGTTTTGGTTTCAGTTTCGAATCGCAGATTCTTATAAAATGCAAACAAAACCAAATGAAATCTGTTTGTTTTGTACTCAGATACGATATTGATAACGGTGAAGAAATGGAATCCACTTTTGAAAAACTAGTCAGGAATAGTTACACTTTTTTTTACAAACCAAAACCAGAAACCGGTTATGTTGTACAAGAATGTATTCGAAACCGTGGCAAAACAAAGGCACAAAATGAATCAGTTTTGAAACAGTTTCGAGAAACTGTGCCAAATGGAACATAATACGTATTTTGAATGGGTAATGTAATTAGAAAGAAAACATTACATCTTTGAACTGTTTTTCTATTATTATTTAGTAGGTGAAAGAGGTATTTTCAAATTGAATATACTGCTTTATGAAAATTTAAAAAAAGTGTTCAACGTCGTTTTTTTGCTTCTTCAACATACTTTCAAACTGATGAACACCAATGTTCTACTCATACATACAGCGTTTCAGACTTTTATCATCATTCCAAACACTTATAAAGCTATTATATCTATAATAAAATAAATTTACATGGTTGAAGATTAAATTTTACAAAATGAGACCCTATACTATAAACCAGCTTCACAAATTTTATTGCTAAGTGAATAGAAACAATCGAATTGAAACAAAATTCGGACAGTGAATAGTTGGATGAAGTATAAAAATGTTTTCTTTTTTTGGTTCCATGTGAATATCAATGCTTTATTATTTTACGCAGCTAGCCTTGAAACTTTTTGACTAAACTGTGTAAATAATACACCTGCTCGTGGAAATATTCGAACACGAGGTAAATAAATACGACGCAGCTGATATAAATTTTCACATTGAAATTTTTTTTCATCAGATTATTCAAATTTTTCAAAAGAGGGTGAAATGTTCTAACGCAACCATTAATGTTTTACCCAGGCAGTCGTCAAACAATGGAACTACCCATATATACTAACCCAATAACATTTCTGGGGTGAAAAATCGAGTCTTATCAAGTAAATGATTTAGGTCTTTTCTAAAATTAAATCGAGCATAAAAATATTGATATTAAGCATTTTTCAAAGATTAATAAGTGAACAAAATTTTTGATGGCAGTTTTGAGGAAAACACGGTTCAAGTTTTCAAAATACATACCTATCCCGTTTCTCTATAATTTTTTTTTTTTTTTAATAAAATCTGGATATAAAACATTAGGGTAGTCCTTGTTTAGAAGTTTATAATTTTTCATCACCCACCCGGAAAAATGAAAAAAAAATTCCATAACATTTCAGCCATCTAGGCTAAGATATGTGTATCCAGCGAGTTATAAACCCGCATAATATGCAAATATTAGCATTATTTTTTACTTCATAATCAGCATTGGATAGAATTATGTATTTTTAACCCAGTGAAGCGATTAGAAATTAGGTCGGGCGGATTTGAGGTGGTTTGGCCCTTCGCTTTTAAGGTAACTAAAAAAAAACACTGTATTAGTACATATTAAATTGAAAATGATTTATATTTCTCATAAAGAGTAGCATTTATCAAAAACAGAACCATCTTTCAAGAAAAGATTTCCTCAGCTCAAACCACTCCTTCATCCATCAGTTGAAAACTGTTAATATTGCCATAATTGTCAATTGAGAGAGACTTTGAGGCACCAATCCCTTGTTAGCGGAGGGAAGAAACATTAGTAGAATGTTTTCATCATGAAATGGAACCAATTTGTGTGGCGGGGTAGGGTGGGAGTACGAATTGCGAAAAAAAATTTTCATCGAATATAAATATTAAGGACCATACTTTATTATACCTACACATATTATGTGGACAGGATCGAGCAAAGTTTTGTGAATAAATACAAATTTATGATCTATTGAAATTCAGGGCTCGTAATCTTGGAATTTCGAAAGACTTGAAATCTACCAAATTAGCCAACGCCAAAGCAGCCTTACAGACCGGTATAGAGCAGAATAATGAAGAATGGCCGCGTCGTAGTTTATAGCCTACAGCATTAATTATTATTCAGCTGCATGAAATTCTGACCCTTTTGCTTTTGTATTTTCTTCACCCTGTATTACACATTCTCCTTTATATAGGTGGGCACTGGGCAGCAGGTACTTGCTTTTTTCGACCCTCCGGAAGTTTCTCATTCTTAGTACACTATGCTGCCGGGTGTTCCGCATCAAATTTTTACACGTTTCGGGCGCTATTAATTTTTCACGTATCGTATATTTTGTTACTTTGTTCATTCTTACAGATTTTATCATCGTTTTAAATTAGTTTCTCGCGTGTAAAACAGGTGAAATGAAAATAACCGTGGCGGTAAGGATGCAGATACGAACGATATCGAAAGATGGTAGACGAACGAAAATTACGTTCATGATTTCGGTATAAATAAAATTCTCCACTTTATTCCATACGTGCAACCAGATTTCGACAACGTGAAATTATAAAATCTATATTCTTACTACTTTTACTACGACTATATATCGCTGAAGTAGACGTCTTAAACGGCAAAATTGACCCTCACTTAATGGCTAAATTCTATATTGAGTAAGCTGTGCTTGTTATATAGGTCACTGATAACTATGAAAACACTGATAAGAATTTTATTTCATCAGTCTGGGGAATCGGGTGACCAAATATCAGGTTGGCCTGACTTGTTTTTGTAGAAAATATTTTACTATAAGGAATTCATAGAAAACCTGATAATATTAATTCCTTGTGCCTTTTTTCTCAAAATTACAGTTTTTTATCATCCGATTTTGGAAACCTCTATCGCACCTTATTTTTGAGATAGAGAGCTGCTTCATGGACCATTAGATTTTTCATTCAATATCGAATAAAAAATATTGATTCCTTCGCCCAAAAGGTATGATTTTTCAGATTTCGTTAAATTTTGAGCACATTCTGCTTTTTTTTTCCATTGAAGTTCGAAGATTGGAATCTCTAACATTGAGATTAGAGAGTGAGAAAAAAATAGATAGAATCAATACAACACCAAGCCAAACATTTCGCCAATAATTAAAAACACTATAATTGGGTAAGCCACGCTCATAGACTATTAACACCTCACTAATCCGCGGCGTGCCATGTATGTTGCATAGTGTACGCCTTATATAAATCTTTTTCATAAGCATTCCCCAGTGATGGCATGTCATTGAGAGGAATTAGATTAAAACCTTTTCACCCTGAAAAAAATGACTTGAGAAACCTACATGACCACATGACAATGAAATGCACTAACACTCACTGCCATTAAAATAATTACGACAACCAATTTATAACTAAAATTAACCATAAGTAACCGCCATATCAGATTTACAGGTAACGAATCAGCTTCAATGCGCAAGATAAAAATCAGACGAAAGTAGATATTTTCTCACCTTTCGAATTACAGCGAATAACCCGACTATTCGGATAACATAAATCCCGCATTCGACAACGATTCTAACAAAATGTGGAGATGATAAAAGAAGAAAAAGTATATAAATATAAACTTCGATATCGAAGAAATTGATCTACTAGATGTCGAGCTACGTGTGAACAGACAATGCCCAAGAGAAATTAACCAGACGTAAAAACGAATTGCTTTCAGAATTTCTCATATCCAATATAAACTTCACGAATGATTTCACCCAAGAAATGAAAACAATAACGCCGAGTATATTTCAGAAAAAATTAATCATAAATCGAAGACGATTTCAAACCGTTTTCAACATCCCCCCATCTTTGCTCTCAGAATCCTTAACCATAAACCAAAAAGTTTCCCTTATTATAGTCCTGTAAATTGGACCCAGAAATCCTATATGGAATTATTGAACAAAAAACGGGAAAACATTGCTAAAAGGCATACACTTATATGTTTTTTTCTTTATTTTGGCTGGCAGCTAAAAATCTAATTGAAAATCATGAAAATACATTTTCAATCATCCAGCAAACGAACATAAAAATAGATCTCTTAAAATCTGGAAGAAAAAGTCGTTTCTTTCCATTTTATTAAGTAGCCTACGCTTTTAGTCGCAGGCACATCATAAACATCCACCATTTTCAACACAAAACCGAATACCGAAACAATAAAAAATATTGTGTCACAAGAGCTATACTCGCTGTCTCGAAATATATGGGCCTATATTACGGTTTATTTGGCCCACACTCCCACCCTGTCCTTCGCCACCAACCCCTCCCCTCCCTCACCAGCCCCATTCAACAAAAACTTGCTTCACTTAGATTTTTTTCCGTTATCCAATTCTGAAACGCATAGTATAACCCCCCCCCCCCATTCAGGACTTTCAAACGACTAACAATCTTTTTTCGCCGTCAGTTTTATTGTTTTCCGTTTCCTTGAAACAGCATTGTCTTCTCTTGCCGACTGTTTCCTTTTTTCTTCTTGCCTCTACGTTCTGTGTATCAAAGAAAATCTTCATCCGACAACTTTCTTCATATTCCATACTTGTCAACTGTCTCTTCTCTCATCGTCTGTCTCAATGTCTTAATTCAATTCTTACGAAAGATACATATATAGTTTTGTCTTACTGTCATGTTACAGAAAAGTAAATCAAACATACCAGCAACTTACATATTAAATAAAAAATTCTGTTTCGTTAAAATGGACGCACTGAAAGTCAATAAGCTGCGTTGATACTTTGCATATTGGCTACATATATGTCGGACCAACGTAGCCCGACAACCGACATCGTGTGCAACAGGGCTAACATGAGGTAGACTTACGAGTATTTAAGTCAATAATTACTTCGACAATAAAGTTGACTTGTATTCCAATTTATTCAGTTGCTCGATTTACGCAATATAAATGAGAAAAAACTTAAGTTGACTAGAGCATTTTCAAAAAAAAATCCATCGCAGTTTTATCTGTGGCCTTTCTTCTTGCTACAAAGCCATAATTTAGCCCACTATCTTGAATATTCATGAAACTACAGCAGGCTGAGTCAGCTCTTTACCTCAAATTTTACTATTTTTCCAACACTAACTACAAAAAATGTTTCTTCAAAAAGGCTATAAATATCATCTTACAGGTTACAGGAGTCCGTTTTTTATAATTTACAGAATTTTTGATATTTTGCAATAGCTGGGGAACACAATTTCAATAGTTTCATCATAAATTTCTTCATTTGACCATATACGGTAACTTCCAGTTCTCAATTTTTAATGAAATACTCAAGTTTTATTCCAGTTTTTTGTACACTCTAAATACCTATAAAATATTATGGTCCTGTTAAAGGATTTTGATCATACGAAATTCAAAATTACCGTCAGAATTTTTCTCAATCAACTCGAATGGATGCGCAAAAAGGGCTTAAGTAGAGTTTTATAGTCTATCAATTCATTTCCAAGGATATTAAACTTGCGACGCATACACTGAGAAAAAACCGCATAATATATTAAATTTTAATAAACGCAAACTAAGTTGAGGATAATTCACGTTTTATATGAAAAATTAATATAAATTTAATAAAAATTATACAATTAAAAATTAATATTATATTAAAATTACTTTTACACAAAACCGGAATTGTTCCCAAGTTAGTATGCAGTATACTAATTTTCAATATTTTTTCTCCGAGTGAAGCTCATTGGATAGTCAATAGACTGGGTAAAAATTCAATTCACTGACAGAGGCCCTTCTTTGATATACGCCTTCAATTACAATCCCAATAATAAATTACAAAATTTAAATCCACGATCCAACCTGCGTCCACGCCTGTTTAACACTGGAAGTACCAGGTGGTGTCATATACGACACTACTCAAAATTTTGAGATTGACTTCTCAAAGAACCAATATTTTGAGCACCCCTGACTTGTGTCATACGACACCACCTGGTCCTTTGAAGTTACTCATATGACGCCACCTGGTCTTTAGAGTAATCGAGTACAACCTGGTATTTCTAGAGTTAAAACATGAGAAAATTCTCGATCTGTGCATGCTTCTCAAATTTAAAGTGAGTGTACGATTTTCGATGTTGGTGTGTTTTTTTTTTCTCTCTTTCATTCTTCATTAAACCCCTTAAAACGCTTATCGTCTCACCTATTTCTAGTGAAAGAGTAAAAAGAAACCGTTTATGCCACTTCCACTTCATACAAGAGCACCTTTTAAACACACAAATGAGAGCACTTTCTCGTCACATACCCTTGTATAATGGTTAAAACGATGATTAAAGCGTTCCGGTAAAATTATAAATTTTGCTAATATTAGCGAAAATGTGTCAAACGTGTGACGCGACTTGAGAAAAACGCAGCCTATACGATGGAAGGTGAAAAACCGCAGACATCTGAAAGATGGCTTACAGCTTTTTGGAATTTTCATAAACGACGCCACACAACGTTTGCGTTTAACGAGATTTTCTATAATATGAAAACGTGTTTCTAATTAAAACTACAAATGCGTCTTAAAGGTGGAAAAGGAAATAACAAGATGTATGCGAGGAGTGTGTGTGTGTGTGTGTGTGTGTGTGAGTGAGATACACACACCAAAGATAGAAGCAGCGATAAAAAGTATTTAGTTGTTACTCGGTAATCCTCGAGTATCTATACGCGTGTGTGCAACAAATGCCAAACAAACGACCACAAATCTTGTATTGCATTTCTGCACAAACGGCAAATACAACCGCAAGAATTAATTAGCGAACACTAAATTGAGTAATGCAGTCTCACTAATTCAGTAGAGGAAAGTGAGCCACTTGCAATCGACGTAATGTGATCTTCGGTGAAATTTTCAGAGGTACCTCTGCCGATCCACTTCAGCGAGAAATTTCGATTCTAGGTAAGTTTATTAATACCCCCCACCCACCCGCCCCTTTCTCCTATCAATTCCTCATTTGTACGTGACGTGTGTCATTGGATACCTCCGCACAACAGAATAGGAGGTGCCCTGAAAAATGTGAATAGTAATTTTTACCGTTTTTTATAGAAAATCACAATTCAAAATTTATTGTAGATATTCTTAGTATTTGCAGTACTTTTCCCTATCATACGTAGTTTGTTCAATAAGTTCGTATCAAACTAAAATAGCATGAAAGTGAGAGCTCAAACAGGCTGACACCTATGTCTATCATATAGAGGACATTGAAACGAATCGAATGAGTGTATGGAACTTGAAAATCAGTAAATTTATATATGTGTGGTGAATATTTAATCAAAGGGCCATTTTACTCCTTGTCATAAAAAAATAAAGAATAATTAAATCAAGCCATATCCTTCTGATTCCCTCTGACTTAGCCCCTTATGACTTTTTTTTACTACCAGAGGTTAGAAAGGTCTGTCCAAATAACTCAATTACAGTAGAGAAAGTGGATGAGTAATTTGAATAAAAAATACAATATAAATTTTAAAAAAGTTTTCAAGATAAATGTTTTCATCTTCATGCGAACTCCAGTTTACTGTTTTCAATGTCTCAGAACCATAACTTTTTTATCCCGCGCAATTCAGTTTATTACATAAAGTCTATTTTCTGCTACACGTCGTAGTTGAATAAAAGCATTTAATGAAGTGAAATTCTGAACCCACCTCGTTGATGGATTCCCAATTTAGCTTATAGAAATTTGAACTTTTTCAGATTACGACATTTTACAAATACATATATGGGTGACATATTGATGAAAAACTAATAATTTAAAGGTCATTTAGCCCTTTTCAGTTCCTTACTTCAAATATTTGATGAAACTCAAGACATTTACTCGTACTTCTCAAGAAAAAAAAACAAATAAACCCCCCCACTAACTTTCATGACATATTTTCGAAACTAAACAACATAAAAGTATCAAATAATGCCTCACCCTTCACCATGAACGGAATGTTTTTGTATTCAACTTTCAAATAATTTACTGTCGCGTTTCAAAATGAATTTTTTTAAAAATATTATTCTTTTGTTAAGCTGTTATTCGAGCTTCTAAGTGAAATAAAAAGCATATACGATGGCTTAGAATTTACAATTAAAAACGACAAATTCTTGTTAAAAAATAATTAAATGACAAAAACCCCGATCGAATGAATAAAAAATCATTCATCACGAGAGAATTTTCACCAATACTTCTACATTAATTTTTCAAAAAAACAGTTACCCTATCGCATGTACTACTATTAAGCTACACAACACCATACTAATCAAATATAAATCCAATAAACTTGGGGGAAAAAATTCGCTGCTCTCGAAAATTTCGTATCACTACAAAATTTAATTCAAGTAAAGAGGTGAATTGAGTGCGGAGTAGGAGAGAACGACTCATGCAAAGATTTAACGGCATTACGTTAATTTTTTAATATCGCTCCATTAGATTCAATTAGTCTTCTATCGATTTTAGAGCAGCGTGAAACGTGTTTTTATCGTGCCTCCTAATTTTTACAGCAATAAACGTCGCTTGTCTAAATTAACATCAGGCCGAGTAATTAAATAGAAAATCGACGATGCGAAACTACATAGAAAAAGAGATAGGAGGAGAGAGAGAGAGCGGAAGCTAATTGAATCGAATATATTAAAATATTGAAACTTCCGGATCATTTTTTTCTTTTTTCCAATAGGTGCTTTTTTTTTGATCCCCAACTATAGAACTATATGATTTGCCAACAGCAACATTATTTACAGAGGTCAAAAAGTTTTAGCTATAATTAAGGACTAATCGGGTATCCGATAAAATGATTCTGGAAGAATCGAGGGCAGCCAGATAAAGAGCTGGCTTTCTCGTTATTTCAACTTTATTAAAAAATGTATTCAATATCCTCGATAACTTACAGAGCCATTTTTAACAGTGTTTCAATAGAAAACCTTCTATTAATTGTTTGTAAATTGCAAATTTTGACTTTGCCAGCCAATTACAGCTAAACTACCAATTGGATCAAGCTGAAATTCCAACTATACATTATTGAGAGTTCATCATACAAATTTCAAGTTAATCCGAATGGTGCGGTTCCTGAGAAAAGCGATTTGCTGGAACCTTCAAAAACGCAGGTTTTTCTCAAAAACACGACACAAGACGAATTACTGAACCCATAGGGCTCAAATTTACACTAGAAGTCTATCTTATTGATAGAATTTAAGACTGATAGAAATTCATAGTGATCGATTTTGAGGTTTTCTAGAAATTAGCAAAAATGTAGTCAAAAATTGATGATTTTTGATGAGTTTTTGAAGGAAAAAATTCCTTCGAATTCTTATATCTGACTCTATTTCTTAACCTGAAAATTTAAAAATACTGTTAGTCCCCCAATAATTCAAGATTACAAGCCAATTTGAGATGACCTTTATTTCGTTTCATTTCTATTCGCCATATTAGGTACACTATAAAGAGATATATGTATAAGTAGTTCGATTCTCGTATATTAGCATAACCCTGTCGTTCGTACACAGCCGCAGCAACTATCTATTTCTGTTATTTCCACACCAATTGAAAACACTTTTTTTCGCCACCACCGCATGAATAACAATTCAATTCGACCGTCGGATTACTGAATTTCCATTTTATACAGAGAAAATCGTCAAATCCTACCTTATAAAAATTTTACCATGTTTGGAGAAAAAAAACCACATGTCAATTTTATACACTTTGCACGCGTGAAAAAAAAATCTCAACACCTGGCACGGTTGAAGGAAAAAAACTCAAATCCAATTACAGAAACAAAATATGAATAAAAAAAAAAAAATTTCATCTAATATTATTGTTAGTCCAGCGCCCACAGCCAAGAATTCGGTAGCATAAAAACGAGAAAAAACTGAAAGAGATAACGATGTGCATACGACACTGCACACATAATAATGCTAAAAACAAACTGTAATATAGACTTTTCGAGAAATAAAAATTTATAAAAGTGTGTACAAGCGACGACAGTGGTACAGAAGGAAAAATTTAATAAGAATGTCTACAAAAGCAAAAATTCAAATAAAACGACTTTCAATTTTAGCATGTCGTGATTTTTGCCTCGATGCTCAACTTGAAAATGGATATTATCAAATCGTTACAAATTGTTTCAAAAACAAAATTATAATATTATAATGAAGGGGAAAACCGAAAAAATATAATATTAAAGGCAGCGAGCAAACAGAAAATGAAAAAAAAAAATCTACATCGAGACAATTAAATTTTCCAAAACAAAATATTCTCCACGATAGATGGGGAAAAAAATATCAACACTAGAAATACCAGGTTTTACTCGATTACTTGAAGGACCAGGTGGTATCATATAATATGACACCACAAGAGTAACCTCAAAGGACCAGGTGGCGTCGTATGACACAAGTCAGCGGTTCTCAAAATATTGGTCCTTTGAAAAGTCTATCTTAAAATTTTGAGTGGTGTCGTATATGACACCACCTGGTTCTTCTAGTGTTAAGAAATTATTACAAAACTACAACGAAAAATAATACGGTATTTGCTTACTTAGCAGTGACAAAAAATCCCAAAACATAAAAAAAATTTAAGCGCAGGAATGCTCCGCTCAAAAAGCATGTTTCCGATAAAGCCATACGATGACATCCACTGGCGGAAATAAGGGGGGGGCTTGGGGGGGCTAAGCCTCCCCAAAATTAAAATTAGCCCCCCCAAAAATTTTAGAAAAAAATTTTATTTACGATTTTTTTAGATTTATTCGGGGAGGGGGGAGGTAGAACCGGGTGAAAATTTTTTACAAACAAACATACGTACAAACGACTAATCTTCATCGGGGCTACAGCCCCCCCAAAATCCCGGGTCTATTTCCGCCAGTGTGACATCACTTTGAAAGATAATTATAAGAGTGGATCTGCAATGGGCTACTATTAAGGGACACAGCGGGGACAAGGACCAACTTTACATATTTTCTTCTGCTCTCTCAAATAGGGATATAATGAAGTTTTATACTCCACTCGTGTCTTACCGAAATCATCTCATTCGAAAATAAAATGACAAACAAAGTTGCAAAAAGAATACCAACTTGAAAAAAGTTTGGAAAAACTTTTGGGCTCTCAGATTCATTTACAAATCGAAGAAACATTTGTTATCCGCAAAAATTAGAGCGTTGTATACAAAAATTCTAAGTACGCTAACTTTTCACGAAAAATATATTAAACCCTTGTGAGTATTCTTAAACACTGAAGTAGAATACGTTAAATATGTATTAGTGTGCCAGTAGTTATTTTCTTTCATATATTTTACATTCCAATATGAGAAGACAGTAATAGAAAACCAGCAAATAAAGAAAAAATGAAATTTCTTGGAAAAGAAACTCGGTGGACGCAATCATGAGGCAAATCATGTCGCATAAAGAAAGGATCTTTTCCGAACAATGTGCATCCGAGTGAATATAATTTGCTAGAATTGCGCCAAAAATAATTTTCTTCTCTTTCAAATTGACGAGGACTCGATGTTGCAGCAAACACGGATGAAGAGGCAAAGGTAAAAAAGATGAATGGTAGAAAAAGACAAGAAGGGGTGAAAAATTGAAAATTAAAATATTCTCGATTTTCATCTGCTTCGTCGCAAGCTTCATTAAATGCGCGGCTAAAATAAATTTCCTTAAGCAAAACTACGACTGAGGTTTAATATCGCATAGTCTATTATTTACATTTTTTTCCCCCAACAATATTTTTCTTCATCTACACTTTTTATTGTCCTTTAAAATGAAAATAAACCGCATGAGCGCATTGAATAATCGAAAAAAACCTGGCAACCTCTGGAGTGAAAAAAGTTATTTCATTGAGAGGAAGAAAAAAGGTTTCGCAAAAATTCTGTATACGAGGGTTTATATTATATTGTGGTAAAAAGTGAGACTATTTCATTAAATTTGGCGGCGATGAAAATTAGAAAATCTCATCACGTATAGAACTAGAAAAATGCCGCATCGTAGGTATAGTTCTTTTTTTCAAAGGCAAAGAGTAGAAAGCCACGCGTATCGAGTAAATATCAGCACATAAGTTTGCCAAAGAATAATCACGCACAGCACGTGTTGAAAAATTGTATAGCCATCGCGGTTTGTCATACGTCATCGTTTCACCGAGGAAGGTAAACGTGAGTCCACACGTACGAAAGGAATCAGGCGAGTTACTCATCCACTTGGCTAACGTTGGCTTTTTCTGTCTAGTTGAATATATTCACCCACATTTTAAGACCCAGAACAATACATATCTTATTTTTCATTTTTTAATTCTACGTGACTAAAACATTGAAAATAGCTACTTCCAAGGATTCTGTCAACCTCTGGTTAGTCGGAGCCATAAGAGACAGCCTAGCTCCTTAAATCTTATGAGAGTTCTGAGCCGAGCTAGCTCATCTATCTTCATCTTATTGTAAACCAACTCAATAATTTATTAAAGCTAAGCGAAGAGTCAGATCGAAACTCAAAGGGCCTGGCTCATCAGCCCCCAACTTTGGTGGGGTTCAGCCAGAGCTGAATTGAAAACAGCTCGTGATTCTCTCAATTTTGAGAGAATAGAATCAGCAATACCATTTTTGAATTCCATATTATGGGACTTCGATGTGTTTACAGTTCATAGGCTATTTAAAAAAATTAAAATTGGTTGATGGACTTGAATTTTTGGAGCATTGTAACCCACAAGTTGTTTTATTTCATAGAAAAGAAATCTACAATTCCACTCAATTTTCAACCCCCCATTTACTGAAACGGGATTGCTTCCTCAGCAGAGTCCTCTATATCTTTATTGAAAATTAGAGCAGAATGAAATTTTTAAACTGATAGTGAATGGAGGTTTGCAGCAGAGGAAATCTTTCTTAAAAACATTTTTTTTTTTTTTTTGATAACTCCAACTCTTAATGAGAAATAAATCTTTTTTTCATTCAAAAATAATAAACGTGGCGTTTTTTTTAGTTACCGTAAAGACAGGGCCAAACCTTCTCAAATCTTCCATACTTATTATTCTAATCACTTCACTGGGTTATAGCAATAAGTAAAAAGAGAAAATTCCTACATATTTCTATGCTAAACTGATCTTGAAGTAAAATAATGTAAATATTTGCACTTACGGATTTCCAACCCCTTTGAGGCACTACTTTTCTCCAACCTAAGGAGCGGAAATTTTCATGGAAATTTTGTTCATGAAATGAAACCACTCTGCAGGGTGAGAGGTGAAAAATTCTAAACTTGGAAATAAGTACAACCCTAAAGGTACTGGTTACTGTGGAGTAATCCATCGTAAGAACAGATTTCACAAACAGATATCCAAAGTTTTATATTATAGAAAAGTGACGTCTTCGAGAGACAAAGTTAATGTAGTTCCAATTTATATACCCGTATGGTACGAAAGCTAGATTTTGGTTCAAAATACTGAATGTGACCGATCGAGACACTCCACTAAAGAATGCGATCATTGCTCATATTTTGCTCTATTAACCGACTACATACGTAGCTAATATATTGATAGTATATTCATAATGGCGCAGAAAGTGGCGCTATTCATCTGCCTCAGACGATTTGAGAACTACTGATTTTGTCTACGTTTTTTCTCAAACTTCCTTTTTCTAAAAGACTTCACTTACCATTTTATTTATCCCCTATACCCCCCACCGCGGGTAGCTTGAATCGTTTGAACGAGAGAAATATAAGCTTTTGTCTTTAGCTTTTACTGCAAACTCAACGAATCACTTCGCAGCTATCTTTATCGACTTTTTCGCACGTAAATCGCGCTCTAATTGCGCAGAAAAATCACTTCATTAGCCACATATCTACTTTATTATTTCGGCGCCATAATTGACACCTACACTCGAGGTGTATATCGACAGAGAATAATATTTTACCTCCTTTAGTTTTGCAAATCGTTATATTTTCTAAATGACGCAGTCGACGCTCATTAGCGATTTTCCGCGTCACTTTTATTCGTTTTTGGGAAAAGTATTTGACAGCCAGCGTGAAAATGAGAATAAAAAAAAAAGTAAAAAAAAAAGCAAAAATATTCGCTAAATTCAGTGCGCTTTTGGCGCGCTCGATTGCTCTCTTCAAAAGTACATTCTTCTCTCGTTTGTTACAATATTTGTGTCAAAATTTATCGTCATTACGAAATTTTCGTCAAACAAAAATACTACACAGCAGCACATTTAAATGAGCATTTAATGATCTAAACGTTCTCCTCTCCAGTGTGCAACCTTTTTTTTCTCATTTTTTTTTTTTTCACGTTTCTCTTTCTTTTCTCGGCAGTCAGTCATTGTTGCTTCCTCGTCTTTGCATTAAAATGGAGGCAAAATCGAAATATCGGTCGTTCGATGAAAGCGTACTATAATATAATATGTGAAAATCTCATGAATACTAGGGTACTCGCGCTGCCGTACAAGAGGCAAAATATATTCAAAAGTTTCTGTACTTATTTAGCCATTTATGAACGTTTTGTAAAAGGAAATGATTGCATTTACGAAACGTATTTGCCATTATGTTCTCCTCCTTTTTCTACTAACTCATTCACACGCAGTCTCACATATACATATATACGAGTATAAATACAATTTTTGTGATAATATCGAGTTTCAAATGCGTACATGTATGGAAAGAGATTGTTTCATGCGTATTGCCTGTGGAAGTCTGGTATAAAGGCAACTATGACCTAAATCCAAAACCTGCTAAATCCCAAAAAATGTATAACCTTTTTTATCACTGATTTAGCATTATCAGGCTCCAAAACATTATTTGAGATTAAAAATAATTGATGAAATTTTTCGGGGAACTTACTTGGTTTTGGATTTAGGCCGGCATTAGGTATATAAAACGCTTGAGATGGAAAATTATTTGCACATTTGTGACTCCATAATTTCAGAACTGCTTGATCAATTTTGATCTATTTTTCACAAGAGGTCAGGTTTTAAGCTTTAGTAGAGGTTTATATATAGTAACTGGCAATTAAACTATAAAAAGTCATTATCTATACGCCTCGAATATTTTGCGATACTGGAAAAAAATTCAAAGAATTTCTACGAATACACCACGATGAATTTTCTCCTTCTTCTACTCTTGGTTCCATAGAAATACAATTCAACACTATTGAGATGGGAGTTTCTTGTCTTTTTTCTCCTTTCAAATACTATCAAGGATTTTCTAGCCCGTCTTTGACTTCTCTTTTTTTATTTAAGCAGCCCGAATATAAATGTACGAAATTGAATAGTGTTATTCATGGAAAGTTGCAAAATAGTATACTAAGGGCACCCGATTCCGATGTATCTTTCCGAAACCTTCCGCCTGGCATGATAAGAAAAAAAAACTGAAATTACTTAAAAATCATTAATTTCTTCATTTCAAAAATTTTTGCAGCTTCTCTCAAGTTTAAATTGGACTGCATGTTAGAATAAAATATTGCTTCTTTGTAATTATCTATAGATACATTCCTGGTACAGTATGGTAAACCACTCCCAGAGCACCCTGTATACTCATATTTACTTCATTCCTTTATGTATTTTTTCAGTCAACCGATGGCTCATTTCATTCGCACAAAGTACAAGTTTAAAGGCAAAGCGTAAATAAAAGTCATATTATTCTATTTTTGATTTTATAAAAATTATTATACAGGGTACTTTCTCAATTGTCCACCGTACCGCACCAGTCCATAGTAGGCCTACGTGGGTAATATGAAAAGAAGAACGAAATTTTATAAAAATATTTGGTCTGGTTAAAACGTATATGATACAATACAGAGGCTTCAAAAAATGAATAAACAGATTTTCTAAGGCATTTTTTTCTTTCCAAGTTTCAAAAATGATGCAGAATATCAACTTTTGAGCGCACTTGAGACCTTCACAATTATATCTTAGATCTTACAAGTCCACAAATAAAAATGAAAAAACTGTTTTTTTGTTTGTTTGTTTATGGTAGGAATGATTTATAGAGAATGCAGTCTGCCACCGATCAAGATATTATACAAAACTTGAGTGATCTTTTCCAAGCAATGGCCGACTTGATAGAAACGTTGATACCACTCATAACAAGCTACTTCAATTTCGTCAGAATTATATTCCGTATCATGAAAATTTTATTGACCATACAAAAAGCTGCGTTCGGCGAATCATCAAAGTGACTGGCTATTTTGTTCCAGTGATTCTGGTTTTCGCATAGACAGATCGAATACCGGCTTCGCAAAGGACGCTAGAAAAGCGCTGTAAAACTTTATCCAATTTTCGAAGATCATTACGAACTAATTTTCCGAATTCCAGTAACGACTACATCATTTCAAGTTTTATGTTAATAAAAGAAAAAAAAAAATGTTTTTCATGTTTCCTCTCGAGCGATCATTTCGTATCTCCGTGTAACAGCGCCAAATTTGTGACGTAAATTTAAATTGGAAATTACAAAAGAACAAGGACTCTCTCCGCCCCGCTCACACTTTACATCCCTATGCATAAAAAGTAAATACAACCATTTATAACATTTGAACAGGAAAAATGGTTCGCGAATGAGAAAATTCTGAAAATCAGCTCCACATAATTGGGAACATCGACGAATAATTTCCAACAAATCCTTCGTTCAACAAATTTTTTTTCTTCCTCCCATTTGAAACGAAATCGCATTTATTCGGATAACTTTTATTCATTAGTTTAAATAAATTATTCCGTATCGAATCGTGAATTTACACAGTAGATATAGCCATAGGTATGAATGATGCGAACAAGCGAGACAATTTTTAGCTCGTACAAGTCACAACTCAAATCCAGCACCTATATACCCATATCGGTCTTTCGTTCCTTCGATTTCATTACATCCGCTTTTTACAATCAGAATACACACACACACACCTGCACACACACCTACAGCATCAATTAATTGGAAATAAAGCTAGAAATTTTCTTTTTTTCAGCATCAACTGTTACTAAGTTCAAGTATACATACAGTATAGATACTACAACTACATATACATATAATGGCTGTGCAGGGATAAAAGTCCCACCACTCAGTCAATATATGACGGTTATGAGCATACTGAGAAAAATGAATTGTAATTTTTACAATTTTTCATTGGAAAACGGGAACTTTTTTTTTTATTACTATGGAAAAACGTATTATGACATCAGAGGTCTTTCACGTCTTGGGCGGATGGTTTGAGGTTTGAATCTGTAAGTTTGGTAGGTGAGGTGGAACTCGTGGTAGGGGATGGTGCGGGGGTGATTCTCAGAGAGTCTCAGACGCACAACTTCTCAGTCATGCGTAGAGCACTCAAGTCAGTCCCTCACCAGATCTTGGTAGGTGGGTCAGGTTGTGTCGGTGATGAGTCTTCAACCTTGGACCTTTCAATCGCAAGGCTGAGCACTCTACCACTACGCCACGCAGACCTCTTAAAAACAGGGACAATTCAAGATTCATTGTAGATATTCTTAGCATTTGCAGTACTTTCTACCACCTTAAATAATATATTTTAATCTTACGATTGTATATTTAAATATTTTTGCGATAATTTCTACTATAAATTTCGAATTGTCTCAGTTTAGGTACTTATAAAAATAGTAAGAATTACGACCGAATGTTTTTTTCAGTGCAATGCTATCATAAGATGGTATACACTACAGCGCCATCTGTTGAGAATATTTGGCACTCACACCGAGTGGATTCTGAAAGAAGAGGGTAGTATCAGTTGAAAAATAAAAATCAATTATTCTGAGTTAACTCTACTTTTCTGCAATATCCTGGGGAAAAAAAAAAAACGACCCACAAAAAGATCCCTTTGAATGCTACAAATGAATACTTCTCGCTTGTTTTTTGTGACAAATAGCGTACAAAACTCGATTTCATTCACAGCGAAACACTCAATAACAAAAAATCATAAATTTTCGTCAGCGAAATTAATAGAACAATGAAGAAAAAAACAGCTTTCTCCTCCCCGAAAGATCTGAAAATCTTCAACTTGACTCACATAAAAAAGTGTATTTTGCTCTATTGTTGTCGTGAGCGATGCACCGAAGGTGAGCCCTCCTCCCTTGGCCATTATATTTCATCAAAAAAATACCTGTACCAAAAAATATAGGGGCTTTTTATGGAATCTTTTTCGGTAAAACAAAGGAGTTTAAATGTTGAAAAATCCTACAAAATTGATGACCATTATATTTTCACCAATCTAATGTCATTACACTATAACTGATTATCCTCAAACAAATTTTCAAAAATTATGGTTTGGACCTTAACTTGATCACACAACCTTCGGTTTCTGCAAAGACATTCCTTCAGCCGACACCTAAATGATACCGTGCGGGAGACGTTTTCCTCCGATGTCGAATTCACTGATAACGATTTCAACAATGAAAATTATCTTTCCATATTATATACTACATACGCAGAGTACAAGACTCAGCCCTTCCCTTGGAAAATTTTTGGGTATGCTGTATGTTACCATTGGATCATGTGCTGCGAAAACACTTTTGCATCAGTAGAATTATTTTCATCAACCACATACATATATGTCGTAGATACACATTATAAATACGTGAAACACCACATAAAATATCATAAAAACTTGGAGCGCATTCCACTCGGACAATCACTATAAAGCAATAAGCGTATCAATCACCTATCAATCACCCTTGTGTAGATGCTCCACCAGGTGTATATATATGTATATTATATAAGTACAATATACTATTTTCGTTTCAAAAACTGTGTTGTTATTCGTTTACTTTCACACCATGCGTTACAAGAGACAGAAAAAAAAAAATCAGGAAATAAAACAAAATATACATAAAATATACCATCCTCTAAAGATACAGGAATACGTTGTATCAACAATTCGTGTCAAATAAAGCAGAGGAAAAACAGCGGGAAATAGAATTAAAAAATTGAAATAAAAAAAGGGTGGAAAGTTGCACTCTTCGAACCTTTCCCCGTCACGATGATGAAAATGGAGAACAATAAAATTATACACGAATTGAATCTACGATCTGCGCGAATCAAACATTATAAATTTTAGTTTTTCGCAAATTCTGCGGAAAACAGGGTCCAAGTATACCATTACCGCTGAGAGAAAGAGAGAGGAGGAGAGACAGAGCGAGAAAGATAGAAAAAGTGAAAGAGACCTTTCTCATGTAGGTACACAGTATATAATATGGGACAGTACACATAGTACATATATATACTCGTAATATGGGACAGAACAAAGTATGCTCCCATTGTGTAGCATCGATAATCGGTATCTCTCACTCTCATTGCTATTGCCCTACCTTTTTTTTTTTCATTTTCATTTCTGATTTTTTTTTGGTCCACTCCTCCGGTAGCAAAGTGACCGACTGGATTGGGTCCAAGTTAGCGGAAAATTTATTAAAGGGTCGAATAGCCAGCATTTTTTTTTTTTCGCTGTACGATTTCTCGAGAGGGTTTCTCTGATCGCTGGAACGTGAAAACATGATTTCTGGCTGCTTTTTTTTCGCTCTTTCTATTTTTTTTTATTATTTTTTTTTTGATAAGCTCGTACTAAATACAAATCACGTTCAAACGTTTCGCAGTGTAACGCGTTCGTATAATATAGAGCAAAGCTGTGTAGAAAAGGGAGTGAGGAAGGAACAGAAATGTTAGTGCACAAATGAAATAACGTGATAGTACCGTCCGTAGCCACTTCGATTATCCGCGGGTCATACATTAAAAATTTGTCGAACTTTGGGGTGCAACACGCTCTCTAGGGGAAAGATAAGCGAATTTAATGGGTTCTTGCGTCGCGTCGTACGACAATACTAATAGTTACTATTAATGGGCACAGCTTCGCAACCAGAATTGAAAAGAAACCACAACCAAAAAGTATTATGCTAAGCAGATAAACACCTGCACTAAGAGCCTTGAATCTTCGCTTCAACTTCGAGCCCAGAGGTAGCCACTCTTGAAATTCGAATAATAGAATGGCGATATTACAAGTTTCAAAAAAAAAAATTAATCAAAATGTTGATTTTTTTTTCAAATTTTTATTCCGAAATTTTTACAAGCCCGTAACTCTGTAACCGTAAATGATGGAGAAATTTAAATGAGAACATTTTTTAGAGAGGATTCAATTCTCAACAGTTTTCGTCTCAACACTATTTTCTCTAAAATATACGTTTGTGAAGATATAAGTGAAAAACCAAATTTTGGGATATATCAGTCCCCTAACTAAAATTCTAAGACGGAGGGAGGGCGTTGAAGTGGGTCAAAATATGAGGGTTTTTTTCTCTTTCCAAGGCAGGTGAGTATCATTATCATGTTTTTTCAAGAAATTGATTTTCATATCAGGAATAATGGAATAGGTAGACTTTCTTTATTTTCTGCTCAAAATCATTTAGAAATAATTGAATTCAAATAAAAATGTCGAGGCAAATGAAAAGGAGCTAAATATACCAACTCTATAGTTCCACATAAACATACTTTGCATCGTTAAATAATGAGCTCGAGAAGAAAAAATAACAAAATTTTGTACACTAATACTTCGACTTTCAACTAGTTTTCATTTCATAATAAAACCTGCAACCTTTACCGTTGCACCAACGTTATTCGAATAAAATCTTAGTTCTTCCTTTCAACGTCTGAGGTAGATTCAAGTGGTACATGAACGTCTAATCACTAATCAGAGTAGCCTGAAGTATATAAGTAATAAAGTTTACATAGGTGGTCGTAAAAACTACGGATAACTTTAGAAATACGAGTACGTTCCAACTTTTCCATGAAATTCAGAGAATCTGATAAAAGTGAAAAAAAAGTCCGGTGAAAAAAAATGAACAAAATTAAACTTTGAAAAAGCAACTCCTAGTTCTGTAAATACTTCGTTCTTTGTAGGGCCTGCCTGAAAGACGAAATTTGAACGCCGTTATTCAAAGTATTCCGAGTTGTCGAGACAAATTCGTGTCTACTACGGGTTAAAAAAGTAAAAATTAACAAGAAGCACCCAAGGTAATGGGAAAGATACAGGAGAAAAACATAAATCATGCCTTTATGAAATAAAAGTTCAGAAACTAGAAGATATTTTATAAAAAGCTTTATGAAATTCTTCTCAACTCCCTTCCCCCAGAAATTGATGCAAACTAACAGACTTTCAGGCGTAGAAATATCCGGTGACATTGGAATTATTCGAAAGAAAAAACGCCAGACAGTCGAATTAAACGACGAAAATACATAACGAAATGGGAAAAATAACCTAAAGTCAAATCCGTACAAGTAACTCAAGAATAACGACAGCTAAAAAACTCAATAAAATTCTGCTGGTGATAGATTTTGGTTATCATCGGCGGCGTCTGAGTGGGAGGAGGGAATGAATGTAAATCCGAGTTATCAACTTTGAAAGTACTGAACCGAGTGCATTGAAATTCATGGAGAATAAAAATACCAGACTCGACAGACCTACAGAATGTATGAATATCATTCAAATTTCGTTTGATTTGTGTGAAAAGCAATTTGGGAGATTCAAAAACGTATATTTTTCCCAACCGCCTGGGCACTCATTAGAAGACCTGCTTTTCTAATGAGATTTACTCAGTCGCAGTTTTCTCGTGTTTCTCAGCCTGTGAGAACAAGAGAGATCTTCATAGGTGGTGAGCGGTGATAGGGAGGCTATGCCTCTTGACGTTGAAATTAGCCCCCCCTCGCCCAAGTTCGAAGAAAATAACCGAAACGCTGCTTTGTTTCAACCAAACTCTGATAATTCCTTCATTTTTTTTACACATCATATCAAGTTTATCAAATGGTTTTTTTTGTGGTACAAAAAATCGTTTAGCTTCACTCCAAGATACGAAGCAAAAGTTCGCCTTTGGTGATCCACGTCTAAATTTCCAAGTTAGGAGATATTCGCTGCAGAAGTTTTCGAAATTCATCCAATCCCACATTTTATAGTATTAGTGGTTATCATTTTAAAGATAACGCGAGTGGCTATTTTAGAGCACTGAGTTAACAGGATAAAAGCGTCTACATAGTTATGAGTACATCGAAAATGGTCGAAATCTCTATGTCACTAAATGCAGACTCGCGGATTACATATTTTGGTTCTGAGGCCCGGATTTTCATTTAAAAATGGTAAGAAATACAAAATATTGGAACACATCCAAATCACTTATAGACTAAGGTTAGACCCTGCATCTCATTGAAGAAACTGAGGTATAACATTCACCAAGAAGACACAAAAGCACACCAAACTGAAGCAAAGATCACGTAACACGTCCGAAAGATGTGAAAAATGGGGCAAAAAGAAAAAAAAGCAAGCGGGAAAATGGCAAAGTCGAGTACGAAAAAATAGTAATGCTTGGGCCATTAGTTTACACATTGTAAAGACATAAATATTTTACAGCTAGTGGCTACGTGACCGCGTAGTAAAAACCCGGCACACGAGGGCCAAACACCGAGCAAAAAAAAAAAAAAAGAAAAAAAAAGAAACGCGCTGGGAGTTCAGTGATAGGAGAGAGAAAGAGAGAGAGAGCTCTTTTGGAGCTGGAGCGCTGAGAAAACAAAATAATGTCAAATTTTATTACGGTTTCGCTTTTACGGCTACTTAACGCATCTTAAAGAGGTACTTTAATCGCAAACTTTTCACCACAGTTTACGAGACCTGGCGCACATTATAATTACTTCCGATGGGTACACACATAAAGGCGTGTTATGTGTCTACGTACACGAAAGAGAAAGGCATTGAGGGAGAGTGGAGCGGAGCCATATAGAATGAGACAAGGTACATTTGTGAGCAAGTTTTTCTGTAAATAATAGTCGACTTTGGAAGGCCGAAATCCTCTTAGCGCGAGCCGAATAAATGGAAAAGTTTTCAACACTTGAAGTGCCAACTTTCTCGCCGACCAAAAAACCTTAATTGATTAAAGTCACAATTGGTTTTACGCTCGACCATACGAGTATACACTTTGTATGCACGCAGACACCGGAGCTTTTAAATTTAAATTAATTTACCATCTCCAACGAATTCTATAACCGATAGGGATGGGTCGAAGTTGAAATTTTCACTATCGATAATATCGATAACAATTGACCTTCTTATCGATAATTATTTTAAGTATTGGTACCAACATATTTGAATTGATGCGTTTTCCACAGTATCTTTTCATTTTCTTACACATTTAATATTATCGGTAAATCAAAATTTATATCAATAGTTATTTCCGTAATGACCAAAATCGATACTTCAACCCTTTTCTTCAACCCGTCACTAGAAACTGGATGACAAATTTCCATCAGTCCGCATATTAGGACTGTCCAACGAGAAAGTCTCCAGCTGGTGGGAGAAAATGTGATAAATTATAACTGCGAAAGAAACGTTAAATTTCAAAAATGAGAAGTAGCTCAGGAATATTATAGTTTAAAAAACGGCCTAACCCCCAATAAAATCGCTACAAGCTGAAAATTTGGTTCATGGTCCTCTGTAACATATCGAAAGTCTCCAAAAATCTGAGTCGCGGAACAGCCCCCAATTGTGAATTATGTGCCCCCAAACTAGTTTTTTGCAAATATAACCAGTTCTATGACTCAAATCACTAAATTACCTCAGGGCCGGGGGTACAATCAGAGCTTAAGCTACCCCTCAACGAAACTAGGTTCAAACAATGAACCTTGGCTTAGGAATAGAGAGTGTACAAACAAAAATAGACGGTGGTTCAGCTAAACCATCATAATCGCTGACGCAGCAACAAAATAGTGGGAATTCTGATTATTCGCATCTGTGGTTGTGTCATGTGTCTTGCAGTATCGCAGTGAGTCCAAACTACCGGACGTAAAATCCAGATACATCGATAAAAAAATGGAACTTTTCAGTGTACATTTTACCCAACCTGTGCGAATACAATAAAATTCCTCTCGGTTTTTAGTTGAACTCGCCTTAAGCATCGATCGGACTCCACTTAACTTGAACCGGGTTTAAGTGGAGCTCAACTTAGGAACTCGCATTGTCCACCCTAATTTTTCGAGTTGAACCTGGTTTTTGTTTGAGCCCCACTTAAGCTCTGATTGTACACTCGGCCCTCAGACAACAAAATTTTTAATTCTATATAAAAAAAAAGTCAATATCAAAATTCATGTACAGTGCATATAATGGCTGTAAAATGGAGTTGAAATATGTACCCTTTAAGATAGCCTGGGAAAAAATTACAAATCTATATCACATTTTGGTTCATCTGAGTGATATATAATGTTATTTTACATGTACATGTATGCATAAAACACTTATTTTTCATTTTTTTGTTGTTTTTTTTTCAGTTCCTGTCACTTTATTCACTCCTATCTCTGTTCCACATACATGGATTGGAAAACTAAGGTCATATTTGGATTCAGCAGCTCAAAATTAGCCATTTTGAATACTGTTCTCATTTTTTTTCTCATTTTCACCCTCTCTCCCTATTTTGAGTGTAATTCTATCCATTGAATCGACAGCAGATTTCTATAACACAAAATGAAAATTTACAAAACCGTCGAAAAACAAAACAGTAACGTCGAAACCGGATTTCTTTTTCCCACTTTTAGAATTCGCTTCCAAGTTTTCACATCTCAACGTCTCAACAGTCGCGGCCTTTGTTCCAACGCATTCCCATAAATTCGTATTTAAGGTCTGTTTCCAGCTCTCGATATTTGGCTTTTAATTTGAAAAAAGCTCGCACCACCCTTTTTTTTTTCGCTCTTCCACTCGGGCGAAAATTGACATTGCACTTTTCGCATAAATGCACTTTTCCTTCGCTTCTCGTGCGGCTCCTAGTACAATTCCCTCATCGCCAAACTGTCTACGGCTGCATGCACTTTCATTCATTTCGAATTCCATCAGCAATTTCTTCAAACAATTCGTATTCGAGAGACGAACCTTTTCGCCGTACCTAAGGCAACCTAAAATGGGACACGTTTCGCGTGCTTCGCTTCGGAAAAGCGCTTTTGTTTGAAAAGATTTGGCATTATCTCGTGCGCATTATAAACACTACCCGCCATTGTTTCCACGTCAATAATAATTATTTAGTGAGAAATTGAAGAAACGATTTCGTCTTCTTCGAAGCCAGCTGTCTAATAAATGCTAATCTGCTTAACAGCGCAGAGTTCACAGACAAAGTCGTCACAGGGTTCTCACATTTCAATTATTACTCGTATTTAGAAATCTGCTAAAAGTATAAGGGACCAATAAGGGCGATTGTTTTTCTACAATAATCTCCTCTTTCGAATGAGGAGGAAGCGGTCAAGAAGTATCCAAATTAGAATTCATAAACAATATTATTCTCAAGTTTGGATACATCGGAGGGCGCACATTTGCAGAGGAGGAGTCAAGTGTAACGTCACTAGGGTAGCGATATAGTTCCAATTTCCTTAGCAGTACAACCAAACACATGTTATAAATTGTATTTATGTTTGCGGCGCAGTTGGTTTTCCATCTGTCGTTAACTTATTTGCGATGATTACGAGTGTAAAAAAATTCCGTTTGCCAAGATTCTAATCTTAAAAGCGATATATAGATCAAGTTAGTTTGAATTTCTAATTTGAAGGAAAACCAAGGTAAACTTCAACCTATTTGGAACAACAGATGTGATGATGTCACGACTTGAAGACCGTATATCATCGGTGGTTCGATAAATATAATAGCTACCTCATGCTGAGAATTTTGAAAAACATGCGTTTGGTCTCGTTGGATTTGTCTAGAATAAAAGAATTCAATGAACCCAAACACATGATTTTCAAAATTTTCTGCACATAGGCGGTATTTATCGGACCACCGACGAATATGAAATGCAATTTCATTTGGTTGAAATAAATGTCAAAATAGCCAGCTTCCAAACCAAGGTTCAGTTAGAATACCCAAGTCCATCTGATTTTATACAGTAGCCATATTTTTTGTAAATACGACTATGGCTTCTCGCCTCATCCCAACAATCATGGTTGACAGCTGCTTTCAACTATACAGATTGATTCACGATAAAACATGATTCTTAATAAATCAATGATCTTCCCTATTAAATTGAGTATAGAAAGAGGGTTAATAACCTGCAAAAACAACTTTTGGAGCTGGGAAAATGGCCTTTCAAAGTTACCATTGAATAAAATGTTATAAAGATGGACTTATATAGATGTAGAAACATATTATATAAGTTTCCATGTTCCGATACATATAATTTTTTATCTTTCAAGAAACACACGCATGTACATACAGAAATAACCGATCGACTCTGTATCGAATATAACCTCGAATGTCGTAATTTTCAAAAAGCAAAAAATCGTTTAGGCCCAAATTTCCATTTAGACGACATTTTCGTTGAAAAATTTCGTATTTTCGCATTTCCGATGACCCACGAAAATACTTTTTTAAATTAAAATTTGATTTACGTATTTCACGAGTCGTAAATATTTTGTTATTTTTTTTCATTTTACAGAAATTTCCAACTCTTTTTCGGCTTCTCCATTTTTTGAAACAACTTTTTTTTCTCCCTTCGAATTAAAACGAAAGAAATTTATGTTTTAGTAACGCCGTCTGAAACCAAGTTTCGGCTTCGTTATAATCAAATCGTAATTCAACTTTATACCAACTGGTAAAAAAAAAAAAAAGATAATAGTCATCTCCTGGAAAAAAACAAAAAACTCTTAGTTCTCGCTTTTATGTTGAAAGTGCATGATAAAAATCATTAAACTTTAGGAGGTATAGTGAACTCTTGTACCGATTCAGCTAGTAGAAGAAGTGCAGAACATTTTCAACATTTTCAGAACTAAGCATCGATGAAAAAAAAATTGAATAATTATACGCAAACCTTTCCACTACGAGTACAGAACGTCTAAGATCTATAGAAGAGAAAGTTCGCAAGTAATCCGCCTTGATAAATAGAACAAAAACTATATCAGCTGCACATACTGCCAGCTTTTATACGTGGGTGAGTGGATATTCTGTGAGAGTGGCGGGGGTGAAATAAAAAGCTGAAAGAAGAAAAGTGTGCACATAAAACAGCGTCAAACAACCGACACATGGAACGTATTCTACGACTACGTATTGACCATGTTTGACTTTCAATAAAGTTTTCAGCTTTTTTCCAAAAGTAATTGAAATAAACCAATATTTACAACGTAATTCAGTTTTTGAAGAAAAACCTAAATAATGATGGGAGCGGCACATAGTAGCGAATTTCTTGTATACACACACACTAACAGAGGTAGGAAAAGCAAAAAATGAAGGCGAAGATAGAAGAGGGGAGGGAAAAGACACACGTCAAATTCAAAGAATAAGTTTTTCCTCCGGTTCCCAACGGAAAAGACAGGCAAAAATTTTGTGCGAATTCATTCTGGAGAAAAAAAATGAAAATAAAAAATAAAAAAAATAAAAAATATGTGTAAAGAAAAGAGCGAACAAACAGGTAAAAAAGTTTTTGATTTTCAATAAAGTTGACGTACAAACTTTAATTTATAGACGAAAACTCGATGGACGAAACACAGAAGATGTTGATTTTTTTTAACAGCCATTTTAATGAATGATGAGGGTATCTAAAAAGCATTTGAAAAGGGTGAATTCGATTTTCAGTCCAAGAAGTCCAAATTTTTTTAGCTTCTTTGATACACCTCCGAAGGAAGAAAAAGAAGAAAAAAAAAATTCTAATGAAAAAAAGAACGGACAAACGTAATAGGAAATTTGTATCAAACTCTCAAAAAAACAAGAATACGTATTCGAATACCTAGCTATGCAAGAATAAATAAATTAGATTACTTTTACTCGCTTCTCCTCTTCACTCGTACCACTCTCAAATTGATTTTACATCAAACGCTCAGCAGAAGACGATTTTGATGAATAAAAAATTATAAACTACTATTTTAAAAGAACTTTCGAGCGATTAGAAGGCTGAAATGGTAGGCTAGAGGGTGTAATTGTAATTTTTCAGCAGTATCAATATATTGACTCACTGATGCATCAAAAAGTCCCCCAATCTCCTCATTTTCTCACCAGTGAATGTGACTTTTTGGAAAATATAACTTTCATCTTTTCGGCCCTTCAATTTTCATTCCAAATTTTTTTTAAAGAAAGTAAAAAAGAGAATCAACATTCGTACTTACTACTCGTCATATCTCACCATTAGTACCCGGCATATCGGTTTTGAAAATATCGATGTGATATTTTAACAAAACAAAAATATCGATATTTTTTAATGGGCATTTTGGTACGTTCAGACGAAAGTATAGTCACAATTTAAGTGCTTCGCATAAAAAGATTCGAATTCGTGAAACCAATCCAATTGAATATACTGATAAGAATTATGTGTGGACAATATCAATACCATGAAAAGTACCTATCGATACAATATTTTTTAAACCGATATCGTTAAACTTACCATATTTTACTGCATAGATAAAAGAAGAAGAAGGTCTAATACGAGTACATACCTGAAACAAAATAAGAAGAAAAAATCAAAATTAAATCGAATAATTATTAGTGGCTAATTCATAATTTAGACTACTTTCGAACCTACATTTGGAATAACACTCTTCAATAAAATTCTAACTTGTCAAAATCGAAAATACAACGAATAAGGTAAATCTTCTTCCCCTGCCACACACAACAAGTCTCAATTTAGTATCTTCAAACAAGAAAGTGCTAGTCCATTTTCTATGATTCGCAAAAGATCAAGAATGAAACTATTCCAGAAATTCATCAGGTGGTATCACTGATTTTTTTTTTTCTATTCCGATAAATTGATAGCTCATTCCATGCAGGTCATATGACCTAAAAATAAAATTTTTCAGCAAAAGCTCCTCTGGACCTCAATTTCTATGGACTGCAACAGATTCTTGATTTTTTAGCTTGGTATAGTGTCATTCAAAAGAGGATGAAATTTTCTTTACAAGTAATTTTAAAAACTAAAATATAACTCAATTAAAAATTAGCTCCCTTTTATCACGAATGTTAAAAACCATATTGGTCAAAAGCCAAATAAATTTTCAAGGACCACGAATATCGGCCTTCAGGGTTCAAAAATAGCATCTTCCAAAAGACTGCGAATTCTAAACCCCACAGAGAATTTTTAAATTTTTGGACCAGACCTTAAAATTCTCGGCAGATGTTTTTTAAACACAAGCCAGACGATGGCGAATGAAACAAGATAAATGTTTAACTAATACGTCGTTGGAAAATACTTTGAAAGGCTGTTACATCTTTTTTGGCCTTCCCCCCCCCCCCATTCTCACTAAAAGTTTTTTATTCTCTCTCTCTCTCTCTCTTTTTTTTGTCCTCTCTTTCGTTAAAAGGATGAACTACCCATTTGAGAGTAATTTTAAAAACGGATCAAATAGCTTTTTCGAATGTGTTCAAGTGAGCACGGACCAGAAGGAAAAAAAAAATCCGAGAATACGAAATTAACGTTTATAGCCTGTAATTGCACTCTACGAGTCAACGTGGATTTATTCGCCCTATTAAGGGATTTATCAGGATCAAGATTGGGAGCTTACAAGTATAGTGTTTTATAACTTCGCTATGTCTGGAATAGTGCGATTATAGGAATTCCTTTACACATTTTATGTTTCTGAAGAAAAGTGTCGTCTCACTGGTGTGAGAACAAAAGAAGAAAAAAAACCGATAAGAAACATTATACATAGTATACTCGTAGTAACCTCGACTTTATTCCTTGGATTCTAAGAAACGACTTCACTGTCGAAAATGCCCCATTGCGAAAGTCCGTAATAGTTGATATCAGTATGGTAAATATATTTTCCTTCTCGTCTTCAAATATCTTTTAAAAACGTAGTATATTGATAGAGATTTTTCCAATTTTTTTCCAAACTGATATCAAGCAACATGGAAAATGAAAATAACGATTTCTAAATCCGAAAGGTACCTATAACATTTCTTTTAACAATCCTTGGTCCAAAAAAAAAAAAAATAGTATATCCGCTTACTAGAAAAAATTCCAAAAAAAAATCCATACATACAGGAACGAAAGAAAAATTATTTTGAAATTCATCGAGCTTATTCCCAATTTTTATTATTTCTTCCAAAAGAATTTAAAAAAAAGTGTTTCAAAGATGAATAACTGATGCGTATGCTAGTTTTCCCATTACTCAACCATAAGCGGATTTACCCGCGGGGAGAGGGGGAGAGAACATAGCCTAAAATTCAATTGCAGACATATATACATTATTATAATTATATACGGATTAGAAACACAGACATATAATATATATTATAATTTAACAGTCGTTTGTTTTGCCAATTTCATTTTCAATAATTTGATGTTCAATTAATTGTGGTTGCCTTTTGGGAACAACGATACGAACTGTGAGAGAGTATTTTCCCATCATGAAGTTTGGCAGACCAATTCAATTTTTTCATTCTACACAACACTGAGAGAAATACGAGCAAATATCCAGTAATTTTCACAATTTTTAATAGGGACCCGAAGATGTATTGTACGTATTCTTAATACCGTCCTAAAAGTTAATTCACCAATATAAATATTTTTCAAAAAGATGATTAAGCCTCGACTAAAAATGCAAATATCTACGAGTCCGCAAATAAACGAACCCATTTCGAGTAAACAGCGGAAAACCAGTCGTCATTTTGTGGGAATAAATATTTTAGAGACCACTATCCGCGTAGATAAAAAAGTTTTCTGCGTTTCCGCGAAAACACAAAATACGAGTAAGTTCAGATTTAAATCAGCTCTCTGTGAAAAGTAACTACTCCTTAACACTCCATTTAATGTGAAGATTTTCTTCAACATTTTCACTCCTACACTTCTCCTCTACTTTATACACTCGACTCGACTCGACTTCTATACTCGTATCATCGCAGTCTCTCACTTTCTTTTGCTCTTTTTGTTGGCACGGCTATAGCCGTTAAATTCTCGAAACGGACGGCAGGAAAAAAAACAAAAAAAACAAGGAAAACTTTGGATATTAGCTTTTAAATGACCATTATCGTCGAACTTTTCATTTTTGATAACGATTTAGTATGCAAATTTAACGTTAAATAGTCAACCGAGCGTGTAATTAACATCGAAAACAGACAACATAATGTCTCCGTCTATGGGACACATCCCATGCACTTTTTCTCCTTTTCTATGCGGCTCGTAAATTTCATTAACGCAAAAAACATGGAAGGGAATTATTTCTGATCCGAAAATGCGCATTAATGTGTCGTTGGTGGGAAAAAATTTGTTTCGACATAATGAAAGCTTAAATAGATATAATGTATGTACGTTTGAATACGTAAAAAATATAGTGCTAACATTCACTATAATATGGTATTAAAAATATTAAACCAAAACCATTCAAAGCAGGAGAGCAAACATTTATTTTTCACGACACCAATTTAATTATGTACGAGTATGATGTCCGAACTAAGCATCACTCTTTGAATGTGTGATTACTGATAAGTGATGACCAATCTACATATCAAGGTTGTCTTCAAGACATGAAGAATTTCTAAATTTTAGGATGGTTCGAAACGAAAATCGACTAAAAAAGTATTCAGATATTATTATGAAAATGAAAAACGAAATCTAATAACAGGTTTATCCAAGAAAAGCAACAAAAAAAATTTTTTTCACGAAAATTACTTGAAAAAATTGTTGAAGAAAGTTGAGCATAAAAATGGGAGAATGAAATTCGGCAGAGGTATAGGCTTGTTCATCAAAAAAAGTAAGAAAAAGTTTTCGGGATTATAATTGGAATTTCGCTGCGGCAACCCAACCGTACAGGATTACAATTTTGGCATAAGAACTTTCAATCACATTTTCTCACGAGGATCCAAAGTTGTGCTTCAGCAACAGGAGAAAAATAAAACGAGAGAAAAGAATTTGCAGAATATAATGGCGTTAAATTTTTGAAGTACTCTGTATTATAAGAAAAAGTTTGAAGTTCGAATGGAATTTTTATTTCTACCTCGATCGTCTTCATGTCACAAAAACAAGACAATAATCATCGGGTCTTTTATTAGTACACATCAACAGATAATCTGAAAAGTAAGGAAAAATATAAACGAAAACCAATTTTATAAAAATATTAAAACTTCAATCAATATTTTGAGAATACGTCCAATTTTGAGATTGGTTATCATCATATCAGAACATAGTACATACTGCAATGATTTCATTCACTATAACATAAATTTATCAATCGATTGATGACGTGTACTCTCGAGCTTAAAATTCGTGAAAATTGTTACGAGTATTTTGGTTGCCCAAACTCAAATCCGCAACACATCCGTGTCCACAGAAATTACTGATATTTTACCTATATATTCAATGTTTCCAAGCAATTTTTTAGACGTCGATGTTGACTTTGAGGCAAAGGTAGACTACACACCCTTAAATAAGGGTTTTCTTTGCATCATTAGCAACTATAGGTTCGTTTTTCATTAAAACCTCTTAATAGAATAAGGTACGAAATACGATAAGGTGCAAATTGAGTACGAGATTTTTTTTTTTTTTATCGAAAAACAACATTTGCAACACCGTCACAATCTCGCCAAAACTTCAACCATTCGCAAAATCAGCAGCTATGCCGTAACTACAAAGTTAATACGACGAACCCAGATGTTTAGGTATGCAGCAGCAATTCGATCTTTCAGAAATAGAAAAAGTTAGCAATTCGCTGACTTTTCACCAACAATATATACGACCAGAATATGAAACTTTTTTTAAATGTCCAACATCCAAAGTGTCACTACTGTTTGTACACGGTTTCATACCACAACCCGCTGCTTTTTTTTCCACAAGCTCTAACCGTAAATTTAATCTTCGTTTGCCAACTTTTTTCTTTTCCTTTTTCCATGTAGTTATTTCCCAGTTCTATTTAATGACGTCGAATTCGAGTATCAACTTTTTCCTGGTTAGTTTTTACCTCGCCTCCGCCCGTTTTTACTTCATTCACTTTCTCTCATCACCGACACTATTCGATACCAAGAAAACGTTAAATTAAAACTTTTCCCGGTTGTACTTTTTTCCGGTTGAAAAATTTCTCATTAAAACACTAATTTGGAAAAGAGTTTCGTCTTCAATCTTCGAGCAATATAGAGAAAGTGTACGTGCTGCTTTCCTCATCTAACACCCTAGTTAATGTAAAAATGAGAAAAAGAAGAAAAGGGGTAACCAGTTATAATGTTTTATCTGGAAGAAGATGTCAAATGTTTCAATTAAACTTTTAGCTCTCTATATACCTTCAGACGTATGGAAAGAATATTAGTACTACAATATTGTAGATTCATATCACGTTGTTACAACTTTTACTTGATAGAAGAGAAGAATTTTCACAAACGGAAAAAAAAATTAATTTTCATTTAGAGCGGAAAAATAGAAAAATTATTTCACATTTTAGCAGGTTTTCACAGAAAACCTATAGCTTTTAATTTTGGTCAGACTTTCGCAAATAAGCATGGGACATGCATTATAGTCAGATATCCGTTTCATTATTTCAGAATTCCAAAAATATCAATCTCGCATTTTCATATTTCTTTCTTTACTTATTTTATAATTAGGTATATGGAAAGAAAGGATGTATAAAAATCGCAAATGTCGACTTATAGAAGGCTAATTACGGAAAAACTACTTGATAGATCGAGCTGAAATTCTAACAGTACATTAATTGAAGTCTTCGAAATTCACCAACTAAGTTATTAAAGCTAATCCGATTAGTTGGTTTCGGAGAAGTCGTTTTGCAGGTAGAAAAACTTTGATTTTTTTTTCTTTGGGAAAGACTGAAATTTGCACCAGAGGTCAATCTTGATGGAATAGAATTCTGACAGAAATTTTATGACGATCGGTTTTGCGGTCCTCTAGAAATTAGCAAAAATGTAGCCGGAAAACGATGATATTTTTAATGAGTTTTTGAAGAAATAGATTTCCTTCGAATTCGAACAGATTTTTCAGCTTTGATAGGTACAAAAAAGGAGAAGTACAGAACCGACTAAGCTGAAATTATTATGGTGGGCAAATAGAAGCTTCTGAATTGTCTGTACCATTCAAGTTTCAAGTCAATCTGAATTGGTTGCGGTTTTTGTAAAAAGCTGTTTCGAAGGTTCAGAATTATGAATTTTTCTTCCAAGGTTGCCGGCAGGAATCCGACAGAAATTCAGTTTTTACCCAATTTCTATGCATTATCCGAAAACATAAACTTTCAATGGTTCATAAGACCTCCGTGATTCCATTCGAAAACCTGCTTTTCTAGCGGGGTTTGCTGCGCTATAATTTATTCTTACTTTTTTAAAGCATGTATATAAAGAAGTAGAATTCTCGTTGCGAATGCAAGAGCACGCACTCTCAACAGAGACAGTGTTGCCACATTCAAAATCGAAAAATTATTTATATTTTTCAATATTTTTAATCCAATAGAGTTGATTATAAACAGAAGTACGAGTCTATATAGTTATCGCTTTCGAGTGCGAATTTAATAATTTTTTGTACCTCCTCAAGCGACGCGAGTCTCTCTCGAGCACCATTTAAATCTACATCCTGTCATAATTACAAGTTCCAAAAGTCCGTTTCTCTACATTTTTGTTTTTTTTTGTTTTTTTATTCTTCAGTCGACTCTACGCATTTTGTCAACGCCTGCAAAAAATCGTTTTTAATTATCCTACATTTACGAAAACCAGAGAGCATATAGCAATTATATATAGTATCTCTCGTATAAAAAAATTGTGTACAACCGAGAGGGTTACGTAAGCGTGAAAAATAAAATTATGATTTACGTACACGACAGGTCTTGCCGTCATCGCGAAATACAATTATGTAAAATCTACAAGGGTGAGACGGAGAAACAATGAGATGCGGGCGTGAAAAGGGTACGGAACGGATGAGACACACGAAAATTTACAGTTCTATCTGTATCCGAGGTCTTTAGGATATGGGCAAAAGTTGGTGTCACCAGCAGCTGTAACCCAAGTAGCGCTAATGTTCCAAAGTCGCATATAGCTTCGCGCCCTTTCTACGTTTTAGTTTCCGCAGTCCTCGCACTAATACTCTCTACAACTACCTTCATATGTGCGCACACATACACACACACACACACACAACACACTCGTTGAAATTTCAACCACCTATACTTTATACACCCTTCTAATTCATTCTTCTAGCAAAATTTATGCCTTTTACACGATAGAGTGTCATATCGTTTCACATATACACTCGCACATAGCCAAGAACCTATATCCCAGTAAGGTCGAACGCACACATATATACACATCTTTCCGCCATCAATTCATTCGAATATTTCGCTTATTTCCGAATACGGAGCACACATCTCCATAATATGGAGCACCGCATATATATGTTTAGTATACGATATTATGTACATAGGTACGAATAAAATGCGTATCCTATTTTCGCGCCATGTATTATTAAATCATTCATCACAAAATGGCGATGTACAATACCCGAAAACAATATATAATATACGTTACCACCTTTCTCATTTAGCTTTTGCTAAAATTGAGCCACATTTTACCACACCGTAAAATGTGCGCGTGTTTATGTACGAGCACATGCGAGAGCCGCATGCATATATACATATATTTAGCCTTTATTTAGAACGAAAGAGTCGAGATCGTGTTCTGTACTGCCTAAACCTATGTCGGTGCGAATAGCATGTGGAGTGCCGATATACGGCGAAAGAAGGGCAAAAGAACAACAAAACAGAACTCGATTAATTACCTCCAAATGGGTTTCTATTTTCTGCACCCACATTATACATATTGCAGAAAACAATAATTTCGTCGGAGCACATTTGGTGGCGAAATATGGCGAGGAAACGTTGAAAATGTCGTTCCGGCTGCGCTCAATTGGAAGGTATATATGTACATCATTTTCTAACCGTTTTAGAATCAAAACGAAGCTGTAAACAAAGGTCTTGGTGCCGCGAGGTTAGAATATTAAGAATTGATCTTCAACAGAACTATAAAATTATTACTATACAGAGAAAAATAGGAGGTTATATCAACTAGGGTGGTCCTTATTGTGAAGTTCTGAATTTTTTACCTCCCACCGGGCAGAATGATCCCTCTTCATGACAAAAAAAAATCTAGCGCAGCAAGCAGCGCTACAAAAGCAGGTTTTCAAACGGAATTGTAGGAGTCTCATATAAACCATTAAAAGTTTAAGTTTTGGGATTGGGCACGCAAAAATTGGATAAAAAATTACCTAATTTCTGTTGGAAACCTGCTGGCAACTTTCGAAGAAAAATTAACCTCCTGTACGTTCAGAACCACTTTCATCAAACACCAACCACCGTCCGCCAGATTGACTAGAAACTTCTTTTTGCATATCATAGTAATTTCAGCTCAATAAGTTTAGTAGGTACATCACCCGCATTCGAAACCATTCAAGTTGAAACATGTAAGTAGTATGTTTAAGATAGGGTAAATACGTGTGAAAATGTGTAATAATATGTAAGAATATGTAAGGACATGTAAGAATTTGTTAGAATATGTAAGAATATAGAAGGACGTATAAGAATTTAAATTATAATTCATCAACATTGTTTCATTGGCTCATATGAGAATTGATTTTTTTAAACCTTTTTTAAATCACTTGAAAAATTTGCTTTTTGTATTTACGAGGTATTTTAATTAACCAAAACGACGATAAGAACGAGTTATTTGGCAACGTATTCGTATATTCTAACAGTCACTAGCCATCATATGGAACAGCCCTATGGGCAAAATATTTTGAAAACGGATCCGTTTTATTCCGGGTTATAATCCGTTTCTGGATTATAACCCGGAATTTTCCTGTTTTCCGGCTTCTAAAACGGATTTCGAACGGATTGTAATCAGTCTTGCCGGAAATGAGTCCGGATTATTTTCCGTGAAGGCTGTTTTATCATATTTGTTGGCCCGGGTTATAATCCGTGAAACCGTTTTACAAACGGATTTAGAAAAATTGCCCAAAAATCATTACTGATTATAATCAGGAAATCCGTTTTACAAACGGATTTGGAAAAATAATCAAGATGACAAAAATATCTGCAAATTTTCAGATCCGATGGTCAAAAATAAAAACGGACTGACAACAGATAAAATTCTCATTTTCCGGATCATTTTCTCATTTTTTGCCCATCGAGAGAGTATAGCTTCACGTATTTACGGCAAACCAATTATGCAATTTGCAGTACACGTCTTCTGATCGTCATTTTGATACGAGAATTCCGTTCCGTACGAGTGTCGCACAAAGAATAAAATAATAATATAACGTTCGCTTTGAACATCTTGGGAAAATTTTCCAGCGGGGCAAGAGGGAGCATAGCCTCCTCGGGCTACGTTAGTAGAGTAAAATAAAATTGAATAAAATAAAATTAAGTAAGTATAATAAAATATGAAAAAATAACATGAAATAAAATAGAAGAAATAATTAAAGTAAAATAAAGGGGAATAAATTGAAATAAAAGAATACGCGAGAACATTTAAGAACATGCGCGTAAGTATGGGTAAGATAGTGTAAATAAGTATGAAAATGTGTAAGAATATATGTAAGAAAGTGTAAGAACGAGTGAGAAGGTGTAAGATGTGTAACAACGTATAATAAGTCTCACAGATTGAAACTTCATGACATGATATGCTCTACTTTTCATGACATGAAACTTACATTAGTGACCCTAACCTTAAATTTATGACTTTGACCTTATGACCTTGAAATGGAGATAATATTGGAGACACACGGGGACACAAAATGTCGACTAAAGATCTAGTATAAAGAATTCATCTTTCAATATGAAAATGCGAGATGGGTATTTATGGAATTCTGAGATCATGATATAAATAACTATGCATGTCCTATACCTATTATATGAAAGTCAGAACAAAATAGTAAGATTTGCTTTCGGAAACCTTTTAATTATGAAACATGCGAATTACTCTGCAGGTGAAACAGTCAATCGGTGACGAAATGTCTCTCAGGTGAATTTTATCGGTAAAATATCAGTCGAAAAAAAAAAGGTAAGGTGAAAACGTCAGCACCCACAATGGGATCAACAGAAAGATAGGCTGCACATCGTTCAACCCAAACTTCAGCCCAACCCAAACTAAATGAAAATCACAATTTTATTGGGTTAAACGATTCAAACGCCTTGTTTTCGCTACACTAGACGCGTACAAGAGACAAAGAAGAAAAATGCGAAAAAAGTCATTTTTCCCACAACTGCAATCGAGATAAGCCAAGTTTTCATCAACAATTCTTCATTTTTTTTTTTAGAGAGAAAGCTTTTTTTCTTGCCTTTCCGACGCAAACGACCTCATAAAAATACATTTCACTAAACACTACATTAGCATTAATTCCTGTACACATCAGGCCACTGTGTGAAAAAACGCCAGCTCTATGGAGGATGCGTTGAGAGGAGCTTCTTCGCGAACTTAGACCTGCAGAATAAGTACCTCGTAAGCCCCCGTCCCTCACCCAGCCACTATACCTACGCGCTCAAGTAACTTATAGGTACTTTTGGTCGTAACGCGCTTCCAAGTGGAGCGCAGATCTCTTTAATTAATAGTCTCGTATCCTTTAAAGCGCGGTTAAAAAGGCTATGCCTCCAAAATGTACGACGAAATGATGAATAATACTCGGCAGTTGTAAAAAATTCATCCTCCCTTATCGACGAGGCGTACGCACACACGTCGCCGTTTTCGGTAAAGGACGGCCTTTGACTCAGGCCCACACACCGCTGCACCAGCAACGTATTAGCAGCGACGCACACTGGCAAAGGCTGCACCTGCACATTACGCTCGCATCCGACCAAGTCTGATATATGGTCGCCTCGAATTTATCGCATCCCCACATAGTGCACCTCCCCTCCCTCCCTCCAAGGCCGGCAAGACGACCCATTTTTCCTCGCGGCCATTTCGCCAAAAAATACCCTCGGGACCAGAGTGCACTATAAGCTGTCAGCCGCACGTATGCCGAAAACTGATCCCTTTTTGGCGCGCGCACGATAAAGGCGCCGTGATTTATCGTTCAAGAAATTCATTATAAATACTCGCAGGTCCTCTTCATGCGTCGAATCTTTCAAACTTCGTACTCGAAAAATTCTTAATACTCGTAATCAGCCTTCAACAAATGGTTTATAATTTTTCATTCGCCGATATCTGCGCGCGTATCCGCATCCGTTGTCGCCAGCGAACGGCTTATGGTTATCGGATATTGACTCGAAAATAGCCCTTTTTGCAAAAGCAACAGTCCAAAGGCTTCGTCGCAGTACACCACAACTAATAGCAACTGCTAATAAAGTAATTTTCACCAGTTCCGTCTACTCGCAACAGCTCGAAAAAATAATTTCAAGCTTAACGTTTCTCGAAGCTGAATCATTCGAAATTCATATACAGGGTGATTCAAATTTAGAAATACACGCTCGATTCATATATCCATGCACCAACTAAGAACCCAGTAACGTAACCGGTTTGGTTGAGTGAGCCTGCAAGAGGGGACTTTCAAGGGGTAAATTTGAAAATGGTCCTCAATGTTTCTGCGCCAAAACTTTTTCTGCAGGATTTTTTGCATGCGCATTGGACTCTAAATATGTAATAAAACTCGATTGGTAATTCACTCTGATAGCTGATAAATTAAACTTTATAGGTATAATTTAATGTGATGGTTCTCTGCGCTGCAAGGATTAATTTGCAATATCGAGTTCGTAGGACGAAAGTACGCGGTACACAACATTGAAAACAAACAATTCCTTCTTATTTCTGAACTTGATGGCCTATAGGCTCTCTGGTCCAAAGTGAAGTTGAAGACACATTCGTTCACCTATCACTTTCTGGTTAATTTCCTATAAACATCAAAAAGTTCTATAGAAGTTTTCAAAATCTGTATCGAAAAGCAAAGAAAACTTGGAAGAGGAAAACACAAGTGGAAGAACTATACTGGAAAAGTATTAAATGCTTTACGACCTTCAAATACTACACCGAAATCCAGCAACATCAACCAAACAATGGATACAGATCTCGCGCGCTGATAAAAAGAAAAATCGATTTCGCACAAAACAAATCCCGCGTCAATCGAAAACTTTCTTCCATTTCTTCGCAATTTTCTATACGGAAACGAAAATACGATTCATTAAAGATGACAGTTTTTCTGACAAATCCGAAAAAGCCGACGACATTCTCATTCTTCTGCGGCGTCAAAATCTTCGGCTGACTCGTCAAAAACATTTCATCGAGTCGACAAAAAAATTCTTTTGGTTGAGAAAATTTGTACGAGCTTCCTTTTTCATTAAAGGGCGAACACAAACGACATTTGTGCTCGTAAAACAAAAGAAAAATTTGCTATATAATTGATAATCCTTGTTCACCGACTCACTCTACCTTCTTCTTCTTCTTCTTCAGCCAACAATATTCTTCAATTTCCTCGTGCGACGAAGCAAAATCTTAAATCCGTCTCAAGGCAAAAGAGCCAGGAAAAATCAAAAAAAAAAAAAAAAAAGTAAGGAAAAAGTATGAAAGAAAATATAATCCTTCATAATTTCCATCGGAAGACGTATAATCAAAAAGAATTGCGTCTCGTCTTCCTATCAGTTGATGACAGTAAAAAAAAAAAAAAAAAAGCTTTTGAATTACCTTTACTCGCTTGTCACTCATAAAATTAATTTTAACCTACTTCGTCTTCCTTCGTTGAAAGGATAAAAAAAAATGGTACGATAAAAAACAAGAAAACAAAATCAAAACTGATTTCTAATTAAAGTAACTTTGAGTCGTATGCTTCGGAGATGATCGAAAGAAGATGAAAAGTAGGTACGAAATTTCGCAATTTCGTCGCTAAATGGTCGACAAAAAACTTCTGATTTTTACGAATTACTAAAATGGATGTCCCAAAGGCGTAGGATATTAATTTCGCAAAATAATTATTATAAAACTAAGTTCCTAGGGAACAAAATACCAACCGAGCATATTTTTTGTCAGTTTTTTCTTTTTCCTGCTTCTTTTTTTTTTCCCCTCTTTTTTTGAGTTATTAAATATGTACCTTTGAGCTAAGAAAATACGACAAAAGAAAAGAGAATATGACAAAAAAAAACTTCGAGGAAATAAATAAAACGATACACAAATTCGAGAGACAGTTTGTTGGCAAGTCATTAACCTTATAATGATGCTGAGAATAATTTGCTTGAAATGCTTTTCAACTTTCTTGGAAGATACTCGTCGTTATACAGGCCAAAAAGGATCGAAGACTTTCTTTTGATGCGACAAATAAAAACCATATACCGAGTGGGCTAAAATCGATATAGCAGAAATTCATCTTGACGTTTAGTATTTCACAAAGACTATTATTCTAACTAAGAAAAAGGTCTATTTCATAGCGATGAAAGCAGATAGCATTTTACGAGTACGACGAACCACCTTCGAGGGTTTAATAATTACGATCGGCATTTAATTCGAATAGAAGGGAAGGATACAGAGCCTATATCTAGTCAATATAACGAACTGATGTTCCGATTACAAAATACCATTCAGGACGAGTAGATGGTGTGAAGAAATCTGTTTATATTACTTGAGATATGGCAGATTCAAGAGGACCTTTGACTGAATATAGGCTAGGGTGCTTTTTATTTCGAAGTTTTTACTTCCCGCTCTGCAGAACGGTTCCGTTGTTCGAAAAAAAAAAACTTCCATGAAAAGTTCAGCCCTCTAGGTTGAAAAAAAAAGTGCGCTTCAAGGGGATTAAAAATCCGTATAATATGCAAATATTGGCATTATTTTACTTTAGAATCAGCATTCCATAGAAATATCTAGGTATTTTCTCCTTTAACTTAATATATAAGTACTACTATAACCCAGTGAGGTGATATTAGAAAATAGGTCGGGAGAATTGGAGGGAGTTTGGCCCTACCCTTTAAGTAACTAAAAAAACACTATAATATTAGTGGAGCGATAAGGACTACTCTAATATAGGCATCCATCGGTTTCCATTTCTCTAGACTTTCATATTCCCCAAACTGGCCAGCAAACTGAAAATCTAATAATTAAAAAAAAAAATAGAAAAAATATCAATCCTTTAAAATTGACTAAAAATTACCATCATTACAGCTATATTATCATTTTTGGTGAACGAACTCATACCACGTACTTACGAATCCCTGTTCAAGAATAAAAAATAAAAATTTGTAAACAAATGAATCAACATTTTGAGTAACTTTGTGAGAATGGGCGACAAAGACGATTTTCTCTGGGTGCGCGAGGGCTGACTTCAGTTTTGGAACTTTGCATATGTTCCGCTCAAAATCACAATTTCATGCATAAATACGCCCTTTTCATTTGCAACATTTATTTTTTCGAATACTTGCCACACCCAAAGGCCAAAAGTACGAAGTGAAATCGAATAGATGAGACGAATTTTTCGAAAATCCAAGTTTCGACATTTGTAAAAGCAAAGTGAATTAAATGAAATTTTCTTCAGAAATGATCGAAAAAGTAAAATTGTAAGAAAACCAGAAATATGGACCTTTACGCACTGAGCCAACCTGGAGAAAAAGAGCAGGAGAAGGCTGCTTCTACGGTAATGGTTATACCTACTATTCGACTGAGCATAATTAAATTATTGTTCCTTCTTCGACCAGCCTCCTTCCTTGTAATGTGAAATATTAATAATAATCGCAAAAGTTTTCATCTCTAGATATACACTCGAAAATTAAATCGTCGTTCAACTTTTCGTCGCATCGTTTTCGTTCGAGTACATATAAGTCCTCGTCGACATCCGCAGTCCGAAAGCCATAAAATATGAAATAAAGCTTCTACATCCACAGAAAAGAGAAACAAACCGTTAATACCTTTTTTTTTACGGCGGTCTTTCAAACAAGAGCCAACACCCGCTCCTCAACCTTTTTTTTTTTTTTTTTTTTTTTGAACACAGCAAAGAAAAACACACGTTAAATATTATGCTCGTGCGTCGAACGTAACTTTTTTATCTGATTTACGGATGACACGAGGGGAAGGGGGGGGTGTAAAGTTAAACGGAGAAGAGGACGAAGGTATTGTAAATTTAATAAAGAATGTCGTCGCATATCGTAGACTCGTCTCTGCACGTTGTTTTTTTTTTTTTATACATACGTATCCACATTTTGTAGATACACACCGTATCGTATCCTTTTACGTTGAATTGGGAAGGAAAATTTTTCTAATAAGACTCTCTGAAAGAGGTCGTAAACGTAAATAGCGTATTGTCAAATTCTCTAGGAGGACAGTAACGGTTATAGTGGAAAGCTGCATGGAGCGAGGGTGGAAAAGACAAACATATAATTTCGCTTCGAAATAGAGGCAAAAAAAAAAAAAAACTCAAGTGAATTATAACCTAAAAATCGTCGTCGACGTTAAGGTATACAAAATATGATCGCGTTATTCGAGAAAGCATATTAACGGCGTTTATGGCAAAAAAATGCTAATCCAGATTTTCATTTTCCATGGCGTGGAGGGCACAACAAAAAAAAACAAAAAAACTTATCGTCGAATTATTTTTTCATTCAGGTACACTACCTATATGCTATTTCGGCGGGGTCAAATTTACGAGTAGTATCAAACATAATATACATCGTACAAGTACAATGAAAATTATTAATACATTTTCCTGTTTTTATTTTCTCATTCCTTGCCATTCAGAACTCAAATTCGATGGGTTTTGGAATACAGACTACAAACAGCATGTCTGATTCTAATAATGATTTAATCACTTAACAAAATTATCCAAATATCTTTCTTATGAAACAAAAATAAGGCCATTACTTGGTTACTTATTGGCATTTGGCATTTCAAATATCGAAAGAATATTATCGAAAAATGTCTCAAAATGTACTGTTAAATACAGACTAGGTTGTACCAGTATTTTAATTATACCATTAATTATCTCACTAATTCGATAATAATCAAACAAAATGAAAAATCTAACTTTCTATGGACTTGCTATCACCAAATCGGGTTGTTAATTAATACAATATACATCTTATGGAATCAAAACTCCTTATTAATACAAAAATCAAAATTTCTTAGGTACTTATGTGTTATAGAAAAAACTCAAAAAATTCCTTTCTTACATGAACAAATGAAAATATTCACACAACTTTTATATCTATCCAATATTCACCGAGTTCTCGAATATTTAAACTACATATATTATGTTTCATTTTTCAATACAAAAATCCGTTTTTTAAACTTCCTTTATCGCACAAGAAAAATATTAATTATATCTGATACTACAACGATAATACGTTAATGGAGGTAACAAGTGGTCCTCTCAGAAGAACCCCAAATAAAGTAGTCTCTCAGACAGAACAGCACTTGTTTCAAGAAACTTCAAACTGGTATTATTCATTTTGAATGAATTTTAAGGCAAGCACATCAAATGGAGGGGCTAAAGAAGGCAGATTTCTTTATTCTCAGCTATTACTTCTGCTGGTATGTCTTACTCAGGCTTCTGAGTAACCCAAAAGAACATGGGAACAAAACTGTCTTTTGACAACCAGAACTCAATACTGTACATCGATCATCGAAAAAATATCGATAATATATCGCGATTTTAATATCACTCACTCGGACTTACCTCACGTAGCTGCAGAATCAAATTTCCAGGCAAAACATAAATATTCTCTATCAATCGGCCATACCACCGAACACTGCGACCTCGAGGTACTTATTTATTATTGTTGCCGTTACTGCCATAGCTGTAGCTGTGGTTTGGCCCACTGCACATACCATCACCAATTAATCAAACGCAAAATAATCTCACTTCTGAAGACCACAAACAGCAGAATATATGACCGCATTCGCAAGTGTTGAAACAACAACTGCCTGTTGGTAACAAGGACTTACCTCAAAGTAGCCGCTATATATGATTACCAGGCAATGCAAAAAATTTTCGAGTCAGAACATTATTATCTCAAAAAATTGCCCAGAAATTTGGCTACAGTCGTCATTTTTCAAAGATAACCCCCCACCACCGCCACCCCCACCACCACTTCCTCCTCCTCCTCCTCCTCCTCCTCCTCCTCCTCAAGGCCCGAATGAAGATGTAAAATTCTTAAAACATCTGGATCCTTCAAATCCGAATAACTCGATTAAATGCTGAATGTTCTGAATTTACTCGTAGACTAACAATGAAACAATCCCTTCGAATGTTTCTTCCAAGGTTTCGAGTCAAAATGTGGCAAATCGAAATTCATAAAACATATCAGACGAACGAATGCATTTACACATTTTCATCAATTTTATCGGAAGACGATGATTAAATAAATGTCACTTAATCCTTTTCTTTTACCCATACTCTGTGTAACTTAGTAGTGGCAAGCAGAAATTTCAACATTTCGTCACGAAAAGCACATCGTACGATCCTTTTGTTTGCCTCTTTCGATATAAACTGGAAAAGCGTATAATTCGTTGATAAATAATTCAGCTGCGTTTTCTCGATTTATCTGCTCGAAATTTCGCATTTTGGTGACAAGTTGTACGTTTTCTACGCGACTTGGGAAATACCCAAGAAGACTAAGAAAGAGAAATAAGCGCTCAAACAACGCGACATACCAAATTTTTCTACAAACGTGTAAACAAAAGAAGTTTTGTTCTCGTCTCTCTAGCAGAATTTCCAATTAAAAGACAGACGTTGGTCTTTTATTTTTCGAATGAACCAGTTATAGGTATTTCGAGTAGAACTCGACAATCATTGACAATATTTATAAAATTAGTTGAAGCAATAAAAAAGAGCATACTATAAAAATTCATACCAACTGACACGGCTTTGTCTATCACTAAAAAGCATTTGAAAACCTATAATAAAACTGCCACATCACATCAACTCGAGCACATTTTTTTCCCTCTTCCGCTAATCTTTTATTTTTTCTCAACTCTCAGGTAGCTGTTCTGAGAAAAAAATAATCGAATAAATAAAAAAAATGACACCGAAATGTCTACAAAAATAAACTTGATTCTACAGTTCTGTAACAGAAGTTCTACTTCACTTCATTTTTTTTTTTTTTTTTTTTTTTGCAAAGAATCGCACTGAAAATAGACCTGAGGGATTTGTATGCAAAATTGGAATATTTGTTTTCTCAATTTACATTCTTTGACTATCTCGCATTGAATTGAAACATATATACAAAGGATATTGTGAAAATACAAAATAAAAAAAATCTCGACACCTCTCACATGAAGGAAACCGACGAGCATTTTGAGAATTGGGTTATAAGTGGGGTGGTTTATATGTACCTATACTTTCGTTTTACGTGAGGAAAAAATGAAAATAGAGAGAGATATGGCTGAAATAAAAATATTCTCTTCAATGATGCCAATATTCGGACGTTGTTATGAACATTCGTGATTTACCATATCATTTTTTTACTTTCAGTTCTAGCACAGTAATAGGTTTACACAATTTCGTACAACTGAACTTTCAATACTTCAACATAGAAATGAAAGTAAGTTTTACCATTTTCTATTGGAAAATAGGTAAAATTCAAGATTTGGAAAAAATTTTCGATCCTTAAGTGATAGAATTACACAAACACGAAATTAAAATTTTTTTTCAAAGTTAAAACATGTGAAATTCCGTGAAAATTCCTTAAAATGAAAGAAGAATTAGAAAAAATGAAAATTTTTTTTTAAAATAGAAGAAAAGTAAGGAAAATATGACACCCATAAAGCTTCGGTATTGTCGGTGGCGAATAAAAAGTTTCCTAACTATAAGATTAGCAATAACATTATTTATTTTATTTTTTTTTTTTCTTGGCTCAATGATTCTCATCTTTATTTTCCACAAGGTCTAGGAAAGAACCAGAAATAAAAAAACAAAAACAAAAATAACGCGAAAAAAAAAACGAACGATGAGAAAGAAATTGGAGGTGGGAAAGGGAATAATGGCTACATCGGGTTTTTTCTGGGAGAAACTATACTTTTTATCTTTGCCAAAGGATTAAGTAGACGGCTAAAGAAAAAAAAAAAAAAAAAGCACCAAAAAACACAGAAAAAAATCGTTAATTCGCTTCCTATTCAAAAGATAACGCGGATAAAAAAAAAATCTTACATTTATCTTTCTAAGCCTCTCGAATGCAACCGTGACGGCAGGGGGCGACGAGCTTGAAAAAGTCTTACGAACTGGCAAGAAGCTGCTATTTTCAGGTATTATTACAATTTCCAATGGTCGAAACTTCCCTATCAACAACCATTTTGGCCCGGCTATGGTGAAAAATTTACGATACGACTTCTTTTCAATGTTGGTATACGCACAGAAAAATAAAAGTTTTTCGACGCAACTTTCTGAAGAACGCAAGAAAGGCAAAAAATCAAGTTATAAATCTTCCGACACAATTTGATGTGATTAGCTGATCAGAGGCAACCTACCGAAAAGAGCACATATTGTGCGTAGAGACGAATTTTCCAACCAAAAACAAAAATACAGAAAACTGAGAAAAAAAATCGAATGAAGAAAATACCTAAAAAATCGTACCACGAGGGAAGACGTTATCAAAAATGAAAAAATACTGTAAATCTCATTTTAAGCTTTTTTTTTTCACTCTTTCAATTCACCTGTTTATTTTCCATCGTAAGATTTTCAGACTAACTCAAAAAAGTACTATAACTTCGGCTTTCTAAAATTTTCGATTGAAAAAGGATCATGTCGCAGATCGCTTTATTTGGCAGAAAAATATTTAGCTGCCTTCTAAAGACACGACGTAGGTAGTCGATAAGTGAAATTCTTTAAAAAAAATATTTAACAATTTCGATTTGAAATTTGAGTTCAAACGGATATTTGAAAAGTTTAAGAAAAGAGCGGGGGAGTGACAAAATGTTGAAGGATCCGAAACGTTTTAATTTATTATTCTCAGGAAAATGAAATATTCCTCCGCGCACAGGATCGTAATTTACGACTAGGCTCGCAAAATTTATGTATCTACGTGAAATATGTGCTCATGTAATGTGCCTTTATTTTATTTCGGTGAAGTATATGCAAAAATATTCGGCTAAAATGCCAAAAGATATCCATACTTCACAGTATATATAGGTCTACATGAAATTCTCAACTGAAAAGATCATTACGCTCATATAATACAACGAAGTCACAACTCCAAAATCATCATTTTTTAGTCAAGACCAGGAGAGGTATGCCCTTTGAACTACCTTTCTATTTATGAATTTTTATATTTGGCCCTCAAGAGAGCAGTTGTGTCGTTTTTGTTGAATTCAATTTTGTTCTTGGTTCAAGTTGCAACACTATTATTTTGAGTTTATCATTGTTCGTTGAGAAGTATAGACCTGTGTTTGTTTTTTAAGACTGTCACATTCGGTGTGATGACATTATCATTACAAGAGTGAATAAAATTAAGTAAAATTGCTTTAATGCAAGAAGGTATTATTTCAAATTTTCTTTAGTATTATTTCAAACATACTTTAGTTTAGTCAACTACCCGATGAATGAATCAAAAAAGTTATTTTTTTCTTCAATTTTTCGTGGAATCAAACTTTAAAATTGCTCTCCTGAAAAATTGCAAATTTTGAGATGTGATGTTGTATTATATGAGTGATAAATAAATGGGTATATGCTCGGGCTAGGAGGGTATAGATGCTGCAGGTAGTTGGGTTAGATGTTCAAATTAGATGAGTATAGATGCTCTAACTAAGTGGGTATACGCTCTAGCTAGATCGATAGATTACTGTAGCTACATTTGTAGGAATGTACCTGGTGACATCTTCCAATCATAAGGCTGAGCACTTATTATCAATAATGCGCCTACACAAACCTGTATCTAAGTTTTAAACAAAGCCATGCATATTAGATATGCATTTTTATAATTCCCATAATTTGCTACATTGATGCAGACAAAAAAATGAACAGTCATTTTTACTATTTTTTATGAGAAAATTAGAACAATTTCGAGATTGTTGTAGAAATTACTACAAACACAGTAATAACCCTCAAAAAACGGAGTCATTTTTACTGTTGTTGTAATGACTTTCATTAAACCTACGATCTTCGAATTTTTTTAATATTATTTCTTAAGTTTTTTTCAGTGTGTTCAACAAAAAAAACAACAAAGAAGAACTTCTACATTAGCCGAATAGTACAGTAGGATGAGACAGACAGCAAAAATATAACGGTATTCTCGCTGCAGCATTTTACAACAATGATATAAATGAGACGGAAGTCTTTCTGAACTAAATGAACAGCCAAGGACGAAGAAAAAAAGGCGAAAAGGAACGTTACGGTTCTACGCTAGTACTTCATTTCAATAGCTTCCGAAGTACATTTATTCTACAGAAGATACAAGGCCTCCTTTATTCTCAACTTTTATCAGGCAGATTTTGCAAAAGATAATTGAAACGAATAACGTGATCTTGGAAACAATAAATTTTCATCTATACCTACCTGGGAGAAAAAAAAAAAAGGCATTAAAAAGAAAACAGTAGTGAAAGCGTAGTTAGTTGAAAGCTTCTTCGTTTTCCTTCGACTACCAATTCTCTTTTCAATTTCTGTACTGGTCTAACTGAATTAGATCATAATAAGCTTGCCGAATCCGATTGGCTACCATAATATACAACGTTTTTTTTTTTTAGACAGTAAGTCTGAAGATGTGAAAAATCAGCCATTTCCATTTGCGCTCTCCAATCAGTAATATCAGTGTAACGATTAACGAATTGCTTATACTCGTAGTGAAGAAATTATGAATTACTTTTTCACACAAAAGCCTACTGCAAACTCCTTTCGCTTTACAACAGTTCTATAATTCTCATTCGAAACACATGAACCATGAGCATAACCGAAACCAATATTCCAGCCCACAAATCGGTCGCCGCACTAATATCGGCCACGAAAAGTGCACGAATCCTCAACTTTTTCTTCGAAACATTTCCCTGCTCGTTCGCTCTGTTTGAAATATACGCTTTAAGCGCCCGGAAACGACCGAAGCCAAACCAACGGGGTCTCATTTCGCCGGAGCAAACTTCCGTAATTATGTCCACTCTTTCATAATGATTGTAATTCCAACTTTAGGGCTCGCTGTCGACGTTATATTATCGGGTATCCAGAACGAGCAGGATTTACCCCGACTAACCACTCGCAGAAATACCTACTGTGCCCCCCTCGCCGTTTTTGGCAGAAGCATATCTCTACAGAAGACGACGCGACACGAAGATAGTTTTGTACCACAACTGCATGAAAAATAGCTGCTTAGAAAACACACTCTGCAGCAGAACCGAGTTCTTTATCACCCGTCGGTATCTCGTATTCATCATCAGGCAGCCATCTCACTGCACGTCCAATGAATATGCTCCGCTGGCTTTCTCGCCGTATACTTTTCTCGAGTTACACAGCTATTTAACCCTCCTGTGCATTCGCCTTACAAACTTTTCGAATAAACTACATCGCCAGACTCGAAAGCAATATCGTAGCTTATATCTTCGCGCATTTGTGGACGAAAATGGGAGAAAAAAACACTTCGATATTCGCCAACTTTTCAACTGTCTGCGGAAAAGTATATTATACTACGTAGATATAATTGACTCGGTATTATAATACGTATATGTACACACCGCAGCAGAATAAAAGGCTATTAAAATTATACACCACACGCGGAGCCTGTATAGCGTTCAAATTCAGATTTGGACTCGTGAAAATTATACTATATACCTATCCCAGCAAATAGATAGATCAGGCAAATTATAACTACAAAACTATTTGAATTCACGATGACGAGAACCGCAAAATAGCTTGTAAGTAGCCTCGAGAAATACGCGTTACATGAAAATAACTTGTTGATTTACATAAAGCTTATAGACTCCAGACGATTATTTATTCTTAAGGCTGGATTGAAAAGTAACTTTCTGGCAAAGTTTATAGACAGCAGCAGGCTGAGAATGAAAATTTCGTATCCGTATAGGGTTGATTTTAGCAACGACCAACGTCAAATTTTACCACTCTTTTGTAAAATACAAACTACAACTGGTTCAGTAACAAAGGATAAAGTTGGATTATATTGGCTGAGAGTATATACATAGGCTGATTCATAAATTTCTACACTGCAACCATATATATCCGAGAAAAGGTCAAAAAAAAAACTACCTGCACAGGCGTGTAGAGTAGAGTTTTTAATGTTTGTATACCAAATTTCAAGTCAACTGAACTATCCAAACGCCTATAAGGTCTATTTATACCCAAGTCAATCAAAATTAGCTTACGGAAAAAAAATGAGGGGAAAAAATTTTTAAGACATACTGAAGCACAAATTTACAAATCAGATCACTGTGAAATGTAAATCAGAGTTGCAAGAGGAAGAAAATATTGTCAGCCAGCAACACAGACAGCAAATTGTTTATTGCGTCACTATACAGACTGTTTCTGGTTGTTCAGATGGCTAAATATGTTTAGTTGTGACGCGACAGCTAAAAAACTGTTTTTACCTTGCCAATACTTGCCTCCTGTACATCGGGCCTTCGTCACATACTTTTTTTCATTTTCTCTTAATGTTGTATAATTTACACCGTGCAAGTTAGAAATGAGCTATCATCACAATTTTTTCACCACAAGTAGCCAATACATTGACAAAGTCAACCTTGTGTTTGTTGGTTCAATTTGCAGTGTTGCCACTGCATCAAAGATTACATCTATGGGACCCTTTTTTCCATTGGCTAATTTTGTTGAGCTTTGGTCCGGATTGTCCGATTGAATTGAAATTTGGGTTTCATGTGCAAAACACTTCACCCTACACGCCTATGCAGTTAGTTTTTTTTTTTTTCACTTTTTCCTGTAGATATATCGAGATAGTGCTGAAATTTATGAATCAGCCTATGTACTTGCATTATCTTAAAATGATGTCTGATGCTTCATCTCCTATACACCGAAAAAAAATTTTCACAAGTAATTTTTACAATTTGAATGGGAAAACAGGCACAATTTCAAGATTTGTAACCGAAATTACTACAAAAAAATATCAACATTTGCTATTTAAGTGAGAAGTACTACTAATTTTCATAACTGCGATGAAGAAAATTACTATTCTATTTATAATTGATTTCATTCATTTCTCTCAGCGAAGTGCAGCTCAGTCATATTCTTCGTAAGTGAATGTGGACGAAATATGTATGACACGGTTATCAATTTCAAGCAGAGTTTTTCTTCACGAAACTAAATTTTGAAAAACTGAATTTTCAACTTGATAACTGTTGGAGCGAAGGTACTTTATCAATAGACGGGTCACACATCGCAGTGGCCGATTGTACAATCGTATTTTAAAAATACTCGTCGCTAAATTAAAAATAAGACTAGGTACCTACTATGTATTAGGGACTTGATAAAAAGGGGGCACATCCCAAACACGAGTGAAAAATATATCGAAGAATCGAACTTGTATTTACAGGAGTTTATTTATCTATATTCTGCTGACTGAGCATAATTATATGTTCTGTAGCAGAGTTAGGACAGTGGACTTTTGGGCAAGGCATACAAATATTTCCAACAATAATAATTTATAGCTCTTTAAAAGGATGGTATTATCAATCACTTAAGCTATGTTGAAATCAAACAGACAAACTACGAGTAATTTAGATGGGTTCACCTATTTTCCATTTGCTAAAAATCATTTTTACACGACCACAATTAGTACTTCTGGAGTAATAAACTTCAATTATTGCTCATTTCTACACCATATAATAACGCATTTGAAAAAGAGCGCTCACACTGCATTTTGTACGGACACATAAAATTTCGAAAATTACCCACGAAATTCGTATTTTGACATTTTAATAATTCGAGGTTTCACTCGAATAAATATAAAACGAAAAATAATGGAACATTCGAATTTCCATACACCTATTTAACTGGCACCGCCTGCCTCACCGTACCAGCGGTCACCGTTTCCCCGTTTAGAGAAAAGCAGCTAACGAAACATAAAAGGCAAGGAGAGAAAAATGGGTGGGGGAAAAGAACGGACCGAAAGGGAAAACTATAAAGGTAACACAAAAAAATAGGGTATCAGGCGCGCATATAAATTGACATTTTTGCATAATGGCCAAATAACTTCGCCTCTGCATCTAGCACACCTCTTATAATCTTCCTCTGGGTGTGTTTTTACCGATATATTTTTCTTTTTCTTTTTTTTTTTCATTTCTTTACTCGAGTGTCCGCAGAATAATCGTACAGATAGGGATAAAAAAGATTACATTTTCACCCTCTCAAAACGACTATACACAATGAAAATAATAGCATTATATAACTGCATAAGCTGCAACCTGCAATATATTACTATAGTCAATTGAAATTGGGAGGATTGACCTTTTGAGAGCCAAGTACTGGATTTCTACGAATCTATTTAACCGCTGTTTTAAACCAATAGATAGCGCTAACAGCTTTCAGTTATCTATAGTAAAATGATAACAAGAATTCCACCCTCTACATCCTCTCCTGAAGGAGATTGAAAAAAAAAAAAATGTGTTGGAAATATACTTGGTTGCCATGCTCAAAAGTCTACTGTTGCTACTCTGTTAAAGGAACAAAATCTATACTCGACTACCAGAATATAAAAATACTCGGCCGCGAAGGGAAAAAAATTTTGCACTTTAAGAATGCCTAGGTATAAACACGATTGCTCAAGGTGCCCTAATTCCAATAAAATACTGGTTACAAAAGTTGTAGCCAAGTCAATAAGGATTAATTTTTGTATAAAAATTTCTTTTTTGAAAAATTATAGGCAAAATACCATTTTTAACCACCTTTAATAATCCAATACGGGGGGGTTTGGAGGTAAGACTAGGTATGTTAATTACGGGTCCACAGCCAAAAGTCCTATTCTTTTTGAATTTTTTCCTTTTCTTTTCCTATTTTTCCTAGACTAGATTCACACAGGAAGAGCCACATCGTCATCGCATTTTCTCTTTTTTTGAATCAGGTTCGAAAAATGGAACAGAAAAAAAAAACACGAACCCAGAAGAATAAAAAACCACAGTAATAAATTGTAAGCCTAGCCACTGACGGTGAGATGATTATTACTTATCCGACTTTACAGCGAATGTTTTTCCATTTTTTCTTTTTTTTCTCTCGCCTGCAAGACTTAGAAACATAATTCTGAGAAATGAGAAGCGAGCGAGGCGTTTTACGATAACAAAATTCATTCACTTTCCATTAATGGGATAGATGAAAGAGGAGAGGGTTGATGACTCGGAGGGGTTTTGGGTTACCGCAGTTAAACCGAAACGTGTTTACGACAGAAAGCATAAAAGTTTTTCCCCTCCTCCGAATCAAGAATTCTTGCAAGTTTTCACAGAATTTTTGCAAGTGTTTTCTAGCGAAACAATTTGCAAAATATTTTTTCGACTTTTTAAATAAATTTTGTAGAACACAAAAACTACTTACAACTGAAAAATCCGACTCCAAAAAGTGCTGACTGTAAAATGGAAAACAGGCACAAAACAAACTAAAACCAATACAAACACAACTATGACCCGATTCCAAAATGTGCTAAATGCAACTTTTGATTAGACGAAACTATGACAGAACCAGTAAAAGGAACACCATGTTTGTATGATAAATTGCATAACAAATTTTTACAAGCGTCATTTCTCGCCACCCAAATACACTGAGAACACTTTTTTATTGGAATTGGACTCTTCAATTTGAGTGCAACTAAAGAAGGCATCAACCAAAGTAAATTCCTGGCTACTTTGGGTACAAGTACACTACGTTTACCACCTTTTTCAACTACATATTTTCAATACAATTCGACATCACACTGAATGTTTCATAAGAACGGGACATCTGTAGATTATTATTTACCGCAAGGATACATTTTTATTAAATACATCGTTGGACCAACAAACGAGTTTGGAAAAAGATCATGCCTCACACACACATATAACACACACAAAAGAAAAACCTTTTTAAAAGCTTTTCACTTTCCATTCTGCTTTAAAATTTGAAAAATAGCCTTTACAAAAGCCGGCATAATAAAATGCTTTTCCGCGTAGAAGAAAGATCGCAGGAAAACGACACACAGCATCGTAATCTTGATTCATTTTCTCCAAAACAGAGAAAACGTGGATTCAACCGGAGAAAAATTTTATTACATGGTTCTTGCGGCTACAAATTAAAACGTTTTAATGCTGGCCTCGGTGCCCGATGCAATAATTGAATACAGGGCTGTATAAGGATTGTGAAAGGCATTTCGGGTGTCTATAAATAACGAACCCATAAAATGGGATTAAGGAGCAGAATTAGTCGCAAAAGCATTTTCGTAAGGCAAAAAAAAAAAAAAGGAAGCGAATATCGCCTTTGCTGTAATGAACTTGACGGTTCAAAAAACGAATAAAATTCAAGCAACGAGAAAATTTTTAGCGAAAATTGTCGCTACTTGGCTCGAGAGAAGCACACCTTCTGCGCTCCATTCATGGATGCTCCGGAGGTCGAACGACGAATTCAGTTTGATGCAAATACAAGATAACGCACTCGGTTCTTGTTTTGCAAGTTGAGCATCTTGTTTGGTCCCCTCGCACATAGATTGTGAGAGAAATTTCAGCACAAATTTTCACTATTCGGATACAGTCCAGCAAAGTTGGATAAAAAATTATTGACATATAAATGTAAAAAACCCTGCAAAAAAACCCGTCTGCGACACTCCCACTCAATGGGCAAAGGGGGTCAAATGTAGCCACATTTTTGGTTTTGTAGCTTGAACTCGCCAACGATACATTTCCTGGAAAAATACTTCAAATAAAAAATATTCTCCATCAAATTATCTGCAACTTATATAATCAGCATATTTTTCTCATCTTTCGTAGGAGCAGTGATAGAGAGCGCTCAAGATGAGCACTTTTTATGAGATATGAAAATTTGAAATAAAATGCGTCATACTTATGACCATTTTGTATCTGGCTCCATTATCATTTCTCAAAAAAATATTTTAAATGAAATTTGTACCGCTACCGATTGAAAAATATTATCAATAAGATATCCATATGTTGTTTCCCACTCACTTTTAATTTTTTTCCATCAGAATTGCATCAAGCTTTGATTAAAAACAATGAAAATGTTTTGATTTGTGGTATTGCATAAGCCCATATGGCGTGTGTTGATTTACTCGTAGCACCGTGGGGTACCGAATGAAAAATTAAATAAAATCAACTGGAAGTCTCTAGATATAAAAACGGCCGACGAGTAATCAAAGTTTGAAGTTGAAGCTTTTTTTTAAATGCAGTTTTCAGAAAATAGCAAGAAAGTGCTCATCCCTGGCGCTCTCTAGTCTCTATTCCAATGACAAATAGGAAAAAAATGCTACGCACAGAAGTTGCGAATAATTTGATGAACAGTATTTTTAATTTGAATTTTTTATTTTCTTCAGAAAGTGTTAGCAAGTTACAGCTAAAAGCAGAAATGTAGCTATTTAGCAAACTTTTTTGGAAACTTAGATGATGCATACCCATGGATGTACCAGGTAAGAGGACGATTTGCTATTTGGTCTTTTGAAAATTATTTACACCAAAAAGTGAACCTTCCTCAAAAAAAAAAATTAAGGAGTATGATTACATTTTTAGAACTTTTCCAGAGGACAAAAGTACAACAAAGTTGTAAAAATGTGTACTTAACTGTACTACATTCTCAATCGTTAACGAGTCACTTCAACCACTTCCAGATTCGATAGAATTACAACAGTTCGGCAAAAGTTTACAAAGCATCCATTCGCAGAAGTGGCTTTTACAGGGAGCGTATCAACATTATTTTCGAAAACCGCAATAATTAGAATCCCCAGCAATAAAATACGGTACCTAGTTGTATTTGTATAGGTACTACAGCTCTCCTTCACTGGCTGTGTAAATTTCAGTCGACATTCGCGACATTTTCTACGGTCACCGGACACATCATCGTGGATTCGATAAAACACATTTTGCCAGAAACCATCTCCTTTGAATTGGGTGCATACTCGACTAGGAATAGTCGCTTCAGTATTCGATTAAGATACCAAATATCAAACAATTTTATTGGAGAAAGTTCTAAAAACAGTCAGTCAATACGCAAATCTTGGTAACTTTTACAGAAAAAAAAAAATGAAAACGCTGATTCAACACCGAATTTCCAGGAGATAAACTTCAACACGTTTTCAACCCAACCGACATTAATTTAATTTCTTTTTATAACAGGAAAATCTCTCAATGAATACAGTTGGTAACTTCACTGCTATATATTCAGAAGCAAAAGACATATACGTATGTCCACATGTGCATCTACTCATGTGCTGCTAAGTGGTCTACTCAAAAATTCTTGAATTTATAGAAAAATTCTTAAACTCAGAATGTCGGAAAAACTTGTAAAAATCATCTCGAAATTTTTTCAGTCGATATATATTTTTTTTTATGGCTAATTTCTTCCCGCCAAAAAATATGTAAGATGAAGCAAAACAACATTTTCTTGCCTTTTTTTTTCGCATTCATTTTCGTTAACATTTGTGCTTTTTCTTAAAATTCTCAGAAATACGAGTATGCGAAAAATCTTAAAATTTTGATCGTCTTTCTTAGAATCTTAAGAACAGCTGTTGAAAATCTTACTATCTTAAGAAGATAACTGGCACCACGCGTGTATTCAAGTGAACCTGAACACGCAAAATAAAGCCACTATAATACTCAAGTGCATTTCTACATTTCTACCCTCTCCGTCTTCACTTCATTTTTGATGAATGAAGTGCGAAAAATATATAGAAGCCAATATAAAATAATAAATACCAGGGGAAATATAAAAGATAAACAGCAAAGAAATTCCTACCAAGGGAGAGATAAAATATATATAAAAACCTGCTCCCAAAAAATAAACTACACGCAGTGTATATACCCATACACTCCTTTCGTTGATTACTCCGTTTTCCCTTGGCCCCCTGCGACCACCCTCCACCTGACCCCTTCCCCACCCCAACAATAACTTGTATACAGTGTTTCCATCACGTAACATTCCTTTCGTAATTCTTTCTCGCCAGAATGAAATAGCTCGGAAAAATTTTCAATCTACATGTAAACAGTTATAAGAATTTGAGAAATTCGTCCAGGCAAGCAATTGGCTTCCACTTTGCTCATCGGCGAACACTCACTCCGCCGTCCGCTTCTCCAACAACCACAAATTACTTTGCAGAGAGAGCAAAAAATGCGTACCGTATCGTGAAATTGTTGAATGATGAAAGCGAATGAGAGGAGATGCGGGAGGCAGGAAAAGAGTTTATAGCTGAGGAGCAAGACCAACTTACAATGAAAAGACTATACCAAAGGCTGAGGACGAGGCTTGGGGGAAAACGCGTACGAAAACGACGCGAAATTAGAGCAAAGTTCATTTTTTGACTTCGCTAATTCGAAAGTCACGAGAGACGGGAGCGAATGCAAAAATGAGAAAGACGAAGGCTATAAGGAAGTGTTCTGAGAGGAAAAAAATAAAACTATGGAAGGGCGAGGATTCGGATGGAAGTAACAAAATTATCGAAAACTTTGCCACCGTTTGGTTCTGATATGCTGGTGGCAGGTGAAAGAGAATTATGTATATTGCCTGGAAATCTGATGCATCCGTTATTTCAAGACATGTTCGAGTTACCAGAGGGTAGTTCTCATTTCCTTAGCAATGGCGAGCGGTCGTACAAGGTCTGTTGGTGGTCTTTTTGGATGCAGACACCTGTGGTAATGAAAGTGCAAAACACACTAGTGGCAATGACTCTAGTCCTTGAACTTGGCACTTTTTCTCATACAGGGTAGGGAAAAATGTTCGAACATTTGAAAATGTGTTCATTAAAACAATTATCGAGTACCTAAATCGAGAAGAAAGATCGGGCTGCCCAAAAAAATAAATTATTCACTGCGTAAGATCAACTCCTCTTGAACCTCAATTTTTCAATTTTTTGTTTAAGTATACACTGATTTAGTAAATAAAATCCTAAATTATTTCGAAACATTTTTTTTGTTCCTGTGTTAAAAAAATCAGGTCTGGTAATTTTTTATCAATTTTTGAGGCAACACTGATGCACACATACACGCGTCAAGAGTGTAAAAGAAATTTGCCTGATTAAGTTTGAAGAGGGACTCTACAAAAACTGATAAGTCAAAAACAAAAACAAACTGCACAGTTCCCAGGATATGTTCAATTGTTTTCCACAAACTCTTCTCCTGGAGTTCTTCTACCGAGTACATAAGCCTACTTACCTCAAATAATTTTAAATTTTCATCTTTCATTCTACTCGCACTAGTACCTCAACTATCGATAGTACTTGAAAAAAAAATTTTTTGTCAATCCTTTCGCTCGCACTTCCTCGAGTATTCATTTTTCTATGGCTCACCAGGATTTCTTGCTTTTGAAGTGCAACATTACAAATCATGGTAATTGATAATTGTTTCAAAGTACTGGAGAAGCTAATCTATAGTTTCCTCAGATGGGAATGGAACTTATTCGAGCTTTGTGAGACTGAGGTTCGTAATCACTCTACAAACGCTTTTCCTCCCTTCAGATTTTAGACTTTTGTCTCAAAAGAGCTACAACACTGACTTTATATTAATTCATATCCTTCGACCCCCATAATTTCTCGCAGTTGAAGGTACAAACTGGTACAGCTATGCTACCGTGCTTTATGTGCGAGTACAAAATTGAGAGAGCAACCATCGAGACTTCCTAGCAGCATTTTGCGTATTAAGTATTAATTCTCGTTTATTCTAATAGCTGAAAAACGCTTTTCCTACATTATCTACTCCTATGCGGTACAAGATGAGATAGAAAATTCATGTGGGAATAGTTGGGTAGTAAATTTTCATTCCGCATCAACTTATCAAAATTTACGACGTGCGAGAATGCATGCGAAATAATGGTCTCGCGTATTCCTCTATCCGTGTATTATATTTCTCTTTGTCTCACTTATACAAATATTTTCCTCGTCGAGCGAGGAAGAGTGAAAACGGGGTAAAAGTAACACAATTTCAAGCGGGGGGGGGAGAAAGTCAGTTGAAAAAAAATTACGAGCAACACCGCAAAAGTGAACATAATTTTGAACAAGCTCATTCTTTTATCGTAACGTGATAACGTTTTCGCATGAAATTAACGCTCTTTAGCCAGCTGTATAGCCAGGCTGTCTACCCACAAATCACCCCCTCCTTCGACCCTCTGGCTAGAAAAAAGCTTCGTAAAATTTGTCGTGCGTTCGAGCAAAACAAATATGAACGTATAGAGTGGGAAGGGGGTGAATTTATAACGTCGAATATACTCGTATGTACGTATAGGTCGGTATAAGCAATTCTTTCTCATTCGCAGCATCTCTCACATATAACCTTAAATGACGGAAAGAGTCGTCTATAGTATTCCAAAGATCATAATAAAAATTTTACAAAGTCAGAGAAGATACCATTTTTCAAAGCAACCATGCCACGCTAATTTTTACAGAGGTGTAATGAAATTTAAAAAAATCTCACAAGGCATCAAAAAGACAACGATTGGGTTAGCCACGCCAATAAACTATGCTAACACCTTACTAAGTCCAGCATGCCATGCCAACTGCATGCCCTTAATAGAGAAGGAAAACTATTACAAAACTATTCCCAGTCATAGCTCGTCACTAAAGGAAATGTGAAATGATAATCATGCTGAATATGATTATATTAAATTAGTAAAAAGATAATGAATGAGAAACATTATATCAACTGAATTAATGTAACATAAAGCATGAGAATGATGAAATGTTATTATTATAATATGATAAAAAGCTACGAGAGCTCAAGTTTACATATACAGATAAACATAGAGCCAAGGCTCTATGTAGAATGTTTGGGTAGCGCCGATAGGGGCGCTAACGTTGAACTATTACATCACAGGAAATAAGACTAAAAATTTGTATTGAAATCGTTGATCAATGAGACTTATGTCCAGATAGGTGGACCAAAACGAACATTTTGATAACTTAATGCCAAAATGTGGTATGTCCATTTTGAAACATTCGCGAGATGTGAAGAAAAAAATGTAATTTTAGCATTTTTTCCACTAGTAAAACTGCTTTAATCATCTTACATTTCAAAAATTGATTAACAGTCTTCATCCAAGTTCACAAATACAGTATCGTCACCAAAGAAACGCATGTAATAATATGCCTCTTTTATCACCTCTCGTCAATTTTTTCAAATGGACATGGCACCTTTTAGCATTACGGTATCGATTTCAAGGCTGTAAATAAAGGAAGTAAAATAAAAGGCGCGCAAAAGCACTTTTTAGTGAATATCGAACTACGTAATCAATCGAATTATGTATATTTCCATAAACAATACTTACTGCCAATCGTAGTAAGGATTACAAGAACAAATGAGATGAGTTGAACTAAGGAATGACAATAAGGGGATCATAAAACGCATTTATCATAATTAAGAGGCGAAGTAGATACACGCAGACAGTGTTTTTCAAACCACAATATATGAGAGAAAAAGAGAAGAAAACAATACCGCTAACTATTTAGGAGCACTTGATAGTGAACGAGTACAATACGAGTAGCGTTTTCATGTTTTAGTAAACCGTTCCAAAAAATACTTCCAGCACCAACGATGCAATATAAATAAAAGTGACACTTTACTATCCATTATTTGCGTAACAGAATGTAAAAAAACTAGGTCTAGTATGCGAAAATGGAATATAATTTCGACATTACCACTTTCTATATAGTGATTTTTTTTCTCACTTGGCTTTCATTTTAGAAGTCATTGCATTATTTGAATCGATATTTACGTTGCTCTTGAATGGCACCGTATAAATGTAATTTTCAAAATATGTACCTCGCTGGATTTCGATATTTGACTTTCTAAAATGAAATCGTAACAATTCTTATAGCTCGCAGAATATTTTGCAAACGACGACATTCGCTGGAAGTGTATGTTTGGAAGTACCTACGTGTATGCAAGTGAAAGATTTTACAGAGTTTTCACAAAATTGAGAATAAAAGATGGAAAAAAGAGACCATTTTAGAAATACTTCCCGATCTACGATAGAACATTTGAAGATAAAAAAAATGTCGCACTTTTTTATTCACGGAGGTGAACAGTTTTGGAATGGAGTAAGAACTTCCATGTTTGATTTTGCAAAATATTCGTCGAACAACGGCAAACGAATTCTTCACGACTTACACAGCAAAAGCCTTTTTTGTTTTTCAATTCTAACAGATATAAAAAAAAAACATGCCCTCCTAAAGGGCAAAACGTATTAAACAGTCAAAAAACACAGAATATTTTCCTGTTTTCTCATTTCAAAGAATTCAAATTTCTACTTTCATAATACAGTCGGACCTGTGTAAAGCGGAAGATCAGGCGACCCAACAATTTTTCCGTAAAAACAAGTTTCCGTCGAATTCAGGTACCTACCATTAAAAAAATAAATAAATAAAAGGAATTTTCAATTGTTGCTAGAAGATGTTGCACTAATAACTTTAAGTAATACAGCTTCAGATAGTAAATGATACCTTTCTCTTAAAGTTGAAATTCTATTATTTGTAGCCATATTCAAGCTGACAATTCCACCTCTTTTTTCCCTTTTCATAGTCAACTGATAATTTCACATTTCAACCTGAAAATTTTCCGCATTATATAGGTAATTGCCTCATATAAAACCAGGTAGCCGTTCCGTTTCCGCCTTGGGCAGGTTCTTCTTTATCAAGGTACACTTTACATGTATTTCCCATAAGAGGAATTCGGAACCCTGGAATTTCTCCGTTGCAATGAGAATTCCTTCTTAAGCAGGGTCCGTTTTGAGCAGGTCCAACAACTATAAACCATACATTATATGTACGTTTTAAATTTTCCTCTCACTTTAAAATAACTCGAGTAATGCTAGAGAGTAAGTTTGTTTTACTTGAAACGTGTGGTCTTAATGTTGAGTTTTAAACCAATTGCCAACAAATTCTAATTTGGAAACGCTGTCCTTAAACATACCCTGCGAATTCTCACAAGCTTATTTTTGAAAATTTCCAAGTTCATTTTCAAAAGCAAAACAAAACAATTTATCAAGATATTGAAAAGCGGATTAGAAAATCGAAATCATAAAAATTCAATTGATGCGAGGAGCTGGCACGGAGGGTATATATATGATGGTAATATTTCTAAAGGTAGCAATAATTGGTTTAAAACTTGGCCAATTAAAAAAAAAAAAACATTTGATAATGGAAAAAATCTCGACACTGAAAGTGATAAAAACGACTGCGACAGCAATATACTCGTAGTACTTGTTGCTAAATCATTCGGTTGTTTTTTTCATTCGCGGCATCCTTCTACGCATTTCTGATTGGCCCATACACAGTTTTGTGAACCTATGGCTGCGTTAACGTCTTACTAAAGATATACTAAACCCTTAACATAACAGATTATTAAAAATCTAGATTATCCAAGGAACTTGAGATAAAAATACTTGATGAGAAACGACATTCTGAAAAAACTTGCGTATGAAAAAGAGCAACAACCAGCAGCACTGTGCTTTCATTACATTTTCAACTGGAGGTAAATTTTGAAATAATTTCAAATCAAATTTTCATATAAATTCTTGGGTGCACCTACACACTTGCACTCAAAGTAGGTTTTAAATTACCATCATCTTCAGTTTTAAAATAAAATTTCCTTTAGTTTAAAAATGAACACTGTTTCGAGATGAACATTAATCAAAAAATGAGCACAAACAAAATTATTCGCATACGAGGCTCGTCATGAAAAGATTCATTATGCGAATTTGAAAAAGTCGACTTTCACGAAGAACTGTACGAACTATGGGTAGTAATGTAAACATAGCACAAACACAAATTAAATTCCTCTTCAAAGCTTTATAAAATCCACTCTTTTTTTCTTTTTTTTTTCTTTTTTTTTTTCAATTCATTATATTATGCTGTTTGCCCATATATATGTACTTAGCTGGCTTATAACATTGTATAAATAAAAGCATTAGAAAGCCTACAGTGAATTTTTCCGAGGAATTTTTCAATTTTACTCAGAGGATGGCGCTTTATTTACGCTTTTGTGCTACGATGAAAATATCTGATGCTTCTGTATTATTGAAAATTTTCATTAGTTTTCGTTTGAAAGGCTGCATAAAATTTCAGTTTTGCGCGGATGACTTTTGAGAGCCGTAGAGTCGAAATAGTTGAAGCAAACGGAGCGTAATAACAACTGACCTATATGCATTACGAATCCAATTTCCGACAATTTGTACTTTGCGATGCACTTTCCGATAACATAATACAGTACTTTTGGCCCAGGTTCAATTCTACTGAACTGAATATCGAAAACCAGCGCAGAGAATCAAATTAAATACTCCCAATAAATTTAAAAAAAAAACCTACTCACTTGTATAGGAATTTTTTTTTAAATTAAAATAAATCAAATAAAAATACAGAACCAGGTGTAAAAGAAGTTGACGTTAGCTACATATCATTTGCGAAATTGATTTGAAGACCATTGGGAAAAAAAAAAAAAGTTGGAATAATACGTATAGGCACGCATTATATACAATTTGTTTTCAGACTACACAATTGCAATACAGGTACATATGTATATTTAATCAAAAGAATTTTCGAAACTAAAACTTTACTTAATGAACGCACCTATAGTACATAAAGATTTTGAGGGGCCTAAAGCTGCAGGTTTTTTTAGTGTCAATATTGCCAATGCTACAAACACGAAGTATACTCCATCCATAAAATCAATTCGAACAAAAAAATTTTATAATAAATTCAAATATTGGATCAGGAAAAATGTACCGTAACCAATCATTATATCGTTTTTGTAGCAAAGATAACAGAAATGACCAACGAAAGACATTGTTACAAATTCATAAGTACTCGTATTAAAAAAAAATTAATTGAATGAAAATAATGACCAAAAACAAAATTAAATTCAAGTTAATCCTTATCAGAGTGGGCACACTCGGATAAGGAATTGAGCGCGCAAGAAACAACACTTTGATGGGAATTAGTTTTTCCATAGATAAAATAAAAAGGTTTACGTATTAAAAACGCTCATTCACGATTCCATTCACAGAAAACCATAATTTGAAGCAGAACAAAAGAAGAAGTGAAAAAAAGGGAAAGAAACAGACCAATAACGTTTCCAGCAGCAAAATTTTTTACAGCAACAAAATTTTGTGTTTCAAATAAAACGGCAAATAAACGATAAAATAAAGTATAGCGCAAATGAAACAAAAGCTGCTTTTAAGTAAACAACAAACGTCGAATAAATCCAAAGAAAAAAACAATTCAGTACTGCCAGAAATCCCGAAGGACAACTGGAATAATTTATTGTTATACCCTGGACTTTTACCCCTCTACACACTATTTTCTAGCTTTTCTCTCGCTTACATACCGATTTTTCACCTTTCAGCTTAACCGGCAAATAAAGTGACTGTCTTGTGAAAACGAAGTATTTTGATTTAGTACACTACTAATAGACTAAAATTCAAAGAAAAAGGTCGATCTAATAAAATACACTTTAATCCATCAAAACTGATCGCAATTTCAACAGTTCACATTTTTTCTCTAATCAGATTAGAAATGTCATGAACCCACAAAAACTGTCGGGTACGCTATCCTATACCACACAGGGAAAGAGGGGTGAGTTGTCTCACAGGTCAGGTTAATAGAACAATGATAATTATTTTGTATTAGGAAAATGGCGTTTGTTGGGTTTTGCAACGAAACTCCTCACTATAGTGATTGGGAATTAATATTAACTTAACTTAATGACCAATGTTACAGATTAAATGAATTGATGACCTTGACCTTGAATTTTCAGAGAAGTTGATTCTTTACATTCTAATCCTTTATATTCTTTACAAAATTCTTTTAAAAGAAATTGCAAATCACTTTTTTCAAACTTTGAGGGTTTGTAGCCAAAGGATGCACGAGTATCTTTTCAATTATAAATTGGCAAAATTTTCGACTTCATTAGGAGCTGAAAAATTGCTTAGAAACTGACAACTCATCCCGCTCTCTTGTATATAACATCGATACGTACATTTCGAATAATTCAATCAAAGACTTCAAATCGAAATGATGGTACAGTCTTTGCTTCTATTTGAACTCTTACTTTCAAAATGCGGCAACACGAAGGCGTTGTAACCAAAAACTCTACTTCGTCTTGAAATATACTTAGGTTCAAAGAACTGTATAATATACTTTCGCGAGGAGATATTCACACAATTTTGACAAAACTTCCAACAGTGAATAAAGCAGAATGGAAGCCAAGTCTCTAAAAAAATTATTCAACACTAAAACTTTGCCATTATCATTCTCAACGAATTTTTCTCGTCATTTTCAGGCTCCAAAGAGACCAGTCGAAAAACTGTCCAACTTTAGGATTAAAACTTTTCACGACCTTTTTTCTCTTGGTTTCCATACATTGTATTTTTTACTACACGTATACCAAGATAACCATGAAACATGATATTCTATGCAAGCCAAGCCGCACGAAATGAAAATCCAACGACGAAATTAGACCGTAAATACGCATAAAATTCTGTTTGAAATAGTTGATGTATTTATCGTTTTACGCAAAAAAATGAAATTTTGCAAGTTATTAAAATAAATATACAAAACAATTCATTCATCTTTCAACTTTCAATTCAAAATTCCAAAAGAACGCTGGTCTCTAAATTTGTCTTCTTCAGATTTCCAAGATTTCTATTTCGACCCCTGGAAATAATGCTGAAGCGTTTCCAACATGGTGAGGAGTAAACCATATTGAAGAAATATTTAGAAAAAATTTAGTCAACAATAGTATTACTAAATGAAAATAGAGAAAAATGTGATTTTGAACAAAAAATTTCAACTTTTACGCACCACAATAAAATATGAGCTATTAAAAATGCAAGAATAGTTGGATGAATGATAGATAACCAGGATTCTGTCATAATTCACTGACCTTTCTTCTTACTATTTATCGCAATATCAAAACTGATAAAAATGGACTCATTACGTTTTGGAAAAACGCCCCTCGCACACATATCATATTCCCCAACTATTCTGCGAGAAACGTATAAAAGGGGGAAAAAATTGCTAAAGAGCAGCAAAAATGGTTCGTCTCTTTCAATCGCCATGTTTTTGCTCCATTTTTAATTACAGTTATAGATTTTTCTGGTTTGTTAATGCGAATTGCGGTACATTGAAAAATGAGTTAGCAACGATAGTAACAGGAAAATTAATGAACAACGAATTTGACTTTTGTTAGATTACAGCAATAAAAAAACTCTTTTTCCATTGTCATAAATTTCAATCGATGACTCGATTTTTTCGTCAACAATATCTACTGTAATCGTAACCATAAGACAATTTTAGAAGCTTCTTTTGGCTGACTGTTCTACGAAGATGAGCAATAAATAAAAAAATTATAAAAACTACAGTACCTACTATACAAATGTCGAAAATATTTTGTATTGAGATTTTTTTACGCTGATGATAAAATAATGCGGTTCATATAGGGTTGCGACTTTTGGCATCTATATAATAAAATCCAATATCCGGATGTCCGTCCCACACTCGAAATTTGTAAACGAATTATTTTTATTTTTGCGATTACTTTTGTTTTACTAAACGTTGAAAGCTGAATTTGGTTTCATTAGAAAGAAAAAACTATTACCAATCTTTCTCTATACACACTTTTTCGAATTGATGTCTTACTTCCCTGTAAATGATTGAAACATTCCATAAAAACGATGAACTTCATGCTACGTTTCATGTTATTTTTCATCTCGAGATTATTTTTCATTTCGCAATTACTCTGCTATCACTGAAGGTAGGAAGCTGAATTTGGTCTCATTAGAAAGAAAAAACTCTCAGAAATCTTTTACTGCGTACACTTTTTCAAATTGATGTCTTAGTTCCCTGAAAGTAATTGAAACATTCTACAAAATGATGAACTTCATGCTACTTTTCACGCTATTTTTCATTTCGCGATTACTCTGCTATTACTGAAGGTTGGAAGCTGTATTTGTCCTATTTGAAAGAGGGAAATCTCAGAAATGTGATGATGTATGAATCTTTTTGATTAGAGATTTGATTTCACAGCCAGATGAAAATATTTTTGATAACTGAATTCTATTCTACACTTCTACACAATCATTTCATGACAATGCAAAATTTGAGTGGACTTTGAGAGGAACAAGCGGAATTTGTGCGGATTGAGGCAAAATTTGAGTGGAATTGAGCAAAATTTGATTAAAATTGAGTGGAATCAAGCAGAATTTGAGAGAAATTTGAGCGGGATTGTGCAAAATTGAGTGAAATTTGAGCGGGATTGAACAAAATTTGTGCGGGAATAAGCAAACTTTGAGCGGTGAGGGGGCGTAGACCCCTCGGGCCACGCTAGTTTCAAGAATAATTTTCGAACTTCAACACTTACGAACTTTGAAAATGAGACGAAATCTGAGAAAACTAGCTACTTCATGGTGAAGAAAATCGAAAATGATTTTGTTGAAATATGAATTAATAACGGATGCAACATCACTCCAAGATTCAGCTCTCTATAGTGCAAAAACTCACTGCCCATCAAAGTTGAAAGATGAAAGCGATTTCGAGGAAAATGTATTCTAAGTTTGAAAAGTATTTTTCTCTACTTGAGATGGGCGTGTTTGAGATTTTTTTTTTAGACCAACGCACTAATGACCGAACAAGAACGTGCTACGATAGCCGCGCAAATTAAATTTTGCATGAAAAAGGATGAATTTCAGCAGATAAAGAAAGTGGCACAACATCGCCGGCCTAAGTTTAAATCCTGCTAAGTCCCAAAAAAATTATCACTCATTTATCTCACTGATTTAGAATAGCCAGATACAAAAATACCATTCGAGTTCGAAAGATTCGATGGTAATTCTGCGAGGACTTAGCAGGTTTTGGACTTATGCCGGCGATTTTCATTTTCGAATGTATTATAACTGCAAGCATGTAAATTCGATAGGTCAATATCTTTTTCATCGCTGAAATGTTAAATCGGAAGTTCTAAAATCAGTATATCCAGCAAAATGATCTATAACAAGGCCAATATTTCACCAGTTTGTCTCTATTTATACTGCATATCCACTCTAAACAAAATATAGAAAGAAAGTACATCGATCATATAGTCTAGATCTTATAACTCGGTATAGTGCCCGCGGCGCAAAACGATCAACATTATTCACCGTCGACATATATCTAGTCGTTTACAATAAGATAATAAGTATTTATATAACCTGGACTGACATTTTATTCCGGTACGCGTTTATCTTTTATAGGACTTTTTTTTACACCTCTTTCCCTGACGTTTACTCGTATATATATCTCAATTTTCACACGTCTACGTACTCAGGCTTCTCCTCTATCCCTTTTACTTCTCGCCAGCACACAGCATCTTCGCGACGGTCACATTTTTTCCTCTTTATTTAACCCGATTTATTACACTCCATTTCTATTCTTAATTTACATGCTCGCTAAAGGAAGTACGACCTCTACGCCGAGATTAAGAGGTTTTATTGGAGGTAAAAAAGGTGGCAGGAAAAGGGTGCAGATGGAAGAATATTTTTGCGCGTAAGCATCGATGATAATGAAGATAGCAGCAGGAAAATACAGAGAACTATAATATTGAGTATGCTGAAAGAAGATTCTGAGAACACATAAACATATAGTATATATGTGAATGTGACACGCAATCCTGAAAATGCGATATAAATCCTCGCATTGTTTGCTCGTGAAAGACGTCAAAATGATATTCTCCACTATACTGAGGCACGTGTGGCTTACAGCATAAAGAGTAATGTTCATCGCTGACGATGAATATAAAGAATTTCTGATGTAGGCAACGAGTTAAAGTTCGCGAAATGCTGTAAAGAATTGCCACTTGAAGCTATAGGAGCTCGCTGTATTCCACCATTTCGCATCTACTTTGTCAAAGTAGAACTAACAATGCGCAGTTGGGGCAATCTAATTCAGCGCTGACTGGTATATACAAACAGATGATGGATTTCTAAGAAAATGCTCTAAGAATTAATTCCTCTTTCGACGATACGATATACTGATGTCTTGTAATCCCGGTTTCGTATTCTCTAACTACAACCTTTACCTATATCTGCACACTTGATACAACTTGCAGGACAGCAAGTCAAATTTCATAGTTCATTTTTTCCCCCTAATTATAATGGAAAAATTTTTCGTCTGTAAGCCAAAATCATATAACTCACCGGACTAATTGATTTCGAATAAGACGAATACACCGTCGAGCTATACTTGTTCGTTTTTTCATAGATTAATGACCCTCGCCCTTAAGTCGGAATGCGGTGGGGGGAGGGGGTTATTATATACTTTGTACTGAAAATTGAACTTTCACAATAATCATAATTGATTCGATTTTTTGTCATGAGTGTGTGTATGGTGGACCCTGCTCCTAGCCCCCAAAAAATTCAAAATAGAGGCATGCGTACCCCACAGAGATTTACACGGGGGCAATAACATATAATCTTGGTCACTTTCAAGATTTTCAAGTTTATCATAAGAAGACTCCTTTTTGGCTGGTTGAAAATAGACCAGGTCGATGGATACAAAAAGTGGAGGACAGTTTTTCATATAGTAGATGGCTACTAGAAGTGAATTTCAGTACTTTAAATGTGTTCTCCAAAGGGTTTTGCGAATCATATTCCTGCACCAGTTTAACTCTAAGTACTTTGAGAAAGCTTGTAGGATTGATCATAACATTGAAAACATGACTGAATACAACCAGGTCGATGGACATTTCGACCATTTAGGGCAGAATTTACCCCTATGGAAAGAGATTCAGACTAGTAGTACTTCTGATATATGGATCCAGTAGAACTATAGTGATGCTCTACAATATGAAAAGAAAGAGAAAAAAACCTTAACTCTTCTGGTTGACGAGATATTCAGCAGGAACAGGAAAAACCAACGTTCTCGTAGAATCGCCCCCTTTAGTCAAAGGTGTTGAACGCCTTATATGTATAAGCCAATGGGAATGTTTTAATCTTTCTTTTTTTAGCTACTAGCAACTGTCATATATGTTTCCTTTTCCGAGTAAGTGATAGCAAAGAAAGAACTTGATGACCTCAAAAAAGTTCAAAATGCAAAAACCCTGTTTTCATAAATTTCAGACCCAAACTGCAGATACACCCAGAAAGATTCCTTACCGTCATTAGAAATAGAAATTCACGCACAGACTAATAGCTTCAGAAGTGCTGCCACTACTCTAGTCAATCTTAATATTAATGACTTCCTCCGAATATATAGTTATGATAACGAAAGCGATAGAGAACGAAATTAATTTCCAAATTTGAATCCGAAACGACTACACGCAGCTCTTCATATGAAACCAGCAAGACTATATACTTCAAGTGGGCTCAAGAAAATGGAATTCTAAAGCTCCATATAATACTGGCACGATGTGTATCTAAGCAAACCTTATCATTTGTTAAGGCAATGCTAATTTTCCTGGAATTTTATGCTGAAAGCACATTTGTGTATCTGGCGAAATTTCACGACAAAATTAGAAACGGAAACTGTGTATTCTACGAATTTCGCCGCCGAGAATACGACGACGAGGTTGTTACATTTTAACTGCTCCTCGAATTCGTCACCATAAAACCCTGCATTGTAATGGAAATGAAAAGGATCAAATTGAACAATATCGCACACAATAATGCGGTGCCTGTAACGAGTAGAAATTCGCCTACGTCTTAATGTTTCCCTCGCAGGCAAAAGGATATATTATAGTCGGTTTTTGCACCTAGGTACATATCTTATTTTTTCATCGATTCTACGTGTAAGAAATTCGCTATAAATGAAAGAGCAAAGACTGTTAACACAATAAAAATAATAATTCGGGTAAAATGCCACACACTTTCATGTGAAATCATGAAATCGTCCTAATATAAGATAAGGCAAATGAAAATGCATAGTGACGCAGTACCAATGCTGTAGTCTTTGAAAAGAGAGACAACAAGTTGAATAAAAGCTCATGAAAATGGTCCTCGTCTAAAATAATGAAGGTAAAACAATAGGTATCTTCAGGGCTATATATAACTATAGTTTGATGGCATTTCAAAATACAGTATTCCAACATTTTCAAATTCAAGGACTCGCAATATTACTTTCATGTGATGAACTTTTCGCATATAATAAATATGATGATCAATCAAAACGTGCATTCGGCAGAAACCTTGGAAAATAGGGAGGTAGAAGAAAGAAATATAATATTTTCCAGACAAAAACAGCACACTGCTAACTGGACTTTCGAAAAACGTTCGAACATCTACAGAGCAAGTCTACCAGCTTCATTTCAAATTTATTGATTACATTTAATTCAATTTCTTTTAATCCTGCGCGTATAGTTTTTCTAATCAACGCTTCAATTAAAATGATTTTTCGAAACAATTCCTATAATTGAGTAACTAAACATCAAAGAAAGGGGAAAAAAATGAAGATCTGGATAGAGACCTTTAAAACTCTCAACTAAGATAAATTCGCATTAGTTTGTCCAATGGCATCTAGAACGTATTAGTCAGCGGTTCTTATTTTGTCAAAATGGTTTTTCCATAGTTTTTTTTTTTTTCTAACAAGATGCCGACCCCCCCCCCCATTACAAATTATAAGTAAGCTAATTAATGAAAACAAAAAATGGTGGGTCTATATACAACTTGCTGTAACTTTAAGGTTAGGACACACATTAGTGAGAAATGTCCAACCAAAGTCGAGACAAAGAAAACTGAAAGGATGAGACGAAACTCTAACATAAAAACTGCTCAACCTGCAAAACGATAACATCTTGAGTAACACAAAGAAATTCCTTATATAGCTCACATAAGAAAAACAAAGAAACCACAACGAACGATATTTCGGATCTTCCGATTCTAATTAAATTAATTTGATACAGAACATCAACCTCCAATCCCCCAACCCTATCGGTTTTCCAACTTTTTTTTATCACAGCAAAACCGAGGAAAACACAACAACGATATAACTGTATTGCTTCGGACGGTAACCAATTTTTAGCATTAAGCACTATGATTACAACTACCTAGCACAGGAAATAAAAAAACAAGAAACCCACGCTGTTCATGTTTCAAAAAAAAAAAAACCGGCCAAAAAACAAAAGAAAAATGAAACACGGTAGAAAAAAAAATGGTACAAATATAATTCCTCTTCCTCTCCGCAAAGAAATAAAAAGCTTTTCGCGCTTTTCGAAGGTACCTACCTATATATATTTCATTTGTACAGCAAAAATATGAAAAGGATTCGCGTCTAAATATTATATATCTACACACGTATACACTTTCCTTTCTGTCAAGAGATTTCAATTGAAGCTGATGTAAACCCAGGGTGATGAAGAATATTATTAGAGATGATTTCGAATGAGAATTTACAGAAAATGCACTCTCCATAGCTTTTGGCGAGTAATAAGGTGCTCTGAAAACGTTTTTGCTCCATCTTATACCTATATATACGTATGCACACCATCGTATTTCATCAGGATCGTAAAATACTTACATAAAAAGAGAAAAATAATATAAAAACGAGGGTAACTCTTTTCCCCGAGTCTTGTACACTATTTAATTTATACCTTCAAGCGAATTCACTGGCAATTTTAGCTTTGCAAAAACGTGAAATAATCACATATAACGAGCTGAGTAAGCTATTTTAAGGTTGAGTGAGAAAGCGTTCAACTAACAGTCGGCCAGCGTCCTCGAAGCTGGATTTTCCATTTTTAGCAGGTTTTCGATAGAAAATGTTCCACCCATTTTGGTCTGACTTTCACATTATAGGAATGGGACCCACACAGTTATTCGTTTTGCGATCTCTGCATTTCAAAAAAAAAAATGTAAGGGGTCTGAGTGGCGTAGTGGTAGAGTGCTCAGCCTTGCGATCAAAAGGTACTTATAGGTTTGAGACTCATCACCGACACAACCTGACCCACCACCAGAGATTTGGCGGGGGACCGACTTGAGTGCTCGGCGCATGCCTGAAAAGTTGTGCGTCCGAGACTCTCGAATCACCCCCGTACCATCCCTGTCACGAGTTCCATCTCAACCACACACCTACAGTTCCAAACCCCAACCATCCACCCGAGACGTGAAAGACCTATGATGTCATAACACGTCTTTAAATAAAACATTTCATTCATTCATTTCAAAAACAGCCATCTAGCATTTTCATATTTCATTCACTATTGGCAATTGGCCAGTCCTGAAGGAGCGCTAATGTCACTAATACTGCTAATGGTATTATAGGACAATGTACAATTTTCTCCTATAGTAATAATATAGTACTGTGGAATGAATTTGTTAAAATGTTTTATATTTTATTGTTACCTGAAATATCAAATTATTTCAGAGGACATATTTGCCCTTTTTGAGAAGGAAAGGAAATTCTAAAAACCAGAAAATATTTATCTGATGTTCTGTTTGAAAGACAGCTGATTAATTGTCTAATACTTTCTTGCGAAGGCGGAAGGCCAGTAGACATAGTCCTTTAAAATTACATGCAAGACATCAACACAAGAAAAAAATACCTCAGTTGCATCGAATATTCATTTTCAGCTTCAAAAGAGTTAATAAAATCTTTTCAGAAATACTTAATTCGCGCCGATTCCAACATTTTGGAGCTACAGATTCCAATAAATATTCCACTGCGTCATAAATTTTCATAAACTTTGAAATAGAACCAATACCAGTGCAAGATAGCATTCTGGTATCAGTTCGAATTATATCTACTCGTATGAAGCAAATTCCATAATCAAATTTATTCATTATTGTGTTAACTTGAACTGATGCATCTGATACAGAATGTCGTTCATTCCGTAAAAATGCGAAAAGCCATGTACAGTGCTCCATTCATGGTTGTCATAACAGGTGAATGAGATGCTATCGTAAATAATTTGTTGAATATATGATTGTTTATGTTCATTTTTGTACAAAATGAGAAACTTTGTTCTTCATTTGTTTCTTAGATCAGAAGTTGGCCTTTATAAATTACCCAGTGTAGTTTGCAAAGAAGATATCCAACGCTATCTACAAACATTATCATCTACACTGGGTAATTTATAAAGGCCAACTTCTGATCTAAGAAACAAATGAAGAACAAAGTTTCTCAATTCGTTCAAAAATGAATATAAATAATCATAAATTCAACAAATTATTTACGAGAGCATCTCATTTACCTGTTATGACAACCATGAATGGAGTACTGTACATGGCTTTTAGAATTTTTCCGGAATGAACGACTTGAGGATGATGCGCATTAGTTATGCTCCATTTTTAAGGTACATTAAGTGTAAAATAAAATGTTCTAACAAGAAATACTCAAATATTCTACCAAAATTAGCCTTTTTATTGTTGATTAACTATTTATCCGCATTCATTCAGTTAAAAATGATAATACAAGATCCTATAATAAGAACTTGCCATATTAATCCTGTAGAGTGCGTATTTTTCTGGCCAATTGCCAATATGTCCTTGCAGAAACGTATTTTAGCCATCGACAAATAATTTTCCGATTAATTTTTTTAGGAGAAGGGGGAGCTAGGGAAAATGTCCATTACAGAATAAGTCTATATAAGGGATAAGAATACTTTTTATCCGCCTTTTGTTGCCACCCTTTTTCTTCGCGCGCAATCAGCGAATTAATTTCAACATTCCGATATTCTTGTCTATACTTTAGGTACATATATTATATATACTTACGTACATCACCGACAATACATTTTTATTAAATTTCAAAAGCTCGAAATGACCCTTTTCAAAGATCCACTGGCGCCGAGAAGAAGCAAGTTAACTATGTCGGCCGAGTAAATAATATTATACGTTGGCTCCTCGGTTTTCACTTTGTGGGAATTTTCATAAATTTTACTCGTCGGGTAATTAAATATCAGCCAAAAATAGGTACCGGTACGTGATAATCGCAAGCGCCATAAAACCGCAAATTTCTACGTTTACGTGTTTTCGAAATGCGGCCGCCTAATTAATTCTAGCCAAGAAAATGGTTATTAATATTCCACGCGGCTCCTCCTGGGCAACCAAGACCCGATTAAAAGTTTCTTCATTCTTCGGCTTCTTCGCTTATACAGGTTTTTAGCCTCGAATTCCCGCATAAACAAACAAAATAAATGCGTGGGAGGGGACGGGGAAAAAAGTAAAATATTTACAATATCACGACTAGCACACGTCGCTGCGGAAAGAATGATACGCGTCTCATTAATAACATCTCCAGAGTTTCAATATTTTATCCGTACAAGGGCGAAAACTGCGCGAAAACACGTTTGCTATTGCGCATTTTTAGAGCCCATTTGGAATATTGCAGATGACTGGACGATCCACGAGGAGGAAAACGTGAAACCATAGGAGGACTTTACTTGATGTGGGGGGGGGGAGGAAGGCTAAAAGATTTGGCATCTGTCACACATAAAAAAGTGATTTTCTGTTGAAAACCTGCTGAAAAGACCCATCATAAAACGATATGACAAGTAAAAAGGGGGGAAAAAATCGTAGCGCAACAAGTTCCGCTGGAGAAGTAAGTTTTCCTTCAAGGCAATTAGCCATAGAATTGTGTCATACTTCAAATCGCAAAAACTTTTAAAGTACTAATCTGATTAAGTCCAAATTTTAAAGGGGTCAAACTTTCGCCAAGTTCTGCCAACTTGTCTTTTGCCAAGTTCTACCAACCTTTGACAATAAATAGAAAAAATCCAAAACGTTGTAAGCCCCGCTAGAAAGTCGGCCGGTTTTCAAATAAGTGCTCATTGGTCAGAAAAAATTCATGTTTTTTTGAACCTCTCAAAAGGCTCTTCACAAAAATGGAACGACAGATGGGCTTGAAATTAGGATGGTGATGGTGTAGGTACTCTCAAATTTTGTTATTACACAGTATGAATTTCAGCTCAGTCGGTTCAGTGCTGTGCCTGTAACTGAGCATCAAAGTTGAAATTTATAATTTACATACACTCCCATTCCTTTTACAGAAAAACAAACATTTTAATTAATTGAATTGATACATGAAGTTGAGAGATTTGTATTTTTGAAATCAGAGAGATATATGAAACGAAAAACAATTAACATCCTACATCTAATTTTCGGTCAGATATGAGATTTTCCGTTGAAAACCTGCTGAAATCAATCGTAGGATTTCGCATACGAATAAAACGTGACCAATAAATGCTCACAAAAAGACCTGCATGACAGTCCATTCATGCGACGCGACGTCAAATACGAGTAAAAAACAATTTGCCCGCAAGCCTTCTTAAAAAAATACAGCTTCAGTCTGCCTCGAATCATTATCCCATACGACATATAATAGTAGAAAAAAAATAGTTCATCCTATTAAAAAAAAAATTATTGCAAAGGCTACAAAATATTTTTTATTCGTTCGCAACCTCAATTAAAGTCGATAAAAAGCGCCAGATGATGCCAACAAAATGGCGAATAAAAACGAGCGAGGATGTACATTTTACGCCAAAATTGGCGGGCGCGAAACTTTTGCGCAAAGGAAAACTTAAAAACAAAAACTCATAAAATCATTCTGGCAGTATCTATTTTAGTCGATCGTTTAAGTTCCCTCCGACTAAAACGCATTTAAAATTCAAACGCAGCAGCGTAATGGCGAATTCATAAATGTCGTGGAACGAAACGACAGTAACTTATTGTTCTTTGGCTATAAGTGTCTCAGGGATATGCTGATGGAGTTTAGAACTTGAGAGAATAAAATGAGCGAGAAAAAACTTCAAAATGAATAAATCCGTGGCTTTTGTAAGCCGGATAAATGCATTATTTATTGCGTTTTAAACATTTTACCTCTTTTTTTTTTTTTGTTGTCTCCTTTTGTTTTTTTTTTCGCCATTTTTTCGCTCCACTTTAACTTCTAAATGAAGTCTTATGTAAAGAGTTACCAACTCCAAAGTATTTACTTTTCTAACTTTGTTTTCGTCGTCTGCATTGTAATTTTTTTCATTTCGTAAAAAATTCACGTTTATATTGTTATAATGGTATTAAGAACAGAAACATTCGTGTAGTGCTATAAAATGATGCTATTATAGTGAGTGAAGTGGCAACACATTTAGAAAATAACTAGGGTACCTCATTGTGGTTTTTCAACTGATACTCGTGAATTTGGAATATAGTCATCAAGTATTTTTATTTTAACCGCTCAATTTTTCGGAATTATTCCAAAGTGCTTAATTTATTCGGATGCAGCTTATATAGTGTCTTCACACTAATACTTGTTTTTTTAAATATTAGTGTGCTGCTCACTAACGGAAGGCAATTCAATTTTCACCTGGAAATGTAGGGTGGAATGCTGAGTATAAATTTTATTCAGTCCTTTAACCTCAGGCATTATGAGGATAATTATATTCATTTTTTGAAAAGAGGCAAAGATTTCAGAAAAACTTTTCATGACAAATTTACTTACACTGAGAGAAATGAGTAGTAATTTTTAAATTCTTTTATTTAACTCAGTCTGGGAGCAGAGATTATAGTATGCATAATAAACAGGATTGCGCAGGAGAAAAAAGTAGAATCCTCGGATTTTCAAAACATTAAACTGAAGTACGCATAAAGATACAGAATCATTTAGCTAAAAATCTTTTAAATCGTAGAATTATTATTTTAAATAGGAAATAAGGAATGGTTCAACATTTATTGTAGGTTCTTAGCATTTTTGGTACCTAAAGTATAATATATTTCGTTATTTCAGTCAGATAAGTTCTACTATAAAGCTTGCGCATTGTCCGCTTTCCTACCTAAAATTTATAGTGAGAATTACTACTGAAATTTTTTTCAGTATAATTTTGATTTTCATACGACCTACTCGTATTTTTATTTATATTCGTAAATAGATTCAAAGTTGAGCGTTAATATAATATTTTCCAAATTTTTTGAAATGAGAGCTAATACATTCGTATTTGATAAGGACCTATCTGCAGAAAAATGATCAATGAGTGGTCTGGTAAAAGTGATGAATAATATACTTAATTTAAAAAATAGGTAAATGTTTCCATTTTCATGCGTAATCCAGTTTAATTTTTTTCAAGTCCAAGAATCCGACAGTTTTCTCCTGCGTACTCCAGTTTGTACAAACATCATAATCTATACTGCTTCCAGATTGAGTTAAAATGGAAGCATTTTAAAAGGGTACCAACACCGAGAGGATTATCGTGAGTCTGATGGGATATATTTACTGAGAAGGACTTCACAAAACACACACAAAAAAAAAACGCAGAAATTGAAGCTGATTGGTTCTTCCAGTTCAAATCCCACTAACATATGTGTACGGTTACATTTATTCTTTCCATGTTTGTAGTACATGGCTTATCACAAGATAAGCTGCGTTTTGACCTTCTGATCAGTTCATTAACAAATGCGTATAATTATTCGAACCAAATCAAGGGAATTAGATCCTAGCCGATCTCCAGCTGGAACATGAACTGTAAATCATGCACAATATATTGTTCCCAAAAGAGAGGAGAGTAACAATTAAGCTAAAAGAAGTAAAAACAAAAAGCTTGTTTCCAACTTTTGGAAGCTGTTATATAAGGCAATAATTAGTCGAAATTCTGCGAGCCATAATTAATTTTCATAACCATCGGAGGAAAAACAATATAAAAAAATCTCAATTCTGGTCACGAATCTGAAGAACGCGATGTAGGAAAGCAGCCGTTTCAGAAGTGTACATATATACATACATACGTTCCCAACTTGAAAAAGGTCTAAAATCGCATTCATTACGCGAGGGAAAAGCTATCCAAAAACGGATACATTCCTAGCTAAGAACGTCGAATTCGTCCTCCGTGGCGGCGTATTTGTCTAAAATTAAATATAGAAGCAAATCAAGCATATAGCAACGATGAGCAATCATTATGTGGAAGGAAAAACGCCTCGCATTTAATTTGCGCCATTTTTGCTCTTCGTGAGTAGGTTATAAAAGTGAAGTCATTAAGTCGTTTGATGAAAAATAAAACATCTGTGATTTTGCCGCCACCCTCTTTTTTTCTCTCCTTTTTTAATTGTGAAATTTTCGTACGGCCTAATGAATACGTAATTTCGCAATACTTGGTCTATGTTAGTTAGGCGACGACTTAAATATTAATTAAAAAGGTCGGCAAAAAATAAAACAGATTTGTCGCATTTAATGGAGACTCTCAAAAAGCGAAGACAACGGGCGCGCATCTGTTTTATGGAGGACGACAGTAGAATTAATTATCATTAGGTATTTTCTTTTCACGTTTCATTTTTTTTCCCCAAGCGCTTTTTTTTTTTTTTTTTTTTTTCATCTATTTTTCATTTTTTCCACCCCTTTTTTTCAACTACAATTTTCATCCCGAATCGGAACCGTGCTAAAACAGCAAGAACTACTTTTCATTATAATGAAATAGAATTAATTGTTCAAACGCAGAAAGCATCGGCAATTACCACCCACATCCGTGCAGTTATTCTAAGGAACTGAAAAGCATAATAAATAGCGGAATGACCTATTCGGATGACATTAAAATGGTCCTACGCTTAAATTTATGGCTTCAGTTATCGACCAAATTTTGATTTCGGCAAAAACGAATCAGCACTCGTTCAAGATGAGCGTTTTTGGGGGACCGCAGGGATATTGTTTTCACTCTCTCAAGCTTATAGTTCAATCCTAATCACGGACGAAGACATACTCAAAATTCGAATACGAATGACGTAGGCTACCCCTTTTTCCGTTGGCATCCACAGAGCTACTGCAAAATGAGGCTCACACCTACGTTCACGAACCTTCGACTTTTCCAAACTTGAACTGAGATTCTATTTGTGACGGTGAAAATACGCGAGTACGCCTGTTGGCTGTTCACGCAATTAAACTCTCTTATATGAAGTTACTTGAGAAAACAAAAAGTTGTAGACACAATTTTCGTCAAGAGAACAGAATTTTCCTGCTCTCACTCGCTGTTCTCACAGTCGTATAAACCCACTATCAAGTATTAACATTTAAGTGCTGAGGTCTACAGCGACTTGTACGCAGTTAAAACATTTCCAAATTTGCCTAACGAGTTGCTCGAAATTACAATCGTTTAAAGAATGCGAAATGAAACTGATCATTATCAAAAATATTTTTGCTTCTAACGCAATTCAACTTTTTTTTTTCTTTTACTTTTTCAATTTCACATATTGTACACCCGCATGTACGTACTATGACAACGACGCTAGAAGACACATGAGAATTTGAATAGGTGTTTAAACGGGAAGACAAGAAAGAAATCTCACAAAATGCAATTTTATAATATTACCATGCATAATATAAATAGGTACGTCGTATAGTGGCATTATAGGTGGATTACTGGCTAAAATAAATTATTTTTAGTACCAATAATTAATTTACCTCAATATACTCGTACTTTCATTCACAATCTACAACCTGCGCCCTCTTCAGGAGAATCTCAACTATATGGCTTCAGTTTCATTTATAAAAAATAACAATTACATACAGGGTGCGGCAAAATGACCGGCTGTATAATATATTTAATTTTCCAGTTATATATTAAATGCGTAAGAAAAAAATGAAAACATGCGGTTGGTTTTAAATTAAAATTCATTCTTTGAGGTTACGTATGAAATGTAATTTCACTCACATCGCACACCCTCTACAAAACTGCTACAACTCGCAAAAACCGTTTTTTCAGGAGAGCTGTTTGAAATTTTGAATTTTAAAACTGTCAGTAATCAGTGAATTTTCAACGGAATTTGTTTGTTGAAACGTCAAAAGACTCGTATTGTGGTCTATGTTTCTGAATATGATAATATTTCTCCCTTCAGTGGTCAATAAATAGCCCCCATGCAAGTTGTATCCCTTTTGTCCAGCCAATAATGAAGAAAATGGTCGAGTTGTATCAGTTTTGTACAGTTATATCAGTTTTGTACATAATTTGAGTGTTGTTGTTTCATTAATGACGTGGTTGTAGAACTGCAAATTGTATCAGTTTAGTAGAGTAATGTTGAGTTGTATCAGTTTTGTCAAGTAATTTTATCAGTTTGTTTGAAAAAGTTGAGTTGTAGCAGTTTTGTCCATTGAATAGCCTCATATTTCTGAAATTGTAAACTGATACAACTGTCCTGAAGGGGTCTGGGGGTGGAATTTCGCCAAGGTGAATATGGGGGATCAAAGTAGGACCCTTATAAACCATTTTTTCAATACTAACTCAAAACTCAATTTTTGCGAGTTGTAGCAGTTTTGTAGAAGGTGTGCGACATGTTGATCATTTTGCCTAGCACATTTTTGACGACGTAAAACTCAATTTTCAAATACTACTTTGCTAAGCAATAATCGTATTTTTCCACTAATTTCTTACATGTTCTATCGGGGGGGGGGGAGAGAGATTCACCTACAAATGTTATTATAAGGTATATCCTACCGTTTAATCGATGTAATGTTTAGAATATAACTACATGTATAATTTGAATAATTTGTGCAGAAAAAGTTCAATTTTTGGCTCAAATTCGTTAAGGAGAAAAACTTTGAATCTGCCATCAAAATCCAATTTGGGACCACCATACATTTAGAAATCATTTGATTCTAATTTTGAGTCATGATTTGATCTTGAAATAAATCATAAATTTAAAAAAAATTAGATTAATTTTCAATTTTCATTATTATTATTATTCTACTGCACTTCTAGGGCACCAAATGAGGTCATTTTATTCAATCGATAGGCAATTTCATAGAGAACGAATTTTTACTGAACTTTGGAATAAATATCTGGAACAGTTTTCAAGTTATATACTCGTAGCTGAAAAACGTCCGATTTCAACACATTTCAGCCCCTCTGGGAAGCACAGAGGGTGAGGGCGGAAGCTTTTCACCGCATACTTTTTTGGACCAACCCCCAACACATTTTAGGCATCGTTTTTGGAATACGCCAACATTATAGCAGGTATTGTTATTCACCCACGCAATATCTACATTCAGCTCAAAGGAGAAACAATTGCCACTGTTGACAATTGAAGTCAATGTTTTACTAAAAGTGGTTCATTCGGTTTCGCAGCAAATAATTATAAAAAACTTACTTCTCTTTGAAGGTTCATAACTGAACGACTTAAATTGGATTCCCCGTGGGCCATTAAAAGAGAAAGCAGTCTACCATAATGTACAATATTCAAAAATGCGAACGTCTTATTTCATCAACACTTTATTTTACACGAGCCTAGCGCTATGTTAATGTGTATAAAAGGATTTTATCTCATCGTCTCATTTTTTTTTTTCAGGCCCTGTAATCTTGAGTTTTCGCAAGAAGCGTAGTGATTAAGTTGAAATTCTTCCAGAAATTCAAACAAGGAAAAACAACCGTTATACGTAATTAATAAAGTTTTCACGACATCATATCCGAAAGGGAAGAAAAGCGTAAACTTTTACCACATAAAAATTTTTTTCTCTCTCAATTTCTTCTAATAATAAACGAACATTTTAAAGAATATCCTCAGGCTGTTCTTCACGACGCGATTTACTTTTCAAACGCATATAATTACTGCCAGTTAAGCGAATGACTTATTTTCTTAAATCAACTGTTTTTGCAAAGAAGTTTGAATTTTTTGCTGTCTCTATCTTTGTCTGTCTGTCTGTCTGTCTCTCTCATACACACACACGAAACCCTTATATTCTTCCATTTTCACTTCACAAAAACTCTTAATCAAGCTAGCGTTGTCTGCTTACCACTATCTCTCAAAGTTGGTTTTGTTTCTTAATTCTTAAACTAGAGCCAAAGAAAAAAAATAAAAACTTTTTATTATTTTTTTTTTTTTGTTTCTTTCGACTTCTCATAAACCCTCAAGACTAAAAAATTAGCTGAAAGAAAAAGAGAGAAAAAAAACTTTTATTGTTATCATTATTCATTTTCTTAGTTGCCTCTTTTTACTACGTTCATTGTTCGGCGGCCAAACCTCGCCTTTCTCTGGCATTTAAAATTTTCTCAACACAGTTACGTAATTGGCACTTAAATTTACTATTTTTCCGGTTCCTTTCGAAAGCACACGAACAAAATTTATTTACTTCATTCCAACTGAAAAAAAAAAGTCATAAATGAAAAATGTTCGCACTGGGTACAACTATCGGTGAAACGCCATTCTTTACTAAACTTTGACCGAACTGCAAAAACAATACCGGTCACTAAACTAAAATTTATTGGAACACAAAGAGAGAAAATGAACAACATGGAGTAGGAAAATGGATTTCAATTAACGGGCCATAAATGGTACAATCGTTTTCCAAGTTTTTTTTTTTTTTTCTCCAATTTATAACCTATTTAGGCTACAACATAAATGAGAAATGAGATGCAAGTACTCGCGAGAATAAAATCAATAATACGAGTAAACAAATTTTGTATAATGACGTCAGAACACCAAAATCGGAATTACCCAGGGCCGACTTTTTTTTTTTTTGTTCAATTTTTTCAAAAATAGACCAAAATAACTGGGTCATTTCTAAATAAAATTCTAGCTCACCTAAACATTTTTCGAAATGAACTAAAAATCAGTAAAAATAAGAAATTATTTAAAAATATCAAAAAAATCAGCAGCTTCAGTATCAACTATTTGGATGATTAAATTTTCAAACGATTTTTCTTGCTTCTCCCACCCCTCCGCTCCCTCCAGCCAACCCTAAAAAAAAAGCTGGTTCCGCAATTAAGAACAGTTCAGTAGAAGGAACTTGTCACGAACGTAAAACGTAATCCAGCCACCAGAAACGTTTCTCGCACGTATTTACGGCGTTCGCTTATGCAACATGATGGACACCGACCATCGATGAAGCGGTCGCATTATTTACGGCGATACGTTATGCAAAATGAGAGGCAGAAGAACGATTTTCATGCGTTCATGAGACACACAATTTGGCGGTCTTCTGCCACCATGCGGTTATAAATACTCGTACAGAATAAAATTATGTTAGCAGATACAAATGAATCACGTCTTCTCAAAGCCATTTTCTCGGGTCTGCTTATTGAAAAAAAAAAAACGAGTGTGAATGAGTCCACGATAATTTTCGGTTTCGCAAAAAAATTCAACGACATGACACTTTTTTCCACTTTTCTTTCCATATCAACAAAAATGACTAGTGCAGAAAAATCGAGAATTCAAAAATTACAAAGAACCCGAATAAATTTTCTTTCCTCAAACCTCAATTTTCATGGCTTTCATATTTCCTAAAGTAAAATTCATCACTTGACATAATATTCATTAGCACTTCTGAAAAATTATAACCTTCAGTGACCCGAACAGTAACTTAGTATCACCAACACTAAGTATTCGATTTATTCAAAAATTAAAAATTATCTGGATGAATGATTACTTGACTGGTCAGCAAGTAATGTTACGAGAAATTTACGAATCAAGTTCACGAATAATTAGAAAACTGAAAAATTACATCAGCGCGCGAATCCCTTGAAAATTCAATTAATTCAATTTCACAACCGCAAATAAACGAATTTTGCTTACCAAGTTCAAACAGAGGCATAGTGGCTGAAATGAGAAAGTTGAATACTATACATTCTACTATACTTCCCATCTATTGTAGCAGAGTATATTTTACAGACTATAGAATGTATATTTACTCAAATCCCGAATCGGGAAAATGGAAAAGAAAGAAAGAAAAAAAAAAAGACTGCGAAAATTATGATAACTTCGCCAACAAAAGCGTTAATTTACATTACTTTTCTTTAAAAAGATAATTCGCAGAAGAAAAGAAACGGAAGACAAAAAAAAAAAAAACCAAGCACAAAAAAGAGGAAAGTACAACGAAAAAATAAACGAATCGTCTAGATACTGCGACGCGACGGGTGAAAAGGAATGGTAAATATGGGGGCGGGGGTTGAAAAAGAGCGAACAGAAAACAAGCCTCAATGTGTTGTACCGAGACTCCTGTAACAAGAATAGACCCAAAGCGTTGTTATTACAATTTAGATTGCCAACTTTTCCGTCCTCGTTTCATTTTCCGGTACACCCTGCCAACGCACCCATCCCAACCCCCATCCCCTCTCCGCCGACATCTTTATGAAGTGAAACGAGAACCGCGCGCGTCATTGTTGCGGCGAGAATGCGAAGGCGGCGATCGCAACGCTAACAGCCAGCAGCCAAAGCAGCGACCGCAGAAGCAGCGGCAGAATTCAGAAAATGAAAAAAGGATTTAATTCCGGCCCATTTAAGCTTCCACTCTGATTAGAAGCGGATGACGCTAAAATGAGTTTAATTTCCACTTCTACAGATAAATAGAGAATTTTTGTCAAACTTTGTTTTCTTCCCCTTTTCAGCGCATACCCTCTGCTCTTGCCGCCTTCCAGAACTCGATTCCACCATTTCAACGACTCTTACTCTCACGAAATCACGAGCGAATGCTAGGAAATTTTCTTCTTATACTTTTTTCCTCCTCTCTCCCTCTCTCATTTACTATATATATATAGAAAAAGAAGTGACGGCGTGCTATGGGTTCGCACGAGTGCGCCAAAAAATAAAATCGCTAACGAACCGCATCCGATACACTTTTTAGGAAATCGAATTTCCAAATGAAAAAAAAAAAATTGGCAGGTGGATCGAAAGTATACACGCTCCCCTCTCACTTCCCCACCAGCGAAACTCGATAAGACTAAGAAGACAGTGTCTAGAATCCGAAACGATGACGACGACATGAAATTCTACAGTGATTTTTTTATTTATTATTAGGTCATTGAGTCAAGAAAAGAAAAGGAAGAACTTATTACTTTATCCATCAGAATACTCGACTAAATAGTAATTTTTTTTTCACGTGTTTATTTGAGTAAATAGTAATTTTTGAAAAATGAATTTGAATTTCAGACCGCCTAAATAGGTACTTTTCTGCGAATTGTACCAAAAAGATGCAAAATGTTTTGATATTCTATACATATTATCAAAAATGATCATTTTACCAGAACAAGTTGTTACGGTCTGTTGGATGAAAGTTTAACCTTCTCCATATGAGGTTTTTTGTTTTCGTAACTCATTCCTAAATATGGAATAATTTTTTCAACATTCTGTTTGTAAATCGCTTCATTCTAACAAAAAAAAACATACCCAGCCCATGTACAAATCTTTCGGTAGTGATTTCAACTATTTTTATCAAAAAACAGCGATAATTCGAGATTTAAACTCGAAATCACCACAAAAATAGTAAAATATGCCATCTAAAATGGTAGAAAATACTACAAGAACTAAGAATCTACAATAATTCTAGGTTCTCCTATAAAAAATAGTGAAAATTACGACTCATTTCCATCGAATCCCATGCAATCAGATGATGATTATGCTTTCAGTTAGTCTTAGTTTCTTTTTGAATTTCGTAAATTTCACTATTTGGAAGGGCATAATAAATTCATTAGAAGAAATGGGCCAAAAAAACTAAAATCGATTTTTAATGCAAATTGTTAACGTGGTTGTTGTTGTTGTTGTTGTTGTTGTTGTTTTGTGATGCGTCACATATATCATATAACTGCTGCATACAGGACTAGTTGAAAGTGCACGCATTAACGGATTGTACATATTAACGCTAAATAATACTCTAGCTGTCTAGCAAAAAGTAATTACAGTATTTTTCTTTTTCCAATCACGACTACAAATAAACAACCCCACGGATAAGGTGGAAAGTAGCCAACTGCTCGACAGTAGTGGATTAGAAATTACCAAATGCCTCCTCTAGTCAACATACAACTCAAACAACAAACTTGAACAAAGACAAATAAAGATAATGCTGCGAAATCGAACGATAGCAAAATTAAATTTGTTAGCCTCTTTACATACGCCACCCCTTTGCGTTGGATGGATGAAATTTGATTCGGAAATTTAATTATAGATCTATCTCTCCCGGCCATACGAAAATCAAATGCGAATACGTAAAAGAGACTTTTTAATGAATGCGCAAGTTGGAAAAACTCTAGTCTAGAAAAAAAAAAAAAGTATACGCGTACCTAAATGAGAAAAAAAAAAGAAGGAATTACCCCATGCAAATAAACAAGTAGTATATATAAAACTTTCATTAAGCGTTAACGCGCAATAAAATTAATTAAACGAAAGACCCCAAGTACAGCAAACGGGAACCTTTTGGTATAATGCGTTTATTTTCAATTTTATTAGTTAGAATTGCAATTATGCGCAATTTAGACAAGAATTCCGTTGCGAAAAAATACTCTCTATGGTAATCGGCGGGAACATTAAAGGGATGACCCAGCCATGGAGCACCGAATTAGTTTTCCAACCGCCAACTAATGACGATGGCTCGATGTTTCTCCATTATGCGTACCTAACCTACAGTGTTTCGTACAAATATCTCGTTTCAACAGCTCGACAAAGAAAGAAAAATAAACGAACAAAAAAAAAAAAGAAACAAAAACAGTTTTTTTTTCCCGAAACGACAGAAATCGTCGCACAGACTTTGGAATACCTATTTCTAAATGATCTCATCACATTTTATATCATTATCGAAAATGGAAACCACATCGACGCTTTAAGTATCGCATCGTCCCAAACATTCACACGTAAATTACGAGTACAAGCAACGCTCCCTAAAATTCTATAGCAAATAAACCAATACTTACACCAATTTTGATTGGAAAAACAAAAATCTGATCACATTAGAAATAATACTGCTGATTTTATCGTTGTATTAATTGAAAAAAATAAAAGTGAATAAACGAATAAATAGTTTCATACGTCTGAGGTGCTCTATGTTTGGGAGCTAAGCCAGGATATTTGAATTTCCAACTGAGCCAAAGATTATGGCTTCGATAAACTGAGAATCAAGCTTACAATAAAATTAGAGTCAAGGTAGCTCGGTTCATTGCTCCTAGTAAATTCAAGGAGCTGGGGTAGCTCTTCCAACCCACCTAAGCGAAATAAAAAAGGACAAAATTCTTGAAAATTCATGATTTTTTTTTAGAGAGAGCCTCAGTGTTTTTCTGTTCCCAAATAACTTGATTCAATCACTCATACTGTTCATTTTGCTCACTCGAATTCCATGAAAATAAATAAAATTAAAGGCTCCATTTAAAATCCTACGATCACTCACAAAATTCTCCATAATTATACATTTACCACAGCAATTTGACCAAATTCCAATTATTCGCAGTGTTACGAAAAACAATAATTAAGTGTGGAACATGTAAAAGCGTCAAGGTATACATAGGAATGAGGATTATTTAGAACTAAAGATTAACTCATGACTATAGCAGATTATACAATATCAAACATGTTCCATAATATTCACTCCTTGGTTCTATACTTATGAACTAAGCTCAAGTTACTGCTGTAAATACATACACTCACAATTCTCATGGTACTATCTCTCAACATTTAAAAATAAATTTATTACTATTTACTTACCATTTTCTGGTTTCAAAATATCAAATTACTAGACTATCTTCAACGTACCTGAAACAAAAAATAAAAACCTGTTAATCACACAAAATTTTCATAATAATCACTGAATACAAATAACAACGAGAAAATTATAATGTCTTAGTAGACTTGATAAATATTTAATCTCAAACACGCAAATTCCTTAACTCACTAATTTCGGATTTCCTGTCACCCGGTTAATGCCTTTCTCGCCTTATCACCTCTTTTCTTAGATCATAATACAAATAACTAAGAATTCAATAGAAAATATTATATTTTCAATTCCAAGAATTTATTCTGCTCTGCTGAGGTCCAAAGTAATACAGAATAAAATTATTCAATGTTAACATGAAGCATTTTCTTTATGCAACAATAGATACGATGCGGTTCTGCACTCGTCAACTCCGACTCGCACTGGCAGGATATTGCCTCATATTAGAGCTTTATCTTTTCAGAAAGCAAGAAAACTGGAAAACATTTTCTAATAACACTGTTTTTTTTTTTTTTTTTTTTTAATTTGCAAAACGAACGCGAATATCATTTTCAAATGCAATTTTCAATTTTTGTTATTTCGTCTATCGACATTTCGCGAGAACGAGGGAAAATAACTTTTACAGCCACCTATGTATGAAGAAACATAAAAAAAAAAGTGATACGAATGGAGAAGCACGTATTTATCGATATAAGCTTTACTTCCGACCAACTGCGCCATTTACGCATTCTGATTGAATTTCTTATACGAAATTTCTTTTTTAAATGGATATAATCACTGTACGTGAAATTCAACGAAAGAATACAAAAACAAAAAAACAACAAAAAAAAGACGATATCAGAGAGACTTCGATGTATTTATATTGTATTGAATAGGATTCCATTTCACCGAACAATTTCGAACCATACACTCTTCTTGAATGCAATAAAAATTTATCGAGTTATGGCAATTCGAACAAAAAGATTCCTTCCATTTATACGATATGCTCGTTGAATTTTTTTTTACAGATACATTTTTATGAATCGAATGGCTTTTGGTTTCGCCGCAGTTTGAAAGGAAGCTAAACATTTTATAGGGCTAACCCAGTCTCAAAATTCTGAGTGCGAAAGATACATCCGAGTATTTTGTGACCATTATTATTATTCCACCAAGGCCAAAACAGTATAGGCAGTCTATACAGATATCAGACTTTCTTCGAAAATACGAACAGTATAATTTCTTCAACTTTTTTCGAACGTCAACATCGTCGATATTGGCATGAAAATAAATCTTAAAATTCCTCCTCAAATTTTCACTAAGGGTATATCCACATATACGAGTATTCGATGATTTTGATTACATAACACCGCGTATGGAAGCTCACAATAAGAGAAAAAATACTTTTTTAAAACAAATTATCAAGTTCATTATTAGAATCTAATTCTACTTTTCAGAATCGGTAGGTACTCATACTTCAGTCTCAAATTCTTCATCATTTTTTGGCTTTTTCGATTATATTATAATTATATATCGAATAAAAAATTACATTTCTATACTTTTTCAATAATCGAGCTATATCGATATTAATTTTCATCTCGATATTAACACGACTATACTCTGTTCAACTTAAGAATGCCTAAAACGGATTGCAGTTTGCAGGGCTCCGGGGAGAGGAAAAGGTACTCGTTCACATTCAGCAACAATATTTGGATACGCTTCCGATTTTACTTTCTTCTTTCTTATCACACATCCGATTTTTATATTGTTGATAAATGTGAATTTGACGTTCCGTTTTAGGCATTCTCAAGTTGAACAGAGTGTATACTCTGTTCACTTTCAGACTGCAAAAAACAGATTGCAGTTTGCAGGGCTCCGGGAGAGGAAAATGTACTATACTCTGTTCAACTTAAGAATGCCTAAAACGGATTGCAGTTTGCAGGGCTTCGGGGAGAGGAAAAGGTACTCGTTCACATTCGGCAACAATATTTGGCTACGCTTCCGATTTTATTTTCTTGTTTCTTATCACACATCCGATTTCCATATCGTTGATAAATGTGAATTTGACGTTCCGTTTTAGGCATTCTTAAGTTGAACAGAGTATAGTTCACATTCAGTAGGTAACAATAAATGGCTGTGCTTCCGATTTTACTTTCTCGTTTCTTATCACACTGATCGATACTTTTATTGTAGATGAATGTGAATTTGACGTTCCGTTTTTTGCAGTCTTAAAATGAACAGAGTATATATAACCTCTAACCCACTCTCCTCTAAATAAAACTTTAAAATGTTTCCCTATTTTCTCGTTTTTGAAGTACCGTAGAACTCTACGGGGCGACTTTACCCATTTACAAAATTCATAGTTCCAAAGTTCCGACTATGATTTTTCAAAATCCATTCAAGTGGCAACAACCAAAATGGTATGAATCAATAACTAGCTATCATTTACACATTATAAAGCTGGAAAAAAATTTGTTCTCAAAGAAGTAAATTGAATGCAACCAGTAATTTTTGATATAAATTTGTTCAAAGAATTAATTGTGACGTTGAAAGCGAAACCATGTCTTCGGGTGGAAAAAAAATTAAAAATGCGATTTTCTGTGTTTATAATGAAGGTAAATACTGAAAATCAAATTTTTAATTTTTTTTTTTCACCGGAAGACATGGTTTCGCTTTCACAGTCACAATTGATAATTTTGACTGGCTTATCTTAACAGCTGATAAAATGAAATTTGTATCATTTTATTCCAAATTTTCTGCTCTTTTTGATGGTAGGTATGTATTTCACTCATGTTCAAATAATATTTCACATCATTGTAAAGGCAAAACAGATAATTATCAAGTCTTATTTGGAGTGACTTTACACACGCCGTTTTGGCCTGATAAATACTTGCTTGGTAACAATGAAAACTAAAAACTGCAGGTTACTTGCTGGGCAAATAATAAATAAAACGCTTTTTATCAAACCCATAACGAAATGTTTGATTTTTGTTTTGGCCTGATAAATACTTGCTAGGCAAGAATAAAAATTAATGGTTAGCAAAAGTAAAAATTACTAGTTATTTGTTGTACAAATATAAATTACTTGTTTCTAGAAAACCACTAAAGAAATAGACAAAATGTTGGATTTTATCATCAACATTTATTTTTCTCAGTGAAAGTTTGTGTCAGTAAAATTTTGCCTTTAAATTTACATTATAAAATTAACCGGGTAAAGTCGCCCCATTGAGGGGTGACTTAACACAATTTTTTTTTTGAAAAATCATAAAAAATAGAAGGAAGGCTTCTAGCTAAAACTTTTTTTTTTAAAAATGTGTTGAGAAATCTTGGACCAGAATTTTAGAACCCAATTCACTTCAATATCTTGAAAATTGGGAGAGTTATTAATGGACAAAGTTGAAAAACATTAAAAAATTGTGTAAAGTCACCCCGTTCTACGGTAGTCTGTAATCTGTAGCTCCGTACTCCGCTCCTCACCACAGGTGACCTGACAGCAAACCTATGGCAGCTGTCATCATAGCCACTTCATTCGCTCAATTCGCGTACAGCTATACTTGCCTCAATATCTACAACAGATTTATCGTCGGTATTTTGGGTTCCCAGTAGGTAGTCTATACTCAATCAACCCGAAGCAAAGTACATAACCTCATACAGCTAAATGACCATTTAGCGACAACTATTAATGCAAATCCTCGCCGCGACCACCGCACACAGTGTGTTGACTTTCGACGTCGCCGACGATTACATGCAAGAGGTACCGGCACCTTCAAAATATACAGAAACTGCAGATTCCCCGCTCACCAGCCGAATCAAGCGATGCGCGACCGTCTCATTTGCCATTTCACAAACGGTTAGCACGCCATCGTCGAGCTCAGCCACCACCATCTACATGTATGATAGGTATTTCAAAGCTGCGCCAACAGCCAAACAGAGTTTCGATAACGCCCGAAGGATGGCGAGCCACGAGGAGCGAAAGGTTGGATGTGGAAAATGAGAAGTGGCATAGAGAGGTGAGAGGGGGTGGGTGTGCACTCACATTTTCGAGTATAAACGTAATGATAGCTAATGTGATTGCCGGCTATAATGGCGGTAACTCGACCGTGTACACGTTATAAATAAATTCATTAATCCGTGAAATTCGTTATTAGAAATCGTACCGCATAACAACGGGAGTAAGCGCAATCCTGTGCAGCCGTTCTCTGCTGCAGCTATATGAATACATTGTACGTAGATTGATAAAGCCTCGACAACGACGTAACTATACCGTCTCTACTCGTTCGATTCATTTATATACCTACTCCTCATCGCCATCGGTTTCCGTCGTACATCTGGATTAGTATATGTACGAGTAGGTACAATATTCTATTCCATCTCTCTCGCTTCATCTCCACAGCTGTTATATCCAAACCTCCAATTCCGCCCAGAACTCCTTCTACTTCATTCATCTTGACTAATCATCTAGAGGAATCCAACCATATATAACAGTGCACATTTTAGTGTTATAAACCAGAAATATTATGGACTATTTCCAATTGACCTGGTTTACCGTCGAATGGGGTGACTTTACACACTTTTTTCATGTTTTTCAACTTTGTCCTTTAATAACTCTTCCAATTTTGAAGCTATTGAAGTGAATTTGGTTTTAAAATTTAGGTCTAACATTTCTCAACAAAATTGTAAAAAAAAAGTTTGAGTTTGCAGCCTTCTTTCTATGTTTTATGATTTTTCAAAAAATTTGTGTAAAGTCACCCCTCAATGGGGCGACTTTACCCATCGATTTGTTATTGACGGGTTATTGATGGGTGGGGAGGCAAAATTTGAGGATGTTTGTACTCAGACATACGATTGAAAAGAAACTAGTCAAGTGCAAACTTCAACCGTGTGAAACCGAACGGAATATTTTGAGTGTCTGTGGTTTAAAAAAAAAGACGAGTAAGAAAAAAGAAAAAACCATATCGCCGCTTTATTTTCTTGTTCTGTTACTGGGTGAAGTGAGGTAGGGGCGGCGATCTTTTTTTCTTTTTCCTCCTTCTACCTGCTTCGATCCAAATCGTATTTTGGTTTTAATTTTTGCCCGGCAATTTATTTATTGGGCTAAAATGAAGTGGGTAAAGTCGCCCCTTGAATGTAGTCACCCTGTTCGACGGTATCTTCGTAGCTTTTTTTTTAATGTGGTAGGTACACATTTCTACTACCGATTTGGGAGTTATGTTTTGCGCTTCCATCCAATCAAAGAGCGCACGGTTGGTGACATAGCCAATCACACGTACGCCTTTTTGAGAGCCAAATTTGAATGTTTCGTCCAAATCGATAACCAAATTTATCAATAGTGAAAATATTGATAATGGTTGAAGCAATAGCGCGAGATATGCAGTTGCTATATGAGCGTTGTTTTATGAATCGATATGACGTGTCGATAATGGTTCCTTCGTTTGTTTTTTCTCCACCATTCTTTGACTCACATAGCGTGCTGACTAAGCTGCTGCTTTGAATGATAGAAGTCGGCGGTTTGAATCCCGGAAGTGTGGCAAGGTCTGGGAAAATTTTGTTTCGCTTTTTTTCAGTTGAAAAATAAAGTATTAGTCAAGTTGAACGTAATTTGAGTTTATTGGTTGAGATTTGAGAAGGGAAAAAATGAAATGAAGTTTTAAAGGAATTGTTAGAAAATGGAAATGTGTACAACATTTAAAGCTCCAGTACGTTTAGATCCTGGAGCGTGGTTTTTTTTTTTTTTTTTTTTTTTCAATAACTGGGTTTTCTACCTCTCAACTTTGAAATGCTCTAACTTCACAGTGTTTCCAGTTATAGGAAAGTCCATTTGATCACATTTGACGACAAATTCTGGGTACTTCAACATGATATGGTTGACTAATTTTTTATTCAACCGAATTGACCAAGTGGTCCCTTTTGTGCAACACTGTCACATGTATTCTTCTCCATAATATAGATAAGTAGAGATGTTTTGGGCACATGTGAGACCCAAAACAGATAAATCATAACACTTGCGAGACCCTTTTTGACAATGCGAGACTCTTGTGTAAGTCTCGCATGTCCATGAGGTGTATGTATGGTTTTTCTTACTCCCCCCACTCCGCAAACTCCAAATCTGCATTTTTTGTCTGGGACTCACAAGTTCCCCAAATATCGATTGTATGTACACTTGTGGTTCACTCATTTCATTTTATTCTCTATAAACTGTATTCTACACCTAACCAACAGTTGTTGGTTTCATTACATAGCCTAAGACATCTACAGATAGCCACTAAGCCATGTGTAGACGAAGGTTTCATTTCTGAGTATTTATAAAGAGGGACTCGCAAGTGTCATACTCTATCTTGGGTCTCACATGTGATGTAAAATAACAATACATACATATATTTTCAGTAACAATCTTCAAATGAATATCGATATTCTGGTAGATATCGCTATGTTTCATTGGAAAATCAGCTCAGTCAGAAAAAAAGTATGCCCGCCATTTTGGCTGATTTAGCATCAACAGCCTTACCAAAACATTTGAGCTGAAAAAAAAATTGGCGAATAATTTTTTTTTAGGACTAATTCAGTTTGGTGGACTAGATCCAGCGATATAATAGAAATATACGTCCAGCTCGGTTCCTAAAATGTACTCCAAAATACGCTGTCATAAGCTACACGGAGCAACTTTTCGCAAGGATACCTACACACTACGTAGAGGGACGACGATACATTCACGACGAAGCCTGCAGTGACAACACCTCCAAAATTGATGACTGACACAGAAAATTCACGATGCTCTGCGCTATCTGCACACAGCATTTTATTAGCGGAGAATTTTGTCTCTATGAGGCAAGGCGACGAAAAGCGTCAAACAAAATTTCACACAGAATCGTGTTACGAATAAATACGCGGTTTAGATGCTTTCAGAAGGGAGAGGAGGCTCGTGTCTCCGCAGAAAAATAGTTTACGTTTTCAAGAGGAGAGGGGAGAGGGGAAACGAAGACGACAGAATGAAAAACTTTCGGATAGCTCAGACTACTAAGCAGTAACCACCGCATACCCCACCACCCTCAAGCTGTATCCTCATTGGTATCTTTATTTCAACTTTTTGTGAGAAAATTCGCGGTTGTATACTACGCGAAATTTGCTGCAGTAACTGAGATGACAGACCCCCCTCTCGAAAAAAAAATTCTAAAGAACTCGAATCGATGAGACTAGGACTCGAGGCGTGATATGAAATCCACCCAAAGGTCCCGATGGGCAAAAAATGAGAAAATGATCCGGAAAATGAGAATTTTATCCATTGTCAGTTCGTTTTTATTTTCGACCATCGGATCTGAAAATTTGCAGATATTTTTGTCATCTTGATTATTTTTCCAAATCCGTTTGTAAAACGGATTTCCTGATTATTCAGTGATAATTTTTAAGCAATTTTTCTAAATCCGTTTGTAAAACGGTTTCACGGATTATAATCCGGGCCAACAAATATCATAAAACAGCCTTCACGGAAAATAATCCGGACTCATTTCCGGCAAGACTGATTACAATCCGTTCGAAATCCGTTTTAGAAGCCGGAAAACAGGAAAATTCCGGGTTATAATCCAGAAACGGATTATATACCGGAATAAAACGGATTCGTTTTCAAAATATTTTGCCCATAGGGGTAGTACTTCTACATCGTACGGCGCGGCGTGGAAATCACTATCTCTGAATTGTTTGGACTGTTAAGACTCAAGAGAAACCGAGTGAACGAAGTCAATACACTGGAAAAAGTTTCTATAGCGAGAAATTACCACGAAGATAATAAAATATACATATACTATCTAAGCTAATAAAAATTACAGCAAATACACAGAATACGATTATCTACAATAAATCTGGAATTGTCGCGGTTTTCCAATAAAAAGTAGTAAAAATTACTATTCATATCTTTCAGTGAAGATACATTTAATAGTGACGGGTCTACATCAAAATTTTCATTTCAATATTGATGAAAATCTGCCTCATTATCGATAATTATTGATAAATTATCGAAAATTTGTTTTTTCGTAAAATTTATTACGTAAAATGAGCAGATGAGAAACCTCATTTTTTCTCATTTTTCAGAGCATTTCGATATTATTGATAAATCAATGTCACAGTCGATAGTTTCGATAATGGCTCGTTATTGATAATTATCATCGATAATAATCGATCGTTCGATCCATCACTATCATATTTCAAGGTGACGTCACAACACCCAAATCAGGTATATCCTTAGCTCCGACTTACTTTTGTTTCGGTACATTTTTTCAAAAAGAGGGTCCACTTCAGACCAAAATAATTCGGTCATGTCTGAATATTAGGTGATTGTTTTGGAAACGAATTTATTGCTCAGATCCTTTAGATCTATTCAATACCAAACACACGTATAGTTTAAAAATGTAAAAAATAAAAGCATAAGCCTACGAATGTAAAGGAGAAAATTTTTTTTTTACCTCAGACGATACCATAGAAACTTCCAATTTCTTCTAAATAACTCGAATTTTGACATATCAAACCACTTTACATAAAACTAGAGACTTTACTAAATCTTTGTAGCCCATGACATTGAAAACTGACCCATTCTGAGCTGAGTAATCAACTTTTCAATTGAGATTTCCTGATTATACATAATATACTTAACAAAATCACAATTTACCACCAAAAAAGTTGTTTCCAAATAAAAAAGTTGCATGTACGTACTTGGTACATAATTCTCTATTATACAGCTTTTTTTAGACAAAAGTATTTAAACTTTTTTGTGATAATGTGTGATTTTGAAGATAACTGATTAAAGATAATGAATTTCTATAGGTGCAATAACAGTGTTTTTCAAAATAAACTTCACTGGAACTGACGCATCGAATTAAATAAGAGCTTATAAAAGTGTTTTCAATAATGAATATTGAAATATTCAGTATACATGAAGAGTAACACACATAGACGAAAAGTAGAAAAGCTTTATAAAAGGATGTATAACTAATCTGTTATTGAATAAAAGCGCGGGCTTCTTATTTTCATCCCTCAGCTTTATGGTTATTTCTCTCCAAGGTGGCTACACTAAATTTGAGGTTTAACTTCATTACGGGGCGTTAAATTGTGCAAGTTATTGGCTACTTGACCAAAAGAACTTCCATTAAGCCGATATTTTCGGTAAAATCAGCACTACCTTTCAGAAACTTTCGTTATTCAGAGGAGGATATGGAATGCAGATGAGATGATTTCGATGCAAAGCCTATAGGGTGAGCACCTCGTTAGCGTTGATTCGAGTAAATATCACTGCAGCAGGCTGTATGCGGATGTTAAAAAAAAAGAAAAACTCGAACGTAGTAAAAAAGGAAAAAAAAAAAGGAACCGAAAGCCTTCCGAGAAAATAGAAAAGACGAACAAAGGATAGCGGTTACCAGGGAGGTTCAAGAACGATGAGATAGTATACTGAAAGATTATTTACAAAAGTGATTCGCTGTTTGAAAGGCAATAAAAGCGTTTCATTTTTTTAGCCAAAATTTGCCTTTCATTTTCGTTGGCTAAATGCTTTCAGAACAAATAGCGTAATCGTGATTGCGAATTTTCCAAAAAGAAAAAAAAAGCTACGAATGTTGAAGACAATAGCTCTTTTTCAGACAGTATATGGGCTATATAGTGAAGAATAACACAGATTAGAAAGAAAATTGAGCTGAGAAGGTAAGATTTTTGATCCATAGGTAACTTTTCAACCAAATATGCTTTATCAAAAATATTTTCTGTCATCAATATTTTTACTAACTTTACAACAATATTTTTTCCAATCAGCATTTCACATACTCGTATTTCTAACACGAATCGAAGAAAGTGCTTTAACCCTTCGCATTTTGAGAAAACTGCGTTTTAAAAACATTTTATAATAGATATCTAAATAAAAATTATGAAACACCACTCCTTTAAAAGCAAAGGTCTTCCACGAACATATAAAACACAAATAAAAGAAATTAGGGCGAGGGGTTGAAGAACGAAGGGCTAGCTCAAAGGATTAGTTTTAGAAAAGTGATTCGTTCTGTAAAAGGCAATAAAAGGGCGAATTTAACAGCCAAAATTTGCCTTATTTTTCGTTCGACTCGTAGACAAATATCAGCTTCATCGTAAAAGCGAATTTTCTTAAAAGGAAAAAAAAATACTATACAAGTGTTGAAGACATGAAAACGAAGAAGACTCGTTACATTTCCCACAGTATAGCAAAAAATAAAAACAAATAGTAAAACTTAATTCCTAAGTATTCTTTTTTCTGGTCACCCTCTCTTCGCCGAGGTTTGGCTTGTTATTTTTTTTCCCTTAGAGATGCCTCCTCTCAACTACCCTCATCCTTCGTTTTTATTTCATTTTATTTTGGCACTCGCCGTTTCTAAACCAACTTTCTTAATTAAAATTACAACCATCTAATTCGTTGTTTTCCACCCTTGTATTTGTCGGGGCCAAAATGAACGAGAACGAAAAAGGCATGTTTCTTACGTTACCAACCCCCTCTTACCGATTTTGTCTTCATTTTGCAAACGTTTGCGTTTAATTACTTTTGTTTTGCATAATTACCCGAGCTTATTTAAACGCTTAGCTTCTTTCTTCTTTTTTTTTCCCAGTCTTCCTTTTTCCATTTGTCCATTCGTCGAGGTAAATGAATTTTTCTTTGTCTTATTTTTCTTGGCTGTGTCTTTATCTTCTCCCCCACTACCTTGGAAACGTTTTCTAAAATACAATTTTACCATTTCGTGTGATTTATGTTTCTAAGTGAACATACGGAAATTTAAAAAAAAATCAATTTCTTCATTTGCTCATTTCTCTTTTTGCTCATTCAACAAATTTGCACTCATTGCAAAAACACATTTTCGATCCGGGCAATACAAATCTACGGTCCAAGACTAAGCGACCACACAAAGTCAAGGCCGCATGCAAAATCACGTATCTCAAATCGTCGCTTCACTTCGGATTTAAAATTCTCTCTTCGAAAGTTTGATTTCTCAAGTCTTCCGCAGAAGCTACGGAAAACCATTAACTCGGTTCTTCAGTTGTAGAGCAAAATTATATCACGTTTCAAGGTAGATAAATTCTGTAACAGTGAGCAGAATAGTTTTCACCTCTGATAACACCTAAAGTCTTACACTCCTACAGCCACTACGAATCTATTTTTATAACAGTATTCACCTCACAAAGTACATTCGAGGAAACCAACGAAAATCCGCTTTCACCCTTCGCTGTATTTTGTTCTTTTTCGCCTTTAGCGCCATTTTTCGACCCTTTCGGTTCACATCAGTTGAAAAACTTTTTTTCCCAGCAGTCATTTCGCTCTTATTTGCCATAATTTATGATGCTAAACTAAACGCTTAAAAATTACGACTCTCCAAGTTAGTTTTTTCTACAGCTATATTTGCTCTCACGCTTGTCTAAAAAGCTTTCAACGCCTCGCCAAATTTGACTTACAACTTACTGGTGATCCGCCTTACTGAATATACTAGGAAGAAAAAAAAAACAGCTATGTCTGCTCAAGCTTAAAACCGAGAATACCAAAAGAATTAGAAATGCTAGACCACAGTGAAAATGAACGGTTCCAAGCATTCTGAAGCAATGCGAACAATAACTTTCAACATTTTTCCTTTTCGGTGAAGCGGCGAAGAAGAAATGGGAAATTTTAAGCTGGTAGAACAGGAATCAAGAAATGCATTTCAGCGTGAATTAATGAATTTCAGTTTCAAAGAATGTAAAAATTAAAAATAAGAACAAATAAACGTAAGTTTCAGCAATGACTATTACATCTTTGATATGTGTTAACATCTTCACGATGATGAATCTCTTCTCTCTCTCTAGAAATGTTTTTGTCACTTGTGAGACCCAAAACAGATATTTCATAACACTTGCGAAACCCTTTTTGACAATGTGAAACCCTTGAGGTGTATGTATAGTTTTTCTAAATCTACCCACTCCGCAGACCCCAAATCTGTATTTTTTGTCTGAGACTCGCGAGTACCCCAAATATCAATTGTATGTACACTTGTGGTTCCCTCATTTCATTTCACTCCCTACAAACTGTACTGTACACCTAACCAACAGCTGTGGGCTTCATTACATACCCTAAGGCATCTAAAGATAGCCACCAAGCCACGTGAAGACGAAGGTTTCATTTCCGAGTATTTATAAGGGGGGGTCTCGCAAGTGTCATACTTTATCTTGGGTCTCACATGTGACGTAAAATAACAATATATATATCTCTCTATATTATAAAATCAAAACCCACTCGACTACTTTCTGGAAATGGACAAGTGTGAAACAAATACACGTGTTTTACACGTATTTTGAGTCTGTAGTTGCAAAAAATGGGAAACCTGGAAACGGACAAGTGTGAGTAAATACACACGTCCTTTCATATGTAATAGTAAACGTTGGCGGAAGAAAGGTTTTACAAATACGTGTGAGACAACAGATATACATAGTTGGGGGTGAAGGCAAAAGAAAGACTTAGAAGAGAAGAAAAGATATTGTTAATTCTTTTTCTATGCACCATCGAGGGGGGTTGGGCCGCGAAGCGCCCAAAGGGCAAAGCTCCCTAGTTACGTATATAAAAATACTAGAGAGAAAAATTCAAAAAAACAAACCTATGAGCGCGTATCAGAGTCAGCTCGTTTTTACGCAATTAGCTTTTTAGTTGACTTTATCGATTCTCCTCATCGATTTAGCCATCAACATAAAATTCCCAAACTTACCCCCCTAGCGAAAACAAAGATGTTACACATCGAAACACAAAAGGCAAACAAAGAAAAAACTTGATAAAATTGAGGCGTACTGTTCTATAGTGACTGAATTGCCACAAAAAAAAGAAATACGCTGAGCATTAAGAAAAATAAACACAATTTTTCATTCCAAAGTGCCCATATAAATTAGGCAGAAACAGTGAGATCTAATAGATGAATAATTTTTTTTTGCGGGGACTTTATTATACTTATAATAAATAATGAAACTGCGAAACACGCACGGTTCAGCAATCTACTCTTCCTCAAACAGAAAATTAATTCACACTTAATCAACAGCAGGATTTCAATTGAAAACTTCTAAAAATAATGGGAGTAAAAACACGGCACAGCATTTTCCAAGCTTACGAATAAGAGCTCCTCGTTTGAAATTTTTTACGCATCGCCGCGAGAGCGAAGATAAAATTTAGAACGCTTAATTAAAATTTGAAACATGTTAGCAGAAAAGCATCCTGGCATTAAAAATGAAAAACATAAAACAAGAATATTTAGCGAAATTCTGCTCGATTCGTATTTTTCTCCATTCGACTGGAAAAAAACGCAAAAATTATTCCACTTATAAACGGATGTCCTACTTTTTTCATTTCCTGTCTCTCATAATGAAAAAAAAAAAATTTTATAAATTTTCAGAATGTAGCAAATATCACGCAATGTACCATAACCTGTAGGCGGATTCAATTTTTTTCCCATGTCTGATCAAGTATTACGGACATTTAATAACGTCTTTCGCTGATAAAAATTGAAAAAGTTAATCCCCATATTATATATATCTCTCTCCCTCCCCCCTCTCTCTCTCTCGTGTGTGTATAGTAAGGATTAAAAAATAGGTATCCTATATCGAACTTCGAATGTAGATCGAAAGCAACGCTGCTCGTAATAAATTTCTACCGGATAATATCGCTTTGTAGGTTACAACTACTATAATTATTTTTTTCCACGAGGATTTTTTGAAACGACTCGAGAGCCACGGATAACAGCTATTTCATTCATTTACTGGAGGTCTGGAGCAGAAGTATTGCATTTTTTTTTTTACTACAGCAAATTATTAAAAAACACGCGATAATTACGTCTAAGTTGACGAATTTTTAATCACTTTGTTAAATATTTATTTTAACCCTATTTGATTTGTGATTAAACATTCGATGCTCAAATATTGTGCGACGGTTAATGCGATTTTAAAAATAATGTAATTTTGCTCGACGAACAATGGCAAACGAACTCCGACAGAGCTAATTTACTTAGCAAACAAAAGCGACTTTTTTTCCAATCCTCTTTTCAACAACTAAAATACGAGCATTATATTTTCCTCGTATTCCGAGTAGGCTATTAATGAAATAGGGCGAGCGATTCGCAATAATTAATTAGACGCTACAGGCTTCAAGGCGAAAAAAGAAATTCTAAATGTCCTACTTACCTCAAATAGACGTGAATTTCACGAAAATATTCACTTATCGATAATATAATCTACTGATACAACTCTCAAGGGTATGCTCCTCCTACTTCTTCTCCTTCTGAACCTAATAGACACTTGAGCATTATACAAAATAAAACTTATATTACAGAACTGAGCTTCATGTTACACTGAAAAAAATTTCCATGATAATTTTCATTTTTTGTATAAGAAAACATGAAGAATTCATGATTTATAGTAGAAATTACCGCAAAAATAGTAAAATACGTTATCCGAGATTGTAAAAAGTATGAAAAATTATATGTACTAAGAATATCTATAATAAATCTTGAATTGCCACTGTTTTCCAATAAAAAAGAGTAAAAATTACTATGAATTTCTTTCAGTGTAGGTAACGCTGATATAGGATATCACCCGCCAGCCAAAAGACATATCCATGTCAAAAAACAGAAACAACAGAAAATTTTAAAACATATATTCTTTGCAAATAACCAAAGACAACCAAAACTGGAGATATTCATTATCCTGTTTCATATAATTACAAATTTCGTGGTGACATCACATCAGAAAAATCAGTGTAGCCCTCAGCCGACTTTTCTTTATTCGCATTTCTTTCAAAAATAGGGCCCACATACTCGTACTTTGAATCGTAATAACAGGATTATTTCTGAATATTGAGATTTACTTAAGTGAAAGGAAAATCGTATCAAGATCTTGTAGATTAATTTGACGAGCTGCAATTGGTCAAAAAAGGTGGAAAGATAGAAATGTACGGATGTAAAAAGAAAAGTGATTCTTTCGTACCTGAGGAGACCTCATTTAAATCAGAATTTTGCAAAAGGTAACTCATATTCAAGCATTTTCAACCCACGCCCACGTGTGTAAACCATAAAAGAATAAACGATCTTTCAAGCTCTCAACTTCAACATTTAACCCATTCTGAGCTAAGCAACGAGCTTATAATCAGAGTTGAAATTCTCTTTAAATTCTTGGCAGAATCCGGGCAAAATCATAAATTATCACAGAAAAACGTTATGTTCCGTATAAAAGTGCTGCAGCGTAGACGAAGTTTTTCCGTGATTTATCAGTGATTTTCTGAATATTTTGATTGTTTATAGGTGGTGAATTCATTTATGTTTAACGTGTAACGCTGTTTGATTAAAATTTTTATAATAGCAACGTCACCCGAAATTTGTCGACTAAAATGAAGTTGATATTATAAATATTTTTATAAAAATGAGAAATACGAGTAAATAGCCCGACTATACATAATCACACCATGACTTCTGAACCAAAATACGTATGTTTTGATAATAATTTACATAAACGTAAAACCATTAAAATAAATTATTTGTTCAATTCCGATTCAGAATATTGCTGCGACAAAGACTAAATTTTGATCATCCTCGTGTAACTGAAATTTTGACCTACATCAAGTATAAATCAAAATTTCAATCCTAATCCTTCCAAGTTTACAATTCCAGTAAAATAAACCAAAAATCTCAAATTTTTTGGTTCAAAACGATAGCGAAGATACCCAATTTTTCAGTCAAAATAAGCTTAGAGTAACATACTGCACCCTTCATTATTTGCACTTCATAAGAGAAACTAAACACGAGCCATATCCTTGTTTTCAGAAATGAAGAAGAAACCACGTTCCAAGGGTATCTATTACACAGAAAGGTGAAAAGTGAGCTTTCACGAGGCACACTCTAGTCAAACAACAGAAGAGTACCGAAATTTCGTCAACTAAAATATTCTTCTAGATTTCAATAAGAAAATCTTACAACAGCGCGTTCCTTCGTCCCATTCTCATCGACATTCAGTCATTATTTTTCGCTCAATTTTTTTTTTCTTCTTTATTCAACTCTTACCTTTTCGTTAGACTTTTTTTTTTCTCTCACAATCGAGACATATTGCTGATAAATGACACCGACTTTCATTATATTCAATTCTTTATTATAATATAATTTGCATAAAGTCCCGTACAGTTGGGATCAAGACGAGGGAAAAATCGAACGAGGGATAAGTTCGTAATAAATGACATAAATTTCTGGTACCTACCTACGTTTGATTGGAAATTTTTTCTTTTTATTAAAAACGCTTTTTCTTTCCCGCATTAAACCGTCTTTCCTTCAAAATATAAATAAAGGGCTTCTGCGAAAATATTCGTATCGCATAGCTAAAATATTTTCTTTTTACGATTTTTTTTTTTTTACATCTTATAAGGATAAAGAAAACATAGGTATAAGTCTACGAACATTTTTTGCACTTGTGTAAGTGAAAGCCTGCAGAAAGGGGGTCGATATTCCTATTTAAAAATATTGAATCTGATCGAATATCAGGTCTAGAGTGTAGGATGAAAATTCTTAATATTTCCTGCAAGTCCGAAATTGTCTCTCATAGCGATGACACACAGTCTAAGGTTTAATCCTATTAATTCAGACGCTTCGGATTATTTTAAAGGAGGATGTCTCAAGATTCGCGACTTTTTTTTAATTTCAGCTAGATTCTATTAGAAAATTCTCTGGTCTGTGGCAGCTTATCAAAAATAGTTCAATGATTTTTTTCAAATTAGTAATAAATAATGAAAGTGAAAAAACTCAACTCTAAAACAGAAGACCGAATTTATAATTCAAGATTTGCGCATTCCCTGCATGACTAAATTGTGGCGCATTATCATCATTTTTTGGAGGGATCTTTCTATGCGCAATCCATTGATTATGCGCATTCTTGTTTTACCGTTAAGGAGCTCCAGAATTCTGTTTGGCGCCATCTGGCTTCAAAACGGTTTTAGCAAAGAACGCAAGAGCATGACTCTACCTATTGCAAGCCTGAATCTGAAAACGACGAAACCCCAAAAACATTTTCACCCATTTTTGGCTGAAAAAGGCATTAACAGGTACCAAAATATCATTTAAACGCAAAAATCTACGCGGTAATTTTGTGTGGACTAAGCAAGTTTTGGACTACAGCCGTCAATACATTTGAGCACTTCGCAAACATTCCAACTCCACTTCCTGAGACAGGACAAAGCTAAAACCTGAGTGAACTTTATTCTTATACTCTCATAATTATATTGATTTGCATTTATATTTGAAGTGCGAAGTACATAGGCTGATTCATAAATTTCCGCACTATCTTGATTTATCCACAGGAAAAGGTCCCAAAAAAAACTAACTGCATAGGTGTGTAGGGTGAAGTGTTTTGCATATGTAACCCAAATTTCAATTCAATCAGACAATCCGGACGCCTTTACGGTCAATCCGTACCAAAGCTCAACAAAATTAGCCTACGGAAAAAAGGGTCCCAGAGAAGTAATCCTTGATGCAGTGGTAACACTGCAAATTGAGCCAACAAACACATGGTTGACTTAGTGAATGTATTGGCCACTTGTGGTGAAAAAATTGTGATGACAGCTCATTTCTAACTTGCACAGTGTAAATTATATTAATCTTTTTTTTTAATCCATGGAAAAAAAATGATTTTGTCAAAGGCAAATTTCTCCCTTCACACCTCTCCTTTGAAGCAGGAGCAGAGGCATGCACTGTTTCATTTATTTTTGCCTTGTAAAACTTGGATACAACATTAAGAGAAAATGAAAAAATGTATGTGGTGAAGGCCGACGTACAGGAGGCAAGTATTGGAGTGGCAAAAACAGTTTTTGAGCGGTCACATCACAACTAAACATATTCGGCCATCTGGACAACCAGAAACAGTCTTTATAGTGATGTAATAAACAATTTGCTGTCTGTGTTGCTGACTGGCAATATTTTCTTCCTCTCCCAACTCTGATTTACATTTCACAGTGAGCTGATTTGTAAATTTGTGCTTCGGTATGTCTTGAAAATTTTTTCCCCTCATTTTTTTTCTGTCGGCTAATTTTGATAGACTTGCGTATACATAGACCTTATAAATATTCGGATGGTTCAATTGACTTGAAATTTGGTATACTAACATAAATAAGACTCTCCTCTACACGCCTGTGCAGATAGTTATTTTTTTACCTTTTTTCAGAGATATATGGAGGCAGTGCGGAAATTTATGAATCAGCCTATGTATATTCTCAGGAACTTCGAGTCAACGGCATTCTGTTTCAGCGAAAAATGTTGAATTCAATAAATTTTCGCGCAATCCTCATAAACGGAGTTTCTGTTTAAAGTAATAAAAGCGTCAAATCCACCCCTGCTTATTCATCCACAGATTCAACAAATCCGAATTAACATTCGCTGCCTTGGAGAATGTCGGGCTGCGTAACTGTTTCTTATTTATCAGACGTCAGCAAAACTAGCCATTTTCGAAAGCTTGGCTCTTCTCGCTCGCACATATACATCAGTACAGTTTAGGACATACTATCATCTCCATCAGTCATGATGTGGAAAATAACTTTATTGTCACCAAACGTACAACCTGTTATCAATTATCACGCCCACGAGTAAACAGTGCAGAAGAAGACAAATCTGTGCACCCTACCAGCGGGCGCATAGAGTAGCCCACCTTTGTAGATTACCCACAATTTCAGCGGCAATCAATCAATTTTTCGCGGCGACAAAGTGACACTTTTTGGCATGGGAGGGCGAGTGGAGGGGGCAGAAAAAGGCGTACGAAGAAAAGAACTTGGAAGAAAAACATGTAACCGCCGCAGAGTTGACGTGAAACTACTCGGTATAAAAAGTCTGCAACTGGCAAAGCTCTACGGTTCTTTATAAAAGATGCGAGTAAAAAAGGAGGCAGCTATTTTCTAGCACTCACTCGCCAAGTTTTAAGGCAAAAATTTAATAGTCAAAACTTTCTTACATAATCCCGTTCTTCGGCGGGTTATTATATTCCGAAGTGTTCGCAAGGTAAAATGTAATAAAAACAAGATGCAGAGAGTTAGCAGTATAGGTACGAAAAACAAAGTTACATAAAAGTAGGCTCGAAAAAAAAAAAAAAAAGCTAGAATAAAATACAAAGTAACTTTCAGCTTTAAAAAAATATTTAAAAAAAAAAAACAAACGTTCCAAGTCATCTTTATTTTGTCAAGTACGTGCGTTCAAGTTTTTTTATTTTTAAATTAAGCTTCTAAGCTTTTTCTTCCCAGCACGTGCTTCACTTTTTTTCTCTCTCTTTAGATATGTGCGACCACGCGTTCAAAAGCTCCCCAAAACTCCCTCCTCTCAAAAGATGGAGAGAGAAAACTTTTCACTCGATCTATTTGCCGAATTAATTCCACACCTCGGTACCGTGGATACTATATACCATCTAATTAGTTTTTCATTGCGTGAGAAATTTTGAAGTTTTCTAACTGAAAGTTTCGGTTGAACCCCGGCTAAATGCGTAAACTTATGAACAGATAACGAGCACTGCTTTCGTAATGCTCTTCTTTCTCGCGTTAGATGTAGAAACATGTTCTGCCTTTTTGTTCGACTATATTTCGTGCTGCGACTTTGAAAAATGGCTTGCACAATTGCGAGCAAGAATTATCGGTCATTTTACGCTAGGCTTTCGACCACTTATTACTTTCAAATGACGCATACTTTGGCTGAGTAATACAAACACCACTCAGCAGTTGACAGAGTATTCAACACACGAGTATAGTATTGTTTAGCGCTCCATTAAATTGGTAACCAGCATTTGTACCACTGGCTCTAAATTTCATTAAATAACAATATTTAATGTCTTGAAATTTAGAAGCTTACCTTAAGAGAAAAATATTTTCAGGGCTTCTCAAGTAAAACTCAGCGTAACCCAAAAGGGTTATAAATTTCGGTCAAGTATTATCCAGAGTTCCATTTGGTCTAGGGGTAATCAAAAGAGGATAAACATGAATAATGCCTGGCTATAACAGGTTTAAGTAACCCACACAGACGTAGATTACAAAACATTTAGCAGTTACATTTGAAAATTTACGTGTCTTTAGTTGTAATAAATAAATTTTATCAGCTGGAAATACAGTAAAAATCGATTTAAGAAACTGCACCAGTTTGAGTAAACACCCCTTCGCAACGAATAACATAAACCCAGTCCCGCCAAAAATCCATAAACACACAAGAAAATAATATCTAATATTATGAAATCGGTCATAATAAATGAAATTGGAAACACGGGGGGGGGGGGAAATAAACAATAGTTCGCTCAAACCGGTGTTCGATCCATCGATTTTCAATCTTCTCTCTATAATTATAAATGCGGGAAGATGAGAAATAAAGTCGTTCGAGTAAAATAATTATTATAGCTAATTTGATACCAGGAGGAAAGCTTAAAAGAATGAATAGGGACATACTACAGAGCCATCAAGAATAAAAAGGAAACTTAGCAGTAACCTTAAAAGTGTAGTTCTAAAAATTACAGATTTCAGTTACAACAAACTCAGTTTATAGCGAACCATAAATTCAGTGGTCCTTAAGAGTACCAATTTTTACTGTAGGTAGTTCACCATTCAAAGTACGCCATCTTACAGACAAAGACATCAGACCAATGAAACGGACTTCTTTTTTTCTTGTTTATATTTTCCTCGATTCGTACGAGTACATAGTAGTTGAGCTTCACACACACATTTATACCGCACTGCACTCCGAACAGCTATACAAAATTCAGTCTCAAGTTTTTCTTTTACAAAACTTGAACGCGAATAAAGCGGATAGTATAAGATATAGGGCAGAAAAAATTTTCTCTACGAAAAAAAACTTGGTCGGTATTTTGAAAAACGAATTTCGAAGCCGGAGGATACTTTTTTACTCGTCTGACCGCCGGATGAAAATAATAATTTTTTCTGAAAAATGACAGATTGGCCATCGCCTTTACTATATACTCGTATTATGGAAAATGAATTTAATTTTCTATTCCTGCGGTTATTTTCGTCAATCATGAATATTTTTCCTACCTATTTTCTATACTTTCAACAAGGGCTACGAGTAATCTTTCCCCGACCGGGGTGCAGCCAATAGCTTTTTTATTCAGAGACGGTTTTTAGTTCTATACACGTTTCCCACTTTCCATATAATGTAATGCTACGCACAAGTAACGTAAATATTTGTGCGTATTTTCACGTCCAAGCACCCATCGGTGACAAGTTCAAATTTATACGGTAGGTACATATGTAAATATACGAAAGCCTGCGTCCATTCCATAGATAGAAAAAAATTTGTTACCAATTCTGTAAGAATAGATGTCAGGTCAGGTCATTATTTTTCAAAAATACAAATCTGCTCGTTTCAATTCTCAGGGTATGAAAATTCAAGATTCTCCATGAAGAAAATGTTACTAAATCTAACTATACTTACGTAAAATCTAATAGAAAGATAGTAGAAAGGGGCGAAAAACTTCAATGGCACACGTTTAATGCAGTCAAGGATGATAATGTTCTTCAATATAAGTTTTTTTTACAACACTGCGAGATTTAATTTTTCACATAAAACCAGAATCGTCCCGAAGTGAGTACGCAGCAAACAAGTTATAATATTAATAATTTTTCTCTGAGTGTATAAAAACAGAAATGCACGGTAACGTTTGCACTACACAAGGTATGCATGGCCGGCATACATTGTACATACTTGTAGTAAGTGTTTTTCAACATATTGTAAGTATTAAACACAATGAATTATGAAAAATCTAAAAGAATCTGTTCTTATGACATCCTATATCTTCAAATATACAAAGAATTTTAATCCATATATTATTTTGAAAACTATATCTTTAGTCTCGTCAGAACAAATAGTCAATAAAACATGGATATAAGCTTAATTTTCCATCAAGTAAATCAGACCTGATTAAAATAGTAAAAAATTCAGGGGCAAATTTTTGGTGATATCATTAACTCAGAATACGCAGTTTCAGCTAGCCAATATTTAGAAACTACGTCTATCAACACCTGCAATACATGTATTTCGAAAAATTCGTCAATTATTTCGTATTTTTTCTGCGGGGATAGGTAATGTAACGTTCAAGAGACGACTGGAAACCTTTTCTTCGGCAGCAGTGCGGAAAATAAAATCAACCCGAATAGCTTACACCCGTTAACTCATTCTCGTAATGATTTTCACCCAATTAAGAGGATCAAAACGATTTCGTACCCAGCAAAAGACGACCCGGAATCAAGCCCTCTCAATCTACTAAACGTACATATATAATATATATATATATATATATATATACGTATAGCCTGCTCATTCGGTCACATACACAGGTATTAAAATCGGAAACACGAACCAGCCCGGACCGGCGAAATTGGCAATCGTCGGTAATTTACATAATACACCCAAGTACGGTGGCAAACAATTTATATATTGCAAAAGATAACGATTATGGATAAATGCTCGCAGGCTATAGTAATGGCGATGGGTCGAAAGGGATTTAAATTACGTTTTTGCGAGCGGAGAAACTAGAAAGTGAGATAGAGATGGGAAAAAGGAGTTTTCGAGAGACGCCGACAAAGAACGACAGTAATTTATATAAAATGAAAGACTACACGAGCAAGCACGCGAGAGAGACAAAAGATGGCATCGAAATAATGGTACAGTATCATAGCACCTCTTCACCCCATCGTCTGGCCCTTGCATTGTCCTCTTTTTTTTTTCCACCTATACAACAGAACGGACTACACGATATAACAGTTTCTCTTGCTAAGTACAATGCATAAATTGTAATTCCATTTACGTTTTTTGATAATAAATATATTCCGACCACTGGAATTGAGCTGTTAACCACCCACGTTTTCTCATTAATGTAAGTATAAAATGCTTCCAATTTATACGCGCTGGTACTTTTAGTCGAACCAGGGGTACCGAAAATGGCCGTCGGTAAATGTGAAATTCGATCTGGACGAGAAAAAAATGCCAAGGCAGTAAGCGCCGCCAGAAAAGCAGGTTTTCGAAATCGACTTATAGACCTATACGCGATGATGTCATTATGGTACACTTTCATTCTTAACTAAATTCATGTCGCGAAATTGGATTGTGGTCGATCTTGAAACCAACTCTTCAAAGGTAAGAAATTCTACCGAACAACGATAAGCTCTGCATTTTCAAGTTAATCCACCTAGCATTCTTCTCGAATTTCAGCCAAGCACCTATTTCACTGATCGGAAATATACATACTGAAAAACACGCCACGCTTTGAAAAATGTTGATGAAAACATATTATTATGCTGATAAATTTTCCATCGAAAACCGGCTAAAAAAGTTATCCGAATTTTTTTTCTTTTTTTTTTGTATTAATGTGCCACACGGTTTTTCCTCTCATCGCCTGCGTCACCTGAAACGCTGCCCATCGAAAATCGGTGAAGAGACAAAAGACATCGAAGGAGTCGAAAAGAATGGAAAATGGGCGGCAGGGAAGGCGGAATAAAAAGAAGAAAAAAAGCAGGTTATGAAAAATTATTAGCAATTTAAAGAGAATAAATAAAATTTGATAGTGAGTCGACAAGCATCGTCATCGTCGTTCGATGAGAAGGATATGATAAACGATATATGCAATGAATTGAAAATTCTTTCTAACCTTTTTTTTTCTCTTTTTTTCATTCTTCATCGCTCCCCTTTTGAAAATAAATATTACATCATATGCGGTAGACAAGCGTCACGCCTGATCGTTTCAAATATTTTTCAAACACTTTCATATTTATTCAGAATGGAGTAAATTACTCGGGCAATCTTTCATACAAGTAGGTACGGTTTTTCATACGTTCCCATAAGAAATGTATCTTATTTTTTTGTAAAGACGAAAATTTATAAGACTGCATTTGAAAGAAGTACTGTAGTTTGAATGAACGAAAAAAAAAAAGAAGAAAAAAGTAGGCTATACGCACATACAAGGAGTTCTCATAGAGAGGATAGTCAGATTTCTGCCAAAAAACAACCTCTCGAATTGGGAATCTTTGAGTAGAAATATTTTAAGCTATACCTTCACAACAGAAAAGCCTTATAATATATCAAGCAGTTATAAACGCGAAAAATGAATTCGAAGATTTTCGACATTTTCAATTTTCCGCCACTGCAAAAGCATTATATTTTGTATTGTTGATGTATTTCGGTTGAATGTTTTGAATGTGGAATTGAGTGAACCAACTACTTATAAGGTATATAATGTAATAAAGAAAAAAAAATCACATTTTTCTCAGAATAGGAGAACCATAAATAGAAATTCTGTACTACCAAGTTATACTTCCACTTAGTGTGAGTGAAAACTGAATTGCCAAAGATGGCTGACATAGCTTCAAATTCTGGATATGATATACGGTATTGGATTACCTATATATCCACTTTCAAATGAAGACGTTTTCAAATAATCCAACTGGTAATTGCTATACTCAAATTAGATTTTATTTTGTTTTCATTATTTAGACGTGTTGATGTTTTTCCATAAGCTAAAAAAAAAATCTAGGTTCTTGTGGTATTGGGTGAACCAACTAATGACTAGGCATGGTCATTTTGCAACACTGAATTCATAGGATGAAAGTACAGGGTAAACTACACAGAAAATAATTATTATCTTCTATTACTGGATTTTGACTGGACTAATATGGTGGTTATTAGGTTCAAAAATGGTCTAAACAAAACAAAAACAAATTTCAAGCTGGTCACATTTTTCTAATCGCTTCAGCCTAGCTGAAAGTTGAGCACTTGGTTTATGAGAATACCCAAAGAACGTAATGACTAGTGAGTCTTTGAGAGAAAAAACTGAGCAATTTCATGCGCAGCCAAGCCTCGCAATTTTCAACCAAGCAATGTTGCTTATTCTGAGAAAATTTCAAATCACCGTGACATTTCAATCTGAATCGTCGCCACAGCATCCTGACATCAGACTTGAGAAAATTCAAAATTCAACCAAGTACAAATACAGCTCTGTTAGCTTGTATGCACAGCAGTTAAGAGAAGAAACAAGGCCAATTTCAATGAATTCATTGAACCAAGTATATCTCAAGTAGAACCATCCGAACACAGCACCCAAAAGACCAAATTCTTACTATAGGACGATTTACAAATAAACACAACTGTATCCCTTCTCGAGTCACCGAGACACAATGAAAGCGAGAACGCAATAGCAAACTTTTGGCGCACTCGAAATTACAAGTTCTCATTTTTGGTGAACGTAACTTCATAATAAACGGTGAACACAATACTATAAAGAATACAAGGAAACGAATAATAAAGTAATCAAAAGTAAGATTTTCAGGGTGAGAGGAGGGCACAGAAAAATATAAGGAAAACATCTTCCGCTTTTTGTGTAACTCGTTCACGTCTTGTTGAGCGAAACCCCAACGTAATTCTGGCGATTTCGAAAAAGTTTTTCGCATATCATCCCACTATTACGGAGTAGCTGAATCGCGCATAAAAATGAGCAGTTAAGAGGCGACTCTCGAGAATTTCAAAATGTGAACGAAATTAGCATAATCCGCCGTCGCTATTGAACCGGATAACCGTTTTATGTGCGTATATGAAAACTTCTTACCTGGGATTTCCTCGAAGTGCAGCGTGGTGCAGGGCGTTGAATCCGTTGTTGTTCGTCAGCATTATATCAGCATTGTGGTCGAGCAATAAAGTGAGCATGTCGTCCCTCTTCTTTGCGATGGCATCGTGCAAAGGTGTATCTCCTTCGAGATCCTGCAATCGATAGAAGAAATCGCGGGGTTAAATAAAGTAAACGTCAGTACCACTGAGGAAGCGAATTGGAAGAGGAAAATACATATTTTTCATACATGAATATTGCAATATCATGGCAAAATTGTTATTCTTATTAGTTTCTTTTTGTTCCGACTCTGGGACAGTTTCCTACCTACCATCCGTCTTCTCCTTCGGTGGTATAGGGTACATTTATTAAAAATAAAAAATTTCAAAGTTGCGGGGAGTAGTCCATTTGAAAAAAAAGTTGTTTAGGGAAAGCGATCCGGGGGGGGGGAGGGAGAATTCAGGTAAATTGCCAGTCAGGAAATTGTCCTGTCGAGAAACTAACTTTGGGAACCATTTTCATTTTATGAATACTCAAAAGAATTTTCAAGCCTTGAATAAGTACGTGTAATAAAAGACGTTACACACACGATGACGCTTTAATGAGTCTTATTCATCTTATCACAATGAAGGGGAAGGAAACCCATGCTCTCAGCCAGGCAGGGGCTACGCAGTGTTGAGCCTCCCTATGGGCAAAATATTTTGAAAACGGATCGTTTTATTCTGGGTTATAATCCGTTTCTGGATTATAACCCGGAATTTTCCTGTTTTCCGGCTTCTAAAACGGATTTCGAACGGATTGTAATCAGTCTTGCCGGAAATGAGTCCGGATTATTTTCCGTGAAGGCTGTTTTATCATATTTGTTGGCCCAGGTTATAATCCGTGAAACCGTTTTACAAACGGATTTGGAAAAAGAATCAAGATGACAAAAATATCTGCAAATTTTCAGATCCGATGGTCAAAAATAAAAACGGACTGACAACGGATAAAATTCTCATTTTCCGGATCATTTTCTCATTTTTTGCCCATCGGGATATTAAAGATTATTGTAAACCAAACAGAATTGGACTCGAGATCATTTTATACGCTTTAATTCGATTCAATCAATTCTTAACGAAATTGATATGTTGCACTTTTCGGAAACCAAAGCGCTGCAAGCGTTGCCCGTTAGATTCTGTAACAGAGAGCTCTCTGTTACAGAATCTAGCCTCCCCAGAAGATATGAAAAGTATAGTTACAGGCTTTCACGAAGCACGTGAAGCTATAGGATAAATTCTCTTTACATGATTCACCTTCCATCAAAACATAAATTATTAATAATAATTATACTAATTTAAAAACATATAATGCTTCAATTTGGAAAAATACAAAATACGAGTATAAAATACTGGAGCCACTTCATGGCCCAATCCCTCTTTACTCGAGTTTGGTCAAACTTATCCCGATCTGCAATATGACACAAATGTGGATGGGAAATGTGACGCGAAATGTGAAGCAGATGTGGCAAAAATTCAACCAATCAGGAAGCAGTGGCACTATTGTGACACAGATGTGATACCATTATTTTCCGGTGGAAAAATTATAGGTCACATCAGGGTCACAAGAGTGCCACTGCTTCCTGATTGGTTGAATTTTTGCCACATCTGCGTCACATTTCCCATCCACATTTCTGTCACAGTTTGCAGATCGGGATCTTCTTTTCTTCCAAATCTCTCTTCCACCTATACTCAAAAATATGCACATAAATAACGAAGGTCGTGAGTAAATATATCTGCTGTCTCACACTTGTCCATTTCCAGTTTTCCATACAAAAATACTTACAACTACCTACATATAAAAAAGACAGGTAAAATACGAGTATACTATAATTGCTTCAAGCTTGTCCATTTCCAGAAAATAGTCTAGCTGGTTTGGATTTTACAATATAAAAATATATATTCGATATTTTCGCTCCTTGATGACCAACGTTATAACATTAATGACGTTAACTTTGTGCATAGGTGATCTTGACCTTGAATTGATGACGACTTCAAAAAAAAAGTTGATTCATTATATTCTTCACAGTTCACATTCTTAAACCTTCCTCTTCATTCTGTAGATCAATTATTTATATTCTTTATATTCTTAGCACCAATTCTCAACATTCCCTACATTACTTCTTTTACCTCCTTTGCCTAAACAAGACTGTCTACGAATACAGTCTACAGACGGATGACACACGCACAAAGTTCCGACTGAACGTCTCCTTAAAAGAATTTCATCTTCAATGAGAACCTAGGTATACATGTTTGAATTTTGTAATGAAATTCAAACTATCATTTTGCTAAAAAATGAAATTTTCAAGTTCTTCAAAAAGATTTACGTAAAAATGAGCGGACAGAACTGGAAATCTGCTCAACTTTTTTCCTTTGACCTTCGTAGCTGTCTACCACGTCTTTATCGGGGAAAATCATGAAAACGTATCCGCAATTAAGCAGTTTGATTGATCGTCGAAGGGTTAATGTTTGTAGAGGGGTGCAGATGGTTGGGGGATGGAAATCTCGCCTCAACAAGCTCTAGAAGAATTTCGTGCAGACGTGTATTTCTGTTTCGCCCTTATAAAGTACGTTATCTCTTTACAAATTTGAATTAATGAGCCGTTAGTTTCGAGTATACGATACCTTGAGCTTTATCAAGCTCGGAAAATCGTTTTTATTGCGTCAAGTTGGCTTGATTAAAAGAAGACGGGTAAAAAGTTTTGGCGTATCGACGTGAAGCACTTTTTAAAGCTCTTCTTCTTTTTTTTTTCGATCTCTTTCGTTCTTTTGATGCAAGTTTTTTGTTTCTTCGTCTATATAGTCCTCTTGGTTTCGGTTTTTTTTTTTTCTCTTAATTTTTTTCTTTCAGACTCAACAAATTCAGAAAAAAGAAATATACGAGTAGCAGCAGACGTACATGTATCCTGTCATTATGAAGATATTATGAATTTTTTTCTGCCCCTACTTCGGTTTAATGCTATAGCCAGCTAATTAACGTTGTTTTCTGTGGATTTACGCATGAAAGTTACGGTAACTAGCCAAGAACTTTTTGTTTCAACTATATTTTGAAATGTTTTCAAAGTTCTGAGAAAATGTTCAAATAGCTTTTGTAAAAGATGAACGTGAAAGAAACGGTATATAAGGGTGGCGCATAAAAGGCAACGTGAGATACATATTTTTTGTAATAGCAAAGTTCTGCAGTAGGTGCTGCAGTCACGCTCACTGTAATACAGGGTGCGGCGAAATGATCGGCTACATATTTGGCTTTTCCAATTACACGCAAAGGAAAACACATAGGTAAAGATATGCAGTTGGTTTTAAATAAAAATTCATTCTGTAAGGTAGTATGTGAAATAAAATTTCATTTGAATGTTGATCATTTTGCCTAGCACATTTTCGAAGGCGTAAAATTCATTTTCCAAAGATTATTGCTAAGCAATGGTTATATTTTTTAAACGAATTTCTAACATGATCAACCAGGAAGAATTCACCTTCATGCTAGTGATGTTAAGGTTCAGTTTTTTTTTAAAACCGGTACAGTTTTTAACCGTTTGAAAAGGAGCGGAGTTTTTTTTCACCGGTTATTTTTGCTCCGGTTTTTTTTTCAGGTTAACCGGAGTTTAACTGGTTAACTGTCCGTTTTAACATCCAAAAAAGCTATCTACTTACCTGGTGGAGTATTTAGGTGTATTAATTGCTCAAAGCAACAACCAACCAGAATGTTCAAAATTTTGCGTAAAATCCGAAATTATAGCGCTGCAAGCCCCGCTAGAAAGGCAGGTTTTTGACTGATAGTACAGGGGTGTCATGAACCACAACAAAAGTATTGATTTTTGACTAAATTTTTGCTAATATCTCCTTAACCACACAACCGATTAACTTGAAACCTATATCAGACCTAAAACTCGTTGAAATTTACCTCTGGTGCAAATTTCAGCCCTATTGGTTCAATTGTTTGTCTCTTCTCTCATTCAAAAGAAATATAGCCCCTAAAAATCACCATTTTTAACTACATTTTCACTGATATCTCTTAAACCGCTGAACAGATTGACTTGAAATTTCTATCAGACCTAGATCTAGCTGAGATTGACCTCTGATGCAAATTTCAGCCCTATTGGTTTGATTGTTTGTCTGTTCTCGTGTTCAAAAGAAGTATATGCGCGCGGAGGGAGACAGAATAATAATAATAAAATAAATGAAGAATTATGAAAATGTGAGATGGATATTTTTAGATTCTGTAGATTATGAAACGAAAATCACTGGAAGAATCATAATTTTGTTATTCGGTACTATATTTAAAGTTCGTCAGAAAGTCTATCGAGCTTCCTTTGAAGCCACTGAGCTCTTAATTGAGTTCAGTGTTTGATTCAGTGTTTGAAGCTCGATAGGATTTTCAACTACAGGTTAACCGGTTAAAGTCCGGTTAACCTAAAAAAAAAACCGGAGCAAAGAAAAACGGAGGAGCAAAATCCGGAGCAAAAAAAAACTGAACCGTTCCCAGTTAAAAACCGGTAGAACCGGATCAGTTAACCGAACCTTAACACCACTACTTCATGCGCAGCGAAAGAAATATCTATAAAAAAAAATGCTACAGGTGCAGAATTCCCCCTCCCCCGTCAATTTTATACATCACTGGTGCCATTCGGAGGAGGAAATGGCAAAATAATGCGACCATTGCTTAGCAAAGTCAAAAAATTGGTTTTTACGCCTTAAAAAATGAGTTAGGCAAAATGGTCAACATTTAAGTGAAATCAATGGTACGTACCAAAGTGGGGATATGGAGCTGAAGCCATCCTTCTCAACCTCAAATTTCATCGAAAAAAGACTGAATCTATAAGATTTTCAGTGTTTTGGGGGAATGAATTTATAACTCAGCTCCTCGCTTAAATAATTTCTGGGTGCACCACTGATTGTATTTCATATTATTTAACCTTAAAGAATGAATTTTGATTTGAATCCAATTGGATGTATCTTTTTGTCTTACGCACGCAATTCAAAAAACAAATCTAGCCGGTCATTTTGCCACACCCTGTAGACCAATATAATATTATCTGCAAATGAGTTGCGCATTTTTCACAATTTCACTATACACATAATTCCTGAATTAATTCTTATAGGTTATAAATGGATTCGAATACTCCCCGGAGGTCAACTAATCAGAGATAAAACACACAGGTCAAAACAAGAAAAGCGATCAGACGTGGGTAACGAGATTAGGCAGGTAACCGAAAATGCATATAAGTCAAGATTAAGCAGAATACGAGTAAAATGCAGTAGAACATCGCTGGCAAATAATTTTTCCTACCTCATTTATACAACTAAGAATAACCCAGATTAAATTGCTCGCAAAGGCTTTTAAATCCAACTGCTTTCATTTCAGCTCGTGTCTTTACCAGTTGAAGGAGAAAAAAAAATTGAAACAGCACATTGTTCACGGATACACAACACTACATTTGAAAAATATAATGTACAAATACTCTCTGTGCAATGTTGCAGCGCTCACTTCGAGGAGTGAATTTAATTAAACATGCTGGCTTTTGCTAAATAATCTTGTACAATACTCCGTATGAATTATACGAATACTTGCACAGTACAGCAGAGAAGGTACAACTATTGCATAAATATATAGCTATAGTCTACAGCACATTTATAACATCGATTTGTAGTATTCAATTTGTTTCCGAGTGTTTGCTATTAAACAGTAATCTCTCTCCAAGCTCCTTCATTATTCTATGTTTCATTCTGGAGAGTCGAAAAGCATATACTCGAGTACCTCTAGTCGTCTGTCGTAAGCGAAATCTCAAGCATTTTAAAAACAAATAATCGCGTTCGTAAAATGCACAACCGAAACACAGCGCAATATACAATCTTCTCCCGCGTAAACACTTTTTCATCTTCAACATCAAAAATCCTCGTCTCAATATTACAACGTTCGGCGGGAGGGGTCTGGCTTTTTGATTTTAGCTCCTACTGCATTCGAGCAGAGACTCTATATAATTTCTCACTTTTGGCATCAGGATTGTCCCCATAAAATGCAAGTATGATACGAAGCTAAGACGATATTAATTAGGGAGCAAATGTATTAATATTCAGCTCAAGATGTCGGTGTATTTCTGTTTTGCTATGATAATTCGAGAAGATGAAACGATCGACAATGGAATGGGGACGCCCGAGTAAGACTTTAAATTGCAAATTATAAAATGAGTATCAACAGAATTACGTCATCAACATTTTTCTACAATAATCAGTTCCCAAAACATTCGCTAGAATCTCGACAAAATCACTTGCGATGGTTATATTTACATTGAAAATACCCTCAAACAAATGACTCCTTATGCACATTCTATATAATTGTGGAAGTAACCAAATTTAATATTACTCGAAATAAGTCCTCATTTTCAACAGAATCTGGTAGAAGCGGAAATGTTTGAACAAAGCTGTTACTAACTAAGAAAAAGTAGGAAACCAATATCAACGTACACCAATTAATCTGTACTGTTTCACTGGTACAATAATGTAATGAAATATATCTAAAATTGATTATTCGACTGAATTTCAAAGAATACGATAGTCATTAATAAATCTATAGACAATTCATCTACTTTTCTAACTACCATACTTTAAAATACATTTATCAGAATCGAGTGTTTACCAGATGTTCATTTGTATCTATAATAAGTTTTATTCCTTATTCTCACCTTTACATTGGTTTGCGCATGGGTCTTTCACACAGCATAACGCAAATAATTATGTAGAATGTAGTTACACTCAATATTACATATGAGGTATATTTCAATTATTGGCAACCCTAGTTCCCATTCCAGCAACACTCAATTAATATACTTTAGTGTTGGTATCTGTTGAAATGAAAAATGCCCTTCCCAAAACTACAATAACGAAAGAAAAATAATACACCAACAGTATATAATAATTAATAAGAAAAGTAAATAATTTCTAAACCCTATAATACTAAAACACGTTTTTAGCGAGTCTTTTCTAGTCCGTTAAGATTTTTTTTTCTATAAAACCGCCTTCATGAAAGAAAAAAATGGAAAAACTTCTGTCAAATTTAAAATTATTGTTAGAATTGTTGACTTAATACATTTCCGATTGTGTTTTTCTTCGGCTTATTCACTTAAAATATTTTGCAGCTTTTTCGACTTGGTCTAAGTTCACAAGTTCAACCACCAAATTTTGCTTTACGAAAACGGAAAAAAAAATTTTCAAGACGGCGCCATACAGCCACTCAATAGGATAGTACTCTAAGATTTTTAGGTCTTGGAAATGGCCTATACAGCAGACATACATAAATAATAACGATGCGTCAATAAAATCAGCAGTTGATTCTCGTAATTTTCTTTTCTTACTTCTATTCTGCAAAAATATTTTTTCTTTCGCTATAACTCAAGATAAAGACATCACAGATAGGAAAAAGTACCGAAAGTTTTGAGAATTGTCAATCTCTACGTTGAATGTTATTCGAAAAGGTGATGGAAAAATAAAAATTAAAAATTTCGCATTAACCAACTTCAAAAGCTCCTGCAGCGGTTGTGTGAAATAACATAAAACATAATGAGCAAAAATTAGGCTTTCCTAAACAACTAATCAAAGTACAACTTGCTGTTTGTTATTACTGAAAAATATGAAAGTTACGAAAAAAAATGAAAAAAGAAAAAAAATAAGTAAGGAGTACCTTCAGAGGCACCACAACAAAGTTTCACAAGCTCTCGACCAAATCGATAATTACTCAACATAATTACCATTATTTTCAATGGAACCATGCCACCGCCGCCCTAATTAAGCCGCTAGATTTATAACCTTAACTTTGAATACGAAGCCCATCCTACTGCGATGATAAGATGGCTGGTAAACGTTATTAGCGGCGATGTAATTTAAGGGTGATTAAAATGGAAGTCAGATTAAAAAAAAAAAAAAAAGGAGTAAGTATATACTTTGAGCATGCACAAAAAATTGTGGGTACTTAATTTTACCAACTTACAACGAAAGGAAACATAATTAACGAGTTCTCGTACCGCCTCTATAACGAATTGTTGAAGAGGAAAAAAATAGCTCATTCTAAAACGATACAAAAAAGCTGAAGAAAAAAACAAAATTTTCTCCTTTCCGCCTTTCAATCCCAATGATATTGCGAAGCAAAAACAAAAAAGAAAAGAAAAAAGTCCGCAAAGACGTGGACTAAGAAAATAATTAAAAAATTTTCACTCTTGTTTATACGTGCGCCATGGTTAAGTTACCTGAGAATGCTAATTTAAAATACTTTCTCGCGTTTTTCAACCTTTTGTTTTCCTCAGATCTTTCCCCCTTAATCCAAAGTTTGACAGCAATTAGTAAGAATGTCATCGACGACATAAATTTTATAACAGACGAAAAAAGCGCTAATAATGCGTAAGCAAATATTTTTGAATCGCTCATACCCTCCTCTAATGTTCGCGAAAAAACACCCCCCTTATCGAGTCGAGGAACTAAACGACGAAGAAAATTTCCTACAATAATTCCGGGGCTCCCACCACCACCACCAGTATTCGAAACTGAAACAAGCTCTTACAAGCTGGCTAGTCCATTTAAAGTTCATTCCACTTAACTGTTTTGAAAAATGTTCGCGCAAACACTGGCACGTAATTTTACATAGTCTTCAAACGCGTACACAACTTGACGTCAACAAATAGCTGGGGAACGCAGGTCAGGTCGGTGTAAAGGACACGATTTTTGACCTTTTTTTTTTTTTTTTTTTTTTATTCTCTCTATTTAGCTAAATGTCGAAGCGAACGCGTTACGTGACATTAATTTCAATATTATTGTTAAAATTCGTCTTCGAGAAGAGAAAAACACTTGACCTAATAAAAATGGCATCACTGACTGCGTTTCAATACAATTTTGCAACTCTAATAAATGCGCCCCTATATAGCCCATAGGAAGATAAGTTATGAAAGGAGTTTGACCCCTGAACAATTTGAGGAGTATAAATGAGGAATGTTTTGGAAATATCGTTTCAGGAGAATTGAAAATCAAGTTTTATAAACAAAATACCTCGAACATATTAAACGTTTTTCTACAGAGCATGACATAATAATGGAATCTACAATTCTTCATTACCAATGAGAATTTCAGCAAAGTAATATTATATGTTACGAACTTATTGTTCAACCCCCCCCCCCCCAACCAACGCCAATGTGAATTTTATTGTATTTCGATTTTCAGAATTATGAACACCGCTAGTTACTAGGTTCTAATTCAGCGTAACATCAAGTATAAAGAGTAAAACTGTTTAATGCTCCCTTGACATGATAACCAGTGTTTGTAATACAGGCCTTTATTGCTTGTATATATAATATCAGAATATCAGATATCGATCCACATGAAATTACACCCATGCTTGCGCCACTAAATTTTTAGTAGGCAGTTATAATCTGCTTCCACTAGTCAACCTGACAGAGTAATGCTTTTTCTGGCCGGGACTTTAACAATATAAATAATGATGAATCCTAATATTTTGAAAACCAGTATCACGATATATCATGTAAATATTTTTAAATATCTACCATAATATTATTATTATGAAAAAAAAATATTGCCAAAATATTACATATGCCCTGAAAATATTATAACACTATCCTGAAACTATCTCAGCATTACCACATAGAAAACCTTTTTTAGAAATTTTGAAAATATTTTCAAACCATCTTCAAAATTTTCCTCTTCAATTAAACAAAAAACGTATCAACAAAAATTTTAAATACGAATTTTGAAATAACTAATTTATGGAATAAATATATTAATTTTAGAATGTTTATGAATTATAGTAATTTTAAAGTGTCTTTGCCTTTTAATTTTATTCCAGTATCAACAAAAATATTAATTATTGTAAAATAATTGTATGCTACTTTAAAATACTTATTTGAGAATATTGCAAATGAGATACCAACTTCAAAAAACGGGGTTTAAATTATTGTATGTTCAGAATAATTTCATTATGCCTATCAAAAAATATCTGAAATGTTTTCAAAATATTTTCAGAAAATAACGAAAATATATATTTTTTTAAAATTAATTTTCAAATAATATTTGAAGGGAGATCACCCTACTGGACCTGTTTATCAAATTCTAAAATTCCGATCAGGGTGGTGCGATAGGATTTTCGTTTTTCAGTAAAATACGCGAGGAATATTCGAAATGGTTGAACAAGCTGTTCATTAATATCGATTACGAAATGCTTCAGTCTTGAGCAAAAGACAAAAATCTATTTTCAGAACCTGTGCACCCTAATTCGGCGTCTAACAGAATGAAACGCAAATCCCTCCAAAATCCATTTAAAACACTGACCTAAGCCCTCTAGCCGGATTATCAAGACTGCAAAAGCTACACCCTCCACCTACTCTCTTATTCTCGACGTTCGTATGAATTCTGCATCTTGATTAAAGACTCTCTCACTTCGAAATTAGTCAACGTAATTCGAAAACGTCGCTGCATTAATGCTCCAAGTTAACTCAGCAAATTTTTCACTCCAGGTAAGCTCGTCGTACAGCGTTCGAAAAAAAAGAAAAAAAAAAGAAAGAAAAAGGGACGGACCAAAGAAAAGTACGTTAAATCCTTTTCTTTCACCCTTTACGCTAGAACTTTAGCGCGCTAAATTTATTATTATAAGAATGCTGCAATTGCATTTATTCGATTTTCGCCGTTTGAAAAAGCTTATTTCGTATTTAGGTAGGTATCTTGATAAATGGCAGAAAAGGGCGTAAAAGAAGGGGTACTGAGCGCAAGAAAAAAAAATCGTTTATCGTTTGATTTACTAAGATAAACTTTTTAAACCATATAAAAGCCGAATAAGCAACGTCTATTCTGATTGTAAAAGATTTAAAGAAATCGTTAAGGTAAAATGTTAGCAGCACGCAGAATAAATAACCTTTCGTACGTTTCCATTTTTTTTTTTCCTTCGTCTATTTTTCCGTCCTCCCCTCATTTCATCTTTCAAAAACTAAAATCCCACCCAGATTTCTCTCATGTATTGTGTCATTCGAACTTCTGCATAGTTTTTTTATTCCTTCACTTCGCAAAGTTCTTACGAGAAAAAAGTTCTAGTTGCGCTGAATGAATTTACTTTTTTCCCGACAAACTTCCTAAATTACAAAAAAATAAATCGAATCTATTTGACAGACAGTGAAAAATAAACAGAAAATCGAAATAGAATGAAGTTTACTAGACGAATCGGGGGTGGAGGGTAGAGAGAGCTGAAGTAAGTAACGGATAACATTATTTGGCTGAAATCCTCAAATCGATATATATAATTAATTTGCTTCTTCAGGATGTATGGATTTGTATTAAGATAACGCGTTTTGATGAAGTATAAATAATTCAAAACAAAATATGTACATCTTTAAATATGTAATACATTTTTTGTCTTGGTAAATTAGAAGTATGGCCACTGGATTAAAAGCAAGATCAGAAAAAGAAAGAATTAAATTTTTCAAGATAAGAATACTAAGTATCAAGTGAACAGATAAGAAGGAAGTACGAGTACGGCAAAAAAATTGGGAAATTGGTAAAAGAGTAAATATTGAATACTGGATTCAGAAACTGAAATTTCAATTGGAACATCAGATTATTGAGAATATTTTGAATTTATGTATTAATTGAAGATGGTGCGATTTCGCCCAGAACAAAGAAAAGTAGAGAGCTACATCAAACTGGTCTCAAGAGTGATAACATTCAAACGCATACCGATGAAAATAAATGAAAGTTCTTGATATTTTCATTAACATCAATCTGATGAAATAAATAAATGATGCACTCACAGGTTAGGAGGTCCATGCGACATTTCTCACAAAAAATCGTTTCGTAAACCTGTTATTCTGGAAAAAAAAAAGGCTCAACCACAATAACAGTTGTAATTTTACCTGGTGAAGGATTATGCAAGCTGAATTCACTATTTGAAAACTCTTCAAAAATGATGAAACTGTTCGAAGTTCAATGAAAGTACTCAGCATATAAACTTTTCAAATCTGTTTGAATTTTCTAAAATTCTTCAGCATTTTTAATTTTTAGCTTTTCAAATGCACAACCCAATTTCGGCATAGACTTTTAATTTGATTTATATTCTCTGAAAAGTTTTTTTTCACTTTTCAGACGACATCCTGAACTTTTCGATGAGCGCTTGATAAATGTGTTCGAAAAAAATTCGAAGCGAAAAAGTTTCTGATCCTTATCGAATTCAGATAAAGGCCACTAATACATCCATTATTACCAAGGAAGAGTCTATAATTGAAAAACCGAACGATATGGTACTAAATAACTAATTTAGCTTCTACATCCTTCTTCACGAACCTACCCACACGAGAAGATGAAAAAGGAACCAAGTTGAGGGACATATTAGCTTTCAAATTATCTTTCCTCTGAAGAGGAATCGGCCATGCTGTAATTTTAAAAATTAAAAGCATAGATCACGACTTCGCCTCCAGTCACGTTGCACATACTTTTTTTTCTTCGGTACCTGCTTTTAATTACAGACAAGTGGCTTTGACAAAAGCCGAAATACGACCTTTGTAAAGGTAGCTTTTTTTTTCCTGTGAATTTCCTTTCGAACGAATTAAATAAAGGAGCATTCGAATCAACAATTGCAGAAGTGGAAATCGTCCAGCATCTTTACTGACAGCAGACGAGGATCACTGTAATTATCGCCCCAGTATTTTCGTTTCTTTCCTCATCGCCGCCCCCCCCCCCCAAAAAAAAAGTGCGTGCGAGTTTACATTCGGAGAACGAAGTTTTCCAGTGTTTGGCCTTATTTTTCATCGATGCAAAGGGGAAAAAAATGACTAGAAAAACAAAAGTACGATTAGAACAGAGACGCACCTGCTACCCCTTAACCACGAATCACCTATAATATCTCTGCATCTATTCGTATTCTACCAATGTACTGCGTAGGAAGGGTATGGAGAAGGTGTGAAATAGCTGTAGCTTTCACAAAGCTTCGTGAAGGCAGAGATGAAGAATTTTTTACAACATTGATATAAAATTTTTTTTTCAAGTTATTTCGGAGTAAATTTCTCTGGAGGTTGGCTTCGTTAGTAGGGGGGACCAGAGGAACTCTACACCACACAGGTAAAATGAAAACCGCCGCGGCCATGCACGAACGCACAAAAAAAAAAAATTTCGATCAAATGTCTTCTACAAAGAATTCATCGTTTATATGAAATCAGTAAATTTATAATTAATCACTTATTTGAGTCAGTTGTAGCATAAAATAATCAATATCAATTCAATACTTGCACAGGGTGCGGCGAAATGACCGGCTACATTTGTTTTTTGAATTATACGCATAAGAAAAAAGATTAGGACATGCGGTTATGCTTCTAAATAAAACTTCATTCCTTAAGGTTACGTATGAAATACAATCAGTGACGCACCCAGAAATTTTTCAAGGGAGGAGCTAAGGCATAAATTTATTCCCAAAAAAGTCCCAAAAAACTGAAAATCTTCTATTCAGCCTTTTTTTTAAATGAAATTCAAGGCCTAAAGGAAAGGTTTCAGCTCCCTATCCCTACTTTGGTGCGCTACTGAATACAATTTCACTTTCTCGTGTTGACCATTTTGCCCAACATATTTTTGAAGGCGTAAAATCCAATTTTTTAACTCAGCTAAGCAATGCTTACATTATTTTGCAATTTCTTCCGCTAAATGCAACCAGCGATGGATAAAATTGACCGGGGAGGGACTTCTGCACGTGTGGCATTCTTCATGGTTAGCGCAAGGAGGTAAATTCCCTACCGGCTGAATACGTAAGAAATTAGAGGAAAAAATATGATTATTGCTTAGCAAAGTCTTAAAAAATTGATTTTTACGCCTTCGCAATAATGCTGGGCAAAATGATCAACATGCGAGTTAAATTTCATTTCATATGTTACCTTAAAGAATGAATTTTAATCTAAAACCAACCGCATGTCTCTATCTTTTGTCCTACGCATAGGTATAATTGGAAAAACAAATGTGTCCGGTCATTTTGCCACACCCTGTATCAATTTTACGTACATAGAATATTTAGCTGTATGTTTCTCTGTAATTCAATTTCTCTATCTATCATATTTAGCTACAAGGATATATCTAACCTTGCAAAATTTAACTCTTGACTGAAAATATTAAAATATTGTCTCCGCCATTTCACAGCCTTCTAATATTCTCCAACAGTTTGTCATTGTCTCCCGTACACAAACAAACATAAGGTGAAGAAAAAAGTTCGACAACTATACGAATTATAGGATCACATTTGGCCAGTGACACAACCATCACAGCAAACTGGACCAAAAGATTAGCGATGCAAAAGCGAGGAAAGGACAAATCAAGTTTTTTTACCTCCTGTTAACGGGTCAGATAGCAACATCATGTCGGCTCACCATCCGAACTTTATATAAATCACACGACAGACACATGAAACGGAACAAACCTATTTTCCCCGGATGAAGGTGGAAATCACAAAAATGCGTTACGCACTCTCAGGTAAAGGTACGAACGATACCATTTTCACAAAATCACCACTGAATTTCCACCCTCACTCTTCCCTAAAACCTACCAAAACTCGACGTTTCAACAAAATACACACCACCACCTTTTACTTATTTTCTTCCATTTTTAGCTTTTCGGAGAACGTTATTCTACTCGAATTACCTCTGATAGCCTTTCGTGCTGCATTATGTAACTTTTCAGAACCTAATAACGAACGCAATAATTACCTACTCAACGAGCGAAGACGTTAATTTGGCAACAAGGAGCAACTTCATAATCTACAGTCGACACTCAGAGAAAAAATTTTAAAAGTTAGTACGCTGCATACTAACTTTGGCACAATTCAGGTTTCATGTGAAAAGTTAATTTGTATAAATTAGGTAGGATTAAATTTTAGTATGGAGCATACTAATTTTTAATAAATTTATATTAATTTTTCATATAAAATTCAAACTAGCTGTCCCTAAGTTGGTATGCTGATATGTTGAATATGCAGTTTTCTCATGGTGTACTGACCAGTAAGAGTAGAATAAAAGCCAATTCTATTGGAGTAAGCTCCATCAGAAAAGTGGGCTGGTTTCTATAGCGTGTGCTCGGTGGAATATAACGTCACTTCGAGACATTTCTAATAGTTGGCTTTGAATCAGTGATCACTGATGAGATCCTGGAAGGATTAAAACACGTCTACACTAGTAGTTCCTACATAAATGTAATTAGTAATCTACCTATTTTCTGTCGAGTACCTATAAAAATAATAATAATCATGAAATTTGAAAGTTAGTATTTTCGAATTTCACTCATCAGAAAACATGAACTACTATGCGTCTATGCTGAAATTATTTTCTTAACATTAGGTTTTGTATCAAGAACCGTCTATAGAAATTAGAACCTCGGAGTACAAAAAAATTCTTATACGAATATAATAAGAATATTTATAACACAATATTTTCTTTTACTTTTTTACCGCACTCGAATCTCTTGTCATTTTCGTCTCCTGTGTAACCTCCCTCCGCCCTTCTCCCTCCCCTTTAGATCTGCTTCTGTCATGTCCCAGAAAGTTATCGCCTTTGCACAAATGCAAACAAAACAGCCGCCTTTTAAGCGCAAATGAAACCGAAAACAAAAGAACCCGGAGCTGCTGAAAATGGGGGAGACGTTTTCAAAAAGCGAAGACAAGATTCTCACCACATTTTAAACAACTGACCTACTAGAGATGCGGTTTCCTTTTCGCTTCGCCAAATTTTTGTTCCACGTCTCTCGACTCTCACTGTCTCATCCAACCACAAAAAGTTTAGCCAAACGCTGTAATAGATCCATGGACTGGAGGCGAGTAAATAAATTAAATATAGTCAAGAAATTTTTCATAATCTTGCTTCAATCTCCTGCAGCGTTGCGCATGAAATGAAGATTTTTAACTGAGGACACAGTGAGGGAGTATATGTATTATCTAAGTAATATAGTAAAAATATACGAAAACTATTAGATTATTCACGATTAAATAGTAATTTTCTCAAGTCATGAGAGAAGTTACTGATCTATTTTTAATGCATGCTATTCATTTCTCTCAGTGTACAGCTCCACAGGTCAAAAAAAGCTGTTTGCAAGATTATAAATCATGCTCGTACTTTTGATCGTATCGAGTCAAACTTTTCAGATTATTTTTAAAGAAGGATGTCACAAGACTCAGTTTTCCCCCCAGAATACCGACCCTCTACGGTCACTGCAGTTCAATTCTGTTTACACTCGTACCGATTCAAAGAAGGTATATGGTGCATTATAATGATATAGGTACTTACGAAACTCAAAGTTAAGCCAAATCTAGTTAAGTGCATGTTAAAGTTAATAATTTATTCTTAGAAGAAGCTGCATCCAATAACCATTAGTAACGACGAAAAATGTGAGCCAATTATGAATTTTCAGAGCTATTTTCGTTGTTTTTTTAAAACTAAACTATTTTTTTTTTTGGCTTTATTCACTCTCCAAATGCCGACTAAAATTAATAAAATTCTTTCCGAAAGGAACGATATAGAACGATATAGTACCTACATCCCAAAAGAAAGAAAAACGAACGAAAAAAAATTGTTTTGTCGCAAAAAGGCTTCACCATAGCTACGAACTTTTAATAACCGGGTGCATTCGGATGAAACTAAAAAGGACGATTTTCGTAAAACGAAAAAATCCACGTTGAGAAAGGGGAGCAACAACAAATTTCTGCCGAATCAAATGTACGAGTAGTTCAAGTCTACACTTCCAACGTTTCTCCAGTTTGAAAAGAAAATTTTTTGCTAGCTTATATGCGACCTTACCCCTTTGCAATGCGAAAAAATCGAATAAAAAGTCGTTCGATAACCAAAGCCGGCCAAACAACGAGACGTACTCGAAGGACCAGTTTTCTATTTCCTCGCCCAACGTACGGAATAAACTATTCACCAAAACTATTCCGGGTGCCAAGGGCTGGCACTTTTCACATTAAGAAAGCACCAGCATGTTGGTCGCTCATTGACCGAAAATAACTTCGGTATAAAACCGCCGCAGCAGTGTCAGCCACAGGTGACGTCAACTTTACGAAATTTGTAACCGACGAAAAATCGCACGTCACTTACTGCAGGTTACCCAAACAAATGGCCCAACTTATTCGACTCAACTTTTTCAGCGACCGACCAACATGAGCATATTACCGCCTCGACATTCTACATAGAGAGTGATAATTGTTATTTGAATGAAAAGCTTTTTTTTAAATAAAAGATTAACATTATTACGTCCACCAACTGCAATATATTGAATGCCGCGGGAGAAAGGGATTTTGACTAAAATCCTTTTTCTTCGTGTTTCAACAAATTTCATTTTGTACCTATTTGTATGGATGGCATTGTTCACCATCTCGTTAACACTTCACAAATGATAACATTTTTCTTTTCGATCATTAAAACTGAAGTGCATTTGGAAATTATGAAATCGATTGTACGTCACCGAAGGATAGTAGATATATCTGTAGGGAGTATATTGAGTGGAAAAGAAAGACAAAAATTAAAAATGCATGAAAGAAATGAATTTTTGTCAATAATATGGTTGTAAAACTGTAAAGAAATACGTAGTTACCGGATACAGAAATATTGATTCCGCATATCGCCGGCCAAGTCCAAAACCTACTCACTCTAAATTCGAACATTTTACAAAACAGCCAAATAATTTCTGCGAATTTTCTTCTACTCGTATTAGATACGGCAGTCATCCGACAAAAATAATTTTGAAAGAGTTAATTCAATTCTTTGGGGACTTTTTCATCCCAAACTGATGAATCAAGTCGAGTCCATTCTATTCAAATCAGTCAAAAAACCAATTTTCATTGATTGTAACAAGTATGTAAGAAAACAATTACGTATATTTTCAATTTTCAAATTTCACTGATAAAAAAAAAACAGAGTTCAGTGTTAACATCAGAAAAAAGGCTCCGCTGAGTATATTTTACAGATTTTATTGAAGATATTTTATGCTCAAAAAAAAAAAATCAGAACTAAGCTCAGCATTTTTTGCACTCTAAATCACCAGCGGATGCTGACTACACTCAGTCACAAATCAGTTATACCTAAATGACGGCGCGAAAAAATAATCTAAAATGCCTTCGCCTTCAATCGTGATATACCTACATTTCGATTTCCGACATAACGCCCATCCAGCAAAAGAGAACAAAAAAAATACATCAACTCAACATATCCTGCCCATTGAAGGAACACCAGCACTTTTATATTCCAACAACGTCTCCTCAATAAAAACGATATCCACTCTTCGTACACTATACTGTGTATAAGTGCATCGATGAAGAATGGCGGCTGTACGGATGAGACCTAAACGATATCGAATTTTCTCTAAATTCACTTTTTTTTTTTTTTTTTTTTTGCATCAATCTAAGCACGTATCTCCAGACAGAAGAACGAAAACGACGTGCCGAATGATTTATGAACGTTCGAATGTTCACATTTATCTAAACTGTTTTCCAATGCAAGATTATATTCTACGACGGAAAAGTAATTTAAAAACCGTTTTGCCTCATCCACATAGTTGGAAAATTTATGGATAAGGACAAAATCAAAAATAAAGAAGACTTAATGGCTGACTATCGATGCGCACATAATTACCGACTATGTACTAAATACAAATTTGAAGAAGCGAATAAAAGCGGCCACACATCTCAGTCCAAAACGGATAAAGTTTCATTTCGATCCGATAACGATTGCTCGCGTAGATTCGAGTTGAACCCTTCAAAATGCTCAATACTCGCTTGGTATCTTCTAATGGAAAGATTAATAGAAAAATTCAGGTAAACCCTCTCATCTCGAGTTAAAAATATGACAGAAATTTTAATTAAGTAACTTTTTTCCTACTTTTCACGGAGCATTTGGGAAATTTTGAAAATTTTCATGCGAGGATTGTCACCATCTCATGTTCGAGTATGAAGGTCTCCTTTCTGGTAGATATGCAATAAAATCTATCTACCTACAGAGAGAATGAAACCGAAATAATTTAACGAAAAACGCGTCCACGCGTTTAAAATACGCTTTTGTTGTGTGCGTGTGTGTACGTTCGTTTCAGTCACGCTTTCAACATGCAACGGGCAACGCTCGCAGCGCTTTGGTTTCCGAAAAGTGCAACATATCAATTTCGTTAAGAATTGATTGAATCGAATTAAAGCGTATAAAATAATCTCGAGTCCAATTCTGTTTGGTTTACAATAATCTTTAATGTTGTTCAACTCTCATAATTTTTTTTAATGCTTTCATCCAACTCAGAATCCGATGCGATGGAAAGCGCTAGTATCTCGCTGCTAAACAATGAAATTTAAATCCCACAATCCAAACCATGCTATCGACATGTTTCATCTCTTATTTCACTAATAAAATACTTGAGAGATTTTTGATCTACCTTACCTCGCCACAGCATAATCGTAATTATTGATATAAATAAAAATTAAAAGTGTAGCAGTAAAGTTGCTGCCACCATCGAATAAATCTGAAACCAGCATCGCATCCCACACAGTACCCATTCGTAAAAACAGTTTATCATTTATTTTGCTCCCATACAGTCAGTTCATCCAACTTCTGAGATAGAAACAAAAAAATGAATACTATTTTTCGAATTCACCGAGTAGACTCGTCAAGCTGTCGTTTATGTGTTACATTAAGAGAATTTATATTAACAGTGAAAACGTCCAAAAAAGCGAAATAAAGGAAACCACTAACATGGCAGAATACATTTTGGAATGCGAGCAAAAATTTGCAATTTACGACAAAATGCCAATGTATAAAGAAAATAAGGTCGACTAAAGAGAGCCAGTGAAAAAAAAAAAAAAAAAAAAAAAACGAAGCGAAAAAGGAACAACTGAGAGAAAATAGCCAAGGAAAATGCGATGGAGAGGCTGGCAATGGAAACAATGACATGGGTGGAGAGAAGTTGCAACATGATGTTAGGCGGCTGCTGTCCGTTTTAGTAAAAATACAATAAATGTTTGCATTATTCCAGTCACGAACGAATTACTAGAGAAGTCTGCCTTCCGAAGGAAAGCGGTAACGTTCTTTTTATTTTCCGTCTTGAAAATAAACGGCAAATGCAAACAATAGACCACATTGGAAATGAATATAAAATAGGAAAAATGGAAACGCGACTGCATAGACGAAGATCAAAAATATGATGGAAAGAATTGAGAAATTCAGTCAAGAAATGGTAAAATGGAAGAGGAACATGGGGAGGAGTAGATTCTCAACCGCTTATCCCAAACAGTGATCGAATTGAAGATCGATTTTCATAAAACTACTCATTTATACTCATTGAAATTTTCTAAAATTGAAATTAATATTATAGTTTGCAATGCGGACCACCAAGTCTTCTCACATTTCCCAATGCCTCTCGAAAGTCATTCAATTTTAATGCACTCTCCTGGCTGGATTATTTTTCCCTGCTTCTGACTAACTGAAAAAAAAAAACTCATCTGTTGTGTGTGAAAGTTCTCAGTTGTATTAAAGAAGTCGAAGTCTTGCACATGCCATCAACTTCAGCACAATTTTCAAGGTAGTCACACAGCAAGTCGAACAGAGCTGAGCAAACACTCAACTCCTCTATAACAAGGAAAGTTCATTTGATATTAAAACGAAATTGTTGATTTGACTGTACAACAAATGTAAGGTCACCAGCGCCCCCCCCCCCTAAGAAAAGAGCTGAGAGAACTAAAACTCTCTCTTAGGAATTTCGGTTCAGCAAAATATAATTCAAAAACCTTTTTATTCTTCGCTCCATTTTTTTGCGGAATTTCCGCCTTTCGTTGATAAATTCGAGGTCTAACTACGAGTATCAATATTTTTCATTCCAAATCGACGACTCTGAATTGAGCCCCTACTTTGGGTAATTTATACGAAGACAAGAGGAAAGAAAAGGAACATGTCTTGTCTTCGCATCATCAGGAAAAATAGAACACAAAATTTCATTTTCTGTAACAACGAGAAAAAAATACCTACACTAATCTCAGGCGTCTAAAAGAACAATTACAGTTTTCACGAACCTTTTAAATTCGTATATTACGAGTATCAATCATCAGCAGGCAAAATGCTAAGTTAATTCATTTTTAAGCGCGTTATGACTGCAGAGCTGCTTAACGAGCTTTTCATACAGGTTTTCGTGAAATTCAAAACAATCCCATGTTCTCCCTCTCCACTCGAAAGTAACTTCAAACACTTTAGCACAAAAAAAAAATGCTCGTTATCAGGATTAATTTTCTCAGTTTTGAGAACTATAAGTACTTTTTAAAAAACGGATAATGGATGAAAAATACACAAACATTATCCCACAATATAATATATTATATCTGTAGGATAAGTAACAGTACTGTTCTTATCACAAATGGCTAATGAAAATATTCAAATATTTCGATCATTCCATAAAATGAGAAAACTCAAGAACAATTAGTGATATTGTTTATCGTGTTTTGTTGTCACTCGCATTCATTAAGGCTGCTCTAAAATTTAATTGTTTAGTGTTATTTCAGATTGGAAAAACGTTATAATACATTATAACATTAAAAACATATTGATATCATCAGTAGCTAATTGAAAATTTCTTCTCAAACAGAAGAAAACCATTATTTATACACCCAAGTATTTCAAACCATTGTTATGTTAATAGGAAGTACTTTGAAGGACTTCTGATTTGTACTTAGTTCATCCCTTCTCCATCAAAGACTGTTTTTAAATATGTTCAGTTCACGAATCACGAGTAATGAGAGCGTTACTACTAGAAAACGGAAATGAAAAATCAAGACTTTATGAAGACATTCTTCATAATTCTGGACCTGAGAACCAGAGTGATTTCCGTCCATTTTAAATATTCTCGACGTAGTTTGCAGAGAAATTTTATCCGGTGAACTTAACTCATTTAGTATTCCAAAATAGCCACTTCTTAATAAACAAATTTATTTATTTATTTATTTATTTATTTATTTATTTATTTATGTACCTACTTCTTTACTTATTTATTTATTTATTTATTTATTTACATCGCCCCACAACAAGCGTCTGTAGTCCCAAATGACAGGGTGTAACAGGCAATTTATAATTCGCTAAGAGAGAAATGAAATAGAGAGAAAAAAACCAGAGTAGAGGGGTTAATCTTCAAAACGACAACGTAAGTATCCAATGGGAAAGGAATATTTTGAAAACTTCCGCTGCGACTATCTCAAAAAGTAAAATTTGGAATTAAATATGCAGATGGTGATCAACTTCATATCGCTCAAAATGAATTACTCTTTTCACAACTTTCAGAAAAGTAAGGAGCTGACTTAACAATTATTTAAATTAGGTGGGTACCCTCATTTTTATCTTATCATCGTCAGATTTACTGAAATTAATTTTGAAAACCCTACAGCGGCCGTTTCGATAATCTCATCGATCAAAAGGTACCAACACGTTCAACGTACAAATGGTCAGGGGAATTTCGAAGACAAACCATTCACGTCAAAAGTTTTTCTTTTTTCGTACACGCACCACCATTTTTGCATTTACAACGAGTCCGAAACACGCGTTCAAAATTATACGTCAATTACCGGTCATTCCGAGGCACACGTTATACACGGCTCACACACACTCATCTCGCCAACTGTAAACCTCAAGCTACACTGCGTCACACAGATTCATTCCAGTCACGATTCATGAAAGATGTCAGCGTTCGTAAAAACGTGTAAAAGATGTGAGTGACGGTGACGGAAAATTTTCCTTGACAACCTATCACGAATTTTCTGACTACAAAAAAAAATACACTAGCCAGCAATTATTGCTGCTGTCGTTCTTTCGCGTTACAAATTTGGGGTTCCAGTATAAAGTGAAGAGAAAACTTGGATTGCATTTGCTGGAAACAATAAATAGCCGAATAAAAAGCAAAAAAAAGTAAATAGGTAGGTTACATCGTTAGTGGTCAACTAATTTTTGCTCCACAAAATTCATTGACGCAAAATACGATGCTATAAGGAACAGGGATGGGTTGAACCTTTTACTTTCCAAAGACAGAAACTCCTGATAAAAATCACGAAAAATCATTCAATTTTTAATCGAGCCGTTTTCCCTGTTACCGAAAGACTTTAGGAAAGCTTTAATTTTTTAAATCACCCCCGGACTTCTTTCAAACCTGTAGAAAAACAATTTAGAAAGAAAGATTAAAATTTTAACAACATTCAACGATAGAAATTCCCACTTCAACACGAGCTAGAGAGGCGTTAAAAATAAAAAACAAAAAAAAACACAAACACAGATATCAAAACATGTTTCTCGTAAAATATTTTGCAGTTTGAACAAAACTGGCAGCGTGATTCAAAGCTCCATAGTAATTTCCATAAAAGTACTTCTGGAGAAAACAATTTGAAATAATACTCGTTACTTTCCTAAGAATAGGGCAAGGTAAACCTTAATTCGAATATTACATTACTCATACATATGACTCTCGATTTCTTTAATTGCATTTCATTTTTCCCGAAATATGAGTTTGTAGAAATACTCTTTTCATAGTTCTACACAACAATGCTGAATCTTAATAATTCCCGACACGACACTCGACCTTTTAAAATGTAAGAAAGAATTCATAATGAAAAGAAAATTCAAATCTAAAATTATTGAGAAAGTTGTGAATAAGGACGCGAGGAGTATTCCATTCAAAAACAATAATTCCAAAAGCATGAAAAGTACATACAAATATCTTTCGAAACATCTCATGAGAAAAATCCACGCCAGACAGAAAATGGAGTAACATCACAAGGGAAATATACACACTCGACTGGGCAAAAGCACGAAAAATGAGAAAGGAGAAAGCTTTGAAATCATTTCTCAGGCTGAAAATTGTTATTTAAAAAAAGAAAAAAAAATGAATAAAAAACAATACAAAAACAAAATGAGAATGTGACTAACTTAAGACTAGAATGAAGCTATTTCTCTTTCAAGCCTGTGATAATATGCAAAAATTGAACGCTTCAAGCTTACACGAACACGTACACACTTTTCCTTTCCCACCAAATTTTTACAAGAAGAAAAAAAATTACAACTCTGATGAAAATATAAAATGAAATACGAAATGGGAAATGGAGAAAAAAACAGACGAAGAAATGAGGAAGATAAAAAAAAATACAGTAGTAGTATCTTACGCCTAATTTTCGTCTCCCTTTACTTTCCTTCTTCAGCTATTTTCGGCGACAAATTCATTTTTCTGTCTTCTTTTTTTTTCCTGCTCTATACAGGGTGTTCCGCCTTGAGTTCAACACTAAGCAACCGCAGATGGAGCAACATGAGTTACATTCATTCGTGGCGGTTTGCCCACTCTCCGGTTGGATGGGAGTTGAAATTTTTTTTCCTTCAGATCAATTCAGGTAATTTTTTTTTTTCAAATAATACGATAATTGAAAAAACTCCACTTTGCGCCATTAATTAGCAAAATAATATGATGTGGTTTTTGAGTTTCAAAAATTAAAGCAATCAAAGCAAGCAGAGAAAAATGATAAATGAAAATGTGAAAAGTTTAAAAAAAGAATTTATAGGAGAAAGTTAATTATTTCAAAAAGAATTTCAATTCTTAACCCTTTTTCTTGAAAATAGAGAAAATTGGAAAAAATCACTCATTAATTTTTTACAAGAAAATTAACTTTCTTGGAGCAGTTGGTCTTCTTTCAAGATTAAATTTTCAAAGTACCCATTGAAAAAACTTTTTTTCAATTAATTGCAAAAAAAAAATTAAAAATTAAGGACATTTTGTACCTCAAATTTTTTCAAATTTTTCATTCATAACTTTTCTCCGCTTGCTTGACGATTGCTCTAATTCTTGAAACTAAAAAATTACATCTTTGTTAAATAAACTAGAGGTTTCTTTCTAACCATCGTAATAATGAATTTATGAATTTGAAAAAATAATTATCTGAATCGGTCTGGGAGAAAAATGATACAAACATTAAACAGCCCCAATCAACCGGAGAGTATGCAAACAATCATACATGAATACAATTCGCGTTGCACTATATTTGCTTTCGAACTCAAGGCGAAACACCCTGTATTTTCTTTTTTCCCACCACTTTCATTCCACTCGTCCTCGCATTTATTCAAATAAGTTACAGAAACATTTTTATTTAGGCAGGTGATGATGGTGGTAGTGGCATCTAGGTTTTGAGCGGGAGAGGGGGCTAAAATATAGCTAAAGCGAAAAAAAAGTTATAATAATATAATGAAATAACATAAGACTAAGTCTGGCAATTCAACACGCACGTGTAGTACTAAGCTGTGAAAGCAAAACCATAACGAATGAAATATTTACACCTCTGTATTTATCCAAGCTTTTTTCACCTCCGCCATACCCCTCCATTCGGCAGGTATTAAAAACATTTTGCACCTACGCGCGCCAATTTAAATCTCATCCGTGCTTACTCCTTCCCATCCCATCTTCACTGCCACTTTCCTTCGCACTTCTTCACACTCCTAAATTTTTACGTTTTCTTTTTTTGTCCTTTTTTTTTTTTTGACTTTGTCCGCCACGCTAGAGTGGAAAAAACACGGTTTATTCGTGTGACGATGAAAAGGTGAAAGAGGGGAGGCAGCTGGGTACGAGGGACGGATACAAGAGAGCTTTCAAGGTACTTACAGCGGCCACAGAATTTTCAAAGTTAAATGATTTATTAAGAGCTTCTTTTGTGTACCACAAAATGCCAGCTACTTTTCTAGCTTTTCACAGCGGCGGTGGCGTTTCCACCTTTTATTTTCGCATCGTCGAGTATCGTTTCGAGGATTATACGTGTTTACGTACACAAACAAACGTACATCACAGAACTATAAAAGTGGACATCCTTCTCTACGCACACAAATAATAAAAGGGAATAAATTGTCTGAAAAGAACTAGTATGCGGTCAATTAAGTTGTACTTATAAAACGTTTCGTCTTTTCAATAGTGCTTGCAATCAAATCGTACACTCTCGTCAAATAAGACCAAATTAATTGCAAAAAAATCCTGACGTTGATCAAGAAAGCAGGTTTTCATCAAGGAAGAGTACCTAAATGAGAAAGCGATTCAAGGTAGAGAACGATATTTGAGGGTATACTCGTATCTACTGGAAAAAGCAAATACATATAACATCAGAAGAGGAATGAAGAGGTTTATTAAATAGACTAAAAAAATTTCCCTGTCAATATATTGGGTCCTTTTAAAGAAGTAAGCAAAAATTCTATTCATGAACTCAATTATTAGGCTACAGGTACATCTTTTAACTCGACGGCATGACAAGAGATTGTGTCTAGCAGAAGGTGGTCATAAGTAGCAACATATAAAAGGAAATTTGCGTGGAGTCTTTGTAACATTAATAAATAATAAAACACTTTGTTTGGATCTGGAAAACACTAAACTCATCTTCAACGGAAATTAAGAACGGAAGGGTTGGAATTTGAATAAAGTAACGAGTTCAGAATTTTATAAATCCAAGTCGACGCAGTTCCAACGCTGCGATACACCGATGGAGATAATCCATTCTAGGAGGAACATACTTATAATGCGAACAGTTTGCTCTAAATCAACGCGCACAAAACAAATTAAGAAGTTTAAAGAGATTAAATGTGAACGTCGAAATAAATTTCAATTCACCTCAGTACCTAACTTGAGAGAGAAGAAAATGAAATTAAGGTGTGGATGAATAGATGGCAAAGGAGAAGAATAAAGAGCTAATTTGATGAATTATTTCTAATACGTTCGTAAGAAGTTTGAACAACTTTTATACAGACCAAACGACGACACCGTTCGAATTTTAACAAAAAAGTATAGAAGCACCTACACAACGATTTCAAATTGACAACTTTTACCGAGTAAACTCGTATTGTATTAATGAGTCGATGTAAAAAAAAAAATTGACAACGAATATAATTTTCGCATTAAAATTCACCACTCAGACACAATTGAGTTTGCTGGAAGTGAGGTATATCGTACCTCGACCCTAAATTCAATCATAGCGAGAAATTTTGCAAAGTTTGACTTTTTTACTTGGAAAAAGTTTTGCATTACGTAAGCTTTACCGGAAAATCTTTTTTTTTTTAACAACCACATCAAAGTACGGAATTTGTATTATTTTTTAGCATGATATTTACAAGTAGATACCGGGGCTGGGCAAATTTTTTATCTTACAAATTGCCTGATGAGATCATCCGCGGCTCTTCAAGTCGAAAATTCGCGGAGATATAGCCGGGACGATAGAATTTTGTCACATAAAAATAGCGATGTCTCAGAAACCAAAAACACCCAAAATGGAATTTTTCTAATTGCACAGCCACATTCATCGCATGTTAAATTAAAAATGGTTAATTTTCAATCAAATATTGCTGAAATTTGAGTATTTTTTTCTTTTTTAATTCAACAAACTAGCCCGCCTTAAGAAATTTTTTCTATACGACAACCAGTTTGAGCCGATAGGATCAAAACTCGAGACGTGATTAGTTGGTTCGTGTGAGACGCTATTTGCCGCTCCGCTACAAGATACCTAATAATAATTTTCTATTACCAAAACGTCGTCGAATTTAGGTAGGTACCCACACGTTTTCTCACTCCACTATAGGTAATTTGCAGTAAAAAGCGTTCCCAGCGATTGGTTAAATTTCCAGAGCAAATAAAGCCCACAATTCGAGCGCGCTTGTTCCACCAGCGAACAAGTCAATACGAAAACGACGACCTTTTTAATTTCCGGCAAATACTTCTCTCTATTTCCCCCCCTCACGCCCATCTTGAAATCATACACGCTTTTAATCCCGGCGAATCGTGCTCGACGACGTCGGATACACCAGTAGAAATATACGCTACAAGGGAATATCCTGTCTGCTGGAGGACTAACATCCGTAAGTAAATTTCAAACTTGACTGTTTTCAAAATTCAAACGACTATGACGATACGAAAAGTATAAAAATTAGAAAAAGACGCAGCAACTATAAAGGGTGACAGGAGGGGCGCAAGGAGTGCTAAAAGACCGCAAACTTACAAGCCACACATATCATTCGCGTAGAAACTCCAGCGGGTGAAGATTCAATTTATGCGCTCGAACGAAGGTCAAAACCGAACGAATGTATTTTCTACGATGCGCTCGTTTAATATTTCAGCGGAGATGGCGATGAAAGTGTGCAAAACACTTTTGAGACACGAACTCGAGAGAAACAACGAATATAACGCCGAGTGTACCCATAAATACACGCGCGTTATATTCAGTGTCAAAATGTGGGTATACAATAATTCACGCACATCTACAAGATGTTCTCAGACTGAAATTCGTTCGCCAGCTCTTTCAGCGTTAACTTTTGCAAACTCTATTAAATGTTATAGTTGCTAACGCGTTAATTAAATGCTTTTCCACGCGATTTGTGCCGTCGTTTAATTTACCACTCGTCTGCACATTAAATCACTCTCCGCGATGGCGATAGAAATACAAATTTTCGCACCAATTTTCGGTAGCTATTCTCGACAGATACGTTACAACGGGTCGCAGCTTCGATATTGAAAAATCGAGCGACAGTCCACTCAGCAATACCTTTCTCCGCTAAATCAGCTAATACAAATAAGTAAAACTAGATTTTTTTAGATTAAATAAACAATGACATGCAAGAAGAGGATAAGTTCACTTTTTTCAAAAATTGTGTTCATCCTAGGTTCAATTGAGAACACCAAGTTCTACTTGAAAGTGTTATTGTTTTGCTCTCCTGTAAAATTTGAGAAAGTAGATTATCCCCTTCTTGTATACTATTAGTGTTCAACTAGAAAGATGTGAACTATTACTCAACTTAGATACACATATTTTCTGACTTGGAAGAAGTCAAGGCAACGACTGCCAAGGTACCATTTATCGCGGACGAATAATGTGTTTACACACCATACTAACTGCATATTTCATCACGGATACACACATAAGCAGACCCATCCCAAGTCTTCTGGCTCTCTGTAGTCTGATTGGCCCAGAAAAGTTTAGAAAATCAAGAGTTAAAAAAGTCTGCACTCAAACCATACCTTTTTTTTCTGAAATATTATGATTTTTGACAAATAATGTAACTTTCTGGCACGCTAGAAACTGAATAATATTCACTCAAAGCAAAGATATCATCAATATTTACTCACAGGAGAGAGAGAGAGAGAGAGAGAGAATATCAAACTTCGACACGCTCTTTCATTACCACTGTAACTCACTCAACAATTTCTTTTCCACATCCAAAACGAAGAACAAACCATCTTCACGAAAAAAAATGTTATCACATTAAAAACAAGAAAAAAAAAAACATCCCAACAAGTAGACCAATTAAACGAATCTTCTACAGCAGATGAAAACCATTCAAAGTATACTTCAGGTAAGCTTAATGCGGGACACAAGTTCAGTAATTAAGTTCGACAATAAAATAGCTAAAAGCCACCATTACCCGCAACTGTGGAAGCTTTTTCGTTAAAAATTCAAGAGTTGGCGTGTAACTATGCACCGGTATAGCGGTATTAAATTTCCAAAGCCTTTTTTTCTCTCAACGTCAGTTTTCAACTTTTTCTTGTTTTCTTCCATTTCATAATCTTTTGTAAAATAAAATTTGATTACAAAATAAGATCACAGTTATCCGCGATGAATATATTAATTAAAAATACAGACTCCTTTTCAAAAGTAACTCCAGTCGACCCGTTGATTTCTTTCATTCTTTGTCTTTCCATTTTGAAATAATTGTAAGTACATAATTTGATACCACAGGTATCTTGGAAGTTCAACAAAACATCACTAGGTACTCCTTAATTTTAGAAACGAGACATAAAGAAGAAAAAATTATGTGTCATCCTCGGCGAGGGGCGGGGGGTAATAAATTTTTTTTTGAAAAAATGCTATAGTGAAACATTGAATATTGAATACTAGAGAATGCAACTGAAGTCATTGGTCTCCCTTGGAAAATTCGCCCCTTGTGGAATGGCAGATAAGAAGACGCTCTATTCTACAACTTTCTTTAAATTCACCCGCTTTTCAATATTTTGTACTAGCTCTCAGTGTATAAAGGCCTTCCACAATCCCAATTACCTCTCAAATTTTATTTTTCTGATTATATCCGAAGATACTTTTACCCTCTTCCACATGGCACGACTTCTTTTCGTCAGACATACATTTTTTGCTCCTGTAAAAACAAGAATGCTATACATCCACAAAAAAATTTAAATAGTAGTAATAGAATTTAAACTTTAAATTTGAAAAATTGTCAACGCAAAATAGGAACGTGCTACGTGCGAATAATCTGTATCCCACCAATTCTTGATGCACAGAGTATTTAATTTTTTTTTAGCATTTTCTACCCAGCCAATGCTCAAAAATGTACAAGTGTCATTGTGAATATACTCAGCAAATGATAGAAATTCTCTGCATAAAAACTTTTCCATCACTAGTCCGACTTATAAGATCAACTGTCGAATAAAAATCTTTTCCCGTCTCTTAAAATCCAGAAAATAAATTAAATTCTATGATTTTGATAAGGGTCAAAACGTTTCTTTGTACAATTTCGACCTATTACGAGTATTTCCGTTCTTTTCAATAATACTTCGATTGGACACATTTTGGAAAACTCTTCAAATAGAAACATTTTTTGCAACATATAAGTGGAGTGCAAACAATTTTTTTTCAACTATAGTTACTATAGATAATAAAATCGATTTCAAGCTTTTTTTTCTTTTTTTTTTATGTTTGCTCGCTATAGCAGGCAAATCGCCAGAAAATAATACGAAAATTTTAGAAATAAAATCGATTAGGAATTATATTTTTTGTATAGTCGAATAAAATGTTATTAAATCCGGATTGCTATAACTTCAAATCGATAAGCCCAAAAGACATAATACAAACTTTTCGCTTCGAATGGTAGATAGAAAAAGTTGAAACTGAAGAGAAAAACTTTCCTTATTCTAAGAAAAGTTATGAGCTTCGGTTAAGTTGAGAATCAAAAAAAAAAAAATTCACCATTCATTTTGAGCAAAAAGTTATAATCAACATATTCATCACACAACAAAACAGGAACATCGAAAAGCATGGTACTTTTCCAAGTTACCAAAATCATATTTTTAAAATGAACGCGGTAATGATCTTCTTCCTTTTTTCATCAAAGAAAATAAATAAATTGCATTCTGCTTGTAATTTACGCCATTTGTATACGGCGTAATTTAACTCGAAGAAAATATTAAAAATTATATTATGATACACCTACATAATGAGAAGATTATAAAAAAAGAGAAACGAAAGGATGAAAAACCACGGAGAAAATTTTTTAACCAACTTTCTAATTAAACTTCTTTTAGATCAATATTAAAGTCACCTTTCTTTCAAAATGAGAGTACAGAAGGACAGAAAAACTTGTGTACTTCGCACGAAAATTGGATAACTTGGAAATAAGAACAATCAATATTACGCAGAGGATAAATACTGTGAATGATAAAATTTATAAGGTCGATATGTATTTTTATGACAGAAATTATGTACAGAGAAGTGGTACATAAATAGCTGGTTACTAACAACTCATTTTCCCGGTAAGATACAAACAAGAATCATTCTACTTTTTTACTTTTCTTTTTCAGCGATACGAAGGAAAAGTAGACTTACAAGTACTCGAGAATTTGGCGAGAAGAATATTCATTAGAAATCAATGAAGAAACAAAATCAAGAACCAAAAACAAATACGTCGACACAATAAAAAGTTGACTCAAGCATTGAAATATCTTTCAATTTACGAAATAAGCATCATTCCAACCCTGAAATACAGGTACTTTCTCGAAACGAGACGAATCGACTTCTTTTCAATAATAATAAGTTATACCCAAAGCACGAGGAAACTTCTTGGAACGTTTTTCTTTTTTGCACTCCTTTCTCGAGGATAAATGGAAAGATTTTATCTTAATGTATTTCCATTGGAAACCCGAAACCAAAATGAAAACGTGAAACGGATACGGAAAGGAAATAAAAAGTTGAAATTAACTTTTGCAATAAATATTTGCTCGCAAAATTAAACAAACGTCATCGCGAGAACTTTAGGAAGGAAAGAAAATTTCTCATAAAAGTTTACAAATTTTTCCTATCCACTGAATTCTGAATTTGAAGCTAGAATTAAAAAAACGGGGCGAAAAAAGGGGGAAAATTTTATATTAATTTTTCAAGAGGAAAAACAGAAAATTCTTGTTTGTATCGATGGTGAAAAGCTACTTTGTGTTGTTTCCACTCGCCATAGCGAGAACAAACACACAGCGGACAAAAGTTTTATGAACAAATTGCGCTTAGTGTGAAAATCGTATATATACACGTTTACAACAATGAAAAGTTAAGATTTAATGAAAGCCGTAAATCTTGCGAATGTACTAAAACGCTAAAACAGGAATTCGTGACACGACCGAAAGCCCTAAACTAATTTAAAAGGTCGGCAGTACAAAACGATGGAAGCACTGAATGAAGGGAAATAAGAATACAACTCCTCATTTAGAGGTTACCCATGAATATAAAGGAAAAAAATTTTTCCAGCATACCGACAAATAAAAGCAATTTATTACAGATAGGAGGAAGAATATCAGGCTGAATTATAAAGAGAAGGTAGGGGGAAAGAATGAAAAATTGCCTCGAACAAATCGAAAGAAAAACACTGATTATACCTTTACGTTCAAGAAACACCTTCGATTCTCAAAGTGTAAAAAGTGACGAGAAATTTCAATGAATTTCACTAAAGCACATTGTGTTTCGGTCCACACACTGGGACATAGGCCTCCTTGATCAGGTATCAGATACAAAGGTTTTCGTCCAATTACTCTCAGTGACAAGCCATTACTGGGGCATGGTTATGGAAAAGTTTTCCTTCTCTATAAATGGCTATAATTGGCATGCTACCTGCATGGCATGCCGGACTAGTGAGGTATAAAAATTGATTAAGTACCACACATTAGTTCTGTACTTGGAAAATATTCATCATAAAATGAAAAATAAAAACACCTGACAAAAACTGAGGAGAGAAAAAAATAAGGCGACAGTAATGAGGCATCTGGAAGAGAAATTTTATAAGAAACCATTCATGTAGAGAATTTGATTTTGAACTTTTTTCACGTACCTAGGGGCTTTGCAAACAAAAAAAAAAACAAAAAACAAAAAAACAAAACAAAAAACTAATATTATGGTAGACACGGAAAAGTGAATTCTGGAATACACTGACCCCATTTTTGAAATTACTCAACGGGTAGACTTTAAGAATGTTAGTCGAAGAGGCAGTGGGAAGCGGGGCTCATTTCATATAACCATCCCAGTAAGTTAAAATTAATAATACAGAATAATTCATCTTTCATTCAATTATAACAGTACTCATTCAACAAAGGAAAATGAAAGGATGAATACAGACATTTGTGAACCTTTTCACAAAGTAGAAAAACTAAACTACCAAGAGTTTTTTCTAAAAACGATTCCACCAAAAAACAAATGACTAACAACGGAGAACTAAAATTTTTCAACGTAAAGCGTTTTTTCAACTTTTAAACGCAGAAAAGTCTCGAGTTTCACCGACAACAAGAACAGACAATGGTTTCAGTTCATTGCTTCTCTTGAATAAAAGAAAAAAAAAAGACAATCCTGGATCGTTAGTACCAAAGTGAGGCAGAAAAATATATTAACTTCGATCATAAATCTGACTTTCACATTAGAATTCGTTCCATAATTTTTACTGACTACAAAACAGGAAACGAAAAATATTTCCCGAAGCAAAACGTAAGCGCATTCGAACAACACCACCTTGATACTCTGAAGAAACAAAGCAAAAGCAGGAAATAATGCTAAATGAATGATAACATTTTTTTCGGGTATCCAAAATATTCGCTGAAATCTTAAGCAGTACCTAGCTAAGAAAAAAACAAACCAAAATGCGCAACAAAATTTCCGACCCAAAAAATAAACAAAAACGAGCACCAAAGACGAGCAAGAAAAATAGAGGTAAAAAAGAAAAACGACATAAATCTTAATATCCAAAAAGGGCACCGAAAAAAGGAGGGAAACGAATACGTTTCAAATATATTATTAGAGTTTACATTCGAAAAACGAAAACGAAAAAAGAAAACTTTTACCAGAAGCAAAGCACATGTAAAATAAAAGGCTAAACGAACTCACAAAAAAATTCTCAGTGCACACGAGCAACGAAGAAAAAAGTTTAAAAACTTGTGCGAAGGTAACGATTCGCAAAAATTGAACAGAATGTGAAACGAGAAACTTGGAAAGGCATTTTGTTATTTATCCCAAATTTTTTCAGAACCTATTTATATTAGAGAGAAAAGAAAGTAATATTTCCAACTTTTATCTGAAAATAAAAATAGGTACCTACCTACCCTATTTGAAACTTGAGCTCTCACTTTTCAACTTTTCAAAGAAAAAATTGAGAACCAGTTGGAGAATAATAAGAAATTCTATTAGCTATTTATGGGAAAGTTCTTTCATGAGAATGATAGAAATATAATTTCAAAATATCAGAATAATTGATCCTAATTCCTAAATGAACAAAACGGGTATCTAAAAGATAGTGACTCACTTACGTCGCTTTATTGTTACTACGTATTTTTTCACATTTTTCCATACTTCGATCCACTTTCCAATGGTTCAAAGGTTTCTTTGAACTACACATATCTCATGAAAGCGACAAAAATTTAAGCCTGTAACTCTGTACAAACTGGAAAGAGTCTTCTACAGTAGCTCAGGGTAGTAACAAGGTTCTATACCTGTTTATTTAGAATTTTAGATATTTACGCAATCAAAAGTCGGGTCTTTTTAAAAACCAAAATAATTGACATAGAAAATTCACATATGTTCACCGAGTAAAAGAGCAAACCATCACATTTACTGCTCTAGTCAACTGTGAAAATGGTATAAATAAAGGTACGAAATTACATATCGTCCTTTAATCATTGTTTCGCTAATTGAAAACTTCTGTTCGCATTTCACAGCCACACAAAACGTATTTCGTTCCATCAGTAAATGCATACATATTTAGTAAATGAATATTTATTACCTGAAGACTAGGGTGACATCCGAGTTCCAGTAGCGTTTTCACCACATTCACGTGTCCTTTGTTCACGGCAACGTGTAGTGCAGTTTGTCTTCGTTTGTTGCGTGCATTTAAATCGGCGCCAGCGCTAGCCAGTAGTGCCATAACGCCCGTCTCGTCGCCGAAAGCCGCATGATGAACGGCCCGATCGCCATCTTTATCCTGCAAAGCACGAGAAAATTAGAGTCCAACCGAATGAAACCTGATGTACGTTTCGGATATTGTCCATACACGTACTTCAACTTCGACGTCGGCTTTATGGTGCAACAATAATTTAATGACTTTTAAATGGCCATTTTGTGATGCTGCTTGTAATGCGGTGTAACCGCCAAAAACGCCGTTGACGTCGGCGTCGGTGCGCTTCAAGCACTCCTCGCATTTTTGTATATCACCAATGGCGGCCGCTTTCACTAACTCTTCGTTCACATCACCCGTAATGTGAGTTTCAAATAATTTTTTCAGCAGATCACTCAATCGTTCTACACGTGGCAATATGAATTAATTAGAAAAACTGAACAAAATAAATAAGCCAAATCGGTTTAATAAGGTAAATTTAAATTAAATCTAACCTCCATTGGAAGACGTTGTGATACTACCGTCAGCTGAGGCTACTTTGGTAACGGATAGAGGGCTGTATGTCCACGACGTACCACATACATCTACTTTTAGATCATTGTCTTGGTAAATTTGCAAAACGCATCCAATTTTGCCTAAAGTCTGAAAGAAAAGACGATTATTTCCATCAGTATATTACATCTGATAAACATGCGCCAATATATCACAGATCACTTTAAATTTTGAACAGTCAACAGGGAAAATCAGTTTCTTGGTATAAAAGTAACATAGCTGAAACGTGAAAGGGATAACTAAATAACACTTACAATTTTGTTTCACCTCAAGCAAGAACAATCTAGTAAAAGCATAACTATAGGATTCAGGTACAGAAACTTGGACCAAAATCAAATCCCAAGGTCTTTAGGATAAAGGCATATGGCTATAATTTTACCAACTATTAATATATCCATTGAATGAAATGATGATTTTAATCAAATATAACTCATTTCTCGTAAATCATGCTCAGTAAGCGCCCGTGAGATAAAAAATATCAATTTTCGAACAATCTCTACAGTTAAAACAACTCAAGAATATGGTCAATTGCTCAAAAATGGAACCCTCTTCTTCCAAAACTAAATTTTAAGCGATTAAGTAACAGATTTATGATACTCGTATTTCGTACACTAGATTTTAGAATAGCTTAACTATTTTTTTCTGATGCTTACCGGCGCCATAGCATCGGCCCATTCTCCATGACCACGTTGTAGAATTTTGATTCGTTCAGGATCGCTACATATTTGGACTAAATCACCGACAGCATATGTTTGCTGTCCAGCTTGAAAATTATCACTATTAGTATCTGAAAGGCCGGATGTAGAGGCGACTGGTACTTTGGTTAGGACGGCGGGGTTGAAAGTCCATCTAAAAAATAAGAAATTGGCAAACTGCATTACTTCAAGAAAAAAAATTCGACTTTGTAAATAATTGTAAAAACGCACTCCTGTTGATTCAAATATATCGTATTTGTGAAAGAAAAAAACGTCGAGTAAAAAAAAATTAATTAACTTAATTGAGTTATTAGTTCCCCTTTCTCATCTTCGAGGTCTCAAAATTTATATTTCAATTCAAATACAAAAAGAACGCTGTCAACACGTTTGCACTAAAGGTCTCATCAGATACCGATTTCTAAATGAGAAAATGAGCTCATCTCCTTTAGATAAAAAAATCTTACCGATTACCACTGGGGTACAAAACAACAATATCATGATCTTCATCGATACCAACAACACTTCCAGTTGTATTCAAGCATTCAAACATTCCTTCTGTCCAGCCACCATGACCTTGCTGAAGAGACTGAACGATTTCTAGTTCTAAATCGACGCTGACCTATTTTTCGTAATAAAAATTCAAATAAAAAATGGTTGCGTATTATAAAAACTTTGAACACTGGGAGAACGTACTTGGTCACCAACTTGCAAATTGCAAGGTCCTCCTCGCGTGAGACCTTGCTCACCAAGCACTGGCAGGTGATCTCTATACACAGTAGGTCCTTTGGCATCACTAATGACTTTGAGATCAGCCTGGAAATTTGAAAAAAGTCAAACATCAATTACCCTTCAACATTTCAAAGAGTTAACCTCATACAAATAGCATAGTAATTCATCAGTTTTTGTAGCTTATTTCATCAAAGTTTTACTAATGACATACCGTTTTCGACCAACAGAATCAATTTTCATAATGAAAACAAAATTATTTTTTTCTCAAACCTTCCAGCAAACTGAATAAATTGAATTTTTTAATAATAGGTTAAGGATTTCTTTTTAGAATCGAGGGATTCGCAGAGAGACCACAAAAACATTTTTTTAGTTTCTCATGCATATAGCCTTTCAATAATTATTAGCTTTCAAATAACTAAGAAACCATCATGTGTTTTACTCTACAAATAATTTCTTCTGTAACAGTCCGAGGAAGTTTCTTACAAATGAGAAAAATTGATTTATTACGTTTAACGGCAGTCTTTCAATTCTAAATAATCATACAACCTTATTCAACGATTCAAAAAAAAATTTTTTTCCTCAATATTATGAATTCTTTTAAAATTGAATCGAGACTTGTACATTATGACGATTGCTGGAAACAAAATAACTTTCATTTACCATTCCTTCGAAGCCGACTCGATACAAATTTTTGGCACCATTATCCCATACCACGTAAGCTGCAGAACGAGGACTACCCGCTGACCAGTCTTGAACTTCGTTCACTTTACCACGGCGAGCATTTCCGCCATCTTGATCTTCCCATTGCCAGTCTATACCGCGAACTACTCGCGCTCCGGGAAAAATGCCTCGAACTGTGATCTTTTTACATTTCCGTCGAGGATCCAGAATAGCTCTACAGTGCAAAATACGAAACATTCAAATAGATTTATCCAAATGTTGGTTCCAATACAGTCTCAACCAATTTCGGAAACGCACCTCTCACCACCGGGAGTGGTTATTCTCGCAAAACGATGTCTTAAAACGTGTTTTTCTCCATGGTAGCACATACTGCATAAATCGTAATTACGACAGTCGATGCACTTCCACCGAATACCATAAATCGGCTGTTGTTTACAACTATCACACATAGCACCTTCGTGTTTCACACCTGCAAAAAAAAAATGCAACTCAGTTAGAAAAATGGATTCAAATTGGATTAATGACAAGACATATTCATCAAAATGAAATTATTTTTCATTTTCATATTTTTCAAACCAAACAAAATATTAAAGTTCGTCTATGATCAGTTTACTCATTTGTCTAAAAAAATTTGCGCAAGGTAACTGAGGTCTAACTAAATAAAATTAATTTTTAAAATAAACGTTTGGTCTTGGGGTAACCCTGTGTGCATTAAAGTAGTCTGCGACAACTAATTAGAAACTTGCACGAGCGATAGACATGAACCACCATCTGTGGTTCTAAATTCTCAAAATAGTTACGTTCAACATGTTTTTGAAGCAACAATGAAATCTATTTTCCACCAACTTTTCTGGTTTTGGGCTTTCAAAAAAAAATTTAATATAATTTCAAAGGCATAGGAGACTCTGCTTCTCCAACATCACCAGTACACACCTGTGGGAGCACTATCCAAAATCCGCAAATCAAAAGCCACCGAACATCGGTAATTAGCAGCTGTGCCATTGTCCCACATAACGACCACCTCCTCGGGTGATTCGAAGTTTCGGACGGTTCCCACGTGACCGTCACCACCATCCTGAAAAGAAGTCACCACCGCAAATTAATAAACAATAGTACTACAAATTCTTCAAAATGGAATATTTTTTACGAAGGTTCACCTGTTTTCCCCATTTCCAGTCAGGTCCTCTAATTACACGAGCACCAACACCCTCCATCATGAAACGATTGCAGCGTATGGCACTACTGTTGTCCATGATGCTGAAAAACCAAACAAATTTACATTAAAGCATATCAAAAGTGAAATAAAGAAGAATCTGTAAATTAGAAAAATTTATAAACAAAAATGAGTTCGTCAACTGATGACTCATACAATAATGGAAATTAAATATCTGATACCGGTGAGTTACTTCTACTTGTTTCTCTTTATTTCCGGAACAAGTCAAATATGATAAATTGACAAGAAGATAAATGACATGAGATTCAAACAGAAACAATAGGGAAGATGCTTCAAACAACGAATAAATTCATCTTGTTGACAGACAGAACTTATCTACTAATCGAAATAGATCTACCATGGAGCTGAAATACTTCAGTGTCACTTTTCTGAGAGACTAATAATCCAAAAACGAAGACAAATGTGTGTCATTTTAGCCGTCTTTTTGGGGCAGAGTCAAATGTTCCCAGTGAAACACAGTCTAATTTTTTCGAGGAGAATTTGAGAATAGTCCAACCTGGATTCGTGGCGATGGGTTTAGAAGTGAAGTATTCAAACAGCAGAATTGAAATCAACATAAAACCGCGGATAATACGAACTACCCGAACTTTTTAATTAAAAAATAAACTAATTTTCATGTAATTTCGCGAAAAAATACACAAGTTGTTGAACTGATAAGAAAAAAAAATCAACAATAATAACAACCGATAATACGAATAGGAGATGATTCACGTCACGATTTACGAAAATAAACTTGCGTCGTACACAGAAAGCAGTTTGGATTGCATCGTACACAAAAAACAGTTTAGATTGCCGATTGCTTTCTAAATTCTAAGAATAAATTCTAGCTAATTTTACGTTCAGTTCAGCCCCGTCACTGTCAGTTTATAACTTTATACAGAACATATTTTCATTATTTTTTAAAGCTGTTAATTCAATTAATAATAATTCAAAATCTGCAGGTACCATAATTCTATCTCCATTAACGATGAATTGCTGAATTTTCGCATACAAGACCACACAATCTTTTTTTGACTTTAGTCACTTTAGTGAATCATGAAAAGTTATCGAGACCCCACAGTCATATTTGAAAAAAAAAAAACATAAATAGTTATGCGTCGATAATAATAATATATTAATCATTTAAATTTTTAATCAGCCTTCTACTTCACGAATTAAAATACTTGAATTGAAAAATAAAAAATAAAAAATAAAAAAGGAAAAGAAATAATCGCAAAAAAATATAAAACCCAACTTATCTAATTTTTGTGACTTTTCGGATTGAAATCAAAACAAAAAATTAATTTGATGTTCTAACAATGACCAGCAATGAAAGATAACAATCAAACAAAAGGTTTTTCAAAAGAAATAATTTAAATAAATATTATGTTCAATGAACACACATTATAATTTATTCTTCCAAACATTTTTCAAACAAGTGTGATTTTTAATAACTGCAAGAATAAACAATAGCTATTCTGCGAAAAATAATTGAGTTCTGTCAAGCTTTAATTGAATACAACAAGCAGCCATATTTACTGTAAAAATATCACGTCCCAAGATGAAACCATCGCTGAGAAAATAGCTACTTAATAGTGAAGGTGCTACATGAGAAAGCTAAGAGACATGAGTGATTTTTTGTTTTCCTATAAAATTCAAAAAAGTGGACTTATTCACTTTTTACATGGCCCTATTCCAATAAAAATATTACAAAATTATTTTAATTAAAGACAAAATAGGTGCATAAGCATAAAAGGGTCAGCTTTTCCAACCATAAAAATATATAACGTTACATAAGGAACCAGAATAGGTACTTGGGTTTAATTTTTTTCAATTTGAAGAAAAAATACTTTTTCTGGTTCTAATATTATTTCAAGGAAGAGTACATATAGTAGGTACTGTAGCCTTTTTTAATGTTTATGTAAATTGCGTAAAGAATGAAAACACTTTTAGAAGATAAAATTTCAGTTAGTCATACTGGTGATCAGGCATTTCATTCATTCTACGAAAGAAAAAAAAATTGGGTAACTACATACAATCAACTATTCATCATCAGATACATTCGCTCTAGTTGATTAATTTACTGATTGGCAGATGACTGAATAAAAATATAGACATTACCTACGCCTTATTCTCATCGAATATTTTGATCGAATAGAAACAAAAATTCATAGTCAGTTCCAAATCTTTTTTGTTAAATTTATAAATGGATAATGCGTTAACATTTTCGTAATATTCAAATACTCGTCATAGAGACAACTAAAAAAAATGCTCTCTGCAAACATAAACCACATTCGTACGTCAAAGGAAACTCCCAATTTACATTAATTAGTTGAGATAGAATTGCAGTCCCATAGAATTTTTCATTCAAATAAATTGCTCGTTGTGATAGCTTCTTTTTTCAAGATAAGATGGAATACTAATACCTCTACATAATATTTTACGTTCTTAAAGAGTGAACCCTCCAAGTAGTTCAACAACAGTTGCGGGGAAGAAGACCAACGAAAGATAACGTTATATTAATGGATTCAATAAATATTTTCATTATTCAGTAAAAAAAGTATCGCGTGTATAGTCGTTCAAAGTAGGTGCAAGCATTATTTAATTACATATTTCGAGAAAAAAAAAATTAGCTTTTCCATGAGGGGAAGAATTTCCAATTGTATCGATGATTCAAAATTTTTTGAAAACAAACCCAAGATACAAAGGCTAAAATTGCCCCCTTATACGTTCACATGGTAATCTCTGGTACCAGCGAATGACCATTAAAAACAGTCGCAGCTTCAAATATCAGTAAGTATTTATTCATTAATTAATTTTTTGATTTTTATATGGAAAGTGCAATGGCCATTATTACGTCACAAAATGTTGGAATTAGGTATATATTTGCTTTTCGTTCTCATTTAAGGTCATAAGTCGCCAATCGTAATCTCTTAGGAGATAAACGTATTTAAAAACTTATTTTTCATTGATATAGCTGCTCATGGGTTGCTTTTACGCATGTAATAAATGAACAAAAAGTATTATTAGTGGTTTCCGGAATTTCATACGTTTGTATTTTTATTAACGAATGAGTAATTGAGATCGTTTGAATTGTTTTCATTATTATTATTATTATTATCATTATTTTTTTTTATATTTTTTTTTAAATCAAAAATTAGGTACTTGCTGCGCGGCAAGCCTACATAATACTTATTTTGTTGAGACTGCACCAGAACATGAATACGAAATCATAATATTCGTTAACTGTATTTTCCAAATTCAAAAGAATTTGGATGAACAACAAAGTGACCCAACATTTGATTTACGCAGCAGCACTCGAAAAAATTCTACAATCAACAAAATGGTGATTGAGCAAGGATTTGTTCAGATCGAAAGCTTGAGGTATTACCATTCACCGCGGTATTCGTCCCTCAAAAATTTAAGCGGTAAGTAAAAACTAAATATTTGACGATTTTTTATTTTTGCCTAATCTCTAATGAAAACATAATATTTAAAATACTGTAGTAATTAAAATTAAGAGACCAAAATAGCAAGCTACCAAAAATTATTTTAAAAAGTTTAAAAATCAGACAATGAAACAGTTGAAGAAGAAATAAAAATTTGTACGTAGAATTTCAATTCATTTTGAAAAATTAGAGGAATCCATCCTCCATTTTTCAAGGAGAAGATGACTGGTGAAAAGCAATAAACAAAGTTGGGATAAATTAAAATAATCTTTTAAAATATTACAAAAATAAATCAAGTCATATTTTTCTATTCTCAATTCTGAATAACCTGGCGTATCCAGTGGCGGAACTAAGGGATGGCCAGGCGCGAGACAACTCATCAGAAAAAATTTTGCCCCTCATTCCCCCTTCTCACACCCAAAAATAAATGTTTTAAAACTCAACAAAAAACTAGTAAAAAAAAACAACAAAATCATCGAGAAAAAAAAGAAAAACCTAAATTCAGTAAAATATATTGGATGTTGACATTATTCTTTAATTAGTTTGGGGTCCCCTGGCCTTCCTGAAGAAAAACACTACTTCCGCCACTGGGCGTATCCATTTTTCGTTTGTTGATTAGGGGTAGCTATATTGAGGTGATATAAGCTATCAACGTAATTATTTAGACTGCATACCCACAACGATTATAACGAAAACAATTATTTCAATAGAAATATCCAAGATGATGGATTTTTTTTTCAATTTCTGAAAATTTAAAAAAAAACAGGTTTCGGTTCTGGCGTCCACAACTTCAGTTGATTTTATTCGGTACAGAATGTCTATATTAACCAGATTGAGAAGTAAATATAACCTAGGGTAATTTTTAGATAATATTTTGGGAGAACTCAACTTCAAAATTCAAAAATATTACGCCTCAGAACAAGCAGCTTAGAAGAGAACAACTATCTTTGGAAATATGTACAACTTGAAGAGGATTTAATGAACCAAAAATTGTACCAGAGGATTTTGAAATTAGATGAAAATAGTCCTCAGTGATTTCTAAAACATATTTCCTTCAATTTTTTTTTTCTGAGTTGGCAATTTTCACTATAAAGGCTAGAAACTCACAAATTGAAACATATAATATCACGAAAAATTGAAGTACTAATGATGAAGGAAACAACAAAGAAAAAAATTCGACAGATTTTCTAACAATTATTTTCTTCAATAATGCATTCAAAGTGTCGTTAACATGTGCAAGTTTGGATGTAATAATTATACGATTTTTCTCCAAATATCCAAGATGCCATTTTTTCATAAAAATCCCGAATCAAATTCTAAATCAACGCAGCACCCTAATCAATAAAAAATATTAGAATTTTATGGGAAAAAATTGAGCTAGCCATGCAATAATCTTACGAAGCGAGCATTATTAAAAGTGAAGAAGCACTCCGGAGGAAAATGAAAAAAACAACAACACGAAATACCATTACAAAATAGATAATTTTGCTCACGAAGAACGACGTATACTTCTAACAAATTGAGGTTATTATTAAAGACTTTCTATGACGATTGCGTTATCAAGTTTTTATCAGATTAAATTGTATTATAATCCACATTCGAACCGAAAAACACAATACGATTAAACAACCATATAACTACTCCGCAGAAAGGCCGTAGGTAAAAATAAAGTTTTGTGTTGGGTGAAAAGCAAAAATTAAGTACCAATTAAAAATACACGAGTTTGCAAATGAAAAACAAATTGTTGACAATACGATAAAGAAATCCTAGTCTATTAAACAAGGATCAATTCAAATTACATTTGTAATAAATTTTACTGGGGCCCGTTAGACGTGCTATATTATTTATTTAATTCTTTCAAGCACGTAGGTACCTATAAGTGGCGAACAACGTAACAAAAGCTTGAACATTCAGTGATCACGACATAATTGTACAGTTTTTCAAACTATATGCATATACTTGACAATTACTTTATTTCAGGTAAAAGTAGAAAAACGAACCGAGAAGGAATAAAGATACACTTCAAAAAAGCCCGAGTGAAAACGAAATTCATTAATTTTGACAGTCATGCCAATTTTTCTTTTTCATTTTCAATTACATGCTTAGACGGGCAAAGGCAAACTTTAAAGCTTTCAAAAATTCTATTCGATACATTCTTCATTTTTATTCATTTGAGAGATGCATTGTATATCATGGGCTAGGAGCTGTTAACCAAATTTTAAAGATGAATTCTTTGTACTGAATCCGAGGTTAAAATTTTGTCCGTGAGATTTTTTGTCCGTCCGTGATAGCCTTATGTTATACTCAGGTATAACATTTTAGACGCAGGTGATAACGTCGTCATACCTAGGTATAACATAGGAGACCCAGATGATGACGTCATCATCCTAGGTACAACATAGGATATTCACGTGATGACGTCATTTGTCTGTCCATGATTCCTTTATGTTATACCTAGATATAATATTTTAGATGTAGGTGATGACGTCATCATACATAGGTATAACAAAGGAGTAGTACGTCATGACGTCATCATCATATTCAGAGAAATTTTTTCAAAGAAACACATGAATATTTTTTAAATACTACTGTTGAAAAAGAGAATTCATCTTTCGCCTTCACGAAACCTCAGTGAAGGCTGTATAGCTATTTTCTTCCTTTACATATCAGCGTCAAATCAGTAAGTATCTGGATTTTTGAGGTCTCATTGAAAAAACTGACCTTACGGAAAAACCTTTCGGACAAAAATTCATAAGGTTATGAAAGATAATGCGGTATTTAAAATGTAAATTGAAATTATTATTCTACAAAATAATTTCATGAAAAAATTATGGAAGAAACGGAAGAAAAAAATTGGAATAATAAAAAAAATATTTTTCTCATTTTCATAGTTCCTATGAAAAAAAAGATAAGCGATATTTGAGCAAAAGTTATCAAAGTTCTCTCTAAAAATGTGAAAAAGGAAAATTTTTCGATTAATAGGGGAAATCGTAGAACCATAATAGCTTTAATTATTAGCTGCAGTATACGTCTGAAAAGAATAACAAGCCAAAGTGAATCGAAATTAAGTATTATAAATGAAAACCAACTGCACTATAGTAGATTAATTACGTGCTGAAGTATGAATATTTCCTTCATTTTTATACTCCCACACAGGTCTACTCGTAATATTTAATAGAAAAAAATCTTCATAACTTGGCATGACTGAGCTTTTAAAAATATACCAGTTATTTTTTCACAGATGACATCCAAAAATTATAAAATAGAAAAAACAGATCGTAAACCAAAACAAACATTTCATTTAAAAATTTTGCCCCACTATTAAAAATATTCAGACAAAAATACGACCACATCACGCGAGATAGGTAAATGAAAGTTTGGTAGTAGGTATCTTTTTTTTCCACAACAATAATTCATTATCTTCACAACATGAGATAAACTTTTCAAGTACACAAGGTGATGAACACATCGGACGATTAAAACACGTATATTTAAATTCTTCCTCGAGCACTTTGTGATAACACTGAAAATCATCTTAGTGGACCAGATACATACTCATTTCAAATACAATTTAACCTATAAATCTTGAATTTTGTCGAGAAAAATTGTGAGTGTGAATATTTATTCTTATTATTTTTTTTTTTACAGATAAAAGTAATATGTATAGTGCAGTCAAAGTATTAATATTTTTATTCGGCATTTTCATTATTCCAACGATTTTGGTCATCATTCCACTATATTTGAGACATAAGACTTTCGCCGACGTAATATTCGCTGTAACCGAATCGGATGTTCGAGAAATGAAAGATGGAATCTCGACGCTATTTTGTGAGGTAAATTTCGAGTTCAGGAGATTTCGGTACAATTTGTGGTTAAATTTTGAGAATTTTGGCAACTACATAATATAAAAAACAGCCTACTTCCAGGCTACGATTTCGGAAACCTAGGCAGGGAAACAAGCAGGTTTCCGGTTTTTACAAAGAAAGAGAAAATCTGCAAAACATTTGAAGGACCTTTCTATAATGTCTAAATTATAAAATTAACGAAGGAGTGAAAAAAATGAGTATAGAGATGAGAATCTGACTCGATTAGATATTTGGAATAGATACAAACACGCGATAAGAATTTAGGGGCGAGAAAACTAACATACGAGATTTGTCCATTAACATTACAACCAGTCTATACCGACCATACCCAAGATACAGCGGTTCACAACTATGTTTGGTCCTCACAGGCTCATATACTGGGTTGATTCAACTCGTACGAGTGAAAATACGTGATTGCGAATAAGAAGACATGTCCCCGCTTTGCTTGGAAACCTTAATCCCATTAACAAAAACTAATTAACTCATCTGTGATCCAAATAATTTAATAATTAAGATAAAATCTCATTTCAGGCTCACACATTAAGAATGAACTCTTCCTTCAATGCATTCCAAATCAACAGTCAAGAAATAAACGAAACTCAACCGAAAAAACATCTCAGGTTACGAAAATCTATGACCATTCCAGACGATAGCCTGGAGTATTGGGGATTTTTCTTGAACAAAGGATCTATCGTCAATCTATCTTTGTGCTCCAGGTACTCTTCGAGATTTATGGTCGTTTTTCATTTTATTGATTTAAACATAAGGCATTTCGGCATACCTGCTTGAACAATGAGTATTGACACCCCGCATCAAAGGGTGTTACTATGAGCACAACTATATCTAGAATCATTTTCGTTTCAAAGCTTTCGTTAACCCAATATATAGGTAATAAGATTATGGACTAATCACTGCGCTTGCAGACCAAGCATGTAGAGTGTATACGAGTGTATACTTATTTCATTTACTTTCGGTAAAAAGTTTTGAATCATTTCAACGACTTTTACCGCCCACCGAACCAATCTGTCAGACCCAAGTGTGATACCCTGAATATAGAAAAATAATGAAAAGTTTTACAAGGATGAACAGAGAATATCAGTTATGATTCACTCTAATTTGGTCTAAACTTATTCAATCAGATCAGTTTCTATTTTAATCCACCGGAAATAAACCTATTTCGTTTTCTTATGCAGACACCAAGGAGGCAGAATAATGATCGTAAGAGACATCAGCGATTTTCATACATGCGGCTTACTTGAGCATGAGAATAAAGCAAAACCCCAAATTCACCTGAATCAAGATGCCATTCACATCACTTACGATTCCAATGAAAACACAAACGACGAATTTGAGGGTGAGAATCTAAGCGCAGAAAGGTCGTCCAAATCCAAACCTCACTCTCAACCAAGAACGATAACACCAACGAAAGAGTACATCAACATGCAACTGATATCCCCATCTACGAGGCTCAAACGATCAGTTAATAAAAGATCGCCACCGGTAACTCACATGGAAGCAATTTTACATGGGAAAACGAATCCTACACAAGAGGACTCTTCCGTGTCGAGTTTCGAGCAGACGTTACTGATGTGCCACAATGGGAGAATTTTATTGAACGAGAATTTTACCTATTCGAACTTGTGCACCAATTTCGAGCAGCTGGAGAACGTAAAACACCCACGAATCCCATATAAGGTGCCGCAGGATGGCTACTATTTCTACATCTTCTACAGCGACAACGATCTGATTAGCAACGAATTCTACACGATCTTCGATATCTGGAAGCCGACCTACGAATATGGTGGCTACGTGAGGAATTGTATTAATCAAACTGAGTGCTCTTTTCCACTTACCATGTGGTCTGACGAGAAGGTGGTCGTTGAGATACCGACTAGAAACGGAATCGAGCATGAGATCGATGATGTGTCGATACTGGTATCCACCTGCGAACCACGAACTTCGTTGTACTCGTTATTTCTGATTGCTGTTCTCATCTCCATATTGTTTTCTGCCTTCATAGGAAGTAGTACAGAGCGACGATATTGAATGCAAATGAAATATTCGACGGTTAACTCACTTGAAGTCGACTTACAATGTTATATGAATATATGATGTGATAACGCTCAATATCGAACTATAAGGGCGCATCAGACACCACAAAAAAACGAATCGACAAGAAAATTCAATTTCTAAAACGCGAAGAAACACTCGTTCCGAAGACGATAAACGAATTTACTCGCGAGGACGGTACACTGCACTGTGCGAAGCAATGTATTTATTGCTTACTGCTTTGCTTTGAAATTGACTCATTTCAACCGCCATTTTTAATTGGAGAGCACTTTTAGTCACGTGGCGGGGGGAGCTGAAGGGAATTCGAACCTCAAAAACTCGAAACTCAAAAGCTTACCCAACCTACTCCACCGAAGATTAAAAGATACGAGAGTGTGCGTGACTGACGCGTGTGGAGGATTCACCGATTCAGAATTAGCACAGATAATTAAAAAAATGAATTTTCAACAGAATGGAGCTGAAATTTCAGACATTTTTTCGAAATTTATAAGGAAAATGGGTCTGAAGAGATTATTTCTCTAAATTAACATGAAGAGGAGCTTTAATTGATTGAATCAAAAATTAGAGCATGGTTTACAGACCAACAAGGGCAAACCGAACTTTTAAGCAGAAAACTCTCCCATAGTAATTTTTTTTTTTATTTGGAACAACTGTAAGCACAGTAAAGTGTTGTTGATTTTGAATTTGATTTGTGATTTATAAATCATAATAAGTTGCTTTTTTTTTTTTTTGCTTTTGAAAGAAAATTGAAAAATTGTAGATTCTATTTAAAGTCGTGCTGAGTGGGAAAACGAATTTTTCTAGCGGAGCTTTCTGCGCTAGAGTTCATTCAATTCGTTTAGAATAAACCAATCTGCAAGATGAAAAAGTTAACAGTAACATAATTGTTTTGCATTGAGGCATTAATTTTGTAATAATCGATAGCAACCCTTCGATCTCATTTTTTCAAGTTTTATCAGAAAAATAAGAAGCAAGTCGAGTACACGAAAACGAAGTAGTGATCGTAGGTTAAGCAGAAAAAATAGTAATTATAATAATGTCCATGAAAATTAGTATACTTGAGTAAATTATACTCAAGTCAATTCTTAAATATAATTTTTTTTAGTACTTCCTATACAAATTGCAAAAAATATGACTTATAATGAAAAGTTCCTAAACTTTTGTTCACTTTACTTTCCAATTATTTATAAGTTAACATATTTTGTAAATAAATAAACACATATTTTATACATTAGATACAATCACTGAAGTTTCCCCTTTCCTGTTTTCTAAATTTAACAGAAAATATAAGCGAATAGAAATAACAGGAAGTTGAAAATGAGAATCTAATAAAGATTGTCTATGAAAAGATCCTTGTCAAGTAGAAATAGTATGGATTGAAAAAATAACTGATAGATTAAAATCATATTGACGAAAAGCCAGGAATATACCAAATTGCGAGTTGTACCGCAGGGATGAACAAACGAATGAACCAGAATTAATAATTCGTTTTTATTGAAATCGGATCGAATCGATGAATAATTACTCTCATAAAATTAAAAATGATATTTACTTTTGGTTAGTAAGTTCCAACCAAAACAGACAATGCCATTATAAGTAGCCAATTTACAATAACCATGCAATAAAAAATCATTACTTCGAAAGAAATCTACAGCAGTTTTTCACTCGCATTTCTTGACGAGGGAAAACATTCTATGAAAGTTTTTTAAAAATAAGAAATATAAAAAATATAGGACGAAATCTTGCATAACTAAAACTGATAAAAAAATTAAATACTAATCTAGATGAATTTCAACTAAAATACCAACCAATATTTTATAAAAATTAATGAATACGATAAATTAATAAAAATAATCGTCGGAGTAATTTACAGCTCATAACGTCAAAGTTGAGTTTAAAAAAAGATTATTAAAAAAATTTTCAAGAAAAAAATACAAATGAATCCTCAAACACGTAAAAATGCATTAGAAAATATCACAATGATAAAATGATGGAGCTCTAAAGATATCACAAAAGGCAGCATATAAGTAGATAAATGAATTTTTATATGGAATGGAAAAGTATTTAATACTATTTTTAAAAAAATTTGAAAACTATTTTCATTTTCCTGCCTTACAAATCAATGGTCCAGAGTGGAGTGCCGCCACCTAAACTTTTAAAGTTTTTCAATATTTTTATTTGCCCTTACAAAATATAAGGAAGTATTAAAAAATGTTGGAAAAACTTTGGGTTGCACATCTTTAAGCCCTGTTATAATCTCCACCGTAAAATGTTCATAAAACACATTGAAAATCCTTTTTGCTTGAAAAATGAAGTAATGTGGATGAATATTTTTTGTTGCAGACCACTGAAAATAAATTTAAAAATTTGGGTAAAAAATGCTGCTAAAGAATCGAATTTTGTGTGAGCATTTTTTCAAGTACCTACTAGAACGAAAAAATAAATTCTTTCAGTTTAAAAAGAATTTAAGACATAAATACGAAACGATAAATGCAATGTTCTTTTTATCATGATGTTTCGACAACGATGCTTCAAAACAAAAATTATCTTTTGATTTTATCGCCCCTAAGATAACGGAATGACATTCATCTATCAAGAAACTAAAAACAGAAACTTAAATACAAATTGCTAGGGTCACTGTAGACTAGTATAGAATAAAAAAATTAAAATCTATCTTTTGATGCGGTTATCTCAGCGTCTTGTAAATACTGCAAATTTTGAAACTCTTGTAGCTTCTCATGATTTCTGATATGGGCGTAATTGGCAGATAGACACATCAAATAATGAACCTAATACCGTGCAGTAATCGATAAATTAAAATCTTCCATAATTTATTTTTTTCAAGAAAAAAACTTGATTTCTACTCACCAAACTAAAGATGACGAGAACTGTTGCGAGAGTAGCTAAAACAAACATATACTCTGCTTTTTCAACGTAATCCTTACAGAATAATTTTATTTCATTCGTTTGACATATCTTCATGTACTCTATTCTTACTTCTTTAGGAAACAGGAAATCTGGTTAAGATACATAGAAAAAAATTTTTAAGTCCTGTGAAAATAGCAAAAAATGCAAAATTTTCAAAATAACAAACCAAATTGTTGGAAATCTATGCATTCGTGTTTTTCTATTCTTTCACTGGCGCAAATTTTCCAACATAAAGTAAGAACAAATGTGATTACTACCAAACAGAAGAACAGCAGTAGCCAAAATACTTGAAGAAAATACGTGATCGTCATGTACTGAAAAAAATCATACATCGATTTAAAATTTAATGGAAGCAAATATTTCCAAACTATTTTTCTAAGGCTTCTTTTGCGTTTTATTTCGTGAAATTTTTGCATGCAATAGTATTTTTTTTTAAATATAATACAAGTTCAGACACTTATCACTCATTTTTTCTGTCTTATGCAAAGTGCAATTTAGAATCATGTAATTTAGAAAAAAATTATTCAGAGATGTTCTTCAAATAAATTTCGATCATAAAGCGGTCAAATTAGTTTTAAACGCCAATTAAAAGGTTATTTCAACTGATTCACAAAATTTGTGAAAAATAACCATTAAAATTCTTACCACAATACAAGAAATGCGACCACTAATTTGGGCTCGCCAAGCTCTATATACTTTCTCTCGTGTCACTCCGGTGGTCAAAAATCCAACAAACAGAATCATTAATCCGAGGGCACCCATGATTCCAGCAACTATCACAAACATAGTCTGTAGAGTCTCCAGCCTGAACAAAATGCCACTTACAATAATATATTTTTTCATAAGTCGTAGATATAAATTAATTAGAGAAATTAAGCTGAAACCTTACCACGGTTGTGGAGCTTGAAAAACATTATGAAACATGACTGCTGTGAGAGCAACCCCTCGGTACATGGTGCCACAAAAAATTCCCACTCCGACGCAGCACATTATGGTGGCTATTAATGTGGCATATGGAATCCGAGTAACACATTTTTGTTTACCTGTAAAAATACAGTTAAAAAAGGGCTAGTTTCAAATTTTTATAACATTCAGAAAGTAAGACTATTCCAAAAATTCGACGTTTTCGATATGTACGACATTTCAGAACCTACTCGGTTTCAAATAACTGGAATGCAGTGAATTCTCTGAATATCTACTGATTGTGTCTCTAGAACGCCCATATCGAGCTCTTTGCAACGGCATTTCCATATTTAATTCCTGAAAACAATTTAATCATTAATATTAATGAGAACTTGACATTGTCGATGTTTAAATTACACTGAAATAAATTCTATATTTTTATAAGTAACACAGCAGGACCCTAATACTGTGTAGTCTCAGGCTACTCAAAGAGGGCTAGAAAATGTTTTAGATTAGCGTTTTTATTTTTCAAGAAAATATAAATCAAATGTCATCTTCATAGTGTCCACAGTTTACTACGTAATTAAAAGACAATACAATAAAATATAAATTATTAACCATTAGGTACTCGGAATAAAACACTTACTCGAGTATTTGTTGCTGGCAGGGTTTGGATATCAATGAAATAGTACGGACTGAAAAAATATTATTTCATTTTCATTATTTTCAATTTGAAGACGCGTTCTTGAAAAAGAGAAACGTCAGAATACAAGTGACTCATTAATAGACAGGAAAAACTAAAAGATTAGAAACTAAAATCAATATTTTTAGAATTAACTAGCACAATAAAAATTTAACCAAATTTTTCAAAATCACCAGCAATTTCGAAATTCCTCTTATCAAATCGAAAGAATGCAACAATTACTATCGATGGTATTTGAAATCGACTCAAATAAGAAAAGCGTGCCGCGTGGATCCGTGGGGCTGGGGCGTGGTGAATCCACATTTTGCAGGCGATGAATGCGAACGTGGAAACGATGTTGATATAGCGATCATGGAATAACCATCGATATGGAATGATGCTTCAATGTTTATTTTGGATTGAAGGGAGGAAAGGATATTTATTAACCGGCATAATATGTATCTTCGTTTTTTTCTTTTTTAAATGAATTAATAATTTTTAAGAAAAGTATTCTGTCTTCGTTTCATAGAGTAACCTCTGAAATTCCATTAACGAGTGAGTATTTAATTCTTTGACTACGCACTTTGCTAATCTAAATATACTTCGGTCCAAAATTTGACTGTACTAACTACTCACCGCTGTACCATTTCCATCAGAATATGTGCATTCAGTCTCATAATGAAAGAATAAATTACTTGTTTTTAACAAGATTGATTTCTGCTATAGAACTCCGGAACATTATTTGTCAAGAATTTGAGGCTTCGAGCGCTGAGCTATCTAAATTCAAGCTGCCCGATGAAGATTCAGGTGAGATTCAAACTGACTAAATCTTCAGATTATGTGAGTTCAGTGCCCATTTTCTTATAATTCTCGGAAAATACCGGCTTTGATCTCATGAATACTGATTTGAAAAAACCGAAAAATTTTCTGACCAAAATAATTTTAACCTTAAAGTAAGAAAACGGGTATTCTGTTGGTAGCTACATGTACCGAAGACGCACACTTTGTTTTTTAACTCGTTCAATCATTTCATATTCTCTAATCAGAATGTTCTACTAATTTTTGAGCTGATTTGAAAATTCTCAAATTTTGCTTCTTATTCCAGTGAAATAAATCAAAAATGGAACCGAATGCAGAATCAGCCTTGAAAACTTTGGTCTGCGTGGAGTTTCCTGGCAAGGTTGTAAATGCAGATCGTGCAATACAGTGTCTTGGTGGACTGAATAAAATCGCCAAAGTTTGTTACTATGTCTATACTTATACCAAGTATTTTGTGTTTTTGCTAAGTCATTTCTGTTTTTCAGGCGTGGAATGACCAATCTAAATTAGAGTGTCGGTTCCGACCGGATAACATATTTTGTAAACCGACTTGTGCTGATCGAATCAAAAGCACCTCTTTCGTATTGAAAGTGACCACGAAGAAAAAGAAATCTACTTCTGGAGAGAATGAGAGGGTTGTTGTTGGTGCCTCCATTTATGGGAAAGTGGAATATGTTTTTAAATTTTGCAGTAAGTTTGTTTATGGTATTTGGACACTTTATATCCATACTCATGTAATTATCTTAGCTAGTAACAAACTGTGGGACAGTTTTTCTCTCATCTCATACTATTAGTAGTAAAAATTTTAGCTTTCACGTTGTTGAAAACTTTTTTTATTTATTTGTTGGAATGAATAGAATTCTTTGAAATTGCCTGAAACGTTTGGTGTATTGTTTTAGACTTAAATGACTTTCAGTACTTACCCATGGAAACGAATGCCGATGGAGAATGCAAATCAATTCACAATGATTTAGTTCCAAAGCCACAGTTACCTTTGACGTGGGAATCCGACACTGTTCCATTCTGTTTCCCTCCTATTACATTTTCGCGAACAGACTCTGTTCAAGTACTTTTTCACTTATACTATGAAGTTTTATTAACGTATTTCTCAAGCATGAATTCTAAACAATTTGATTTTAAATTACAGCCTTATCTTTCCACCAAAGTTACCGAAGAAAAGCCTGGCTTAATTGGAAGAACTCGAGATAGACGGAGTAATTACGTGAAATTTGTTACTCACGATGCAAAAGAAATTCCTACCACACCACATGAGCATACAATCCGTTATATTCAACTAAAATTTGTCACAGAAGAGCAAATTCGACATATGAAGCAGGTGGAGAGGGAAAAAAATTTCAATATTAACACAAATAATATGAACTTATGAGAAGCAGAAAGCTTTGTTTTCGCCGTACGCCTCAGTTTTAAAGTATTTACCTCTTTATTTCAGCTCTTCAGCGACAGACCTGTGTGGACTAAAAGTGCGTTAGAATGCGTAACCAGATATCCGGGAATGCAGTTGAAATATTTACTTGCTTTAAATGCGTATCATTTCACATCTGGACCATTCAGAATTGCTTGGGTTCGTTTTGGTTATGACCCACGAAAGGAACCATCTGCCAGAAAGTATCAAATTCTTGATTATCGTTTGCGAAGTAAGTCAACATAGATTTAGGGCTTCTGAAGCTGTTATGTGTAAAGGATTCTACAGAAAAACTCGAGATATTCTCCTTTTGCCTTTCAGATTATGTATTCAATATTATGAAAGAACGTTTACCACAAAAATTTATTCGTGGTGGTAGGATGAGAAATGTTAAAAACGAAAATATGGAGAAAATATTTGATCCTTTCGATGAATCTCTCTACAAATTTAAGCCAGGTTTTATTCCTCCTCAAAAACAGGTGTTTTATCAGGTAAAATTGTTTTCAAATTATTTTGTCTTCATTTAAGAAATTTGAATATTGAAGGAATGTAAATATTGAGAAAAAATTTAAACAAGTTTCTCGTAACTGATTGATTAGTCAAAATCATTCGATATGGAAAATGGAACTTTGATGAAATATATAGTTTTACCATTCAAAGAACCGAATTTCCCGACGGACAGTTAATACTGCAAAAATTTTGGAATTTTTTTTGCAATCACTCATACAGTGCGTTCACAACGTACTTTTGCTTTTACTAGTTTTACTTTTACTTGAACCAAACATATGAAGTAATTTTATTCTTGATTTCTTTTTCTTCATTCTGATGGGTTGATGGAAAGCAAACATACATTATGAACGCATCGATACATTTCCAATTATCTATAATTTCCAAGTTTTTAAATGTTTACAAATTTGACAGGTCTGTGATATAGAAATTCCAGAAGTTCAAGACAAACTAAAAAGTTTCACTGAAAGTAAAAATTACGACTCCAAGAATGGCTGGTTGACAGAATCTTTTCTAGACAAAATCAGAGAAGCCATTGATAAACAAGTATTGGCTTATGTCAATAACACCGAAGAAGGTTTGTATCGATAAAACGCAAAATTTTGGGCTGATAGCAGTTGACTTATATTGAATTTTGTTTCCGAAATAGGCAGTGATCCTACCAGCGGTAGCTATATACCCATGGAAAATGTAGAAATCAATCATGACGATTCTGCTGATGAAATGGCTGAAATGAATCATGATGATTCTGCCGATGAAAGGGATTTCGACGTTTCCGACCAGGATGATTTCATGGATGCTGAAGACTTATAAAGAGGAAGTGATTATTATTTTTTTTTTTAAATAAAACTTTTTTTTATCAATCTTGCTTAGTAACTACCTCTCTCTAAAAACAAAAATACTTGTCTGTTCCAAAAAATAGACCCATAATGCAACCGCACAGTTTCCTTTAGTAATTTGAGGTGTACTGTTATTTTTTTGTTGAGGTAATCTCAACGAATACATCTGGCATTTCATTTTTATTATATCCTGTACTATTACTATTCAGGTGGTAGGTGTCACAAATCATCTCTCATAAGTCATAACTCATAATCTTAAAACTATACTCGTATAGTGCAGACCCCTAGTATCTTGTTCCCCTCAAATGCATATTTCCAAGAAAAAAACATCACATTTTTGAATGTATTTTTCTTTTTTCCATCTTTTTCACCTTCTTAACTCAGTTGACCATTTAAAAACAAAAACTTTTTAAGAAATTTATTTACAAAAATAAGACTGATATGTGTTTCAAAAAAGATGGTAACCAGGAAAAGCGTTATCTTCGATTCGAAGACAAAAATTGCGTACACCTACTCTTCGTCGGCTGATTTTTACTGCACATCCGTCCATCAGTCGTAAAAATATAATTGAAGGGTTTGCTTAAAAAACAACCTGTCAATGATTGCAAAAGCACGATAAAGAACTCCTTTTATGACAAATACATGGAGTCTGAAATAACTTCGGATTTCAGTTATCAGGGAACCCAATGGCTTTTCTTCAATTTTTGAAATAAAATCGTGCCGTTAGAACTTCAAATGAAGGAACAGAATTTCATTACACTGCTGTAAAATGTAGCATATTATACCACCAGCGACAAAGGTGGTTTTTCAAACTAACCTTTCAATTATAAAAATTCATTGGCCAGATATATCGTTTGCGAGAAATATTATGATAATAATAAATTAACGGAATTTCTACGAACCTAATTTTGATGAAATATAAAACACAAAATTCGTCGTTAACGAAAAAAAATAATTTTTTTTTTAATTGTGGCAGAATTGAAAAAAAATAATTTTTTTTTTAATTGTGGCAGAATTCAAAAATTGATACCATATTGCATAAAAATGATTATAACGAATAATGGTTTGTTTTTTTTTTTCACCATAGTACCCTACATACGCAGTATATTTAACCGGTTAAATAATTCTAAAATCAGTCTTTACCAATTCTGCACAAGACGCACTCATTATTTCATCACATCGAATATCTAACTTAATATTATTGCCCCTAGTTATTCCCTCACGATTATTATCTACACAATCTTTTTATACACGAAGCGAATACTGTACGATATTAAAATTTAACACAGAAGAGAAAAAATCTACAAAAAATCACTATTCAAATAAATAAAACAATTTATAATATGCCTATATAGAAAAAAATATCAATAAATAATTGATTAGAATTGCGGAATTTGAAAAAAAAGATAAGATAAAATAAAATAAATAACAACGTAAAAAATCAACGATGAGAATATCTTTCTCGATTGTGTTGTGTATTACTCTTTTGTCATTCTCTTTTCTTGACAGAAATTTGAAGAAGAAAAAAAAACTGTATACAAAATATTGAAATGTACACGATGATTGTTGTGAAAATTGAGAAACAGCAACCACGATCTCGTAGGAAGCTGTATAGAGTTCTCTAGTTGTATCCCAAACTTCGATTGTAATTATTGCGTATCCTGAAAGAAATGTTACATGTCAAGTTGCCGAAGACGAAGAACAGGACCTGTAAAAGGTTTGATACTAAGAAACCACAAAATGTTTGGCTAGGTAGCTAGTTGGGAAACGGCGAAACGATGAGATACTTGAAACTCTATTGAAAAATATAAAACAGTATGATGGCGGGATATACAATTCTGGCTTAAGTGGGGTTAAAACTTGAACCAAATTCAGAAAAAGATGTCTATTGACATGTTGAAGTTGAATGTGTGGTGACTGAACCCCACTTAGCCAGTATAGTACAACCTGCCCTCAAGCCAGGATGGAGGAATTGGATTCGTCCACTTTTACCCAAGTATTTTACAGAAAATAAGAAAACAAAATTTAGACCTCATTTTAATTACATAACTCATTCTATGAATTTATGAAAATCCAACATAGCTTCTTCCAAAACTTGACGTTTTTTTCCTTAGAAAATTATTGCAATTTTCTTATGTAACTACTTTTTTTTAGCCAAGTCATCTCGAAGAACAGAAATAATAACTGAACAGATTCCTAGATTTTCTCGTTTTTCAGTTTCAAAAACTAGCATTATGCCAGTTGTAATCATTTTCAAACTTTTAGCCGTCTTCCACTTTGAAAATAAGAACTACATATACATAATTATAGCTGTTATCATTCGTTTGTAAGTACATACTTAATTTATATTACATCTCACCCAATTCAGAAAATTTCAGTTTTCGTCAAATTACTCCTACATAATTTTCTGGATCATATTTTCCAAAAAAGAGATATTTGTAATCGAGAGAGGTCCATTATTTAAATAATCTGACCGATAATGACCTTATTTTCTAGTAAAAAGCAATGAGTATTTTACAATAAGGCTGCTAGAGAGGACATCTGCCACTCGATTCGCATTATTTATTCGGCAATTTTGGAGTAAAAAAAAAAGTGCTCCCATCATAGATCCGCACGATTCAATAATACAATAGGTAAATTCTAAGAAACTAATACAAACTTTATTTTACCTGGCATCTTGTAATGATGTTTTGACTAGATTAGGTTTAGAAATATATGGATTTCGTTTGGCACTGATCACTCTCGTTTCCACGCAATCTAAAAAATCAATAAAACGAATTAATAAAAATATTTTTCTAAATCCTTTCAGTAATCGCCGGATCAAATCTGTAATCCAGCGTAAGTCAAGTTTAAAATGACGGTAGACCAAAGAGTTGAAATAACTGTGACTCGTCATGCGAAAAGAAACCGAAACAAAATTATTAACTTGTGATTTTTAATCTCATACAGTCAAGCCGAAAAAATGGGAGATAATTATTTTGAGATTCGACAGATTCTGCACTTGAACCAGCGATAAGGATTATTGTACACTCTAAAGGAATCAAGTAAAATGATCAACAATCTTTCGAAAAAATGTATCTCAATCTGAAAAAGTATAATCTACCTTCGCATGAAAAATATTTTGTCCCAAAACAACCGAAATAAGCAGTAAGGTCAAAATTATCAATTCTTCAATTATTTTTACAGAAAATAATTGTATGCAGTCAGAAGAGCATTAGTAGCCAATTACATTATTTACATCGTGAGCAGGAAGACTGGGTAAAATGTAAATTATTTTTCACAAAATGATGAATTTTTCGTCCTACTACTCAGCAAACATTTTAAAGAAATTATGGAGGGCTTTGTGTTCATCACTCTATGGTATCAACAGACTTAGTTTGAGGTTGGTCCAATTTATTTTCTACAAAATGCTAATTCTTCTGGATTGTGCGGAAAAAGAAAATTTCAATTTTAAAATTTTGAAGCTCTTCTCAAAATCAAGTTTTTTTTGTTTTCGAACTTCAAAACCTCTACCATACCCAATTTTCAAGATAGAAAAATGCTGCTAGGACCAATTTCGTTATTCAATCTTCATACAAAAATACATAACCATGAATTTTGATCGCCCACATCCGAAGGTATGATTTCTTTTAGATTAATTCGTCGCCAATTATTACGAAAATATAATATCGTTCACCTGGTACGATGGTAGCATTTTCATAATCAGTCGTAAATCTTAGCTGATCATACGAGGGCGGAATTATATCGTGCGTAGCATGCGGCGGTGGCGCTGGCGAAAGTTGCGGTAAAGTGTGAGCTTTCGAAAGAGAATTTATGAACGGGGAATGAACCGACGGACACGACGAATGGCGATCTAATATAACTTGTTCATTCGGAAATTTCAAATCTGCAAAATTAAAAGAAACGCATAGAGAGTAATATAACTGAAAAATCAGTAAAAAATATTTACATAATAAATTAATAATTATGGTACTTTTATAATAAGAGGTTATGAAAATCTATAAGTAACTTTGAGAGGGCAATAAGGACAGAGAGTAATTTTCGAAACTACTGAAAGTATAATTATCGGCTACAAAATTCCTTTCCTGATTCACTTTCGTATTTCACAGTCATGTCTGTGGAGACAGCTGGACACAAGACTGTATATGCGTACGAAACTCTCTTGTAATTTCACCTGGCTGAAAGGGGCAATGAGGATTACAGCTGGTTGGTGTCTACTTTTCAACCTCACTCGATAGTTTTACCAAGCATAATATAGCGAGGAAATGAGAAGTAAATTGATTATGAAAAGAATAAGTCAACAAGTTGAAAGAATTATCTCACCATGATGTGTTGTTATCCGAAAAGCATTGCTATCGTTGAAAGGAATTGGTGGCGCATCTTCCAAGGGTACGGTCAATTGATTTCGAATACTATAAAATGAACAAAAATTAATTTTTACAAAAAGTATAAACATGCTTTAGTTATTCTACATTCGGGTAACTTTGAACAGCCAGAGAAACTCAGATCATTTCATTTATTATGCTTCTGGACAGGCCACAAGAAGGATGGCAAAAAGTTCAATTTAAAATTGATCAAGCAAATTTCATTAAAAGATTTTTCCACTATAGTAAAGAGGTCTTCGGAGGGTACTACGGAGACTTTCTTCGTTTACATGTCACTGGTGGGAATTCATCATTCACCACTCAGCTACTACCAAAGTTATCAAACATCGAAAATGTAATTAGACTGTTTCCAGATATTTGAATCATTTATACAGAATATTTTTTCAGCGAATACTTTCCCGTTACCTTCCCCTCAATATACCGATCTGTCCAGAAAATAATTTGTTGAGGGTTGCATGAATGTATCCTTAAAGGCTGAAATTCATTGCTAAATCAGCTTTAAAAAAAGGTGCTAGTTTTATTTTTTGTTTTTTTTTTGTGACGACCGGTTTTGGATTTCGGTCGATAAGACGCACACCCAGTGAAAGAACAAACTATAAATAATTAGAAAACGTACTTATGTTGCTGGATGGCAGGCAAATTTTTCCGTCTGATGAAATGAGGTGAAATATTTGGTGAAACTCTCGGACTTCCATCCTGAAATTTTCAAAATCAGATTTAAAAGAGTGTTCAACAATAGACATAGTTTTTCATTTCAATAATTTATAATGGGTCACTAATTTAATTCATGTATTTATTTGAAAAGGACTAATCGACAAAATGAGTCATCACATTCTTAGAGATGGTATTATACCTGCTTTCAATGTAACGCTGTTGTAGTTTTTGGCTTTCACATTTTTATTTCAAAGGATATTATTGTAGTTGTTGAAAATAAGTGTAAGACACTCATAAATGGGCACGCAAATACACACTAATTTATTCACACCTACACACGTCATACGCCTATTTAGTCGCAGCATAAGCTGAGACATTCTAAGTCCATATCAAAGCTAAAATTTGATGAACAATAAAAAATTATATGGTCCAAGAAAATGACACTACGGATGAAAACGTTACAAGGAAAAAATAAACTTTGTAAGGAACATATGTCTGCGTATCATACAGAAAATGTCATAAGATATCTAATGCAAACTTAGCAGAGCGTCTTTCTTGTCTGGTCCAATCCAATTTTTTTTTGTATGTAATGAGATTGAATTTTCATATGAATAAAAATTAATACAATAAATCATAGCATTTGGATACTATCTTTTAATTTTCTTAAAAAGACTCGATATGTTCAAAAACAAACAAACTCTGTGGCTAGTTGCGTTGTGAGTATCTTATCTTCAATGGACTGTGCTTGAAAATTGCAAAAAACGAAACATGAAATTCACAAGCAATAAAAATGCTGCGCATGTTTTGCCATCGAAAACAAACTTTACCGGAGCCCTAATTTCAAAACGTCTAAGCAACATGAATGAAATTTTAGAAACGAAAAAAAAATTAATTTTCAAATATTTACCAGAAACCCAGTTTCCGAACGAGGTGACAGAGTTAGGGCACTGAGAGACCCACTCAGCCCAGACATCAGCTCCTGAAACACAGAAGGTTTGAAATTAGTCGTCTTAATAAATGGAGAAAATTTCCAAGACTTAGCTATAAGGAATTAACCAAGAAAAGCCTGCTTCTGTTGATAACCTGATTTTTCCACCCATTTCGTTTACTGGGCATAAAGAGACTTTATAATTTTTCATTTGCAGCATAATTTTTACGGTCAACATCCGTCGACTAATTAATTAATGAAGTTTTAAGCCTTTTGAAAAATTAATTTGACGGAATTTGTTTTCAGTTTCAAAACTGATAACAAAAAAAAACGGTTAAATGCCTTTTTCAGAATTTAAAGTTAAAGTTAATTTAAAAAAAAAAAAAAAAAGTTCAAAATTAAATATAAAAGAACTTCCAACTAGCCTTCCCGCATGGTAAAATACAGAAGACGAGGAAATTATTTTTTAATAAACTTTAATAGGAGCATTTTTGAGTTTGGAATTCTTTTTCATGAGCCTCTACAACAGCTTCAAAAGAAGTTTAACGGGGAAACAAAATTACCGATAAAGAGTAAGAAAAGAACCATCGAATGGAAATAATTTTAAGCTAGAGAACTGAATAAAGACCATGAAAACAGAAACCCAGACATCCATGCAAAAGAGATTAGAATTTTTACTTCTATTCATCCCTCATCGCATGCACCTTGGTTATTTTTACATTATAATAATAAATTAATGATAAAATTAGGTAATGAATACTCACTATACGGCTGACGGGTAGCAAGGTAGCAACATTTTACTAAAATTATGTGAAAATTAAAAGCGGATCATGCAAACGAGTCCCATCATTCGGACAGGTTGCAGCACTACACAAATGAAATCAACGCCAGAAGTTAGAAACTATGCGGAAATGTGATATAAAATTAAATATTTCCAACAAAAAATGAATAGGTAAAACTCAACACAGGTGTTAGGCGGGTTATTTTTGCGAAAAAAAAAAAAAAATTCAACTTCGATTATATCGTCGAGGAATGAGGAACTGAGAAAGGCTACAAGCTTTCAAAAATTTTCATAAAATGATAACACACCTAACGGCTCAATAACAGTTTGACGAAGATGAAACCATAGCAACTGATAGAATTTAAAAATTGTATACTGTATCGATATCATAAAGCCAAAAAGTGATATATCCATTTTAAACGAATTACGAAAGAAATTTAAGTACACGCAGTATTTTTGTGGTCATAGATACTGGTTTTGTCAACTCTGATGAAGACGATAATCTATTGCCTCAAGATTCAAGTTGATTGAAACGATATTATTATCTAAGAAATCCGTTTTATATAAGTAATTTCTTTTGTCATATATCATAAATTTTTTCAAAATGGATATTGAGAAAAATTTTCACCTCCCACCTTGCAGAATGGTTCCTTTTTATGAAAAAAAAAAAAACTTATAAGTTTGAAAAAAAAAAAAAAAAACAATATCCTATATTGATTTTAGAAATATTATGTATCTCAAACTGTTGGCCCAAATCACGTTTAAAAAATTAAGTACTTTTCCCCAAATACCGGCGAGAAAATAAAATTTTTCTGACGTAATTTGAGCAATTGTGTGCTCAATTTCGTCAGAATAAATTGTTTTTCTGAAAAGATAGATTTATACGGACAATGTATGTAGATACTTTCTAATAATTTGACATATTTTAGACAAGCAATTTCACAGAACCATTTTTAGTTGATGAAAATAAGAGAAAAAATAGATGGAGAAAAAGAGATAAAGTAAATGTAAAATAATATGAAGTTTACACGTGTCAAAAGCAGCAGTAATATTGACGTCTATACTCGTCACGTTTTTCTCCAGTCTTCCCACACAATACCTCAGGTAGAAATACTGCTGGTTGGGTTATCATAATATACTTATATTCTTACGAAACGTTGCACTCAATTAGCGACAGCTTCCATAAAGGAAAATGTTTCAGAACAACAGATTCCGATTGGCATTTCCTGCAGGTACGTATTTACGAGTATATAAATACATAATACACTTAGCGATGAAATCCCTAATGCTTTGATGTATTTTTCAGTCATTTCTGCGATATAGCTGTACAACGTAATGGAAGATTCTTGCTTTCAAAACACCCACTTTTCCAGACTATAAGAAAAAATACGAGTAATAATGTAACATCGAAAAATTTTCCAAACAAAAAATTTTGTCCACACAAGTTTTATGCCCGCAGAAGCTGAAACGAAAAATGGTCGAAATATTTTTAAAATCGAGGGGAAGAGGAGGTTCACCAATTTTTAGAATTCACTTTTCATCGTGAGGACTGTTCTGCAGCTGGATAATATAGCCCAGGAAAATAAGTGTTGAAAATGGAGTATAGAAGAAAAAAAAAACCGATACAAAAAGTTTTATGCCTGGAATGTGTTGGGCTGGTCTAAAGAGCATGCAGTTAGAATCCTCCGCCCCACCTATGCTTCCTTCAGGAGAGCTTATATGAGTTGAAATTTCACGTTTTTCGGCTATAATTCGGAAACTATGCTAGATATTTATTCTGACATTCAAGAAAATTTTATGTTTCATCAAATTTCCGATAAATTGAAAAAAAAAAGACCTCATTATTGGCACTTCTATGACACCAAATGAGATAACTTTTTTTTTAATCGACAGGAAATTTGATGGAGAACAAATTCTTACAGAGCTATAGCATAAATATATGGCATAGTTTTCGAGTTATAGCTGAAAAATGTAAAATTGCAAGACATTTGAGCCTCCCAGGGGGAGGTGTTAGGAAATCCTTCCTCTACAATATCCTGAAGAGTTTGCATCAATCTGAAAGGCTATGAAACCGATTTCTTGTGTGTGAAGAACTATACCCTTAACCCAGTGATTAGAATACCAAACAAAAGATTTTTCTTACAAAAACTCTGTAACACTTTGTCAGGTATTCGTATTATAAAATTATTTTTGAAAAAAAAAATGAAGTTTACAAATAACAAAAAATAGTTAATAACCAATGATAATATTCGTCGCGGTTAAATTATAATACCTAGTTCTAATTCATAGAAAATTATCAACTATTCGCAGAATATATTAAAAATAGATGAAAAAAAAAAACAAATAACTTCATAGCTAAGGTGCAGATACCAATTTCCTATTGCTTCGTAAAGGTAGAACAAAAAGAGAAACAAACAATTATTGGGGTATTACAACACATTCACTATTTCAGAGAACACTGGTAATTTGTTCAATTAATTTATTCATTTTTACCCTCGGGTAAGAAAAAGTGCATGCACAACCCAGAAACGTAGTTACATAATATTATAACGTTTCACATGCGTTTAAACAAAAATATATCAACCATCGCCCGACATGCATATTAACAACGTTATTTAGGTTAATTTCCAATTGTTACGTTTGACAATTCCACAGAGAAATGGTTAACCATCAGAAACAGCAGGATACTTCGCGATGAGGATGAGAGGGCGATGGTTGGTGTCTGGTCAAAACCATTTTTATTTTTCAAAATAATTTTCAAAAGATCTCAAATTTGCAAAGGGTGGGGAAAAACTTGTAAAAATTCCTTTCCCTCGACATAAATTTTCATCGTTTCAAAAGAACCACCCGAAACGTTGAAAAAAATCATATTTTAAAAATATTTTTTACAGCTCCTTTCGCTCAAATGTTGATGTTAGAATGCCACTCAGCAACAGACGGACAAAAAAACACGAAAACAAAATTATCAACTGGAGTAGCACAAAAAATGAAGTTACTCCGGAAAATCAGAATATATTATTACGAGGCCAATGAATGAAAATTCGTTGCAGTAAAAGAAGAAAAGAAAATATAAAACACAAAAAAAAAAACAACAACGAAAAAATCAAAAAAGGCGAAATGAATTTTCAAAGCAAAAGCTTTTTTTTTCTTCCAGCATTATTTTACTGTCGACTTACAGGGGGAAAGTGAAATTTAAAAAAAAAAAAAAAAGATGAAAAAATTACACGGCTTAACAAACAAAATAAATATATTTACAGATTTTCTTTTTTTTTTTTTTTTTTCAAATAAAAAGAAGTCTTAAAATACTGTTTTGCATCAAAAAGTCAAAAAAAAAAAAAAAAAGAAGGTTCACAATAACGAGATTTTTTAAAATATAAATCACCTCGAAACGATTATTAATTCTATACGATAGTCGACTTTTTTTGGTTTTCACGAAACACTCGAGAGATAAAGAGAGAGTGTGAGAGTGATTTAGACCAACGATGAGTAAAAAAAAAAAAAAGAGGAAAACGAAGACGGAATGGCAGGTGGACATTTTTTTCCTGCGGATGCGAAAGAAGGGATTGACACACCGAAAGCGATGAAGGCAAGTCGGATTAACTCAGTAGTATTTAGTGAGGAGGTGTTGAAAAGAGGAAATAAAAACATATTTTTGAAATATTGTGTCCCAAAATAATAGGAGACAATTTTTTTTTTCACCGACTTTTTGTCTTTCGTCATTTCAAAAAGTTCTGATGATGGTCTTCTATTATTATTCGATCCGTATTTTACCCTCTTTCGATTGTCGAGATTCTCCGATATTTGCGATTCATTTTAAAAATTATTCATTTGTTCAACTCCTTGGGTGCGCTGCTGCTTTATCAAGCTTGAAAACTATACGATGCCTGCTTTCGAAAGTTTATAATATTATTTATATCCATTATCCAACATACTAAACAACCCATAACGAGTAAATTGATGGAATTTTCATCTTTTCCCCCATAGGAACTATATACAAGACGAATTCCTTCAATTTGATTGTTTTACAGCATCTAAAATTTCCAATTCTCGGTATTTAGGGAATAAAATAGCGATGCTATTCGGGTACCTGTATAAAAGCAACATTTCAGACTCGTATCATCGCATCATCTGGAATAATCAACAAGCCTCTTCGCAGCGGAGAAGCAACAACGTATTCCCTCGACAAACATGAAAATAATTTTTAAAAAGAATACAACACGACGTCACAGAGGATTAAAGATGAAGAGAAGTAAGCTCGAAGACACGAAAAGCGGAGTGTCTACGTAAACTCTCTTGAGTTTAAAATTAGAAACAGAAGATTAAGTACGCCAATCACGCAGAGCATTACTAAGTTTAGAGTTTTCCAATCGATTACATGCAAAATTTGCAAATTATTGAACAAATATATTACTTGGTATGTTTTCAACGTACCTACGAAAATCTATTACATACGAAAACAACGACCATTCTTTACTCGGCTATACAGAACCTACGATGGTGATTTTTTTGTTTGTCGCTTAGCAAATTTTAAAAAATTACACGAATCGAATGTCAATCATTCATCATAACTCACGAATTCTTATTTAATCAAAAGTGAAAATATTTCAAAAAATATTTAAAATCCTGAAAACGATCAACTAAATGAAAATCTTCAGAGAAATCAGTAATTTTCGGTTTTCCCTCACAAGGAGTAGCCAGGTGGATATCCAAAACAGGTTATCAAAAAATAACATGTCCAGCTTATTCAACACACGGATGAATAACTTTAATATCCTTTCAATTCCAAAGGAACATAATAATTATGATCTAAATTAAAAAAAAAAAAAAAGTTTTTAGGTAAATGCATTCATCTTCATGCGCATTACAAGTTCACGTGTTTTCAGCGTCTAAGAATGCAACTTTTTGCTCCCGCACACTCCATTTTGTTTTACAGTTTACTTTCTGCGCCGTGTTATAGTCAAATAAAGGCATTTAAATAGAGCTAGTTTTCTGTGAAAACCTGCTCAAAATCACAGAAGATGGAATTATGTTTCTCTTCTTTCCCAGAAAAATCGTCATCGCGCCAGCGAACGAGTACTAGAACTTTACACGAATTACTTCGAATACATTTTCTCTAATCGGCATGCAACGAACCATGTCCAATGATTTTTTCCCCCTTCGTTTTGCCTCATTTCAGAGTTAAGTATCTTCTTTACACACAGCACAGCCACAAAAAAAAAAAAAAATAAGAACATAAAAATTAAGAAGTACATCATCAAAAGTCTACGCGTATAGTTTCCGCGTTGGTAATCGCATACGAAATTACAGAATTATTACACATTCATTTATCAGACGAGTTTTTGCTCAATCAGAACACACAAACACACACACACACACACATAAAGAAAAAAAAAGTAAAAAAAGGATCACAGGAAAATCGAGTGTTTCGTAAATGGTATTATATACACATAGAAAAAAAAAAAAAAAAAAATCATCACTAAAAAAATATTGCAATTAGTTGTTCGAAAAAATTAAACCTACAAATTAATACGAAGGAGAAAAATCGAATCATCGTCCATCCTGAAATTATTAATCGATCAACTTACATTCATCTTCGGGACTTTGAAAATATCGATCAACGGTAGTAAAGTAAAAAAAAAAAAGTCTTAAGTCAAACGTTTGCTAGAGTCCAGCCTCAAAATAATAATTAAAAAAAAAAGAAAAAAAAAAGGTATAAATATAAGTATGAGAGAAAACAAAAATATGATATGATTTCAGTTAGGTAGAGGTACTAAAATATTCCAGCGATGAAACGCAAAACAAAAGAGAAGAGATAAGAGAGAGAAAATAAAAAGGAAGAAAGAAAAAGACGAAATAAAAAATAACGAATCAAAAAACACTGGTGAAAAAAAATCAAATAGTTGTAAAATGAAAAATTAGATTTTTTATTAGGATACCTCGTCGTCGAAATCGTCTTCGATAAGAATGGTGCCAGCCTTGTGTTGCTTTCGCGGATCGAATGGATCCACCACTATTTGTTCGGTACCTTTGATTTCGGCTCTACAAAATGGACATCCTAGACCGTGTATTTCTCCACTTTCCTGCATGAAAAAAGAGACGAAGAAAGGAATTAGTATTCAACAAGTACATATATTAGTATGATTAGATGCATATAAGTCTCTTAACTATTTGAAATCTCTGTCATAAAATTTGTCTGATGTAAGAAAACAATGAAACCTTTTTTTTTTTGTTGAAATGTCAACAATGAAGCTTTTCGCTTAGCAGTAAGACTTGAAATTACCTCAACACCACGATGCATAAACTATGCTCACTAGAATTCCAGTAAAAAAAAAGTGTACTTACAAAACTCTCTTTACATAACTCGAAAATAGTATTGATATTTAAAAAATAGAAACAATAGTTTTATAGATTTGGGAGCCGAGTGCGAGCTATTTTCAGCTGAGCTCCGACATGAATCCATCAACGTCACAAGTTCAACCAGACCCTTCGAGCTTCAAGCTATAGCTCTGAGTTTAGTTTCAATAAATTAAGAATCAAAGTGGCTTACAATAAGATTAAGAGACTCGGGCTAGCAAATTAGATCTCTCGTAATATATAAGAAGCTGAGTTCTTTTGGCTCAGTTCAGTTGAACAGAAATAAGCATAATCATTTAAAACGCTCAGAATTTTTAGAAAAATTTTAGTGCAGATTGAAAATAAAATATTTTTTCAACCTATAATGAAGAATTTGAAAACATATTTCTCCTAGAATTTGACTTTCTCGAAAAATACCTTTCTCACCTATTGAAATTCTAATCTCAAGAAGGCCTAATAAATTCATAGGAAAAAAAGTCTTAAAAATAGCTTTTTTCGTATCTAGCAGTTCAAAGGTACCTCCACTCGGTATACAAATTAACGAGTTCATTTTACTGCCCCCGAGGGTTAAACTTTTAAAAATAATAATAAAATAATAGTCTCATGGGGTAACAATGAGTTGAATGCCGAGCTCAAATGAATGGAAACAATAGAAATTGCTGGATTAGGAGAAAAACTAATCCCATAGTCTGCGAGAATGTATTTTTCTGTCTGTCTTTTAGGGTTCTCTCGCGAAATATTTACCGTCAATAACCCTTTAGCCTTCTCAAATCGAGACATTTTGGAACCCAACTAAAACTAAAGTGGAGAAAACTATTACACGTTGGAATTGAGCATACAAAAAAAAAGTAGAAAACCTCGAAAGTTGCTTACAATTTTACTTTCAGCACGATTATGTAGTAAAGACCTTTTTTGAAACAAAAAAAAAAAAACTTTCTAACTAAGTGGATTTTTAGAATAGAAAAACTTTTACATAAAAAAAAATATATATATATAAATCTTTTCAACGAAGTTGCGACGTTTAAATTATTTACAAAAAAAAAAAGATTAGTTCTAGAATTATTAAGACATTAGTAGTCTGTATTTTTTCCAAGTTGACAAAAAAATATAAGTTGAATATGGCTGATTATTCGAGAGAAAGCCAGCTTTCCAACTTCTTTTGTCTTCCAGCAATGCCCTTTTTTCAAAGTTAATACGAAAAAAAAAAAAAAATCAAAATGTCTAAATAATTTATACGACTTGAGAATACACTATTTTCGTCTTGTCACGCGACCATGAACGAACCAAGAAAACAATTTTCTACAAACAAATGCCAGCCATAAACTAAATTTCGAGAAAAATTCACGGCATATAGAAATGAGAGACTATAATACTCGTACAGCTCTACTGTCCACTTCAGTCCGACAGAATATTATGAACGAGCGAATAAAAATTTACACAGGTACCAACCCTTTTTACAGGCTGCGAAAACAATTTCCCAACATTTGAAAGCTGAACATAAACCTCTACGTTTAGTCCAAGTCTCATTGATCGTCACCTAAGCAACTCAAAATACCCGAAATAAGTACTCCGAGTAAATGGGTGATAGTCCTTAAAAATTGTAATCTTCACAATTCATTTAGTACCATAAAATCGCATTGAACTCTTCAAGTTGCAAATTTAAAGGTAAAAAATTGAAATTGAAGCACTGCTAAAATATCCCTCAAAATTAACAGACGAGTACCAAATGCAAAAACTTATATCCTAAGCCCCTAAGGTGGATTTTTTTCTCCAAATTGACGTTGAAAAAAAAAAAATTACCCATCCATAGAGGTGAATTTTTGAAGAGGATAATTTTATGCATACGGCCTCGGAAGTTTTGATTAAGAATTAGTCAATTGATAGATCGATTAAAGTGAGAGTTGGGTTTCAACTTTAACGGTGTTTTGTTTATTTACACCCCCCCCCCCACACAAATAGTTCTTGATAATATTTCCCTTAACAATATGTAGTTTGTCAAGTGCACATTGTAGAAGCAATCTTTGATTCTCAAACTAAGTTTAAATTATTATTTAAGACGGACGCGGACGTAAAACAAGCATAAACTAGCATCAAAACACAAATTTTTCAGTTATCCAAAAAGACTTCTGTGAATTTGGACACACTTTTTCTTTACGGATGATGTTTTTAGTCGGGAATTTACTGTCTTGAAAAATGTCAGGGATAAAATCGGTAGTTTTTTGGAATTTCAGAGCTTTCAGGGACTTTTTTGAATTTTAAAATTTTTAAGGATTTTTTGAAATTTTAGGCTGTTGTTTTGAGGATTTTGAGGATTTTTTCTCAATTTTCCAATAATTATAATTCAAAATAAGAGATGATATTATTTGGCATTTTATCTTTTTTTTTTTTTTTTGTTTGTTTTAGTGGCTAAAATCTAAATTTTCAACAAAACCAGTTTTAAGGATATTTTTCACCTCCAGGGACTTTTTTCTTTTTGGCTCGGAGCAGAGCGATTTCAACAATTTGGGTTGGCAACGCTGCTGCTTGAAACGCGCGTCACTAGTTGTCAGGCTTTTGATAAATACCAAAAATTTGCTGACCATTACTGGCTCGCAAGTGTACACCTTGCTTACGGGCCATTCGCAAACGATGGTGTTTTTTAACACTAGAAATACCAGGTTTTACTCGATTACTCAAAGGACCAGGTGGCGTCGTATGACACAAGTCGAGGGTTCTCAAAATATTGGTCCTTTGAGAAGTCCATCTAAAAATTTTTGAGAGGTGTCGTATATGACATCACCTGGTATTTCTAGTGTAACAAGGTTTTACATAAAATCCCTTTCTCAGTTTGACAATCTGCACTCCTCTACAATGGAATAACTATTTATTCATTAAAAACATTCATCCGATGGTTCTGCGGCAAAAGGGCCAATCTGCTGTAGAAAAGAATAGGAGATTGGCCCTTTTGCCGCAGAACCATCGAATCTGTTGCCGTGGAAATTAATTTCAAGTGACCTTTTGACTAAATTTTTCTCAGCCGTAAAAATTTCAACACAACAGCCAGCTCGCCAACGATGTGACGGATACGGCTTCTGGGCGATTTGTACGAACGTATGTCCATAGAAAGTAGAAATTTTTCTTTCACCCTTTCGCCACCGCCGCATCGCCAGGTCGGAAGTGTTTTTTAGCAATAATTTTTACTACTCCGTTTACTTTAAACAATTGCTATCGCAGAACGTATTAAGTATATTATCCGTGCAACAGAATCTGGAGTTTGGCAAAGATTTCGCTTATTTCCGTTCGCGAAAACGTGTGGGTGGATTTGGGGTATGAAATTTCTTTCCTTCCTTGATGCCCTGTCGCGGGTAACAGGGCGGGCGACGAGGTGGCTGAGAAAAACACGCAGGCAGGAAGCGAAAGAAAAAAAAAAAATTGTTTTTGGAAGCGAATCTGTCGAATGAATATTTTAAATACAGAGAGATACGGCGAACTGTTTCGTATACATACCAAAGGTGTATTACAAATAAAGTCGAGTTTGACTGCAAATCGATCGTGGCCTTGCAGGGATCAGTTATATGTAAATAAAAATATTAGAATCCGCTTTTCTTAGACTTGGCAGCCGTCGAGGCACAGCACAATTTTATCAACAGACATCGGTTTTTTGCAAAAATACACACGGTCCCGGTCTGAATTTTTATTCTCTACACCGGTGAAATGGCAGAAAAGCCCAAAATCAGATTTTGTACGCTTTCCTAGCGCAGCCATTTCGTTCAGCCTGCGGACTGCGATTTGTCACCATTTTAAAATGGGATCAACTTTTACAAAAAACTTATTCAATTCCGGAGTGGATGCTAATCACAACTTTCATATTAAAAATGCTTTAAAATGAGTATTCATGAGGGTGAGAAGGAAAATTTTTCTTAATAAAAATTTCATGGTCAGAAAAATGTTTTAAAATGAGTATTCATGAGGGTGAGAAGGAAAATTTTTCTTGATTAAAATTTCATGGTCAGAATGTTCAAATCAAACGTCTAAATATACTGATGGAAACAGTAAAAAAGTATTTTGCTGACGTTGGTTTACTCGGAAAATCCTTTTTGAAGTATAATTTACTCAAACCTTCAAACCTTTGGAGTATTTTCGAATACTGCGTCTGAACTGCAAAATGAAACGACTGCTGCACTATTGACTATTCCACGAAGATGAAAGGGAAGATTTAAAAAAAAAAATTGTTACTTTCTGAAATTCTGAAATCGAAGGAAATGGGTTCAATTTGAAAATTGAAATACTCAATTGGCTTCGATTTCGAAGAGGAAAAGCTTTTGCATTTCGATTTTTTGGTTATAAGCCCCCAGTCCCATATTTTAACCTTGAATTTACTGATTGAAGAAGCGTAGAAAATTTTACACGGCAAATGAGACTCGACGAAAAACAAACACGAGCAAAAAAAAAAAACAACATTCAACCAATTTTCAGCGGTAAAAGAAAAATGAGCAAAAAAAAAAATTCCGTTCCATTCACAAAATAAACATCAACTTATTATACACGGTTTGAATACTTCGAACTAGTGCAGTTTAACATTGCATGTACATACTTATTTACATTCTCCTGCGGTTTATTCATTCAATGCACGTACGATTCTACAGCGTTTTCCACAGCCAATGCTTATCTAAAATATCTAGCCATTTCTTTACTTTTTTCAACTCAGACGATTTTCACGAGCTACTGAAAGTAAGATTGCGAAGGTAGTGAATAGACTTGCAAATTCTATCTCGAAATTTGTTTATCTAGTCGCCGTCGAAGAACACTATCGACATGCAATACGCTTCAATTCCAAAAAAAAATAAAAAATCTGTATAATGCGAAAAGCGATCAATCAAAAAACAGAAATTCGAAAATGCTGACAAAAAATAGTCGTTTGTCGAGGAAATTTGTTATTCGGTGACAGGCAAAAGGTGCGAAAATATACACGATGGGAATTCGTTTAAGGATGCGAAAAAAATACCGAAATAAATGGCATATTTGATAGAAACTACAATGAGCTCAATGAACGCACGAAAAATTGTGTAGCATAAACCATCTCTCAAAAATAAACATCTATAAGGAATCAACTACCTACCGACTCATTTCTAGAATATGAAAACTCATAAGGACTTTTTTTTTTGAAGACTTCCCTTCAAAGGGGAAAGTATTTTATCTAAAAAGTATTCATTTTTATTTTTGTTGAAACAAATTTTTTTTTCAACGCTAAGCTTTGCAATTAGGTACATACAGCGCCGGATTAACCATATGGCAAAATGGGCAAATGCCCCGGGGCCCACGGCTAAATAGGGGCCCAAGAAAAAATACATAAATATAATTTTAATTTAGGGAAATAGAAATACTGTTATTCGTTTGCAAATGTTTGAAATATAAAAAAATTAAAATTTTGAAAAATGTGCATATATTTTGATAAATTTTGGTAGAAAAAATTTTTTTTTAGGGGGGAGAGGGCCTATTATGTATTCTGCCCCGGGGCCCATGAAGGCTTAATCCGGCGCTGGGTACATACTTGTACATTCAAAATGATTTTATCTGAAAATATAATTATAAATCGTACTATTAATCTCAAGATTAATTACGTTGAGGCCGATTTTTGTAATAATATAAATAAATAGGCAGATAAAAAGGACATTAAGATAGTCCGAACGTGGACTTCAACTTCGCTCAGAATGTCCAATTTTCCCGAAAAATTATAACAGAATTAAATTTTCACAATTTCAGCAGTTACAGCGGAGAAATCATTTGGAAATTTTCTTTCGAAAAATTAAAAAAAATAAAAAGGCTGTAACAGTGGCGGAACTAATGGAAGGCCGGATGGGCTGTGACCCACCCAAAAATTTCTCGAAATGAACTAAAAACCAGTAAAAATGAGAAATTATTGAAAACAAATAAAAAATCAGCTTCAGTATCAATTTTTTGGACGTTAAAATTTTCGAATGATTTTTCTTGGATCCCCTGGCCCACCCTAAAAAAAAAAAACAGGTTCCGCCACTGGGCTGTAATCGTTCGGCATGAGTTTTTTCTTAGCACTGAAGGAAGATTTTGAGAGTTAAAAACCAAGCAGCAGTTGAAAATGCTGAAATCGCCACTATACATTTCAAGAAAAAATTCAAAAGATTTTCCAATTTTTGTGCATCAATTGTCGCCTTTCTGAGAAAAACAATACATTCGACCAAATTCTCTGTTGTAATATTGACGACTGTTTTTGTTGCAAACACATTCTATACATTCATTGATCCAAAATTAAGAGGCAAAAATTTAACGCATGAAAACATTAAAAAGGAAGGTTATAGCTATGATGGTAATCTACCAGTACGAGAATTTTTCATTAACTATGAATCCACTTCAAATTATCAATAATTAATTTTCTCTCTCCTTATCTTCACGTGAAAAGTTTTACAATATAAGAAAGTTTTTCGACGCAATATTCGCCAAAAAATTTATTATTTTCCGTAAAGGCGGCAGAATCAGGAGCTTTTAAAAAGTAGACGATGAGAGCGCCAGTCAAGTTTTGAAGCCATTAAAACGAAAGATGAAAGTACAAAACAAACTTCAAAATATGTCCTTTCTCGGCTAAAGTAAACATGCTTTCTTTCGAAAAATTGCAAACACCTCGAAGACCCGAAAAAACGTTCGGATTTCAGTTTGAAGAATTCAGATACCCTATGGGCAAAATATTTTGAAAACGGATCCGTTTTATTCCGGGTTATAATCCGTTTCTGGATTATAACCCGGAATTTTCCTGTTTTCCGGCTTCTAAAACGGATTTCGAACGGATTGTAATCAGTCTTGCCGAAAATGAGTCCGGATTATTTTCCGTGAAGGCTGTTTTATCATATTTGTTGGCCCGGATTATAATCCGTGGAACCGTTTTACAAACGGATTTAGAAAAATTGCCCAAAAATTATCACTGATTATAATCAGGAAATCCGTTTTACAAACGGATTTGGAAAAATAATCAAGATGACAAAAATATCTGCAAATTTTCAGATCCGATGGTCGAAAATAAAAACGGACTGACAAAGGATAAAATTCTCATTTTCCGGATCACTTTCTCATTTTTTGCCCATCGGGTAATCACTTATTCTAGCCGGAGACAAACTTAGCCACAGTCAATGAATTTATTAAATAAGTCATAGATAAGCAATACCGACTGTGTTGCGTAACAAGTACCAAAATGAGATTTCTGAAGAGGATTCTTGAAACGATCTAAGCCTTTTTCATAGGACAGCGACAAATATTGGGAGGATTTTGTGACGATAAGTTACGTTCTAACACTATATTTTTATGTAATGAAAGGATGAAAAGAGTGCTTCTCATTCTCTTCATACGTATGAATAAAATAACGCTTATCGCTGAAAATAGAAAGGCCTTTATTAGTATTGAAAAGAGCCAAATTTTCAATTGCATTCGCATTAAAAATAGCATGAGTCCGACCCTTTCGTATTTGTGTTATTTCAACCATTTTGATTTCGTTTTACTCTATATTATGTTGAAAATAATTTAGTTAGACCTTTTCTGAGCAAGTACTTCAGGAAGAAAATAAAACCTTTAGTTTGCAGATGATATCAGCCAGATAATAAATCGTACTGGGCCCACTTATTAGGACCTGTAACTTATTGTACGTGTTTTCATAATCATTCGAAATCAAGAAAAAAGTAACTTGATTTTTTCAGCCCTTCATGGTGGAAATAGACCAAATGTTTTCAACATTTTGTTGAAAACATGAAAAAAATCGGATCGCACAATTTTTTTACAAAACAGTGTTGAAAACATTTATGTCGCAAAAATGTTGCAATATACGTTTACACTGAAAAAAAGTTAACATTGGAGATTGGAATTTTCAAATTTCAACTATAATTTAAATTTTAAAAACAAAAAGCTAATCTTTCCACATTACAAAAAAGGATCAAAATAATTCTCAAAGCAAAAGAAAAACACTTTTAATCTACTTATATGTATTGGAAAGGAAGGAAATTTTGCGGGGAAACATTTAAACAAAACCTCCAATATCCGATTCAAATCGGATCGGGAAATTCAAGTTGAAAACATTTGTCCACATGGTCGCCACAAGTCCGGTGTAGACGGTTTTTTGTAACATTTGTAAATATTTTAAAAATCGTGTTGAAAACATGTTTTCAACCGCGGTCTATTTCCACAATCATAAGAGTTGGCACTAACTGTTTTTCTTTTCGCAGATCTCGTACACCCTCGACAGTCCATTACTGTACCGTCGCCACGTACCTGCGTAAGATTTAGATCCACGATACCGCGAATATATTATAGCCTAATATTATCTTTCGCAGCTCTGTTATGGCTTCCACAGCCAAGTCACATGAACGCTATACGGACTTTTAACTTCTATCGTCGCTCCTAAACGTACGCTTCCGCCCAAAACCAGACTATAATACAGTCATAATTTTCTCTCTAGAGACCACTAAAGCCGGCGTTTGGATTACGCTAAATTAATACGTAGTCGCGAATTTTGGCGCGCATGTATTTCGAAGCGCTGCGATAACACCCACTACCTATACAGAGTGTCTCCCAGCACTACTCGATCGAAAAGCACGGCGAGACACGAGCGAGGGAGTTCATTAGGCAGGGCGACAACTTCATATTTCCCTCACTCGCTCACTTCACCAACTATACATCGCTTCCCTATCCCGTCTGTCACCATTCGCTCTTTCTGCGCTTCCCCGCCACCCCAATCCCTTCGAAATTTCGCGCGAAAACAGCGGCTCCGACTATCGGATCATTGTGAATGCACGACGACAACGCATACGCAACGAAATTTCAACGGCGTCAAACTAACGCCTACTGTTCCCCGAAAACTGAAGCAAAATAATTTCTTTCACACGAGAGGAAGAACGAATAGCGGGGGGTGGGGGGGGGGGGCAGAGCGATAATTCGAGGTAAAAAACAAAACAAACAAAAAAAAAACTCCTACACACGGCGAAAAATGTAAAAATCAAAAATTGGGGGAGAAAACGCACCTGCCACGACGTGAGACAAGGAACGCACAGCAAATGCCCGCACGGCTCTAATCTAATATCCTTGTCATTTTCGGCGCAGATTTTACACAACTGAAACGTCGATCCCATTTCACAGTATAATTCGTATTGCTCTTGCGTAACTTTAATATGATCTTCGGTCGTAGTTTGCACAGCCCACGTTAAGTCCGGATTTATATTTCTGCCATCCGGATACAAATAGCTGTAATGGAGAAAAAATAAATAAATAAACCGACATATTATTATTATAATCGTCTGTTATGAATAAAATTATTATTTTGTTCCAATGCATTCGCGCAGATAAAAATATGAAATGTTTCAAATCATCTAATAAATATCTAAGTAAGTATATAAAAATGTAGTAAGTCATTATGATGATTTATACGGCCATGAAAAGTTATTCGCGGGGTTCACGCATTCAGAGTAATATGCTCCTTGATTAACTGGTTGGATACAAGGGATTTAGTAATCTAATCTCTCTTGGTCATTTATACTACTTACTGAAATGTGTACAAGAGAATGGGAAAGATTTTAAAGTTATTTTCCATTTCGACTTCCTCGCATTTGCAATATAAAGGGGAGATATAAAAGACACAAGGGTACAGAAATGCGAGATGACGGCGGCTCGTTTTGTCGTCTTCTCGTCTTCTGTTGACAATTCCGCCAGTTTCCAAAAATTTCTTCCAATTCCTTGGCTTCGTATATACGGACCTTAAAAAATTTATGGAAACGCATAAAAAATTGTAATCACAGAATGACGAGAAACGATGATGACGACGTCAACGACAACATTTCTGAAAATCTCTCGAAAAACTATTTTTCGACAAGATTACACCATTTTCATTTATGCCAAAATATATTTCGCACGTAATTCCAAAATTCTGCGAATGAAATACTCACTTCGTGCAACTAAATAACGCGAACGACCTTAATTTATAATACAAAAAGAAAGAAAGAAAAAAAAAAAAGAATGACACTACATTTGCGTAGGGAAAATCATTTTCATGGGACTTCGTCTTCGCACTCGAAAAATCTTTTTACAACCATCGTTAACTCCGAAAGTGAAAGGATAAAATTGAATTCGAGAGTAACACAGAGCTTTCACAACCCTTTTTCCCTCCCTTCTCTAGATACAAGATATGAACATAAAAAGTAACCTTGCTAAGCCTTTATATATTCATTATTACACAGTCGAGACGACGTTTCCATTTTCTCGAATCAAATGAATATTATATTATAAAGACAATAAATGGCGCGATGATTTGAACGCTGTCAGGGCTTAAAAGTAAAGTCGTAGCTAAGAAGAATATCACGTTTGCCACTTTTTTCTCTTCAATTTATTTCAGTATTCCTATCCCCTTCCCCCCTCACCTGACCAGCAATTCCTATCAAAACATCATAATCCATTACCTGGTTTCTAAAACTCAAGCCTTCCACTATTACAGAATATTAGAGTGGCTTGTTAGAACAAAGAAAACTAATGTAAAAATTTCTCACAAACTAACAGTAACTCGAAACTCTTAATTCTAACCCGAAACCCTTTGGTTCTTGAATCACAGTTTTGTGTGTCAGAAATGGTTTAATAGAAGTGTATCAACAACTTTAGCACAAAATACTGCTGTCGATTTTCATGTAAAAATTAATGAAAAATTATCAAATTCAAACAAAAATATTGGGCGTGAATAAAACAGGCTCGAGTCACTGACTTTGAATGTTAAATACTCCGATTTACGATAAATTTTTATTTCGTAAAAAAATTTTCATCTAAGTACCTATAGAGCTAAAATACAAATTTGAAAATACCTACGTATAATTATTCTTAGATACAGACACCTACAGACTAAGTTTCGCCTTAAATTTTTGCACTCCATTTTCATTTTCAACTCTAGCAACCACGCAGCAGCACTTGAAAAATAGAGGTCGAAAATGAACGATTTCGAGCACCGCTCAAGATGATTGCCAGAATAATATACAAAATAATAAGTCGACGAATAATAAATAATAGAATCGTTCCAACCATTCGTGCCTTTTCTTCTTCTAGTATAGACCTCGACCCTTTCTCGTTCCAATAAACTGTTTGAGAAGAGGCCATCTTGTGCTTTTCTCAGCTTTTTACATCCGCAATCTTCGAAACGCGATTATGGAATCGTTTTTGTTGTCGACTCCCTCGGATGAATTTATCACCAGCCAGATTAGCTAAAAGCTTTTGCTCATTTGTTCCCATTTTCGCCCCAGGTTTTTTCATCCATTCGCTCCTTTTTTCTACGCGCATCAGTTCTTCGGAATTTTTAAAATTAAAATTAACGTAACGGTGAAATATGGGCGAAACCGACAGCCTGTTTTCTCGATTTCGCACCTGAGCCCTTTTTTTTCCACTCTTATCCCAAAGCAAGTCAACTATAATTCGTGGAAACGAAGCGATTCAATTATTTAGAAAAACAGTTTCAACGCGCGTCTTCATTATGCTAAAATCTTGACTGTTCTCTGCCACCCTTACAATTACCAGCAGGTCTTGATTAACTCAGTTCCCGCTTTATCGGCCGTCTTTCCGCCACCTACCTATTCGTCTTTAATTAGCCACTACTTCTTATTCAACTTTTTTATTCTTCTTTTTTTTTTTTTTGCCCACCCCCCAAGATAGCGGAGGGCGGGGAGAAGAGCCAAGAAATGAAAACGAATAAGTAAAAGGACGAAGTTAAGCAGCTTACGTTCGCAGTTTACTTTACTGACTCTAACGAATTTCAGTCAGTTAATTTTTTAAGCTTCTTAATTAATTAAGCACTGGAACGACTACCTATACAAGGTAAACTATAACACATAAACTGCAAAAATGATTATTGATGACCTAGGCGTTTAAAATCAAAGAACAATTTTAAAATTAATCAGTTTATTAATCTCCGGCTGGCTGTCGGTGTCGCAATCAATAAATTTCATGTTCATAATCGAATTTAGCGATTTCTAATTTACCAGAAAACCAGATGAGAACATTCAAAAAAATTTGTAATTTCATGCAGCCATTTAAATGGAGTCAGTTGGAGCTACTCTATCGCTAATCCCAATCTCCCCAACATAGAGAATACATCCTAGCGAGCTTTCTTCTTTGATCCACTCGCACATTTTACTACCTTGACGATTTGATAAGATTTAAAAAATATGTACCGTCGAACGGGGTGACTTTACATTCAAGGGGCGACTTTACCCACTTCGTTTTAGCCCAATAAATAAATTTCCAGGCAAAAATTAAAACCAAAATACGATTTGGATCGAAGCAGGTAGAAGGAAGAAAAGAAAAAAAAGATCGCCGCCCCTACCTCACTTCATCCAGTAACAGAACAAGAAAATAAAGCGGCGATATGGTTTTTTACTTTTTCTTATTCAGTCTTTTTTTTTTAACCACAGACACTCAAAATATTCAGTTCGGTTTCACACGGTTGAAGTTGGTACTTGACTACTTTCTTTTCAATCGTATGTCTGAGTACAAATATCCTCAAATTTTGCCTCCCCACCCATCAATAACCCGTCAATAACAAATTGATGGGTAAAGTCGTCCCATTGAGGGGTGACTTTACACAAATTTTTTGAAAAATCATAAAAAATAGAAGGAAGGTTGCAAACTCAAACTTTTTTTTACAATTTTGTTGAGAAATGTTAGACCTAAATTTTAAAACCAAATTCACTTCAATAACTTCAAAATTGGAGGAGTTATTAAAGGACAAAGTTGAAAAACATAAAAAAAAGTGTGTAAAGTCACCCCATTCGACGGTATGCGGAGAGATAGTAACGTAATAATGTTACTTATTTTGAATATCTCCTTATATTGCATGGTCGTATTCCAGGGGAGAACTAGATTTCGTACAATATGCGAATGAAAGGTTGAAAAAAAAAATACAACCTAATGTTGAACGTATAGTACCTACTTATGTGTTTTCTTTCACAAGTTACGTCGAACCATCCATTTGTTTTGACGGAAAGAAACCCAACGATAAATAACGTTACTGTAAGGAATAAGGAGCGTAAAGAGCCAGAATGATACAATAGCTTTCGAGCACGTTTTCAGTTTTCTCCAGCATAATCGAATATTTTGCATTTCGACGGATAAAATACGATTTTAAGCAACAACGGTGCACCATGCTGACAACACATCCCAGTAGAATGGGCGAGAGAATCGGAGCGAAGGAGAAGCAGAAAAATATCTTCCTCTCCATTTTTTAAAATAAACGTACGCTCGTTAGGAACAATATTTTCCGCAGACAACGTCAAGACCTGAACACTAAAATGATACGAATTTACGGCGAATTAAATATGCAATACGCGTGACACGAAACTACCCAAGATCATGCGAAACAGCTTTTCCTATTCCTTTCCATCTATTCGCAGTTTTTTTTTTTTTCGTCCTCTGCAGACCTTCTTTTCTTTTTCAATTCAACCACTGCATACACGAACGCAGAATGTCTACAAATACGGCTTCGCTGCCAAATCAACTTCTGATTGTGAGCTCTGCGCAGTTTATCATAATATTTGAAAAATACATCGGTGAGGTTCTTTTTTTTTTTTTTTTTTTTTTTAAATCAACATTGTATAATTCGTCCTGTTCTGTAGTCATATATTCGCGAGCGGTGACATGGGAGAAGAAATACGTAACAGCCCACAGAATACACGAAATATTGAAAATCGAAAACTCACAATATTTAGGACGTATAATTGAAAACCTAGTTTGAAGTGTGCGTTTTCAAAGGAGAGGTTCGGGTGGCAGTCAAGACCAGTTGACTTTTTACGTGAAAATGATTAGATACATTTCCAAGTCCTGACCTTAAAAAAAAAGCATTAGGACTAATTCTTAAGAAAAGATACAAATCTAACATCAGCATTTTTTGATTCCCTCAAAAAATACATAATCTCGGATTTTCTATCACAACTACACAGTATCTACCCTGAAAATGCATGCACGTATAAAAATCATTGTTCACATAACTGAAAAAATGCAAATGCTTGAATGACCGAACCGCGGGCAGGAGGTTATCGAAGAAATTCTGCGAAAACTTTTTGACGAAGCCGCGGGTCAACCCAAAACATCTCATTCTCTACACGAAATTAGCACAAAACAGGGCCAACTTTGGGCATAAGTTGTGCAAGTTATAATATGCATCAGCGACGAAGGACGAACATTTCACGACGGGCGAAAAATTAAAAGTAAGTAGTTGAAACTTACAATCCTTCTCTATATCCGTCCAGCAGCGCTTGACATAACGATTTATTTTGCGGAATGGTTTGTAAAATTTCGCCATCTGCGGTCACGTAGCCGATGGCCCACTGACCCAGCCTTGTACAGCTCAAACGAAACACATAACTGCAATAAAGGAATACAAAATATATTTCATTTGATAAACAATAAGATTCTAACTAACGGAAGCCGTCCAAATGGTACATTGTTTGAAAAAACACCCTTCATAAAAAACAAAAATATCAGCTAGGTATTTTCAAAGCAAAATTGTTTTTTTTTTTTTTTTTTTTTTGTAAAAAATTATACCTGCACTTCTCACTACAAGAAGTGCTTCTCCGCCCCCTTCGGTAAGAAATATATAAATTAATCGAAGCTAAACAATAAGTCGCCTGACATTAGTATAAAGTATGAAATAAGCCACAGTTTTGTTCGATATAATTTAAAGTTGAGCAATCTTATTTTGTGGGTCAGTTGGATGGGTGATCGATAGGTCTAATACGGATCATTGACCCTCATTGGTAAGCAGTAAGCACTTCAGGTAACAGGACTGACGAAAAAATATGGTCATCTAGAGAATTCAATGAATAATATAATATGGAAGGCATTTTTTAATTTATAATTTTCATCAAGTAAATACCTGAAATAATGTTGATAGTATAAGAGCTTTTCTCAGCTATTTAAAAAAAAAATATAAGAATTTGAGTTCAGTGAGAACGTTGAAGGAAAGGACGCTTTCTAAATTTTGTTACTAAAATGATCGCTCCCACGCATAGGTAGATAAATCTCTTCTGAAGCTTTCATGATTATTTTATCTCGTTAAGCTACCAGCGATGAACAACGTAATGACTACTTTAAGAGCGCAAAATACAGAATCGCATCAAAAAAGTCGAGGAGAATGATACTTAAACAAAGCCAATGGAAATGCTCTTCGCAAAAGATGAGTCAACTGTAACCAACCTAATACTATGACGTATTGCTTTCAAAGTAGAAAACAAAAAAATGGTGAGGCTGAAAGCACACACCTACGCGTTTAATTTATCATCCGAATTTTCCTTTTCTTCGACTTTTCTCTCTAGCTTCAAGTCCAACATCATTCCACTCTGACGAAATAACATCATTAGATATTATATCTATAACTGATAATACTTCGAATAATCTTACCTTCCAGGTTTCTTGATATATTTTTGAAGTCTGGCTTTGACTTCGTCGTATGTCAGGAATGCCACGTATCCTGGATGGGTTACAGCTAAAATTTGCCAATTTCTTAATAACGAAGACCACGGTTGAAATAATCTGCAGAGAGAACAGAAAAATAATGGAAAATAATGATATTAGTTCAACAGCAAGATAAGCTAATGTAAATTGAAAAGTAAAATATAATATGGCGTATTTCAAAGACAGGATAATAACTTTTCTTATATGCTGAAAGAAAGTGGTACAGAACTGTTGGTATGATGAGAAATCCTTCATCATCCCATTAAGGAAATAAAGTTCAACATTATTACTCCTATCCTCCTCCAGGTTATGGACCAACATATGCTATCAGTCTTTACAAACTATAGAAAAAGTTGATACTATTTTCATTCGTGTCAGTGATTTATACTGAAATCGTATTCAACGGCTCGGTTCAAATTCATTAAAATCATCTAGGTATCGACCCTCAACTTTGAAGTTCATTGTCTCAACAAAACAGCATAGAACTCAATTTCTGAGAAAAAAAAAACGGACCTATCCCCTTCTTGTAAATCACCGATCAAATGTCACAAATGATTTATGTCTTTCTTGTATTTTCAGAAAATTTATGAAAATCACTTTTTTTTTTAATCAAAAGACCGGCCAAGACTGTTTATATTATCCCGATGGGCAAAAAATGAGAAAATGATCCGGAAAATGAGAATTTTATCCGTTGTCAGTCCGTTTTTATTTTCGACCATCGGATCTGAAAATTTGCAGATATTTTTCTCATCTTGATTATTTTTCCAAATCCGTTTGTAAAACGGATTTCTTGATTATAATCAATGATAATTTTTGGGCAATTTTTCTAAATCCGTTTGTAAAACGGTTTCACGGATTATAACCCGGGCCAACAAATATGATAAAACAGCCTTCACGGAAAATAATCCGGACTCATTTCCGGCAAGACTGATTACAATCCGTTCGAAATCCGTTTTAGAAGCCGGAAAACAGGAAAATTCCGGGTTATAATCCAGTTTTCAAAATATTTTGCCCATAGGGATGGTGATGAAATATAGCTATTTTTAAAAGATGGCTTGAATATGAAATCGAAAGTAGATCATCATTATTTTTCAAAAAGAATCATTCGATTAGCAACGCATTCACTCAACAGGGAAATTTTAGCAGCACCAGATTCCTCTTTGAATACATAGTCCTTAATTCAACTTTTTACACGCAAGTATAAAAAAAAAAAAAAAACAGAATTACCAGTCTCTAATCGTTTAGTTAACTCGCGGTTAGATAATCACTCAAAGCAAGTATAATTAAAGAAATGCTTCAATTAAACAGACATCCGGTAAGAGGAGTACCTTTTCATACAAAATGTCTTCGACGGTCGAGCAAAAAATACTTACAAAACAAAACAAATTATTTCGCAGCTTTTGATCGGAACAGTTTCTTAACCCGTTGAAAATTCTCATGACAATGCATCCATGCATGAAAATCAAATACAATAAAACTAGAATACCTTCGAATTAGACCTCAATGTAAAAATAATGACATCAAGACATTTTTGATCAAGTGAAATATTACTATATTATATCAAAACTTTCGTACCATATAACGTAAGCTTGATTTCATACGAGTACATTACAGAATTTTCTCTCGCGAGTACAAAGTACAAACAAAGACATTTTCAAATCAGGTACCTAAATTAGATGTATTAAAAATGGCCCAATTCCCAAATAATTCAACGCCACAGCTGGTAAAGTGAAAATCGAGACGAGCTCTCGGTAAAAATATTCCATCCTGTACAACAATATATTATGCAGGTTGGTGAAGTGAGAAAAGAGGCAAAAAATATTCTGCAAGAAATGCAGTAATAGCGTAGGTCACGTAAACTATTTTCCCATGATTTTTTTTCTCTTAATTATTAAAAATGTCTGACGCAAAATGAGACCACAAACCTACAATAATTATTCGGAAATATTACCACATTAGCATTGAGAGAAAAAAATACATTGTTTCACAAGGTTTGCAAAATTAATTAATTTTCCTTGTAAAAATTTTTTTTACACTCCTGTTCGGTAAAAGGATTTAAAAAAAAGAGAGAAAAAAAGAATAAAAAAGAAAAATTCTTAAGCAAATAATTCATGATTATTCTAGTAGTAGGCAAAAAATAAACTGAAGACAATAAAAACAACAAAATCGAAACGAAATTCCAAAAATAAAATTAAAATTTCAGTGCTCTTATAACCGTCTTACAGAACCCATACAGAAATTTCTCTTAATTAATAATACGGTATACTGAGTCTACTATAAATGTATTATATTTTTATACATTTTCATTTATAGGTACCGGAGAAACAAATGCGAATTAAAATTTTTTTATTTTCCCCTTCGCCCAACTCAAATTTCATTCACTAGTGGGTTTTTTCAACAGCGAAAATAAAATATAATCATTAATAAAAAGTTCCCAATCAGCAATAAAAAATTGCTCAATGCTCAATATACGATGTAATACACTAGGTATTTTTAATAAATCTGCAACTCGACACTTCATCAGTTAGAATTACCTACTCTTCAACCCTTCGTTTGAAAAGCCTCGCGCAGTTATGCGACCAATTCCAAATACAGTGTATGAAGTATGAAATATATGCATTGGTGAGGGGCTCAAGAAGTTAAATTTAATTAGAACATTATTATTACCCAACATGCAAAGGACAATGGAAACTAGTCAGAATGTCATTTCTAGCTAACCACTTCTCCCCACTAATCCGTTGTTGTAGTTATCTGTTAACTAACTGAAGAATTAGTGTTGGGATATTCAGCTTGTAATATGAAATATTGTGAACCCGTAGAAAAAAAAAAAAACATTTAGATACACTACCGCACCCTCAAACTGCTGCCTAATCCTTTGAGCCGAGAAATCTGCTCTTAGGAAGAAAAAAAATACCAAACCCTTTTTCTTCCAAAATCAAAGTTCATTGTCAATTGGAAATAGAATTGCAAATAGCAAAAAAGTTTTTAAGGGACACTGAAAGTTCATAGTCGAATAAAATAATTTTCTGACCCTGATGAATGTCCAAAAAATGAATGACAGAAGGAAAGGCGCGACATACTTCTAATAGATGTAATGTACCGAATCGATAATGCAAAATAACTGAGAAAAATTAATAAAATACTCGCACAAATTAATAATGTATTTCTACCTTGACCACGAAGCCGTAAATGACAAAAATCTAATAAAATCCATTAATAAAATGCCGACAAATAGAAAAAAATGGAGAAAAACAGCAACGGAATTCAACCGTATCCTGTCCTTCCTTGTCAAAATTTCGAGTTTTTTATTCTACTTTTTATTCCCAACTCATATTTGGATGTCGACAAGGTAAATTAATGGTTTCACGAGCACCAGAAAATTTGCCGGTATTTCATTTTAACAGACATCGAGCATTTAGAAAATGCTGCAGTTAATTAGAAAGAAAAAATATATAAAAAAATGTTTAAACCATACTTTCGCAGTACTGTTGAAAAAAAAAAAAACTTGGCTACCCTAAATTTTCCAGGAAGAATAGATAAAATGCGACGCACTTAATTACTAATAGAACTAAAAACGCGTGTACTCTTCTAAAGAGAAACATTCAAGTTAGTGGGGAGTGCGGGGACTAAAGGTAGGGCGAGTAGAAAAATTGCATCATCATTAGTAATTCATTACCCATATTCTTGATATTATCATGGGGAATTGGAATTCTGCTAAGTAAGGTATAGAGAAGCCAAATATCGTCCACCCACCTTCTTCATCAGCAACTTGCGCGCCTCACCGACACACAACTGTATAGTAACTAGAATAATGTTAATAATAAATGGCTACAGCTTGGGAAAACAGAAAGTGATTGAAGAAGAAAAATCTATACTATTTCTGTGAAATTTATACTTTTTCAAAATATTTTACACGGATATTCGCAGTCGCACTCATTATCATTCACATCATGAAGCAAATACAGAAATTGCTAATACCACTAACGAACCGTGTAAGTAGTATATTTTAACAATTTATTGCGTCTCTCCCCCCCCCCGCCACCCCTGTTTAACACTAGAAAAATCATGTTTTACTCGATTACTGAAAGGACCAGGTGCGGCGTGTCGTATGACACAGGTCGGGGTTTCTCAAAATATTGTTCCTCTGAGTAGTCCCATCTCGAGATTTTGAGTGACGTCGTATATGACGCCACCTGGAATTTCTAGTGGTCAACTAATTGAAAATCTGTCATCATAAAATCTCTTCAAAAGCACAATTCACGCAATATCGCCCACCATCAAATCCCAAATATTGGCTACTAGATGCGATATCTGCAAGATCACAAATATTTCGACATTGAAAATACATAGGAGGTTAAAATGCTAATAATTTTCAAGTGATATTTCAGGGTACTGAGTTAACAAGAAGTCAAGTCCAATTTCAGCTACCTACCTCCCTTGTGGCTGAAAAATGACTGAAATATGAAATTACTGATTTTCAAGTGTGATATATCAGAGGATATTAAATGAATTTCAGGTCAAATTTCAGCTACGTATAGCCCTGTTGAACTTTTTGCTATGTATGTAGCATCAAAATTATAGGTTTTCTAAGAGAAAAAAAGAAAACAAGAGGAAGGCGATATTCGGCACTACTTTTTCAAAATTGCAATTCTGACTTTTTCTATTTGAATTTGTTTATGATACTTCTGAGTGCAGATTTCTTGCTCGAACTAGTAGCATACAAATTACAGAATGTACTTAACATCAGGTTCGATGAATTAGTTTCTTTGTTTTAAAAATTTTCATTTACTCCCGATCAAGCTTCTGCAAAAAGTGGGCGATAAGTGGCACCTGTACCGTATATCAAATAGATAAGAGAAAACGCATATATAGCACTTCATTCTGTTTCTATGATACGTAATAAAAGCTCAGTTGAAATAAGAAGCAGAGCACAAGTTGTTATAGTCGTATATAGTTAACAATCCGTTACCGCCTTCTTTCGATTCCTCATTCTAAAAACGTACTTCAATATCAAATACATTTATATTAAAAACTTTTCGCTCATACTGATAACACGCGAACAACCGGAAAACACGTCCATTTCGAAGAGAGAAATTTACACGCTGAAAATGAAGAAACCAATTTCTGAGATTGCAAAACGAAAAGAAAAATAGAAAAACGCCAACACGTCAGGCCACCGGTAATTTATTATGAAATCGACAAAATAAGAGGACAGCAAGTAGATCCCGCACCAACAAAAATTGCCAACTTTTGCAAAACACCAACGTCGAATAACAAAAACTTTTACTAAATCCCATTCTACTGTACACGATATTGCTTCGCAAAGGCTATACCTTCAACCCCCATCCATTAGCTACGCGTGAATTGGCGAAACGTGTTCAGGTGCACAAATAATTAATTGACAAGCTGAGCAGAAGTTCCTGTCAAACTGAAAGATGATAAAAACAATAAGCTGAAGACCGTAATTCCGAACATCAAAACAGAAATGTCAATAAAGCCTTTTGCGGCGAGAATATTGAAACACGTAAATTATCTACCCGCGAAGACCGTAATATAGCGAATAAATCACACTCGAGCACGAGAAAATGTTATAATAAAAGTCTTAAGTTAACCTTCTGGCCCACGAAAATACGTCCATACTGCTGTATATACATATGTAGTACATAAACACAATAAATTACTTTCACAAGTTATATTAGCTGTTTTCGAGGTAAATTATTCCCGAAAAATAAATCTCATTTCAACGCCAACGCGCGTTTAAAATGCCACGACAATCGAGGATCACCATAATTGTTGGCCGAGCAAAGTTTAGTAGACGTTTTATAGATTTTACGAGATCGTCCATCCCTCCACTTTCATCGCTGTTTGTCTTTTAAAAGACGCGTCGATATAAGAATGTAAACATTTTTCAAATTGCGAATAAAAGTTGAAACTCATCGACGAAACGAAAACAGCCATTGTCAACATTTTGTGGTAAGTACTTTGAATTATACTCGTATGCAGTACGACAAGACAGTCATTTTACTCATCAAATGGACATGTAAAATAAAAATAGGTAATGAAACCACTATTTAATACGGATACAAAAAACTAAGTAATCGTAATCAGCTATATGCAAATGGACGATGGAGACGACGAGTTTCATCGATTATTTGTCACCACGAACAGATATAATATTCTCAATTGAGTGGTTTTCTTCCAAGATATGCCCTTCTTGAAGAAATTAAAAAAAAAAAGATTCTATATTATGCTTCCTCATTCTGGCAATGAAAACTGTATCCTTCTATCAATTGTCATTGTAAAGATATTTACAAAGAAGGAGCAAAAATCCTCATTGCGTCTTCCATACATTTCATTCAAAAGGGCGGAGAGATTCCCTTGCATGCGCCCTCTATAAATTTAAATTAATCTAAAGTTGATATAAGGTGTTTTCGGACGCTCCCAGTCGACTGTAATTGACAGTTTTTTTTGGCTGTCGGCTGTAAAATAGCTGTCAGCACTGGCGGAAATAGACCCGGGATTTTGGGGGGGCTGTAGCCCCGATGAAGATTAGTCGTTTGTACGTATGTTTGTTTGTAAAAAATTTTCACACGGTTCTACCTCCCCCCTCCCCGAATAAATCTAAAAAAATTGTAAATAAAATTTTTTTCAAACATTTTTTGGGGGGGCTTAGCCCCCCCAAGCCCCCCCTATTTCCGCCAGTGTGTCAAGCAGTCTGCTGTTTAGCGTCCGAATACATTTTTTCATTTTGCTGGGGAAAAATATATTTCAACTGAAAGCCTGTAGGAGTGCTAAGTGATGACACTAGTACTGATCTAAATCCTATGATGATCTCAATAAAGCAATCGATGATTACAACAAAACAAATGAAGATTAAGGATAAATTGAGGTTTCCCACTGTTAATTTGATCATTGATGAAGTAAATAATCCCACTTTTATGAATTCGTTGCGTAATTTTCATGATGATTTTTTTTTTTCAACATGACAAATGTTGATCATTTTGCTCATTAACAACAAAATTACTCGCAATTGGGACAAAATAGAGAAAAATAAAGATTACCATTGAATTCAGTGTGAAAAATACTTTCAGAATCACATTAGTTTGATTTCAGTATATTTTTATGTGAAATAAATAAATTTCATCTTTAAAAAAAAATGAAATTAGTAATAAGAAATTAAGGTGGGGATGTATAAGCCTGAATTTTCAAAAAACTGCTCATCATCAAACGACTGTAAATTTAACATCACCTCATCGGCTGCTGTTAAATTTTTAACAGTTTACAGTTTTTCTGTTTTCACAGCCAAACGTCCGAACGCATTTCTGTTTTAACAGTCTGAGTGTCCAAACGCGTTTCTGTTTACAGAACTGACAGTTTTTACAGATTCTGTTAAAACTGTAAGCGTCCGAAAACACCAATAATATTATTAATCTTAATACAAGAAAATTCCCTACAACTGTGAAAAGAAAATTTAAACCATTCGAATTTCATTCCACGCACCGGCTGTTTTGTCATCCAAAATTACTGCGCCTTAATTGAGTTCGCCCTCCCCGCGGACGACAACTCCTTTACAGTTGTATCGAAGGCACGAAAAAATAATATATATTCTTGCCAACTCGTCAAATTGTTTTTGTACCAAAGACAAAGTTGTAGATCTTCGAGAAAATCTTTGAACCAAAACTGAGCTCACATTTTTTTTTTTTTTGACGAACAACATCGAATTCAACCGGCAGCTTTAAGAAATTGCTGAAGGGGATGCAGAAAATTGAACCGACGTAAAACGCATGAATAAACGAAGTTAGCTTAAATTGAATTGAATTTACACCCTTCAGCCGATAGACGCTAGACCCTTGAGAAAGAAACTGAGAATACATAATATACAAAATTCTTTCTTTTGTGCGCAAAAAAATATTTTCAGCGAGTTTAATCACTTTGCTCAGAGCGACAAACGCGCGTTTGAGAATTTTCTCAACAAAAAATTCTATGGCAAAGAATCGACCCTACGTTAATTCCAGACTATTTGAAGACAACTAGGGTGTATTTCGAGCTTGTTAAAATTTTTTGTACGCCTTCGCTTAATCTAAATTATAACGTTTCCCAGAAATTTTTTCCATCGTTTACCCTAATCTTCAGCAAAATACGATTCCTACATAATTAAATCAGAAGGTTCGCATATTTGAGCTACCTATTAAAAATAAATAAATAAATAAATAAAATAACTCAAGTCAGTCAATATTTTGAAAAAAACCCATTTTCGTTGGCATGTAAAACGATGCGAAGAGAAGTAGGTATATCTAATTGATGGTACTCAATTTTCACGATGAAGGAATTTTTATTCGATATCATCATCGTCGAAGAAACCTAAGCTTCGAAGTAAATTAAAAAGGAATGAAGCATCTGAAATAAAAATGAAAAAAAAAAACAACGATAGTAGGCTGATTATAATTAAAATACTATTTCACGACTAGGGACTTGATTCAACCTACTTTATATTAAACGTCAACATTAGAAATACTGTCGTCGTTAAACACAGAATACCAAACTAAGCTAAAGGAGCAAGCTTTAAGTGTTCTGTCCTAAAAGTGTTCGTATCACGCCACAATTTCTAAAACCCAGGTAACACTGACGTGAGTTCAAAAAGACTGGTATAAATTTCATCAAGATCCGCAGTCATTGAGTTTTTATAAATAGGGTTTTGTGTGTATCGTCAACGTTTTATTGTCATGGAAATTGCTAAATATGTAATTATCGAGCAACGAATTATTGTAAACACATTTTCTCATCTCTCTCGGAATTCTTGCAGACAATTTTTCACAATTGAATTGATGAGCATTTGTTGATGATTTATACATCTCCTAACGAAATTTTCCTAGCTTTATCCAGCATTCAACGATTTGTTGCTCTAATTTCTTACGAAAAAGAAATTTGACAAGACATACAAAACTCTCTTTACAAAAACTTGATTTACAGCTTTTCAAAAATGATTCTATCTTAAAATTTTCACCAGTCATAGCCACTACATATTATCTCATATATACCGTCTTTTTGAACTCGTATCAGTGTTGCCTGCGCTAGAGAAACTTCAGTGTGATACGAACTTTTAGGACAACCTACGTAGTATGGCGAAGACAAATTGTCTTATAGTTCTCTAATTCCTCTAACTTTAAGATCGCCGCGATACATACGTACTCGTATATATGCTCCACGTACATAATCTCTTTATATACACTTGAAAAAAAACTACTTCATTTTCGCACAAAAACCTGTTTCTACTCCCTCAAATAGAATTCCCCGTCCAACCCTGCAATTCTGTAATCCATCTATCGTTCATTTCCGTTTATACGTGGCCGCACATAATGGCATTTCTATATAATTCTAAATAGTTATATGTACCTTGTCTGCATGTCACTTTTGTATAAAGACTCTCAGCAGGATTGCATAACCAAACCAGCCAAACCCTTCGAAACAAAATGTCAACCTCGACTGCAATTCTAGCGGAATAAATCGATTAAGTATGTGGCATGAGTATTTTGAATATACGACAAAAAACAAAATTCACGCTAATTAATATGTAAAAAGTTTAGCGACATCTAAACTGCAAAGTAATCAACCCTGATGAGCATTCGCTTATAAATAATCGACTTGTTGAGATTCAAATGATCCGAGACGACAAAGCCTTCACGCTTTAATAATTAATTATCGGAAACGCAGCAGCTGTATTACCAGTCATATGCACACCGAATGAATGAGAAGTCATCGATGACTGAAAACCAACATTTTTCATTTCTTAATCCGAGGCCGAACTACTTATACGTCATTACAGACTTCTTTTCGAAGAGCGGATAAATTACCGAAGGGGTCATTAGTCGTTCTATTCGTTCGCTTTCAATAGGGTTAAATAACACGCAATCCCAATAATTTGAATATCCGTCTAATTGACAACTTTTATAATCCAAACTATATGAAGCTGTATATTTCTAGGCACACAAAATAAAACCTGCCTTCCTCATCTTTCAATGTTCATTTCACAGTTAATAAGACAAATTCTCCAGCATCTATACATGCTTCATCATTATTATAAACCTTGGCATTCACCATATTCCACAAATTAGAGGAGTGATTTTCAGCATTTGGGAATTTTAAAATGAGAAAAGAAAGAGCAGAAAAATTTTTATAATCGCGAACGAGCGTCCTGAAAAATTTCATTAATACTCGTATTTTACGAGTTAAATTTCTCAACATACCATCGAAAAGAAAGAAGAAAAGTAATTAAAATTTTTTTCTTACCTGGTAAAAACGTCGAATTCAAAATTCGAAATATAATCGTCACAGGTTAGGTCAATGGTTGACTTCAAGGCCATCGCTTCTAAACCCGAACTGATCGGATGCACTTCATTTAACACCTGACGAAATAGTTTCCATGGTACGAGAGTGCTGCGGAGAAACAAAAACAAACAAACAAATTAGTGAAGAAAGCAGAATAGACTGACACACAATATCGGCAAATTCGTCCTCAGTTCAGGTAGAAAATAAAAATAGAATCTTCGATTATAAGCTGATCCTTAATTTTTTGTAGTATGTTATCTCAGTAATTTATTGAACAGAATATAATTAAATTTGCATCCAATAAAGATACTTTCGTTGTCACACAAAAATATTTCTCTTATGTGGGACCATTTTCATTGATCTGATCAATAAAAAAGTACCTTAAGTTGGCCAACAACGTTTTGAGAAACAAGCAGAAACTGATAATTGGGTCAAAAATGAAAACAATATTTTCATATGATGTTTTCTTTTTAATACACTCCTTTGGCAACATTCTGATGAAGTTTCACACCACCAAAATGATATTACAGTCCATATTTTAGCCAAATCCGCAAATCTTGTAGAAAAATGAACTCATTTTTCTAACCTTTCTTTATTTTTAATAACCTTTCAACTCTTTTACAAAACAAAATCTACCAGATCAATTTTGTCAAAATTTTGCAGAATAAATTTTATGGTCATGTGAATGAAAACTTCATTAAAACCAATTCGGCGATTTTGGAGAATAGACATTTCATTTGTGAAAATTACGATTTAAACTTTAAACAATTGATTGAATCAAAAGTAGAATTTTTCAATTTAATAATTTTAAAATGTCATATCTCAGCCAATTTTTAACCATGCATTGAGAAGATCTGTTTCGCAACATGCTTATAACATTAGAAATACTAGGTTTTACTCGATTACTCAAAGGACCAGGCGGTGTCATACATGACACCACAAGAGTAACCTTGAAGGACCAGGTGGTATCGTATGACACAAGTCAGGGGTTCTCAAAATATAGGTCTTTTGAGAAGTCCATCTCAAAATTTTTGAGTGGTGTCGTATATCACACCACTAGTAGTTCTAGTCATAAAACCTTCCTTTATCAAAAGCAATCATCAGCTCGAAATTGAAATTTCCAATTTAAGTACCTTCACATCACATTTAAGGAAATCTAGAATTTTCGTATAATATATGTATCTCAGACCGTTATTTATATCAACAGGAAAATCTGTCATGGGTTCAAAAAAGGTTGCCATGAATTCATTCCTATTTCTGGAGGGAAAGCAATTTTCGTAAACAATATTATACTCGCAGTTAGTATAAGTACTTAAGTAACTTTCAAAACGAATACAACAAAAATAAAATGACAAGTACAAATACACTAATACATAATAAATGAATTGGGTGGGTGAAAAACAAAATGTTGTCCGGATTAAAACTTGAGTGATTTAAGAAAACACGAGGTGACCTTGAACTTTCTCCAAAGGTTCACATGCTAGGGGATGCGTAACACGAGACACTCATTTCATGGGAAAATTACCAGCGCGGTTACCCTTAATCACTTGATGGATTTATTTTCGTCTACTCGCTATTCATAAGCACATTCGTCGAACTTATCTTGAAATATAATCAAAATTATTCATTCGTCGTCATTAATGAGACTATTTCGATAATCCGTTATACAAATACATAAATCGCTATTATAAACCATCCGCTTTTTACAGATTGACGTTTCGAATCCAAAAATATAGTGACGCACGTCATAGAGAGGGCAGCTCAAGGCCCCATGACACATATGTGCATAAGCGTCATTGAACCTTTCGACGTCACTGACTCTAGCGGTGACGAAAACCATTTATAGGAGTATGTTTTTAAGGGGTTCTACCCAATCTCCCTCAAATAAATACCTTTGGTCTAAGACGTGTAACTGAAAAATATAGCCGGCTAGCGAAAGGGTTGAATATAATTTGAAAACGAACATAATATTCTAGTTGATTTTCGCGAATATCACACACGATAATTATTTTCCAATCGATAATTCGAAATGAAAAATTTTTTGTACAGGAAGACAGGGAAAGTTCAATATTCGTAGCAGAAATTATTATGAAAATAGTAAAATATATACGATTCAAGATACTGAATAAAAAAATCCTGAAAATATCAAGAACAGCTGAACAACTTGAGTTTTGCGAGGATAAGAACAATTAGGCACGAAGTAAGAATCAGAAAAAAAAATCTAGATCTCGCGCTCAAAACTTAATACAACTACGAAAGTGGTTTTACTTATTCAGAAAAAAGTACTATCAAACTATAATCCTCTCCGAAGTGCAGCAAGAGAGGGAAACATTAAATGTTCGTAACGTGACAAACTTTAATTGACATCCGAATAGTTCGTGGATAAAAGAAGTTCAACTTTAGCAGTGCGACAGAATACATTTCACAATTTCGACAAAATATCACACGCAATGGAGTTTAGGAAGCGTGGAGAGGGATACAAACGTTAACCATACCGAATGTAATTACAGTTTCGAATATTTCGAAGGTTGATTGCTTTCCGAAGTTGCAGACTGGAATACTAAAACGAGAAAAATAGGCTACTTTACTCTCTCACACTCACGCACACACACACACTCACACACTCACACTCTCGCATAAGAACACAAAGGTCAATGAAATTGGAGCTACTACGCCTACGCTCTTACGAAGCATCTGCGCCAATGAAAAAATGAGGGTGCACAAAAGAAAGGAGACGAAATTCGGACAAATTTCGAACAAATTCTTTGACGAATAACACAAAGAATAACAAAATCATTGAGAGACGATAAATTTTGTTTTCATTCATCATAAAAATAAAAAAATGTTATAAAACTACGCACAATAGATGGTAGACCTTACCTCTTTTTTTTTTAAGGAACTCTTTAAAATTTTGAATTTTTCAAGTCTAAAAAATAAAGGTAACCGTGAAAATTTTCTGGCAAAATTTTCCGCATCGTCGCATCGTTTAGACCTACTTATTTCTTCTCTCCGTGGAATAATATGATTGTTTTTATCTTTTCATTTTTATTTTCTACGGCAACTAACTTCTTTCAGAAATATTTCAATTTTTTTTCAGCAAAATAAAAAAAAAGAGAAAAAAAGAAAAAAGAATGCATTCAATTATGGCACATTTCAAAGGCTATGCAAAGGTCGGTAATGAAACAAAATTACTATTAATCGAACCAGACAGCCGATAAATTAGCTTTCAGCGAGTTCAGATAGTTTACTTGAGAATTGAAATGGAAGATCAGTTCCCAATCGGTACTTTTTCAACTTTATGGGAGAGAGGGGGAAATGTAACGGTACCAAATTGACGACCGAAAATAATTACACATCATTTTTTTTTTTTTTTTTTTTATTATAAGAAAAGACGATCAGGACCAGGTAGAGACTATGAGACCTTGGAGTGTCTTTTTGACGTATATTTTTTCAAGAAGTTACTTTGCTCATCATTTTAATAATGCACGTACTACCTCGCGTCGACGTAAATGCAGAATAAATTCACAAATGAAAGTGCAACTCAAGCGAAAATGGGAAAAAAGTGAACTATTGACGTATGTATTATGCTAATCCAGAAAAGCAATTGAAACTGTTCATCGACATTTACATTTTTCCACGAATTATAGAAATTGGATAAAATGAGTCAGAAGAAAATTCCCACTGTTCGGTGCCATCTGCTTCTGCGAATACATTATCAGCGATTAGAAGTCAATGGAGAATTTTATTTCATGTTTATGCGCTTTAATTGAAACAGAGTCCGACTGGTTTCTCATTAAGTAAATATCAACATTTATTGAAGACTTCAAATGACAAAATGAAAGCTAACTCTTTGAAATCACTTTTAGAAAATTCAAATGAAAGATTCCTGCAAATGCGAACCCTTCGAACAGGGCAACCTTGGTACAAGCACTCCAGTGCTTTCATCATGAGAAGAGCGACCCTTGCACAACAAATTGCTATAACTACTCGTAGTTTTGCACATTCATAGATCTCATGGAGTTTTTCGTATTCCGGGAATACGTATTTGATGTAATGAAATTTTCGAAATAGATAGTCCCCAAAGTACAGTATGTTCCCCACGAAATGAAACCCTCGAGAACTGAAATCTTTGAAAACGTGAAAATTTTTATAAAAATTTATAAAAATAAATTAAAATAATAGATTATTATAATACATAAAGGGAAAAAAACAGTGACAATGTTTGACTTTTGTTGAGCCAAGCTCCATGTCAAATTTAGCCATCTCAGTATAAGGTCGCTATTTCATTTCTGTGAGACGCCCTTCTCCCGTGTTTATCCGCTTTTGCCAAATCAAGGTCATCTAGTCTGAATAAAATAGTTACTTGTATTTTTTACTGAAAATTTTTCCAATTGACACAAGAAGAGGATATTTTTATAACGAGCGAGGAAAATATTTCTTACAAGTGCAAAAACAGCTGCGCGAGTCGAAGGCAATAAGTCGACAAATTTTTGCACCAGCATGAAATAGCTTGCTAAACGAGCGAGCTGCACTCAATAAGTAATTTTCACCATGAAAGAAGTAAGTATAATGCGAACTTTTCTGCACTTGGGCGAAAAAGCAGCGTGGAAAAGCTTACATCAATATATGAAAGAGAAATATACCCGTACGACTTTAGGTAAAAATATCATCAATAAGTATGGCAAAAGATATAAACATTCAAGTTTTTAGGGGTACGGAAACAAAAATGAGTGTGAAAGAACATGATGGGGGAAAATGCCACTTTCTATACCTACCAAAAACTGCCATGTTTCCCCTGCTTTACGTACATATTATGTTGTGAAAAAGCTCCTACGAGTTAGAAAACCCGGTGTACGGTACGTAATAGGTGATTCATATGGGGGAAAAACACAGTTCATCCATTTTTCTTTTTTTTTTTCCAAATTTAGCATAATACATACATAATGGCTTAGGTATAAATAAAATGAAACTGATTCGAAATTCGCTTTTAACGTGCGCTTTAATGGATTTTTTGTGTATTCTCGAATAAATTCAATCGATCAATGATGAACATTCGCAATTATATTACATTTCCTTTCAAACTGTTTCTAAGCATATACTGTCGTGAGTTGGTTAGCAGGCCCGCGTCCACATGACACAAAAATAGAGTCATTACCTCGAATTCTACGGCTAATTGTACTCAAACTCTCCCCGCCGGTGTCTACAGAGGAAAAGTTATCATTCAACTTCGTGAAGAATTGTACGAGATACTTCTACATTTTTTAATGCAACTTTGGGTTGCAAATGAAAATAGTTTTAGAAAAATCTATAAAAAGAAAATCTCAGCATTCATTCGTTAGATTCTGCAGGGACGCTGGACAGGCTTTGAGAGAAAAAATTCTTACAAAAGAAAATTTTTCCAGCACTTTCTTCAGAATGAAAACTGCTTTCTCTAAAAACCTTGACAAATCAACCGAGTCGTTGCCAAGAACCGAAAACTCGTCGACTTAAAAAACAAGACCCTTTTTATAATCAACTTTTTCAGAGTCTCGCGAAATTCACGTTTTGTCAACTCAAACGGAAGATGAAAAAAAAAAAATTAATTCAGATAAATTCAATTATAATATTATTATGGAGAAATATTTTCAGTCCTCCTTGCGCCCTCTCGTTAAGAATAAGAAGTGAAAGCGGACACTGATTTCAAAATTGAATCATGTTTTATTTTTTTTTTATTTTTTTTTTTGGTATTCGTCGGTTTTCACAGTACGTCAGACAGAGTCGGTTCGGCAGAGGAATATCGAAAAAGTTACAAGGAACTTTTGCGGGGGTTTAGAAAATTTCGACCTCTTCTCAATAATTGATTCCAAATTTTGTTTCTTCATAGACATACATAGGTACCTAAATGTAGACGCGATTGTAGCACGTACGAGTGATTTACAATCAACCTACGTTCAAGCAGACAGCGTACAATGGCTCGATGATTTCGAATTCGCCTTTTCTTATTCTCTTTTATTCAGAGGATTGACGATATTTACTCTTCATCTGGAATGAAGTAAATACCAATGAAAGGACTTCGTTCATTATTCACTATAATGCTCTAGACTCTTATGTGCAAACAGCAGCAGCATTGAGTAAACGAATTGATTTTCAAGTTTCTCATATACACACGCGTTCACGTGACTACTGACTGAACTTGTTGAAAAACTGTTTGCAATACGGCAAAAGTGAAAATCGAGTACTTATGTCAAATTTAAGTTTATACGCTTTTAGTTTTGTTCCTCATGGTTGTGGCACTTGTGATAACTCTCAGTGTTTTTGTATTGCTCTACGCACGTTATGTACTTTTATATCTGGATACTCAGCGAAGAGACCCCAGGTTATTGCCAATTTTTGGGGTACCCACCCTATGGGCAAAATATTTTGAAAACGGATCCGTTTTATTCCGGGTTATAATCCGTTTCTGGATTATAACCCGGAATTTTCCTGTTTTCCGGCTTCTAAAACGGATTTCGAACGGATTGTAATCAGTCTTGCCGGAAATGAGTCCGGATTATTTTCCGTGAAGGCTGTTTTATCATATTTGTTGGCCCGGGTTATAATCCGTGAAACCGTTTTACAAACGGATTTAGAAAAATTGCCCAAAAATTATCACTGATTATAATCAGGAAATCCGTTTTACAAACGGATTTGGAAAAATAATCAAGATGACAAAAATATCTGCAAATTTTCAGATCCGATGGTCGAAAATAAAAACGGACTGACAACGGATAAAATTCTCATTTTCCTGATCATTTTCTCATTTTTTGTCCATCGGGCAAGTATAGTGAGGTTGAAATCGCGATATTGCCCCCTCCACGTGGGCCTTTTTGGAAACTGTGTGAACATTAAAAAGTTTGCACAGGCTAAGAGCTGCTGCGTCAACCCCCCCCCCCCAAAAAAAAAAAAGTTGAAATCGCGATATCAATATTATCGAGGCCAAAAATATCGATTATCGATATATACATCGATATGTGATCTATCGTGACTGTATGCTGTTGAGACAGCCGGGTATAACTGCGAATAAAGTATTTAGTTCATGACGGAAAAAATGCCAACAAATTGCGTAGACTATCTTCCCAATCGAGCATAAATTCTATAATAACAATTATTAGAAAAAATGGACAATTGTCGAGAAAATAAAAACACCCCTTCGCACTGGGAAAGAAAATTTTCAAAACACTTTTGAAGTATATAGTCCGTCTCAGGTGATGGAAATATTGATTTTGTTGTTTTTTTGCGCGCGGAGGATTTCTGTTCAGGTGGGCTAATCTGTCTGTTTTCGCAACAGTTGCACCACTGAAAGAGAATAACATTTTTGTTAAATTTTCCAGCACACCAACTCATTTTTAAACCATTATTCAACATTACGGTTTTTTTTCTCTCCATCTACCTCCGCGTTTTTCACTTTCTTTTTTTTCTAATATTTCTTTCGGCTACTCAACCATTACCTCTCTTCAGAAATTTTGTATTTTTCTCATTCGTTTACAGTTTGTTTCAACATTTTTTTTTTTTCGTCTACCTCGGTTTACGCTGTTTCTCGTTCTTCTTCCATACTTTTTCTATAATTTTTTAGCTAGTTTCTACCTACACCATGTACAGTATTCTGCAGGCCTGTAACATTGATAAAAATCGTTATTTTTTTTCGGTGTTTCATTCATCCCTACAGTTCTTTATTGCTGAACGATGAAACCTCGTAAATGAATTTTTAATTTATACGAACGTCATATAATATGCTGTCTCTTTTGCTTAAATAAAATTGCATGCATTGAGAGATATTATTTAAGTGATAATTTTCTCAATTTGAATAGCAAAACAAGGATAGTTTAAGATTTGTAGCAGAAATTACTACACAAAATAATAAAATATACCATCTAAGGTTGTAAAAAGTACTTCAAATATTTAAAAATGCCTACATAATAAATATACACTATCTGAAGGTAAAGCGAAAAATTTGCAAAGAAATAGTTCAAGACTTATTGACATTTTTATATTACAACAGTTCATGCAGATGCGACACTAGAGCACATATAGCTACGTTTTCCCATTAAAATAAACCAGCAAAACTATAATCTCCAGAAAGGATGGTTTAAAATCACTTATACCCCTTTTTAAGGTTGAGTCGAAAGTGTTTCAAAATGTACCTACTCATTTTTATAAACAGTGGTAAATAAATTCATAATTCTTCAATGATCACCACTTGAAATATTATATTCACAGCCAAAATACGAGTATGAAATTGAGGTGACTGAATTCGCGCACGGACGAATAATATCGACAATTTTCCAAGGGCTTATTCGTTTCGGTACTGTATGAATTCGCTTAGGAGACTACAATTTAGAATGTCGAAAGGGTTTCACAGAAACTGATACTCTTTCGAGAATTATAAACGACAAAAGCAGAAGGAAACAGAAGCTTTTTTCAGTTTTGAGGCAGCACTATGGGCAAAATATTTTGAAAACGAATCCGTTTTATTCCGGGTTATAATCCGTTTCTGGATTATAACCCGGAATTTTCCTGTTTTCCGGCTTCTAAAACGGATTTTGAACGGATTGTAATCAGTCTTGCCGGTTTTGTTCTGAAATGAGTCCGGATTGTTTTCCGTGAAGGCTGTTTTGGTCCGGGTTATAATCCGTGAAACCGTTTTACAATCGGATTTAGAAAAATTGCCCAAAAATTATTACTGATTATAATCAGGAAATCCGTTTCACAAACGGATTTGGAAAAATTGTCCGTTTCCAATCAAGATAAAAAAAATATCTGCAAATTTCCAGATCCGATGGTCAAAAATAGAAACGGACTGAAAACGGATAAAATTCTCATTTTCTGGATCATTTTCTCATTTTTTGCCCATCGGGAGATAAAACGGCTTGCGAGCTTTGCAGCACCTTCTTTTCGATTCATTCAGAAATTTTGAAAAGGAAGGAGACACTCGAATCTATAAGTAAATATTGCGTCATGTCCTTCATACGAATGATAGGACCAAGTTTCAAGAAATATAATTCAAAAATGTTAGAAGGAAAAATTATTGAGGAAGTAGATCGCTTTCTTTCTTTCATATTATATAGGTATTCGAGCCCATTTTTCGAAAAAAAAAGAAGAAGAAGAATAAGAGGAAGAATAACGCGTGACCTGTCCTTCACAATCGCTTTTTACATGTAAATGTAAGTTTTCGCTGTAGCAAACAAGAAAAATATCGAGGCTGCAAATTTTATTACTTCAGCCGTTATATTGTTGTGAAAGAACTTAACATATTGCACAAGGAAAACTGTTTTTCTAGCCCATTTTTTCATTGTTCACTTGGCAAATTCTCAATAAAATTTTCCAAGATTTGAGAATATTCTGTCTTGAGGGGATAACAAGAGAGAGATTTTTAAATTTTACGCTGTAGCTCGTTCGAAATTTTAGCTTGAAGTTAGGGGCGTATTTGTGCTAATGGCGGATCAACACATTCGCCTGTACTGTAGGCTATTCGCCCGAATACAGGCAAAAAAAAAATAGTTACCCAAATACCGAATAAATGAAGGTCGTTCCCCCATCCTCTGGTCCCATTTCAACAAGCTTCTTTCCGAATGAAAACGTTTCAAAACTATTTGCAATCCTTAACGAAGCACATAAAGGCTAATTTGAATTCTTTTTCACAAGATTCACATTTCTTCAAAACATTTAGCACCAATAGACATAATATAATAATGATTTAACTTTATACAAAATACAACATAATTATATGTTATGATTTTATCTGTTCCTAGAGGAATAAATATTGACCTAACTTGTTGATCAATGTCATAACTTAATGTCCTTGACCTTGAAATAATAACCTTAACCTTAGAGTGACGACAACTTTTCAACAAAGTTCATTTATGCCAATTCTCTACATAATTTGCACCAATTATTCACATTCTCTCAATTCTTTGCCCTATAATTCTTCACATTCTTTACATCAATTTCTACACAATCTTTACCTTGACATAAAGATAGTCTACGAGTATAGTCTACGGAAGGACACACAGATATACACGGATACACGCAGACAAATTTTCGACTAGAATTCATCTTTAGAAGCTTCCCCTCATATTCCAATAAGTATAGCACTGAATGATAGTACCTGACCCAATTGTTTTTTTCCTATTAGACAGAGTAATGAGAGAGACGAAGGCATTTAGGAAATGATCTGAAAAAGTAAGAAATAAAAAAAAAACACACGTAAGTCTCCACATACGCCTTAATATGTTATCGATAACTTAATTCTGATTACACCGATTATAAATTTCCTCATCACGGTGAAGAAAATTTTTTATAATTGTAGACATTCCTAACGTTCGTTATAATTATTGTATGTTTTATACTATTTCGGCTAATATGTTCTATTTTGTTGTGATTTCTATTACAAATTTGAAATTTCAATTGCCCCAGTTTTCCCACAATAATTAATAACTAAAATTGCAAAAATTACTATCTGATTTTTTTTAGCGTAATATTTAGGAAAAAATATTAAACAGACATTATTACCTATAGGTAATATTTTGCAGCAATATGCATTGTCATTTTGTTTCAGTTTCATCGAGTTCATCATGAAAAGTGATGAAGAAAATATCGTTCACCAATAATAGATTTTTTCGTTCCTACTCGGACGCAAAAACTGTCTTAATTTTTTTTCAATTCAACGCTCGGTGACTAGACGACAGCCAATATCAACTCTGCGGTTCATGCGAATTATCAGCCATTCTTCGGGGACAGAAACTGAGAAAATACCAGCAGATCAACAAGGTCTTCGTCGGGAAAAAGAACTCGTATGTGTATAAACCTTAGAAATAAAAGAAGGGACGACGCGACGAAAAAATCTCGTCGGATATTCATTTCTCATATTATTCTCGCTTTTACGAACAATATAGGTCTTTCACTTTACCCTAAATTTCCCAAATGTAATCTCATACGGCTTCGTCGTCAGACGGCTTGAAAACTGAACAATTTGAACTTCGCCCACGGATGATGGCTTTTCCTTTTCACCACTGCATTTTGTTCGGCCTTAACATTCTTCTTTTGAGACGAAAAAAGGAAAATAAATAATATCTACGTCACGTCGCAGTATAAATCGGTTTAGTAATGAAAAATGACAATATTTAAAGGCTTGTAATTAAAAAAGTTTTTCCAGCTCGAGGTCGAAAAAAAAGTCTACTTTTCACATTAAATGAAAAATGTTAGCTGAAATTTGAAGCCAGAAGAGTGTCTTCAACAACTCGCAATATATGATGTTAATCGATGTTTTTGCAAATTCCAACACAGCTACAATTTTTTCATCACAGTCAAAGGGTTTATACTTTCAATTATACAGGGTGAGACACATGCATTTTGACGAAACTAAAAAAAAAAAACCATTAGATGCGACAAAATTCAACTCACCTCCCCTCTCCCACTTCATCGTACATATGTTCGAGTCTAATTTCAGTGAACTAAAAAATAGAAACCAATTATGGGACTCCCGGAATACTTGTGCTACGTACGTTCTTTGTCTCATGGACTTTTATTATTAAATTGTTAAGCAAATTGATAAATTCAAGAGTACTTGGCTCGGGTAAAGACGATAGCGTGGTCGCACCATAAAGAAATTGAAATAATCACAAATAATGGAAGAACTCATCAGAAACAACAATTAATCTCGCCTGCTCAAGTTCTAAGCATGCCAAGTCACAAAAAACATCATCACCCAATTTTATGCCTTCAAATGAAGTTTTGGTAACTGTAAACCCTAAATCGCCTAAAAAGTGAGTATTTTTTTTAAAACTTAGAAGATTTTCGACTCAGACCAGTGATTAGGTAGACACAAAAAATAAGACGTCTTTTCTTTTTCTTAATATCATAATATTAGAATATTGAAGAAAAATCACCAATTTCGATAATAGAAATTTTCTTAAATTCCTGATCATTAATGCAAGTACATCAAATGGAAAACGACTTGAGTTTCACCAAATTTACTCATCGCAAATTCATGTTGAAATATGTGCGATTATATCAACTTGATATTATTGCTTATTAACTCGATGATTTCATTTATTTTTTCTTCAAATTATAATGAACTTTCGATTCAAATAAAATTAGTCAGAGGAATTCCCAACAATATGCACAACTTTCCCATTTGGCCAATTAAGCTTTCCGTGACTTCAATATTACTACTCATTCACTCTTCACTCATCACTTAGATAAATGCACACTTTCGCCAAGAAAAATATGAAATTATACACCAATATCAGGAACGTGTAGATATCAACGCGAATTAATGTTTTTCGAAGAAGAATTTATTCTTCTCTAATGATAAGATAAATACGTACAAAAAAACCCATAATTTTCGGTATCATGGCAGATATTTTTTTTCACCAGGTATTTTACGTTGGTACTGGTCAATTGATATTTATGAATAAATTGGTGGAAGCGGAAAGAAATCAACAATTTTATTTTCGTTCATTTTAAACGTAAGCCAACTCGATAGATTTTCATCTATCATGACTTTTTCCAAGTGAAAATATATATTAATCAATTATTAAGTCGTCGTAAATTAATTACACTTAAGAAAAAAAAATATATACAGTCATTTTTCTAATTTTTTTAATGAGAAAAATGGGACGATTCAAAAGATTGTGGTAGGAACTAGGAAGCACCACAAAAATAATAAAGATGTTCATCGCTGTTTTGGTGGTAATTTCTATTACAATCTCGAGATTGTCTCAATTTACTCATAAAAAAAAATTATAAACATTGCCTACTGTTCGTTTTTTTTTTTTTAAGTATTGGACAGGATTTGCTACGGCCAAATCGTAAGCATTTCATCAACTGTAGATGTCACATTTTTCGCTAGCTGAACTTCATCCTCGACGAAGACTATATTCTTCATTTATTTTTTTATTTATTTTCCCTTTACGAACGACTAAAAAGAAGACACGAAAATGGTCAGTGAGCAAAGATGGCTGGCTAAACATCCTACGCGACTCGGTCAATTCAACTTGACGTAGGATTTAGATTGTCGTAACATCTGCCCGAGAAAGTGAACGAAAAGAATCGGGTCATTCATCAGACTTGACTCCAATAATAATGGGACACCTGGCGATCGGACGAAGGTCGAAAAATGGACGTGCACCGTAATTTAGTGAAATAAAAAAACAGATTACGAAGGATGACTGAAAATAGGATAGACTACTGGGTAAGCGAGTCTAAATGTAGAAAAAAAAGCTCACCGAAAATATATCAACGGATTGATGTCCGACAAGAAATGAAAATAATTCTACCAGTACTCGACGGATTCGATCAACAAGCTCGATGTGCGCTCTGTACTTTTGCAGTATCTTTTTCTGACTCTAACAGAAGAAATTATTTCAAAAGAAAAGAAAAAAGTATCAAATAACGATCTGTATGTACACGTATCAAACAGAAGAAGAAAAAATAAACAAACCACGAATAAAAGAAAACAGGAGTTTGATTTTGAATCTTGCAAATAAGAAAATCGAAGAAGAGTGACTATAGAAGACATGCACTGCAAAGGACGTCAGAGAACCACAGTCAAGCCAGAAAGAAAAACTGTATTGGACCCCTCATAATAGAAAATTATTAGCCAATGAATTCGACTAAAAAAGAAAATATAGTCGGACTTGTTCGGACAAGACAAAGGAAAAGAAGTATAGTACAATTTAGACCAAGTAAAGTTTACCCCGCAGACATATTATAGCAGAGATGCCAACTGCAGAGATTAATCGCTGAAACCGGGGATTTTCTTTGGATTTCTAAGAATTTTGGGGATTGTATTGTTTGGTCACTTTTTTTTTTCCAAGGTTCTGGATTTTACCTCAATTTTCCAATTACTATTCAAATAAGAGATGATAGTATTAATTGGTATTTTATCCTTGTGTTGTAAAAAATTGAAATTCTATAGACTACTTTTTTTCTTTTCTTTTTTTTTTCCGGTTAGAGGCTAAAATCCACATTTTCCACGAGAAAAACGATTTCAGGGATTCGTTTTTGGCTCGAAGCAGGGATTTTCAACAATTTGGCTTGGCAAAGCTATATAATAGTAGGAAAAGGTCAGAAGGTCGGAAGTAGAAATTTCCTTTCCTCAATCAAACATACCACAATTCAATTACCCATCGACGTTTCAGCCAGCAAAGAATAGAAACATGCGAAACAAAATTTTGCACACACATAAAAACCATTCCATTAATTTACTAAGCAGAGTTGGGCTGTTTATGAAATAATATATTACAATATTATTCGAAAAAGCGATAACGTTAAATTTTAAAATCATTCATACGATTTCCACCGTACAAAAGTCTAACACGTCGATAAGCAATTTAGATTCTTAATACACCCACTAATAAAAATAAAAATAAAATTGTCAACTAACACCCTCTATCCACGAAATCGAAGATATAACCGCCCACACACCACACATTTGCACAAAATCAGAATCTCATTTTACGGTGAATGATTTCAAGAAACTTTATTCACGCATTCGTACAAATTATTGCACGACCTTTTTCTGTACCCATATCATTAATATACTGTACTACCAACCAATAATTTCAATAATGAACCTGTAACAAATCACGAACGCGAAGTATCCATTTTGGTTTATCATCAGACCAATATCCGCTAAAGCGTCTATTCTCGCATTATCAACGTCTAAAATGAACAAGAAATACTGTTATTTGTTTTTCAATGAAACTTCCTAAAAACTTACAAAACAATAACCATTCCAAAGTGGAAGTAGGCGAGGGATGTTTGATTCGCAAACAAAGAACTTCCAGTCGTAAGGTTCCCATTTTCACATTTTATGGGATGTACCTAGCTAGTTTTGTAAGAAACAAAATAAATACGTCCTCTACCGATTCGAATTTTCCATCTTATTTCAAAGAAAGAATGTCTCAATTCTCAAAAACCGTTTTTCTCTGAATACTGATAAATTTGAAAAATGCTCGAAATTTCAGTTCCACCCTGAAGAAAATTCCGCATTTTAGACATGTCGTAAGTATTGAATAAATAATAAAAGACATCAAAAATCTTCTAAGAAAAAGGCAGGTATCAAGACGCGTCCTATTCCTTTCAAATAATGAGGAATTTGAATCGACATGTTCGAAATTCGGAGGGCTTGATTACGACTTTCATTCGAATATCATACCGGGTGGCGGGTGATTCAAATTTTGACGCACCAAATGCTATTTCCCTATGATGTGTCGATTTCTGAATCACCCTGTATACGTAAAAAGATATTAATTCATTTCACATGCCAGTCTCAGCTGGAATACAGGGTCACTGCAATTCGTGTATCTTACGTTTACGTCACCAAATAGGCGTTCATATACAGAACTCAAGAACTGGGATTTCTGCTAACAATATGCTTCGGAATGACCCCGTGACCTGGGTAACCCAAAATACCATGAACAGATGGATAATTTACAACCAATCGCCAATGCCAAAACAGTAACAATTACCCTATTGCTGCACAACAATTATACCGACAAATCAGATTTCAAAAGGCAATACCTGCATAAAACATTCTCTATCAACAGGCCACTCGACCATTACCTCGCCCTCGAGGTATTTATTACTGTCGTTGCTACTACTGCTGTTGCTTCAGCTACTTCTAATGTTCACCCTCATTTGCAGACACCAATTCCAACCAGGTAAGAGTAATCCCATTGCTGATTGTAAGAAGATGAATACATTTGAAGTGCCAAATTCAGGGACTAGGGTGACAGTCGTTCGCGGATATTGCACTCGAGTAATCACAGTATATTCAAATCGAACTCAAGGATTGGGTCTCTCTCACCAGTTGTCAGTATGACTCAGGGACCCGGGTAACCCAAAAGACCAAGACCGGAGACACTGGGCGACCATTCGCTCGCCCCTGCCCTTGAGGTATAAGTAAACATCTTCGCCATGTTCAAAATATTACGCATCCTCTACGCATGGTGTCGTTTCATTCACCTATAATGTTGAATGTGTTTTTGTTTTTTTTCGTTCCAAATTCTCCCATCGGTATAGAGGCTCCATCCAAACAATTTTCAATAATGACTCAATCATCATTTCACGTAAGTATACACTATACATAGACCAAAAATCATCCAATTATGCAGACCTTTTTCTCACAGAGGTCTTTAAATATGTAATTAAAAAGTTCACAGCAAAAATTGAAATCTCGAGGCAAAGAAAGAAACACAAAATTCAACACGAATATACGTCTTGATTATGTTACAACTTATTCGTGTCTAATTACTCGTTAATTATTGTATTACCTACCTACAAGTACCTAATTTACCAGTCGGAGAGTAAGGTGGTGAAAGTTTATTATCACTTGACTGCAGACATAGAACAGATAATGAAAAGGAAAAAAAAATCAATGAAACGAAATGAATCAGCGAAGAGCCTTCTAAGAAAAAATGAGCGTGAAACTGAAAAAATTGAATGAATAAGTACTTATATACAACACGCAACCTAGTATGAAGCGTAAATTATAACGTTCCCATAGGATAAATTTTTTACAAACTTATTGTGCGACAAGTGTTAAATAATCTCGGAAAAAAAATCTTTCCTACACAGGAATATTTCAAAAAGCAGTGAATTCGTGAGTGTTGATGATGTCAATTTATTTTTTCACGAGATGAACTTTACTAATGAAAAAACAAAAAACAAAAAGGGAATTCCGAAATCAAAAAATTGCTAGCCATCTTAATCATTTGGGAGCAAGAACAAAATGAGCTAGAATAAACTAACTAGTACAACAGTGTTACAGTTCCTTTTCATTATCAATACCTCACTTTGATCATTACATTACAAGTACATATTACATAGCTACTCGTATACATTATTTCATCGGATTTGACTGGAATATTATGAGTGACTTAAAAGTCATGCAATGTAAACACTATTTAGAATAACGGCATATCACTGAGTGAGTTGCGATTCGATCTATGTATGTTTATGGGGTTCTTTCACTTTTAACAACGTCATAATTAATATTCTCAGAAATAACTAAAAAGAGATCCACTATAAATACCTCATTATCTTAATTGCTGTTCATCAATTACGTTGAAATTCCATCTTATTTTATGTTAAATTTTCCATCAATACACGGTTTTCGAAAAAATACACAAGTAATAACAATTTTAACATTTCTAAACCAACCCCTGCAATGAAAACAGAAACGTTAACCCGTCAATGAATTTAGGAATATCGACGGCGTTCGTTTTATTATCTACTTATATAAAAATCCACCAAACTGAGAGAAATGAATAGTATTAAATATTAATTATAAACAGAACAGTAACTTTTATCATCATAAGATTGAACCAAGAACAGTTAAATGACAAAAAGCACAAGGATCGAGTATGTATATAGTTCTACTCTACATACATAGGCTGATTCATAAATTTCCACACTATCTTGATATGTCTACAGTAAAAAGTCCAAAAAAAACCTAACTGCATAGGCGTGTAGGGTGAAGTGTTTTGCATATATAACCCAAATTTCAATTCAATCTGAAAATCTAGGCGCCTGTATGGTCAATCTGTACCAAAGCTCAACAAAATTAGCCTACGGAAAAAGGGTCCCAGAGAAAAAATCCTTGATGCAGTGGCAACACTGCGAATTTAGCCAACAAACACAAGGTTGACCTTGTCAATGTATTGGCTACTTGTGGTGAAAAAATTGTGACGGCAGCTCATTTCTAACTTGCACAGTGTAAATAATAAAAATTTTTTTTTTAATCCATGGAAAAAATATGATTTTGTCAAAGGAAAATTTCTCCTTTCACACCTCTTCTTTGAAGCAGGAGCAGAGGCATGCACCCATTTATTTTTGCCTAGTAAAACTCGGATACAACATTAAGAGAAAATGAAAAAATGTATGTGGTGAAGGCCCGATGTACACGAGGCAAGTATTGGAGTGGTAAAAACAGTTTTTGAGCGGTCATGTCACAACTAAACATATTCGGCTGTCTGGACAACCAGAAACAGTTTGTATAGTGACATAATAAACAATTTGCTGTCTGTGTTGCTGGCTGGCAATATTTTCTTCCTCTTGCAAATCTGATTTACATTTTTCAGTGAGCTGATTTGTAAATTTGTGCTTTAATACATCTTGAAAATTTTTTCCCCTAATTTTTTTTCCATAGGCTAATTTTGATTGACTTGGGTATAAATAGACCTTATAGGCGTTTGGATAGTTCAATTGACTTGAAATTTGGTATACAAACATAAAAATCTCTGCTCTACACGCCTGTGCAGGTAGTTTTTTTTTTTGACCTTTTCTCGGAGATATATGGAGGCAGTGCGGAAATTTATGAATCAGCCTATGTATATGCAATTTCACGTGAAGTGGCTAATGGAATTTTCATTACCTGTAGAAAAGATACTAAGTACAACTGTATAAATATTTTCCATCCATTCGTTTCCTTAATTTACGAGTATTTCAGAATTTGAATCAAAATTGTTTGAAGATTTCGAAGACGAAGGTATTAAACAGGGGTGTCTTTTAAACTGTTTGCGGCATACAAATTACCGGCCCTAGCGGAATATGCAATCGCAAATAATAGTTACCTTCTTAATAAATAGGTACTTCACCATTTCAGGAATAACACTTCTACAATCTGCCACAGAAACACGAAAATCGTGAAAATTCGTCATAAATTCTCTTCATATTCATTAAATTAGAAGCGAACCATCTACCTACATTAAATAAGAAATCGGGCAACGCTTTCGTTCACAAAACCCACATTGCGTACCAAAAATAAGTTGGTTTTAGGGTAGCAAGCGAATGAAATTGATTCGAGCGGCCACAAAAGAAAAATTAATTTGAAACAACGCACTAAAACGTTCTCTTGAAAATTAATCGAATGAGAATCTTATCAAAGGAAAAGTTGTGTCTTATTTCCTTTTTCATCGACCGTTCAAAGCCAAGTTTCTTCCCATTTACTCAGCCAAAAAGGATGAAAAGTGTGGGTACGTATTATGTGAAAACCAACGTGTTCTCGAGCTCTACTATCGATTCCGTCAGAAAAGTACGAGCATAAGACTAGAATTCTATATTCGACGAGGGAAAAAAAAAAAAGCAAGGCAAAGAACATTTCATATATCGCGATTGATATTTCTCGCCTGCCAGGAAATAATACACAAATGTACTTCCGCAACTAAGTCAAAAACTATCTATTCTTCAAAAGAGGTTAGTAGTAACTGGGTGTCTTGAGGACAAATTAGCATAATTTTATTTCTCTCTCGCTAAGTGTCATGGCGGCGTTGGGGTTGCGCGGTGGGGGGTAAGTATAACTGGTTTTTGAATAATAAAAATATTTTCCCTATTATTGTTTGAAAATAGGCTGACGATTGATTTGTTAATTATGGTATGTGACGTCACGCGGCCATCTTTGAAAGATGGTTGCCGGGAAAGTATAATTTTGTTGTTGGTGAAAAATCGGGGAGAATGCCCCGAATATTTTCCGGTGGTCGAATAATTTTCTGCGTTGTATTTTCCGGTTGCCATTGCGGAAAAATATTTCCGCAAGTCCGTAGTCGAATATATTTTATTTTCGTGTTGGTGAAAAATCGGCGAGTGTTGGAAAAAATAATTTTTCCAGTTTATTTCCCAAAAAACTCTCTCGAAAAAAGGAAAAATAGTAACTTAACTCTATAATTATCTAAAAGTATACCTAACAGCTTTATATCTTCATTGAACTTTTATAATTCTTCAGTACAAAAAGGGGTGCTAGGTGCCGTGCAGTGAGGAAGAATTACAAGAGTTCAATGAAGATATAAAGCTGCTAGGTATGCCGTTGGATAATTATATGTATATATGTATATAGGGGTATGATATATATGTATATAGGGGTATGATGTCTATTATTATTATTATTATTGTGCTGTTGCGGTGCAACGGGTGGAGGAGTGACAGCCAGAGTCAAAGCTGGTACAGTTTGGCGGCGCAGTAGTCGTCAAGTGGAGAGGAGAGGAGATATGAAACGCCGGTTTATCGGGGCACGCCAGCACGCCCGTGAATGGAAACGGTGTATATTTTTTTCACAAGTCTGGAGTGAAAAAACTTTCTCGTTGATTTTGGGCTAATTTTTTGGTTTTAAAAATCGGTAAAAAATATACCGATGACGAATAGAATATGGAAAATTTTTTGGAACAGTTTTCAAAGATTTTTTCAACACTTTGAAACTTTTTGTCGTGTGGTGTATAAGAAAAAAGGTGATTGGAAATTTTTCACAAGTCTGGGGTGAAAAATGTTCTTGTTGTTTTTTCGATTTATTTTGGTTTTTAAAAATCGGTAAAAATGTACCGATGACGAGTACAATATGAAAAATTTTTTGGAGCAGTTTTCAAAGATTTTACGGATCAGTTTCAAAGATTTTTTCAACACTTTGAAACTTTTTACTTGGTATAAAATCGGTAAAAATAACCTGAAAAAATTAGGCTGGGTCCTTATCTTATGTATGTGAATATTTGTGATTTTTTTGCTTTGCTTTGTGATTTAAGTTGTGTTGTGTTGTGTTGTGTTGCTGTTGTGAAGGAGATAAGCTCGGATTTATCAATTTTTTCGATGAGACATATACCTGTCCATCGAAATCGGCGTAAGGAGAAGGGCAAGGAAATGACAACCAAGCTTAAGTGAATCCTTTGTAGGAAGTGGTTGGTGGACGAGTGACGTCCACTCAGTTTCCAAATCAAGGAGAGAAAATACCTCTAGTCCACAAGTATTAGATGTAGGAAGTGGATTTTGGACAGGTGACGTATAGTCAGCTTCCGAAGTAAATTATGGCAAATGCCTACTTCAGAACCAAGTTGTACGGAATCAGAAATTGTCTTCTGATGGATAGTGAAGAAGAAGGATTTCTTGGAAATCAATGTCGAAAATTCTTCAACCAACCAATATGAGTAAAGCCGTCGTTCACATTATAAAGAATCTGCATTCGGAAATCGAATCTTATTTCAACTACCTAATGGAACACGGATCTTTATCTCAACAAAGTATGAAGAGACAAGAGGTGAAGCCGTAAGCGAAACAATGGATGTTTGTAGAGCCCATAAGAGGCATTATATATGAGAAATACCTGTCGCACTCATATAGAACAAATTCGACAATGGTATTATCTAGTACCATATACTTGAAAAGGCACCATTGCATTTAGCAATACGTACCAACGATGTATGAAACTTTGGTATTACAATCAACTTCCTAAGAAATGAATTGCAGAACATAAACAATGTCGAGTTAGATAGGATGTTACAGTCATATGCAAGCATATACATGCAAGCATATACATGCGGTCGGCATGCACCCGTTTTAGATATCAAATTTACATCTACCATGGGAGATGTAGACCTGACTAAACTAAATTCTGTTCGCAAGTCGAGCACGCTAACCACCTAGCCACGCCAGCCCGACGAAATATCGCGGAAAAAAGTATATATGTATGACGCGTCGCGACATTTTATTCAGTAGCGTTCTGACCGTTATACTGACCGCATATACTTCATTCAGCTCTCATAAATTTTGGGATATTTATCCTTAATTTATCAGCTACAGATTTTTTTCAGCGTACATATAAGTAGTAAGTGGGGCACTTTAGGACAAAATCAATTTTTATTTCAGTTGTTCTCAAAATAAAAAATTGATTTTTATGAAATTTTTCCACGGTGAATAATTAACGGATATTTATCCTTAATTTATCCAACGTCATGTATAATTCTAAAAGTTTGTTTGATGAAGCTGCACGTTCAACCGTGTATAGTGTATATTCATATGGAGCTTTGGACAGTTTGAAAGGTATATTACCGATAATTGTTGTTGAGGAGTTAAAGAAAAATTATTTCGAATTAAAAAAGAAGATGAGGTTTGCTAGAGCGAGATCGTTAATAGTTGACCAACCTGAAGGTATGAGAAGGATAGAGTGGAGTGTTACATATGGAATAAAATACAACGGTATGTCGACTCTAGAAACAACCGAACGCAAAGCGGATTATTTGGCCAATAGTAATATTTTCTGTAGGTCTTGTTGGATAGAACATGAACAACATTTTTCCAATAGTAAAGTAGACGATGTGACTGTTACATGTAATGAAAGGAAAAATGAGGAAATTGTAGAAGGGTACAACATCCTCAATTGGGCCATAGATTACGTGTGTAGTATATGCGACGAATGTGTATTTGAAATAGTATGGGAAAGCGAGTGTTTAGCTGAGTGTACGTGCGTATGGTGTTTATGGGGGGACCCTTGTCCGTACGGTGACGCGCCTATGGACCGGTCTTACTACCTCATAGATACTTCAGATGCCGAGTCGGGCTATGAGTCCTTTACAGATGAGGAAAGTATATAAGGACATAGAGTGACGACATTTATGTATTAACTTACCGGCCGTCTTATTGACTGGACGTGTTGTATTACCTCATTGCTAATTTGGGTTATTTTTCCTCATTTATTAAAATAATTTTGAAAAATAAAACTGTTCTTTTCAGAACAATTATGGTTGACGAGTGGTGTTGTGAAAAAAAATGTTTCAAGGTACCCGACGATCAGCTCGACGGGATTGCTTGCGACATGTGCGGTGCTTTCAATTTTTGTATGTGTGGTTGTATGTCGCACAGTGGTAAGAAATTGAATCATACCATCATAGTAGGACCCCCTTTGAAAATGTTTGAGTGTTACAAGTTTGATAGTGCTTTCGAATGTGAATATAACGACGAGAAAGGTGTTTGTATTTTTTACAAATCTGGAGGTGAACTATCTCAACTGTTCGTACGTGAAAAAGTTTTTCAGGACAAATGGTTAGCAAGTTACTTCGACTCTCTCGACGATTTTAACGAATCGTTGTATCTTATGATTTGGTTAGGTGGTGACGACTGGGAACTCGAGTGTTTATAGGACAAAAAGTATAAATAGAAGTAGGTTGAAGACAGTTAACATATACTAAACGATGGCGAATGTTGTAGCTAGTTTCGAATACTTCGATTACCGACCGCCTAATACGGCTAACCTGAACGATGACAATGGTGATTTCACCATTACAGTCCATAACGAGGATTTGGTGACACATCCTCGGAAAACGTTTCTAGAGTTGAGAGGTAAGGTAATAGTTACTCACACAGTAGCAAACACTACCAATACATCCACCGTTACAGAAGGTAGTACTACCACTAAAACTCTGGATGTTATCGATTCTAAACACCTTAAAATTGCCACTTGTGGGTGGTTGCATATGTTTGACCGTATCGACTACTACATAGGTGACAATAAAATTGACACTGTAAGAAAACCGGGAATAGTATCCTTAATGAAGGGGTTAGCTTCATTTCAATCGGATAAACAATACAACGACGCTGGTTGGAATTTCGACTGCCAGGAGAGTGACAATACTCTTAAAAGTAACGGAAACTTCCAAGTAATGATTCCACTGTCGATTGTTATGGGTTTTTTCGAGGACCATAAAAGCTACGTGTACAATATGTGTCAGAAAATGGTCTTTTACAAATCTGCAAATTGTGCCAATAACATTTTCCAACTGACGGGTGACTATGTAAACCATAAAGTGAATATTGATCTGCGTGATGTGATTCTCAAAGTACCTCATGTAAAATTCGACTTGGAGCACACTACCAAAGTGCGAAATGAAATTGCTAGAAATTGTAAGTACGAATTAAGGTACCGAAGATGGTTTTACAACCATATCACACCGGCCTCCGGAAGCGACTTTACCTGGGACATACCTGTGAGTTACGCGAAGACTAAATTTATTCTGATTGCCTTCCAGACAAACAGGTTGAACAAAGAAACAGCGGACGCTTCACAGTTTGATTTGTGTAATTTGGAAAATTGTCAAGTGTTGTTAAATAATAACATCTATTATCCTCACGAACCTTTAAACCTGAATGTCAACGAACACAGATGCGGTGCTCTATACAATATGTTTAGACGATTCAAAGGTTCTTACTATAGCAAGGACGATGAGCGCTTACAACCGATAGTGAGTTACTCATCATTTCTAACAAAATACCCGCTTATCGTCATAGACTGTTCGCACCAACCGAGTGTCCTCAAAGAATCTCTAATTAATTTGAAAATCTTTTTCGGATGGCGATCGAACCTACCAGCTAACACTATAGTGCACGCTGTGATGATTGTAGATGATAAAGCAATCTACAGCCCTCTCACAAACAACGTTTTTCACGGTTGAAGGGCACACTGCCTTTCACGAAGGGCACACTGCCTTTCACGAAGGGCACACTGCCTTTCACGAAGGGCACACTGCCTTTCACGAAGGGCACACTGCCTTTCACGAAGGGCACACTGCCTTTCACGAAGGGCACACTGCCTTTCGCGAAGGGCACACTGCCTTTCGCGAAGGGCGTCGCGCCTTCTGTTCATGGTAAAGGTATAAATATAAGTATTTCAGGACAAATATCCGCAATAGCTTTCATCTGTCATTCTGTTTCTACGCTTATAATTATGGCTGTTATCGTGATTGCTTACCAAGGTTTCTTGATGCCCGACAATGAGACCATTATGAAAGAAGTAGCCATAGTAGATGTCACATCTAATATGGAAAAACAAATGATTTCAAAACCACCTTGTTGTATCAAAGTGTTCAGTGCTAGATTTCAGGCACATTTGAGATACGTTGCAGACAAAATTCACGGTATTCCATGGTGTCACGGTTACATGGATATTGAAGATGTCGAGGAGCAAGTTAAAAAAGCTGTCGACGAAGCCGACATAGTTTACGTCAAAGGGTTGGTTAGAGTTAATTATCTGTTGAATTTGACGAAAGCACCGATTCACAAAATTGTGAATTTGGATGAATTTCCCAACATCAGTAAGACTGTAGACCGTAACCATATGTTCAGATGTCAATTTAAAGGTCTTCGTCACAGTAATTTAAGATGTGCCTTGGAACAAGCAATTCGTTATAGAGATTATTTGCGTGAGAAATTTTATTTCTGCGTGTAAAATAAATAAAACGGTCCTTTTAAGGACCATAATTTTTTTCAGGTAAAAAGGTATATATAAAAGTCTTTCGGGACAATTTCCCAAAATTTTCACAATGACTTTCCACATTTCTATAAACGATCAACGTTCTGAGATATGGCGTGACTATCATCAAGGTATAGAATTTAAGACGCCTTACGTGGTCGGTCTTAAGAGTTTTGTGACATACAACAGTATTTTCAATGTCACATCTAAAAATAACAAAATAGTTCTAATCTATAGACCCGATTTTAACACGGCGAATAACAAGACTTTAGAAGGTGAAGAGACTGAAGATGAAGAGTGGTCTGTTGATACATTGTTACCCGAGAAATTAGTAAAATACAATTCTACAGAAAAACCTAAAAAACAACGACACGAACACTACATAAATCCTGGTATTTACGAATTACAAGATTTATTCGAAGAAATCTACAGTTTTGTACCATCTCACAAAACACTTAAATTCCAACTTTCAACCAAACAACAAAAAGTGACTATGACTGGAGATTTAGGTGTAGACTTGACATCATCACACTCCATAGCACCTCTTTTAGGATTTGAGCGACGTAAGTATTTTGCTGCAGAAGTAGCAAAATCCACAGTAAGAGTGGATATTTTTCCTATAAATACGATACGTGTACGGTGCAATCTAGTAAAGAGTAATATCTCTGACTGTAAACTTAACGACGACACTATATACGAATTTCCACTGAATGTAGCACCTGGTGAAAAAATAATAGAACGTGTTGATACAGCGACATTTTACAAAGTGAATACAGATACTATCTATCAACTGCATTTAAAAATTGTTGACCAAGACGATAGATTAGTTGATTTTAGAGGTGAAAGAGTTAATATTCTTTTAGAATTTAAACCAGCACCATGAACATAATAAACCGAAAAGTAGTGGATGAATACTTGAAGGCCGAGCGAATGCTCAAACAAAAATTCGACGAGGTAAAGTATGGTAAATTTATGTTGACCAACCAAACCAACGATGTCTTCGCACCTCTGATAGAACCTCTAAAGGACATTAAAACCAAAGTTTCACAGCCTTCGGTGCATAATAACTACGATAACAAGTTTATCCAAAATCATTATAATCAACCCGATGCTATGGACAATGAAAAAGTTTTTGAGACAGAGCGACGATTACTAACAGTGAAAGCAGGTCTCTCAGACCGTAGTTACGGACTGTACTGCAAAGATGATAAATTTTACATGGGTGACACTGTTGTTGAGATAACAAACAACGTTATGAGGTTACCCAATAATAAAAAATATTTGATGACAGACGGTTTATGGCATCTTTTAACGTCAGGTAAACCATCCGACAGTGAATATAATGCCTATGATCTTAACACTTACAAAGAATTGGTTCTATACACGTACGTTTACAAACAAGGTAATAATCCTGAAAGTAAAAGACCTAAATCTAATAACGGTTCGAAATACATTGATATCATCAAACCTATTTACGAAAGTACTATAGAAAAGGATACGGATAAGTATAAATATAACACCACACCGGGCAGAAAGCTTAAGAAAGGTAAAGGCCTTACTAAAATTGTCAATACTAAAGACCATAATACAGAATACGTATATTGGAACAGTTTAGACGAATTACTAGAACGACTTACTATTTTACACGGTGAAGTGAGAGCCGGAAATAATAATCCGAATATTCGCAACGAGATTACAAATATTGTCCAGGAAATTAAGGAAATATGACCCTAGACTACATCGAACGACGTGACCGTAAATACGTTGACGAATTCATACCCAAACCGGTTGTAGATGGTAAAGGGTTAATCAATTCTTTAATTGATAATTTACCCGTACCGTTACACCTACCGGGGTACAATTATGCAGGGCCAGGTACACCTCTCGACCTACACCTTGAAAGAGGTGTAAAACCTATTAACAAACTGGATGAAGCAGCTATGAAGCATGATATCGCCTACTCGAAAAGTGAGGCGCTCAATCAGCGCCACGACGCTGATTTTGTATTGCAAGAAGAGGCTTGGAAAAGAGTAAAAGCTGATGACTCTAGCTTCGGTGAAAAGGCTAATGCTTGGCTCGTTACTAACACTATGAAGGTTAAACGTGCAATAGGTGCCGGAGTGTCAAAACCGCGTTACACAGAATACCCTGGTAACCTGGATGAAAATGACCTGGAAAAACTGAAAAAAGCTGCTAATGGTAGAAAAGGTTTAACTATTACATTCAAATGTAACCGTACTAAAGAATCTATCGCCGGTGATATTCGTATACCGTTAACAGTGAAACAAATGCGCGGTGTAAAAACCGCTCATTCAAAAAAACAAGACGCCAAAGTCAGATTATCGAGTGCGCAGTTGAAATATATGGCTACAACAGAAGGTGGTTTTTTACCCGCTTTATTGGCAGCGGTGCCGGCAATAGCTGCTGTAGGATCTCTAATTACTCAAGGGGTATCAGCATACAATAATAAGAAGGCCAATGATAAGTTGGTTGAGGAGCGCAAAAGACATAATAAAGTGATGGAAGAGAGTACTGTTGGTAAGAGTACAGAAGGTAAAGGAATTTACATTCTCAAGAAACCCACGAAAGCAGAAGGTGAAGGTGTTGGTAAGAAAAAAAAAGGGAATGGTTTATATCAGGAGTTGCTAAAAAAAAAAAAGTCGCTCTAACCAATTTTGATATAGTCAAAACGGTAAAAAGTATAAAAATGCCATACTTTCGAGGCGTATACATGAGAGACGGTTTACCCGCCAAGCCTATGATAAACAAACGCGCAGTTGTTAATTTAGATTCATCTAAAGGTAGAGGAACACATTGGGTTTGTTACAGTAAAAAAGGAAATACAGTAGAATATTTTGATTCATTCGGAGTCGAACCACCAAAAGACATAATTGACTATTTTGGAAAAAAGGTAAAAATCACCTATAATAACCAACAAATTCAAAAATTAAATCAGGTAATTTGCGGTCATCTGTGTTTAGAATGGTTAAATGGTTTAGACGAAAAAGAAAAACGCATAGTGAAAGATGCAAATTTGAAGGTTGCGTCACGTGCGAGTGCAAAGGAAGTAGATGCTGCTACATCCTTTCATTCTTTCGTTGTCGGTACCCTTAAAAAAAGATGTAAGTGAGTAGAGTAGACGATTCAACATAAACATATTCGTGGTCAGTTGTGGCGCGATGCGTAAGATTGATGCATACGTTTCTGAGGACTCGAGTTTGAGTACAGAAATAGTCTAGTAGTTCAATCCCAATATCTATGATATCTACGATATTTCATAGAAATTTAATACTAGGTCCGATAATCTCAAAGCCAGTACCCTTGACGTCACACCTTACAGATGCCGATAATGGGAGTTGAATTCGATTTGACTGTATAATTATCGGATTATAGAGCATTCACCAACCAACCAACCAACATTTTTGAAAAATTTATTTGAAAAAATTTTTTGAAATTGGGAAAAAATTGGGAAAAATGTGCTTTGTTATATAAGAGTACGAATGAAAGGCACGTGTGACAAATAAGATGGAGGAAGCTAAAGAACTACACCGAAAAGTAGTGAAAAAATTTCAAAAACGCAGAATAATAACCAAAGGAATCGACGATATTTGGGCAGCTGATTTGTTAATTATGAACCGATATTCTCGTCATAACAAAGGGTATAATTACATATTCAATGTAATCGATACTTTCAGCAAATATCTTTTTGCAATACCTTTGAAAACAAAAAGTGGTAAAGAGGTAGCATTGGCATTTTCAAAAATTATTAAATCTAGTAAAAGATGCCCTACCAAATTACACGTAGATAGAGGTAAAGAGTTTGTTAACAAAGACTTTCAAAATGTACTGGACAAGTATAATATTACAATGTACCATACATTTAACGAAGAGAAAAGCGCGATTGCGGAAAGAGTTAACAGAACGATAAATGAAAAACTGAAATTACTTTTCGAGGTTACTCAAAAATTCAGATGGGTAGATGGTTTGGAAGGCATTGTTAAAGAATACAATGAACAAGATGTACATAGATCTATAGGTACAACACCTAATAAAGTAACAGCAAAAAATGAAGACGAGATAAGAGAGAGACTATTTCCTTTGAAAGATTTCAAATTAGAGAAACCTACATTCAGAGTAGGTCAACCTGTACGAATACCTACGTGGAAACAGTTATTCGGTAACAAATATAGAAGGAACTGGACAAAAGAGATTTTTTACATTTCAAAAATCTGTTATACGGACCCTATTACTTACGAACTGAAAGACAATCGAGATGAACAGATACACGGTCATTTCTACAAACAAGAACTCCAGAAAACAAGTACAACTTAATACAAAAAAGACTGCATCTTAAATGTAGTCACGTGAAAAAAAACGGGTGAAATATCCTTGTAATAACTCAAGATTAATTATCTAACTTTTTCATTGTTTTTTCAATACAACGAAAAAAACTTTTTCGTTTTACCTATTTTTTACTCGGTATAAAATCGGTAAAAATAACCTTAAAAAATAGGGTGGGTCCTTATCTTATGTATGTATGTAAATATGTGTAAGTATTTGTGATTTTTGTTTTACTTTGTTTTGCTTTGATTTGTGATTTATGTTAATTTAATATTGTAATACAACTCGCTGTGATTTTAATCGACGAAACGAAGCAATCCGAGTCGAATTGAACATAGAGGCCACTCGAATGCTCAATCAGCACCAACCAGTCTTTCATGCCGGTAGTTAAGGATGCGAATGTCAACCAACCTGAAAGATCGGGTCCACTATTCGAATTTCTCCACTTCCTCAAACCTGCTACCTCAGCAGTTTTGGTAGTAGAATTGGATCGATCGATCCACTATTTGAGTTCTTACATTTTCTGAAACCTGCGTACTACTTCAGTAGTTTTTGGTACTAGAACCGCATTATCAGACTCGATAACCCGTCAACTTTTCATATTTCCAAACCTATCAACTTTGTTGACCAATTTGTGATAGAACATTCGAACCAGCTCTACCGTCAACGCAGAATCCTAAGTTTGAATTTCTAAATTTCCTACTGACAGCTCGTCTACGAGTTCGCAGATACGTTTTCCGCAGCTACACCACCAGTCTGGTTCGCGGACACATTTTCCACAGCTTTACCAGTGTGGTTTGCGGATACGGAGGATACTAGAAATGTCAATCCAAATACACCTAACAGTGTATACTGTGATAAGTACTCGTGTCCATAACTGTGGATAACTACATATATAACAGGTCTATAGAGTAGTGTAGTCTAAACCTGTGAGAACAGTTTTTGGTTTAAACCGGAAAATCGGTAGAAATATCCTCGGATATTTGGCCGGGTTACCGGTCCTAACTATCATTTCAATATAATTTAAATGTAATTTTTTTCGAAGTTGTGTATATACCCGGATTCGAACCGAGTATATACCGAACGACGAGCCGTTAATTAAACCACACGGCTATCCCAGCCCCGAGAATAAATGAACTTTCGTCGCAAAGTTGTTAGTCAACAGAGTTTACGCGTGATCTATATTGGAGCGCGCGTGGATGCGCGGTACAGTACGCATCTTGAACGTTCGTAACCGCGGTTCGAACCTATAGCATCGAGTGCTGAATAGCCTCATCACCAGTACCCATTTAGAAAATAAAAGAATAACGCATGCGTAGAATTCCTCGCAATCCTTGCATATGATTACGAGGCGCATTGCAAATATATTAAAAATATTCGCGCGAATATTTTTTAATAAATGAGGAAAAATAACCTAATGTTCAAAGTAGAAGTTTTAAGTGAAACATCTTCATGGTCGGTTGTAGACGTGAGGTAAAAACCTCTATGAATATTTCTGGAGGAGTGACATCGACTGTTGGAATAACCTTAGAGCTTGAACCCAGTTTTCAGAATCATGGTAGAAATATGGTTCAAATACGTCAAGCTATAAGTACTAGACATTTCCGCATTGCAGTGTAAAAGCGGAAAATACCCTCATAACCAGTACCCAGATCATAATCACACTAGAAATATGAAAGGTTCCATAAACGTCAAGCTATAGTTTCGTAGCAAATTTGACCGACATTATTTTTCCGTTTTTTTTACTATTGTAAAAAATAGGGAAAAATACCCCATACGTTTTCCTACTGGAAAAAGGTAAAAATACCCCATACGTTTCACCAATATAAAACAATCGCATCCTTCGAGAACAAACTGGTTTATTTTGGGTGAAATTGTCAAAATAGAACTCACAGAATGATGGCTACCTCCTACGGAAAGCCTTTTCATTACTGTCAAGATGCATCTCACCTTGACACAGCTACCTCATACCGCGGGTGCTGTACCTTTTTAATCGATATAATAATAGCGATATGTGATATATACATGGATAGAACCCGTATGCGTAGAAAGGACCGGAAAATATTATTGTTCCAGACCTAAAGACGACCATCTATCAATCTCGGACAGCCTTTGTTTAAGTTGATATCATTGATTGAGATTTTTTTGAGAACCGGATTCGTTTTCTCAATTTTGAAAATTTCTGTGTAAAACACCCAAGGTGGTTTAAGCGTTTATAATTTTCTATACAGATTTTTCAGCCAATGAAATGGCTGAAAAATGAATCGCTTGAATAGTCTTCAGTCGATCTAAGATCGTATTTTTGACGAGCTGCACCAGTCTTTCTAACTTCCTCGAAATGGTAACATATCTCTCAAAGGCGAAGTTTTAAAAAATCAGTGAAAATATCCGCGAAGCATTAGTGATTTTTCTCTTCTGGTTTTTATAGTCTACTGTTTTGTGATAAAAATTCTCGAAATTTTCTATTTCGTTTTTACTATTTTTGTGAAAATTCGTGAAAATGTCCAAGAAGCAAGAGTGGTCTGTCTATGAAGATTCTGATACCGAATCTGACGATGCGGTCGAATTAGCTGTACAGTGTAAGTATTAATTGAAAAAATATTTTCAATTAAAATCGAGCTGTTTTTTTATTCTTTGGTGAAGTGTTCTAAAATCATATTTTTCTATAGCATATTTATTCGCTCATCCGTCGGGTACGTCGTCACCTCAACCATGTGGTAGTAATGACACTACATTTTTTGAAGACAGTATTCAAAAAATCATTGATGAAATGACAAAAGTTTTCAACCCTCACACACCTGCTTACGATGAGGAATGTCGCCTTTACCGCAATAGTGAGTGTTAAATTTGAGGGTTAATTATCCGAATTTTTTCAACAGTTCAGGAGAATTAATTTTTCTTAAATCTGTGTAGTGGAATGCATCGAACCGTCTAGAAGACACGAATTACGCGGTAAAAAAGTGTGGTGGGAACTCGGTGACGGCTATTACGATCTATCTGTCAATTCTACTCTGTACGAGGAGGATATTATTTCCGACGAGATAGACATTTTAATGGGAGGTGAGATTTTTTATTTTCTAAATAAATCTACATATTTTGAAAATTCGTAAATGTTCTTAATCTTTTCAGTAAATATCGGTGAAAATATCCATATTTTGAAAAATTAAAAATTTTTAAATTTTTTCAGTGTTGATAGATGATTTCGTTGAAGAAGAAGAAACTGTAGAGGACAAATTAGAAAGATTATTCGAATGTGAGACAACCCGTGTGTCAAGAAGAAGAAGACCGTACAACACCGTTAGTTACATAAGGCAACCGGATGGTAGATGGTACGAGATCGGTGTCAATGGGGAGATTGTACCTTGTGACGAAGAGTTAAGTCAAAGTGAGTTTTTTTTCTTACTTCAGAAAAAAAAGGCGGATGTTTTATTACAAATTTTTCTAAATATTTGTAAAAAATATCCTTATTTTTTCTACAAAATTTTCAATGTTTTCATCAGGTTTGGAACCAACATCAACCCTTTTCACACCCAGTAGAGAAGACATAGACGTAGAAAACCATGGTCCGCAAGCTCCCAGGTGTAACAGAGGTGAACGACGCGCTTTCCAGCCATTATACGACAGCACATCGACCCCGGGACCGTCGTCAACTCAAAGTGTACAGCACAGACTACATGTATTCGAACCGTTTTCAAGTTTACTCGAGGTAGATTCTGTGAGTGCCATCCGCGGGAGTTCGGCTGACACTACACAGGCAGACAGTGCACAGGTAGACTTGACATCTTCACATCAACAATATGCTACTTTCAACAGCAGTCATCAAGGTTTCAATGAACTCGAGCTAGGTAGCGGCCCAGACTATTTTCACGAGATGAATATGTACAGCGACTATGCTGAAAGCGGTGTCGAATATACACCGGTCCATACAGACAGCGACGATGACTTTTTTTTCGACGCTTCGGGTAACACATTTGAATTTCTAAGATCGATGAATGATTCGGGGTACGAGACGGATACCGATTATCCTATACAATACTAATACTAAACCAGGTATCTCGGTTACCTTTTTGTTCTTCGTTTTTTCGGTGGTGCTTTATTATTATTATTATTATTATTATTTTTTCGCCAAAACTTATATAATACAGTGTTTTTTATAAATTCGAAAACACTTGTTTTTTCCTTTCAAACGGAAGACTAATAATGAGTATCAAAGTAATTAATTTTGATGACGAGTATATGAGTTCTAAAAGAGTTGTGGAAATGTTTCCCAATATTATGCGGTGTGGTATTTTTGGTCCAAGTGGTTGTGGTAAAACTAATGTTTTAATGACAGTATTACTCCACCATGAACCCGTGGCTTCGATTTATTTGTGTTCTAGAACGGCGTTTCAGGACAAATATTTGAAATTAGAGAAATTGGTAGAAAGTTACAATACTCGTAATAGAAAAAAACTGAAATTTGTTAAATGTACACCCGACAGTTTAATGTTACCTGAAAAAGTGGACGAAGGTGCGAGTATAATTTTCGACGATGTGTTGACAGAAGGTCAGGATAAAATAGCCAACTTTTTTCTGAGAGGTAGGCACAGAAAAATTTCTTGTTTTTACTTATCTCAATCTTACACGAAAATTCCAAAAAAGTCCGGTATTAGAGAAAATTTTAATTATCTTATAATATTCCGTCAAGACAATGTTAATCTACGTCAATTGTACAACGAGTATGTCAGTGATTTATCTTTTCAAAAATTCAGAAATTTATGTAATGATTGTTGGAGTCTGTCTTACGGATTTCTAGTTGTTGACACTGAGGAGGGGAAGTACAAACAAAAGTTCGACCACACTTTAAAAATAAATTGAGGAAAATTCACCTCGATTTATTAGTAAGCGTACCCGTATGGTTTTGTGTTGTAGTCTTGAGTTATGACTCTTTTGTCAAAACCAAATGAAAATCTTTTTGTGAGTATTTTATTTATCAGTTCTTTAGTTTCGGGGTCTCGTGTAATTTGGTTATCTTGCACGCTCACACATCTAATTTCCGAATCTATTAATTTCTCCATAGCTGCTCCGTTAATTTTTAAAGCATTTTTATGGTGGAGAGTAAATCCTTTTACTTTGGTTACAACTTTACCCGTATTTGTTACATAGTGGTACGATTTGGGACCTGTAGCCACCCACTTCTGAATATACCCCCCGTCTAACTCATCAGTCCACTCAGCCAACATATCACCGTGTGGAATAGTATTTTTTCCATTGTCTAAATAAACGATACTATCCGTGTCACAATACATAACGTATTTGTCTAATCTGCTTAACTGTTCGTATAAACGCATTCTAGCATTAGCCGTGGTATACAAAGCTACAAAAATATTGGTGTTATAATGATTCTCCACATAAGTCTCGATGTATCTGTAATTCACCTGCACCATTTCATCGCTCACATAAATCACATTTATATCTTTCAGTCTTTCATCCAACAAAATTTCGTAAAATCTACAAGGGTCAGCTACAAATTCGGTTTGGGGCATATTCTGTCTTTGACCAAATTTCCCCCATAAAGAATTTAGACATAATTTAGACACGGCTCTTTTTCCGGGATTAGGTGTTATTTTATCGATATCTAATTTTATACCCATTTTTTCTTCAATGTCTTTCGCATATGCTTCATTAGAAGGGTAATTATGAGGACTAGTTTCTAATTTTATTTTCATAAAAGCCGTTACATACCCTTTCCATAAATCTGCACTCTTATCAAAGTCCCACACTTCATACATCTCTTTCAGTTGGTAACCCATTTCAATGGCTTTACTTACTTCTACGGTGGACCATGTACCGATAAACTGTCTTTCTATATCGGTGTGATTACATACCGGTTGTTGATTTTCACTACACTTTATACACAATGGGAAAACTAATTTTTCAGCCTTATCCATTTTAACTCTTACTGGTAAAACGGGTATGTACAAGTCTTTAGGAGGTAAAACTTTACATTTTATAATTCCAAACCATTTCTGATCGTATTTAGACGGTCTTAAAATTTTTCTAGGGTGACCGATAGGGTAATAATCGTAGTACATTACACTAGGGTATAGACTTACAACATCCGCGTATTTTCCTACCAACTCTTCATCGCTGCTTTCACTTTGGGTTGTTTCACCAGACTTTTTCTTCTCATATTTCAATTTGAAAACCTCAGTGCGTCCTCCGAAGAGCGCATCTCGAGGATTCAAAGGTTCGATAATTTCTCTCTCCTTACACAGTTTTTTATATTCTTTCGTTTTCACCCATTTACACTCCCATTCCTCCACAACCTTATACCCCTCTCTCTCTAGTTGTTTTGTACGGTCTTTTGTCTGCTGTAGTAAATCATCCATAGTTTCTTTTTTCACATTATTAATAAAATCAGATGAATAACATTTTGGACACCCGTGCCAGAAACACCCGTGATATTGGTATACAGTTTTTGTAGTATCGTCATAACCATCCACTTTTGCACCACAAATCTCCACTTCACCACCCGTTAAAGCGTGTTTAATATTAGAATTATTCAAAGAGTCTAACCAGAGTATAGATTGTTTAGAAAAATTTTCGGTGAAACTATTTTCTAAAACAGCTATAGTATTTTTTTCCAAATAACTACATCTGTACACAGCCATACACACACTTGCAATAGTTACGTAGCAAAACGGGTCAATATTTTCAATATCTAAAAATTGTTTTCTAAAATCTAAACAACCTTTTCTTAGTATATCTACGTCAGAATCGCAATATTCTAACAACTCTTTTTGCATATCAAAAACATACCCTTCCTCTACTTTCTTGTCATGCCACTCGATAAATTTTTTTCTGTCTCCATCTTTCATAGTATCAAATCCATAAAATTTCTTTTCTGGTATAGGACCCACGTAATTTTCATTTTCTTTTGTATTAAAATAATGGGGGAAATATCCTTTCTTTAATTCTAACAAGTTAAATGTTTTTGGAAAAGCGCTCAATGGCGCGGCGACAAAATTATGACTATCTATAACTTTAAAACCTAAATTAGATACTTCTAAAACCATTATTTTCGTACCGCAGTAAATAGTGTGTGGTTTCAAAGTGTTGGCAACTAAATATTGAAGAATAAACTGGGAGTCGTAACCTCTAGCATAGTGCGCTATAGCTGTATAACCCTGATGTTTTCTAGAAATTAACCATTCGCAAAATGCATCGTTAGTATCAAAAGTAAAAGTATCACCGTTAAAATATTTTGCGACTACTAAATTTGGTTTATGAGTACCCGTTTCCTGTTGAGCCTCGTAATCGAAGAAAATATATTTTTCTGTATAAGTACATTTTTTATTTTCAAAGTCGCTTCCGGGTGTACACGTCTTACAACCGCAAATGCTGCCTTTTGGAACTTTTCTCAACATATAGCACTGATGAGTATCACTCACCACCACCTCTTTACAGTTTCTACACATTGTATAACCACATTGGTGTCTACTAAACTCGGACCTTCTAATTATTTTACAACATTGAGGGCATTTAAAAACAAAAGGACACACTTCTATACAGTGAGCGGCAAAACAGTCTTCGTTGTAAGAGTATCTGTTACACACAGTACATAAAACTTTGTCTTTGGTATATTTCGGATGTACAGCTTTCATACACATATTACATACACGACCGGGCGGGGGTTTACATTTGTGTTGATTTTTATTTCTGTAACCTTTATCACACTTTTCACAATAATATACCGAACCGTAAAAAGATCCTAATTTTGTTATTACATCGTAATGGTTACCCTGTTTGTACAAATATATTTTAGTTTTACATTCTTTCCAACCTTTATAAATGAGATTATTGAAATTTTCTGCGCAAATTATTTTTATTTGAATATTCAAAACCTCTTCGCAAGATCTAATATCTTCCAAAGTAAAACCTTCGGGACAAAAATCACCTATTTCCATACATAACTGTATAGCTAAATCAGTTTGTAAACTGCGACCTTTTCTAATATAGGAGATGTCGTTTTCATTCAAATGTCTATCCAAAATTTTATTTTTGCGATATGTTAACGCTGTTACTATAGCGCGAGGGGCACAAAGATTGTCATCGTTATTTATTTGTAGAATGCTTCTTTTTGTTCTTTTATCCTGTTTTAAATTTATCATTCTTCTCGAATGGGCACCTCGGGGCATATTTACTACATGCACTGTAAAAATACACTCAGTTAACACTACACTTTCGTCCGATGTAACAATCTGCATAATTTTATCCTTCAATTTCTTCGTCATATCACTGCAACTATATCCTGTCGAGATGGGGTTATTAAAGTTTTTGTTCTCTGCAACTACACTCATCTTATCACCCTCTTTCCATCGAGTTTCTTTTTTGGTATACTCTATCATTTCGTCCAATGCTTTAGTAACTAAATCACACGGTTGGAGTTTCGGTAAATTTTTCTTAAATCTGATTTTATAGTCTATTATATGGTTACTAAATTTCTTAATGTACCTTCTACCTATTTCCTGAATTTGAATATACCTCAACACTACTCTGTTTCTAGCCGGTTCGATAATTTCATCTTCGAATGGGTAAATTTCCTGGATTTTTGGTTCAACTTTTTCTTCCTTTGTTTCTTTCTTACTTTTCTTATCGTACACTTTTTTCAATATCTTTTTCTTTTCACCATCTTCGGTATCAGCGGGTAATTTACCTCCACCCACATACTCTCTATCGTCACACTGAACTACCTCGTCAACCGGTACGATTTTTATGGACGGGTGCGGTGCGCGGAGTTCAACGTACAATCGAACTTTACCTGCACGGTAATCATCCATCGCAGCGAGGATTTGAGGTATTTCATCCCTATGTATAGTATTTAGAATTAATTCTAAATCTTCTTTGTCTAATACATCTATACTATATACGGGGGCACTGTCATTATTTTCTTTAGTTTTCTTAGTGTTACAGTTCAGTTTGGTAGTTTCAGATTTTTTCTCAACAGTTTCACGTTCTTCTCCGTTAGTGAAGTACTCATTTTCAAAGGGAAAAATATCCGAAAGTTTAAAGTTAGCGTAAATGTCGTTGTGGAAGGGGAATATTTTTCCGAGAACGGGAAAGGGTTGTTTTTTCGCGAACAAACTATTTTTAAACGGAAAAATCGAACCGAGTCGCGGTAAATATTCGGGTACTTTTACGTTTTTCGTGCGACAAGTAACTCTATTCGATCGGAAATATAAGTATGAAAATGGAAAAATCTCACCGATCTTCGGTTCACTATTTTTCATCTGGCGTGTCCTCCTCGAAAATGATTTTTTCTTCTTATCGACTGTCGCAGATTCAACTTCAGGTATAGATTTCTTCTGCTTCACAAATACATCTTCTTCTGTTTTTTCCCCGTCGCTGGATGACTCGTTTTCCGGTAAGTCCGCATCGAACAGCATTTTCTTCAAGGCAAGATCCAAGCGCTTACGCGGTTCTGGTGATTTATCCTGAATTTTTTTTTCTTCTGTTTTTTCCCCGTCGCTGGATGACTCGTTTTCCGATAAGTCCACGTCGAACAGCATTTTCTTCACAGCCAAGTCTAAGTTTTTCCTGTTAATTATCACAGCATCCTCGATATCTTCTTCTACTTCGGTTTCAGTTTCCGTGTCGCTCAAATTCGCCATAATACATTTCTTGAGTGCTAAATTCAAAGTAGGATTAGTCGTCTTAATATTTTTACAAGGTATACCAACACCTCTTTTTACAATTTCTTCATCCTCGTCAGAACTTAATTCTAAATCTTTTATTAATAATTTGTAATCGACTTTATTTACAAAGGAGTCGGTTACTTCACTATTTAATACTGGTATGTCATCTGAATGATTAATAACTTCGTCATACCAAGGAGTTAAAACAGGCATACTTAAACAACTGTAATTAAAATTATTATTATCAACATTATTTACATTCGATTCAGTGGGCAACTCTTCCTCAAAATCGGTGAAAATATCCACCTCTCCTAAAGCTTCGTTTACCCAACTCAAATCGAGAAGTTGGTTCTGAAAAGAACCTTTTTCAAAATCATCAAATGCTAGATCTAAGGAAGTTGGAGTAGGAATAGGATTTTCTAAGGAATCTAACAACTCTTTTTTCGCTTCTTCTACTACACACGGATCAAAAGTCTGCTCAGTGAGAAAATCTATTAGATTAAATTCGAGCATTTCTTTTTTTACTGGTGGATTTATGTATGAAAGATTTGGTCGAGTTGGTTGACGCGTCATGAACTCGTCCTGAATTTCGGTTAAGGGTTGATTTTTTGGTTTCCGCTTTCTCAAATTTTTATTATTATTTTTTACCAAAGAGTGTGGTGGAATGATCGGAATTGGTTTGATTTTAGGAAATTTTTTATCAACTAAACAATCGACTGAAACAATAATATTTCGTCGTTCGTCATTGTCGACAGGCGGGGGTAGAAGCGAGAAAAGAAAGTCGCGAAAATCTTTAGCCGATTTAAATTCCATTATAAACGAATAAATGGTTGGAAAAAACTCAATTTATGAAATAATATTTCAAAGGAGGAGATAATTCGTAAGAAAATAAGACAGAAAAACAATAAATCGTCAATAAAAGTAAAAAGTAGCAATCAGAGTGCAGAGTAGCATAAATTCACCGTAACACCAAGATCGCAACTGACGTGTTGTCCTCAAAAACGTATATATATAGTTGACCTGGGGGTTCCACCGGTAGGGTTGCGCATGCGCACAATGTATTTTTTCCACTGGTCAACGCTCGTTGACCGTTACATTTGAAAAATGTTGTTGTTGTTGTTTTGTCATTTTTATTTTGCAAGTCATGCTCGTCAGGGTGGCGTCAATTTTTAACGGATATTTTTGAAAATGTTGTTGTTGTTGTTTTGTCATTTTTATTTTACTCGTCATGCTCGTCAGGGTGGCGTCAATTTTTAACGGATATTTTTGAAAATGTTGTTGTTGTTGTTTTGTCATTTTTATTTTACTCGTCATGCTCGTCAGGGTGGCGTCAATTTTTAACGGATATTTTTGAAAATGTTGTTGTTGTTGTTTTGTCATTTTTATTTTACTCGTCATGCTCGTCAGGGTGGCCGCAATTTTTAACGGATATTTTTTCTCGAAATTTTCTATTTTGTTTTTTACTATTTTGTGAAATTTCGTTCCTTTATATTGTGTTATTTGACAGTTTGTATTTCATCTTGGTCGTCTTTGTATTTCACGTTGATCGTCCTTGTATATTAAAATGATAAGAAGGAGAAATTTGTGTTATTTGACAGTTTGTATTTCATCTTGGTCGTCTTTGTATTTCACGTTGATCGTCCTTGTATATTAAAATGATAAGAAGGAGAAATTTGTGTTATTTGACAGTTTGTATTTCATCTTGGTCGTCTTTGTATTTCACGTTGATCGTCCTTGTATATTATAATGATAAGAAGGAGAAAAGAGCCCTGAATCGAAATTACAAATCAAACACCGGTAAGACACCTAGTGAGCGCTGCTTCGGTTAACCTAATTTATCTCCAATTAGTTCGATGATGTAAAAGAGAAAAACGCTGAAATAAAAGTACCTCACACAATGAGACAATCCCCTTTTTTTCATAATAAAATTACGATACAGTCTAATAAAAAGATTTTTATTAAAAAACATGCAAAATCAAAAATAGGTACAAAATGAACGAAAAATATCTGGAAAAACGAAAAAATATCTGGAAAAATGAAAAAATATATAACAAAAATGAACGAAAAGTTTATGTAGAAGGTGAAGGTGAAGGTGAAGATCGTGAGGGTGAAGGCCGCGGAGCTCTCGGGACAATTTTAGGTGTGAGCTTACGCCTCTTCCGAAGGGAGGCCACCATCCGCAGAGCATCCAGCGTCCGCTGATCAGACGCTGGCGGTTCTACGGATGAGTGGAGGAGTACGGGTGGAATGAATTTTTTGGGAGGAAGAGGTTTGACGTTTGGCGGAAGAGGTTGAGGAGTAGGTGTAGGAAGAGGTTGAGGACTAGGAATACGGGATGAGGACTCCGCAGCCATAGGAATGTTAGGCGTGTAACTGTGATAACTGTCGTCAAATGTCTCGGGGGGTGATGGTATATGCAATACGGGCGGTGACTGTATGACATCCCCCGAGACAATTGGTGAGTGAGGTGCAACGGGTGGAGGAGTGACAGGTAGAGTGACAGGTGGAGTGCATGGCGGTGTAATGTCGAGTTCAAATGGTTGTGGTGGCGATGCTGATGCTGATGATGATGATGATACTGGTGATGATGGTGATAGCGGCGATGTTGGTTGAGGTGAACGACGTGGTGCAGTAGGTGGTGGAGTGACCGCTATTGTCGAGGCCGGTGAAGGTGTAGCTGGCGGTGTAGATGGCAGGGGTGTTGCGGGTGGTGATGCTGGATGTGATGCCTGTGGTGATGCAGGAGGTGATGCTGGAGGTGATGGCGTTGGTGATGATGGTGGCGGCGATGGCGCTGGTAATGATGGTGGCGGTGTGGTGAGTGGCGGCGACCGAGGTGCCGAGGAAGCTACTTCCACCGGTACGCTAGGGGCTCCGGCTACCGGCACCGTCACACGTTCTAATCGAATAACCGGTAGCTCCCAACGTACCGGGGATTCCTCGCGAGGCTGATGTCTATATCCACCTCGGGGCGGTCGACCGCGCGGTAAACTCGGCCGGGGGTTACGCCGGTCGATACTGGGAATAATCCCCCGCTCTGCGCACAGACACAGAGGGGGGACCCCCCGCGACCTTACAGATGCCGGTCGTCGACGACCTTCCGCCCGCACCTGGTCTTGAATTGCCGAAATTCTGCTATTCAGCTGCCGCCACTCTACGCACAATTCGTTCATGCATAGATCCATCTGAAAAAGAAAAGAAAAATTAAAAATTGTTTTTTCTAAAATCTAAACAGCGCGAGTGAAAAAAAGCGCGAGCGTGAAACCGTTGGCGAAGCCGCGCGCAAAGGCGCGTGAAAGAGCGAAGCCGCGTGAGAGAGCAAAAAAAGCGCGTGCGTGAAACCGCTGGCGAAGCCGTGCGCAAAGGTGCGTGAGAGAGCGAAAAAGCGCAAGTGAAGCCGCGCGCGAAGACGCGTAAGAGAGGAAACCGGGCTCGAAGCTGCGCTCGAAGACGCGCGCGCGAAGCCGCGTGAGAGAGCGAAAAAGCGTGAGAGAGAAAGAATGTTAAATCGAGTGAGATAGCGAGAGAGAAAAACACAAACGCACTAGAAAAACTATAATAAAAAGTACTTACATTTTTGATGAACGAACGCGGATGACAAACGAAAAAACAGAGACTGACTGACAACTGATGACGACGATGATGATGATGAGGATATCTGAAAAAAAAGATTGAATTAGTAACACGAATATAATATGTTATGCTGAAAGAAAGGGTAATTATGCTGAAAAAGGTGATATTTGGTTAGTACATGTAAAGTTAATATGATACTTGAAAATGATACTTACATTAACGTGTACGAAGACCGGTGATAAAAAACGAAGACAGAGAGAAACGTAACACCGGTAGATGATGATGATGATGATGATATCTGAAAAAGAGAGTAATTTATTTCATATATGGCAATAAAAATCGGGTAATAAAAACGTAATTTAAATATATACTTACATTTGAAAAATAATAATTCTACTCTTGACAGCGGACAGAAACAAACGTGAACTAACAGCATTAACAACAACAATACTAAACAACTGATTGACATTCGATATCAAAAAAGTTTTTGATGCGCTTCTTATCTTTTGTTTTGTTCTGAGAGTAGAGATGAGTTAAGTTACTACCTCACGCTCACGCGTATGACGTTTCAGAGTAGAGATGAGTTAAGTTACTATTTTTCCTTTTTTCGAGAGAGTTTTTTGGGAAATAAACTGGAAAAATTATTTTTTCCAACACTCGCCGATTTTTCACCAACACGAAAATAAAATATATTCGACTACGGACTTGCGGAAATATTTTTCCGCAATGGCAACCGGAAAATACAACGCAGAAAATTATTCGACCACCGGAAAATATTCGGGGCATTCTCCCCGATTTTTCACCAACAACAAAATTATACTTTCCCGGCAACCATCTTTCAAAGATGGCCGCGTGACGTCACATACCATAATTAACAAATCAATCGTCAGCCTATTTTCAAACAATAATAGGGAAAATATTTTTATTATTCAAAAACCAGTTATACTTACCCCCCACCGCGCAACCCCAACGCCGCCATGACACTTAGCGAGAGAGAAATAAAATTATGCTAATTTGTCCTCAAGACACCCAGTTACTACTGAGGTTTTTCAAAGTTGGACAAATTGGGCCTTTTTTCGTTACTTTTATAGCATTTGAGGATAACTTGCAGATAATATAATGTATAATAGACTACGTAAAAAAGATTTTCAATTTGACGTATTACAGGCAAGAAATTGTTTAAATAATTATTAGCAATATTATGGTTGGTGGTGCAGGAAAGAGAATTCAAATCCATGTACATAATAGTTTCCAAATCGGATTCACAGATTCGCTTTTTTCGCATTTAGTACGAATTTACAATTACCTATTGCAAAATTACGTAAATTATATATACAGGGTGCTCCGTCTCGAGTTCACCACCAACCATGATAGTAGGAAAACCCCAGTTTGCGTCTTTTTTCAACACATACGATGCAACCTTGAGTTTCAAAAATTAGACCAATCATCCGGGTTTCCGGATTTTAGTCAGTGGTGAAAAAACAAACTGTTTTTGACATCTTGTTTTCCGATTAAAGTACACAGAGAAAAATTATGAATGAAAATATGGAAAGTTTGAAGTAAGAAGGTCTTCAATTTTTCATTTTTTTACAAATTAAATTTTAAAATTATTATTTCGAAGGGTAGGTAGGTACATGTAACATTTTTTGAAAGAGAATTCACTGCTGCATCATATGGCATAAAAAGAATTTTGAGGAGAAAGTTAAATGTCTCCTAAAAAATTTTTCTTTTCAATTCTTAAGCCATTTTCTTGAAAATTGAGAAAATCAAAAGAATCAGCCCAACTTCTTTTTTTTACGAGAAAATTAACTTCCTTCGAAAAATAATTTTCATGTCATATAAAAGTTCTATTGTTATTGGATTTTGATCCAACACACGATTTTATTAGGAACCTCGAGTGGCTTGAATAAAGCATCTGCAGAAATGAGATCGCAATATAATTTATCTTCATAATCGATTCATGAAATGAGTAGTTGAGTAATATCAAGACTGAAAATTTTCATGTATAATACAATATGATTTCTGACGAAAATAACTACAAGTATCATCTTGAATTTGAAGAAATTATTATCAGATTAAAGTTGGTTATACAGTACCTGAAATACGAGTATCAGCAAATCGAATGTAGTATTTCTCACCCTCAATTTAATTTTTTTTTAAAAATTGAGACCAGTTTGTTAAGAAAATGATACGTTATCAATAATAAAATGATTACCAAAACTGATTCAAAATGAGAAATCGAACTATAATAAAGATAATATTTGGTAATTTTTTTTTTTTCCAATAAAATCATCTCGTATTCCTATTTCCTAATGTCATGAAAAAAGAAATGAACTTGAAAAACCTCTAAAGGTATCGAGTTGTTCTGAACCTGATCTCGTAAATTCTTAAAATTCTGGCCAAAATTGGCAAAATCGAGATTATCGAATAGCCAAAAAAATGAATCAGCAAGGTTTCACAATGAAGTTGCCTAAATTATTTTTCACGGACACAGAAATGGAAGCGTAATTCATGCTGTAAAGAAACCCGCTTACTTTCGCCAGACTTTTTTAAATGACTTTTATCGTATCCTCCAAAACAAGGTTTCGTCCATCCTCACCTCAGTACACATCTACACATTATACAAAAATCCGGCTATTTCAAAGTTTTCGAATACCGATGAACTTCAGAAAGTATGTAAGTACAGTCGACATAGGTATGAATCTCATTTAATGTTTTGAACTGCAGGCGCATAAATAGAAATAAGTACAAAAGAAATCATGACAAAATTTTGATACCGGATCATTAACGCACAAGGCACGAACTAGTTTTTGAGATCGTCACGAAATACTCAGCATAGAACACAGGTCACCCTCACTTCCTGCATGTTACTCTTTCAAAACAGAATTTATCGTTGCGTTTCACTAACGAGTACAAAAGTGTTCTAGGTACCAATATTCACGAAATATAATATTCTGTATTGATATAATTACCGACTAATCGAGGCTTTTGGGCGGAAAATGCCAAATTTCCAGCAAAGAATATATTAATTCATTTTCACAAACACCTTCGCTGCGGGACTCACATGCCTTCAGTTTCAATCATCTAAATTGATGATTCCCTTTAGCACTTTCAATTCGTATATAGGTATTCCACTTTCGTCTTCTCAAGCAATTTGAATTCGGCATTAATATTTAATTAAGTTGAAACAATCATTATCAAAATAAGGAGTTATTTTTTCGAGAGAGAGAGAGAGAGAGAGAGACTGAAATTTCAATTCTGTAGGTATCCCAAATTAGCTTTCACTTTCAAATAAGGCGCAATCGCCTCGCATAACTGTCACAATAGAATTTTCCATCCAACGTGCGAAATAATTTTACAATTTCGCCGAGTGGATAGAGGTGACGCGACGATGATTTTTCACGGTAAATTAAGTACCTTCATTTGACAATGTACTTTAATTTACAGCCTCGCCTTAAGCTCTATAGCCGTCCTTTTTTATTTACTGCTCCAATACAATTATTTTACTTTTTTTCTTTATTTACGTAACGTTTCGTATTACAAGGATGGTCAGATTACGATGCCTTCAATAATTGGAGTAGATATAACTTAACTTTCGTTTCAGATATCAGTAACGCGAGGATTATAAGTCTTTGTGAAAAAGAAACCAATTTTTCTGAAGACTGATAGCTTAACAATACGAGTACATATATTAGATGTAAATAACCTAACATGAAGTTGAATTTTCTAATCGTGAAATTTTTAGCAGGTTGTCAAGTGAAAAGCTGCTTATTTATCAGATGAAATGATGAAACAAATTAGTAAAAAAATGAGCTTTACATAGCGGCGAATATACGTAAGCTCGGAGCCAGAACTTTCACGAATGGCCCACTATTGTAAGAGTATCTCAAGTTCTAACTATATGTATGTATTAAAAAAAAAAAAAACATCAGTTAACATGATTCGAATGAGTATTGACCTGGTTACAGCGACGTTAGCCACGATTGAACTTGATTTCAGAAGCGGAACAAAAATGGTGGGAATATATGAGGATGGAGGAGAGAAAAAAAAAAAATAGATAGGTACGCAAAACATACTGCAGTGTGTAGACTCAGACAGAGAAAAAAAGAGTGAAGCGCAACCGTTATAAACCAACACTGCAGTGAAAAAGCGAAGGTGTTGGAGGACTAAATGGAGTTGACGAGGTCAATCTTATATGCATTCTACATACATGGCGTCGTTCAGCATTAAAAAATAATACTAATAATACGGTAATTATGTAGATCGACGATCGACATCATTATATATATATTTTTTTTTTAAATACACACGCATATATTGCATGACCTTATACAGTTATTTATAGACCTAACTATCATTATAGGTAGTATTAGTGGATTTTTTAGAATCTCTTTACTTTGAAAAAATATCTTACATCGGAAACGTGGGGCTATCAAATTGAAGGCGGACGAACTTATAGTGGGAAGTAACAGATGTTGCTGCTGACAGACTTATATTTCCTTCGACTATCATTCTTGTACCAAATCAACAATAATACAGTACTCGTTTCTTTGGCTGTATTCTGACTTCTGACTTGTAAACTGAATGGTTCGGCCGATAAAACGAATAAGTTACCTACATCGTATATAGCAAATTTACGAAATAAAAATTCGCAAAAACAACGTCGTAAACAAAATACCAAAAAAAAAATTATAACGAATAGGTATTAAACAAAAAGTTGAGCTGTGAAGACTATCTTTAGGTTTTAAATCAACTGAGAAGCGTTCTTCCCAAAATCTGGTAAGTACTCGTATAAGTCTAAAAAATAATTTTGAGAAAATCAAAAAAGCTATTTTGCAAGCTGCTATAAACATGTGAATATTTTCACACAAAATTTTAATTAGATATAGAAAGACTGACCAAACCTTCCAGCACTGACGCTCGTTCGAGATTAATTTTCATAAGTTCAATAAGTGCAGAGGAGAAATGCGAGGGTCCGAAAATTAAAAATTATGGACTAGATAAGGTTTTGAAGAAAACGATTTTCATAAAAGAGCTTCTACATCAATGACTTAATGTGTCAGGATGGAAAATATATGTATTATTGAGGTTGTAAAAAAATTAAAATATCATAAAATCTTTGTTTGGGATCAATCAGGTTTAAAATATTAAATAGCTACTATAACTTGCTTCAACTCGGTCAAGATTTGAAGAAAAAAATAATTAATGTGCCCACTCTGACGCAGCGCATACAATATTGACTGCAGCGCGCCAACACTTCAATTCATGATCTTCTCGCATTAGTCTATAGAATAGATATACGTGGTATTCATTTTCCATCACGTTTATTCGACAAAACTAACGTCACTCAAAATAATAGAAACTTTAAAGTCAATTCAAGGGTATTGATAATAGCTCGTTCAAGAGAAAAAGCGTCCATTTAATAACTGGATGAAGACCTTCATACTCAAAACTTAATTGTTAATTTTCTCCCAGAACCAACAGCTATACATATAAACTGACGAAGTTGAGAATATTTCGTTTTCGAAAAATGCGAAAAAATACTCAATAGAAAAAATAAGTATGTCTTGGATGGCGGCTGTTTTCACCAGCAGGTCTCCAATATTCTCACATCCGACGACTTTCTCCTCAATTTCGCCACGAATCTGTGTATTCGTTGATCGTAATTATTAGATTCGACATGTAAAAATCGCCATACACCCGCATATACGTATAATATACGGTTCATAAGACATTAAAACCATCAACTAACATCATCCATCAAAAATGGATAGAGCAGCGTTCAAGTTCCGCGTTCCATTCAAGGATGGATGACAAAAAATTTGAAACTATAGCGTCTCGAAAACCACGTATAGGTGACTTCAAATTTTGTTTTTGTTGTTGAATATTTGAATAATATGCACAATGGCGGATTATCATGATCATTTTGATAAGTATATAGTCCGTTTCAAATAAGAAAGAATAAAAATGTATACGTGACTGAATACTCGAATGAACGAACGTTATTTCAACAACTAAGTAACCAATAGTAATTGTGTAATTAGTCACATGTTTAATTATCCTTTCTCATTGGAAACGGACTATAATATTGTTAACCTGGTTCAGCAATAAGTCTACTTGTATGCTCTACCGAGAAGAGGTGTTATGTTCATTTTTTATGATTGTGCCGAAGATGAAAATGAAATTATTTTTCATGGCTCGAATGGAGACAATCATCAATTAGCGGGAAGTTGAAATTGATCCAAGAAAAATGTCTTTTTTCACCTTTGATAAATTATGTACGAGTATAAAAAAGGTGGATATAACACTTCTGCGTTTTTCATGGAATCGAAGTACCTATTCTCGATATTAACATGTAATTTGTCATACAAGTAATTCACCAAAATTCTGTAATTTTTGTAGCTATCTAATTGGAAAAATAAAAATATACCTAGGTAAATGAATAAACTTTTTTCCATTTATGATCAATTTTGAATTTCCCGATTCTTTTCGAACTCGTTGTTATTTTTTGTGAAGTGCACCAAATTTATATTAATGTTGAATTTTTCAAGAAAAAATAAACCTAAAGGGTAATACATGCAGAAAAAAAAAAAAAAAAAAAAAACTATAACAGACCTAATATAATACTAATTACAATGATTAAGCCACTTACTACCACTGTAGTCGGTAAATTGGTTCATTGTAAAATTCAACAGTTTACTGCATACATACCTGAAAACAAAAATAAAATTAGTTTCTAGTGGATACTTCAGTCAACAAAATTTTCCAACTTTTTTACGTCTAGTTTTTCAATAATTATTCAACATCCTACTAATATTATTACGAGTAGGTACAACGCATTAGTACATTCACACAATAAACTTCAAATTAGACAAAATTCAGGACGACAGACGATTTTTTCATTCCAGGATGAGATGAGCTAAAAATACAATATCGAATTAGGTAGGTGTATTTTTATTTTAAATGTTTACCGGAAGATCAAGTACAGCATGAATAATAAAAAACAAATCGATCATTCTTCTATGATAAACTGAATTACAAACGTCACTCGCATCAACTGATATCAGTACCGGTGCTCTTGTTCACGTACCTATACACTCCATCCTATTGTTGTGTCATTTCAATGAAACGATTCAAGAAGCTTATAATTAATATTAGCTTAAATCATTATTCAAAACGGAGCAGGCCTATGCGATAATCTCACCAGGATAAGAGAAATTCAATATCGCAAATAATCACGAATCTATGCGTACGAAAGCGAGAGAAATCGATTGCACAGATAATTTCCACGCGTCACTTCTAATTTTGTTAACTGATAATATTGTATTATTATCGGAGGGAAATTTCATTTTGGTTTTTTGGTGGCGAGGAGAATTATTTTATGGTTTTCATAAATTATCCGTACATTATTTGCACAATATGAGCCAACATTCATTAATTAACAGCGGAAACTTTGAAAAGAATAAGGCTTGGAAAATTTATTTTGGTAGCTATAATTTTTCACAAATTATACACCTTTCAGTTCACTGATAAAACTATCCCAAGAAACAATTTTTTATTATTCTTATCTTTATAAGCAAGCATAAAATATTTAAATTTTTAATAGACTGATCCAGATTAGTTTCCTTGAAGTAATAGCTATACCGAGGAACATTGACTCGAATTCGATTATTTCATTCACAATCAGAACGGTCTCGCTGTTAGCCAGCGTTGCCAACACAAATTGTTAAAAACCCTAATTGATTCGAGCCAAAAAAAAATCTCTGGAGATAAGGAACACCAACAACTGTTTTTTTCGCTGAAAATTAAAAATTTTTGCCACGAAAAAAAAAAAAAAACAGCTCATGGCCAGTAAAGACCTCAAAAGTTTTAATTGGAGAAACTTTTGAAGGTATAAAAATGAAACACCAACAAATTCCTTTTTTCTTTAACATTTTTCAAACCAGTAAAAAATCGCTGCTTTCAGGAATTAATCCCCCCGCAGTTGGCATCCCTGCTGCTAGCTGCTCACTCATACTCGCAAGATTCAAGTCGGTGATGAATAAAGGTTTAGAGTGGTTATATAACAGTTTTTTTTTTTTTTCAATTTGTTTCATCCTTTTTCATGTTAAGTCACGTGATTTGTAAATTATTGTAATGTAGGAAATTCAGAGATGGATTATGGAATGCAGGGTATTGTATCCACGAGCCAACTTGACATACGTACTTTGCCTTATAACCTTCTAAGATTAGGACAGAACTGCACAACTCAATTCGAACAACTTGGATGATGATCTAACTCGAGTATAGACAATATTTTCATTTCTAATCGAGTTTGTCACATAAAATATCCGATCTGTCCGTGATGGGTGAACTTTAGTTCAAGATTTTTCGCTTAAAATCGAAGGTCGGTACATGATAATTACAAATCACACACGTTTATGATTCAATTTTGTCAACACTACGTTGCATTAATCTAAAAATTGAAAAGACAACAAACTATCTCAAGTCCAAGAGAGCCAAAATTTCCGCAGAAACCGCATAAAACGATTGGTAAAAATACGTTCAGTTTGCAACTGACATCCTGCTCTCTACAAAGCATACCGTTTAAGATGAAAATTTATTAATTAAGTATGTAGAAAACGTAACGGCATTCCTCCCATCCTAATGCAACGCCGCCAACAGCACCTAATAAATGTTCCAACCGGTTCCAGAGTTGATAATCCCAGCAACGAGACGTGTTCGATTGTTATCAAGGCGTACACATTTACAATCAATAGGCATTATTCTACGACTGTAGAATCAACTACGAGTATTATTTTCTTTCCTTCCGTTCTGTGGACTCCATAAAAACCAGTTCCTCAATTTGAAAAAAGGAAAAAAAAGAAAAAAGAAAACTTGGGTAACATATTTTGTTTGATCTGTAATTAAGGCTTACGTACCCACGAATGGTTGAGAACGTACTATTAAAAAAGTCAGGAGGGGGGAAATTGCAACAACATTGGACATCTAAAGTACGAGAAGCGAGTCAACATGAAGACAACCAACTTAACTGGGTCAAAATGCACATAGGGTGTCACAAAATGAGATTTTCAAAAAGTTTCCACGTATTTTCTCATATCTCCTATGATAGACGTACTCGTAAAATAGATTTATATCAGTGACTTTAACAGAGAGGACGGTCACTTTCTATCCAAAATTTGATGAAAGAAATCGAATTTAGAAAAATATATTGTCTGCGAATAAAAAAGCCTCCAATTTATAGACTTCAAGTCCATTTTCTAACGTTACATAGATAATACAAATTAGAGTAATCTCCATAGGCAAAGTAGATGAGGGTGTTCGTACAGCTAAAATAAAGTAATTTTTCCAAGTTTCTCCCCCCCTCCCGCGCCACCCAATAGAATAGGTAAAAAAAAAACGAACATAGGAAAATCTTTGAAATAATGAGACACCAATAAATAGCGAGACAAAATTTAGTATGAAATAATTATAAGGAAGTCTTAAAAATTTTTCGGTTTTTAAAAAAATATTTTTGATATATTTTTGTTGAAATTTTGGGTAAAATTTGATTTTTGATGTTAATTTTATGAAAAAATACAAAATAAAGCACCGACTTGATCAGGAGAGGACCTATCAAAACCACCAAATTTGGTATTTAAACATCAAGTGCACAGGAGGTTCTAATGCTGTTTTTTTTCTGGCTCTAGAGAGCCCACCCACACCCGCTAATACACCGCCGAACTGCGCATTGCTATTCCAAATAAGTATGCGTCATGCAAAAGGCGCAATGAACGATGATTCAACACCAATATTCCACATGTCTCATTATCTAATTAGCATTTCCGATGATAAAAAAATTTCTTATCGGACTAGATGTACAGTTTATAAGTTCCAAGTTATAACTTGCAAAGAAATTAATGAAGCACATTATAACATCAAATAATTCAATACGAGGGTGAATCAGTCACCCAGAAGATAAGCGAACAGCAATTAGGATGTCTTGAGAGCCGCTTTAATTTTATTCCATATGGCATTCAGAAAATACAGGGAGTTTTTAGTAGGACATTGCTAAAATTTCATCCATCTTTTCAATATTCTGAAGAAAAAAAAAGTGCGTCTTTATCATGCCTCCAAAATGACCTAAGGATTTGGATTAATATCATCAAAACTGAGGAAGTAATAAGCAATCCTTCAAATATCTTTTTTTCTCGCCTGCACAACTATACACCCTTAAAGTAGATATATGTGTAGATGAGAGAATTCACGACATAAAATAAACATATGCATTAATGATGATTCAATGAATCATCCAAAGTCATATTCCTGATTTTTCTCATTAAAAAATATCATTATATTTTGAGCAGCTGGTCGAGCAGTGAAAAAATCAATTCCCAGAAAATGGTCGCCAAGCGAAAAATGAAACTGGACCTTCACGATGAAATAAATTTCAGAAAAAGTGACATCCGCATTAAAGTGCCGCCCACACGAATCGGACTTTTCTACACGGAAAAAAGCTTATCGTTTTTGATTCATGAACCGAATCAGGCACAACACAACTTTCAAAAGTTGCTCGTCGAAATCGTTTTCACGGCTTATTTTCGCCGCAGTTCCAGCGAAGCCCGACTCGACATTCTGAAAAATGCTCTCCAGCAATTACCTCGAACACTAAATAGAAGCTTTGCACACCGGCGATGAACAGCACGTGAAAAATGAGAAACCGTCAGTTGCAGCACTTGGAGTTGGACCATTTTCGAAACCAACTGTCACATTAATTGAATTCCGAAATAATGGTCGAACGGTTGAACGTGTTGCCAAATTTGGCCGCTAAAAGTCGCAGGATTTTGTCATTTTGAAGGCTAAACATGGGCGACGGAGACACGATGTGGGTCTACGAAACTATAATATACGACCTTTTTTTACTAATCGTTCTATACAAGGGCGCCCCTAATTTTGAAGATAGTAATTTTCACTTCTTCATTCTTGGCAAGATTTGGTTATACTCGTATTCAAGTCGAACAATTTTCAACCCTGAACGCTTTTCTTCAACTTACAAAACAAACTGACACTGCTGGACAGTTCTTTGAGTACACTGAAAAAAATTTCAATGATAATTTCTACAATTTAGATGGGAAAATACGTAAAATAAATAGTGTTTTGTTTTTCTCTCCTATAAAATTTGAGAAAGTAGACTTATCTCACCATCTTGCATATCACTGTTCATTTGGTTTACTTTAAAATTTTGCTCTCTCGATTTCTCCTCTTGTTGGCGATTCTTGCGTGGAGCTGATTAAGTTATCCTAAATGATACTGAAGGATTCAATTTTTTTATCTACTTTACGTGCTGTTGCTAAACCCACTTCTAAAACCAAAATCCAATAAGTATTTTCAAAATTCATAATATTCTCTAGAAACTATTTTTATTTTATTGCTCATAATTTTTACATCCAATGTGCACCAATGTGATTTCTTGTAAACGACTAGGAAGCTGAAGCCCTTTCGCCTTTAGCCATTATCATCAAAAGAAGATAATGAATTCATATCATCATTTTTGAGAGCAATTTTTGCCTTTTAATTACAAATTTCACATTCAGTCCTTCGTTTGAAAGATTTCTGAGTTTGCTACGGGTCATGAAATTATTTGCGTAATACATTCTCCTTTGAAGAGTAAAGTAATTTCTTATCCGACTGGATGGAGCTATAAATATTTTGACACAGTTGAATCAACGTTCTCGATTTCTTACACGAGATGGTAAGCAATTTATGCGTTTCACAAAATACATGAGAACTCCGTATTTTAGTGTTTCTCCCTGAAATACAGTCCAACAAAATTGTACTCAAAGATCGCGGTATATTCGTCTCATCAAAAGCCAATAACAGATTGAAAATTTACGCCACCTCGAAAAAACGTGGGAAGGGTTAAGGATCGGTATTGTTGCACATATAGTAGAACGATTCATTCATTCATTCATTCATTCATTCACTCACTCGGGACACTGATATTCGATCTTCAATGCTGTGGCAATTACGTTGAATGAAATTAGTCATCTCGCGTAGGTGTGAACGAAATGCCGTCGAATCGATTAATATTTCCGCCACAAACCATTTTATGGACGTGCCTTTTTTTTTTTTGACCACGCTGTTCGGGGCATTCGCCACCTTTTTAACTAATTAATCGAACCAAAATTTTCATTAAATCGTCGAACGAACCGTACGCAGGATGTTTTCGGCCAATTTCAGAGTATGAATATAGGTGAAAACGAGAAATGATTCAGCGAGGAGGAAGTGGTTGGATAAAATTATACATCATTTTCAACATTATCTATTAAACACTATATAAGCCGATAATTGAAGATGAATTCTTTGTACTGGGCGTTCCTCAATTTCAAAACATAATGTCCGGTCTGACATAATGTCCTGTCCTTCCGTGATAGTCCAATGTTAGGATGAAGTCATCATACCTATTTATAACATAGTAAACACAGATGATGACGTCATCATACCTATGTATAATATAAGAACCGTAGATGATGACGTCATATCTACGTATAACATAGGAACCGCAGATGGTGACGTCATCATACCTAAATATAACATAGGAAACACAGATGATGACGTTATCATACATTTATAAGATTTCTTTATAGCTCAATGTTATAACTGAGTAGATGACGTCATCATACCTATGTATAACATAGAACACTAGTTATAACATTTCAAAAGATGTTGATGATGTCATTATACATTTACTTATAAGATTGGAAAAGTAACCAAGTAAAATTTTTCAGGAAAGAATTATGAAGAAACATTTATAAGTCCCTACGCGGTTCATATTCAAACAATTTTGTTTTTATAAGAAACATTTTTGGATACTTTTTATAATCTCCTGTTGTAAAAGAGAATTCATCTTTCGCCTTCACGAAACTTCAGTGAAGGCTACAGCTATTTAATACAAAAGCACGATGCGAGGCCGAAAAAAATACCTACCGATCGTGAGTATAATATAGGCTTATATACTTATAGGAAGCCAAAAGCCAATTTCGCAAAACAAAAAATAAAAAAGTAAACAAAGAAGTGCTGAGAATTTTCGAACCGCAGAAACTAAAAGGACGGATCTGATCGCGAACGAAGTACCTACAGAGAAGCCATCGCATCGTAAATTTTAATCATGTTTCAAATTTCAAACTGGAAGATGGTTCCAGCAACGCGAATATTTTCATAATTAAATTTTCTCATCTTTTGAGGAGACAGTTCTCTTCGATATATAACTTAATTAATTTTGGTAAGGCAACGCAACGCATGTATACGAAATTAGGGGAAGTGATAAAATTGGCAGAGAGAGATTTGACTCGATAATATAATATGTGTATATTATGTACATGCACACGAATGATGGTACCCGCTTACTGAATGCATTAAATTTTCAAGCAATTTTCGTTTTATATAACGGATGTAAAGGGGAAAAAAATGGAAAAAAATTTCTAACTCTTGTCTAGATTGAAAATCCAAAGTTAATGAAAACTTACCCAACTTAAAAACTGTCAAATGGGTCACGTTTACGAATTCAATTTATTTTTACGAGCAATGTTGACAGCAAATACCTAAACCCGGATAAACGAGTAAAACCACCTAAATGAAGTTTTTCTTCACATCGCGTCGTCATAATCACAGAGGAAAATGAAATTAAAAAAAAAAAAAAAAAATGAAAAAGCAAAATGAACACAAGATTAATGAATTTTTCGAAATTAATTAGCAAAGACTTTCAGTAATTAAAAGTATTGTATTCGATTTCATAATGATAGGACAGCGCGAAAAATGACTCCTATATGGCCGATGGGAAAATAGACGTAACGGAAGAGAAAACACATCAAGGCCAAAATAACTGCTCCTATATATTCGATCTTTACTACATTATATATCTCATCCACTAATTTCATCTAATCCTGCAGCCATCGGAGCTGCTTTTTATGAGCCCCTACACAACTCCATGAAATTAGTGCGATTCTTATTTCCCTCTAATATATTCACAGCTGAAGGTTTAGCTATAGTTATGGCTCTCAGTAATAGAGGGTGTTGATTTCTATCTAAATTCACTCAATACCTTTCGCATTATAACGTATTCACTCTAACAGGGTGCGGCAAAATGACCGGCCACATTTGTTTTTCCAATTACCGTCATTTGCCAATGGCGGACACCTTAAGGCATTTTTTTCCTTAATTTTTTCATAGCTTGCTGAAAAATGCTTCAATTATTTTGCTTGATGCCTTGAATATTTGCCCCCACCTTCTTCTAAAAACTTCTTCCCTTTTGGCCCCCGTAACCCATACACATATTACTCCCTATCATTTTTCCCAACTATCTAAATTTTGCCTATGGCGGACATCAAAATTTTCATTTTTCCAGTAGCAGACACACCAATGGCGGACACCTAGAAAAATATTTGTAATGTAGAAAAAAACGTGAATAATTGTTATTATATTTTTCAATTATGATGTTGACTAGTAAGGGGCTTCACCCTCTGTCCATTCCGGGGCTCAACTCCCCTCCACACATCCACTTATAGAGACAACTGGATAAAAAACAAATTGAAAACATTTTACCGTGTAGATATATTCATTTTTCAAATAATTAAATGAACAAAAAAAAAAACAAATCCAATTAAACTCAATGATGTCACAAGGCATGGCAGTCATCCTTTGGCTTCATACCTTGGGTTTATATTAGATAAAGTTGTGCATAAAAGCAAGTGTCCGCCACTGGAAACCTTCGAACAAACTGAATTTTCCAATGGCGGACACCAGTGTCCGCCATTGGAAAATTGATATTTCTTTTATGCCAATGGCGGACACCCTCAAAAAAACGTTTGAAACAGATGAAATAATTCTAAAACTGTAAAATTCAATGTTTGTAATGGTTTAGGATCATTGATGCTTTGAAGGAACATTATTTAATAATCACAGGAATAGATATTATCAGTTTTAAAAATGTTTTCTATCTAATCTTTTTCTTTGCAATAATTACGAAATTGAATATTTTAATTGACAAGAACATAATTAATGGCCAAATATTTCTATTGGATGGAGCAAAAATTTCCTTGAGTGATTCAACGCATTACCATGGGTAACAGCTACCATGTGACATCATCAGTTTCATTATAAGTCGGTTCAAACACTAAATATACAAAAATGAAAAAGAAGGTGACCGCCATTGGGAAGGTGTCCGCCATTGGCAAATGACGGTATATGCGTAAGACAAAAGATAGAGACATACGGTTGGTTTTAAATTAAAATTCATTCTTTAAGGTTACATATGAAATGAAATTTTACTCGCATGTTGATCATTTTACGTAGAAAATTTGCAAAGGCGCAAAACTCAATTTTTGAAGACTTTGCTAAGCAATAATCATATTTTTTCCATTAATTTCTTACGTCTTCAGCCGGTAGGGAATTTACCTTCTTGCGCTAACCATGAAGAATGCCACACGTGCAGAATTCCCCTCCCAGTCAATTTTATCCATCAATGCTAGCATTTAGAGGAAGAAATTGCAAAATAATGTAACCATTGCTTAGCAAAGTTGAAAAATTGGATTTTACGCCTTCAGAAATGTGTCAGGAAAAATGGTCAACATGTGAAAGTGAAATTGTATTCAGTAGCGCACCAAAGTAGGGATATGGAGCTGAAACCTTTCCTTCAGGCCTTGAATTTCATCAAAAAAAGGCTGCATAGAAGATTTTCAGTTTTTTGGGACTTTTTTGGGAGTAAATTTATGCCTTAGCTCCTCCCTCGAAAAATTTCTGGGTGCGTCACTGATTGTATTTCATACGTAACCTTCAGGAATGAAGTTTTATTTAGAAGCAACCGCGTGTCCTTATCTTTTGTCTTATGCTTATAATTCAGAAAACAAATGTAGCCGGTCATTTTGCCGCACCCTGTATCTCAATTGTTTATTCAACTCTTCTATTTTATTATATTTTATACTTCTTTTTTTCTCCCGTTTTTTTAAAAATGCGCTACATTTTTATTCACTCCAGGCATTCATATGTTACTCTTCAGAAATGATGTATTGTAATACTTTTCAAGGGGGTAAGATGTATACCTACTAACAAAACCCGATAATTAAAAAAAAAAACAAAAAAAAAAACTAATTTCATCTCACTAAAAGGGACAGGAACAGTAGGTAGCAAACTATTATGTAAAGTCGAAACTTCAAATTTTACCTAATAAATGCATACATATACTTCGAAGCTAAATCGTTTGAAGAGATTTCCAGATACGACTAAATTAAAAATTTTGAAAGCTCGCAAAAGGTTTTTCAGCGTACTGATAGCTGTTCGTACAATGATGTATATTCTGTTCGCGCATGACTATCTTATTACAGTTTCAGCACTTTTTAAGGCCTCTTCATGCACGTCTCTGTTTGGTACCGTGAAGAAAAAAAAGGGCCTCCATCCTCATCGTCATATCCGCACGTGAAACACGAACTCCCAATAATTTATTCGTTCCGCGAAAGGTATATAAACACACGAAAATATCACCTTCTTTGATGCGGTTTCAAACCAGCATCACCTTGGTATAGATTATTAGCCAGCTATAGGTCTCTGCAAGAAAATGGAGGGGGGGGAGAAATGAAGTTTACTTCCAACATTCTGACGCTCGCAAAGAATCCAGCAGTAAGTCGAAATTACGAAAACTACATTTTTCTCCAGCTGTAATGAGCCAGGGTTGCTCTGATTTTGGACCTACGGTAATATTTCAACATTTTCAAAACAATTTCGTTTCGGTTTTCTTTGAATACCATTTTTTTTCTCAAGTCAAGTTGACAATCCGTTATTTGAGAAATAAAAAATCAGTGACGCCGTATACTGGTTATTATACTCGTATGATGCTAAATGCAGTATTCAACATTTTTTCCATTCTTTTCCTCATTGTTCGGTAAAAATTTTCTGCTTCCAACATTTTATTACCGACTAAACAATTTTATTCGCGTACGGTGGCTCCTACGTTAATTAATTTTCTCGTATGGGAAAACAGGAAATGGTCGGTCGGCGAGAATATTATAAAAACGTGAATTTAGCAACTGACTGGCGAGAGCAAATGGTGGGGGGAGAGGTTAAAAACTCGCCAGAGATAAAAAGTGTTTTAGATATTTGTACTCTTTTTTCCTCTTTTTTTTTTTTTTTTCTTTTCCTTTCATTCTTATAAACCGAGAGTGAATACTGAATAGAACGAATATCGTGAATGACCAGTTCGAACGGACGAATTGTAATTAACGACCTAAAACAAGTGTTTAACGAATGCTGCGGGCATCGATTCCTAGAGCAATTAACCAGCAGCAGCAGCAGCAGCAAAATATTCGTATTGCATCTCCAGTCCACGAGTACATATTATACCCACTTGAGAACACGCATATTTATACTCGCATCTAATTTTCTCTCATACAACTTCTGTAGAACTGCAGTTATGGACCGAGATATCGGATACAAAGTCACCCTTGCTCCTAATACTTCGTTTTTGACTTACAATAAGGATATAATAAACGCTTTTAACATTTCTCTCTGTCAATAATATAGACGCATATACCTATATAGACTTCCAGGAATCAGCGAACACCGATGCACAGAATCAAAGGTAGTTTATTGGAGCATTTGAAATCTTTTCCACGTACGAGTAATAGGAGTAAAGAATAAAAATTCAATAAAAAATAATTCAAGTGAAATCGAAGCATTTTCAGGAGCTTTTGTATACAAAATTGTAATTTGTTATTTTTGCTGCACTAATGACTGGTTATCGATAAGATACGAGTATAACAAAAATATACATGTTTAAACTCTTAACGAAGTGACATCCAGGTTATTCAGTGTCATTGTGGCACCCATGTATTTAAAATGTTAGTAAATGTCTTTGTGACCCATCGTAAGTAAATGCTATTGTGGCACCCATGTATGTAGGTTAGTGAATGTCATTATAGCACCCTGAAGCGTTGCCAAATATCTACCTTTCAGGGTGTCACAATGACATTTACTAATGCATATACATGGGTGCCACAATAGCATTTACTTTCAGTGGGTCATAAAGACATTTACTCAAATAAATTTGTAGCCTAGCTAAGTAAAGGTGGCTCCAAACAAACCATAATGTGACGAAGTCACACTTCTAAGTACCTAAATTGAAGTTAATTTAAAAATTTGAAAAATACATATAAGATCAGATTCAGTTTTGATTCGCCTGATTTTATTTAAATTCCCATTTAGCCAGCCTGCGCAGTTACAAAAATTTAAATTCTCATTTAGCCAGCCTCCACAGTTTCAAAAATTCAAATTCCCATTTAGCCCGCTTCCGCAGTCTATAAAATTTTAATTCCCATTTAGCCAGCCTCCGCAATCTCAAAAATTTTATTTTCCCATTTAGCCAGCCTCCTCGTCCTCGGTCTCGATAATGCAAATTCCATTTAGCCAGCCTTCACAGTCTCAGAAATTTAAATTGCCATTTAGCCAGCCTGCGCAGTTTCAAAAATGCAAATTGCCATTTAGCCTCCTTCCACAGTATTTAAAATCAAAATTCCCATTTAACCAGCCTCCGCAATCTCAAAAATTTTATTTTCCCATTTAGCCAGTTTCCTCAGTCTTGAAAATATCGAGTGAGGCATTTAATAGAAGCTAAAAAAATTACTGAGTACAGAGTACAGACTAAAGACATTCAAAAACTATATAATTAATCTGATGAGTGAAAAAAAAGCCTATATTTAATTAACCCTTTGCAAAATCTTATTTTGCATTGTTGTCATGTTTTGGGTGCCACATTGTATCTTATTATCAATGGGTCACAAAGACATTTATTTGCAGCTTGTGTATGTTTGTATGTAACACTCCGCACTCCGGTGGAACATACAAGGAACCCCCCAGTATGTAGGATGAGTTTGGATGTCAATGTGACACCCGGGGTAAAATGTGGATTTGCATCCCCCATGCCCCCTAGACCCCAAAACCACCAATTTTAGCTAAAAACGTTGTGGCACCCAAATCCGGGTGCCACTAAGCAAAAATGGGTGCCACAAGAACATCCAATAAGGAAATTGGGGGTCACAATAACGCTTAACAAAAATGAAAATATATATTTGACAAACTTCGTAAGTATATTTTAGCTTTCATTTTTTCTGTGCTCCTATGACTATGATTTTTTTTTTGCAATTAAAATCGAAATTCTAGGACGACAGAAATGTTTATAATCAAGGTTACTCGAAAGTCGAAACTGCAGATTAGGTAGCTACATGGATGGGGTTATGGATTGAGATGGAAAACGAAAATGTAAAATGGAGAAAATTGTTTTCAGTCAGTTTGTTATTATTTTTGCACAGGCGACTAAATTTCGCCGAGTTTTGCGAGGGAAGCTCGTGGTGTCTGGATGGCGTGTTCTGTTTCTCATTTCGACGAAGGCTGATCGCTGCCCTATTTCCATACAAAATTTATGCTTTTGGCGTTCATTTCCTATGCATTAAATTTAGAATTCCCTCGTAAAACGCTACACGCTAATCGACAAAATGGTGACGTTCGTCCTACTTCGAGCGACAAAATATTTTCGATCATCCCTATATATATATAGCGATTTCCAAACCAAAATATAATAGCAGAGGGAATACGTGGGCGGCAAAATTCAGTAAGAGGAAGAGTTATCAAAACAGCAAAGCGTCTATTTTTAAACGCCGATAAAGCTATTATGGCGCCAAAATATTTATTCGAGACGGTAGGTCAACTTCCCAAATTGGAAAGTATTATCACACGCGGTAGATAATTCGTAGGGGGCCACGAGAAGAAACTATCATAATACATATCCGAAAAATTTTCGGGTTTTCAGTCATATTCGACTGATGATATTGCTTTTTTCTTCAAATGATGCAGTCGATAAAAAATTCAAAAAAAAAAAAATCTTGGCAGTAACTGAAAATAATCATCAATCACGAAAAAAAAAAAAAAAAACTGAAAGCACGCGAACATCAATTTTTTGAATAGATCACTACAAAAAATTGTATTTTGATGCTACGGACCCTCTTCATACCATTTTCGAAAAGTGAGATATAACACTAACTCTAGTTTTAAAATCAACGAGAACACTTCTACTGAAATAGATACAATCATTTTCAGATTTTTGCTCTCATTTGTGCTATAATTTCAAAGCAAAGGTATAAAGTTTCAGGGTAACCCGACATTTCGTTTTTCATCCCATATTTATCATCCTTCGCCCTCTAAAGCTATCATCTGCGCATTATACTCGTACATATACGTTTCTATATGCCTTGGCAAAGAAACTTTGTGAATAAATTTGTTCAGTCCAACTTTCAACCCATTCATCGAAGTTATTTACAATTTTTTTTGCTCTCGTTTTTCGTCAACTTTTCTCATTATAAACTGTTCGGAAATTTTACGAATGAACGGATTGAAAATACGACAAGCTCATCGCTCACTGCAAAAGCTTAATGAATCATTTTATTTTATTCTGCGATCGGACCAAAACTTATCTGCTGAATCCTTTGCAACAAAAAGTAGAACGAGGATTAGCTTTAGAATCCCTTGACACTCGTTATTGGCGTGAAAATTTGCCAATTTAGACACGATAATATCCTCTCAATCATCCTAATTCAAAAAGTATAAATTGCCGTTTTAACGCAAAAAGTAAATCGGTTTATTCTGTTAGGAATTTTGGCTCAAGCGTGGCTCCGGCTTAAGTCTTCTCGAGTTCAGCGACCGATAGAAAATTTTATTCTGAAACTATAGAACCATATAACTAACTTCCTATAAAAAGTCTATGGCTAGTAAAATCGAGAAAAGAGTACTAACAGAAATCTTGACACACGCGGACACACGGACAAACGGACGCACAGACAATTTTTAACTAATTGTCTCCTACGAAGAATTCATCTTTAAAAAAAATCGATCATCAGTCACTGTTTTTTTCAAATTTCTAAAGCTGATTATTGAGACTGTTGAGGGTATTATTCAGAATAGTAGATGTCATATACTCGCCACATAATTATTTATTATTGAATTTCATTTAAAATTCGTTAATCATTATACTCGTGCATTTCGTCGGAATCTCATTTTCCAACATATGCAAACTTTTTTTTTATTCAAAAGGTATGGTCGAAGACTTGGGTCTATAACAGCTCCTGCCTTTACAAGAGTTTTTAACTTATAAGAAGCACTGATCAAACAATAGATTTGGGTCACCTTCGCTCCAACTGCTCACCAGATTGTTATGATACCTCTATACATATATTCTTCAGCAAGAGCAAATAAAAAATAAACCAAATTTTTACCAGTCTCATTCCGTTTGGAATAAAATGCGCTGAAAAACGCTGCTGTTTATTTCATCGCAGCATTCTCCGCAGCAACGAAAGTAAATTCCGCGTTGTCGGATGACTACTTTACAAAACACTGGCGAGTGTAATTTAATTAAATTCGCAACGAGAAATGACTTGAGTAAATGAGTAGAGGTAGATCTTACATTCGATTATACGCGCCTGAAAATGGCAAAATACCAACGACTACTCCTCCAGCTAAGCGATATAAAGGCGAAAGCCGGAAGCGAGGTGGGAAAATAAAGGAAGAAAAAGGGCATCTAAACGCGTATGTACGGGCATGCATTAGGAAAATGTTTCAGCTCCTAAAAAGCGTTTCATATGAAAAGCGTTTTCCGAGAAACTTTCGCACACGTTTGGCGCTGGCAAACTAAGTTTATTTATATTTCGATAGAAAATGCTGTTGCAGTCGACGAACAAAAGCAGCATTTGTTTCGCATTCGAAACGAAAGAACATACACTTTTCACTCGCACCTATAGTCATAATCAAATGCTTAGCAATAATCGAAGAGCGTTGGTACCAGGAATAAAGCCACGGATATAATCGATTAATGAGAGTTGAGCAACCATATTCAGTCGCTCAGTTGGATGGGCGACCGTTTCACTTTCACTATAAATGGAGAGGAGGCGGAAACAGAGAGAAATCCGAAAATTGGACTCACAATACAGAGAATTTTTGAAAGGAGGGGTTGGTAAGTTTTAAAAATATTCGGAGACGACTGGTCAGGGGATTAGAGCATCTTTCAATCTCAGCGAAACCCAGAATGTAATTTTTCCACAACAATATTGAGTTATATTGAACATAAATATAGGTGGAAGAGTATCATGAAGCGTTTATCCCTTTATGACGATTAATTAAGCGAAAAAAAAGATGAATAATTTTGTATAATGAAACTACAGAAATTCGTAACACTGGAACATGCTAATTTATAGCACATTACGCATTAAAATTTAATATGAGGAACTGAGAGGTTGTCAAGAATGCGAATAGACCAATCATGAAAAGCACATGAAACGGTTGGACGAAAAATGAACCTCAAATATTATTCTAGGATAGTTAAAGATTACTTTTATCCAGAATACACAGATTTTATACTTCGTTACGACGTGACGTGAAAATATTTTGCTTATTGTTCTTGAAAAAGTTATGGAATCAGGCTATGATCGGGCTTAAAACCAACCCTTCAATTAATTTCAATGTATTGTACAAGTACATATAATTTTAATGCGCGAGACTCTTAATAATCCGCAAGTTAACGCGTGCTGCATACTGACATTACGTACAGGCACTAGGCAAATATCTTACAGCGGTTACAGGGCACGAAACTGACGCTTACTTCGCGATATTCATCAGCACCGACAACAGAAAGAGAAATATGTTATAGGCGGTAACCCACACATCCCGTCCTATCATCAGTTCCTCCCCTCACCTTCAAAACGCGAAAATAGCCGTAACTCAGGAGTATTTCGCGTACCACGAAAATGAAATATCTTATACATACAGCACACGACCCTAACCAAGTCTCGAATTCCTGGAAGCCAAAATGAGAGCTGCAAAATTTCGGTTTGTCCCATTTGGCTCGCGATGCTGGGCGGAGGCAGTGAAATAGCGTGCTCCGGCAGAGCGGAACGAAATTTCGAATTTCAGACTCATTATACGAAACAAATTTTCCAGAACTGACGCCCTCTCTCATCGCTTTCAACGTTTCGTCGTCCTTGACGCATGATGAGAGACTGCTACCAAGATCGCCCCCATTTACGAGAGAATTTCGGCGGCGTATTGATGGGCGCCGCGACGAGAGTGGAATTCAAAATTAGATGCTGCTGTGAAATTCACGCGAAACATAACTGAAAATGGCTGGTGAGTGATGAAATGTGGTTAGCAGTAACATTTAGTACATATAGGAATTGTGAGTAATGCGAGTAGGATAATGAAATTTTCAATCTCGAAATCGAGAACGCAGAACTTCTATTTCTAGACATCAGCTAAAGAAGGCTGCAGAAAACCTGAGATGTGACGGACTCAAAAACAGCATAATGCTAAATTCGAATTCGTATTCTTCTATACAGAATCCGACTACCTATTCTGAATTATTTAAAACGTCCAGGATTAGAGTGGTGCAAGTTACATTTTACGTACTTTCGAAAAATTAAAACTCGAGTTCACAAGACGTTAAAGAAAAACTCAAAAAACGAGGAAGAAAGGCAGAATTGCAGTGAAAAACGAATCAAGTTAACTCGAGCTAAATCGAGCAACCGTTACTAATTCTTCCTTTTCATAGACCAGGAAGGAATTAATAAGCTCCTTCTCTCGAATATTTTTCCTTTCAAAAGAGTCGCGCGTCTCAATTAATTTCGAAGTTACGTGCAAATCTTTCAACGGAAGACATGAGTTACCGCAATTATATCGAAAAACTGACTCCCCAAAGAGATTGCGGTGATTTTCCAGAAAATGGTTTTCCAATATTTCAACTAGTCCAAGGGGAGACATCGTTTCATTAAACGAGACATTAAACGAAAAACAATTCGAAGTCAACTTCTTTTGTCTCTTTTTGTTTTAGAAAAAAGAGATACTCAATCTAGAAAAGAGATCAGCTGATTGCGATGAGTAGAAAAAGGTTAAGTGATAAAATATACTACACAACATACTACAGCACTCTCATTACACAATTCGGAAATACAATTCGGAAGTACTTGAATGTGAAGAAAACTCACTATCTGAAAAGTGGGTACCCACTATTAAATTTTTCTTGGCAAAACCATAAATAATATAATCAAGCTCCACAGCAAAATTAAAGCCGCATACAAAAGTTTTTTAGAATAGGTCGGTATATTTTTTGCGAAACAAAGGCGATGAAAACTCTGCACAAAATTAACGAGAATTATGAACTTAAATTAGAAACTTTCCTTCATCCTGAATATTCATAGCAGCCAAATAAGCGAAAACTTCCAAAAACTAGCGAAACTTTCACAAAAGAAATAATCAACGATATTCGGCCAAAAACTTTTCGTAGACGAGAACAAAAATCCGTACGCATAATGCAGTGTAAATAGCAACTAGAATAAAGCGTTGAAAGATATATAACTAACTGCTCATAACTTTAAACATTCCCCATCACAAATACTGATGGAGATATTTCATTTTCAAATATTTTCGTTCGGCACATTCAAATTAGTGAAATAAGAAGGTATTACAAAAATTATCAATACCTAAGTGACACAAATAAATAACCAGATGGCGCTCTCTCATTTACCAAGCACACCTCCTAATAGAAATAAAAAGTGTGCATTCATAAACCTTTTATAGCATACGAAACTTTGATTTTGCGATTTTCACGAATTCTACATCTATGGATATATTCCTCATGATGACTACCGAAATACTGGGAATATATTTAAAAAATCACTTCATATTGGACTTGACTGGCTTGTCAAGGGCGCGGAAAAATAATTCGACCAATTTCTAATAGTAATACCCATACAACCATCACACACCTAATGAATCAGACCAATTCATCATCATTTCGTTTACTTTCAACGCCACTTCTATAAACATGATAACAACCGAGCTCAATTATTATCGCATTGCCCATATTTACAAACTGACAAATTTGGCAGCAGAAAATTAGCCAAGGTACTCGTATGTGCACGCGTGTACCAAAATTGATGGATGGTCCAATGAATACGCATTGCCCGCATAACAGTATCTACGAGATGAGCACTCTGCCTAAGCGTTGCAACTTTTCTTTTTTTTTTTTTTGCTCGAGTCAAAACAGAAATTTTAATGCACGCGCCCAGCAAAGGCCAGCTTTAATTCATGAAATAGGCGACGTGGCAAACGACGACGTTTACAGCTGATATAAAAGCAGCTATAGTGAAGGATATATTATAATGTCCGAACGCTTTGTAATTTTATTGCGAATCATGTAAATCTTTCTTCTGTCTCTATATTCTATCTTTAAATAAGCATACAGATTTTGATTTTGTTTTCATATTTCATAATAATTTTTACTTCAATCGACACCGCAAAAGCGGTCACGCTCCATCGTTTTTAATAGTACCATTTCGCAAGAACTTATTTTTTAAATTAAGGCAACAGAGAATATATATGTACTATGACGCATTACACAATATTATTTTCAAAGGGCATAAGCAGGCAGCGGATGTGATGAAATTGTACGAAAAATAAGCTCTTCTATTCGTGAATTTAAAATAATTATTAAATTTGTGAGACTGAATTTGATAAATGTAAATGGTAAGAGTGTCCTCATTTCCGAGCCCTGATCCTATGTAGCTAACATAAGTAATTTGACTCTTTCAATAGATACCTTATACTTGGTAAAAAAAAATTGCGTTTGGATAAATTTTTTCAATCTTTATCAAATTAGAGGGCGAAAAAATAAACTGGAGGTGAACATTGCGAAATATATGTACATATATATGCATTAATCAATTTTCAGCTATTAGAAGAAAAAAAAGTCACTTACGATAAATCTGGTAATTTAAAATACATTATGCGTTGCACTGAATACATACCTGAAAACAGAAAAATAATTTATTAGAAACAATCTAAAAAATCAACTTCATTCAAATTAAACGCGAGAAGAATGCAGTATTATTACGAACCAAGAACCGAAAGTAAAAGGTACATACTCGTACATACGTATATTTGAATTTACTTCTCGTTTTAGTTTAACATGCAAAAATTATGTACTGCATACATTGGTCAGGGTCTGAGAAAGAAGTTCTTAGCTGAATTGAAATTAAATTTTGGGTCATTTTCATATAGAGGGAATTGTGGAACAAAATTTAACTTTGTAATAAATAATTTTGTGATGATGCTCGCAGAAATTCCCCAAAATTCAAACGATTTATCTCGATGGCACTGGTGCCTTCCCCATCTTTTGGGCCCTGTTACTGCTTATGCAGCGGATGTATGATCATGGAAGCAATTGGTATGGGAGCCAGGAGATCGGTCTCTTGGGGAAGGCTTTGTGGAATGTAAAACTTAAAATCAGTGACTGTTAGACTACTGGACATACGTTATACTAAATATGAATATCTGATTCATCAATTATCGTAGAAGAGATGATAAGTGCTGAATTATCATAATTGACGACACAATATAATTTATATTGAAGTACCAATCTCTTCATACCAGCTTTGAGTTATACTTCTAGCAGGTCCAATAAACCATGAATTTCTTTTAATTATTTATTTTATTTTTTGGCTTGCAACATGAGCGGATCTACGCCGATAAGAGGAAATTTTCAGAATGTACCATCAGTTAGCAACTACAGAATAGAATTTCAAGATGAGGGGGCAGAAATGGCGATAAAATTCTCAATATTGCGAAACTATTGTACCACGAAATCATTTTTCAAGAAATAAACCACCTTCCAACGAAAAATGAGTACCTATTTATGCTAAACGTTTCAATCACGCACCTTTTACAGCCACAATAATTCCGCAAAACCATCAATGTTTACGTTTCAACGCTGCACACAATCGTGTAAACCCTTGTTTCACATTGTTGGCCACGAAGCGAAATAATAATGAGTTATGTCCAACAACTCGTCTTTTACCACAGAAGTGGAAAACTTGTTGAATGTTCCGCAAATAAAATTGAGGTTATAGCCGTAACGCAGCAGTATAATTATGTATTGTGTATTCGATAGCAAAAAAAGTAAGAAAAAAAAATTAAATAATATACTCGTACTTATTAGAAAAAGGCAACACTGGCATAAAAAACAGAAAAATGTAAGTATAGGAGCAATAAAAAGACTGAACTTACAGCTTTTATGATGCAAATTCTTCCACATAAACAAGTTGGTTAAATCAAAAATTAAAATAATTTTAAAATTAATTAAAAGGTGTTCTAACCATACAGAAAAAGCAAAAAAAAAAACATCAATTAGGTACCTACACAATTTACTACAAAATTTTTTCATCCACTTCTAAAACCATCAAGAAAAGAGATTTTGGAGGTTCTCAAAGAAAAACTGAAGTTGTTTGAAATTCAAAAAACTAAGTCAAGAAGCAAAGGGAGAATACGCATACCGCATACGAAAAATACTCTAAATTGACTGAAATTGTATCAGAATCGAACACATGATATGAAATATTCTGAATCATAAAAAAGGCATAAGTACATGTACGAGTAATTAAATACCACAGTCTTGATTGTGTGGAGTGACCTTTTTTCAAATATTTTTCACATCTACATACCGTAAGAATAAAAATAAACACTCATATTTTATTGGTGAAGGCCGTTCCCTTATCTTAATTCAGAATGTACATCAAACTAAATCGAAATGATGATGATGATGATAATGAAGACGACTGAAAAAGGAAATTTCGGGCCAATGGGTACGAATTTATTTGGTAAGTATAAAAAAAGTAAAGCTAGCCGAGCCTCTTCAAATGTGCTTCATGGAATTCTCTGCGACCAAACAATCAAATCTTAAAATGTCAGAATAAAAGAGATAGAAATAGAGGCCGATTGATTGAGAAAAAATTCGATTTATACGTATAGATTCTTCATCCACTCAAATTACTTTCACTTGGTTCAACTTTTTCATTTTGATTTTCGCTTTATTTTGAAGAAATTGATTTTAAAATTGGTTTCCGAGAGTAGAATTTTTTTTAAATGAGGAAAAATAAAACAATCCGTCATTCGAGAAAGCTATTAAGTTCGAGTTCATTTTATTTTCTTCTCAACCACTTTTCCTTTCCCAACAAATACGGACACACAAAAGTTCTCCTTCACTGATATTCCGTATTTATCGGTCTAAGAAAAATTTCAAGGCTTTTTTTAAACCGAAAGAAGGCAACTGCAACAGTTGACCACGGTACTACTACTCGTACTCTGTTCAGAGAACAGCAGAATCAATGTTAAGTACTATTATTTATTGATCTGCTCAAAATCCGAGGTTACATTGGAATAAAATAAAAATGTGTTTTTTAACGGATATTCCTACTCTTTTTAGGACGAAATGGCATTTGAACCTTCTACATAGATTTGCTTTACATTCCTGCAATATGGTATCATATTCTGTAAGGGAATTCAAGAGAATTATTCAGCTAAATACATACAACTTCAGTTCAAAATAATTTGCACCACATCATCGTTCGAATGCTCGCCTCTAGTCCTTAAATTAAATGAAATCAAAAATATGCACTTTCTTATCAAAATAATATGATAATTTCTTCCATGAAGCTAGCTTATTGAAAAACAACCGGTTCAATTTTTATACTTATGCTTTTGTGAAATTTCAGTATCATATAAATCGATGTAACCAAGTTTCATCTTTCAAAAGTCCTATACTACCTGAAAGAAAGGGCTAACTCGTACTAAGTTTCTCATTTCTACAATCATGAACAAATTATTATGATACTCGTATTTATTTTCAAATACCTAAATCAACTAGTAACAATGGCAATAGGCTGTATTTCAAACTTATTTAAAAAAAGCATTTATAGTCTTTGAGAATAAAATATGGGTAAGTTATAAACTTTTTCAATCATTTCAACTGACAGAAGACATGATAAAAATGAACTTTCATATTATTACTCGCAATTTTTATACCGGGTTTTATTTTTCTAATCAGACTATTGTAAAACGTATTTCTCTAAAAGTCAGAGGAAACCAATAAGTAGGTACGCAGCATAAATAAAAACAACAATAGAAGAAAAAGCAACCACTTTTTTCTCATACTTATTTGGCAAACGTCGACATTTTCAATCGCATCTACAAGACAAACAACGTCATCAAGAACATAGTAAGCGTACTGTATAATAAGAAAATGAAACCCACACACGTATAATATTCCTGAGGAATACCAGCATTCAAGGAATCGACGATATAAAAACTATGTCAAACAAGTTTATACGAGTACGAGTAATACTGAACTTCACCTTGAACAAAAAAAGCGCAAAAAAAAAAAGCATTTGAAAAAAATCAATACCAGACTATCGTCTGATGACCGAATATACATTTATGTATATGTACTTCGCAAGTAAAACTGAAACCCTTGTTTTCATCTTAGAAAATTATAATATCTACTGATTTCAAATTAGTGGAACCTTCACGAAGTGTTAGTGTTATTCGTGCATTAAATGTGGGTATGGGACTTGGTAAATACTAAATAGCACTACATCACAGCTTCTCATGGCATAAACTCATGATGAATGCGTGAGGAGGTTACTAGTGCAGGGCAGCAATTCCTGAGAACTGCAGAGGGATCCAAGTAAAAATTTTAAGTTTTGACTTTTGAGACATTTACGGGAGAAATGTTCCGAATTCCGATTATGCTCATTTTCCTCAAATGGGGTTCTTATCTTTTTATTCTATCTTGATAACGACTCTAGTTACTTTGTGACACTAACAGTGAGTTCGCATACAATGAAAAAATACTACAATAAACTTCATCTAAAATATAGTTAACAGCATCGCCTTCAATATTGAATTTGGACGGGTATTTTTCTGCATGGTCTTCAAGTTTAAAATTATGTGAGAATCATTTTCAACAGAAACGATTTGCCAAAGAAGAAAATTATCGACAAAAATGAACAGTAACAAGCAAGAATGGGATAGGTCCAGTCTTTTTTAAAAACAGAGTTCTTCTAATATTCAATATTATTAACTTCGTTCTATATGCTAACAAGTTCGGCCCTTTTGACACTTTTTCAAAAAAGTTCTCAAAATAGCTATTCTATTTGAAAAAGTGCGGAAATAGTTCTTTTTTTAGTTAGGTAGCTGTTCTTTTCGCAACTAGAACTCGGACCAGAGAACTTGAGTTCTGGTCAAGTTCTGTACTTTTAGAACTCATTCGACGAGTAAGTTCTATATAGGTTCGACGTTTTGAGTTCTTATTTGCCTGTTTACGATCGTATTTCACTTATCAGTTTCAATTTCATCTATCTTGGATCACAAGGTACGTGCGTTCTTTTTAATGAGATATAGATGAGAAAAGTTTTATAGAACTCAGTTTAGAGTTCTGTTGTTGTTTTGAATTGCATAAAAACTTGAAAAAATCTCGAAAGTTTTAGTGTCGCACGTTTTCCACAAATAGAACGAACTTATTGTACACAGCTAGCCCTACTTACAATAAAAATATTAGCTTAGGTTCCGAAGCGCTACCATCACCAAGAATACAGTCTTCAAAGTTGAGGTGTTAAATAAAAAGGCAATGTAACATAAAAGGGTTTTTCTTTTGCTCTCCAGTACTGAACGTGATAAATGAAAGACTTCATGCGCAAATAAGACAAAATATACAGTCGGAAATGCAGGAAGTCAAAAACATTTCTATTCGAGACTAATTTTGCCAAACCTATGTTTTCCAGAAGGGCTCAAATTCTCATAATTCAAAATCAGAATTCAATTCGAGAAAAAAAATCAGCAAACTGATAGATATTCTAACCAGCCAATAATTACAAAGTTATGATGTCAACCACAATTCTCAACGCTAGGCAGAAAACAGAAAAATATTTAGTTATACGGTTTTCAGTCGAATGACTGGGTAAAAGAAAACAGAAATTTGTAAATGTAGAAATTTTCAAGTTTCAAGTTTGAAATACTCTGTAGGTTGTAATTTTACGTCCAATTAATTTGCACGGTCCAAGTGCTCGTAAAACACGTATTATTCGGAATAAAGTAATTATTAATGAAACTATACAACAAATAACTTTGCTCGAAACACAAAACCCGCCCATAGCTATAATAGTGAAACGGCCGGCGCCTGCGAATAGCTTCAAAAGCTCATTTTTATTTGGCAAAATCGTAATCTTGTTTCCCTTTCAGTAGGTTGGCGGCCTGCAAAATTCAATTCCTCCAAGACGTCGTTGTCCTTACTCCAAGTTTTGATGTTATTTTTACGCGATGCGTGTGCGAATCTGTCTATAGTTTGTTTTTTACTGTACATATGTATAGTCATGGTCGTAGCATGTAAAACTGCATATTGATATGGACGTAAGTAAATACCGGCTCAAGCGGAATTATTTTTCTCAACTTTTGATAAGTTAGTTACAGTTCACGGCTAGTTGACGAACATACGCGGTTTCCGAGAGTCATTTTAGGGTAATTTCATAAATCGCACGATGCACACGACCTATACAGGTATACTGTACTTACACAAAACGGTTCGATGACGTCAATCAGACGACTTTACGGCCTGTATAATAATAATACTTAGGCGATACCGCTTGTTTTTCGATATAATACTCTCAAATGCTTGGTATGGAAGTTTCTTCCGCACGTGACCGATAATACGAGTATGTCATTTTGAAAATTTATACTCGTCAAATATTTGAGCAGCCCTCACCCCATCAGTAGTATACAGTCCAGTTAGTCCTGAAAGTGGCAAAGGAGATTTCGATGGAATTTAATATACCTTGAGCGGACGAAAAATGATTGATCGTAAAAATATTAATTCCGGTAACCGAAATCATTATAACGTAGGTATACCGTGCCAGCAATTTTCACGAAAATTCCAAATAACTTGTGATCAGGTGGCGGACCAATGATGACGAAAAGGGAATTTTATGATCCTTACATACAAAGTTGAAATTGCGAATATTTCATTTTTTGAAAATTCAGAACCTACCACCTTTTGCTGTAAGGTGACAATATTACGGGTACCAGTTGATGTGAATTAAATTCAAAATATTCTCAATTCCGGTGGTCTTAATTGTAAGGAATGACGAGTGTTTTTTTTTCCTGTTGCAAAATTCTGTTTTTGGTCCTTTAGTTCATGTAACCGCTAAATGTCAAGCTTTTTCTTTTTTCATTTTCAGAGGATTTTTATTTTCTGTTTTGTGTTAACTTTGCTGTCCCTTAGTCAAATCATGGTCACGTACTAAGAACCAATTAGCATACATTCTTATTACGCTAAAAGCTGCAGACTTGTCTAGGTCTCTTTTTAATAGGTACTAGAAGTACCAGGTGGTGTCATATACGACACCGCTCAGAATTTTGAGATGGACTTCTCAAAGGACCAATATTTTTAGAACCTCTGACTTGTGTCATACGACGCCATCTGGTCCTTTGAGGTTACTCTTGTGGGGTCATATATGACACCACCTGGTTCTTTGAGTAATCGAGTAAATCCTGGTATTTCTAGTGTTAAACAGCTACGTATTACTGTATCTTATTAAAATACTTATTAGTTACGAATGCCCTGCACCTATCTTTTACTTACTCCAAACAATGCATAGGTATACTTTTGAAAGGCGGTCCAAATTTCAATTTATAGAAATATTCCCGAATCAAATAAAGTTTCGAGTATTCCATAAAAATAGTGTACTTATGCGAAAAAACCCACATATAAGCAGAATGTGGGCCACTTAACAGGGTTCATATTTTGTCACATACTCGCAGATTCATCATACAATGAATAAATCAATAATTATACGCTATAAGCTACTGAAAAATTTGCACTGCACCTTTGTATTGTAATACTGCATTGAACTCTCAGAAAACGAAGCCACCTTCCCCGCTATTTCCGCTATACACAGATATTTATCCAAAGGGCAGCTAAGCTATAGAACGAGTTTCACGAGAAAGTACGCGTCCGACTGACGAAGGCCAAGTTTAGTAATGCGGTTTTGTGGAGGAAAAAATTTTCATCAATGCTCGCGGAAAAAGAGGGCGTTAAAAAAAAATCCAACCAAAAATACCGGTCTGCAAATATTTTTTTTTAAATAATATTACAGAAGTTTAGAATTTTAACCTAATTAAAAAGCAATAAACCACACGACAGCAAGCTAACACAACAAGCATTCAAACAGAAAAAAAAACAACAACAACACAACAAAAAAACGAACGGATCCGTATTGCTGTCTGCCAGGCTGAAATTATTTCCTTCTTAGTCGCCCACATATTTTTTAGTGCCCCCTTACATGCCCTCTCACCACCATTACACTAGAAGGCGACTCAACTCGCCTCTGTCTGTTCGACAACTTCCAGAAACGATGGTCAGTACTCGCTGTGTAAATATATTAATGGTTATTCGTGTGCTCGAGCAGGCGGATAAAAACCTACGACATTCGAGAGCTAAACATAAATTTGAAGGATCGAAAATCTCCCACCGTTAGTATAATGTATACCTATGTTATTAATGAACTGACCTCGAAAATGCATGGCAATTTCCGGTCAATTTTTTCAACGAGTGCACTGCATATACGCAAGCGTGTCCAATGAGATGGTGAATTCGAGCATTTCAAGTCACAAGAGACACCTACTTTTCGCAAAAGAAACATGAGAGTGGGATTAAGTTCCAAACGGAGAAGGACAAAATTTCACCAACAAACACTTCATGTGGTTACAAAAGTTAAGACAAAGTACCCAGCTCGTTCGTTGAAAGAGTAACAAAAATTTTCAACAATTAACACACGCAGTCACAAAACTGAGCAAATTAATGGCTATCGATTCCATCAGTAAAAAAACATTTTTCAGGTAGATAATTGAAAATCACTACATTTTCCTCTCCCTTAGTATCTCCCAATAAAAAACGAATTTTTGATAATCTCACGATGAACAGGTTATAGTCGCTACATTGAAAATGATAATTTTTAATTTCATTGATACTCGAATAATACTTGACCTGAAAATAGTAGATGGTTTGAAAGTAAGTGTACTTTCAGGCTTGTAATAGAACTGTCTTGAAATATTATATTGCTGTTCAAGTTTTCCTGAAAAATGAAGAATGAAAAAATCTTTCCTGTTACTCATATTGCAAAAAATATTTTGAATTTACTTCACCAGATCACGCCACTTCATTTTTCATGTGGGTGGTCAAATTAAAAAATTTTCTAAAATTAAAACCATCAAAATATATTGAACACCCTGTACCAAAGACGTGTCTTATTAGTCGAAAAAAGGTGTTACCAAACGGGCCAAATACTTTCGAAAATGAAACATATCGGAGTAAATTGAGATAATATTTTTAGAATGCTGACCATGTAAACTGAGACAGAATCTCGAAACAAAGCAATCGGATTACCAGTGTCACTGTAAACGGCAGGCTAGTGACATATTGCTTCTACCTTTTGAGGTAGAAATCACACATCAGTCTGAAAGAAGATCCGCGATAATTAATATTGTGGTTTGCAACTGAAGACCAGCAGAAATTTGAAACTACTTTGAGGGTTGGAAAGATTAATGCAGTAGGTAGTAGGTACCTCATGACTTTATTCACTTCGAATTTTCAAACTCAAGTTCAAATTTCATTTATCAACAAATTGTACGCGGCTACTTTTCATACTCGTAATTGCAAATATAACGAAGAAAAAATAACTGCTTTGAAATGTGGTTCATAAAAACAAAATTTTTTTCACAAAAAATCGTGAGATCAAAATTTATACATACTTAAACTCTTAACGAAGTGACACCCAGGTTATTCAGTGTCATTGTGGCACCCATGTATTTAAAATGTAAGTAAATGTCTTTGTGACCCACCGTAAGTAAATGCTATTGTGGCACCCATGTATGTAGGTTAGTGAATGTCATTATAGCACCCTGAGGCGTTGCCAAATATCTACCTTTCAAGGTGTCACAATGACATTTATTAATGGAACCCCCCAGTATGTAGGATGAGTTTAGATGTCAATTTGACACCCGAGGTAAAATGTGGATTTGCATCCCCCATGCCTCCTAGACCCTAAAACCACCAATTTCAGCTAAAAACGTTGTGGCACCCAAATCAGGGTGCCACAAGAACATCCAATAAGCAAATTGGGGGTTACAATGACGCTTAACAAAAATAGTTGCAGCCTTCACTGAAGCTTCGTGAAGGCGAAAGATGAATTCTCTCTTACAGAGAGACATTATAAGAATTATCTTGAACTCTATGATGATATGACATTACGTTCACGGAAAGATAGAACTTAATGTATTTAAATTATGTTTTGAAATTGGAACACCCACTACAAAGAATTCATCTTCAATTCATCTTCAATAACTGTTTTAACTCTATGACGTCATCATCTGTGACGTCATCAAAGAATGACAAAATGTTATATATGGGTATGATGACCTTCTATTCATCTTCAAGGAGTGTATGATGACGTCATCAACCACTTTTTAACGTAGGAACCGCAGATGGTGACGTCATCATACCTAGATACAACATTTTGCCCTTCCTTGATGACGTCACAGATGATGACGTCACACAGTTAAAAGCGGTTGATGACGTCATCATTTGATGACGTCACAAAATGTTGTATCTAGGTATGATGACGTCACCATCTGCGGTTCCTATGTTCTATCTGGATATAATGACGTCATCATCTGTGTTTACTATGTAATAATTGGGTATGATGACGTCATCAAGTACGAACAAAATGGGACATTATGTTATGGTGGGACAAATGTTAGGGGGGGACAAATGTTAGGGGGGGACAAATGTTAGGGGGGACAAATGTTAGGGGGGACAAATGTTAGGGGGGACAAATGTTAGGGGAGGACATTATGTTTGAAACAGGAACGCCCAGTACAAAAGAATTCATCTTCAATATACATTTTCCCACTAACTTTTGATTTACATACTTTTATCTTAAACTCGTACCTACATATCATTAGGTATTCGAAATGAGTATTATATATTCGGATCGTTGTTCCGTATATTTAGAGTATTCTTCATGTTTTTGGGTCAGAGTTCAGGCAAGGATTGAAAATACTATCAACGGAAGACACCGTATCTAATCAGTTGATTAATTACACCACTGTTAGGAAATACAATACACAGTTTTAAACCACGATAATATACGGCAATTAAACTCTCGCCAAGGTTAATGATATAAGTCACAGAGGAAAAAGAGAATCTTCTGCCTCGTGTTTTCCTCACTTGTACACACGAACTGATTAATGCATTATGTACTCACAGTTTTACTAGCTTTCAAAAATTAGAAAATGCAACTTACCTATTCACGATACAGATTCAAGAATTTCTTGTAAAACGAACATACCGTCAAGATATGAGTTGTAGCAAAACAAACGAAACATTGTCAAGCTGCGCGTTCGTATTGCCATGGATTAATGAATGTGTTTTACGAATCCGTAGCAAGACGAACATGCCTTCACATCGTGTATTCTTATAATCAGGCTACATGCCACGTGAATGCTGGCAAGAGGAATTTACAATTGCGAAACTCAGGTCCACCTAGTATATAGTCGAAGAGACAAAGACTATAGCCCTAGACTAAACAATAAATCAACCAATACGAATACTGAAGAAAATGAACAGTTCAGAGAAGGAGAAGATAATTCATTCTGCAAGAAAATTTTACTCCTCTTTTTGGCAATTTGGCCCACAAAACAATCATCAGAGGCTGCTTATAGGTTAAAATTGTTCTACAATTAATTTCATAGAAAATGAAAGCAAAGATGGCAGAATACCAAAACGAAAAGTGAAACAATAAAAATATGAGTAAAGACGAGTACATTATAAACGCATGTCCGTAGTCCGTACCTAGTGCATAAATACGAGTACCTATAGTTAGGTAAATGGTAGCGAATTTTCACGCCTCAGCAAATGTTGTTACTTTCCATTTCACAGGAAAGCATAGACAACACGCACCGACAAATTTCAAATTCTGTCTGTCTTGTAACACACGAGTACAATACCTTCACAAAATTATTATTACGAACTGGAAAAATATTAGACGCGTTAGGTTCTCCTTCGAAACAGGAATTATAAAGACGGATACAAGTAGACAAAAAGAAAATTATTCAAGAAACATAGTTGCGCAACAGAATAACAACCAAAGCTATCAATTTTTGTCTACAACCACAGGTATACCAAAGTCTCACTAATCAAAAAGATCATGAATGTGGACAGAAGTATTATGAACACATCAAGTGGTTTCGTTTCATAAAAATTTGTTGTGCCAAAAATAAAACAGCAAATACTACGAGTACATATTTTTTAAATTGACAAATGATTCGAGATCACCAAAATCAATAAAACTGTTTTTGAGATTTAAGGCAACTTGATCTGAGCAACATACTGCTTTACACCAATAAAAATTAGAGCAAGAGAATGAAATATAGCTGATAGATGTAATTTACCGCACTTCAGGTATAGCACTGGAATTTAAGGAAGAAATGCTGGTCAGCTTTTAGCAGCTTCTAAAATGAAATTTGTCAAGATACACTCAAATACCGATAACTTTGACAGCTTCATTTCGTCCACTTTGCTTTTATATTGGGTTGGGGAGAGGGAAGTGAAATTCTGTAAAAGACAAGGTTTGGCAGCGACAACACAGAGGTGGGTATACAATTTTAAACACGAATTTTTTTCATAATCTTTCTTGTAAAAACGTGACGGCAAAAGCAGGAAAAACAAACGCTCAAAATGAAGCCTTGACCCGAAATTCGAGGCCTATAAAATTTATTTGAGATAAATTTGTGCGCATATATGGATATGAAAGTTTTCTCCGGCGAATAAGATATTCAAAAGAAGGAATCGAAAAAATTCAAAGCATTTCTTACACTTGTACGCAGTAACTTCGCTTAAGAAAGACATAAGTAAATTTACTATTCAATAAGAATAAACAGGAACTAAAATACATTCACCATATTTTAGAGCAGGAAAAAATGTAAAAAAGCTCTCTTCAGCTGATTTAAGTTACTATGATGAGATCCACGGTGAAAAATGACCACCACTGAACATTTAAACATTGACGAGTTATATTATGTACCAACAACTTAAATAGCATTTGCAAAACAAGAAACTAGGAATAGAATCCGACTCAAGAATAGCAGTAAAGAATTTTTCATTTTTAGTTTTTGCAGAATAACATTTCCCATGAATTTAATAATTTTTTCAAACACAAGGATTAGAAATTCAAGTTGCACGGAGAAGTATAATAATTTATTACAGAATACCGACCCTTAGAAAAAAACGCACACTAACAAAATATTTCAACACTAGAACTACCAGGAGGTGTCATATACGACATCACTCCAAATTTTGAGATAGATTTCTCAAAGGACCAATATTTTGAGAATCACTGACTTGTGTCATATGACGCCACCTGGTCCTTTGAGTAATCGAGTAAAACCTGGTATTTCTGGTGTTAAAATTGAAAAATCTACAGTTAAAACAGTGGCTTTTTTCCTTAGTTCAGCGTAAAATTTTGCTTTTTACGACTTCGGATTCGTCGTCTTCTTATGACGTCTCTGGTAAAATATAAGGCTCATACAGTTTCAAAATTAATATTGCCTCTTTCCTCACTAATATATTACACAGATGGTGAATCATTTTCTCCATTTTCAGTAATTTTTTTCGTCAGTGACACACAAAATGCGAGTAGGCGGTATAAGCGCAAGCTAAACAAGTTTTCATGAATGATACTACAATGAATCACAACGAAATGAAACCAGTCAAAATACAGACGCTGTCTTTCATTCGCAATGTCGAATTCCAGCTATTTTTTTCTGAATGAACTGAGAGGCGTTTCTCTGAAACGTTCCAAGTTCAAAAAACTGATTCAAAGAAAAAGGCAAGAAAAACAGTCTTGAATGGGGGGCGCAGCTGTTACGATTGATGCTCAAATATAATTATCAGATAAAATATAAAAATCGTTGAAAATTAACTCATCGCGTTGTGAAAAAAATGCCTCACAATTCAGTCATATCCTTTCAAGGTATACTTAATGATGAGTAACCGCTGAATATTCGTATATTTTGTACCTACTTATCTTTAATGAAGATGTAGATGACATTTCCCGTGTACTCGGTAATGAATAATTTTGCTACCCTCCACCATACCAAACATCTTCTTTCACTCCTAAAATTTCGAGGTACATGAGCTAAAAAAAAAAAAAGATAGAAACGAAAATTCCAAGTTTAACTTTTAAAAAAAAGTATTTATAAAAGCCAACTTGGTCGCTTTTAAATTCTCATCTTCCGCGGGAGACAGAATGAAAAAATGGAAAGAAAAGTTTTTCATTTTATTCCGCATTCAAAGAACTTTCTTTCTTTTTTTTTTCGCCGCGATAAAGATAAAATCTTCCACAATTGTGCTTCATAATTTTCATAATAGATGTAAAAATTATTCTCGTTTAACGCCACAAGGGTCGTTGAAAACTTGAAAAAGAACTCCTAAAAGGGACAAAACAAGTGCACAGGTAGATATGCAGTATTCCAAATATACGCTTACATCATTTTCTATTCTCTTCTTCAAAGTTTTCCCTCCTTATTTTTCTTTTCTCCGTCCACCCACATATACGAGTATAATATAAACATATTTATAGGTACCTAGAAAACTCCTCGAATGATGATGATGGCAAAAAATATGAAAAGTTGTTTTCGGCATTCAATTTTCAGTTTTTTTGTTCTCCAAGATTTTTAACCAAGACAAACGACAATTTTCTTTCTCAAAAAAAAAAGTAGGACAACAAAAAATACTGACGAAAGCATAAAATCTTTCACGATGAATTATTTATAACGCATAATTCAACGTTATAAGAGTTTTTTTTTATACCGAGCAAGCTCATATGTTATGTCCAACTTTAGAAACTCCCTTCCAAAATTGACGATTTTCACACAAATAATTTCGTTATACAACACCGCGGTTAGTTACTCGAATGCCTAAGTTAGACAGCAGTTTCGAGACCAAAATGCAAACAATTACTTGACTTGTAAAAATTTCAAGAATATATCTAACTGTCGGCCTAGCTATGGGACAATGCCGAGGGTCGTTCCGTGCATGGCGATAACTGAGAAAATCTGGTTCAGATTCAGATAACACACTGCAGCTAAAGTACATGCATGTAAAATTGGTTTATAACCCCTCCTGGTATTGTTGGTCAAATACAAGAAGGCACCTTTCGACTACAGAGTAAATGGACTGAAAAAAGTGATAAGAATTTGGATCTGATGATGGGCCGAGGCAAACTCAATACACAAGTACACGACTTTTCACAATCTATGAATGCACCCAGTACATTATACTTGTAATAATGAAGTCAAAAAAAGTACTCGGTTATTTTGTAGAGTGTGCTGGTGTAATTTGTATTTACGTAAATATTATACGACTCAAGATGAGATAAGAGTTACACACCACAAAACCATAAGCAACAACGAGTACATTGACCATTTTGAAATTTCCATGGATTTAATGAAATTAGCACTAGCTTATATTTGAAGCTTTAATCTTTCCCATCACTAATAAAAGTTTTCTCCGACAAATTTCGGTTATATCAACTTTTAGCAATGCCTTGATGATACACGACTGAAAAATAAATCATGTAATTAGGTCACAAAACCGACTAAAAACAATATTTGTGGGCAACTCAACAAGTCGAAAGAACCTTTCTCGACGTTGAAAGTAGGACACATTGGCACCAAGAAATAAGCTTGGAGAAAAGAACCATGTAAACAAAACCAAGGAACAAAATAAATTCAGTCAAGTTCACAATCCTATACAAATTACCATAGTTGAAAAACAAAATTAAAAAAAAAAAACAAAAAAAAACAAAACGAAAAAATAATAATCCTCCTAACCAAATAATCGCATCGTACTCGAGACAGCAACGAATCTGGCTTTTTATGCGAAAAATTATAAATTAGAGCCACCGGATATTTTATGAACTAAAATATTTTCGAGAAAAAAATTTTTCAAAACAAGAAAATTCACTTTGGCAAAACAGGAATACCGGAAATAGGATGAAAGTTTTATTTGCTCACGCCTTCGATAAAATTCGCCGAGTAAAAACAGTTTTAAAGCGGTGGTGAAAGTTACGAGCCAGTATACAGGGTGTTCCGTCACGAGTTCACCATCAAGCAACTGCAGCAGATAGAGCTACGCGAGTTATATTCATTTATTCATGTATGATAGTTTGCATACTCAATGATTGACAGGGGCTGTATAGTGTTTGAATCATTTTTTCATTCATTAATTATTCATTAGGGAGATAGGTACAATAATAGTTATAGAAACCTTCGATTTGCGCGCTTATTTAGAAAATATGATGTAGTTTCTCAGTCGCAAAAATTAGAGCAATCGAAGCAAGCAGAGAAAAATGATGCATGAACTTGTATTTTATAGTTTTGTTGTTACACTTTATTTTGTGAAAGTAACAAGCAACGTTATCGAGTTGTTGAAACGGGCGAAAAAAATACTACAACAAGAATAAATGGAAGCTTACAGAAAATTCATCACTCATCAAAATAAATTCCCAAGTCTAAGGATTACGAAGACAATATGGGAATAAAAAACATATTTTTTTAGTAAAAGCGGAATCAATCCTTTAAATCCTTTCTAACCTTCATAATATCGATACTGGATCAGCCTGTGGCAAACAATAACTCATTTTTTACGTTTTGAGCTCTGTAATTCTTTGAACCATGGGAAATAGCGTTAAGTTCTGTTGGCAAGTAACTAATTTCAAGAGGTAGGTACCAAAAGAAACGAGGAAGTGCTACATTCAAAAAGCTTCCTCTGTCAAACGAAAGAAAAATTTTATTTATCAAAGAACGTTTCACGCTCGACAGCTATACAGCTATACGGCAGACTTCTCGTTTTTAATTATCAATAAACGACACACACACACACACACACACACACACACACACACACAAAAGTAAGTCCCATTCAACAATCTCTCAGGGAATACGCAAGAAAACCACTCATTGACTGATAAACTTATCTAAGAGGAGGCCAATCAGTCTAGAAATTATATTGTAATACAATAAGGTTGAAGAATTGAGTAGGTACATAGATAATAACGGTGAAAATTTATCACGAAAACGATTAATTACATTTGAATGAAAGAAAAAGAAATAAAGTAAAAATAGAATTTACGAGCTTTATGGCGGTAACAGGATGTTTTTCTCAAATACGAATTTATTTGAACATTATGGCACGAAGAAGAGGAGGGAAAAAAAGAAACTTTAAGCAGATTAGAAAATAACAAGAAGGAAGAAAACGTTGTACATTATGAAATATTATAAATAGATGAATATCCGGAGGAATATAACTACCTGCTTTTTTTTTTTTTCTGACAAAATTATACGATGTACTAAAAGAGCCACTGACATTGTGACACGTTCAAAAAAAGTCGACGGGGGAAAAAATTTAATTAACCGGAATGAAGACGAGAATCTCATCTACAAACGAGTTTACGCTATAATGAAAAATAAATTGTACTCGTTAATATCGAATTCAAAAATCTAGATTCCAGGCCAAAAGCATTTCGAGTGAATAATTTTCTACTACTGGTGAGTAGCGCCTAAAGGCACGGATATTGGCACTGAAGATGATAAATGCGAGGAAATGAAAAATAAGCAAAATTTCAGGAACGAGGCCAACGCACTAATAAAAAAATATAATTCAAACGAGAATAACCCTTTTTTTCCCCCAAATATGTTGCACGTGGGAGCTAAAACGTACATACAGGGTTAAATTCGTGAAAACTTGAGTCAAATTTCATTTTAAGGTTTCAACAAATGTGACAAAATCTGAGACAACCTAACTTCAAGTGAAAGAGGCCAAAACTGATTTTTTTGAAAATTCTGATGGACTAATAAATAAAGAATCCAATAGTCTAAGATTCAACTCTGTAACCCAAAAATTCGCTGATGAAAAATGAAAAATTTTATTTTAAGAAAAATGCATCTGCCACTGCTACTGAGGCGTCTATACGCCCTTTAAAAAATCATGACTTGAAATGAATTCGTGGCCATTCACAACCTAAAGTCATCCTGCTAGACTCGTCTGGTAACTTCGATAGCACAGACATGAGGGAGAGGAGCGCTGTGATAAGTAATTATTGAAGAGGAGGAAGGGTGTAGATGATGAGAATAGTTGGATAATACAAAATAAATAAAGTAAGAAGAATAAAAGATAGAAGAAGTGTTCATGAAATATACTTTTACATGGCCATGGTAGCTGACAGTGGGAAATTCGAGCCACACCCTAATTTTTCACAACGTTTATATTGAAATAACCTCCTCGTCAACTATTAACATTAAGATTCATCAATTTTCAAGCTTATATAATGCCAAAAATTACTAATTTTGAGTATGAAACAGTTATGATCTTCATAAATTCTATAGCCTCATCATTTTCATTTAGAGCATTGTACAAAAATTACTGTAAACATTGAAAATATTCGTTGAAGTCTGTAGAAAAGAGAAGACATATTAACTTGATTATAATTCGTTCGACAAAAAACACAACACTTCGATAGGGAAGTGAGTCGAAAAATTGATTTAATAAAATGAGAACACCCCAAACCGATACCTTTAATACACAGAGTAGCTAAACTCGCTTTTCAACGCTAACCCACACAAAATGCAAATACCTAAACCATGAACGGCATTTCGGCAAAAAACAAAAGACAGGTGGGAAAAAGAAGACCGAAAAATAGTAATTTCATCGACTTATATTCGACTCAATTCAACTTTCTTCTTGGATTTCCTTCTTTTTTTTTTTTTTGCCACGCATTACACTTGTCAATTGTGTGAGATGTGGCAATAAAAAACTTTTATATTTGAGTATTTTATGCATAATATTACACACTTTTTACTCTTTTTCCATTCTTCTGTTTTTACGTTTCGTTTACACGAAATTTACATATAAATACAAAAACGTTTCATTTGAAAAAAATGCGTTTTCGCGCATACGAAGAGAGGTTGGTGCGGAAGGAAATGATTGCTAAAGAGAAAGAGCGTAAGAGGAGAGGGAGGATCATTCAAGGAGAAAAAAGCGAGATATAAATAGCATTTCATTCATTAACAAAACGTTGGTAAAATTTTTTTTAGAAAAAAAAATTGTTCGCATGCGGTGGAACTTGCAAGTTGAAAAGTTTTTCGAGTTCAACTTTTTTTTTTCAACTACGATCCTACATACCTCTCTCTTTCTCTCTCTTTTTATCTTTCGTTCTTTAAATTTTGCTCATTTACCTCTCTTCATTCGATTGGAGAGTCGAGAAAGAAAAAATGGCCCAGCGCAATTTTTATCTTTTTTTTTTTTTATTAAACCATTCATCAGCGCCGTTATTCATGACGAGGAGATTTTTCGCCAAACGACCTTGAGAAAACACAACTACTTAATGCCACCACACTATCACACACAAAATTTTTCTCTATTTTTTGAATATTACAGCTGGCTTCTACTTCACGATTCATTCAATCGTAAACGCCGAACAGATGAAAAATTCATCAAAACACTGAAAGAAATTGAATCATAAAAAGAATCCGCGTGAATAGTTTCTCGAGAGAGAAAAGTTTATGGTTCGGTATCTGTTGTGTATCGGGAGAAGAATTATGAACTCAGGTTATTTTTCAGAAGCTTACTTCTGAAGACACGCAGCATAACGCAATATTAATACTCCAGCAAGGGATTGCCCATCAAATGGTAACTGAGGAAACAGGCCCAGATCTATGGAGAAACCTTTACCAATAATGGCGAGGCAACGTAACAGCTTAGATTCGCATTTAATGACAATTTTAAGTCGACAAACCTCTGAAGTTTCACAGAAACTGAAAGTGTTTTTCCCGAATAATAATGAATGTGGGCCCAAGTTTATCTCGAAATTAGTTTCCATTTGCGGTTTCAATCGCGAATAGTAATTCGAAGGTGAACGCAGAAATCGAGATGCAAAACAAAATCCAACAGATACTCTCGGCAAAAGGTGACGAGAAATTCGGAAACTGAATCAATGCTCGTAAAAAAGGAAAAGCAAAAAGGTTAGTTGATGGTGTGGTTTTTCACAGAACCAAAAAGTTAGGTCTCTTTACGTCAACTTCGCCACAACTACTTACGAATTATAGACCTACACCCGAAGACCAAATAAATAACGAGATAGACAGAGAACTTCCATTTTCCAAGTTTAGAAGAAGATTATATAAGAGCAGAAAAAAGTTAAAATTGGAAAACTTTCCATCATTTTTTCAATCCCTATGAAATTGGTATAGAGACCTATCATATAGGCGCAGCGCAATATTTGTAGAAAGGAAAACTCGAAATAATTTCTTTCTCAGTCGAACTCGACAAATTTATATTGATTTCTGCTTGCTATTCGAATGAAATATCCACATAGAAACTTTCGCACCAATTTAATTGAAAAGCTCTATGAACACTTCTAATCCACACGAAAAATGGAGAACAGCAAAGGAAAAAATATTTCGAACAGTTCAAATACGAAGTTACAATTGGGAAAACGGGAAGGTGAAAAACATTTTAATGGTAGAAAAAAAAAGAAGAGGTTCACAACCCAGAAAACGTAGGTCTCTTTCAGAGGAAGCATTCAGATAACCTACGCATATTTTCCCCCTATTTTTCTTCCAAGCTACGATTAATACCTATTTGGTGAAACCATAATTTCATCAATTTTCTGAAATACGAATATGAACCAAAATTCTTTACTTATGTTGATTAAAATTACTCAAGTTGGACATTCTTTCGCCTATAGTGAAAATAAAATTACCGACATAATTATATTATGATAAAGGTTCATCCCACCTGTGATTACACACACACACACACACACACACACACACACACACAGAAAAGATTTCCAAAAAGATTTCCATTAGCCTACAAACAGAATGGAAGAGTGAAAAAAAATTCCAAATTTTTTACGTTTGTCGTACAATTTTTCTTTGTGTTATTCACTTATTTATCTATTTCTTAATCGGTCAGAGTTTGCTTTACTACGTCATCGACGATAAAATTGCAAACACGTGGTAAAGGCGAGGTACCTATATATGTATACGTTCAGCAAGGAATTTTTCATTCATCGAAACATATGGTGTGTTTTTTTTCTTGTTTGTTTCGGAGAAATTTTTACGTGTTTTCCGCCAAGTTTTTACTTTCAGACAAGGTTATAATTTGTTCGAGTCACTTTTAAAATCCACTGAAACGTAATACTTCGTACCATTCTACATTAATTTGAGCTGGGAAATTTCGAATGGCAACAAATTAAAAATTTATCCGACAGAATTGGACGGATACCTGAATATAATTATAATGGTAAAACCAGAAAAACAATATTATAATATGTGATCGAAAAGAGAACAAATAATCATAATAAGTTACTTAGGTACGTTTTCGCCGCATAGGTTTTTACTATAATTTTCAGTTGCTTCGTTTGTGAGTAGTAACGTTATTCGGTAGTTGTGGCAGACCAAAAATAATGTCTGTGAGTTACATAAAAATTCATAACGAGAGGTGATAAGATACGATCTTTGACCATGATGAATACTGGACGTTTAGTGACTCATTCCTGTGAAACTATAAACAACCTCAGTTATGTATAGCTGATTCGCACCATGACGGAAGGTCCAGAAATAAGCTAGTTTACTTTCAGCACTCGTAGCAATATTATCATTAATATTATTAGAAAAACTGATTTGACAAACACTAGTTATTGACCCAATATTTAATAATTTTTTATTTGTTGTAAGCGATTTTTTTTTTCAATAACTAAAGTCGCACTATCCAATTTTTTTCTGCCTACACAAGCACATATATTATAGACAATTTGTAACACTTGAAAAACCAGGTTTCACTCGATTACTCTAAGGACCAGGTGGCGTCATATTCGACTCAACAGTCAGAGAACCTCAAAAGACCGGAGAATGTCATATATGACTCCACCTAGTCCTTAGAGGAATGACGCATCCAAATTTAAATGGCGTCGTATACGACACCACCTGGCCTTTCTAGTTTTAAGTACCTATATCTTAATCTCTCCAACCAATGTTCGTTCAAATGAATTTTTACTATAGGTATTATTATTCTTCAATGCTTCGTGATGTTTTTGAAGAATTCTTTCATTTCTTTCTATCTTTTTGAGAGTAATTCATTCCCATCCATTCACACTCCTTCACATTTATTCATTTATTTATCTATTCATTCATTCATCCCCATTCAATTGTGCGGTGCAATGCACCACATAAAATTTCTCGTGTGGTGCATTTTATACTCTGCACCACACGTTTCGCCGGCCATGAAGGGGTTTCATTTTTTCAATATATCTACTTTCTCACTGTAAATAAAATATGAGGCCAAAAATTGTTCCTCTTATTTTTCATAGCAAAACTATAAGTTCACTGACAATAAGAGTTGTTGGTATTTAGTTTTTTTAGCTTTATTAATAAAACGCATAGGCACTTGAACGAACGGGTATTGGGTAGTAGGAAAAGAGAAATATGAAAAAAACAGTCAAATAGTATTCCTGATTTTCACCGAGCGAACGAATTGAGGGCTGCTGCCGAAGGCCTTACAATAAGAGGAAAGGCAGTTGTATTCAGTCATCCAAGACTTTTCTCTCTCTTACTGTCTCCACTGAGAACTACTCGGCAAATGAGATGCTATCGAAATGAGAAAATAATTTTAAAATCTAGAGGCAAATTAAAATCATAAAGCACCAGAACCGGGACCAACTGATGAACTTGAAAATGAAATCTTCTCACATAAGAACTATTTTAACCAAGAAATACTGATTCAGACTTTTTATTCACTATTTATACAGTCTACAATGAGATGAGAAAACTATGTATACGCAGACAGTTATAAGTACCAGCCCACAAAAAAATCATAAAAATGCGGCCAACAAATTCGAAAATTATACCATTCATCGCGACCTATAACAACATCTTCCGCTAATTTAAATTTCCGCATTTCAATTATTATTATAGCCTTCGCGTACAATAAATTTCGAACCTCGTGGAACAAACTGATTCTGCTGTTGCGGTCGAATTAAAAGTCACTCATCATTCATGCGGATAAATGAAGGAAACGTTCAAGAATTTATTTTTCAACGGGATTAAAGATAAGGGATGATAAGTAGATTCGTCTATTTTCAAAACCTGCTAAGCACCGTTTGAATTTTTCCCCCCATATTTTAACGTGCTATTATTTTCTCTTTTCAACATTTTCCTTTTAACCCAATATACAGGACGTAATTTTCCAACATTTTCAGGTCGCCTTCGTAAATTACCGACAATTTCTTTCTCCCAGGATTTTTTTTTTTATGAACTTCATTAGCCTATCTACAGATTCTCAGAATACTAATTTCGTTAGATACGAAATAGCGATACGAGTTTCGCAAGCTCACGATGAAAATTACCACAATTCAAAGTATTACATCATTTTCGGCAAAATATTACGAATAAAAATTTCGAAAGAAAGTCAATATTTAAATACCGTCGAATGGGGCGACTTTACACACTTTTTTTATGTTTTTCAACTTTGTCTTTTAATAACTCTTCCAATTTTGAAGCTATTGAAGTGAATTTGGTTTTAAAATTTAGGTCTAACATTTCTCAACACAATTGTAAAAAAAAGTTTGAGTTTGCAGCCTTCTTTCTATTTTTTATGATTTTTCAAAAAATTTGTGTAAAGTCACCCCTCAATGGGGCGACTTTACCCATCAATTTGTAATTGACGGGTTATTGATGGGTGGGGAGGCAAAATTTGAGGATGTTTGTACTCAGACATACGATTGAAAAGAAACTAGTCAAGTACCAACTTCAACCGTGTGAAACCGAACTGAATATTTTGAGTGTCTGTGGTTAAAAAAAAAGACGAATAAGAAAAAAGGAAAAAACCATATTGCCGCTTTATTTTCTTGTTCTGTTACTGGGTGAAGTGAGGTAGGGGCGGCGATTTTTTTTTTTTTTCCTCCTTCTACCTGCTTCGATCCAAATCGTATTTTGGTTTTAATTTTTGCCTGGCAATTTATTTATTGGGCTAAAACGAAGTGGGTAAAGTCGCCCCTTGAATGTAAAGTCACCCCGTTCGACGGTACTGATCTATTTCAGTAGCACCAACCGACTGATAAGAAATATAACAAATGACTCAACCGCTGATATGATGGAATATAGTTGATATATTATATGTATAGCTGTGTAATGATTAAATGAATATAAATAATGATAATATTAGCTCTAATTCTCCCACAGATATTGCAAATATATTTCAATCTCAAAAGAAACACGTCGGTAATCAACTCGCAAAACTTGAAATTATAAGTCAAAAACCCAGTTTCGTCAAAAAGTACATTTTCCAATTTGTAAAAAAAAAAAAAACTAGCCATTGTTGGTTCTTGTTAAATTTTATTCAATAGGTACCAAATCTATGTATTTAGTCGAAAATTTAGATTTCGGCTACCTAAAACGCCGACATACAAAATGAAAACCATGAATTTGATATGAAACTTATTTTCGTCTCGAGCATTCGAGGTCGTATCAAATTCATAGTACCCTTTCCACTCAGCTCTAGTTCTCTCTCTCCTTCACCCTATGTCATATTCTCTATTTTTATAACAAAAAGAGTAGGTAATTTGATCGAAGCGCGTGTGTACCTTCCATTCATAACGAAAAAACCCAACAAAAGAATAAATTTGTAACCTATTTAATTGATGAATAGCATGCAGAAAATACAAACTCAATCTTATACCACACTCGTTTATTCGGAGTTGTATGAAAAGGATTTTCATCGATTATCATACTATAAAATGAAAACCAAATCGATCACTCGTGAAAGAATAAAGGACTTTGTCCTATTTTACGAAAACATATAAACCTCTCGAATCAATTATCATTCATAAATACGAACACTCAAGGCATCGGCTTTCATTCGATAATAAATTACCATGTGTGTACCTGTACGACAGTATTTACGCAGACAGACAGTCTGAAGATAAATGCGGCTAATTACAATACTGATTGGGGCTCGCTTAAGAAAATTTTGAAAAACAGTATCTGATCTCCAATAAAAGCATTCTCCCTCCTCAAAACAAGACTTTGGCAGTGATAGTCAAAATTCAAATTTCAAGCTGAATTTGTAGACAGACTGAGGAAAGATTTCAAAACCTGCTTCTACAGCAAAAATAATAATTATATACTTAAAACTATAACAGCAAACTCCATCGAAAAAGTAGGTTTTCCTGTACTCATGCTTTAGCCAACTACAAAACTCACTTCTAACAAATAATTGACAAAAAAGTATTGACATATCACATCAATATACGCACTAAAAATATTATTACAATTTTTAAAAAACCTTTATAGACACCAAACAGTCGCGATACGAATCTCTGATACCTAAAATATATTTTCGGGGTAGTTTATCTGAAATATTTTTGGGGAAAAAAAAAAGTAATAACGATGGTAAAAAGCTGGGTCTAATAGTGATAAAAAATTAATAACGCTTGAACTGGGTTCTCGCAGTTATATTTTCAAGAATTAAAATCTTCATGTTATTCAGAAATTAAAACAATTCATAAGAAATATGAGGTCTATGTTTGATTTGAAATTGGGTATCGTTAAAAAGAATAGTACTGAATACTTTTCAGCACTTTTTTAACGGTTAAGAAATAGGAAGAAGATTCAAAGCTGTTTCAAATAAAAGTATTCATAATCTAAAAAATTTCAACTACGTTAGTTTGATTTAGAGCTGTCTAAAGAGTAATCAATATTACCCTTTACAAAAAAAGAATAAAAAAATCGATGAAAAATCAAGGCCTCAACAGACTAAGGCCCCTGCAATTTTCAAAAAAAAAATTTTCTTTGGTTACTTTCACTTTGTTTCTTACATTAGATTCAAAAAGTATATTACATACCGTGTACTCATTTATGTTTTCACTTCACACAAATTTTATACAAATCCTAGAATCAGTTTCGTCCTTCGACCATATTATAATCGAAGATTTGGTCTTCGGAAGTGAAAAATTGGGTTAGCTTTTTTTTCACAAAATCTTCTCAACTGAATATGTATAATTATGTTTGTATAATTCTGTAGTTGAAATCCAGAGTGATTTACGTTTGATTTAGGATTTCAACGACTTTTAGTGACCAACCTTGCACTTCCATCCTGTGAACTCAGTGCTTTAAAATAGCATTTATTAACCTTGAAATGAAAATCAGAAATATTCAAAACAAGAGAAATGCGTTTCATTAAAAAACTTCAACTGCGTTTTTCTCAAAACTATGATTGAACTTGGGTCATTTTAGTTCACAGCTACAGAATTCATTCTAAGGAGTTTAACTTTCGATTAAGTTCTTAACATCTTCTTCTAATGAAAATTATCTGAGCGACGAATTTTAAAGAAATTTTGCCTTCATAAATAATAATCACACGATATACTGGAAAATTAGACATTATACTGGAATCATCATTCAGCAATCGATAGCTCACATTCTAACAATTCTGCCCTTATGTAAACTCCAAATTTGTATTGGTTCTAATCATAGAACAATTAGTTGATTTTCAATTCGATTTGGAGATTTCATTCATTATGCAACTAATGGCAGTTATTATTTGAAGGAGAGCTTTAGGATACGACTAATTGCAGGCCAGAAATCATGATAAAAATCAGATCCTTCAAACATACTACATAGATTGTTGGCCGACAAGGAAGATAAATTTGGAGGATAACTCAACAACTGAGAATCTTAAGAATGAAAAAATTATCTTAATCATTGGAATCAAAATCCCAATAACTTCTCAACGAAGATTACACTTGGGAGTGACTGGATCAGATTGGACTAAATCATTAAATCACAATTTTTACTTCTGTTGCATGATGATCTTTTACTGACGCTAATAAACTCATACGGATCACTTTTTTCAAACCTCTCAATCCGATAAATTACTTTCGGTTTTAGGCTCAGCATAAACATCGACTGTAGTTACTCGAGTATCTAACGAATCCACGAGCAGAACAGATGAAGATCTTGCTCTCGATCGATGACTTCGAAAGAGAAAGTTGCTTGCGAGTTACTCTACGAAAAGATGGATATACTGTGCTTACCTGTTTCCGAAGTTCTTTTTCCAAAATTCTGCAGCATCACTTTTCGTAATTCGGTACTGGTCGCCGGTGAAAACGCCATTAGGAAACAGAGCTTTTAATTCACTTAACATATGACTGAATACTAAGCTTAATTTAGTTAAATTACGACGATAATGTGAATTCTCGTCGTACATTTTATCTTTGCCTTCTTTAAATAATTTAATGGCTTGTTTACATTTACGCATCAGATTTAAAATAAATAAGTTAAAGTGTTCGTTTTCGTGCAGCAGTTGGATATTCTGCTCGTATTTGGAATAGATGAATCGTAAACGCTGATACGTATCAGGAAGAATATCCAAAATGAAGGGAGGCGAATTTTTCAGATTCATCTTCGAATGCTGGCACAATTTTACAACCTTATCCATCAGTTTCCATGTTTTGTCCAATGTTCGTTTGTCGGTGGTTAATTTGGGAGCAGTGATCGCCTCCGCAAAAGCACCTTGCAGTTTGGACAGAATTGAAGATATATTTTTTGGTTGCACCATTCTATTACGGTTAGAATTTGCCGCCATGATAAAGGAAGGGGTTCGCGGTAGGAATCAAACACTTAAGAACGCACTGGTCAAATTTTCCGCAAGAAAACAAACATTCGAACGACGATAAAAACTAATCATTGCGAAAATTTAAGCACGCACAGGCACACGACGAATAGCTGAAAATTCTACCAAAACGCGATTCTATCACGACCCTCGCGAATGGTACTCACAAAAAACCTGAACGGGTTGAACTTCCAATAAAGCTCGAAAACACATAAATAGCAAAATAACAAAACACACACACAAAAAAGCTGCGAACTTCAAAAACGCTCGGCGCAAGACACAGAACTTCTGAACGCAAAAATGTCATGAACCAATTTCGCAGAGGAAGTCGGAGATGACGAAATGAAATTCAGATTCAGAACTAAACACTTTGTTGTTTGAAGATCGCAAGCCTTCGCATACCCACACAAAACGAAGACACCGAGTCGAACAGATAAAAAATGCCGTAGCATTTTTCTAAAATTTTACGTGAAATCCGAAATTTTTACAGTGTAGCCAATATACACATCGAAATCTTGTTTATGCTACGACAGACTACGGAGGCACCTTGTGACGGACGCACAATAAACTCGCTAGAAGCGCTAATAAATGAACAATAAAAATGTTCTTAACTTTTTTCCACAGAGATTTTATTTTCAAATTCCGCCATTTAGCCCATTTTGTCATTTGACGCACTTGTTTTCATAGAAAATCTGCCAGAAAAATCAAAAATTATTTTCCAAGTGATTTGATATTATTTTATTTCCTTCTCGTAATTTCGCTTCTCATCTTTAAATGTCATTCTTTATCTCTAATCTTTTGAGTTGTGCTATTAACTTTCGCATGCATGTTCTCATTCATTTGATTCTGCTCTTCCTGAAATTTTATCTTGAACCTCTGATGATGAAACTTTTTGTTTTGTGTCATTACGAATCGTAATTCGTTAGCGACGAAAATACTTGTAAGTATGGACTCTTTCCTAGATTCCTGCTACCTCATAATTCTAAAATTCGCTTCTTTATATCATCGATAGCCTGTCCTATGTGATGAAAAGCCACTTGGCGCTCATTGAAGTTGTCTTGAGCAAAGAAATTTAACACACCAACTATCATTTTAAAAATTTTCAGCCTATAGGAGGTATGAAGCAGGCCTCCGACGATATTATGTCTGTGAGGCAGTCTCTAAAATTATGTTCTTCGGTTTTGGAAATTTGGAATTGTGACCGTCGGTTCGGGATTTAACCCGATTGTATTTGGACGACTTCAACAAGCCAGCCATGCGAAAATCGGATGCAGATCTCATTAAAAAAAGGTAATATTCTGGAATATCTGGGTAATATATGAACTTGATTGTGTTGAATGATGACCCCAAATGACATATAAAATCATCCCTAAATTTTGCGTTGTATGTCGAGAATAAAAGGCACTTAAATACCTATATTTTGATAAATCTCTAATAGTCCTGGCAGGTCTATAAATACATTTCAGTCCATAAGAATTGAACTATTCCACATACACCGTTCATATATAAGCTCTGACCCTACCTGTTTCTGTAAATCAACAGAATATTATCGGAAGTGACGTAAAGTAGAGGTTGTGTGGTAGCTGTAACCTGTTATTGTATAATTTTAAAGTTTATGAAGATCTATGCACTGAAAGAAAACTCTATCTAGCTCTGAAGTTGAGCTGATCAATTAATATTTCGTTCAGTTTTACCTACATCAGTATAGTTTAAATTTCTTATTCATTTTTTAGTTTTCATGTTAAAACGATCTTCATATTAATATGCAGTTTTAATGAAGAATTCCTTTCGCCTGCGTAAGAGTCATTTTAAATTCTTGCTATAAGTTTATTTTGGTTAAAGTGACATAACATAAGCAATCAAAAACATTCAATTTGAGTGTGATAAATTGAATCAGTGAACTATAAGTTATAGTTTTATGAACATTCCACAACACTAGATTTTTTGTGAGGTAGGTATCTTTTAATGCTTTGAAATATGGTAGATAATTTTGTTTATCACTCAAAATTTAATTTAAAAAACTTGAAGCCAGTTTTTCTCAAAACACATTTTCTTGCGAAGCACTTCACCTTGTCCGCCAATAATTTTGTTAATTGAAAGATTAATTTCAAAAAATATTTGATGAAAAAAATGTATTATTTTTCCAAATGGTTCGGCTTGTTTAGATTATAATAAAACTAGTTTTTATGTAGGTTCTAATTTTCTGAATGGTGAATTATGATTTATGCATAATAATCAATTTACTTCTAAATTATATTTTACTGCGTCAAAAAAATACAAATTAAACAGCCGTAATTACGAGAAAACTGTTTTCAACCGTCGACTTGTACTGCTTATTTACCCTGAACTTTCATCTTTTTTCATTTTTTTTTTTTTTCCAATCATTTAATTTTAATATTTTCATCTTTTACCATGGGAATCATACGAAGTTTATTCTCGTTCGTAATTAGAACGTTGGTAAAAATTATAATGAAGGCATAAGTTTTCATTTGTTGGTTTACTTTATTATTTTGATTATTACGCATTTTTTTTCTTGGCACAAACCATTATTTTCTTTCCAACCAGTTTCAATTTTCTATTCTACTATTGACTTATTTGTATTTTTGCTTATTTTTGTGTGCATAATTATTCATTTCCATATTTAGTTTTGAAAAAAGCTTTTCGTTTTGTCTTTAAGCTTTGCTATACCAATTTTTATTTTCATCTCTTCATTCTTGACTTGAATGAAATTTGTCCTCGAGTGAAAATTAAGATTAATATTTCGTATGCAAAAATTGAGAAATCGTATGATAATTATGGCTGATTTTTCGATGAATTAGGTGCTTATTTAAACTTCTCTGAAAAATTATTAGTCCTATTGAAGATTTTCATTTTGAATTTACAATTAAAGAAGAACGGTAGATAGTGGTGTAATTGCCAAAAAAAAAAAGTTTTTATGAAAACAAATTTGTTCCATCTCTGTATTTATTCTTCAAAACTGAAAATATGAAGTCAAGATAGCTGGTTGTCGTATGCGTAACTCTTAAATTTGATTTTCACTGCATTTTTTTCATGCTGTGAAACGATAAAATAAGAACAAAAGTTGAAATTCAGCAATAATTTATTTTTATAGTCGTTGATTATACCCCGTCAATTCGAGAAAAACTAATCAAAGAAATTGGCGAAGAAATATTTTTTGTTTTTTTGATTTATTTCTATTGAAAAATATTAATTATTGCTCTCGTTTGATATTATGAAAAATATTCAAAAAACCTTGAAGCTTTTGACAAAAGTCATAAATTATGAGAAAAACTGATTAAGCTTTATTGTAAAATGCGTAGAAATCAATTTTTTGAATGGGTCTCCTAAAAAATTTATGTTATAACTTTTCAGCATAATATATTCTCATAACGTCAAACTATAGACTAGAGGCAGTATTTACTCAACAAGCTATACATTTTCCAATGTAAGAAAATTGACTGACCTGTATTTTATATTATTCTACTATCCTTGATTTAACTTCTAATTATCATGCAACAAAGATTGAATATTGTGTTTGCATTTTACATTTTTACTACTATGATTCGAAATTTTAATTCAGATCTTTATTGCGTTTTCGATTTGCCAGAATATTGAGCACCCACGAACTCATTCTATATGACAGTTGCTTGAAATTTATTTTCTACTTATAATTTGAAATTCATTATTGGAAAATTTGCTATTATACCAATCTATTTATCTGAGTCATCAAACTCAAAACTAGAATTTGCAATTTTTTATTTTCATAGCATTCGAGTCATTTTAAAATTTGAACGTAAAAGTACTTAAAATTTATCGGCTACCGAATACAAAAATTCTCTGAAAATAAAAGTCTATACAGTTGAGAGATATAAAAGTACCAAAGTATCGGTCAACAACTACATGACCCATGAATTTTTTATTCTATTTATATTAATTGAGTGGTTTTCTTCGAGAAGGGTGTACCTGTAAAAAAGTGGTTTTGAAAAAAATGCATTCGAAATAATTAACTGATCATAACTTTTTTTTAAATGACTAAAGAGAAGAGCGGGTTTTTGAGTTTGATTGCTACATTCGTGCTCGCCAAGAACTGTCAATGAGTTGGTGAATTACTTAGCGTAGGCAGAAATAATGTTTAGCTGAAAAGAACGCCTAAATACGTCCTTCTTGAAGAAAACTACTTTTTGCTCACCTATATTATGCTAGTACAAATATTTCATAGTATTTGAATTTGATAAAAAAATGAATTAATATTCAACCTTTTAGAGTAAGAAATTCTGTATCAGAATTCACCGAATTTTGTTTTTGTTTTTTTGACAAATGTGACCTTAGTTTAGATTCGGAAATTTTTTCGAAAATTTATATGCAATTAATTGACAAAATGTGTGGATATTTGCTGTTTCTGGTGTAAATATCTATATATTGTTATTTTACGTCACATGTGAGACCCAAGAAAAAGTACGACACTTGCGAGACCCTCCTTATAAATACTCAGAAATGAAACCTTCGTCTTCACATGGCTTGGTGACTATTTGTAAATGCCTTAGGCTATGTAATGAAGCCCACAGCTGTTGGCTAGGTGTACAGTACAGTTTATGGGGAGCAAAATGAAATGAGGGAACCACGAGTGTACATACAATCGATATTTGGGGCACTTGCGAGTCCCAGACAAAAAATGCAGATTTGGGGTCTGCGGAGTGGGGGGAGTAAGAAAAACTAGACATACACCTCGTGGACATGCGAGACCCACAAAAGGGTCTCACATTGTCAAAAAGGGTCTCGCAAGTGTTATGAAATATCTGTTTTAGGTCTCACAAGTGACAAAAACATCTCTAGACAACGGTGAACTATAAGGAGATACGGTTTTCACTGCCAGAAAGAAGAAACATCAGAGAAGCATTTTTCAGAATTTTTTCAAGTAGGGTGTAAAATACGCCCTTTTTGAAGAAACCCACTCAATCATCCTTCCCCTATCCGTCTACATTAATTGAATTAGCTCTAATTCATTGTAAAATTTGTAAATGTTATTTTTAAATAGTGCCTGACTAAAATAATGAACTATACTTTCACTTGGTCAATTACCATTATACTGTTTGAACTTACGAGTTGCTCTGCCGTTACTCAACCAACCCCTTTCGAAACTGTCCCCCTCTTTAAAATGTAAACGGCGTGGCGTTAATTACGTCGAAATAACGGTCGTATTTTCGTACGAGTGATTCAAAATAAAAGATCGTAGCCTACCTATTCGTCGAGTTTGCGCGCTCTATTTCTGCATTAAAATACATAGCGTATGTATCAAACGTTGTTACCTTAAAAATAAGAGCGAAAAAAATACTAAAAAAAAAAAGAAGAGAAGAAAATTGCGTGACTTGAAAACTGTACTTACCTGTGTGTAGTTGGTGGTCAGTATCAGTGATTAAGACGATTATAAGACCATAGAGAGTAGATGTATTCAAATCATGGAAGGTGCAATTGGCTTCTATCGTCATTTAAGAATCATTCCACCTTTCATGTGTTTCTAATTTTAAACATTGATTTCTTAATTTAAAAAAAAAAAAATCTTAAGAAGGTGCGAATAAATTTCGGTCAGCATTTATTAAGAAAATTTTTTCCACTAACCTTAAGTTATAGTGTTTCGAGTCTCGAGTGTTGTGCTTTGTTAATGGGAAATTATAGCGAAAATTATTTTGCAGCATTTCTCCAGGTGAGCGAAGATTAATGAAAATGTATTTGTGGCTCAGTGTTGACCTGTGGAAAAATCTTGATCGGCTGGTCGGGTTTTGTAAACGATGATAGTGATGAGTTCGAATTCGTTCATTATTTTTTTAAATAATATGCAGCATCTAGTATCTTGTGATCGTGCGTAAGAAATTCGTATCTGGCACTTTTTTGTTGAAATTTATGTTCGTTTGAGTTGTTCTCGTCATTCACAAAAAGTCTGCAATCTTGGAACCCGATTTCAGTGAGTATTTTTCTCTTTATATTTTTGTGTTTGAAAATTTTACAAATAAGTTGAGGTGAGTATATGTGTGAGGGTAATGTTTTTGTAAAGGCGGAACATTCAGTATTGATAAGTAACTGTGAAAAGAACTGATAGCACAGGACAATGACCATCAAGATGGTAAATATGTGAATTTTGACCAACAAAGGGCGAAAACTAATTCAGCTTACTTTAATTTAATATTTCATGGGTGTATAGTGTTCTCAGTGCATAAATAATATGTGTATCAACGAAATAAATTTGGCCGAAATTTTTTTTTTCAATATAAAATTGTCAATTTATATCATTTTATTATGATTTAATCTGAAAAATATGATGTGTCACGGATAGGACAATGAATTTTTGACCACTTTAACCATTATATTGGAGAGTATAGAGAGCTATATACGTATGTATGAGTCATGAGTGTATGAAAAAGCAAGCAGTATGGTACCTGATCAAACCTACAAAAATTCAACTTGGCAGTATAGCCAGCTTTTCTGAGAATCACCCCTATGCAATAGTTTGTAAAGTAAAGGCTCTTTTCTACATACTGCAAATACAGGTTTACATAGCTATTTGCAGCTAGTGGTGACTCTTTCTAAATGTATTGGCTTCTCCTACTTCCATACAATTGGAAGACCAAAGAGAAAAAAGTCCGAAGAAATTTGTGATGTGTCTAAAGGAATAACTCACCTCCCGGTAGATGCCTGAATGAGCCAAACTTCCCTCTCCAAGAAAATGAAGAAACTTTGAATTTTTAACCCTTCAAAAGACTTTTTGAACTCTCTTGTTTTCTATTGTTAGTTGTTTTACTCGCCATATCACCCTAAATCAAAGCAAAGTCCATCTTCAAAAACAAAAATCACTTTATTAACATCCTCCTTCACCTACACATATAATCAATCTTGTAATCTAGCTCTACCTTTAGATTTACCAGTTTTTTTAAACATTTTTATTCTACTGGTATTAATTTATAGGCATTGTTCAAATTGGCATTTTGGTTTGTTGCTTTTTTCTATTACAAAAAAAAAAAAAAGACAAAAAAAAATAGTACCTACGTAATCATTTTACTTTTTACGTTTGTTTACCATTTTACAGTAGAATAAGAAGTGGGGCCGTTGAGTCGGTCGAATTATACTTTTTTTTTTTATATCACTGGGCACAGATTTACGGCGGAAGAGCTATAATTTTATGCAATTTGGAAGGCCCAAATACAGCTATCTAAAGTAGTCTTCGTAGTGCTCGGGTGTATTATAGATTCCGGTAATTTACCTCAGAAAGCATTTCGCGGTCTCATAAAATTTTTTATTACTGAACATTAGAGAAAAGTAATTTGAATTTTACTTTTCGAATGAGAGTTTGGAAGTGAAAAAATTATAATAAAAAATACGCGAAAAAAAAAGTGCCAAATATACAAGTCTCTGTTATAGGCTGTTATTGAAGGGTTTTATTACTTTCCGGAGAGTTATAGTTTTAAAAAAACAATACCAACTTTCGGCCGCTAAAGTTATGCTGTATGAAGCGAGTTTTTAAAATAATTGTTATGTTAAAATTTTTTTTACTGAAAATGGCCAGTTTTTATTTTATAATACAGAGCGATGGTTGAAGACTCAGCAGGTGTCAGCGTCTACATTTACTTTTTCCCACGTGAAATACATACTTTACTACAGACACCTCACACCAGCAGTACACTAAAAATGATGAATAGTAATTTTTATTACTTCTTATAAGAAAACGGAAACAATTCTAGATTTATTGCAAATATTCTTAGTATTTGTAGTACTTTCTCCATCTTGGATATAGTAGATTTTACTATTTTTGTGGTAATTAGCAGGTTTTCAAAAGAAAACCTTCTGTTAATTTTGGTCTGACTTTTACAAATAGGCAGGAGAGTTATTCGTTTTTTAATCTCAGGATTTCAAAAATACCCATCTCGCATTTTCATATTTATTTATTCGTGTATTTACCTATTTCTGTGTCAGTGAATGGGGTGGAGAGGGCGGCTGCTTTTCTAGCGGGGCTTGCTTTGCTAGAATTTTTCTTCTATAAATCTTGAATTATCTCAGTTTTCTCAAAAAAATTGTACAAATTGATTTAAATTACTAGTTTTTTTAGTGTGTAGAAAAAGTTTTCAGTCGCTTTTCGACACAAAACAGGTATACATACGTTTTGGTTTTTTGCTTTCATTTTATTTTTTATTTTTTATTTGTAAATTAACATTGCAATTAACGTTAATCGTAAATGAACATAAATTCCAAAGACTCTACTGTTGTTCTTAGCCCTACATGCCATTAAAAGCAGGAATAAGTGTTGTTAAAAAAAATCCAAGATTGAGATGATTAATTTTTGAAGCTGAAAAAGACCACTGTAGCTTCAAAGATATGCAGACTGCTCGTTCATTTTTGACCTTTACTAACTCCAGCTGGCTCTAACCGAAATTGGTGCAAACAACCTTCTCAAAATTCGTTGAGCTACATTATTTTTGGTCTATTGAAAATTTTCCATGTCTCCCTTATAAAATTTCTGCAAAATTCTGTGATTTTGAAAAAAAATATATTTTACTTTTCAGGTACTTCGAACCAAAACTTATGAACAAACCAATATCATCGCTGGAACCGGTTGAAACGCCCTGGTTGCTCTTATATGCGACTCAACGGCATTCTTATTGGCCAAAAGCAACATTTCATGTACTAATTCATACGACCAGTGGTTTCCTCAGGTTAATGGACGAGCCAGCATTGTGTAGGTGCTCAACATTAGTCTATTATGAGTTACACAATAGTTAAAATTGCCTCAAAAGTGGCTATTGACGATGAAGAGGAATATCTGCACCAACCAAATGGCCCCAGTCACTTTGTTAAAACAGAGGCATTCACCGTTCTGCCGCCACTGTCACCGCAAATTCCAGGTCCGCCGCCTACCCCTAGTCCCTATCGTATCCTGCCACCGATTGTCTCCCGCAAACGGCCTTCATTCGTCATCATCCAGGAGCTGGGTAGTCGACCGCAATCCAGAGAACCATCACCTTCTGGCAGGGTGAGTCCCTTTCGCGGCTGCGGCTTCAAGCCCTCGCCAACATCTAGAGAGCCTTCACCATCAAGGCAAGATGATTCTCCTCCGAATGAAACAGCTGATAATGATAAATCTCATGAATCCCGCAGTCGACTGCCTGTTGCATCAAAAACAACACCGACTCACAAGATCAGCAAATCAGTTAGTCCAGCAAGGCCTAAGAGTTCTGGCATCCCAGTGCCACTAAACCGGCGAACTTCTCATTCACAGTCATCCAAAGTAAATCAGAAATCACCTTTAAAGAGTTCTGAGAATCTACTGGGTCGAAGGCCTACTGTTTCTGAATCTGATCTCAAATCTGCCTTGCATAAGTCCAACGCCAATGTAAAGCAATTTCCTTCTACCATAGGAACGCCTCGCAAACCACCTGTTCCTCGTCAGCCTAGGACTGTGGCCAAGCCAGGCACTCCTAAAGGTATGACTACTTTAGCTGGTAGTGATGCTAAAAAATCCGCTCCTACAGCATCTCCTGCACGTCGAAATCTGTATTTGGGGAAAAATGAAGCTTTGAAGAAGACCGGAGAGATAGTTGGTAAGGATGGGTTGGTTAAATCATCTCCCACTCGACCAAAGACACTGCCAAGATCACCATCAAAAGTAGGATCGGCAAAATCCAAGGAAAATTTGTCGCCTTGTTCGAACCCACCTACACCTATGAAGGTGGTAAAAGGCTCAACCCGGATGACAAAGACACCCTCCAGACCGCCGAGCAAATCACCTAAGAAGAGTGTAGTCAAACCAATGGGCTTAGCAAAACTTGAAGAAGCTGCAGCTACCAAACCTGAAGACTGTAAGGCTCATGTTGAAAGTAACAATCCCTCCAGCACTGCGATCATCGCTGACCCTTCAGTACCTGCTATATCCCCTACCATTGCTTCTTCACCTTCTGAAGTCACAAACACCTTTAATGCAACCCCTGAAACCACCGCCTCTATTCAGAGTAACGAATTGGAAAAAAATAGTAAGCCTTTGAAGGCGATGGTAAAGCGTGTAGGACGTAAGGCATTGACTACTGGTAACCTGATGGCAGCTTTAAAAAAGACAGCTAGTGAGTCCAAAAACAAAACTGAAGAAGATAATGACGAGGAGAAAGCGGATGAACGAAAAGAATTGCCACACATGGACACTAGCAAAAGTTTACCCATTTCCATTGCAACAACAAATCTGACAGAATCTTCAGTCACATTGATTAGGACAACAACAGAACCAGCTCTAGCTCCAGTGGAACCAGAGCTGATAACTGAAATTAGATCTGCCTTGATTGATGCGAAAGCAGCTGAAGATATGGTATGCATGCAGAAAGAAGTGAATAATGTAGGTGCCAAGGTGACTGGTGAGACTGCATTTGTTGCAGATACTGCTGCTAACCTTCCAGAGGTAAAGAAAAGTAAAGTCGAAGTAGTTAATGAAGTCAATCCCCAAGTGCAAAGTGTGACGTCGATGACTAAATCGACAGAGGAGACGCAGTTAAAGGGTTCGCCGCATCCAGTTCACGTGATCGCAGTTGCCAAAATCGAAGAGCCGAAGCAAGAAATGACAAGCAAAATCGTGGAAATAAAGCAGGAAGCTGATAGCGAGGTGCAAAGCATTAATGCGTCTAATCAACGTGAAAATCGAAATGGAATTAGCAAGTCATCGTGGCTGAATGAAAAGTAAGATATGATTAAGAGAATTTTTTTTACTCGTAATTTTAATATCAGAAAAGCGGCCAGGAGTCAAAGTATTTCTGTGACAGATCTGGGAAGTCGTTGTTATTGTTCCCTAGGTATGGGAGGATTCTTCAAAACAGTTGGCTTCAAAGATTAACCAAACCCAAAGAAAAATAATTTTTATACTTAACAAATTAATCTTTTGCATTGAATTCTTTAAAAAAGTTAGATCTGAGCTAAAAATTTAAAATTTTGTTCTAACATCGGACCACCGAAATCAGTGTTATCTTTGCCTACCTTCAAAGTGTTTTAAATTTTTCCAAAAATATGGTCGCCTTTGGATCAAAATAATATTATTATTTTAGAATATTTAATAATTGTATTGAAACAAATGTTGCTACGATCTTGTAGATTTGGTAGATACCAAATATACTGAAAAAGTTCTGTTACAAATCTTTTGAGCCATCAACTTGACAAATTGGCTCATCATGAGCTGAGTTATAATGGCTTATCAGCTAAAATTTCTTTCATGTTTTTAACACTAACGCAGATAACTGCAGAAAAATGTTGTGCATGTCCTCGCGGGTAATGTTTATATTTGATTACCCTGCAACATATTTTTGAAGAAAGAAATGAATTTATTCTTCTACGATTATCCGAAAATAATTTGTTGAAAATGGTGAAATGTTTTGTTTAATGTTCAACACAGTATTTTGAAAATTGTGAATGTGAGGCACACAAAATTGGAGCGAAAAGTCACATTTTCTGGCCACTTTCAACTAATTTTCTGATTTGCAATATCATTTTATAAATCGTGTCACAATCTTATGCACATATATCAAATCATTTCTTTTGAAAACACAATTCACGCTGAAGGAAAAGAATGGCTCTTCGTATTTGTAAAACAGTAGCTGACCAATTTATCCATACCAGATGATGGCCTTTCTTGAAATTTATTGGAAAATACAAACTTTTTTTTTTGTGTAATTTTTAGCCGGCAAACAGGTTCACATATAGGATGGCTGCAGATTAACTGAACTGGCTCTTTTGTTCTTTAAGGGTGTATTTTGATCGATATTATTCATTCCTGTCCCTGTCACCTATAGCCACTACTACATTGAAAAAGAATTGAACATTTATTTTTCTTCTCTTCAAAATCTCTCTTTTGCTTTTATTTTCACAAACTATAAATAACAAAGGACGTGTGTATTGACATCTGTTGCCTCACCCTTGTCCGTTTCCAGAAAGTATAGTCGAGTAGGTTTTGATTTTATAATATTATAGAGATGAGATAGACGTAGAGAAAAGAAATTCTCCTCTCCTTTCGTTTTTTCATTTTCTCATATTTTATTCGAATGAATCTGAAAAAGGTAAGCCACTTTTAATTCATCACTCATTTTTGTTAAAGTAAAAAAAAAAAAAAGTAGCATAGAATATGATTAAAGGGTTTTTTCCTACTTTAATAAGAAATTTAATGCTGTAATTGAGCATTTTCTTGTCACTGCACACAATTTATTCATCTGGCTGTGACCAAATATAATTTTGACATGAAATTAGAGCGAGATAACGATTAGTGGTATGGTTCCACCAGGAGTTGGTATTTTCACAAAAACTATGATCGTTTCTTTTTTTTTTCCCTTTCAACAAGCAGATTAACAATATTCTTCTTACTATGCCTATGCTTATTTTCTAGTAACGTTGGCGGAACGTCGCATTTGTATTTAAATTGAAATTGTTTCCGTTTTTTCTTCTTTTCATTGTTTTTTTGTCTTACCTTCAGAATGCTTCCTCCTTGAACTAATAAACAGAAGTCATTTATGAAACCTTCGACAATACTAAAATATTTCAATTTCCTGTCTGTAGTATACACCTATATTTTCTTTTAATGGCACTTTCTTTTCTTTTTCTTCCGTAGCTCATTAATTTGATGTGCATTTTGCATTGGCTCTGTTGTTTTTGTATTCACGAAAGGCGCAAAATAAAATAAAAAAAGAAGTCGTCTGAACCGAAAGTTTTTCGCACTTGGATGACGATGTATTAATTATAAGACGATTGAGAAAATATATTCAACGGTAAACTATGAAAAGAGAAAATACTTGTAAATGTTTTTTTAAAGATTTGTAGACATGGTTAAGCTTGTTTTTTATCATCATTATCTTTGGTCATCAACTTCAAACTGTTTTCACGATGACATTCTTTCAAAGGAAATCTCCCTACTAATCCGAGTTTTTGCTTTAGTGCACAATCTCTATTACAAAATGAGCTAAGTGCATGGATCACGGCATGATCCCAGATTCCAAAATGAGCCAAACGTATAAACTCAGATTACAAAGTGCGAAGTCATTTGTTTCATTTTTTGAAACTTTCATGTTTTTACACTTAGCTCAAATACTTCACGATGAGTTTTAAAACACTTGAAATATCTTTGGGTATTTTTCTACTAAATAATTTTCATAAAAATGAGTAAATTTAGTCCGATACCCAGCGGGATTTCAATTTTTTTTTTCGGAACACGTAAAAGACAATGAGGTGCTTCCATTAGAATTCTGTAATGAAAAGAAGATAATTTAAAAAAATGGTTCACGGAACATGCATTAAATTGCCTGTAATCTGGTTTCATGTCTCGTGAATTCCCACACTTAGCCGACAAAATAGAGCATCTATAAGAATTTTTATAATAGGGTACGACGTTTAGTACCAATTTTATTTATCGACTGGATACGCCCTCAAGTCTAATCCATTATCACATGCTGAACACTTTAATTTATTAAATTTATTTGCTCAAAAATTTGAAACATTGTTTTGGTGTTTGTAGAAAAATATACTAGCTTAGGTAATCGGTGTACTAACAGCCCATCCCTTTGGTAGTACATTCTATTGAATATTATGATGATGTAAAAATGAATTTATTTTGTGGCAGTCCTGTTATATGTTATATAGGAAGTTGATTTCCTTGATGCACTATGTCCTTGGTGAGGGAAAAAGGAAAAAATGCTCTTCATCATTTTATTTTAGCACTAATACTGCCCTTCTGCTGATGTTTCGATTTAAGATTTTTTGCACATTGCTTTGAGAAACAAGTTTTCACCAGTTTGAATGACGTAGGTATTTTTATTCTGCTGACTTTGTTTCTAAGTATAATGAAAAAATATGTCAAGTGTGAAACATTAATGCGAAACTTTAACTGACCATATCTTGAGAATAAAAGCATAAATACATGCGCCAAGGTACCTCCAGCAGGACCAGGGCCGGATTTAGGGGATAGACAGTGGGGACAGTGTCCACGGGCCTCCACTAACAAAGGGCCTCCACCACAGTATTATCTAAATTTTTCATTTTAAAAAAATGTTTAAAAAATTTTGTAACTGACCCCCTATCCCCCTTGAAACGGGCCTCCTCCACTTTGTCCACACCTCTTTCAACTCCTAAATCCGGCCCTGAGCAGGACCATGCGTCCTACCGGTCCTATACCATTTACTCAAGCTAATTTGAGCATTTTCTGTCCTTCTGGTAGAACTAACACAACGTATAATGGAATCAGGGTATCCAATATATACAGCGCAAAACAACAGAAAATTTGAAAAAGGTTAATTCTAACCAAGTTTGCGTATAATAAGGTATTGTCTGGAATTCTTCCAGCAGGACGTACGTTGGCGCATCTATCGTTAAAACTGCCAGTGGTGTAATCAATTAACTCTAGTAGATACAGTAAATTACTGTAAAATTAAAGAATTTTTCTCATTTCGCAAATTTATTTTGCTGTTGGATAGAACTTGCTTTCAATCAGGGCATAACATGAAATTACATTGAGAAATGTAATGTTGAAATTTTCTTTATTGCTTTTTTATTATAGACGTGTCCAGAAATCATTTCGAAACGCGTTATTCTTCTGATAATTTAATCATCATTCACCTGGAGAATGAGAAACTGGAGAGAGTGAAAGCATTATAAAGTTCATAGTTTCCTCTTTCATTCTCTCTTTCGAACTGCTTCTCACTTGTCTTTTTTGTTTTTAGTTTTTGAAATTTAAAATTTTTAAACCTTTGTTTTCATTATGCGCGAAAAATATCGCGTGTTTATCAGACGATTTCATCGCCTTTCTTAACGTTGCACGAATTGGGTCGACTTTTCGATGGACACACTTTACCCTTCAACCCCGGTCCGCCTCGCTACTGTTGCCCCCAAAAATACGTTTTCTTCGCGTTTTCCATAATTCGCCATTTATACGCCTTGACTTAAAAATTATTACCATGTCGGAATTCCCCGCTCGTTAAATTCAACTAAGTTGTAGGTACCCAGGGGTTTGTTCGAAAATTTCATATTCTTTTTTTTTCTCTTTTTCGTCCTCTTTTCCTACCTTTTTCCCCGTCCTACTTTCGATCGAACTTTCAACTTCCTTGAAGTTCAGACTAGACAGGTCAAAAGTATGCCACCTTGATTTCATGGGATAAGAAAAGTTCGTTAACGACTAAAAAAGCTCATGTTCTATATAGTAACTTACTACAAACAGAAGTTGCTGGTCATTGTATTTACAATACTGGTAAGGTAAGCTGCTTGAAAACTTTTGACCTACTCTACAAGATTGGTCTGTGATAGCAACCACTGCTTATTCTTTCCTCGAAAAAGTTAGAGGATAAAGAGTTAGTCGATTTTTGAGTGCTTTTGTGAGATAACTTCTTCCTACCGTTTCCCTTCGAAAATTGAACGTTTTGGCCGAGTACAAAGATGGTAAGTTCTAGCTTCCTATTGAAATTAGTGTTTTATGATTTTGAATAACCTGTAAGGTAAACACTGGTCGACACACCCCATACTAGAAGATAAGTGTAGTATTTTTGATCCAGCAACATTGAAAAAAATTTCCATAAGCAGTAATTTGTACTATGTATTTGTATGAGAAAACGTAGAATTTTTTTTCACGAAGTGGTTAGTCTGGAGGATGGGTGGTTAAAAATTCCAAATTTCAAAAATAAGGACCATCCTAATATGTATAATAAATCATGAATTGTCCCGATCCTATTAACACTAGAAATACACCAGGTTTTATTCGATTACACAAAGGACCAGGTGGTGGTCATATATGACACCACAAGAGTAAGCTCAAAGGACCAGGTGGCGTCGTATGACACGAGTCAGGGGTTCTCAAAATATTGGTCCTTTGAGAAGTCCATCTCAAAATTTTGATTGGTGTCGTATATGACACCACCTGGTACTTCTAGTGTTAATTTATTTCAGTGAATAAAGCACCAGACCGAAATTTGTCGAAAAATCCGCATGGAATAAAAAAAGTCTTATTTTAAAGTTAATTTTAATTCTCGAGGGGGCTTGTATCCCACCTACCTCTTCGCCCTTGTAATCCAGTACAGTCCGTGTAAGATGTAATCTGGATGTACCTGAGATGATCTCATTTGAACATTAATTTTTCCTAGTCTCCGAGGCAACTTAAATGTTAGCATTTCAAACCACTTTTCTGAAAACTAAAGGCTTGTACAAATTTTTTTAAGCTCTAAAAGAAAATCAGATAATGGAAAATGATTTAGAGAAGTAACTACAGTTATGAAAATAAGATGGTTGATTACAATAGATGCCCCATTAGTTTGTATGACTTGTTTGATGCCAGTCCCTCATGTAATTCCTACAGAAATGTTGAAGTCGTCTTACTCCAAATAGAGGTTTATATTCCTCAGTGGATTTTCTCCACCTTGGAGTAAAAATATCCTGCTCTCGATTTCACGATTATGCTGAAAAACAACTAAAAGCTCGTAGCAAGACATGATCCTTAAAATTTATTAGTTTGTTTCATTTTTCTTGTTTACTTTCTTTTTGGCGATGTACCTTTCTAACAAACACGATACTTGAATTTTAGATTGTATAGTTGGTCACTCTCCCTCTTGAACCACTAAAAATTGCTTCTCGTGGAATCATGTCAATCTTAATTTTATATCAAATCTGTTTCAACTATTGACCAATTTAAAGTTTGAAAGCACTCACTCTTGGATGAAATCACGCGAACAGAGTACGTCTACGTCATTTTGGGTTTGACATCACAAGCATGCAAACAGCATGCATTTCTTTTGTACAAATAAAAAAATGAAAGTCATTGCAGTTCTCTGGAAAAATATGGTATAACTGAAGAAAAGTAAAAAGTACACTTTAATTATTCGGATTCGAAGTACATTACACTCACCCGTCGAAACATTTTTCCTTGATCGAAATCTTTGATTTCTCTATACTAAACATTATTCACGCTATACCCCATAACCTTGACTCTAAATTATATATTCCATCGAGAGGGTGAAAAATAATCCTTTTTGATTATTATTTAAGCCATGGAGTTTTACTTGTGAGAGAAAAAAAAAAGGCAGTATTTAAGAAAATAATTCTTACAAATAAGAAATCGAGGCTTTTGACACGCAGTACTTCTTTGAGAATTGCAATGAGTAGTCGTGTTCGTCTGCAAAGTTAATCTTCTCATAAGTCCAGCTCTCAACAAATACGGTTTCTATCTTCTTTCTTTTTTTTACTTTTTTTTTTTATTTTTTTGATTATATAAATTGAATTTTCCATTGCTTAGTTGATACGCTCCAAAAGAATCTGATTTAATTGTTCTGCAACAGGGTTTCATATAATTCATGACTTACTGACTTATTTTGCGCCGGTTTGTATACTGCACTTGCACTTTTTTTTCTTAATTGGTTTTCACAGAAATTTATTACTTACTTTTTTTTATACGTTTCATCTTTTACCTACCAGGAATGCTCGAAGAGAACGTATTTTACATGGTCTTTGCTGTTAATTAGTGCTTTTTTAAAGCTGCTGTAATTAGTGGAGCACGAAGGACGAAAATTGAAATTCCCTCCCATTTGTCACTTACTAGCTTTTCAAAATTATTTTTTTTATAAAAAGCTACGAAGAGTGTATTCACAATGACTAATGAGTAACTTTGGGTACGGTTATAACCTTATATTCGGTGCTGGATTATCCGTAAAACGCACGAGGCACGTGCCCAGGGCGGAATTTTTTCGGGGAGGGTTTTTTGGGCAGTTTTTTGAAATATTTTGAAACCGTAGAATTTCTCCGCGTTCAAAACCATACAAAGGACAGTAAATATATTTTGTGGATGGCTATTTACATCAATGACCTTATCAAGACCAGTTTTCTCTTTCAATCAAAGACGACCATAGATAAATGGCAGTGTTAGTATGAATGGCAGATACATTTTCTATACTGTAATTTTTTTTGTTGGGCATCTTTTAATGAGTGTGCGAAAATTGATCTTTTAAAATCACTCTTAAAAATGTGCCAAAAAATTAATTTTTATAATCTTTGGTAATGTTCCATACCTCAAAAAAATATCCAAAAAATATACATCACTAACCCAGGGGTTGAATCTCTTGAAAATTTTCGGCAATTTTTAATTTGATGAAAAATTAGAATTACTGTTTGTTGATACTTCATCGACAATAATTATAATTGTAGGTTTTATTAGCACTCATAGTCTTCCTTAATAATTCATTTTAAGGCCCGTAATTATCCTCCCTTTTTTCCTTATAAATTGGCATGTTTACCAATTTTGACCGTGACGTCATTCTGACCAAGAAAAGCGTGAAAATATTTTGTCCTAAAAAAATTTCAACATGCAACCTTTGCTTACTTTGTCCGTAATGCCGGTGCTTTGGAATTTTTTCTTACAAATACTTGACGTGTTTCTGTAAGTAAAACATTGCCGAGTTCGTTTGACTTTCAGTTTTTGAAATAGATGTCAGTCAGGAAAAATAATTGTGCCACAACTAGAAATTTTTCGTGGGAGGGGTAGATAGAAAATATCGGATCTGGCAGATGGAACAGCAAGAGTCGGCCATTTTTTTTTAGAACGGGTATGCTCCACCAGAAACCCAAAATTAACAATTTGTTAGTAGTAGTACTGTATCTCAGATATAAGTTCTTTTGATAATGAATAACATAGAAAAATGTGAAACAGCAAAACCATCGTAAAATGGTATTGAAGAAACGTATTTTTATAGACTAATTATTTATGAAATTTAGGAATTTACAAATACACGTATCTTACTGATTCAAAATTATAGCCCTAAACAACTGAATGGTTGGTTTGAAAGCAACTCAAATCAATAAAGATGGTATTATATCTTATAAGAGTACATTTCTTCTGAAGGATTCTACATTATATTGCCACTTTTTCAGCAATTTTTATTTTTAAAATTCAAGAAAGGTCACTATATTCAAAGTCCTTATAAACTTTATGACTTTTTGCCAAAATGATTTATTATTCATATTTTTAGATCTTGACCACCCTATAACTACTGTGGCTTAAATAATTAGTTACCCTTGTGTTTCTTTCAACTTTTAGACCAGTAGCTGAAATTATGAGGAAGTCGAGTGTTCGGAAGTTGAAGGAGAATCCGTCAACCGAAAGTCTTGTGTCGAATAAGACCAAGACCTCGAGTTGGCATCGTTTCAAGTCCAAATGCCCCAAATGTTTCCGTCGAGCTCAGAGCACCCATCCAGTGTCCATTAGCACCATCACCAAAACTGTAGCAGATTCGGCCAATGCAACCGCTGACCCTAAAAGTGGCTCTTGTTTGCGGAAATATTTGCTTTGCTTTCGGTGCCAATGCAAAAAGTTGTCAAAGGCTAAAAAGTCGCCGATTGAAGACTCGAAACGAAGCTGCAGACCAGAATGGCGTTGCTTCCGATTGAAATCGGGTTTTGAAAATGTGTTTGACAAAGTTGCATTTTGTAAGCGCAAGAAAAAAGTATCATCCAAGTTTTCAGCTGCCTCGACACCAGTCGAGGACACCGAGGTGGCTTGTGTAGGTCCACTGTCCGAGGAAGGCAAACCGGGCTTATGCGGACATTGCAGCGGTCGAGTATTCAAATGCTTGGGCATTTTATGCTGCGTTAATTCAGCATTTTGCGTCAAGATGCGTGGCAAATGTGAAGCAGGGTGCTCGTGCTGCAGGAAATGCGTCTGTTGTGGCGACCGCAAGAAAAAGGCCATCAGTGAGGCGGAACGCCGTAGAAGTACGATTTCGGTGCCGCGTAGACGAAGGTGGATTCGATATTTTACGGTAAGTGTACGCTGAGAGAAAAGGGTTGTACTTATTACTAATTAGTACAGTAATTTTTTCCATCGAAGTACCAAAAATTATTATTTTGTAGTCCCTAATAAATTCTTATAGGATAGTAAAATGTACCACAAAGATAATATGTTTTACTATGTTTTTTAGTAATTTCTACTACAATTTAGAATTATTCCAGTTTTCCTATCCTAAAATAGTAAAAAATACCAATGAAATTTCTCTCAGTATAGAGTTTGAGTAGAAACTTGAAAAGTAGCCCAAGGTAGTAAAATCTTTTATACGCTTTTCTAGAGTTCTTTTCGTTTATTTACTTGTATTTTACTTCTGCAGTCAAGCTATCCTACATATAGACTTCAAATAATTATTTTAAAATACAATTATACATATTTCATTTAACAGGATTTTCCAAAATTGGATGCAGGTTTTGTGGAACACGGTTCAATGATGAGAGCTGCTATACCTGTGCTGCCGGTACCATTAGCTTGGATTTGTTTTATTTTGAATGTCTTCCTACCAGGCTTTGGTGAGTACTAACTTATAATATGCAACTCGTGGAAATTTTTTGCAAATGAAAAAGTCTTTTTTAATTTTAAATCAATCCTTTCGAAATTAACCTTAATCAGAGCCATGTATGGCGAAAAAAGGAAAGAAGCTCCATTTTACAATAAGTTTTTTTTTTTTAATCAATTAAGTTTGGTATATTGCTAGCTGCCTGTTTCATACGAGAAGAAGGTCAGAATAAGGCTTATATGTAACAGTAGCCACCTCTCAGAAAAAAACTCTCGAAGTATCTTTTGTTTTCTCACTGGCTCGGGTGTTCATATCTAAAGTGACTTCATTTACTGATAATTTTTTTTTTTTTTGAATTATTTAGGTACGTTATCCAGTGGTATATTTTGTTTATTCGTCGGAAAACCAAGATTCTCCATCAATGATTCAATTTTTGCCAGAATTGGATCGTTCGTAGTTAACTTGTTGGTGGCTTCGTCGCAGTTATTCACCGTCCTATTTTGTCTCGTAGGTTGGGGATGGAGCATTTGGTGGGGAGTCATGATGTTGAGAATGGCAAGTGAGTAGAAAATTATGAGTAGCCAAGAAAACGTATTATTAAGGGTAAATAAAAAATGAACGTTGAAAAAAGAAACACATTTAAAATGATAATCCCTCTTTTTTTTATTGTGACTTACGATTTCCACTTTCATCGAGGAAAGCTACTGCATTACATAAAAAATGAAAAATCTTCGACGTAGTTGCATAAATTTTCAAAATGTTTAATTGAAATTTTTTTCAGAAAAGAACAAAAGAATAGTATTGGCTGAACAAGGAGCAGGAGAGACGCATCTTTCACCTGTAGCTGCTAAGAGTCGAGATCCTGAAAAAGGAACAGTATCAAATAGATAAATCAGCATTCATTGAGTACTAAGTTTGTGAAAATCAATTTATCTATCATCGTACAAGTTATATTCTGAAATATAATCGAGAAGTAAAAACGATGAAGTTATCTTCTCCGATTCCAAGGAATTATCACTTTTTTTTTTCTTCAAAAGTAGTTATTCTTTTGAGCCAATTGTATTTGACCGGGTTACTGAAGAGTATGATGAAAAGTTATCACTTTTTGCAAATTATGCCATTTTTGCATAAATTTAATGGAAGAAAAAAAATTTTAACATCAATTTTGATGTGATTCTGTGCGCCTTGTATTGCTTTTAGATTTAATATCTGAATTTATCTGTATTACATGAAATTTTTTTTGGTAAATTAATTTTTGAATGAACGTCTTGCAAGACTCTAACCGAATAGATTATAGTTGCCATTTCGATCAACTTGGATTTAGTCGCATGTATACTTGGCAACTGTGGAATCATAATTTCCAAAAAACCGTGGAAAAACTATTAATTTTTGATCAGCCTATTTGAATTATAGATAAATACCTAAATAAAATTTATACGCGAGTACAAAGTGAGAAACATTTAGAGAATAAAAAATTTATTTAATTTTAAATGAACGAACATCAGAATTAATGATTTTTTTTAATTTGAGCGATTTCAATAAATTGAAAAAATTTAAGATTTGTTAATCCACTGCGGTTGAACATTTTTTTGAAGTATTTAAGTCAAAAGATGGTCAATTTGGGTATTTTTTTGGGACAGCAACCTTTTGGTTTCTCGACTACCTAACAGTGATAACTTCGTATCTCCTTATCTGGGATGCATCATTCACGCATAAAAATAAAAATGGTATATTTCAGAAGACCATAAAAAGTATTTAAACAAAAATACAATGCTGATGGCCGGTTATCATTTTTTAAATTGAAAAAATAAAGCCATGGTTTATCATTGTGTTGGAATTGAATGAAATCCGAAATTATTCAACTTCATTGCTTACCACGTGCCCTTCATGGACTGATACTGGTTCAATTGTTGGAAAATTTATCAAGTAGCTTTGAGTTGCTCGGTTGAATGACTTGAATGAATTATTTCTGGGGAAATATACTCGCAATTTATTCTAACCCCTGTATATTACCATTCGTTATTCCTGATGATTACAAACCTTATAAAAATTTTAGAAAATAAGTTTATAAAAACTTTATTTCTTAGTTCTCGAAAATATTTTTTACATTCGTTGAGTATTATTTTATGGTGTTTTATTTTATATTTCACAAATAGAAAGTATTCCGATATTTGTGTAATTATTCATGTTTTTTTTTTCTTTTCGAGTGAAGATTTCACATTAAAGAAATTAATTTCATTTAAATTCATCAGCGTTCCTAATTTTAGGTACATCTTATCTCTCTATCTCAAGATGAACTATTTAGACCGTGAGCTGTTCATTATCCGCTGAAATTTACCACAAATGAGAAATTGGAAATATGAGTGTAATTTCTACATAGTATTGACATGTAGCTGCACAAAGTAAAAATATAATGAGAATCAGCCAGTTTGCGTCTCTACCTATCGTTTTTAAATGGTATTGATCCTATTGATATGAAATTTTGCATCATTTTGTACAGCTGAATTGTTTTTCAATAATTCATCATTTTTGGGGAGGAAAGAATAAATTCATCAACATTGAAAAACTGAAAGGTTTTTTTGTTCAAAATAAACCACTGTCCGACGAAAAAAGACAGTAGAGAAACTCTTGATTGCTAGCGGAAGTGCATTGTGATTGTGCCTCAAAGAAATGAGCAGAGCAGATTATTTAAAAGCCACAGTATATATATGTATATTTTTTTATTCATTTTTGGTTTTGCTGCCTGGCGACTTGACACAAGTGCCGCGTAGGAGAGGGGCTGGCGACGGCGAGTCGCGTTTCGTTGCGCAGCTTTGGGCCTGCGCAGCAGAATCACGTTTTCGAGTTTCGACTCTCTTTTGGTTTTGTTTTCTAAATTCTAATCTGAATTCTGAATCTTACTCGACCAAGTGCTGGACTCTTGATAGTTGATTTTTCTGGTACTTCGTTAATCGTTTTCGTGGAATATTTTGAGCCTGAGCAGTGAGCACACGGTGTGTTTCTCTGCTGAATCAGTTTTAAATTTATTCATTTATTTAAAAGAAACGATTACTTTTTTCAGCTGGAGTCACGATGTCGAAACGTATAGATCTTGAAAGTGAGCTGCTCGAAGAACCCGTGTCTCGGCTAGAAAAGCCAGTTGATCTAAAGTGAGTGTTATTAATTTCATTTTACCGAAAATTAACAGCATAAGGGCATAGACTATTCTGCCTCTCTCAAATATTTCTGAAATATTATTGTCGAAATCGAATTGTGGGAAATGGCCAATGCAATTTAATTTTCCTGTCTCCAGTCACTGAGAAAATTCTCCTCTTTTGGAATGGTAGGAAAGATGGGTAGTCTCTTCTACCCCCTCGAACTTAATTTCACCTGCTCTTTGATATTTCGTACTAGCTGCAAGTCTAGACACTGCTATTAGGTCTTGCCCCTCAGTCAAAAAAAAAAAATTCGATGCTTATACTAACAAGTGTTATCTGTTGAGATATTTGGATTATAGTTTGACTATGTAAAGTCGTGGTTCTAAACTTAACTATCTTACAGGGATATCATCGATAAAGTCTCCGACTTCACTATTCGTACTATAGATGAAGATGAGATAGAAAGAATGGAGGAAACTGACATTTCCCAGGTATATTCGATGGAGGAATTGGAACCTTACTGTCTCACGGACGTACTCGAACCAGCTAGTGATGATGATGATGACGATCCAAATTACGACGAAATTTCGAAATCCTTCCCAGTTTTTCGGAAAAAAATGTTCAATGTTACTGAAGATGGAAAAGTTATGAAATTGGTAATGCTATAATCAATATGTATTATTCTGATAATATAAAAATTGCTCTTAAATCACATGCTAAATTGTGAAGACTTTATTGAGCTATTTTGATTTTAACAATCTTTTGCAAAAAGGGTATAAGTCATATTTTTTTGACCAATTTACAAACGTGTCTAAAATCAGTAAGAATATAGAGATGGCGAACGTTCATTAAGTGCTATTTGATCGCCAATTTTTTTTTAAATTAATACGTAGATTCTTTACGTCCGCGTTTCTCATTTCTGTGAAGATACCGAAAATTAATTTTTTTGTATTCGCGTAAAATGTGCGAGAATTGGAATTATCTCTGTTTTGTAAAAATCGATTCTTTTGAGTCCTTTTTGTGCAAGAAATTTAGTATTGTTTATATTGCTTCATAGATTGACCACGAATCGCATGATGAGAAAGTTCCTGACGAAGGAAATATTGTGGTGTACTATCGCTATTCTGCTTATGTGGAATTCTGCGAAACCCCCTTTGACTGTTCCGGATTGAGACAGAAGAGACCCGTCTGTAATACCCTCGGTATCTGCGATATTATTCCAGGACTGGAAATAGCTTTACGAAGTATGCGGCGTGGGGAGAAAGCAAAATTCCTGGTTCATCCTGATTTGGCTTACAGAGAATCAGGTGTTCCTCCAAGAATACCACCGCGTAAGTTATATGTTTTGAATAATATTCATTCATTGTTAAGTCGGGTTTCAATAATCCTTGTCAATGGTTACAGAAGCGACAATCTTGTATGACGTTCAATTGGTCGACATTTGTGTTGACTCGAAAGTGGAGTATGTTCATCCGAAAAACAGAACGTTTGCTGAAAATTTGAAGCTGGCCCAAAGTATGAGAAAACGGGGCAACGTGTTTAAGACCGTGGAAAAAAATGTCAATGGTGCTATCTCTGCGTAAGTTGACATTTGGAGGTGATCTGGATTTTGTATTCAGTTTTAATATTCTACCAGCGTTGCTCTCCTACTCGAGTTGCGCAAATGAATTTGGCTGGTATTTTATAATATGAACGTTTGAATTTACTTTTAATGATGCGAATAATGTTGATGTGATGTCAAATTTTATTGATAAGTGGAAGGCTTCAATGCTTATATTTGAAAAAAAAGGCTTTATTGATCATTTAACTATAATGCGGTAACTTTTGTTGGTGTAGTTTCAAATTTTACTGGTAAATGGAAGTCTTGAACGTTTGCATTTGAAAGGTTCATTGTTGCAGCTTAACAGATTTTATCATTTATTCAGATTTTAGATGTTAATTGTTCGCATGCCTGATGATTTTGTTCAATCAATAAGTTTCAAATTATTATCTAGACTATTCAATAGAAGCTATTACAGTCGATAAGAATGTATGCTGAGATAAGCAGTTTTTATTTTAATCAAAATTTAAGACTGAGATTATAAAACAAAATCAGGATTAATTGTTACTGCCAACAATGGAAAATGATTCATTGATTATACATAGGTGTAATAATTTTTTGTTTCTTTTGATGAAATTCTCGATTTTCGCCCCAATTTTCAGTCTTGATGTAATGGTAAATATCTATCATCGTTGAGCACCACTAATATGCTAACGTTTCAATTTATTCATGATATATTTGTTTCACTATACCCAATGGAAGAGTCGTGTTTTTTGTTTGTTTTTAATTAATTATTTTGAAAGCATTTTTCTGAAGGCCCATTGACTTATCAAACGATGCCCATTGTCTCATCAAATGATAACTATTGAGAAGGGTTCTCCAACTTTTGAAAGAATCGTCTTATAAACTCACCTTAATTAATGAGGCTATTAAACTTGATCGTAGCTAATCTTGGTATTTCGTTCGTTATATTGATTGGTCAAATCTGAACGGAGTATGTGCTTAAAAAGGATGATAAAATATTTTTAATCATTAATCGAATTTTTTCTAGTATCTTCACATTGTCATTTCACTTACAGTTACAGAAAAGGATTGCAAATTTTGCTGGAAACGTCTATGGACAATGACAAAGATGAAGCGCTAAGGAAAAAAGAAATGATTCATTTTTATTGCAACTTGGCAGTGTGTTACCTTGAAAAGAAAAGGTACAAAATGGTGTGTAACATGTATAACGACGCTCGTATTGACTGCAGTCCGCATGCGGAAAAAAATCCGAAGTTACTCTACTGGTTAGTTCAAAATTGAGTTTATTAATCAAGATTTTTTTTAATTGAAAGATATTTGTGGCAGTATACAGCTGAGTATGTATCGAATTTTACGAATAAAGATATAGCGATTTATTTAAAAATTCTAGTACCACTTTTGGATCTACATGAATTTCAGATTTGAAAGAGGCTAGTCTGTGTTTTCTTTATTCGAGCTTGTGTTTTTTTTTTTTTTAATTTTTCGAATTTTGAATTCTGTCTTGAATGTATTAAGAGTTAAGGGCCGATATGACTTTGGGTTTTCTAAATCAAGGATCATTCACTATGTACTTCTGATTTTTACTTTTGCCCTAAAAATTGAACCAGTATAATTAAATGGGTCAGTTCCCAAGGGTTGCTTTTTTGCTGTATATCATTCTCTAAGAAAAAGAAAAGACATAAGGAAAGACAAAAGTACATTGTGAACGGTACTCAACAAGGCAAGCCATGTTTTTACAGTAGAGTTGTCAAGTTGAGCCTTTTATTGTGCACTGCTAATGTACTAATATTTTCCATGAAATGATTTTTTTTATTCCATTAATACCTATTGTAATTTATTAATACCTATTGTAATTTTTTCTATAGTTCGGGCAAAGCCCTAAAAATGTTAGGATCATTTGACGAAGCACTTACTAGGTTGAGACGAGCATTACGCTTGAAACCAGCAGATGAATCGATTCTGAAGGAACTAGATGCGGTAATACTTTTTTTGATCTATTTTAACTACGATTTTTTTCACCCCTAATCATTTTTCATTGTTTTAGACGTCTGAGGCCCAGAAAAAACATCAGGACGAGGAAAAACGTGCGTGTAAACGCATTTTCGGTTTTTTGAATCCAGATGATGCAGAAAAGACTAATGAAGAAGATGAAGCTGTAAGTTTATTCTGTGTGATATACACTATTACATATTTAACCTACTTGAAGCAAAATTTGGAGTCTTTGAGGAAAGAATGGTATTTACAAGTCCTGCTAATTCTCATAAGTTTCAGTTGTTTGTTAAAGATTTCGAAAATTGATGAATTTTTTTTTGAGGTGGGGAGGGGATTGAAGTTGAATATTCTTTCTCCTAAAAATATTATTTATGTTCGGGAACCTTTTTTTAATAGCTCTGAAAAACCGGAAAAATTATTAAGTATAAAAATGGTTCGTGGGGGGCTGTCTTTATATTCAACAACATATCAAAATTTGGTTAACAATGGGTAGAGCGACCTCAACTCATTCAAAGACTAATACGAGTAATGTAATCATAAATTGGAGCAAAAATTTTTCAAAATCTTAAAAACGAGAAAAATAGTTGTAGTTATTATTTCTTTCTGCCTTAAAATCGGGTAATTTCTTTGAAACAGTCCGATTTCGGTCAACTATAACTTGAATAAATGCATTTTTCAGTTGCTTCAAACGGTCGGATCCGAGTTCAAAGATGCTTTTATGCAGACGCTGGACTACATGGACAGTTCTGATAGGAAAACCGAAACCATCAACGCGAATATTTTAACCTACGCAGAAAAAAGATTCATCAATAAAATCTGTAAGGAACGTAATTTTCTCATACGGACGCCCAAGGAAGATACGATCCTTATTATAAAGAAATCTGTACCACATTGATTTTTTTTCTCATGTACGGCGATCAAAATTACTTTCAGACTTGCTTATTTGTTCTTTGAATCAGAATATTACCTAATTTATATGGTATTTATGTTTCAAGTTTGTGTTCAGTTTTTTATAATAAATTTACTCTTATGAACAATTTTCTTTCCTGTGTCTTTGAAAGCGTAGTCTTCATTTACTTTTTTCGAAAGGTTCACAATTTACCTTATTTTTTTCTTCACTGCTTTACATCGAATAGACTCTTTCGATGTATTACTCTTGAACATATTCTCTATGCTCGGACAAACTAGTTTTCCTATTTTTTAAAAAATTTTAGGCTTTTTTTTTAATGGTATCACTCTTTTCTTAGGACTTTGAAAAAAATATGAAAAAAAAACAGCTTCGTCTTAGCATGGGTATAGAAAATTTATGCTAGGGTATGAGAGTAACATAATAATGATAATATCCTCATTCGAGCCAGTTTGATTCAAAACTCGGTGAAAATATTTGTAAATCGTGTGTGCACTTTTGAATTAGGAGCTTGTGAAAATTGTCTTTTTGGCTGGCATAACGCACGATAACAATAAATCTTCATCCGCATGGATTTAATGAATATCCATGTTCAGGATTACTTCACAACAAGAGTCCGTGAAAATTCAATTCTAACCTTTTGAGACGTTGATATTCTTAGTCATTTCAGTTGAAACTTGAGACTAACCGCTCCATAACGTAACTAAAATTCGAAGTTTTCAGAAGTCGAGTAGTAGAACAAATTGAAAACATGTGAACGGATGATTATTTTTTATTAAAGCAGGAAAATATTTCAAATAATATGTTAACAAAATTGAATTTTCCTCAGCATAGTGATCTTATCGTAGATCAGATCAGATTATACAGCAATAAACCACTCTTTATACGTATCGAGGGGAATATGAAGAGCGTGGTAATAACGTAACAGACATACTTTCTTCTTAAAAGTGGACTGGAAAACAGGACCCAATACGGAAACGTCTTGGTTATCTTTGGCCAAAATGACGCATCGCAAATGGCGTCTCAACCGTCGGGCGAAGGTGTTCTTTTTGTTTTCGGGATCATCTTTGGGCGTGCTATCGGCAGCACCCAATTCGGGCGAAGAATTTTCGGGATCGCTTGGGTCAGAAGCTGAATCGGGCAATAAATGCAAGTCACGAGCGATCGCCTCCTGTGCACTGAAAAAGAGTCAATGGTTCAGATTAAAGTTGCGTAGAACTGATGAATATAACGTTCTATAATTTCATTACATACTCGTGGTCCATGTAGATATCGACATCAAATTCTTCATCTTCGGTAATGTTAGGTTGACTGAGGATCCATTCGTACATGGATTCTATAACATGGTCGAAGTTAACATTAATGTCATTTCTGAAAATGTTCGATTCAATTTTAGTTAAGTTGACTTTAACTCCGAAAGGTAATTTTCGATATTTGATTTTCACTGGTTCTAACATAACTAATCATCTTATTTTCATTACAAGAAAAAACTTGAAAGAACAAGTCGCCTTTCTGAGTTCCGATCCGACTGGATCCGACCTAATCCGACCAATACCCGAAATCTGTGATAACTGATATGCGTTCAGTGAGGTACGTGCAGGGTCATGCAGGGTACGCAGGGTACGTGAGGTAGTTATTTCTTTTTATTTTGGCTTTCAATACGATATTCACAGAATTTTGATTTTCCACGTCACGTATTCAAAAAAAATAGAAAACGAGACTTGGTCGGTTCCACATGCCATTCCACAATCTATTTTTCCTTAAAGTTCTATGACAATGATGTTATGAAAAAAATGAATTAAATTCAAATATATTTTTCATGTCATGTCCGATTATCAAGTGAACATTGAACATTGTCGATTCGATTCATTTTATTTTTTCTTCACCTATTTTCAAAAAATTTGATTGGTTTGTAATTTCCTAATTTTGCCGTAAATTCTGTTGATTTCAAATTCAAAGGAATTCATCAATTATAATTTATTAATATTATCTGCGTCATTTAATAATGATGTACTGAGCAAGTAATCCACGCTCTAAATTAAAAGTGTTACATTTGTCAGGTTCTTGGGATCAACACTTTTCGCCGGATTCATCATTTTCATTTCAAGTAATTATATTTTCTTTTATCTTCTTCTTTAAAAAAAATAATTATCGTTGAATCATGTAAAAATCTATGTGCTAACTTGCGAAATTCTATTGCAGACATGGAAGAGGAAACTACAACTCCTGCGTACATGCAGCTGGCTGCCATTCGATTTTGCTTGTCACTGCCAGAGTTGAAAAACCATCATGAATTACGTTCTAAACTGATGGAGGGCATTCGTGAGGGTAATATGGCCCCGTACTATAAAGAGGTTTGCGAGGAATTCAACTGGCCTCTGGACAATGGATTATTTAAACAGATGTCGGACGCGAACACAAAAAGAATCCTAGAATTGGATCAGGAACACGATAAAAATTTCATCGACGAAGAAGATCAAGTAAGCGGTATCTGGCAAGCGAAATTGGATTATCTGTGTTCGATCGGCGATCAACAAGGTGCGACTACCTTAGCGGAAACGAAGTTTAACGATAAATCCGTGCCAAAAAGTCATCGTATCGATGCGATCTTTGCTTTATTTCGCATAGCATATTTCCATGGTACGTACGACTTAATGTTTCGTCGTTTCTAAACCAATATCTCAATTAACATGTTTTCCGTTCGCTGAACTTGCTTGATTTCCTGCCGAAATTGAAAAATTATAATACTTTTGTAATACTTTTCGTATTCTTCTCCCGTTTTGTTTCATTGCTCAACAAAGGTACAGAATGTTGGACGTTGGTGAAACTTAGTCTAAGGAACATTAGTAACGTTAACTAAAATCAAGATATTTGATGAAATGAGACAATTCTAGAATAGTTATTTGAAAAAAATTTCAAGGGTGCTTATTTTTCTCTAAAACTAATAATGAGGAAGATACTACTTTCTCGTGATGAAAAGCTTGATTTTGATTGAAAAAAAAGTTGATACATCGTGAGATGTGATGGTCCAGAACGGAAAAAAATCAATATTTGACTGTTGTGAAGATTTTAAACATATAAATATAACAATGAGAAAATGAGACTCAAGTTTTTTCGATAAATTCTAATTAGGAATATCTTTTTTCAATATTAATTTTATTACAAGTTGAAAGTAGACTTTTTTAGTTAAATGCAACTAAAATTATATGGGATTTTTAAAATCCTTCTAAGAAGACGTCCTCTTTCCTTCAAAGTAATCTGGAAAATGGACCTAAACTGAGAAAAGTAATTTGAATCTCATAAAATACTTTTTTTTATACTAATAATTTCTGTTATCATGTGTGAATTTTCACTTTTTCTGAGTCATAATTTAGTATTATTTTTCGTAGTGTTTTTTCCCCAAGTAACGCTCTGGTCCTCTTTTTCAAACAGACTATCTTATATAAATGTTTACTTATGTTGTTAAAATCAATTCTTAATTGAATTGTTGAAAATTCTAATCGAAAACTCATTCAAGTAACCTTTCTTTTTGGTTTTCACGTTTATAATATTCGTATATTTTCATTTCAGGATGCAATATTAGATTAATGAAGTCGGTGATTGAGAAAGCCGCTGATCTAATAGAAACTAGTGGAGGTGACTGGAGTGCTAGGAATAAATTGAAAGCCTACGAGGGTATATGGTCCTTAGCTGTTCGCGACTTCACACGTGCTGCCAATTTATTCGTCGACGTGGTGCCTACATTCGAGTCCTATGAATTAGCCTCTTTTGGCACCATAATTCGATACACAGTGTACGCGTGTATGATCGCATTACCTCGCAGCGAGCTGAAAAAGAAACTTATGCACCACGGCGTGATGGCACAGGCTTTAAATTCCGAGTTCAAAGATCTAAAAGAGTACTTCTTGTCGCTATACGAAGGTCGGTACTCGGACTTCTTCATATGTTTGGCTAAAGTCGAAAACGATATGAAAAAAGATCCGTTGCTGTATCCCCACTATCGCCACTACAACCAAGCGATGCGTTTAAGAGCCTACAAACAGATTCTGCAAGCATATCGTTCGTTAAGTTTAGATTATATGGCTAAGTCTTTCGGCGTTACCGTCGACTTTATTGAATCAGAAGTGGCCAGATTCGCAGCAGCTGGACGTTTACAGTGTAAAATCGATTCGGTGGCCGGAGCCGTAGTAACCTGTCACTACACCCACAGTAAAAGCGAATGCCAAACGGAAGCCCCAGAAGCTACTCTAGTTCGTGGTACGCTGTATCAGTCAACAGTGAAAAAAGGTGACATACTGCTGAACAGACTGAAGAAATTAGCTCGAATTATCGATTTCTGAGGTATTCGTCAAAACGTGAAATACATCGTATGATTACATTATTCTAAAATTTGTCATTAACTTTTACAATAAAATGTATATAAATCAGTGCGTTTACAAACATTTCAGGAACTATTGTTGGTTGTCTGAGAAGCGTGAAGAAAAATGCAACTAATCAGGCACAATGAGGTTAGTAATTTTTCTTCCTACGATTTCGTCAAAGATAGCATTGTATTTATGTTTCTAGTTCTATTGTGAAGACTATAGTATTTTTAATTACTCTACGAAAGCTATTGCAGTATGAGTTGGTATTCAGTGTATAGTCCACGAGTAAAAATGACAATTTGAAAGCAGAGGAGTTAGGAGCAAGTGAAATATATTGACGCATCTATTGAGTTGGAACGTGAAATAATATACTGGCTGGTTTTAAATTGCTTTTATCTAATGCATGGGAATATTCTTATTTTGTGTATCTATTTTTGGAACCGAGTATAGTTTAGAAGTGTCTACTATCGTCAATTTTATTGCAGATGAGAAAAAGATGAATAAGATCCAACGATGAATCTCAACTATGTTCTTCGAAAATCATTTTAGCCGCATTTAAAGGCTACAATAGTCAAAATTTATAAAATGCATATCGTCGGTGGCCTGAAAAGCACCTCTTATGTGGTGAAATTTATAAAAATTATGTGTTTGGACTCATTGGATTTGTCTTGAATAAAGAAATTCAACGAACATCTACATATAGGAGGTATTTAGCAGGCCACCGACGATGGCGTCTTCAACTATAACCCGATTCCAAAAGGTGTTAAATGTAACTTTTGAGTGGACGAAACTGTGACAAAACCAGCAAAACGTGTACCATGTTTGTATGACAAATTGCATAACACAATTTTACAGGCATCGTTTCTCACCACCAAAATACACATGGCACTTTTCGGAATCGGACTCGTCAATTATTCCTGGAGGAAATTTCATACTTTTTCGAATAGGACTGCTCATTGTCATTCGGCATAATTTTTTTCGTATTAACAGCAGCAAAAACTCGAGAATCCTAAACCCGTTCATGGAAATTGAAATACTGATGAACCTCTCTGGCGATTACATTCTTTGGAGATAAGATCTTTACGCACTGACATTAAAATCACCTACTTTTACCCTCAAGTGTGTTTTTCATGCGTAGTTGCATATTATAAAAATTAACAACCTTCCATTTTATAGCTTCCAATCCATCACTATAGCATTGAATTAAATGAAATCGCGAATGAGAAAGCCTTGTAGGTACCTTACTACCTATGAAAATGAGAAAAATGAATCAGTGCGTCTCTTTTTACGACTTGAATCTATACCTGTGTCTTATTAATTACCCGTAATTATTGTTCCTATGGAAACGCTGATACCCTTTACCATTGAATCAGCTTGTACGTATCATTTTACGTTCCTTCTTTCCATAATCTTGGTATGTTTAATAGCATTCTATATGGTGAACGATATGAGATAAAACATGGCAGTTATTTTTGCTGTAGTGTCGTCCCTTATTTCTTGTTTAGTATCCGAGTTTCTAAGCTGTTACCCTACGATCTTAATTTATTTCATTTTACTATTATTATGAAGATTGAAGATGCTTCTTCATTATTAATTTCTTCCGCTTTTTACCTAAGCCAATGGTTTTTTACGATTAACTGTTTAAGCCGGCTAATGTAATTTGACAGTATAGCTTTCGGATTCTGATGCTAAAAGACGTAGGACTGAGGAAAATTCAGCACATTACATACCTACAGAATTTTTCCTGCATGTGCCACATTTTAAACTTACAATACTCGTGTTTAAAATAATGAAACGTTTTCTGCTAAAGAAAAGTGAAACTTCATTTTCCAACTTTTGAGTGACATATGAACAGAACTTGGAAAAATAAAACGTCTCATACGGTACTGCCTTTTGCTAAAATCGATAGATTACACTTGCGTAACAGCAAGTTCGAGTGCCGACGATTAATAGGTAAAGATTTCATTTACTTGGATACGAGAGAAATGATTCTTCGACAAAGAAAATTTTTTGGTCTATGTGCAATGATTGAAGGGTACATTTCTTTAAGCCGATATTTTATTCGGATAGGTGTACAATGTGTTTCGCTTTACTGTGCTTCCTAATTGAATATCTTATGTTAACTTACTGTTTTCAACAGTGGAGTTTTTCTGAAAGGCGAAGAGTTGCGTTTTTCAAATTTTCAAATTTTATAGGAGAAAAAAAAAAGTGGGTTTGTAAAATTCCTTAGCACTGGGATAGGTTGACAACTATGAGGCTGAGGAGGGATGATAATGCAACGCTGTGGTTGGCATTCTGACAATTTTTTGGTTATGACTTGTGTGTTCTAAGTATAAAGTAAACAGATGAGAAGTAAAGGTAGGTATCTAGGACTTTAGTCTTATGCTCCCATGGTTCGGATAAGTCCTCACAGCCAGGGACAAAAGTCCTAAGTGACTTTTTTTGTTTATTTGAAGTGCCCCATTTCTCTAATATTTTTATTTTTGTTTGAGCACATGCAGTTGTATTCAGGAGAGGGGAATGATACTGATCCCCAAAAAATCAATTTTTGTATTGATTACATTCAGAGTTTTATTGCTTTGACACTTTGAGTTGCTTCATTATCATAGAATTTACATGAAGATCTTATACCTTGCACAAAATGTAATTTTGACTACTTACAATATCTAGTATACGTTCCTGCCAAATGAAACTCGCTGTGCCCTGTGCATAAACATGATCAATTCTGAAAATCAGTGGTGCTACGAGAGATGAAATTTAACAAAATGTTTGATTCGGGTTTTGTTTTTTATACTTCATTAAAAAACTGATATCGGATCTAAAATGTCTAAAACTAGAGTTTCTCCATTCATTTTTCTAGAAAAGAAATTGGAGTAAATATGTCGCCTTTGTTGTTCGAAAATCTCAATTTTTCGCCCTTTAAAATCTGAGAAAGCAAATAGCTGGGCTCTTTGATTTTTTTGTCTCCCACAGAATTTGTATGATTTTATTTTTCTACCCTTTTGACAGCAAAAAAGTGAGGGTTGACCTATATGTAAAGAATTTCAATAATTTAGTTATGTTCTTTCGTGACCTGAGTTTTTGGGTTCAGACACATAAATACTTACAATATTCTCATGGCGCTGGCGTACCTCTATAATTATCGCGAAGAGAAATACTTTTTTGACTTTTATTGGCGGTCGATATTTTTGATGAGAACTGCTTTCGGGTGGTTTTATTTTCATAACTTTCTTGCACAAAACTAAAGCGCTGGCTAAATTCTTACGGAATTTTATTAAACTTATTTAATAGGTAGCAGTCGCCGGCGTAAGTCTAAAACCTGCTAAGTCCCGAAACAATTATCACTCTATATTTTGTGCTCAAATGATAATTTTGTTTCTGGCAAAGCTAAATCACAACCGAATAAATAAGTGATAATTTTCTTGGGACTTGACTGCTTTTGGACTAGAGCGGGCGATATTATTATCGCTTTAAATTGTTCCTCAACTCCAATATCATCTTACAATTAAAGCCATAAATTTAACATCAGTATCGTAAACCATACATATCGCTGGCCTGAATTCAAAAACCTGCCAAGTCCCAAAAGAATATTGGCTATCCTTTTTTTTCAGTGATTTAACATCATCACTCACCAGGCAACAAAATATCATTCGAGCGCAGAAGATGGCTTATTATTTTAGGACTTGGCAGGTTTTGGACTTACGCTGTCTGTATTTTTCAGACTAAGGCCCTTCTTTGTTTTTTTCTGTTCTAATGATAAACTCAATTTAATGAAACATTCGAAGGCATTTGTGAAATTTTGTACACGTAAAAATTATACTTAGTCCAAGTGTTCTAACTTTATTTTCCTCAGTAGCCCAGCAGTGGTCGTCTTGAAAATTTTCAAGCCAGACGAATCGTTCGCGAACGATTCTCGATGTACATTCTGGGTGGTAGGTTGATGGGCGTTCAACCAACCCCAATTTTTTCTACCTTATTTTTAACCTCGGTTGTTTTACTCGTTTTTATTTATTTTCACATAGTTCTTCGAGCTTTACCGTTTTTTTTTCATCTTCAATATTCGTTCGAAGTTCACATAAAATATGCTGCGTGTCTGCTCGATTTTCGCATTCAAAATTGGTTTGGTGTCCCTTGTGTGTGCAGAATTTAATCTGAAAACGTTTCATTAAACGCGATTCAATTAAATGGAGGATATTTTTTATGAAACGTTTTTCAAAAGCTGTGCAAATTTTACTGCTTTGCTTTCCTGCGCGTAAATATCTGTAGCCGGTAAGTGACTCCTGACTTTAGAACTTTTTTTTGTTTACCATAAAAGTATGTTTAGGATTGTGTCTTTTTGTTTTAGTCGTTCTACAAAACAGAATTTAAAATTGATAGAAATATGGCAGAAATGTATAAAGTAAAACAAAAAGAAAAGCGGTGGGATGGAGCAGTTTGAAAATTTGTGGCTGCTTTTTCCACGCGGCAAGTGAAAAGTATCTCGGCGTTTGCCGGCGTTTTTCATTTTCCAGCGCTATTGATTTTCTTGAGCACGTTTTCCAAAATGTATTCACCTAAAAGGAGGTGTCGATTTTGTATTTAAAAAAAAAAAGGACTTTCTAATGGTGGCGGAAAACACTGCTTGGAGGTTGGAGTGGAAAAAGTAGTCACCATAAAATTAATTTAGTGAGCGCGGAAAATGATTTCTCAGCATTTTTTATTTTCTCAGTGTCGAAAAACTGATGAATTCTGTATCAGAAATTCTCACTTTTGGACTTGAATGTCCCTTGAGCTAACTTTTTTTGGTTTATAAAAATACTAAACTCGCCCAAATTTACTCCAGGAGGCTAACGACATTGTTGGAAGGGGCATGGCCGCCTTAGCCCGCCTGCTATGGCCCTGTATTTGTACACATATACAGTACGATTGAAATTCTTGCTCTTATTTATTTACACATAAGTTTTTCTTGAATTCGCGTTTCTATTTATTGAGCCCACCGATTTACCCCATCCAAAAACGATATTTAAAAAATTCAATATGCCTTTAACAATTTGGAAATTCTTTAAAATTAGTATATCCTTGTATACTCGGGAGCTGTTTGGCTAACATTATGGTGTCCGGAAAAAATTCCACCAAACACACCCTTGCACCCCTCCGACACACAATCAAAAAATCTACTTTTACGTGACACAGGTTTATGGCGTTCGAAATTGGACGCCACAATGGTAGGAATAGACAAATATATGTAAGGACGCGCGATAATGGTGGTCAAAGTAAAAATGTATTAATTTTTCATATAAAACCTGAACTATCTTAAATTAGCATGCAGATATTAAAATGTAATGTGCAGTTTCCTCTCCTTGTACCATTGATGGTATATATTTACATATGTATAGCCATATAGACTACCTATTCCTGATTTACTTATTGATATAAATTTTTTTTTTTTCGTTGGATTCTGGTTCAGAATTTTACGATCTGCGACCAGGCATGGCTGGTTTTTAATTTCTCTCCCCCCCCCCCCATTACTCTCTCAATTTGTCCTTACGACGTAAGTGTACAGGACTTGAAATCGTGTTAAATATCATAGTTTATTACGTTTTTGTCAATAAAGAGTTTTTGCTAAATGAAAATTTAGATTCCAAACCATTCATTGTTCCCGCGTTAATGTAGAAAATTTTGTCTCTCCTTTCTTCCAAGCCATTCCTCAGTTCAACCAGTGAAATGGTTTTCCTTAATTTCTACAGCACTTATAACATTGAAACAGACACATTTTAATTTTTTTTGTATTTTACGGATTGTATTTTTACATGATTATTGCCATATACGAGTATCTATTCCTATTTTATTTATTGCTATTTGAAGGGCTCAGCATTCTAAGTCCAAATTACGAAAAAATGAATAAATTATTTCTTAAATGGATTCTGGAATAGAATTTTACGCTCAAGAAGGCATAGTCAGTTTTTCATTTCAATGGCAGAATTCTTGCGGAGGAAAATCGCCTATGGTGGCAAAATAAACGCCTCCCCGCGCGATTCCAGGAGAAAAATTTTCTTGAGGGCAAAGAATTTTTTTGTGGGGGGCATCGCCCCTTCAGCACACTGGCTACGGTCCTGTATCTGTATTCTGAACGCATAATATATTATTAAAATGCTTTGCCTTTATTCAACTTTTCATGCCTTTCTTGATCTAACGTTTCTGTTTTTTTTTTTGCGACGGTTTTATTGCCGCTTTTTGTTCACCGCACCACCATTTAATCCATTCCTGGTCACTTTTCCTGACGTGTTTAGTGATGCTGTGGTTTCATCTTTTACTTCCGGTAATGAATCTGCTTTGTTCCAAGCATCCTGATATTCTTGTAATATTTTTTCAACGTCATCATGATACTCGTTTTCAATTCTTTCTGAATTGTTTTTTGCTAAATCTTGTATTTCCATCTGTTGATTTTCCAGTCCCATCATGGCTTCGTTTCTTGCCTCATCTGCATTTTGCTTAGCATAATACTGCTCCTCTTCACAGGCTTTGTTTTTTTTTTCTTCCGCTAAATCTTTTTTGTCAAATAGCTCCATTTGGGCATTACTCACCATAGATTGATATTCTTCATATATTTCTTGTTTTAAATTGTAAGCTTCCATTACTGCTTCATCCGCCTCATTTTCAGCTACCTGTTTATCCTTTTCATATTTTTCCAATGCATCGTTATAATAATCTTCAGCAGCCTCCTGCAATTTGCTCCATTCTGTATTTGCCTGGTTTAATGCTCTTTGATAAGTATATTCTACTCTATTCATAGCGTTTTCAATCCTCTCTCGCAATTTATCCGGTAAATTTCTATTTAGTGCCGCTTCATAGTGGTTTTCAGCTACTTGTCTTCTTTGATATGCTTGCTTTTCTGCATTTATAAGTCGTTTTTCCCCTGCAGCTAACATTTTCTCATATTTAGTATAAGCATCATCCAATTCCTTTTTGGCCGTAGCTATAGCATCTTTGCATTCTTCATCTGCAGCTTTGATTACTGCTTTATAATCATTCTCGGCTTCCTTCATCATTTCATCGGCTTTATTGAGTACTTCCTTATATTCATTTTCAATATTTTCTATTTCTTCGTCAAATTTTTTGATTTCATTTTGGCAAATATTTTCAGCAGCAACATATGCCTTTTCATATTCTTCATTCACCTTTTGCCGAGCCTTCTCAATTTCTTGCTCAGCTTCCTTTAGGTCAGCTTCTACCTTAGCTGTCTCGTCTGCACGCCTTTTTTCTGCTTTCTTTAAATTTTCATCATGATTTTCATTAACAATTTCTATTTTCAAATCAGAGTCATTATCGTCAAATATTGCTTTTATTTCTTCAGTATTGCTTTTGATACTTGTCGCTGAAAACACTGGAGTTTTATCATGTTCTACATCTGAGTCTCTACTGTTTGGCTTGTATCCACTTCGAGTGATAAAAGCTTGAATATTGTTTGTAATCTCACTCAATGGTTTCAGTGTTGCATGTTCGGTACAAAACTCCTGCATATATTTGAAAACATCACTTAGTGGATTTCCTTGAGCTGCATTTACTACAGCTTCCAAATGGGGTATCATAGATGCGATTTGCTCCGAGCTCAGCTGACCTATTTCCAATATGTGACCGCCATAAGCTTTTTGAAAATTTTCCAAGAGCTCATTCCTGCTTTCATTATTATTGAAATTTATATCTCCGATTTGTAAGCTATAAGTTCGTTGAACCTAAAAAAAAATCAAGTTTGGAAAATATAAGTTTATGGAATGCAAAATATAAGCTCATCTTGAGTGAAAAAGCTATTTAAAAAATTTCTAATAACGAATGTTAGAAATTGAGGTTGTTTCTCTTATTACAATTTTAGCTTTTTTTTTTTGAACAGTGCTACGCAAGAAGCGGATAAGTCCGCGTTTTCAAATTTGACAGGTGAACAAAAAAAACACTTTCACATGAAATCACATTGCACTGAGTTAATCTAGCAGATGTTTGAGTGCATGTAAATGTGAAGGGCCAATCCTTAGAAAAACATTTCCACAATTTTATGTTCGTATCTCATTTCTAGAGCTGGAAAAATGCAAAAAATTCTTCAACTGGTATAACTATCCCCTTAACTTGTGTATAGTGGCGGCACATTTTTGAGCCTGATAAATCATTATTTTACACTCTTAACGCGAACCCTGTTGTCTATTGCTAACTAATAACTTGAAAAAATGAAAAATTTTTAAACAATAAATTCTCTTAGCTGGGTACATGAATATTGCTTACCTTAAGGAGAATAGAAAAAACGAAAATTGTGAATAATGACTTCATTCTGCAAAGATGTTCGTATTTCTGTTTGTGTCAAAACTGTGTTACCGATTTTTAAAGGATGAATTTTTTGAACCTGATATGGTGAAAATAATGCCCCGAATGTGTGATGTCTGCTATCTGTTAAGACTTTTTTTTTTCAGTTTTTGTCAATCAAGTTACATTGTTTGAAAGCTTCACTTATTGCAAAGTGAAAATCCCAAAATGACACAAACAAGCAAGCGTTAGAAATTGAATGGAATATCAGTTCGTATATTCTGGCAAGAGAATAGTTTCCCTTGTACTTCAAATGCTGTTTAGTTGTTTCAATTAAAGTGTTTGTATTAATCAAGAATTCATTTTTCTTAACACATGTTCGTTAAAAAAGAAGAAAAACTTTGAAAATTTCAGTACAGAAAGTACAAATTTAATTATGATCGATCTTTTATTTATACAGTGCTGAAAGCATTGAAACAGATTGCTTTTTTCATGCATACTATTGATAATATTTTTACATAGCCATTCACCTATTCCCTTCCCTATTCCTGATTTACTTATTGATGTAAAAAATTGTTTTGTTAGATTCTGGTACAGAATTTTACGATCTGCAACTAGGCATAGTTGGTTTTTAATTTGTTCTTACAAAGTAAGTCTGGGGCTTGAAATCGTGTTAAATAACATAGTTTATTGTATTTTTTTCAAAAAAGAGTTTTTGGCAAATGAGACTTTAGATTTCAAACTTTTCATTGTTCCCGCAGTAATGTAGAGAAATGTGTCTGTTCTTTCTTCCATATTGAAATTTTTCAATTGCCACTTATTAATTTTATCTCTTTTACGAAGCATATCTTGAGAAAAATATAGTTCATTACCTGCTCATTAAGAAAGTTTCCTTGTATTTCATACTTGTGCAAAAGTTTACTCCACTGCCCTCTAGTTCATGCAATAATTTTTTGCTTTCCTCAGTTGTGAAATATATAATGTAATATACCCATTTATTTCCATGTTTTATTTTTGGTACAGCCTACAGACATACAATCTACTCGTTAAAAAAACTAAAATAGTAAATTCCATAGAACATCTGGCCTTTTGGTCTTTCGTTCAAAGTTTAGGTGACTCATCATTTTTCCATCACTCAAAAAAACCTTGAATATCTATTTCCCACTTTTATTACTCGATTACAAAATGCGACTGGCAAATAAATTTCAGTGGGTAATGTGTGTCAACTATACATTTTTGATTTTTGGGTGGCATATTGCGCTGGTAGCTATTGCTATTATAGAGGTACTAGGTAGTGAAAAAAAACTTCTCGTTATAATTTCCACAACTCGATAACAATCCATTGAAAGTAACATGGGGGTAAAAAATTACACATGAGCATATATTTGGAAATTTTATTAGTGTGTAATTTTTTACATACGAGTAAATGTCAGGCACCTTCAATGAACTGATTTAAAGACAAAATGCTTTGTTTGGGAACTCCTCACTATTTTGCTGATGGGTGACTTTATACATTTGTTACGTTAAATAAAATGATTTGATTTTAGTCTCTTCATGAAACAATGAATACAGATAGAAGTATCGAATTAATAAGTTTTCAAGTGTATTCATCACTCATATCAGAGATCATTGCACTGAAAAATAATTCGATAGTAATTTTTTCACGTGCTTGTAGCTTAATTGTTCGGGCGCTACCAGACTACTGTAAGTACCAGTTTCTTGGTTTGTAAAACTGCTGGCACAGTAAACATGTTAAATGGTAAACAGCATCCCAACAATTTCCTAGCATTTTTAACACTCTATACCTGCGTACCAAATGAGCTAGCATAATTTTTTCTCTTCAAATATTTAAAATAGAAATATCTTACCAGTTCTTTTCTAGAATATATTTAATATTAAAGTAGCTTGGTTTGGGCGCCATCAGGTGAGCAGGCTACTGTAAGTACCAGTTTCCTGGAAGATTTCGCCCAGTACTGACCCAATATGACCAGTACTGGTAGTGCCCGAACAGAGCTTTTATTTGTACGAGAAAATAGATGCTTTGTTCGCACGCTACCAGGCAACCTGTAAGTACAGTTTTCCTGGTCTTTAAACTGGCCCAAGTATAGGCCAGAAAAATTTTCTGGCATATTCAACACTCTCTACCAAATTAACCAAGCAACATTTTTTTCAAATATTTATGAAGAATAAAAATATCTTACTCTTCTTTTCTAGAATGTACTAAAAATCAAACTAAGTAACGTCTTCAATGTTTGCCATAAATACAAAATACTTCCTTGCATATTTGATTATTAATTTACAAAATTAAAGCTTTGTTCGCACGCTACCAGGGCTGGTAATCCTGGGTCAGTTCTGGGCGAAATATGCCAGAAAACTGTTGGAACGCTTTTTCTGGTAAACAATTTAGCTCTGTTCAGACGCTACCAGGACTGGTAATCCTGGGCCAGTACTGGGCGAAATATGCCAGGAAGCTGTTCGGACGCTTTTCCTGGTAAACAATTAGTCTGTTTGAGCGCTAGCAGGAAGGTTACAGGATACAGTTCCTGGGAATAATTTGCCAGGAGCTTAAACATCCTGGTAACGGACCAGGAAAAATTGTTTCACCTTAAATTCATTCATCTTGAAAATTTTCATCACTAATCAGTGTAGGTATTTTGACTATTATCAAAAGTTTTATAAATGAAATCAAAGAGTTGACTAATTTTGTTAATTAATAATCAAATATGCAAGGAAGTATTTTGTATTTATGGGAAACATTGAAGACGTTACTTAGTTTGATTTTTAGTATATTCTAGAAAAGAAGAGTTAGATTTTTTATTCTTCATAAATATTTGAAAAATATTTTGCTTGGTTAATTTGGTAGAGAGTGATGAATATGCCAGAAAATTGTTCGAACGCTTTCATTTTTCTGGCCTATACTTGGGCCAGTTTACAGACCAGGAAAACTGTCCTTACAGGTTGCCTGGTAGCGTGCGAACAAACCTTAAGCCAACTCTTCGATTTCATTCATAAAACTTTTGACTATAGTCAAAATACCTACACTGATAAGTGATGAAAATTTTCAAGATGAACGAATTTAAGGTAAAACAATTTTTCCTGGTCCGTTACCAGGACGTCTAAGCTCCTGGCAAATTATGACCATAAACTATTTCCTGTAATCTTCCTGTTAGCGCTTGAACAGATGAATTGTTTACCAAGAAAAGCGTTCAAACAGTTTTCTGGCATATTTCGCCCAGAACTGGCCCAGGATTACCAGTCCTGGTAGCTTGCGAACAAAGCTAGAGTCAATATAAGATTTACTCGTACAGTAGAAATTGACCCAAAAATAGTAAAATATACTGTCTAAGACTCACAATAGAATTGTAAAAAAGTACTACAAATACTAAAAATATCTATAACAAGTCTTGAATTACCCCAGTTTTCCTATAAAAAGTAGTAAAAATTACTATTCATTTCTTTCAGTGTAATGAAAGGTAGTCACAACTGTGCAGTTTATAATACGGGATCTTATATTTGGTTATAATTCGACTGATACGAAATAAATTTAATCAGACAATCTTTTATCAATGCATTTAATTAGTTTTTATCGGAATTTTAATTTTGTCGAATGAGTTAATTATTATTATAATCTATAATACATATGTCAAGTATAAACAAAATATCCGTGATCATTGATTGTAAGGCCACACATTACTGAATCTGATGATTTGGAATAAAATCTGCTATATTTTTATTTGACTCGAAATTGAATGGTCTCTTGCATATTATACTTGCTTATATATGAGTAGGTTTTGGAATGGATGTATACCTGTATGATTGAAATGCTTGCCCTTATTTGGCTTCTCTTAGTTTACATGTACAGGCCTTTTTCGATCTTGTGTTTCAATTTGTTTGGGGATGATTTTATTGCAGCTTCATTTTTACATCAATGTGGCATTCTTTTTGTTTCTAGTTGCTTTTCTTGAAGGTATGATTTGAGATACCGTGATTTCATCATTGACATATTGCAATGAATCTGCTTTGCTCCAAGCATCATGATATTCTTGTAATATTTTTTCTATGTCTTCATGATACTCGTTTTCGATTCTTTCGAAATTTTTTTCTGCTAACCTTTCTATTTCCATCTGTTGATTTTGAAGTCTCTCATTGGCTTCGTTTTTCACCTTATCTGCTGTTTGCGCAGCATAATACTGCTCCTCTCCACAGGCTTGGCTTTGTTTTGCTTCCGCCAATTGTCGTTTCGTATAAAGCTCCATTTGTGCATTACTTATTATTGTATTATATTCTTCAATTGCTTCTTTCTCTAAATTATAAGCTTCCATTGCTGCTTCATTCAGCTCATTTTCAGCTATCTCTATGTCGCTCTGAGATTTCATCAATGCATCCCTATAATACTTCTCAGCAGCATTCTGCGCTTTTTCCCATTCTATATTTGCCTGATTTATTGCTTGTTGATAAGCGTTTTCTGCTCTATACATCGCCTCTTCAATCCTCTCTCGCGCTTGATTTGATAAATTATTTCTATTAAGTGCCATTTGATATTGCTTTTCCATTGCTTGTCTTTTCAGCCTTGCCTGATTTTCTACATATTTAAATCGCTTTTCTCCTCCAGCTATCATGTTCTGATATTTAGCTTTAGCACTATCCAATTCTTTTTTGGCCATAGCTATAGCATCTTGGTAATCTTGGTCTGCAGATTGCTTTATAGCATTTTTATCATCAATGGCTTGATGCATCATTTTATCGGCTTTCTTTTTTACTTCATCGTATTCTCTATCAATGCTTTTTATTTCTACTTGAAACTGTTTGATTTGATCTTGGCAAATATTTTCAGCAGCAGCATATGCCTGTTTATATTCTTCATGTACCTTTTGCAGAGCCGCCTTATTCTCCTGCTGAGCTCTCTTTTTGTCAGCGTCCACCTTAGCTAACGCGTCTGCACGTTTTTTTTCTGCTTTCTTCATATTTTCATCACGATTTTCATTAGCAATTTTTATTTTCAAATCATAGTCGTTATCGTCAAATATTGCTTTTATTTCTTCAGTGTTGCTGTTGATACTTGTCGCTGAAAACACTGGAGTTTTATCATGTTCTACATCTGAGTCTCTACTGTTTGGCTTGTATCCACTTCGAGTGATAAAAGCTTGAATATTGTTTGTAATCTCACTCAATGGTTTCAATTTTGCATGTTCGGTACAAAACTCCTGCATATATTTGAAAACATCACTTAGTGGATTTCCTTGAGCTGCATTTACTACAGCTTCCAAATGGGGTATCATAGATGCGATTTGCTCCGAGCTCAGCTGACCTATTTCCAATATGTGACCGCCATAAGCGTTTTGAGCCTTGTTTAAGAGCTCGTCATTGCTTTCATTGTCACCGAAATTTATATCTCCGATTTGTAGGCCTATGCTATAAGTTCGTTGAACCTAGAAGAAATCATGTTTGGGTAGATAAGTCTGATGTAATGCAAACTAAAAGCTTATCGTGAGTGAAAAAATTGTTTAAGAAATGCGTAATTATGAAGTATACGCATTTTCCCGCATTCAAATTTCAACATTTTTAATTTAACAAATCTACCAGTCAATTAATTACCTACCTATAACTGCATTATAGTGTTGTAGGTGTTCATTCAAATAATATGACAGTTGTTTTATTTTGAGATTTCTTGATGGTTTTATTCAATCTCAAAGTATAGATATGTAATATAAATATCAAATTGTCAAAAATAGTGAAAAAACAGAAAAAACATTGTGTTATACTTTCTACTAATTTCAAGAATGTTATTTTTGAATTCAAAACTTTGTCATAAGATACGTGTATAATTGATTTAATTACACACCAATTCATACATAATCTGGCTCCATCTGATTAGATGTGGTAGGAAGCTATTACATTGCGGCTTTGACCCGAAAAATTCTATACTCTATATCCCTTTTTCAACCCTCTCAAAAATGCCTAAGCAAAACGAACCCGATATAGTTACCAAAGCATAAGGCAACATACCTAACTTTTCATTTTTTTACCATTAACTGAACTTTTTTTTTTTAATTCAATTCAAAGCAACTCAAGTCCGAAGCAAGTTTGAAACGTCATAGCAATAAAGTGATGTAAATAACAAGTAAATACGTCTGAACGCATTTATGTAATCAAATTTTCTAAATAGTCCTGTTGAAAAATTTGTGTTTTAATGCATTGGTTTTTTTTTTTGTAACTCTTACAATTAAAAAAATATTTTGGTTCCCTTATCTTCCTCCGCCTTTACTTGATGTTGCTTTGTAACATAAATATTTGAAGAATTCACTATACAAATCTATCAACTAAAAAAGGAAAAATGTTTTAACAATAAATTTTCGAAACTAGGTACATGAATATTGCTTACCTTAAGCAGGACAAAAAAAATGAAAATTGTAAATAATGGCTTCATTCTGCAAAGATGTATACGTATTTCTGTTTACTTCCAAACTGTGTTGCCGATTTTTATAGCTCGAGTTTTTCGAATCTAGTATTGTGAAAATATTGCCCCGAATGTGTGATGTCTGTTGAGATTTTTTTTTCAGTTTTTGTCAATCAAGTTATATTGTTTGAAAACTTCATACATGGCAACTTGAATATCACAAACTGACAAGAATAAGCACTAAAAATTGAATGGAATATCAGTTCGTACATTTGTCCAAAAGAACAATAGTTTTCAAGATAGAATTGTTTCCCTGCAACCTCAACTTCTGTCATTGATTGTCTTCAACAAGTTGTGGTAGATATGAATCAAAAATTCACCTTTCACAACACCTGTTAGTACAAAAGGGAAAAACAGACCAGTTTTCAGCGCAAAAAGTACAATGTAGAATGGATCCCCATTATTTAAACAGTCCTAAAAGTATCATTAAGACGCAAATATTTTCATTTTTTGTGCGTTCTTACATAGCTATACACCTATTTTTGTTTTACTTATGGATATTAGAAAACATTTTTGGTTGGATTCTGATACAAAATTTCACGCTTTACAATGTGATATAATCGGTTTTTCATTTCCCTCGCTTGTTATCCCTTTAATTTATCCTTAAAGAGAGGGGCTGAGTCGTCATAAAAAAAAACATCAATTCTGTAGACTATGAGCCAAAATGGGGGAAATGTTTTTTAACCCTCCATTAGGTGCACTCCTGGTTCATTGTTCTTTTCAGTCACTCATTTTTTTAACATTTGAAAAGCCTGAATATTTCCTTTTTTTACAACTGGACCATAAAAGTGGGCCAGGGATATAAATTTTAATAGATAATGTGATTGCAGCTAAAATATATTTTTTAATTTCTGAGTGGCACATCGTACTGGTGTTGTTACAGGAGGTAGTAAAAAAATTCTCGTTAGGTCACTCACACCTTCCATTGAAAGTCATGTGTGTGAAAAATAATTATACACGAGCAAAATTGTAAATTTTATTAGCATGTAATTTTTTATTTTTACACTCATTAGGTGTCATCAATTGAATTTTAAAAAAGTTCTTTATTTTGGAACTTCTTACAATTTTGCTGATGTGTGATGTTTTACACTTGGTACCGGCTTTAGCTGAATGATTTGATATTTGTCTCCTCAAAAGTAACGAAACAAGTTTTTTTTTCAATGGTCAAGCTGAATTTGTGTGGATGAGCAGAATTTTATGATGAGTTATAAGAATTATTGAATTATTCATCACATTGGTGGAAAAAGAACTCTCTTAAACCTTCCGCTGAAAAAGTTAAAAAATTAGATTGGTTTAATATTTAAAAAATTCCCTTCAACTAAGAGTCGTGTAAGTAATTTTAAGAAGTACTTATCATTTATTATTTTATTTTATTAAGTTTTTTTTTTTTTTTTTTGCTGCACTAAAAGAAAATGAAATGTATCGGAAATTTATTTTCTTTCAACGTTTATTATATCGGGCATTGACATCGACTATAATTCGAAATATATTCGAAAAGAATTTTTCTCGCACAATGAAATTTTCGTAGTTTTCCTTTTCTGTATCGATAGTCAATGAACTTTTTTCCCTTCCAATAATAGTCTAATTGGAAGAAGAAGAATTTTCATTATGGTAACCTAGCAACAGGATGTACAATCTACGTGAGCTGTTTAATTTGTGTTTTATTATTTTTCCTTAAATGGGATTCAACTGGAAAAATGAAAAATTTGGTAATTTTCAATTTAATTTCAGATTTTAAAAACGGATCTATTTTAATGCTGTTTCCAAACCTCTGCCTCGTTTTCTTTGTCTGGAGTAAAAAGGAAGTTTTTGGGAAACAAAAATATGCTCAAACCTTCGGGTAAAAAAGGATTGTACGACATTTTCTCTAACGCATATTCTATAATGACCAAGTTTTTCCAACGTCATTTTCTCTGAAACCGTTTTTACTAATGACAAATTTCCTAACGTCACTTTCTTTGACGCATTTTCTCTAACGACATTTCTTCTAATATATTTCTGAACATTTTTTTCAAAAGACCCCCCACAACCCCAAACCCTTCCTCATTACTAAATATTCAACCCCACCCGAACCCACCACCTATTGAAATTTCCAACCCCCTCTCCAACCTATCACCAATTCTGCTTTGATTTGTAGGAAATTTTAGAGAAAAAAGTAAGTTAGCAAAATGTTGTTTTAGGAAATATGATTATTAGAGAAATTGACGTTGGAGAAATTTGCAATTAGAAACAATGGTTTTATAGAAACTAAGTTACAGAAAAGTTACAGAAAATGTCGTGGTACCGTAAAAAAAGATTTTTGTCCCCGGAATGATCCAAAATAAGTTGTGAGGTCAAAATTATTGTTTTTCAAGTTTTTATGGGATTTATAGTCGTATATATAGTCTAAAGACGATATTAAAATCCCCTGAGTAGCGAATAATATTATTTAAACCTTTTCCCCCAAGGGTAAAGTAAAATTTAGAATCTTTCAGTACCCTACTTTTTGTTTTTCTTTCCATAAAATTATAGACAATGAGAAAATTTTAATTCATCAATCTGGGCGATCAAGAGATCCTGATCAACAAATATCACGTTGGCTTAATTTTTTTTTTCTGTAGAAAATGGAAACTTTTTCGGAATTCACCTAGAACTTAATACCTGTTATTAATTCCTTAAAACCTTTTTTCTAGAAATTAATTTTTTTTTTTCAAATTCCAAAAAACCTCCATCACGTTCAATTTTTGAGAAAGAGAGATGCTTCTTAGACCATGGAATTCCTCATTCAATACTGAATACCTGAATAAAATGTTAAAAAATAAATTTTTAATGCTTTCACCCGAATGTATCATATTCTCAGATTGTATTCTGAATATTGAGAGTTATTCAGTCTTCTGGGTGTTTTAGAAGACACACTAATATTGTATTTTCAAAAAGTGATCCTTGTTAGACTTATAAATCTTAATAAAGAGTTATTTTGATTTTCTTCGCTGTAATATGTCACCCCAAAGGTGCTCATTAAGATATAATTTTAAGGAGGTTTCCTACACGTAGCTCTATAAGATATGACAGGATTTATCTAAAAAATGATACTTTTTGAGGTTTACTAATGATGTTGAAAATTAGTGAAATTTAATTTTGCCAAAGTGTGAAGCTTATAAGAGCTTTTATATGATCAAGGAAAGCCAGTTTGCTTTTCTTTCTCAGCTGGGATAAGTTTATTTCTCAGAAAACTGTCATACTCAAGAAGTTCCAAAGTCTGAATCAAAATGTACCCGCATGCTTTTGAATGGAGTTATGCGATGAAGGCTTTGGATGTTGATGTTTTCAATGAGCAACTGAGCAGTCTTTGACTATTCATGTACCTACTTAGCATTCTACACTCGTTGATGCCATGATCTTTCACGTCAATTTGCAAAAGCCACAAGCTTTTCAATGCAGAAGTAATTTCCCATCTCTTATACAGCTACACTTGAATGCTGCCTAAGTCGCTGAAAAATGAAAGCTCTTTAGCAATGAATAGATTCGTTTTTCAACTTAGCTATTTTGCCACTTTTGGCATGAAAAAGACGTTAAGCTTAATATTCTGACAGATATGTGAAATTTTATTTAGGGTTTTCGAAAATGTAAAGAAATACAGACAGAAGCGAGTGGAATAAGAAAATAAAAAAAAAGAAGAGTAAAAGATATAAAGACACCTACACGCCGAGTGTACAAATTTATTTTTTGTCTCCAGTGAATAATGTAACTTTTCTTACCGAATTTTACGTCATCCAAAAGGTACTGTTTTCTTTCTTTTTGTTATTTGTGATAATAAATAATTGTACAACAAAATATTCTTATACGTGCGTAGAACGATTCGATGGCACATAGTGCAAGAAAGTCGTAACTCCATTTTATTAAATTTTTCAGCAGAGCAAAAAGAAAGTTAACATTCACTAAGGTGATATATGCAATCGAGTAATATATTTTTGAATTTTCTTTTTGCTGTTGAAAGTTGGTGGTATATTTTTTATGTCAGATGATAGAGCTTGAAATTTCCTTTCCAATAATAACAGAATGTCAGAATTGTGGGAAAATGGAGATACGACTCTCTTACACGATGCCATCGAATTTGAACGTGTGTGTTCCTCATCTGTTCCCCTATTAAATAACTGGATAAGGTATAGTCACAGTGATGAAGGGAATGCTGGAGCAGAAGAAAGTGACAGGTAAAAAAATGTTAATGTCCTCCCAAATACAATAGGCAAAGTCATAGGCGAAATTGAGGGTGGGGGCGACAGGGGAAATATTACCCCCAGAGAAAATCAAACCAGCCCCCCCCCCCCTCTACCTCCTTCCATTCGTACCTCTCAGTTCAATGAAAATTAACAAAATTACCTTTCATTTATACTATACTCTGAAAAGGTTTAAGTTTTTTTTTTTTTTTCAATCATCTTATATCGTATTATCAAATGTCTTTTTTAGAAAATTTTTGATAGAATAACTTTTTTTTTATCTTTATCGACGGGTGAAAAAAATTTTAGCCTCTGCAAAAACATCAAGCCAAGTCCACCTATGGACACATTTTGCCAAAAACAACTCTCATCATTCTTCATAAAAATTCTAATCCACTTCAGAAATTACTTTTGAGTAGATTCGCTTATTTGCAGAATGAAAACCACATGCTGAGTCTAGAATCGACTTTTGTTTTGTCGAGTGAACACGCACTTGGATTCAAATCCGTGGCTGAAACGAACACTCCTATTTACTTTCATCACTCACCAATTTTGGCCAAGTCAATATAAATTATTCATACTTTGTTTTTGTAAACACTTCAAAGGTTATTAAAAGTTTATAACAAAAGACTAGCAAAAGACAGGTTGGTAAAGTACCTACTTTTTATTTTTAGAAAATTCGACGATTTTCTCTAGCAGAATGTTTGTCAGTCAGTACACAACCTGCAAAAATTATATAATCGATTATAATTTCTTTTGCTGTCTTTTGTGGCAATATATGTATCCAAACTTCATTTTAGAATTCCTGGTATGCTTTACTTTGTTATGATAAAGTTTCGGTTCTTCGTATGAAAAGTTTTCTACCAGTCGTGGCCGTATTAGAGAAGCTTTGACGGTAAGAAAAATATACAAAATTTTGTGAATACTTTGGTGATCAAAAAGTATCTAAGGTACATAGGAAGGGTGTAAGGAATATTTTTCTTTGTCAGAGTATAGTATCTACATTTTTCGAAAAGGAACATTCTTTTTGAGGTCTTTGTTTTCATTTATAGATCGCTGGAACATTTTTTTGTTACTGCATACCCGACCATTTTACCTGCACCCTTTGACTGGTACAGTTCAGATTTCTTCAGAATTTAAATTTTTTTCCAACTATTCGCCCATATAAACTTTATACATCTCTCGTTTTTACCTCCTTATGTAATCAATAGGTACACAGTTAACATTCATTTATGACGATATGCTCATACAAGGGCGAATAAAATGCGGGTTCTTTTGAAAGGTTTCTCTTGTTTGAAAAGAGTTTTATCATTATCATTTATTAAATGGAGATTATGCGAAAGTGTAAAAGGATTGAGAGGAGGGACAGATCTAGCTTTCATCTTTTATTAGACTGATTTCTATTGCGAGTTATTATGAGTAAGTATTTACCATCTTATATTGAAAATTTTGCTAAAATTCAACCAAACCATTTTACAGCAGCCAAAAACTCAAAGGTCTATGAAAATCGAATTACTTGTACTACAAAGTCTACATTCTATAATTTTTTTTTTTAAAGCAATTTCTGGCTTTTGCTACAATTTGGAACTTTCCCAGTTTTCCTATCCTAAAATAGTAAAAAGTACTTCTGAAATTTCTCTCAGTGTATGAAAGAAAAATAGAAGCACTCTAGTGAAGAAATGAAAAATTATTTTAGGTACAGCGCAAAAATTATTTAAATCTTATCTTTCTCAAGAATTTTATTTAACGTATATAACTTCTTGAGATCGATGCTCCGATGGTTTGCCATCTACCTGAATTGTTGATGGAAAACGTTCTCATCTCCTCACTCGTCTAAGCAACCATAAATTTGCATTTTTAATTAAATAGATTAATCCGTTTGGTAGAAAGGTCGTATTACGAATGCTACTTCCCTAAAAGATTAGTAATTTGCGTAGGTAGTCATGCTTTAAATTAGAAACAAAATGTCAGATTTCTACTCCAGTGGCTTCTCCACATAATTGACACTTTAAGAATTCAATACAAAAGTTGACTGAGTGGTTGTTCATTTTGGAATAAATCGATTGGAATTCGAATTTGTGGGAGTCACAAACAAAGGTACCTTAACATAGAAACAATATTTTTTTAGGAGAACGATTTGAAAATTTTTATTTCCATGCATTCGGATACACTTTCTAGTATAGGTAATTAATGTCTTTCCTCGCTTTTGAAATTTCTTAGATCGTTTATGACACTCACTTTTTGTTTGAGAAAAAAAACATTACTTTTTCTGAAAAAGTTGTTGTGATTTTGTGTAGGGTCATTAGATTCTTATTGCTGTTCTGTCTTTTATTTAATTATTGCTAACTTTGCTGAAATAGGCTTTCAAAACTAAGAATTATCTTATGGAGCTTATATTTATTTTCTTTGAATTCTGATTTTTTGAGCTTTCAAGGTTTTAGACCAAGGTACTGCAAGACTTATTCTGATTAATTTTTTAACACTAGCAAGTTAATGGTGTTGACTTATAGTCGAGTGCTGAAATTTATGTGTAAGGTAATAAATTGGTATCTAATTTTGTAAACGATCGATCAAATTTTGCTGAACTATTGGTTCACAATTTAAAAACAATCCAGTAGCGCGTATATCCAAAAATTCAACTTTGTTCATTGTACTCGTATGCACATTATAAATTAGCTTGTCAATTTGATTAGGTATATCTTTATCTTTTTCACTCAGGTATTTGAATTTTTTTTCTGTTCCAGAATTTTCAAGTTCTAAAAATGAAGTATTTTTAGTACCCTAAACATTTTCTATGGATAGCCAACAGGAGGATGCGCCGAGGGACCCTCGGGCTTATCAGGCTTTTCGGCAAGGATATACAGAAAAGGATTTCGAAGGTAAGTTATTTATTTCAATCTCAGTTATGAAATAATTATGACGCATCAATGAAAAAATATGCTGATGGTTGAGATAGAGAGGAAGAGGGGAATGCTTTACACAGAAAATAACTTTTTATTCGTGAACATGAAAATAGACAACATAAAAGACATTCACTCTTTGGCCCTTTCCTCTAATACTACTTTTCTTTTTTTTTCTTCCCCTCCATATTCTATTTGCATCCCCTACATTTTCCTAGCATCATCTTTCCTACGAGCTTTACTGCCAAAGTATTTCCCATATCATTTTCCCACCCCTCATACCCCTCAATCTAGTATATTTTCGCCAATTATTGGCTTGTTTATCGTTTTTTCTACTCAAATTGTGTCCCTATGCTCCTTTTTTGACTTTCTTATTCTTTATAAAATAGAATTAGTATTTATCTCTGCCTATTCAGGTTAGTTTTGGCCGTAGGAGAGGACATTAAACTAAATAAATAAATAAAATATTATAGGTCATCGTGCCCATTCTGTCTTTGCTGGATTTCATGTTCCAAATCAGAAACGCCATCGCCGTCACCACCGTCGGTCATCCCATAAAATCAAAAATGATTCATCGGATGAATGCGAACGATCGAGTAAGTTGAAAAAGTACCTACCATAGTATTCCTGTCTTGAGGAAATCAAGTAGAGCATCAAATTAGATACATACTTGGAAAATTTATCTCACTTGTCTGTATTTTTTAAATTTAATGATAATGGGGGTATCCATAAAGTAAATCAAAAACAAAAAATTGAGTTCTGTGGAGATCTAATTAATTACGTGTCCAAAAATCCCTGCTTTCTATTCAAAACTCAGGTATAATAGTAACTAAACAAGAAAAATTCTTCATTTTATAAATACGTTTTTTCTTTCGTCATTTGAAAATACAGTGGTCAAAATTATTGATTTCTGTCTTCTTGCTAAAAACCAAGCTCATGTGAGAAAATTTTGGACATGTAGGTATTGCCATAATCCCCTTTAAGGTGACGGTTATATTGGTAGATCTTGGGCTATACATGTATTACGAGTAGGAGGTATTCTTCCATGTGAAAAAAGGAGCAAAGTAACTGAAAACTCATTTTTTGGATAACTGCTCACAACAAACAGCTCAAACCACCTCTGCTCGGAATTAAAAATAGTATTGCTACCTGCTTTCAGCTTTAAGTATAGGTAACATTTTTCACCTTAATCCTTAGTAAGAATTTTTTTTTTTTCCCCATCGTTATCGAAAAACAATTTGATACACTGAAGTGGCACGTGGGTATCGTTGTGAAAGTTTTCACCTTAAACACTTCGAAAAATGTGGGAAAAGTAATTTCTTGTTTTCTCATGTGTAAACTAAAATTAAACCCAATGAATGTATCGATTCACAGACGAGCAACATGTAACATATCTATTACTTTTCTCGTTTCAATCCCTTCAGACTTGACCATTTATTCGAAAAATTTCTTTCCGCTGTACACTTCGAGAGTGTTTTTCAGACCCTTAGCTATCCCTTAGCTATTCTAAATTAACGCAGCGTAGTTTCCTCGTTCTGAGAGGAAAATTTTCACATTTTTTTTTTGTTTGGTGGGATGGTTTACGGAAAAAAAAAAAGAAAATTCTAAAGTGATTCTATAAATACGTGTGTAGATAGATGTGTTTATTTACACGATATCTATACTTGCCTTCCTTTCATGTTTGAACAAAATTTACTATACTTTTCCCTCTCCTTTTTTCGTCTCTTAGCTTTCTATAATGTTGTTTACTGCATCTCTTCAGGAAATATTCACCACTAAAAATAAAGAAAAACATTGAAGGTGTTTCTTTACAGCATAGGAAATTATCCCAAATATGTACGAGTACCTATAGATAGGGAAGACTTTCACATGAACAAATATAATTTGTTTTATTTTTTTATACGCTGTAACCATATTCTCGTTTTTATTATTGGTTTAATACAAATGATCGATTCGTTACGCACTTATTTGTGTAACTATACCTACGCTGGAAAAAATTTCGATAGTAATTTTTACCATTTGTATGAGAAAGCTAGGACCATTCAAGATTTATAGTAGAAATTACCACTAAAATGTTCCATTTTACAAAGTAAAAAAGTACTAAAAACTCTAAGAATGTTTACAATAACTCGTAAATTGTCCCTGTTTTCCTACAAAAAATAGTAAAAATAATTATTAATTTTTTCCAGTGGTTTGTTATGAATTTCCTCTATAGTAATCGTCTATTATTTCAAAATCGGTATGTTAAACATTGGTTACATATTATATGGCATAACAGAGGTGCGTTAAATATGATGGTCGGTATTACCACCATTGATTACTGATTTAAAGGAGTGTTCAACATTAGAGTATAAATAGCATTGTTTAATGCTCTATTAAACCGGTAATTAATGTTTGTAATACTGGTCCTAAAAGTAGTATTGTTCAGTATACTTCTTTGAATTGTTAACCAGCGTTTGTGATACTGGCTCTTATACAGGAAAAAAAATGAATAAGAACTTTTTGAACACCCTTCGTCAAGTAATTTAGATTTTACCGAGTCCTATAGACAACATTTTAGAGGATAAAATATTGAGCTCGACAAATTTCAGCTGCTTACGTTTTTCAAAGCACTGAGCAGTTTTGCAAGAAATATCGACAATCGAGAACTGTTTTTCGGTTTTAGTGCCTACTATTTTCTGTTTGAGATGGAAGAAATTTCTATTGAAATTGAAATGAGCTCAATTTCACTCAAGGTTTTGCAGATAAAAAATGTCCTCCATTTTTTTTTATACAATTCTTACTCCATATAATCTAATAAAATATGCGTGACAAAATTCGAAATTGGTTTTAGTTACTCCGCCCGCTGAACGAGTTCAATTTATCCTCGGCGAAGATGCTGATAACTGCTCTCTCGAACCTCACCCTTTATTCACCGAGATGGAGGAGCTGATAAAATACGAAACAGGAATAGAATGGAAGGAAACTGCGAGGTACAATACACTTAAAATATATTACCATATGTTTATAGTATACTTACCCTATATTTTCTTCTCGTCTAAAACATACATTTTTTCTGTGTGACAAGAATACAGGCTATCATTTTCCGGGGGAAAATTGTTCTGTTTGAAAAATAAACGAAGTCATTTGATTTTGAGAGTCGTTTATACGTATGTATACTTGTTAGTTAGGAAAGAAAGGCTGAAGGTCGATATCATAAGTACTATAGTAACTGGTTTAATTGTCAAATTGTGCATTAATCTCTAAACTCTTGGTTGCACGTTTTATTTGTAGTTTTTGAGGTGACAAAATTAAAATCATTTCATTGAAGGTATCCTGTGTAAAAAATTACACACTATAATCAAAAAGCATTTTCTCGTATGTAATATTTTACTCGCGTCACTCTTTACAAGTTGAGGGCCGCTATTACAAACATTAGTTGATAATTTGACCCGCCATTATACTCGTAATAGAAAAACATGGGGATTTTCTGGTGTAATATTTTATTAAATAAAATCAGTAACCGAAGTTTGTAGTACCGGCTCCCAAAGTAATATTGTTTAATGTTCCCTTAACCATTAGTTAGTTGCAGCTCGTTCTCATGCAATGATGGCGTCACATGGCGAAAAGTTTTTTAATGTGACAATTTAAAAAAAATTTGCAAGTTTACTAATGTTTTCATAAATTAAATTGTTCTTATTAATAATACCAATTACGTATATTTTGATTCAGATGGGTTAAATTTGAGGAAGATGTCGAAGAAGGTGGAAATCGATGGTCGAAGCCTCATGTAGCTACCTTATCGCTGCATGCTCTGTTCGAACTGCGCAGTTTTATATTAAATGGAGTTGTAATGCTGGATACAGAAGCGCACTCATTAGAACAAGTTACCGATCTCATGTTGGATAATATGTTGAGCTGTTCGCTGATAACCTTTGATTCGCGAGACAAAGTAAGTGAAAATCAACATTCCTCGAATACTGAGACCACAGATTATCGATAGTTGAGTTTGAATAGATCATAAAAAGTGAACCCTGCACTAGAGCACTTGTGTAGAGTTTCTCAATATTTATAATGTATGACTCGAAGCTGTTATTTCATTATCTGATAGACCCATAGGGTGGCTGGGGAGGCGACTAAGTTCCCCTATGACCAAGTTTTTCCCCCTTCAGATGTGGAAAAAAGGGAGTGGTGAAGGATGGAGGAGAGGAGGGAGAAAGAACAGCCTGCTTTGAGCCCTAAGCAGTGGCAGAATGAAGGGAGCCAGTGGCCCCCCTGGCTTCGTGCCTGTTATCTGCGGGCCACGATAATGTTTTTATTTGAGACACTCAAAAGTAAAAGGGCATAAGTCAAATATTAAACACAATGTAAACACCGCAATGGTTTTATGCAGTGAAAACGTCCTATTTTTAGTATGCGTTTATCTTCATGTTATTAAAAACTAGGATCTTCACCCCTGAATCTCTCGCTCTGCTCAGCCCTCTGCCCTCCAACCCTTTCTGCTCAACCCTTCAACCCCTTCCAGCGGAAAGGGACTCTAGAATGAAAGGTCTACCCTAAAATTCATAAAGTGGTTTTTGACCGATATTACCCAAAAAGTCGTAGAATTTTTTAAAATCATGTATAAGAAGATGTTACACTTCTTGTACTCTATACCCCCATCATTGACTGCGTATCTCATTAATCCTATCCTTTAACACATATTTTACAGATTAAAGAAACTTTACTACAACGGCACAGACACCAACACGAACGAAGGAAAGATAACAGCATGTCTAGATTACCTATAATACGCTCTTTGGCCGAAATTGGAAAGAGTCATTCCTCATCAAAAAGTACGTATTTGTATAAGTATGGATAGTCGATACCTGAATAAAAAGTACAAAAATCATTTTCTGTCTCATAATCGCATCAGAAATAATTGTTTAGTGCCTAATTCAATGGAAAACATAGCGAAATATTAGGTCGATTCAATAATTAATAACTTTATAAGCTCTATTAAAAAGCACTTGTTGTTATAAAAAATCAAAGAGGCCCTTTCTATTCTTTTGCTGTTTCTCTATCAGAGTACTTCACCATTTACTTAGCTTGTGACTGACAGTTGAACGTTACATAGAGTACTTCAGAATCCATTTCAGGGATTGAAATTTTCTATTTCTTCTAACTAATGACAAACATTAAATCAGACATTAGATGTATTCGTATTTTGTCATCATGCTGAAACTTACAGAATTCTGAGGCTTTTGTGAACTTTGTGGTATACTCAAGTATTTTGGTGTTCACTGTAATGTAGTATTTATAGATCACACTGTAGGTAGAATGGAAATTAGATTTTTTTTTTGGAAAAATATTGGTAATTGAAAAAATGAATCGCTAATTCAAATAATCCCACTACAAAGTGTTCTCATTTTTTATTTTGCTTAATTTTAGGCCATGCAAATCGCTGATCCAAGTCCATATAATAGCTGCTTACTCCAAATTCATAAATGTTATCAAACAACCAAAAAACATCTTCGTACCCATTAAATTGTATTGGTTTTAACAATTTTCTGTCAAATGTTATGTTGAAAGGGTTAATTCAATTTTTTTAAGCGTTTTTTTTTTTTTACTAAAGTAATGTTGAGTTCATTGCCCTTTCTTACCAAATCAATGAGAAAACGAATTTTCGTTATTTTTGAAACTTAGCAAGATTTGGACTTTTGGCTGACGATATGGCTTAATAGAGAAAGAGTTTAAAATAAACATATGAGAGTAAATACAGAACTCCAAAAGACTCCCCACCCACTTCTGTGTAAATTTAATCTTTGTATTTTTTTTTCTCAATTCCGGTCAGTCGACATGTCTGCTTTACTAATTTTTAGCGATTTAAGTAGACATGTTAATTAATTTGCACTGCTTTTTTTTTGTGTTGAAATTTCCCAAATAATTATGTGCCCTCCATTCGACTAAATATATGCACCACCATGCTTTTGGCTTTTTACAGTGGAAGAAACTCATTCAGCGCCTACACTTGCTCCTGCTCAAAGTTTCGGAAGATTTTTAACAACTCCAACCTCTACTGGTAGAGTATTTTATTATTTAAAGATGTGATTTCTATGATTTATGTGGGCCCCTAGTGATTCTATTTGGTTCTCTAAAAGCTGAACTGTGTCTAAATAATCATGAAAAAATTATATCGAGTCTCCATTATCGGATATGCACAGTTTCTAGAACAATTTAATTGTAGAAATGTTTGCCTACAGATTTTCAAAGTAGGAGAAGTCGTACCTGGCATGGTAGAAGACGTACGATGAAAGGTACCGTCACAATTTTTTGATAAAAATTACACGAGACAAGAGTTTCTGTGTGGTAGCTGCTGTTTTGAGTCTTATCTAATCTCTATATCTTCACCTTCATAAATCTTATAACCTTTCATTTTTCATGCGCAACTGTCAACTGTGCAATACTAGATTAAAAGCATGACAGCATGAATCAAATTTCAATTTTCTTCTCAACTCTTCTCTGGCACCTTACATTTAAGACATCAAAATTAGGAATTTTTTACTGTCTTTCAATTTTACTATTTTTCTTTAGAGCTACTATAGGGGTGAATGGCACACTTCAAGTAAATCAGGGTATCTAAAACTAAAACTAAACCGTCCAACAAATAAGTTTATTAAAAAAAGAATAGAGGAGAATGTTCAACCATATAGTTGTTCTTTAAAATTAACTCTTCAATTATATATAACCTTCTAGGTACGTATCTTCAATAACAAATTTATCAAAATTACGTCTAGGTTTATCTGGTTTTAATCAATTTATCATCTTACTGAGTAGTGTGAGAGCCAACTGTTTGTAGATTTATATTTGAAGTTGCACTTACACCTATGGTAATGTAGTTCATGTTTTTATTGATGATTATTTTGTAATTTATTGATTTCTTCCTTTTGCTGTCTCTCGTTTGTCATTTAGATTCATGGATACGTTTCTATTTTTTTTTTCTATTATGCTTTTACTTGAAACAAAATTTTTTCGCGAATATCTTCAGTTACTTACCTACCAAATATCCAAAATAATTAATGCCATTAATTTCTCTCAGTACGTATAAGAGGAACGTACACTATTTGAGCTATATTAGTTTCGATTGTACATGTGTACGAGGTCTACAAATCTACTTCAAACATGTTTTAAACTATTTTATATTATCCAAAACCGATTTGCTAACCATTTGGTTTAAATGTTTGAGTCGTACATGTTTTTAAGGTTTTAAAAAAGAAGTAAGTAACTTCAGTTGTTGTCACTTTCACTAATTCAAATATTATTGAATAGTTTGTGAGATATGTTTATATTGTATTTTTATAAACCTATATATGTTTTATAGGTACATCCAACATGAATGATGCTGAAAAAGGTCACGGAGGAATACCCCGAATACACAGCTACGGAGAAATAAACTCCGATCACAAGGTAATGGCTTAAGTAGCAATACGCATATAAAAGTTGAGCAGAAATGAATAAATATATTTATGACAGGGATGTAAGCCTCCTATTTTAATTAACTAGTGTAACTAAACAATATTTTGTATTAAATAATAAAAAAATTAAAAAAAAACACTTTACACTGATGGAACTAATGAATTTTGCCTCATCAGTTTTCATCTGGTTACCATTTAAATGATCTCATTATTTTCGGGACCGCTTTTGTAAAACTTGAATTTATTATTGAAGAAAAAATAAAATAATGGAAAATAATATTATGGTGATGCTTAATTCTAAGTAGAGTCCAATTCAACTTTTACCTGACAAATTTAATTATATACGTAAATATTAAATTAATGTACAGCCACTATAATATTAGATGTTGGTAATTCCTCTAATTTTTCATTAAAATCCGAACTGTTTTTCCAGTTACTGTGCTTCATATTGAAATTATTGGTCGATATTACAATCTTTGTTTAGGTGCTAGTTTAACGAAGTATAATTAAACCTAAAAATAAGATTGTTTGATATTAAAAAGAAAAAATTTTAATTGATAAGCAGTGTTCGTAATACTAGCCCATAGTGAGAAATTTTTTTCAACCTTTGAATGGAAACTTCTTACACATTTGTATTTTTGCAGGGTAATACTCACTTTATGCGTAAAATTCCACCAGGATCTGAAGCATCCAGCATCCTTGTGGGTCAAGTTGACTTCCTAGAGAAGCCAATATCTGCGTTTGTCCGTCTCTCACAACCTGCATTTTTTAGTGATCTTACAGAAGTTCCGATTCCTTCGAGATTTATTTTCATTTTGCTCGGGCCCAAGGTCAGCCTTTCTTGAAACATTCATTTGAATAAATTTATTTATCATTTGAAACCCTCTACAAATTGGGAGTGTATATTTTACAGGGCTTGGATTACCACGAGGTTGGTCGTTCTATGGCCACACTAATGTCCGACGAAATTTTCCACGAAGTAGCGTACAAAGCTAAGAATCGAAATCATCTGCTGGCCGCCATTGACGAATTTTTGGACGCAGTTACCGTTTTGCCACCTGGTGAATGGGATCCATCCATTAGAATTGAGCCACCGGCTGCAATTCCTATAGTGAGTATTACAGTCTAATTTATAATTGATAATAACAAAAGATTTCTAATCAATGGTATACTTTACTAACTTTTAAAATGAACCAAATGCCTCAACTTTTTGCCCAAAATTTGTGATTTTTGTTCGCGTAAGTGCTAATTCTGCAGTGTTACTCAAATCAAGATTGGTAGATCAAATTCAATGTAACAAATTTCGAACTTCCATCTTTACACCATTTATTATGTCTTCTGAGCCCGTTCTTGGGAAAACGTATTCTGACTTACCCAAAAATTTTTCCAAGTGAATTAAAAACTAGTAAAAATGAGAAATTATTGAAAAAGAATAAAAAATCAGCTTTAGCATCAATTTTTTGGATGTCGAAATTTTCGAATGATTTTTCTCCCCCTCCCCCCGCCCTAAAAAAACTGATTCCGCCACTTAACTGTGTTCAAGTGTATAACGAATAACCTATCGATTTTCTCTGCCGTACGAATTCGTATTTACGGCGATTAAGTTATGCAACAATGTATACATACATGCGAAATATACGTATTTTTCCAGGATACACGTAAACGTCATTCAGACAAATTTAAAGACGAAACCGAGAAAGAAATCGACGAACAGAAAGTGCGTGAAGAATCCGGTTTATCCAGAACTGGGGTTTTATTTGGTGGAGTGATAAAAGATGTTAAAAGAAAATTGCCGTGGTAAGATAAAAATTATATTGTAACTTGAGTTAGATATTTTTCCTCTCAAAAGTTCATTTGAAATCATCAACAGCTGTTTATTTCAAGACTACAAAAAACAGAACATGAAATCCAGATTCATCAACAACGCAACATGAATTAATATAATAATACACAATAGAGTTGAATAAATGAAATCGAAAAACATAGCCATTTAAAAAGCTACTTTTGTGTAATGGGTTAAGTGCCTTTTGTGAAGAAAATTATTATTTTTTTTTTTTAGAAAAACCTGTATATATGATGTGAAGAGGATTTTTGTTTACAATTTATTTGAAAACTATTTTCGTCAATTTAAAGTAGCAAAATCAATCAATGCCTACACTCGTTCCATTTGTTTTTTTCAGACTCATCTGAATTTATGTAACGTTTTTGGCACTTGGCCCATTATAAAATGACCGAACTTCATTTATTATTGCCGAGTGTAAACAAATATCTCCTTTTCTTTGTGGAGTATGGCAAAAAGCAATTTATTTTGCAATCTGAAAATCAAAAAATTGTTTTGAAATTATTTCTGTTTAGCGAGTTCAAATTAAAAGTTTATCCTCAAAAACTGTTGTAAGTACATATAACCATAAAAATATAATTTTTGGAGACATTATTCAAGTGACTTGATGATGTAGGTATACCTGATTTGCTTGCTTAATGTTTTCATTTATTTTAGGTTCAAATCAGATATAACCGATGCCGTAGCTATGCAGTGTGTCGCCTCTTGGATATTTCTATACTTCGCATGTCTTTCACCAATTATCACCTTCGGCGGCTTACTAAGTGATGCGACGGGTAAAAACATGGCTGCCATGGAGTCGTTAGTCTCGGGTTTTGTTTGTGGAATCGGTTACGGACTGTTTTCCGGGCAGCCACTGACTATTTTGGGGTCAACAGGACCGGTTTTGGTTTTCGAGCAGATAGTTTACGATTTTACCGAGTATGTCAGGTTTTAACTAAACATGCGTAAAACAATTAAGCCTGTGAAGCTGAACATTCATTTTTTAAAACCTTGCACAACCAAAAACATTGAAAACATTTTAGAAATTATTTGATAAAGAAATGATTATTAATGGCACAGGTAGAATTTTTGGGGGTAATAGGGAACTAAGCCTTCCCAGAGCTGCCCCCTTAAGTTCATAAATAAAAAAAGTAACTAAAATTTTGATTTATTTTTACTTAAATCTTGGAAATTTTTTACGTTTTTAGTCATCAGGTTTTTTTTTTTTTTTTGTTTTGACAAATAGTGGGATAGATAAAAAGAACTTGCTAACCGCTCCCCTTACACCAACAATTCAAAGTACTCCCTTCTATAATCAGTTTTTGAGCTCAGAGACTCATTATGAGTTCATAAGCTAGATACCAACTATAGTGATTGAAATTTTGGAACAAATTCAGCTTTTTGGGCAGCTATAGAGCGAAAAATGAAATCTCAAAACCTGGTATGAGATTTATAGTCGGTTTTATTTCTTTGATAGGGATCAAAAATGGAATTATTTATCATTTCGTTTATGGATCGGACTTTGGGTTGGAATCATTTTATTGATTCTGGTGGCCACAGATGCTAGTGCTTTTGTGTGCTACATTACGAGATTCACCGAAGAAAATTTTGCCACTCTTATCGCATTTATATTTATTTACAAGGTGAGTTGTAGATTAAAGTTTTATAATAAACTCACACATTTTTGAACTGTTACCATAATGATAGAAAACGCGACGTTCGAAAATTTTGCAAGCTAAAAATCTAATTTTCTTTGTACAGTTGTTTTGTTTATTCAATCTGGAAGTAATAATGGTTAGATATAGTGACGACCTAAACATGCTTACATCCAACTGATCATTTTTGGTCTTGCAAAATTGTTTTTTGTTTATAATTCCCACCAAAATCATTTTTACCTGTGATAAAATTTTTAGGCAATTGAAAACGTGATAAATATCGGTAAAAAGTATCCCATAAATTCTCATCATGGTGACCACACGGCTGAATGTTTGTGTTTCCCTCCCGAGCAATCTCAATATATATCTGACGTTGTGGACTCAGTAAACTGGACTTCACTGGATAAAGATGCATGCAAAGTAAGATATTTCTTCTTTCAACTCTAATACCTCTATGACTCGAAAGAAAGAATTTCTATAAACAAAAATTGTTTTTACAGTCCTGGAATGGAACATGGTCTGGGAAAACTTGTGATCAAGCAACATACATTCCTGATGTCTTCCTTATGTCTGTACTTCTATTTATCGGAACATTTATCATATCGGTTATTTTAAAAGATTTCAAGAATGCTTTATTTTTTCCTTCCAAGGTGAGTTTCATTTAAAAATTGACTAAAGATAGGAAGGTAGTAATTATTGTTAAGAGTGTTCTAATTTTTTTTTTTTTTTTTTCGTAGGTTCGACAGTTCATCAGTGATTTTGGAGTCATCATCGCTATATTTAGTATGACGTTCTTAGATGATATGGTTGGGATCAAAACACTAAAACTTGAAGTAATTTGTTTTTTTTTTTATTTATTTCTTTTCTCATAAGTTAAATTTTTTTTTTTTACTAATAATTATACGCTTAGGTTCCTCGCGAATTCAAACCAACTTTAAAAACTCGAGGTTGGCTCATTCCCTTCTTCAACAATAACCCCTGGTTTTCTGCACCTCTTGCTTTGGCTCCAGCAGTACTTGGAACCATTTTAATATTTATGGATCAACAAATTACGGCGGTTATTGTGAATAGAAAAGAAAATAAGCTGAAAGTAATTGTCTTGTGAACCACGAACGTATTCAGAACGCTCTCCAAGTGGTCCACCATGCTGCATCTGTGGATAGTGTTTAAGAGGAAAAAAGTTTATGTAAATGGTCTACTTGAAATTTTGCAGGAGCTACGTAGGCTTTTAGACAAGACTGCTAACGAAGGTATACATCAAAATAGATTTCCACTGACATACCATTTTATAAAATAGAAAGACGAGGAAGGATAGGCAGAAAAAAAAGAAAATGTTTTGGGGGGTTTTTATTGGGGAATAACCACTAATAAGTCGAGAATTATGGTAAAAATGTTCACAAAAAGAATTAACTCAGTCGAGAATAATTAGAACTGTTTTACTGTTTTTAAAATGAATTTTGTGAAAACAAATAATTATTATTTTACTGGCTGGCTTCTAAACTATTTAATATAGATCACATGTTTATGAAACATTTTCTTCTTTTCATGCGGACTATTCACTTGCGCAGCATAGCGAACTACTTAGAGAGCATTTTGTATAAGTAATTTAGGTCCTAATGAATTTTGTTAAAAATTATTCTCATTTAATTACAGAAAGGCTGTGGATATCATTTAGATTTATTTGTATTGTCCATTTTAATAATAATATGCTCGTTTATGGGTATACCATGGTTTGTTGCTGCCACCGTCCTGTCTATAAATCATGTCAATTCTTTAAAATTAGAATCCGAGTGCGCTGCTCCTGGAGAGAAACCCCAGTTTTTAGGTGTCAGGCAAGTTTTTTTACCATTAATGACGAACCTAATTTTTTCTTCTTTTTTTCGTATACCAATTAACAATGTTTACATTTCAGAGAGCAACGAGTGACTCATGTATTGATTTTCTTAACGATTGGTTTATCTGTTTTTCTCACTCCATGGCTTCGCCATATACCAATGCCAGTATTATATGGAGTATTTTTGTACATGGGAGTTGCCTCTTTGAAGGGATTGCAATTTTTTGAACGTATCATGATCATCTTTATGCCTGTAAAATATCAACCGGATTATATGTTTTTGAGACAAGTAATAAAAAAAAATTACTTATTCTTATTCAGTCGTATGATTTTATTTATTTGTAATATTATGTTATTTATACTAATTTCAGGTACCTCTGAAGAGAGTTCATTTATTCACCATCATTCAATTAGTTTGTTTGATTGTATTGTGGCTTATAAAATCGTTCAAGGCAACGTCAATTTATTTTCCCTTAATGGTGACTTTAAAATCTATATTTGTTGTACAGTCGCTCGCTTAATTCAATTTTCATATGCTTACGGTATGCTCGTGTCTGTGTATTCTAGTTAGTGGTCATGATTGCTCTGAGGAAAGCATTGGACTGGGTATTCACCCAACGTGAATTGAAAATACTAGACGATATAATGCCCGAGACAACCAGAAAAACAGAAGAAGAGCTGCGTTTAGGCGACGAGGTTGGTAAATTTTGAAAAATTCATTTTTCAATAACTCTATCTCGTACTCGAGTCATAATAATATTTCGATGGAACAGGAAGAAAAGCCTATTGATTTCCCGCCTTCGTCTGGAAATCTACAAATACCTTTAGTAAATGGAAATATTATGAAAATACCGCTTTCATCTATCAACATTTCCGAAGAAGTGAATAGGACAGGAATCTGGAAGCAAGTTAATAACGAGAATGGAAAAACTGAGAAGGGCAAACTTGCACCTGGAACTGTTATTATGTAATTATTATGTCAATTTTTCATCACGTAGCTTATTTTTATTTTCTCAATTAAGTTTTTCAGCGGGTCGGTTCAAATAAGCTTATATTTTTCTTTAATTCTGAATATTTTTCAGAAACAAACCTTCCAACAAAAAAAGTTACTACAAACGAGATGTAATTTTGGAAGACGAAAAACACCAACTTTCTACGATGACAGAAGAAGACGAAGATGAAGGCCTTATGATAAAGGTGGGGACTATTCCCCCAACACCTCCTAACGCCAGTCCTACCCGGCATTAATATCATAAACACATTTTTTTGTAAGTAGGCTATAACACATGCCCAGTAAACACATGCTCAAGCTTCGTTTCTGTCTCTATTTTCTTCGTAGGTAACTGTCTTTTTTTCATCTAAGTTATCTACTACTTACTTTTATAGCGATATATCTTCTACTTTTATACTGTACAATTTTCGTAGTGCACTGAAATTATTAAGAGACTAGCATGCTAGAATAGTTATGTTGGTAGATTTTCAACAGTAAAAGTAAATATTGACTATAGTAAAGCCACAGGTGAATAAATTATTTGACATTAATTTTTCGTTGGAATTCACTCAAGCTAAAATTTAAATTTCTCTCAAAGTTGACTTAGTTTTTCATGTGAAGCTCCTCAGAAAAAAGAATACTGAACAAGTAGTTAAATTTGATGAAAGTTTTTTATTTCAACTTGACTTTTGGTCAGTTCAGATTTTTTTCTATTAGAGTTTATCATTTTAGTTTTTAGCCATTGATCCAAAATTAATCAGGCAAAACTTTTTGTCCATACTTTTTTTTTTTTTTTCAAAATTAAAATGACTTCAGGTCTAATAATACAACTTTGTAATAAGTAAGAATTTTAAAATTATTTTCCAAAACTCGTGTTTTTCTTTATCAATTATTTCTCTTATGGCTGTAGTTATGTTTCTTCTGCGCAGTACTTAGTTGAATATTATTTGTTATTTTATTTTAAAGAGCACTGGTTTCATTATCCATGTGGTAGGTACCCATAACTATTTACACGAAGACTATGATAGCTCTCAATATCTAAATCAGAGTGAATTCATGGTATCCTTATTATTTTTAAAAATTATCTTCTATAACTATTGCCATTTTCTCCACCGAAAAACCTGCTTGATAGCCTACTTCTAATATTTTCTTTCCTCACGTAGTTTTCGTAGCTGCTTTGAAAATTTCTAAAAAAATACGATCCTTAGAATCGGTATCGTAGTTTACATTCGTGTAGTTTTATTTTAAATAATTTTAATAATAATTTTTTTATGTTTTTCTCAGATCAAACCAGACTACAAAACAGTAACGACATACATTTTTACCGGATCAAAATCTGATGAAACTTCTGTATGAAGATGAAAGTATTCGTGAGAATACTCTCATCTATCATTTTCGAAAATATAGTATTTTCGAGACCTATATAAGGAGTGGGCTTGAGAAGCCCTCCCAAATGTTTGAGGATTCGATAAATCATTCTCTATCTGCATGGTAGTGTAGAACGTCAGATGCAAAAATCCAGAAAAGAAGCTTTCCAGCCATTCTTATTATTTCTTTTAGGGAGATTTTGGTCTGTTTGTTTTTCGGCTAATGGGTTTTTATTTGTTTGCTTTTTATCACGGCTTTAAAATATCCGAGTAGATTAAATTTAAAGCGCTGGTATTGATATGTTGTTAAGTCTTCTCACTAATTGTTCAATTTTCATAATATAATTTTATGAAAATTCGATGGATTCTTTTCGAATTTTTTCAACGTTCCAGAAGAACAAATTTAGAATTTATACGGTATGTAATACTAATAACCCTGGCAGTGTGTCAACATCGCAAAAGCGTTTAAAGTGCATACGGGACATCGCAGGCGCAGAACAAGAAAATCGAACAAAATCTCCAGTTAGGGGAAGAGGTTATAAATTTCTGAAAAAGAAAAAAATTCTCGAGAAATTTTGTAATGAAAAAATTAAAAATTATAGCGACTCCACAAATGTATCCGTTGGGCCAAAATGATTAGATAAAAATATTATTAATAACAATATATGAGAACAAATAAGGTAAAGAAAATCAGTAACTTCTGGCGCCATGAGAAGGACATATAAGTACTATAAAATATATATCTCAACGGAAAAATCTTCGGTACTTAATGCAGAACAGGTTCATAAATGCGTACCATTCCGTATTTTGACACAAAAGAGTCTATCGGCAAACCGTTAAGAACTTTGTGAAATCTAAGATGGAATATTCTAAATTATTCATTTGCTATTACATAGGCATGTACAATAGTATAAATAAATTGAATCGAAAACTCACATTTTATCGTATACAACTCTTGTAAGTTTATCATGTAACTCAAACACGAAAGTGCTATCAGCTTCTGTTATTGGACATCTGCTCGTAAATTCAGGCACATAATCCTGATTGGTATGCAGAATCGTTGTTCCTTCAGTAAACTTGACAAGAAAAATAGTTTTATAATTACAATTCTTCTCTACGAATACTTAGAAAATATGACACTTACGCCAAGCATTAGTCCAAAACGTTCACATATTTGCTCATCAATAACAAACAAATCAAATCCTCTATTACAGAGTTTAAAAATGAAGTAAGTCTCCGATCGCTAGTCATCCAATTCATCCACTTTGGAACAGACAGCCATGGTTCAAGAACCAGCGAAGTGTGACATATTTATATGCGTCCATTTTAGAAAGAGGTAAAGGTAGCTGCCGTATCTCTCTCAAACAGTTCATTTCTATAATATTCATAAACAATAAGAAAAGCTCATTTAAGTACACTATTATAACGATTTTCAAATTTTACCCTCTGAGCTTTCAGTTAATCTTAAACTTTCTACGATGGCAGTTCGAATATCTAAGAATTCCTCTTCCTGATTCGAATACATAATTAAATGTTTCAATGATACTCACTTGCAAGTTCGTTCGAAGGAAATATTTTCTTTAATTTTCCGTGTTCTGAATCTTCAAGCAGAAGCTAAAAGTTATCGAAAATTGGTGTTGAGCAGTTGATGACCAGTTGTGCCTTGTGCGTGGTGGTATATTCTTGAAAATTGGAAATATACAAACAGGAGGAACGGGAGAAGAGAGAAGGCAGGAGAAGGCACGTCTTTGATCCTTCCCCCCCCCTTCGCCACGATGATAAGAAAATCGACGTTTTGATGCCTTCGGAGTTCGGACTAGCTGGTTTGGATTTTTACCACTGTCTACGAAACTTGATTTTTGTACATTCGTGATTAATTAACTTGATTCATTTTCATTTCTTAACAGAAATTCAACTTTTCATTTTTGTTGAAGTATTTTTAATTTATGTATTCCTCTGCTAAATCGAACATCATAAATGTATGTCTACGTTACGCTTACGTATTTAATTCAGCTATTTTTGTTTTGAATCTTGGTTCGCAAAATGGACAACTTCAATATAGCTCAGTTACTGAGCAATCGTACCACTAACAGCATTCACCGAAGGAATTATAATGCAACTCGTAAAAAAGGACCATCCTCCGAGGAGACATTGATGGCAGAAAAGATCTTACTTCGACGGATATATACTGGCATACGATCAGTGCAGGTATTTTATGATCATTTTTAATCCTTCATAAATGTTCTCAATATAACGCGAATCATTTTTCTTTCCAGGAATGCCCGATTACCAATTCTAAAGCCAAGTTTTTGATTGTATTTAGTCCGGATGGGTAAGCTTTAATGTTTTTCGTTTATGATGTTTGTTGAGATTTTCACTTCATTTATTTTCTTATTTCAGAACGAAGTTAGCTTCGACGAATGGTAATAAAAACGTGTACGTAATTGATGTGAGAACTAAAAAAATTCTAAAAACGCTAACAGGACATATACGAACGCCTTGGACTGTCGCTTTTCATCCTACAAATTGTAATATTTTAGCATCTGGTTGTCTGAAAGGTGTGGTGAGAGTGTGGAATCTAGAAGATGTAAGTACTTTGCTTGTTTTCTGTATTTATCAAGTTTAAATTACTAACTTATGATTTATGAATAGGACTCGTGCGAAATATGGCAATCACCTGGACAGACAGCTATTGCATCGTTAGCATTTCATCCAAAAGTGAAATTACTCCTGATAGCCACCTACAAAGATATTTACTTTTGGGATTGGAACGCCTCCATAATGCTTGGTCAAACTTCCACCAATAATGAAGAGGAGAAAATTAGGTCAACAAAATTTCTTCATCGACTTCCCTTCACTATTGTCTTTTTATTTTTAAATGCTGTTTGTTGTTGGCAGATATGTCAAATTTGACTCAACTGGAGATAAACTAATCACAGCTATTGCGTTGAGTAGTAACTTGCTCTCTCAGTTCGATTCTATTAGTCTCCGTGAGGTTTTTCATTATACTCGTGAACGTGCAATGCTCGAAGATTTTCGTTTAATCGAAAAACACTGTGAAAGACAATCGTTAGTGATAAAGAATTTCAAAAATGAAGAGAGAAAGGTAAGACCTTTTGGATTGTATTATTTGACGTGGAACTGTGTACAAGTGGAGAGATAAGCAGAACTGGTTTTCTCCGAAAACTTGCTAAAAACAAAACAAATATAGGTGGGAACGTTCTGGGCTCTCAAGGTGAAGCCCTGTATCTGTACGGTCTACTGGTCTCTCTCGTGGCTGTGTCACTAGGTTTAAGAATAGTTTAGCACCAATTTTTAATGGATTCGTGTGTAAAAATAGTTACCATGTGAGTGAGATAAATATTTTATAAATTCAAGCCAAGTAGCAGTTAATTCTTTATTCTCTAATCATTAAGATTTATTGTTTTCGAAAACGCTTTATGGCGCAAACCTTTCCCATCTAGTCCTTGTTGTTAATTTTCTACAAAGGTTAAATTTTTCTACGTTTTCCAGGAATTTCGTAAAAAACACGATGCAGGTAATCGCGAATATATTAAAGGATCCTTGAATAATGGTTCAGTTCTTAATATAGTGGGAGAAATCTTGCCTTTCTTGTGTACTCCGCATCGTGATGCTATTCATTCGTCATTGAACGTTGATTGTTTTTGTCCCACTAAATTCTCCGAGCAAATTATTGAAATGTTGAAGAAAAACTGGATTTCTCCGGATGGAATTTCAGAAAAATGTTATATCTGCCGGTAAGTGTAGTATTTGAAAAAAAAAAAGCACGTTCAGTGAACACGTAATCAAGTTTTATTTTTTTTATTTTCAATCGTAGGTACATGTGGCTGTATAGAGCTATATTCGAGTTTAAACTAATTAATGGTTCTAAGTATCATATCTGCAAAGATTTTCGTTTTATGATGAACGACAAACATATCTGGAAATTCGATGACCATCGATTGCAAGAGCTGAAAAGAGAAAATGATGACCCAGCCAATGGACTGACGGAGCAGACTATTCGTTACTGTTACGAATTGTTCGCTAGAACACGAATCGTTCCTTATTTCAAACATATACTTCCTAATGGAGTTTGTGCCAGTGATCATGAATTCGTTTTGCGTGAAAATACTCGTTCAAAAAGTGAAGGTAATATGATGTATGATGTGATATTCTTTGACAGTAAGCTTGGAGTTTATGATGAAATTGATTTACTTTCCTGTTACATCTTTGCAAGTATTATCGAAAATACTTTTTCAAATCACCTTATTTTAAATGTCCATTGGGCTATTTTGGATGTGTATTTTTTGGCATAATTTATAATGATTTAAGGGAATTTTTTTTAAGTACGATTTAAATTTTTTTCTGAAGCGAATACTTCGAAATTTCTTATTTTTTTACCAAAAACCATTTTGAAAGCATCTTTTTGTAATGCAAAATTTTGGTTATCATGCGAATATTATGATGCTTTGGGATTATAGTTTATCACTGTAAATCGAAGGGTTGATTTGAAAAATAACGCGTCAGGGTGGCATGAAATTATGTATTTTATATGAGTGAAAAACTTTAATGTACATGTAGGATTCTATCACTAATGTTTCCATAATTTTTTTTTTTTAAACTCAACGAAGTCCACAATTTTACCAATAAGCTCACGGTCACAAATTTATATGCAAATCAAGTTATCAGATTGCAAGACTGAAAATTCATTTTTTTTCAGGCTCAAAAGATGGGAAGAAACCATTTGCTCATAATGTAAGATTATTTCTACTCGTTGGTTTTATTCTTCTAGATATTGTTTTGCTCAACTGATCAAATGTTTTTCAGGTGACCTTGCGGTCTGACTGCTTCTTGAATGTTTGTGAAATGTTTCAGTTCAATCCGTCCGGGATTTTTTCAAGCTTCTTAACAGTTTTTGCCGAACTGTATCAATATTTACCAGCGCTTCAACAAATATCAACGTAAGTTTTTGTGTCTTGGAAATTAGTCAATTTTTCATAACTGTATTAATATTTATGGATTTTTAATTATTTTTTATTCAGTAAAGCAGATGGAACTATCCTAAATTCGATGATTACCGAATGGGAATATTTATACTGCAAATTACTGCTCATCAGTAAGATTATTGACGGGGATGACGGCCTTATGATGAGTAAACAACCAAGTAGGGCAACAAATCAGAAAAATGAAGATGTAAAAACTTCGAATCGACGGTTTGGATCCGCTCCTAAGCCGAATAAATTGATACTAAATGTTTCAAAAGATCTCATCGGGGTAAATGATTGGTTTTTTGTATTTGCTTTTGAAATGGGAAAGTGTGTATTATAAATTTCGTTTTATGCAAACAGACGATAACTAATTGCAGAAATACGTCAGAAGAGAAAGAAAGTCTGATGAAAGGGGTAAATGTTTTTCTACCAATGTCTCAATATTTGTTAATGTGGAACATTTTATAATTTTAAATATTTTTGCAGTTGAAAGATGAAAGTCAAGCTTCATCTTCATCTAGTTTACTTAATGAAGATGATTCTGTACGTAACTATGTACACAGTCGTTTATTTTAATATCTTTTTGAATGAAAAATATTATAATTTTTTTCCTATTTAAACAGATTAATTCATCTGTGCCTACCGAAAACGACTGTGATAAAAATCCAAAACTTCGCAATAAATGCAGTTATTGCAAAACATTTGATGGAAATCCCCAAGAGTCGAATCTTGCTGTAAGTTCCAAATATTCTATCACTTTATTTTGTTTAAACATCTGATTTAATTTTTTTTTTAATACTTGAGCTTGATTTGATTTAGATAAATTCTAGTTGATGAATTTACAAACGTAAAAAAAAAGAAAGAAACTAATAAATTGTAAAAATAAAAATAAATAAAATTAAAATAACAAACAAAATTTCGCATACAGTAGATTGTATAAAAAATACGAGTAATTTAATATTTTTTGGTTTACAATTTTTTTTTTGTATTTTGTAGTTGGAACGGGAGTGAAGTTTATAATTTTCTTAATTTTGGTCGTAGGCGATGAAATTATTGCGCAAAGATTTGGATGATATGTGCACTGCCATTCTACGTAGAAACGAACCAAAAACTCAACGATCTCGAATCGAAAGATTATATCGACAACAATTTGACAACGATGTTAATCGCACAGGTAGAGTTAATCTGTTGATTATACTGTTGCATTAAATTGCAATTTGCTCCTAAATTCTGATCATTTTATTCAATTTTTCGCAGATGGTGCTCTGTTTCGTACGATTCAAATAACGAAAAAGTGTATTAGGTATGATCATATATAATTATTCTTCCAGTTCTCTTTCATCTTCGCATGAATTTCTGTCTCCTTATTACAGAATGTATTTATCGTCTCTTTTAACGGAGTTGAAAAAGTTGCTGAAAATTCACTGGTCGATTTTACTTACGAAGAAATCTACTTTGAGTGATGTTATTTTTCGTCGTAAGTTGAATATTTGTTTTTCATAATGGTGGCGGTATGTTTTACCAAAGAAGTATTTTCAATAGTTGAACTAAACTCAATTTCTCTATGGTGAAGCGGAAATGATCGATTTCGAATTGAAAATTTTGATTTTTGAGTTTAAATGACTTCATTCTGTCCTGGTGTTTATTTTTAAATCTCAGTAATTGTGAAATCCTACATCAAAAATGTCGAAAAATTTATTAGAAATACCAGGCTTAATATTTCGCTGCTATTTACGTTCGATATTTTAGTGTTGACCTGCTGTTTCTATCCTATAGAGAGACTTTTTCTGTCTTTTCACAGTGTTCATTTTTGTGACCAGAAGAACAATTAAGTACATCGGAGGCATGTTGGAATTTCTGTGTAATTTCAAGTAAGAATTTCAAATATCCCAATTAGTGGACCATTTTTTCGAACAAAACCAAAATAATGTTGCATTTTCTATTTTCAGATATGAAATTGATTCGATTAAAATTGCTACGTCAACTTCATTATTTTCCTCCCCCATACGTACCGATCGTTTTCTCGATAATATTCCCAACCGACGAGATTACACCTTTGAAATCAATTCTAATGACGAGCCTGTATTCGATGAAGGTGAATATCTCTAACTGAACCATTTTAAATTCGTGAAAAATGTACGAGTACGTATTTAATAGTCGAAATCTGCTATCGTTCATTTTGTAGAAATCCAGTCAGTTTCTTCTGATCTATCGGACGATGAGCTGAGTTCCAGTGTGCCTGATCGTGAGTTGTCTGTCATTGAAATCAAATTTGAATTTGAATTTGAAGTTAACCAAATGTTGCGGATTTTATTTCAGATATTTTTTCCAGTGGTGAAGAATGGCCGTACGAGCAATCCCCTCCAGGTATTATTTTACGCGAAATTAAATTATCAATTTCATTAGCTTCCTATGTCACTCATGTCACTCGTTTAATTCATTTTAAATGCTTTTCTTCGTGTCTTAGCTTCAAGATCGAGTGGTTCATCCAGTCCACTTTCATTAAACAACACGGTGCCTTCCGGTGAGTTCCAAGTTTTAGTAAATTACGTAAAATCTTTACTTGTATTATTCACCAAATGTTTGGTGGCAAATCGAGGATATATTGTCGAGAGTTGGAAACAGTCAGTTCTCTTACATAATGGGACAATAAAATGCCTGCCACGCTAACAAATTCATAGCAGGTAGCAAAATGAAGCAAAAAAAAAAATTATATCTGCTCATCCAACCGAGGGCCTGATGAAACCCATCAGGCTATCACTTTATGTTAGTGTCCCAAGAATTTGAACAGAATCTATTTTAAATTTGAAAAAGTGTAAAACGATTTTCAAGAATATATTTTGTTTCAGTTTCGAATCAGCGTATCACCGTGTCCTCCAGTTACCTTCAAAAGCATTTGAGATTCTTCGATTTTATTGCACAACGATGGCCGCGCCGATCCTCCAGTCCTGATAGTTACCAATTAGTTCTGCTGCAGAATGTCAACTCACTTTATAATTACTTTTTATCTCGTAAGTGCATTCTTGAGTACATTCTCGTCGTGATTTATTTTTGCTGTTTCTTGGCAAATCTGATTTTTCCTTCTGATTCGCAGGCTCCGGCGAATTGAATGATGACGATAATCGTAATAATTCTCAACCGGATCGTAATAATTCTCAACCTGATCGTAATAGTTCTCAACCTGATCGCAATAATTCTCAACCTGATCGCAATAATTCCCAACCTCGTCGTGATAAATCTCATCCTCTCCACCGCCTTCAAGTGTGGGATTTCTCTAGGCTTGAGATTCCAGCCATTTCATCCAGTAAGTGTGTGATTTCACCAAAAAGGTTTAATAAACGAGGTGAATTTTCTTATGCGATTGCGCTTTCGGAATAATTTTCAGAGACGAAAAATGTGGTCGTGACTGAATGCACAGTTCACAATGATGCTACCATAACAATCTCTTCGGATGACAAGCGCGTTGCAGCGTTGCTATCTGCTAACCAATACGATCAACCTGATTGGCTGGGTAAAATTTTGCACCTCTAATGTAAACATTAAATCAATGAGAATTTGTACGCTTAAGTCCATGAATTCTCATATATTATCGAATATTATGAGTCAATTCTTGGCCATTTCTGTGGAAAATTATTTTTATTTGACAAAATGGAGTTCTTTTGTAAATCGATAAACTTTGATTTTTTAGTTTTGCCCGTGATCCGCTGAATATTCGGTATAGACGAAGGGGCCCCTTCTACATTTCTCATATTTTCATAAGCTTTTACTTGACATACTCGTTTATCAACATTCACAGAGTTTCGGACATTTGCTATAACATTTACATTTTTTCTGATAATTCCCCTATATCTATATCCTCGTAAGTTAATGGTCTGAATTTTGTTAGAACTGGAGAGAACCTTAAATTTTTCTTTAATTATTTCCCTATTGGAACGTGAGTCTAATCGGCTTTCATTATGTTCGCACTTGCGTGTACGCAGGATATGCTTCAATTTTTATTTTTCATTTTAATGTTAATGTAATTAGAATGTACTTTTCTCAAAATACTTCGATTTCAGTCGAAATAGTGAAATGAAGTCTGTTTTTTTTTCTACTTTTGTCGTCATTTTAATTTTCATTCTGTTTCACGCAGGTGTTTTTAGTCTGGAATGGAGATCCTTGGGACAAATTCTGTGCGCAGTATCGCTGAATCAGATCGCTGTCTCTCTTAGTTTTTCGCCTACCGATCGCTACTTAGCCGTTGGTTACTCTTTTTCGTACACGGAGAATATAAAAATGGCTGACATAATATCCGTGCACCAAGAGACGGAGAAGTGGCATGATCTTGAGAAATTCCGGCGACGTGGACCCGTTGCTACGTCCTTAATCGACATTTCCTGCGGCGATCGCATAAGGACGCCGACGACAGTTAACTGTATCACGTGGAGTCCAGTGCCTGGGCAGGGCTTGGTATTTGGCAATAGTGTGGGAGAGCTGAAATTTGTGAGCTAGTGCAAACGATTGGTGAAAATGTAGCAAGTATGTATATTCACGATCTCATTTGAATAATTTTAAATATTAAGAGAGGATTTTACTAAAACCAAAGCAAACGATCATCGTTTTGCTTTTATTTATTATAATGTTGTTTTAACTTCTCAACCCTTCACCCTTGGGTTTTTTTTTTTTCTAGTTCAAAAAACAAATTGAACGAGTTTTATAAATTATGCGGATTAATATCCCAATTATAGTCCAAATTTCTGTAATCTTGAAAGAAAATATTGAATTGAATGCGGTAGCTGAATTATCAAATTATAATTTTATGAAATCAAAGTTCGAAGTCATGGTCATTAGATGAGCTATTGCTTTTATGTGAGCCTAGGTGTTTCTGTTCTGTCTTAAGAACAAGGAATGGGAGTGGTTATATCTTTGTAAGCACTTGACATAGAGTGCCAAATTTGAATAAGTTCACCCCGAATTTTCAAATCATGAAAACTATCAAACTTTTCATATTTTTATTTAGATTACAATAATTATTCATTATTTCATCGTAATACGGCTTGTAGCTAAAATATACTTCTAGTTTCTGTGTGTATCCGTAGAATCATGTGCAGTATGGAAAAAGTCGTAGGAAAGAAATTCAATAATGAAATCGTTTGACTGTTCTTTTTCCTCTCCGCTTTCCATTTTTGTACCGTCTCCACTTTGTCTAGTGTATCATTCGGATAATGTTGACGACAATTGAAAATTGAAATTTTTATTCTTTTTGTATTGATGTTCGCTTTGTCATCAAAATTTGAGTCTAAAGTCTTGAAGCAGGAGATGGTAGAAACTATCTAGATTCTTTTTTTTTTCTATGACATTCGTTATCATGCTTTATCTTAATTCCCTAAAAAAATATTTTGAAGCTCAATGTAATAAATTCACGTCCGTGATTTTTTTTTAGTTTTAGTTTTAGTGGAACCAACTCTTACATAAGAGCAAGGTTTTCATAGAAATATGTTTTATTCTGACATTTTTATTCATCTCTAATATTAGCATTTTTAAGAGAATACCACCGCCGTAAGAACTTTCACTAATTTCACCTTTGATGCGTTCATTTTTTTTAAACAAAAATTTTCTGGAACCGATTCCTACTCATCCATAGTTTATTAAGGAAATTTAAAATTAATAACGTTTTGGAATTATTTTATTTTAAATTTTTAAAATTTTATTTTTCAAATAATTGAATTCTTAAGAAGAAAATCTGAATTGAAAATCTTACAAATTACGATAGTAACTTCTCACCTCTCTGATTATAAAAATAAACTATTTGTTACTGATTTTTCCACCGGATGAGATTCTACTGACGTTATTTACAAACTAAGAAGACTGCTTCAAAGGGCAACTTTTTAGCCCTTTTTGGTCTCTTATTACTAAACGCTAAAATGGATTGAACTGAAATTTTAATAGTACCTCCGCATTTCCATCCTTCCAATAATTTTTATTTTTTTAAGTGTAATAATTGCTCTGCCTGAGTCTGTGAGGTGGTGCGGCGTTTAAATGTAGCAAAACGTGGTATTATATTGACGAGTTAGACTCGAGTCATCATTTTCCTAAATACATTTCATAATTATACTCTTCATCATTTTCACGTCTGGATGATTTTCTAACACCTGAGCATAGTTTTTTTAAACACTGAATTTTATTGTCCATTATATTATTAATTATTATCATAGCTGACTGGCTTCGTAGATATTTTTAAATACCTATCAGAAATTTTTCTCGCCCTCAGATAACGTGTTCTGTTTCTTTAGAAAAACATTTTGGTTTTTTATTTTGTTAATTTTTCCTTTATCTTGACATCGTTAAATACTGTTGATGTACCATGTTTTTACAAACAGTATATTTTGTCTTTCAGTATGTTTTTAATAAAATAAATTTATGAATTCGTTAGTTTTATTTACTTTTGTGGCTAAATGATTTCGTATAGTAATGGGTTATTTAATAGATCTCAGTAACATTTTAGTAAGCCTTTTTGAAACTTTTGAATATATTTCGTGCAAAACAATTTTACCATTGTTGTATATCTACCTTGTGGCAGATGTTTTCATCTAGTACTTAAAATATTGCTGCTTCTTTTTCATATTAATGAATTAAACAACTATCTTCATACTACCTAAGTAATTATATTTTCAATAATGGCCGAGCAATCTACGTTAATATTATTTCGAATTATGACAGTTATGTCATCTACCAGGATTATTGACCCTCTTAGAAAGAACGATTTTATATTTTTCTTCATCACTAGTTCCAACATGTTGGAACAGTGACGAAGTTCGATTCTAGGACTATCTGGCATTTCATTTGCACTTTACATCGCAAGCGGGTTGCATTGCATTTGCATATATCGCCGGCACATCGCCTCCTCCAGCTGTTTAGGAAATTCGTGATATGGAGGAAAGAAATGAGAATTGAGACTTGAGAGACCTTGCGAATTTTCCTTCTATATTATTTCTTTCCGCTTTGTCGTCGATGGGAGCGCTAATAGCAACCGTACCGTGTGTTGTTTACGTTTCGTATCAATGGCAAATTTCCTCTGCTCATGCTTGTGGGATACGATACGCGAGCCGAATTCAAACTTCAAACATGTTGAAAACGTTGGGTTGCTGAAATCGTAGTTTTCCTTTTCGTTTTATTTTATCTTAATTTGTTTTATATTTCTACTTGAAGAAAATCAGTATTTTGTAAATGTGTAGTACATTTTCACTGTAATCCAATCGGATACCTTGATTTTTCGTGTTTGAACAATGGATTCCCAGTCAACGGATCCGAACATCATCTTCGTGAGTACCCATGGAATACGACAGTTTTTTCTCTGAATCGCTTCTTTAAATGTACCTATTTCTTTGTATCACTAGAATGAAGATGATTTACCCTACGAGGAAGAGATCCTACGGAATCCGTACATGATCAAACCGTGGATGCGTTACATCGAACATAAGAAAGATGCCCCTATGAAAAGTTTGAACTTGATTTACGAACGAGCACTGAAAGAATTACCTGGATGGTAAAGTCAGCGACATTTAGAACATAAACTTACGGTTATTAATAATACTAATTTCGTTGCCTTTGTTCTAGTTACAAAATTTGGTACAGTTACTTGAGAGCGAGAAGAAAGCAAGTCCGAAATCGATGCATAGATGACTCACTCTATGAAGATGTAAATAATGCGTTTGAAAGAAGTTTAGTCTTCATGCATAAGGTATAATTTTGATAATCTTAATTTAATCTATCCATACTCAGTAATAGTGATTTCAATCGAAAATTCTTTCTTCAGATGCCGCGAATTTGGATAGATTACTGCCAATTTATTACTTCACAATGTAGAATTACCAGATCGAGACACATATTTGATCGAGCTCTTCGAGCACTTCCCGTCACTCAGCATAATCGAATTTGGCCCTTATATTTATCCTTCATTAAAAAATACAATCTACCAGAAACGGCTGTTCGAGTTTTTCGAAGATATTTGAAGGTAATTTGAGAATTTTGTTGTTTATGAAATGAAAAATCATTCCCCCAAATTATTGCTTTCAGCTTGATATAGTTGATTTGTTTGTCCATTATATTTGATACTGCTTCTTACGATTAACTAATTGGAATGTTTTGATATTATCTACAGTTATGTCCTGAAAACGCTGAAGACTATATTGAATACTTGATTGCCATTGACAGACTCGATGAAGCAGCTCTGAAATTAGCTGAAATTGTAAATAAAGAAGATTTTGTATCAAAACATGGAAAGTCTAATCATCAATTATGGAATGAGTTATGTGAATTAATATGTATGAACCCGCACAAAGTGAGGTTAGCAAATAATTTAAATTTGTAGCTGCTAAAAATTCCCTAATTCAAAAACTACTTTAAGTATTTATTTTTTGTTTAGATCTCTTAAAGTCGACGCTATTATTAGAGGAGGTATTCGACGCTATACTGACCAGCTGGGTCACTTATGGAATTCCTTAGCCAACTATTACATTAGGAGTGGTTTATTCGAAAGAGTAAGTTCGTCTTAAAATTCATCCGAAGTCTTATTTTGACTTGAATTACTTTTTTTTATATTTGTCTATAGGCAAGAGACATCTACGAAGAAGCTATAGCTAGCGTTACTACAGTACGAGATTTTACACAAATCTTCGATGCTTACAGTCAGTTCGAAGAACTTACGCTGTCTAATAAAATAGAAGAAATGAACGAAAGCGCATGTCCATCTCAAGATGGTAATTTGTCTTGCATTAATTCGCCGATAGCAATATTCAAATTTATCGATACAGTGTTAGATGACGTTATAAAATCATTATAAAACTTCGTTTTTCAGATGAGATCGATGTCGAATTGAAAATGGCTAGACTGGAAGATTTAATGGAACGTCGAATGCTTTTATTAAATTCTGTTTTATTACGCCAAAATCCACATAATGTTCAAGAATGGCACAAACGTGTACAATTATTCGAAGGAAATCCCCAAGAGGTGAAGTATGTTTACGATTTTGAATATTTTTCAAGGCAAACTTATAACATTTATTTATTTTTTTCTTCAGATTATTAATACGTACTCTGATGCTGTTCAAACTGTCGACCCTAAGCTGGCTGTAGGTAAACTGCACACTCTGTGGGTTGCTTTTGCGAAATTCTACGAAAAGAACAAACAACACGCTGACGCTGACATGATTTTTGAGAAGGCCACGAAAGTTCCGTATCAGAAAGTTGACGATCTCGCTTCTGTATGGTGCGAATGGGCTCAAACGAAGATGGATCGAGAGTAAGAAGCTAGAAAGCATTTTTTAATGAAATGGAAGTATTTTCATTTTTCGTGTTCTCAAATCATTTCCTCGGTTTTAGTGACTACGAAGGTGCTCTGAAACTAATGCAAAAGGCCACTACGTTGCCATCTCGAAAAGTTGCATATTTCGACGAAAGCGAATCTGTTCAGATGAGAGTGCATAAATCTTTGAAACTATGGTCTTTGTATGCCGATTTAGAAGAAGGACTTGGGACATTCAAAGTGAGTACAATCATTAGATCATTCGTATTTTGAAAAGTACATCGACTAGTAATCTCCGTTGTTTTCTTCCACTAACTAGAAAATCTTCCCAGAAATAGTAGTTTCTACTTCAAAATTATTTCCCAGACTTAATTCATATTCAACTGTTTGAAATGAAAACTCTATAACCCACAGAAATTCAATTTTGCGAAAGTAACGAAAAACAATGGAAAGGCTTATTAAAAGGTTACTATTTTGGGTTAGATTTATGAAGTGTAATAGCTTTAGGTTTCATTCGATAAATAGCTGTATGACTTTTTTGGTATTGAAAGAAAAAATTGTTAATGATTCTCAGAAAGAAATTTTGTTTTTCATATTTTTGTAGAATATGTCGTTATGTTACAATATTAGGTTTATCTCAAATGTAAGAAAGTCAGTTTTTTCCTTGAATGTAATTTTGAGAATTTTTTCATTTTATAAATTTTTTACTTCTGAATCCAGTACCAAACGAAATTTTTTAAAAGAGCTAAGAATACATTGAATTAAATCCGTCTTCTTTTCAGTCATGTAAAGCCGTGTACGATAGGATTATCGACTTGAAAATTGCCAACCCGCAAATAATTATCAACTATGGACTGTTTCTCGAGGAGAATAAATATTTCGAAGCTGCATTTCAAGTATATGTCGTTATTTTCCTTCATTTTTTCCGCTCTGTCTTTCTTTGTTTTTTCATAGTCGTTTTTTTTTTTCATCTCAGGCTTACGAGAAAGGAGTTGACTTATTCAAGTGGCCAAATGTATACGATATCTGGATTACGTATTTGAAAAAGTTTTTGAATCGATTTGGCGGTACCAAACTCACTCGTGCCAGAGAACTATTCGTGCAGTGTTTGGAGCACTGTCCTCCTAAATTTGCCAAAGGTTTTTCTTTTTTCTCGTTCTCGATTGAAAATTTTCTAACACAAATTTATAAGGTTCGTTATTTTCATTTTTGCAGAAATTTATTTACTGTATGTCGATATGGAAGAGAAATATGGTTCAGCTAGACATATAATGGGCGTTTACGATAAGGCTGTTTCAGCTGTGTTACCCGAGCAGAAGTTAGAGGTGCGTTTTGCTTGTCACGAGGTATTTGTATTTGCTACAGGTAGTTTATTATTAACAATCTCATTCTGTCTGTAGATGTACAACGTTTATATTAAAAAAGCTGTTAAAATATGCGGCATTCCAAAAACACGTCAAATATACGAAAAAGCTATCTTGGATTTGGAGGTTGAAGGATCGCGACTAATGTGCATGAAGTATGCTGAACTGGAGACGAAACTGGGTGAAATTGATCGTGCAAGAGCTATTTATGTTCAGTGCAGTCAAATGTGTGATCCACGGGTACTGAGCTGGACTTTTTTAATTTTTTGTTTTTTCGAATATAATATTATGAATATTTATTATGTTGATAATCGATTTGTATTTTACGAATGAAGGTTACGGCTGATTTTTGGGAAATATGGACAAATTTCGAAGTTGCCCATGGCAATGAAGATACGCTGCGTGAAATGTTGAGAATCAAACGTAGTGTCCAGGCAATGTACAATACTCAGGTTCGTTATTTTGTAATTTGTTTTTTTAAATCAACGTAAAAAGATACAGTCTGACGTCGGTGCTTTTTGAAATTTCATCTCATGAATAACTAATGAATCTCCCTATTTCTCAACCTTTTCATTTGATTAGTAAATTCCAAAATCTCTTAATTTTAATTTCATAATCTATATTATACTAAAATAAATCTAACTTTTTGGAAAAGTATCATTAATTTTTAAAAACTTGAATCTGCTTTTCGAAAAAAATTAATTTACAAAACTCGGTTGAGAATTCAGACTATTGGAACCTATTCGGTATCTTGTTTTAACCGGTGACGTACCAATTTTTCTCATCATAGGTGAATATGATGTCGGCCCAAATGTTGGCTGCAGCGACGCAGTCGTCTGGAACGGTTGCAGATTTGGCTCCGGGTGCTAAAGATGGAATGCGAATGCTTGAAGCTAAAGCTGCGGAAATGGCTGTCGAACCCGGAGGTTAGTATTATTTTCCAGCAGATTCTGTCGTTGATTCATTCAAATGGCCTGCAAGTTATATGATAACGCCCACCATTATTTTGTTTAGGTGAGAAAAAGAATCCGATGGGCATTACCTTCCTTCGAGGTCAAACCGTCGGTGGAGAAAATAATAATGTGGAGAAAATTGTTAATCCCGACGAAATTAATATCGACGATGATGACGATGATGAAGATGAAGAATCTGAGAATGAGAAAGAAGCAGGTAAATTTCTGTTCTGCATATTTTTGATAAAATATTTCGTATCCATCTTCAGTCAAGATACCTTTTTACGAATAAACATTTGTCAGCCCCGATTCTTCTCACCTTGAATTCAACATTATTACTTCCTCCTACTTATCACAGTCATATTGTGTTTTATCCTGTATCTATGAGAGGTCGTTTTTTAAACTTATTTTAACGAAAAAACGGATTCGAATTTTTCGCTAGTTATTTTATAACTGATTAACGTCATTATTTCTTTTGTCAGAGGTTGAATTTGAGAAGCAAGAAGTTCCATCAGAAGTATTTGGTGCCATGGGTAAAGGTGGCAAAGTAACTTGATGGAAAAGGTACTGTTTATTTCGTTATATCATTTTTCCATTCTACGTGTGAATTTTTTTTAAATCGTGTTTATAATTTTATTTTATTCGTAGGTAGAAACACTGATGGAATCAAATAATGGGAAACCGTTTCTACATCCTATCGTGCGGCACAAACGATTAATAACAGGATGAAATTATGAACAGTCAGAATTGAAAACAATAAAAAATTTTTATTCAAACAAAATAATTCTCAATTTATTTGTAAAATACTTGTATTTCGATCGAGGTAAAGAACTTATTTTTAGTTCAAAGTGGAGAAAGTAGGTAATGCGGAACATTGAGTGACGTTATTCATATCGTATAACGATGAATTACTCGGGTACATGATGTAGTTTGAGGAGGACGAGTTGAAATATATCGCATTTGAGTCGCCAGAAACCTTCATTGTAGAATCGTCTTCTCTATAGTCGCTATGCACAATCGAGGAAAACGTTTGTAGAGAGTCATTTTCGGGAGACATGCTTTCAAAACTTAATAATTCTTGTATTAACTTCCCTTTTTCGGCTTCGTTAAGAACGGAATGCGGCATTTCAGTGTAACTTTCTTCGTCTCGTTTCATACTTGAAGACGATGAGCCCAAATTTGTGTAATTATTCTCTTGTCTTTTTGTACCGACCAGGACGTCTCCAGTCAATTCAGCAAAATGATTTTCTCCATTGACGAGACGAGTTATTTCAGCCGGTTGAATAGCTAATTTGTTATCAACGCTGCTCTCTGAACGCATTTCAGTTGGGCACAAATTGGAATACTGCTCTTCGTGCTTCTTGTAATGAGTTTTCAAATTGATCTTCTGCGTGAACGTTCGATAGCATAAATCACACTTGTAGGGCTTCTCTCCCGAGTGACTTCGATAATGACGTTTGAATTTCTCTTTCTGCACGAAGCGTTTCTTACATTTATCGCATTCGTAAATGTTATTGCTGTCCGATGTAACTCCGTGAATGCTGACGATGTGATTGGCTAAGGTCTGTTTGTGACGGAACTGCTGACCGCACCACGTACATGAAAATGGATTAGTTCTGTCGTGGATAAGCATGTGCGTTTTTAGAGATGATTTTTGATTGAATCGAGAACCGCATTCTTCGCAGGAGTAAGGTTTGGATCCATAGTGAGTGAGACGATGGCGGTTCAAATGGCCTTTCGATCGAAATGATTTGCGGCACACTTCGCAGTCGTAAGTTTTTATGGTTCCATCGAGCTTTTCGGGAGTCAGCTTCTTCTCTTTCATGTAGGCGCATTTGGGGCAACCGGAGCTTAAATCTTCTTTTGAGATGAACATATCGACTTTATCTTTAAAGCCGCATTCGTCACAAATGCATATCGGTTCTTTACTGTCACACGATGATAGTATTTCATCGCGGTGTAATTCTGCATTGCAGTTTAGACACGAGATGAAACCTTCAGAGCTGAAACGGATATTCAAGACTTCCACCTTCTTCGAAATTGAGCATACATGTCGAGATTTAGAGGTACGAATCTGAAAGAATAATAATTTGAAGTTACATGTCATGTTGAAAACTACACAGTGCTTCATCCTTCCTTCCTACATTCGGTATATAAAAAATTGCAAAATGCATTTAGTTTCAAATTACATAGTTTTTTTTTTTCAAGGTGATCTAAATTCTACAGCAAATACTGTTTTGGCCTCAGTCACTCCAAGTGACGGTCAACACAAGAATGTGCGCGAGAAGAAACTGAAAACTATACCTCGTTACATTCCTTTGAAATGTCATCTTGAAGCTTCTTTTGTAGGTTTTGCTGAACCAGTTTCACTTCGTTCCGAAATTCATGGAAATAATTAACAGCTGTTTCGCAGGTATCACAAATGAATTTTGGTAGGGCAGTGTCACATTTGATGAGATCAACCTGCAAATAAAATTGAAAATTATGAAATCTGCATAGTAACTAGAATGATAGAACAGATGGTCAGAAATTTACCTCTTCGGGAAACAATTGTTTTATTTTAGTTAGAAGACCAATCTTCATCGCTTTGGAACTGAAAATGTATTTGCCACCGCTTTTTTGCAATCCACAAAACCTGCATAATCCTTCGAAAATGTCATTATCCTTAGTCATGATAGGGAGGTTTTATCAATTTGTATTTAGTGCGAACAGTTTCATGTGAGGTTCATTTTGCTTTCATTTGAACATAATTTGAAAAACACACCAATAAGACAAATTTTCAAAAAACTATAAAACAAAACGAAATCAATGGGAACTTGGAAAATGGAAATTGCAAATCTATTGGAATCAAAACAATCAAAATCAACAATCAAACGATGAAACCTGTCAAGCGAAAGCACGCGAAAGCAAGGCTCGAGAAAACCTGCTATATTATCTAAGGAGAAAACAAAACACAATCAGTGCAGCCACATTTGTATTATTTCAAAAAATTATGTAAATAACAACACTGGAAATTTAAGATTGCTCCTCCATACACCCGACCGCGACCCGTGGTAAAAAACCAAAGGGTACAGAAAGCTGGAAGAAATTTCAGAAATCCTTGGTAGAATCGTAGAAATCAAGTATTGAATTTATTCATTCCTGTTGGTTCAATACATCTGAAAAGTTATTTGCTCAATTTTTTGGTAATGATTAGATTTTTCATGTTTTTTATTCAATGCTTTTAATTTGATTCATTCTGTGTCATCATCATTCATAATCAGAATGATTCCATAAATGTTCTCTCAGGTAATAACACAAGAAGATTGGTAATTTTTTATATTCATCCGGCTCAAGAATCAAGACTACAATAATTTTTTTTGTTTTTCGTTCATTCTGAATATTCATCGCTGTTACCTAAGACCTTTCGTGTTTGAGTAACGTTGCCCGTTCGAGAAAAACAGAAAATCACCATGGACAGACCTAGGACTGGCACTGGACGAGGCAGTAAAAGTAAAACCCCTCAGTTTCCTGACGATTTATACATTTTAGGGCCAAAAGGTAGTCGAACTGAAAGTAATGAGACCAAGAGACCTTTACCGGTTCCTGCTAAACCTGGGCCAAGTAACCCTTTAATAGGTAAGACTTGACTGTATTTTTTCTTTTGGATGGTATTCGAATTTGCTTCTTCTTATTGATTTATGATATTTTTTTTAGATCGTCGACGCATTGCAACCTCCAGTGCTTCTACAACAATTGCTAGCAGTGTTCCACCGGCCAAGAAACCGAAACTTCCAGTCGGCGTTTTACCCGGCACAAATCCCTTTCTTCCCCCTAACGCTGTTCCAGAGCCAATGAAGTCGTGGGAGCAAAACGCTATTGAAATAGATTCTATCGATCTCGTCCCCACCGTTGTCGAAGCTAAAGATAATGAAGAATACGAGAAAGTTGTGAGTACCCTATTACTTTCATGGAAAACTTCCATTTTACTGAAACTAATTTTCATATGATTCGTCCAGAATGCTTTGATCTGTGGAGCTCTGAAACAGTTGAAAACAATCAAGCAAAAAACCGACAGCTCGTTAACCAACGGCCTTCTATACCTGGCCAAAAGGTTTCCTAGTATTTTCACGCGAGATTGTGTATCTCAAGCTTTATGTTCGATTTTGAGGAGAGAATCTACAGCGATGTACAAAGCCAAAACTACTTACACGAATGCTGTGTTACTCACGAATGTCTTGTACTATGGCTACCAAGATGTCGATCGATGGCCAGAAATATTCCTCAAGGTATAAATTGAGTTTGTTTCGTGTATGCGGTGTCTGAAATTTTAGTTAATGACATGTGTAATATTATTCTTAGTTGTACATTGAAGATTCGTTAGGAGAAAGATTATGGGTGGATAGTGAACATTGTAAATGCTTCGTCGAGAATATCATTGCCAGCGTTAATACCAAGCCGTCCCCGCGTTTTGATTTTGAATCGGGTACTAGAACTGATATTGAGGAGGAGCCGCCGGATTATTTGGTTGCTCCAAGGTGTTTCTCTAGTTTGATTCGCCGAAGATTTGTTTCGAAAATCGTCTGAGAGGCTTAATTCTACATTTTTCCTTCCAACAGGTTCAAAGGTATCGAAGAATCGATCGAGAATATCGTCATTGAAACGGTAAAAGATCAGATTAATCGTAGACAAGCCACAGAAGGCATCAGTAAAAATTTTTTGAAGTTCTTATCTTGTATGTGTGGTATTCCTGAGGTATTTTTATTTTCATTCAAACTGAGTTCTTTTTTTAAATGTAAATTTGCACTATTAAGATTTTTTTTTTGCAGGTCCGAGCCATAGTTGCATCCAAATTAGAAGTTTGGCTACCGAATCCAAAACTCAAAAATTGTGCTAAGGAATTATTAATGGCTGTTTGTGTGAACTGCTCGTCGAACACGCAGCGAGACATCGATGTTGTATCATCTATTGTCAAAATTCGTCTAAAATGGAAAGATCTGTCCGGATTCTACCTGGCTTGTATTAGGTGAAGCTTCTTTTTCCATTACTTTGATATATTTCTGAAAATGTGCCCAAACTTGCCAGAAATAAGGAATGTTGAAAAAAAAACATCAATTTCAAGAATACGTTTTTACTTAACTTGAATACTCTGAAAAGTGAAAATTAATTTTTTTCTGGTATTTATTTACGAGTATAAATTATTTTCGTAGAGGAAAATTCTCTGTCAGTAAATCTATACAAGAATTGAAGCGATTGAGCAAAGGAGCAAAAATTCTCAATATGACCTGTTGTATTGAAGCTTGCATTAGCCTCATGATTTTTGCTTTTTTTTAATAATAACCTTGTGTTTAATTTTGAAACGCCCCTTCAAATGGAATTCCTTTTTCAGGAGGTGCTTTTTGAATTTCCCATATTTCAGTTCAGAATATTCTGTAATTTCAAAATTTTTTATTTCTAACATTTTTCAATTGGCATTTGTTCAGGGAATTGATTTCAGCCCACAATTCGAATTTATCGACTCTCCTAAGGCAAACAGTGGCTAACGAATTGTTCGCTGTTCGAACTCCCAATTACGTGCCCATGTATCCTACTCTTTACCAAGCAGATCCCGAACAGTTTGCTACAATACTAGCGGAAATATTTTTGGTGAGTACAGAAAAAGTGTGCTCGAACACATCTTGTATTTTTAAAATTTAACGACGTGTAATTTTTTCGACCATTAGGAATACTTGATGAATCGCGAAGATTACTTAAGGTCACTAAGAAGCTTGCTGAGAGAAGTCTGCAAAGTACTTCGTGCAGATTTTGATTTACAAACGTTTGCTCGTGGGCTGATGGGACAAACAGAGCCTCTGCCAAAGGATTTTGAGTTCAGAGACCGAGTTTTCAGCGCTATCGCAGACCTAGTAACGATGTGTATATTTCTGGGTGTATCACTTCACGCCAGATCAGATCGCAAGGATTTAACGCAAGTAATACTCAAATTATTTGATTCTATTGTTTTGTAAAAGCGTTCATTTATGATGACTCGTGTGTGCCAGATTGAAAAAATGCAAAGTGTCGTTGCAAATATTGAAAGCGATGCTGCCTGGTGGTTCCACGAAACCGCATACCGGATTTATAAACCCTCGACCAACGACTTTGTTCACGCTTTGCACAAGGTATATACCATCTCATTAGTTTACTTCTAAGTATCCTGCATAGACTGAGTCATTTTTATCTTTAATTTTTCAGGTTGTTTTCATGGAACCAGCTGACCAGTATTACAAAGTGGATAACTGGCCTCCGGAACAGGACAGAGCATTATTCATTCGATCGGCTACAGAAGTACCCCTGCTTCAGCGAACTGTTCTCTACATTTTGGCAGTAGGACTTTCAAAAGAGCATCCTGTATCTGCTGCAGATGCTTTGGAATTGGTCGAACAGCTTGTGAAGAGGGCTTCTGCTTTGACTTTCTCCTTATCAACTCCAGTTTTATTGGGTAAGAGATATCACTCCCAATTTCCATGGATAAGCGTACTTCTAATTGAAATTAGCTGTCTACCTCATAATTTTGTGTCTCAATTTTTTTTTTACACTTCAAGTTTTGATATTGTTCAGTAGTGATTTCCCTTTTCCATCAAAAAGATGTGTAATATGTATGTTTAAATTTTGCTTTCAGCTGATCAACCAAAGCTGATCGACTTATTGTTTAACCTGAGCGCGTATCGACATCCAGAGAATATTGAATTACCAGCCAATTACGCTATACCGAATTTAGCGATCATAAATTTGTACTGGAAATCGTGGATAGTGTTGCTTATTTACTGCGCTCATGTGCCCAGCATTTTCGGAACTTTGGCGTGGGAAAAGTATCCCACATTACGTGTACTCATAGAAATGTGTATCACCAATCATTTTGTATTTCCGCAAGGAAGTGACGATTTGCAGTTACTGACTGCTGAGAAACAAACTATTTTGGAATTTGAAACGTACTTGGCGGCTGCATGCACAAAGGTATGTCTCTCTGATGGCGTAACTCAAATAAAATTTTACAGCAATAGCTGCTACAATGACGATTTTATTTAGATGAACGTGACCGAATCTACAAGTTTGTTGTTGAGTCAGCTTATAACAATGGATCCTATGGGAGCACCAAGGCGTCCACCTTCCTTCGTGCTGGACCAGCTGCAGCAGCTAAATACCACGCATAAAATCGGACATCTATTGTGTCGGTCGAGAAATCCGGACTTCTTACTGGACATTATAAGAAAACAAGGATCGTCTCAGTCTATGCCGTGGCTCGCTGATCTTGTTCAGAACTCGGAGAGTTCCTTCAAGTAAGGTGTAGCAGTTTTTTCAGTTCGGTTCTCGGCTGGCGATTAAACGATTTCTCGTTTCGTTTTTTAGCCATTTGCCTGTTCAGTGTCTGTGCGAGTTCCTTCTAAGTTCAAACGAAAAACAGCAAAGCAGATATCAACAGTTGTTAACACATTTACGGAATTTACTGATTGATTCGCAGCGAAATCCGAGTATGGTTTGCGAGATTCTTGACCATTTTTTGAGACGTTTCAGTTCCCATGCGAATAAAGAACAAGCTATATTGGTTGGTAAAAAAGTTTTATTGCACTTATCTGTTTTTAAAATCTTTTTCTTATTCATGCATGAAATTCAACCAGTGAGATGATATTGTCAAAGTTTCTACTAAATGCGATTTCATTTAAAACCCAATATTAAATTATTCTATTTTAGGGACTCAAATTGTTATTAAGCTCCAGCAACGAAGACGAAATCGAGATAGATCACGTTCCTAGCAATGGTGAACAGAGTTCGTGGATATTGAATAAATTACCAAGTATTCCTCATTTTCAACAAGCTAGACCACAGGTAAAATGTGGCAAGATCGAAACTGATAACAATTTATAGATTTGTGTTTTCCGATTTCAACTTCGTATTTTTGGTTACAGATCGTGCGGGCTCTACGAGAGGCTTGTCAAGTAGAAAATGATCCCGAACTGATAACTTCGTATTTAACCTTCTTGGCAAAACACGTCGCTGCGCCAAATGCTGATCTTCACGAAATGACTGAATTAGTATTCTATATGGCCCAGCTGATTGTTGAACGCAGCACTATTATGACTGCTATATTACCATCCGCCTATGACGGCGATTCTTCAAATAATATTGCATTAGAAGCTTTGCTGAAAATATTCTATACATATTTGAACAAGGTATATGAAACTTCGGTTCGTCCTTATTGGCAGTGTTGTAATAGGAGGTCTATAACTACAATTTCAAAAATTTTTCGATTCTTAAAAACGAGTAATTTTTTGCTCATTTTGGTACCCTTAGTAATAGTTTTTAATGACAAATTTTAATTAATTTTGAGAATATTTTATACAATTTTTAATTTTGTATGGCTTGATATTCTCTGTTATTCAGTTAAAATCTTTCAAGTACATATTTATAAGAGAGTAATTTTTTGCAGGCTCGTGAGCCTCGTGTCGATGACGCTGACAATTCTTGGATTGAAAGCCAGGATCAGATTCTTGTAACCTGGCCATCCGGGGAACGTGCCACACTCTTGTTGTTGGTCGTGCACGCTGTCATAATTTTGCTCACTTACGGATCTCAGTGCACAGATCGCGCATATTTGTATTACGATAGTTTACTAAATTTATGGTTTCCAGCACAGAAAGAATTAGCGCCAAAAGTGAGTATTCATCTTTGAATATTCCATTTCCATATATACTTATACAAAATATTTAAATAATTGTAATTCAACAGGCGTACTTGTTGGATACCGACGAAGAAGCTCTGCTCATACCTGACTGGCTAAAATTACGTATGATTCGTTCGAATGTCGACAGACTTGTTGAGGAAGCCTTGACTGATTTAGAGCCGTCTCAGTTGCTGCTGTTCATTCAGTCATTTGGCATTCCTGTCGAGGCCATGAGGTGAGTTTCAATTCCACATTAATCTCCAGTCGAGAGCGCTTGAAAGAACTGATCGGTTTCGCATTTTAGTAAATTGCTGGAGACCTTGGATGTAGCCATTACAACGAACAGGGTGTCGATAGCTGATATAGCCATCGACAAAACGTACATGATCCAGTTGGTTGAAGTACAGCGTAAACGAGGAGCCACGGGTGGTAACATTTTCGCTAATGCCATTAAAGTTTTGGATCCTGATTCACCCGGCCAAGACTCGCCAGTTTCTGTGAAAATTCCTAAACCAGGTAGGACTTTACATGGTTTTTCTGAAATTAAATTTTTTACTCTCAAAAGAAGAAATTATTTTTAATTGACTCGCAGATACCGAAATAAATTATGTCCCATTATTCGAGGGACCGAGTTCATCAAGTATAAATAAGTCAGTATTTTGATTTTTGGAGTTTAAAATTTCATGAAATTTCATGTCACTTTACTTGACAAGAACTCGAATTCTCAGCGAAGTAGCTCTTTAGTCATTAAATTAATTGGATGTGAAAAGTAAATAATTTTTATAATCAAACTACCCATTATAATTTTCCGACACTTTTCTAATATTTCAAAATAATTCCAACTGAAAACAAAAATCCCATTTTATGCCCAAAAATTTTGAAATTTTCAATAATACAGTAGTTGGTAGAATATCAGATTGGTACTTGATGTCTTGTAATTTTAAAAATAAATTCTTCGTGAAAACAAGCCCTGTTTTTTTTTAATTACAGAATCAGATGAAGAAATGCCATTACCTTCGCCTATGATTATGGATGACGAAATTGATGAAGTTATCGAAAATTTAGGTTGTGCCCCAAAATCTGAGGTCAAATTTGCTGCCAATAATGCCAAACAGAAATTACTACGAGTAAATTTTATGAATGTTACTCGTAATCCGTTGGACGAGCATGACCAAATTAATTTATCCCACCTGATTCTGTTTACAGGTTTTATCGACCGAAATTACGAACAGCAGTAACGCAGCTCCATATCCTACACGGATTCTAAAGAGAATTCTTAATAAACTGTTGAGGAAATGCAGTACAGATCCAAACTACGTGAACGAAATGGTGAAAAATTTCTATTTTTCGTGTAACCTTTTCAGACTGCTGACAACCTCCAGTAATAAGGAACACGTTGCACCGCTAGCTGTAGTAGCGAAAGCTATTCTCGAGTCGAAAGCTGCCAAAGAGAGACCAAAAAATCCGCTGGTCATAACGTTGCAGCAGTTTTTGAATAAAAATAACTATTCAGAGATAACTGCCAACTTATCCAAAGAAATGGAAACCAAATTGACTATAAATGGTATCTGATCTTTTCGTAACGTTTTTATATTTTGGTGGCTGTTTCTTTGAACCAAATGTTGTTTGTTTAGCCTTGAAGGAGTGTTCTGTCGATCAGCTGGAACGCACTGGTAACAAATTAATGGAATCAGTCATGAAGAAAGCGTATGACGCCAAAACCATCATCGAATCCGTTGCCAGTTTGATTACTAGGTCGGATAAAGAATATGAAACTGGAACTGGCTTATTTATAGATTGGCTGGTGCAGATAGAGCCAGAAATAATCGGATCCTCATTGGAATTACAGGTTTCACTTATATCAGATTTAAGAAATGCTGTGTGAATTTTCGAATAACTGAATTCTCAATGTTCTAACATCATCGTTTTGGTTGTTTCGCAGTTGGATATGCTATTCTCGTCGAAAGCAGATGCTCAGTGGGAATCATTACAAATATGTAGACCTTACCTTCTCACATTATTAACCCATCATGCGTGTTGGTTCACTTTGGAAAAAGCCTTAAACAAACTTCTCACCTTAGAATCTACAAAAAAGTTCGTACCAAACAAATTTCAATGTCGAATACGTTAACTCGTGTCTAAATGCGGCGTTGTGTTTTCAGGTATGATGCAAGCGCAGTTCTTGAATTCCTTTGGGCATTAGCTCGAAATCCACGTCTGTGGCAAGGCAGGGAAAAACTGACGCCCAAACATCAAGAACCTGTTGACGTTTTGGGTTTGAACGAAGAACAAGTGTGTTTTTTGTGTTTTTTTTTTCAATCCTTAATCCAATATTACAATTCTAATATTTTTAGCCTGCATAGAAGTAACAGTATTAATCGAAAGTTTTATTTTGAAGAGGTTTTTCAAGTTTGAAGAAATTTTACTGTATGTATTTTTATTAGAATATTTTATGTTTTTAAAATACTAAAAACTATTTGAATTGCAAAATTGTTTCAATCTCGAAAATTGTTTTTTTTTTTGTAGAAAATATTAATTTTTATTTATACTGTTACTTCCTGGCTGACCGGATTTAGTATGTCTATTTTTATTTATTTTTTTTTTTAGCTAATATGTGTCGTCGAATACATTGTTCGAGAAGTAGAAAATGTTGGTTGTCAAGAGCAGAGTTTGAGCAAAATGAGCAGTAGAATAACACAGCTGGTAGGGTGTGCTATAAAACCCCACAATTTGAGTCTAATCGTATCTGTTATCTATCACTTGAGTGAGGAATCTTATGTTTCTGAGTAAGTGTCTTATCATATTTTCTGAGTACCCATTTATTGGATATCCGAAGGGACAATCTGTCAGAGAATTTGGTTTTTTTAATACCTCGAAAACAGCAAAGTATTTGCTTATTATATTTATATCAGCGCCGAAACACGAGGGCTATTTGTATCGTGAGCTAAGTGCCATTTAAAAAAAGAAAGAAAAAAATTCATCAACTTATTAAAAAAGTTGCAGAACAATTCCTATAATTTTATTTTTTCACTATCTCTGGTATACTGGTTGCAATAATCGTGTTTTCATTACGATTGAATTTTTGAATGATTCTTGTATTTTTATCATTTTAGCCTTCGTAAAGAAATCTGTGAGAATCTCATTGCCCAATTGTACTTGCGAATTCCTCGTATCAGTACTTTGCTTGAAGAGATACAAGTTTCAGTTGATCTGGATAAAAGTGTCAAAACTGGTTCGTTCAAAGATTCCCTTTTTTTTTTCTCCCAATTTAAATGTAGCAGTTGTAAAAACAATTTTTATCGTATACGATTTCAGATCGTGAAAACAGTGCTCTAGATGTAATGTCGCACTCGATACTCACCTCGTTTACTACCAATTCGCAAATCAAGGATTCTCCCAAACGAACCCAAGAACTGGAGATGATTATCAGAAAAATGGCTTCGAGTCACCCTCGACTTATACTCAGGTACCATAATTTCATTTCGCTAAAATGTCGAATTTAAACCTTCTAGAACTTGATATTTTCTGTAAGATGTCGAAATTTTTAGCTCATTCGATCGAAAATCAGTTTTTAGATTTTATTGTTAGCTAAAAATATTGGGAATTAATTTTTTTTAAAGCTTTTGCTGAAAAATATCCTGTATTGATTTGATGAATTGTGTATCAAAAAATTTGTTTTCATTCCAACCGATTTAAATAAACTTTTTAATTTTGCTCATTACAGGCAACTGAAGATTATTGAAACCTCTCTGTTGGGTCGCGGTCATCTGGAGTGGTCTATATTCAGCTCACGCAATAATCCTTCATTTTTCTCACAAGTTTTCGGTATTCTGGAATTACTGCAACCTCATTTATTCGCCGTTGAATTTGGTGATTCGTTAGAATCTATACTGGATTGTTACTTGAATTTATTTAAGGTATGGTTCATGAAATTAATTGGTGCGTTGATTTTAACGATATTTAAATTTAAAGTATTATATTATTTAAGTCAGATATGAATTTTTGGACGTTACAAGATCTAATTTCAAGGTATTGATTTCTGTCGTCTGAAAATCATGATGACATAAGTTTTTAACCGATTGCTAATGACAAAATTATGTGACTATTAAATTTTAGTGCGATTGATACAAACTCTTCTCTTTCTTTCTGAGGGAGAGTGTTTAGAGACTCAGTTTTTTTTTCTTCTAATTTTGGAAAATTGTTTGGAATTTCTTTTACAGCCTTTTAGAAATGTTTTGTTTCTATAACATGCATTGTGAAATAAGACATAGAAAAAACTCGGCTCATTACTTCAGATCTCAATAATTTACGTAGGTACTCGTCCTTAAATAATATAAATTAATAACGGGAGCGAAATTTGTGGCATGATTCGGAACTTTCAAAATCCTATATGGAATACTTTTGAACAAAAAAAAATTCGATTTTCCATTTTTCTTTCCTCATTTTGTCTCAAAAATGTGGAATTGAGTTCAAAATTTTTTTTGAACCCGCACCCTAACGCACAATTATAATTGCTATTTGAATTTCCCTTTTTTTTTTCAGTGAAAAATTTTTCTGGCGTAGATAAGAAACAATTTTCAATGGTGCATTTTTGTGTTCATATTATTATTATTGTCAACTTTTATTTAGAATCACGGAACGATGACGGACATTAAAGCCTTAATGAACAAATTCGTGTCGTTATCGCAAAACTTCATCAGTCACGACACAAAACGAGCGATTTCATTTTTCCAAAATCGATCGTCTTCCATAAGGTAAGGGCAAATTATGATTCGAAAATTCGCCGATGACTGCGTTTAGCTTTCATGTATGTACTTTTATTTCAGAGACTTGGCTGCAGATTATCCTTGTATTGGTAGTCTCTGTATTTTAATGGCAGGAGCACTCGATTCGTCCGACGAGAAAGAAATTCTAATTTCCGCTGCGGTTCCCAGCGAAACCGAGACTAACTGGGATAAAATCATTAGTTCGTTCAATCGAGGAGGTGAGCGATCAGAAATTCTATTTCGAAAGAAGGCGTATCTTCTTATTATAGTTGTATGTGAAGTTCGTAATGTGAAATTTGTAAAATATGCTCAGCATTACGTACAGCTTTCCTACACCAGCCTCTCAAGTTTTGTAGCTATACATGCTCTAATCTTTCTTCGTATTCTATTCTGTCGCAGATTCGACTCAAGCTCTTGGTGATTTAGATCGCGAGTCGATACGTAATCCAGTTCTTTTGGAACCCATGCTGGAACGTTTGTTCCCGCTGCTCCATGATACGTCCTCCCACAATCGAGCTGTGACTAATATGCTGCTGCTGCGTTGTTTGAAAAATAATCCTAAAACTGCGTCGCGTATTGTACCGGCGGTGTTCAATTGTCTGCACTCAGCTCAGCCGGATGTGGTGCAAAGCGTTTGTGATAGAATGCCAGAGGTTACTGTATGCTGTCAAGGTAAAGTTTTGAAAATGTCTTATCGAAAAATTGAACCTATTGCAATAATACCGCCGTGCTTTCAAGTTATTTCATTTAAAATGAATACTTTAATTAAAATTAATAATCATATACTTGATTATTTTATTTCACAGAAAATGCATTGCCAATTTTACGTAAGCTGTTTACCCTGGCCATTCGGAACGGTCTCAATACTAGTCCCTTCATCAGTAAAACGATAGCACTACTGAATATTCAATCCGGTTGCTGATTTTGACTAAGGTTTCGTTTTAGATTATTTTAATTCATTTTTGGAAGTTCCTTCATTTGTTTATTTCTTCGTTTACCGAAGCATTTCTGAAAGGGAATTTCAGAGATGTTATATTTTGTTTAGAATATTACGTTGAAGTATCGTAAAACGAGATTCTATTGATAAGAGCACCTACAACTACTTTTCCTAACTAAAACTTATTTCGTCAATAGAAAATTCTTTTCATTGTTAAAGAATTCATCAAGTTCGAAGTGAATTCACAGACATTGTTCTATTTTTTACCATACTGGGAATCGTTTTTTTTTTTTGTGGCCAGTTTTTTTATGACGGTATCTAGGAACATTAGTTTCATAAGTTTATAATAAATTGTTTTGTTTTTCTCAGTTTTATCAATTAATAGAAGAGCAAAAAGGTTATTTTAAGGTTGATGGACGTAACAGCTCAAAGATATGTTGAGCTAAAGGAAAAAAAGCTGGATCTCATTCTCAATTTCTTCAGAAACTTAGCTTAAATTTGGCGACTGAAACGAATCCATGCATGAACTTGGCTGGTTTTCGCTATACATAATTTGTAAATCAAAAAGATTTCACAGCTTAGGAGTTACTTTTTTTTTTTTTGCACCCAAGGATATGGGTTTTCGTATTTTGAACAATAATCTAAAAAAAAAAAGTCAATTTTTAAAAATATGACAACTGGCTGGATGTTGCGTTGAGCTATTCAATAATTGGAGTTGGAAAATAATACTCACTCGTGAACAGAAACTACGCTCAGCCTGTCTGACTCATTTTTTTCAATTTATTATGACAAACAAACTACCCAGGTTCGATTTTGTGAACAATCGCAACCCAAAAAGTTGAAGTCGATTCAGTAATATCTTATGAAATAATAAATGCGAAAAATGTATTTCAAAAGAGTTTACAAATTGATAGAATATCTTTCAACTTATACTATGATTTTCCTCTTTTATCAATTTAATGAGTTGTATCTTTTTTTTTTTTTTCTTATCTTGTATTTCGGTAAATTTATGAGTACCTACACCTAAAGTTCATGAATATTTTCACTTACAAAAAAAGTGTAAATCACAGCGTAAATTAATAATGGTAACAAAATATGAGTTTGCAAGAAATAGGTGAGAATTTTAAGGAATAAGAGAATGTAACAATCGAATGTAAGTATTTTTGTATTCGTTCACTTTGTAACCTGATGGACAGCGTGAGCCAAATAATCGACATTTTTCGATGTTACACCAGCCATGGAAATTCGACCGTCTTTCGTCAAGAATACGTTGTACTCCTTCGTCAGTTTCTCTACCTGCAAAATGCATATTTTGATGTTGAGCAAAAATTCAATACAGTCATAATAATTAAACAAAATATTTTTACTTGTGGTTGAGTAAGCCCAGTAAAACAAAACATTCCAATCTGATCAGTGATATGACTCCAATCCCTCTGGGATCCTTCCTGCTTCAAATTGTCTCTCAGTTTACTTCTTACTGAAATAATTCTGTCCGCCATTCCTTTTACTTCTTTGAACCTTGACGGGACACGTAACATCATTTTTACAGACATTCATTAAGCAAAATACGGATTATCGCTATCCAACTCACCATTCCGCTTTCAAAGTTGGATCCGACAGGATTTTGGTCACAATTCTGGCACCGTGGATTGGCGGATTCGAGTACATGGCTCTGATAATGATTTTTAATTGCGCCATAATGCAAGCAGCTTCATCTTTGTTGTCGGCCAAGATCGAAAAAGCTCCAACTCGCTCGCCTGCAAAATAATATTCGATGTAGCAGCATTCAGTGAATGACAGGCGAAAAAATCGTAAAACTCTGGTGAGTACTTACCATACAATCCCATATTTTTAGCATAAGACTGGGCTAATGCAATCTTATGACCGTCTTCTATAAATAATCTCACTGCTAAGGCATCGCGTGCAATATCACCTGAAAATAAGTACAGTTTTTTTTTGGTACATTATGAACATACAATATTTTATGCAAACATCTAGTTACTTAATTTCACACATATAAGCTTAAGAGTTTGAATGATACTATGCATTAATTTTTTTTATTACTCTCTCTAAAAGTATATTCTGCAGTAGAGAGAGTGGAACATAATAATTTAGTTCTGATTTTTACTGAAATGGAGCTACTAGGTATTTTTTCTGCTGTAGCCGAATGCAAGTTTCTAAAAATATATAATGCAATAGTACCAGAATATTACCAGAAGCAAAACCCTGATATGCCATGTCGAAGTATGGGAACAGGTTCCTGCTCTTTATCACTTGCGAAAGTTCTTTCCATTGTTCAGGTTTAGGATCAACACCCGTAGGATTGTGAGCACAAGCGTGCAACAAAATTATCGACTTCTCAGGAATATTCTGAAATGAGTAAAATAATAATTAAAATCAGCGCTTGCTGTCATTGCAGTCTATAGTTTGACAAAAGAAAATGTAAAGAATGGAAAATATTCACTTTTCTAGAATGAATAAAAATTAAATGCGCCTGTTATAGTACCAACAACAAAAATACGATTACTCTCAATCATTGTAGATTTGTAGGTATCTACGATGTGAAACTTTCTTCGTTCTCAAAATTACTTTCGACTCCTCCCACCCACAGGGTTAACTTCATTTCTTACCACCGGTAATGTTTGATCATCCAAGTCGAGAACTCACTTTAATATCTTCGATAGCTCCTTCGAAATTGAAGCCACACGTTTTCGGATCATAGTATCGATATTGCTTCACTTCTACGCCTGAATGCTTGAAAATGGCTGCGTGATTGGCCCAAGACGGGGTGGGTAACCAAACGCATTTCACTCCGGGGAAGAAAGCACTGAGAAATCTAGCGCCAATGGTTAAGGAACCGGTTCCGGAGATCCCTTGGACGGTGGCATACTGCGCAGAGCAATGAGAAAGGAGAAAATTAGTACATATTTGCAAGTCCCAAATAGAAAATCGAATGGCCAAACAGAGAACTTACAGCACCGTTCTTGATGTAAGCGTTATCCTCGCCGAGAGCTAAACGAATGCTCTGGCTACAAAACTCCGGAATACCAGAAATGGGAGCGTATTCTTTGTCCTGGTTCTCAGAGGCTAATTTTTCTTCTGCCTGAAAGGAGCAGATTAGTTGAAAAAATTCAGCATGGGTTATCTTTATTTCAATACTGTCATACGGTAATTTTTGAAACGTATTAAGTCCTGAGGAAAAGTGAAGGCTGGGTGTGAGTGAAACTTCAGGATATGTGTTTTAAACATTTTTGAAGTATAATATTTTAAAAGTAAGAGTCTATAATATTACACAATAGGGCATTCGGGTAGAGATTGATCAAATTGAGTAATGTTCCATTCTCAGCATTTAAGTTTTTCATCATCAAATTTGTGAGAATTTATAATTATATCCTTCTTAGAAGCGATAAGATCACACATCGATAGGTAAACGATTATAAGATGAATACTGTAACAGAAAATAGCATTACCTTCAGTACACAATTCAGAACATAAGGCTTGCCATTATCATCTCGGTAGGCTCCAACGGAGAGATTCACTTTTCTCGGATCCGTACACTTTTTGAACGCCTCGGTTACACCTAAAATTGCATCTGGAGGAGCTGTTTCTACGTGCGACCACCAAGAACTGCAAGAGAAATGCAAAAATAAATCCGGATTTTTCGAAGAATATATTCAATATTTTACTAAAAAGAAATTAAGAAGGAACTTGAATGTTTTCGTTACTGAAAAATAAAGCCAAAAGGTTGACAATTGCTGCAGATACGTACGCAGTTCTTCGAATACTTCTCGAAGTTGGAGATGAATTACTCAAAACGTTTCGACCAACGTTCATCACGACAGAAGCCATTTTTAGAGAGGAACAGCAACCGAAATTAATTTTTTCGCACCGAATGAAAACCTGACGAGCAGAAACGAAGGTAAACTAATTCTAAATTCACAGTGAGTAGAGAAAAAATTGGCGGAATAACAGAACGAAAAAACCGGTAAAATGGCGAAGGGAATGCACTTGTCGATGTGGGAAATGCACTTTTAATTTTGAGAAATGAATGGACATGGGACAGTTTGATCTTTAGTTTGGTATCACAATCACATTATCACTGTGATATCAGTGCAGGCAGCTACAGGCCAGGTGCCGGCGCAGTGCATGCGTTCATGGAAACTCTTTTCATGTGCGATTCAAAAGAAAAAAAGCGAACAACTATAAAAGCCGTCATGTCATCAAGTCAAAGGAAAAATATATTGTTCTCAATGACACTTTTTAGATTAAAAAATGTTATTCAAGTTCAGTTCTTTTAATACTTTCATAATTTTTTAGTAAACTCATAGAAGCAATTATTCTTTTCAAAGATCGCAATATCATCAGAGCGCCACTTAAATTTCTTTTTTGTCTCATCTCAATGTCAATAGTAGAATATACTTAAGTGATGAAATTCTGATGATAAGAAAATAGAAAAATCATTGACAAAATCCTGTTCATAATGATCAAGTTCATGAGAAAGGGTCTAGCAGGATAAGATAGGTGAAATGACCTTTTTCGAATTTCGACCTGAAACTTGGGGGTCAAGTTGACCATGATGAAAAACTAATTCAGCCCGAATTTCAGCCCCCCACCTCAACTGGTTGCCCCCTGGGGAGTGAAAATGTGTTTTGGCCATTTTGAAGGTTTTTTGCCCATAACTTTTTTCATAATTGTTCATTTGATTTGAAATTTTTACGATAGTTAGTCCTCTATGAGCTCTATCTACCAGCAAAATTTCGCGGTTCCAGCTCCAGTAGTTTTCCAGTAACTCCAGCTGGAAATTTTGGAGCTTTTTACCCTATGGAGTCTACAAGTTGAAATTTTCACTGATGATAGCTTATCTAGTCTACATTACACCCATATAATTTGTTTTCCAAAATTCAGGGTGGACAAGGTAGTTTTTTGGCATTGAAATATCAGTTTTTTCATATTTTCATAGTAAATCCCACATTATATAACTAAACCAAAGGCATTACTTGCACATCAGTGCACCAATTCCACTAAATGGTAGCTACTAAGCCTAATCTCCCACAAAGTGACAGTACAAGTACCAGGTGGCGTCGTGGCGTCATATATGACGCCATTTGAAATTTTGAGATGGACTTCTCCAAGGACCAATATTTTGAGAACCACTGACTTGTGTCATACAATGCCACCTGGTCCTTTGAGGTTATTCTTGTGGTGTCATATATGACGCCACCTGTTACTTTGAATAATCTAGTGAAACCTGGTTTTTCTAGTGTTAGAGAATGATTCTTTGTCCTCCTATAAGTTATTAATACTATTCCTCTGTTTGATTGCACCTACACATACATAGCTTTCTCAATATGCTATTTTTTAAATGACATATGTTGCTCTTGTTTGGCCCATCCGAAAAATTGTTCTGGTCACTAGGGTAGTCCTTATTTATAGAAGGAAAAAAATTTTTTTTGCAATTTCTGCTCCCACTCCCTAGATTTATTCCATTTCATGAAAAATAAATTCCATTAAAATTTCAGCCCCCTAGTTTGAAATTAAGTGGTGACTTAAGGGGGTTGAAAATTCATATATGCAAATACTGGCATTATTTCACATTATCATCTATATCACATAGAAATAGACATAAAACATGCATTTTCTCCTTCAACTTATTAGTAAAATGAAGTGAGATGCATAGAAAATAGATCTGTGGGATTTGAGAGGGTTTGGACCTACCCTTGAGATAGCTAAAAAATCACTATAATATGTCTTTTTGTCAAAAAAATGTTTTTCTCATTATGAATGGCAGAAATGAAAATAATTAAAATATTGAGTAAATTCTGTAATAAGTATATTCTCTACTCATGAGGGGTGGTTTTGAAAACTATAATACTTGGATGTCAACGGATGAATGGGAGGGGGGGGGGTAAGTTGAGGCAAAGTAAGTCTTTCCTTTCAAAATTATTCACAATATTTTAATTATTTTCATTTCTGCCATTCATAATGAGAAAAACATTTTTTTGACAAAAAGACATATTATAGTGATTTTTTAGCTATCTCAAGGGTAGGTCCAAACCCTCTCAAATCCCACAGATCTATTTTCTATGCATCTCACTTCATTTTACTAATAAGTTGAAGGAGAAAATGCATGTTTTATGTCTATTTCTATGTGATATAGATGATAATGTGAAATAATGCCAGTATTTGCATATATGAATTTTCAACCCCCTTAAGTCACCACTTAATTTCAAACTAGGGGGCTGAAATTTTAATGGAATTTATTTTTCATGAAATGGAATAAATCTGGGGGGTGGGAGCAGAAATTGCAAAAAAAATTTTTTTCCTTCTATAAATAAGGACTACCCTAGTGACCAGAACAATTTTTCGGATGGGCCAAACAAGAGCAACATATGTCATTTAAAAAATAGCATATTGAGAAAGCTATGTATGTGTAGGTGCAATCAAACAGAGGAATAGTATTAATAACTTATAGGAGGACAAAGAATCATTCTCTAACACTAGAAAAACCAGGTTTCACTAGATTATTCAAAGTAACAGGTGGCGTCATATATGACACCACAAGAATAACCTCAAAGGACCAGGTGGCATTGTATGACACAAGTCAGTGGTTCTCAAAATATTGGTCCTTGGAGAAGTCCATCTCAAAATTTCAAATGGCGTCATATATGACGCCACGACGCCACCTGGTACTTGTACTGTCACTTTGTGGGAGATTAGGCTTAGTAGCTACCATTTAGTGGAATTGGTGCACTGATGTGCAAGTAATGCCTTTGGTTTAGTTATATAATGTGGGATTTACTATGAAAATATGAAAAAACTGATATTTCAATGCCAAAAAACTACCTTGTCCACCCTGAATTTTGGAAAACAAATTATATGGGTGTAATGTAGACTAGATAAGCTATCATCAGTGAAAATTTCAACTTGTAGACTCCATAGGGTAAAAAGCTCCAAAATTTCCAGCTGGAGTTACTGGAAAACTACTGGAGCTGGAACCGCGAAATTTTGCTGGTAGATAGAGCTCATAGAGGACTAACTATCGTAAAAATTTCAAATCAAATGAACAATTATGAAAAAAGTTATGGGCAAAAAACCTTCAAAATGGCCAAAACACATTTTCACTCCCCAGGGGGCAACCAGTTGAGGTGGGGGGCTGAAATTCGGGCTGAATTAGTTTTTCATCATGGTCAACTTGACCCCCAAGTTTCAGGTCGAAATTCGAAAAAGGTCATTTCACCTATCTTATCCTGCTAGACCCTTTGCATTTTATCTAAATTATTTTCATTACTTTTAGAATGTTTTATTTTTCTATCAGCAAATCTGAAACAACTACGACAGTTTTCTAATACTATACGAACAAAAAATTACTCCTTATTAAATTCTCTACAAATTTGAAAAATTTATCTCTCCCATTATTATCTAAAGAGCATTATTTTTTTTAATTGTGAGAATATTTGGTCTGAAATGTTTTCACAACCTCTCAATAAATAAAAATATCATTTTTCTATTCAACTAAAATAAAAAATTCCAAAACTAAAATAATTCCCAAAATAACTTCGCAATATTTTGAAGACATGGGTGGAAAAATATTAACCCTGTGAATTCATTGAAAATATCTCTCTGCTACAATGTCTTCAAAATATTGCGAAATTATTTTGGGAATTATTTTTGTTGGGAATTTTTTATTTTACTTGAAGAGAAAAATTATATTTTCAAATTTTTGAGAGGTTGTGAAAACATTTCAGACCAAATATTCTCACAATTTTTTTATTTTTCAGTGCTCTTTAGGTAATCATGGGAGGGATAAATTATTTAAAATTTGTAGAGAATTTAATACGGAGTAATTTTTTGTTCGTATAGCATTAGAAAACAGTCGAAGTTGTTTCAGATTTGCTAATATTCTAAAAGTAAGGAAAATAATTTAGATAAAATGCAAGCGTTCTCATTAACTCGTATGTATAAGAAATTATATTTTAGAAATGATTTTTAAATTTTTTTTTATCATCAGCATTTCATTATATCGTATAGAGATGAGACAAAAAAGAAAAATAAGCGGCGCTCTGACGATATTGTGTTCCTTGAAAAGAATCAGTGCTTCTAATGAGTTGACAAACGTACAAAAATATTAGAAGAACTTGAATAAAATTTTTCAATCAAAAAATATCACTCTATTATTTTGGCACGTGAATTTTTTATGGTTGGTAAAACAAGGCTTCTAATATTTTCAATGGGTTAGACTTCATTGGTATCCTTCAGCTCTTCTGATCAAATTACGAAATGATGAATTATTAGTCAAAATAAATTTTGAATGATTTTAATCCACTACTCAATAGGGGCACACTTCCAAAGAGATAAGTTTCTTTGAATAATTAACTTGGGGCTTCGCCCACCTGAGGCCCTCGCTTTGCTCAGTCTTCCAACTCCTTCCGTTCAGCCTTTCAACCTCTTTCAGCGGAAATGGACTTTAGGGTGAAAGGCCGATATTCCCCTAAAAGTCCTAGAGTTTTTTTTTTATTGAATGAAAAGATTAGAGTTTGTAACTTATCCACAGTCAAGAGTCCTATGTATATTTTTTAAACATGTTTTTTCCTTTCTAGTTCAGTTTTACCCCTTTTCCTTTATAATTTCCACCTTTACAAAATTTCAAAAATAACTTTCCCACCCAAGCCCTCTAATTTTTTTCGAAGTGAGTGCATTTCAGTTTTTAGCTAGTAGTTAGAAGTTAGAACCAGCTTATAAGCACACAAGCTGTGATTCGAATACGGTTCATTAACTTCCTGCATAATCGATGGACGAGCCCATTCTCTGAACAGTTTTTTATATAGACATAGATTGAATAAATGGGCTTTTATTAGAGGAAGAAGTACGAGTACTTTGTACGTATTAATGCCCAGCATACCACCGTGAGAGCTGCCAGCGAACCACCTTCAACCTGCGAGAAAAGTTCGAGGTTATGTTCAAGGTGAATGAAAAAGGAAAGTAGTCATTTACTGCAGAATGGAGTCGAGCTGTAGGTACCACAAAATAAATGGTAGGCACCAAGTGTAAAGGCATTCATTGTGCTTGCTGGAGAGGCAATCATGCTGGAGAAAATCGTTTTTCTGGAAAATGACTTTTTTTTTTTTTTGAAGGTACTAAGCAGGCTATAGGTACTCGTCTTTTTATTTTATTTTTGTTTCGTAATAGCCTCTTCCTACACGTGTACTACCTTGAACAGCATAATATTCAAGGTAAATTGGATAACGATTGTTCTGGAGTGAGATTTTTTTTCTCTCTTTTACGATGGTACCAAAAAGCAATACACAATGTAACGAATTCTTTTTATTCCAGTCAAGGACGACAGTGTAGGATTACCAAGAAATGAAATACATGAGATAGAAACTTGGACTGTATGTTGCAATAGCTCGCTCATCGGATGAATGCTACACTTCTGTTTTTAAACGACATATTTTCATTTTTTTTTTTTTTTCGATGCACCAAGTGTTAGTAAATGCAATACAGCTCATATTGTATAATCGAGCAGTGTTAGGGAAAGTGTTTGCGTCAGGTGAGATTGACTTTTGTGAGGTACAGCGTATTGTTTGCCATGGCATTTATTCATAGTCCACATGTTGTGTTAGTATATTTTGTTCACGCAGAAACTGTCCTTCCTGAGGAGTTATAATATATGAGTTATGCATCGCCAAACTAAGTCCAAAACCGTTCAAGTCCCGAAAAAATAATGGTCAATTGTGCTCAAATGATATTTTCATAGACTATACTTGGTAATACCGAATCAGTCAAAAAAATTTGATAATAATGTTGTTTTTTTTTTGGGGGGGGGGGAGGCGGAGGGCTAAGGTAACAGGTTTTGGCTTGAGACATCGATATTTTTGTTTTTTGGGGTGAAAAAAATTCAAAATGACCACTAAAATAAGCACACACTGAGAACATCTTGTGAAGTTTTAAATTACATAGTCTATAAAAGTTTCGTAGTTTTAAAAAAAAATATTTTTTCCAACTGGATTGGAAGCTTAGAAAAAGACTCAAATCTGTAGAAACTCAGTCTCGATAAATGTGAATTTATTTTATGAGCCAATGGAGAAAAGGCGCGCCAACTTTTGAGTAACATCAGTTCTGGATAAATGTGAATTATAACCAACATGAAAACAAGATAGTCAACTGACCCTTACACCCCCTCCTCACCATTTAACGATTTCTGCATCGTCGATGGTACGATAGGAGTGGGACAGATTATTTTAAAGAACGACAATAAACGTACGCCAAGTTTCGCAAGCGAAATCAGATCTCCAGCCCACGTATAGTTAGCGAATGCCTTCAATTATTGCAAATACTACAAGCAAAACTAGTCACTGTGGATTGCGAATTAAATCGCGTATTTTTTTCGTAGAAATTTTTTTTGGCAGAACTCAATACTATAGGCGTTCGCTGAGAAAAAAGTTGACTATTTATTTTGTTTTCAGCTGTCTATGAAAAAATACCCATAACAATTTCGTGATAAATATTTTTCTAAAAATAAACACTGGCCAGAATACCGATTTTGCTTTTGGTTACACTAAAGTACTGGCAGCAGATACAACAAAAAGTGGGTTTTCAAAGTTTTACAGCATTTTATAGGAAAAAATGGGGTATGAAAAAAAAAAAAAAACCTCTCAAATTTCGTTTCAATTTGCGTTCGGTACTATGGACTGTAAATCGGTTCGGCTAATCAGCTGAAATTAATTTTTCAAAGCTTATAATATCTTGCACGAGTGTTTAAAAGTGAGTATGTGTGAAAAATGTTTTGAACATTATGTCCCAAGTTTTGTTTTAATCCGTTTAATAATTTAATTGAAATCGTTGACAGAAGGTTTATTTATTAACAATTTCAAATCACGATAACTGTAAAAGTACAAAAACGATTAACTCCAAAATTGAAAGCTGTTATTTTCTGATCATTTTCAAAGTATGTCCCAAATTTTGTTTTGATCTTTTTGATATTTGAGCTGAAATTGTTGACAAAAGCTTAATTTATTCATTAAAAAAATATAAAAACAAAATTTAAAATTGCAATAATTCCAAACCGTTGAATCGATCAAACTTCTATACTTTACGTCTCTAATTATTGGTAAAAGAGAATTGTCAGTAAATTATTTTTATTCATTTATTAAATACAGCTATACGAATTTGCGATATGGGTATTTTTGGAATCCTGAGGTTATGAAACAAAAAACATATCACACTCATAAGTCCAGATAATTGCAATTGGTTTTTTGGAAAACTTATTAAAAAATCAACAATAATTACTAATTGCAATTATTATCATATAGATACTAACCAATTCAATGTTGTTGAAAGCTTTTGTTCATTAAATAGTCAGTTATCACATTTATTCGTAAAATAATGATTCAATTAAAATCTCAAGGGGTCTAATCATGTATTTACATACATTGTAGATATTGTCTATATTTGTAGTACGTTTTATTATCTTAGATAGTATATTTCTTTATTTATACAGTCATTTTCGTTTCTGCTACAAATCTTAAATGTCCCCGTTTTCCTATTCAAATTATGAAATCTCTCTTAGTGATGTATTCTGGGGTTAGTAACGCGTCCTATACTAAACTTTTGAAATTGTGAAGCTAATTTTAAGTATATAAAACGAAAGAATTATATTACTTTTTCTTATAACAACTAGTCAACGAACGATTTTACCCTCCTTACTCCTCCGACAAATGTTGCTTCTGCTTATCTAAGAATGTGTACGTTTTCAATTTCATCTAAAAGATTATTTTTGGTCGACTAGTGAATGCATGGGAGGCCCACGAAATGCATTTAAAACAAGACAAGCCCATAATAAACGGGTAAATAATGTGTTTGTATTGGCCTCAAGCAGATCTTACAAAGTTTGTCGAACTTTTAACCTTTTTTTTTCTCCTCTTTTCCCTCGTTCCATCCTTTTCCATTCGTTTTCTTCGTTTCGTTTCTTCTATTTAGGAAGAATGTATGTACGCACTCTTTTTAAAATCATTTACTTTGACTTACGCACGTGGCGTATGCCTTAGCCTATCCACGTGGATGTAAGCCTCTACAGGATCGTCCTTGGGATGGTCCAATCCAAACAATAATTCGGTTCAACGAACTTTTTCGTGGTGAAAAGAGAAGAATAAAATAGGGAGAGAGAAAGGAAAACTAGGAGAGAAATCGAAAAAATATGGAGAAAAAAAAACAAGGGAACTAAAAGACAAAGTGAGAAATTTTGTGTGTGCGTTTAAATGCACTAACACGTGCTTTGAGGTGGTTGACACGTGGAGCTACTGGGGGGTCATCGAACTTTAAAGTATAACTAAGATATTATACGTTGCGGAATTGTATATTTGCTGAAAGATACCCTACCAATATAGTTCCGGATTTTCTCTTCCTTTTCCTTTTTCACTTTTTTTTTTTTTGCACACCAAAGGCTGGCCTAAATTTGTTTACAATGCAGTAAATCTGAACCATGCTGAGAAACGACTATCGAATTAGGTCTAGAAATTTAATTCGACCGAGCCCATTATCGAAAAAGTGTTCTAGAAATGAGGGCATATCCAAGAAATTTTCACAGTGAAATGAGAGAAGCTATTTTATTTCGCATAAAGTAAATGAAGAGGAAATGATTTTCCAACTGAAGTAAGCCCAGATATTTTGTAAGCAGCAAGAAAATACTTTTTTTTTATGTTACAGAGCATTCTTATAGAGCATCTTAACTATTTGAAGTTTATTTTCTCAGCGATGGTTGCATTTAGGGAGATAATATTTCTACTGCACTGAAAAAAATTTTGGAAGTAATTCTTATTATTTGTATGAGAAAACTAAGACAATTCAAGATTTATAGAGAAAATTACCACAAAAATAGTAAAATACACCATTTAAGATTATAATGTATCATCTAAGATGGTAAAAAGTACTACAAAAACTAAGAATATTTACAACTGGTGAATAGTACAAAAAATAGTAAAAATTACTATTCGTATTTTTCAGGTTAGGGCTTGGTGAGTACAATTGAACCTTAGAAGAATTTAATTTTTGAAAAAAGTGGACTTCATCACCTTTTTGCATATCACTGTTCATGCATTCTTAATGTTTGCAGTACTTTTTACTAACTTATCTTAAATAATATATTTTACCACTTTTTAGTAGTTTCTGCTACAAATCTTGAATTGTCCCACTCATTCCATTCAAATTGTGAAAATTACTAGGCACCTTAATTTTTTTCAGTATAGTAATTAGGAAAAATGATGTTCATATATACAGGTTATGATGATTTGCTCCATTTATCCTTGTAAAATAAAACAAAAACAAAAAAACACTAGTAGAATAATAAAAACTAAAACTTAATTTCTACATTTTTAAAATCTCTTCCTCTTATTGTAAAATAACAAATATTTTATTCAATTTTTCTTACTCTGTACTTGAGCAATGAGTTCACACACTCATCTCAGAATATTCCCAAATTTTCTACACTGAGTACCTTATTTTAAAAATAATAACTACGTAAAAAGTATTTTTCGCAAAAAGCGAATAAGTCCAATTTTCGAACTTATTACAAACATGCAAAAGAAAATTCTTTCGTAACTCTTCGTGAATTTTAGTTTCAGACTTTTTGTAAATCTGGTCATAAAATGTGACTTGTCACTTATTTGTAAAAGGCTCTTCGTATGGTTTTCTAATTTGAATTCTTGCTTCTGTTAGAGATTTATTAATAGACGAGTTTTGTAAAGCTGAATAATTTCATCTTTAGAATTTTCGGTGTGTTCAAAACTATTTGTTTCTTCCGACTAAGCCGCTAAATTTTCTACTGGACTTGTGAGAAAAATTAACTGAAACCCATTTTTCTCCCCCTTTTATTTTTCATTTATTAAGGCTCTATATACTTGTTTTTTTTTTTTTAAACATGCTCACAGGTATTCAATGAGAAACAGAAAGATGAATCTTTCTGAAAAGATACTCGCATAGGTAGGCTTGAAAATTTCGCAGAAAAATCAGACTAACTCGAAACGTTGCCGAAATTGAAAATCAATTTCAGTTATAGTGGGAAGAACAGTGGCAGTGCGCATGAAAAATCAAATTACTGAAACTGGGGAGGAAGATTTTTCGGAGCATAGGTCTAAAACACGTAGAGTAATTTTGTATCGGCTATAGTAGAGCAATTTTTTTTTCATGGAGGAATATTTAGTAAAGTAGTTAAGAAAAAGGTGCAAGAAGTCGACCAGTTATCTTTTTTACAACCTACAGGTGATTTTATAAGTTTCCTTCCAGATTTTTTGACAATAAGGCTGACAGATCTTAATCATTAATCCGCGAAAAAGTTGCCCTAATTCGATTACAAACTGAATTCATGAGATCTTATAAAAAATGTACCTTATGAGTCATATAAATAGTTCTTGAAATGTGACATGAGAGAAATTTAACTTTTTTAAACCATATAGAAATCGAAGGTTTAAAATGTGTTCAATTCAATTTAACCCACCAAACTCGACTCAAGTCTCCATTGTACAACTAACTCTATGGTTTGGAAGTGTAAAAATTTGTTTTCAAGCGATTTTAATGGATAATTCCTTCCCAGTTTCAGGGGTGCGAATTTTTGGCCACCATTTTGAACTTTTTTCTCGTACAATAGTTTGATAATATCGCAGACATAATAGGAGAACTTTTGAAAAAGAGTTGTTGAAATTTAAGCACAAAAAAATCTTTTTGGCCAACAAAAACATTATCCACGCATGTCCTTTTGAAAAACTGGTTAGGGCTTAAATTTAGCTAATAAGTTTTTTTGAAAAATGCGTTGACACCAAGTATAAAATTATTGACCTAGTTATGCGATTCATTAATCATTTTCCTTCAATTTCAAATACATTCGTGGGTCTTTTTTAGTGGCCTTAGTAAGGAGCGTAAATGCTGTCTGAAGATCTACGATAATGTTATTATTTCGCTTGTATAGTTTGCTAGTTATTGATTTAGGACAGAAATATCAACATTTTTTCGAGCCACATGAGAAATGAAAAGTTCTGCAAACTATGATTCAACTGGAAACCCGCAGTATATATAGTCATAGGGTAACAAAATATGAAAAATGAACGATATTTCACGAGTGCTCGACCGAAAAGGTCGGACTTGAAAAGGAAAAGTGAGCTGTGTAAAGAGTTTGAAAAATGATGAAAGCAAGAAGCAGCTGAAAAAAAAACCAACATTTTCGTAGGTAAGGTGTAGAAATAGAAAGTGAGACTATCCGAATGCGGTTATATTTTTGAGGGGGGAAATTATAATATGGAAACAACTGCGTCAGTTTATTCGAGTTCAACCCCCTCGTCCCTCTCTCCAGTATAATTTTTTTCTCCCAAACTTGTGTGTGCTTACAATGTAAATACATAGATCATGAGTTGTGTGCGTCGCAACATGGTCGAGGGGGTTAGAGGGGGCTTGGGCGTTTTAGGAACAAAGTAACGTAGGGACGAGATACGGAGCAGCGTGAAGGAGAGGAGAAATACCACAAAATGAAAATGTAGGTCAAAGGGAAACGCACAGCCGAGGTAAAGTCAGGGCTAATGACCCTCTTCGACTGAATTACACGTGTCGTATTCACGAGAACAGACTCTCGCTTATATTGTCCCACGTGTTTCGATGCTCTACCCCCACCCCTCACTTATTTTCTATCTGTGGTAGGCCTGCTGTCATTTTTTTTTCCCTCGCTGGAGCTCTCGTTTCCTCTACATCTACTCCGGATTTTAACTTCCCAGTACCCCCCTCCCCCCGGGCTCGCTGAGTCGACTACTCTTCCTCAAGCTCTCGCATTTCCACACCCTACGCACCCGAATCGTCGGTACAGAGTGCTCTCCGCAGCCAACACCAACAATCGACCATTTGTTGTGAGCATTGCCCCTCTGCTCACCTTCATCTGTGGTTCCTCGAACCTCACGCCCAACATTTCAATTTCTCGATGCTGTAGAAAATCGCTGGATTTTCCTCACCTCTGCCACCTCTCCTGCGAGAGAGCTCTTCTCCATTTCGACGTTAAGCACACTGGAAAATATTGGGTTCTGGCGAGGTCGAGGGGCTTAATGACCATAAACGAGCGAGTGAAAGTATCAGCTTCCAAAACTTGAGAATCTTTTGTGAATGCCTTGACAGAGCATTAGCTTATCCAGCTTATCCTTGAGAATATCGAGCCGTGTTACGAACATCGAGTAGAAGGAGAAACTAGTTTCGAGGATGTGTGCTACCTTTGCTCGATTTCCAGCTGCTCGGGAAGTGATTCAGGCTTTGAAACAGGGCTACGGAATTATTCTCTCGGTTAGTCGGCACTCTCGCGATCAAATATCAGAAAATTCACAGGTTTTTGGGTAAGAATAGAAACCACGCGGTAACATTGAAAATAATATACGAGGCGCGTTCCAAAAGTAGGTTCGCACCCCCCACCATTTAAAAGCTAACAGAGATAGAGACCTGCAATTGGTTTCATTGGAAAGAAGAGACTTCAGGCAACTTTTCCACACCATGTACCAAGCCATCAAGACTGCTATTATGGCGCAGTATAAGTTTTTAAATGTAATCTTGATGAAATGCTCTGTCCAAATTTTAAAACAATTTTGTTCTTTTTCTCAAATAACATCATTAAAAACAAATTTTTTCCTCACAGTTCAGCTTCCAATGGCTAGAGTCGATGGTAATTAGATGAGGCAAGGTCAGTGAATAAAGAGGGATGGTTAAAGGTGTCTCACATCAAATTTTTCCCAAGGCGCACATCTAGACCGGCAGAATAAAGGAGAAATTGCCATGCAAAAGTTTTCATTCACTACAAAAATTGCAGTACGGCTAATGTTGATTAAAAATCACGCAACTGTGTGCTAGTGTACTGCAGTAAGCACGTAGCGTCTGCTTACAGTTCACACCAAGCGCACACACACATACACACACACATACACCTCTATTTTGTGGTCGTAGGGCTTGGGCTATCAGTTTGGTTTTTTGTAATATTATTCTCTCGTCCTCCTTCTTGCTGTTTCTTTGAATTTTGAGCAGTGCGCCTGGCCAACACATTCTCATATCCGTACACATTCTGATGCATGTTGTCAACTCTGTAGCTGTTCACTTTGGACCTTTTGATTTGGAAAAATAAGAGAAACCCTGCATCCCATTCTTGGACAGCTCTTTTATTCTACTGCTCATTTTCAAATTATTATAACTCAAGATTGAAACATGATAGGACCATGAAATTTTTATGGTAATGTGTCATGAGGGTGCTGATACTCCAGTTGAAATTTTATTGCATCAGTGTTACCAGGGCCGGAGATATGAAACGTGCGAACGGACTTTTGGAACGCGCCTCGTACTTCGGTTTTGATTTTTTAGTAAATGAATATCAAAAAATATGCAAAATTGTGAAAAACAGGTCATTTTTCATAATTATTTTTCTAGTAGCCGTCTGCTTTCATTTTACGAATTCAAAAAATACTTTTCTAATTCCTTTGAATGTGAATTATTTTTTATGTCAGATTATATTCCTCTTATTTTTGAGAATGTCAACTTCTTGTACTCCTACCAATCATCCAAGATATAATAGTACGAAAAATAATCTCGGTGGTTCTTTACAAATGATTCTTTTTGCATGACTAACCTTTCCTATCTATCCATCATCATTATCTTAGATTGAATTTTTGTTCATTAAAAATCTTCTGAAACACCGAGATTATTTATAAAAATTGATAATTCTTCTCTTAAAATGCTTCGAGTACTAAACCGTATTAAATGCCTTTTTCTAGTCGTTTACCCTTTTCTCGTTTGGTTATGAATTAAATTTTGGGAAAAAGCAATTTAGTGGAGATTATAATTGTCATTTTCTATGTACCTAGCTCATGAAATTTTTACAATGAAAGCATTTACTTCGTTGAGAAAGAAAGAATCCTAATATATTGAGGAATAAAACCTCCAAAACGAAGTAGAATTCTACTCTCTCCGCTTCAATTCAGCTAATAGAATAGTTCGTCGAACCATTGAAGGTTGGGGTTAAAGACTCTCAAATTTTAAAATTCTCGTGCTTTTGACAGAAATTTCTAACGAAGCTATTCAAATTTCAAATTGACAATTTCGAATAACGAATTTTCCATTGTCACATTTTTTTGCGGTTGTAAAGTTTTTCTTTACCTATTTGAAAATTTTATAAATCGAAAAATAAAATTTGGTCTATAACTGCGATTTTTTCCCCCGATGAAGTTTAAATAATATAATTGTTTTATCAATAAATTATTTTTCTTTTACATTAATATTAATATACAGGTATATATTTTTTTTAAATACATCATCTTCGAGACTTATAAACTCTATAAAATTGTTAGTCGAATGGCGTTTATGAGTTAAGATACTTTGGTACGTGTTAGTGGAAAGTGAGATGCGGTGGGAAATTCACTTTGGATTGGAAAATCAGGAAAATTCAAGATTTTTAGTATAAGAACACTAGAAGTATCAGGTGGTGTCATATACGACACCACTCAAAATTTTGAGATGGACTTCTCTAAGGACCAATATTTTGAGAACCCCCTGATTTGTGTCATACGACGCCACCTGGTCCCTTGAGGTTACTCTTGTGGTGTCATATCTGGTCCTTTGAGTAATCTAGTAAAACCTGGTATTTCTAGGGTTAAATCGCTACAAAAATGGTAAAATAATTACCTGAAGTAATAATTAGTACTATAAAATACTGAGAATATCTACAATAAATAATAATTTCCATAACTGTGATAAAAAAAGTTACAGTCTACTCTTTATAATTCAAGAATCTATTCGGTGCCAAATAATTGAAAAAGAACATTGCAAAAAAGTAAATTAAGTGTCAATCTAAGTCATTAGCAGTAAAGAACCTGATGACAAGATGGAAACAGATATAAGTACCTCCAGTGTGGACGTCAAACAATAATCATTCTGTTATATCGTTGGCCATACTTTTTCCATGAACGACATGTTATGTAATTTGAATTTTTCACGCTTTAAACTATTTCGAAATTCGTCTTTCTCTCTTTTAGAATTTGGAGTTCAATGGCGGACGGACCAAGAACCACCGCATCTTCCCACTTTTTCCCATTTGATTGACCTTCGCGCTACGTTCTGCTGGACAAAAGTCATCGTTGTTGCGGTGTGACGTTGAATAATTGAATTAAGATTCACCATCTTATAAATTACAGCGATGTGGTCAATAGCTAGAAACGATTATTTGTTGGTAAGTTACAAGAAAATCTATTACTGTGAAAATTGTCATACCAATTTGGGATTGCATAAGTAATTGGTGGAGAGAAATTGGTTAATGATGAAGGAAAATAAGGGAAGTGTAAATCGTGAGAAAATCATAAAGTAGGGACATTCTGAAAGTGCAAATCAAACTGCACTTTGTGGGGTGGTCAGTTTCCTAATTACGAGTATAATGTTTTATTATTAAAAAATTGGTTCAATTTTGCAGAGGAAGGAATATTATTAATCCGCTAAGTTACATTCATATATTTCATCAGTTTCCACTGAAGAATTAAGATTTTCTCATCTCGCGGAGATAATTATTTTTTCCTTTGCTCTTCATCATTCCGAATTTCGCTTCGCATAAACAAAAACTACCCAGCCGTATTTGCGGCGAACGAAACTGCAATTTATTCAACATAAAAATATGTTGCATAGATTGGTCTCTGCAGGCAGTAAGCGAGTAACGTAGACCAATATCTTTGATTTTTGCACGTTTTTGCTACACAAGTTAGCGTGTGATGAATATCATTGATTGAAAAGTTCTATAAAATTGACCAATTCCAAACCTCATATTTATTCTAAAGGTGAGGGCTACGAAGAGGATCATAACTTTTTTGATGTCGACAATTTTCCTAATTTTTTCTATTTTACGAGTATTTCAAATCTTATGATCTTTTCTCTTCAACTTGGACTGTAATGAATGCTTACAAATTACGTCAAATTATTGTTTACTTTTCACTGGTGGGAATTTATCTTCAAATTGATTGGTGGATAACTTGATACGAGTATGTGATACGTTTGGTAATAGCTGACTGGAGAATTATAGATTCTCTCCAGTGAAATGTAAATAAATGAATATTCTATAAAACTGAAATAAGTACTTTTTTTCAGGAATAATAATTTCTTTCAATCATAAATGATAGTAATTGAAATTTTTTTTAATTTATAACCCTCATTCCACAAAAATATGATTCAATAAACTTTTATCAATCTAAAATATATCTAATTATTTCGCGATCAAGTATATATTTTCTCCTGAATTTCTTGTGCGTTCAAAAAAAAAGGTTCAGGACCAATAACCAACTTTTGGGAAATCATAAAAAGCTAATTATTTTGACGATGGACAAACTTAGAATCTAAGGAACACTTATGTTATAAAAATTATATTTTTTCGATGGTTTTAGCCATACAAAAATTTTGAGTTGTTTACTGGGTTACTCACGACTGGTACTTTCTTGGATTGTTCTATATTTTTATAATTCGTCCAACTAGAAGGTTTTATGGTTTTTCCGAATGATAGACTGTAAAAAAGTCAAATTTTTTCCAAAATTTAAAAAATTGAAAAAAAGTAGGTAATGTAATCGGAGGAAATAGGGTGAGGAAAATTGTCTCTTTTCTTATACTCGTATTTTAAATGGATAACTCAAATTTTTACACTTTTGATACTTGTCTGGGTCGATAATATTTCCTCCAGAACAAATGAATAGAGTAATAGCTCTGTATATAGATGAAATAAATACAATTTTTGTTGGATAAGATTTCGATCAGTATTACAATTTGTGGCTAGGAGATAAAAAATGATGAGTATTTCCGAAACACTAAAAGTAGAGAAAATGTCTTGTAACAGGAATATAAGTTCGAAAGAGAGAGAGGTTAATGTCCCTATCGTTCATTGTACGCTTGAACCTCGGTTGATGTAAATGAGATAATTTCGTTGAGGACTGCATGAACGAAAAACAGAAACGAATGAGTAGACGAATGAAATTTTAAGTGATGTGTGACTATATGAATTGGAAAGTTGAAATTACTGATAGTTTCGAAATTAGTTATATTTTAGGCCAAAATTCCCTTTGAAAAACGATAGAAATCCGAAGGTTAATGACGACCCCATCCCATTTTCATGAGTTACCGAAATGAGTAATTTTCTATTCAATAAAAGTCAACCCTGATATTGGGAATTCAAACAGCTGCACCATACAATCTGAAAGGGACGAGTGTTGTATTCTGACTATTTTTTAATCTCATTTGATTAAAGAAAATTTATGCTATCTTCAGTGGCTCTACCAGAAATCTGTTAAGGCAGGGGTGAAATCTTTAATTTATCTCCAAAAACCGAAAATTTACACGGAAATATTAAGTTATTCAGACTTTTTTCGATGAAATTTGAGGTTTAAAGAGGGCTTCGGGCCGCCTAACCCCTTTTGGGTGCGCCTCTGGGTATCTTTAACCAGTGGCGGATCCAGAGCTCCATTTGGGATGGAGAGGAAATCCAAATTTTTTCAAAGTATGGTAAATGCTAAAATGGCGAGATTGTGTTTTTTTCAGCATAAAGGGGGAGGGGTTCAAGAAAATTGATTTATTTAGGGAATAAAGGTCTATTTTTTTTTTATTTGGACTGGGGGGGAATTCCTCCCTTGGATCCGCCACTGTCTTTAACACTGTGAATTACTGTAATAGTTTGATTAACAACCTGATCTTTTGTGGTATGTTGTAAAATGGTGTCGTGTATGACGCCACTTGGTCTCTTCAGTAGTCGAATAAGAATATGGTTTTTCTGATGTTTCCTCAGGATATCAGGGTGGCGTTTACAAATTGTCTATAAGCTTTATAGCCGTGCCATGTCTACAAAACGCTACAAAGGCTGTACAAGTTGATGAAACCAATTTGTTTATTGATTCATGTTGCCATCTCGAAGAATAGCGACGAAAGTCAATAAGGGCTGTATAGAGGAGAATGCGTGTTGATTGGTTTAATTCGGTTGAATAATATGTGTTTTATTTGTGACTTTTTCCTGTGAGAAATTAATTTCTCCAACTTCGTTAACACTTCTTCGTAAACATTATTTCTTTATACCCTCTATTGACACTTCGTGAACGTTCTTCAGTGTGAAATTAATTCAGCTTATATCGTATAACGTTTACCAAGAGATCTGCTCAATCATCACTAGCACGCAAAATATCAATAATCTAGCGAAATCCTTTCGAGTTTGAAATGGCGAGAGAAAAAAAAGATACCAACGTAGCCCTATTGTTTCGAGCTGCTATGTGTGGATGCACTGAGCAGAATACGCAGGTGCAGCTTTGCAACGAACATTAACATTGGAGGAGTATGTCTTTGGTTTCGAAATCGGCTACACGTGGCGACGGTCAATGGCCCTCACCGCGAAAATCTGTAGCCTACGCATTTTGTATGGTAGAACACAAGGAAAGGAGAGAGAACCAGGGTCTCGAGGTAGGATGAGACCATGATGACGACGAGGGGGTTTGGGGGGAGGAGGTATAAGGCGTGAACCACCGCACGAAGAATATTCTCTGGAATCCCCTTATTTTCCCCTATCTTATGGGTATGTGTGTTGGTGTGTAGGTGTGTGTGTGCGTGTGTATGTGGTACTTTGCTTCTTCCTTTTCCATTAACGCCCTTCTTTTCACCCCCCGCCCTGAGCCATCGTTTTACTTCTCTTCTGCACTTCATGTTGATACATTTTTGTGCTCAAGCGAGAGATTTTTACCAGCTGCAAAGAATAATGGATATGCGGGCTCATGTACTTTTTTTATAAATGCAGAGTATATTCAGGTATTTTTTTATTTTTTTTTGGTTTCGATTTCATTTTTTTATGTGCTCAGTATATAGCCCAGAAAAATATAGTTGGGGTGGTAAAAAACAAAAAAAAGTGAAACTAGAATTTTATCGCATTTATATTGAAGACTGGCACGGAAATATGGTAAACCGAATCGGGGGAGCTCATACAAAAAAACTCGATTTTCACTTTCGAATTTGGAATCAGTATTTTGGTGTCTCTTTCAGTTGGTGGAAAGGGTTATTGCCCTACTTTTTGTGGATGAATTTCCTTGAAATGCTTTAGAATTTTGCTATGACTTAGGGTGAACAGTGCAATAACTTCAATTGTGACATCTCTATCGATGGTTGTCATTTTTTACGAATTGCTTGAAAAATGTGACCTATACTCCTTTTATCCTTGTTTTTAACAGTAGAAGTACCAGGTGGCGTCATATACAACGCCGCTCAAAATTTTGAGATGTTCTCTTAAAGGAACAATATTTCGAAAAACCCCGACTTGTGTCATACGACGCCACCTGGTCTTTAGAAGTTATTTTTGTGGCGTCGTAAATGACGCCACCTGGTCCTCTGAGTAATCGAATAAAACCTCGTTTTTCTAGTGTTAGAATGAAAAATTCAAACTGTCATATCACGTCATCTGCGCTCTGATCAATACTCATGCAAATCGATAAATTAAAATTTAAAATTCCGCATCCGTTCACATTTTCTCAGGCAAACGCCCCTTCTCGCCTCTTTGTCCAAGAAAACACAATTTTTTAATTGAAAATTTTTTCAAATGCAACAATACACAAATTGAAAGTAACTCGACTCTACGTGATTTTCACACCTTGCAGGTTTGGCTGTATCGTTGACTACCCGAACAATGCGCCATCATCGAGGTCGTGAAAAATCAAGCGTGAAAATTTCAATGGAAGGAGGTAAGTTAGACCTGTGTCTTTCAAAGTCTGTTGAAATTTATTCGCGCAGATAAAATCGGTTTTTGACTCGTTTGAATGGTTCGTCTAGAATTTAGTGGATTGATGATGGATTCTTGAGGGGTATCTACCAAGTCGAACAGTCAATCCGGAGGAACTGTGTTCATAAAAATAGTCAATACTCTGGAAAAGTTGATTTTGTCAGATTACTCCAGAGCAGACCATGCTCTTCGGTTGCTAGTCATTCGTTAATATGGACAGTTTATTTGAAAATTTTGTCCAGCTAGAATTATTCTCTCATGTGTTAGGATTAAGATATTCGTTATATCTAAAATTTTATACAATAGCTTGATCTTTAAATAATTTCGAGAAAAAAATAAGAAACTTACTTTCGAAAATACCGACTTTTTTAATCAGTTTTTCCTTATTACTTTTTCACTTTACTATAGTTTAGTCTCAAACTTATTTTCACATCCTAATTCATTTCACTTTTATAATTCTTCGTCCCCCTTTTCTCAAAACCAATAAATAAGCGGATTCTATTATTATTTTCAGAATACGTCATGTTTAATTCTAGCGAGTAATGAACGGATAAGATGAATTTTTTTTTGCTTTTTGAGTCCGAATTATTTAAGGATTATAAATATCTGGCAACCTGTACATATAGTTACACCCCCATTTAAATTATTCTATGCATATACCATTACAGCCCCAAGTTCGAGAAGTTATAGGAAAATATAATTATAGCTTCTTTGAGTAGTAATTTATTTTCCAAAAGAGGTGCTGTATTAGTTAATATAAAATTTATGGAAAATTTATGCTAAAAAGCTGGAGAATTTTCATTAAAAAATTATCAGTATGTCCTTGCCTTAGAAAGAGAATATAGTTAGGCGAATCAATTTTTTTTTTAATCGGAAAAATTTTTTAAATAACGACTTAGGCTACTTACATAAACTTTATGAATATTCAATTGAGGAAATGTGAATATTTATCTCCTCCATTTTGTTAGGCATTTAACTTAGCATGAATGTAGTCTTTTTCTCTTTTACCTTGATTTTATTAGCTGCACGTGGAGGATATTGTGGGCACCTTGAAAAATGTTAATTTTGCCCCGAAGCGCAGGCATATTTTTAGTTTTTATATTTATGGCTTAAAAAATTGTGAGGCTGAATGTATATGTTATCAAGAAAATCTCAACTTATTGATTATTTTATATGTAATATTTTTTTTCAAAAATACGTTCGCCAAGATTTCAGAAGTTGAGAAAAAAGTTTATTCACGATTTATACCCATCTCATTGACAAACTATTAAGAAAATAGAAATATCTGAAACTAAGGTAGGATATTTTTGGAAACTGGCCATTATGAAACAAAAAACATCAGTCTACCTCTATTTTTCTTACTTAGTTGAGTTAAATCTATGATGAGGTTTCAAGTCCAAAACCTACTATTAATGTATAACTATTAATTTTTTAAATTTTCTAATCCGAAAATCTGGTTTTCCCCGAGGGAATTATTTCGTAGGTTTTCATAAGAAAAGTTTCCGTTCTGTTTCGGCATAAATTCGAGGTCTAACTTCTTCCATAAAATACGATCATTCCGCATCTTGAGTGTCAGCAATTTTTCAAGTGTAAAAAAATTTTTATTCATTATTGGCCAAGTATAGAATGAAAATATGACGAGAAAAATTTTCAATATCTTGCAAAAAGAAAAAACAATCGCTTTTGTTTACATCGTATATCTACATTGCATGATCAGCTTTTTTGGCGTATTTTCATGTCTTGTAATGAGAGTAGCCCATAAATGCTCATTGAGAATTTCTTTCTCCAAGGTAGTTGACTCGATGACTATATAATATACTAATTGGAAAAGGAGTGCTCGTGTGACTAAAATATTCATATTCGAGGAAAACTGATGCGTTAGAATGCTAGTCGAATGTAAATACACTATCCTGGCGAGGCAATGAAAATGAAAATATTTCGAATCAGTCAATGCGCAGGTTATGCTGACCAACACTTTGTCCAGCAGAATAATAATATGATGATAGAAAAGTAAAAATCGACCGTCTGAAAAATGAACGGAATATCTGAAATCATTGATGATCCTATGATGGCCATTTAAAAAGTTGAATTCATTTGTAACTATGTATTTGAAAAATGTTAGCAAATTGGTTTAAAAATTATATTTTGCTATTGAATCCCATTTTTCAAATCATTGTCCCTTCCGCAATAAGACAAAAATCCATAGTTTGTTCTAAAATATGTTTCCAATAATTACCATTTTACCAACAAAAAAAAAGTGCTTCCCTTTTTCCAAAATTTCTTGTTCTTCATTAAAGGGCAATAGCCTTTCGATTTCGCTGCGCAACGAATTTTCGAAACTTGCCCCTACCAAAGGGTGTGGGTTAATTCAGAGGTTGCGCTTTTTTTCGAATAACGCAGGAGCCAATTCTCCAAAGTCTCCAAGTAAAATACAATTGTGTGAGTCTAAAGAAGAGGCGACTATGAAATATCGGACGAAATAGAATAGCCTCGTCCTTTTTTCACTTTTGTGCCATAAACGTTTGGCTGTATGGCGTCCTGTGTGATTTCAACCAAAAAAAACAACAACATCGAAATGCTGCTTTGAAACGTAACATTCAATTTTTTTGGTCACGAAGAAATGAGGAGATACGATAGAAAAACTTTCAAACTTAAAATTAGAAGAAAAAAAAATCAATAAAAAAATGAATACTTCGATAGATTTTTTTAAAACTTGGATCATATCATGTATCTTATAAAACATATATCGGTAACGCCAATTTTAACTGAATCGAATCAAAATTGCATTCTTCAGAGCTTAGGGAAGATTTTCAAATTTGAGTCCCCCCTCCCCCAGGGGTTACTATGCTCTTGAATTTTCAAATCACTTCATAAACCTCATCTTTGAAAGTTTATTTACTAACATTTAGAGTTTCAGTTTTATTGAATAAAAATTACATCCGTAAATCGTAATTGCTGATAAGAACTTAAATCTCTTGGTATTCAAATGTGCTAATTATTATCAGGGGCCTACCGAGAGGGGGATAGGGGGTGAGTCACCCCCCCAGTCAGTTTTCAAAGTCGGCAAATTCTCCAAAATCTTCATCAGTCGACAAATTGAGAAATTAGGAGATAGCCGCCACCAATTTGCCGCCTAATACTATCCTCAAGCAACGATGAAAAATTTTTTTATCCATTATTACTGTACTCGGCAAATGTTTGAGATGTAGTCGGCATTTTTGCAATGCTCACCCCCCACCCCCACTCATTCGAAGAAGGCTCGGTAGGCCCCTGATTATTATGTTTCAGTCTTATTTGACTGGGCTATGTTTTTTTTTTTTTTTTTTTACCATCGAGGTAAAATTATTTCCTTTTTTTTTAATCAAGATAAAAGGATAGGTACATTCTTTCTCATTAATTCAAATTAAAAAAAATTATGTTGAGCGAAAATTTTCAATTTTTCTCAGCCTAAAGCAGTTACCAGTTACAATGTCAAATTTTCCCATGAAAAACTTGCTCAAAAGCTGCTTCGAAACGTCGTGTTCGACGCTTTCGCGCAGCTGAAAGTGTAGACAATAAAAAATATTTTAGACGAACGAACGAGAGAAAAAAACAGAAAGGCGAGAGACGAAAAACAGAAGGGTGAACGCTGTTGAAAAAACGACGACGAACGAGAAGAAAAGGAAACGAAAAAAAGTGGTGCGAGCGAGAAGGCAAACGCGAGCGAGACGCAAGATGGTCCTTTTTTTACGTAGCCTGACACGCGCCGACTTTTCGTTCGAAACCATTGGCATACTCCGACACGTGTAATTCATGGGAAGTGGGCGGAGCGACGTGCGGAGGGCAGACGAACTCGGTTACCTTCGTCGTAGAGTCGTGCATTTTCGTTCGTATTAAAACTCAAGAAGATGATACGTTTCTTTTTTTTTCACGTCGATTTTAGCCGATTCTCTTCGAATTTCAAGAATCGTCCTTTTATCCTTTATTAATTAAACCATTATTGTGGCATAGACGACGAACGAAAATTTTTCAATTCTGCATGCATCACTTTCCACACTTTCCGACAAATTTCGTTCGTAATTCCAAATTTCTCACACGAATACCAGCGAGCTAACTGCTTAGGGGAATAAATTTGATTTTTGTGAAGAATAAAAAAAGGGGAAAAGATTTCGAGGGTGATGGCTGTTCGAATGTCCTCAGCCGGAGTGAATCTCTATACTCGCGTATAAGCATCGTTCGTACCGAATCATAAACTGGTCCTTTCGGTTGGTGCCTAAATTTTTGGTGCGTGTGCTAGGTCAGTCGTTAGTGAACAGAAAATCATTCGTCATACGTAAATTCGTGTTCGTTGGAGAACGTTCGCGTTTGTTTTTCGCTATTCCGCTCGGTGTTTTCTGTGTAGTTACTTTGTTTCACCCCCACCATTTTACATCTTTTTGGATGGACAAGAAAGAAATTTCGTGTGAACTTTGCCTACGGTTTTCTTTTTCGGACTAATTTACTTCGTTGGATAAGCCTAAAGGTGAGTTTTTTTTCATTTTTACACAAATTTGACACTCTCTGTATCCACTATCCGTACGTTATCTGTTGGTATTTTTCGTGCGTTGTTTTGCTGGCTTGACTTGTTTTTCAGAGACGGTTAGAAAAATCACCGAAATTTATTTTCTTACTCGTAAATAAAAGCCAACGTTGATAAGATTTTCGCAAAAGTAATAATTTAGGATGATTTGTAAAATGGCGAATTTTTCGTGGCCAACTATAGCGATTGTCATTGTCGATGTGCGCCGTATCATGAAAATAAAAGAGTTTCGGAGCAACCTAAAGTTGAGGCAATACGATAGCTGAAGTGTTTTTAATGTGGGGTTTTAGTTTGATGAATGATTTTTCCGGGGTTAATGTAGATATGAAACTTTCCGTTTACGAAATTTAGATCTCTAAATGTTTTGGTAGAAGCAATTTTTAAATGTACTTATGGTCCAGTTTTGCTATTCGCAGTTTTATGTGAACTTATTTGTCATTTACGGTGGGGTGAGGAAAGTTCGGTTCAACACTAGAAAAACCATGTTTTACTCGACTAATGAAAAGATCAGGTGGTGTTATAAACGACGCCATCTTACAACATAAATCGAAAGACCAGGTGGCGTCATATATGACACAAATCTGGGTTGTCCGAACTGTTACGCTAATTTCAAGTGAGAACGATAGCATAATTTTCTATAAGCAAATGAGACTACAAAAGAATCAGAATGCAACGCTTACGCTCTTAGGATTCTATGATGCAGTTGTCGGAATTCTGAATATCAGGGTTGACTTTTATTGAATAAAAAATTACTCATTTTGGCAACACATAAAAATGGGGTTGAACATGACGCCACCTGGTCCTTCGAGCAGTTTATCTCAAAATCACAATTGGCGTTGTATACGACGCCACCTGGTTGTTGTTGACACAACACCAACCCTTCAGCTCCTTTCGTGGAAAACCTCTTCATTGTCCCTTATGAATAAATAAATTTTCTGGTGGCGGATTATTCACACAATTGCGGATGGAAGACCATATATTGTATTGTCGTAGATGAACATATAGGGTTGCCAGATTTGTAATCCTAAAATAACGAACATCATTTAAAAAGTTTAAAAAAAAAGTTTTCCCTGTGATATTTAAATAATACTTTCAACAGAGTAATTGAATTTTGTATTTATAAAATATAATGTATTTCCTCAACTCTTAACGCTAGAAGTACCAGGTGCCGTCATATACGACGCCACTCAAAATTTTGAGATGGACTACTCAAAGGACCAATATTTTGAGAAATCCTGACTTGTGTCATACGACGCCACCTGGTCCTTTGAGGTTATTCTTGTTGCAAACGTGAATAATAATTATGGTAATCTAATCAAGCATATTTTTCGAGCTAATATAACTTTCTTATAGTTTTCGACAGTTTTATTCATCTTTTTCTTAAAATTTTCCACAAGTTACTGTGAAGTTTTGGAATTAACAGACATCTCATCTGGTCTATGAGTGAATAATTTAAGCCGCACAAAGTTCTAAAATAATGTACTGTTTATTACAATAACGAACGTTTAGTTAACCCTGTGATCAACAATCTTGTTTTTTTATCCATAGATTACAGTGGTGGAACTAAGGGCTGACCAGGGGAGGCGACAGTACTACCAAAAAAAAATTTTGTCACCTCCTCCCCCCTAAAAAAAAAACTTACTAAAACCCAGTAAACAAAAGTAAAATTATCGTGAAATAAGGAAAAATCAACTTCGGTATCAATTTTTTGAATTTTGACATATTTTTCTGATTTTTCTTGCCACCAGTATAAAAAATAGTTTCACTACTGCTACATTACAAAGCTGTGTACTGTAGCGTACCTAAATAGTAAGTTTATTGGCTCAACTTCATTCCTAGCATCTTAAGTTGCTGGAAATTCAAGCTAAACCTATAGTGAATTGAAGAATTCCAGTTCATCTTTATAGTTTTGTATTCTTCGGTCTTTTTCATGATTCAGCATTACTGAAGGGGAAGTAGGGTGGTAAAGATGTTAGTCAAGCTAGATGAAAGGAGACAATTTTTTTTCATTTGATTTTTCTTTAATTGTTATCAGAATATAGGTACTCGCTTTTATTCCCTGTAAAACTGCTTTTTACTCTGCGAAAGCCTATTTATCTTTTTTTTTTTTTTTTTTTTCCATAGGTACAAAAAATAATCTGTTGTGTTAAAATATATTTTATCAACCGGAGCAAAGATCGATTATATCTTAATAGGCATACTGGCGTCTGGTATATAATAATTCAAAAGCAAATGAGACTTTAAAATAGCTTATTATATAAGGCTACTTACTTGACTTTATCATTCGATCTTGTACAAAGTTATTTTTGAAAAAAATAATTTTCTGTGTGCACAACGGTTCAGTAAGGAATTATTTTATGTTATTTTGAATATTTTATTTTTCTACTCAAATAAATTCTTATTTTTGTGACAGAAGTCGTAATGATATATTGGCCATGTTTACAATAATATCTTTGAAATTAATTGACAAAATGTTGTTTTTTCTTAAAATAATAAATTTGACGGGAGCCAATTCAATATAATATTCCTTAAGAGAAAAAATATTTTTCAATTTATTACGTACGGAAAATACCACCATACCACCCTATTTTCGGGTTGGAAAACTGCAAATTATCAGAAGCGGCATTTTTTGTTTTCCGCGGCGGGATTTTCTGTTTTCCGCACCTGTATATTTCTGTTTGCGGTTGATTAATTCGTTTATCATGATAATATGCGTTTTTCCAACTCAAAAATAGGGCGGTTTCCGTTCGTAATAAATTAAAATAGTATACACGATTAGTTTGAAAAGTAATCGCGATCACCTCGTGCAAATTACGGCACTCGGTAATCGCTTACTTTCCGCACCAATCGTGTAATCTACTATTAAAATATTTAAGAAAAATGATTTTACAGGCAGTCACTGCTTTTTTACATTGTTTTCTGTCAATGCATTATTGTGGGTTAATTATTCTCTATTCATTTCAAGACTGCAAAAAACGGTGCATGCGATTCGTATTCATCAACAATAATAAATAAGTATCGATCAGTGTGTTGAGAATGATGAGATACGAGAAAGATGTGAATAATAATGCGATAATGAATATAATCAGAAGCATAGCCATGTATTGTTGCTGAATGTGAACGAGTACCTCCCGGAGCCCTGCAAATTGCAATCTGTTTTTTGCGGTCTCATATAATGCTGCAGATAATTTTTTTTCGTTTAATTAGTACCTATATTTTAGTCATTAAAATAAAATCTCATTAGGTAAATTTTTTTCATAGATATATTTTATTGTTATACCCTTGAAATGTAACGTTAAAAAATGAAGAAGGGCCTGCGTGTACTACAAATAATATTATCCTTGCAAAAAAGAGAATTTAGTTTTCTTTTGGTTCATAAATTTTGAATTACATTTTACCTGCTCGCTGGGTTAATTTATATTTCGCTGCTTGGTTGGGAAAAAATATTCAATTTTTTCGGTTTTTGTATCCGAAGCCTGAAAGTTCTACGCCTCTGCATTTCCTTTGATGGGCGCGTGTCGAAAAAGACTGGAGAATCTTTTAAGAAAATCGGATGAAACATTAATTTTTCTTCTTTTCATACTTTCCCACCCCCTTGACTTTCTTTTGGCTACCCTTATTTCGACTGTGTGTTTGCTTCCACGTGTACGAAGTTGAAGTGAAATATGATTTCTGTATCGGCTTTATGGAAATTTGAGGCGCCGTCTGAAATTTTTTGCTTTCACTTACCCCATTTGCAATCACTTCCAAAAAGAATGAGTTATACTTTGCAGTACTTTTTAACTCTGGAAAGGTAACATGTTTCATTATAGTTTTGGGGTGACATAAATCGAGTCATTTCATCGAAAGTAACATCAGTGAAAAATTACCCTCCAGCAACGTATTGTCAGGCGTTCCAGAACAAATTTTTTTTTTAAATTATCTTATTGAAGATAACATATAGCGCATCTTTCTAAAACGCATTATAAGTAGAAAAAGTGAGTTTTTTTGTAGATACAAAAAACTGTTCCCCTTCGTGACTATTTGTATTAGATTGCTTAAATTCGCATGTGATTTTATATTTCGTTATTTTACGACTTTTTGCCAACAATATTCAGCTCGTTTAGCATACAAGCTGTGTAAAATGTGAAGCTTGTTAAAGAGTGATAGACAGAAAAAAGATTTACTGCTGGAATGGTTAATTGGTAATAACTGCATACAGGATTTTAAAAGTTTTATTTGAATTGTATTATGAAGTTCAATGTCAAGTTTAATGGAGTTCATTTTTACATACAGTCGTCCTGCCTGCTGCCTTGCATGTATGCAGTGGATTTTGTTTTTCTCAAGTGGATAATTGTAATTACCGGGAATTTCGTGGCGATTTTTTTGTCCTAAGGTTTTATTTGTTTATGACATATTATGTTTTATTACAGAATTCTTGAAAATAAGTTCTCCAAGAAAAACGATTTTCGAATTACCCTCTGATGAAAATAATTACATATCACTGCCTTGCACTTGTTGCTAAATGTGAATTTGACCTTTTGTTTTACGCCGTCTTGAACAGAGTAAAGCGTTCTCTAGAGGAGTTATGAAATTGAATGAAGCTTATGATGGAAATACATTTTATCCAAAAATGTAACCCCTATATAGTTATTCTTCGGTTGCTGGATTTGTAGTCTTCTATATAAATTTTATCATTATTTTTGTCGAAAAGGAAAGATTCCTTCTCTACCATCCCTAACTTAGATTCTACTTGATTTTAGGAAAGAGATAGAAGTCGTTTTATCAAAAAATTTCATTTTTGATTCGAAGAGCGTACGTATGTGTGCTTCAACTACTCAGAGATTTTTTCTCGCCACTGATATGTTTCTTGTTTTAAATTATTCATGGTGTTACTGAATGGATATAAGGTAATTCCAAATGCTTTTGGCCATGTCTTATAAAGCAACGTGAAACAAAATTACAGTTCGAGTTCGCTTCGAGCGTCATGTAGAATATAAAATTTACTATCAGCAGCATTATAATGTAATAAATATACTTAATACTATTTTGATGAATTTTGAATTTCTAATTATTGCTTCCTTTGGTTTGCGCCACCATTCCATAAGGAATTTGAGCGGGAAATGAAGGGTTGAATTCTCAAATACGAGTACGTAGATTTCATTTCCTAATTTGAATAGAAAAATTCTGTGCTGACGGCATCAACACCAAAACCAATGTTACCCGCGGCCAACTTATTTTCGTTTACATTTTTTCTAAAAGAAGATCCACTTTAGACACGATAACTTGGTCGTTTCTGAATATTAAGTGATAGTTTTGAAAATGAAGTTGGTGCTCAGATCCTGTGGATTAATTTAACACTAGAAATATCAGGTTTTACTCAATTACTCAAAGGACCTGGTGGTGTCATAAGAGTAACCTCAAAGGACCAGGTGGAGTCGTATGACATAAGTCAGGGGTTCTCAAAATATTGGTCCTTTGAAAAGTCCATCTCCAAATTTTGAGTGGTGTCGTATATGACACCGCCTGGTACTTATAGCTTGTTGATACGACATTTAGTGGGAAATGGTGAAAAATTAAAGTCTACAGATATACAAGAAAATTTGATTTTGTAGTCATTTTCGGCTTCTGCCATTCCTGAAATATAAATATCATATGCCCTGGCACTCGCAAGTGCTTAGCTATATGGACCTGATTCGCGTATTGCAGATTATAGTTCTCCCTTCTTATTTGAGACAGACTATATGTTTTAGCGCTGTTTTAATGGGCAAAAATTGGTTTTCAGTTGAAGACTTGAATTTTCATTTTCTCAAAATGTTAAAACTACTTTCTCAACGAACTGGGGGGATAAAAATGAGCTGAAATCAGGTCACTATTTGGGTCTTACGAAAAGCTGCTTTTCTCTGACGAAACTTTGCTGCGTTATTGAATGCTTCCTCGTATCTTGTATGTAGTTTATCCAATGTACTGAAATGACAAAACGAACGAGTGTGTTGTTTTGCGTATTCTTCGTTCGTGTATATGCGACCGAAAATACACGACGAAAGAGTAGAGAACAAGAATAAGCAGTCTCTCAAATGGCAGCCGCGTCACCGTAAACATCCTTGAGAGAGGCGCGTATTTTGTCCGAAATGCGAACAAGCCCCATAAAAGCGACCTTCTGAAGCGAAAAAATTGCGACCCATCGGAGGCGCGCCCAAAAATTTGTTGGAAATTTCTGCTTCGCCTTTGAATCGACCGCCAAAAGTATAGCGGGATGCAAAATGGCGGGATGCAAAAGGGCGGAGAAAAATTTAATTTTACGCCATGGCCGCGCTATTTTCTCGAAGCCCTACTTTGCCCAGGTTGCGGTCGCGACTGCGAATGCGTAATCGGAGAGAGAGAGAGCTGTAAGATGAGGCAAGGTTTGGGGCAGAAGGTCGAAAAGAGTGTTCGAGGGGTTAGCGAAAGGCGCGCGAAGGAGGCCCCGTAGGCGAATGAAATGCGTTTTCATCAAACCCCCTGCCCCGTTACACCATATTTTTCTCATCTGCGTTCTGTACGCGTTCACTACACGCCAGCATACTGTAGTACAGCAGTTTTACATTTTTCACTTAGCTTTTGTACCCCTTCGACAAAATTTTCAGCAAAACCTGTGGGTTTGTTTCAACTCCTTATACCCACCCCCATTGGTCCTTCTACGCCTGTCTACGCAATTTTATATCAGTTGCGGCGTTGCCAACAGTAATAAATTTTACGAAACTAACCCCCTTAGACAGCTCCCCCATTACCAACAGTGCGTGGAAAAGGTGGGTTGTGGGGAAATCGAAGTAAAACGTTCGCCAAGTCGAAGAACGGCGAGACGAGAGGAAATGGAAATGCTGCTGAAAACGCAACCCATTTCACGCACACAAATTCGTAGGAAGAAAAAAAGAAAAGGACGCGTATCCTGCGAAATGGTAAAAGGAATTGGGGGGGAGGGGTTGAGAAAATGGAATTTTTGGCAACGCGGTGCGTACGAACGACGCACCGAAGAAAGTTCCGGGGGTAAGGCACGATCACAACTTTCGCTTTCTACAGACTTTCTAATGCGCAAATTGTGTGATGGAGAGGAGGCTGAAGGGGGGTTCGACTTTCGTTTTTGTTTTCGGTACGTTTCGCGGCCCCCCACCCCCACGCCATCCTTCGGGCTTCGCTCCACATATTTTGTCGTTTTGCCAACCACCACTGTACCCGTTTTTTCCCTTCTGCATCCTGCCTTTGTTTTGCTTTTCAAGGTTAAACGATTTAACTGGCATAGGTGAGCGTGAGTGAGGGGTAACCGACTGGGAAGCTTTTGCTATCATTGAAATAGCCGCGCAAATGCAGCGTACTTTGTGCGAATTGAGGTTTTTGTCGACTGCCTCAACTGAATTTGTCGCCGTCTAAAAATTTGTAATCTTGAAGCTAAGGAAAATTTGATATTGGAGCGTGGAGTTGAATACAGAGTAGCGAAAAAATTTCAGGCTGTAACTCTGCAGAAATAGCACTAGGGATGCTGGTTACTTGGAATAAAATCAAAGGTTTGTTTAGTTTCTGAAAAAATACTTTGTTTTGGTACCCCTGACAATTTAGCTGGTGTGCAATTTTTTTACATAGGTATCGTTGTAGTTCCAAAGTTTCTTGAACTATTGAAAAGAATGAAAGTTTTAGACGAGACAGAAAAGATTCAAGGAAATTGATTTTCATATTGACAAATGAAACATTGATATAAATCTTGAATTCAATGGTTAGAATTTTTCTGTGGTAATTAATTGATTATCTGTAAATCAAATCTTATTTTCAACAGAGTAGGCCTAGTTGAATTTTCTTTCAATTTTTATGCATTTTGAAAAATTGCAAAAATTCTTACGAAATTCAACAAAATCATACTGTGACCTTACAAATTAAGTTCTTAACGCTAGAAGTACCAGGAAGGTGTCATATACGACACCGCTCAAAATTTTAAGATGGATTTCTCAAAGGACCAATATTTTGAGAACCCCTGACTTGTGTCATACGATGCCACCTGGTCCTTTGAGTAATCGAGTAAAACCTGGTATGTCGAGTGTTAACATTGTTTATTCATTACTTCATCATTCTATGCCTTCTTATGTCATCCCAATACGTTTTAACGTCATTCAGTGTTGCCATAAGGTAGAAAAATATAAATCGTCAAAGTCACCCTGGTTTTTTAGGTATATCTAATTTTTCACTCATCCTACCTTTTGCGGCTTGAAATATGAAAATTTTACAATATGATAAATAGCTTCGGGCATCCCTCTGAGAATACTTTACCAAAGTTGCCAACAAGTTGGTGCTTAACATTCTAATTATGGAGTAATGACATACAATACTTATTGCAATTATCGTTTGAAAATTGAAAAACAGTCTGTCCTTCACTTTTAATTGTCTGCCACTATTCCAAATAGTGCACGGTAGTAATAATTTATTGCCTATATTCAATTATTTTTCTATGAATGCTACCTGATTTTTTTTTTTTTTTTCATTTTTCATTTGCCAAAATGTTGAGTTGAGAAATTTTTGCATTTACACGATGCACAAATTCATATGTGTGTAGTAAAACCTTGTTTTTCTTGTGTTAAATCATGGTGATTTGCATTATCATTGAAAATTGATGTTCAGCTAGAAACAAAAAAATTGTGTGCGCCATTCTACAAGGTTACCCAGTGATTCATTTAAATGTAAACAATTTTCGCGCTAAATATACATTGTATGTAGAGGTACAGGTGTAACTTGGTTGGGCACGTGCCGACACTATCCATTCCCAGCTCTCCTATGTTTTGAAAAAAAAAAAAAAAAATGAAATTTGTGCGCACATTCTGCTTATGAATATAACGACAGCAGATTTTCCCCATATGTACGGTATTTTCACACCCATGGCAGATGATTTCATCGCAGACATACCTCCTCATTCAATCGCCATGCTAACGGTGTATAAGGTGAGAAGGATTCGCCTAGTCTCATATAGATGGCTGTAATGCTATCTGCCTCAGAGAATAAATTCTAAACGAGACGTGTGCAACTTTTCCCTCATCGCCGCCTCCACTCACTATGGCAAGTATGAATAAATTACTTTTATGACAGTTGTAATGTATAAGTTATGCACTCACTTCCATAGTACGTTTGCATGTGCGAGTGTGTGCAAAATAAATGTCTAATAATGGTCTATGGGCCATCAAAATTCAAAACTTGTCTATATCTTACCCATTATAAATGTTTGGAGAAAAAGAGGAGGGGAGCGAGAAAAAAGTTTATCTATGCGCATACTTCCACACTTTGTGTGTGCTGCTGGTATATTAACTCAGCAAGAGTGAGCCCAGACTGGACACTGTTGTAGAGATACACCTGACCCGCAAAATTAAAAGTAACCGTCCTCGTCGCGAACGTCCACCTTGGCCATGTATTTCCCCTTCGCCCTGCTCCTCCGTGTGCAAAATATAAAACTCTGCTCCCTCTGCGACCACCGTATCGGTTTCCGGGCTATATACCTAAAAATCTAAAGACAAAAGAAGAAATAGAATAACACATTGGAAAGAAATAACTGCATTGCAGACTCGCCATTAGCATCGATATGGAGGAATGGTGGAAAGTGGAAACCAAAGAGAGAGACGGACACAGACGCAGTATGCATAACTGGTTCCACAGAGAGAACGCCCTTCCATAAGAATATCATATAATGGTGTGGATGGTAAATCATAGGGTCTCTTTTTTTTCCTTATTTTTTGGCAACATACGTTTGACCCGTCCGAGTGCAATGCTCTCGATGCGGTGTGCCTGCAGGAGTCTGGTCCTTGAGCGAGGAAGAATTGATACAGATTACAGAATAAGGTGAAGAGGAGAGAGGAACGATTCGGTTTTTGTTGGATGGATGGTATTCGACGAGGAATTTTCCACTGAAATTGCCATACGAGTGCACAACTTGTATATACGCAGTACGAAAAAGTACACAGCTGTCAAATGTAATCCGAAGATGTGCACAACTTACATGATCAAAGTGTGCACAACTTGTTTATGTTGACGAAGAAGAAGACTTATCGGATTGGAAGGAATGATAGATGCGTGCCCAAAATATGGTATTATACACCCCGCCCGGCAACCGGTGTGTAGCGGAGCACAAACTGCTACATACTGAAAAAAGTCAAAAAGGGAAAATTTTGTATGTATCATAGCTACACACAGAAAAAAGTTGAAAAAGGAAAACGTAGCCAAACAATGTGCTTCCCAATCACAAAATAGTATAATTTTTTTTTTTTGGGGGGGGGGGTTGTAGTTGGTGAGTGAAGGATATCAGTCATAAGAAAAACTGTGCTACACTCTGGGAAAACAAAAGTTGCCGGCCATGGTATTATATCATCCTTTGCAGATTTCTCGCGTACCAGAGGAAACCTTCACAACACAAAAATTCAGAATGAAGGTTTCCTAGTGGTACACAAAAAGTTGGGTTTAAGTATTTCTGTCAAGCCACAGGAAACCTTACATCCCACTAAATTCAACTGTCAAGGGTTCTTCTGATATGCACTGCCAACCCATAAGAAATTCATGCGAGCAATGGCGGTATGTATCAAAGAGTTTAACGAGGACTCGCTATCCTTTGGTTAATTCACTTGAAGATGTAGTTCCAAAAATTCCCGACCAAGCATTTAAAGAAATTATGAAATTCATCGTGTAATAATGTTTAAATATAGAGGCACTATCAAGCCAACTTGGTGCTTCATTTTCAAAAAAAAAAAAAAAAAAAAAAAAAAAACTTCTAAGGGAAAAATGTCCTTACCATTTCATAAGACTTGAAATTATTCGAAGCCCAAATGGTTTAAGGGTTTTTATTAGAAATAATTCCTCGAGCTGTGGGGATAAAAGTATGCAGAGTGTAGTTTAAGACTTGTTTATTAGAATTGACAGGAGATATTTAAAAAAAAGCCTGTGCCAAAAAATAGCATAACCTTAAAAGCGTCCGTTTTGTTATAAAATAATATGAAAGTTGGATTACATTTCAATATGGTATTTGTGCTTCTGTTTAGTCCATTGGCTATTAATTGAGCTATGAGTTGTGAGTACAATGGTTGTAGAAACGGATTTACGTAGTGATTTGAGTAAAACCTTACATAGCGATATACCCTCCTTAGATATCCATCTGAATTAAATGTCTTCAAGCGGGTTTTAAAAAATTTCAAAATTTCTTATTATCAAATACCATAAACAGGATCATAATACATATTATCAATGTAGACTAAAACAAAACTTTCTCGAATCATTAAAAATTGACTAGTCGAAGTTATTGGGTCAAAGAAGAAATGTAAGATGAAACTATTGAAATTATGTCCTCGGCTGTTAGAAAACATTTTTATAATTCAGTAAATTATAAAAAACAGTCAAGTGGAAGACGTATCGCATAGTCCATTCAAAAGCATCCCAAAAATTATTTCCATTATTAGTGTTGAAAAAATAGGTATAGCTGTAGTAAAAACCAAAGGAATGACGAGCTGATCCAGGTACTAAACAAAATGCTGTAGGTTCTTGAATTTACGAGATAGTGAGCTAATTTATGCTGATTTTTCTGCATTATTTTTTGGGTGGGAAAAACTAATAGAAAATTGAAGGGTTTTTGGGCGTGACATTCGTCATTGGTTACTGTCAGTTGTACAAGTTCTTTATTAATGAGTTTTGAGCGTACCTACCAAAAAATAGAGTTTTTTATCTTCTTGTATTTTTCGTTGCCGCTTGTAGTGGAGTGATAATGAACTATATAGTGTACCTATTTAGAAAAACCATCGTTTAAAGGTGATTTTCAGAGTATTTAGCTTCATTGTAAAGAGCTGCTGGTAAAGTACCTATATATACGTATTTCATTATTAAGCTTGGAGAGCGGTGAAGCTATATGGTTTCGTAATTACCACCAGCAATAATGGCTATAGTGGATGAACACGAAGTAAATGCGAGTGGAAGTAGTGAAAATAAAATAAATAAAAGATAGTATAGGTAGGCGATAAAGTGAGAATTGAGGAGGAAGACGAGAAAGATAAAAAACATTAATTTGTCCTTCAATTTGCCCGAGGAATAAGTTGTGGCTTAAATGATAAGCAACTCTATCAGAAATAAAAATTATAAAGGTCAAATATTAAAGGTGGTATTTAAGACAGATTCCGTGTTTTTGCCAATCAGTCGCGACGATAAAATGTTTACTCCGATGTTTATTCATTTGAGGAAAAATGGTAGGGTTTGGTTAGGAATTTGACCAAAAAAAAATTGTTTCATTCTGTGACTCAGTTTTTAAAATTTTCAGGAAATCTTATGCCTGATAGAATTGACGTGGCTAGATCTGGAAGTATTTACAAGGGCAATGGAAGGTGATTAAAAATTTCTTTAAGAAGAAGAAGTTCAATTTTGCTAAAAGACTAGCTAACGAAATCAAAAGAGGCAAAATTCGAAGGATAAGCTTGAATTTTTTGAAACAATTTCAATTCATTCAACGTTATTATGCTTAATACATAATATTCTTCATTAAATCAATCACAAAATCACATACCTGTAAATGGTGAACATTTTCAATGAAAATTCCAAAATTCCATTTTCAAGTTGAACTTTAAATTTAACGACGGGAGAGGAATCAGAACCTTAGAACTAAAATAGAATCGGAATGAGAACAAAAAAAAAAACAAAAATTAGATCCTGAATCAAAATTAGAATCGGAATCAAACTGAAGATTTAGAATAGAATGTGGAATTAGAACTTAAATTTTCAAAGAATATGGAACCTATCCATTTGTACCGGAACCAGTGAAGTCAAATGGAAGTGGAATAGAAACAGAATTGGAATTGTTATGAAAAGGGTTTTACACCCCTGCTTAAAATAATATAAATAACAAGTTTAAGGTTCAACACTAGAAGTACCAGGTGGTGTCATGTACGACATCACTCAAAATTTTGAGATGGATTTCTCAAAGGACCAATATTTTGAGAACCCCTGACTTGTGTCATACGACTCTACCTGGTCCTTTGAGATTACTCTTGTGGTGTCATATCCTTTGAGTTATCAAGTAAAATCTGGTATTTCTAGTGTTGAAACATTCGCAAAACGAAGCCTTTTTATACGGAGTAATAATCTTTTTGCCCAGACTTGTAGCTCAATAATTTTCCTTTTCTCTGGAGAGTATATTGAATTACTTTTAGCAAGCATAGTGATACTGGTAGATATGATGACTCAAAATATTCACTCTACTCAACGATTCAGTACCATTTTTTGTGCATGAAACGTATTTTGTGTTCCGAGAAAAATCTGCTTGCTTTTGCCGCATATAACGGTACTCTGCAACAAGAAATATCATTTGCTCCTACCTCAACACCATCATCAGTTTTTTAGGGATTCGGATAGTCTCTGTGGATGTTGACCAGTATTTAAACAAAAAATTATCTCCACCTATGTTTTCTCTTCCATCGTTGATGTTGAAGAAGAAAACAAACCTCGAGAATATTATTCGCACTGCATTTGGCCCTCTCTCCCAGTCTCCCAAAAATAAAAGATAATATATTATGTTGGTATGAGAGCACAAAAAATCGGTTAGAGTCAGTACACAGAATTCCTAACCGGTTTAAAGTAATATACATGAGTAACCGTGTAAAATTCATTACATACCTTCCTGATTGAATGAACGTATTGTGTACATGCATTATACTTATCAAATAATTCTTAAGTTTATAGAAGGTTCGAAATGGAAGATCGAATATTTTGGTTAGGTAGTCGTCGTGTCCTTGGGTTTTTTTGGCTGTCTGAACTTTATTTGCCATTGTTGTATTTTGCCTGATTATAAAAAAACGTGAGTCGATTCGTTAAATAATTCAATTGAGGTTCGCATTTGTTGGGTCTATACTAATTTTTGCAATTATAAGAAGAATGAAGAAGATTTATTACTTTTAAAAATGAAAAAAAAAAAAAAAAAGTTCATTATAAATATTATTAATTTGATGAGATATTTTTATTCAAAATACTTGAATGGTATTACGAGTACTTAGAACTGAATAAAATAATGTCTATTATATATACCGTCATTTGCCAATGGCGGACACCTTCCCAATGGCGGTCACCTTCTTTTTCATTTTTGTATATTTAGTGTTAAAACTGACTTATAATGAAACTGATGATGTCACATGGTAGCTGTTACCCATGGTAATGCGTTGAATCACTCAGTTAAATTTTTGCTCCATCCAATAGAAATATTTGGCCATTAATTATGTTCTTGTCAATTAAAATATTCAATTTCGTAATTATTGCAAAGAAAAAGATTAGATAGTAAACATTTTTAAAACTGATAATTATCTATTCCTGTGATTATTAAATAATGTTCCTTCAATGCATCAATGATCCTAAACCATTACAAACATTGAATTTTACAGTTTTAGAATTATTTCATCTGTTTCAAACGTTTTTTTGAGGGTGTCCGCCATTGGCATAAAAGAAATATCAATTTTCCAATGGCGGACACCAGTGTCCGCCATTGGAAAATTCAGTCTGTTCGAAGGTTTCCAGTGGCGGACACTTGCTTTTATGCACAACTTGAGGCTGGAATAAATCCTATACCTACCATAAACCCAAGGTACGAAGCCAAAGGATGACTGCCATGCCTTGTGACATCATTGAGTTTAATTGGATTTGTTTTTTTTTTTTGTTCATTTAATTATTTGAATAATGAATATATCTACACAAATGTGCATGGTAAAATGTTTTCAATTTGTTTTTTATCCAGTTGTCTCTATAAGTGGATGTGTGGAGGGGAGTTGAGCCCCGGAATGGACATAGGGTAAAGCCCCTTACTAGTCAACATCATAATTGAAAAATATAATAACAATTATTCACGTTTTTTTCTACATTACAAATATTTTTCTAGGTGTCCGCCATTGGTGTGTCTGCTACTGGAAAAATGAAAATTTTGATGTCCGCCATAGGCAAAATTTAGATAGTTGGGAAAAATGATAGGGTGTAATATGTGTATGGGTTACGGGGGCCAAAAGGGGAGAAGTTTTTAGAAGAAGGTGGGGGCAAATATTCAAGGCATCAAGCAAAATAATTGAAGCATTTTTCAGCAAGCTATGAAAAAATTAAGGAAGAAAATGCCCTTAGGTGTCTGCCATTGGCAAATGACGGTACTTATTAATAGGTTTTGTTATCAAAGAATTGCAGTGGATGAAAATAAATTGGTAAAAAAAAAATTATTAGCGTAAAATATTGAAAATTAGTTTGCTGCATTCTTTTTAAATTATATAAATGTATTTTTTATTCATTTTTCTCATAAAAACTTCATTGTCTCCTCTCCGTTAGTGTGCAGCCCTTTAATTTTTAGTTTTTTTTACCTTGGTGTACTTTTTGAGGTCATTGGCGGCAGCAAATCTATTTTATAATCTTCAGAAGTTGCACGAAATGCACGAATTTCATTTTCATAAATCCTAAATATTCTAGAATATAGAACTAGAGTAAAACCTAGTTTTTCTTCTTCTTGTATCATATGTACTAATTATTAATTGATAATCGCAGAAGTACTCTCCGAGTTAATATAAGTTTGAATTTGAAAGCTCGTTCTACAATGTTGCAAACCTTATCAAGAATATTTTACTGATAAATTTTAATGTGCAATACAAACAGAGAAATTTGCAGTGCTGAAATGGTGTTTGTAGTATATGGTAAATTCATTTAAGCGGTAAAATATCGTATCAATGCTCCTCAAGGTTGTTTTTATAGAAGAAATCGTGTATGTATTTACTATTTACGTTGATAACTATACATTTTCAACCAGTGTCCCATTAACTATCATTTTGAATATTTTTTACCATCAACGTAGGTAGGTTCCTTTGGTCTATGAAGTTCACTTATGTAAAATTAAAGAATAATATATTTGGCATTATTTATAGAACTGAGTATAAATGTGATAACGATTTTATCATGACCTGGGAAAATAATTAGTAAATTTTTGTCGACCGAGTTAGTGGATTTTTTTGTAACGATTCGAGTACCGTATTGTGTTTTTTCGTGATTGGGTCAGTAACAGTAAATTGTTGTTGAATTAAAAGACAAATATTCGAAAGAATTGAAATCATCCGGTTATTTGATTCGAAAATATTTTCATCACTGTCTTAGGTTAGTGGGATTTGTCATTATTTCATTTTGAAAAAAATCAAGAGTGTTTATTCAGTAAAAGAAGAATCTGTGTAATTGGGTAAATTTTTTCCTTTGGCAGCAACATTGATTCTTGAATAGATTGCGATAGTATAATTAACAGTTTTTAAATTTTTTTTATTTATTTATTAATCGAGCTTATTTGTGGAAGGCCAAGGTCTCAAGATTATAAAGTTGAAATTTGTTCTTCACGTATAGAACGAGTTTCTCTTTATGTACTTAAAAGTCACCTACATTTCAACATAATTGTGAAAATTAAGGTTTATGAAAAATTCGTTGAGGTTTGTTTCACGCACGTTGCTGGTTCCATTCCATTTTACGAGTACTTGAAAATACTAATATTGATATTTTAAAGCAAAAAGGTGTGCTATTGGCATTAATGTGGTATGAAATAATTAAAATCACAGAAACAAATAGGACAGACAGGGACACATTTGGACAATTTTTGTTCTCACCATCTATGTAAAATCCATCCTAATCAGAATTTGGAAATGAAACTTCTATCTATAGCAGTATATCTCCAAACCCTCAGCTACAAAATGAATTCAAGAAATAAAATATGTAGAAGCCAAATTGCCTATGGGCCATATTCGGACATTGTATAGGACACATATTCGGACATGAGACAAAATAGCGAAAAAGGTGCTGTTTTCTTTGCATTATCACTAAAAAATTCAAAAGGTACTTTTTTATTAATTATTAAATTGATCAATTATTAAATAAAAAGTATTCGAATCAAAATTTATCTCCTTTTCCCTACCCACCCGATAGTACGTGAATCTTTTTCACTTGGAATTTTTTTTTGGCTATTACAGTCAATTTTTTAACATTACCAAAGAAAAAAAAGTATTACAGAAAAACTTGTTTTAAAAATGGATGTTTACAGAGTTGAATTTGAGAATCTCCTCCTCCTCGGCCTCCACGGCATTACACAACTGTCGGTATAAAAATGTGATAAGTTATTTCCGAATTTAAACTGGATTTTAATATTTTATTTTACTCAGGCACCTAAGTGGTGCACCGTATACTGAAAAAAATTTATAGACAGTAATTTTTGACGATATGAATGGGGAAAGTGGGATAATTGGAAATTTATTGCGGAAACTGTTACAAAAAATTGTGAAATATGTTATCTAAGATGGTAAAATCTAAAAAGTACTACAAACTTAGCCCTCTGTACACTGAAAAAAATTTCGGTTGTAATTTTCATTATTTTTATGAGAATAATGGTAAAATTCCAAATTTATTGTAGAAATTACCCTAATAATAGTAAAATATAATCATCTAAGATGGCAAAAAGTACTTCAAATACTAAGAATAACTATCTGCAATAAATCCTTGCATTGTCTTTTTTTTTAAAAAGTAGTAAAAATTACTATTCATTTCTCTCAGTGTAGACATCAAATTTCTACAGAAAAAAGACTGAATTATTTAAAATTTATTACGCGCGAATTTTGTATAGTGCTTCTGTCTTTTGATGATAATTAAAGTTCAGCCCCTCCCTTAAAAAATTTCTGGCTGTGATTGTGATTCAGGTACTTGATAAAACAGATTTTCTTTTTTCTTTTCATTCGTTTTCAATTTTTTCTTTCTATCTTCATTTGAAAATTATCTCTTGGTCAAATTCGATTCGTCAAGTATTTTTGTGGGAGTGGTCCCCTAAGTATAACAAGTTTCTGTAACGATAAAACGTGCGAAAGTATTTGGAAAAAACAAATTCTATTACGTGTAATTATTTAAACGCATGCTAGAGTGAAGGGGATGAGAAGGCGGATCAAATTTTACGCTTGAAAAAAAAAGGTAGATTTTTATTGGAAACTGGAAAATTGCTGGTAAAAGGGATTTTTTTTCTTGGAAAACTTATCTATAATTTTATTCTGATAATGTTTTTTCCAAAGAAAAAGGTTGCAAACAGTGCACAGACTTCCTTCACTCAACTTTATTGAAGTTTCAAAAGTTACAAAATTTTGGCTTGATTTTTTCGAAAAAATTGTTGGCTATCATTTTGAATTCTTTTCATGGAAATATCAGTACGTAACCCAACAAATGTACCAAAATTAGGTAAATAATGTACAGGAAAGTCCTTGAAAAAAGAAATTTAAAATTGGCATTTATTAATAAAGAAGAAGGTTCCGAATACTTCTGATTTGATGTTCTACCATATTAAAAAAAAAAGAAGAAAATTACCTGCTTAAACTTTTGTGGTTAGCAAGATATTAAGCCCGGGCAGGAGAATCACTCTGACATACACAATAATTAAACCCTAAAACTAAATTTACGAAAAAAGGTCGACTTATCCTCCTCTTGCATGGCACCGTCCTTTCATGAACCAGGATATTTATTTTTGGAGAGATCTACCAAACTTGATTCAGTTTGTTGAATAAAACTAAAAAAGTTCCTTTTCGTACCAATTAATAATTGGAATAGGGTGGCTGGTGGTGATTTGATTGTATGCACCTACAAAGTTTTGTCACGAAGGTTTCCACGTGCATCTGAAGAAACATTTCACTCAACAAAATTTCGCTGTGAAGGTTTCTATCGGTTAGCGCCATCAATCCATGAGAAATTTACGTAAGCAATGGAGAGTTATAAGAGCGTTGAAAAACGACTATATACATATAAGCAAAATTGTATTGTCACATTTCAGTCATTTGTGTATAGGAGTTGATAATCGCATTCAGCTCACTTCTCAGGGGAAATACTGCTTGACTGAGCTGAGCTCAACTGAAGTGTTCTTACAGTATTCGTGAACCTTATTTCAGTTTTGGCCATGAAATGCCGAATTTTTTTTGTTGGCGGCCTTATGTAACCATTTCGAAAAGACAGACTTTATTTTTTCGGTGGTTGCTGTGTGAAGATGAAAAACTAGTTTCGGCGAGCCTTGAGCAAGGCCCGCAGGAACTGCGCAATAACCATAGCTCGGCTGTATTCGCCATATTCGCTAATATTAGCATTTTTTTTTTGTAGCCCATATTGGTGGTCTGAGTGAAGGTTAAAGAAGAGGAGTATGGCGTCAAATGTCACGGTGACACATCCCATCAAAAATATTATCTTCTGCTTACTGAAATTACAAGATATTGTATACATTGCACAGGTGATACGTGGTATTTTTGGCAAAAAAATAATTTTCTATCTGTTCATTTTAGTCTCCTGAAAAACCTTTCCAACCTGCAATTTATCGATTTCTCAAATTTTTTTAAGGCGACTGATAATGTGAATTTTCTGTATGTATGTTTACTCAAGTTGGGTTAAATATTGCAAATGTGTCCTTGAAAGTTTTCTAAATCGTGCTGACTTATTTGTTCTTTTCATGTTTTTACGACGACGAATCTGACTTGAATATTTCGGGAAATAGTTTTCCAAGTTTTCGTCACCAAAACAAATTCCAGACCAGAACTATAATTTGAAATATTGAAGGTTTCTTTTTCTGTATAGAAGTCATTTAGATCTTCTTTTCGAGAAGTGAAACCAGGCTGTACGTAAGAAAAAATATTTGTTATATAATCTGCGAAAAGGTGCAATGAGAAAATAAAGTTGCCCATAATTTGTTTACCTTTTAAATGCTTCGTTTTGGAAGCCCTGACAATTTTGCTGGTGTTTAATTGTTTACCCATGTTATACCTTCAACACTAAAACTATCAGGATGACGCTAATGACGCCATTCGAAATATAGATATGCACATACTGCTCTACTGAAAAGACCAGCTGGTATGATTTACCCCAAAATGAGTTAATTTTCGTTTTGTAAAAGTCAATACTGATGCTAGGAAATAAAAAGGCTGCGTTAAATTATGCCTTATATGCTGACTATTTTTTAGTCTCATTTGACCATAGAAAGTTGTACTTTCATAAGGATTTGAAACTGCCAACTTTGAACGCCCCTGATTTGTGTCATCACCTAGTATTTTCAATAGTTAAGGAAAGTATGAGTTTTCTATGAAATGATTTGATTTTTTTCACCTAAAAACTAATGTAACAAACATTTTACATTTCAACGGTGAAAACCGGGCTCACAATAAACTTTTTAGTATTTCACTTTTGCTCCAACCAATCAGCGTGAAAAAAAAGTAAATAATCAAAAGTAGAATTACTTCATAAATGATTAGTTGAAGTAAAGTAAAAGCAAAAGTACTTTGCGGATCAGGCTTTCAAGAAGCTGTGAGTGCACTACTTAGCCACTGCGAAGCAACTAACCAGTAACAATTTAGAGCGATAGCTTATTTTGAAAATCATTTCTTGGAATTGGAAGTTGAACGACTAGTTTCTGCGGTTTTTAAAAATTTTGATGTTTTCGCAGTTTGTATCCAAAAGGTATCTGAAAAATTTCTGCATCCGGGGTTCGAAACGGGTGAGGAATTATCGTGTGCACTCGCACTAAATGGCTGGCTGACTGACTACTGGAAAAACGAAGAAAACACTAATGGCACGGGGAGCGGGGAAGAGGGGCGCGAAGGTGAGCGAAATTTTCGATTCGATTCGGAAGCCGTATGCCTCTCGCAACCAGGCAGATAGTCTTTTGTTGTGAAAAATTTTTAAGTCATCGTGGTGCGGTTGGGCCGAGTGCTGCGGCAGTGGGAAAAAAAATTGTAATCGCCGAGAGCGTACAATGTATAAAAAACTAAAATGTTACTTTTGTGTGCCGGTGTTGGTAGTAGAAATAAAGTTTGATTGCCGTGTGTGTTCGTTGGTGTGAACGTAAAATGCCCTCCCCGTGTAACGGCTCCGTGTAACATCGAATTTGTGTACGTATATAAAATAAATATACACTGCGCGCAGGGAGCCAAAGAGCGAGCATACGTGCGCGGAGAGAGGAAAATATGATAGAAACGAGTGCGAGCGAGGTGTAAGTAGAGACGCAGCGAAGCGGCCAGAAAGAGAGAACGATGTCAATGTGTGGATACTAACGAAGCACGGTGTACGGCGGTGGTGTTTTTCGTCGTTCCTTTCCATCGTTCTTCGTACGTTCCCCTTCCCACCAATTCTGTCTCGCTCGTTTTTCTGCTCTAAAGGAGTGGGTTTGCGAGTGCGACGCAGATGAACGTACAGTTCGACGATGCTCTTGATGTGGCGGCTTGCTGAGTGGGTGAGGAAGGGTTGGTTTGTGTGGTGGGGAAGTGCGGAGACGACATTTATAATACGACGACGAGAAGTTTGCTCAACCGTCCCCACTGGTCACTGGGTTGACGGAGGTCGGCGCTCTAGATAGCGGCGGTTGTGGGACACGTGTCGGAGTACGTCGATGGTTTCGAAGGAAAATCCGATCGCGCGTCGCCGCCGCTGCGCGTGTGACGACGCGGCCAATGGGATGACGCGCGCGCAGGACGTGTGGTGGAGTGATGATGACGTGTTCGCGGCATTTCTTCTTTAGCCGCGTTCCCTACCTCGTCGCTGTGTTTTTCGTTCGTCGTTTTCCTTTTTTTTCGTGCCTTTTCGGCGGCGTGTGGATAGAGTTGGGTGGAGGGTGATGGTGACGTAGTCGGTGTAGTGCTTGCTGCGTGCTGTCGCCGTGTGTGCGAGATACTGGCCGGAGGATGGTGGCGGCGGAAAATTGCATTCGTCGTAGCGTTGCCGTGGCTTTTGATCGACACTCGAGTGTGTGGCTGGAAATTCGATAGTGACTAGAAAATGAAATGAGAAATTTTCTGTAGCCTATCGATTGGGATTTTGTCGACGATGCGATAGTCGAGAATTTTCAGGACATTCTTTGTAGGGAGGACGAAGAATCGGTTTTTACCTCGTATGTTTCCTCATGTTGCCATTTCTCAGAGTCTATTGTAGCTAGATGGCTGAAAATTTGAAGGACTATTTATCTAACCTGTAGGTCGACTCAACATTAAAATTGGAGTTGTGGACACTACACTTTGGTCTTTCTAATAGGGGTTTTGAAAATCAGCCAAAACTTGACAAGACATAGTGATTTTTTATTGTATGCCTTTTCAACACTAGAAGTAACAGGTGGCGTCATATACGACGCCACTCAAAAATTTTGAGATGGATTACCCAAAGGACCAATATTTTGAGAACCCCTGACTTGTGTCATACGACGCCACCTAGTTTTTAGAGGTTATTCTTGTGGCGTCGTATATGACGCCACATGTTCCTTTGAGTAATCAAGTAAAACCTGGTCTTTCGAGTGCCAAACACATTTTTATGACTGTTGAAAAAATCTTTAGAGCTTCTTAAGTATGCTAAGCAAAAAAGCCAGAGTCATTTTGTAGAGCATATCTGTGTGAACAAAATAAATGAAAAATTAACTGAATTGGAGCAGTCATTTTTCAGAAAAAGGAACGCATGTGTAGAAAATGTAGTTATGTTTTGAGAAAACCACCCTTGAATTATGATATTAATTTTTGTTTATGTTGAAAACATAGCGGAATTAAGAAGAATCAGCCTGACAATGCGGTTGAGTTATTAGGAGTGAGGCTGAAAAATAGTTAGCGTGCACTCAACTATTTTTCACAAAAGCTAGAACCGCAATAAAAAAATGAAAACTGGTTCATGTTGAAAATATCTGGAAAAATTCTCATTTTGGACAGAAAATTTATGAAGTGCGACGATGATTTATTCGTTATGAAGAAGTTCATGGTGGCGAAAAAGCTTTATATTTTAATAGAATCTGTACCTTCAGGGTGTTTCTATAATATTCATTGTTTTTTAAATATTTTTTAAAAATTTTTTTGCAAATTTGAATAACGATGTAACGTAATCTGTGATCACTACTGCAGCAAAATCTTACTCGTGTAAATTTAGGGCACATAACCACATACATTGTTCTTTATAGTGTGCACAGAGTGGTTATAAAAATATATTATTTTCGCAGACGAGTTGAAGTGGCATAACACATTAGCTGTTGGGACTGATTTTTTTTTATCCGTTATATTTCGTGAAAGTTTGCCAAATTTTGCGAGACAATGTTGTGTGAAAGAAGAACGAAAGAAAGAGAAATTCGTTAAAGCAAATGAGTACTTTCAAAAAATTTTGAACGCTATATATTTTATAGAAAGAAGACGAGCACTGACATTTTAATTTGGCCCGCTCAGACACATTTTGCAATTAGCATCAAAGCTAAACTCTATTTTTGTGGAGTTTCATCTTCCGTCGGCTTTCAGGTCATCGGCAATGCAAGAATAATCCAGTTTCGCACCTTACCTTCGGTGCTGAAAGGATATAATGAAGCTCACTCTTTTTAGCTTTGGGAATAATATACGCACATTTATGCAATAAAATTGAGATTAATTGCAGAATAAATATTTGCAGTTTAGTTGTTGAACCGAGTATATAGAATAAGTACATTTAAGAAAATTTTGTGTTTCGAGTTTACAAATGGTTTCAAACAACTTTTCAGTAGGCCTATTTCGTTTTGTAAAACTTATTCATTTTACTGTCATCGCATTTAGCCAAAATTGACTAAATCGTGGGGCGGTGGGGAATAATATCGTCGAATTACATTATTTATGGCTTTAAGATTTAAAACATAGAAGTTGGAGTTTAAGAGGGGCCACAATTCGGGAGAAGAGAAAAAAAAGTGACAAAAATACGCACGAAAAGAAGAAAGTAGAGCATGGGATGAAGGTATATGCTCCAGCTGGTTGGTTGGAGGGAGGGAAGCCCTGAAGATGTAGGGGACAAATCTAAAATTAAATACGATAAGATAAGATAAGATAATAATAATGGAAGAATGATATGAGAGGAGGAGTGGTATAGAGAATAGAAAAAGAGTAAGAGGCAATTATTTATTCAAACTGGCCAACTGCTGATCCTTCTTTCCATCACCTATGAAAAAAATTATTTCATGAGTCTCCTATGAAAGAGAAAGGGTAAAAAGAGAAAAAAAGCCTTCATTTGCCAAAAAAAAAATTGCAATAATTAGATTTCTACGTGATCAAAGAAGATAAAAAGCATTTTAGTGTGAGATTATACTCGTAGGTACTTGAATTATCATTTTAATAATTGAAACAGCAGTACCAAAAGCACAGCACTTTAATACGAAGCAGTTGATACAGTAACAAAACACAAAGTACTTCGTAAGAAAGTAATTTTCATTTCTTGAATTTAATTTAAAAAACAAATCAAAAGCCAGAAACGGTTATTGAGTTGCCATTTAGATGATACACTTTTCAGAATTACGTGAATTTTTATCTGACGTAAATATTTACGTTAGGACTAAAGGTAGAGAAGTTTGGGAAGGTCGTCCTTCGATGCCCAACTATTTTTGTATCGATGGTCATGGATGTTTAAAATGAAAGAGCAGGTTTTCATTTTCCTGAAGAAAAAGCAGGGTACCAATCTTTTCGCAGTTATGTAAGAAAAAGCTGTGAAAAGTTGAAAAGTGGTGATTAGTATGTATGTAAGGGTTTAACATGATTTTTTGAATCAGAATCAGTGAATTTCCAAGTTTTAATAATTTGATCGGCATGAATATTCGTCTGTCTGGTTTTAATCTGTTGAAATTTGCTGACCTCGATTAGAACGTGGCCTAAATTCAAGTTTGCTGTGTGTAAATATAGACAATGTATATTTATGCGCAGCAGTAATGATGCCTAAGCGGATAAGCATAATTTTAAATGCTGTAAACGTAGTAAACGTGATTTCAAAATTTTTCAAATCACATTTGCTTACCAGCTGGTGCTTAATTTTCGAGTTATTGACGGAGGAACGTTTTACACGGTGGTCAGAAAGAGGTTCTGATTCTATTTGTTAAGAATTTTAACTAATATAATGTGCTTCGAGAAACACCCAAATGATGCTACTGTTCATAGATAAAATACCTATCTAACTACTAAAATAAAGCCATAAAAAAATCTACCGTCCACGCTAACCTGCCTAGTGTGCCTTACAGATAATATGGCACCACCTAGGAGTCTGATTTTTCAGCTGTAAAATTCATCTGTTTGACACCAGAGGAAGTTATCTCTGGTTCTGATGTCAGAAGGATTTTATGGGGGCAGTAGCAACACAAATTATATATTTCAAAGGAAGACACTTTTGTTCCAAGAAACATGGAATTTTGCAGCATCAAGTTGAATTTTTTCACATTCATACTCTTAAAACCATTTCTTTTGAAATTCAAATTTGTTTCATGTCACTCATAAGGCGATAAATGTGTATAATTTTTTCTGTACTACCGGAAAACACGGGCATTACTCTCTTGAAAACGAGTCCAATTATCATGAAAATGTTTGTGGTTTCTTCTGATTATAGGCTAAGACCACATTGTGTTTTTCTGCTTGGAACTTCGCGTCGTGAATTTTTTCGCGTTTCTCAAACTTGCTGCTGAATACAAAATCAAATGAGAAAATTTTTTCAAGGAAGTCTGGAATTCAAATTATAAGGTAAGGAAGTTATACTTATACTGATATCATCTAATATGATTGTATGGGGAATTGTAGTTTTAAAGAGTTTACATTTGCATCAATTTGCTCGTATAGATGTTTTTTTTTTTCTTCTAAAAAATTTCTGCTACGTCTTGTATTGCGAGTGATTCGATGCAGAACTTGTCGATAAAGGTATTTAATTACCCATCAACATTGTGTATTTGAACGAAATGTACTGTATAATTTCATTCTGGTATATATCTCCACAGAAAGTCTGTTAATTTGGCTGGAATTAATGTGCAAATTGTGAGGAATCTGACTAGCGTGATGCAATTTTCTGATTAAAATCTTTTATTATTCTACTTTTCACTGCGATATGGCATCGCTGTAAAACTGCATAGGTACGTACCGTGGTTCGATAATTACTTTGATGAAGTAGTAATTTATTTCGGAAAAATAAATTGATACTGAATCCTGAAATGAAGAAATTCATGCCAAACCTCGACGTCGAAAAATATAATGCTAAATGTGAAAATATCGTCTTAAATGTTCGTCATTATTTCCCAGAGGCGTAACAGAAAGTTTTCAACATTTGTTGAAAATATAAGGGCAATTAAGTAATTAAAAATTAATATAAATAATATATTCAATGGAAGCAATATAAAGCTACTTTTGCTCCATTTTCAAGAGAAATCATATTATAAATAATTTTTGTGACAGACCATTTTTCAATTTTTTAAGGGTAGAGTGCACATTAGTCGCACATGTTCTAAACTGATACATCCGAAACATGAGGCAAAGTTTAGTCAAAATATGGCTTTAGGTAGGTCGTTCTGTAGAACTTAAGTACTCAGTCTAAATGGATAGTAGGTGCGCAAAAGTAGCATTTTTGTTTCGTATGAACTCTAAGCAGCGAAAAATTAAATTTGCAATTAGGTCACTTTGGAAACCAACCCCTCTAATATTAGATAGTAACTGTATGTAGGCTTAATTCAAAAATTTTTACTCACTTTACGCAGATTTTTAATTATTTCTGTCTTGTAGTTAAGTATAAAATTTAAAACCCATGTCTCTCCTTTGAAAAATTTTGGGTCCTCTATCGAACGTAAAAAGTTAAGTCAGTATACCCAATGGGCTTGAATCAGGGCAGATAGATGTTTCGGATTGCAAAAATCCTGCAGATAAAATTTTTGCGTAGAAAAGTCAAGGACTACCTCTAGAATCACCCCCTAGAAGTCCCCTACTGCACTTCCACCAGAGTGGGGTAAACGTATCCTTATTTTTAGTTTTTTGGCTGTCACTCGCAAACGATATAATTTATGAAAAAACGTTTGAAACAAAAAGTATTTTCCATCTAATTATCTACAACTTTTGTTCGTATCATTTTTCTCGTGTTTGTCATAGGAACAGAGATAGAGAGCGCCAAAGGTAGGTACATTTTTCATTAAAGAATATTTTGGGCACTATACAAAGTTGAATAAGCTTATGTTAGTCTTTGCTGTTATTTTTTCAAAAATATTATTATTATCTTATCTGTACCTCGACAAATAAAAAATGTTATTTTTAAAAATTCTCTTCTCCCTATCTCCTCCCTTGCAGTTTACTCCGTAGTTAAGTTGGTGCGAAGTGAGGAAGAGAGTATATATTTCAAGCTTTATTAATGGTCTAAGTTGCTTGGGAGGGGATGGGAAGGAATAAAATTTTTTATATGTCAAAGACCAAGTAAAAAAGTTTTTTTAAAAAAAATAACAGCAAAAATTAATAGGCTTATTTAACTTATTCGTATAGTGCGAAAATATTTTTTTCAGGACAAAGTACCTATTTTTGGTGCTCATTATCTCTCTTCCTGTGATGGATAAAAAAAAATAATGAAAACAAAAGTTGTATGGGTAATTTGATGGAAAATATTTTTTGTTCCGATTATTTTTTCATACAATGTACCGTTTGCGAGTTATAGCCGAAAACCCAAAAATGTGGATACATTTACCCCCTTTTAGGGGACTGATAGAAGCGTAGTGATTCTAGAGGCGGTCTTTAACGTTTCTGCGCAAAAATTTTTCTGCATAATATTTTTTTTGCATTTATTTATATTTTATTTTTTCGTCCAATTACACTGGGCTATAAGTTATAAATACATAATATTCTAGTTGTAAAAATAAACTTTTTACTTCTGGGCACCATTCTGTTACTTTGTTAATGTATCCTCGAAAAATTAGTCATGAGATTTATAATACTTAGTGCAGCTTTCCAAATACGAGTCCTTCTAATCGTACCCGTATGTACATATTATATTCTTGGAAAACCATACACGTCCTACGACAACAAACGAGTTCTTGCGATGAGAAAATAACATCGGCTGTACTACCACAACGGACGAGTGCTTGCAAAAACTCATTTAATGCACGATAGGTCAGTAATAATTATGAGCTAAGTAAATTTATATTGGCTGAAGTGCGAATTCCAACACACTTTGTAACGTTTTAATTAGTTATTTAAAACGCCAACAACTTTGTATATTTTTACGCCCAAGGTTTATTCTCTTGTCTGCGTGGTGTGCATTTTGTTGTATTAAACTATATTATAATGATAGGTTATGGCTGAAATAAAGTGTGATGTTCCATTAGAGTGAAGTGAAAACCGGCTCCATTCTAATACCCTTTATGTTTAATGGCTAAGTCTGCTGGAAATATGCAAGTAAAATTTTTAAATGCGATATTTCCAAGTTTTCAATTTCTTTACTTTGCTCTTCTCTAGGAGTTGTCTACATTTAAGTGATTCTCCTGTCCGCTGAGCAAACTATACCTTTGTTGGGGTTTAATGCACTTTTACCTTTTTCGTGGATCATCACTTTAAAGAAAAATAGTAGTATGTTCTAGATTTAAAAAAATTAGATACTTGCATTTCTGACTTTCTATGCACCCTAAAATCTATTTTGGGTCATCTTTGATTTGAAACAGTGTACGAACTATATTACCAGTAGCCCAGTGAAAAAAAGGTTTAACTAACCAACCTTATGGAATACCAAACTTTGAAATTCGTTTTTGTGGAAAACTTTTAGCAGGTTTTCGATAGAAAGCCTATTTTTTTAAATTACATATTACCACAGATTTGTTGATTTTAAATTATAGTTTGCTGAGAAAATAGCAAAAAGCTAATTATATAGCACAGCCTCGTTTGTTGATGAAGATACTCGTCACCAAGTAGGAGGTGTATTCGATCGAAGAAAGGATAAGAACCTATTTTTTTTTTTAGAGAAAATTTTCAGTTATTATTTAAAAATAGTCCAAATCGTCTCATCACTCTTGGACTTTGATCACGCTGGTCCTCAGGTCCAGAATCGTATCTGCCAAAATGTTTGAGAGTCGATAAAAATAGACTTATCACATTTTGAAAAAAAGAAAAAGCTTTTCAGTTTTTAAAATCAGTTCTTGATTTGTTTGGTTATAGAAATTACTACAAAAATTGTGAAATATTTTATCTAAGATAGTGAAAAGTACCTACCGCAAATAAGAATGTCTACAATAAATAATAACTTTCATAAATGTGATAAGAAATGCTATCTGTTTATGATTAATGATAATATTTCTTTCTTTCTGATTCCGTGTCCAATGAAATATGTATGGGGTTAAGAGGCAATGGCGCACCCAGAAATTTGCTAATGGAAAAGCTGAGTCCTGAATTTATTTCTATAAAAAAAAGAAATGCGCAAAAAATGTTGTATTCAGTTTTTTGTTTTAATGAATTTCAATACCTCGCCCCTTGGGTGCGCCACTGTCTGGAGGCCAGTTAGCTTAGATGATGAACTGCGTATGGAAAGAAGAACTCAATTCTTGATGAATCTCAAGTTAGGCCACTCTGTTTACCTGGCTAGAGCCAAAATGGAGTGCTATATTGCAGCTGTAAAAATATGCCCTGCCAATGACAAAAGAAAACCTTCAAAATATTATGATACTGTCTACATTAAAGAAAATACTGTATCACGCAACAATGTTTTCATTTACGACCCTCAGAACGGTACGTCCGCACCGCCATTCCAAATTTTTTGACGTTCTTTTAAAAATTCGACGAATCAGACTGCGGTGGCCTTGAATGTGCCAAATTTTTATTACACTGTTTACTCTCCCCGGTTATTTGTACATAGCGCGTACTGTAGTGTGCATCCATTTAGCGTGATATTCGCAGGATGAATAGAGAAGGCGGTGGGAAAAATGTGGTCACTCTCCTCACCCCCGCCCTCAAAAGACTTCCTCGACACAATTTTTTTAAACGTAGTTGGTGTAACTTTGTACTTTCAATTTCTACCAGACTTCGAGAATCTTTTTTAAAATCGTTCGCAATTTTAGCACATGTTGTGGATTTTGGCGCATATCTTTATATTTCTCCTCCATTTCCCCGTCTGCCTTCCTCTACTTGCTCTTAATAGACGAGAACGTTTTTTTTTTCTTCAATTTATTGAATTTCTTGGCGTCTATCTGTTCTACCTACTACTTGAGCTTGGTTATGGTCATAACGCCTTATATCTCGAATGTACACGAGGGAAAAATGTGCAATTATACTTTCGAGGAACGTAAATTCAAAAAAAAAAAAAAAAAAGTTCCTGTGTGTGCATGTATGCAGCAGACGTACACATTGTGTAGCAAGCAGCGATGCAACTTTGTTGCCAGCGCATTTAATGCGAATGCAATTAAAATTTTTCTACGGACGCGTCATCATAATTATATAGTTACCTATTATGAGTACTCATACATATGCATTATGCTAATTTATATGCACTCACACAAACGCAGCTGCGCACCATGCATGCATACAATGTAGTGGAGGCTCTCGTTAGGGCCTAAGTGAGTTTTTACACGAGACAAGTTGACGTAGGTCGAGAATTATTTTAAATACAATGCGTTTATTTGCGCACTGCACTTATTAACTTATTAGCCAACGTACATTTTCCTTTTCATTATTTATGGCTCTCAGCTAGGATTGAAATATTATTTTTTCACTCATATAATCCAATCCAGTTTAAAAGTTGTGACGCCCACAGCAGGGAATATTTTTTGCAGTTTTTTTGTTGTATTTGTTTTTTTTGTTTTTTTTTTGTGAAAATTTGTTGGAAAATTGATTTTTTTTCTTCAATTTTATGAAAAAACATTGGAAGTGTGTTAGCAAATCAGTTGGGCGGTCTCAGTAAAGGGGGGCGTAAACTGGTCAAGGGAGGCTCAGCCCCACACATTCCCCCTTTGGCTACGGACCTGAGTTGTGTTCAATATCGTTAGTTTTACTTGAGAACCAAAATATGAAAGATCTATTCCAATTCTAAACCGAGCTGAAGACAACCATTTTCTCGTAATAGCTCATCATTAAGAGAGGAGAGGTTAGACTAAAACTCAATTGTATGAGTCAGATTTAATTATTGATCAATGCGCAGCTTGGGTTCAGAGAGAGGGACTGAAATATCTGTTTCACTTGTGCGTTTAAAAAATGAACATAAGTTTCCGTTAATCACTACATCACACCTTTAATGTGTTAATATCTTTACATAATAACAATTTACATAAAAAATAAGTACAATAAATCAATAATGAAAATTAGAAAACCTCTACGAAAATTAATCAAAAAAAATTATTGATAAGAACCATTCGATGACAGCTAACAACAGCGCGCGCATCAGATTAGCGATTTGTCTTTTGCTGTCGGTTATCGATATCCACATCGATTTTAACCTTCGAGCTGAAATTTCCAAATTTACCCCCTTGTGATGAAAATAATTGGATCAAAAAGCGCAGATTCAATGTGTTTGCAAATTTATATTTAAAGTCATGTAACATTTTTATGTTCAGTATTACTTCTAAATAATATCTAAATTCAGGGCGATCAAAATAATTGATCATTATTACCAAACTACCAGTGTTTCGCTTGTTTTCTTATAGAAAAGTAATGCTATAAGTAAACTAATTCAATGTCGTCATTAATATCAATATTTCGATCGTGAATGTAAAACCTGTGCAAAGAGAATCATCAATAATTGTTTATGGACATGTACGTAGTTAGGCAAAATGGAAAAGAAATAAATCAATCAAACGCAAAACAAAACCCAAGCTGATATAGAAATGAGACAGAACAGTAACTTTTCTCATCAGAGTAGTGGAAATAACTAGATGTGGGCATTCTTAATATTTGTAGTAATTGTTACTGCAAATCCTCAATTATCCCTGTTTTCCTATAAAAATTACTATTGAAATTTCTTTCAGTACCGCATAGTCGAAAATGAAATTGTTATCACATTGAAATTGCTGTGCTTTCTTCTTTTGAAGAAATAAATATTTGGGCTCACTAGCTGTACCTTTGGAGAAATATTTATGCGTCTATTTCTGAGTCTACCTTGATTGGCCTTGGCCCCTTGGATCTTTCTATTCCATTATACTGCTCATGAAGAAAATTATTTGTCACATATAATTGTCCTCTCTAGTTTTCTTTTTACGCAAGGTATTGACGTTTGTTGTAATAAATTTTTTTTTTTTTTGCGTTCCATCCGGATTTAAGACCACAGTGCAAATACGAGAAAACAATATAACTTGAAGGAAAAAAAACTTAAAATAGCAAAGCAAGTGAGGATGAGCTGGTTTACTCATACCTAAGTCATAATTCTTACAATCTTTTAGTAGATATATCTTTGTACATAATATAGGGTCTGCACAGGTGTACGCAGCATGTTCGAACGGTGGAACTCAATTTTCGCGTTTGGTGAAAATTATTTTCCGAGAATTTTATATTTTCCGTTTCAGTCGTGGCGAATTAATAATCAATTGTAGGACGTTTGCACTTGGATCGTTTATTCGTGGTCAAATGGACGTGAAAGGGGGTCGAGGAAGCGATGCTTCTTAGAAAATAATGATTCGGTTATACAAATATTATTTTTTAACCCTTTTGTTTGCTGCTCAAATCATGACAGAAAGGGTTATTTAATATCTCATTAAAAACATGATGATATAGAGATAGTTAAGGATCAGCGTTGTAATATGTGTAAATTTCGCATCGTGACAGTGAAAAGGTAACGAGATCAGGGTACCTCAAAATATGAATTTTAGTGTATTTTAATCAGGCCCGTACCGCGAAACCTTCGTCAGGTAGGGCCAGCGAAATTCTTGGTGGGGCAAAATATTTCGAAAAAAATCGCCAGAATTTTTAAAAATCCAAAAAAAACTGAGCTAAAATTCTTATAACTCAAAAAAAAAAATTTCATAAAAATTTGATGAAAATCGTCAAAATTTCTAAGAATCCGAAAAAAGGAGCCAAAATTCTTAGAAATTTGAGGAAAACAGCCAATATTCCAATAAATCCGAAAAAAAAAAGCCAAAACTCCTAAGAATTTGAGAAAAAAGAGCTAAAATTCCTAGAAATCCGAAAAAAAGAGCCAAAACTCTTAAAAATCCGAAAATCGGATTTTCTCGAATTTTTAGGAATTTTTTCGATTTTTTTCGGATTTCTAGGAATTGAGGGAATACAATGTATTTTGTCGTTTTTTGTTTGTCCGGGCCAAATTCTGTGGAGTGCAAAATTTTCTAGGTAGGGAAATGCCCTGTTTGCCCGCACGGGCGGTATGGGCCTGATTTTAATTTATTTGTTTCAGTTTGTTGAAACAAAAAAACTGTCAACTGAATTCGATTGATTATGGGTAATTTGCTGCTAAAACTATCTGTTTCAGTTAGGTAAGGAGAAATTTTGACGTTTTGTTGCAAAATGTAACAAACAGCATTTTCATAATAAGTTGTTCCAACCTCCCCAAAACATGACTGTAGTCTGTCCCAAATAAGAAGTGCGTGACGTCACATGGCTCTAACAAATAAGGAGACAGTATTTTTGATTTCGTCATCGGCTTGGTAATCACCTTCTTCAAATCCCTGTAACGTCACGCACTTCTTATTTGGGACAGACTATATTAGAGAAAAAGGAAACATGATGAAATATTAGTTCAATCAACTTGGAAAATATTGAGTCATCATGCATTAAAATGAAGCTACTGTTTCTTCGTTAATTGACAGTTTCTTGGTGATTTTTTAGCATTTTTACGACGGCGTTTGTTGCGTTTTGCAACAAAACTCCTCACTTCATAAGTTTGTTACAAAACTGCTCAAAGTTTGAGAAAAATATCTCTGGTTCAAGTTCGAAACCGTACTAAAGTTTGTAAGTCCCAAAAAAATGATCACCCGTTGTAATGGATAATGTAGCATAACTACATATCAAGACATTATTTGTGTGCAAAGAATTGGGTGATAATGTTTTTGGGACTTGGCAGGTTTTGGATTTTGGACTTGACCTGGCAATATTATTGCTGAAGCGATGACGTCATAGTGATTCACAACCGAATAGGTTCGTTTAGATTATACCTTCATGAAAACACAAGGAACATGCACCTTTTCCTTTTCTCTTCTTTCTTTTTCTCATTTTCATTTTTTTCTATCTTGTTATCTTCCACAAGGGAGAGAGATGCACTTTTCAATCGTCACGTTTCCAAGTGCACGTAGGCACGACGCATGCGCTTTTTATTCAATCTTTTTTTTTTCACTCTCCTTTTTCTCTCTCTCGTTTCTCCCCTCTTCTTCCATTCTCGCTCACTCTCTTTCGTCCTGTCTTTCTCTTTTTTATCTATTTATGCTATTTTATATTTTTCCAATTTCTTTATTTTTTCGGCTCTTTTTTCCATCCCACTCCTTTTCTTTTTTGCTTCGCTCCCTCAAAATTTCTCTATCCTCACCGTGGTCGAGAGAGTCAGAGTGTGAGTGAAAAACTTTCTTGAGGGAGCCTCTGTTTCCCCCCCCTCTCGATCACGTCTTTCTACACACTTTTTACCCCTCTTCGTTGACCTCCCCCTCGGTTTTTCTCAACGTTTTCCTTTCCCTATTCGAACGCTCTTTTGAGGCACGTGTTTTTTGTGTGTGCGTGCGTTTTTTCTGGCGGTGACTGCCGAGCTCCCGAACTCCTCACCTCCTCTCCCCCTCGACCCCTCATTCGATTCACCGAAAAACGCACGACGACGTCGACGACACCGGAGAAGAGTGAGGCCGTTCAGTTTTTGGAATGTACTTGTTGTTGTTGGTGGCACGCATATGGAGTTAAGAGCCTTTTCATTCGTTATCTCTTTTTTGGGGGAAAAAAATTCGAATATTTTTTTCTCATTAACTAGAAATGTGTAAAATAAGTGTTGGTCGTTGTCAGATATTCAGTTTACGCCCAGTTTGTGTTAGTAAATTTTTAGAAAAATTTTTTATTTCGAAAAGAACGTGTCGGTGTTAACGTTCCGCCCCCTTTCGTTTCTATACCTGTAAAAAAATTTTTCCGTTGAAATGTGTAATTAGATTTAATTTTTTTTTTCAATTTTTTACCTACGTTAAATAGTGCATTTTTCGTTGCGTCGTGTTGGACTGAAGTTAGTATAAATCTAGTCTACTATAAAGAAATTTTTTATTCTAAAACATTGCCACCAAGTGTTCTTTGCATTTAATAATTTATGTATAAAGTGAATTTTTTAATCTTTTCATCAATAAAAACTGATGTTTTTTCAAAAAAATATTTATTCGATTATTACCTACTTCGGTTTTAATTTCACGTGTTTTTTAAAATTTTTTTTGGTTTTTTATTTTCGTTTCACTTTCTGAAAGACTGATTTTTATTGAATTAGGTTCCTAAATAATATTGTTATTTTTTGTTCGTTTTCAAGTTCTCGGAATTTGTTTTTTTCGTGCCGTTCTTTTTTCTGAATTTTTTTAATATCTATTTTGTGAAGCTGTTTACGACTCAAATCGTCGCTGAAAATGCTTCAAAATGGCTAAAATTGACGATAATGTTCCCAAAGAGTGGATTAAAAATTTATTAATGAATTGCAACAAACAGGCGGGTGCCGATAAAAACGGTGAGTTATGGTTTTTTTCCACGCCTTTTAAAAGTTGGAAAAAGGCACGTCTAGCCGTTAAAAAAAACGTTCATATTTTAGTGAGTAGTGGCATTTTCCCCAAAACGTGGTAAGTCCAAAAAAATCGGTTTTGAGAAAAGAAAAATTTCCATGACAAGGCCTGTTATAGAAGATTTTCTCACAACATATTCAAGTCTTAGTAAAACCAAACTTTCCTGACCTGATGCTTGCTTGAACTAAATTTCCATGGTGAATGAATGTGGAGGAATATATGAATATGAAAATCGAAAATTATGGACTTGATAGGGTTTTTAAAAAACGATCTCATGTCGCAGTGGGAAAAATGAGCAACTAATCGAGTTTTGAAAGAATGAAAAACTCATGTCGTGACCTTTAAGCTCCATACAATAAAATTGGTTGCAGATATAAGGTTGGTTGGCACACCACATTCTCTAGTTCATGTCTAAATATAATTAACTGCCAAAATCTCAAAATCAATGTAAATGGACTTACTGCGTTTTACAAGAACGCCATCGATAATATTCTTTCGTCAATAGAAATTTGTATTTACTGTTTGTCAATAAAACCGAAAGTTTGCCATCCGGTGGTAAAAATTGTAACTTGCCGGCTAACAGGTGAAAACGATTTTTCCTTTGTAAGAGACCATATAACTGGCTATTTGGACTCATTTTTAAAAAATGCGTAAAAATATTATTTTTCTCTATTATCAATGAAAGAGGCTTTCAATTTAGAGCTCGCAAAGTGTCTACTGAATGAATAAAAAATTGATTCCAGACTTGAATCTGAAAATTCAAATTTTAACACATTTTTAAAAAATGAGTAAAATTACGTTTCACCTGCTAGCATTTAGGTATCGATAATTTGCAATATTTTGTACTTGAAATTGGCGCTCTTACAGACCGTTTTAGTGGCGAATAAAAAAAAATTACCTATTTTTCAAGGAAGATTTCCCAACAAAACGGGACAACCAATTACATACTTTTTTTTCAATTAAAATTCTCACCTACTGATAAAAATTCATTCCGCTGCTTATGCCGCAATTTATCCCAGAAGTCTCTTTGAGTGGCATTGGAGATGCGTTGGTAATAGCACCTCATCCTTTTCCTCTCTCCATCATTATTTGCTCCTAGTCCCTCGTCTGAAAAAATTCCTCTACTTATCATATTGAAGAACATCGTTTTTCGTGTTTGTTTAAATGCCACTGAAATTTATACTTATCTACTTAAGAGTTCGCGTCATTTTGCCCCGAGGTTTTCCCCTTCATGAATAGCTGGTACTATTTTGAAATTTTATACCTGTCATAAAATATAAAAGCTTTACCCAAACCACCAGCAACTGTTTGATGAAATAAGAAAAATTGTCGAAAAATTGTTCGAAAACTTTTCAAACTTACGTCAGTTGGAATATTTTATGGCATTGTTACTGCAGTCAAAAATAGTTAAAGTAGTTGAAAATCCTTTAGTAATTATAACTGAGGTTATGCTGTCTCTAATTAGAGTTCTCAAGTTTCTCATTGTTCAATATATTAGCCTGACAAAGCTTCGTAAAGCTAAAAGTCTCTGTGTATAACCCCTTTGAATTGATCAATAAATTGTGAACTAAATTGAGCAAAGTGGCCAAGGGGTGGGCACTATTAGTTTTATTGTGAAGATTTATTTTTCCTTTTATAATGTTGTTTTTGTTTTTTTTTTTAAATTATTAATTGAATTTTATTTAAATTTTCTTAATTTTGTTTTGTAAATAGTTGAATTATTATTTTAATTATTTTCAAGATAATTTTGTTTATTTAACATAATTATGGCAAATCAAATTGGAAAAAATCATTAGTTCAGGTTCAGTACACCGAAAGCATGAGAATAGATTTTTTAAATAACATTAAAAACCACTTGAAAAAAACGCCATAAAAAAATAGTGTGAAGTCAAAAAATTTTAAATTCAAATTTGGAAATGATTTTTCCCTCCCATTTTCAACGAGTATAGAAGTTATGTGCGTCACTAATCTGCGCATGAAATATCTAAGAATTAGATATTGTGCATGTAGAAACTGGCAGTTGCGTGAAATATTTTTTACAAATCCATTGCAGCACCCAGCGCTGCAAGTATCCGAAATCTCAACTATTAATTACACATTTTTGATGGCTTTCAAATTTTGCATTTAGTGACGTATCTATTCTACCCCAATACTGATAATCTGTGTTGTTGCCCCTCAGAATTATTTCAAAATTCGGGGTACCAAGTTTTCGTAACACTGCAATCGATTTTGATTGATTTGAATCGAAACTGTAAAATAAATTTCTGATTTTTATACCTCCAGTTTTTTTTAGTCAAAATTTAGTGAATTTAGTAGAATTTGTACTTTTTTTAAATGAAAATTCACTCTCACAAATGACACAGTTACACATTTTGAATAGAGTCATCACCCTATCATTTGATTTATCTCGATTGTCTGATTTTTGAATGATCAATTTTTGACATGTGATCGAATCGAAATAATTTGAAAGAAATCGATTTTTCTCGGTCAATTTAAATTAAAAATTGATTAATCGAAAAAAAAACTGGCGTTCTTACTTAAAATCGTGTAACGTGTTTCTTTTGTTGCTCCAAAGGGTGCATACGAGAGAAATCCAATAAATAAAAAAGTATTGTAAACTGAGCTCTCTGGCAACGATTAATCCTCCAAGTTTGAATCTTCCTCAAAAGTTGAACTGTATGATGATATAAGAGATTGATTTGTATTTTTGTTAACTTTTAGGTAACAATATTAACCTGATTACGCGATGAGGTCAAGAACCTTTAAACGGATTCCATTCTTTCGATGCACGTGGTGTTCTAAAAAAAAAAATCTTATCTCACCGCTGCCTCAGAGTTATTACTTATTTTCCTCTTCTTCTTCTTCTTTTTTTTTTTGTAACATTGAACGTTCAAACTGGTTCATATATTACACCCAAATGGAAAACAGAAGTCTACGATACTTCCCTCAACATTTATTGACCAACTTTATTGTGAAATTATTCATCCAAGATATTATTTTGTGAATATTATTTTATAATTTGATGAATGAAAGTAGTACATAGGAAAAATACTCAATTTTTGACGATTTGAACTCTTTATTAAATTATTATGACTCACTCGTGACTTTTGAAATTTGAAATCATTTTCATTGGCCGCGACTGTGAAAAGCTGAATTATAGGGCTCTATTCATTTTTAATGTTACTGACTTGGAATTTTTTTTTTTTTCTGTAAATAGATATACTTTTTAAATTATTGCCTGCGTTTGAGTATACTGATGAAGTTGGGAACAACAAAAAATTAAATTTATGACGATTGTTATAAAAAGCTGTTATCTTCGTCGGCATATGAAGTTACGATAAAAGAGACCTAGTTTTAAAAAAAAGTATGGTATGCCTAATTGTTGTTGATTTTTATGTAAACAGATAATTTAAACTCTTCTCCGATATGATATTGTTCTTCTGTTTGGTAGTTGTTTGTCGGACGACATTTAAAAAAAAATTTTAACGTTCCTAAATTTCCAAAATTTTACTTTCAAGACCAAAAGTGTTGAATTTTATTGGTCGAAATACGAAAATTTGGAGTTGTATTGTTGGTTTTTTTGAAATAGCGAACAAATGGTGCGTCCTTTTGCTGAATTCTTATTTTCAATAACTTGGGGAATATTGGAAACCGGTTTTATAAATAAATCAAAGGGTAGGTTAAGAGTCATAGCTTGAAATTATCATCACAGGTGTTAGTCAATAATGACATGTTGTTTTTATTCTCCTTGATATTTACCCCCTTAGGATTTATTTTTACAAATTGATGATTTCTTTCCGAACAAAATTTTTGTTGAACAATTCAATTTTAATCTAATAAATACAAGCTTAAAATCAGTAGTTATTGAAATCAATCTCAGTATAAATAATAACTATTCAATAAAAAAAAATTATTTGTACATTCTTACTTGATAAAAATGATAAATTTGATTTTTCCATTTTTATAAACTATTATATTTTTAAAATTTTGTTTTTATTACTTACTCAAAATGATTAAAACTAAGAAACAAAATACAAAACACAAAAATTGGTCAGAAATAAAAAAAGTTTTTACAAGATCGTTTTGTTGAAAAAAAAAAAAAAAAATTGTTAGAAAACATTTTGAGTTCTAATTTCTCAATTTTCAACTTTCATTAGTATTCACAGTCAGCTTCCTTTCTTTTTCAAATTCTAGAATTATTTCAGGATACTCCAGTCTATGTGATATAATGGGTAAAATTCTCATAAAAAATCTGCCATCTTTTAATGTCATGTTAATTTTGTATATTTTCCATTGGTTCACTATTCGCATCATAATATGAGAGATGAAAGCTACAAATAACCGAATGTGGAAAATTTATGAAAATTTAAGACAAATTTATTTTCATACTTTATGCATTTTTACGCAATGAAAATTCAGTATTTTTGCCATTGGCTTGAATTTACATACATTTTTACTTTTAACTTATTCATCATCTAAAAAATTTTTGCTCGCTACTTCTCCTGTCTCTTTCTCCAGTAGTTAAGATAAAATGTCTGGTAATGTTCAATTTTTTTTTTTTTTGACAGGGTAGGTATGCGAAGGACTTTGGACAACGTAGTATTACTTGTTTAATAAATTGAACATTCGAGTGGATGGACTTTTTCTTGAACATAATGTTTTCTTCTGTTTCTATCTCACGTTAGTGTTTTGAGCACTGACTGTAGATGGCAGCACGTGATAGAAACTGTCGTGCTTACTCGTCTATTCGAAGTGTAGAATCGTGAAGATGTGAATAACCAATTACTATGAAAATTTAATAACTCTTTTCTAAAAAATTCAAAATTTTTATTACAAGTATTCTATTGGGTTAACTTTTTTTTTTTACCTAAATAGATTTTAGCTTGTAAATCATAAAATATGAATTATTGGTTTCGGATTGGGTGATTATGGACACTTTGAGGAATTTTGAGACGATGATATCGAAAACTGAAGTTTTTTCCAGTTCCTCAATGCAATTTTGAAACAAAATGGCAAAAATTAATGAAAAAGTTGGCAAAGTTTTTTGAAAATTATCAACTAGTTTGGAGCAATTGCCAGTGAGAGTTGATAAAGTTGATAATTGCTGATAATTGGAAAATTTGGACGATATATAAAAAAATAATCACCTTTACAGTTCTTTACTGCAATTTACATTGGTTTCTAATTTTTTAGATGCCTTTGTACTTCACTGTAAATGCTAAGTGTTCATAATTACACACCTTTATAATATTTTGAGGTTAGTTGCATTATTATTTTATTTTTCAGCCTCTAAATGGGACATTACGAGCATCGATGAAATTCTTATTTGAAATATTGAATAGTTATAGAATTATGAAGATTATTTTGATTTTTCAAGATTTTTGTCATTCATAAAAATACCTCGTGAATATAGACGTTTTTACGAGACCGCTAAAAAATAATAACAAATCTTTGTAGTTGTAATTTATAAGCTGGTTGGTTTATTCAAATCCTCTCTCAACTCTCATGAAATTAAATATTATCCCCAATTTAAGTCAACGAAATCATTGAATTAAGTAAAACCATCTATTTTTAAAAATTCATCTCTTGAGGTTCATATCTATAATTACGAAACTTCTTATAGATCCAAACCTTGACTTTCAAGGTTTTTCTAAATAAAAATCTCCACTATATTGTCATTCGTCGAAGCAAAAGCGACGAGTTTCTATTTCAAATGTTGTAAAAGTAAATAACAGTAAGTCTTCTGTGGCGTAAATGCTGCTCAAAGGCGGATCCTCCGCCGATGTGAGTGATGTGACGATGGTGTCGAAAATTTTTCATCTTTCTTTTCCCCTCACCCGTCCATTACCTTCTGCTTTTGACTAACTCCTACCCCTTTCCTGCCTTTACTTTCGTACAACGCTTTCACTTGCGCAAGTTTAGTGCGAAATGTGTGCCTTTTTTGGTGGATTTTCTTACTTTCCTCTGTCGCCTTTTATTTTCTCTCGTTTTCATTGCCGACCCTACAGAATGTAGGTCAGGTTGGTAATGGGCTAAATGACCTACACCCGTGTTTTTTTTCTCTCCAATGAGTGAAATTTGAAAAAAAAAAAAACTCTCGAAGGATGTCGCCATTGGGCTTTTGAAGTATCCTAAATGTTTGTACGAAAAGTAAACAAACTTTGGGAATCGATGAAATTGAGACTTTTTGCAGAATAAAAGATGGCTGTGTCTTACTGTTTTGAAAATCTTTTTTCATGTTTCGATTTTTTGGCTCAAATACTGAGTCGAGGGCGAGGGCTGCGATTTCTTGAGGAATGCAGAATTGGACAAAAATCGGATTAATCCAAAAACATGGTTTTGAGAAAATCAACTACCTGGACTGAGCCTGTGTGAGGTATTCCTTGGCGAAATTTAGGTCATAACGAAACTATAAAAACTCACACTGATGCACGGTGGAAAGAAAACTGTAGGTTGATCGAGTCGGTAGAAGCTGGAATTTGAAAATTATGGACTTATCCGGGTTTTGAAAAAACGATTTCCATAAAACGGCTTCAAAATCATTAAATAATTAATGATTCTAAATGGAAGAATTCAATCAGATTTTGAAGAGCTACAAAATTAAATCCGTATTTAGGACTTATTCGATTTTTAAGAATAAAAAGAGGGTAGTAGTGAAGCAGGTATATTTCAAAAAGATAATATCAGGTAAAAAAAAATTTTTAATATATTTGGAAAAAAAATTTGTAAAGAAATTGCTTTGTGGATTTCGATCAAATGGTACCTTTTCATAAATTTTATCACCTTTATGTAAACTCCTTTCATCCCTTCTCTGAACTTTTTTCAAAGAAATTTAATATAAAATAACTTTTATTCCAACCAGTCTGTGGGTTAAACCCTAATATTCCTGGCTAAAATCAGTATCTCCCGAAATGAAAAAACTCAATTATTGAAAAAATTGGACTTATTCGCTTCTCGCATATCGTTGCGTTCATAATAGAAATAAAATTAATAATTTCAATATCCTGAGGAACGAAAAGTTGAAAAATTGCCTTTCGTGACGTAATGAGAGAAGAAGAATTGAAATCGACGTTAGGAAGAAAAACGTTACATTTTTATTGCATACCGCAGTTGCCGTCTTTCGCCTGAAATCTGTGAAATGCTACAAGAAGTACACAAATCTAACTCGCCATTTCTTTATTACTGTATTTCGCACGCGAGAATATTATGCACACGAAAATGACCAGACAACCTAATCATTTCACGTTGTTTGAAAATTTCTAATTCTTAAATTAATGTAATGCCTTTAGAATTTTCTCTGCCTATTCGGCATAATCTTCTGTGTAGAATTTTCCTGCGACTATTGCTGCTATTTTGTTACAAAATTCATTTTCATTTGAACGTAATGTTTCCATGTCTATGAGACTGTATATTATGTTGGTTTGTACTGAAAAAATTCTGTCGATAAAAATGAATAAATTTATCAAATTTATGATATTATACCAATTTTTTTCTTCAAGCTCGGGAGAATAAATATTTTAAAAATACACTTGAAGAAAATTTTTCAAGACCTTTTGCGCGCAGTGAATTTTGGTTTTATAAATTCCTCTGCGATACAATATCATCTATGATAATATTATTGACGTCATTTTGTCTTATTTATTTTCATAAAGTATTTAATATTTATAGTTCTGCGTAAGACAAAACCAGACAGAGTGACGTCAGGTACTTTCGCACAAAGTTGACATTGTGAATTGAAATTTTAAAAAGTGAATTAGATATTCAAAGTAATAAAATGGCCGTAATAGAGATAATTTTTGCAATAAAAATGTATAAGCATGGTGCCCTAATTTAAGTCTTTGATTATTGCTCTGTTGTATAATAATCTATTCTTTTAAATCCCATCAACGTCTCAAGCAAAAAGAAAGTTGAAGAGATCATCAAGACCATTGTGATTTAAAATTTTGTAAAATGGTCACCCATGTCTAGGGTAAACTCCGTTACAATTTTATTCGGAAGGTCCGTAAATGAAAATTTGTTTGTGAGGTAGGGGAGAAGGTCCACAATGAGGTGATTTTTATTTAGTATGCAATATGGTGAAATTTTTTAATTGGTTCCATTTCCTGAGACAAAATCCACGCAAATTTTACTCCCTCACTAAAAATGGAGTTGTGCCACAAAGTTCTGCTTTACTGAAAATTATGACGGAATTTTTAAAGTGATTGTGGTGGGAAGGGTTGGAGCGGGGGAAGTCTTTTTTTAAAAGATCGTTTATTTTCTATTTGATTCTCTCGCAATAATAAATAAATAATTTTTTAATTCATCAAACAAAGATTTTGATTTTTTAGTTGCTATAAGCGTAGGTCCAACTCCAAACTCTCTCAAATATCATTGACTTATTTTTCAATAACTTCCACTAGCTTGTAGTAGTGAGTGGAAGGAGAAAATACATATTTCTATGCAATGCTGATTATAAAGTGAAACAATGCTAATTTTTGCATGTAGCCTTCAGATTTATAACCCCCTTGATGTAGCATTTTTTTCTTCAACGCAAGGGGCTGAAGTTTTTATGGAATTTCTTTGTTCGTAAAATTGACCCCTTCTGCAAGGTGGGAGATAGAAAATTCAAAACTTGAAAATAAGGACCATCCTAGTCCACACAGACTCGAGGTGCATCACAAAATGAACTATTTTTAGTATTTTATCGAAATTTCTCCACTTGGCCATTCCCACCCCTAAGTATACGTTTGTACTTTCATTTGTCCTCAGATTCACTATGGAGTCGAGTCTCTGAGATGGTGAGCGCGTTTAATGGCGAACTGCAAATGCAAAAGCATAGCCGTAAAATGAAGCCCGATTCTGTACCTGTTGGAGTTGATTGCACCCTAAGCCCTGTCATTCCCGTCGCTGTCACCACCAGCTCCAGGAACGAATTTTCCGCCACGATTACGCCGACTGAATCGTCGACCTTGTCGCCGGTCAAACGTGTCGTCTGCAGTCCAGACCTTCCAGTATATCCTCTAGTTTCGACGACCCAGCCCCCAGTAGACGATACCATCGTGGATTCTTCAACGCAGACACAATCGATTCAAGGTACTTATACCAATTTTTATTTGATCCATTGTCAGAATTGCTGATATAGAAGTCATAGTAGGAGTATTTTTTAGATCAGCATTTGACCACATACCGTTTAGTTTACAGATAGAAATTTTGCTATCTAAAATTCTTGAACAAAATTTTAAACTGTAGTGGTTCAATAAAAAAATAAGCAGGTTTTCAAGGGAAAACCTACTAAAAATATCACATTGGTAGTGAGAATTTGAATGGAGGCTTGCATACTATATTTTTTGACGAGTGACTTGTCTATGGTAATTGAGGTGGGGATGAAAAAAATAGGAGTCTTATTTTTATTTACTACTCGTATTTTAAGTATTTTAAAAAATTTTGACATTTTCAGAAAATAACAAAATGACTCATTATGTGCAAAATATTTTTTTCTAATTTTTTTTTAGGAGAGGGGGATTTTCAAATATTCGGCGCAAAGATTCGTCTAGGACGGGGATCAGTGCAGCTCTGAGTACTTTGTTAAAATAACCGTCAAGTCCAGACATTTTTTTTTTCAAAGAATAGAAAAAAGTCATAACCGTTTGAAAAATTGGAAAATTGTAAAAATGGAAAAAAAAAGTCAAAATTATTAGAAAACAGAATTGGAAAAATGTCAAAACGATGTAAAAAAAAAAAGTCAAAATTGTTTGAAAACAGATAGAAGTTCAAAAATATTGAAAACTAGAAAAAAATTCAAAACTGTTGTAAAAGCAGAAAGTTCAAAACTTTGAAAAATTGACCAATTCCGCTGACACCGCACCTTTCTGTGACGCTAATGGCGTCATCCAATGTAACTGCTGATTTTTAATATTTGGTTCTTCTCGCAGGTACCTACCGCTGCACCATCTGCAAGGAGAGTTTCAGCCAGAAGGTGGCACTGACGGCGCACCTGAAGACGCACACCAAGGAGAACACTGACGACCCCTACCGGTGCAACTTCTGTGGTAAGACTTTCACGGTGCCGGCTCGTCTGACCCGTCACTACAGGACACACACCGGCGAGAAGCCGTACCAGTGCGAGTATTGCAACAAGTCGTTCTCAGTCAAGGAGAACCTGAGTGTGCACAAGCGTATCCACACCAAGGAGCGACCCTACAAGTGCGACATCTGTCAGCGCGCCTTTGAACACTCGGGAAAACTGCACCGCCACATGCGCATCCACACCGGAGAGCGGCCCCATAAGTGCACCTACTGCTCCAAGACGTTCATCCAAAGTGGCCAGCTGGTCATCCACCAACGCACCCACACTGGCGAGAAGCCGTACGTGTGTAAAGTGTGCAAAAAAGGATTCACATGCTCCAAGCAGCTAAAGGTGCACACCCGTACCCATACGGGCGAAAAGCCATATGCGTGCGACATTTGTGGCAAAACATTTGGATACAATCATGTGCTGAAGCATCACCAAGTGGCGCACTTTGGCGAAAAAGTGAGTAACTGGTTTTTGCTTTTTGTCAGATCCTTTTTATCAGAGTTCAAAAGTCATACGATGCAGCTTTAGTTTTTGCCTTTAGACTTTTAACTCGGAAAATGAAACTTTCGCTTTCAACTTTTACTGTTAAGAAATAATTGGCAGTGACGTTTTTGCTTACAAATAGGGAGCAAATTTTTATTGAAATGCATATTATTTCTGTAATTGATATATTTTAGTGGGTGTCAGCTGGTTTTTTGTTTCACGTAATTCTGAGTAAAATGAGCCCAAATTGTTTTTGCATTTGTTGCATATTTTTGGTAGGTATAGCCAGGTAAATGCATATTTTTTTCATAAAAGCATATTTTGCGCATATTTTACGACAACAAAAAAAAAGCATGCATATTTAACATTTTTCCAAAAATGAAAAAAAAAAAAAAAGTATATTTTTAGTTGAAGAAAAGTTTGGGCGCACCAAGCGGCTATTGTGTTAACTCAATAATAATGAATAATTTTCTTTACTTTTCGGGTTTCGTTGTCCTCACTGAGTCATTTGTTTTAAATTTTCAAATTTTTTCCCCAGACATTGTCCTTTAATTCTCGTAGTCATTTTTGTTTCAAGTCATTTTTCTTCTAACTTTCAGATTGTTTTGACTGAATTATATTGTTTTTCTGCACCTAGCACTTTTATTTTAAATTATTGATTGGTAGGGATTCAAAAACTGAGTAGAGCTCAGGCGGCTGAGTAAAATGACACCATAAATTGAGAATACGCATATTTCAATTTTTTAGAGCATATATATGTATATGCGCATATTTTCCGATTTTCAGCACATATAAATCCGCTCCTTACTTATGAAAGTTATGAAATGTCGAGTTAAGAAAATTAAGAACTATAACAGTTCGAGTCATTTTTATTAAAGTTTTGAAATGTTGAGTTGGAAAAATTTAGAATTATAGCAGTTCAAGCCCTTTCTAAAAGAAAACTTACTAATTCCAGGTCTATAAATGTTCGCTGTGTCAAGAGACGTTCTCGTCGAAAAAGACGATGGAGACGCATATCCGAGTGGTGCACTCGGAGACGCCGCGCAACACCACCGACGCCGAGTCCAGCGCCTCGACCAGCGACAAGGAGAACAAGTTGGAGGTTGCCCAGCAGTTGCAGCATCAGCCGCATCCGCACCAGCAGCAGTTGAACCATTTCCACCAAATGGCAGCCACCAGCAGCTCCACAGCTACCCTTATCAACCTGTCAACCATGTCGGAAGCGCATCCAATTCCCACCTCGTCGGCTGTCTATGAGACATACACGCGTGGTGTCACCTCCAGTCCCATCACCTCTCCTGTGTCTACCAATTCGCCGAACGCCGCCTCGGTCATCTTGTCGATGAACGGCCACCAGCAGCTGGAATCAGCTGACCTGCGCTCCTTTGCCGGTTCCTCCTTCTATTCACGAATGTCGCCGACGATGGCACCCTCTGGCGTGCACCACAGGGAGCCCAGCAACGGCGGTCTCAATTCAGCTCTGCTGGCGGCGGCGGCCGCAGCCGCTGCCAACGACGAGCTTGCAATGAGCAACTACCACAGCCAGCGCCAGCACGAGAGCCACCAGCACATGCAGCACCCATCCAGGTTCCAGATTCCGGCGGCTGCCCATTACCATCGGCATGCTCTACCGTCACCCTCTTCAGAGTCTAGTCGTTCGAGTCCGTCGCCCAAGCTGGAGATTGTCGAGCCGGAGCCACCGGTTTACATGCTGCCAGATTACGCGCATGAGCCGGAAGCCCTCATGATGAATGGATCTTCGTCACCCTCACCATCGTCGGTCATCATACAAGTTCCGTATGCCGATGGCCGCACGCCATCCAGCAGCACATCGACCAGTCCGGTGCCCTCGTCGCCGGAGCTAGTCGACGTGGTCGCCAATGCCAAAGATGAGTTATGTTTGCCGCCCCGCAAACGCACCAAAATGATCCTCAAGTCGATGGAGGAGGATCGCGAGAGTGCCAACTTCCGTTATAATTCTGTTATACAGTACGCCAAAGCGTCGCAAATTTTCCATATGCATTAATATAATTAGCGTGCTGCTTCTTTGACTGCAAACGGTGTGGACTGACGCAAGTGATCGTTTTAGGCAACCAAGCGTTTTCAAATCAACAAGCTTTTATGAACGTGATTACACTCCAAAAATGAGTTAGAAGCTTTAAAACTGGCGAGTATGGGCTACTGTCTTCCAGTACCTCTACTTCCAAATCTCTTGTCTGATCCTTGGCCTCTACGGACCTTGCAGCTCTCTCTCTGCATGGTTTTACCCTTGGCTGAGGACTGGCTAAATGTTGCTATGGGGTATTAAAAAATCTGAAAATTATTGTACTTACATCCAAATAACTTAATTATTGAGAAAAAGTTCTCAACTTGGTGATCAGCTGATCGTGCAAAAAACAAAAAACTGAATAATTTCAAGTTGCGGATCATACGTCCATACAAAAGTGTAACTGAATTTACGGCTCTCGTTTGGTGCATTCAAAAATTTTTTTCTGGTTACGTTATTGCTTTAAATTTTAAACTGAAAGGATTATTATCGAAGGCTTACAAAAAAAAAATTTTACTCTGTAACTCTTGAAAAAATTCTCGGAAGTCTAAAAAAATTTTGCATTTAGCCGGAAATGAAATATTTTTGACTGAGTCTTTGAAACTAACGCATTCATTAATAAATACGTAATTCAATTTTTCTATTCTTGCTCAGTCCACATTCCTGCTTCAGTCAAAGGTGTAACCTATTTATTTTAATTTTACGTTTTTATTCATTTTACTTTCTCCTGTAGTTCGTGTTTTTTTGATGTTTTTTTTTTTTTCTTTTTTCATGTGTTTTTCTTTTTGTTTTTTCGGCCAGTTTTTGTGTCATTGGCATTATGCATAGGTAAGTGTAATTTAGAGTATGGTTTCTGTTTGTGTGACTGCAGCGATAACGTTTACCAGGGCATATTAGAATAGGATTCAGAAAGGAAAAAAAATTGGAAAAAAAAATTACCAATGAAGAACGTTTTAGTAAGGAATTGTGAAAACACGTTTGTTGAAGTGATTTTATAATTTCAACAAAAAAAAAAAAATTAATATTTTAGAATTTTAGTGTTTAGGCATTGTAGTAAATATTTACATTCCGCTTCTCAATTTAGAAAAAATTAGTTAAATTGTTCTTAGCGTCAATCCAATTTTGGGAGGTAAAACTCGATGAGTAGACTTTTGAATAAAGCTGAGTCTGACTTTGGTGAAAAAACTAAAATACGACTCGAGTTTTGTCCTTATTTACAAATTGATGAATTATTTTTGTAATTTGTGTAGTTCTAATTTAATTTCTGCATCAAGTATTGGTATGCAGCTTTATGATTCTCTAGGTCTGTCGAGAGACAACTTTTGTGATGCATTCCTTACCCAAACACATTTCTGCGCATTAATGAAAAGCATATATTTGAGGGTTACCATAAAATCACTTACAAACGTGTTGAAATTCCACGATGGTATTTGTGTGTTATAGTGAATTAAATTTAAATGCCCTGATAAACAAACAAATTCATCCGCTTTTCAAAGAGGTATTGCAAATCCTGAATACACAAAAATTAGAACTATTGAATTATTAGGTATAACTTATTTTTATTGTTTTATTTTTTCTTTTTAATTACAATTTGACGTTATCGTTGTTACCTCTTCATAAGACTGTTTTGTCTAAAATTCATTTATAAACAACGTTCCGCGAGTGTTTCTTCTTAATCATTTCGTAAGATGAAAATTTTAAATCAAAGATTTAAAAAAAAAAATGTTGGAAAAAAATCATTTTTCATCTGAAGACTTTCTTTTATTTATAAAATTTTTCAATTTATTTTCTCTTTCGTCTTTCGGAACGTAGAATTTATACTACGAGTATATATTATATTTTCTTGTTTTCCTTATTATTTAAGTTAATTAATTTTCTTGGGTGTAAATAAGTGTAAAGACAGAATTTCCGGTTTGTATAACCTTAGCCCAGAGAGAAAGCCTTTCATTTTGTGTGCATTTATCATTTTTTCCTCGTCTCTCTGATGAGAAAGTAATATGGTTGGTGCTTAGAGGGGAGGAAAAAATTGCTCAAATTTTTTTTTTTTTTCATATTCGTACAAAAATCATAAACGAATCATTCATCTTTCCTACCGATTAGGTTTTATTTATTATTATAGTCTTTTTTAATTTTGTTTACGCGAAATAAAATGAATACTGTTAGATAGAGTGAATTTTTTTCTCGTTTTTTCAAAAAACGATAGTAATGTACGTAAAATTTGGTATTTGAAATGTATAATTAGTTGGTAAACTAGTCATAATTAGATTTTACGAAAGTGTTTTGTTGAGACGTGTAAAACAATTTTAAGCCAGTGCATTCGTCAAAATGCAAGGTGTTATCAATTTTTTTTTATCAAATACGTAAATTTTTTCCCCTGTTGTAAATTCTTTAACTATCAAATTCGTTTTATAATAATATTATTGGGGATATTTTTTTAGAAGCAATAAAAGCATCCTTGGAAATACTAAACGACTGCAGAATTCGTATATAGATTTTGTCGAATGTAAAAAATTCAATCATAATCTGACAAGTTAAGGAAAATCTACTTTGACCTAGTTTTCTAAAAAAAAAAAAAAAAAAATGGTTGAAAATATCCAGACGTATTTCAAATTTCAATTGCACTTGACAACGTCTGTATTCTGCTCTTGTTTGTATTTTTTTAGAATGCTTTTTATCATTTCCCATTCCGTATCTTTCCTTTATTTCTTTTGATTTTTAATTTCAGTTTTTTCGTTTGCATGTAATCGATTTACCTGTTTTATTCGATAAGAGAACCTATCTCTTCCAATATTTTAAATTGGCATTTTTAAAAATCTATTTCATTGTTTTTTTGCCCATTATTTATGTAGATGCAATTTTTAGCTATCTTTTTAACTTTTTTTTTTTTTCGTTTTTGATGAAACAATATTACACGGTTACCTATATATTTCTTATTTATTTATTTTTTCAACAAATATTACTCCTGAAATTTTACTGCATCAAGTTGAAATTTTGAGTCAGCCGGTTCTTAAAAATAATTTCTAACGCATGTTTTGTTTTTTTTTTACATTAATTCGTTGAATAACTACGTGATAGTAATTTTTCAGTTTCTAATTGTTTCCCGTAGCTATGTAATCTCCTCAATTTCGATGTTTTTTCCTGGTTACCTAATATATTATTTCTAATTCAAATAGTGTACAATCAGCAAATATTTCACCAAAACTGAAATATTTGTTCTGTTTTTTAGTGTTAGTATGGGTCTTATAAAATGTGTAAATGAAAATGAAATGATGAATTATTAAATTTTATAATTTTGAATTGCTCTTTTTTTTCTTGCTTCATATTTTGCTCATGTCAGTTGTGGCGATTGGTTGGATGTACTCAAGAACTGGACCAATTTAGCCAGCAAGAAAATTTTAATTTGAGACAATTAACCGACGAAAATATTTTAATTTGAGACACCCAGCCGAATTCGGCTACATATGTCTCGCTCTCAGCTTCTCTTTTTTCGAAAAATGAGACATCTAGGCAAATTTTTGGGAAATATGTGAAGAAAAAATGAAATTATATAAATTTTCAATGTCGGCTGGATTTCCAGTAAACGTCGGCTAGATTTCCTGTCTCAAATTAAACAAAAATTCGCCTTAATGTCTCATTTTTCGAAAAAGCAAGAAAAATTTTCAGTTACTTAATAAAAAAAATTAAGTGGTTAACTAACGTTTTGTCAGCAAATGGTTAGTTGTCAAATCGACGCCCGAATATGCAGAATGAGAGTTGAGTATTTTCTTTAACGCCCATTACTCAAAATTATATTTTATTTCAAATCGTACAATTGAAAAATAAAGTTAATTTTTATTTTGAAAGTTGACTCAACAATATGAAACATACATACGTTATAACTTACAGAGGAAAAAGTAAATATGTACTATAAACTAAGAGAATAAGCTCATTACATGACTAGGAAGTAGATATAAAGTATCTAATGCAAGGGTATATTGAATATACATAAGTAGGACTAAAATGGTGTTAATTAAATATAATCAAAATCAAACAAAAATTAACGATGTGCTTGACAAAAATTAACCACAAGATGCAAACCGGTGAAAATTTCAACGTTTTCGAGCCTTTACTCCACGAAAAACAACAAATATTTTATTAAAAAATTCTACTCTACGGAATGCAAATGAGAGATATCTATTGATGATATGCCGATGTTGTTTTTTTACTTTTTAAACCAAAAATCTATACAGAAAAAAAGAAGAAATATCTTGATTGAAGTAAAAACCACAAAAAACATGAGCTCTAAGGGCGCGAAAAGTGAACTTAATCTTTTGACTTTCGGACGAACTCCATGATCCGGCTTTGCAATTCAGTATTTGGTACCAATTTGAGATCTGTTAAATGATCATTGGTCATAGGACTAGTTAATTTTCCCGATGAAAGCCACGATTCAATGGCTATCTTCTCGTAATTGTGACCATCTGTAAAGATTCATGAAATTATTAAATTTTTAAACAGCTAGAGTATTAAATTTCAGGTCCGAAACCTGGTAGAAGCCGAATCCAAATTTACAGTTTTAAGCATACCCCCAAATCGCTGGACTGCTCTCAGGTCCATTATTCGAAATATTACTTTTCCCAAGTGGACAAAAAAAAAAAATGTCATTATTTTTTAAACAATTTCAATTAAATAGCGCTTCGTCGACGATTTCTATGCCCAAGACCTAACCACTTTTAAAATTTGTTGGATTTACAAAAAGTCAATGAGTAATAAATGAAATGCGTAAATAGCGGCACCGAAATAAATAATCCTACACATAAGCGATCAACCTTCTATATAAATGAAACAAATAATTTTCAGTCAGTATCCAAGCTGAAGGATAAGCAGATTTCTTCGAAATACGGATGGAAATCAGTTTTCTTACCTGAGCAGGTAACAGGATTTATCATAATTTGCTGCGTTATAGGACACACGAATTCGTGAGGTACGTCCATCGAGTGGAAATCATTTTGACCGTTCAATCGACGTATTGACTCTTCGGCTGTAAAAAATAATTTTAATTAGACGACTGAAATGAATCCGCATCATTTTCATAATATTATAGTCGACGTAAAATTAATTTACCTTCAATAAATGCGCCGCGAGACTGAAACATTAGTAAAATCAAATGAATTAAATTGTAATTAAATCATCAGTTTATTAGTTAATAATTATTTTAAAATAATTTACCTCAATCGCGGGTTTAGCGGCTACGCTTTCTTTTATGCATTTACTTAAATCCCAAATAATCAAAGTTTTGTCCAGGGTGCCTACAAAGAAAGTTCAGATTTTCTGGTTCAATTCAATCAAATAAATTATACAATTTTCAAAACTTGACTTTCCTACCTGTTGCTAATAACGACGTGTCGAAAGAGAATGCGCAGCAGGTTGGTAACGACTCTTTACCATCCAAAATGTGTAAGCAACTTCCAAAATTCTACAGGTACAACAAAATATAAGAAAGATTTAATTTTACAATATTTTCAAGTACTCTCGCAGCTATACAAAAATATGTAAATAAACCGATTATCCGTGTATTTGATTGTTTACATTCTTGGTTTCATTCAGGGATGTATCCAGAGCGTTCCGATAGGGGGGGGGCAGTTAATTTTTAAGCCCCCTATTGAACTTTTTTTTTCGAAGTTTAGGAGGAAGAAGGGGAGGGGACAAATTTTGCTAGGGGGCGAACGAAAATGCTAGGGGGGGCTGAGCCCTCCCTGGTTTCATTTTTTTTTGCATTTGAATTATCTCAAATACAGTTTCTATGAACCACAATTACTTCAAAGTAGACTGAAAAGAGTAAACTCGGTAGGTATACAGAATATGATAAATAATTCAAAATTAGAAAAAGTAAATTCGAAGGAATGTAAATAATGCATCTTCCAGAAAAGAAAGTAAATTTAAACAAAAAGCCGGTGCTTCATGCTAACTCGTTTAGTGGATCTAAAAGAATTGAATAAAGGACAGAAAATATTTATGTTCATCGTAGTCTCAAACAAAATTCATGTTTGAACAAAAAATGCTCCTCATATTATGCAGGAGCGAAAAACGCTTACCATTTTATGCAGGAGCAAGAGACGCTCCCTACTTTTTGAGTGAACAAAAAATGCTTCGGAATTATTCGCTTATTCAACTCAGCCTTTTACTTACCGTATCCCATATACGTGCAGTTTTATCGGTAGCAGTGGACGCAACAATGTGGGCAGAGTTTAATGGAAATCGGACGCAGGTAATGTCTCCGCCATGTCCAACCAGCTGAAACAATTGCGTGGCTGTTGCAGTCAGTTCGTCAACGACTATAACTTCCCATAACTTCACGAGCGAATCATTTCCACCAGTTGCGAGTAGATATCGATTAGACGCTGGATGAGAAATACAAAATCCAGTCAGCAGGTGCAATTAGAGGATACTAAAACGTTGAGTACTTAACTACTTACATTTCGAGAAGGAATTGACAAAAGAAAAATCAGAACTGGTTAAACCTAAATCGTGGATGTTTTCGATCAGCAACAGACACGTTGAGAGGCACGGTTTGACCGACCAAATGCGAACACTTCCGGATGCACAACCCGATGCTAAGTACTTCGAGTCGCCGGTGAATGAAAGACAAGAAATAGCGTCAACGTGACCGGTCATGTTCCTGTATAGAAGAGAACACCATGACGACTTTACGAATTGAAAAAAAAAAAAAAATTAAATAGCTGCAGTGCTTTCATGAAGCCTTCAACTTTACAAAATGTATATCGCTGATATTTCTGCTCTTAGGGGAATTAATATTGACCAAAGTCGATTACCAACGTATAAACTTAATTACCTTCACCTTTAAATGATGACTTTTCACGAAAGTTTATTTTCTTTACTTTCTTTACCCTAATTCTCTACATTTTTATATCAATTCTTTACATTTTGTACCTCGATATAATGATAGTCTACGGATGGACGCACGGGCACACTTAAAAATTTTCGACTAAACATCTACAAAAAATTCGCCTTTAATAAATGAATAAGATTAAGGTACTATGTAAAATAAGAATCTTCAAAAAAAAAAAAAAAAAAAAAAAGTATTTTAAGGAAACTGCATCCAAAGTTTACAAGAAAAGCGACATCATTTTAAAATAGCCTTTCTCGACAAAAAAAAAAAAAAGAATAAGAAAAAAAAATTAAAAAATAAGAAAAAATTACTTACATAAAATTACGTAAATCCTGTTGATATTCAAATAATCAATATTATTATTATCTAACCTAAGAACCGAGTATCAACTTTTTTAAGAGTTTTAGCATTAAAAATTTTCAAGTTTAAATCTTCATAGCTTCGTGGATTTTTGCTAACTGACATAATATACGTATTTCATCATTTACATAAAAAAGATTGAGCGTATCGAATTGGAAGGTATTTAGAAAATGATCTTAACCAGCCCCGAGTTGCCCCGAGTTCTGGCTTCTGCCGTTCCTGAGCAACGAAACATTTACCATCCCATGAAAAATTTCTTTGGGTCATTTTTTTTCTTCGAAATATTAAAAAACAAAAATTCATCCCAAAAATTTGTCGTCCTACGCATTTGCCTACAGTATGGCTCGCGAGAAATCCAGCGGAGAAACTTACGCTTTGAGCATTAATTCTGGAACATTCCAGATATACACAGTCTCATTGTCACCAGCAGTGGCTAAAATACTCGAATCTGGAGAAAATTTGCAACATTTTATACTGCCTTCGACGTTGTGAACGGTTCCGATTTGATTATAATCCTGAAACCGAAAATTTCTACGGCTTACATTTTGTTTGCTATCAATAAAACTTTTTTAATAATCATTTCAAAAGTTGATCAAATGAAAATTGTATCACGTTTGTGAAAATACACCATAGATAATGATAGAAAAACGAGTATAGACAAAACACATTGGCAAATACTTTCGAGTTAAAAGCGCCGCCTACGTCAGAAAATTTATTTCGAAATTGAAAAGTCTACATTTACAAAACCATACTTGATATTATTTTTGCGAAAAGCAGCTGAAAAATACTTCATTAAATTTTCATAACAGGCATGACGCAACAAAAAAGACAATCGAAAATTTTTATTTATATACAACCTTCATTCTTTTCTCACGTAAAAAATCAATAAGCGTTGTTGAATGCAGTGAATAAAATATACAACAGCCCACGTTTTGCCAGAACTTTCTTCTCTCTCCTTCCCACGAAAAATGAAGAAAAAGAAATCAGATTAAGTTCGAAGTTTTACTCTCAGAGATTCTACCTATCATGTCCACCAAAAGTACATGACTTTGGGTATACACCCTCTCTAAATGCTATGAAAAATTTTCAATTATTGCTAAGCCCCAGTAATGAATATAATATATTAAATTTTTTTTTTTCAACTTACAGTCAAACTCCACACAACTGTCGTTCCATCCACAGAACAAGATGCCAGGTAACATCCACATAAACTGAAATCTAACTGATTGACAGCATACTGGTGCGCGTCCAGAGGGGATACTGACAATTCCGAGAAATTATTACCCGATTGATGCCACAATCGTACCAATTTGTCTCTGTTAAAAAACAAAAATTGTCAAAATATTCACGCAATGTTCAAGATGTTCCGCCTCGAGTTCACCAACAAGCAACTGTGGATTCATAGCAATATGAGTTACATTCATTTCTGATGGTTTGCTTACTCTTCCGGTTGATGGGAGTTGGAATTATTTTCTTCTACAGACCAATGCAGGTGATTGTTGTTAAAAATCCATACATTCAAAACTATCATAGTCAAAAAACACCGGTTCACACCATTCTTTAGTAAATATGATGTAGTTTCTGAGTTTCAAAAACCAGATCAATCGAAGTAAGTAGAGAAAAATGATGAATGAAAATGTAAAAGACTTTTGGTAAAAATGTCTTCAATTTTTTTTTTGTTGAAATTGTATTGAAAAATTTTATTTCAAAAAGACGTACATGAAAATTTTTTTTTGAAAGAGAATCAATTGCTATATCATATTGCATAAAAAAATTGTTGGGAAAAAGTCAATTATCGTAGAAAAAAATTTTAATTCTAAGGATTTCTTCTTTAAAGAAGAGAAAATTGAAAAAGTCAGAATAATTTATTTTCTAACACGAAAATTAGCTGTCTTTTAGAAATTCTTTCCATATCACACCATACAGTAGTTGGTCTTTTTTCAAAAATAAATTTCTAAAATGCACTCGAGAAAAGCATTTTTTCAAACATGAAAAATTTGAATTTCTCTCATTCTTATTCATCATTTTTCTCTAGTTACTTCGAAGAAACGACGCCATATTTACTAAATAATGGCGCAAACTGGAGGTTTTTAGATATCATCGTCATGAATTTATGAATTAAAAAAAATATTTACCTGAATCGGTTTGAGTAAAAAATGATTTAAATATTATGCAACCCCTGTCAACCACAAAGTATGCAAACTATCATACATATGTGTAAATAAAACTCGTATTGCTCGATCTGCAGTTGCTTGGTAGTCAACTCGAGACGAACACCTCGTACATAGGTATTACATAATTGCTAAAATATCATTTGAACGCAAATAATTGAGTGATCTTTTCAAACTTGGGCTGTCGATAAAAATGCACACAATTTTGAATAGAAGTGAATTAGCAGCTGAACCTATTCATCGTAGCTCATCGTAAGTAAGGCGAGTAAAAATGTTTAATATTGACTTTCAAATAGAGCTGAGTAAGATTGTTTCACCTATATTTTTCTCTTATTTTTGGTGACGTAGGATACTCATCACTGAGGTAATTCTCCCAACGAAATGCCAATGCTAAGAGTAATACAGATTGTCAGGCGACATTAACGTGGCCTTCTAAAAAAACTAGCAGGAATAAAAGCTGATAATATTTGAGACACACTTACGTTCCACCAGCAGCTAAAATATCGTCTTTCGAGAAAGCACAAGAATTAACAGCATTGCCCAAGTTTTCCAACTTCTGCAAAATTTCTGGACTGTTTCTTTTTCTGAACGGACTTTCGTTGGATAAGACAGCGCGTGAATTTATCTAAATTTTAAATAAGTAACATTAATTGGGAATATCTTTATGACCAAAATAATACACCACATTGACAAGTGAATTTACTTTTTTCAAATGCGAATTCGTGGAACGTTTGCCAGTGAGATCCCATACGATAACTGTTTTGTCATTGGATCCTATGAAGTATTCGTAGTTATAAATATTTTATCAATAAATCAAATTTCTAATGATTTGATACTTTCGGTACAATCTTTGTAAAATAAATTTCTCCACAGGCGGACTTAGCGGACTTAGATTGATTTGTTTGGAGGGGCTAAAAAAAAGTTGTCATCTATCGCTAAAAACAAAAAAATCAAATGTGTAAGGAACTTGCTAGAAAACACCACTGAAAAAAGAAAAAAAAAAGTAAAAATGATCAGAACTTGGTACAATCAAATTTTGTTCATTTTCATTGAATCGGGGGGTGGGACTAATTTGATTTTCTCAGAGGGGCTAATTCCAGCTCTGGGAGGGCATAGCCCCCTTGTCACCCCTCAAAGTCCGCCTATGCATTTCTCGAGCTAAAAATACAAAATGAATACCAGATGCCAGTAGAGAACCATCGGGCGAAAAACAGCACGTAGTGACGTAACGTTTGTGTCCTTTGAGAACTTTGATACACTGCACTTTGTACGTATCCAACTATAAAAAGTAAATTCAATTAATTCGTACAGTCACAAAAATATTTAAAAAAAATTATTCCCCATGACTTATTTGAAAATTGCTTTACCAGCCACAAACGAACTGTTTTGTCTATCGACGTAGACGCAATAATATTTCCCGAAAAGTGGAATTTAACATCCGTCACAGCTGATCCATGGCCGACAATATTATACAACAGGTCAGAAGAACAGTTATGAACCACCTCGTTTACTTTTCTGTACGAGATTTTCCATAATTTCAACAAATTATCGTTTCCACCCGTTACGAGTTGATAAATTTTCCCTCGATCTACAAGTCACGAATGAGTAGTGTTAAAAAGTATAGCACGTTATTTCATTATTAATTTTCTGTTTGACCCACTTGTAATTTCAATTTTGGGAGAGAAATCAGCTTGATTGATGCCAAGATCGTGGCAGTCGGGTATGCAGTGCTCTGGTGAGCTACCGTTGGTAACTTCGGGATCACAGAATGACGAGATGTGCCAAAATTTGACGAAGCCAGTAGAGTCGCCGGTGAAAATTAGTTTTGAATCAGTTGAGACACAAATAACCGATATAGTTTCATCGTGAAGTTGTATACTCCTGCGAAATTAAACACGGACTTATTAAACTGAATCGGAAGTTTTTATAATTAGAAAATATTTTTAACCCTGCATAGATACCTCGCGTACTAGATGACACCTTCATACTACAAAAATTGGCCGTGAAGGTTTTCTATGGTACACACTATTTATGCGAGTAATTGTGGGTTAAGAATGTTTTGCTCACGATTTTATGAATTACAGATACAATAAATGTAAAACCACAGCAAAAATCAGGCAAACGCATAGACAAATTCCTTTAATTATGATCTAGTATTTTTTCTATAAAAAGTGTATACTCAGTTTCTCACTTTTTCAATGTCCTGGCAGCCAAATTAAACACACAAACGGTACCATCATCCGCAGCTGATAACAGGTATTTATTATCTCTGACATAGCAAAATGTTCGAATACTGGCTAAGTTCACATGCATCAAAACGTGTAGCAATTCTCCATTCTACACAGTTCAAACATAAAAATAATTTCTCAAAATGCGACGAAATCTAAGAAAACATAATTATTATATTCGGATGAAAAAAGTATTTTCCAAGAGTGGCCCAAAATAAGGTGTAAGATCAAAATTAGCGACTTTCCTATTTTTACGGAATTTAGTTTGATATGCCTGGTAAGAAAAAAAGTTCAAAACCAGCGAGTAGCCAATTACATTATCAACACCTTATCCAAGAATAGTAAAAAAGAAAATGTAGAATATTTTCAACATAACTAAAAATTTCTATCGTATTTTTCTTGCCTAGGAACAGGAAGCACTCTACAAAATTACAGAGGATATGTGAAATTTTAGTTTCATCAGTTAGGGTAATCAAGAGACTAAAATATCAGGTTAGCACAATGTTTCTTTGCTGAAATTGCTAGATTTCAATTTTCTGTAAAATTTGAAGTCCTAATCCTCGAAATCAAGTTTTTTTATTTTTCGATTTCAAAAAACCTCGATTAGTATACTTCATTTCTGAGATAGAAAAATACTTCTTCGATTATTGGATTCATCATTCAATACTGAATAAATAAACGTTAAAAAATGAATTTATCACCAGAAGGTATGCTTTCTCAGATTTCCTCACAAGTAAGAATAAATTACTAAAAATAAACTTTCGCACGTACATCCGCACTGAAGATTGAAATACTGCCATCGGCCGATGAAACTAGAAGTTCACCTTCCTGGGAGAGAAATTTTACTTTGGTCACTCCATATCTGCTTTGCGTAATTGGTGAATAAGGTAGTTCTACGAATCCTGTTTCCGTTTTCCACTCACAGAGGGCTACTTTCTTGTCACTGAAAATAAAATATACATGTTAAAATTTATGATTTAACTCTAATATCATCAAAGTTGAAATAAATGTTACCTGGATCCAGTAACCAAGTGATAGTTTTCATCAAAATCGCAGCAGGTAACATCACTGGTATGAAGATTCAAAGTTTGAAGAGCCGATGCCTTTTCAAGACTCAGATCAAGCATTTTGAAGAATTTATTATGGACTCGAAGACGAGTAGTCCAAGGTTTTCGACAGATTACGTCACATTACTAGATTCTGAAAATATCAAAAGGAAATAGGTAAAACTCACAACGACTGCCTGGTTTTGTCACACACTTCAATTCGTATAGTATGCTGTTTTAACACTTCAAATTATGAGACACTTAACCTCAGAATGAAATGAATCATTTTATTAGAAACTACTTACAAGAACCCACTTTGAAGTTTGAAGTCACATGAAAATTTGTTTGGTGAATATTCGAGTAAGCAATCAGTTAATTTAATTATAATTATAACATTGAAATGACTCAAATTAGTTTTTAGAATGTATCAAAAATAGACTGCTTTTCTTTGGTTTCTCAAATAAAATTCAATATTACTATCAGATTACTATTTTCAATTTTATATTATTTGGTTATTCTCTGTTTTCCTGATAAGCGATAATTCAAGGGAATGAAGGCGGGGAGAGTGGGAGGGAGTGAGAAGTAAGGACAGAGAGGGAAAAAAGGAAAAAATCACGAAAATAAAAAATATCATCAGTCTGTTTTCTTTCTAATTTTTTCAACTTCATCGTAATCTTTAAGAAAGATGCGCGTAAAAAGACATGTTCAAAACTTATAAAATTATTTTGTTTCTCTTCAAAAAGAAAAAAATATTAAATGATGCTTTCATTAAAAAACGATTGAAATAAAATAATAATAATAAAAATAATATTTCCAAATTATTTGACATAATTATTTTTAAAATATAAATAGCTACCAAGTCAAAATATTTTTACGTAATATTTTGAACTCATAATCGCTTCCTCTACATCATTTTTCAAATTCATATTTTTAAAACATTACGAAATAAATAATTTGGGAAGATTTTATTCAGAATTTTTTAATTCAGGTGGAGAGAAAATAATATCAAACATGATATGAAACACAATAACCCATATTTTGAGTAATGTCGAAATCGATTCAATTCTCCTAAAATCTGAGATATTTCGAATGTCAATATCCACACTCAACAGACTCCATTTTTTTAAATAGAAAATTCAAATCTAAAAAACTTGATAGGTGCTGAAAAAAAAAATGGTTCAGGAGACAATTATCTGTTGACTAAAATAATTAGCCCCAAATGACGAACAATTTTAGAAAGCAGCAACTTACCCGAATTCAAAGCCCACATCCCAACAACGAAAAGAGTAGATCAAGAGACTTTAAAAAAGGAACGCATTCAAATAACGAAACAAGCAAGATAACCCGAACATGGTGAATTGCCTGGGATAAATTTTGAATATTTTTTGCCATTTCGATATCGATTCGATTGACACTGACTTTGCTGATTGTTTGGCGTGAAATCCGACTCAGTTGTTATGACAACAGCAAATAATACATCAATGTCAAAGGACAAGAGCAACAATAAGGGTATTGAGGAAAATCAGAAATAATACACGGTATATAAATAAATGATTTTATACTTTCTCTGAGTTTCAAATAAAAATAATACATAAAGCTACAATCAACAAGTGGCTTATTTTTGGTAACCTTGGTCGAAGATTTTTTTTCTTCGTTTATAATATTTTTTTTTTTTACTCTTCGGATATGAAACAAATAACACGAGCGGAAACATTAAAAATTATACAATGCTATGAAGATATAACAATTGTAAAATAAAATTGCAACAATTGGCGAATTGTAAGTACTAAACGAAGGAATGAAAAACACCGTTTTCGGAAGTAAAATAATCATACAATAAAAATATTGTTAACCAGGAAAGATCAATGCTCATCTAGAATAAAGCCAATATTATACGTATACTTAGGAATGCTATCTTCCAAGACCAAAATAATAGTCAGTGGAATGAAAAAAGGAATGTTAAAATATTCACATACGACGTGATGGCCTCTGCATAATTCAGTACATTTTAAAAAACTGGCTCACTATAAAATTGCTTTCGCTAGATTTTTGATTATCCGCACGATTAATGAATACGAAAATATTTCTAACAATGTTAAATGCAATTTATAATATTAAATAATATGGAGGTTTCGTTTGTACGTAAAATCTGAATCGTCTTTTTTTTTTTTTTTTTCATTCTTCGGCCAATCGAGAAATTATTTATCACAGAATTGAAATTCTTCCTAACAAATACTCGAACTCATCCTCCAAAACTAATCATTTATAACGAAAATTATTAGTCATCTAGTACACTATTGGCTCGACCTGCCAACAAATTACACGTTAAAAAAATGTAATTCCACACACTACAAAGTTACTTCCAAAGGATTCAAAACAGTCCACATTTGAAAAGCAATAAATACGAAAATTCTTCAACAATTCGTGCCAATTTGCAGCAGCAGGCCATGCAGCTATTGAAAATGTATAAATTAATAAAATAATAATTAAAAAAAAAAAACAGTTACTTTTACATAATTAAGGGGGCCAAAAATGGCAGACAGTAACCTGTTAAGAATTTTCTCTAAAACCTTAGTAGGAAGCTATTCCAAACAAATCGAAAAAGGACTTTGATCAAGAATTACATATTTATAAAATATGAAATGTTTGTTTCTAAAATGAAATGATTAGTTAACAATAATAACGATAAATTAATAAATATCTTATAATATTTTTATATATCACAGTCTAATTTAAACATAATTATTGTAGGATTAGAAATTTCGTAAACTTGAATAGTAAGTTTTGTAAATAATTTTGAGATATGAGCTACAATGGGCGTTTGTTATTAAACGATTAATATAAATATTGTACTAGGCCAGTATAATTAAAACATTATAGAAATTCAAAAGTGCATCGGATGAGTATTGCCGTTAAATTATAAAAATACTATTTTCCAATAACGTACGAAGGAAGCGATAAACAGTAAAATACTGTTACTTGATTTTCAATATCAATCAACGATGGTTTACTTTAAATAAACTGATTTCAAAAAATACATTTACGACAGTGGGTTAAAGAAGAAACTGTCTCATTAAAATGAATTAGCGAGTGGGTCATTCGACGTTTACGAAATAAATAATAGCTAATAATATGATTTATCCATAATCGAATGAAATTGCTAACAAGAATAACAAGAAACTAGCTTCTGGATTCCTCCACACACAATGAAATGCATACGTTTCCAATTGAACAACATTTAGCAAAGTCGCAGTTTCGGCGATGTTTAAATACTAACGAAGGGCCAACTTCATTATTGCAAATAGATCGGAGGGGGAGGCAAGATAAATGCAAAATGTTTTAAAAATTTCGATTTCGATACCGTTTTAGTTTACATTTTCTTCAGCATAGGCAAGTTCAACGAGTCTGGAATTTCAATATCTTCTAATCTTATGTTGGAAGGGCAATACGGAAATCTCACGGGGAACTGGAACTTCGAGTCCAAAAGTAAATTACTCTGTCGAAGAGAAAAAGAAAAATCATTAAATTGGGGAAAAAATGAACACTTGTGTAAAATTTATAATTCAAGAATGTTGGCAAGAATTCAATGAAGAATAATTAATAATAACAAACCTGTTCGGTAGTTTCGTTCCTTTCCATCAGTTTCCGCTGCGCTTTCTTAATAAAAGACATTGGTACTTTCTCTTCATAATCGTCACCAGGTGTATACATATTTAAAATTTTTATAATCTGCGTTAATGTAAAAAAAAAAAAACAAAAACAAAAACAAAAAACAAACAAACAAACCATTAATAAAGCTAGAATAGTATAGAAAATTATCATGTCCTTAGATGTTTACCTGATTCGACGACATTCTGTTACACATTTCGCAAACAGTTTCCACATCTTCATCGGTTTTTCGAGCCTGCAGTAGCTGGGCAGCCTGTATTATAGGTTGAAGCATGTCCAAAATGTCGAAATCCTGTAAAACGAAAAATATTTTTGATTAACGCAGGTATGGTGGTCTTTATTTTGAAGTTTTGAATTTTCTACCTCCTATCGAGCTGAATGATTCCATATCATAAAAAAAAAATTCCATACAAATTTCAGCCACCCAGGTTGAAAACCAGTGGTGCCTGAGATTGAAAATCCGTATGAAAAAAAATTACCATCATTTAATTTTACAATCAGCGTTGCATAGAATTATTTATTTTCTCTTTTAACTTACTGCTACGACTCGGAGACGTGATTAGAAAATAAGTCGAGAGGATCTGAGAGGGTTTGGACCTACCCTTAAGGTAACTAAAAAATCACTATCAATTTGTTGAGCGAAAAAATGATTTATTTCTTATCACGAGAGGCCAATATAAAAATTAACAATTTTTTGAAGTAATTCCCCAGCTCCAACCTCTTCCCCAAAGTCGGTTCAAAAATTCCAATTTTGCTATAATTGCAATAAAGAGGTGCTTTGAGGCACCACTCCGCTCTTAGTGATGAAACTTAGGTAAAATTTTTTTTCACTTTGCGGGAATTATTTAAAAAAAAAACAAACAAAAAAATGTATAAAGTATAAATATAAGGACCACCCCACAATAAAGGTATAGAAACAGCAATGAGAGGTACTAAAGAATTATTCGAAAATCTTGCATAAGTTTGGCTAGAATGGGTAAAGAAGTGGCTTTTGGTTAGGTGACTACGCCATGTTTACATCAGTACTCCATCAATATATTTTCCTGAAGAAGCTTTCAGGTCCACTGACATTTCGATGATTTTTGGTAATTCAAGAATTTAAGTATCATTTACCCGCACAATTACATACAGGCAATTGAATTTTGGAATTACCTGAGGAGTCAATAGGTTTTGATCTCGAGCCCACTGCTCTAGATGCGATAAATTGTATCTAATTTGCATTCCTTTGGACCAGTGACACAATTCCTTCCGCAGCAATAAATTATTCAAAGTGGTAGCGCAGATAAAGTAGAACAGCTGTTGAACAAAGAAAAAATATAAAGTAAACTGTACGTAGATGGTGAAAAATGAAAATGATCGGACTCGAAAAACCAATAACGCACCTGCTTGAACACTTGTACAATAACCGGATAGTCAACGCCGAGTAAATTCAACGCATTGAAATATTCTGTCAATTGTCTCCTCAGTATATCGGGCGTTTCTGAAATTGGGGTCGATGAGCTAATAACGGACATAGATCGAACCAACACCTTTCCACCAGACAGGCCGGGTATAGCTTCGTACTCCAAGATGGCTAATAGGGCAGTTTCTTGAATTCTAGCTTCCATTGCGCGGATAATATTCTAGGGGGAAAAAAATTATCGATGAAATAATAAAAACGTAATAATATTTAGGTATACGAATGCGTAAACGTGTAAAATCGAAAATACACTTTACTTGATAAATCCAAACACCAGTATCGGTTAACACTTGACGATATTCAAACAAATCGAAGTATTGTAAGCACTGAGCATTCTGTGTCGGCGTATTCTCCTCTTGGAATATCGGCTCTCCGCTGTACTGCTTTAAAAGGTGCAGAAGTCGCAACGTATTCGAGAACCATAAAATACTGACATCTAAATCGATACCTTTTTTCTTCACAGTTTTTTTCACTACATTGACAAAAGTGCAGAGTAAATCACGAACCTGAAAGCAAAAAATCGTATTATTATTATTTTTTTTCATTTGTATTCTATAAATTAGATACAATTTGTTTTTCCCTCAGTTAAAAAGACAAAATCGTAAAATTACCTTCTCTTCGTCATTTGCAAAATCAGTGTATCTAATACACATGAAAAGAATATACGCTGGTAGTCCAGGAAGATAGTTCATGGCTGCTGCAGGTTTTAGTTCTGCGAAATTTATAAATCGAATTATTAAGTACAATGAATAGCATATCTATGTACGTAAAATAACCGTCGCATTTTCCAAAATTTCATTGGTGAATTGGAAAATTCGATTTTTCTGAAATGTCTGCGCATGATTTTACGAAAGCACCAATTTAGAACTTGTAAAATTATCATTTTTTCTCACGCCTTACTGACGAACTACACACTGCATTAGGGTGGTCCTTATTTTTAAGTTTCGAATTGTTTATCTGCCACCTTGCCGAACGATTCCATATAATGAAAAAAATTCCCTGTAAATTTCAATCACCTATGTAGGAAAAAAGTGGTGCCTGAGGTTGAAAATGCGTAAAAGCAAAAATTAGCACCATTTTATTTTCAAATCGGCGTTGCAAAGAAACGTGTATTTTCTCCTTCAACTCACAGCTACAACCCAGTGATAAGATACAAAAAATTGGTTGAGAGGATTTGAGTGTGTCTGGATCTGGACTTACCCTTAAGGTAACTAAAAAATCATTTTTTCTTTGTCGAATTAAAAAATGAGTGACCAATAAAAAAATCAACGGTCTTTTGATGGAAGACTTCCCCCGCTCCCATCCTTTTCCCACAATTAGTTTAAAAATCCAGGCCATTTTTGTTAATTTACCTGTGATAAGAACTTGTAAAATAACTGGAACATCGTTCTTTGAGAATTCAAACATTCCCATATAGTCGCGTTCTTTCTTGCGCACAGTAGGCAGTTCACTATTGACGATATTTGCAATGATTGAGCAGTTCAAGGAATTGGTGTCATTCAATATAGAATTATTGCCTGAGAAAAAAAATATTAGTAGATAATTTACTCCAATAAAAATAATTTCTACAATAGAAAATACAAGGAAATAATACCTTTTTCGTTGCATTCGTTCAGATAATCTGAACACTGTTTTTTAATTTTTCTGTACTCTTTTTGCAAGATATCGTGTTTTTCACGAATATCCTGTCCCGAAAAAAAAAAAAAATACAAATAAATAAATGAATAAATATTTTCTACTATGCAAATAAATAAAGCTACACGCGTGAATACTCACCAAATTTTCAGTTACCAATCTGTTAATTTCTGATTGCAGATACGCTTCTGCCGGCGAAGATGACGAATTCGTAAGATTCATACCTAATAACTGTTGCTGTCTATCGTTATCTTCCTTCAAATGTCTAATCTCCTCTTTCAAGTCCTCTTTTTCACGAGACCAAGTAATTTTCTCTCGTTGCAATTCTTCTTCCAGTTGTCTAAATCAAAGGCAGAAAATGTATTAAACTACTTTATTCGAAATATAATATGAAATGATTTTCCAGCCAAGAAGCTCAATATCTTTTCCACTAAGAAAGAAAAACCGAAAACATTGGAAATTCGAGAATTTTTCAACTGATATCGGATGCTTTGATCCTTCTGATTTTGATCTAGAAACTCGAAATTTTGAAAATGTTTAGGGTGGCATATAAAGTTTATCAGTAACACCAAATATTCAAGTACAACAGCAATCAAAAACAGGGTCTCATTTGATTCGTCTCACCCACTCTATCAAAGTCCGATATTTTCTATCACCTGCACACCGTAAGCTCTGTTTTACCGAATATTCGAGTATATTAAAAAGCGAGGAAACTATTGAAATGGAAAAAATGTTAGAATAATTTCTCGCAGCGAGAAGTAATTATTGCGCAGTAGCCAAAAATGATCAGTCTACTTCATATTCCTTACTGGTCGCCAAAAAAAAAAAATTACCTGTTAATTTTCTTTTGAGTCTCAAAGGCTAACACCAACTCGCCATCTTCGTTTATACTTTGGAAGTCGGCCTCAGGTGAGTAATTTGTTTTGGCCACACTCTTCAAACCTTCCGTACTATTAACTAAAACGCTGCGCAGCTCACTACACTCTTCACGTCGACGAATTAATTCTTCTTCCAAGGCGCGGTACTGATCTGCTCACAAAAAAATATTCAATTAAAAAAAAAAAGTTCATACGTCATAAAATATACACGAATAATTACAAAATAATTATATTAAATTATACTCTCGTAACTCACTTTTAAGTTCAGCCGTCGCTTCATTTCCGTTATTTTTGACTACACTTTCTCGTAGAGCTCCAATATTGGAACGCAATTTTTCGTTTTCAATTTCCAATTCTTGAATCTAGAACGGAAAAAAGAGTATTACTTACTTCTATTAGAAAAAGAAAAAAAAAAAAAATCAGAATTTAGTACATTTTTAGCAATAATTTTACACACACCTTATACGCATTTTTGGCACGATCGTCGTAGTGGTTGACAGTCATGAATCGTTCGTTATTTTCAATACGTTTGTGGAGTTTATCGTTTTCGAATTCCAAATTCTTCAATTTCTGCTGCAGTTTGAGTACAAGAGCGGTATCTTCTCTCTGCAATGATAGAACGTTTTAGGGGTCTTCAAATTTTTATAAAAGGTTATAAACAGTTGGCCACGATAAATCGTGAAGAGGTTAATGAGGATCAATTTCACAAATGTTTCAATCCGGTTTACTGGCGTATGATTTCTTTGCATGTCGTTGGGTATTCTCACCTCTATATTAATCTGACCTCAGTCTACAGCAGTCTACAGATAAGTGAGAAGTTAAAACGTAGTTCAGGTGAGAAGCACTAGTCTAGCAATTGGCAGTATGCGCTAACTTGTATTCCAACCAGACCCCCCCCCCCCAAACGAAATAAATTAAGATGTAAGAACCTGAACAATATCAGAAAAATTTCATCTTGACGTTACTGGAAATCCAAAAATAATCAGGCAATGAAAACCCCAAGGAAAAAAGTTCAAAAAATACCGTGAAAATAAGACCCTACGCCAATTGCACGCCAAAGCAGACGCGAGCTGCTGTTAATTTTTTTATGTGCTCGAGTTATGTGATAATTTCAACATCGAATTAGAGAGTAATATTTCGTTCGATAGTCTGATAATCAATGAGGTCTCTTTATGAAATTAAAATACCCGCAAGTACCAAGCCAAACAAACTCTACATTTTATGGTATCGAGGAACTGGCCCATATTAGCGATAGCTAGACACGAATTTGTGACTTTTGGCTGCAAAGCTGAGCATCTAATCAATTCACCAACTAAATACCTGATTACACAAGCACAAATTTGTATTCCCACTAACTGAATCGTACGATTCATCGAAAGTAATTATTATAATCTTCTTGGAAGTCGGAACACTCAGCACTAGATGTAAAATCAATTAATTCATTTAAAAAAAAATTTCGAAGTAAACGTCCCAAATAGTCTATGACATCCTTTTAGGAAATGATAGCAATATTTTTCGAGAAAAGAAAATTAAAATTCTTTAGAAATATTGTAAGGATTCGAAAATATATTGATTTATAATTTTTTCTGGCTGAGTTCCGAATTCATCTAAGTACCTTTTTTTTCTACGGGTTTAACGAATCAATCTTCAATTCAACTCTGAAGTTTGTAAGTAAAAACAAAAAAATTTCATAAATTATGAGTTTCTTTTTTTCTTAAGATCGTGACTTTACTAGCGCATCCATACTTGGAATACGTAACTTCCTCTTACTACGAGTACAACTGACAAATATGAAGTTGAATAATTTTAACGAATAAAAGTTTGATCTATCAGACAGAACCTTTACTACACTTACCTCGACGTTATTAACAGAAGCTGTACCATCGGGAGACCCCCTAGAATTCTCTTGGAATGAAATAGTGCTTGCGTCTGACAGAGATCGATGATGACCCGTCACATTCAGTTCTCTTTCCATAGCCTCTACACGCGTTTCGAGCATATTCTTCTCGGTGAGTAATTTCTGGTAAGCATCTCTATCTTGATTTTGATCTCTCAATAAAATCAATTTTTCTTGTTCAATTCTCGCTCGTACAACTTCTGCATAGAAAAAACAAACAAATACAAATTAGTAAGGAAATTTCAGAAGTGGAGCTAACGTAAGACACACGGAAGCACGCGATGGATTTCTACTAACCATCTATATTTAATTTGTTCTCAGACACGGAATCTTTCATTTGCTCCATCTCCTTCGTTAAGCTTTCCTTTTCGGCTAGCAAAGCGGAAAAGCGTTTTTCAGAAGCGTCTATTTCCGCTTGCTTCGAAATGAGCAATTCTTCTTTGGCGTGCTTTTCTTGTTGCAACAAATTCACGAGATTAGTAATTTCGACATCTTTTTCCGCGAGAATTGACTTCGTTTTCTTCAATTCTAAATCAGCATTTTTCAGGGCCTCTAATTTTGCTTTCAGCTCGTCTAGCTCGAGCGTACGGTTCTTGAACGTAACCAGTTCTTTTTGCTGAAAACGTATAAAAAGGAATTAACTACAATTTTAACAATCAGGTCTCCGACAGAATTCAAGATTGTTATCGACAGTCTTACAACAAATTTGTAAACAGATTTTTTTCAGAAGAACAGAAAAAGTTAAACTGGAAGAAAAAATTTTTTTAGTCAACAGTTTGCCTGGGTATTTTACTCTGGCTATAGGTCTGCAACTCGAAATCGTTTTTTAGTAATCCAATAATTTTACCATTTCGCTAATTTTCTGCTGCATCGATATGATCTTATTCTCCAAGCCTTTGTTCAATTTTTTCATGTGTTCCATAGAGCGAGCCTCACGTTTCAGTTCTTTAAATCTCTTCCTCGCCAGATACCGACGTACAGTACACTGGCATTTGATAATCGATTCAATCTTCTTCTTGTACAATCTACGTTGAAGCCAAGCACGAACGACCGATTGAATGCGAACAGCCTGGGGAAAAAAAAAACAGCACATCCTCAAATTACAGGACGAACGATTATTTTTACCATTCACTTGAATACTAATTTACCGCTTGATGTTCCCTCAACTTTCGACATTTTTGTCGAGCCAGCAGCCCACGACCGTAGGTTTGAATCTTGACGATTGAATTTCGAATTTGAACGAATTTACTGCGTTGCTGCCACCTTCGTGTGTACTTTTGAATAGTAATCGCGGCACGAAGACGTCTCAAATGATGGACACGTCTGTAAAGATGAGAAAAAATTTAGTCGTACAAAAAAAAAATTTCGTCAAGGTAAATTTAAAAGCGAATAATTTACAAATAAATTCTTAAACGTATGGATTATGGAGGAAGTAAAGATCACTGCTGACAGCATGACGTACGAGAATATTCAAATGAACTATTATTGTCCGCCGTTTTCAATGGGAAGCTAAATAACGCCCATTTTTAGAATTAACACGGACGACAAATAAATTTTTAATGCTATTATAAAGGTTCATTAACGTTCAGATTTTTTTTTTTCACCGGACAATTTAATGAAAATGAGAGATTTGTTTATTATGCAAAAAACCAAATTTCAAGAATTTAATTATTTAGCTACGAATGCAGAAATCGAAGGGCAAGTTTGAGAAAAATGCATTTGCTCCATGCGACTTCAATCTTAAATGCATCAACTTATTAAAAATTTTGACAAAGTATTCTCAAAACCGAGGTACCAAAGTCGTTTTATAGAATCTTTAAAATTTCTCTCAGAATGAATTCTGAAATTACAAAAAATAGTTTCAGCATCCGATAAATTATGAACAAATTAAAATTTCATAAAATGAGGTCTCGGTTCATTTACAGAGAACACTTTGCCCAGATTTTAGATAAAACTATGTATAATTGAATGACTAATAGAAAGTCGTTAGTCATGCAAAATGAAATTGATAGTTCATTTTAACCAAAATCACAGTCAAAAATTTACTGACATAAATTCGGAAATTGAAAAAGGAGATTAGATCAAGTATTGAAATAATTTTGATTTGTCTAGTCTGTCTCTATTCCTGATTTTTCTGAATAAATTTCAAGACTGAATTTCAAAAATACCATAAAATTTTTCTAACACAAAAACAAAACCCTTTCATAAATTTTAAAAGAAATTCACTTTTCGCGATAATTATGATTTAAAAAAATGCCAAATTTCATACTTATGGTTCAGATGGTTTCTTACAGGTATATTTAACCATTCATCAAGGGTTGAAATTTTGCAAAAATGTTCACGTGTAATACAACTATTTCAATGTTTACCTTCGAGCGATATAACCACGAACCACACGTTGCAAAAGTTTGGTGGCATTTAAAATTTTCAAATAACGTTTTCGAGCGAGGAATCCACGTACTGTTTTCTGCATTAAGATACAACAAGATTTCATTTTGTCAGATCTTAATCGTTCTAATAGCGCCACTTGTCCAGCTCTGAAGAATATCTTTGATTTTCCATGTTTAAATTTATCTTCATCCTGAAAGGACATAAAATGGAATAAATAAAATAGAATTCAGCCAATTAAAGAGTGTTGATTCTTTTCTCACCTTGATGAAAGTCTTAAGAATGATGTCGCAGGAATCTATTACGTTTTTACGTTGCTCTGATTTACAAAGCACTTTGTAACGATTATAAAATTCGGGGTAGAGAATCCTGAAACATGAAATTCGTTTTTTTTTTTTTTCGAAATGAAAAATTAAACTCACGAATACATACCAAAATATTTTAATAAAATATTGAAACTGATAAAACCCATACCTCGATGGAAATCCAGCTGCACTAATTCTTATCGTTTCCAACACACCGCAGGCTCTCAACTGTTGAACAGCACGTTGAGGGTTGTAGTCAAATGCTTTCTTAAAATCGTTTGGCTTGATGCAACGAATATAGTGAGGAGTGGTAGCATTCAGCGTCGTCATGAGTGCGTTCAAGGAGTCACGAAACTGCGAACCGACCTGTAAAGTAACCAAAAATAATAAACTCAGCAGTCGCTGAATAAAGAGGATGATTCAAGCTAAGTGTACAAATGCTCACCGTTTTCTTATTCTGCTTACTAGCTGGACTCGTAGCTGAGAAAGGTTTCCCAGATGTGATGGCGACTCTGGTTTTACTCGAATGCCCAATAGTCGCGGCGTGTTGAGCAACGCTCAGTTTGTTACTATTGTCACCGGCAAATAATTTTCGCATCAGTTTATTTCCTCCTTCTCTCAGCACTATGACCTACGAAATAGCCAGGGATTAATGACATTTTTCATACACAGCAATGAATACGAAATTATTGCACAAACGATTAATTATTATGGACCTATGAAGATTTAAGTCCAAATAATTTAGTTAGTGATAAGCAGATATTGACTATTTTTGATGACGTATAATCATAGAACATTTGGGGTTGAAGTCAAAGGAAATTGTGAGTTTCGACTTCAAGACTTATTTTTCTTGACTGAAAATCAACTAATAAAATGACGAAATACTCGACTAGGAAATTCTTATTTGTTACATCAGTAACATCACTGGATCAGTGGAGTTAGATTTTAAAATACATGTACACGATGAAGTCATAACTCAGATTTGCTATTCTTTGCTTCTACTTTTTTCTCGGCTAATGCGAGCATTGATTCAAATATCTTTTTTGAATTAATATCCTCATGCTTCTCAGATCCACAATAATGAACCCGAGAATTGACGGCGAATTCCGAAGCTTGACAATGTCGGACTCTTTATTTTGCTTGGAAACGAACGAATTGAAAGGAGGGTCGCTTCTTGATATCACGCACCTTGTATGCCCCTCGACCAGGCTGTAGCAAACAGACCGTTCTCTCAGTACTATTATAACAAACCTAAGCTTCCCCCGTCGCCTCCCAAAAAGCCGGTCGACTACCGACAGACGCCGCAGACGCCCATCAATCACACGCACACCACCAAACTTCGTCGTCGGATCATCGACGAGCTCAAGGAAGAAAGGAGAAAACCGCCAGAAGACGAGTTAAGGGGCTACCAACCACTCGACGAGAAAACGTTGCAAAAGCTTTCGCGAGGACCACGCGTCATACCCAACCCGACCACTACGTTTAAATACAGATACAAATTGGGCAGAGATATTCCAGTCATTTCGTGTCGGTTTACCGAGCATATGATGATGTTCAAGAAACCTCCGTTTGCCGCCTTACGCGTGGACACGGGCAACCAATTCAAAATTCGCAGAACGAAACTCGTTAACGAGAAACTGTTGCCTAAGGGCAGGGAAACGGCCACTAAATAAGTTGAACACTCACCTGCTCTTCGATAACGGTATCTTTATTCTTTTCCAAAAAACCGAGCGTCTGATATTCGACGCTGTCGGCGAAGTGTCTTATGATGAACGAATTTGTGCCTGCGAATTAAAAACATCGGTATTTACTCACGATGAACGAAAAGTGCAGTCTAAGATGCACAGATCGAACTTACCGAAACGAGGTTTTGCAAAATGAATAGATTTGGAGCATTTGGCGTAAAGTTTTTCACCCCATGTATCGTCTGTTCCTTTAGGCATCTGTAACGAAGAACGCATTATGAATGCTTAAGAATAGAAATATACTTATGCTATCAAACTGCTTGGAGACGTGTTTCTACTCACCCGACATTCTTCGTCCAATAAGTCTAAAATACCCAGTCGCGTTTCGATTAAATCGATACAAGGCTGATTATCGTAGAAATCTATATGTTTCCATTCGATACCTTCTCTCAGGTATTCTTCTTGGTCCAACTTGAATACATGCTGTGAAAAAAGAATCATTAATTTTTATACTTAATTTCGACTGAAAATACAGCGAAAATTTATTAAAATCTAGTAAATTTAGGTCATTATGAATTCGAAATAAATAAGTCGAACTTTTTTCGATTTACTTTTATGCCCACCTTATTTTTGAAACTGAACAAAAAAACAGTAGATACTATAATAATGTGGCGTCATTTTCGCGTAAAAAAAAATGATTTGAAATGAAATTTACAAAAATGACATTTTCGATTCTACAGTTTAACATTACAAGGTGAAAAATCAATTCCAACATAGAAGAATAAGACCAATATTTTCCAAAAGAAAACATTCACTGCACATTTTACTGTTGAGCTTCATCAGTCATTTAGTTACCTAATCGATTTTACTAGTTATTTTAATAGTTTTTCTTTTTCGTAATAATTGCATTCACTTAATTTAAAAAAAAAAACTTTTCCGATCTGGAATTTTATATTCTTCAGCATCATTGGTAAGACTTTTGGTAAGACTAGAAGTAAAGAAAATTATTTCCCATTTGTCATGAAAAGTTTTTAAAATAAGTATATGGGTACAGAGAAGGTCACATGATTAGGGTTTTAAAAACCTGAAACTGCCTCATAATTTTGCTTCTAAATTAAAGGGCTATGCGAAACTGATAAACAGTAATTTAATTTGAAACTATGTTTTAATGGAACTAGCATTAAACTGTAAATCGCCGTTTACCAAGTTGAATTGTTGCTGTAGTTTTTCATTCGCGTAGTTAATACAAAACTGCTCAAAACTGTTGATTTCGAAGGTTTCGAAACCGTAAATATCGAGGACTCCGATGAACCTATGCTTGTCACCTGTCGTCTCTAAAGCTCGATTTATCATTTTCACGATCCACGAAAACAATTCGGCGTACATATATTTGGCGAGCGCATCGCGAGCCCCTTTTGCCTGAAAAGAGGGCAAGAAAATACCTTTTCGTATTACTGGCGGAGCTCCAGTCAGATAAATATACAAGTGATTTCACACGAATATCATGAGTATAAAAGAAACTGTAAACACATTCACACTGACCTCGATGGAATTCATCGGCTTATCAAAAGTCTCCTTCATGCTTACAATTCTTCGATGACATAACCACTTGCGCAATTCTTTCGCATTCAACTGTAGTAAGGCTGCTGTTTGCAATAAATGTGGATCATCTTCCTGCGCACGGGAATAAAATTAAAAAATACTGTAGTATAAAAAATTAAGGAGGAAGCATTTTTTCAAGAGTAAATGTCAATTACGCATTATGTTAATGCGAAAACTACGATAAGACGGTTGCACTTAAGAATGTAGGTGTTCAATGATAAAAACAAAACAGTATACGTAATTTAACACCAACCTTGATGAAACTAGATTCACTGTCGCCGTGAGATCCGCGAACATTATCCACTATTTTTATATTCCCCAGGTTTAAAATGGATGCTAAAATATAAAAAATATCCATTTTGTCGGTATCTGAAAATCCCAACGTCGTTAATGCTGCAACAGTTTCTTGGAAGCATTTTTCGTCGTCCACTCCACTAATTTTACTCTCAGCTGATAGATAAAAATACTCTTCTGCGACCTCTGAGCAATATAAAATTTACAAATGTGCATAACAAAATTAATACGGAAAGGTACACAATACCAAAAATGAAAAAATACCTAATTTTAATTCGGGAAATTCGTTTCTTGCAGCACACAGTTGATAAAAAATATGATAATTTCGCTCTTCCGGAGCTTGGAATACAACCCTAGATTTCTCGAGTAAATACGTCCGCATACTGGCGCCCATGATTTGATAGAATTTATTAAATTGTAGTTCGATGTATTTTCCAAATCGCGAAGAATTGTCGTTTCTTGTCGTTTTGGCATTTCCAATAGCCTGGAAAATGAGAAAAAAAAACACCAAGAACAATTTAAAGATTAGAGACGTTTATCCATCAAACTTTAGAAAACATCGAACATGGGATTCTTTATGAGGAATATTTCCAATGAAAAATTAGCCCATAAGAAGAATCATTTTATCAGACATAACATTTTCAGGTATATAGCTTGTAAAAATTTGGAAAAATGACCTCCGAAAGGGAAATATCTATGTACTTTTATTTCAAATATTATTTTCATTTTCCTACAAATGAATGAGTGAAATGATAAAACTCTTAAGATCAATTTCTTACACTCAAAATGATGGGATCGCATTAAAAGTTTTGAATGGATAAAGATACGTTTATACCTGTGCCTTAGATACCAATTTTAGCCCCAATTACTTGAAATTGGACAGAAATTAAAAAAAGAAAAACTGTTATTTTTAATGAAGACGGAAAACAAAATTTCTTCTCACAAGTAGCCAGCATCACAGAGAAACTAAGAAGTACCATTTTCTTAAAATTTTGATTTAAAAATCTGGAGGGCAGAAATTCGAATTATTCTGTTCAGGAGGATGAAATGTAAAAAAATTTTTTTCCCAACTCTTCTATTAATTTATTTCTTCTGGGCATCGTTGACAAATCTAAATCTCCCTTCACTCGCAGCTAAAAAAAAGTGAAAAATTATTCAATTACCTCCATAATAGGACTAGAGGCGAGGACTTTTTTCTCCACTTGCGTTTCTTTCGACGATCCACTGACAGTCGCAAAATATCGCATAACATATTTGGCAGACACCGTTTTTCCTGCCCCCGACTCTCCAGATACGATGATACTCTGGTCTTTCTTTTCGCTGTGAAAAAATTTTCCCGTTGAAACGTGTCGAAAGTAAAACACACAAGTAATAAATTACGATATTGCAATCACCTTTCCATTCGATTGTATGCTTCTTCGGCAATGGCGAATATATGTGGATCCAATTCGCCCACAGATCGCCCCCTGTACGTCCATATCGTGTCATTACCGTAAATTGGTAGATCTTGATACGGATTTATGGCTACTAAAACAATTCCTGGGGCGAAGAAAAAACCAAAATAAATTACAACCATACAAGTGAGACATACGATATTACATATGAATGTAAAAAAAAAAGAAAAGAAAAAAAGAAGAAGGTGAATCAAATCTTACCACAATACGTGTATATTAAATAGTTGTGGCAAAATCTGACTAGAAGATTATACAAAACAGCTGGCTCGTGTAAATAAGACAGTGATGTGAGATCATTTTCACCGATTAATATATCCGGATTTCGCAATGGTGGCAGTTCATCATGGTTTTTGATTTCCAAAACTCGTTTCTATAAAAAATATTTACAAGTTAGTAATGTTCAATTTTTTCAAGTTTCTAATTCCAACTACTAAAAACAATTGAAGTAATATGGATTAAATAACCACAATACGAACATTACATCGACATAATAACAAATAGAGAAGACACACTTGACTTAATACAAGAAAAGCTCTATCGTCATTTTAAATCTTTCTCAACGATCAAATAGAGTTTATATTCTAATATAAAATATTCATTCTTCAATAATCAAACGATAAATTTTATTTTTCATCTTCAGTAGTACACATACCCAATGAGGACTCGAGGGGTTTTATGGAAATAAAGGAATTTACTAATAAAAATCATCAAAATTTATTAGTTTCTTATCTTTCCTGTTGAACATCATTTCTAAAACAAGTATTAAACGTATCATCAAACCAGATCAGATTACACAATCTGATGTATACTCAGATTTACCATAAGACCATGAAATTATTCCAAAATTGGAATCTCGTAAAATAAATTTTCAAGAAAGTTTAGTTCCCGTAAATACATTTGGGTGGTCCTGATTTTCGAAATTTGGAATGTTCAACCTCCTACCCCAAAGATTGGTTCCACTTCATGAAAAAAAAAAAATCCATACAAATTTCAGCCCCCTAAGTCGAAATTAAAAGGTGCCTAAAAGGGGTTGAAAATTCATGAATGCAAATATGGGCATTATTTAACATTATTATTAATTTGGATTTTTATTCCCCAATTTTTCACTTGTGTAAAAATGTCGGTCTTCATTTTAAAGCACTTTTTTTTATAACTATTTCAAATGATTTTAAATTAAATTCATCTTCCACTACGAATTTTGTTTTAGTGTAGTCCAAGTAAAGAAAAATAAAGTTTCATTTTTACTCTCCTTCCAATATGTTATTTTTGGCACGTGAGCAAATGATACAGTTTCGCGTTTTTAAATGGCAACAAATACGAAAAGTGAACAGGCTCCGTAGAAAACTGGTTTTAAAGTCTTTGACTAAAAAATTGAAAGGAATTTTGCAAAAAAAAAAAGAGAAAAAAAAGCGCTATCTAAAGAAAGTTTTTTCTTTCGACATAACTTGTATTGAGTAATAAGGTATTAATTTGGTATGGTATTAATAAATACAAAATGTAAACTGATTCAACTTGACAAAAAAAATACAGATCAAGCAGTGCAAAGACTATATACTATCTAGTAGGCCCAATTACTGAATAAAATGAGGGATAAAGATCTTTGCCGTTCCAGATGCAGGACGGAGAAATCGATTAATAAATTTAAAAATTCACAATTCAAACGTTTCATTGCGTATAATTCAAGTGTCGCATAGAAAGTTCACAAAAATCAACATTTTTTATCTTTCAAAAAAGAAAATTTTTTTATCGAAAATATTGTGCATACACGAGTTATGAAGTTGGAATCACTCCCAATGCAATGAACCAATGCGACATTGCGAAGCAATGATTCAAAATATTTTATTGACACTGCATAGGTAAGTGGTACGTATCTATTACATGACAATCACGCAGGTAAAACCAGATTGACCACAACAAACTGACACGAGACTCCACTAATTTACCAAGACACCTTACTGAATACGTTTTCGAGCAAACTTTTGCAAAAATTACCTCAGTTAGGTTATTCTACGACAAATAATGATAGCAAAAAATAATAATTTAAAAACATTGTTCACCGTACAGAAGGTAATACTTTATAATAAAAATATCCTACGTTTGAAATGGAAATAATTTTTTTAAGGTTAATTACCATCACAAGAATTCTCGACTACAATCTTAGACGACCAACATCAAAAATATTTAAAGTACCCACGTTTAGCTCTCGGAATTTCGAAATGCCCGAATGAATGTGAAATTATCTGAACAGATATCATACAATATTTTTGTAATCGGTTCTCAGTGATCTGAGAATTATCAGAAAGGAACCTTAGCACTTGTATTTTAATCATAAATAAACGAATTAAACACTGCAACCGAACCAATGGTGAACATTTTCAAGTAGTTATTGACCAAATTATTTCCCCAATTTCACTCAAAAAGCTGCAATAATATGGGAAAATTAGGCCAAAAATCGGGTTAAAAAATAAATAAATCAAAGAGAATAGGACTCTTGGCTGTGGGTAGCTCTTACCTCCTTGATTAACATACGGTACTAAAGGTCGATATCACAAACACAGGTTACACCGTTTGTAAAATAAAATAATATATTGAAACCAAAACTTGATGAAAAAATGTTTGAAATAAAAAATATAGAACAATGTACCCAAAGCCGATTTTCAAAATAATATCCATAAAATAATAATTTAAATAAAACGTCGATTATGCTAAATATCGATTTAAGTCGGTGTTTTTCAATTTTTGTTCCCCAAGCAATTTTATGATGCTCGATCTATATGGAATTATTTTAAATGAAAAATCCCACGACCTTTCAACAATTTCCATCGCAGAAGTCCAATTCCAATAAGAGCTAAGGGTAAAATTGAAAACCCGCAAAAAACAAACTGCATATTATGAAACCAATAAAAATACAACTATGACCCGATTCCAAAAATTGCTGAATGCAACTTTTGAGTGGACAAAACTACGACAAAACCAGCAAAACGTATACCAGCCGTCATTTTTCATCACCAAAATACCTTAGGCACTTTTTGGAATCGGACTCGTCGATTTAAAAACGAGGAAAAAAATTGAAAAAATGCAAAAAGTTTTCAATTTCTCTCGAAAAACAAACATTTCCATGGTGTTAGGCTTTTAATACCGACGTATCAAAATATGATTACCGCCTACACGAAATTCAAATTCCTCATCAAGTCTCCTCGATACTTCCATGAACTCGGTAACCTGCCAACCAATAACAGTTCATCCTCAAAACGCAGCTTTTCCCCCTTTTTTTTTCTTTCACAAAACCAATTAACCGAGAGAGTAAGTATTTCCGTGTACTTGAAAAATTATAAAAATAATACGAAGATGTGCGTCAAGAAAACCTGTTCAGACATATAAACACCGAGCAACCGGGTGCAAATAAATGCCTGCGTGCATTGGGAGACCATCGCATCACATCGTGCAATAATTATCGAGCCTACTGATGTAACTCGTTTATAATAAGGTGTCTAATGCAGCACTTATATACATGCTCATCGCAATATCTTGAAAGTTGCAAGTTCGATTTCAGCTACAATGGCATTTGCCATGATTACGGGACTGGAGTTATTGTTCTAACTGAATGGAATAAAATTCTTGCATAAAATAAAAAATAACTGGGGAAAAAATTCGAGCTTTCAGCACTCAATAACTTCATTTATTATGAAGGAAAGGTTTCGAAAAAATTCAACTTTTTTTTGGCTTTCTAGTTTTACGTAAAAGTGAACGATACAGGTTTCTTGGTTCAAGAAATTTTGAGTAGCTAATTTTCAACGTCATACGATGGTTTTTTTCTTCTTCGCTGACGATAAGAAAAAAAGTATGTACTAATCGTATAAGAGGTATCAGATTACGCGAGTACTGGAATCTCGACTATCCCTTCAGGTGACCTGGCAGCATTCCTATGAATAGGACATTGGACTGAGTATCCAGCGGCGGAACTGAGGGTGGTCTAGAAGAGGCCACAAAACCCCCGCCTAAACAATTTGGTTGCAATGAATTTGGGCGAGTAGACGAAAATAGTCTAAATAAATCGCAATGGTTTTAGGCGAGTACAAAATATAATCTCAACTTGGTGGAACACGTCTTAAAGATAAAAGCAATAGTATTTCTCCTCTTCTATAGGTACTCTGAACATCTATTTTAAACCGAGCAGAATTGTGGCATCAGTTTGAAACAGACAGTATTGATATTCAGACTTATCTTAGGCGTATTGGCCGCCTATTTTTAACAAAACAAATATAATACTTTTTTTTTAAATTGAAAACCATGTCCTGTACGTGTATTTTGTTTTAATATCAGTTTTGCATTAATATTTTTGAAAAAAACATAGTTTCAATTATTTCAATTAGCCGAATGCTGGTCTGTCGAGTTATAGAGTCTCAAATCCACCCAGAAATGCTTTGAAAATGAAAAATTTGTAACCTCAAAGGCCAGAATTCTATTTGGTATACTGCAATGGATTTGGGCAAGCACTCGCCCAAATCCATTGTAAAAACTCGCCCAAAAGCATTCCACTTCCCCTAAATTCGCCCAAACGCGTTGCAGTCAAAAATTTGTGGGGTGAAATCTATTTAAAAAAAACATTCTCTGTCGAATATGGGCATACTAACAGTATAAAATAATTTACTGATTAGCGTCAGAAACTTCTAGAAAGGGTAAGGGGTTGGGGAAAGGGAGTTCAACAATTTCAATTCTGTTTTCCATTCTTTGGGCTCCTCTAAAAAAAGCTAGTGACCACTTGTCACTGCGGCTATCCTCCAAGGCAAATACAACAGCCATACAATACATTTCTTTGACAAAGACAATGATAAATATATTACTTGGCCACTGTCAGTGAGTACTGTTAACTTTTTTCCATCGTAAGCGTCGACAATTTCCGCGTTTTCCCAGACTTCGAGAGGATGAGGCACCCAAACTCGTGCACCCTAGAACAAACAAATTCATAACAAAATTTATTATTATCATCGGAAGAACACGAGGATATCCATAATACGTGAACATAATGTATGTATCTATCTTAAGTTTATAAAACGAATTCGCATATCGATTACGCATTGGACCGCCCTTGATCGAACTCACCGACGACTGGTTTCAGCCGTTTCACGAAATTACCTAAACTTATGTAATGCATAAAGTGAAAAATTCGAATAATGAAATAAGCTATTCAAAACCAAAACATAAAATAAATAAAAAATGAAAGAATTCATTTTAATAGCTCCATTTAAAATAACCCAGCTCCAAACAAAATAATTTCACAACTTGTTGACACAAGAATTCGGAAAATTTGTCAAGGTTACTACGACATAAATACATTTTATTCACAAATATCGAACGAATGAAATAATAAATTCCATTTTGAATAAGGGTGAGACAAGTTTACGAAAAATTTAAGAAAAAAAAAAAATAAGAAAGGTCGAGGAAGATTCTGCAAAGCAAAATTGTTTTAAATAGGTAATTAGATAATTAATTGAGACGAAGTGACGAACGAAACAAGTTGCTTCTATCGATTGATTTTTTTCTCTTTCAACATAAGTTGAAGTGTGACCGAAAAAAAAAACAAAAAAAAAAAACTTGTTCAAAAATTCAAGTGGAACTTTTTCTACATTGCTTCCCTCTAAAAATGAGATCTCTGACATTTCTAAAGTCATGGCTGGGTGTACGAGTCAGTTTCACTCTTAAATATTTCGTCAAAATGATATTAGTTATTCGGTAGCATAGCCAGAAAACTGTCTCTTAAGAGGCAATAAATAAGGCTGAAAAAAATATTCCCAAATTGAAAAGATGAAATCTTGGCCAAGTATTTCAGTTATACAGTCCCATTTTCAAGTGAATATATAACAATAATTAGTATTTCTCAATCCACTTGTTCAAATTTTACAGGAGAGCAAAAATACACTTTCATGTCACATGTAGCCTTCTTACGTAGCAACTCAACTTGAAAGTCAATTTTCTCAGCAATAGTGGCATTTTGGAACATAATACTTTTACTGTAACTATAGAGCCTGCAGGTGTACACAATACCTTGAAGAATTCAAGTTTTGAAAAAAAGGAGACCTTTCCCCTTCTTACATATCACTGTTGAATTTTAATTTCAGAAAAATTGTAATAATCAGACTATTATATTTCATGGGAAAAATAAAACGGATTCGAATTTGTCACTCATTTCCAATAATTATTATAAGAAACGAAGACGTTCATAATTATTTAAATTATATTAATTTCGTTTAGAATATTTATATTTTTTAATTTTTTTGTATAATTATCATGTACTTATATAGTTGCACATAATATTATGACATATTGACATTAAAAGGTATACGTATGACATCCTCGTGGTTTGTGTTCACGTACAAAAATTTCTCAATTTTATTCGGATGAACGGATCCATCCGGGACAGATTTTTACTCCGAAAAATTATGACTTATGACAATGGAAAATTTCGCCATTCAGTATTGATTTTATCTTACTGACAGTAAGGTGAAAAGTACCCAAAAAGATACGTAAATAACAAAGAAAAAGTTATACTCCTCAAAATCACAAACATTCGAGCAAAATAACCGATGATGTATTTTAATGCAAAGTAAAGAAATAAAAAATCTAGATAATGCCTCAGTGGAAAAATGAATATTGTGTACAGATATAAAAGTAGTTCTCAAAAGTATGAAGATAAACCAAGAATGTAATTTCCACGACAATGGTTTGAATTTCGATAATGAAAATATGAAAATTAATTTTTTCAAAAAATTCGCTGTCCTTAATAGCACTCGGCAGGTGAGGTAGCAACATAATTTTGATCACGTTAGGAAAAAAGTAACAAAAACTCAAATTTTCTTTCCACATATCACTTTATCACGTATGTATGCCTACTTACCTCTCTAATCTCTCTAATGTGATATCTGGTAGATAATACTATTTACCTACGTATGGAATACAGAGATGAGTTCAAGGATTAAAACGTCAATATAGCGGTTTTTACAGAAAATATCAAAGTTGAAAGTTTTTAAGAAGAATTTAATCGAATTTTTGTAGAAAAAAAAACAAGAATACGAGTAACGACATTCTCAAAATCTCATTATGTGAAAATTGTCCATGATGAAAGATGAGAAAACAACTTCACAAATATTTAGAATGATTGGTTCAAAGAACGATTATAGTCCAATTTTACAACTTTTTCAAAAACAGCAACAAAATAATAAGGAAAAAATTATTAGGTTTACGAACTAAAAATACTCTCTCGAGCTATCCTAGAATAATGTCTGGAGCTTCATTTTAAACTAGCTCGATTATGTTTGTTATAATTTGTAAATTTGCATTAAAAAATGATGGTAAAATAAGTACCTAAGATTAAAGATTTTGATATTAAAAAATTTTCAACTGAACTAAAATCTTTTGCATAAGCGATTTTCTTTAGTTGATAACAATTGAACCTGTGTCCATTTTTCACAAAACTGAGTTAGTCAGGCCATCTACTCTCAGTTACATTTTGAAATAATCTAACTAATAAAATTGTGGCTCGATGAACAGTACCAAACAATAGAAGGAAAATATCTGCATCAACTGTCATTCCAAAATGGCCTTAGAACAGACCTGCAAATTTTTGTTATCATTGCATATCTATTTGTCATACACAATCAAAACATCTTCAATAGTAAGAATAATCAAAACAATTTGGAAACTTACAGAATTAAAGCATTCATCAGTCATCACTTTTGTTTTGCTATTTGTAAATAAATACGTTTTTGAGCAGAGGCCATTTTGGAACGTCGCTCTTAAACTGTAAAAATGCACACAGCATTCAACTGGATTCAAAATTAAGGGTTCATTAACGTACTTAAGGGATACATTATCAATTTGTTTTCTCCAATTCCGCCTTTATTAATTCTTTTTTTATCTGAAGCTCAACGCAATCATTCATTTGGAAAATTTAATAGAGGTAGTGTATGAGAAATTAGAAAATATTAACTACCTGAATGAGAAAACTTACTTGTTCATATAGGAACAAAAACTGAGAAGCTACAGACCAATGTTGAAATCTAATCACGTATTGATCGATTGTATAATTATTATTTTTAAGACGAGGGGTAGTAAGATCACGAATCACAGTACGAATCATAATTAGAATTTTTAAAACAAAAATATTAAAAATTTCTTCATTTTCACCACAAATTGTTTTTTTTTTAATTTAATTTTTTTTTTTTTTTACCGACGAACTTTCATTCTACTGGAAATTAAATTCGATATTAAAGGAAATTGACAAAAAACAAAAAAAAAAAAAGAGTAATTACGCGTTGTTTGAAAGTCGGGCGAAAAAATTAGAAAATAATCCCTATGAACCCGCACTAGATCACAACCACATTGAAAATCAGAACGAAAACACTGAGTACACAATATTCATTAATAATTAATGTGGATCAAATTGCCAACCCGAACAGCTGACGAATACTACCTGAGTGATTAAAATATTCAAGTTTCAATACATTATCACCGATGGGAGGGGAATATTTTCGGCCAGCAGAGGTGTCGCGATCGTAGACCAACCACTACGGTGATATTGAGTGCCTTAAGTACGTAGATATGCATTTATTCCAACAATTTTATTGAAATTAATCAATAATTTCTCAAAGGTTAACACTTCCAACTTCACACGTCAAATAGCCGTCGGCCTTTATTTCGGGTCGTGTAAATTTTATCAAAGGAAAATGTACGAATGGTGAGAACCTCGAAATAAGTCAAGAATAAACAAAATATAAAAAAACAGTCTCTACGAGGGGCGCTAATTAGATCATCGTCTTATCTGTTGTCCACAAACGTATCCAGTTATAGTGTTGTGTACATTTAACAAACAATAGTTTAGACGACTTATACAATATTTTTAGTCGAAGCCAGGCAATCGGAGTGCTCAGAAATGGTTAGAAGTTCAGTTGACGATTTAACAAGTCGTGTTTGAAGCTGGTCGCTGTCAATGTTTTGTAATTCGATTTCCCTCCCCTGGAGTGGGGTTCTTAAGAATTGGGTTCTTGGTAAATTTATCACATGGGGAAATTTCTTCACTATGAAAATATCATGATAATCAATTGAAAAAAAAAAATTAATTAAATGTAATAAGATACAAAATGGACTTATAACTTATTTGTACTAGTAGGTGTCTAATTTCATAATCAACTCTATATGACAATTATCTAAAAAATAATAATATAAAACTTCATATTAAAAAACTCCTACAAGGCAACTACTCGTATTTAAACTAGAACTATTTCACCCTGGTTTTCCACAAAATGATTTATAAATTCGCGAAACGACTCAAATCACCTATACACTTCTCATAAAATTTTCGAGGACTAGTCCTCATTTATACACGTATTATTGAAGAAAACTCATGTACCTACGGGTTATCAAAAAAAAGAAAAAAAGAAAAAAAAAGAGAAGACCCTCTATTTTTCAACAATTAAAAATTATTATTTTTTTAAAGAATATATCGACCATTCTACATAATAAAATTCAAGGGCCAAGTTCATTTCAAGGATAGAAAAATTTACATAAGTAACTCTTTCAGATGCCAGTTTCGTTTTTGTCGAACAAAAATAATAATGGTTTGGGTCAACTTATCTTCATTCTTCGCAGCAGAGTGGGACTACTAACATTAATGCTAAAAATTCCCTGTAAAATGAGCCCGATTATATTAACTTCGTATAGGTATTTCAAGTGGAAATGTCATTTTTCGAGCATTCCCCAAAAATTAGGATATTTTGTTTCGTTGACCGATTTTCGCAAACTTACTTTAAAACTTCTTTCTTTCTTTCTTTCTTTTTCTTTTGTTTTTTTTTAACTGAAAAATGAGGTGCAGAAAATGATACTCATATTGAATTCGCATATTTTCGTGCATACTTTGCATTAAGATGCATTATTGCCAGAATGTTTTACACAAAAAAAAAAAAAAAAACGCATAAAAATGGCATATTTGGGCTTTAAAACGCCTATACTTATCCTAGCCCTAGTAATAAGTTGGCTCGAGAGTGTGATGAGTGTTTCAGAATGTTTAACTAAAAAATTTGGTCAATTCAACATATGGCATTAACACGGTTACATTTGAATTGCAAGCAAGCTTTCAAATAAGAATTTTGCTAATAAAACTACATGATAAGACATACAAAAATAAACACAAGGTCAGATAGGGATCCCTTACAATTTTTTAAAAACGATTACCGGAAGTTTTACGAAAGGTATCAGACTATCAGATCACCCTATGAATCACTTATTCGAGTTCCTGTTCAACGAGCACAAGCCAAAAGAATACAAAATGAAAACCAATGATTACGAATACGTAGGTATTTTGATATAAAGAAATACTGATCTAATTACTAAATTTTCTTCACGTTTTAAATAATTTCTAGGAAAAAGTTGAAGGTGAAAGTGAATGTGAATGTGTTCGAAATAATATTAGTTGTAAGCTTTCGTCGTTATCTTCAGACTAATCTTGGTTTTGTAAAGTAACATTGTTTCCGTCCAAAATCGATAAAACGGTAGAACAAAAGGAATTAATGAACTAGAACAAATTTACTCGAACACATAATAACTAATGAAGTGTTTATACTTTAATCAGCAACTCTTACCTTCACGAAAAGAATATTCACCGATTGAGTATCCATGGAATGTATTTAAGCTCTGAAATTAAAAATAAAATAAAATTAGCCCTGTTGAACCTGAAAAAAACCGACTATGAGAGATCATGATTTCATTTTAACCGCTTTATTCGAATTTATATTGTTACTTTGTTACTTGAAAGAAATTTGAATGTATCATAGTTTCAGAAACTAATTTGAGAATGCTGTATTACACTTGTAAGAAACAGTAAAGAAATTCTTAATTCGAGTAGGAGTGAACCGAGATTCGAGAAATGCACCTGACACGAATCTAAGGATAGACTTCAATATTTCTCGAACTTTAGCGGCTAAATCGAATAATTCTCAAGAACTACAGAACGTAATAAGCATTATACTTACAAATTCGTATAATAGTCGTTGAGAAACATCATCAATAAAAAAGAACTAGATTTAAGCAGAGTTGACTAAAGTAAGTAAACACCTACATATTTCGAACAAAGTAATTTCTCACGAACACAGACGGATCGAAATATGCCTTCAGAAACACACTTACATGAAAGAACTGGATTCGATTGATTACATTTAAAAAAAAAACAGATTTTCACCTGGTACTCGGCTACTCGCATTCAATTGTGTACGTATATTTGCGATTTTATCATAGAACGTTTACAATTTTTTTCAAATCGATTGTTTGAAAAAAAAAAAAGAAGAAAAGTACGAAAGAAGAAAAAAAGAAAGGGCGAATACGTAAAACTGAAAAAGAAATTTCAAGTGTGAAAATGAGACAAACCTGCGTGAATTCATCGAAAAGACGGTACATACGTTTTTTACATCCTGTAGACTGTAGACTTATATATATGTATACATTTCATATCTAAAAAAAAATAAAAATCGGGAACTATGATTTTTTTAATTGAAAGTTATTGAATCGTTCATTAATTATTAGTGATAGCCAAAAGAAATTTGTGACAGATGAAAAATGTTAATAATATTGATTATTGACTACAGCCCTACAAAGTACAATAGTTTAATTCTGAATAATTTCTAATATAATATTATACGTAAATATAGTAATACCAAATTAGTAATTATTCAGTGAGTTACTATTTTTTGTAATTAATTTTTTTAAATCACCCGTTTTCGTTATTTTTGAAAGAGATAACATAATAATTTTGTAAATCCCAAAAACGTGACGCCAAAGTTCCTTGAAATAGTGGCTTCGGCAAACTATCATACACGCAATTGATACAAATTGCTTCTTTATTTTAATTTAGGAAGATTTGTCGAACAAAAACGATTGGATTTTACTGGAAAGTAATCTACTAACTACCGCTGTGGAAAAATGAATAAAACGTTCAATGCATTTACATGCTTTACTGTTTTAGCTTACTTATGAAAAATTCAGTTTTCAAAAATAAAAAATCTCAAATTACCAATTCAAAATGATGATATTGTTTTAGTGAAATATTTTTTCTGGTAAAAATAAAAACTTTTTTTCAATCGAATTTTTTATCTCCAATCAAGATGGCTTTTTCTGCCCGAAATTCTGTGAATGTCTCAATTAAGAATCAAAATCTGTCAGAAAAATCTACATATCAATTTTCGATGATACGGTTCGGTTCAATAATTCTGAGGCCTTGTATATTTCGATTACATAAAACAATGACACTGTTGAATGAAGTTATTAATGAATCCCAAAATTAATTTTTTCACACAAACTGTTTTCAAGAATATTATTTCTTTTTTGACCAAGAATCTAAAAAAATTAAATATTACAGATTATTAAATTTATTACTAATAGTAATTGTTATCAACGAATTATTGCTAGAATTGATAATATTTTATTTCGTAGGAATGAAATTTGGGATTTTCTATATATTTGAAAAACCTAATAACTAAAGTAGTTACACCGAAATAAACATAAATTTTGAATTCTTACTATTTTCGTAGAATCAATTTTTTTTTAATGAGTGCGAAATTTCTTTCTTCTTATCCAAAATCTATAGTCATTTTCATTTCATTTGCCGATTCAACAATACCTCCCAAATGATTTTAATCTATAGTATCTACTAGCCATTACCTCCCTACCTAAATACAATAGCTAAATTTTATGGAGTAAAAAAAAAAATAGGGTATTCAACAAAATAAAAATTTTTAAATTCCATTTGAAAGTTTAAAAATTCCCTACTCATTGTCACTGTAACTTGATCGAAATTATAGCTCCTCTCTCTTTTTTCCCTCGTCATTCCCCATCTGTTCTTATAAATCTAACCAAGATGTGACAAAAAGTTTGCCATCTGTGTGAAAGTGAGAGTACCCCTCTCCGATCCAAAATGAAAAGTCCATAATATATTATTTTGAACAACTCTGTAATTTGGGTCAGGGACGTCGGTCAGGGTTTATCACCAAGTGATGACAATTTCCCAAATTTGCGAAGAATAATTTTCAAAACAAGAAACCTTCAAAATTGACAGAATTGCACTACAAATCTGAACTACCTGAAGCTGGAAAATCCTTTCACCAACTTTTTTCGATTTTGAAGTGCATTTAATTTTTAAAATTTTTAATTCGATTCACGTATCCTGTTATCAAAATTCCACCCCCACCACTAATACACTCTTTCGATTTTATATCAAAATTCTATTATGGACTTCCTAAACGATCGATTTCTGAAAACATGGAATATACCTTCGTGTAGTAGCAAGCAGCAATTTCAATTTGTGTCGATGAACGCGATCGTCACGTCATATCGATATTATGTCGATATTCTGGAAAATATGGAGCGAGGTTCATGGTATCATGTGGCATGTTTATTTTCTGTGCCATTTATCAGTGTATGAAGCTCAGCAACAGTGTATCGATGTGCAACGTGAACAAGAAATGAGGAACAAGCCCCAGCTTGTTAAGCGGTGACAAAACTTTCTAAAATTTTTTCTACCTTTCGCAAGTTCAAATTCGATCGTCAAAAATGGAAATTCCAATTGTATTTTCAAATTTTTTTCGTTGATTACGAAACAATCTCTGCGATAGTAAGTTTGATCGTTTGAAATTCCACCAATTATCGTTACAGCGCTTACTAATCACTTTCTTGAATTTGCAAAGGTTACCAATTTGCTCGTTTTCGTATCGCCATGGAACGAACCGCTGCCTCCGGTTCCTCTTCGCATAACAGCAAATCATCGTCGGCGTCCGACATGCGAACGTTTCTGCGGCGGGCCAAGAAACGATTCGATGAGAAATGGGCCAAGAGCGTATCGGTGCGCACAGCCAAGACGGACGACTTCGAGCCCATTAAGACAGTAGGCACCGGCCACTTTGGTCGGGTCGTCTTCGCCCTGCACAAGCCCTCCAAAAAGTATTACGCGCTTAAAATACTGGAAAAGTCCAAAGTGATAAATTCGAATCAACTGCAGCACGTCAAAAACGAAAAGAAGATACTGCAGTGCGTTAGCTTCCCGTTTTTAGTCAATTTAAAGTTCAATTTTAAGGATAACGCGAATTTGTATATGGCATTGGACTTCGTGCCTGGCGGCGAGATGTTCTCGCATCTGCAGACGTGTCGAAAGTTCAACGAGTCCATGGCCAGATTTTACACTGCCCAAGTAGTGCTCTCGTTCGAGTACCTTCACCATTTAGGCATCATTTATCGTGATTTGAAACCTGAGAATTTGTTGCTCGACTCGCGAGGTTATCTTAAAATCACAGATTTTGGTTTCGCCAAGAAAATCGATCATCGACGAACGTGGACCAGATGTGGAACGACCGAGTACCTGGCACCCGAGGTCGTCTTGCGCAAAGGCTACAGCTACTCAGTCGACTGGTGGACGGTGGGTATTCTGCTGTATGAAATGACCAACGGGCAGCCGCCGTTCAGGGATAAGAATCCGGAGGATGTGTACAGTAAAATTATCGCTGGTAAGGTAACCTTTCCCACCCATATGGGCCGCGTTTTGCGAAATATAATTTCAGAATTGCTGAAGATCGACGTTACCAAACGATTAGGCAGTAGGAGTAGCGGTGTCGATGAGGTAAAACGGCATCCGTTCTTTCAGACTATCGACTGGATGGCTATGCTGCAAAAAAAGTATCCAGCGCCTATCGTACCAAAGCTAAACGGGCCCATCGATACTAGCAATTTTCAGGATTACGATGAGGCTCCGCTCATATATTCTCGTACTGAACTTTACTGTAACGAATTTGAAGATTTTTGAGAACGGTGCTGTGATTTCCAAATTTCGTTTACTTCTTTTCTCTTTCATTTTTACCTTTCTCAAAATTCTACGTATTTTAAATTTACAGTTGTCTAGAAGTGTCATAGGTGCATCTCGACGATGCGAGTTTCTACCAAATTTTGACGTCAGAGTCGGTATTTCGGTTATATTTCTATTCTATCTACGAGGAAGTGGTTAAATTTTGGTTTTCACCATGCATAACAAAGATTATGTGATCATCATTTTAATGGCTGTAAAACTAGTTATAATTATTTTTTCTTTTTATCTGATCAATTGTTTTCGTCAAGATGAAAAAACGAAACGTTATGTAGAGCTTGTTCGGAAATATTCTGTGATTATTGACACTTTTTACTCTCGCCCCGACGTTTTTTTTTTTCTTTTTTTCTTTTTAGATTTAAGAAATTAGTATAAATATTACTTTTGTACAATTGTTATCCCTTTCCTCCCCTCCCTCTTTTATCCCCATTCAAATATACTGTCTATTCCGTTTAACATAGACTTCCTTTTGATGATTGTGAGCTTTTTGTATGTGGTCCATACAACATTGCTCATTTATGTACTGACCAATACTTATAATGTGTCTCGTGTGCCTTGTTATCAGAGTCTGATCGTTTTTTGGCATCTTTATTTGGGTATTTTTTGCTCATTCCTACGAGTTAACTGTTTTTTTTTTCTTGTAGTTAGGAAAATAATTTTTGTCGTGCCGATAAATGACAATTTTGACCAGTGATCAAAAGTCTTTTGTATTATTTTTTTTTAACGTCGAGGCTTCTAGGTGGTAGTTTTGTTTTAGGAAAAAGAATGATGTCGAGAACAAACAAATTAGATGGATACGAGTATTATTTATTGTACTGCTGAGCAGCTAGAATTTAGACGTGGTTTCGTTTATGGATTCGTAATATTGACAATAGAATGAAGAAAAATCAAAACATACTTTTCTTTTCAAATAACATTTAGTCCGCGATTATTCCATATTCTTGATAGCCAACACATTTCACATTGCGGTCAGTTAGGCTATGCGATTTTTTTTCTTCAATTTATAATCGAAAATATTGTCGTTTTAGTATCCTGTAGTTCGGTCTTACCTGTACTGTATTTACAGTTATAATTATTTTACTGTCGATTTTCTTTACTGCTAATCCCACACTCGAGGGCTTTTACCGAATAACATTTTTCCCTAAATTTTTGGAATAATGACATTACATTTGAAAAAGACGAATTTCATCACACTATAAAACTGACAAGCTTTGGTGAATTTCTTTTGAGAATTTTCGACACACATGAATAGTTGAAGAATATTTTCTCTTCATGCATCCCTTTTAACAGAAGTTTATTATCAGTAGGTAATAGTTAGATTTTTGATAAAATGGCTCTCAAGATTTTTTTAAAAACATCCTTAAATGAGCAACTGGTCCTTTTTCTTAAAATTTTGATCCTTCTTTTTCAACTTCTGTCTTTGCCTTCCCTGTAGGTCACTGACCAGATCTGAGTAACTTGTCTTATTATCTCTTATGGTGGTGGCATATTCAAACTTTTATTCTGGGAGGAGGTTTTCAAATTTTCCTAGTACATCTAATAAGTCTGACCCTATAAATGTTATCAGACTGGATCATGAGAAAATTAATTTCTAGATTCTGGTAAAAGTTTTTATTGAATAAGAAGTAAGTGATTTATTTTTTTTAAAGATGAAACGTTACCCCGCTTTGGCAGCTAGTTCATAAATGAACATTATGAAATTGAAATTTCTCTTGGAAAAATTCATTAGCGACCAATTTAATGATTTATTTCCAAGTTTTTTCATTGAGAGAATTAAGAGATTGGGTTTCAAATCAGCAATAAAAGTCTGGTTTGTGTATCAATCAAAATTTTTCTAATTTGTTGAGAAACATTTTCGTCGTTCTTGACATTTTAAAGCTTTGTAGAACTTGGGAGATGGAAACCGAATAGGATTAAAACAAAATTAATCTAACTTGATTAGAAAATTTTTGATTGATCGGTTTGGATATTTAAATCTATGAATGACTGAATATTTCATTGTTTTCAGATTGTATCAAATACTTAAGAATCATAATGATGAATTATTATAAAAAGACTTACAAGAAATCAATCTTGGAAATTTTTCAGAAGACGTTGGTAATTAATATTTTCCCACTCAGACTACCAGGTAGCACCAAAATTACACTTTTGAAAAAAAATTGTAGTTGCAAGTTTCATTTTTTACTAAGGAGTCGGTATGTTTTATTAGGGGAGGGCTTGAAATTTTTATAAATTTTCTACCTTGAATTTAATTTTACTTCAAATCTTTCACTCTGCCCAGTATTGTAGGTTTGCGTTATTATAAGAGGTTGTATTTTTATTCGTATGACGAATGAAGAAGTCTTGAACGTGTGGGATTTTTACTATTTTGTACTCTGAACTGATTAACGAAAGTTTTGACGTAAGAACACTCTGTCTGTGAGATGAAAGAATTTTCTCTATTCCTATTCGAAAATATAATTTCTTCTTTAAATTGGCGTCGAAAAATTTTCCCAAATTCACCAGTGATAGTGACAGCTTCTTGTTGAGAGTTTTTGATTATGTGAAATGAAACTTATATATTTATACTTATCTTATTCTCGAGTTTTGAAGATTATTTTATATCGTGTTTTGATTTCTCTTTCCTTCTACAAAACTGGTCCAGTATTCAACATTCGATTCCTTTTTACTCGCAAACCTACCTGAAATCACCTTACATTCTCCCAGTGTTGTTATTTATATTTCTTTAATTTTATTTTAAAGTATTATATCAGTTGCATATCCTGAAGAGTACGCTGACTATTTACTAATTTACTGAAAACATATTAACTCCCAGTTTAAATTTTCAACATTCATTCAATATTGCGTGTTAATTTCTTTTTTAATTGAACGCCTCAGTGAAGTAACTCTGAAATATTAATTTAGCAACTATGTTGATCCTTGAAAAAAGTATTCAGATTCTGTAAAATGTTATAGTTGTGTTACTTGACTTAGTTTTCAAAAACTTCGTGCGAAAAATTTCTTATTATTGTTTTAAATTTATTGTTGCTATCGATTTTTCCAAAGACTCGAGTAATTCATTTTCGAATGTCGACTTCGTGTCACGTTTCTTTTAACTTAAACAATTGACTACTTACGACAAGTACCTTACAGAAATCGTAATTCCCAAGGGTTCTAAATAAATTTTATTTAAATAATATGGTATTTTATAAGTAAAGAGCTCATTTAGCTCAATGTTTTCCAGGAGTAGCAAAATCGAAATTAAAGTTTTTATATTTTCTCATAATTTTGCTGCAGTGAACCCCTGCTATTTTCTAAAATAAGCCTTTTTTATCCAAAATTTTAATTCCCAATTTATTTGTTGAAAAAGTTGTGTGCGCATTTTTCATAAATTTAAGGGAGATGAGAAAAAAATTTATTGTTTGTATTGTTTCAACGATAACGTATTTATTAATTTGGATCTTAAAATCAGAGTACCTGTCAAAAACAGAATTGATATCAGAGAAATGCATTCAGTAACATTAATTTCTTTTTTCATCTCTCTTAAATTAATAAAAATAGAATTAGCAGGTTTTCGCTTCAAGTTATTGATGTACCTATTTGAGACTATATAAAAGCTGAAGAATATGTCTTGTTTAATTAGTTGGATTTGTTGATACTCCTCTCTCCCATTTATCGCTCCAGTCTTGAATAAATGCTAATTGGGCTTTTTACTTACGCGATGCCATAAATGATGCTGGCTATTTGAGTTTTTATCGAATAAACTATAGTCTGTTCCAGTTAAGAGTTACATGACGTCACAATGCTTCAACCAATAAGAAGAAAGTATTATTTTGATTTCAACCGTAATTTAACCAATCGCTATCTTCAGATGCTGGTGACGTCATGGAACTCTTAACTGGAAGAGACTATATATTTGTAACATCAGGGCAGAGGTGGATCCATAATTCAGTCTCGGGATAAGGTTTGTATGGGGAAAAAGAATTTTAGATGAGAAAAAAATAAGAAAAAAAGTTTTTTATTTAAAAGCTTGAAAAATTTTTTGTGTGGGCCGGGTTTTAGTTGAAGTGAAGTACAAAGCATACACAATTATCCTATAGTTTGTATAATAAAAGTTGTATGGGACTTAGTTGAATTTGTTTATGTAGCGTGTAATTATACTTTACTTATTATTGTAATAGCTTGCTAAATTACACATTACATAAATAAAAGCAACGAAGTCCACCGAGTCATATTTATCAAACAGTATTATTTAATTAGAAATATGTACATTCTCAAGTGATTTCACGAACTTGACATACGAGTATGAGAGTGTTGTTACCAAATGAATACAAATTTTTCGGATTGGAGAATGAGTTCCTAACCCTCTCCCTTTGGATCCGCCTATGCCTTAGAATATCAGAAATGTTTCTTCCAATGTAATATCGTTACTTTATAAAAAGTTATATTTTACTTAAAATAAGGTCGGGTTGATTTTAAAAAAAAAATGATTTTTATGTTTCAGAAATGATAAACTTCACCCACTTGACGATTTATATTTTCTACTTAAATTTCAAGAAGGGATTGTATTATTTTCGTGAATATCCTCTCTAACCCGAAGTATTCTTTTTCTTTTCATTCGATTTTCCTCTCTGCTATTAAAAAACGAAATGAAATGATCGGATAGTGCTTGAATTCCAACTTTTGTGATTTTTAAATTTCGGATTACTTTTTTCACTGAGCTGCGAAAGTTGTGTCTAATAATACGATTGGTATTATTTTCTCGTGACATTCTGCCTGTCCTACCTTATCTACATTCTATTCAGTCTATCATCGATTATCTCCGCTTATCTTGCCACTGTTTTGCTTTGTACATTGAATGAAATTCATTTACATATTTATTTTCGAATTCTGTACAATTTTATGGTAGCATTACAGTGAAAAAGCATTTTGTTTTTATTCTTCTTTTACGATGACAATATTCGAATCCACGAAATTAGAGCTCTTTTCTTTTTTCTGATTCCCATACGTGTACTCTGTGTTCAGTAAATTTTATTATGTATATAATTATATGTTTTTATCAACATCAATAATTTATCAGCACGAAAAAAAAAAATCTTAATTTTCTTTCCATTTAGTTCAATTTGGCCCAATCGCATAATGTAAAATACGACCTTTAGCTAATGTCTCTTAACTTTTTTCTTCAAATTACTCAACGTACTTTAAAACAAAGAAAAAGTAATGAGAGCTTACAAATTTTTAATCTTTGTTTTTGTTCTTTGCACACAACCGGTGTTACTGTCACTTTTATTCGCTATTATTTTGCACACACCCTCACATACCCTTATTTTTACTACAGCGTCTATTTTTAGCAGGTTTTTTAAAAATTACTTTCAATTTTTTTTTTCCTTTTTTCTTTTTTTTTTTCTTCAGTAATATTAATGTTCTAGTCAAAACTAGTTTGTATCAGCGAATGAATTTCTCCCCGTCTCCATTTTGTCGTCAGTGGTAAAAAGTAAACAGATAAATTAGAAGAAAAATAAATATGGCTGCAAAAAGCAGTATTTTACTCTAGCCTTTGGTTACTGTGCTTTTATTCCTACATGTATACAAAAAACACAAAATTTTATTTCATTTACAGATTCATATTTCAATTCTTTTAAGTAGCTGTTACTGTGATACATTATACAAATTTTACGCTACATCATATAAATGTTTTTTTTTTTTGTTTTTTTTTAAATTATTATTATCGAATTATTATGTGTAAATTTTTCTGCAATACATGAATGATTTGGTCTGCTGACGCAAAGGTTGTTTTATATAGGAAAATTAGAAGAGTTAATGAAATTAATTATTTTTGTCTTTAAGTTGTTACCTGAGTTTGTATGTACTACGTGAAATTTGTTTTGATTATTTCAAGTTGTTATTGATTTTTGTTGATTCGATTATTTTACTATCGACTCTATATTATTATTTCTCATTGTAATTATGTGTTTTTCCCTTGTTTTCATGATAGTTGATATTACTATTCTTCTTTTAATTTTATTAATCGTTTACAACAATTTATTTTTATAGTTAAGTTCTCGTTTCTATTCTTAATAAAGGTGAAAATCACATTTCGGTGTTCCTATTTTTTTTTTACATTTTTTAATCGATTGTTACGATTTTGAAAAGTGAAATTCAGATAATTGGTTTGGATTTAGTTTTTCTTCACCAGTGAAAAATAATTTTATTTAGGTAATTAGGGCATTGACCTGTCATTGGCACTGTGGCATTGAATGTCATGGTGCAGACGTCTATATTTTTTGAAGTTTTGTAAAATGGGTTGGGTGAATATTTTCTGGCAACTTCGTGTGATTTTTTCTTCTATGAAATCCGTCCTGCTTAAATTTTCAAATAATTTTTTTTGGCCGCCCTGGCCCACCTTAAAAAAAGCTGGTTTCGTCACTTCTCAAAATCAGGATTCAGGATGAGTGAATTGAATGCTTTTTTGAAATGACGGGTTCATATCACGTATAAAAAATACAACCCTTGGTAGATACGTGCGCTGCTTTACCCTAAACAAAAACAAGGCCAAGAGTATTTCGCTGTGTCTGATATTTTACTATCACGTTTTTGAAACATGCTTGGCCAAGCGCACGTTGACATTTATTATAGAAAATTTATATTATAATTTTTTTAACTAGAGTCTGAATTTTTAACTGTTTTATGCCTCATTTTATCAACAAGTTTTACAAAAAGAAGCGCTAACTTAGCAAATGGGGTACTCATTTCCAAGTTTTATTATAAATACTGAAAATTTTATATTTTTAAATAAATTTTGGTTCTTAAGGGTTACATTTTATGGGGGGACATACTGCTGAGTAAGTACCTATACGAATATTTTATTCACACTTGAAAAAGAAATCTATTTTTAAAAAAGTTTATTTATAAAAGATTGAATTCAAGGTACAATACGATAATATATAGTAGGACAATTATCGTTACAGATCGTTCAAAATAAGAAACGCCAGATGCAACCTTCTCATTGTATTTATTGCACACGCTTGTCTTTCTACTTTTCGCATCACTGTACTCAAAATGGACAGGTTATTGAGGTTACGGACTGCATTTCTTATTTAGAATGGACTATAAGTAGTTACAATATTATTTTTTATACTCAAGTGGCAGATAAAAAAAAAGGCAAAATTATAATTTCAATGAACCATTGCTATTTTCCAACAATTTACGAGTAATTGATGAAAAATTATTTTAAGACAAAATTTAATTAAATTTTGTTTAATAGTTTCAAAGAAATTGTTATAATACAATTTCAGTTAAGGAAAAACGACATACAACTCGAATTAATTTACAGATACTCTATTTGTTATGTCATCTTTAAAATTTATTTTATTTATTTAAAATTGTGGTTTGACACTAATATATGGTATTTTTTGCTGCTCCCCTCATCGAATTCGATTTTTAATTGGTTCATTAATTTATTTTATGCGGTTAGTAAATAATTTCCTGAATAATTCAACTCAACGATAAATTTGGAACATGATAAAATGTCTCTTAAAACTAAGGAGAAGCTTAAATTAGTAATAAATGCATGATTAAGCTTAAATTTTATATTTATGAGGATTATAACCTTACGAATACATTTTTTAATGTCTACCACGAAGAACACCTACTACACTTACTTATTCTAGATAACAATCGTAGAAAAATTCCTTTTGGTGGACACTTTTCCAATATTCTACTAATAGGATATTAATGAGATCTTTTGGACCCATTTTTTGGTAGGCCTAAATTAGTGTAAAATTTATTTCAATTCGCTTAACGTACGTTTTCTGTACGTAATTTTTCAAAAGTTATGCACATTCGAGCAATTCTTTCTTATGTTATTTGATTTTGCTCCATTTCATTTATCCAATTTATTATTTTTGGTAGGAGGGGGAAAATCAATATCTTCATTTGTTCAAGATTTGGAAAAGTTATGGCCTCTGTTAGCGACAATAAATTATTCAAATTTTTCAATTATGAAATACTAAATTATAAAATTAAATAGGTATGTAGCGACAAATTTTTTGTTCTTTGGTTTATTAAAGGAACATGATAGTCTTCTTAGAGAGCATAAGGTAACTTAAAAAAATATATATAAATATTTGAATAATATCAACTTTAAACATAGAATATAAATATTATTGTCCTGATAAGCAGCTGTCGTTCGCTTAGTCTAACATTCCAGTTGAGGATCATTCATTTGTTCTTCACTTCTCATTTCGAGCAGTGGTGAGTTAATGTTTTATTTATTTATTTATTTTTTTTTTCGAAGATTGTATTACTGCAAAATATAAGTTGTTAGTTAAATTTAATAACCCATAATAATTATCTACTTGTTTGACCTAGACTGTACTTGTTTTTTTTTTTTTTTTTTTTAATTAAAAAAAAATTTTATTCACTTAATTATTTTTTTCATAATAATTTTTCATTTACTTTTTATGTATTTGTCATTTATTTTAAAATTATTTTTCATCTATCTCTTAGTTTTAAAATATTTTTTTGATTTTTTTAAAGGAAAATGAAAAATTGTTAGTTCTATTATCCTATCTTGTGTAGGAAAACCTACTTTTCTAGAGGAGTATGCTATGCCAATGTTTTCAAACTTGTATTTGCTATACTTTATTTTAAAGACTACATCGATTTTGCAACGGCATTTGTCATTTTGGTCGCGTTATTAGGGTTATAAAAGCTTAGAAAACGCTCATTTTCCTTAATATTTTTGAGATGAAAAGACTTATTTTAGAATTGTGAAAATAAATTTTAAAAAAAGACTAATCCGAATATAACTGGCCGCCACGATATTTTGTATAGGGTAGCTCCTTGGCGCGTGGGGGGGGGGGGTGTTGACTAGGGTGGGGCAGAGTTGCTAGGTCGAAAGAAAAGAGCAACATTTACCCTCCAATATTATTATTGAGTGAAACTTTTTTGGTGGTTTTTTTTTTGTATAAATTAGTTGTAAAATTGGATTTTTTTTTTTAGTTTCATGAAAAAACATTCGAAGAATATTACGAATTTATAAGGGTAGCTTAACGAAGAGGTGTTCTAACTGGTCAAAGACGAGCTTACTCCCACAGCCTCCCTGGCTATGGACCTAGAACATGAACTGCAAAAGTTTCCAATTTCCTATAATCGTCTACAAAAACTAGAAAAAAGTACAAACTATTTTCTATTTCTTTCTCAGGTAATCTATTTCTAACAGAAATTAAATTTAAGTCTCTGTTTGGTATTTAAAAAATGATGTAGCTCAAAGGGCAGTATATACCTAAATAGATTGCTCGAAAAAGGTTCATTTAGACTTAAAGCTATTTTTGCAAATATTCGAGAAAAATTTTCATTTGATCGATTAGAGATTGCGATAGTATTATAATGTATTCTTACCTTGTATTCAAACTTCGTCAATAGCTTCTGGGCTTGTCAACCGAATTTGAGCTGGATCAATCAGATCACCTCCATTTAGAGAAACAGTTCGTGTGGTTCTTTGATGACGATCATGCCAAGGTCTTATTAAATATTCTAGTCTCTGGAAATAATTAATTATAAATAAGTTCGCCTATTTGCACTATACTTCATATTATATTATATTGGATTGAAGAAAGAAGGCAGGTATACCTCGAAGAAAGTGCCATTAGTCGTGAGCAATTTATAAATCGCTATTCCTGGAATCATTGCTACGCTAGAACTAGCAATTAACCAACCCAATATATTTGCCCATAGCGGATATTCGTAACTTTCGAATTTCAACGGCTCATAACCAATTAATCCGTAAACTATAATGAACTGGAAACAAAAGAAAAAAAAAACAATTTTCACTAAGGGTCTTATTTTATTAAATCGTTATTTCGGAATATATTTTACTATATTATACGTTACTATTAAGAATAGAGGGGCAGCGAATCTCCAACAAACTCGCCAGTAAATGCCCGGAGAGAATCCCATCATGTCTTTTATATCGGCACTAAATCGTTGAATTCCTGTAATCAAGAGCCAAAAGAGAAATATTAGGCGTTTCGACTTTAATGTTTACAGTTCTAGACGTATTTCATAACTAATTACTTAATATTATTATTCTTTCATTATCTTTTCTTTTTTCTTACATCCAGAGGAGAACTTCTGTTGTATTCTGTAAGGGCAAAGTATATTATGTATTGAGAGAAATATCCTTTCCTTTTCCAAAAATGTACATTTCTTTGCGTGGAGGCTCACCCCCCACCTCGAGTATATTTACTTATATTATACCAAGGGCTTTGCCCCTGATGCCCTCGCAACCCCTTTCAGCGGAAACGGACCTTATGGTAAAAGGCTGATATTACCCAAAAAGCTTCAAAGTTTTTTTATTATTATACAGTAAGATCGTTTTTGGCATCAATTATATTATAAATTACGTAATTTGCTATAAATGAATAGATAGAGTTATAAGAGAATCAAATTTTCATCCACGAGGTCGACTGTTTTCATAATAAATACAAAATTTGTTTCTAAAATGTTTGAACAGATGGAGGCATTAAAGAAAAAATAATAAATTATCGAGAAGAATGTCAGTGACTTGAAATTTTCTAAATTCTGACCTCTACGGAATTTGAATTTTAACATAATTTTTTTTATTTTAACTAGACGAAAATTTAATTTTATAAACCGAATTAACAATGTAGTTAGCCATTAAAAAAAATATAGACGAAAGTAATATTCAAGATTTGTCGAGTATAGTCATAACATATTATAGGAACCGTGCCTAAAAAATAGTGTCAAACTAATTCCATAAAATTTCACTTTTTATACGATTAAAACGTGTTTTTGGTTGAAATTCATAAATTAGATAGTTTCTAATTACGTGCGACGTCGTTTTCTCTTTCACTAAAAGAAATTTGTTAGAGTAAACAGAAACGTATTCATTAATTTATTTACATTCTTGATTACCTTTTGAATTTCTCTCGAGTTAAATAACAAAAATAACAAAAAAGATAGTAATTTTAGATAATCAATACCAGGGGAAAGAATTATAGTTATATTATTCTAAGGACCAATAAAATTTGGAATTCTCATAGACTAAATCATCACATCAAAAAATCATTCAAAGGAAAAGTTAAATTCGGAGACATCGGCTGAAGAAATGGGGACCCTGAGGCCGAAATTCCATCAGTAAAATTGTACGAAACAAAGAAAATTATTTGAATCGTGCCTTTTTTGGTGAAACAAAATGCCTAAGAAGGCTTTAAGCTCATATCTGACCTTGGGTGCGCCTATACTCAAATCACTTTATTTATATCTAGTTTAAATTATACAACATACCATAAATCCAAGATACTGCAATCGACTCGAAAAACACAGCAAATAGCATAGAGTAGCCGGCAGCATAACGATCTAATAAATGGAAAAAGTAAAATCCACCCTAAATGGGGAAAAAAAAAATGCAAATTACTCCTAGCTACAGATTGGCTATAAATTCGATCGGAATGACTAACCTGAGCACAAGAAGCCAATCCAACGACAAAGTATAAGGAAAATAAACATGCTACAAATATTTCACGATTCCTTCCAATAATAGGAAATTCATCGCTTAAGGCAGTAATAATGGCTTCTGAACCACCAAACTGAAAAGGAAAAGGATTAAGTCTTCATTATATTTTTTCATGCAAAATATAAATTTTTCAGATTTTTGTCTAATGCTTCAAGCGTTTCGATGGCATAATTACAGAAAATTCTTATACTTCCGTAGAGGAATTCTTTAAATTAGATTTAAGAAACAATCATAATTTCCTAGCTACTTATAAAATAAAATTTTTTTTTGTTGATATTTCAGAAAAAAACTCTCATGAGATGAAAAATATACCCTCCTTATTTGACAGATTGGCGAAATTTGTGTGAATAATTGGGGCAACCAAAGTTTTTTTCATAATTACGCCATTATCGTCACATTCAAAAATAAAAGCATATTTTGTTTATACCGATTTACCGAACTATCCAGTCCTAATGTCAAAAGCATCATGAAGAAAATCAATGCCCAAAATGTGGACGCTGGCATTGTTGCTATTGCTGCTGGATAGACAATGAACACCAGACCAGGGCCTTCGGTGGCTACTTCTTCAATTGGTCTTCTTGAAACGTAAGACATATAACCGAGCACTGCGAATATGACAAATCCAGCCATAAAACTGGTTATTGAATTGATCAAGCTGGTAACTAAAGCGTCTCTGTAAACCATACATGAAAATAAGTTTCCAGGGACCAATATGGATTTTGAGAACGATATGTAGATTTTAGACCAATAGTAGAGACTTCCCAATCTGCAAACTCAGACACAAATATGTGGAGGAAAAATGTGACGCAAATGTGGCAAAAATTCAACCAATCAGAAAGCAGTGGCATGTGATACTGATGTGACCCACTAGAAAAATTATAGGTTACACATCAGCGTCACAAAAGTCACATTTCTCCTTAACATGTGCGTCACATTGGAAATCGTTGCAGAGTGGGTCAGTTTTACAGTTTATGTCGAATAAGGATTAATCAAATGAAAGGGGATATCTAAAAAGGGCCTAAGTGGCAAAACAGCGTTTTGAGATACTAACGTTTAAAGTTTTCATTTAGTTGTAAAATGATGTACGTGTGAGATAGAGTCCAAAGAGGATAAGAACATGTTTGTCTAATCTATGGGCTAGACAATGAGCCATGTTTCGCCATTTTAAAATCCATAGAAATAGATTTATATAGCTATTTAGCTAAATCCCTACATAGGCCCTTTTTGCATATCCATCCAAAATAATCCCTTTTGAACACTTTTCAAAGGATTTGAAGAATAGTTTCGAGTTTCCCACGATGAAAAATCATAAAATACTACCAGAAATTGGTTTATAGCGATTCGACTAGAACCTTATTTAGGGTCTTTTTTCATATCCATGTGAATTAATCAACTTAGAGCAATTTATGATAAATTTTGATGGGTTTCCTAAAAAAACTGTGTACATGAAATGGAGGAAAACTTTATTAATTCAACTTTGACAACTATAACCACACTAGCCATTTTAAAACACCAACAGACACCAAAAACCCATGGTATTTGTTATTGGTGTTGCATACCATCATAAATACGTAACAATTAGAACCAACCTTGTCAACTAAAAAACGCTGTAACTTCACAAATTTTCACGAGAGAGTGCTGAGTAACGGTTTTTTAGAATGAAGAAAGTTCATAGATAATGAATATAGTGGATTTCCAAAAAGGGTCTAAGTTGACTTAGGCCTTTTTCGAATATCCCCCTTCAAATAATGTCGTCATGGTAAGGGAATGATTTGGCAATAGGTATTATACGAGTGTGAATGCAACTTTGATCACACTACATATAGACTGGTGAAAAGCTCAAGAAGTTGAAGAAAATTTAAGGAGGATAAATTAGGCAAGTACAGTACATAATTTGTGTATGAGGAAAAAAATACACTGGAAAATTGAAAAACCAAATTCTTGTAAATTCTCTTCTAACACTAATTTTAAGGGAGGATGCACAATCGGTTTTTACCATGCTTTTTTGGCCCTTTTCATGTTCCTTTTTCTCAGAGCCTATTATAGCTAGAGAGCTGAAATTTTAAAGACTTCTTTTACCCAACCTTAGAGTAAATTTTTACACAGGGATATTGAAATTCAGTAGGAACTTGAAAAATTATAGCCACTTTTTGAGTACTCCCTTAAAAAAGTACTTTTTTTTTTTACATAAAAAAACATACAGCGGCTTGTAATCGTGCTAAGTAAAAAAACCTGTGCATGTTTGTGGAGTACAACTGTGGGAAAAAAATGAAAAAAAAAATCAACCCAATCGGAGTAGTCAATCCTCAGAAAAAGGAACATGAGTGTAGAAAAAGCATGTTCTAGAAAAACAACCCTTAAATTATAAGATAAATTTTTCCTTATTGTTGAAAATATATAGCACAATTAATGAGAACTAGCCTTATAATGCGATTAATCTGCATATTTTTCAAACGTCCAAGTTTCTAAATAGCATTGATATGAATTTGGCTTCGTTTTGAATAGTTGAGTATTGTTTTTTTTTTTTCAAATACATGGATTTTTAAGAATTTCTTTCCCTACAAAATCACAATTTTCAGACACTAAAAAAAGAAATCAATGACAAATTATAACATAATTTTGAAGAGAAAATAATGAATAATCAAAAATAGTGGAAAACTCAAATTTGATTTCTTTAACCAAAATGGATGTGCATCCTCCCTTAAAAAATTATCGTATTTATCGAGTTTTCTCCCAAGTATTATTTTGATGTAATAATGATGTCTGTTATAGCTCTTGTACATACACGTATGTCCTCAAATAATGCTCATAGGCTGATTTTATGGTCAAAGATGAGAAGTTTAAACGTGATAGTTCATTACGTAATTCGGATTTTCTCATTCAATGCAAAGTACAAGAATACTCACTGGTATACATTATTATGGTATTTATTGTACGAGGCATAAGCCAAGAGCACTCCAAAACCAGGACCTAATGAGAAGAATACTTGAGTGGCGGCATCTACCCATACCTGCAACAGAAGAATTGGATTTGTATTTTAAACCTGAGAAGTTCAGAAGGAGCCAAAATTAATAGAATATCGTCTGCTAAGGGATGTGATGCGTGAACCAATAGTAAAATAAGCTCATTTTTAAGTTAACTTAAATCAAGCTAAAAATAATAATAATAATAATAATAGGCGGTTTTCTGCTGAAAACCTGCTAAAAATGAAGTACAAAAAGTATTTCGTGTTTTCTCAACCGGAAACTAAAGTTAATTAAAGTCTGTTTCATGAAAATAATTATTGATTAATTTTTCATGATTTTGGACATTTTATATTTTCATATCAAGCTCCTAGATTTACTTTTCAGAAAAATGACCTATGTCCTGTATTCTCCAACGATTTTATATTTCTACCTTTTCTGTACTTTTTTTTTAGAATGTCAGCAGGGGAACGAGGCGGAGGGTGTATTTCATACGCTTTTTTCCGCATAAATATCGTATTTGTGCAGAAAGCTTCAGCATAGGAGTAAAGGAAAAAGTGTACAGCTGCTGGCTTTACACGACAGACGATGAAAATTACTCAGTATCTGTTGATATTGCGGTCACATAAAGCGGATAAGACGTTAAGTGAATTATTACGCACCGAGAAATGGAAACTTCATGTTTAGTGTATATGACATTTATCAAGGGGTTAACGAAATAGGATACAAAAAAAGGGAGGAAAGGTAGTGTACGAGCATTTTTGCAATGTAGGTGACTTCTGTGAAACACAAAAAATTATATCACCACATTTAGGCATTCCAAGTATTGCATTTTCTCTTTATTATGAACTTCATTAAAAAATTCTAAAAAAGTTTCTAAAAGTATGAGACCTTTGACTGTCATTAAAAGTCAATTTAATGACTTCAATAGCAAATCGAATTCTAAAATATTACTGAGCAATTTTCGCGTGACTGCGACAGGTATTTTAAAATTATTTTAAAAACATTTGAAATATGTCGATAAGGAACAGCTAAAATATTTTGAAAATACAACACTTGAAAGATATCCCTCCCAAGTCATTTTGAAATTAATGTATGCTAAACAATGGAAATATGTTTTTATTGAGCTTTTTGTTTCTTTTTTTCTGTTTTGTTCCTTAATAAAAGCATAATATTATTTTGAACGGTTTTGAAAATATATTTTTTGGATATTTAAAAAAAGTAAATATTATTAAAATATTATGAGAGTACACCTGCCAAATCAGCAAACCCACCAGGTCCATTAAAAATCTAAATAAATTTTGAATAATTTTTTCAGTGTTCCTACAATGTTTCTGACGAAACCTGTAAGACATTTAAAAATAATGGTGACTTGGTCATTAAAACGGATTGATTTTATAAATACCTCAGCATTTGTGATGACACTGAAATTTGGACTTAGATAATATTTGATACCTTGAGCGGATCCTGGTAACGTAATCCCTCGGATGAGCAAAAATAGTAAAACTACATATGGAAATAATGCTGTAAACCATACAACCTGTAAGAAGGAATGGCTATTAAAATTTCAATCGTGACTTTAGAATACAAGAATTCTGTAGACTCAAATTAAGATTATAAGAAATAAAAACATAATTTGCAAGTCGGTTTATTTAAATTCTGAAAACATTATCGGAAAAATAAGCAAAAGGCCAATTTGCCTCACTGGCCACTTATGCAGCTTCTGGACCTTCTGTTTACTCTATTATAGTGTATGATTTTCTACACATAAATTTTTTTTTTTATGAAATAACTTTTATAAAAACTTTGTTTTTGCAGGTGTATAATTTTGTACACATATTATATTACCTTCATGATTTGATTTTTATCAACTAATAAAACATGTTACTTTTTAAAAGTCAACATCCAAGATATTGATGAATGATTAATTATTTACTCATAGTTTATGTAAAGCCGTATATTATACTTTACCCTCGTAAAGAACGATTTTGAAAGAAAATTAAATAATTATTTTAAAAAATACATATTTCAAGTTTTTTTTTTTACTTTTCCCGACGTGGAAATTCCTTTCCAAAGGCTGAAATAACAAATAAGGTATACGATGAACAGACACAGGGCCATATCCCATTTTATTGATCCCAAATCGTCCAGTCCTTTACTCCTGTGCATTTCCAAAATGGCACGGCTGGAAGAAAACGTTTTGAAAAATGCAAACTTAAATCATATAGAACTTGGAATATAAGCTCCAGACTTTTTCTCAATACATTTAGTCTGCAAAGGCGCACCCAAGGGAGCTAGGGGCTTCAAGCACCTACCTTTAGCTATCAAATTTCATGAAAAAAAATACTGACTTATAAAGGCCCATGCGCATACAGATATAATTATGTAAAATTTTGTCAACAAACTACAAAATTGTTTTTAAATCTACGTCATTGAAAAATAATCCGAAAGACTGCCTCAAGAATTGGACAATATTTCTGTCCCCTGTTATTGCACCATAAAGTTTCCGCCCAAGCTAGAAACATATCTTTATGAAATAAAAAATTTCTGCGCTGGTTATTTACTTTTGATTTGAAATTACAGGATGCGAGAAGAGAACTTTCTTTTCAAGATAATTTTTATTTACATCTGTTTGTTATTATTAGGCAGTAGAAATAACATTTATTCTGTACTTACTTGAAATATTCAGCAGCTGCTGAAGCAAAGTTTTTGTCAATACTTGTTGAGGACTCATTAGGTTGTAGTCCTCCATTGTTAGCAAAGTGGGATCTATTACCATTAACTGGATATATTCCACTGACGTTTATAGCTAGATAATCCTCATCACTGCTGTTAGTTTGACTCATATTCCACACTTCCAAAGATAGCTGCAATTGGAGAAGTAATAATAATTGGTATTTGCGACATGAGTAATTATTAAATGAGTACTTCTTCGCCTTAGAAAAAGTAACGTTTTTTTATGTGATTTGAACAGGAGTGAGTTCGTAGGATTCTTATATGAGGGTCTCAATCGCCTACGGCTTTCTTTGTTAAATTATTCACTTTAAGTCCTTATTATGTAGCATTTACAGGTACAAGGTATTTCATAAATGATCATCAAAAAATACATGTACTTTGAAAATTATCAAACCCTGGGTAAATTATACAAATTCAGAGTCCAATATTAGAACTTACTGGATGGCAAAATGGAGTATTCCAATCATTGTTGCATGTCGTCCATGGTAGAATATCAGTAAATGATGCAAAGAAAAACCTTAATGCCCAGGCTATGATTACGTTGTAATAAAAGTCGACATAAAATGCAATCAAAACAACGGCATAACCTATTCCTGCAAAATGTCAATACAAAGAGTTCAGTAGACCCGTATTGTCACAGGGTCAGGGTTAGCTAAAGCACTTGTAATTTAGGTATATTAACCAGTAAAAAATAATGCTAATAAAAAATTACACCGTCGGCACTCACTTTTTTGTATGCAAAGTAAATAGGGTAAAAAATTACACTTATGTCAATACTTCCCAAAATTAATATACTAATCCATTAGAGGAAATATGTGTGAAAAACAATACAAGTGCAAATGCTTATTAGTGTGTAATTTTTTACATAAGTTACTTTTAATAAAATCATTTATTTGAAAAATGCCCCGTTTTAGAGCCTCTGATTATCTTTCTGGTGTGTAGCTTTTCAAACATAATATGTAGGTTACCTTTAATGAAATATAATTTTGGAAAAATATTCTCTTTTGGAACCCCCGATAATTTTACTGGAGTGTATTTTGCACGCATGTGACTTTGAATAAAATGATTTGAAGTATTTCTCCTTGGAACTAATCAAACATGTATAATAATTTAAGGGTTAAATTCGAAATCACGAGTATTACCGAATAAAAAATTGGATTTATAATTAAACATCTCGTATCAGTTGATGTACCTACCTATAAGAAAATAAAATAGGCCATATATGAAGCACATCAGCCATGTAATTTCATTACACTGCTTCACAAAGCAGTGAATTATGTCGCATTGTTTCGTACGAAATTTTTCATATTATATTTTTTTCTTTTCGCCCGCAAGCTTTCTTTGGCACGTTATTATATTATGTCATTACAAAATACTCGACGACGAATTGTTTGCTTTAATTTCCTGTCTGGAAAATGCATATACGCGATAGCTTTGCAAACAGACAGGCGGAGGTTGTACAAAGAAAACTACACCTCTTACACCTTTCCTGCGCCCAGTCTTTCTTTGTAATCTACATCCGAGAAGTAAAGCACAGCAAAAGAAAAGAAAATATTTTTGGCATTATGAAACATTAATATTCTTCATATCAAAAAACAAATTCTAGATTCAAGGTGGGTACTCCTTAAAAATAATATGATATATGTACTTTCAAGACTCAAGAGAAAACAACATTATTCCCAACAATTGAGAATAATAATTTATAGTTATTTTATACAGAAACGAATGACTTAATACAACATGTAAATCGTCAGGTAATTATTAAGGGGGCACTTTTGGAGTCTGGTATTCAGTTTTATGCATTTAAAAAAAATATAATAACATATGTATAGATATTCTCTGAATTAGTTACTTACCTTTAAAAAGTGGCACAATTCTTCCCCAACAAGTAATTGCTCCTTTACGGTGAAACTGCCCGAGTGCTAATTCCATATAAAACAAAGGGATTCCGCCAATAAACAGCATAATACAATAAGGTATTAGAAAAGCTCCTAGAAAAAAATACAAAATAACAAAAACAAAATAAGAAATACAACAAAAAGAAAAGACAAAAAAACAGTCCCCTAAAATCTTCCACCTCCACGAGGGTCATATACAAGTATTTCCATATTTTTCTGCTTTCTTTTGTTATGACAAAATATAACGTAAATGGTATATTTTCTAAAAACTAAGCTTCAGAAAGAAACTATTTTCCATTAAATTATCTACGATTTTTGTGTTGGGAATTTTTTTGTATTTGTCATAGGGACAAAGATAGAAAGTGCCAAAAATAGTCACAGTTGTCAAAAAAAAATAACAGTAAAAATTAATATTACTTACCTATAGTGAGATACTCTTTTTTTTCTTTTTTTTTTGAAATAAAATCAAGTTATGAACTTGGTGAAAAAAAAAAAAGTGAAAACATTAGACCCTTTATGGAGGGACTGTTTAGTAGACTTTTTAAGGATATTCCTGAGATAGTTTGTGCAAAAAAAATTTTTTGTGGGATTTTCTAATGAAACATCCGTATAGGTATTTGCAATTTATTATCAGCAAAAACGAATAAATTCAATATTGGGAAGGGGATGGAGAATAGGAGTGCTGAAAAAATAACAGAATTTTTCAATACTTTCATCTAGAAGTTTCGATATTTCAAATACTCGTATACATTGAAATAAGTTTAGAGTATTAAACGAATACATAATAATTAAGATGTAAACATGCAATACATGATTTAATTCAAAACAATAACCAATTTAAAATTAAATGATTTCATCCCTTCTTTATAATTTAGTCCTTCAGGCACCTGTTGGGGGGGGGGGGGGGACATTGAATAAATAAATAAACAAATATTCTTCGGAAAGGGTCTAGCAGGATAAGATAGGTGAAATGACCTTTTTCGAATTTCGACCTGAAACTTGGGGGTCAAGTTGACAATGATGAAAAACTAATTCAGCCCTAATTTGAGCCCCCCACCTCAACTGGTTGCCCCCTGGGGAGTGAAAATGTGTTTGGCCATTGCAAAGGTTTTTTGCCCATAACTTTTCATAATTGTTCATTTGATTTGAAATTTTTATGGTAGTTAGTCCTCTATGAGCTCTATCTACCAGCAAAATTTTGCGGTTCTACCTCCAGTAGTTTTCCAGTAACTCTAGCTGGAAATCTTGGAGATTTTTACCCTATGGAGTCTACAAGTTGAAATTTTCACTGATGATAGCTTATCCAGTCTACATTACACCCATATAATTTGTTTTTAGAAATTCAGGGTGGACAAGGTAGTTTTTTGGCATTGAAATATCAGTTTTTTTTTTCATATTTTCATAGCAAATTTCCTATTATATAACTACACCAAAGGCATTACTTGCACATCAGTGCACCAATTCCATTAAAGGGTAGCTACTAAGACTAATCTCCCACAAAGTGACAGTACAAGTACCAGGTAGCATCATGGCGTCATATATGACGCCACTTGAAATTTTGAGATGGACTTCTCCAAGGACCAATATTTTGAGAACCACTGACTTGTGTCATACAATGTTAATGTTTCCTCAATATCCCAATCCTTACTATAGTTTAATTTCACTACGGATTTTGAGGAAAAAACTTCCTCGAAATCGAGGATTTTTCAAGAAAAAAATTCCTTGAAATCCTAATTGGTGAAAATCACAATAAATTAGTTTTACCTAACATTTCTGGATTCAAAAATATGAAAAAAAACCACACATGAACAGTTAGTGATAAGATATTATTACACTGCTTTTACTTAACAAAAGGATTAACTTATCTTATCATCCATTTTTTGTACATACGTATTTTCTTCACTAATTAACTAAGAAGTCACCTTTGAACAGATTAATTGCATCAGTTGTAAAAAAGTTACCTCACTGTAACTTTGAAAATTATTGCAATAATGCACTATTGCACTCATACATATATTTTCTCAGTAAAAAGATCATTGTTTTAACCTTTTCAACTTCAAAAGAAGGAGAAATTAAAAAAAAAACTACATCTGTCTCTGATAAATTTCATTTCAATATATTTAATTTATTATGTTGAACTTCAAACCAAGGTTTTTCTATCGTCTTGAATAAAAATTTATTAATTTTCTGTCACAACACCATCTAATATATTATGCCATATGCTTACAAAATACACATAATTTATTTATCACCATAATCACAGACAAAATTTATTTTTGAATTTGGTTGGGTGTGCAGTGAACACCTTGCACACCCAGAGCAGACACCACTGGAAAAAACTGATATTTCAATGCCAAAAAACTACCTTGTCCACCCTGAATTTCGGAAAACAAATTATATGGGTGTAATGTAGACTGGATAAGCTATCATCAGTGAAAATTTCAACTTGTAGACTCCATAGGGTATAAAGCTCCAAAATTTCCAGCTGGAGTTACTGGGAAACTACTGGAGGTAGAACTGCAAAATTTTGCTGGTAGATAGAGCTCATAGAGGACTAACTACCATGAAAATTTCAAATCAAATGAACAATTATGAAAAATGTTATGGGCAAAAAACCTTTGAAATGGCCAAAACACATTTTCACTCCCCAGGGGGCAACCAGTTGAGGTGGGGGGCTGAAATTTGGGCTGAATTAGTATTTCATCATTGTCAACCTGACCCCCAAGTTTCAGGTCGAAATTCGAAAAAGGTCATTTCACCTATCTTATCCTGCTAGACCCTTTACATATTATACACTGTAATATTACCCAGTTTATACTCGAATAAAGGGAAATTAATTTTCACCCACAATAATTGTTATATTACTCATATCTACTCAGCTAAGTACAAATTACTCTACTGACGGAAACCAGTTCTGATAAGCAAAACTTGAAATTAAGGAAGAGATAAACTGCTGTAGAGAGGTAGTTGGTAGCAGGTGTCGACGATTCTAATTTACTATCCCTCGTATTTGGTGATCGTTCGAACGAGATAATGCGGTATCATTTGATGGTGTTGGGTTGGGAGGGAGGAGAGGGGGGGTTTATCCATACGTTCTTCGTCGAGGCCTTTGTCGGGCTGCAATTACTTACATAAGCTAATTACTCTCGAAGGTGCTCGTGTCGCGACACTGATTTTAAACCTTAAGTAGCTTAATATTAGCGCAGCTATCTTCAGCCGGGGGATGTACACACTTATAAATATAATATTTTCAGAAATTCTCATCAAACAAAATTTCATAGTTCATTTTCTAAACGCGTCGTCGTTGCATCTTATTTTAGCCTCTACGATTTTCATCCCACTTATTGCCCCTCCTTTGATAATATTTTGCACCAAGATGGGGCACATGTGGTGGTACCCCCTGGTCTCCATTTTCTATAACTTTGTCGCGCGCCACTCATAATGCTGTAAATGCGTATCCGCCATACACGCGATCATTTATCCGCTACAAAGGGGTTTTTTTTATTAAAAGAAGATGCAACCGCTTTGGCGTTTTCGTGCTTTTACGATCGAACGCCTTTAATCTAATTTTCGACAACATTATATTGCCTTATGCTTCATCCGCCACCCCTCTCACCCACCTAATACTCGTTTCCTTTTACCTCATCCTCAGCTTGTGCTGTTATACTCTAGTTGAAAACCTTTTTAAGAGACGAAATAATTTAGAAAACCCTACGCTTGCAACTGCAGATGAGTATCTCATGTCTGCAAGAAGTATGCTTTCTCAGCCAATTTTTATAGTTTGCAGTATTTAAATTGTTCCGAAGGCTAGACGAATGGATTGAATCGGCCTTTGGTGATGATGGTAGAAGCTCCAGAAACCCTAAATTACCAAATTTTGGGTTTTACCTTTCCTCAACTACAATATTTGCCACTTCATGCAATTTTGAGCTAAAGGGTCCTCGTCATTTTTTCATTCTCTCTATTTTTCCAAAAATTATATTCGCGTCCATTTTAATAAAAATAGCTGCAGCCTTCACTGAAGCTTCGTGAAGGCGAAAGATGAATTCTCTCTTACAGAGAGACATTATAAGTATTATCTTGAACTCTATGACGAAGCTTCAGTGAAGGCTCATTTCATCAGAAAAGATAATTTAATTTTGTTTTCATCTTTTGTGGGCGTGTTCATGGAATTTTCCTCTTTCGGTCGTAAATTTAAAACTTATTCCTTCCCATGGAAAACTTCTGAGTAGGTGGCTAGTCATATGTCCTTACAAAATTATACAATATTATCAAATATGTAATTAGCACCGTAGGGAAACTCATGAGGATGAAGTAAAGGAAAAAAAAAGAAAGAAAAAAGAACTACCGTAGTTTTTCTTCATTTTTATGAAAAATTTCCATCGCAGTACTTCTCATTAAATATGAGTTGCGCCCAATTAAATTTCAACTTTTTTGAAAAAATATCCAACAAAATTGATGACTTGGAGTCAAGATTTAATATAAGAATGGCACTAATTAGTTTTACTTTGGGGTTTGAATTTTAAAAATAGGTATACGAGTAACTGTCCTTCAAAAAAGAAAGTGTTATTGATTTTAGCTGCAGCCTTCGCTGAAGAATTCTCTTTTACAACAGGAGATTATAAAAAGTATCCAAAAATGTTTCTTATAAAAACAAAACAATTCATCTTCAATAACTGTTTTAACTCTATGACGTCATCATCTGTGACGTCATCAAAGAATGACAAAATGTTATATATAGGTATGATGACGTCACCATCTAAGGTTACTATGTTCTATCTGGATATAATGACGTCATCATCTGTATTTACTATGTAATAAATATATGATGACGTCATCAAGGAAGGACAAAAATTGTAGAAAAAATTCTTCTTCAATTCATCTTCAAAGAGTGTATGATGACGTCATCAACCACTTTTTAACATAGGAACCGCAGATGGTGACGTCATCATACCTAGATACAACATTTTGCCCTTCCTTGATGACGTCACAGATGATGACGTCACACAGTTAAAAAGCGGTTGATGACGTCATCTTTTGATGACGTCATCAAGGAAGGGCAAAATGTTGTATCTAGGTATGATGACGTCACCATCTGAGGTTCCTATGTTCTATCTGGATATAATGACGTCATCATTCTTCTTCAATTCATCTTCAAAGAGTGTATGATGACGTCATCAACCGCTTTTTAACTGTGTGACGTCATCATCTGTGACGTCATCAAGGAAGGACAAGATGTTGTATCTAGGTATGATGACGTCACCATCTGCGGTTCCTATGATCTATCTGGATATAATGACGTCATCATCAGTGTTTACTATGTAATAATTGGGTATGATGACGTCATCAAATACGAAAAAATGGGACATTATGTTATGGTGGGACAAATTTAAGGCCATTATGTTTGAAACAGGAACGCCCAGTACAAAAGAATTCATCTTCAATACTATGTTCATTGTCAGAACAGTCTCTCAATGCCTCCCAAGGGAATACTGTCCACATTACCCCCAACCTCCAATGAACTCCGTTAATGGAACCCGGCTGGCCTGAAGAAGGTGTCGAAGGGGGAGAGTGGTTCGTTGTAAATTTCAAATTTATAAAGCGATCTACGAAATGGCACATCAAGTAAGAAAAATTATTTTTGAGCTGATAATTGCTTTTGATAGAGGAAAGTATTGAGAAAATTTTACACAAAAATCTCAATCGATATAGTCATAATCGAATTCTGAATCCAGGAATTAGAATTTTATTGTTTTGGATTCTCTATTCCGGAGTCAGTCCCGTCTGTAGTTGAAATTTCTGGATACTATACATACGTATAGAATAATTTTGAAAGTCCTATGTTTACATCCGAGATTAGGTCAAATATCATGATGACAGACAAGAAGCATAATATACATATCATGAATGAATGACTACTTCAGCTTCTTTTTTTTTTTGCAAGTGTAAGATTCATGAAAATGAATTGAGCAGCACTTTGTTCCTAAGGGAAAGAGCTTAGAGGAAGGGGGAGTGGCTTTCATTTTTCAAAAAAGCCAGAAGGTGTAAGAAAAATATAATTATACTACACCATCCAAAACATAATCTTCCATTTTACCCTCTACAAGAATGCTGAACGAAAAATTAGCCAGTCTAACAATATCCCCGAGTAGCCTATTAAAGCTTTAATGTGAATTATTAAAAAGTCGGAAATGGCTATAGCTTCTACCCTTAACTTCCTTTTAAAAAAAAGGTTCCTTCTCTACCTTTTAGACAAAAAGAATATATTTAAAGGATGTTGAGGTAATTGGAAGAGGGAAGGGGTTAAAGTGGAAGAAGTCGAGTGCTGTGGACAAAGGACGAAAATACTTTATAGTAAAATTGAGAGAAAAAAAGGGTGAATTGAAAAGCTGCAAAGGACTGGGATGCGACGATGATGCAACCTTTATTTCCTCCCCACACCCCTCGCCCTTCAGCTAAAACGTCCGTTTTATCGAATTCGTCAATAAGACAAGCGTCGTCATTCCAGTCATTTAACATGGAAACGATTTTCATAGACTCCTTTGCAGCCTTTTTTTTCTTCTTTTCTATCAGTAACTAGCTGCGTACGGCGGATAGCGTGCCACTAAAATGTAGGTAAACGCGTTTTTGCCTGCTGAAAATTTTTTTCGCCTCGCTAGAGCTGAGTAATTTTCAGGAAATTTTGTGGAATTAAATTCCGGTTCACAAGCTGCACCCGCCATATTTAATATTGAAATATATGTAAAAAGGGGGTGGGAATGGGAAATGAAGAAGCGTACCATGGAAAGTTGAAGCAAAGGTTGGAAAAAAATCGAGGGAAAAAGTAATCGAAGAAATAAAGAAATTAGTTCTTTCAGATATATTTTTTTCGTTCTCTAAAAAGTTCTTATTTCTCTCTCTTTTCTTTCTTTTTTTCCCTTCTTTTTTCTCTTTTTTTTGGTTTTCCATTTTATACGTGTATGCGAATTCGTATCTTTTAGCTGTTGCTTCCACAAATAGCCGTCTACAGTCGACACACTGAACAAAACAAAAGAAGCATTCGATCCGGTACACGAGATGATACATGAAGAAAATGAAAAAGGGATGAGGGTACATTTGGAGAGGGGAAAGGAAAAACAGACGTAGCAGCCAAGATTGACAGTCGAATATGCAAAATAATTAAAAAATGTACGTACTGGAGAAACTAAAAAGCTGAATGAGTGTAAAAGGTAAAAATGATATCGAGGGGAAGTAGGAGTAAAAAAAGTATACGAGGAAGGAAATATAAATGAGAGTAGGTATAGTTACGTGGATGGATGAGAGAAAAAAAAAACATTAATTTTTTGTTGTTGTTTTTTTTTTACAATTTTTTTTCTTCTTTTTAGCATATTATGTATTTGTCTCCAGAGTGAAAACGTTTTTTAAATGCGCGTTGTTTGCGCTAAAAATAGAGACATAAGTTGTTAGTTGCTCAGAATGACAAATAACGAGGACGTATACAGTGCCATAGAAAGTGCAGAAAACTGCTCGTAAATCATTGTCTGTATGAAAGTTGCTCGGTATCAGTATAGCAACCCAATATTTTGGTGATCTGTTTCATTAAGAGCATGGATATGTTTAAATTCGAATTTATCATTCGATTAGTGGGCATAATTTTTAGAACCTGGGCATTTATATTTTCCTTTGAAAACCTAAAATGTGACGAAATCTGAGACAACTTATACCTTGGAGTGAAAAATTAAAATTTTCGGTAGACCCAAAATAAAAGTTGGAAGGTCAAAATTGTAAATGTTTGGATTTTGATCGAAACTTGTTCTTTATACCCAGAAGATTATTTTACGTGATTATGGATGTCGGAATGTTTGTCTAATGCCAAGAAGAGCTTACTGCGTGAGGTGATAGACTGTTTTCAAAATTTCGAAAAATGAAATATGAAGTTCAAGCAATTCTTTAATTGCGCGGTTATCTTTATATATGTACTTAGTCAGTCATTAATATGTGTTAGTCCATAAAAAAAATCCATAGGAAAATACCTGAAACACGTGGGTCGTAAATAGGGAAAAAAGCTTTTAAAAATGTCAAAATGCATTTTTCTCGGAATCACGTTTATTTTATGTTTCAATTTTGATAGACCATATCTCAGTTAATTTGTGAGTTGGAGAGTTGAATCTTGAACTTATATGGATTTGTTATGAAATATAAATAGTCTACCTATAAGAATTTTTGAAAAAAATCAATTTTGACCCTCTTCAGTCTAAAGTAAGTTTTCTCAGATTTTATCACATACTAATATCTAGTGATGGAAGGTAAAGGAAGTAGTAGGATAGTTTTTTGTTTCATAATGTCGTGATTCCAAAAGTATGCAGGTTAATGAAAACGTATAAAAGTGCAGGAGAGAAAGACCAGGGCTTCGTTTGAACTCTTGTCAAAGCGTGAAATATACTATTTTTGCTTTTTTGTAGCGAATTAATATAGAGTATGAGTTGGAAAGCCTGGAGAGTGGAGATGCTACTAAGTGGCAGGTGTTACATACAAATCATAAGGTGTGTTAGTTTTTCCACGAACTCGTGAATCAGAGTCCAAAGGAGGTTACATGAAAAGGCTATGTGACTCAAGTTTTTTTTTTGCTCTCCTATAAAATTTGAAAAAGTGGACTTATCCCATACTCGCATATCACTGTTCATAATATATTGATGGTTAAAATGTTGTGCATAGAAAAGCTGGTTATAAGCTCTAAAATAACTGATGGAGACTAAAAGAGGGAGGCATTTCATTTTCATTTATTGTCTTCTCTTTTTTTTAGGGCATTCTAGTGTGTGACTGAAGACTGGACTAGTCTTATGGAGCAGGGTAGCAGTCCTCATAAAGCCTAGTTTTTTCAATGTTTTATCTACTTGTCCCAGGATCAGTAGTAGAAGGGCGAGAAAGAGGAAAAGAAGAATATTAAACAGGATGGAAGAGTATGCTAAGCTGGTTATAATTTTGTAATTCATACTATCGCGAATCAGTTCGCACTTTCAAGTCATTTATTACTATTATGTGAACCAAGATTGGACCACAAGAAAAAAGTTTCAGCCGAATGACATAATTTCCTATTTCACCTACGAATAAACTTTCCTCCTTTGTTTTAATGCACCCTATATTATGAACGTCATTTGTAACCCTCATACAGTGACTGAATTCCTGCCAAAGAGAAAGTAAGCACCTAATTGAGTCTCGACTCTCGAATGGTGTAATTTTCTAAGATGTTAGAGAAGAACCATGTTAAAATACGAATCGGCTTATAAAATTGATGCAGAAACGTAGATAGCGGCTGAGATGACGATACACGAATAGAGACAGATTTTTATTCGAGAAATGGAGAAACGATTTAAAATTACTTGGAAAGGGGCAAAATCTTTAAAATAAAATTTTCAAATCCGGATTACATTCTTGAAATGAAGTTAAATATATATAGACTATACAGTACTTTCAAAGTGGATTTTTTTCCGCTTTCTTCGCTATATCCAATTGACCGAAAAAGTGATTCCTAAATTGTGTCGTAGCCTGCGAAATTTTCGAGGGTGAAAGGAAAATTTTCATTGGTTTTTCGAGACTGCAATTGCTTGAACTAATAGACGTTTAGACCTATAGGCTTTCTATTGACGTGCTCGAGTGTGAATAATAATGAAACGTTTAATGGAAATTATTAGCTTACTTTTGACATTTTCAGGCTTCGATTGTATTGTGCAGAAGCCGTTAACTGGAGAGTGAGAGTTAATAGGGTCCAAATGAGTATACTTTGCAGGCATAAGATTTTCAGGAAAAGCAGAAAATGGTAGCAGTTGAAGAGCAAATAATTCCTACCCAACCAGCCAGCCCAAATGCAATAGTTTTTCCTTTCGCGATAAAACCGCTTGATTGTGGATACGTCTTATGGCTGGCAATGACGAAACACGAAATTATATCAACCAAAATATGATTTTTTGTAGATATAGGGGACCGTCTCCTAAGAGTACTCATCTAGTAGAATAATTATATTAATATACTCAGTATCTCTTACAAACGTCAAGTAACATGAATTTTTTCTCCCAGATGATAAGTCAACAGACTTATTGCTGTCTTTTTCAACTTTAAAAATTATGCTGAAATGTTTTAATTGAATGATCAAAACATTTTTACAAAAACAGAACGACGAAAATGTTGGTAATTATTTTTAGATAAGTTTAGTGATAATTATAATCTCTTGTTCCTACGCTGAAAACAAAATCTCGGAAGTAATTTTTACAAGCGTATTTGTATGAGCAAACTGGGACAGTGCTAGATTTATAGTAGAAATTACCACAAAAATAGTCAAATGTACTATCGAAGATTAGAATATACCCTCCATTTTCAATAGGTAGTTTTGATAACTTGTAGAGCTTCCTTTTTCTCAGTTATAATATTACAATGTACGAGTATAGTTCCTTCATTTGTTTTTATTAATTAGTAGTCTGTAATTGTTTTTGGAAAAAAATATACCTACTCCCCTCCCAAAGGAAAAATGATTATATAAAATTACTTTCTTCTGTCAGAAGAAAAATTCCCACACTATATTTCATTCAGTGATAAATCACTGCTGCGTACTCTTAGGAAACTGTGTACTTTTAGGAGACCGTCCCCTACCTACCCAATCTGCAATGTGACACAAATGTGGAGGAGAAATGCGACTTTAGTGATACTGCTTCCTGATTGGTTGAATTTTTGCCACATCTGCGTCACATTTCGCGTCACATTTCTCCTTCACATATTTTGTGTCAAAGTGTGCAGATCAGGAAGGAAAGATTAACCAAACTCCCCTGCCACTATCCACCTCTGCTTCTTTCAACCCTACCCCCTTTACCCCTCTGCCGCTCATGCCCTACTTCAAATCTCCCTCCACGATTTACAAGTCGATAATAACAGCTATAATCTTTGAATAAATATCGAACTTCTAGTAGATATTGATGGTCTGTACAGTCTTTAGATAAATATCGATATTATCTTACACCCAGCGATAAGACATCAATGTCAGAAATAAAAACGTAATATTGTTAATTTTTCTATAATCTCCCTCTGCTACAATCAATCGGGTTATTAAAGCAGAATTATTTCCATAAATACCATATAATTATAGAATTTTATTTTAATCGAATTCAAAAGGGTATATAGCCCATTAAAGAAGAGCAGATACGCAGAATCATCGGATATTGGATTTTAAATAATAAATAGCAGCCTCATTCTAGTTCAATTTTTCTACCCTTTCAGTTCACCTATATATGTAACGTGAAAGTTTTTATTTTCGACCTCTATAATTATTATATACTATATTATTATTACAACGTGAAAAATGATTAATTAATGGCAAATGGAGAACTAGCAAGCGTGACTGGAACACAGTCTCTCCATAATAAAAGGACGAAACGTAGGGGACATAATGTGTGCGTATGCTGCGAGATGATGGATTTTTAGGATTGGACGAAAAATTGCTGTAAGAATTACGAGAAATATAGTAAAAATGTACTTTGCCAGGATTCGGTATTTTTTCATGGTTAACTTTATAAACTTTCACCATTAAAATCTCACCTGGTTTGCATAGATTTAGAGTTGAAAATCAGTTAAAACAAGCCAGAAAGTGAGGGGCAAGTGGTAGAACGATTTATAGGGCATCATTTTTTCCAAGAGTAAAGACAAAAACAGAAACATCGAAGGTTTTTTTTAGAAAATATACTGAAACAGAGTATAAAATGAGTCGAGCCTTACAATATGAAAACCTACCATGAGTACATGATACGGTAAATTGGCGATACGTCTATATTTAATTTCACTTGACCAGTTTTTTTTTTTACCTTGACAATGAATATTTCGTTCCTTTTAAGCAATACCCTACAAATCATGAAGTATTAAGTTTCACTTACCTCCTCCATTTTTGTAGCATAAGTAAGGAAATCGCCATACATTGGACAGATCGACAGCAAAACCGATGACTGATAGCAAAAAATCTACTTTTCCTGCCCATGCTTCTCTTGGTTCAGAGTCCAGTAAAGTCAGCTGCAACATACGACTTCTGCCTGATGGGCTGTGCATGGAGATACTCTCCATTCCTTTGCTGCCCTAGCATTCACTTCCTGAAAAATAAAAGGCATTGAAAAGTGATTAGAATGGCAGCAGTTAAAATCTCTATGACAATACAATGTTTTTCATTTCAGTACCACTGACCTAAGTTCAAAACCTGCTTATTTACAGAAAAATTATGAGTGTAATCAATCATGATTCACACATTGAAAAATTTAAGAAAGAAATTCTATTAGAAAAATTAATTATGAAATTTAAATTCAAAAAATGAAAATAAAGGAAGAACATAATTTTAATAAAAGAGTGTACAATTCTACTATTTATGATGATGAAAAATTCTTGCACAAAAAGGCAAATGTTGAAGAGCAGAAACTGTTTAATGTTACTCCATCCGCGGTTGGAAGAGAACTGACTGAGAGAACGAACAGAAACTCAAAAATGGATGAGAGCTGATGTACCCAGTACTAGTTACAGAGTGGTACACGCAAACACTATTGTTCTCAAAAAAGAATGATGATGTCAAAAGAAACAACAAAGAATGAGAGGAAGTATGAGAGAAAGAAAACAACAAAATTTAGCTGAATCAGGTTACTCCCTTCATCTTGGCAGTGTTGCCAGTAAGCGAAAATAAAATTATTCTACTATTCAGCAAAACATGTTGGAAATAATTTTTTAATTTCTAATAATGAGTTCAAGCATCGTTGAGGTTTTGTAAAATTGTTCTCTATAAGAGAATTTAAAATTTGTAAGATAAATTCAGAGTCATGTGCATAATAAGATGAGAAAATTTCATAAAATCAAAGCAGTTCTTAAGACAAAATACAAATTAATTCATATTTGAAAATGATAATTCAAAATTTTAACTTGATTTTCTCAAAGATAGAATTTTCAGACAAAAAAATTAAATTATCCTATTTAAGTCAGTTTTCAACTGATTGAAAATATATTTTTTTCCTTTTTTTTTTCTTTTTTTATCAAATGCTAAAAAAAAAAAACACAATAAAGATGTAAACAGTAATTAACTGAAAACTGTGTTTCATTTTGATATCTTACGAATAAAATAACTATAGGCTTAACGTACAGCTGCAGTCCTAGTGGCGGAACCGGCTTCTTTTCAGGGAAGATTGTGGGGGGGGGGGTGACAAGAAAAATCATTCGAAAAGGTCAACATTCAAAAAATTAATACTGAAGCTGATTTTTTTTTCCCCCAATAAAATATCTGTTTTTTCCTGGTTTCTAGCTCAATTGGGAATTTATTTTGATTAGGGAAGTCAAAATTTTTCTGGCGGCTGTGCGGTCACCCCTGGCCCCCGTTAGTTCCACCACATGTGCAATCCATTAAAAAAAGTTGGTCGTTTTCATACAAAAATAAAATATACGCTAGCATATCATTATTATGCACGTACGACAAAATTATATACATTTGAAGCATTGTTACTATTATGTCACTTGATTTTATCAAAAGTCAGCATATTCGCACTTTCAAAACAAGGGTGAAACAAGTTGGAGAACTAGAAAATGTGATAAAAGTCGAGTGAAAATTCACATTAGTGTGCGATCTGTGCACCACTCTACTATAACATATCCAATTTTGAAAGTCGAAATGACGAATGAAAGTTGAAGAGAAAAATTACTGTCTGCCTCCCCCATTAGCCCCCATAAAATGAATGCTGATAACAGATTGACATTTGAACGTACAGTCGACACATATAGCTGTAAATGCGACGAATGAGAGAAAACTTCAAATTTTCATATCGATGACACACGTGAGATGATATTCGCTGTTTATAAAGCCGCATCATGACAACGTTGAAACAAAAATGGGAAAATGTTAACTCGTTGAAATGCTTAACTTTTCGACTTTCGAGTTATGTATTTCCTGTGAAAGTTTTCCATTTGAACACATGACTTCGGAGTAGGTACACCAAAATTTGAATTGCTTGAAAAATTCATTTCCAATCGAGCGAACGAGGGGAAGTGGGGTTAACGCTGGTTTGTTAACTTTTCTTGATTTTGAAAGATTTTTTTGGCGTTACGTTTACATTATTGCATTAAATATTGAAACCGTATAAAATTCTACAAAATAATAAAGCAATCCAAGTTTTATCTCTTAGGTAGGTACGTCTACTTTCATGAATTCGTAATATTTATACAAGATTTTTGATGAAAATATGGAATAAAATAAAGGCTTACTCGAGTATACTGAGTTGGGAATTGCGAGAGGACGAAAAAAGTTCTTATAAGTAGAGTAGAAATTTACTTACTTTGCTTGTTTTGAATTGATTTACTTTTATTAGTCATCCAATCAGTTCGAAGCAATTTAATTTTTTGATTAGTTTTTTCTCACTCTGATTTTATGAGCAATAAAAGGAAAAAATACAAAAGTAAATTCCGATGGTAAACCAAGCTTCAGAGTGAAAAAAAAATCAACAAAATTGTTCAGTCTCAATTGGTTGATTGATTAAAAGCAAAAGCTAAAAGAAACCACAGCGTATACCCACTAAACTGAACTTAAGAATGTAATTTTACAAGCATAAATATCATTTAAAGTTTCAAATTTATCCTTTATCAACTATTGTATACAAGGGGTTTTCAGTCTAACTCTCCTTACTGACAAGCCATACCTAGCGGGAATGGTTAGGAGAGTGTTTTCCTTTCTCCATAAAGGGCATGCATTCTGCATAGCACACTAAATTACTCAGGTGTTAGTAATTTATAGGCGTGGCTCACACAAGTGTAGTTTTTTTTGTTACCAGTGGAATTTTTTACTTTTACTCCTTCTACTTCACTTATGCTAAGATTTACTTGGCTTGGTGAGATGTTGCTCCCCCCCCCCCTCAAGATCATAATATGAACGAAACAACTTTTTCTCTCTTTATATTAAAGAACTAATTCAAAAATTAACGTCATCAGTCGATTCAGAGTAAAATTTTGTTAATAAATCTTATGGGTATTTTCTTATTTGTTTAAATGTCACAGATTCAAAGAATGACAAGACAAATTTGTAATTTTTTTTAAAAATATAATTTTATTTTTTTAATTTAATGGTAAAGTCAACTTCGAGAGCGAGTATCTCCCCTAAAAATGGTTATTGGGAAGATAAATACAGGTAGGTTGATTTCACAATAACCAAAATACGAGTATAAACTGCAAAATACATTTATATAGGAACAAAAGAAATTATAAAGGTTGTATGAAGCCATCAGAGTAACAGCACCCATTGACGTACATAGGAGGTGGGGTTTAATATTAATTTTAAGAAAATCTATTGAACTTATGAAATGTCAATTGTTTCGTAACGAATTTCTGAAATAACTTGCTTCATTATTTTAGAAAAATTAATGTTCTCTGTTCAAGAGAAAATTCATTTCAAATTTTACTTCCGGTGTATTATAAATGAAACACTGATAAGAATCTGTCTTAATTTGGTTATTGAGTCTGGATTTGCTTATAAATGGACCGAAATATTTTTACATTCTACAGTCTTTGGTTCAATATAGATTCAAATAGATGGTTTTTTCAAAATTTACCTACATTTTTAGGTAGAATAGAGGACAAAGTAGAACATAAAAATTGATTTAAATGTTCTATCACATTCCAAAATTTGGAATACAAAAATTTTCGTGCCAAATGCAACAAAAATTTTGGGAAAACAATTTTTTTTCCGGTACAAATTTTGATATTCGATTAAGAAACATTCTCTGTTCACGATTCACTCATTTCTGAAGAGAAAAATTTGTAACTGAATTTTCAGATGTTACCTTGGTTGCCGACGAGATGATTTGCAGGCGTTCGAACCGTGAAAATCTTCCATAGACGTTAACTTCGAGCCACACTTGCACGTCATAAAGTACGAAGAATAATTTTGGCGCGCGAATCAAGTGTGTGTCAGCAGACGATTGTAAAGTACGGGAAAATAATACATTATGCTGTAAATGTTTTCACAACTGAAGATGGGATACGCGGGAGGAGTCTCCAACCAATCATACTTTTACTAGTAATTTCAATGTAACACGCATGCGCCTCTAGCATTTTAAACTTTGATAATTTTTCAACATGTAAAAACCGAAACGCAATACTTATGATTTTACTCGATTATCGACAAATTCTTCCTGTCTGGTTGAGAATAAATTAATGATATTTTGTAATTTGTTCAAAACGTCAATCTCAAACTGAGTAAGTTATTATTTGTTTTTTATTTTAAACAATTTTATCGAAATTTATCTATTTTTTTCCTCGATAAATTATTCCTAGCTCTTCAAATTATGAGATTTACTCACATTTATTACATTTCAATTAGTTATCAGAAAAATTTTTTAGTAAAAAAAAATTTCTGTTACCTACATATGAAACTAAATTTAATTTTGCATCAAACAGCTAGAATCAGTTAGTTTCATTTTTTTAAATCTAAATATCTGGCAATTTCTTATTTCAAATTATTTTTGAAAATTTATAAAGTAATTTAAGTATTCTATCAAGTATATCAAGTGCTCCATTATTCGTCATTATTTCGATAGTTACATTTATTGAGCAAGGACGATTCTTAGTGAGATAAAATAATTGTTCCACTGACACGTTTCATAGTAATTAGCTTCAAAAATTCACTTTTATTACTCGTATTTTCTCATAAAATCTTATTTACAATGTACCTTTACTTTATATTTTGTCTTTTTGATTGATCCAACCAATCAGCGTGAAGAAAAAGTAATTTATAAAAATGCTTGGCATTAATTAGTCAAAGCAAAAGTACATGTAAATGAACTGCGAGTAATTCAACTTTTTTTTATTTTTCGAGAACGAAAAATCTTAAAATAGGTAGTTGGCATTAGTGATTATGAATTGCTCAAATGGCCATATTTCAATGTTCACAGCCTATCAACATCTGTTGCAGGCTAATATATCTTGTATTTCTTTATTGACGCACCATAACAACTTTTTGGTGTTAAAATTTCTATAAAAGAGCAAAATGCACCTCAGTTTTGTCAGCAGTGACCACTGATTTGAAAATTGTTTCTTAGTCAGGGATGACTTCTAGGTTACTGCTGGTCACTGTGGTACCCATGCATAGAAAATTCTGGAATAATTTTTCTCATTACTAAATGTTATCGTGGCACTCGCAGTATTTATGCCTCTGTTGTCGAATTTTGGGCGCCATTATTTATGCGAGTAATAAAGACATTCATTTTTCAAGTTTGTATGAACAGTCACACCTGCAGACTTTGGTGGAACATTTAGTGAATCCCCTAGAATGCACTAGAGTTAGTTTTTGAAACTCACAAACTGCTGAAAAGTCAACCACTGGCACAATTTCCCAACATTTCAGAGGCCTAATTTTTTGTGTACCCATATTTTTCAACTCAAAAGTAATCACTCATTTATTAATTCTTAAACAGATTTTTTACAAATTTAACCTTTCTGCTTGATAAAATTCTCTTATATTCTTATAATTTTTGTTCTTCGAATTTTATCAAAGTTGAACACACTTTTTTGAAGAAATTTCATTCATCAATGAATTAAGAATTAAGCTGTTCCGATAATTTAACGGAGCAGTGCAGGAGAATTTTTACATATCTCAGCGAATGAACGAAATTTCAGAAAATACTCCTGATGATGACTCAAACGATCAGTACCTTATGTTTGTTATTTGTACTTATGGCAGAAACACCTGTTGTCATTAAGCACAATATGCTTTTCACCCTTACTCATTCGTTATATAGCTCCTATAAAATGTAACTTTCATGGTTAAGGTCGTTTTAAGAATATCATTTCATCGACGTCATATCCAAGTACACGACACGCAGTCTTAAAATTCTCTCAATAAAAACTTTTCCATCAGAATTCAGAGTGTGTTAATATCAGAGAAGTTTTGTTGCAAAACGCAACAAACTCCACTATCGAAAAAATGCTAAAAAATCACAAAAAAAAAACTGTCCGTCCATAGGTAAATGAAGATGCAGTAGCTCTTCGTCCATTTTTAATGCACGATGACTCGATCTTTTGCTTTGCGAGTTGACCGAACTAATATCTTATTATAGTGTTATTCCCCTTTCCTCTGATAGTCATTTCTGGATTTTTTGACCTAACTTTATGAAAATCGAGTTTGTTACAGTTCTCTGTAAAACTCGTCATCTGCAGTTCATCAGTTAAGGAAGTGACAGGCGAGTTATACCCCCCCCCTCTAGTAGTCAAAATTAGCTTTTTATTTTTCTGTAGGGAAAATTTCGCCAAATAGGGTTGATATCGTTGTGAAACCTTTGCCAAGGTCAGCGTGGCTTAATGACATCTGCACTTTTCCTTTTTGCGAAAAATGACTCAACAAATTGAAAGAAAATATTGAAAATTGTCAATAATTTCTATTTTATGCCATTAAAAAGATATGTTTCATTAAACTGGTCAGATTTCTCTGCCCAGGGTGAATATAATGGGAGGAGTTTTGAACGGAATTGGGGCTTGGATTCCCATTTAAAGGTTTGCTCCACCAGAACCCAAAACTCCAACTAGCAATACTCATATCTTTATGAAGGTACCTACTTCTGATGATAAAATACAAAAAAATTTGAATTCATGCTGTTCAATTAGATAAAACCATCCGAAAGTGATGATTTTTCATTATCAAATTGACGGATATAATGATATTAAAGAAAAAAATTTGTATAAAATGAAGAATTATTTCGCCCCAATTTCTGACCAGAGTTATAAATAGCAAAATTATGATAATTAAATAATGTTGAACTTGAATACTGCTCTGCTCCATAGAATTTTTGATTTCTAATTTAGCATTGCTCTTACAACGTACATTATAATAAACCCTCATAGTGATTTAAATTTCAGTATCAGGGGCCGGAGAAGGAGATTTTTTTATTATTTTGATTAAAATTTTTTGTTTGTATTTTTCTTACATTTCTTTAATCACCCCACGCACAGTGTAACCTCACCCCTCCTCCCTATGTTTGAATAATTTAAATCGTTTTTGAATTTATATATTTTAATATATCAATAAAGAAACTCAAAGTCAAAATTGCTTAAAGTTCAATACTTCCAAGTTTTTCATAAGCTTGGAAAATTTTTTTATTATTGCATCATGAATTTTGCTCTCGGGGAAGGAAGATAATTTGTAAAAATAAGAATATTGTACCTTGAACTATGTATAGTATTTGACTTAGCATTGATGGTCTCCAAAATGTTCAACAATATTTCGAGAATTGAAATTGATTCGAAAATCGAACAAACTTGGACAATAAGCTTTATATGAACACTAATTCAACACACCTGAGAGTTTTCATCGATATTAAAGTGTAGACTATGCCTACCTATTTAAAAACGTGTAAAAAGTTGTCATCGAATAGTTGACGTCTACTACAGACTGTTTACATGTCAACACTTGTCACAACCGTCGCTAATTTACTTGACTGCCATGTCGCTTACACTTTGTCGAATTTTCCCCCAGCTAATTACAAATTGGCTCGAACGCCACCCTCACCTCGTACAATAATTCAACTTATTGCTGTCATTCGCTTGTTTTCAAGAGTTTTTTTTTCACTTTACAAATAATTCATTCATTTTCGACAACACGTACCTATATTGGCAGATATTATGTTAGGTTAAATTATTTTTATTGGGGTTTAAATTAACTGAACATATAGATATAGTCCAAGTCCACTGCAAAAAATAGATGAGTTGAGTTTTAAAATTTCTTTTTTAATGCGTTTAGCTTTCACACTCAGACAGCAGGTGTAGTTAAATTAAGTTCTACTATAAAATATAAGAACGATTTAAATGTGCCAGAATCTTCAAAATTGATTTGGAAACTGAGATATTTTGCAAAAAAGTGATGAGTTAGCCTATTTCACATAACTGGGGAGTTTTTTTATTTACTTTCAATACTTGAAACAGCCTCGTCCAATAAAATAAAATATTGAACAAACTTAAGGAGTATCACAAAGTACCCTTGGGATTGACTCAGTAAGTCCTTCGAGCTTTAGGATCAGCTTGATGGAGATGCTCTATCAGGTAGGTAGGTACACCTGAAATATCTCAAGCTCTATAAGTCGTCAGTAGTACAACAGTTAATGTTGAAACCACTGCCCCATACTCGTATAGTATATTATTAAACCTTTACCGAGTTTTTCACCAATAAAACTTCACACCCAATTCATACTTTAAAGCTACATTAAGCCCCACTAAAAGAAAATTTAAGCTCCTTAAGCAGATTCTCCTTTCGAAATTTTGGTGAAAAGGAGTTCATTGTCTTCACGAAATTTTATTTGTTCTCAAATATTCTGCACAAGTTATGCGGCCTTGTCTATCCTCAATATTAATATTGATATTTTTTTTAGTGCATTATTCCATATATAAGTTCTACATATTTCTTCTTTTTTTTTTTTTTATCATTTGCTACATTTTCACGTTTCCATTCAACTTCATTCAATGATAATATGGACTTACTCGAGAAATGAAAGAAAAAAAAAAGAAAGGAGAAAATTCATTTTTCCAACTCCTTTTCTTCTTATACACTCCCATTAACCTGCAGCTCTCAACAATATTACGCCACTGATGCGAATTAATGGAATTCAAAAGAAAGAGATGAACTCGAACGACCCTATTTTTCAGAGTGAGTGTAGGGTGCGCCACACAAGAAATTCGAATATTCCAAAATGATTGCCCCTCAGTATATTTTGTAAGGACACTGAGAAGTTGCTGGGCCAAAGTTTGCTCCGCAATCCTTTCAATTAATATCTTTTTAGCCAAATGCGAAGTAAAATAAGTTCGAACAACAATAAAATAACAGGATTTAGTCCTACTCCTGTAAGTTTGAAGTTTAAGTCATCTCATTATTTACTTGGACAGGTGATATAACCGTAAAGTTTACATCGCTTATTATTTTTCAAGTCAGTAGGCCATGAGATTCGACTGAAAAACTTACAAGAAAATAAAATACTTACGATTTTTACAGGTTTTAAAATCGCAATTTAAATATCTGTGGTGACCGGTAAGGAGGGGGTCTTAAAAAAATTTAAAAATCTTAATTTCCCCCCACAAAATCAATAAGTTTCAATCGATTTTGAAATTCTGGCTACAGTTTTACTGTTTTCATTTTCATTTTGTAGCAGTCTATAGTTATGAGGCAATGTTACAGAGAAGTGTTGATTTTTATTACTTTTCAATTACCCTCAGGGTAATTAACTTCGATTTCGTAATTGTAGCGGTAGCTAATTGAAATTAATTTCAACTTGACTTTTTTTTTCGTCCGTTCCTATATGGTTGGGTGTTTGGTTTTTATAACTTCAAATAATACGTAGGTACCTACTTCAAATTTTGTAAGGAATAGGTACGTATCTGGAAATTTTCATTAGGTAAGGTACCTCTAATTACGCTTAAACAATAAAATTTTGTAGTAAATAATATTTACCTATCCAATGATCCCAAATGATCAACATAAATCCCATTTAAGACTTTTAACTTGCATAAATTTCAAGGGAAAAACCCCTATAAGTTATTGCTTTAATGAATGATTTTTCTTCAATATCATGAAATCCTGGGAAAATATTTCTCCTATCCGAAGATTCTATCTTTGGAGATTAGATTAGGAATGTGCGTTCCTATCAAATATTAAGTGGTGGACTGCATAATATTGCTTTGTTACCAGATAAAAATTTCAAAATTCAAAAACCCTGTAAAAATGCTCAAAAAAATTCCAGACTACGTGATTTTCCATATTCTGTAGAAATATAGGTAAAATGTTGAAAATCGCTGGCCTAACTCCAAAACATGCGAAGTTTTATGAAAATTTCCTTTTTTTTTTGCTGATTCAGCAATATCAGGTCTAAAACATCTAAGTACAAAGAAAATGTGATAAATATATAATTTTTCTGGGACTTAGCACACCTGAACTGGCTAAGGTAAGTTTGGATTCTATTTGTTACTCGGTGGACTAGCGAAAATGAAGAAATTTTAAGTGATGACCTCTCTGTTTCTTTTTTTTTTTCACTCCAAAGATCGAAAGACCTTTAAAAAAATTGACGAGTCGAGACTAGAGATCTAGACCCACGTATATTTTTCATTCTTATGAGCTTATTTTCGGGAACAGCAGTATTGCGAAAAACCTGTTGGCTTGTAAGAATCAAAAGATTCGTAACTCTACTGAAAATTCCATATTTTTGAAAAAACCCTAACATATTGGCGCCCACCCTATCTCCTACTGGATAGGTACTGCAGGCCCGTATGCAAAAAATTACCTTGAAACTTACTTTCATTAAAAGTTTCTTGACAAATGTTTCTCCTTAAAGTACCTCCTTAATTTTTCTCCTCAATTGATTTAAGGAGTTCTTAGCGTGCCATTGTTTCCTTAAATTTTTTCTTTAGGGAATTTTCAACTTTTTTTCTCTTTCAAGGTAATTTTTTGCATATGGGCCTGAGGAATTTATCCAAATTTCCGTGTTTTTCAGTTTTCTTTTCTGTCTCAAATTTCCGAACTTTTATTTATTTTTTCGTATATCTGGCAAAGCTGCTGTAATGGATCAATATAGGATCAATGTTCCCCTAATCCTAAACTCCCTAAATAAATTTATCCTCAATCCATCTAAATCGATCCAGTTCGAGGGGGGAAGGGAAAACGATTCCGAAGAGAGAACGAGAAGAGAGTAGACGTCTTCATTTGACAAGTTCGACGCTAAAAACAGCGTCAAATGTATAACTCAGGCAAGCACCTCAATTCTGCGCATGCGTCGCCTTTCTTTGTTTTATCAACTTGAAATTTCATTGGATTTAACGAATTTTGATAGCGGAACGATACTCCAATGGAAACGAAAATACGTGTAAATAATTTTTTTACAAAATTTTTCGTGAAGCTGACATAATAGTGCATTCTTCAGAATTGCGTCTTTTGTAAATTTAAAATAAATTTTCTTTGTTTTCGAATTTTTTTATGTGTTAAAGGAAACGTAAAAAGAAATGCGGTAGTATACTAACTTCATTTTAGGATATGAACTGTTGGAGTCGTCGTTTGAAGCTATCATCAGAAAGTAGGTCTCTGAGAAATTAATCGATAAATTCATAAAAGTTACCAGTTATGGACTTGATTTTCACGTCACCGATTATTTTAATGATTTTCTTGAAACATTAGTTGAAATAACTTGACATCATAATAATTTTTAATAACATTAATACTAAGTGAAAAACTTTTGTGTTCCAGATTCGTAGCTAAGAAGGGTGCTATCTTCCAGACTATAATTTAATATCTCTGTAAGTAAAAGTATTTCTATTCGCTTGTTTAACCGTGTCTGAAAATTGCATTACCTCAACTAAACCAGTAAAAAATTTATTTTCTAATTCAAAATTCATTATAACTGACAAGTATTTCCGATGGATAACGTAAATGACTTGAAATGAGAAATAGCGTGGCATAAAATTATGTAACTTCTGTAATGTTCAACTCCCAAATCAATCTCAGATTGGATTTTTAAAATATTATGAAACACCAGCAATTCGAGGCCACAAAAAAAATTTAGACTTAACTTCTTATTATAATAAATTTGTTGGTTCATTATTTTTTATGCTACGAAAAAACTTAAGCTTCTTACATTTCAGTGTGTTATCATGTTTTTGTTATTTTAAATATAAAAACAAAACTCAGGAAAAAATTATTGGTATTGGAACTCATAATCTTCAAAATGGAAAAAACACTTCTGAGGCCATTTGGAAATTTCTCAAAATTTTGTTATGACAAATAAATTTGTTTAATAATTACCCAAAATATCATTTCTGTTTGTTCAACTTAATCTTAGGCTTCAGAAATAGATAACGTAAAATTTAAAAATCGAATTAGCAACTTTGAAATTACCAGTCAACAAATTAATGAAACCAAAATTTTTATATCGAAGTTAGATTAGGTACTGTGTATTAATTTATCAAATAATGAATGCGTTTATAGAGCGAAAATTAATCAGCACTATTCAGGTACCCAAAAACTAAATTAGTCTACTAAATTTAGATGTAATGCTTTTTATATATTTAATTTGTCTTCTCGAAAAAATATTACAATATTTTTAACATTCAAAATCAATTAGACAGAAAAATTATCACTCAAATTTTCTATACCTTTTTTCAAAAAAATTTTCATGAATCAGTATGTATAAATCTAACAGTTCCATGATTTAGTAGCGTAATACTGGATACTCGCTTGGTTTGAAAATTTAACAAATGAAAGTTTGGTTCACAATAGGAATTAGCCTTTCATCATTTTGCATTTATTGCTCTACGAATCAGCATGATGAAAAACTAATGAGAAATTTGTTTCTTATCGATTGGCATTAGTTGGTTTTAAAAGCGAAAGATGAAAGCAAATTCCTGCTGTAAACCTTGATGAAGAAATCAAGAAAATTTCTCTGTTATGCGAGCTCTTCAATGTTGTCAGATTCAATTCCATTATATTTAGAAAAATTCAGAAAATTTTACCTACACTTCTATTCTGTTATCTTATCGTATTTTTTTTTGACATGTTTTACTCTAGAATTTTCGTTTCACAATCGTAAGTGAAGTACTAAAAGTATTTCTTTTAATCGTTATTTACACTTTGTCTTTCAGGTGATTTTGCTCGTTCTATTAGCATAACAATGAATCCCTGTGAATGTATTTTTAATCAAGAATTGGCTATGCGACGGCTCCTAGAGCTGGTAAGTTTTGAAAATATTTCAAGGTTTCAGGGTTTTTATGAACTAGTTACTCATTTAAAATTATGTGTTACAGCTTCGCCAGTCACAAGATAACTGTAATGACAGCGAATGTTTCGATGTGGGTAAGAATTCTGAAATATCTAATTATTTACTTATGAAAAGAAAAGTAAACTGCTCCTTGCGGCAGAAATTTATAAGATTTCATTTTTTCGGAATTTTCATGTCAGTCAATGGGTACGGCATAGTGAATATGAAACCAAAACTATTACAAAAGTTACAGAATAAATAGAAACGTCTGCGTCTACATTTACTTACGTCAGTTTAAAACTATTCTTGCTTAAAATTATCAATATTTTTACAGCAAACCCTGGTCCTAATGGCACTGGCATGCTAGATAATAGTTTTATGATGTACTCCATGCTTTGGATCGCGATTGGATTTTTATTATACTTTTTCCGTCCCGCATCACTTCGAAACACAAAGGATCACCCCGGACAATTCGATAACGATCGTGTAAGTAACATTTCATGAATTATTGTTATAATTATCATTAAATTAGTGAAATGGTTTTACCGCAGGGAACCACCAAGATGGGAATAACGCTGTAATTTTTTTCTAAATAAATTGTTTTTTGCTTTGTTCATACAGGATGATAGTGCAGGACCATCTCACATGGCTCCTCCTGCTCAATAGAAAAAAAATAAAAGTTTTCTATGTAAATCAACTTATTTTAATTGCAGACGAGTTACAATCATTCCTCGATTTAAATTTACTTGCCCTTTTCATTCATTTTCTTCATCGAATTTTAATACTTTTTATGTACCGTAATACCGTATTTTACGAGGATGTATGTATATTCGTACATGTCTAGAGTTATTTCAAAGTATTAATTTGTATTTAATGAAAAAACGAGGGAAAGCTTTATAAAATAATACGCAACTTGTTTACTGTTGTACAATCGGTTATATAAAATTATTTGCATAAGAGCTGACTCGTTCGTAAAATTTCGATAATGTACAGTACAATACTTCCAATAAATCTATATTTCCATGTATTATTTCATAATTAGTTTGTACGTTTCGAAGCTAGATTGTTTTTTGTTACCCATTTGTATTGTTTCTGACAAAGATAATCCTAACTTTTTACTTTTTTTTTTTTTTTTGTTGGTACATTGGCACAAATTTTGAATATAATATTCTGTTTTCATTTACTTCTTTTCTTTTCATTTAGTATTCGACGAACAGTTGTGTCGTCTGACATGATTTTTCGTATCTGATCGTCCGAGTGTCTTGTAAATGAAAAATTTATATCATTTTCGAACTTCTTGGAAGTGGTTAAAAAACATGAAACTATTCGAGGAACTCGGTGAGAACTAATTTTTCTTAGTAGAAAACGAATCTACGATAAATCTCCCAAGAAGTTTCAGGATGAAATTACAAATTTTAGCTATTTCTCGCTCTAAATGTAAGAATCACTAGAAATACAATCATAATTTCGCAAAGTAGGCTTAGGTGAAGTATTTCATCAATGTCCATCGTCAAAAATTAGATCTAATAATAATTTTTTTTTACAAAGTTACGATCTTATCGGAACTGATAGGACTTTTTCAGAAAACTGGATTTATGAGAACTAATAGAACTCATTCAGTCTTCCTTTAACTAAAGTGTATTATTCTCAACATAATTCAGTCTTTGTTCAGTCAAATCACGAAAGTGATTAATACGGTCCGGATATCATTCGTAGTAGGGGAATTTAAATGATTCTTCATAGAATTTAATTAATTTTCTTCAAGTCTGAGCCAAAGAAAACAGAATAGGGAAGGTGGAGAGAGGTGGATTACTATTGCTGCTATCTTCTCACCACTGACTCAACTTCCACGCGGAAAAAGGATGATAGAAAATGAAGAGAAAATTAATAAAGCTTCATAAGTGATATTTCCGCTTGATGCAGCTTTATGCTCCACAAGCGATAATTTTAGCTAGGTATTAAGAAAGTTTTCGCATCTTCAAACGCAAAATCAGTGGTAAATATGGCTCAAACGTAAAATAAGGTAAACATACGGGCGTGTTGACAATAAAAAAAATATTCGAGAACCTTTACTGCTCGACCAATGAAAATGATTATAATGATACCCTCTCAGTAGCTGGATGGCTCATGAAGAGTTACACCATATCAGTATCATTTTGAGTTTTGACATCAACGTCCACAAAAACACCGGCACAACAAACGTTCATTTTAAATAAAATTTGTATTTCATCAAGAAAATTGATGTATCCAGTTTAGGACTAAACATTTACACGATTACAAAAACGATCTAATAATGACTTAGAACTCAAACAGAGAACAAGCAAAGTTGATGGTGGACACAATAGTTACAAAAAAGGAAAAATATTAAAGAATCCTCTCCCCCCTTACCTCACCACAAAAAATCTCAAGAATTTTGTCGTTTTATGCCCAATATACTCTTCACTTTTTTCAATAAATTTCGCATTCTCTCGAACTTACCTGTAGACTCTGGCAGATTTTCAAAATAAATAACATCACAAATATCCTTCGAGAAATTTTCTGGTGGTGGCAAACGAGCATGGCCAAATTTCGACTTTAATAATGGCGTTCCTTCGGCACTTGATAGTATTCTACCCAAACCATTTTGACTTGATGAGGTAGTCAACGATTTATTCGGGTCGGAACACTGAGACGATTTAGAATCCTGAAAAAATGTAATTTTAATTACTCCAAAAAGTAATTACGAAGAAGTGTCTTCAAGCCAAAATTCGAAGATCAAAAATAATTTTCGAATGTTAATTTCATTCATGAATTAAAATGTGAATTCTATTTCAAATTGAGACATTTTGATCGGCTCCCATATTTTCAGGGTGAATATGTAGCTCAACCTTCCCAATGAATATGAAAGGCTGACATAATAATGATTAATTACAGTTGAAATATACGAAAATTATTTGAAATGAAAATTTAGAGAACACAACTGACAAATGACATGAATTACCAGATGAAGATAAGAAATACATGAATTACTAATTGGATTTCAAGAGGGGCTGAATTTATATGATATCGAAAATAAATCCTGAGCCATTTTGATAATGGGACGACTTGAAGTTATGAAACTTGTGTCAAGAAATAATCTTACAAAAAAATCAGTTCAAGCCGAATGATTTTTCATTTTTCACAGCTTTCAGAATTAAATGAAAAAACATTGAGATTGTCATGTTGTGTCTTTGAAATATTGGCCCAGAGAATTTTTTCTGAAAATTCGAAATTGTTTGCTTTTTGTTATTTTTTATACTTGAAATGAAATATTGATTCGTAAGTGATAATTATGTTTCAACTTTTGAAATACTATAGATATTTCACTTGATATATGCCTTTCTTTCGTCAGAAGGCAGTAGTTAGTCTATTTTTTCACCCAATATAATATTATGACGAAATAGAAAAAACTATTCAATCGTAATGTAATAAAATAGAAAATTAAGTCAAACAACAATTAATTACGATGAACTGGCTTACTTCTACGCGTACCTGTGATAAATCGTTTAAAGTACATTCAGAATCAGTTTGCGATGAAGTAGATTTAGCATCATCTCCAAGCGGAGGAGGCGTCATTCCAGGCGGAGGAGGCGTCAGTGGTTTATTATCATCATTCGGCAAAGGTGCAACGAATCCAGTCTCAACTACATATTTAAAAATGTTGAAACAGAAAATAATGTGTAAATATTTCAATACGAAAATATTCTTAAAATTATATTTACCCAGTGAGGAAGAAAGCGAACAATCGACTTCCATATCGTCGCTACTATCTTGCGAGTTTTGTGACGAATTCATGGCAGCAGTGGACGAGGAAGTATTCTTTCTCAATTGATACTCGGTAACTGCTTTCTCTTTGAGCTCCGTAAGCATATTTTCTAAGCTCTGCTCTTCGCTGAACGGAGGAGATTTCATCCTTTCATAATCCTGAAGATTGAATTAACAGATGAATTAATGCAGCTCAAATACTTCAATATCGACGAAACCAAAACTGCTACCAACATCAATTGAATTTTCGGGCAGAGGTGCGTTGAAACCTGGGAACTGAATCAGTTTACTTAAATCGTATTTAATTTTATCTTCCTCCTCGAGTACTTCTCCATCTTCGGCGTCAGGATCAGCAACTTCTATAAGGAGAAAAAAATCATTTCTTCAAGCCTTCATTGGCAGAATAAACAGATAAATCCGCTACTAACCGTTTCCGTGGGCATCGTATAAATTTATCCCAGATGGACGTACAGTAGCGTGCTTCAACCAGGCTTTTGGATAACCGTGAGAACGAAGTCTGTACACATAAGGAGGTAATTCGTGATCTGATAATCCTAAAACTTGGCGAAGTTGAGAGGAAATTGGACCAGGTCTTCGACAAGAACGGTCATCATCAAGATTATCAGCTTGGTGGTACCTGTTGGATCTGTGAAACGATGATCGGGTAAAACTCTAAAAAATGCTCTGTCCCTGAAAAGAGATGAAGGTAACCTTTTTTGAAATTTTTTAGCATCGTATTCTTTCTTCATGGTTAGCAGCGTTTTATTCCATTCTACGGTAATATGATTATATTCTGCTCTACATTCTCTGATGGAATGATTTTTCTTGCCGCAATTCCAACAATGATTGCTGTGTTGAGGGAAACGGCCAAACTTAGGGGTCGATTCTTTTTCAAGTTGCAGAAGCTCGACGCTCTAGACAAACATAAACGATTTAGAAATAATTGAATCGTCGAGAATGGGGTACAGTAATGAAAGGTAGGTTAATACAGACCTTTCGACCAACTTGATACTGAGGAACGTCCAAGTTATTACGCTGAGGTGCGGGAGATGTATCAATAACGAACACACAATCTTCCATCTGGCTGAAATTATACAATCGAGGGCAAACTACGAAGAAAGAATGAACTAAATATAATACAGTCAAAAAACGCTGAAAAGTCTCAAGAACTTGAAAATGTTCAGTTTAAATTTCAAAAATCACAATCTAATTCAGTTCAATTGTTGAATTGTTCACGTTCACCGTTGTTGATAAACGAAAAATTCAAGTGGAGCGGTGGAGGCGTTCGGAATGGACGTCGTCAACCTTCACAACCAAAAGTCACGGATCATCACCGTTATCTTTGCTGGATGCTGGCACTTGTAGAACACAAGGAAGGAATGTCAAAAATCGAATGCTACGTGCGCTCCCGCGTTGAATTCTTGCTGACTTGGTGTTTTGTCGTGTTCGGGTGTTTTTTATTCAGCTGTTGTTCGCTGCAATATTATCCTAACTTATTTAACTTTATCACCGGTCTTATTTTAAAGTCACCTTCGCTCAACTTTCAAGAAAAAATTACTTTTATAAATGAGTTGAAACGGAATTTAGGTCTTTATTAAGCGATTGCCGATAAATTCCAAACCAGTACGCGTTCATCTGCTGATTCCTGAGAGTTTTCAAAATGTTTTGTAAGTATTACAGACTTGTTAAAATGAAAAAGAATCTGACGTCTGAAATAATTGCTTTTTTTTAGGGGTGACTAGTTGGATTCTGTTGGTATCGACCTTCCACATCAACGATTGCTCGTTTTCAGACAGAGTTGTAGTGTTGAATGACAGTATACGTATTCGATATGAACATCAAGTAGAAGGTAATAATGATCATTTAATTTTAATTTAGACGTTATGAAGTATTCATCTTTGTCCAATTAGTGAATAGTCAAGTTTTTCAGAATAACAACAGTTTCGCTTTACGAATAATAACGGTAGAATTGAATTTCAAAGTGGTGAAAAATTCCAATTCCCAAATAAAAATAATTTTATTCAATACAACCGAATTTGAACTCCTGCTATGTGAGCATCTAATTGACTCTGACTGATTAGGAAGGCTTCACACAGCTGATGTTATAGTTTGAAATTTCCTGATTAGTGTCCATTAACTTTTGTTATTCACCATGAATAATCTTTCATAAAATAATGATTTGACGTAGCTAGTATTAGATTTGCTGTCTTTCAAGTGTAAGATGGACATAATATGCTGTCTTTAAAATTTGTATCTTGAAAGTGATTTTTTTTTCTTATTATCGACCTACAGTATATTCGACGACGATAAACTTTCGAATTTCGGAAAAGAAAATTAATTTCATAATTATGATTGTGTGTAATCACTTATCATAACTAAATAATTATTCATTTCATTTTGTTTGATGATAATATTAAACTTATGCACTTGTTTTGGTAATTGAAAATATTATAATTTATATTATCTCTTTGTTTTTATCTCCCTCGTATTACTGTTTGTTGATGCTTTATCAAATCATATTTTTCTTACAGTTGTGCATAGGTCTTTCCTGTTTCCTTTTTTTGGTCCACGTCTAATGCATTTTTATTAATTCGTCTCGCACAAATTCTGAATAAATTACGTTTTAAAAAAAATTTAGTATGTATTTCATTTTGAATTTAAAAATTGAATCTGCATTTTTTTCGTCCAAACGCTTAAAAATGAGTTGAAAAAACGCCCTGATCAACTTATTTTTTATTTTAGTATTGTATAGTTTTTCAAGGCATTTTATAATATGCTTGTAAAAAAATATGTTTTGTAACTTACGATTACATCACTGGTGGAAAACAAGTAAAAAAATATTTTTTGTTATTCTGAAAAATTTCGTTTCCTTTGCTTTTTTACAAGTTTGAGTACTGATATTCAGGTGGTTATCTTACCAGAATTTTGTAAAAATTATTTTACTGTTATCAGAAACTTACATTTTTTTTGCATGAAGCCTAATAAAATTTTTTGAAAATTACACTATTTTTCTGTCCTGAGCAAGATTGAATTAATTGAATGCGCGCGCGGGGGAGGGGGGCAGGAGCGCTAAAAAAGTATAATAATTTTACCTGTCATCTATATAGTTCATGACTCAGACTCGTTCGTTTTGCAGTAAATTTTCAAGTAAAAATATAATACAAATAGTTATCACTAATGTTAATGCAAAGTAAGAGAGCTAATTTCAAACATTCGTATCGTGTGCGTGGCTTATTTTCCGCATTTTACGATATCGACTTAGTCATCTCTTATGATTTGTTTTTTCACTCATTGTTTTTCTTATTTTTTATGTTTGCATATGCTAAATGTTTACGATATTGGTTTTTTCCCCGCAGATGACACGTTTGACTTTACTCAAACAGTCGACACGAAGCTTTTCAACAACGTGACAGCTACAAACTGCACCATCAACAGTACCGAGTACTGCCTCGAGTGGGGTACTGTTGGTCAGTTAAAAATAAATAAGGTCAACAAAGAATGTGATGAATATCATTACTGGACCAAGTTGAAAACACCATTACTGGTTTCATTCGATTTGACAAATGTCTATCTATCTGGTGGTAGTGAAATAGACAATCAAACGTATCCCATAACAGTGGTCGATAGCAAAATCGAGTCATTCGTATCAAAAGAATACAATAGCGAAGCTGTCCTCGAACCAATATGGTACACCAGCCGCGGTTTCTACCTAAAAGTTAATCAGACGTCACCTCTGTTTGTCAGCTACTCTAAACTTTCTTTGAATCTCTTCGCTAAACGTGAACCGCCCTATTTTCGTGGCGATACAACGTATTTAGATTATAAAGTGTGCAAATACGATAACATTAAAATCGCTTATAAACGCGCAATTAACGATGCTTTGGGCAAACCAACGGCACCTCCGGATTACACAATGGTCGAACTGCCAATCTGGTCGACATGGGCCAAGTATAAGAAGAATATCTCCGAAGCAACCGTATTGGAATTTGCCAATTTGATTAGTAAATACAAATTCCCAATTAGTCAGCTCGAAATCGATGATATGTGGGAAACGTGTTACGGAAGTCTAACCGTAGATCCAGAACGATTTCCTGACATGAAAAAACTTGTAGATCAACTCCATTCTAGGGGGTACAGAGTGACCATTTGGGTGCATCCGTTTATCAACCTCGAATGTCGGTCTTATTATGACGAGGCTTCCCGCAACAAGTTCTTCGTTAATAGCACCAATGGAAACGTGGACACACACTGGTGGAATGGTAACGGCTCTTACATCGACTTTACCAATCCGGAGGCAGTCAGCTGGTTCCAAAAGCGACTACAGAAGCTGCTGAACGAAACGGGTATTGACTCGTTCAAATTTGATGCCGGTGAGAGTAGTTGGTCACCGTCGGTATCCCTTTTTCACACGATGATGGACGACCATCCGGAGACCATTCTGAAATCGTATGTTAACTTGGCAGCAACGTTTGGCAAAATGGTGGAGGTGCGATCAGCGCGACAGACCCAGCAGTATCCAATATTTGTACGAATGTTGGATCGATTTACAAGTTGGAAAGGTCGTTTGGGCTTGAATACGTTGATTCCGGAATTGCTGCACATGAATGTCATCGGCTATCCGTACGTCTTGCCGGATATGATCGGTGGAAATGGATACGACAACGCTACTTTGACGAAAGAAATGTTCGTTCGTTGGTTGCAGGCCACCATTTTCATGCCTTCTGTGCAATTTTCATATCCACCTTGGGATTTCGACGATGAAGTGAGTTACCAGTCATGTTAGCGAAAGTTCTCATTTGTCATTGGGAGTCTCTCTTAGAAATATTTACAATTTTGAATTGGTAACTAGTAGTATTCCCATATTCTCACTATAATAATTTCTTCTATGCCCAAGGGAATGCTGCAAAGCTATTCATCTGTCCATCAAAAAAAGTTGGGTTCAATGTTGGCAAGTTTTAAAACATGGCGAAAAGAACTTCATTCCCGCCATTTTTATTGAATTTAGATAGGTACTTATAGAAATTGAGTGAGAAATGTGACTTCAACACTGTTTTGTAAAAGTTTTCATTACGTGAGCTTTAATTAGTTCCTCTGTCTTAGGGCTCAAAGAAGGTGATCGAGTGCCTCGAGGCTTGAATTGATGATGATAAGAGCGGTAGGGGGGGTAATATTCATTCAAAATTACAAAACTACACACTTTTTTAATAATTGAAAGATCGATGTCCCGGAGCAAAAAAGGGACCATCTAAATTCTTGAAGTGTTTCATTATTTTATATTTATTTTTTCAACATTTGTAAGACTTTGTGAAGTAACGTATGTTCAATGGCCACGATAATTTCCATTATATAGCACGTATGAGCAACGTTGTTGATTTTTTGCTAACAAAAGTGTAGAGGGCTTCGGTTAGACATCGAGTCATTAAGATATTGTTTCACAGTTTTCCTGATTGTAAGTGCTCCAAAGTAAAAATCTTGTATTTTGTAACACAGTTTAGAAACAATTCATACCGACTTAATGACTTATGTTTGAGAAAAGTTTTGTTGTTTTGGTTTAAATGGAACGTCAGTCTGATTTTAATTTGGTTTATATTATTTCTCATTTGTTCTTTTGTAGGTTTTCTTATTTTTGAATAATTTTACCGGTTAAGGTATTGTTTATTAACGAGTTCCGTTTGCGCGTTGATATTTCAACGATTGCAAGTTTTGTTCTTTACTTGGAATAGGTTTCGGATACAGCAATATTTCTTAATATCGTTTGTATGTATTTTATTTCACACGTATGTAGTTACACAGTTTCAGTTTCATTTCTTGAACTCGAGGCGCATTTAGTTGATCGAAAATTATGATTTTCATTATATATAAATGATTCACTAGGTTTCTTACATGTTTTTTCCTCCGACGTAATATAATACTTAGTTACTCTCTTAATTCTTTGTAGGTTGTGAACATTACGCTGAAATATCTCGAAATCCACAAGAAGTACGCTCCAAAAATTTACAAGCAGATGCAACTCGCTACTACCGGCGAGACAATGGTGAACCCTCCAATTTGGTGGATCGACCCTACAGACACAACGGCGCTAAGAATTGACTCGGGTAAAATAAGCGAATAAATAAAAGTTAATAATGTACTCGATAGATAACAGAAATTGAACATAGGAAACCTTTTGATTGTGTATACTTGGAAGAGCAAGAAAACTATTTTTCCCCTCTAAACCAAGTATTAGGAAGTACCTAATGCCAAACGTAATAAACGCCATTGACTGTTTTCTTGAAAAATAGCAATAACTTGTCTGAGAACGAGTAGTGACTCAATTTCTCAGCATAATTTCTTACTGAGACAAGTTCATTTCCATCACTTGTTTTTTTTTTTTTTTTAACCACTGGAGAAAATTTAGGAGAGTCGTTTGGGGAAGTTTGCGAATCAATATTAAAATACACCAGCTTTGTCGCAAAACTCTACAAATCCGTATGTTTTGTATCAAAATCTTACAAATCCAAAAATAGTTTGATGTGAAATAGGAGTTGGGAGTTGATCGGATGAGAGCAATTCGTACTTAGGATTTTATATATTTTGATTCGCTTTGAAAAGGAGTAGATCAGGTGAGTTGGAAATTTTATTGAAATTACGATTCAATAGAATGAGAAAAACAGGTGAGAGTGGATTAAATTGGTTTCAATCTTTGAAAGATTTCCACTATAGACAGAGTGGATGTTTATTTTTGAGATAGGGAGTGGAATGAATCGGATCGAATGAAATGAAAGAATCAGTCTGTGGCACTTGATAATAGACGAGTGATAAGTGTTACTCCACTGACTAGTTTTATTTGTGTTTTTTCGTATTTAGAATTTCTTCTGGATGATATACTTGTTGCGCCTGTACTGGAGCAAGGAGCCACCAGCAGGAAGATTTATTTTCCGCAAGGCACCTGGCGAGATGAAACGATCAAAGATGCCGATCTCATAATTGGACCTACTTGGAAAGACTACCCGGCCAGCTTGGATGTATTACCTTATTTTACTCGAATAACTACTAGTTCGTCTTCCACATTATCACCATCTTTATTTGTTATATTGATAGTTTCGTTACTTATCTTCTATAAATATTGAGCTGATTTCTCTCAGCTCAGTCTCAAATTTTATTTCCTTAATTGTAAATGTTGACAGAATACGGGATTTTTAATGTGAGGTGATTATAAAAATTGATCACGATCACGTTAATTATGCCGAAATTCGAAAAATTTTGTTTTGAATTTAAATTCACGTAAAATTAATTTTTGTTTTATTGAAAGAGCATTTTTCAAGTGCTAAAGTTTTCATTTATTGTTTGAATTCTGATTTTTTGCCTAAATTCTTTAAAAAAATTTTATTACATATTTTTTTTAATGAATTTTTAATAACTCGATGTTGTCGCCATCTTTATTCGTTATAATTGTGGTTTCGTTACTTATATTTTATAAATAATTGATCTTATTTCACCAAGCTCAATCTCATATTTTATTTCCTTTCGAATTAAGAAAGAAAACGAGATTTTTTACTGTGGGGTAGTCATAAAAATTGATCACGGTCTCGTTGATCATGCCAAAATTTGGAAAAGTTTGTTTTGATCTGGATTTCATGTGAAATTGACTTTTGTTTGGCTGAGAGAAAATTTTTCAAGTGCTGCTTGAGTTTTCATTTATTATTTGTATTCTGATTTTTGATATAAATTCATAAAACATTTTTTTATTATCTATCTTTTTTAATGAATTTTTAATAACCATTTTTATAAATATTTTATAATTGAACCGCATTACCAATTTTTTCAGATATTGTGATTTTAACTTAATTTTGAAATGGAATTTGAACATTCCTTTCGCATTTGCCCCAGATCGTGATGCATTTTTTCTGTTGATCTTTTCTCAATTTTTTCGAGTATTACAAATTTTTATTAGAATTAAGCTTATTTTTTATTTGTAATTTTAATTTCTTTCTGTACCTTATTATTAGCTACAATTTAAAGGGTGACTGCATTTTTTTTCTTTTTGTAAAATTAGATAGTTTCATTTTGTCTAGTTACACGTACTGTGATTTTTTCCTAGTTCATAAATCTGATTTATTTTGCATCGTATTATTTCATGTTTTTATTTATTATTCTTTTAAAAAGGTATCTCGTGGAAGACGTGATTTTTAAACATGCTCTGAGGGAGTATGAAATGGATCCCGTCGACTTTCTTCTCTGACATGACATGACTTATGAAGTACCTACGTAAAATCGGGCCAAAAAATGATTCCACCCATTTTTGATAATTTCAAGTAAGTACCTATAAAAGATTTAAATTTATGGGAAACCGTGTCAGATATATATTTTTTTCTCTATTTAATGGATTCAAAGGCTAGGAAAATGTATAATCTAGAATATTTTAATGCAGTACCCATCTGTTTAAATCTATTATCAGGATCTGCATTCACAATGAACATTTCATTCGCTGTATATTAATATCACTATAAAGGAATTATTTTTGGTAAATACTGACATCATTATTTGGCTGATATCCCTGGCTGAGGTTGTTTAATGAGATGAGGTATTTAGAGACGTTTAAAAGAAATTAAATCAGGAATTGAAGAGTGGAGACCTTCACTGTACAAACAATTTCGTTTTTTTTATAGAAAAACTGGTACGCACTTCACTTTCAAAATTCATCTAGTCATTGAATGACTAATAAGAGCCAGTTGATATTTAAACTACTACAACACGAATAAAAGGCTAATTCACTTCACTGCTTAGCTCTGCCTATAATTATTATTGAGAAATTTTTCAAAAACAAATTCGAAGAAACGGTCGAGCTCTAAATATTTTTTCTGCTTATCGTAAACGCGGGTAAGCATTGCTCAGTAATGAATGATTCCACCTATTCTGTGAAAAAAGCGTACAACTTTTTTTGTGAAGAAATGCCGAGTTTCTGTAACTTTTTTCAATGAAAAAAAAAAAACACGTTAGAATTGTGCAAAATCACGGGCAATAAATTAAGATGAAATATCTTGAGAGACGTAAAAACTATATAATACCAAAAGTTAATCAATGAAAAAGAACTTACGGAGTAAGTATACCAAAATAAAAATAAATATTTACATGGTACAGAAATGCGTAGCTATGCACAAATACGTCTGCATAAAATAAACTTTACCGAAAAATTGGCCGAAAATTTTCAATGACAGAGACGAAGTTGATTCAAAGTGTGAAATTGAATGTACCTACCTATTTTTAGATCGCACAGTGTCGAAGAAATTTTTTTTATTGCCAAAAATATCATTCGTCATGTCGAAAAACGAATTTTTGAATGAATACGAGGAAAAACTTTTACGATTATCCAGCGTCTTTATATTTTTAGGTTAATGGTCGTTAAAAAGCCATCCATTATACTACCTCCTCTACAGGAGTTCCCACGTGCTTCTCAATAATATAGCAAAAGTACATTGCGAAAAATTAGAATTGATAAGTGCGTTGAAAATCATGAAAGGAGAATACATAATATATTTATTAGGAGAGAAAATGTCGAGGACTATACACTCTTAATTTCTTCCCCTTCGTGAATATTTTTTTTCCCTTCTTTCTCAAACGTCTACCAAAAAGTGAGAATAATATGGCGCATGAGCGTGGCTGTGTGTACATTTTGACTGAACTACTTGTTCCACGAGTAGTCGTGGAAAAAAAAGTTCATAATTGTCTCGAAAAAGATTCGGATGTGTTTTGTTGTGCTTTAAAATTTTCGCAAGTATTTCGATGAGTTTATAAAAATTTGGCGGGAACCGTGCACTCGAGTACTTTCTGACGGTTTAAAAATTTTTCTTTTTGAAATTGTTTTTTTTTTCTTTTGGGGTAATTAAAATTTTATATTGTTTACGTAATAATGAATGCGGTACGTACGAAATGATGAGCTAAACACAAGATTTTTAGAAACAGGTTAGTAATTTTTATTAACTTATCACAAAATTATAGTTGACTCCTAACCATAAGATTTTAATAATTTCATCATGAATGTGATTTTAAATTGTTTTTAAAATACATGTTTACCATTTTGAAGAAGTCAAAGTACTCGAATGAAATCATCTTTTCTACACCGGTCCTCGTTTTGCGAGACTTTTAAACGACTGGATTTGATAAGGTTTAAGGGCTTTGGGATTTATATTAAAATTCAATAGATAAGCCACAGTTTTTCTTGAATTTTCAAAGGAAAAATTGGCATAAGATTCGGAGGTGGACATCTTTTTTTATATTTTTGTAAAATATATCATCTTACGCCACCCACGACTGAGGTTGATTTTTAAGCCATGCAATCTGCGAGTTATTTTCAATCATTTTTCTCCCATGTCGATGAAATTTTTCATTTAAGTCTTCGTAAATTTTCAAGTGTCTGCTATAAATTTCAAATCGAGCTTAATTATGACACATAATTGTATAAGTCCAAGTTTCAAAAAGGGTTAAGTCCACAGCGAGTATTTTTTTAAAAGCGAAAACAATAGTTTTCCAGGATGACCGATTTCGTGACAGTGTTAGAAGTTGGAAGGAACTGATCTAGCTTCGTTTTGGCTGTATGGCAACATTCAAAATATCAAGACAATCAAATTTTTGTCAAAAACTTACACTACTTCATTGGGGTGCGGTGCAGGGTAAAACAAATCCGGAACTGATAATAATTCTGAACTGCTGTACTGAAAATATGAGAAAATATTTTATTTGAATAAAATGTCCTCATAGAATAAACTGGGGTTTCTATTAGAAACGTATACTAAAAGTTTCAGCTTAATTCGATCTTTAGAGTTTGTTTTCAAAATAATTTCCATTTTTGAAGACTATAGTAAGTAGCAGAGAATTTTGTCATTTAAAAAAAAAAATGTTATTATGATTCTAAAATAATATATTTTAATGATTCAATTGGGCCAAAAGTTTTTGTGTATGCTTCTATCATTATTGTCCCCAACATATTCCATAAAAAAGTGTCATACAAATATAAAATCATTGTTCATGAATTTTCAACGACAGGTAATTTTGTTGTACTTATCACCAACGTTTGTTAACTTCTAACCATACGATTTCAATAATTCCATCCTGAATGTGATTTCAATTTAGCATAAAACTCCTTTTGATTGTTTAGATGAGTTTTTTTTTAAATGTATACCACGTATATCAATTGATAAATTCTGCACAGATACCCAGGGCATATTATTCTAAGGAAAATTTGGAGCTGCACAAATTTATGTTTCCCTAATATTTTTCATTTATAAGTCTAGGCTTATACCCACATCTCTCCTCCCCACCCCCCGTACAAAGAAAAACTCAAAATTAAAAAATAAAACCTCGGACTTATTGTTGAAATTTCAGTGTTAAAATTAAAACAAAAAAAATTTATAACTCGTAAAGTTCACATTATTTTTTGGTTGATTTTATGATTATTTTGATAAAATTTTATTTTGACATTTTCTCTCACTAATGAATTTTTTAGAACTGCACTTGAAAATTTTTGGAATTCCCCAAACAAGTTCCAGCTGCACCTTAGAATAGAGACACCCTGTCCTTATACACATACAATTTCTTATAACCAGATAAAAACTACGATTCAGGCATTTCATAAAATGCCAAAGGTAAATGTATCATTGCTGTATTTCATGAAATGCCTAATTTAGGTTGGGTAAATAATGAAATAATGTTATTCTTGCTTACAATCAGAGTATATAAATGATTGTACAGTGAACATATCTTCGTTTCCAAAAATAAGTAATAATTTGATTTTAATGGACAGCTTACATAGGTACTTAAGCTTGATAACATATTTATCAGGAAAACATAAATATGAACAAGCTATAATAAAAAAAATGTAAATTAAAAAAGGAAACCTCTTATTAATAAAAACGGTAAGGTCAAGTATAAAAAAAAAAATACTAGTATGTATGCAAATGAAGGGGCTTTGTGTAAACAACGCTGAAAATCACCAGCCTTTTAAAAATTTAATCCTTTTTAAGCTTACAATATTCAATTACGAACACCTCTCATATCATTTTTCATTATTATTTTCCATTTATTTATTTTTCATTTTTTGGGAAATGTCGCGGGGATTTTACTGTGTAAAGTTTTAATATTTATGGTTGCTCGTAGACATAGAGCGGGTTTCACCTCAGTTGAGTTATAACACAGTAACTTTGATGTTGATCGAGTAGGTGCTTACGACTTGGGTACCAGAATGTTTTTTCTTGACACTTTCTCTACTTCTGGAAAACCTTACCAGTTTCATTATTTTTCAAGAAGTTTACCAACGATTTCATGGTACCATATTAGAATAATAATACATAATTCTACGTATATATATCGAAGGGTCACTCTAACTAAATGAAGAAAAAAAGTTCAAAGTCCTGAGAAGAATTCGTCTAAGAAACACAAAACTTCCACAATCAAAAGCATTCATCAGCTCAAAAATAAAATTTCCAACTTGAGATACCTTTTGTAGAGTGTGCGACCAACCATAAATTACGTATTTGAAAAAATACTAGGATACCAAATGCTGGTGCAAATTATTAGTTGCTGAAATGCTTTTTATTTAATATTCATATCTGGATTCCAATTTCGTCATTCTGGTTGGACGTTTTCAAAGACGTAATATAGAATTTTCATCTTGAAATTTTTCAACTTTATTTCAAGCTGTGTTCATTTTTCTTGTAATATAATATATGAATTTGATTATTCAATGACCCGATTAAGAATACTTCTGTGAAGTTATTGGTTCAATGGGTATCTACAAAATGTCAGTATCAGCATAATATTTTTATTTTTGTTTTATTTGATATTAATATTGATGATTATTTTTATATTAAATATAATATTATTATTAAAGTTCCTATTAATACGTGTGATATGTGAAATATAGTTAGTATGTGATTTTGTATTTTGACTTGAAATTAATTATAAATTTTTTTCAAATTCTCAAGTTACATAATTTTGCACTACGTTATATTTCAATTTCATGATGTTGGAATAAATTGTCCTTCAATGATCATGGGCTGAGAAGGACGTCCAGGAAATCAAAAGGGCTGTGCAATATAATTTTATAGCCATTTACGATCGTATGTTTGGTAGCGACTGATTTTGCAATTCGCAGTTCGCACATTACAAATTTATCATAAATCACTTCACAAATTTATAAATCTCCTTTTAAAATGTAATGTAACTCCCACATTGTTTTATAAGTAAAAGAAAATTTCACTCGTTAGTATCTGAAAATGCTATTCTCTGACATGAGCCTTCTTCGATATCCGCCTCCAAATGATAATCTACAGATATTAAATTTTAGTGGTCTAAAAATCATTTTTACGTTTGAATCGAGATATGATACCCCTCTACAATACACCTTCTTTACCTACAAGAAACGATTCCAATAACAGATTTTCCATCAGAAATTCGATAAAAATGGTAAAATATACGTCCCGAATTTTCGACGCAATATTCTGCCCACGGCTTATTTTCAAAATTGAAAGAAAACATCCCGAATCTAGTACAGCTCAAAAAGAGAGGAAGACACAAAAAAAAAAAAAAAATGTAAATATGTCAGCATTCCACCAAATTAGGCAGGTACACGCCTCGGTTGCTGTTACACTTTTCTTTGTTCATGCCTTGGAAATTGTTTTCCGAGTGGCGAAATGCTAATCAGCCGAAAAAACGAAGAAAATTTTAATTACCTTTAAAATTCGCAAATAAAACTGGCCCGCGCGTGCATTTCAAGTGGAAATGACATAAAAGGCAAACATCGCCGCATAGCCGCAAGAGTGCTCACACAAAATTCAGTCCAGGTTCATCAACTTAATTATTCGTTTACTCAGGAACCATTTCGACCCCCGTCGCTACCCTCTTCCGCGACTGTGTGCCACTCCAGCACCCCTCCACTCCACCGTGTAGCTATGCTTTTATAATTGAACCTTTTTCACCAAACACGCCATATTCAAAAAGCCGGCAGACATTATATTCGGCGAAATTTAATCTTCGTCGAAAATGGATTACCGTCTTGTAACGTGGCTTAAAACACGTAAACGTAGTCAACAATCTGTTTTCCTTTTTCACAGAGCGCATTGAAACGTACATCAAAACTTTTCACAACATAGTTAAGTCCGTATTTATAGTAAATACGCATAGACGAGCACTTTGACAACTGCGACAGAAGTGGGTCATCAACTCGTCCATAGATTTAGTTCGGATAAAGTCAACAATAATATTGACTTCGTAACAACTTTAAGTGTAGACAGGTTTATGGGATACAAGAAAAATTTATGTGAAAACAGTGGCGGTTGCAAGGGGGGAGGAGGAAATTCCCTCCCAATCCAAAAAAAAATAGACCGATAATCCACAAAAACATCAATTTTCTTGAACCCCATCACCCTTTATGCTGAAAAAAACACAACCTCACCATTTTAGCATTTACCATGCTTTGAAAAAATTTGGATTCCCCCCCCCAAATGGAGCTCTGGATCCGCCACGGTATGAAAATTAGTGCAAAAGACAATATTATGTCCAATGGGTGAATTATCGGAATTAAGAAGTATTTAGTATAATACACACTCGTGACTAGTTGTTGACAGTGAAAATGGAATAATCACCCCCATGAAATACGACGTGTCACAAAATAAGCGACCGATGTATCAAATATCGAATATTTGTTTCTTGGTCAGTTTTGACTTTTGACTAATGGCAGTGTTATACTCTTTCAAATGGCTTAATCGGAAAAATTCACAATAAAATGCAACTTTCGATTGATCACTGTTATATCTTTAAGGCTATGCTTTAAAAGTACTCCTTATACTCTAGTATTATGGTTTCTCGCTCAATTTTTAGCAAAATTTTATAATTTTTTAGCATGTTACAGGCAAAGGATAGCCTATTGGCGTTACATGACTTATTCAGTAGGTACTTCAAATGTTATAAAATTTTTGAAACTGATAAAGAACCCTAAAGAGATGTTACCACCAAAATTTCAACGAATTTTAACGATATCCGCATTGAGAGAAATGAATAGGACGAATATTAATTATAAACCGGATTATAGTAATTTTTCTCATCACGGTTGTGAAAATTACAATTTATTGTAAATATTCTAACACTAGAAGTACCAGGTGGTGTCATATACGACACCACTTAAAATTTTGAGATGTACTTCTCGAAGGACCAATATTTAGAGAACCCCTGACTTGTGTTATACGACGCCACCTGGTCATTTGAGGTTACTCTTGTGGTGTCATATATGACACCACCTGGTCCTTTGAGTAATCGAGTAAAATCTGATATTTCTAGTGCTAATATTTTTAGTACTTTTTAGTTTTTACTACCTTAATCCCGATCTGCAACGATCTGCAATGTGACGCAGATATGGAAGAGAAATGTGACTTTTGTGACACTGATGTGACCTATAATTTTTCCAGTGGGTCACATCAGTGCCACTGCTTCCTGATTGGTTCAATTTTGGTCACATTTGTGTCACAGTTTGCAGATCAGGTTGGATAACTTATTTTACTATTTTTGTAATACTCTGCACCAAAATCTCGAATTGTCCCAGTTTTCCAGACTAAATTGCAAATATTACCATTGAAAATTTTCACAGTGTGCCCGAATTTTGTAAAGTCGAGAGTCAAATTTGTAATTTTAGGAGTCTTGTTTACCCTTATTGACCTTATATCATTTAGTTAAATTAGCGTAACATTTGTATTCTATTTCCAGAAATCAGGAGGTTTTTCCCTCTCATTACACTCTGGGAGTTAAGGTGGTGGGCCATGTATTTTGTGAAAGGAAAGCTCACTTAACCTCAATCAGGAGATAGGGGATGGTTTGAATAAACTTCTGACTCAAACAATGATGAATGAATCAAAGGAACGGTTCGTAAAATAAAAAAATACGTGTTGAATAATATAATCTAAAATTTTTTTTTAGATAAATATCTTCATGCGCACTCCGGTTAACTATTTTCAAAATCCAAGAATCCAAACTTTCTCCTCCTGCGCAGTTCAGTTTGTCATATAAAGTATATTTTCTACTCTGTGTTGTAGTTAAATAAAAGCATTAAAAAAAATTAATCTATTTTTTTCGTTCAAGTTATTTTTTGCTTTCCTAAAAAACTCAAGTGCAGTGCCTTATACCTATGATCTTTTAAATTCGGTCTTATACTATTGAAAATTCTTTCCTGAATAATTCGGTTTTCCAAGTTGCGAGTAGGTGGTGTGTGAATTGTGAAATAAGGAAAAAAGCCATGAAGCAAGCTATATAATGCCTTCGCTATTTTCATTTCGAGACGGAAATGACAATTGAATTTTTAAATCGCGTCTAGATTTGTAAATCTTCGTCTAAAGAAAGCTAAAAAGAATTAAGCGTCTTTAAATTTTCATCGCATAAATAAATGATTTCACTTCTCATCAATGTCACCCCTCACACAGAAAGAAAATTGTCTCCTGCAGACTTACGTATTTTTCGAGAAACATTTTAATCAAAGCTATGAAAAAATTATGACGATTCTAGAATACGAGTATAATTATATTTGCAAAAAAGTATTCCAACAAAATCAATAAATTAGTCGACTAAAAAAGCTTTCGCTATCGTACGAAAAAAAAAAAAAAAAAAAAAAAAAACAGGTAAAGGAAAGCTGACAGTTTTCATTGAATAATTTACGGCCGTTATCACAGTACAAAAGTTTCTTTTTTTTTAAGGGTCGATTAGACTAGGTGTAATTATTTTTCATCAAGATTTAATTAAGGTCTTCCTTGCAAATACTTACTTTTTTTTTCTCCCCTTCTGGTGTAATGTCACGTTTAAAAAATTTGTCTTTTGAGGTGGGGGATACAAAATGAGGAAAAAGCTTTTCTTTTTTTTTTTTTCATTATCACGCCAACTCGAAATTCGTAGAAAAAAAAATCCTATCTTCATTTAAAACTTTATTTTTCGTTGGTATTCGACGTCGTCTCGTCGTCAGTATACCCATTTTTTATAGGTCGAATATAAAATTAGCCTTTGTTTTGTGGAGGATACGATGTCGTAAAATTTAATGCAACATGTCGCAGTATACCTTTGCTAGCGCAACTTTTCCAATAGGGATTTTTTACCCGCTTTCTCTTTCGTAAGGCAACAGGTATATTACTTTATAAATTCGTATCGGCGAACCACATCTGCTATCGAATATCACATGACCAGAATATACCGCGGAGACTTTTTTCAAAATATTATTCGTGTTCAGATTTTATTGCAAAAATGGCAACGCTAGGAAAAAAAACGTTCGAAAATTCTAAGTAAAAGTTTATCGTCGCAAGAAAAGCAAAAACTTATACTTTTCGTCAAATTACTCCTTCAAGAATTCGTTTATTCAACTTATTCTACACGTGTACTACATTTTTTCGTTCGTGACCCAACGTACATACCTACGTCCTATTATATGTATGCGATCCTACAATAAAAATGTTAGAAAGTTTTTTTTTCTTAATTTTTGCTTTTCCATCTCTATCGAGTGCCCTTAAAAACGATACAAATTTTGCTCACCATTTCGACGAGCTCTTTACGGGTAGCCCAAAGACACGAATTTTTGGTCATTTTCTAAATTACGTACTCGATTTTATCACTATTTCCAATAACTCGCATTTTATTTGCTCAGGGATTAGGTAACTTTCGTGTACCGTCACGGTATAATATTGTTAGGAAGATTTGATAACCCTTCTTGGCATGAAGCCCACAGTTTATAGGGAGTAAAATGAAATGAGTGAACCACAAGTGGACATACAATTGATATTTGGGGCACTTGTGAGTCCCAGACCAAAAAATTCAAATTTTGGGTCAGTCGAGTGGGGGGAGCAAGAAAAACCATACATACGCCTTATAGACATGCGTGATCCACAAAAGGTCTCGCAAGTGTTATGATTCATCTGTTTTGGTTGGGTCTCACAAGTGACAAAAACATAATTAAATATATCCTTGGTAGTATATGATATATATATGCACAAATGAATGTAGGAATAATAGAATAATAAAAAAGCGGTGGCGAAATATGTTCAGCAGTTACCACTGCGACAGGAGTCACTCGAATCATAAATCAGGAATTCTTGCCCAAAATAAAAATGATTCGAATCACAAATCATAACGGCGAAGCATTTCAAATCAACAGAAATGAAGAACTGACATTTGGTCTTGAAACTAGAATTTCGAATTTTCAAACTACACAACGTGTGTCATAGACGTACTCATAATTATACGAAATTTGACTGTATTCGTAATCCAAAGTCTTAATCATTAATTGTGATTCGAATCACAAATCCTACAGGAGAATCGATTCGAATTACGAATCACAAATTGTAAAAATATAATAATTCGTGATTTGGATTCGTGCCCATTACTGATTAGGTGTACATCTTTAAACTAAATTCTTGAAAATCAAAAAGAAACAGAAATTTTCAAATCGATTGTTAAATCGATGTAGACAAAAATTGGTAAAAAGGCCGATCGGCTACAATGAGCTAACTCTGATGCGCGCGCCATTTTTCTTCTATTTTTCTAATCTATAATTATTTAGTTGTTTTCAATTGAAATCATGAGCAAGATGTTTCTATACATTAAGGGTCTCAAAAACCGTTTTCTTGGTGTTTTGAAAAAAGGTTGAAAAAATTGAAATTGAAAAAAGAACAGCTTCGTTTGGGTATAGAAAATATGTGTTCAAAGATAACATATCGAAATTTGAGTGAATTTGGTGCCAAACTCGGTGATAAAAAAAGTAAATCGTAAGCTTACTTTTGAGCTAGATGTTATTTAGACCGCCAAAAGGTTAATCATATTTTGCCTATACATTCAACATTTTAATGCAGTTTTCTAAACGTCGATACTGACTTCGTAGCAAAGGCAGACTGCACCTTTGAAGGATATTTGACTGGTTCATACTTCATACTCGCAGAGTATAGGTAATAAGAGAGAAAGGTCAATTTTTTTTCCTTTCACACGCTCTATTTCTGTCGATTAGATTTTTCTCTGGTTAGTCGATTAATTTGTTCTAAAATTCGTTTAATTTAAGCGGCAAAATATTTTTCTTTATTCTCTTTCACAGTTTGCATGTGCGTATGTTTTTATTTGATATTATACTGTATTTTAATAACTCCGATGATTTACTTCTTAACGACATAATTTGCACATTAAGCTTTTCAGAGTATTTGGCAGTTTTTCAAATACAATATCACGCGAAGTAAAGACTCGAAAAAAAGAATAAAAATTAAAGAAAATATTTATAGCACTAATAGGAATTATATACTCATAAAAATTACGAATGCAATATTATACACGATTAATACTCTTTTGAAATCAGCACAAAGTCAAATCACATTTCATTAGCCTCAAATCATCAGACCAAAAAAAAAAACTGACATTTGTCTTATTGCAAGTAAATTATTAAAATAAACTGAAGGCTTAATTCAACAGCACTTATAATTCAGTAAATTGTGGATTTTCACGAGAGCCTACCAATCTACCATTTCATAGATTCTAGCACAATTTTTAGGTTATGGGTTCCCAGACACTTTCCCTAATCCAGTTTCCCCGAAGACATTTTCCCTAATGGACAAAATCCCAAATTCTTTTATACCTAATCCATTTTCCCTAAAATGAAAAATCCTAATGTAATAAATAAATTGCCTAAAAAGCACAAATAGAAGAAAATGGAAAGAAGTGCATTTATGAATTTATATTATACGATAAATTTTTAAGATATTCCAGTGAAGTGTTGCAAGTTTGATACAGGGAGGCTATAGTGTGAATACGTTCTTGTAATTCCAGCCATTTTTTCTGTGGGGATGATCTCACATTTTTCCCCATTGCTAGTTCCGCTACACAGCGACTTTGACATGAGCCTGCTCTTTTTGAAATTTGACAAGGGCACTGAACAAATTGAGATGATGTTTCCCCTTCACAAGGCAAAAACGGTTGTGCCAACTCTCACTACAGTTATTGGTCTTACGAGACTTTGTGAGTGCAGCTTTGAAAGTCCTATCTAGGAACCAGATGGGACTTTCACAAAGCAACTCAATATTTGCCTTTCACAGTTCAAGACCGCAGGTACCACCAACATGTAGCTTGTTATCGACTACTCGGGCAGCCATTGTCAGTTGTGATATTGAAAGGCAGGGTACAACTCCGTATGCACTGTCATTACTGCATTGCATGGCAATAAAATTATTTCAAGGTCAATTAGGGATAAAAGCATTAGCGATTTTGTCCATTAGGGATTTTATCCATTAAGGAAATATTTTAGTACTTTTGATATTAGGGAAAATGGATTAGGGATAATAGAATTAGGGATTTTGTCCATTAAGGAAAATGTCTTTAGGGAAATTGTATTAGGGAAAGTGTTTGGGAATCTAGGTTATGCATTTCAGATCAGGTTGACTGAATAGTCCAGGAATATTAGACCACAAATGGACTTTAAAACGTAACAAAATCAATGACAACAAGACTTTAGATTGATGTAAAGATGTGTAAGAACGTGGAAGAATGTGTAAAAACGAGTAAGATAGTGTAAAAACGTGTGAGAACGTGTAAGACCTTGTAAAAATGTGGAAAATTGAAGAATATGAAATAAAATAGAATGAAATAATATAAAGTAAGAAAATAAAATTGAATGAAATAAAATTCAGTATAATAAAATAGGTAATTAAGTTTCCTATTTCTCCCAGACTATGCAGTTTCTAATAAATCATCGTTTCTTGAATTTCGAGGAAGAAGAAAAAAAAAATACGAGCGCTGAAAGTTGAATTTCTAAATATTAGCCACAAATGTCATGTACCACCTAAATCGTTTAACAAATAGACGAAAAAATTCAACAACAAAAGTTTTTATAGTGTATGTAGCTGCATTTGTTCTGTATAAAATATGGAATGATGTTTCGAAAATTTTTCAGAATTTTTTCGAAAATGCAAGTCTTGCATGAATGTTAGTATATAGTCTACGTAGAAAATCAGTAAACGCCTACAAGCAACTCTTAATTAGCATCCGTTTTCTCGAGTGCTTTTTATTACATCCTGCATATTATTTTTCTTATTCTTCATATTTTGTTAATGTCGATTTAATTTATTAAAATCCTGTGTCACGCGTTATGCCATTCTGCACGTTTAAATCTAAGGGTTTTGTTGCCACGTTGTGTAATTTTCATTTTTTTTTTATTTTTATTTTGCAGAGTCAAAAGTGAATCTAAAATTTTAAGCAAGATTCCAGAATAGTTGCGTGGCCTTATGTAACAATCAGCTGATTTTTGTATTTCTTCGATCTCATTTGTCGACAAAATTTCAAATCTTCACTTATGTTGGTGAGTGTTTTTATTATTTTCTTGCTTTTCCAAGTGTGAAGTAGGTATGAATTTCTACAAAAATGTGACGTATATGCTTTACATGTTGAGTAATTATAGTAGAAAAAGGTACATTATCAGTGCATTTGTATATAGTCATAATTTCTACCCAAGTAAGTATAGTTACATAACAAAACAAAATAGATTTAAATTATTTTCGTGTAAAAATATGAAAAATTATTTCGATTCATTTTCGAGTGTTTCGAAAACTTCAAAAACTACGCGCTTTCACCCCAAATTAATTTGATTAATTTGAAATTATTTAGTACCCACCTACAGATAGCTATTTTAGTATATTGTATTCGCCACATAAAACGCTGTAATGGGTAGTTACTTTTAACGTGTCCTTGAATCGAACAAATTACACCTAATTTAGTAGGAAAATTTCACTCTTTCGTGTTTCATTAAATATTTAATACGAACCAATAAAAGTAAGTAAATTTTGACAGCACCAATAATAAACTAAAAGCTTTTCAATCAAGGCTGCAAGCTTCGACTCGATTTCGTTAATTACAATAATTATTTTTGGCGGTTTTAAAAAGGGACATGATCCTTGAACACAAAATGTTTCGTTCGAAGACGAATTTCTGGAAATTTTTATTTCGAAAAGGAATGTACATCATGGTAATTTTTTTGCCTCGTATTAATGGCTATGTAGGTATTACAAGCCGGAATTTTCTTCGAAATCTTCTATCGCATATAGTCTTTAAATTCACTTTAAAGTACAGATTATGCACCGTTTCTATAACGTTGGCTTATGGTGGAAACTTCTATCAATGTTTCAAGATTACTGGACACTTACCCACTTTACGACCCTTAATAGTTCGACTTAAAACTGCTGAAGTCGTTTGTTACTGGTGTATTCCAGGATTATAGATATCTGGCGTCCTTAAAACATAACCTTTTTTTAATGCGTTTAATTAATTTTCCGTTGGGCGTTATTTTCTTGGAGCCTGCGCTCTTGAGATAGCCTTAATTTGTTCCAAACTATTTTTCACTTCATCCCATAAAAAAAGATAGATTTCTTTCGCTTTCCTTCAATTTGTTTTTTTTTTCTTCTTTTAAATACCTCTAACGTTTAGTCAGGTGCAAAAACACGCACGAGAAATGCATTTTTTTTCCCTTTGGAGGAGGCGGTTTACCGAATTATGTGCTGACGTTTTTTTTTTCCATTATTGTAATGGAGCTTTTGGGGAAATTAATTCGGTAGACGTTAAGGATGCTTTTCATTTGTAACATATAAAACTTGAATCACTGACTAGATGGAGAAAAGAAAACGGCGGTGGGAGCCAAAATTAGAGAAATAAGTAATTAAAAAAAAAAAGAAAAATTAATCAATATTATGCAAGAGTATTGTTCAATGAAATGAGACGAATGGAACGACTTTAGTCTCTAAATTGTAACAATGAAAAAAATTAATAGTAGTTTTTAGTAAATTTTAAAGGAAAATAAGGACAATGTCAGATTTATTGTAAATATTCTTAGTATTTGTAGTACTTTTTATCATCTTAGATAGTACATATTTTTTATTTTTATGGTAATTTCTACTACAAACCTTAAATTGTCCCACTTTTTTCATACAAATAGTCTTCAATAAATTTTCATGACTTTCATAACTTTCTTTCATCGACACTCTACATATTCATGCGCATTTATCAAATATCACGATAATTTATGACCTCGGGATACAGCTTACTCATGTATATAATAGATTTGAAGAGTGATGATTCTTACTACCTACTCATTCTATAGACACTCAGAGGAAAAATCTCTCTATATTATAAAATCAAAACCTACTCGATTACTTTCTGGAAATGGACAAGTGTGAAACAAATACACGTATTTCGTGTCTGTAGTTGCAATAATTGGGAAATCTGGAAACGGACAAGTGTGAGTAAATACGCACGTCCTTTCATATGTAGTGGTAAATGTTGGGGGAAGAAAGGTTTTACAAATACGTGTGAGACAACAGATATACATAGTTGGGGGTGAAGGCAAAAGAAAGACTTTGAAGAGAAGAAAATATATTGCTAATTCTTTTTCTATGCACTCTTAAGGGTGGTTGGGCCGCGAAGCGGCCAGGGGGCAAAGCCCTCTAGCATTAAAAATTATGGTATGCTGCATACTATAACTTTGGGACATGAAAACTTGACATAAAATAGGCATATTAAATTTTAGTATGCAGCACACTAATTTTCAACGTACCTATTTATATTAATTTTCAATATTTTTTTACTAATTCGTAATAGTATGTATATTAATTCTTCATATAAAACCTGAATTGACCCAACGTTAGTATGCAGATATTAAAATTCAATACACGTAGATTTCTTTCATTGCACTCTTTTGCAGTTGAGTATTTCGCTGTGTTAGTCTTTGCTCGGCTTAGCAAAAAAATAATGTAAATAAAGAACTGCTAATGAAACTATATTTGCATAGAGACCTGAATAAGTCCAATCTACATACTTATGTAGTTTCATTCGTCTTTTTCTGTGTTTGCATATTTTACAGAAGCGTGAAAGAAGTTCAGATGCAACATTTTTTGTTGGATGTAGATATGCACGAGTATCTACCTTTTAAGACCGGTCGAAAAATGTACCCTATTTCTTTTTGTGAAAGTCGCTGTACAAAAACGTAGCTAACTGATGGAACTCTTCAACGGTTTAAAATTTTGACATTTGAATAAGTTGAAGCGTTTTCTTCGACCTTGTGAAATTATTCATGAACTAAAGATATACAATCGAATTCCCCCCCCCTAAAAATATTGTTATTTTTCCGACTTCAAGTATAACCTAAATTTCAGAAAACTTAATACAGCTGTTAATCGATAGATTCACGCAGTGAAATACTGGACAATAGGTGGTTGTTTGTAAAACACTTGATGGTTTTGTTCGAAATATCGAAGTATATAGTAGCTCAAACGCACCAGTGCTCTAAACTCACCGTCCTAATATTAAAACTCACTTTTGAACAATAAGAATAGCTTGTTGAGGTCGAATGTTTCGTAAACATATACCTCCTCAAATGAAATGCCGGGAATATAAATTATTGATCCTGAATTTCTGAATATCGTGGAATTCTCATTGAAAATGTCTAATACAAGTCAATATGTAGTACTTAATGACTGCAGTAAAAACTCAATTAGGGTTTGCTTTTTAAAATAAAAGACTTAAAATTAATTCATCTTGTGTTTTTTGAGGGGTTTTATGCACTAAGAAAAATGAATAGTATTAATAGTGGCAAACAGGATAGTAACTTTTCTCATTACAGTTACAAAAATTATTATTTAATGTAGACATTCTCCAGTCTTGTATAGTACTTTCAACAATATCGTAGCTACTTTACTATTTTAGTAGTATAATTTCGGCTAAAAGTCTTGACTTGTCCCAGTTCTCCTGTTCTAAATGTAAAAATTATTACCTAAATTTTTTTCAGTACGGCATAAGCTGCTTGAAATACGTGGCATTAAATGGATCATATTCCACGTCAATTGACTCAAATAAATTGCTCTACAGAACAAAAAAAAAAAATATATCTAGGTATGTAAAAAAAAATTTCAAAGTTGCAAAATTTTTAGGCCTAATAACCCACTTCATGCGTATTGGGAATGTCAGGTAAAAGTTTGCGCACTCTACAGGAAGAGTGTGTGTAACTGTACGAAAATATGATCTTCATGCAATGTACGTACCAACTTTAAAATGGTACCAATAGAATTTCTTCGTGATTAAATAAAAACAAGAATTAAGATCACATTTTTTCATTTTATCAGTTTTTGGTTGCGGTTAGCGCTCCTAACGGTGCCTCGCATTCCCAATCGACGGAAAACCGGTTTTCATCACCTATTTTCCTCTCCCAGTGGAGGCAGTTACAGACTGAGGAGGGAAGGCTCTTGTATGTTATCTTATGCTTCACCTAGAGTACACATATCTAGAGATCGCATATTTGTATAATTACATCGATTTTCTTACAACTTTTTTTCCAAATAAAGGTTATTTTTTAGCTAATTTTCCCGGATTAATACTAGAAGTACCAGATGGTGTCATATACGACGCCATTCGAAATTTTGAGATGGATTTTTCAATGGACTAATATTTTGAAAACCCATGACTTGTGTCATACGACGCCACCTGGTCCTTTGAGTAATCGAGTAAAACCGGGTTTTTCTGGTGTTAAAATGGGACGTTCTATCTCATTCTTCACTTAAGGGTCTGGTAGTGCTATACGTTCACCTGAAATATGTTCCCAGGTTTTTGCTAAGACATTTTTTTTTTTTTTAAATAAATTTTAACGTTACTGAGTTTGCTTTGCAAGATCCAAAATTGGTTTTCGAACTTAATGAATGAAATAATTATTTGAAAATCCAAATCTGGGAAAAAACCTTTATAGAAACCTGAGTTCATAGGATGAAAGTACAAAACAGACAAGACAGGCTAAATAAAAAAATGTAGTCAATTTTCTTATCATTCATTTTGGACTCGGATTACTCTGGTTCCTACGTCCAGAAATGATTTTCCAAAATGTAGGTACCTACCTACGAGTATTTTGGTAAATCGGAATTTTTACATTTATGATTTACAGTACCTATAACTTAGTTTAGACTAAACAAAACGTGTCCAAAAAAGTTCACCCTACAAAAATTATCATAACAAAAGAATGAGTTGAAAAACTTTCATCTCAACAATGAGAAAAAGTTTGCCACACACACAACAAAAAGAGAGTAAGTAAAGATCAGACATTTTCAAAATTTATTACTTTTATATTTAGATTTTTTTGCTTTTTACGAACAACACATACTACTCTTCATTATAATTGAATTTTCTTCTTCTGAATAATATGGGATTCCCTAAGTGAGTAAGCAATGACACGTTTCATTTTTCTATGTACGCCATTTTTACGATCTGTTACACATTCCAATTTTCTCACTTGACAAAATTTTTGATTTTTTTACGATTATAGTGTGAAAGAAAATGAAAATAGTTTCGCAAAAGCTAATCGTAGATTACGGTCCAATTAATTGCTCGACGAGTTGAGACTGCTGTTGATAATTTCTACGAAATTGCAAGTTGGAAAAAAAAATTAATTAAAAGGATATAGGGAAAAATTAAACGTTCATAAAGGAATATCTACCGAGGCTGTTTGGAGTAGATTACACAAAAATGCTTCTCACAGAATTGACGTCGGACCGACAATCTTCTACATATTAAACGAATCTAATGCAAGTTCGTCCGGCCGTTCTATCCGGCCGATTTGCTTCATTTTTTTTTTAAATGAAAGGTATTTATGTGTAGATATGTCATCACGCATTGGAATTCACTCAACTCTGACCTTACTCAAGATATACTCAAAATTCATGATTTTTCCAAGTTTTTCCACCACTCATACATCAATATCTCAGATTCTAATTAATGTATCATGTTCATTTTGGTCCAAGAACACTCAGTGGATCAAGAACTTTCATTTGAATCTTTGACCACTCAAATCAGTCAAGTCTGAGGAAAGTTTTGAGTGGACATTCAACTTGACTTTTGATATTTTCAAGATTTTTCTTCACTCAAAGATCTATATCTCAGGTTCTAATTGAGGTGAGGATTTTTTTTGCTCTAACTCTCTAAGAACACTCCAGTGGATGAAGACCTTTCATTTGAGCTTTTGACCACTCAAATCGGTTAAGTCTGTGGAAATTTGTTAGTGAACATTTTACTTCACTTGTTATAATTTTAGAAGAGGAAAAAATAGTTCCAATTAACAACTAATGCTGCGGAGTGCGGAGCAGCACTGGTCTTCTAGTTATAGTTTAATAAGCTTATTTTTTAAAAGCAGCATTCGAATATTTACGAAGCTATTGTGATCTAGCCTCTGAGTATTCTGATAAGAATATGCGGTGGACTTGAGAAAAACTTTAGAGTAGGATCAAATGAGAAATACTAAGAGCATTTATAAACTTATTAAATGGCTCGAATTTTAGCTCACATAATTCCTTCCAATGAGACGTGAAAGATTCCGTCTACAAATTTCATTTATAGTAGAAGTGAATCCTGTATCAAGAAAATAAAGATTCTTTAAAAAGTTTGCTCGTGTAGGAGTAAGACAACAATGTTTGGATTGCCAGGCAACTTCTAATTTTCTTTTTACCCCTACCCTTTGAAATTCGAAATTTCGTATAATTTTCTCCCACTTGAAGTTAAAACAAAAAAATTTCTTCATTTTTCAATAGACTACAATATTGACATACGTCAGAAGTGCTGTGAAATATACTTAGAAAACCATTGGTAAAATCAATTTTTGCTTGAAAATGAAAATGTAGATGGAACTTTTTCACTTCAAATCATCGAAATTTGAAAAAAAAAAAACAAGACTGATTTCAATTATCTGGGAGCTAATAAGACATGTATTGACATCACTGTTCGATATGATATTGGAGGTCCTATCTACACTCCTAGATGCTAGAGGTCCAGTATATTATTATATGGTTTAGGATACTCGAGTTACTCGTAAAATTTTACATTACATACAAATCTATAGCAAATTCACTTTATTTTTCTATTCGATGCAAAATGAAAAGTTGGTGGCCTTGAAGAGAGGAAACAAACTCTACGCTGAAAACATTTATTTTCTTTTATATATACGAAGATATTGCCTTCCAAAATCCGATTTTAAAGAAAGTATTCGAGAAATGCGTTCACGAAAAAGTTATACTCGTATATGAAATGAAATGACCTTAAAACGAATAAATGCGCGAATATCAACGCATAAAATATTTTCCATTTTGTATTTCATCTGAGATACGATGTACTTCAGTCCTAGAAAATTTTACCTTCTATTTCTGCATATAAGATGTAAATATATAAATACAAGCTCGAGTAAGAATATCATTTATACGTCTTTCTTTCCTTCGTCAAATTTTTTTCCCCTTTTTTCTTCGTTTCTCTCCATTTCCCACTATTTTGCCTTTTTCTTATTTTCTGTCTCATTTTTTCACGTTTCCTCTTCTCGGCGCTTTGAAAAACGATCCAAAAAACAAAACCAACATGCTTCTTGTCATTTAATGTCACTGATGGCAAGAAGTTTTTACACATGATATACCGTTTAAACGATGAACGTACCCGCATACGTTATCATCCGAGTAAAATTCATGGTTTCCTCAAATTTTCACTTTCAAAACTTTTTGACGTGAACTTGATGCGAAAAATAGTCTCAAAAGAATAGATTTTATTGTTTTTATTTTCTTCTTCTTCTTCTTCTTCATTTCCACAACTCACTACGAATTTTACGAGATCATTTTTTTTTTTTTTTTTTATTGCATTGTTTTCGTATCCTGGGAAGAAGCCAGAATTTTTCCATACAATTTTTTTTTTCTTCTCTCGCTTTCTTTTCTTCAATCTCCCTATACTTTCTTTTCTTCTGCAGGATTAAATACTCACATTTTGTTAACGATATACCCACCGGATACAGAATGTTTTTCTAATGACGCACAGCCCTCGTTTGGTTGACAGAAATCGTTGAACCATAAGAAAAAAAAAAATTGTATAATGTGTGGCCTATACGAACATAAAAGGAATATTTATACGAAATAAAATGTACTGCAAATTGAGCCTCATTTACAGGGTCTTTTTACTTTTTTGACGAGTTAACATCTTTGTTTTCGGTACATAAGGGAGTAAATTTGGAAATATCAATTTGAAAGATAAAATCAATGCGCAGTTATCGATAACAGAGATAGCAAATAAAATTTATCATTTTTTTCATTGAGTTTTGCAATAAATTTGCTGAAAATTAGATATGTTATGCTTGAACACATTTTCTATGCCCAAACAAATCTGTTTTTTTTTTCCCTTTAATTTTACATTTTAAAATCTTTTTTCAAAGCCCTAAAAAAAAGGTTTTTTGAGACCCTCAAAATTTATGCTCTAAAATTTTGAAAATAATAATTTAAAAAAAGGTTTTGTCCGACCCTAGATAGGATATTCGATTGAGTAACATATCCATGCGTTTGAGCCAATTCGGTACAAAACTTGGCGAAAAAAAAATTGCAATCATGAACCACTCGAAAGGAGTGAGGGTAGACTACTCCCACTGAATGGTATAGAAATAGAAAAATGTTGGAAAACTGCAGTTTTGAAAAAGAAATTTTACATTTCTTCAAAGATCAAATTACTGGCTCAGTATCACTGATAAATACATATAAATGCTAAAGTTACTTTGCACAATAAAGTATTAAAAACTTGATAATTAGTGCAGTTGAAAGACAAAAACCTTGGAAAAAATGATCTCGAACATTTCTCTGGGGTGGATATTGAGTCTCTAAACCCCTCCTCCAATATCTTCGTCCTCAGATTACCACTCAATCAATTCATTTTATTCTGTCAAAAATTTCCAAAATGATATGTATTTCGTATGGAGAAGTGCCAGAAATTTTTTATTATACTTTTTCCTCATTCTGTAATATATTTCTCTTTTTCTTTTTCTGTTTTTCTTCCCCTTAACATTAGTTATATACGTATTTGTCTGCAAAATGAGCTGCGAAAATTTAACAACATTTTCACAAACTAGAGTAAAATGTGAAAAATTTTGTAACTTTACATTTAGCGTTTAGAGGTGATGAAAGACGAACACGTTAAGATGTGTTGATATGTTCTAGAAGACAAAAAAAAAATTACAAAAAAGCAGAGAAAAGAGATCAACACGTGACGAAACACGTATTGTCTCAGCGAGCAGGACATATTATCTTTTGGATGGGTAGCTTTAGACTTTTTTTTTTTCGTAGTGATGAGGGTAAAAGGGATATTTTCAAATCCTGCAGTATTGATTCAGTAAATTTTTGCTACCGTGTACGTTGTCACCCTCACAAACGTTATTAGTTTGGCAATGAGTATGCGTGAGCTCTTTTTTATGGTGATCATTAAATTTTTGTATGTACACAAATTTTGCTATAATTATTAACGGTACGGGCGAGGAAAGAGTTGGATGAGTAGAGATAATTATATTTTACAAATTCTTCAAAATAATGGACACGTATTAAAATTATGTTTGCATTGGAGAACGAGAGTTTATGCAAAGCTTTTCCTTATTGCTATTTACACATAAGGTTGAAGGGGAAACCCGATTTATTTCAAGGGCACGAGGAATCATAAAATTGGGGGAAAAGTGGAGAACTGAAATCCAAAATGGTGGCATAGTGGGGTAACTGGGTAGATAATTGTCGCCAGTCTGGACAGTTTTGTTCTTTGCGCTGAGAGCTAAACGTTGATAAAAACTAAAATAGATACTTTTTAATAGAAAGCATAATATGCACGTTTAAAAAGTTCAATTGCATACTCGAGCCTTCATTTTAATTTGGAATAGTTGGTACTAAAATGAAACGTGGAGAGAGGAATAATTCTCATCCAAAGCCATATACGACACATTCATAATCTTTTGTTTTTTTTTGGGGGGGAGGCTATTTCTATCAAATAATGTATGTAGACAATAATTGACTTTGAATTTTTTTTTTCAGTTAGTAACATTATGTTTTACAAATAATTTAAGATATTCATAATTTCTAGCGTAAGATAAATGATAGAAGTAGTTCGACATTAATATTCATAACGTGAATTGGCATCAAATATTTAGGTATGTTCTACTAAAAAATTGATGAAAATGACAATGTACAGGGAAAATTTCAGTGCTTGAACGAAAGAATCTTTTTACAGCATGATATTTGAATTTTAATTCAGATAATTTTTATTTTACATGTTGACTCTTTGAAAGTGTCTTTATCAAAATATAGATTTTGTATTCGGCTCTTGATCATTCGATAAAGTGAGGAAACACAGAGAAAATATGAACAACTGTACATAAGTAGTTATTATAACTTACCATAGTTTCATTTGTATGCTGTAGGAATAATGTTTTTCTGCACCTGAAAGAAGAAGAACATAACATGATTATTATGAATTCCTCAATCAAATTGTATTTTTGATAAAAATGCACATACAGGGGTGCGGAAAAATGACCAGATTCATTTGTTTTTTCAATTTCACGTGAAAGAGAACAGTACAGATAATATGTGGTTAGTTGTGATCAAAAATTCATTCTTCAAGGTTATACATATGACGTGGAGTAAGTTTCCAAAACGTATTAGGTCAATTTTTACTAAAATTGAGTTGGGGAGGCTATTGGGTAGTTTGCTATGCGGACTACATAATTCACTGAAGCCAGGAACAATTTCCGTGATTTTTGATATTTGTAGGGGTGGAAAGAGGTAATGGTGTTAAGGTTCGGTTAACTGTTTTACCAGTTTTTAATTGGGAACAATTCGGTTTTTTTTTTGCTCCTGTTTTTTTTTTAGGTCAATCCAGACTTTAACCGGTTAACCTGCCCTATTCGAAAAAAAAAGAATAAACCAAAACCAAAACAATTGAAAAACCAAAAATATGATTTTAGCTCGTAAAATGAAAAATGACCCCACTCCGAGTCCGACCACTGACACTCAACCCAATTTCAAAGAGCAGGTTGGAAACCTGCTAAAAATTAGCTCAGCTGGAAACAACAAGCCAAGTTTTCGATTTTTAAAAGCTCATTTTTTTTAAAATTTGAATGTAGGTAATCTTCTTTATTTAAAAAAAAATGTGTTTCGTACCAAATTAACATCCTCTCATCCAATTTTCAGCTTTCTATATGTCATGTTTTCCCAATATTATGCAATTTTTTGGGTTTCTCAATAAATTTTGAACATAATAGTTGGTTGGTTGTTGCCTTGAGCTATTAATACACATAAATGCTCCACCAGGTACGTAGATAGCTTTTTTGTTGTTATATGGGACGGTTAATCGGTTAAACTCCGGTTAACCTGAAAAAATACTCCAATTCTTTTCAAACGGTTAAAAACTGATCCTTAACATCACTAGAAAGAGAAAAAGAAAATTTCAATTTTCATTTTCCAAAACGCATTAATTATAATTGAAATTTCAGTGTTTATATTAGCTACGAAGCATTCGTAAATAATGATAAAAATATGTTTCTTCATTTTCAATTGCTTCGCAGCTAATAAATATGCTGAAATTTTCATGTTGTATTGTACCTGACGTTGGGCTATCGTGCATTTCTCAGGAATTTCCAAAAAATTCAACAATAAATATAAACTTCACTTTTATGCACTTATTGACAATCATTCATTCGAGATTATTCATTATATAACTATAGCGATAGCCATAGGTCAATGACCAAACGAAATCCAAAAACAAAGGTTAACTCTTTACCAAGCAATATTTTATAAAAGACGAGGGGTTGGGCGAATTTAACCATTGAATGAACTACCTGTAGAAGCTTAACAACCCTTTTCCTTGCAGCTATTAATGAATGTTACTAAAACAGACGCTCAAAAATCGATTGCTTGTGCTCTTTCGATAAATAAACTTCGAAACCGAAAATAAAAACTTTATTCCCTCCTCCGCAGTATTAAAAATTAGCTAATGTCGGTACTTATCTGTTTTGAAGGAAACTGAAATTTTAGCTCTAGGGAAACCATTAAATATCTGATTTGAAGAGACCGAGTAGAAAATTGAGATAACTATAAGCTTCTAATACTCTGTTTATATACTTTTTCAGGGGTATTTTTTCTTTCACTTCGAATACGTCTTTCTTTTTAGGTTAAGGATAACAGAGAAAAATTCAGAATCTCAACTTGTCCACCCACGGCGGATCTCCAATTTTTTCTTCTCCAGCAATTCGTCGCGAAGCAATATGGCATTTTCTTTTTTCATATCATTTTTCTCTTGTACTCGTACATTTCAGCGAATTGAAAATCTGTTTTGTTCGCACTACCACACAAAAAATCAAGTTTCCAAGTTCTCGTTCTGCAGAAAAGATTTTGAATTTCATACGATATTATTTGTATTATTATATGGTGTTAATACCGAAAAAAAGGTACGTTTAGATGGTAAAAATTTCGTTTTGGTAACAGGGAATTTCCATTTCTCTAACTGCAGAGAGCTGGAAATTTCCACTAGCATTTCTGTGAAAATCGGTAAAATCTTAGCTCTGTATTTCCTACAGGTACTGTACCGGTCAGTAGTCAATGGGGCGCTATGTGGTGCTGAGCCCCCTCCTTTGGTCGATTAGAGACCCTTCTTCGATTGAAGAAAGTAAGAGTGTGGCTGAGAAGTGGGGGAGAAAGCTGCCCCTGAACTCGTGGTGAGGCATCCCTTGAAGAATATCATGGTACACGGATCTATACAAATACTGATAATGGTGGGCATATTTGCAAACGACTCACTATCAGTAGTAATATAATGAAAATGTGAACCACATTCAAAAAATTTCCATTATACAGGGTGATTCATATTTCGACGCACCAAATGCTATTATGCTATTTTCCTACGGTGGATCGAAATTTGAATCACCTCGTATAAGTCGATTAATGAAGAAAATTTTAAAAAGTGGTCGATATGATCCACGAATAGGGGAAATATCGGACACTAAGATTTATATTATTGAAAAGCACTCGAAAATTATTCAAAACTTGAATTAGATGGTCGAAAATAGTTACCTATATCGTTAAATAATTCACCTTTGAAATAAAAGTGTTTTTGTAAAATCATTCGAAGGTTCGGGTAAGTTCTTTACAAGTATAACGGCAAGGCTTTTTCCACCCTTTGACGATTGGTATACCGCATTTCTCTTCATCAATGACGTCATCTTAAAACCTTTTATAGGTTCTGCGTGACGCCAAATTGTGACCTTTTCCTTCAAAAGAACATTTCAAATGATTGAATAAGAAAGTATCTCTCAGTGAGTGTCATTCAATCACTTCCCCCGATAATAGAAATTACAAACCATGAAGATATCCTATGCATTCGGCCAGGGCCATATTTGCCACTGGGCCCTGGGCTGGAGCGCAAAATTTTGTATTCATCAAAAACTGAAAAGAAAAAAAATTTACTTTTTCGCCATAGTTTAGTATGTAATTTGGAGATAAATTTTAAAAAATTAATCGGAAGATTTTCGTATTTTTGGCGTGGATGGGGTGGGGGTGGGGGGGGGGGTACAATGGTGGTGGTCGTAGAGGAGCAAAAAATACTGTCCCTACAGGTGCCAAATACCTCGAACATTACTCCATCGAAGTGTATAATAATTTTTTCAACTGAAAGCATTCTAAATTGGGAATTTGATAATAACCTCATAGAGAAGCAAGTTCGCTTCCATTATGTAAGCATCAAATTGAATTTTACAATCAAGTCCAAAGTAGCCGAAAGTTTTATCTACTGAGAAGATGCGACCTACGAGAAAAAAGTAATCCGAAAAAAAAGTTGCAGCATCGAATCATTTGGCAACGTTATTGTATTTTGAAAATAATTACTCGTGAATATTGTTTTGGCGTAAAAGTTACTCGTTGCTTGGTGAAGCTTGCCCATAAAGTAAAATATCTTTTGTTATAGTTTCTTAAATCGATAATCCGAATCAAATTATATGGCAGATTGTTTAGAAAATTTGGACAGTGGTTTCTGTAATGAAATTCTCTTTGCCAGTTCGAAAAGGAAAATCGCTTCTTTAAGCGAACAGATAGGACTCACACAGTTAAACCAAAAAAAATTTTTACGGGAAGCAGTTTTGAAATGAAAATGGTCGAGGGGTGAAATGAATGAATTCTCTGAGGGGTTGAATTTCAACCTGAAGAAATTTGTTTTCCAAGTCATAAAACATCTTCTAAAATAGAGATTCGACAGAATATATGGAATACACTGCCGCGTTAGGAGAACAGTATCGTATAACTAGAGGCCATTTTGAAATATTCGAAGGCCAATCACCTCTCACCAAAAATATTTCGCAAATATCGCCTTCTAAAGTTCAGAAAATAAACGTCGTCGTTGGGTAAAAATTTTTTTTATAAGTTCACGAGCCACAACAAAAATGTCAAAGTTTCCAAACGAATATAGGTAATCAAACAAAAAAACCAACTTTTATCTATGGGAATTTTTTATCGACTTAGAAGAAAAAATTCTTGTACAGGGTGCGGCAAAATGACCGGCTACATTTGTTTTTTGAATTATACTCATAAGAAAAAAGATAAGGACATGCGGTTGCTTCTAAATAAAACTTCATTCTTTAAGGTTACGTATGAAATACAATCAGTGACGCACCCAGAAATTTTTCAAGGGAGGAGCTAAGGCATAAATTTATTCCCAAAAAAGTCCCAAAAAACTGAAAATTTTCTATTCAGCCTTTTTTTGATGAAATTCAAGGCCTAAAGGGAAGGTTTCAGCTCCATATCCCTACTTTGGTGCATTACTTAATACAAATTTTACTTTCTCAAGTTGACCATCTTGCCTAACACATTTCTGAAGGCGTAAAATCCAATTTTTTAACTTTGCTAAGCAATGGTTACATTATTTTGCAATTTCTTCCGCTAAATGCTACCAGTGATGGATAAAATTGACCGGGGAGGGGAATTCTATACGTGTGGCATTCTTCATGGTTAGCGCGAGGAGGTAAATTTCTTACCGGCTGAATACGTAAGAAATTAGTGGAAAAAATATGATTATGGCTTAGCAAAGTCATAAAAAATTGAGTTTTACGCCTTCGCAATTGTGCTAGGCAAAATGATCAACATGCGAGTGAAATTTCATTTCATATGTAACCTTAAAGAATGAATTTTAATTTAAAACCAACCGCATGTCTCTATGTTTTGTCTTACGTATATAATAATTGGAAAAACAAATGTGGCCGGTAATTCTGCCGCACCCTGTAGTTAGTAGATACCATCTACTATGTTTTTATGACTATGCTACAGCTTATCAGTAACTCCTGTGTAAGCAGTGATGCAAAATACGAAAATGCCAAGTAATATTATTTGTGAAAATTCAAGTTCAAGTAAAGGAGATGGAAGCTATGATTTATTTATACCACTGAAATGTATAAGCAAGACTATTATAATATTGTTCGATACCTTCGGTCAAGTAGAATACAGAGGGAGGAGTTGTATGCAGAATGGTGGAGGAGGGGTTGGGATCCCCGTTTAAGCTGCGTAAATAGCTTCTTGTTCTTTGACAGTTATTTCACAACGTGGTGTCGGTGCCATCTGGTGAGTAGATTTTGCATTTGTGGATTTTGATGCTATAGAGATTCGAACTATGGATAAATTGATATAATTTCGACGAACGTTGTTTTTTGTATGATTGCTCAAAAAATTGCTGACTAACAAAGTAATCCATTAGGTTTGATAGTGCAACATATTATATGATAGGCATTTCCATATTTTTGAATAACTATTCAAAACGATTTTTGTTTTTTATAAACAAGATGTATCAAAATTCGAATATTTATCATATCGGATTTCTTGTTACAAGCATTTCATCATTATATGGCCGGTTTTTCAAATTAGTAGTTAAATAGACACTTCATCAGAACCTGAGATTTTGCTTTGTTATAGCCAATATTTTACTCAAACTGTGACGTTTAATAAATAATTTTCACTTCTCCTACTTGGAAAAAATAATTCGTTTTTGCGCATATTTAACATTTTTATCTAAATATAACTCACGTCCCTTGGCTTCTGAACGCCTCAATTTACAAAAAAAAATTTGGAGAGTAAAAAAAAATTGAAAAAAAAAATAGTATAAATTTTACAATCCTCCATAAATCTTGATCACGATATATACTGCGGAAGGGATTTAGAGAATATACGAGAAAACTGAAGCTGAGTGCTTTTAATCTACTGAATACAGAATTTAGTAGCAAAATGATAGGACTACATTTGTTCTGTTTGTAAGTTGTCAATTCCTTTGGTTTTAGTTGTGTTGAAAAATGTACATCCAATTAATAATCCTCGCACGCGTCCATCATGGCGATTGAAACGTTTATTTAACCACCGCCGTCGCATGTTTCAAACGTTGATTAATTTAAAATTCCAAAGTCCTTTGTTATTTCCCCATTTTTTTATTTCAGTCGCCCTGAAAGGCTGAAACTTCGTAATTTTGTAGACAATATCGACATTTTCCTGCCTTCCTGGTCGATTAGACCTTTTTCCCTCCCACCATCAAGTTAATATCTACATATATATATAGTTCCGTTTCTTTACACTTTCTTTTTTCTACGCGTGGATGCCTTCACTTTATTTGAATAATTGAACCATTTTTAAAAAACTGTCGTTTTGAATTGAGTGAATTGTACTGCTGTTCGGAAATATCTCAGCAAAAAAGTGTTGAAAGGGTGAAAGGTCGATCATTCTTTCTGAAGAAATTTTTCACGTTTAAACGCCTGCACTTCTATCCGTCCCTGTCCATCTTTCAGACTTTCAGTAATTTTGTTTGCGAGCCAGTATACTTTTTTTCTTCAATAATTGTATACTATAAGTCGATGGTGCCTTTAGGTGAATTTGGACAAAGTTGGACAAAGTTGCCACTGGGCTTTTTTTCTTTTTATTTTTTCCATGTTCTCTACAATATATTTATTTATCTAATAAATTTAATAATTAATATTTTTGAATGTGTACATGTAATTTGTTGTGACAACATTGAATAAAGTTTTCAATCATAATTATATATATTGTAACCCGAGCGAAGATCAGGTCGTCCAGCTAGCGTATAAAATAAAGATCACCCCCCGCCCAGTTAGAAAACCTGTCAGGGCCGGGGGTACAATCAGAGCTTAAGCTTCAGTTCAACAGAACCAGGTTCAAACGATGAACCTCGGCTTAGGCATGAAGAGAGTGTACAAACAAAAATAGACTGTGGTTCAGCTAAACCATCATAATCGCTGACGTAGCAACAAAATTGTGGGAATTCTGAGTATTCGCATCTGTGGTTGTTTATTTTGTGTCGTATGGTAATGCAGTGAGTCCAACCTACCGGCGCCAAATTCAGATACATTGATAAAAAAAATGGAACTTTGCAGTGTGCCGTTTACCCAACCTGTGCGAATACAATGGTATTCCTCTCGATTTTTAGCTGAACTCGCCTTGAGCGTCGATCGGACTACACTTAACTTGAACCAGGTTTAAGTGGAGTTCATCTTTTGAACTCGCATTGTACACCCTAATTTTTCGAGTTGAACCTGGTTCTCGCTTGAGCTACACTTAAGCTCTGATTGTACCCCCGGCCCTCACTCGTACTCGTCCTCCTTTACAAAATTTTTTAATACGGCCAGATATTACTGGCTACCTATGTTCTGCATATTCGCTCATCAGAGGATACTTAGTTTTCTTTTTGTTTCTTTTTGATTTAGTTCGATCGTCGACGTCCGCTCTTACGATGCATTTAAATTTTGAATCCTAAAAAAATTATTTAAATTTCGAATTTCGACTAAAACTTCCCAACAATTTTTTAGAAGTAGGATGTGGCAGTATTCTGCTGCTGCCACTTCCATGTACTGTTAATTTTTTTCCTGATACTTGTTGAAAATTTCTATCCGATTATGCACTAATCCTTGCATAATAGAAATTTCTGAATCTATCGATCACTGGTTGGGGATGCAGGAATCTGGTCGCAGTAAGTGCTTCATTCCTCTGCAATAATCCTGATCAATGCTTTCTTAGTACTGTTTTCACGTCGTTTTGTGTTAAGCCCTGAATTTTTTTTGTTTTTTGTTTTTTTGCAAAGAAATTGGTCTGCTTGCTGTTCACAGTGGCGGATCCAAGGAGGGTAGGGGGAAGGGGGAAATTCCCCCCATCTAAAAAAAACAGACCGATAATCCACAAAAAATCAATTTTCTTGAACCCCTCCCCCTTTATGCTGAAAAAAACACAATCTCACCATTTTAGCACTTACCATGCTTTGAAAAAATTTGGATTCCCCCCCCCATGGAGTTCTGAATCCGCCATTGGCTGTTCATCTGCATTATGTTGGGAATTTTTAGTCAAAATTCGAAGTTTAAATAACTTTTTTTACTATTCAAAACTTTAATAGCATTGTAAGAGCGAACGAGGACGATCAAACTGAATCAAAAAGAAACAAAAATAAGTAAGTATCCGCTAACGAGCGGATATAAAGAACATAGCCAGTCATATCTGGTACAGTCGCGGATCCACAGCTTCATTTAGAGGGGGGGGCCCCGATTTTTTCAAAGCATGGTAAATGCTAAAATGGAGTGATTGTGTTTTTTCATCATAAAGGGGGAGGGGTTCAAGAAAATTGATTTTTTTGTGGATTATTGGTCTATTTTTTTTTTGGATTTGGGGGGGATTTCCCCCTTTCCCCCTTGAATCCGCCACCGTATCTGGCCGTATTAAAAAATATAAAGAAAAGGCGTATGAGTGATAGCTTTTTCAACACACCTAATTCAATAATCATTCAGCAGCCAAATGACTCAAATTTTTATCTTAATTTAAACAGCTATTTTCGTATAACCCTCCCAAGAGTACGGGGTTTTCAGCTTGTAAAATATAGACTGGTTCCTATGTTACGCACAACTGATATGGATCATGTTATGCGACATAAAATAATATGTTAAGTAATGTTGATACAAGATGACACCCGCAGCCCCAAGACCAATACATGTCGAAGAACTTATGATTAAAAAAGCCAGACCCCTTATTTTCACTATCACACTTTTTTACCCTTGTCAAGTATCAATTTCAACTTCATTAAAATTTCACTATCTGTGACAATATCTTAATTCCAGTTTAATAATGTTCTTAGTATTTTTTAATGAAAATCGCCTATTTTTTGTGACATTATCATGGTTCCACTCGGGTTTAAACGCACCTTCGTCAAATCCTCGCTCACAAGAGTTACTATAAATTATTCGAGTAAAATATTTTTATTTTTCATTTTTATTACTCACCAGAAGCAAATTATTTTATCGTCGTAGCGTCACGATGCAACCATTTTTAATACCTGGGGAATTACTTTCTACGTATGAATTCCTCGAGGGAGGAAAAAAGTGCTTTTTTGCAGCGTAACGATGAAATTAACATGTTTTTTCTTTCTTTCTTTTCTTTTTTTTTTTTTATTTGTATTTTCTAACCCGATATAGAATATAATTTTCATCCCAACAATACTTCTTTTTTTACACCTCTCAGCAACGTAATTCCATCTCTCATGCGGATATACCTAATTCCCTACGAGACGATGTTTTCTCTTTCGTCTTTTGAATCGTAATTTTTCATCTAACTGTTGCTTTCGTATTCTTCCTTTGCAGTTTTTTTTTTTATGCTTTCATCTTTCTTTGCTTTTACTTAATTTTCGAGTATTTTCCACAGCTTCGCTTTTTCGTCAGAAAATAGGGTTACCGAAGAGAGCGTATAACGAATGAACAATAGTAGAAACATTTTTTTTTTTTTTTTTAGTTACCACAACTTTTTTCTTTGTCGTGATTATCCTTTGACAAAAAAGTAACGAATTGTTTGCACCAAGAAAGATGTCATCTGTAACGATATTATCGAGCTACTCGATGAGGTTTTTCCATTTTCGCTATACCTTCTTTCAGGATGGAAAATCTTAAAGTAGATATATAGGTATGCTCTCGGCTTCATTATAGAATTTGGCATTAAAATTAAGTTTAAGAGAGTTGCTCTCAAGAAAACTGAATATTTCCACAATTCAGCTACATATTTTCAAGTTAAACCGTGTTATGGATACAGAAATTCTCTCACTCTTGGTTTCATCAAATAGCTACTATTTTATACTCATTGAACTATACCCTGGCTCTTCACTTATCAGAACCTGGGTATAAATTTGTAAGTGGTCATACATCCTCCGGTCTGTAGCTCGTCAGATTTTTCAATTTTGTCATTCAAAATTGATATTAATTAGTATTCTTATGAAAACATGAATTTAACATGGAAATGAATAGGTAGTAATTTTCACTACACCCATTTTTTTGACAGGAAAACTGGAATAAATCAAGATCTATTGCGTAGATATGGTCTGGCAAAAGTTGATAAGAAAATGTCACAGTTTTTGGATATTTTGTACACAATAAATATTCAACTTAAGCATCTATGTAGAATTAGAATTTTGATTTATGATCTGGTATTGCATTTAAATATGTACAAAGCGGACCTAAATTTAACCCTGACAGTGATAGGAATTTCAAATCTGAGTGGAGTGAAAATTAAAAATCTTCTCGAAACGGTTTTAAAACTGTTTTTTCTAGTTTTGTTTTCAGATTCGAATCAAATTCTTAACACTAGAAACACCATGATTTATTCGATTACTCAAAGGACCAGGTGGTGTTATATATGACCAGGGCCGGGCCTCCACCACTCGTCATTAAAAAAAAGAAAGGGAAAAAATTTAGTAACTGACCCCCTATCCCCCTTGAAACGGGCCTCCACTACTTTGTCCACACCTCTTTCAACTCCTAAATCCGGCACTGTATCTGACACCACAAGAGTAACCTCAAAGGACCTGGTGGCGTCGTGTGACATAAGTTAGGAGTTCTCAAAATATTGGTCCTTTGAGAAGTACATCTAAAAATTTTGAGTGATGTCGTATTTGACACCACCTGGTACTTCTAGTGTTGAAAAATGCAACAAATTAAACAAATTTCTATTCGTTTTACCAAAATTATTTCGAAAACAAATCCAACGTACACTAGCAAAAAACCACATAAGAATCTAGTCTAGAGTAGTTTTCACTTTTTTTTTTTTTTAAACAATAATGTTATACAAACTGAAACCAGAAACCGGTTCTATTTTGGCAAAACGAACAACAATGGATTTGAAACTGTGGCAAAACAAATGCATAAAATTAGCAAACAGTTTTGAAACACATTTCGAGAAACCGTACTGTCAAATCGAACATACCCGCATGTATGTATTTTTCAGCATCCATAATACTGTCCAATCAGTTATATAAATTTGAAACTTATTTCAGCTTTTTATTGCAGTCGATTATCCTTTAGGTACATGAATTTCATTTCAAATCTAACGTAAAGCCAACAATCATTTGAAACGTTTTAAATTGAAAATCAATTTTGTCAGTTGGCTCATCTGTTCCGGTGAGATGATAAAATCCGCTCAATAATTTTAAAGCACGCCCCAAAATATGCATTTCCAATTCCATTTAGGTTATTAAACTTTTCACTTATTTTGCATTAAATGCGTGCAGAAAAACTTTAATGGCTTCCTTTCAACAAAAGTTGGGGAAATTAGTGCGGGAAAATCCCATTAAAGTTATTAACCAATTTTCCAGCGAACCTTGACAATCACTTAAATGATAGTAGCTTTAAAAAACTCATTCGTCTGCACTGACACTCTAATAAAATTCTCACTGCGCAGTATAATCACAGGTTTCAATTTTAATTTTCCACCATATCGTGCCAGTCGAATAACAATAAATACGTATTAGCAAACAGCTTCAACGTACATAACACGAAATAGTACTTACCTACAAATGAGATTTTATGGTAAAACTGTGTAATCCTATTTTCATACTACAGCCTAGCTGCGGCTTACACACGTTTTGTTTCTCGCATGTCATCTAAAATTTAATTTCTTTTTATTACATCTAACCCACATATTATATACCCCTCTAAAAGTGTCCCTTTTTTTTTCTGCAACCTCACGTATTACCTTCCTCTCCTATAACGAATGTAAAGAAATTCGAATATTTTCCGTCGAGTACGGTCGAGGATTTCGAGGTTCGTGCTGTCAAGGCTGTCGAAGATAAGGGAAGAGCCCTGGAGAGATTGTGTAAAATTTTGGAAAATAGCTGCTCGAAAGGAATGCTAATTATGCTCGATGTTAAGCCTCCTTTTTTCCACATTCTTTTACAATGCTCAATGCTGTCAAAGAGAATCTAAGGAAAAAAACAGGCTGCAGATAAGAGGGCAAGGGGCAAAAAAATAGTAGGATGCCCTTTGCCGGGGAAATCACGTTCACAGGTGGTACTCCTCGAACCTCATTTCGCTTTTAGTGGTTCCCCAGGATACCGTCTGTAGGTTGGTATTTCAACGCGAGAAACTTTCTACATGTGTTTCTAAAACGTCGAGTTTTATTGGAATGACGGTGGGGGTAAACCCCTCTACCGTCAAGTATTCGAGCAATTTTTTTCTGCTCTGCAAAAAATAAAATTGTTTTTCAACATCGGAACATTTTGTACGTTGTTGAAATTTTCTGATGGAAAATTTAGACCTTTTTTTCTAAGCGAGAAATGGGAAAAAAAGAGTAAAAACTTTTACGAGCAACGAATTATACCTCTCCGTTTTCTCAGATTTTACACCGCCAAAATGTTTCCCAAAAATCACTTTCATCTCTTCTTTATGAGTACGCGCAGCAAAATTAAGTTGGATTCCACAAGTTCCAGAAACTCCAGCCTTCGTCATCCGAGAAGATTGCGCTGCTTCTTTTCGACTTTTTCAACACGGCAACATTAAGTTTGTAATTGTACGAAAGAGGATTAATTTTTCAAAACAATTCTAGGTAAAAGCTCAGCTCATCTCTTATATTTTTAACAACCACCCGGCCATCTCTTTTACAACTATATAATGTTGTTTATACTTATATAATTTCCAAATTCCACCGCGGATACACTTTGCAAAAAGTTTCTTACAACGAAGCCAACTAAATCGCTAGAACAGAGGCGGAGACTGGTTCTGGGTCTGAGAAACAGGGTGATTAAAATCCAAATTTAATGATAAGAGGATTGCGACTATATATTAGCAGGTTTTCAACAGAAAACCTTCTATTAACTCGCCTTACTATTTTTTTGGCAATTTCTAATACAATTTTGAATTGTCCCGGTTTTCCTATCCTAAAATAGTAAAAAGGAATGTTGAAATTTCAACAGTAGGTATTAAATAATTGAAGTCTTTAATGTTTACCATTCAACGAAGTCAATCCGTTGGTTGCTTTCAAAGAAAATCCATGTTGAGCGTTCAAAGGCGTGAAGAAGTGCAGTGTAAAATTTGGTCTCGATTGGTTATGCGGTTCGCTGAATATTATAGCTAAATTATAGACAAGAACAAAATGTCGACCAGATATCTCAGTAAAGAGAGAAGGTAGATGAGTCAATTTATACTGGATAAATTATAGAGGTTGAGGCGCGTAATTTCCTTCAATTCGAGGTTTATTTTGGATGAGGTGAGAAAAAGAACTTTTTCTTCACCTTAACCCGGAAATGAAATATAAAACCACCCCTTTTTTCCTCCTTAATTTTCATTCCCATTCGTTTCACAACTCGACGCGCTTATCGCACATCAAAATATTATACTGACAGGAAAATGGAATCTTATTCACCGCTGGATTCTCGAGAACTTCATTATCAGAAATATTTTTTCCTTTTTGAAATTTTAATAAGTCCCACAATTTTTATAGAGCTCATAGAAAATTCTTGTTTACGATGAACTTTCATCAGAAATTTAAAAGCGATAAAATCGCAGTAAACATTTTTCATCGCAGTGAGTAGGGGCATTGAATGTCATTGAATGTCATCCGAAATGTATTATTATACACTTTTGACTCCAGATCTAACTGATAATTCAAAGGTCTTCAATAGGAGCTATATTTTTTTGAACCATATAAATATTAAAATAAAGAATAATAGCTGCAGCCTTCACTGAAGTTTCGTGAAGGCGAAAGATGAATTCTCTTTTACTACAAGAGATTATGAAAAGTATCCAAAATTTTTTCTCATAAAAACAAAATTGTTTGAATATGAAGCGCATAGGGATTTATAAATATTTCTTCATAATTCTTTCCTGGAAAATTTTACTTATGTTACTTTTCCAATCTTATAAGTAAATGTATAATGACGTCATCAACATCTTTTTGAAATGTTATACCTAGTGTTCTATGTTATACCTGTACAATGACGTCATCTACTCAGTTATAACATTGAGGTATAAATAAATTTTATAAGTGTATGATGACGTCATCAACAGCTTTTTAACTGTTATAACTAAGTATAACATTGAGCAATATGTTATATCTAGGTATGATGACGTCATCATCTGCGTTTCCTATGTTATACGCAGGTATAATGACATCACCATCTGCGGTTCCTATGTTTTACGTAGGTATGATGACGTCATCATCTACGGTTCTTAAATAATACATAGGTATGATGACTTCATCATTTGCAGCAGTATGATGACGTCATCATCAGTGTATCCTATGTTATAAGCAGGTATGATGACGTCATCCTAACATAAGACTCTGACGGAAAGACGGACAAAAATTTTGACCTAACCTCCAGTATAAAGAATTCATCTTCAATATTATGGCTACAAAATATCCTTTCACAACTTTTCATTCATATATTAAAGAAAATACAGCACTTCTATCACCAAGTGCATACTCTTACCTATCTTTCTCCTTATCAAAATACAATTGAAAAAATCTTGAAATCGCAATAAGATATTTTTCCGTTATGGTTGCAACGAGTAACTAAACTATGGTGGCTTAAAAGATTATATTGGTTTAACCATAAGAGTTGACTTATTGATTTGTGAGTTTCTATGCGTCAATGTTTGTGTGGCAACTTTTAGAAGCCAGTATTCATACCACTTAGCCAGCATGCAAGCCTAGCCTGTGAGTATCAGATATTTTGCAGCAAAACATCAAAAGGGCTAACTCAAGTGAACCCTTCTCATTGGTACACACTGAATAATTACAACCCAAATATAGACGACAAAATACCTTTTTGGAAAATTACAGGTATAACTATCTACGAGTATATACGAGTATAAGTTAGCTGAGGATTTTGAAATATGAATATCATAGGATCTCTTAAATTGTATTTGTAGCAATATTTACGTTCGATGAAAAGCTTCTTTTGTGATGACGTCATGACTTCTGTATTCTATTCGTAAACCTACGCTCTGATGATAAGAGAAACATATTTTTCTATCGAAGAATGCAATCGTGAGAAAGGGTTTCATTATTATAGAGCTCACTTATCTGCGTTTTCCACGAGACAAAATTTCAAGCTTGAATGAACGCCAAAACCACTCTCGAGTGAGGATTAACTGAAAGCGATCTTCCATTCAATTTCAAAACAATTATTTCATCAACTTAGTGGAATGTTTTCTGATAAAGTATAATTATACAGTTTTACGAATTCTCCTTCGATTTCTGTTTAATACATTTGAAGAGACTTTTGGTTTTGATTTTCAAAAATTACATTTTAACATTAACTATTCTTGAAAATTAAAAGGAGCTAAGTATAGCATTTGTTTTATATTGTATGTTTGAAAAGACACATTACTGCGAATAAAATTAATGAGCTATGTTTTCTTTACTCCGATTTCGTTTTCTATGTTTCCTCCACAAATACTGAAAATATCAGCTATTTTCCCATTTCGCTCTAGTCGTTCGTTAATTACTTTTTCGTGTTAACTGAAGCATATAGAAGTCTGTGGAAAATGCCTTTCGATATTTTTCTCTATAAATAGGCACAGTAGAGGAGTTTTGATATTCGATTAGTCTTTGAATTGAAATTGTTTTACTCCAGATTCAGAATGTATTATTCATTTTCTAAAAATTTAATATTTTGACACTCTCACAATTGCCATGTGATTATTTTACTGCACACACTCGTAACACATCTACTAACCCTTTCATAATCTTCTGTTGATTGGATTCATTCAGATTATACCTTTCGAGCTTATAAATATTAATTAGGAACCTACTAGTTTACAGGGCTAAAACTAAAGCCCAGTCATTCGTCACAGCGCAAGAGTTTTCCAAGATAATCTTTCATCAAAGTAACTCTATAGTATATATTCTCAACCCATCGGTGGCGTTCTCATTCAAAAGGGTCCACTTTGTTCGATTGAATGAGAAAACATACCATGTCCAAGTACAATGTACATATACATAAAATTTGCAATCAAATGAGATGAACCGTACTTTCCTACCTCAGAAATTTGCACAACTAGGTATATAGTTTTTGGAAGTCAGAAAATTGAAAAATCACTTTATTAGAAAAACGGTTTTAAAGATTGTTGGAGTCCATCAAACATTGGATAAAATTTTTACTTTTTGGCTTCCAAAATGTGCACTAATATTATATAGTTGGATTCTCCTAGTAAAGGCAAGTTCCTGGGAGGAGTTTTGGGTGGAGCGGAGAAGGAGGATGGTGAGAATCGAAAACGAAGCAACAAACTATAGTCTGTTTAACTTAAGAGTTCCATGACGTCACACAGTGGCGGAACTAATGGAGGACTGGGTGGGCCGAAAGCCACCCATAAAAAGTTCTGGTCACTTGAAAATTTTTCGAAATTAACTAAGAACCGGTTAAAACAAGAATTACTGAAAAAAAAAATCAGTTTCAGCATCAATCTTCTGGATGTAAAAATTTTAGAATAATTCCCCCCTCCCCCCGGTCCACCCTAAAAAATGCTGGCTCAATCACTCTTCAACGAATGAGAAGAAAGTATTTTTAATTTTAAACGTGTTTCAACCTATCGCTTTCTTCAGATCCTTGTGACGTCATGGAACTCTCAACTTGAACAGACTACAAAAGCTATAGATAAAATTTGTGGTGACGTCACATCCCGAATCAGTGTTGCTCTTCGCTGACTTCTTTTCGTTTACATTTTTCAATAAAGGCAGGATTACTTTTGAATTTTATAAGATTCACTTGTAGAAGGAAAATATTCGGAAGATCCTTTAGATTGATTTATTGAACAATTTATTAAAATAAAAGTGTACCAAGTGCAGACCTAAAAAGAAAAGTTATTTGGTTTTTTCGACCTGAGGAGACCTCATTTAAATCTCCACTCTCCAAAGTAATTCATATTTAAACATTGAGCGAATTTTTTCAGTCCTCGAGCTTAGCAGTCAAAATTTTCAGTAAAATCACAGATTATCACAGAAAAACGCGACATATTTTATGAAAAAAAGTTCTGCATGTCGAAGTTTTTCTGCTATTTATCCGTGATTTTCAAAATACATGTACGTACTTTCATTGTTTTGGTGAATTTCTCTGTTTAAAGTGCAACACTGTTTCGCTAAAATTTTGATTGCGACGTCGCATGAAATTTGTCTAAGTTATTATAAAAAGTATTTGTGAGTATTACTTTTAGTTGTTGGAGAGGGAGATTTCAAAGAATACTCTGCACACAAGTTGAACATGATGATAAAAAGTAAAATATCACAATGGAAAAATCGATATGAATACAAGGGCTTTTTATATAGGTATACTGCTGCAGGGGAAGAAAATGAACATCCAATAACCTTGACCTCGAAACGTTCATAAATTTTTCAAGAACAAAATATATATAAACTACTATTAATTTGGCAAAGAAAAATCGTTGATGTATTTTCTGTGGTATGTTTTCCTCGACCTGCATCCCTCGTATATTATTAGCTATAATGTCTTTCGCTTTGGAGTCCTCAGTTATTGGATCCCACTCAGAAACCGTTTCATAAATTCAAGTCCCACTGCCTCAAGTTATTATACATCTACACAGATAAGCCCATCGTGTTTGAATTATTGACATTGAGCGAAATGAAGACGATTTATAGGTGGGCAATAATTACTGCAAAAAATTGGCATTTTAGGTGTATATCTATACAGCCTACTCGAAACGAAGGTAAAGTATTTAATCAATTAATGACGAAGGTTTCGCTACGAAATGTCGAATGTCGTGCGTGTACTACAAATTATAGATATTCGTATATTTGGACAGGGACAGCAACAAAAAGCGACCTGGTAGCAGAGCCAAAATATTATACCAGGCCCAGGGTATTAATAACTAAAACATCAAGAATTTAAGATAATATGCGAGCACGCTATCGACCAATTTCCCAAATTTCGGTGAAATTGCGAAGGCTATACGCCATATCCTCCTCATGTTTCCTATAGTTCGTGTAATTTCGCTAGCTGTTCCACTTCATTATTATTAGAATAGTCCTAACTTTTTTTTTTTTTGATCGTCAAAATTTTCCCCCATGATTAAGCTCCTCGTGGGGTACCGTCTTAGCTTTATTGGTTTCAAACTTGCGTCCTTTCAAGTTTCTCTTTTTCTGCTTCCTACAGGGAGTATCTTATTAGTGACTATTTTACAACTTCCGGCAATCGTCTCCAGACTTCTTTTGAGCGAAGCCTAATTTACTAAAGTGCCTCATTTCTGACCGCTAGACATTGACATGAAACCCTCCTATACGTTTATTCGCGTTTCAGAGGGTAGAATTTGAGGAGCTTTCGTTACTGAAAATGATCATGGTTTACATTTTGTTGCTTCATATTTTCAGCGCAGGTTTTCAACAGAAAACCGACATAGATACTTATTAATTTTGGTCTGACTTCTGAGATAGACATGGGACATACATATAGTTTTTAGTTTCATGCGATCTCATGGATACCAAAAATACTCATCTTGTATTTTCATATAGAGAAGCACCAAGTGTGACATCATCAGCAAATATGTGTATTGTAAGAATATTTACAATAACTCGTGAATTGTCCCTGCGTTTTCCCATAGAAAATTGTACAAATTACTGTTCATTTTTCTCAGTGTTCTGTGAAAAGTAGTCTTGAAAGTTCAGATATGCGAATTTTTATTCATTTTTTTTTTTTCATATGAAAGGTACCTATACAGCATTTAAACAATCGGCTTTAAAGAAAATTTGATTTTTTAGAGGAACTTGTACTCGTAGCGTTAGAATTTTTTTAATATCATCCAAAGTTGAACTTTTGGAAAGCAATTTCAAATATCGTTAAAGGGGAGTTGAAAGGTATTATAATAATGAAAGGAGAAGTGACTAGTCTATTCATCGGAGCAAAAATATACAACATGGAAATACTATTAAAATATGAGATTGTAGCGTATGATCTGAAATCTTTCCTAGGGCTTTATGGATAAACTTAAATAAAAAATTAATTGAAAACCCATATATAATTTCAAAAGTTTAATTAAATGGATTTCAGACTTGATTGTCAATAAAAGATATTTGGAATGATCTTAATTCATGATATAAATTTTACACTATTTCATTCTGTGAATATTAAGAGTACAATTGCCACAAAAAATTCACAATCGTCTCCATTAAAGACGAATGTAGCAGATTTTCCAAGAACTCGCGGTTCAATACTTCTTACCACCAATTATTTTTTTCCACTTAGCCCTCTTATGTGTCTATTGGTGAAAGATTTCAAGTTATTTACTAACCTTAAAATGGGAGGTGAAAAGCCTACTTCAGGATCTCTCACATCACAAAATGAAAATTGTTTTTCTTCCACTTATGTGCTCACGATTTCACACCAGTACCAATAACAGTTATCTTTTCTTTTTTTTTCTTCTACATTATTTCTTTTTCGCCTTCCACAAAAACATCTCATCCTGCGTGTAATTTTCGATTGGAGAGTATAAAAGTCAGCGAACCCATCCAGCGGTTGTGCGAAGGAGAAAATTATTGGAAAAATAGAGGAAATGGAACGCTCTCTCGACAATCTGTGCTCGCTCACGTGTTTGCCCACTTGTCATGAGAGACTCGGATACCCTTTAAGCAAAATTTAATTACATGACAACAAAAATTACACTCGAGCATCGCTCTCATATCGTCGCCAAAGGAGGAAAGAAACTGGCGAAATGGAGTAGCTCGTGTTTTATGACGCTCTGAAAACTGTTGGCCAAAACTTTATTGTCTAATGATTTTGAAAGCACATACGCGTTATCGCTGCCGTACTGCACATCTTGGGTGTACTGCGAACCTACATATGCTGTATCAACATTTTGCTCCTCCTTGTTGTGTAAATTCTGACGTTCATGAGATTATATTATATGTATTTATATCATCTTTGATTGGACGATTGGGTTCCACAATACTGGAAAAAATTGTGAAATAGAATTGAAATTTGTTTTGTTGTTCTGAAAGATAGAGACGTATATGTATATGTACTATATGAGGACATGTAAACAAAGAGATGTTTTTAGTTATATTTTTCAGCTACATCCGAGTAGAGTCCCACCAAGAAATATGAGGGTAAATATTATCCGAATTGAGTGGAAGAATCTTGGTTAAAATTAACCTTTTTTAAGATTTTTTTTGTGCTATACTAACATGTACGTAAGCGCATCAATGGCTAACTTGAAAACTTGGCGTTTCCCAAAAAAATATAAGCACAAAATGAGGCGCGCTCAAGGAAACTATATATTAAGTCGCTAAATAAAAAGTCGAGAAAAAGCAAAAAAAAAAACTAAAAAAATCTAAGAACTATATTTTCTTCATTGCTTCTAAATGTATTTTTCGCGCTCTTTCCAATGAGCTAATTTTTATGATTTTCAAAATTGCTCAATTTTCAATGTTTGAATCATTGTAGAATAGCAAATTATGATCGGAGCGGCTTAAATTTGTTTTTTTGTGAAAACTCTTGATGTGCTCTACAAGCTCCACTAAAAAAACGAAAAGTTTTTTTAACGACTTAATGTACATTATGGTTTCCCTAAGCGCGCTTCAAATATGAAAATGCAAGATGGTATTTTTGGAAACTGGACATCGTGAAACGAAAAACTATGATAGTCTCGTGCCTATTTGTGAAATTCAGTCCAAAATTAGTAGGAGGTTTTCTGTCAAAAACCTGCTCAAATTGTATTTTTAGCCTTAAAAATATCGTCGCCAAAGTAGGGACTCAACTAAGAAAAAAACATACTAATTAGCTCCGCGCATACCTCCTACTGTCAACTTTCTTATCTCTGCCAGTTTTGGGACTCAACTCGGAAATGCACACTAATTAGTTCTGCCAAACTGAGACTCAATTCGTATAAGTATCGTGGTCAGGGACTCGACTCGACCTCGTGCTATTTTTCATTAACCTTCAATCAGTTTCATTGTCATTTCATAAAAAGCTTTTTTTCCTTGGCCAAAAAAAGAAATTTCGAAGAACCTTCTAGAAATGAACAAACAATAACTATACTATATAATAGAGTCAACCAGTTTGAGAGTTTTGAATATGTATGGTGGCTTACATAAATAAAAGTTCACGTTCATAAAAATGCGTTTCACTGGTTATAAAAAAAAGAAACAAACACAAATTAAAAATGATATCAAAAAGCCGCATATATTTCCTCTCTACATAGCCGAGAATATCTCATTTCATTCAGCCTTGAAAATTTCATAAAGTATCTCCAATTTATTTTCAACGAAATGTATAGTCGTTGCTTTTCGAGTACCTACAAAATTCGTGTTCAAGAAAATTCATTCCATTCCAGCTCGAAAAAGTTCGTAATTTATGAGAGTTTTGACGATGCGACTTCATATTTCACTGTTTTTATTTGTTTTTTCACTTTTCGCTTTTCTTGTTGCTCGTTGTTGTTGTTGTTGTTTCCTCACCAAGTTTACTCAGTACCGTGGATGCCGTTGTTCATTCTATTTATAAATAGATTCTTTTTTGAATCATCTAACTTTTTTAGCCTTTGCTAGCATAATATGCTTTGTATACTTATTTCTTTTTACAGAATAAATTTGGATAAATGGAAAAATGAATAACTTGAAAATATATCCAAATTTGTTTTTAAGTAAGAACTGTTGTAGCATCAAATGTAACTTTTCTTCGTATTCTGTTTGAAAAATGAATGCCTCTTGTTCTGAAATATGAGCATAGGTAAACTAAGAATATTTTCATGCATAAACCATATCATAGAAATAGATTTTTCCTTCAGAACTCGGGTATTATATAGGGGTACTTGTAAGATCCCAGTCAAAAAAGTTCTACGGAGAGGACGAGGTAGCCAGAAAAACCAAACATACACCTCACAGATATGCGAGATCCACAAAAAGGTCTCACATCGTCAAAAAGGGCCTCGCATGTGTATACATCGGTTTTAGGTTTCGCAAGTGCCTAAAACATCTTACTTTACACACTTTTTCAATGTTTTTGTAACTTTGACTAGTTATAATGCAATATATAAAGGCAACAGATTAAGCTTTGAAGTGAATAAGAATTTAAAATTTTGGTCAGGCGTATCTAAACACGTTTGTAAAAATGATTTCAAGTTGAAAGTCTTCCTTTTATTTTTTCATAATTTTTCCAAAGTCACGAGTAAGATTGTCCTTGAACAGAGTGCATGTAGGGTTAGAAAATTATTTTGTGCAAAGACTTGGAAGGAATTTTTTCTTCTCAAGTTTGCAGTTTTACGCAACATAGTTGCCTAATCTTATTTACTGGGTCTAGTCTCGATTTATTCAATAGAACTTTATCAAGCTGATACACCCAACATTTAAAATAAATGAATATTTCATCTGCACTGCCAACGAAGCATAAGTTACTTTTCTAGAGAGAAAAAGAAAAACTATTTTTTTAGATACTTTACTTTTCTCTTCTGAGATGAGGATGAGGAAGTGTAAGTAAGTAAATTTAAGCTATACATAGGCATTAAAAGAATCGCTGTCCTCGAAATTTCAAAAGAATGTTTTCTTAGAGTTTCCAACCTCAAGCCATAAAAGCAGTTCGTCTCCAAAAAAGCTATATTCAGCCGAAAATTTGCACACGGTATACGTGTGTGGATTGGATAATGGTGAATTTTCTATTCACATAATAACCTGAGTCTGCTATAATGATGACCCGAAATTTCCATATCAGAATACATAAAACCGACGGTAGGTACACGCCGACTATCAAAATTTTTATTTATCTGCTATACCATTGTTATATATAGTATGCCCATATCCTAAATTTTCGAACTAAAAATTCAGCTAGCCTGTAATGGGTAATTTGTCAGCATCTATCCGATGGCTGACTCGTCAAGGCGAGAATCTACGATTCGGGATAAAATTTTAATATGCAGATAACTCTCACGCTCTATCGTCGACGGGTGTAGTAAAACGTGCAAATGAAAGATACAAAAGTTTCCTTCGCTTTCCTAGCTGCCTCATTTTCCGCCGCTACGAGTATATTGAAAATTGTTGTAAGAAAATGTACGAAAGGAAAGTCGAGGCGAAACTCTCGAATTTCGTCGAATGTTTCTTTTCATTCGCAACTCGTCTTTGCTTAATGTTGACAAATAGAAGGCGCAGTGGCTGGGTAGACACAGGGTGTTCCGAATGTAAACTGAATTAGTATGGCAAAATCGAAGAATATACAAGAGGATGTCCAAAGTGTACGAAAATCAATGATCACAATTGGTTGCACAGCCAAGGGAGGCTAACAAGGCTGATGCTCCCTCTTAGCTATCAAATTCAATCAAAAAAGAGGGAATTAAGTTTTTTATTGCAAAATGTATTGTCTTTTGAAGATTAATTCAAGACTCAGCTTCTCCCTAAAGCAAATCTATGGCTGCAACGCATTGATCACTATTTTTTACAGGAGTATAGATTTGCTTTCTTCGAATAATTTACGATTTAAACCACACTTTTTCGCTGAGTTTTGCACCGAATTGACTCAAATAGGTATGTTACTACTTGAATATATTCTCTAAGTTGGAAAGAAGCTTTTTTTTTTTTTGAATTTCTAAATTTTAGGGTATGTTTTGATAGTCTTAAAAAACTCTTTTTTCAGGGTTTTTTAAAAAAGGTGTAAAAAATGAAACTGAAAAAAACAGCTTCGTCTGGACATAGACAATACTATTCAAAGGATATAACTTATCCGAACAAAGGTGCAAAAATTCAGTGAAAAAAAAGTAAATCATAAGAGTACTCGTATTATTGAGCTAAAAATTGTTGAGAATTGTAATTTTAGTTGCCAAAACGTAAATCCGCAATATTTGTGTCAAAGAAATTGCTTATACTTTTGCCTATAATATTCAACATTTTCACGCAGTTTTTTAGACGTCGATGTTGACTTTGTACCAGACAGTATACACCCTTGAAGATATTTACCTCTGAATTTGTATAAATGCAGAACAAGATATGTGTGTTCATCTAATGATGGAATTTCACAGTCATTATTTTATCCTCTTCTAATTCGTTTCAACATTTTTCTCAGCGTTTATAAAAGATTTGTAGGAGTTATTAATTAAATCCAAAAGAGAATAAATGGACAACTCCCCCGCTTAAAAACATGTACCAGTACAAGAACCAACTGCACTTGCTTTGGAGACACACTGTAGTTGGTTTCTTATTTTATATAAACCAATAATAAGGCGAAGTTGAGAGAAACTGGACATGGCTTGTTTGTTACTTCACATCATTTGAGGGGGGGCAGTTTTCTAAAAGTGCTGGTGGTCAGCGACGAATGTGTCGGTGAAACAACAAAATAAAGTTACCACTAACGAAGGGACTGGAAAAGCTGAAATTCTCGAATTTGTTCCCTCCATTACCTCTTGCCACCGCCATTTTGATAAACTTGCGCTTAATTTTTGATTAGCGTCTACCGAAAAACCCCTAAAAACTTTTAGCCAGACGTTGGTTTCATTTTGGGCGAAGGAAAAATAAAAAGACAAAGAACTGCTGTCGTCTTGTTCTCGGTGGTATTTTTTCCATTTTATTTTCGCATTCACCCTGTTGCTTTTCACATCGTCGGCCGTTTGGTGAGAATCGTACACTTTTCTTTTCGAAACTTTAATTTTGGTTTATTGTAACAAAATTCACGACGTATCTCAATTTCTTTTCTACACCCCGATGCTACGAAATATTTTTCGTATTTTTTACTCGTCTTCTAGCCCCCCTCTCGTCAATCGAACTCGATTCAAATTTATTTCTTAACACACAAAAAAAAAAAAAAAAGTAAGCTACGGGTGTATAGAATTACTAAATTTTATGGAAATTAGAGCAAATGGGAATACGAATCTCTTGAAAAATACTTTTTTTTTTTTTATAAATTACGTCTGTTGCCTTCAAAATGAATTCAAAACACATTTTAGCATTTAAATTGGGTTTCTTGAAACGTGTCGTATCTGAAAAGAAAAAATTATTGTACCTATTGATTGCAGAATGACAAGATATAATCAGTATTTGTGGTAAAACTCTTTATCGATAGACCAACAGGAAGCTATCGCACTTTAATTTGTTAGATGCCATATAGTCATTATTCTTATCACTAAATCAAAATATAAATTGAATCATAATTTTCATAATAATTTTAAGGGTGTAGTCTACCTTTGGTACGAACTCAACATCGACGTGTAAAAAACTGTACAAAAACGCCGAATACAGGAAAAATATAGGCAATTTCGTTGACACATGTGTTGCGCATTTGCGTTTTGGCAGCAAAAATTACGATTTTCACGAGTTTCTAGCTCAAAAGTACACCAACAATTTTTCGTTTTTCTCGCTCAATTTTGCACAGAATTTGCTCAAATTTGGATCTGTTATCCTTGAATATATTTACTATGCCCGGACGAAGCCTTTTTCTTTCACTTTCATTTTTTTTTAAACCTTTTTTTTGGAACTTCACAAAAGGACTTTTTTGAGACCCTAAAAAATACGAGCCTTTAAATTTAGAAAATAAAAAAAAGGCTTCGTCCGGAGATAGAAAATACTTCAAAGATATAATATTCAAATTTTAGCGAATTTTGTGCAAAATTGAGCGAGTAAAAAGGGGAAGTCGTGGACTACATGAAAAAAGCATATGTAGACTACACCCTTAACTCGGCTAAAAGCCCAGATATAGGTGGCCAGCACTATTAAGAAACACAAAGAATCCTACCAGATGCAACTACTATCTATATGAGAGCTTATTAACTGTAATATTTTATCTTCATTTGCTGTGCGATGCGGTCTTGAATAAAGTCTCTTCTAGTAGATGACCATTGTGTTCTCTCCTCTAGCAAAGTGATTATTTTATGTCGTATAACTGGTCCCATGGATTGACCAGATGCTTTTGAACATAACCACTACTCAAGCGCCAACAAAATCACTAGAATATGGTAAAATATATTTCAAATTTATTCTATGATTCACAGCCATGGCTTTACTCCCACCCGCTGGCACTTCTGACTCTCAAATATAATGTTATTTCGTTGCAGTGAGGGTGCTAGCATGTCCCCGGCACCCGTCATCAATATTTTTAATAACTTGAAAGGGGGGGGGGGGCAGTGCAAAATTTTCTAATAGCGGTACAGTGCAAAACGAGTTAAAAAATAATGAGACTAGTTTCAAGTTGATCGGTTGGAGGGGGGGTGCTAGCATGTCCCCAGCACCCCATAACGTTTCTTTGAATAACTCTTTGTGGATGCCGTTACAAAATTGTTTTGTGCTGTACAAAACGACAAAATGCCTAGCATATTTTGGTCCAATTGGGGTGGGGGAGGGGTGCTGACGATATGGAGCTAATATAATGACACTGTTGAACTAAAAATATTTAAGGATTAAGTGTACCTTGATGAGAAAATTCGAATTCTACAGATGTCTCATCTTATAAAATGATGTATGTATACTATGGAATCAAAGACAACAAACGGATGAATTTAAAATCTACTTATATCGAACGAAGCTGTGAGAATTACGAGTATTTTACCTTCTCATTTGTATGTACCCACTATAATTATACAAGCAAACTGAAGGAATCACAAACAGAATCCTGAAATATTATGGAAATTGGGGAAAATGCGGACTAGAGTTTCTTTTCATCTTATTTCTTCATTTTTTAATTTGATGCGCGTCAATTTTGCCTTTGAAATATAAATTCGACGGCATTTCTTGTTTTTAACGTACTTATGGCCTACAGAAACATCGTGCGCGATGAAAAGGAGGAAAATTTGATTCAGAGATACGGTATTTATTTTGGTTCGCTTATTGCTAATTAGAGAAAATTAATTACGAGTAAGAGAAATCACGAAATATGTATTTGCCTCTCAACATCCCCAATTTTGTTGCATTTTGTGAAAAAAGAATTCACAGGTGCGACGAATATACCTACGTACTTTTTCAAGGTTTCAGCAAAATATGAAAAATCTACACTACATTAGCTTATTATTGTGTAATAAGTTAGACATACTAGGTTCTTTCCTATGCAACGAAAAAAAAAAAGCACATTACATGAATGTATTTTTAATTGGTACTTATATCTTTTTTTTCACTATTCGCAGCCTGTAACCATGAAATACATGATTAAAGAAGACGTTAGATGAAGAAATTCTATTTTATGATCCTGACATAGAATTCTCCAGAATCCACCCAGCCACGATCTTTGCTCACTATGATAAAATGGTAAGAGAATTTCTTCTACTTTGAACCTACATAGCAGCATTTATACAAATATGTTGATAGAAAATTAGGAATAAAAAGTTGTTTTTATGAAGGAAAGAATAACTATAATCCAACAGGGTACATTTTAAATTAAAAATGTAAAAAGAACTACTTACTGATAAATGCGATTCAACTTTCAAGTTTGATAGTTGTGATGGTACTCTAATGATAGAAAAATCACAACTTAATAAATTTTATTGTATCAATTTTTACGTGGACAATTATAACTCGACCAACTTCTATCTATTATTTTGTAGACTGACACTTGACGTACACCTTCTCGGTGGCAAGTGTCCGTGCCTGCCAGGCAGCCAGTTGCTGATTCTGCGGTTCTCATGGCTCTTTCCCGGGAACCGCAGTCTCAGCATTTGGCTGTTTGTTGCATTTCTCGGTAAAACGAGTTACCGAGAAACGCTACAGTAGTGTATCGATAATCGATATGTTTAGCTTTGATACTATCGATATCTCAATTTTAACATCACTAGGCGGCTAACAGTAAAGAGTTCTCATTAGTAGAATGCAGCTCTTTACTTGCCACAGATAATTTTAGATTAACGTAAAGAAGGAAGAACTGATTTTTGTACATTCCTGCAGAAAAAGCTGGTTTCCTTCTGCAGCTATATGCACAAATTAAAGAGCTGCAGAAAATTGAAAAGGAGATAGTTCAAAAATACTTCCATCTCGTATGATCCAATTTTACTCTTCGTCATTAATATTAAATTTATATTATGTACTTTGCAGTTATTTTTCAAAGAGTAGTAATAAGATTCAACAGAGGTAGTTCTAGACGCCAAGTTTCAGTAATTGAATTCCCGCTTTGTCAGTTTAAACTAAATGCTATTTTCGAGTTTAAACATAATTGTGCTCTCATGTCAAGCGAGTGTTCACCGGATTACATTTGAAACATTTATAAAAACTCAAAAATTTTCGCTAACAATGATGAAAACTTACACATAAAATATTTGAAACACTTTATGTATCGAGTAGAAGCAGTTTCTTTTCCTCGTACACCAGCATTGCATTATTCTACCTACGCTATAATACAAAATGTAAATTCTTCGTTACAGTTTACACACATAGAATAATATCAACTCAAAGCTGCAGTTACCTTTTGCCACCAGAAAAATAAGAAATAAAAATTTTTCTCCACAAAATATTATAAAAGTCTACAATTTGTTGAGGTGGTACACTTGATATATACACATAAAACCTTCACGATTTTGTACGTCTGTCTACACGTTTACTCTGCACTTTTATACCCACACTGCACTCTCTGGTTATAAATAAATTACGAAACCTTTCTGTCAGAAGCAGATGATGGGAGATCTTACTTTCGTTAGATAACTTACAATGGAGTTGGTGAGAGATGATGTTCTAATTATGAAATGTCACAAGTTCTTCGATAACAATAATGAGTCTAAAAACTCTCAAGTTTATACAATCTTTTTACTGGTGTAATTATATCCTTCCTTTTAACCTTTGATTTTCTTTTCAACTGAGCTGAAATTAGGGATGATCGATCAATCTAACTGAGAACACTCAGAATTGAGTGCTTTTCTTCAAGAAGGGCGTATCTAAAAAAATTCCGTTTTGAGAAAAATTCATTTTAAATATTCAAGTGATCATAACTTTTTTTTTACAATGACTTAGAGACGAGCGGTTTTATGTGTTTGATTGCTACTTTCCTCCTATATAAGATAGAGCTAATGAGTCAGTGGATCACTTAACCAAGGCAGAAATAATATTTGACTGAAGGGAGTGCCGAGATACGCCCTTCTTGAAGATAATCAATTTTTTCTCACTTTAAATGCCAATACTTCATAGAATTTGGAAGTTATTAATGCCAAATACATGAAAAATAGCTTGGGCTATACTGCTAGAAACAACATGGTAGTTTTTATGACCATAAAAAATGGCTGATGTCGTTTTAACTCCATTCCTATTTGTTGAGTTAAAATTTGTGGCTAAATGAAAAACCAAGCTTTCCACCATTCAAAATATCAAACTGTATCAGAATCCATTAAAAAATTTGATTTTTGGCAAATGTGACCTTAGCTCAGAATCTGAGCTTCTCACAGGCTCTTTTTAAAAATTTGTATGCCATTAATTACAAAAATATGAGGATTTCTGCTACTTTTTTTTGGAAATATCTTCACAATGACAATTGATATAAAAGATGCGGTTTTCACTGCCAGAAAGAGGAAGCATGAAAGAATTTTTGTTTTTTAATTTCTTCAAAAAGAGCGTAACTCGAGATACGCCCTTCTTAAAGAAAAGCACTTAATTGTGATGCGCAACCCTCAATAACTCGTTCCTTTTGGATATAGCGCCGTAATAAGAAAGGGATACGTACTGTGTAAGCCTGATAAAGATCTGTGATGCTTCAATCAATTTTCATGTGTATAATATCCCATCAATCTGAGATAAGAGTTGATTCATACAGAAGCGCCTTTGTCGCTGGCTGATAAACTAAGTGCTTAGTTTTAAAGTTCTGTTGTGTTCGAAGTACCCACAGATTAAGTCACTTGAGGATAAGTGAATTTCAAGATAGCAAACTTTTGAAAGCGAATATTTTATGTATTGGCCAAAAATATGATATTCCGGTTACTTAAGGTAAGTCCTGGTTACCAAATATGGTGGTTGTTATTACTTTGGCAATGGCGAGTGGTCGTATAATGTCTCTGTTTGGGGTCTTTTTAGTTGCCCTAGTCCCCGATGTTATGTCGAGATACGCGTAGGTGCCAGAGACCCCAATCCCTGACCTTAACGTGAACACAGTCTTTGGTGACGTAAATGCAAGGCACACTGTGGGCAAGCACCTTATAGATCCTGAACTTGGCTCTTGGAAAAAAAACAACATTTTCTTACATAAGTTGATTAATTTTCAAATATCCCTGATGGAGTGATTTGAAAATTTAAGTTCAGGGTAACCCTATTGTAGGGACAGGAAGCTGAAAGTTAAAAACCATTCTTAAGCTTTGGAGATAGCTAGCAGTGATTCGTATCATGGTTCGATTGAGTGGAAAATGATATTTACAGTATTTTCAGTTAAATATTATTTCAAATAAAAAAAAAAATTAATCGAGTTGTTGATTTTTCACTTATTTTATCCATAAGTATTTTCGTAATCTTCGAAGGCCGGTAACTTAGTCAATATTATGGAAAATGAAAATCTTCCACAAGAACTAATGGTTATAATAGTTTCACTTGGCCATGCAATGTAATTCAACCAAGAGCCAAAATTTACTCAGTCAATAAGGTTAAAACGTTGAGAAGTAGGTTATTTATAGCTATTCTTTTTTCCACTTCAAACAAATTCCTTTATAACTCATTTTTCAAAATATTATTTCACTTTAATACTATCCTGCTCCATTCTTTCGTATGTTTACAGTCTATGGATAGTACGTCTTCAATAAATATTTGCTTTTCTTTATTACATTTACTTAACGATTCGCAGAAAATACACCCGAGTGCAATTTTCACATTGTTACATGCTGATAAAGACAGTATAACAATTTTCCAAATCGAATAACTTGGGCAACGTTTCACGTCTAACCAAGTAAATAGACCTATAATAAAATGGACGCGACTAAATAAACATTGCTGTACGAATAGAAGAAATTGCAATTTCCATATAATAAGGTGTTTAACATGACGCTATAAGTATCATTCGAGATTCTATATCAGCAATTTTCGTCTTGTCCTTGTTGGAAAAAGGTCGTATAGGTGTATGTAAAAACATTTTCCTTCGAGTATGTTTGTCCATCTATTCTTTCACTTTCAGTTAAAAGCACACATGCAGAGGTCTACCGATGATAGCTACAAGGCTGATTTACTTAGGTTTCAAAGCTTGAAAAGCTTATCGAGCTGTTGACCTTAAAAACATTGTAAGGCAATTTTTCTAATATCTGTTCATAAAATCCATAAAGAAAATTGCGACCATTTTTTGCTCACAACTGAACCAACCAAGCTGCATCTCTATGGGCTTAGACTTGCGACTCTATGAACTAAAACTTGTATTTACAAACCAATCAGAGCACACAATATTTTCATGTACTTCAATACTATCTCTGATTGGTTGGAAATTGAATATTTTTCTAGTTGATTGGAAAGTAAACATTTTTCTTATCTCGAATTTATATTTTCACATTGCTCTTATACGTAGGTATATATCTACCTAGTTGAATTTTCCACCACTTGAGAGAGCAAAATTTAGAAGTGACTTCTATTCAATTTTTGTATTAAAAGAGAAAGTTTCTCCAGAATTCTGTAATTATTTCAGTAGCTAAAAGCTAGACCAATCTGACAGAAATTATGTAGCAATAATCTGATCAATTCAAATCATTCTCATAAATCGAAGCTAATATCATATCAGTTAAGGTTAATGTAAATTCCCGTTGTACTTATACATACATAAACACTAATGTATGGAGATATGAGTAGTTGGTGCACGTTTGTTATGTTTGATTTGTTATATATAGTGATTAATATTTCTACACGAAAACTATACGAATAATACCTTTTAGAGCTGTTTTGAGTGTTTTGAAGTTTTTTTTTTTTTTTTCAACGTCGAGTTGAATACAGAATTTCTTTTGGACTCGGACCTTGAGACAATTGGATGTAGACCTCAAGCTAACAAAATCATTATATTTACTTTTCTCACCTTTCCCAAATTATTAAAAATGGAACGTGTGGCACTTTTTTGCTGCAAGGTATCGAAATAATGATGTGACGATTGTAACGCATTCTAGGGGAAGATAAGAATGGGTCGAATGGAAAAGACAGAATGAAAAGCTGTGAGAAGCCGGTTAGAAAATACAGAATCACGAGTGAATGTAATTAATTGACAGACAAACGTTTAAAAATGTAAATTAATCATTTTCAAAGGCTGGCAAGATACGCCTACAGTAATAATCGAGGTCTTGAAATTTGAATGAGCTCTAAAGCGGAACCGAAAGTTTTCATTCTAGCAGTCCACGAGTGACTGCAAACTGGCTGCACAGCAAAGTGAGCACCTATAGCCGACATTTTCAATGAAATTTTCAGTAGCTACTAATTCAACGACAAGATTGAGTTGATTCGGGAGTTTTAATAAATTATCGTTCGGCATACCTACATACTCGTATACTCGAAAGAATTATGTAAGGGCTGATATTTGGACCAGCTTCGCAAAGGTCTTTCAATTCGTCTATTTTCATCACTCATATTTTTATTCGAAAACCTGCTTTTCTAGTGCAGCAATTTTTTTTTCAATTCATTTCTTCAATTGAGTGCTTTTCTTCAAAAAGTGTGTATCTCTAAAAAGTCCATTTTGAGAAAAACGCATTTGAAATATTCAATTATGATCATAACTTTTAGACGAACAGTTGTTTGTGTTTGAATGCTATACATTCCTCCTCTACATATAAGAATTGCTAATGAGTCAGTGGATTACTTAGCAAGGGTAGAAATAATATTTGGCTGAAGGGAGTGCCTAGATACGCCCTTCTTGAAGAAAACTCTTTTTTCTCACTTTTAATGCCAGTACACTTTATATAGAATGTGGAAGTTAAGAATGCCAAATATATGAAAAACGACAAAGCAATACTGCTACGTACAACATGATAGTTTTGACAACCATGAAAAAATTTCTGATATAATTTTCAACTCCATTCCTATATGTGGGGGGAAAATTTGTGGCTAAATAAAAAACCAAGTTTTCCACCATTTAGAATATTATGAAATTCTCTGTCAGAATCCATTAAAATAATTGAATTTTGGCAAATGTGACCTTAGTTTAGATTTTGAGCTTCTCACAGGCTCTTTTTGATAATTTGTATGCCATTAATTATAAAAATATGAGGATTTCTGCTACGTTTTTTGTAAATATCTTTATAATGACAATTGATATAGAAGGATGCGGTTTTCACTGCCCGAAAAAGGAAGCATAATGAAATAAATTTTTTTGAAATTCTTCAAGAAGGACGCTCTTCTTGAATAAAATTACTTAATTGGGAGCTTCACAAATGGTAATAAAACAAAGGAATAAAACATGCCAAAATATATACTTAATAGTGAGGTATATAAATTATCAGAAATGATATTGGCTGATCTGTCTCAGGATTTAAAAGATCGCAGAAGAAATCCAGGCATCTCTTTAAAGTTGTAAGAAAAAATAACTACATCCAAGTTTTATTTACACATTCTGACAACCCCTTAAAAGAATTATAAGTTTGTCGGTGAGTACAAGAGAAATGATTTATAGCGTCCTTTGAAGTGTGCAAAACAATTTTCTAAAACTAGTTTAACGAAAAGAATGCAAAAGAAGATAAGGAGAGATTATGAGAGATTATATTATCAAAAATAACCCATAAATTATTAATAAGTGAGAACACGAATTTTGAAATACATTTCACCGAAGTCTCAAGTGGCTGAAAACCACTGCTGAAAAATCATATTCGCTTATTACCCTTTCAAAATTTTCGAATGAAAATTCGTAAATTTACCGAAGGGTCGTCCTCATACTCGTAGTATAAGAGAAAATGAAAATTCACCGACTTTTCTAAGCTCTCATTTTCAGTATGAAAAATAACATCAATTCTACTTTCATTTTCCTCGTTTTTATTGTTATTCTACACTTGCCCGTTGACTGCGGGATACACAAAAAAATTTATTTTCACAGAGGAAAAAAAAAATTCGAAATCCCGGATTAAGGTTCACGAATTTTTCATTTCTGGCTACTTAAACCTATACTCTCAAAACAAGAGACAATTGGCCACGTATTTTTTCGACGAATATATTTTCGTATATTTTTGTCCATTTTTTTTTTTTTTGGCTCCCTTTTTTTTCTGAACTTGAGGAATACCGAAATGAAAATTCACGTTGACAATATTCAAAGTCTCAGCATCAAAATAAGATCCATTTTTCTCATGAAAACCTTTCATCGTGAAGTTTCTCAAAGCAACCAATATAGTGGAAAGTGCGTAAATTCAAATTCAAGAAGGTTACGTTCCACAAAAAAAAAAAAAAAAAATATGAAAGAAACACCATATTATATCATATTTTTAGGATGTATTGCTATATTTTGTCACTATTGATTTATGAGTGTTCTTTTCTTTTCAGCATTTGATACCACTATATAGGAAGACGTTAAACATTTATAAACGAAAAAGAATTTCCTGGTTGAAAATATTGTTAGCTCACGGTCATCATTGTGACATTGTATGCTTTATTTATTTCAACATTTTCCTCAAAATTGGAATTCCATCGAAAATAAGTTGTTCGAGAAAATTCTTCTCCTGTCAAATTTAAAAACACGGCTTACATAATGCTGGTAATACATGTATATGCGATTTGCAATCCACCATTATCGCAACAGCTATAGTTTAATGCACCTGCACTTCCACGTTTATCTTCTGTCTAAAGCTTGTCAGGCTATTTTTCTGACTTCGGGTTATTCTGATAAAAAAATGGAGATCCTTTTTGTCACATACACTTCAAAATTCATGAACTGGTTTGGTTTCCGAGTACTTTATAGCAACTTGAGACGGGGTCAAGACTGGCTACAGGCTTTTCCTCAAGAAGGGGGGCTTCAACATTCGTACAGAGGGGTTTTGCAAAGATGCTCTAACAGTCTGCAGCTGAGAGAAATAAATAGTATTAATTACATATAAGTATATAAACAGTATAGTAACTTTGCTCATCACAGTTATGAAAATTACTATTTATTGTAGACATTCATCGAAAGTATTCATAATTATGTTTTCGCGATGTATGCGTTGACTTTCATCCAATAAACTATACCTTCCATCGTTGATTTCACGTAAATCAAATGCAAATTAAAATTCTGATTTTGTATTCCCTCCACAGGGGGTTGGGGTGAGAAATGTGAGTTGGGAGAAGTTGTTTAGCCCATTTCTCGCAGATATTTGTTTTTATTTACATTTAGATTAACGCGAATTCGAACGTTCGATTCGATTAAATTCAGAGAGGATACATGTAGGTACCTATACAGAGATTAATCAACTGTTTGAAAATACATACATTTTGCCGCAGCAAGCTTTTGTTTGTCGTATATCGACTCTACTGCCTAAAACAAGGCGCCCCCAGAGGTTTATTGGTCAATCGTCGGATTCAAAAGCATATACATATGTGCAGAATGAAGTGGAATATATAATGATTCAACATACTTAATCATAAGGATAGAAACTAGTGAAAAATAACGTGAGAAGTTGAGAAATTTATACGTGAAAAAGGTAAGTTACATTATAAGCGTAGTCTATAAAATGAAGAATACTTAAGTGTCGAGACTGTTATGAAAAGGGAAAAACGTCCTTCGTCCATACATAATTTTCTCCAATGGACACGTTGGTTCAAAAGGAGCAAAGTGATAAATACCAGTGTTCAACTTGACAAAATTTATTCCCCAAGCCAGTGGCGGATCCAGAGCTCCATTGGGGGGGGGGATCCAAATTTTTTCAAAGCATGGTGAATGCTAAAATGGTGAGATTGTGTTTTTTCAACATAAAGGGGGAGGGGTTCAAGAAAATTGATTTTTTTGTGGATTATCAGTCTATTTTTTTTTTGGATGGGGGGAAATCCTCCCCAGGAATACGCCACTGTCCCGTGCAGAAATCAGCGAATGCAAAGTTTTTGAATACACGAGTATGTACTATATTTGGAGAAATTTTGGTTCAATTGAAATATACCAGCAAATTATCGAATTATCTGTCTCTAAGCTACTGAATGATGAAAAAAATTAATTTTGCCTCTTTCGCCATCTCACCCATGTCTTCTACATATCTATAGCTCTATATCACAAAGTGAGTTTTTTTTTTATGCTGATTCCTGAATTGCCATCAAAGCAGTTCCAGATGCGGATATGCAAGTCAGCATGGGATTAGCGCTGAATTGATTTCCCCTGTTTAATTTGTTTTCCCATTTTCTATTAACGTTATTTGATACTTTTATTTTCAAGATGCATTGCAAAGTTGTGGGTGTATGGGGTGAAGAAAACGCTATTTTCTGGAATTATGCGGGAGTTGCAGGTGATTTATTTTCGACTAGGAAAATTTAATCGATTAATTTTCTGGTCTACACTTTCGAGCATATAATTATGCACCCCTTGGGTCTTGAGTGATTTTTGTGATGTTGATTTTGGCACAATGATTATTCATGACGAATCTGGATATTAGTGTTGAAAAATTATTTTTACTTGTTTTTGCATAGATAATATGAAATAAAGGGAATGCTAACTAAATCATCTACAATCAATTATTCATGCTAGAAACATGTCCTCGTTATCTCTAAAAAATAAAACCCAAAAAATTATGGTCCAATATTCTGGCTATATTTTACCCAATGATTAGTATTCGGAAAGGTCGGATTGGAGGAGAAATTTCCATTTGTGTAAATTTCCATTTGAGTAAATAGGATTCAGGAAAATGTCTGTAATAACCACGCAGCGATACACAAAATTTCAATTTTTCACGTATTTTTTTCAGCTAAAGCTCCTCCTTCTTGAACTAACTATGAAATTAGATAACCAACCATACTGAAGCTGCACAATTCAGTTACTATTTAAATATTAAAGTTCCTAGAATTTAATGAGTTTTCAACGGATTAACTTGAAAACGAAGTCTTCAAGTCATAAAGTAGATGTAAAATTACTTTATGCCAACATTAAAAAATTTCCATCAGTTTCGAAGATGTGCTGCTACAGATAATTATAAATGAAAAAGAGATAAAACATTTTTCGAATAGCCCATCAAAATTTTAAATCTAGCTTCACTATAAGGCCAGTTATTTTATGCCAACCTATGGACGATGACTTAACGCGAGTAAGAAACTATCCTACTAAAATTTGGTCATGAGTAACTTTCCCAAAATTTTTCAATTTTCTTCAACCCTCCGATTTTCACCCTTAATCTTTTTATAAGCTGCTTATGAAAGTGAGTTCAGGTAACTTTCTTCGCAGCAACAGAAATATTCAACGATGAAAGGAAAAAAATGCAGTCTTTTTTTCTTTTCTAAATATAATGTTACTGAAAAATTTACTTCACGGGGGCTACAAAAAATTAATTCCATTTTTCATTTTAGAATATTTTTAACCAAATCCAGCGAGTATTGATTCCATTCAATTTGACCTTTAAGATAGTATGCATTTTGGGGAGAAGTTAATTAATTTTATTTTCAGCGATCAACATTTGGAACGTGGCCTGAAACAGATTATGAGAAATATGAGAGAAAAGGCAGCGACTTAATTAAAGTAGGGCCAGGTCTACGTCATGAAAAAAATCGAAGCTCACCAGAAAAATCTAACTGACGGAATGTACCTATTTTCTTTAATTTGTCAAAAGACGATTAACCTCAAAAATCAATAAAAGTTTTAAAGATTTTCATTTCTCGTTTATTTTGTCCCACGTGGAGAAAGAAGCTGATTATGCGAGAAAAGAAGGAAAGAATAAATATTCTATGCTATATTAAGCAAGTTAGCAAGTGAGGATACTACCTGCAAAATCATATTTATAGATTATTCAAAAAAAAAAAAAGCCTCACCTATAATAGCGAACTAACAAAATACTTTGCCCGAAAAAACAAATAACAACCTTTGAAAATATGTGATTTCCTTCAAAACATTCCACTAAGTACATTAATATTTTACTACCTACATACACGTATTTTTCTAACATTAAAAAGTTCCACAGAGCAGAGAGTAGACTTTATATAACAAACCAGAGTGCGCATAGGAATAAAGTTGCATTCTTAGACTTTAAAAATAGTAAAGTGGAGTGCACGTGAAGATAAATAAAGCATTTACCTAAAAAATTTACCGAAAAAGCTGCAAATTGAAACACAATCAAATAACGTGATCTTATTGGATATAGTCGCTGAAATTAAACGATGAGGAAAAAGTGAACAGTATAGCAAGACTAAAATATAAACATAATATATGTATTTTGAATCTAAAATATTCCACAAACCACGCAATCTGTCTAAGTATTCATGCAATAACCAATAGAGCGATCTTAAATTGGAATATAATTTGAAATTAAAGTCATGAGAAAATACAAATCTCACCGACTTGAGACTCGTTTCTCTTATCTTTAAGATGGTTTAAAAAAATTTAAAGCTCTTTTTTTTTATGCTACCACTAAATGGGTCGTATATTTTATGCTTCTCTTGAGGAATAGAAAATAGAATCTGCTTTGCATTATTTGGAGTAATTGAGTTAAAAATAATGTTCATTACGTTATTTTAATTAAACTGAATTTTTCATGCTAATGCCACAGCCAGTTAGCAGATAGTAAGCCATAAAACAAAAAATAAATGATAAATTTTCGTTGAAATCATAAAAGAAAGCGCTATCTCGAGTCATGGTTCTGATCTCAGAGATTGTATGAGGCGCGCTCAGGGAAACCATAACTATACAGTATTAAGTCGCTAAATGAAAAGTCGAGAAAAAGCAAAAATACTAAAAAAAATCTAAGAATTTTTTTTTTTCATTGCTTCTAAATGTATATTTTTTTCGCGCTCTTTCCAATGAGCTAATTTTTATGATTTTCAAAATTACTCATTTTTCAATGTTTAAATCGTTCTAGAACAGCGAATTTTGATAGGAGCGGCTTAGATTTTTTTTGTGTGAAAGCTCTTGATGTGCTACACAAGCTCCACTAAAATAACGAAAATTTTTTTTAGCGACTCAATATAATATGGTTTCCCTGAGCGCGCCTCATATAATGTAAATTACTGAATATAGATAGTCAATTTTTTAAATCCAAATGATTCATTCAGATAAACACAAGTGCCTCCCCGCTGGACTTGAAAAAGGTAATACATCGACCAAAAAGATTCCCCAGCGTCATATATTAGGGAGCGGATTATAACATGAATGAAAAATTTGAAAATATGCCATTTATAATTTTGACAAAAAATTTAAATATGCGTAATTTTTTTTAGAATTATGCAAAAAATATTAATATTTTTCAATAAAATATGCTAGAATGCTTTTATGCCAAAAATATGCATTTAGACCGAAAATATTCAAAATAATATTATGCAAAAACAAGTTTCGCTTGTTTTGATCAGAATGCGACGAGAAAAAAAACACTAGCTTACAGTCACACTCATTCTTTTCTAACTATTACAAAAAATATGTACTTAATTTCAAATAAATCCGACCCCGAGTCATAAATCAATTCTATTATACAAACATCACACTCTATTTCTGTAGAACCCATCAAGTTTCAAAGCCAGTAAGAAAAAGCTAATAACGAGGGAAAAACAAATCAAGAGAGGAAAAAGAATAAACCTTTGTTGGAAGTTCAACATAAAACTGTGGTTTTTACAACAGCAATAGTCGTCGAGACAAAAAAATCAGAAGTGACATACCAATTCGCTTCCTTTTTCTTTATATTACGGTGTTCTCGAAGAAAACCCATTTTGTGATGGTAAAGGTTAAAATAGAAATAATATCGAATAATCAATATTATGATAGGTAGGTATAGGCTGTATATGCAATTCATTTTTATTTTCCTTTCGCACTAGAAACAGGTGAGCCTCTGGCTTTCAGTAAGATCAACTGCGACAGCAAATTTCAGCCAAATATTCCCACGTATGAAGTTGAACAAAAAAAACAAAACAAAAAGCACAAATTTTTGTCTTTTCTCATTTGCTGCCCGCCTGCACCTTTCATACTGTGAGTAATGACTAAATTGCGAGTATGTTTTAATCAACGAACAAGATGACTTTGCACAAGAACGTACAGTGGTTGAAAGCTTTATAGAAGCTTTTATGCACTAATTTACTTTACTTTCAGTTTAATTAAAGTCGACACTGCAGTTAACAGCCTACTCATAATATTTAGCTACGCATGTACTGGAAAATTTCCTTTATATTCCTTTCCATAATACATTTCATGCTGAAAGTGCATTTTCGAGTGAAAAAGTTAAGTTAAATGAATTTAACATTACTTCCACGATATGATACAGTCGACGAATTTTCAGCTTCTTTTTCTTTTGGTTCGTAGAAACGTCATTTCAACACTAGAAAAACCATGTTTTACTCGATTACTCAAAGGACCGCAGGTGGTGTCATATTCGACTCAACAGTTAAGGAAGGTCCCTCAAAGGATCGGAGAATGTCATATATAAATCCACCTAATTCTTCGAGGAGGCTTTGTATACGACACCACCAGGTCTTTCAAGTGTTAACAAGGTTTTTGAAGAAAATCTCCAGTTAATTTTGGTCTGAATCCAGAAAACAGACATAGGACTTAAGGGTGTAGTTTCCCAATTCTCAAACTCAACATTCTCGTTGCAGAAAAGCGTAAGAAGAAACGGAAAAAAATTAGTATTCAGTCTGAATTTAGTAGTAGTCGTTTAAAAATAACTTAAATAACCTTCCCTTTGTCCTTCAAACATTGGCCATTCACATCATTGTCTATCAACACAATAGCGTCGATACTAAGTACGCTACCTCCTATTTAATTGCTGAACTGTTAGTCAAAAATACGAACAGAACAAATTCAAAATTAGGTTTTTTTGTTGTTGTGATAAATAGGCTTACAAGAACTCTTTTTTCTCATTCAATTTGGTATTCATAGATCTGAAATTTTCACAATCTGTTGTCGAAGGATGCTTCTATTCCTGCCTGTTTGTGAAATTTTGATTTTTCATTTCGTTTGTGAGATATGTTATGCCAAAAATTGGAAATAGGCAATATTTACAGTCCCATAAAATTAATTCAAAGAAAAATTTCAAAATTCCACAAACAGGCTATGATAGAGACATCCTTTGACAACAGATTGTGAAAATTTCAGATCAATGGACGCAAAATTGAATGAAAAAAAAAGAGTTCTTGCGAACGTCTCTGTTTTTCGTCCGGAAATTACCCATACACCCAAGTATAGAGAAAATATTAATACAAATCGACTGAGCTGAAATTTGTACGGTATATAAATACTCGTAGGTAAGAGTACGAGTAATCAAATTTTAACTCAATTCTTTCGCGGTGGTTTCTCTGAGAAGCGTTTTGGAAGGATCGCAATTAAAACAAGAATTTTTCTTTTGACCACGAGATAAGACAAATCACCTGACCTGACTACCCATCAATTACTACTATACATTGTTCATTATTCTAGCAATATAAGTAAGATGGATGTAAAAATCAACTAAGATACGACACACGGCAACCATTCGAATTCAAGAGATAATTTCTAAAGGTAGACAAAAAACGTTAGGTAAAATAATTTTCAGCTTCCAACTGGTCGACTGTGTCCTTATATTCTATACTTGACTAAAAAAGCTGAGAGAAGAAAGAAGGCAAAAAAAAAAGCTATACCTTAATTTCTTATAAGGAAAATGTTGCTTCGGATACAGGATTCGAGTCCTGAGTAAATATTTATACCGTACTACACCGGAAGCTGAAAGGGAACATGTCTTAATCAATCTAAATCACGTACCTACATATATATATGTATACAGCTGACGTAACGGACTGAATTTTTCTAACTTTACTTCATTCTTCGTGCTGTCCTTTCAAAACTGAAGTTGAATAAAATGTGTGGTGGCACTTGAAAGACTCATACAGCTTACAAGATAGAACGCTCGAATTTAAGAATTTGGCCAATTTTTATAACTTTTGGCGAGCGGGTTTTACAATTTTTGAAAGTTTTAAACAATTTCATCTTCATTCATGTCCTCGTATTAACTCACATGAATTGGATAACATCAGCAGTCCAAATATTCAACTAAGGTGTAATACCTTTTCGCAGTTCTTATTCTCGGCACCATCTTTAAAAATCACTGAAGGACTCTAATAACTTGAATACTATTTTAGAAATGCGTGGTATCTGCGGGAAAATGTTCAAAACATTAAAATGAAGGCGGATATCAAAGACGGGACTATGTCAGAAAATAGCATTTTAAGGTACCTATAAACGTTTAAATTTTTCTTTTAATAATGTGAAATAATATGTAAGATCCGAATTCTACAAAAACTTTACTATACAAGCAATAGTAACATTATTTTGCAATTACTGCAACAATATGTAAAACAAGATGGAAAGGGGAGGGGTAATTAGGCACGTGTAATATTTCCTTGGCAGGGAGAGGCGTGAAATTACCACTTGCTGATGATGTAGGTACATTTGTAATATAGCATATTTAGTGTACAAAAACTAAAACAATACTTTCTTAAATCATTAAAAATTAAAAACTGGGAAGTTATACGGTCAAATGAAAAAATATATCACTGAAAAAAATGAATAGTAATTTTTACTAATTTTTGTTGGAAACCAGGGACACTTCAAGATTCATTGTAGATATTCTTAGCATTTGTGGTACTTTCAGTCATCTTAGATTGTACATTTTACTGTTTCTATGGAAACTACTATAAATCTCGAATTGTCCCAGTTTTCTCATAAAAATAGTAAAAATTACTACCGAAATTATTTTTCAGTGTATGTTGAACTGCGTGCTATTAGAAAACATTAAAAATTCAGTAAATCATAAAATCTGACAACCTGGAAGATATATCGTAGTCATTTAAAAGCATGACAAAATTGTTGTCCATTGTCAAGGGTTGCAATAATAGTAAAAACTACAGGAAAAGAGCTGACCCAGCCAGTAAAAAAATTATGCTGAAGTTTCATGAATTGTGTGGATGGCGTAAATGATGGCTCTGTAGCTAGGGGAAAGTCAAGAGATTACAAACTGATGGATTACCGAAAATGGCGTACAGGACGACTGAGGCCGTTCTTTAATATCCGCTTTAAAATATTTTCGGAAACGAATTTACAATATTATTATTTACGGCGAACGGTTATACTAAAAGCACTACTTGGAAATTGAGTTCTACCTAATGAAGTTCGTAACAACATATTTTTTGCGTAAACAAAACCGGTTAGAAAAATACGAAATATTCGAGTAAATTAGAATGAAATTTGATAGAATGTCGCTGGTTTGAAGAGATTTTCTTACTTGACATATACATTATACATAATACTTCATTGCATTGCAGTCATTGCATTGTTTGCATTATTTACCTTCTGAAATTGATTCGATAATATGTTTAAAAAATCTAATTTTTTTGGAACATAAGATTATATCTAATGAAATACTCAATCATCTGCTTGGATTTACTGTATTTGTACTTGAAATGTTTCTTGTTTTTTGTTTACTCATCATTTGTCCTGTTTTTTTTTTGTTTTTTTTTGTTATTTCATTTATTTTTATATTTTCGAAACCAATATCATTTAAATAGAGTACAACTTTTATGAGATTATGTCTAGACATATACCTACTCATCTTTTTCAAGGTCCACGAATAAGGTAATGACTATACGTATTCAGTACGTTCCACAAGAAAGTACCTATGTACTACAATACGTTCAATTTTTTTCATGACCGAAAACGTTTTACAAAAAATGAATTTCTTTATTGAATTTATTAAAAAAGAAAAAAAAAAAAACAGTAAATGTGTTATGAAAGTTGAATACGATCAAATTAAACCATACATAGGTACACAAAATTTGTTTCATGGATCAAATCTAAACTCAAAAAAAATGAAAAGGCTGAGTGAAACTGATATGCTGGCACGCGGGGGGGGGGGACGTTTAAGGGCCATTTAAAAATCAATACTTTTAATCTTCATTTCACAATCAGTGAAGAATAGATCAGATAAAAATTCGTAAAGTTATGAAGACTTAATAAAAATTTTTCCATCCTACTGGATACTTTCATTTTCCTTCGACTTTAGACAATTATGACACGCCTTAATTCATGCGGGCGGAGAGAAAATTACGCCTTAGCTTCGAAAGCTGAAAGGAATCCAATATCTATTTATTTATGATATTGAAGACTCGATATAAAAGACAATTTGATTCATTAATCCAATCTGTGCGCAAATTGTCGACGTATCGTAAGCTAAATTCTGACATTTACGATTTCCTTTTCAACTTTCCAACAAATTCTTTAAAAATGAAGTTCGAACCATTTCTTTTTTTTTTCCCCATTCATCGAAATTGAAAACTAAACTCTTTTCAACTGTCGCCAAAAAATGATTCCATTTTCCAGCAAACGTCTCCCTTGTACATATATCTTCGTTTCTTAGATTAAATCGAGCAATATAATTATAAAAATGTCGAAATTATTGACTCTTGTCAACATCAACTTTTTCCAATACAGACTACACTGATATTGTATTAGAGCCTTTGCGAGCCTAAAGTTTTGTACTAGACTTTTCAAATAGATAACTGCGTGAACTCGACATTAGCTTCCAACAGGTCCGCAGCACCGATTAAAAGAGGTAATTACTGATAACATTTGAAGAAGGATAGATAATTGTTTTATCTATTAAGGCAATATAATAGTTCTTATAATTCACTCTCTCCTATATGATGTCAGCTGAGAAAATTCAGTCAACTACATTTTTTGTCAGTAAGATCCAGACCAGGTCACCGCGAGAAAAAGTTCATCAACAGATAAATGAAAGAGAAATGAATGGTTATGTAAAAATATTATCAATAATGTATGCATAAGTGCGACTAAAACATACAAAAGTGCCTGTTTTTTGTGCTGAGTAAAAAGTGAAAAATTGCGTACAAGAATAATGAGAATGTCACTTTCTGTGCAAAAAATCAAGCATATTTTTCCCTATTTTACGAACAAGTATTGTGAAAAACGGATTCAAAGTGTTACAGGTACAGATTAATTATACATCAGAGAGAAATGGATTAATTATAAACAGAATTATGTAGTAACTTTTCTCATCACGGTTGTGAAAATTTCAATTTATTGTAAATATTCTAATATTTGTAGTACTTTTTACTATCTTAGATAACATGTTTTACTACAGTATTTTTGTAGTAATTTCTGCTACAAATCTTAAACTGTCCCTGCAGTTTTTCAATCTAAATTATAAAAATTTCAGTGTACACGAAAATCGAAGACATTTCCAACAAAATTTTCATTATAAGTATAACTTTACTCCACTTTTCTCGATTTCAGGTCAGTTTAGAGTCCGAACACCCGATTGCATTCCATTTAATTTTATTCAACAAGCATGGATGACTTATAGTTGGAGCAGTTCGACATTTAGAATTTTCTGCTTCTGCGAATTTGCCAAGGGTAAGTATCCACAATTCTGTCTTACCACCGTTCATTTTGATTTGAAAATTAAAGTCAGCTTATCATTTTATACGTTTTTCTCTGTCTTGTTAACCGATATACCATTCGTATCTAACAATATTCTAGCCTCGAGCTCTTTCGGCCCCCCTAAAAAAGTCGACAAATATAGGTAAGCAGTATAAGAACGTATTGTACGATATTCTAAAGATCGAATCTAACAGAAAATTTGATTTGAAAACTGTTCCAAGGACTATAGTATGTGTAAATTTGTACAAAAAGTTTCCTTTCGAAAGTATCGCACCTTTTTTTCACCCTCAACTGTTCTCAAGGAGGAAAAAAAAAGTGAAAATTTATTTTTCTTCCTGCTTTTATCGTACTCAAGATTTTACTAATGTAAAGAAGAAAAAATAGGGTTCCATATATATAAAGTGAGATATCGATTTGGCTACAACGTTACCGACCTAAAATACATGTATATGTATCCAGACGGGCATTTATAATATTTCTAACCTTGGAAAATTACATACTCTGTCGAGGCCACTGTTAGAAGATAAAAAGTTGCAATTTTTTTCACTCAACTTCAAGTGGTCACCTGGCCTTTGCGTAAAAATATAACCAGCACGGTTGTATATACGTACAGCATATTATATTGATGGCGGACTTATATGCCCGTCATCAAACAAAATGATGTTATCGTAATTTATGGAAAGGTAGGTACTCGAATACCACAATGACGACACCCAAAAAGTATCTAGAGCTTTTTTCTATTGTTGGCCACGGTGATTCAACAGTTCAAGAGGGCTTGAAGTTGACCAAAGTGTTGCTCGCACATCAGCTGAACGCTAAAGACGTCATCAAAGTGTCAGACGATAGAATCAGTAAACGAGGCCTTCAAGGTAAATGAAAAATTGGCGAACGATAAGAATTCGTCAATAGTTTGTCGATCTTGACATCCTGCAGAGATGCCAGCAAACCAGGATTTTTTACCGTCTTGAAAAATATCAGTGATAAAACCAGGGATTATTTGAAATTTCAGGGCTTTCTGATCTTTTTTTTTTTGGGAGGGGGGAATTTCAGAGATTTCTGGGGTTTTTTCTGAATTTTCAAAAGACGAGTATTATTCGAATAAGAGATGAATCAGATGATGGATATTTTATAGCATCAAATTTTTCTATTGAAATTTCACAGACCATGACCTTTTTCTTTTTTCATTAACTTATTTATTTATTTTTCTATCTTTTTTTTTCAGAGGCAAAAATTTTAATTTCTAACAAAAAAGCTATGGGGACTTTTTTTTTTGGCTCGAAGAAGGGATTTTCAACAATTTGGGTCGGCAATGATGACGTTCTGCTGGAAGAATTTCACTCAGTACTTTTGTCTACAAAGTTGGTTTAAAATTGACTTATTTTACAAATATTTTTTTGTGCACTAATTCCACTGTATGTGTAGGCACTAATTTCATTATAAACCACCGGCTCAAGTCTAAAATCTGCCAGGTCTCATACGAACACAAAATTGCCAGGATGTGTTCCCAAGGGTTAACCCGTCAACTACACCCAAACATGTGCTAGTTCAGCCCAGTGCAACGGGATTTGAGGTGAAAGTGTTTTTTTTTCTTTCCTTTAAAAAAAGTGGACTCATCCCCTTCTCGTATAGCAGTGTTTAAATAAGGACCATCTTAGTAGATAAGCATGTCTTTAAATTTATCCGTTGATAAGGAAATTATTGTATAGAAGTTTTATACAGAAGACTATAAAAGTAAGTATATGTGAAACTGAATACGAATGGATTAATTTTGTAATGCGTCAAAACGACGTGGTTGCCGTACAAAGTTTCGAACATCACGTGAGAGCTCTACTCAATGATCAGGGATTACATTTTAATCTCGTATAACGAAAGAGGGGAAAATAGGAATTTAATAAACCATCAGATGGAAAACAATCTCGCGAGCATCGTGCCCTTTGACAATATAAATATAATCAACTCGTGAAAACCTATAAGCCACTCTTTTTCATGGTCGGATTTCTTCGAAAATGGAGCAAAAAAGTGTTTCCAGAATTACCATTTTTCTTGTGCATGAGTTGTACGTTACCAATACAAAAAGATAAGGAAATTTTTTTCGTCCTTTGTGAATGAAACGTTCTCCTTGGTCCCCAATATATTTTACTGGGATTCGACGCCATTCGTAAATTACCCCAAAGCACTTTTCGAATTTAGAGAAATTTTTCGAAACGAAATTTCGCTATCGACCGATGACTCGAATTGTCGAAAATACTGTCGACATCCTTTTTTTCACCTCTTTTTTTTCTTTTACCTCTGAATTTGAAAATGGTGATGGTGGTAGGTATATAACCCACACAATAAGTCGTCGTTTTTCCTACCGTTTTCCTTATTCTCCAGTAATTTTACAAGGTGAAGGTTTTTTTTTTATTCGATTATTTCGAACGTAGAACCGTTAAATTATTTACTGAAGAGTTGGCCAAGAAATAAAATAAAGGAAGAGAAAAGTAAAAAAGCAAGCTTAAAATATCGAGTCCAAGAATTTATAATAATACTCGTATATGTAGTACTTTTCAAGAAAATATTTCGTAGCAGAAAAATATAAAAATCTGAAGAAAATTATCATGAACTGTAGACAATCTTAATATTTGTTGTACTATTTACCATTTTAGATAATATAATTTCCCACCCATTTTTGTACCTCAGCATAATAGTTTCTGCTACAAATCTTGAATTGTCCTAGTTTTCCTATTTAAATAGTAAAAATTACTAACTAAATTATTTTCAGGGTAGACTTGAAAGTTGAGATGTTGCATAAAGAGGCTATATGAGACATAAAAATGTTCCTTTGTTTTGTTCTGTAAAATTTAAAAAAGTGGATTCAAGAGAATACAAGTCGGTAGGGACAATAAATTTGAAATTATAAATTTTGAAAAAAATTTTTATAATTGAAGGATCTCAACATTTACAAGAAAAAATTCAGTCATTGTTGAATTTATTTAAAAAAGCCTGTTGATAACATCACGGTAGTACAAGAGTATTTAAGAGTATATTTTTATTGGGCATTCAATTCAGATCAGATCGATAGACTCGTCAGTTAAAAACACGTAAAATGTAAAGTTCAACATAAATCAAACTTTGATAACAATATGAGTTGAAATTCAAAATTAAATTTATAAAATGAACATTCTCACTACCTTACCTTTACTCATTTTAGTTGAACCTAACCTTTCTTGCTTTTTTTTTTTTTTTTTTTGTTACAAAATACAACCACTTCCTCGCAAAAACCGAAATTCGATCGAAATTTCAAAACAATTTCGGGTCAGCATTAAAAATTTTTCATCAAGTTGGCCTTTACGTCAATTTTACGGCCAATTTTTACAACCCGCAAAGGCTGATAAAATTTAGCATCGAAGAATGAATAAAAAAATTGAAAAAAAAAGAAAAAAAAAGGAGACCTAATGAGTTACTATGCGGTATCTGATTAGGTATAAAAAAATTTAAATAGTATAGGTATGTTCATTATTTTATCAGTCAAAATGATGGAGACTGGAGAAATTATACAAATATTTATGCAGTCAAAACCCACTAAAGCTTTAATTAGTTTATCAACAAAATTTACGTCTGAACGTCGAAAGCTTTGTAATTTTCCATCCACAGCTTTTTGTGGAAAATAGTTGCAGTTCTGCTAGAATCATAATTATTCGCAGAGGAAGATTAATTTTCTGCTTTGTTACTCTAATTTCAACAAATTATAATTGGATGAAGAGCGTAGAGTTTTGAATTTGGTAAACACAAAAAAAAAATTTTCTTTAAACTGTTTGAAAATTGGAATTCTAAAGATTATAATAGCTTGGAGATGTTTTGCTGAGACACAAATAGCTAAAAATAATCGAAAGTTTTTAAAGATATATTTCATCACGTATTTTGAAAATAGGTATACAATACATAATGGGGTACATTTGACCAGAACACATCCAAAATTGGCTGGTCAGTGTACAATTCAGCTCATGAAAAGGTAACTATAAACCTCTGAAAGTACATTTCATACTCCCTCAAGGATGTAGTCTACCTTAGCTTTTTGTCGAGTGATTCACGATTTATAAATTTTTTTCGCTGAGTTTTGAACCTTGACTCAAATTTGAATATATTACTCACTTGAACATATATTTTCCATGCCCAAACGAAGCTATTTTTTTAATTTTCGAAATTTTAAGGCATTTTTTGTGGGTCTCAAATAACTTTTATTTTTTTTTGGGGGGGGCTCTGAAAAAAAGGTTTAAAAAAATTAAAATTGAAAATCGGGCTTTGTCCGGGCATGAAAAATTTTTTCAAGAATAACACATTCAACTTTGAGTAAATTTGGTGAAAAACTCGGTAAAAAAAAAAAAAAAAAAAAAAAAAAACGCAAAATCGTAAGAGTACTTTTGAGCTAAAAGCTCGCATCAGGAAAATCATCATTTTTGCTGCTAAAAAGAAAATCCGCGACGTAGGTATGTGTCAAAGAATATGTCTACATATTTTGCATACGTCTACCTGCGTCGTATATTCAACATTTTCATGCAGTTTTTCAGACGTCGATGTTGATTTCGTGGCAAAGGTAGACAACATGCACCCTCATTTATAACCTACAGGCAACCAATACGTAGAACTATATCATAAGTTGAATTTCAATTTATCACAAAAGAAACGTACTCAAAGAAGAAAACAACCGATTCAACTCGTGATACACAATTAACTTTATATTATACAAATCTCTTTGAGAAAACTTATAAATTTCTATAGACACGAGGCAAAAATGAACAACGTGAACGTGGTAATAAATTTACTTAGTCTGCGTGTTTAATTTGTGAAATGTATTAATAGTGAACTTTGTATTTATGTGCTGTATGTAGTTACTTTTTCAATGATCGTCTAATTGAATGGATTTTCGACAAAATGTCACGGAATGTTATACGAAATGTTGTTGCTATATTGATTTGCTTCATATTTTTGTTAGTTCTCCTCCCCGAATCGTTTTTTACCCTTGATTGTTGACATTTTAATAAAATTAATTAATTCCTGGCTAATAGATTAATCAGTCTAACTATAGTACCTATAATTATTCTGTACTATTATGTTATTGCATTGTATTTAGAGTCTTATAATACTCGAGGTAAAGTTATATATGATATAACAACGTTCTATTTTTCTGATAAAGAGATTTAGGAATACTATAAGTGACTATTTTTTTCAAATTTTCTTCGAAAAGAACTTTTATATTAGCTCTCAAGTCATCATCCTCATCAATGATAAATAGCTGTAGCCTTCACCGAGAGTCGTGAAGGAGAAGGTGAATTCTCATTTTTCTTTCTTTGTTTTTTTCACTATGGTTTATTTAGATGAGTAGACGTGTTATGACATCAGAGGTCTCTCACGTCTTGGGTGGATGGTTGGGGTTTGAAACTGTAGGTTTTGTAGGTGAGGTGGAACTTGTGGTAGGGGATGGTGTGGGGGGTGATTGGAGAGTCTGAGACGCACAACTTCTCAGTCATGCGCCAAGCACTCAAGTCAGTTCCCCGTCAGATCTTGGTATAGGTGGGTCAGGTTGTGTCGGTGATGAGTCTCAAACCCTGCATCTTTCAATTGCAAGGCTGAGCACTCTACAGCTACACCACGTGCACCTCGGAATTCTCTTTCACATCAATTGTATATAAATAAAAAAAGTTCATTAACTCAACTTTTCTTGAGAAAAACATTTTCAAATCAAACTTGAAGCATATATATGTTGGCGGCAATCGATTGATAATCTGAAATGCCACACCAACTCATAGTGTAAGCTTAATTTGTAGCTCAATTTGTAGCTCAATTTGTAAGCTCAATTTGTAGCTCAATTTGTAGCTCAATTCGTTGCTCAATTTGTACACTCAGTTTGTAGGCTCAATTTGTAAACTAAATTTGTAAACTCGATTCGTGAGCTCAATTTGTAAGCTCAGTTTGTAAAATTATGAGCTCAATAAGCTCAATTTGGGAGCAAAAAAAAGCTACGTCTGGACATACATACGATAACATTAGACACACAAGGATACGCACAAAATCGACTAAAAGTCTCATTAAGTTTACGTATAATGACGTCATCAAACTTACAAATGCTTTATGACGTTATCAAGCTTATACAATTATGATTACGTCATCATACGATAACATTGGACACACACGGACACACAAAATTTTATTGATAAATAATTTTAAATAGTCTTCTAAACTAATTGAAGGTTTACAAAAGCTGTACGACGATCGAGCCTGTAGAGTAAATTTTTTATGTAACTGTTGATTTTAGAGTTTTCATGAAAAATCTCCAGGTTTTTTTCTACGCCAAACATTTTACGACCAATAAATATTTCCGTCGTTAAAATAAAACACCCGAAAAAAAGTACCTAGTTGATCCTCCAGTCTCATTTATCCGAAGGTGATAAAATTTAATACCTGGTAATTCAGTTTGTTGTATACGAGTAGATATAAATTTACAAATAGGTAGTAAGTTTTGACCAAAAATTTACTTCTTTCATTTCTTTTTTCATGCGAAAACACGTACCACAATGTTTTCTCACGCCGACCCGTACATTCTCTTCCACCCCCCTTTGCCCCAATCTGTCAACATACGAGCAAGTTTTTTTTTAATATCGAACAAGTTGTCTTATTCGTATTTCATTTCGTAAAAAGTTGAAAATATTCCCACCGGAGATAGCGTTCACCTTTCAACGAGTAAAAAAATCCAAGATTAAATTTAAGGAGAAAAAATGAACAGTATTGTGAAGTTTACACAGCTCTTTTTCGGTGGTTCGGCAGCGATTGTTTTTTTTTACTCTTTTTCCAGGGGGTTCTCTGTTGACTTATTGATTTATCTTCCGCAGGGAAGTTTAGAAAATCAACAAAAAATTACGTTTTAGTCAACGAAATGCCAAGAATCAGTACTAGTTGACGAATTAAATTTGATGACGCGACCCGCGATCTACGAATGAGATTGAGCTGGGAATGCTTATACAATCAGATGAGAATCTAGGAAGGGGGCAAGCTGGTCGCCCCAGTTGAGAATAAAACTAAAACGTAAGTTATATTTGGTCCCTCCTCAATGAACAGCGTATTTCCTGGAAACCTTCAGGGCCGAGTGTAGAATCAGAGCTTAAGTAGGACTCAGACAAAAACCAGGTTCAACGAGGAAAAATATAGTGTACAATGCGAGTTCAAAATTTGATGGAGACTTAAACCCGGTTCAAGTTGAGTCGAGGCCAATGGAGGCTTTACGCAAGTTCACCTAAAAACTGAGAGGTATTCTATTGTGTTCTCACAGGTTGGGTAACATGTACATTGCAAAGTTCAGTTTTTTTATCGATGTATATCTGAATTTTGCGCTGGTAGTTTGGGCTCACTGCGATACCCCACGACACAAAATAGACAACCACAGATGCGAATAATCAGAATTCCCAAAATTTTGTTGCTTCGTCAATTTTATTGTTTTTTTTTTTGGTTTAGCCGAACCACCTTCCATTTCTATTTGTACATCCATACTTTTGCTTAAACTTTGGTTCTGAGTTTAGGTTTGGTTTTGTTGAGGGAAAGCTTATAAGTGATGATTGTACCCCCGGCCCTCAGTCTCTCAACGTTTGAAAACTCTATACAAGCTGCGTTGACTTTACAGCAGAGGTAGACTATACATCCTCAAGTGATTTGAATGAACTTGGTATTCAGGTCATCAGCATAGCGTAGGTACTTTTCACGGGTTGGAGAAATCTAAATAACTGCAAAACACATTTACAACCAAGATTTTCTGAAACTACGCAAGTGTTTTTCATTTTATTCATTCCATTATTATTTTATAAAAAATTCTTTCAAGAGACAATTTCAAATAAGGAAGCTCGGGTTTATTTAATTATCTACAACATTCGATTCTTACGTTATCACGTTAAAAGGTTTCCGAATTTCATCAAATGGAACAGTATAAAAACAAAGTTAGACTTTATTTTTTCCTGGTCTTTTATCCCAAAACACGCTAATTATAAGGATGGCCTATAGAAGATCTGCTCGAAAAAGTAAGTAAGTGAATTTTTGCAAGCGTCAGCCATTTTTTTTTCGGGAGTTTTTTTCCCTTCTAACCTACTTTTTTTTTTTTTTTAAGTATTTCTTTAGCAAAAATCTCTGTTAATTTTTCATTTCCTTCAAAGTATACACTCGAAAAATTATTTAATTGTGGAAAAACCGTGAAACGGAAACAGAGTTTTGGATTGAAAAGTTAACTTCGTAAAAGACAAGAAGAAAGACGGGATTCAATTTTGGAATTTCTGCGAGCGAGGTACGGCCCGTTATTTTCTTTTCTCAACTCCGTTCGAAGCATTTTAAAATATTTTTATTTCTTGTCTTGACACGAGGTTGGTTGTAAAGAAAGAAAAAAAAAATGTTATCACATTAGAAAATCTTCAATTTTTCAAGCGCAGGTGTACGAGTAAAAACATTTTTTAATCTAATGCTGGCTTTTGGGTGAAAGTAAATACATAGGTGAAACTTTTTTTTTCAATTTATTATTCTTTGTTTGATTAAAGAATGGAAGAAAATGTTGTTTAAGTACATGAAATTCGTGTGTTATTTAATAATTCGTAAGTGTCTCAACATGCAGTTAACTTGTATTATGTATTGTCCATGCACAGTAGCTATTTGGTGCAAGAAAAAAAATATATATATACGTGCATAAGAATATGGAATGTAATCGTCTAGTGGCTGAAATTCATAGCGAAGTTGGAATTGTTTAGTATTTATGGAATGTACAGTACACAGCGTGTACTTATTAAACCTTCACGAAAACCTGAATTATGAATAGTTTAGGTGGATTACATTTTCTCGCGTGATCCAAAGAAGCTGTCTGTCATCAATCAACGAATGGACTCGACTATATAATTATCAAATATTCATACGAAGTAGACGAATAGGATTAGCCGAGTAGATGCATATGTTGATATAACTGCACTGAGAGATAACTGCTTATTAAATTTTCATATCTGCATACTAACTTTAGGGTTATTCAGGTTTAATCTGGAAAATTTGTATAAATCTTCTCAAAAATTGTAAAAAATATTACAAATGATCGAATAAAAAATAATGAAAATTAAGTGCTGCATAATAAAATTTAACAGACTATAATTTATTTTAAATCAATTTTTCACATAAAACCTGAAGTGTTCTAAAGTTAGTATGCAGCATACTAATTTTAAATATAACTTTTCTCCGAGTATGGCACCCTGACTAAATTTTCAGAGGAAGAGAAAATCCTTGTCCTGGGAATGTTGAGGGGAAGATTCTAAGGGAAAGTATAATATAGAAAATACGAGTATAATATACTTCCTTGTTCGTACAATATTATATTTCCTTTCTGCGGATGGCTTTTGAAGCTTCCTATTAAATTACACAGACTGAATAAATCTTTTTTACATATAAAGTAGATATTGGCGATAGTAATACTATTGACTGCAACAAACACCGTAATTTTATACGAGAACCTAGTCACATAATGCGACGTGCTGATAAATATTTGGTTGTCACAAAATTCAATCATCGCATACGCAGAATTTATGAAGGGTTCAGAATCAAAAGTTTCATTTGCCACAAAAAAAAAGTATTTTTATTATTGGTTCTATTATACTGATAATATAGAACTTGTAGTTAGATTTTTAAAGGGAATTCTATAATATTTGTTTAGTTATTTTTCATAATACATAAAACTAAATTTTTCTAATATTAGAAAATTTTTCGAGAGTCAATGTTAAGACAATGTCATTAATTATGTTCCTTTTCGCCCAAATTTCAGAAATTTATATTTTTATGAGAAGTCTTTTACAAAAAATCTCAACTTCCTGGACAATTTTACAAAATGCAAAAAAATTTTATTTGTAATTACACAAGTACATTCATTAATTTTAGATGTCGTTCAACCACTTCTTTTCTTGTTCGTTTTGAAAAACACTGTTTATTTACGCAATATTATTTTATAAGCACCTAAATAAGGAAATATTCAACTTGAATATTAATTTTACTCACTTATAAATTCATACATTTTCAAATGCAAAAAATTTTTTCATCAATTCACCATTTGAATGTTTTTCATTTTTGCAAAGTGAAGTCAAAAATATTCAAAATCTCAAGGAGAAAAACAATCATTTTCTACATTCACCGGTCACCAGCAAATTTTTATACTTATTTGTTTTTCTCAAATATTATACTTGAATTGAACATGTACCACCTTTCCGATTCTGGGTGACGATATAATCGAATAAAAAAAAATCAAGTCTACGTTTTCTTACGAACTATAATTGGCATTTCTTACATTTATTACTCATACTTTATGCAACTCTTCGGATGAAGCACTTTATTCCATCTTAGACGATTTTAATATACCTCAGCAATGTAAAACTGGTCCTTATAATTATTATAAGGTTTAAGTCATCCCTCATGACAGATTAGCAAGCCACAAAGTGAAATTAAGCTGTCGAGACTCGATATTACTCGACTTCTCAGCTTTCCCCCCCCCCTCCCCCCCCAACATGGCACTCCTCCTTTTCTGCTCGATCGAGTGAAATTATGATTATCTCTCTAGAAATTCACTTCAAAATTTGAGGTACTGCGTGCGTATACGTCGAAGAAACGATAATTACAAAATGCGTTCGATACCTCAAAGGACTCTGCAGCAATAACTCTGTGGCAAATTCCACTTTAACTATGACGCGTACAAAAGGCAATTAAAATTTGAAAATAAATGCGTGAAAGGAAGAGTATATATTATACTAACAATAGGTATATATGTTATACTGAAATCAATATCACGGCGAGGAAAACCGTATAATTATTTGCAGGGATCAAAGAATGATATCAATGGAGTATATATATATACCTACGGAGACGATCTGTGCAGCCAAAATGAAGTAAAACTACGTATAGTGATAGTTTTGCACCTTTCCTCAGTCTACAATGAAGATTTGAGAGGAGTAATTTTATTTAAAAGTGAAGGAGAAGAAACACGAAGACGAGTTGAGATAACTCGCAAATTAGATCAGCCATTCGACCTGACAAAGCTTCAAATTTGTAGCGGCTGCTATGAGTAACTATAATTACTTTATAGACGAAAGAAATCGTCTTTATGGAAAGAGAGGGTATTTCTTTGGAGGCTGGTACATTTTCCACTTCAAACGCAGAATTACACAGTACCTACTTCGACTTAATTAAAAGATCGTCATTGGCAATAAACACGACGGAGAGGGACACGCAGGAGCATAACTACCCGCACGAACGCAGCCTTTCACAGGAGAGAGAATTGAGGTGTGGCGGGGAGAAGGAGAGGGGGGTTGTTGCACATGAAAAAGGTAATCGTGTACTGTAGTCTTGTGAAAAGTAAACATCGCTTAATCGAATTACAACGTCGACTACCGCCTTTGTTATTCGATACAAGCAACTATATTTTTACTGTACCTACCATTTCAGATTTTAATGAAATTAATTTCTCGAAAACGCGAATATGACAAAAAATTTAGCATGATGCAGACTTACCTTTAACTAAATAATGAAATTTAAAAATAAAAAAAATTATACATGCAGGAGCGGTCAAACGCGAAGTTTCTGGATTTTTGCTGCACATACTCGTATGTACATGAGGAGCGTTTTTCTAAAAAAATATAATAAAATTATTATATTTTATTGTACTCGTAAATTTGTTGAAAATACTTGGTTGTCTGGCACAAATATCCACAATCATCCACTGATACCAACATAATATAGGGGTAATTATAATAGCACAGCAAAAAAGAATGTTTGAACAGCAAATCAGTGAGCAGTAAAAAAGAATTGTGAGAACAGTAAAAAAAGGTATAAAATGAACAGCAAATTCTGCACAGCAGAAAGAATTAGTGGAACATCAAAAGTAAAAATTTTTCACCAGCAAAACAAGAATAGAATGAACAGTTAATGTTGAACGGCAATTGAATTTTTCTCACATCAAAAGTGTGAAAATATTTTTCATTTCTTTTGAAATTCAAATTTTTTAGGCTTTCCTCAAGCAACTGAAAAAACCCTTCTTTTCAAGACATTGAAATACTACCTCAGGAGCTCAAAATGATGAGAAATTTTAGAATGTGATGAGAATGAAGGAAGTACTTGAATATTTTATACGACATCGAGCAGTTTTGGGCAGCCAATATCGAAGAAACTTTAAGCTACTATACTATCTTGAAAAAGAATTTGTGGAAAACCTTCGACGAGTTTAAAAAATATCAGTTTGGGATTTGGGAGATTCATGTTGATCATAATGATACTTCGAATTTGTTTTGTTCATGTCCTTTTTTCTTAAAACATTTGACCTGCAAGCATTTGCTGGGAATGCTCATTCGACTCTAGCTTTGTGATGTGCCTCCTCAGGCAAAAAATGTGCCCTTAGGGTAGAAACGCAAGCGCCCAGCAGCGGCAAAGAAAGCATTTTTAGTGCAGTAATTTTTGTTATCTAACAATTTTTTTTATTTAAATAATTTTATCATTATTATTTTAAAGATTTGCTGCTGAATTGACGCATTTTGCTACATAATAAACGCATTTTGCTGTTCAACATTTTTTTTTACGGTTCTATTTATTATTTGCTGTGCAATCCTCAATTTGCTGTTCAATGTGCTTTTTTGCTGTGCATTCTTCTTTTTAATGTGGCATTCTCATTTTTCTGTGATTAAATTTTTTCCACTGTGTTAACTATCTCTATTTGCTGTGCTCTAAAATCCAACCCCATAATATACTCGGCCACCAAGAGACCAACTTCTGAATGCCCAGAAGACGACAATAAAAAGACCTAAACCACATTGTTCTTACTGACTTGCTTTTCTCTTGTGATGTGTTAACACTTATAACTCTCTCATACTGGTGGTTAATTTATTCAGTTGTATTTTAATATTTTTACTTTAATAAACAAGAGATGAGTCCCCATTTACAAGATGCAAGATACGATGTGCTATTATCATAACCTATGTACGGTCCAACAAATTTCATTTCTATAAATTTTGAAATGTTGGCAATTATTTTTGCAATTAGACTACCGCAGCTATCTTGAGTCTGCAACCAATCTGGTTATGTAGGGGCTTTCAAAAATAATGAGAAATCTGAATGAGTAAATTTGATATAAATTTATGTTTTTTAATCATTCAAAGCCAATAGTCGAGTCCAAGTGGAGCCTTTATGCGCTTAGTTTTGGATTTATGCATACCTACTTCTGCACGACAGTGGTCCTCATCTGGAAGTTTTGAATTTTTTCCCTCTCACCCCGCAGAATGGTTCCTTTTCATGAAGAAAAAATTCCATAAAAATTTCAGCTCCTCGGTTGAAATAAAGTGATGCTATATGTGAGGACAATGTCATTAGTAGCTTATGCTACAAATACATTTAGTTATGTGTCCGCCACTTGGACGGATACTGCGTCATAGATTGTGAACCAACCGGCTCTACAAACTCACTGATGTTCTCAGTGCGTTTCAGACGACCAGAAAATCCACCGTTTAGCGGAGGTTGCAAAACCGGTTGCGAGTTAACATAATTGACAAACTCAAAATTTTGCCAAGTTTGTTAAAGCGAAAATAAAATGACCTAACTGTTTTCACATATCTCTCTATGATGCTGCTGTTACAGCTACTCACAGATGACCATGGTCACCTGGGGGTTTATCTGTTGCAACCAGTTGCCAGGTGAATCATTGCTGTTTAAAGGTACAGCTAGCTAGTTCAGTGAGGACACTTATATTGGAAGGTTCTTTTGCATTAGGTAAACTTGCTTCTGCAAATCTACTTAAACTATATTTAAAATATGTCAGTTCCATCATGTGAAAATTAAGAACATTTAAGTCAACTTCGTGTAAAAGTAGATACCGAATAATGGAACTGATTTTTACAAATTGCATACAGATTCTTCTCAAAATAAACACAACACAATGGTACATATTCGAATAGTATAGGTATAGGAGCTCATTTCCATCATTCACCATTCTTCCCCCGTTTCAGGAATATTCCTACGTGGGTGGTTCAAAACTGCCAGGAAAAGTTTAAATAATTGAATGAAAAGAGTTGCGAAAATTCATATGTGGGAGTGAATCGTTGGTTTGAAATGCTACTTTAGTAATAATAGCTGGCATATCATCCACGAGTAAGTATGAGAAATTTAAACCGCTTTTCCAGTAGACACTGCTGGGCTCGTTACTTATTTACACTGCATAAAAAGCATTAGGAAAGGCAAGCAATCTGTGTGCCATCAACTGTCGGCCGCGGCATACAAAAGGAATTAACAATTATAAATCCGTGAGTGCAAGTGAAATATTCTCAACAAAGTATTCTACTTGTATTTTACCTACATTCATTCTATTTATTCAAGCAGTACTCCGAAACTTTTTAGGTACCTATTCGAAATTGCTGTTTCACTATTCGACCATTTTCAACTCTTTTTACATTCCCACAAGTTTTAACGCATCATATGCCAGCTGCTAGCTCCTGCCACCAACTTATCCTTCTGCCAATCTCACACAGTCTTTCGTAGAAATTTTTCTTTTTTTGAAACCTCAACTTTGTACTGTTCGCTGAAATTTGGTCTCTGTAAAGGTTTTTTACAACTTCGTGCCCCCAAAATTTCGCTAAAATGCGGGTCTTAACTCCTTTATAACTACATATATAGGTACTATCGCACATGAAATAGCGAAAAATAGTAAATGCAAATATCCGCAAGTAGAATGTTAGTAAATTATTTCGAAAGACGATGAGAGTTGAAAATTTTGAAAGTTGGAAAAGAAAATTCAAAGCCAATAAAAAATAATTAACTGTATTTGATTTTCTTCTAGAAGGCCGTCTCTATAATGATTATACATTCACGACTATAATACTTAATTTATGAGAACAGTACTTTTCGAATTTTTGCTCTTTGTCGGCGGTTTTAGCCTGAAATTCAAGGTTACCAGACATTAGGCTTTTGCGAGCTTATCTCAAAGGCGCGGGTTGAAAGCTGAAAATTAGGTCTATAATAATTGATAAAGTCTGCTTCTTCACGACTATAAGGCTTACAATTGGGCCCTGTCTCAGTGAAATGAGTTTTGGAAAGACAGCCGAGTGGGAGGGGCGAAGAATTTTCTATAATGCTATCATCACTAAGCTGTTGCAACAAGAGAACGCGAGTTACAGTTAATCACTGTTACATTTTTAGTGTGTGAACATCAGTTCATGATAATGCATAAGAAATAGCTACACTAATGAAAAGTAGAAAATTAAAAACGATAAACTAACCAACGTACCGTTAAGAAAAATTAATCAAGAGATTATTAATAAAAACCGTTCGACAGCACGATAACAGCGCGCGCATCATTCATGTTTTGCATGTTTTGCCGTACTTATCGATTTCGACTATCGAATTTAATTTCGCATTAAATTTCCAAATTTCCGAATGTACACCCGTGTACCAAAAATCAAGATGATTATCAAGTAAGATAATGCTAATATTTGCATGTACAAATAATCAGCTCCACTGAGGTACCATTTTTTTCCAACTCGAGTGAATGAAATTTTTATGGACTATTTTTTTCATGAAAAGGAATCATTCTGCAGTGTGGGAGATGAAAAATTAAAAACTTATAAGGATCACAACCCTAATAGCTCTTATATTTAGTAACTGGTCTCAATGAGTTTTATATTAAAATTTCTACATAAGGACCAATTGCATCTTATATTTATGGTTAGTAACTAGCGTCAATGAGTTTTATACTACGCTACGTACTGGTACCAAACTGCATTATATTGATTACTTTGATACTCTTAGAGAATTAATTTTGATTTTCTAGCAGTGAATCAAAACTATAGAGTAAGGCGGGGCAAGAGTCCGCACTCAAAAATTAGAGGCTCATATCTGAAGCTGTAATGATCGCAGAAAAAGTATTTTTCAGTGTTGGTATCTTTGAATCCTTCTTGACATAACTGCATAGGTAAACCCCCAAAAAACTAGATGGGGAGAGCGGGGGCTGTTGAAGAAAAAAAGTCCTACCTTTCTTCAATTACTAATATTTAAAAGTCAATTTCAAGTCTAAAACTGATACTTATACCATAAAATACAAAGAAGTTACCGTATCCACTGCCATGTAAAAAAAAATGAACCCAAAAAATCTGTTTTTTTTTTTTTTTGTAAATTTAACTGCCTCAAAAAAAATAATTCTAAGCCAAAGCTTTGTTTTATTTTGGAAAAATTCCTAAATTCTTATAATTAATAGTTAAAATCTTATTTAAAGTTTTTAAGCTGATATATAAAAAAAAAATATAGAGGATTGAAGTGTTAAATTACATTTTAAAATAGTGAACCATAACAATCTGCCTTTTTTTTGTAAATTTAACTTTTAGGACTTTTCCCCTATGTAGGCGCTTTGTCCCATTTTGTATTTTCAGATGAATTATATCAGGTGAAGAAATAATGTGAGTGAATCTGGAAATTAATCATGATGAATTATTGTTATTGATCCATTTTTGAAGATGAATATAAAATTCTTTGAATATTTGATGAATTATCTACCTCAAAACAAATTTTCCGCAGAAACAAAAATTATAATTTTTTTTTGTGATAACAGTTGGTGGCCAATAATTTCTTGATTTTATAAAGCCAAACATTATAAGAAAAATTATGAAATTTGAAGGAGACTATACTAAGATTGTATACTTCGATGTAGTATCATTACTTTTCATTAGCCATTCTCAGGTGATTCTTAACAGCGTTCAGGACTTTTGCACCAGTGCGTCCTTTTGCCCCGCCTTACTCTACCCGACTGTCTATGAATCATTCCAAAGCGCAAGTAAAAAACCTGCTAGATCCCAATAAATTGACACCTAATTTTTTGTGTTTAGATGACGTCTTATCACCCGGGAATGATAATCAGTCAAAAAAAAATTAGGTTTTTGGACTTGAGCCGGTGGAACGGTTCTCAAAGGATGACTAAATACATTCATATTTTCTTGCAACGGTTTTTGCTCATGCAGTTCTCCAAAAATATATAATCCCTTCATACAAACACCATATTTGAAAATTTTCAACAAAGGACATACGAGTATTACTGTACACATGTCACACAGCATCCCTAAAATCCTCGCACACTATTTCGTAAAAACAATAATTCAAGTTCGACTATATTTAATGAAGGTTGACACAGTTTGGTAAATAATTAATACCAAATAACGATAACTGGCCAAATTGTGTGGTCTCCGAATTGTGTTCTATACCGATTCGTAAAGGATTCTTAATTTAGCCTTTTCTGTAATAATGAACACTTTTGACAGCTACGTTCGTTTATTTTCAAAACTTGTACGCCAGTGTGTATAGACCCATTCGCTTACCCTTTTCCCGAATAAACTTCGCCTTCTCACTAATTTATAAACTGTGAACGGGCCAAATCCTGTACGTACATAATATATAAAGTTCTGAAAAAAAAAAGGTACGAGAAAAATAAATAAAATAATTTTTTTTTTTCGAACTTTCTCCTATCCTATTTTCTTTTCGCCATTTCTTCAGTCGATAGAACCGATGCACATTATTATAAAAAAAAAAAGAAAATGAAAATGAAAAAAAAAAAAATTGACGTAGTTATGGAAACAAATTCCAAAAACACGAATAACCTTTTCGATTACACCCGAAGCCGGTTTTTAGCTATTGTAGGCTCACTTTTCCCACAGGTCATATATAGCTGGCTGGATAAGGACACTCGATATTTTCCACTTAATACTGTATCGATGGAGAGAAAGAACGGTTAATCATTTTCAATAGGCTATACAATAGAAAAAAAAATGGGCGGAAAATTACATAAGGTACCTTGCACACACAGCTCTTTATCGGTTACTTAGCTTCAGGCTTTTTTCTTTCTTTCCCATTCGTCGTTGGTATGGTCATTTTACCAATTTCTACACAATAAAAGGTTATAGGACTAATGCTTCGGCACGTTAAGGCAATATTTTTATTAGGTTTTGAGATGAAAAAAAAAAAAACAAAACAAAACTGCATGATGCTCTCGCTAGATATAATGAGATCAGAGAACTGGGTGCTGGGTTGAAGCCAAAATTTTAAAACGTTAATATTGTCAATAAAGAGACCAAGTGGCATTGTATTAAGAACCAGTGGCGTACCCAGACTAACATTTGTGGAGGGAGACTTAATAAAGTCAAAATACTTCATTTTTTATCTTACCACTGGAACAGGATTGCTAGATCAATGAAATAATTATATGGATCACCATAAAACACCACGACAAAATTCAGCTATAAATGCAATGAACAAATCACGCACAAAGCTCGCAAAAAGTTTAATGGGATTTTTTACTGGCAAACTTATAGGTAAAATTTAATTTTACCATGAAAGAACGGCAGAAAACCACCAAATCCGATGTTTAAAACCAAGGGCACTGGAGTATCTTATACATTTTTTTAACTCGTGGGCGGGGGGCTTGGAACCCCTCCGCAGGTACGCCAATGGTAAGAACGTACTGCCTTATATAAACTTATGTAATTAAATTTCGAGCCCAATTTCTCTTTTTGTAATTAGACCATTACAGCTTTCCAAGTTGAATGGTCAAGTTACATAAGTATATTATGACATGAATGAAAGAAAACAATTAATTGCGTTTTGATACATTTTTTAATTCTCCTCATCGATTTTAACAATCGATTTCCGAATTTCAGAACTCACTTCCATACTGAGAAAAAAGATGTAGTCACATCAAGAAACGAATTGTTATAAAAAGATTTTGTTTCTATATTCAACCTTTTCTCAGTCGCCTACAGTCGTCAATTTTTTCACGTAGTGAACAATTATCTAATTCCAAACCACGAATGGGGTGTAATTGTGTCAATGTCTGACAACAGTAAAGCAACTTCCATATTATAGCTGACAATTTTTTAAAAACGGTAAACCATGTCCAAAAATAATTTCCGAGCAATGCCAAAAAAAAAAAAAAAAAACAAGTATTTTATAAATGCCACTTCAACCAGACCCAATTCACCGGAAAATCGTGCTTACACAGTATATTTACGTCGCTTCCACAAGAATGCATTTAAATGCTCAACTGCCAGACAAAGGAAATACCTTTGCCAATTCCCAGAATTTCAGCAGACAAGAAAAATGAATAAAATACTGTCGATCCATTTCTTCCACAAGGGTTGTCAACGCCCACGCAAAACGGTTAAATCTTACCATTATGTCGAGAAATTTCTCAGACACTTTTTTAGAACACTCCGTTAAGGTTGTCACTTGGCAACTATTGCAGTTCTCTGGAAGATCTCGTCAAAGCGAACCAAACACTCGAGAATTCTATTCATATTATTCTAATTTGTTAATTTATAGGTGTAAAAGATTGTATAGTGCACGAAAAATGGATAATGATGAAAAAATCATCTTGATGCGACGAAGAAACTACTAATATCGTCGATTTTAATTCGCAGTAAGGGTGGAAACAACAACCAGAACAGCAGCAGTGGCGTCGACTCTTCACAGCTTTTCCAGCGGGTAAGTGTGACAATAGATGACGATAATTTCTACATCAAAAATTTTAATATTGCATCAACTACGATATGAGACTGCAAAAGGGCAATTATGAAATCTCGTACCTTTTTTTTATCAAATTTGTATCAATTAATAATGTCGAACGTGATTTTCTTGAAGAATGCAGTCTACCTTTACTTTTTTTGAGTGGTTCACGATTTATCCATTTTTTTTCACTGAGTTTTACACCGCATTAGCTCTTTGGATGTTGGCTGAGGTGACTATAGTCCCATATAAACCGAAAGGTAAGTTGGGATACCATCATCTTGGCTAGTACAGTGTATATACGACTTTGCTTCTCTTTGGCTTCTGAAGCAAACTCGGATCTTTCCCTTATACTTAGTTCCCCCTCTTGGCCAGGTATTGGCAGCCTGGCCTCTCCAATTAGACATTTGGCAAGTCGTGCTTTGCCCAACCATTTAGCATATGTCGGTGCTGCAAACTGCCCATAATACACAACCATTTGGCTGGTCGCCCCAAATTCAAAAGATCTGACCATTTGGCATAGGTTGGCATTCTCCTACTCCGATGAAGATCTGACCCTTTTGACCTGGGTCACCACCCCTAAATTGATGCAATCGAAGCAGCCCCCTCCATGTGGACCTTTTTGGAAACTGTGTGAACATTAAAAAGTTGCTAAGAGCTGCTGCGTCACCCTCCCCCCCCCCCAAAAAAAAGGCTCTTTGGATGTGTTACTCTTGAACGTATTCTCTATAATTAAGTACAAGTATTATAGTGATGGCTCCAAGTCAAAAATTTGATCATTGATAATATCGATAAACATTGGTCTTACTATCGATAACATTTATAATAATCGATAATTTGTTTCTTTGCGGAATTATTACGTAAAATGAGTATAATTATAAAACCTGATTTTTGTTTTCTTATTAGAACCGTGTTTGAATTCAATTGTTGCGTTTCCTACAAAATTTTCTAAATTTTTCTCATTTTTCAAACCATTTAATTTTATCGATGAGTCAATGTCATTATTGATAGTTTCGATAATATCGATACTTTAACCCCATTGCTTTTCTCTATTTTTTTATTTTCAAAATTATAAGACATTTTTTGAGGGTCTAAAAAAACCATTTTTTGGGGGCTTTAGAAAAAAGTTTGAAAAAATGAAATCGAAAAAAAAGCTTCGTTCGAGCATAGAAAATATGTTCAAGAATAACATATCCAGAGAACAAATTTAGGGGAAAATATTCAGTGAAAAAAATGGTAAGTAAATCGTAAGTGTACCTTTGAGCTACATACTTGTGAAAATTGTCATTTCAGCTGTCAAAACGCAAATCCTCAACACATATTATGCGTCAAAAAAATTGCCTATACTTTGCTTACATTCAATATTATCAGGAAGTTCTTTATGCGTCTATGTTAACTTTGCAGCAGAGATTAGACTACATCCTCATGAATTACCTACACAAAATTGTCAACTTCATGATAGAAATAGATTGTGGATTATGTCTCCCTCTTTAAATTAATTTTAGATACTTTTCATACAATCGAAATCGAACTCGTTTCTAGTACCTAATGCTCAACTTGAAACTGGTTCGTTTTGCCCGATACATTAAGTCGAGCACAAAAATTAACAAATTGATTGAAAAATGAAAGAAGTGATTACCAAATTTGTGATTGTTATAACTTACGTGTAAAAATATTCACCCACGCCTCAAATATTGAAATTTCAAATCTTTCAACTATACGAACCTCGATACGAGCGCCAATTTCGCCCTCGCAGACACTTTCCAGCTTCCAACATAAATTTCTTCTTCATTTTCACCGTTACCAAAAGTCCCCAAAGATTTTGGACGAAGCGTCTCATAAAATCTAAGTCTCGAAAGGAGCGGTTGAGGTGAAAAATTCAAAAGCCCAATTAAAGTACGATCAACGTAAATCATAAACTTTATAATTACGTCTGAAATATTTTTCTTCAACCCACGATACTTTCTTTTCCACTCTCTTCTACTCTACCCTTCACCAAGACATACCAGCAGCTATACAGCTATCAGGTTGCTACGTGCGAACGAGCAAAATATGGAATTTTATAGTAGCATCGAAGCCGAGAAAAATAATCCACATATGATTAAGGAAAATTGAGGAAAAGTCTCGAGAAAGCGAAGAGAAAATGACGAGCGAACATTTGGTATTGTAGTATTTTGAACCGTGAAAGGAGGGGTTTAAAGGAGGGCATAAAATAAGGTAAAACCCTTTTTTTTTTCTTTTCTCCTTCCTGCCCCGGCCCCGTGGGAATTCAGCACCAGTAATTTGTGCACTCGTAGATTCTAGCGACGAGGAGAATCGTTATAATAATTTATGGCTTCCGCAGCTCAAAATAATTAATTGCATAAATACCGTAATTACGTCTATATATAGTTACTTTTATGACGAATATAAGGATGGAATTTTAATGTTGAAAACCCGACCGCAGCACCGACCAAATAACCGCACAATTATGAATTTTCCGAATGCATGATAAAGAAAAGCACTTGGATAAAGTTGGAAGGTATACGTACATAGGTACTAAAATTAATTTCAAGTTTTAGTTACAGTATTTTGTTCGTCGTAGAAGATGGATGCTTTTATATACAATGCCTTCACTGAGAAAAATTTCAATGGTAGTTTTTACGATTTGGATAGGAAAACTGGGACAATTCAAAATTTGTAGCAGAAAGTAGGACAAAAATAGTAAAATATGTTATCTAAGATAGTAAAAAGTACTACAAATATTATAATACTTACAATGAATTAGTAATTTTGTGATAAGAAAAGTTGCTATATGCTATTTATAATTATTATAATACAATCCATTTCTCTCAGTGTTATGATCAACGCATGAATCCTGAGAAAATGCATTAACATTTATGTTACACACTAAGATAAATTTCAAAAGTACTTTTCACTATTTTAGGATACGAAAACTGGGACAATTCAAAATTGTAGTACAAATATGGCTAACAAAAAATTATTAAAACATACTATCTTTGTAGTAGGAACATTTTACTCTCATTTATAAGAATTTTTTACAACAAAATGATAATTTTTGTTTCCTCGATGAGAAAAATTACTACAGCGAAAATGCATAAGTGTCAGGAGTTCAAAAAGTGAGCGATTCAAGTCATCACTTTCACTAATTCAATTTTTTCTCATCTACAAAGAAATTCTTTCTCTCTTTCAATAAGAACTTCGCTGAATTCAACACACATAGAAATATTTTTGTTCATCTTTATTGTGTTAGTCTAAAGTACAGCTTCCCCTTTCTCACTCTTATACAGTCAGGACTCAGGACCTAGTACTTTTCAGCACAATAAATCTGAATTTTCATAAACTACCGACAAACAAAACTAAAAAATAATTATATAACGTATCTGGGAAAAAGTTATGAATAAAAAGTCACCGCATCGCATTGTTGAATTAGGTTTTTGTCTTTTGTATTTTTCTCGTAAATTCTTCATCAACCTTTCTTTAGACAAAAGATCCGAGAGACTCGTCTCAACACAATAACCCATTTCACAAATTACAAAACATAAAGCCTGCGGAAGAACAATTTAATAATGTAGTAACCATTTCCAAGTGCGCCAAGTACCCACAATTTTCAGTGGGATTATGGGGTGAAAAATGAGTAAAAAAATTTCAGTAGACGTCTATCTAGAGGCAAGTAAGCAGAAACAGAAAGGTCGTACGATGCTTTCAGTTTACATTCTACCAGTAATTTTTTTTTCCTCCAGCCTCCTCTTACCGAGAAAATTACGAAAAAAGAAGTTTCATAATTTCTTTTTTCAGATTAATTTACTTATGATCTTTGAATAAACAAAAAAAATATATAATTTATAATTGAATTTTGTAATATATTAAATTGAAAAAATTAATTAAACGCGAAATTAATAGAAGGCCTTGGACTTTGGTTTTTTCACTCGACAAAAAAATCATCCAACTTTTTACCATTTTTAACGTGATAACTGATAAAATATTTAGCAATGAAAATCAGTTAGGGTGGTTGAAAAAGAAAAAGAGAAAAATTTCGGTACTCTGTAAACCTTTGAATTAATTATTCGCAAGACCAACCGATTAATTTTCAATTTTTCGTGGGAGGGTTTGGAGACAATATTCAAATCATTAACGCCTATACACATAAAAATGAACCATTAAACCAGTTTAAAAACATTATGCACGCCTATTAATTTGAACAGATTATTGATTTTCGTCTGTTTTTTTCAGGATATCGTGACACAGGCAGTCATTGAATGGCATGATTTCTTTTTTCTTATGTACCATCATCATCGGATTGGTATCGATTTTTGGTATTGCTATAAATGGTTATATAATTTTCGTCATCATCAAAGAAAAACAGGTATAATTAACTGAACGCACTAACCATAAGTACCATCATCAGTTATAAAGAAATACCTCTTACTTAGATTTTTTGAATTTGTTTCCCATAAAAATTCCATTAGTTCCACACACTTGAAAATAGAGTTGTAGAAAGAGAAGAATAGAGTAGGGTATTTCAAGCTTTATTAATGTGGTAAATTGCAAGGGAGGTGGAATTAAAATATTTTATACGGCTGAAGTCCTGGTAACACAAAATTTTTGAAAAATGTAACAGCAAAAACCAATAACCTTATTTAACTTTGTAAAGTGCAAAATTTATTTTAATGAAAAAGTGTCAACCTTCGGCGCCCTTTTAATTATCTCTGTTACTATGACAGATACATAAAAAATTATAAGAACAAATTTGTATATAATTAAAAAAAAAAATTTGTTTCAAGCATTTATTAATAAAATGTACCGTTTGCGAACTATAGCCAAAAAACCAAAAATATGGATACATTTGCCCCGCTTTGGAGATGGATTTTAGGGGACTTTTAGGGGGTGATTCCGGAAGTGGTCACATGCTCACACAATCATGATTTTAATTCAAACAATATGTAACTCAAAATTTTATTATCTGCATTTTAATTTTTCTGGATGATGGGTTGTGGACAGGACAATAAAAGTTTTGATCATTTCAAGTAACCGTTTAACTGGGAATTAGGGTCCATGCACAGCCCAATTATAGACCACACAATTACTTGGAAAAAATACCTTAGATGATAATTGATCAACCTCGATGAAACAAATTCCAGTAACCCGTTTCAGCTAGGTATAGCCGAATCACTGAAATATTCAGTTTTTCTGAGAACTATATTTATACCCATTTACAGTATAGTCTAATGCACTGGCAATGTTCACAGGTGAAATCTGTAAATGGAATGCTTCTGGTGCAGCATTCAGCAGTTGAACTAGCCCTCTCTGTATGCGTCATATTCTGCAGCCTGGCACCCATAATTTTCGATAATGTGCATCAAGAAGTTCAACGTTCCTCATACACCTACTGCGACGTATGTGGATTTTTAATGAGCTTTTTGAGACCTGTTGCTTTATGGACAGTTTGTGCGCTCAACTGCGACCGTTACTACGCCATCTCAGCTCCCCTTCACTACGGATCTCTTATCAATTCACGAAAGGTAATGTACACATAAATCATTCATCACGTCCTACACGTAAATATAAGTACGGAAAGACATTATTTTTACAGGCCACACGGACACGGTGTAATACATCTTGAAAAATATATGGACAGTTTCTCCTGTTTGTTTAGAGCCATGTACTATATTAATTTGGGGGGGGGGGGTAGAGCGTCGAAAGTTCTTCATACGTAGCTTTTTTCATTCATTTTGTTTTCAAAAAAAAAAAAAAAATCGTATATGTCGACTTGGACAGACTGTGGGCAGCTGTACAAAAGGAAAGAAAAGGAAAAGGCGTTTGAAAAGAGCGCTGAAAATCCTTTTTAAATCGATAATCGAAAATCGATCAGAAATTTTTTCGAGCGTGAAGAAATTTGTTATTTCTTCGCGTTCAAAAACTTCATCTGGCCTCTCCCTGTCGAACTGTCGTTCAATTTTCTCTGTGATTTGGTATCTCTCGAAAATGGAAATAAGAGACTCAAAACCGATACATGATTAGGCTGAAAAGGATAATGCGGCTGGTTATGTTAAAATATTTTTTCAACTCAGTACATAGGTTGGTCCAAAATGATTCGTACTTTTCTCCCAGGCGGGCCTTACAATTTTTTCTTCAAATTTTTGACTGCATCAGGCTAAAACCTCAAGCATTGGTCACAATTGGTGAAAATTTCATATTCGTAGCTTTATTAGGCCGTCCGCTCGGACCAATTTACGGAAGGCTTATTTATGATACCCTCCGGAATTTTAACGTCCACTCGAAGAAAAAATCAAAAAAAAATTATTTAGGTTGAACAGAAGACCTTCAGTCGCCTTGAGCATCTTGAGCCAGTATTGCTGAGATATTTTTTTCATTATTTTGGTGGATGCCGTGAGTAGTCTGGGGCTTGCTAATTGTGGCTGGCCCTGCTATTTCTTGTCCCTCCTTGAATCGTCTATTGTAAACATTCTGTCAACCGCTCGCATCGTCCGCAAACGTCTTTCTCAACTCAGCTGGCATCAGATTTACGTAGATATGAAAAAAATGACAAATCTATGTTTTTGCGGTTATACAACCAGCATATTATCAGTCAAACTGCTATCCATGAAAAAAAAACATCGATTTTTTACCAGGCAAAAAAAAAGTCAAAATTCGAAACTCGACTATAATACATGGCCTAAACTGATGCGATTTTCATGATTTTTTTTTCTTTACTACGAGTATGCTCGTAGCCAGTATTTTCTGACCGTATGCTTGGGTTAACGAAAATCGGTGTAGCCACCGCGGGAGCGCTGAATTTCATAAAATACAATTTTCCAGAGGGTGTATCAAAAAAGCGTTCACTTAATCAGCTCGTACGGGCGGCCTTATTGAGATACAGACCTGAAATTTTCACCAATTGTGCAGAATGCTTTGGTCTTTCATTTGGTATAGTCAAAAATTTGAAGGAAAAAACGTAGGGCCTCTGGGAAGAAAAGTACAGATTTTTTTGGATTAACCTATGTATGATATATGACAAATTTTTTGTAAATGGAAAGGTAGATTTTTATAAGCAGCGTACGTATGAGGTTAGATAACATCAAACATTACTTAAGAATTGAAAAATTCAGTATATTATCACTAAGGGTTTATGGCTATCTTTTGTCGCCACAATTTGAAAATATACTAGGTCCATCATGAAATGAACTTTTTCCAAATTCAAAGCGCTCAATATAAGTTTTTATGAGTGACATTAAAAGTACGCCACCGCAACTATACGAGTGTAACAGCAGCGGAGAACATTTAACGACAGTTATATAGGACAGCTTTTCCTATAATTTATCAAATTTCTGGACCCGAGAACCAAAGTGAGACAAGTCATAAGAGAATCATAAAGAGAACTCGACTACTTTCGATAGAGTTTATCACACTAAGAGAATTATGAATAGTAGGTATTAATTATAAACAGAATAGTAACTTTTCTTATCACAATCTCGAATTGTCCCAGTTTTCCTATCCACATTGTAAAAATTACCATTGAAATTTTTTTCAGTGCATGCACTTTCATATACAAACTCATTATTGTAAAATAACCGCTGATCTAGTGTCCACAAAGAAAAACTCGGAATTTCTATAATGTGAGAGAAATGTCTGTAATTTGAAAACTTCAACTGCGAGTATCAAAAAACTGAAATTTTGGACTTCAATCTTCTGGTTATTAGGTTCGAAGAAATAATATTAAGATTATAGGTACTATACCTACCGTTGAAGTAGGTAATATATTATTGTTACCGAGAGAGGGATATAATTCAAAATATAATAAAAATTCCAAGAGGAAATATAAATTCCACTTCAAAGTAAAATAAAATCATCTATTTAGCGTAGCTAAAATATTCACTTTCTCACCTTGAATAATATAAGTATTTCATCTTTAACTCAACTTAAAGTGAATAAAAAGAAAAGAAATAGAAGATGAAAAATCGATGGAACCGACGAACAAAAGCCAAAAGGTGGTCGTTTAAATCTTCATTTTGAAACATAAACAAATAAAGACATTTACAATTCTAATAAATGTGAATTTTTTTTTTTCATTCGGTGACTTAATAGCGAATAAATTTGGTAAATACTTCTGGGGAAACGAAAAATGTTGAAAAGAAAAATATTACAGGGTGACTGGGATTTTTCTTTGTACACATATAAAAAGTTGAAATTGCAAGAATTTTTCCGTAAAAAAAATCACTTCCTTATGAATTTCAAAGGGTTACCGTCAGCTTAACGAAGTGTTATTCGCGAAAAAGGCGACGCTTTTTCAACACCTCAAATTATTATATTTTGAAAGTAAATAATGATTTCCCGAATCATATTATATACTGTTATAGTTGAAATAATAAAATATTAATGGTTGGGTGACGTTGTAGTATTTGGGAGCAACTCGAATTCATGATCAATTTGAAAACATATTTTTCCAACGACATGAGACCAAAATGTTTGATTTAGATACCGAATTCAACCCTGCGTCAAACTACTTAAGTGAATTTTGAAAAACATATTATATAGACACTCACCTACTCAAACTGCGCTGAACATTTTTTCAAATATTAAAAACTTGACCCAGGGCACCAACTATAACTGTATTCATATCATAATTTGGCCTGCAGATAGGACTTTTTGGTTTCATCCAGGCTATTCGAGTAACTACAAAAAGATTATACTCTTGCAAGAAGTATAACAAGTATCCATTTTTAATAGCACTTGGAAAAACTTTTTGGTATGATCTTTGACCGCTGGCCTCCATTTAATTGAGAAAATTAAACCAAATTGTAATTTTGAAGTACATACAAATGTTAATATTCATCCAATTTTCAGGTACTGATTGCTATGTCCGTTACTTGGCTGTTATCACTGATTCTCTCATTACCGATTATTATAGTTAGCACACCTCTCAAGTACAGCCACGATTCATTTTTTTGTGTACCAACTTCTGGAATGACATTCGCCTTGTATTACTCCGTCATATACATTCTACTGGTCTTCGTTCTACCACTCTTCCTCATACTCCTCTGCAATGCGAAAGTGAGTAATTATCATTTGAATTCCTTTTTCCCCAACGGAACCCTATTCAAGTCAGAGCGTGCGAAGACATTACTTTACTTACTTTTTACAGGTCTTCACAATCGCTCGCCACCATAAGCACCGTATAGCGTCGGCCATTTTCGAGGTCACGCTCTCCGCCCAAGTCACCATCACGCACCAAAAAAACCCTTTCAGTCCGTCCGGCTTGGCTAACCGTTTCAAAGGTCGCAGCGCTTCTTTGACCGTTTTCCAAATAGTAGGTTCCTTCGTCATCATCTACGTGCCCTATTACAGCACCATGCTGTGGAATTCAATAACATCACTACTCAGTCAACCTAGCAGCCATCAAACCAGCGAGCACCAGTTGCCCTCCACACTCCACCACGGCCTTCCGGCTGGTGTCATCAGCACTGCCTCCATCCTGCTCTTCTGCTCCTCCTCAGTAAACGGTTTACTGTATGGTGTCAAAAATAAGGTGCTGAAGAAGTGCTTCCGCAACTACTGGCGCAAGAAGATGACCAAAAACGAACTTAACCAGGAGATCCAGGCTCGAACTCCGTCAACGTGCGGCTCTAGACGTCCGTCACTGACTCCGGCAGTCGGCATCACCTTCTTCACGCGACAATCGGGCCGACGTACATCCGATATCAGCGTCGACACGCAAAAGTCAAACTTACTAGGAACTTCCTACTCGCGATTCCAGTACAACAATCTGGCCTGGAGGCCGGGCTCCAGTCCAGGCTTGGAGACATCCGTCGCGCACAACGACTCCTTCAACGAGCTCAAGCGAACCCATTCGCTTCGACGAAGTATCTCCAACCACATGGACAATAGTTTGAGCAATCTCAAGCTACCAGCCAACCCTACAGCCACTCCACCGAATGGATGCACCGACTCGGGACGCATAGACGAGCCTCCGGGACGCAGTCTCTACAAACCCATTGCGGGCGTTAAAAATGGCAAACCTTCGGTGCTGATTGGTGGCAACGGAGCCACACTGCTGCTGCAGAGGTTGCGCAAGACAGATCCGTGCGATTACGAGGTGCTAAATCACCGGAGGCGCTCCAAGTCACCGCAGATACTCATAACCAGGGCGTACTCCGAGGAGAACGACAGCACCAACGCAGAAAAATCGTGTCCGCCAAAAACCTCGTCTTCCGTCACCACCTTACTCACGGACTCGCAAACCGACTCCATATCCAAAGAGTGCGTCACTTTTGGAGTGGTCTCCAGGCATCCACTACTGATGGACAACACAACCGACGACTCCGGCAGCGACGAGTCCGAAAATCATTCCAACGACGAATTGTGTGCCATGACCAAAAACGGCGACCCACTAACACGTTCACGTTCGTCAGCCAACAACCTCAAGTCGTGGCCATTTGGAGGGGCTCGACGGAAGAACATCCACTTCAGGATAGGATCTGTAGTGCTGTCTGAAAAGGACTTCATGTCCAACAACCGCGAAACCACTAACAATACCAGCTAATCTAAGAAACTGTGGCAAAAATGGCATCACATCTCGTACTGAGCTACATACAACTGAGCGTTTTACTCAGGAGCCTTTCATTTGGCAACTGTATAAATGAATTGAGCTATTTTGTTATGGTTGTACTTCACACTAAAGTGTAACCATACTATACATGGAAAAGATACCAACGCTGCAGAAACCACGAAGCTGCGTAGACAGTCTGCAGCTACGTACCTGGAAGTGTAAAGCCAACAAGTAACTATTTTCTCTTCAACTATGGGCAACTTATATGCCCAGCGATGGAAGACGTATAGAGATAACGAAAAATGTCTACTTAATTTTGTATGTGTATGTGATAATGTGTTCCTAAATCAGTAAGATAAAATATATTCTTCTTTAGAAGCATAAAGAAGTCAGAAACGTTAGCCTGTAGGCTATTCACTTTTTATGAAAATATGATGCATAGGTAGCATATTCTTGTAAACAGAGTTACCAACGTGGCCAAATATAGTGAGCAAATTTGAGTGTAGATATGTTTGGATCACTCTTTGCATAAATTACACAACTTCATGTTACCCGATACAATGTCTATGTGAATGATAATGTTTTTTTTATTCGCACAAATTAAGCTTTTTTATTTAATGAAAACAAAGGGGTAGCCTATTATGGGGTTGAGGATGACGGAAAAAATTTGGAAAAAAAAAGGGATGAATAAAAGTTGGCATCCGATTTACATAAAGAGACTGATGCATCAAAAAACAAATTTAAGATTTTACTTTTTTTTGGCCAATTTAGATGGAAATATGCTTTTTTCGTTGAGTTTTTGCACCAAAATTGTTCAACTTGGGATATGTTGTGCTTCAACATGTCTGTATTCTCTAGGCCCGCATGAAGCTGTTTTTTTCAACTTCATTTTTTTCACTTTTTTTCAAAGCTCCTCCAAAAAATGGGGTTTCTGAGACCCTCAAAACAAAACCTAAAATGTTGAAAATCAAAATAGTAGCTTTTCTGTCGGAAACCAGCTAAAAAGGTCTTCTTCCGGGCGTACAAAATAATTATGCTCAAGAGTAACATAATATCCTAATTTGAGCCAGTTCGACGCAAAAATCAGCGAAAAAAGTGAACTACTCGAAAAACCCACAGGTAGACTACACCCTTATAATCAATCAAGAAAATGCATATCTTAATGCATGGATGGGAAACTAATTTTTTTTTTTTAACGGTTCTCTTGTAAAATTGATGCATCGGTCCTTTTTTTCTTAATGATTCTTCACGATTGGACTCTTTTTTGACAACTGCGAAAGAGAAATACATATTTCAAGACCCTATCGTAGATACATTATTTCTATTTCTCTATGACTAGAAAAATTAGACACAGATATTATATCTAAAGAATGGTGCATATATATATAATCAAAACATTATGTTCTCTGAAAATTAATTTTTCAATTTCACTTATTAAGAACCGGTTGTACAGTGCTGGGTTCCGTGACGTTAAACGGATTATGAATTAACTAATTTAAACCCACTGAAATAGGTGGGTTAACAACTTCGAGTTAAAGCACTGTACAACCAGCCCTCATAAAACTGGATTTTTTTTCAAAGTGGGAATTTAAAGCACTCATTATAATTGGCTACGCCTTTGAATGAAAATGGAAGATTCCATAAATCAGTTTTAAAGATTTTACTATAACTACAAGTACGAATATTTACAAGATAATCAAAAAATTATTGCAATACATGTTCCTTGTTTAGGGTTACAATTTCAGCAGGTATGAAAAACCTGTATACCAATTTTAATTTTCTCTCAGCTTTCGATGTGTTTTTTCCTTGTTTATTTGTTTGTTTTTTTTTTGTTTTTATAAAGGCGAGTAGTTACTCGATATGTTTAAGGAAGACTTTTTTTTTTTTTTTTTGGTCATTACGATAATGTGAATAAAATAAACTAGAAATGTTTTTGTGTTTTTGTGTACTTTATTTTTACGTCATTATACTCTCACTTCTGTATTAAATTGAATATTGTAGGCGAGATTAATTGTATGTAAACTATAGATATTATGAAAAAATATATCACATAGTACCCATATAAATGGAAAATATCGTACAACTGCATATAACGGGATAAATACGAATAATTTATCGCCGATCAAAAATTTACATACATTTATTCTAGCTTCTTGAAAAATATCTAAATCGTAATTTGCAAGAGAATTTTAAACAATAGTCATTTTGGAATAACATTCATAATTTTGATTAGAGGTACATACTATTCGATGATTTATTCATTCATATTTTTGTAGTATTAGGGAGGATGTGAATCAAATACATTAAAATGAAAATTATAATGCCTGCATATACCTAGATTAACCATCACCTTTTCATAGCAAATGAGGTGAACTTTCGAAGAAAAATACAACAATAGTTTTCTTATTCTTGTTTGCTCAACTGCTACGTATATGAACAGTTCCAACCAGCAGTACTAAGTATTTGTTGTTTATTTAGCCAGAAATTTTCAAAAGCAAGATACACCGAGTATCGGAAATTGTTGACAAAATGCGGAAAAATAGTGGCATATATATTCCATATATACCTGTACCTTCTCATACAGAAGCATTTTTTATTTGATTTTCACTCGCAGCTGTGAAGAAAATAATAATAATGAAAAAATAGAATCATCCACCAACCTCGACACACAGATATTAAAATTTATACCACATCACGAGCTTCTGCAGTAGTGAATATCTATTTTTTCTTCATTGATTGTACAAAAAGGAGCTATTGTGGTCTGTTTCACAAGCTACGCAAACTTAAACTGTAATAGACAATAATTTCTCCAAATCGAAATGTATTAGGATCGTTTGTAAAATACTGAAATTTGCAAGTAAATTTGATGAAAAATAATAATATTTATAAAATATGTTGTTCAATTTTTTCACGGAAGAGAATCTGGTCAAATTTCTTATATTACTTGCATGTTTTACTCTGTCGATTGCTACTATGGAAGTCAGTGGCAACACAAATGATAACTTGCTACTGACCGACAATTTATTACACAATGAATTAGAACCTAAAGTTCACGACGCAGAGTATGCATTAAACAAGCTAATGTCATATTACACCTTATGGTATCGAAGTGAGTACAAAACTCCAATTTATTTATTTGAAATACGCACTCATTTTCATAAACGAGCGACAATTATCTCTCACGCAAGAAAATGCAAAAAAATTTTAAAAGTAAAAGAGGTCAAAATTTATTTTTTTGAAAATTCTTATAGACTATAGGTATAAAATAAATAAGAAATCCAATAGTGCAAAATTTTAACTCTTTAACCCAAAAATTCACCGAGATATGGCCCATCGAAGTTAAAAATAAAAAAATGTGATTTTAAGAAAAATGCATTAGAAGTTTGATTTTCTCTCTGTTTACGATATACGTGTTTCAGGGATTTTTCTATGGTTTTTATTTTTCTATTAGGGCAATACACTAATGTCTGAATAAGTACGTTCAAAGATATATAACCGCATAAATGGAATGTTGCTCGAACTTTATTTTTCGCAATTTTCAAAAGCGACCACATCTCGTTGTGCCCATAATCGCATGTGTAATGTTCTTCAGGGTATAAAGAACAATAATATCTATCAAATTACAAAAAATCAACAATTCGGACCTTCCAACTTGTTTTTGGCTCTACTGAAAATTTTTGTTTTTCACCCGGTAGATTTTTCTCAGACTTTCGTCACAAATATTATCAAAAAATAGGTATGTCTCGTACCTATTTATGAATATGAAACTTTAACTGACCATATCACGAGAATGAAAGCAGATATCGAAATTTGAAAAAAAAGCGCAATCTACAGGATCGTCTGTAGAACTGAAATCTGAGCTATCATTTACTATACTCAACTGACCATTTGAGTTTTTGAAAGATATTAAAACAATGCTAAGTAAAAGAAAATACAAATTTGTTGTTATTCTCAAAATAATTTATATTTTATTTTACTCAAGTATCTGAGAAGACGCTTCATCTCCCTTTCAAAAGATGGTGTGCTCATACGGTCACTTATTCTTGCAAGTGTTACTCACCCTGTCAGATAGATATTCATATATCCAATTGTACGAGGAGTAATCAAGAATTATAGGGTCTTTCTACCCGATATATTTTTTTGTCTGCTACCTTCCCTCAACCTAAATATGACATCTCTCATGAATTCCGGACATTTTTCACATTTCAGTCTCTCACGCGATCAAGTCGAAAAAAAAGAAAGTTTGCATGCTTACCCCAGAAGAAGGAAAACGTCTATGTACGAAAATAACCATAAGCCGGGATCCCTACTTAAAAGATGTAAAAGTAAAAGACCTAATGAAGTATGTAAAAGAACCGTTTGGGTGCAAAAAAGAAACTATCAGAACACCCAAGAAAGATGGCAGTATTTGGAAAAGCAAAAAACTCATGATATATTGTCGTCCATTCTTTTATCTAACGAAAATGCCAATATACCCTTATAATGAAGCGATGATTTTTGTCGACGGTTTTCACTTATCGGCTAGCAATCAAAAGAATGCAGTTTTTGTATTCCGAAGAAATGTGGAAAATGACAACCTTGAAATTGACAAACTTATTGAGAACTTGACTTTTGAACCCGATAGTAGTACGTATATGATCGAATCCACAAAGGTGAAAACAACCTAAATCAATGTTTCTCTGTATTCTTATATCAAAGGATATTCAGTAAATAAAATTACTTGTATTATTTTCCATTCAATATGCTTCTTTTTTTCCCAATATTTTCGTTCAGATACATAATATATTATGTATATTGCATATGAACAATGATTGGCAAGAAGGGGGTAATTTCACGTTTTAAAATTTTACAGAAAAGCAAAAAAAAAAACACGTTCGTGTCTTGGTAGCATCTGCATATAAATCACCTCAACTTTTGTCTATTTTTCTCAATTGAGATTGAATTTTTGGACATAATACAGGGTGTTCCGCCTCTAATTCATTTTTGAAAAATGACTCACTGCTGGTATAATATGATACAAAGAGAATTTCTCGAAGAAAGTTAATTTTCTTGCAAAAAGTAAGTTATAGCTGGATTTTTCGAATTTTCTTTATTTTTAAGAAAAATGCCAAGAATTAAAAAACTTTTTGAGACAATTAACTTTCTTCTAAAAATTCTTTTCATGCTGTATCATGATAATAGCAATAAAACATCCAACTTTGAGTCGATTCGGGGGGAAAAAATTATTAAGAGTGTAAATGATGTACTTTTGAGCTGAAAACTCGCGAAAATTGTTATTTTGACTTCCAAAATGCGAATCGCGGCAACACATGGTGTCAAAAATAAAACTGCCTATATTTTGCCTGTATTCGACATTTTCATGCAGTTTTGACATCGTAACAAAGATGTATACTAAACGCTTGACAAACAATGTACGAGGCGCGTTCCAAAAGTCGGTTTGCACCCCCCACCATTTGAAAGCTAATAGAGATAGAGACCTGCAATTAGTTTCATTGGAAAGAGGAGACTTCAGGCTACTTTTCCACACCATGCACCAAGCGATCAAGGCAGCTATTATAGGGCAGTATAAGTTTCTAAATGTAATCTTGATGAAATATCCTGTCCAAATTAAAAAAAAAATTTGTTCTTTTTCCCAAATAGCACTACTAAAAGCAAATTTTTCCCTCAAAATTCAGCTTCCAATGGCTAGAGTCGATGGTAATTAGATGGGGCAAGGCCAGTGAATAAAGAGGGGTGGTAAAAGGTCACTCACATCAAATTTTTCCCAAGGCGCCCATCCAGACTGGCAGAATAAGAAAAATATTGCTATGCAAAAGTTTTTATGGCTAATATTGAGTAAAATTCACGCAAATGTGTGCTGGTGTACTGCAGTAAGCACGTAACGTCTGCCTACTGTCAACACCAAGTGCACACACACACATACACGCACACATACACCTCTATTTCGTCGTCGTAGCGCTTGGGCTATTGGTTTGGTTTTTTGTGGTAATATTCTCCCATCCTCCTTCACACTGTTTCCTTGATTTTTGAGCACCGCGCCTGGCCAACAATTTCTCATATTTGTACACATTCTGATGCATGTTGACGACTCTGTAACGGATCACTTTTGACCTTTTAATTTGGGAAAATATTAGAAATCCTGCAACTCATTCTTGGACAGTGCTTTTATTCTACTCTTCATTTTCAAATTATCATAACTCAAGATTGAAACATGATAGGACCATGAAATTTTTATGGTGATGTGTCATGAGGGTGCTGATATTCCAGTTAAAATTTCGTTGCATCAGTGTTACCAGGGCCGGAGATATGAAATGTGCGAACGGACTTTTGGAATGCGCCTCGTATTCGAACATTTTGAATTCAAATTGCAACAAAACTCGCACATCTTTCAGTTTCAATGAAACGTATTTCTGGGAGAAAGTAAATTGCACACAAAAACGTGTAATTTGCACACGTACGTAATTAGCACACAAATAATGCAGATGTAAATTGCACACACATTAAGAAATAAAAAGAACGAAATGGGCTCATGTAGATTGCACACAAGTAAAAAAATAAAGGAACAAAATTGTACTACAAAAAAGTGTACTCGTATAATTAATTTCCACCAATAACATTTGGTTGGCTTGTCGTGCCTCTTTTTGCTACATCGGGGCATAAATAGTAACCAGTTCTTTTGATAAACTGTAGTCTCGTAATATCATTACATTCATATTGCTGAATTAAACCATCAATATAAATCTGTTTCCTAGCATAAGTTGATCTGACAGTGTTCTGAATATGCATACTTTGAATTTCAACGTATGTATCCAACACCCGTAAGAAAAGACCAACTGAAACATTGAAGTGGAACATACTAAGTATAAATATAGATTTGAAAGATGATAGGTATACGTTACTACCAAATAAAAAGTTTTTCAAGAAAAAAATAGTCGAGGTGTTTATCAGTGTGAGAGATAATCATGACGAGACATGAACGATTCGATCGTTCATATGAACTGTGTGCACAATACATACGTGTGCAAATTACTCTTTTTCTTATTGTGTGCAGATTACGTAGATGTGCAAATTACATGTTCTGATTTGCATCTTGTGTGCAATTTACATGCGCCTCGTATTTCTACCAGATAACATACCCCAGCTGCTATACTTTTTCAATTTTGCTGAAGCGTGTTTTTTACCTGAACAAAATTTAGGAACCAAGACACCATTCGTCAAAACTATAAGAAAAACAGTCAGCTCGATAACTACAAAGCAACCAAATTTATTTTCGCTAGCAAAAAACAATCAAATTCATACTAGACATGACTGACAAGAAATATGGCATAGGTACTTTTTGCGCTTCAATGGCCCCTTCTTGTTGTCTTCGTCATTTTATAAACCGATAAATTTGAAGCCGAGTATTGCTCTACGACTACGTCAGAAGTTTTCTGTTCTTTTTTATGCCAACCCTCAACTACGATCACAAATTTTCTTCTGTATCAAAAATGTGACAGTAATGATTTAGAAACCCAGTGAAGATGTTGGCAACATATTATCTATTAGTTGTGATTTTTTCTTTAGCACAACACGCTAATAATGCAGATAGTAAAATCGTTTGTGACAATGCAAAAGCTGGACAGAGGCGATTGGAATCATATTACACAATATGGCATCGGCGTAAGTACGACCTCAACTACTTCCACAAAATAGAATATAAAAAAAGTAAAATTGTATTGAATTTATGGAACACGTTTACATGCGGTTTATAATACTTAAATGAAAATAATAAGACTATACCTAACTGCTCTTTTTAAAAATATTTTCAGTGTTCTACTTTTTTATTCCCTTCGCCCGTGAGGACGACGTTTGCAAATTAGAAGATAGATATCGCAAGAGAATATGCGCCGAAGTAGCTCGCGTTTGTAATTCGAAACTGAAAAAAGTCGACGTAGAAATAATCAGGGACGAAATCACCGAGGTTGGGGTTTGTTACAAGCAGAAATTTCAAGTGCAATTGGACAACGGTGAAATTTGGAAAGCTAAAAAAAAGATGTATCGATGTGAAGCCTTCACGGTAGCAGGAGTCGAAATAAAACGTTTCTACGTTTCGAATGGAGGAAAACCCGGAACAACCATTATATTTGATCTAGACGAAGAACTTAAAAAATATGTCAAGGTATTTGCATTGATAACAGGCTTGAATCTTGATCCTCGAGCAGACAAAATAGCTACATAGCCTTCACTGAAGTTTCGTGAAGGCGAAAGATGAATTCTCTTTTACAAAAGTACCCCTATGGGCAAAAAATTTTGAAAAGGGATCCGTTTTATTCCGGGTTATAATCCGTTTCTGGATTATAACCCGGAATTTTCCTGTTTTCCGGCTTCTAAAACGGATTCCGAACGGATTGTAATCAGTCTTGCCGGAAATGAGTCCGGATTATTTTCCGTGAAGGCTGTTTTATCATATTTGTTGGCCCGGGTTATAATCCATGAAACCGTTTTACAAACGGATTCAGAAAAATTGCCCAAAAATTATCACTGATTATAATCAGGAAATCCGTTTTACAAACGGATTTGGAAAAATAATCAAGATGACAAAAATATCTGCAAATTTTCAGATCCGAAGGTCGAAAATAAAAACGGACGGACAACGGATACAATTCTCATTTTCCGGATCATTTTCTTATTTTTTGCCCATCGGGGTAATTTATAAAAAAAGTATGCAGGTAGAGTTCGAATATTGAAAACTATCGATCTTTGCTTTTTTCCAGTGGTTTACGATTTCATATTTTTTTCGCTGATTTTTGCACCAAAGTGGCTCAAATTTAGATAGATTATGTTACGGGTGAATATATATTATTCATTTATTCCCAGACAAACCAATTTTTTGTATTTTCAAATAATTTTAAGCGATTTTTTTAGCGTCTCTTTTTTTCAGCAAAAAAATTGTAATCAAAGACCACTCAAAATAAGGAAAACTAGAGTGCACGCTTAAGTTACTACAACCTTCCTGGCATTTACCACCACAGGTTTTCAACAAAAATGGAATGCTTTTAATATTTTACAATGTTAACTACCATGTAAATATAGGTTTAGGCACTTCAATTAGCTCTTGTACTTACATAACCAATATACTCGTATTTTTCCTGTTTATGTCAGCTTTACTCAATTTCTTATTACATTTTACCTTTTAAATTTTTCTAATTTTTTTCACATTGTATTTATTTTTAAAAAATTTCCTCATTTTCTCCCAAAATTTTTATGCCCCTTGACATACAAGCTAAGTGCCCTCCGCCGCCAGTGTCGAGCTCCATACTGTTCCGAAACGGGTTTCGAAAACGAGCATTAAAATGATTCCTACACAATTTTCGAAAGCTCGCTTTGAAATTAGGAGAAATTCACAAGTAGTCTGTAGTTTCTCTCAATATCTGCTTCGCAAAACCGTAAACCGTATGCTCGTATTGAATTCTATTGTTCTCGATTCGAATGAAGAATTGTATGCTATGTAAAAATGGTGCTGGTAATGCGTCGAAAGCACAAAATTCACCGCGGTAAGAACCCGAGGCAGATATTAGTTTTCTTTGTTTCTAAACTGAAAAGCTGGTTGTTCACGAGTAAAGAAAATCAAAAAAATCATTATATCAAGATTCGTACATGTTTCGTTTGAGTAACACAATATGAATTATTTCAAATACTAATCTATAACGTGAATGATGAAAAAGTGAGATAAATAATTTTCAAGATTATGTTTTTTGTGTATTTGACTTGGATATTATTAACTACTATCAATTTGTATGCAGCTGAACTAACTTGCTCAGATAAAAATGTTGCAAGGGAAAAGTTGTCCGAATATTATACGTTGTGGTATCGATGTAAGAATCTGCACAGATAATAATTTAGATAACTTATAAAGAGCTTGCATTTTTGAATAGGCATTGAAGTCTCTGTTTGTTCATTAAAGGTGTGGTCCGTACCTTTGCTTTTTTCGAGTGATTTACGAATTACAATTTTTTTTCCGCCAAGTTTTGCACCGAACCGTCTCAAATTTAGACGTTATACTCTTGAATTATATTCTCCATGCCCAGACGTAGCCCTATTGGGAATTTTCAAAATCTTAAGGCATTTTTGACGGTCTCAAACAAATCTTTTCTTGTTTTGTTGTTGTTGTTGTTGTTTTTTTTTTTGTGTGTGTGCGTGAGGGAGGGGGGGGCTTTGAAAAAGGTTTAGAAAAATTAAATTTAAAATACAGATTTCTCCGGGCATAAAAAATATGTTCAAGGATAACGTAACAAAATTTAAGTGGAGTAAAACAGCGAAAAAATAATAATTTTCAAGGGTACATTCTTTTGAGCTAACAACTCAGCTAAATTGACATTTTAGCTGCTAAAAAACAAATGCGCAAAACATGTGTCGAAGAAACTGGCTATGTTGCTTATTATTCAAAATTTTCATGCAGTTTTTTAGTCGTCTATAGTAACGTTATAGCAGAGAAGACCACAACTTTAATGAGCAATGTCGGAATTGAAAAACACACTCAAAGAACGAAAATATTAAATTTAGTAGGTATGCTGCATACTAACTTTGGGACAGTTCAGGTTTTAAGTGAAAAATTAATACGAAATAATTATATAACATTTAAGTAAGCAGCATAGGCAATTTTTAACATACATATTTTGTATAATAATTTTCAATATTTTTTACTAATTCTGAATGAATTTATATTAATTTTTCATAGAAAACTTGACTTTGCCCTTAGTTAGTATGCAGATACTAAAATTTAACATGCAGTTTTCTCTCAGTGTAATGATAATAAGTTTATTCATTAAATGACTGAAATATCACACTCGTTACATTATGCAATAATTAGTAGGTAGGTAGTGAGTTTAAATCAACATTGTATTGAAAATATTCCAAGAACGTTTTCCCACCAACTGTAGGTATATTGATAAATAAAAATAGAGAAGTAGATAAGTCATAAAATAGACTATAATAATTATACGAGAAAAGATATTTTTTGCCTTTTCTGTACAGCAAAAATTAATTTTTGAACTACGAGTATAATAATTCACAAGATTTAGAAAGTTTTTACAGAGAATCGCCTGAATAGGCAATCCACCCATTTAAAGGTCAGATTTTCAGTTTTCAGTTAATAAAAACATGTTCAACTTCTTCTTCTTTATTTTAAAATAGCTTTAGAGTTTTTTGGGTACAGAAACTTTTCCTCAATTGAGCTATCGGAAATTTACAAAATCAGACCAAAATTAAGTTTTTGTATTCAACTAAAAAATTAGATTTCAAGAATAAAATAACATTACGCGTAGTCGTGCAACAGTTGAAAATTAAATGCTCTTCGACATACTATTCAGAGAGGGTAAAAACTCTGTGAAGAGGAAGACCATTTTAAAATGTTTCATTTATATTTCTATCGAATATATTTCGAGTAATTTTATAATTTATTCTAACAGTTTGCTATAGTTACGAATTTATAGGAAGTTAATTTGTTTCCAGTTAAACACGGGATTGTGCTTCGGACTACCAGAAAAATATGCGCATTAAACGAAAAACAAAGTGTATTTGTTTGTGCTCAAGTGGCTAAAGCTTGTTTTCCAGCTCTGCAAGATGTTCCACTGGAAGATATCGTAAAAGAAATAAAAACAATGCCCGGTCATTGCAAGAAGGAAACGTACAACACTCCTAATCAAAATGGAGACTACCACGGTGGCGTGAAAAAAATGTTCCTATGTCCAAAATACACAGTATCTGGGCAACACGTAACTAGTTTCTTCGTATCCTACGGAGGTAGTCCTGACGCAGCTCTAATATTTGAAAGAGAGTCCACTAAAAATATGAACATCGACCAGACGCCTCCCCATGAGGATGGAGAAAAGTCTTTCATAAAACTAGCTCATTACGTTAGAGGCTTGCAATTTGAGATACCAGTTACTGACAATAACACGTAACCAGCAGAATAAGTGCGGCAGGAGAAGAGAAAATAAAAATAAAAACATCCTCTTTACGATCTAAATTCTAAATCATCCATCAGAGTGTAATTAATCCAAGATTTTTCAGTATGGGAAAAATCTACGAAGGATAGTTTAAGACATTATAAATGTACTAATATGTAATTGGACATGAAATTTGTATACCGCAGTAGAAATGTTTTATAAGTACTTTTGAGACGCAAAACCAATGTACATCATAACCTCTGCGAGGCCCTTTTCGATAATGCCAGACCTTTCTGAGGGTCCCAGATGTCCAAGGGGTGTATGTATGATTTTTCTTACTTTTCCACTCCGCGTTGACCCCAAATCTGAATTTTTTATCTGGGACTCGCAAGTGTCTCAATTATCAATTATATACACAGAACGCAGTACACACTAACAGACAACAGTCGACTATACTTTCATTCTACATACTCATTCCTTGAAGAATATGCCTTGTACATACAATAAGCAAATACCTCTGGGCTTCAATGCCCAGATTAATATGATACACAAAGATAGTTACCAAGCCCAAGATTTCATTTATGAGTATTTATAATCGGCGTCTCGCAAGTGTCTCATAAAATGACTATACATACTATAGACTATGTCACTAGAGCGCTGCTGTATTTTTCCACTAAAATAAAGCCAAAAATCAATCTTCAAAAAAAATGGTTTAAGAGTGTAGTCTACTTTTGCTACGAAGTCAACATCAACGTCTAAAAAATTACATTAAAAAAGAAGAAAAAAACAAAAACACAACAGCTGCACTCTAATGACATACTGCATGAGCAGTTGCAGTTGCAATCTACAAACCTCACAAATATGCCTCAAACTATCCTCTCCAAAATTTTCCCCCTACATTCAAACAGTTCGAAGTATTAATTTCCATAAAAAACCTTAAAATATGTGGTTTAGAGATATTCGACGTTTAAGTATATGAAAACACAGCATACGATAAAAAATGTATTAACTCATTTTTAAAGAAAAATATTAAGTTTGATGTTCCTTATTTCCGGCAAATTTTTATCACATTACTCAAGGCATTTTACCTCCATTTATTGTTTCGTTACTTAAGATATTTCTAATTGCCATCAATATAAATTAAATTCAAATCGGCAAACGAAATATTCGTCACATAGGTATGTATAGCTCAAATGCATTGAAATACTTTATGGATTTAAGAGATTTTTATATTGTATGGGCACTAAGGATTCTTGACAAGCAATATGTAAGAATCTAATAATATTTTAACTTCAATCAGAGCAAAACATTAATTTACTCATAAATTATTATAAAGTAAGGTGGAGTGGGGTAATTGCAACATAGAATATTTTTTTTTAACTTCAACACCACCTAGCGACAAAATTTATGAACCAAATTTTACGCAACTTGGAACATAAATACCTTGAAGCATTATCTTCAGGTTTATGTATAAGTTTTATGAGTAAAACACTCATACGGATTTTCTGTCTGATTTACTAAAGTGTGTTGGTGTAAAATATTTTTCCAGGAAATTGGGGTAATTGCAACAATGTTTTTTTACTCAATTAATTATGCTGTATTTTATATTACAATCCCCCAGACATGAGAGTAGACTGAATTACCTATATTTATAAAAATAAATGGCTGCGATATCTCAATTCAGATTTGACTTATGAACTTTGTTTTATTGCATGGGCGTTTTTGAAATTTCAATATCGATAATATCAACTTTATTATAGCCAAAAATATCGATGTAGATAGATATATATTGATATTTCTTCTTCAATATATTTATCAATTCGTTTAAAGCTTGTACAGGCTTGTATTTTGACCATTTTTTGTCTGTTAATTTTTTTTTTTTTAATTCAGGGTAAATGCAACATAAAGGGATGTCTTCGGGAAAGTTATCAGGACAACAATTTCTTGTCCTAACGTCTTGTGCGTCATTGAAAAAAGTTGTCTGGACACGGCAAGACACCGTCCCTGAACAACACCATGTAATAACATAGCCTGTTTAGTATGTTGCATTTACCCCGAAATTTCTTAAATCGGGGTAAATGCAACAACTCAAAAATTTTGCAGAAATTTTCGTTTGTTGTACATTTCTTAGCCATAATATTAAAATTTATTGAAAAATAAGTAGGAATAAAAAAAAAATCATTAATTTACCGTATTTTTTGAATGAAATATTTCTTTACGAAAATATAGATAGTCACTCATAAAATTTGATAAAATTTCATCTTCACGAAATTTGAAATTTTCATCACGATACGAGGTCGGCATATTCATGCAGCCATGTATATCTTGTAGTTCAATTGTTACATTACTCATACCACTATAAAGAGAGAATTATGTTCCAAAATACGACAGGGCTAGTAAATGGCCAATTGTTGCAATTACCCCACTAAACCTTACCTAAATTAAATAAATCATGTCACTTTGAATAAAAAAATAACAAATAAAATGGATATTCCGAAATCACTCTCATTCTATGAGAACAAATAATTATTCTTCTAGGTTACATATAATACGTAACACTTGACTAGAGAAAAGTGAGAAACTGCCTTCATTAGATATCCCAAATCTTTTCATGGAAGAATGCCCGTGTAGCGAAATCTACACTTCATTTCAAAAATCATCCACCCTCAGCCTGTCTGAATCTATCGCTATTCAGTTTTGTTCGAATTACTTACATTTGTACTCGACAGAGAGCGATATGAGTTCAACCTTACTTGTAAATAATGATTTGAGGAAACACTCATGTAATCACGTTCTTCAATGTCATTGTCAACGCTACGCAGAACAATCAAGCCGGGGTAGTATATCTATCATCTATGTTGGAATTTCTCTTACTTCTCACCAATACAGAAAAATATGAAATAATACACCTGAATTGTAGTACGAGGAGGTGAACTACCAAAATATGGTACCTTTTTATGTTTTTCAATTTTGTCCTTTAATAACTCTTCCAATTTTGAAGTTATTGAAGTGAATTTGGTTTTAAAATTTAGGTCTCACATTTCTCAACACAATTGTAAAAAAAAGTTTGAGTTTGCAACCTTCCTTATATTTTTTATGATTTTTCAAAAAATTTGTGTAAAGTCATCCCTCAATGGGGCGACTTTACCTATCAATTTGTAATTGACGGGTTATTGATGGGTGGGGAGGCAAAATTTGAGGATGTTTGTACTCAGACATACGATTGAAAAGAAACTAGTCAAGTACCAACTTCAACCGTGTGAAACCGAACTGAATATTTTGAGTGTCTGTGGTTAAAAAAAAAGACGAATAAGAAAAAAGGAAAAAACCATATCGCCGCTTTATTTTCTTGTTATGTTACTGGGTGAAGTGAGGTGGGGGCGGCGATCTTTTTAGCAGGTTTTCGATTAGAAAACCTTCTATTAATTTTGGTCTGACTTTAACCAATAGGCACCAGACCATCACAGTTATTCGTTTCACGATCTCCTGATTCCAAAAATACCTATCTCGCATTTTGGTGTTTCTTTATTTTTATTATTTTCTTTCCTTCGATATCTGGGACATATATTTCTTTGCTCCGCGAAAACAGACGAATGGCTGAACCAATAGGGATGAAATTTTCACCAAAGGTCAATCTTGACCTGGTCAAGGTCTGTATAGTTTTTGAGATCAATCTGATCAGCGGATCCGGAGATATTAGCAAAAATGTAGATCAAGATGATGATTTTTGGGTGTAATTAGGGGCTAAATTGATTGTAACGCGAAAACAGAAAAACGGCTGAACCAATAGGGGTGAAATTTTCAGCAAAGGTCAATCATGACCTAGTCAAGGTCTGTATGAAATCTGAAGTCGATTGGTTTGGCGGTTCCTCAGATATTAGCAAAAATGTAGTTCAAGATGATGATTTTTGGGTGCAATAAGGAGCTACATTGTTTGTAATGTGATAACTGATGAATGGCCGAACCAATAGGCATGAAATTTTCACCAAAGGTCAATCTTGATCAGGTCAAGGTCTGTATACATTTTGAGGTCAATCTGATCAGCGGGTCTAGAGATATTAGCAAAAATGTAGGTCAAGATGAGGATTTTTGGGTGTAATTAGGAGCTACATTAATTTGAAACGCAATAACTGATGAATGGCCAAACCAATAGGCATGAAATTTTCACCAAAGGTCAATCTTGATCAGGTCAAGGTCTGTATACATTTTGAGGTCAATCTGATTGGCGGGTCTAGAGATATTAGCAAAAATGTAGTTCAAGATGAGGATTTTTAGGTCTAATTAGGAGCTACATTGCTTTGAAACGCAATAACTGATGAATGGCCGGACCAATAGGCATGAAATTTTCACCAAAAGTCAATCTTGATCAGGTCAAGGTCTGTATACATTTTGAGGTCAATCTGATTGGCGGGTCTAGAGATATTAGCAAAAATGTAGTTCAAGATGAGGATTTTTAGGTCTAATTAGGAGCTACATTGCTTTGAAATGCAATAACTGATGAATGGCCGGACCAATAGGCATGAAATTTTCACCAAAAGTCAATCTTGATCAGGTCAAGGTCTGTATACATTTTGAGGTCAATCTGATTGGCGGGTCTAGAGATATTAGCAAAAATGTAGTTCAAGATGAGGATTTGTGGGTGTAATTAGGAGCTACATTGCTTTGAAATGCAATAAGTGATGAAAGGCCGAACCAATAGGAATGAAATTTTCATCAAAGGTCAATCTTGATCAGGTCAAGGTCTGTATACATTTTGAGGTCAATCCGATTGGCGGGTCTAGAGATATTAGCAAAAATGTAGTTCAAGATGAGGATTTTTGTGTGTAATTAGGAGCTACTTTGCTTTGAAACGCAATAACTGATGAAAGGCTGAACCAATAGGCATGAAATTTTCACCAAAGGTCAATCTTGATCTGGTCAAGGTCTGTATACATTTTGAGGTCAATCTGATCAGCGGGTCTAGAGATATTAGCAAAAATGTAGTTCAAGATTAGGATTTTTGGGTGTAATTAGGAGCTACATTGCTTTGAAATGCGATAACTGATGAATGGCCAAACCAATAGGCATGAAATTTTCAGCAAAGGTCAATCCTGACCTGGTCAGGGTCTGTATGAAATCTGAAGTCAATTGGTTCAGCAGTTCCGCAGATATTAGCAAAAATGTAGTTCAAGAGATGATTTTCGGGTGCAATTAGGAGCTACATTGCTTTGAAACGCAATAACTGATGAACGGCCGAACCAATAGGCATGAAAATTTCACCAAAGGTCAATCTTGATCAGGTCAAGGTCTGTATACATTTTGTAGTCAATCTGATCAGTGGGTCTAGAGATATTAGCAAAAATGTAGTTGAAGATCATGATTTTTTGGTGCAATTAGGAGCTACATTGCTTTGAAACGCAATAACTGATGAACGGCCAAACCAATAGGCATGAAATTTTCACCAAAGGTCAATCTTGATCAGGTCAAGTTCTGTACACATTTTGAGGTCAATCTGATCAGTGGGTCCAGAGATATTAGCAAAAATGTAGTTCAAGTAGATGATTTTCGGGTGCAATTAGGAGCTACATTGATTTGTAACGCAATAACTGATGAAAGGTCAAACCAACAAGCATGAAATTTTCACCAAAGGTCAATCTTGATCAGGTGAAGGTCTGTACACATTTTGAGGTCAATCTGATCAGTGGGTCTAGAGATATTAGCAAAAATGTAGTTGAAGATCTTGATTTTTTAGTGCAATTAGGAGCTACATTGCTTTGAAACGCAATAACTGATGAAAGGTTAAACCAACAGGTATGAAATTTTCACCAAAGGTTAATCTTGATCAGGTGAAGGTCTGTATACATTTTGAGGTCAATCCGATCAGTGGGTCCAGAGATATTAGCAAAAAAATGTTTCTTTCCACTTGCAATACTGTGATTATATTTGTATTTTATTCATAGCAAATATGTACGGATTATGTATGTTGTTGGGCAGTCGTGTCATTTGTTTTACACCACTTCCCGGAATGTTTCAATTCTAAATAATTAAAACAAAATTCTAGCGCAGTCCGTCGCACTAGAAAAGCAGGTTTTCGATTTGCCGCTTGGTGGTTTAGAAACTCATTAAAATTTGCCACAAGTTAGTGCTTCTGGATCTGGTCAAAAGGAGGTATGAAATTATTTATGCATATTATAAACTGCAATTCAACCCAGCCAGTCGAGAATGAAATAAAAACACTACATACCTACATAGTGATAAATATGATAAATATTTATTGAATCTTATTATTGACTGGGTCAGCAACACTGGATATGAATTTTGTCGCACAGTATTCTGAAGACTTCTAAAAACTTGCCACAAGTTGGTGCTTTGGGATTTTGAAAGAATAATTGAAAAATGGGGCCAAACTAGCCTATTTCTAAAAAATCAAACTTTTGATCAAACCACTCTCTGAAACTGCCCTATTTTCTGTAAAGTCAGTTCGTAGATGGTGCCAAAATGAAAATAATAGCCTATATTTAGACAAAGTTTCTATTTATACTTCACCCGACCGATTGAATTTCTAGATCAATAACCACCTGTAAAAAATTGTGCAAAATTTTTGAACAATATTGTTAAAATTTGCCACAAGTTAGTGCTTCTGGATTCTGTAGCAATAATTAAAATAATTAACTGTCATTTTGTCGCACAGTATTCTGAAGACTTCTAAAAACTTGCCACAAGTTGGTGCTTTGGGATTTTGAAAGAATAATTGAAAAATGAATTTGTTGTTTTGTCGCACAGTGATCAGAATAATACAAAAAATTTTCCACATGTTGGTGCTTCGAGATTCAGTAACAATGATAAAAAAATTAATCTCTGTCGAAAACCGCCGCGCCAATTTGCAAAAATTACTCATCGGTTTCAATTATTTTTGGGTCACCATTGTATTACAATTAGTATTAAGAAATTCAAAGTTTTTATGTAGCTAACTTAAACGATAAAATAAATAAGTCATTAACCAAATTTTATAATTTTTCGATATAAAGATTGTAATTACAAGAAATAATTCTTAAATGAAGGCAAACATACATGAAAATTTTCCCTCCATTTCGAATGTTTGTATCTCCATTTATGGTTACATTTGGCTATCAACAAATAATCAACCATGTTCAAAATATCGTACAAATAATTTATTTCATATCTCATAAAGCTGAATGATTTAATTTTTAAATTTTTGTCAATAATGATAATTCGATTCTTAGATTATTTGATGAGTAATTTTTGCAAATTGGCGCGGCGGTTTTCGACAGAGATTAATTCTTTTATCATTGTTACTGAATCTCGAAGCACCAACATGTGGAAAATTTTTTGTATTATTCTGATCACTGTGCGACAAAACAACAAATTCATTTTTCAATTATTCTTTCAAAATCCCAAAGCACCAACTTGTGGCAAGTTTTTAGAAGTCTTCAGAATACTGTGCGACAAAATGACAGTTAATTATTTTAATTATTGCTACAGAATCCAGAAGCACTAACTTGTGGCAAATTTTAACAATATTGTTCAAAAATTTTGCACCATTTTTTACAGGTGGTTATTGATCTAGAAATTCAATCGGTCGGGTGAAGTATAAATAGAAACTTTGTCTAAATATAGGCTATTATTTTCATTTTGGCACCATCTACGAACTGACTTTACAGAAAATAGGGCAGTTTCAGAGAGTGGTTTGATCAAAAGTTTGATTTTTTAGAAATAGGCTAGTTTGGCCCCATTTTTCAATTATTCTTTCAAAATCCCAAAGCACCAACTTGTGGCAAGTTTTTAGAAGTCTTCAGAATACTGTGCGACAAAATTCATATCCAGTGTTGCTGACCCAGTCAATAATAAGATTCAATAAATATTTATCATATTTATCACTATGTAGGTATGTAGTGTTTTTATTTCATTCTCGACTGGCTGGGTTGAATTGCAGTTTATAATATGCATAAATAATTTCATACCTCCTTTTGACCAGATCCAGAAGCACTAACTTGTGGCAAATTTTAATGAGTTTCTAAACCACCAAGCGGCAAATCGAAAACCTGCTTTTCTAGTGCGACGGACTGCGCTAGAATTTTGTTTTTCTTTTCCTTCTTCTACCTGCTTCGATCCAAATCGTATTTTGGTTTTAATTTTTGCCTGGCAATTTATTTATCGGGCTAAAACGAAGTGGGTAAAGTCGCCCCTTGAATGTAAAGTCACCCCGTTCGATGGTAAAATAAAAATGCAAAATGTTCAATTATTGTACATTTAGAGTCGCACAAATTTAGGCGGATTTTGCCTGATGTGTTGCGGGGGGCGGGGGGTTTAAAAATTTTCATCACAAAAAAAAAAGCTTAATAAAATGACTAAAGAGGGGAAAAAATATGAACGTGAATTTGGTACCTACAGATGAATCAAAACTTTGGTTATCTCTGTGAATTGTGGCGCAGAAGGGGCTTATTCGATTTGCTTTAGGGAGCTAATTTCAGCTCATGAGGGACATTGCCGCCTGTCACCCCCGAAGACCGCCTACGTCTACAAAAACTACTTCAAAAACAGTGGTGCCCAACTTTGTATCATGCTTTTGTATGAACAACTGTTTTTACTCCACCTACCTCTTCACTTTCATACCCCCTTGGTTGCTAAATATTTCCTCCGTTTTCTCCATATTTTTTTGTTTTTCTATAAATTTACCTCTCAACATCGAGCTGCTAATTTTTCAAATTTTATTTTTCCACTGATTGTATGAGCACATAATATTCTCATCATCAAAAACAAGTTCTTACTTCTTATCATTTCCCCTGTGCCCTTCATACGCACATTCACGCCCCAGTAAATTCGACCAATATGCGTATGCGAAACTTGATGGCGAACGGACGGGTTTCTGTTGAGCAGATGAAAATGTGGTTCTTTGTTCAAAGAAAATTCATTGTTTAAACCTAGTACAGAAAGATAGGAAAATGATCTACGCGGCGACGTGAAAACAAGTGATAGTTTCGAACGAAAAAACCTACGTTTTATTAAATCAGGTTAAATAAACCCAAAACGCCCCATACACATAATCTTTTGCTTTGTCAACCACTACGAGTTTACAATACAATAGCGACTAACAATAAGTTCGTGCTCCGTTGTCAACACAAACATTTCTGCGACAATGCTAGCCAAAACTGCATTAGTGACAATTTTTTTCGGGAATTTATTCGAATCTATCTATGCACCTGTCGTATCTCCACCATTCTGCAAGCCAGTAAGCCACGCAGTCGAGCAGTTGGAAAATTATTACACAACATGGTACAGAAGTAAGTGACGGAATATATACTCTATTGACAATATTGACATAAGGCGAATCCATATAATTACTCGTAGAAATGAGATATAAGAATTCTATTTATAAATTTCTATACAGTGACTCGTCGAACAAGTGACCATGAGTAAACAGAAATTTAACACTAGAAAAATCCATGCTTTACTCGACTACTAAAGAGACCAGGAGGTGGCGTCATACATGACACAAATCCTAGGTTGCTCAAAGTATTATACATGTAGTATAATTTCAAGTGGTCAAGATAGCACAGCAATTTTCTATAATCAAATGAGACTAAAAAACAGACAGAATCCAACCCTTGTCCCCCTAGGATAGTGTGGCACAGCTGTTTGAATTCCAAATATCAGGGTTGACTTTTCTGAATAATTAATTAATAATTATGGTAACTTATGAAAATGGTGTCGCATATCACGCCACCTGGTCCTTTCAGTAGTTCATCTTAAAATTAACCTGGTCCTTCTAGAGTTATATATCAATACGATATATCAACACTGGAAGTAACAGGTGGCGTCATATACGACGCCAATCTAATTTTAAGATGGATTTCTCAAGGGACCAATATTTTGAGAACGCCTGACTTGTGACGTATGACGACACCTGGTCCTTTGAGTAATTGAGTAAAACCTGTTTTTTCTACAGTTAAATTACTACTGGGTAGTAGAGTCATAATTAAATAATTATATTATATTTGTGTGAAAGTTTTGAACACCCTTTTCCCTGGACAGGTCTCGTGTATATATGCCTATAAATGGGGTATGTATGAGGTATATGGGGTTCGATGATCTTTGTATATACTCGTTGGGGTGGTACGGTTGTGTCCGGGACAAGAGAAGGTACCTTATGGTGAAAATTATATGTACTTGGGTTATGGAAAGGTGGCTATAGGTGAAAAGTTTTATTGTGCACCCGCAACTATAAAAAGGTGTTTTGGATGAAAATATGAAGCATAAGTCAGTAAAAACTTGTGTTGTTTATTGATTGTCTTTTTCACATCACACTCCACTCGTCAACATTTCAACATTCACACACTGCTCCACACACATCCCATTATTGCCATTTTCAACATATTTTTCACTCTCTCTCTCTCTCTCTCTCTCTCTCTCTCTCTCTCTCTCTCTCTCTCTCTCTCTCTCTCTCTCTCTCTCTCTCTCTCTCTCTCTCTCTCTCTCTCTCTCTCTCTCTCTCTCTCTCTCTCTCTCTCTCTCTCTCTCTCTCTCTCTCTCTCTCTCTCTCTCTCTCTCTCTCTCTCTCTCTCTCTCTCTCTCTCTCTCTCTCTCTCTCTCTCTCTCTCTCTCTCTCTCTCTCTCTCTCTCTCTCTCTCTCTCTCTCTCTCTCTCTCTCTCTCTCTCTCTCTCTCTCTCTCTCTCTCTCTCTCTCTCTCTCTCTCTCTCTCTCTCTCTCTCTCTCTCTCTCTCTCTCTCTCTCTCTCTCTCTCTCTCTCTCTCTCTCTCTCTCTCTCTCTCTCTCTCTCTCTCTCTCTCTCTCTCTCTCTCTCTCTCTCTCTCTCTCTCTCTCTCTCTCTCTCTCTCTCTCTCTCTCTCTCTCTCTCTCTCTCTCTCTCTCTCTCTCTCTCTCTCTCTCTCTCTCTCTCTCTCTCTCTCTCTCTCTCTCTCTCTCTCTCTCTCTCTCTCTCTCTCTCTCTCTCTCTCTCTCTCTCTCTCTCTCTCTCTCTCTCTCTCTCTCTCTCTCTCTCTCTCTCTCTCTCTCTCTCTCTCTCTTTTTTATTTATTTTACATTTCTCCTTCCATTCAGTCTCTGATACCTTTCTATGACCCAAGTACATGAAATTTTCACCATAAGGTACCTTCTCTTGTCCCAGACATAACCCTACCACCCCAACGAGTGCACAAAGGTCACCGCACCCCATATACCTCATACATACCCCATCTATTGGCATATATACACGAGACCCGTCCAGGGAAAAAGGTGTTCAAAACTTTCACACAAATATATATTTATGACTCTACTCTGGGTTCTTGACAGCAGCATGGAAATATTATTCAAGTAGGTAGGTATGTATGTTTGTTGAAGGGTGAGTTAAATTTCAACGCACCAAATACTATTTCCTTACGGCATGGCGCGTTGAAATTTAAATTGCTCTGTACATCTATGAATGAGGTGTGTTCGATTTGCCACGGTTTCTCGGAACTGTTCCCAAACTGTTTCACTATGCTTTGATAATACGCAGTTATCATTCACCCACACAATCATGCTCTTACCTATGCTAGTTTGCAAGAAGTTTCACTTGAAAAATTCCAAATTTCCAACATACTTTTGCAGTTCGCTATTTCTGGAGGACGAGTACCTTATGCAAAATGGAAGAAAATCAAATGATTCAGAGTTGCGCTAAGGTCATCAAATTCTGTATACGTGGTGTATACGAGAAATTCGATTTAGCAGTAATCGGAAAAAATATGAACGTTCAAAAATGTAAAAAGGAGCGTATCGAAATGACGTCGACCAAGCAAACAGCATGGCAATCTGAGAAGAGAATGTTTTTATGTCCTTCTTCAGAGATTTGCATAGATAATACTTGTTACAGACCAACTCCAGCGATACATATTTCAGCTGGTGGACTTATAAACAGTGCTCTCATATTCCAAAAAGAAAAGAACGAGGATAAATCTGTTAAACCAATTTATTACGTCGAAAATCTAGATTTTGAAACCTCTGAAAGCAAACTGATACCACTGGCAAAAAAAGAAGGTGAAAACCCATCGCTCAAGGAAGGGGCACTGCCAAAGAAGGATGAAAAACCTTAAAATTTCTGTCATGACTCATAACATACAAACAGCTACAGCAAATTATAAAACGATCCAAAATCTGAACATTTTTGAAAAAAAGAAATGGCCAACAAAGAATTTTTAAAATAGGTTATATAAATCAACAAAAAAAAAATTATACTTTGCTTCTACTAAATCTTCGACTTCTGGCTGTTTTTTCATCATAACTGAAAAATTACAATGAACTTGATTTTGAAAAAGGTATAGAGCTTTTAAAATGAAAGTACAAATCTATGATATACGTACGTAGTAAGTCAGAGCTACACCTGCATTTCTCAGTTCTGGGAGATGTAAAGGCAGAGCGATAAAATAAGAGGGGCAGGGAAATTCAGGGCAAACGCCTCTCCTTGAAATTTTTCCATCAGTAACTGTTACATAAGAAGTTTTCATCGTAATTTTCTATCATCAGTAGCGTAAATAGAAAAAAAAATTTTTCGAGTGGGCCAAACGAAAGCCATGAATGTTTGGAAAGAGCCCCTTGAAAAATGGCATGTCAAGATTTTTTAGCTTAAGCAAGTCGGGTATCTGACATTTCTCATATAGACTAGCCAACTTTTTGGGGGGGTCTGGCCCACTAAGTTCACCCTCTGATTATGCCCCAGCAGCCCATAAACATCAAGAAGGGTGAACGGGTGGATACCTTATGAGTAAAAACGTAATAAAAGGAGACCTTATACCACAGACCCTCCATTTACAATAGCCTGAACGTAGCAACAAGAACCCGAAGTGAAAACTGAGTATAAGGATGGACTTATATCCCCTTTTCTGGCATAGCAACCCAAGTCTATTTTATCAGCGATGGTTGAGTTTTGGGTTGAAATATTTTTACTGTAAGGGCTCGTTACATACAGGGTTCGGCAAAATGACCGGCCACATTTGTTTTTCCAATTATATGCGTACGAGGTAGTGGTGTTAAGGTTCGGTTAACTGATCCGGTTCTACCGGTTTTTAACTGGGAACGGTTCAGTTTTTTTTTGCTCCGGATTTTGCGCCTCCGTTTTTCTTTGCTCCGGTTTTTTTTTCAGGTTAACCGGACTTTAACCGGTTAACCTGTAGTTGAAAATCCTATCGAGCTTCAAACACTGAATCAAACACTGAACTCAATTAAGAGCTCAGTGGCTTCAAAGGAAGCTCGATAGAATTTCTGACAAACTTTAAATATAGTACTGAATAACAAAATTATGATTCTTCCAGTGATTTTTCGTTTCATAATCTACAGAATCCAAAAATATCCATCTCACATTTTCATAATTCTTCATTTATTTTATTATTAATATTCTGTCTCCCTCCGCGCGCATATACTTCTTTTGAATGCGAGAACAGACAAACAATCAAACCAATAGGACTGAAATTTGCATCAGAGGTCAATCTCAGCTAGATCTAGGTCTGATAGAAATTTCAAGTCAATCTGTTCAGCGGTTTAAGAGATATTAGTGAAAATGTAGTTAATAATGGTGATTTTTAGGGGCTATATTTCTTTTGAATGAGAGAAGAGACAAACAACCGAACCAATAGGGCTGAAATTTGCACCAGAAGTTAATTTCAAGGAGTTTTAGGTCTGATATAGGTTTCAAGTTAATCGGTTGTGTGGTTAAGGAGATATTAGCAAAAATTTAGTCAAAAATCAATATTTTTGTTGTGGTTCATGACACCCCTGTACTATCAGTCAAAAACCTGCCTTTCTAGCGGGGCTTGCAGCGCTATAATTTCGGATTTTACGCAAAATTTTGAACATTCTGGTTGGTTGTTGCCTTGAGCAATTAATACACCTAAATACTCCACCAGGTAAGTAGATAGCTTTTTTGGATGTTAAAAAGGACAGTTAACCGGTTAAACTCCGGTTAACCTGAAAAAAAAAACCGGAGCAAAAATAACCGGTGAAAAAAAACTCCGCTCCTTTTCAAACGGTTAAAAACTGTACCGGTTTTAAAAAAAAACTGAACCTTAACATCACTAGTACGAGGTAAGACAAAAGATAAGAGACATGCGGTTGGTTTTAAATCAAAATTCATTCTCTAAGGTTACATATGAAATTAAATTTCACTCGCATGTTGATCATTTTGCCTAGCACAATTGCGAAGGCGTGAAACTCAATTTTTTAAGACTTTGCTAAGCAATAATCATATTTTTTCTACTAATTTCTTACGTATTCAGCCGGTAGGAAATTTACCTCCTCGCGTTAACCATGAAGAATGCCACATGTGCAGAATTCTCCTCCCCGGTCAATTTTATCCATCACTGGTAGCATTTAGCGGAAGAAATTGCAAAATAATGTAACCATTGCTTAGCAAAGTTGAAAAATTGGATTTTACGCCTTCAGAAATGTGCTAGGCAAAACGGTCAACATGAGAAAGTGAAATTGTATTCAGTAGCGCACCGAAGTAGGGATATGGAGCTGAAACCTTCCCTTCAGGCCTTGAATTTCATCAAAAAAAGGTTGAATAGAAGATTTTCAGTTTTTTGGTACTTTTTTGGGAATAAATTTATGCCTTAGCTCCTCCCTTGAAAAATTTCTGGGTGCGTCACTGATTGTATTTCATACGTAACATTAAGGAATGAAGTTTTATTTAGAAGCAACCGCGTGTCCCTATCTTTTTTCTTATGCGTATAATTCAAAAAACAAACGTAGCCGGTCATTTTGCCGCACCCTGTACAATTTAACCCTAGCAGAACTCAACTTTCGAAGGAAAAAAAGTGGACTTATCTCCTTCTTGCAGAGCGCATTGTTCATTTAGACAAGGCATTTTTACATTGTTTACGAATAATTGAGCAGGAATGAAAAATAATGCTGAGCTTGTCAACACTGTTTGCATAATTAAGTTGGCAACAAGTACCTATACTCTTCAATCGCCAGGCTTTCAGGTTTGCTCTGTTGTATGTACTGAGGAGTTGCTCGCGCATAAATTTTGGGGTTGCGTCATAAAAGACAGCACATATACTGATACATGTATACTTCCTATGTTTTAACCTTGGAGTTTTACTTGATACCTGTACAAATAAGAACATTTTCAGAAAGAGGGCAAGGAAAATCAAAACAACGTACAACAATACTCAATAAATGAGCTCTCCGTTGAAGAATTGAATAACATCTGGTCTGTTCCAACTGACAATTGCAAAATATGGCATTAATGCATTAGGTCGCACGTAATATATAACTACTCGAAATTTGGTTGAATCTATCGAAATATCGTCGCCACGCGAAAGAAGAATGATTGGAAATTCGAAAGTGATATTCGCTAGAAACTAGGCTATTTTTAAGCTCGTCTATCTTCTTGTATGTTTCAAATAATATAAATGAGAAAAAGAAAAAAATACCGAACTATGTCGAGAATAGGAATTATTTTCTTAGCAATAACTTTTCATTGTGGAGTTCAATTCGTCGGTGCAGTCAAATGTAAAGGGGCTAGACCAGCATCGATTCAATTAGAAACGTATTATACATGGTGGTATCGATGTGAGTATTTAATAAATAGTTAATTCTTTCCAAATTCAGCCTCAGTTCCTCTTTATCATACGTACATTTCAATGCAATCAAGACTCCTATGGATCTGGCGGGGGGAAGGGATTCCTGGATTTCTATAGTACTTAAAAAATTGTATGAATTTTCCCTCCATGTAAAATCCTCCCCCCCCGCGGGAAAGGTAGGAAGAGGGTGCCTTCCTCCCTTATATTTTATTCTATAGATGCAGCTCTGCTTCATAAGCTTGGTTTGTAATGGGAATTTGCTTTTGCCTTTTGCTTTTCAATTTTTTCAATCAACCAATTAGTTTGATTAATTTCGATTCCTTTCTCTTCCCACTGAGAAAAAAATTAGCCATGTTTGATTACAATTTTTTTCTGAGATTTTCTCACAATAGAAAGTCGTTGACAAACAATCGATTTTAGAATAACCGAATCTACTTTTTGCCTAGCTTTTTACTGGAGATTTTCTTACAATTTGTGGACTTTTTAGATACAGAGGGTATGACCATCTTTACCAGCCGTTTTTCCATTTTTTTACTCATTCTTCTCACGCAAAATTATAAATACGAGATGGTATTTTAGAGTAAAAATGGAATAGAATTTTCATCATACTCTATTTCTGATAAACCGAGCGAGAAGCGAATAGTACCTATTAATTACCAACAGCTGATAGTAACTTTTCTCATCACAGTGAAGAAAATTATTATTTATTGTAGTACTCATTCTCAATTACTATCTTAGATAATACATATAATTTGCCATTTTTGCAGTAGTTTTTGCAGCAAATCTTGAATAATTGTCTCAGTTTTCCCATTCAAATTATAAAAATTACGACCGAAATAGTTTTCAGCGTAGCTAAGCAGAATCTATACCTATTTACTTTATTTGATTGTATTTACTGAACAATAACAAAATACTTTGATAAATATTTTCAGTGAAGAATATATTCACTCTCACCAATCCCTTATGTAGTTTAGACGACGAAAACCGAGAGGAACTATGCGCTCAAGTAGTTGAGGCCTGTTTCATACCAGAAATGCCGGATTCTTCGGATGATGAAGATGTAACGATGGAAACGAGTATTCCGACTCAATGCGACAAGCATACTTTTATAACACCTATAGTAGGGTACGAAGACACTTGGAGCAGAAGAAAAAGGATGTTCCTCTGTGAGAAGTTCAAAGTTAAGGATGAACCTGTGGCTGAATTTTACCTCTCAGCAGCAGGCCTGAGAGGTGCAGTTCTCGTATTTCAGCCGCCCGAAAATGATAAGAAAATGATCCGAGTGATTCGCATGGTGACTGGTTTGTTTTATGAAGAGGGAAAAGTGAAATCAGAGAAAACTACAGAGGGTTCAGAGAAGACTAGCGCAAAAGAAGACGCTGAGGCAAAAGAGGAGACAGGGGAAAAAGAGAAAGACTAAGGCAAAAGAGGATACTACGAGGTAAGGCATCGAAATCTTCAAAGAAATATACGCAGAGTAGACCACAACAGTTCGAATTTTTTTTCCAAATTTCAATTTCCTCTTTTTGATTTATAATAACATATAATAGTGCACAAGAGCCGAAAGTAAAGTTTTACATGTCCAGTACAAAGATACCTATAACTGAATAATCCAAAGGTGAGTTCAACAACTATGCGTATACCTATATGTATATACGAGTCTAGTAATCTTGTAAACTTTCTTTGATTTTTGTACCAACTGCAATATAAATTTTTCATTCTAAACAAAAGAAAACTTGAAAAATGTAGCAACCCATCTAATACATATTTTACGAGCACAATAAATGACTTGAAAATAAAATTGAACACAATTTTTGAAGGTTGAAATAATAGAGAGCGGTTTTTCCTCCCTCTAATCGAGGAGAGTTTTCTCTATACTATAAAGTAATTTCCCGTTACTTCAATAAATCTGTGTATTTGTGGGTCCGTACTCCGTACGTCCATTCGTAGACTGTATATCTGTCGACTGACTTTATGTATTGAGCCAAAGAAATGTATTGAATTGATGTAAACAATGTAAAGAATGGTGTAAAGAATACAAAGAATTAACTTCAACGTCAAGGTCATCCAGTTACAACATTGTTCATCAAGTTAGGTCAATATTAATTCCTCTAGGAGCAGAAATATCATCAATATTTATTACGTATTATTATATGTGTAAGTTGTACAAAGTATTTTTCAAAGTCAAGGTACATGTATTTGTTACGTTTAGTCCAGTAGCGGACCCAGAAATTGGCTATCTGCGCAAAGCGCAGAAAAAATTTTTTATTTACTCTTTTTCTGATGGACTTTGATGGTAAGGGGGCTTTAGCTCCCTTTGACCCTCCCCCCGTCTAGAGTGCTCTACCATCTTAAAGTGAATTCATCTCATGCGGCTAATTGAATACCTACTCATACAAGGAGTGAAAGCTATAGTGTTCCACAAACGTGCTATTTGTAACAGTTTCAGCTTTGACTTGGATTACTTGAATTACACAGTTACAAGGCGTATGGAAAAACGCGTATTTGGACTTTCAACTGCTTTACGTATAGAACATATGGTACATTATAATAGCCTACCTAAAACGTTGAATCTGAGCAGAACCGAAGTCGAACATATGTGAAAATGACGACTGTAAAAAACTGTTTTGATGCTCTCTCAGTATTTTGTATGTTTTTGCAGTCTTTTGTGTGTTTTTGCAAAACATCGTGCGTGAAAATGAAATATTCATGTATGTTATGTTTTACTTACTTGGTGCTTATTTCACACAATACCATTAGATTAGTTCACTCCGTCGACTGCCAAGACACTGATTTGGCACAGGTTCAATTGGAATTTTACTTTACATGGTGGTATCGGTGTAAGTATTTCATTAAAATTTATCAACGAGCCAGTACAGAGTACAGACTAACCCAATGTACCTATTGAGCTTTTTTTGAGAAAAGTTGTAAAATTTGGCTATACCTCTAACCCCGTAATTGAAACGTTTCCAATAAAAAATTCTCTTAATCGGCGTTTATGTATATGGTCTTTTTGCGGGTGGACAGACTAGACTATATAAAAGTATAAGCAGTTGCATAAGTCAAAGGCCCATTTGGTTAATATGAATTTCGGATCAGAGTAAATGATCCAGGAGACATCAAAAAGATCGAACAAACCAAACTAGACGATTTTAGTTTAAATAGGTACTCGCTGAAAAATTCAGGTTTGAATTTTAGATTTCAAGAGAATATAAGCAATAATATATTTTGGAAATAACTAAAGAATATAAGAAAAAAATTCAAATGTTGCATATATTCTTCTCAACTAATAATGGCAAATTATAACTCAAGTATCTCATGTTGAAACAAGTCAAACCAACCATATATGCATACATCTAAGCTTAGGTATATCCATGAATTTAGAACCCGGTTGAAGCTCAGAAACTGTTCTAAATCTATTGAAAAAATTATATCATCCTGTTTAAAAATGAAGCATTACCTGGCTCAGCTTAAACTTTCAGAGTAAATTAAATGAATTAGGTATAACAGAACCTGGTAAAAATTTAAAATCGTTAATTTTGACCTTATAAATTAAATTCGTATTCATCTCAAGAACTAAAGACCGACCAAATGGGTCTGTCATCTAGGCAATCGTAGTGATTGCGAACTTTTTTCTACAAATTTTACCTAGTTGTAGGTACTCTTTTCCATTTGAAAAATACCAGTCTAGAATAACTTTTTCAGCCAATCATCTAAATGTTTTGAAGGAGCCGCTATAATTTACTTCAAACAAATTGAATTTTATTATTATTTCAGTGAACGAAGTAACTACTCGTACTTTTAATTTTTCAATTTTTCCGGTAGATAGAAGCATTTGTGTAGGTACCAATAAAGTGAATTTCTCAAAAACACTTATACAAGACCTTTCAGCTTTGTTTATATATCGATATGTTAATACATATGCACTGATACGATGATTTTGTTAAAACTTTCAGTGAAGCATATATTCACAAAAACCAACACTTTGTGCAGTTTAGATGACGAAAGTCGCAAGAAGTTATGCGCCGAGGTCGCAAAAGCTTGTTACACAGAACTGGAAAAAGTCGCCTTGGAAGATATATTGAAAGTTTTGAATAAACCGACAGAATGCGACAAGTATCAGTTCATAACACCGTTACTGAAAAAGCAAGCTTGTTGGAGCAGGAAGAAGAGGATGTTCATATGTAAGCCATTCACTGTGAACGAAATCCCTATAGCTGACTTTTTCCTCTCAGCAGCAGGCATTAGAAATGCGGTGATGGTGTTTAACCAGCCGAGAGAGAATTCTAAAATAATCCAACTGACCCGTTTAGTCAAAGATTTATCGTATCAAGAAGAAATAGCCGAATCAAAGGAAGGAAAGGAGCAGAACAAAACGAAGTTTGCTCGAACCTCAAATGAAGATGAGCAATAAACGACTGAGTTTTTTCTTCCTGTCACAACGCACCCTCCGATATAGTAATTTCTTCGAATAATAAAATAATAATATAATGGTATCTCGTAAGAGATAATGTGACTTTTCCGATAGTAATTCTAAGGTAAAATTATAGGGTCAGGCTTACAACTTCTTGAAAACACTTGAACAAATCTTCGACTATTTTCGTAATCAATCCTTGACAAAGAATGAATGATTCTCAATACGAATTTGAACGACTTATCAACTGCACAGTATAATGGTTCACTTTTTACTTAGGCAACCAATAATTCCATTCATTAACTTTATTCATGGGGTCAATTTTACTCAACTTTTCAGATACCATTCCTTGACTAGTTCTTTCATCAAATACACCAAGTTTTTTCACCCTCAAAAGTTTTGGGAGTACCTACCCAATACCCATTTAATAAAATGAAAATCAAATTTCATAATCTCATACTCGCTTACATGTTTAATTTGATTACATAATATAACTATCTATTTGGTATTCATTTATACCTATACTTACTCCAAAAACGAATAAAACATAAAATACATCTAAATAAAATTTATATCACTGAATTTCTCTGTTTTATGGTCATTTATATATGGCGGATTTTAATAATTTTTTTTATCGTTAGACAACTCTCCTTCAGAATCTCTGAATTTCAGAAATGTACACTAATTTTTTCTCTTTACTCGTAAGCAAGAATGAAATTTCCATCGAAAACCTGCTAAGTTACAACTAATAACAGAATCTTTGACCAAACAAATGTATCTCAGAACATAGCTAGGTAATTAATTTTTCAATATTTCAATACGAAAAATTCAACGATGAACGATGCCTTTATTTTCGATCAAATTTTGTTGATCATGTCAACTGCAATAGGCACACTGCATCTTCTCTATACTTTATTTTTCAACTCCCCTATCATCCCTTCTACGTCGAGCTTCACCCCACCCGGCACCCGTTTTCTTCCACAAACTTTTGGTAACGTATTATTGGGCTACAACCAGACATATTATTATCAGTGCACGATTGTGGTTCGTAGAGCAAAGTCGGTGTGGTGTGTTCAGGTATGGTACGTTTTTAGTGATACGATACGAAGATTTTTTCTTGAAATTTTAATTCAAATAGCGAAACTTTTTCATCGATATAATGTTTTGAAATTTTTTTATTCTTTCACAAACATACAAATATTTTGGTTTTCGTCAAGTGTGCTGGTGTTCGTGTGTAAAAATGTGAGTAAATAGTTTCTTGTGAATATTATCCAAGGATTTATATAGTGCTTTGGCCGAAGATTGATTTGCTGCGACGAAGAACCGTACAGGTTTTGCCCAAATAGAACCAAAATGAAGACTATAAATGAGAACTTCTGTTTACTGTTGACACTGATCACATTTCATTGGTCATTCGCATTTGTTAAAGGTAAGAATTAATTGTTGTCTACTACTTAAAATATTTAACGTATTTTCCGTTAATTTTTTCAAAACTGCCCAAAATTGCTGCGGAGAAATTTTTAGAGTTGTTTCTGGGCCTGAACCAAAACTATCCGATTCCAAATTTTGCAATGACGAGACTGGTTAGAGGAGGAATGCGAAGGGATTTTGTGAATAGACCAAAACATTTCCCCTAACAATATGCACGTATATTTACGATTTTCTTCCCCACATCGGGGGGGGAGGGGTTGATTACAGCTGCTTCATCTGGCTGGAGATCTATCTCAAAGTGAATTAAGCTTTAGAAGTTTATAGCTGTAGGTCCTAGACTTCGACATGATGAAGAAACCTTTTTATTATAATTCTCTCCCCAATGAATTAATTTTTTCGAATCCATGATATCTCTCAATTTGTTGATTTTGAGACTTCAATTATTCCTATTACATCGGTTATCTAATTATTTTCATGAAATTTCTCAACTATTGGGTTTTTCATTAAGGTTTTCAAGAAGAAACGTTCGATATACCTAGTATTCGGTACTTCTACCTGAGAATTATGTTCACGATTTTTTTCCGAAACTTTACAGATTTTATCTTCACAGACCAATCACACAATTCATTTATGAAAAATAAAAATGAAATTGAATATTATTAGCATTTGCAAGATAAATCTGAAGAAAAGATTCAATTTAAAATCAAAAATCCAACGTTTTCTTACTTTCACATAATCCTTCATCAACAACTTACACTCCGAGCAAATGTGTTTATACTTTCTAAAATCGTTCTCGTTTTATGATTTTGGTTTCGAAAAATTCTACAGTAGGAATATGCAGTAGGTAATCTCAGTTTGTAGATGTTGAGATGCTCTAATACTGTCATCATCTTAATTAGATGAACCGCGTGATTATACGGGATTCGTTTTCCAAAAATAGCTACATCGTGCTACAACTTCTGGTAGGTAACCAAATGAGAGTTTATATTCGAAGATTGAAAAATGCATAGTAAATGAAAAATCATAGAATAGCATTCCATTTATGCGGCAGATTTAAAAAATAATAATATGGCTTCGTTTCGAAATCCATATATAATGAAAATAATTATCATGCAGTGTTTTTGTTGTCTATATTATAATGTATCTATGACCTCATCTTCGTGGCTTCTTTTCAGAATCGTAATACTCTATCAACAAAAGAAAATTCACAAAGTCTTCTTCATTACTTTTCAGTTTTATCGACTAAAACCAAAATTTATAACTAATTGGAACGCATCACATCGCGCCAATATAAAAGTAGATAATGATATTAAAATTGTGACCTTAACAGTATTCACGACATCTACTACTCAACAGCTTTACGTATTTCAACACAATAGGCTGACCCACATTTAATAATAAACTTGATTCACGTGTTTTATGGTCGCACCGTGAAAACACCAATTTCCAAATTAACTTTTCGCACAAGCTTATTTTTGTGACAGCAGTGAACAATTATTTAGACCATTTACTGTGACCTTGTACAGTACAATCCAAAAAAAGAAATTAAATTGCACCAAATAGATGAAAAACTGACCACTTTTTGACCGAAGCAACTCAATATGAGTTTTTCTACACCATATATATATACAGCTTCGAATAACCGTAAAAAATTATACGCTATAATAATTTTTTTCATTTTCTGTCCATTTTGTCGAATTAGCGGCTGGATATGAGGCACCAAAAAAAAAAAAAACACAAAAAACAATTACAACGTTCGTTAAAAATTAAAGGCGTAAAATTTGATGTTAATCTCCAAAACACCCTCACTATTTATATACCCATTTGTGCCCACTGGGGAATGTTTATGCGCGATGGTATATGGTGGATTTTCGAAAGTGGTTTTGCTTGGTGGTGCATATGCGGATCATATAGAAATAATTCCCAAAGTGAAAAATATAAAATTCTACAAATATCGTCTGGCACCCCTTCGCAAAAGGCAGCTCAGACAAAATAGTACCTACACGAAAATAAAAATATTTTTATAGCATTTTTATTATTTTTATTTTTTTTCATCGCTTTCATAACTCCTATTTTGCGGTTCTTAGTTGCTTTTCTTCCGAGGCAGTTCTTATATAGCAACCAACAAGGTGGTGTTGCTGTTCATAATTGAGTAACACTGAGCATATGTTCGAGAGAAATCTACCAGAACATGGAAAAAAAGAAGATAAAAACTATTTTTGAAGACCGATAAAAATTTTAAATATTGCAGCGAAAAATTATAGACTAATGATATAATCTGAAAAATACTACCCATTGACAACAATTTTTCATCACTCAAAGTAGGTACAGGTATATACATTCTAGCTTACAATATTTTCAAAACATACAAAATGAAAATGATAATTGGGGACATTAGAAAAAAGTTCTTCTAAAAAACTAGTCAAGTGAAACCAGTACTGTATAATAATTGTGAACTCTAATATGTGTAACGCTAAAATATTTTGTAGAAAATGTAAATTTTTCGGGAAGTTTCAAAATATTTTTATAAGGAGTAGCTTACATATTTGTGAAATATTTTACGAAAAATTGGCAGAAAAAGTTAAAACAAAACAGGTTTTAGGAACTTTTTTTTTTCGGAAAATAGCTGTAGGTAGAAGATGGTAAGATATTTTTTCTTCAATATTTTATAACATATAAATTTTAAAAACCCTTGATTCGAACATTTAGAAACTATTTTTTCATAATATTTATAATTGAAAAATAATTATTGTATTTCTACTAGGTACTTACCTACAATACATGGCCACAAAGAGTAAAACAATATACGAGTACTTGGAAGGTACAAAAAATGTGTAGAATGCATTACGCCATATTTTAAACAACTTTCATAAAAATTATATGGATCTAGCCTATTTTTAGTTTAAATCGGAGCGACACAGAACTACAGATTGTTTGCGGTTTATCAGCCTTGAAAACTTTCTTCCTCGATTCATATTTTCTCTTCATGTCCAGCTTTCCTTCATCCACCTCTACCTTATATCACTTTATTTTCCACTCAAAGGCTTTCCATCCGTACGTATTCACCTGACTTTCTTCACCTCTCCACTAATTTTCAAGTCAGTTCCAGCGAATCAAAGTCTATATTCTTCCTTCATCACTTTGGCCCAAAATTCTCTGTCCCTTATTGAAAGCTCTGTTTCTGACTCACTCGAAGCTTCTCTCTCTCTTGTCTTATCATTTTGTGTCTGCGTGTATTTCTTTTCTCACTTCCTTCGCCGGCTTTCCACGATCGTTTTCTTCCAGCTGTACTTCGTTTTAAACGCTTAATGAGCATAACTTGCTCTCACAAAAGGTGAAAAATTACATCAACTCATCGAACTGTAAAACAGGCTACAATGTTTCCCTCGTCTTTAGAACTTTCGCCGGCACCCGAGCATACTCGGCTGCTTCAACCCTTCGATAAGCAGCAAACGTTTTCACAGTTTGGGGATTTCTGCGAAAAATTTCCGCAACTTCTGCACAAATTTCACGTTTCCTAAGCGAAAAAGATTAATATACTGGAGGAAGGTCCTAGCTACCTTTAATTATAATACGCGAGTAACAGCCATTCAAGAAAGTATAACACCAAGCTGGCGAATTTGTTGAAGCGAAATTTATGGTGGCGCCGAAAATGAACGCATCATTCCTTCGTATTTTGTTGGATTTATGGCCACACTATTGGCTTCATTAGTGGAGGGCATTATAATGAATGCGAGGTGCGTGAGAGGGTGTTTTTGAAAAAAGAGGAGACTATAATAAAGAATCGATTTCGTTTCTCGCAAGAGAGCAATAACATTATTTGAAACCGCTTATTTTAGCACTACCAACAGCTAAATTAAAAATTGTGAATAGATACACTAGGTACGAATAATATCTGTGGATTCTCAGAATATACAATTATACATATACCAGTTTGAACAGCCCCTTCCACCACCCATGGACAACGAAAATTAAATTTTTCAAATGGAATTCAGACATTATTATTATTATTTTATTTTATTTTTCAGATAATGCTCTAGACCAACATTTTCTTCTAATTTGCGGTTCTTCACAAACGAAATTAAAAAGGGTGAACAGAGTTTTTTGTTGCAAAAAAATGGTTTAGAAAAACTTTTTCCCCTTTTAAAAAGAAATTATCGAGTTAATGAGTTGATAAATATTTTACTTGGTCGAGAAAACCCGCTATACAACGCTGGCAAAGTTTGAAAAAAATTATTCCAAGTTTTGAAATCCGTCGAGACTCGAAGAGTAATTAGATTTTTTGCTTTCAAAGGATCCCAGTATATTTTCGCATATAATCTCATTATTTCGAGATTACAGACATATTTTCGAGAAAGCCACTATATTATGGCAAAATAATGAAAATATTCGTATTTTCAACATTTTATTAATATTTAAACCTTGGATAAAAAAAGAAAACCGGCGACAAGTATATTATGGAAAGGAAAAGCTTGAAATGCATATTCAATATAACTATTAATATGATATTGGTATACATCATCTTTTGCATATCTACATTCATTTTGACAAAATTATCGGGATATTGCAATTTAATCCAACACTAGAAAAATCAGGTTTTACTCGATTACTAAAAGGACCAGGTGGCGTCATATACGACGCCACAAGAATAACCTCAAAGGACCAGATGTCGTCGTACGACACATCAGGGGTTCTCAAAATATTGGTTCTTTGAAAAATCTATCTCAAAATTTTGAGTGGCGTCGTATATGACGCCAGCTGGTACTTCTAGTGCTAATAATTTGAGGGAAGAAGTCACTATAGAGACGTTTCCTAATTTAAAAGGTACATCACAACGACGAGATAGCAAAATGTGTTTCATGATAAGCGTGGAAAACTCCACTTTTCACTCAAGTTATTGTCAACAAAAATCCCTCGTCAGAAATAACATATGCGACTTCATATTGCTCTTGCCCTCCAAATCAGAACCACCGCACCATCAGAAATAAGTGACATAAAACCTCTTAAACCAAATTCTTTCAAATCTCTAAAACCGATCAACTTTTATTATTGCTATTGTTCGAAATTCATTTTGCAACTGCTTCATTCTGCTTTCAAAATCCTCTTCTTTTAATACATCGAATGGTAAAATAGGTACTGTACTTTATTTTCAGAACACCACCGGAAAATAGCATTTCTCATTCTTTTAACCAGCATTTACCTTCTTTTTCATTCATTCTTTGTAAAATTTGCCACCTGTTTCTTACATAATAAATGACCGCGTTTCGTTCGGATTCAAATAAAAAGCCCTTTATCCTTTTATTTCTTTTCTTCTTTTATTGGAAGAAACTTTTTCATTCTAACTTCTATTTTTTTTTATTCATTATTTCCGAAAAAAAAAAAATTAAAGAGGGTGTGAGAAAGGTGTGCAAAAATCTGCGACAGTATGCAGTGCACCTCTTTTTGACAGTTACTAATATTAAGTGCGATAATTTTCTACGCCCTCCACCCCAACGGTGGGTTTTCCACCACTATAACCTACCATTTTTGAGAAACACGAGCTGATAAAATGTGCGTTTAACGAGAAAATAAATTAACGTTAATGAAATTTCAGTTATAACGATTTTCCTGATTGCACATTTTATGTAGATACCCTTCGTTGCTCAGTGAGCTGGAAAAAGGTGTAGCCGAAATAAATCACTCCGCCGACTAATCTGCCTAATTTCGTTGGCCAGACAGATTTAGTGAACTTTGTCATGTTCCTATAAAGTCTCTGGAAAGAGGAGAAAAAAATCTCTGCATCGAGCTTGAGGCTGGCTGGAGTGAAATCGTAGGGGATATAAAGTTGATGCGAATTTATGCAGTTTCAGAGAATACGCTGAAGTTTGGTATAGAGGATTAAAACGAGAGTTTTCTTTCTACGAAAACAAATGTGACTTCGACCTTGATGACATATTTATACCTGTTTAAACTCTTAACGAAGTGACATCCAGGTTATTCAGCGTCATTGTGGCACCCATGTATTGAAAATGTAAGTAAATGTCTTTGTGACCCACCGTAAGTAAATGCTATTGTGGCACCCATGTATGTAGATTAGTGAATGTCATTATAGCACCCTGAGGCGTTGCCAAATATCTACCTTTCAGGGAGTCACAATGACATTTATTAATGCATATACATGGGTGCCACAATAGCATTTACTTTCAGTGGGTCACAAAGACATTTACTCAAATAAATTTGTAGCCTAGCTAAGTAAAGATGGCTCCAAACGAATCATAATGTGACGAAGTCACACTTCTAAGTACCTACATTGAAGTTAATTTAAAAATTTGAAAAATACATATAAGATCAGGTTCAGTTTTGATTCGCCTGATTTTATTTAAATTCCCATTTAGCCAGCCTGCGCAGTCACAAAAATTTAAATTCTCATTTAGCCAGCCTCCACAGTTTCAAAAATTCAAATTCCATTTTAGCCCGCTCCCGCAGTCTTTAAACTTTAAATTCCCATTTAGCCAGCCTCCGCAATTTATTTTCCCATTTAGCCAGCCTCCTCGTCCTCAGTCTCGATAATGCAAATTCCATTTAGCCAGCCTCCACAGTCTCAGAAATTTAAATTGCCATTTAGCCCCCTTTCACAGTATTTAAAATTAAAATTCCCATTTAACCAGCCTCCGCAATCTCAAAAATTTTCTTTTCCCATTTAGCCAGCCTCCTCAATCTTGAAAATATCGAGTGAGGCATTTAATAGAAGCTAAAAAAATTACCGAGTACAGAGTACAGACTAAAGACTCATTCTAAAACTATATAATTAATCTGATGAGTGAAAAAAAAGCCAATATTTAATTAACCCTTTGCAAAATCTTATTTTACATTGTTGTCCTGTTTTGGGTGCCACATTGTATCTTACTATCAATGGGTCACAAAGACATTTACTTGCAGCCTATGTATGTTTGTATGTAACACTCCGCACTCTGATGGAACATACAGGGAACCCCCCAGTATGTAGGATGAGTTTGGATGTCAATGTGACACCCGGGGTAACATGTGGATTTGCATCCCTCATGCCCCCTAGACCCCAAAACCACCAATTTTAGCTAAAGACGTTGTGGCACCCAAATCCGGGTGCCACAAAGCAAAAATGGGTGCCACAAGAACATCCAATAAGGAAATTGGGGGTCACAATAACGCTTAACAAAAATATATATACCTAATAGCATCATATTTCAGTTAAATGTGGATTAATACCGATAAAATTGAAAAAGGAACTTTGTTTTTATAATTTCTATTCCGAAACAAAATCGCAAAAAAACTTTTGGTACATAATTGATAAAATTGTCAATCAAGCTTTCGTACCAGCAAATATTGGCTAGAGAACTATTTTTTTGCAATTCATATACAGATGTAGTGTTACCACGAACTACGCTAAGATAAATTATGATATCATTTTGACAGATCAAATTAACGCAACTATATAATTATATGCTTCCAACAGCATCTGAGAGAACAGAAATTGCAAATCTGGACCAAAAAAAAATTAATCGGTACAAGAAACTGAATATTATCTGCTTCGTGTACCAACCCCTTTATTTTGTTTACTCCTTCATGAACGTCATCTGGTTCGACTTGGGCATACACCGACGTATTTGGCACAAAATCCTACATCTGTTTGGAAAGGTTTTCAGTAAAGAAAAAGACTACATTTAATTTCAATTTTATACGCTTCTGTACAAATTGAGCGTGGGTAATATTTTTTCTCTCAGTCTTGCTCATACCAGTTGGAAAATATCTAAAGAAGTTGATTCTTATAAGACTTATATCGTTCGTCTAAAAATATTGTCATTTTTTAAACAAATTTTTTGTCACTTGCCTAAAGCCACTACAGTCGGTCCGAGGCTAATAATGGCAAAAAAATGAATTTTATGATCCTTCAAAACGCAAGAACATATAAAACCCTTATTTTCACCAGTATAGACTCTATGCATATTATTCGAAGTTATTTTTCCATATTTATTCAGAATGACTGACCAGCAGTATATCGAAGTAACAACATTTCAAGAGTTCTCCTACCATTTTCAAACGTGTAGGAAAGCTAAAGTCTAAAAAAAAAAAGTAGAACAAGTTACAAGAGCCTCCATATAATTTACGGGTACTTCAACCATCATTTCAATTGCGAATGTTGCTTAATCCAGCGGCACATATATAGCAGTTACTTACTTCATTACAAACAATAATCTTTGATAATGATTTATTTCCTGCTCCGTGTTTACGAGTTCGGCGAGGGTAAATTTTGTGAAACTTTACAAAAGGGGAAATATATATATATGAAACTGTGTATCCTCACGTGTGCGTCCGAACACAAAGTACGACCAACGCGACTCTTCGGAGAAGGAGAACCCATACAATAATATTCCAACGAAAAGCGAAAGGACCTTCCAAACAATTGTCAACCAAGACGGACATCCTTTATGGGATACATAGGTATAAAAGAGGCGACGAGGAAAGGTATAGCTCGCCTAAAATGCAAACAAAGACCTTCTATACGATGGTGTGGTCGCGTGCTTCTATACCTTCGTACACAATTTCTTATATAGTTCGAAAGAGAGAGAACAGGAAAAAGGTTAAAACGGAAGATACACTATATTCGGATACCCATGGGTGCAGTAACTAAAAAAGACGAAAAAAAGGATACACGTCGCTGAAGGCTACTTGATGCCAGTGCTAACTGCGTGCAAAAGGACGAAAATTTTCTATCTTCGACTCTTTGTGAAAGTTCCAATCGAATGTTACTACAATTTCGTGACTTGATTTAAAATATTCCACTTTTCTTGGGGCACACACACGGACGACGAAAGGGATCTCAAACTCTTCTTTTTTCAAAGTCTTTCGAAACAAATGCTGCAGCCTCCTTATATAGCCTCACCCAGTCTTTATTGTGGCATCAAAATGTTTTGTTTGGGTACATTTCGAATTCTTGTGTATATTCTTTCGCAAATTAAAAGCTTCCGGGTTTCGGTGTCGCCGGAAATCCTGCGCGGCTCACTGGCTGTATAAAAACTTTCAAAAGAGAATTGGGATACGGTTGGCCAAGTTTTCTCGATCTCAACTTTTATATAGTACGTTCTCTAGCAACTATAGCAAGTCATTATCGAATACAATTTCGAACGAACGAATTTCATGAAAACTCGACGGATAAGATCCGTATAGTAACGTATAACTCGACAAAGAAGTGCTGGAGGTTAATCGAAATATTTTTTCGCAATTTTACTCTTTGCCCCCGAAGTTTCGCACAAAATTTTTCGGCTTTGGAATGGGGCTTCACCTCTTACCCTGTGGTTAAAAACGGCACTGCATTTCAAACTTTTCACACATATGCAAGCTGTGGACAGCAAGAAATCCTGCATTCCAGCAAGAAAAAGCCTGCAACAGAGGTAGCTTCTGTTTTTTCTATCTTTTTAAAAAAATATCGATAATCATCCTTTAGAAAATAGCTGGTCGTTATGAAAACAGCTTTCTCGACATTTTGAAAGATTTTTCGAAGATGAATTATTATGTTTATTCAGTCTAACTTTATTTGGCATACGCGATTTGAAAAACTACTTTTCCCCAGAAAGTTCTCTGAAATTTAAGGTGAATAAATACTTACCAAAAGGTAGCATTTACTTCAAGTTGTCATCACCTCAAAAACATATTCAAGATATTTATCGTCTAAATTCTTACCTGAAACAGAAAACAGAAAAAGACTGGATTAGTTATATACATAATTATTGATACGCTATCTGTATTGTACATGTATATACAAGTACTCATGATGCAAAACCAAAGCAATATAAAATTCAGTTTATCAATCGAAATTGTAACGAAATGTGATTTTATGAAAATACAAAATTGAAATCATAATAAGGTATCTAAAGACGTGAACTCAAATTCAAGTCATTTTCTACTATCCAATCCTTCATCTTCAAACCTACATTAACAGTTTTTGGGAGACTTCAGTTATATGTTCATTCTCACACACAATATTTACTCGCCTACGCTGATTAACGATCGATTTCTCTACTCCATTTTCTCTACCTCCGATCCATAGTTTCCGAAATTCAGTTATCAAAATGGCCAAACGAAGTGAATCACAACCCCATACCATCAAATTTACTTACTGTCTTATCCAAGCACTTCATCTCCCACTCCATTTCACCTCAGTAACCATCCATTTTCCAATTTCGCTACACTTTCGATCGGACTTCTTTCCCTCTGCACTTACTGCAGAGTGCTCCCACTTCTACGACTTTCATGTAGCCCATCTTTCATTTACAGCATTTACTACACATTGTGTTATGTACACATCTCTAGGACGTACACTCAATACTCAGCAAAACTTATTTTGACCGAATAAAAGAAAAAAATTAAATTCTGACCCCAACCCCCTCACAATATCACCTTGCTTTTCTACCCAAAAATCGTACATTTCAGCAGTCCTTTTGCTCTGTATCTAAATAGTCGACTGTATTATTCTACACAGAATGCAGATAAAATTCTCTCTGCAAAACTCCTGTACCCATTGCTACGCGTGTATGTGAGAGAGAGATTCAGAGGGAGAGAATAGGGAAAAAAATATTACAGTATGGTAACAATTAAAATGAATCAACATTTTTAACGCTATTCGGTCTCGTTTATACAAAAGATTTCCGCCCTTGTTTTTTTTTTTTTTTTTTTCATGGGCCTTTTCTACAATTCCTTGCGGGGCATAGGGGTTTTTTTCGTAAAGTAAACGTACGGTGGTTAAAAAAAAAAAAAAATGTACGGTGAAAGAATGAGACCGAAAAGGTAATGTGTATACGTATCGAATAACTCACAGAGAGAAGGGTTTGCGAAATATTGTATTACCACATCAAAGGCGCAGAACACCTAAGGTCGTTAAAAACCCCTGCTATCAGTAGACTATATACCGACAATACAATGAAGCAATGTTAAGCAGTGAGCCCCAAAATTTAAGACCTTTGTGTACTACGCCAGAGCATGGCCCGCCTTCGCAAAGGCAAAATGTAGTTCGGCCTTAGAGAAAGGCGAAGTCGAATAGAAAGTGAAAATCCCGCCGCTATATAAATGGCAATTTTCGTTTATTAGTGATTCCTAAATTGAGGACAACTATGCGTCCATGGGAGTCAACGAATATAGGGGGCTCTGGTTGGGGTAATACGAGACGGGCATCATGTCGATTGATTTGGTAAACGATAATACGTTGCCTGGCACCCTTGACCCCCACCCCTGCCGGTTACACCAAACAGGATAATTCGAAAAGATTAATCGAGGTGACATGTGCTGCGTCTAATTTCTTAATTCAGTTTTTTTGTTCCAGCTTTTTTCTAATCCAGACGTCTGTTTATTTTTGGTTCTGTACAACGGTAGCAGAAACACTATAATCGGATTTAGGTATCGATGTTTTGACACGTTCGTACTTTGTAGATAGATGAACTCTATTTGAAAGGAATTTTCTGATGTTATTTTTCAATTATTTTCCGTGTCGACCAGCTTAGTGAAACTTCCAATTATGAACACAATAATGATCATTCTATTTCAAAATTGAGTTTTCACAAAAACAAAATTGTAGATCTATATAAGTAGTTGATAAAATTTCATTTTTACTCTTTTATTCTATGATTTCACGTCTTTTTTATAATGTCATTTCCCAGATTATTATAACATTATAGAAAAATGAACTCATTCCAGTTTTTTCCTCTCTTCCCAGGGTGGTAAGAATGGTCAAAAGTTATATGCTGTAGGGTACCCAAATTCGAGATTTCAAGCGTTCTATGCGGATTTGGGGTAAAATAGGATTTTTAAAATATTTACTATCAAAATCAAGATTAGTGGAATGAATGCTTTTTTGAACTGACCGATTTATATATAAGACTGAAAAGTAAGACTTTTACCTATAAATTAAAACACATTTCATCTGTGTCTGAGTACATAAATCATTTGTACGTTTCTATAATTACTGATCACAGAGAATCAGAAATCGAAGAGGTTCACCCAATTTATGTTGGTGGAACCAAGTAACATGACTTTGTTATTTCAAATTTTATTATTTAAATTTACTAACACGCACTCTTTCTTCATTTATTACTGTGTTAAGCCTTCTTCTGGGCAAATGTACGCACCCAATAAAATATTATGACCGCCCACAAAGCCGTGGGATATTTGAAAATATAGAAAAATAAAGCTGGACATCTTACACCAGTGCAGAAAGTTATAATACAAGCATGTTGCAGATAAAAAAAAAAGAAAAAAGGAACAGACAATCGCTAATCTTTCTTTATATCAATCGACAAAAAGGTATAACTATTTGCTTTACGGGGAAAACTAAGAAAAGAAAACGAAAGAAATATTTTATATCCTTCTGTTTAAAAAGGATAAAGCGATGGACACGAAAAAAAAAAAAAAGGAACGCATATGGTCGTTTTGCACGTAAATCACACATCAGCCAAATGTAAAGACTACAAATCCAGGAAGCGTGACAGGTTAATAGTTCAGAGGGTTGACCAGCCCAAGATTTACAACAAATTGCTGGTATCGTATTCTGGGAAACAGAAAAAAAGGTAAAAAAAGAAGTACCTATATTCGCTTAGAGGTGGTGACAAAGAGCGCTCGTATTTGTCATATAAATCCTGAGGGGGTAGCACAGGAGCTATAAGTCTTCGAAGGTATGGCCGACAGGTTGAGCATTAAAATATTATTACCGTGTATATTCGGTTTGAAAATGAGAACAGATGTGTGCTAGAAAAAGAAAAACTTGGGCTACAATTTTACTATTACGCAGGTATCCACATGATTTTTGTCTGGGAGAGGATTTAGTCCGAATGATTTTTCTTGTTCTCCTATATACTCTGTACAGTGGTTACAAATTATAGTACTTAAAATTGGAATCTTTTTTAGTGAGACAATAATCAGAAATTAATGTAGGTATAATTTTCAGCGAATTGATTAAAATCTATCAAATGTAAACAGAACGAAGCCTTTTTCAAGTACAAAACATCGAAGTGTTCCACTTGTTTGAATTTGGAAGGAATTTCCCATAGGTACTTTTTGCTGAATTGTAAAACTTATTTTTCTCCCTAACTGGTAACTCTGTTTAAATGAAAGGAGAAACTTAATTCAGCTAAATTTACTATTCTTTTTATTTCAGTCTTCTTATATTCTTATTATAATTATTAATTATTATTTTTGTTGGCTATAGCTTTTTTCTTATCCAAACAAAAGGAATAGAGAAAATTTTCTTGTTACTTATAGTACCATCCTGTGACTGACACGTCAGCAACTCTTTCTCCATCAAATTTTGGAATTTTGTTTTCATCTGTTCTCTCTTAACTTTAGAACTCTTTAACCAGCTGGCGAAGCAACATAAAGACTGATTGGCAGTTCAATTTTCACGAGTCTCATTTGATTGATGAAGTATTGTTGTTACTTTTTCTTTAAATTGTATCTATTCTCTTTACTTCCTTATGAATTTAATTTTTCTTATAAATTTTTTTCCAATAAAATTTCATTCTGATTTTTCTTGTGAGAATCCTCAGCGGTTCTTTGCACCAACTATCGATAGACTTACACCTTTTTGCAAAATACTGTTCAAAATATATACACATACCTAATATACTTCCTGTAGTTTCAAGGTTTTTTTTCGACTCTCCACACTCTAAATTCGATTTTATTCTTTCTCACCTATAACATTCGCTATTGGCGACTTGAACCGATAAATTCCTGCTCAGCTTCCACACACTGCCCAGAATTCACGTACAAGCTCATTCGAAGGGATCGAAGAATTTGCAATTAGTTACAGGGTGAAAGTGGAAACTGCCAAAGCCACTTTTGGGAACATCTCTCCTCGTAATAATTGTTCTACGAAGGTCCGAAATACGTTAGCCTCCGCTCCCCCCGCCCCCGTCCCACATCGCCATTTCACCCTGCACAACGGAGTTACGCCAAGAAAATAAGTATCTTTTGCAAAAGCAATAAATACGCGTAGGTGAGGTTCGTGTTAGAATTTTCAAAATGGGGCGGGGGTGCTTTCTTTTAGCGTATATATTGGCGTGTTTATTACTTGGACGTGTGCAAGCGACGGATGGAGAAGACGTGGTGATGTTCCGTTTATTTGCGTGAATGTCTTCATTTGCGACAGACGGGTGTAAACTGTAAACCGATTACTTGAGAATCAGAGCATATGTCTGCACGCGTGCTTATTGTCCAAAAAATGAGAAAATTCGATAATTAAAGAACGGTGACGTGCGTGAAAAGGGTGAACCACCGAGGATGACGAGTGATAGTTGGTGAAAGCTACGTTTTGAATTTTGACTGCACCCGCAAGCTCTATGAATTTTTGAGCCGGTTTTGCATGAAAGCTGATCGAGCGCCAGCATGACTAGCAACTAAAAAAAGTAAAATGTCAGAAATTCGGGGAAACTTGCAATATACTAAAGCTGGAGCGGAAATTCCAATATTATGACGAATGTTCGTCTCTCACCCGTGAAAAGAAGTCGAATTTCACGACAATAATCGTCTGAAAACTGGAGACTCAAATTCAAAGTAAATTACGCGAATAATTATAAATGTGATGTGATCTATGAAAAGGTTCCTCAAGTCGGCCAACAATTTTTCGAAAAATAGGCAAAAAATGATAGTCAGGTCAAAAAATGGAAAGAAGAAAAAAAAATGTTTTTTTAATAATATTATGTATATTCTATTGGCAACATTTTGGTAAAGTTTCACATCACCAAATAATATTAATTACATGTCCTTATATTTTGAGTGAATTTCATTAAAAAAATTGACCTACAATTGATTAAGTCAAAATTTTGCAGGATACAGTAACGGTCACGAACAATATGTCAATATACCTACGAAAATTTCATTAACATTGATTCAGTAGTTTTTGAGAAAAAATATTTTATTTTTGAAAATTATGATTCAAACTAAAAACTTGATTTTCTCAAAAGTAGAATTTTTAAAATCGAAAATTCAAAATGTCATTCACATAATAATTAAAAATGTTCTTTGCTTTTGTTATTTTTGTTTTTTCCTTAGTTTCGTAAAAATTAGTAAATTTTATTGGAAATATCGCAGTTATAGGGTGAATAACTGAATACGTATAAGAGAACAAATAATGTATTCATGCAAAGTCATTTAAATAAATAAATTTAGAATGTAGACAACCTACATAATATAATAATCGGGCGTTGCAAGACTGCCAGTGAAGATTAATGCGTCTGACTTGTAATTTTCTTTCGTTGCATTATCCCAACACAGATCCAAGAATACGAGAACGTTGGATTAAGGGGTATAAAAACCTAACCAAAATTACACCCTTGAGATAGTAAGAGAGAGAAAAGAATAAACACAAAACTGTTGGGATATAGCGTAATGATGACGTTAGGAAAATAAAATGCATAACTCCAGATAGCCTATGTAACGAGAGAGAAATGAAAATAGTGAGCAAAAATGAAAAATAAAGAAAATCCTCGGCTTTGGTGGCAAATTTAATAGGTTTAATGTGGCAGCTTTCTCTCTCACTATGTGTTTTTTCAATGTCGCTATTTCTCTTTCCTTAATGTTTTCTTTCACTTTTTTCTTCCTCTGCGGCTATAGTGGGTGTAGCAAAACGAATTTTTGATTAATTGGTCATTTGTCTATTTTCTTTCTTCCCTCAAGAACGAGGGTTGCTAAAAGTATTTAGCAAATATTATGATTTTTTTTTCTGGATTTCATTTTGAAAGACACGCATAGACTATACGAAGAGTTCCACCATTTTTTAGCGAGTCACTCAGTGGCTTCTGGCCCTTGTGTAGATACAAAGTTTAGAAATATTCTTTTAAATAAAGAACAAGCAACATTCGAGAAAAAGTTAAAATATAACATAATATTATTATCAATGTCCAAAAGTCAAAAATAAATTCACAATGAAAGTTTTTTAGCGAATGATGAGAAAAATTACTTTTATATGGCTATATAGTCCACCAACTAAGACGTCTCACCGATTGTCGTAATTAAGATTGAGGAGAGATGAAAATTTGGAATTATATTTTTGATAACTTTTTTCTTCACTCTGATAGGTTGATTAATAAAAGCAAAAGACAAAAGCAAATTCCCATTGTAAATGAAGTTATGAGCCACAAGAAAACCGGATTTTCTGTATGACAACTGGCCAAAACTCCAGCAAGTAGTCAGCACAATAAGTCATACTTGTCACATAAATGATACTTGACAATGACTGGGAGTAAGAAATTTGTTTAATCAATTGCCAACTTAACCTCCATTTATTTATATCTCCAGTTCCATAAACTTGATTCAAACGGTTAATTATAATCTGGTTAATTTTATTTTGTTGCAGGTAAGCAGATTCAGAATTGATTCTTGTAGGATTATGCAGCTATAACGTGATACAACAAAAGGTACTCATTCTCATTGTATACAAATATTGACCGATTCAAATGGAACGTGGAATCCTACGAAAAATCCTATGGGGCTAAGTACGTATTCGAGGACGACTCCGCTAAATTTTCTAACAATCGATCCAGATCTTGAGAAATTACTCATCTCTCAGAAAACATGCGTGGTCTTGCATACTTCTCAACACAAACCATTAATACATATTGACTGGCTTCTTCTCAAATCTATATAATCGCTCCGTTAGACGTCAGTTTAATTATGGGCCAGCTCATAGCTACAAACGAAGCTGTTGACGTGAGTATGAATGTTTCCATTTTCTCAGACTGAAGAAAGTCAATATTGTGTCGGCACGATGAAAATATACACTTAAACGCTGCCTAGCCGCACAGATATCCCCAACATATGAAAAGTTACTCGAACAGTTCCCATTCTACAGAATCACTTATAGAAAAAGTCCGATCGTAGCCTTTTCCGAAACACCGCATCGAGATTTCGAAACTATTTTCTCTAAGCTACTACAAAATAAATGTCTGCCCATATAATCCTGAGTATATAACCATCGCCAAAGAGGGTCGCAATAACCTCTCACGTCGAATGTCAGCATTCTGCTAAAAAATTAACCACGATTAACTTTAGCCCTCATTTTTTGGCCTTTGCTCCGGCACCGTACCGCATAAGCTCGCATTCGATTTTAAAAGTCTCGACACCATCTTGAAACAATTTAAAACAAAATCATTCTTTTCTCTAAAATTCCTTTTCCACGCATTTTTTTTTTTCACTCTTTCTCACACGTATCTACTGTATCTACTGATTTCTTTCCTCTTTTCGATATCAATAAATTATATTATACTTCTCGGCGACACGCAGCATTTTTCGTCAAATGCGTCTTTCCGCGTTTAAAAAGGCGTTTGCGCGGAGGCCATTCTATAAGCGCCTCGAGAAACGATTCAACAAATAGCTTAACAGCTGTCAACGTGGCGACATAAATATTTTAACAAGATTACATTTGATATACGGTGATCGACGACGTGATAATGGCACGAATATTCATTAGCCCTCTACGAGCGCGATCCTCATCCTCTCTTTTTGCCACGCATTCACTTCTTTCATTCCGTCATTCTTAAAGGATTGTAGGAGGGTACGAAGTGTATTTTAAGCCGAGTCACAAATGCTGGATTTCATTGAAAACAGCATACAGGGTGCTGGAATGAGTAAACAACTCCTAATATAGTCGATGAAATAACGAAAGGAGCATAATATTCTAAAAACATCCTACTTATTGCGAAGGTTTTGTAAGGGAAAAAAAATCAAGCGATTCAGCTTTTGAGTAAGTACAAATAATTAGTGAGTAGTAAAAAAAAAAATTAGTCAACACCCAGCACATAAAGTTGAATGAAAAATGCAAGTATACTAGTGAAGTTCTTTCTTACTGGATTATTATATCCAGTCAAGTTCTAAATTAATGGGTGATCGCTATTTGAATTCCAGCCGACAGTGAACGACATTAAAATCCAACATTTCGACTTGCTAGTATTTTCATTCTAGTATAAGCTTAAATTTTTCACGATTCCCTTCATAAGCATCACTTCCTGATTATTAAAACTCTTATCCAAGGACCGACCTCATTTTATATATGTACAAGATTTTTGGGATCTCTTCGCATGGTCTTTGGGTTACCAAATGCTACACAATTCTCAAAAAGCCTCTTACAAATTCTACAACATCCTTTTTTTTTTTTATATCGCATAAGCCAATAGACGTTCTAATACTGTCACAAGATTAGGAAATCTGGTCGCATTTTTGCAATACCAATTTCACAACCCTCAATCGAGGAAACTGCGTCTTTTCCAATAATTTTTTATGCGACCGGCTAAAATATCGCCGACTCTTTCTATTCAACACACCTGATCTGTAAGTCTGTACGCTAAGCTTTACTCGCATAAAAGCAGGAAGACTGTAATAATGTTTTTTTCTTTTCCTCTACCTTCACCCAAAGTTTCATCATTCTCCGACTTTACCTTCGTTTACGAACCATCGACTGAATTTGTTCCAAAATAAAACGAAAAAAAAAAACGATTTTGTCCTGCCTTCGTTCCTTTTTTTTTTATGCGCATAGACCTTTATTTATATTTTAGGTGCTATACGCTAAAAAGTCATTTCAGTTTATTTCCTATAAAAATCTGAAACTTCAGTAAGTACTCTCATATCTCTTATCAATGCACGTAAATCTGAAGAATGGAAAAAATCGACTCTCGAAATTGCAGCGAAAAAAAATAAATAAGGCGATCTTATTAAAGTAGAAAGCTTTTGGCGGATTAACCTCGTGTAAAAGGTGCTTATTTTGAAAAATTTTATACGTTTCAGTCGGTCTACGCTAAACTTTGTTGACACTACTGTCTGAAAATAAATGGTAAATTTGTTAAACGACAAAGGGGAGGTTTCACTAGAAAACGAGAGAAAGTAATCGAAAGGTAAGAATATGAGCGAGCGAGACAGAAAAAGGCGAGGGTGGAGAAAAACATCTGAAAGGAACACTTCGGCCTAGTCTGCGAGTTTGATAAATGACTATTTTTCTCGCTTCATTTCCTTTATGAAGGCTTTTGACGCCGAATGTTATTAATGCAATAAAACGTCTTCGTCGCTTTTTACTTCTCGGATTTTTTTTTTGTTTTCATTTTATTTCGTGTATATTTTAGGTGGCTCATGCATTTTACTTTTAGTTTTAATAAAATTTTCGGATTACGATTCTATTTCCTTCATTCGCGTATAGACTTTTACATGTGTATACTTTCATGTCGTCACTCTATTTTGGCTAGGATATAATCAAATTTTTAGGACGAGTTTGGTTTCTCGTCAGTTATAGTATTGCACTTCGCTACTCGTAAACTAGAAAATTCAAGGATACAACAATTCATAAACTAATATTAATTGTATCTATAATCATACGGGAATGTACGAAAAACATTCACACGTTTTTGGTAAGTATAGGAATAAATAAAGAAATTTTCAAGTTGTGGTTTAAAAAGTGCATCAGCAGTTAGTAAAGAGTAAATCGAGTTCACGTTGATCTATAATTTTTTCTTCACTGCATAAGAATTTAACGTACTCAGTTCACACAACCTAAAAAATTCTCATTACATTTTCCAGGGCAATTGTAGAAATTCCTATTCTGGTTAAACAAAATCCATAATTGGCAATAAAAAAGGCTTCCAATAAATTGTAAAAAAATCTTTAAAAATTGAATTCGACCCATCTACTTTTTTTAAATCTCAAGTTGAAATCAAGGCACTTCTTCATACGATCGAATTCGAAAATGAAATTCAAAAAACATATTCACTAGGGCTACATATTTATTAGCTTCTGCACTAAGCGGCAGGCACACAATATTATTTTGATAATATTTGGACGAATGATAAGATACTGATGCCATTTACGAATTTATTATCTCTTTTGATTTCGAGAAGAACGATAAGAACTTCCAAACATAGGAACAGTTAGTGTCAAGATAACGAGAAACGATGTTTTTTCTAACCTTTTTAGTTTCTACATACATAATAAAATATTATCATTCACTTCATGTCACATCTTTCAAATGACATGGAAAATGATAATTTTTAACAAAAATGACGAGACCCTTAAAAAACAGCGGATAATGATCTTTAATAATCATTTCTCATACAAAGCAACGTGTTGTTTCTCTAATTTTCTCCAACATTCATGCCTTTGTGTGTTGATTATATAAAGTGCATGTGCATTACCCTCATCATACCTAGCGTCTGTGCACAATGATTGATTACATCGTTCGAATCCGCTTCATAAACAAAACCTACATTCTCACCAACGACCCCTTCGTTAAGGCTCATTAAAACAATTGAAGCACCGGGTGGAAAAAGCGCGTTAGCAGCCGAAGATGGAATGTTTTTTTTTTTTTTTAGAAAAATTTAAAAAGTTTTTTCTTTTTAGTATCTCGATAAGTACTTATTATTATATAGCTGATTCTATTCAATGAGAGACATACACAAACTGGAATGGATATTTTTGTTAAGCGTTATTGTGACCCCCAATTTCCTTATTTGATGTTCTTGTGGCATCCATTTTTGCTTTGTGGCACCCAGATTTGGGTGCCACAACGTTTTTAGCTAAAATTGGTGGTTTTGGGGTCTAGGGGGCATGGGGGATGCAAATCCACATTTTACCCCGGGTGTCACATTGACATCCAAACTCATCCTACATACTGGGGGGTTCTCTGTATGTTCCACCAGAGTGCGGAGTGTTACATACAAACATACATGAGCTGCAAGTAAATGTCTTTATGACCCATTGATAATAAGATACAATGTGGCACCCAAAACATGACAACAATGCAAAATAAGATTTTGCAAATAGGGTTAGTTAAATATTGGCTTTTTTTTCACTCGTCAGATTAATTATATAGTTTTTGAATGAGTCTTTAATCTGTACTCTGTAATCAGTAATTTTTTTAGCTTTTCAAGATTGAGGAGGCTGGCTAAATGGGAAAAGAAAATTTTTGAGATTACGGAGGCTGGTTAAATGGGAATTTTAATTTTAAATACTGTGGAAGGGGCTAAATGGCAATTTGCATTTTTGAAACTGCGGAGGCTGGCTAAATGGCAATTTAAATTTCTGAGACTGTGGAGGCTGGCTAAATGGAATTTGCATTATCGAGACTGAGGACGAGGAGGCTGGCTAAATGGGAAAATAAAATTTTTGAGATTGCGGAGGCTGGCTAAATGGGAATTTAAAGTTTAAAGACTGCGGGAGCGGGCTAAATGGGAACTTGAAGTTTTGAAACTATGGAGGCTGCCCGACGGGCAAAAAATGAGAAAATGATCCGGAAAATGAGAATTTTATCCGTTGTCAGTCCGTTTTCATTTTCGACCATCGGATCTGAAAATTTGCAGATATTTTTGTCATCTTGATTATTTTTCCAAATCCGTTTGTAAAACGGATTTCCTGTTTATAATCAGTGATAATTTTTGGGCAATTTTTCTAAATCCGTTTGTAAAACGATTTCACGGATTATAACCCGGGTCAACAAATATCATAAAACAGCCTTCACGGAAAATAATCCGGACTCATTTCCGGCAAGACTGATTACAATCCGTTCGAAATCCGTTTTAGAAGCCGGAAAACAGGAAAATTCCGGGTTATAATCCAGAAACCGATTATAACCCGGAATAAAACGGATCCGTTTTCAAAATATTTTGCCCATAAGGTGGCTAAATGAGAATTTAAATTTTCGTGACTGCGCAGGCTAGCTAAATGGGAATTTAAATAAAATCAGGCGAATCAAAACTGAACCTTATCTTGTACGTATTTTTCAAATTTTTAAATTAAATTCAATGTAAGTACTTATAAGTGTGACTTCGTCACATTATGGGTTCGTTTGGAGCCACCTTTACTGAGCTAGGCTACAAATTTATTTAAGTAAATGCTGTTGTGGCACCCATGTATATGCATTAATAAATGTCATTGTGACACCCTGAAAGGTAGATATTTGGCAACGCCTCTGGGTGCTATAATGACACTCACTAACCTACATATATGGGTGCCACAATAGCATTTACTTACGGTGGGTCACAAAGACATTTACTTACATTTTCAATACATGGGTGCCACAATGACGCTGAATAACCTGGGTGTCACTTCGTTAAGAGTTTAAACATGTATATACATATTTATCACATGTAAATTGTACCAAATATCTGGAATTAATTTTTGTTTAAAAACGTGACCCCGATCAGGTAACAATTGGTTTTAAAGAACATAATATTGTTTCTTTATCCTATTCTTTAGTTTACCTCTGAAAATAAGCAAAATTAAATAATATACAGTAGAAATCGGTTTAAGGAATACCGGCTACAACGAACAACCTTTTACAACGAACTATAAGTTCAGCGTCCCAGCAAAAATGCATAAGGGCATGAAGAAAAAATACCGGATACTACAAATTCGGATACAACGAAAAACTGGTTACAACGAAGTAAAATAAAAAAGGAAAATTCGTTGTAACCGGTTTTTCATTATCTCCGAATTCTTAGATAAAGGGTGCTCAATAAAACTTGACAAAAATAATCAAATATTTTCGTGCATTTAGTTCATTGTTGAAGTTCGAGTTGCATGAATGTTGAAAATGTCTGCAAAAGTTAGGTGCCAATTTTCAGTCGAAGAAAAATTCAAAATTATTTCGCGTTTAGAAAGTGGCGATAGTAACTGTGTTTTAGCCAAAGAATTTTCGTGTGCACCGTCCACCATAGGAAAACAAATTGGTTCGGCTACAACGAACAGTTCGTTGTAGCTGATTTCCGGCTACAACAAATACTGGTTACAACGAACAAAATTGGGCGGTCCCTTGGAGTTCGTTGTAACCGATTTTCACCGTACTTGAAAAAAACAACTATCAACTCATACAAGTTGTTTTTCTTCGGCTTTACTACTTAAACACTTGACTCAACTCTCATTTAATATTCAAGGTTTTAAGCATCTGTATCTATCTAACACTGCTACCTGACATGTTGGAAATTGAATTTTTTATTTTCCTTGGGATCAATTCAGATCAATTTCGAATTTCACTTTTCATTGTTTTTTTTCATAATAAATAAAAAATCTTGGGGTGTTATAAAATTATAAAAACAGTCAAAATTCATTTCATTTCCACAGCTCACAGTGAAATTATGCTTATACAATCTATTTCATAAGAAAAAAAAGTTTGTAAAACGTAAACTGCGCAACTGAGGCATTGTTTGACTCTGGTAAAAGTAGGGTTGAAAGTTTGATTAAGGTACTTGAAATGTTGAAAATAGGAAGTAATGGTTTATCTGCAGCTTATGCAGTACAGATAATAAATCTTTGAAGCAGGCTATATATGACTATAAATGCAATACAGAATTCGAATTCTCATCTTTCTTAAAAATTCGCATAACCTCCTCTCTTCATTCTCCTTACTTGAGAAACTTGATAATATAATTAGGATGATCTATCCACAGTGTGGATCAATAGGTAATGCTATATCATTCCAAATACTCGAAGGAAAACCAAAATCAACCATTTTTTTCCCCATAAAAATTTCACATATTATATTGCTTTAAATAATGAAAATTTGCATTAATTTTCGAAATCATGGGTACATCCGCTATTTTAGAACAACAATAAATCATTCTCTTCGAAAAATCATTTCACAACAAACTGTCTGCTCTCATATCTCTCACCAGCCATCGTTATAGGTCTAATTTTATTTTAAACCATCGAATGAACGATTACTGCATTTCGACGATAATACATTACCCAAAATAGGGATAGGTACACAAAAAAAAAACTGATTTTAGGAACCCGTAAAAGCTCCCCTATCGTTTGTCAAGCCTTTGTCAACGTTTTCATTAAAGTTATATATTCTATCCCTCAACAAAACGTAGACGCGGGAAAAAAAAGTAAGCGAAAAAAAGAGAAATTAATTTGGGGAGAAGATAATGAAGTCTTTCGCTACGAAGTATTAAACTAATTTGCGTTGTCTGCGCTTCGCATCTTTTTAATCAAAGTTTAAAAAGAAAATTTTTAGTCGGTATAAACTTTTTCGCGCGAATTTAAATGTTTTCACCAAAATACGCGGAAAAACTAAAAAACCTTTCCTTCTCATCGTCTGTTAGTATGCTTCTACGAGTATAACCAAAAAACGAGTTGAAAATGCGATTCGCTAATTTAGACGCATTTTTACTCGATTTTTCGCAATGTTGAAGTTCATGCTGAAATGAACATGTTTTGAAATTTCACAGGGTCTCATCGCTTGAAGAAGAAGAATTAACTATACTTCTATATGTCATATTCAGCAATATTAATTAGGATGGTTCTCATATTGAAGTTCGGAATGGTTCATCTCTTACCCTGGCTGCAGAATGGTTCCACTTCATGAAAAAAGAAATTCCAACCATATTATTTGTTATTGTTGTATTATAAAATCATTTATTTCTTATTAAGAGTGGCAGTTATCAAAAACAGAGCCATCTTTTAAAGAAAGACCTTCTCTGCACCAAACCAGTTGAAAAGTTCTAATTTTGCCACAATTTTAACTACAGCGAGGAGCTTTGGGAGTGAAACTTGAGTAGAATTTTATTTTCATCAAATATAGAGCCACTTCGGCGGTTGGGAGCGGGAATCACAGAAAACATTTTCACAATATGGTTGCTGCCATTTTCCAAGACAAAAAAAAAAGCTATAAACCAATTTATGGATGCGAATGTCTAAACAAGCATAGCATCAACCTATCGCAACTCTCCATGCGAAAATACACACGCTGTGAAGCCTCCAATAAATTGCATTTCTTTTTCGAAAAAAATAAATAAATAAAAAAGCCTCTTCAATGCAGACCTAAAAATTTATACACCTTTTTCCTTGGTTGCACTTTTTTTTTAGCGTTTCCGTCAGATATTCAAGAGCAATTTTCCACTCTATAGTTTTTATCTACCGAGTTTGTATAAAATTTACATTTTTTCCCCTCGGTGTTTGATCTCTTTCCTCTTAGGTTTTCCTTTATTTTTGTTCAGCATTTTCGATTAACTTCTTACCAGACGCTCATAAATTACCTTTACGGACGTTCATAAAGACCTGCCGAATGATAGTCTGAAAGCTATTCGATCGAAAACAGGGAAAAAATAAAATCTCAAAATTAAGATGACTTCCTTCAAAACAAAAAAATATGGGAAAAAAAATTAACGAAAATATCATTTTTTAGGATGAAGGTGTAATTTATTACATGAAGGCATTTTTATAATGGACTTTTAAAGAAAGAAAATTCCATCTCATTATAAATAAGCCTTTTAAAAATTACTCAAAGGGAATAGGGCTATAGCAATATCAAAAATACTCAAAGTCTTCCAAGAATTATAAGTGTACCTATTGGACTATCACTCATCAGCTATACCAACCGAATATAGAAATTCACTTTTATGCTGCAGAAATTGAGACTTCCTATTCTCTTCAGACTGAAATATATAGGTTCGGACGACTAGATTTCGAAGAACCATTTCTAATTAATGAGTTCCAACTTATGGTAGTTCAAAATCCATCTACACATTGACTTTGTCTATCAACGAGCAACTATTCTGGCTCTTAAAACCAGACAACTACCGATTTTCGACAAAAAATTTTCAATGAAGTCATTAATTTTCGTCGACGCCACAGCCACTTTGTGAGGTCCCCATTAAAAATGAAATCTACAGCTCATTCTCCGTTCAACACTTATCGCATTTAGAAGCCTTTCAGCGCTCAAAATTTTTTCATATCTAAGCAAAAATACCAAGCGTACGAATGTTCCAGTCCGTTTTTTTTTTTTTTTTTTCTAAACAAACTGCCATTTAACAAGATACCATGACAACATGGTGTCTCCTTTACAGATCCTTGAAGAATCAGTGGGTCAAGTTGTCTTATAAACTTTTTTTTTTTTTCCAAGAGAGCATAATGGTTGCAGCTGGTAGGATTCTTTGACGAGTAGCGCAGGCACGAAATGAATTTTTTTCTCAATATTATACATTTTTTTTTGTTGTCAAAAGCGACGACGATACACTTAAAAAGAACACATGATTGCGCAGCTCCAGCCAACCCTCTTCAACAAAAAAAAAAAGCCATATTCATAAAATCGCTATAATTATACCTTGGTTCTCGTTATCGCCTTTAGAGACAGGATACAAATCTCTGGTACTGATATCTTAAACGCACACGACACAATATACGACCCATTTCTTCTCGAATGGTATTAACGCTTTCACACATTTTTCAGTTTCATAGAAAGATGTGTGTGTGAGTGTGTGTGTATGTGTGTGTGCGTGGTTTGAGTAGAAGATGGAAGAACTAAAGCAAATGAATTCACCGTATTTCTGCTGTATACCAAATATATTACACCTATAAAAGGTCTAAAACTGTTTGGAAACGTCCTTCCCCAACCTGTCTCCCTGGAAAAAAAATGCAGGGTTATTTCTTACTCGTGTAATGAGCAGGAGGACAAAAGAAAAATATTGCCAGGTTGGGATATGGTTGGGACTGTTGAAGGGCAGTGAGCAGGGTCTCTATTGACCCACGCTATCCCTTCGATAAAAATATTAGAGAAAACGAGCATTTTAAAAATAAGGTTTCATAATCCTACATAATGTAACACAAATTATTGTGAAATCTATGGGACCTTCAGAAGGAATATAGCGTGTGAGAGATTATTGCACTGTCCTCGCAATTATCATCCATTTTTTGAAGCTGATTTATCATTATTAGATCTCAGAATATCATTCGAGTGCAAAAAAGAAGGATGCTAATATTTTGGGGACTCAGCAGGTTCCAGACTTGGGCCAGGGATATTATTTTACCACGATTTTCAATATTTTACCACCATTCGACACTTGCAAATAGATTAGAAATTTTTTTTCCGATGAAAACATCTCGAATTTAAATAAGCGATCATATAATTCAACTCACGTTATAGCAGTCTTCGGTGCCAAAACAAATAATTTTCAAAATCATGCACTATAGCTGTAGGCCAATATACACGTGCAGTACAATTTTTCTCATTCCAACAACAATAAAATCGAAAAAATTTCCACGCTTACAAAAAAAGTACCAACCAAATAAAATTTTATTTCTCCGAATCAATTTGCATCTTCCCATTCAATTTGTATGAAAATGTAACAGCTGAGAAGGAAAGTATCTTTCCATTCCTAAGAAAAATATTCGAGTTGGTGTTTATTGGTTTCATTTTTCTCCCAGTCTTCTTCGCCATACTTTTTCTTACAATAGCTTTTTCTGCCTCTCTTTTCCCATCAATATACTGTATGCGGGAAAAAATAAAGATAAAATCTATAGCTTTTTCTCACGTCCGAACAAAATCGTAGTCGATAGTTCATGAAAAATGCTTATGAAAATTGAAAAATATGAAATATATTTGCTTTATGTGCCCCCCTAGAGGGTTGAAAAAATGCCAGAACAAATCCTGCCTGCGCAACGGAGAAAAACACTGTATTCCAGTATTTATTCAAACTTACTCGCGTATTCTAAAAATAATATGTAACAAAACCGTACGTATGGGTATATGAGTGAGAAGGACATCATAAATTGTGAAAATTTGCGCAAAAACCCCACAGTTAGTGCCTCTTTCGCAAAGAGGGTGCGAAAAATAAAGGGTTAACTACCCCGGCAATGGGTGTACAAGTGAAATACAATGTGGTGCTTATTTCACAAGTATATTATAAAATCGGTATACAGAAAAAAGTATACTCACAGACGTTGAAATTTATGTACACAGATATTAACTTTTTTCCCAGCAGCGGGTGCATGTGACAGGATAAAAGAAAAATTTTTTATTTTTTCGCTTTTTTTCTTCTTTGTTTTTCTTTTTCTATTCCGGAAATTTAGTAGAAACAAAATCTGAACAAGAAAATGATAAAATATCGAAATTTGTCGTTTGTGGATACCCCTTCGCTAGATTTTACAGAAACATCCCGTTGTTAAAAAAGTATGTTATGCGCACCGACTGCTATATAGGGTTTGAAAAATTTATGATAAGGAATTGTAGTAGAGGAGGGAAGATTCTGGAAAGAGGACACTCATTCAGCAGCAACAAATTCGAAATCCATGGCAAATTGTCTCCTATAAATTTTGCATTGTCTTCATTTTCCCATTTAAAATAGTGAAAATTACCACCACAATGTTTTTCAGTATAAAAGGTATAACGTTCGTGACCACTGACCAGTATCATAGTTTGAAATTATTCTGACGTACTATCGAAGCCAAATGGGATTATATTCCTTCACCGAAAAAAATAATTTTACTAGTAATTTCAACTATTTTGGATCGGAAAACGCAGGCAATTCAAGACTATTACCTATATAGGAAATTACTATAAAAATAATAAAAATATAATATTATTCACGATAATAAAAATTCACTACAAATGTAAAGAATATTTACATAATAAAACTCAAATCGTCTCTGTTTCCTATTTAAAATAATGAAAATTACTAAATTTATTTCTCTCAGTATTCTGGCCCTATACTAGACCACAAATTCACTAATATGACTGTCTTATATTGATCTCTACAACCACAGATTTGTATGCCAGCAATCTTAATATTCTTAGAACTAACTTCAGTTCAACAATGAATACGATAATGTACAATTGTACTCGTAAAGACGCATTCAAGGAGGAATCGAGGAAAACGGGAAAATAATTGTAATTCGAATTTTTTCACGACAGGAAATCTAACAAAAATTACTGACGCTCTACGAATGTTTCTCAAATCGGGTAAGAAAACGAAAATGGCAAAAATTAGTGTTATTTTTTGATAAGATAGAATGTTCCACAGGTCAACGTTTCCGCATAGATTCGTGTTCAGATGTAGTTGAATATACCTTTTCAAAATAATTTTCACTTTAATTTTCACTTCCCCTGGCTATATTTTCGTCATGAAAAACCAAAATAAAAAAAAAATAAAAAAAAGATTACATCTAATGTGTGGGGAAGGGTACTCTGCACCGACATAGAATGCGTGTTTCGGTTAGTGCTAACGTCTTTAAAATTACAGGTTACCAGGCAAAAGAGCGTAGTTTAATGAAATTTATACGACTATCAAATTCTTATCGGTAATCAAAGGCCAAGTAATGGGCGAGTAAAAAAATTAATTTTCTTATATTTTCATGTCGAATGTTGGTGACGATTTGTTCCCCAAATATTTCTCAATTGCTGCCATAAATGCAATCATGCAGCTCAGTAGCAATATCAGATTTCCAAAATCAAAGTCCACGTGCAGAAAAATTATTTTTATGGTCTGAGAATTATTCATGACTAAAATATTGAACACAGGTTAGATGCGATCTGAAAAATAGGTGGTACCTATTTTGACTAATGAAAGTTTGTCGTAGATAGTAGATACAGTTGATTGGTTGAACATGAGATATTATATAAGTATTTCGGGTCATGTCACTCATAATTTTGGCCCAACAGTGCCTACTTTTTAAACATAAAAATTCACCATCTTCAGAAACACAGATAATCGAAGAAAAGCTTCATTATTTCCTTCAAAAAGTACTGCATGTAAATAGTGTACTTCAAGCAATACTTTTATAAGGAAACATAACATATTTTTACGATAATCTGTAATATTGTTCTAAAACATTGCAGACTCCTCCTCGAGTGGAATAACTTATATGAATCGAAATTTCTTGAGATGATAAGCCGTTATTTTACTAGCTATAGTTAGCCAGCAAACACCAATTTTCTTTTTGTTCACCTACCCTTTTTTTCATTTTTCCAATTTTCACCGGGTAATTCGTGTTAACACAGTCGAAGCACGCACACGTTTCCAGATAAAGTTTTTAGACAGTTGCCAAGAGTCTAATTTCGAGGAAACTGAAAGCAAGAAGCCCCCCCCTCTAAGATATGGCTCAAAAACGTTTAAAATTTATGGAAACTGTACCAGACGAAGGGTACTTATTGTAGCAGAGGGAGCAGAAAGACAAATGTTATAGACCTGAAGAATTATGCTCAAAATTGCCTGCTGTGCTCGCACATGGTCCATTAAGGTGCAACCCCCTCCCCATAACGAGGTATCATCGACGAGCAAGACCACGCGTTAAAATATCTCATTTCAAAACTACACCCCTACCCGCTTCTAGGTGCCACTTGCACCCTGTTCACACCCCTCTGTAATCGTTCTTCCGCAGGTAAAGTTCGTCAGATTTTTCGAACACGAAAAAAACATAACGTTATTAATAGTTTCAGGTGGCGAGCGGCTGAAGGGAGGAGGTTTACTACACGAGGAAGAGGAACCGAAGTGCTTAGAAAATTGAAAGGATATACGGGTATAAATAAATGTCAACGTTAAAAGCGGCCCCAGACTTAGTTGTGTCCGACAACTTTATAGTTCAGGACAGACATTTATTATCGACTCGCCCCCTTATACGGAGACGAAAGACGGGGGAGGGGGGAGTGAGGATGAGAAAAGGCGAAAAAATAACACTTAAAAGCGTCTGTTTTTTTCCATGTTCCAAGAAAACAGAAGCTATATCGAATGCCAAAAGGTCTTTCTCTTTGTTTTTTGAAGAAAAATCAAACGAAACTTCATCTTTCCTTTTTTTTTTTTTTTTTGTTGTATACCCCTTCCACCACATCACCGTTTTTCTTCCCGGAGAAAACGTAATAAATTTTTATTCCGTGCAAACTGATATCGTTAGGATACACTTGAAAAGGTCGCTAAAACTTTTCACAACTTTAATTTGCCAGTGTTGAACTTTCTGAAGAGAAGGCACTTGATTGAGGGTGGTGGAGGAAATAAGAAGAAAAAAAAAAAGTTACACAAGAATTTGTAAAGCGTGTGTGCTAGCCCGTTTGTTGTACGTGCAACGTCGTAAATTACCAATTTTCGTATTTAATCGAATTTCAACAGCAGAGGAGTGAGCGAAAGATACCTATATACTAAGACATATTAGACACGAGAGCGAAAAAAAAGTATCGATTATACGTACTGGTGAGAAGATAGCGAAAAATTGTTGGAGGGTTGAAAAGGAGAAAAAAAAGATAAGGGTTGATTTTCGATGATGAATGAAACTTTTGCGGGCTTTACAAAAACAAAAGCGTACGGGGAGGTATGTTGCAGAAAAGAGGTGGCTGCAATGGATGAATGAAAAATTACAGCGCGGATGGATTCAGTGAGGGTGTGACAGGTAACCTAAACGCTGGCAAGCTCTGAAGATGGAGTATAATTCTCTCAAGGCGAAGGAGTATGGAAAGTTGTGGAAAAATTGAACAATGGTTCCAAAAATTTATGATATAAACAAAGATTCAGAAAAAATATTCAAAGTTCATATAATTATATCAATTTAACTAGGATATTCATTACTGAACGTTCCAATAGTTTCTATGAAAGAGACAACGCCATTTTGATGGACTTCAGCTCTCATAGTTAGTGTGCACTGGAGATAGTAAAAAGTCTCTCGTCGGTTTATGACTTTTGGCAGCAGCCTTTTAGCTATATATCCATGGTAGCAGTAACTGTATATAGACTGCAAAGCGAATTCACTGTTGAGTCTTACGAGTTAGTTTTAGGGGGAAGAAAAAAGTTACACGCAGCAAAATCAAACTTGTAATGGAGTGAGTAGAAAGCAGAAATATTTTCTCATGTCAAATATTGGTCCGCAATGCTTGCTGAGTAAATTGGTACATTGTCACAAGGAGAATTCCCTATTCTGCGCCAGTTCTGGCCTAATTTGATAGATTCTTGCGCATTAAATCGCCTCGAGAGCAAAAGACAAAAGTTTACTATCTGAAGATGGTAAATTTTGGTCTAGTTGAACATCGAATTTTCACTGTGAAAATGCTACACAACCCCAGCACAAGCCACTTTGGAGTTTGGAAACACAGGTTACACTTTTTCAATTTTTCATAAAATCAATTTCTTATGCAGTTAGGACACTTGGGAGGTGCACCCCTAAAATGTAAATTCCAAACTTTTATCATCTCAAAGTGTACTGAGAAAGGCAGCAAAAAGTAACAAAGATTTTTCCACATACTCACCCTACCCGAGATGGATGTAATTCGAGCACAATAAAAATGGAAAACCAGATATGAATTTTTTGTAAAAAAAAAAATTCCCTTCGACAATAGGTACCTCCATTTTCACTTCTATGTACATGCATCGACAAGTACAATACACTTGTGAAGACAGCAACCGCAGAAAAAATTAAATTTGCATTTTCCACCCTACTACTATTTTTTTTTCTCTTATATCCGTCGAAAATAAATTTAAATCGCTTACTGAAGAGGAAAAGAAAGTGTGGAAGAAATGCAGAGGCAAAAAAGCAACAAAAAAAAAAATACAGCAAGAAGATACTTTCTTCTGCACGAAAGTTCATTTCGAAAGGGAAAATACGCAAATTGAAAGTACGTAGCACCATATATACGTGCGTATTTTATTAATAGCGAATGGAAAAGTCCTAACTTGGTGTATAATTCGATAACTAAAGCTTGTAGCGGATTTCATTATGCAATTAGTGAGTGTGGCAGCCAGTGTGGGATGCGGCAAACGTCTCCCAAATTCCGAGCCCTCAACCTCTAGCACCTCCTCCTTTCGATTGGGGTTGATTATCAAATTATATACGCGAAAAGCTAGCAGGCTAAAAAAAAAACTTACAGAATAGTTAGGGAAGCATTAAGTTTCATATCGCAGCAGTCACCCTTATTTTCTTTCGTCCGAAATAATTCGATGAACTTATCAACAACAGGGTATAGGAAAAAAAAAAGAAGAAAAGCACGCAACTCCAAAGTATTCTAAAGGTACCGTCGGATAACGAATTGGTAGAAATTTGATGGGGTAGTTCTCTAAAAAGAGAGCACAAAACTATGTAGGGAAAAGAAACACAGAAGGGATCGAATGAAATGGTTTTGATTTGTGGCAGTTCATTGGGGAGTGGCTCGATAATTAGAATAGTAAAATTTTCACTACGACCAAATTAAAATATGACCCATAAAAAGAGTCCCTACGTCATATTTCGTACGTTTGCTCTCGTTAAGAGTTTCGCATTTGAAGTATGGCATAAAAAAAAAAAAGGGAAGAAAAAACACACTAATGGATGATTTATAGAAAGGCGGCGGAGAAGGGGAGGGGATCCAAATTTTCCACGAGGGTGCGACGTTTTGTTTTGTCATTTCAAAAATCTGTAACGCCTAATTTGGAAAAACTGTTTTCAGAGGAAGCGGTAAGGAGCGAATGCTCTGAGCAATGTTTTTCTAGCGCTGCTCTTTTGTGTACTTTTTGCATAAAATGTCTGAAATATTCGAATGATTAATATTTCAAAGGACGAAGAACGTTTTGCTTTTGCGAATGCACACAAGAGCTTTTTGTTCTGGGTGGACGACGAGAAATGAAAGTGAGATTTATGTAATTAATTAATGTTTTGCCAAAAAAGAAAAAAATGGCTAAACGTAGCTATATTCTGGGTTTAAACTTTAAAGTTGTTGACTGACAACTCACACCAGACAAAAAATACCTATTTCAGCATTTAAAATCGCGTTTCTTTGTAATACTGATGAATGAACAGGGTGTTCGAAAAACATTCTGACTTTTGCAGCAGCTCAATCATTTTTCTCGTATTTTGCATAATAACGTATTGACTTTATCAAGCATTATACTCACATACTTATTACAGGTAGAGGGATATGTTTCTTAAGAATATACAGAGTCTTGAAATACATTAACACTTATCTAATCTCTACTTTATAGGAAGTCAGTGATAATATATTAAGAATATATTTTTGTGAAGAATAACTGTGTCCCTTTTCGAATTCGAATATCCATTCAAAAATGACATTTAAAAATAAATTATTTAGGTAAAAATTTTTGTATCTATACTCTTCGTTAAATAAAAGTTGGCGTACAAAACTCTATACTGCTTTTGATTAGAGGTATGTAATTACACACCACATTAAAACAAAGTACCATCTTTTATTTGCCTAATTTCTCTTGACTTTTTGAACTCTCTACTTTTATTTCTTGTTTACTTTGCGACATTTCAAATCCGCAAGTAGAGTTTAATATTTTAAAAACTTTCTTCTTTGACCTGGTCGTATTAGGTAAAATGTAGAAAATAGTTCAAAGGCAGGCGAGTCGTGAGACTTGCAAAAGTTTCAAAGTTTTCAACGATGGTTTATGATCAGATAAGCTATTCGTAGAAGCTTTAAAACCATTTCTCAACTCTGAGCAAATATTTACTGCAACATTTGGGATGCTGACGAATGGCAAACTAATTAAACACCAGAAATGATAAAAGAAACGAAACATTTTTTTTTTTTTTTGCAAGCAGTAGTAAGAAAAAGTTTGAAACCAACTTCACGAATTCGAAACTTTTGCCACTAATTCATTCATTAAGTACGTTAAAAGAAATTCTACAATATTATACAAGTTTTGAAAAGTGAATAGGTAATATTTTCCACTAGTTTCTGTTTTACCAAGTTTCTGTCTTTTACCATGAATTTTGGAACCTAAATCACGGTATACATTTAATTATGCAGGAAAACACCAAACCAAAAATCAAAATAAATCTATAATTTTTTATAAAACATTTTTATCCAACGAGAAATGTTTGATGGTGAATTGAACCTTTTCGACAGAAGAAAATGAAAAAATGAGTGTACTCAACTTTTCCAGCGAACATTTATATCTAGCAACTCGATCCCGGGAATTTTTACGACAGTTTATAACAAGAAATCGCCACAAAGATGTACTGGCGGATACTCACTTTCATCCACCTCAGGCGAACCACCGAAAAAATAAAGTTTCAAAATATCCACAACTTTGTATACCAACTTGCATATTCGCTCAAACCACTATTTACTGAAGGCGAATACTGATAACCCAGTATATCTTTCTCCAGTTTCTCTCAAACGTAAATTTCCTCTCAACTTCCGTGGACTTTACCCAAGATACGAGTACAACAAAATTATGTACATTTTCAGATCTCGAATCTCGACTTCATGTAGGCACAATGGCACATATAGCCGTCTGTACGTTTCCTTCTAAAATTACTATTTTGCCCTAAATAACGACCAACTTGAAATTTATGTTAAAATGTGTAGACCCCTGTAACGTAGCACGTGAATGAATTTCGACTTTGTCGGTCGCGTGTATACCATTTTGTAACCCGCAATTCGAGACGATCCAAAACATACCGAAAAATTATAACCGTAAACGTCAAAAATGAAAAAAAGTGGTATTAAAAAAAGTGACTGAAAGGAAAAAAGTCACTCCCTTTTCAAAAAGTGCGTCAGTACCGTTAAAATCGTTACTTCCTGTTCAAATATCTTTGCCAGAAAAGGCATGGCAGCACGCACCGACCTACCAACACTGATAAAGCATTTTCATTGTGCAGGAAGTCTAATGATCAAAGCACGGGTTCTGTATAGGAAAACAAATTGTTTTCTTCGAAAACATATATTATGTGTTTTTATATGGGTACTGATATTAAAATTTCATCAAAAATGAGTCAACTATCTTCTCATAATTGCAGTGCTTAGCATTATACTCGTATTCTTTGATAATTATAATTTCAGCTTTTAAAATCGCGTACCACCGGAACATTTTTTTGCCACGTATGGCGAATGTTCAGGTGAGTACGTGAGTAGTAAGTGGGCACCTTGAGGACAAATTGATTTTGCTCGTGTCGTTTGGTGGGGGTATGTCGCCGGTGTGTGTCGGCCATGTTGAAATGGCGTCTATAACCGGTTTATGAGATAATAGTTCAATTGTGCTCCCTTTTTCGGGGGTCGGGGGCCCGGGGTGGGGAGGTGCGGGGAGGTGCGTGAATGTGCGTGTATGGTCGGGAAATCGCGGCCATTTTGTCGGGGGCGTATAGGACAATTGTGTGATGAAAATTTATGTTCTCAGCGGGTGGTCCGCCGTCTCCGCGGGGCGCGGGGGCGGGGGGCCCCCCAAAAAAATTTTTTCATTTTTCGGTCTTGAAAAATCCACGTATATTACGTGGATTTTTTGGCGTTGAAAAAAAGTTGTTATCGTTAACGGTTCCGGAGTTATTCGAGTTCAAAGTTGAGTTTTTCGTTCGCGTCCGCGCGTCAGCCTGTGTGTGCGCGGCTTTTCTTTTTCGTTCTACCGTTTCGTGTTTTCGCGTATCGTTGTTCGCGTAGCGCTGTTCGCGCGGGTGATTTATTTTATTTAATTTTTATTTATTTGCGGATGATCAAAAATCTATATAAGTAAGTGTCATTTGAAAAAATCTTCAGTAGCGATCTAGCTGTCATACTGTTCGGACCTCTGCCCGAATTCTTATTGACATTTCTGATCCGCGACTTAATTAAAATTGTTCTTTTCAGAACAAATATGTTTAATCCTCCCAGCTTATTCGATCGCGCTTTGCGCGAAATAGTCGAAAGAATTTATTCTTACGATCTATTGGATAAAATGAAGGGTACTCTTCCAGTGATTATAGTCGAGGAGTGTAAGAAAAGATATTTCGCTATCAAGGGGGAGGTGAGTACACGTCGGACTATAATGTTGAGGAAGTTCACGCCTAGTTCTCTCTGGTCGATCGACGAGCATTGCGCCTACGGTATTAGGTATAACGGTGTGCGCTACGTCGAGGAGGCTGTTCACGATGGCGTGCATGTGTCGACGCAGACCCGGTTTTGTCGACCTTGTTGGACAACGGTCCACGAAAATTTTAAAGACAAAACTCTGGACGGCGTGACGATGCGTATAATTATGGACAACCCGAAGGAAGAAATTTACTGCGACGGCGTCGATTTTCTTTTTCGCCCGACCGAGTACATTTGCGACAAGTGCTACAGCGCCGTGTTTTTCCAAACATGGGAAAGCGAGGCTAGGGTAAACTGCGATTGCGAATGGTGTCATTGGGATGATCCTTGCCCTTACGATTCTATGGGGGTTCTCATAAACTTTCCTCCCACTGACTCAGACTCGGACTCTGACACCTACTCCGACTACGACTACGACTCCGACTCGGGATACGAAACTATATAAAGGACAATAGTGCCAGAAAACTTCAGTTGCGCTTTGACCGTCATACTGTTCGGATCTCTGCCCAACTTGATACGATATCTGATTTTCTAAAACTGTTCTTTTCAGAACAACTATAATGGGTAACGACTGGTGTTGCGATAAAAAGTGTTTCAGGGTGCCCGACGACCAAATCGACGGACTCGCTTGTCGGTCGTGCGGTTCGTATAGTTTCTGTCGATGCGGATGCGCGACTCATTGCGGCGACATTAATGTCGACCATAAGGTGGTGTTAGGACAACCGTTAAAAATGTTCGAATGCTACAGATTTGTCGAGGCGTTGGAAGGTACATTCGATGAGACAGAAGGTGTTTTCATCAGGTACAAAGACAACGACGTACCGTCGCAACTCTTTGTACCGGAGAAAGCGTTTAAGGACGAATGGTTAGGTAGGTTCTTTTCTTCGTTAGAGGATTTCAACGTATCGTTGAGACACTTGATATGGTTGGGCGGTGACAGATGGGAGCTGGACTGTTTATAGGACAAAAAGTATAAATAGGAGTTAGGTACCGACTAAAGACAGACCGATTATTATTATTATCATGGCTAATATCGTTGCTAGCTTCGAATACTTCGATTACCGTCCGCCTAATTCGGCTAATCTAAACGACGATAATGGCGAATTTCCAATCGTTATCCACAACGAGGACTTGGTGACACACCCTCGTAAGACATTTTTAGAGTTGAGAGGGAAGGTGACTCTTAGTCAGACCGTAACAACGGCTGCCGCGGGTACCAATACGGAGGCGACAACCACCAGAGTCGTAGACAATATCGACTTCGCGAAACTGAAAGTTGCCACAGCAGGTTGGTTGCATCTGTTCGAACGTATCGATTACTACATCGGAGATAATAAAATCGATACCGTCCGGAAACCGGGCATAGTATCTTTAATGAAAGGTATAGCTTCGTTTCAAACTGACAAACAGTTTTGCGACGCTGGCTGGGACTTCGACATTCTCGCCGGAGAGAACACGCTCAAAAGTAACGGTCACTTTCAAGTCATGATACCTTTGTCTACTATAATGGGCTTTTTCGAGGATCATAAAAGTTACATCTACAACATGGTTCAAAAAATGGTTTTCTACAAAGCCGCTAATAGCGGTAAGAACATTTTCCAAATGTTCGGCGATTACGCAAACTATAAGTTGAAAATAGATTTGCGGGATGTGATTTTGAAAGTTCCGCATGTGAAATTCGACCTCGAACACACCACCAAAGTTCGAAATGAAATCGCTAAGAATTGCAAATACGAACTTCGTTATCGCAGATGGTTTTACAATAGTATTACACCGGCCTCCGGTATGGACTTTACGTGGGACCTTCCTGTGAGCTACGCGAAGACAAAATTCATTCTAATAGCTTTCCAGGTCGATAGGATGAATAAGTCGACAGCCGACGTTTCCAAGTTTGATCTATGCAATCTCGAAAACTGCCAAGTCTTACTCAACAACAACGTCTACTACCCGCACGAACCGCTTAACTTGAACGTTAACGATCACAGATGCGGGTCTCTCTACAATATGTTCAAGAGGTTCAAAGCATCCTACTACAGTAAAGACGACGATCGGTTACAACCGTTAGTCGGATACACAGATTTTCTAACAAAGTATCCGCTTATAGTTATCGACTGTTCGCACCAGCCATCCGTCCTCAAAGAATCGTTGATTAATCTGAAAATATTTTTCGGGTGGCGAGAAAATATACAGCCTAACACCATGGTTCACGCTGTAATGATTGTAGATGATAAAGCTATCTACAGTCCTCTCACCAACAACGTATTCCACGGTTGAGACAATTCGCCCTTGACCAAGGGTAAAGGTCAAAAAGTATATATACGAGGCGCGATGCTGTAATTCTTCAGTAGCGCTCAAGCTGTCATACTGTTCGGACGTATAATCATGGCTATCGTTGTAATGTCTATCCAATTTTTCCCTATGCCCGACAAGACCTACGTTATCAAAGAAGTCGCTATGGTCGATGTGGTGTCTAACATGGAGAAGATGCTAATTGCTAAACCTCCTTGTAACATCAGCGTTTTCAGCGCCAGACATCGTAAGACTCTTAGATACGTGGTTGACAAAGTTCACGGTATTCCGTGGAATGTCGGGTACATGGATTTGGAGGATGTCGAGGAGCAGGTTAGAAAAACGGTCGACGAGGCAGACTTGATCTACATTAAAGGATTAGACCGGGTTAATTTCCTCTTAAATCTTACCGGCGCACCCGTTCACAAAATAATCGATTTGAACGAGATTCAGAACATAGGTAAGACAACCGAGAGAAACTACTCCCTCCAGTGTCAATACAACCACTCACGTCACAATAAACTTCGATGCGCTTTTGAGCAAGCCATCCGCTACAGAGATTTTATGAGGGAAAATTATTACTACAGAATTTAACAAAACGGCCCTTTTCAGGGCCACGTGTACATAATAATAACCGATAACCAAAAACAAAAAGGTCGATAGACCACCAAAAAAATTTAGCATTAAGGACCAAAAAAAATATAAAAAACCAAAAAACCTAAAATAAGTTGTAAATAAATTATAAGTATAAGAGAGCGCGTGACAATATAGGACAAATCTGAGAAAATGACTTTCCATATTTCGATTAACGACAAGAGTTCCGACATTGTACGCGAGTACCCGTCTGGAATCATGTTTGAGACACCTTACATGGTTGGTTTGAAAAGTTTTGTGACGTACAACAGTATTTTCAACGTCACATCAAAAAATAACAGAATAGTCTTTGTTATTCCTAACGACGATGTTCCGAACACTAAAGATGACGCCGACCACGTCGACGTTATTACTCTGGATCGGACACTTGTTAAAGAATCCAAACATTTGGAAAATGAAAGTAAAGAGTTCACCTACGACTTTCATACGGGTGAAGAAGAAGAAGAAGAAGAAGAAAATATCGATACCAAAAGAAAAAACAACAACAACATCCGCGTAACGCATATTCTAGACGAAGGTATCTACGAGGTGGAAGACATACTACAAAAAATTAGAGCTAAGGTTCCGAAAAATAGGTTATTCAAGATAATCCTCGATACGGAAAAACAATGTGTAAAATTCGAAGGCGGTATAGGTATAGACTTCAGGTCCTCGAAATCGATAGGTCCTCTGCTAGGTTTCGAAAGACAGATGTACAGAGCTGACAAACTTCACGAAAGTACGTTGAGAGTAGACATATTTCCTATAAATATGATACGTATACGGTGTAATTTAGTAAAGAGTAATATCTCTGACTATAAATTTCACGACGATACTATACATGAGTTTCCATTGGATAGCGAGCCCGGTGAAAAAATTATAGAAAGACCAGTCTTTCCTTCATTCTACAGAATCAATACCGATACTCTACACCTGTTACATCTGAAGATAGTCGATCAAGACAATCGTATCGTTGATTTCAGAGGCGAACGTGTGAATATTCTACTCGAATTCAGACCTGACAAATGAACCTACTGAACCAGAAAACCGTCGACGCGTACATACGCGCCGAGCGAGATCTCAAACGTAAATTAGACGAGTTAAAGTACGGTAAATTTATGGCCGATAGCGAGACTACGAATGCTCTAGCTCCTCTGATCAACCCTTTGAAGGACATTAGTTCTAAAATTTCCAAGCAGGATCATCCTGTAGGTATAGACGGTAAAGTAAATACGATCACGCAACAGCATTTGCAGTCTGTGAAAGCTGGTTCCACAGACAAAAGCTACGGTTTGTTCTGCGTCAATGACAAATTCTATATGGGTGATACCGAAATAGTTATAGGTGATAATTACCTACAATTACCTAACAACCGAAAATACATACTGACGGAAGGATTATGGCACCTGTTAACCAGTAGAAAACCAGACCGTGATTTATACGACGAAAATGATTTCAATATGTACAGCGAGTTGGTTGAATACACCAACGTACACTTTCTCAAAAATAACCCCGAAACTAAAAAACCCAAATCAAACGGTGGTCCGAAGTACAAGCAAGTCGTCAAGAAGATATACGAGAATAGTATACATAAAAATCCCACCGATAAAGATAAATACAAGTCCACACCGGTCAAAAAGACCATGAAAGGCAAAGGCCTTACAAAAATTGTCAATACCGAAGACCATAATACCGAATACGTTTATTGGAATAGTTTAGACGAATTACTTGAAAGACTTAGCATTCTACACGGCGAAGTAAGAGCTGGAAATAATAATCCGAATATCCGTAACGAAATTACGAACATTGTCCAAGAAATCAAGGAAATATGAGTAAAGACTACATCGAGCGACGCGATAGGAAAATCGCGAACGAGTTTCTACCTAAACCCGTAGCTGAAGGTAAAGGGTTGATAAATTCTCTAATAGACAATTTACCAGTACCGTTACATCTACCTGGGTACAATTACGCCGGTCCAGGTACTCCTCTAGATCTACATCTGGAAAGAGGCGTGAAACCTATCAACAAGTTGGACGAAGCGGCCATGAAACACGACATAGCTTACTCGAGAAGCGACGGTTTGAAACAGCGCCACGACGCCGACTATGTTTTGCAAGAAGAAGCGTGGCAAAGGGTAAAAGCTGACGACTCTAGCTTAGGTGAAAAAACCAACGCTTGGCTCGTAACTAACGCTATGAAGGTGAAACGCGCTATTGGCGCGGGAGTTTCCAAACCGAGGTATACCGAGTATCCCGCTAACCTCGATGAACAAGACCTCGAAAAACTTAAAAAAGCCGCATCGGGACGGAACGGTGTGAGTATTACGCTCAGATGTAACCGGACCAAAGAGTCCATAGGCGGCGATATCCATATACCTCTAACGGCTAAACAAATCCGAGGCGTTAAAGCCGCGCACGCTAAACAAAAAGATGCTAAAATACGTCTTACAGGCGCGCAGTTAAAAACGATGGCTACTACCGAAGGAGGATTTTTACCCGCGCTTCTTGCAGCGGTACCCGCTATAGCGGCCGTAGGTTCGTTAATTACTCAAGGTGTGACCGCTTATAACAATAAGAAGGCGAACGATAAATTAGTCGAAGAGCGTAAAAGACATAACAAAGTACTGGAAAGTGCCGCTACAGGAAAAACGGCCGAAGGCGAAGGTATTTACATTTTGAAAAAACCCGAAAAGGGTGAAGGTGTTGGAAAAAAGAGGGGTAACGGTTTATACCAGGAGTTGTTAAAAAAAAAAAAGTCCCCCTGACCAATTTCGACATCGTAAAAATCGTAAAAACTATAAAAATGCCTTATTTCCGCGGTGTCTACATGAGAGACGGTTTACCTGCTAAACCTAAATTAATCGAACGCGCCGTTGTAAATTTAGATTCGTCTACAGGTAGAGGTACCCACTGGGTTTGTTACAGTAAAAACGGAAATAAAGTAGAATATTTTGATTCGTTCGGAGTTGAACCACCGCAGGACTTGATAGAATATTTTGGTAAAAACGCTAAAATAAGTTACAATAGCGAACAGATTCAAAAATTAGATCAGATAATTTGCGGACACCTGTGTCTAGAATGGCTAAATGGTTTAGACGAACAAAAAAGACGGATGCTGGAGAGTGTACTAAAGAAAAGTGCAAATTCGAAGGCTGCGTCGCCTGCGAATGTAAAGGAAGCAGATGCTGCTACATACTTTCACTCTTTCACTGCTGGTACCCGTAGTAAGAAGAAGTGAAAAAAGACAAAATGAAAACGGCCCTTTTCAGGGCCACTTGTAAATAAAATAAATAAATAAAAAATAAAAAAAAAAAAAAATCAAATAATCGAAAATGGTTCGACGAACCAAGAAAAAACTTACAAAACAGAAAAAGGTCGATAGACCACCAAAAAATTATTAATTATAAGTTATAAAAGAGATCGCGTGAGCGACCTACTGTGATCTATGACAAATGGAAGAAGCTAAAGAACTTCACAGGAAAGTAGTAAAGAAATTTCAAAAACGTAGAATTATAACCAAAGGTATAGACGACATATGGGCTGCTGATTTACTGATCATGAACCAGTATTCCACTCGCAACAAAGGTTATAACTATATTTTTAACGTGATAGATACATTCAGTAAATTTCTTTTCGCCGTACCACTGAAAAAAAAGTCGGGTGAAGAGGTAGCTGTGGCGTTTTCCAAAATTTTGAAAACGAGTAACAGATGCCCTACCAAACTACACGTAGACAGAGGTAAGGAATTTGTTAAATAAGAATTCCAAACGGTGTTGAAAGAAAATAAAATTGAAATGTACCACACGTTTAACGAAGAAAAAAGCGCTATAGCTGAAAGGGTTAACAGAACGATAAATGAAAAACTAAAACTGCACTTCGAAGTCACCCAAAAGTTCAGATGGATAGATGCGTTGGAAGGTATAGTAAAAGAGTATAACGAAAACGATGTTCATCGGTCTATAGGTACAACCCCTGTAAGTGTCACGAGTAAGAATGAAAATGAAGTAAGAGAAAAATTATTTCCTCTGAATGATTTTCACTCTGAAAAACCGACTTTCCACGTAGGCCAACCTGTACGCATACCTACGTGGAAAAACTTATTCGGCAACAAATATAGACGCAATTGGACGAAAGAGATATTTTATATTTCTAAAATTTGTTACACTGATCCTATTACTTACGAGATAAAGGACAACCAAGACGAACCGATACACGGACACTTTTACAAACAAGAATTACAAAAAACGAACAATACATGATTTATACTAAAAACCGCATCTTAAATGTGGTTAAAAAAGGTCTACATTAATACTGATCCGGTATGGACGGTTGGATACCGTCGTGGGTCTGAAATCGGCTTATCCCGAGTTCGATTCCACCCCCGGGCGATGACGATAAGTAATCCTATAGGAATACCGGTTCTTATTTTTTAAAAATTTTTTAAAAATACGGAGTTGGTCTTGAAAAATCCACGTAATATACGTGGATTTTTTGACGTATTCGAAAGTCGGAAAAGTTTTATTTTTCCGGGTCAAAAACCCAAAATATGTTTTTCAGAAAAACATATCATCTGGTTTTACGACGTATAACTTTCGGGACCGGGTGGCGTATAGACGTAAACCGGGACTCACGATGCGTGAAAAGGAAACGCATCGCGGCCTATGGTGGCGTAGATAGGTAGTACTATAGAATGCCTCATAGAGGGTAAAAGAAGATAGTTGACGTGGAAGTTGGATAAACTATCTGGTATAGTAGTGTCCTATGTGATGGTAATAATTCGAAGCTCGATGGTTTGATGTCGACCATGACATCCACATTGATTTCTTCTAACTTCGTGATCCATCGGATGAACGTATGATGTCACTTTCCAGTCGATTCATCCACTTGACAGTATATTTACATTACCTATCGCACTGATCTCTTGTTAATATGGAATTGGGTATTTCTGCGAATCGTTGCGATTAGTTCTTCTTCATATTAACGGTGACTACTACTACTACTATTTCTCTCCTTATTAGGTAGTCGTAAAATTTCTCCTTCACTTCACTTCACTTCACTCCTCCTTATTCACCGTGGTCCGATACACACAGAGTCGTAGACTTTGATAACGGGATCCCCGAAGTATATCATATGTAGCATCGACGTTTGATATATATTTCCGATGACGGAATTTCATTCGTTCCTTTGGAATGAATGCGGGCTCTATTCGATTTCTCTCTGTCAATGTCACAGGGTGAACGAAAACCTAACACAGAACCATATAATGCACAAACGCAAACAATGATACCTTCAAACATACTAAGTTAGGGCCGGTCCTTAATTTTTGAAAAATTTTTCAAAAATCTAAACTGGTACCAAAAAATCCACGTAATATACGTGGATTTTTCTAAGCCAACGCCGATTCAAAAACCGCGCTTTTTGAATATGAAAAATCGAAAATAAGTTTTTCAGAAAAGTTAATACTTTCGATTTAACCCTTTACTATTCACGGACCGGGTGGCGTGGTCGCCTAATCCGAGGCTCTCGAAAACGTATCGAGAGCGAAGTTACGGTGTTAGATAGGTAGTTACTATAGCGATTATGAAAAAATATAACGATATTGATATTGATATTGGTGGTGATAATGATGGTGATAATGCGGATGATTCGGATGATGATGATGATATGCGGAGCTTTTCATTTCTTTCAGATGTCATCGTCTTCCGAGTCGTTTTCTCCAACACTCAAGTAGCGTACGATACTTGTTGTCTTGTAAGGGTGAGCTGTTGTCGAAGGTGTGAATAATCTGCGAAGAACTGAAGCTGGACCCGTCTGAGCATACTGGGGCAGATTTACGTAATCATAAGGCCTCTTCGTTAGCGCTACTCATCGTAACCGTTGAGTACGCGGTCGATTTGTCTCGAGGTAGAGATTAATCGCACTAACACAAACACGCACAAAAACAAGAACACATATAAAAACAACACACACACATATAAAAGCAACATAATATAAACACGACATAGGAAATAAATTAGGGCCGGTCCTTAATTTTGAAAAAATTTTTCAAAAATCGAAACCGGTCCCAAAAAATCCACGTATATTACGTGGATTTTTCTAAGCCAACGCCGACCCGAAATAAGGTTTTTTTGGATACAAAAAATCGAAAATAAGTTTTTCAGAAAAGTTAATACTTTCGATTTAACCCTTTTACTTTCGGGACCAGGATGGCGTGGTCGCCTAATCCGAGACGTTGATCACTCTAGTTAGGTAAGTCTATAGGGTACATAATGTTAGCGTGTGTATTTGCTCCGAACTATGGAGTGACGCTGGTGTTGTGCCGGTGGTAAACCAATGTAGGGTAGATTAACGGCGTTATGAGACATGAGATTTCAGGTTTTAGGCAAGTTCACGTGGATTCATACGTCAACATCGATTCACACGTGTTTGAATCTGTACGCAACCTACGCACGCGTTAACAATAATCCAGCATGGCTTATTGGAAGAGGTAGCAAATGAGGCATTCCGATATAAGGATTATCCTCGATGGCATTGCGACCGCACTTCTCTACGGCAATCGTCGACATTAACAGCATGATGGTACGACGGCAAATTTCACAAATGCACCGCTTACTAACACACGCACAAAGACACGATATAAACATATAGGAAATAAATTAGGGCTGGTCCTTAATTTTTCAAAAATTTTCAAACTTGTCTCAAAAAATCCACGTAATATACGTGGATTTTTCGACGTATTCGAAAGTCGGAAAAGTTTTAGTTTTCCGGGTCAAAAACCGAAAATAAGTTTTTCAGAAAAACATATCATCTGGTTTTACGACGTATAACTTTCGGGACCGGGTGGCGTGTATACGTAAACCGGTACTCACGATACGATTGACGATATCGTGGTCTGATGTGGTGATAGATAGATAGGTAGTACTATAGAAAAATTCATCGATAAGTAGAGGGTTTCATTTCCATAGCTCTCGACTTAGATCTCATTGTCATGGTAGGTGTTATTGTTGTATGAATGATAGCTATTGTACCGTTAATTCTATTTGGATGAATAAATATTGGTACTTGCTTCGATATAGTCTATAATTGAATTTGTCGATACGATTCAGTTAAACAAATTGTATCATTTGATTCGAGAATATATATTACATGGGCTCTATTGACTGCATACTGCAACTGTCTTTCCACATACTGCAATATATTGTGGGCTCTATTCTCTGTGACATGTTACAGCATTTATGTGCATCCTTATACTCTACGTAAGGTTCTCATAACTGACAGAATCCACATCTTCGTATACCGTGCAACATTATAAATCTCGAAATACTTTCTCGTATTGTCGGGTAGCTTTGCAGAGCATGCACTCAGTTTGTTTGTCTCTGCACTAGGTAAATAGACGGGAAATGTCTTCAGATAAGTCTGGGGAATCTCCAGGTCTCTGGTTCTGATCCAATTGGTAATTTACCAACTTCTTCTGCTTCTTCAACGAACAGTGCATTACATTAAATCGTATTGTCCACAAGAAACACAAGAAAACACAAATAGATAGATAAATAATTTAGAAACTATAAGTTAGGGACCGGTCCTTAATTTTTGAAAAAATTTTTCAAAAATCGATATCGGTCTCAAAAAATCCACGTATATTACGTGGATTTTTCTATTCTATCGCCGACCTGAAATACACGTTCTTTAACCCGTAAAAGGCCTACTAAAGTCGAGGTTTTTTTCAAATTTTTTAAAAATCGAAGTTGGTCTCAAAAAATCCACGTAATATACGTGGATTTTTCTAAGCCACCGCCGACCCCAAATAACACATTTTCAAGGGCTAAAACCCACACTAAAGTCGAGACATTTTTCAAAAATTATTGAAAAATCGAAGTTGGTCTCAAAAAATCCACGTATATTACGTGGATTTTTCTAAGCCACCGCCGACCCCAAATAACACATTTTCAAGGGCTAAAACCCACACTAAAGTCGAGACATTTTTCAAAAATTATTGAAAAATCGAAGTTGGTCTCAAAAAATCCACGTATATTACGTGGATTTTTCTACGTCAACCCCACCCCGAAATACAAATTTTTCGGGGTCTAAAAGCCGGAAATAAGTTTTTCAGAAAAGTTTATAAGTTAGTTTTCGTCGTATTACTTTCGGAGCTGGTATGGACGGTTGGATACCGCCGAGCTTCGAATGCAGCGAGTACCGAGTTCGATTCCAGCCGCGGGCGGCTATGATTAGGCGTTAAATAAGTGTTCCTATAGGATTACCTATCTAGCGTCATTATACGCTACCTCGGGCATACGGTGCCCGAGTCCCTCTATAAACAGATATTTACCGTCGAAAGGAGACACACAATACTGTGGAGGTAGTATGTCTTCTCCAATACGCTTTACAGATTTTCATTAGCACCAACACGACGATGTTCTGCATTATTGCTTAACGTACGCCATTCGGTATTTAAGCCCGTTCGTCGTCCTTGTCGACATCATCGCCGTGTATGACATCAAAATGTCTATTCGGCAATTCAACACTTCTGCGGCGAGAGTAAGTCGCCGACCAAATAATAACGGGTATAGCACAATAACAAGTATAGGGGAAAGCTTCACGTTGTAACCTGACCGCAGCACTATGAACACTTAAGCAATACGAACACATATAAAAAATATAAACACTTAATAAAGCAATATATATAATTGGTAGGAAGTAAGGTTAGGGAACCAGCCTAACTTTTGAAAAATTTTTCAAAAATTTTCAAACATGTCTCAAAAAATCCACGTAATATACGTGGATTTTTCTATCCTATCGCCGACACGAAAAACACATTTTTCGTGTACAAAAAATCGAAAATAATTTTTTACGAAAGGCTGAAGTATTAAGTTTATTCGAAGTATATCGTGTGGAAAAGTGGTCGAGCGACCTTATACGAGACTTAGCAACGTGAAAGGTACAGTCTCGAGACTAACCAAGTAGCCAGAGTCCAGTCTACAATTCACGCAATTCATCCTATGAAAAATAATCTAGTAGCTAAAGTCCGAATATAAAGTAAAATGATCAATAATGCAAGAGCACCACGGATCATTGTTGCATCTTTAATCTACCAAGGGCGGTAAATAAAAAAAGCCCTTGGTAGAAGGCACGTGACTTTCACAGAAGGCAACATGCCTTCTGTGAAAGGCGCCTTGCCTTTCGTGAAAGGCAGGCGCCCCCTGTGGAAGGCACTCTTGTAAAAGCGCCTTCTACTAATACATCCCTCGGACGATGGTCGATAGGAGCGTTAGTATCGATCATCGGGGGAAAAGTAAACAACCCCCGAATAAACCAATCAGAATCCGCAACATCATCAAAACCGGTGAGTCATATATCCCACCGGTTTTTTGCACTAAGACCACCATTTTGTCTCCGATTTTGATGCGTCATTTCACCCTCAAATAACGGCTGTGTTTTTGTATCGATAAGTAAACTTCGTTTTTAGCGATTTGATTGCGTTTTTAGTTGAATTTTTTATAAGTTATAAGTTCTTTATTAGTTTGTTACCGTTTTTACCGATACCAGTCAAAATGCCGGCTCAATTATGGACAGTGTACGAGGATTCCGAGGACGAATTTATCGTCGAAGGTGGGTAATTTTTATTACGCAACATTTTAGGGATGAAATCAATCCGTCTAAGCCAAACGGCTAATCGATAAATGCGAAAAAATCTAATCGGCGTTTGATATTTACAGATGATAGTTTGCAAACCCCTTTGGCGACGTCATCACCGTGTCGATCCGTTCGTCGGAACGCCAACGGTAACGACAGCGGTCTAGAGAGATTTTTTATACGTTACGATGCTGAAGTAGATGTGGAAGAAGAAGAGTTGCGTTTGATGATGAATAGTAAGAAATTTTTTCCTATAACGAATTAACTTTTTAATTGGGAGTATTAACGAACTTTGAATTTCGTAGTCGATTGCGTCGAACCTGGTAGAAACCACGACCTGAGGGGGAAGCGCGTCTGGTGGGAAACAGGCGACGGAACTTTCGAACTAACTGTCAACTCCACCCTGTACGTGGAGGACATCGAAGATGAAGAATGCGAGATCTTCATGAGAAGTACGAATATTTTCCATTTATTTTTTGTTATAAAAATCTTCTTCAATTAATTACCTTCGTTTAATATCTAGTCTTGATCGATGAAAGCGAATCTTATATCGTCGAATCGTTAACGGAACCTGAAGAAGAAGAAATATGTTCGCGGATATTGTTTTACAATTCGTGGGACGATTTTGAGGACGTATGCGATTCGTTCGATGTTACACATCAGAGAAGTAAGATTTTTACAATTTCAAAGTCTTTCTTTGTCATTTTCTGTACCGCGTACTTAGTATTTTTTACCATTCTCTAGACGAACGCGCACATCGACGCGGTCGACCTGCTTACGGTGAGACCGGCCTAATACGTCAACCCGACGGTCGTTGGTACGAATTAGGGCGCGATGGCGAGATATTGCCTACTCGAAGTAAGATTTTTGTTTCTAGCCTATTTTGTTTATGTTTCGGTATTTCTGTTGTTTTTTTTTTTTGGTCTTGAAAACTTCGCGTATATTACGCGAAGTTTTTGCATTAAAATTTTTTATTAATACCGAACTGGCTTTTCCGCAGAACCGTCACCGCTTCGGTTTACACCCTCAATGGAGAAGGAGGATAAAGAGAATCACGTTCCTCAAGCCCCGCGTTGTGATAACTCAAACCGCAGACCGCTAGCGACATTATCATCTGTAGATTCGACACCGCAGAGAGGTTCGTTGTTTGCCGATTATATCAACAACAACACAGCCGGACCTTTAACGTCAGCGGCATTGTTTGCCGGGTACAACAACACAGCAGCCGGACCTTCGTCAGGAGCACCGTCAACGAGAACGTTAGGCTTTTTCAGGCCTAACGTTCCATACGAATCCGACGACGACGACGAAAATGATACGACACCGACTCTGGACGACTGCGTGTTCTGCGACCCACCGCAGGATCACAGGTGTTCCGCTTTATGTCAGGCCAGGATAGCCAACCATTTGGCGGAGTACTTGGAAAATGAGATCGCTAAACGTATCGCGTTGTTGGCTAACGAATGCGATACCTCATCGTATATGGCAACTCAGACACCCGCCAACACACCAGAAGTAGAATATAACCCACTACCGTGGTACCTACACGGATCTCAGCTCGATTTCGAGGCGGCCAGCATGGTGGTGAATGCTGGTAGTCCTCATATGTCTGACGTCGAGTACTCCGTGGTATACTCTAGCGACGAAGAGGTAGAAGAGGTGGAAGATTCTTTCGAGTTAGAATTACCGCAGTCTGACTCGGGGTACTTTTCCGCCCCCGATGACTCGTAACTAGTGTATACTACGAGACTAGGTGTTTGATAATACGAAGTCGGCTGAGGTCTGTTTTTATCGTAACTACGAGTTACCTATTTTTAATCGCATTTTAATCGAATTTTAACCATATTTTAACCATATTTTAACCATATTTTAACCATGTCGTTGTTTTGTTTTTTTACTTTGTTTTAACTAACCATATTTTAATCTTTTTATTCATTTTGTAACTTCGAGTTACCTATATTAACCTAGTTGTTTTGTTTTGTTTTGTTTTAACTAACCATATTTTAATCTTTTTTATTCATTTTTGTAACTACGAGTTACCTATATTAACCTAGTTGTTTTGTTTATGTTTGTTCGTTGTGAGGTGGTGGGTGTTATGTTTTTTTGTACCTGATTCGTTTATAAAACTATAAAGCGAATACATGTAATAGTCAAACTCGAACATAATTGTTTTCATTCGTAATTTAATAATGAGTATTCAGGTTATTAATTTCGATGACGAAATACAGTCTTCTCGGCGTGTTGTGGAAATGTTTCCCAACATAATGAGATGCGGTATTTTCGGGCCTAGTGGTTGTGGTAAAACTAACGTCCTTATGACTATTTTACTTCATCACGAACCCGTAGCATCCATATATTTATGTTCTCGTACAGCTTTTCAAGATAAATATTTAAAGTTAGAAAATTTGGTTGATAGTTATAACAAGAGTAATCGTACTAAATTGAAGTTTGTGAAATGTACACCCGATAATCTGATGTTGCCTGAGAAAGTTGACGAAGGTGCGAGCATTATTTTTGACGATGTACTGACAGAAGGTCAAGACAAAATCGCTAATTTTTTCTTGAGAGGTAGGCATAGAAAAATTTCGTGTTTTTATTTATCTCAGTCTTATACTAAGATACCTAAAAAGTCGGGTATAAGAGAAAATTTCAATTTTCTTATAATTTTTCGGCAAGACAATGTAAATTTGAGACAGTTGTATAACGAATACATCAGTGATTTGAGTTTTCCAAAATTCAGAAGTTTATGCAGCAGTTGCTGGAACATCTCGTACGGATTTCTAGTCGTTGACACGGAAGAAGGTAAGTATAAACAAAAATTTGATCGCGTCATAAAATCGGACTAATTTACCGAGATTTTAAGCCGCAAAACCGTAAGGTTTAGTATCGTAATTGTCAGTTATGAGTCTCTTGTCAAATCCAAACGAAAAGGTCTTTTTCTGTTCTTTATTCACGAGTTGTTTAGAATCTTGATCTCTGGTAATTTGTCTATCGGAAATTACAACATTTTGAATTTCACCGTCTATCATCTTTTCCATAGCTTCGCCGTTTATTTTCAAAGCGTTTTTGTGGTGTAGAGTAAAACCTTTTACCTTAGTTGTAGTTTTTCCAGTATTTGTAACGTAATGATAAGATTTCGGCCCAGTAGCTAACCACCTTTCGATGTGACCCCCGTTCAACTCATCCGTCCATTCGCCTAACATCTCACCGTGAGGAATAGTATTTTGACCGTTATCGAGATAAACTATACTGTCGGTATCGCAGTACATAACGTATCTGTCTAGTCTTTCTAACTGTTTGTATAGTCTTAGGCGGGCATTCGCTGTTGTATAAATGGCTACGAAAATATTAGTACTGAACGTATTTTCTACGAAAGCTTCTTTGTACCGGTAATTTACCTGGACCATTTCATCGGTAACGTAAATTACGTTAACATCTTGCAACCGATCGTCCAATAAAATTTCGTAAAATCTATAGGGATCGCTTACGAATTCTGTTTGCGACATATTCTGTCTTTGACCGAATTTACCCCATAGAGAATTTAGACACAGTTTCGCTACAGCTCTCTTACCGGGATTGGAAGCGATTTTATCGATATCCAATTTAATACCCATCTTCTCTTCGATATCCTGCGCATACGCCTCGTTGCTAGGGTAATTATGAGGACTAGTTTCTAACTTCAATTTCATAAACGCTGTCACGTAACCTTTCCATAAGGAGTTACTCTTGTCGAAATCCCACACTTCGTACACATCGGTCACTTTATAACCCATTTCTATGGCCTTGTTCACCTCGATAGTTGACCAAGTACCTGTGATCTGTCGTTCTTCGTCCGTATGGTTACATAACGGTTGCTGATTCTCAGCGCACTTCGTACATAAGGGAAATACTAATTTCTCTGCCTTATACATTTTCACACGTACTGGTAGAACAGGAATGTAAAGATTTTTCGGTGGTAAAATTTTACATTTTATTAGACCGTACCAAGATGTATCGTGCCTTCCAGGTTTGACTATTTTTGTAGGGTGTCCGATAGGGTAGTAATCGTAATACATTACAGATGGGTACAAACTCACAACATCCGCATATTTCACTAATAATTCCTCTTCGGTCGAGTTCTCTAAGTCCGTATCTAACTCGTCCTCCGTATCGCCTCTCTGATTCTGTTTTTTAAGTGATTTTTTTACATTCTTCGTTGAATATTTTAACTTGAATACCTCGGTTCGTCCTCCGAAGAGAGCGTCACGAGGATTCAAGGGTTCGATAATTTCTCTTTCCTTCGCCAACTCTTTGTACCGTTTTGTTTTCACCCACTTGCATTCCCATTCCTCGATTACCGTATACCCCGCTCTTTCCAGTCTTTTGGTTCGATCTTTCGTTTTCTGTAGTAAATCATCGCACGAAGTCTTATTCATCGGGTTAATAAATTCACCGTCGTAGCATTTCGGGCAGCCGTGCCATAAACATCCGTGGTATTGATATACAATTTTATTATCGTGGTCGAATCCGTCCACTCTAGCACCGCATAGTTCAACCTCTCCACCGTTCAAAGCGTGTTTAATATTTGGATTATTAAACGATTCTAACCAAAGTATAGATTGTTTCGAGTAATTATCTTTGAGAAAATTTTCTACAACGGCTATGGTTTTTTCTTTTAAATGACTATGCCTGTATACGGCCATACACACGCTAGCGATAGTGACATATTGGAACGGATCTATATTCGCAACCTCTAAAAACTGTTTTCTAAAATCTAAACATCCTTTTCGTAATATATCTACATCCGAATCGCAATATTCTTTCAACTCTTTAGCTAAATCGAATACGTAACCCTCTTCTACCTTCTTGTCGTGCCACTCGATAAATTTCTTCCGCGCGTCCTCCTTCATCGTATCGTATCCGTAATGTTTTTTGTCAGGAATCGGACCTACGTAGTTTTCATTCTCTTTGGTATTGAAATAGTGGGGAAAATAACCTTTTTTCAATTCGGTAAGTTCGAACGTTTTCGGGAATGCGCTTAAAGGAGCGGCAACAAAATTGTGACTGTCCAAGACTTTGAATCCTAAAGCGGCTACCTCTAAAAACATTAATTTAGAACCGGAGTAAATGGTATTAGGTTTCATAGTATTAGCTACCAGATATTGTAATATAAAATGAGAATCGTAACCTTTAGCGTAATGAGCTATAGCCGTGTACCCTTGATGTTTTCTATCGATCAACCACGAACAAAATTCTTCGTTAGTATTAAATGTAAAAGTATCGCCGTTAAAGTATTTAGCTACTACTAAGTTCGGTTTATGCGTTCCAGTCTCCTGTTGAGCTTCGTAGTCGAAGAAAATATATTTTTCGGTATAAGTACATTTATCATTCGCCTTAGTACTACCTGGAGTACAATTTCTACACCCGCAAATTCTACCTTTCATCTGTCTGTTCAACATGTAACATCGATGTGTTTCTTTCTCAACTATTTCCTGGCAATTTCTACACTTAACGTATCCGCACTGGTGTTTACTAAAATCGGCCCTCTTGAGTATTTTAGAACATTTCTTACACCTGAAAGAAGCAGCGCATACGCTTACACCGTGATCGTTCATACACTCCTGGTTATACGCGTACCTGTTACAATTATGGCAGTACGTTTTATCTTTGGTAGCTTTCTCGTGGGCCGCCTTCATACACATATTACATACATCCTTTTTCGGTACTTTGCAAACGTGTTGGTTTTTATTTTGATACGGTTTATCGCATTTCTGACAGTAGTAAGAAGATCCGTAAAATGCTCCTAATCTATTGATTAAATCGAAATGGTTTCCTTGTTTGTAAAGATAAATTTTGTTTTTACAATCTTTCTTTCCCTTGTAAATAATATTATTAAAATTTTCGGCGCAAATAATTTTAATTTGGACCTTCAGAAGTTCTTCGCAAGATCTAATATCGTCTAAAGTAAAACCTTCGAGGCAGTATTCACCTATACCATCGCACAACTTTTGAGCTAATTCCGTCTGTAAAGCCCGACCTTTTCTAATGTATATAATTTCGTTATTGTCTAGCGTTCGTCCGAGTATTTTATTTGTATGATACGTAAGACCGGTTATTATTGCTCTAGGGGCGCAAAGGTTATCTTTATTGTTTATTGGTAAAATAGATCGTTTCGTATGTTTGTCTTTGTTTAGATTAATTATTTTTCGCGGTTTAGCACCTCTAGGCATATTAACTACGTGGACTGTAAACGTGCAATCGGTTAGAACAACTTGGTCATTAGATGTGATAATTTGCATTAATTTGTCTTTTAGTTTTTTTGTCAGGTTATCGCAGCTATAACCGGTTGAAATAGGATAGTAAAATTTTGGATTTTCAGCCAGAATACTCATTCGATCACCCTGCTGCCAATTTGTTTCTTTTTTGGTATACGCTATCATTTCATCGAGGGCTTTGGTTATTAAATCACCGGTAGTCGATGGCGGTAATTTTTTCTTGAAATTAATTTTATAGTCTATAATATGGTTATTAAATTTTCTAATGAATCTTTTACCAATTTCTCTAATTTGGATGTACTTTAATACTACCCTATCGCGGCTATTTTCTATTACTTCGTCGTCAAATGGAAATATTTCTTCTATTTTTTCGGGTTCGGTATTTTTATTTTTATTTTTGGATCGAGTGTTGTATACTTTTTTTATAATTTTCTTTTTATTCGGATCGTTAGAGTCTTGTTGTAATTTACCACCACCTACGTAAATTTTATCATCGCAATATATTTCATCGCTAAAAGGAAATAATACACCTAAATTTTCATCGAATATAATTTTAATTCTAGGATGGGGCGCTTTTAGTTCGAGAAGTAAACGAATGGTACCGGTATGGTATATTTTTAATGCTTCTAATACGGCTGGAATGTCTTCTTCAGGTATAGCGTTTAATATTAATTCCAAATCTTCTCTATCCAGAATTTCTATCGGTATTAAATTAGGTTGGTCGTCATCATCATCATCGTCGCTGTTATCAGTATCATTATTTGTAGTGTCATCTACTGAGGATTCTTCGGAGTCGTCTTCGAGATCTTCTTCTTCAGAATCATCTTCGAAAAATTCGTCCGTGAAAGGAAATATTATGCCGAGAGCCGGTAGTTTGATTTTTGCGGTCGTGTATAAACTTTCGTGAAATGGAAATATATTTCCGAGACGCGGTAAAAAGGCGGGAACTTTAACGGTTTTTTTTCGCTGGTCGAAACGTTTCATTCTAAAGTACAGATACGAAAATGGGAAAATCTCACCCAACTTCAACTCGTCCGTGTTCTTCTTTTTCTTCGGTGGTGATTTCTTTTTCAGATCCTTCGGTTTCACAAAAATGTCTTCGTCATCGCTGGGTGCAATTTCTTCAATTTTCTTCTCGGGTACGGCGTCTTCGGATTTCTTCTCGGGTACGGCGTCTTCGGATTTCTTCTCGGGTACGGCGTCTTCATTTTTCTTCTCGGGTTCGGCTTCGGCGTCTTCATTTTTCTTCTCGGGTTCGGAATCTTCACTATCCTCTTCTTCCGATACGGCTTTCTCGAATATTATTTTCTTCAGTGCGAGGTCCAACGGTTTCCGGTTGATTTTCTCAGCGTCGTCGATATCTTCATCTTCGGATCCTGAAATACTTAAGTCGTGCATTAAACATTTTTTCATAGCTAAATCTAAAACGGGTTTATTCATTTTAATATTCTTATGTCCTATACCAACACCAACTTTATTTACAGACTCGTCTTCCGAGTCAGAGTCGGATAATTCTAAATCCTTAAGTAATAGTTCGTAATTTATTTTATTTACATCGACCCGTTCTAAAACAGGCATTTCGGATGGAGGATCGACGGGGTCCTCGTAATACGGACTTAAACTAGGCATACTTAAATATAGATTTTTTTCGTTTTTTATATTTTTTTGGTCCCTAGGAAGACACGTATCTTCCTGACGAGCTAACTTATCATTAATTTCTAATGCTAAATTTTTTTGGTCCTTAAGATTAGTATTTACAGTATTTACATCCGACGTAGAATGGTAAGGTTCGATCTCGATATCAGCGAAAACGTCCGAAGACATGTTCACATCCTTCAAGATTTCACCGAGCATATTCACGTCGAAAAATTGGCTCTGAAAAGAGCCGTTTTCAAAATCAGTTAGCGACAAGTCTGCGAGAGCGATGGCTTCGGAAAGGAGATCGTTAGGAAAGGAAGGATCGGGATTTTCTAAACTAGCTAGGAGTTCGTTTTTAGCTTCTTCGAGAATATTCTCGTCGATATTTTGGTCCAGAACATATTCTAACAAATTAAATTCGGCCATGTCTTTGAAACTGTCCGTGTCTGTTACCGGGGTAGTATTTATATCCTTATCAGTGATTTCGGGATTTTGGTTAGAAAGTTGGTTAAATAGTTCGGGGTAATTTAGTTGGATTATTTCATCGTCTTCGACAAGCGGAGTTAATTTTGGAGTTGGAGCAGTCATTTCAGTCAACATTTCTTCAACCGTTACGATGGAAGCGTCTCTAGTAGAAACGCTATCCAAACGAGCAGGTCGAGTTCGTCGACGTGAAACAAATTGTTCCTGAATTTCGGTAAGCGGTGTTATTTTGGGTTTCTTAATTTCGGGACGTTTATTATTATTATTATTATTCGTTTTATTTTTATTTTTAACCAAACTGTGAGGCGAGATGATCGGTAGGACGGGTGGTTTGGGGAATTTTTTCTCAACAAGACGATCTATAGACACTGTAATATTTCTAAGATCGTCGATGTCGGTTGGAGGTGGAAGAGTCGAAAAAAGGAAATCTCTATACGCTTTAGCCGTTTTAAATTCCATTTTGTCGATTAATAATTCCGAAAATACTATTTTTGACGATTTTTGATAATTTAGTGATAACAGCGTTCGACGTTCGTCGTTCGATGTCGTTCGAGGGATTTTTCGTTATTTTGGGCGACAGAAGAAAAATTTAACGGGAATATTTTAGGAAAAGATCAGAAAGCGCTAATAAATCGTAAATAAACGGTTTTAAATCAATTTAGTCGTAATAATTCGCAATTTTGAAAATCATGAAACAGAGCGACGTGGATTCGGGGTCACAAGCAGATCGCAACTGACGCGTTGACCGTCGTGCAGGTACTGAAGTAGCTTTCTTGGTCCGAGGGGGCTACCCCCCACTCCTCCACTTTCCACCATTAGGGGTGCGCATGCGCAGTAGGGGTTCGAACTTGTTCTCAACAGAGCGACGCGACGCGACGCGCATCAGTGTTGACGCACCTCGTTTTATTTTATTTTTATTTATTTATTTATTTATTTATTTATTTCGTCAATGTTAATTGTATTTATCGTGTTATTATTATTATTATTATTATTATTATTTATCCGAATAATAATAATAATGTACTTATCGTCGTTCACGCGATATATTTTACGAAATCGTCGTCGTCGCCGTCGTCGTTTTAGTGTGGAGGCGACTCGTTATTATTATTATTCCGTTTCGTATACATAGTCTTCGATTCGGCCGTTATCGAACAAAGACAGGTAGTCGGTGTACGAGTGAAAAGAAAAGAATCGGCGAGTTGTCGTTGTTGTTGTTAATTCTTTTCATTACGTCTTCGTTACGGGTGGTGTCGATGAAGACGAGTAGTCGGGGTGTGAGTGAAATAGGTACAGTCACCCGCAAAAGAACTTTTGGTTTTTTTACTCGACTTTGAACGCTTTTTTAGGTCCTTGTTTATTAATATTTTTTTACAATTTTGGTATCAAAAAATCCACCTATATTACGTGGATTTTTTGAGCTATCAACCGGCCAAAAAAAAACCCCCTACGCGAGCCAGCCGAAGCTGACCCACGCAGGGGGTTTTTTTTTCTTTTTTTCTTTTTTCGATCTTTTTTTGGTTTTTTTTTGGTTTTTTTATTTTTTTCGATCTTTTTTGGTTTTTTATTTTTTTTTCGATCTTTTTTGGTTTTTTATTTTTTTTTCGATCTTTTTTTTGGTTTTTTTTCTAACATAAAAATATACAAAATTTACAATATTTACAGTTGGCCCTGAAAAGGGCCGTTTTACTTAATAATTATACACGAAAAAAAAACATTCAATCGATGGAAGGAGGAGGAGGAGGAGGAGGGGATTGTACGATTGGGGAGATACGTACCTCCTGCTCCGCCAGCAAACTTTCGAAAGTTGGCGAAGCCGGAGGCATGGGAGGGGGAGGGGTGGACGGAGAAGGGTTACAGGATTGAATGGGTATATCGGTATCAAGGAGGTTGATGGGAGAGGAAGAAGAAGGGGAAGGTGGATGAGGATAGGAGGCGACGTCGGTAATATAGGAGAAAAGAGTATCGGGGGCGCTGTCGTTGTCGCTGCTGCTGCTGCTGCTCCTAATCCTCGCCGGCCGACCAACACCCGAGGGACCAGGGAGGAGGTCGTCATCGGAGGATGAGTCGTCATAATCCACCAACTCCGTAGCTGGTGGTACGACGACATCATCCTCCTCAACCTCCTCACGTGGCACCATTGGTGCTACCCCTTGAGACGCGAGCCGTTCAACAAGTACAACGCACGGTCGCGTCTCAAGAGGTGGTGCTGGTGGTGACGAGGACGAAGACGAAGACGATGATGATGATGACGATGGTGATGGTGCTGGTGGCGGCGGCATCAGCTCCGCCGCCAACTCCTCGACTGGCGGTAGCACGGCCGGTGGTGGTGGCGTCAAGGGTCGACCAACCGCGATAGCATCCAGTATGGCATTCCTCGATGCTACCATCTCGCGAGTTGGCCGACCCCTCTTCAGCTTGGGCCCAATGGGGTGCACTAGCTTGTTTCGCTTGCGAAACTTCAAGCATGCCGGTGCACACCGCCCATCGGGCCCTGGCCTCTTCTTTCTTTTTCCCAACCGCTTCCTCTCAGCCGCAGCCTCCCTCCACTGGATGCACATAGGCCGCATACAAAGAGCAGCCGTGTACTGCTCATTTGTAGGGCATCGCACCAGTGCTGATGACGGAGGGGGCTGCGGCTGCGGCTGACGCTGCGGAATTTCGCGCCGCGGTCGGCCCGACGGCCAGCGTACGGGCGACGGCTCACGCTGTGGCGGCGACGACGAGGGAGAAGAAGACGACGAAGATGACATCTGAAAGAAAATAAATTAATTAAAACACTTATAGTTTTAATAAGCACGTATAGTAGTAAAGTGTACTTACAACAAACGGGAACTTTAAAGATGAACAACGATAACAGCAACAGTGACAACGATAACAGCAACAGTGACAACGAAAACAGCGACAACCAAGACGAAACAATACACGGACAGCAAAATCAACATAAACATAGACAGGAACTGAAACAAGTGTAAAATAAATTAATTATTAATAATTAATTGCAAAAATCCACCTAATATACGTGGATTTTTAGAAAAAACAACGAGACAAATCAAACGCGTACTCACCTAACAGTATCAATACATCGAACTGATAAAAAATGCAACGAAAACACCCCAGACGCATCATAGTTCACGAAAAATCACGAAAACGTAAAATCAAAAAGATGTCATTCTTTGTTTTCATTCATTTCTTCTTCCTATTGTAAATGCTGGAACGGGTTTACACTGCCGCCAGGATCTTGAACCGCATCACCACAGCTGTTGCGCTACGCGAACAACGATACGCGAAAACACGAAACGGTAGAACGAAAAAGAAAAGCCGCGCACACACCGGCTGACGCGCGGACGCGAACGAAAAACTCAACTTTGAACTCGAATAACTCCGGAACCGTTAACGATAACAACTTTTTTTCAACGCCAAAAAATCCACGTAATATACGTGGATTTTTCAAGACCGAAAAATGAAAAAATTTTTTTGGGGGCCCCCCGCCCCCGCGCCCCGCGGAGACGGCGGACCACCCGCTGAGAACATAAATTTTCATCACACAATTGTCCTATACGCCCCCGACAAAATGGCCGCGATTTCCCGACCATACACGCACATTCACGCACCTCCCCGCACCTCCCCACCCCGGGCCCCCGACCCCCGAAAAACGGAGCACAATTGAACTATTATCTCATAAACCGGTTATAGACGCCATTTCAACATGGCCGACACCCACCGGCGACATACCCCCACCAAACGACACGAGCAAAATCAATTTGTCCTCAAGGTGCCCACTTACTACTTACGTGGCTTAAGAAAACGATCCGATTTTATTCTAGTGCCAAGCTTCGAAACTATAGGCTCACTATCACTAATGTATTTTGCATTTATACCTTACCACACGATGTGTTCATGTCGAGCTCTGGGATTGAGGTCTTTAACGCCAATATGAGTGTCTCTTCACGACTCAGTAACCTGGGTAACCAAAAGGACCATAAACAGGGACATTGTACGACCACTCGCAATTGCTAAGAAAATAACAACTACCCTCTGGTAAACAAGACTGACCTTAGGTAACCGATAAATCCGATTTCTAGGCAGCACATAAAATATTCTCTTTCAAGCTGTATGGTGGTTCCGATTGGCTATATTATGGGCTCTCAAGCATCAGATAAAAGTGATCAAGCTATTCATTTCGATTATTATTGATCACAATGTCTTACAGATGGACGGACTTTGTTTAAATGTATTCGTGGGGACTAAAAAATTATGTAATTGTCTGGTTCGCCAAAAAACACTTGATGCGTAAAAATAAAAAAAAATAGAAAAATTATCATCAGAATTTGGTGTAAATAATTGAAATATTTGTTTGTTTTTTTTTCAACTGGTATGGGGCTAATATTAACTCTGAGAAGCATATAGTCTCTTCAAAGTGCCCCTAAGGTCTTTGAAAATGCAACCAAAAATATGGAGCTTTGCACCCGATTATGAAAGAATAAAGGAATTATGATGCTGAAAATCTTTAATCACTTGCATGGCATCTAATTAAGTGCCTCGCTACTCGGCTATATTGAACCGTTCGCTTGAAAATAAGGAAAAATGAAACTTATCGATTATCTTCTAGACCATTATTTCCTTTTGTACTGAGTTTAGCACAACCAATTTCACGGTCATTTAAACGAATTAGGACTCATAAATCACCGACTTATTTAAAGAAAATCGATTGTTTAATGTCAGACGAACTGGCTAAAAGTTTTCCCCAATGGAAAGAGACGGTATAAGCTTTAATGACTACGTTGCAGAACTTACAAACTGCAGTTTTAGAAAGAACTGCGTTGAAAAGTTGGAGAACACAAAAATAAGAATAAGAGCCTTACTTTCCTTTTTCTTCTCGCTTTTTTAAATCTATCTCTCTCTATCTCTCTCTCTCTCTCTCTCTCTCTCTCTCTCTCTCTCTCTCGTGGAAGTGTATTAGACTTTCGTAATAGGCTAATATTTACACAGAAATTTCGTCTGCACCCTATATAAGGTACACAAAATGGGTACTAATACTGTGTTAAAAAGCATTAGGGTGCACGTTTATTAGTTAGATTTTTTTTTTTTTCACCAAAAGTGTAGATTACTGCCTGAACTCTGGAGGTTAAAGTAATGACGATGTTTTACTTCCTGCTGGAGAACTCCAATGGTGCATTTAGTTTTCCCTTCTTATCATTTTTTTTTTCGCTTTCTAATAAGGTTAAAAACGCGCGTTCGTGGATTGATTTTCATTTTATTCTGGAACGTTGAACCCGAAAATTGCTTTACAAGAGATCGTTTCACCAGCAATTCACCCGTACAAGATTACAAAATCCACCGTTTTTGCACGGAACCATATAAGCTAAATGAGATGTAAAAATTTACCAGACGAGTTCCTAGTTCGAAAAATCTATAAAAATAGTGAACTTATCATGAAGATGTCTGTAATGGAGGACCGTTTCACAGTCATGAAATAAATGTTTTATTCATTGAGCTTCACAGGTACACTGACGTGTATCACAGGAGGTCTTCACGTCACAAAATTTAGCAATAAAGGTCTCCTCTGGCATGCTTCACCATTCCATAAAGGCATTGAATAAGCAATGAACGGGTTAACACTAGAAATACCAGGTTTTACTCGATTCCTCAAAGGACCAGGTAGTGTCATATAAGACATCACAAGAGTAACCTCATAGGACCAGGTGGCCTCGTATGACACAAGTCAGGAGTTCTCAAAATATTTGGTCCTTTGAGAAGTCCATCTCAAAATTTTGAGTGGTGACGTATATGACACCACCTGGTACTTCTAGTGTTAATTTGAATTGAGCACAATTAACGGATGTACAATCGGTTTTATTGGGTGCTGATGCCCCCCCCTTGTCCCAGTCGAGCTTCTATTTCAGTTATGAAAAATGAATGAGAGGAGGGAGAGGACAAGTAAGTAGCCTCCGATGTGCCCCAAATGAGCCACTCCTAACAAAATATCCTGGCTGCAAGCCTGACTTTATTGCAGTTGTATAAAACCCATGGAAAAACATGTTATCTTTTCTTCACAGATGAATTATAATTTACCTGCAGAAAACTTAACTTGTTAATACAAATTGCTTAGTCTTTTTTTTAGAGGAAAAAAATTCAATAAAAAATACAACTTTCAAGCATAGCTCGAACCTAATATTTTAATTTTTTTCCTCAAGCGCATGAACAAACTTGGTACAAGAAAAAAACTCTCGACAAATCAAAGTCACCCTCACAATTAATTTTCTTGTAATAGAACCCTCCTTTTAGCAGCTTTTTTCCATGTTCTATTTGTTTTCTCCCCCCTCCCATTTCATACAGCATAAACCCTTCAGCAAAATAAATTACTAGCGAATTGCGAAAGCATTTTGCTTCTCCAACAAAACGACTTTGACAAAGAAAGAGAAAGAAAAATACCGATTAAAACGAATAAATAAATTAATTGGTACCAGTGTTCGTTCGGGAAATGAGATTGTACTTGATGAAAATAAGGGTTGTGAAACTGAGGAAAGCTTGTAATACTCGTAATCTTATTAAAAGTACTTTCGTCTCTATAAACTGTCCTACTATGGCATTTTTTCCTGTCTCTTTCAATTTTTCAACTACGAATTTCTCAGCAGGGTATACTCGTACATTCTAAGAAACGTATATTTTAATTTAGCTACGAGTAAAAAATTTCTCTACTCGATATAGTCGTGGAAAATGAAGAGGTGGTAATATATGTACTTCTTTCACGAATGGCAATTCGATTTGCCAATCTTTTCAGTATAAATAAATGATTATATTGACAGAGAATTGAGACGACTACTCGAAAAGCTCAAACGTAAGAGAGTTGAACATTACTATATATGTAGTTGGATGTAGGTACACTTTAGAGAAATAAATAGTATAATTGTTAGGATTTCAATTCAAGATTTATTGAAAAATATTCTTCATACTCGTGTTACTTTGTGGTTCGAAAATAAACGAGAGTACATTTATTTACGTTATATTATTATGCATTGTTGGCGGACTTTTTTTTACGCATACAGACCGACATAGTCTACATTTATACGACGTATTGGTGCAGTATACGATATTTAGATACGTTTCGGCTTATATTTTGATTGACAACGGTTTAACCCGTGGGGTTGAAGTCGACTTCCGGCATACGGTACGTTGAAAAAACAACAAAAAGAAAGGGGAAGGACTGACGAGAGTCCAAAAACTCAGCGACCTCAACCACGAAGATGTTTTTGAAATGCGATGCCAAAGTTCTACACACCAAAAAAAAAAACACACACACAAAAAAAAACAAACCATTCACACAAAACATGCGGCACGAACAATGAAAGCCTTTGGATAAAGGTGGCCTAAAATAGGCTCATGCCGAATGCTATACAACAAAGCGAATCCTAATTAGAATGAATGCTTTAGGTAGATATATAATTGTAGGCGTACGATCCGGAAACTTAATTACACGGTGAGAGCTTGAGGTAAGAATGAGAGCAGGACACGAGGAGAAGTTTAAAATAAAAAGGCAATGAAAAGCCAACAAAGGACGGAGCGGTCTTTAATATTTGAAGGTATAAGCTGACAGGTACGTTATGGTATAGGATTATTGAAAATATTTTCCATGTTATGAAAAATTCCGAAGATATTCTGAAATATTTTCTCCTATAGTTAATCTATCTTTCGTCCACATATCTAGAGACCTATATAATATGTAGGTACTCTTCTAACCCTTGAAAAAGCACGAATATATTCTCTTGATTTCTAAAAAAAAATTTGAAAATGTTTTCACTGAACAATAAATTATTTTCAACAAAAGCGAATAAAATTTAATTTTCGAGAAAAATATTTCTCATATTACAGCAAGACGATGATACACATAGGAGGTACTTTAAATGGTCTCTGATCAAAATGCTCTCACGAGCAAAAAAAAAAATTTTAGTATATTAATGTTATAATAATGAACTACCAACCCCAAGTCAACTACGATCAAAGGCGGGTCTTATTTAAAAATGTTGAATCGAGTCCAACTTAACTCAAGCCATGGAAATCGGTGGCAATTTAGCTCGGTTCAACTCCTAAATCAGGATTGTAAAACTGGCCCTCATACATGTTCACCAGCCTAAGAGAAACTGAATATTAAATTTTATTCTGCATCTGCGGACTACCTTAAGGCCCTTTAGGACAATTCAGGTTTTATACGAAAAATTAGCATAAATTTATTAGAAATTAGTAAGTTGAAAATTAGCGTGCTGCAAACTAAAACTTAATAATTATATTTCTTATAAAATTTTCACATAAAACCTGATGAACTGTCTCAAAGCTACAGCGCATGCAGATAGTTTTTCTCTGAATGCAGTTAAGATATCCAACGATAGATGGTCTAAGTTCTTACAATTCAACTTACTATAATTCACAATCCACCAAAAAATTCTGCAAAAAGACATCCCACAAATGCATTTTTCAATGGCGTACATGAAGTAGTATTTACGTCTCCATCCGCTTTGCCACAAAAAATATAATGAAGTTAAGCCAAATAAAACTTGCATCAGCTTAACCACGAATTACGAGAGCAAATTAATTTGCGGTTTCGGGGAGGATTATTGCTGCAAGCAAAACGAAGGGTATGGTGCCACCCACTCTCTGTAGGTGAAAGCGGCAAATAAATAAATGTGATTTTAATTCGCCTTTACGGATCTTTCCAATTATTTAACAATACTCTTCGGATGGCTTTGAGCGTATTTAGATATGTCTTTTAGAAATTCTTCCATGTATATCAAACGAGAGTAGCGTAAAAATTCGATCATCGTGGCGTGCACAGAGGGTTTATATTTAATTGCTAGCGGTTAATGTAAGACTCCCTTGAGACTAACTTCGAATGCGAAGGCGACATTGTTTAGAATTCGCACGAGGGTTTTTTTTTTCAGTGTGTTAGGGTGGTTCCCTTTGCTGCCAAAAACTGCTTTCAGTTTCAGATAACATAAGCCTATTTGGAAAGATATCATTGAAGTGTAAAATTTTCCTCAGTCCCGCACGAAATGGAAATAAAATCAATTTTGAGCACGGTCGAGTAATCCGAAAAACAAAGTACTAGGTAGAAAGGATTAGTTAAATAATAGTAATTTTACATTTTCACTATATGTGCCAAAGAACTGAAGCAAACTAACACTACCACACATACACATTCATACAAATGTTTAATCATAAAATGTCAGCCTACATGATAGTAATTCAATATTATTGCAGATAACACTTCGATATATATTGGATCATTTTAAATGAATTTTAAAATTCTATTACAAAACATACATCAACTAAACTGAAATGTGCACAAAATTCTCAACCTCAAGAGCAAAATGTAAAAAAAGTTTCCTGCTCGTGCAATTTGGCACACGCGGATTTCTTTAATCGAATTTCTTTTCTGGTCACGTCAACTTTTTACTGTCAACTTTTTTCTGTGCTGTTGGTAGTTCTGCACTTTTTAGTTTCTTTTTTTTTTTTCTTCTTCTTTTTTATTTCGTCGAGGTAATAAAAGAAAGTAAAAGTAAAGATTACATTATTCGTCAAAGCGTCAAAAATAATAAAAGCGTTTTATTTTTCGAAATTTTGTCATTTGTAAAGGAGCACCGTTCCCAAAGGTACCGAGAAAGTACGATTTAAGAATTTTTCTTATAGTCGTGAGCAAAATATTTTCTGCAGATTACGTTTTATCAAACGCATCAATCTTAATTTCATCCACGAATTTTCCATTTTGATGTAGGTATAATTGCAGAGAAGAAACTTTCAAGTTACCAAACAGTTATTATCTTGCAAAGTTTCAGATGAAAATATGTAAGCACAACTTTTGTGCATACATAATCGTTTTTTTTTTTCATTCGTTCTTCGGAACTGCGTGTTCAGTAGCTTAGATTATATGGGTATTGTATCCTGCTGTATCAAGATAATATCCATGTACCCTTATTTTGTTATTCGACATGATCTACTATTAGAAAAGTTTAATCAGACCTTTTATTGGCTCATAAAAATAAAAGTGAAACTACTCAAATGACATAAATGATTGCGGCTATTATAATAATTTAAGCTCTGGATGATGAGTTAGATAATATTTTACTATTTTAGTAAGTAAGTATAGTAATTTTTACCTGCCTATTATAAATTTTCAATTGTCCATGTTTTACCGTCAAAAATGTTAGGAAACTAGGTAGGCCTACTTCTAATATTTAAAAAAAAAACTTTCCTCGCTAAATACAAGTATGAACAAGCAAGCAGGCGATAAATCCACTTTTTTTTTTCTTCAAAAAATGAATTCTTTTAAGGTTCAATTTTATAAACCAAGCCCTACTTACACTAAGAATATTATACCCCAAAATGCAACCATTACTGAGAAAACAGACCTCGAAGTTGGAGTACTAAATAAGAAGCTGAAAAAAAAAAAAGGATTTATCCCGTACTTGCATGTCATTGTATATACGAGTGTTACAAATGTAAATTTCCTTTATTGTACCTATACTTTAATTTCTTCAAATTTGTAAATTTGGGAACTACACCATTATACGAGTAAAAGGCACACAAAAATACAGTATCCTACCTATGCATAAAAAGTTGTTTCACAAAGATTTCCAGAATGTGAGAGAGTTACATCCAAAACCACATTGCCAGAGTTATAGGTTACAAAAACCTCTCTTTACACACCATCGATGAGAGTAAACTGAGTAAATGGTTTCCACGAATCTTCATTTTTTCAGAACATAGTTCTATAATATTCCCAACAGTCGTAAATATGCTACGCAGCGGAAGATTAATTCGCAGCCACAAAGCTGTATACGAGTTAAAAGTTCGTTTGTAAACCCACATAGCTCGAATGCCACATTTTCAACATCATCTATGTATATCTCCTCTCATTGTTCAAGTTCCTCATTAAAAGCTACGCTTTTCAATTAACAAATATACAAATAATCTGCTTCCAGGTATAGACAGACTGCGTAGCATATAGTTAATATATAGATAATTTTTAAGCTGTTTAAGCCTTTTAGGTTTCAAATACTTGAAGCAGCTTCGAGTCATATATGTATAGAGCATAGCTACAGCTATAAACGTGCATACCTCGAAAATACAATTAATAACCAGAGGAGTGTGTGAAACATCAGGTGACGAAAACGTTACCACAAAATTGCGAGAATCTGATAATAAATGAGGGGTATATTCGAAAGTGTCTGCGTTAGGGGGGGGGGGGTGAAGCAGATATTGTGGTAGTACTTGCCTCTATATGTCGATATAATTCCCTTTCAACGACGCGGCGTATACCGCAAATACGTTTCCAATATTCACTCGAGCTTTTCGTACATCTATTCTTTTCATTTTCAGCACTACAACCCAAAAATTTTGAATCCCTACATAACACCTTTATCCCCAAGGTGTACACAGATGCTTCGTGCATACATACGTGTGCAGAATCCACGTATATAGGGCTGCCTGTACGATAAATTTTTGCTCGAATCGTGTTTCAAGGGTTAACGACCAACTACTCGTTACCGAATTTTGTTTACGATTCACCTGTGAGCTTCGAGATAAACCAATTTTGGTGGAATTAGCGCCTGCGAGTGCGAAGAAATGAGGAAATTTATAGATAATTCGTGAAAATCCGGCTATCAGCGATGAACGAAAATACTGAATTTCGGATCTAAACATAGAATGGTTCTATTGGTAGGCCAATATATAAGTAGGTATAGTTGAGATTTAGAAAAAAAAAAAAAAAAAAAAATCGAGATCACGTAATACGAAATAAATTAATAAATTTTTTCAGCCCATATAAACAGAACAGGTATATCATTTAAAATTTTGTGAGAGCATATATTGTTCACAGGGTGTATATTTGAGGGTAACGCAATTCGAGAACCATCTGTGTACATCTTAGCTATAAGAATGATGAAAATAAGCATAAAACAATGCGGGCTGAATAAAATAAATGGAAATATTTCTACATTTCAATTATTCATTAGTTTTTTCTTAATACATACCTACATCTACTCGTATTATCCAACTACAACAAGTGAAAAAAATGAAGAGCAAATAGGTACATGATAAAAGATTAGATCCGATGAGAATTTTTTTCAAAAGTTTGAATCGGTGAACTTTTGTAATATAATACCAAGTCCTACAAAATTTTACGATTAAAAATAAACGATGATTTGCAAGATTTTACATGAAAGCAAAAAAAATACTTTCATGTGAAATCCGATTGCACTGAGCTGAGCTAGCACATATTTTGGTATATGGCGATAAAGATCCAACCCTATGGGAAAACTATTCTAAAAATATTATATTTGTATCTCACTTCTGGCATCTACTGGAAAAATATAAAAATATTAAGAAAATGGAAAGACTTCCTCCTACGAGGCAATTAGGAAAGTGGAAGAAAAAAACAGAAAAGCGACAAGCCTCAAATTTAGAGGGCAATTCAGAGCAAAATTAATCATAAAGAAGCAGTCTTCGAAAGAATTTTAGTAACGAATAATCGATTAATTTATTATTATTAACGTTTCAACGTAAACCAAGTGAGGAATTAGCGCGCCTTGTTTTCACGGCGAATCAGTTATGCAATAAGCACGACACTATTTCGCCAGATGTTATTTGAGGTAAATATTATGTTCCAACAATAATTGAGTTAGAGATTCTGCGATATACATTGGATTTGCAATTCTTACATTAGCATGTCGCAAGTTTAGGGACGCAACCAAATAGTGGTCAATGATTTTGGGATTCAAGAATTTATCGAGCAAACATCCTTTGGACGGTATTGATTTATTTAAAAAATAATTATATTAGACATATCATAATTATTCAAATGGATGTATACCGACTCAAGACTGTCTTACACAAATACATAGAAAGAAAGAAATAGTAATTTTTAATATTTTTTATAAGAAAATAGGGACAATTAAAATACATTGTGAACATTTTTAGTATTTGTTATTATAAATCTTGAATTGTCTCTATTTTTTCATAAAAATAGTGAGAATTACTACGATTTTTTAAAGTGAACATATAATTATAAGCATAAAGTTAAATTTTCAATGCGTCATGAAGTAAAACCTTGATTTACATAATGGCTATCCCACCTTTACCAACTCATAAACTCGAAAAAATTCGGCGAAATCGAGCCAGGTAATTTCCATATAAACGTTAAATTAGAACAATAATTCAAGTACAGAAGCACTCAATGTACCATCTCCGAGCTGAATGACCGTCATTTTCGATAATCTTGTCTCACTTTGTACCGTTTAAAACGATACGAACCGATCGTTAGAAAAACGGCTGTACCTACGCTGCACCATTTTCGGTCACCAATTAAATTCAGCAACAATTAAGCCAAAAATTTGTCGAGCCTTTCCACCCAATCGATTAATTTCAAATTTATCGGTAACATTCGCTCGTTAAACGCTATAGGAAGGTTTGCGGTATATGCAGAAAAAGTTACCCCCCCCTCACACTTTCTCGCATCCACAGTGGTTACACATAATGAAGCCGTTAAACTTCAACCGTTATGGTAAAAAAGTTGGAAACTTTCTATGTCATCGTTGTTTTAGCCGAAACTTTATAACACAGAAAAGTGAAGAACGTTGGGTGAAATGAAGGGGCAAGCGATGCGGGCATAACGGTCGTTTTACCCATTATAGGTACCCCCCGGAGTTTCGTCGCTGCGGTGTAGCCCATTTACATTGTCGCCCCCAAAAAGCTTTCGAACGCCCTCAATTACCCAAAATTATCGAATTAAAGCTGCTCGACTCGCCTTAGCCTTTATATATTTTTTGGCAAAAAGCCCCGGATACAAAGTAAATATTTTGAACCCTTGTGGCAAAACTGTATAATTTTAGATAACGATTTTTAATAATTTTTTTGGTTTCGCCAGCGAATGTTCGCCATTTATGCGATTACGCGGGCAATACGGTTTTCCCCATTTAAAAAGGGCCAAAATTGCTGCAGGTTTAGAAGAACTATAACGACTAACACGAGTATTACTTTAACCCATAAATTCGTGGAATTTCATGACTTTGAAAAAATATACAAATTCAAGCACTATAATACGAACCGACTTTATTCAAGGACGAAACACTTGAACTATTATAAGTAACCAAAATAATTTAATAGGTAAATGAGCTAAATCAAATAAGCTCTTATTTTATACAGCAATATATATCTAGTGGAGTAGATACGTAAAATTCAAAACCATGTAAGCAAAAAAGGTCAAGAAACAATCAAAATAAGCTTTCTATACTCCGCTCACTGAAACCGCACATATTACCATCCACAAAATATATATCTGGTATACAACCCGCGAGTACGGCTAAGCAAGACTAAAAAGATTTTGGCACCCTCTTCCCAATTCGTTCTGAGAGAGGATGAAAGAACAAGTCTGCAAAAATTCACAACCACCGAAGTGCACCCCCGACTGGAATAGCTAACACGACTATAACCATTGCACCAGGCGCAAATAGCGCACAGATTACGTGCTTAAAAACCCATCTACGACTTCCTTTATCAAAATGCACTGAGGTCAATTTTAAATCCTCGCGCGTCGAACTCTCAACCCCCTCACAGCCTCTTTTCTTCGCATCGGGAAGATAATAATCCAGCGTGTACACCGAGGGTCGCTACCCCACTTGCAAAACGGTCTCGGCAATTAACGAAAAGTTAAAAAAGGAACACGACTAGAGCTCTCTGTGTGAGCCGTACACACCCTGGACGCAGCGTGACTGGCAAAAGTTAGAAGGATAGCTCTCTATAAAGGGCGTGCTTAAAAAAGGAGCAAAGATAGGAAATGAGTTGAGGAAAAAAGAAGCGGGAAAGGCGAAAGATGCGCCATGAAAGTGAAATTTAGCAAACGGATCCGCTATAATTGAAGAGGCAAAAGGAAAATAAGCCATTATAGAAGGGAAGATTTGGGCTATATGTAATCGGAGTTGACCCGAATTCGACGTCGTCGGAAATACGAGACTAACGCAGTAATTGCATAATACATCTATGTATATAACATTACGGTGTTGGATATACATTTACATCCAAAACTGTCGTCGAAATGCGAAATTATTTCGTAGAAAATTTTGCCACCATATTTGGCACGCTGTATTCACGGATTTTCCCTCAAAATTTTTATGCAGAAAGAAAAAAATTAAAAATGAATGTACCTATACTTGCTTCGGTATACTAAAAACTCCTGGAGGACAATATGAAGAACAAATTACCCCAAACTGACACGTCATAACATTCCGACGTAAAAGCTGAAATATTATTGGCTGCTGTAGACTACATCCATAAGATATAAATACGGGTATTCTAAAAGTACAAATTAACATCAAAATGAAGGATTTCTTAAAATTCTATCTATATATAGGTAGTTTCTGCATGGTAAATATCTTGGATTTTTCAAGCTACATACATTTTCCAGGTACCCAAATTCATGTACCTATTACAGAGAAATCCAACAAATATCATCCTATTTTCATTATATGGATTTCCCTGAAGAGTCTGTGAAAACAAGTACTGGTATAGCAATTAGACCCATTTAGCAGCACTTTTCACGCTTTTTAGACTATATATCTCACTGGGATCTACACGCGGCTAGCTAAAAATGGAGCTAATTCAATTTTTTCTACAAACTTTAATGTTCCGTTTCATACTTTTTGGGAAAAAGAGTTTCTCAATCCGGAAGTGAAACTGAAAACCTTCCAATTGTGCTACACCCTTTAAGAAAATCAAAACTTTCTGACTTTGGTTCAATGAATACATCAAAATTATGCGAAGTCATTATTCTTCCAAAAAAAAAATTTTTCCCAAGACTATTGTGATTTGCTTTTTCTGTAGTATGTGTATTATACTTCATGAGGGTATTCCACTTACTTTTAGAACGCCCCTCATAAGATGTCTACATACGTGCTCAACTTCTAACATCATGGTGATACAATTTAGTAACTAAAATGTTAATTACATCAATAAATTATCTAATTGGTACAATCTATATTGAATATTATTTGAGTTCATATATGACTAAACAGTCAGCCCAAGGTTGGTATTATTTTCGCAATAATTCCAATAATTTGACGTAAAAAAATCCAAGATTACAAGAATAAACTGTAACGAGTCACGAAAAAAACGGCTGAAAGAAAATATTTACTAAAGATGTCTCCCAATAGCAGTAGTAGTACACTAGCACAGAAAAACGAATAAATGCTGGAAATTTCCAATTAAATCGTCATCCTCTCCACCGAGTCCAATTAATTAAATACTTCTTCCATCCTTTTGCCGAGAACCGAGAAATTCACGAGATACCAAGAAAAGCGGAAAAAAATAGGAAAATATTTCACAAGACTTTCGAATTGGGCCTACATTTTTCCATTTTACGTATTGAACGCAATCAATGTAAAAAGAGAACGATCTGAAGAAGAGAAATCAAATGATACGAACAGAAGAAGGAAAGAAAAAAGACAACGAACTCGAAAATACTCTTACCCGTGAAAAGCCAACCATAAATTAATGAGGAAATCTCTTTTCATTGCCTCTCTCTTGTTCTCTTATCGAATTTTCCTGAGATGCACCCCAAAAAAAAAAAAAGAGTCTAGTGCGAATTAAAGTCGTGAACGGGCCAAAAAAGGAAAAAAATTATTATTGATGGAGGAAAATAAATTCTAAAATTAAGATGGTAAAAAGAGGGTAAATTGTGAGATTTCTGCTAACTTTTAGATTTGTTAGGTGGAGATAGGTGTGGAAATTGGTGGGGGATTGAATGGGCGAGAAGATCTGCAGTAATAACGGAGCAATTCGAAAAAAGGGGGTCATTTCCATTTTTCGACTGCTAATATAGCGCGTTCCATAATCCTCCCTGGTAAATGGCTAATATTGCAGAGTACGAACAGTTTTTGCAGAGAAAGTAGGGAAATATATTTTTCTTTTTTCATATTTATTGATGAGAAAATGGCTTTTCTGCAGAGGCTTGTCGTCGTAAATTTAAAGGAAAAATGACGGTAATCGCTGGAAAAGTAGCGTTTAAAAGTTTTATTACTGGCAGTCAAGGGTGGCCCCTTGTTATAAACTTCGTATTTATTGTTTATTAATTCCGTTTATGGCGGATAACACGTAAATGTTTATCCTTAAAGCGTGAGTAAATATTAAGAATAGACCTATGAGTATGTTTTTGTTGTTGATGGTGGAGGAGTTTTTGTCTGTGGTGGTCTTTTTCTTCCCTGCAGAACTCAATTCACATTACATATATATTTACTTCGAAGTTCGTATATGTATATAGATGATTTGTAATCATGAAGCCATTTTTTCAACTTCTTTATTTGGATTGTAATAAACTCGATGAAAATTTCGTTTAATTGCACTAACACTTCCGGATAAAAAGCAGCATTATGTATTTTATTCTCTCTTGGAGTGTTCTTTAATACCGTCATTGAGAACCTAATCCGAGATGTTAATTTGGTAATTCGAATTAAATCCATGGGAAAGTTGGCGGTGTTCTTTTAGAAGCCTCAAATCATACTACCACGTAAACTGTTATTGAGCAATGATAAAATTTGATGGAGGCATAAACTGGTGCGGTAAAATGAGATAGCTGCAAGGCGATTAACAGTAAACATTAAAATCTATACGCCAATGATTTTCGTTCAAAGTAGCCGCAAAACCAATTCTCACTCTGAAATTATCCAACTTCTATACTGAGAGACCTCAGACATGATCTGATATCAATATTTATTTTTATTTCTGAACATTCTAGCAATATCTTCATAAATGGTGAAACAGAATGCATATAGACTGATTCCATTTACTCAGTTTATTGAATTCATAAATTAAATAAATGGTCGCCAAATAATACATATATATATAAGAAACTAATTAGCAGAATATCATTTGAAATTTGAATCGTGAAAATAAATTCTTCCAACAAATTTTCAAATCAGGCTAATTTAATTACGATACTTGATTATTCTTCCTTCGAGTATTATGGTGCGGCCATAACACTATCACGTTTTATTCCGAGTCAAGAACCCGAATAATACACGTAAATTTACGTAAATAAATTAAATTGCTAAGCAAATTAATTAATTTACGGGTACTTGGCACGGGTTAAGACGATAGTGTGGCCACACCATTACATATACAACTTTAACCTAGCAATATCCGATCTTTGAAAATGTATAAGGATCAGAATAATCATTTTTTACAAATGGTCCAAAGAATAACAGTCAAATGAAGTTGAAAAGGCTATATGGCCGATACCCCACAAGATGCACATAAAAAGTAACCATCATCAACCATAACGCTCTCAACCTTACATAATATATGTAAACGTATAACCCACAAATGAAACAATTTTTCACTCGATATAAGCCAATTGAAAGTAATTTCATTAGTCATATTATAAGTTTTTTTCAAAAACTAAGCTTTTAAAATTCATACGAGGCTGTTTCTTCGCTCTAAAGTTTCATGAATATATTTTTCGTCGAAAATTTAATAAAAAAAGCCCATTAAACTATATACCACTTATTTTGCAAGATACAAATCATTACACCTTTCTTCCATCGTGTATCGTGGCTCGAAAACATCACCGAAACATACCAAGTATTATGAAGGTCGATTAAACTTTTTCAAAGTAGGTAAGCCTTTATTCACGGCGGAGTTGAAAACTTTTTCAAAAGTCTCACAAATAGCTGTATTAGAAGTTGAAATTCCACATTAGGGAAATTACTCCATGTCGAATAGATGACAGCAACGAAAAAAAAGAGCTCATGCAACGAAAAAGTAATGGTGGATTTTCTCAAAAGAAGTACATATGTATAAGAAAGAAGAAAACTAAACGTTGCCAACGTCGTATTATTGCCATCTATAATTTGGTAAATTTAATTTCATGTTAGAAATAGCTTTTTCTTTCTTGTACACTCAAACACTGACAACAAAAGAAAAGAACTCACTGTAAGTGTGACCCTATTATAGTAAATATTTGAAAGAACAAATGTACCAAAATATTGAATCATTTCAGTGAAGATAATATTGTCGACATAAGTAAATATAATTGAAAAGTCACAAACAACGCAGAGGCAAATTAAAAATCTTTTTTTTTTTTAATGAAAACTTTCCAAAATATAATTTAAATTTGCCTACTTAAAACACTGATTGTGAGTAAAATGAGTACCAATAGATACTTGGTGAAAAGTACCTAATTTTTACTATTTAGTATAAGAAAGCACGGACACTGAAAGATTATAGTTGTAGATATTATTCTCAAGATTTTTGCGGTACTTTTCACTATCTTAGATAAATATTTTATTATTTTAAAAGTTGTTTCGGCCATTTTGTTTCTAATTTTAAAATGTATATAACATTAATTACTCAGTTGAAAATTCAAGAAAACTCGTGATGTTCACGTTGTATAGTGAAAATAAAAATTAAAAAACTGATTTTTATGAGCTCATCGGAGAAATGAATGAAAAATGGCTTTTTCATTGATCGCAGCTTTTTCTTTGTATTCTATTTCCTATTTAAGCTCAAAGAAAAAGTTTTGTAATATTTGATAGTCTTTTATTTGCTATAGAAATGACTAGCCAGTACACATCTTTGAAAATGAATGAGATATAGTATAAGTTATGCTATTTGAAGAATCGCGAATTGAAAAAGTTTTTAAAAGTAAAACAGAATTCTTAAAAAGTTCAATATCGATAAGATGAGAAAGAGAAAAAATATGTCGAAATGAAATATTTCCTTTGTGGAAAAACATTTTATCAAATACTTGGAATGGTTTCAAAGGAGCTGAGTTATCTTTGAAAATTCACTTAACGAAATTTCCTGTTTAGATTTATGAGAGAAACGAATTTTTCTCTTTTTTCTTTTTTGAATTCACAGCAGAAATGTTAGCACATTTTAAAAGGACTGGGATTTTTTTTGGTTGGAGGCAAACGAGGAAAATCGTCGTTGAAGAGCTATTATGGGTCGAATTTCATATTTGTATACTTTTCCTCGTATAGTAACGAATAGCAGAAAAATTTCAATTATTAAGTTTCCAAAAAGTAATATAAGTCCATGAAAAATTTTTAATTTCGAGTTCCATATACCTACGCAGATAATCATTTTTCATGAGCACATAATATAACCGACATTATCCTGAAATATACCAGTAGTTCCAATATATCTTTGATGATAAACTTTAAACAAAACATATGAAATTTAGATCGAAAAAGTACGTATAACTACCTACGTACCACAAAATAAATTTCAAATTTTCGATGAAATATTATAGGTACCTAATTGGTTTTTTTCGAAGAAAATTAATAATTATAAGTCTATGAAAAATTATATATTCTTTCATGATGCAAATCCTTGTTCCTTCTTATCCCCATTTTGATAGAACAGTCTGCATAAAATGGTAAAGCTATTTCGTCTTCCTCATTGGAAACCGACCACAAAAGAAATTTCCCCTATACTAGTGTAGGTAATTTTGATGTAAGTTTTCCAGTGATACTCTTATAAATATCAACATGAATATATCGAATTCTCGGTTCCTAGACTTACAAATTTCTTTCCCTCCCTTCTTTCTTCTTCTATATTTCGTCATCTTTTTCCTCCATCGCATATTGCAGTTTATAGTTTCTGCACAGATTTTCAACTTGAACATCGCGTCTAGAGCGAAAAACCATAACTTCTTCACACAATTACCAAAATAATTCTTCTCGAGTACTTTCATAACTGCAGGCTACAAAAAATTATAATATTAACAAGGAAGCAACTACTTACAAGTTGATCTCTTGAGACTCTACACTCCGTACGGTAAATTTTTACGATAACTATACTATACCCTGTGAGCATGTAGTAGGTAAATTTCAGCGACAGACAATAAAACCATTCAACGTACGCCATAGGAAACAATATTTAATGATAATGTTTCCCAGTTATACCTTGTTAAGCACTATAATTTACGTAGAAAGTTTCGCCGCCGAAGTTTCAGCACTCCTATGTGAAAAGATTTTCCATTAGTGTACGTATATACAGCAGAAACTTTCAGACGAACAAGAATATAGGCGATAAAAATTCATGGAATAATCGCTGAAATTAAAATTAGGGTGAAAATTGCTTTTCATACACCCGCGCGCACCTACAGCTAACGTCTAGAATAATTTTATTGAAACACAATTAACTTTAGGTAGGTTTGGAGGCGAAATATTTTGCACGAATATATAAGTCTAAATCATGATTATATAATATACTTTGAGGGAGAAAGCAAGAGAGACAGAGAGAGAGAAATTTGTAGTTTTGCTTCAGGCATGCTTGTCACCCTCAAAAGAAAATCAGGTAAGATTATTAGCGATTAATCAATGCGATATGATACTTGGGATGAGGGCTAAACTCTCTCGAGGTTGAGCCCATGGAAGGATAGATACGTAATTATGTTGTTTTCCTTATTTCGGTATATAAAATTATGTTCTTTTTCATTTTAATAGCGAGTGAAGAGGAGAGTAATATAAAGTTTTTGAGTAGACTTACTTTAGAAAATTTATAAAAAGAGAAATTTCTCACACTTAATATCGTACTTACTGAAACTTTGCTCAACTTTTTGATGCCATCCTGCACATTAAATGGTGCTCGTTCACCTCTCTCCTTGTTTTCTCACATTGTTTTTGTTCACTATAACGTAACCCAACGTATGATTCAGTTTATTCAGAGTAGGTGTAGATCTATTATTTGCAAAATCAGTTAACATTATGAATAATTTTTCTCTCTCTCAGGTCAATACAGACCACCTAGAATCACTGAGCACCCAAGAGATGCGATTGTGCCAAAAGACGAAGCCCTCCTTCTGCACTGCAAAGCAGAAGGTGATCCAGAGCCGAAAATTGAATGGTACAAAAATGGCGAGCAAGTGGTATCCGATGGAAAATCACATCGAGTTATACTACCAACCGGATCGTTATTCTTTTTACATGTTATTCATTCAAAAAAGGAACAAGATGATGGCGTGTACAGATGTGTGGCTAGAAACTCAGCTGGCACTGCGGAAAGTCGGAATGCTACTCTACAAGTGGCAGGTAAGTGAAGCACTTTTGAAATAACAATAGCTATATTGAAGAAGCTGATTAAACTGAAAATTTAGAGTTTTTATGTTTTTTTGATACATCAAGTTTGCAGTTCTAAACATAGTTTTGTTTAACCTTCAGGACATAGGCTTCTTTGATTAGTATCAATCTCTCTCGGTGACAAGCCATTTTTGGAAGAGGGTTATAGACGACTCCTTTACAATATGCATATGATTCTTACACGGAAGGTATAAGGCTTCTATTATTCTAAACATTTTTTACTTGCAGAGTCAAGTTACTTTCGAGTACCGAGATATATTGAAAATATAATACCCGCAATCCGCTAGATACGAAAAATATTGCACGTTTTTTAAACGTTGTTAATTCTGACCAAATCGCTGCAATCTAAAAGTACTTTTCGTCAATTTATTAAACATATTGACTACTGTCAGCTATCACAATGCCAAGTAATTTCAAATCAGAACGTTCATCAAAATCACTGACATTACGATTCGAAAGAAACGGAAAAATGCACCTCATAAAGCTGAAAAGGTCGAAATTTCTCTGCCAGTATTTTCTTTCCATTCCTTTTTTTTTATTTTGCTCTTTTTTTTCCTCCCTCATAAGTGCTTATTGTGAATTTGGCGCCCAGAAAAAAAAAGCTCGATTCTATATATGTAGTATGTAATGGAATTCACATTTATGCGTACAAAAAAATATATATAAAACGCATAGGGTGAGCCTGCGGGGAAAACGTTGGAAAAAGTGAAAACATATTTGGTGGCGTTTTGGGTGAGGAGGGGGAAAAAAAGAAGAAGAAAGTGAAAAAACCTGCTAAAAAGCGTTTCGTTTTCGTAATAACAAAATCAATAATCCTTCCTCAAAAACGAGAAAAAACCTGACGTACGTAGATGTTTTGAATATTCATCTTTAAACACAGTTCATAAGATTTGAATGAAAATAAAAGGGGAGAAACTTGCTGAAAAATAGGGGAAAAGTCGCGTATCAAGCTGTGATGCATCGACGTGAAAAAGAAAAGAAAATGGTACGACACTATGCATATACTGGCAATACAAATAGTGCATTTATTTTCAAGCAGTATAACTTTTTATATGCACTACCATTTGCATGTTATCTCTGTCTACCTACCCTATATTTCTCCTCTCATCAATTCAAAAATAATCACTTCTCAAATCCAAATATGTAGTTAAAATGTTGAACAAATTTTCTTACATAACTTTATTATTTATTCGAAAGAAAGCCTGTAGATAGTGCGCTATCTAGTCTTATATCTGTATTTTAAATAATAAGTGTTTGGGAAAAAATACGGGAATATAATTGAAAGATTGGAGTGAAAAATAACCTATTTCTTCTACAGCAAGATATTTCATACATTTACAACCAAAGTTTGTAGTTTACGATTATATTATTCAAAAACCCGTCGTATATTTTTATAAGATTGACTAATATTGGATTTTCTGAACTGCTTTGTTGCGTACATTGAGGTTAAAAAACGTACATTCGCATTTTATGGCGAAACAAATCTAACTCATAATCCGTGTTTTCTTCCTATAGATACCACCACAGCAATACCAAATATTCATTTACGTCGCGTCAAGAAATATTCTTTTTTCATTCTTACGAAAAAATTGCGCAGTAAAAATGTCAAAAATTTTGGGGCCAAAATGTTGTAAATATTTCTGAAATTATACTACCATATATTTGTATTTGAATCACTTTTTTAAGTTTCGAATCAAAACAGAATTTCCAAAAGAATTCAAAATGGAAAAATAATATAATTCGCCGAAATCTCAATGGGCTGTATTTCTCGGGGAAATTCCGACAGCATTCAACTTACGGTCAAATAACATTTAAATACGTAAACTTTCTCAAATACGGAAAAATATCTTCAAAATTCTGACAGAAAGTACTTGATGGAGAAAGTGGAAAAACAACGGAACGAATGTCCCAGAGGGAATTTCTCAAATGAAGAATGAAAAGATGAAAATCTAATTATAACAATGCAAATTCTCGCTGCTTCTTTGCCAGTTTTAAATGAACTTTGAAACTTTTAGAAAAGTTGAGAATTGAAGTGAAAATGCAAATTCCACTTGCTGTGTTCAAAATATTTTAAACAAAATCTTTCAACTCGTTGGTAGAAATGTTTCACACTCCATAACCAAAATATATAACATCTTACGGTCTGTAGTCTCTATACCCATCTTGAAGCGAACTTTCAGAAATCAAGTTACGAATTTTATAAAACGGAATTTATACAACTAAAAGAGTGATGGCAACTAACATACAATTTCTTTAAAAAAGTGAAAGACCACCTGTTGTCATAACAAGTCTATAAATGATCCATAGAAACAAACCCAATATATTTTGGTTTACAAGTATTGAATAATATTACTTTTTGTTTAGTACCCCTAGAACGACGAGGGTTTCCCAACAAATTAAGTTAGCCTTGTTTTTCAAGAAGTTCTCATTATTTTTCATCAAAAACAAATTTAAGCAGGCTTTCGAAGAAAATTTTCCAATTTTTTTACTTAGGTTATTAGAGAACCATCCTCTCATTTTTTTTAAATCAATTTTTCATAAGTTTCATTTTCTATACTACAAATATAAGTGAGAATGAGTCTCATACTCTTTAGACTATAACTTCATCACATTCTTAACATAGAGTTCTATAGTCAGCAGCCATTTCTCTAATCAAACCTTAACTATACCTACATAGACCACTCCATGATGTCGATCATTTGATGGAAAGTTGAAAATGTACTAAGCGAATCGAAAATCCCTTATAAAACATATTCGACCAACATATGGGTCGCCTCTGGAGAAGCTTCGTTATCCACATTTTCAACCACCAAATCCGCTGATTCACGTGCGAATAGTCACATGTAAAACCCAAACATAAGCAGACACCACGTCAACAAATGCCAGGATCGTTGGACCTGCACCATTTCGCATCCCATTCAGCTTAACTTTTCCTCCAACCATTTTTTGAGAGGCAAAAGTTTCCTATTTTGCGGCGAACTTTATACACTCCCTCTGTTTGGCCTTTGCGAAATACGGCATCTGTGAGCGCTTCCGTAATCCTTTACGCTTTAAAATGCATTGATAAAGCTCAAAAATGAACACAATATACATTTAAGAGATTAACGTAAACGCTTTTTGTTTGGAGCAGCAGAAAAAAAAAAGCGTTGACTAAAAACTGTGGAGAAAAAAGTATAAAAGCCACCTTTAACGAAGTAGACTTCATTATATTGCATTAATAATGGCGCGCATGCAGTGAGCTATGGAAAAAATAATGTAAACTACCCAAACAAATACATTTAAACTTGCACGAAAAAAATAAAAATAAAAACGCCTAGGACCTGAAACTAAAAAAAAAAATTGTCTCTAATTATTAAAGTGCTAATACCTCGCTTTGGAGCAAAACACTAAAACAATTACCTGGATAAGCAGAAAGTTCTACAGCCTTAATGAAAATGAGGTACACTTAGGGGTTGCGATGTTATAATGGTATTCCATCGAATGTAGACAAAAAAAAAAATGAAAAAGTAATGTCTGGACTAGTTTAAATGCGTTATTAAAAAACTAGCCTATTTACTATAGTTCAAAACAGTTTTCATCCTTCGAAAACACGATTACCAGCTACAGAAGAGCTCAACTGAAAATTAATTTTCCAAGCATTTTCTTTTCAATCGCAATAATTAACACTGGTGAGAATAGTGATTATGAGAGCTGCCTAAGACTAAAAGCCACTGAACCTGTAGATGCGTAGGTAGGCTACTTACGTACTTCGAAGTTATCGATTTATGTGTAACCCAGTTTATGTACAAAAGAAGCTAGGGTAGTCAAGTGCGATGATCAACTGAGCTTCAGGCGTGTTCGAACGAACATCATTCTTCTTATACACCAAATTCTTATCAAATTTTCAATTTCGAGGCTTAACTAGATAAATTTACACTTGAGCATTTCTTAAAATAAGCCCTGCAACTCAGCTTAGTTCAAAAATCATCACGTATTTGTTTCAACTGATTTAAGACTAAAAGATATACCAACCAAAATATAATTTGGGTACAACAAATTGAAACGTTATGTTTTTTTGGATTTAGTGGGCGTTGGATTTAGATCGACGATGTAGGATAAACTATCTCGATTGTATAGCTTCGATTGTCTCAACTAACTTCATTCTAATATACTCCCCCCCCCCCTAATACACCACTGACCAAAAATGACTTCGAAGTCCGTTTCTCGTTAGTATATGTGTACGCATATCATACTAATTTGTAAATCGGGCCAGAGTAATACTGTATATAGCGACTATTTTTTCGCCAAAATTTCTAATTACTCTTCCCCTCCGTCTTTTTCTTGAGCAAAAAAAAAAAACAAAAACAAAAACAAATTCCATCGCAGAGATCATAAATTCCAGCCACGAACTCCACCACCAAATCTATCTCACTCTGTGGATGGGCTTGCGGAAAACGGACCTTTGGGTCATTAACGTAATCCGTTCACGTACCGCATGCAAAAATGCGCAGATTAAACGAAGCACTTTGACAGGGTTTTGGAGGGGGAGGGAGGTTTGAAGAGTTGGCTTCTCCGAAATTCACGCTCGGTCAACGACAGTTGTACTCCTTCGACATCCATCAGCCATAAACACAGGACCCACGCTGAATTACCCCCTCGGGGGCTGTTTTTCAGACGAACGGTTTCGAAGAGATATACCGACAGACAATACCCAATGCCATCCAGTCACCAATAATTTCCTCGCAATTAGAAATGCGACACAAGTACACCCGCGCACAAGTTGACTTGGAAAAATAGCTATCGAAATGGACGGGCGACAGAGAGGAACAAGGGGATGAGCGAAAAAGGGGGAGCAAACACGATAAAAAGAAAATAAAAGGTGCGAAGAAGCTTTATAATTAAACATTCGCTCGACGAGTTCATTGTTTCGCATTTTTTGGGGCAAAACTTATATTAAAACACGAAAATAATCGAGTTTTCCAGTTGTTATCGTTGTGGCATTCAGAAAAATATTCGTACAAACGAGAAAAAGTTGATTTTGTGAGATAAAAAGTTGGCGAACAAAAATAAAAGAGCGAGATCGGCGTGTCTTGGACTTTCCCCGAGGTTGATGAGGAGAAGAAGGAGGGAAATAAGGACTTGATGAGAAAGACCAAGTCTCTCATTGTAATTCGTATGAAAGAAAAAATTCTCGCATTTTTTTCATCTTCTCGAATGAAATTGTCATGTTGCAGATGATTTTCTAAACCCTAACATCTTACTGGAGAAGAAAAAAGATTTCCTTCAAAGAATGAATGTTCTGTGTCAATTTGCAAGATTTTCACGCAGCTGTCTAATTTTCTTTATTTTCAGAAGGATGAATTTTAATTAATTTCAACTGATTAATGCGGATGGTTATAATTGATGGGAGAAAAGTCATAGACAGACTTTTTAATTAAAAATTTGCGATCAAGCCGAAGGACTAAAGAGATAATTTTACTGTCACCTGTTGATGGAGACAACTATATTGGGAACCGTAGCAGATCAGTTGTGCAACCTTTGAGAAATTGAACTTCAATTAAATAAATTTGTAGAAATAATGAGGACTGGGTGGCTGAGGGGTCAGAATAATGGCTTACAAATAATGTAACCCGCGTTCAGGCCCAATACCAGATAAGAAATATTTCAGACTGACGAATGTTTAAAATAATATAATACGAGTTGATGAATAATATAAAATAATAAATAAGTTGATGAAGCCAAGTTCTTTGATTTAAGAACCAATCAACGAGTTGATATTGGAAGAGCTTAAAATATGAAAAAATAATTAATCTGAATTCTGCCCTCAGTTGGACAAGTAAGCCATCGCTGTTTTCAAGATAAAGCTTCCACAAAATTTTTTCAACTGGAAAATTAATTTCAAAACGTCCAAAAATATATTACAAAAAAAATTAAAAAAAAAAAAAAAAAAAAAAAAAAAGCTCTGCTTCAAGTAAATAAAGAAATTATAACTTTCCAAAAGGAAAATGGAAATAACGCAACGCTTTTATTTGAGTAGGAAATGAGAAAAATTGAGGGAAAAGAATCACGAGGAAATGAAATGTCAGCTAAAAACCAGATGAAATCGTTAGGGAGAAAGGGCTAATTCTGAGGTACATACTTGTTAAAAAATATTTGATCGAATGGCATTCAAAAAAAAATCATAACTTTTCTTTCATTTTATGCTTGAAATGAATCGATCATTTTTAACAGAGAACAAATTCATATAGGGCTAGGCCTAAAAAGATCGAAAATATTTTTTTTTCTCTCAAAAATCAAACGAAAGTACCGAAATGAAACTTAGCAACCAGAATTTTAAAAGTCCGTGAACATTTTTCTGATTTTACGGTCACTAAGCGTTTCTATTTTTCTAATTATTTTTAAAAAAGCATACAGCCAGTTTACAATTCACTTGAACGTGTTTGAAATCAAAATATCAAGTACAAATCCCAAAATTGCACTTTTAGGCGAAAGAGAGGTATTTGAAAAGACTTTTAGAAAATCAATTTTTGATTTGTTAACATCTTTGTTTTCACTTTTCGGTCCACGGTAGTAAATTCCGAAGCTTAACACGAAATAAAAAATCGATAGTCGATATCGAGAATGTCAGTTGTCATCGAATGGTTCTTGTTACTAATCTGTTGATTAATTTTCTTGGTTGTTCTTTAATCGTAATCAATTTTCTAATTTTCAAATTTCATTACTGTATTATTGTAGTTATTTTATATGCATTACCTCATGAAAGCTGTTAACACGTTAAAGATATAAGGTAACAGTAGGTATATGATTAACTGAAATTTGCGTTTTTTTTAAATTCAGTTTTTTCGTACTCCTGCTACGCTGAAGACATACGTATACATACTCTCTTTGAAAAACATATTCGATTCACTTCAGTTTTCCACATAGAAGAACAAAGCGAGAGGTTGAGAAATCAATATCTCCCTTCTGTTTGCCCTTAAGAAACCAGTTTCACAATCGACAAACATGCTCCGATTCACATCAATAAATAGGAATGGTGAGTAAGTTGACCTCTATGGTTCCAAAATGTGAAAAACAACGTCGAAACCTCCAGATCCTTTTTGCCAGCCTTTTCAGTAAAATATAGATACCAGTAAAGGTAACGAAGATAAACATAAATTAATTTTATTTGACATGAAGCAAACTTTCTGCTTCGGTAGCAACGAAATCTTTGAGATATGGGGAGGGACCGACAATAATTGGCAAAATGTTTTATTAGCCCACATCAAGAAGGTAGAGCATTACTATCTAAAATAGTAAACCACGATTTTTACTCGCATACCCTCGTTTTTACTTTTCCACTCTCTTTTGGTACAGTGCCATTTTCTCCCCTTTTTCTCCCGTTAATACGCACATAATTTCGTAAAAATACTTCCTCCATTCATAATTTACAGAAAAAAACGCCTCTCTTTCTCTCTTAGTACTGCGCGAAGGAGAAAAAAGCCCCACCGAGATATGGTACATTATCAAAGGTGCCTTTTGTACAATTTTATGATCAAAATTCATAGTACCCGGTGCTATATACTCTGACCCTTTCTGACTTTTCAAACGCTTATCATAATCGCGATGCACAGGCTGCCGCTGCTGTAGCTTTAAGGAGAGCGCTGGAGGGGTGAAGAGACTACTTTTTTCTCGCACCATTTACATATACGCTATTTATTGGCGCAATATTTTTCTACATATATGCCTACTTTTTATGGAAACCGTTCACTCGGCCGTACCTAACAATTATCAATCATTCTGGGTTTCTATGTGGTCCTTTCAAAAATAATATCGACGAGCAGTCGATAAATTTTCGTTTGTTCGACTTGCATCTGCCACTTATTATTTTTCGGCGACATACAGAATTGTATTCGAACGCAACTATTTTCTCCCTTCTCTCCTTTTGTTCGGCCAGCACTAGAGCCTTTTCTGCTTGGAGATGCGTAGTTCACGGCACCATCCTTGTCAAATGAAAAAACGATTTTTCAAAGACGTCAAACTTGCAACTGCTGGACCCTTACCTTAAAAAATGAAGGCTGGTTCACAGATGACTTTGTCTTTTGAGAAGATAAATTTTGAAATGACTCTCATTCAGGAAAAGGACCAACTTTTAAATAGTCTCCATAAATTACGAGTAGTTTCCAGTCATTCACTGACCTAAATTCTGTTCCGGTTGTGTTTAAATCGATAATTTCTCATACCTCTCAAAAATGTTTATTTACTCGACAATTTATTTTTACTTCGAAAGGAAAGGAATTCCCAAATTTCTCACGTTTAGATCGGAGAGAGATTCAGCTTCTCTACTTTTTATTTCATTTATTTTACTTATAAGTACTCGTATTTAGGATACGAGCTTACATTTGCTATGGATAGCAATACCGATAAGAGAAGAACAAAATTCAATTTACTGTAGTTCTTTGAACGATTTTCAAAGGATTACGATGTCAAGAATACCTGCCGTCAAGAGAATCGGATTCTTTTGACGAAGGTTTGATGATTTTTCGCCAAATTTAAAAAGCATCAAATTTCATCGCCAAAGAAGAAAGAGATACCGAAGCACGGATATTAAAGTACATCAACATTAAATTTCTCCAGAATGTAAAGCATTATAACGAGAAGAGACAAAATAAAAAAAGAAAAAAGAAGAATATCATAATGTTATATCGCTGCTTTTCTTTGTTATCTCAACCGAAATAAAATGAAAATTAAAAACAAATTCTAACCCTTAGAAGGAAAGACACCGGAAGAATGAGAAGTCGAAAAATGAAGGAAATCGTAGATTAAAAATCTGTCAAGAAAAAATGACATAGACGTTTAAAATGGAAGCGAAAAAGAGTGAATAACGGGCATCACTGAAATGAAAGAAAAGTACGTCTGAAAAAATAGGAAGTTCGGGGGAAAAAGTTTAAGTACAAAATAAAGAGGAGAAAATGAGAAAAACGTTCGCCGCTAAAATATACACAAAAATGGAGAAAGAAGCATTTGAATCTAAACCAATCAGCGGTGACGATTCGAAGTGAAATTTTTACGTCAAAGAAGGGAAAAACGTAGTAAATATAAAGTAGGAAAGAACCGCAGGCCTTTTATCTTCCTTCTCATTATTCAAAATACTTTCACAAGCCTTTGGCGTTGAAATACTTGCAATTATCAGCCTTCTTTTACACAACGTTGTCGGTTTTTTTTTCTTGTCAGAACAAGCAGCTGTTTTAAAGAATTGATTAGACAAACGAGGGATTTTACTGCATTCCTAAAGACGACATCAGTTTGAAAGGCATTCTGAGTTCATTGAACTTGGATTCTGCAGTTATTCGTTGCACTGTCATCTTTTTACCAGGGTATTCAGTAATTTAAAATAGGTACTATATGAAACAAGGGCGTTAATATTTATACATTATGGGGCAGGGGGGCAGGGAATACCAATAACTTTAAGTATTTGAAACACCCTCTTTGCGTAAAATATTCAAACCTTGTGGGCATTCTTTTCAGGCAGTTCACAAAGTATTTTGGGATTCTGCCACCCAAGTCTCTCAAAATGGAAATGCTACACCAAGTATGTATGTGGGGGATTGAAGGCAAAAGTTCGCACTCTACAGGAAGAGTGAATAACTTCACAAACATATAATCTTCCTGAGTGAAGTACTTGTATGCATACAGGATTATTCATTTTTTACACTCTCGATTCTCATTCAATACAAGGATAGGTTTTTCAATTTTTGAATTAATTTTCTTACACTGTTTCACGGGGAAATGGTAAGGAGAACAGTGTTGCAAACATCAACAAACCGTGTTTTTTCTTATTCCCTCTCATCGTCATATCCTCATGAAAGATGCTCAAGTGGCACCTTCAATTCTCAATAAACTAATATCAATCATATTAAGAGAAGTGTTGAAAAAGTTATTAGCATTGTTTTTAAAATGGATTATTCACTCTACATCCTCCAAAAAACCGCACCCAACAAAATTCCAAGTTATACCTTTTATGAAGCGCTTTATTCAACGTTCTTACACAATTCGTAGCTCAATCGGCGATGCATCAACTTACTTTTTTTTGCCGAAGTTTTTTTTTCCATTTTTTCTGCATTTTCGATCGAGGTTCCGCGTCAGCACGGCTTCACGTATTTCATTCAGCCCACAGTGTGGGTGATGGACGCGGGGGTACTCATATTGAGGTGCCTGTCATTCGTGCTCTTGCGTCGAAGTTGATGGCCCGCACGCATCCGAGTCAAAAGCACAAATCGCGGACCGAATTGGGCGCTGTGTAGAACGTAGCCCCTGCCCCGCCTCTGCCTCACCAGCACGGTACATCCGTGTTGAAACGGCGCACCTTGAGGCCGAGGGCCACATTATGGTGGGCGTAGGTGTTGATGTCCAAATGGTGTTTCTGATCTTGGCTCAGGCACGGCTCCCAGTAGCGTTCGACGCGGTCGCGGTACACCTTCTTGCCCTGCTTGTAACTGACAAAGTCCTCCTCGCAGGGCCGCAGACAGTCGTACTTGCGGTAGTAGCCGCGGCACGGCGGCAGAATGTACTCCTCGATGTTGGACGGTGGCCCGGGCCGCACGTCGCGTGATATGATCGTCTCGTGGCAGAGCAGCTTGCGGCCCAACTCGCCGATTGTCGCCTGGTACATGCTGAGTGGCGTCTTGCACCAGATCTTGCGGTTCGGCAAGAAGAGTAAGCGCTTGGGCACGATGCCGGAGCCACACTCGTCGCGCTTGTACTTGCCAGTTTGCCATTTGGGGGCACGGGTGCAGGGCTGCGGCCGCTTGCGATACGGCTGATCGTAGCAGCGTTCGCGGCCCGTCAACGTGGGGCCTTGGCTGCGGCTGCGCGACGGCTCGCTGCAGTGGTCGCCCTCGCTGGCGGCCGACTTGTAGCCCTTCTGAGAGGCGCCGCCGCTGGAATGCCGTTTGGAAGAGTGCTGCGACTTGGTGGGCGAGCGGTGGTGCGCCGACTTCGGCTTGTGGTGCTCGCTCTTGTGGCTTGGCGCTCCGGAGAGGACGCGGCTGGTAACGCGGCCGTGGCTGCGCGACCGTATGCTGCCCGTCTTGCCGATGTGGTGCGTCGTCTGTTGGTTGCACTCGCGCTCCTTGTGGACGACGCGGTTCTCGAAGTGCACGTCCGACTGTTTGCCGTCGGTCATTTTCGTCGTAAGACCCATTTCTGTTGCGGTTGCGTACCGGCTACTTTTTCGACGGTATGACCTTTCGTTGGCTGCGCAACGCGTACCGGTTACGTGTATACGGATGGACGGCGGGTTTTCGCTGCGTTTCGTTTCCTCTTTTTGCTGCGCATGCGGGGGCGTTCGGCTGCAGTTAGTGTCTTTAAGCGGCCACGTATATGACGACTTCGGACGCGTGTATATGAGCGTGCTACACTCGTAGCGCCGGGGTGCAGTGACATTATAACGCCTTTCTAGGCAATTACTTTTTCGAAGTTAAAGTGAATGCCAACCCTACTTCTGTGGAGATTCGTGTGCTTCACTGCTTAAACGTAACTTCATTAAAAGCCCAAAACGACGCAGCTTCGCAAAGCAATGAAAAAGTGTAAATCCGACTTCATAATTTGCCAAAACTACCCCAAACTTGAGTATTTTTGTTTTTTAATATTCTTCCAAACTGTTTCTGGCTAGAGTTCTCAACAGGAAGTCGTAATTTTTACATATTTTGCACAGAACTGCTGAACTGGAGCCTCCATAGAAATAGATTTTTGATTTCGGATCTGATATTATTTTTACAAAAGTTTGAAGCAAACCTTGATTTAACCCTCACATTAACTGAGATTTCAGTTTTACGGGAGTCAAATTCAGAAATCTAATTCTCTAGATCTTCAAGTTCAAAATTTGTGTACAATACATACCAACATCATGACTTTCAGTCGAAAACTGAAGCTACAAAACCAGTCAGGACGGAGTTCCGTTTTTTACACTGAAATGAGTCTGACGGAGAATATCCTCAAACCGCACAGTTCTGAATGGCTAACAGGGTTACCAACCTATGGGCTAAAAAGCCAAACTGTCTTTCAGTAAGTCAAGACAACAATGTCCATCACTTTTTTCTTAGTACAAAAACAGATAAAACCCAACGGTATTTCTCATCAAATATGTAACCAAAAAATTACAACAAACTATCCTCTGGTTCCAGAATAAATCCGAAACTTTCATTACCACATAATCAAAGTACAAGTAACGAAATCAAAACGATTGGACATTATAGTAGGTAGATATTTTTATACCACAGAAACATTTTCATCACCACTGAATGATTTACAATCGCATCAAGAACTTAAAAATTCGTAACACCTCCAAAATGGGTGTTTTTATGGAAACGAAAATGAAGAAACCAAAGTGTAGTCTCAAAGAAACTTCGCCTAGTTCGCAAAAGAACGCCTTTCGTTACGCTTCACATTATTTAAATCAAGATTTATTTCGCAGTTTATGCATGCATGAAGAGCCTTCTAGTTTTTATGTACTCTTTTTCTCGAGCACTAAACGTATTTTCATCTTTAAGTACACCCTTTTTCACTCACCCCCGCACCACCTGTCACTCACCGTTTTTTCCCTCCGTTTTCTGCTTACCTACAACCAAACCACTTCAGTTCATTTTGTACCCTCAGTTACCATACCCAAGTAACGACTCGAAACCGGATGCACGTCGTGTGTGGGGCAATTTGGACGATTAAAAGAGCGTTTTTGAAATTTCCTAAACGAGTGAGACTCGTTTTGGTGTTCACGAGATTCAACAAGCAGTAAAATATTTACGACGTCGTAAAATGCGAAGACGTCGTGGGATTCGTTGCTCCTAATTTGGCACACTATCTTTTACATTTTCAAAGATTGATTGTACTTTTGTACAAATTTACGGCCAAATAAATAACCAGCTCGTTTGTCAAAAGTTCGAGCTTGTAATGAGTCGGAAAATTAATCGCTTAACGATTAAGGTGATAGATGAGGATGAAAGCTGCTTCGTGGTAGTGAGGTACTTATGTTGCAATGGAAAATTACGAACGACATTAAAATGGCATTTTGTCTCCGAGTTAAACTTGGTAAATGTGGTAGATACTAGATACGATGAAAATGAAGGTAACTCATCAAAATTTCTGAATATCAAAGTTTAGAATAATGCCTGGGATTTTCACCGAATTACCAAGTTCCGCTAAATCTACGCACTTACACATACTCGCATTTTACATTATTAGGGTATGAAGTGATGGAGATGGTACACGTAAGTATGATGCCATACGTACGAAAAAATTTTTTCGAAAATTCGAAAAATAATTTCAATCCGAAAGAGTAGTCGCCAAAATTCATACTTCCTTCAAGGGGCGAACGCCGCAATTCGTTTCTAAGTTATGGATGGAGGTTTGCCTATCTAGACCACCAACAGGTGAAATAATACACACGAAAAATGACAAAACTCCAGTTTTTCACGTCTGAAGACATGATCATATTTTTGTTTTCCAATAAGAAAACACTATTTTTTATTTTAAAAAAACAAAGACAGCTCAAGATTTATTGAAAATAATATCTTATTATATTTGTAGTACTTTTCACTATAATTATATTTTTCTATTTTTGTTGTAATTTCTACTACCTGTTAGGCTATTAATCTTGAATTGTCCCTGTTTTCTCATAAAAATAACGAAAATTATAACCGATTTCTTTTTTTCAGTGTCTTTAACCATTTGGCTAGTTCAGTAGTGGGTAATTTTTTACACATATTAGCTTCAATGAATGAATTATTTGAATTTTGTCACCTCAAAACTAATGAAAAATGTTATTTTCGAAAGGTTGAAAAATTCTAAAATGAAAAACACTTTCTATCTGTAACCAAACAAGAATTAGAAAACCAGTTCATGTTATCAATTTAAAATTTAAATCCATTGAATAAGCATTATTTTTACAAGTTTTCATTCTGCTTAGTCTATTGTTGCAGATTGAGCAACTTACTAAACACTCAGAGGTGAAAATTACAGCCAAATATCAAGCATTGCCAACACTAACTCGAATTGAATGTTACACAACGAAAAATTCAAGTATGGGTTAAAAAAATATTTTTAACTGATCTATAGGTGCCTCCTAAATGCTTCAAAAAGTGGCTCTAACCGAAGAGACAATATTTACCTACCATAGAAAAATTGAGCCTTTCTCTCTTATGGCAAATCGAATTGAAAGTCAATTTTTTACACTCAACAACGGCTGCATTTAAACGCTGAAATTTAGTTTGTTTTTCTAAGAAGTACTCTAAGAGGGTGCACAAAATTAGATATTCGCATAAAGATAATAAGTCTCGACTTCCCCTCTGAGAGAAAATACCATTTTGGCAGGGCAAGATAAACTCATCGTTCTTGCCCCTTCAAGTTTTACTCGATCCACACAATCTCCGCCAGATCAAGAGAAGGAAATCGGAAAACAAAAACCAGAGTAAAATATTTCGAATGTGAATTACCCGGTAAATGGCTTCCTCCGCAGGCAGCTTGTTACAGCTTCTTCGCACCGTGTAACCATTTTTAGAAACATCTTTGTCACATGGGGAGTCGTTTAAAACAAGAATATAGAAGCCATATCGAATTGGTATGTCTATGTACCAGCAAATACCACTAAAGGCGGTCCAGGCACCCTATCGTCTTTTATTTATCCTCGAATATGCACGTTCCGGGTGCATTTATCGTAAAAATTTGTCGGAAAGCCGTCAAACTAAACACCAGCGTGACAAATTTGGACAAACTCTCACCGCAGGGGTGCAATCTAGCATCGAAAAACAAATCCTCTTTCTTCTCCTCGAGATAAAGATTTCAAACGAAAACGAAAGGTAAAATTGGTCGCACCCAAGAGACTGAAAACTTACAGGAACCTCTGTTCATCCTTCTCTTGAAGAAAAGTCTGGATTATAAGAGAAAATTCCAACCAATATACCAATTGAACAACTTTTTTTAGACAGCTGTGAGCTACGAATAATAGTAACTTTTTTTTTAATTTATGGGAGTTGAACACACAGCTCTTTCAGTTCTTTTCAACCTTAAAATTGAATGTACTTTTTAAACATTTTTTGAAAAGCCGATCAAATTGAAAATTTTTGCCTGCGAAACCATGGTTATGCAAATTGTCTACTTAACACTGTTCGACAGTTGCACAACGCTGCATTTACAGGCGGAATTTCTCAACGACTAAAATTTGTTTTTCATTTTTGAAATCACTGACAAATTATGAAGAAAATGATAAAAGTTGGATTAAAATAAAGCTTCATATCGAGGATTGTTCAAAAATACGTTTTGCTAGTAAAACCCAACTTTATCTAAATATATTTTGTCGGTATAAATAACTATAGATACCATGTGAAATTTGCAAAATTTACAATGGACATTTTAAAAACCAACATTTCAAATGAAGATAAGTTTTTCTTAAACAAATATACCTACAAAAATATGTTAGCTTAGACTCAGTGAGAATATGAAATACTTTACTCTCTTTTTCTTCATCTCATTTCCTCAAAATAAAATTCAAAATGTACCTCTTCAAAATATCAATACACTGTAACTGGCTCTTAGTTCTTTTGCAAACGAATGCTAATTTCACAAAAACGGGAAACAAACAGGTAACTAACGATTTTAAATTCTAATCTCCATTCCTCCATTAAACCCAAAAGACGGTTCGGAAAATTTTCAGTTGAAATTGAAGTCATTCTTTAGTTGAATCCTTTTTTGCTATTAAATTCAGAAACGGTGCATCACTCGAAAATCATCCATTATTTTAATTATTTTCACCATTCCTGTCTGAGATTATCGGACAAAATTACAGAAGAAAAGCAAAAACTCTTGCTAAAAAGGAACAAACAAAAAAGACAGAATTAAAGAGGATAGGTATTTGGAATAAAATAGAACTCCTCGAGGATTAAAGTTTAATTACCAAAGTATTCGCTTCATAAAAGAAAATAAGTAACGTGTACGAATAAAAAGTGGAAAATTGAAGAGAAATTTGTAATTGCAGTAGCAAAACGAGAGAAAAAAGTTTTCCTTCTCATTTTTCTTTTTTTTAGCACCAAAAGTATTTTAACGTTGTTTATACGGACGGTGCAAAAAGTCTCCCTTTTCTTTTGAAAAATAACGAATTAGAAGTATCCTCTCTCCTTCTAAAAGCACCGTTTTGTACTGAGACAAGCATCAATGAAAGTACCAAAAATTATTTCCACTTTCCATTGCTTTTTTCCACCCTTCTTTAAATTTTGTTTCATTCCCTGTCCTTCCCTCCTTCCATCTTTTCTGTTTCTTGTCATTTTATTAAAATTAAAGAATTGAACAGTGCAGCATTTTTGAATATTTTTCAAACTGCCCTAAAGATTTTCCAGATTAAACTGAGCTCCGGCGCTGTTTCCACATTCCAGTGTTTTAATCCATTCAAAAGGAAACTATTATTATTAAAGTTGTTTCATGATTTTTAATTAAGTGATGCCCGGCTAAAATATTTGATTTTATATACCATCTACCGACCGAAACAGAGAACCTTTCATTTATTAAAATAAAAATCATATATTTTTGCAGAGTAATTTAGCGCTTGCTGCATACTTTTGAAAATGAAGCTATATCCTGGTTCAGACAGGAATCAATTTCTATACTGATTGGCTGTTTCGTGTTTCAGGAAAGTTTGGATTTGGAAAATCGGTAGAATTATAAAATTAGCGAAAACTTTCTGTGAACTATATTTTAAACGAAAATTAATTAATTAATTAGCCAGGACAGTCAAGACTTATGACTTCGGAAAGAAAATAAAATAAGAATCAGTTCCACAACTTTTTTTTTGCAGTTAAAAATGTCTTAGAAGGCATTACAAAAATGCTGAATCTGAAATATAATAAATTCAATCCGAATGTTTCTTAGTTACACCTTCTTCATTGGGGTTATAAGCTCACATCTGAAAATTAAACTGAATTGTTTCATACTTGAGTAGCGCATCACCCAATTTTTAAAAACTAATTATTAGTGTCAATGTAATACAACAAATTTTTGTTGAAAATGAATCTTATAAGCTTTCATCTTCTTCTACTTCAAGAAAGTTTAACTGAACGAAAGGAAATAGTGCACTATTTTCTTCAAATTATAAAAAATGTCCGGTATTTTTCCAAAATTTAAAGATTTAAAGAAAACTAAAAGTAAATTTGGGGCAATTTGGGTGAACAATTAGCTGCTTTCTCATTCTTACAACAGGCTTCTCAAATCTACACACATTTTTAACACATCTCAGGAGGTTTCTGGTATTCTAAAGTTTTTGGGCTAGCGCTCTGTATGATACTATTGATTTCATCAAGAAAATGAAAATGGCAGTTCGGTAATCATACAGGTAAATGTATGAGCTTTTAAAGACAGCCTTACAGGACTTGAAACAAAGTTGTTTCTCGAATATTTATACTCTTAAATAATATCATAAGTTAGGTGTAACTTGTAAGCAGTTCTGAAGTTGAAAAGAAAATTCACAATTAATATCGTTTAACCCTATACTTTGCTCGTGTTCCACCATACCTTGATAGATTTACGTGACTGATGTCTGTAATGTATGTGATATTTGAGGATCATAAATTTCGTACGACAATATCTATATCTTCTATAGAATACAGCATAATATAACAAACAATAATGAATATTCATTAAAGATCTTGACCACAAAATGCAAATTCTAACATACCTTTTATCTCTCTGGAACATCCTAATTATTCGAACATTGGTAGCGACAATTCACAGTTATCATTTCAGGACGTTTCTTCTGCTTTCTCGCATTAGCGTTACTCATTTTATATCTTCAATTGACACAAACATATTCACAAATCACAATTTCAGTAACAAAACAACACGAGATTATCGAAATACAGAGACGGATACCGAGAAATAAATATTTTAAGTAATTAAAAACTTTTGTTTTAGGGTAAAATCACAATTTACAATTCGCAATTCACAATCACAAATCATTAATCATAAGACATTACACAAGAATATCCGAAAATAATTACGATGAAAGATGAACTAAATTCACGGTCACAAATTTCGACACGATTTGACTAAATTTACTAAACTAAACTAGAAGCAAATAAGAAAAATTGATTCGATTCCATCATGGGTTCGATTTGGATTCGGAACGAAATTACGGTTCTGGAAATCTGTGAACTTGAAAAAATATAGTATTACTGGTTTACTACTACAAACACACCAGCACACAAATGCTGCCAGCACCAGCTCACAGTTACAGCAGCAGCAGTAGCAGCAGTGAAACGATTACCTCATCTTTTTAGTTTTCAGCGTGTTTTCACTTTTCAGTAAAAAAGAGAAAAAACGAAAAACGTCATCGTGCATAGTGTGTGTGCATGTGTTGGTCATGGTATTGGTATGGCAATTGCAGCTGATTGAAGCGAACGAACGATTTTGAATTTGAAATAGTGGATATCAAAATTGTTGCAAAAAAATTTTGCTCATTTTTTAAATTAATCCAGGAAAGTTGCTCATTTTTCTTAAGCATGTTTGTACACCAGGATCCCAGTTGATATTCAAAAAATTTCATTACTCGACGTATTTATTAGTAAGCCATTTTTCGATTATTATATTTTTCAAATACTTCTTCATTTCAAGCATTAGCCATTAGCATTTTGCAAAACTCTGTGCTAAACCATCGGAATATGATCGCGAGCAATGATTGACCATATAAGCATCAAACATAATTATTATTTTCCAAAGTAAGTAATTAAAATAAATAAAATAAAACATTAAAATAAATAAAATAAAACAAGTTGATGAATTCCCACTTCCCAGTTTAGCGTGTTCCGTGTGTGATAATGGTAAATGGTGTTACAGTTTGAGAAGCAATGATCGGCCCGATGGGACGAATGTACCACCACCTCACCACCCATGACAGACCATGAGTGCATGAGTTTTCTTCTTTCTGTGTCGACGCCGTACCGTCCTGTGTTTTACTTTTATCATAATCTGAATTCTGATTCTGAAATTGGAAACTGCAGTTCTTGTGTTCTAGTTCTTGTTCGTTATTTTAGCTGTACTTTTTATGTCGTTTCATTTTCTTTTACCGTTCACTATTTCATTTGTTCGAATTAGTTATTGTGTGACTTCAATTCTCTTTTCAAAAATTCAAAGTTTCCAAACCAAATCGTTCAGTTTTGTCGAAGACCACGCGATCATCTACTCCTCTATTCCCATTTTGACTAAACGATATCCAGGTCCAGCAGACTGTGGTAAGTTGGTTGTCTTCTTTTATAACTTCGTATTGTATTCTACACCATCAAGTCATGATAAATTTAGTGGATTTTCGATTATGCATAACTCGTTACTATGGTTGAATATGTAAAAAATTCTGGGCAGATTGCATAGCACGTGCAAATATTCACCTACATTAATAAATTCATATTCATATTCATTTACAACATTAAACAGTGCAGTTGCACAAGTCAATTTAATCTCAAGTTCTCAACGGTTTTTTAATTATTTTAGGGAAAATTCGTGTATTCTGAGTAGCGCTCAACGTTTTCTTGTTTCTACATCGGCTCCTGTTGTGCTTGTAATTGGTGTAGAATTCGCTTTTTTCAACACGACTCGATATGGAATCCGCTCACAACCAGGTTAGTTGATGTTTCTCATTATTCAACCGCTCCCGAGACTTGAGGATTAATGTTGGGTTATACTAGCACTAGAAAAACCAGGTTTTACTCGATTACTTAAAGGACCAGGTGGCGTCATATTCGACCCAAAATTGAAGTAACCTCAAAGGACCGGACGATGTCTTATGACACCACCTGGTCCTGTGAGTAGTCTATCTCAAAATTTCAAATGACGTCGTATACGACGCCACCTGGTATTTCTTGTGCCAGCATTTTTTCAATCGAAATTAAACTGATTACTACTGATTACATTATTCAAAATTTATCTGAATTTGTTTGTTTCATAGCTTAAAAATGGAGATGATTGGTGGTCAGGTTCATCTTCAGCTAAAACAAGAGCGAGAAAACTCCGGAAACACGCCACAGAAATGGCGAGAGCCGTACAGGCTCTCTTAAGTTTGGCGGATGAAATTGAGTTCGAAGAATACGCCGTTGAAGAAAAACGTCGTCGGAAAGAAGCGGCTTCGGGGAAGGATATTTCCAAAGACATTTTTAAAACGGCTTCCGATTCTCTTTCCAATAAGGAGAAAAATGTTGATGCTGATTCGAATAACTCCTGTAAGCACCAGTGAACATCATAATTAAGGTATCAGTTCGAGCTTTTTTTTTTTGTAGAAATCATGACTGGCAAGTCTTGAGGTTTTGTTATGCGAACGTTTGGTCTCTTAGCGAATTCATATGACCAAAACATCTAGTCTAAAACTCTGAGATTGCACTTTTGAATACCTTAAAATCGCTTAACAAATTTATGGCTGACATCCAATAAAATACGCATTGCTTTTTATTCTGTACTAATTTTTCATGGAATTCATTTCGCTGGTTCTTGAATAAGAAAACAGATGCGATACGTAATTTTATGAGATGTAATATCCATTCAAAATGATTCATTTTCGCTTTAATTGTGCTTTTGTATTTGAAATGCTGATTTTCATTTCAATTACATATGTACCTATATTGAAGTACAGTACATGGGTTTTCACTAGTTTTCTGCTCTTCCTACGTGCACAAGAAATTAAGCTTAAAGAATAATAGATGTCACGTCTAGTGAAAATTTTATTTGAGTTTATTTTGTTTTCATTTCTTAATGTAGTTCATAATATATAGGTAGGTACTTATCCAATTTTTTAGAATTTCATCTAATTCTTACCGTAATTTTTTTCATTTTCAGACACTGCATCCTAGAAGTGCTTTGTTCATAATCATTACGTCTACTCATCCTATTTTATAATTATTTTTATTAAATCTGGAAAGTTATAAAAGTTTTATTAAATCAACTTTTCTTGCTCTTTTGTTGTAGTTTTAATTTCATATATGCATCTCCGAACCCGTAAATCCAGAATCAACTTTATTTTACGATAGAAGAATTACAAAAAATTTGAAGTTTATCTGAGGTGGTAAGTTGAAGATGCGTGTTTTTTTCGGAAAAATTTTCCTCCGATATCTTTTTTTCCCCTGTTCTATACTTTAGAATTGAGAATCATTGAACCATAAAACTCGGACAAGAGTTTCATATTGAAATTGAAACTTTTGAGGCTTATAAAAATGTTCTTCAAATTTGCTATTGCAGTTATTCTGTACTGAAAAGAATGCCATAAATTCAACTATCTCTTGTTAGCTGTTCGCATAGTTGTTCTCTTCAAAGAGTCAACTAAATCTAAAAAATGTTTTTGTCATATCAATTATTGATTACTGGGTACTCAATTTAATTTAGTACGTATCTACCGGTAATATTTTTTCGCATTATACAAAACTGCCATTAAGCTGTCAATTTTATGAAACAAAAGTTTAAAAGAACTGAGAGAATGGAAAGATCTGCTTTTGTCATTGCTTCTTCTATTCGTCGCTTTTCAAAGTATCCATTCTTAAAAGATTATCACTATTATCTTCAGCTTATGTCTTTCTGCGGAAGGCCTGTCATCATTAAAACTATGGCATAAATTCATCTTCAATCTTTTGTTGATCCATCATACCGTCCATTTCGTCGTATAAATCTGGAACTCTGCAAAGTAGCTATCAAAATGTAATGATTAAGTATTTTACGACTGAAAACACTCTGGGGATATAAACATGAAGAAAGCAGCCCAAACTTAACTGTTTCACTGACAACTTTCATCAAGGAAAAAGTTGTGTATATATATAGCCTCCGAGTCTGTATTTTCGTTCGTAGTATACCGACCTCCTTTCTTTACTACTCTCCAAAGGCCTGTTAACGGACTTGTAGAATGAAAATCAGTCGACAAACACGCTAAAGGAAAGTGAACTGCCTTTCAGCTTGAAAACATCCTGGCGATCCTGCTGTTCCTTTTCCAAAACAGAGCGGATAGCAGAATCGTCGTAAATCACCGATTATGTTAAGGTTGAGTTTTGAGTAACTGTTTCATCTAACTCTGTTTTCTCTTTTGTTGGAAGTTAATTTAGGATATTGCAAAACTTTCATGATTGTTCTCGCCAATTTCAGCTATCTTTTTGGGATTGGTGGAAGTTTTTGTTGTTTATCGAAAAAAAGCAGTTGAAAACGAACTTAGGAAATTTCGATGAATTCATCTTTTTTTAAGCTTTCGCTTTGGTTGCGACCATTCTCTAGAGGAATTTTTTTTGTACACTTACCCACAGTTAATATCGAATAATTTGCTCCCGTCGAAGATATTCAATTTTGGTCGTCGATGAGTGGTTCATTTCGTTGAATTTTCCGTAACAAAGTTATTGCAAAACGTTGTAATCGGTTGAGTGTGTTTGCCGTTAAGACAGATGGGTATAGTCGAAAATTTGCCTAAGAGCCCCTGTTAATCGTTCTTTGAGCCGTTGAAAACTCAGTGAGTCGAAAATTGCTTCAGCCATAGGAACTTACCGTGTAAGCTGCAGTCCGCGTGTTCCTTATTGAAGTGAACAATTTCCTATTCGACAGAAACAAATTTTATGTTAATGTGAAATCCAACTACAACACGACTTTGATTTCACGAGGGTACGATCGTCAATAGTTTTACTCAAGTTTAATGACAAGCTTTTGAATATCAATTAATCCTTTGTACGAATGGTTGGGAATGCGTAATTAATTGGACAACGACAATGCAAGTTACCCTACTGCATACGTATAAGGATTGACTAACTGCTTTAGTAGGGTTAGTACCTATGCCAGTTGAATTACTCGCTTAGATTATTAGCTTTGATAAGGGAAAAGCAGATTTATGACCTTAACGTGAGATTTGTTTTGTCAAGTGTTCGAGTATTCTATATTCGGTAAGTATTGAATTATTACAAATATAATGAAAGATACTTCATTATTTTCGTCTTAATCAGACCTTTAAGTAAGATTTTTTTTACCAGAGGAAAAAAGGAAGGGACTTCTTTAGCTACAAAATGGTCGGTTGGCCATGTCAGTCGATTAGTTGGGTATTTTAGCCTGAATAACAATTTTCTATCCCTTTTTTTTAATCACGTCTTGGGATTATTGATACGTAGTTATTTATCCAAAAAATGTTTTCTGTAGTTAAGTACATGCTATGTTGAATCATCAGATAAGAATTAATTTCGTCAACAATTAACTTTTTTCTTAATTTTAATTCATTGAAATTATTGATTTGTTGAGCGCAGCACATTATCTCAAATTATTATCAACGAGTAGGTACTATTGAAAATTGAAAAAATAATATAATTAATTGATAAAGAACGTAAAATTTTGAAATTTTTTATAAGTGTAATAACTTTCCTATACACATTTTTTATTGGGTCAATACGACCATAAGTATTTAGAGTTTGTGTGCTCAAAGGAAAGAATTCTCTGTTTAGTCCGTTTTAAATTAGAAAAATCTTATTGACAGTGAGTCCAAAGTTTTTCTTCCGTTTTGATTTTATGAATCAAATCTATGAATGCAGAGTTTACGTCGAAGAATTATTCGCAGAAAAATAGACCATTCTGTAATTTTTTAAGCTCTTCGATGACTAGAATAATATAATAATAATTTTTAATATTTATTAATCAGATAAATTAGCATTCTCCATTTAAAATTTTTATTCATTCTCAAAAATACGAGTATCTTGGACTCAATTTGGATGATGAAGAATATTTTTAAAAGAAAGTGAAGCTGAGCATCAATGCATAGATGCAAGCTTGAAAAGAACTCTTTTTTGATTGCACTGCTTAATTTATCCCGTAATCTCAATCTGTGAAAGGAATTGTGAAAGAGCAAGTTTGGCGAATACAAAGCCATTTCTATTTAGGGAGGGAAAGATGGAAAAAAATGTGGATTATTTTCTCGTTCGATATTTGTGTCTCATTTTGACTTTTTTGAGAAGTATTTATTCACTACCCCAATTCAGCGGTGGAAAATAAATTTCCAATATTTTTTTGGACCGTCATTAAGAAGCTTAAGTAAATGAAAAATGAAAAGCCCTGGTTAGTTATCTGCCTACCTACCTTCGTGAAAGGGTATAGCTGTATCAAGCCAACTTCTACCTTTGTTTATCCTCTACGTCTTCTCCACTTGGTGTTGAAATAATTTGCAAAATATTTTGCTACAAGGCAGCGAGTGATCACTTTAGTCCGCATGGAAAAGTTTCGGGTGTCTGTTTTCTAAAGAAATTAGTGTTACATCCAGCCAACCAGAGAAATAAATTAACGCTTCAACTATATACGTCCGCCATCAGCTTGAAAGTAATTTTTCGCGCCTAACCTCTTTTTTGGCAACAAACGGTGGTGTGCCTGCGAAAAATCTGGAACTTAGTGTTCGGCAATTCCGTTCCCAAAACCGCAGACCATTAATTTTCTGCCTAACCTTCTGTGGGTTGGAAACGTACAGAAGTAACCAAAAAATTTTGAAAGCTGAAAGCACATTTCAGTGGCGCCTCGTGGTGAAGTCTTCTCCTCGCGTCTCTGCCATTTTCTCTGTCTCTTTCCATTCTCATTTATGAATTAAACATGTTTACATAAAAATTCAGAGTATAGTCGCAGATGCGTTGCCTGAGTGAAAAGGAAAATCAAAATTACGAAAAAGCTCGCAGCTAAAAGGACTGTTCGAAAACGTTTTCCGATTAAATTACATTCATTTCCATTTTTCTTTCTTCCAGTCTCACTTTTTCTACATGCGATAGGTCTAATCTCTTGCTCGCTCTTTTGGTAACGTGTACCCCTGTGCTTATAATATAGACATCTTGCTACGCATATTCTTAATCGAGAAGACATTTACATGTCATTTGTCATGTGAACAATCTATGTTCCCCCATATCCGAAAGCTGCTAACTTTTTTTTTTTTTTTACAAAAATGAATAATGTCATCCAGGTAAAATGGAACGATAGAGGCGCTTCGTAAAGGCGCAATGTATCAACTTTAGTCGACAGCTTTCTCTCCTCCACCCTCCTGCCGCTGAGTTGCGTAATTTATCTCCGTTTAATGAAATTAAGGAAATTTCCTCGCGATTATGGCGTACACATATTTTTGAATTCGGTTTTTTTTTTACTTTTACAGCCATACCGATTGTGGGAAAATAAGGGTTTGGTGACATTAAAACGATGAAAGGAAATTTATGATAGGATAAGTAGCTTGAAAAATTCTTCACATTTTATCAGTATAGATTTTACACTTTCGAAACTCTTAACCCCATATCGTAGATATCAAACGTAGCTGAGAAAAGTTATATTAAAAAAATTTTCGAGTGCGATACCCATAATGTTTTTGAAATATGTGTAATACTGCTCATATTTTTTATTAAAGAACCAGGACAATTCAAGATTTATTCTACCTAGATATTCTTAGTATTTGTAGTAAGAACTTTTTACCATCTTTAGTATTTTTGTTGTAATTTCTACTTACTATAAATATTGAATTGTCTCTGTTTTCTAATACAAATAGTAAAAAATACTTTGGCATTGTTTTCAGCGTATGACGTACGAGTATGCAATGTTTAATAATACAATAATTTTTTGACAGAAAAATATTTTTGAAAAATACGGGGGGGAAAATTTTCCAATTTTGCCATTCAACAGCCTGAAGGACAACGTTTATCAAATGAATCGACATTCCGAACTGTATTACTTGACTGTAGAGCTTGCACCCAGCTGAACTTTTTATAAGTAAATGCTGAAATTTTGGTTGTAATTTTTATTATTTTTATGAAAAAATAGGGACAGTTCAAGATTTATAGGTAGGTAGTAGAAATTACCACAATTTCTTTCAGTGAAAGTGAAGTGAATCTATACTAGTTTATTTCAAAACTCCACCACTACTGACTTGACTGGGCTTCAAATTTGCACTGTCGAGGGAAGCTACTTTTGAGATTCCATTTTGTAACTTACTTCATGCAATAATTTTAATATGCCTGTTTATTCGTGCTGCCTTCTAAAAACGAATGTTTCAGTAATGGGCTAAATTGAAAACTGGCATATTATAGCCAATTGACATACACACATACACAAATTGGGGAGGGGGGATTTTTTCAGAGGTGTGGGGAGCCATCAAACAAATATAAAAGATCAGATTGATCTTTGGAAATTGCTTCAGAAGAATTTTTATTTTTCAGAAAATCTGTTTTTATACCCAGGGCCATACTTGAGGAAGCAAATAAAATTTTGGGAAGAGGCACGTGGACCCTTCTACCCTGCCTTTCCTGAGGAAACTTTTTGCTTGAAGGTGGCATTGACTTAGTTCCCCTCTATTTTTCTAATAATCTGACCCAAAATAAAGCGCTATTTGAGTACTTTCGAAAAATTATTTATTCTCACAACCAAACGATGTACCAACAATACGTTGTTTAGCCAATAACGAGTGTCGCGTGGTAATTGCAGAATGTGCAGATTTCGCGCGAAAGTAAAATTTGCTTGCAGCTGCTGCGTCAGCAGGCTCGTGCGCTAGCCAGGGGTGCCATGGTTGCAGCAGGCGCAATAAACGCCAAAGTGTCGTTTACCAGCATGTAGTGCTGTCCATCTTGCGGCGCAGTTGCTTACCCAGGTACACATTCTGGCCGGCAAAGTCGTTAATATTGCCCCGGGAGTTTTGTTCGCGCATCTGGCACGGTTCCCAGTAACGGTCGACCTCGTGGCGGTAGATCTTCTGGCCGCCCGTCTGGTACGCGTACATCTCCTCGCACGGCCGCAAGCAGTCGTACTTGCGATAGTAGCCGCGGCACGGCGGCAGTATAAACGCCTCGATGTTACACGGCGGTCCCGGCTTTACATCGCGCGCCACGATTTTCTCGCGACACAAAATTTCGCGGCCCAACTCGCCGATAGTCGCCTGGTACATGCTGAGCGGCGTCTTGCACCAAAGCTTCTTGCGACTGGGTATGAAGCCCATGCGCACCGGCACGATGCCGGAGCCACATTCGTCGCGCAGGTACTTGCCATTCTGCCAGGGCTCCGGCTTGACGCACTTGTCACGCTTGATCCGCGGTGGCAGCTCGTAGCAGCGCTCCACATTGGCAAATGGGCGCTGGTCAGCGGTCACGCTTTTGATGCGGTCTTCTTTGCTGTGACCTTCTTTGCTGCGGCCTTCTTTGCTGCGACCATCACCCTTGCAGGAGGGTGGCCGCGGCGATTTGGCCGAGCGGCTGGCTGGCCCCTGGTGGGAAGCGCGTGATCGCCGGCCTGACCGCTTGCTGCTGGTTGTGGATCGGCTGGCGGCTGAGCGGCCAGTAGCGCTGCGGTTACGTGTGCGTATGGCGCAATCTTTGCCGACGCAGTGAGACACGTCCTCGTGGGCTTCGCGTTCGCGGCGCGTTTCGCGGCTTTGGTAAACGAAGTCGGGCGTGTCGGCGGTGAGACCCATGGTCAGGCGCGGTGGCTATGGTTTAGGTTGGTGGATTACGACGACAATGCTACCAAGGACTATCAGTTGGGAAGTGGGCGACGACGGTGACTGAAGAGGCCGAATAATGGCATGCGACGGGGGTATATCACTTTTTTTTCTCGCCATTACTTAGCAATGTGAGACAATATTCACTGATAAGTGATACGCGATTTTCTCCATGGGTTTTTTTTAGCCGGTCGTTGATGAGTTACATTGTTGGTATTTATATTGTACATTCTCAGCTTTAGCCTGCTAAGGTTTACCAGTCGGCCATTTCCTCAAGGGAATGTGACCCAAAGCCGTAATAAGAATGGTATATTTGAAAAAATTTAGGTAGTAATTTTACAATAAAATTTGAAAAAGAAAATTGACACAATTTAAGATTTGTATCTCAAGTTACTATTAAAAAAATTGTGAAATAATATATTATCTAAAATTGTAAAAAGTATCACAAAAACTAAGAATGTCTACAGTGAAGAATAATCTGAACTGTGATGAGAAAAGTTACGACCCTGTTTGCAATTACTTCTATTAATTTCTCTCAGTGTAGCAGCAATTCACTGCTTTTCGTATCTGGCTATATGTTATCATTAATTTTCAATTTCAGTCCATTCTTTCCTCATTTTTATTTTTTTGGCTTCGTGCCTTCTGACTGAGTCCTTAATTTTGAAAAAAAAAAGTGAAGATATTTTGGAATCTCAGTTTATGAAACTTCTCTACTAACTTAAAATAATACTCTATAATGTTTTCTGGCACACTATCTGCCCATTTTTCTTCCTTCAAGCCGATAGTTGCAGCCAAATGTAACCAACTCTAAATTCGAATAAATAATTTTTGTAGCACCCGGCCAAAAATGAATGGCCGAAGAAAAAGAGGCCACTGTGGATAACCCGTTGCCTTTTTAGTTTTAGTTTTTTTATTTTTTTTTTTTATTGCAGAATATTTTTTACCCACCTTTGCACTTTTCCTTCTCTCCGCTGCACTTGGCCCTTTTGTCAATTTTCGCGGTGGCCATAACTGGGAGTGAGGAAATGGCCGAAGTTATAAATCATTAGAACAAAATGAAACAAGAAGTAAAAAGGGACAAAAAAATGATAACTTATGACCGACTGAACGGCGAACCGTGCTTTTTTCCTGCGAAATTAATACCAGTTTTTTGTCATTTTTCCCCACGACTATTATTTATAGTTTATTTTTCAAACAGAAAAAGACAGAAAAATGTATTGAGGTCGTGATATCGTGATGTTTTGTCGACATTTTTCTCGTTTCTTTCACTTTTTTCTCTCTAACCATTGTTTTATCACGTCATCTACTCTCATGAACCAACCCCCTTTTTGTTTTCGTTTTTAATTTTTTTTTTTTTTTTGTTTTAACCAGAAATTTCGATCGTCAGTTTATAATTAGAGGATGAAAGCGGTAGATCCGATGATAATTATATTGCCTACTCCACATTTTCAAGTAGTCTGTCGTTTCGTTTTAATATTTTCTTATATCGAGAAGCACTTTGTATTTTTTTGTGCCATTTCGTAGAGACCATTCATATTATTTTTGTTTTTTTGATGAAGCCGTATTATTTATGAGATGGATGTTTTTTAATCACCTATGTGAAGAATGATCGAGTTCGAGTGATTTTTATCGTGAAGTATACTAAAATGACATGCAATGTGTTCTTTCATGTCAAAGTTATTGTTATTTGAAGGGTTAAGAAAAGCAACATTCTGTGAGCAAATGAATTTTTAAAATACCATTTTGTTTGTGTTCTGTATTGACGTTTACTACTCTTGAATTTTTCGAAACTGACAATGAGTATAGATGACGAAAATGATAAATGACGTGTTGTTTGACAAATAGGTACACTTACTAGGTATAAGGGTGCTACAAGGAGAATTATGAATATTATGTTTATTTTGTCCGATATGAATATTTTGTTGGGTAAAAGGTTCGTCTTTTCTTTTTGAAACTCTGCGTCAGTTTATGTTAATATTGAAAATTGAACTACCAGCTGGTGGAAAAGTTTTTAGAAATAACAAAAAATAGACTGCCAGTTTTTTGCTGAATAGGAGTTTGGAAAATGAAAAATTATTTACTAGCAATCTTATTCTTGTATTCTTCATCTTGATTTTTATTCTTACAAAACAAATTTTCCTAATTAATTTTAACATTTTGTCATATTTTTCTCAATTGTAAGAATAAGTAATGAAAATTCTTATTTTTGACTCTGCGTCGTGAGTATAATATTATCTGTTGGATAATATAAATCTTCTTGTTTGTGTGAGCTCATAGTATATTATTATCATCTCGACATCAAACATTTAGACATCTTGATTATACGTATCTTTTGTTTTTAGAAAATTGAAAAGCTGGATGAAAAGAGAAAAAAAACGATGCATGAAATGTAAACAAGGGTTGAGCAGACGAAAGTGCCAGCAAAAATTACGACAAACAAGAAGGGTGCACAACTGCACACACTTTTGGAGAAGCATGGGCATACAAAATAACTAGAATTTTTAGATTGGAGGAGGGTAGAAGGTTCGTTAGTGCTAGCGAGTGTCAAACGTATATGAAATGAGGGGATGTTGGAGAACCTTCTACCTACATATTCTTACCAAAAAGCACACTGTATATTTTCAAAGTACACCAACAAACAACCCTTCGTCAGCGGATTGACATCGATAACCTTAACACAATAATGTACATTTTTCTTAGTGTGTATTTTTTCTCTCGTAAAAATCCTCTGCTCTCTCCTCTCCCCTGAGAAAGTCTTTTTGCATATCGTATATATGCTACAATGCACTCTCAACTTAATTTTTAATCTCAACCTTTGTCAGTAAATCCTTTTATAGGATGCAGCCTTAGGGAAGAACAAATGTAAGATGTTTACGTTTTTGATAAAGGGATTAGGGTATTTTGGAGTTTTTACTGAGGGAAACCAATGCGTAGGGTACTTGGTAAATATTCGTTTACGAATGCACTTTTGAGGTTATAACGGCTATAGTAAATACAGAGGTGGGCGAGCGCATTAGTTAACGTTTTCTAAGTTTAGAATCTTGAAGTTCTTAAAATTGTGACGTTCTCGCATTCTAAATTAGAAAGAATTTCGAAAATGCTTATTATTGATCCATGGTCTAGGAAGATTATCTAGGGATAGAAAAGCTTTTTCTCCTAGAAATGAAATTTGCTCTGTGCAAGGAAATGTGATTAAAATAAATTCTTATCAATAATTTTATGATGTTTGTTTCACTTATAATAACAGTTTTTATTTATTATAAAAATTGAGCCGCATATTCTGTAGCTCGGTTGAATGGGTGGCTACTTCACATTTACCTCTATAAGAAACAAGATTTTTAAAAGAAATATGGAGGGATGTAAAGTATAGTTATTCAAATAGAGCAAAACTTTTTTTATTCCCCCAATTCCTCACACTTTCACAGAAAATTGAAAACATCCGTTTATGATATTTTTCATGATCATGACTAAGTATATTTTTACATACTGATGTTCCTAACCTTTAAAAAAATTTTTCTTATAAAGATTTGATATTAAACTTGCAATTACTATATTTCAACTAATTTTAGTCTCACAATGGTAATGGATCAACGTCACCTATTTGGTCAAGTCTAAGCGAATTAGAATTACTATTGGCTAACGTTTCCTTACAGTTGACCGAAAAAGTCCCCCAACCCATTATCGAACTACTCCCCTATAAAAAAAGTAGAAAAATTAATTTCTTGCAGAAAGAAAAAAATCAGTTTGACCTTGAATGACCTTCACATTTCACAAGCCATTAAACTGCGAAAAAATGATATTCGATTACCAGCGTTTACTCAAATCCATTTTTCAGAGAGTGAGAAAAAAAAACGAACGCCTCTGTAAAGCCGACTCGATCTACAAAGGCTTCCTCCTTTTCCCATCAGACATCATCATCGACTTCGTCGCTATTAATTTCCGACAGTATTTTTCGCCATCGTAATCTGTTATCCTCTACACGGTCGTCATTTGTGTCGAGAAAATTTATCAAAACTTTCACGGAACCAGGAGTGTTGCCTTTTGTGTAATCGTCTTTCAAAGGCCTCATGAGGAACGGGCGAGGGGATGAACGTCTGCGGCAAATGGTGCCCGTCGATAATGAATAATTTTCGCACCACCAAAGGGGATATAATGTTGCCGTCGCATTTAAACGATGCGACTTTGAGGGTGAGGGCTGCGCAGGGGGAGGGTTGCTTGCAAAATAAAGCACGTGCGCCGTCGTTCACACACCACGTTTTCATGTGTCGACGAGCATTTTGGCAAAATATGATTAAATACAATATTTTCAAAATTGTGAATAGTACATACACCATATGCATTCATCGTGGATCCGCAAATTATGTCGTAAAAATTAACTCTCGTTTAGGGGAGGAAAGTTCTTATAGTGGATTGGGTGGAAGGAAAGACCGAATTTATGGGTCGTCAATTAGAATTATGGTTTGAAATTTTGAAAGATTGTGTTTGTTGAAAAGATCTTCGAATGAAATTAGAATAATTCAGAAATGCTAGTGGGTTCATAATATACGTTCGTGCTATTCTAAAAATATTCTGCCCTTTTGACATTTTTTCAAAAGTTTTCAAAATGGCTGTTTCATCTAAAAAAGTACGGAAATAGCTTTTTAGTTTGCAGTTCTTTTTTCCCCTAGAACTCAGACACGAGAACTTTAGTTCTGGTGAAGTTCTGCACTTTTAGAACTCACTCGAAAAGTTAATTCTAGGTTCTGAGTTTTCAGTTTCTATTAGTGTTTGTTTTATTTCACCTTTCGTTCATCTTCTTTTTACCTTGAATTACACGAATTTTGCGTTCTTCTTAATGAGAAAAGTTTTGGAAAACTCAGTTTTGAGTTCTTATATCTGTTGGTATGGATTTTTATTTGAACTTGACAAAACCTTAAAAGTTCTGCACTTTTTTTTTTCTTCAAATAGAACGAACCTATAAGTAACCTCGGGTACAGTGAATGTCTTCCTCGATATTAAAAAAAAGTGCAGCATTATTGGGATAAAAACAAAGCAAAACAAAACAAATATAGAAAAACCAATGCAAAAAAACAAAATAAACTAAACAAATGAACAAGCAAATAGAGAAATCAAAACTACAGTATAAGAGATTTATGGGTGAAAAATAATTTGTGGGGCATTTATTTTCACCATACGTCCCTGTTTGTTTTGAATCAATAAACAATTGAGGGATTTGTGACTTGCAAATCGTGACAATATTTTGAGAATGTTTTTAAGCTTACAAAATAATTCTGAAATATTTTCTTCCCCACTTCTAGTGAAAAACTCTTCAAGAATTTACGCTTTGCCAAACTGGCGAGAACATTTATTTTCTTCGGTTGCCATCCAATAGGTAAATCATCTTTTAGTTGCCAACACTTAGATATGATTTCAGAAGTTGCCTAATTTTCACCCTTTCCCTCATTCTACTAAATAGCTAGAAAAAATGTTTTACAACACACGATCAATCTCTGCCGTTTTCTGTTCTTTTGGCAATCCGTCATGAAGGAGGATTATTTTTTGCGAAAATCCAACACGTTCGTGTAAAAAGAGTAGGTGTGCAGTGCACCCACCTATACTTATACTCATTCCCTGGCATACCGAGCCGTTAATGATAGATTGCATCCTTTCAGCCCTCCTTGACAACTGCTATCTACCCGTCAATGGCTTTTACTTAGAACATTTTCGGTTGTCGGATAATTTAAGAGGGTTTACCTGTAAGGTTTTTAGAAACGATGTAGAAAATGTATGCGTCAAGTTGAGAGTTAAATTGCTACTTGAACGAAGGCTAGAAGATTAATTTTGTTTTCTTGAGTATTTTTGAGAAGGGTGAGAATTCAGGGGATGGAAATGATATCGTCTTTGGCATCGCAGCTAATTCTTTTTTTATCGACCAGAATCAATGGTACATCATTGCACTGAAGTATAGCTCATCTTTTTAAGAGATATTACTTGTATTCAGTGCAGGTCATCGACCTGTGCGTTTATCTTTTTTTAACATTTCATCACTGCCTTTCATGGTGGGTAGTTCATTATAAATATATTCGGCCAGTACAAATGTGGCACAACAATATTGGTGTACTTTCGACTTGCATACTAACCGTATTAAAATTTCACATAATATACAGTTAAAATGGAAATTTAATGATAGCTGTCAAAGGGGGCAGCTCAAATGAAATGAATGATAGCACAAGCCAGCTTAAATATAACAGAAACAAACGCCTTACTCGAAATTTTAATAAATTTTTGGTGGCGAGAGGAGCGTCTCCAAAACTCCACTGACTTTGAAAATATTTTTCTTAAATGACTTTCCGAAGATATTTGCCCAACTGACAAAAATTGCAATTCAAAGATAGCTTAATCAAATTTTCAAACTCTTGCTGGCGTTCTACAGTGACTTATACTTCTGCAAAGGCCACTGTTTTCCTGGACTACTGATAAAAGCCTGTTTATTCCGGGCAACTATTCCGCTTTCAAAGGCTTGTTAACAATATCCTAAACTTTCTTGAAAAGTGACAAGGTCAAAAGTCTGTGCGCTCCAAGTTCAACCAATTTTATTCGTGCGCACAGAGGCTGAAAAGCGTGAAAAACCTGCGGCACTTTGCTATAGCCTTTGACAAATAACGATGAAATCGAATTAAATTGTCTCCACTCGTGGGTGCGGTTGGTTGCAATCGAAATTGTTGCCGATAGGCGTTTCGAATTATTTTCACGCGACCGACGACTAACGAACGGCATTTTACTCAAGCTCTTGTATATCTCTGGGGGAGGGGGTTGCCGAGAGAATGTCTGTGTATGCAGCAAAAATCATATTTCACCCCCTCAAATCTTCCTGCGCGTTACAGTTTTTATACCGAAACACCGTAAAATTTCACAGACGACTTCACATCCACCGTTTCCGTATCCCCCCCTCCCCACAAGTCTCGTGAAAATTCGCCAATATTTTCGTGGCGTTTTTACACATCGTGCTTCTATTTTATACAGCATCGTGTACCATTATTTTCCCTAAAAAAGACCTTTTTCTCCCCCCTCTTTCTGGTAAAATACTATATGTATATGTGGGACGTTGGTCCTTTTGACCCTTTTTTCCACCAGCTCCAACTATACCTCGTCTTTAAGTTACTACTATGTCGAATCATGAATACCCAAGGTAATGAAATTTAAACGTGCGAAAACAGTCTAAAATGAGGGTAAAAATTAGCTTCCCACCAAAAAATGACATTTTACGTGACAGTCGTACGTAAATAATTTCGTCGCCTGCCTACAGGAGTGTAGCAAAAATGGACTGATGTGAGTGCCAAATTTCTGGTAAAGATGCCATTAAGGTAAATTTACTCGTAATTTGTCGTGGATGTCGCAAGTTAATTGGAAAATTAATTGCCTAGTAATTGGTGCGACCCTTTTAAATGTCGGTTTTTGGGTAGACCTTTGCACAAATTGAACTGAAAATTACCACTGCATTCGAAATTCGTTGTACCAGAGTTCAAAGACCCCAGAAAAATGTATCATAGCGGAAAATGCGAGTATTATTAATTAAATTTTTTTTCCCGTCGTATAATCTCCAACTGGTTTATAGTTTTAGATATCTAACATCCCAACTTTTTGTGATTAAACTATGACTACAGAATGCTTTATTATGCGGGTTAAAATGTCTTAGATAACATGTTCAGTTTTAAGCTACTTTTACAAAAGAAATATGAAAGGAAAAGTAAAAATTGATAGAAGTGTGCGAATGTATGTTATCGTTCGACAATAAGTTAGTTTGTTTAGAATTTTTACTTAAATGAATTTTGTTTGTTTTGTTTCAGGTTAGTGTTGACTTTCATTATTTCATCTACTACAAATTAATGTCAGTATGCTGTCTGCTTTATTGTAAGTTTTGCTTTATATTAACTTACATATCGCTTTAATTAAATTAATAATAGAAAAAACGTGTGAGAGTAAGTGCCACTGGAGCAGAAAAATTTATAAGAATTAGAGTTGGTAACCTTCCAGTTTACTAACAGAGTGCATTAAAGACGAGAGATGCTCTAGAAAAATATAGATGACTGCGAAAAAAGTGAATTTAGGCTTTAACCTCCTCCTTAAATCTTTATTTGTTCTTCGAGCTCGGAATATAACCATAATATTGAAATTAGGGGAGAGCGGAAAGCTTTATACTCGTACAGACTAAAACCCTTTTGTATTCATTAAAATGAAATTGAATAGAATTTAAGAACATATAATTAATTGAAAAAATTCTAATTCAATATTACCTCTCTTCATATTTTTATGATTTTCTACCAAAAGCTATTTAACTTTGAGGCTCTTTTTTTCGATGACGTGCGTGTCACTAAGCATTTATTCCAGTTAATACTGCATTAGTTGCTCAACTCAAAATTTAAAATAATAAGTTATATTAATTGGCAACGTTTAAGCAGAATCACCAGTCATGATATTTGGAACAGAGCATAGACATTTGATCATTAATTTTTTAATTAACTTACCCGTTAGGTAGTGTATTTATATACTCGTATATTTATTTTTTTATTTATGAAAATTTGAACAAGTATTTGAGGGTCGACATTACAAACACTCGTTACCGCATTAGCGGAGCGTTACTTAAGAGGACATAAATGTTTATAAGAGTTTAATGCTCCTCTTAATTGGTAATCGGTGTTTGTAATACTGGCCCTTAATTTCAGCCTATATTTCACTAAATAAGTTGAAGTTTGAAGTTAGTTTTTTTTTTTCTTAGTTTACTTCTCATTGAACAACCTTTTAGACAATTTATTGTTAACAACCTGTCTTTACCAGACTTATTTTATTCATACAAGTTAGCTTCATTGGGAAAAAAAAATTATATAAAACTATGCGTATTCTCGTTTGAGTTAGTAAAAAGTTTTTATTATGTTATCGACAGATCGCAGACCAACGATGAAAGTTCGTTCTACAGTATCGACACTAAATAAAAAACGTCCAAAACTATCTTTCATCTTTGAGACGACCAACTGGCGTCTATAATATTTGCATAAATTTTCTTTCAGCCCCACTGTAGGCTTACATTATTCTCGTACTATAAAGGATTGGATGTAGAATTTCTTTATTCCTTTTCGAAACAAAATGGTCGATGTTGGTGTTTCTTCGACTGGATCTCGTAGACATGAAATGTATAGCATTTATGGCGAAGAAAGAAGGCGGGGGGTATGAAAGTAAGCTGAAATATAAATAACGAGTCGACGTATTTACAGTGCAAAGAAAAATATTACTACGATGGGTGTACAGGGAAAAAAGTTGAACGTATCGGTGCATTGTTTTCTCAAGTCTGCTCCTTTCTCAGCGTTGTAATAGATTTTCTTGTCGTACAGATTTTTAAGGATATTGTTTCCTCTTATGGGTTAGTATAATTCCTTGCCAACGTGAAACGCGTCTCTCCAGCACTATTATACAGGATTAAGAATGGTGCCAGTGATTTTTCTGTCAATAGATGCGTGTATAACTTTATCTGTATATTTATTGAGGCGAAGAGAAATTGAATTATTGATGGAAAATTTTCGTCGAAAGTTTTTCAATTTACGTTTCAAAATTTGTAAGTGTAATTTAGAAAATTGAACTACATATTTTGTGTTAGCTGTGAGAGAGTTGTGCAGCAGAATGCAACTTAAGAAAAAGTTTTTGATTAGTTCAACGAAATAAATCAAATTCTGTCGAATGAGCACCATGAAATCACAAATATATATAAAAGTTCGTAGAATATATAACTTGAATGAAGTAGTAGTATAATTTTTGTCGTTAATTAAAAACATCGTACTCTGATGTATTGCTTCACTACTAGATACTTGAGTGCTTGTTTTTGGTATGACTAACTTAGTTGTAGCCTTTTTGATTATAGGTGGAATAAATCTACCTTTGCTACAATTGTTGGGGGCGAGATGTGGAGGTAAACAAAATGCATTTGAAATTTTTTTTGTCTTTCCAGCAAACTTCCCTTCTTCCATTCCGAATAGAAAGTATCTTACATTACAAGGACCAAAATGAGATTGCAGGACTTGTACATTTGCTCCATTACCCTTAGACTCGCTTTGCAAATTTTTACTCGCCCTGCGATAACTTATTTTTGTTCCCTGAAAAGTAATTTTCCATTTCATAAGGATCTATGTACTTAATTATTATAATGTCCCTATTTTAAATAATTACGAGGGTTGTCTAAAACGTAATGCCTGTTTAGTGTTTACTATTGATGCATGCTATGAGACCTAATTAAGACGGCTCTATTGCAAATACGAGTATTTTGAGAAATTGTACAAAAAAGTACGCGACTTAAAGACATTAAATTGAACTCGCGAAGGATACAATGACGAATCATTTTCACTTTTTAGAACATTTGAGTTGGGTAGAAGGATGTTCTGAGGTTTTTTTTTTTAATTTTATGTGCTGAATGTACTCGAAAGTGTATCTCACCTAAAAGTATCTGCAGCTTTCTACTTGAAAAGTAATGAAATATTTTTTTTTACTTTTAATTCAGGAGCAATAATGCTATATAGCTATTTATCCACTCTCTAAAAAGAAAAATTTGTTCATGTTTCTGATAAGCGATCCTCCATATGCAACCTCGACAGCTTCTGTGGACAGCTTTAAATCTTGCTGGTTCTGTGGTTGACACACCCTACTGGAACTTTTCAAAGCTAATTATGAATAATGCAATTTCCATTTCAGTTGGCTCCGAGTCTTTCACCTTCATACTGTACTGTATTCAGTTTGCCAAATTTTGTCCCAATTGAACCATGCAAGATAATCCCCCAGTTTTTTTATTCGTGTAGGTAATTGCTTAAACCAACAGCCAGTGCACTGCCATTTCCTCTCATTTTGGTGGGTTTTCTACCTTTGTGAATTTGTGATTTTATCAGCTTCCCCTTGAGCTTTCTCCGAGCTACTCCGGCCTCTCATTTCATTTCGCTATTTGGGTTTCACCCGCATGCGGCCTCTAATTTCGACTATATACGGCTGTATCTAAAACGAAATATAACTGCAAATTGCTAATTTTCCAGTCATCTTGCGAGGGGATCAAGTAGTTATATCCGCAAATCGTGGGTCTGTTGTAACTTCGCCTTATCGTTTGTCGTCGAGCCAAATTCGCTCTTCTATTTTCCATTTCGCTTCGTCGAAGCACGTGGCTGCAGAGTGCAGTTTCGCGCCCCCGGTAATAACGACTAAACTGGGAATTAAGATTGGCTGATATATTTTGTCGAAGATTTAACACATAGTATAGGGTACTAGATATAAGGCTGACTTCCGCTACAAGTCTAAATGCTGTAGCAGTTTGCACGTGAGGAAGCTTTTGATTTGCAAAATTATGCGAAACTTACGACCTTTGGGACTACGTGACCAAAAGTTGCCAATGATTTATGATCGACAACCCTCAGAATGTTGATATGAAAAAGAAACTCGGGCGTGGATTAGTGAAATTCGTTGAAGAAAGTTTAATAACTTACTCGCTTCATACGCATTTTGCATGTTTTAGTTTGAGTAAAGCTTAGAAAAAATAATTATTCGAGTTATTTTTAATTTTCTTTATTAATGGAAGGGTTCAACATTTTTCATTTGTGAAAAAGCTTGAATTGTTAATATTTAACAGATTTATGAGTGTTGCTACTGCATTCAACGTACAATACCATAATGCGAAAATTTTCCAAGATTTGTCAGCAGCTATAAGAAATTTTGAACAGAGTTTAGTTCAAAATATTTGTGCCAGTCACAGACACATAAGAACTAACTAGTCTGTGCTCTTAAGATAAAAGACTTTCTACAGCCATCTGGGTCCAACGTCTCCAAGTTCCCATTGAGTATAATACAATATACCAGTTTTTTATTCATAATCACACATTTTTTCTAAAAATAAATGTATGGGCTTATTCTAAAAATTAATTTTTCAAAGAACTGGTGGTCGTTTGGGAACTAAAACACGGTGGGGAAAAAAAATTACAGGTTTTATTAGAGGTGGAGAGACTTGTTAGTTTCATATATGTGTCTGTGATGCAAATACTTTAAGCTTAAACCGATACCTTAGGTAAAGAATAAAGATCACGCATTTAGCTGTCTTAAATGAAATTCTCTTCTCATTTTTTTACCTTGTTTGTCTTGAGAAAAAAAAATCATGAACCAGTGATCATGTTCCAAGTTGACATCGTTAACTACATTGTCGAGCCTTTTTAATTAAGCTCGAAATTCAATTTAAAACCCTCACATCTAACAACGTTTCTCGTTTTTCTTTTCGTCTTCTATTTTTTCCATCTCAAGTTTTCTTCGTGTTGTAGCTGGAGCTGGAAAATGGCACGAGAAATGTACGTCGGTTTCACCGAGGGGACTGAAAAAACTCTCCCTCGTTTTCCAACCTCGAGCTTTATTTCCAATTTTCTACGTCGCATTTCTTTTGTTTTTACTCGAGTAGTTTTCAGCATTTTTGCTACAAAAAAGGTTGGTAGTATTGGTGCACACTGCCGTGCGGTGGTGCTGCTCGACTATACCCAGCAATTTTGTCGGTGCAGCTAATTCATAGGCGCGTGAATTGCAGAGACTGCGTAGAGAGAGAGAAAAAATGAAAGGGATTTGGAGAATATCCTTCCGGCAAAATTAAAGATTTTTTCGCTTTTTTTAACGAGACGCTGGAGTGTTTGTTGTAGGTGAAAAAGTGCGAGTGAAGAGAAAATATATGCAAAAAATTGACGAAGGAGAAATAAAAGGAAGAGAAAGGGGCGTAGAAGAGAAGAAAACATCGACTGAAGGGTTTTATGCAAAGGCATCAATCTCAGCTAACAACTCGTTAAATAAAATATTTCAACCACTTTTAGCCGTACAAAAGTTTTTTCTCAGCAGCTTTTCTTGCTGTGTACAATGTTCACAGGACGTATTTTACTCTATTTTTATCAATTTTTAGAAAAATCTAACGACTATATTGGCATAGAAGAGCATACAAGCTAGAGTTATAAGTATAAACCTTGAGAAAGGTATTCAAACCAGTGGCGGAACCATCTTTTTGTCTTGGGGGGGGGGGGAAGAAAAATCATTCGAGAATTCCAATTCCCAAAAAATTGATATTGAAGCTGATTTGTTATTCTTTTTCAATAATTTCTTATTTATCATCATCTTATTATTTGTAACCTGTACTCTTTCAGATATTTTTCACCCTTCTTTCAAATCTTTCAATTTAATATTCATACTAATTTCTTACATTTTGAGTCTCCGAGCACTGAGTAGATGAATCTCCTCTCAGAATGTGCTCGTATTAGCCCGGGTCTGTTGAATAATCTCTCCTCTATGAAGCAATCGCCTCTATATTTTCTTACAGAAGATGAAAATATCACCGATTTAGGAAAAAGGATTCGTTTTTACCAACTATAAGATCTATAGTTAGGTCTTACCAAGGTAATTTTTTTTCACATCTACAAGTAAAGATGAAATTGATATCGATTTATTATTATAATTATTATTTTTTTTTTGTAAATTGTCTGTGTTGAGGCCGATACTCAAATATCGTTACAATTCGTTAAAATTTGTTCGAATGAACCGACAAAGTGTCTCCAAATCAATAAAGAAACTTTTGTGGGTAATATAATAGTCGAAGGCACGCAGCAGGAAAAGTGCCAAAACCGAAATGGCCTACTGCAATGACATCGTCTTAAATGATCCTCACATCGAGTAAATGTCTCGTGACGACAATCAAATTAACTTAAATGCTGCCATTTAATTTCATAGAAACAAGAGAAGGGAAAAGAATGACAAAAGGTAGGGAAAATGAAGACTAAAAGCTGAAAAAAAAAAACCACTAATGTTCTTAGTGGTATTTTTGCTTTTTAGATGGTTCCGTTGTTTTTAATTTTCAATGATTTTATACAGCTTTCCATTCTTTCACTCACTGTATTTTGAAATGACAATGTTTTTTGTTTGAGATTGCAATTTTCTCTCCATTTTTTTCGTTTGGTTTTTTTAATAGACATATAACTTGGAGGATTTTACTCAGTAGTATCTTAAAATTAGAATCGTGAGCTGGAGTGAAAATTTAGATGTCTTATAGGAAAGTAAATTTCAGTTTATTTTTCATCTGTTTACTGCTTCTAAATCATTTAAAAACTGCTGTAAATATTCATGTCGCAATAAGATTCTGGAAAAATTACAGTGCGCATACGCCAGCTGTCTTTCCTTTATCAACTTACTTTTTCCTTTTGCTTTTAAATATCACAGATAGATAGTAATTGACAGATTGAATTTAATATTCTTATAAAAGTTTTCAGGATTGTTCAACCTCAGATATTAACTGATGAGACTGTGAGAGTGGAATGGTTCTGTCATTCGTGATCAATCCAATTGATGCTACGATTGTGAAAATAGGATTTTTCTATTTGTAGATCACTTGTCTTGTGTCTAAGATTTTGATTCCACTTACCACTCTTGTTGGACAATCTAATTTTTTACTCAACATCTTCGGAACAGAGATAGATGAGATAAAACGACGTTAGCTCTGTTTTAAAATTTTAATCTGAAAGATGGTTTTCCTGAAAAACAATAATTTTACAGCTTACTTCTCATCCAAGATCACTGAAACCGATAAATATAATGTGGGAATGTAGATTCAATTTGAACAGTACTTCCCCTTCATGTAAATGTCAAAAACTACCATGAAGCAGAAAATTACGTGCTATGAATGCTGTGTGGCGTTCGCTAAACCGAGAACAAACTGGCTATTTCTTGTCGATTATGTGTATGGGTATAACGTGTAAAGATAAAACTTTTGATTTATATTTTTGACCCGAATTTTTACACGAACCTCAATTAAAAAAGCTCAAAAATATTTCATCTTTTTTCATCTTCCCCGCTGCAGTGATTTACGACTGCTTTGTCGAAAGATTTTCATTCCATTAGAAAGGGGCGACCATAAAACCTGCTGATAGAATTTCAACTTTGAAGAAGCGGGCAGAATAAGTAGGATAAAAAAAAAGGAGAAGTTTTATATCTTGGTGTCTAAAAGGCAGAGACGTCTATATTCGGTATTAGGGGAAAGAGAATCATTTCTTAATGGATTTGACGCGTAGACAGGGCTGAAGCTGACTGAATTATACACCTCTATTTACGTTTAGGCTGTGCCAGAAACGTAGGTGCATAGGGTGAGATGTCTAAATCTCCCTCCCACACTTCTCCCTACCCCAATATTACCCCAATCTAAGCTTAAAATTACCTCGCAATTTCGCTGTATTATCTAACGTTTGTCATTATATCTGAGTAAGGGTGGCTCAAAATGTGGAGACTGGAGAGTATAGTCGGTAGTCGAAGCTGCGTGGAATGCTTTATTAGTACCTATTCATAGAACAGTTTACTTTGTGAGGTGCATTTTACTAAAATTATTCGTCTGTCCCTATATAGTACCTTTCACTTGGGGGATCAGTTCAATTGTGTGAGGTGAAATGAGAGTTGAGAAATCGGAAATCATATACTCAACCTGACTTTGGAATTATGAATTAATATTCAATCCATTGTTTGAAAATAAAAAGTATTGTCATTTTATTCCAAGGTGGACTTTGTTGTGTTTGAGGTTGTTTAAAAATATTTTATTCGTCACTGGATTATAAAAAGTGCTTTTTTGTCGAAAACCTGAAAAAGGTCCCTGATGAAACGATAAGAGGAGTAAAAAGAAAAAATGGAAAAATTATCTGAAGTTAGTGGAAATTATAAGAAAACAATTTTTTTCAAATGTCAAGCTGAGGGACTAGGGTCAATGCCGCTATTGTATTTTGCACTTACGTATTTCCACAAAGGCACAAACAGAAACATTGTACAACCACTCACCATTGCTAAGGAAAAAACAACTGCTTTCTGGTAATTAACACTAGAAAAACCAGGTTTTACTCAATTACTCAAAGGACCAGATGGCGTCATATACGACGCCACAAGAATAACCTCAAAGGACCGCAGGTGGCGTCGTATGACACAAGTTGGGGGTTCTCAAAATATTGGTCTTTTGAAAAATCCATCTAAAAATTTTGAGTGGCGTCGAATATGACGACACCTGGTACTTCTATTATTAAAGACTCACCTTAAGGGCTGATATTACAGAGATCTGATTAGCTCTTAGTATCCGATAAATCAGATTTCTACGTAATACGTACATGATGAATCAACATTTTTTAAATTTTCACTGAGTTGCCCCTCCCTCCCCCTTCCCGGCGGCCAAAGTTCACCTTCATACGCTGAGGAAAATTTCAATGGTAATTTTTGCAATTCGGATAGGAAAACTGGGATGATTCGAGATTTTTTATAGAAATTATTATTACAAAAATGGTAAAATACGAGGGGCGGTCAAAAAGTAAGTTTCCCTATGCCTTCAAGCCCCCCCAACGCAATGACAGTGACTTGCACCGCCAACATGGTGAAGAGGGGGTATGAAGGGAAGTACATGCCAAGTTTCAAGCCTATCAGTCTCAATTTCATTGTGTGGCATTGAAAAAAGGATGAAATTGAGGCTCAGTAAGGCCGCCAAATATGAAAATCCCTTTAAAATGTTAGTGGTGCAGGGCAGTTTAGATGCGTCCCTTACGTTCGCAGGCATAATTAACTTCACTTTTCTACTGCCTCTCGTATCATAAATTATATTTCAAATAAAAAAAAATTGTTTTTCCAACAACTGCAATTGTGTGTGTGTACGCATCCAATGTCAATCTGAGCAGTATTTTTTGACGTCTCCTCACCCCCCCCCTTGAAACATTTACACACACTTCCAAACGCTCATTACGTTGGGCCATGTTGCTGCTGTATCACTGCTGACGGTGGTTATCCATCCACCTCCCCCTTTCCCTGTTATATGTGAATAAAGATCCCCGCGCGCACTTCCCTTTTGGCGGCCTTTCTATAAAATAAAATTACGTTTTTCAATTGCTATGCAGCCCAAATGTAACCGATCGACTTGAAACTTGGCATGTGCTTCCCTTCACACCCCCTCTTCACCATGTTGGCGGTGCAAGTCACTTTCATTGCGTTGGAGGGGCTTGAAGGCATAGGGAAACTTACTTTTTGACCACCCCTCGTATGTTATCTGAGATAATAAAAAGTATCTACCTGCTACAAATATTAGAACATTTATAGTAAATGGTAATTTTCACTACTGATGAAAAAAGTTACTATTTAGTTTATAATTAATACTATCCATTTCTCTCCGCGTATTTACTGCGTACCTTAATAGTCAGGTATACTTGTACATATATATTTTGAAAAGCAAAATTTTATTAGAGTAATTTTTGCCCGTGTCAGAAAAGCTCATTAAATATTTTCTCAAAATTTTGAGAGTAAAGACTGGATTATTTGGCTTCGAATTTTAGGAACTGTAAGAAAATAGACTGCTGCATCATATAAAGCTCACTCATCTTGACTCTATTTTGCTTGCAGATTAGCTCTTATACTTCCACTTAGAACGATTAAATTAATTAATCTTAAAGCATTATCGTTTCAACTTTATATCGAACTGCCAAAAGAACGGTTCAGTTCCGGATCGGCCATTGTGTCAACAACACTTAGCTCGAAGAAGTCGGTAATTTATAAAATGAAATATAGACTATCAGCCACGTTGTCAGTAGCGAAAAGTGAAAGTAAAGTAATTTAATATGCCTATCCTGCGGTTGACGTTAACAGACATTGTTGAACGATGTATCGTCATCCCTTCATTCAATTTTAGCAGAATGAAAGGGCTCTAGCCCTCTGGGTACAGTAGTAGAAAAAATTCCCTGTAAAATGTAGAAATGAAAAAAAAAAAAGAAGACAAATGAAGCACCATGGAAAATGATTTTGTAAATAGCAGTATAAATTCAAGTTTGGCTGGGCTCAACTTTTGACCTTCTCCCCTTTTTGGCTCCTTTTTCTGTTGACCGAACGACGTGATACTTTTGCCAACACAGCAGTTTTAAGTAAATAAAATCACACAATCTTAACAATCAAGTTGATGCTTATTTTCATTTTTTCTTCCTTGTGAGTTGAATATTATTCGATTTTTTGCTCGAGTATTGGTAGGAGAAGGGTGGACAATATGTTTTTTTTTTCAGTCTTATATTTCAGAAACCACTGCTTCGGGAACCTGAATTTGGATTTATTTGAAAGAAAAAACCCTCCTCTATTTATGATAAAGTAAACTATAAATACACAATATTTTTGCATGTTTAAGAATATGAAAAAATTCATCTTATAATGGGAATCGAAGGAATTATCTTTCTCATTTGGGTAATTAATATTTTTTGATTGAAGTTTTTCATTTCAATTTCATAGTAAATATCTTAATGGAATAAATACTTTTCTTTCAAAAGGTGGAGCGTGCGTTTGAAAAGCCATCTGCTTGCAGTGTTGCCAATTCTGTAAGATGATTTTATGGAGAATAATCAAGGTGGTTCCTTTTTCTTTGTGGTTCTTTTTGCCTTACCATCATCTGTCTATTTTCTATAGTCCAGTCATGTGTAGAATGCCAAAAATTTTCAGCTTCAACGATGTAGATATTCTTATCTGTATTTAATTTGATTGATTCTATGTATTTGAATCTCTTGACACAAATTGCATTTTCACTACGAATACTCTTCCATTACCTTTCCCCTCTGCATGCCGATTTGTTCGAAAAAGAATGCTTTGTAGATTACATAAAATCCTTTTTAATGTGAATGGACTGAAGGTGTGTTCGTTGCCACGGATATTAATCCATGTGTGTTTGTTTTGCCACAATGTAAGTGAATTTTTAATTGCACTAAAGTGTGAGTAACATAAGATATTTTTTTCTGAAAATTTGTAAATTCTTAAGGTTATGTGAATTTCAAAAAATAGTGTTGCCAATATAGTGGAACAATTTCATTAATGCACACAAGTTTAGGAGTTTTTGTCAAAGTCCTTCAGCCACAAGGCATTCAACTTTTTTACCTCCAAGTGTTCTGAGGTACCTACAAGTACATTCATGTTCTCCTCCATTCGAGTTCGAGAAAAACTTCTGATTCCAATTAGACTAAAGTGAAAAAATTGTAAAAAAAATCAAAGCTTTTGGTGGTTACTTCAACATGATATTGTTAACATAACCGCCTGTAAGTGTCTTGTTTACAGCGTTTCTTTTCATAAAAACGTTTTATCGTAAATTCGCGTTTATAAAAATCCCTCAAGTAGCACGAAAACTGTGGGTTCAAGTACCAAAGTACTTCGTTCCTTTGCAAAGGAGTGAGCGGACAAAAAAAGCCGTAAGCAGTCTCTTCATTGCTAGCGTTAATCTTAAAACGTGGCAACAGAAAACAAAACTTCCATTAATCTTCATGAGGATGAAAAAAAAAAAAAAAAAAAAACCGTTTAAAAGAAATAACCTCGCCACTGCCGTCCCTTAAAAGTGGATAAAAAAGTAAAGACAAACTTGAATAAACTGCTGCACGTACAATGCGTCTAGCGATGCTTTTTTTTTTTTGCTTTTCCTTCTTTTTTTTCTGCCTTTCTTTTCCTAAAAATAAAGAAAAAATGTCTCGTATAATATCATTCTCAGTTTTAAAAATTTTTATCCAGCGCACAAAGGAACGAATTATCATCCAAATTACCTTCATAAAATGAACAAATATAGTTAACTGTTGAAAGTTTTTTGTGTCGTGGATGACTTTTTTTGATTTTGCCTTTTCTAAATGGGTAAAGGATACGAGAAAATTTGTGAACAGTAATAATTTATTCTTTGAAAATCTATTTTGCCTGGAAGTTATATAGTAGAAAACATTTACACACTGATATGCAAGAAGAGGATAAGTTAACTTTCTCAAATTTAGGGGAGCAAAAAATACACTTTTATATCACATAAAGCCCTCTTATGGAGCATCTTAACTTTGAAGTCTTTTTTCTCAGCGATGTTTGCATTATGGGACATAATATTTTTACTGTGAGTACAGCTTGGTGTAAACAGTATTGAACCATATCTAGAAGAACTTTATTTTCGATAAAAGTGGACTTATTCCCTTCTTGCATATTGCTGTTTACTTGCAAATTAAGTTCTGATTTGGCAGTTTTCTGTCAGAGGTCTTTTTGAAAAAATAAATTCGACTTTTGGGGGTTTTTCCACACTGAAATGATGTATCAAAGTCCATTCTTGCCAAATCAGGGAAAAACGAAATTATTACTTTTCTAGACTTGGCAGGTTTTGGACCTGGGCCAGCGATAAGCTAATTTTAACTTAAAGGTAGAGTATCTTGGCTACATTTTTATATCTGTAGATTATATGCATAAAGTAAATGTGAGAAGATCACTTTATTTCAATTACCAAGCTCAGGAACTTGAGTCATTGCTGCTAGTGTGTGTTGCAGTTACGTTATCACAGGTGTTCATATCAAGCTCTGGGATTGAAGTTTCTACCACCAGTGTGTCTCAACATAACTCAGCGACCTGGGCAACCAAAAAGACCACAAACAAAGGACAAAACAATTTCTTGGCAATACACAAAATACTCTTTTATAATGTTGATCAAGTTGAAGTATATTCAAGGTGGTACGAACTTACTGATATTTTTTGGGATTGTGTTTTGTAAAGCACCTAAAGTATTGAATTGAAAAAAAGAACAATTCTAACTAATTAGGTGTCATTTATTTAGGAATTCTACAGCTGCAAAAATATCCAACCCCTAGGTAAAATAAACACAATACGCACACACGGAGAATGAAAATCAATTCTGGTTCAAATGACGTTTTTGTTGCAATATACGTCGAACCACCATCCACCCCAATTTGTTAGTCGACGTGTAAATATCGTATTGTCTACATCCGTGTTGACATGCGTGTAACGTGTAGGCTACGTGTATTTGTTTTGGGCGAAGAAAACACTAAATTAAAGACGACCCCAATGTAATTCACTTTGGAGAAAGGAGAATTGTTGCTAGAAGACGATTAGTGAATTTTCAGGAAGACGTTTGCGACTTTTGAAAAGTACCACTAAAAATAATTTGATTTGTTTATTATCATGTGCAGAATTCTTTTAGAGACGATTTCAGACTACTGTTTTCTTATTAAGGAGGACTATGCATTTTTAATCCAAACATTCACTGCGTTGATTAGTTCAAGAGACTCAGATCCCTGAGCTGGGCACTTGGGTACTATTTTAAGTCAGAAAAAATGTATCCTCCTTTATATTCCAGACACTCTTCTTCTCTGCCTCTGCTATAACAAATTCAAGTATAATAACTCATGCGTAAAACAAATTCATACAGAAAGCTCTTGGTATTCACTTGCATATTTGTTCCAAAAATCATTCACAGTTCACCAAATACTATTCTCGAGAGTTCCTTTGAATATTTCATCTTCGACTGAGCACAATTTTGTGTTCTTGTGTGCTTATGTAGGACATTACTTGCAATGATTTTTCGCATAAAAGGTCGGACGTCTACCAAACTCTCCTCACCATAAGGTCGACAGATTCGTTTTCTGCGTTTTTTCTCCATTTTTCTCAGACAACCTCTTGGAATACGGTTTAGTAGTTGCTAACAATGCTGAAAATAAATAAACGTAATTTTCAGTCTCGACAAAAAAAAAAAAAAAAGCAGAAAATATTGAATTTTTTCCATTTTTTACTCTTCTTTTTCAATTTCTTCCATCATCACCACAGCATCTTCTATAAAACCATTTTCTTCCATACATTTTCCATTTTCTTCATTTTTTTTTTTCTCGAGCTTTCCTTTAAATAATTTTCAGAATATACTATCGATGTCGTATGCATACTATGGCGCCTGTTTATAATTTCTACTGTTAGGAAAACCTGCAGCCGGCTAAAAAAAAAGGATAGAAAAAGTTGAGTCTCGAATAAATTTTCTTTAACCCACATTTGGGTAGAATTCGCTCGACTACATTTTTACGATGAAAGCTTAATCGTGGTTAAAGTGTTGTAGAACGACCACCAGCTCCAGAAAAAAAAACAAAATTCAAAAAAAGCATGTTTTCAGCCAAAAAGTTTTGAAATTCAAGGCAAAAAAGGCAAAAAAGAGCAGCGAGTTTTACGCGGATTAAATTGTTATCTTTTTCCGGCCGGCATAAAGCCAAGAAAAAAGAGAAAAACTAATGGATTTTTTGTCCTGACGTGAGCTGAATTGAGCAAAAATCGTTTCTAAATTCCAGTGAGAAAGAAAGACGTAAAAATTGAATGCCCGTGTGTATTTTTCCTTTTCAACCTTCTGCTGCTAGGAAATTCTTTGAATTCGAGTTTTTGGTCGAATATGCGGTGGTTGGAATTTATTAGAACTACTCTTACAGATCTGAAATGGTCGCATTTATGAAGGCGGTCCAGAGCGCATTTTATTAAGTAGGTAGTCAACTTTTTTGTTGAAAGTTGTGGATCTATTTTGGAATTCTCAGATGTGCAGCTATATACCAGCTTTTAGTTTGGTGAATAAAGTAAACTTTGAAAACTTTTTTTTTTTGAATTCTAAAGGGCAGTTCACAAGTTTCAATAGCTTTCCTATTTCAGAGCTGGAGGCAGGCTTAGAATAAAAATAGATGTAATTTATTAGCTATGTTTGAAACAAAAATAAGGTCCGTGTAGTTCACATCTTGGTTCTCATTGTCCTCCCACCCTTGTTGTGAGATGTATTTCTAGTTCCTCTCTAGAAATCTAGAATAGACTTTGTAACTTATTCCTGCATGTATCAGTCAGTAGAGAATATCAGCTCTAATAGTTCAATCATGTAACAAAGTTAGCAGCTGGTACTCCTAAAATAATTTTGAAAAATGAACCTGACTTTCTCTACTGAATGGACGAAGCTAACTTTTATACCTTTTCATTTTGTGTACCTCGATAGTTGTACATATTTATCATAAAAATTGTTGAAAATACAGTTGAACATTCCTTAGAAAAAAAGACAAAGAGTTAGTGCCATTTCACTTATGAGAAAAAAACAAATTTGAGATTATAACACAAAGTACTTCAAAAATAGTAATTTTACTGTGTAATCTTTAAATTGTCGCATTTTTCTTATATAAAATAGGAGAAATTAATATTCATTTTTTTCAGTGTGTCTACCTGTGAAAAAAAATCCTATGAATTATTTTGTCCCTGAATTCAACGAAAACTTGTGATTGTGAAAGATAAAATTATTTGCTCCAAAGTAGTTCCGTTACATGCGGGTTTGACAATATTCATATAAAATTTTCTTTATATCAGTTTTATGGATTTCATGACATTCCCATTTGATTTTTCATTGAATTTGGAATAGAAAATTTAAATTTTGATATTATAGAAACCTGACAGAGGCTTTGTTATCCCATGAAAAATAAATTTTAAGTAGGTATGCATCTTATGAGATAGTTATAAAATAAACACCCTCTATGCACTATAACGTCTAAAATGAAATGAAGAACTTCTTTTCACACTATAACCAGACCGTCTATTGTATTTAATGTCATTGTGTTTGCAGTCTGGTATACTTAATGATTCACCTTACAATTGGTAGACCGTAGACAAGAGAAGGAGGTAAACTGAAAGTGCTTAGTTGGCATGTGATTGATGCAGACATAAAATTAAGGACTTGAATTTGGATGAAAATTCATCAAGTAAAACACAAACACAATATGTCTAATGAATTTTGATTGACAGTAATGAATATAATGTGGTTGTTTGCTACCTCATTCGTATCCTACAAGCAGCACAGAGTGTGTGGAACGGAAAACGTATAAGTACATTGTCGAGTTCCGTTTTCCTTTAGTTTTCCTTTACCCATACATTTATATTTGAATTTTTCAAAAAACTCGTCGGAAGTTAGACTTCGTTTGCATGGGACTTACTATAATTTGACGAATATGTATTTGATTTTCTAATCACCCATTTTTCAATTGACGATTTGGACCGAATGATTCATTAATATGGTTTCCGAGAAAAGAATTTGATTTGCCCGACTACTACCCTGCTTCTTGGGGAAAATTTTTATTTTCTTTACGAAAATTATCAACCTCTTCAATTTCATTCCAAAATTTAACTGGTGTAGCGAGCCAATAAAATTTGGCTACTAGTCTATTTTGAACTGCAAATACTGATCAGTCATCTAAGACTATACCATATCCATTTATATTTTCATTTCATTGTCAGTTTGAAAAAATCTATGGAAACTTCAAAACGGAAGCAGAAAGAGCAAAGTTTTCTTGGCAAGGACTTGGAAAAAAGTATATTGTCAGTAGTGAATAACGTTTGTACAAATTACAAAGATAGCGGGTAGACTATAGAAGAGAAGAAGAAAAGTGATTTTTTCGTAAGAAAAGGGATTTCTTTTTATATGTGACGGAGACGAAGGAAAAAGACCGAAAAAATTGCTTGTCTCTATAATATCAAAAAAAGTTCATGAGTATTGTCAAAAGAGACAGACAGGGGAACAGAAAGGAAAAGTAAAAATAATAAAACTCGTTGGGTCGTTGGGGATTTTAAATTGGCAAAAGTAAAACCCGTTTGCCATATTTACAAGCCTCGTTCTGTGTCTGTGTGTGTGTGAAATGACTTGCGAAAATGAAAAGAGAAAAGCTGGAAAATTTCGATTTTCTTATTCCTTATATATACCCTGCCAACTATTAAATTCTTCCGTTCGAAAATTATATTCCCAAAGATAGCTTTGCCTTCACTTTGCTCTTCCATTACAGCCTTGTTGAAGCTGGCAGTCGAGGATATAGGATACCAACATCTCCATTTTTCCTCCCTCTTACAAAATTACAGCGTCAAATTTTTTGTTTGGCTGCAAACGTTGAGACGTTGTCGAAAGTACACGAATTTAAAATAAATTCCATAAGCCGGATTAAATTAACTTGGTTGGCGTGTTAAAAGTTTTCATTTACATTTTTTTCCCCCAACAAAAAGCTTTTCCAGATAACGAGGATTTCCGAAAGGCGTATGCGTCTGTATTATGAGAGTAAAATCGAGACGTTTTTAATTTAAGAGCCTTGTTGACTATAGCTTTGTATAAAAAGAAGAAAAAATCGTAATAATGTGCCTTTAGTGTTCCCTTTGAAATTGGTATATCCTACGTGAAATTTTGTAATTTTTTTCGTGGAATTTAATAAAAAGACTTTTTCGATTAAAGAAACCTTTACTTATACAAATTTTTAAGAGTAAGCTTATTTTCTACTTGAAATGGAAAGTCAATTTTTTATATCTTTTTGAGGTTGTTCTTTCGGTTCGTCTTTTTTTTTTTTTATGGTTAAACTTGAATTATTTTTGATACGTCTCATTCGTTTTGGTTGTATAAATTGTAGTCTTCTTCTATTCAAAGGTTATAAAAATACATGTTTTATAATTCAGAATTTGAAAAATGAGTTTGTGATGACATTAGGTTGTTTAGAGTTTACCATGCAGAAGACGTAATTATACTGAACCCATGAACAGTTTTTATGGTTTTTTTTTTGTTACATTTATCGGTGGAAAGAGGAAAAGGAAAAAAAATTCATTTTCTAAAATGCCTTAATAATAAATCATGTAAATCCACTCTGTGGTAATGAAATTTCTGCATTTTATTAGCTGCTAAGCATTTTGTAAATAAGGATAAATAAAACATTCTTCGCTTTCGATTTCTGAGCAGCTAATGAAATATACTGCAATTTTAATGCTGCATTATAATATGTGACGTGATATTGTGAATTTCCACGGAATTTCCTCAAAACAGCAGTTGCTCCATCATTTCAGAGTGTAAACATGTTTGTAGCCTACTTAATAGAGATACTCTACCAGTACACAAATTCTTGCTTGTTTTACCTGGCCAATGGTTATATATTCATTATTTCTTTTCACTTTTTCAGTTTTGAGAGATGACTTCAAAGCTCAGCCAAAAGATACGCAAGCTGTTCTTGGAAATATTACGATTCTAGAATGTGGGCCACCGAAAGGACAACCCGAACCAATTGTCTTTTGGAAGAAAGACGGTGACGTGTTGAATATGGATAACAGTAGAAGGTAAGATATTTTAACTTTTGAAACTCATTTACTTTATAATTTCAGCTAAAAACAACAATTTTATTTAGGTATTTCAAAAACAGTTAATGTGAATTGATAGATAACCCTATCGAAAATAACCTTACAAAGGCAGAGTGTTTTTATAATTTCAGTATCTTCTCCTCTATTTACAGAATTCGTATACTGGATAATGGAAATTTAATGATAAATGAAGTGAAACAGTCGGACGTAGGAAAATATCAATGTTTTGCCCAAAATTTGGCTGGAGAACGTGAAAGTCGTGTAGCTGAGTTGACGGTGCATGGTGAGTGAAAGTCATAATTTTTCTGTACTCTTCTGCTCTTTTGCCCTCGATAGGGTCATACTTGATCAGAGTTATAGAATACCCAATTTAGTGGTGCATTTTCAAAGTGACCGAACTGGGGGAAAAAATCGAGACTAAAAGAAAAGTGGGTACCCTTCGGAAATTAACTCCTCAATTGAATAAAATAATGTGGAGTTGAAACGATTACGAGGTAAATGTATTTTGATCAGTCCAAAAGTGTCATTGACCTTATGGAACATAGATTAAACTCATTCGAGCCCTTTTGATGTAATAAAAGTATTTCCTTCCAAGCTACAGATCTATTTTTAACTTGAATTCAAATTTTCAAGCCATTTTTTCAAATTATGATTTTTGAGATCATTAAAGTTACTTAGTTTATTTTTATACATATTTATTTATTTATTTTTCATTTTTTTTAAATTTTATTTCAGTTTAGATTATTTTTCTATTTCATTTATTTTGAATTGATTTTTGTATTTTTTTTTTATTTTCAAAAAGTTGCTCTTATTTGTCTCTTGCATTAGAACACCTTTACTATAACGGTAAGGTGAATAACCTCAAACGTTATCAAAACTTCAGTTTTATCCTAGATATCACTATTACAATCAAATAATGAGACTTCCTTTTTATATAAAACTTTGGTTCCGAATTTGCAAAATCCAATCAAATGCTAACCCTATAAATTTATCCCAAGCAAATCCAGCTTACTGCAAACAACTACTCTTGCTGCGTGTATCAACTGTAATGAGCTGCGACGAAGTCGTTCTTTTTGCTGCATTCCCTAACCTTTTCTATAACCACAAACAACCCTCTTTTGAATTTAGCGGTAGAAATAGAGAATCTGTTTTTTGCATTCACCTCCGCCTCCTCGCATCCCTTAAATTCAAACGCGAGAAAAAAAGCAAATTCGATTGAGCTAGTTTATTTTACGAGACCATTGTATCTGAATGGTATGACGTACGTATTATACTGATGGTGAGGCCTGCTGTATGCCTTTATTTCTCCATAATTCTTGGCTTTTGCACAGTGAAATATAAAGCAAACACACGTGACAGTTCCCCGTAGACTGATCTCAAGCAAATTTCAACTCTCAGCATTTTTTCTGCACACTATTTTACCCCTCTTTTTTTTTTACCAAACAATCCCTATCATCGTTTCCACAAAATCCAAACGTTCGCAATTTACACAAAACTTGTAGGTGGGTAAACACGCAATCGTTTACATGGAGCTAAACCCCAATATGTGGGATGAGAAAAAAAGGCAGCAAAAAACCAACTAAAACCACATACTCGTACGTAAAAAAATTCGCATTTTTAAAATTGTAAATTGTTTGCAGTTTACTCAAAGAAGGGATGTGGGTATATTGAATTCGTCAGTTGCTGGAAAAATTGCGCGCCAGAGAAATGGCTGCTATATGTTAGTTTCCCAAAGGTTGAACATTTTTTTCAAATAATAATTTATCCTTGAATTCCCTATGGGAATGAAAAACCGTACCCTATGTAATTTTCGATTTTTTGAGAAAATAACTGTAACGATTAAAACGAACCAAATGGAGAAAAAAATTCTTGTTTATTTAATCGATGTTCAAAGAGGTATTCGAGTTATTTGGAAATTCGCGTATATTTCTAGCAATGAATATTTAAAACGTTTCCCTTTCTGAGAGGTGGGTGAGGTTGGTAGAGAATGCTTTTTCGTTTATTTGATGGAATTTTTTCAGCAACCAATATAAAGGCTACTGGCCAAAAAAAAAAAAAAAGTCTAAATGAAACCAACCAAGCGTAAATCAAACAGAAGAAACTTTTTTTTTGTTTTTACTCTCCTCAAACAACCTTTCGCAGCATTTTACGAAATGAAAATGACTTTATTTTGACCGCTGAGGAAATAAAAACCAATTGGAGTAGATAATACCATTACAGTAAATTAATTTTTTTTTCCTTCTTCACAAGCCACCATCGAGTAAGGGAGATAATATTAGCACAGCAGTTTTGAAATAACACTGATTTCTTTTCTGCTTCATGAATTAGAGGGATGTATTCGATTAAAGGGAACATCGATTGAAAAAGAGCCTCATAGTTTTGGGTATTTGTCGTTATAATTTCTCGATGAAGGGTGTATTTTTTTGTAAGTAGGGAAGAAATCAATGAAATTAATGGTAAAAATTAATAGAAGAAAAAAAAGAAATATCGTTTTATAGCTACCCTCTGACTTCATCGGTAAAGTATATTTTTACGACCTCTTTATTGAGATTAATTTATTTAGTGTAGACTAAAGTAATAGTGTGCCTTGAATTCTGCAAAAAAAAAGTCTTAATTTAATGGGGTGACATAAAGTTAGTGTGAAGACAGAGGTCGTTTTTACAGGATACGGATTAGGAACAACCATTTTTGGTATTGAAAATGCATTTTTTGTGGGAAAAATAAAGTTAAGGACATTATTCACCTCATTGACAGACTATAGACTGCTTACGTGAGAGTGTGAACCATTATAAAAGAAAATAGCATTCTCTTCTTTAGCTTAAAATTCGGTATCTCCATACAGAAACTACTGACAAATATCTATTTAAAATTTTCTTTGGTTCTTTAAATTTACTTATGTAACAACTTTTTAGGCAAGCCCAACAAAACATTTCCTTCAAATTCTATGTGTAAACTAAAACCCTGCCTTTGCTGCAGACGATCTGATTGTCCTTCAAACGAATATATGTGACCTGACCCTACATCCAGCAAGTCACGTACAAATACCCTACCTCAATGGGATTTTCATTTTCGGAAGGGAATAGAGAGGCGTATAAAATATTGTAAAAAATGAATAAATTAATAATAAAACAATCTCAAGCTAATGCACTTGACATTTTTCTACCAAACCGATGAGCTTGCTGATGGTATTGTGCAATCAGAAATGGTATATTATAAATTTCTGCGAATTTACTAGAGTTCTTACAATTCGTCTGAAAAATTTCCAGTTTTTATATAAAAATAAATTTGTTGTTAGAATCTTGAAATTTAAAATTCCAGAGCTACCTCGTTTCATTATTGAACCTAAAGATGTCACCGTACTCGCTGGCCAAAATGTACGATTCGATTGTGAAGTCGATTCCATCGAAAATGTTCGTCTGACCTGGAAAAAAGAGCAACAAGAAGTGATGCCTGGTGCTTCTCATGTTTTATTCAACCACAGAACGTCATTAAACATCACTAAAGTCACTGAACATGATGAAGGCTTGTACACGTGTATCGCTCAGAACATAGCTGGTGAAATTTCTTCTAAGGCATCGTTAACTGTTCATAGTAAGTAGTTATTAATATGAAACTGATAATATAATCTTGGTATGTTCAATATAAGCTTGTACTCCCTTTGGCCCTTTACAAAATTGTTAAGTCACAATTCAAGCCGAATTTCTTCAACTAAAATGTAATAAACTTTTAATGGCCAAAAATAGATTCCATTTTGAAAATAGTACCTACATACAAATATTGAGCATTTGACTTACTTTTTAGCAGGTTTTCGATAGAAAACTTTTTTTTTCTTTCTATGTAAGTATAAAAATTTCCATCTTTTAGTTTTGAAAACATCTTCTCTAATGTTTATATTTAAAAGATTCGACTTATTTTTAGGTCATAATAGAATTGTTTTTCAAATAAATATCTATCGTGCTTACAGCTCTACCATCATTCGTGAAAGTACCTACAGACCAAAAAATTGGATTAAATGGCATTGCCACATTTTCATGCCTGGCTAAAGGCAATCCTCCGCCGTCTGTATTTTGGGCTAAAGAAGGTTCTCAAGTGCTGATATTCGCCGGAAATAATCACGGACACTTCCACGTTCTCGCAGATGGTACTCTTCGAATCCAAGGAGCTCAGAAAGAGGATACTGGATTTTTTATTTGCTCCGCACTCTCTGTAGTCGGTTCCACGAGTGTTCGAGCATTCTTACAGGTAAAGTATGCAAATTCCTAAAAGTTAGAATACATATTTGAATATGACCATAAGTCACGAATATACAAAGAAGTTAACAGAAGCTTATTGCTAGCCCAACTCCAAAATCTGCTAAGTCCCAAAAAAAACATCCATCTTTTGGCTGATTAGCATTACCTATCAGGTTTCAAAAAATTATTTGAATAAACCTCCACAATTTGAATTTTATTATCTAATCAGCCTTAATAATTGCCAATTACTTTATCTATGAAAATTGATGAAATGTCCTTATGCAGGTATGTAAAAAATTTGCACTCAATATTTACCAAAATTAGTAAAGTTTTATTTATGTATTATTATCCAATTTTAAAGGTTACTTCGATCAACGATTTACCTCCGCCAATAATAGAACTTGGGCCAACGAATCAAACGTTGGCTATGCATTCAGATGCCTTATTGCATTGCCAAGCCAGAGGTACTCCAGCTCCAATGATCAAATGGTTTAAAAATGGAAACCTGCTGGATATGCGAAGCGAAGTTCGCCTCAAAGTAATTAATCAAGGAACGCTGTCTATAAAAGGTATCAAAGTAAAGTTTTTCCTCTTTCGTTTCGTTTGAAAGTCTTTAATTTAGCTCTCCACCGATTATCTGAAAATTTCGTTTAGAGAAATGTCAAAGATTTTTTTTTGGGCCAAGTGTTGGGGGAAATAAATAAGTAGACGTGAAAAAAAGAAAGTTTCTTTTCTTTTCAATTTGTTGACAGAAGACAAGGATTCACGATGTTTATCACGCGTGACAAAAATTCGGAACAAAAAGTTTAAAGCTTCAGGGACTGACTTAGTGCTTGACTGACATGTTTTTTGTCCCTCATTGGAGCTGTATATCCAACTAGAGGAAACTAGCACTCGATTAATTACTTTTTTCAGTATAAAAATTGTGAACAAAAAAAGAAACAAAGAAAAAAGTAACTGAAAAGCAAATTTATAGTTTAAGGTATTTTGGGATGAAAAAAAAAAATTGTCCTTAATTTATCTTTAAATATGAATATTTGGTTCAAGTTTCGAATATTTATATTTCTGAATAGACCATAATTATAGCTTTATAATTATTTTCATATCATGTGCAGATTTGCAGTTCTCGGATAGCGGTTTATACACCTGCGCAGCTTCATCTGAAAGTGGTGAGACAACGTGGTCTGCATCGCTAACTGTGGATAAATCGTCTGATGACGTGCATCTGCATGCAGCACCCGATCCATCCAGACTGCTGAAACCACCGCATCGACCACAAATCACCAAAATCACCAACACTTCCGTCACCTTGACGTGGGAATACCAACCAAGTGTCGATTTGATTGGATTCACCGTCGAGTGCTTCAGTTCTGCTTTGCAGACCGGATGGATAATCGTGGCGCACAGAATATTAAATAATACAGCCACGGTTAGTCTTCCTTAGTAAAATACGCGTATTTATGTTAATTAAGCCATCGTTATATGGACTTGCAGAAGTGAGAAATTGTTGTGCATTTTCTGCTGTCGCAGATCACTAATTTACGACCAGACACTCCGTACATATTTATGATCCGTGCGGAGAACTCGCAAGGATTCAGCGTGCCCAGTGAGGTGTCTGAAGTAGTGCAGACAATGGGAGAGAAATCGATTTTGGCCGAACACGAATTGGCTGAGGCTCGTTTGAGATTGAATGCGCAAGTTATTATTCTGAAGGAATTGGTACCAGAGACGTCGACGTCGATTAAAGTCACTTGGGAGGTATGATAACCTATAATTTTCAGTCTGTTTAATAAGAATTTCTTTAAATCAGTTTGGGAGCAAAATATAAATCCCTTTTTGACTGCGTATTCAAAATGTCTTGTCCGTCATAGAAATGCTCACTAAATCAGTGTCATCATTCTCCAGCTAAACTCCATGCTTGCAGTCCCTCTCCTTTGAATCATATCGCACATAAAGTCTCCATAAAAATTCAATCTCAATTGAAAGAAAAAAAAGAGGTTAGCCGCAAAACTACCAGCTTTCTTGTTAAATTTTTTTGTTGTTTCAATTAGTCCCTAGTGACTTACAAGTTAGCTAGAATTTCTGGTCTCTGAGACTTACTTTGAGTCTATTTTTTTCAAAAACAATAACTCGTCAATTTAAGATTGGAGAGGAGAAACAAAATGTCCAATAATTATAATTATTGAAAAAATAACAGCATTTTCAGAAACTTCAGAATATTACAGAACAGTAAAGCGTAAGGAAATAGGTACTTCATTCTTTTGATTTTGTCAGTCATTTCCTTGTACTTGTAGTTAGCTTCAGTATACATATATTCTGTGGGACTATAAATACAATTGATTTATTGGAAAAACATGTTTCTAATTATAGGTTATCGCCAGTGAAGAGTGGATGGAAGGTTTATATGTACGATTTCGTGACCAGTCAGGAGGATCGCAGACTTATAATTTACTGACCATCCTCAAGGATCAGTTGCAACAAGGATGGTGCTACGTTACAAATCTAAGAAAGTTCACCAAATACGATTTCTTTCTCGTTCCATTTTATAAATCGGTCGATGGTCAACCGTCTAACTCGATGGCTGTGCAAACTCTTCATGATGGTAATTAGGTTTCGTTACGTTCTTGCATAATTTTTTTTTCGAGATGGGGAGGGGCAGTTTTTTCTCATTTTTTCAATTGTCTAGCACATTTTGTAGATTTTTTTCCAAAAAAGTAAGTAAATAACTGAATACCTCTTATCCAAGAGGCATAAAAGAGGGTATATTCGAGAGTAAAATATCCAAATTTGAATGAAATCGGTTGGGTATTTAGCTGGTAGAGTGAAATATCGTGAACCATTTTTTTTATTTTTAAAAGTATAACGACCTATGTCCACATTGCATACTCCTATCATAAGCCAAGCTTTACACAAGTTAATTTATTTTTCTAAATCAACTTTTTGAATTTCATATTCAAATTTACTTAATTGTATTTTTTTGTTTTTCAGTTCCATCAGCTCCACCCGAAAATATCCACGTAGAAATTCTTAATGAAACTTCTGCCTATGTTCGATGGTCACCTCCTCCTCCTCAGCATTTCAATGGAAATTTGTTGGGCTACAAGGTAAACGTTTTCGCCCCTATCGTATAATCTTAGTCCAAAAGTTGACCTATATTTGACATTTTCTGCACCAGAGTGGGATTTTCGAAAATCATAGCTAATGTAAAATTTTTTTTGCAGATCAAAGTAACCAGTTCTAACGATAGTAAGCTGCTTCTGCAAGAAACATTGAATGCATCGACGACATCGATGATTATACACAACTTGACTTTTGGCTCCAGTTATGTGACTAGAATTGTAGCTTATACTGGTGCTGGAGAAGGGCCCTACAGTCATGGCATATTATTGTCTGTTCATCCAGACACTGCTGTCAAGACCTACATCAATGAGAAAAATAGAGAATATGCTTTGCTGATTTTAGCTTTTTTTGTCATTTGTGCAATTCTGTGTGGATTTCTCATCCCCGTGTATTTGCGTCGAAAAAATGGAGTTGATAAGAAATTAGACAGCATCGATGGTAAGTTGATATAAGATCTACGGGAGTAATTATAAGTAATTTATTTACTAAAGAGATCTTATTTGTAGGAAAACAAACGTTATGGATTGATCATGGCTGGCAGAGCATTGAGAAATCAAAACAATTGGGTGTCAGCGAACACGATTATGCAGAAGTAGATCAAAAGAACTTTTCTACTTTTGGTAATCCGCATAAGAGCATGCCTACGCTTCCAAATTATCAAGTTTCCACCCCAACACCCTATGCTACGACTTCTATCCTGAAGAATGCAGAATACACAATTAGTGAGTCAAGTAACTGCATCGAAACCACCAGTTCATTTTTAACCAAGACTAGTCTAAGCGATCATTCGGAGAGGACTGACATTTTCCAGCCTGCAATGTATATTGGTAAGTTAGCATTAGTTAACATTAGAAAGAATAAAATATTATTTTATAGGAAAAGTTAGGTAGAAGCACTTGCATCCTAGTCACTCTATTTACGAAATATGTAAATTATATATATATTTTTTTTTTTTCAGAACAATGTAATAGGTATACAAATCCATGCAACAGCTATAAAAACTCAGCTTGCTGCTACGATGATAGTAGTATTTGCAGCCAATCAACCAGCAATGAAACGGATTATCGTTCCTTAGACTCGCACAATGTATTAGTGTCACAAGTAAGCCAATTTTTTGAAATGTTTTTTACAAAATTTTTTGATTAATAAATGTACAGGGTGGTTTGAGTTCACCATTTTTGATACTTGCAGGTAAGGCAGCTAAAATATATAATATTTTAGCTGACCCCCAACAATTTAATAATAAAAGGGCTTAATTTCAAAACTTGTTTAGTCGCAAAAAGTGATCCCCTTGTATAGTCTAACAGAACCCCAAGTAGCGAGTTATTCGAAAGAAACTGCTAAAGAAACTGCTTTTTTTCATTTAGAAATACTTTTTTTTTTTCGTTCATAAAGTAAAACGAATAAAATTATAAACTTCTCATTGCTACTTTAGTACCCAAGGTGTAAGAAATTCAAAGAAGAAAATTCATCTCGTTTAAGCGGATTCTACAGTCAAGAGCCTGAAATGAGTCGATCAAACACAAATTCGTCCACTGGTACTTTACCTGCACAAAACAGACTATCTGACGATGCAGATTATGAAACTACCTCGTTACTTTACATTCCTACCAATACAAGGTAAAATAAAACTGTAAATCAATTTTTTTTTTCTAAGTGAAATAGATTAGAGTTTAAATTATAAAGAGTATGTTACCTTAATCTTGACCAATGTTATGTACTAAAATGGATTTTTATTTTTATTTAGATTAAAAGAGAAGAATTCTTATGAAGATATCAGCGTTATTCATAAAAATTTCACTGAGCATATTGGTACCCAGCATTTTGTGTCTCCTACTGCGTGAAATCAAACCTTCGGAAGTGATAAATAAGGATAAGTTTTTAATAGTTACTATAATTTCTCCAGTCAGATTGTTGCATATTTGTTTGTTATTTTTAAGTGATTGTATAGTATAAGAAGTTGTGTAAGTATCGTAGGTGTGTGTGTGTGTGTGTGTCAAAAAATAGTCATTTACTGCCCACGCATGATCTCTTCAGAGGTATGCATTTTTTATTTTGTTTAATTTACCTCGACTGCAACCATGCAATACAACTAATGTTTATCTTTAAAACGAAAACAAAATATAGCTAGGTCCTTTTATTTAGGTATAAGTTTCTTCGAAGTCAAAATTAGTAGGTACGTATAATCTTGAAAAAATTTACTTATTCCAAATTATACTTCAAAGTATGATTCTCTTTGAAAAACGTGTATCCATAGTGAAATTATGCATTTATCTTCAAAATAATGTGCAATTTTATTTCCTATATTTAATATCAAGTATTATGCCTAGGTACTTCTGCAAATTCATGTTGTGTAAACATTTTTACACTTGCAAAAATTTAGCATGCTGAAAAGAAGTTAGATTACTTCTTTTTTTTCCACATAAAAAAATTAGCCCTAGAATTTAATATCGCTTGGAAGAAATTCCTTATTTCAGATTAAATTTTTGAATGCAGTTTTCATGGAGAAAATTTCAATCTCGTCTTCTACAATTCAACTTTAAGAAAAATTCTCTGGTCAATACAAATCTACCAGAAAAAGAATTGGAAGAATTGCTTTGTATAGTATAGGACTCGAATCTGAACATTTAGCAAATAATTGAAATAAAATCCTCAATAAAAATAAATTAAGAATGAACCTTTTTTTCCTCCTTATTAAGGTAGGTACCTATAAGAAACCTGTGACTTGAGTAGTACTCGGTTGTAAATACTAGTCAAACGTAGGTTAGATCCTATTATTCTATTTTATACTGATTCTATATGTTTATTCTACACAAGTACCTATGACATTTTAAAAAGTGAAGTAAGTACCATATGTAAAAAAGCAATATTTTTCTGTTTCAAGCATTCTTGTATACGGAAAATTTATGTACATCATCGGTACTTTTTTTAAATTCATCACCAAACAAAAGTTATTTTTATATGCGTATTTTTAAATTTTTTTGTATATTTTTCACCGAATAAACTTGTTATTTTCGTTAATTAATAATTACCACTCAATTAATACGATTGGAAAAAATACAGCGTTCGCAGCTGTAGCTGAAGAATTCCAAATTGACGATTGATGGGGACATGAAATCATTTTGAAAGAACGACATTTCTTCATACCGTTTTTCAAGTTCTAAATAAAGTGTTGAAAAATGTCGAAAGAACTAATGAAATGTTTCTCTACGAACACAAACGTACTTAGAAAAATTAATATATGTATTAAAATAACTAGTAAAAGCTAATTTTATGTATCGAACACATTATTGCAGATAAAAAGTAATTTACACCCCCCAAGTATCTCTTACTCCAGCGTGCAGGTCGATTTAAATAGGACCTTTTGTTGGTAGGACGTCTTAAGACTGCTCGCAAATCGTTCATCGTTGAGTAAAAATAAGCGCTCGTGATAATCGACGATATCTGAAAAAGAATATTCTTTTTTCGGTGTGGTCAGTTTTGACGTATTACATTCGGCTATCTTCGGCAGATCGTCTGTATCTCCCAAGGGCCAAGACACCCGAGAATTTGTCATCATAACCCGTATTGCGCTCTGGTGGATTAGTTTGGCGAGAAGGGATTTCGTATCGTAGGATTTCGTACTATCTATATACAAAATTTTATACAGGCTTTATACTTTATGGGAAGCTGACAATACTTGTACTTATACAACTCTCTGAACTCAGGTTCGGGGCAAGGTCTTTTTACTCTACAGGGTTAGCTCGATCGCCAGGCGCAAACTGGCGTGTGACGTCACCGCAGTACTTTTTTCCATTTAAGACGTGTAAATTTTTGAAAATTTTGACAAAAAAAAGTAATTACATATTCGAAATCTGCGTGAAAAAATAGAGGGGGGTCTTCATTAGAAATTTTTTTCCATCTCCCTTTTTTTCTACAAAAAAAACTAATTTTAAAATAATACGTGTGTATTTTAAATGGGACGCGTGAAAAAAAGTACTGCGGTGACGTGTGTTGAGGGTTGCGTTCGGATCGAGCTAACCTGTAGAGTAAAAGACCTTGGGTTCGGGGTTCGATATGTTTGGTTTGGTCCTGATCACTGGTGACTGGTCCTGATGCGTCATATATTTTTTCTGACATTTTACTGTTCATAACATAACAGTTCATAATTTTAATTACAATCTAAATTAATCTATTAGTTTGTGCGTTAGATATTCATTTCTACGAACGGCGAAGTGTGTTTGTGAAGTTGTCGCTGTATTTAGTCATACTTGGGTTGGAATTTTCCTTCCATGTCGAAACATCAGCGACCAAAGAAAAGTAAGTTCGTCGTTTCTTTCTGTAGAAAATTCTTCGTTTGAATTCAGCATGTAATACTTGCGATCAGTCTTAGAATGTAGCATTATAGAAAAATTTCAATAATCATTCGATCACCAAGGAAAAAAGTTTATATTGTATCACAACGAAGAAAACCTTGTAGCGCCCACATATGAATTCTCCCATGATGTCATTGACTCATTCCTATCTATCGGTTTCCTTCGAGGTGTGACAAAAATTGCTGAATAGAAGTTTCCTTCGTTGAGCAACGACAGTACAACTTGAAGGTCTTTGAAGGTTTACCGAGATATTTCACTATACACCACTCACCACCAGTTTATTGTTTATTTTCAGACAAAAATATGAACAAACAATTTAATCCACCGTGGATTCCGTTACGTAACTTTAATCGGGATCTCTTCAGAGAAGAAATACTTAATCGTATTAATGGTGATTCTGGCTTTACCAAAATAATTGTGTCTAACCTAAGAAGATCAATTAAGAATTTGTAAGTTATTGCGTTTTAATTATTTACATTTTGAATGAGTATCTTGTGTTATTCTGTCCTGAATAGAATTTAGAATGTTTTACTATCACCATTTAGGTTGTTTTTGTTTAGTTGAAATACTTGTAATTAATGTGAAATTAATCTCTTTTTTAATGTAATGACATTATTTTCGCCACCACTTTACATTCAATTGTACTTTTTTTTCAGGGCTAAGGATATTGTTGGGGAACCTGTTTTGGAACCAAATGCGTATGATGTACCCCCTCTTCAAGAACTAAACGAAGGTATTATTAATACTGTTCATGTATTTTTAGGAGGTTCTAGGAGGTATTAAACAGAAAACCTTCTACTAAATTATAATAGGGCATGATGATTATTCGTTTCTTTATCTTTGGATTCCGCATTTTCGTATTTCTTCATTTTCGCCTGTGTAAAATGTTTATTTTCTTCAAATTGATTTTTTTGTATTTTAATCAAAGTCTTAATGGTTTCCTCCTTCATTTTTCTTACAGTGTTCGGTGACGAAGCTGAGCTTGCAATGCTTAGAAAGGTATTAGGAGATATTCTTTCACACGAAAAAAGTATACCAGAAAATTTGTGTCCAAGTAAACGAAGGATCCGGTTTGTTCAATATGTAGGTTTATGTGGATTGGTCAAGCTTCCCTACGCCAAAATTGAAAGTTTCGGATTCTTTGAAGACGAGTTTAAGTAATATTCAATCCAGTTGGAAACGACTTGATTTTATATTTTTGTTTGAAAGAGATTTAATGTGTATAAAATCGCTAAATTTCTAGTTCAACGCTCTTGTAATAAACGATTATCGCATTTCTTTGTGTTCAGCAAAGAAATATAGATATAATAGGTGTTTTCAGACGCTCCCAGTCGACTGTAATTGACAGTTTTTTTTGTCTGTCGGCTGTAAAATAATGTTATTTCAGAAATCAGAGGGTACATAAAAATTTTTTTTTTTTGAAAGAGAATCACCTGCAGTATCATATGGCATGAAAAAAATTTTTAGGAGAAAGTTAATTGTCTAAAAAAAAAAAAATGAAGATTCAAATTGAATTGACTTATTTTTTGATAAAAAAATAATCAACTTTCTTTGAGAAATTATTTCCATGTCATATGATTTAGCATCTGGTCTTCTGTCAAAAAGAAATTTCTTTAAAGTGCCCGTTAAAATAATATTTTTCATTTCGAATCTCGGTTCTTTTTTTTTTGTGGAAAAGAAATCGTTATTTTCATAATGCGAAATTATTTGCCATCAACATGGACCATTTTGTATTTTATTGGCCCAATGAATTTTTGGGACGATGAACGTGTCAGGTCATACACTTGTATTTTGTTGTTTTTGTTTTTGTTTTTTTATTTCCTTTCATATTGGAGAGAATCCTTTGAACAACTGACAAAATTTCGGTTTGACTTGGTAATTTTCATTTCAAAAGTTTTCATTTTTATGAAAGTTGTTCGCACGAATATTATTATATACCCCAGAATATAACAAGTCTAGTCTCGTCCTTAAAAAGAGAGTAAAAAAACAAAAGAAAAACAATTCTGGCCACGCATGATCTCTTCAGAGGTATGCATTTTTTATTTTGTTCAATTTATCTCGACTGCAACCATGCAATACAACTAATGTTTATCTTTAAAACGAAAAAAAAATATAGCTAGGTCCTTTTATTTAGGTATAAGTTTCTTCGAAGTCAAAATTAGTAGGTACGTATAATCTTGAAAAAATTTACTTATTCCAAATTATACTTCAAAGCATGATTCTCTTTGAAAAACGTGTATCCATAGTGAAATTATGCATTTATCTTCAAAATAATGTGTAATTTTATTTCCTATATTTAATATCAAGTATTATGCCTAGGTACTTCTGCAATTTCATGTTGTGTAAACATTTTTACACTTGCAAAAATTTAGCATGCTGAAAAGAAGGTAGATTACTTCTTTTTTTCCACATAAAAAAATTAGCCCTAGAATTTAATATCGCTTGGAAGAAATTCCTTATTTCAGATTGAATTTTTGAATGCAGTTTTCATGGAGAAAATTTCGATCTTTTCTTCTTCAATTCAACTTTAAGAAAAATTCTCTGGTCAATACAAATCTACCTGAAAAAGAATTGGAAGAATTGCTTTGTATAGTATAGGACTCGAATCTGAACACTAAGTAAATAATTGAAATAAAATCCTCAATAAAAATAAATTAAGATTAAAACATTTTTCCTCCTTATTAAGGTAGGTACCTATAAGAAACCTGTGACTTGAGTAGTACTCGGTTGTAAATACAAATCAAACGTAGGTTAGATCCTATTATTCTATTTTATACTGATTCTATATGTTTATTCTACGCAAGTACCTATGACATTTTAAAAAGTGAAGTAAGTACCATATGTAAAAAAGCAATATTTTTCTGTTTCAAGCATTCTTGTATACGGAAAATTTATGTACATCATCGGTACTTTTTTTAAATTCATCACCAAACAAAAGTTATTTTTATATACGTATTTTTAAATTTTTTTGTATATTTTTCACCGAATAAACTTGTTATTTTCGTTAATTAATAATTTCCACTCAATTTAATACGATTGAAAAAAGTACAGCGTTCGCAGCTATAGCTGAAGAATTCCAAATTGACGATTGATCATCATCTTGATCGAAACTTGAGGTAATACCTATATGCTGTTCAAATAATTCTACTCTATGCCAAACTTTCTAAAAAAAATTGATTCATTTTTAATTTTATCTGCCTCATTACATCTTTCTCAGCGTTGAAAGCTCAGCAATCATTGATTTTTATTATAAAGTGTAAATCTTAACATTCAAGCAAATGGCTGAAACTGAAATGGTCAATGGATTATTGAAATAATTAATGCTTTTACAGACCGACATCTATTTGAACAAGTTATTTTTTAGTTTTTACTAAAAATTTCTTCCACCAACAAACATTCGCTAGAAAATTACTCTCTAAGAATATTTTTTCAATTAAAAGTAATAATTTTTTCGAAACTGAAATTTGTCAAAAATTAGAAACCAGAAAAGAAAACGTCAAAACGTCTTCAGTTCAAGAAAGTTTGAAATTCAAAGACGTGTGTGGTGTGTCTTCCTTAATATCCACATATACAGGGCGCATGCGCAGTACAATGAGGTGTAGAATCGTGACGTCACAATGATCACGTTGCTCTTGATTCTCCTTCTCTCCTATTTACGTTCTACTTTTTTTTATCATCAGAAAAAAATTGAGTAGTGACTGAGTAGACGCTTCCTCTAACCTATTTTCAATTATGCCAAGTTTTCATAATTTTGAAGCAATTTTTTAGTAAATTTTATCGTATTTTTACCAGTTTAAATTCAAATAATTCAATGTTCCTCACGGATTGGTTTTTACAGGTTTGCATTAATTAATTTGCGATCTCAATGAGTACGTATCGAAGAAAATTTCAAAGTAATTCGACCAACGTTCATTTTTCTTGTAGATTTAACTTCTTTAATGAAGATTTCTTAATATAACATGACTGAATAAGCTTAAATGGAGGAAGAAATAGATCCTTACGAAAGACAGCTGCTAGCTGTATTCAAGAGTTGTGATGACAATGGAACTGGTGTATTGGATGAAGATGGTTTTATCCAACTTTGTGACGCGCTACAGTTGGAGGAAACCCATCGTGATCTCTTGACAACTCGATTGTGTTTCGATAATAAATGCCGTGTCGAATTTCCTCAGTTCAGAGATGCTTTATTGGCCGTCCTTGCTTCTTTAAAATCGCCTACCAGTGACTGCGACGATCAGACATCATTTTACGATGAAATTGGTATTCATTGTTTTTAGTTTCATTTGTGTATTGTCTGAATACCTTCCTCTGCTTAAAACACTATCCAAATGAATCAACTATTTCATAAATTATAACACAAATGTCTTGGTTACATGAAATGTACTTCACAGATAACAGAGACTCTCCTAAACGGGTTTTTGGCGGAAAAAAATATGGACGACGATCTAGACCAAACAGCACTGATCAAGACGAAGAAAAGTATGGTGATCCTCTTACTCCAGATAGAGAAGATACTTTTGAATCGGAAATCGATATGATGGTATTTACTTGATTAACGTGTATCTTCATTTTAAGATGCTGTTTCTATAATTTGTTTTTTACGATTTTTCAGCGATCTGAAAATGAGGGAAAAAAGACGAAAAGTAGATCTTCCAGTATCGGTACGATCTTACATCACCTTTCAATCCCAACTCTCTTATAATCTTCAAAGATTTTATTGTTTCATGTTTTTGCAGATGATTACGAGATTGAATCCTTATGCAAACATTTGGGTGTACATAAAAGTCAAATAATCGGTTCTCCCGAGATTATTTCGATTTGTAATTCGATGGGAATTACTAATTCCGTTTACGAAGTGAGTGTTTCATTGACTACACGAGAGAAAAGCTATTTCAAATACTAATATTATGACATTTGCAGTTGCTCCAAGAAAAAATCAACAACATAATTTCACAAACAAATTCAGTTGACAAGACTGGGTTAACGTACGGTCAGTTTTTCCATTTAATCAAAAAGTTGGGATATACTACCGACTCGTCTGCTATTGCCATTCCAAGTACAAATCTCTCTAAAGCTGGTACTCCTTTTAATGATGATGGGATTTCAAGTATCGACATTAACGCGTCTGGGTAAATTAACTGAAAATTTCTCTTCGAAATTGATAATTTCTTCCTTTTTTTTTCTAATGTTGAGGAATTAATTTCAGTTGTATTAGTTACGATACTCTGGTGTACTTATTCGAAAATGCTGGCATCAGTGATGCTGGAATATTTTTAAATGACTTGGGAATTTCTCCTCAATTCGATGTGAACTTGTCAGAATTAGCTGGTCAGTTACAAGAAGAATTGTTGAATGTGCAACGATGTATGGATGATTCGTCTAACCAGCTATACACTTTATTGAATCCGCATTTGTTACTTCTTCAGGCTTCTGTTGTGGTCAGTCAGGCACAGATTAAGTGGTACAGGTGAGTAACTGTCGCGTTCACATTTAATCAGTATGTCAGAGTTCTGAGTTTTGTTTTCTGCTAGGTTATGTATGGAACAAATGCAATGTGAAAGAGACAAGCTGAGGAATGATTTGATGATTGCAAACGAGCGAGCTAGTTTATTGGCACAAGAAGTCGACGACAATCATGCTCGTATGGAGAACTCGGTCCAACAGAAGCTGAAGTATGTTTATACGTAAAATTTTAACCATAATTCAGTAATGAGTCAACTAGAATCGCTCCAAGTTCTGAAAGAATGGCTATTTTTGAAAGTATTTTCCATAAAATGATATGCTAAAATTGCTCTATGAAAACTTTCCAATCCACCCATTTGCCTCTGACCTCGCACTGGCAACTTCTCTCATTTCATTTCATGAGGTGGTAAAATTTTAACGTATTTTTTAAATATTTAGGTTGCTCGAGCAGAAGCATACTGATCAAATTAAGAAACTCACATACCAATGGTCTGTAGAACGAGAACAATTGACGAATCAAAATTTAAAAATGGAAAAACAACTGGAGCAACTGCTCCACGATGAAACCAAATTACGTTCCGAAGTTGCTTCGTTAAAACAAGTATTTCAAGCTTTTATTTATTTGAATTAATTTTTTGCCAAAATTTGATCGCAAATATTAATTTGATAATGTTTCCAGGATTATGAAAATATGGAAAAAGAAAATAGAAATCTGTTAGATCAGTTGGTTAACGCAGAGACTATGCGTGATGAGCTTGAACGCGAAATTCAGCGTTTGTCTCTTTTAAAGAAAAAGGTGACTTTTTTGTTGATGTTTAATCTGAGAGGTCTGTAATATTTTATCAAAAAGACTGAATTTTACAGGTTTTAGAGTTGGAAAGCAGCAATGAGCAAGCAATTTCTTTTTTAGAGAAAATGAATCAGTTACAAGCTGAAAATATTATGTTGAGGGATAAGAACGATGAATTGGCAATTGAATTAGAAAATGTTACGTTGAAGTAAGTGTTTCGTGCGTTATGCTCTTCAGTTTTTTCAAACCTTTTGTCACGTATTTTTCTTATTCTTGACCATTTTAAACTGTAGATTCACTATGTAGTGGAATTTTCACTTCCGATCTAAGTTTAAATTATTGAAAAATTAAAATGAAAACCCAATTCGGATAAAAAAATTAGTGCAATTTGATTTTCCTTAGAATATTGGTAAGGTTCAAAACCAAAACTGCTCACTTGCATAATCAAATTCTTTCTGTAAAGCCCAAAAATAGAAACAATGCATCCTAATATGTATAAGTTAAGGGAATATTGTTTGACGTTTTGCAAAAATACACAAAGCTTCTTTTTTGTCCATAGTATTAATTATTTTATATTTTTTAATTTGAAGCATTACTAAAATCAAAAATTCTCTTCAGAAGTGTTTCCCGCACATTTATGCTTGGTTTTACTGGAACAGTGATTTTTGCGAATTAATTGGCTCGTATTTTGTGTAGGAGCATGCAAAATAGGAATGGTTGCAGCAAGCGAAGAGGCAATTTACCTCTGGAAGTGGAAGAGAACTCGGATACTGATACGACAACGATTGCCACCCACCGAATGTTTCCCAAAGTACGAAAATACAGCACGGAAAGAGATTTATCTGTCAGTATCGATGGCACTCATTCTGAGAGTAAGTTTATTTTTAAAAATTATCCATGTGTGATGAATTTTTTGAGTCATTTTTTCTTAGTTTTGTAAACGACTATTCGAAAAAAAAACTTTGTTTACCTTCTGAAGGATAAATCCATTACATATTCACTATGATGTTACGTTAGTTCGAATATTAACGCTTTTGCATTTTTCTTTTGAATATAATTCATCGCTTTACATGCATTGTGGTATTTTCATTGACTTTTTTTTAATGTTCTCTTTTACAGACGTAAGTATCGGTTTAATGACTCACTGCGAGAGTGGAGTCGAAGCTGATATTTCTACTTCTAGTTCCTCGTTAGAAAGAGTAAGTACGAGCATCTCATAAATATTATACGACATATTTTCTATTGCATTGTATTAAACTGAGTGAATGGAACTGCAGGTAGGCGACACGATTGCTGAAGCTAATGAAAATGTAATGCTTGAGTTGAAATCAAGAGTAGTATTTCTGGAGAATTTCATTAAAAAGTACAAGGTATGTATTTTGCTTTGTTTTATAGAAAGAATAACTTCGATGCAAAGTTCATTCGGCAACGAATTTTTAAAATGTGTATTTCTGAAAAGAAATTGAACATAAATTTAGTGCGCTGATATGAAAAGAGATTTGTGGTCACGTTACAATATATAAATATTTCGTTTTTTATTATAAATTAGTTGAAAGTCAAATAATAGCCTGAAGAAAATTGATTCTACATCTCTAATGATGGTGAAAAGTTTGCATTCTTCAGACCCTCTTACTTACTCACGCTATTTTTGCCGAATTTTTTCGTTCTGTGAACTTTTTTTCTTACAATCAGTTATTAGAACGGTTCACTTTTTATGTTGGTAACAATTTTTTCAAAAGTTTACATCGTCATCTCGATTTCATATTGTTGTAGGAATGGCCAAGAAAGTAATTTCTGAGAAAAATGAATTCATTATAATATTGCCTTTTCTCCATTTGGCTACCACTAACTGTTGATATACTTCTTAGGATCAGTGATGGCAAAAAATTAATTTTATGATACCAAAGAAGTTTAAATGACACCAATTTTAGTAATCAGTACTGTGGTTTTACTACATTTTAGAATTAATGCGTCAAAATGTGCAAACATGACCATTAAAAATGGAAAATTTGTTGAGCCCTCGTTTGAATAAACTTTTCGTTTTGTTTCACTATTTGGATTCTCGTTTTTGATTTTAAATGATATATTTAAAGAACTCAGTTCGTGGTGGCAGCTTGGCATCTGGTTAGATGCATTGCTTTGTGACATGAAAGTCGCCAGTTAGAGCCCAACCACTTATAACATCCTCTGTACCCCAAGTCGTCCGAACTTGATCGTCTATTGGATTGAGTTCTGTGATTCTTTTATTGGATTTGAAGATAATATAATGAACAAAATTTACTTCCCAATATTCTCCCTCTTCAGACGAATAATAAAATAAACACGTAGCTCAAGTCCATTCTAAAAAGACAAGTAAAAAATCCTGGTTCTGTTAACGAAATATGTTAATCTATCTTGGCTTTTTTTTTTTGTAAAATTTAAGGGAGAATTGGTTTGCCTTACGGCTGATGTATTATATAAATTTATGAGTTACCTACCTCGTTCTGCTTGGTCAACTCGATCTCTCCAGTCATCTGGAATTTTTGCTTTTCATGTAGCTAATTTAGATGAAAACTTTCATAGACGACGAACAACCGAAAATGTTGATCTATTATATAGTAATTTTAAGTCAGATTCGTTTGAATTACAAATTTTTGAAGATTTCATAGAAAAAAGGATACATTTTGCTAACACATAAAATGAATTTCACTGTCCACTTATCTAATACCACAATGAAAGACCAAGTTATGTATGTTATTGAGTGACCGTTCAAACAGTTGACAGTAGTAGATGCAATTTATTCACCGAATCCGACAAAATATTCATTCTCTCGAAGAAATTCATTTGTACTATCCTATCCTCTGAATAAAATTATGGTAAATCGATGAAGTTGCGCGAAGATTGCATGTCCCTGAACTATTTACGAGTACTAAGAAACTATCAAAATTAATCAAATTCAATGTTCGTGTAGAAAAAAATTCACCAATCATTTCGTGTGGACTTTCAATTCTAAAATTTTGAAAAGAAAATCATAAAAAAATGGATTCGTATGCGTTATTATTAAAAACTAATGACTTTTTCCATGTAATTTACTTTTCTGATGAAATTTCTACTGATTTAAAAAAAAATTTTATTTTCAAAAAAAGTCTTATACATAAAAACAAGATATAACGATAGAAAAAAGTAGTTCTTTTGTTTATCCGTAAAAATTTTAATTATACTCCACATCTGCTACAATTGGTTTAGCTTGCTAGGAATTTTTTTATCGCATTGTCAACAAATTCAAACTTTTTTTGAGCGATGAAATCGCTGGTTCAATGCTAGTTTTAAATATTAGCGAGTAGTTGTTATTTCCCAAGGATAACCTAGTATCAAAGTTCTAAAAGAAAGTAACCACACTATTTGAATGACCGTCATGGTAATGTACGAGCGGATTGCAGTACTGTCGTATAAATAAACTCACTGAGTTAATTGTCTCGTGTTTGTGTGTAGGTTTGTATTTTGGGCGAGCGTATAAAATTAATATTCTCTTTAATTCGTAATTTTCTAATCATATATACGTTTTTGTGTCTGTTGCAGCTAAAAGTTACGAACAACGACAATGACATAGACATCGTCGACCGAACGGCCGATCGCTGCGCCGACGACCTCGAGAAGCAATGCGAAACGCTGCAGCAACGATTGGACCAGGTTCAAAAAGAGATTCTAAAAATACTGTCGGAGAAACGCGCGTGCAGCGAAGAGAACTGCGCTCTGAAGTTGCAAATTTCCGAGCTGATGACTCGGTTGCCGGGCGGATCCGATTTGGGTGCCGACCAGGCAAATGGTGCCGACGTGCGCAGCTCCGTTACCTCGGCGTCCGCATTTTCAACGGCTATCTGCCATACGTGGTCGCCCTCTCTGATGGCTGCGCGCAGTTCTTCGCCTGAGTCGCTCGAGAATCGCGTCCTGTGCGACGCCGAAGCGTTGCAGTTTGTGGAGAACGAGTCGCGTTTAGCAGAGCCACCGACTCCCGAGAAGGCGGAAGAGCATACAGCGCCATCGCAGACCATCGACGCGACCTGCTCAAGCATGCTGACGGCCGTCTCCGAGGAGGAGAACGAGATGGAGTGGAAGACCATCGGTGATGAACAGAAAGCGGGCGAGGAGGCGACTGGTGGTTCGCCGACGGATACCGAATCCGGTGCCGCGGCCGGCGAAACTCAAGAGAAGCCGGTAAATTACAAAACGCTGCTGCAGAACTACGACCAGCTGGCCAAGGAGAAAAAAACGCTGTCGGATAAGTGCGAAGAGTTGAGCAGCTGCTTGGAGTTACTGAGGAGCGAGTACGACTCGTGCGAGGAGTACTGGGCGTCGAAGCTGGACGAGGAACGCCAATTGTTCGAAGAGGTAATAAGAGGGGTAGAGATTTGTAGATCATGTAATTTATTCCTATGCTTTCAATAATGCAGTGCGGCAGAAAAGTAAAAGCAAAACTGAACCACAAAGTTCCAATTACGAGTACAATCAATGAGGGGAAAACATTGGAAAAATTTCCATAAGACGCATTCAAGATGTTCGAAAATGAGAAAAACTCGTATTTTAGTAGCTGTGTCTGAATGGTCTTTGATTATTTGTGGAAGGAAGGGGGGCTAATTTAATTAATCATTTTTCTGAGTCTAAATTGAATTCAACATTAATCTAAATTCATAGCAAACATTACGACTATATGACTAAATTTTTGCAGGAACAACGAATTAACGATGAAAAGTTCGTCGAACTTAAAATAAAAATTGACGAGTACAGCGAAATGTTCGGCGCCGAGTCGATGTCGTCAAAATTGCCACCAATTGCAGAAAACGATAAACTGGAGAAAGAGGTGATAATATCGAAGCTTACGCTTGCTGATACTTTTTATGTGCTACAACTATTTATTAGCGCTGCTTTTAACACTTTCATTGCACTTTCAAACGTGATTGACGAAAGTGTACGGTGAAAAGTAATCGAATGTTTTCCTAAATAACTTCTAACTGATAGCAATGGCCTATCGAACATTACTTGCAGGAGTGGTTAGGTGGATATGTCTTGAAAATGTTTACTCGGGGACAAAGTAGTCAGACATCCAAATTTTACTTTAATTTTACTGACGCTGCCATTTCACAGGTTTCGTTGTCAGAAAAATATCAATAGAGAAAAAGGTGTGATTACCCTATTCGTGATTGGTAGAGAATTGCTAAACTTTTTCTTTGATATGAGTCTCGGGCATTTTTTGAAAATCAGAGACTCTTATTTTATGTTTTTTTCCCCACCGAAATATAATACTCTTAGTAAGATGGAAGTTATTGGCTATTTGATTAAATTGTTGAAAACTTTTTACTACAGGTAAACGACTTGCAGGAAGAATTCAGAGTATATAAAGAAAAAATGGAATTGGAAAATCGAGAAAAGCAAAATGAAATCGAAAGATTAATGCGAATAATTAGTCTTTACGAAAATTCCGGTATATATTATGCATGCACACATCCCATCTTGAATCCGTCAAAATATTATTAAATAATTTAAATATTTGTTGATAATTTTTTTATCGACTTCGCAGATCCAACTGTCAAACAAATGAATCTTGAAATCGAGCACAGCTTGGAAAGCGTGAAAAGTGACAAAACATATACTGTGGACCAGCCATCTCACGAGTATCAGGTAAATGTCATACTTATTTTCAGTACGTACTAATAATAATAATGCAGAAAAATGGTTTTATTCTTTGCCAGAAATTCGTATTCAGCAATGGCAATTATTTTCTGCATGAGGGATTTAAAAATTTTTTGTGCGCAGAAGATCCCAAAAATTGATTTAATTTTGAAATACATAGTAACAATGAATGGTTAGAGCAGGCAACTTAGTATCGAAACGTAAATTTTATGAAACATCACAAATAGCGTTTCATTGCAAATTACGAATCGGATAGAGCAACGAATAGTCCGAATCAATTTTCAAACCATTTGTGAGAGGGTAAAATCTAACTTCGATTGCTTGTAGGACATTGCAAATGTCATCGACGAAGCGGCTTTAAAATTGAAAACGACGAAATTGAACGAATTGAAAAATCGTAAAAAACTGCTGAAAAAAGATTGCGATAAGCTGGAGCGTGAAAAGGAAAAACTTATGGAGCACTTGGTCAAAATGATGTCCGAGTCGAGAATGACTTACAATTTAACTCCCTGCAGCCACGCTGTCCAACAGCATAATGTAAGAAATTTCATCCGTTAACTGAAGATATTTCATTTATTCGATCAAACCGTTATTCATTGTTCAATTATTTTTTGAATTAGGCTGAAATTTCTAAATCTGGAATTCTCGTACGTCTTCGTCATCAAGAGATGAAAAATCGTCATTTGCGAAACGCTCTGCTCCAGCAACAGAAAAAACTCAACAAAACAATGCGGGGTGAGTTTATGATTTAATACCACTATTTTCGGACAGCAAGGGACACAGGATATGTGGACCTGAGAACCAGTCGAAATTTTTGTCACCCATTCATGCATTTTATTATATTGGATTAATTTGTAAATAGGTAATTGAAAAGGACTTATGTGTTAACTGGTAGACGTTTTTATAAGAAGCTTCTTCGCGATCAGCTATAAAAAAGAAGTTTACTGTTGACGTGGAACTCTTCAGTGAATGTATTTTATACTTCCGTCTTACATTCAAAGAGTTTTTATGAATTCTTCGATTTTATTTTGTCTTCAGACATGTTGGAGCAACATGAAAAAGAGCTAGCCAAGTATAGATCGGCGTTGTCATCTTCCCAGGAAATGTGGCAGTCTTTACAAGAAACAACGAAAAAACAGGTACATTCATTAATCAGTTTTATGAACCTCATAGTTGCTACTACTATCCGTTCAAAAGGAAGAGTACGCAGTAAATAATACAAAGGTGACGTCTAGCGTTTCTTAAATTATAAATATGCATAAAAATTTTTAAATGATGAACTTAAATTCGAGCTTTTTTTCCCCCAACATTTATTCGTGGCATTCATTTTATAATGTAATTTACAGACTAAACAAATCAGCGAAGCTGATGAATTGGCTAAAGACCTGTACTGTGAGAATGCTCAGTTGAGAGCAACAATTCATCAACTGGAACTGCAGCGTTTGGATTGTCCGTCGCCTGTTCTTCTTTAAGAAGCCTCTAGTTTAAAATCGTTTTCTCCGCTGCTTTGGTTTTTCCCTTTTCGTTTTATTTTCCCTTATTTTTTTAGCTCGCTGAAAACTTTGCAAAAGTTATTTCACGCGATTTTTATGACATGAAGTACCTGTAAATTTTCGATTGACAATTATTAGATTTCCAAATTGAAGTGGAAGGGGATTTTTGAATTACTAAACGAAATCAATCCGAATCGATTTGGAATGAGATTTTTGATTGGCTAGTGGAAATTAGCCGTATCATTTTCAGTACTCGCATCGTGTTTTCCAATTTATACATTGCTTTTTTTCCTGTTTTATTTCATTGTTCCTACATCGGCAAGTCCTTTTTTTGAATTTTTTTTTTTTTTTCAAATATTGTACTTAATCAAGTTTTGAGAATCTCTAGTACCGTAGGTGAAATTCTCTCACATTCATTTCTTTGTCTTTTTTTTTTCCTCCTCTACATTATTCAATGTATGTGAATATTGACTGGAGAATATTGTGCCACTGTTGTGAGGAACCGTGAGTGTTCTTTGAATATTACAATAGTTTGAGTTTTTTGTTTGTAGTTGGTGATAGATCTGAAAAGTAATGAAGATTAAGCATTGATTTGATCTGTTATTTTCTTTTTTGTTTATTTTTTCAGTTTTGCTGATTATTTTGTTTTTTACGCTATTAAATGTTTTTGTTTACACCGTTTATAATAAGTTAATGGAGAGTATTTTGATGAAAACTTACTCGAAAAAAAAATTATTTCTCAAGTCTACTAAGGACCTCGAAAATAATGTTGCTGATATTGCCCATTTTAGACCCCGAGTGCATCTCCTTATCTATTCCTAAGAGTCTAAGCAATCGATTAAAGAGATGAAAATCATAATTCAGTTGGTCCTATCTCACTGCTGAAGGCGTACAAATAAAAAAGCTGAGCTATGAATTTGACTTTGGGACACTTGATAGTAACTTTTTATCCGCGATCAAGAGTGCCAATAAAATAAGAAATGAAAATTGAAAATTATAAGTACAATGAAAAGTAAAATATTATGGAAATCGATCGGAAAGAAAAATCAGCATCATTTTCTAAAACTTTCATGTCAGTCTTCTGTCTTGAACTAATCAACAAGATTATGATTTTACAAAATATTTACACACACGATTACAGACAAGATTGATCTGCTTCGCTGAGTCTTGTAGTCCAGAAGTGTCCTTCTAAGGGTCTTTGAGGCTGATATACAATCCCCTCCTCCCAATCTGATTGGATGACAGCTATAAAAATTAAGACCCAAAAGATATTATTTTTCAAGAGCAATCGTAATGAATGAATTAATCAACTTGGTAAAAAAATTATTAGTTTATAACTGTAAAATGAATTTGTACTGAATTCTACCTGACATAATTTTGTTAAATAAATCAAAAAAGTTTTTTTAGAAAATTAATTTTTCACAAGATTTCCTTCAAAATATTTACGTCTTCGAAAAAATATAATATTCAACTCCGCAATCACACTGGCACAGGTGGCAACGAGTACGACACAAAAATTATAATACATCTTATACATCAGCTGATGTGGATTCGTGTGGATTTCGTCTGAACTGAAGTGAACACTGAACTGAACAGTGAACACACAACTCCGAAGATTTTTGAAGTTGGCTACTCGGCAGCACTGTTTTTGATTCTGAAGATTTTCATATTTTGGGAGGAGTAGAAAATGTTCACAAGTGTTAATATTAATTAATCAAATTTTTGTATTAATTTCATTGTCTCAATCGATTCGTTTTAATTAATGTAATAAATTTTATTTCGAACTTTTCCTTTGTTATATAGAGTTGCACTATGACTTTACACTCAGCAGTTAAGGGCAAATTATTAGCCGTTATTGGTGATGAAGTAAGTACCATTCCAAGTACATAATTGTCCAGGTTTTCCTGATGGGCTAATCCTCCTGTGAAATTATGTCATGTTGTTTCTTCTGGTCTGCTAAGGTAAATCTGATGTTCTTCGTGCTTTCCATTTTTCCTCTTCACGATTTGATGAACGTTGAACCTAGAAAGATCCATTCTAAGCATCCGTACAACACTGGCCATGTATCTTCAAACACATCCCTAATTTTTCTCAGATCTACATAAATTCTTTTATTCATTCGTATTCATGGTGTTGGCCTCACAACTGAACATTTCTAAATTTCCTCAAACCATTTTTTTTCTTCAGTATCTTACTAATTGATTTACGTAATTTATTTAGGACACTTGTGTTGGTTTCCTTCTCGGAGGAATTGGCGAAATCAACAAAAATCGACACTCCAATTTTATGGTTGTTGACAAAAGTGAGTCCCAGTATTGGTTAGCCAACGTATTAATTACGATATTATTAAATATGAATTTTCCCTGTTTTCAGACACTCCCGTCAGCGATATCGAGGACTGTTTCAAGCGATTTGTTAAGCGAGAAGATATAGATATTATTCTGATTAATCAAAATGTAAGAAACTGTACCATTACTTATATGTATCGAGTTTACGTTTAGAAAAAGTGCGTTTGCTGAATAGTTTTCTTGGGTTTGCGAGGAAAACAAAAAGTACAAAAGACTGAGGAACCACTTTTTGGTGTTACAATTTTGGGAAAACACAAGTCTCAAGATTCTAACTTTAACAAATAAAAATAGAAGCATAGCTTGAAAGGGAAAATTAAGTTTCTGAAATGTACCCCTAAATGGAGAGCTTTTAATTTCATACAGGATAATACGTACGTCAATTTGATTCCTTATCTGATGTCAGTTCTGTAAGATGTAATAATATTTTTAACCATTTTCGAATATTACTGAAAAATTGCAGTTCGACTTTTTTTTAAATGTTTCATTTAAAGATACATGTCTTTTCTATCGATATAAATAATTGTCATTAAAATTGTGAAATATTCTTAATCGACGTAGCGTCAGGATTGTGAAATAAGTACCTGGTACCTGTGTACTTACTTGATAGGTCTGCTTTCTGTCTGTACAGTTGTAGGGTTTTGAAGATAGAGATCCAGTTTTAGTTTGAAATTAACTCCCTTTCGCTGTAGCACGAATATGATTGATGTTATTATGTTCAAGGTTGCTGAAATGATTCGTGATAGTATCGAAGCTCATACTCAACCGATTCCTGCTGTTCTAGAAATACCGTCTAAAGATCATCCTTATGATGCTACAAAAGACTCGATTTTGAGAAGAGCTAAGGTAATTTCGAATTTCATTCAAGAGCTTAGCTTTTTTAAATTTCATATTATCTAATGCATTTTTATACTTTGCTTTACAATAGGGTATGTTCAATCCAGACGATATTCACTGATGCATGCTTTTCAAATTGGATTCCTTGTTTGTTTACCTAAAAATGATGTTAGAAATTATTAATTTTTACTTTGTACATATCCGCTGCCTGTATATAAGGCTTCCCTTCTACCTGATTTTGGCAAAATACGTTACGTGATGAAAATTTTACAATGTTGTCCCCTGTTACAGAGTATCGAGTACATTCTACATTTTTTTTGTTGATTAATTTTAATTTTAATTATAAATTGGATAATATAGGGAAGTTGATAAACGAAAATTATCAAGTAGTTAGTGAAGGAACTCAGTTTTAAAAGTGGTCGAATCGAAATTCTCATCTCAGAAAAACAAAAATATTAAAATTTTCATTGTTTACTACGCTCACTGGGATAACTAGTGGTGCTCGTGTTTGTACTGAGATCAGTAACATTCCTAATTATTTCTTTATAAAAAAAATTATCAATTTTCATCATATTATTTGAAGTGCAGTGAATATCACCTTTTTGGTAAAATATTCTGCAGATGGCCATTAAATGTAATGTACACATTTTTCTACGTAGTAACTTTGGCTCTAATATTTAAGAATGTATTTTTAAATTTGAGTTTTTGCTAAAATTTCATTTCTAGTGTCCAATATACCGATGCAGTAGTTGATATTTTAAATTGAAAACTAAGCGTAAAAAATTATTCTCAATAATCATCAGTATACTGTGATCTTAACTAGCCAGGCGTGCCACTTTTGAGCTGAGCTCTTCTCGTATCGAAAAAAAGTAACCTTTAAGTGGATATTTTTAATCGTTCACTGTAAATTTTTACATAAATATTTCCATTTTACCTTTAAACGTTCAACATTTATTCAACAATTGGCTTAAATTAACTAGGTGAAAATGAAATAGTGAGGTGTGCGCAAACCAAAACATCCACCGTGACCTGTCCGACCTCTGAATAACGTTAGTCAGTCTTATGAGATTCGATAGTTGCCTCGAATAAAAATTATCTTTGTTGCTAAATCGAAAATAAACTGTAAATGACTATGACCACTCCAGTATAAGCTGCAAGGTGGGTGGACACGTAAACTGGCAGGTGATGGTCTAAATCTCCGACAGGCACCAAAATGGGTGGTAGTACACTTTTCTGAAAAAGAAACATTCTCAAGTAATCTTCGAAATTCTTTTTGATTTTGGAAATTCGCATAGACAATTTATGTATAAAATCAGATGGAAAAAAAATCTTAAATTTCCTTGATGGTTCGCAAATTCACCGTTACCCCTTCTTTTCAACTAATAAACAAGGACTGTGCTTTTGATAGTTGCATTCAATGAACTCATTGTTGCTAAATATCCACTGGCTGTGCTTAAAATGAAAATTATAAGTACCCAACGTCTAGGAAAATAGTAATACGAGGGTATGATACTAATATTATAATAATATTTTCAAAATATTTGAAGTATTAGCTGTAAAATTATTTCAGGAATTTCTGTTGAGAATTTTTATTTTTGTTTGATCGAAGAGAAATTGAAAATTAGTTGTAAAGATAATTTAAAATTACTTCTGACAAAATATTTTCAAAATTTTGAAAAAGGCTATCGGGGGGGGGGGGGGGCACTGAGATTTCGATAAGATATCCTTACGTTATTTTCAGAGCATTTATAATTTTTGGCGATTTTTAAAATACGTAATATTGCATATAATTTAAAATATTTTCAATGTTCGTGATATTCTTAAGATATCCCGGTGCTCTCAACAAAAACCATTAAAAATGTGTAAAATATGTTTGACCGAGATTGGCTCTAGGCCAAATAATTATCAAGAGCGAGAGTACTTTTTCTAACATATCATTGTGCTCGAGTATTTCGCCCGCAATATGTAAGAAAATGAGAGGCAAGTTACCTGCGTGAAAGGTAACGACGTCCACTTGCATACTTTGGCAGAGCTGTGGTCACACGGTAAAGACACGATCACCGATGAGGGTAGACTCAGCTCCGTAGGGCATCGAGCGAACAGAGTCGGTTGATGTTTTTTAAATTCTCTGTAGCCTCCTCCTGTTTTCGGATCGTGGTATCTGACGTGAACGGGTAAAGTGTAAATATATTTGCTGCTGAACTCGGTGCTCGTTTGGACAGGTTCATTTCGATTCAGATAAATATACGCAGAAAAAGAATTGGATGCCGAAGCTGTAGCCTCTAAGTCAAGATTCTGATCAGTTCTAACGTGAATCTGTAAAACCGGTATTAGACTGTATTAATATTTTTATGAATATTACAGTAATATGATTCGATATAGAATAAATCCTTACATCGTCAGCGCTATCTTCGACTTCGTTCACATTAATGAACACATTTCGTGGAAATTTATCTTCGACGAGCAAGTGGCACCATGTCAAATTAGCATAGAGCGTTATATTTGTGGTTAGTGACCTGAAAACAAGAGATGAACGTTCAACAGGTTACAAGTATTTTTGTGTTCCTAGATCAAAAGTGATCCTACCTGTGGAAGCCAGAATTTAATAATGCCTGATTGACTGTGATGTCTACCAGAGCATAAGTATACTGCACAAACAGATATGGTAATGCGATATAATTCCATAAATGCTTCATGATTTCAAAGTCTGTGAATTGTCCAGCGATACCGACCGGTAAACCACTTCTTTAGTTGTTTGGACTTGGTAAACTTTTGCAATGTAAATTTTACTGTAATTAAATTACAGTCGAAAATTATTATCGTTTATAGATATATTGAAATTGAACTAATTACTCAGAATTAAAATTAAAAAACGAATAACAATTAAAACAAAATTAATTTGAATACCCATACAAAATGTCAATTTGAAATTTGTTTCGTTTGTCGAATAGTTTTATCACCACTCCAACCAAACACCACTCCGAAGTGTTCATCATTCGTGTCGTCAGTTGCAAGTGTTGCCAGATGATGATTTCAAAAATCTTTTCAGAGTATTTCCTATTTCAATGAAAAAAAAAAAGTCTAGAAAACTAGAAATCTTGTTTAAAAATTTATTCGTTCACCTTCTCTGGAGTCTTGGACTTGGAAATGGAAAAATTAAAAATTATAGAATTTATTTTTTCAGATTAGTGTTATACTGCTGAACAAAAACAGTCATTGACCTTAATAAATCGCCGGCATAAGTCCAAACTCCGAAGACCAAAACTTGCTAGTTGTAAATTCCAAAAAAGAAAAAAACTGAAAATCCTTTTTTTTTACTGATTTAGCGAGAATGAACCTTCGATAGTGTGATACATCATTCTAGCATTAATTAAAACCCTCTAAAAAGTTCTCCTTCAAAATAAAATTTGACAGAAGACTGCCAAAGCCAATGGAACATAAAATACAATCACCAGCCTAAATCCAAAATTGCAACAATATCACCCACCCAATTGGCTGATTTAGCATCATCAGGCCCCAAAACAAAATAGTGACAATATCTTTGGGGCTTAGATGGTTTTGGACTTACAATTAGACCGACAAAATGATTTCTAGCTGTTAAGTAAAATTTTCAAATTTGAAGTAAGCCGGTATTGGACTTTGGTCGCCGAAATTTGATTTTTATTGGTAGACCTAGGTATTTGAATCTTCACATTTTTAAGTAATATAAATATAATTAAACGTAGCATTTTTTCGAAAAACTATAGTAAATCATTCGTTATTGAATTCGCCTGCCTGTTACCTCGAGTAGTTCCAGTCCATTAGGGGTTGTAGCTCTTGCTTCGTGTGATGCAATCAACCTTAATTATTGAGGCTAGACGTGTTATTATGTACGAGTACAGAACAGAGTATCACTTCACTATTCAGTTCTCTGTTTGCAAGGTTTATATTTCAGTATCAATAATTCTTTTTTCTTTTTCTTTTTTATTTTCAAAGCATTAATAATTTGATACCTAATTCTAAGATAGCTTTTTGATATTTCTGATTCGTCTATATGTGATGAAATTGGCAAAAAATTTCATTTTTAAATCAAGGTGCCTTAGAAATATTTTTTCAATTTTTAATATCAATGATGTAAGTCAGTTTCCATGATCAATGCAGTAATGAATCTGTAAAGAAATATCGATAATAGAATTTCTATATCTCATCTATTATAAATCTGAATTAGCTTAGTCAGTAAGGTATCCTGAAAATCTTCCCAAAATTATTTCGAGATTTTTTTTTCTGTAATTTGTGTCAAGAAATTTTGCCTTCAAAAAGTAAGTTATGTAACTTGTTGAACATTAATGCAGCTTTTGTCACGTGCAAAATGGAATAGAGGAAAATAAAAAGATGGAAGGAAAGGAAAGGTGAAGTTGAAAATTAAAAAGCAAAGACAAACAGCTGGAAAAGTGGTGACGTAAGCTCATCCTAAATTCTTATCACTTCGGTGAAATGGTGTCTTTATCCACTATAACAAATATTGAAGCTGAAGCTAGAAGTTGAAGCAGCTAAAAATCTATTGGTGTCTAATATAATTTATAACTTATATGCCGGTACTTCAGTTTCTTGAACTTTTCTATTTTGTATAGCAAGTTGATGTGAAAGTCAAAACGATGGGAGGATCAAACAAGATCAAAGACACAGAAACTTGGAAAACGTTTGAAAATGACAGTAAGTCCCTTATTGGTTAAGTCCGTTTTTCGTTTCATCTTCATTTAGTCGTTTCAATTTTATTGATCGTTCATTTTTGCTATTCACAGGTTACTTGTCTCAGTTTCTCACTGCCTCTGTGTCTAAAAACACCGAAGAAAGTATAACTCCCTTGAATTGCTCATTAACAGCTTCTGAGCAACTTTCAAAGTTGACCAAAGGTAACAGTCATTGTATTTGTAGGTTTATTGTGTACCACTATTCTAGTTTTCGTTTTGTGTAGGAATTAATTTACTGGAGAAAGAACTCTTGTCTTTGGTCCATCATAAGTATCGTGATCTCATCACCCAGGGTACTTGGGTAGAGGAATTGGAAAACACGTTGAAGCTCATGCGAACGCATCTTCAGGTACTGGTGTAATTTTACAAAAATCTGCTTAATTTGGCTACCAAGGAATTTATTTATCCATATCAAGGACCAAAAGTTTGTAGGATGTTAAAGTTTTAAAAGTGCGAAGAATGAACAATAAAAGAAATATTACTGGGAATGAAACGTGAAACAGTTTTTTCTTTAGATCAGTTAATTTTTCTGTTTTTGCTAATTTGGACACTTTATTTTTCAGGAATTACAAAAATCTGCCGGTAATATGCGTGATCAGATTACAGAACCCATCAATGAAATAAAAAAGCAGTGTCAAATTCTAACTCGTCTCCATGATACTTCCAACATACTAAGATGTATCATACAAGTGCAACAATTTTCGAAAAATATATCAAAAAATGATATGTTTAAAGCATCGTCCATGATCAAAGAAGTTGGTTAGGCTTTTGTTAATTTTTGACTTGCCTCAAGAAAATGCAACGGAGCATCAAAATGCCTATTTTCAGCTTTTGGCCCAATTCATACCAAAAGAAGGTCTGTTCTTTCACGTCCTTTTATTTTAAAATTTCTAAGAAAAATCGTGAAGCTAATAAAAGCGTCATCATTCGTGAAAAAAGAATATTCGTGGAAAATCTTTTGAATTGGTAGCTGTCCTGAAAATTATGTGTTTTGCTGCTTCAATACATTTTCTCGAGGAACGTCACATTTTACAAAATTATCACTATTCACTTACACTGAATAGTTATTCTATTTATTGTCCCGTTGCAGATGATTTTTGTCAAGATGTCAATTTATCTGATATTGAAATACTGAAGAATGATTTACTAATAATCGAGAAGACTAGACTTGAAATACAAACGAACGCCAAAAAAGGATTAATTGAAGCATTAAATAACGAAAGTGAATCACAGGTAAAATGAATGATTTCTCATAAAATTCACAGTTCATATGAATTTTTGTTTATCTGATCTTAATCTTTGCAATCATACTGTGGGTTCTATTTATTTATCCAATTTTCAGGCAGCCCCATTTATTCAAGTATTTATCAATTTAAAAGAATTGAACGACGTGGTGCAAAATATCAAAGAGTCAGCGTTGTTAGCTATTAAACAAGCAACAAAAACGGCCCTCGATATCAAGTCGTTAACGAATCAGTCTGCTGAGCCAGAAAAAAAGCCAGCCTTTAAAAGTATTTCGCAGTTACCCATTTCTACAGTTACTACAATTTTATGTAATAAAATTCATAATTTACTTTATTTTTAGGTTCTGGTCCTGGCAGAGTTACTGGCCACACTTTTCCTGGAGTCAATGTCGCTGCTTTCCGTACCAAACTGTGGTCTAACTGGAATAATCTTTTGGAAACAATTGTTTATCCTAAATGTGCTGAAGTGTGTATCTCAATTATGCCTCCATAAATGAAATGTTAGTCTCAGTTTCAATGTAGAAATTTTTTTCAGATGTATGTATTGTGTTTAACCATCATCAGATCAAATTTATCTGCGTTAAACTCGGAATTTTATGATGCCAAATGTGATGAACTAGATTTTACCACAGATTTCTGGAACCAAGTTCTGAAAACCTTGTCAACTAATTTGATAGCTGCAGCTGAAGGTATGTACCTTTTTCCCACCTCAAAAAAGTTCGGTACCACCAGAAGCGTCAGTGGTACCAATGTACAGGTTTTAGTTTTGATGGGCACATTCATGTTAAGCCGGCATCTTAAAACATCTACCTTGAACGACTGACCCTCTGTATTTCTTACCCCAGCCCACCTCCCCCAGAATTAAGAAAATCGTTGTTAATTAATTTATCATGTGTTGTAGAGTCTTCATTTATAAAGCAAGCTTTGGAGAACGAGTATCCAAAATGGCTCCGTTTTCACACGGATTTGAATAAGAAATTGAAAACATTGATGAAACGAAATCCCATGCCAACGTCTAAATCTGGACACCAGTCGTTCAATGTAGAGTAAGAAAATGTTGATTTTATGTAGATTCTTTCGTCGAATATTTCCTGTCATTTTACTTGTCTTCGTTTAATTCTAGTAATCATTTCGCCGAACAGTTTGAAAATGCATATTTATCCCGTTCGCTTTCAAGATTACTTGATGGGGTTCATGGAATGTTCTCCTCCGAAGATATGCCTCATACTGAAGACATTGACGTGTTTATCGGCCAAGTTGCTATGTAAGTATATTTTCATCCTTGGTTGTCTTCTGTTGGATTCTGTTACCTGACGAAAATTCATGAGGTCTAAATGGTGTAGTCAAATTTTTGAACTAAGCAGTTGTCTTCAAAAAATTTATCCTTCATATGAAGCACCTGAAATTTCATTAAAAAAAGTTCTGACCTACGTATCCACTTCAACACTCGTCTTTTTAAAAGTTCAGAAGGGCTACTTTTTCCCCGCCTCTTCCGCCTCTTCCACCTCTTTTTTATACCTGGAGAAAAACTCGACTTGGTCAAAGAAGTGACTGAGAATCTTATAGCCAGCCTCTGTAACGGGCTTATGTCTGTTACAATTTTTTTTTCTAAACAGTTGTGCAATTTTTTTTCTGGTTTAAATATTTGAAGGAAAAAAAATTGTTGGTGAATTTTTACTTTCTCAATACGCTGTCGAGTATCAATTTGTGTTTGATTTTTACAGGGAATTGGAGGTTTCGTTATTCGATGAAAATTTATGTTTAACAATTGCCAGGAACATTGGTAAAGCTATTCGTCTTTTCTGCTTGAAATGCGAACAGTTAGCTGTCCATGATGGAGAGGCATCTCAAGTTATTAGTTAGTTTTTGTGTTTTTTTTTTTTGTGCAATTATTTAGCTCATGAATATTTAATAGTGTGAGTTTCATGTTTCAGGTGCTCCTAGTGCAACTCAACAATTGAATACCAGCATTGCAAATAACGCGTTTTACCTGAAACAACAAATCGACAACATTTTGAACAGAATGTCGTCCAAGTTACCGGAGAACTGTAAAAGTGAAATTATAAAAATATTCGTCAGTATCGATGAGATAGAAAAAAATATTATTGAGCCGATTGTAAATTCAATATCCGAAGCTATTGATTCGATTATAATAACGATACATCGAGAAAACTTTGAGTTGTAAGGATATCAGAATAATTAGTGTTACAAGCATCCGCTTCACGTTCAGATTTATTTATTTACTAATATTTTACAGAGAGCTGAGCCATAAACCGACTTGTTCGTTGTATCTTCGAGAGTTACATCAGTTCATTTCCCGAGCATATGCTCAGTATTTAGAACCATTCAAGAATCAAGATTGCATTGAAAAACAGTAATTTTATTTAATTTTTTCTTCGCGAGTATTTTTTTAAAATGTGTATCAAATTTGGTCCTATTATTGAGGCGCTTATGGCCTGCAGCTCAGACAAAAACAACTTTTTTCAAATTATGGCTAACCTCTTTCGTCCATCTCAGACTGAATGACCATTTTTTAAAGTTTTTCAAATATTTTCAGTCCCTTTGTCTTTTATATTAACGAATTCTTGGATCAGATTTTAGATGCTTCAGATTTTGTTTAAAAAAAAAAATATATATAACAAAACAATGAAGTTCTACATTTTGACGAGACGAATGGAAATAATGCATTAATTCTTCTTCCCTTTCAGCTGTTTCCAAATAGCGAACAGATGTTTAGAATTATTCATTCGACATATATGCCTTGTGCGGCCAATTCTTCCTGGCGGTCGTCAGAAGCTACAAGAAGATTTTAATAAGGTTTGTCTTCCAATAATTGCGTTTTAATTTTTTTCCACTCAGGAGGTTGAAGTTTTGCTTACAAAATATGGGCATGAGAAAAAATAGAAAATACCCTGTACCCGAATTTTTTCTTGTTTACATAAATGTTTTCAATAAATTTCCCAACATATCATACTTACCAAAAATTCATATCACAACTTGAAATAAAAAAAGATTCGGTGTTGAGCAGTTTTTTCCCTCAGCCATTCGTGGCGTTTCAGTTGAAAAGTTACCATTTTGTCGATGGGTTTTATTTTGAGACACTGCAACAAATGAAAATAATTTTAGAACTACGTATTAATTTATTTACTTTTAATAGTTTTGTATATTGGAATATTACATTTTTACACCAAAATGCGTCCGTAAGTCCTTACTGAAAAAATTACGAAAAATTGAAGACGAAAATACATTTTACTCTCGTAGAAAATACTGCAAGGATAGAGAGTAAAATGTATTTATATTATCTTTGTAGACCATTCTAATTTCTAATAACCTTTTATTTCTTGTGCTTCTTTTTATCCCGAGTTTATATGAAAATCTGAATAAGTGTGTGTAATTTTAATCTTCACAGATAGAGCCAGCGATCGCTCCATTATGTCCAGAAATCAATAAACTTGGTCACAATTTTAAAATTCTTCGTGCATTTCGTTCGTTGATTATGTGCTCGGATCCGCAGCAAATTGTCGATAGCGAATACGTAGGCAAAATCGTTCCTTTCAGCCTGGCGCTGATGTTTTTGTTTTCGTACGCTCCCGCTGAAATACCTTCACCTCGTGAGGTACGCAACAATTAATTTGCTCTAGCTTCAATTGGGAACCTATAATTATTCACGAGTCTTCGTCTATGCCATTATAATTCAGCTTCTTTCAGCTGTGTATTGAAAATATTTGCGGGGCATCATTTTAAAAAATTCATGATGATTTAAATTCTTGTCCTATTTGGTGTATATTGAAGATCAATTCCTAATTCAGCCGATAAATGAATCACATTTCAGATAATCAATTTATAAAAATCTCTGTTCATTTATTTTTATGGCCTATCTTATTTTTGTTCCTGAGAACCTGAAAGATTCAAGTCCCAATTTTCAGTTGAGAAAAATTTCATGAGTAAAGTTTTCAAAATACATTCTTTTCCCTGTATTTGCGTGCGTATGAATTTCATTTTATGAGCAATGAGTTGTTATTTTGCTATACTTGTGAATTTATATTACAAAATCTGTCTAACTCAAAATTATACAGTTCATTAACTTCAGTTAAGTGCACATTTCAAATTGTGAATGTTATTTTTTTAGAGTTGTAACTGGTCTGCAGCCAGATTATCGCAGTGGCTAGATAACCACGGTTCGGAACGCGAACGATTAGAATTGATTAGTGGAGCCCTGCAAAGGTACCAGCAGGATGTTCGTCAACAAAATAAAACCACGTTCCACGAAACATACCCAGTGATAATGTCTTTACTGCAAAAAGGATTCGACTCGCTGAAACGAGCTGAAGAACGCTGAGTTAGCAAGAATTAAACACCGAAATAAGACACTTTGGTCAGTTTTCATCGTCTCTATCTGATCCAACAACCTAAGTTTAATCCAAGAACATAATAAAATTAATAAGCCAACTTTTCGCTTTTTTTCCTGATTGGACTTCATAAAATTTTTCTCAACTCCCAAGTTTCCATAAAAAACCGATAACTTATTCAGTAAAATATAAATTATGCCTCATTTCATTGGTACGTACAACTATTGAAAATTTTATGCAATAATTATTTTACTTTCTTACGTAAATATTTTCTGCATTAAAAATGAAAAGTACCCATCCCAAAGACTCCGGTATCAAATTCTCATACAAAAAAATTATCGTCAATATTATTGCAAATATTAAACAGATACGTCATTCACAAAAACAGATAAGTTGTCCCAGACAAGAAAATTTGATATGATTTGTTGAAGCTATCTGACAGCATCATTATAATAATTACATAGTCAAAAATAAGCTATTACAAAACTTCGGATAATTTTTTGAAAGCATATTTAGACGAAACAAAATCAAATACGAATGATATAATTATTATAAAAAGTCTCGAATGTACAAAGAGTACTACTCTCTTGGAGGTATCAATTGTTAAAAAATAAGAATTATAAAAATTGATCATCATCGTTAAAAATTAATTTTGGAATAAGACAAGTTATTAAAAGAAAAAAAATTTATAACTTGTAAAAGTATTTAAAAAGTAGTTGCATCAAACGGACGATGCACAAGAAAAAACACATACATAATACTTTCAAAACTGTGAGCTTCTATTTCTATCTGGTATACTGGTAACAAGCTGCAACACTCTGAGGACATAACGATAAAAATATTACATATTTTTTATTCGGAATTGAACATTTTTACATGGATTTTGGTAAACAGATAACTAGAGATGTCATTTTACCTGTATCTGATGACTACTCGAACTAATGTCATCTTTTAGATGCCGAACATGACACGAACGGCACAAAAGTCTTCCATTTAATGGATAACATCTTTTGTCAGGTTCGTCTGTCAGTTGCATGCCACAGTCCTTGGGAAAAAAAGAATCAATTCAATTAAAAAAAATAGTAATGATAAATCAATAACAAAAACGAGTTTGCAAAGAATCGTACCTCACAAACATAACAATCTACGTGAAAATCTTTATCCATGGAAACTACACGAACTGTTTCTTCAGTTCCCTGGAAAATTATGAGAATAATTTCATCTTCGGTTTTTAAAATATTTGAGTTCACATTTCATTAATAACATACTGTACTAGAAATAAACTCAAATAGCTTACCTCAACAGGTGTAATGCCTTTTCCACAAGCGGCGCATTTAGGAGCAAACATTCTGAAACATTGAAAAAAATTTCAGATTTCTGCCAATAATTTATTTCAATCGGCCTTAATGGATGGTCATTTCAGATTTATCCTATTTTGGAACTCACAAAACAAGACGCACTATGTCATCATATTTTCAGAGATCAATTAATCAGCCAACAGATTACTTCTGGGCATGCAGACAGGCTTATCTGAAAAAAGGCAGTTGCCAGACCACAATGGTTGTGTATTTAATGTGTCAGAAAGTTATCCAATACTCTCATTACCCAAGCTTCATTCCTGCGACCCTCTTCATACACCGTCAAACAAAAAACAAGACAGAACCAATAACTTCAGTGTTGACTAAATAAATATCAATTCTAAAACAAGGCAACTGAGAAATTATATGGAATAAAGTTCAGAGGGTTTACAGCCTTTAGACGCTCATAAGTCATAACTCTAGGTACTATTATGAATGTTAAGCATTTTTAATGGACTTGGAGGCTATAGAATAGCATACAATTAAAATCAAATGCAATTTTAGCCCACAATTTTTTCTGGTCAGAAGTTGCCTATTTGGCATTAGCGAGTAGACATTTTAAAGTACCTGTGATAATCATTAACACAATATATTTTATTGTCAACGTCGACTGTGAATGGAACTCCATCTAAGCATTCGTTGCACAAACAACATCGAAAACACCCAGGATGATACGATTTTCCCATGGCTTGCAAAATCTGTTAACACACATGAACCATATTAATAAAATATTTGCCAAATTTTTCTGTTGCCACTTTGATTACATGGTGAAGGAGATGCTACTACGTATAAATACACAGCAAATACTTTGAAGTTCTTACCATTTCCATGATGAGATGTCCACATATAGCACATTTCTCAGCAGTCTGCTGAAAACCTGAATACTGGATGAAAAAAAAAAAAATTATACACAAACTTAAGAAAACTAAAATAATAGTTGAGAACAAAATAAATTCAAGGCTGATAATTACTGATCCAGAGATCACTAAGATGTTTGGAAGAATAAACTCCGATAAAGAGACTTTTAGTTCAACTTCACTTAACAGAAGGTTCTTAATGCGAACACACACTTACATAATATTCACAAATGGAGTAAAAAAATGCATGTCATGTTTCAAGTCATGTATACTTACTAAATAATCTTCTTCGCAATAAACACGTCCGTGAACGTTGTAAAAAGCTTTGCCACGCAAAGCTCGACCACAGGAGCAGCAAATAAAACAATTTGTATGATACAGATTACCCATAGCTTGACATGCTTGACCGGCACCAGTTACTTTATCACCACATGTGTGGCAAATTCCTGGCCAAAAAGAATGATCAAGTTCAACTCTTACAAACAGAATGCACAATCTAATCTATGAGAAATTTCATCGACTAACCAAAATACTCTCCCTCTTCTTGTTGCTTTTCCATTTCCTCTTCGAGTTGTCTAGTAAGCTCTTCTATTTTTCGTTCGGCTTCGGTGGGGCCCTGAAATTAGAACAATTAGAGTCGCGTTGCATTTGAGTATTCAATTTGAAGTAACATGCATATTATAAAAATCAAATTATTGGAAAAGCACTAAACCCATTAATGCATAGGTCTATTTTTCAATCGATTCCTCAGTGAAAGGAGCTCAAAACCAGAGATGAAATTACTATGCACTGGAACAATTTGAATACTACCCACATGAAAAATTGTAGTGAAATCTCCTAGCGTATCTATTATATAATAAAAGGCAGATGGTACATAAGATACAGTTCATTAACAACCTCTCAACTTTGTAACTGAAATATGCGGACTTATTATTAAAATTTTATATACCCAGAGCTGATGTTGTAGAATTAAAAATATTTTATATTTGTAAAACCACAACCAACATATACAAAAATTCCTCTATACTCACAAGTTGAAAATTGATTATTTACCTCATATTAAAATATTTGGAGCTAAACTTGACAGGTTTGGGGAGAGGAATTTTTTAAGAAAAAGTCGATATTGAAATACTTGACAGTTCTTTTCAAATGAGAAAGGAAGAGGGGTGGGGGTTAATGACCATATTTTTGAATTGTCATTTGAATCGAGGCAAAATGGTAATGCAAACTAAATTTTAAAAAAATTCTTCGACTTGAATAAAATGTTCTCAAACCTAATCAAGAATTGATAACTTACCATGGGTCGCGGAGGAGTAACGTTATATGGAAGCAGTTTATTGGCTGACAACAAATTCAGATCACTATTATAGCTGATATTATCTGCTTTGGACGCTGCCAGGTTATTATCATGCCTCGAATAAGACCTTATCGACTGCGCATCTGACCCCACAGATAGATTACTGGGAGTTTTGTTCATTTGATGGTTGGTCAGCATTACGGCTGACAAAGCCCTGGGGTGCTGCGCAGAAATTCTGTACTGTGACAGCTGGCTTGCTGCATCAGCAGTCAATGCCTGCGCAATATTTGACCTATGCTGCGGCAAATGCAGAACCTGATGCTGAATGGCAGCTGGTAGCTGAGTGGCACTAGCAGTTGTCAATCTTGTTGGGTCAACAACCGTCGAGTATGACGATGCTATGTAACCAAGCTCTGCATTCACCGGTGCAACAATCTGCTTGTGCTCCCCAGCTATTGGAACCTGGGGGCCTGGCTTGGCTGGCTTGTGGCTGAAATTCTTGGCTGTCAAGCTCTGGAGGTTCTCATAGACTGGTGAGGACTCGTGCAGGGTGGATGTACTGTGGTACTCTTTGGAATGTGATGATGGCACGTACTGGGAGCCAACAGGCACCTGCGGCTGCGCCCGACAGCACAGCGACTCGTAGACAAAGGTGTTGTCAGTGGCGGCAATGCTGCCACGTGGACTGGAATGCTTTGAGTCTTGGGAACTGCTTCTGGAATGTGGCAATCCGTGCTGTAATTGGTGGTAGTGCGAGGCAGACAGCTGGCCCAGCCCACGTCCGTTATAGTAGGCGATGTTCTCATAGACTGGCGAGTTCTTCAGTCGGTACTCCAGGTCCTGGATGGCGGCACTGCCACTGCCAACACTCTCCTGGCTGGCAACCAACGGCGAGCTCGAGTAACTTGGTTCGTGGATGCAGCTGTGCGGTAGCGGTGTGTGAGCGTTCATGTGATGTGCTTTCATGTAGCTGACAGCTGCTGCTTTTGCCAGATTTGACGTCTTCATGTTGTCCGCCTTCTGGTAGGTGTTTTCGGGGAAGGCGCAGGTTCGCGCATATATGGCGTTTTTCTTGTTCTCTGGCAGGGCGCACATGTTATCACCAGCCAGCACGCTATACGAGGGACTGCAGTTGCCTGAGATGCGGCCAGTTGAGTTGGACTGTGTGAGGCCAACGTTATTGGCGCAGCTGCCATTGAGCAATGATGGCAAATAATTCGAGTACACATTTTGGGGCGACGCTTTGGAAATGATGCAACCATAGCCGGGATCCAAACTGGTGCCTTTGTGCGACGCTTCTCCTGTTTGAGGTCTACCGTTTCTGTTGTTCAAGTTCAATGCACTGAACTTTTCAATGTACGGATCCATGTACTAGTCTGAAATTGTTTAAATTTCAAAAAATATTGCCAATCAAGGTGCAGGAAATCTCATAAAATTGTTATCAGACCTGAAATATACTCGAAGGAAGGCTCAGATAGGCTCAGCCTCACTCTGGTGCGTAATATAGAACAATATGACAACACACCTTGTTCAAACTACCACATATCAATCGCCACTGAATCTCCTCAGAAACAGTTTACAACTCGACTCAATTCCTTCAAACCCAATTCATAACAGACTTACAATTAGTGACTAAAGGATTTTGACTGTTTTCCTTACAAATAGTTTGCTATGCACTTCCATCCGGTGGACTCATCATGTTGTAAAATAGCTACTTTAAAACCTCAATTTACACTTATCGAAGAGTGAAATTTAAAACTGCAAAATAGTCGAGAAATGACCTAGCTCAGTAAACAAATACTTTTCATTAAAGAATAAACGATTCAACCTCTGCCAAAAATGTAACAATAGGGTATTTATAGTCAGTCTTATTACCTTTTGACAAGATAAATAGAACCTAAATTCATGTTTAGTCTAATAAAATTCAATGAGTCACAATTTCAACTCCCTGAGTAATGAATGAAACACAAAATTTTAGACTTACGGTTGCTCCGCAGGCTGATGAAAGGTTGAGTGGAATGTTAGGTTTGATACCAATACAAGCTTAGCTGAGAACAAGGAAACTGAGAAACACACATTGAAAGAATCACGCAAATAGATTAATAAAAGATTAAGACATTTGATTGTCAAAAGAACAATTCATTATAAATGGTTTGTCACATATCACATTATCGGAGAAAAATGATAAGACCTGCATGATTTTTCTATATGTGATCTGATGTGATCAGGTGAATTAGTGGCTGGATGGATGGTGGCATTGGCGGTTGGTGAAGTTGCCTTTTTTACAGGTTTCAGTAGGAGCACTAAGATCGTTTCAAGTTTTGTCAAGTTATATTATAATTCAATCAATTCTTTATTTTTTTATATGGATACAACTTACAAGTAAATTAATTTTTAGTCATGTATTGTACCTCATATATCAGAATACCACAATGAATTTAAAAAAAAAAAAAAAAATTATAATAATAATAATAATAATAATAATAATAATAATAATAATATGAATAACGTATTCATAGAATACGAAAGCACTTCTTAGAAGTGAATCGGGTAACTCATTCAATAGAATGCAAATATTTATCGTTTGAAAATAAGCGTCATACCTACTTAAATTAACAACATGAAAGAATTTCGCGGAGATCATTTTTGTGCGAGCATTCCTCATACTTGATAATAAATGAAATTTTAAACTGAAGGACGAGGTGAGGCTGTTGTACTCAGGAATTCCATTTTGAAGCACTAGCAATGAAAATTCAAAGTAAAATTTAAAAAATCGATTTAAAATGTTTCATTTCAGTGTTAGCGGTAAATTTTCATAATTCTCATAAAAATTAGCTTCGATTGCAATGCGTTAAAAATGTGTGGAAGGTAAACATGGGATTCTGGATGAAGGTGTAAATGGAAAATGCTCGAACAAAGTGATCGAAATCACATACGTCAAAATAAGAAAGACGATTGCATCATTTCTCACTAGGCGCTCGTTTATGAGCTAGATATAAAAATCCGATCGATGATAGGGCACTGACGAGAAATATGACGTCGAACCATCGATGATAGAAACTAAAATGAAGATCGCCCAGTACTTGCGATATTATAGTTCGATATTCCTCCGGCATATTCATTCTCATCAGGAGAACTGAGGAGACGAAGTACATACCCTAGTAACAAATGAAAATTTAAATAGATTAGTAATCACATGATACAGAAAGTAATTTGTACAAAATGATTCTATTCGTGTATTCGAAGAATATCTCATAAACTACGAAAGCCAGGAAAACCACTGGTTGGTTCATCTGAGAAATAGTTAATCCTTCATATATTTACTGAATTGAATTCTAACATATCCTCTTTCTTGCTACTTCTCAAAAATAGTTTGAAAGGGTGCATTTTTATCGTAAAAAAAAAGTACATGAAATTTAACTTCTAATATCAGTATAAACACATTGCAAAGGAATAACTCGTAGACCTCCACGAACAAAAATACGTACCATTATTTCGGCTAAAATTAATACAATTATATTGGAAGATTTGCTGCTGGAAATGGCGTAGAAAAACTGAAACAAATCATAATATTAGAAATGACTGAAAAACGATACTACTTTTTGTGACAGCAGCTCAACTAACTTTGGTCAGTGTTAGTAGAAGACCACGTATAGAGGTGACAACTATGCAGCCTATGAGCATAAACGATACGTGAGGTGACCAAAATGATACGTCTAAGTCGAAGCCCAAACAATGTACCAAAATGCTCATTCCTCTAGTGACTGGATCAATTTTACCGACTCGATCGAACACGATGTTAATAGTCGACTGGAAGTTCAAACATAAATTACAGTCTAGTATTTACTTTAGAAACAAAACCCAAAAGTTTGAGCACTTACAATAATTATTTTCCACATACAATATAATGAAAACAAATAGCCGAGGCAATTGAAATATTTTCCACGCCACGTTTTAGCCCACTCCATGCGTTCCATCATATTATGAATGCCATGAAGTTCCAAAAACAGATGACGACTCAGTTCTTCCAATCCTAAAACCTCTTGTCTTAGAAGGCTGACATCTGGAATTAAAAATCGGCATTAGTATTGACTAAATGTGTGGTAATATTATCACAAACATGCTAAAATAAATTACTTTCTCCGGATCCGGTAACTGAATCGGAGACGGTTTTGAGAAATCCCCATAAACCGGGTTTTGACTGATTCGAATTCACCGAATAAGATGATTTCTGAGTAGCGAGTGCTATTCGTTTCTTCTTATTTATTATCATATCCATGGTCTGTAATAAACGTTTTTCAGTATTGGAAACATCGGCTTTGGACACAGGTCTGTCAGAAAATGAAAGCTTCCATTAATTAATTAACAGCGATACACTATCGAATCGCTAACTTGAATCAACATACCGGTTCCATACCTTATGAAGTATGCCATCGACGTGTACGGATAGTTCACAGCTCCAAATCCAGAAAGAAGAGCCATAACTGTCACACCAATGACGCCAATTCTACTGACACCTTGTTCGATGGATAATATACCATGTTTTGGATTCAAAATGGGAAATGGATCACCCACTTTCCAAAAGAAATATAGATATACTAACCATATAACAACTGTCAGAGGTTTAGTCATTTTCTTCTTTACAACTACAAAACAAAGTTTCATTAGAAACTAGTAAACCAACGCAATGAAAAAAAAAAGAAGTCAACTTACCAATATGAACGTTGTTAACAATGAAGTAAGCTATGTAAAATGGTATAATGACAATGACCAAGCATAACATCAAGTAAAGGTAAACATTCCAATAAAAGTACCTCGAGCTGAAAGATACTTTTTATTTGTTACTTATTCATTAAAGAAATGGGACTAAGGGATTAAGTGTGAGTTACCTCATTTCTATGACACCTAAGATTTCGAAAATAATCAATTCAAACATTATCAGAGAAGAACATAGTGTTGTTGAGAAGATCAATTGGACCAAGGAATGTCGAACTTCGTAGTCTCGAAATAACTGTTTGACAAAAAATATCTGACCGCCGATGAAGAAAAGAAACTGTCAAATGTAATGAAGGTAATGACATGTAAATGGTGAAGACCGAAGAGTTAAATTTCATCATTAAAGTAAAAATTTTTACCTGAGAAGATAGAATTATGCAACTGTCCGCAAAAAATCCCATGCTGAAATAAGAGGTATCCGGATTAAGAGCTTAGGATTATTTCATCTATACGAGAGTAAAATATCTTCAAAGTTATTAAAAAAGGTGTTAATTAAACGATTTGTAAAATAAAAAACGATAAACGACTGAAAAATGGAGAGAAATTCATTTTTTCGATTATTTTAAGCTGAATTTATACCCTCTACCCATGCTCTACCCGCTCAATCAAATCGTCAACTGATAGTAAACTGATAGTGATAAAAAGCTGACGTCGGTCGTTAACTGTCGAGGAAGCTTAAATTCTTTCTTTAGCACTCCTAGTGATTAGTCCAGAAACTTACAAAATTATTTTCAGTAGTTTATCTGTGATTTTTTGATACAAAGCACAGAATTAATTCAGCAGAATTTTGTGTTTTCATTTTCGTTGTTTGAAAAAATTTTCCTTTTTCCTAAACCGATAAAAGGCGAATCGAATTTTGCATTTTTCATTGTTATATTAATTTAAATAATTAATATTTTCTTGGTACAATCGCTGAAATCTTTCGTGAAATAAATTTTCCCATCATACTCGAAAGTAAGTTGAGTGAAATTCATCGCTGTTCAATTTATATCGTTCAGCTTGCGTTTCACTCTCCATTGATTGAACGTGAGTTTTCCTTCTAAATTTGCTGTTTAATGATAATGTAATGGTTTGTAATTCTTTTTCTTCTATAAATTTACTCGATACCGCTTGATATTTAGAACGTTCATCTTCATATATTTTCTATCAAAGTTTTGCGCTAGAATCCGGCTATCTGTTTCTAGTTTCTTTGTATCTTGAAGGCTTGCATAACCATGCTTGAATAACAGGAATTTCCCTAAACAGCTTTCAGATGATGATTCACAGAAGTGCACTCTTGCAAAATTACCTACTTATTTTTAATCTTCTTTTTTCCTTAATTTATTAATAACGAGGTTCAACTATGATACATGGGAAAACTATTTCTTTATGAAAAATCATACGATTATTATTATACAAACTTTTCTTCAATTTTGAATGCATTTAGTATCAGGTTACACGTCAGAAATTTCTGGTGTGTTTCACTAAAATTGAATGCATTTGAAATAGTGTCTAAAAATACGAGAGTTGAGATCCGTGAAAAATCCGATTCTTACGTCGTTAGTAAGTCATATTTATCGAGAAACATCAATCTAATAAATTGATCCGTGCCATTTTCTCTGTTTCATTCTGTAGTATAAATTGTTTTAACCTGAGTTTTGACCAACCAATTCTGAGTAAATTGATAAAACTTTTTTCAACTGCCTTGGTGCATCAAAATCTTCATAACGTGAAATTTTGTTAGCCGGCATTGGCCAATATGTGTTTTTCAAAGCTCTGCCTCAATCATATTACTATAGCTGTAGACTTTCTCATTCCTGCATTATAAATCTTAACCATAATACATGTTGAGTAAAAAATCCTGTCCTTGAAATGTCTCCGTATGATTGAATGTTGAATTAATTATTATTTTTTATTTCAGGAACAGTAATGGGAATCGAGTTTAAATCTTCATTTGTCTGATAAAATAATGGATGCACAAGTACAGCATTTGAAGAGAATACATTAACTTTGATTCATTAGCTGTAAAAATCACTCAGGAGGAATATGTCTGTTACTTTCGCTCAAAGGGGAAGGCCTCCGCCGAGCACGGCTCAAATTCAAAGCGTGAGTTTGTATGAATTTATTATCACAGTATAATTAAGTTTGAAGCTTAATGTGTTTCGGTATTTTACGATTACATGTTTTTTTGTGTAGATGTTGAATGAAAACAGTCAACTACTACAAACCATATCGGAATATCAGAGCAAAGGAAAGGCTCAAGAATGTGTGCAGTGAGTATACACTTTATATAAAATACTTCGAGTATTTGAAAAATACTAATAATGATATTGTACTGTGCTGTAGATATCAACAAATACTTCACCGAAACTTAGTTTATTTAGCTTCGATAGCGGATTCAAGTCAAAATATCCAAGCGTTACTACCAGTAAGTTTCATGTATTTATTTAAGAAATATTCTACTTTCGATTTTGTCGTTGGGAAAGGACAGTATTGAGATTTTATGTGTTTCTCACAGGATGTTTCCAATCCTCATAAGTCCTGATTTTTTGAAACTCGTCCTGAAATCTGGAAATTTTTCATCAATAAATTGAAAATGTCTTGATTTTTGGAGAAAGACAGAATATTTTATACCCTTTACAAATTTCGTGCTTCTGGCTCAAAAAAATTGGATTTATTTTGTATTTTATGTATTATTTCTACGTAATTAAATTTGTTACTTTTGCTTTCGATAAGTTTTTTACAATTAGTCCTTCTGATCTTTCGTTTCAAGTACAAGTGGTTCTACTTATGGAAGAGGCGACTGAAATTAGTGATGAGCTGTTTTTCATTTTTTTATTTTTTTTGTTTTTTGTTCTTTCAATTTTAAACCTTTTTACTTCGACCAAAAATAAGTTTATATGACAGTGTTCTGATTTTGTATTTGGGTTTTCTGATTGACTAACTGTTGATCGTTAAAGTAAAAAATTTCTGACAAAAGATTGGTTTTCAGTGAATCTGAGAAATAGTTTCATCAAATTGAAAATTGACATTAAAAAATTAATTTAATTAAATATTATAATTTTTTTTCAAATTTTTCTGTGTGATCAGTTTTGGTTTTTTCAAAATTGTTTTTTATTACCACACAAATATCTTTCGTTGCTTACTTGGTACTTTTTTTAGCCACCGCAAGCTCCACAAGGCGTTATGATTCCGCCCGTTCAACATGGTGTCGCACACAACCCGAATGCACCTCCAGCACAAGGTCCTGTTCCGCCTATGAATGATATGCCTCCTGCGCAAGCCCCTCCCCCACCACCCAATAATTTCCCCCCACCGAATAACGTATATCGAGGACCACCTCAGCCCGTGAATCCACAACGTATGTATTGTTATTCGCAATATCTGGATGCTTAGTTACACCGAATCGGGTAAACTGACTTGAATTCTACGGTTTTATAGGACCACCAACAAACGCAAGCCCACAGCAGAACCGGCCGTATCCCGGTGGATATCCGCAACAAGGTCCGCACCAGTCGTTCGGCAATAATCAGTACCCAGGGCCGGGACCCGGACATGTTCCTCCTCAGCCGAACTACAACGCGCAGGCGCAACAACCGCCTACCGGTGGTCAAGGCGGTCCGTACGCACCGTCCGCCGGCACCTATCCTCCGCCCACGGCTCAAGGCTCGCCAGCTCCATACAACCAACCTGCGCCCAACGGCTACGGTCCACCAGCCTCCGTTTCACCGGCGACTTCGAATTACGGACCTCCGGCGCCCGGTCAGTCGCAAATGGGTGGTGGCTACCAGAACGGACCAGCCGGCTATCCGCCCGCGTCGCAACAGCCAAACTACGGCGGTGGTCCGGCCGGTGGTTACGGGCAAGCGTCTTACGGCAGTCCAGGCGGACAGAATATGGCGCAGAGTGGCGGCCCGTCGGTAGGTGGTGGCAGCGGCTATCCTGGCGGCTATCCGCCCTCGAACTACGGTGGCGCCCAGCAAGGCAACTATCCGCCGCCGGTGAGCGCGTCGCCCGGCGGAGCCGGCAATGCCAACTCTCCGGCACCCACCTCTTCGTACGCACAAACAACAGCCGCGCCTTCTCCATCCGCCTCCACGCAGACGTATCCGTCGAACAACGCGGCGCCCAACTATCCACCCGTATTTCAGCCGCCTAATCAGAACGCGCCGCCTCCGCAGTCACCGTACGCGCCCAGCCCCCAAAATGTACCTCCGCCACAAGGCCCGCCACCTCCGCAGCAGCAACAGCAACCGCCGCCGCAGCAGCCTAATTACGGACCAATGCCGCCGGCTCAGCAGCATCCGATGCCGCCGCAGTCGTACCCGCCGCAGCCGCCTCCCAATCAGGGCCAACCGCCGCAAGGCTACCCGCCGCAAAACTATCCGCAGCAGGGCTACGGGCCGCCGCAGTCGTACTCGTCGGTGCCGGTTCCCGGACAGCCGAACGTTCCGTACTAGGAAGTGCAGCTGGCTACATCTTCCCTCTCTGCAGTTCCAGTGTACAGTTCGTAACATCGGTTTCCATTTTATTTGCCACCTTTTTTGTAAGAAGGTATGTGGGTTGGCGAGTGACGATAGGTTTTTCGCCGATTCATTGTATGTATACGTTTCTGGTTTTTTAAGAATATCGATGTACTCTCATTCCTCCCTCTTTCTCTTCATTCGTCTTTATCGCCTTTGAAGACCTCCGTTACTTCTGTGGTTCTGTTATGAACTAGCGACGTATTCGCTGTTGAATTATTGAAAATTGTTTTTCAGTGTAGTTTGTTACACACAAGATTGGTCATGCTTTAGATTTGGATGTAACTGGGTAAAGTGTAAAACTGAAGAAAAATGTCGAGTTTCTATTCCTCACTGTCACAATATGCGATTTGCAATAGTTATGATTAATTGCAGCAACCGGACTGCGCTGAACTACTTCAGCTTATATTAACTGCCAAAATTATGTCTAATTGAAGTATGTGTTGACCGGAACAGTAAAACAACCTCGATCGAAAACCGTGTGGATTGGGATAAACACGGAGAAGTTTATAAGACTACACCACATTATTTTCTCTTTTCATTCCTCTATTAATTCCAGCCAACACTAATATGAGTCCTCGATACGAGTAACGAGTCGTATAAAGTAAACACTGCATTAGCGCGCCACTGGCTTGGATCTTGCCAATGGGTTGCTCATTAGCAGTAGGATTTTTCACTGTATTTAAGTGATTGGCAGAAAATCGTGTGTTGCCAGCAACGGACTGGAGGTTCTCAAATAGAGCAAGAGCAGACTATAGTGTTTACTTTCTGCAAGTTTAATTGGAGACGTATGGGTAAAATTAATCGACGGTTTTATTATGGTTTCTGTAAAAAAAAAATATTGTGTAGCTGATACAAAATACGTGATACGAATCGTCGGGGGTTCCAGATTCATTTATTATATTATGAAAATATCCCAGAAAGTTACGTTTTTTTGCTTTACAGTGGAAAATCCGAAATCACGAATGAGATCTTATTTTTATAAATCTACGATTTGACGGATCACGGATTAGTTTTTCCTAGGTTTGGCCTCGATTTTGAAAACAATATTCAAATATTATATCGACTGCTATTTATTCTCAAGCTTTTGTAACTTGTAAAAATGAAATTTTTCAATCAGAATTGTAAAAATTGGGTTGGATAGAAGTAATTATCATTACTGAGGATTTGTTCTTTGTCATCCATGCAAGACCTTGCTAACATTTAGTAGAATAATTGTTTGAGCATAAAATGTGACTTGCATGATATTAGCTCGATTGTTTTTTGTTTCTTACACAGTATATTGTCTTGATATGATTTTTTTGTGGGTTTCGTTGATATTATTAATGTAAAATTTATATATGTGATCCGCGATTTAACCTGTCTCTAAATAAATTTAAGTTGTCAATAGTATCATTTAAGAATCAATGAAATGATTCAAATCACTATTGTAAAACTATTCAAATTACGAATAATTCAACATTTTGAAAGATCATTTATTACGTACTTTTGTCTCTTGCTTTTGTCTTAAAAGTTGAACGAGTATAATCAAATGGACTAGTTCACAACGGTTACTTCTTTTGCTGTATACCATGCTCCAGGAAAAAGTAAAAGACAAAAGTACATCGTGAACGGTCCTTGAAAAATGATACTGATCTGCATCACAGATTGCGAAATTTTGATCCGTGATCCGACAATATGCAATCCGATCTGTGTTTATCCCGACTCTCATAATATGTTTCTGTTTTATTAGGTTAGTTCATTCTTTTGCATGCTGTAGTATTCCGTTTACTTTGTTATACCTGTAAAATCGATTGAATCGTGCATTTTTTTTAAATAGCGTTACAAAACAAGACTAATCGTGATTTATGAAATTCATCATTATTTTGATGTCTATTCAATTTTATACTGTTAAAATTAATTTATTTTCTGAAGTTCGGATTTATAGAATAATTTTCGATAACTGGGCTCCGACTTCTAGTTAGGAATGAAAAATAAAAAAAAAATAGGCGTAAGGTATTTTCCGGATAATTTGCTTCTACTTTTTTTTTTTTCTACTTTATAATTTGTGATTTTTGTGTAGTGAAATAATGGCAACGTTATAGCTTTTTACTTATGACTTATTTTCGTTCCGTAAAGTAAGTTTTCGATATATTAAGGCGTTATGTTGACTTTTTCATGTTGTGTAGAATTATACGTAAACAATTTTTATTCGTTACTGTAGAGTCAGGTTGGATTCGTTAGTATTAATTTATCATTTATTCTTCGTATTCATACGATTCTTTTTCACTTAATTTTGAAGAAAACTGGATTTTTCTTTCTTTTGTTATTTTTCAGTACTTTAATAGTGGAATTTATTGTTTATCTTGTAGAAATATATTGACATTTTAATTTTTTTGCATTCGTATTTTGTGTACCTGATTTTTATATTTCAAATTCGCCGTTTTATTCTAATTCTGATCGGATGATTTGATAAAAGGTCATTTTTATCAATTTTTCTGTTAATAATTTCATTTTTTTCTGCGAATGTTTGAAGTGAATATTTTGACCTGTTTTTTTGCGGTGTGATTTATTTCTAATCAAAATTATTATGATCATGTATACAGTCTACACTTGGCAAATTTACTTCCAAATCCAAACCGACTCTGTATAAACGACTAAACGTGTTCTTCATTTTATTTTCATTCCCAAATAATTATTTATCTTGAGAATTCAATGCAAAATGAAGTAAAGAAATTGGAAAAATTCAAATTTGCAGAAAATGTGTTCTCTTTTTTTTTTTTTTTTGGTGACGCAGTACACACATCGATATATTTATTAATTTCATTTCACGTAGAGCATGACAAGCGTGATCTTATCTTGATCTGTTTTACATAATTTTTGGATTCTACTCAGTCTTGATTTTCGTTCACTAATACTTGAAGGATATACTCAATTAAAATGAATTGTATGTACCCAAGATTACCTCTGCTATTATAAAAATTAATGAAATTGAAATGATTCAAGCGATTTACCCGGTTCTCAAAATATCAATTGTTTAATGTATCGATTTATGAATTTTTCCGCGTTTCATATATTTAATTAATTTTTGCCAGCCTTACAGAATTTTTGACAATTACTTTAAAATTCAATTTTCGGTACGAAATTTCTCGATTCATATTCTTACATTAGATTAGATATAAGTTGAGCCAGTTTGATTTCAAAAAGTCAAAAATTAAAAACTATCGATATGGACGATATCCATCAATATTTCATTAGGTCATTAAAATGCAAATGCAGCATCAGCATGGAAAAGGAGTGATGACTGATAAGGAAACCGAAAATACTGAAGTACCGGAATCTCATCGTAGCGTAGCCGCTGTGTTTCATTACCGAAATTTTCTGATTTGTTGCTTTTATTTCAGTTTTTTTATGCTCTAGTAGCTAGTATCCATTGAAACTGCAAATGAATATCACCAGAGTATAATGAAGTAAGTCATCGCACGAATTCGTCCACAAATAAAATCCACCATGAACAATCTACTACCTATGACTGTCAGCGGTTGCAGGCACCTTCTGTCAAACACCAAGTACTTCCTGCATGCCAATCAGATGTGAGTAATAATTGTCTCGTTCGTACCTATCATATTTTATATTCTACAGTACTAATAAGCTCATTTCATCTCCAGAAATAATGGCTTGAATATTATTCAAATTCGAAATCATCTACCCCTTCGTATCAAATATCCGATGTGGTTTTGTCAAAAAGAACGAGCGGTTAGTTGAGTTCCATTAATTAGAGTATTTTTATTTTCAGTATAATAATACATGTATTTGGTTAAATATGCACAGGATTATTGCGAAATGCTGACGAAAAAGAATCGGGAATTTCTGCAAGAGTCTGTAGAAGAAAGATTTGGACCAAAAATTGTTTCTCATGGAGTCGAAACCTACGACATAGAGTCACCATTGGCAGCCGAATCGTTCGTTCGTGGACAGTGGAACATCAAAAGTCAACGTTGTGGGCTTATTGGCCGTAAAATAGGCGTCCAACCTTTGTGGACGAAAACTGGCCAGAGATTAGTTGTTACACTTATACAGGTGAAAAAGAAAATTAATTTAGAATTATTTATTTTGTGCGTCTTGAATACTATTCAAATATTGAAGTCTTCTCTGCCCGTCTCAATTTTTAATTGGCGAATACTGCGACAGTAAAATTAAATTCAAAAATTATTTTTTTAACCTAAAGTTTTCCTGATTTCGTCCGTCTGTTTCACTATATCTCCTTCATACAATAATTCAGACTTACGTTATTTGACTCAGTTTCAAGATAGGCTTTTCGAATTATATGCAGAAACTGAAGTGTTGCTCCATCTAGGAAGTGAACGTTTTTATTGGAGCGAAAATCAAATTTTTCATCATGTTGAATAATAGTTATTATTTGAGTAACCAAGAGAACTATAATTTCGACTTTTAGTTATGAGTTAATCGTATTTTCATACTTTTTCCCTGCAGATCACTGACAATCATGTTGTAAAGTACATACCACCCGAAGAATACAATCCTCCTCGTAAATTGTACAGAAACATAAGCCAAAAGAAAAATTTAGGTTGCCTCATGGTAGGAGCTGAGAGCACGGATCCACAAAAAGTATATTAATTTTTTTATTTTTGATCTTCTATTTTCTATTTACCTTAACGAAATAAGCTTTCATTTGATAGTTCACAAAAGAATATTGCGGTCTGTTCTATAAACATGGCTTGATGCCGAAACAAAGACTTGCACGTTTTCTCGTTTCACCTGAAGCTGCTTTACCGACTGGTACTCCTTTGTATGTTAATCATTTCAAAGTTGGCCAACATGTCGACATTTCAGGAATAACGTAAGTTTCTTGAATGCAGGATGAAAAGTTTCTATTAATAGTTTAAGAATTTTTTCGCAGTATCCAACCCTTAATTTTCATTTTTCCAACAGAATTGGTCGAGGTTTCCAAGGAGTCATGAAACGTTGGGGATTTCATGGTATGCCTGCGACGCACGGTACGACCAAAACACATCGACGACCCGGTTGTATTGGACGTGGACGTGACAAAAAAGTGCAAAAAGGCAAGAAGATGCCGGGACATATGGGTTTTGATCGAAGGTTGGCTCGTGGTCTGAAGGTAAAATGTATTTCATGTAACTCTATGAGACACTTGCAATGATGAATACTAATTTAAATTGTCTATACTTTGCAGGTTCTTCGAATCAATACTAAATATAACGTCATGTACGTACAGGGTAGAGGAATACCTGGTGAAACTAATTCATTCCTTCACATCTACGACACGAATGTAACTCACAAGTAAGTGTTATTGTCTCGAATTTTCTACTGTCATTCTTTGAAATTGTTCAGTTCTGAAGGTTGCGATAAACTGAATTCCGTAATGCATCTCGTAAGAATTTTACGTATCTTCATTTTGTACTGATTCGCCTTATAAAATTCGGTTTTGACACAGTCTTGTCTCTCAGGTGTTTTGTACGGGCATATTATATGCTAATCAGTGGCTACCATTACTCAAGTTTTGCAAGACTAATACCGTAATATTACACAATAAAGATTTTCTTTGTTTTTCTCTTCGACAGACTTTGGAATCATCATAACCAACCAGACTTTCCAACTTTTTATCCGGAAGATTTAAAAGAGCCCCTACCAGAAGATATATTTTCGCCAGAATTATTTGATTTCCGTGAGCCATCTATTGCTTACGAAGTACCTAAAGAAACTAAAAAAAGGCGATAGATTTTTATTATAGTTTTAGAAATAAATACTTTTTTTTTTTCATTTATCTTTTAATTTCCCGTAGATCTTTAAAATGAGTTCAATTTTAGCAACGAGTTTTCAGTGTTGAGAGCATCAAAATATAAGTATTCTTTCAACGCCGAAAAGGACTTATAATCGAAAACACTAATAAAGAATAATATTTTCGACTGAAGACAATGGAGAATGCCCGAGTGAAAACGCTCTTAAGGGTAAATATGAAATTGCGAAAATTCTTAATGACACTTTTCGGAAAAATCGACTGCAGAGAAAGAAAATGGTAGGTATTCGTATAAAATAATTTATACAACAGAAAAATAAAAGTTGAAAAAAGAAAAAAAAATACACAACAGTTAAGCATCGTCTGCGACGTCCATTTCTTCTTGACTCTGTTCTTGTCCACTGTCATCCAGCTCTGACATTTCATCCCAATGGTCATCCGAATCGTCTACGATGTTATCATTATTCACAGCAACTTCTTCTTTAACAATTTCGTTCTCATATTCTTCTTCTGAATCTAAAACACACATTCACTCATTGAAATTATATTTCCGAAGCTCGTTAAATAAATACCAAACTGAAATTGTAACTTTAGGGTCTGAATGATTATTTTTTTTGTTGTAAATAATATACGAAACTATTACTTCTATAAATTAATACTGTTTAAAAATGAATATTTCTGTACAAGGAAAGAAAGTAAGACGTTCCATGGTGAGTAAAACGTTTACCAGAAGGGCCAAAGGCGAGACTAGCAACTACGTAAGTCATGAAAACTCATTTTGATTGCCGCGCGGAAACAAATCTATTAGTTTGAATGCGTAAAAAAAAAAAACAAATCGAAAAGGCAACAGCAGACGTCATGATTGGCAAGTATCAAGAGGTCAATTATTAGATTTTTGACGATAAAATCAATAAGATGAAAATAAATCTCTTCGTGAAAGATTAAAAGCTAAAGAAGACATTTAGCGCATGCTGCGAGCATACACTAATTAATAGAAATGGAAAAGATTGAAAAACTACCTTCATCTTGGTAAATGAGTTTCGGCTGCAAACTGACGCTCTGTAACGACTGCTCAGATTTATCAGTCCTGTGCTTAATTTGCTGAATCATCAAATCTAATCGGCCGGCGAGTTTATACAGTGGTCCTATCACGTTTAGTTTGCTTTCAATTAGAGGAAACAGAGGAGCAAACACTTCCGTGATATCAGGGTTGGAAACAAGATGAGCAGCGTGAAGTATAACGAGTGTCCGCAACCATTTGAGAGCCGATTCACTTCTACACAAAAAAAAAATTGAAACAGTCAACTTCAATGAGATGATTGAGAGTAGAACTTTTAACAGAAAAAAAAAGTTATTACTGAGCATTCACAAATTTTATTAAGTAGATTGACGATGAGTCGATGATGAAATCTCATGAACTTAGTTATTATGGTACTTTATTGTAACATTGTAACAATATCATCAGATTTTTTATTTAAAAAATCTGGCGGATTGTATAAAATCTAATACAGCAATTTAAGTTCACTATTTTTAAAGAATGCACTCTCTAGCTACGGCATAAATGTGCGTAACACTTATGCAAGTTGTGAAGGGTAAACCACCTTATTAGCTAATATACTCCTTCGACTCTGAAACCCGATACCAGGCACTCGTAGCTCGGGCAATCCCAACATTTAAAATCCATAAAGAAAGGATACTTACTCATTGGTACGTCTGCCTTTTAATACGGAAATTAATTCGGTGCTCAATGGTAGAACTGCCTCAACTGGTAACCTACTGATGGTCGTTTTTATAACGCTTTCTTCCGAATTGCTCAGAACATCTTCTAATATTTTAGGATCTTTACTTTTCAATCCCTGCAAAATTAAAAGAACAACCGTTAAAATCGCCGACGAATGTTTCCTTTTGTAACGTTTGAATCTGCAAGAGGAGTTTTCGAAAAATATATTCTGGATAAAAGTTCGTATTAGTCCGGTGCATTTTCTCATCTGCACGTCACATTTGAAAGACGGTCGTTTCTTAAAAGAAATACAAACTGGACAAGATTTTTCTCAACCAAACCTTTAGTACAGGATTAGAATCGAAAGGGCAGATATTTAGATAACCCCGCTCTGAAACTGATATTGATTAATTCTTCATTTATAGGACTGTCATGTAATAGGTTAACAGTTGTTCAGAAGTTATTCAAGAAATTTATAGTCAAAACTTAATATCATCCCCATTTTTACCAATGCGTGAGATAATTCACGAGTAGTTGAATGTTTCAAATACGAAGGTCTCACCTGCAGCAATAGATGTACAAGACTTTCAGACGTAGGCGCATTCGATGTAGATGGTATATCGACGCTTAAATTTTCTAAGCGTTGCTCAAGTGGAACGTCGTATGATTTTTCAGCGTTATTCGGTCGTTTTTGTGGCTTTTTACTCGAATTACCTGAAAATCCATTGACCATATCCGACGATACATACTGCACATTTTTACACGAGGAAGTCGGTAGCACCTGGAAAATTGCAATTTCATTAATGTAAAATGCTACTAAGTGGTAAACCGAATGAATCCTCAGTACTGAATTTTCTTCACCTTATTTAACGACTGCTCTTTATTCACGACTGATTTCTTCTGCGGGTCTTGTCTCACAATAATCATGGACTTCTCGGTTGTTTTCAGTTGCTACAGTATCAAAGAATACATAATTAGAAGCAAACTGTGGATCAATTGACACAAGATCACAAATACTGACCAATTTTTCAAAGGATAGAATTAATTCACCGCCATAAGCGATGTGAGCAGAGTTTTCATCACAGAACGCTGATCCGACAATGGGTATCTGCTCCACCTTTGCTTTGCTGTCTTCTGATTCTGCTGCTATCTGAATGGTAAGTTTCGGTTTTGCTGGTTTACGGTGTTTCTTTCTGCAGACCAAAATATTTATGATACAAATTATCATAGAATTGAAAATGATCTACGGTAATACTGAAAATGGAAATATCACAATGATGACCAACCCATTTATTGTACACGTATACAAATGAAGAACACCAGTTCTTGAACTGGCTAGCACGCTTAGTCCACTAGAAGAAGAACTCAGCACAGAAATAGAAACTAGAGCATCATCTAAAGCAAACACTGCCAATGCAGATCGATCTTCGTCATCTTTCAGAAGCCTGCAGAAGATAAGAAATAAGAGTATAACTATCACATATGGCGATTCATGAAAAAAAGAAGTATGTCGTGGATTTTTGTTAAACAGAAACGAGTATTTTTAAGAAATCAGAATTATTAAGGTACTTTTGTTTTAATCGAAAAATTAGACTCGATTTGCTCAACATTTGTTTAAGGATTTGGCAGAAGCTTTTAATTTCTATTTATACAGTTTTAACATGTAGAGTTATTCCTTTCAAGAAACAAGCGAGTGCTTCCGTCGCAGACTTACGTGTTAGAAGTAAATACAAGAAATATTTTGTATTTTTACGCAATTATTTTGTATTAAGATCAAAATTATTGATTTTGCAGTTTTCCAGGTCAATACGTTGAATAAAAAGATGATTTCTGATCACAAAAAGCTGTATCAACTGAAAATGTTCTAAGAATGTATTTGAGGAAAGTACATTTTTCTTTAGTGAAAGCCATAGATGACAGGAGTGGTCTTAAAAAGGTGTTAGCGTAATTTTAATAGCTCCAAGAGAGGGTATGGATGAAGAAAAACATTCAGATTGCAAATTATTCGTTTTATCAGTTGTCCTCATCAATTTCTTTGTGATCCATAAGAAATATGTATAAATACCCGTTAAAACCGGGGTATAATAATCCGCCAATGAGTTAAAAGAGCATTTTTAAGAATTACCTAGTGCTCAGAAAGATGTTGGTACAAAACTGAATTAAATTTGGCGAATCAAATACGAATGAATTTTAATTAAATACCATGCATGTAACAAACGATTTCCAACAGCTGCACTCAAAACACATGGTTCTCCGCAGATTCGAACAAAATTAAGGCAATGCACGTCGGTAGAATGTCCAATAAATGATTTGCGCAGGGTTTCTTTCTCACCCGAAATATCCCACCATTGAATCTCTTTTTTTGCAGAAACAAACGATAAGCCGTCGTCAGATAAAGCTATCGTAGAAAATTTACCGCATTTCCATTTCCTAAAATGCATACAAAATGTTAGTAAATACTTCAATCATTTAGAAATTGTAGGAAAGATATGAACAATACCGTACTTTTTCACACTGTAGTCTTCCAGACTCCATAAAATAACATGCTGGTCTTCAGAACATGATATAAACTGATCTGGGGTTTGTCTGCACCAAGATATACTATTGACATGACAAGAATGGCCATCGCTGAAAGTGTTAATTATACTGAACGAAGCCACACTGTATAAATATATATCACCAGATTTGGATCCAATTAGCAAATTTTCATTCTCAGAGGCAGCAATTTCCGAACCGCTAGATTTTCGTTTACGATTACTCGAAGATAAATTGACCTATAAAAATGAAAAATTAATGAAAAAACACATTCCTTAGAATCATCATATTTGTTCGAGATGGAAACAAAATATACTTTTTTAGACGTTGAAATCCACACTAAATCTGTGTAGGGTGATGTTAAGTGCACATCAGGAGTAAATTCTTGTTTTAGAACGCATGAAACGACGTCCCAGATTCTCAGTTTACCGTCATCGCATACATGAGCATAGTATCGACCGGTGTTTGAAAAGGAAGCCAAATTCTTACCAGCCATAATCAACGTTGAAAAAGTGAACAACAAAAGAAAAGAGGAGATGCTCGAAATTGATTAAAATTTTACATATTGACGGTTTTCACTGTCGGGTAGAGAATTTTCGGCGAAAATGCGAAATTGAACTCAACAACGTGCATATTGCAGTTTGCGGAAATTTTAACATGTCAAAATTTTTCTCATAGTGCATAGTTGCCAAAAAATAAATAAAATAATTCCTTGATATTTGATAAGAGCTTTCAGATATTCCTGTTGCCAAAATTACAGTCTGTCCCAAATAAGAAAAGATAAACACGTGACTAAATACTCGAATGAACGAACGTTTTTTGAATAACTAACCAATAGAAATTGGAAATTGAATAGTGAGTCAATTCTTGTTTCTTTTTTCGGGCAGACTCAATTCTCGAAAACGAACGGTGCGGGGCGGATTTTCGAAACTAAAAAAGAATTTGACCCAAAATAAATATTTAAAATTATTTTATTATATTTTTCAATCATACAAGTTAAGTCTTAACAAGTGGGTTTTTAGTTTTACTTTTTGTAATTTTTGGTGATTAAAAAAAATTTCAACGTTGAAAAATGAAACAACAGTTCTCCTTGTCGCAGTATAAAAAAATAATTTAGCTCTTTCTTGAAAATAAAATTAATGATAGGCTAATTATATTCGAAAATAATATAGAATTAATTAGTTATAAGTTTTTTTGGGTACAATAATTTTTAAAACAATTAAAATTTGAATAAAATTTATTCTACTGTAATATATTCTTCAAGTCATAATTATATGATTGAGCAAAGCGAAAACATGTCTTCGAGTGAAAAATAAAATTAAAAAATCGATTTTCGGTCCGGCAGGTAAGAAAGAGTAGACACGTGATATTTTCATTTTTTGATTAAATTGTGTTTATTTTTTCAAGTTCACCAGTCCATTACATACCATTCACAATTCAACTTTTCTAAAAGTGAAGTTCTTTTTCAAGTTTTCTCCTAAATTTTATTTAAATTTCATTGAAAATAGAACTAAGAAAATAATGATTTTATTCAATTGCCGGTTTTCAAGTTTCCTCCCATAATAATTATTATGAGTTCCGATGAGTTCTATTATGAGTCCTCCCGATAATCCTTGTAAGAAATATGCTTGTATGATTCAGAAATGTTTGAAAGGTAATCTGCTTGTTTCTTTAATTTATTTAATGATTCGTTTTATTTATCGAAAACTATTTCAATACGATTGTGATTTCAGAGAATAATTTCCGTGACGACAAATGTCTTCATTTTATCGAACTTCTGGAGAATTGTTGTGCAGAACAAACTGAACGAACAGTTTCATGCCCTGATATTAATCCTTCAAAGCGTCAAAAAGTTTCCAAATCGTGAACTCTTTTTTTGTTACATAAACACATTCTTTAAATTTCTCTTTTAGCCAGTTCATCGAGATATCATGGTGAAACGTTACGATAGTCCCAAGCGAAGAGCTAAACTGCTCAAAGAAATGCCTTTTTACTACCGCTTTCTTTTCCTCAACCCTAAGAGAACTTTTATCTTCGCCATGGTTCTGCCAGCGCTGTATCTGTTCGGTCCAGTCACTTATCGCTTCTTCTTTCCGCCTGCTTCTGGGAGAACCTTGGCATTTGATCCTAGACGTGAAGAAAATTTGAGCAAACTAAGGCAGAAGTTTATGGAGCGAGAAACCAGCCTTAATGATTTTAGTAAGTAAGCAAATAGCTTGAAATGTTCGTTAAGAATTCATTTTCTAAATTTTCTCGCTCTTTTCAGGTTACTTCAAAGACGAAAAGTAGAATCAAAGGTTTCATATCACGGTGCTGTTGTTGGAGAACTACCTAAATTTAGTTTCGACTGTTGTTAACTTTTGGTGTGTACATAAATTCTTTATTTTGTTGACAAAATTTTTTTCGTTCTTCATAATTACTGAACCAAATGATTGCCTAATATTGCACCATGAAAGTTGTATTATGATTCCGTTGAGAAGTGAACTTTTTATTTTTTCAAAGTTTCCATTGAATTAATTATAGCATCCTGCAGTTTCGCATTATGCCATGCCCCGTTATAAAAATTTATCGGTTATTTTTTGTGTGAGATGCTTTTTTTTTATATTAATTTTTCAATCGTTTTCAGAACATCCAATTTGATTTTTCTATTACACTTTCAAGTAATGATTTATTATTAATTATTTTTAAAATAATGTTGATTATCTTCTTGGGTTTTAAGAGTTGGAGCATGTTCTTGCATAACTTGAGGGATTGTAGAAAGCCTTGCTGTAATTGAACTGTTGAAAATCAAATTGCAGAAAATTTAATAATCTTATTCTTTTTCAATTTTTATCAATTTATTTTTATAGAAGTCCATTTTTTTATACTATTTTTTCATTTTAATGGCAGTTTTTTTACCTCTCTCGAGTTATTTATTTTCTACTTTTACTTAGAAGCCTTATCAATTTTATACTAGCCAAATTGAAAATCTTTCAGAGGATGTATGGGATGGTGAGCTTAATCATTTTCTCATACACGTTAATTCATTTATTCCATCTATAAAGAGACAATGAAATTGTATTTCTAAAAATTTAAAAATGAATAAGAAATTTTTTTTTTCAAACGCGTGCCTTACAGTCACGCAGTGGATATTTTACCTGAGCGTGAATGGAATTGCCTCCTTACTTTACTTTATGGATACTAACAACTCCTCTAAGCTTGATTGAATGCAGTCAACTCGAATTGTTCTTGAATGCTATTCTATATTTATTCCTTTTCATCACGACATGTGCAAGTATTTTCGTTTCTATAGTGACTCAAATCAACAAAAATGCACGAACATGTTTCTATCTCTTGACTAAATTCGTAGTAACATGGTTCAAGTTCGTTAGTTCATCAATTCAATCATGGACCGAAAAGACGAAGCCAGTCATAAAAGTATAATGAAACTGAGACCTCTAGACTTTTTATACGGTAGGTTGCGTGATGCTTTTCTATTTGCGCAAATATTATGATAATTAGTCCATTCGTTCTTGTATTAGACTCCACATATACAGTTTCCTCAGAGAAAAGCTTCTACAAAATGGCTGCTCGAGCAGCTGACCAAATAAGCGAAAAGGTATAAAATTCTTTTCGTGCACAATTTTATGTAGCACTATTAACTGACATAATATTCTTCATTAGGACATAAGACCTCATTTTGAGTCAATGTTCAGTGATGTTTCGCGTTATCCAAGAATCAGTTGTGTCTATAAAACGGAGAATATTCCTTTCACTTGGATAAATGTGCTGAAGTAAGGTTGAATTACTCAAGTTAAGGTTTCTATAATACATTTTAAATGATGGCCATAAATTCCCAGAGATACATCTCAAAACGATACGGTGAATGGTCGAAACATGGTGCAATATGTTGCCAGGTGAGCCTTAATAATGTGAAAATTAATGATGCCATGTAATATTTTTTATATTAATGTTTTCAAAATTTAAATTAATCTGAGGCTAAGGTACTATTTTCCTTTCTTAAAATTTATAATGTTCTAATTATAAAATAGTTCCTGCCAAGTAGTTTAAGGGTGTAACTATAGTCTACCTTAGCTTTCTTCAAATAGTCAATTTTTTTGTAGAGTTTGGTACCAAATTGGCTCAAATTTGGATATGTTATTCTTAAACGTATTATTCTCTGTGCCCGAACGAAGCCCTTTATCTGATTTTTAAGATTTTAAGGCATTTTTTGAAGGTCTTAAAAAACCTTTTTTTGGGGACTTGAAAGATTTAAAAAAATAAAATTGTAGAAAGGCTTCATCTGAGCATAGAAAATGAGTTGAAGGATAATGAATCAAAATTTGGTGCAAAAATCGGCGAAAAAATTAAATAGTAAGTTTACTTTTTTACTTTGGTTGCTCAAAGGCAAATCTGCAGCACATGGGTCAGATTTTGACTTAGTATCAAAGGTAGACTATATCCTAAATAAAAATGCTGTTACCATAACTGAAAAAAAATTGTAAGATGTTTGGAGTTTCGACAAATTATGCAATATTATATTACTGACCTAGGTTAAGGTGTCGTAAAAAAAAACTGCCATTTGTTGCATTTGCATCAAATTGAGGACGCAAAAAAAATTGTATATTCAGCCTAAAAACGTACTGTGAAAATTCCAATTTTAGGAGTAGTGGTAAATGTACTTGGAGAAGTTATTCAATATTCTTTGACCACTAACTGGTCACTCCTGGTATGCTAATGCGTTAAAACAAATATTTAAAAATTCAGAATCATATGTACAAAAAAATATCAGGGCTATATACTTACATAAAATTCAGAAAATTGGCATCGATGTCTCTTTTCTACGATTTTTTGGATCAGATCTACTTCAGATGTATTAGACAAGCTTCGTCTTGAACAATTACAAACTCCAGCTCATACAGTCTGTATAAATGGTATTCATGAAGAGACTTCTACGAAGGAAAATACGACAAAGACGTTCCTCAAAATGCGTAAAACAGTTTGCACCCGAGGCACACAGACTGATTATCGCGATTCCGAAACTCAAACCGACATACGGATTCCTTTATGTACGTTTGTAGACGGTGACATATCGGATATTTTCTGCTCTGTACCGGGTAAATAATAATACAAGTAATTCAACGTATTTTAAATTTTAATCTGGAAACCATAACTACTCTCGTTCAACTGAAACCGGGAACAAAAAACGAATAAAATACAAATAAAATAATTTAGCTTTACGCGAATTTACATGAAGTTATTATTAATATAATGTACAATGTAAAAAACAAAAAAGTGAAAAATTAAATGCGCAGAAAGCGGCGAAACGGGCGACACTAATATTTCGGACGAAAAACATAAAATATCAGTTTTGGAACAAAAACTATCGAAAAGCAAAAATAATTTGAACGCGCAAATCGCTATAACTAAGCAAATTCAACGAATCAAATGGTTAATCAAAGAAAAGGTACGTACCTTATTTCAATTCTGCAAATCTACCTAAGCCTTCCAAATTTTATTAATAATATTTGCTGCAGCGAATCGATTACGTTAACGAAATACGAATGGAGTTCGCAGAGAATACATTATCCGAGCATAAGCTACAAATACAAACGACAATTACTCGACGAGAAGTTACTCGAGCACATGCTCAAGAAATTCTTACAAACCAAAAATTACAGTCACTGCGGACGAAAAAAGAACGAGGTCCATATTTGACACACATTTGCACGAAAGTCTGTCATAAATACATACAATCAATATTAATAATATTCTCACGTTATTACAGAAGTACGAAAAATATACAGTCGAGCTCCGACAATACAGTTCACATCAATGCTTTCGGAATCGATGTAATATCTGAAGACCACCGAACGCTGTGATCTTTTTTTTTTATCCGTTGTACAGTTACATAAAAATATTAACTAATTAACATTTCATTTTAGATAGATTTGCAAGGTAACTAGTTATAAATTTAAATTTGCAAAGTTTCTCGTTTACCCGGTAAAATTGCAAATTAATTTCTCTTCAATATAACTTTTCTAATAATTTTTACAACTTTGCTAGATTTATAAATATAAATGTAAAAAGCATAAATGTTTGGAAACAAAAATTAAACTGCACAAAAAAACTTGCAAAAAATCAGTCACTTGTCTTTTTCTTCTTTTTCTGACGAGAAATTTTCAATTTTTTCGATGCGGATGCGTCAAATTCATCTGCGCATTGTTTTTCCTCCACCGTAGAACTTGTCTTTCCTGAAAAATTATAAAAAAATTTATTACTGCACTCAATTTTTTCGGCACTGCAATCAACACACTGCCCGTTTCCCCCCCCCTCGCCATAAGGTTTGGTTTAGTTTTTGAAAAATGGGACTTCACTTTTAGACTTCTACACAACAATGACGTTTAATTTATTTTATTTAGTTAAAATAGGTTGGATTCGACCGCATTAACACCAAGCAGGGAGCTTTTGTCTGCCTCACACTTTTGTATGACCTGTATCGAGTTCAAATCCACAAAAAAGATTTTGACTACGATAAAAAATAATGCCTAAAAAAATTATATGACTCTTCTTACGTACTTTTCCCACTTTTTGGAAGATCGGAGAAATTATTCGAAAACGAATGATGATTCTTCCACTCATCTTGTTGACGTTTGAGATCATTTATGATCGTATCATTGTTGCTTAAACGAACTGCTTGTTCGGTTACGGTTTCTTGTAATTCTTTGATTACCCGCTCTTGCCTTCGAACTACCCTCGTTAACGATGAGAGAATTTTACGACCAGCACGCTGAAGTCAGAAATTAAAATTAAGAATAATATACGAAGGCAGAAAATTCAAAGTTCAGTATTGAAGGAGTGAATTAAAGTAGAACATCCGCAAGAAAAAACTTGCAGAAAACTATATTTTAGAAGCATTGTAGCCAAATGATGGGTACCGACTTAGAATACTAACCCATTTTCGACTCGATTTTGTATCTTCGTTCTTCTTAATGATTCGTGCACAACAATCTTTGACGATTTTCTCAACTGACTGACGATGAACCAAAGCACGAGATCCTAAATTTAGGTCAAATCGGCCAGAATCAATTTTCAATGTTGTCCCAACTTCACATGGCATATCTGCAAAAGCATTAATGGAATAGTAGGTAAATTATTTCTCTCCAATTCTGTCACAGACAAGTGAAAATATTACCAAAAACGCTGATACCGCGGATATTACCCAAAGCCATCATTTCTTTTTTGCGTAATATAGGAGCAATTTTTTCGTCGAAATATTCGATAGCCATGGTCGAAACATCTCGTAATTCCTGTAATATTTGATGAGGAGCCTGGGGTTCTTTACTCGAATCTATATCTAAAGATTTCATGACACGAAAAAGTTCGTCGATGACCTGGAAAACAATACATTTGTGAGTTTTTAAACGATGTTACGGATGCTACACATGCTATGCTTTTAATAAGTTTTAATTTGAGTTTCTTTCAAAGGCTACATCAATAGGTGCAGTTGTTATTTTCATTATGTTATCAGAGTAACAATTACGAAAGTTTATTTTCAAAATACTCGTTTTCTCCGAATTATTTACATTGGTTTTTTGAGAGTCACATTTTACTCGAATACATTTTGATAAGGGAAAGTAGAAAAGACCTAGCAAGTATAACTCACATCTCCCCATGTCATGACATTTGTTAGTCCGATCATTTCTAGAATTGAGCAGAAAACGTTTCATAGGACTCAAATAACAGAAGTTACGACCTAACAAAAATATATAATAATAACACTACGGGCGAGAAATACAACTGAGAAAGTATTCGCTCGTAGGAGGACATATGCAGAAGTGTTTGGGACTTAATTTTCACACAGATTTGGATGTTACTCTAAGCCGTACTCAGTTCTACTGAATAAATAATGCTTACTTTTCCAGGTATAAAACAACATTGCTTTGATTCAACAAAACGACTGAAAGCCATTGATAGCATTGATAACCGAGTCTCGATAGCCATCAGAACATCACATTTTTTGGATAGAGGATGTTTACGTCTTTCAGATTCTCGTCGAGGTAGTTGAGCTTTTACAGATTTGAGTAAGGAATTTTGATATTTCTCAGCCAAAACGAATCCTTTGTTCAGGTAATGCCATCCCATCTCGTTGAATCTTCGACAAACCTTGAAAAGACGAACGAAGAAGATCAGTTGAGCGAAGTTTCAAAAAAGTAACTAGTCTTCATTAGTACTTACAGCTCTATTTCTGGCGATTTCATCGTACGTCAGGTTCGAAAAGATGTGGTCCAAAACGAGTTCTGGGAGATCAAGCAATTCAGGCATCTAGAAAAAAAAGTTGTAAGAGTGAACAATGTTCAAATTGCCCGAATTATAGGCTTACATGGTCGAAACTAGGTTGAACTTGGGAGCACATTAACAGAACTGAACTAATTTTAAAAGTACCTTCGAAACTAAATAACATCGAAGATGTCATAAAGTAATAAAGCTGCTTTCAAAGCAGTAGATGACCCGATGAGAATGAGACTAGAGAATTTTATCCAAGAATCCGATAGTAGGCCAAGCAATATGCTTAGTGCGTAGATGATACCTTCTTCATGAACTAATTTTTATTCTTCTACGACCGCAAGAAAGACGAAATCGAATTATGTTAGTGATTAAAAAACTTCGATAATTTTCAACGACTCCCCTATCCACAATTCTAGATAGGGGCAAACAAACTGAAAAGTGAAACCAATTAACTGAATTTGAAATCTGAAAGAAAAGCTGAAGTACAACTTCAACTTATAAACCAAACTTCAGTCGAAGCAAAGATTTGGGATTGCATTACACGATTGCCAATTTGCCATTGCCGATGTACCCTGCATCATGGAAAGATAGCGAAGATTTGTTTTTTCTAAAAAGCAACGCTATCTTTTGAGTCGTAATTGAATGAAAGTATGAACATATTCAAAATTTGAATAACTTGTTCTTATCATTACCATACAGAGAGAGCGACACTTTATTAATTATGGTAATTATGTGATAATCATTGATTTATTCATTTTTTCATTGGTGTTTACTGTTTGAAAGCAAAGTGGTTACTGGTAGCGAAACTGAGAAAAGTCAATCGAGTTCAATTTGGCCAAATCGGTGGTTCAGTGCTTGAAGGTTATATTTTACTTACATCTATATTTTCCCTCTAATTTTACTCTCAACATTATTTTTGAAAGAAACGCCCCTTCCAAATGGCTCAGTTCATTAAGAATAGTATACCAGTGCATTGAAAATGAAATAAGAACATAATATTAATAAGCCTCTATTTCATTCTAGTCCTACATGAGACCTTACACATTGAGCCACTGTAACGTAGTGCGTCTAACTATTGATTTGTAGAAAATAAGAAGGGATATCTCGAAATCATCAAAGAAGTATGGAAGTAGCCGGTAAAAAACCTCAAATTAGTTCCGAGTCAAAAAAAGAAAGTATTGAGATTTAGGACTATATTCTACATTACAAATTACAGTTATCTACGCTGAAATACATTCTTAATTTTGTATTCTTTGTTCGCATTGGTATACGAAGTTTTCACTTTGGTTGGTATTTGCACTGGTACAGACAGTTGGTTTTTCGTCCAGTAAACTGCATATGGTTCCTTGAAAATCAGTTTTTGCTTTATCTTCCAAGGTGTAGTTGTGGATCTGTCCGATCATAATTTACCCACAAATTATAAATATGTTCATTCTTAAAAGCTCATTATAAAAATTTCAATCTTCATTATTCAATAAATATAAGTTTCAGTTTACTTACCCCATTAAATGAAATTGATGGCAGTTTTTTTAGGGGTGGGTTGAGTGAATGGGTGATATTTCCATTTTTTGCCATAAGCTCGTCGCCTTCCTTTGAACCTATACAGGAGCGAAATTTTCCCTTCTGCTTGTGGTCTCTAAAACACTAATCAAAACATATTTTTATTTTTATCCTGCTAAACTCATTCTTTTTTTTACTAAGAGCTTACCGTCAAGTTGAATGGATACACGTTTTGGCCCATGAAACAAGCAGCAAATTTTATTTGCTTTGAGGGTTTTTTTTGCAAAAAGTACAACCCACATGACTGAATCTTATTTCCCCGACATTCATTAGGTCCATGCTGACAAGTAAAATTCCAAGCTCCATCCTTCAGTTTTTCTTGCTGAAATAAATTTAAGTGATGAATATTGTCATGTGAGGGAAAAAATGCTAACCTAACTATAAGAATAATATAAACATACCTGAGCATTTCCATAAGGTACCAAAATGAAATTTACGTAACCTTTAAATTGTGCCCATACTGAACTGACATTTTGAGCAATAAATTTAGCACTGCAGTGGCATAAAGTTTCATAATAAATTGTTACATTCAGCTTCTGAACCTTCATTATAAAAGTATACTTATAATATAAAATTTGAATAAGTAGTCATGCGTTCAAGAAGAAAAAAAAAATCAATTTTATAGAAATTAAGGTAATGTTTTGAGAAATTAAGTAATTTAGAAGGCACTGTTCGATTTTTCAAATTGAAACTTTTTTGATTTTCTAGAATTCATAATATATTATGCCGTTGATAGTACCTATATTTAGGGTTCAAATCATTTTGACCATAGGAAAAAAATTAGATTTATATTTTATTGAAGCAAGGTGTACAGGTCAAGAGAAAAACAACAGATGAATAGAACACAATTTTCCAAGTTTTACGATTGAGTATTTACAAAATGAGGGGAGGGGAGGCAAGTGAGAGCAAAAATTGTGCCAAAAATTTTTGCTACGTAACGCAAAATCGACGATGTAAGCTGTTGAATTTACCCAAAATAAAATAAGATTTTGATTAGTTTTTTTTTTAGATTATGGAAGAAAAATTTTTTGACGCAAGGGCGGCTATAAAGTAATGGGGCCCGGGGCCCATGAAACCTTTATCCAGCGCTGGCTACGTAGGTGTAATGTATTTACCATACCTGATGTGTGAAGCTAAAACTCGATAAAACTAATAATATAGTAATGGAAAATTTTGATGATGGATGCATAATCTTTTTCAAACACCAACAACAAACACAGTGTAATATTTTTCTGACTATCCACCTACGTTACACTAATCAATTGTTTCAAGAAGAAAGATTCCACTTATTTCAGTAGGTTAATTTTATTTTCAGATGAAACAAGAAAAATTATTAAATTTTCACGCGAAAGAGCAGATAGGCTACTACTGATTAGATTATGCATCCTATTTTAGACTCATTATTAACACGTAATTTATTTATCAAATTTAACGAAGTGTCTGGTACTTCGTTTACAATTTTACCATTAAAAATTTAATTTCGAAAACTATACGAACTGAAATTGAACCTTTGCACTACAAAAAAAGGCATGCAAGAATATTTTTTCAAAAAGCCTATAAAGCTAAGCCCTCCTGATTATTCTATTTTTCTCTTTCTGCCTATGAAAACATGACTTTTACAACTGTAGTTTTTGTAAGTATGGTAAAAAAAATACAATTACAGAAATGCACTCTAGTCACTCAATTATGCACCAACTGATCTGAAATTTTTGGTATTATACTCTCAAAATATGTCTCCAGAGTGCTTGTTTGGTGGAATTTAAAAATTGTTGTAAAAATTAATTTTTTCGGGTACAAAACTCTAAGTCCAAAATCCACCAAATGAGCCCTTGGGCGATATTTTAATAGTGCTACGCAAAAAGGGTATAAGTCTCAAAGTGATGCTGCTGTATGCAAGAAGAGGGTAAGTCCATTATAGTAATAATGATCACTACAATAATACGCTGGCATAGAGCAAAAAAGTCGTATCTCCATTTAATTAAATTTTTCAGGAGAGCAAAAAGAAAGTTGACATTCACTAAGATGTTATAATATGCAATCGAGTAATATACATATTTTTAAATTTTCTTTTTGCTGTTGAAAGTTAGTGGTATATTTTTTATGATCGAGCTTGAAATTTCCTTTCCAATAATACCACAATGTCAAAATACTGGGAAAATGGAGATATGCCTCTTCTGCCCTATACCATCGAATATATTCGTGTGTAATTTAAGTAGCCTTCAAAATTCATTCCTATGAACGATATGAACTGTCTATAAATACTTGAAAGCTGTTTGTCTTCGATCTACAAATTTTGATTAGAAGTAGAGACAACTGATATAGTGTTTTTCGTCTATATTGTACTTGAAGGTTAATGTGAGGAGGAGATTGGAGTTTGAGATTTGTTATAATTTAGTGCACTTTCCTTACATTTTGTTATTGTATAATTGTTGCACATTGCAGACACTCTTCCCCGTCTTCAAAAATAAGTGTAGTACCATTTTAATGTCATAAAATGTTACTTACTATTTTTGTTGTGATTCTTACTATAATTTTAAAATTGTCCTATTTTGCTTGGAAAAAATAATAAAAATTATCATTAATTTTTTTTCAATACATTTTTCTCATTCGGGTTCTAACCTTCTAATTATCACTGAACTGGTCCAGAGGCTGAACTTAGAAGAGTAATCACTACTCACTAGCTGAATGCGGCTGAGTTTTACGCAGGACATTTCTATAATGCGCATAGCTACAAAAATTATGATTATGACTGAGCAACGTAAATGCGAGCGTGATGCGAACGCAGACTGCTGCTTTACGAAAGATGATAGCGCAGCTACACGTAATTTTCGATAAAACTTTTAGTCTCGTGTAGTTGTGTCGTTTTTTGTGTCTGTTAGTGCGTTCGTACCTTCCATGTTGGTTGGAGCTGCGTTTCGTCGTTTCCGGCTTCAGGCATTTTTTCCACTTTCTTATCGCGTTAAACACAAATTTACAGACAATTTATGAATTTAGAAATTATTCATCTTATCGTTTTACGTGTCTATGTGTATGTGTGTCAGTGTAAAGATCGGTGTTCATTTCGTGTCTTTCCAAAACATCAAAATGGCGTTTGACAAAGTTTTCTCACGTATTCATTCATTACTGTAGTGAAAGATTTTGATAATTTATATGGCGACATTTAACGGTGATTCCGCTCAGTGTAAACGTGCCAAAAATGATGAAAATTATCAGCTGGTTTTGGTGAGTTTCACTTATGATTCAGTAATTAGTTGTGTACCTCCAATCCTCCATCTACTAATTAGCTAGCTGTACTTGGAAGTTGGACAGATAAATGTATGGTATGTGCTGGTTGTGCAGTGTAGGATACATGTTTCGAACGAGTGCTACTGATAAAAAAGTAGTGTGATTCAAGTTCGATTATTTCCGTTACGTAAAAATTTTTTTGTCAGAAGAGAGTAGGAAAGAGAAATGAGAAATGTAATTGAAATGAATGGAGGTAGCTAATGAACTCTTGCTGCAAGTTTTTTTTCCAAACCAGTTTAATCGTTCTGCTTGGAATGCGTTCAAGTTTTTTTGAAAAAAATCTGGTATGTTGTGGTTTTTTTTTTCGAATAATCGGAAATGCACTTTTCAAAGGGAAATATGTAATCCGTTAGAGAAGAAACTAAAGTTGAAGGTTGATCAAGACTGGATAATATTTGTATCATTAATGTGGTACACATTTCTATTATTACTGCTGGAGTAAATTCGGAAAATGGTCGTTGCGTAAGCTATTTTCTTGTTTTGATTGTTTGGGACCTCTGATTGGTCTGCTGGAGAAACAGAAATAAATTAGCCGAGGGAAATTAGACAAAAAATTGTCATATGTATGAATGCAAAATAATACTTCGTGGGCAGACCAGTCTGTGGTTAGTAGTCAAAACCAATTAGAACAAAAATAATAATACGAGCACTATCCGGTATCCAATCTTGATTATTCTTCATTTTCATTTCCAACGGATTAGGTGTATCTTCTCCTTCGAAAAATGCATTTCCTATTAATCAAAAAGAATCAACATACCTAAGGAGCTGTAAAAAAAAACTCGAACGTATTCCAAGCAAACGATTAAACTGGTTCAAAAAAAAACTTGAAGCATGCCAAAAATTCTACATCAAAAAAAGTTATCACATTCATGTACCAGAAAAGAAAAAAAATTGAATGAATGGGCTTTCTTGTTTGTATTTTTTTTCATACAAGATGCTCTCTCTAAATTGACTTACCCTTCAAATAGTTAACTGATTAATGAATAGTATAATGATCGAATAAGAAATTATTTCCTAATATCCTTGCTCCTCCTCTCAGGAAGTTAACATTAATAATTACTTATTTCTTTTTTTAAACAAGATTTAATGAATGTATGTAAATAAACTTGAATAACAATTTCCTAAGCTCATAATAAAATAAAAAGATTCATCGTAAGCAAAGTAAAAAATTATTTTTTGATGAAAATATTTTAAATGCTTCCTGGCATTATTGAAAAGATGTGAATGAAATTCATAATTATTCTTTATTCTTGAAAATAATTTAGGTAATAATGAATATTTAGATTATTTTGATTTTAATTTTAAATTGTTCGAGTGTGAGTTTGAAACCTGCTTATTGTGACAAATAGTCTTCAATTTTTGGCGCCCAAATTTTTCATTATCTGGTTATGCTGAATCAGAGTTTTTTGAACTCGACAATTTTTTAGATTTCAACCAGCTATATGTTTAATAAAGGAAAAGGACTTTGACTGAATTATTATTCACAATCAAACATAGGCATTCTTTTCTTCTTTTTTTTCGCAGTGAACACTCTTCTATATCTACTTTTTGATTACTAGGATATTTTCTTCTAAATTGGACTGCCTCAACTTTTACTAAAGTTTTGTTTTACACCTTGTGTGTAGTGTACGGATTTCATGTTGAGAGTAACGGTTCTGTTTAACCTAATTTTAAATTCTGTTTTTTTTTTTTTTTTTTGTGGAAAATTGAAAATGCAAATGTTTGTTGGTGAAATATACTTACGGTAGGTACCGGTTTTCAAGTCGTTCTCGAATGTATGAACTTGATTTTAAACATCAAGTTAATGTTTTAAGATGTTTTTTTCTTTCTTTTCCCCCTCGGTGTAGATTTTTTTATGGTGGCCGAATTAATACGTAGTAGCCAATCACTGATTACGGTAAAAGAACTTATCAACCAATTTTTTAAAATCGTTTCTAAATCATATTATACGTTTGGGGGCCCATTATGCGATTTGTGGGCAATGATACACAAATTTTGGGTTATGAGTTATGACTATTGCAGGAAATACAACACATTGTTGCATTTTTGGACTTACTATATTCTAATATTTTTTAAACTTGAACGAATGCTACACTGTACCTAATATTTTCTCTCGCCTCGATAATAATCTGGTCCAATTAGATGAGTGAAGAAAACAGCACTGGAAAACAATTGACAAACTAGTTCTTACTCCCAATGAAGATTGTAAATCTTAGCCCTTTCCAATTCTGTGGATCATTATTCGTAGTATTAATAATATTTTGAGATCAATTGGTTTGGTTTCTTTTTCTCAAAAACTGCCAGACTCTAACAATATTAGATTTACAATGCTTCCTTTTTCTTCAATAATTTTTAGTTGGCTAATGCTTGTTCAATTTTTGTTTCTTTCAGTTTCAAAGTTCTACCGAAAACGTCTCAACTATTTCCGAAGTTAACGATGTGATAATACGAAGGAAAAGGTAAATATTCTTGTTTGTTCAGTTTTTCACATTTTGAACTTCTGTCTATAATACAGCCCGATGAATTTAAGCATAATTTTACAGACTATTCTGAAAAATAGTACGTATTATTAATTTTTCTCCAAGAAATAATGTAGATAACTTTATCACAGTGGTTTATTGGATGAATCGAATCGAAGTCGTTTGTAAGATCTTTGGGATAAACCATAACTAGCTGTTGGAAATTATATTTTGTTGGACGGAGAGGAAGATAATTGAAAAAAAAAAGTTAAATAGGTACCTGTGCTGAAAATGGGTAATCTATTTTAAAAAAAACCACCCAGACATCTTTTTGAAAAAATGTTCACCCAATTGATGAGAGACTACTTTCTTACGTTTTTAGAGAAAAAAGGAATTTATAAAATTCGTTTCCTTTTCACATGTGTAAACACCGGTTTCTGTGTAAAGAAGGGTTTATTCCAAATATAATTAATGACTCCTTCATTTTTTTACTGACGAAAAAATCGAATAAGTATACTGCCTGAAATGAAACCTATTTATACTACAAAACTGGTAATTCTTGTAGTGCCCGAGTATCTATTATTCTGTCCTTGTGTAGTGAAAATCGTCCTTTAATTATCGAGTGCATGATACATGATTTATGAAAGTATCCATTTTTCTCTATCATATCCATTAGAGAATTTGTTCTTCATGACGACATCAATGTATGCTTGTGTTGCTTGAGAAAGTCATTTTCCGAGTAAGTGCTGACGAATGTGTTTTAATATTCGATAAGAGTCTATTTTTGGCTATTATTGTGGTGTCCTAGCTGTTCGTAAATTTGTCGAAGGTAGAAATAGTCGTAAAATCGATCGCTTATCAATATAGAGGTATTTTAAGGCTCTTTGAATCGTAAAAAATGCTAAATTTTTGTGATTGGTGTTATTTATAAAGAATTAGATTATTATGTTCGGTACTGAAAGGTGCAAGTAAAGTTCATATTCGTACTTTTAATGCAGTTAGATTCGAGTTCATCGATTCCTGCACAATAAATTAAATTACTATTGCGAAAAATGTATTCCTTTTTAGTCATTATAGACCCACTCACGTTCGACTGGAGCAGTGAAGCTCATTTTAAATAGTTTAGACAAACAAAATTCTTGATTTCCTCCTTCCATGTTTTTTTTTATCGTTTTTTGGAGATACTTTCTTTGTGATGCCTAAAATGGAGTATTTTTGTTTGTCAGTTTGTTTTCAAAATAACAGCTGAGTAAAAAGTGAAGCTAACTGTTGAAGATTATCCAAGCTAAAGAAATCAGGAAGCTGACTTTGTTGAAGTAAGGCACAACCCACGTAACATTGAAGACATTTTTCATTCATTCAAGTTTGGTTGTTTGTTCTTCATCCGTCTCTCTCTGTTAATTGCCTTCGAGTTAACTTTTCCTCCCACCTCAATGCTGTGTATTGTATAGCTATTATCTAAAAAGGGGTAATACTTTTTGTTTCAATTTTAGAAATGGTAGAAGCTGTGAAAGAAAATTATATTACATCATTTATAAATTATAATTATTCTTTTTCAAGTTGAAAAGGTTCCAATTTTTGCTCTTGAATTAAACTTGTACTGTTTTCAAAGCATTTTTTTTTTAACAAGGATTTTTATCAATTTTTCGCAGCCTTTTTCTTTAATAGGTTTTAATAATTACTATTCATAATAATGGTTGAAATTATCTATAAAATATATAAAATTATACTTCTTATCAGGGCATGAAAATGTTCAGAAATTCGTTGAACAAATTTTTGTCTGTCTTTATACCTAGTTATTCCTTTTCTCGTGGTATTTTTGGTTGATGTTTTGGCATTTTTGTTTTTTGTGTTTTTTACTTCAAGTATAAAATTGATATTTCTTCATCGATTTGTTGTAAGTGAAGAGTCTTGTTCCGATCTGACGTACGTTAATATATAAGATAATGATAGAAATTGAGGCTAGAGGAGAAACTATACACTTTTCAAAAGACTAGCTACATTGCTGCATTATACATAGCATCCCGTATTTTATTTCTGTCTACCCTAGAGAAGAGGTGGTGGAAATTGGATTTGGCTTTTATCAAGGGAGCTCCCAGAGTGCTAAGTTATTATTTGAAATAAATAATGCATGTTATCTGTGTTTATAACTATTTAATCGTTCTTAGGGTTCATTTTCATTACAAGGTTGTTCCTTTTCTGAAATTTTATTATTGTGTTGACTGTTGAGGCTGCCTGTTAGATGATAAAATCGATGAGTTTGACTGCAAAAAGTGCTGGAGTGTATTTTTAAGATTTTTCAGAAAGGTAAAAATAAATTACTGTGTGTTCGGTAATACTTGATGAAACTAATTCTACTTATTTTTAACCTGAATTCTTACGTTTTACGAATTTTCCACAATTTCAATTAAAACTATTTTGTAATTACATTGATAGAAAGTAATATTAATTTGGAAAATACAAATTCTGTAAAAATTGCCTTTTTCATAATTCTGAGAGGGTATTGTGCTCCCAGTAAGGTCGTTCACTCCCTCAAGAACACTCCCCTCCCCGTCGAAAAAAAAATTACCCTCCTTGTAACTGCGGGAGGAATTTGATCTGTCCTTTGTAAAATTTTGCCTTATCTTCGGGCCTTTTTTTGAATGTAGTTAGGATTTGTGGAAGCCTTATTGAGCTGCATTTTTGAATTTATTGAAGCATCTAGTTTTTTTTTTTTTTTTTTTGTTGAAGTATTTAGATAAGTGGTTGTGTCACCTCTCTGCTCCTGAGGTCGTATAAATTTTACAAGATTTGAAAAATTAGGCTTATGTATGGCTGTGTCTCTCAATGAGAAGTTGGTACGTTTGCTTTCAATCGATCTTAAGATATCAACGGTTATATAGAATAGACTATTGCGTATCAAAAATTATACATTTACTTTTGAATTTAATTACTCTTACGTAAGCAAGAATTTATGGTCCTCAGCTTTTATTCACAGTGTAATTAAACCTTCCGAAAGTTTTATTTATCCAGTGATTTATTACAATGAATGCTAAAAACAATAGGGAACATTTTTTCAATTATTTTAGTATCTAGTGCGTATTTTTAATTTTTTTTAAAACCAACATTCTATCTCCATTTGCAGGCCTGATTTACCACCAAATCACGTACTCCTGTACACGATATTGAATCCTCGATATCCTATTACGACCGTAAGTTTTTTTTTTTTCATTTTGTTGTCTGCTTGAGAAAATTTACGATTATGCTACCCTTTTGAACGAAGGAATTGAAATTTTTTCAATTTAATATTCTTCGTTTGTGTTTCAGGAAGTAATCCATACTATCTCGTCGCCCATTGGAAAAGTGAATCGAATTGTGATATTTCGAAAACGTGCAGTCCAAGCAATGGTCGAATATCCTTTTCATAACAAAATTTTTATATTTCATTCTTTTGCTGACAACAAATGAGTGTCGTAGAAACCCTTCAAATTTGACAATATGTATTTATTACAGTTTATATGAGCACTAAATCTGTAGCCAAAAGAATTGGCTCGAGTGTGTGTAGATACCTGAAGCTTCATATTTTCTTCTAGACTATTTATAGACCTTGGTTTTTCCTTTGCTATTAATCGTTTCAAGTTGGACCCATTTTCTAAGGCACAAAAAAGTGCCTTCACTTTATTGTCTTCTTTCGGAGGCATTTATCGAGTTAAAAATTTATTTAGGTGCTTTAGTGTGTTGATACTTGATTAACTTGAATAGATGCATATGTATGGAAGAACCAAATTTTTTATGCGAAAAACTGCAGGGAGATTTTTGCTGAATATTATGTTCCCTTAGTTCATTTATATACAGAGTGCGGCAAAATGACCCGTCTGACAATGTCTCTGTTGGTACCATGATCTACTAAGAATTTCCACTAGGTGCTCGAAAAACTAATATATAAAGTATTGTAGTAATTTTTTTCGGAAGCAACGATTACGATTAGATCTGTCAGATAATTTCGTTTAGTTTTATTGATGAATGGACTAGAGTTATTTTCGCCAAAACCCACCTTTGACGTCTGTCTGTCTGATCTATTTTTCCATTGTTAGAAATGGTTACCCAAATCGATAGCACAATGTTTGGAAAAACAAATAGCAACCTTGTAAGTTTTCGTGGAAGGAAATAATGGACTACCTTTTGTAAAATGATAGTCGAACTTTTTCGTGTAAATAGAACTTTATTATTTTCCCCTTGATGTCAATCAAAGACAACCCTATATCAGGTTACTTGAGTGAAAGAAAAGTCAGCCATTAATTATTAATATTTTGCATTATCGGTGCTGTTTTATTTTTTGTTGCCCGTTTTTGGTCTTCTCACAAAAATCGACGCTTTTTAATTTATTTTAATGAATCCTAGTAATAGAAAAAAAATCCTTGAATCCTTTTGCATGCTCTATAGTAGACTAACATTTGTTTTAGGATCTTGTCATCATAAAAAAAAAAAGAAAATATCGAATGGGTTCACCAGTGGATATGAAAGAAATGAGTAATCATCCATTCGCAAGAAAAAAAATAACCTTGATGTGTATTATTTTTGGCTATCTTCGCTCAACTTAATTAAAATGTACCGATTATTTACGTTTCATTTACTCAAACTAATTTTTACATCGAACTTGCCAAAAAAAAAAAAGAAAAAAAAAGAATAGAAAATGGAGGTTGTTATGGTTACACTTCACTTGCCACCTTATGTACATACTTGTTACTTCTTTCTTATGGAAATTTTAGATTTTGAGTGATTGCTTGTCAGGTGACAATCGCTTCTCTAATGTAGACCTCTAATAGTATGCTAATCTATTATCTGCCCTGCTGAAGAGGACGTATATAAATCAAATTTCAACTTAGATTCATAAACCAATGTTGTCCATTCAGAAGTAACTTAGGTAATTTTTTTCCCGAAAAATAAATGCTCTCAAAAGGTGATGGATTATTTTAAGGATGAATCAGTGACCTGAAAATAATGAATGTTCTATCATTACTTTTTATACTTTTCAAATATATTTGTAGAATTTTTTGAGGACGAGACAATTTGGACCTTACGGATTCCTTCTATAAGCTCTTTTTCAGTGTATCTCGAAAAAAAGAGGAATTGAGTGAGAACTGTTCCGTGCACTAGTTTAATTAATTTTCAATTAACTTGACCTTAATAACAATGTATTCAAAAGTAAGAACCAAGTTTTTCAAGATTGCTCGAATAATAGAATAAATATTGGAGACCTTGATTTTTAATACATAATTATTCTTTTTGGTGTACTCCCTCGAATATATTTTTCATTTGTTGGGAAATGGTGTACCTCTCAAAAGCTCCCTGTGTACAGTTTTTCGCTGAATCCTTCGCGTAGGACCGAATTTTGCTCACTTTCGCTATCAATATTTCTCTTTTGAGTGTCAAAAAATTAGGCCAGGATAAACATGGTGAAATATTTTCATTGAAAACGAAATTCAAACGCGTGATGGAAAACGAATGTTATTCGTGACTGTGAAGACAAGTGGAATGATACAAAATAATTTTTCACCATTTTGAAACCTATAAAAGTAACGATGCACGAACATATTATGGAATAATCCTTTGTCGAATTAATTTTTTTATTTAAGTATTTTTTTTCCTCCCTCATTCATCTTTCACCCTACTTTTGTACACAATATTACATTTTTTCGTCTTGTTTTTTTCTTAACATAAATTTTCACATTTGCCGACGTAGAAATTGCAAAAAGGGCGAAAGAAGCACTGAACGGGGCTGACATTTATTCGGGTTGCTGCACGCTGAAAATCGAATTTGCAAAGGTAAGAATTTTTTTTTTATCTTCCGTTGTTTTTCCGAGTAAGTGTGTAGCTGTTACACTTTTTTTTTCATCTCCTTTATTCATACAGAAGTAGCACGTTGTTTCAATCGATTGCTTATTCGTTTTAAGTAATTTGATTTTTTGTGCCCGATAACGCTGACGAAGCGTTGATTTTTATATTTCCCAGTATTTTTCTTCCCTGTTGTGACAATTTTTTTAGGTAGAGAAAAACGAAATGTTGGAAGAAAAAAATAGAAATAGAAATGAAAAGATGGAAAAAAATGAGACATATTGGATGTATAGAATGAAAACGTTCGAGGTTTCAAATTTATATTGCCCAGTGTTTTTATTTATATCCTATAACTGAAGAGGTGAGAGAGCATGGTGCACTCGCACAGGGCTGATAAAATTGAAAATTGGTTTTTCCTGCAGCTGTTTATGAGTAATGCCCCTACTCTAGTCTAAGTTCAGTGGTATGTCTAGAGTGTTGTCCCTTCATGATATGTAATCAGGTTTTGTTGATTTGAATCATTCTCTTGAATCCCATCTGATCTAGTTCACATTTAATAGAAGCATTCTTAAACCATTAGTATTGTCATTCACATTGCTATTGTATGTGAAACTGTGAAAAAAATTTTACTAATGTAACTTGCAGCTCCTGTCGTTATACCATACTCGAGCTTATTTTAGTGTACAACGTCACATTTAGTTGATTTATTGTATTTTATTCTACCTCCTTTTTTTCTGTTATGGCAATTATGCCTCCACCCTAGAGCTGCCGATTAGTGACCATTTTCTGAACCCCCAGTACGAAAATCAAGCTTTTATATGTAGTTCACCAGCATATTTTTGACAGTGCTCCATTTATATTTATGAGGTCACAAAAATTTTACATTTTATGTGTCAATGAAATAATTCGACGCGAACAAATAGTGTTAAAATTGACGCCGCTTACGAAAATTTTTTTGTCACATTTAAAATTGGCTGGTACTTTCTCTTCGTTGCTCAATTTAATGTTTTTTCCTCACTTCGAAGCTCTATAATTTGGTTTATTTCCAATTTATTACCTTGTTACAACTCGGTCTCGATGTTTTTCTCTCTATTAATGTGTGAAGCTGTAGAAATTTTAATTCGTCATTCCGAAAGATTTTAAAAAATAGCGAATACCTTTGTGAAAAAAAGAAAAATTAACGTAATCTGCTGCCTTGGATTTTGAACTACGAGTAATTAGAATTGCACGATTTACTGCCGTCAGGGAAAATATATATCCTACAGAAAATTTGTCCGGGAAAAAAGTGTTTAGAGTATTTTGTTTCTATTCATCTATCCTGTAACTTTTTTTTTCTTCATGAAACAATTGCTGAGTAAGTTGAGACTTTTTATGGGTGAGTGATTTTGTGTGCCTAATGTCAAGTTTTTTCTACTTTATAAGTATTGACTTTTCTGTCCTGTATGTATCCAGGGAAATAATTTTACTTTTGTTGCATAGAATTGTAGTAAATGTTTTTTGCGTTTGTTCAGGAAGTTTTAGTTTCAAATATCTGGAATGAAAAAAGGTTTTTTTGTATTATCTGTCCCATTCATTCTATCTTTCTTTCTTTCTTTGCAATGTAAATAATTGTAAGATTGGTGTGAGTTAATTTACTTAAATTCAACTCAATTTTGTAGCTTGATACCAGTTAAGTCTACACTTACGGTTTTCATATTAAGTACGTTTTCTAACAGATAACTACTACAGGGTGCGGCAAAATGACCGGCTAAAATTATATTTTCAATTATATGCGTAAGAAAAAAGATGAGATTCACATATGCTGTTTGTTTTAAATTAAAATTCATCCTTTAAGGTTACATAATATGAAATAAAATTTCACTCGTATGTTGATCATTTTGCCAAACGCATTTTCAAAGGCGTAAAACTCGATTTTCAAAGATTTTGCTAAGCAATAATCATATTTTCCCACTAATTTCTTTCGTGTTCTGCCCGGGGGAGAGGGGGGATTTACCTCCATGCGCTAACCATGAAGAATGTCACACGTGCAGAATTCCCCCTTCCTGGTCAATTTTATACATCACTGGTAGCATTCAGTCGAAGAAATTGCAAAATAATATAACCATTGCTTAGGAAAGTTAAAAACTTGGATTTTACGCCTTCAGAAATGTGTTAAGCAAAATGGTCAACAGGCAAGTGAAATTGTGTTCAGTAGTGCACCATAATAGGGTTATGGAGCTGAAGACTTCCCTTCAGTTAGACCTTGAATTTCATCTAAAAAAGGCCGAATAGAAAGTTTTCAGTTTTTTTTGGTATAAATTTATGACTTAGCCCCTCCCTTGAACAGTTTTTGAGTGCACCACTGATTGTATATCATACGTAACCTTAATGAATGAAGTTTTATTTAGAAGCAATCGCATGTCCTTATCGTCTTACTTATACGTATAATTCAAAAAACAAATGTAGCCGGTCATTTTGCCACACCCTGTACGTATATTATTTTCGTTGTTACGTAATTATTTATACCCTCGAATTGAATCTCTTCGACTTACGTATTATTCAGATGCCCTACTGTTTATATTCTACAGCCTTATCACTGACAGTTATACTTGAATTTACCAACAGATTTTACTTGTCTTCTCTGCTTCTTATAGATAGTATCTAAATTACGAATGCCCATAGTTATCGTGTAAAGTCTATAATCTATGTATTGGTCGCAGTTTAAACCAAGACGAGAGAGTAGAATCAACAAGTAATTCAGAGATACCTGCATATCTACATCAAAGTCGATCTTTTGTTGATAACATCGCTTAGTACATGATTAGTGGAATTATTTCACTAATTCTGATTCACAAGCGGCTAGCCATCCCACCCGCTGTCAATATTTTCAGAGAATAATTAAGTTTGCTGAAATTGAAAAATTAATTTAATAGAGTTCGAAGGTTTCGTCGAAGTAATTTTTTCCATCGCCTGTACATGTTGAAATTTTTCTGACTGAATTATGAAAGTGGAATATGTAGGCTCAAATATCTGATTTTCGGTGTGTCATTCTTTTACAGGTATTTGGTCAACGTAAATGTGTCCTTATTAAATTAAAGAATTCGCAGCGATACATAGTCGTAGGTAGTTAATTATCTTTGTTAGATAAAATTTAACTTTTTACCTTCAATCGCGTGTTTTGAACTTGGTAGGCTGTCTCGTATACAATTATAATATAGCCATCATCGAATTACATTTTTTTTTTATATCAGCAATTTGAAAAAATTATATGGTGGGATAAAGTCGGGGCTCGGTTGACTATTACAAATGAGTCGTTCACCTTTCAATTTGTTCCTTTGCGTGAATAGGAAATTTGATACCATCAAGAAATGTTCAACCGCACCCATTTTTGCGAGTGTTAGAAAAAAAAAAAATGAAATGATGAGCTAGTCCAATAAATGAAATATGAACTTGCTAAAACGTACTTGGTATTGTGTATGCCCAGAAACTTATTTTTTTGATGCTTTTGAGCTTTTGGAGTAATCGATATTACCTACTGGTAAAAAAAATAGTTCTATTACTACCTAATTCTGGTAATTTATCCTTCAATGTATATCCTAGGTGCTCATAACGACAAATTTTTAAATTATAATGATCTTGAAAAAAATTTTAGACTGGATCATTTTTTTTCTAAGAGATTGAAAAATGTTATTCAGGGGATTAAGAAGCAATCATCAGTTTTGCTGTATTCAGAACTCAATAATTTTAATCCTTCTTCCCCAATTTTTCACCTGCACGAAAATGTCGTTTTCACCCTGCGGGCCCTATTCTGATATCATAACAAAAATTTTTTGAGATTTGATTCTGATTACTTTTCTTATACGAGTAATTACTTATTTTATTCCATAGCGTGATCTCAGTAATGAAACAGTTCTTTTTACTCTAATTTTTTATTTTTTATTATTATTTATTGGGTCTTGATTAGTTTCACATTATATTTTCATTTTGCAAATTATTATGAAGAGTAATTTTGATTTTCTATACTTGAATATCTCAAAAGTTTTAGAAATAACTGCACTGCTTCCTTTATCGTTTACGAAAAATAACATCATGTTCAGATTCTTCGGTTTGACGGTTTCCCTGGGGACTTGGGGCTACATAAAATTTGTTTGTTTGAAAGTAGATAGGAAAACGTAAGCTGTTCCATGTCCTATCATTAGGTCGGTAGGCGAAATAAAAAGAAGCAAAAGACAATGCCAAACCTACTTCTAAGTTTTGTTTTAAAGGTGGAAAAACTTTTTTTTTTTTTACTTCGCAAAGTTAATCTCAATTGCATTGAACCCGGAAGAAAATGTCCCTTCGTATGCGAGGCTACGGTACCTCTTAATTTGTTGAGCATTTTAGTGTTTATTGGAGAGGAAAAAAGTTTTCCTGCTTCGTCTTGTAGATAACTAATAAGTTTGTCATGTACCTAAATAAAGAGGTGAAAAAGAGTATGGAAATAGAAATGGTCAGTTCTGCGAGGCTAGCGGCGCTTCATGCGTACAACATTTTAATTAAATAAAATAAAAACACTTTAACGGATCAGAAAATGGCTGAGTTGGAAAACGTGACCTGCAATCCGTGCTTCTGTACGAATGTTTCTTTAGGCTACCGTAAATTTTCATGAGAAAACGCCGACACGAAGTCTACTCTGCCTGTAGTGCTTAATTACTTTAAAGCCACGATGGAAGACCATTGTTTATCCTAAATTCCACTGTTTCTTCGCTTAGGTTATTATTCTAAAAGTTTGAGAAACCTGTGACAAGAATGCTGATTTGTGTGATTATATTTCTTCAATTTGAGTGAAGATAGATTTAAAAGGTTTCGCTTTGTGTTTCCTTGTTTTAATAATATTTATTTCTGTAACGCATACATAATTATAGTGACTATGGGGACTATAGGCCAGTATAAAAAAAAAAAACAAAAAAACTATAAACTAATAATTCTGAATGAGAAGTCAACTCTATAGTGCAAATATTCTTTAAAGAAACAGAATTTTATCCTTTTCCATTTCAGCCAATATTCTGGAGAGTTTAGAAAATTTTAAAATACCAGTTTCCGGAATTGCTTATGGAGGATAAAGACTCAGAATATGAATAAAAAACAAGTTGGAAGTCAAGTGTTTTAGACCATGTAGAAATTTTTCAGTTTCACATCTCTGTTAGTATACCGAATTGTAGTTTGTGTACTTGGCTATTTTATTTGCTCCCAATATTTGATCCTATTAATAAAATCGTGTTTCTAGTATGTTCCATTATGGCTGATACTAATGTATAAAAATTCTACTCGTCAATTTTAATTGACTTTACAAATTCAAATTGCGTCATTTTCGGAGTCAAATATAGTTTCAATAAAGTTAAAAAATGAGAAAATCGAACCCTCGGATCGTGAAAGCAAGGGGAGTGTGAAAAAAAAATTTCGGACTACTCTCCCTCCATTTTCCTAACTGGATATTTCTGGAAATTTTAACGTTATACCGTGAAGAATTTAAAGGAAATTTGCAATATTTTTTACCTTTTTTTTTTTTATGATTCCAAGGTTGAAAAGGGCTGGGGTTGTCGACTTTCCAAAATTAAGAGGTTGGAAATGAAGGAGAGGGACGTTCTATCAGGAAAGTTATATTTTTATACTACCTACTCGTATTTTCGATGTCCTGTGTAAGATAAAGCGATTTCCATGTGACATTCAAAGAAATATTTTCTTTTCAAAAGATTTCCATACGAGTAGCTTGAATCAAAACTATTTATAAATTTTCTAAAATAACTGTGATGTAGTTTTTTCTTTTAATTATGGAGGAGCTGCTCACTAAGGAACATTTCTGTCTTGTATGAAAAATTGCGAAAAATATTAAGAATAAGTGAAAAATATGTAACATTCGGGTGAATAATGGTAATAATTATGATAAAAATTATGGCGCTGCAGTCAAAAATTCAATACATTTGTCATCAATGGATAGTCCTCTAGTCAGATTTAGCATACTGACTCATTATTCTTTTTTCTCAGTTTAAACTTCATTTTTTAAATGGTACCCACGGTAAAAAGTTGAGATGGTTTGATAATTTAATGATTTGTATGTCTTTTTGAATGAAAATTTTTACGATTAAACCAGAGTTGGTAAAGAGATATAGCACTCAATCTTTTCGTAGGAAAAAAATACAAGCTGATTTCCCGTTATATCGAAGAATGAAAGAAAAAATCTAAATACAAATTATACAGTTTAAAATAGTTCATGAAAATTTCCCTCGAGAATGAATATCTTTGAAGATATTATTTTTATAGTGTAGAAAAATTCACCATCGTGATCTTAAAGAAGTACAAAATCTCTTGGGGTTTAAAGTAAACCATCCTCAAATGTCCAAATGATGTTTTTTTTTTGTTTTTGTTTTTTCCAAAGGCATTACTTGTGTTTACTTCTTTTCTTTTTCATTTTTTTCCTTTTTCTCTACAAATTCTTCCCGCTTTCAGCTATAAGGAGGAAAAATTATTATAATAAGTCTTACGAAAAAACAAAAAAATCTTATAATGTCTCAAATTAAATCGATTCCTTTTTTCTTACTTGGCATTTGGCTAAGCAAAGCTTTGTTAGTATAATGAAGGTATTATAATAAAATGAAGACCTATTTTTTGTTTTTCTTCATTAAATTTTTATTAATCCGTTCTGCCTGTTCTCATTAAGTTACATTAAGCTCATTAATAATGCACGAGCACGTGTGTAATAGTTACCTAATTTAAATAATTGTTTTCAAGGAGCGCTGAAAAGATAACTGAAGAAAAGACTGAAAAAATTAGCAACTATTTATTTTTTCTATTGTTGAACTAAAACCTGAACTAAATTTAATTTCAGAGTTAAGTCCGAGAAAGTTGTTTTTTTGCTCTGTTTGAAATTTGCGGACAGCGTTTCTTTATTTTAAACGGATTATAATTTCACGAGAAAGCCCATTAATTTGGTAAAAGACAGTGAACTGGTGAAATTCAGCTATACAATATTAAAAAAATTATAGCTGATGCCTTCACGAAGAATAGTGAAAGCGAAAATGAATTCTCTTTTACATCATCTAAAAATGTTAGTAAATGTTTTTTGAGAAAAAATTTTTTCAAAAGAATTTAACATAATATTATGTTATATTCAGTCCTATTTACTGCCATACATTTCCATGCATTCCCACTCATTTGCATTCCTTTACACGCCTTTACATTCCTTTACTTTCATTTACGTTTATTTTACATTCATTTACATTCTTTTATATTCCTTTCCTTTGCATTCCTTTGAAAACTTTTATTGCTCAAACAATATTGTGTCTCACTTTACTTTTGATTTTTCAAGGTTCGACTGAAATTGAATAATTTGTATTTGCAGAAATGGCTCCGATAGTGGTTCCTATTTCCTACATTCAACGTGGCTACGTTTTTTTCATGTAGCATATTCTCCGTTCGTAGTTGTAATCCAAATATTTATTCAGTTCTGATAATCCTCACTCTTATTATACCATCGAGCACTTGCGAAGCACAGAGCACTATACCCTATAACTGACAGAGGAGAGCGGCATTGAAAGGAAATCTCGATAAGAAGTGCTTTCGTGTTTGCATTCACACAGATATGTTTTCCTTGGGTCTTTTTGCGCGTGAGTAGCCTAATTCAATTTCCCAATAAATTCTGCGACGACATCGCAAATCGTTCCCCAAATATTCGCGTTCTTCGTGGTTTGACCTATTCGTCGAAATTCTTCCACCGTTCGATGAAATATGTGTGCACTCGAAAGTAACCCTGCACGACCCTTCTTCGTGGCATAATTTCACTTTCTTTTCGCTTTTTTTTCTACCTCTCCTTCATCGGTATAAGTCAATCTTCTTTCTCATCACACGAATAAATAAACTGTCAAAACAATTCCTGTGGAAAGGACATGGAAAAAAGGAAAATCTAAAGTCGTCGTATTTTTTCTGTATACGCTCCTCATCTTTCACATCTTCCCCTTCTGTACATCTTTCACTTCTGTTGTGGATATGTATACGTATTTTAGTTCCCATTATTTATTGTGCTTTTACATCGCTCTCTGCTTGGAAAAAAGTGACTCCCGAGGACGGGTAGGATTAAGAACCACATGATATTCTAATTCCACCCCTTCAACCCCCCACCGCCAGTTTTTGGTCTCTCATCCTACAACGACTCGATAAATACGTATAAAAGAGTAAAAAAAGAAAGTTAGTGGGCGAAGGGTTAAAAAATAGAGGAAAAAACGGTTTCATTAAAAATTTGACTACGTTTTCTCATGGTAAGGAATTTACGAGACAGGGCGAATTAAGTTGGGTGAAAATTTTCCACAAACGGTCGTTTCTGGAAACGAAAAGCCACGAGCCACAAAAGAAAATGGGTCTCGTCATTTTGCGTGCTTCCTTTTTTTTTTCTCTTTCTAACCTCTGAACTGCTTTCATCATCCTCCTTTTTGATTGTTGCGAAAATATTTCGAGTGCCTTTTGAACGTTAAACCAAGGTTTAGGATCAAGTTTATAGGCGAATGAGGAAGGCGTGTAAGAATCGTGGATAGAAAATTTCAACGGATTCTTCTAATTCAACGTATATCTATTGTGCTGAGAATTCCGGGATAAAGTAATAGAAAAATAGATTTTGATTTTCGCGACGAATTCAGAAACCCGTAATCTTTTTGGCACTGAAACAGAAAATCTTTTGTTATATGTTTTGAAGTCAAATGTAATATTGGCTGCTCAAAAAAAAAGACATAAAGTTATACCCAGTTTATTTGTTATGAATTTTTGCATTAGTTTTTCCGCGTTTTAGGTAATATGTGAGTTAGTGAGTTGGTTTGAGAATACCGTTGAATCGAGTGAACATTGAGTATAAAACCATTGAAAAATGTTTCTGTATAGTTTTTTTTATTCTTTGCTATTTTTGACTCCCTCGAAGTGTGTCTAAATTGTTGGATTTTTAAAAGATTTTTAAAAGTATTTTTCTTTCTCTGTACTTCGAAACCACTGTTTTGCAACACTCTTTTGCTTTTTGCTGGCCACTTTCTGATCTAATACACATCTCTAATGTCACCATTGAAGTTTGTGTGGAAATTAAATCTATAGGGTGCTAACCGCGGCTGTTGCAGCTAATCACATAACTATCTTTAAATAAAATAGCACTCAGCATCGAAATTAAAGAACATTTGAGATCGTGTCTGGGAAAATGGTGCTTAAGGTAGAAGTTGAAGAATGTGTGTCCTATTACTCTAGTCTGCTCTTGTTGTGTATTTTATACTATTACAAGTCAAGAATTAATTACTTTCAGTATTTACTTTCAGGTCCTTTGTAATGTTGTTCTTTACTCATTGCTTGTTTTCTCGTATTTGAGATGAAAAAAAACAACTTACATTACAGAGGCTAAAATGAGTGGAGAACATTTGACAGTCGCTTACTCGTCTTCAGCTCGCTCCACAAATTCTATATGTACTTATCTTGTAGTAGGAAGTTGCTCGAGTGTTCAAGAAGTGATTCAGTAAAAATTTAGTGGTTTTTGGCCTGAAAATTTGAAATTTGTTTGTTGAATCGCTGCTTATTACGTTCAGCTAAAAAAAAACAACACGATATCAGCATTGGTTAATTGAGTGTAATTATTTGCACCAGTCGTTGAAGTTGAATACGTTTTCACCTCAAGTGCGAGTGAAACTAGAATTCGGCTAACGAAAGTTCCATTTTACTTGACTGATAATGAATGTGAAATGAGACTAAAACACTTGGAACACTTCTTGAACTCAGCGCCGACATTTACTCACATTTGGTCTTTGGTATGTACTTATAATGTACTATTTCTGATTACCGCGAGTTTCTCGGCGAACATTATACTTGGGTACGTTTTGCTGTTTGCTTGTGCTGACATTCTTAAAACGCATACACAATATATCCCGAATACGATCGTTATTCTCAAATAGCAGCGCCAAGTCATTAATCAACAGCCATTTAAAAGATGAAAGTTTTTCCTTAAAGACAATGACAGCTAAGGGCGTCATTACATTCGACAGAAATGACAAATTATCGAAGCAACTGAAACAGATACGAAATCCTCTCCAGCCTGTCTCTTTCCCGCAACTGTTTTCCAGAGTAAACACAAAAACCTGCCATTTTAGTCTCGAAAATTATCCTTAATTTCAGAAATTTCCTTATACTTGAAATTTGTAAATATTTGAGAAATATCTGCCATAAGATGGATTACTTCCTTTTTTTACCTAATAAATCAGGAGAAAATTTAATACATACTTAATGTCATTATTGTGATTAAATTACAATATAATGCAAGTGACAGTAATTGTTTCTCATCATTCGTCTATCAGATCCAAGCCTAGGAGATTATATTCACTGATATTTAAATTTAGATGATGATGATGATGACATACGATTTCTGAAATTACTGAAATCAAAAAGCATAATTAAAAATACATAGATAGATGTAAAATATAATATTATAACCTATTATTCTTATCTGAAATTTCGAGTTAGTTGCTCCGAATAATGAGTTTTCATGATAGAACCAGATATTTTACTAATGTTGTATCATTATAATTATAATATTTATTTCATAGTTTTTTAATGTGGTTTAAATGTGTCCTAAATCCTGTTTTTAAAAAAAAAAGAATTTATTTTTCCACTTTCGTTACTAAAAATGTTTATTATTATTTTTTTTGTTTCTTCTGTTCCATGTAAGTTGGAAAAGATGATTCGAATATTTAGAACCGAGTTTAAGACACACCCAAGTGGTAATATAAATTTTTTTTTTCAATCGTGAAAAATCATAACTTCAACCCATAGAGCTACTTAGAAATTATTAATTTGCGAATGTGCGTCGTAAAGAAATAGGCTATTATAATATCTCGTCAAGGATCAGGCGTTGATATATTATGAAATTTATTAGCATGCTAAAGTATCGGAAATAAAGATGAATAAATTTTCTTCATTTTCGATTGCTTAGCAGCCGATAAATTCTGAAATTTCCATTCTGGATTTCACGTGACTATGTGCTATCGTGAATTTCCTCAAAATGGCGTACTTGGTACCGCTACAGACAACAAGAAGGTTTTTCAAAGAAAATTTCAAGTGGTTCTAATAATTATTCAATTATTTGATTTTTTTTTTTTTTTTGAACTTTCATTGGTAACTGAATTTTTTCCAAATTTCAAGTTCTTTCCTTTCACGCCTATCGGCAATATTTCAATTCATCTACATAAATAAAACATACTGGCGATGGTTCGAACTTCGGACTTTATTTGCATTAGATTAGATTCTGCTATACATAATGAATAATAAATAAAATTCTTAGTTAATGCTAGTAAAATGAAGAATAATTATGCCAGTATCTGACATTTTTAATCATGTAGTGTACCTACGTATGGAAAAACGAAAAGAAGTGTGTACATTATTAAAATCGAAATTCATTTTTCATCCCCATTGATATTTCGATAGAACGACTTTTTTTTATGGTTATTCTATACCAAATCTCTATAAAAGAAAAAATGGATAATAACTTCACTTTATTTTCTAAAAGCTATCAATTTTTTTCTGTAGCAAGTTGCCGGATCAGCTATCGTGTCGAATTAATTATCTATATACCTAGGTATATAACACTCCCTTCGATAGGTCGGAAAAAAAGAAAAAGAAGACAAATTGTGAAAAATATTGTTTCTCACAGGTTACAAAGTTTTAAAACGTAGATATACGAGTAAAATCGACTAAAAAATCCTATTTTATTTTTGCTTATTGGTGAAAAATAAGATCGTAAATATTTTTATGACAATAATCAAGCTTTCAATTTTTTTTCGCGCACTTTTCATTGGAAAGTTGGTCATTCTGTCCAGATTTTGATTTATATTTTTTTTTTTACTCGCCTTTCTTTAGTTCAATCCTTTTACCTCCTTTTGGAGTTGACAATTTAACGTCAAGAATAAATGGTCTTCTTGAAGTCCTATATTTTTCTTTTTTTTTCTAAATAAAAGCAAATAAGAAAGGCGACAAAAAAGATTCTCATTTTATGTGGTGGGAATTTAACGAGTTAATTCGACTAAAAATCTTACGTTACGTTTTCTGAGTCTCAGATTTTTCAAGTTTAATGTAGAAATTTCGGTTCGGTAGGTTTTACCTTATTCATTTTGCCCATAATGTATTCCAAAAAAATTCTTTATGAGATAAGCGATGATGTTCAAAAGTGAAGATTACTATGTTCTAAAATACTTTTGACAGTTTATTTTTAATTCATTTTTTTCTGGCTCTTCTCCGAGTTCGCATAATTTCGACAAAAATGAAGTTGTCTTTTTTTTTCTACTGTCTTTTTAATTAATCAATTTTTCGAGGTCACGAAGTCGAAGGGACAAAATGCTAATCAAGTTTGGTCTCCTTTTTTCCTGGTTCATTTCTTTTTTCAAACTGTACTTTTTGTTTACCTACTCTTTTTGTATATTCATGCATTTGGTCACTAGTTTGTTTGGTACCTTTGTGATTCTTTATGGAGGCCTTTTCTACTTTTTCTCTTTTATTTCGCATGTGTGATTTTCCTGTTAAGCCTTCTGTAAAAAAAAGTCTTGTTTTTTAAGCGTTTCCTTCAAGCTTGCAAACACCTTTTTTTTTTCTTTCTTGTTTTTTTTTTTTTACTTTTATTATTATTGACTGAAGTAGTTGAATCATCACAAGAGACGTGGGAAAATTCACATATAAAACCATTTCGAAATTTAGTTCGAGCCGGTGAAGTAAACAACAACAGAATAAAGAAAACTCATAGAAAGGTAGTTCGCCGAGAGTTTTTCAAAATTTTCTTGGGATTTTCTTGAGGTACTCACTTATATCTTCTCCTAACGTTGTCGCGTAATTGCATAGACGACATTCTCAAGAACTTTTGGTACAGATTACGATATTCGTGGAACTTTTTCTTTTTCTTTGTCTTGTATTTTTATCTCTTTTCCATGAATGAAAGCCTTTGTGTTAAAATTATGAATTTTCTTTTTGTGGAATTTTTTATTTTTGTTCGATTTTTTTTTTCGTTCTTTTCTCCAAATTAAAATCAAAACTCAAAAATGTTGTTTGTTCTACATTGTCATCCATAGATACATATTTGTCTCATCAATTTTCGATACAGTTATTCCGCTAAATCATTGTTTTAAAAAATTGATGATTTGAATTGAAAAGCCAGAAATATCTCAATCCCCAATTGCTCATTTCAACGGGTTTTGCTCTACCAAAAAGGTTTTATAATTTTTTTGAAGGTACTTTGCAAGATTTCTAATGTCATTTAAAGTTTTCATTAATTTCACCTCTTCAAATGTTATAAATTTAGTGAACGAAGATTAGAGATTGAAATTTTTCGAAGTTCGTATAGTTTGGAAAAGAAACGAAATTTTTCTTTGAGCAGGAAGGCGTGGTGTAGGATTGAAGGGCAGTTGAATTCTATTTCTAAAACTGAGATGTGTCAATACTTTGACTAACACTCATCGCTATAATAATCAATTTTTAGTATTCCCAATATCTTCTCGTTCAAATTTAACAAAAGCTGTTATAATATTTGTATGTTTCTACTTTCTATCCACGCGTGTAGGTTTAATAATATTCAGTTCCATTTGTAACTTCATTTTTTTTTTCACTGATAACAGAAACAAATGAAATAATACCAAGCGCGAGTGTTGAATAAAAATACTGATAAAAAGCTTTTGAAAAATACTGCACTCGTACGTTGAAATTGTTTTTCTTATGCACATATTAGCTGCTGGATTTCTAGCATTATGCATGGTTTAAACACTACCTAATATTGGTTGGCTTCTATTCTTACTGATCTAGCTGTGTGTAGATTCATTCAGTGCAAAATAATTGCAGAACTCAATTTCTTTTCCCCGAGAGAATCCTTCGCCAAATTACTGCATGCTAAATGGAAATTTGCCTTGAAAAGAATCGAAGAAGAAAAAAGACGGGTTTCATTTTATGTTTCTTTCTCCCTGGAGTAAAAACAATTTACCGGAAGCTAAATTCGCCTTGATTAAATTCTAATGCTAGGCGTTCATTACACGTACCTACTTCAATTTTCTAGAAAAAGTTGAAGGTGAGCCGAGCGAAGTGAGATACAGACTGATTGTATCTCAAGACGGAAGTAAGCAAAAGTTGCAAACTTAATTCACGTTTCTGTTATTTTTTCGTATTGGCATTTACTTGTTCGGTGAATTTTTCTAATTTTAGAAAGGCGATGACTTTTTTCTTATTTATTTAGAAACTTGAATTTTTTCTTTTTATGTAGCTATACGAGTTGTTATTTTACTATTTTTTGCCGCCCCTACTTGAACCGATAGTCTTGAAATTTCTGGAAAGTGGAATGACCTTAAAACTGTGTAACGTTAATGTGGATGCGCTGGAGAGTGGAGTAATTATTGCGGAAGATGGAATGACGGGTTTTTCGTCGAGCATTTTCAGTTGATGAGGATAAATGTCAAATATCGCGAAAACGACGGTTCTAAATTGGATTTATTGTTAGGTCGAGTAGAAATAGGATAAAGCGTCGCGTTTCGATCGTTTATTCCAATTTTCAAGTGTACGAGTTTGTTTATGACAGATGTTATTGTCGCCGAAGTGCATCAGCTACAAATTTTCTCACTAATTCGTCGAATGCTGGAAAAATTTTCTGAAAAACCGTTATTTTTCCATGCGAACCATTCTTACCCCTGTCTGTTCAAAATGAAAGAGAATTAGGTAGCAATTGCACTTGAACCAATTGAACCTTATTCGTGTAAGGTTGTTACCTCAGTGTCCTTTATATGCAAGTCACGAAATAATATTTTCGAGAATCAAAATGTCTATGTTAAATTTTGGTCCAATTTTAGTTCTGGATCTGAGAGCTAGAGTGTTGAAAGTCAAAATTTACAACTATAGGAGATATGGTCTGTTCTTGATGTAGGTAGTCTACCGTTTTACTTTCATCCTATGAACTAACAACATGTTTTCTAAAATAACCTCTCATTGTCCTACAAATGTAAACTGTAAGTAATGTACCTTCCCAATATTAGGAAAATTATTGTATTTTGAAAATTTCAATTGATATCTCAAACTTTGGACATCTTTCATATTACTTACTTGTATTTATTTATTCATTTATTTATTTATTTATTTTTCATCATTAATAACTGCGCATTGTAGTAAATTTCACGGATCATATCTCTTTTTACAGTGTTGCCACTCAAGGAACTTCTAAATTCAACATTATCTGTACTATGGTACAGAGAATAATTTTTTTACTTTTCGTCTTTCCCTTTGGTATTGGTTACTTCTTCAGTATCTGTAGAGCCAAAAATTGGTATGATTCGAAACAATAAATAATAGTTAAGTTTTTGATTACTACTCGAGTATCAACAAAGTCGTGGTAACTCAATTCTTTTATTTCGCCTCGAGTAGTTCAATATTTCTTATGTTATTTGTTGCTGTGGCTTATGGCTATATAAACCATGTTACTTACATTACATTTCTCGTGAACTACGAAAAAGAAAAAGGATTGGTTTTCAAATTCGTTTTGTTCTATATCCTTTTCCCACCACAACCTTCTTACCATTCAGAAAAAGGGATGATAAAGTTTTCGTTGGAGCACGTACCTCAACTTATTCTGTAAGAACCAAATGGAAGGCCGTGAACTTATAGCTTTCGTAAAGAAGAAGTCTTTAGGGAATGGAATTCAGGAGAAAAGGTACATACATCAGTATTTGAAGTTAAATACAGTGCCTATAGCTTATGCCTATTTTATAACTTACTTATTGCGAGTGGCATTTTTATCCATTGAAGTTGTAATCGATAAAATTTAGTTTCTGTTCAGATTTTCGTTTTTAAACGCAATAATGTGGCTCGAGATGAAGTGGATGATTTAATTTAATGTCTCTCTTGCTCCGAGCAAAAAAAAAAAAAGTTGTATGTATATTAGAATTTTTGTCATACTTTTGTATTTTAAATCAGTATTTATTTCCTTCAACATCTATATGCACCCTACATCAACCTTTAGAGGATTTGAGTTGAGTGCCTACCCATGGCAGATGAGTGTAGGTAATTTTTATTCGATTCAGTTATTAATATGTGTATACCTGTACGTTCAGCCATGTAGTCTTGAACCACCCTCTTGACCATAAGGTGGATAGTGACTTGTCTATGAAGTTATACTGTATGTCTCGGCAGTTTATGCAATATGTCACTGGAGTGCAATTGTGTTCTTCCATTAATAGTGAGATAAACTAATAAAATCAGTCTCAAAAAAGGATAGTTTCAAGTCATTCCATTTACGGATGATTGAAGATCACCCAAGCCCCTTTGGATACGCATGATGATGAAGCATTTTCAGCTATAACTAAAAAGTAACCCACCCAACACTTATTTTCTCCCGTACAAAAAAATTGCGCTTGTAAAAAATTGATTTCATATGCTCCCCCAGTGCTGAAAAGTATGTAATTTGGAGAAACACACACGTCTATTTCAACAGCTGCAGTTGAAGAAATTTTGATGTTGCAAGTGTTCAAGGTCAAAATTCGTGCAATTTCAGCTGCAGTATGTTTCATTCAAATGCATTTGGTTTTGTTTACTCATTTTTTGAAAATTGTTGTACTAAAACCTCGAAATTTTTTTCTCGTTTTTCCTTCATTGGTTGTTGTGCTGTTGCCTCTTTTACAGTTAGTCTGCAATCTGCAAAGTCGAATACAATCAAGTGAAAAGAAGAAGAAGAAAGAGGAAGGAAGCTGGGAAGGTATCGAGCATAAATTGTTTCTGATATCAGCGTCATTTTTTTCTCATCAAGAGAACATTAGGGGAAGAAAGACTTTACCTTTTACGCAACTTTCCTATACAGACTTTTTGTATATCTAGAAACTGTGTGTGCATCAAATTAGATTCGCGCAGAAAACCTAAAAATTTTTCATCGATGCGAGAAATACGAATTCAGAATATTTAGATACTCTGTACGCGAGAAGAATTAATCATAGTCTACAAAAATTTCAGATAAAATTTCAAGGTTTTGTACGAAACATTTTTTTTAGCCGCTTTTCGCCAATTTTTTATTTTACGCGTTTCATTTTACCTATTGGTTCTTTTGTTATTGTGATAGCGATATCAATACAGAATATTTTTTCTCGTTTCCTCTGGCTTGGAAAAAAAATTTGCAACATTCGTTGCTGAAATCTGAAAGTGGTATTTCATTAAATTCAATTCTCATTCTAAACCGCAGGGAATCTTTGTGTTTTTCATCAACTTTTTCAATTCTAATCATTTGGACTGAAGTAAATTTTATAAATCTAAAAATACCTACGATATTATTAATAATAACCTGGGCGAGACGTTTTTCCCGAATTTAAATGTAAAACCATTGCGTGGGGCACGATATGGTTTAAATTGCGAATAAAAAAATTTCACTCGACGATTCATCTTCGGCGTTATCAATTTTTTTTTGTATCAGCCATCCGTTCAGTTTAGCAATGCTTTTAAAAAGCCCACGAACTTCTATTGAAAACTGTATTAAAGGTTAAAAATGGCCGCTTCTGTAATCTGACAAAATGCAAGTTGCTCATTTATACATAAATGCGATTGGATTATAAAGTACAGTATGTTCCTTATGAAATGCAGCCTAGGGTAGGGGTGCACGCAGCTTGAAAAAAAAAAATCAAGGCCGGGTATGTTTGGCTGCATCTGACGTCATACTGGAACATTTTTGAAATGCGCCTGATCAAGCGCTCCTTAATGTATATATCTACCATAAGCCTCTCATGATAGAATTTGCAGAATCAGTTTTTTCTCAAAAAAATTTAAAACTTGAATTGTATTTTCAATTAACTTCTGGTCCAAATCTACGAGTATGAGTTACGTATTGTAAAGAAAAAATTTGAAGTAGTTTTACCAGTTCTTTTTTTTATTTTTTTTAATTTTTTTTAAATGCTGAATGTACCCAAAATCAATGGTTTGTGAATGTAAAACTATTAACCTTTTTCGAAAACTTATACTGGGCTGCGTCAATCATCCCTACGTACTTGAAAGGGAGGCTCTATAAATAGTCAACTTTGAAATGGTAATAAGTGTTTTCATGAAAAGTAGATCGTACGCAATGATGAAAGAAAGGTCATTATTGGTTTTGTCTTTGTCTATCGTAGTCTTCCATTTTTCCCTCCTAACCGCTAATAACGATTTACGGTTTCGATGGCCAGTGCTTCGTTGATGGACTTTTTGAAAGAAGATTAATTCTTTTGAGTATGAATTGAAGCAAAATAGTGTAAACCGTGAGATACTTTGCTTGCTGAAACGTTTTCAGAAGGTCGATGCATAAATTTGAAAGCAAAGCAGAGCAGCGTTGAGATGTGTTGTTGAAACAAGCTTAAAACGTCCGCAAAATATACTTGAGATTTGAGGATGAGTGAAGCTTTACTATGTAATTAGTGTTAGCCGTTTTTCAAAAGAAGGGAGCAAGAGTAACTTTCTGTAATTTTGACGTGTTTATACAAGTAAGAAAAATTTCTATTTGAAACTGTTGGAATATCCCAACCCTTATAGTCGATTTGTCATCTCTCTAGAACAGTATTAATGTTTATGGGTACTTTGCTTAGTAATTTTGTTTTTTGCGAGTTGAAGATTTTCACTGATTTTTGCTCTTAACATTACCTTGAAACTGAAACCTTACCAATGTCAAAATTTTTCCTGAAGTCAATCCCCCCCTCCCCCCATAAATATCTTATTCAATTGAATTTTTCAACTGTAGTTATGGCCCTTTTCAAGTGTAAATATTGAAGTTTTTCAATTATCAGGAAAACATTAAATAATTTTTTTAAAGCAGCATTTAAACATTTCAGTTACGGACTTGATAGGGTTTTGAAAAAACTATAAGTTCATGTCTAAATTTTAAAGGTCCAATTATAACAGACTATAGTCGCAGGTACAAAATTGATTAGTGTCACTTCAGCTAATGTACTTGATGTTAAAATCTAATAATCAGCCAAAATTTCTAAATACATTATGGACTTTTCACGTTCTGAAAAAACGCTCCTCAACAGAATAATTATTTTTTACTACTTACCCGATTTTTGCAAGATTGTTCGAATAAGGTTGACAGTTTTCAAAAAAAATCTCTTGTTTATTTTTTTAGGACCAAGTAAGAAGAACGACTATGTTAAAAATTTCGATATTTCGATTGTTCTAAAACATTAATATTCATTTGCCCTTTCCTTGTACATCAAAATACGAGTACGCAAAGATACCTTTGTTCGAATTTTTGTCTCGTATATTCATTAGATGTTTTTCAAAATATAAAGAAAGCTCATCAGTGTTTGTACTGCGATCGCTGGCAGTTAGGTGGCAATAAAAATGCAATTACACTCGGCAATCGGAGACTCGGCCAGTTCTCTCTCTACGTTTTCCGAGTGAAATTAGGTAGAAATTTTCCATTCGTCGGGCTGTCCACACGCATTTTAAGGGCACAAACTGCCGCTAGCAGCGTGTTTCTCGTGTATGTGTTCGTTTATTCAAGTTAAATGAGACAGAGAAACATGACCAAACGTTCACACACCCATTGTTGAGACAATATTTTGTAATTTTCCTCGCCCTTTGTCATCTCGTGCAAAAATTTTCCAGTCGTTGATGTCGTGTATTCAAAGCTCTTTCTCCATGCCCCTGTGCTCCACTCTTCGTGCACACTAATTCGTTTATCGGAAAAAGTATTATTCGCACCACACAATTCGCAGTCAAATAGCGTCGACTTGTCAACAATGATGTGGCATTATCGTTAGGATATTTATCAAGCCATCATCATTTTCTGGAGAGATGAAAAAGCAAAGTGGAAGGGGAAAAAAAATAGAATTCAGAATGGAAATTTAACAGAATGTGCGGGAAATTCGATTTCTGTTGAATAGAAAGGCGAATTCAGGCTGACGGATAAAAATATTCAAGTCAACTTGAAAAATGTGACCATGCTCGAATATGTTCTGAAAACTTTGGTAGTTTGCTGTATCATGTACAGGGTGCGGCAAAATGACCGGCTACATTTGTTTTTTGAATTATACGCATAAGAAAAAAGATAAGGACATGCGGTTGCTTCTAAATAAAACTTCATTCCTTAAGGTTACGTATGAAATACGATCAGTAACGCATCCAGAAATTTTTCAAGGGAGGAGCTAAGGCATAAATTTATTCCCAAAAAAGTCCCAAGAAACTGGAAATCTTCTATTCAGCCTTTTTTTTGATGAAATTCAAGGCCTAAAGGGAAGGTTTCAGCTCCATATCCCTACTTTGGTGTGCTACTGAATACAAATTTCACTTTCTCATGTTGATCATTTTGCCTAACGCATTTCTGAATGCATAAAATCCAAGTTTTTAACTTTGCTAAGCAATGGTTACATTATTTTGCAATTTCTTCCTAAATGCTACCAGGGATGGATAAAATTGACCGGGGAGGGGAATTCTGCACGTGTGGCACTCTTTATGGTTAGCGCGAGGAGGTAAATTTTGTACCGACTGAATACGTAAGAAATTAGTGAGAAAAATATGATTATTGCTTAGCAAAGTCTTAAAAAATTGAGTTTTACGCCTTCGCAATTGTGCTAGGCAAAATGATCAACATGCGAGTGAATTTTCATTTCATATGTAACCTTAAAGAATGAATTTTAATTTAAAAGCAACCGCATGTCTCTATCTTTTGTCTTACGCATATAATAATTGGAAAAACAAATATGGCCGGTCATTTTGCCGCACCCTGTATATAATATACCTACGTAGAATTAAACTTATGTGAAATTGGAATTACGTATAGTCGAGTTGATGCAATATTGTTGCTTCGAGCAATGAGTGATAGGCGAGCTGAAAAATAAATATTTTTCAAATATCTAAAGAAGAAAATTCGTTAAGGTTTTTGAATAGAAATCTTTCTGACTTTTCTGAAACTGCAGAGTTTATTTGTTTAACCAAATTCGTCATCAGTTTGATATGCTCGATTATTTGTGTGTGGTAAAAAGGATTCAAGTTATAGTTTTACTCGTAGTTACTTCAAGATTTAACTACATTACGCCATTGATAATTACCGACGAGTGCGTAGACTAATTTCTTGTATACTCTGTTCAACTTAAGAATGCCTAAAACGGAACGTCAAATTCACATTCATCAACAATGTAAAAATCGGATGTGTGATAAGAAACAAGAAATTAAAATCGGAAGTGTAGCCAAATATTGTTGCTGAATGTGAACGAGTACCTTTTCCTCTCCTCGGAGCCCTGCAAACTGCGTTCCGTTTTAGGCATTCTTAAGTTGAACAGAGTATAGTCAAGATCTTAAGGGGGGTGTGAGGTGCTGGGATGAATTTTTTTGAAATTACATTCATCTAGTTAATTTGCTTAGCTTTTATCTACTTTATAAAGGGCCTTAAATAATCTCGTACATCATCAAATCGGAAACTGCAATTCGTGTGGTAATTTCAAATTTAGCTTCCTTTAGGGTCTGTGGGCTTTAGCTGTAACTATTATTTAGTACCATTTAGCTTGTGCAGAATAGGACGAATCGATTGGAACGTGAAAGGGGGAATTCATTTTCCGGTTCGTAATTATATGGTTATACCAATAATTTTGTGCCAATTCTAACTGAAACGTATTTTTGGACCGAATATAAAACGAATATTGTGCTAGGAGTGTGCAAGGAAAAACTTTTGGAGAAAAAAAAAACACAAAAATCTCGTTTTCACGGATTAGAATTAGCCTACCAACTAGAAACGGAAACTGATTCTGAATTTGAATCGAATATAACCTCTAACGTATTTCACAATTTGATGACCATTTGCTGCAATTTGTGGTTCAAGAAATATTATTAATTCTTCATTTTCGTCCTTAAAAACTATTTTTTATGTTGGCATTAGGCTTTTGCGAGATTAGTCCAATGCAAATTATGGCAACTTGTTGTGGTCGCAGAAATTACTAGATTTCAAGAAATATACGGTTAGATTCGCCTACTTAAGTGGTACCTTCATCTTATTTTTATTTTCAACGTTTTTTTTTTCTTAGTTTAAAAAAAAAAAATTATTTTTAACTTCAAGAACCATTATTACATCGAATTATTGAGTTTGGGAGATGCTTCTCATGCAGCCTTGAATTCTTTATTTAGCAGCACAGGTAGATGCTATGGTAAAAATATACGAAGAATTAATACAAATTATTGAAAACTAGTACTATAAAATTAGTTAAATATTAGTATGCTGCAAGCTAAAATTTAATATATTTTTTATTAATTTTTCATTTATAAAACTTGAATTATCACTGAGTTAGTACGCAGCATACTAATTTTTAATATTTTTTCTCCGAGTGCACCCTTGCCATTTATTTTTAGGCGAAAGGGAAAAATCAGATTTTCATGAAAAGACTATACGAGTATATTAAAAAAGCGAAAGTCTATTTTTTTTTTGACAGTGCTGTCCTTGCACGGAAGCGTATAATTATAGCCTTGTGTAATTTACTATCAACCATACCCAACTTTATTTAGTGATTTAACACTGCCTCGATATTCCCTCCGCAAAAATAATGAGGTGCTTGGTAATTTTTTACAACCAGTCGTTAGAGAAAAAAATTAGGAAAAATGTCCACCATTAGGAATATTAGTTTTATGATAGATAAATTGATTATAAGTATAATGGGATTAGAAGGAAAAATTAGGGAAAATGTCCATTAGAAAAAATCATAATAGGGAAAATTGATTTTTGATAATGGGTGGGAACCTCTATAAGATAAGTTTCCTACAGTTTGGTTTTTTCGATTTGGTTATGTCGCTACTGTCTACATTCCCTACATTATTCCCTTAGTGTTGACGCCGTGCCCGCCAAATAGGCTCTTTATCTATGCGACGTCATATTTTATCTATGACTTTTCAAACAGCCGATTGTTTTCTACAACACTATTGCAAATAATATTCTCTGAAACAATATTGATTTGCAAACGAGTGGAAAATGTTTTTGGCCTGCTAGACCATTTTTGTCTCGACGAGTCACATGTAGTTTCACTTCCAAAAAAAAAAAAAGAGAGCCTTTGACGCATAGTCGAACTAATAGAAACCCACGTGGTCCGTGTGGAGGATGGTGGCTTGAACTAGAAAATTGTTTTAATTATAAATAAAAGAAATTCATCACTTTCATTTACTCATTTGGCCGCCTTCCAACTATGTCTATGCTCCTATTTCTTCTATCGAAGTATTTCCTATGCTATCCGCCGAGAAATACGTAATAGCAATCTCATACTCAGTCTCCGGCAATTTCTAATGAGATTAAGTTTTTTGTTCGCCAGGTGTGACGCAGGCAGATAATTAAAAATATTTTCGCGGCTTTATTATGTCACTCAATTAGCTTTAAAAGCAACAAAAAATATGATAGAGCTGTACGTATATATATATATATAACTTCATGCTTCATACGAGTACATTTTCCTATCAAATATATACCGCATTTGCTTGGCCAAGAAATGCAACAAATTTTTATTTGGCTCGTCTCCAAAATAGTTCCCGTTAGATGACAATTACGCAAGTGGTCACTTAAAGGTGGGAAAGAGGGGCAAAAAAAAAAAATGAAATTTACTGCTACGAATATTTTAAAGGACAAGGTCAACGAAAAAAAAAAAAATTAACCTTAACGATTTTCTCTTTTTATTTAGCCACTTTTTTCATTCGTTCTATGAAAATTTCGAATTGACAAGTTCTATTTTTCTGTCAGAATTATTTTCTCTTCGCAACACATTTTGCCATGGTTTTTGTTCTTGTTGAACTTTTCATACTTTGAAATGTATGTCGAATTCATTAATCATTGTCAAACGAATACCACTCACGGGTTGATATGAAAACGAATGAAACTGTGCGCGTAATTTTTCATTTGAAAAAAAAAAAATTTTTATTGGTGTAATTTTTTGTTTTCGCGTAGTCGTCTCCTTTTTTTTTTTTTTTTCGAGGGTGTAAAAGGCTTTATAAAATGCTGCGACGTCATGTTGTGGTGGCTAACGCAGTAAGCTTATTACGGTGCCGACTGCCGACGAATGAACCCGCCAAAATGGTGTTTTTTTCCGGGAATTTTTTTTAGATAAGAAAAAAAAAGTTCTTTGCTATTTCTTAAAAATTCAGACGAGATGCGTTAAATTTCCGAAACGAGGAGGAAATGTTTTCTTCTCATCAGTCGTTGGGGTTAAAAAATAAAATAAAAATACTTACCCTTAAAAAAAATAAGAGGAAGTGAAAAATTGCGGTTTGTGGTGTACATTATGATGATAAATGAGGTTGTTAGTGGCGAGAAGATTATTCTTAAATGGTATAGAAATACGATGTTACCTGTTGTTTTAAAATGATGTGCTCTTAGTCGTGTGGACAAGGATAGATGAGTGGGACAAACGAGCTCTGTTTAATAAAGTAAATTATCTAAGCGGATTTGTAGTTGGGTGTAACATTTATTAGGTGTGCTACAAGGAACGGATCATCTTCTGTAGGCCGTACACAATAAGGTAAACCGAAATGTTGGCATTAGTGGTGGCCATTTTAACACGATTAAGGGAATTAATTGCTGCGAAGTGCTTTGAGCAAAGGATACTCGTTGTTAACTGCCTACCCAGACAATATTTGAATAATTGCGAGATTGGTGTGAAGTTTTGATTGAAATAGGGTGCTTAAGAGGGCGGTAGTAGATTGTGTGCTTTTGGCGAAGGGGAAAGAGGTTATAGGGTTGTATTATAATTCTATATGTCCGAAACAATTATTTCAAAGACATCCGACAAATTCCTATAGCGTATATAGACGCTCATTTTATCTCAGGTTTTACTACGTATTTATTGACAATAACTTGTTTGAGAAGTTCCTTTCTTCAATAGTACATGTATTACCGTAGAATCAGTCTAAAGGAGAACATGAAGTTAATTTTGTTTGTTCCCAAATTGCTCTTCTAATGAATTTTATCCCTGAATTCAATAGAAATCTGTCTTTGAAGAACAAATTATATTGTTTACAACTCATGCCACATGAATATAAGCTTTTGATAGAAGCGATTTAAATATTTCCATAATAATGGAAAGGGTGCAGTAAGGCCGTATGGGGAAAATATCGGTGTACACATATGCACCACTCTCAAATCATACTGTACTCAAACAGCCACTTTGAGGATTAAATAGCGCATTTTTCCAAAGGAGAGTCAGAAAACTGTTTTCCTTCTTGACTATTTGTGATAACTCAGTGAAAGTTATAACTGCTGCGGTTCATAGTTGAGGATCTATGCATGAGAATTCCATGTGGTTTAAGTCGCTATCTATTCATGAACCTATACAGACTCCCAAAGTGAGAGATGTCTATGAATTAATACATTTTGGAATGGTAAATTTCTGGAGTCTGTGAAAATGTTGACAATCATTAGCACTCTTTAATGATGACAAATGCTTTTGCCGCTACCAATGATGACACAGGCTTAATAATCCAAGGACTATTACCAATATTTATTCTTCAATTTTCAACCTCTTGAAAATAATTTGTGGATCTTAAATCTAAGTACTGTTCTCTCAAATTGTTCTCAATGGCCAATAAAATGATCTATAACTCATTTTTGGGGAAAATTGACTTTTAGCATTTTGGAAACATGCGCTTTGATTCATTTTGCCAAGGAATTTATCTGATTTCGGTAGTTTATTCCCTTTGTTGTTCTAGATGAGGAAAACAGCTGATTCCAGAAACTTTATTGTCATGCTTCGTGTATTATAAATCGATATTTTATATTTATATACGTAACCATATCAGAATTTTATATCGATCTATTCGATATTTTATATATTTATTTCGATCTTAACAACGCACTTTAAATATGTAGAGAAATATAGGTATATCTCTTAGCAATGTGAAGAGAAAAGTGGGATAAAGTCAAATGATGACACATATTTAATCCACTATGTACGTCTGCGCTCGCTGCACTTTTTGAAGATTGTTAAAATACTTCCCTATATTTTCTCGTTTTCTTTACCTACACTGTTTTTCTAAAGGAAATAAAATCATCGTACTCGTAGATACACCTGTTGTCAAAAAAACATAAAATAACGATTATTTTTCTGACAAGAAACCTACAATGGAAATATATCTCAAGAAGATTAGAAACGGTACATTTGACACTCTTATTAGAAATTTTTCAACAATAAAAAGGGGGTAGAAAAAGGATCAAGTTGAAGAGACTTGAAAAAATAGGCCTGCGGAAAGGTAGAAGAAATGTATATATAGAATGCTGGGGGAAAAAGAAGGAGGAAGAAGAAAAATTGTAATGAGATGATATGTTACTATGGCTCATTTTTCACCCAAATGTAAATTTCGCATCGGAGTATGATGAGTGCAAAAAAAAAAAAAAAAATGCTTTGGCTTTATTCGTATATGCGGCGTATGTTTTTGTCATGAAAATGAGATGTACGCAATATTCGAATGAGGATCGCCGCCGATTCTGAGTGAAAATCATCGTATATTTCGTTTCACGCCTCTCACCTCATACCTCATAGCAAAGAAAAAAATCATACCATTCGTAAATCTTTTTGTCAACCGAATCCTATTTTAAATACGCAGTAGAAATGTTCTGTCATCAGTTATACGGAACTATAGGTTATTGTAACTGCGTATGTCGAAGCTGTATATATGTTTTCAGTCTAACCCTCTAAACCTTCTTCGTTTTTACCTTAACGTACATTGTTGTGTTTGCACAGTTAATGATTTGTGATTGTGATATCAAGAATTTATTATAGTAAATTTTTTCAAATTATTATATCCTCAAAAGGTATATGTATATGTCGAAGTCAATTTTGATTTCTAGTCAGAATATATATAATTTTGGCCAGTTTTTTAATTTGCCGGCATTATTGTTATTTACGTATTTTTATCAAAGTTGACTAGTCAAAATGAATTACCACATGTTTTGCCTAGCCATATTCACAATGCCTGCCTGAACCGGTGGTCAAAATTGATAATAAATCGGAAGGTCATGATTGTCTAGCCATTATACATATTGCCAACCGGAAGATATAGTCCAAATGAAAAATGTAGAAAATAAAAAAACCTTATGTAAATTTACAAATGAATATGTAGACTATCTAGACCATGTTAATATTACCTAGATAAAATTCATGAAATGGATTATACAAATTTTTTATGTAAAGTATCTAGTCAATTTCAATTACACCTAGTTGAAAATTATATTGCCTAGTCAAAATTCAGAAGACAGTTTATTAGATTGTCGTATGTAGATTACCTAGTCTGTTTAATGTGGGGGTAGGGGAGGTGGGTGGTGAGAATTTAATAACGTCTAGGTATTATTAAAATAGTCTAGATAGTCTACATAATATTGTCTATTTTATCTAGGTATTATTAAATTGGTCTAGATAGTCTACATAATGATGACTAAGTTTACATCCGATTTTAGATGTCTCATGTAAATGTATTTTGCCTAACTCTTTCTTTAGGTAAAATGTATATTATCTTAGGTATTTTCCATTTCCGTTTTTTTATCTATTTTGTCCTCCGGTTCCAGCAGGCATTATTAATATGGCGTGGAAAATCGGATCATTCTTTGTTTGGCCTGGGCAATACTGAGAAAAAATCGTAAATATAGAAAATCCCGGCAAAATAAAAAATGACTAGGAATTATCTATAATATCTGGTTATTAATATTACCTACGACATATATATATATAAGAAACGAAGATCCTTTTTTTAAAGTATTTTATTTAAATTTATAGAAAATTAATTATATTTTTTTCATAAGCATTGTAAAATATATAACTATATGTGGCAGTTTCACACGAAAGGGACCACTCTGGGGACCACTATTTGTCGGTCAGCAGATTTTATAAGGAAACGATATCAATGTAAAAATTATTGATTTTCAGTTTTCGATGGAAAAAAATAATTTTAACCCTTTATTATCAAAATTTATCGAGTATATTAATGCAAAATCTATCCATTAAGAAGGGACAGAAAACTATTTTTAGCTACAACAGGTAGTCCTACCCCCGACCTTTTCACCTTAAACTCCTACCGTACTCACCTTAACCAGAGGAATCCAATTGCATATATAATAATACCCACTTTAAATGCATAAAATTTAGAAATCATAGACAGTTCTCGTAGGATTATATTAATCGTCAGTCATCTCTCTTAATAGTAGTATTTCAAATTTTCAACTTCGAAATTCTGTACCTTTACACATTTTTGAATATTTATGATGATTGCATATATGACTAAATGGTTCATCTATTTCAGGTACAAATTTTCACCTAATTCGTAGCAACATTAATTTATAAACTATAATCGATGAACATTTCTTTGATCACGTTTAGTTCGCGTTGCACCAAGGTGCAACGCTATCAAGGATATTCTCAACGAGTATCACAAGTTGCATAACCTAATTGCCGTAAATACGACATCTTTGACTTAATCGACTTTATATTACGAGTAATTTGTGGCTACGCAGGGAAAAGAGTCTTACACTGTCGGCATAAAGTTATGAAATTTTTTTTTTTATTCTTAAATACATTTTTGTGTGACACGTCACATATCATCATTCAAGTATTATATTATTCGAATAAAATTAAGTCGAGTAATAAAGAGTTAAAATTATATTTCAAACTATTCGTAATCAGTAATGATGGTCTTATGGTGCAAAACGACATTTTTGATAACGTTGAGAGGACCAAAATTGGTGAATTACCAATTCAGCTTCAGACTACTTATATATTTCTTCACACGCTAAATAATGTATTTTATTTCCTACTTTTGATCAAAATCTCGATTCCTAATTTTACACTGAATGTAAATTTTAAGCTTTTTTTATAATCGTAGTCCTAACTGCAATATATTATCTCGACCAGTTTTGAAAATGAATATGAAGTTAACGATTCAACAAGTTCAGTGAACAGAATAAAATTATCTGCTAATTATCTTTAGTTATATTTAAGAATATTACCTTAGTCCTGAGAAGATATATATTTCCTCAACGAATATGTAAAAGATTGCTAAATTTGATTGTAATTTCAATGAAAACGGCTCATTTGAATAATATTATGATGACGTTTTCACTCTTTCGCTTCACGTGTGTTCAGGAAATAATTCTAGATAAGGGGGACACAGGGGAACTTTCGTATGTTTGCTTGAATCTGAAATGATGTGGGTATCTTTTCACGTACATATCATGCCTTTTGTAACTTAATTTAATACACGAATCATTTCATTAAATGTGGGCTTACTCGTCGAACGTTCAGGTCGTTCCTCAAGAAAACTACGATAGTTTGGCGAAATGAAATCTTCAAATCCACGTAGGTGAATTGTATGTAGGTACGTCGTAAATGAGACAGAACTTGAGGCGCCAGTTTTACCTGTGCAAAGGATCGCGGCGCCATTAGGAAGGGCAAAGAGCTTATAGTTTTAAGCCTTTAATTATCTTTTAGGACGTGCGTTTCAAAAGTGTCGAAATTAAATTTTCTACGCTCGTTTTCGTCATCGCAGTTAGATGCCATTAAAATTGTACCTACAGGACAATATATGCTACGCTCCACTGTGCAAAAAGTATTTCCTGCACTTGGATTTCTGCGGGTAAATGGATACAAATCTGAGCGTGTGTGAGTGGTCTCATGACCTCACAGTTTGAGGAAATCCGTATTCGTCCAAAAAATTTTTACTTGTCGCTTTGAAACGGTATGATAGTAACATTATACGAGTACAAAATTTCATTTCACGTTATTGGCCAAATGTGGATGAGGACAGTATTTAAGTTGACGACTGAAAAATGGAAACGAAAAAATGTTGCCATTTATTCGGATAGAAGCGGGTCAACTCTAATCGGATTAAGAATATTAAAGTATGAGAGGAAAAAATCGACGGAATATTTTTCGAAAGATTGACCCCGCAGGATGAGTCGGGTATTTGCTGGAAAAAGGGTTGCGAAAAATTTTTCATTCTCCCTCATAAATAGTCTACGGAGTTATATTTTCCACATAATTCCTTGTTTCAGAATTAACACGGGCTTACAGTTGGGGAAACATGATTTATGCCTGCTTTACGATTATAAATACGATCTGTTCGATAAATATATGACTTTTTATTTGTGGCCTGTGGGTCGCAGTGACCCCTGAAGATAGTGTTTATGCGTGTATATAGGTATAGGTGAGATTTTTCATTGTTCTTGAAGGAAATGCTATATTTTCTGTGCTGCGATTTTCATAAAATCGCATATGTATTTTTCAGTAGTCTCATTCATAGTACAAATTGGTGCAACTTCTCCATATGTATATGAGCTCACTAGTTTCTGGTTATCATTTGTTTGAAACTATAATTAGGCTAATTTTAATGAGAATGATCAATAAATAAACGTTTTTCGCTTGTTGGTAATATTGCGAATAACATATACTGAGAGAAAATGAATAGTACGAATTGTCAGCCCACTGTTACCAAGGGTCAAAATAAAAAAATGTACGAAATTACTTTTGGGACAGCCTTCGTACTACAGAATCAGTAGTAATTTTTTTCAACGCATTTACGAAAGTTATATTATCTGTCTGAGATTATAATACTATAATATTATGTATTTTACGATATTTCTGTTAATTTCCGCTACAAATCTTAAATCGTCGCTGTTTTCTCAGACTCTTCACTTGTGAAAATTATCACTGAAATTCTTTTCAAGATATCTTGTTTTCGCTTCCTTCATATCGCCATGCTGTGATAAATTTGGATTAGATACTCTTGGGATGAATTATGACTGTAGTCGTAAAAATTGAAAATGGGTGGTCAAGAGAAAAATGGTCCTGTTTTTATGTATTACTTATTAGATATGCAGATAGTGTGCTGGATTTAGCCGACTGAAGTGGAAAAAAGAGTACTGGATTTAGCCGACTGAAGTGGAAAAACTACAATTTTCCATACAAAACAGTAATTGAAATCGCGTAGAGTTACCGTCAATTATTTTCAACTAGAGGCATAATCTATCCGATTTGTTCGTACAGTGTTCAGAAAATTTCGACTAAACGTAGTTTTAACGAGAACCTGAAACCAAAAACTTTGTAAGAGCTTAACTCTCCAAAATGAGGGTGTATAGTTGGTTTTCAATAGGTACCGTATAGGGTAGTATAGTCGAGAATAATTAATGTAATTAAGAGTTTACGGGAAAATGAGCAATATTTAGGTTTTTGTTCAATGCAGATTTAACTGAAATATTGAACGTATAGATGAAGTGCCAAGTGGTGAAAAAAAAAAAATGTCCATTATTACAGTTTTGATTTTCCTCATTTGGTTTTCACTTAGGATTCGCATTTCTTCATTTATAAAAATATTTTTTGTTGTATGAAGTGCAAGACAACGTTTAGAAAGTAATCCTACCAAAATGTTTCTACAGTTAGTGCGTCGTAAAAGCAGAAAAATTTGTAGCAATAACAATAAATCTTGGAGCAATTTAATTTCAAAACGAGTACGGGCATTTTAAAAAGAATGAAAAAAAACTATCTTGAATAATTTTTTTCGCTTAAAATTTTTGAATTATTTGAAAAAAAAATAGAAACGTTTGAATTTTCAATGAAAAAAAAATCTTGTCAATTTTTCTTTTTTTGGAGATAACATTTTTCTATTAGAATGGTGAAAGTTTCCTTTCGAATCTTAATGTATTCCGTTTTCATTTTCGTTCCCCCTTTCTATAACCGTATTTTCATCTTATAAAACACGATGTTAAATAATGAAATTTCAAGTGCTCGGAGACATACGCAGGTATTTCGTTTACTTTTTTTTTCTTTTTTTTTTTGAAAATTTGTTTAGAAATTTTTTGACATCTTTTCAAGTTATTTTTGAAGACTTTTCAAATGAACTTAATTACTTAGCGCTACGTTATAGTTTCGCCTTTCATTCCGGAAAATATACTTAGTAAATAAGTGTACCTACCTATTCTTTAATAAATGAAAGCGAAAACGTGTAATTTTCGAGGTAGAAAATTATTGTATTTTAAATGCTTTATATGACCATTTTTATGTGCTCGCATTTATCGAAATTATTCGGGGACGACGAAATGCGAAAAGTATAAACACGCGAATAAAAAGCTTTTCAATTTTAACCCCTTGCTGTTGAAATTCGTGATGGCTTGGTGGTCATTAATTTTCTTTTTTAGAATGGTATCTATAGACTTGTATACTGTCGTAACTATAAATATCGATTTGGCTATGAATATATTGCTTTTTCGAAAGTGTAAGTTTAATCTTCTTATCTGTAACGTTAACTGTTTTCAAAAGAAGTCGAATTTTCATTTTAAATATACTTATTTACTTTTTGAAAAAGTTATCCTTCACAACTGTTAAAGTTTAATTTTCTCTGAACTATCCATTCTTTCAGTTGAATACCAAATGTTACGTGTAATAATTTAAAGGGTCTGGCGAAAAGAGAGAAAAAAATGTAATCACATTGTCTGCCATTTTGCATGTTGTTCATCGCTATTATAAGTTTTATGTTCTCTTTGCTATGATTTCAACTTTTCCTCCACTCTCGCTTGTTTAAATGTTGTTCGAGTCTTTACAATTAGGTACTCTATAATTAATTATTATGATACATAATTCGTCGCGCTTGTCGTTGATTTTGTGGAATTTTTATATTCAAGAAGATTTTTAATTTAGGATGAATAATGACATTGTTTTTTCGGAAACTTTTATACGATAAAAAACTTCCAAGTTTATCCGTTGTTATACCAAAATTTTCTGCCATTTCCTTTTTTTTGAATGAAAGTTAGCAAAAAATGACTTGACTTTTTATTATCCTTCTCCTTTAATTCTATTTCTTTACGGGCAGCTGTGAAAATTATGGGCTAATGAGCTACTGGTGGAATATTTATTATTATGGAAATAGTTGAACTATATTTTGTAAATATCTTAATGATGTACGTATATAGTGACTGTAAAGGGAATAATATTTTTCAATTGAGCGTTGAAAAAAAAAATTTCTATTAATTTGTGTTGGCAAATTATTTTATTCAACTTACATTCTTTTTAAAAAAATTTAATCACTAATTTTAACATTATTGTGAACATTTCTTTTTCAAACACGCGAAAATAGCCTTAAAGTAAAGTCGGCTGCTTAATCTGTTTTGACGTCTTCATAAAAAGGAAATAAATTTGATTCTGGCGCTGAATGGCTTAAACGAAAACTGTCTTTCTTGTCCATTATATATTTTTCTCCCTCGAATGAAAATCTTTCCAATTACGGTTTCGTTTTCTGTTCGTTGAGGGTCAGATTACCTCTAAGAACCTTCAGCACTCGACGTCTGAATTTTTAATAATAAGGTATAGAATTATTATATAAATCAAAGAAGTGAGAATGTTAGCGACAGCTGACAAAAATTAATTTAAAAGAAAATCGAACGTTGAGTGTATCACTTACTTCATTTTATTGATTTACTTATCTGGCTGTTATAATATTTTTTTAGGTTTCTTGAAATGGTTTCTCATAATTTTTTCCCTAATTAAAGGGGTTTTATTACCAATTTCTAAAGCAGTCATGCGATCTAGTTCATTTTTATGGAAAAAGAATACGAGAAAAAAGGTTCATCATATTTGGATGGGTCAGATGATTATTAGTGCCTGTCCGAATATTATTTCTTCTACGAAGTTTTTCAGTGGCTTCAATTATATAGTTCGACTGAGTTGAAAATTTGTCAATAATCTTCAGTTCATTGACTTGATCATATTTTTGTGAAACTACTTTTCTCTCTTTTTTTATTCAGAACTCAATATTATAAGAATGTTGATCTAAAGCTATAAGATATAGTAAGTCCATGTCCTAGCTTCTTTAAAAATTTCTATTTGAAATTTAGAAGAGCTTTTCGAAACAAATTCAACGCAAAAAATCTGATGAGAATAAAAACAACGAAAAAGATTTTTATTTTTCATTTTTAAAGTTGACTTGATGATATTATTACAGTTTTAATTCTTTTCTGCCTTGAAGAAGTACGGAAAAGGGGAAACTACATTTTTGATGGATTTCGCTCAAACATGAAAACTCGTTATTCTCACGGTACCAGTTAAGAAGAAAACTGAGTGCCTACTTCGTATTTCTTCTTTAGTGTACGTCGCAATGACTTTTCTTCTTCTAGAAAGATTATGATTGATGAAGAAAAATACGAAAAAGGATGAAATAAAGACTCGAAAATTGTCAAAATTAAACGTTTTTTCGTAGTCCTTCAGGGAGCAAACGGTTTCTCAAAGTATTCCTTTGTTTACTTGTACCATTTACATTTAATACGATCTTATTTTTGTTTTTGTATTTAAACGTTTGTTAGAAGTTGAATTTCAGCTTTTTGAGGTAATCTGAGATCATTTGACTCTTTTTGCTCTTTTGACCCTCCAAGAATGTCTGAGTATGATGAATGTTTAATATAAATTCGAGACGCGAGTCATCCGTTTTTTTGCTATTATATGAAGTTGCAAATGGAAGAAGTTTTTAACTGAGCAAACAGCTCGAATTTTAGACTTACTTGAAACATTTCTCAAGCATTCGTCTCCATTCCGAATTCGTTGTTGAGAGAATTTTTCAATTTTAGATTTGGTCGTTGCAGTTTCTCGCTCGCTTTTCTCGTCTTGAGTACAAACTTCGTATTCAGTATGAGAATATTATACCTACTTATGCAGATTTGTCAGAGGAAATTGTATTCTTATAATTGTATTGCAGTGTTTCTCGACGATCTTTATCTAACTTGACTCCATTACTGTATTGTTGACTTGTGCTAGCATAAAATTCAAATTTCTACTTTCTTTGGAAATTTGGTGCAGTTTTTCTAATTTCTTTCCGCTTCCGCACGGTACGATTTACCGTCATTTGCCAATGGCGGACACCTTCCCAATGGCGGTCACCTTCTTTTTCATTTTTGTATATTTAGTGTTTAAACCGACTTATAATGAAACTGATGATGTCACATGGTAGCTGTTACCCATGGTAATGCATTGAATCACTCAGTTAAATTTTTGGTCCATCCAATAGAAATATTTGGCCATTAATTATGTTCTTGTCAATTAAAATATTCAATTTCGTAATTATTGTAAAGAAAAAGATTAGACAGTAAACATTTTTAAAACTGATAATTATCTATTCCTGTGATTATTAAATAATGTTCCTTCAAAGCATCAATGATCCTAAACCATTACAAACATTGAATTTTACAGTTTTAGAATTATTTCATCTGTTTCAAACGTTTTTTTGAGGGTGTCCGCCATTGGCATAAAAGAAATATCAATTTTCCAATGGTGGACACTTGCTTTTATGCACAACTTGAGGCTGGAATAAATCCTTTACCTACCATAAACCCAAGGTATGAAGCCAAAGGATGACTGCCATGCCTTGTGACATCATTGAGTTTAATTAGATTTGTTTTTTTTTTTGTTTATTTAATTATTTGAAAAATGAATATATCTACACAAATGTGCATGGTAAAATGTTTTCAATTTGTTTTTTATCCAGTTGTCTCTATAAGTGGATGTGTGGAGGGGAGTTGAGCCCCGGAATGGACAGAGGGTGAAGCCCCTTACTAGTCAACATCATAATTGAAAAATATAATAACAATTATTCACGTTTTTTTCTACATTACAAATATTTTTCTAGGTGTCCGCCATTGGTGTGTCTGCTACTGGAAAAATGAAAATTTTGATGTCCGCCATAGGCAAAATTTAGATAATTGGGAAAAATGATAGGGTGTAATATGTGTATGGGTTACGGGGGCCAAAAGGGGAGAAGTTTTTAGGAGAAGGTGGAGGCAAATATTCAAGGCATCAAGCAAAATAATTGAAGCATTTTTCAGCAAGCTATGAAAAAATTAAGGAAAAAAATGCCTTAAGGTGTCCGCCATTGGCAAATGACGGTAATTTGTAAAAATGTTTCTCTGTTGTTAACGTTTTGGAAATTCAAAATTTCTAAATTTTTCATATAGTGACTGGTTTACCAATCACAAGTATCACCCGTCTATGGTATCCATGGTCGAAGGGTATTGGCAGGCGTAAGGATAGTAAAAGCCTATGAAAGGCTATTGCTTAGTAAAGACGTAAAGTAAGAATTCTGATTGCTAAAGGAAAGAGGTGTAAAATTTTCGCAAAACCTTAACTCCAGCTCCGGTTAAATGGGTGACTTTAATTATGAAGACGTAGTCTCCCATTTTCAACCCAAGGCAATTTGTTTATACCAGCAGCTTAGCTATGTTTTGGATACGAACTTCAAAATGGAAGTAATTTTTTTTGGATTGGTTCGGTTTTGTTTGATGCTCATGAAAATTAGTTTCTAGCCACTTCTTATTGTGTTTCCATTTCCTGTTGTTCTCTAATTGTTAGTTATAATTGTTCGTTTACAGTGTTGCCAGATGTAAAGATTCTTCTCTACGTACGAGTACAACATAATTAAAATCAATTTTTCTTCAGTTATAGAGAAAAGAATAGTTGCAGGAGGGATTTTTTTTAATTTGAATTTTAAAGAACTTTCAACCCAAATCAAAATTTTGTGTAGAAAATACACGAAAATTACTATAGAACTTTTGAATCACTTTACTATTTCACATAAGAAAATACCAAAAGAGGCATACACTGAGAAAAATTTCCATGGTAATTTTTACAATTTGGATTGGAAAACTGGGACAATTCGAGATTTTTACCAGAAATTACTTAAAAATAGTTATATTATCGAAGATAGCAAAAATGTACTATGAATATTACATTATTTACAATAAATTTTTCATAACTCTACTGATGAGAAAATGTTACTACATATTTTGTTTACAATCAATACTAAATTTATTTATTTCAGTGTATGTATTCTCGTCTTACAATTAATTTTAACCATTTACTTCAGTGGTTCTATTTAATTTTCAAAACTTACTCTATCTCTATAATTTTGAGAAAATCTATTTTCGACTTCATGATGAAAAATAGGAATGAAAATAATAAATTTTAAAAGCTGATAAGAAAAACATGTTCGTGATCAGTCTGAAGGTTACTGTAGTTCGAAGTCGAATAAGTTGATGTAGGATTACATATTATGAGGGAAAGTTTAGTATCTGAATGGTCTGCATGTTAACGGCAACCAGATAGCTCTTGATTGCTGTGAAACTTCTTTTACCAACCCTGTACATACGAGTAGTAAAGGCAGCCTAAAATGGAAATGAAAATGAAACGAATATCGTTGAGGGTACTGTGAGTGTGAACCGCAAGTTTTATTGCTGAGAAAATGAAGTTAGCTCGAATGTGTGTTAGGAGTTGGAAATTCGTATCAAAAAATTAAATGAACGCCGAATTTATTATTGTAGCAAAATTGGCATTTCGAGGGTCAAAACTTTTCTGAATTAATTGCTTTTACCAAACCGTTTCAAACTTTTCAATAGATATACGTAGTAGAACTTTAGTAGCTGGATGGAGGGAATTATTCTGAATAAAGTTGGCATATTTCAAATAATTTACTCTTAAAATTGTAAAAAAATGTCCTCACATTGATGAAAACATAAATAGGTTTAGTTTTCATGATTTCTAAAACAGAAATAGTGTTCTGGTGCTCTAAAACTCTCTTTTTTTCCCGAGTAAGTAGGTATGAGTGTATGTCATTATATTTAACATAATTTCAAGGGCATGGTGTAAAATTATTTAGTATATAAAGTGCTAGATGAATGTCAGTTAAATATGGCAATTTGTTAAGGCATAAAGAAATAAATATTAAATAGATTACGATGGTTATAACTGGTCTAAGTTGAATTACGCGTTTAATATTTTCGCTGAATGAAACGAATTTAGCTTCTAATGCGACGGAAATGGTGTATTCTAAAGCACAATTGAAGCATTCGTATTATCTTTCGCATTATGTCTGTGTATCTACTTGGGTATAAGAATTATTATCATCATAATGTCTTTAAAAAACGAGGAATTTTGCGTAAGTTAAATTGTACGTGAATAGTTTGTTTTAATGGTAAAATTATCGTTTCACTATGCTTCAGCAAAATGTTAACTTTATTTGGATGTGTGATGTACGAACTTTGTTCATTCTTTTACCTCTAAGTTATGTATAGGAGGTTTGGTCGGTATATAACTTCTATCGATTCATAGGAATTATATATCTTACCCTTAATTCTGTTAATCTTATTTTCAGAAAAGTTTCGAAGAAAAGAAGTTTTACTATACGATCATCCCAATTCAAGTTTTCAAAACATTTTCATACAAGTTCTTCTAGTAAATTAATTTAAAATTGACGGTATCTGATCGAAAAGTTGGTTCTAAGAGACTAATTATTCAAGACGTGAGGTTATTGTTAACTTCAGCTTCACAAATATGTAGTGAAATGCTAGTGATTATATATGTTACTGGCATACATATGCGTACAGCTTGAGTGATGGTCTCGCTATGAAGTTCAGTTAACTTTCCATAAATAAATGCAGAAAATAGACAATACCTACATTTTGACGAGAAAATTCTGCTCGAAGTAGATATTCAGGTTAAAATCGATGGCTCCATTGTGTTAAAGTCATATCTCCTGCATTCTCACTTCCGTTCTAATTAATTCTGAAAGAAATTTTTTCAAATTACATTACATAATTATTCTTATCCACCTTAAATTTTTACCTTAATAGAAATCCAAAAAGTTAAAATCCTATACCAGTTCGTGGAAACTGAAATATTGGTGTATGCTTTAGAGTAAGGGTGGACACAAACCTGCTCTTGATTTTTGTTACACCATAATTCTATTATGATTTTTATTGTGCCTAGAAACTTTTTAAACTTCTGCTATAATAATAGATGATGAATTTTAGGCAATTCCAAGGAATTTTATCTAGATTATGAGTCAAATTGTGAAAAAAAAAAACAGAAAACTGGTTTTTGCCCCAAGGGTCGGGACAAAAACGCGCATTAGGAGTGGTGCAAACCCTTGTATGCAGACTCAAAATTTGGCCAAGAGTTTTCTAATAAGTTTTTAATAATAACGACTGAATGAGGATTGATCCTTGAAAAAGCGACAGAGTGTAGACACCTTTATTCGTGCCTTCAATTATTATTTTGCTAAGTAATTGCAAAAAGATAATGAATACATGTATAACGATAGTGTATGTCAGATAAAAGAGGAAAAAATCTGTCTTTGTTTTTCTTGCTTTTTATTGAAAACAATGCTATTATTTTTCTTTATTTTGTCAAACGAACTAAATCCTGTTAGACAACTTGAAACATCAATTTTAAAAATTTCACAACTGTTAAAACGAAACTCTCATTCAATACTTATGGATTTGCTTACTTTTCTCGATCAAATCGTAAACATAGAATTCCATATGTTGTGTAGACTATTTTTTCCAACTTGATAGATATTTGAAAAATATCATTTTCAATTTCAGAATCTGTAATCAAATGCTTTATTATACTTGTGCTAGCTGTATCTAAGTAAATGGAATTAAAAATCTTCAAAATCCATCTTGTATTTTTCAAGTTTTAAAAATACGCGTTCAAAAATTTTATTTCTCTACACGAGTGATGTTTCCTAATTGTCCTTCTTAGCTCCCGTAGATTTGGCCCTTTACAAGATTTGGCCCTTAACAAGTTTTGTGGGTATTTTTTCTGTATAAATGTAACACTTTTTAATGATTTCCTTCACCTCTTTCTTATTTATTCACTCCTCGACGTTTTATAATTCATTTCAAACCATTTTATAATGTATCTACCCCACCCATCGGAAAATGGTGGTTGATTTGAAAAAAGTTCCACTTTTTACTTTTTTTTTCTTTGCTGTCTGCAACTGCCTTCGCAGCCTTAAGCGTATTGAAAACCGTTTTCAGTTAAGCAGAAAAATTTGTTAGCACATTTCAGTCGCTGAAAGCGTTATTTGCTTGGAAATTATTCAAACTTTTTCGAATAAATGCAATTTTATGCAATTGGGAAAAGTTTGAAAATTATTGAGGTCATGAAAGTTTCTCTCTCACTTTTTCTTTTTATTGTGATTTTTTATTTTTTTCAAAATGACAGTGTTTTTTTTTTTTGTTTGTTTTCAGCCGACAAAATTAAACGTTTTTCGAAATGACTTCGACAGCTGGGATTTCACACTTGGTAAGTGGTAAATTTATTTCATAACAATCGAACATTCACCTCATTACTCTGTTGAAGTAGGATTGAAATCCACCTTTTTTGATTCAGCCATAGATTTTTATTTTCTTTGAAAGCTCTATTTCTTCAAACAATTTGCTCCAAACATTGAAAAAAACATTTTCTTCTACGATTGCTTGTAAGGCTTGCATGCTTTTTTTTCTTCGTTAATTTTCGTCCGTCGTCGAGGAGTATCATGAGAGTTTTATTTTCAGCTCGTCATAATTGTGGAAATTCGAAGAAAATTATAGAAGTATGAATAATTTATTAATATTTAAGGGAGCCGAAAATTTTTGGACGACATTCGTGTACATTTTACAGAATTTTAGATTGTTTTGGCGTGATATATGTGGTCTGAATTTTTTATACGTCTGTAATTGGAAGGGTTGTGGATTAGAAATTTTATGGATTAAAGTTCATTCCTTGGGGGGGGGGGGTATAGAACATAGTGATTTCTATGGTATCCGTCGAAATGGGTTGAAAAGACTGGAATGAGTACGAATTTGATGTTTGAAGGATAAAACTTTTCATTTATAATAATTCTTTCTTGGAAACATAAAATTTGTCCATAAAACGTTGAGTTAGTTTGTGTTGTTTGTACGTAATTTACTGCTTTTCTTCTTCCTTTTTGTAATAATATATTCTATACTTATGTCTTTAATTTTTAAAACTGTAAAGAACGATAATTTTATTTCATTTATATAGTGTGCTGCTTGGTGAAGTAACCTCAGTTATGGATTTTCTAAAAAAATAATTTTAATAGAAGGAATTATAATTCTGTCAGGGCTGACACGTTTTAAACATCACTCAGCATGTGTACCTTAAACATAATATAATTTATGATAAAGGAAAAGAATAGGAATTTGAAACAGTTGTAAGATGTTTTCAACCATCTGTTTGTTGGAAAAATGGTATTATTCAAGGTCTATTTCTACCAGATTCGAAATGTAGTCCAATAAATTCACACATTTGAGTCAAAATTTTCATGAAAGAAAAAGAAACTCGATGAAATTGTTCTACAAATGTTCCGTTATATCGAAACCACGATTGGAAATGCCTTTAGGAATTTTCTTTTTTAAAAAAAGTAGTAGTCGTCAAGTGAATAGAAATAGAATTTAAAAAAATCGCCAGTATGGTACTATAAAAAATATTTTTTTTTTTTGGAAAATTGAAAGATTATTTTATCTCACGTTGCATGCAGAATAATTTTTTATGAAATAAGTTTTCAGTAAGCTGAGTAGGCCTACTGCGTGGAGATTTTTTGTCGAATTGTAACTTCTCATTTTCATTTCGTTTCATTGCTTTTCTTTATTAAAAATTGAATAAAAGCATGGAAAATATTTTTTATTAAATGAGAAAAAACTACGTCCAAGCAATTTTCCTCTGTGACAATTTCTCTTGTTATTTAATTTCCTGGTGCGATATAATAAAAAGGTATATGTATGAGAAAAAAATTTTTGATTGATTTTCGACTGTTGAAAAGAACGTTTCCTTTATCTTTTTTTTTCCATCCTATTTTTCAAACTGTTACATTTTTAGTTGGGCTACATTTTGGAACGGTTAATGTTGCGAAATGAAAATTTTGATCTTACGGATAACTTTGAAATGTATAACTTAATGGGCTGTATGATATGAAAACTAATAATAAAATTGATGTCTATTCAGCTATAAAATTGAAAACAGACGATCATCCGTGAGTTTATTCTTCAAAAGCGTTATCTGTGTGAAATATTTTTTGTCTGTAGTTTGAATTTTACTGGATATTATAATGCCCTTTCATGTTTCTCGTAAAGGTGCGTTCACATACGTGTCTTTACCCTAGCCAAGTACACGTGAATTTATTAATATTGCTTAGCAATTTAATAAATTTACCTTTTACGTGTATTATTTGGGTACTTGGCGCGTCAATATTTGGGTTAAAACGCGCATGTGAATCATGTGAATGTACCTTAACTTTTTTTTCGAATATCACATCGTTGATTTTTGAGAGTAGGTGTTTGTATAACTTTTCAACTCATAGTGATGTTAAGGTTCAGTTTTTTTTGAAAACCGGTACAGTTTTTAACCTTTTGAAAAGGAGCGGAGTTTTATTGCCTCGGGCTGCCTCGGATTGTCTCGGATTGCCTCGGATTGCCTCGCGCCGCCTCGGATTGCCTCGCGCCGCCTCGAATTGCCTCGAATTGCCTCGCGCCGCCTCGGATTGCCTCGAATTGCCTCGCGCTGCCTCGAATTGCCTCGCGCCGCCTCGGATTGCCTCGGATTGCAAGTCGAGGCAATCCGAGGCAATCCGAGGCAGCGCGAGGCAATTCGAGGCAATCCGAGGCGGCGCGAGGCAACCCGAGACAATCTGAGGCAAGTCGAGGCAGCCCGAGGCAATCCAAAACAGCGCACGAGGCAATCCAAGGCACTCCGAGGCGCTGGTGTAAATTTCAACCCTATTGGTTTGGTCATTTGTCTGTTCTCGCGTTCAAAAGAAGTATATGCGCGCAGAGGGAGACAGAATAATAATAATAATAAAATAAATAAAGAATTATGAAATTGCGAGATGGGTATTTTTGGATTCTGTAGATGATGAAACGAAATACCACTGGAAGAATTATAATTTTGTTATTCAGTACTATAAGTATTTAAAGTTTGTCGGAAATTCTATCGAGCTTCCTTCGAAGCCACTGAACTGTTGATTGAGTTAAGTGTTTGAAGCTCGATAGGATTTTCGACTGCAGGTTAACCGGTTAAAGTCTGGTTAACCTGAAAATAAAAACCGGAGCCAACTAAATCCGGAGCAAAAAAAAAACCGAACCATTTCCAGTTAAAAACCGGTAGAACCGGATCAGTGAACCAAACCTAAACACCACTACTTGTACATATAATATCATTTCTTAAGAGTACATACTCGTGTAAAGCTTTCTCCCTCTATGACTTTTTATTATGAGCTTTTAATCTATGATGAGCCGTTTTGAAATAAGCCAGTGGTCACGTCAAGTCAAAATTTTATGATAATGAAAAATTGTTCTCACTGGCACACAAATATTCTAAAACTATTCTGAAATATTTTCAAAATGTATTTTCCGTACACCTACGTAATACCAATTCCTCCCAATATGATGACTTAAGTTGGACATCATATGAAACGGACCATAGTTTTCAAAAGATACATTTAAATTTTTAAACAATCGTTATATTTATCTGAAAAAACAGTTCAGTTGATTTCACAAACAATAAGTATCGACTTGCACTATTGCGACGTGCTCTGCAGCTCTTCTTATGAATTTCTTGAAGTGAACGAAGGAGTATGAATATGAATACGAGTAGATGAATGTTCTACTTGAAAGAAACTGAAAAAGCCTTTGTCACTGAATCGAAGTATATATACTATAGATACACGCAACTTTTCGCTCTCATCAGTGTCAGGATATTTATTGGTTCATTGTTTTTAGGATGAACTTGAGGTAAAAAAAAAAAAAAAAAAACTACAAAATACCAATACAAAGGCTGAGGTAAAAAATTGGTTAAACATAGTCATTTTTTTATCGTCGAAAGTTTTTGTTGTTACGAACTTTTTTGCTACCCTTTTTTCGATGATAATCTGTGATTCATCTTTTCTTCGCATTCATTATTCTTGTCATAAAATTTTCGCTTCAATCCGCTTCTATTCCTTTGGACGGATAATGCGAAACGTTAAATACATTTCCACCCTCTGTGCCACCACGTTTTGGGCACTCCAGATAACGTTGATGAGCTGGAACCGAAAAGTGACGAAGAATCTGGCTGGCTGTGTGGAGATGAGGAAGGCAGGCAGGAAAAAAAGTTTCGAGGTTAATGCTTATCAGCCAGAACAGGGGGTCCGCTTGCTGCTTAACGACGTTCGTAACGGCGAAAGAGATTTACGTTATGCTTGTAAACTTTAGCATCAACCCCCTTCTCACGAATTTACCGTGTACACCATGTACTAGGACTGCAGATAATCAAGCGTTTTGGCTTACGACAGGAAATTAAGTTGGATGTTACCAGATGGCGAATTTCTAATGCTCGTTATTCGGTAAGAAGTTTCAAAATATGGAAAGCTAGTTCGACTGATAAGAAAATTTCGTTTGGATTTTTTTGGAAAAAATTCTCGTGCAGAAACAGCTTAGACCTATAGGTATAGTCTAAAGTACACCGGTGCATTTTCAGATTTATAGCATAAAACCCAGCTTCCCAAAACTTTGTTCACAAAATTCAGTATAGTGACCATTATTATAAATTATAGTTTTTTTTATAATTGTTTAGTAATCACAATGCATGTTAGAAAATCTCCGCTTCGAATTTAAAAAAAATCTCTGCAGGTATATACAAAAAGTCTTGGTAACCATTTTTTTGGCTGGAAATTTGAATTTTTGTCCACTAAAACAAAAAAGGCTATTGGCGGTTTAAGTCCCTTCATGAAGCATCAAATTTAATTTTAAAAAAAGACTGATGAAGAGGCTGCGATAATTATATTGTTGTTGGCTGTCGTATTTACTCGTATTTCCGAAACGGAATCATCAAAAACGAAAATTTCAATTTGAAAAATTTCAAACTACATAGATACAAGAAAAAAGTAGGTACTAATGATAATAATTAGAGACCGAATTTCTTGGCACTGAAAAATCAAAATTTGGCGTAAAACAAGGCAAATTTGACTTTATTTGGCAAAAACATTTGAGAATCAAAAACAAATATTAAATTATAAAAAAATTTAAAAACATGCATTTTTGTCATTTTTTACAAAAATTTTTCAAAATTCCATCGGTTATCATAGAATGAATTGCTTCCATGATTTGCATACCGAAATTTTTTGTGAACACATCTGTACTTTTTCTGGCTAAAATTTTCCCTCGAGCACCTGGAATTATGCTCATTTTCTGACAAACATCGTCAATAATTTTAATTTGAGCATGTATAGTTCTAATTCGGCAGTTTTCGTCGTTTAACATATATTTTGGCATTTATTTCAGTTTTGGCAATTTTTGGCAAAATGAAATTTTTTTCCCAGGCCCCTACTACCCCATAACGTATTTCTTTTTCATTTCTGATCTTCTGCCTTTAAAAAAACTCATTTGGCAAATGCCAAGGAATCCGGTCGCTAATAATAATAATAACTCTCATTTCAATAGTAAATTTAGAATTGAGAAAAAATTCCGAAAATCTCTAAACTTCCTTAAATTCCAAAAAAAAATATTGCTGATTTTATCGTTTACAGTTTTCGAGATGATAAAATATCACTGGTTTCATAAATTAATCCCTGCAATCTGTGATTTATCACTATACAATTCTATGCCTTATTTATATCATCCCAATAGCGTTGAACTTCATACAGTGTTGCTAGTAGAAGGAAAAATAAGAATCGGTAAAGTGATTACTTAATTTTCAAGTCACCCCGTTTAATAATAAAGAAAAGGGATTTGTATTACAAGTAGGTTTTACGTATTTTGTTCCCAGTTGTTAAACGAACAACGTTTTTAGCTTATTTGAGTACCATCGAATGGGGCGACTTTACACACTTTTTTTATGTTTTTCAACTTTGTCCTTTAATAACTCCTCCAATTTTGAAGCTATTGAAGTGAATTTGGTTTTAAAATTTAGGTCTAACATTTCTCAACACAATTGTAAAAAAAGTTTGAGTTTGCAGCCTTCCTTCTATTTTTTATGATTTTTCAAAAAATTTGTGTAAAGTCACCCCTCAATGGGGCGACTTTACCCATCAATTTGTTATTGACGGTTTATTGATGGGTGGGGAGGCAAAATTTGAGGATGTTTACACTCAGACATACGATTGAAAAGAAACTAGTCAAGTAACAACTTCAACCGTGTGAAACCGAACTGAATATTTTGAGTGTTTGTGGTTAAAAAAAAAAATACGAATAAGAAAAAGGAAAAAACCATATCGCCGCTTTATTTTCTTGTTCTGTTACTGGGTGAAGTGAGATAGGGGCGGCGATCTTTTTTTTCTTTTCCTCCTTCTACCTGCTTCGATCCAAATCGTATTTTGGTTTTAATTTTTGCCCGGCAATTTATTTATTGGGCTAAAACGAAGTGGGTAAAGTCGCCCCTTGAATGTAAAGTCACCCCGTTCGACGGTATAGCTATATCGGTTTTAGTGCTACATTTACCTACCTGCTTATCTGAGACTTGAAATTGTTCAGTATTTTATTGGTAATATAAAATCTTCTACGTGCGTAGGCTGATTGAATAAATTCTTTTTGACATGTTTTGGGATGGATCGCGTCAACCACCCACGTGTGAATGATTTTCGCCTTTGAAAAAGAAAGGGAAAATAAAGTTTTTCTTGAACGTTATTTTTTTTTTTTTTTTTGGAGAAAAGGTGAGAAAAATGTAGAAGGCGTGCGTTTTCACTCGAGGAAGATGTGTCAGTTCTTCCGACGGATGAATTATTTTCTTGTAATTTTCGAGCAAAAACGTTTCGGTTTTCTACTTTATTGAAATTTCTAGTCTCTGTCCTTATATTATGATCGTCTACTTCAAAAATTTTATATTTCTGTTGATCTCATTCGTCGCAAAAAAATTCACCTGCAACCTGGTCAACTTGTATTTATTAGTTTACGAAAACCGATAGCTATTGCTTTTTCGTTTCAAATTTTTTTACTTGTACTTGAAAAATTTTGATGGACGAAATCAAAGAATGGAAATTATTTGGGAAGTCACTTTATGAATGCGGATTGGAAAGCTGATTCATTAACGTTGAATATGCGAAATCCAATCTCACACATATTCTCTCAAATTACCCAATTTCAGAGTTACAGTAAAATATACGTCCCTATGGGCAAAATATTTTGAAAACGGAACCGTTTTATTCCGGGTTATAATCCGTTTCTGGATTATAACCCGGAATTTTCCTGTTTTCCGGCTTCTAAAACGGATTTCGAACGGATTGTAATCAGTCTTGCCGGAAATGAGTCCGGATTATTTTCCGTGAAGGCTGTTTTATGATATTTGTTGGCCCGGGTTATAATCCGTGAAACCGTTTTACAAACGGATTTAGAAAAATAATCTAGATGACAAAAATATCTGCAAATTTTCAGATCCGATGGTCGAAAATAAAAACGGACTGACAACGGATAAAATTCTCATTTTCCGGATCATTTTCTCATTTTTTGCCCATCTGGGTAATTATGGGTAGAAAAAAAATTCATTGAAAGGAAAATAGAAATAGTGAATTTTTAAATCGTTCTTGGACGAATAAAAAATCAGATTCTGTTGCTCCTTATTTTCTTATTTCTAATACTCATAATCGCTTTTTTGCGTTGTGCACGCATTTTTGGGCTAACCTTCTACAGCATAGCTGCTGATATTTCTGCTGCTATTTTGCATAGAGAATACCATACTAAGTGCTTTTACTTTCCCTTGCTTTCTTAATGAATATCTGCATATATTTTAGAATCTGCTACGTTTTAAATTTTGCACTATACCAATATGTCGCGATCGTAAATCGAAATAGACCCCTCTTCCTCACCGCTCCCGGGGAAACATTTTGTTAGGCGAGAGCGTAAATGACTTTGTTTGGGAGCATTGTCCCCTCTATCCTCCCTCTGGCTGCGGCCCTGATTCTATTAAAACTATCATCATTTGACTTTGCAATCGCATTTAGGTATATCACTTTTTTATTGTGTATTTATATACGTGTCATCTTCGGATGCTTTTAACTCAAATTTTCCATTAAAAAAAAACAAAAATTTTTTTGAATTAAAAATAGAATATTAGATGCAGCTACCTAGTTTGCAAATTGGTGATTCTTTACTCGTTTGCTAATTCTACCATGTATGGAAAATCTGCGTAGCAGCTTAGGTATCTTTACTACCTACATTACATTTTTAGCACGGTTTTTCTTCTTGTATCTACTTTTTACATATATGTATTTGTGAAACATCACTTGCCATCTGTTACGGTGGTATAAATTTCAGGAATATACTCGTAGTTTGGAAGTTCACGCTATTTACGAACTTTTTTTTTTCTTCCATTAATATTAATGTAACTTTAATGTCGATGAAGATAAATTTATTCATTCGATCCGCTATATGTACACTACACCGTACACAAGAAACACTTTATGTTTTCGAGTTGAAGGCTTTTGTAATTTTAATATTAGAAATATTAATACACATACCCTGTGTATCTGATTCGCATAGATTGGAGCCTATTGTTTCATGCCAGTTCGATTCCTGCTTTGAGTTTTGCTTTTCCCAATAATACGAGCTTATTAAAAGTAAACAACAATATGCTCGGACTTAATTGCTTTATGATCGAACAGAGTGATGGAATATCATTCACTTTACTAATTAATTGTGTCTGTAACGTTCTGCTTGAAAAGCATGTACGAGTAATATATGCGAAATCTTCTTCAGGAAACAAATTTTAGCAGTCATATTATAATAATGAAAAGTTCTGCTGAAATGTTGATTATTTTGAAAAACGATTGGTAGAGGAGTTACGAGAGATTATAGTGCTTCGAAAAATGAATTAGATTTAGTTTAATCACAATATTTAGCGATAAGTAAGTGCGAAAATATTGTTTTTTTTTTTCTTTTTTGTTAATGAGAACAGCAGAAATATTGTTCCCGTTGGCTGTATTAAACCATTTATCCCTCAATTTCTAGCCTTTTGTGATTTTTTGGCATGTTATTGGCAACGGACAGTCTGTTAGCGCAATTGAGTTAGAATTTCGAATTTCAGTTTGGTTTTTTTCGACTGCGGAGAGTGAAATCTGAAATTCTAATTCTATAGCGCCGGCAGGTCAACCCTCATCAGCATAAACATATCACAAAATCACGAAATTCGGGATGAATTTTGGGGCAAAAAAACCCTAAAAAAGTGACGCATGTTTTAGTAAATTCTTTCGTATTTCTTTGATTTTTCATTCTCGTTTCTCGTTTTCGTCGCGTCGTCTAAAATGTGGAATTCAGGCTCTCATAAAGTAGTTAATAGCCTTAAGTGAATTGAAGTTTTTCTTGTATTCCTTGCTGTGCTTACTAACTTCTTAATTGCGTACTTTTGCATTGAAAGACATTTTTCAAAACTTTTGTGTGCATTATACGAATTGAAATTTAGTTTTATGTGAAAAATGAATGTTATTTACCCCGCGCTTTCAACTCGTGCTACTCCAAAGCGTTTTTATTATCCGTAATTACCGATTGCTAATAAGCTCTGAGATACTAATCTAAATTTTGTGGGCTGAGCATGGTAACTGAATGCTGAACCTGAATATAAATCCGCTGAAAAGTTTAGTAAAATTGTGTACTCACAAAACTGGTGCGAGTGTTTTGGTGTTCTTTGTCGTTGTCCGACGCGTTTTAAGTATGTGTCCCGAAGTATCAAAAAAATTGACGAATCACTTGATTTTGATTTTAAAAAGTCATTTTAGTTTAAATATTCTGAAATACAAGTCAGTTTTTTGATGCTTCGCTACATTTTCTCGTAACGTGTAACATATGATTTGAATTTCAAACTATGTGAGACTAAATCTTTAACCTCTCTTATTTTCCCTCCTTCCGTGTATAGACCAAAAAAATGTGAAAATTGTTATCTATCAAAGCCACTACACACTGCACACAGACAAACATGAACAAAAAAAATTGATATTCTATTTTGTACATCGGGTGACTCAAGTCCTGCAATACAAATATCCTAGAGGATACTTTCAGCATATTGCCAAATGAGTTGTTATTCAATATGTAAGGTCTTTTCTCAACGTACTACCATTTCATTAAATTTCAACCACTGGTCGAGAACGAAATAGTATTCTTCTCTTCTTGATAATTCAACAGATGCGGATTAGTGTCGGCCTCATTTTGAAGTTTTGATTGTTTTACCTTCCACACTGTGCAGAATGGTTCTTTTTTATTTTAAAAAAAATCCATAAAAATTTCAGCCCCCGAGATTGAAAAAAGTAGTGTCTCATGGGAATTGAAAATTCGTACCATTATTTTACTTTATTATCAGAATTGCATAAAAGTATGTATTTTCTCCTTTAACTTGCTACTACAAGCCAGTGAGGTGATAAGAAAATAGGTCGGGGAGAGTTGAGAGGGTTTAGATCTATACCTTGTAACTAAAAAATCACGATGTTTGTTTGTTAAATTGAAAAAATGATTTATTTCTTATCATGATGAGTCGCCGTAATCAAAAGGTGAGCAATCTTTTAAAGAAAATCGACTTCCAATGTTCCAACCCTTCCCCTCAATATTATGGTATCAGTTTAGAAATGTTAATTTTGCCATAATTTTTCATATAACGAGGGGCTGTGAGGCGCTACTCTGATCTTAGAGAGGGGGTGAAATTTGTGTGGAATTATTTTTCTATGAAAAGGAATTACTTTTGGGGTCGGAAGTAAGAAAGGTAAAAAAATTTTCACTATAATATAAATTCATAAAGACCACGCTAATGCGCTTGCGCATACTGTAATTATCTTAAACATGACGATCGCATATAGATGTTTATGCAATAGAATTAGAGTAATTTATTTACGATTATTGAATAGGTACGGACAAAAGTGAATTGTAACTTGAAAATTTGGACAATTGCCATTTCTGTTACACCTATTGATAAGAAGATAAGGGAACGTTTCAAAAATGGAGAAACATTGCAAAGAACATGCAGGTGAATTATACTTGATGCCTAATTTTCGTTCAGATTGGCCACATAAACCACGCTACTGAAACGCTATAGTAACTAAACCTTCAGTGCCAGTGTCCTTCAATGAGCCAGTGTCCTTCAATAAACTCGGTAACTGTTGAGGTTGTATAATATGAGTAGTTAAGGCATCGCTCAATTAGAATTCTCGATGGTTTGGTTTATTTTGAAGTACATAATATTGCAATATAGTGCGTAGAGAACTAAACTTCGTTTAATTCAACTGCACATTCACGTGTCGTACACGGATGTAGCCAGAGCGTTCCGATAGGGGGGGGGGGGGCAAATAAGATTCTTGGCTACACCCCTGGTGTCGTAGGGTAACTGAGTCATCTATTACCACATTGTTATTGTCCTTTCTAACCAGTTCAAGTTCACCAATATAATATTATTCTATAGCAGCAGTTAGATTTTTTGTATTGCAAGACTTCCAATGTCACTTGGTATTTCGCTTGGATTACCGAGAAAAGATACATAATACACACAAAATACACTAGATTCTTATATTTTTTTGCATATAATACTATTTTTTTTGTTCAAGCTCTTGTTTGGAAAATAATTAAAACACGAGTTTTAGCTAATTTTATGTACGAAATGTTGGGTGTTTGTCTATGTGCAGGCTTTGTCATGATGGTATGCACTTTTGGATTCACTGTCTCCCGTGGTACTTGCGTGAAGATATTTCACCTTGATTTGGTAAGGTATTTTTCAATTTTCATATTGTGGTGTATGGGAAAATCGGAGACAAAAACAGAAATACTAATCAATCGTGACAGTAACGAAAAAATGGCCCATTTAATATAGCTTGTGGCAGTATTGCTTATAATTATTTTACATTATACATTCTATTATAAAGAAATGCAGACCTGTAGTCAGCAATTTGGCACAAGCTGAAGTAGATTTTAGAAAGTGCAAGCTTTTCTAAGAGTGAAAAATTACGTTTAAAAAGTTATTTATAGAGATCCTCATCTGGAGATAGAATTATATTGATGAATTTAATTGATGGAGAGACAGCGCCATTTTGGTTTCTATCTGACTACAGGTCTGGAAAATTTTCACCCTTCACATCGAGTAGATATATCTTTTCGATATTCATTTCTTTATTGTACCTATGTATTATTGTTTCGATTATACATATCGCCGGTATTAATTTGTCTCTTGGTTTTTTGTTTTTGTTTTTTATTAGGAAAAAATCATTCGAACAGCAGACCCGCCCTGTTACCAGAACCTGTGGGAAAGGGATTGCTGCAAAATTCTTCGGTTCAGCCTATTCAACTAGAAATCGATAGAACCAGACCGTCATCATATTTAGGTAATAATGCTTACGTAGCTGTAGGTAGTATAAGCTCAAGCATAATATAGTTTTGGACAGCCAAAAGTTAGATAGCTTCCGATTTTGATGGCTCAGTTTCAAATAGTTTCAGCTTCTTAGCTAAATTCTTGGCTGACTACTGATGAGTTTTGCACTTGCTAACCCTTTTGAAAGCAGTTACCTGGTATAATCTTGTATTCGTGACGATTGGTAAATTAAGTTTCTCATTGTCATCCTAATGTTATACAGAACAATCAACTTATTTATTTAGATTCGGTGACCCAATTTTTGTTCATTCTCCTATAAGGCCATAAGTTGCAGTCTTATCTGTTTTCGAGTGTGACACCTTTTGTACTTATTTTCATGCTTCAAGCTTAGTGGTCAATGGTGACATATTACAGAAAACACTTTTCGAAGGGCTGCGTTGCGTGTACTGTACCCAAATGGCATTTTATAAGCTCATCAATAATAACACTTATAGAGCTCTAAAGAAAAGTTTCTAACATTTGGTTACGAGGAAGCATTTTGAAAAAATAAATGAAAACCTCTCCATTAACCCTTCCCCTCACCCCCCCATCCACCTAAAAATAAAAAATAAAGAACAATTGAACGAAAAAACATTCTTTATGGTGGCGTTGAATTTTTTTCCGCAAATTTTCATTTCCATCATTAATTAATTTAATCGAATGAAAAGACCTTCTTTTTTTTTTTAAGTCGTCGTTATTTCGTAATTTGATTGTCTTGGTTACAAAATGTTTAAAAATTAACTTATTCGAAACTTACAATAGACTCCATTTGTTGAAAGGAAGAATGGGACATTTTAAATTTGGTTCATCTGTTTGTTGTAATTCATTTTACTTGGCTCTGCGTTTGCTGCTTTGCTCGTTACATTTTCATGAAATGGCGATCGTGGATTTGTTTTTGTTTTTTTTTTTCAAGCGAGATGAAATGGTATCAATTTGCATTTCTTTTGACGACCATATTCTGTTCTCGTTATTTGTTGACTTTGTTTTATTTTTCTTTTTGCTTCTTGTACAATTTTTTCTGCTTTTTGAATGATTTTGGCTAAAAGTATTGGTCCTCGATTCTTTATTCTAAAATTGTATTTAAATCAACATTGGGCTATCTTTCGACATAGTTTTTTTACCCGTACTAATTTCCATTCGTAGATTATGTCTATTTTTAAATACTAAATTATTGTAATTTACAATTTTTGAAAGTAATGTTGAATGTCATTTGGAATATTTTAATTTGTAATTTTTGAGAGAAGAGAAAGAAAATATAGTTAAAGTTGGAGTTAGTGCTACACATTTCGAATACTCATAGACTGGCAATATATGCCTGTTGAAAAATCTTGAATTAGTTATTTTTATATACTAGGCAATTCTTTTTCGATGAAAATTGTAAGTATTTTTTTCAAATTTTCTCAATTTTTCCTTGATTCCACGTAAAAACCGAAAGGAAAAATTGAATCTATTTCAACAAAAAAAAAAATCAATTACCTCGAATTGATACTTTTTTACTTTTTTTTGGATTCAAATTGGAAAAAAAAAATCAATTTTCATCCAAAATTTAAATCTTATTTTACGATTTTTGTATTCTTATAAGTATTCATCAATGGAAATATAGGTACGTGGTACAGATATAATGCCGTTGGCGTTAAGTGCTTGAATTTTATTTTCTTTTGCATGCTCTTTCAATTTGCATTACATTTTTCCTGCTTTTCTGTTTTCATCGACCTTTTTTCTAATATTTTTTTTTTTTTTTTTTTGCAATAACTCATAAAATATTGACTAATTTTCCGCTGAAAGCGGTTGGAAAAAAGAATTTAGGCATTTGTCGGTACGCCGCCATTATTAATAAATTTAAAAGCGAACAGCGATTCGCAATTATGGACGAACGTTTCTTAACAATTCGAGTGTCTCTCTTCAAAAGTGTGATAAGAATCTTATGCAAAGAGAACTTTTTGCAATTCTGCAGTGCATTTAAAATGTAGGTACCTTTCCTTGCGCTCTCATCCCTTTTTCATACAATATAATCGATTTAGATAAAAATTTATCAAGTATTATTTCTGTTAATTGGCGTGGAAGAGGATCTTTTAGATTGCCTTGTGTATGTTTTTTTGTCGAGCAGAAAAGTTTGTTGAACAGAAACAAAAAATGAAGGAAAATCGATTCTATGCTCTTAGGGTTCTAATAACGGGTGTCTGGAGTTCAGCTGCTATAGCGCTGTGAGAGTGTGAGGTATATTGAAGGTGAAAAATCAGTTTTCTTGTCATAAAATTATAGAATCGCAGGAGCACGTTAAATTTAGTGTTTACTTTTTAGGACTTGAATTGAGGACACGTGGACGAAATTATCTGACCTTAATATTTTTTATGACTTTGACCATGAATTTTGTGAAAAATGAGGGACCAGCTACGATGTGAAATAAATGATAAGAATTGCCAATGGTCCCTAACCCCTTTTGTTATGTGGTCCGTTTCAGTTTTGAATGTCAAAAATTATCAAAGTGTAAAAAAGGTGCCTCCACCTCCAACAAAGCAGATTTGTTCTTGTCAGTATAATTATTCAATTGGATTGGTACCAGATATTTGAATCTAGTGATGCTCATTTCTACTGTGTATACTCTCTCGTCACTTTACTCATTAACATTAGAAAAACCAGGTTTTACTCGATTACTCAAAGGACCATGTGGCGTCATATACGACGCCACAAGAATAACCTCAAATGACCTGGTGGCGTCGTATGACACAAGTCACGGGTTCTCAAAATATTGGTTCTTTGGAAAGTCTATCTCAAAATTTTGTGTGGCGTCGTATGTGACGCCACCTGCTACTTCTAGTGTTAAGTATGCTGATTTGGGTAAAAACACTTGTTGCAGTCGAACAATGGACTTGAATAAAAATCCATTAGATGTCAGCCACTCTGTTAGATCGTCTTAATATGGGCAAGTTTCTGATTATTTATACTTGGGCCGATTAGGTACGAGTATATTTTAATTTTAGAAAAAGTTAAAAACTGCTGGAAAACCTCACAAAATTCTCTAATCACATGTTCTATGTGAAAATTAATTTTTAACATTCATGAATGCACTGCTCCAAAAATTTCGAACTTAACATTTTTGTCGAGCAATAACGAAAAAAGAGAATTCAAAAACATGTAAGTTAACAAAATTTATGGCTTTTTTTGATTTTTTCTTCAAAAGATGACTAATGATGCCACAATTTTTTATCTTATAGACTCGAACTTTTTTTGGATATTGTAGCTGGAAGGATGCGTCTTTGGGCCAGCTGTAGTTTGTAGATTTTTGGTGCCTCGCCTAATTTCACTCAATATTTATTGCATGTTAAAAATCAGTAATTTTTAATTGAATATTGCACAAATTTCAGCTGTTTTTTCAAAATTTTAGTCATTCTTCCTGTTCAATATTCGAGTAAGTTTAAAGTTAATCGTTTCAATTGATGAAATTAGCCGAACTTCTCACCTACTATTTAAAAGCAAACCATTGCGCAGCACTGTCTGTATAGCAATTTGACTAGCATTTTAGTCCGCGTTTTTATCGGAGTGGCGTGACTATGTGACTTTATACTTTATGTAAAACTTTGCGAAAATTTTACTCTGTCATCGTTTTCGTCGGTTCTTCTTTATTCACTTATCTCCAGGCTAACTGATGTCCCCTGAGGTGTCGCTTGCAATAAATATAGATCAAGAGCTTCTGCTTAAGACAATCAACTTAAATTTCGAACAAAGGATACGAGAAGAAAAAACCTTATCCAATTTTTTTAGTATTTCTATTTACTACAGAGGCTACCTATACGTATCTTTAGTTCAATATATCGAGTCCTATATTTTTTCCCCTTTGTTTTTTTTTTTTTCTATTTGTTTTATCTTCACGTGTATTTATTATTTTCTTTTTTTTTTCCTGCACGAATCTTGGCTTTATATGTGCTATATATATATATATGCATGTATATATTGGGTGGGCGTTCGAAGGATTAATTTTCCTGGTTCACCAACGATGTACAACCAGTGCCATGCCCAACGTTATTACATTTTCCATTACCTCTTGCCACCTAGACCTACGTTCCGTTTGTGATTTTTTTGTTTTTTGTTTTCTCTTCGACTTTTTTCATTCAGCTTCTCTGCCCCCCCGAGATCCGCCACTAATCCTTATTATTTTTGCGGAAAAACTCCGAGTCGATTTATGGGTGACTTTTGTAATATTTTCCAGCGCCGCCTTCGTTGTTCCATTTCAATTCCGAACAGTCGAATGGATTTGACGCCTGTAATCCTTATCTGGCCGGAGGCGTTATCGCGCCCCCGCCACCGCTGCCGCCACCACCTCTGCCACCGCCACCGCCGCCACCGCCAACGTCTCCGGCCGTAACGTCGATGGAAGTAGTGCCAGCCGGTGTTCCTGCCAAAAATTCGGAATCGTTGAACAGCATTACCGTGACGAATATCGAAAAGTAAGTAGCCTTTGAAGGCTGTTGCGTGTTTTTCTTGTCATTTCGCTCACCACCACCAACACCGACTTCGTCCCTCGCCTGTACTTGGCCCTCGTGGTACATGCAGAAAATCCGTCTAGATTTCCTTTTAATCCGGTATACGGCTGTACGTGTACCTATTTCTGAAGAATGTATAACTGGCATCTTGATGGGCAGAATGATTTTAGTCGGAGAACATTGGTTTGGAGGGGGAGGGGGCGGGGGAATGAGAGGGCTGGTTATTGAAAACTGCTCGGCAGAGTGTGACGAAAATCTGCTGCAATATATTATCTCGTCATACTTCACGAAAATGAGTCTCCGCAGTTCGAATGTGAGGGGTGCAACATTCTGCGTAAAATGGAGATTGAGTTTAAAAAATAGTACGTATTTAAGTTAACTAGGTATAACTTTGTAGAACAAAAAAAAAATAAATACATCAAACTGTGTTGAAAACCAAGTGGCTGTAGGTATTTTTACTTTTCGTATTTTAGTCGAACGAGGGGGGAAAAAAATACAAGAACAGCTATGTATAGTCTTCGAGTGTTCTCCACTTTGGTTCGTTTACGTCAATGATTTTAATTGAGAATAATATTATGTCCTTTCCGTGTATACTCACCCATTGTTCGCTTTTTCTTTTGTCAAATTCTTACGTCACTCTCAGCCGAAAGAATTTGGGATGAAAAAGTGCTTAAAAGTGAAAATTGTTTCTTCAGTTTTTACTGCCTTTTGTCGCCCAAAGCGGTTTGTGCAGATTTTCTATTCGCCCTCAGTGCCTTCTGGGTGTTTTCACTTTTCTGGTATTTACTGTTTATGATTGTTTTTTTCGTTCAAAGCCGTTTTTTTTTCCCTTTCATTTTCTTCGTTCGCCGGCTTTTGATGGATGAAAATATTTAAAAAAATATCGTGCAAAGTTTTTTTTCATTTTTCTGATAAGCCAACAGTTGTGTGTTATTTATTTGGCAATCTAGTCGTGAAGACGAGAGGAGGAGTTTTGGAGCATATTATCGGAAAATGATACGTTTTATGGTGTGTTTCGCTTTTCAGTAGACTATTGATTTCATTGGTGGTGTAAATATGAAAGTGTCACAGAGAATTGTATAAAAAAGAGTTTGCCATTTTGCAGTTGAAAATTGGTAAATTTGAAAAATATCTTTCTGTGACTTCTGTTCAGAAAGAAATATTCCAAGTTCATAATATTGTGTAAACTGTACAAAATATGATCGGTGGATTCTTATTAGATATAGTATATCTAAGAACTTGAAATTGAACTTGATGAAAAAACCGTTCAAGTCGCAAAGTTGAAACTATGTGGCTATAACCTTTCCATGGAATTAGCAACTTTGTTTTTAAGAAACTCGTATAAATGTCTAATTTTTTTGATTAATTTCTTTAGATATTTGTTTTCATTATGAGAAGTCAGTTCTAAAATTTTAATCAACAAAAATGCCCAAAAACTGATTTTTGCTGTGCGTGAGAGAGCTGTCTGATCCAATATGATTTTTTTCAGTTTTTTTTTTCTTTAATGTGTTCTGGCAGTCATACATTTTATGCTATGAGGTAGGTTTTCTTATTATTATTCTTATTGTTTTTCCCGCCAGAACCACAACATCGATGTCCGTCGGAACGCTGACAACATTTCAACCAGCTCCCATCGCCAGTTCCCCTGTACTAATGGTGTACGATCTGGACCCGATGAAAACTAATTGCGATAGACTGTTTAATTTATTTTGTTTGTATGGCAACGTTGTTCGAGTAAGTAGCCAAAAGCTTTTGTTATTTCTTCTGTACACATTCATGCTCTATGGGTTGTATGCGTTTTTCATGTAATTAACTACCTATCTCAAACACGTAAACCGTGTTTCCAAACATTTATCATCATTACGACAATTTAATATTGTATATGTGGCATAAATTGGGATATTAAAGGTGTGGTGCGTAAACGAAAATTCTGTCTTTATAACAACAGATTTATTTCGTCTTTTAAATTAATTTTTTAATTATGTTGGCGTCGTGAAAATTTCGCGAACATTTATGACCAGTGTTTGATGTTATTACAATTTTGACAGCTTTTTTAACGACTTAATCGCCATAATGGACTGAGATATGTGAAATTTTGGGTTATGCATTTGCCATCGATGGGGTAAATTTTTATCGATCAGTAAAAACAATATTGCGCCCAAGAATGTCTATAAAGGTCACTGTATTTTTAACGACGGTTGGTGTCTAGAATATGTTTGTCATAGGAGAATCGACAATTTCATCTTTATTTCGTGTCGACTGAAAATTTTATTCATACGGTTGACCGATGACCGAAGATAAAGATTTCGGAAAATATAAAATTTTTCTTTCGTGAAAACGCTTTTTGCTACGTGGAAATAATTTTACACGGACGCTGTAAGATATATCTGGGTGAATGAACTCGGAAGTGCTATAATATCGTTGCACAAAATGGGAGTGTTTGGTTGGCAATGATATTTTTATTGATGGCTTTGATTATAGTATCCATGCAACGGTTACAAATAAAAAAGCGTCGTGGTTGGAAAAAGCTGGCTGAAAATAAGGAAAACTGTACAAAAATAGTACATTGTATGTCTCTTAATAAAGATTTGAGACCTTTTTGGAAGATTGTTGCGTATTTCGTGTAGCAATTTTGGAAAATGAAAAATTCAAAACTAGCTACGTATGAATTTGTCCTTTACCATCTTCATTAACCAAAGCCCTTTGCATCCTTTTATTACGAGTAAATAACTAAAATGACATGTTTGTTATTTTCATTGACAGAAAACTTGACTTGGTTGTCTGCTTGTTTATTTTTGTAACTTCGTGTAATGCTACAACTGTGGAATAATTTTTTAGTTATACGATTAAAATGTGTAAATTTAGGCAAGGTTTTTTTTTTTTCACCCAAGAGTCGCTGCGTGGAAAATATGAGGTCTACACTCATTTAAATTTTTGATTTGAGATCGTTTTATTAGGTACTCGTGCATCATTTATTTGTAAAGTTTGAAGTAGAGTGCCAAAATCGTCTTGCCCAGTGTAATCGACCTGCTGTATATTAATTATGGCTTTGAGTAAATTCAGTTAGATACTTTCATTTCTCCGATTTTTCTTGCAGATAAAATTTCTAAAAACGAAAGAAGGTTGTGCAATGGTTCAAATGAGTGATCCCTACGCGGTCGATAGATGTATGGCAAATTTAAATCCCACTGATATGCTTGATGGACGCGAATTATCCTTAGGGTAAGCAGGCTAAAAATCGCTATCCAAACTATAAATGAATGTGCTGGACATCTTATTCTTTCATTCGTGATTGTGTTTTCAATTTCAAAACAGATATTCGAAGCAACCCTTTGTCAGCGAAAATCGCGGTTCGTTTACCTTACCAGATGGCACCGAAGGATTCAAAGATTATTCTAGTCATAGGCACAATCGATACTATAGTCGTGTGTCGTCGATGAAAAATCGAATACAGCCTCCGTCGAGGGTAAGATTTTCTACTTCATTTAGCAGCTCGAAAATTAAAAAGTACCTATAGTTGGACCTGAGAAAAGAGCTTCTTCGATCGAAGCCAGGGTTGCCCCCTTTTACGTGAGTTATTGGATAGTTGATTTAAATGTACCGTTTCATACTTTATTCGCATAAAAACAGAAAAATATTTCATATAATATGTTTGTAAGTTTACATCAGAACGTATCACTCAACTTATGAATATTATATGTTGATATACTTACTTATATTTTTTGGCTCTGAAAAATCAAAATTTGGCTTTATTCGGCAAAAACATTTGAAAATCAAAAACAAACATTAAATCATAAAAAAATTTAAAAACAAAGGCATTTTTGTCATTTTTTACAAAAATTTATCATAATTCCATCGGTAATCGCCGAATGAATTGCTTCCATGATTTGCAGACCAAGATTTTTTGTGAACACATCTGTACTTTTTCTTGCTAAAATTTTCCCTCGAGCACCTGGAATTATACTCATTTTCTGACAAACATCGTCAATAATTTCAATTTGAGTACGTATAGTTCTAATTTGGAAGTTTTCGTCGTTTAACATATATTTCGGTTTTGGCAATTTTTGGCCAAATAAATTTTTCTCCAGGCTCCTATTACCCCATAACGTATTTCTTTTTCATTTCTGATCTTCTGCCTTTAAAGGAACTCATTTGGCAAATGCCAAGGAATCCGGTCTCTAGTGATAACGTTTAAAAAATTGATTATTTCACTTATACATAACTTCATTTTGAAAAGTTATGCTTGAAAAGGTAGAAAACTTGTCCAGATGAATCAAAATTAAATCCACAAATATTTGCCTAAAGTTGAAATCAGAGAGGCTATGGTCCCTTCATTAAAAAAAAGGCTCATTCGAAAATATATGATTTTTTTGAAGTTATTTTTGAATCAGATTCTTCATCTGTATTGTAAGGCCCATATATTTATATGGGACTATTGAAGTACCGACTTTTTAATTTTCCGTCAGACTCAAGTTTTCTAGTAGCGATTTGTTTAATTATTAATATTTTCGTTTTCTTTAAGATTTTGCATTTTTACAATACGCCGACCAATATAGCCGAAGACGAATTGATTGATATTTTCAACGGAGCCCTGGATGGAATTAATGTGGTTCGTTTAAAATTGTTCCCAAAGCGAGGTAATTATATAAAGTTGCACGTTTGCATAGTTTCACTATTTTAGTTGAAATGTTGTGTTTCGACTGTCGCAAAGAGGTTAGAGTACCACAGCTGACAATAATCTTGCGGTTGGTTGGCCCCATAGGCCAAAATCTTCCTTAATTTATGCGCTCAGAATAGCTGAGATGCTAATAAATTAGGCTTAACATCGATGTTATCGTGTCGTTTGTTAACGAACGTCAACTGCCAGAGGTGAAAATTATCAAACGTTTACTTTGTCGCGGATAATGACACACGTGACACATTATTATGTCAGCATCGTGCCGCAGAATTTTGGTATTTTTAACACCATTTATGTCTCGACGATATCGCATCTCTAAATGTAAATTTTATATTTAGCACCGAGCAGGTAATTAAAGTTCTTGTGTCAAGTGCAGCTTTGAACCTCTAATGGAAAGAATCAATTCGTTACGTGAATATAATATAGATAAGTGATACGTATATAAACGTAGTCAAGGTATCCTGCACTTGAATATTATCTAAGTGTACATCAAACACCTTGAATTTTTTCGTTAATTACTACCATTAATGCGAAAGTTATAGACAGATCTGAAATTTTCCATCAAGTATCGATTTTCATGAAAGATTTATGGCAGGTACAGGGTGTTCAAAAAGATTGAAATCCGGCATTTTTTCGAATTCAGTAACAGGTGATTTAAACTTATTGTGGGTTCCTTGAAGAGATGGTAATTTGTCATGTGTGACGTCATAATGATGAATCCAAGTATCAAAATAATGTACTATATTACCCGGCAACCCATATAAGAGTTTGATGTAGGGCCGGGTACGCAATACCTTCTAGCTTAAATGGAGTTCAAACTTGAACTAGGTTTCACCTCTCCACATATCAAGAGATATTCTTGAGCCAGCATTGTACACCCCGCCCATAGGTATTTGGAAGTGCATCTTCCTTATTTTAATTGTATATTAGTTCGCCGGTCTTTAATTGAGTCCTAAATTGGTTTTTTTATTAGAATTGAGTCCCGGGTATTGGGGGCTCATTAGTATGCGTATTCAAATTGAGTCCCGGGTATTGGGGGGTCATTAATATTCCTATGTGAATTGAGTCCGGGGTATGGAAGCACTGAACTGACTCACATTTCCTTTCTCACTTTAACAGACTTAGGACTGTCAATGATCATACATTGGTGTGATTAAAAATGTGAATTCGCGAGCAGCATCGTAATAAGGAATTCACGGGTTTTGGTATATGGCACTGAGGACTACAGGTCGAGAAAACTAAACAGAGCTGCTAATGTTAGGCAGCTATTGAGAATGAGTATCAGACGAGTATAATTTTCCAACACGAGAACAGAAAAAGCAAGTATCGACGGTAATATAGGAGGGAGATATGCGAGTCCGAGATAACTGGATTAGAGGAGAAATGTAAAAGATAAGGTGACTCGTTCGCCACAAGTACGCCTGTTGACTATTAGCCAACGATAAGAAGGCAATCTTTCCCTGTGATGAAAATAAGAAAAATATTTCCGCAGATACCTCGGACTCAATTCACATAGGAATATTAATGAGCCCCCAATATCCCGGACTCAATTCACATAGGAATATTAATGAGCCCCCGATACCCGGGACTCAATTCAAATACGCATACTAATGAGCCCTGACAAAGGGACTCAATTAAATGACGGCCTATTAGTTCTTTGTGAAGGGAATTACCAGATTATTGTTACTTTTTACGCGTAATACTTCAGAAGGTGTTTTACTGGATGAGTCAGTATTTTACCAAAATTTTTCCACTTCCCATAAATAAAAACTTGTGATTTGCAAAAACTTATATGCAATACGTGTAGATAAAGCAATCTCACTTTTATCATTTGAACAGTAGGTAAGTTCGGTTTTTATCAAATATTTACACGATTGTGCACGTCTGTGTAAACTGTTATTGAATGAAGTACTGCCTGGTACTCGACTTTCTTATCATCGAAAACAGATGGCGAACTTTTTATCAAATAGTGTGCACAACCGACTGTTAAATGGAAACGTACACCACGGCAATATATCTTGAATGGATCTATCCTTCGGGGAATATACAATTTACTGAAGAAAATGAAACAAAAAATAAGAAAAATTTCTTCCGGGACTAAAGTAGGACAACGTGTCACCAACTAGTTATTCAACTTTTCACACAGTTACTCGAGTCGGTAACAAATTATTTAGGTATAGATGGTTGTTTCGTTTTTCCAAATACATAGTTCGAATTACGATACGGATCTCTCATTTTGGAGGGGGCGAAGCTATGTTTATGAGACAGTTGAAAAAAAATCAGGTCGTTCTTGGCAAACCATAGTTTGAAAAAACATTAGGGCTTCTCAAGTTTCGTGGTTTTTGAGCTTTCAAATATTAAATTTTTCATGAATTGGTGTTATCCTTGAATTAGTGCTGAAATAGTTTTTCATTTGTAAATACTTAGATTATCGCCTATAGGAGAGTTAAATAAACACCCGAGTTTTGAAATAATTAGTCACTCGTAGAACTCACAGAGAAAATTAGTGCCTCTGGGTTTCGAGTTCTTAAGATTCAATTTTTTTGCAGCCTTGTTTCAGTTTGTAGGAGTGCTGAAAAATTTTGAAAATATGAATAATTCTTTAAAATACTAAGCGTTTTTTTTTTCTAGTTTAGCGTCTGAAAAAAACACTCGAGTGTTCTAAAAGTTGGCTCAGACTACACTATAACCTTGCCACATTTACAAACACCCGGTCTATTATTACAGTTCCACCTAACTCCTAATGTTTTTAAACAATAGCCCACTGTGTCTGTAGTCTGTACTCTGTAGTCTTATTGTAAGTTGCTGCACCCGGCACAGTTCGAAGTTCGAACCCCAAATTTTTAGTTGACGAAAATGCGAAAAGAGAATGAAACGTAAAAAAAGAAAAAGAAAAAAAAATAGAAACCATATTACGAGTATAGTCAAACATGATTCTATTTGCCAGGGGTTTTTTGCCTCAAAATTTGATTTTTAATTTGGTAATTTTTGGGTGTACATATTGTTGATGAGGGTTGACCTGCTGGCGTTATAGAATTCGAATTTTAAAAATCATTCTCCTATCTTAATTATCTGGTCTCACAATTTTGGGCTGAAATTTTAGCAAAAGCCAGCTGAAATTTGAAATTTTAACTCTATGGCGTTAATAGGTCAACGCTCGCTTATAGCATAGTGAAAAATTGTACAATTGGCTGAAAATCAAGCGAGAAATAGTTTGTTGAGTACGAGTATCGTCTAGGGAAATAAAAATAAAATCGAAAAATTTGGGAGTAGTCAGTTTCTATCAAAATATGCTAAACACTGAAGTTCTTTTTCATCATTATAAAAAAGTTGACTTTATATATTTTTTCTCATCATTTCGACATAAAAAGGGTAAAACAGTTTGAGATACGATTATTTTTAATTCGGAGAAGGGGCAATACGAAAGACTCGATTCAAGATACCTACGAAAAATGATAGCCGAACCCAAATTCAGCGTAGCTTTAATTCGTGTAATTTTTGGTAAAAATGATTTAAAGTGTTTGAGAGACAGAGTCGTTTCGTAACATTATCTTTAATAGGCAAAAAACAAAATAGTTGTGTTTTTTTTTTGCACGTTTTGTGTGACGTGTTGAGCAGCCAATTTGTAAAAACTAATCACTGTCACGTTGGGGTTGAGCGGATTTCAAAACCCCTCTTGAAAAGGCCTAAATCCGCAATTAATCTTGAATATGGTTACTATACCAATGCTATATATACGTATGTCGGTGTACGTATATATATATTTATCACGTTCCAAAAATGCAGTCTCAAATTATATGAAATATTCGCCGTACGACCCAATTATGACAGATTTACCCTCCATTTATCTTTAAAATAATAAATTACAAATATTTTAGACGTCACACGAAGCGAGCTGCTGGCGGCTGATCGTGTGGCAATTATTTTTTCAGATATTCATCTTGCTCTAATAATTTTTCCCGTTTAAATGTGTACGACAAACTGTGAACGTATTTCTCATTAACGGTTATATACACCTAATTTTTCAAAACGAATAAAACGGCGAAATTTTTTATGTCGCAGGTGGCGTCGATGGTATCGTTCGAAGTTCCACGGGTTTGGTCGAGTTTAAATCTGTTCCTGAGTCTGTCGAAGCTCTAATGACTTGCAATCATTTACCAGTTAAATCTCAAGGTTATTTGTTTGACAGCTAGTAAAATGTTTCTTATCCAATCATAATACGTATCGTTCGAAATGTGTTTTCGTATTTTCCCAAGAAATGATCTAATAGAGAAATATGTCGCTGAGCTGTGGGTGGTTTTTGAAAATATGATCATCTTTGGTGATCAGGTTTTTATTACTATAATTTTTTATTTGAAAAAAATTTAATGCATTTATATACCTATGTTACGGGTGGATCATGAAGAATACAAATAATTCAGTCAGGGAAATCATGAAATAATGTTATTTTTGCTGATAACCAGAGGTAATTGCATAGGTGATTGTACAGCTAATATTATGGTAGAGTACATAGACTATATTTCTCACTGCATTTTATGAATACGTACCTATCATTATTTGACTATAAAAGTTTGCTTAAAATCATAAAAAATTTCCTCCAGTAACAAATTAAATTATTCTAATGATATCGAACGATATACCAAAATGTCATGACGGTCCTTTCTTGCTATTAAAATTATGTTTTTGTTAAATAAAATACTTGTCTGATCGTCATCAAGCATTTCATAAAATTGTTAAGTGAATTATTTGATTTACCTCTAACAGTAGTGTTTAAGCATTAGTTTTTCAGACGTTACATAAATTTAAAAAAAGTTTCTTTGTGAAATTATTCATTACCCATACATGTATTAATTACCTGTTTAATAGATGCGGTGACAAAAATAGCAGACACTGCATTACATAAAAAGTTTCCTGCATTTTTTCGATTTTTGTTTTTATTTATATTCGACTTTTCAGTGCATTAAAATACCTATTTTCAATTTAATGAATCAATTATTATAATTTTCTATTGACCCTTCTTCGTCAAAAAAAAAAAAAAAAAAGGATAAGTTCAATATTTTATAGGAGTGTTGAAAATAACTTTTTTTTTGTGACACCTTTCTTTGTTGGTTTTAGACATTTTTTTCAAAATTCGCTTTATCCTCCCTGAGCGAAAAATTATTTTGAATGCAAAATAAATTCGAAACGTAATTATGATTATTTGTATGTTACAGGTAATAAATTTCCGTACATCATGAAACTGTGTTTCTCGGCTGCAAAAAATATCAACCACATACCAAAGGAAAAAATCACCGAAGTACCTTCGACATCTGTCTGCGATAAATGTAGAAAATGAAAAAATTCAATTACCGTAGAACGAATACATCTTGACTTTCCTGCAAATTTCCATTTATTTACTTTCTCGTTGAAGACGACAAAAATGTGATTCCCATTTTACCACACATTTCGAACATCGTCAATTATTAATTTCTTTATAGTGTTTAAACTGTGAAGTACCTGGTTCAATTATATTTGTTTGCTAATTTTTACTTTTTCTGGTGTGTATCCGTGTATGTGCGAATTTTTGACGTTAAAAAGTACCTACCTATAGCATTATAATTAGGAATATTTGTTTTTTTTCCTTCTTTTTTTTTTTAAAGTTTTGTTGTTTTGTTTTATTTTATTTTTTTACATGTTGTGTAATGGATTTTAAAAGTTTTTCGTTTTTCTGTTTTGACGAGGGACGATTTTCAGGTACCAAATGCTAATTTAACCTTCACTTCGTTTTATGTAGAGCTTGGAGCATAATGTCAATTGAGAAAACTGTGGTGCTATTTTCCAGATGAGTGATTTCTTGTAGAAATTTAGAATACCTATATGAATTCAAACATTTCTGAAATTCGAAAATGGTTCGATCTCATTCGTAATATTTATATTGTGCCTAAATAATAAATACCAAACCGATTAAATTTAATGGTGACTTGGGTTTTTCATTTTATAGCGATTAGCACTTCATGAATTCACTTAGTTTTAGTCAGTTGGTGTAATGAAAATTTCATCGCGTCAACTGACTGCCCTTCACGAAGTGCCTAGTCTCTTCAAAAAATTACTAATTATCTTTGCTAATAATGCCAAGTAACTGCGATAAATATTTAAATAGAAACTTTCAATTTTCTTATAATAATTAGAATATTTTCCTTCTATTAACTCAATAAAAATGTTGAAAAATTCGGAAAATGTTCGAAATAAGATAAAATAGAGGGGAAGGCACACAAAAAGCAAAAAGAAGGCATATTCAACATCTAATTCACAGTACCGTCTAATAAAGGGGTTTTTATTAGTGACTCATCTGTTTTCCGTTACGTGAATTAAAAATTTTTTTACAGAGGGATGAGAGCTGTATATGATACAGGTGCTTGATATTATTGTTAGTTCAATTTGATAGGGTATACCTCCTTGAACGTTAACCAAAATAATTCAGGAATTGCGTTTAAAATACAGTTTTACATAAATGTGTGCGTTTGCAAACCGCCACGACATCAGCTGACTCAAAACCACCAGCTTACGTGTCACAGCTCTGCTGAACGTTTTGGCTTTTTTTTTCTGATTCTCCATGATAATAGTTGCGAAAATCAAGGGGTGGAAAAATACTGCCTCAGTAAAACCCTCTCAGGTTTATGTCACTCATATGGGAGCAGCAAATCTACTTGAGGGCTTTTTCTGTACTAAAATAGAACTTCTTTCTCCTCCACCCCCGCTACTCTCTTTCTCTCGACACCCGTCCGTGCGATAATGCAAATTCAAGTTTGCTATTTCTTTGAGTATGCTACTGTGCTAAGTCTGTTGACAATATGTTTTGTAAGTAAAGTGTGTCTATAGGAAATTTTTTTTTCTTAAATTAACGTCTCCGTGAGTATTCTAGAAAGTTTTCCCATCAGTAATACACGTGCTTGTAACAAAATACAAGACAAATTTCGTTTATAAAACCGAACCTTGTAAGAAAAATTTTTTGCCTCGTGTCAAAGATATTTAATCACAGTCGATCAGAGATCCGTTTTACAATGAGGGTTTGTATGGGCCAATTTTTTGTTTCGCCACGATTATTTTTTAATGAACGTAATTTTAATGAGCCACACGCGGTTTATTTAAACTCTCATTTGCGAATTTTATATAATAACTGACTACAGACTGTAAAAAAAAGGTTGGCTACAAAAATTGATTTTTTATACGAAACGGACCCGGATGAATCCAAAAATGGGGAATTCTTTAAAAAAAAACTGGTGAAACGGATCCATAATTTTCAGAACTATTTTGTCGATAGGGTTGGTGAAGAAGTCGCCTGTGCACAGTACTCAAAGGTGTCTGAAATGGCACCCAAATTCTCCTTGATTAAACTATCAGTTGTGGATGATGGTTTCATTCTTCTAAGAGATTGTTAAGGTTCATAAATAAAAAAGAAATCCAGTTCGCGGGTAATCTTGTTATTGATACTTTTACATGTACTATAGGCAAAGTATAGAATATCAACGTGTGAAAGTTTTTTAGAAAAATGGCTTAGCAGTTTCCTTACTTACATTACACCAAGGCTTACTGATTCAATTTGCAAGAAAGTCTTTAAATTAACAAAATTATCAATCAGCATCTGGCACCTGAGGATGTTTCCTTTAATGTTAGCGTTAGATTAATATTACGTATGTTAATATCCGTCTGTTACGCTATCGGTTGTAAATGTCTGTGATGTATTTAATTTTTGAACATATTTAAAAGTGACTATTTAATGCATATTACTGTATTCGGTGCACAACGGTTTGTTGAGTGCTTCAAAGAATTTATTTTAGAATCTTTCTGCTTAGATTACCGAATTAATTTGCTATTAGCTTTGACTTGCAGGTTTAATTACTGTTATTCAAAATTGTTTAATATAATGACAGGAACTTAAGAGCAGCCATTTACAACAGGTACTGTATTTCGAACCTACAAAATTAATTTTAATAGACAAGATGGCTATGGTAGAGGTACAATAAACTGTTGGTTTGACCATTACGTCGTAGAAAAAATTCGTTAAAAACTCCTCAAATTAGAAAAAAATTTCATATTAAATGTTATCATAAAAGTGATTGGCTACGATTTTCCTCTTCAGTTTACCGCTAGAATTTTTTTGAGCGGGGGAGGGGGAATCAAAAGTCAGAAAAATTGTTGCCGACGAAGTATGAAAACATATCGGGGGGAGGGGAGGGGCACAAAATTGCCATAACGTACCTACCTCATTCTTCATTGTCCTTCATTTTTATAATGTGAAGGCTGCAAATTTTCCGAGAAATCGTTATTTTGTTTCGGCAACAAAAATTGATTGTTTTCGTACAAATTTGGTTTTTTACAGTACTTTTGGGCCTTATTGAAATGATAACTTAATTTTGGACTGATTGAAGAGTCGTAGCAATGTTTTTGAAACATGAATAATAATGAAAAATTTCATTAACTTTTCATCTTTTTGAGTTCGAATTTTAGCAGCTCGAAGTTATAATAAATCATTCAGAACCCAAACAACCTGCAACAGTCAAATAGCTATTGAGCGATATAAATCGGTATGAAGCACAAATTTGTTTTTGTAACCGAGACTATTTTACCAAAAAATTTAGCATTCGTACATAACCTTCTTTATGTAAATTCGTTTTCACACAAGAGCTAAAATTATGTAAAATTTGCGTCAATTAACTGGTCCGATAATATAATTTTTCTGTCAATTGTTTTATATACTTTTTTTTTTCAATGATTTTTACTGTCCTCTATTAGAAAATGTGATTTTATTTTTCAACATTTGACCTTTATGCAATTTTATTTAGTTAGTCGTTTCTGAGAGGACTCTTCATTATACTTGTTGTTAAACCTGAAAAAAGTCGATCAAATTTTGATACTAATACTACAATTAAAGTATACTTTCAATTAGAAATACCCATTTCTATAAAAATAACATTTTGTTTAAATAAATTCAAAACGTCACACATAGGCTTTCTATTCACTAACTTTCCGTAAAGCTTTAAAATTTAGAAGGACGATAAGTCGTTGTGCTCTCGATACGTTCAAGGGAAACAATTTATATTTTGTTGAATTTTGAATGTTTTTATTTTACTTTTTTCCTCCCTTCGTTTCCAATCTTAGGCAACTGAGTGATGAGAATCTTTGGAATTGTCTCAATAATTTCAGTCGTCTGAATGCTTTCAAACACAAACGTCAATTGTTTCCTAATGTTCATAACTTTCATGTATTTTCAAAAACAAATACAAATTCATTCAATTTAGACAGACGAAGAACTCTAGCAGTTTTATCAGTCTTCCTTCCATACCTCTGAAATTAATGCATATCCTACGATTACAGTTACAAAGTCAATAGTTTTACTTACATAAGTACGTTCGCTTCATAGTGATAATTCAATATTTTATAATCACTTTGCTTATGTTCCTACTGTTATTGATTATCTTAATTTATTTTATCAGTTCTGCCAAATTTAAATCATAAGTACATGATTATGAACTACTATGCTTTTCATTCATAAAGTTCTCGTGTAGAGATTTGGAGGACTTACAATCACATCAAGAAGTAGCAAATAGCAATTATATCATTCAGCACTTCTTTCCAACAACATTCTAGACTAGTTCTATGAAAAAAACTCTTATCTAAAACACAGAAGTGCTTTGGTTAAAAACCGAGAATTAATGGACAATGCGAGAGAAAGTGAAATCCTTTTGACAATGATAATTAAAAGATAAACCATAAAAATATAATTTGAAGCTGTGTTTTGAACTAATCCTCCGATTACCTTCACCAAATTTAAAAAGAAACTTGACAAGAAAGAAAATACGGACGAATTAAAAAAGACAATAATGTATTACTTCTCACACATTAACATTAAATGGTACCAATGGTTTTTAAATGATCTTTCAGAGCATCCAGATGTGGCGTCTCTTCACCCCAATCCTAGAATATATTTGAAAGTATCAGTAAATAACTACACACTGAATTCAAATAATCAAAGATTACTTACTCTTATGACTACACACGAGCATCCAACGATTTTTCTAGCTTTGCCAGTATTATCAATTTTACATAAGCCGGCCCATTCGCCCAATTTTTTGTTATCATCAACAGTGATTAAAGGAATCTGATGTTCGTTACATAGGCCTTGAACTAATTTCTTATACATAGCTTCGCTGCAGTTCTCCGCGAGGATACATAATAAGGCTTGTCTCCTATAATTGAACCCAAATCATTAATACATTCGAGAGGATGAAGAATCAATAATCAAAAAATTAGTTATTTGTAAAGAGGGGATTTTAAACAATGAGTTTAAATGCATACTTATCCAAAGCTTTAGCAGCTTCGTGTAATCCTCGAACAATACCATCGTGAGCAAGAGATTTCTTCATGACTTCTTGTAATGCGGTATTGATATCTTGGGGTCCACCGAGGACTGCAGCTACATCGCCTCTGAAACCAGAATTGAATTATTGATGGTTAATTAAAGGTAACAATAAGACAACTATAAATCCAAAATCGTATAATTTTATTCAGATAGGATACATTAATTTGTAAGAACTAGGAAGAATAAGATCAGAGTTGTACATGAGTTCCAACCACAAGTATTATGCGAAATCAAAGAATGAAGTAAGCACTGAAAGCTTAGTTAAAAGTACTTACTCAGTATCCGACATTTTGAAAATTTTTTAGAAGTAATAAATTAATCGTAAAAATGGAATATACACGAATTTTCTCACTTGAACTAAAGAAACCATTGAAAGAGCGAAAATAAAAGATTAAAAAATTGAATGAAAGCATGAACAAAATTCGTCGGCAATATTTTCAGTGTTGCATCATTATTATGGAAGCAAAAGTGACATTAATTAAATTATCATTTACTTCATTTTATTCAAATCCTTTCATTAAATTTGTTAATAGTTGAACGATGTTATTGAATTATGAAGATGTGTATTATTTCAAATTACTAAACATTATAAATAATTGGAGAATTTAAATTTTCAATTTTTATAATTTTATAAAATATTTTAGTTGACCTAGAAAATAACACTGTAAGAATCTAGAAAAAATCACAGATTAAATGTTTTAGAATCATTAAAATATTAAGACTGCAAAGCAAAAGTTCGATGTTGAAGGCTTGAAGCTGGCCAAAAGTCCATTAAGTAAAGCCAACTTATTTTGTTATCAAAAATTTTTTTGCTGAATCAGCAAAGTACGTTGTTGATGCACTGTGTTGATGTTGAAAGGAGTAAAGAGGGGAGTATCCCAGTCAAGAATTCATTAGAATGACCAAATGACAGAATCAGAAAAATCTCAACACGTTTGGAGTCTCGTCTAGGTTTTGACTTGACAGAAAGGCTGATTACTTTTTCACTGTTAACTTGTTTTTAAAAGAATATTCCTGCTGTATTATTTGTTTTTCATAGTTACATCGATAGCCAGGAGAATTTGTGAGTTGTAATTTGCATCAATACAATGTTTTGATCATCTTCGTGTGTTCTCATTCGCTTCGAGGTGATTTCTTCTTCGATTATCTGGCCGTTACTGAAATATCAAAATGGTATGTTCAATTTTCTTTCTTTCACGATGCTTTACTACTAATCTCTATCATGAACCCACTCGCTTTTAGTCGTTTGCCGAGAAATTAGGATCTTTGATGCAACGTCCAAACGATGATCTGGCATCCAAAGATGATTCTCCCTGGTGGCTCAAGTATACGGCTCGAGCTTTAGGTTCGATTGGTGGAACTTGTGAGTAATTTTTGTCATGGAATTGTACACAGTATGTTTTTAATCGACTGATGAGTTTCTTTTGATGGCAGTGTCGATACTCTTTGGCGTAATCAACATTATACTGTCGATTCTCACTTTCAGTTTATGGGGCATACTCGGAGGAATTGGTGAAGCGTACGTATAGCATTATAGTTCGTTTAATGGAAGCTCTTTTACGATCATTGAAGACGTTTCTTCTTTTGTAGATTGTTGGCATTTACAGTTATTATTGCCGAGGCTCCTTGTTGTTGCATGTTTGTCGATTATGTGCAAGAAGCTAGCAATTGGGTTGAAAAACGTCCTTATTGGCATCGAGCTGCGTATTATACCATGTAAGAAAAACCGCATTTTACGTTGACGTTTTCGAATATAATTGAAATTTTTATATCTTGATTGTGATTTACAGAGGCTCTCTTGTTCTTTTCCTCATGAATTTTGATTTCAACTTTTTATTTAGTGGTGGCCTGATCTTTATCACTGGTTTAATTTACGGCAGTATGGCCTTGGGTCGAAAGTGAGTAATTTTTTCGTTACCTAAAGTTTACGTAAATGGTTTGATTTAAGAGGTGCGTGAGTGCGTGGCGCCTCAGGCATAGTGAAAATTGGGACCCGAGTAGTTACTAAAGTATCGAAAAGAATGTATCAAGAGCGGGTTCAATCTGAATATTGATTTTCCTTATGTAGGTAAATATTTGCAGATTTATGAAAGTTTTATGACTATTTTTAACTCAGTAAAAAGTCCACAATTAGTAATCGAGAATCATTTTTAAATTAATATTTTTCAGAATATGAAAAGAATGTTTACTGTAGATGCATTCGTTGGTGCGTGAAATGTTATCTTGAATGAGATTAAATGAGTAAATGTGTATGATAAAGATCTTTTGGGAAGGGAAGTCTCATTACGTCAGTATTGAACGACTTGGATTACCTTTCTTTGCTGTTTGATGAGACTTCCTTCTTCTTGAGACTGGTCTTGGTCAAGCAAGAGATGCGAAGGTGTTGAAATATGAGGTATCGAATCAATCTTCATTGGTATAAAAAATCAGAGGTAGTTTCAGGATTTCATTTCAGCGAGTCTTTTCACTGAATTTTTTTCCCAGTTGTCTTGAAGAGTTTAAAGCAATGTTTTATGCTAAAAGTATCTTTAAAAATCACTTCATGATGGTTTACGAGCATCTTAAAGAAATTTAATCTGAAAATCCTTTCCTAAAAGCCGAGTAGAAACAAAATTACTGTTTGAGAAATGATATATTTTCAAGTTTGTAATAATAGTATCTCATTCGATAATGTTGAACCCTTTGGTCGTTGAGATTTGAATGTTATCGAACAAAAAATGATTTGCTTTCAATTAATTTTTTATTTTGAGCTTTCAAAATCGAAACCACAATTTGATATTTGAAGATAATTGAAGTAAGTATAAATTGATGCAAGTTCCATCAATTCTAGAAATATTAATGACTTAACCATAGAAAAGTTGAGATTAAAGGAAAATTCGAATCAATCATGACTAAATTATATAACTGAACGACTAAATAAGTGATATCCGATAATCTATTTGCTGAGTAATTAGACACAGCCAGTATGATCGAAATTTCACTTGAATAAGCAATTTTAGTCACGTTTTAGTCATGCCTAAACTCTGCTATTAACTATCTCAAATCATACATGTTTACAGATCAACTTCAGGTTTGCAAAAATAAACATTTTTAAATCAAATTAAATAGTTCTAATGATTCATTGAAGAATATAATAATATCTTTACTGATAATAAAAGAAACATATGAAACTATTTCACAATGTTTCAAAGTCTGCGCGATGGATTAAAGTTTGAACGTTATATGTGACTCATTTAATTATTAATTTTTGTACTATTTATCTATTCGTATTGCACATCCGAATGACGGATCAAACAACTGAATGGTCAATCCCATGAATTAATTTGACGAGTATTGTTAGTTTTCGAATCATTTGTATTAAAAAAAGTATTTCTTTCAGTAAGTGATGACGTCATATAGAAAATATTTCGCATAAGTCACTAGTTTTAACAGGCCCAGTTTGACAATTTCAACGTATTGATCGCAGATATAAAATAGGACTACGATTATTCGATCAAAATGTATTTTTATTCACATAATTTTTGAGGCGTTTGTTGGTAAATTATGAAGTTTCAAAAATTAATTTATGTACATTTTTATGTATTCTGCGATATAGGCTGTTATGAGTCAAAAGACATTCACCATTTATTGTAGGGTCTAATAATAGTTAGTCAAAAATTATTCTACTTTCATCATCAGCGCGTGTGAAAAACTAATTTCAATAACATTCCTTTATCGTTGATTTTATTGACTGGATGGTCGACTGGCACATGTGGTAAATCTTCACGAACTGAAAATTCTCTTCGATGTCCATAAATCAAATACGTTTTTTGTACGAAAAGTTTTGCGAAAGTCGAGTCTTAAATATCATAATTGTCGAACCTGAAAGAGTGGCTCTTCTTATAAGTTAACAATTGAAATGTGAGTATTCCTTCATATGCACCTGATAACATGTTTCTCATTTTTTAGTAATTTATAAGTTTATGTTTTTCTTATTTTTCTAAAAAATTGGGATTCCCTTACGTGTGCCCGCCCGATAGTGTATGAGAATTTCATTCGATTTTTGCTGAGTCGAGTGAAATGTCTTGTTTTCAATTTTACCATTTTGTTTCTCGCTTCGATTAATGAGTTTTGGCCCGCTCTTGAGGTATTGTCCGGTAGTAAATCGGAACAAAGTGAGATTTGTGAATTTTTTACTACCTTATTACATTATTGTAAGTAATTCTCTCGCATTCCGCGCATTTGGATGAGTGGAATACGCATTGGTAACCGCGTCAACTCGTAATATTTGAATTTTTCTTCGATAAAATTATCAGAGGATCGCGTGCGGATATGGCGGCCGCTGCAACGTCTACCGGAGCCGCCCCTCAAGGGGAGCACAGCAGAACCCTAATGGAAGATCCCGACGTTTGGCGTCCGGCGTAATTCTTTCGCCGACGAAAGTAATTGCATGCGTAGTTGCGATCAATGAGAAATTTATAGAGCTTTGTAAAAGCGTGTGGTTTTGCGTACGCTAGACGGTGGAAAAAACGAGCCCAAGTCTTTGGCTCGTATCCATATCCTTCCTGCCACTCTTGCTTGTTTTACCCTTGGTTGGTTTTACCTCAGTTTCAGAGTTTTCTCGTTTTTGGATTTTGCTCGCTTCATTTCGCTCCTAAATATTCTCGTGTTAGCGTCTTTATTATGAAATTAAGGTGACTTCGGAAGTGTTATAATGTATTCGGATTTTAGTTCTTTATATCGCCAATATATGACCTTTTGAGGTTAGTTAACTGGGCAGCAAACTCATGAACAAACTGGAAGTAGTTCTCTGTATTTATACTAGTATGGTCCATCTTTTTTCATCCTGATGACTTCACTTTTTGAAAAGAGTGCTTTCCAGTTCGCCTTCCAGTTTGGCGTAGGCGGGTGGTAAAACATGAATAATTTTGTAGCAACCATACCGTAGAATACGATCGCGTTACTAACTCAAAATTTTTAATCTCGCGGTTCGATCACTTTAGATAGGAACTATCAATCACCATTGTAATTTATATTTACATACAATAATTGACGAGTGAGCTCTAACGAGTAACGAATTATAGTCGGCTAAGCAGTATCTCTACCTGTTCTATTAATATTTCTATGTATATCAACGGCAAAATAGATAATCGGGGATTATCGGTAATTTTGGGGTGTTTTTATTTTTTTGCTGATTACGTTAATTCAATTTTTTTTCCATACGAGGGGAGTGAGGAGGGAGGAGCTGCTTTAATGCAATAATTTGCAATCGGGCAAAATTCATAAAAGCGCAGCATTTATAGATTTGGCCCATCAATCGAGAATTTGCCGATCAGTCGATATTACCGCTAACATATACATACATGATATTTTTTTTTAAATGTGATAACATCTTTATTTTTTGTTAATCTTGGTGGTGTTATTTCTGTGTAGAAGTAAAAAAAATAGGGAACTTGTTATCGGACTTCTAGGAATTACTTTGATTTTCTACTTTTATCTTCTTATTTTTCTTTCTTTCGTTTCAATGTCTTTATTTTATTTTTATTTTTTTGCTGCTAGCTGAAGTATTAGTAGTATGCTGAAAACAAATATGAGCCTGATCCCTTTCGCTTACGCATGTTAATCTCAGCTGATCGTCGTGTAGTGGAATATCTAATGAGCGCTTTGAATTTTTGATAGACATTTATCGTCTGTGTAAAAGTTCTCTTCGAGCGTTTTCCTTTCTACGCAAAGACTGCGATGTGCTATCTCGCAGAAAGTATCCTCTACGTGTGATGGTAGAAGATAAGAAGGAAAGACTTGCGGATATGAGCATTTCACAAATCGCAATATATATTTAGTATTGATTTATGAGACAAGATAAGTGTAATTAGTATCACGACCGAATTTCATATTTGGTTTTGGTAGAATAGTAGAAGAGTAAAGGTCACGCTTGTTTTCAGGTGCTCATTCGGATACGAATAGTCGTATATTTTTGTATTTTAAAATAATGTTCATTTTCTATTTTTAGTGTCGAAACTCAGTTCAAATTACTTATATGTGATTATTACTGATTTGCGAAGTAGTACATGCGTCAATCAAAAATTTTTTTAACGTAATCATTGATGCCTCAATTTTTTCACTTATACGTACAAGATATATTCACCTCTTGGCAGAATAATTTCTCTATTACGAACTTTATGCAACGTAATATGGCATCTAATGAATTAGCCTTACTGGTTAAAGATGTCGAATCTAAAATAATTATTTCAAACTATTTCTCTAAATCTGAAATTATTACAGTGGCGCTAAAAATTAATAATCGAGAATGAGATAAGTATTTTCCATCGTGTTTTTAGAATCATCGGTTCCGCTATTTTTGCTATAAACCAAAATGAATCCATACCTCGACACGAATAAAATATATCTGATAGGTTCCTATTTATATGTTCCAGTTCAGTTTATTAGCAAACTCCAATTGTGACTGGACTTGGTCATTGATCCTTAAATTGCAATAATATCGAATTATTTTCTGTTGTTCTATAGGTTTAATCGCTTATATATACACGATACCATAATTTTATGCTCAGTTTAGTTTGTTTGTAGGCTTATAATATTATTAGGCAACGATATGTTGTTCAGAGGGGTACCTATAGGCCATTAATGTACTTACTTGATCTCTAATTTCGAAGTTATTTCCGCGCTTCATCCGCTTTTAGCCCGCTATCATAAATAGAATCGTTGTTTGGATTTGGCTGTGACTGTCTAGTGTTAGTGAGACTTTCATCGAAAATAGTTCGCTGACTTAATCGGGGTGAGCGAAATTATTGCTAAAAGGTTCGAAAATTGACGAGTGTTACGCATCTTGGTTTCAGAACTTTCATTGGATCTAGACATCCGACTGCGCTAGATGGTCTGCGGAATTCGAGCAACAACATTTAGTTGCGTCCCCACCCTTTTTGAATGCATTCATCCTTGCTGCGATCACTGGTGACGGAAGCGTGGATGCAAGCTACTAGAAAAAATTACTGGTTGTCATGCACTCGCGTGACAAAAAAAAAAATCAAATTACCAAATATTGCGAGATGAATTTAAAAAAAAATATCTATTTTTGTTTTAAAAAATTTTTTTTCTTTATCGGATTAAAATTTGCACTCGCTGACTAGCATCCACCAGTGACGCAGTTCAACTTGGTATCTATCTGTAGTCTGTTCAGCGTGAGAAACACCAAGCGCAAGTGTATCATTAAATTATTGACCAATTTCATGTGATGTCACTTACAAAATTCTAGCGAAACAGCGTTACCCTTCAAACATGAAAATTCATCATCTTCGATCAATGTTGAATAAATTATAATCGCTGAAAATCAAAGAAAAACTTCATTACTTCCTTTCAAAAATGTTGTATGTAAACATTATACGTGTCCACTATACGCGTCTACTTGCAACTCTTTCATAAGGAAATATGAGGGCATAAAGCTTCACTGCGATAATTTGTGACTCTGTTACAAATATGAAGGAAAAAAAAAAGTCAACTTTTATGCTCATTACTCGTCTCAGAATGAGCCAATGGGTAAAGTTAGGTGCTTGAAAAATGTGTATACCCTTCAAGTTTCGTGAAAAGTGGTTCAAAATGTTAACATTGGAGTTATTTTAAAAACAATTGAGGCTTGAATGAGATAATTTCAGATACAAAAATATCACTTTCTGTTTTATGCTTTTATTTCTAATATTATGGTATTTTATTGTTATTTCTAAAACCATCCCTCAATCTTTAAAACTGAGGAAGTAATTTTGTTCCCTCGTGGACCATTTTTTCGTAAAAATGTTACTCAGGGCAACGCCGAATGAAGGTTCTGACGTCACCATGAAATCGGTCTATTGCGCAATTTTCGCATCTTACTTTTTCGGTCACTATACGTGCGAAAGGGACGATGCGTCTTATTTTGGACGGACTACAGTGATTTCAGTCTTCTCATGTATATTTAGTACTTAATTTCTTTCTCATTTCTGTGTTAACAGGGCGCCGTTGCATGTGATGCGCACTAACGCCTCCTCCGTGTACGCCACCAATAATCAACAATTTCCACCAGCAGCCTCCAATTCGAACCTCGTCGAGGGAGTGCAGCCGGTTAGTTTTTCAAATCCGTTTGACAGTCGCGTCTGAAAGGATCGCCTTCGAATAAAATTTTATCACATATATGTATGTCTAGTTTAACCTCTTTTAAGTCTCTTTTTAAATGTTGTTTAAGTATTTTCGTATGTATCTCGTGTATAATTCTTACCCTCCAGTCGCGAGACGTTTTCTCGCATAGTCGCATTTAAAAAGGGGCGCCAATTCTGACGCGCGTCCATCTTTTTTTTCTTTTTTTTTTCTTAAATACTAATCATAACTCCCATATCGTTAATACATAAGTATTCAATAATATTATTATTTCGATAACGTAACGCCAAATTCGAAGATAATACCCTATTTTTAGTCTCTCCCCCCTTTTTTTTTTGGTTTAATGGCGTACTTAACGCAGGTGTTGAATATTACGTTCACTGGCTTGAACTTGGGCTTCTTAACATTTAAGGGGCTTCTTTTTTTTCCTCTTTTTTTTTTTGGCGTCTGTAAACGTGGCGGTTGCTTGTCAACATATTTATAGTGTGCTGTTCGTACAGGTCTTCAAGTCGCTCATTTTGCTTTTAGAAACTTATATAAGTCTAGGAAAAGTGTTGCGCCACATCGGCGCAGTCATCGTCCACATTGTTCACCGAGGCTGAGGTGTCGTTGCTGTCTGATAGGAAAACATAGTGTGACATATCGTTTATAACTGTACTAAATGTTTGTAGTATAGTGCATTTAGTCAAAGAAATGCTAGCTAGATATTAGCTGGCGACACGCGTCGATTATTAGCCAAGGAGAGTGTTGTTTTCACGATGAGAAGTATTTTTTTCTGCCAATCAGCCATTCATTTTTGTTGTTGCGTCGTATGTTTCGTTTTTTAAATGCTTTTCATTTATTCCAAGATTGCAACAAAAAAAAAAAAAAAAAAAAAAAACAGCGAAAACAAATACAGCATCCTATTGGAAACACAGAATTTCTATTTATAAACTGTACCTTGTTGAAATTTTGACTGGTTTTTCAAAATTCCAAAAAAGGAGGAGTTGTGAGACATGCTGTCTGAATATGAATTCAACATTTTGAGTCGGATATGAGCGAAACTAAGGGTTCAATTTGAAATATTGTGAAACGGTTTTCTCGTTTGGCTTGCGGAAATACGCGCAGAAAAAAGGCAGAAAAGTGAGACTCTCTTCCTCCTATTGGAACCCGACAGTTTGGTGTCATTTTGATTTTCATATTATGGTATTATAGATGATGAGCGATAGCAATTAAAATCATTGAGAAATAATAAATTTGCATTTCCGTCTAATGCTTTGTTAATTTCACTTGTGATATGAAATTTGCACTCGTTTAACTGAACTCGTCGACGTTCTTACCTTTAACCTGTTTTTCATCTTCATTATCACGGTTTCATTTTTCATTTACAGAGGTCAATTTATATGTAAAATTGGTTCACGGTGAAGGGAACAACATTCCTATTACACATTACTGGTTTTTCATTCACTCAGCAGTATCATTTCTCAAGGTACTGTGTACAGCAAATTCTAAATATTTTTTATCAGACTATGTACGACGAAGGTAGAGGAATAACTTTCAAAGTTGCATCTTTCAGCGCCTTTTTAATTAATTAATTTGATAATATTATTATTATTGTTGTTTTATTCATTAGATTTTTCTAAACTGGTATGTTATCATATTGTAAATTATTTGAGACTGGGTCTAGAATTTAGGTGTTTGCGATTATATAGGGACACCTTATCATTATTCTTGTTAGAAAATTCCTCTCAATCTGGCAGCGCCAGACAGTCGCTAGATTTTAATTAAATTATTTTAAAAATATTTTAATATTTCTGTATTTTGCATCTTACCTTATATATTAATATTATTGTATAAGTAAAATGGCTGGAAGTATTCGTAATCGCCGTCGAGTTTTCGTGAATCTTCGTGTTTCCGCTCTTTCACTTTTTCCATTTTCAACAATAGTGGCTGAGGAGGATTTATTTTTTTCTGCATAATATAGATGGGACGTTAACAATAATGCATCCCTTCTTCTCAATTCCCATATATCAGTTGGGTTTAAAATAGTCGCTCATTGGTTTAGATACTGTTTTGAATTGGTGTAAAAATGTGACATTTTTTTTTTTTACAAAAGTCAAAAGATTGTTCATTCCATAAATGCTTTTAAAATGTGTTTTGGGCTATTCAAAACTGATCTCAAGGCCATTTCAATTGGAAACAGTCCTAAAACTATTTTATACTCGATGTCTTGCAAATATTTAAGAAATGTACGTTTTTCTCTAAAACCGAATTTAAATTATATTTTATTGATTCAAAAGATAATGCTTTCAATATTTGAGAAAATAAAATAACAAACGAAAAGTAAAGTTGAATTTATGTAGAATATTTTAAAATATTTTATGAAAAATTCGAGAAAGTCAATTTGAAGAATATTTTGAAGAATTGAATTCAAAATATTATAACATTTCTCTGAAAAGGTTAAATTTTCAAAAATATTCAAGTGTGGATTTATATTTGCGAGTTGTTAGTAACCCCGCGTATTATATTTCGAATATTTTATCGAGTAATTTTTTAAATATTAAAATAATTCATTTTACATTTTAGCTGCGAGTATTTTGAGAGGAAGACCTTTTATGCTCATTTTGACCACATTATTCTGGGCACTAATAGAGCAGTTATTGAGACACGTCCGTTTATTTTTTGGGATCACGAGGAAGCTCGGTTGGGGTTATGAATACTCGAAAGTTGTATGGGTCAACTATCAAAAAATATATTTTAACGTTTCGAAGGGTCGAATATTCGGTAGAATAGAACGAAAAGTAAATTCTATAAACGATGCTTTTGCAGTTTTGTGTAGACCCTTGAAGACACGTGCATGTTGGCCCCCTTTCAACTTCTGGAACATGAAATTTTAATGGCTTTCTTTCCTGGAGTGAATATTGTCTGAAAGAGAAAGAAATTCCACTTTGAATATTCGAATATGTGTAAGAAAACGAATTTTTTTCAAGTACCAAGCTCGGGGACTAAGGTTATTTGAAAAAAAAAATTATTTTACACATGATCTAACTAATCGCATTTGTGGACTTCATATACAATTTTTGTTGCGATGGTTATCCTTTATGCTCAGTATTATCCATTTAAAAAAACTTAGTCCCCAACGTTGGTAACAGAAAAGCATTAAAATGGCGGCTCAGCATGTTTACGTCTTATGGGACAGTAGTCGGCATTTTATTATTTTGTCATTTCGTGGCTTTTGAATGAAATTGAAATTCATGTTAGGGTTAAAATTTTTGCTTATTTTTCTGCAACCCTGCATGTGGTTGCGATGCGCAATAATTTGATGGTAAAAAAATCGCTCGCAATTTTTTCAAAGACTGATTAAAAATCGTAGTTTTATTTAGAAACGATCGCTCTTATTCGTTTTGTTCGACTCTTGCGAGAAAAAAATTGCTACTTAAAATAATTTATAATTGACGCGCATAAATGGTAAAGAGCTCTTGCCAAAGGCTGCAGTTACTTGGGATCTAATACTGGACAAATTAAATTCTTAACCAAATGAATAATGTTTTTAAAAAAATTTATTGGTACACGTGAGTAATTTTTAGATAAATAATGACATATTTGATTTTTCATTTTTTCCCATCTCTTATAAAACCGTATAGAAATACACAGAACCTCAGCATTTCAAAGTATCGATAATTTTTGGATCAAGTATTTGAAAGTAATATTAAAATGTCTTTTATTTGATCTTGTATGTAGCTGTAGTTTTACTTGTAAATACATTCGCAGGTGGCCGACTCTTATACTCTCTTTATCTCTCTTGTTATTTCGCTTCTCTTAGTGCCTGAGGGTGCTTAATTCATTCCTTTTTGAGGAATTCAATATTTGCATTATAATTTTTTTTTTTTTTCATTCATTCGTAATCTGCTTTATGCCTATGTTTCAGAACATTCCATTGTATAATTTTATATTTTAGCGTTTTTCTTTTCATCGTGTGTATTCTTCTTTTTTCATAACCTCTTCTTTATACATACCTGGTAGCCATCCACCTTGAAAAAATTGAGAAATTCAAAAGTTGACGAAAATGTTAATTTCTTCTCTTCGATTTGTTGAAATGTGTTACAATAATGTTAAATATTTAGTCTTAAATCCTATCATAAACCAACCCTTGGAAGCTCTATACTATTGTATAGAAGTTCTAACTGGAGGTTGATATAGGTAGTACAAGTCTCGATTAAAGCATCAAGTGAACTGCCCCCTCTTCTTCTCCATTTAGTATCAAGTAGAGGCTGGGTTTTTACTTTCTGTGAAATTGACTGGTTAACTAAACTCTGTTCCAAAAGAGAAACGTTTACTCCATCCAAGGCATATTTCACTGTTCTCTGAATTCTGCCCATGCAGACAACACAAATCATACGCATGCTTATTCAGAGGACTAAACAAAATTAAGGTGTAAAAAAAAAGAAAAAAAGAGAAACTTGATTAGGAAATGTTCGCCAGCCAAATACTCACTACATTTTCGGTCAGTTGTACGTACAGGGTTTTCTGTATTGGCCGCACATTTCATGAGCTATCCCTGATAGGGTACTTAATTTTGAAATATTATCAACTAATCCCTGTACTTAAATTGTATGATTGTATTAGAATATTTTAAAATACATACAGTCAAAATATTCTAACCAGATCGAGCCTGTTAATTTTTATTTTTTGAAGAGGTTTGAAAATATTCAAGACAGAATAGTTTCAAAGACATCCTCGATAGTAATGAGATCCAACCAGAAGATGTATAAAATATAGGTGTGTTATTGAATGTGTGACCAATTACTTGATTAAAGATTAGTTTGTTATGAGATTGCCATTCACTTATTCGAGTACCTGTTCGATCATGTATTTCTTGTTTCTGTTTAGGAACAGAGTAATATGTTACCAGGCCTCCATTTTCATTTATGAGACCTTTAGCATGAAGGGTTTTATTCATACGTGAATGACAAGAGGTTATTAAATTCTGTATTTTAATAATTCCTTTTTTCTTCTGTTGTTATTGCTCGCTGAATATTTTCGCGTTCTTCTTAATTTGCCGCCTATAGTACTGTCGATCTTAGCGGTTTTTATAAAAATGTTAAGCCGAATGATCTTAGAGTAGGATTATTTTTATTTTATTTTATTTTTTTACGACCTAGTCGATTTTACGTTATAAAAATATATCGTTCTCTATTGAAACTTTGTTCTGGACTTGATCAGCGAAGCTTCTGTTGCTGCCCACTCAAATGATTACAACAACAACAAAAAATTATGAGCGGGATTTGCTTGAACTTTTTTTGCGGGGGGGGGGGAGGGTATTTCTTATCTGTCACTAAAAAAAATTCGAAAGAAAGTAAAACATTTCCTGTGAAAAACAAGCTAAAAATACATCATATGAAAAAAAATAATACTACTCTGTTCTAAAAACTTGATTACGTTCCAAATTTCTCTTTTGAAACGGAGCTAGGTATTTTTACTGATTTGGCTGTTTGGCTGTAAATGATGGAAAATTAAGATGTGTTTGTTCTATCCGAAAATTATTTAATTATACCTATTATAGATATTTCATAAATTTAAGGCTCTGAACTTGAAAATGCTTATTAGATGAAAAATAATATGCCTCTGCTATATTGATAGAATTGTTCAAGTTCAAGAATTTGCTAACAAATTCGTCAATTTTGCCAAATGTCAGGCAAAATTTTGTTTTTCAACTGCAAATCGAATTTTGACTGTATCACAGACATGATTATGGCTGATTTGGACGAATAAATTGAAGTCGAACTATCATTTTTGAAAAGTTCAAGATTTAGTCAGATGGCCACTAGCCAGACTAATTCCTAAGTGAAAAACCTGCCGAGTCCCAACCCTCCCAAGAAATAAAATCGAATTATTTTTTTCACAAATTTGACAAGTATTGATTCTGATGTATTATTTAGATTGAAAAAATCTATAAGAGGAGATTTAGCCCCAACCCGTTCAAAAATTGACATAAGACTACTGAAGCCAATGGCACCTTCTATTGTCATTTGTCAGCGTAGTGCATTGTATTACGAATTGTAATTTAAAATGTTTCTTCTTTCTTGGCTGTTTTGTGAACTTGACAAATTTTATTTAGCAGGGCTGGAACTTGAAACGGTGATATTCACTGAAGAAAAAGTTATAATATAATAGTAATAATAATAATAATAATAATAATATTCAATTTGAATAATCATTTGATCAAAATGAACAGGTTTCGATCCTGTCATCAACTTGCTGTGTTCCGAGAAAAGCCGAACAAAGCCGAAGATTTACGAAAGTAAACGGCTTATCACTTTTGTGCAACGTTTTATTTCATGTTTTCCACGGTTTTTCCACGTACACATCTGTCAAATTCACTTAGTTGTACTCGGTTGTACTTGTACTTCATACTAATCTTTATGTTATACATGCAGAATATTATTGATAAACTGTGGAGTGTAATAGAATAGACTGACATGAGCTTAAGACTTGTCACTTGAGTAATCTTTTCAGTTCGCTCAAGTTGAATGTTGAAGCCCTTAGTAGTTCGTAATTCTCTAGTCTGCATTTCTTCGAAGTTTCACCTTTAATGTGTAAATGTATTATTTCTCACCGAAACCGGCTGTAATCCAACGATCAAATCATTAGTAACCTATTTTAGAATTTATCATTTTGGAAACACACTTTTCAAAATACGATGCATCCATCCGAAGAAATCGGCTTTACTCAAATGTCGAAACGTTGACAACATACGGTACTGTTCCTCAATTATGTTTTAGTATATTTGAAATGTCAAAACTGCTGAAGTTTCTCTCGAATTCTCTGTAAAAAAACTCTTACTTCTTACCGAAGTACCTCGACGATTTCACAATTATGATGTAAGTATAGCTGTTAGTTGTATTTAATATTATTGTCTATGTTGCTTTATGCTAATCCTCTACTTTTTCAGAGTCAATGAAGCGAACAAACCAATGAAGCATCAAAAAACGATCAAAACTGTATCGTTAGTCGTGTTAACGTTACAAAATGCAGTCCTGTCGCTTAGTATGCGATACGCTCGCACTCAAAAGGGGGATATGTTTATATCATCCACAGCTGTGGTCATGAGTGAAGTCGTCAAATGTGTGGCCAGTCTTTCGTTGGTCTATTACTACGAAGCCCTCAGTGTGTCGCATTTTGCTAAACTCGTCTATGGAACTGTAGTAAAACAGCCTGTAGATACCCTCAAAGTATGCATCCCGTCGATAGCATACATCATACAGAATAATCTTTTGTATCTGGCTGCCACTCATTTGGACGCTGCAACCGTGCAGATCACGTATCAATTGAAGATCTTGACCACAGCTATATTCGCTGTTTGCCTGCTGCGTAAATCTTTAGGTGTCCACCAATGGATCGCATTGCTTATACTCCTAGGTGAGGTATTTATGGCCTTAGAACCCTAAAAGCACTCAGTTTGAAAATATTCCACAATATTTTAAAATATTTCAAATGTTATTATTTTTTTTCTTAATTTAAATATTTCAAATTCTCAGAAAATATTTTGGGGCTATTCTCGTTTGTTCCCATACTTTTCTGAAAATTTTAAAATATTTCTGTTTAATATATCTTCAAACCTTCCCAAAAATTGATTAAAATGTTGAAAAAAATATATTCTCAACAAAAATATGTATAGGTACCTAAAAATAACTTCACGATATTTTAAAATATGATTTTAAGATTCTGTAATAATTTTTAAAACTTCATTTCAATAGTTGATATGTTTTTGTCGCTATTTATTTTTTATTCCGTTATTTTTGAAAAATATTTCTTTTATTTTTTATTGATATTTTAAAGAAAAAATAAAATTATTTGAAGAAATATTATCATTCAGAAAATATTTTTGAGGGATATTTAAAATATTTCGAAGAATCTCTTAAAAATATTTTTAAGATTGAGAAAAAAGTTGTTGAAAATGATAATGAGATTAAAATAGAATATATTTGTAATATTTCTGTGAATTTTAAATATTTCTAGGTTTTTTTTTCATTTGCAACATTTCAAGTACATATTTGGAAATATTCTAAAAATAACCATGGTTTCACCCTTCTTGATGGTCCTATGGATGTATAGTTTTGAGCAGTACATTGAAATGAAAAATTCCTAGAAATCTTTTTCATCTGTTTTATTCGTGAATTTATAAAACTTGAACATTGACCTAAATGAATTTAATTTCTTTTCATACCATTTTACAGGTGGTATCGGTATGGTACAGCTGTCTGACGTGAAAGACGATGGCGGAGGCGCTAAATTGGAACAGAGCAGGTTGATTGGCATGCTGGCTGCTCTATCTGCCTGCGTTTTATCCGGTTTCGCTGGTATTTATTTCGAAAAAATTTTGAAAGGATCGAGTATTTCGATTTGGATGCGAAACGTTCAGCTGAGCGTTATCTCAATTCCGGCCGGACTGATTCACGCTGCTGTTAAAGACTGGGCTAGCTTGATCGACCATGGTTTCTTCTACGGGTACAATTATTTCGTAATTTATCTGATACTGCTGCAAGCTCTGGGAGGATTACTTGTTGCGGTTGTCGTTAAGTACGCGGATAACATTCTGAAAGGCTTCGCTACCTCTTTGGCTATCATTCTGTCTTGTATTTTATCGATATATTTGTTCGGATTTAGGATTAATTTTGAATTCGTAGCAGGCGCTAGCCTCGTTATTGCCTCCGTATTCCTGTACAGCTTCCCGATTCCGATAAAAACTAAAAGCTATCAGCCCGCAGTCAAAGAGAGAAAGACTGAAGGAGATTACGTCTAGATACTTTTTATGCAGCAGTATTCAAACAAAAGTGTACGTTCATATAGAAAGGCTCTTTATCGGTTTTACTTTTTGCTCAGACTTGCCGAGTGCGAGGGTCAGTCAAGTCAATATGGTCATCTTAGGAGTTTCAGTATTATTTTTTTGGGACTTTTATGCTCTTTTACAATTTATAACTACAGTATAACTGAATTCGATTCGAAGCATTTTCTGTCATTAAAACCTATTAAAACAGGACTTGAAAAATAAGAGATCTCTTTCTAACTTTCAACTTATCCAAGTACCAAGTACGTTGACTATTAAATTGACTTCACTTTTGATTTTCAATGCTCAAAGTAACTCTTCTGTAAATTTGTACATTTTCTTTTCTAACCATTCTATAACGTCATTGACTTCTTATTTCACACAGATTGTAGTGAAAAAATATTTGCATGGGGCTCGCACTATAAATTTTACACTTCTTTGTAATTAATTCTTTTTTTTTACTCTGAAGTAATTTATTAATTTGAATTTGGAATGGTTATATTCGAAGTAGTATTAGCTAGTAAACTATTATTAGCCTCATTTTATTAGAAAATTAGTACAACATAGCCATAATACCATTTCGTTAATAGGAACTTTTTCTACTTGGACGTACACAAATAGATATGTAGTATAGTATGACAAGATGTTTACTGCATGAATTTACATAGTGATGATAACTGTGATATTTTCTCGTCCATCGCCATCGAGTTTCTATAAAAGTGAAGAAAGAAAATTCTATTATCAAAATTTCGTATGAAAATGAAACTCTTTACATTACTATGCTACAAGCATACGTGGAAAATCTAATTCAAATCATCAGTGAATTAATTTTTTTCCCATTAGATTTACTGATTTAGCTACCTACTTAAAAAAACTGAAACGTTCAATTTTTTTTTATTCGTTTTCATTTTATAGTTGAATGCTTTATGTTTCGATTTTCATGATTTTAAAATATAGGTATATTTCAATGATACCTAGAACTAGAGCTACTTAAATTTCAATTCGAACAACTAATTGTATAATTTTCATTAAAATGTAAGTTTTCTTATTAACTTAAGTATCAGTTCCTTCGTTGAAGCTGATTAGTGCAATTTCATAATGATGCATTCGTTGTAACATTCGTCACCCAATGTACCTACCGAACTTCTTATTCGTTGAAGTTTTTTGATTTTCTACTTAAATTTTTATTTTATCGAAAATAATGTTCTCAATGAACTTTTTTTTTTCTATTTACATTTGCTAAGCTTCATTATAAGTACGTGTCTGGTGTGAAAATATCGAAGAATTTATTAACTTTATACAAACGTTGTCATTTAACTTTTATTATCATGTTAACATCAGAATTTTATCAAGTTATTCAGCCTTGGAAAGAAAAATTACAATTTCGAGTATTATAACTGTAATATGACTTTTTATCTTTTAAATGATAAAAACTATAAAATATCCTTTGGTGTTTCATTCGTGGAAAAAACTTTGTAGATAACGAAAATTGTTAAAAGAGCTTAGAACATTCGAGTACAAGAACTGGACACATTATAATAAATTAGGAAACAAAGGAGACCAGCCCCATTATGAATCTCCAATCACAATGATTTCAGGGAACAAAATTAGTTTCTATAGGATACGAGCAATTAAAATGATAGCAACAATTATGAATAATCATTTTCGTAACGTGCCCTTCGGTTGAGAATAAAAGAAATTAAAATAGGTAAAACTTTTTCAAACGACTGGATTTTTTTCTGTTTCACAAACAAGTTGCAGGAAAACAAACGTCAAGTCAAGAACAAAAATTTCACGAGAACGCAAAAAATATGGACTGGGTGATTTGTGACAAAGACCACTTCATACCAGATTCTTTTATAGACACCCTATAGCATCTGCCAGTGAAGGAGGAAAGGCCTTATACAGTTCTTTTTTCTTCATGAAAAAGTATTAAAAAATGCTCAAAATGTGGATAGAAAAGTATAAATAAAAAATTATGACATCTTCTGATCATTCTATCATCTCTAACTTTTGCAGAGGGGAGTGGGTTCACAAAAATTTTCTTTTCTACAAATGAATTTACAATAAGCACTTGGTATTTTTATACCTCACAAATAACCTGCAGTGCTTCGTGGCTTTTTTCACTGTCACAATTGCAAAGTGGGAATCACAAATAATCAATAGGTAAGAGTATCGTTAATAGTTTGTCAATATCAAAATACTTCTGAGAAGAATAAGTTTCACGAGCTGTGAATATCACAGGATTGTCACTAATTTAAAAAAAAAATGTGAAAAAATTAAAAATAACTATTCATACGATTAGACGCTTCTTGTAGACTAGAAAAAAATATTGAAATCTCTTAGTCTATATTTTCATTTTTTTAATAATAAAATCCATTTTCTCTCATCAATAAGAAGAGTAACAGGTCCAGTTTCACAAACCACTTTTTGGAAAAGCATTCTTATCGACACGCCAATTTTGCCAAACACTTTTTCTTAAATATTTTTTTCTGATATCCAATTTGCCGGAGCCATATTTTCCACATTAACTCTTTTCTCGACGACCATTTCACCTGATATTTTTTTCCTGAAGGGTTTGGGAGGTCAAGTCTTTGGGTGGAGGAAAGGTGTGATTAGTTGGTTTTTAAAAAACTTAATTCAAATGAAAGTAAAGGGTTACTTTTCTCTACCGTGAAAAACGAAAATGTAGTAGAATAAAAATTTGGTATGGTTCTAGTCAAATGATTTGCTGTAAATAATTTCAAACGAATAAACCAAATAAATCACAATTAACCTATATCCAGTGCAATCAGCCTTGCTAGGTTTTCACCAAAGGAGCGCATCGAAAACTCATCCTAACAAAAGTTAGGATAGTTTCGTATTCGAAAAAAATTAGTAGAAAAAATGAATATGCGAAATGGGCGAGAATCGCACCGAAGTTGAAAAAGTTAGTTCAATTTTGTTGTCAATTTTTTTGTGGGAAAAAGTCAAACTTCACTCATTTCTTGCTAACTTTTGAGCAGTTTTTTAGCATGGCAAAAACGAAAAACCAACTATGTTTTGTTTCTTGCAAACCTGGTCGAATATCAAAAGCGCCTCAACTGTTACAATTAATAAGACAATTATTAAAAGGTAAAAAAACAAGAATGCTGTCAGTCTTACAGATGGAGTTTAAATTTCAAACAATTCGCACGTTTCTACCGTTCAGTGGTTCGTAGGTAACGGTATTCCAGATGGTATTCCTCCAAAAAACTCGTTTCTTCATTAAAAATCCGATGAGAATGGCCGAAGCCGCAATGCTTAATACTATGGCACCGACTTTTCCCATATAAATCCAACCGTGTTCAGAAGGATTGTCAAGAATTCGATGAGAAGAAATAATATGCTGACACGAGGGTCCTGAAAATAGTAGGTAGGTATAAAAACTGTGACTTCTCAATGCCGAGTCGAGATAGTCGTAATCAAATTATGATGGGCTTTGTTCAAGAATACAGAATGCTCGTATAAAATAGAACACCTAATCCCAGGGTTGTAGTATTTCATGTTTTTCTCAACTTTTTGGTGTACATTTCAATTTTATAGTTCACAAAAAAGAGCTTGCAATCAGCATCACATAACTCAAAAAGCATTGTTTGCGTGAAAAAATAGGTAAGAACTTTCTTTTACAGTTTTTAAAACTCTATAACTTTTATAATGGTAACTCATTTTCTGAAAAAATAATATTCAAGAGAGTTATAATTGAAAAGTAGTTTTTAAATTTTGCCACCCAAAAGAGAAAGCTCTAATGTAAGAAGAGGGCTGTTGAGAGTGATGAAATAATCGAGCATGCCAAATTTCAGCGAGTAACATATTTTTCCCCCCGAATATAGACTTTTTTGAGCTAGCTGTCCAGCACTATGTCTGAGTGGGTGAAACGTAATTATTAATAAGAGGGAGAAAAACAGGACGAACCGCCAAATCCTGCTACGCAAACGCATTTCAAATCATTGGTGCACATGTAATTCTCATTGGGACATTCGCATTCGTAAGGTACAGGAGGCAAATTAGAAAGTGTATCTGGAAATGTCGCGAAGAATTATACATTTATCGCGTACGGTATTTCAAAAAAATTGTATAAAATGTGAGTACTCGTATATTATTCACCTTTGGCATTGGTACAAGCTGGGCCGTAATGACCGGCCTGACATTCCGAACAGTTATTCGGACTGAGACATTTACTGGGTAAACACAGTTGAGAGCATATTGGTATACAAAATGAATCATCTTTGGAAGGATAATAGTTTGCACAGCATTTCAATGATAAAATTTCGTGCTTAATATCCTGAAAAAAAGGATCATTGATATTGATAACAATGAAATTACCGTAATTTTAAAGAAGCAGTTTTTTCCCTCAAAAATGGTTACATAAGGTGAATAGAATCGAAACTTTACAAAAATTGTTTGAAAATTATATCTCTGCTGTGGCTGGCTAAAAGAGATGGCAACGGACTAAAAATAGTAGTAGATAATTGGCTCAATAGTCCGATTTGTTTGAGTTTCGTTTTTGAATTTTGACTATATGCACTTCTTCAATGAATCAGACTACCTGCAGACTACAATGAGAGGTTCACGGCGGTATATCAAAATATCTGCTGGGTATAAGTTTAAACCAGGTTCAGATTTGGGCCTCACTTGAGCCAGCATTGTACACCCCACACAGAGTAACATATTTTTACATTTGTAGAAATGGCAACACTCCAAGATTAGCATTACAGATATACAACAGCTTATCAAAATTGAGAAGTGAATCTATTCACCTTATTTGACAATTTCAAATTATTACTTGTGGAACGGTTATGAACTCTTCTAGTTCTTTACCAGTAGGAGTTTCACAACGGGGAGGGAAATTCCAGCATAAAGTATATTCCATTTCCGGGTGCACGTTTCGCTGATAAGTTAATACTCGCTTCGTGTCTCTAAAAATAATCAAACATAAAAACGTAGTAGATAGTAGACTGAAAATGTTTGAATTAGACTGGAAATTGAAAATATCAGAACCAGACTGGGGTTACTCACTCTCTATGAATTGAACAAACGCCTTGACCAAATAGTTTTCCATAAACGTCAGTGTCACACTGAACATTACCGAAACCTGAGCAAACTAGTAAAATGAATAAAGGAATCATTCTCTTGCTGCTATCGCCTCTTTCTATCAGCATGAACGAAGCAAAATACCAAAAAAAGCCGAAGACATCAAAGGTTACGGCTTATGGCTGAACCAGGCAAATCATTCTTGCAAGATTATTCGCACAATTATTTGATATCAACATAAGAGGATTGAAATAACTGAATTTATTCTGTTAATATATTTCTATTTTGCAGATTACTTTGCATTTCAGTAACATTTAAAAAGTTAGAAATCAAAACACCGATTTCACGTAGTTTCAGTTTCTCACGTTTTACAACAATAATTCTAACTTCAAAGTGGCTTTGGAGTTTACGTAAAATACGGAGATCGGCGCGGAGGTGATAACGATAGTGAAGTTTTTTTTTGAACACCATGCTGATACGGTATGTTCGATTTTTCGTTCTGCGCATACGTTTTGCGCAGAACGAAAAAGTTTTGAGAAACCAGCGAGAAACCGTGCCAAGTCGAACCGAACACACCTGTCATGCTAAAAGGCAACTGAACGGTAATTATCATGTTTCTATAGTTGTTATAAGTTTCAAAATTATTACAGTTCCGTTCCGTTTATTTTTTCATTCTCTTTCAACTTTGAAAAACCTCAATTCGCTAATATTATACAGTTTGCCTTGGACAAATAAAAAAAACGTTCTCGAACGTTTGACTTGACCCAACTCAACTTTCTAACGTTCATTCAAAAAGAATTCAACGTAATTCGCAAATGATGTAGTATAATGAAAAATGAACTATGTACACAGAAAGAATGAAAACGACGAATCGTTTGAAACTATACAATAAAAACATATACGTAATTCATAATGTTACGATAATTCTATAAACTAAACACTGGTAGCCTACAAGAATTTCATGGCGATGTTCTAAAACGTACGTAAGGAAAATGGCAATTCCTGTGGCAACTGTAACTCTATTACATAGTTTGAGGCATTAAAAAATACACAAGCGCTGCTCGGCTCTCAAAACATCATGCGAACTCAACAAAATGAGTATCGCACAGTCGACAAATGGAACCCAAAAACGCTCTCAGCGACCGGGTCGGCTGGCACACGTAGGTACTCGGTCGGTCTCGACTCTCGAGGACAAACACGTTTCAAACAATATTCTCAAGCTTGATGTTGAGCTTGCAGCAAATTTATCCACTGTTTATGCTCCTCGCTGTCCTCTTGCAACCGTATCTGCACAATTTGAATGGGCCCGCTATCCGTTTTTATGGTTGTCGGCTCCGAATAGGTGATCGTGTTGGTATCGCTGCTAGGCACCACCACCGTATTACCGTCCGCCGTAATCTGAATGTCGTCTGGCACGATCGTATTCGCTGTCTGAACGTGATGAAGGGTGCCCAATTCCTGCTGCGAAGCGTACTGCACCTGCGAACAGAAAAATGATCATTATCGAGGTTGAAAAAATGCAAAAGGTACGAAGTGCCACCTTGAAGCGATGAAAAAATTTTCAAAGTATCGAGACGCGTTTGCGCACAAGGTTATTACCAAAAAAATCCATGTAGCCAAAAAATAATCGATTTTCACGTTTTAGCCCTTTTTGGCGTTTTTCATTTTTAGATAGATGTCAAAAGGAACAGGCGAATCAGAATTACTGATAATTATACTTTTATATAAAGACGAAAAACTTTTCTTTTTTTTCTCGTAAAAACAATTAAGCGAAAAATTGTTTGGCCCAAATTCTCTGCAGAGACGAATCAATTTTCAAAACATAGAACATTTTATTTAAAAAAAAACTTCATTAAAATAAACGCCTTTCGTAATTTCCAATTTTCATTCCTTCTAGATGTGGCAATGTAAACTGAGGAACGGGAAGGGTACGTAGTATTATTCATTTCGCCAGTCTTTTCTCATACTAAATAGAATATATTATAATCTGTTCCATTTGGGAAAGGCCAGTCTGCCACGGGAAACACACCATTTCTGCAAATAATGCAAGTATTTTGAAAGTTCTGCCACACTAATTAATCGAAATTTTAGTATTCAGACCTCTGCATTCCGTGTGGCTGCACCTTTTCGCATTTGGCGTTTCTCAAATGGAACAGACTACAGCGTAATAAGCTCTTTTTGAAAATGACCTCTTAGATGTATTCACAAAAATTAAATGACAAAGCAATATTTTCCATGAATTCTTCGCCAATAACACAAATTACTTAGTATATTTGCATTCAAATAGCGAGCCATCAGAAAGCAAAATAGTCGTACCTCCACTTGCCCATCCATGACTATATGAAGGTTCGCCTGTTGAGCAGGATTCTGCTCGTCCGGAATCAAAATGTGTTCTTTCATCTCGTGAAGGTAGAGCTTCTGCTCACCGCCCACTTCTTGCGACTGTGGAAGAAATAATGATGATTTTAGTCTCTAAGAAAGGGGAGAAGCATCTCATTAATCGTGAAGACTACATACCAACGAGTTGGTAGGAATGAGTTTCTGATTGCCTTCCTCGTCGGTGATTATGGTCATCTCTAGTTGCGGAGGAATGGCTGTGGTGGCGGTCGACGAACCGATATTGGTAATCACGTCGTCGGCTGTGAGACGAGGTTGGTTCACGACAATTGTGTCGTTTTGGTGACCGGCGGTGTTCATGTGATTGTACAGCAAAGGTTTCCGCATAAATCCAAGACCACAAACCAGGCATTCGTACGGTTTCTTATCACTGTGCACAAATCTATGCGCGTTTCTGTTGTCTCTACTATTGAACGCTTTGCCGCAAACCTGCAACATTTCCGTTTCAAAGAATTACTTCAAAAGCTTCACGAGAGGACGAGTATAAAATAAGAAGAAATGGCAATCACTAATTTCCGAAAGTCTTGAGCTATAAATATTTGCAGTCAAGTACAAGTTTAAATTTGAAATTCGGCTAAAGTCAATATTTTGGAAATTGCAAGAGAAAAAAAAAGTTGAAATTTTTTTTTTCTTCAAATAAAAGCAAGCTGAACGAGCTAATCCCAATTCATCAGAGATGAGATATAGAAGATAATCCAAGCATGGAACTCCAACATTTCAATTGTTAAAAATCTGGACTGGCTTGTCAGTAGGAAAGTGGAAGTGAAGTTTACAAAACGAAGCTGCATTGTCAGTGGTTTTCACATATGCTTAGGGAAGGATTTCACCAATGAAAGGTGAAAGCAAAAAACTAAGAGGTTGTTGGTTTCAAATGATGCCACTTCAACCAAAACGTTGAAATAAAAATGACTCGTTTTTTCCTTCCACCGATTTACGTGAAATTCGTACCTCGCACTCGTATGGCTTTTCTCCGGTGTGAATGAGTTTGTGTTTTTTGAAATGTTCCGGATAGATGAACGTAGCCAAGCAGATGGTACACTTATACGGACGTTCGCCTGTGTGCGCTGCTTTCATGTGGTAGTCAAGCAGTCGTCTTCTCTTGAACGCTCGTCCACAATCCGTACACTTGTATCGTTTATCGTCGTAATGAGTCGATCGCTTATGCGATTGCAGATTACTTCTTTGGCTACAAGAATCAAAGGAAAAACATTACACAATAAAATTCAAAAAATTGGACAAATATAATTTTTTTTTAAATAGCAAAGGTGCATTTCTTAATGGCAGCGACTGTAGAAATGGCACCGAGGATTATCTACAGATGGTAAACTGCACCTACCCGAACGATGCTCCACAAAATTCACATTGATACGGTTTCTCTCCTGTATGCGTGCGTTCGTGGTCACGTATTTCTGGTTTGCGACTGAATGCTTTGCCACACAATCGACAAATGAATGGTTTGAATCCAGTATGGATCACGCAGTGGGTCTCCAAATTACGAGCCGTATTGAACGATTTTCCTGTAATCCAAAATTATGTAAACTGAGGTAATAATGAGGTTGAAGATGCGACACTAGAGGCTCATTTAAGCCACTTCAGATGACACTAAAATGTTCTCAACGTACCACATTCCTGACAAATATAATTCTTGATTCCCGAATGGATTCTCTCGTGATGAATCAAATTTTGCTGCGTCAAGAAAGATTTACCGCAATTTATACACGAGTATGGACGCGGTCGATCTTCGTGCGTCTTCTCATGCGATTTCAGCGTGTACTTCGAGGTGAAACTCTTACCGCAGACGGCGCAGCAGTACGGGCGCTCGCCAGTGTGAACGTTATTGTGCTCCTCCAGCAAATTTCGAGATCTAAAACGCAAAATGATACGTCAGAAGAAAGGAAAGCCGGAAAAACTAGTTACAATCATCTCAGTCTGCTACTTACCCAAAACGTTTTCCACACAATTCACACGTATAGTTTTTCTGCGACGAATTGTGCATTTTCTTATGCACTCGATACAAGCGGAAATTGTTGAAAGTGCGATGACAAACATCGCATTCGAACGTATCGTCATCATTGGTGATATGTTCGTCCAAATGTTTTGAAAGTTCACTACGTTTGAAGAATTCGACGCCGCACACGTCGCATATATATAAACGAATATCGTGCTTGTCCTTGACATGGGCGGCGATGCCACGAACGTCAGCTTGGAATTTGTCGTCAACACTACAGAGCAAGCACGTATATACTCCGTCATCTCTACTGACCACCTGCAACAAATAAGAGTAAATCTGGTTTATTGACGAGCGATGTAAAGACCAGCCGATAACAAAGGCATAAAAATTCAAATCAGAAAAATAATTCTTCTTCGTTAAGAAAATTGATGAAAACCAAGCATTATATAATTTTTATTAGTGCATTTTCCCACAATCTTTCCAAGTCATAAAGATTGACATAAAACCAAATTGAGATCACCGATTGTAATTAAATATTAGAAAATGAGAGATTTTTTGTTGCACTACGTTTGCAATATCTTCTATTCAGAATACTTATTAGCTAAAAAAAATAAAAAATAAATTTAAACCCAGAGTTTCTTTTTATAAATTAATACTTTCTTAATTTAATAGAAAAAAATGAAGAAAATCAAAACCGATTCCACTTGAAACATTCAATTGGTTTTTGAAGACTATTCGTCTATAAATTTTTAAGAACGTAAGCGAATAATCATTCTTCGGCAATCTACATAAAAAATTATTACCATTTGTGGAATCAAAACCTCCTTAGACTTCTTGAATTTTTTCGGGGCGCTACTGGCTTTCTTGATTTTACGTTCTTTCTTATTCTTGTATTTCGATGCTCTCTCGCCGTCATACTCTTCGTCATTCTCATCTAGGTGGGCACCAGCGTCGTCCTCCTTTTCGTCATCAGAATCATTATTCTGACTATCATCCTCATCATCTTCGACCTTAATTTTGAGGACTTTTTCAGTTGGTTCGTCGTCGCCCATAATTTCGTCGCCATTGATCTCGATTATTTCATCGTCCATACTTTCAACTTCATTTTCACCACTCGGCTCGTTATTTTCGGGACCTTTCGCGCTCTCATTTGGAGTGTTGGTAATAGTTTCGCTGTCATCTTCCAACAATTCTATTAATCCGGCAGCATCATTTGCTTCACCAGCATCCTTAGTCCCGTCATCCTAAGAAATAAAAATAAAATAAAAAAAAATCTTTAAAAAAGTCATTGATTGAAAAACGAATAATAGAAATCTAAGGCAAAATACATTTTAGGGATTAATCTATTTCACAGCAGAAAAAAGATGTTTCGAGATATTAACTTTTTTTCGGAGTATTCAATAATAACCGCACTTACACCAAACATTTCTTGATTATTCTTCAAAAAATTTAAAATCTGATAATTTTGATGCATTCAAAATCCCATTTTTAATAAAATTTTTAAATAAAGTGAAAACAATAAAAAGAAGCATGAGTTTTAGCGTTGAGAAATCGATCACTTGATTCAAAATAAAAATTATTTTTCGTTAGTGAAAAATGGTTAAAAAATTAATTGTTGAGTTAAAAAATGATAAAACTGTATGCCCACAGTCAAATCGATCTTTCAGTCCAATCAAACTTTTTGGCGCCAAAAAAAATTTCGGAACATACAAACAAGAAATTTCATGTTATAATTTAATACTTGCATAATTTTTTGAAATTTCACGCTAAATATCTTCACAGTGAATACTGATCATAAAAAATACAACCTGCTTGTGACTCTCGAAGAAACATTGCCAACAGATGACACCCTTTCATGTTTTGCAATACAAACAACAAAAATTACTTTTTTCGGGGCAGCATTGGTAGGATTTTTTGAGGGTCTTCCTCGTTTTCGTTTTTTAGGACTCTCTGCATCGCCCGAACTAACTTCTTTTTCCACTTCGTTCTCGACAATGACTTCTCCATCCGAACCTTTGTTGGATAACTTCCTGCAAAAATCAGTTAAGATTGGTAAAATAGAAAGAAAGTTAGCATTCGACAAAAAATTGCTCACTTTATCGTCTTTTGGTAACTAGTCGACAGTTCTTGTTTCAATTCCGATAGCCTTTCTTCGAGTTCATCTATTTCATTACAAGATTTGAAACACTTTTTGCAGATAACATTGCTATGTACTTCTTCTTCTTTGAGAGTAGTACCCACAACATTGTTGATTACGGTTACCAATGTACGATCCGATGAAGAAACGCGCTGCTCGAAAATTGGGCAACATTTTCGAGTAGATACTCCCATGCTAGCATCGCATATTAAACAAACGGTAGCGTTTGCTGCAGTTTCTGTTCCCGCAGTCATGTTACCTGAAAAAAAATGCAAGTATTTAACAACCAAGTATTCATAATAACTTTTGCTTCATAGTATCAACCACTCATTTTCATGGTACGATGCTGATTCAAATTTATAATGACAATAATTTGATTTCAGAATCATAATAATAGCAAATATAATCAGTCATGAAAGGAATCATTAGCTTTGAAAAGCTACTGCCGCTTAGGATTCGAAGACAATAATCAAGAGAAGCCATTGCTGATTGATGGAAGACAGCAGAATTATTTATTGAGTATTGATTCATTGCTTGAATGAAATTCAATAATAGATTCAATGTATCATATTCGAATTATACGGGCAAATTTAAAACGAAATGGTACATCATGAATAAGTTTATTTCTCAGCATGAACGAAAAGATCGGGATTACTGGTGAGAAAGTGAACTTTGTAATCAATTATGAATAATTAATATATTAATGAGAAAGAAGACTTTCATTTAGGAGTCTAGAAGATGAATACTTGAATGGGATTTCAACTTGATCAAGATGTTTCCAAGAGGAAACCGAAATTAACGATCGTCGATCATAAGATATTTTTAAAATTTTCAAACTGGAAACAATGCGTTACAGTGCTGATACCATGTACAATGTTGAATGGGAAATCAAAAATTTGGAATACGAAAAATTTCAAGAATAAAATACGCACCTGATTATTAAGTCAGTTGGATAAAAAGCATTTATTTTGGATAAATCACCATGAAGAGTGAAGTAAATAACTAAAATTAAAATAATTAACCAGAAAATAACAAGAAAAGAGCAAGATGGCGATGTTTATTTCGACATTTCTCAACGCAAACTTGGGAATTTTCTACGGGTGGAGGGGATATTTCGTTTTTGCTTGGAAAATGGTTACACGTAAGCAACAATAGACCTAGAATATTTTCATGATGGCCTATTTTGCCTATTTTTATGTAGTGTTCTCACGTAAAATTTAAAACCTGTAAGACGGAAAAAGACGTAATATAATGATGAATGGTGAATGGTGATCTGATAACTGATAACAAAAATCGACTATAAATCATTTTTCATTTTTTTTTAATTAAAAAAAAAACTATTGTTCATATAATTTATGTTGTAGATGATTTAAAATTGAAAAAATCTTCATTATTATTATAAATTCTAAATAAACTAGAACACTAAACTGTTCTAACTCAATAGCGTTATAATAAATTATATAATGTTGATATGAAATGAAGAAAAAAAAATTATCAAAACATCCAACTAAATGAATAATAATACTCACAAAAAGTCAATCATCGGAGAAATTCAAAATATTTTGAAATGATAATTTTTTTGAAATATATTATTTTTCAAATGAATTGGTGGTCTTTTCAATTTTAATTTTACTTTTTACTATTTTATAATTTATTATAATATTCTTTGTCATAATTTATTTTATCTAGAATTTCGGATTTCATGATAGGTATGTTCACTGTTCAGTCACTATTACAGCTTCTATCATACGTTCTCTTCTCTCTTTGAATTAAATAGTCATTAATTTTATCTTCCCGGTTAGTTTTTTGCAGTAATTAAACTATTCATTTCAAAATACACGAATGAGTTGCAACGAACTTTTTTACTCATTTCCTCAAACAGCAGAAAAAAACTCTCATCTCCCAAAAATTATTTTCAACTAGGAAATGTTTGTTTGGCGAGGTGTCTACTCGATTTTTTTCATTATGTAATAATCATTTGATATTAATTTTCAAAAAATTTTATAAAGTTTCTTCGACTTTATTTTTTGGGAGGCCCTATCGATGATCCCTTGTGATATAAGAGGTATAATTTACCTAAACCTAATTAATTTTTTATTCATGCTTGAACCTATGGAAATATGAAAATATTAAATCGTTTTTTTGACGTCTCAAAAGTAAGATTTATTCTCACTCTGTTGATACCTACTTATATTGAATAATTTTTTGAATCAATATATTATGTACTCACGAGTGGTTGAAGCTTGACAAATTATCAGGAAACTCACATTCTTTTACAATATGTGGGATTACTTAACAACAGATAACATAATAGAAAAGTGCTCAATGGTTTCTTTGTTAGAACTTTTTTTTAGCAGTTTTTTTTTTTTTTCAATTTATAGCCATAAGTATTTTTTAATTGTTATAACAAAAAGTTGAATTATTTGGTACTCCATTAAAATATTATTAAAATTTACAAATTTCTCTATTATTGGGTCCTTGTAGTAGTTATTAAATAGTACAATAGTGCAGGAGTGGTTATTTTACAGTACTGTATAACAAAAATATTCCGCATTTTCCTCAAATTTTTCGGTGAATAGTGTGAAGTATTACCTTAGCTGTCTTAGTTATTTTAGTTGCCTTGGCCTAAGAATTAAATAAATTGACTGAATTTCTTGAACATTTTATTAAATGCCTACACTTCTCTAAGGCGTTTCATAAAATTAATAGAATCTTGCCTATGCAAAAATACAAAAACAATATACTTACAAAAAAATTTAAAAGAAAAAAGTACAAAAATTGAAAAAAAAAATTAAAAAATAAATCAAAATGTTAAGAAACTTGAAAATTCTAAATTTCTAAGGTAAATCTGAAATCTAGTTAATTTTAATCGAAATGAAAAATGAAATCTTCGCCATGAAAAAGTTAAAAGTGAGAAACATGTACTCATATTTAATAATGAACAATATTTTATACCAACCCTATGGCAGCTCTCTGGCACAATTTTCTGATTCACATTTTTCTTTTTCTTTCGCGCTATTCAAACTGCAGGCTTCCCAATTCCAGTAATAAATTATTAATGAGGATAAGGAAAAAATTATGAGAATTACTAATTGAAAGTGGAGACCTATAATGTTACTATAGTAGGAACTCGCAGCCACTGCAATATTCTGCGAAAAAAAGACCAATTTAATAATAAATTATTACTTTTAGAGAATTAACAGATTATATAACAAAGAGGTCTAATTTTAAGCAGATTCTTTCGTCGAAGATGAAAAGAATCGCTTATTTAGAGAATAATTTTCATTGACTTTCTAATCTCCATTTAAACTTATACATACTCGAATAAATTTGAATACAGCAAAAGGAGCAGCACAGTCCACTGGATATAAATTTCCAATAAAATTATAAGCTTCTATATGTAAACAAGCGTCTGCCATTCCCATAAAATTATTTGTGATGAGAAATACATAAATTCTGCAATAAAATCGATTAAAATGAAACATTTTTTAACTTTAACATAAATTAATTTGAAATTTTAATATTCTTACGGCATTTCAATCAAAGGTTTTTCATCTGTGTAAGTGAACACGGACGTATTTGGTAAGCCGAGATAGATGATTACGTATGCAATTATTGTGTAGATGCAGGTAACCGGTATTAAACGTAATTTTAATACTGATTTTCCCTGCATGTATAATGCTAAAAAAGTACCTGAAATTGATAAAAAACGAAAAATTGATTCAAATATATTTAAATAAATAAGCAATGGCCAAAAATTCTCATCTGTGGCTTAAGCATAACAATTCTAACACGTACCCAAGATTTCACCAGATCCGTGCATTACTCCAGAAAGAGGGGCATATTCTTTGGAATTAGTGGATAAATATTTTGAGAATCCTAAACTTGCAGGTAAAACATTCAGGAAACATAAATTTAGACCTGAAACCATTTGTAGACGTAGTTTTTATGTACTTTCAAAATAATTGAAATTTAAATCTCAAAATTAAATAGGTACATGTAAAGAGAAACCTATTCAAGTATTCCCATAAATACGCGTAGGTATACTCACCACAAAACATAAATATAATGCTAGACAGTAAGATGTTTTTGGAGACTAGTAATTTAAGTGATTTTTTCATTTCGGAGCAGATGGTTGAATTTTTTGAAACTTTTTCTTGAGATCTTAGAGGTTGACGAAGACATGCCAACATAAGTGATGAGCATAAGACAAAACCACCTAAAACGACCGCAATTTTGTTCCTTACTGATCGATCAACAGGTTGATTGGGATCTTTGAATAAACAATACACGAAAAAATTTCCACTAAATTGGCTAGAAAATTAAAAAAAAAAAAAAAGGCTTTCATTAAAATATTGAGTAAGTACATATAATTCTGTAGGGTCATGTAGCTTATAGAGAATATTAATTAAAAGCTCTATGAAAGAACACACAACACAGAATTTTCTTGGGTGAGAATATAGGAGAGTATAACTTGAACCAACAGGCACTGTTCTCATAATTTTGACAATTGTCCTGATGTTAATAGGTTGCAGAGAAGCAGTTATAACTCTTATTTCATCATTTTGTCAGTTTATGACAGTTTGTGTATGAGTTTTACTCAGTTTCAGAGAAAATTATCATAACTACTTATAGTTTGAAGAACTGAAATGCTACATTCATTTTCATTGTAAAACCATTATGAAGACTATTGGGCTGAGTACGGAACTAGGAAAACGGTAAGGTTCTACTGCATGCGATTATAAGATTGATGAAAATTATAAGAAAATTTCTCATAAGCACCTAGCTTCACAGAATATCCAAAATATGCTGACACTTTTATACACACTTCCAATTTCCGAATTAAGCACGCAGTATGTCGCTTGACTTGTCCACAGAAGAGCTGCTCCAAGGCCTGTTAGAGCTCCGGCAGTATAAGTTAACCAGGTGTTTTCAAAGTAGCCGAAGGTGACGTATGAGCTGCAAATAATGGTAAAAATAATACAATTTTTTAAAATACCTAGTACTTTGTTGTCATATATAGGTACTAATGAAAATCCAAATTACAGTAGAAAACTTCCAAAGTTTGTTTTTAGTCAAGGATAAAATGAAAAATGAAAGTTGTTGGTACTTCGTCATCAACAAGAGCAACTATTAACAGTGCTCCTTTTTTACTATTATTTTCAATAATTGAAAAATTTGGAATTATGGTTTGATAGGGTGAAGGTGAAACGTTCGATAATTACATGTAGAAAAGTGATCCAAGCATTAATGATGTTTTACATCCCATTAGAGCAATAGAAGGTGGGGCGAACCACAAGCCCATTATGAAAAACGTGTAGATAATTCCAAAATTAACGAATCCGTCGGCATGATAATCAGGATTATCCTCATGGATACTCACTGTTAAGGTTTTCTGAATAAAAACAATAAATATGTATGAGCAGACTTATGAAGTAGATAATTATAATTAAGCTTGGAATATAGCAAGTTTTTTTTTTTGGTCTCTAGAGGGGAAGGCAATTCCATTACTGGGGAGCAAACTCCCCTCCGGCTCATGGGTAAATCCGCCTAGAGACTGAAAGCAGATGGTAAACTCGAATAGACAATAATCTGTTAATCTGAAAGACTTTTTGCCTTTGCTTAGTCTAGGATAGTAAAACTGTGATCCATTTTTTCCATTTTTCCAAACTGAACTAATAGCAGTTTTGTTTGAGCTTGTATTTTCAAAGGATTTTGATTGAAAGTCTACATATTATATTGCAAAACTTAATAAGTACATTGAACTTTTATCTCTGATGTAGGTTCGATTTTTGAAACATTAACTTGAGTAATACGAGATAACTTCAAACTTGAGAGAAATGTTGATTTTCTTATCATATCTTACCTGAATATGAGATTGTCCATTATACGCAGTAAACAACACAGTAAAAGCTAAGGCTAAATGATAATCGTTGAAAGTTTTTTTTGTTATTTTCAACAACATGTTTCGAGAAGGTCTATTATATTTCAGTAAATTTAATTAGTCTATTTAACAAATAACTGATACACACACAAAAAAAAAAGATGAAGTTCCTCAGTAAGTAAAATTTAAGTGAAATGGGATACCTGTAATCCCATATCAATAAAATAAAAAAATTAATGCTTGAAAGAAAAAAAACAGAACAATAGAACAATTAAGTACTTGTTTACCTACGTAATTGATGTTAATTTTGACGATGAATCTTTCTGTCTTCAACAATGGTTATACTGAAAAGACTTTTACAAACGATATTTGAGAATGTGATAAAGATAAGGAAAATTATGATTAGGTAAAATAGGTACCACATAAAATTTCAAGTAGGTATTCATCGAATTAGATATGGATTTTTTCTCTCTTTTTTTTTTTTAAGATGAAAAAGGAAGATATTATTACTTTTGTAGTAATGTCTGTTACAAATGACGAACTATCCTCGTTTTCCTATCCAAATTGTAAAAATTACCATCGAAATTTTTCTCAGTGTAATTTCAGATTTTTGTAATTTTTTTATAATTTCTAATCAAAGTTTACTTGACTTGGCAGGAATTAACCTCATAGATATAATTTTACAAGAATGAGAAATTTTAATGCGTGCATGCATCTGCATTTAGTTATGTATTTAATAGTTACAAAAACTAAAATAATTAATAAATATAGCCAAGAGTTAATTAATAAGTTATGTATGCTTGGTCTCTGCTTTTGAATTTTTTTATTTGGAAGCTGTATTTTCAGTTATGTCGACTTTTTTCAGACTATTCGATCTCCAAGTCCAACAGTGGATCAAAAATGTCGATGTGAGGAAAATCATCAGTATAAACACTTGAATTTGAAGTCCAAAGTAGCTACTGTAAAAGTAACTTATGGTACTTGCAATATTCTGAAGGAAAAAAAAAACATTATATAGGTAAAAGAAAAGAGAAAATGTTAATTTTCTTCAGAGTTATAGATAGTTTAATTCATACTTTAATGAATTGTGACATGGCAAATGAAGGTGCACTGTCAGATGGATTTATATTTCCAACAATGTCAAATGTTTCAACCAGTATAACTGCGTCGGCTATTGCTAATAACATACTGGCAACTAAGAAAATATAGAATCTGTAATACGAGTATTAAAAACAGAAAATACATAAATTCAAATTTTTGATCATTTTTTGTTTGTTTTAAAAAATCAGAAATATTCTTACGGCATTTCAACAATGGGCCTTTCATTTGTGTAAGTGAAAACAGATGAATCTGGTAACCCCAAAAAAAGAGTACCTAGAGCTATTAAAGAATATAAACACGTTGTTGGCAAAAGGAAACATTTGAACTTCGGTTTTCTATTCATAAGCCAAGCTAGAAAAATTCCTATTAAATAATTCAATTTAAGTTTTTTCTTTTTTCTACAATTTCACTTATTGCTTTAAATATAAATATAGGTGACATCATACTAGGTGTTCTTTCAGTGTCATTCACTCCATAATCTAATTCATCTAAGAAAGTTCGTGACGTCAAAAGGATTGAATGATGGAGAATTCCAAAAAAGTGAAAAACACAATTTGTGACCTTGACCTTCAGATAACATCGTGGACTCACGGAAACACAAAAATTTGACCAAAGGTCTTGTACAAAGAATTCATCTTTAAGAGTTGAGAAATATAGTAAATTTTCAATCTTGCCGTGCAAAAAGTCTGCTTCTTCGTATTTACGGCGCTACACGTAATCTAGAGAAAAAATATCTCCGTAATACAACTTAGTATATTATTTTCAGTTGAGATAATTATATTTTTATAGAGATTATGAAGCAATTTTGGTTTCACTTCTCCCCCTCCGTCGGTGTAGTCTCTTTTCAGAGGATGGCCTGAACAATTTTCATTCGACGAATTTATGATATTGATAATTAAGTATTATGGATTATATCATGTAACTTTCATGACTCGAATGAGTCCTAATTGGAAAATAATATACCTACTGTTTAATGATTCTCACCGATAAACTGGCCACATCCTACCATCAGACCAGAAAGTGGTGCAAATTTCTTAGAATTAATGGATAAATATTGGGAAAACCCCAAGCTGGCTGGTATAACAGTGAGAAATGATACAAGTAAACCTGAAAAAATTTTTTTTTAGTAAACTGCAAGTTTGAAAAATTTTGAGAAATAGACACACCGGTATTCGAGTCTCCATAGATCTTTACCATAAAAAATAAACATGGAAGTAGATAACAACATTTTTTTGTGGGAAATTGTTTTGAAAGTTTTCCTAATCTCATTCCAAAACGTCGTTTTTTTCCTTATGCCATCTTTGGCTTTGATTGGAGGACGCAAAGTGGCCAGTAGGACTGAAGAACACACAACAAAAGCTCCCAGAAAAATGGCTATTTTTGTCCTCATCGCGCGGTTGACAGGTTCATTAGGATCATTGAATAACCAATAGGTAAATGAATTTCCAGTAAATTTACTGAAATGAAAAAAAAAAATTTTTTAATAAAATAAACAGGTTCGAGTTTCAGATGAACTCTTATATTCAATGTTTTAGATACGTTACAATATAAGGAAGTGTTCCGAAAGAGCAACTTTTATAAATTTCATTTTACTCACGTCTATTTATAGGTAATTTTATACTTGTATCTTCAAAAGATATAATATATTGAAAAGCATTTCGCTATAATGAATTACTAATGTTATAATTAGGTTTAGAATAAGATGAAAAAATATTGAATTCGAACGCAATTCACTATTCTGATAGCGGCTGATAACTGCGCGCGCATCTCTGTGTTTTGCTGTTCGTTGTCGATCTTCGATTTTTGATTCTACATCAATTTTCAACTTGGAGTTAAATTATTGAATTTACTCCCGTGTAACAAAAACAAAAATGTTGACACATCAAAAAAACTGTTCCCATAAATAAAGGCGAGTGAAACTCTTCCATTTACATGACGAAATGAAAAAAATATTTTTGATTACCTACTTTTTTTGACGCTGATTGGTTGGATCATAAAAGCAAAAGACTCAAGTTTTAGTACATTGTAAACCAAGCTTAAAGGGTCTAGATTAAAGTGGATAAGGAAAATGTCACCTTCTAAAATGAAAAATTCATTAATGAAAATATACCTGGCATGAAAGAATATGTAAAATATGCAACTTGTCGTGTGCACATCTCCATTTTCTGAATTCAGCACAGAATATGTTCCTTGAGAAGTCCATAGAATTGCTGCTGCAGAACCACATATTGCTCCACTGGCATAAGTCAACCAGTTATTTTCAAATAAATAGAAAGTGACCACTGATCTGAAAAGAAAAACCAATTCACTTTTTCGAAAACATGCACAGAATATCAATGAAAAGTATAGTTCTATTGAAATTACAAATAGCAGGTTGAAGCTAATGCCAAAGTCAGTCTATATCCTAACACAGATATGAAGTAGGGAGCCAACCAAACGCATAATGAGAAGAAAGTGTAAATAATTCCTAGTGTAACAAACCCTTCGGGGTTATAATCAGGATTATCTTGGTGGATACTGACTGTGAGTATTTGCTGAAAATGAAAAACACAAGTATTTTAAAGACAGATAATTGTTGTAAATTGGGGCTCATTATGAATACAAGGATATGATCCTCGTTTATGAAATACACATATGTTTACTTTGTCAAAAAATAAGAAGCTATTTTGAAAAATTAAACACTTAAGCATTGAAATCGTAAGTTAGGTCCTCATATTCAGCTATACGTCAAGTATTACTTGACAAATACATATTTGCATGGCAAGTAGCTTGACAAGTAAAGGTGAATGTGTGGATCAGAACCACAAGCACACTCAATCTATGAACTCTCATCTTTTGATGTCAAAAAATTTAATAATATTAGTCGGGTGCTACAAAATATACAGGGTGATTCAAATTTCGACGCACCATAGCCGGAAATAACTAATTAACAATTTTCAGCTACGTGTAATGCCAGAAAGAATTTGATGGTTTCCAAAATAGTTTTTCTCATATTCACTTCTATATGCGCCTCTTTACCTGCTAGTCAGCTTTTTAACAACTTTCTCTTTATTATTGACTTTATTTTGCCAATGTTTTTGTAATCAAACTGAAGCCGAAAAAATTTAGTATATGATGTCGTAGATAGGCAGAAGGCACCAGGTAGCTTATAAATGCTATTCTGTACTCATTTGTTGACTAGTGGCTTATCAACTTGGTAAAATTTTTAACTTTTCCAAGATTTACATAACAAATAAATAGATGAGCAAAGATGTTAAAGATACCGGGGTGGCTGTAAAATAGGTCAACTTCGATCTCCAGTCTTATTGTGTGCCTTTTAACACACTTGCCTGATTAAATTATTGTGTAAATGCGTACCTGTATATTAACATATCCATCATAGGCCGTGAATAATGTTGTGAAACTTAGTCCTAAATGTACATCGTTGAAGCTTTTTTGAGATATTTTAATTAACATAATAAATTTTGGTGTCGGTTTCACTTAATTCAGACCAAGAGTATCACTTTCTGTTATATGATGTACCGCACAACTAAATGAAACAGAAAATATATATCCTTTGTTGTGAATACCTATTGCCAAAAAGCGGTTAGTACAACATTCAACCTTGAAATTTTATGGAAGACTTGGCGTTGATGGCGCACAAGTTAAAGTTTGACTTGAAAATTTAATGTTATACTGACATAAGCAAAGTGAAAGATACAATTTTAAAATACATAAAAATAAGACACTAGTTAGAAAAAACATTATTTTTTTTTGGTTGAGTACTATATAGATATCAAGAAAAATACTGTAGCAGTTAAAAAAACAAAGATAAATAAGATTTTACTCATTTTCGCAATATACAGGTCCTAGCCGAGAGAATATGTAGTGCTAAGTTTCTCCTTTGACCAGGTTGAGCGTCCTTTTGGAAAATAAGAGGTAAAGGGAGGAGAAAAAAAGAAGATTTTTCATGATAATGCGTACAAAATAAATAAAATTTAGAATAAATAATGAAAATTAGAAAATAAACTATAACCATCAAAAAAATTAATCGAAAATCAACAGCTTATTGATGGGAACCGTTCGATGATAACTTACAACGGCGCGCGCATCATCAAGTTTTGTTGTACGTTATCGATTTTTAACTTCGTCTTAAATTTCAGAATTTGCTCCCATGTAACGAAAATAAAGACGTTAACACATCAAAACTTGTAAATTTTGCTGATGGCAAACAGCATCACGAGGAGGGCAATGTCCTAAGCCTCTTGGCTAGAGGCCTGTAACAAATTTGAGTTGATTCTCAGTCGCAATGTCCTTTCTTTGAATAATACTTCAAATTTATTTTCATTATTTTTAATTAAAATAATAAATACAGGTACTTATTAGGTAAATAAACCAGAAGTGTACCTTTACTTCTCTATGTTGATTCAGTTTTATTTTCACAATTCTTTCGAGATTTTATTTCTTCATCAGCCTCTGATGAGTACGATTTGTTCCAGCTTCCGTAGAAAGCACAAAATGCTAATATTGAAAATGTCATTAATATTGTTGTTTGAATTTTAAGATTGAAATAACTGCTATAGTAGTAGCCCGCAGCGGTAGCTACATTCTGAAACAAACGAAATAATTTGCAGTATTAGACTGTAGAAACTTGTAACTCGAGGAGTGTAAATGACAAAGGGCAATTCTAATGTTTAACTTCCTCTTGTTGATATATTTCAATATTATTTTTATTTTCATTCTTTAAATTAATTCAGAAGTATCGGAATACATTATAAAAGTAGATACCCGGATGAATTTGAAATGTACGAGTACAGGGGTGCATTTGTGAGGGTGCATGTATCCTATATAATTGTAACTTGCCACATGGATGCAAGCATCACCAAATCCGATCAAGCCATTACCAACCATGAGAAAATAAATTCTGGAACGCAAAACACTTTTAGATTAGCTAAAGCCTGATTTACTCTAGGAATTTCCTTTCGCCTTTTGCTTTTGCTTTTTTTTTTCAACTTGAATAAATACATTGAAAAATGTTAGAAGATAGCAAAATTACAGAGGAAGAGATATGCCCTATTCCCATTGTAAATTACGCCTAAATATACATAATAAAATTATAATATGTGAATTCTTGAAATTAGGTGCTGAAAATCATACACAAATCATGAACACTAAAAATCAGCGATAAGAAATTTGTTAAGGAAGGGACGTAGGAGGATTTTTATCACTAAGAAATTTAAAAAAATGAAAAACTCGCGTTCCCAGGGAAATATTTTTTTATTCGACCTTTTTTTGGGGAAATTTTATGTTTAAAGGGAGGGGGTTCCCCGGCCACCCTCCCCAGGTGCGCCTTTACTGAAAACCTCTTGGAAAAGTTAATTTTTAACTGACACTATTCTAGTCTATTACAAAATAGAAATAGTCTCTTTTTTAGCAGCTTTTCACTTTGAAACCTACTTTTAATGGGGTCGGTTATTTTTCAAACAGACTAGCTTTTGTAGTTATAATTAAGACATTCAATAAGTTAGCAGTTAGATTTAATTACAGATTAGTAACCGTATGATTTATTTATCTTACGAAAATTCGACTAGCGGTTTCTCATCAGTGTAAGCGAATGCAGACGAACTTGGTAATGCGAGGAAGACCATTATGTACGTTATCATTGTCGATATACATGCAATAGGGATGGCACGAAGCTTCAAAATTGACCTCCTACTTAACCATGCAGTAAATAAGCAGCCTAAAAGTTAGCAATAAGTTGAAACAGAGGATTATACTACTTAGCAAGGATTATTAGATCCTTTAAATAAATATCTGCCATTAGATTATACATGTTTTTTTTCAACTATTAAATATTTTGTTGACACAGCACCTACAATTTCACCTACACCTTGTATTATACCAGATAGAGGCGCATATTTCTTGGAATTATCAGACAAGTACTCGGCGAAACCCATACTCGATGCCATTACGCTAAGGAAACTCATATTAAGTCCTGAAACAAAAGTATATTTGAAAAGTTGGCAGTACAGGTCATTCACCTGAATCTAAAGTCTACATAATTATGACCCAACTGAAACACATGTTCTTGAATGGAAAAAAGTACAAGTTATTAAACTGAAGTCTGAATTTCAGCCCATGAATTAGATATCAATTTAAAAAAAATAGGCATCGGAAAATGGGGTGAAGGGAGTAACTTTTGATGGTTTAATGGAATATCTATAACTGCCAGCTAATCCGCCAAAAAATATCATTCTTGTCTAAAAATGTTTTAATACTTTATACACATTTCAAATTTCAAAACTTTTTAACCCTTTTGAATATTTTTTCTAATTTTTTGAAAATTAGTCACCTTTATGCTGAGTTAAGGGAGATGATTTATGTACTTATTAAAATTTTCCCAATAACTAGTTGAGGTGCCACCAGAACTTTATTTTAATTTTTTTACTAGGATCTAGTACTGTTATTTATTGGAAAAAATTAGTCTCACCAGAAAATATAAAAATGAAATTGTGGAGCAACGTATCTTTGGACTTGATTGTTCGATATATATCCTTCATTTCACTCGCTGGAGTCAATCGCAGTTCAGCGACTTGATTTTGACGAAGTGGATTTCTCAAAAAACTAAACATGATAACGGCACCTACTACAATACTTCCCAAAATCATGAATATCTCTTGTCTCATCGATCGATTCAGGTAATGCTCATCATTACCATTGAAAAGAAAATAAACAACTGCATTGCCTGTAAAATAGCTGAAAAATATTTCCACGAGTGGGCTATTATAATACAAATCTTATCTAACTTGATCTTACAAGCAAATTGGGGGGGGGGGGGTAAAAGTAGGAGAAAATTCTGAAAAAAATGAATTCCTATGGTCAGCACTTCATGAAATGACTAAGTACTTGGCGAAGTGACTAAAATTAATTTCTGTTAGTGGAAAACTCAAAAGTAAATTTTAATGGAAACCTGCATTGGTACAATGCCCAGAAGACGCCAACACTCTGCGTTGTTGATTTTATTTCAGAATTAAATATCATATAAGTTCCTTGACTTAGCCATAGAAAACCTGCTCCAAATCCAGTAAGAATGGCACCCAAATACGCCAGCCAAATATTTTCAAAATAATACAGCACAAAATGACTGAAAATTAAAATTCATCATTCGATGGTTGTATACATAGGCTTGGATTAAAATTTTTCATACGACTAATTACCTAATTTGCTGTTTGAAATAAAACTACGTAGTATTTGTTGTCAATGGGGGGTTATTTTAACCAACAGTAAGTAACTTTTTACAATATATTTGTCTAAATTAAAAAATTATATTTAAAATTTATGACAATAACTTGATCGTAAAAAGAGAGAGAGAGAGAGAGAGAGAGAGAGAGAGAGAAAATATTTACCAGTGGCGTCGCCTGGTAGTATTTTTTGGGTGTTCAACTCTGAGGTTCAACTTCAAAAATCAAACCCTTCCTTCTCCTCCTCTTCCCCCCCCACAAACCCTTAAAAAAGTGATTAAAATTGGGGGGAAATAGAAAATACAAAAACTGAAAAGAGAAGAGGATCTTCAGCTGTTAACAAAAATTTCGGAGGAAGGAGAAAAAGAAGAAACGCAAGAATACAAGTGCCTTCTCATTTCTTTGTTTTTTTTTTAAATTTTTTTTCAATTTTACTTTTTCCATTCTATTTTATAATAGTAACTTATTAATTAATGATTGATGAATTTTTTTTTTTCTTCAATTTGGTTGGGTGTGCAGTGAACACCTTGCACACCCAGAGCAGACGCCACTGATATTTACCCTCTACCATGCAAACATTCTTCTTCTCAGGCTACCAAATTATTTTATGATCTGCTCTATGTAAGAAATGCCTGCTAAAACCTGCGTATTATTTATACTGTTTACCCTTATTTTCTGACTTTTTACATCACCACATTCGAAAAGAACAAGTGTATGTGTTATTGAGCTGCGGACAGGGCCGTAGTCAAGGGGGCTACAGAGAAATACCCTCAAGGAAAGTCGTTTGCCCACCCCGAAGAAAAGAAAATTTTTTCCCTGGAATGGCATTTTACCTCTTCGGCATTTGATTTGCCCCCTCCAAGTTACAGAAACCTGTTTTTGGTTTTGATCGATAGAAAAACTCAAATACATACTTTAGTTTGAAACAAATTATATAAAACTACCTGCTGTTGAATAAAGGAACCCTTCATGACATTAACGGAAAGCAGAATAATCAAAAAATGATTCAGCTAAGTAAAATATGTACCAGTAAAGTAAATAAAATATTTAATTTGAATTAGGTTTATACTTGTACGTAATTGCTCCAATTACCATTGTCAGCTTCCATCCAATTATGGTAATTATTGATGGAGCAATAAACATACCCAAGGAAGCGCATGCGTAAATAATTCCCATCGTTGCATACCCATCAACATTAAATAGAGGATCATCTTGATGAATGCTTAGTAAAAGTATTTGCTAAATGAGGCAGAAAAAAAAAATTAATACGTAAGTACGGAGTAGTGGTTAAAGCTGTGAGAAGCATTTTCAACTCTCATAAAACTGTGGATTAATGATGTAACGAACAGAAATGTTGAAAGTAATATAAAATAAGTAACTAATGTTCAAATAGTTTAAAACGAGGAATTTTGGCGCAAAACGCAAGGAAGCCATTGAAATTATGATACAAAATTACTAAAACACAGTTCCAAAGTGAAAAAGCAAGTGGCCCTATTTTTGTGTGTGATGAATCAAATCTTTTCCTTTAGAGGAGAACCATGTTTTTCATTATGGTGATGTTCTTCCATCCTGGTAGTCAAGGATGTAGCCAGAGCGTTCCGATAGGGGGAGCAAATAAGATTCTTGGGGGGGCAGTTAATTTTCAAGCCCCCTATAACTTTTTTTTCGAAGTTTAGGAAGAAGAGGGGGGCAAATTTTGCTAGGGGGCGAACGAGGATGCCAGGGGGGATGAGCCCCCTAGCCCCCTGGCTACACCCCTGCTGGTAGTCATTCGTGAAGGTTATAACTAAACGATAAAAATACAATAATTAATTTAAAAAATTTTCTTAGGTAACTTCATGCGCACTTCAGTTTACTGTTTCCAAAGTCTAAGAATCTAACTTTTTAGCAGGTTTTTTTCTTCTGCGCACTCCAGTTTGTTTTATAAAATCTACTTATTCTGCTCCGTGTTGTAGTTAAATAAAAGCATTTAAAAATTACGTTTCTTATATTTTGCGCCAAAAAACCTCTAATGAGTTAAAAATGACTACCTACACATTTTGGCGAGAATAAAGATTTCTTATCTATTGATCTGTAAACTCAAAGTAGAAAGAATCTATTTTTATTTCTTTCTTTTTTCTTTACCATAATTCAAATGATGGGTGGATAATGTGAGGCATCGGCCATATGCCTAACGTTGGATACATTTTCATTTTTATTTTCACCTTTAAGACATCGGCACTGACAACATGTAAAAACTATTTTCCTACTTCTAAGTTTCTTCATAATATTAATATACCTATTCAAAAGAACAAATTTTTTGAGAGTGGATTTTAAGGTATTCATCCATGACATAAATATCATTTTAAAACTGCCCAATAGAGAACATTTTTGATGGATTACTTGAAAAAATTATCTCATGTATGGTGACCTTCCTATAGATTCAGGTATTCATGAATATCAAAATATTTCAATTTTGTATGATTATAGTTACTTAGTAATAATAAATCAACGTGGTTTTGACTTACTTGGATGTGCATTATACTGTTGGCCGATGTGAATAAAACTGTAAAACACAAACCAATATGAAAATCGTTGAACGTTTTCGTGGATATTGTGAAAACCATGATTTTATTAAGTGATTTTAGTTTCTTTAAATAAGAAAAAATTTTTCTCAAAATTTTCTGCTCAAACAATGCTGCAACAAACAGTTGAAAATCGCGAAGCAAATTTTGGTAAGGCAATTTAAATATTAACAAATCAAATGCATAAACTACCGAGGACCTACACCGAACTTTTTTTTCAAACGAAACATTGGTGTTTAAAATTTTTACTAGTATTTCTATTTTTCTAGATATGATAGTTTTAACTGCCGCGTGTGATTTTAAAATAAGCGAAACTGTTAAAAATTGTTGATAAGGAACATTTGTCATGAAAGTTTCAGCAAAAATTTGTCAACTAGAATCGAAATTATTCTACTATAGAAGTACCTAGATAGACCACTCAAAATATTGTTTTTTGCCAATTTAAATTCTTTAGTCAATACACCAATGGTGTACAACTATTTTTGATTAAATAAAAAAAAAACATAAAAATAATATATTTCCCACTCCATGAAACTCACGTGCTATACATCCGCACCTATGAGTTCGAAAATATAAATTTCCTATTCTTATCTTAACTTTAAATTAATATGTATTATGTAGTAATTTATTGTTTTGGAATTAATTTTTTAGGATAGTTGACCATCCAGCTGCCTACTTTGATTGGTAAATAACACAGAAAACAAAAACAAAAAAAACAAAAAAAAAACCAGCTAATATAGTGTTGCAAAAAATTTATCAGAAGGTATGAATAGGCAGCTGAGGCAAAGATGGTGAATAAGGATTTTAATTTTTCTAAGAAATGATTCTAATGGCCTTCTTGAAGTAGTATAGTGGTTTGCATTCACGAAGATTATTCCAAAAGTTGAAATGCTAGCTGTCTATAAGCTAACCATGTTGGTGGCTAACGTTATATTATTGACATGTGTGAGTGAGGTAAATTTATTGTACTCGTAGCTTCATCACTCTGAATTAGTCTAAATAGGTAACTGCTTCTCTTAAAAAAACAATGTTTACAGCAAATTACTATTCTGACTGAAAAAAAATTGTAAAAACAAAATGATTCATACTAGTGTGTCGTGTCTCAGGTGGAATATTAAACAGTTATAGCTACACTGATGAAACGATAAAAAAAAATACAAAGACGAAAGGATCGACGGATTATGTACCCTTTTGCACTAGCATGTGAGTAACTTACTTACCAAAAAAATAAATCAGAGCAACATAAAAAAAATTTATTATAACCAAAATAAACTGAAATTATTTTACAATCTCAATATCCGATGTTTTCTTACTTGCATTTTGTATGCATGAAAAGAATTTTCCCACGCTGCAGTAGTAGGAAATGAAGGCTAAAATTGAAGATGTCATCAGTATAATTGTCTGAATTCGAAGACTTATATAATTGCTGCAATAGAAACTCGTCGCGATTGAAACACCCTGAAATAATTAACCAAAATTATGATTTTTTTTTTATGTAAGTACTCGTACCTATAGTTGGCTGGTCGATAGGGAATGCTTTCTCTTCATTTAATTGAATAATTGTGACGTCACGCACTTCTTTTAAAGGGATATTATGTTTTCCTGTTGTAAGTTTTTTATTTGAAATTACTGAATTTTCAATGTTTTTCTATAGTTAGGACACAATTTCGATAGTTTCATCATTCATTTTTTCATTTGATTAGGTATATATAAAACTTCTGCATAATTATCAATTTTTAATGATTTAAGAAAGTTTTTTTCTAGTTTTAAACACTTCAAATGTACCTACAATACATATTGTGGTATTAGACATATTTGGTTTTTGATCATGAGATTTGAAACTCCTGTTGAAACTTCTCTAAACCGGCTCAAAGTCGTATTCAATTTGAATATATATGCAAAAAAGTGTCTAGAGGGATTTTAGCTAAATCTCAATAATTAATTCAGTTTTACGGATATCAAACTCACGTCACATAGCTCAGTAGATAGTCAATAGACAAGGCAAAAAGAGTTCAATCGCGTATCAATATTAAGTTAATAAAACAAAAATATTACAATTAATATGTTAAAACGCATATATTCCTACTTACAGGACTTTCTTTGATATCCGCCTTCAAATAATCAGAATAACCCGATTTAAAAACAAAATTCTTACTTATTTTTCAAAACTTTAAATTACTTACCCGGAAAAATTTGAACATAGCAAAAGCAGGTCCGGAATTATTTGGATATAAGTGTCCAATAAAAGCGAAAATTTCTAGTTGAATAAGTGCACCGCCAAAACCACAAAAGACCATGGCCAATAGGAAGTAATTAATTCTATAAATCGAAGATGATTATAATTAAGATATGGTTCGAATTGGCAGTACATAAGATTCTACCAATGAATTACTTACGATAGTTCCACAAATGGTTTGTCATCTGTGTAGGTAAAAACAGAAGTATCCGGTAAGCCGAGGAATGTTATAACGTAGGCTATCAGCGTCACGATGCATCCAAGAGGAATTAAACGTAATTTTAAGAATGACCTTTCTTTTATAAGAATAGAAAAAATGGATCCTGCAGACGAAATTTTAAATGGTTATAATCAAATAAACAGTGTCTTATCTCACTCCATTGACGTTCTTTCAATCTGCACTCGTGGCCATACTTCTCATGCACTTACATATATTTATAAACAAAATAGTCGTATACCTACTTAAAATATGAGATATCCTTGACAATTGAAAATAATTTATGATTTTGATGAAAAATTTCCCTAACGTATACATATATATGACTGTGAAAATTATGAATAGGTGCTTTGCAAAACATTTCCAGTAAGCTTAGCTCACGTACTCACCTAAAATTTCGCCAACACCTTGCATTACTCCAGAAAGAGGAGCATACTGTTTGGAATTTGTGGACAAGTATTTAGTGAAGCTTAAACTGGCAGCGAATACACTGAAAAATGTCATATTAAGACCTGCAACAATTTTTTATTAATAATCTTAAATTATGTATGTAAGAATATGAGAACACATTCTTAAATAGCCACAGTTTCTGTCTGTGTTGAAGCACTCGCTGATATAGTGAGTTGCAGAGTTCTCTCATATATATACCAGATTTAGATTATGTTCATCTGTTGATTGATTTTAAGAGTAGAAAGATGATAGATGTGTTTGCATGATTCTTCATTATTTTCTAAGAATCTTACATGTATTGATACTAGAAAAATAAATCTAGTCTACAGAATTATTTTAAGATACTCACCGCAGCATATTTTGATCTCAAAACCTTGAGAATCCCATTTAGCCGGCAGCATTTTATAACTCGAAAATTTAAAAATCCCATTTAGCCGGCAGAATTTTTTTGGTCTCGAAAATTGGCTAATTTTATTTAGCCGGCAGCATTTTTTTTGGTCTGTAAATATATAATTTCAGACAGAAAAAAAATGCTGCCGGCTAAATGAAATTTTCCAATTTTCGAGACCAAAAAAATTCTTCTGGCTAAAAGGGATTTCTAAATTTTTGAGACCAAAAAAATGCTGCCGGCTAAATGGGACCCTTAAATTTTTGAGACCAAAAAAATGCTGCCGGGTAAATAAAATTTTCCAATTTTTTGAGACCAAAAAAATGCTGCCGTCTAAATGGGATTTCTAAATTTTTGAGCCCAAAAAATTCTGCCGGCTAAATGAAATTTTCAAGTTTTTGAGATCAAAAAAATGCTGCCGGCTAAATGGGAAGTCTAAATTTTCAGGACCAAAAAAATGCTGCGGGCTAAATGGAATTTTCAAGTTTTTGAGATCAAAAAAATGCTGTCAGGTAAATGAAATTTTCCAATTTTCGAGACCAAAAAAATGCTGCTGGCTAAATGGGATTTCTAAATTTTTGAGACCAAAAAAATGCTGCTGGCTAAATGGGATTTTCAAGTTTTTGTGATAGAAAAAATGCTGCCGGCTAAATGGGATTTCTAAATTTTCAAAACCAAAAAAATGCTGCTGGCTAAATGGGAAGTCTACATATTTCTTGAATGATTTCATTAAAAAAAATAGAAAATTAATAGACGAGAATTGCCGTACACATTTTCCTATGCATTGATGAGGGTACTCAAATTACTTACCGCATAAAATGAATATGAAAATTGACCGTTGCAAATATTTAGACTTGAGGACCTTGAATGATGAATTGATTTCACCTGAAAGAGTTTTCCTCGTGTTTTCTATTTCTTGTTGCCTTTTTGGACGGCCTAAGGTGCAAATCATGAGAACAGAGGCCAACACAAAAGATCCAAGAATTAAGATTATTTTATGTCTCAAACGCTGGTTGATAGGTTGGTGAGAATCTTTGAATAAATAATAAATGAATGAATTTCCAGTAAAGTGGCTGAAAAAAATTGTTGAATTTATTTTTTAGTCAGAGTTAGAATGGGGAGAAATTACAATCTGGACGGTCCTACTTCGTAAACTACCCGCAAGCAGAGTTCGGAAGCTAGCCGAAAGCCGAAAGCTAAAAGCCGAAAGCCATTGATTTTTGAAGAAAAAACCGGTAAGCTGAAAGCCGAAAGCTTTATCAAAAAAGCCAAAAGCTGAAAGCAAAAGCCGTATTTTTATGGCTTTTATACGGCTTTTTAGGTTTTTACAAAAAAAAAATCACAAATCAGCAAATCAGTGAAATGAAATCACAAAAGTAAAGTTAAAGTGCAGAGTTTGGAAGCTAGCCGAAAGCCGAAAGCTAAAAGCCAAAAGCCATCGATTTTTTAAGGAAAAACTGGTAAGCCGAAAGCCGAAAGCTTTATCATAAAAGCCAAAAGCTGAAAGCGTAAGTTTTATTTTCAAGGTCAGAAGCTAAAAGCCGAAAGCTAAAGCCATATCTTACGGCTTCCGAACTCTGCCCGCAAGTATTGAAAAATTATCTTCATACTATTAGATAAGTGCACACTGCAGACTGAAATCATTCAGGATACAAAATTTCTGCTGAGTGAAAAAGTAAGGAAGTCACGATCAAGAGAATCATAGCTTAAAGATAAATTTTTTTTTACAACGATGAGACTGAAATATTGATGTACATATATTTTCCACACTTCGATACTAAATTAGAACTTTATACTAAACATCGATATTTGGATATAGATGTTGGAAACATCCTACTGGTGTAATAGTAATACCATATACTATATTCATCTAGACAAGAACCAGAGTGATTCAAGTGATTTCGACTATTTTCGATATAGTTACTCTGGCACTTTCATACTGTGAACTCAGTGTTCTAAAATAACCACTGATTATCTGTAAAATAAAAACCATAATCGCCCAAAATAGGGGAAAGGTATGTACATATATTTGTAAAACTTCAACTGCGAATATCTCAAAACTTAAAATTTTGACATGCATCACTCCGGTTCTCAGGTCCATATAATTCACAGGTCCTACCTGAAGCAAAATACTTTGGGGGGCAAATCAAATGCCAAAGGTGAGCGAAATGGACTCTCTTCTCCACCACTCCAGGGGGAATATTTTCCTTGAGAAGGCAAATGACTTGGTTTGGGGAGACATTACCCCACTCCTGGCTATGGCTTTGATAATTCATCTACACACTTAATTATATCCTATAACTTACACAGAACAATTGTTTCTTCATTTAGAAGTTAAAGAATAAAAAATTTTTTTCTCACTTAATTGCCAATATTACTGTAGCGTCCATTACCTGGCTTGGTAGAAAATCCAAAATATTCCAATGCTATTATGAGAAAGTCCAATATTTGAATTTAGCACAGTGTACACTGACTGAGCAATCCACAAAAGAGCTGATCCGAAACCGCAAATACCTGCGCCTGCGTAACTTAGCCATCCAATTTCAAAATAATCCCAAGTTACGAATGGCCTAAAAATGAAGTATCGCATCACAAAATTATTTGAATTTTTATGATAAGTGGTCACTAGCCAGTTTAATGTAAGTCATAGTAATAAAATTGAGTAAATAATAGATAACTGACTATCAAAATGATGAAAACTCTGAAAAAGGTTTAGCTTTTTTTTTTTACAGAAAAATATCTCTGATTGAAGAAGTCTGTGAGTGGTTGATCAATAGTCACGTGATTGTGGTTCTCAAATCAAACATGTATATGATTGCCTGAATATCAGGTTATCATGCCTGAATTGTACTATAATTCCCCATTGAATAATTATTACTACACGGTTTGGTAACTCTTCTCAATGGTACCTAACTTTGTTAGAAATGTACTATAAAACTTTGCCTATAGTAGTCTGGTAAATATTCATAAACTTGATTAGTGAGTTAAAATCATTTGATTAGTAATTACTTGCAATTATTCAAGTATAACCATTACTAGACATCTTGCTCTTTCATTGTTTAATACAAAAAAATCTCTTTTTTATAAATTTGGTAACCACTTCCATTCAGTAAAGGAATATCATTCATTCCTTGAAAACAAATAATTTTTTCAGGGGTGAATAACATTTTAAACTGGTCTTATAGAATAACGATGATTAATTTTATTACATACAAGTAGCAAAGAGCTCCAATAATCAGAGATGTCTTCAGACCCACTAATGTAATAATGGAAGGAGATATGAATACTCCCAGTGAATAAAACGTGTAAACAATGCCAAAGCTAACATATCCATCAGCGTAATACTCGGGATTATCTCGTTTAATACTGATCGTTAAAGTTTTCTATAAAGAAATGAAAAAAGAAACTTATAATTTTATTTTAATGTAATAATAAAAATTAATTTTAGTAGGCTGTATCAAATATAAAAATCAAAATCTTGAGGTTGAAAAAATTGGTTTAATTAGAAAAGCTGTACCCTTCGATTTATGACAATTGATGCGGGAAAATAGATTTAGAGTGAGCAAAACGAATTTTGTACAAAATGGCAAAAAATTGGAGTAAAACTCTAGAGATGCGAAAACTCACGATTAAAAATTTTAGCCTTGTTGGAGAATGGTTCTAAAAATGAAAAAAAAAAGTAAAAGGAAAATGTAGACTTGTTCAATCTTAGAGGGAGGGGGGATCTAAAAAGTTCAACTAGAAATATATCGAGTAATATTTTTTCACTTCAAACAATTGGACAAGAATGATAACTTACTTGTATGTGTGATTGCGAATTGAAAGCAGTGAATAGAACTGTGAAAGCTATAGAAATGTGAAGGTCGTTAAAACATTTTCTCGACAAAAAGAACATTTTCACGTCTGCGTCGAATTTTCTTCGCGAAGTTATAATTTGGTAATAAAACTTGACTTAAATCTTCATTTAATTTCCTGAGACAATTTATTGCTTCAAATTAATTCCACGTCTTATTGGTTATAACCTGACAATCTATAATTACCCAGTTTAAATTATATCTCAGCTAATCTTAAGTGCGGGTATTAACATTTTCGATTTTAATTCATCATAAAGGAACAATTCTAAACTCGAAAAAATGAAATACAGTAAACGCCACTACCTGTTCTCAAGCATTATAATAGTCAAGAATTATTCTTAGCCCACATCTGACTCTTAGTCACAGAAGAAAAAAGCATAATAACATTTAAAACATATATTTACCAAAACAAGATATAAAATTATTTATCAATCTCAGTATCTGGTGTTTTCTTATTAGCAGTTTTTGTACAGGATAAGAATTTTCCTATACTGAAGTAGTAAGAAATAAAGGCTAATATTGAAAATGCCATCAATACAACTGTCTGAATCCGTAGACCTACATAATTACTGCAATAGAAACTTGTTGCAATTGAAATCACCTGAAATTATAAACCAAAAGGATTAGTACCTACAAAGATCTACTTATTAAGAAAAATTTCCTATTAAAGCCTAGTTTTCTATGTATTTTTGCTTTTGTCTTTTGCTGTCGCTTAAAAAGTAGAACCAGTAATAATCAAATAGACCTGTTTACAAAGGTTGCATTGGCTTTATGCCTTTCACAATGAAATTTATTAAACCCTCTTCTGAGAAAAGCAGAAGGCAAAAGCAAAAAAGTTCCTAATAAAACAGGTTCAACTAGGGAAGAGATTAAGAGAACATGAAAATCATTTAAATAGAACAACACAGTATGTGAAATCTATTTTGCTGCTCAGCAATTTGTGGAATTTTTGTAGTCAATGGTTATCAAAATGTATCTTTGATCGGCAATTTTGTGAAAAGTATCACAGTACAAAATCAACATTAATTGGAGATTAATTTTTTTCCCCTGTAAATATCATCAGAATAATTATGTATTCAAAAACTTTTCGTATCACTTACCCGAAAAAATATTGACATAGCAAAAGCTGGCCCACAATTATTTGGATATAAATATCCTATGAAGGAGAAAATTTCAATATGAATGAATATACTGCCTAAACCAGAGAAGATATTGGCCAATAGAAAATAATTAATTCTGAAAATCAGAGTTCATAACATTTAGGATATTTCTCAAATTATTAACATGTTGGTGGACTGTATCCGAAAAACTTACGATAGTTCCACAAATGGTTTGTCATTAGTGTATGTAAAAACAGAAGTATCTGGTAGACCTAAGAAAGTTATAATGTAGGCTACCAGTGTTACGATGCATCCGAGAGGAATTAGACGTAATTTAAAAAATGACTTCTCTTTTATGACCACAGCTAAAATGCTTCCTGGAAGATAAATTTCAAATGGTTAGTCGAATTAAATTTATTCAAAGGATAAAAGTATACAGAATAATAAATTATTTTAGAAAATTGTAATAAATGAGTCAACTATTAGTTGATGTATACTTACCTAAAAATTCGCCAACTCCTTGCATTACTCCAGAAAGAGGGGCAAACTGTTTGGAATTTGTAGACAAATATTTAGTAAAGCTCAGACTGGCAGCAAACACACTGTAAAACGTTAAATTAAGACCTGGAACAATTGATTAAAAAATTCCAGTGTCATTTTTAAAAATAAACAAAATTAATAAAAAGAAAAGGCTGACAAAAATTATTATTATTTATACTCACTGGCATAGTCAGAAAACAAACTTATGAATGTATTATAATTTATACTTACCGCAGAAAATAAATATGAAAATAGACCGTTGCATATATTTAGACTTGAGGACCTCGAAAGTTGATTTGATTTCACTCAACAGTGTTTTACGACTGCTTTCAGTTTCTTGTTGCCTTATCGGACGGCCTAAGGAGCAAAACATGAGAACAGAGGCCAGCACAAAGGCTCCAAGAAATAGTATTATTTTCAGTCTCAAAGGCTGGTCGATTGGTTGGTGAGGATCTTTGAATAAATAATAAACGAATGAATTTCCAGTGTAGTGGCTAAAAAAAAAATGAAAACAACGTAATTAAATTAACAGTTACGAATTGATGACAAAGTATATAGGAAGATTAAATATGTGATAAGAAACTAAAAAGTCAATATCCAAGAACCTGACTTGTGTATCATGAAGAAGTACATTTTTATTCAGACCTAAAATTTTTCATTCTAGGTCTATAACGACGCAACTTTCAAATTATTTTTACACTTACTCGTATAAGTAGGAGGCAGTGGCGGAACCAGCCTTTTAACAGGTTTTCAGGTGAAAACCTGCTTATTTTTTCTTAGGGTGAGCCAAGAAAAATTATTCGAAAATTTCAACATTCAAAAATTAGATACCGAAGCTGATTTTTCATTATTTTTCAATAATTTCTTATTTTTACTGGTTTTTAGTTTATTTCAAAAAATGTTGGGCGTGCCAGAATTTTTTTGGGGTTGACCACGCCCATCCCTCCCCCAATTAGTTCCACCACAGATAGGACAGTGATTTTTTTTCTCATCTTAGTTACTGCGATTTCAATGAAGAGTTTCTTACCTGATTTGGAAAAGAATAAAAAAAATTCCAATACCATTATGTGTAGACCTGATATTTGAATTTAGCACCATGTAAACAGATTGACCAGTCCACAAAAGAGCTGCTCCAAAACCACAAACCCCTGCGCCTGCATAAGTTAGCCATCCGATTTCAAAATAATTCCAAGTCACGAATGGCCTAAATATTAGGCATATTGGTTATAGTAAATAACCTTTAATCCGATTCTTTGGAATGACGATACTTAATATTTCATTACAAGTAGCAAAACGCTCCGATAACCAGAGACGTCTTCAATCCGATTAATGTAATTACAGAAGGCGATATAAACATTCCCAAGGAAAATAGAGTGTAAATAATGCCAAAACTAACATATCCGTCAGCGTAGTACTCCGGATTATCTCGTTGAATACTGATTGTCAACGTTTTCTAAAGAAATAAAAGAATACATTTTAAACGGCTTTGATTGTTATATTTTCACTCATTCTGGTGCAAACTGAAGAGATACAAACAAATTTTGCAATGAAAGTTTTATAGTTTTCTGTGACCTCTAACTTCTCTTTTTTTTTTAGTTCCATCTCTATCTCTCTCCCCGGTACCGGTAGAGTTGGAAAAAAAAGTTTTAGTCCTGGCTTGAGGACGTATAGTCAACTACTGGGGAGTCTTACTCGAATAGTCAAATTTCTGGCTAATACAATTCTGCAAAACTGGTTTTTCGCTCTATTGGACCAAACTTTTTTTTTCAATTTTGCAACACACACAAAATCTACTGTTGCTAGAATCACACCCATAACCATGTCTGCCCGAACATCTGGTGCACATTGAGGCTAGGTAATCAGAGTCAGTTTATGAAGGCTATATGGCTATTCAAGACACAGAATTCTGCATTTGAATTAGGTTTGTCAATTTTTGCATAGCTGGTATATTATATTCGTACTTCATAGTGAAACATTAATTTTCACCTAAAAAATGGTTTCAGTATAATCTTCCTCTAGTGATAAGTCATTGGTCTGTGTTCAATTTTTTTATAAGTATATGCAGTTTATAACCTGTATATAGGAGTGACTAACCAGAGTGTATTTTTTTTTCGGTATATTATTTCCACCTCTGCTACAATTAATGGGACTGAGTGAGGAGGTAAACTATTTGAAATTAAATTTTATCAATTTCAATTTCTTTATAATTCATTAAAATGGTATTTTCAACAGCAGGCTATATACATAATTATATATGACGTGGTTTGTCAGACAATGGCCATTCAGCCACCACTATAGCTGAAACTTGAGACTGGATTTATGATTTCCATTTAGTTTTTTCATTATGGTTCTCAAATGAAGAAGTCATAAGAGAAAATATAGGCACGTTCAGTTTTGAAAAATACATGGGACTTTCTAAAAATTCGAAGATATATGCCAATAATTTGACAGGAAACACAATAAGGAGCTGGATCACAAGTAACAATTTTTCATCTCTAAAAATTATTCAGTAACATTACTTACATGTATATGTGATTGCGAATTAAACGCAGTGAATAGCACTGTGAACGCTAAAGAAATATGAATATCATTAAAATATTTTCTTGACAAAAAAAACATTTTCATATCTGTTTCGAATTTTCTTCACAAAGATGTTACTGCGTTAAATAAAACTTTTTCAACTTGAAACTAAATGATCATCATTGTCAGACAACTTGACTCGCACTTGCTAAATCTGCAAATTGTTTTAACGACTTATAACTAATCTAAAGCACACTTTCATAAGGTATCTACCTGTGTAATTCAAAAACACGAGACACACAGCAACGCCGTTTTAATCCAGATTTTAAGGGCCTGTGTTACAAATGTTGATTACGAATTTAATTAAGCACTTGACAATACCAATCTTACGTTAAATGCTTCATTAAACCAGTATAAGTACATATGAAGCATAAATATTTGGAATATATATCTGTGTCTGAAGACGACCATTTGGTCGAAATGCAGAGTAAGCTTACCTACTTGCTGTTAAAATCAGACCCCCTTTCTTTCCTCCCCAACGGTGTTTGAAATATCAGTACCAAACTACTGCAGGAAAGGCTGCTTGGAAATGCTATTTGATAGGATCTATTATTAACATTCAACCAAATTCAGAATGTCGATCGGTGGATAAAGGGAAGCTTATGCAATACTATAACTTCTGACAAAGTCATTTGTTAAAAAAATGAATACCGGTCACGTAAAAAATTATATAATCTTTATTAAACTATAAAATTATTTCTTAATTTCAACATCCGATGTTCTCTTACTCGCATTTTCTATGCTTGAAAAGAACTTTCCCACACTGAAGTAGTAAGAAATAAAGGCTAATATCGAAGATGCCATCAGTACAACTGTCTGAATCCGAAGACCTACATAGTTACTGCAATAGAAACTCGTTGCGAGTGAAACGCACTGAAATAAATCAAAATAATCAATGCCTAAATAAAACTGTTTCAAAAATAAAATGGCTCTATTACCAAGGGAAAGAACGAGAATCATTTGAACCAAATGATGGTATGAGAAATCTGTTTGGCTGCTTAGCAAGCCCTAAAATTTAATTTAGTTAGCAGCGGCACTAAAATTTATCTATGTGGTAATTTTATGAAAAGTAGGAGTAAACTCGCATATAATGTCATCTATGAAATGGTACCTTAAAAGTTCGGTGAACAATTTTTCAAGAAAAGAGCAAGATGTATCTTCAGGTCAAAAACTATAGTAAAATCATAAATTTCGTCCTTGTTCTTCGAAAACCTCGTAAGTCCAATTTCGGACGAGTTTCAGGTTTTTGTTGATTACATAGCAAAAAAAAAAAACCGAAAAATCGGTCCACACTAAATTCATCAGTCGAAAATAAAAAAGAAGTACCTAAAAAGCCAAAAAAAAAAACTGTTTTATTAAAAACTGGGATTAAAATACCACTTAATACCAAAGTAAGTCAAATTTATGTGGTGGTAAGAATTTTATTGAACTTGTTTTTTGACAATCGAAAACCTCGTAAGTCATTCAATAAGAACAGAAGATGAGATAAAAAACCACGTAAGTCTAAAAATTCCCTTACAAAATGCAGTCGAGGGTGTAAAAAAATTTTGAACTTATTGGACTTGATCTCTATTTATACACCTGATGATAATAATAAAGCGCGAAGTTTGATGAAACGCGATGTTTTAATTTTTTTTAAATGTGTTTTTCAGTTTCCCAATAATTTACTTTTTTTGACTTACGGGGTTTTAGAAGAACAGGAGACGATTTTCACTTTTTCTTTTTGTAGGTAATATTTGGCAACATATTTGTTGAGTACCTCATCAGAGTGGATACTGGATACGTGGATAGTAAATAGTCTGTATTTTTGTGCAAATTTAAGTTCTATGCAAATTCGCGTGTTTTCTCTCCTTCTTTTCCTTCCCCAAATAATGTTTCATTGTTTTAATTTGAAAAGCAAGTTTTTTCAAGGTTTATACGTACTTAACAACAGATATTATTTTGGGTACATTGATTCAGTAATTTTAAAGAAGGAAATAGTTTATGTTTAAAAATGGCTATTCAAACTTCAAATATATTGAGTAAATACGATTTTTGTATGGTTTTCAAAAATTGTCGCATCACTTACTCTAAAGAACTTGAACATAGCAAAAGCTGGTCCGCAATTATTTGGATATAAATATCCAATGAAGGTGTACATTTCAATGTGAAGAAACGCATCGCCCAAACCACACAAGATATTGGCCAATAGAAAGTAGTTAATTCTGTAAAGTTGATTACATTCAAAATGATGCTCAAATTATCAGCACATAGACTCTGCCCACGAATTACTTACGATAATTCCACAAATGGTTTGTCATCAGTGTAGGTAAAAACAGCAGTATTCGGTAAGCCCAAGAATGTTATAATGTAGGCGACCAGTGTAACGATGCAGCCGAGAGGAATTAAACGTAATTTTAAAAATTTCTGTTCTTTTATAATGACAGCAAAAATGCACCCTTTAATCAGAATTTAAAATAGTTAGTCGAACCCGTCGAACATCTCAAAACAGAATCAACTTGGCCTCTGCACTTACCTAAAAACTCGCCAACTCCTTGCATTACTCCAGAAAGAGGAGCAAACTGTTTTGAATTTGTGGACAAGTATTTAGTGAAGCCTAAACTGGCAGCGAAAACGCTAAAAAATGTTAAATTCAGACCTGCAACAATTGATTAAACATTTTAAAGGTCTCCCTCACTCTTCTCATTTTGTACCAATCGGCGTTCGTATTTTAATTTACTCACCGCAAAACGAGAATATGAGAATAGAACACTGCATATATTTAGATTTTAAGACCTCAAAAGATGACTTGATTTTACTCAAAAATGTCTTCCGCGTCTTTTCGGTTTCTTCTGGTTGTCTTATTGGATGGCCTAAAGTCCACATCATAAAAACAGAAACCATCACAAAGGCTCCGAGAATGAGGGTTATTTTCCGTCTTAAAGGCTGGTCGATAGGTTGGTGAGGATCTTTGAATAAATAATAAACGAATGAATTTCCTGTGAAAAGGCTGAAAAAAAAAAACAGATTTTAGAATGTACATAATTCAATTTTGTAGGCAACAGAATATTGAGATAGAAAAATTTTAATTCCTTCACTTATGCTACGCAGACATTTATACATTTCCTTATTATAAAAAGGTTCGTTGAAATTAGTTGTATATTTTACAAAATTTCAACTATGTTGATAAGTGCGGGAAAGTTATGACTAAAAGAATTGAATTTCTACCAAATAAGCAATTCTTTTATTTCACAAATATCTCTTAGATGAACCAAATCGTCCCAAATTGTCAAGCATGCAAATTACAATACCTTTATAACTACACATTATTATTCCACTGGTACTCTATAAATAAAATGAAGGCATACTAATGGATCTACAAATAAATAATCACTAAAATAGAAAAAGAAACAATAATTGAAAATAATTGAAGTGGTTCAGAAAACAACCTCAGTCAGAGATCACGTAAGCTACAAAACCATGAAAAATAATTCTTTTTCTAATAAACTATGTATAAGATATATGTTGAAGACTTTGAAATTCATCCAAAAGATAAACCCTCGGACCTTTCTTGAACATGAAAAATAAAAAAATAACATCCTAGATGGAGACTCTGGTGAAACATGGCTCTCATACCCGACTAAAATTTGTTTTTCAAATCAACCCTTCAGTTCAACTCTCACATTTCAACATTTTTAACCAATCAGAATAATGTGCCAGACTGCCAGTAGGTAGCCATAACAGCTGTAAGTCTAAACACACATCATAAAAAAAAAATTAATTTAATTTTTTTCCCTTAATGCAACCAAATATTACTGAAAGCTATTACCTAGCTTGGTAGAGAATCCAAAAAGTTCCAATACCGTTATGGGTAGATCCTAAGTTTGAATTTAGCACAATATACACAGCCTGAGCAGTCCACAAAAGAGCGCCTCCGATACCCGAAACGCCTGCACCTGCGTAAGTTATCCATCCGATTTCAAAATAATCCCAAGTCACAAATGGTCTAAAAATCAGATTCCGTCATCGAAACGTTAAATTAATTGGATTTTCATGGTAGCATACCTAATAATACATAAATTAACAATATGAGGTAGGTATACAGGCTACTAAGCAACATTTTGAGTATCTTTTGATTGTACACATAATTTAAAAGTAGGTCTAAGTAAAAATATGCCATCTACTTCGTTGAAAACGGGGAGTTCGTTGTCGAATTATTGATATTGACGAATTTATTGTTACAAGAGGGTTATTTGAACTGCCTATACATTTTTAAGAAACTTCTCAAATTGATAAAATTTAGCTGAAATGATGAAACCTGAAAAAAGTTAGGTCTCTTGTTGGTTTACAAAATTCCCATTGAGCAAATGTAATACAAAGACAAGAATTGGTTATGGAAAGATGTAACACTATATTTCGTGGAACTTCGGTACACAAAATTGTATCACGTACATGTCACATGCAAGTCAGAAGTTGGAACAGTGACCTAACGTGTTGACTTGGCACCTAAGAAAATTGTAAGAATTTAATCCCGTTCTATAAGATAATTAAAAATAATATTTTATTACAAGTAGCAAAGTGCTCCAATAACCAGAGACGTCTTCAGTCCGACTAGTGAAATTATAGAGGGTGATATAAACATTCCCAGGGAAACAAGAGTGTAAATAATGCCAAAGCTAACATATCCATCCGCATAATACTCGGGCTTATCTTGTTGAATGCTAATCGTCAACGTTTTCTAAAGAAATAAAGAAAGTCAAGAACTCATTAATGTAAAATAAAAATAAACTTAATTGGTTATATAATTAATATTTAGGAAGTACAATATAAGACAGTTTTGTTTGAAATTGGCTAGAATAACATTGGAAGGGATAGGGAACTAACATTTTTTGACTGATCACTAAAAAAACTGTCGTTACTGAAAAAAACACATTAAAAAAAGCTTGTAATATTTCCTTGGTGGGCTTATTAAAGATGAATTTATTTTAACTTATTAGACTTTTAGTCGATTTTGTGCCGTCTGTTCGGACTAAACTTCTTTTTGCTCCCAAATAGCTTACAAATGCAACTTACAAATTGAGCCGCATCTTGAGCTACAAGTTGAGCTCACAAATTAAGTTTACTAATTGAGCTACAAATTGAGCTTACAAATTGAAATCAGTATTTTATGTAAAACATGAAAAATTGTAAGCTTCAAAGTTTGATTTGAAAAAATTTTCTCTCAAGAAAAGTTAATGTTCTTTTTTATACTCTGAATTCGAATGGAAACAATGAGCAGGGCCTTCTTTGGAGAAAAAAAAAGTGAAAATTGCTACAAAATAGGTCTAAATCGCGATGTAGAGCAACGGGCTATAGATTTGGATTCAGCGTGACAATTTACATATTCTGCACATGTCTACTGGAAAATTTTGAAAATCATCAATTTTTGAAAAAATGGCGATGTTAACCCCTTGGTTTTTTTCGAAATCATTTTTTTTAAAGATTAGCACTGGTGTGTGGGTTTTCGAGGTCGCTGAACACGAATCCGGAAGCCGTTTTTGGCGGCGGCTCTTGCCAAGCGAGATATAGCTATGTGTAATCCATTTTCGAGAATTTCTGAATTAAAAATCTTCACAAAGGAATATAGGAGTACGTTCGAAAAAAAAAAAAACAACGCCAAGAATAGACAATGCTACCATTCAGATCGAGTATAACATTTTTTCATTCCTTAAGTTTGTATAATATCAAATCACTTACTTGTATATGTGTTTGTGAATTATAGGCAGTAAACAGCACAGTGAATGCCAAAGAAATATGAATATCATTTAAATATTTTCTCGACAAAGCAATCATTTTCACGTCTAGGTACTTTGAATTTTATTCAAAAAGATACTAATGTGATATTAAACTTAATTAACACGATATTAATTCATAATTTCTTTTGATCCTTGACGCGATCACTTGCTTTTAATTTCCTCAAACAAATTTAATGAATTCAATTAATCTATCTGATGATACAGGTATGTATCTAAGTACATATACTGTAAATTTCATATCAGTACCTCACTAATCTATAGGAGTTGAGATAAAATTTTCAGTTATAACGAAACGCAAATATAATGTAAATTAGCACGAAAGACTAAGTAATTTTTAATATACGATACCCAACGTGCCAGAGTATTGAGAGACGAAGATAGTAAAAATCATGTGAATGACAGCTGAGTGATATCGTGTCAAGTACCTGTTCAACTTTATTAGCATTTGAATTAAAAGAATAGATGCCTATTTTAATTATAAAAATCCATAGAGTAAACCAATAAATAAATTTGTATTTAAAACGGTCGAGGAGAAAACACATTATTTTAATCAGACTTGAGTAACCCCTATAATTAAGAAAGACGATACTAAAAATCTTTCTAATAATACGAAATATTCATACTTTTTTTTTTTCTTGAAAATAACCACAGGTAAATTTTTTCGTTATTAAATTATATAAGTATACATATGGACACAACAATTAAAAATATAAAAATACATTATGCAATAACCAGTGGAACATTTTTACAGTAAGACAAAAGGAAAAAAAAAAAACATTACGTTTCAAATTCGGACAACAGAGAAACCCATAAAAAATCCGACCATTTACGACGGATAGAATTTCTTCGACTTATCTTTACTGTGGTCGAGTAACAATTGGCACGGTTGGAACGGCAATCCGTACAGATCGTAGTAAGTAGACATTTTCGATACCAGCTTATCGGCACCGTACAAATCTAGCCACCTGAATGGACCACCTGAGAAGGGAGGGAATCCTAAACCAAACACAGCACCAACGTCGCCTTCAACCTGAAAAAATAAAAGAAGGATCAAGTTGACCTTTAAGAATCATGAAACGCTTAATTCTACAAGAATATTGAAATTTCTGTAGCAGCTAAATACCATACGAATAAGAAATAATAGCTTTTTTAAAACTACTAGTTTTTTTAATTTTTTCAACAAGTAATGGGAAATCTATTGATTTACTCTGACAGTTCAAAATAAGGTTCATATGAGTTAAATATGTAAATAAAAACTGATACTTCGAACGTCATCATAATTAATCATATTTTCATTTTCTTAAAGCTATTTAAAAAAATTTTTTTCTGAGCTCTATACTTACCTAAATAAAAAAGTATTTTAAATGACAAGAAAATTGAAGAAAAAAAAAAACCGCAATGACATCAACAATTCACCTAGAATCACCTATAAATACCCGATTAAATATCAAATAACTTACAGGTCCATTCAGAATTCCTTCCTGCAGACACATTAGGGCTTCATTTACGAATCTAGAGACCATTCGTAATTGCAGATCTTCTTCAGACTGAGCTCCTTTCGGTTCCAACTTGAATTTATTGTAGATTTCCAAAGCTCCCGGATTTACGTCGCGGTTTTTGGTGTTCGCTTTGTAAATGAAATTACCTTTTCCCGACTTCCGGCCTAATAAGTACGCGAAAAAATAATAAAATAAGAATTTTTCAAACACGAAAAATAAGAGCAGTGACAAGTTCAGCGGCAATGTTTCTACCTAAAAAGCCTCGTGCCACGAATTCTTTTTGCGCTTCGACGTTCATTCCGGCAAAACGTTCGCCGAAGGTTTTACTGAGATCAATTCCAATATGTGTTCCAACATCGATACCAACTTCATCAGCCAGTGTTGCTGGTCCCACAGGGAAACCGAACTTCTTCATCAACTTGTCGATATCTTTAGGATTTACTCCTTCCTATAAGAGACAAAAAAAAGGTGAGTCGCACACACACACACAAAGGCAGTACCTAGTTGAAAAAATCATTATTATCTTCGAGGTTATTAAAAATATTACCTGTAAAATACGTCCACTTTCGGTCATCATAGCAGCTAATATTCTAGTGGTATAAAATCCGGGTCCGTCCTTGACAACAATCACAACTTTGCCTTGTTTTAATCCTAAGGCAACAGCAGCAGCTGCAGTATCATTTGAAGTTTTATCTGTGGTAATAATCTCTAATAATTGCATTTTATCGACAGGAGAGAAATAATGCATTCCAATGACCTGAAGCAAATCGAAAAAATAAAATGAAAATCTCCTTCACTTGGAAAATGTTAAAAAAGAATCAAACAAAATGATTATCAGCTAAAATTCTATCTAATAATGAAATTCATCGTTTCCTAACAATATACACTGAATAATATTAAAAATATCTGATCGAATAAAATTACATATTATTATTTTTCATTCATTTACTAATTTCTCCATTGTTTTACCACTCGAGCAAATCGAAATTACCTTTTCCGGCCTACTACTTCCTTGAGCAATTTTCGTAATCGGAATGGCACTAGTATTGGATGCGATAATACAATGAGCTGGAGCGACATTTTCGATATCTTTGATTACTTTGTGCTTAACATTAATGTCTTCGAATACAGCTTCGATCACAATATCTGCTTTTTTGAAACTGTCGTAAGATAACGTGGCATCTACACTGTTCAGGTAACAATCTTTTTCTAAGCTGAAAATTCATAATATCATTTAAAAAATTATTTATTAAATCGAACAAAGTCTTCTTGCTTCGATGAAATCAATAATCCGAACTTAAAAGCTTACCTTGATAATTTCTTTCGCTGCACAGACTTGATTAATCCTGTTTCTATTTGTGTAATACCTCTGGTCAGACCTTGTTCGGTAGCATCCTTAAGAATAACATCGTAACCTTTACCAATAGTAACTTGCACTATTCCCGCACCCATAAGACCAGCTCCAAGGACTCCAACATTTCTGCAAAAATAAAGTGAAAAATTAATAAATTGAAAACAATTTTTTATTTTTACAAAAATGGGATAGCTGCGTAAGTTAATTTTCCATTCAAGGAGGAAAAATATTTCATTCAGAGGGTCTGGATACCATATCCTACCAGACCTTTTACATTTTTTCATGTTGGTGTTTGCGTGGTCAAAGGAAATCAGATAATTTTTTCTTTGGTTCATATTATGTATATTTTATCAAGGGACATTCGGAAAAAAATTATCCATTATTTTCTCAAGAGGCTAGAAAATATCTAAAATAATAAAAAACTTGATTTGTTTTAATTACAGCAACTTTTCCACCAACATTTTCGAAAAGTGTACATAAGTAATGCAACATTTTAAACAAATTCACAACTTCAGACATTTGTGTGGATTTACCAACCCCTCTTTTTCGATTTGGAGAAAATATGGTGAATCCTCCATAGTTTTAACCAACTCAAATTTAATGAGGAATAATTACCATTCGATACTTTAAATTAAAACAACAAAACTATATTATTTCAGGATGATCGAAGAAAAAACAATTAATTCTCACTTAATTGGTTGCTGAGGAACTCCAAAACGATTCTTCTTACATTCTGTTTGACCTTTGAATAAACCTATCAATCCTTTACTCTGTGGAGTCATCGCTAATTCACCAAAGGCGGTGTGTTCGGCAACATATCCAGCGTCGGGTCCTTTTTCAATACCGGTTCTAATGACTTCGATAATCTGAAAAGCAAAATTTACATTAACTTATTGTAATTTCTCATCATATCTAGTCTTCAATAACCAATTAGTAGTATACTTTTAATGGAGCCGGATATAAGCCGTTTGTCATTTTCAAAACTTGGTCTTTGGCTTTTTGGAAAATCAGATTACGGACAAATTCGTATTTTAAACCGAAATTCATGAGCTTGTCAACTAATCCTTTGGAACCTCGGGACACTTTCAATTCACCAGCAGCTAATTTTTTCGCTGTTTCAATGGCAATTTCTTCAAGATACTCAGTAGTTCTGTAAATACAACAAAAAAATTAATTGAAATTTAACAACGAAAAAATGTCCTAAAAAGGTAATAAAAAATCGTCACCTTTTTTCAGGAGTTGTTAGGCCAGGACCCAAAGGATCGATTAGCTGATCGACAATTCCTAATTTTTTGGCTTTATTAGCGATAACATTCTTGCCAGTGAGGGCCATATCTAAAGCAGTAGGAACGTTGCTCAGCTTGGGGAGTCGTTGGGTGCCACCGGCTCCGGGTAGTAAGCCAAGCATCACCTCTGGCAAGGCAAGAACAGTTTTACGATCGTTAACCGCGATTCTGTATTTACAGGCTAGAGCAACCTACACGAGCAACAATTTGAATTACAGCCAAGTAAAGTATACAGGTGAAATTGTGCGTTACGAAAATACTCACTTCGAGACCGCCACCCAAGCACGAGCCTTGAATAGCTGCCACGATAGGTTTGTCAGATTTTTCGATGCTGAACAAAACTTCTTGGCCATCCTTGGACACTTGAGTTACCTCTTCGGCAGTCTTCAGAGAAGCCAGCATATTTATGTCGGCTCCAGCGATGAAACATCCTGGTTTACCCGATATTATCACAGAACCTAAAACGCTGGGGTCAGAGTTGACTTTTTTAAGAGCAGCGACCATTTCATTCATTACTTCGGTATTTAGTGAGTTCACCTGTAATTAGAAGATTAAGTATGACATAGATGCTCCGAAGAATATCGTCAGTTTATGGAATTTTCGAACAATTGTCAAACCCACTGACTGACAGTCATCGTAATTATAAAGGAATGTGGATATCTAGTAATAACATCTATAGAGCTTATCGAGTTCGAAACACATAAACACCTGATCGAACAATTAAAATGCATGAGACAAGACGCACGAAATCAACTTATTAAATTTTGGTGTAAACTGATGCCAAGTTGCAAACACCGTGGGGCTAAACTATTTCAAGTTTATTAACTTTCTCATTCCCCTGAAACCAAGATTTTTAATGAATCTAACGAGATACATGAATAACTGAATGATTACTTTGGCGTTTGGCGAATCCAAGGTCAATACCATAATGCCATCGACCAGTTTCGGTTTAATATGTTTATGTTGTGCGGTGACATCATCTTGGAAATTTCTGTAGAGTATTCTTCCTGCAAACAATCGAAATTTGAGTTGTCGATGTACAGGAGAAGGTAAATAGGCGATGAATGAATATTGTGTAGGAAAAATGAACTTTTATCGTTTTCCACCTTCAAATGTGCCAAATCATCAGGGTGGGAACGAAAATTACAGCAGTCAAATCGTTGGATTGGTGGTTACGATTGGAAAATACAATATTATAAATTATCATTGCATAAGTGCAGTTCATTAGCCATGATAGTTATTGAGAAGTAATGAAGATCTTACCTAATCTGTGAATGTATTGTTTCCTCCTCGATAGAGAATTAAAGGAACCGACGAATTTATGCAACGACATGATTATTTAACTGTAATAAAAATACAATAAAAACTAGTAAAAACACTAATTAAGATTTAACTTAAAAATAGGTTGTACTTGTTTTCGATTCCTTCAATCAGCACGAAAGAAGTGAGTTTGCCTTGACGTTTGACAACAAGTTGGCCCGCACTCCACTACCGTTACTCAGACAGTGCCAACTTTATGCCCTGCGCTTTTATCAATTAGGAAATAAAATATAATTCTGTTTAAAAATCAAGAGCAAACGTGCTACAATGTTATGTTACTCATTCAATGACAAACTTGAGCAAAATTTCTCCCTATAATTTATTTTATTTATTCATATCTGAATTCTGATAAATAAATTGTTATTTCATCTCACCTGACCGTTATCAAAAAAATAAATAGATAAAAACTAAATGAAAGAAAAACAAATTGTAAATGAATCTTGGAAGTTCTTCGTTTCTAAACTTGAAGCAGAATATTTTTTAATTTTTGTTGAACTTGAAAAATAATATTGCGATCCTCAAATCGCACTAATGACAAACCATCACGAAATTTCATAGAAAATTTTAGAGAGCATGTGAATGTCCTAATTTTTTTTTTGAAACATTTTTTATGGATGTCAAGGTATTACTTTTGACTAAAATATAGAATCTCGACCATTTTTCAAACACAAGTCGTGCGAATATAATATCAAGGTGAAGCCATAAGAACAGCGTAAAGAAATAAAAAAGTTGGATTTTTAATCATACATTAAAATTGGGAAAACGCTTCCAAAAAAAAAATTATTAAAATTTTTACTATTTATTGACAGAATTATAATTTTAGTTTTTAAGACAAAAATCAATGAATATAAATGTTTTGAATAATACCACAGACTCGAATAATGACATTTTAGTAATGAAAATCTAAAGAGGAAATGTAATTTAGTAAAAGAGAAATACAATACAACAGATACGTAATATCTGGAATTTATTTTTTCATTCTCAAATTAGATATTATAATTTTCATAATTTAACAACAAAACATTCAATATTTAAAATTAAAAAAAAATAACAAGGAAATGGAAAAAAACAAATGAAGCTAATATGGTGACTACAAAATTCGAGAAATAATAATCTCAAGTCAATAGTTAGAATTCGACATTGAGAAGTGTGAAACAGAATTATTTAAAAAGACATTAAACAATACTTTCGGCCGTCAGCACGATCATTATTTTTTTCTACGTTTTTACAAGTTTGAGATTTTAGAACATAAATATTATTTTAATAGTCCAGCCTCTCACTAGACCAGAACTTTACGGAAACAACCAGTGAAAATGGAGTTTTAAATTTTCGTCCATTACTTCATTTTTTAAACAACATGAAATTAGTTTAATATTTTAGCTGCTTTTTCGAATAGTCAATAAGATTCTAATTAATAGGTTTGTTCGATTTGTCACAAAAATGGACTTAAGCCCTACATGGATATTTTGATCTTATGAATAATAAATTTAAAAAAGGATGAGTTTTGTTAACAAAAAAAAATTAGAATTTAAGTGTTTAAATCCCATCATTCCGAGAAAAAAAACTGTACCAGTTGTAATTCATAATTATTTCCAAATTATTAAATTGAAAAATAACTGACTCCGATTTCTTAAACAAATTGTCACAATCAGTTGTTCAACTCTTCTACACTTATTTCTACTATAGTATTTAAGAAAATCAATAATTGTAATGAACTGAAACATTTACCACTGCAAAATGCAAAATTTGTACAAGAATTAAGCCTGAAATTGATGGTAGACTTGGTTCAAAAGATACTGCCAGTGAGTACGTACAAAAAACAACTAATAATATGTACATTTTCAACAACTATTTTTGCATTGGTCATTTTCATTAAAGAAATTTAAAAAAAAAATACATGTTAAAGCAGGCGGGTCAGAGACAAACTATTCTTAAAACTAGGAAAGAATGTCAAGTTCAGGCTTGTCAAGAATTTAAAAAAAAAACAGGTTTTTATTTGTGAAAACCTGTCAATGACTTTTAGAGTTACACAAAAATTGTAATGAGACAATGAAAACTAAATATCTACGAATTACAACGTAATTGAAAAGGGAAAAAAATTAATAGGCAGTAAAACATATTTACAAGTATTATGACTGTTTTTAATGAAATTAGACTGCGAACGAATTGATCACACGGTAACGAAATTGAGAGACCAGAATAGTAACTTTCAGCATGAACAAGAATCATCGGATGGATCTTCATGAACTTTATGTATTTTGAAGGAATCATCATTGAAACTTCGTAGTTCAAGTCTTGATCGATTTGAATGTGCTAAATGCTGAGCGATATCTGAGAACATATCTTCGACTCCTTTTCCAGTTTTACAAGATGTTTTATACGTGGCACTGATCAGATTATGGCACTGTTCACTGAAATTAAATAAAACGTTATTAAAATTGTGTATTCATTTTACGAGATTATGAGTATTTACTTCTATGTACTAATTTTTATTATAGCAATAAAATTTCAATTTTTTTAAATACGAAGATAAAATCATATGGCTTCCCAACAGCCTTCAACTATAACTTGTAAGTCTATCAATTTTAAAGGAGAGCGCATGTTTAAAATTTCCGGAAAAAAAGAACTGTGAAAATGAATTTTATGATCACCTGAAAACTTCCATGTCAGCTGCAGTCACTTGAGGCATTGTTTTTTCTAAATCCTCTTTATTACCGCATAAGAATATTTTTGCATTTTCAGCATACGTAACAACATCTAAGAGATGTTGAGACAGTACGTGAAACGAAGCCGCGTTATCCAACGAGAAGACAAGAATAGCTGCTTCAGCAAATTTATAGTAACTCGATGTTATCGATGCTACTCTCTCCATACCACCAGTATCCCATAGCTGCAACTGCAATTAAAAATCATTCATTAATAACATAATATATGACAACTGCAAGATAAGAAAGAAAGCAATAATGAAATATAGGAACACAGTAACTTGATGAAGAATTTTTCAGAGTTCTAGTGATACGAGGGAATAGGCAAAACATAAAGTAAATACTAGCAAAGAGCTGTAGACCAAAAGTTCTACTTACTTTGATTTTTCTCTCTCCCGCAGAATATTCTTTATTGAAATGATCCAGTCCCAAGGTAGATTGTTTGTCTGACGATGGGATGAATAGATTGAAAGCAAACCTTCTGAATAAGGAACTCTTACCAACACCATATTCTCCACAGAGAATCACTTTCTGCTCAGGTATTTTGACAGAAGCCATTTGTGAAGATGTTGCATGAAATCCGGAAATTCAATAATTCAAAAACACACCAGTTTTAAAACATTACTAAAGAAAGAATTAATTCTTTGCTAAAGTTTCAGCTAATTTATTCTATTGAATCCGAGAAATTAAATAAAAAATTGACGATTTTCTCTCATTTCTTCAAATTCCAAAACAGTTTTGATGAAATAACGAATCTTTTTATTCTCTTTTATCGAAAAAGTTATCATTCAAGTGCTTGTTTTTTATTTATACTTATATTTCGATTTTTGGTCAATAGGATCGCTCATAGTCGTCAGTTTTTCAGTGTTTCCATATTTGACGATATTTCTAATATTTTTCTTTTTTCTTTTGAAATAAATTATTATTTTTTTATTATTCCAATATTTTTTCTACAAAATAAGAAAAAACTTATTTTAGACTCGTTTTAGTTTTTTACTTTTCTTCACCTATAAAAAATTAATATATTAATCATAATGGATAATATCTAATTTATAATCAACGATAGAAATTGAAATTAATTTCAAACAATTTAGGGTGCCTATTCGATTTTAATAACCAAACAACGAATAAAAAAGATTTTTTCGATTTCATGAAAACTGAAAAGTGAACCGTATTGCGTTGCAGAAAATTTATTGCGTTCACTGACCAGAAAAATTTCAATTATCTGAAATAAATTCCATTCTTGCAACTTTCTCCGTGATGTGACTTGTGAATGAGGCTACAATCTTTGTGTCATTCAGGGCCGGATTTAGGAGTTGAAAAAGGTGTGGACAAAATGGTGGAGGCATGTTTCAAGGGCAATAGGGGGTCAGTTACCAAATTTTTAAAACATTTTTTTTTAATGAAAAATTTAGATAATGCTGTTGCTGTGGTGGAGGCCCTTTCTTGATAGAGGCCCGTGGACACTGTTCCTACTGTCCACCGCCTAAATCCGACCCTGGTGTCATTGGAAGGTGAGATATGACAGGTACTCGTATTTGAGTTAAAATAATAATTTTCAGACACAAAACGAATCTTCCAATTTATTGATATTAAAATAAAAATAAAATACACAATACAAATCGTCTCTCATAAACTTAAAATCAAACTGTACAGAAATCAATAGGAATACGGAATACCTACTCGTAAGAAAAACTGAAAGGCCTGATTTGTTTTTCTTAATGAAGTACAGGTAAGTACGTATTTCGCTGATATATTTTCTTCCAGTAACATTAATAAAAAATTAAATTTTAGACGTTCGTTAAAAAAATTCTATAAAAAAGAGAGTGACTGATATTACAAATATTTTTGACGGTTTTCGTAAAAATAAAATTGAGCAAATGTACGATTCACAGACAACTAGTTTTCATTCAATACATTAACCCTGGATGAATTCCATTTCTGTGGAAGAAGACATTCGGATTGTTCGATAACGTTGGCTCTCCAGTAGTGTACATGTTACCATCTAATATGGGATTACCTGGAACATTTGAAAACATGTAATTTACAAACAGCACTTGCCTGTAAAATAGAAAATAAAAATGCAAAACAGCCATCCCCCGAGCTTAAAAAGGGCAAATCCAAACATAATACCACATAGGTTTCCTTTCAACAGATAAGTCTTAATAATGCAAATGAGAGTAACAGGATTAAAACATAATTATTTAGTCAATTATCATTTATTTATACATTTTCTATTTGAACAATTGAGAAGAAAAAAGGAAAAATATAGAGACTATTGTTTTCTAACTTTTACCACCCTACAAAGGGAGCATGATAGAGTAAAAAATTACAGACGAGCAAATGCTTGGTAGTGGGTAATTTTTTACACGTATCACTTTTAATGAAATAATTTGTCTTTTGTCAACTTGAAACTAAGTAAGAAAACATCAGGTTATAAGTGAAACTGGTAAATTCAAAAAACTGATAACTCCCCATGACCTTTTCCTCTTGTCTTTTCATGTTCTGTTATAGTGAAAATTTTTTGTACAATAAATAGGACGAATAAGATGTTATTACTACATGAACAATAAATGAAGCTGTATAACGAATTAATTCTCATAAAGCTTCCCGAATTTTATTTTATTATTATTATTATTATTTTTTAATTAAGTACCTATATTAAACCTCTCACTAGATATATTAAAAGAATTATCAATTTAAAATTAGTTTTTTTTTTTGGCTACTTTAATTAACAATTGATTTTAAAGAAAGTCTTTTTTATTTTAATTTGGTCAGGCTAAGAGCTACTCTCTCTAGTGTCTGATTAGGTGAGTCATTTTTGCAACAAATTTCTATCCTTTTTAAAAGTAAAAAAAAAAAAAACTGCAATAGATTATCGAATATCCAGTACAAAAATCTACAACGTAAATTAAGTTTGGGTCAACCCGTAATTTAACTGTGTATTTAAAACAGTTTTACTTCATTACCATTGGCATGCGGTGCTGCAAAATAACAACACGGATAGTAGTGATGAGCATAGGACGGTGGCGTGGCAACCAAAGCGATACGATCTGCAAGTTAAACATAAAAAAAGTGCTCGAATATGGTGCAGCAGACATAAGAAGACATTTAACCATTAAAATAATTTTCATAATTTTTTTTTGCCAAAGTAAATATTGATTTAACGTACCAGCAAATGGGTTTATAACCGATGCCTGATGTTTGGATGATGTGTGCACAGGTTTAACAGGTTTCAAGTGGAAAAACGATGGAGACACCACTCTGCTAATGGTGCTGAATTTTTCTTCTCCATCTTCGATGTACATGCCGTCTCTGCCCATGGCCGCCAGTTGTCTGCTCTTAGGCATGAACATAATCAGAAATACAGTGATGGATGTAATGCTGAGGCCAAACGCGAGACAGGCATCTCGGTTCTTTTCCAGCGCCATCAGGCCACTGATTACCCATCCGAACCATACGGGTATGATGCAGCACATGGTTATGGCGATGAACATTGCTTCCCTGTAATTGTCTCGGATGGTTCGTGATTTAATTGACAGGACAGTGACGATCATGATCAGTATAACTACGTAGACTAAGGAGAACAGTACGTGTTGGTAGGGTACTTGGCAAACGGGATACAGAAAATTTCCCTGTAAACAAATTTTCAATTTTCAGTTTTGGTGGTTCAGTAGGTAAGTATAAAGGTCACAACTTTAATTTCCCTCTAATTTTATTTTTCCTATGCTTCTGAAGAAAATTTCATCCTCCTCCCGGGGGGTGGAAACACATTTGCATCAGTCAGTAATATTATCGAACTAGCTGTGATTGGCTGTGCTGAAAGAAAAAATAAACAAGTGGCGGAACCAATAGGGGACCGGGTGGGCCATGGCCCAAAAAAATTCTGGCCCAACCAAAAATTTTTCAGGAAATGAACGAAAAATCAAGGAGAAAAAAGAGAGAAAATTATTGAAAAATAAAAAATTAAAAAGATTTTGAATAAAAAATTTTGGGTTTTGGTGACAGACTCGTCAATGGCAATTTACGTAGATTGTTGAAAAAAAATTTTATAAAAAATAATCCGAAGAAGAAAGTTTTTTTGGGGTAAGGAAGGGGGGCTCGTCAGTGAATGGAAAGGATCCGACCACCTTTGTTTTTGGACGTTGAAATTCTTTCCAATATTTCGTGGCCCACCCTGACCCACCCTAAAAAAAAAAGCTGGCTTCGCCAAGTGGCGGATCCAGAGCTTCATTTGGGGGGGGGGGGAGAAATCCAAATTTTTTCAAAGCATGGTAAATGCTAAATTGGTGAGATTGTGTTTTTTTTTCAGCATAAAGGGGGAGGCGTTCAAGAAAATTGATTTTTTGTGGATTATCAGGAATTTCCCCCTTCCCCCCTGGATCCGCCACTGGAGTAAACCATCAAGTATAACAATTCTTTTAGAAAAATTTTCCAACACTTTGTTTAGCATTACTATAAATGTATAGCCAATCTACCAGAGTATTTCAGAGACTCTTTCCTTTCTAACCGTCATTTTATTTTTCCTTACCACAAGTCAAAAGAGAAAAATCGACCCAGGCCTTCGAAACGATCACTGTACTTGTATTTTTTATTATTCTCTAATGGTAAGTAACTAAGTACCTATCACGTTTCTCTTAACCACAGGTAAGAAAAATCAGTAAAAAAAAAAAAGAGATGAGAAATTCCTAGAAGTGCTACCGAAATGATTAATTTCATTTTCCTCCGAGGACATATTTCGGGTGACTCCTTAATTAGTTATACCGCCTGAGTAATGGTGATTGTTACACTATCGATAGACTGGTTATAGATGGGGATACTTGGTCGCGTTTAAGAATTTCATTTTTAGATTATCGAGTTTCTCGGTATAGATGATTATTAATTTCACGTACTACGTGTATGAGCTTCGACAGTAACGGTTTTATATATATTATTACGAATAGAAAAAAAAAAAATCATTATCACTCCATAAGGTTGTTACCCTCAGACGATTTTCATTTCATAACAAGCACCTATAATAGATGAAAGGAAAAGGTTCAAAAGAAAGGCTGAGAACACTGAACCTATAATACGCAGCTAATACTAAATAGAAAAATGTATCAAACTTTTTTTTTCTTTTTTTTCTCTAATAATCTAAACAAAAGAGTCGGCATCGCAAAACTGAAAAGCTATATAGCATCGTGAGAATAGGTGTCGACGATCAAGTATAGGTATATACTCATCCAATTCCATGACTTGGAGAAAAAAAAACAACTCTCAGCCAGCTCCCGTCAGTGGTAATTAATAAATCGACTAGGCTTTTCACTTTTAATTACCTGAATAAGGTTAGGGGGCGTATTAATTAACCACTGCACATTAATGGCTATTTGTATGGCGACGGCGAAAAATAATAATAACGCTTGATAGGGAGCAGGTAAATAAACTCCGCCATTCAAACTGATAAGAAAAACACATTTGACTAGTAACGTTGAAAATATCAGACAATAGCCGAAACCAATTCCAAATCGAACAATGGCGCAGGTAATGGTCGTCGGTTCTGTCATCAACGCCAAACTCACAGCAGAGCATACGAACAGTCCTGACAGCAACATTTGACCCAAAAACAAATGCCTTCGACTGGGCACCGTTTTCCAGGTTTTGCATAGGACGAATATCTGTAAAAAGCAAAAACACGCGTATAATAAGAAGGGGGCACCAGAACTAGGGGGTCTGCCACAAAATAGCGATATCTTATTACCAAATAGGTGCTAAAGTCCATTAAAAAAAATTAATGAGATATAAGAAACAAAGAGGAGGACAATTTTACGCATTTCTTTAGTAATACTGCTGTAAGCAGGTCTATTGCCAGGTGGGGCAGCCCTGGCAAAATTTTCAATTTGTTCTTGAATTAAAAAAAAAAAAAGGAAACCCATTCAACAATGTTTTTTGTTTTGAAAAAAAATAATGTTGCCCTCCCTGGTCTGTAGTTTGCTTCCCCCACGGGATTTCACTCTGACTACGGCCCTGACTGTAAGGGTGCAGTTTAATTTTGCTTTTTTTCGAAAAGTTCACTATTTACCATTTTTTCGTTCATTTTAGCATCGAATTGGCTCAAATTTCCATTTTACTCTTGAACATATGTTCTATAGGTACCCGAACAAAGACCTTTTTTTGGTTTTCAAAATTTTAGGTTAATTAGTTCCCATTTTTTCGGGGCTTGGAAAAAAAATGAAAAAATGGTAAATTTGTAGAAAACTTTGCAAATGTAAGTGTACTTTTGAGCTGAAAATTCGTGAAAACTGTTATTTTGGCTTCTAAAATGCACATATGTGTATGTCAAAAAGATTCAGGGGTGCCGTGAAGGCACAATCTTGAAGAGCAACTCTTCGTTGACGAATTTTTTTGGGGGGGTGGAGAGGGGGCAGTTGTTTTTAAATTAAAAAAAGAATTTTAAAGATGACCGAATACCAAAAAGTTTTCTCGCTGACTGGGGGGTTGGTCATTCCCAGTTGACTTGGGAGGAGGTCACCCCTCGTAAGTCTTAGATGATCAGAGCACCCCTGAAAAAACTGCCTTCATTTTGTCAATATTTAACATTTTCAAGTATTTTTTTAGACGTCAATGTTGACTTAATAGCAAAGGTAGACTACAGCACTATACACCCTTAATCAAGATTGGAGCTGAAGAAAATTAATTTTAGTCTTCATCCAAGTAGAAAATGGAGTATTTACTACCACAGTAATCCATGTGCGAATAAACGATTTCTTTTCTCACCTCTCGTAAATTTTTTTTCATGGACAAAGAACCTTTTGGCAGTAAGGTATCGATGTGATATATCACTTGCTCAGTATTGCAAGAAGAAAACTACAGTCAGTAAGGATAGTATCGGATATATTTGCAGCTTTTTTTAAAATCTTGAAAAATGCGAAGACGATAAAAAGCTGTAAAATTAGAAATGCCTCTCTGGATCATGAAAGAAAATTTTAGTTACGAAGGGTGTTAAAGCATCCAAAGTTGGTATAAAAGCTCCTTAGTTATGAAATATTTTTCTTCAAGAATGCTTTATAAAATATTGCCAAGACTTTTTTGTTTGATTTTGAGTGTCCATCTATAGAGATGGTAAGAGCTATACATATTGGTGCCTTGAAAATGACGATTTCACTCTTCAGAGAAGCATGTCTAGAACCTGCCGAGTGTTTTTATGTCTTTTCGTAGCTTGAAAAAATGAATAGGTAATCAACTTTTTTCTTGTTTTTTTATTTTCACAAAAATCAAACCCAGACAGCTAAACGTCAAGAAAATCACTCGAATTTATCTGAAATTTACGATCCTATGTTCTTCCGCACTGGACACGTTGTCCTATACCCAGCATATGGTGTTGCAAATAATTATCGAAGGTGGAAGAAAATTTATATGGGACAGACGTCGGTGTTAAATTTACCTCGAAAAGAACGATAAGCACCATGCTAAGTACCGATAATACAAGCAAAGGAGGAACCCATATTTCTCTTCGAAAAAAACTGCTTTGGTATGGTACAGGAGATCTAAGAACAGAAATAGAACTAGTTGGTTCAATTTCCGTAACTGGTGAATTATGAACTACAGATACAGGTATCATAAAAAATTCTGTACTCATTTCCAGTCTGCTGTAATTTGCGTCTTCGTATCGCATTATACGATATTTTGCCATTGTGTTAGGTTAAATCAACCATTTTTATGACCTGGAAAAAACAAGAAAAAAAATACAAGAATTACTATACGTCGAACAATAAATAAATACGACGACGATTTTAAAACATAGTTACAGCAATACAAGTTCAGAGAAGGAAAAAAAGAACATTAAAATACATATGGACTAGGCTTACATTCGAGAAACTGACCACTCTCTCAAAATTTACGGTTTGAAAAAACCGTTAGGTACTTATCAACAAGAGTTTTTGCTGTAAAAGATAACAGATTTGCATCCCCAGATGAATTTCATTAGATTTATAATAAGTATCGTGTTTATAAAATAAATCTTTTACGGAGAGTCAAAGGGCGGGTTGTACAATACTGACTTGAAATGGGGTTCAGATTTGAATTAGTTTCAACCTGAAATTAACATATCTATTCTTTGAATTGAAGCTATTGGTTAATGTTTGACCACCAGTTTAGTTACTATTGTACAACCCACTCTTCCTTAATATACTTTCTGTGGGGTCAATGACATCAAAGGCCCAAGAGCTAATGGGTTATGTAAACTGTTGGCACTGATGAATCAATTTACCACAGACTGGGAACGCTGGCGGATCCAGAGCTCCATTGGGGGGGGGGAATCCAAATTTTTTCAAAGCACGGTAAATGCTAAAATGGTGAGATTGTGTTTTTTTCAGCATAAAGGGGGAGGGGTTCAATAAAATTGACTTTTTTGTGGATTATCGGTCTATTTTTTTTGGATTTGGTTCCCCCCCCCTTGGATCCGCCACTGATTGGGAATATCACAGTCAACTAGGAGCACTGAACTATATACGCTATTAAGTGACAATGAAAAAAATGTTGATACGTAAAAGTACATTTTCTTGATGAAAGTTTTGATACATATTTGTAACACTTTTCTCCTCACCATTTCTTAGTGAAACAGTATCCTGTGAAAATCAATTTCAAAATTCTTGGAAATGTTCACAAACAAATTTTGTGGTGTGAAGGTACTCTACAGTACACATCCCACCTGCAGTGATTCAGCACCCGATCTGCAATGTGACACAAATGCGGAGGAGAAATATAACATTTGTGATCCTGTGATGTGACCTACATATAATGTTTCCAATTATAGGTCACATCAGTGTCACAAAAGTGCCACTGCTTCCTGATTGGTTGAATTTTTGCCACATCCGCGTCACATTTCTCCTCCACATTTGTGTCACAGTTTGCAGATCGGGCAGTGACATAAAAGTTTCCTGTGGTATATATGTCACCGTACCTGAGGACAATAATTATTCTTGAATCACTTCAGGTATATGCTAGAGAGCAGTGTTGCCAAATAAAAATTCAAAAAATTTGAGAAAATGTTCAAAAAAATACCGGACTGCATATTTTCCTTGTACAAAATACGAGTAATTTTTTTTTTTTTAACGTATACCGTATATAGCTTCTGTGGCTAGTGGCACGAATTGCTGGTGAGTTAGATATTGTCTATAATTATGTGTTGATATATACGAGTAAGTAACTCGCATAAATTGTTGAAAATTTACAAATGAAGACAAATTATTTCTTTCTTCATCTTTGGCAACAAACGTGTTGAAACCTCTGTTGGTTAAGCTTAAAAATAGTCTGAAAGTACTGAAAATTCCTGAATTAATAAGGAATTTTTTCAAATTAGGTACTTATAATTCGTAGAACTTGTTAACTGCAATAAGTTCAAACAATGCAAATGGGACCTAATTACGTTGCTTCGTCTCTAGTAATTCAAGATTTAGTATCAAAGTGCAAAGAGTTTTCTTTCTGTGAGATTTTGAATGCAAAGCTCATATAACCGTCAATTATAAAGCGCATAGGCACATTGCTCGATCAATTAAATATCAACTCAAATGCCTTTGATAGCTTACAAATCCGATTCATTCAATAAACTATGAGATTGAGAATGATTTTGGTATGCCAGGCACATATTAGGCTATATGTGGCTACCTTAGAAATTGCATCATCCATCACTTTTTGACGAGTTCGTTTTTAGTAAACGTGTCGAATAAAATTAATCTCCCCTGTGGCAAAAATTGATTACCTCATACTGGTATGCAGGTTTTCCATTGAAGGTGTTGACATTTCATGCAACAATATCAACGTCATACAGTCATCAACAATCTACGTAAAGACATTTCATAAGCTACACATATATTTAAAAAACTAATTTTTAGAGAGTAAATTGAAACGACGAATAAGGCTATCAAATTTATTTTACCAACAAAATGACCAGAATCATATTCCGATATCTGCGAGAAAATATTACAGCATGATTATTTCAAACAACAAAACATTATTCATGACGCTTCAAAATCGCTACTAATACCTACTCATGAAAACTCTTTTCAGCCTATTGATGATAACGCAGTTAGGCCTAAACCAGATAACACATGCATAAAGATGGAACAGAATTTCTTAACAGGGCATAATAAAATGAGTATAGAATAGGAATTCAAACTTTGTCATGCGTTCAACATAAATGCCAACAACACGGAGCGCTCCTCAGTCACAGTACATTTTCGAGCATTCGATGAGAAACCAGAAAAAACAAGGCCAGCACGATTATTATCAGGGGGAAAAATTAAGAGAATGATAAGAGATACGACAATGAGGCTAGCTACCCTAAAGTTTTTTGTCTTGTATGCATACGCACAAAACCCGACAACTGGGAAATGGAGGATGGTTTCAAACAAAACTATAGTGAACCTGAAAAGTTCAGATATGAAGCTTATTTATCGATGAAAATGTCAGAGTTAGAATAAATCAATTACTAAAAAAAATATGAGATACAATGATATTGTACTGCACATATCAATAATATTGTTAATATTACTGTTGTAAACTACATGATACCATTATTCAACTATTATTTAAGTAAATGTTAATAATTGGGCTAGTTACTAAAAAAAATAAATAAATCAGACCAACTTGTGTTATTTCGTAATGCTCTTTGACAGATTAAAATTGCCACTTTGTTTTCACATTTAGCTACACACAAGAATAAATTCAGAAACTCAACACGAAGTTGAAAATCGATAGTTGATATCGAGAATGTAGAGCAAAACATCAACGATGCGCGCGCAGTTGTCAGTTCTCATTGAACAGCTGTTATCAATAATCTCTTGATTAATTTTCTTGAATAATAAATTTTATAATTTTAATTTCTGTATTATTGACGTTCTCTTTCATATATCTTGAAAGAAGTTTAAATAATATCGATATAACAGTGATTAACTAAAACTTGCATTTATTTTCTATGACGGAAAATTTTTAGGCCACAGCCCACCCACAAACACATCAATGTAAGTTTGCCTATGACTACAAGCTAATCAATCAGAAGGGTACTGAGAAGCAGTAACTCAACTTTCACATACTATAATTTTTATCAGTTCAACTTGGAAAACATTTAGATGCTTTCCTACTGCTGAGTGATATTTTTCTCTAAAATTCTCATGAGAAAAATCAATAATATATTAAATCTTTTGCTACAAAAATTTCATTTCAAAATGATGAAGAATAGTGTGGCAAAGTTATAGCAAAAAAAAAGGCATCAGCCAAGATTTAACTGTTATTTTACAAAACAAGAAATACTGCCACAATTTAAGTTGATAATATTGTTGGCTTGTAATTAGGTAAGTAGATAATACATATTATTGCTAATCACAGAAAACGTTATTGAGAGCTTGAGGATTTTATTCCAAGACACGAAATTATCAGGTTTTTTTTCTATTCGCAATGAAAATTGAAACTCCTTCACCCTAAAACATTTGTGAGAAATCTATGCTACGTTCTTTTTTCTTCCATAAGAAACTTGTGCAAACACCTACTGACGACAGAATAGGTACTCGATCTCGCAAAATTAAACTCGAGTAGTTCATTCATTTTAATAGCGAATCAGAAAAGGTCACTTCGAAAATGTTTCAGACTAAAAGGTTCCACTTATAAGTATGTGTAGCTTGGACTTGGGAGTTTACTCGTAGAATGACATGTAAAAATTAAATACTCGCTCAAATCATTAACAAGAATGCTCCATCAAGAAGATAATATTGCTCCTAACATTGATATTAACATTACGTTTGAAACACATGCTCCATAAGCTGTTTCAATAACATATTGTTTGCTGCCAAAAATTACAAGCTTGAAGAAGAGTATAAAATCTTTGCTCAGAACACTTTATTCTGGATTGCAGAAGATTTCAGTTTATAATTCAGATTTACAAGTCATTATTTGAAAAAATATTGGTAGACTACCCAGGTATGGTATTATGATTTTATTTATTTTTATTTTTATAATTTTTTAATGTGTTGACATCTCTGTTTATTTCTGGGCTTAATTAGAAATTATGAAACATTCTACCAATATATTTTATAACTGAAAAGTTTTGTTGCCAAATTCAACAAATGTCACAATCTTGAACAATAATAATTATTTTGAGAAAATCACAAAAATGGTCACAGACAGGGTGGTTGCTCAATTTTTATACTCCATGGCTTAATCACTTTTTTGGTCAAAGTTTTTTACTTTGATGCCTTCGATAATTATTATTCGAGGATGTTCAACAATTTTGAGATTGATCTTTGATGAAAATTTTAGCAGTATTGGTTCGGTGGATTATTCAGCGAGATAATAAAAAAACCATGATTTTCAAACTTCAAGACGACTTTCCTCCAAGACTAATGAACGGATTGACTTGCTCACTAAATCAGTAAACTCCCAAGACTTCAGTTAATATTCAGTTACAATTTCAAGTCAATCCGTTGAGTAGGTTTAGAGTACTGACCTTTCAAATCTAAATTTACGATGTATGTACATATATTCCCCACAAACAAATGAAAGAAGAAATTGTGAAATGGGTATTTTTGGAATCTGGAGATCATGAAACGAATAAATATGATGGTCTCATCCCATAAGTCAGACCAAATTTAATAGGAGGCTTTCTGTCAAAACCTGCTAAAAAAAATCATCCTCCAGTAATATTGTAATACGTATACCTACAGTCAAAGATTTTAGTGACTGTTCAACCAAATGCACTGGTTGAGTTATAATTTTGTACCTCAAAATCTCACATATGATGACATATGACTATAGCTTGAAGATTATCATTATGAGAAGAAGTATAACTCTATTTTTTGTCCAAAGTTATGCCTCTAAAAATAGATTTGGTGTATCTTGCACAAAAATTGCATGGATTTGTTTCATTTTGCCAAAACTGAATTTCCAAGTACATAGGTGCTCAAAACAATTCTTTAGTTTTTTTTTTCATAAATAAGTGAATCCACTAATCTACTGACACTAAATGATCTTGAAGAAGCAAAATCAAATTCAGGAAAACGATATTTATTTTGATTAGCAACAAAACACCTCAATTTCTAGATGACGCAGGGTAATACAAATAAAGTACTTATAGGGTATTTTTGGCTGGTTTTCAACACGCTTATTTAAATCGGAGTGATGAGTAAAGGAACTGCTCTGGGTTAGCTTTTCCTTTTGGTGATTTTCATCATATTTGGCATAAATTATAATTTTTCATTTGAATTATGTATAGATACAAAAGCATAGAAGTCTGTTCTGAGGGGAAAGTCAGCTCCAGTTTCAAAGTTTACTGAGTAAAAAAAAAACAGTGAGTAATATAAGCTTGACTTTTTGTTTCAGTTGTGAACTAATTTGAGAAATGAAATTGAAAGTCATACTAACAATCATATATTCATTTGGAGAGTTGGCGCAATTATTTGCAGAAAATGTTATTATTGATCTTGACCTAGCGGATATTAGTCTTGAATCAGCGGATTCGCAACAGAAAATAAAAGAAGTGAAGAAAGCAGCTCGTGAATGTATTAAGCAAGAAACTTATAGATATAAAACGGAAGAAGGTTACCGAATAAAAGCAGATAAGAAGAAAAAAAAGTTTGAAGAGAAAACAGGACTCAAGTATACCTTAAATCGACCTGAAAAACTTGAGGGAAGAAAGGAGACTGATAAAGCACTTAAGCTCTGGAACGAGGCAAAAGATGCCTACCTTCTTTATTTCTACGGTAAGAATAGAGTTGTCCACAGTTGAATATTCCATTTTAAGAATGAAGTGTTGGTATGAAAATAACAAATTAGTAGGGGCTGAAAATGGTATATTTCATGAGAGTAGGTACTCGTATAAACCGAGTTACTAATTTTTCTGCAATGATAGTAGGTACTCAGACTTTTTTGCATTAAGCTTACTCATATGTCACAGTAATTTTTCTTTGAAATTTCAGTAAATGATACAATCAAGGATAATCTTATTTGCTTTATATCCGATAATTATGACGAATTTTCTGATATCTGCGAGAAAATATTGCAGCATGATATTTTCAAAAAAGAAAACATCATTCATGACGATTTCAAGTCTACTGATACTGATAAAAATTCTATTAACACTGAACCAAAAGACCCATGTATAACGGTGGAACATAAATTCTCGATAGGTGATAAAGAAATGAATATTGTAAAGGAATTAAAACTTTGTCGCGCGTTAAAAAAAAATGCTGGTAACACCGAGCACTCCTCACGCTCAGTCACAGTATACCTTCGAGCATTCTATAGGAAACCATCTGGACTAATCAGTGGAATAAAAATGCTTATGACACAAAAGATGACTACCCTAAAGTTTTTTGTTTTGTATGCATACGCACAAAACCCGACAACTGGGAAATGGAGGATGGTTTCAAATGAATCAAGCGAACCTAAAAAGTTCAGATATGAAGCTTATTTATCGATGGAAATTTCAAAGTTGGAAAAGGAAAAACCAGATTCTAGGAAAAAAGAAGAGACATAATGATATCAGATATTGTACTGCACATGTTAATAATATGGCTAATATTACAGTTGTGAACTGCATGATACCATTATTCAACTATGTACAGTATCATTCAAGTAAATGTTAATAATTGCCAATTGGGCTAGTTACTAAGAAAAATAAATAAATTAGACCAACTCGTGTTATTTTGTAATACTCTTTGACAGATTGAAATTGCAACTTTGTTTTCACATTTTGTTACACATGAGAGTCAATTCAGAAACTCAACACAAAGTTAAAAATTAATGGCACCATTTTGGAGTCAATCCAATATAGTGGGGGTGCTGACCATCCCCACAACGTTCTATTCATTATCTTGGAGTGGGGAGCGGCACAACATTTTCTTTTATCACCACAAAACGGCAAAAAATGAGCACAAATTGATAAGCCCATTTTAAACGTGATTTGTATTGGTAGGGGTGCCAGGGACATGCACCTCAATCGATTCCAAATCGCACAGCTTCGAATGACAATATGACATTACTTTCCCAAAAGGAAACAAGAGAAAGTCATCGAGATCATACACACATTTACTTCAGCTGAGACCAGCGTTTCCAATTCAAATTATTGAAAATCCCTGCAACCGATTTTTTCTTTGTAAATTTGGATTCCAGCCAATATAAATAAATTTGAAAAATAAAATAAAAATAATCGTGGCAATAGTCTGTAGAATTTCAATTGGAAAAATAAAATTTGAAACTAGACTACGAGAATAAAATACCACAAAACATCATTTCTTATTTGAATAATAAATGTAATTGCAAAATTAAGATAAGATCCCTAAAATTCCCCCCCCCCCAAAAAAAAAAAAAATTAAAGTTCGAAAAATCACTAAAATTTCAATAATTCTAAAAAAAAAAACTTGAAATCTGTGAAATTCTAAAAAAAATTCCTGGTTGTATCGCAGACAGCTTTCAAGACAGTAAGCAATGCCTGCAGTTTGCATCCCTGGGGACGACGACGATCACATAAACATGCAGTTCATACAGGGTGCGGCAAAATGACCGGCTACATTTGTTTTTTGAATTATACGCATAAGAAAAAAGATGAGGATATGCGGATGCTTCTAAATAAAACTCATTCATTCCTCAAGGTTACGTATGAAATACAATCAGTGACGCACCCAGAAATTTTTCAAGGGAGTAGCTAAGGCATAAATTTATTCCCAAAAAAATCCCAAAAAGCTGAAAATCTTCTAATCAGCCTTTTTTGATGAAATGCAAGGCCTAAAGGGAAGGTTTCAGCTCCATGTCCTTACTTTGGTGCGCTACTGAATACAATTTCACTTTCTCATGTTGATCATTTTGCCTAACACATTTCTGAAGGCATAAAATCCAATATTTTTAACTTTGCTAAGCAATGGTTACATTATTTTGCAATTTCTTCCGCTAAGGTATAACCTTTTTTTAATAAAATCAGACATTTGGTACTGTTTTTCGTTAGTAGTCTCTTTAGCCAACCTTCTACTAAGCGGCAAAATAAAAAATTCAATATTTACAGAATTTTTCCACTCTGAATATTGCTCTTTAAAAAATATTGTTTGTGGTCAAAATCTACAAAATAACTGTAAAAAACTCTCTCAAAAGGGCTGAATCTAGAATTTAAGTTCAAATCTGTTATTTTCAGGGAATTTGGGTTCATATTAATGGCCTAAGTCCAAAGCCAACCAAGTCCCAAGAAATTAAAATTCATATCTTTTTTAATTGGCAGGAATAGAATCGGATACATTAGGTATTATATATTTTTAACATTAAGCTCCTCTAAAAAACTATTAAGTTGAATTAATTTCTTCAATCGACATAAAACTACCAAAGCCAATCTCCATTAATGAACGAATGTTTTTTTACTGTTTTGTAAAATTTATCAGTTAGCAAGTTATGGACATAGGCAGGATATTCTATTAGCTCAAAATAAAAAAATGAACAAATTAATAATAAAACCAAAATAATTGTAATAAAAAACAAATAAGTACAACAAAGTCAAAATCTGAATTGAAAAAAATTAATCAATATGAACAACAAATTGCCAAGAAATCTTTGAGTTTCCATGCTTTCATCTGATTTGGAGTGAATCAATTATAATTTTTGACATATACTTGCTCACAAATTTTTTTTTTTAATTTAGCTTCTCCTAGCTTCATAAAATGCAGCTGCATGACATTTTGTTTACATGTCATTTGAAAAGTTGAAAAAAGTATGTAGCAGGTTTTGAAAATAGACAGATCACGTTTAAGAAGAAATAACTAGAAAAAATCTCAAGTCAATTTCAGAAATGGATCACCTACAAGTATTAGTTAACATTCGTCTTTGATTCCGGATGTTCTTCATTTTGAAGGATAACAAATTACCTTATCAAGGTCAATGAATTGAAATTGTTAAGATTTACAATGAGAAAATACAAAATAATGTGATTTCGCCATTCAGTCAATTTTAAATTTACAACTGCAAATGGATAACGTCGACTTCTCAGTATAGCAAAAAATAGATACATTGAAAAATCTATTGTTGGATTTATTCTTTATTTAGTCACATTTTTGGCCTTGTGGAGCAAAAATAGAAACTTGAGATTTTTCATTTTCCTATACATTACGTGCAAAAAAAAAACAAAAGGCAAGCTTGAAAATGGAAAAAAATTTTAAAATTTAAAAATTAGCAACTTTAACACACGACCACACGTAGGTATGAGAAATTTCAAAAAATCCTATAAACAAGGCTGATCCATATTTATCATAAATAAGATACAGCTGAATTCCATATTGAAGTTTCTATCTGGTATTCATGTCAATAAGGAGAATATTCTTAATTCGTATTCTCAAAGGGAAAATATAGATTTGCAGATGCAATAATAACCCTCCTCACAAAAGGGGGCTTAAAACATCCATAAGATTTTATTTGAATCACTCTAGGTTCGAAGCCAAGAAGGTTTCTCATTCTCATTGAACAGATGTTATCAATAATCTCTTGATTAATTTTCTTGAATAATAAATTTTATAATTTTAATTTCTGTATTATTGACGTTCTCTTTCATATATCTTGAAAGAGGTTTAAATAATATCGATATAACAGTGATTAACTAAAACTTGCATTTATTTTCTATGACGGAAAATTTTTAGGCCACAGCCCACCCACAAACACATCAATGTAAGTTTGCCTATGACTACAAGCTAATCAATCAGAAGGGTACTGAGAAGCAGTAACTCAACTTTCACATACTATAATTTTTATCAGTTCAACTTGGAAAACATTTAGATGCTTTCCTACTGCTGAGTGATATTTTTCTCTAAAATTCTCATGAGAAAAATCAATAATATATTAAATCTTTTGCTACAAAAATTTCATTTCAAAATGATGAAGAATAGTGTGGCAAAGTTATAGCAAAAAAAAAGGCATCAGCCAAGATTTAACTGTTATTTTACAAAACAAGAAATACTGCCACAATTTAAGTTGATAATATTGTTGGCTTGTAATTAGGTAAGTAGATAATACATATTATTGCTAATCACAGAAAACGTTATTGAGAGCTTGAGGATTTTATTCCAAGACACGAAATTATCAGGTTTTTTTTCTATTCGCAATGAAAATTGAAACTCCTTCACCCTAAAACATTTGTGAGAAATCTATGCTACGTTCTTTTTTCTTCCATAAGAAACTTGTGCAAACACCTACTGACGACAGAATAGGTACTCGATCTCGCAAAATTAAACTCGAGTAGTTCATTCATTTTAATAGCGAATCAGAAAAGGTCACTTCGAAAATGTTTCAGACTAAAAGGTTCCACTTATAAGTATGTGTAGCTTGGACTTGGGAGTTTACTCGTAGAATGACATGTAAAAATTAAATACTCGCTCAAATCATTAACAAGAATGCTCCATCAAGAAGATAATATTGCTCCTAACATTGATATTAACATTACGTTTGAAACACATGCTCCATAAGCTGTTTCAATAACATATTGTTTGCTGCCAAAAATTACAAGCTTGAAGAAGAGTATAAAATCTTTGCTCAGAACACTTTATTCTGGATTGCAGAAGATTTCAGTTTATAATTCAGATTTACAAGTCATTATTTGAAAAAATATTGGTAGACTACCCAGGTATGGTATTATGATTTTATTTATTTTTATTTTTATAATTTTTTAATGTGTTGACATCTCTGTTTATTTCTGGGCTTAATTAAAAATTATGAAACATTCTACCAATATATTTTATAACTGAAAAGTTTTGTTGCCAAATTCAACAAATGTCACAATCTTGAACAATAATAATTATTTTGAGAAAATCACAAAAATGGTCACAGACAGGGTGGTTGCTCAATTTTTATACTCCATGGCTTAATCACTTTTTTGGTCAAAGTTTTTTACTTTGATGCCTTCGATAATTATTATTCGAGGATGTTCAACAATTTTGAGATTGATCTTTGATGAAAATTTTAGCAGTATTGGTTCGGTGGATTATTCAGCGAGATAATAAAAAAACCATGATTTTCAAACTTCAAGACGACTTTCCTCCAAGACTAATGAACGGATTGACTTGCTCACTAAATCAGTAAACTCCCAAGACTTCAGTTAATATTCAGTTACAATTTCAAGTCAATCCGTTGAGTAGGTTTAGAGTACTGACCTTTCAAATCTAAATTTACGATGTATGTACATATATTCCCCACAAACAAATGAAAGAAGAAATTGTGAAATGGGTATTTTTGGAATCTGGAGATCATGAAACGAATAAATATGATGGTCTCATCCCATAAGTCAGACCAAATTTAATAGGAGGCTTTCTGTCAAAACCTGCTAAAAAAAATCATCCTCCAGTAATATTGTAATACGTATACCTACAGTCAAAGATTTTAGTGACTGTTCAACCAAATGCACTGGTTGAGTTATAATTTTGTACCTCAAAATCTCACATATGATGACATATGACTATAGCTTGAAGATTATCATTATGAGAAGAAGTATAACTCTATTTTTTGTCCAAAGTTATGCCTCTAAAAATAGATTTGGTGTATCTTGCACAAAAATTGCATGGATTTGTTTCATTTTGCCAAAACTGAATTTCCAAGTACATAGGTGCTCAAAACAATTCTTTAGTTTTTTTTTTCATAAATAAGTGAATCCACTAATCTACTGACACTAAATGATCTTGAAGAAGCAAAATCAAATTCAGGAAAACGATATTTATTTTGATTAGCAACAAAACACCTCAATTTCTAGATGACGCAGGGTAATACAAATAAAGTACTTATAGGGTATTTTTGGCTGGTTTTCAACACGCTTATTTAAATCGGAGTGATGAGTAAAGGAACTGCTCTGGGTTAGCTTTTCCTTTTGGTGATTTTCATCATATTTGGCATAAATTATAATTTTTCATTTGAATTATGTATAGATACAAAAGCATAGAAGTCTGTTCTGAGGGGAAAGTCAGCTCCAGTTTCAAAGTTTACTGAGTAAAAAAAAAACAGTGAGTAATATAAGCTTGACTTTTTGTTTCAGTTGTGAACTAATTTGAGAAATGAAATTGAAAGTCATACTAACAATCATATATTCATTTGGAGAGTTGGCGCAATTATTTGCAGAAAATGTTATTATTGATCTTGACCTAGCGGATATTAGTCTTGAATCAGCGGATTCGCAACAGAAAATAAAAGAAGTGAAGAAAGCAGCTCGTGAATGTATTAAGCAAGAAACTTATAGATATAAAACGGAAGAAGGTTACCGAATAAAAGCAGATAAGAAGAAAAAAAAGTTTGAAGAGAAAACAGGACTCAAGTATACCTTAAATCGACCTGAAAAACTTGAGGGAAGAAAGGAGACTGATAAAGCACTTAAGCTCTGGAACGAGGCAAAAGATGCCTACCTTCTTTATTTCTACGGTAAGAATAGAGTTGTCCACAGTTGAATATTCCATTTTAAGAATGAAGTGTTGGTATGAAAATAACAAATTAGTAGGGGCTGAAAATGGTATATTTCATGAGAGTAGGTACTCGTATAAACCGAGTTACTAATTTTTCTGCAATGATAGTAGGTACTCAGACTTTTTTGCATTAAGCTTACTCATATGTCACAGTAATTTTTCTTTGAAATTTCAGTAAATGATACAATCAAGGATAATCTTATTTGCTTTATATCCGATAATTATGACGAATTTTCTGATATCTGCGAGAAAATATTGCAGCATGATATTTTCAAAAAAGAAAACATCATTCATGACGATTTCAAGTCTACTGATACTGATAAAAATTCTATTAACACTGAACCAAAAGACCCATGTATAACGGTGGAACATAAATTCTCGATAGGTGATAAAGAAATGAATATTGTAAAGGAATTAAAACTTTGTCGCGCGTTAAAAAAAAATGCTGGTAACACCGAGCACTCCTCACGCTCAGTCACAGTATACCTTCGAGCATTCTATAGGAAACCATCTGGACTAATCAGTGGAATAAAAATGCTTATGACACAAAAGATGACTACCCTAAAGTTTTTTGTTTTGTATGCATACGCACAAAACCCGACAACTGGGAAATGGAGGATGGTTTCAAATGAATCAAGCGAACCTAAAAAGTTCAGATATGAAGCTTATTTATCGATGGAAATTTCAAAGTTGGAAAAGGAAAAACCAGATTCTAGGAAAAAAGAAGAGACATAATGATATCAGATATTGTACTGCACATGTTAATAATATGGCTAATATTACAGTTGTGAACTGCATGATACCATTATTCAACTATGTACAGTATCATTCAAGTAAATGTTAATAATTGCCAATTGGGCTAGTTACTAAGAAAAATAAATAAATTAGACCAACTCGTGTTATTTTGTAATACTCTTTGACAGATTGAAATTGCAACTTTGTTTTCACATTTTGTTACACATGAGAGTCAATTCAGAAACTCAACACAAAGTTAAAAATTAATGGCACCATTTTGGAGTCAATCCAATATAGTGGGGGTGCTGACCATCCCCACAACGTTCTATTCATTATCTTGGAGTGGGGAGCGGCACAACATTTTCTTTTATCACCACAAAACGGCAAAAAATGAGCACAAATTGATAAGCCCATTTTAAACGTGATTTGTATTGGTAGGGGTGCCAGGGACATGCACCTCAATCGATTCCAAATCGCACAGCTTCGAATGACAATATGACATTACTTTCCCAAAAGGAAACAAGAGAAAGTCATCGAGATCATACACACATTTACTTCAGCTGAGACCAGCGTTTCCAATTCAAATTATTGAAAATCCCTGCAACCGATTTTTTCTTTGTAAATTTGGATTCCAGCCAATATAAATAAATTTGAAAAATAAAATAAAAATAATCGTGGCAATAGTCTGTAGAATTTCAATTGGAAAAATAAAATTTGAAACTAGACTACGAGAATAAAATACCACAAAACATCATTTCTTATTTGAATAATAAATGTAATTGCAAAATTAAGATAAGATCCCTAAAATTCCCCCCCCCCCCCCCCAAAAAAAAAAAATTAAAGTTCGAAAAATCACTAAAATTTCAATAATTCTAAAAAAAAAAACTTGAAATCTGTGAAATTCTAAAAAAAATTCCTGGTTGTATCGCAGACAGCTTTCAAGACAGTAAGCAATGCCTGCAGTTTGCATCCCTGGGGACGACGACGATCACATAAACATGCAGTTCATACAGGGTGCGGCAAAATGACCGGCTACATTTGTTTTTTGAATTATACGCATAAGAAAAAAGATGAGGATATGCGGATGCTTCTAAATAAAACTCATTCATTCCTCAAGGTTACGTATGAAATACAATCAGTGACGCACCCAGAAATTTTTCAAGGGAGTAGCTAAGGCATAAATTTATTCCCAAAAAAATCCCAAAAAGCTGAAAATCTTCTAATCAGCCTTTTTTGATGAAATGCAAGGCCTAAAGGGAAGGTTTCAGCTCCATGTCCTTACTTTGGTGCGCTACTGAATACAATTTCACTTTCTCATGTTGATCATTTTGCCTAACACATTTCTGAAGGCATAAAATCCAATATTTTTAACTTTGCTAAGCAATGGTTACATTATTTTGCAATTTCTTCCGCTAAGGTATAACCTTTTTTTAATAAAATCAGACATTTGGTACTGTTTTTCGTTAGTAGTCTCTTTAGCCAACCTTCTACTAAGCGGCAAAATAAAAAATTCAATATTTACAGAATTTTTCCACTCTGAATATTGCTCTTTAAAAAATATTGTTTGTGGTCAAAATCTACAAAATAACTGTAAAAAACTCTCTCAAAAGGGCTGAATCTAGAATTTAAGTTCAAATCTGTTATTTTCAGGGAATTTGGGTTCATATTAATGGCCTAAGTCCAAAGCCAACCAAGTCCCAAGAAATTAAAATTCATATCTTTTTTAATTGGCAGGAATAGAATCGGATACATTAGGTATTATATATTTTTAACATTAAGCTCCTCTAAAAAACTATTAAGTTGAATTAATTTCTTCAATCGACATAAAACTACCAAAGCCAATCTCCATTAATGAACGAATGTTTTTTTACTGTTTTGTAAAATTTATCAGTTAGCAAGTTATGGACATAGGCAGGATATTCTATTAGCTCAAAATAAAAAAATGAACAAATTAATAATAAAACCAAAATAATTGTAATAAAAAACAAATAAGTACAACAAAGTCAAAATCTGAATTGAAAAAAATTAATCAATATGAACAACAAATTGCCAAGAAATCTTTGAGTTTCCATGCTTTCATCTGATTTGGAGTGAATCAATTATAATTTTTGACATATACTTGCTCACAAATTTTTTTTTTTAATTTAGCTTCTCCTAGCTTCATAAAATGCAGCTGCATGACATTTTGTTTACATGTCATTTGAAAAGTTGAAAAAAGTATGTAGCAGGTTTTGAAAATAGACAGATCACGTTTAAGAAGAAATAACTAGAAAAAATCTCAAGTCAATTTCAGAAATGGATCACCTACAAGTATTAGTTAACATTCGTCTTTGATTCCGGATGTTCTTCATTTTGAAGGATAACAAATTACCTTATCAAGGTCAATGAATTGAAATTGTTAAGATTTACAATGAGAAAATACAAAATAATGTGATTTCGCCATTCAGTCAATTTTAAATTTACAACTGCAAATGGATAACGTCGACTTCTCAGTATAGCAAAAAATAGATACATTGAAAAATCTATTGTTGGATTTATTCTTTATTTAGTCACATTTTTGGCCTTGTGGAGCAAAAATAGAAACTTGAGATTTTTCATTTTCCTATACATTACGTGCAAAAAAAAAACAAAAGGCAAGCTTGAAAATGGAAAAAAATTTTAAAATTTAAAAATTAGCAACTTTAACACACGACCACACGTAGGTATGAGAAATTTCAAAAAATCCTATAAACAAGGCTGATCCATATTTATCATAAATAAGATACAGCTGAATTCCATATTGAAGTTTCTATCTGGTATTCATGTCAATAAGGAGAATATTCTTAATTCGTATTCTCAAAGGGAAAATATAGATTTGCAGATGCAATAATAACCCTCCTCACAAAAGGGGGCTTAAAACATCCATAAGATTTTATTTGAATCACTCTAGGTTCGAAGCCAAGAAGGTTTCTCATTCTCATTGAACAGATGTTATCAATAATCTCTTGATTAATTTTCTTGAATAATAAATTTTATAATTTTAATTTCTGTATTATTGACGTTCTCTTTCATATATCTTGAAAGAGGTTTAAATAATATCGATATAACAGTGATTAACTAAAACTTGCATTTATTTTCTATGACGGAAAATTTTTAGGCCACAGCCCACCCACAAACACATCAATGTAAGTTTGCCTATGACTACAAGCTAATCAATCAGAAGGGTACTGAGAAGCAGTAACTCAACTTTCACATACTATAATTTTTATCAGTTCAACTTGGAAAACATTTAGATGCTTTCCTACTGCTGAGTGATATTTTTCTCTAAAATTCTCATGAGAAAAATCAATAATATATTAAATCTTTTGCTACAAAAATTTCATTTCAAAATGATGAAGAATAGTGTGGCAAAGTTATAGCAAAAAAAAAGGCATCAGCCAAGATTTAACTGTTATTTTACAAAACAAGAAATACTGCCACAATTTAAGTTGATAATATTGTTGGCTTGTAATTAGGTAAGTAGATAATACATATTATTGCTAATCACAGAAAACGTTATTGAGAGCTTGAGGATTTTATTCCAAGACACGAAATTATCAGGTTTTTTTTCTATTCGCAATGAAAATTGAAACTCCTTCACCCTAAAACATTTGTGAGAAATCTATGCTACGTTCTTTTTTCTTCCATAAGAAACTTGTGCAAACACCTACTGACGACAGAATAGGTACTCGATCTCGCAAAATTAAACTCGAGTAGTTCATTCATTTTAATAGCGAATCAGAAAAGGTCACTTCGAAAATGTTTCAGACTAAAAGGTTCCACTTATAAGTATGTGTAGCTTGGACTTGGGAGTTTACTCGTAGAATGACATGTAAAAATTAAATACTCGCTCAAATCATTAACAAGAATGCTCCATCAAGAAGATAATATTGCTCCTAACATTGATATTAACATTACGTTTGAAACACATGCTCCATAAGCTGTTTCAATAACATATTGTTTGCTGCCAAAAATTACAAGCTTGAAGAAGAGTATAAAATCTTTGCTCAGAACACTTTATTCTGGATTGCAGAAGATTTCAGTTTATAATTCAGATTTACAAGTCATTATTTGAAAAAATATTGGTAGACTACCCAGGTATGGTATTATGATTTTATTTATTTTTATTTTTATAATTTTTTAATGTGTTGACATCTCTGTTTATTTCTGGGCTTAATTAGAAATTATGAAACATTCTACCAATATATTTTATAACTGAAAAGTTTTGTTGCCAAATTCAACAAATGTCACAATCTTGAACAATAATAATTATTTTGAGAAAATCACAAAAATGGTCACAGACAGGGTGGTTGCTCAATTTTTATACTCCATGGCTTAATCACTTTTTTGGTCAAAGTTTTTTACTTTGATGCCTTCGATAATTATTATTCGAGGATGTTCAACAATTTTGAGATTGATCTTTGATGAAAATTTTAGCAGTATTGGTTCGGTGGATTATTCAGCGAGATAATAAAAAAACCATGATTTTCAAACTTCAAGACGACTTTCCTCCAAGACTAATGAACGGATTGACTTGCTCACTAAATCAGTAAACTCCCAAGACTTCAGTTAATATTCAGTTACAATTTCAAGTCAATCCGTTGAGTAGGTTTAGAGTAATGACCTTTCAAATCTAAATTTACGATGTATGTACATATATTCCCCACAAACAAATGAAAGAAGAAATTGTGAAATGGGTATTTTTGGAATCTGGAGATCATGAAACGAATAAATATGATGGTCTCATCCCATAAGTCAGACCAAATTTAATAGGAGGCTTTCTGTCAAAACCTGCTAAAAAAAATCATCCTCCAGTAATATTGTAATACGTATACCTACAGTCAAAGATTTTAGTGACTGTTCAACCAAATGCACTGGTTGAGTTATAATTTTGTACCTCAAAATCTCACATATGATGACATATGACTATAGCTTGAAGATTATCATTATGAGAAGAAGTATAACTCTATTTTTTGTCCAAAGTTATGCCTCTAAAAATAGATTTGGTGTATCTTGCACAAAAATTGCATAGATTTGTTTCATTTTGCCAAAACTGAATTTCCAAGTACATAGGTGCTCAAAACAATTCTTTAGTTTTTTTTTTCATAAATAAGTGAATCCACTAATCTACTGACACTAAATGATCTTGAAGAAGCAAAATCAAATTCAGGAAAACGATATTTATTTTGATTAGCAACAAAACACCTCAATTTCTAGATGACGCAGGGTAATACAAATAAAGTACTTATAGGGTATTTTTGGCTGGTTTTCAACACGCTTATTTAAATCGGAGTGATGAGTAAAGGAACTGCTCTGGGTTAGCTTTTCCTTTTGGTGATTTTCATCATATTTGGCATAAATTATAATTTTTCATTTGAATTATGTATAGATACAAAAGCATAGAAGTCTGTTCTGAGGGGAAAGTCAGCTCCAGTTTCAAAGTTTACTGAGTAAAAAAAAAACAGTGAGTAATATAAGCTTGACTTTTTGTTTCAGTTGTGAACTAATTTGAGAAATGAAATTGAAAGTCATACTAACAATCATATATTCATTTGGAGAGTTGGCGCAATTATTTGCAGAAAATGTTATTATTGATCTTGACCTAGCGGATATTAGTCTTGAATCAGCGGATTCGCAACAGAAAATAAAAGAAGTGAAGAAAGCAGCTCGTGAATGTATTAAGCAAGAAACTTATAGATATAAAACGGAAGAAGGTTACCGAATCAAAGCAGAGAAGAAGAAAAAAAAGTTTGAAAAGAAAACAGGACTCGAGTATACCTCAACTCGACCTGAAAAACTTGAGGGAAGAAAGGAGACTGATAAAGCACTTAAGCTCTGGAACGAGGCAAAAGATGCCTACCTTCTTTATTTCTACGGTAAGAATAGAGTTGTCCACAGTTGAATATTCCATTTTAAGAATGAAGTGTTGGTATGAAAATAACAAATTAGTAGGGGCTGAAGATGGTATATTTCATGAGAGTAGGTACTCGTATAAACCGGGTTACTAATTTTTCTGCAATGATAGTAGGTACTCAGACTTTTTTGCATTAAGCTTACTCATATGTCACAGTAATTTTTCTTTGAAATTTCAGTAAATGCTAGAATCAAGGATAATCTTATTTGCTTTATATCCGATTATTATGACAAATTTTCTGATATCTGCGAGAAAATATTGCAGCATGATATTTTCAAAAAAGAAAACATCATTCATGACGATTTCAAGTCTACTAATACTGATGAAAATTCTATTAACACTGAACCAAAAGACCCATGTATAACGGTGGAACATAAATTCTCGATAGGTGATAAAGAAATGAATATTGTAAAGGAATTAAAACTTTGTCGCGCGTTAAAAAAAAATGCTGGTAACACCGAGCACTCCTCACGCTCAGTCACAGTATACCTTCGAGCATTCTATAGGAAACCATCTGGACTAATCAGTGGAATAAAAATGCTTAAGACACAAAAGATGACTACCCTAAAGTTTTTTGTTTTGTATGCATACGCACAAAACCCGACAACTGGGAAATGGAGGATGGTTTCAAATGAATCAAGCGAACCTAAAAAGTTCAGATATGAAGCTTATTTATCGATGGAAATTTCAAAGTTGGAAAAGGAAAAACCAGATTCTAGGAAAAAAGAAGAGACATAATGATATCAGATATTGTACTGCACATGTTAATAATATGGCTAATATTACAGTTGTGAACTGCATGATACCATTATTCAACTATGTACAGTATCATTCAAGTAAATGTTAATAATTGCCAATTGGGCTAGTTACTAAGAAAAATAAATAAATTAGACCAACTCGTGTTATTTTGTAATACTCTTTGACAGATTGAAATTGCAACTTTGTTTTCACATTTTGTTACACATGAGAGTCAATTCAGAAACTCAACACAAAGTTAAAAATTAATGGCACCATTTTGGAGTCAATCCAATATAGTGGGGGTGCTGACCATCCCCACAACGTTCTATTCATTATCTTGGAGTGGGGAGCGGCACAACATTTTCTTTTATCACCACAAAACGGCAAAAAATGAGCACAAATTGATAAGCCCATTTTAAACGTGATTTGTATTGGTAGGGGTGCCAGGGACATGCACCTCAATCGATTCCAAATCGCACAGCTTCGAATGACAATATGACATTACTTTCCCAAAAGGAAACAAGAGAAAGTCATCGAGATCATACACACATTTACTTCAGCTGAGACCAGCGTTTCCAATTCAAATTATTGAAAATCCCTGCAACCGATTTTTTCTTTGTAAATTTGGATTCCAGCCAATATAAATAAATTTGAAAAATAAAATAAAAATAATCGTGGCAATAGTCTGTAGAATTTCAATTGGAAAAATAAAATTTGAAACTAGACTACGAGAATAAAATACCACAAAACATCATTTCTTATTTGAATAATAAATGTAATTGCAAAATTAAGATAAGATCCCTAAAATTCCCCCCCCCCCCAAAAAAAAAAAATTAAAGTTCGAAAAATCACTAAAATTTCAATAATTCTAAAAAAAAAAACTTGAAATCTGTGAAATTCTAAAAAAAATTCCTGGTTGTATCGCAGACAGCTTTCAAGACAGTAAGCAATGCCTGCAGTTTGCATCCCTGGGGACGACGACGATCACATAAACATGCAGTTCATACAGGGTGCGGCAAAATGACCGGCTACATTTGTTTTTTGAATTATACGCATAAGAAAAAAGATGAGGATATGCGGATGCTTCTAAATAAAACTCATTCATTCCTCAAGGTTACGTATGAAATACAATCAGTGACGCACCCAGAAATTTTTCAAGGGAGGAGCTAAGGCATAAATTTATTCCCAAAAGAATCCCAAAAAGCTGAAAATCTTCTAATCAGCCTGTTTTTGATGAAATGCAAGTTCTAAAGGGAAGGTTTCAGCTCCATATCCCTACTTTGGTGCGCTACTGAATACAATTTCACTTTCTCATGTTGATCATTTTGCCTAACACATTTCTGGAGGCATAAAATCCAAATTTTTAACTTTGCTAAGCAATGGTTACATTATTTTGCAATTTCTTCCGCTAAGGTATAACCTTTTTTTAAATAAAATCAGATAGGTACTGTTTGTCGTTAGTAGTCTTTTTAGCCAGCCTCCTACTAAGCGGCAAAATAAAAAATTCAAGATTTACAGAATTTTTCCTCTCCGAATTGCTCTTTAAAAAATATTGTTTGGGGTCAAAATCTACAAAATAACTGTAAAAAACTCTCTCAAAAGGGCTGAATCTAGAATTTAAGTTCAAATCTGTTATTTTCAGGGAATTTGGGTTCATATTAATGGCCTAAGTCCAAAGCCAACCAAGTCCCAAGAAATTAAAATTCATGTCTTTTTTAATTGGCAAGAATAGAATCGGATACATTATTATATATTATTAATATTAAACTCCTCCGAAAAACTATTAAGTTGAATTAATTTCTTCAATCGACATAAAACTACCATAGCCAATCTCCATTAATGAACGAATGTTTTTTTACTGTTTGGTAAAATTTATCAGTTAGCAAGTTATGGACATAGGCAGAATATTCTATTAGCTCAAAATAAAAAAATGAACAAATTAATAATAAAACTAAAATAATTGTAATAAAAAACAAATAAGTACAAGAAAGTCAAAATCTGAATTTAAAAAAATTAATCAATATGATCAGTACCTATCATAAGAAATAATTTTGTGCAAACAGCTGCTAGGGTAATATTACAAGTAAATACGAATTTCATTATGGGTTCTATACAAATTTTTTTCAAATTGCCAAGAAATCTTTGAGCTTCCATGCTTTCATCTGATTTGGAGTGAATCAATTATAATTTTTGACATATACTTGCTCACAATTTTTTTTTTTCAATTTAGCTTCTCCTAGTTTCATAAAATGCAGCTGCATGACATTTTGTTTACATGTAATTTGAAAAGTTGAAAAAAGTATGTAGCAGGTTTTGAAAATAGACAGATCACGTTTGAGAAGAAATTACTAGAAAAAATCTCAAGTCAATTTCAGAAATGGATCACCTACAAGTATTAGTTAACATTCGTCTTTGATTCCGGATGTTCTTCATTTTGAAGGATAACAAATTACCTTATCAAGGTCAATGAATTAAAATTGTAAAGACTTACAATGAGAAAATACAAAATAATGTGATTTCGCCATTCAGTCAATTTTAAATTTACAACTGCAAATGGATAACGTCGACTTCTCAGTATAGCAAAAAATAGATGCATTGAAAAATCTATTGTTGGATTTATTCTTTATTTAGTCACATTTTTGGCCTTGTGGAGCAAAAATAGAAACTTGAGATTTTTCATTTACTTATACATTACGTGCAAAAAAAACAAAAGGCAAGCTTAAAAATGGAAAAAAATTTTAAAATTGAAAAATTAGCAACTTTAGCACACGACCACAGGTATGAGAAATTTCAAAAAATCCTATAAACAAGGCTAATCCATATTTATCATAAATAAGATACAGCTTAATTCCTTACTGAAGTTTCTATCTGGTATTCAAGTCAATAAGGAGAATATTCTTAATTCGTATTCTCAAAGGGAAAATATAGATTTGCAGATGCAATAATAACCCTTCACACGAAAGGGGGCTTAAAACATCCACAAGGTTTTATTTGAATCACTCTAGGTTTGAAGCCAAGAGGGTTTCTCATTGCACTGAGATAACTGCATTTGGCCAATAATACGTAGATTTTACATTTCCTTGAGAAGAAAATATTTCGAAAAAATCTCATACTATTTTTACACTTACTCGAGACTCATTTGAAAAATTATAAGCTGGCGGATGAATAACTATTCGTTGTAAGTTATCTTCGTTTTTGATTTAAAAATTACTCTAGAAAGGAATGAAAATGATGTCTCTAGCGCTGCTCTCATAATAATTATACTGGTTTCTTATGCCTACATATTCATGAGAACATAATTACGATGGAACAGTTGACGAACAATAAAAGTTATGTAAGTCTTTGTTACCTTCTTAAAATCCTACAGGCACATACGTTTGTGGTAGATTCCAAAGATAATAATTCGAGCACATTCTCCGAAAAATATCGCTATCTAATTAATTATTTCTGTACTATTTTCGGTCTCCATAGTACATAGCTCTGATTTTTCAATGTGAATGACTCTGTCAGAAGCAACGTAAGATCACTTACTCTTTACTATTGATTCGAAGAGATTATAGACTGAAGCCTTTTTTTCAAAATGAATTATTTCTTTACTTGATGTGCAGAAGGATAATATGTATTCGGAATTAGGAATTGTCAAATATTTTTTGTAAAATCTTTGTAAACCGTAATTATAAGTCCGCCCCTATTATTTGGGCCCTCGGGTGCTAGTCGTGGGGGGACTTAAATAATAAATAAATAAATGCTATTTAACTTATAATACAGGCAATATATGACTGAAAGCATTAAAAAAACCTCATATTTACTTCGACCTTTGCAGTCCATGGGTTGATATCCATTAATGTAAACAATGGGATGGGTCATGTAACTATCCTACACTAACAATGAAAGCACCAGAACTGTCCGACGCCAATCATAATGAAACCCTCTTCATAAATTATGTCCTCACCCAAGTAACTTCACGCAGTAGCGGATCCAGAGCTCCACATGGGGGGGGATCCAAATTTTTTCAAAGCATAGTAAATGCTAAAATAGTGAGATTGTTTTTTTTTTTCAGTATAAAGGGGGAGGGGTTCAAGAAAATTAATTTTTTTGTGGATTATCGGTCTATTTTTTTTTTTGATTTGGGAGGGATTTTTCCCTTTCCCCCTTGGATCCGCCACTGACTTTACGCCATATTTCGTTTATCTGAAATAAGTCTGTTAAAATTTTTCAGGTGTGGGAAAAGTTGAAAATTTGCATGTAATGGCATATATGGAAAACAATTTCAGACTTTGGGAGATTTTTTTAGTGGAGTACCTAAGTTAGAGACCATCACACAAATGTATATTTTAAAAAATCAGCTTGATCGAATCATTAGAAATGGCTGTAGAAGAAATTTTTTTAAAAACTTTTCATAGAATTAAGGATTTTCTGAAAATCAAAAATTCTTCTACAGCCATTTCTAATGATTCGATCAAGCTGATTTTTTTTTACGTGCATTTAGAAATGGTCTCCCAGTTACTCCACAGACATAAATCCCCCAAAGGTGGAAATTTTTTTTTCATATGCACCATTACGTAAGCAAATTTTCAACTTTTCCCAGAATTGAAAAATTTTTGCAGGCTTATTTCAGATAAACGTATTAAAGTATTTGGGTGATGACATATGAGGAAGATTTCATTAGAATTGACGTCGGACAATTTTATAGCGGTTCCCTCGTAACATTTGGTTATAGGTGTTGCTGGCACTTTTCGAATAGGAAAGTGAAACGTGTGATGTCATCAAGCAGTTGTGGTTCAGTAATCAGGTTTTGAAGATGAATTCTTTTGTACTGGGCGTTCCAATTTCAAAACATAATGTCCCACCCATAACATAATGTCCCAATTTTTGTCCTTCCTTGATGACGTCATCATACCTATTTATTACATAGTAAACACAGATGATGACGTCATTATACCCAGATATAACATAGGAACCGCAGATGGTTACGTCATCATACCTGGATATAACATTGTCCTTTCTTGATGACGTCATCATACCTATTTATTACATAGTAAAAATAGATGATGACGTCATACAGTTAAAAAACTGTTGATGACGTCATCATACACTTATTCAAGATGAATTCTTTGTACTGGGCGTTTCAATTTCAAAACATAATGTCCGCCCAAAACATAATGTCCCAGTTTTTGTCCTTCCTTGATAGTCTAATGTTAGGATGACGTCATCATCAGAGTCCAATGTTATGATGACGTCATCATACCTACTTATAACATAGGATTTGTCAATTTCAAAACATAATGTCCTGTCTTTCCGTGAAAATAATGTCCTGTCATCATCAGAGTCCAATATTTTTGGATACTTTTTATAATCTCTGGTTGTAAGAGAGAATTCATCTTTCGCCTTCACGAAACTTCGGTGAAGGCTGCAGCTATTTTTTAGGGTGGACCAACGAGAGGCCAAGAAAAATCATTGGAAAATTTTAACATCCAAAAAATTGATACTGAAGCTAAGTTTTATTCGTTTCAATAATTTCTTATTTTTACTGGTTTTTACTTCATTTCGAAAAATTTTTGGGTCACCCCCCCTTTCAGTTCCGCCACTGGTCATTTTTACAAACAATGAAATACATTTATATTAATAATATACTCCCTTATTTTTCATTAATTTACTCTTTAGTACATATATTATATACATTTCTTTGTTTGAATAAATATTTTCGATTTGGCACGGTTTTTCGAAACGGTTTCAAAATTTTCCCAGTTTTGGGTTTTAGTTTTCGAATCAGATTCTTAAGAAATGTAAACGAAACCAAAAGAAACCGAAATCTATTCGTTTTATACTTCGACCAAACGGTTAAGAATCGTATGCTAGAATTTTTTTTGTTTCATTGTTTTCCCGCTCATTTGACTGGACCTTATGGACATATCTTAAAAAAATAAATATTTGAAGTTGCTTAAAAAAAAAAAAAGACAACCTACAATCTAATTTCTGGTGTAACTGATGGCTAACTTTCTTCGATGAAACGGTCACTAAATCAGTTATTTTCTCACATCGACGATTTCTATTCATAAGTCAAGCTATTCTCGAATTCAGCAGCCATGCAAAAATATACGCGTATATTAAAATTGTCAGAAATGACGTAATATAAATTGCGCAAATCAATCGGTTGTACGCGATAAACACAAGATGAATGAAACATGCAAAAAAGAAAAAAGAAAAAAAGAAGACAATATAATGCCTACTATAACTTTCTTCGCTTTTTAATTTCGTAATTAAAAACTCATCGCTATATATTTTATTACAAAATACACAATACATCATTAGCACACAGACGGTCCCGTTGAAAATATTTTCTCAGCTATATGGAAAGAACATTGCGAGAAGTTTAAAATATTAAAAAATTGCTCACTTTCTTCTGTGCACACTTCCAGTAGATTCGTACCACTATTGTTTCTGGCTATTACCATCGTACTGCTACCATCTTACAAATTTTACTTATTATTGTTGTTTTTTTTTTAATGTCATTAATTAATCGCGTTAATTTCCTATGTAATTCTGTTGTTCGAACGGGCTGATGAGATTAAGATCTATACGAAGATAAAGCTAGCCTATACCTTCTCCACATTTGTAGCCTACTTTATGTATAGACTAACAATTCCCACGTTTTTACTGACGGTGTTCCCTCGCTTTGTCCTTCTTGTATAATTGTTTTTAATTTCATTTTAATAAATATCGCTATAATACGATCTACATTTTCGTTTCATTTACTTTCGGTTTTCTAAAAATGAATTCTCCAGAACGCTCGATGATGAGCAATTAGCCGATGTGTAGATATTTTACAACTCGATCATCCATTCCGTTAAGTTTTTTACTGTCGATATTGTGGGACAAAATTATATAAGTATAGCCAGGTTTTTCCCATCAACAGTTGTGGAACTAGTAGTGTTTTAGATGGGGGCCAGGGGGATCAAGAAAAATTATTGAAAAATGTAGAAATCCAAAAACTTGGTACCGAAGTCAATTTTTAGTTATTATTCAATTATTTCCTTCTTTTTTTTTTCTGATTTTCAGATTATTTTGGGAAAATTTTTAGGTGGGCCGGGGCCCTTAGTTGCGCCACTGCTCATCAATTCTTTAAAAATGCGTCTTAGTAATAAAATTGGTTTGTAATGTCGTCATAAAAAAGTGGTGATCAGCTGGATATCAATTTTAAGCCAATTATAGCTAAAATTCATACTTAACAGCATTTGATATCCTGGTGTACGAAGCGGGTTCAAAAAATTCAGTCACTTGAAAAAAAAATTACTGTTAAAGAAGGCAGTTAGTCTTGAGAAATTTCATGTTTAGACTTCTACATCTCTCCACACACTGCTTCGAGAGACCTCAAAATCTTCAAAGGCTTTCTGAAGGTCATTTCTGAAAATACTTTTCAATAATTGATAAACAAGTCATTTAGCCGTCTTCAGATCATCACAATATCACTTATCTTTCGATGTTATTTTCCGAAATTTTCTGAGGCTAAATCAAGAAAATACGAAAGTTACTCGAGCATGAAAAAACAAATAAGCTAAAAACCTCCATAAAACACTTAAATTGGAATATCTAATAATTTAAGTTAAAATTTGAAAAATATTCATGTAAAAACAACATTTTTAACAAAAAGTTTCAATACCGAATTTTATCAATTCAATAAAAAAAAAAAAAGAATTTTTAAAAATACCAAACTGTAACTTGGTTTTACACCAAAAGGCAAAAATTGATACGTCACTACTGACAAAAAAGGTGCACTGTCGAGTAAAAAGAATATTATCTACATATTTCCAAATTACTACAGCAAAAGGTTATTTTATGCAACAAAATTCAGCATATTCCCAGTCCAAGTCTGAAACCTGCTAATTTAAGTCTAAAAAAAATCATCAATTCAAACGATGTTTTGGTACGTGGTAAAATTGAATGAGCCAAAGAAAAACTTTAATTTTTGTGGACTTAGCAGTTTTTTAGATTTCCGAAACAAGCAGTTTTTTAGACTTCCGAAACATACAGAGTTTTTCACCTTGGTATGTCCATAACATTGCAACTTAACGATTAAAAACCTATCTGTACCCTACTTAGCTTTACCTACGCATGCCTGACAGTCAATTAGATTAAATTAAAAGCATTTTACTTAAAGACCTTCATGCTACACTAATTCCAAATATTTTTGCATTTAGCCAAAGCCTGTATAGTAAAGCCTATACTAGAACATTTATTGTTTCATTTCCGCATACCGTAATGAAACCCGTTCTATCTACATTTTTTCTCCACATTTTGTGTGAATCGATACACACTACATGCACAGCTTCTGACAACTGGAATACATTTTCCTCTCTGTATATCTTTGCAACGCACTAAATGAACGGACATTAATTCTCGGCCTACTTATCACACAAATGGCGGTCATACAAACCTATTATTTCATATTACTTATACATATATGGGATTATAAATGAGAATTTCTTAAATTATATGATGCCCGAAGATATTTTTCAATGTTTAGCTGCAGTATTTAATTAATTATAGTAGTGGGTCAAAATCTAAAATCAAACTTTTTTGTTTATTTTTAATGAGCATAGATACTCTTTATGAAAGTAAAAATCAATTGAAAAGCTCAGTTACGAAAGGTGCCAAGTGTAAATTTTTTTAAATAAGTTTTGAACGCCATCTGGTGACAAAAATGGAACTAAATCACATATCGAGTAGTTTTTATGTTTTTGGCACTTAAGAAAATTTAGGAATATTTAGTGTGGCTGCACCCTGTTACTACTGGCTTTTCCTAAATGGATCCTATGGCTGTCAAGTTCACATCAGTGATTTTCTACTCCCTTAGAGATCCTTGTGATATTACAATTTAAATTATCACCTATCTATAATGCCTGAATTTCAGTCACTAGGAGTGCTAGTTTCAGTTATTAGAAATTAATCAATTTAATTAAGTGGAAGGAAAAATTTTTACAGCCATTTTTTGTTCATCTCCATTTATAATTTGATATTAACTTTTGGTGAAACATATTCTCCCTTTTCTACTTGGTGTAGGTTAAAAATTTGAATAATTATATTAGCAATATTATACGTAGGAACTTACCTTAACATTTTTGTTCATTTCATTAATTTTTTTCAAGTTCCGAGAATTTACATCTCTTTACATTATATCGTGGTGTCTAGAGAATTATTGCCTGCAGGCCCAGATCAATCTTCGGAGAAAAAAATTGGCTCATTGTTATTTACCAAAGATAGGTACGTGTTTGAAATTCAGATAGAGGATGGAACGAATAAATTGAAGAAAAAAAATAACAGTGAAAAAAAGTTTAATGAATGGTACACTCCAGCGGAGTACATTTTCATTACCATAATTTATTTTTTCTTGAATTTTCGGCCAGTCACTTAATTTTATCAAAACTAGAAAAAAAAACGAACATAATGTTTTATTGAAAATTTGGTACTTTTTTTTTCAGTCGTTAATTTGAATAATTCATTTGCTATGTTTAACAAGGTAGATGAAAAAATGTAACTTACATTTTTCATTAAAAAGGTGCTTTCATTTTATTTTTTGTGTTTGCGCTACGTTGTAAAATTTTTTCAATTTCTATAAACGGTCAATATTTAATTGAATTTTAGAATCGATTCATTTTTCCTTTGGCTGCGAATCAATTTTTAATGATCTCATTTGTCAATCAAATGGATCCATTTTCACCATAAGATTTTATATTTTTGACAAGCAGAGGCGTTATATATAAAAGATCCAATATTTTTTACAGTCTATTTCATTACCCCTCTATAAAATTGTAAGTGGGTAAAAAATGTAGTATAAACCTTTACAGTGGGAATTTTCTATTTTTAAACAAACTCTTTCAGCTAGCAATGGGTCTCAAAGCGATTGGGGAATAAATCTTTCGTAGCTCACTTGAACTGCCAAGCCTTTGAAAAATGATGGCACGGACGAAAGATACCTTCACACAGGAGTGTAGTCAGGGGGATCAGCCCCCCTGGAATTCTCATTCACCCCTCCTAGTAAAATTTGCCCCCCTGGGAACACCCCCTCCTCCTCCTATACTTCGAAAAGAAATGGTAAATAAGGGGCTTAAAAATCAACTGCCCCTCCCAAGAATCTTATTCACCCCCCCCCCCCCCACCTATCAGAACACTCTGGCTACATCCCTGCCTTCACGGCCAAATTTTTTGATACGAAGATTTTTTGTGGTGAAAGTCACCAATCACCATAATATGAGTACTGATTCAATACTAAGGTTTACATGAAATTTGAATCACTACACAGATATGATGACGTATAGACCTTACGAAATTTTGCCACCAAAATATTCGATTATGAGGTCAAGATATATGGTGTTATTGGTGTGTAGGTTTCCTCTGGTACGTGAGTAATTTAGGAATAGTTCTTCAGTAATCAACTATAATGTGCATGTGAGCATGAAGAAAATAAAAATATAATTCTCGACCTGAGACCGAGAATAATCGAGAATCCAACTTTCAACTTTTGAGATGCCTGCATTCAAAGTTTTCAAAATATACTCATTTCCCTTATTTTGGGTATGGTTTTAATTTCAAGGGTAATGAGTGGTTATTTTGGAATAAGTTACTGAATTCACAATATGAATGGAGCAAAGTAAACTACAATCAGGGCCGTAGTCAGAAGGCAGGATGGGGTAGGGAATGCACATCAGGCAAAATTATTTACCCCCTCCCCAAAAATTTCTCCCCTGGAAGGGCAGTAGGGGTTGATGTTTTCTCCTACTCTCCAGGATTTTGATTTTCCTCGCTCAAGTATTTTGATCTAGTTAAAATCCAACTGATTAAAATTTTATCTTCTAAACTTGAATCAATCAGGTTCTTATGTCCAAAATTACTTCATGCTGATTAGCTAATCACAACCGGATCAAGCAGAAGATGTATTCTCACTACAACTCGCAAGCCTCAGAGGGTTGAAATTCAAATTTAACCCAAAAATTGAGCTTCGAAAAAAGAAATCGTAGCAGACACCTTTTACTTTGGTGACAAGTTCCCCTAATTACGAAAGTGCACCTATGCTCTTAAGTAACAAGCTTTATCAAATACCTATTGTTCTATAATACTCATAACAAATTCAGCACCTTTTTAACCTTCCACAAGTTATATCAGATCACAGTGGTAACCGGTACAATCGTACATCCCACAAATGGACTGCCGTCTTCTATGACTTGCATTTTTATTCTCAACTTTTCAATGATGTCATTCTCTCGCACTGAGTCAAGGTAAGTCTGTTTCTCGTACCGCTAAATGAATACAAAAAAAGATGGAAAAAAAGTAGAAAAGAATTCGTCAGACGATCGAGACAAAAGGAGAAGTCAAACCTATAAACAAAAAAAAAAATAAAAAAATACTTGGAATGTACCGGTATAGAGCATGCCTTACACTTAATTTTTATAAGAAAATATATTTTTTATCAACGACACTTTCCCTTTTGTTATACGAGTATGTATCGATGTGCGACAACGAACAGAGTGAAAAATTTATAATATTTTTAACGAGGGAAACAAGCAGCAAAGTATGGAACTATGGCACATGTTTTATAAGGCTGCTATAGGTATACCACCATATTTTAATAATCTACGCTCAATTAACTAAATTTTACTCGTATCTTTAATAATATGGAAGGCGCTGGCTATTTGAAACATGTCAAGGCCGATCGTGTCAGAAAATTTACCGTATCGCATTTTTTTCAACTCGATTATGATCGCTTTTTTAAGAACACTGAAAATGATTTCATTGTTTCTGCTGCTCCTTTACGAATCAAAAATCCGGCAGACAGGTCTAACACAAACCAAACAATATACCTATACAGACCAACGATCACCACAGGCTATGAAGAAGCTATAATGGACAGGTGAGGCCACGTTTAGCTATCAAGGAGGTTTAAATCCTTCCTTGTGAATCATAAATTTGTCTGACAAGTCTATGGCAAAGCAAACAATACAGACTATATACTATCACCTTAGGCTATAAGGACGGTATAATGGACAGATGAGGCCATTGAGGACAGTCGCGAGCAGATTCCATATCCTTCCCAGTAGATCGAAAATTTGTCAGACATCGTAATGGGCACAAATCCGAATCACAAATAATATTTTTGCGATTTTCGATTCGAATCAGGTAGGTACTACAACGATGAGTACATAATGTAGGAAAAGTGATTCTAATAAAAATACGAATCCACGAGGGAAAAAAGTGATTCGTGTCTACTGTTATCGTATGATGACGTCTGTCCGGATGAAGCTTTTTTTCTCCCTAATTGAACTTCAAAAAGAGTTTACAAAATGAGCTCACAAATTGAGCTACAAATTGAGCTTACAAAATGAGCAACAAATTGAGCTTGAAAAAATCAACTAAAAATTTTAGCTACAAAATTAGCTTACAAAATGAGTCATACAAATTGAGCTACAAAGTGGGCTACAAATTGAGCTACAAAATGAGCTACAAATTGTGCTTGAAAAAATCAGCTAAAAATTGAGCTACAAAAATTAGCTTACAAATTGAGTCATACAAATTGAGCTACAAAGTGGGCCACAAATTGAGCTACAAAATGAGCTACAAATTGAGCTTGAAAAAATTAGCTAAAAATTAAGCTACAAAAATAGTTTACAAAATGAGCTCACAAATTGAGCTACAAATTGAGCTTGAAAAAATCAACTACAAATTGAGTTACAAAATTAGCTTACAAAATGAGCATACAAATTGACCTACAAATTGAGCTGTACAAATTGAGCTACAAAATGAGCTACAAAATGAGGTACCAATCGAGTTGAAAAAATCAGCTAAAAATTGAGCTACAAAATTAGCTTACAAATTGAACCACAAATTGAGCTATACAAATTGAGCTACCAAGTGAGCTACAAAATGAGCTACGAATTGAGCTGGCGTGGGATTATAAATTTTGCCTATCAATCGATATTGCAACCAACGTATGCATCACGATTGATTTTTTTTTTTCAAGAAAAGTTAATGAACCTTTATTTATATATAATGGTATATATACGTACAATTGATGTAAAAGAGAATTCATCTTCGCCTTCACGAGGAGACTAGGCCTCCTCAGAGCTGAAATTAGCCCCCTCAGATAAAATCAAGTTAGCAACCGCCGTTGCAAAGAAATTTAAAGAAAATAACTGAACTTTTGATTTACTTATTGGTACTATTTTCAATTTTTTTTCTTTTTCTTTTTTAGTCGAATAATTATTACTTTTTTTTAGGGACGGACGAAAAATAAATTAGCTCCCTCCCCTCCGAACATATAAAGCAAAATCTACACACGATGGGCTTAGAAAAAGCTCAAATAAACAACAGGGCTATCAAAAAAAAAAAAAAGTTCAATTCCTTGAGACTTCTTTTTCTCATCTTTAAGATGTTTGAAGTCTAGTCAGAATTTTAAAAAGCAAACACTACAGCGATAACCAGCAAAATAAACTTCATAAAAAATATTGTTTTTGACAAAATATTTAAAGAGATTGGCTCGCCAAGTGGTAATATGGTGGTTCCAAATGTGAATTCCATGGTCATTCACAATACTCGCATGAAAAACAAATTTACATAATTATACATGATGTACTAATTGTACGGTGAGTATAACTTGTAGCTGGAAAGCATTCTATTCATTTTCACTTTCTTTTTTTCTGCTCCGCCGACTGTTTCTGTGTAAAAAGATTCTTATGCATTCAAATTATCGTATTCGAAGTGAGTTGAATAAACGCACACATCTCATCATTTCTTAAAATTAGGAGAGGTCGAGGAACTAATAAGTCTATAAGTAAGGTACTAAATCTCGATGGACTCGGATACTTCATTTAAGAGTACGGAGAAGTCCCCAAAAAATTGAATCGATCCCTTCAAAATACTATTTAATAGAAAAATGTAGAATAGCTAAGGAATATTAAAGTTTGACCTTTGAAGAAATTGACTAATTGCTACAAATTTTTTAAGAATGGCATTCGTGATCTATAGTACAACAGTGCCCCAAAATTAAAACGGTGGAATACCCCACAAGTGTGAAACATGTGCCTCCAAACCAGGTTACAAATATCTCAAGTTACACGGCTCTAGCACAAAAACATCTTAGACAAAAAATATCAGCTCCGGATTCTCAACATAAAAAGTTTTTATCAAAATTTACGTACAGCTCATAGTGGCTGTTAAATAGAGTCAATATATTTCCAAGTAAAAAGCTAATTAATGTTTTTCTGGCTGTCAGGAATTTTTGACTTACACTTGCAGTGGTTTACAAATAAGACTGAAAATCCTAAGCCCAAAATCCATACTTTACTGACAACTTAAATGAATTTTTGACTTCAGTGTCAACACCTATAGCTAATTCTAAGACAAGTTCAATCAAATACCAACAGAGAACCAAACAAAAACAACTCACTCGTACAGTGACACCAGAGTAAAAACTGTCAATAATTTCGACAAAATGAATTAACGTCTTATGAATAATTCAAATATGTATTAGAAAATTAGGTACCTGAAACGCTAATTCAGCGCTTATAGCGATCAGGTGCATAAGTAAAGATGCAGTAATTTCGGTTGTAAAAAATCATTTAAATTTTATCGTACGTCTGATAATTAATTCCATAACACACATAGTTTTTGGCAAAAAATAATGCGACAACGTGCAACTGTTCACCAACATCTGTACACAAACTTCACCAGCACCGTAGATAAATTTTCGATTATTTTGAAAATTAAAAATTTCTTTCTACTTTACGTCCACACCAAATCGCACACCGATCGATCAAAATCAAAAACTCATAACGCGAACACACACAAGATGAGAGCACGCTCCCAAGTACATTGACTGGATGAGTGGATGTAGAACTGTGGATACACTGAACAGAGAGTGAAAAAAATAAAAATAGTAGTAGACGTTTTAGACATAAACTGGGTACTATACGTGCATTCAGTTCTCCACAGACACTATCACCTGACCACGTATCCACGTATGCTACAGAAAAGAAAAAAAATATAAGGAAAAAAAAAACTGTATTCTCTCTGCTTCTAAACCTTCCACCATTTTTTACGTTGATTGGTTTATTTACTAGTTCTCTAATACATAATTCTATACTCATTGGTCCCCGCACGTTCATTGTATTATGTATTTTATGTATTAAAAAAAAAAAAACATTCTTATGGATGACTCTCATGCAGCTATAATTTTTTTTTTCCTTCCTTTCTTCTCTAATAAAGTATCTTGTAACAATACCATCTCCGTAGCTAAGGTGCCTGTAGGGGAGTATAATTTTCAGGATTACTTTTTTTTTTTTTTTCTTAAAAGATCCATTCTTTTAGTCGTATACGTACACCAACAATGAAAATTCCAAAGTAGAAAAAAAAGTTTTTCGAAGTTGCATATGTGGATGCTGTTAATATTTTGGGAAAGCTACTAACAAATCTTGTGGAAGAAGCTTATGCGGCTGTGTGTGAAATATATGGCGATGGGCTTTATACATCCGTCTAAATGTTCTCCTTTTTTTCCCCTTATTTTTTCTTATTAAGGTCACTGTCGCAACACTAAAGTAAATACCTTTCAAGGATTATAGGAATTGTAACGAAGAATGTGTTACCTATTTTATTTCTTGCTGCATAAGAGAAAATAATAATAATAAGCCTACCGTTTGTTCGCAGCCTCCTTCTAAATACAGTCTTTATAAACTCGACCATTTTACTGGCAAACTCATTTTACATACAGGGTGGTTCAATGGAGAATGTATTAGGTAATGTGGGTGTGAAGAAGTACGAGTAAATTAGATTGAGCTTTCGACACTAGAAGTTCCAGGTGGTGTCATATACGACACGACTCAAAATTTTGAGATGGATTTCTCAAAGAACCAATATTTTGAGAACCCCTGGCTTGTGTCATACGACGCCATCTGATCGTTCGAGGTTACTCTTGTGGTGTCATATATGACACAACCTGGTCCTTTGAGTAATCGAGTAAAACATGGTATTTCTCGTGTTAACTTATTATACAGCTATATCCTTAAAATTTTTGATTCGACAGTATATGAACATGGCATTTAGCATGTTTTGAAAATAATTCCATTTGCCTTCAGAATGTTTTGACGTAAAATGAAAAGTAACAATACTTTACTGGATTTGAAAGATCAAGACACAAATTCTGGATTCAGTTGTCCAAACAGATGAATGTAGTCACTTACCGGATTTTGACACAAATCAATATTTTCGAAGTGGAATTCGCAGGAGGTACAATATAGGTTTAGATAAAACCTGATAACGCCATAGAATTCCTGAATATCAAAAATAATCATATCGATCAAAATCTCGACATTTTTCATTTTTGCTTTTAGCAGGTTTTAAAAACGGATATGGATCAATTATGGCCACTCACTACTCTCAGTCAAGGTTTAATTTAAAGTAACAGAAAATTACACCAATGCGTAATTGAAAATTTCATCAGATGTATAATTTCTTACCTACGTTATCTGAAATAATTCTGGGCTTGAGAATTGAAGTGATCGAAGTCCAAATTTCAAACTTTGAAACAGTCTCAGTAAAAGTTTCCAAAGCACACCCCTTACCCTTTTTTTTTTAGGTCCTTATGATTTTCAATTTAAAGATACTGAGTGGTTCTTTTGGAACATTGAGTTTACAGGATGAAAGCGTAAGGTGAACTATACATCGAATCTTTTAAATGTGGACTTAGATCACTCTGATTTCCAGGCCCAAATTCAAGATAAAATACTTTGTTTGGGAACCACTGACAATTTTGCTAACTCGTAATTTCTTACACATTGCCGTAAATGAAATTATTTTGCAGAATCAAAAATAGAGAGAATCTTGGTTTTTAATTTCATTGTTTGGATTCATAACAACGTTTCGCACATCAGTCACTGTTTCAAACACCTTGTATAATTTTAGTCTTAAATATTTTCTTTGTTCATAGTGCGTTGGGTGCATAAGAGCAGTTTAATAAAGGCGTAAAAAAAGAAGTTGGAAACTACTTAGTCCAAAGGGAAGGAACAAGGTTATCAAACTTTATAATGAGATAAGTTATAGCGGTCGTTTAGAAATTTCGGTTTAGAATACATTAGAACTCATATTTTATTACAAGCTTTAAAAAAAAAACAGTTTTATCGTTCTAATGGATACGCGTATCATTAGTATAAAAAAATGGGATGATCCTATGGGTGAATGCATAATTCTTTAATTCTTTTCCAAACCCAAGAAAGATCATTCCGAAATCTTTATGGATCTGAAGCCTAAAAAAGGCATCATATTTTGGGTTCATCACATAAGAGTAGGTATTTTGGTATGAAATAATAAACGCCTAAAAGTCTGTTTATTAGTCCACTAAGGGTAAATGAAAAGGGAGAATGAGTAAAATAAAGTTCAAATAAGTTTATTCTCCTATATATTAAAAAAAAAAAAACTTCAACATTGTTTGGCCGTATTAATGGCCAGAAAAGACTAGGATTTTTAAGGTAAAATCGGCCCTTCACCCTAAGGTCCCTTTCCGCTGGAAAGAGTTAGAGAGCCGAGCGGGAGGAAGGTTGAGCAAAGCGAGAGCCTCTTGAGCAATGCCCCCAGGCCCCCAGTTTTCTTGAATTAAAAAAAAAAAAAAAAAAACAGCATAGTGGCTTCAATGAAAGTCTTAGAAATATTGGAATAATTAAATCCTTTTATATTATTCCCTCAGGAGGAAAATTAAAAAGGCTAAGGTGCGTTAAAAATTACACACAAGCAAATGCTATTAGTGAGTAATTTTTTTTTTACATGTCACATTTAATAAAATAAAATTTTTTTAAATACTTTGTTCGGAACCCCTGACAATTTTTCTGGCGAGCAATTTTTTGCACACAAGTTCTTTGTGAGTAGAAAATGAGATAAATGAAAAGTTGTGGGGGGCGGGAGAGGGTCTAATTATTTTTTGGAAAATTTCAAGTATTGTATACGAAATCGTAAAAACCCTGTCACACAATTTTAACTTTGTACTATGGACTATGGTACCTAAGGTAATTATAAATCAGTAAAACGAACATGGAGGATAATTATTTACGACGTGACAGTTTTTGGAATTAGACTGTTGACTCAGCAATCTTAAAAAAACAGAATTCGAAACTTTTTTTTTTTTCAATCACATGTTGCCAAAATGTACCTTCTCTTCTCAACTAATATTCATTCACTTTTTCTTTTATTATCGACTTACTCGGCTAGAATATGAATTCGAAACCTTAAAATACCGGCTCGACTCAAATTTTCACTAACAAAAACGTAATTTCCTGTTATTGCTATAGAAAACAAAAACCAAGTAGATGGCACAGGAAGAAATAGTTTCTCTGTCACAAAAATCAATATGAATTTGGAATAACGATGTAATTAAAATTTGTCCACACTAATTCAAATAATTCACACTTTTTCTTTCGATTATAACCAATTTACAACTCCAAAACGCTATTCATTTTGCTCCGTTATGGAAAATATAGGTGCTTGAGCGATGATGAGTTAATAACACCATTTTTGGCACCTAAAAGTCCATCTATCTAGTCTTCACTATCAATCAATTTTCTAGTTCACTGCTGGAAGCACTCGACTGGAACACGATTCGTTCGTTGCATTTATAGAGGACTTAATTGAGAGAAAAAAACGAGGGAAAGAAAATCTAGTACTAGTTTGTAGTTTTTACTATACAAACTCGACACAGATTTTGATGCATGAACGATAAAAATTTCACGTTCTATACTATATGACTTTTTTTATGATCAGTTTGTTCAGCTTTCCGGAAACTGAAACATCAAAAAATTGGCTCAGAATGAAGCAGTAAATAATGTAAGTAGGATAACCAGGTAAGCAATCATTTTATCACCCATTAACTTCACTTTTTTTCTTAAATTACGAACATCACGAATTTTTTTCAATAAGACGATTTTAACTCGAGCGTATTATAAATTAATCAAAGTTGAAAAAAAAAACAACTTTTTAGAAATGAAACCATAATATAGTTCTTATCTGAATTACGTCAGTTCTAAACGATTTATGGATATAGGTAGGTAATGAATTTGTAAATGTCGAAAAAATTTGCAACAGTATTTCGAAAAATGTAGGTATTTTGTCGTTTTAGTAACATTTTTATAAATTTTCACATAATTATGATTCAGGAGGGATAAAACATTAATTTTAAGAGCCATATTTTTTCCACACTTAGGATTTTACCTTTGTTTTCACTAATTTAGATCCGTACATCTCCATAAAATTTTAAGAAACCGATATTTTCATATGCTATAAAAATTATTTTAGAGAAGACCGCAGTTACTTGATGATTTCTGATAGTTTATTTGCAACCAGAAGAGAAAGGTGTGGAACTGTGAGAATGGAAGATAAGAGACTAACACTCACAGAGACGATCAAAGTGGACAAGATTCTGATAATAACTCTCATACATTTTCTAAACATAAGAATACTTTCAGCTAGGGGAACCACTGGAAGGCACTGTAGCCCATTTTATTAAATCCCAAATATAAATACGTGCCAATTAATAATAAATGATAATGGCAAAAAAAGACAAGCGGAAAAGTACCTCGTTTGAAAAAATGTGTAGGTTATAATCTACATGTATGTAACGATTTCAAGTCTATTTCAAGAACCCAATTTCTCAAATACAAAAATTACTTTCCTAGATGGTCAAATTCTCAAACTGGTTATTTCTCAAATGAATGAATTCTTCACAAGATTATTTTTCGAATGAGTATACTCGCTAACATATAAAATTTTCAACATTTAACAAATTGTCTATTTGTACTAGAATTAGTCTTTCACAAAAAGTGATCAATTCACATCTTCTATGAGTTGTAAAAAACCAATAATGAACATGAGAGAATGCACGATGTGTGCGTTTTTAAATCAATGTGGGCGTTTGTGTTTTATTTTGTGGCAGAATCACCCTGGTGAGCATTTCAGCAAGTTGCTCAGTTCATAACTATTTTTTTTTTTGTAGAATAAAAGCATATTATCAAAATCTCACAAATGAAAATTTGTTAGCAATACTGTAACATTTCCGAAAATTGGATTTATCTTCTTATTGCAAAGGATAGTAATATCATTAGTCGCTATTCATATTTCTTAGGATTTAAAATAGATTTTATCCTCGCTCATTCCCCCATTTTTCTTTTACATAACAATCCGAACATTAAGTAATATTTGCAACAAAAAAAAAAACAAATCGATCTGAAAATTTTTTATTATTTAAAAAATTATATCGGTATCTAAAAAAAAATGGTAATAAAATTATATTGGTACAAACTAACAAAAAAATAAAGAAAAAAGTTTACCGAGAAAATTTAAATATCAACAAAACGAATAATCAAAAGTTAGCTGGAGAAAACAAACAAAAACATAACGAAAAGTTCTTATATAAAAAATACTGTTTTGGTATACAAAAAAAAAAAGTTTTACTTCCACTTGGATGTTATACAATTAGAAAGTAATTTACGTTTTCATGCCCTTCACATTCGACGAAAATATAATAATTAAAAAATTAATTCGGACAGTAAAACACGAAGAAAACGAGACTTTCATTCAATTGGTACATCAATACCTTACCTACTAATTACGCTGCAGCAGCGTACCATTTTAATGGATGACAAAATTTCGCCAGTTTCCACTATCGAATATTTTGCGCACGAAAGTGAAACCGAGAGTAAAATTAGCAATTTTTTATGTAATTTTACCTACTAAAATAAGCTTTAAACATTATAGATATTCAAAACAGTGCGATTCATTATTCCACAAAATGTTCGTGGATTAATTAAAGCGTCGAGAATTTGAGGGAGCCTAAAAAAATTAGTATTTTCACGAACAGATGAAAAGAATTCCAGTTTCTCGCCATCCAAGCAAGTGAAACAAATTATAATAGTAACATTTTTTTGTTCCCTTTTAATAAGTAACGCACAGTTATAGATATTGTGAAGAGCACTGGTATTAAATTTTACTCAATAGCGTACACAAGCGCGTCTATGGTCTGTTCCAGTTAAGAGTTATCCATGACTTCAAAAGGATCTGAAGACAACGATTGGTTGAAACACGGTTGAAATCAAAAATACTTTCTTCTCATTCGTCGAAGCATTGTGACGTCATGGAACTCTTGACTGGAACAGACTATAGGTAATATTGACTCTTCATTTTCAACAATAACGCAGCTACAGGCAGAAAAATCACCACAATTGAGAAAATAAAATTATTATGTAAAATCACCCCAACGTCTACTTTTTTTTACATTGTGGCTCGAGTATATCAACTTGGGCAATAAAAATTAGCTGACACAAATTTATTCTGTGGAAAGTAGAAGACCAAGATTTCCACGTAATTGTGGTCATAATTTTCCTCTCCAATAAAGGAACCTATTCATATTTTACTCTCACTAAATTTTAAAAATTATTATTTTAAAAACAAAACGATAACCGAAAAAACGAACAGAAAAAATTAAAAATAACAGAAGGAAAATATATTACTATTTTAAAATTATTAACCCAGTCAACACTTTATCTTATGAAAATTGCTGATGAGCATGAAAACGTAAGAAGAATCGTGTTCAAATAAATTGGTAACAATGATCAAGTCTGTAATTTTTGGTAATGAACAGCTGACCAGTGTTGAGAAATGAATTTAGAGAGAAAAAAGTCTTAAAAAGATTTATGATATAAATAAATTATTCTAATGGCCAATTTCGATGATGATTTTCTGTGAAATCGAACAATCACAATAAATTAGGTCTTTTAAACATATTATACAGACGCAATAAAATTATTCGTTGAATATTAAAAGAAAAAACTAATCGACCTTCGCATCGATATAAAAATATTTAATAGGCACAGCCATGTCATTAATTCTTGGAGAAAATGATGGAAATTTATTTACGCGCGATTTATGACAGGAATTAAATGGTAATTTAGTTTTAGCGAATCAAAGTGAATAAATACGTTTATTTACATTTTTATTCACTTAGACGGGTTGAAATAGAATATTAACATTAACACGAGTGTAAGAGATTCCTATCACGAATCGCAAAAGTCCAGCTTTATTGATGACGAAAACCATGGTTATAGCAATCAACAAATCGAGATTGTAAATTAAGCTTCACCAAAATGAGGTATCTTATACGAGTACACATACAAAAAATGAAAAATAAAATCAACATAAAAACCGATGAGAGAATTAATGGAAGAAATATGGGGAAATGGGAGGAGAAAATAAGAGCTCTTTTAGCACAGCAGAAGGTTTTCACATTTGAGAATGAAAATTAATACAGACCCAGTAGAAAAAGAAAATATATAAAATATATGTACTTTTCTTTTGAATCATACGAAACCCAAATTTGGGAAAAATTATTTAGACATGGTGCTATAACAATTTCTTATAAACTACAAATACTCATAAATAACCTGACATTGGTGAGAGATCGTCTAGTTTTGCAGCTTTAGTTTTTTTTTTTTTTTTTTTTTTTTTTTTTTTGCAATAACAGTCGAATCTCGATAACTCGAAATAGAAGGGAAGGGACGATTTATGAGATTTTCGTCTGACCGAATGAAGAGATTCGACTGTATGTTATCGACGATATCGTTACACCTAAAGGGGAAACCTTTAGTTTAAAAACTGAATGACATATTATACATAACACTGAGAAAGGATTCTACACATTTAAAACTGCCACGAGGTAAAGAACTGAAAGGTGAAGACAGAATTCTCGATACCTCACCGTTCACCTGAATTTTAGTTTCCAGAAAATTAAAAAAATTAAAAATAGATACAGGGTGGATGGAGGCAGTGGCGCACCCGTATTTTGAAATAGGTGGTGCGAGATCACTTGTTGGGCCCTTTTCAGCAAACAGGCCCCATCATAATTTTGTTTACTTAAATTTTTTTCAACTTATTGGGTAGTAAGAGGGGATCAAAATTCCCATCTGATGGAGCCCCTAAATTGCGAGGCCCGGTGCGACCACACCACTTAACCCCCAAGGTGGGCGCGCCACTGGATGAAGGAAACAACAACAATGGAACAGTCTTGATTATTCAGGTAAGTACGTATGCGAATACGATTTAAAGAATCCGAGAAATCCAAAAACAAGTAAACGGAATATGGCTATTGAGTCAATCAAGCTTATAAAAGCTGTGAAAGCTTATTTTAAAAGCGCTTGTTTTTTCTGATAATTGTTTCGAATTTCGGCGCAGATTCACCACGCACCTTATTAAAATTATAATTATGCTATTTTTTTTTTTTCGCGGCAAGCCGGTAACGCTTGGTTATCAAAACCTTTCACCACTTTCAAAATACAAATACGTCGTTTGAAATTTAATCGCTGCGCTGGTAAAAGTACACCTAGCTAGTCAGTTCGACTTTGGGAACATAACTGAGCGATTGTCAGACAGGAAGCAGTTCATCGAGGGTACATGTCTTCAAACCATTCCATAGTTCGGAGCAGACAGTAGATAATTTTCGCTCGATATATTCGACTATTAATGAGATATTTCGATGTCCTACTCTAGATATTACTCAAAGGTAACTTCTCAGAACTATCGATAATACGAAAAAGTCTTTATAAATTAATTTTAAAACTAAAATTAACTAAATACACGGGCAAATTAATAGATAGGTACTACATAAATGGAACGAAGAACGGGGAAAGTTCACAACCTACAGACTCCACAAATGGAACTTCGGAACAAAGTCACTCTAATTATACCTGCTCAAGACACTGATTAAAATTAACTATTTCTAATCGAAATTGTCAGACGAAGGACTTTATTGTCTTTGTATGCACGCATGCACACGATAACGACCTCCACTCATACGCATTTTTAGCCATACGATAGCCAAAAATGATATGCGTAAGAATTGACACGAAAACTGCAATCGCCAGGATGTTGGCTACAGTATAAAAAATAATTGATTCACGCCTACCCTGGAATAATCTTTGGAGGTAAATGCGAATGCTTGTAAGTACGAGAAATCCTTTCTTTTCCTCGTTACACGTGTAACTGGGTCGGAGGTGCGTGTTGGTCCATGAGGGCGGTAGCCGATGACTGCCCACTCGAGTTTGAGTCCTTGATGGTGGATTTATCGTCGGCAGACTTTCGTAATACGAACTTACGGAAGAAAAACAACGCGAGAATAGGAACGGGCGTCATCAGGGCGACGGAGACCGGTACAACTGAAATCCGCAAAAGGAACGAAGTCGAAAATGATAAGAATGTCTAGAAATGCGAATCGAAGATCGCGAAAGGGAAACGGATGAGAAAACGGAAATACGTACCTGTGGTCAGATCTGCGTCAGGCTGTCCCAAAGAAAGACGCAACATAAATATCGTTATTCCAGTATTCTGTACTCCAGTCTCGATCGATATGGCTAAGCAGTCTTCGAACGAGCGCCGGAAAAAGCTGGCCATCAGCCACGCGGACGCGTAACCGAGAAACGGTAATAAGAAACCAGCAATCAGGATCTGTTAAGAAGAGTATAAGAAGTAGTGAATAAGATGACCACTGGAAACATTATTTTATCACTTAAGAATGTCTTTACAGCATTCAAATACTTCAGTCTCCAAAATAAATACAAATTCAAATAAAAATTAAAGAACAAAAATTACTTATAAAAAGTACTATTTTAGCTTCATTTCATTTCAATTTTCAATCGATTTTTAATTAAAATCAGTAATTTTAGCTTTTTTCGGAAGAAAACTGTGGATTTCTACCTAATTATACCCTTTTAAAACTTTGTAGCATTATCATAGTCAAAAATAGGGCAAAGAAAAATACACTTGTGGTAGGGAGAGGGAGGATCAAAAACCCGAGTGTCAAAATGGAACCTTTTACAGAAGAAACATTTTCCTGGATGCTGAGGGGAGGTAAATGACTTTGCCTGAGGGGCATTGCCTTTCAGTCTCCCTGGCTACGGCCCTAGTCAAAGATTTTTTTTTTTCTTACTCTCATCGAACAGAAAACTCCGCCATTCCACGTAGATTTAAAATAGCATCAGTATATTTTGCTTTCACGATGCTCCATTTTATAAAAAATGTTTTGATGGTACATGTGCAAATTCTAATACGATTTTCAAATGATATTCAGTTAATTTGCGTTTAATTGAGTAATTTTCAGTGCCAAAAGTGTTTAGGTGAAGTATTATAATTATAAAATTGCATCAGCCACGTCAGTCAACTAATAGCGTTTAAAAATTAGCCAACGTGCGTCAAGACGTGAAACAATATTTTTCTATTCTTAAAAAATATATTGGTAGGTAAATATCGTACTCGTTTCATTTTTTCATGTGTATATCACGATGACGTCGGTATAATTTCTAGAAGCTACCCCAAGGTTTCATACATTTTACGTACATACAAGGGCACGGTGGGTGAAAATTGAAAAAAAAAAAAAAAAACGTTTTATTTACCTCCGAAGTGAACAACTTGAACAAATACCAATTTGTCACGGTGGCAAATACGATAATGAACAGTATTAGCAGAGAGGAAAACGGTTTCAAAATTCTAACCATCAGCTTCGAGAATTTCGGCTGCTTTCTCTGCAGTATCAGTCCAATTAATAAAGGCGGTAATAAAGCGACCGCAAAAGAAGCCACTTTTCGGTACGGAACGACCATAGCGCCTTTATCAAATATGGTGCGACCCAGAGTGAACGTCCAAAATGGCATAGTAACTGGAAACAAATGAACAAAAATTAAAATTAATCGAGTATCTCAACTAAAAATTAAAAAAAAAGTTATTGAAACTAAGCCAGCCTTATACCAAATTATTATTTTGAAGGAGTGATTTTCAATTTTCGCAAATTTTAGGACACAGCTGTATCTGAATAGTGATATGCAAAAAAGGGGATAAGCACTTTTTTCAAAAATTGAGGTGAACACTAATAAAAAATATTACGTCCTAAAATGCAACTATCGTTGAGAAAATCGACTTCAAAATAAAGGTGCTGCTATATAAAAGAAGGCTATGTGATATAACAGTTTTTTACTTTCTTGTAAAATTTGAAAAAAGTACTATTATTCCTTTCTGGCGTATCAGTGCTCATTTGAGTTCAAAATTTTTACATCACAGATGACTGTGTTTGGGTAGAGGGGCCAGGGGGTTGCAGTTAAACTCAAAAATGAGCTTGACATAGCTGAAAGAGAGATTTTCATGGTTAAATATCTGTATCGGTCGATACATGCGAAAAAATTTTGGTAAGTTACATTTTTTTTCCTCAAATTTCAGTACGATTCTTACAACCAAGAAAATATACGCGCTTGTCACTGAAACTAGTAAATATTGCATTTCAACCATACTCTCAGCCAAATGAATGAGTTGACTGACGAAAATCTATTAACTACTGCTTCGAAGTTTTCAAAAAATTCGCAGCGGCTTCTTTGCATACGCACGTACTTGCATAAAAGAGAAAAAGAGCCACGATGGTATCGATTCCCTAAGAAGCAGCATTGTATGTAAAATGAAATAACACGAATTGAAGATACAGGGGAAAAAAAGTAGAAGAATAAATACAATACACGGTTCAACGATTCAATGATTTTTAATTTACAAAACGTGATTTCACAAACTCAAAATTTATCGTCCAGTGTCTTCTTCTAAGTCTTTATATTTTTCTTTCTCTCAAGTTCCATTTCTATTTCTTCTTCACTATAGATCGTGTGTCGTTACTCGTTTGTAGAGAAAAGTAGAAAAAAAAAAAAAAAAAAAACCGAGTAAAGGAAGGTCAAGATCTTAGGGCAACCCATGTTTTTATTCGTGCGACAAACGATATTCATCGAGCAATGAATTAATAGCATATTTTATACGTTTCCAGTTCCAATGAGACCGCATAATGTAGTAAGATTCTTTACCCGCTTGTATGCATAGAAATGACGATCATACGAAGATACTGCCCTATATATGAGGTAGTCAGGTAACATTATTTATGAAGTATGAAATACAGAGGATTTTTTTTATTTTTTTTTTTTTTGGTCGCGTCCGTGTAAAACAACGTAATAGGTATTTCCTATTTTTCAACTCACCCCAGCCAAGTTCAAGGACTGAATACAGAATATCAAATGAAAAAATGAATTTGTCAAATGAACATGATCTAATCGGTAACTTCTGTGGGATCTATAAGCAATTCTTTTCTTTCTCTTTTTTCTTTCAATCTTCTTCGTTGATTTTTATTTTCTTTTTGTGAACATGTATACTGTTTTTTTTTTTTTTTTTTCTGATACTATTATGAAGATACCACCAAGATATGAGGTTCATGTATTTGAACTATCAGTTTTCATTTTCAATTCTTAGCATTTTATGAAAAGTTAACTAGAAAATACGAGTATGTAATTACAACAGCCGATCGATCAGAGGACATATCCATTTTTATTATCAATGTATTAAGCATGCTAAGATATTTATTTCGATTTTACAAATCTGAAACACGAGTGGTGATTTTATTCTGAGAAACATGGATTACGTTTTGTCTACTACCTATAACAAAGTATGAGATGAAAATGATTTTTGATTTTAATTTGAAGGAACCAGCACACCACGAATTAAATTTTGTCTTTGGTAAACGATTTTACAGACTTCAAAAGAATAGGTGAATAAGTTTAGACTACACACTCAATCATCTTCCGTTTATTCACTCGACTCATTCTCAAATTAAATTATCTCACAATTTTTATATTATTTACTCGACCATTGTATGAGATTATATAATGCAATCTTCTAATCATTTTTTTTTTTTTTTAATTAACGTCCATGATACCCACAGAAAAAAATTAGAAATATTCGTTTTCAGGACGTTAATTTTGGGTAGCACCCCACCCGGTTCAGTTGGCGCCAATGTAATTTTGGGAGGCACTCGATTGGTTCACTTAGCGCTAATTTAATTTTGGATAGCACCCAATCGGTTTGGTTGGCACCGATTTTATTTTGGGTGGCACCCAAAATCAGTTCGAATAGTACCGAGTCATTCTGGGTGGCATCCAACTGGTTCATTTAGTGCCAGTACAGTTTTAAATGACACCTAATAGGTTCAGTTGGCGCTAGTTTAACTTTGAATAACACCCAATAAGTTCAGTTGGTGTCAATTTAATCTGGGTGCCTCTCACTCAACTGATTTCCATAGATTTACAAGAGGCTTTTCTATTAGTTTGAATAAAAAATTGATATTTCATGAAAGAATGACAATTCATAATAATATACAGAAAGGGCAAAAAAAATGTAAAATAATATTGCATTTGAAAGTGCAATCTTTAACCGGTGCTACTATTTTTAGCAAATAAATTGCATCTGTATTGACGCAATGTATAAAAAGTAATTATGTATTACATTATGTATTCATTAAACTAGGTATTTTAAATCACACTTTACTGGTTACGATGAAAGCCAAATTACCGTAATTCAAAAACAACGTTTACGATTGTGTGAGATAGGTATTATCTTTGAAGTTACCATTTTTTCAAATAAACATCATTATCCTTACATAAATTAGAAAATGAAATTTCTCGGACTCGCATAAACAACGAACGGTTGTTAAATTTGTAATCAAGTATACATTAAGTTTGATAAATTTATTGATGAAAGGAAAAACCCAGGGGGCATTTATCACTGTCTGTTACAAGTGCCGACATTAATTTTCAAATCAGAGCGAGGCAAAAAAACAATTATCAGTCATTCAGTCGTTATAGTATACCTAGGTATATCGGAAAATTGGATCAAAACGAAAATGAGATTCTTTGCAAACACAAAAAAAAAAAATTAAAAAAACCTGCTAAAAAATAGGAAGGTCTTTGAATAATTTTCAAAGTTAAGGAACCTACACTGATTTTTGTATTCCTTAAATTGCGAGTACTCGGATTCAAGAATATTAAATTCAGAAGTTTTTACGACGAACAATGAATTTCTTAAAAAGAATACAATCTCCATATCTACACAATGCCGAAGCCTTACAAGTGCTTCGAAAAAATAGAATTTTCAATTAGAACGACTGATTTTATCGAAACATTCATTGCCATAATAATAGAAACCACAGTTGAACGACCTTGTACAAAAGTGAAGTGAGAAATGACCAGAATCAGAATTGCTCTCTTATTTTTTTCAGATTACATTCACGTGCAGGAGAAATATAATTGACGACAATCGATATTTTCCTAAGAAATCAGCACACGCATCTTCCGTCAAAAGCTGCATTTTTTATAAAGTCGATAATGAGAAATATGAGAGAAAATATCATGGATTCGATTTTTTTTTTCATTTTAAATTACCGGCTCTGTTAGTCTATGTAAGAGTTATTTTTTTGTTTTATAGCGCAATAAAAACAAGGAGATTCTAACTCTGATAGGAATGAATAATTGAAGCACGTCGATATGACGTCCGGTCAAAAGTTAAGTACTCAAATTTGCATGGAACATCATGTCAGCCTAGTGCCATAATGTCACTCTCAAGGGCAATAATTTTACAGCACTCCTTTTTTTTTTTCAATCAACCTTTTAACTGTAGTAAATTTAGAGTGAAGATCTACAAAATAGACAATTTGTAGTCAGAGGTTATGGGGGATACAGGCCTTCATCAGCAATGTCAGCTAGGTTTTCCTATTTTTTAAAAATTTTTCATCAATCAGTTAGTCATGTCAACTGAAAATTTTTGGAGCTCCTCTTTGGGCCCCTGACCGAATGAAATGAGTACTTTTTTCCCTTCAACTTTTAGATGTCTTTACAGAGATTAAGTCGTGAAAAAAATTGAAGGAAACCGAACTTGAGAAATACAAAATTACGCATACGTGAGCATGTACACGTATATCTTCGTAAAATTTAATTGAGCCGTACAGGTAATGGAAAATCAAATCACACAGAACGTGACTGAATCGTTTTCAAACAAATTAAACCAATAGAAAATAATATAAAGAATCAAAATGTTGAGCAGACTGTACGTTGCTTCTAAGGTCATTACGACCACGTTCAAAAAATCGAAAATCAGTATTCAAAGCAAAACATTTTCCACAATGATTCGTTTTACCACTTTTCGAAACGCATTCGAAAAAATTGGGCATTCTGACATGAGAATGAAATTATTCATTTTCGCATACTGTATCGAGGAATAAGTTTGATGGTACCCACACTAGGAGACCATCGAAGAATTCGCAGACCTTTCAGACTACGGCACTAGCTCCATCAAGGTTTACAAAAAATTATTGATACCGTAAGATTCTTTTTTTGAATACTCGACGGTCCATTTAAACAAATTTTTAGACCCTTAATTAAACATATTGAATATCTTTCAAGCAGTCAATACAATAGCAAAGCAATAGAAATTCTGACGATTCAATCTTATTGAAGTGATGAACAACTGAGGGAATGAGGGGTAAAACAAAAATTGCATAATTTTCACGTTAGCATCGTAAAGTAAATAATAATTTCAACAGTCCGCAAATTCAATATTTTCTTTAAATATCAACTGAAAAAACGTTTTAATCTCAAAAAGTACAAATCTTTGAAAAATCATTCGAAGACGGAAGTTTTCAAAATAATTGTGCTTCTGCAGTAGAGCCATTATGTTTCTCATGTCTACAAGGTCATGAAGAAAACAAACTGACTCTCAAAAATAACTAGAAAGGCAGAAAAATAAGTTGACTAACTAAATTGCACCTGAACTACTTTAATCATCTTCGAAAATGGCACAGACCACAAAACCGAGTTTTACAGTTCGTTCTATGGCTACCATAAATGATAGCCAAAATTTTTTAAATCTCCCAGCGATTTACCGTTCACTAATTATTTTTCTTTCAAGTACCCATCTTTCTTTCGGGTTTATTTATCCTTAAATTATTAATTTTCGTACGTAAAACAATACTTACAGAAAGCGAAAATATTGCTTAAAGATGTAATTGCTATACTCAAATTGAGATTTCCGCCGAGTGTGTAAATCCAAATATTGGAGGCACCCCCACTTGGACTAATACCGGTGAAAAACAATCCCAACTGCAAAGGAATCGATTCTGGGAGAATCAATCTGGCGAGTACATAACTGATCTAAATTAAAAAAAAAAAAGATTAGAAGAATCACGAGAGTAAATAAGAGTTACCTATTATTATTTCACCATAAAACAGAAATTATTAACACTTGATTTCTTTATTTTAGTGAGTTGAATTTTCCTAAATTAATTTTAATAAGTGACTGCTCAGGAAAAATGGTAATTGATGTATTTAAATACTTCTTCAGAAGTCTATCAATATTTTTTGCAACTTTGTTAAAGTGTCAGTTATTAGAGCTACAAATTCGAATCCTAAAGAATTCGCATAAAATATTTTCCTTCTCCAGAACGTTATTTTAATACTAACAAATTGAAAATAAAAATCCGAAATTTGGTCTCCAACCAATTTATCGTGCATAATATACCATCAATGGGTACCGAAAAACAGTTGATCAATTTTTTTTTTTAAAACACAACACATTTACGAAATATATGCGCATACATTACTCAGAGCAATGAACAGGTTCTATCAGTTTACGACAAAATTCACTAATGTATTCGAAATGCCTGTACATAAAAATTTATTGAGGAAATTTCATTCTTATCTAATTGTACGCTTCTAGGAATACATTTTCGCCAAGTTTTTTTTACCAAATCGCCAGACGAAGAATAGAATAAATGTTCGAGTCGAATTTACACCTAATTATTTCTCAATCAAAACAATCAAATACTTACGAGTGGCATGAAAATAAACTGACAAATTATGCCTATAATTATGCCAGTGGGCTTCTTAAAACTCTCCTTCAGCAGAGACACATCTAAGGCACAGCCAAAATTAATGAAAATTATCGACACCAAAACAATAACACTGACTGTAAATATTTTGTCCACAAGGCGTTCTTTATGAATTACAGTTACTGGTAACGAAGTTAAAGTATTTGTTGTGTCGAACTCATCTGAAACATGATGTAATGGCAGCGTTAATAAGGTGTAAAAATGATGATAAAAAAATACACCATACAATATTCTCAAATTCTGGGGCTTTGCCGATCTGATCAAGTACTCATTTCTTCAAGATTGTTTAGTGAAGCAGATTGTTATACAGTTCATTTGTAAAATAAACCAAACCCGAAAGAAGGATGTCAAAATTAAAGAAGTCATGGCTTTCACATTTCTTTTTCAGCCGGTTTTCACTTTTTGTTCTTTTTTTCTTCACCAGAAAAGGCAAAATGTTAAATGTTCGTTTAACCTCCTACAGTTGAATTTGAAATTCATGAAACAAAGTTATTTTGTAACGTTACATGACTGCTCAATTTTAAAATTCAACTATCAACATTAAGACGAAAATTTGTATGCACTCATTAAATACAAAACGATGAAAAACCAACTTCATGTAGAAACGTCAATGATTTTCATTCTTTACATAACTTATAAAAACCGTATCTATTTTTAAAACGTTTTTCAAAGATTCAGTTATTCTCGTAATTTGCCTTTCTCAATTTCTCATGAATAATTTTCTAAAGAGAATTTTTGAATTTTAATTGTTTAACTGATTTTTGGTTTTTTCGAACATACTCAGACATTTTTAATTTATTAAATAGAACGTAAATAGATCATTACGTAAAATTTATTAAAAACAGAATAACTCAAGCAGGTTCAATTGCCCTGCAGTGATTAAAGACAATAATATTGCCTAGCGCAACTTAATGGAATTTTTGGAAAATATCTTCTATAATCATGAGACAAGAAACTGAATTTCTGACCTTCAGTATTAGTGCCCTATAACATTATTGAAAACCCAAATAACTGAAAAGAAAAAAACGGTTTATGCATTCCTAAAGAACAGCAAGTAAGAAACATTCAAGAAACTTAATTTTTTCCAAGGTCGAAAAATTATTTTAACAACTAGTCATAAGGAAGACTTTATATTCAAAATTTTTTCAGTTAAGTACATAGTTTATATATTATTTGAAATTTTGACATTTGCGAAAAAATTTTTATACCTACAATGATTTTTCATGAGACGATGGAAAAGTGACTCAACTAGATAATTAAACCAACATTTTTCACTTTTCAACAAATATTTCTATTTTTTGAAAATTGAATGAAAGCTTCTGAAAATAAATTAGAAAACAACGATGCAATCATTATCATTCATTCATCATAAAAAACGTCTCCACATTACATAAAATTACGATATTCAAGACAAAAGTCTAGACATTATCTATCCAAATTATTATTTTCCACTTTACTACGATATTCACTGGTAAGAATTTCGGTTTTATGTAACAGGACGCTAATATTACGAGTACAAGTTTTATTATACCTTCGAGGCTTGATAATATACGCTAGGTACTTGCTAACGTTACGTGACCCCTTTTATAAAGAGGGAGGGAAAATGTATGGTTTCGTTATTCCAATAGTCCACTCTTTCCAGTTTCCATTCACATTCAAAATCGAAGTATCAAGTCGAAATATGATACGTAGTACCTACCTAAATTAATTAATATCAACAATAATAATAATCGTATCACCACGAAGCCTTAGGTGGCAATTAAAGTTTTACCAACTAACTTCCAATTTTTTCCAATTAATAATAATTTATGTTACTTACGTTACATATAAAATTTTGAACTTTCTTGGCTGAAACTTCTCAACTTGGAAATAGGCAGTCAAAAAATGAAATATTTAATTATAAAAATAATTTCAAATTTTAAAGGCAAAAGAATTCGAAAAATAAAATAAATTCAAAACATCAAGTAATTCAAAATTACGGTACCTACTTCAGAAAAATACTAATTTTCTAGCTTAAAAAAGAACATCTTAAATTATCTCTCAGATACATTCCCCATATAAATATAAATTGTCATAGGTAGGTATTTTACATTTTTTACCATCTAGATAAAATTTTTTAGAGTGGGAAAAAGAATGTAAAGTCAAAGCTTCTAATAATGACCTTGATTTTGACCAAACGATTAATAAAGAACTGGTTTCGAGAAACAAATTGATACTTTTTTCCGAACTTTTCGTAAAGCTAACAAAAAATTAAATAACTTCGTCTAGTTTCACGTTCGTAGATTTTTCAAACATATTATTATGTTTCGAGGCAAAAAAAGTAGATTAGCAGGCCAATCGAATAAAATCGTAGCTGGCATCAGAATATTCATTTTTAAAGACGTGAAATCAGTTTTAATTTCAAACAGGAGCTGCTTTCATTACACTCGAGATTTTTTCTATACTACACAAAAAGCGTTACGAACATTATAGATTTAAGCAATATTCAATATATGTAAATTTAGGATAAACGAAAAACTAAAAGAGCGAAATTTTAAAACAAAATTGTCTGTTGAAGAATAAGCTTCTAATCATCATAAAATATTAATTTCAATAATTTTCTATTCGTGAGGAATTATGAATAGATATTAATTACATTTTTTCTTTATACTTTTCAATACTCAAAATTTTTTGGAGAAAGTTTCATTTCTAAAAAACAGACAAGCTTATTTTGTTTATGATGATGGTAAAGTCGGTAAGGGGTTGTCATATTACAACATAAGAATGATAGAAGGAATGATGAACCAAAAAAAATGAAGACATTACATGTATCAATATGCTTCATCTACCTACGAGATATTCAACTTCTACGAATTGCAATTTAAAAATGCAGGATTGAAAAAAGTTATTTTTATCGAGTACAGAACACTACATCACTAAACATCTATCAAAAATCTAAGTTTAATCAATAAGAACGAATGATTCAATTTAGACTGGGAAAAACCGAACGTCATAAAATAAAATATTTCGTTGGTCATAAGATTACTGCAAAGCCAAATACCTTGAAAACGTAGAAAACTGGAAAACCCGCAAAAAATACGTAATATAATCTGTCGAAATCATAAAAACTGAATTCTTTTTCAAAAGGATTGGTAATGAAAATAATGGTCACACCCCTCGTGCTTGTAATTGCAATTTTTCAAGTTAATTTAGAAAAAATGTAAGACAGAATGCACAAATAATAAACAATAAAGACCAGATTAGCACAAAATAATTAAGACACTGTTGAAAAAATCAAAGCTAACTTCGACAAGTTTCAAATTTCACAGTTATAAACTAATTTTATTATTCTTACCATTGCACTTGTACTCCACCAAGATCTCCGATTTGCCCATAAAATTTCCTGTGACATTAAATGAAGTCGAATATTTCCCTTTATATTCTAATAACATGGGCTTACTAGCTGAACATGTTACTATGTCTGGATTCACAGAACGAAGAATAAGAGTGGGTTGAGCTTCTGACGAACAAAAGTCGACTTCAGGGATTGACAGTTTTATGGGTTTAGTTTCAGACATGTGTAAAACAGAAACCGCATCGGGATCTAGGATAACATTAGATTTGAGAGCACCAGAAGCACCTAAAACGGCGTAGAAGGTGAACAGAAAGAGGATTAGATACAGAAATACAAAATGAAGAGGCCACAGGGGACACATTGTGTTACGAATAATTCTGGACCTGAAATAAATTAAATTGGTAGATTAAAATTAAAAAGTAGTGTTACAGAAGGAATTGAAAAAGTATGAATACTTACAGATAGAGAAGAAATAAGTTGTAAGTTAAAAACTCGTCAGAGAGACTCAAATCAGCATCTTGACTGTACGTGACCACTTTCACTTCAACACAAACTGTAACCAAAATTAGCTGATTAGGACCTTCAAGTTTACATTACGTTGTAGTGACATTGATGCAAGTAGGGTTTGCGACTTTCATAATTCATTATCAAATAAGATTTTGACAAAATTTAAGCACGTAAGTTTTTACTTTATTGCACTATCGTTTCAGATATCCACTCAAGACCAAAACTCGATGAAGGAAAACCGAAGTCAAACTACGCGAAAATTATATTCCAGGAAGAGCACGTTTCAATAACTGCGTGAGATTTATTTATTTCAACAGTACGACCACGAACTTGAAATTATAATCGATCATTTAACACTGACACTATACAATGAACAGATTACTAATCAAGCAACTCGATTACAATTTTTAATTACTTCCACAAATTTAATTTGAATTCGCAATATATTTCACATCGAAACGATCAACTCGACAATCGTGCATTCGTGTAAATGAATGAAGTCATTGATTGAAGTGAAGTGAAAGGTAAGGTGGAATAACGTAAGTTAACGTAAAAGGTAATTTGTAAAGCGAAAGTTTATTTTCCTCCGGCTCTACCTCTCCCCTCCTTTCATTATTCAATGTTGAAGTTATCGATGTGTCGATGGACATTCAGTATCGATTATTATTTGCCTTAAGCGGGGTTGAGCCTTATCCTTCATGTCTCATCTGTTATTTTGGCTTGTATTTACTGTTTTGACCACATTTGACTCGTCCTGTTTGGCTCTCGTTGACGTGTGACTGACGTACGACGACCTTTTCTTTAAAAGCTGAAACGTGTTGAATGCACGTACACACAAAATTGATTTTGGGATCCAGTCAGTGCCCAAAATTACAGTTTCATGAAATTTGAAATTTTCATAGTCTATGAAAATATGACCAATAACAGACGAATTTCAATCCAAAAAATTGCTTCCCATCACTTTTCTGGTTTTTGAAAGTTGAAAAATAACTGTTTCTTAAATTCTAAAATGTTGAACTCATAGTGGCACACTCAATGAGGAAGGAGAAAGGGTACCAGAAATCAGATTTCATTTTTTTTTAAAATTCGGCGGAGTGGATTTTTCGTGGGATTTCTATCTTAATTTTGGTAGGCTAATTAATTTGGTACATAAGTATTCATTCCTAATGAACATTATTGATTTTATGATTTTTTCGACTTTTCAAAGGCAGTGCACCCTCAAAGCACACGCACCTTGACTTCAATGATTCAAAATTGTAGGACTGTCTTTCAACTAATACTGTCTTCTTTTGCTTTTTTTTTCAAGTCTTATTTAAGATATTCAGTCCTTTTTTAGCATAAGAAATCATGCAATACTCCAATAAAAAAAGTTAAAAATAAAATTGAGAAGTCAATAGCTGATGCTACAGTCCGTTTCATCAAAAAACTTCCATTTGCTTGACTGTTTTTTATTGTGCCCACTTTTCTCCGCCATGGCGGGATAGAAAAGAGACATTTTCTAAAATCATTTTTATTGGGATATGACACGATCATCAAATCACACAATTTAAAGTAACAAATCTATAGAATATTTAAAAAATTGACGAATTAAAAATTCAAAAAAAACTATCGCACACAAAAAGCACAGCCACACATTGGAAGAAATAATTTATGAACTGATGGTTCAGACTTCAGCGATATTTTTTCAAAAACTAAATTCGCTTGAAAATTTTTTACTTGATCAAAAAGTTCACCTGAAAACTATTCGGTTACTCTGCAGCTTCATTTTTATTTTTCTTAGCTCGACAACTATTCCAAAAATTCAGCAGTCGATCTTCATTATTCGCACAAAACTTTCGAAAATCTAGCAATAATTTATCCTGAAAAGCCTCGTCGTTTGTCGCTTGATTTGATCCTTTCCACCGACGTCCGATCATATGATTCCAAGACCACAAATAGCCAATCTGTTGAGAAAAGAAAATGGTCACTTCAAATGAAGGCATAAAATCACGTGTCTCTACAAAATGGTACACAAAACTAACCCTGTTGTCAGCTTTTACGAGATTGCTATTGTACATATCGGTAACATGACGACTAATATACTCTTGATGCGGACTCACAATTTCACTCGATTCGGTTTTGATGGTTTGCCCGTAAATATTCAACTCGGAACAGGAAGATTTGTTACGCAATGGCTGACAAGATTCGTGCTCAGCGGATAAGTAATCATATGACGGAGAAGTGATAAGTAGAAATATGTTTCCTGAAAATTAAAACGCCTCGATGTAGAATACAGCGATTTAAAATTTTCATTGAACGTTATCTTATTAAAATGATGAAATTTCGTTCTACACGGAAATTAACTCAAAAACAAAATGAATCGTAAATAGTGACCAAACAAAGAATAATACGTATAATCGAGTTTTCTCTACGAGGCTTCGAAATTTTCGAACTGGTATAAATTTTTCTAATTTTTTGGTTATTTTTAATTTTAGTTAAATTCGAGAAAAAAAAAGGTACCTTCTTTAAAAAAATATAAAAATTATCAAATTTTTGGAACTCCTCTCCTCTTGTTTTCAACCAAATTAAAAATTAAAATTAAAAAAAAGAAGAAAAATCCGAAATAGTAAAGACTGTAATTTTTTTCGCTTTCTGGCTCGACACTGATTTAGTGTATACTTTGATGTCTTGAAATTTCCAGATTTTCATCTCAAAGAATATCCAGGTATTTTTAATACAAAAATTAAAACAAAATAATATTAAAATCTCATAAATTTAGCCTTAGAAAAGTTTCAATTTCCTTTTCATAAAAATGTTTTAAACCAATTTTAAAGGCTCTGAAATAGTAAGACTTTTTGAAAAAAGGTTTAAAAATCAGAAATTTAAAAATGGAGCTCTGTATGAACCTGGCGAATACACGTATGAAACCATTGAAGCCCAGTTCGGTCATTATTAGCTAAATATTCGAGGAATGATGACCAAATATGGCCAACCTCTGCAGAAAAGCGAAGCTGTAGAACATTCCTATCTCTCTTAAAAAATTTCCAAGTTATAAAACCAATGAAAAAAGGAAACGTGATGATTCAGTTTCCTTCCACGAATCATAAATTCAAACGAAATATTTGTTACCTGTCAAATGTACATATTGATCGTGATTTCGATATGTAGTCGCATTCCCTCGACAGCGAATAAAACCAAACCTTACAGCAATTTCTTCTTGAAGCAGCAATAAACGTTTGGCTCGAGATTCTTGAGGATATTCTGAAAAATAAGAAATACAGAGAACACAAAAATCAATTTTTTTGTTGATTGCCATAAAGATTTCATAGATTAAAAATCAACAGGTACTACTAATTTTATTATGCACAGAATAATAATATAACAGAATAAAATTTATTTGCGTGGAAATTACCGATTCAGGCGATACTCAAGTGTCAAGTTAAAAAAATTACCTTCAAATAAAACATTGTCATTGTCGACCAGACAGTCGGTATTCAACGGCACGAAAACAGGTCCACGTAACGGATCCGATTTCAAAGCATAAGGAAGCGCATGAGGATCAGCAGGCACGGGAATCAGTTGCAAATTGTATGTTTGAGCTTTTCGAGCATAACTATAAACCTAAGTACAAGGAGTAATCCGATCATTATGAATTTTTCGACTACAGCCAACGTAACGAATGACTAATACATACTAAATCTGATACTATAGGACCTGATGCCGCCACCCATTCGATCACCAATTCGAATGCTTCTTCCACATTATAGACAGATTGGTAACGAGCGTGACCCCATTCGATTCGATCGCTTTTACTATTTAAATCCACTTCTAGATGCGTTTGTTTGTACACTGGAACTAAGACAATCAGAACAAATGAGCAATACGTACAATTTACAAGCACCCATTTTGTTTTTTACGTTCCTCAAAGTCTCATACTAACTTGACCATGATTCGGATACCTCTGTTGTGCTAGCTACCGTAAGTTCATCGCAGAAAAAAGTTGGTTCATCCGAGACGGGAGATGAAACGCCAAATGTTTCAACTTCAGCCCATTCATTTCGAAAAGTAATCAGATCCCTGATTGGTTCCATGTATTCTAATTTATCTGAAAATACGAGTACCCAATAAGTACAAACAAATCTTGAAAAAGTTCTAAATAAAGGAAAAAAACATTAAAATAATTGACGTGATGAGAAAAAAATTGTTCATCAGTACAGCGGCATTGAGTAAACTAGCTGGATTATTTTTCGTTTACAATTTAAAAAAAACACTTTGCCTTGTATTCTCCACAAAAAAACTTAAATAAATGGAAGCAACATTTCAAAACAATTTTTAGCTAAAATTTATTATAGTTATATTCACGTCAGCACCTTTTCCTTGTTTGAGATCATCTTTGCGAGGAATGAAGTACAAATACGAGCCAAACAAAAAAGGATGTGTCTGGTCACCAGAGGCATGACAAATGTACTGCAATTTCCTCAACTCCTACAAAATACAAACTGGATTAATTCATTACAATAAAAAATGAATCATTCAAAAGAGCCATCGTAGATAAATAAGTTAACTTAAAGAAGCTAATAATAAGAAATTAATGGGGCTATACTCGAAGTACGGAGGGCTCAGTTATTTTTGATATCCAAGCTTCAAAGTCATCAAAGATTGATCGATACTGACATTCTTGGATAATTATCAGACATGAAAACTAATTTCTATAAATCCTTCAGGGTCCATAATATGTTATTGATAACATTCACCAGTGAATGGATAGAGTTTTTAAATTGTAATTTAGTCGGAGAGTATTTAAATCTTACTTCCAGCCTTTCTGTAGCTTTCATGTCGTCACCAACGCCTTCTACATTTCGCTTGAACCATTGGACAGCATCGTAACTGATGAAACTATTGCTCGGTAAACTCGGAAAATGAGACAAAAATCCGACGCCGTGATTAGGATGGAGTAACATTTCAATTATTTCATCATTTGTCGCATTCTCCTTGAGTAGAGCTACCTCATGACTAAAGAAAAAGAAAATATCATCATTTAATTTCGAAGAACGTGATTTTCAGTCGAAAGAAACCCACTTATTTTCTGCAGATTCGCTTTCATTCTCCGGTGTTGTTGACGATGGTGGTACAGAAATATCGTTGATAATAGGAGAAATCTTAAACTTTTCCAACGTTTTTGAACCAGACCTAAGAATAAAAATTTGTTTGTAAAAACATTAATTCATGTGAGAAACACTTTTCCAAGAAACATTTTTACAAAATTGGTTTAAAATGAAATTTCTTATTTTCTTAAAAGGATCAAAAAAATTTAATATCATTATTAATAATGAGAATATGTAGTTGGACAAAATGGTTTTGACTTTCCTGACCTACACTTTTCAAAAAATAGCCACAAACCTTGGACGATGTATAGTTTTCTCGCGGCTAGTACTGCCAAATCTTTCTCTGAATGACGATGCATGCACATTTCCACTCTAAACACAAAAATTGAAAGATTTTAAACTGGCTATGGGTCAGTCTTTTTTCATTTTCTCAGTAATAACAGTCGAGTAAAATTTTCATTCTACGAAAAAAAGGTTAATAAAAATCGAGGAAAAGAATTTACGTAAGCCATACCTTGGGCTGCGGTTTTAATCCAGCAATCCTCCTGATTTTGTTTACTATAGATTCAACAAATCGCAAAAATTCTTCCAGCAAATTATAATTTTCTTCACGTGTTAAACGAGTGTACACGTCGCAAGTTCCCGAAGGATCTTCCAAGATTTTTTTTGTTCCTGGTTGATTGGAAGGTAGAGCGTAGATTCTGAATCTCCAATACTTGCACGACTGTACATAAAGGTAACATATTAATCCACATAAGTGAATTATTATTACAAGTTTTTCCAATAACTTTTTGTGAGAAAAAATTTCTAATAAGTAAGTAAATTAAATTCAACGAATCTGAAATCCGCACAGCAAATTATGGTTTCAATCAAGTTTAATAAAATTGACTTTTTTTTTTTTTTGCATGATATACGAAAATCTAAAATTTCACAAAATTTAAATGTAAACTTAAATTCAAACCGTACCTCAATAAGTGAAAAATCAGTATCTCCTCGAGTACAGATGTAATGGTCGAGGTAATTCCAATTGAAATTTTCCAATATTTCGGCATTAAATGAAGTCGAAGAAGTTCCATACGATGTTAGATCCGGCGCTTGAAAACGATATCGATAATGAAGCGCAAACAAGGGATAAGGATGCCTGAAACAAATTGACATAGGAACATTTCAATAAATATTCATGAATAAAGGACAACCGTATCAGAAATAAGATTGTCATTATTAATCACTATTTTTTTATTATTAATGTTTTTTAGTAGCTTCTGAACAAAAAAAATTTAAAGGAAAACGCGGCCAAAAATATGACTGCATCACTAATGCACTGGTTCCTAAGCAGAGCAAAACAAGGTTAATCTTAAAAAAGTAACACATATTTATTCAGGATTCAGATGCACGTCGTCGGGACAAAATGCATTTACACGAAAATCTTCATGTCCGCTTCACACTCGAATTTCTTAAACTGGATGAATCAAATAGTATCATCATTAATATTTGTTCTACTTCATTTATCTCGCTTATTAAAAACTGGCTGACGATTATGACCAAGAGAAAATCAGAATAGGACGGCAAATTCACCACTTGCGTCAATGACAACATTGAACTCTCTAGACGACGGTCTACGGCATTAAATTGGATTTTCAATAACATTTCAGCAGCAAACAATGAGCTATTCAGCACGTCTGGGGCACACAACGCGTGCACCATTTGATCGGCGTGCAGAAGGTGTCTTAAAAAAAACACCAATTCTCGAGCTAATGACACGTTATCGGTTTGCGAATCGTTTTCATAGAAATAAAAAGAGGCATCGGCGACGCTGAACACCAGCAAATCGCAGATTCTATCGTTTCGCAGCATGAAGAACAAATGCTCCAATTTTTGTTCGCTTTTAGAGCGTATGAACTCGGTGACTTCGTCTTTCAGGTGCACCCTCCACTGCATATCATTTTGCGGATCCACGAGAAACACTGGCGCGTATTTAAGCAGAAATCGATGCAAAAATACGAGAAAGAAGTCATCGTTAAAGAAATCTTCGACAGCCACTCGTTCCAGTCTTGCGAAAACGTTGATAAAGGTTTGAAATATTTCCGGCTGAGGCGGAAGACTCGTCGAAGGGGGCTGTTCTCCTTCCACCGAATCTCCTTCAATAGAATCCATATCATCGTCGTCTGGAGGCGCTGAGGAAGCAATCCTGTGACGAACATCTTCTTGATTTCCAGAAAGTTCACCTCGAAACCGAGTCGAAGCTACTTCAGAGGAAAACGTGTGGGTGATATTAAAAATATCGTGCCCCCTGTATTGTTCCAACAGCAATTCAAGAACGGCACTTATTTCTAACGACAACTGGCGATTATTTTGCTCGAGATTTCGCAATGCTACGTCATCTTCTCCGCCAACGTCGAAGTAACGTTCATTATGCGAATGTACCAATCCTTCGATAATTTTGGCCATTTAAAAACATGAAATAATCGTTTTCAGCCACAACCAGCAAATTTTTTCATGCACTGTAAACTTCAGACAACGTTTCTTGAATTATTTTCCCTAGCAAAAGTTTTTTGCCAGGTACCAATCAGATTTATTTTTCAGACAATATCCATTCATCAAAAGAAATCTTCATCAAATCGAGAAAGGATCTAACAAAAAACCTACAATGAAGACCCAACTTGTCACTGGAAGTTTTTCCATTCCAGTGTTGTTTTTTTTTTGTTTCTTATGAATCCCAAACAAAATGAGAAACTTACCTAGGACGATATCGAGTGATGCGAATTTCTGATTTACACAGTGAAAGCTTGTGAAAAATTCGCCCAATACTCAATTTATACTCTTTAGCAACCGTCTCATTGGATGCGGCTCGTGAACCAACCATACACAAATTTTGTAACTGACTAGAACTAGATTCACCATCTTCGATCAGTTGAAATCCCTGAAAAGTGATCATTCCTTCATTAGAATGTAGGAAACATTCTGAAAGTCAGAGAACTTGTAAAATAAACTGTTTCCTACCTGAGCCAAACGCTGCGAGACGAGTTCTTTGAAGACGTCTTCTGTCGTCAGTGGATCCCTGTAAATGGCTCGTTTACGTGCATAATCAGCGTTAACATCTTCAGGCAATAAATTATAATCCGAAAACACGTAATCCAGTTTCAAGCATACTTCATCCGGAAAATAGTCGGTAGTAATTGGCAAACAAGCAGGAATTGTCAGAGATTTCCAATCAACACCTGTGAGAATTTACAACCAAGATTATGACGATTAGTAAGTAAGCATCATGAAAAATATGATTTCGTACCTGTTGTGAGAGCTGGTGTCCATTGTTGTTCCCCAGTGGCTCCCCACAGTAATGTTTGACTTTTTTTACTTATTTGAAGAGTTTGACTTCCAGGACTGCCAACAAACGATGATCCTTTTTGTTTCATACGGCATTCTTCAGAGTAAGAAAATCAAATTTTATAATTTATCGAAGCAGTTTTAAGAACAAAATTATTAAATTACAAATATTTTTACAGACTTCCACTTTTTCAGTTCAATTTTTTTTTCTTTCCACTGAAGAAATATTCTTGACATAATTCTTAAAAATTGAGTTTCTACAGCAAAATTTGAAGTTATTCGAATAATACATTAGCTTCATGAAACTGAAAATTTGCGGGAACAGTTTCTTACAAAACCAAATCGTCAAACTTTCTGCAATATAGTAATTTCAAACATAAAAGAATAATTTGAGGATAACAATTGGTATCTCTCCAAAACGTTGAAAATTTCCAACTACGACTCTACTACTTTAAGCAATAATTGAAACATCAGAAAAGTTCTCAACCTCGAGGCCAAACAATGGATATCTGAACCCTTCATACATGTTACAAATAAAATAAAACACAAGTTACCCAGAGTTGGATTTCTCACCATCTAAATTAGGAAACTGCACAAAGTTAGGATCATCTTCGGGATTTAGTCCAAAATCTGAATCGTGTACTCGCGATGATTTTCGACTACGACTGATGTCCTCTGACGAATAATTATAAGGTTGATGCTGCTGATGATGATGTTGTTGTATCATAACTCCACTGGGTCCTTTAAATTAAAAATTTTACTCATTATTTGATTTTCTTCCCAGATACTTCAAGATGCATTCAATCTTCATTAAGAAAAACGAGAAAACATATTTTTCAACGACTTAGAATAATTTTTACCTTTAGGAAACACGTGAGTCCATCTTCTTCTGTTAGATGTAATTTTTACCGTGATGCGAGATGGATCAAAAGGATTAACGAGTGCTTGTCCCAGTCGTAATTCTGGCGCATTATCCATTGGGGCGAATGTGTTTTGAAAAGAATTTCCTTGAGACAGAGGTGGAACGGAGCACGCAGATGAACCAATGCTACTATTAGTGGTTTGAGGAGAGAGAACTTCTTCGTCCATCGGAAACTCAAAATGAGATTTATCCACTAACAAACAAAATTTTTAGCGATTATTCGGCAAAAGTTATTATTGCTTGTTCAAAATAAGAAGTGCCAAGCGACACAGAGTAACGCACTAGACGCTAATTTACATTAAAAAATTCACTAATGCCAAATCCTCCTTGACCAACGCTTAATTTACACCAAATTTTCAATTGACTGACTACTAGTGCAGTGGGATATATTATAAATAATGGCGAGTCTTTCTTAATTAAATTGAAGTATAAGTTTAAAAGAAAAAATTAACATACATTCATTAGGCTCCAGCCTGGGACGTGATAAAGTGTTTCCAGGAGAATCACCAACATCAATCGAAGAAGATCTTGGAACCCCACCGGCTCCGTACGATGAAGAGAGATAGGAGCGATAAATATCTGGATCTGATAATTTCCATTTCGTTAATTTCATATCTTGATTTAAACTCAACTTTTTCGTTCGGTTAAGTAGCTTTTGAACACTAAAAAATAACGAAACGAAAGTTTCATTTCAATTGCTCACGAAAAAGTCGGTGGACATTGAACAAAGGAACAATTATTCTCAATATGAGAAGAAAGTAAGATGAATATACAGAAGATAGAGAAAAAAAACCAATACCTTGCAATATGAGAGGATGGAAGAATGAATACATCATTATCGTAGGCATCGTAGTCTTCTTCTCCAGTAATTCCATTATTTCCAGATAAAACAGATTCTTGCGCAATGTCGGTAGGTAACTTGGATTTTTGCGTAAATAAGACCATACCGTGAGAACTTGAGATTCTGGTTCGACGAGGAGGAATTTTAATGCGAGGAACAAATCTCGAATAAGCAACGATTTTTTCTGGCGAGTAGAAACTAAAAGGAAAAATAAAATAATACATTGAGAGGAATAAACCAACCAAAGATTCTCAACTTTTTCTTTTTCCAATATTTTACCTTAAGTTGATCCAGTGCGGCATGCTATAATCATCTCTTCTGATTGTGGCATCTTTATTATGAAACTGTAATCAATGTAAAAGCAGAAAAATTGATATAATATTTGGAACAAGTAAAATGAAAAATGAAAATAAAAACCGAAAAGTTATTTTTAAAATGTAGAACAGTTTTCAAAAAATTCAAAAAGTTGATTATACAAGGAGTGGCAGATGTTTGAATTTTAGCATAAATTTTTCAAGCAAACTTACTTTTAAAAGAGGAACTGCATGTAGAGGTTGTTCTCCGAGACAAACTAAATCACATCCGACGCCGTTATCAATAATTCTTTGTTTTGTAACGTTTGTGAGTTCACGATCGACTTCAAAAACACCAACACCCGGTGAAATTACGACAGCTAATTGACCAGTTCTATCTAAACTTCTCTCTAAGTAATGCTTGTCAAAAACTGAAATTTCAATTTTTATAATTAGTTGAAGTTTCTCTTTGATGAATTTAAAATTTAAAGAGCAAATAATTTTGAAAATGTTCGAAAATGCAGAAAAAGTATTCTTAACTATCTAAAATAGAGAATTTTGTTATAAAAATCTCAACACAAATAAAATTGTTTTCTTAATTCAAAAAATTTACCTAATCAAAGAATTTAGACTTTTTGGCAGCCCTTTAGAATAATATTAGTCTCCGTACATCTCGTACCAAATTCAAATTTTATTTTCACAAATTAAATTGCTTCTAAGAATCCTTGAAAAATATTTCCGACCCAACGAAACTAATATAGCTTTCAAGATTTAATTACCATTTAAAGCTATATTGAGCACCTCTAGAAAGTTTCCATGTACTGCAGTGGATAACGAAGCACTAGGAACTTTATGACCCGGTTTCTTATGGCACTCGAGTACAGTCTTTTTGTAAACCGAGAATAAATTTTGAAGCAGCACCAATGTGTGCGACCAATCTTCGTATTTTTCATTTTGAACGGCTACTCGATAAAAATCTTCGTAAAAATGTCCCTTATAGTCTTTTTGCAAGCATTCTCGCATATATTCTGGAAATTCATCCACACAAATAGCCTTATAAAATACTCTGGAGAATAACACAATGGTAACTTCATGATTGCTTGAGTGAGTCTGAAAAATAGAAAATAACGTACAGATACTTCGTATGAAATGGTTTTTAATTTTTCAAATTTCAGGAACTTACTTTCCACTTCTGAAATAAATCCGAAAGAAATCCATTTACAGCCTTTTCGAAGTATAAATCGCCATGCACATCGAATTCCCACATTTCAGAACTCATTTGTATAAATAAGTAGACCATACTAGTTGAAGACCGAAATACTAGCTTGAAAAAATAAGTATAGTTCAGTATTGAAATTCAAGTATTCGAACAACACGGTTTTTCGTCTTGAGATAGTGCGGAAACTTATTTTATTTTAGTTTATATGAAAAACAGAGACATCATTATCATAAATATAAAAAATACCATCAGTTCTTGTGAAGATAGCATTTGTCTTGCTGACCAATTTTTGTTTAGAATTGGCGACCTTGAGATTTATTTTTATTCTAACGTAAGTGTTTAAAAACAAATAATTCCTAAACAAAGTTTTAGTGAAAATCATTTTTTTCACGAGTAAAATAGAATTCATTGAAATAAATCATTGATGAGGGCTCATTATTTAAGACAAGTAAACTTCACCGTTGCGATGTGAAATCAGTCTAGATTTTAAAGAACAATCCATAAACTTACTTTGGTGTTTTCCCCAATAACACCGCAAGTAACTTTTTCTCCTTGAGACCACATTTCATATACTTGGACGCGAGCAGTGCCACCGCAAAACTCAATTTTTTTGTTTAAATAAACACACGTATTGACCTGTAGGAAAACATGAATTCATCACTGACAAATAACGTATTTTTTTGCAACAAAATGCAGCTGTAATATCCATGATTATCAACATGACGATGATGCAAATACTTCCATATTTTCTTACCAAATGCACTTTCAACCGCCACATCTCGCTTCTTCCTAAATATTGGTCTTTAAAGGTAACTTCGACAGAATCCAAAATAACTGATCTATATTCAACTTTGTTCACCACGACGTCATGAAATAATCGTAACTGAAAAGTCTGAGCAACTGACTGCTCGACACTGACAACATCTGAAAAAGAGAACAATGTTTTTGGAAAAGCGAGGACATTTTTGTGACATTTAAACTTCATCGGTAGAATTTTGGGTAAGTAGACGAGTTGAAAACGAATACCAATACCTGTTTTTCCTTGAGTATCTTTACTAATTGTAGTGACCTGAAGCAATAACCGACTGAATTCTTCTTCAGGATGATATATTTCGACAATATCACCCTTCTTCAAATGAGGGAAATCTTTTGAACTCAATAATAAATCATCGTCTACAATAAAAATGTTGAGAATAATTGTGGTCTTATATGATTCTTAAAAATAGTTTTTTGATAACTAATATATTGAACTCGATGAGAATTAACCTCAGAGCATGAGAAGCAATTTAAATGAATGAAATAATTATCATTATTCATTAAGTCAACTTACTTTCGAACATCTTATTACGATGAACACTTAGTTTACAATGCTTCGCTGAATTCATAATGAAAATTAAATTAAAACCGTGAGCCGATTACAGACAAATCAGACCGATGTTGGTTTTGACGTAGTAATGTATCATCTGAAATTCAAGAAAACCTGAAAAGTGAACTAAAAAAAAGCTTTGGATGATTTGGGAAAGGCTTGCTAAAAGTATGCTAAAAATTACCTTTATCATCAACTGAGCTGAGACTGGGTGATCATGATTCAATTCAACAGGATCTTGTCATAACAACCATAATCTTCATCTTCGACGATTGGAAAGTTTCGTCAAAACTCGAAGTGTCTGACATCTGGCTGGAAGAAGTTTTTTGCACAATAACGAGAGGTGATCCTGCCTATGCTCAGCACAATATTTGAGGGTACAGCTTCCAAGTTTCAAGTTTCAACTCTTCAAGACAAGACAAGAGCAAGACAATTGAAAACACTCCGCTCTCATTGACTATACGCACACGCAGTGACGCACCAAGCACCAAAGAATGAATGAATGATAGTGATGTGATAAAATTCTTTCATGTGTGGACAGTACGAAAAGGAAAGAATTTTGATGTTTTTTTCCTGTTTTTTTCTATACTCTGTTCAAAATAAGAAACTCACGCCGCAACGCAACCCACCACACAGTTTTTTGACATATAAGTTTTTTCGAAAAAGTTAAGGTGTATCCGAACGTTACGTTGCAATGAGTCAAGTTTTGTTGACATAAAAATAAAATTTTATAGGCTCGAAAAACTAAAAAAGAACAGCTGGTACTTTTATTTCATAAATTTTACAAATTTTCCAATAATTATGTATCTTACGACGCTTTCAACAATTGGAAACAAATTTTTAAAAATACAAAAGTTACCTTGCTTAAATTAATTTTTTTTTTCAAATTTTCAACGGTCGTCTCGAATCTGAATAATAAAATTAATGCGGATCTAAAAATAAAGATACGTCAAAAGACGTGAATTCAAAATCCACGATATGCTCAAAATTATCAAACATTTAATATCACAAAGTAGGTTTATTGGGTCAAATTATTTTTAAGAAACTGTAGTATTTGTTGGGGAGCTTCTTTTTTACCACTTTCATACAAAATTTGAAGTTCGATTTTGTTTTGTATACTCTTGGCACTGAGTAAAGCTTTGAGAATGTAGTTTGAAGAAAAAGTTTCATTTTCATCTGTTTTCACTTTTTTTGAAGGTATTTCTGATTCGTCTGATGACAATTTTCGTTTTTCATTTAATACATACTGCCTGCAATAATCATTTTTCGGACACGATTCTTTAATTTTTGATTTGATGCATGAAAGAATTTTGATAGCTTCATCAGTTGAGTCAGTTTCATTGCCAGGATTATTTTCTACTGTTTTTGGGGTATCCTGATCATTTGCAGTGTCATTCTTATTCTCAGAATTCGACTCAGCTTTCTCATTCTTTTCATTTTTCAAACGTTCTCTTCGCTTTTTTCTAGCACCAGTCCACGTGTCTTCTGAAGCTGTGATTCGCCATAGTTTTCTTTTTTTGAAATTTTCAAGTAAAACAATTTCAAACTGAAAATATTTCATTTCAACGATAATCAAGAGGAAATTTACGAGTATATAATCAAAGATAAATTAAAACACAAACCTTTAATTGAGACAATAACTGAGGTATAACATGTTCTGCACACTCATTAAAAAAGTGTTTTGACTCGAACAGCCATGTAATGGGTTTTGGTAATTTTGACCTGGACAATGGCGAGTAATTTTTTAATTTATCTTCCGTAAGAGTCCATGCTATAGCCCATCTGACAGTTCTTCCTTGACAAAATTCTGTTTGACTAATAGATTTGATGTCATTCTTTTTGAGCTCCTCGAGTAATGGCTCTAATGAACTTTTATGGCCAATCATGGACGTATAAATCCTGTGGAAAAGTCAACGAATAAGTTACGTCCAAATAAATTGTATAAAATAAAGCACAATATTTACTTTATCTGATTTTTTAGCTTCAAACTGTCTTGAATTATATTTTTTACAAATTTTATTTCTCCTCCGTCAGACAGAATTTCATCAGGTGCACCAACAAATGAAATTTCGTCATCATCAACAGATTCAGTTTCACTTTCACTATTTCTACGATGGACTTCGGTATCATTATTAAAAAATGGTGGATTACACATACAAAAATCGTACGTCTCATTTACATCAATCACTCCATCTAGAAATGAGAACTTGGAAACTTCCTTAACTGAAAAAATTATTATAAAATAAAGGATTAATTTTTCTACATAATATCAATAATTGACGAGTTGGTTGTACTCGTAGAAACGATCATAGTCCCTTCCATTTTACAAATTTTTTAATACAGCCAAATTCCTTCAAAACCTAGTTTTCAGCAATGAAGAAGAAAATTGAGTTGTACAAATATATTCTTGACCTATCTTAAATACCCTACTGTCTAAAAACTAAGCTTCCTCCCCAACTCTAGATGAATTTAGCTTGATTACCCTCCTACAGAAATGATTGGGCTTGGGTTTATTCAAGAAAAAAAAAAAAAAAAATTAATGGATAAAACTAAGAAATTCGATTTCGGTTTGTTTTTTCCTACAATAGTCACCTATAATTCTAAAATGAAAAAAAAATTTAATGGATAAAACTAAAATATAATAATAGAAAAATTGCAATTTGGTAAAATAGCTTTTTAGTCGTTGGCACACCAACTCCTCAGTATAAATAAGTGATTGTACAATGTAATTATGAATAAGAAACCTGTTATCAAATGGCTTAAGGAATTTTTCTTGACATTTTCTACAGCTGTTTCAACACTAGATGAATTAATTTCGGTACCTAACATTTTCCAGCCATTTTTCTTGGAGGCTAAAAGTGGGTAAATACATGTAGCACCAGTTCCTGTAGAAATAAAATATAAAATTCAAGATTATAACATAGCTCGAAACATTATTGTTTATTATTGATACAAATATGTTCGTAGCAGTTGTTAATACGTTAATCAAAAAGCTCAATTTCTAGTAGAGCATCTCAACTAAGGCGATCTGAAACCTACTGGAACTTTATGATTATCTGAGGGGCGTCTAGCAGTTTTGTAAAATAATTTTCATAACGAAGGAGTTCAAATATTTCAATTTCAAGTCAGTAAAAAAACTTTCTCGTTATGCAAACATTTTTGAAGAATATTAAAAAAAAAATTAAAATTATTCAAACATTCAACTGTTTTCTTATTACTTATTGAACAGGAACAGCAAGTAAATGCAGCATCTCACTGCAAGATGAGCCACTTGAAAGGATTGCAAGGCTTTTATAAAATGGTAAAAACAATAAAAACTCTTTAAGATGCTATTCGTCATGGAGTAAATTAACATCTCAGACCACAGAGTAAATGAATATGAATGAATAAATGAAATATGTACGTAAATAAATAAATTAAAATTCGAATAAATAAAATCAAAATAAGTAAAAATTAGAATTTTTACCAATATCAACGCCACTAACAGGAAATTGTCTTTCCGTAGTCCAATCTAACAAATCTTCTATCCATAAAATATAATTGAGTCTCAATGGTAACGTTGGAATGAGTTTATTCTCCGGAATAATCAAATCAAGATCAAAATCTTTCTTCAACAGGATTAACGTTAAGCAACGTAAAGCTTCGGGATTTTTAAAATCAAATATTATCTTTCCATTAGGCTTCTGCAGACAATATTTAAAAAATTAGAAATTTTTCCGCAAATTTTCATAACAAAAATCTTTTTTAACCATCAAAGATGACTTACTCGAAATATATATTTTTCGAATTCGGGGTACTGTTGAGCTAGATCTTGAAAATTTGGAGGAGACTTGTAGATATTACGAGAGTGCATGAATCTATTCATAGACATTTTGCCAACCAATTATGACAGCTACTACAGGAGATAACATAATAATAATAAAGAGATGAATAAAGTAATACTTGGCAAATTATAAATAAAATTGTCAAAAGAATATGATGATATTACTAGAATGATGATGAAAGTACTTTTTTTGGCCATCATTTTCTGCTAGCTAGAGAAAGCTAAAAGGATGCCGAAATTTTACGAACATTCGGTCTATTTTTTCAATTATTCTTTTGGATTAAAAGCCGAAATGAATAATTAAAATCAAAATAAATTACTTTTACTTCAGTTCCTACAAGCTAAGAAGCTAAACCAACGTTTGAAATAAAAAATTCGTGTTTTTTCCAAACTGATAAGAACGCTTGGTCTTATCAGAAAAATATGCCTTGAACTTTTCAAAGTTTCGAACTCACATTTCTCCTTTTCAGCTTTTTCCTTCCTTTCCCCGTTCAACCTTCAAGTCGTGTTTGCAGTAGTTCGTAGTATAGTTTCATATTTTATGTATTTTCATTCCTTTTTTTAGTTATAACTTAAAATGGATTATTTCTGAAGTGCTGAACTTTCAGTAATGTGGGGAAATTCAGGTAATTTTTCTTTCAATTGCGTAGGTATATTTCGAATCTCGCATTATTTTTACAGTTTATTACGCCTCCATCAGGCCTTTGACGTATGGATCTTTGAAGAGAAACACATTTTGATCTCGTTCTCTGTTTCAGATCGGAATAGTTGCTCTTTTTTTGCACAAAAGGAAAACTTACATTCCACGTCGATCTGCCACTGCCAGTATTGAAATCGTTGATGATTGGTACTCAGCGGTTGTATTGGAAGTAAATACCACTGGATAAAAATTATTTCTGAATGGCTATGTTGCTTGGCTATGTCGATGAGATTATTACCGAACATTATGCTAGACACGTCGACTACACGACCAATAAATTGGGAGGCCATCCGGTAAAAGTTTGATTACAGTGAGATTTCAGCATTTACCATGTTCCGATGATTATTTTCGATTTATTCTGCAGGACTGGATTGATCAACAAAGTAAAACTAAAGTAATATGCAAAGTATGCGGGTCAGTTGTTCCATTACTTCTCCAAGTGTATGCTCCTGTCGAAGAACGACCTCGTCATCATAGAACGTTGTATATATTCGCTTGCATCAATCCAAGTTGTTGGGGAAATTCACAAAGGTATTTTTTGATTTGATAAAACCTTATTCTACAAGCTTGATGCACATTAGGCATTTTTTATTCAGTTTCTCAGTTTATCTAGGGTGTCAAATTACATCGAAAAATTGCCTTCTGAAGCCAATCATTTGCGTTCAAAATGAATCTAAGTCCACTACAATCGCCTAATGATTTTTTTCTGTCTCATAGTTGGACTTGCTTAAAACACCAAACACCCATGAAAGAAGACATTGCTGCTGCATCATTTTTCTCTGATGACGACTGGGGAACAAATGCAGATAATTGGGATTTAGATGATCAAGGAACTTCTAGTCAAACCTCATTTGATGTTGACGAGGTTGCCTCTATGATAAAAAATGTTTCAGTTGTGGAAGAAAATGCCAATGAAGTACCCCAAGCGACTGAGATGAAAAACATGTGCGCAACTGCAGTAATTGAGCCGGATGAAAATGAGCCAATTTCGCTGGATACACCAGAATCTCCAAATTACAACTTAATCGAGTTGGTAAAGCAGAAACCATCCTCTCTGAAGGTAAGTTGTGTTATATTATATTTTTTAATTCACCAAGTCCTTCTTAATCGCTTTTATGAAGCTATAATATGCCATTTTGTTCAATCTTTAGATCTCAAACGAAAACGTACATTACATTCCTGCATTTGTAAATGCTGCTGAAGAAAAATTCGACAAAGATCCGTTACTGGAACATGCGCAAGCTCTTCTTTCTAACTACACCCTGCAGAATGGTAACGCCAAAGATTTGAAATTGGCTAAAAATCTGAACGTTTGTCAAGGATCAGATGAAAGTTATGAAAAAAGTGTACCAGCTCACGGTGATAAATTATTCTACTCATTTATATCACGTGTTAAAATGAACCCTGAACAAATTTTAAGGTAATTTATTTTTCTATTATAGTTTGTTTTGATATGATTAATCACCATCATCCAAAATATGGTGAATTTATTTACATAGTTCGTCAAAATAATTATATACTTACTTACTATAAAAACTACACTTATGCAATAATTGAGACATTTTGATAATGGAGTCGTTAGTATTACAAAATTGGTTTTTCTTTATAAATAATTATTAATATTATAAATTTTGTTCTAATTTTGATCAGATTATGAAGATGATGATAGAATTTGCTTCCACGGAAATTTTGCTATGAAATTTGATATTTTATAATTTTCGTTTTCATTATTTTCATTGATTCGTTTCTATTATTTCAGATATAACCGTATTCGCAAAGATAACACCAAAGCTCTCTTTTTGTATCCTGAATCGAGCATTGCGCAAGAATGTCGTCATTGTCGTGGTCCGATGGCATTTGAAATGCAGATTTTACCCACCATTTTAAACCACCTTCAATTATTCAATACCAACCGGAATCATGAAGATTTGTTGGAATTCGGCACTGTTTTAATTTATACCTGTAGAGGTAGCTGTGATAAATCCACAGAAGAATGCGTTGTTGTACAACAAGAAAAGATTTAGAGGTTACACCCAGTATTTCTATTTCTCTTTTTATACCGTAAATGTTTTACATCTTTTGATCTCTTTGCATTTAGTTTTTACCATATTGTAACGCGCTTTCAATTTGTTTCCTTTCATCCTTGATTACCGTACATTCACCGCTTAATTGTAGGTAATTTTGTTTGTTTAAAGTAAATAAAATGATAGTTTAGAAAAATGCATAAGAATATATTTTTGTAGGGGGAAAAATCGAGTTAATTTGAACAGCTTATAAACTGAATCATAAGACTGCCACTTTTCTACTTGGATGGATACAAAAAAAAAAAAGTAAATAGATTCGTAGAAAAAGTAACTTTTTTATAGTTTTTTGAAATTTTAATATGACTACCTTCATTTCATTGAAATTTTTTTGTGGTGTTTTCTGAGTCCACCAAAAATTTTTAGTGATATTTTTGAGTAAAAACAAATAAAATTAATTGAAACTTGTATGTGATAGCCTCACAATATCAGGATGCTTGAATCATAAATAAAATCGACTTCAACTGCTGACTGATTTTCAAATTTCGAATTTTTCTGTCCAGGTATTCGAAATCTGCTACTTCTACCTCATGACGAGGATCATCTTGGAAATTACCTGATGAATTCTCTGTATCAAATGAAATAGTTTTCAATATTTTTTCAGTGAAATTTGTCAAAGTACCTTAATTAGGAGTAAGAAAAAAAAAATACCTGTACAAAAAATTCGTTCGCAAAATGCACTTATTCCGGACCATGTTTGAAAGTCAATCTGAATTTCAGTATTTTTTGTATCCATAAATAAGGTATTACACATATTTTCTTCATCATGGGTGAACCCTCTTCCTATGATACCCATTAGAGCAGGAAAAAGTTTCTATTCCAATCAAAATAATATTTTAACAGAAATGAGTGAGAAATATATTATAGATTTTAGATTAATTGATGATTCACTTGAACTTTCATAAATTCTTCACCATTAGAATACATTTCGAAAACACGATTATAAACCCACAGTCTTGGTTTCGTAACATGAACATAATTTTTTAGATATGCCAACGGAGTCATTCCTGTGAAATTATAGAAGCAATTACAGAGTTCATTTTAATGTTTCATGGTTGAGTATAGAAATCACATGATGAAAACATTACTCAGAAAAACAATTTCAAATTTAAGAAAACTAAATTTATGGTGTCACTCCTCTGGAGAATATAACCCTTTCTGAAATAGTGAAAATGAAAGAAAAATTTTACCTTCAAAAGTCATCCTATCCATTGGCAATTCAAAACGAGCATTTCGACGAGAAAAAACTCCAGCCACGTTCAAAAATGAGTCGGTCATTGGCACAATTGAATTTAATCGAAATTCTCGCTGCAATTTTTTTATTTCTCCTTCGGCTTCCGTGGGAGTAACTGATGGACGAGGAAATGGGGAGACGGAGGCCAATTTCGACATCATCTCTTCGAAAATTTTGAAGTGCTGTTTACAAACATTTTTGGACCATGTATTTTCTGAATAATTTACCTACTGTTTCAGCTGAATTTATTTTGGGAAAAAGTGAAGACATATAACCTATATTATTTCTGACAGTCATTGAAAAACGTACCAAATATAAGTTGACATGGTACCCACTTTCTTCGTTGACTACGTAAAAATTTTCAAAAAAAAAAATGTTTGTTTCTTTTTAATTCCTTGAAAAACAAATTTACAAAAAAATTAACGAATAAAAAATCCTTCCCCCTTTAAATCATTCCCCCGTTTATAGAAAAAATAAATGCAGCTCTCAGTCTATCTTTTCATCAAAAATAAGACTTATAGTTCTGATTGTGTATCCTCAATACCTCAACCTGAATTCTAATCGGTAGGCTAATTTGACTATTGTGATTGTTACTTTTTCATCAAGGTCGTGATTCAATGCTTCACAATTAAATTCCTTTCGAAGTCGTTTCAGTAAATGTTCCTCAACACACGATGATGGATCAAACCTAGGGTCAACTTCAATTTCATCTTCACAAAGGTCATTTTTGACAGTCTCTTCATCAATAGCTACGGGAGTTGCATTATTAGTGGTCATAGCACTGCCATCGCTCAGGGTTGATATCTGAAAAATGAAATGATCTTTTATAGGAAGTCTTCAGGGATGCAGATAAGTGAGGGGAAGAGAGGTAAGTTGAAGAAAATATTTTTCATCGCCAAAAAAAAATTGACTTTTTCTAATAATGAAACATAATATTTAAATTTTGCTCAAGTTATTTACAAAAACTATAAAATCTTTGAAATTTCCTTTTCATTCTTGTAATTTTTGTTCTCATTTTTTCTAATAGAGTTTTTGAGATTAAAAGGCTAACTTATACTTATTTGGAAACACGGAGCCTATAAATTTAGTTTTCTACGGGACGGCGGAGGGGGAGGGGGTTGAATTCAATAATACGATACCTGCGTCTCATTCGGATCATTTAAGTTATTACCGACTCCGTTTTTTGCACTAGAGCTGCGTTTCGAATCTTTTTTCTTTGATTTCAATCTTTTTACAGATTTTTTCTTCTTTTCTTGCAAAGCTTTAACGATAGGAGAAGTTTTATCTTTTACCTGTTGCGTGGTGGCCTATCGTGAAAAAACAAGAAATATACTGTCAGAGTTCAGCACATTACACATATTTCAAGCCAAAAAATATGTTAAATGTCTTTATAGCATTAACCTACCAATTTAGTTGTTTCTTTCTGTGCAGTCGTTTGTTTAGTGACTTTATTTTTGTCTAAAGTCGAACTCTTCACTGTCGACTTACTTCCAACCTGATTATTCTTTCTGTGAATATCATCCTTACTCTTTGAATTTTCTGACCAAGGTGTCAGAAAACTGGCACTACCAAAATGCTGTAGATTATATCAAATATTCAAAATTAAACAGTCAATTGGAAGAATAATTTACTGGCTTTATGTATTTCAAGAGGGCAGTGTTACAGTTTTAAAACTTAAGAAATTTTTTTTTTGAGGAATCATATTGCTTTTACAGAAAAAAATATATGAATCATTGGGGCAGCCTGGAAAAGGTTTCTCTTTATAACTCCATCTTGTATTTTGTAAGTTTGTATCTCGTCATATTTTCTAAAATGTCGATTTTTATTTCTCCTCCCTTCTTCTCATACAGTCAAAAACAAAAAGCTACAGTATATCTACTCGAAGCTGTTCGACTATACGACTGTTAAAATAATTAAAATTTTAAAACACACATGAGAATTATCATCAAGAGCTGTTTGGCTGGCAGTTTTTCTTAAGTCAAGAATGAGCTGAGTTTTTTCTGGGACGTGAATATTTGGATCTGGTGTGACACATCGACGAGACTGTGTAACTAGCAATTTTTGGGTCACATGGGTAATAGTGGATGTAGCATTTGGTGAAGCTGGTCTAGAATCTGTTTCCGTGTATCGTCGGAATAGAGCTTCGGGCACAAAAATATCATTTTGCCAATTTCCATTCGCAGCTTCATTTTCAATTATGATTCTGTATTTGCGTTCGGATAACTGAAACATCAACAAAAATTATGGAAACGAAAATTACCTACCTACTGAAAAAGTGTTATGATGTTTAAAAAATTAGCCTTACGTTGATATGCCAAAAAATATTCATTTGACTACAAAATATACTAAAATAAAATACTAACTTGGGATAACTACTTTCGAAATTCGGAATACGTAACGAAACAATGCCGTGACGCCGTAAATACGTAAGTACATACTACTCGCAATACATGACTTTTTCAAACGTTTTCGTTTGCGAATGAATGAAGGTACCTATAGTTTTAGGAGAGATAGACTTTGGCAAAGATAAAAAGTGACTGGGGCACAAAAGCTTGCATCTTCTACTTAAACTCAAGTTTCTCAATAGTTACTGTTTTTTAAAACTTTGAAATCTCATTGCCAATAAACTTTGAGTTTATAGATTCTTATTCCTAAGTTGTTTCAGTTATCTTCTGTTAAAGTTTACCCTTAAACTTACATTTTTCGAATGATGAAAACTGGCTTGTTGTTTGGTTTCTTCATCAACCGGGTGATTGCATAGTACAGAACATCCACGTGAATACGGATTATAATATTGAGAAAATGGACGAAATGCAAATGGAGCAGGTACAACGATATTGTCCCCAAGATAAAGGGGTAGTTTTTTCTGAAGAAAAAAAAAATTCTAGCAGTTCTTTATTTCTCCTCAAGAAATAATGGCATTTATTTATAAAACTTAAGCTTACTAAAAATACCATTGCAAGGTTATCATGAATAATTGTAAAATATTTATATTGTACGTGCTTTATAATTTTCTGATATTTTATCAATTAAATGTACGTAAATTCTAATAGACTGTAATAAAATTCCGGTTATAAAAAATGGTTGGAAAAAACTATAATGAAGATTTAGAATAGCTATATTTTATTAGTGTCCAAATCACGAATAATGAGTCCCCTACTCACTTCAGCAATCACATATGGTATGCATTCTGTAACTGAAGGAAGCAAACCGCACCTTGTAAGTTGATTCATTTTATATTATTCTGAATTACACATTTGATTAAAATTATGAAAACCGATAAACACACTGCCTACTAATTTTGCATAATAATCGTAAGTAGGTTGCATTGAAGTGGAGTAAGATTTCTTGGTTGTTATGGATACCACAAATAAAAAAAAAAAACTTACTGAATTGTTGTTCATAGCATAGAATCACAAATTTGAAGACTATATAAGCACTTAGAAATATTTTTGGAATTTATAATATTGATGACCGAATTGTTGAGGCGTCCACTTATTCACAATTTTAAATTAATTTAAACTGAGTAAAAAAAAAAAATCAAAATCTCTTCAAAAATGATATTTCATAAAATTTCTCCAAGTTATGCTTTCAAAATCAAAATTTTCTTAAAAATTACAAAATTTTTCTTTTACATACCATTTATGTTTTTTTCTTGTGAAGGGGGTGGGAATGACCACAGTGGCGGATCCACGAGGTGGGAGGAGGAAATTCCCCCATCCAAAAAAATAGACCGATAATCCACAAAAAAATCAATTTTCTTGAACCGCCTCCCCCTTTATGCTGAAAAAAAACCAATCTCACCATTTTAGCATTTACCATGCTTTGAAAAAATTTGGATTTCCCCTCCCCCCCCCCCAAATAGAGTTCTGGATCCGCCACTGACTGACCACTAAAATAAATGGCCAAAAAATACGAAGTGTGGTTTTAATTTAGGTATTGATGCCTTTTTAAGAAAGTATTGAATAAATTTCTTTATCCAGTTTTCCTAAGGTACTAATAAAAACAAACACCCTATCGAAGAAATAAGTTGCATAATATTATTCGAAACTATAATTATCAAATGCATACGTCAGTTATCAATACTTGACCTAACAAATAATTTCATGTTTTGATAGCCGAACAGTAGATATATACATGATTTTATCGACTTCGTATCTTACGCAATAATTTTGTAGTCAAAATATTGAACATATAAAGGGCAATGTTGTGAATGAAAAACCCACTTCCTTCAATGAAAAATAATTTACTCCGTCCATTCTCTTAAATAAAAAAAAAAATATCATACAGCCTATGAATATTTATGTGGAAGAGGTACAGGCTAAATGTTTGAATTATCTTAAGACTACATAATTCGAGTACGCCCTTTTATATATATATGTACCTTTACCTACTAAAATAGACTATATACAAGTCATTATATTTATCAAAGATAAGAAACCAGAAAATAGATAACAATAGGATGCAATATTCGTAACATTATTTCACTCTTCGTGGTTGGTTAAATTGAATTTTCAAGATTATAAGGCAGCATTGTAAACATGGGTTACTAAAACAGACCTTTAAAAGTCCAGAGCATTGTCTGTTATAAAGGTCCATCAAATCAGTAACCAAAATCTGTGATACCAGCCTTATAACACATAATTACCGTGACAAAATCAACATTCAGTGACTATCTTTACAGTGGAACCCCTTATCTATAAATCATTCACCATTTTCATTTATAATAAGAAAATGGATTTTATGTAGCACTAGTTAGACGTGAACATTATATCTACACGTGTGACAACAGAAAGTCGAGGTTTTGAAATTTCATAAGCTATTGCTGAAAATGTAATTATAAATTAAAAAGATAACGAGTCGCAGCAAACAATTCAAACCATGTGACAGCATCAGACGATAACGGGTTTTTGAAAAATAGAATTTCTTCTTCGTTGGAAAACATTTTTGTAATCTCATCTTTTCGTATACGTTGATGAGATAAATTTTAAAGAAGAAAAAAAAAGTAGTGATACTAAGTTAGAAGAATAAAGATCAATTTACCACTTACTGTGTTTCAAGTATAGTTCATGTAGTGGGAACGTATAATAAATTTAAACTCACTCAATGAACATTTAATTTTTTTATTTATTTGTACCTCATCGTTTCGAAACGGCTATTAACCGGAAGATCTGATTTAAACATGAGGGTATTTGGTGAAAGAACGCAGCTTTATGAAAAGTTAGTGGAAGACACGGATCGAGATGATTATGGTTCGATATCCAGGACACAATTTTCAAAAAAGTATTACGCCGCTTCGTACAGTGCTGATGAAAAGTGGGTAATATTTTCGTTAATTTCATTATTTTGAAAGTTTTTAATCGAGACTAGCATGTTTTAGTCGCCATATTTTTGATGGATTTTACAAAATCAACGAGGGTAGTAAAATTTAAGTATAGTAAATATTTACCAGTGTTTTAAAAACTGTACTTTTAACTACAGAATTTTAAAATTTTGCTTGAATTTTATTGTTGCATAATTATACTGCACTAATATAAAAATGAAGAAATAATAATTAAAAAACAAAAATTAATGTGCTGTGCGCTAGCTGGAAGAAAATTCTAGTTTTCGTGTAAAAAATTAAAGCACATTTCAAAGTGCAACACCCGGATTTCTAATTTCCTCATACAAATTTTGTAAATTAATTCTTACATGTTATACTTTCATGTAAAATTTGTATCGTCCTTCGGTTAACACTATATTTTGCGAATTAGACTTAAGGGTGAAAATTTTTTTTTCCATTGTGGTCTCTTTCACCTATCCATTATAGAAATCCGAATATTTATAAGTCCATTTTTATGCTAAAAAATTACATAATAGAGTCTATGTATTTGGCAAAAGCATGGTCTGAATATTTCTTTGTTTTTTACTTTTTCTGCTGGTGAATCATCTTGTATGCAGTTTTTACCCATCTGTCCATTCTTGAAGACATATAAACTGTTGAAGACACAGAATATCAACACCATAAAGCAAACCGATGCTACGTCCATTTTGCATAATTTACAAAAGAAGAAAAAAAGATTCTATTTTTTGAAGGCTTAATTTTAAAATACCGATATATTTAAATTTCACTATCAGATTCTGTCATACCTATACGTACCTGTTCAAATAGGTACATACGAGTATCAGGATCGATTTAATTGTTTCAAGTCTGAAATCATTAATACAGTGAAACCTTTTAACAACGGACACCTCGGGACCAGAGAAAATGTCCGCTAATTGGAGGTGTCCGCTGAGAGGGAGTGTGCTATAGGAGTGTAAGAAGGAAAGTGTCCGCTAAATAGAGTTTATTTAAAGTTTCGTCATTTTATTTAACAAAAAAAAAAAAGTTGAACTTGGAAAACAGTAAGTAAGTATATAAGCACATAATAGGACCTATGAAAATTATTTAAAAAATGACGTAATTGTAGTTTGCCCATTCTGCGAGAGCTCGAACACTTAATTTTTTATCTTCATGAACTATTAAAACTTCAATTTTATCCGATAAGGAAAGACTTAGAACTCATATTCACAATGCACTGAAGCGATAACACCGAATGAAGCTATGACATACCTACACTTTCATTCAGGCTTAGAATAGATATGTCTTATCTTACTTTTTTCCTTTTTTTTTCTTCATTTTTACACATTTACAGTATTTGAATGGCGAAATTTTTGTCCGTTTAATAGAATGTCCGCCTATCAGAGGTTACAATGCATTTTTGCCATAACACTGCACGGGACCAAGATTTTTGTCCGTTTATTGGGGGTGTCCGCTTAATGGAGTGTCCGTTAAGGGAGGTTTAATGACTGTAATTCAATTTTTTTCTTCTTTTCCAGACAAGCAGAGTATCAACGCCAAAAAAAAATCGTTACGAGATCCTTAGCATTGTGCCTAGTCATGATGGTGGGAGGACTTTTATTAATAAGTTTTTAAATTTATCTGTTTATAAGTAATGTTTTTTTTTTATGTAAAGGAATGCACACATCATAAAGCATTGAATATATTTATTTATTTAATTGTAAGTATAAATATTATAAATTATTAGGAATATACTTTTTTACATCGCTGATGCTCCATTTAATAATATATATCACAGGTTTCTGATTATGATACTCGTAAAAAAAGAGGAAAACACTTGTTTTTTTGGGTGGGGGGGGGGAGTGAACAGCCACATTGTTATGGGTAATATTACTTATATATTGAGTTTGGATATAACGAGAATTAGATAAAATCAACCAATCAGCAAACAGTATCTCGTTATTTATTTTCGACCAATGATTGAAGTCTAATATTTCTCCAAAAAAATTGGTACCCAGTTTATGACCGAAGATACAGAAGGACAAACCTTCATGCAAATACCAAATTTTGTAAACTTCTCAGCAAGAAATATTTATTTAGGTGATCCAATTATAAGCAACTACTGGCTCAATAATTAATAGCCATCTACTTGACCTGGCCTTTTACGACCGCAGCTTCCATAAATACTGTCTCCATCTCGATAAATAGCACTCACAGCAGAAAAGGAAGGGTTTGGCTTCGCCACATGCCCGATTTCTTCCATTTTCTTTATAATATCCTTAATAGAACAATAAGTCAATTATTTCAAAATTAATGATACTATTTTTTTAGAAAATTACTCGTAAGTTGGTAGCCTATCCAATATATAAGGTGTCCCGTTTTGAATTAATTTTTGGCAATAGTATACAAGTTTGATATCTTGACAATTTTATAAAGCCTGCAATAAGCTATAGGCGAGGTAATTCATGAAAAGAATTTAATAAAGCTTGATGACATTATCAAACCTTTTTGACCAAGAGAATCACGAGAGTTATACTTAGTTATACTACTGTCAATTCGCGCATGCGCGAAAATGTATGCATAAATCAATGTTACCGGCAGATTGTTTAAAAAATATACACTTACTCCAGAGTGTCTCAAGCCATTATGACACGTTAAAATAAAATAAAAAAACTTACCCCAGATATTTGTGGATAGTAGTTCCACTCCATCGGTAGTAACTGATGATGAAATAAAACATTATCCATGGCAGTGCGAACCGTTTCGTTCATTAATAAAGTTCGAATTGTAGTCTAGAAAAAAAAAGCCTAACTCAGATGAGTGAAAAAAATATTCAGTTCTCAAAGAGATGTCGCCAACTCACAATGGCAGAGGAGGTAGTAATTTGTGTTCCTCCAGATGCACCAACTAACATTTTCACCATACCCTTGCTGTCTACAATTATCGATGGACACATGGAGGACATAGGTCGTTTGCCAGGTTTAATTAGATTCGCAGTCGACGATGTTACCCCGAAGTAATTGGTAGAGTTTGGCGAAGAAAAGTCATCCATTTCACAATTCAAAAGAATACCAGTGCTCTGCGAAATTACTTTACTTCCAAAACTGAAAATTGAACATTAACCTGATTTACCTACCGTCGAATGGGGCGACTTTACACACTTTTTTTATGTTTTTCAACTTTGTCCTTTAATAACTCCTCCAATTTTTAAGCTACTGAAGTAAATTTGGTTTTAAAATTTTGGTCCAACATTTCTCAACACATTTGTAAAAAAAAGTTTGACTTTGCAGCCTTCCTTCTAATTTTTATGATTTTTCAAAAAATTTGTGTAAAGCCACCCCTTAATGGGGTGACTTTACTCATCAATTTGTTATTGACGGGTTATTGATGGGTGGAAGGCAAAATTTGAGGATGTTTGCACTAGGACATACAATTGGAAATAAACTAGTCAAGTGCAAACTTCAAACGTGTGAAACCGAACTGAATATTTTGAGTGATTGTGGTTAAAAAGAAAAGACGAATAAGAAAAAGCAAAAAAACCATATCGCCCTGCTTCTATCCAAATCGTATTTCGGTTTTAATTTTTGCCTGGCAATTTATTTATCGGGCTAAAACAAAGTGGATGAAGTCGCCCCTCGAATGTAAAGTCGCCCCGTTCGACGGTACTGCTTAATCAAATGGTCTTTTCTCAAATTTTAATTTTCATCCTTATACTAACATATGTATGTCTTATAATTATGCAATTGGCACTTTTTAAATAAAAACCCACGATGATGAATTATTCTTTGCTACAAATACACACACACGCACACACACTGACGAATGAAAATTTTGCCTGTAGTCTGTTGAAGTTGGCACTATATTATATGCATTCTTGGTTATTTTGGTCAATGTATGTTAAGCCACCCAGTTACTTCAAAAATATTTTATATTCCTAATGCGACCAGTTTACAATCCTTAACAAGTAGGACAATCTGCCACATCAGTCCAGTTTGAACTCAATTTATTGAAATCGCTGGCATACTGTATATTTAAGAGGGAAAAGATGTAGCTGAAGGGCCGGTACTACAAACTCTTTTTATCAATTTGACAGAGCATTAAAAACCAATACCATCCTCAATTCCTCATGTTTGATGCTGCGTTAAACTAATAACCAGTGTTTGTAATATTGGCCCTAAAATGGTCAGAGCTAAAACCTACTACAAATTAATTGTACTCGTTGCCACAACAGCGTCTCCATTTTCATCCAATACAGCCAGGTTAGCAGTGCCATGATCATTCATTTCTTCAAAATCGCCGCCATAATGTTTAGGATCCTGCCACGTTTTGGTGTCCTCTATAAAATTTCGTATTTTTTCAATATATTCGTCAGATAAAATCTGCTTTTGTATCTGTAATCAAATTTTCAAATAAAATCTCACCATTGTTTCGACTGATTCGCAATTATCAAGTCTCAAAACATATTTTCGACACAGAAAAAAGGGTGATGATTTTTTGGGAAGACTCAAGGAGGTAGTCTACTTTTGCTACGAAATCAACATTGACGTCTAAAAAACAGCAGGAAAATATTGAATACAGGCAAAACATGTACCTATAGGCAGTTTCTTTGACACATTTATTGGGGTTAGCCGTTTTGGCTGCCAGCTAAATGACAATTTTGGCGAATTTTTTACAGCGGGTTTAAAATACTAAACCGAGCTTAACTAACTCCTGAAAAAAGATTGTAATATTGGCCCTCAGTCTTTTGAAGTAGACTATAGTCAAACCCAAAGTGCACCTCTGACGTATTGACAAACCGATGATCTCCCAAATGACTGCGTGTCCCATAAGCATATTTGAAGGCTTCTGTTGTTCGTTGTGTGAAGAGCCACTCATTATCTGCAGGTATAATTTTATTGACCAGCCTCAAGATGTTGGCAAGTATCAAGCCAGATGATGGTGGTATCAATGAATATAAAGTATAATTCTTGAAAATTGGCGCTTTCAGTGGTTTTGACATGTCCACACTAAAAAAAAAAAAAAAAAAAAAAAGGGCAAATTCAATTAAGTTGTATCGAGTTTTTCTACTCAAAAGTCAAAAAAGTAGGATTACTAACTTGTACTCTCTCAAGTCAGCTTCGGTGATTATACCTCCATGTCTTTGAATATCACACACTAATTTAGCAGCCAGAGGTCCATTGTAAAAAGCGTCGCCTCCTTTTTCGGCGATTTCTCTCAACGTGCGAGCCAATTTTAAGTTTTTATACTTCATTCCTTCTCTTAATACTTCTCCTGTTTTTTGGTTGACGAACAACAAGCTATATAATTAAAATACTGATTAAGCTGTATTCAGGATGCCTAATAATGTCAGACGGAAGGAGGTAACTGATGTTTTGGATTCTTGATTTTTTCACAATTATGTCTGATCTTAAATATTGACGCTGAGATTTGCATAATTAGCGCTTATTATACTCGTAATTCAAATCTGAATATTTAATTACCTAAATTCCGGATGTGATTTGAGAAACTCTTCATTCATTTCTAGAACTCCAGCTAATACATTATCAATGGAAATGCCTTCTTCACACATCGAAATTACAGGCATAAAGATATCTTTCCATGGTATACCTCCACCAAATTTTTTATATGCTGTCCAATAGCCTTTAATTTCTCCAGGTATAGCGACAGATAATCCTCCTGCCCAAAATTAGATATATTATATTATGGGTCACTGTACAAGGATGTTGATATTTCGGTACCAGCAGCTAATTTATGGAAAATCCATTTTACCAAAAAGCCAGTAGAAAAAAGTGCATACATAGGATAGGCAGCTTTCAAATATTTAGTTAGGTCAAATCTGAGACTTTTAGAGGTACAAATATATCTTGAATGCTCCGGAAATATTATAATGCACTTTGTTCTTCGTAGTGGATAAGAAGCCTTTTCTTGTGGACCACAGCAATGCAAATTTCACCCTTCTACCAAGTGTAGATTTGGGAGGGATTAGGTGTACAATTATTTCCAAGAAAAAAAATTCAAAATGGCCAGCCAAAATTGTTAAAACATAAAATCATCAACATTCTTGCGGCATTATCCAGGTCAAAAATTTTTGTAAATAAGTAGTTGCTACAGCTATCAAATTTATAAAAGTATTATTAAACACAAGCAAACCTTTCTGGGAGCTTGTGTGGTTCGAGGAGAACATATCCACAGTCGCAGCAGCAGGAGCAGTTTCTCTTGCGTTTATGGTGCTAACATTTTTATGCTTCCTGTTATAAATTACCATAAAAAAGCCACCACCTACACCCATAAGGTGGGGTAAAGTAATTCCATCGCATAACATAGCTCCAATCATTGCATCGACTGCTTTACCTCCTTTTTGAAGAATCTGTCTGTTGATGAATGGATAAAAAACAAATTCAAATAAATTGAACTAGTCTATAAAATATATAACCCCTCAGCAACGATTCTCACGAATTTATATTCAATTGAAATTTTACACGAGGAGCTGCAAAATATCTGCTAACTACAATAGCGTCAATGCTGGGACATTTTTTATTAAAGATAAATTCTTTGGAAACGTTTAGTCAAAAAGAATAACGTGCCAATACGTTTTCATTTTAAATTATTTCGTGTAAGGTAGAAGAAATATTTTGTCAAGCAAAAAATTGGAGGAGGTTTCATATATTTCTTCACTATAGCCTAGCCAAAATTTCTATAAAATATAGGTATGAAAAAATGAGAAAAATTTCTTACTTTCCAATAGAAGCACATGGAGGTGCGTTTGTAACGACAGCTGCATGTTTAAATTTTCCATATAATCTTTCCACTGGATAAATATCTTCAGATGGTCCGGTCTTTGAGCCTTTGAAAAAAGTCCATGCCAAAAAAACGACAATTGCAATAACAGCTACGAGACTCACAAGACCGAAGACTTTCAATAAAGTTTTGCTGGTATACCAAAGCATAAAACATATTGCCTTATTCAGCCTCATGTCATTACAGAAACTCAAAATATTTCAATACTTCAAAAGAACCTACCTTAAAAACACCATAATTATTCAAAATTGTGTTAAACTCAAGTTTAATATCCGTTGACGAACAATCAATGACTCTGAAAGGGAGAAAGAAAATTTGTAGTTTAAAAATTGATACTTTGGTAAGAAAATTTTCTGAAATGGCGAATTTTTTTCTTCGCAAACTGTGATGCTACGCCAATGATAGAAAAATCACAACTTAATAAATTTTATTATATTACTTTTTACGTGAACAATTATAACTCGACCAACTTCTATCTACTATTTTAACGACTGACACTTGACGTACATCCACTCGGTGGCAAGTGTCCGTGCCTACCAGGCAGCCATTTGCTGATTCTGCGGTTCCCATAGCTCTTTCCTGGGAACCGCAGTCTCAGCACTTGGCTGTTTGTTGCATTTCCCGGTAAAACGAGACTCTCGTTTTACCGAGAAACGCTACACAAACCAATAAAATTTTCATCATTGCACAAAGTTTTTATTGAAACTTATACGTACAATCATTCATTAAATTAATTAATGTTCTATTTGCAAAACACAATTTTTTCACTTCATTCGAGATCGCGAACAGAGTTCCTACTATGAATTGCTCTTCTTCTGAAACAATAGCTTAATAACCGAAATTCAATCAAATCAACCTACAAATCTAACTAAAAATTAGAAAATTACACTACCTTTTACTGTTGAGTGCTTTTTGCATTAGTCTCTGTAAAGCATTAGTAAGAACATTTGGCATATGAAGATTCAATAAGAAATTATTCATGCACAATGATCCTTAAATACTCTCAAAATATAGCAGCTACAAGAACTTGAGACTGTTGCGCCAAAGGCACTGAGGCAAGAATAATAAAATATTTCGAGTATAATCCATAATCCATATCCATATATTACACTAGTTTCTCGACGATATAAATGTCTGGTGGCGCATCCAAAAGGGGCTATGGGAGCTGAAGCTCCCCCTTGGACTTCAAATTTTATTTAAAAAAAAAGCCGAGCAAAAAATATTTTACGCGCTGCGCACGAAATTTTTGCATGTTTTCTGTTTTCTCGTAGGATAAATTTAAAACTCAGCCCTTCCCTTGGCAAATTTTTGGCTGCGCCACTGCAAATGTCATAAATAAATACCTATGAGTAGGCTTATTATCAAAAAAAAAAAGAAAAAAGAACAGCTTATTCAAAAATAATTTTTTTTATTACATTCTAGAATAAACATAAGCTATACTTACATGACTGATAAGAATTTTTGTTCTTAAAGAACTCAGTCAAGGTCAACTGAATCTCTTTCCAACTCGGTTTACCTTTTATATTAAAAAATTCCAATCAAATTTGCAATATCGTTAAACAGGCCAAACAATTTTTAAGTATTGACATTAGCAGATTTTGACATTAAATTTTCCACTAGTCTTTTCGGAAACGATATGATCTCTGTAATGGTTTTTTCTTCATAAAAGAAGACCTTAGTACATCGCTAAAAACTCAAAGAAACTATTAACCACTAACACACTCAATAAATGGTAAACGTAAATGTTTTCGAGTACCTACTTCCGAATTTGAATTGATTCTTTTGTTCAAACCACTAATAAATTTTTATCGCCAAAAGAAAAGAAAAAGACTAAGACATGTAATCAGGAGGATAATATAATAATTAGAGAAATATACCTACTTCAATTCAGAAAAGCACGTGATCGAAAAAATTTATAGCTACTACCAAAAGAATGAAAATTCATTCTTTCTTCATTTCAGAACGTTAAGCTAAGCTTTTTGAAAATGAGAATTTCCCATTACAGTCATAAAATTGTAGTTTCCACTTTCCATCCACGCATTGAACATAAACCTCTTTTATCAACTAATTGGATTCGAGGCTTTGGTGACAGCTATTACAGCGAGATCGAAAATTAGAATAATTCGTAAGATGATAAATGTTTCAACTCTCGAACATAAATTTTGTTCAAAAATAGTCTTAATATAGTTTCAAACATTTCCAAGAACTAGAACTTACTGAGAATAATTTTCGAACTTACGAGTATACACACCGTATACCAGCCTGCTGATGTAATTTAAATAATTTTCAAGGTAAAATAAAAGCGAATAAATTTCAGATATTAATGAAACCACAATACTAAAATTCTGCAACGCATTTCGTTTAAAAAATAAGCATTTCATAGTTCTCAATAAGGGTAGTTACTTTTATGTGCTCAGTTCTACTTACTTGAATTATATGCCAAGTTCAAAAATCAAAACTATCTCCTTAAAACATATACCATGATTTCAACAAAATAAACAACATTATTTTTGTAAAAAAAACAACGTATAATAACGAGAAACAAAAAAAAAAGAAGAAAAAACATAACACATGCGGTAAACACAGAAAGAAACAATTAACCAGAAGTAGTCATTAATAATACAAATACATTCACAGAAGGACTAATTTTACATAGGTACCATATATTACAAAATTATCAGTTGCATAGGATTAATCTTTGGCGCTCATCTTTGGTGATCGAAAAATAAACGATAATATTACTAATTGATCGCTAATAGCCATCTACCTGACCGGGCCTTTTTTTATCGCAGCTCCCATAAATACTGTCTTTATCTCGATATATGGCTGTTACGGCAGAGAATGAAGTTGGTGGGATTTTCTTCGCCACGTGTCCAATTTTTACCATTTTGTCAACAATATCCTGCGAGCGAAGAAAAGTACATAATTATGGTACCTATAATTATTTGCACTTTCATTGTGAATCGCCAATCTATTGGTAACACTGTGCCTCAGGCACGTGGTGGTAAAAGTGTAACAGTGTTCAGTCAGTGTAGTATCACAGTCTGTTAAACTTATTTTTACTAATTTGTAGAGCACCGAGTGATTTCCACACCTCTTAACTCGTTCGAAGAGGAGTTTTTAAATAAAAATGAATGAAATAATTGAAAGTATGATCATTACCTTGCCGATATCTTCATAGTAATCCCACTCCATCGGTATTAACTGATGATGGAATAAAACGTTATCCATCGCACTACGCACGCTTTCATTCATTAACAAAGTTCGAGCTATAGTCTGGAAGAAAACATAATACCCCAATCAATAATCTATAATAAAACACCAACTTCGAGCTAAATTATTGAAGATAGAATTTTTACTGCGTGGAGGAAACCAGTGTGAATTAAAATGAAGAAATGAATTTTTTTTCAACTTTTGTATCATCATAAATCATTTTAGTAAATTAAAGGAGTGAGGGTGAGCTACAAAGCAGAAGTTAATAATAATGGTATATTGTTTTATACATTATTATTATTGGGTGTAATTCTTTTTTTTTGTTTTGTTTTTACCATTAGTCTGAAATCTGGATTAATAAAACCCGTTTAAAAGAAACGAGAATTTGTGCTCCGCTTATCAATAAGAATTAAGCGTGTAGTCTACCTTTGGTACGAACTCAACATCGACGTGTAAAAAACAGTACGAAAACGTGGAATATAGGCAAAATATAGGCAATTTCTTTGACACATGTGTTGCGCATTTGCGTTTTGGCAGCCAAAATGAAAATTTTCACGAGTTTTTACCTCAAAAGTACACCTACACTTTTTCGTTTTTCTCGTTCAATTTTGCACAAAATTTGCTCCAATTTGGATACGTTATCCTTGAACATAATTTCTATGCCCGGACGAAGCCCTTTTCTTCACTTTCATTTTTTTTAACTTTTTTTTTTTTTTTGAAGCTCCAAAAAAGGGGTTTTTTGAGACCCTCAAAAAGAGCCCCTAAATTTTGAAGAGAAAAAAAAAAAGCTTCTTTCTGGCATAGAAAATACGTTCAACGATAACATAATTAACCAAATTTGGTGAAAAATTGAGCGAGAAAAACAAAAAGTCTTCAACTATATGTAGACCACACCCTTAGAACAATTGATACAGGTACTTTTTTTTGCAGTTGTAATCAATCATAATTATGAAAGAAGCAATTCGGGTAACTAGAGTGAGTAGGGCCAGAGAAGCGAAGCCCAACCAGCATTTATCAACCAAAGAATTCAATTTTTTTTTCTTCTCAATAACATGAAACAATATTTCCGATTTTAATAGATAATACTTCATTCATAAATAACCCTTCGTTTTTATGGGAGAAGCTTTTTAACCAACTAATTGATACAATGCTCATAAAAAAGACGCATCAGATCCTAAAGAAGAAAGATTCCTCTTCGTAAGAAGAAAAAATAAAAACCTGCTAAAAACTTACAATGGCCACGGAGGTTGTAATTTTCGTTCCTCCAGCCGCACCAACCAACATTTTCACGTCACCCTTGCTATCTACAATTATCGACGGGCACATGGATGACAAGGGTCGTTTATTAGGTTCGATTAAATTCGCAGTAGACGGCGCTAAACCGTAGAAGTTGACGATGTTGGGCGACGAAAAGTCATCCATTTCGTTGTTCAAAATAATGCCCGTGAACTCTGAAATTACTCTGCTGCCAAAACTGTAAAATAAAACAAAATTCGACACATTGTACGATATCCGAGGCAATCAGACAGGAAATAGTTGAAATATGAAAATAATAGGATCTAAAATCAAATATTTGAAGACATAATTATTCTATGTTCTATGGCTACCGCAAAAATAATTATTTAGCTTTTTAAATAAATGCGCAACGCGATGATTTTTCGCACGCTTCAACGCCAAAATAAACACGCATACCATATTCGTCCGAAATACGGATATTATTTTTGTGTTTTGTAGTGAAAATAATATATTTTTCACGATAATGAAAGCCAAAACGTACCGAACATTAATTGTACTCGTAGCCACAACAGCGTCTCCATTTTCGTGCATAACAGCAATGTTAGCAGTACCGTGATCGTTCGGATTTCCGAAATCGCCACCATAAAATTTTGGATCATTCGATGTACTGGTATCGCTGATTAAACTTTGAATTTTTTTTACATATTTGTCATTCAAAATCTGGTTTTGTATCTGCGTTAAAAGTCAAAATTGAGAAATTCATTAGAAAGAAAGAGTAATATACTCGTAGATAGAGAATGATATAATTATTAAACGCGACGTTGCACACATGAAGGTACCGTTCGGTTGATATGGAAATCAGAATTCGCACCAGATTTAGGGATATTAACCATAGGCGGACTTGTGTTTGGGGGAGGCTAAAACCATTTTTGTCTGTTGCTTAAAGAAAAAAAAAAAAACAGAAGAGCTACTCTTCTTTCGAAAACCTGCTAAAAAAGACTCTTGATGAGACGATAAGATGAGTACGAAGAAAAACAAATGAAAATATTATCAGAGTTTTGCACAATACAATTTTGTTAATTTTCATTGTGGGCGCGCGCGCGGGGGGGGGGGCTATTTCCGATTTTCTCCATAAAGAGGGAGATGGGCTAATTTAAGTTCCGGGGGTATAGCTCTACCACTAAGTCTACCAATAATACAAAAAATATTAACAAGTCCAATAAACCAAACTAGAAGTCTCTAACAGTCCGACAGTACGTAATATACTGACTACGAAATGCAAGTTTGTATTTTAAATTTGAAAAAAAAAATTTCCAAAATAGGAAAAAAAAACGAGCACTTGAAATTAACATTTTTCTTTTTTCTTCAAACTAATGTAGTACTCGAGATCACAGAATAAAGATTATAAGTATTTTGTGGTAAAAACAATATTGAATTTCGTTTCACGGAAAAAAAATTTCAGTTTCTTTCTTTTTTTCTTTTTTTTCATGTAAATATGGCAAACTTTAACCATCATTGGTTCTATACGAAGACAAATTAATATTATTGCAAATTCAGTGCAACAGTAATTATTTTGTAATTTTAAAAATGTAGAAATGGAGATGTTTTAGGCACTTGCGAGATCCAATACGAGACTCGTTTTGACAGTGCGAGGCCCTTTTGTGGGGCTCGCATGTCCATGAGGTGTATGTATGGTTTTTCTTACTCCCCCCCCCCCACTCTGCAGACCCCAAATCTGTATTAGTTGTCCGGGACTCATAAGTGCCCCAAATATCAATTATATGTACACTTGTGGTTCATTAATTTCATTCTACTCCGTATTAACTATATTGTACACCTAACCAATAGCTGTGGGCTTCATTAGATAACCGACGGCATCTACAGATAGCCACGAAGCCATGTGAAGACGACGGTTTCATTTCTGAGTATTTATAAGGGGGGCGGGGGCGGTGGTCTAGCAAGTGTCATACTTTGTAAAATAACAATACATAACAACGATATTTTATTCGAAACGGGTTCGATAGAAGAACATACCTGAGTTGTGTCGACAAATCGATGATCGCCCAGATGACTGCGAGCTCCGTAAGCGAATTTGAATGCTTCCGTCATGCGCTGAGTAAAGAGTGCTTCATTTTCTGCCGGTATAATGCCATCTAATAACCGTAAAATGTAGGCAAGTACTAATCCAGACGATGGCGGTACCAGAGTGTACAGCGTATAGTTATTGAAAATTGGCACAGTCAGTGGTTTCGACATGTCCACTCTACACACGAGATACATTTTTTATTCAACTGTTCGTTTTTATTTCTTCCTCGAGTGTCTTAATAGTGGAGGGAATACTAACTCATAGTCTCGTAAATCAGCCTCAGTGATGATACCACCCGCCTTCTGTATATCACTAACTAATCCAGCAGCAAAAGGACCTTTATAGAAAGCATCTCCACCTTGTTCAGCGATAATTTTGAACGTTTTGGCCAATTTTAAATTCTTATACGTTTGACCTGCTTTTAACATTGCTCCAGTAGTAGAGTTGACGAACAGTGTCCTGTAATAACATATGTACAGAATTAGTTAGACATTTTATTTTCAGAAAAAGAAGAAAAAAAAAATCAAATTTCAAGTTTACGCTACTAAAATCTGACAAATATTGGAGCTACCGAATTTTATCGACACTAAGGGAAACACAACTTAAGTACTTGGAAATAATTTTATCACGCAATATGTATTAGCGGCATAATAATATAGTGAAAATATTTACGTTAACTTGAATCACCTGAATTCTGCGTTCAGTTTTACGAACTCTTCATTCTTCATCAGGATACCAGCTAACTTATCGTCGATTGGAATACCTTGTTCACACATCGAAATTATCGGCAAAAAAATGTCTTTCCAGGGTACGCCACCGCCAAATTTATTGTACGCTGTCCAATAGCCTTTGATTTCTCCAGGTACAGCGATAGCTAATCCTCCTGTACAATACGAAACGCAATAGACACGTAATATTTTCAGACATCGAACACCAACGTAAAAATTATATCAAATACAAACCAACCGGTCTGCGAGCTCGTCGAGTTCGAGTGAAACATATCTTTCGTTGCCGCAGCAGGAGCAGTTTCTCTCGCGTTTATGGTGCTAACATTTTGATGTTTTCTATCGTAAATTACCATAAAGAAGCCGCCTCCAATACCCATGCTCTGAGGAAGAGTAAGTCCGTCGCATAACATAGCTCCTATTATGGCATCGACAGCTTTTCCTCCTTTTCGAAGAATTTGTCTGCGAGAAAATAGACAGAAATTAAGCTGAACACCTATCTGCACTTATAATCCAAGAATATTTGAAAATACGAGTACATGAAATAAAATCGATATTTTTTTGAAATTAGAAGGCTACAACAGGCAAAAATTTTGTATAAAATGTTGGCATACGTACGTATGAGTTATATAAGAAATAATAAGTGATTACAAACGTACATTTTTTTTACTTCTTTTTTTGCTTCGAAAATTTTTCTCTAAATAAAATCTTATAAAAATGGTCAAAAATAAAACAAAATCAGAAAAATTTTTTTCAAGGAAAGTTTTTGGGTAATTCATTATTTTTGTTTTTCAAAAGTTACGATAGAAAAGGATGATAGATAACAAAAATGAATTATTCAAAAAATAAGCAGATAAACAATTACAGTAGTAAGTTTCTGGCTTTTCTTCCTCATGACACTTCCGTTCAAATACTTCAAAATTTTCAAATCACTCGAGAATTTAATAAATTTTATTAGATAATCCTAGTGGTAGCACTTGACATAAAATTACACTCATCAAGTAGTCACCTTCGTGATGAAACTGTATATTCTAACTGCCAAAATCATGCAAGACAAGAATGATAGATTTTCAAATAAAGCTATACTTTTTAATCCAGCAAAAAGCTATACCTGTAGTTCGTTATATAAAATAAATCGTAAGTACCTTACGCAAACAAAAGCGACGAAGTCTCCCACGCCAACTTTCATGCGACAAACAGGACTTATATTTTATTATGATTTATGATTATATATTACTCAATAATAAGACCAAGCTCAAAGTAATTTTAAATATTAATGTCGAGCTAACATCAAATCGAGAAACATGAAAAACAAAATAGACTTTTCAATTTATATAGTATAACTGAAATTTACTTAAAAAGGCAATTGAAGAGTCAAATTTTACCTCTAATGTGAGCATACTTCACTTGAGAATTTAAACCCAAAACAGAGATTACTGAGGACTAATCGAGTGTACGAATCTTATTTCAAATTCGCCATCAAAATAATTAGTCACAGCCAAGATCCCAAATAAAGAAATTATATGTTATGAAGAAAAAAACGGTTTGATTTCTTACTTGCCAATAGCAGCACATGGAGGAGCATTCGTAACCACAACAGCATGTTTGAATTTTGCATACAGTTTTTCCACTGGTGGTTGACCTGAAGGAGTCTCTGGTACCGAACTTCTGAGTGTGGCCCATATTACGACAACGATGATGACAACACAAACCGCAAGAAAACACAACAGTCCTAGAAATTTTAAAAGAGTTTTGCTGGAACAAAAGTTGAAAGAAAATTCTTGAAATTAACAATCTATCAAACGTTACATTCCTAATTCATATTAGTCTATGAATTTACTCGAATGTCAATAATATCGAGGTGATAGTGTACGAATGTAAGGAAATTAAATGGAAAGACTATGTAGCGTATAATTTTAGTCTCTTTAAAAAAAATGAGATGAGAAAATGTAGCTTATACTCGTAAATTTTAGTCTGTTGCAAAAACATTAATTTTCCTTGTTGGTTAAGCAAATGTTGAAAAACACACAGGCAAAACAAAACCTCAAAAATTACTGCTTAAAAGAATCGGTTGAAGCTCTCATTTGAGTTTATAAAACGTCAGCATCTATAAATAATTCAGAATTAACGATGCGTTTTTGAAAATAATAAATGCTTTTTGTCGACCATGAGTCCCCCCTGCCCCGCCCCCGCATCCCCAAAAATATAAATCGGCGTCTAATGGACAAACTTGTACTGATGGCAACCCTGCTTTGAACACATTAATTCACACTCGCTGCTTATTTCATATTGGGAAATGGATTGGCCTGTATTTAAATACAGCCTTGAAATTCAAAATAAGAATGTTCTTAAACAACATTTTCAACCCTTTCTAATGAGTACATAATACTTCAATCTATTTTAACGATGAGGTCACATTAAAAACGTATTTTCTAATCACAGAATCAATCACTGATGAACCACTCTCTTCGTTTTTTCACAAGAAAGTGAACTTATATGTATAGCTCATACTTCCGAAATTATACTGATCCTATTTTAATTAATATTTTTCTCAAGGACATATACAAATATAGAGACACAATACCAGCTTTTGGTTGGTTCCTTCAGCAATATCTGGAAACTTGATTATAAAATTCGTATATAAAATTCTAAAAATAAAATCATAAAAATTCAAATTTCATTATACGAGTGAATAAATATTATCTTTCAACTATTAGCGTCGTCACTAGATAACTTTTTATTTAAAAAAATTTGGAGGATTACGTTCAAAAAGTCAACAAGTTTTCTATCTCAGTCACATAATTTTCAGTAAGCCAAACTGAAGCCCTATTCACCGGATATTGCGCACTCATTGTTAGATAAACGAACGATGAAACTTAAATAAAGGACCAATATCACCCAAAGGCACACTCAACTTTTACAAAATTTGAATCCTCCTAGCACCTTTAATTTTAAGAATACGTCTAGGGTGTATATCAAGTTTACAATGTGTGACTGGTAAATTTCATCATATGGGACCGTCCCCTAATGAAAGGACTTTATGGATAAATTTTCGCATCGTCGGTATTTTTGGTGGCGGCCAAACTGGCGAGCTCTCGGCCGTTCAAAGCCGTTTTTCTTGAATCGTTTTTTTTTTACCCATAAGGTCCCTTTTTTGGGGCACGGTCACATATGCATCTATTAAATAAAAAACAAATTCTTGATAAGAATTTTTTACATAAAAAATGAATTTGAAATTAGCAATGAAATTCAATCCTTGTAACATCATTAATTTTGAGCAAAGGTTACATGAGCGCATAATATTTCTCGTTAGTCTCAGTATGAGTATGACTTACAAAATTAATATGAACAAACATGAAAAAAACATCATGTACAACGTCATGATGAACGTATAAAATATATTCAATTTTCTCAAAACATGAACGTATTGCAGCTACCATTATTGATAAATTAGCGAAGAAAACGAGCATGCAGTAAGAACCCTTCATATTCACACAATAGAAGTCAAATTATGTAATTCATCATTTTTTAAGGCTGGGTTAGAACGATGCGACAGTGAAAGATGAGCACAGCAAACAGCTTATTTATTATTCATAGAGTACGCAAACAGTATGATCTTATTTGATGAAAAGCGTTAAAATCAGAGCAAGAAATTTTTTTTCTCGTATTCACTTCAAACAAGTGAAAAATAATTGCTCGCGAAAAAACTTTGAAATTTAGCACAAGCTACACTCGCATTCGATTCAGCATAGTTCTCATGCAGTTCGCTGAACTCGATTTCAGCAGCATACATACCTAAGCTTATTTCTAATCCTGGGCTCAATTAATGGCGCCTGCTCGGAAGTTTCCTTAGTCTTCCCATTTTCAGCCCTAAGACATAAATGCGAAGACATTTTTTACACTTCTAAAACTACTTTCGCTTTCGTTCGCAATTTGTAACAAGAATTTGGAAACCTGCCGTTAGGTGTACTCAAAAACTTGAAAAATTTTCCCAACACAAATTCACAACCAACATTGGCATTGACTAACAGCCCTTAAACTTGTTCATATCAGCGCTGATACAAAGTCGAACTATTTGAGACTAAGCTATACCTACGTTAAAACACGAACTGTGCATTTTTATTATTTTCCCACAGGTGTGTGTATATGCTTGTGCAGGTATGGTAAATGCAGAAGGTAAATGATTTATGTTTTCGAAAAGTGTGCAGAATACGGATGAAAAAAAAAACCTAATATTTTGCTGCTAAATAAAATTTTTCAGTAACAGAACTGAAAACTTGCAGCTGGGAGAGATAACTTAAGTCAATCTCAAATTAATTTTTTATGTTAGAGAATACCAATGGGGCATCACTGCACACTAATTTAACTCTAAAATATTAAGCCTCTGATTATCTATCTACACAAAAGTTGACCTATTAAGGGTGTCGTATACCAATACTTTTTAGTGGTTCTTGATATTTCATTTTATGAGTCAAATTCTGAATTATTCAAGTCGAATTTTGACAGACCACCCAAGAATATACCCGCTATGCACCTACAATAATGTCTCTGGCATTGTAAGTAAAATAAAAAGTTTTTTTCCATTCGTTTTCAAGTAAATATAAAATTACACCAATGGTTCTCAAACGCCGCCAATAAATTTCTACATCAGTTGCGAGAATAAGGCTATGAAATTTTCCAATAATACCACACTGATGAACTAATAAAGATTTATCACAAACGAGATAGAGAAATTTCATACACAAAAAATGCCACAATAGATTCATTAATTAATTCCTCGTTGAAATTGTCTTATTTAATTTTTCCATAATATTATTATGTTCAAGTTGGCCATTTTAAAAATGAAGTTATTACTGAATCGATACAGAAATAGAATGCTTCAGCTTCACAATAAGGTGGTTTATTTTTGGAAAATGTAGGTGATAAGTTTTTCACTAAAAACTTGCCTATGATCGAGGGTCTGGTAAAATTTTCATAGAATACGTAGATATAAATCGATTACAACTACACAGTCATAAGTGTGCTGTAAATAACAACGAAGCAAGCATTGATATAATTACATAAATAATATGAGACTTGTGCCACCAAGTACTTAGTCCTCCCAAAATTCGATCAGAGCTGGCAAGTTTTGATTTTCGCAAGGGGTAAGATATAATGGTAATTGAAAAGTTTTCAATTTTTTTCTCAGAATAGGAAGTCATCTATACGCTTTCCTCAAAATAAAAATAACACAATCCTTTAGAAAATATGGAATTAGCATCCCAGACCGGGACATAATTTTAAGAAACCTTAATTTCATACCGCTGTAGCAGATGCTTCTTTTCTTATTTTCCCAATAGTTGCAAAATTTCCTCAAGTAAAATACATAATATGCTTTTTTGTAACGCCCAAACTGCCAGCCCTGGAGGCAATAATCTTCAGCTTATGTCACATTCAAAAGTAAAAGAGATATAGCAGACACTCAACTCGAAAAGCAAAATTCAGAGCAAGTCTTTTAGGGTTATCGAATAAAAATTTTATATTTCTACTGACTTGTGAGCACAACAGGTAGCTATTGATTAAGTTTTTTCAATCCATTGAAGGTCTAAAGTTAGCAACAGATACACCTAACATGATACACGGAGTAACCAGTGCAACTATACTCACAGATTATCAATCTGTGCACATCTAGTCTGGACCATTTGGATACATCTCTTCCTAAATACACGGCTACATTACTTAATAATTTTTGGATATTCTTGACAAAAATGAGAAAGAGTAAGTAAACAAATTCATAGCCAGAGCTATTACTCAAATATCACAACAAACAAAAAATAACGCTATAACCATTAAAAAAGTTTTCAGTTTTATGTCGAATTACGTGACGAAGGCATTGTAAGTCGACTGTCTGTACAAAAATTACACTATCAAAAATATTTTCGATTATTTACGGTCAAAAACTTTAAAATTGTTATAATCAAACAATTTTTTGACGTATTATCAACAGACATAATAATGCGGAATGCCAAACGCTGGAGAAAAATGTTATAAAAATAACATCAATTATCAAGTCAAGCCACAATAACGATGAGTAGGTACCTACCTCAAAAACACCATGTTTCCAAATCGTATCAAATTCTATTGACGTTTAAGATCCGTTGATAACCAGCAACGATTCTGGAAACAATGAAAAAATTTTGAATTAGAAATACAATGACCAATCGAGTGCGTGCTATTTCAATACTATCGCTTTTTCAGCGTGCCAAATGAGAACGCAAATAGGCAATACTGAGGTGGAGAAATTCTTTAGAATAACTGATATCTTCATAATAGTTTTCTTTTTACTTTCAACTGATAAAACTTTCGTCACTGTGGCAGATAGGTTTTTATATTCAAAGCTAATCTTTTTATCAACAAAGATTCACGAACCTTTTGCAATATAGGGATAGAATTTTTTTATTTTCACACTGATGAAATTTCAAGAACGCGTACCATATTTTAGAATACCTTGAAATTTATTTTCCATTTTTAGCAACCTATTTGATACCACGCCAATATACCTCAATATTAGTCGAAACGGATTAGGGCAACGAAGAAAAAACTGTAACGTTTATTAGACTTGGAAATAATATCTCCACATTTCTTGTACCTACCTAATCAGATTTTAGTTGCTAATCCGATAACGCAGATTGGTAAAAAAATTGGTATCCGTGTAAATCTCCATGCCGAACCGGTTTGATAGGAATTTTGAAATCTCAAGAGAAACCAATTTTTGGAAGTACGCGAGAATTTTGGGAACGTTGAAAAATTCTAATACAGTACTTTTTAAAGCAACGTATGCGAGAACTTTTGACAATTTACAAAAACATCGATAAGAAATTTTTAACATGCACAGCTTTTTTTCTCTACATTATATATTCATGAGGTTGTAGGTGCTTGAAAGAAGAGCAACGCAACGAGGGAGACCAAACACTTCGGAAATACGTACAATCGTAGATCTGACCTAGGACGTTGACAGCCTTTCAGTAGCAAATTTTATAAAATCAAAATAAATTATCCTATATATACAAGATGTTCTGTGACAGGTATATCAAACTTGAGATTTTGGTAACTATATAGATACGATTTAAGAAATAGATTCTTCAGCACATGAAATCTTTTTCAAAGAGACTTAGTTAAGGGTCTTCAAATTTGGAGAAAAAAAAATCAAATTTGAGACTGGATATGACTGAATATTATAGGCATCTACTAGGAAAAATGGTTCTTCAGATACATTGTTAATATTTCAAATAAAAATTATCTAGAAAAAAATTATTGTCTAAGTGTTGACAGTTTCTCCACGCATCAAAATATCACTCTACCCTAAAAAAGAAGAAATATTCTCAATAACAATACCCCAGGTTCATAGAAAGTGTGATAGAATATTGAGATTTCGAATCAGCCTTGTAGCCTAACTTGCTGTTCAAGTTCAGTTAATTCGAAAGATCAACTATAATATGCACTTATTTAAGGAAGAATTTATTTTTCGTATCTAGTTACATCCGAATCTCAAGCTAAGAAAACTTCACAAAAAACACCCAACACAAATAAACATATTTTTAGTACCTTTTTTTTTTTCAGAATATCTCAGATTATTTAATTCAAAAAACAGGAGAGTCCACTCATTACGTTCTCAACGGACACCGAATGTGTGTGCCTTCGAACATATACGAACTTGAACTAATAATTTAGTTGAAACCAAATAATATAAAGATGTCTTTATAATTAAAAAATAAAAAAAACATCAGAAGGTAGAAGAAAACTTAGTCACAAGGATAAGGTGATTAGAGAAAAATCCAAGTTCTTTACTCTTAGTTCGGTTGGAGTACCTCACCCATAAATAATTATTTATTATTGTAACATAAGTCCATTATTCAACCTAGCTGTTTAGAACGTCAAAAATACAATGTGACTAATGGGTGCATTTGCGACTGTCATTATAATATATTTTCATTCCTTTAAAATATTCTGCCAGTGAAAATTAAGAGGATTTTTCTCAGGGTGGCTAGATTTCCACAAAAAAAAAAAAAAAAAAAAAAAAAAAAACCAGAGCTAAATCCTAAATGGCCACTCGAGTCGAGATTGATGGAACAAATTCACTCTGAATCAAAAATTTACACACAGTTTCTACTCTTAAGTGTAACTCTGAATATTTTTCTGGTGTCGAAATTATAATTTCAATCTCTAGAGACACACAAAGAGAATAGGGATCGCATAAGGCATTGGTTTTCATCAATCATAATTCCCATTCAGAATGTACTTTTGTCTCTTGTATTTTGCTTTCACTTTCCAAGTTGAACCAGGGTAATCAAATGGGTAGTTTTTAACTGTTGCTTTTGGTTTTGTCTTTCGCTGAATCTCCCGGGAAAAGCAAAAAAACGAAAGCAAAAGACAAAAGTAAATGGTGAACGGAGCCATAACTATTTCGCCTATTCTAAATCTTCAAATTTTGATAAGTTGAATAATAGATATTGGAATTACATTCATATGATATACTGTGAAAAACGTAAAAAAGTAAATAAACACAGCACTTCATAAACCAAAGTTAATCGTCAGTAAAAAAGAAAAATAAGCAGCTCGAATGCGGAAAGAACAATATTATTCTTCATTTATTTATTTATTCGGTTGACTTTTCTAAATTATTTTCATCTACCCGAATTTAAAGCGAGTAAATTTGTTTTCTATTTGCAGTAATTGCGATCGGAAGTAGTTCTTAATTTCGTAATCGCACAACTTATTTTGTCATATTTCCCATTTTCGTTATTTTCTACAGTTCTGGATCCAATTAGAAAATTGTTTTTCTCCATTTTTTGCTACATATTTATTTAGTGAACGTTGAGTGAATTTCATTATTAGGTTTATTTACACTCAAATAGAAGTGCAAAGTAACTTTTTTTTTTTGTTGGAAAAATAAATTATTACTTTTCGCATTCATTTTAATGACAGGTGTTTACACTTTTACGGTAGACCAAATTTAAAAATTCGCTGTTCACACACAGTCGAGCAATCAAATCAGTTCTGTTAGAACATTTTTAAACCAGCTATTAACTTTTTCGCCCCTTTTTCACATTTAGGATTGATAAAACGATAAGATAGACTCAAGTACTCTTTCAAAAATTTGAAAAGCTATCAACATTTTTTCATTCAATCGCATAAAGAAAGAAAAAGTAACAGCATATGACCTTTAAACGTGAACTTAACAACAATTCGAAATTCATAAAATGTTTGAAACTTTTACAGAAAAATGTAGACACAAGTGTATCTAATCAATGAAGTGACTTTTAATGCTGAAAAGCCAAGTTTTTTCCCCCACCTAAATTAATAAATCACGAACATATAAAAAGTCAAAACAAATAAATCATGATTAAGAGAAAACAATATTGGTTTCCAAGTAAGAGGCGGAGAGAGGTGTGAAGTTGTTCTAATAAAAAACCAAATAGAGTGCTTACCCGAACATCATTCTACCCAAAATTTATATTTTTTTAAAAATTTCTCAAACTTTCGCAGGACAAAAGTTCGGAAAATCTTGACGTATCATTTTTGAGCATAGACAGGATCATAAAACACGTCCATATGATTCACGATAAAGATACAAAAATAAGAAAAAGATAAAACCTCAAATCACGATCGAAAGAAAACTTTCAAGATGGATGAATGACAAAACAAACCAAAACTATTTCAACGAATAAATTCGTTATATAATAATCGAATCGCCAGAAACACCATATTTTGTAATTTTAAGAATGTTATGGTGAGATGGCGAGTGAAAATTGTTTTGTTAGAATAATTTTTTTCTAAATAAAAGGATCACTTCGACATTGAAGCAGAGAAAGATGTAATTTGTTCGTGTGACAAATTGAATTTGCAATTTCACATAACATTAACTTTGATAAATGATTTGATTTTAGAAATCCGACTAAAACTCCCACTTCCCCATTCGAATAAACTTTTGTGATAAGAGAATGAGATTGAAAATTCGAAATAAAGTTTTCATTAACAAGAAAAACAAGAGCCATCAAAGACTACGCGTCAAGGAGAGAAAAGCTTGAAGAAGAAACACATCTCTTGGCTGTTTTTAGAATTTTTCGGCTACTTTTGGTGATTTTGGAGGTTTTTTCGACAAATGAGAATTTTTTTTTCAACTTCGAAATTCAAGAATGACATAGCCAGTAGGATATTTAATTAAAGTCGATTTCAGTTTCTTCAAAGCTGAGAAAAAAATTTTCAGTCAAATTAAAATTTATTAGGTGTTTGTTGTTGAAGAAATAATGTCATAATTTGTTTAGAGGGAGTGGAACTGGAGGTCGTCAACAAGCTACATCTACCTCTATTGTATATTAAAAATCTCAAATTATTAAAATCTGTCACAAGTAAATGAACATCTTTCCTCAATTCGTAAGTATTAAATTTTTAAAAACATAATAAAATTACTCATAGTAGAATTGCAAATCCATCTAATCATAAGATATTATACAAGAGAAGCGAGCGGGTCACTGTATTCATTCTATGTGTAGGGGAAGCAAGAAAAATAGACGACTAGGGTAAGAGGGGCCAAAGGGCAAATCGACTAGTTAAAAAATCTAAAAATAGGTACGGCATTCATTTCTGAAGACACTCAACATCTTTTTCTTGCTTGGTAAACAAATTTACAAACAATACTTATACAAATTTCGCAACAATAATCCATGTTCTTTGTTTAGTTTTCTTTTTTTAAGGATACTGCGATTCATTTTTTAGGCCATTATTTAACTTTATTAACAAAGCAGGGCGAAAAATAAAATAGCTCATCAACTTCAATTCACACATTCCTCCTGTTTCAACGATGAATCATTTAGAAAATGAAATTTCCTTCGACATAGAGGTTTTTAGAACAAAGTCGCGAAACAAACCAAAGCAATGTTATTTTGACTGCTAATAATTTTTATAAAAAGTTCATAAGTAAACTGTTGCTCAGCAGGATTTTTAAATAATTCACATACGGTTCACAAAAAACTGTTATAAAATATTTGAAAATTAATTTTTGTATCAATAAAAGCTTTCCAAGAATATAGGTTTTCGAGTTGAGTGGACCCAGTGGACCAAACCATCAAAATCAGCCCGAAAAACAGATATGCTCATTTTATATAATAAATTCACAGGAAAGGGTGAAAATAATTATTATTCAAATAAAAATGCATATTTCTAATCTTGAAGCCTTTCTGAGTCATTCTTTTCAAAAAAAATAATTTAGTTAAGAAACTTCAAAAACTTCTGCATCTTTTGAACATATACATTTTGTTCCTCGAATTTTTGTCATGAGTATTTCTCAACTCATACTATTAAATTTAGGAGAAAAATCTTTTGACCTTATGTACATACCACGTTTTAGATCGTATCAATTTTTTTTTAATGAAAAATGTCAAATTCTTCCAAAATATTTAAAATTTATTTTTCAATTCCGTATACTTCTTTAACGTGCGAACTGTAAATTTCTTACTTACAACAAAATTATTATAGAAGAATCTTACACATCACTATTGTATGCCACAAAATAATCAGGATTCAGTACGTTAAAAGTTGAACGACAGGGTTGAACTTCTTTATCGATACATTTTCTCAAGTATGGAACATAAACTCCCTACAAAAATTTATAGTCTCATGATCATACTTTTTTAAAACAAGCTTTGTAAAACTATGCCAACTTTTAACGACGTTCACTCCAATAGAAAAGCTTGAAATTTATGAAACATCGTCTTAAAAAAATCAAAAAATATCGACATGAATACGACGATATCTCCACGATAAGAAACAGGGTCTTACCTAATATACAAGCGAGGTAGTGGAATTTTGTCCACACTAGTTTCCAACTGAAAGAAACAAAATTGAAGAACTCATTTTTTTCACACCAGAATACAAAAATTGAACATCATTAATGCGAATGATGAATGCTTGATTTCATAATTGAAATTGACAAATTCAATGACGTGGTGTTAGTTATAAAGAAAATCCTATCAGTATTTTATTAAGTCGGCAGGGCTTTATGATTAATATCAACGCTTTTCTTAATATATTCACGATTCAGCCGCTAATCAGAAGTGGAAAATAAGGAAGGGACTAAAGAATATTATGGTAGCATCTCAAAAAGATGGTATATTTATCATTTAATAATAAAATTTAGTTTTATGTGCGAAAAAAGGCACTAAGGACTATTGACAGCCAAATAAAAGTTTAAATTAATTTTATAAAACCCTAAAGATGAAAAATGGACTAATCAAGTTGCAAGAATGTGTCATTCATCAGACAGATGAACCGCTAGATAATAGTATACACAGATTCAAGCTGAATGGTAATCTGATTCATATTAGTAAATTAATTTACTGACACTTTTAAAGCACAGTCCTAACCTGAGGGTCGCAACTTTTCCTTAACGTTTCGTAGAAAATTACTTCAAAACTATTTGAAGCTTCTAAAAATCCTATCAAGACAAATACCGCATATCAACATTTCATTTTATCTTATGAAATTGAAGATAATTCACGAAATTATAAATTCTATCAAAAAATACTTCCTGTCACTTATTTTCTCTCACGTCAGATAGAAATGATTTTACACCTACATTATTAAGAAGAAAAAAAAAACAAGTACTTACCAATTAATCACACTCGAAGAGAAAAAACTTTGTATGTTAATTCTGACTAAACGAATTATCCATAACAATATTTTGCAGTTGGAGCGCGGTACAAATTTTCATGGTAAACGCTATGAGAATTCGTGCGACACTTGGCGAGGCATAACTCAAACTGATCACTGACCGAGGACAAAATTACGCGAAGACTCGACTGAGCAGCAAGCAGAACACTTTCCAATATAGGTCTCTAAAAAGAAATAAAATTTAGGTGTCATGAAGATCGCTGAATACATTTGAGATTAATATTTCATATCTGATTTAAAAAATATTTTTGATGTGAAGCTATCCAGCTTTCTTGAGACTTACAAGATAAGGGCACACATGAAAGATTCGAGGTTGATGCTAATAATATTTTTCAGTAAAACACCTACACCATGATTGAAATTTGGAAACAATTGTCTAACAGTAACAAGTAGATGCTGAAGTATGAGAGATTCGAGACGGATAAACCGTCTTTAAAAGTTGATTTTGATTCAAGAGACAAGGGACATCTTACTTTCTATCGAAAAGAATATCATGGTAGCGCATAAGTAATCTGCAGATCATCCACACGAAATTAAAATTTTTGTATTTGTAGTTATCAATTATTATTTCTGTCCGTTACTTCATTTTTTTCCCCGAATAATAGAGAAGCATGAAATGAAAGTTCAGAAAAAAAAGATTTTTTCACTGAATACGTGCTCATATTAATCTACTACGATAGTTGTATGGAATTATTTTGAATTATTATTTTGGACTACCTACGTAGAAATTGAACGAAAAATTGATCGATAATTTGGCCTTCAAATTTTAACGTCAAAATGCTAAACCTTCCATCTTAAGGAAATCTAGACTCTCTAAAAATTATTTAAAACATACTTATCTAACCAAGAAACTTCCATAGAAGCTTCAAAAAATTTAAGTACCATAAAAAAGGTACACCCTGTCTGTAAAAATCTCGCGGAATAGACGAAAGAGACATGTAAAACTACCAGATTCATATAAACACTCAGTAATTTAATTCAAAAGTTCATACTTTGTTCGGATGTAAGCAGCACGATATGCAATACTCATAAATGCCACAACAACCATCTTTCTTGCATGTATCGCAGGAGTATCGCTTTGTAGAAGAAGAATTCACATCGCAGCAACCATTAGAAGTTACGTCTATTCTTTTACAAGTGTAACCTGAAAAAATAAAATTTTCAATCAGAAAATGACACGGATTTCATCTAAAATGATAATTCTGTGAATTGAACACGAATTTTTTGTCTATTACCGTATTATTCAAAAATCATACAATGAATATTCACAACGATATTACTACGTGGATTTACATAATAAGCAGGATATTTTCAAGTTTTATTTGTGCAGCACTTATGCTATCCCAAGAATATCAGAAAAAGAAACGTGTTTGGAAAGGAAACGAAAGATGATTGAATTTTAGATCATCACGGACATGGATAGTTAGAGAACCATTTAAAACATGCAGCTAGATTAGCAAATATCAGGAATTGAATTTACTACAATACCTTTATCGTCAGCCATCAAATATTTTCCCTGAACTGAATTTCGGCAAGTGTGTTGAGGCACTGACATATTTTTAGCTTCTTCAGAATTCCACATAAAAGATTTCGGATCAACCGTAGACGTTGTAGGAGATATATCCTTGGTGGTGTGATCCATATTTCGATGTAACTGCAAAGAATAAACTCATTAATAGTACATGGGCATTGCTCAAGTCAATATAATTGGAAGGGCTACTTACATCTTTAGAAAAGCTATAAATACAGTAACATAATGAAAGACAAAATACGATGCCAAGGACCAATTTCCGTCGAAGAAAACGGGTAATACAATCCACGATCATTATGGAAGTTAATACGTAAATTTTAAGGTACGGTCAGTCAGAAAATTCGCTAGCTAATTTAGATTAATTAACATTTCACTTTTATAAAGTTTTTATCAATATATAAAAAACGAGTCCACAGCTGGGGTGCGTTCAGAAACGTTGTCCGACTCCGAGGGTAGAGAAGAGCATTCAACTTGAGGGAGAGCGAGCGTTCGACTCCTTCGAGTTTGCGGTTCCACGTTCCATGTAAATGCCACGGATTGATAAAGAGAACAAATCGAACGCGCTTGATTCTTTCTTCGTCTTTCGCTTCGTTGTATATAGCGGGCAAGGCGATGATGAGAGAAATCTGGTGAAGAGGGTTCAAGGTTAGTTGAATAGTTGATCCCGGTCCCGGTGTTTACAGCAGTTTGTTTGTTTCCTGTTGATAAAATTGTTAAATTTTACCTTTTCAGTCATAGTTTCATAACCAGTTTTCCACGAACTTGTGCATCTATAATTTTCTTCAAAATTATTAAGTTTTGGTGCGGTCTTGATTTATTCATGGGAAGTTTACGGTAAGTCATGCAGTGCAGGTGCAGTGGTTAAAATTTTCAATAATTATATTCTTGCAATCATCAGTTTTACAAGTATCTAGGGATGTGACCAAGTCTTAATGTTCAATGTTTTTCTCCCCTCCACTTTCTCAATTCAAGGATGACATTCTGTTTTCCAGTTGAGTTTGATCGGATTCTATGAAATTTCCAAATTCCAGCTATCTGTCTGAAGATTTTGAAATTCGAACGAATTGTTTACATAACACCAACAGGTGGAACTGATCGAGATGATGTGGAGGAAACGGGAGGCGTATAATAACAAAATAATATTATGATTTTTATTTCGTACATTACCCCTTCTACCTTTGACTTCATTTTTAGTATAATTTTATACATTTTTTGTACTCATCTCATGTTGAATCGACATTGAGCCAGAAAGAGTAATTCCACTGCATAGTCAGTTTCGTAAGTGTAAAAATTTCAATATGATTTTCTCGCCTGCAAAATTTTTGCCCATTTGTAGATTAAACTTTCATATACGTACTTATTTCGTGTTTTAGGTTGAGCAATTCATCAAGCACGGTTTTCGTGGAAGTTCACGAAAGGAAAAATCTTATTTGTATTTAAAAAATAACAGCATACCAGGGCCGGATTTCCCATAAAGTGAATACGCACATTGCGTAGTATTTGAAATTTGGGGGCCCCCGGAATTGGTCATGAGGTCTAATTAAACGATAAAATAAGGCTTCATGGAGCCAAAATAAAATCATGAATGTGCGTGGGCCTCGCAGAACGCTGAATCCGGCCCTGCAGCATACTATTCCTCAGCAGGACATATGGTGGCATTCAAAGGAACATTCATAAAAACATTAATAATTGTTGATGTGGAGGTAAAAAATTTCACTCTCAACCAAAAGACTCATCAGTGGTTCCACCAGTAAAATCAGTTTCTTTTTTTTTAATCATTTAGAAATATTGTACTTCTAAAGTAGTTAGCCTCCACACCTCTATTTGGACAGAATTTTGCTGGCGAGAATAAGTCCAAATCTTGCACATTCCATCACAGTGCAAGAAAAAATTCGTTTGTCACGTCTTTTTTCAGTCTTTTATCCTTTTCATAATTGGTATTAAAAAGTGACTTCTTTTTTTTCTTTTTTTTTTTGAAAAACTTAAGATGCTCTTAATTTTAATAAGGTATCTTTGATTCTTACAGGCACAAGAAGCTCATTCTGTGCAGGTTTTTCACGTCCCAAAACACCTCATACAGCACCTACGCGACCCCAAGAACTGCTTCCGAAATACCATGTGTAAAACAAATTCCTCTGCTCAAAAATATTGTTCCTGTTGAACTTATATTAAATGGAGGTGCACAAAAACTTCACGAATTTATCGATAATCGACATAAACAGCTTGGACCTATTTTTCGTGAACAACTCGGACCTATTACAAGCATCTTTGTTAGTGAGGCCAGTGACATGCGGAAAATATTTGCAAATGAAGGAAAATACCCGAAGCATGTTCTACCAGAAGCGTGGCTTCTCTATAATCAGATCAAGAAATACAAAAGAGGAATTTACTTTATGTAAGCTAACATTCTCCCAGATGCATACTTCTTTCATTATTGTCAACTGAAAAGTTTCTTTGATTTTAAATGTGAACATGCTTTTATTTGTTTGTTTTTTTTTGTAGGGATGGAGAAGAATGGTTCGAGTGTCGTAAAATATTGAATCAGATTCTTCTAAAAAACTTTCACATTACTCCGCAAGTCAGTGATTTTTTTACGAAATACTTTGATACTTGGAATGAGAATTTGAATAATGGAGAAATTATGGACTTGGAAAAACGTTTATACAATTTATCAATAATTTGTAAATGAAAATGTACCAAAATTTGACAACGAATCCATAAAAACGGGAAATGACTTTTCTATTATTTTAGTTTTTTTCGCTTACAGTCATGATTTTACATTTGATGGGTGACAGTTGTATTACTCAAGCGAAGACTTTCACTCCTATGGCTAACAAACTTGCGTCGGTGGTTGGTGAAATATTCCAGTGGAGTGTCAAGCTGTCCACAGTACCTGTAAGTTTAGCCAAATCATGCGGTTTAAAGTCGTGGAAAAATTTCGTTAGCTCGGTGGATGAGTCGATAAAAATTTGTAAGTACTTACAATCTAGATTATAAAAGTTCCATAAGTTCCATCTTTGAATATTTAGTGTAAGAAAAAAAAAAAAAAAAAGGTTTTATGATAAAAACTCATAACAACAACAACTTAGGTAAGCCTATTCTCTCTGAAATATGCCGGGTTTAAAAAGCACCACACATAAAAATATATTCAAGATACTTCAACTAGCTCAATTTTGATCCTTATTATAGCCTTCATCATACAGTGTGCACATGAAACGATCGTTGAAAGTTCATGTTAGTTCAAACATGAAAACGTGGACGACCTTTTTTTTCTGTAGATCATCATAATGACTTTGATTTTGGGTTTTCGTGATACCTTGAACTGGGTAGAAAATTTGATGTCCTCTTCAGGGCAAAAATTAGTTCTCTGTGTAGGATCCCTACAGTAGGAGGTGTAATGCTGTTATCAATCACAAAACTTACCCGTCTGTCATAAATTACTTAAAATAATCTGGAATTGAACATGCTTTGAAAACAATTCACGATCTTCCATAATACTATACTGGTACTTTAGTCGTATGGGCAGTACGACCGTAGTTTTCCCCAGATCTTGAATTAATCGATGGAAATTTAAACTAGAAATAGGCTCTTTCCACTATACTAAATATTCAAGGAATTATATTCATGTGAACAAAATTGATGATGAAATATAAAGGGATCATATACAAAATGCACTGGTGAGTACAGCATCAGATTTACTGGATACAATGAACAACCTAAACTGGGGAAATGGTATCATTCGAGAGATGATAGAAAATGGAATTTCCGGAGATTCACTTCGTAATATAGTCGTCGACTTCATTTTGGCTGCTGGAGATACAGTGAGAAACTTCTACGTGAATCTATTTTTTTTTTTCAACATTCATTTTGACTGATATTTCGTCTTTTTTATAATTTAGACTGCTACCGCGTCACAGTGGACTCTTTATCTGCTTGCGTTGAACAAAGATGTACAAGAAAAAATTTTTCATGAATTGAAACATCAAGATAACTATGAAAATGTGCCTTTGCTCAAGAATTCTATAAGAGAATCGATGAGATTATATCCTGTAGCCCCTTTTATTACCCGATACTTACCAACAAATACTAATATTGGAAAATATACTATTGCAGCTGGGGTAAGTTTTCTGAAACTGCACATAATTTATCGAAGTTGGGTGTTTTAAAGCATTCTTTATAATGATTTTCATTTTTCAGGAATTGATCAGTATGTCCATGTACACGTGCAGTCGTAACGAACAATATTTTCCAGAAGCTAATAAATTTAACCCGAATCGATGGATCCGTTCGACAGGAAAAAGCCAGTATGAAATGGTAACTGATCCATATGCCACCTTACCATACAGCTTGGGAAGCAGAGGATGCATTGGAAAAAAACTGGCTCAGACGCAGTTAATCTTGACGATTGGAAAAGTAAGAGAGCAGATGGAAATTCTGATTTGCTTTTTATTAGTCTTAGGGAACAAAAAATTCTTATGAACTATTGAAAAGTAAACAAAATCCAAAATATGGGTAATCAAAGTTTAGACGAATTTAATTCGAATTGCCTTTCGTGTAAAAACAAAATTGAAATTTTTATGAAAATTTTTCTAATTAAATTTACTCTCGTTTAGAATTTTCAACCTAGAAAACATTGTATGAATCATTAACAGTACATGAGCCTGAACATTTCAACTTTGTTACTTTCAGATAATTTCAACGTACGAGCTGCGAGTCATTAATCGAGTTGGTATTAAATTAAATTTGATAACAGTTCCATCAGAGCCTGTGAGACTTCATATAAAAAAGAGAAAGTAAAAATTAACTTGATATTCAGTGAAAATCTCATCTCAAGCATTCGTTGATCAATTGAAAATTCAAAGCATTCTGTAAATCGCTATATTGATACGGGATATTTTATTAATTTAAGAACATGAAATTTGTACGAAAATATAAAAAAAAAATTATTGGTAAAAAATTCTTAATATCCATTTTTTGGTAAAAGAAAAATACAGATTTTATAAATAGTATTAATGTTTCTTTTGGGCATTATTTTGACTTAAGAAATTAAACTGGAAATAGTGTGAGTAATGGTCTAACGAAGATTATGCCCCAAATAAAATTTGAGAATATTTCTGAACCAATTTTTTTGAAGGATAATCACAAGTTAATAAAAATTATCACAATAAATTGATGCGATTTCAAAATTCAATGTAGGATTCTTTGCATAATTATAGGCACCCATTTTCTGTTCGGTAAGATCGCACGTCGTTGATCAACATGCCAATTGTTTCGACGAAAGATGGTAAATCCTACAAGAATTTATTTCAAAAATTAATCAAAAATGATAAGGAAACTTTCGCACAATAAAAATTGACTCACAGTTTGAAACTGAAGATTTCTCTGCAACTGACTCGCCTGAACAGGTGTCAAACCAGACACATCAGCCAGAAATAAAGGTATGTATTTTGTGAAAAAAATGTGGAAGTCAACAGCTGCCATGTTGAACACCGCTGTTAGAATGTCCTCTGCTAATAATGAAAGATTGTTGTCTATGAGGATATTCAGGAAATTATTCAAAAATATCGATAAGTATTTGAATCGAAATAATTCCTTTAGAAAAAATCACATATAACAATTAGTTCAACAACTGCGTAAAGCAAAATGAAAATATCGATGAGATTATTTACTTTGCTATAAAGACTCCATTTAACGTTCATATCTTCCAAACAATGCAAGTTATTCTTCACAATATTCACATCTGACTGTCGGAATGAATTTAAAATAAAATTTATTAGCACCTCGAATTCACCTCGCCTCTGCGAGAATGACTTTTCGTTGGATTCGATACCCTTACAGAAATATGGCCACTTGTTCAATAAAATACTGAAAATATTAAACGTAAATTATTTGAAAATGTCTTTTTCATTTGAAAGGTGAAATTAAAAATAATTCGATCCATTACCAACACAATAGTTTATAAAATTCCGGAAGAGCTGTAAGATTTTGTCGAGCTTCAATATAGTAGAAAAATTTTTGGATAACAGATACCACATTCGAAATGTAATCCTTGTAACTATGTCCTGGATTTTCCATCAATATAGTCAATAAAGCTAACATACTCTCCAAGTTTATACTTTCCTCCGAAAATCCCATGGAACTGAAACACAAAAATCAAAATTAAAAAAATAGGTAATCATTTTTTTGTCCAAATGGTTGGGAATCAGAGAGCGCAATACAAACGGAAAGAGAACAGCGTAAATATGCAGAGTCTCTATGGGAAATTAACAACCAAAAGGTGGACACAAAAAATCACTGACCGAATCATTGAATGTTATGAACAGTTTTTCTTCCTTGTGGTTTTGTTTTCTATGGGATATCACTCTTTAGTTAGTAAAAGAGAGAGATACTTACAAATATAAGTTGAAGAACTTTTTTACGTAAATGCTTTCATCTTCATACGCACTCAAGTTACTGTTTTCAAAATCTGAAAATCCAACTTTTTTCTCTCGCGTACTCCAGTTTGTTATATGAAGTCTACTTTCTGCTTGGAGTCGTAGTTAAATAGAAGCATTTAAAAATGAGGACTGTTTTTTATGTTCGTTATTATAAAGTTTTTACTGAATACTGGAACCAAAGAATATTCACCACTCTCTTTCCATATTGTAATATTAATTTACTTGTAATAAAAAATAATTAAATTTTTCATTTTTCGCTTACTTGGCGAAACATTTTTCGAACATAATTAGCACTTTTTGAATTAATGTCAAATTAACGTGATGTTGCAGGATTTGAAACACTTCTAGTAGAAACATCATCAAAATATCGCAAAGTTTGACATTTTTTAGGAAACTATTCGGGTATTCTTCAATAATATGTTCCAACCAAGGCTATAAAAAACAATATTGTGAGAATAAAAAAATGTTTTAAAAAAAAGGAATAGATTTATGACAAAATGTACCTCTAAAGCACAAAAGAGAACGTCTCTTCCTTCGGAATGTGTTATTTTACAGTTGCGTAATATGGTAGTAACATTTTCTAAACATTCAATTTTCTTAGACGTCACCGTTTCGAATAAAGACCTCAAAAATTTTGATCTATCTTCAAATGGTTCGTTTTTGCAATTACACACCCAACTACAAAGAGCAGACTGCAAAGATCGCTGGGCCTATAATGTCAAACGGTTGTCAAGTAAAACATACGAAATAATTTATTTTAGAAATTAAAATTCCAACTGACTTCGGCAGGTAAATGGCTGAACGTTGGATCGACAAGCAACGGTTGTAAGGATGAGGATTGTTTGAGGCAGTTAATTAACTGGCCAATCAGGTATGCTGCAGCGATCTGCAATTCAGAATCCACAGATGCGTGATTTCCCGTAATAAAAGGTAGGGTAGAGGTGAACAAAGAAGCAATAACCACACCATCCTTCTCCATTGAGAAACACACCCATGCAGGAATTGCTTTCATAAGTCGGCAGTGTCTAAAAAATTTTATTCGAATACAGGGTTCTATTATGGAAGGAAATACTACCGTATCCACAAATTACTTACACTTCTAATAATTCTCGAGACGCTAACGGATTATCTTGAGAGTGAAGATAACTTTCATTCACTAAGTTCACTATTTGAGTCAAATCTTGGATTATCACAGTTTTCAAATGATTTTCTAGTTTCGATTGTAACGATGTAAGGATTTGGGTTGATACGTCAAATCTGTGCACAGCTTCGAGAACTTCTGACGGATTTGAGAGCAGATTCAAAGACTTTTTCGATCTGAGTAACTCGACGTAAATCATTTTACTGGAATTCCACACATCGACCTGAAAAGTTATTTCACAACTATGAATAAATAAATATTGACATCCTATTTTTTCTTAATTATTTCAATGTGAAAGATGAATTGGATATTCCAATTATTTATTCAAATGGCCAACTTACAACAAGGGTAAAAACAGCGTCGGGCATTATTTCAGTCAGCAAATCGATTAAATTCATGTGCTGATTAAGACAGGAATTAGTTTCTTCAGTGTCCTGTAAGATATTATACGAAATAAAATAGTCTATCAATAAAAAACTAATTTTTAGTGAGGAATACACACTTCTGTATTCTCGACAACCAATTTCTCTTGCAGCTTTCGAATAATTTCAGGAAGCAGAACAGTCAGAAGACTTTCGTACCTAAAAAATTCATCAAATAACCCTTGTAGAAATTCGGTTGGTAGAACGATTATTAAAACATATTTTTCTGCTGTACAAAATTACTCACTGTTTAGCATGTGTCGATTGGTGCATGCTTAAATATTCTAGAAAACTATACCAAATATCTAAGCACGAATCGTAACAATTGAAATCCGATCGATTGAATGATAAAGCATAAAAATTTGTTAAAAATGAAGTGATGGCTGCACCGTCAGCATTCATTTCGATTCGATGCCAGTGTAAGGAAAATATTAAACTAACCATTTCCAAAACTTTCGCCAAAAACCTGTCAAATTAAATCAATACAATTATAGTTACCTTCCTCACATTTACTTAAATTACAGTTGAATTTCTTCAAATCGGATTTGAAGGACAATTTAAAGTACTTATTTCGAATAACAGAATTTTTTGGTACAAGGAGTTTGATGTAAAGAGATATCTTAGACTGAGAAAAGATGGATTTCAAGTTGTAAATATTCGACTACACCAGGAAAATTGAAAAAAAGTATACTCACGGTTCATCGATTTGGCTTGCATCAGATTTTTGAAAATGATCGAGAATGGTGTTCAGTTTATAGAAAATAGTGACAATTAAAGGAATGCTTTTAGTGGGTACACAATTCTTATACAAAATTTCGTTCAAAGCAGACAATGCTGCCATTCGTAGACGCAAATTCTGAAAGAGAAATCATTAAAAAATCATTAAAGAAACAACGATTTCGATCGAAAAATATGAGTTACTTACATTATGAATTGCACATTCAAAAATGGATAACAACAAATCAGACGAATAAAAATCACATAAGGGAAGCAACGAAAATAACTGAGCGTATAAATTCAAAATATTTTCAACAATTTCATTTTCGGCAGTAGAAAATTTGTATTTTTGGAATGATGCTGAAACAAAATTAAATACAACAGCTTTTTTTATTACAGAACAAATTTTGAAACTTATAGATGAAAAAATGAATGACTGCTTTTACTCACCACTGAGCACTAAAAATATTTGTGGGACACAGTTTTCAAAATGCTTGCGAAATTCATTTTTCTTCGCGACGTACATGTCTCCCTGAGGATTAATCAGTTCATCAGTCGCTATATATAACGAAGCCAAACCCAATGACACCATATTAACATCATCTAGCAAAAATAACTGAAAAGCAGGGGGAGAAATTAAATCGATGATTATTTTGACAATATTTTGAGCGGACAAAGTACTAACTTTTAAAATATCATTAACAAAATCAGATAATTTGAGCGGTGATTCGTTTAAGGCGATTTTAGCAATTATTTTCATTAGCTGTTTTTTAATTACTGGCGGAATGTCATTCTCAAGATTGAATACTTTGTTATAAAGCGAGGAACGAATAAATAATTGATCTTCGGCGGATAGCTTCGACCATCGTTTGATTACAGTATTCTGAAAAAGGTTACAGTGGAAGATGAAAATAATCGAACGTAAAAATATATGTGCAAGATGTAAAATAATGTTACCTCTATCACTTTAACAAAAAACGAGCGAACCAAGATATTGGGACATTCATCCATAAATGAGATACTTAGTTTACACGAATCACTTCTGGTTTCATAATTAAAAAGTTTGCATTCGATATCCCGTCGTCTTTGGTTTGAAATAGACGGATTGTAGAATTCTGTAACGAGTGATTCCAAAAAGAGCAATTCGTCCTGAAAATAAAGAATTCAATAAAATATAATTTGTTTCAAAAACCTTGATACTTAGAGAAAAGTGACTATCCGCAAATGAAGAAAGAAGGCTGCACATTCGTTCGAGTAAAACAATTGATGAAATCATTTTCGACATTAGTTTTGGAAAAAGATAGGATGATATCAAGATGAATATACACCAAGGAATTCTAAATTAGTCTATCAGCAGGACATACTATCCAGTAACTTTTTACATAAGGAATTCATCGAATAAATGACTGACATTACGTTCAACGACGATAAGGATTGAAATTAATTCGAGTATAATAATAAAGACTCACCATCATTTCCTTAGGGTGGTTATGTGTACATTTGGCAGAAATATATTAAAATAAATTTACTGAGAACCGATTTTCCAGTTCATTTTTCTTTTTTGAATTCAAATTTTGCTTTAAAAAGAAGCATATCATCCAAAAAATTACAAAACTCTTCAAATCTGGTATCTACCTGTATTATCTACTCTAGAAGTAGTAGTAGCAAAGAGTAGCAAACCTAATAAATTAAATATGATATCATAATTCATCCATTCTTCTCCACTTTCTTCTCGTATTTTGATTTCGCAAAAATTATCATATTGATCCAGTGTTACCAATGTGACAACGTTATGAAGAGACAAGATTCTTGTACTCGGGTAAAATTGGCTCTGGCAACATTGATTGATTTTTGCCTCGGCGGAGTTTCTTTTCTTTTCCTTTCTTTTCATTTCCCTTTTCCTCATCGGCATTCGACTATCTCCTCTTTCCTCTCTTGTACACTATCTTTCTAGCTACTTTCAAATTTCGTTTCACCGAAATCTGAATAAATTACATAATTATTTTTCTGAGCATTAAATTAAATGGTGATCACCTTGGCTACGACCTTCAAGAGCCTGTGTCTCGTAAAATTGAACAATTGGCCCAGTTTTCGAAAGAAAAAACACGTTATTATAGCCTAGTTCACTATCAGAAAAAAGATTAAGGTCGTTACTAATGAAAAGTGTCTCAGAACTTACACAAACGATTGTCTGATTTTCGTTCAACAAAATAACATGCTCAAGTTGCCCAACTTTTTCAACTCCTACCCACTCACAATCAGTCGAATCGCCCAATGTTGACAAAAAAATCTTCCAAGGATTTTGAAAAAGGAACAAAATTTTCAAATCCAAAAAAGTACATGACCTGCTCGATTTTCATTTCTCTCACCCCATTATACTCCTCCACCGGAAAAAATCATCAGTTTGGAATAGTGGCTGAATGGCAATGACAACGTACCTCGAGTTTCAACACTTTATTTACACAAGTAATATAAGAATAATACACATCGACTTGCAGCAAATCATTAAAAGAATAGAAAATTGCTAAATCTTATAACTATTCAAGGTTCAAAAATGGAAATACTATCAATTGGAGAGCAGCAACCAGATAAAAAACTGACCATCATTTGTACCTACTATTAATTCATCGAATCTGAAGACTGCTGAAGCCAAACATATCCAGTCCAGAAAGTCACTTTAGTCCTTTCGACCGGCACATTCAATTGCGATTTCAATAGGAGAAAAAATATAATAAATAAATTTAAAAAAAAAAAAAAAAAAAAACGAAAAAACTTAAAATAATGATTCAAAAAATATGCACCCGTTCGAGACAACTTCAAACGATTTCACAATAGATATACAAACCGAACTAATACTAACTCACATCATGGTACAAAGACATTTCACGTACTTCCCCCCCTATAAATAGTAAAAAGCTAAATGCTAAAAGTCTCCAAGATTTTGACCGATTTTAAAATTGACGGTAAGCCAGAATTATTAAAATGCCGGAGAAATGATACTAATATACACAGCGATATGTTCAGTCGCGTTTTCAAAATCGTACTCTCTATTAGTATAGCTAATAATTATTAAAATGTAATAATAATAATAATGAATAGGTATAATAAAAGTACGAAATAGAAAATTAGAAAAAAAATACGTGTAAAGTTATAAATAAAAAAAAAAAATTAAAAATTACAACTATAACGTTAACAAGGAAATCTAAATTCTCGATCGTAGTTTATATAAGTTTTAATTGGATTGGGCAAAGGTAACGCTTGAATTCTCTTCTCTAAAGCCATTCGATATTTAACCGAGATTTTACTCTCGTCCGAATCAAATTTCGAGTCGTTAAAGTCGAGGTCGGAGAGACGGGTCTCGCTGGACGAATAATCACTGAAATCGGAGTCGTCGCTTTCGACGTCCATCGCCTCGCTGAAAGTCATATCCGAAAACGAGGACTCGTTGCTGGCGCTCACTTTGCCTTCGTCGCTTTCCTCGCTGATGCCACTGTCCAGTTTTTCACGTTTTGGTATTTTCTTCGGTTGGCTGCTGCCGCAATAGTCCTCGTCGTCGTCATCGTCCTCTTCGTCGTCCGACTTGGTCGCCGATCGAATCGTCGACTGTTTCACTTCTGGTTGCTCGGTCGTCGCCTTTTTGGGCGACTTTTTCGACGGCGTCGCGTCTTCCTCGCTGGTGGAGCCAGCTGACCAAGACGAACTTTCGCCTAGGTGCGAGAGACTGCGAGACGTGCTGGCGAGTGTGTCGTCTACGTCTCGACGCGGGCTACTTAATTTAGAATTATCACTACAATTTGCGGTAACATTTTTGCGGTTGCGTTCGAACGACGCGTTATGCGACGACGACGTCTGTTTCTTCTTCGTGGCACGGGTCTCCGTTCCGCTCATCAGCTCGTCCTCGCCTTCGTCGCTTTGCTGAGTCGAGCTGGGCGCGCCGTCCGACTGACCCTCACCATCGCTGACCGGTTGCTCGCTGCCGGACGTATTCGACCGGCTGACGTCGCCATTTCCTGGCGCGTTATTTTCCCGGTTGAGATCCTCGTCTTCGTCGTCGTCTTCGCGCGTCAGGTTGCGAATGAAATTCTGGAATCCGGCGGAGCTGTAATTGTGAAATATGAGTCGACCGAAATTCAGACGGCCGTTCGTTCGACTATTGACTGTGGAAACAGCGTCTGTGCTGGCTAAGTTCTCGAAAATAGGGATGACCAGGTGTCTTTCCGCGTTATATCTCCTCCTGCGGTTCTCCTTCACAGGTTTGTCACGGGGTCGAGTCAATTCGGGGTCATCGTTTTCGCATACGTCACGTATAGTCGTTCGAATACTGGAACGACATAGTGATTGCAAACATGGTGGAGTAGAATTATCGACTGGAAATTCAATTATGCGTTGTATTTTTAGACACTAGAAATATAATATTATGATAGAAGAGAAGATTCACTTACACTCAATTGATTTGTGCGGACTTTTCTTTTCAGGAATTTGTAGAACCGAGAAGGAGACTTGTAGAACAGGTTTAACCTCCCAAGTATTTTGTGATTTTCGGACGAATTTCAGCAAATCATCGTCGCAAGGTACTATGAGCACACCACCAATCTGAGGAGTAAAAAATGAAAATTGCAATACTTCGAAATAAAAAAATAAAAAAACAACTGAAGAAAAATTAGGTGAGATCTAAAACAAACTTATTGTAGAAAAGGGGTCATCGAAAAAATCAAAAGGACGGCAAGAAATTCGTTAAGGGTTAATTACGATCTCTTTTTATTTATGAGTTGAACTTTTCACCGATTGTCACGAAATTCAAGTATACAGTTCTCATATGTACCTCACCCCCCTCAACGCCTCATTAATTTTTTTAACATCAATTTTTAAAACCATCAGTCAAAGTTTTCACAGAAAAATAATAGTTGTCAAATATGAATTTTTGAAAAAATTCAATGGGTAAAATATAATATGAAAATTAAAGAGAAAAAATAAAATCATGATACAGAATTCTAAATTAAACAATCATTCATAAGTCATACACTACGAAAAGTAGTAAACACTAGTAATTATTTAGAAAGCACACAGAAAACATACGAGTTAAATAATAGCGTTCCTGATAACTTAATTTTTGGTGCTGAATTTTGCGTCCACAAAATTAAAGAAGTATATTCTCAGACAGTGGTATTATTATCAATGAAAATCTCGTTTAGGCTCATGATGGAAGGGTAAAGTTTTTGTAAGGAAACAAAAAACTACAAGTCAGGTTCAAAACTACAGGTCTGCAAGAAGTAACATAAAATTAATTATAAACTCAAATCACAAGGATATAAGTCAAAAACTTCATAATTAAAGAATATTTGGGTCATAAAAATTAACATAAAATTGATAATATTGCTTTAAATTATTTTCAAGAGCCAAAAGCAATACAATAAATTACACATAATGCATAATTTTATCATCTTAAAAACCTCTTCTGAAAATATTACGGTTCTTGACCAAGATTTTTCACTCTACTCACCATACTAATAATTCAGCAATTATTTTGTAAAAAAAATATAATAAAATTGTTAAATCCAAAAAATATACGTTTCGGCATTAATCATCAGGAAATGGACGGACTTTGAGTTCATAAAATTACTCGAAATTATTGGAAAAAAGAAAATTAGTAAAGCGCTCCGCATAACTTACTTTTAAATATTGTTTAATGTTATCGTGGAATGCAGTCGGACATGCTGCACCACAATAAATTCTATCGTACTTGTGGTCCGTCTGCAAATGAAATCCATTACCTAAGGGGAAGGAAAGAAAATTAATTGGGAATGATGCAGTAAAATGGGCGAAATAAAATCAAAATACTGACCCACAATGAAGTATGGCTCACAAAATTCAAACACATCAACAGCACTACACTGTTTCTTAAACTGTTCCAACTTTCTATAGGCGTAATCTACGACTTCTTTATGTATTTCAATTCCATGATTGATGCCAAAAGGTCCTGTAACGTGGCATTCAGTGACTGTAACACATAATTGCCAAAAACGTTGGAAGAAATGAAGGAAACCATACCCAAAATTAATCCCACCATGGTGCTCAAGTAGCCAGTTCCGGAACCGATATTTAGAAAACTCTGACCGGGTTTGAGGTTCAGTTCTTCGAGGACTTTACTATAAATACATGGCGCAGACAGGTGTAAATTTCCATGTTTCCACGCTAAATCTTTATAAGCTGCTTTACGGAATTCGGGTAAGAAGTAGAAAGCTCTATCGACAGAACGGAAAACCTTTTCGATTAGAGGCGTTTTAATGAAATTCGCCTCGATTAAATTGTCAATCAAGTGATCGTTGTCCACTCCTGTACTCACAGCTCCACCCATTATAACGTTCACAGGCAGAATATGGTGTCTGAAAAGATAAATAGACGCATAATTCAAGACACAAATAGATTCTTCGGTCACAATAAAAGTATTTCTGAATAATAATAGGCTAATGAGTAGAGTTATCAGAAAAAGCAATAGAAAAGAAACAGATGAATCTCTATCAAAATATTTGTGCTTTCGAACGCTATGAGACCGTAATAGAGAATAAAATATGTGTCAACGAATAATTAATGAGGACGATAATACGACTTTCACAAGGCCTGTGCCAAGTTCAACACAGTTCAAAATGTTATAATATTCGAGTCAAGATCTGAAGAAGAGACTTTACCCGGAAATATTGAAGGCATGCAGAATTTAGCAACTAAGCTGAAGAATAAGGAAATTATAAATATTTAATTAAACTGATAGTTGATTTTAGTTTTGAGAAAAATAACTCAAGAGGACATAGGCTGACACGTAGATGCCCAAATGATCTTCACAGCTTATGTAATTACATAATTTGACTAGTGGAACTATACGTCTTCCGACGGCAAACTAGCGTGAACTGAATGAAAAGTAGACTTCATTTTGGAATGATTTTCTCTAACAATCGTTATTTCTATCGTAGACATGAGAATACAAATTATCACGTAAGGCGAAATTACGTCGTAATTTTTTCACCACATCAGAAGCCACTTACCACGATAAAACTTTTGGAATCACAAACGAAATTGGTTCAAGGACACATTTTTTGATGTCAGAAACTAGGAAAGCTGCACAGGAAGACTCACAAGATTTTTGTTGCCATGAAATTCTACTGCAGCATAGAATGTGGCTACACTCCAAGTTATTGCGCTGTAACAAAATTATATAAAAATTGTAGTGAAGACGCTGGTGGTAACAGCTACATTTAGTTCTTGTTTAGTTATCAGCAGATTGATTTCATCACAAACGTCATGTTAATTAAAAATTAATCGCCAAACTTTAGATAAATCGAACGGAATAATACGAACATAAATATACGTGTATATTTTTACTTCATGGACTCCTTTCCTTTCCTTTGTGCTTTTGAACTCTGCCACCACCTCTCCTCACATCAGCTTCGATCATATGGTTTTTGTTGTTTTTACTTCGACGCATTTCGTCTTCGCTGCTGCTGCTCGAATGTTGCGCCGGTAGTACAGTGCGCAAGAGAGAGAAAGAAAATGGCCGATTTGAGAGAGATCGTTTTTCAGCATAGTTTTGGTCAGGTTTTGGTGGTACTCGGTAGTTTGTTTCGGAAAAGCAAATGTGGTGGGGTAGGTGAGGTGGAAATATGCTTCGGCTTCAGCCATGGCTTCAGCGAAAGATTTGATTACAAACCTCGTCATCTGACAAGAGGAAAAAAAACGAAAATCTTTTTTCTAGAAGAAACCCACGTGTTTATGTTATAGCGTTGCAGCATGGCTGCGGTGAGGGGGGCGGTTAGAACATTATTCTTTTTTTTCCTGGAGTAAAAAATATGAAAATGAAAGCACACACTTTGCCCCACTGAACTGCTTTGCCCGTGCTGTTTTTGCATCACCGCCTGGCGCCTTCGTCTCACCTAGGATTTATCGGAAAATTTATCGCGACAGTCTAGTCCTGGACAAAAGTTTCGTGATATTTACCATAGAATTCAAGTTATCAATATTTTTGTAAGTGAAAGTCTAAATTTGTCGCTTTTTTTTTCATTTAGCAAATTGAAAAAGATGATAGTGTAATTTTCTTATGTAGGGAAAAAATCGCAACAAACTCACGGAAATCAGCCCGTATGCTAGATAAAATACATAAATGTAAACAAAAACCAGCCTTTACCATCAAAATTCAAGACAAAAAATACTAGTTCGACTATTTTGTCATAAATTATAGTCAAATGAATAGTCCACAAATTATTTTAGGTTTGCGTGGTTTACAGTCTGCACTCTGCAGCTGCAGCTGCAGGTTACACTTCCATTGTATTATCTACATTCTACACTGCTCTGATTTTTCATTTGAGCCCACAAGATTTTATCCCACGCAATGATAAGAGGAGACAAACTATCTTACAGTAATGTAAAATATGTTGCCTATTTTCACCAAATGTGGCACTGAATTATCATATTTCTATGTACTATTTTCTTTATCACTATCAGCAGTCAGCACAGCACTCTTATCAAAAAGATGAGCAGAACTGCAGAACACCCTTCTCATTCCATATTTCAATATTCGTAGTCACTTCGTAGTCAATTTAAATTCTCTTTATTGAACAAGAAGTTTTCATTTTTTCTTGAAATTCTATGTTTTTTCCATTAAAATTTCATTTGCTATTCGGTATCACGCTTCAAACCTCACATTGTTTTTAATGCGATTGAAAATACAATATAATGCGTTTCATGTTCAAGAAATTGTTACCTTTATTAAATCATGATACCTATCTTTGGGGAAGTCCCATCAAAAAAGCCACTTGTCGGTTTTTCTCAGCCTCAAGTACTGCTGTGGAAGATTCTAATTCAAGTAACGAGAAACAGGATCGGAAAGTACTGAAAGTTGCTATTGTAGGTGTACCCAATGCCGGCAAGAGTACTTTTATTAATCAAATTGTTGGAAGGAATGTAAGTATTGATTGTAAGACTTATATTTGAAAATACTATCTTTTCGTGAGTTCGCTGTAATGCTTGACTTCTTTGTTTTTCAAATGAAAGATGGATCTTAAGAACTACCATAGTCCAATTTGACAAATTTTTAAAAAACAGTCACAAAATCTTGAATAGTAAAAGATGATTGGGTATAGTATAAGAAAAATTTTGAACTATCATAGAATTTGATCTCAAACTTTTTTAGTTCAGCTCAATAATTTGTTAATTTATTTCAAGTGATTGAGAAAAATGTTGGGCTATGGTTGTTCCTCTATTACTTTTGCAATTTTACAAATGATTTGAATTGTTACAAAATGACAAAATGATTGGTATTTATCTGGAGAAAACGTAAAATATACCTAAAAATGTTCTTATAACGTTATTGTGTTGCAGATTTGTGCAATTTCTCGTAAAGTGCATACCACTCGTTGCTGTGCCAGAGCAGTAATAAATGTCGATAATACCCAGTTAATCTTCTTAGACACTCCAGGAGTGGTGTCTGCGAAAGAAGGCTTAAAGTACGAGTATTTTCTTCAACGTGATGCGATCTAGGAAAACAATGAACTAACAAAGGGCATCTTCTTCGTTTCTGTGGTATTAGATAGAGGATAAACCAGAGAATATTTTAGAAGGAAGGGTATTATTATTTTTATTCAAGGTCTTATTTTTACAAAATTATCTTCCCTTTAACATCAGTAATCTTACCTCTTACTGGAGAGACAAATACAATAGCAAAGATAGGAACTTAGACTTGAAAATTTAAATAAAAAAAAAAATCATATTTTAGCTCTTTACCAGACGCATCCAAAATAAGAAATCCTTCGAAATATTCTCTCGAAAAATATTTTACCTCGAGTTTTTAGTTTTTCACGGATCGCATCAATTTACGTAGAATATGCTTTTGAAATCGTATTTATTATTAATTTTATTTCATTTATTCGTAGATTCCGTCTAGAACATAGTTGTTTAGTTGACACCGAAAATGCTATGCAGGAAGCAGATGTTATAGGCGTATTACATGATGTATCCAACCAGTACACGAAATTCAAACTGGATCCGAAAATATTACGATTGCTGTATCATTATTCGCAGAAACACTCCTTTTTAATTCTAAATAAAGTAATACATATATTTTTACACTACTGAGTATGAATTAGCCCACTCACCTACAAAATTTTTCAGACAGATGCATTGAAGAAAAGACGCGATTTACTTGATTGTGTCCGAATTCTTACCAAACAAGACGATAAATCAAAACATGTTCAAATTTTAAATGACGACCTCAATGAGATATCATTACAGGAGATGTTAAGTGACGAAGTTGGCTGGGCACATTTTCACGATGTATTCATGGTATCGGGACTTACTGGTGATGGCGTCGGTGATATTCAAGTAATTATATAAAATTTAGTTGTGTTTGTTGAATCAGTCAAGTTCATTTTCATTGATCTAAAGTTTCGAACTTTTTAAATAAATATTTGCATTCGGTCTACATTGGTGAATTCCACTATTAGCCGTGTATCTCCCACCTGCAACCAGACTTATTCCATGCATCTTTAAACTCGAGATTTAGTATTCTCCTTGTTCCATATCGAATCAATTCCAAGATTTTTCTTATTTGAAAATAATATCCTTCTTGCATTCATCTTGTAAGAGCATTAAACTGAGTAAGAAGGTTCAGTCTTGTCATAATTCTAATGCCATGAAAAACCGTTTTGAATCGTCAACTTTTTTTTGTTTTATTCATCTCAAGTACTCACTTGACTGATTTTGAAAAAATTCGTCTTCAACTACGAGTACAATTACTTCTTGATTATCAATATTTTACTCATTTTTTTCCTCTTCGCTCGCAGATTTATCTGACGAACTTAGCTCGACCCGGACAATGGATATTCTCTGAAGAACTATTTACCGATCAGAATGAAGTTAAAGTTATTGTAGATACGATATTTTCAAAGCTTTTAGACCACGTGCCGTACGAAGTTCCGTATAATGTGAAAATTCAGATAGAATATTTTGACGTAGCTGATGACGGTATGCAAATGCAGTGATATTACTCATGTTTATTGTTTAAGAAATGAAGTAATTGCCATGTTCTTTTACTTGAGCAGGATCTATTTCCATAATTGCTAATCTTCTTGCAAGGACAGAGAGAATTCGTTATTTCGTTGTGGGAGAAAAAGGCGAGACGATTCGAAAAGTGGCTGCTGATGCTGAACAGGGTCTGAAACAATTTTACCTCAATGACGTTCATATCAAGCTAGTCGTAAAGAAAGATTCAAAATTCGATTCCTCGAAATCTTCTGATGAAGATGATAAAGAAAAGTTACGAAGACTTTCATAATGTCCGATACGCCGTATAATCGCAGCGAGATCATTTTTTAGCTTTTTTTTTGTCAAGTGTAATCTTTTGACAACTCGATTAATCCAACAGAAATCTTTTGTGTGATTCATTATTTTATATTTTGCTATAAGTTTTTTGTAAAAGTAATGTCAAGAATCAGTATAATACCATCTTACGAGTAGTGAATCCGGATTTAAAGTAAACTCAGAATGTGTGAATCACAGTAATAAAATGTTTTAACCTCGCAGAAGAAAACATTGAATTGCGAATAAAGTGTTTTGGTAAAATTTATATTCTTTTACATTTAAATGTTTTGCAGAAAAAGAATGTATCACAAACGGGAATAACTAAAACATACTTTCTGTTTTCAAGATCACCAGTAAATAATAATTAGTTTGATACACGAACAAAAAAATTATAATCCGTAACATTTTTCGTAAAACAAAACGTAAGCTACAGAAGTTAATACATTATAAAGTGTTGTTTCTTTCACCTCTGTATCCGATACAAGATACCACCTAAGAACAAAAAAATATAATTTATGAGTAAACTGAATTTAAAAACGGTCGAGTATCACTTAAAATCTCGAACGGGTCTTAGTAGTTGGTAAAACATAAGCGTTTATTGCTAATGAAAATTACAAGACTGGGCTCTAAAAGCGGTAAGGTAATAATCGTATTTTAAAAATATTAGTAGGCAAAAAATAAAGCTTCATTTGCTAAATCCTACACCCTAGTAAGCTAGAATAGCTGGTTATGGCAGATGAAGAAACTAGTAAGCAAGAGTTGAATGAAAGCATATAAGAAAGAGTGTGAGGGTAACAATAATTTTTCGTCTAAAAAAGGTTCGAAAAACTTGAAAACATGGTTTAGTTAACACTTGAAGCTTCAACAAATGAACCAGATTAGAAAAGCAAGATGAATAAGCATGTCGTGGTGAAAACTAGGGCAACTTTTCCAACATTTACATATTGTTTCATTTCCATTGCTCTACGTCATGAGAAAATCTAAAATTTTACAATATTTCTGATTATTTTTAGTCTTTCAAAGGATAGGAATAATTATTTCAAAATGTATTTTGTTAAAAATAAAAAAATGTTATGTTTTAGACACCTGGATGGTTATTTTTTTTTCACATTTCCAAGAAAATGTCAACTAACAGCGTAACCACTAAAAATTTAACAAAGTCGAGAGTAAAAATTGTAAATTTGATCGACCTGGATTCCGAAAATTTTCAACGACTTGAAAAAAGCTCAAGTAAAATGAATCTCTATCATTCATAAATTTAATATTGAGACACAAAAACATAAAATGATTTGAAAATGACACAATTCCGAGCACAATAAACAAACACCCAAAACTGCTGATTTTTTGCTTGTCATTAAATACGAATACTGAAAACACTCCAGAAAATAAAAGAACATTTTTTTTTCAGAACAGAAGTCCTTAACTGGAAAAAAAATTTTCCTTTCACAAAATATTCCACATTTTAGTAATTAATCACAGTAATCATGAATATAGCGTTGAAATTCCTCAGCTATGAATTTACAGCCAATTTTCCAAGAATAATATTTCGACATGCTAACGAATTTGATTGAAATATGATTAAATAATTGAAGATTTTTTCAAAATGAAAAAAAGTTGCCCGAGTATTAATTTTTTTCAATGGATCTGCAATAAAAGCTCTGCTCACTAGTAATATGAAACTTGCATCAACAGCCAGAGGAAAATATAAAAATGGAGCCTTTTTCTCTTTTAGAAGTTAATACCTTGACTCACTACACCTGTGTTGAGTTTGCAAGGCGGCAGTTCCTCTCCGATACGTCATAAAATGTCCATCATTATGACTACCTCGATGGACAATAACTGCTTTCAAACGGTATAAATGTTTTGTTAAATTTCTGCCAAACAAAAACAATCATTACACTCTCTATTCGTTTGCATTAGGCGACGAATAAATAAAAGATATTCAACTTACAGCGTCTTCGTGGGTTTGTTATCACCGTTATTATTCTCACTGGGAGAAGAGTCAGTCGAATTTCTTTTTATTACCTGCAATAAAGGATACGAATTTTTGAGAAACAAAAATTACGAACAAGTCCTAATTAATTTTCAGTATCGGACATGACTAAGCTTGATGACTATTGTACAACAAATTACGAAATAATTTTTGGTAAAACCATTCATGCTTATGATACGGAAACACAACAACGAAAATAAGTTGACTCACATTTTTCTTAGGTTTGTACAAATATGGGTCCATAACGATGTACTCGGGGAAATCAACGTAATCTTGCCTCTTATACACACCGTATTCGTGAAACGAAGTTCGCACGATATGAATACATAGGCACGCTGGTAACTATTGAAATAAAATTCGAGTATTTTATATTAATATTAGAAAGAGGAAAAAAGACGCAATGTAATTTAATAATTCAAGCACGAACTTTTCCAAATCGAAGAAGTTTGATTGCTGGAGCGGTAATAATTTCGGAATTGGGAGCTCTATTTTTGTTGCACCCCTCGCAGGTTATATCGTTTATCATTTCATTTTTGACGAAATTATTTAAAAGCTGGTTCAAAGTGTGCATATTCTGGTTATTCGGCTCCGGTAGATGTAACGAAATGCTGTCAAATTTGTCATATCTCAACACAGACTGTCAAAGGATAATAATAAAAATTAATGGAAGTGAAATGAACACAATGACGAAAACAATCATCCGTTTGAAATTTGTAAACAATTATAGAACGGATAAAGATTTGAATGCGGTCAATTTTTTTTTTTGTTGCAGAGAGAAACTGAAAAGTTAATATCTTACATACAAGTCAATACAACGATCAGCTTTAATTTAAGGCATTTATAAGGTCTCTCAATGGAAAGATTTCGACCGTCCCTATGATATATACTGGCAACTTGAATATTGACGATAACGATATTGTAAAAATACACGAAATGAAATATAAAAATTGATGCAATTATTCAACTACTTACTTTATAATTACATTTAGTACACTCTATTTTATTGGTTAAATAACCACGAAACGGGGACGGTCTAGGGCTTTGGTTTAGGTCGTGAGCGATTCGATGTTTCGATGATGTAAATTTCATTTTCGAACAAATTCTAAATCAGATGAAATATATTAAACGCAGATCTTACAAACAACAAATACAACAAAAAGTGAAATAAAATTTAAAAAATACCTGTTCTCAAATTGCTGTTTGCCATTGTTCGCTGTGCTTTGAATCCTAGTATTGCAAACGGAAGCGTCACCTTCACAACAAATTCCATTAATTGATAATTTGTCAACACTGTTGAGATCTGAGGGACTAGGCATGGTTTTTATGGTATGATTCTGATCAAAATCAACGTTATTAGCATCTTGCGAGTTTTCTTTGCGATTAACAAGCGGTGAGGTAGCATATTTCTTATTCCTAACAGCGTCCACAGTTATCATCAACTGCAACAAAAATTTTTTTTCAATTGGAATTCTGACAGTTTAAACTAAAAATTAAATACATCGTAAAAAAACAAAACAAATTACATCAACGCATGATTTATGAGCTTCTTCTTCCAAAATTGTAACAAGGTTGCATAATAATTCGTGAACATCTTGCTGAGTATTGGTAATTTTCCATCCACTATGATTCAGAGCAGTAACAACATCCACTGGGGAGACGAAATATTCTTCATCAGGAGACGGCTGAGTGTTCCCACACAATACTGAAGAAAAAATTGCATTATTCAGGACGTAAATTTGTGAACTAGTGAACCAAATTTGTTCAGCTGAAAAAATCGGTGACCCAACGTAAGAAGGTCCTTAATCCATTTTATGACGATTTCGAGATTGCTATAACCACACTCCCACAGAAAAGAAACAAAAGCTCTATTGTCTAATGTGAAAAACACTTTATTATCAACAATAAGCAAAATTCAGGATTCCAGCAATTGTATGAACAACCTTAATAAATGCCAACCTTATTTTACTTTTCGGTAAAATTCAATAAAATGAACATAGATTGGTTTGCATCGCTGGTCATCGAAATATTTATTGGCAGTTTTGTAAATTTTTCAAAATATGAATAGTTTTACAACTGAATTTAGCAAAACAAAAACTTACTATTTAGAAGCTTCCTCATCGCAGTCGCTACTTCTCCTTTATTTTCTTGCAAGTTTAACCATTCGACAAAGTAGTGACAGGATGCCATGGCCTGCAGGAGCGAGTTAAGGTAACACGTTAAACCCAGATTCTGAAGACCAATTACTGTTCCTGAAATAGAATCACACATTTTTAAATCGATCAGTTCAGTTTTCATTGATTGCATAAGATATATCGTACCTTTCTTCCTCGGACGAATGGCAGTGGACGGGCCCCATAAAATGAAGGTTCCTACAACAGCTGCCACTGCTGTAATCCCCGCAACTAGGATTACTCGCTCACTGTCCATTAAAAAGATGAGCACGTACGAAAATAAGTCACATCTTGTGTAACTTGACAAGCAAAAGAGGAGAAGGGTGCAGATAATAATTAATTTTGGCCCCGTTTTTTTCTCTTATTTAAAACCCATTGAATACAAAATACACGAAAGAAGGATATGGCAAGGTAAGAGTTAAAATACTATCGACGAAATCATGATAGAGACTCTTCCAAGCAGAAGAAAAAGTATAAGCGGTAATAGAGAACTGGTATTTGTAATCAGAATACTTCGAATGACGTCTTGGTTTCATGCAAGATTGAGTAACTTCAAGAGAGAATTACGTCTATAACCTGAAATTACTTGAAATCTTGAACATTCGAGGAAAATATAATAACAAAACTGAAGAACGCAGTTCATTCGATAAATATCAAACTCGATTAGAAATAGAGACCGAACACTTGAACTTTAGTTTTTCATCATGAAAATTGAATTGCAATACGAGCAATATCATGAAAGAAAAGGGAAGAGAATGACAAGGATCTAGGAAGAAGAGTGAAGGGCGAAGGCTGAAGAGAATTTTCAATTTTTTTATAGATTTTTTTTATAGGCTTTCCTCGTGGGAAAACTTTTCTATAATATAATCTTTCAAAATTTAATCATGTTCAATCGGTCGCTCCGCAGTGCAGGTAAGAAAAATTTGATACAACCAGCCTGTTTTAAATTATTTACCACTTCCTGAATCCTTCCCTTTCCCCTTCTTTCCATTCCAATTTCAAGTTCAACAAGATGTGGAATGTGGAGAAATGACAACGAGGGACGAAGAGAGAATCGCCGACACTGCCGACAGCCATGCCGACAGCAGGTGACTTCAAAAACCTCCGGTGCTCCGGCCGGCTTCATTTTTCCTCTCCCTTTCGCTGTTTCGCAGGTTTCTCTTCACCTGACAAAGTTGCCCTGCTCATGCTATGCTATCCATCCAATATTCCATTGGAGTTTAGAATAGATGAGCTTTTCCCTTTTCCCTTTTCCACAACTCCTTGATTCATGAATCCTCTCCTCTCGGCTTTCGTCATCATTCCGGCCCGGCTTTATTGATCTAACTGATTTCTCTTATCTTATTTTCTTAGATTATTCTTTCTTTTCTCAAAAAATTCATTTGGAATTTATCCAGCTTTCTGAACATTCTCTGTTGTATTATTATTGTTTGTATCTTGGTTTGTATTCATTTTTTATTAATTATATTTATCAAAAATGTCTGAAACTAAAGTATACACACTGAAACAAGTCGAAGAAGAAAACAGCCCTAGTAAACCTCTGCTTGTGATTAACAATGCAGTATACGATGTCACCACATTCCTGAACGAGGTAAGGAAATCTTCAGAAGGTTCAATACTTTATTCCACAAAATTTAAAATTCTTCCTAGTGGGTACAGGTGAAGCTCCGCTCAGCCAGTTTTATTCTCTACATGGGATCTTCTGTCCACAAAATTGAGGGGTGAAAGAATAGGAAACGAAAATTGGTGGATTTAGGTACTTCTGCCTTCTTCATTTAATCGCTGTTTTCAGTGCTGCTTTGAAGTTCACTCCCGCACTCTAAATGTCTGATTATTTTCAGTTTCATATCTTATCTAAATGGTTACTTGAAAATTCACTAACTCTTGGGCTTTCTCTTGCTTTCGCACATTCAATATATTATTGTGGATTAATTTTGTTTTACTAACAGCACTTGTTCACCTTCGAATAATTTTATTTGATGCTGAAAAATGGCATCTACACATTCGATTTTTCCATCTAACTCTATTTTGAATTGTTATATTTATTTCAAGATGAATTTCAGGCACACGTATCTTGTTGAATACTGTCATTAAATATCGGCCGAACTTTAAGCAAATTCTAATTGTAAAATTTCTTTCTTTCAACTAATTGTTGGTATAATTATGTTGAAATTTGGTTTTAAATAGAGTTGGGCTCCAAAATCGTATCAATTTAAAGAATACAAATAATGTTTCTTTGGTAATTACAAATATTTGTTTTTTAGTACTCTTCAATTCATTGAAGCAGTGTTATTATTTATTACATGAGAATGATTATTCAAATCATAGCGATTGTACAAGAATGAATCCATTTTGTTTTCTTGTGAATGGTTGAATCGTTTTCAAAAGAGGAATAAATTATTTTATTAGTGCGTAGGTATCAAAGAGAATATTTTTTATTGATTAGTTCATCCATCAAGAAAAGAACCTGTTGAAACTGAGTTCTGAATTTTTACTTCGCAAACAGGTTCATAAAACCTGATCTGTTTCTTTTATCAATTCGATTCGACGGTGTGGGAACGACTGTTTTGACAAGGCGGAAAATGAGCAAATCCCACGAAAATTATCCTTATAAAACTTTGAATGAAGGTGTGAGTTCTAGAAAAAGTTAAGAGATGAAACAAATTTTTGAACAGTACCTAAAAATTATCTTGCTGTTGGACAGATCTAAAAACTTGAAGTCTTGAAATATGCGCTTTAAAAATTTAGTCATGTAGACTTTTAACTAAAATTATTTAAAATTATCGTTGAAACTGGCGCGAGCTTTGGAATAGTAATTAATTTTGAAACGTGACCTCTTTTATGATTTAGCTAGAAAAAAATTGTACGAACAAGATATTCTTGGATGGTCTGAGGAGGTAAGGAAGAGTAAAGTTACATTCAGCAGTGAGATGAAAGCGTTTTATGCCATTTTCACAAGTTCTGAAAATCTATAAATCTATAGCGTAGAAAAGAAGTTCCAAAACCAAATCAATTACACCTTTATCAGCTACTACTAATATTGTGTCAGTATTTTACCAATAATTTTTTTGGTATTTCAACATAATATCTGGCCGCATAGCCTTTTTATGCTTTTTTGCTATAGCCTTTTTATGCTTTTTTGCTTTTTAGTTTTTTAAACTCGTGATTTTTTTCACGTGGAAAAATTATGATTTTAAAAATATTGTATGTGAGAAGAAAAAGAATTCAGTTCTTGTTCTAAATAGCTGATTACTGTTTTTTTGGCTTCTATTTTTTATTTGGATTTGGTTTTTTCTGATTGAAAATTAATAATTTCTCTTACTCAACGTGATTTTGTATTAATACTATTTTTCGTCACTTTTTTTTTTTACAGCACCCTGGTGGTGAAGAAGTTCTTCTAGAACAAAGTGGGAAAGATGCTAGCGAACTATTCGAAGATGTAGGACATTCCACTGACGCCAGAGAAATGATGACCAAATACAAAATTGGAGATGTTGCGGAGGTAATTTGGACATCGATATAAGATATTATACTTGTATTATAGTTGAAAATTAGTGGGAAAGATATCTAAATTACTAAATTATGACATAGGTTTTGAAAATTATGTAAATTACGTCAATTTAATGTCCACTACATTTTGTGTAAAACGTTTGATGGTTCTAAGAAATTACTCGTATCATATTCTTATTCTTCTAGCTGTTTCTTGAAAGTGTGGCTCATTATCAAGTTTTGCTAATTCTGCCGTAAAAGTTCCATTTTTGTCCTTTCAAGGTCAATATCTCATTGATAACCTTCACAATTAAAAAGTTAAGGATCAAGTAATTCGAGCCAATGGCTCTCTCATATGGACAATCTTTTACTCTCGGGAAAAATTATAACCAATAGAGTTATTCTTATCTATTAAATGCACAGTATCTGCTGTACCCATGTATTTCCTAATCTTCGATAATGATAAGTTATGATAAGTTGAACTTCTTTAGTAAATTTTTTTTTTCTTTTTGGTGCAATTGTAGCTGTTCGATATCATTTTTTGTAATTTTAAAAATGATACTGTATGATTTTACTTTGCTATTTTTCAGTCTGATAGAAAAAAAGAAGAACCCAAAGAAACACTGAAATTGGAAACAACAGACGCAGAAACCTCAAGGTAACTTTTTCAAACTTATTCTAAAATCTAGCATTTTCGTCGAATATTTTTTCTGTTACATATTTATTTTACCAAGGAATCAAAAAAATCTGACATTGGCTTTAAAATTTTCTTTTTTTTTTAAAGATTTTATTTTACTTTTGTTAATTCACTCGGTGCACTATGTTTTGATTTACTTATTTATTTATTTTATTTATTCATCTCTGCGAGGACCACATTATGATGGCTTTTTTGACATCTAAATATTTTATTGTTATTTCAAGTTGTTTTCTTTTTAATTAGTTCCTACCTTCAAATAAGTTGGGCCATTCTAAATTCAGAGGTAATAACTAGCTTTCGCCGATAACCCAATTAATTATTTGTGGACAAACTAACGAATGGAGTGACTTAAACCGATTACAGAGATTTTATTTTCATCGTCAAATGTGTTCATAATTTAATGTATTTTCTGTCTCATTTCAGTTCTTGGACTGCATGGATTATACCGGCTGCTCTGGCGATTGCTGCCACTGTCATATACAAATTTTTCTTCACCAAATGATAGACGTACGATGTAAAGAGGAAGATTTTTGTCAAAATTGAAGAAGGAATTGAAAAATAAAGTAGGTAATTACATACCGGGTGGAACATCTCTACTGTGGAATGACCGCCAGGTTTGTCAAATATTCTTCATAATGCAGCTGTTACAAATATTCAAAGTTGAGGGAAAACTTCACAGTTCCCAGTCATGTAGAGAATCATTTAATATTTCTAATAAGGCATTTATTCCAATTTTCTTTACTGCCAGAGATCGATATGTTATCATTCCTGTTTTTTTTTTTTTTTTTTTTTTTTTTCAATTTGTATTATTTGAAGAGAAAAAAAAATTAAGTCTCAATCGTAGTTTTAAGTTCGTGAATTCAGGTTATCGTGTGGGACTATTGTTCAATTTTTTTGGGGGACAAGTGCAAATTTAAAAATTTTTATTCTTTTGTTGAAAAAATTTATTCTCGTTCAATTTGTGATATTGGTTTTTATTGAAAAACATTTTAAGATCATCAGACACGTATCATTTTTTTAAATTTTATAGATCGTAATTGTGTGCTTTCTCTCGTTTTATACAATTTATTGTTCTTTCAAAAAAAGAGCAATGCTCAACCTATCAACTAAATGAAAAATTTTTTTTTAATCAATGCTCTGTGGTCTAATTGCATTAATTTATAAATTTATATAATTTCAAAACCCGTTATAGTAATTATGAGAAAAACAAATGAAATAATATAAAATTAATAAAGGGTATCAGTTTTGCAATCAAAGCAGATTGGTTGTGCTAAGGATTTCGTTTGGAGTGTACTACTATTGTAAAGTCATGGTAAAGTTCTTTTTTTCTGTTTTTCAAATTCATCATTTTTGGTTTTTGATGTCTTCATTTTTTCTAATACTGTATTTCTAATCGGACTTCATAAACTTCAATTAAAATCTTCCTCATCTTTTATTGTAGCATTTTTAAACATTTTGATATCAATACCTGGGTTGTATGGATTTTGTTTATTTATTCATTATTTTTACGTATACATAATAGGTATTGAGAAAATTTTCGACACAATTTTTTCTGTAATATTTTTATACGAGAAAATGCTCTTTCGTTTCCAAGTTGAATATTAATAGTTAATGTTGGTCAAAGCTAATTGAATTATCTTATTGGCCCGTATAATTATTGTATCATCTTGAATTTAAGTTCGTGTCAAGTTAGTATGTCGTGTATTCTTTTCTCCTTGTTATGTTTTGTTTATGTGTGATTTAAATTTAGTGAAAATACAAGTACTTCAACCATTCAGCCGGTGTCGATTTTTATACGAATTTCATAAAGTGAGACTGAAGAAAAAGTTGAAATTTAAAAACTGGCTTGTTGAAGGATTTGTTTGACCTCTCACACTTGTGAATATGAAACAGATCAAGCACTTGGTGGATAAGTCCAGCTAAAATTGAGAAATTTAAAAATTCATTGAATTTTTTTCTGATGCTACGATACATGAAAATATTTTATAAAAAACGATCCTACTTTTTTCAAAAAAAGAAACTAAGAGTTCTTAGTTCGAATTATTAATTCTGATGTTTTTGTTGAAGTATCGGTGACATTATTTTATTGCGACTGAAATGAAAAATACATTTTAAAATTGAATACAAACCAATTTACCGTGTATAGCTTACTATTTCAAATAATTAATTCTGATATTTTCTTACCAATTCTTTTGATACAAATATTTGAATGACGTTCTTAAAAAGTAAAAAAATTTCCCCCAGTTATTAGTTCACGTTGATTTCTATATTTCAAAACTTTTGCTCAAATTCACGAATTTCACTTAGTCGGTTTGCAGAAAGCAAAAAAAACAATAACGCATTAAAGAATATTTATTATTTTCACCACAAATTTATCACTGAAAGAAAGAAAAATTGATTACATTCACGCATTTAAGTTCAATAAAAATTGTTATATTTTGCACAGTAAATAAAAACACGCAATAAATGAAAAAATATTTTTTCTGAAAATTTTAGTTGTAACTTTTTTCTATCTTCAATAAAAAATTTATTGAAAATAAAACACTACTCTAAAATTTCAAGTCAAAATTTTTTTTATATTCGTCACTTTTGAAAAATTTATTTATTAGACACATTTCAAAAAATTTTAGTTAAATTAATTAATATTTCACAGATTATAAATTTTTGAAAAATAAAATCATTGGAACTACAGACAGTGTCCCTAAGATGATGCCCAAATAATTCATGAAACGTTCTCTCTGTTCCTCAAGACATCTTTCTTCCAGCTTCCTCTTGTTTTCATGAGTAGCTATTAGTAGTTCAGCCAGTGCCATCGTCCTTTCTACCTTCAACTGCACATTCACCATTTTTTGATAAGTTTCGTCCGCAGAAGAATTCAACGCTAATTTCGGATTAGCCAAGAAAATATTCTGATAAAATGTTTTCAGGAGCTCTTCATACTCGGGTCTGATTTTCTGGAGGGTTTCATAATTCATTACCACCTCTGCTATGTTTACAGCATCAATGCCTGTGACGACTGATCCGTTTTGGCTATCATAGACGTCGATTGATGTGTAAGCTCTCTCCATTCTTGAATTTAATGAATAAAATTTCTGCGTCAACTCTTGTTCAGTCATTTTGCACTTGAATATTTACGAGTATTGAAATGAGAGACAATAAAAAATCACAGTAAAATTTTAAAAGTAAAATGAGTAATTGAACACTAGATATTCTTACAATTTTTCTAGCTTTGATTGATTATTCTGCAGAATTATTAAAATCACTTAACGCCGTCTCGAAGCATAAATCACTAATAAAATTGAAATAGAATCGTCTCTTCTTTCAACGTAGGTAAACTAATCGTTATCTTAGTTTGTTGTTAGCTATTGAAGGCAGTCTTTGAAAGAAATAAACATGAAAATCTCTGACAAGTTTTATTGTTATCGAAATCAGATTAACCTTATCATGCTTCATCCCGGACATGGATAAAATGAAAATCGTGAATCTTTGATAATATTTGTAACCATCATTAATAATGCTGTAAGTGCTAAATGGCTCTCAAAATTATCTTGAAATTAATTTGCTTTTAAATGAATTAAGTACATTTGAAATTGAAAAAAAAAAATTTTTACCAGTTTATGTTTTCTGTAGATTTTATAATTTTTAAACGTTTAAAAATTTCAATAAACAAATTAAAATAGCACTTTTTCAATTTTTTGGGGATGTTATCGGTACGTATATTTGGAATTGTGCGATTTGGCCAGTACCTAAGACATGTTTTCTTATACCGTTTGACGGACGATTTGGAATATAATTTAGTTTTACTATTTCTAACCACATCTGTTCACTTTGTTTTAGAGTGGCCGTACAAATAATGAAAAATGAAAGAAATTTTTTGGTCTCTGTAAAATTTTCTCAACTAAGCCCATAATGCAATTTCAAAATTCATTTCATCAGATAGACAGAAAAATGCTACTTCGATGGCTATACTTCAACTATCATTTGTCTTTTTCTCATGAAACATCGAATAGACCTAAATAATTAAGCTTGCCTGAAAGAAGGAAATGAATATTAATGCCTCGTGGATTTCATTATTAAGGCAAAGTAGGTACTAGGGAAGATTTGCTTCCTTTCCTTTTTAAAATATTCCCCATGAAATAACCTTTACGTAGAAGAGAACGAGTAATCTGTCGAATAAAATAATGAAAAGAGAGAGGGTACTCGACAATGTATAGATGGAATATGACTGAAAGCTTATAAAGAGGGTTATCTTACTCATTTTTATTCCTGCAACGTAACTCGAATTCTCAATTTAACGCTTCATATCCTCCCAATCGCATTCATATACTTAACTAAATTAAGTAAGTAATACTTTTAATGCTTTAGATTAAAACTGCTTCGAATTTTTTTTATCATGGAAAATTATATATTCACAATTTAGTTCCCTAATTGATGGTCAAAGTTTGATGCAGATATTAAGTTAGATTGGATAGCAATAAAAAGTAATTCTACCTTTGAGAAACTAAAAAACTCGAGCTCCTAAAACAAGAGCATATATCCATAGGTAAAATTCGTTGCAAAATACTATGAAAATTTACCACTTGAATATTTATTGAATAACATTCTTCCACAGTTAGCATCAGAATGAGCTCCAGAACAATCCAACTCCAAAATCCTTTCCAGCATGCTCCCTCCACCGAAACCGAGGTCATCAAGAATTATAAATGCTCAAATGTTACTTGAAAATTCTTGGATGTACCTCCAAGCTCTGGCTCTAAAGATGTATTAAAATTAAATTATACTAACTTTATTACCAAATATTTCAGTAATTAGTAAAGGAAACTATAAGAAAAAAAAAGTGGTTTACTCAATGTTTAAAAAGAAAATAATTGAACGATTTTTTAAACGTATATTAAAATGATTCACACTGTTAGAACCCTTTTCCTTCACCCTTATTTAAATTTTGAAAGTGAAAGGCCATGCACGGTTGCAGAAAAGAATCTGAAAAATATATAAAAAAAAAAAAAAAGAGTTGAAACTTTATTAAATTCTACACATGGTGAAACATGAAAAGTTGCAGTAAGTGGTGTAAACAAAACCAGGGGTTAGATTTTTTCCCCCTCATTTACGAAATGGTGAGTGTGAATGATGTCTAGTTGAGGTCTTATAGGACGAATACAGTCATCACAATGATTAGTCAGCTTATGAAAGAAAACAAATGGGCGAGCACTTGCGTTTGGGAGGCCACGTGGAGCCATTGAGAAAACACACTTCTCTTTTCCCCCCTCAGAAAATGTACTTTTGTCGGATTTTCTATTATGTGTCTTTGAAACTACATGAGTCACCCGGAAGAATCACCGTCCACAGTTTCGGTTATCAAAATTTACCATCTGGAATACTTTGGAAGGATCAAAAGCAATGGTTTCATTTTTTTTTTAACGCTCCCAAAAAGTCAAAAGAAAAGGATTTCGCTTACAAAATTTTCAAAGAGCATTAAAATCATTTTCTTCAACCTCTAACAAACTTTGAGAGAAGGAGTCAAAGCTCCTAAAAATACCCTTTGCACTTTGGATATGGATAATGATTTGCCAGAAGAGGAGACTTTTTCAAGTTTTACATGAGAGCAATAAACAACTTTTTTATGAAATCCTATTGTACTCGAAGGTCCCTTGGGAAACTATTTTAGCAATACCCAATTGTGTTTGTATCTTACTTTCAGAGCTGGAAAATAAAAAGATTGAGAAAATTGAAAGACTCGTCGCCTTCTTACGTAGCAATTAAAAGGGTAAGCAAAAAAAAAACAAACAAATATTGGCATCGGTCTAATTCAAAAAAATTAAATTTTTTAAATGTTTTTCCTCAATAACCTAAAAATTAAGAGGAATGTGGACTTGTTATTAATTTTCATTTATTGCATTTCTATGACTCCAAATGATGTCATTTTTTTTTAATTGATAGGAAATTTGATAGAGAAAAAATGTTTACTCAACTTTTGAATAAATGTGACATAGTTTCCGAGTACAGCTCAGAATTTTCACCATAATTCAAAAGTAGACCCTTGAAGTTTCTGAAAAATACAAATTTAAAAAAAACGATAATAAAATTTTTTTTGGTTTTTTGCCTTTCCTGTTAAGTTTTAACCCTACAATCCTGCTCCCCTTCGGATATCACATTTATAAAACACCTTTAGCCTGCAGGTTTTGCGACTGAAACAAAAAAACAGAATTTGACCTCAGCAGCAAACCTTCTATTTTTCAATATTTTTCTACAGGCCCGTACTGCCCATGCGGGCAAACAGGGCATTGCCCTACCTAACGAAAATTTTGTCCGCAGAATTTTGTCCCGAAAAACAAAAAAAAACGATAAAATAACCCCTCAATTCCTAAAAATTTGAAAAAAAAAACAGCCAAAATTCCTAAATATCCGGAAGGAGACCTAAAATTCCTAAAAATTTGAAAAAAATCGCCAAAATTTCTAATAATCCGAAAAAAAAAATTCCTAGGATTTTCTGATTTTTAGGAATTTTGGCGATTCTTAGCGACTGACGGATTTTTTTAAATGTCTAATAATTTTGACTTTTTTTTTCGGATTTGTAGAAATTAAGGCGATATTTTTCGAATTTTTATGAATTTTGGGTTGGTTTTTTGGATTTTTTTCTTTTTTTATTCCGATCTTTAGAGAAGTTTTGCTTTTTTTTTTCGGATTTTTAGTCTTTTGGGCACTTTTTTCCGGATTTCTAGGAATTTTGACAATTTTTTCCGGATTTTTAGGAATCATTTTTTTCAAACTTCCAGTAATTCCGGATCTTTTTTTCGGGTATTTAGAAATATTGGCAATTTTTTTCGAATTTTTAGGGAAAATTTTTGCCCTACCTAGAATTTTGCTTGCTTTACCTGACGATTGGTTCGCGGTACGGGCCTGTTTTTCTAGCCTAATGCCTATTACGCAATACCTGATTCAACATTCACAATTAAGTCTGAATCATAAAATTATTCATTTTTTCGCCATAGACCATAAAATGTTTACTAAACTATAATGTCAATAGTCACAAACGTTGTCATAGTTTATGATTAAAGGTTGCAAACCTCATAAGTTGCTTATAAATTGTTTTCTATTTCTATAAACATAAGACCTATATTTAGCTACCATATCATTCAGTGATTTCAGTCCACCAAAAAATTTCGATATCGACTCATTCGAAAATCAAAAACAAATTATCATGATATGTATTACGGAAGGGGATTTATGTATAAGTCATCCATTTGGGAAGAGTACATGTACGTCATCCTGTGCAAAAAAAAAATTAAAATTATTTTAGTCACCTGCGAGTTCCATCGTCTGTTGGTTTGGTTGTGGATGACCTCAAACCTCATGTCGAGAATCTTGTTCGCCTTTAGATAAATCTTTGTCTGCATTTCCTCTTCATAAGTGTTTGTGGTTCGCGCAGTTCTCTTCGTATACAGAATTCGAATTATAGTGCAAAAAAAGTTTATTTGGTTCGGTTTTCTGTGTTCGGTTGCCTGCTTTTGTGCGCGTGGAAGCTAGAAATTAGTGAATTTTGTGTTATATTTTACATATAAATTCATATAATAATCAACTCATTATCGGTAATATATGTTATATCTTTCAAACCTATACATAAAGATTAATTTTAATTCCCTTTTATGATTTAATCGATCGCTGCATAAATAACGTTTTAAATTACATGATCCACAAAATATGTTTGTTCATTTTGATTCACATAAAGTTCCCTTTATTAATGCGTCAAGATGAGAGAGAAAAAAGTGGTAATGTGGTTTGGGAGAGCATGACCACAACTGATAATTGCTTTTCGGAGAGGAAGCAGTTAAGTATATATTATGAAATTAAATCTTCCCACTGAAAAAATTAAATTGAATTATGTCTTGAAAAATTATCAATAAAAAATTTTCAATTGAAGGTATTGTTAAAATGTGATTTTAATAAATTTCTGATAAAATTTTTAAGTGAAAGATGCGACACATTCCATCTTCGGATTCGCCCTCCTCTTCCCCTCTCATTCCAGAAGCCACCATTAATGAATAATGCTCCGTATTGAATAATTTTTATAAGTACATAACTTTCCTAATAATTGGAGAGGATCGACACAACTGTTTTGTGATGGATTCCAAGGTTGCAAAATATGAAATAGGTATATTATGGAGCTTAGGTATTGGCTACAAAAATATTCGATGGATTATTCTTTTCCTCTATTCTTTTTCCCTTTTAAACATCTGACAAAATCAGATAATCCTAGCTCATTTATTTCAACTCATGCCATCGTATATTGTTGAGGATATGTAGACGTACCTATTATTGTAATGAATGACTAATTTAATCAGATAAAAATTTGTGATGAATCGAATTGCACGATGTCCTGATGACATTCATTCGTAAAACATAATTTTAGAATTTTCAAATTTCAAATGAATAATGCATTCAATATTCGCTTCATGATAGAGATAATGTCAGTAGCTTATAATCGCAGTACCACAGCTGCATAAAAAAGTGATTGTAATGATTAAGAATACAAAAATACATTGGATTTACCAAGAGTCAGAATTTAAAGCTTATACCTGCAGTATACTTGATTTAAATGACATCTGACTCATTTCTCATTAGGTTAAGGGCTTTTTTTTCAGAAAGTCATTATAGGTTTTGAATCAACAATAAGATGAAATGCTACGTTTTATTAAGAGTGCGAGGTATTGGTCGAGGTGAAAGCCAGTTGCTCTTTGAACGGTTTTCAAGACAAAGGAATCGTTTTTGTTATACCTGACTTTCAGTTACGAATTCTTCCTGTAAACCCTGTGATTCGAAAACTGATTTTATTCATAGCTCATTGTACGGTCATTAAAAGGAAAGAATGAGTCACGAATGATACGATTTGTGAAATTCTTATTCTTTCACAATGCACCATAATACAGTAGGCGTATTTTCATATCAATTTCACAGAAGACGAAATTTCATGGAGCAACGACCTCGTAAAATTAACAGAATATTTCGATTAATTTTAATGGCGAGCAAAAATGTGATTCGAATCAATAGACTAAATACAGCAAACCAACTTTATAAAAACGTTATTCACCATTTCTCGGACGAAATTTTTATGATTTAAAAATTTTTGTATTATTCAGCTAATTATTTTTATTTTCTTATTTAATTATTATAGGTATTCATGCACTCACTTAGGTCAGAGATTTCAAAAAATAAAAATACCCATAACTATTGTTAATAGGTGAAAAAAAATGTCGGAATCGATCCATACAACAGATTTGTGTATAATTTTTTTTTACGATTGCTCATAAAATTCAGCAATAAATTTTTATTGTATCAAAATGGTTGGCATTTTATTGATCAAGGCTCAAAATGTTACTTATAATTATTTTGAATATGAGTTTTTTGAAATGAAAAAAAAAAAATCATTTTTTTTAGATACAGTAGAAATTGAGGTATTGAGTTAGTTTTTAATGACAGCTTTTAGAAATGATTGTCATATATAATGATGCGTTGTTTTTTTATTTTTTTAATAACTGAATGTAATATTAATTACTGTAATTTGTAATACGAATAAAATCTTCGTGAATTACGTAGGTGAGTAAATGAGTATGCGATTTTTGAATTGATTCTGTGTTCATTATAGAGTACAATGACTGCAATCGAATAATTTAGTCTTTCATTCAAAATTTTTCTTCCAAAAGTCTAATACACGAAGAGGTTTTGGAAAATAATGAAAAAAAATTTTCAAACTTATATTAGTGCATTTATTGCAATGAATATATAAATGAAAATTTGATAAATTGAAATAGAATAATAAATATTAGTAATATATTTTTCTCTATTTAATTCTTCCTTTTGACAAAAAATTAAGACTAAATGCCATTCGAACATGTGATAATTTTGATTAAAAAAAATAAATATGGAAGGTTGGTAATAGATATACCATTTTTGGAAAACCAAATTCTGGAATACCGTGGCAGTGGGTAGCTGAATTTTTCAAACATTCATTTTCCCCAGCTTCTTATTCACGAATTAAATTTAGTTAAGAATTTCTAAGAATTCTAAGAAAGCTTCTATACTTACCTCTCTGATACAGTCGATTTTGATGTTTATCCTACTTCTTCTCGTTTCTAATGATGCATAGATATTTCCTGAGGAACTACTAGCATGAATTTTTTCATTCAATTTTACTATCTTCATCATAATTTTGCGGTTTGTCGGTTTCTCTCCGTTAGAATAACTTAGATTCGCTCATTGGAAAATCCTTTTTTATGGCTTGATTGCTTTTACTTTTTTGTTTTGTTGTTTTCGTCAACAGAGTAGTCTACCAATTATTGTAATTATCCCCGCTGTTTCAGTGTCCAAGGAGATGAACATCTAGGTTATAATTCAGAGCCTATGTTCATTGTATTACTTCTGCATTTCATTTTAGGGGATTTGAATTATAGAATTGCTAATCGCAATAGATTATTTGAAAAATTATAAGTTGTTTAAGTGACAACTTCAGTTTAAGAAAAACATCTTAGCGGGCTATTATTTTTGTATTCTCTGGCTTTGTCGCAATTTAATGTATTTTCAGTTTCTCAAATCGCTTTCGTCCATTTGTTGCTCACACACTAATTTAAAAAGTAAATAGATTGTGTTTTTTCTCCAAGTATGTGAGGGTTTTCTTCTCCATTTTTTTGTTTTTTTTTTTGTTTTTACTCACCAAAATTTGAGTTGAAAATTTTTTAAATTGATAAAATTGCTATCTACCTGATTCTCAAGATTTTATCCTATGTAGAGCATTTATTAAGTCTCTCCTCCCCTTTGGATATAACTCTAGGAATATTCAGTTTTGTAAAGGGATTTGAGATTTCTTAGCATACCCTCAGACTTCTGACAATATAGCAGAGTTTGTGTAAACTTTTCTATGTTGAGGTAAATGAAAGGTATTGTTATAGAGTGGCCCAAAAGCCTCGGTATATTTAATCGATTCTGTGGCTAATTAAGTTTTTTTCTCTCATCTATAGGTATACAGACAGTTCTATGCAATGAAGAAAATGTCGTTACCGAAATTTTTGGATCTAGTTATTTTGCTTCCGGACAAGAATGCAGATAGCCGTTATTTACCCTACGAATCCTACGAGCAGTCTGAAAATTTGAAAAAAAAGAAACGGAGGTCAAAACTTTCAAGTTTATTTACACTACCACAAGGTACGTCGTTACGATAAATTACATTCACATCATTTATTAATTCTTCTGTGCACCTCAAAATGGCAACATGATGATTCATTTTTACCAGTTGATCGCGTTTTTGAAGGTTACATTAATAATTAATTATCGATTTTTTATTCACGTACAATGAATTCCGGAATGATTGTGAGAATTCTCAATTTTTGAAATCAAATTTTTCAGAATATCGACGATAAAACACAGAAAAGAATTGTATTTCGGTATAGGTGTTGCGTGTGCAGATTACAATAATCTTGTTTAGATCTGTGGAAATTTTTGTTGAAAATTGTTAATCTGTTCAAGGTCAGGAAAGATGAACAAATTTTCACACTGCCGCACAGATACTTTAGCACTCTTTCAAACCGCTTAAGGTCTTTGAATTACTAATTCCATCGACTTATTGTGGCTCAAAGTTTCAAAATGAGCTTAATTAGCTTATACAGGGTGTTCCATTTTGGGTTGACTTGTAAACAGAATTCACTGAAACCAATCAAGATTCTTAATACAATTATTTACCTGAACTCAGAATAACAGGGGCTACAATGCTAAAAGTCAGAATTTAGTATTTTAGGTGATTTCAATTTATGCGTGAGATTATTTTCTTGAATTAGGTATAAAAAGGCAGAACGTATCAAGATTATCCAAAACTGTCATCTTTTTGCCTAAATTAGAAACTGACTACTGAAGGGAATACAGTAACAATTTTTTTCAATAAAGCTAAATAAAATATTGAACCTTTCCAACTTATAAATACTGTAGCCCCCTCAATTTATATTATAGAGAAAAAAAATTATGACAGTATTTTAATAAGTTTGACTACCTACTCAAAATTTAAAAAAAAAAATTATTTCGAGTAAAACTGTCCAAAGTAAGGTATAGTATATTCTCTTTACATTTCTCCTTTTATTCAAAGTTTTAGATAGAAGTTTTACTAGGAATTTCAATTTGTTTCGGTGACGTCTATATTCATTGATGCTGATTTGCCAACCCAAACTAGAACACCCTGTATATTATCTACGGCGCAATCAGGCAATTTTTCAGGAAAGAAGAAAACTAATGACAAAGTAGGTTTTAGACTATTACGCAAAATAAACTTTGAAATGATTTTTTCTCTCAAACTTTGAAGATTTAAGAAACTGAATAAGTAATAAAAATTTATTGGAATTCAACGAGAAGCTATATTCTATTCGTATTTAGTTAATTTGAATAAAATTTGAGCAAAAATTTGCAGAACAAAATACTTCCAAGTTGAGCAGATCACTCATTTAACTTGAATCAGGTTTTTATTTTTTACTTTATTCTTTTTCAACAAAATGTACTCGTAATTAATTTTTCCCACATAAAATTGTTAGTGATAATGAAAATTATCTCCCAGTATTAGGTACACTTTGTATGTTTCAATTGGAAATATATAACATATGCGGGTCAAAATTTATTCAAATCCCTCTGCTGGTGATAATTCACGTTTGTTGATGTTCTTGTTTTGTAAGCGACCCATATAAATGCTAAATTTTCAGCCTAGTCATATTGGGGGAAAAAAAAACTTGTTCGAAAAAATCCCCTAAATTATCTTTCAATTATTTCGATCAGCAAAACGATTATGTATAATGGATAAAAATTGTTTTTTCAAGTTTCCCAGTGAGTCAACGTACCCATGTTTGACTTTAGGTGAAGAGAACGATACATTTAATGAAACCATTACTATATGACTCATTTCACCTGAATATCATGTCTTCTAATTCGAAATAGTTTTTCCACGAAGGATTTTCGAGAAGGTCGAATGGATAGCAATTTTTATTCTAATGAAATACGACTGCATTGTTGTTACATACGCATAGGTTTACTTTGATACTAAATTATTAGCTGGCTAAAAATTATATGTATACCTTCTCTTGCATACCTACAATTGAGGTATTGATAGAGTTCGATTAGTTTTTATTTTTTAGCTCGTAGGAAAAAGGTGAGAGTTGTACCCAAGGGCATCAATGGGTGGGGAGGGAGAGGGGGTTAGGAAGCTAAGATATTACGCCTGAAGAAGCAAATTTTTCATTAAAATTGATTGCTATTTATTCAGTTCCGAAAAAATTTGTATTTAAAATCGTTTATTCAGTGGCAAACAAAATTAACAAATACAGGCTAGTACAAAGTAATTATCATACCTTGGATTACAAGGATGTAATTTACTAATTTACCTCAATAATAATTTGAAAAGTAAACAGGTGGAGAAATGAAATAACCTCTTCGGATTGAAGCATCGATATACACAGTCATATATTTCGACCACAAAAACAGATAGCTCTTTTTATTTATCATCATTTGTGAATAATTTCCAAGTTATTACTTTGAATCAATATAAAAAACGAATTATCAAAATTGTATAAATATTATTTCAAACAGCGTTAGTAAGTTGGATGTAGCAGGCGTGCACGTGCTACACACAGAAACAGTTTTGCTGTACTCGGGAAAAATCAAAATTTTGCACTACTCGGGAAAATTCTCGAGAAAATTTAAATTTTGTACCATACTTCACAGGAAAAAATATAAACCAAATTATACCTTAAAAAATCGCTACTTTATTAAATTTATCATCAGTCATCTCTCTTCACCATCTTAATTCGTAAAAAGTGACTACTTTTTTTTTAAACGTCAAGAAAATTTTCTTGGGGTTGGGGGTAGGAGTTTCTTCGTCAATCGTTGAAAAAATTGATTTTGCACCATGCTACACCCGGGAAAATGAAAACTTGCTACCCCTGATTTCAAACATTTGAGAAAAAATTAAAAATGTATAAGAGTGAGAATTTTTTATAAATTGTAGATCCAAAGTTCGAAATTAGACGAGCCGAAGGGTCTTTACTTCAGGTCTGCAAGTGAAACCATTCAAAATACTAAAAACATTAATTTTATGCTTTGCCATCTGCTGCCATAGAATATTTTTCAAAATACGAACTGTAAAAAATTGAGCACGCCCCTAATGTAATTACACTCGTTCTGTCAATCTACGAGAAAACAAATTTGTACTGAATTTCATTGCGTGGGAATGCCCATATGTGTGTAGAAAATTATAAATTTAGCCAAACCCTTAAGAACTTTTTGACAACCAGACAACGTTTGCTTATGATTAATACTCGAGACATTTTAATTTATTTTTATTCCAAATTACGTAGTAGTCAAATTGTCACTGTTAAAATCTATCCATCGTATTACAGAGAAATTCCGAAAAATTTCCGCCAAATTAATGGCTTTTTTCGTCTCATTAGTGACAAAAACTTGGATCTCCTATAGGTTATTGTGATTCACAGAGCAAAAATTTCTGTACAAAGAGCAAGGTCGAAACTCAAAACTCGTTACCTATTCACAATACACACAGTGAAAATACTTTCACCGCTAGTGATCAAAAATTAAAAAGATTCAACAATGAACAATTTATATGGCTTCTAAATATAAGAATATTACGTTTCCAGTCAGGAAAAAAACGTAATCGGTAATGCGAGTAGGATATGTAATACAGAATTACAAACCTACTATAGCTATTATATCGATTATTTAGTTACAAAATTTTCTTGTCCTTGCAAAACAATCGGTAAACATGTTGACAAAGTAATCATACATTGTGTTAATACTGAATACGTTCATATTTTTTGTTTCATGTAAGTCTTACGTAATGGAATATATGTAGCCTATACAATTTTCCCCTCATTTACAAACGTCAATGAAAAACATTGGGTTAGTCAAATAAAACCGTCTGTATGAGTGTAAGTCATCACAGGTTAACAAAATTGATGTACCATTCAGTGCCAGATATAGATATTCCACCAACATATACCACCAGGATCTATGCCATTTTCTTGATTGAATGATGATACTATAGTAAAGAAGATTAGGGTAAGACAGATCAATTTTCTTAGTAAAGCTCTATTGCACCACCATAATGTTTTTCAGTACTAAAATCTAATCATTTGGTAGAATAAACCCTTTTTTTGAAAAGGAAATGGAACTATAATAAATGAGTTTGAGGTATCAAAAAATGAAAAATACACAGCTCGTGACTTTTGGAAGATATCAAAAATACGAGGGTTGAAGGGATCATACTTGGGGGTAATAAGGATCACCCCTCAAAATGGACAATTCAAGAGGACAACATTCAAACTTTATTATTATAAATTCACAAAATGACAGGAAAACCATGTGGGGCAATAATTGAAGTGTTTTATGATGATGAGGTATAACATTTAACAATATGGGGAAGATAGTAATAGCCAGGATCCTAAGAACAATAGTATTATTGGTTTTGTGCGGTTGTGTGTTGAGAGTCAGGTTGTGGCAGTGATAAGACTCAAAACAGATCCTCTTCACTCACAAGGCTGAGTACTTACCTCCAGGTCACCGATGCTACACAGACCCTTTCCAGTTTTGTTATTTAATGCATTGCTCATCGAGGAACCCTTGAAAAATATGATTTTTGACTTGACTATTCTTTAACCCGCTAAATATACATAAGCAGTGAAATTGAAACCTGGAAGGCAATGTGGGTAAAACCCCCATTTCAAGTCAAGAGCCACGAAAAAAGGGGAAAGCGAGAAAGATTTTATAAAATAAATGGAAAGAACATTGGGCACAACTTTGAGAAATTATGAGTTAAACTAAAAGAAAGTAAGTGCTATAGTTATGATAAGATTATAATAAAAAGCCTATTTTAACAATAAAAACCTATGGTTGGTAAAATGTCCGAATGACGGTGAAGGAAGTAAAAAATCAGAATGTATGTATTAAAAATATAAAAATTATGACGAGGGAAGCATCAGTGATGAGGAAAGGGCGCAGAAAACGAGGGAAAAATAATTTTCAGGGGATGCAAAGCTTCGTGGCTGAATTGTGCCCTCCTTCACCCGCTCACCAAAAGAAAAACATGTTTCCGCTTTCGATTCATGTAGGTAGTAGATATACCTACTGAAAATATAAATCGATATATTTCAGCAATACCAGCCAGGTAAAATGCCATCGTGGTATTTGATATAAATGGCTGCTCAGTAATTTGTTGGCTTCTTAAAGTTCGATTAAGAATGGGGTAATAGACGCATGCGCTTGCCCCCTCACTTCTCCCCAATTACTTGAATATCCAAATTTGACTCGATACTTTTTGACGGCAACAACAACGAAGACGTGGAAAAATTATAGCTATGAATTGTTGGCACTAACCAGATGTGCGCATACCCGCCTACCAGGGGGGAGAATGGGCACAAGGAGCGAGGAGTAAGGAGCAGAAAGAGTACACCGGCATATGACTCATCGCCCATAAAGCTTATACTTACGTGTGGCAGCTTCTATTTTACGTATATGCGACGTGGATTTAGCTGCAAGTCCATTTTACCTAGCAAGGGGCCCGGCCATCACATTTGTTTAATTCTGCATGCCAAGAGAATGTCGAAGAGCCAGACGAAAAAAACCTAATTTGGAGGCAGATAGAGGAGTGGTTTTTCAAATATTACAACTTTAGCTTAGCAGTTGCATAGCATTCACCCAGGGTTTCTATCAGACCCTCAAGCTCTAGCGATTTGATATTCAAAAAAAAAAAGCTTCGAAAAAGTAAACGATAAATAATTAATCGAATGAAGTGTAGTGTTCGAATATATCGACACCCCACAGAAAAAACGTTAATTTAATACGACAAACGATTTCCGTATGGTACATTGAACCACAAAGCTAACGATGGAACGTGAGAAGTGGGGCCGGAAGAAATGGAAAATTGATTTTTAATGCCCTCCGATATTTATATGCACCCCCAAAAATTCGATTTTCTTCGCACACAATTACGAATACACAATGAAATGGCAAAAAAAGCTTCGATGACGTTAAAGTTTGTCAAAAAGGTACCGTTAGAAGCAGCTCAAAAGTGCGATTTGATGAATGGTTAAATGACTTTTTTGAAATGAAAAATTCTGCGAGTCAAAATAATTATAATGAATAAACACTTTTGATATCATTGGTTTAACTTGAAAGCAAAAGTAGAAGATAATAGGAACATTTCCATTGAAAACCGAGCTTGATAATATTAAAACAGTACAAAAATGTGAATGACCCCTTTTTGCTATATGTCATCGATATAATTAGGGTGCTGCACATTAATTTTCATTTTTTAAACATACTTAAACTTGGTTTACAATGGGAATTTTCTTTTGTCTTTTGCTTATTGATCAATCAATTAAAGTAAAGAAATAGAAAATAATAAAAGCGAAAGCAAATGATAAAAGCAAAATGCCATTGTAAACCATTAACCAAACTTTTATTCCTACTTCAGGCATTATTTTATACTTTCTTGTATAAATTCCGAAATCGATTGTTAATGGATGGCTTTTATTTTTAGAACATTAGGAAAGGCCAGAAAATTCTAAATTGAATGGGAAAAATTTATTCTGCTCTCCTATTGGTAAATAAATTTCCAGCTGTGAAGGGACGAACTTTGGTCTGTCGACAAAAAATAGTGCTTTTTTAAGTCCTGCGTAGAAGGTTGCATCGATATTTCAACGTGCGTCGCTATTTTTTACTTTCTTTTTACGAACAATTTTACACCTTTCTTCTTTGCCCTTTGCACGTTTCATTCCTCAAAACACATTGCTTTTTTTATCGTTCTTTTTACTCGATGACTCATACCGTATAAACGCTATAAACGTATACTCACTAATACAAACGCACACGTGCATAAAGACGTTGAAACACCGCCTGGCGCTCTCTCGTTGATATTGTAAACACAACACACTTCCTTGCCACCGATTACACATAGCCACTCACACAAATGCACCCATTTAGGCGTACGCTCGTACACACACACAAATACCTACCAGACCCTGTGTCTGTGCTCACACGACGAAATACGTATCTGTATGGTTAGAGAAACTTTGTGTGAGTTTATCGTTGTGTATATGGGTGTGTTTGTGTGTACACGTGTAAAAACGTAGCTGTGGTATTCGCGTCAATTCGATTCTGAGCCAGTTGACGAGTGGTTCAGTTATTTTAGCGTGCAAGGATTTAAATGAATCAACTTCATTCCTTATTTTCCTTCATCCATCTGTTTTATCGTCGATAAGTTTACCTCTGTTAATTAAAATCTCTTCAAGTTGATGTTTGGAAAAAAATTATAATTTTGTATTCGCTCAACGTGTTCGAGTACCTTCTGCATCCAAATATTTGTCTCTCACGTCGGTAAAAATTTACAGTGCTGTTCGCTTTTTCGGATTTTACGTACGCGTGGTTTTTTTGGTGCATAAAGTGATTCCATGATGGAGTTTACATATTCGTCATCCAAGTCAAATGAAATTCATTTGAGCAGGACAACAATTGAACCAAAAGTTGTTGGAAATGTTCGAAAACGTTTGGATATCAGTCTGACTGTTTCACCTTTGGTAAGTGTTGTTCGTAATACTGATAAGGTTTTTAATTCTCTTGTAGCAGTGAAGAGCGATGAACGGTGTATGAAAAAGTGAAACTACCTCTTAACTCTGTCCTAAAACACGAAATGAATCGTAGAAATTGATAGCTACTAGCTTCTCTCGATCTCACCAATGTGGGAATGGATATATTGCTTCAACCTGATTATGTAATTGAATTGACGGCCAAATTCGTGTAGACGTATTTCTTGAAAATTTCTCGATTTTATCATCAAGTGGGCATAGTTCTTGAAAATATCATGGTATTATTATTACTAAATATATTCATTTCGTTCGAGGAAGTGTATACCTATTATATTCCTCGTTTCATCTGACCGAATTCAGTTCGACACGAAAGTATCCAATACTTCTTTTCACCAATATTGGCATCTCTTGACATGATTTTCATTGAAGAGATTACTATAATTAGAGGTGTAACTTGGGGCGAAGATTTATACCTTCTCCCAATGCTGAATAATCGGATTTTTCATTTCTTTTAGAATGCCTCATATTGTCATTTGTCAATAAGAATTTTTTACTTTTTCCGTTCAACCTGTAAGAATTTCATCCACAAAAATATTGCCTGACTGAAAATTATAAAATTATATCTATACTTATATCGATTTCCACTCTGGAAGTTTATTTAAAAAAATAGTTACTTGTGTTGATTTTCAAAGAAAACATATTTCAAAGCTAATATATTATTCAGTGCTCTAAATTATGTAACTTGAAGAATCATAATTATGTAATTGAAAATATTTGAATTATTAAGAAAATTCTAGTTTATTTTTACGATTTTGAGCCCTTGAGCTCTTTAAAAATGGACTATTACTGCATGTTTTTATGAGTTTCGAGGTATTTTATTTTTACAAATTTTTTGTTGCTTAATGAAATGCATAACTTTTTTAAAGGAGGAAATGTTATGATGATTAATTTAATGAGCTATTAAGTCCTAATATTTCATATCGTAAGCAAGTTTTTGAAATTGAAGACTCGGGCTAGTCATATCCATAATTTTCACATTCTTCAGTTTTGTGTAGAAATTCGATGTCGATATTAAGTTATAGTAGTTACCTCTGATATTTATTTGAAAGTTTTTTTCTCACTTTGTTAATCTGTGAGCAAGGATATTATAATTTTAAATCTATACGGAGAAACTATGTCTAATATTGTGGTTGGCGTTGACTTTTTGATGAAATAAAATTACGATAGTTACGTGTATCAGATATCTATGGGTAATATGAAATTACTTACGAACATGCGAACATTAGTCTAAGATTCGTATAAATTTATTTTGTGTTTATTCTCTAAATTGATTTTGAAAAACGTTCATTTTAAATTATTCATCATCTTGAGTAAATTATATCTCTGTTATGATATGAAATTAATTCTTCTAAAAACGGAGTTGGTAGTCAGTAGTGATCATTCGAATTGATCGAAATTCAAAAGAATATGAAGATGTGGGTAGTAGTGTGGACGAGAGTATATATATGTTGGAAAAATATCACTATGTGATTTGTTTGTTCTTATTTTAAGAATAGTCGTACCCGAATACTTCGTACTCTTCTTGCTGTGTACCTCTTGTCCCTCTACTCTAATTTATTTATTTTTATTACGCTCTTGTTAAAATGTTGAGCTATTGAGGATGTTTAGATAAATTTTTCAAAAATACTTTAATCAATTAGCTTATAGTAATAATTATGAAATTATTTAATGATGTATTGTAAATCAGTAACTATTCAATTACGTGATCGTGAGAGCTATGAAAAAAAAATGGCTATTATAGAATAATAAGGACGAAAAGAAAATTTAATTGGGTATTTACATTCAATTAGATGATCCATTCGTGAACAACGCGAACAGTGCTTCCGCGTAGTAAAAAGACGAAGTCAGAAAAAAAATTTGATTTTACTACTCTACAAAGGTCAAAGAAATTTGTAATGCACTCGTTCCGCTGATAAAAAAAAGAAAAAGAATTTGGAGCAATCGCAAGTGCTCGCTCGTGCTCATTATTCAATAGATAGGAATTCTTCAACCTCATCCATAAATAGTCGCCGAGCAATATTTTTGGAGATAGACTCGTGTAATTACGAATCTCTTTTTGTTTTTGCTATTTCTGTTTCACTGACTCATGCACCATGAGTAGAATTCCTTTAAGTATGTTCACATTTTGCCCCTGCGTGACACGTCTAAATACAGATGTGGACCGTCGAATGAATTTGGGTGTGATAGTCGAATGTTTATTATTAAGCTTTTGAAAAAAGAAGTGGTAGTCTTTATACTCTAGTGTGTCATTTATTTGGACTGAAGTTTCCTTTTTTCCCCTTCTATCATCGTTCGGTTTCGGAGACCAGTAGACGATCATTAAATTTACGTCTGCAACTGTAATAACTTCTTCGAGGTTCAGAAATTCTGGATTAATTCATTTGTTTTTGCATCATGTGATTCAATTAAAAGACAATAATATCTTTAATTTTGAAGCAAACAAATTTTGTTTTGACAGAGATTTAAGACATTTTCACTTCGCATGACAGAGTTGGAAGCCAAATGCTGTTTTTATGGTTTTACTAGCATTTTATTTTCGAAATGTTTGGTCCTTTTCGGCTGTCACAAATCACAATAAATTCAATGCAGTGCAGGATTCAAGATTTGAAAAAGGTATTGCCTCAGTGACGGCCGACGGGGAGTCCTTTGAGGTTCTTTTACTGTTGAGTCGAATATGACACCGCTTGGTCCTTTGAGTAATCGAGTAAAACGTGGTTTTTCTAGTGTTAAGACGTGTTGAATTAGCCCTAGGTATCTGACTTTCTGGAAACTCGTCTCTTATTTGTGGTTTGGAAAATTTAGTGATGCGCTTCTGTGGTTAAAAATTTGTTTCGAGTTGAACTTTTCTCCCCTTAACTGTTTCATTAATGTTGGTATTCCGGAATTACATTTGGGATAAAAATATTGTACTTCTTAGAATTTTTTTTGGAAATGCAACATTGGTATATCGATACCTTCGTTCAGCTTTATTTTTAAAACAAATTTTGGGAATACGTGGTTTATACTAACTTGAAAGCTTATAATGGATGGTAATACGAGTATATTCTTAGGAAAATTAAAAATTCTTGTCACAAATGTATTTGTTGTTCGTAAATTTTTGCTGGGGTACTTATTTTGGGTCTGAAATGACTGAGATTTTTTATTTATTAGCATTTGTTCAATCAAATTCGATTAATAATTTTAATATTTTTGTTAAATTTTGAGGGAGGTGTATTGGAATTTTTGAGGTTTCGCTGTTCTAATTTTACCATTTATTCTTTCGGAAATTTGGCATACGTCTTTTATTTTCAAAAATCTGATGATTCGTAAGTTTTGTTTTCACGTTGGGTGATTGCATGCAATAATTTCATAGTTTTACCATCTGAATTTTGATCTTCTTTTTCTAAAAATGTATTACTTTTTTTATTAAAAAATATTGATATCGAAATATTTTTTTTCTTTAAATCGATACTACTTTATGAATATAACTTTTTCTGCGGAATTCAGTGTTTTCCTTCTAAAATTGTGAATTTTACTAATGAGAATTTTCCGTTATGGAACACCTTCGTCATCAAGGTAAACGTATCGTCATTCTTCATGTATTCTGTAAAAAGCTTCTATCAGTTTCTTTTATTTCCAAAATATTCTCATTTTCAACCAATTTTAAGAAATTTTTTGTGACAGCTATATTCAGTTAGATTATGAAAAAGTCAGTATACATTGTTCGCATCGAATGAAAAATGGTAGTTACCATTGTAAGGAACGTCGTGTATTCTGTAGAATTTTTATTTTTGTATTGAAAGAATTATATTTCTATTCATGCAAAAATATTACGAAGTTGATTTACAAGACTTGGAGCTGTCAAATCATAAATTACCAACAAAAATTAATTAAATTTCTAGCAATTCGTTATGAAGGCTTACATCAAATTATAGCTGCTCTTATCAAGTTTTTTTCATCTTTTTTTCAAACCTCCCTTTGCCTGTCGATTCAAACAGATAAAAAAGGTTGTAGCTTTTTTCGAATACCTCGTTTCACCCGTTTTCTTTCTTTAAAAAATAATATAAAAAAAAGTTTCTGTAAAATCTGAGAAATCAGTTACGAGGGGCTTAGAAGGCCCTTGCTATAACTCGTCTAATACATATTTGGATATTTTGATAAGGTGACTTGATGTTATTCATTGATTATGATGATTACAGAAATTTAAATGCACTGTCGATTTCAATTTATTCTGGGTTCTTAACCTGAATTTTGATAAAGTGGTATAGGTACTCGTTGAACACTTGAATGGTCAAGTATAAACTTTAAATACGTGGTTTACTCAATTTTGGAAAATCTATATGACTATTACTATTCGGAAAATTGTTCAATATCTTTCAAATTTAGTTTCCTTGAAAAAAATTATCGTGAAACGTCGAACTATTGATATTTTGACAAAATTAATTTTTTCCCTCTTACTGTGAGTAAGCAACCAAAATAGAGTAATTTCAGGTGTTACGCAAAGTATACTTCAAAGTAAGTAGGTACGTAGAAAAATGTTGTTCATTGGTTGTCCGTTTTATGTTTTTCAGTCTTTTGCAACTATTATGCACTCGAGTTTGATATACTTCATTAACAACTGAAAAATTTATATCGGTACTACGAGTATCATGTTGCAAAACCTCTTCTGTCAGTTATTCAAAATTTAATCAAGATTCCTCGTTTTGTTGTGAAAGTTGAATGTCTGTGATGACTGACGATGAGATTAAAAGCCAAATGTGCTTCTGTGTATTTACGGGGATTATAGTTTTGTGGAGTATTTTAATCATGACTTGTTTTCTTTTTTTCCGATTTGAGTAAAGTAAAACCTTTCATCTATATCAGTTTATTCTTTGCAGCCATGCCACGTACTTAATAATGATTTAATTATTTTTAATAATCTTTTTATCATAGGTAGGCTGTTCGACTTTCTTGAATATTATTTTAATTCATCTTATGTCTCATTGCACTATCTCCGTTTGTGAATTTATGAAATATTATGATCCTCGTTATCTCAGTCTTGTATGAAATTCATTGCTTGTTTTTCTTTATCTTAGGATTTAGACATTACTGTACTTGAAATGTTGTTGTTGCTATTCATTTTCGATATTAACAGACTCGTGTTGTGGCTTGTATTCTTATTTTAGTCTTTGATAAGAATTTTCTTTCATGCATATTGATAACTTGTTTCAAAAGAACAAATTCGTTGTTGGTTGGATAATTGAGAAATTTCTTTTGCCAAAATTATAGCAGAATATGATGGTTCTGTTTTGCGATTGTAATTTCAGCCAAACGTATAGTGACCAGTTATTTTTATTTCAATGAATTCTATATTCGTTGAAGTTAATCTCAAACTGGGTCATTCTGTATGAGTTATATTTATAAAATGAAACTAATGATGTACCTAGTTATGTGATAATTTTAAATGCTTTACATCAGACTTCAAAATATTAATCATATTTTTGCGTGATTCATTAGTAAAGTATTAATTTGATTCAAAGCTTTTGGTAATTTTCCCTTTATCACAAAGTCATCTGGTCCATAAATTTTCTTAATTGATAAGCGCTATCTTGAAATGGTCTTGTGGCAATTATTCTGTATTTTCAAAATGATTTTTTTGTTATCTCATTTTCCAAATTGTGTTGCTCACCTATTGCGTTTGTTTTATACTCATTGATGACTCATCTAAGTTCATTTTATTGGAAATTGACTTTTTTTTTCTTCAAAGTTCTGTACGAGCATTCCTGTCTAGGTATATTCTTCTGTAAATGAATGACGAATTTTCCTGGCATTTATTTTTGTTACTGATCGCACCGCAATTTGATAATAATGACTTTACCAAGTGTAAAAATTGACAATTAGGTACCTATATTATTTTTTTAAAGTCGGTATACTACATTTGCGCCACTTACTCTAAAATCGCGAATTTTTTTGGATAAATAGTCAGTCATAATTATTTCTGCATATCAATAAGCCTCCAAGGTTTATGTTGAACTTGAAACGTCCTATTGATGTAAGAAATGGTTTTATGAGGGGTCGTTGTACCAGCTCATATTTGGTGATCCTGTAAGCGCTTACCTATATTGAGTCCAGATTTATCTCGGCGCGGCGTCGATAAATGGTATTGGTATATGTATTCAATATATCTTTTTCTTTTGAAAAAATAATAGGATAGGGTTGGGCTATGTGTGGTCATTTCGAAATTCAAACGACGGCTGGGTTATGTTATTATCGATTTGATTTTTGCTCGTGGAGTTTATTTGTCGAACTCTGAACATGAACGTTTTGTATGTTTCAACGTAATTATATTCTCGTCTATAATAAAATCGATGACTCATAAACTTGTACGTGTATGTAGTTATGTACGCAATGAACGTCGAGAATGAATTACCTTTTTTTTTTCTTTTTTTTTTTTAGGTCAAATTAATTGTTTTTATTATCAAATTTTAAAATTCGACTTAGTGTCAGTGGTTTTCATTTCCAAGTTGCTTTTTATTTTTTACACTGAATTCTCAAATTTTTTTCAAGGTTTTCATAAAAATTATCTCGACGAGTTAACTCGGTTTTCAATCTTTGTCCTTTCTCTCTCTTCTGTTCTTTCGAAAAAATATAGATAAGTAATCCAATTTTATGTACTTCATTTAGACAGTTTCTGTTCTTTCGTAGTGAGAAATGTCACGTTTATTGTTTATCTTTCTATCCTAAATGTCTCTGTTGCGACTGGTTTATTTGATTTGTGGGTATTTTGGTTTTCTTGAATGTAAATTGAATGTGACGCATTGAACCATAGTAGGTATATTATATTAGTTGAGTGTTCTCACACTATAGTGAATCGGCTATTGGGTCAAAAATTTGCTGAAATTAATTCAAAAAGAAAACCTCCAATCCCCAACTACACCAAACCAATCACATTGACTGTCGATCAGTTTACCGCAGAAATATTACGAAGTAAACTGCGAGTTCAAATTTAAATTTAGTGCTCCAAAAAGTTTTTTTGTCAGGTCTCACTGTCAGTTTATATTACTTACAAATTACATCATTCCGTTCCAAATTGTCGGTTCAGTTCGTCATTTTCTCAATTCGATTTCGTGAATTAATATCCTTTTCATCTGTGACTTCATAGTTTACACATGAGTAATAATAATCTCTGCGTGAGTCATGTTTTTCCAGCAGCACAAAGCGATCGTAATTAAATAAACAAAAAAGCCGACTAGAAGAAAGAAAATCTTAATGCGACTACTTTAAATAAATAAACGTGATGTTTGTCATCAAAGGGTCTGTGAATAATAGTGAGAAAATTTCCGGAAGATTTTAGTACATTACTAGTCACAGTTTCTTGAAAAATATTGTGAAATTTTATTGTCGAAGAACGTTTATCCTTCTTTGGTTGGTATTTGCATTTCAGAGGCATTTTTCCTAAACGTGATAAGTCTATTTTTATCGATTTTGAAATCTCTTATGAGAAAAGTTATTTGAAAGCCAATTACGTATTTGCTATGGAACTGTGTAGCTTTCTCAGTTTTGAATGTAGCCAAAAAAAACTCATACATTCGGTTGTTATGTAAAACATTTTCCTCCTTTGGCTGCTGTCAGCTATTGGTACCCATTTTTCGAGTAACGACGACCAAAAATAATTTCAATGATTTCTGGAGAAATAAAAATCCAGAAATCTCATTTCTTAAAATTTTGAACGCACCACTCTTCGCTTTGAGATGACGGTATGAAATATGGATTAGCTTTCATAAAATTCATTAGTTTTTTTTTTTTGACGGTGGGAATTGTTTTTCTCCGAAGGAGGAGAAAAACTGAGGAATTTACCAGACTTTGTAGATAACTTTAGCTAAATCCGAGAAGTTTATAAATTTAGTTTTCTAAGTGAGAAAATGATTCATCTCATTTATTTTACCAACACTTTTGAGGGTCATTATTAGCACAGCAACAAAAACCAGCGTAATGTACTTTGGATATAAGTGAATCAGTTGATTAGTGTTATTGGCCTATGAACATTGAACAGATTACTCAGAAAATCATTAAAATTTGGTATCAACAATAGAAAATTTTTCACTTACATTTAAAACAATTTTATATGATTCACGATTCCTGATTTTGTCGATTGTTTTGCGAAACTGTGATTCATAATTTGCATCATAATATGTATTCATTTGTAAAGTGTTTCTCAGATATGTCGGTAGCATGCCTTACGCAGTATTCTCTCGATTTCTTCATCCCTACCCTTTTTCATAAACTTTTAACAGTACTTAAGAGCCCTCCAGCTATGTGGAATTCGTTGTTATTTACATAGGTACCCTTTTACCGGCATGAGCAATTTTTTTAAATCGCCCAACATATAGTGAAATTTGATAAATGTTGCACAACCTCCTGTCAAGTGCAGCTCAAGCTCCTAACCGCGCACTAATTGGTCTTTCCATGAATTTTTCAAACGATTTCAAACTTCCCCTCCTTCATATTTCGTTGTTTTTTCTCAAATAAGGGTTAGTTATATGAGTCAAAACGTATCCGCATCTCCCTCCCCTGTTGGAGAAGTCACCATCGAGTTTGAGTCATCGACACAGAAATTATCTATAAATGGCCTACCGTACTTATAATGACGTGGTACAGATTTTTTTTCTTTTTTTTTTTAATTTACTCATTGTGAATCAACCACCGGCTGGAGTCTCTCCCTTTCATTTGTTAGACACGCTTCAACTTTTATCTATAATATGCGTTTTGGGGGAGGGTTGAATGATAATATTTTTCCCACCCTGTGAGACTGTTTCTACTGACGTAATACTCTCTGTATGAAAATGATGAGTATATAATTGAGTCTTATTATTGCTGGGTGAACGTTGGAGGAAGTGAGGAAAAAAATCTCTTCGGTTGTAATAATAATTTGATTTGCCAACTGTGTATAGAACTTGATCTGAAACGATTCTGCGAAAACACCTTCGTACACGTGTGTAAGTATACAATTTAATGCGAATGTGTTTGAAAGTTGGTTTGTAAATCATTAAGAAAATGTCTTCCTGAATGAGTAATACGAGTTTGGTTTTGAAAAATAGATGAGTATTATAATGATTTTATTTCACAACTATACTATACATGGAAACGTGTCAGCGCTCTGCTACAGTATAATTTGTAAACGTATCTACGTATTTAAATAGTCGAAAGTTTCTGACCAAAATGTTGATCGCATAGTTTATAAATTTTTTTGTTTATGAATTTCTTAGTTCTCGTATTTTCTAAATCAGCTGCTAACAATGACCTGTTGTTGCCTGTATGACGTCATCACATGCTTGGTTCGCGTGTGAATTGAAAACCAAAACAAACCCGGTCACCCTTGCGATTGCGAATCAAGTCATTATATAGTGTACACTTCACCTTTTATACCGCCATTTTTTGTTCACCGATTAAAAATAGAACGTGCGAATGTTAGAAAATGCAGTTTTCATCGGTATGTACAGAAAAGATCAATATGTTTTGACTTTGAACTGGTTTTCTGGTAAATAACCAGCTGCAGCTACTGTTGGATATCAGAAATACCATTTTAAAAAATTGTTTATTCAAAATCTATTCCCCCTGCAGCTACAATATTTTCTTTCCGCCTAGAAAATGTGAAAAGGTAATTGTTGTCTCACTAAAAATATTTTGGGGTTCAAAGCTATACGTAGATACTATAAGGTATTTGTACATATTTTGTAACTGACTGAACTCATTGATCCATGCGATAATATTACTCTTTTAAAAATGCTTAGTCCGCGAATTTTATGAAGTGAAAGTGATATTCAAGTATGTATTATAGGAAAAAGTACCACTGTGATTGAAATTTGGGAAATTGATACTTTGACTTACCTATAATTGGGTAAGTTCGATGATTTTGTTTTTTCCAAAAATTAATTCGTTTGGAGTTCATAGATTTTTCTAAATTGGAAAAAATGAATAATTTTACTCATTTTCCTTGATAATTGTATCATAAACAAGAGTGAGTCTTCAAAAACCAGTGCCAATGACTCATTATTTTGGTACTCTCATCAGTGACCTGCGTAGATTACAAAATGATAGAAAAGTTTTTATACTATCGTATAAATCTGTTGAGAAATAATTTTATAATAATAATTATTATCATCTCTAATTTTCGCAATCTTTAATGAAATTACAAGATGAACAAAACAGCTGCGTCATTTCTCTTGTTCGATTTGTTTTTCTCACTTTTTATAGCTTGAATTAAGGACCCTAAGTGAATCCATCGAATGAGGAAAGTTTAACCAGTTCATATTTACCCAAAATATCCTTTTTTCCGAGGAATTTTCATAAATTCTCCTGTACTAAAGCACGACATTCCCATAATATGCAGCCTTATTTTCAATTGCTCTAATAATTTTGCTATACCCATAATTAGTTGTTGACAGTGTCATTGCGCGCTTCTTTCTGAAAATTGAAGTGAGGGGAGGATTCTTGAATTTTTCAAAATCACTTTCTTTTGCTGTCTACGGACCAATACATGGCGCTTAATGTGTTTGAATTACAAGTATGATTTAATGTATTTTACTCGTGTAAAAAATCAACAACAAAAAAATGGCAAACTTTTTTTTTGTTTGTTGTCCCTTAGCGTGCAAAGTCGTGAGTCCATGTGGGGTTCTGATTTTTCTGTTCTATTTTGCGAAATACGTTCTGTATGAGCTTTTTGTTTTCATCAGGAGAGAATCAGCATATAATATTTTGAATTCGACTGCACCCCTCGTCTCAAAGACGTATATACACCCTGATGTGAAGTCCTTTAATTCCATGAAAGACATAAGAATTAAGATCTGCGGAAGATGTTTAGCTCTCATACGATTATATATATATATAGACGATCGAGAGGGTGATTTTTGGTGTGAACTAGCCAAATGTTTACACCGTCTCGATTGCGGTTTAACGTTGTTATCGCCAAAAAGATAAACACTTTTTGCAGTGTCAGAAAAACGGATCACCGACCCCTCTAATTGATAACGTCGACTCGGGGAGTACTTTTTTGTGGTATTTCTCTATTACTCATCCCCCCAAACTCAAAATAAGAAAGGGCTGATACTGATGTAAAGGACACATACACTGTTTCCTATTACACACAGAGTTATACACGATTTTTACCCTATTCGCTTCGATGAACATGGTGATATACCGTTTGTCGATTAGTTCTCTCTTTTTTTTCCATTTCGATTTTTCATTTTTGGATTTGTCACTTTAATGACGTCATCGATTCGGGGTTTACGTCTTTTTGAAACTACCGCATATGTCCTGAACATTATGAATCACCAGCAAAACTGTTCTTTCATGATAACAGATTTACGTTTTTTTTTTTTGTTTTTTTTTTTGTTTTCTATATTTGGTTAGCCCCTACTATGTAATCATTCTTTAATTTTTATATTTTTCAATACCGCTCCATTTTGCGCAAATGACATCGGAGTTTCATTTTAGTGTGCCAATCACGTGCCTACTTTATTCATAGCAATGGAAGTCGATTAGGGGTAATGCCTCTAACTCTTCTTTGGCTCCAGATCTGCTTTAAATCAATTCTTTTTTTTATTTTATTTTCATTTACTCAAAATTTTCAATTGGTTTATCTTGGAAATACATCCCCATTAGTGAAGGTGACGAAGGAACGAGACAAATGTGTATTTTCAATGAAGAAAATTGAAAGGGAAAAAAATCTTTGATGACTGATTTGCCAGATACGTATATTATCGAACTCGGTGTTTTTTTTTTTTTTTTTTTTGTTTTTTGTATTCGTTCTTGACAATCTGTATTGCTCGTATGACTCATCTGATACTGTTGTTTACATATTTTTACGTTTTATTTACATTTTGTATATAGCGTTTTAGCAGCCGGTAAAATGGTTGGGAAAATGAGTACGGTGTTATTGAATTGCGCCATTTCCATCGTGTGTATAGGAGATGTGCAGAGAGCTGTAGTAATTTGAATTAACAACTCGCAATCAGTCTTCGAGCTATGCACATTGATTTTAGACGTACACGTTTTTAAGTCGAAAGTTGAGAGACGAAAAAATTGTCTGACAATATTACCTATTGTACTTCAAAATTCACGATGTAATTTACCCGACGTGTTGTAAACTGCGAAGTAATCCCGGGCAAGATAATAATGTTCGAGTGTTCTTTTTTTTTACGAGATAAAAAGTAAATAAAACGAATAAGACGTTGAAAACTTATTTCGAGTGAAATTTTAATCCGGGTTCGCTATCGTTGCTTCTTCAAAAAAAAAAAATTAGCAATTCTGATTTCATGTTACGGAGAAGTGCTTGAAATTCGATGAGGATAAGAGGATCCTTTATTGTCTATCAGGTAATTGAACAACCTATGATATGAAGGAGCATTTTGGATCGTCTCATGTAGCGATTAACGCAGGCTTATTATTGGGCCACATGGTTGGGAAGACCAAAGTATAGCTTATAGGAGGATGAATAGCGAGTATCGTGATGGAACTGCAATGTCTAGTGCGTGTAAAATGAAATTTTTGCTGTCACGTATTCGTTAGAATCTACTAATTGTCAAATTTAAGCTGGCGCTTTCAACTTGGTCGCATTATTATATTTGTTATAAATTTAAATAAACGCCAATGCGAGGACAGTAGGTGTGTAATTAAATATACCGCATACGCAGGTGAAATAAAATATTGATAGGGTCCCTAAAGACCTGATAATCCTTTACCTTCTTTATTTTATGAACTATACAGTTTTTGCTTCAGTAACGGTGTTACCACCTACTTTTAGATCCATGTGTTATGAAAATATTTTGATGAACTATATAGAAAGGGCGTTCTCTGGATTGCCCCCTCCCCACCTTCTCCATTAACTAGATCCGACAAAAATACATAAATATGTGAAGAAAAATAAAAGGAGGACTCCTATAGTTTTGAATTCGTTGAATCTGTAAGCAGCTAAAGTTAACACTTGACCTTAGACAGTTTTACGTTAACCTTGATACACCAATCTTGCATAGTGAATTGAACGAACCAAAATCTGTTCTCTAATCGATGAGTATAAAAACATGAGTGAATCATCGATCAATTTTCTAAATTTTTCATTAAAATACTTTTTCGAAAATTTAATGCCCCAAATCATCGAGACATTTTGTTTTCCTATAGTGAAGTGAAAAATTTGAATCCCGACGAGGAAATGTTTTGGTGGAAACACTCGAATTTTTTTTTCTTTTTAAAAGTTTTATCCTATTTTTATTTGGAACAATTAAATTGGCTAACGCCTTTTCCTAGTATAAGTGTGTCGAAATCCTCTAGCAAATACCTATAGTAGCTAGCATATAGTTCAAAATTTCAACAACTACTGTTTTTCATTTCCTCGTTAACCTACATATCACATTAATGAAGTATTCTCGCAAGTACGATGAGGAAAATATAGCGAAGTATTAACATTGAATATTCACCTATTTTGGCTTGAAAACTACATATTTTAATGTCCCGAAAAACGAGATATTTCACTATTTACTCTTGAACGCGTATCCTCTTTAGCTTAAATTCGCGGTTTCTTCTCCCGGATCCGAAGACTGGTTGGAAAAAAACTGGTCATGTCAGTGCTAGGCGCGAAATTGACTTAGAAAAATTCAAGTACCCATAAATTATCGGTATTTAAAATTATTCAAATTAAATTTGAAGACATTTTAGTGTTCACTAGATGATTGCAATTTTAAATTAGTTTTTATTTAGTTTGTGGTGTAGTAGAAAAATAGTACAGTATTTCTTTAAATTTTAAAATCGTTCAAGTATGAAAATGGCTCTGTCATTTGTAACGTATAAAATTGTTTAAAATTTGTTATCTCTTCTGTGTGTATAAGTCAGAAATTTTTTTATTAATATTTTATATGTTGGTATAAAAATGATAATCTTCAGTTGTGAGAAATTCTGTTGCTGAAGTGAAAGTTAATTGTAATCCGAAAGCATTTTGATGAACTTGAATTTTATTTTCCTCAGATTTCTTGTACATGTCACACTCCTCATGCCACCTGCTGATAATTCATAATTTTTCCTCTAGTGGTGTTACATTTGTCTTTATATTGGCTCAGTAGTTTTCTGGTACTAGCAGCAAATATGTATTTCGAATGCCTTCTTGAAACTTTTATTTATTGAGGTCAAGGTGGTATATTATGTAGAATGTACTTGTGATACAACACTAAGTATTTGGTAACCAAAAATTTTACATCAGTTCCAGTCAGTTTTCTAAATTTAGTTCAGTCATGAAGATTTTTGTAAGTTCTCGTTATTAGATTGTGTACATAATATGCCATCTTTAATATATTTCTGTTCATATTTTCATCTGTTCATTAGAAACTGACAGATACGAAGGTAGATGAGGTATGTTAAAAATTAAAAATATTCTAATCTGTAATAGTTCTAACTTTTAAAATTATATCCCCAAATATGTTAACCATTTTCTTAAACAAAATGAGTTCAGCGCTAAAATTAAGTAATATAAAACTACTATCTATTTTAAAGATGATATCACTGACTATTTCATCCTCTATTAATGACTCGGTTGATAATGTTAAATTATAGTCTGATGTGTTGGTGATGTATGCATATTACAGCAAGTACCTGTTTATTGTGGGATACAATTGTGAGAAAAAGTGTTAAGTCGATGAAATTAGTTTTTACAGCACTAGCTTGACGACCCATTTTGAACTTAGTTTTCCACTCTCTTGAAACACACTTTTGCGAAAAGAGGATATAAATTAAGTTTTTTGATACTTTTGTTAAGTTTGCGAAAATTGGACTGATAATTTTTTTTTTCTCTCTTTTATAGAAGAGTGTTCAGTATAAGAGAGCCAAAATTGTTCTGTCAATCTACTCTACAAATAATTGTAGACTATTTTAAAATTAAAAATTTTTTTTAAATGTGTCCAGTGTTTGTGAAGAAATCTTTTCGATTTACTATAATTTTTATGCAGTTATATAGTAACATCAGCTGTCACCCTAATCTCTGTTTTCTCCCTAAATGTAACGTTATCGAGAAAATGTAATTGTGTACCAGAAACTTCGTCACCGGTAACGATATTTTCAATTTCTAACCCTCCCCATATTTAAATACCCTTAATAAAAAGGAAGTCGCAAGAAGTCGCAAGAAACCCTGGGCGAGGAGCAGTTACAGTTTCATTCAATTACTGCTTCATTTAACCCTACTTAACGACGAAGCTTGGGGAAGGGATGAAGGGATGTTTGTTGGAAACCGTACTCCCCAAAAACCGTTATATATATATACACACACGTACGTCTAAAAGGAGGACTGTCATGTGACGTCATTTCTTGCCGTCGCAAATGCCATAAACAATACGTAAAATGCGTAGACTGGATCAAAAGCGAATTAGTCATCGTGCTCTTCAAACCAAAAAACCCACCCGCTAAGTACGAAGAGCTTTTTTTTTATTATCCTTTTTTTTTTTTTTTACTCCTTCCCTCCTGTTTGGTGTATTGTTGTAGATTTTCCTTTTCGGTCGTCTTGAAAATGCGACCAGAGTAAAAGAGTTATAGCGGTGTGTATTTCGTAATACTGGCTGCGTAAATTAATAATAATGGAAGAAAAAAACGTTGCTCGGGATGAGAGGTGCACGGAGGGAATGGTGGCTGGGTTGATGAATGAGGGTTGAAATACGTCAGCGTAAGAAACTCGAGTGGATCTTGAAAGAGCTGAGGGCTACAGAGGGTTTAGTTCGGATACCGACAGTATTAAAAAGCAGTCGTTCAAGAAATGTGTAGTATAATACATCTTTTTTCAAATGAATAATAATCTGTAACCAAGTGATAGCAAAGTTACTAAAATCTCATGATAGATCTCGCTGAATATGATTGAAATTTTTCAGTGAGCAAATTGTTACGTTTATTGATTTCGCGGTCAGATACGGTCTTTGTACTAAATTTTGAGTTATGAAACTGAATTAATTTTCATTTTCAATGAACGTGTTTTTTTCCCCCCGCAATTTTATTATTATTTTAATATTATTTATGCGAATGTGCTGGTGCGATACACGTATTACTGGCTAAATTTCGATTTTCAATTTTATTGACCCAATAATATTGTTGGCTGTCTGTGCGCTGGATTGTGATAACTCAGTTCAAAAGTAAAGGATAAATATTAGCAATTATAAATATATTATTGATTACTGATTAGAATATGGATATTACTCGCCACTGCAGTACACTCTCCAACAACGCTCCATGCACTTTCTTATATTTACCAAAAATAATACCTGTATTTTCTACGTATATCTGGAAAAACTAACAGAAAATTGTTGTTCGTTTTATGTGCTCCGCAGGCAAGTTCGGTGTAAATCTACGGTTCTTCGGTTGGCACTCGAACATGTCGACGCTGATTTGGGATTTGCGGCCGCCGGGCATGATGCGGCCTCGAGATGGTCTACACTTGTCGCTGAATCGCAGCCTTAGCGAGCCGGGGCCGGCGGATGTGTCGCCCAAGCCGCCACCCTCGCCATCGTCGACAACGGGCAGTGCCTCTTGCCCAAAGCTGCTGTGTCCCAGCAACGCGACGGCCGCTCGCCGCAACAAGGCGGACTGCGTTTCGCTGCCGCCTAGCCCGTGCTCCGACAGCTGCACCTTCCAGAAGAGCCTCATACTGAAGAAGGTGCGCGAGATGGACGCGGACACGTTCTGCCAGAAGCTGATGGCCGCGTCGGCCAGCTGCGCCGCCGGCGGTATGATGACCGCGGCGTCGGCCGCTGGCGGCGGCGACGCCTCCAGGCCGTTCCTCATCGTCGACTGTCGCTCGTTTATCGCCTACAATATCAACCACGTGCGCGGCGCCGTCAACGTGAACTGCTCGGACCGGTTCAACCGGCGCCGGCTGCAGCAGGGCAAGGCGACGCTAGCTGATCTCACCTCGACCAAGGAGGCCAAAGCGATGCTGAAGAGGCGCTGTTACCGTGACGTGATCGTGTACGACGAGGGCACCTGCGACGTACGCAAGCTGACGACGACACATCCGTTGTTCATAATTTTCACCTCGCTGATCGAAGATAACCGGGAGCCGATTATGCTGATTGGTGAGTGGAATGGATATTTACTGCATGTTATGTTACTTTTTTTTTTTTCAATTTTAAAGAATTTTACTGGGTCCTTGGTTACAATTGGTCAGACGAGCAGAAGGAGAGAAGATGGCACTTTACCCTAAATGTTTTTACCATCTCCCTTCCACCTGCCTTGCAGCTAGTTGTGTATATGCCCCTATGTATATGTGCAGCGAGATCTAGGAAATCGTATTTTATAGATACCAATGTTAGTATTGCATAGCGAATCTAACGGGCCAAGGAACACCCTTCTAACTTGAAAACTCATTGTGATTGGAGACCCTTTAAAGTTGGAAAACAAAAAACTTGATTTTAAGAAGGGACTTCAAAATTTGCAAAATTGAAATTTTTGACCATCATATAATATGTGACGAGGTATGAGAAGTGCCTTCAACTGAAAGTAGTTATAATTCATTTTTTACAATTATTCTTACGCAGTATTGAGTGACGAATCCAATGGTCCAAGAAGCATTTCTCTATCTTGAAAATTGCATATGACAAAGGTTTTCAAAGTTGAAAACAAAAAAACTTGATTTTAATAAAAAGGCTCCAGAATTTGGGGATTGAAGCTGTTGCTTTTTCTGTTTATTCCAGAAAAGTTAGCATTCCCCAGGAAGAAATTAGTCGATCTAATAATTGCCTGGTCACCTCATACCTGAACTGAACATTTTTAATTGAAATAATTTTGAAGACACGATGATTATTATTAATAATTCTATCAAGTATACTGATTTTTGGAGGCCTGTCCCAATCATAATCTTTTTGTTCTCTCATTTTGTTTATCAGAATTTGCTTTCCCACTTCTACTAATTTTCTTCATAAAATAGTCGAAATTATGAAAATACGGTAGAATAGAATTTTAATAATTTTTATATAATAAACTGGAGTGTGGGGGAAAATAGTTGAATTCTTATAGACTTTGAAAACAGTAATACTGAAGCTGAAGTGCGCATGAAGACGAAAGCATTTACCTAAATAACTTTTCTTAATTTATGTTATTACTCATCTTGAAAAAGTTACATGGAAAATATAATCATATCGGTACCTACGTCTACTTGTACTGTACAGTGTACATCTTAAATTTTAGTCGACAACAGGTTATAGTACCATTTTCGTTTTGCTAATCTATAGTGTAAATGTTCAAAATCGGTATCTATAAATAGCCATCATGACGTTCGACGTTACCTGAGATTATCACTTCAGGGCTACTTTTTTCAATTAGAATAAATCACGATCACGTGATCGTCTCTTTTCGCTGCGCCTTAACTTTCAATCTTATCCAAAAAAGAAGCACACCTATAGAAGTTATTCAAAGTTGAAAAACTTTGTCTCAAACACGGAGTTCGAATTATGGCACTTCATTTAAATTGTAAATGAAGCTCAAACGTCTGCTTAATTTTCGGAAGTGTTGAAAAATATGTTTTCCTTGTTAAAAATTAGATTTATATGAAAATTAATTCCAAAAAAATTCTTTAGAGATGAAACGTTCTAGATGTCAAATACGTAATAAAAATTTAGTTTGAATTAATGGTTAATGAGTAATAACAACTTTTTTTTTTCTGTATTAAATTTCATGGCACAGGTTTCAAACTAAATAAATAAATAAATGCATTACAAAAAATTAAGACCTTGAACCTACTCAGTACGTAACAATTTCTCAACAATTTGCGATTAGGTTACCAGTGACTGCACAGGAAAACAATTTTTCCACTTTTTTGTGATGAACTTGGGCAACAAAAAGGTGAAAACCTGTTTAATTTGTTTCCCCTGTCCTACGGTGAAAAATTATATACTTTGCATTTTTTTCGGTATAATAGTATAATGAAAATATTTTTTATTGAAGTTGTCATCAGGTAATCGGAGAAAAAAGTAAATGTAAAATTGAAAGTATTCTGTTCTTCAACTTTTTTCATCTAATGATTCAGTCCACTGACACGAAATTACCATTTTTAAGGTAATATTATAAAACATTTCAAGCTTACAAATATTATAGCCCCGTCAAGTTTACATTTAGGTGAGAAGTCGATATAAAGGTATCCAGTTTTAATTTATTTCGAAGGTATATTGAGAAGTTTTTTGACAAAATAGATTAGTAAAAATTTCTCTCCACAAAATTTATAAAATTGCAGGTTTTTACTATTTCCTCGAATAAAAAGCAATTCAATTTCGTTGTTAATGTCAATTTAATCTCGAATCGTTTGTTTTCTTAAGAAAACATGTTCATTATCAGAAATTTTACTGGATAAGGTGTATTGGAAGAAAAAAAATTAATCAAGTACTTAAATTTTGTTGTTTTACAAACTAAAATTATTATATTCTAGGGCTGAAGCTAAAAATATTGTATTCTTAACTTGACGAACTTGCAAAAGAATTTCTTGAGCTTTATTGGTTCTATTATGTGAGAAAAAATTAAATAGACACTTGAGTTATAGCAGGTTTTTACTGGGAAACCTGCTTATTTGGAAATAGATATACTGAACTGAATACGTTTTTGAATCATTTAATCATTATCTACTTATTCCTTTCCACAAGCCGCACAATCTCTTATCTGTTTTTTACCATCTTAAACGGAATGAAAGGCTGAGGAAGGATCGGCGTGTTTGTCACATTATTTTGTTTACCACATTAAGGTAGTTGTGACGTCACAGTTTAAGGATCAATTTGTAAGGGCTGGGCTTTTCCCCTCCCCGTACTTCTCATTGTGGACTACGCCTACAAATAATTAAATTTGTCACTGTTGACTGAATTTACTCATACTTCTGTTGAGTCCACGTGTTTACACATTTCTCTCTCTCTCTTTCTGTCGCTGGGCACGATGAATAAAATAATGATTAATTCGTTTTTTTCTCTTTCCTCTTTTTGTTGGTTTACATGTTTTGGTACACGCCTTATCCAAGGGTTCAGGATTCGCGGTTCCATCAAAAGCGAAATATTTCTTTAATGAAGGAATCTTGGTTTATTACTCGAGTAAATTTTATGTGTATCCTCTGAGTCATGCAGCTAGGTTAACCTGAAGGGAGCCTCTTTCGTTTAGATCTTTTTTTTTTTTTTAAGGTAAAGACAAAGCATCTGCTCTTTTGCCTGTTTACAGATGAGTGACATGTCATCATGTTGCGTATGAGCATGATTTTGTAAAGGGGACTTGAATGAGAAAGCTCCGAATTCGTATGAGGACGTAGTTCAAAGTCAATATAAGGGATTGAGAAATGTGTAGAGATTATAGTGTGTGAAAATTATTTGTGGTGGTGGTGGTTATCACATGAAACCAGATATCGACGATCACAATCGAAGGTTGTTCCTCGATCGTTGCCGTTGGTTTCGCAGGCACATCGACACTTCTCGACGCTAAAAAAACGCTTTCCGGATGACGTCATTATTTTGGAGGTACGATCGCGAGTGTGAGTCATTTTTGCTTCCTCGACTGGTGTGCGGCTGATAGCTGGTAAATGGTTTATTGTATTACGACGCGATCAGTGATGTGATGAACAATCCTTTTAGGTTGAGTTTGGTTCTAGTGTTTGGTTTTGTTTTATGCGTGCCATGCCAGTTGTGCGGTTATGTGGTTTCTGTGAAGTTCTTCATTCTCAAATTGTATTTCATTACACTGTGAGCTCTTCGAATGTGCTCATATACTTGAAACCTTTTTTTTGATTCTTTTTCGTACCTCGCTCTCTGTTAGCTCTCTTTCGATAATTCGAAACAAAATTGCTCTTTTCGATGAGAGCATAAATTTTGTAATTTAGTTTAATGTACATATCTGTGTAAAGTGCCATCGTGAATACTTCGTAAACTAGTCATCGATATTTGATATATCTACCCTTCTGAGTGAAGGGATGTGATTGTGTTGTGCTTCAAAATCGTGTACGACTCCAAAAATATAGTTTCCATGAAATTTGATTTCACTGCCCAAAGAACCCGGCTGTGCTACTCCTTCTTTTATCCTGTCGTCATGCCCGGAAAGATGAATTCCTGTAAGTTTTTTTTTTTTTTGATTTTCTGATTTCGTTTTTGTAGATTTCTATTGAAAATTTTGATGTTAGTATATTCGTGTCAGAAATCATGTTTCATTCATTCGTGGTACATTGAACATTTACACAGACAGCACCCTTTGGTGTTATTGTTGAACATGCACTAGCATTGAATGATTAATATTGACTTTTAATCTTATCAGTTTTATTAATCATAGAATTGCAAATATCTCTTTCGAATAAGTTTTAATCTATAGTTCTAGGAAAAGCAGCGAGTAAGGATAAAATATGAAAATAATTACCATAATTACTGAAAATTGCTTTGCATTTTTATTTTCTAGTTGGTATACTATATGGTACTAATAGTTTCCTTCATTATGATTCACAGAAATTGAAAATTAGCAGTTATAGTACTAGTAGTTCAAAATCTTACTCATTAGCTAGTTTTTTATATTTTTACAGCGTACTTAATTTTGAACTAAACATTTTATTTTTCTTAGCTGATGAATCACTGGCTCTACAAATAAATTCTACTTTGAAACTCTGTCTAATATAAAAAAAGGTTTACATTGTCATTTTTATGAAGGGCGTAGTAACTTATAAAGATATCATTTTATTTATTGTATATCTTGGAACAAGTTTGAAAACGTAGACGATGCGGTTATTTCCACGAGTAAATAATTTTTCAGTCGTTGAAATTTTGTCGTTGTCTTTATTTTTAATGTTATTTTGCTTTGATAAAAATTTGTAAATTAAATAAGGACTGAATAATGAATGAAAATCATGAAACCAAAGGTAATTTGGTGTTTTTCTGAAATTTCGTCCACTTATCCTGTCTCCCAAAAGAAAGGATTATTTCATGACGTCAGTCCTTACTTTCGGGTGACAGAGTATAACTTAAATTTTCCATCAACATTTTTGTTTGTATTGGCTCAAACAATAATAATTCGCTTAATATTATTAGTCATGTGGAATTTTACTCTTCATTATTGATATCAGGAAAACGACTCGTACTAATGAAATTTACGAAACAAATTTATACTCGAGATAAAGGCAATGGAAATTTAGTTTTCTTAATATTGAAAAGAGAAAAAATTATAATGGGTTGCATTAGTATTTACGTCAAATGATAATAGCGTCACTTCAATAGTCTTTCTTCAGTTCCAGTCTCTTTTGATCCTTTTGAAATCTCTGTTGAGTTGTCTGAGCTACGCTATTGTTGATTACGTCGTATTATTTTTCAAGTGAATTTTCAAATGCGGTCTTTAACGAATCCTATAAATATTTTGACGTCCAGTTTTGTTCGTAAATTCGAATTGGTAGACTTTTTGTATTAATTTTACGTGAAAATTATTCATTTCCATAGGCAGTGCCGGATCAAAGTTTCATTACTCCTTCCGGAACAAAAATATTTTTCTATGATTGAAAAAAAAAAAGTGCTGACCGAATTTTTATTTTATTTGGCGTTAATAAGTTATACTTATCTACAAGTCTACATCACAAGATTTTTCGTTGTAAAAATTTTTTGCCCTGTCTTTAGGCCCACTAAAGACCAACGACCTGGGCTTCTCTGGCCAATAAGGTTATTCCGGCTCTGTTCGTTGGTCTAGTTTTTTTTTCTATGATTGTTATGAGTTTGTATAGTAGAAAGAGAAGAAACCTTTGTTTTGATAAGTCATGAAAGAAAATTTTACCACACCAAAAATATCGTGAAAATTTATTGATCCATGAATATTTTCGGACATAAATACCTAAATCTTATACCTGGGAAACGGGTGAGAGTAATAAACGAACAGGAGATAGGTCGTCCTCGAAAATAATAAATACGTAAAAGTCAAAAATTCACCTTGCCGAAGAAAATCAGTTTGTTTTTGTACAGTCTTAATGATTGTCAATATTTATGATAGGAAGATTACTCACCATGTAAATGAAATTATTTTATTGCTCACTACACGTTTTGGTTGAGCAATAAAATTGAGAAACGGATTCTTCTTAGAAGTTTTCCAACGTTTCCAGTTACATAAACACTTTATAATTATTATCATCACTATACGTGATTTTGTACACGTTAGAACAATGTTCTCTCCCCCCTCCCGATCAAATTGTTGGTTGAAATATTTTTTATACGTACCTACGATCGTATATTATTTTTCTTAAATTCCAACAGAAAAAAAAAATTACTTATCATCAGAGCTGATGTATACTTTTTGTCTTGTTGAACTTTTTGTGGCTTCATTTTTTTTGTTTTCATTTAGAAATTTTACCTTTGAATTCATTTAGCGTCTCTAGCCACAGGATCCTGAATTATCGGTTCAGGTATTGAAACATTTTCTGTTCCATTGAGAGTTCTTTCGAGTTTTTAGAACTTATAAATTTTTAAATAAGTTTTTCTTTTTAATTCTTTGGAATTAAAATACCTGTCTTTTGTTTGGTTTCATTGCTTTTCTCTGATTTCATACGGTGTTTTACAATGAAAATTACGTTGTGGGAGATTGGCGACTGAGTTAAAAAATAGCTTATTCGGGGTCTAAGTTTCATTTTAACAAAAGTAGATGATTCTCTTCGAAATTCTACTTTTCATGAAAATACTACAGAACATGAGACATATTAATTTTGATAGTGTGGGAGAGGCGTCGTTGTACTTGGAGAAAAAGGATGAAAACCGGTTGAATCGCGTACAGCTCTAGTCAGTGAAAGAAAAAGAACTCGTATAGATTCTTTCATTCATACAGACAGTATTCACATTTTCACTAATATTATCTCAAGTTTGGTTCACAAAAACACAGTCGGGAGGTTTCTAGAACATTTTTTAAAATAATAGAAATCTTATCCTTTGTGAGGATGGACTACGAGATGAATTTTCGAAAAAACTGACAAACTGAAAAACCTGTATATTTTAACACGGTCGTATTACCACCTACATTTACTATTTTGATTCTTCTTCTTTTTATTCATGCATAATATTATCATTTTTGGCGCTGGAAAATTCGCAATGAATCAAATTTTGTTTCTTTAGTAGTTACAGAATTTGGGCTTAAATTTTTGATAAGGTCTTTCTTCTGAAATGAATCACAAAAAAAAAACATGTTTTGAAAGTGCTCAAGTTTTATTTGAAAAATTCAACTGCTAAATTATTCTTCAAAAAATTTATTTGTTTTTCAATTTTTTTGAATTTAGTTTGAAATTTTCTTTAGTTCTTTTGAGTAACTTTAATCAACAAATGTGTTTAATTTTGACGCACCTTAGCCCAATTACTCTGTGAAACGTTGATGTGTTGGAAATTTTGTTTTCTAGGGTTAAAATGAAGCTTCAAACATTATCCTATGATGGATCGTTCCCTTGTGATTGAATATTTAGTATTTGTGTTTTGAAATGTTGTACTTCTATATACCCTTCATTTATTTGGGAACAGATTTGTGAGATGAGATGATGCAAAAAGTCAATCTGATGTTGAACGTATGCCCTTTTTGGCTCGTATATTGTATTGTAGGTATATCCTTTTGTAATCCGTATCCTCATAAATTTCAAATGCTCGTTCATTTTTATCTGATGAAATAAAATAAATAATCGCATGTCTTACTGATAAAAAGTAGTCCACCCGATGATTCACTATAGATGAATGAGAATAATTGGTTTCAGCGTGCAATTTTCATCTCGAACTATATAGTCGTTATAGATGACCTTCCGTTAACAGTAAATGTTATCCGTTGTAAAATGTGAAGGTTTTATCTTTTACGTATATCAAATTCTATATTTTTCCTCTCTCTCACTCATAGTTCAGCTGTCAGAATGTCGACTTGGGTGAAAATTTTTTCTCTCTACTGATTGTCAAGATGATATTTTTTTTTTTTTTAGCGTTTTCGACCTCTCAGCACCACCGAGTCAATTGTTTGCATTATTTCCAAAGATGGTTTTTGTTTTTTTATCCGCTATCTGATCGATATAATTATTTGTTTTTAAATGTAAATTTCTTCACCTCGGTCTTTTCGGTGGAAATTGTCCACTTGATTTTGTGTATGGAAGTTTTTTTTTTGTATTCAACTTTCTTGCTTACGAACTTTTTTTTTCCCCATTTATTTTCATTTTGGTCGATCGATTTTCAATTTTAAAACGTTCGATATGTCTTTGAGGTTGATTCACTCGCCGTGATTAAGGCATGTTGAGTCATTTTTATGTAATAAAGCCGGCGAGCTTGAGATGTTAGTCAAAATCAATGTTTACTCACGCTGTATCCCAAAAACGTTATACAGGGATTGACACGATTCGTTGCTCACTCGTATGACTAAGAAAATCCGAATTATTGCAAAATGAATGTTCGATATAATTATTGTTTAATACAGTAGGTATAATAGTTTTTTTCGTCCGGATTCTTGAAACAAAATACGCAAAAGATTACTCATTTCCTTGGAATTTGAAGAATAACTATTCCCTTTTAAGATTTCATATTTTTTTTGTTATTCATAAAAAGAAATTGACGAATAAGTTCATCTTGTAGTCTAATATTATGAATTTCTTTGGATGATGTTAACTGGTATAATAATCTGTGATGGATTTGTATATTCATTTACATTTATTTACGTCCATTCACATTCATTTACATTTCTTCATATTCATTTTCATTCATTGCCCGCATTCATTGTGTGGTGCATTTTGTGCTCTACACCTCATGTTTCGCTGGCCATGAAGGTGTGTGAGTGATATTTTTCTCAAAACGTTGAGTATGCATAAAAAATGCTTTTTTTATCATAAGTCGCAGCTTGCCCACTTTCGTTGAAATTGAAAAATCATCACCCATTTTTGTCGGAAAAAGTAATAATCTCACCTTTTTTTTTTTTTTTTTTCATTTTTTTTTCCATGCCATTATTTTTGTTTTTATTCATCGGGGAAAAAACAAAATTTAATCAATCATATTTCTCGTCTTCCATTCATGAATACAATTAGATGCCATATGCGCCTAGAAGACTATACCTCTGTTCGATACCCCTTTATCTGTCTCATGTTATGTGTTTTTTTCCTACGTTTTTTTTTGCATAATCAGTTTTCATCGATAATGCCATATCTACAGACTTATTTCTTAAAAAAATTGAATAATAAGGGATTTTCATCGATTTGTGTATTCAACGTAATCTCATTCATCATTCAAGATTCCAATTATAATAATAGAGTTATTCTCAGCTGCTTTTCTATCGAAAACCTGCTATATGATTTTTCGTGTCATGTTCACTTTGACTCCGCGTTTTACGACAATTTCTACAGAAAAATGATTCATTTTTATGACGAGTCCCGTAATGATAAGTAGATATATACCTGAAGGTTGCAATTTTCTAGGAAATTTATTCCGGAGGTCCTTCGTATCATGTTGCTCGAATAGTTCGACGTCGACTAATTTGAAACATAATATACTCAAATTTTACATGTCCGATAGGTTTTCTAGGAGTTGGTTTAATGGTTGCTTCAAAGTCGCATTATTGGGTGTATATGAGCGATAAACCAAATTTTGTTTTGTTAAAATTTCGACTAGAAACTTCCATTTGTGGCTTTTGAAATATTTAGTACTTATTTTGCGTTGGAAAAATTGAGCAAATTTCTGAGTTAAAAGAAAAAAATAAGTTAATGCGTTTCGAAATGTTAGCTCGTTTGTGTGATTGTATTTATTTTTTAAAATTTTATTGCTACAGTGATAATTTGTGAAATGATCGCAACGTTTTATTTTGTTTGAATTTTTATTTTTTACTAAATTATGTACACCGCGACTGGTATATTTTATAGCACCCGTTTTTGAACATATGTACCAAGTACAAAGTTTTGAAATTATGCGACTTAATTTTCCAAAAAAAATTTTTCTTTTGGGAAAGGAGAAAAGACCAAATAAACGAACGAATGAGTAAAAATGTAAAATAGCCTCAACATGTTTTACCCTCTATGACAAAATGTAGATTTATAATATTTTCAGTGGTTACCACTTTTATATACTTACACCTAGTTTAGTACCATGTTATTAGTATTTTCTTCCTATGAAGTATGAACTAGTAGTGTTTCAAAGCAACCACTCATTTGGCTCATTGTCGTTGAAATGAAAATAATAAATGCCCTATGTAAGGAAAATGAAGATATCTTGACGCCTTTAATTGCGAATAACTCGAAACTGAAGGTTTTACCTTGAATTTTCCTGGTTCTCGGGTGGAGAAATTAGTTATTATTTCGAAAATTTGCTGCACATTGAATGAGAAGTTTGATTTCTAACGCTAGAAAAACCATGTTTTACTCGATTACTCATCGGACCAGGTGACGTCATATTCGACTCGACAGTAAAGGAACCTCAAAGGACCGGAAAATGTCATATATGACGCCACCTGGTCTTTCTAGAGCTAATGTGATGATAAATTGCACGCATATTAGAAGAAACCTTCGCGTATTATATTTGGTCTTATGAAGAGATTTCTCCGTTATTTATGTCATCCAGGATTTAGTGATGCGTACCAGAGGCATTATGCGACGTCCTTCATGGTAAACATTTTTGAGGCTTAAAAGTTTTCTCTCGCATATTTCGCTGCGTGCGAATTGTGTGCCATGTATGTTGACATGGCGCCTGACCTTATAAGGAAACCCTCCATGCCACAAAAATCAGCCCCTGCGGTTGACCACTGGTTCACGTCACCAACCCTCGAGAAATTTAGTATGCGAGCAACTTCTTCGAGTTGATAATTTTTATGTGTACGTAGAACAAAACCAGCTAGGTCTTTTTTCGTCGTTTGTAAAATGAAAATTGAAGTGGCCTCTGGTCTGACAATCGTCAATTTTGCCATTCTCGCCTTGCATGGGCACTGGCGGAAATAAGGGGGGGCTTCCAAACTAAAATTAGCCCACCCAAAAATTTTTTTTTTAATTTTATTTACGATTTTTTTAGATTTATTCGCGGAGGGGGGGAGGTAGGACCGTGTGAAAATTTTTTACAAACAAACATATACGTACAAACGACTAATCTTCATCGGGGCTACAGCCCCCCCCAAAATCCCGGGTCTATTTCCGCCAGTGGCATGGGCCACCTTAAAGTACCATCCGCTTAAGTTATCCCTTTGGTTCATTTTCCACGCCAGTAACGTAATTTTGTACTAATTACGCCTCCGTTTTGTGTTTCTCGATGTTGCAGGCGGTCACAAAGAGTTCCATAGAAAACACAAAGAATTCTGCGAGCACACGCTGTTACCGGTCGGCTCGCTGCCGCTGAACGCTGGAGCCGTCGGCGACGACTGCTCGGCGGCGGAGGCGCGCATGCAGCCGGAGCCGCCGCACATGGGCGAGCTGCACACGCCGGACATCGACTCGCATCCGGCGTCGCGGGTGCTGCCCTACCTGTACCTGGGCAACGAGCAGGACGCCTCCGACTGCAACCTACTTCAGCGTTTGGGCATCAATCGGGTGCTGAACGTTACCTCGCACTCGCCCGGTTATCACGAACAAAGCGGTGTCATCTACAAGCAGCTACCGGCTAACGATTCTGGTCACCAAAATTTGAAACAGTATTTCGAGCAGGCGTTCGCCTTCATCGGTAAGCCCGTCTTGACATTTTTTTTTTTTTTCGTTATTAACGACTACCGTCGAATGGGGGGGGGGGGCGACTTTACACACTTTTTAAATGTTTTTCAACTTTGTCCTTTAATAACTCCTCCAATTTTTAAGCTATTGAAGTGAATTTGGTTTTAAAATTTAGGTCTAACATTTCTCAACACAATTGTAAAAAAAAGTTTGAGTTTGCAGCCTTCCTTCTATGTTTTATGATTTTTCAAAAAATTTGTGTAAAGTCACCCCTCAATGGGGCGACTTTACCCATCAATTTGTTATTGACGGGTTATTGATGGGTGGGGAGGCAAAATTTGAGGATGTTTGTACTCAGACATACGATTGAAAAGAAACTAGACAAGTACCAACTTCAACCGTGTGAAACCGAACTGAATATTTTGAGTGTCTGTGGTTAAACAAAAATAGACGAATAAGAAAAAGCAAAAAACCATATCGCCGCTTTATTTTCTTGTTCTGTTAATGCGTGAAGTGAGGTAGGGGTGGCAATCTTTTTTTTCTTTTAATTTATTTATTGGGCTAAAACGAAGTGGGTAAAGTCGCCCCTTGAATGTAACCGTTCGACGGTATATATCATGAGTAGGGATCGGATTTATATGCTCTAAAAAGTGGAAAATATGCGCATAGCGCTTAAAATTTAAGTATGCATATTTTTTTTTAAATATGCGAAAAATATGCAAAATATCAATATTTGTATCGTTTTACTCAGCTAACTGAGCTAAAGCTAAATTTGACCTTCATACCAATTATACAATTTCTGAATGAACGAAACAAGAAGACAATTTTACTGAGTAATTCTTAATTTTAAAATGTCGTTTTGGTTCTAAAATCTTGATACTAACATCACAATTCATGACTACATTAGAGATCAGATCACAAATTAAAGTATGAAAATGGTAATTCGTGAAATATGCATGAGTTTTTGTGAAATATGCATGAATTTTTGTGAAATATGTCGAAATATGCAAATATACCTCAAATATGCGAAATATGTGAAAACAAGTTGGGCTTATTTTAATCAGAATGGCGTGAAACGAAAAACTATCTGACTCTCATCCTTCCATGTGAATTACAAAAAAATATGCGTTTTCATATAAATCCGATCCCTAATTATGAGAGATTGTAATTCTAAAACCGGTAGAAGTGAAACAGAAAATTGAGTTAGCACTGTCACGTGATTGTCGAACATATTATAGTGATGTCCACGATGGGCATTTCTAAATCATTCTCTCAATCACACAGAAGTAGTGTATCAACATTTTTTTGGTTTCTAAAATGATGTGTGCGTTCTAAATTTTCATTAAGACTTAGGGTTCCAAAATAACGTATATACGGTATAGTAGCCTTTAAATGAAAACTTGTTTCCAATCGAAAAGAATGGGCGAGTCAAGAGCACAATGGACGAGGAGAGTTAAAGAGCTTTCATCTTCCCTCAAGTGATTTTGTATCTTGTCACGCATTGCCGTAATGCAAACTTGAAATTCTCAGCTCTATGGACAAATACAAACATTATACCGTCGAATGGGGCGACTTTACACACTTTTTTTATGTTTTTCAACTTTGTCCTTTAATAACTCCTCCAATTTTTAAGCTATTGAAGTGAATTTGGTTTTAAAATTTAGGTCTAACATTTCTTAACACAATTGTAAAAAAAAGTTTGAGTTTGCAGCCTTCCTTCTATTTTTTATGATTTTTCAAAAAATTTGTGTAAAGTCATCCCTTAATGGGGCTACTTTACCCATCAATTTGTAATTGACGGGTTATTGATGGGTGGGGAGGCAAAATTTGAGGATGTTTGTACTCAGACATACGACTGAAAAGAAACTAGTCAAGTACAAACTTGAACCGTGTGAAACCGAACTGAATATTTTGAGTGTCTGTGGTTAAAAAAAAAAAACGAATAAGAAAAAGGAAAAAACCATATCGCCGCTTTATTTTCTTGTTCTGTTACTGGGTGAAGTGAGGTAGGGGTGGTGATCTTTTTTTTCCCTTTTCCTCCTTCTACCTGCTTCTATCCAAATCGTATTTCGGTTTTAATTTTTGCCTGGCAATTTATTTATTGGGCTAAAACGAAGTGGGTAAAGTCGCCCCTTGAATGTAGTCACCCCGGTCGACGGTACCCTTTTCCCTGTAAAATTGAAAATTGAAAACTTTTCCCAGTCTTTTTTTTTTTTTTTTCTTAATTCATTTTCATTTATTCTAGTCTTTCCACCGTGGATCTTAAAATGTGAGCAACCTTTTTCAAACTCTTCGAGTTTGATTTCTAGTATAAGTTTTCCTACAATTAATCTTATTTCAAAATTCATGTCCGAGGTATTTGGTGTATTTCGCATTTTTCGCATTCGTACGTTTATGATTTTATTTTCATCCGATTTCTAAAGAATTTTTTTTTTTTTTTGTATTTTACAGAGGAGGCGAGAACAAATAACGATACAGTACTAGTCCATTGTCAGGCGGGCATTTCGCGCTCGCCGACCATAGTCATCGCGTACGTGATGAAATTCAAAAGGCTGACGATGATCGAGGCGTACAAGCTGGTGAAAAGCGCGCGCTCCATCATATCGCCGAATTTGAACTTCATGGGGCAGCTGCTGGAGCTGGAGCAGGGACTCATCTCGTCGCAGGTGCTGGACAGCTCGTCCAACATGAGCTCGTCGTCGACGCCGACCACCGAGTACAAGTTCTGCCGGTGGTCGGCCCAAGCCAGCGACGAAATATCCGAGTTGCCGCCCAGCTGCGGCATTTGAGCGGGTGCCGCGAAATGCGCGCGTCAACGTCGTCGCCGTCCTTTGGCCATCATTGACTCGGGTGCAGCTTCGAAGCTGCGCGCGTTAGCAGAAGATTGGAAAAAAAAAATAATAATAATAAAATAAAAACCAAAATTGAAGAAAAAAAAAACAAACGCGAAGAGGAGGTGCATCTCGACGCGCGAAAATTCGCGCCTGTAAAATGACAAGATACGGGGAATTTCTCGGTGTCACACAGCAGCGCCGCCTGTACGTGTGCGGTATTTTTTTTCATTTTTTTTTTCATTCATTTGTGTATGTGTTTTAAATGCGCCCGTACTGTTTTTTTTTTTTTTGTCTCTGTTTTATGGAAGCGTTACCATTATATTGTGAGAACCCATACTTCCTGAATGTCGTTAAAAATTGTGTTCCTACTACCATTTATATTATAATAATTTATTTATTACGATTAATGAAAGATAAAAAAAAAATGTCATTATTTTTATTATTCTTTGTATACTATTTAAAAGCGAAGAAGAGATAGATTTGTGTTACTTTTTTCTTTTCCTTTTTCTTTTTTTTCATGTGTATATGGTAAGTCGTTCTTCCATGTTTTGCAGCAACGGTTACATTTATAGTCATTAGTCACAACGTTTTCCTTTTTATTTTGGCAAGCATAATAAATCGAGTCTGATTCTTGTCGAAGAGAACTATTTATTCGTTAATACCTATTTTCTTTCTTTCTTTTCTTTTTTTTTTTTTGTTTACGAGATTGTGTTCCACGTAGATGTGCAGCAATTGAGACTTACGATATATTCTGTTGAATAAAATGTATCTTGAATTTATCAATTTTCTTGTTTTTCATTCGGGTAATTGTATTTTTCATGATAAGTTCATAGATAAAAGCGAAGTTATTTATAAAGTAGATATAAGTTCTACTCGATCGAAAATATCATGTTTGATAGTAGTATTTGAAAAGACGAGTGGAAAGTTTAGAAACCATTCATATACTCCTCCTTGCCTCACGATTAAAAGTTAAAACGCAAAGATAGAATGTTCATAAATATATAAAAAAGAATATAGCAGGAACTAAAAAAATATTTATTTAAAAAACACGAACCTAAAATTAAAATGTTTACAAAACATAATACATACACAAATAAGCAAATTATCGCCTGCATGTATCACAGTCAGTCATTGAATGATCCCGTTTATTAATTCTAAAAGAGATCCTGAGTGAGAAACTTGTAATTTATAATTTCAACTTTTGGGGTTTGCTGAAAAAATAAAAAACGTAGTTTGATTTGAGAATAGATAATTCGATAACTGGTAATACAATAAAAAAAGCTTTTTCGGTTCGCATACCTGCAAATAAATGCAGAGAGTAATGACTGCTGCTTCAAATTCGGTTTCTTCATCAGACCAGGGGTTCTGCACTTCGATACACTTCTAGCGGGTAATGAATGATTAGTCTTCGTCGAAACAAAAACGGGGCTGGTTTTATTTTGCTGCAAAAAAATCACGATTTACGTTAATTCTGATTTAATAAAATACCAATCTAAATTAATATAAAATACGAAAATGCGAATCCATTTTACATTGATGAGTTTTTTTGAAAGAAGACCAATCCTCGATTACCTCTATAAAATTTCACATTGACAAACTTTACACTCCAAAAATGATTTACAAAGCTCATGTAGTCCAGAATTTATGATATTTATATGCATTCAATGAACGAGATTTTTAGTTTCCAGAAAATGAAAATTCTGAACGTGTCATTAAGTTTTTCAAATTTCGTTATAAGTAGAATTTATTTCATTTTAATAATGAAAAATACATTAATTCTCTCTTTTTTATGTACATTCATTCGGCATTTTCTCTTGGCATACTCCTGAAAAATTGTCATTTTGCTCCCTAAGGGATAAGGTACCTAGCTCTTTCAGCTGTCATGTCGAGTTACCGATAGAATCAGATATTATTCAATTGCGAATCAAAAGAATACCTTCAATGTTGAGTTAGCTAAGTCCAATCAGGGACTGAAAATATATTACCTGCTTCTCGACTACAGGCTCATCATCATCATCATCGTCGAATATTTGAGGGCTTCTATTATCCGTAGGAACAGAATTCATAGACCAACGTCCATTACTTAATTCGCAACCATTAGTTACAGCACTTCCTATACTTTCCGTCCACTTGAAAGTACTTTCCTTTTTCTGTGAGCTCGCATTTTCTACTGGCGCATTCGAACTTTTTTCGTTATCTTCATTAAATCTAATAATTTTTTCGCGATTTGCCACGGCGAACGGATTCAGTCTTTTTTTTGAACTTGAACTGACACCGGTTTCACTGTACGACTCCAAATGAGTCGAACTGGGTGTTTTTACTGGAGATATCGGATGACGTTCATCGTCGTTATTTCGAATTTTAAGAGGCGATCGTTGAATCGTAGGTGACTTGGAGGCTACGTCCGAGTCTTCGAAATTTTTCGAGTTCGAAAGAATCTCCTGCGTTGTGATGCTGTCCGGCGAGTCGATAGCAGACGAGCTACTACAAGAGAAATAACTGAAACAGGTGGACAATAAAATCGTAAAATATTGAGAAAATAAGGTTTAATTACGAGTACACAAATATTATACGTATTACCAGCTAGCAACGTCGGACGAGTTTTCTTCATTTTCTGATTTATAAGAGGAGCGAGCGAATTTTGAAAGGGCGCTTCGAATCTTTAATCTAGCAGAGCTCATTTCGGAATCGGTAAATGAATTCATCAGGAAACTTTTATCAGAAAATGATGAATTTTGAGATTTCGTCTCGTCACCACTCGATATGGCAGAATCGTCGAGTTCCTCGGGGTCTTTAGGGCGACTGATTACGTACATACTTTTCAGCTTTTGAAGTTGATCGGTCAGATTTTGCTGACCTGAAACAATACACGGCACATGAACGATCTTCGAAATCACCTAAAGTTTTTGTATCTGCTAGGAATGGTGAAAAAATTTTCATGAGACTTGGACAGTGCAAAGTGAAAAATTACTGTTGTTACTGTATCCAACGATATAACAGAAAAAACAGTTTTCGGTTCATACAGTAAATGAAAAGTTAGTAAAAATCCTCAACCGTGTACAGTTTTCTCAGATTATTTAGATGAAAAATATTCTTATTATTGGAAAATGGGAAAGTGGTAGGGGGATTCATCTTGACAGAAGTATTCATAGTTCAACACGTACTTTGAGCTTCATCCTCTTTTGAGTCGGATTTTGCAAACCAGCTAGATGAAGTTTCTACAACATGGTTGATACTGGCAGAAGATTTCACAGGATTCAATGCATTCGGTGCAGTGCTCTTTTTCTCCTTTCTTTCATAAGGGACAAATTCTGGATTCCATACACTTGGATGTTTAGAGGGCGCGTTGTTGAATTTTTTACCTTTCATCTTGCTATTTGTGTGCTGAAAGAAAAATTAAAGTCATCCCACATTAATTTTCAAGTTTCAATTTTTAATGAAATAACACTACACGTGGAAATTCAAAATTGTTAAATTCAATAAATAATTTCAGCATTAATATTATAATCTGCTAAAGACATTTGTGCTATTTTTTCTCAACTAGTAAAAATTTTCATTTCTTTGTTGAGAAATTTTGGCATTTGTGAGAGTGGAATTGATGCTCATGTGTGTATCTGAAAGTTCAATTTCAATGAGCATCCTATAATTATGATTATGCGTTCTTAAACTTTATAAAACAAATCTCATGAGAATGAAAAATTAAATCCTGTTGGTTACATGATGTTAAAAAAATAGGTACACAAATTATTTCTCACTTGTTTTTGGCCAGGAACCCAATCATCTAACTGACGTAACGTGAATGGATCTAAATTTCCATAAGCCAGGTGGCATATCTGTTCTGGTGATAAGTTATTCTCAGCAATTAAGGCAGAAAATTTCTCATAATTTTCATCATCCTCAGAAACGGATGTTAATGGTACCAGTTTTCGGCTTGCTGGATCAAATACAGGTTGATATTTAAACATAAAATCAGCATCCATGAAATTATCTCTGTATTCTTGTGTTACTTTCAAATTTGGCATGTTCAAGTGAGAGCCCATCCTGGATATCGCCTGAAAAAAATTGAATACTAAAATTTATCAAAGAAAAAATGTCAAAGGGGCCGAGAGAAACAAAAACACCATACTCGATGAATATCCGGATCTACAGTACGTTTTACGAATCGACAGGCTTTAGCTAAACCAATACCAGGCAGTGACTGTAAATAATCGCAGCCGGATAAAATGCACATGTAACGAAATTTGTCAAACGAAAAGTTCTCCGGTTTTTCGCCCATAGAAAGATGCAAGTTCTCATGCTCGATCAGAAGTCCATTTCCGTTAATGTCCATTTTAAATAGAACCTGAGGGGGAAAAAAATTAGTAAAGTCATTTACAGTTCTGGCAATAAATAAAACGTGTCAAAAGCATACTTTTTTCGCTCCAAACAACAATAAATCAGAATCTTCGGTGATTATAACTTGAGCAATATTTTGAATATTCAAATACGCTAACTGAGCATCCGCTTCGTAGGGGGCAACGATACAGTCCACGTTTCGTGATCTACAAGCTTGAATGAAATTTAATGCCATTTCATGAGTCACATCTACACTTTGTCTCAGATAAACCAGAGCTTCTTTTCCTTTATCCATTCGCATCAACTCGGCAGCTTTCTTGCGACTTTGCTCACGTAAACTAGACCATACAGAAAATTCTTGTAATATTACATACAAATTTCATCTTCAGATATTTACACAGTCGAACCTGGCTATAGTGAACAATTTTCAAAAATTATTCGATAAATGGAATAAGTAGAAATAGCTATTTTCAGAAAATCAAGAGTAGCTGTCGAGAATAAGCCAGTGTGAATATTTCGGTTCAAAATTCGGGTCTTAGCAAGACTGAGAGCCACAATATACGAAAGTTAGGGCAATATTTTATATGTTTTTAACTTTGTCAAATAATCGCAAAATCTAAACAAACGATTAGCCAACAGATCAATTTGATTCGACGTATTTGTCGATTAACTTACACCCTACGTTTCTTCTCAGTGTCTTTCTTGGCTGGCAGTCTTTGTCCATCAAATACAATGATTGGTTTAATGTTGTAAGAGAGTAACATATTGACAAATTTCATGCAATAAACAACGTACCTGCAAAAATATTTTAGCTATAAACCGACTGAATAGAATGTACGAATAAGAGAAAGGTCTTCTACTTACGACTGACAATCGTCTCCTCTAGCTAATTTATCAGCACATGAGAAGACCCCTTTATGCAACCAACAGTATGCATCGACTGCGACAGTACTTCCAGAGAACTGTTTCACATTGGTAGGCTTGGAAGATTTCTCAAGAAACGGTATCAAGCCTTGGATACCCATCGTAAGGAACAATTCACAGGTTTCTTTGGAAGAATCGTTCGTACGATTGAATTCCAGCTGATCTAACTATAGAATGAAATAACTCGGTTACTTCGAAAATAATTATTTAAGCTAAAAGGGGAAGAGGGTAATTTGTCAAGCCGAAAACTTGAGGAAAACAAAATACTTACCAGTGCTCTAGAAGAAACACCAAAGCAGCAACCCTATCATATTTTCCTCGTGGTTTTTCTTCGTAAAGAGAAAAGACATATTGTTAAATTCTTCAATAGAAATAAAAGCCGAGTAAAAATATAGAAGAAATGAAATTTAATAAACTACACACATATAAAATTATTTTGATTTCCAGACAGCGAGAAAGCGCCAGTCAAACACAAAATTCACAAATCCATCATTCTTTCATTTATTCCCATTCAATTCATTCGAAGTCGGGAAAAAATGAAACCCGCGGGAAAGAGTAAAAGTTATTATCACAATCAGTGTAACCATAGCAAGGCAACGTTTGCCAGTCAGTGTTGCCAGATATAGAATTTACAAAATCACAAGTTGAAACAGGATTGTTTTGGTTATTTTTTTTATTAATTTTGATAAGAATAATCATAAGCATAGAAAATGATTATGGCAGAGTCGCATAGATAATATTTATTTCAATTTTCACTTTTTATATAATTTTAGAGAACGTTACAGTTTCGAAATCCATAAATTGGTGAAAGTTCTGTCTCTTTATCAGTCGCTCAAAGCAGTATGCGGTGATTAACATTTAATTTGATATTTAGTTTTAAAAACGGGTTGAAGAAAATCTTCAATGGCCAAATCATCCAAAAACGTAGACGATCTTTTGGGCACAATTAATTCTCAAGAAGAACAGTTGAATAGATACAAAAAACGTTTACAAGGTATTCGTCAGTAATTATTTTGATTATGTTCGAATCCATATCAAAAGACTTTTCCTTTATTTGTCAGCTGAAATTTTTAAATTATTTTTATTTTTGTTTCCATTTTGATTCTTGTAGATGTAGTAATCGCTCATAAAAAATTGATGACCGAAAAAACTCGTTTAGAGGAAACTCTAAAGACAGTCACCGATGTGAAAAGTACAAATGTTGATGGCGATCCTGTTACTGATAACAATGCAGAGGTATTTTGTTGTGAATCTACTACTCAATTAACGTTTTATTTGACTAATTTACTGCCTGTATAATTTATTCAGAAGAAAATCGATGAACTCAAATCAAAAGTTACAAAATTAGCGCAATCGTTATCTGCTATGTCAGACGAAAAGTGTCAAATGGAAGCTCAGTTTCAACTGGAAAGAAAGCATTTATACGAAAAAAATTCACAAGTTTGTAGAATAATCTGTAAAATATGCGAAAACACAGAGGTTACTATTCTATATTCATTATTCGATCAATTCTATAGCTGGAGGAAAAACTGAAAGACTTGTCCGTCAATGACAAAACTGCATCCGTAGAAAGTTCACCTAAAACGAACCTTGATAATCGTCAACGAGAGCTAGAATTATCCTCTAATATTAGGTTTGTAAATAAATTCCAGCAAAATATTTACACGTTATGATTATTTTACTTCCAGTTCTTGCGCAGTAAAATATTTTGTATACTGAATACTAAAAACACAATAAATGCTGAAATAAGTTTTTTTCAGAATTACTTTACCTGTTTAAATTTATACGCTTATAATTTTAAAATTTCAGAGAACTGCAAAAAATTATCAATGAAGAAAGACGAAAAAGAGAGAATAAAGAATTCTTCATTAGTAAATTGAAAGAACAGCTGAAACTGACCCAAGAAAAACTTAATGAAGCCAAAGAATCTGAAAATGCCCTCCGTTCGCATTTGAGCGAAACAAAAACTTTGCCAGAAGACGACACGCCTTCACAAAAAGTACTAGAAAATCTCAAATCAGAGTTGAAATTAATGCAAGAGCAACATGATCTTGCAGTAAGACAGGTAAAATTATAAAAGTTATTTCGTTTGCAACTAGATATTTCATAAAATGTGTTTGTATTTTAGAAAATTTTCATATTCTTAGGACTTCTTTTATGGTAACATATCCAATAAAATTATACCACCCTATTCATTCAATTTTGAATTATGGCAGGCTATCTGTTGGAATGTATGTTTTTTTTTTTAATATTTCAAAATTGTTCTCAAAATATTTTAACTATTTTTTAAAAGCCTGTCAAAATATTTTATTAGGTGTTCTGAAAACATTTTTCTCGCAATATTTTCAAATTAATATTCGGCAATAATATAAAACTATTTCACGGATATTTTATTGATCAAAGAGAAAATATTTTTGATAGATTTTAAAATATTGGTAAGATCATATATTTTCTTTATAGGAGCAAATGAGAACGTTGAAAGCTGAAGAGAAAATGAGAAAATTGGCTGTGGAGCACGAGAATCGTGTCTCAAAATTGGAGCAAAAATTGGCCCAACTTTCAGATTTGGCTAGTAAATATGACAAGCATCGGCAAGAAGACCAACAAACAATTTTAAAATTAAAAGTAAATTTTCAAACAGTATAGGAACTGGAGATTAATTCATTTTCAGTAAAATCAATTATTTTTTTATTTGATAATGTTTGCAGAATCGTTTAATGCAACTAGAATTAGAAAATAGTAATGTGAAATGTGAAGATGATCGTATTTCTTTCAGCGAAGAAACACTTTTTCAGCAGCTACAACACATTAAACATCAGCTAATGCAGAATTGTAAATCTTCATTCCAATTAAATAAATTAAAAGGTAATCGCATTGGGCTCTAATTTCGCATTTTTCGAATTTTCATAGTTTTTGTTTTATTTTAGAGTATTATTTTTTTACAGAAATTCTTTGCGAAGGATTAGATTTAGTTCCTGATTCTGATGCCAAAAGATATAAAGAACTCTTTCTTCAATTGAAACAGCAATACGAAGAGTGCCAAAGAAAAAATTCTAGAGATTCGTAAGTATATTTACAATTTTGTATGTTTGAAAAATTGATGATGTCATAAATAACGTTTATTATTATAGGACTGATGAACATGTAACAGTATCCAAACAAAAATTACACATTTTGAGAAATAAAATTTCAGAACTAGAAACAGCTAACTCTACGCTTCAAAGGCAACTTGATATGGAGCATGAAAATATTGATAAAGTGAGAATATCATCTGGATAATTGATATATTTGTCTACTTGCATAAGTTTTCAAACAAATAATGAGCTTCATTTTAGGTATTGGAAGATGAGCGACACAAATGGAAGTTGAAAATCAATGCTTTGGAGTCGGAATACCATAACAAACTGATAATAATGGAACGAGAATTAGAAAAACAAAGAGAGAGAACCACAAATATGCTTGAGGAAAAAGAGAAACAATTACAACATCTTCAGCAACGATACTTTCCAGTTTACGAGTTTTCAGAGGAACCTTCATCAGAGGTTAATATTTAATACAACATTTGAAGGGTTGGTTATGAGAATGATTATAGCTCAAAATACGAGTAATTTCTCTTTTTATTAAATTTTTCTGTACATAATTGTACGAAATAATACTTTTACTTTTGTGGCCATCTTCATTTTGGGAAAAAAAAATAGAAAGAGTTGTTTTTTAAATGAAACGTATTTTATTAAAACAACCGAACACCATTTGCTAACCTTTTTGTTAAAATATAAGTGCTCACTTACAGTTAATTTTTTTTACAAACGAATTTTTTCCTAAATTTTTTTTTCATGCTCATTAGTATTTTGTGAGTACTATCACAGTGGTTATTGTAACATTCCAGAACAATTATTTACGACTGAAGATATTTTTAATAATATTTTCAAGTATTAAACCCATATTTAAAATTAACTCTGTCAAAAATTATATAGTTTTTCTTTTTTCTTCACTTCTGTGAAGTTGTCAAATTAACTGTAATCATTTTCACAACCAATTATTCTTGTTGAGAACCCTTAAAATAAACTAATATTTTTATAATTTTAGAAGAAAAAGTCTTATAGAGGAACTCAAAAAAGGCAAAATTCCACGTTAATTTACTACCTCGAAGACTCAGCCAGAAAAGAAGCTGACATCAACAGGCTACGGAAAATTAATAACGAATTAGAAGAAAGAATTCATGAAATGGAGAAGGATCATTATTACCAAACCCAGCTTTATACCCAATTACAAGAGGAACTTGAAAAGTATTATGGTACTATTATGCCTTTCTATCATATATTCTTCCTAATTTATCATCTCATTTTTCTTCCATTCAGGTTGCAAAAAGAGCAAGATGGCAACGAAGATATGAATAAAAAATATTTGAAGAATGTAATAATGAATTATTTGAACGCTACAGATCCTAAAATGAAATCTCACATGTTGAACGCTATTTTTACTATTCTAAAATTTTCTGATATCGAAATGAATCGAGTTCTTAAACTGTTGAAAAAGTGATTTTTAAACAAGCAGCTTTGAAGTCAGGATTCAGTTTCAGATTTCCAAATTTTGCTGGGATGACCTGGATATCCAAAACCAATAAACGAATCAGATCATGGAGATCAATCGAAGCATCACTGTCTGTTATCAGTGATACACGTGATTCTTGATTTCACTTGATTTCATATCATTACCATTTCTTTTGCTTTTTTTCATCATACGTATATTTCATTAACCAGTTGAAACTTGAATTATTTTGCATTTTTGTGTGTTTCTGTGTCATTTCTCATCTCTGTCATCATGAATGACTTTATTTGATTGTGTTGAAGCTTATATTTAGGTATGTCAATAAAGTTTTAAATCGAATTACTATTGTCATGAAAAATATTCGCATTAATAATTGTCTATAAAATCCTTCAGATGAGTAACTTTAGAACAGAATCCGGAATTCAGTTACTAGCTCGACTGAAGAATTCGAAGCAAACATTACGAAATGTCGATAACGTATTATTCGATGAAGGGTTGAAAGAAACTGATGTCGTTGCACTATCAGCAGAGAGTAATCGCCTGAAGAACGTGATGCTGACGCATTTGTTGAAGAAAGCTACATTGAGTGATTTATGTGGTGGATCAAATTCAAGTATTCTCTACATCGATACAGCTCTCACATTCAACATCAATCACTTTGCCTCTTGTCTGGTGCGATATTATGATAACTATGATAATGAAAAATTCACCGATGAGATGAAGCAAAAAATGGTCGAAAATTCGCTGGAAAATGTGATTTTTGATCGGTGTTACGATAGTCAGCAGTTGTTTGTTACGTTTCAAAACTTACATACCACACTTTCATCTAATACTAAAATTAAGTTGATTGTTTTGGATGATGTTGGCAGTAACTACTGGCAAGATTTTTGCAGTGGTGGACTGAAACATATGGATTCGTATGAAAAGAAAGTTGTATCTGTCCTCCAAAATAGTTTGAAAGATTTCAAAGTAAGCATTCTGTATGTCAGACCTGAATTTTTTGTACAGAAAAATCCCAATGTCCATGCGAATGCTGCGTACAATGTAAAGCTTACTGAAAAAGATAAACAAGTACAAGTTACTGTCCAAAAGAAATCGTCATCGTATAGCAAATTGTTTACCATGCTAAATGGAGATGTTCTATGGTGTTAATTTTATTGATAATTATTTGTAATTCCGTGATTTCTCTCGTGAAAAAGACTGATTATTTTTTGTATAGTTTTTAATGGTTTTACTCGTATCAAAAAAATAATATTCAATTAAAAATATGTAGGTTTTTTTTGTTGTTTCTTTTTTTCTCCCAAGGGGAAATAATGAAAAATATTATACTTGAATGGCCCGATAATTTCTCTAGAAGATTGAAACAATTATCTTCAATCTTTTATCTTACCAAGACTAACACACAAAAAAATAATTATATCCTGTAAATCCCAAAATAAAATTGACGAATTTGGAGGAAATTTTGTAAATAAATATATTATAATTCTTACAGCGAGTCTTACAAAACGCTCCTTAGGAATTTTCATCAACATCAGCATCAGTCATCAAATTGACCCAACACATGTGTAATTTATTCAAATTTTCCAAATTCTACCTGCAATTTTTTCTATAAGTATGAGAAATAGAGAAAAAAGTTTTAAAAAAAAAATATTTCTCTTTCAATTTACCTACTATAAAAAAGTACTCTTATTACTTTATTCATTAAATCTAATTTTACACCACATATTTAAGTCAAAACCATAGTCTCTCTCAATAGTCAATAAATAAAAATTTGTATTAGAAAATACATGTACCCCCCCCCCCCCCCGTAACTTCACTTGAAGGGGCCACCGGGCCATTTGGAAAATACACGCTACTTGGGTAGATATTACCGCCCTGGCGCACAAGTTTTATGCAGGATTGCGTTCTAGTTGGCAAGTTACACTTGACATACTTTCCTTTCCTAGTTAGTTTGTACTCCTCCCACGCCTATAAACTGGTTCAAGATAGGACTTCAACCCTTCCGTCTAGTTCAGTAATTCCATTCATCATCGCTTGCATTAAGCTAAGCGGTTAATTTCAAGTTCGGTTAATATCCTAAATGCGCACGTCTATAGATAAAAATTATCAGTAGGGAAAAAATTACGAACTGAAAAACTAGCAAAGAACTGATCATTTGTACAGGTACAACAAAATTTTAAACTCATTCATTCGCAGTCAAAATTCCCTCCTTTTTACATTCCAATAACTGAATTGATTGAAGTGAATTATTTGCATTGTCAAAGCCTGAATTGTGTGAAAAAAAGTATTACTATCATGTTTACATTATTTGTTTCGATTTCAATGAGTATTATCGCAATTGTGTTGTTAGTTTTCTACATAATCAACCGGTTGGTAAAATCTATAAAACCCAACTCCAGTCATGCAGTACTGATAACCGGATGCGATTCGGGAGTTGGTTATTCATTGGCTTGCCACTGCGCAGAGCTAGGAGTGTCTGTATTTGCAGCATGCCTCAATTCTGACAGTTTTGGAGCTCAACATCTGCTTCAGCTGCATCATGAACAACGCAATGTCCATGTCATACAAATGGATGTACGTGAGACTGAAAGTGTTCAAAATGCACTGACCAAGATCAAAAGAATTTTATCAGATGACAAAAATTTGGGTGAGTATATTTTTAACACATCATCTCACTCAAAGTTGAATAAAATCAAAGAATTAGGGCGACAAAATCTCCTTGTGCATACCTTCTTTCAAATTGGATGATTTTCAGTACTAAAAGCTCTAGTGAATAATGCTGGTGTCATGGTATTTGGTGAATTTGCTTGGCAAACTGAAGATTTGATCCAGCAGCAAATAGATGTAAACCTTGTTGGAGCAATAAGAGTCACCAAGGCATTTCTTCCCATGATTGTAAACAACAAAGGTAATACATAATATTCAATTTAGATTCACGTTTAATAAAATATTATCTATCCCCCATTTCACTCTCACAAACAAGAATGAGCTGTAAAATGACTTTTATTTTCCAAAAGCCAGAAAAATTGCTGATGCATGCACTCTGAACTGCACTGCACAAAAACTTAAAACTATTCATCAAGTACATAAATGTAAAGTCATTTTCATTCAAGGCTGAAAATATACTTCTAAAACTTTTTCTTTCCTCAAGGTCGTGTCATAAATATCACCAGCCACTGCTCCATGCAGGCATTACCGGGATTATCTGTTTATGCAGCATCAAAGGCAGGGCTTCTCACTTGGTCAGATGCACTGAGAATTGAAATGAAAAAATTTGGAATACCTGTCATTTCTCTCATTCCAGGTATAAATCAAACTCTCTAAAAATACAAGAGCACAACAAACCAGGAAAACTCAAATCTCACAAATGATATCTACACAAATTGTACAACACTTTGAATGTGCTTTCACAGCTTTTCTCAATGAACATTAAGCAGTAATAAGGAGTAAAAAAAAATTTTGTTACAATTAACACTTAGCGCCAAGCCAATGTGGCAATTGAGATGTTCATTAGGGACCACAATATTAGCAATCTAATTAATGGCTCAGAGAGTAATATCTTAATTATCATTCGGATTTTACTTTTTCAATAATTTATGAAATTTCCATCCACTTTTCAATCACATCACCTTTTTTTTTTCATCAAATAAGAATTTCTCTCTAGTTCACAGCAGCCAAAATATTGAGAATCTCACTTGAAAATACTGCCAAGCCTCTTCCAACAAATTTATTTTCAGAAGATATGCTCCTCGCACACTGAGCCATCTTTATATGGAACTCCTATTTCAAATAGCAAGTTCATGGCTACAGACTAGTCAACTAAAACTGATTCAAAGCTGATATTATAGATTCTGGCATACTTGTGTTTCAGGCTCATTCTTCACAGCGACTCATATTATGGCCAATCAAAAGAAGTACGCCGAAAAAATGAAGTATGAAATGTCGCCTGAGGAATGGGAACGATACCAAAATTATTTCCTCGAGTACAATTCTTATCTGACCAGTTTCAACGTACCCCAAGTGCGGAGAATTGATGACAAACACCTGTATGCGCAATTCAATGAAGCGCTGCTCAGTACCAAACCAAAGTCACATTATTCCAATTCACCTTTCAGATACATATTGTATCACACCTTATTCAAAATTACTCCGACGCCAATACGTGATGAATTGGTTATTAAATTTGTAAACTTGCCCAAGTGGAAGACCTGATACAGTCAGTAGGTGATTCCATACACTATTTCATTGAGGAATATTATCAAAATCAAAAAAAAAAAAAAAAAAAAACACAAATTGAATTTTTAATACAACCTTTATCTATTCATAATAATATATAATATTAATGAAATGCTGCGCAGAATACATATCTATATTGCACAGATTTGTTAAAACTAGTTGTTAACATTTGTCATTTTTTAAACAAAAGTAAAACACAGATCATGAGACTTAGATAAAACCGCTCAAAAAAAAAATTATTACTACGAATTACACGTACTCTAAACATCTTAAGTGAATTATAATTAAATATTTACCAAATAATTACTAGGAATAATAAAACGCATTAAAAAGAACATAAAATTTCCAAGAAGAAGACTTTTCTAATTTGAACATCGTCTTCTTAAAAGAACAAAACAGTAACTGTTTTTGAAAGAGAGAAAAAAACTGGGAAAGAAAGAAAGAAGCCAACTTACCAAATAGAAAAATTCGCTTATTTGGGTACTTAGAAAATAGAGATACCTTGAATACTGCCTACTAACATAAAAATACGAATTTAAAAAAAAAAACACCATCACCACGTAACAGCTAGCATCAATTTTTTTTTCAATTTTTTTTATTTTATCTTTTTTTTTTTTGGAGGGTATATTTTAACTTTTTCTTTCAAATTTAATTAACAATAATTAACAAAAAACATCACAATAATCTTTTAACCTTAGAAACTAATTAATTCAACCGTACGATAGGTAATTAAGGAAGAAATCGACGTATGTATTTTTTTTTTTTCTGCACGTGAAAGGAACAAGTAATACGTGAAAACGCATGGCACAAATGTTACATTTAATTTCAAAGATGGACCACCATAGAATTCATTAAATTTTCCACACAGTAATTAAATTAAGTTCACAAACGTTCACTAGATAAGACTAAAAATTCAACAGGCAGTTCAGAAATTGTAGGAAAGTAAGACTCGGTCAAACACATACAAAATAATTTCTGTTCCATAAATTCTTATGATTTATTCTGTATAATTTTTTCTTTTAAATATGTTTTAAAATATTAAATAACAAAAATATGATATCTTCATTTTAGTATAATTGACGTAAATAAAAGGCAAAAGGATAAAAATGCAACATTGACTACACAATGGTTCATGTACCAAACAAAAAAGAAACCCACGACACAAAGAAAAAAAAAATGCATTTTATATAATATTTTTCAGTACTTTTTTTCTTTTCCAAAAATGAAACATTAAACAGATAGATTTTCATCACAATGTTTTGCGAATTTGATAAAAAAGAATATTTTATTAATTATAGTGAATATATACACTAAAATTGGCTAAATTTTTTAGCATTAAAAGTCAAATCAATGGTGTCCCATTTAAATTGGATAAGGAACGAGTATCAGCTCAATTCAACAAAATCACGACTTAATTACATCGACTTCAATGCAACCTCCACTAACCAAATAATAACCAAGTTGGTATCAACTATACAGTCGGCTTAGGTGTAAATCCTTTATGATTTTTCACAGGCTAGAATGAAATTATAAAACTGCAACACATCCAGAATCGTGCATAAAATATGGAGCATTAATGATTGCCAAATATAGAAATGACTTACAAATATCACAAGCGTGATTATGATCGTTTCATATTCACAGGCAAAATAAAAACACAAACGATTCTAAATATGAATTAAATTTTGAAGGGCCAAATTAATTATTGTTCCCTCAAAACGCTTACAATTACTGGTTGAATTAATATTTCTTATAAGTTATGGAAAAAAGTGTATTAGAAAAAATAGATACATATTTTTTCATTAATGAGAAGACTAACTTAAAATTATATAATATTGTCGACTCAATTCCAAAACCTGCTAAGTCACAAAAAACAAAAATTTGTTTTTTCCTAATTTTGGCAAGAATAGACTGTTATACATAATTTCAACGTAACCCATTGAAAATAAAATTCGACAGAAAACAACCGAAGCCAATAGCACTCAACACGCGCATGTTTGGCTATTTCATAAAATTTACTAATTTTCAGTCAGCAGGTTTCAGACTCGAGCCGGCAAAATACATTACACACCGTATGTTATTACGGACTTGAACAGTTGAAGGTAACAAGATAGGAGAGAACAAAGACTTTCTAGTTCCACTCAGGGTTGCCACAACAGACAATTGGTAATTCAATATTATTTGTTAATATTTTTCACAGTTGAAATTACTGTCGAGTTTTGACTACAAACAAAAGTTGTTATAAATTTTTTAATTGATTTTCCTTTTTTTGTTTTTTTTTCTTTGTTTTAAATCATTAATTCAACAAAAAATGATCACTTCTTATTCAGGCAGTCTTTGGAATAGGCAATCTTTGGTCTTTCATTTTGCTACAACAAAAAAAATTTACTTTCATTTATTTTTTTCTTTGTTGAGAAAAAGTAGCGATTATCACAATTTTACATGACTACCATAGAGATTCCATAGAATCCGAATAATTTTTTTCTCAAAAATCAGTAAAAGTATTATCACATACGAATTCAATGATTTGATCCGTACACGAGTATTGGCTGAAATTTGTACATAATTTTTTTTCTCTCTTACGATTACAATATAAGGCACAAAATATATAATAATTTTGAAAATGAAAGGAAATGATAAATAAAAATGAATGAATTAAAAATAAACTAAGAAAAAAAAAAATTAGACGCATATATTATCGACAGAGAACACATATTTTAGCTAATTAAAATGTAGGAGATGAAATTATTATAAATTTTTAATGCATTTTTTTTTTCAAACATTACGGAGGAAGACCAATAAGGATTTTTTTAGATCACAATAAAAATTTTAATGGTAGCAATTTTCTCAGAAATAAGAAAAAGGTAGTAATACGTATGTGCAAGGGAAAGCAAACTTTTTTCTCTCGAAACCCAGACATCACGATCGACGTTTGATCTTTGGTTCATCGATCAAAAAATCAAAATCAAAGAGAGACGAAAAAATCGATCGAAATAAAAACAGTTTATTAAAAAGTCGGCGAAATGAGAGATGTTATATTTTTCAGTAAATGAAATACGATTTTATTTGAGAAAAAAATACATTCCAATCTGTTGGCTACTAGTAATAATTTAGTTCAATTCATTTCTTTGAAAATAGAAGGAAATGTTTAAGAAAGACTGGGGCAAAAATTGGTTCGAAATTTGGATTGGTAAATCAGCTCATAAAAAGAATTTTCGATTAATCGCAAAAAAATTAATCGTGATCGGCAATAGAAACTCAATCTTTCCATGTGATCGATAATTGAAATTGATCAGATCAATTTTCACATGATCGATCACCAGCTATTTCAATTCAAAAATTTGATATTTAAATAGATCAAAGTGATTGATCGATCAACAGGATCACTCAGAAGGTCGTTATTGCTAACACAAGTTAAAAAACACCAAAAGAAGAACGAAAAAAGGTCGTTGATCGATCGTGATGTCTGGTTTTGACAAACTGATATGTATGTGATGTGTATCAGCTCGGTTGTGGTTCAATATTAACAACAATATTGTAACTATTATTAGCTTTAAACTACTAAAATTATAAACCATCACATTTTTTTTCTCTAACAGTAATAAATATGTGTAACAAGAAAACCAGCGACAGATTTACTGTCTCGGAGCGCATTAAGCTAAAAGAATAACTCTAAAAATTTTACCATATAAACTACATTTTCGATATAAATTTATTGAGGAATTATGTCTCCCATGAGGTAAATTTGAAAGTTAATTAATCAGACTTGCAAAAAAATTTATAAAATTTTATAGATTGCAACGAATAAAGTATCAATTCGGAAAATTACAAAAGGTGCTTGTGCTGTGACGTTTAAAAAAAAAAAAAATTAAAATTAAGAAGAAAAAAACAAACATAAATCTAATCGATAAAAATAAGAAAATCACAGCGTTGACTTTAGAATTAAATATTAGGTGAGTATATTATAACGCGACGAGCTACGTTTATAATTTCATAACAACGGTGAGCTTCAATTTTTTTCTCTCATTAAAATTTTTTTAAAGCTACAGAAATTTGAGAACACTGGTAACAAGAATTATAGCAAAATAACCGGATCTTTCAACCAAAATTCGAAATAAGCTCATCCGAAGAAAATGCTCTGGCAACACTCGTCGCGGGATTATTAAATAATTTACGACTATTGCAAAAATTCTGCTAGGTAGAATTTTGCGTACATTCTGAATTTTCGAGCGAGTGGCAACTGGTGGCAACCCTTAACAAGCGTTATACGATATTACTACCTTTTCAAAACAAAAAATGATTTCAACGTTTTGCTTTAGTGAAAATACAAACTATTTACCAGGAAAACTTATACCAATACGAATTTGTACATTCGAGTCTAAAAAATAGAACATAAAAATATTACATTCTCAGTTCACTTTGTGGCTGAAAAATGTATTTAAATGGAAGCGAAATTTATCGACACGTATTAACATTTTATCAGGGAGAAAATAATCTTTTGAAGAAGAAACAGAAATCAATAAAATATATAAAAATAAAATAAGTAAATGAACGGTGATTTGCAAGAAGGCGATAAATTCTTTTTTTTTTTTTTTAATGAAGTACTTCCAAAATTTAATTCCACAAACCCGAGCCTTTTTTACGATAAAAATATGTCACAAAATGTTATAAGCCCTGAGAATATAAACTATGCAAGAAGGGGGGAAAATCTACCACGTGAAAGCAGTAATAATAATTTTTAGAGAATTTTAAAGGATCGATTTAAAAAAAAAAAATTTCCTTCCATTTTATCAATTTAATTTTTAGTTTCGTAGCCAAGAAAAGAATAAGTATTTCCATATTTTATAAATTTTTATTTTTCCAGCGGCAGAAATAAGAAACAAATACAATATTGCTAGGGCAGTTTTCCAAGGGTTAGGACCTTCATTCCTATATACCCAACCATATGCTAGCTTAGCCCAGTGCAACTAAATTTCACATGCAAGTTTTTTTGCTGTCCTGAAAAATTTGAAAACATGGACTTATCTCCTAGCAAATCATTATTCAAATACACTACCTTTTTTTTTTTTCTCATAACACAGAAGAAAACAAACAGGCCTTTATGGAAATAAAAAGGAAAGTAAACAATGGGTAATTCTTTGAAAAATTTCAACAAGGACACGAAAAAAAAAAAATGGAATTAATAACATTTGAGCAAACAAAAATTTTTGTAGCCATTTTCATAGTCGCATCAGACGTCGATTACAAAGACTTATCTTTACCAAAGACCGCGAGAAACAAAATTTCGCTTAAAAATAATATTATAGATTCTATTAAATATTTCTTCATTCTATGAATACAATGAAACATACTTCAAGGGGGCACTTGTAGTCAGTCTGTGAGATGACAGAGTGATCAACGCCGGTGGAACCAACATGTTATAACCACCGTATACATTCTAAAAGGTAACAATCGGTGCCAATAAAATTTTTCTCAAAAATAACAAGACAATTACTTAATTAATAAACGATAATTATTTCAATTTCTAACATTGTCATAAAAATCTAATTTTTCAACAAAATGAAAAAAGTAAAAAATTTGATTTAAAAGAAAAAATTTAATTCTTTTCAAAAAGAAAAATTTAATTTTGTAAAAATCACAAAATACTGATGACGATCACACGAATTATTGATAGCTCCAATCAATTAATTGAAAAATGGGTAAACAGAAAATCGTAATATGAAAGGAAAAACTGGCACCGACTAGGAAAAAAATATTATAAATATAATGAACTCATAATATCTATGAATGAACTAAACCACTTAAATAATTATCCGTACAATCTCATTATATACCTTATAAAAATAATTACTTAGTTTATATTAACTAAACTTGAAATTTATTGTAATAATATAAATGCTTTTTTTTTCAATATTTTCCCCAACAGTTAAATGATATGAAGAAACAATGAAATATAAAGGTATCAAATCAAGGTAATTAACAGTGTAATTGAAGGTTCAAAAATTTAAAAAAAAAAAAAAAAGAGAGAGAGAAAAAGAAAGGAAAAAGAAAAAAGGCAAAAAATATTTTGGCCAAATTAAAAAACTAATTAACAGACTAGGTAAATCAGAAACAATATTATCGTAATTAAAAAAATATAATCACTATCTTAAACTTTTCAATCACATAAATATTGTTGTAGATATACGAATAATCATTTATTAAAAATTTAATTTAATAAAGCTCTCGTCACACACACACACACATACACAAAAAGAGAATAAAAAAAAATCATACCTATGTGAGTTTTTCCAACTACATATTTTCTATTTTCACAAGCTAAGAACGGTTTGAAGAATGAGAAAAAGTAAGAAAAATAATGAAAACACGTTCACCAACTTCCAACAGATGAAAATTGAGAAAAACTTTCATAATTTCATTCGAAAAAAATCGAAAAGAAATGATGGTATCGAAATTCGACGACGGATGCTGGTGTATGAAAAAAGCATCCAAAAATTTAGGTCAAATAATTTCCTCCGCTTTTACCACCACCGTGTCATTTTCAACAGCAAGATCAAAAAAAGAATTTTCGACACTTCGCAAGTAAATTCGTAATAGGATTATATCACGAGTGGTGCTAAGAGATATTTGACACTAAACATGTACGCTGCTTTTACGTAATGATTCTTCGTACACAAGCACCCATGGTCCAACGTAGTGAGGGTGTAGTTTCCGACATCTCCAACTCCACCTAAGTGCATTACAAAAACAACTATCAATATTACTTTCCTCACTCAAACGATAGCTATTCTTGCACTGATCTTAACACTATCATCGTCAAAACTGTTGTCACAAAAGTTAACAGAAATAAAAAGCAAAGTTTATAACTTTTTTTGTCAAAAATATGCTCGCAAGAACTCTTTTTTCTCGCTCGCTTTTCCATCAATTGATCTGAAATCTTGAGAATCCGTTGTCAAAGAATGTAATTCTTACAGCCCCCTTCGTTATTCATTAAAAGTAAAATTTCAAAATTCTGCAAACGGAGCCCCCTGAACCTTTAACCACAGATTGGTGAAGATTTCACATCAATCGGTGTGACACTGAGCGAGAAAACAAAGTTATTGTAAATGTCTTTTCCATGTTCGGAAACCACACCCTTAAAAAGAGGTCTGCAGAAAAGTTTGGTTGGATCAAAAAACGTGACCTTAATTGTAATAATAATAATAATAATGATAACCTTAAGAGTAACATTTAGACTACATAAAATAATAAATGAACATAAATTACTCGACGATATGAAATAGGAATAGAAAATTACCCTTTTCAGAATGTGTTCAGAATAACAAGTCAAACAAAATACGAACTCTGTCGTTTTCAGTTAAATTAATAAATGTGCAACCAAATCGGGGGCGTAGGGGCTTGGAAAATCACGAAGAAAAAACTAGAGAAACGAGCAGCTAGGGAGCAAAACTGGGTGTAATACAGTATAATATATGTGACTGGCTAATTAAAACTTAATTACTTGAATTTAACTAGAATAAAATTTTTGTCGCGCAAAACCGCAAGCTTATATAATAAAATAATTAAGTAAATTAGAATAACGGGTTACAGTATACGTCTATAATTTAATCGAGTAAAGGAAAGTAAAATACAGCTTCACAAATCGAGCACCTACGAACGTTCGAATTCAGATTTTGGTTTAAAAAAAATTGACTTTAATGACTGAGTAAGGTACACGTTCGCAGTGACACTATTTGTAAGTATTTCCATTCCGGTAAGTTTACAGCCGAATAAAACGACTTAGGATTTTTTTTTTTTTTTTCCATTTTGTGGCATTACTTAAAATGACGAGATAGAGAGAAAACACGAGACGGTGTTGTCGGCGAGAGGAAACAAAGAAGGCAGGTAACCACAACAAAAACGTACTTCACGAAAGTATCGATGCAAATAGACTACGCACAGCTAACGCTTTATCATTTTTTTTTTTTTGTTATAAATTAAAATTAAATGGTATTGGTACAGTTTGTTCTAAAAAAAAAAAATTCTAATTGGTAAAAACGAAAAAGAAAAAAAAAAACATCTATCAAATACTATTGAAGATCAATTGTAGATACCTTAAAAAAATACGACGTCTGAAATATTATTTTCTTCGCGTTTAAAAAAAAAAAGAAAAAAAAATTAATCGATAAAAATATTATCTTTAGTATATTATAATAAAACATTTACTCCCAAGTGTTCGAAAGAAGGGCGAAATCAATAGGTACGTATGCGAATTATACTCATAAAACGAACAAACAAACAAAAAAAAAAAAATAAAGAAAAAAACCAGAAAAATTAATAAAATAATAACGAGAAGACAAAAACTACCTAATAAATTGCGAGTTATATGGCAGCGGGCAATCGACAAGGATGCGTTCTTGTTTCACGACGGTATAATGCTCTCCATCGTACATACAACGTGATGTTCGGCCAGCGTTATTGAAAATTAATTACTTCTACTTACGTCGTTTCATGTCGTCTGTCACATTGTGCGATACCGATATTTCGTTGGTTTACCTTCCCATTCACATGGATTCGCCGCCCAGCAAATCACCTGGTAGGAACGAGTTCAGGGACGAAGGCGTAGTTCGATGGTGATCCGCCGTTTCCAAGTTCGACTGAGGAGCGCCCCACAACGTCGACGACGGCCACAGCTGGCTGCTGCTGCCGCCGCCGGACGATGAGCTCCACGTGTCGGACGTCGTTTGCAGGGAGCCGGCGCTGACGGCCGAGTTTTGCATGGGTTTGCCTTGATTATTGCCGCCGTTGCGGGGCCAGTTATTGTTATTCGACGAGCTCTGCTGGTTGAGCTGCTGCAGCAACGTGTGCACCTCGTTTTCGGCCGGCGATTCGGCGAATATGGTCGTGTTGCCCAGCACGCAACTGTTCAACGCGCCCTGCGCCTGCGTAATACGAATTACGAATAATGGTATATAATCAGTTTCAAGCATGTCGATGGAGAATCCCCCTTCATACTTCGGGTATGAATTCGGCATTTCTTTTTTGGATGACAAGAGTATCAGATCTCACAGTCTCAGACCCATCTATATACGTTCTCCAAGTTCTGTTTCTCTTTTTTCCTCATTTACCATAAATTACATTACTTTCAAAGTGACCATCGATCAATCATCCTATACTATACAGGGTGTTCCGCATCAAGTTCACCACCAAGCAACTGCACATACAGCAACACAAGTAATATTCGAGTATAATAGTTCGCTTACACACTCGTTTATAGGAGCTGTACGATGTTTGAATCGATTGATGGGGCTGGATTAAGTGTTACTCTTATTTGGTAACCTACTATGATTCAAATATTTTTTGCTCCTCTTTACGGATCTCTCACACCAGCCAGATACATGTTTCTCTTCATAGACTTCTCGACACACGCGCTTTATATTTTGCCTTTTCAATTATTAAATCTGAAAATAACATTATAATAATTCCTTTCGAGTTATTATGTTTCTGCTCAGCTAGTTTACGTTCGTCTTCTGATGTGGAGGTGACTTCAGGAGGGGATGTTAATTAATTGTATTACATAATTATGAATAATATTGCAAAAACATAGACGTAACGCAAGTTTACGAGAACGATTTGAAACTTACCTTGCTCGCTTCATCTCGAGAGCCGTACTTGGCGAGAGCAATTCCATGATTCAAGAATAAGTGAAAATTATTGACAGGACCGTGCTGCATACACAGCGTCTTCAAAGTTGAGCCATCGATCTACGACGAAAAATTGAATTAAATCATACCGCTCTAACGTGCGTAGATTAATCAACACGAGCACCATTCGCATCACTTTACCTGCGGCGTAAGATTTCGCAGCAGTAACCAAGACGAACCCATCCACGGGCTTTGAGAGTTACCCGTCGACCAACGTGGGGACGCTAAAGATGCCCATCCGTTGCTGGATTTATTCACCATCTGATTCGAACTCATACCGGCGGCCAATCCTGGGGGAGGGCCACGAGATTTAGGCGCACCCCACAACTCGCTAACAGCTCCTGGCTGAGCGCTCGCGTCTCCCCATCCCGTCTTAGAAGCTCCAGAGTTAGCGTTATTAACTTTTCCTAAATTGTAAACACTATTTGCTTCGTTATTCTCAAAACTCTGAAATAAAAGAGAAAATTTTTCTCAACAATGTGCTACAAAAAAGTCAAAAGTCGTGTCAGAATAATAATTTTGCGTAAATAAAGGCAAAACGCAGCGGAAACTACACCAAATTTCAATAATCCAAAGAAAATACACGTATTTTATTATACGCTTTTTATGAAAAACTTACGGTTGCGGTGTTCGACGCACTATTGAAAATATCCGAATCCTTCATGGTCGATAAGGCCAGCAAAGGACTTCGAACAACTGATCCAGGTGTCATATTCGGGTCGTCTTCGACGCTTTTCATTTGATTTCCCTGAAGAATGAGAAGACGTAAAAAGAAAAAGTCAAAAAAAAAAATTAAAAATCGAATCACATTTGAAAGTACTGCAAACAGCCAACTTACTTTCCATGGTTTGCCTGGTTCAAATTCTGGGACCAAGTCGGTAAAATTGGTAGACGAAGCTGAAGAGCCCCAATCTTTGCTGTCAGACATTTCATTGACTGATTCAGGCCATCCACCATCACGGTTAGAAACATTTGACCACGTGCTAGAACAACAAGCCAGAAGAATTAATGAGAGATTTTAGAATCGTATTTGCTCGTATTTAAAAAAAAAGAAAAATACTATTCTTACCTATCGGTTTGTACTGAAAGAGGATTCAAATTAGGAGATCCAGAAGCTGGTGCATTTTTCGAGGTTGCACCGGGTGCGCGACTGAATTCATTACAGCTCATGTCGTCTTTATCCATCGAAGAAGGCAGCTTCCATTGATTGAGTCTCGACTGATGCTGCAAACCGGGATTCACTGCCTATAACGAAAAAGGCAAACAAACGTCAAGATACCAATAACCAAGAAATAAATTCACACCAGAGAAATATAAACGAGGATTTTGGCTTCATATTCATAACACGATGATGTCGATAATTTTTTTCAAATTGAATAGTCTTTTAATAAGAAGCGAATAAGTCCAATTTCTGCAAATTTAGCGAAAGACCAAGAAAATCTTCGTGACATTTTTTTGCTATCTATTTATTAGAGTAAAAAATTGATAAAAATGATTCGCTCAAGATAATTCAATTTTTCGTTCCACAAAATCGGACATAGGTTGGTATCATAAGGTGTTCATCAATAGTGCACATGCATACCATTTGGTTATCTTTCAAGCCAAAATCATTGAAGTTGCCTTGTAACATTGATACGGGGTCTTGTTGCTTGAACAAATCGTTCATATTGACACCTTGTTGTTGAACAGGAGCTCCCAAGTGCTGCGATGGTTGCTGCTGCTGTTGTTGTTGCTGCTGCTGTTGCTTCATATACATAGACTGGGTCGTAATTATCTGGCTCTGCGGGAACAAACAACGGTTGGGTTAAAGGCCCATAAGTTTATGCAGAAATTTATTATTTACAGATTCAGCTTAGCAAGTTTTTTGAATAATTCTCAATTGTGAAAAAGCATTCTCCAATAGAAGGAAAAGAAAAAAAAAAAAGATGATCACTGAACGAAGTGTGCCATTTCCTAACACACGAAAAACAAAATTGAAAACATCTCCATTTTTGTTGGATAAGAAGAAAGAAAAAACTCGCGAATAATGGCGGCTAATGCAAACATAAATTCAAAAAGTGAAAGGTAGTACCTGTAAAGATTGTATAGTCTGTTTGCACTGCTGCTGTTTGACCGTCAGGGTCATATATGCACCGCTTTTGTGCGGTTGTCCACCAGGATACATGGACTGCTGTGAGGCCTGTTGTTGTAATTGTTGCAGGTTCTTAATTTGTTGCAAAAGATTATTTAACAGTATTAAGGTTGTTGGCGCTAAAGGCTGATTCAGTATCTGCAATCGACAGAGGAAAAATTCAAACAGACGTAGAGCATGATTTCTATTATAAGTTATAACACAAATGACAAAAAATATACCTGGTGATTTAGATACCCAGCCGAAACTGCCATTTGAATTTGCTGCACGAGCATGCGTAGCTGATGTGCAGATGGCTGACTTTGAGAAGACCGTGATGTCTAAAACCGATATGGTAAAAAGTTAATCAGTATTAGAAAAAAACTGGTTGATAAAATACCGAATATGCGAGAAATATAATTTCTCACTATCCTCAATTTAAAATTATCAATTTCACGAATTTGAGCATTCAAGGAGCAAATAGCAGATACGATACGTCAGAGTAACACGGATAAAAAATTCTCACTTGATTAAAGGATTGAACGGAAGTCGGTTGGGGAGGTGGCTGATGAGTAAGAATTTTTTGTACCATAGCTGGATTGAGGTTCGAGATATTAGACGTATTCGTTCCATTACCGCCACCACCATTTCCACCCTACAAAATATTTCAAAACTGTAACCGTAACCCACTAATTTAAAGTAAAATATTTTACAAGCGACGAGCAGCGATGAATACTTACGGGAGGTACTGCGAATGGCAGCTGCTGTTGAGGATTAAATCTATGCGAGGAAAATGGCTGATTCGCGGAGTGATCAAAAGGACTAGCATCAATTTCATGTCTCCTCCAGCCATCCATATTATTGACATTGGAACCAGCTTTCGTCGCATTCAAGTATTCCAGCGCGTCTTCTAAATTCATGCTACTGGCACGTAGTGCATTTTCAATATCATCTTTCTGTAATTAGGAAGGACAAAAAAATGAATGCGCGGCACTCGAGACGAATGACTATTTTTCAATTTTCAACGATAGTCAAATACCTTGAAATTCATATTCGAAAGAATTCTAAATTGTTTACTGCCCCAGACGTATTCTTTCGTCAAAGTTTTAGGACCCTGAATGAAAATAAACATTTTATTATTTTCGAGCATTGTGCAAATTCGTGAGAAAATTTTTCATACAACTTACCACTTTTGGGACGTGCCCCCAGTTAGAAGGATCAACGTCACCTTCGTTCCAACCACCACCAGGAGTAATAGGAGTTTTGGGTTTTTGAGCCGAATTCCACGTATTCAAACCGGGTTCGTTCCATGGCGTCATTTTTTCCTCATTTGCCCAAGGAGATGTATTCATGTCATGTGGACCGTTATCTCCCCAAGCTCCAGTACTGTGAGTGAATGAAAATAAATTGAAAATGAAAACTCACGCATGAGAGTAAATTCAAGATTCAAAACTGGACGGTAGAAAAACCCACTTATTCGAATGAGCCCATAACTGATCTGGCTTCATTCCCGTCATAGCAGCACCAGCAGCGCTATTCATTCCGGGAGTATTCATCCGATGTTGAGGTAACGAAGAGCCGGGAGGACATTGCATGGCGTTTCTTCCCATATTTCCACCACCAACAGAATTAAGTTCTTTCCAATGAGACACTTTACATTGAGAGAGAGAGAGAGAGAGAGAGAAAAGCTGATTAATAACAGACTGTAAACTCGTATATTAAAACAGATGAAAAATTTACCTCCAGGTCCTGGTGGAACCATTTTAGATGCTGGAGCTGGTGGACCAGGAGGTGGTCCATTAGGAGTAACATGGTGGTGAGGACCCGGTCCTGGAGGTGGTTGCGGCGGTGGCCCACCCCACATTGGATCAGAAGAAACCGAGCCATTAATTCGACCACTGATGCCTCTAGGATCATTCCGTATCATGGAATCGCCACCAATATTTCTATTTTGAAAAACAGAAAAAAATTATAAATCAAAAAGTGTAGTTTACAAAATGAACTAAATCTAAACAAGTAGCAAGTAATAAGATGAAAAATTGTAACAAAGTATTTTATACGTATTATAACAATTCGTATCAGATTTGGTTCTACTAACGGATCAAAGTATTTAGAAAAAATTTTTTTTATAGCATGTAATACTAGGAATCGAGCGAGTGATGTAACTCAAATTAGACAAATTTTAAAGAAAAATATTCAAGAAAGAATGAATTAATTTTTTTCTGCAACTTAATGGATTCCGATAAACAAATTTAGGACTTAGGTCGTGGATGTCAAGTTCGTGAAAAAAAAATCATAATTTTTCCCCCCATAAATTTTCTTTATACGTTCATAATCAACAGTTTACGATACAAAAATGGGAGTTCGCTAAAATCTCATCATAACCAACCTGTGGTCAATGCCAGTTCGCATGTGAGGCGTGTCGACTAGATTGCTTCTAGGATCAATGCCATTTCCAGAGCGTTGAAGTTCCCTGGGATCGTTCCAACCATTTCCGGAATTTCCCCATTCGTCTTTTTTATTCGTGCTCCACATAGGCGCCGGGTTGTTGGATGTATTACCCCATTGTTGCGCTCCGGGATTAGGACCAGAAGAAGAAGAGCCGGTCCAGACATTCGATGATTCACCATCGTCGTCTTCACCCCAAGTGCCGCCGATGTTTGAGGTGGGTGTGTGACCCCATGGCGTCGTTTTTTGAGGAGTAGATTGTGGCGGCGGTTGGCCACCATTTCGCAGATTCGCTTCCCACAATTCTGTACCATTGTTCACATTCGGCTTCCAGGGGATAGACGAGGCAGCACCACCAGCAGCTCCATCTTTTGCGGGAGCCGGTTCTGGCGAAGCCGGAATGTCCCAGCTGCTGTCCTGGTTCACGTGCTGTCCACCCCAGCCGTCAGTTGCAAATAATGAATCACGCATCGATTTAAGATCTTCGATTTGCTGTTTTGAGCAGCTGCTGCTGCTGTTCACGTTGTTACCATTACCGCTCCCATTTGGACTACCCAGATTATTCACTGGGTTTGGGCTGGTAGCGGTGGTTGACGTGGAAGCGTTTGTTCCAGGAGACGTGTTTGAAGACGAGGAGGAAGGTGGCAAGTTTTTGCCAGCAGCTTGAGCCCACGACGTAGCGACAGTATTGGTAGGTTGACTTGATCCAGATGGCTGGTTTTGATTACCAGTATTATTTCCACCCTTCACTGTGACACAAGATTTTGTAAAAGGAACAAGCAATTAACAAACGATAAACATATATCTTCGTACGCAGTATTTGAAACATTTTTTTTGGCTTCATAATATTTTAATTTGAAGAAATGATTAAAACAAATCGACTTCTGAAGCTGTTTATATGCAACTGTTTTGATGTTTACTATTCAAAATATAGTAGATGATAAAATTTTGATCAAGACAGCTTCAGTTGTTATTTCTTTCGACATAAAACAAAGCACTTAATAAGTATCGCATTTTACAAAAGTGACCAACTCACCATTATTTTGTGACGTACTCGATGGATGACTAGCATTATTAGCATTATTAGAGCCAACTTGTTGACGACCTCCAGAATTGGTACCGTTGCCTCCAGCAGTCCACGCATTACCAGCCACTCCAGACGATGGAGGGTTATGTCCGGCAGGCCAGTTGCTGTTGTTATTATTAGTGGGTGCGCCGCTAGCTCCTGACGGTGGAGAGTTATTATTAGCAGAACCAGGAACTGACCCGGAGCTACTTGAATTGAGAGTGGTTTCTCCGCCTCCGACTAATTTACATTGCAGCGGTATACCCCAAGCCCGTTTGTAAATATTGATCAAATCAAAAAAGAGGCAACTGGATACTGCAGATGGGTCAACTGGAATGTATTTTCTTTTTTTCGGTGTTAGACTCCACATCTCGGATTCTCCGTCACGATCGTTTTTCGCAGAAGGCTTATTAGTAGATTGAGAACTATCGTTATGATTGAAAATATAACTAGGAAACTTATTTCTATCCTGAGCACCGGAGTCGGCTACCGTAGTAAAGTGTCGGGCCATGGAAGTGCCCCCGTCAAAGTCTAGCGAGCTCTACAAAAGAATTAAACACAAACGAAAGCCAATAATTAGAATATTGAAAAACAAATAATGTGAATTAGAAACAAATGCGAATAAAAACACTTGATTCGTGTTTTTTGATAAATATTTTCAATATAATTACTCTCACAAAAGGAATATTGAGGGACATATATTTGGTTTCTTCGTTACTATCGAAATTAATCATTCATAGTCATGCTCATAATATGGTATACAACGTGATCGTGGACGATGGGTTGTCGTCCAAAAACTAAATTTTCTGGTTTTTGTTTTGTTTTTTAAGATGTTTACCAAATAAATTAGTCGTTTATAATTACCTGTAAGGTATGATAGGACGGAGGATCAGGCTCTTCTAACATACTTGAGCTGGATATCACAGATATAAGAGAACAAGAGAGAGTTAATTTGGGAGAATGAAGGGAGCCAGCTCTACTTCCCTCCACGCACCCTGAATCAGACTTCTGACTTCGAGAACTTTTTGGCTCACAGCCTGAAAAAAAAAATAAACACAATGAAATATAATAATTAATGTATCGAACAGATTCATGCACGAGTTGTTCATGCTAACGGTAGGAAAAAATTTCGTTTCTAGATAAAAGGCACACAAAATATTTAATGAATAAAAAGATGCTTTCGCTATTCGACTAGCACATATCACTCACTCGTAATCAACCTTACCTAGATCAAATTGAGGTGGTTTAGACATATTTGTGTCTGGCAACTGAAGAGGTACATCGCATACAATAATACTCTCTACAGCATTCTGAAACAGATGGGGCGAAGAAACGATATAAGCATAACATAAATCGGCATTATAATTAATATCGATGGAAAAGAATTAGGATTTTAATTTATAGTTGAAAAAAAATGACTTAACGAGTAACGAAACATCCCTGTTTTCTCTATATAAAGAGATAAAATCCATCACATTCCATTATATCGATTAGATTCTCACAAGGTAACTCACCGTGAAAGGACTAAGTATATCAGGATGAATCTCATTAGAATAAGAATTATTTTGTAACATTTGGATTACTATTTTTTCTTTGGCAATTGATGCATAGAAATATAATATCTGTAACATAATGAAAAGAATACGTTGTTATTGGGTGGAATAAAAGATGAAATTATAATGGAATACATGAAACTGAGAGAGCTGAATACATGAGTGGAAAATTACTGAGCTGAGTTATCTTCACGAGCTGGTCTGACAAACGCATAAGATGGAGAGGAAATTATTTAATACCTCTCAAGTATGGAATTTGACAAACATCTGCTATAATTAAATTAACATTGCAAATATTGGAACCAATATTCGTAAGATTACGTCAATCCAAATGAAAGATTCAAAAAGGAAACATTTATGAAATAGGTCAACTCTCATAGGGATTCAAAAATTTTATAATTTTCAAGCACCTAGTGAAATAGTCAAAAGAAAACCGCCAAGAAATACCTAGATTACTAAATGATAGGGTTTCAAACATTTCAAAATGCTTTCTTGTCCTTGAATTCAATTCGCCGAATATTATTTCTACCTAATACCAACCGATTCAGTCAGAAAATAAAAAATAATTATTTTCCACCTCGCCAATCACCACAAAATAAAAATACAGAACATAATTGAGCATCAAGTATTTTGAAAAGTTCACATGATAGTTACAAATTATAGAATACACCTATGAGCCTGAGAACCAGAGTGATCTAAGTTTGGATCTCACGTTTTAAGGTGTTAGCAATTTAAGTTTTCAAACTCGCTGGTTTCGGGTGTATATAGCTTTCATTTCGAAGATAATAAGTCGTTTTACTGGAACACTGAGTTAACAAAATGGAAGTGCGGAGTAAATTACATCGAGAATAGTCAAAATCTCCTTATTACTGAAATTGGACTTGGATTATTCTGATTCTCAGGTCCAGATCTGTTGCGCTTGTTCACGAAATGTGTATACTTCTTGCCCTTATTCCGAATTGAACTCAACAATTTCAAAAAAGAAAAATGAATTTTCAAGGGGTTGGCCCATTATTTATGAAAATTTTTGAAACCATCAACATTCATATTATCATCAACATCGATCAACATCATCAAAGCACAACATAATTTTTCGTTTTACCAAACAACATAAAATGACAAAACTGTCAATTTCTCCGTGGTTTTAGATCCATAAGGTTGGAAGTATAAGACGTTGTTAACGGACTACCATGAATTAAAATGTCATACACGAAAGAGATAATCGTAATTATTGAGAACCGATAACACAGATATGGGGATATGACGAACATTCAGCATTCTAGAAATATAAAATTTATATTAGGCACCTAAGCTATATTTCCATAAAACCACTAACTTACGAAATGTAAACTGCACAATGGTAAACTGGTTGTTAGCTGGTAAAACAAGAGATAAGAACAGAAACAGACTACGAAAAATTATGAATTCGCGGATGAGACACTATCACAGTAATAATATTATTATGGGTTATTTTCATTATGTTAAAAAGAATACTGTTATGGAACAATATAATTATAATAATATTTTTAACACGAACATTAATGATGAAAAAACAACAAGTAATTAAACAAATTAAATGATTTGATAATTCGATAGGCCAATATGCCCATACAAGACAGCGTAATCACATAAAACATCGGATTTGGAACCAATATTCGCCATATCGCATTCGCATCGCATCGCATCGCAACTGTGGAAGGAAGAGTGGAGTGTGGTGGTGCCGTGGTGGTCTGTGAAATGTGAAATCAGAAATGTGGTGAAACGAAAACGGAATAACTTCGACACACACACACACACTCATGCAATTAAACATGCGCGCACGCACACACACAGACAAACACATCTCGAAATCGAAGAACCGAGCCTTTTCCGAACCACTTCCACTAACTTCCACCCCTTCCCAACGAACCAACGAGAAGCCATGAGAAAGAGAAGCGAGTGAGGTAAATGCAGTGCAGCCACCAGCCAGTGGCCCAGTGCACCCGCAAATGAGCAAAATGAAGTGATGTCAAAACTTCAAAAAAGATCAATGAAAGAGTCTCTACCTAGTGAAGGAAAATATAACCATAACGAATTGAAGATATGCGACTACAACACGACACGACTACAATGGATGGAAAGCAGGAAAGTCTTGGTACCTTCGACGTTACACGACTTCGATCCAAAAACTAAAAAAAAGGAAAAGAAAAATTGATAAAAAACCAAAACAAAAGAAAGTTGAAAAAAGAAATGTGGATGTGTCCTGTCTTGTGTTTGCTACGCTTGTTCCAACTTCCAACTTTCAAATTTTAATCATCTTCGATGTTGAAAGTTTAATGGTGAATTTTAGTAAAATTAAATTCAAAGTATTTAAAAACCATGAATTTTCATAACGTTTTGTGATTCTTCGTATTTAAAATTTTCCATTTTAAAAAACTGACTGGTGGAAGCCGACGTATTACTTGGATGCTTAGAGCTATGCCAATTTAGCACAATTTCAGAGATTGGTTGAACGTGTGAGTTTTACAGACGAAATATAATTATAGTTAATTTTCATTTAGGCCAAAAAATGTTGTCTAATAAATTTCTCGAAGGAAGTCTTGTAAATTTTGAATACTGATAGTCATAAAATGTATATAACTGGTGCTGCTTCTGAGAAGAACTTTGTACCTTCGATAATTCGTTAATATATCATTCATCATTTGTGTTTTAGCCCTGTCATATTTCAATAAACTAGCACCAATTATTTTCACCTAGATCCTCAACAGCTGTACGAATTCGTCATGGCGAATCAGTTCAATTCGAAAGATTTCATCGACAAGTTAGAAGACTTTTCAGAATTAGTGAGTTTTGTTATCTGTCTCTTAAAATTTGAATTTCTGTGTTCAAAATTTGTTTGGTACACGAGGCTATCTTCAGTCGATCACTCTTGACGTGATCGCGTTCATTATACTTACATTTTTTTCAAATACTAAAGGACTTTTGACTGTTGAGTGATACAGTCGTCAACGTAGAGAGGTAATACTTACGTAACCCATGTTTTTCGATATGCTTTGTATTTTTGAACAATTTTGAGAATATTTACAGAATCTAATCATCTGATCTTTTTTTTTCTCCTAAATTGGGTTTAAAATAATAAATTGAAGATTGTCTGCACGAAACTCTAAACTGAATTACCGTTATGATTGAAAATTCACTTCTAATTGTTTTCAGGTGTACAAACACACGAAAAATTATTTACCAACGATATCAAGATTATGTCTAATTTCCACTTTCATCGAAGATGGTCTTCGAATGTATTTCCAATGGAATGAGCAGAGATCTTACATGAATGACTCGTGGGGATGTGGCATGTTTTTGGCTTCGATATTTGTTTTATTCAATTTGTTTGGCCAACTTGGTGCTTGCGTAATGGTTTTATTGCAAAAAAAAGTGCCTCACGCTTGCGGAGTACTATTCTCTATCGTCGTGTTGCAGGTTCGTCAGAAGTTACGTTGTTTTTGCTTTTATTATTGGTCATAGATTATTAGTTCTACTTGTATTTTCGCAGACGTTTGCCTACGGCATTATTTCGGATCCACAGTTTCTGTTGAGAAATTTAGCATTGATCGGTGCTCTTCTACTGCTCGTAGCGGATAGCCAAGCTGAATCTCGAACCTTATTTGCCGGAGTACCATCCTTAGGTTTATAGAGTATGAATTAAGTATTACGAAGGCTGTAGCATAATCAATAATGTTGTAATTATTTGTGTACCCTTGCAGGTGAGAATAAACCAAAAAGCTATTTACAACTTGCTGGAAGAAGCTTACTAGCATTCATGTTTACGACCTTAATTAGATTCGAAATTTCGTTATATCAGGTTAGAAAAAACATTTTTCTTTTGACTTCTTTTGTATTAAATTCTTAATATTATTTCTTTAATAATAAATGATTATTTTTGTTCAGATTCTTACCAATATACTGGGGTCGGTATTGATGATTTTGGTGACTGTTGGTTACAAAACGAAACTGAGCGCGTTAATTTTGGTGATATTTTTGAGTTCACTGAACATTTACCACAACGACTGGTGGAACGTACCGGCGCATAAACCTATGAGAGATTTCCTTAAGTATGATTTCTTCCAAGTAAGTTGTACGGCACGCTTTTTTTGATAACAAAATCGTGTTCGATGTAACTGAACTAGACGTCATATTATTGTGAATAAACAATATATTATTAGTGTCCATTTGGTAATAGCTTTGTGCATATTTCTTTATTTTTACTTTTTCTGCATTTGAATTGTTAGAATCTACATTTCTTAACTTTTCGTATCTTGAGAAACTATACGACTTATTATTATGAAGTTGTAATTTTAATTGTGAATCTATATTCTGTATCTAAAGAGTGAACAATTGATATTTTTGGCGTATTGGTTTTAGATTTTGCAGAATTTTAGATTGTTTAATAAAGTATCGAATCATGTAATAATATTTAATTGTTTTTTCAGACTTTATCAGTCGTTGGTGGCCTTTTAATGATAGTACTTCGGGGACCTGGCGGTGTTTCCATGGATGAGCATAAGAAAATTTGGTGATACATATAATTACCATTCCTTGTACGTGATGGTTTTGCCATGAAAACTTGTTATTTCTCCCCATTTACGTAATAATTTCACTGTTTTAAAGTCCCAGTTGTCTCATGTGTTTTCTTTTTCTTGTTTAATTAGCAACCGCGGGTTATAATTGTACGTTCGTTTTGTTTTTTTCCTTTTTTTTATTTCCGTCGCGAGTTATGCGTGCAATTTCTACTGAATTTTAACTTTTAATCATATCTACCTTGAGGTGTACGTTTTTCGCTCATAAAAATTTCTATTTGAATAATAAATGCGTAAATTCGGGATACTTTTCCGTTTATTATTATTTTAATGGTAATGGTTTTTTATTCAGATTGCAAATTCCAATCTATAATTGCAGTGGGTGTTTTGAAGTTCGGCTTACAATCCGAATACGCTTCTACATTTTACTCTTACGACTGAATCAATTAGTACGAAATAATTTTATTTTCGATAGTTTTTCTTTCTATCTGATCGGTTGATAAATAAAAGCAAAAGACAATTGCAAAGTCCCATTGTAAACCAAGCATGACAAGAAAGAAAAAAATTGTTCAAATACATGAAAAACTGAAAATTGAATGAGAGGATGTCCATTCAATACAAAACACTCTTTTAGAAAATAAAAATGATTGTATTCACATTTGAAAAGAAACTCATTACATTAGTTTTTCATGAGGCTAATACTGAATCATTTCAAAATAAAAAGCATGAGTAGAAAATTACCATCTAATAGAAAGCATTTGCGCGTACTTAATTTTTTACCCGCGTTACCTTGCAAGAATTGAAAGATATGCATGCATATGATGAATAGAAAATAATGCAAAACATATTATTATTAAATTATAAATCACATGGCTATAGATAATACAAAATTAACATTATGAACACTGAAAAGAGATCAATTTAACCAGACCAACACTTAATGTAACCACAAAATTAAAATATGACATAGTTATAATGTTTGTAGCTTGATTTATAGTAACGAAAATTAGTAAGAAATAAAAATTTTCAAATTCAAATTCATTTCTAAAAACCTGCTAAAAAATACTTAGATTTAGGTTGTATCATTATCAGACTTAAAATATACAGTAGCGTGCACCAATTAGGTAACTTAGATTCCTATAATTTATTTTTTCAAATTCTTCAGTTGCCATTTTTCTGGTTCGTCAAGATTGAACAAAATTTTGATACATTCCAAATCGGTATCATTAATGGGCAGATTATTCAGAACATTCATGATATCATCCGGTCCAAAATGGATAAATTCTAAAGACCAAGTACGGATACGGAATAAATCCCGTTTATTTTCTAATTCACAGTGAATTTTCTTCATCGAGCGAGAGAAAATTTGAGGAGTTAAATCGGCTTCACTTAATTTTTGTTTCAATGTTTCGGCTAACGGTTGTTTCGATGAATTCAATAAAGACATCCAAATTTGATAGAAATCATAATTTTCTGTCTCCTTTTCTAATACCCATCTTTCAGCCCGATCTAGATAGAACACACGACATTGATCGATCACATGGTCATCTATGAGTCGTCTTGCAACATCTTCCATTTTATACATCAAACGATAAATCGCCAATATCTCTGTATATGCCGACTTTTCTTTTTCCTAAAAAACAAAATTAATTGGAGGAATAAAAGTAAATTTTCATATCCAAATTGTAATGATAAGGATAAGAATAAACTAATATTGGTATCCCAGAACTAATAGAATTCAAGTTCAATTTTTTTATTTTGGAGTTTAGGCAATTTATGTGTTTGAAAAACTCGCATTTCAATAATGTTGGGTATTTGTGGTTTTTAATCAAGCGTAAACACAAAACTTCACCAACTTCAATCAATTATGGGAGGATGAATAATCGATTTTTACGATGCTTCTTTGGCCCTTCTCATATTCCTTTTTCTTAAGAGCTTATTATGGTTGGAGAGCTGAAATTTTGAAAGATTCTTCATCCAACCTTAGAGTAAATTTCTACGGTTATTGAAATTCAGTTGGAACTTGGAAAATTAGAGCCACTTCTCGAGTAGTCCCTTCAAAAAATACTTTTTTTTTGGACATGAGAACATACAGCACCTTATAATCGTGCTAAATAAAATAGCCTGTGTCTGTTTGTAGAGCACAACTGAGGAAAAAATTTCAAAAAATCAGCCCAATCTGAAAAAGGAACATGAGCGTAGAAAAAGTATATTTAAAAAAAACAACCCTCAAGTTATAAGATTAATTTTTACTTATTGTTGAAAATATAGCACAAATAATGAGAACTTGACTGATAATGGGATTAATCTACATCTTTTTCGAATGTCTATAATTCCTAAATAGCAAAGATATGAATTTGGCTTCATTTTGAATAGCTCTCGAGTATTTTATTTTTTAATATGTAATAGGATTTTCAAGAACTTTTTTCCCTACAAAATCACAATATTCAGACACTAAAAAGAAGAAAGAAAACTCACTACGTGTCCACCCACACTTCACTGTGTGACTGCATTTTAGTAAGCAGGTAAAATTCTAGGTACCTAACCTATAAAAAAATTACTGCTGCTTTTGAGGTTAGTAAAATGAATATTCGGAACGTAATATAAATCACCCTTATTTATATTGGTGAGTTCGCCCACAGCAAAAATCATGCTTTTATTTAATAAATTATGCAAATCAATAAAAGTAAATGCTTATAGTATTATTGGGGCTCATATTTGTATCAAGTCATAAGATAAAACTACCAATAAACTTACCATTAAACGCTCTCCTTTCTTCACAGACCTCCCATAATAAAGGTGTAAGCGAGCTATACGATCGTGATAATCATAGAATGCGTGACTTAGAAAAATTATCCAATCGGACCATTCTGTAATTTGAGAAAATACATGTACCGATAAGTTATTTCATAAAACTAACAAAATATATGATACGCAAAAATTAAGAGTTGAACAAAATTCAACAAGTGCCGTATTACGTCTGACTGAACTAAGGGTATCCCTTTTGTACTTTCCCTTTCCTTTCCAAAAAATAACAGGGAATAGACGAGAGAAAGAAAGGAAGAAAGAAAGAAAAATTGCGATGTGAAATAATTGAAATCACGGAAAGAAAATTAAAAATAAAATGAATCAAAAATTGTAAAAATTGATGAACTTGGAGAAAGTCTGCAGTTTCTTTCTTAAGTAAGTGATAAAGGATTCAACAGAAACCTCATCAACTTCAGTCCAACCTAGGAAAATAGGATAATTTGATTTTAAATACAGGCTGATTTAAATTAACAAACCTGTTTCATCAGATTCTGAACTGCTCGCCACATTTTGTTCAGAATTCTTCTCCTTTTGATTGCTGTTCAACGAGAAATGAAGAAAGTTGGACGTTTGAGGAACTAGTAGCAGTGACGATTTATTCGCTAAGTAGCTGGGAAGCACAGATATTAAAGGACCCTGAAAAATTGTCAAGAGAACGAAGCTCAAGTTTAAAGAAATTCAAACAAATTTTCAAACGTTCGAGATAAGTGATAAATGAATTAAATGAACTGAACTCACCCGAAAGATATTTTTTACAGCAAGAATATTTCGAAACATAATGTCATTATATTTAAATACGTATAAAAATAGTAATTTTTATTATTATTCTCTGAAATTTTCTTTCTTCAGCACGAGCGCAATTATCATAATCAGCAGATTTTCGACCTGTTTAAAGCATGTTCCCGAACCCTCCCGAATTCTCCCGAATCCGCAGCCGCAGCAACTCAATTTTCGAATGATAAGGAATTCAAAATTTTATCTAATCTCTTCTCTTTTCGTATTTGCATTGTGCGAATCTGCGACGGTTTTCATTTTTCTATTTTGAATTTTCATTCAATATTAATCTTTTTCCAAGTTTTTGCTAAAAGAAAATCAGCTATCACTTCTTCGCTATCTTCATTTTTCAAGTCAGAAAACCTGTATTCTGCTGGTGAGCGTTTCAATCTCAGCTTTCTTTCAGTTGGAAAAATATTAAGACTCCAAAAAAAAGTAAGTTATCTTCCAACGTTATTTAATTTACTGGTTTGAAATACTTCTATTTGCTAGAGAAGAACGTTTAACTGTTCATTTTTAATCAGAAATAATACGTAATTGTCTTTCTTTTCTAGTAAATATGATCGAAATAACTTGTAACGACAGACTGGGCAAGAAAGTTCGTGTAAAATGTAATCCAGATGACACGATTGGAGATTTAAAAAAACTAATAGCTGCTCAAACAGGAACTCACTATGAAAAGATTATTTTGAAGAAATGGTACACCATCTACAAGGATCATATTACGTTGCAAGATTGTATCCTTTCACACTGTCTTAAGTATTTTCATTCAGAATGAGTGAGATCGATGAATTCTTTTTTTTTTGTTGAAAACTTGCGTGTTTTTTTTTTGTGTCTTCCTTAATTCAAAAATGTAGATGAAATACACGATGGAATGAATTTAGAACTATATTATCAATGAAGAACGTTCGGGCCATTGGTTACTTAAAACTTCTCTGACCACTGACGAAGAGAGTATTCCACGTTTTTTTCATTTTTTATTTTTTTCAAGCGAAGTTATTCGCGTAATTTACTACAAGCTGTTGACTTTTAATGATTTTCCAGTAGTCTTCATGTTAATTGGATTTAAATATTGATTTGGATTTTTCTGTATCAGAGCGCAAAATGAGTAAATAATTCGAGACTGAAATTTTGTCAAATTGTTTACTGAAAACTTGAAAAGTTTATTCATTATACTCGTAGTTGGGTTTTTCTGAATGTCATGCAAGAACTTCAATTAAAACTGGATAAAATGTTGTAGGAAGTGTCTGAATTATGTTTCGATGAGATTATTTGGTATTTAGGTTTATTGAATGTTGATGGACCATAAAGAAATTTTTCATGTTATCCGAGATTTAAAGTGAAAAAAATGTTCAGAACTGAGCATTGAAAATCAGAGGATTGATTTTTCAGCTTTTTGATGAACTCCTGGAAAATTATTACATCGAAATCATTAATATCTAGATATTGGTACATTATTTGAGCGGGAAAAAATCTCTCGAAAATTTATTGAATTATTAATTGTTTTGTGAGTAAGATTGACAGTTCGTAATAAAAAGTAAAACCTATTTCAAATAATGAATAACTACGATAGTTATTGAGTAGTAAATTCAGGGGAATGCAGAAGTTGTATAGAAATTTACCGCTTTTTTCACTCGTATTGAGAATGTCTTAGTATACTCGTAAGCGATTAGCTCTCATTTGGACAGAAGAATGAGAAGATAATAAAACCGGCATAACAAAATACAGGCGGACTTTCGGGGCTGACGGTTGGGAAGCTTGGCGCTCTCCGAAATTAAGAAGAGCCACCGAGAGAAATTCAAATTAGCCTCCTCATTCAAAGTAAAATAGATTTTGATACTTGATAATTTTTTCATTTTTACCTTTATTACTCACAAGTCATCTTACCAATTAAAAAAAAAAGTTTTATTGACCTACAAAACTTTTTAGCCCCCTCGCCGCCCACGCTGCATAAGCTGTGTATAATTATATTACAATAATATAATTACTTCTATATATCCTTTTGACCTTTTCCCAAATCACAACAGGTAAATGAATTCCAAGAAATTTATTATTTCCAGCATTCAGGGTTGAAATTTGAAGATTATTGTAAAAAAAATAAAAAGTGCAATTTGTTAGTACCTTATGACGAATTAGTTCGAAAGTTTGTTGAAGAAGATCTATGTTCATGTTCATTTTCACTTCACCTTAAACCGAACCAGTTCAGCTCAGTTGACTGTAAAATACATTGGACATTCTGACTAGAATTCGAATTTATCATCGAAGATTCTAGCAAATGCTAGAAATTAGAAAACAATAATACGAAATCAATGAATTAACAGACAAATCATCAACTTCAATAGAGGCAGGTGTATTTCTAGTGTTTTCCAATTCCTACATACGTGTTTATTTTCGTCAAATTTTCATTTCGTCAATCAAATTTTGAAATTCTTTCAAAGGCAAACTTTGCTCAAGTGTTTTTTTTTTCTAAAACGAATACCTGGTAGCATGCCTGATACTACACGTACCTTGTGTACACGAAAATCACGTGTACCAATCATAAGCCACCGAATCGGTACAGCGACCAATTAGAAATTTTTGTTCGAATTTACAGCCAACTCATGGGCCAATGGCGTTGCAACACGATAAAAGACGCAAGTTCATAGAGAATTTTACCGCAGTATTTCTTGCCGAGTGAATGGGTTAAATTCATTTTTCATTCAGTTGTTGTCGAAGTATAAAGTATTGTTCGTGAATTTTTAATTACTTTGTGTGAATGATTTTAATGTTTTAAGTGAATTTTTAGTCGTTTAAGTTGGAGTTTTTACGATAAAGGTGTTCTAAAACGTTATATTTTGTGTTTCTAGTTTTTACTTTTTGGTGTTGTCTGTAATACTTTTTGCCGGATACATTTGTTCTCGTTCGGTATGTATCAATTTACCGTTAATCTGTGCCGATGACCTGAAACAGAAAAATGTTACTCGTCAGACAGTCGCCCTACTTGCCCATTGTTTAAATCATTTGTCTGTGTTTGATGTAAACGAAACAATTAGTACGACTTTTAAAATATTTCTGGTATTTGTAGGAATTACGTATTCTCAGTCGTGATGTGGTTCCCGAAGAGTATTTTGTTACTCACCTTATCCAGCCTCGTATGGGGTAAGGAGAAGGCGAAAGACGAATTTGGTACTGTTATTGGTATCGATTTGGGAACGACATATTCTTGGTGAGTATAATGAAACCAAATGCTCAAAGCATATGTTGGTGTGGTCGACACATTGTACTACGTGTCATGTTTTCAGTGTCGGCGTGTTCAAGAATGGACGTGTGGAAATTATCGCCAATGATCAGGGTAATCGAATTACCCCATCTTATGTTGCCTTCACTCCGGATGGTGAACGTCTGATTGGTGACGCAGCCAAGAATCAGCTTACCATCAATCCGGAGAATACTGTTTTCGATGCCAAGCGGTTAATCGGTCGAGAATGGACCGACACGTCAGTGCAGCATGACATTAAATTCTTCCCCTTCAAGGTTTGTGTCGATTTCTTTCATTTGAAGTTTAAGATACAGCTTAGTCAGAATATTCAGTTTTCTTTGGTAGTCCTCTGCCACTGAGTAAATTTATGGAAGTATACAAATATTTGAATTGCGATATCTCTATTGGTTTTTGAATTTTGACACTTGAAAATTGTTCGAAAATTTTAGTTACTCCTTTGCGAAAGATAATGTGCCTTCTCTAGATAAAAGTGTTGGAATTGATAAAATATTCTTGATCATTAGAGTATCATGTAAAAGTTCCTTTGTTAATACTTTTGGGTAAGGGACTGTAAGTGGCTATTCGAAAAATAATTCCCAATTTTTTTAAATAGAAAAGGCATCGAACTATGCTGTACCTCTTGATATATTTTGATTTTTTTTTTGAAATGTGTGTATTTTTTCCTCGGTCGTTGGTAATATTAGATTCCTATGGAGTACGAGGAAAAACTGCAATTAATTGTGGAACTCATTTTTTCAAAAACTTCCTGTCATCATTGGTTTGATAAAACTAATATGATAGTCATTACAATGCGTAATCCTTGATAATTAGAAAAGGGACGTTAACACAAAGTCCACATTTTTTATGGATTTTTTCCGTTTTAGAAAATATGAATGCTTGCATAAATATTTTATAATGTTTCCGTGTAGAGAATGTGAACAATTTTTTTCATCGAATTTTAAACTTTAATAATCATAATATCATTTTACTGCGTCTTGAACCGGATCTTTTGTCCTGACATTGATGTAATTATCCACCGTGAACTCATGATTATTGTTTCAATCTTAGGTTAAAGAGAAGAACAGCAAACCGCATATCGAAGTGCAAACGGCTCAAGGAACTAAAGTGTTTGCTCCTGAAGAAATTTCAGCTATGGTTTTAAACAAGATGAAGGAAACCGCAGAAGCATACTTGGGAAAGAAAGTAAGTTTTCACGAGACTTATTTCTTTATTTGAATGATATTCGTTTGTTAATTTGTGCATTGTGATTTATTTAGATTACTCATGCTGTTGTCACCGTCCCTGCTTACTTCAACGATGCCCAACGTCAAGCTACTAAAGACGCCGGCACCATTTCCGGTTTGAACGTTATGCGTATCATCAATGAGCCTACAGCCGCTGCTATCGCATACGGTTTAGACAAGAAGGAAGGCGAGAAGAACGTGTTGGTCTTCGACTTGGGTGGTGGCACTTTCGACGTTTCTCTACTGACTATTGACAACGGTGTCTTCGAAGTAGTTTCCACGAATGGTGACACCCATCTAGGTGGTGAAGATTTCGACCAGCGTGTTATGGAACACTTTATTAAATTGTACAAGAAGAAGAAAGGAAAGGACATCCGTAAGGACAACAGAGCTGTGCAGAAATTGCGTCGTGAAGTAGAAAAAGCGAAACGTGCCCTATCGTCGAGTCACCAAGTGCGTGTCGAAATTGAAAGTTTCTTCGAAGGTGAAGACTTTTCGGAAACGTTGACGCGAGCTAAGTTCGAAGAATTGAACATGGATTTGTTCCGATCAACGTTGAAGCCCGTACAAAAAGTATTAGAAGATGCTGACATGAACAAAAAGGACGTCCATGAAATCGTATTGGTCGGTGGTAGCACTCGTATTCCTAAGGTAAATAATGAAGTCTTGGAGAAAAATTTTTTTTTAATTCTATTGAAATACTTTCTATAAATAGATAAACTTCATCACAAGTAGACAAAGCATGAATTTAGTTAAAGCTTAATGACTTTCTCATTTCGTAGTGAATATATTTTTAAGATTAAAAATATATTTTTTTAAAGAATCCTGAAAAACTCAGATAACTGACGTTCAGTGGAAGGGAAGGGGTACGATGAAACTTGAAAAAAAATTAGAAAGTTTGCATGCAAAAATGAACATGAAAAATTGTACCAAACATTTCTTTGTCATCGGAACATTCTTTCTGTTCTAGTTTATGACTAGTATTTCTGAATAGTGTGCTCAAGACTCTATTTTCATATCATCTAATTACTACGGTTTACTTTTCAGGTTCAACAACTTGTAAAAGAATTTTTCAACAACAAAGAACCGAGCAGGGGAATTAACCCTGATGAAGCTGTTGCTTATGGTGCTGCCGTACAAGCTGGTGTATTGTCCGGTGAACAAGATACCGACGCAATTGTTTTGCTGGATGTCAACCCACTTACCTTGGGTATCGAAACTGTTGGAGGTGTTATGACGAAACTTATCCCACGAAACACTGTTATTCCTACAAAAAAATCTCAAATCTTCTCTACTGCATCCGACAACCAACACACCGTTACCATTCAAGTGAGTGATGTTCTGTTTTATAATATGTCCTTTTGATTTCTTCATTTTCGGCTTAACTTGATGCTGAATCATCACTTTTTCTTTAGGTGTTCGAAGGTGAACGTCCAATGACCAAAGATAATCACCAGCTTGGTAAATTCGACTTGACTGGAATTCCACCAGCACCACGAGGTGTTCCTCAGATTGAAGTAACTTTCGAAATCGATGCTAACGGTATTCTACAAGTGAGTATCTTCTCGACCCGATTTATCATCTTTACTATTCAGCGAATTGTATTTATAATCGGCATCTCTTCTTACAGGTATCTGCTGAAGATAAGGGCACTGGTAACCGAGAGAAGATTGTCATCACCAACGACCAAAACAGATTAACGCCGGACGATATCGAGAGAATGATCAAGGATGCCGAAAAATTCGCAGACGATGACAAGAAGTTGAAAGAACGAGTTGAATCTAGAAATGAACTTGAATCCTATGCTTATTCACTGAAGAACCAGATCGCAGACAAAGATAAATTGGGTGCTAAAGTAAGTTGTCTCCTTCATTCACAACAGGTATCTGGAAGGCGGATGAGGTTTTGCCGAGAAGTCAAAAACGCTTCAAGTTTTTAGTTGTGCTAACTGCCCTTAAATTTAAGCTAAATTTTAGTATTGACGGCTGAGTCTCGTCGATTTTGCATTGAAAACATTAGTATCGCAGAAATGGCGAAAGTTGAAGGGGTTGAAGAACTTTGAGTACAACCTTATAAGCTGACTTTGAAATTCAAGTTTGAAAAGTTCAACTTAAAAGGTGCTATTTTTGGTCTTGACGTGTTTAAGTGCCTCAAAATAAACGATCTCTCTTAACCTTTACCTGATAGTCTATATTTGTGTGCTAATTTATGTTGTTTATTTTTTATTACAGCTGTCTGAGTCTGACAAGAGTAAATTAGAAGAAGCCATTGACGATAAAATCAAATGGTTGGAATCGAATCAAGATGCTGACGGTGAAGCATTCCTAAAGAAGAAGAAAGAATTAGAAGAAATCGCGCAACCCATCATTGCCAAATTGTACCAGACACCTGGTGGCGCGCCACCTCCAACGCCTAGTGAAGACGACGACACTAAGGACGAATTATAAGTTTCCTATAAAAGATCTCCTTTATGGATAGAATCGAAGGCAGTATCATTCGAAGCTCCTTCTGAAAGACTGTGTTAAGAAATGTGTATATACTTTCTCCTATACTTACTTTTATACAATGGGATTTGCGTTGATCCGTTTAGTACTGTAGAGATCGTTTACTGTTGATTATGTAGCGAATGGCATTCGTCAAATGTGTAATAATCGAGCCCGGTATGGTCATTGCTGCGTTTCGTGTAGGATGTAAAGAGCCGTTTGCACTATGTGTAATTTTGTATAATAGTTGTAAATTTCGTTTTGCTTCCTTACGTGTAAACTTTTTAGTTCGTGTCCCTAATTATTGTTATTAATTTATTTTGTCTTATTTTTTTTTTTTAAATTAAAAATTTCGCAAGATGTCTCCAGTTTGAGTATTTGTTCTTTGATGCAGTTACTACAATAATTTGAATAGTTTCATTTGGTACGAGTTTTCAAAAGCATTTTATTGACAATGAAAAACAAAATAATGAACTAAAATGTTTCTGTTCACAGAGAAATTTTTTCAAGTGAAAAAGTGTTTCCCATAAACCAGTTGAAAATTTTCATGAGTTCAGTTCCTAATGTAAAATATTTGTAACACTGATAACCTAAGCTTATTTGTTTGATACCCAAGTTTCTTGACATTAGTTTACTTCGTCTGACTGTAATTCATTAGTGAGGATTTGATTTACTAATGGAACTAGAAGGTCATGTGTCTTCAAAATTGATATTGAATACTTGAACTCGAAATACGATGCTCTAAAAGCGAAAAAACTGGGTAAAATTGAATTTTCAAGTAAATGGAAATCTGACTACCTAGAATTAGTACTAGGAAATTATTCTAGGTATGAATTGTATCTTTTGCCCCGCGTTAGTTATATCATTAAAAAATGTATTGAATTACTTGAGAAATGAATGAATTTCTTGTATTGGTTGAAACAGAACATAAATTCCATTTAAAGTGGAAAATCATTTTACGTAATTTCATTAATTTGTAAAAATTGATGATACCCGAGATTAATAATCTTTAAGAGAGTATTATATGAAAAATATGATGTGCAGTATGCCGTAAAATTTACGACCTGAAGTCATTTGAGGTCGAATATTTTGATTACGTTGACTAAATGTATCAAATCAGCTGTTTTTGAAACAACTTGCACGTACTTCTAGGTCAGCAAGTTTAATTTTCTGAATTTAGAAGATGTGGAGAATAGAATTCTGCTGAGGTTGTGTTTTCGAAAATGACAAAAAACTGCTCAAAGAATTTGGTTTTTTCCTCTTTCTTTCAAAGCTTCTCGTCAGGTCAAGTCAAATTGTATCAAATCAACCTGGATATTGCCGACTATTTATGAAACTATGAACTTGTTACGAAACGATGGTAAGTGGTAACACTGATTTTCGACGACTAATGAATGGGAGCTTGGGACTTGGGAGCTCATTACATGTTGCCATCACTCAAGTTTAATTGTTATCACCAGCACAGTTCAGTCGAGTCAAATAATTGATTAATATCATTTCCAATAATTTTTCAAACGTTTTTCAGTTGAAATAATTTTGATTTCATGTGTGCGCTTCGTGGGCGAAGCTGTTGAAAATTCCTCAGTTCGTCCTTTTCGATGCATTTCCTGATTCCAACTCCTCAAAGTTCAGCTACAGAGTATGTTATGTTAATTTTCATTAATTATTGTAACAGCTATGTGAGTAATTGAATTCTTACATCAACTTTGCAAAAATATTCTTAGAAAATTATACTTGATTTTTTTGAGTGTTTCCTATAGGTGAGCTAATATAAAAGATGTATCATTGCATATTTTCAGAATCTTCTGTCATCAAGTTAGAAGTCGCACGTCCAAGTAGAGCCTAAAATATGTTCACACTGGTCTGTGTGCCATAACTTCAGCTGTTAATTACAATATTCAATATTCTACCCACTACGAGCATCATGGCTTTTATGATGAAGAAAAAACGATACAAATTCATCGTTCAACTGTGTGTGGAAGATCTAACTGCAGTGCCATTCCTTAATGCTGTTCTATTCGTTAAGGTCAGATTACTAGATGGTGGAACGTTTAGTGAGACATCGTCCAGGTAAGTTCAGTAAAGCTGAATTCCGAATTTCAATTTAATTTGTCAAAAATTCATTTTCCTTGTTTGGTTTCAGGGAAGAAGTACGCGATCACACTGTTCGATGGGGAGCTAAATTTGAGATTATTTGCAAAATGAGTGCAAATGCCTCGACTGGAGTACTGGAACCATGTTATCTGAGAATATCAGTTAGAAAAGTAATTAACTTTGTCTATTGTAGATTCTATATTTATTTAGCTTATGAAAACGTGAAAGTTGATATTTCGTCGATATTGCAGGAATTGAAAGGTGGTAGGTCGTTTCAAAAATTGGGATTCACAGATTTGAATCTAGCAGAGTTCGCTGGTTGTGGTGAGACCACTCGACGATGCCTTCTGGAAGGATATGATTCGAAATATCGTCAAGATAATTCTATGCTGCGTATTAGTATAAATATGAATATGCTCTCAGGCGATGTACTATTTAAAGTGTAAGTATCCACTATATTTTGTCTTCCTTATTTTTATTTATGATGCGATGTCTTGAATGAGTAGTAACAGTTGGGGGTATAGTTGAGACCATGAATACATTTTATTTTATTTTTTTAAGAATACAAATTTTATATTTACTCAGCCCTTAGCCTGAACTACATTTAAAATACCTTAATTCTTTCCCATTAATTTTGAGCTGAATGAAAAAGCTCAACTATCCAAATAATTTAACAAAAAAGTTTCAAATTGCTCAAAGTTGACTGGGTTTTCAAAGATTTGAATTTTGAGACGAAAAAATTATAATTTGAGCGGAAAAAAGTTTAAGCTCCAGGTTTGACGCAAAATAATTGTTTTCCCATACATTAATTTTTATGAAATGTTGAAAGTTATTATTTATCCAACCTTGGATAATTCATAAAATTTTTTTTTTTTGAATTTTAGTTGTTTGTACTCGTAGATAAAATGCATTCTTATTCGTTTTAAATTATATTTGTCCTCGCCAATGAATTTTTAGACTGAGTGAAAATTGTGAGGATAAGCGACAATTCTTTTGCTTATTGTATAACTTGGAGAATATTAGTGGCAAAGATGTACCTAACGGATAATTTTAACGATTGATATTGCATTGAGATTCATCAAAATGTTTGTTTAATATTTGTGACCCAACTTGAATTTGTTCCCTTCGTTTCAAAAACTAAATTTTTGACCTAAGATATTATTTCAAAGTTTTTATCAGATCTGTTCATTCGCTTACTCATTAATCTCATTTTTTACAATTCTAGTCCTTCACCATCTGTAAAGCAAAAATCATTGTCGACGTCCAGTAATGAAACTGATTTAACAATAACTGGTTCAGATCGATTTAGTCGCGATGATTTTACTGGAGGCTCAACTAGTTCTGGTTTCGGAAGTTTACCCAAAAAGAGACCTCCACTACTGGGTAATTAACGTTGCTATTCTTTAAACGTTTCACTAAGTAAGAATCAAGATGAGAAAATTGGTATCTTATTTTCCTTCATTTTTAAAAATTTACAGAGCGATTGAATTCTGACTCCTCGAATACTATACAAAATTCTGATGTACCAAATGATGGATGCAACCACCATGTGAACGATGATACGTTCAAGAGAGAAGAAAATGACTCGGCCTGTCACTCGAGAAACTCCTCGAGCGCCAGTCATTTAAGCAAATTATCGCATTCTCGACAGAGCAGTTCTGGAGAAAGTGCAACTGGACATGTCAGGTAGGAGCCTTTTTCTTATGATGGGTACTTTTTGTTTGTTTGTTGCTATGTTTTCATGCTATAGAATCATTTCTCTTTATATTTTGTACTATCTTGTATGTATTTGGGTTGTTCGTGTTTGAAAATGGGGCGAAAATCTGAATTTATGTTTTATACGTTCTATTTTTTTGATCGTCGTTTCTATGGTTTTCATTTAGTAATGTAATTTGACATGATTTGGTTTATTCGTAATAGCTATATGTATTCGGTATCAATAAAATAGTATTGAAGGGATTTGAATGTTGGCATGAGAGTAGATATCTGCGGGGATTTACGCAGATAAGAGATGGTTGCTAATTCTGTAATTCTGTTATCTGATTCTGTGTTTATTGGGTATCAAAATCAAAAGTAGAGTATCTTGTTTGTTGCTAAAGTCTGATGAAACTGTGACTAAATTCTCATTGTCGATAAACCATGTATTACAAGTTAGTAATTTCTTCATCACGTGCGTTATCAAATTATGAACGGTATACTTTATGTTTCAGTGAGCCATTATTTTTCTTATAATCTAGAAATGACATGTTTTCGGTTAAACTCAACTTTGTTGATCCATACTTTTTTATAATACGTGTACATACTGGTACATCAGATTTGGGCAAAATCCAAAGCTGCTTTTATATAAATTTGTTTGAAAAAGTCTAATTTTCAGCGAGTTTTCGACAAAAAAACCTCTACTATGCGTATTGAACTTGTTTTTGTTTTTTTTCGTAACTGTGGAATAGAAAATGTTGATTTGAATTTAAAAGTGCATTTACTTTACTAAAATGCATTATTTACATTTCAAAACAAAAACTTTGGTGCACTGCATTTGAACAAAAGAAATTGCAAATCGTGCATTGCAAATTTATGCATGCAGGTTTGTTTGCAATGCATATGAGTACTTTTAGCTATAACGTACTCGATTCATATTTTGAATTTTCCATTTTTTCTGTGACTTGCAATTCCTATTCCCCTCGTATTATTTAACTTTAATGAAATTTTTCTTGTTCCCTTACTTTCAAAGAAGATCTTGCTTTTATGTATTGTAAAATTCGATATTTAAATCAAAGAATCAATTTCCTAAGCTACCCGATCACACTTTCATGAAGTTGTAAAAGTGGCATTAAAAGCGATAATTCATTTTAAAAAAATTCCTTCATCTAACAATTCCTGGCTCTCTTGCACTTGAAAATGATTTGTTAGCTTTCGTTTCATAAATTGTATAAGATGAAAGACCGTATTTTATTATTCCCAAGTTACATCATTCTTTGGCTTGCGTCAAGTTACTAGAAAAATTTTTTCGTTACTTTTTTCAAATCATAAGCTGCCAAAAAAAAAAAAAAATGAAATTTACCGAAACATCTCGTATGCGTTAATAGTCTTTTTTTTTTTCAGTCATTGATTTATTTAATTAAATTCCTCGCTTGATTGTTATTGTGTTTTATACCGTCGATTCTTTGTTGTACTTTGGTAAATGGATGTATGCCAAAAAGTTGGTTGAACTTTGGTGAAGTCGTAATAGGCTACTCAATTTTCAGTGGGTCCATATGCGGGGCACTGAAAAAATTTCAATGCTACTAATGAATTTTTAATTTCAAGAACGCTTAGAATGTTATGAAAATTATTTGTGCGAAAACTTTGCACTAATTTCGTCAAATTTTTCGTTTTGTTATACTCTGTAGAGGAAGATTTTCGTGGAAAATACCATTTAAATTGTTTCTCTTGAGACATGATGCATGGTTCGTAAATTTTTAATTTTAAAAGAATTTATTCGCAGATATCCTATAGCTTCAGTGTAGGTAGTGTATTACAAGTTACTTCCCCAAACTCTCCGTTATCGTTGTTATTATATTCTCGGTCGTGTTACTCATTCTTTCTTATCATTAACAATTCATTTTTTTTTTTTTTTGGAGAGTGCAGGCAAGTAGGGTGGAAGAGATAACCTTACGTTTCGAAATTTGACATTTAGAGAGTTGACTTTTTTCGACTGAAGAGTTTGATTAGAGTAAACTTCATCATTTTGCATTATGCAAAATTTAATCACATTCTTTTGTTGCATCGTGTGTAGTCGAAGGGATTTTAAGCCAGTATTAACAATCGTCTAAAAATTCTGATTGTTAGTAATTTTTATTATAATTACAAGTGCCTCATAAAAACGAACAAGTTAAATTCTTTATTTTTATGAAGCGAATTTTTTCGATATTTAAAAACTCAAATCGTCGCATTTGTATGCATTCATCTATTTAGCAAATATAGTCGAGACATGAATTGGCAAATATTGTACGAATGTGTTGAGCAATAGCTGATAATATGAGCGACCGAAATATCGCAATAATTATCTCGATACCCCACATATACCACTATAGCAACTCTACTTATTGTCTTGCTTCTTGTTTGGAATAAATTTGTGAGCAAATAGATTTTTATAGATGAAAACGTGGACCCAGCCTTACACTGATTCAGTCACTCCTGAATCACCACGGTTTAGAATTAGGGCGAATAATTAAATTATTTTCATAACTATCTTTGCCTTGCTGTAAAAGTAGTATCGTTTCAATGGCTGAGAACGTTATTCGATCATTTTTCTATTTATTTTAATGGTTTCACGGGTTGTGTATGGAATAGAGATAGGATCATAACATCAAAACTAGAATTTTTAGTTCATGTTAGTAAGTCCTAAAGTGAGTTGAAACTGTTATTTCAAAATTTTCAAACCGAGTTGATGACTCGTTTTGTAATTTTCTTTTTGGGTAGAGATAATTTCAGGGTTACCCTGGTGAAGATAAGCATTAGTGTAGCAAGTTTTGTTAGATAACTTTGAAAGATATGTAATTTGTTCAAAAATAATTTTTACCTTCGTATGGTTACTTTAGTACCTACGACCCGAAATTATTTTTTTGAAAAATCAATAGGGTACCTACTTGCTTTTACACGTTGCATCTTCTATTATTATCATTGCAGCGAATAACATGTTCTTGTAAAACCGCGTAAGTCGACTTTTGACGATTTTCATGTTTTTTTTGATTCCTAAGCAGTTCAAATCGAGAAATCAGCCCTGACTAAAATTATCAGCCGAAAAAAAAAGTACATAGAAAATCTAAAAACAAAAAAAAAAACCGACTTACGTGGTAAACGTGGTGTTTACCACGTAAATACCCGACTTAGTATTTACCACGTAAGTCGGAAAACTCCTTGAAATTCCCCTATAATATTATAGTTAGTGGGAGGGTAAAAAAATTTTGATTTGATAAGACTCGATCTCTATACACCTAATGATAATTAAAATCCCAAAAGTTTGATTAAATACCGCGTTTTGAATTTTTAAAACGTTTTTTTCAGTTTTCCAACAATTTACCTTTTCCGACTTACGTGGTTTTACAAAAACAGGGACGATATTTTTCTCATCTTTTTCACATTAATAAATAATATTGTAAGGTATAATATTATTTTTTCTTACTTCCACAGATCATTAAAAAATGTTTCAGTTTGAAAAAAGGCATATTTAAAATTATAATAATAAATAGGGTACATATTTTGAAAATATGTTGTTCAAGTGTTTTTCTTCAAATACAATCAAATCAAATTTCATATCCTATATTTTGAAATTCGATTAGTGTTGTTGGGGAGAGCGACAAAAATAGTAGGTATTTACAAATAAATGAGGCAACGAATGAATAAATTGAATATGAACCCACCAGTCATTTATATGTCATCATACCAGTTGACGCTATGATAAGATAATTTCCTGTTCTGTTTACATCAAATTGTAGTATAGGAGAAACATGGGGGTTTACATAAAAATTATAATTCCGTAATTTAGTGAACTTATTCTCAGAAATGAAAAATATGATAGTAAGCAACGAATCATTTTTCAAATGAAAATCATTAAAATATTTAGGATTTAGTCGAACCCCTTCAAGAGTCTGTTATGTATATTAGAAATTCAGGCGAAACATGTATCTGAAAATATCCTAAATCCATTTATGATCAGGTTGCTATTATAAAATTGTGGTATTGATAGAAGAGTTTAGTACCATCGTAGAGTGAATGAGAGCAAGATTTTATTTTGGCCACTGGGTTTTTAAATACAAGTTCAGTATATTGAGTATTTTAATTAGTACATGTCACAGAATCATGAAATAATAATTTATTTATGATCTCAGTTGGTAGTTTTTTGGTAAAAATGAGACCTTATTAAACTTGATAATTATAATTTTTACCGAACAAGTTGAATAAAATGTTGGTGTAACTTCTTATCAGCTAAAAATGCACCCGAAATTCTGAATTTTAGACATTGTCAATGTTTCCAGCGTAAGAAGAGTGACTTATCTCTTTGATAGGAGGGTAAGTCCTCTTACTGACTTCTTCTAAGGTTCAATTTTATTCACCAAGCTCTATTTACTGTAAAAATATCATGTCTAAAATGCAACCATCGTTGAAACATGAAAGTGTTTTCTTAGCTCTCCTGTAGGATTTGAAAAAAGAAATTCATTTACCTACTTTGTATTTTATTCGAATAGTTTCAATAAAGCAAATCGATTTCGGGGCTTCTTATATGGCAAAGTCAAGAGCATATCAATAGGTGAGAAATACATGGGGCACTTATGGGATCAATCCATCGATTGATAAAGAAAACCAATAGAATAACGAAGCAAAACGCAGTTAGCTGAAATCGTTTCTCCAGCCTCCTCAGCTCTACCTGTCTGCATCTCTTCAAGAACTATTTTTAATTTGTGCCCATTCAGCAATTTTATGACAACCTTGTAAAATGTATTCGCCAGTATATCGAGTTGTAAGCCTCCGAAGAACGTGTGGCACGTAGCACGAATGTCCCAGTTCTGATGGAGTGTGGCACCCCTAGGTATTTTACCTACCTTTTCGCAGTCGATTGTGGCCGCTTTTTAGTGAAATATGTTCGCCTATTTTCGTGTTTTGTAGGTCACCATCTTGGCCAATTCCGCTAATAAGCAATTTCGACCTGCACAACTTTGCCACTCCCCTCGTACCGTCCCCCACTACCTTGTTAACCGTCACTCCTCTGTCCTCGCGCACTAACCGCAGTCGTTTATGGTCGTTTAATAGTTCACCATTACGATTAAGAAAACCACTACCGAAAAGTCCTCAGCCCTGTTGTGGCCCACCGTCGCAGCCCCATAAGGTGGGCACCGGCCTCGGCTTCCTGCAGCCTCTGCAGCCAGCGCCGCCACCCTCCATGCCGCCGCCTCGTCAGCAGTCGCCGCAGCCGTCGCACCTGCAGCTGGCCCAGCCACTGCCCTCCACGCCCAACAGTCGGGCCATGGCTGGTGTCGTCACGCCGACCCTGCCACTCAATAAGTGTCCCTCGACGAACACCTTTCGCTTTCCACCCTGGTCGGGGCCGTCGCCTAGGGCGGTCTCCTCTCCAGGTTTGTTACCCGTCACGCCAGATTCGCCAGCGCCGAGGTAAAGTTGACATCGCAGACCGCTCCCTATCTTGTGCATATATAAATAATATAAATATACACACACACATACACCATACTCATCCTCGTCTGTCGGATACCTTTCTAATATCTAGCTAAAGGCTGCCCATTATGAACGTGTATGCTTCAGCTTGCACCCGTACATAGTCTGTCAAAATATATTCTTATGTGGCTTTTGTGGTATGTGGGTCTTCGCAGTAAGTTTTTTCGGATTTTTCGGTTTATCTTCACTTGTTCTATTTTACTCTGTACATACCTTTATTTTCGTTTATACAGAATGTATACTTGTGACTTTGTACGTAGAAGTACAACTTGCAGTGATTTTGGTAGTAACCCGTACTGTGGAAAATCCCCAAAAAATGTAGCTTACCCGAGGAGAGGCCATAGGGAAGCTAAATTCCTATCCTTGGACATTGGAATACTCACATCCTCGCTGTTCAAAAATAGTTATTAAGGTCGAATTCTGGATATTTTTTAGACTTGTGCGATTTTTGTGTGGAATTTTCATATTTTAGTCTCAAAGTTATGATCATACCTTTGTTTTTGTTCTTTCATGAAATCCGACATTTCTATAAAAGCCCTTCCTTTGAAAAATTTCTGCTCGTTCTACGACCTCATAATGTGGGAACACCTAACTCAATGACCAAAACTCGCAAACAATATTTACAAACTCTGAATACGTTTTTCTCAAACAGTTGTTTTACATTCCAGGAAGTAGTTATTTCTATTTACTTGGTCACTATATTCTAGTTCTGTCGTCGAGTGTCGTCAGCAGGGATGGAAAACATCAAATATGTTTCGTTACGGTACCGTTATAATGTACCCGTCGATGCGGTACCGTTATAAATGTATAACGTTATAATATCGTTTCGTTATCGTTATGGTACCGTTATGGATATCGTTTTTGTCCTTTTTTTCTTTTTTTTTTTTTTTTTTTTTTTTTTTTTTTTTTAGCGGTGGAAAGTAGCAGTGTAGCAGTAGTGTAGTAGTATGTGTAGCAAGAAGCATTGTTTATTACTTTTTATTACTTTATTAGAAAAGAAACTTAAATTAATAATCAAAACAAAAAAATAGGAAAATTCAAACTTGAAAGTTATACTCTGTTCAACTTAAGAATGCCTAAAACGGAACGTCAAATTCACATTTATCAACAATATAAAAATCGGATGTGTGATAAGAAACAAGAAATTAAAATCGGAAGCGTAGCCAAATATTGTTGCTAGTCTGTTCGGACGCTACCAGGAAGGTTACAGGAAACAGTTCCTGGTAAAAATTCGCCAGGAGTTTAAACGTCCTGGTAACGGACCAGGAAAAATTGTTTGGAAAAATTGTTTCACCTTAAATTCGTTTATCTTGAAAATTTTCATTACTTATCAGTGTGGGTATTTTGACTATTGTCAAAGGTTTTATGAATGAAATCAAAAAGTTGACTAATTTCGTTAATTAATAATCAAATATGCAAGGAAGTATTTTGTATTTATGGGAAACATTGAAGACGTTACTTTGTTCGATTTTTAGTACATTCTAGAAAAGAAGAGTAAGATATTTTTATTCTTCACAAATATTTGAAAAAAATTTTGCTTGGTTAATTTGGTAGAGAGTGTTGAATATGCCAGGAAGCTGTTCGGACGCTTTCATTTTCCTGGCCTGTACTTGGGCCAGTTTACAGACCAGGAAAACTGTAATTACAGGTTGCCTGGTAGCGTCCGAACAGAGCTATTGTTGGTAAAAATGTCTAAGCTGAAGGAGTCGAGTAAATCAAAGTTTGTAACGTTATTTTACAGATAAGTACCCGTTTTCCGTTTTTCGTTACGTTATTGTGAAGGGCGGTACCGTTACAATAACGTTATAGAAAATGGTTTCGGTACCGCTACCATAACGTTATTAATAACGTTATAACGTAACGTTTTCCATCCCTGGTCGTCAGGCATCCGAAATGGAGGAATAACCATGCTATTTTCTTTTATAAAATGATTGAAAAAAAAAAGTATTTGCCTGCCCTGTGAAATAATGAAACAAAAGAACTTTTTTTAAAAATTATTTTTAGTATTTTTCAATAAAAATATGGAGTGGTTATCCTCCATTTTGAGAACATAATAGGGTTATTTCGCTAAATCTCGTATGCCTGGCTGTCGTACTGGTATGGATTGATTCATCCAAACACAACTGCTTGGGGCTCAGTGGCCCCCACGTATCTCAAACAAAATGGGGCAAAGCTTCAAACCACCCACCCACCCACCGACCTTCTTAAATTTTAGTATTATATTAGCGTTACTCGAGGAAGCTACATCCCCTCTTGCCCGGCTAATCCCAGGGACTTATTATTTTTTAATTCACCTTCAAAGTTGAAATTTTCATATAAGTTATATCTAGAATTTCACTGCTTATTTTTCTATAAGATAACCCCAAATTTTTTCTTCATTTTCTGAAGAGGTGGTGAAAATACAGATAACTTTTTGTATTTGAAAATATTGCAAATTTTTCCTCTTCTGAATAGTTTCAAATTCTATTTTTCAAGTGGAATAAAATTCAAGTAATGAAGTAAAGTACCTAATAATAAGTACTTTTCATATCTTGAAAATTTCATCAGATTTTTTGCCTTAAAATAGTTTTTTATATCTTCTGCAGTTTCTGAGGAACTAAATATGATGAAAAAATATTATATATTCACTCACATTATCTCACATTCACATAGGTATATTCGAAAATTGCTCTGTTCTGAAATGTTGTGTAGAAGTGTAGAATAGAATTCACGGTTTTCAAAAACGTTTTCATCATTAGTAGTGAAATTAGATCTCTAATCAAAATGATTCATATATAATCATATTTCTAAAATTTTCCTCTTTCTAATGAGACCAAATTCACCTTTCTACGTTTTTTAGAAACTGAGTAATCATGAAGTTGAAAATAGTTTGTTTGCAAATTTAGAGTATGAGACAGACATCCGGACATTTGGATTTTATTATAGAATTATATAGATTATAATAAAAAGATGTTTTCATCAGTTACAGTAAAATTAATCTTTAATCAAAGTGATTCATACATCATCATATTTCTGAGATTTTCCTTTTCCTATTGAGACCAAATTCAGCTTTTTACATTACGTAGAAGCTGAGTAATCACAAAATTAAAAATAATTTGTTCGCAAATTTAGAATATGAGACAGACATACGTGGATATAGGATTTTATTACTACACCCCCTCTTGCCGCGCTACTCCTAAAGACCTGCCATTTTAAAACTTTTGTTGTAATTCACCTCTCATTCAGCTCAAATTTTGCTCAATCTTGCTCAAATTTTTCTCAATGCCTCTCAAATTTCACTCAATCCCGCTCAAACTTTGCTCAATTTTGCTCAATCCAGTTCAAATTCTGTTCCATCCCACTTAAATTTTGTGTTATCATGAAATGAATGAATGAAAATTGCTCCATTCTGAAATGTGTAGAAATGTAGAATGGAATTCACAGTTTTCAAAAATGTTTTCATCATTAGCAGTGAAATTGAACCTCTAATCAAAAAGATTTATAAATCATCATATTTCTGATATTGTCCTCTTTGTAATGAGACCAAATTCAGCTTTCTACGTTAAGTGAAAGCAGAGTAATGGGAAAATGAAAAATAGCGTGAAATGTATAACATGAAGTTCATCGTTTTTGTAGAATGTTTTAATCATTAACAGCGAAGTAAAACATTGATTCAAAAAAATGTAAGTTTGTAGAAATAGATTCCTGGGAGTTTTTTCTTTCTAATGAGACCAAATTCAGCTTTCTACGTTAAGTAAGAGCAGAGTAATCGTTAAGTAACGGCAGTGTAATCGCAAAATGAAAAATAATTTGTTTACAAAGTTCGAGAATATGACAGACATCCGGATATTGGATTTTATTATATAGATACTAACCTTATCATTTTTATTAATTAGAAATCTTTGCTAAGTAACTCTTTGCAATTTTTTTCTTCAGGCAGTGTAAAGGACTAAAGGTCGAGCCGCAAACACACAGCAGTTTGCAGGTGTTGTTTTTCTTTCTCTTTCTTTTTTTTTTTCATTAAGTACTCAATACCGAGTTCTTAGAAATCTACAGACTAAGGTGTCGAGTATAGGGGGTTAACTATACAGCCTATTTACCCAAAGGCTTACGATTGATAATAACTTATTTCACTTATGATTCAAGAGGATTTTTATTTTTTTTAAACTTCCATTTTACCTTAATTTTTTCCCTACCAACATCACTTCTTCCAGACCACCTACCCCAAATTAAGTGGGGCGGCCGCCCCACTTGGACCCCACCGTGGGCGCCACTGGGGTCACTCTAGATCCTTTCTTAGAGAAAAAACTATATTAGGAATGGTAACTTTTGAAAAATTCATCGATAGTATCTGAAACAGCTGAATAATTCACTAGTGTCTGTCTGTTGATATTCATCTGAACCAGCTTCTGTTAATTCAGTTTGATCCTCGTGTCAATTTAAAAATGTTAATTCGACTCCAATGTCGTTTTAATAATTATTGAAGTTTTATTTTAGTGTCAGTTTGGACACGTCACTATTTTTCTGCATTTTTATGTTTTTAACAACTCGGGAGTTTTTTTCGTATATTTGGTTGCATCTTTAAAAAAATTCAGATCAGTCGAATGCCAAAGTGATTGCACTCGTTCTTTTCTGGGAAAACATCCTGTGTATCCAATCAGTACGACTCCTAAGTCGTTTGTAAATATTATTTTTTGTTATACATTCAAATATTGCTTGTGTTGGGTAATCGGTGTAATTTATCTGTACATGCATTACTAATACTTATCATTATAATTATGTATTATTTAATTGCAATGGACGCAGATACGTTCGTGGGATGTAAATGTATGTAATGTGAATGTAGAATTGAACGTTATGGTGATGGATTTTATTATGTATTTGATTCGAAATTTCGAACTCATGAATGCAGTGTTCGAAAATCTTCATTTCTAATAATATCTACATATTTTTCTTTCAGTCAAAGCACGATAATATTCTCCCTAGCACTTTCCTTTTTTTTTTTTTTTTTTATTATAAGATCAAAACTTGATGTTAGAATTAATTTCTATCCACCAAGGATTATAAATACCTTCCACTGAGCAGTATAATTGACAAATTTTGTCAGACTAAACTTGTTTCAGACTCGCTCCTTATAGTTAGTCAGTAATTTTATTGAGAACTTCTTATTTGCCTGAAATTCCCTCACCTGTGACCCTAGTTAAATTGAATTTTTTTTATACCTTATGGCCAGATCTTATCACTTTCTATTGGCGTAAGCGAAATAACCTGCTCCTCGAGCATAAGCCCTCTTAGATTTGACAAACTAAAGTCAGAAGCTGAAAAGTTGAAATTTAGAAGCACCCAGTCGAGGTGGAATTGGAAGAAAAAAAAAATTTTTGTTTTTGTTTTAATGTTAACAGGACTCACGGGCCTTCGCCATTGATGCACCACGGTAAATACGAAGGTGCTAATTGTAAACTTTCTTCGTTAATTAATAATTCGAAAATCTACGATTCGTCTTCAGACGTGGAATCGTTTCTGCACGTCCATAATTCGAAGCCGTCCGCAAATACCACGTCCAATGCGTTATTTAGTTTATCAAGGCGTACCAGTCAAATGTTAGTTTTTCATTGGTGCATCTAAAAAAGCGAGAAAAAACAATAGAATTTTTCGTTTGCGTGTGCATTTTTTTTTTTGATTTTTTTTTTTTGATTTTGTAATATTCTCATATAATTTACCATTCTCACGTAGACACGCTGAGCAGCTTCGTATTTTCGTATTTTTTTTTTGCTGTTTTCCACCGGTTTTACAGTCCTGTTAAGCTTCATAGTGGCCTCCACGTGTAAATTTATTTTCTTTGAGTTGGTAGTTTTTAATGGAATTTTTTTTTTTTGAGAAAAGAAATAAAAACAGAATAAGTGAACTGCAGAAACTTGATTTTTGTGGAAGATGAAACTTTCCAACTCTCGAAAATATTTAAAGGGAAGTTTCAGTTAGGTCTCCCCAAGACAGGGGTGGCTTGGGGGCTTAAATCCTTTCAGAGCTGAAAGAAACGTACCAGAAACTCCAGTGCCATTGGTATTAGAACTCCAGATTAGGTGGTTTTTCCCTTTTTTGATCAAGCTATGCTCTTTTATGGCATTTTTTGAACATTTCTCAAAATCAAATTTTGCCAAGAAGTTTTCATCAAAAAAAAAAACAATGTACTTATTCTAAACTTATTTTTTTCTTGTTTTTTTTTTTTTTTGGGTGAGCCATTTTTTTAGGAAGTTTTTCTATACTGAATTAATTGTTTTTTTTTTTCTTGACCTGGCAACCCTGCTCCGGTGATGAAGGATACAATTGGAGTATTTTAGCTGTATGACTTGCCACCCCTAGAATATTGGTCTAGTTACATCATTGCCCCCAGAAAATACTGTTATAGCTGCTGTAATAAATAAAAAGTTGAGGTTAGAAAGTTGTTCTCGTTGATTCCTGGTTCTAAAAATATCCATCTTATCGAATTCGTGTATTTTATTTTTATAAATACTTACCTACTTTGAAAAGCAAATTTGCTTTTGTCCATTTTCTGTAGATCGGAAGAAACGAAGAAAAGTTTCTTAGGTGCATCATTCTAAAGATACCATAACTAACCCTGTATATTCATTTATTTTAACCTCAAGATAATTGGCTATTATATTATATTCAAATGCTTGATAAAAATTTTGTCGTCATCCAGAGTAATAACATTTCATTTTTCAAATTAGCTAATTTTCATATTTATTTATGAAACTGATTCATTTCCGGGGTTGATTCACGAATTACCACTCATCGAAATGTTTGGAAATGTTTGTCCCTTTATTGGAATTTGAACTGTCTGTAACCATTGCTCAAAATATTTGAAACCCTTTATTTATAAACTGAGTTATTGGCATCCTTCAAAAGGAGTGATCATAATAAAATCTTATAAATTTTACAGATTGTCTAACAAAACAAAATATTTTATTACTTGGAATAATTATTTTGAATCTCCTTCATAGACTTGAAATGATTTTCGAATTTGAATATCTATTTTAAAGTTTGAACTGCCCATGCTTTTTTTGATTTTGCTATGCAACATTAATATTGTACATATTATCAGTCTAAACGCTTTTTCTAACAAAATAATAAGTAATGAGCTATAATTGCTGCTACTCTTAATGGAATTTTTATGTACATATTTTGTTTTTCAGCATACAATGCATTATACGTTCGTGTGGTCTATTAGGTTCCATATTTAGCTAGTTTTGTCGCCCATGTTTTTCGTCTTTACTGCGAAAGTACTTCGAATACATCTTTATACGATAATTTTTTATTCAATTTTATGAACCCAACTGTATAAAGTTCTTGCTATTATTACCAGTATCTTATCTTGCCCAAGTTTTGCGTCATAGTTTTTTCTTAATTCAATTTTTATCTCAGTTCTGGCCATTTACTTCTGTATTCAAGGTCGATGTCTGCTATTTAAGTAGTGAGACATTGTTACACGGACATTGAAAAAACAATAAAATAATAATTCTAAAATGTTGACTCGTGAGTAAAATGAAAGCAGCAATACCGCACTTATGTAATTATTCTGAATGAATTTTACTCGTATGCTACACCGTACGTGTATGTTGTCATTTATTGACTCATTTTAAAAAAACCCCGCCAAATTGGGCTCTTTAGTAAATCTTACGTGGGTATATAAAAATAATTTTTGCCAATTTAACTTGAAAATCGACGTTGACAGCACTTAGTTCCATTTGCAGCACTGGGTTCCCATTTATACACAGCACTTATTTCCATTTGCATTTGCCATCCTCGAATATAGACTTGGGTATAAAGTCTCGCTAATTGTAGATTTTTATTTTGCTAAGCCATGCTGTACGTAGTTTGCAACTAGTATAACAAAACTACCTTTGGTCATTCATATCCCAGTCCAAATTGTAATATAATTTCAACATGGAAAACTTTAATTCTAATATTGTGCTTCTCTGACTTCCTCAGAACACTGAGTGGAAGTTCGTGCCTCAGTGAAACTGGCTCTCTGGATCGAGGCAAATCTGCTCTGGAACGACGAAAAAAAGCGGCAGAAGAAAGTGTTACCAGTGGACGTGTGGAGATCACCAGAGTGAATACAGACACCATTATCGAGCAGTTAATCAAGTCGACGAATTTGGAACCGTCAGATGAAAATACCTCATGTTAGTGAATCATTGCTAAAAGTTGATAAAATTTGGGAATGTTTGCCTTCGACTTTATGTCTTTTGATTTTCTTTAAATTGGGTATTTTTATTATTATTTTGAATTGAATGAATTTTTATTACGAATCTTAACGAAAGAAATTCTGTCTGCAATGCCAGTATATTATTTTTTTTCATTTACAATATTTATGTCCCCCCCGGCAGATGCCCGAGGGTCCAAATGATGGTGAGGGATAAATGTTCTACAAATACAATTAGAGGGAATACATTTTTATTTTTATAAAAAAATGAAAAAATGAAAAAAAAAAACAATTTTAAAGGGAAGAGGTTGGCACTGGAACAGACATGGGATCGGTCGCAGAGAGGGTTCAAGATTATAACCGATTTCTAGTTTGATCGAACAAATTGACTCCAAATTCAGGAAAGGTCGTCTAATACTCCATAATTCTTTTTAAGTTAGGATGTTCTTCTCTTGATAGTCTGTCGAGGAGATTCAAAATCCGTTGAAATAAGGGGATGAAAATGTTTATTAGTAAATATTGTTGATAATACTTTCATGAATTGCCAAGTACATATATTCGAATACCTGTACGTACTTAAATTCTTCTTGCCAAAAAAGTCATGATTTTGTCATAAATTAGGACATACCGTTTGATAAAAGGATTCGTTGATTTCGCATAAATTGTAGTATCTTATCTGCATCTCCTTGTTGAATGTTGGTGTCATCAGTTTTTATTTATTTAAACAAATGTTTTTTTGTTTTTTTTTTGCAGCTACCGGATTGCAATTATTCATTTCAAAGGACGGCGCTACCGCCATTGCAGTTGGAGGGCAAGATGTCAAACATCAAACCTCTTCTGGTGTTTTCAAAAAAGTAGTTATGGAGGAGCATAGATAACGAACGCCACAATCGATTCGATAATTTTTCGGATTCTAAAGAGAAGGGGGGAAAACGAAAAAAAAAAAAAAATGAAAAGGAAAAGAAAGATTAATTCAAAAATGATGACGGAACGCTCTTTTAACGAATTACTATAATATTCAAACATATTATTATTTATTTTTACGTTTACCACATTTTTTCGTTGTTTTCTTCGATTTATTTTTTTGCATTTTTTCGCCGAACTTTTACGTGCCGTTTACTTTTGCTTTTTTTATTAATCGTTTGTCGAAGCTCTCTTCTCATTCAAACGAATAGGAATGGTATCGTGTTGATTGTGACTCGGCTCGTGCTGTTTTCCTCGTCTATAGGTACTCTCTCTACCTAAGTATTCGATTGGTTGGACAATCGAAATTTTATTCTACGAAATACGTTATAATGTATTTTGTTTCTATTCTTTTGAAAAAACTGTCAAGTTTAATGTCGAAAGTTGAGTTTCGAGTGGATATGAGAAATATATGATAGTATCAAATCACAATACTTGGCCAAAGTGAACATATCTATTGTATGTTCTTCGTATTATAAGTCACAGTTCTCAAAGCGCTCAGTTCTTTGTGTAATTTTTTTAAAATTTTTTTTTCGTTGTAAAATGATTTTCGATGACATTTTTAGATCGAATAAGAAACAGCGAACGCATCCAGAAGGGTTGGAGGATTAGAGGCATGAAGTGATTCGAATTTAAACCTAAAATTCGAATACATAAATATATTGTGTGGGAAATTGAGATGAAATTTCATTACTTCGTTGGTATTTTAGCTATCAGATTTTACAATATTTCTATCTTCGCCCCATTTTAAAGTGTTTATGATTTTACTCTGAGAATTCTTTCAGAGAATTTTTCCAAAGATTTTGAATTTGAAATTATTGAAATGGAGAAAATATACGATTAATTTTTGTTTTCAGTGAAAATTTAAAAAAAAATTAGGTTTATTTGTGTTAATGAAATTTTATGATCCTCGAACATTTTTTTAATCGAATTTTGAATATTTTCTCTTTGAGTACTGCTAATAACATAAAGATGAGACACTCGTTAGGAGATAATTATTTGTTCTCTGTACATGAAAATTGTGATTCGATCAGCGAACCACAAAAAAAGGACCCCCAAAAAAGTGATTCGTAATTTGGATTCATGCTCATTGCCCTTCCACTAATCAAAATTTATTGGTACTTTTTTCCCCAAATTTAAGGTGACAGAAAAGCGGTTGGATTTTTAACATCTGTAGTTTGATGATAATTGATTGTGCCTTCATTAAAAACTGTATTTTATATAAAGAGAATAATAATAATTTTGACCCTATTTTAAAAATGTCCAAACCACAGAAAGATGTCATAGATAGAATTTGTTTGCACTTGAAAAATGTGTGAAAATTGGACTTGACTTTGTTTGCTCGAGACTGCTATTAAATAAGTCCATTATTAATTATCCTACTAGCCTTTAAGTATCAGTTTTAAAAAAAAAAACATACATTGTTTTAGTTTTGTTTGACTCTTTTCGAATAATATATTCAAGATTCTCAGCTACTAATCCTTTTGGATGCGTCGCTTACTGCTGAAAAAGAAATGTTGGAATCAGTATGCGGATCTGTTGAGGATTCAGAAGATTGTATTTCATTCAAATGCCAAATCAAAATTACATAAATTGTATTCGTTAAAGTTCCTAAACGATCGTATTCAATCCAAATGGTTGATATTCTTCCATTTTCAAATCCTTTGATTGACTAATGTTTTTTTTTCCCCAATTGTGTATTCTATAATCAAAAACTGCATTTTTCTATCACAAAGAAGCATTTTTTTTCTTTTCTAAAGAAGATAGTATTTTTTTTTTTTTGTGACTATATGGCATTTACAGTAACGTTCCAATTTATTTTCTAATATTTTCCATAAATCAAATTTATTTCTGTTTGAATTTCAGATCTACTTTGAAAAATGTCTCCTTTTTTTTTTCTCTAATAACTTATTATTTTATTTGGCAAAATGTCATTATTTATGCGCGTTTTAACTTTCCTCGTCGTGCCAAATTACTATGGGAAAAATTATAATTAATCCTTTTAATTCGATGTTTTATAAGTTTGTTTAAGTTATCTATTTTATTAATTACCTAATTGTACGTCGATATAATTTCAATATTGAGAAAAGTGATTTGTGTCTCATATATTATGACTGCATGCATAAATGAATCCTCGAAAATGAGATGATAGATGAAAAGACTTGAGGTGGAGTGCCCTTTTTTTTTTTTTTTTAAATTAAAAATTTTCATTTTTTTTTGTTATCTTCTCAAGTTGATGATGCACATTGTGCATGTTTAATTTATTTGCGGTATTAATTTTTGATGTAATTTATGTTCTTTTTTTTTGTTTTATTTGAATTTGTAACGAGCCTAGTCCTGTATTTCTTCTCTCTGTCTGTAATACGTTGAATTTATTTATTTTTCTTTAATCGGGTTGTTACATTTTTTTTTTTCTTCAGCCGGGTATATAATTTATACAGGCCATTATTTCAAGTAATACGTGATTTGCAATTAATTTATTATTATCTATTATTACGATATCATTATTATAATTTTTTGTACAAAGTTTGATTATAACTTGTGATATTAATTATTAAAAGTTTTGTTTTGAATTTTAGATTTATTTTGATTTTCGTTCCGAATAAGAGAAAATTCGCTGTGAAGAAATGTAGGTACATATCGTATTTTATTCGAGCATGAGTTGAAAAGGCACTTTAAATTACAAAAATTGGTATCGATGTTATTCCCCCCTCATTGGACTAGCGGGTCAGTAGTCCATATACTCTTCACTGGCCTTTCCCCAAAGTGAACCTATTTATATAAGAATGTCGAATAAAATTTTTAAATGAAAAATTGTTTAAATAACTCATCGTTTCTGAATTGTCGTCCGTACAAGATTCGAAATTTTTACAAGAGAAGTGCAAAATTCAGGGAAAAGGCACGAAAAAAATAATGAAATGGAACGAAGTCAGGGGGAAACCTCTCGTTGCCTCGTGGATTAGGTACCTTATTGTGAGATTTGTATCTAAAATCTAAACTTTCATATCTGATGGAGTAATTTCCGAAACTCGTATATCAATTGCGGTGCTCTTAAAATCATACGTGCATTTAGATCGATTTACTTCAACAAGGTCATGTAAGAAGATCTGTGTTGGATTTCAAGGCTGTTTTTTAGGGCTTGTGACGGTAACGTTAACCCCCGCAATGGGATGCCATTTTTAGGGTATGTTATCGGTATGTGGAACCTAATCAGGTGCAAAGAATTCACCTCTGCCAGTGAGTATGAAGTATTATCTGCGCGGTGTTGATGTTAGTGATGGGATGTATGGTTCATTTGAGAAACTTGGACCTGGTTGGTTCAAAAACTAATTTTTTCTATTTGCTCCCTGCTCTTGTGTACTGCTGCGAGCATATTATAAATGAATAGCTTCATTTCTGCTCCTAACTCTGAACTATGGTGTTCAAGTGTGTTGTTCCCGCGCTTTAATTGAGTTTGGCACTGTGATTTTTCAGAGTTGCAGTTAATATTGTATTTTAGGAATAAATATATAATATTTTCGTTATTTACGTACAATAATTTGATTTGAGAAAAAAATGTTACGCTTAGTTTAAAATAAGGCAAAATTTGATTCATTTGATCGATTTTCCTACTGAACCAATAAATACCCCAAAACCACTATAAACCAGAAAAAACCATTTCAAAACGTCCCTTTGGAGTTGCTTCTTGCGTTTCGAAGTAAAAAGGGGCTGAGAGCAGACTTGATCGCTTTGGAGCAGTTTCACAAACCTGCTATTTTCAAAAACCTGGCTCGCAAAGCCAGACTGCTCCTGAACGGATCATTCTTAGTCGCAGGGGTGTAGTCAGGGGGGCCAGGGGGCTCAGCCCCCCTAGCAAAATTTTCCCTTCGTGTGGTATTCAGAATTCGCCCCATCAAAAAATTTTATTTTACAAAATTGCCCCCCAAATCTTATTCCCCCCCCATCAGAACACTCTGGCTACATCCCTGCTTAGTCGACATTGTGTTTACGTGTGCTGAAATCTATGCTGGGTTGGTTTACTGAAAAATGGTAAAGCCTTTCAAAATTCGTTATGCCAGAAAACAGAAAAGAATTATCAAAATATTTGTTTCATCAAAAATCCGATCTCCTTAAAGAAGAATAGGGGCTGTAGGTGTACAATACTGGCTTAACGAGGTTCACACTTGAACCAGGTATAATCTCAAATTATGTACAGAAATTCTTTGATCTGGAATATGGTTCAAGTCTGAACCCTACTTAAGCCAGTGTCGTACCCCTCCCAATATCTTGATTGAGATATTTCTGATGATGTGGAAAATTATGTCTTACTTCTGAATCAGTCAATAGTTTTCAAAATGTGAACCACGATGATGCTTAAATTGGTTAACGCCCTTTTTCCAAGTATCACGTAATTAAATTTACTATTTGCTGCCTGTACGCCTAATTAGCCGGGTACCTGTTAACATCTAATCGACAAGTTATACTTTGGTTTTTAGCAAGTTTTTGAAACAAAACCTATTAATTTTGTCTTAATTTTTTCTCCTCTACACTGTTCCGGAATCGAGTCGCTAAATTCTTGGCGAAAAGTAAAAGACAGAGACAGGCCAGGCCCGTGTTACACGGAAGAGTGAGAAAGATGATGGGAGAAAGTAATTCGTAATAAACCATCAAGTGGTTAAATAAAAAAAAAATTAACAATACTACTTGTTCGACCACTTCTTATGCGATTATAATTTTTTTTTTGTTGATCGTCTGCCCATGCTTCGTATTCCATCCGATACTCGTTACTTCACCATTTATACAGAACAGTCGTATATGCTCGAACCTTAAACTAAAAGAAAGTGAAATTATGACCGTTTGTTTACGCTATAGATACTCAGCTGCTCAGAGCACATGTGCACCAAAAAAGTCTCATTTGCTGAGCGTTGGTAGCATAACATAATGGGTTACCGAAAATTTTTTAGACTCGCATGTCCATTCACGCTCCTCACTCGTTAATTTATATTTATCTTTAAATCAAATTATATAGTTATCTTTAACCAGACGATAAGTTAATTGAGAAAATTTCTGGATAATTCAATTTTTATTAAAAATAAAGGTGTTACCGAAATATTCTCTTGCTCTACATCATTCTGAAAATAATCATAAGTGGCCTTTAGTGGCTGACAGAAGGGTTATATCCTTACAGAGCTGAAATTAGCCCCCCTCTCTCAGTAGAAAAATCAACATAATTATGATATACCAACTCGAATTTATACTAAACTGATAAATTTTCCTTTTATTTTTTATCATTACTCATTTCATCATCGATTTAAAAAAATTGTTTTTAGCAACGGGCAAAAAATTTTTTCGCCACCCAAACCAGTGGCGGATCCAAGGCGGGGGCCTCCCAAATCCAAAAAAAAATAGACCAATAATCCACAAAAAAATCAATTTTCTTGAACCCCTCCCCCTTGATGCTGAAAAAAACACAATCTCATCATTTTAGCTTTTACCATGCTTTGAAAAAAATTAGGATTCCCCCCCACCCAAAATGGAACTCTGGATCCACCACTGCCCCAAACCACTTATGAAAATAATTTACGCAAAAGTTTTGATGTTGAATTGCTTCGGAACTAGCTTTTCTTTAGGAGTGGCCGGGGGGCGCGGTGGAAGGAAAATCTTTAAAAAATGTCAACGTCTAAAAAATTGATACTGAAGGTAATTTTTTGTTCTTTTTGAATAGTTTCCGTATTTTACTGGATTTTAGTTGATTTTAAGAATTTTTATTGGGTGGGGGCAGAATTTGTTTAAGGGGGTTATCGCCTCCTCTGGCACCCTTAATTTCGCCGCTGATGTTGAATGTTGATTCTATGAGTGCTTTCTCAAAAGCCATAGTACCTATTTTATTGGGTCTTTTTTTGTATTTTATGCTTTGAAAACGCGCTGATACAATTCGTACTTCATCTAGATAAATGAATAGCTCAGCCAGTTTTGACATAAAATTTGGCTGGTTGCTGCGTTCAAATTTTGCTATGTAACACTCAAATGAACACCTAAATTGTGATGTTATTGACGATTTGGTGTTCAAGACTTTTTATTCTGATGCGTTTCAGCTTGTTTCAGCATGCAACTAGCTCACATTGGTAGAGTGCATGGTGTCGTGATTCTAATTTGTGATAATGAATGCGTGGATTTTCATTTCATTAGTAATGATAATTGAGGCGAGTATGAAGAACAAGAAGGTTTCGGCTGGAAAAATAATAATTTTGAGCAGTCAATATAATTCTATACTGTCAAATGATGGGAACTATTGAATATGAATTTTGGTACATAGAGAAGAATAATACGTAATCGCTTGTTTCAAATAAAACTTGTTTTAGTATTCTGTGTCCATGTTTTGCATTTTTATGAAGGTGGTAAACCTAGGGGTAAGTCGGAGGATGGTTCTGTCTTTATTGCATAGATAAGTAACAATTTTTTCTGTATAATTTTTTTTCTGTAATTTTACATTTCTATATCTTTCTCGGTACAAAATGGAATTAATTGAACAAATCAATAAAAATTTTTCAATTGTTATTTGGCTGTGACAAGAATCAGGCAAAACTGAAGACAAAACTGTTGCAATAGAATTTGTAATCATTAACAATCAGGTGGCGACGTAATAAAAATTACGTCGAAAAATGACAATTTTTTCCATAATAATTATCAAATGAACGCTTATTATAATGTTCCATATATTGGACTCTTTGCTGTTCAGCTTCTGTTTAATTGCCTTCAAAATGAATAAATAATGGTGATTTGGTAAATGGTGAGCAATTCAAATGAACTGAGCACTTATCGTTTTGTCAATCGGCGACTATAATTTGATTATTCGACTCACTTTTCGGTAATTAAAATATTGGAGACCATGGAAAACCGAAAGAAGTTACTTTGCAACCAGTTCTTTGATCTCTTTTTTTTCCATTTCAACTTCTGTAACGAATGGCGAATAAATTTTAAATGCCATATTTTGCACTGACAATCGCAGATTGCTCCGAAATGATAGCATTTACGAAATTTTCATTCGTGACGATTTCTTCAGTAATAGAGATTATTGCACTTAAAAATCAGTCTATTTCTTTATTTTATAGTGACTGAACCAGCAAGAAAAAAGTGTATAAAAATTAGTGCGCGAACTTATGTCATTTTTGAGCAACGGTCAAATTAGCTGACCATCAAAAATTGTTTGTTTTTCTCAGAGAACCTTCCAAACCCAATAAAATCTTCAATTTTTTCTTGAGAAGGAGCAAGACGCAGGTCCACCCAGACTAAAGGTATCTTAGATCTACAAATTAGAAAAGTACTTACCAAAAAGTCCAATTGAAGTAATCTATGTCCTAAATACAAGTCAAATGAAGTAGTCACAAAGGTTCATATTACGAATAAGATGCCACAAAGTAACCATTTTCAAACAAGTCGGTAACCTAATTTATAGTTTTCTTTCCAAATATCTCAGCAATTATGAATCCAGCAAAACATTTATGAAAAAATTACAATTTTCTCGTCAAAGGATTGCCAACCACTGGTGTTTAAACATCCCGTCCGTTTTTTCATCTCTCGATCAGAGTATTTCTAGTGTTTTTTCTTAAAATTAACAAAATCAAATTTTACTGAGAATTCGTACAAAAAAAAAAAACCTAAAATCATTTCTAATTTTTTCAGACTTACATATCTGATTCTGTGAACTGGTGTTATTTTTATGTCCCTTTTTTGGGAATTTTTTTTATATTTTAGTCTTTTTTTCGCTCTTTCAACCTGGCAACCCTGAAGCTACTGTTGGTTTCAAACTTCCAAAATCGTGAGTTCGCCGTAAATACAAAATGAAACGCAACTTTTGTTACACCGGGATTTTCGTACACGTTTAACGCCGTAAATACAGAAAATTAGTCTACTAGCGTGCCACAGGTTAAAAATTGAATTCGTCTGTTTTTACGATTTTTTAAATAGAATTTTCTTTGTTAGGGTTTGGATGGGTGATTATGTGGGATATTCTGTTGGTTGAACTTGATTGATATATCGTCCCTGTTCTTGAAAAATCGCGTAAGTCAAATTTTGACGATTTTCATGTTTTTGTTGATTCCTAAGCAGAAAAAATTGAGAAATCGGCCCAGACCAAAATCAGCAACCGAAAAAAAAAGTGCCTAAAAAGCCTTAAAATAAAAACTGACTTACGTGGTATTTACCACGTAAGTCGGAAAACTCCTTGAAATTCCCTTATAATATAGTTAGTGGGGAGGGGGAGGGGGTAAAAAAAATTTTGAATTGATATAAAACTCGATTTCTATACTTACACCTAATGATGATTAAAAACCCAAAAGTTTGATTAAATACCGTGTTTTGAATCTTTAAAACTTTTTTTTAGTTTTCCAACAATTGACTTTTTCCAACTTGTGGTTTTACCAGAACAGGAACGATATAATAGTTCTCGAAGAACAATTCGCTGACAATAACACGATTTTTGGTTCTTAAAATATGCCGATGTAGTTGCGCATTTGTTAACGTTGGTCAATGCCTAATGATGATAACGTTCTTTGTGGACAATTTCAAATTTGGAAATGTTTGGATTTGAGGCTTACGATTGCAAGAACCTGCTGAGGCAATTTCCAAATCGCCATTTTCTTTCTCGTAAAATTTTATTTTCTCTTTCAACTCATGATCTAAGAGTTATGGAGCTCAACACAGTTTTTTATTTTTTCAAGTAGTATTGCGTGAAGATATTAGTGGATAGCTTAGTTAATTGTGCCTGGATTGAATACTTAACAATTTTTCCATACTTTTCAAATGAACAGATGTATATTGATCGTTAATATTAATTTTTTGTTAGATGAAAAGAACCAAACATTTATCTAATTTTTGAAAAAATGTTTAAACTTTACTTACATAATTTAAACGATTTATTTGTTAACAAAGATGTTAACTCACAACTTTTCGCCAGGTTTTCAGAAGACCTTATTTTAATTTTGGTCAGATTATTTAAAATAAACTTTCAGTTAAGAATATGTTGTGTAGGAATGCTGTCTTTCTCTATCACTGGGACTTTCGAGCACCTGTAGCATACGAAAAATTAAAAATAATAAATAAGTACTTGAATTTTTAATTTTTTATTGAGGTAACCTACCTACAGTTTCTTTTGAATTTTTATGTTATTTTCAGTTTTACAGGCTGCGTTGCCAACTCAAATTGTTAAAAATTTTTGCTTTGAACAAAAAAGTCCTTACAGGTACAAAAAAATCCCTGTAACCTTTTTTTTCATCACAAAGTTGAATATTTGTCTGTAAAAGAAAAAGACTGATGAGAAACAAAAATTGAACAGTTGTTGTTTGTAGTCAAATTTATTCGTATTTTCAAAGCAAAATATTTAAAAGCTGTAAAATTGTAATTTAAAAATTCGACGCTAAGAATAAAGGTACCTATCATAATACTAATGTCATTTCTTATGCCAATATTAAGTTGAACATTAAGAGAAAAAAATCACTAAAATTTCGACAACAAAAATTGTTTGATTTTCCTAAAAATCCCTGAAGTTCCATAAAAACCATGGTTTTTTCGTGGTTGCAGGAATTAATCCTCGCAGCTGGCATCTCTGTTTACAGGTTAAAGGTCAAAGGATCGTGTCGATGAAGCTGGTGAATTCACGTCGCGAATGAGTACTATGAGGTAGAATAGAGAATATAGGAGTGGGCATGACACATTTGCTAGATGGGTTAATTTCTGTTCACAAAATTAAAATGTTCGTTTAGACAAGAATTGAAGAATCTGTTTGGCAAATCCGTAGCAAAACGGACTCGCCTTAGTGTTTTCTACTTATAGCTCTTATTTCTGAAGGGTACGAGTACACGCGGACTGAAAATTCTGACCATAGCAAACCGTTAGCTATCAGATACTTAGAGCAGAGCAAGGTTTTCTAACTCGTTCATTCTATTATAACCACTCACGAAGTTATACTTGCATATTCGTTTCGCACTTCTATCGACGCACCCCATATCACGTGGTCCACATGATGACACATGTAGACTGGATTTATACATTGTGAATTAATCATGTTTGGTATAGGTATTATTTTCTTGGCTGAATAATATAGCAGCGCTGTGAGTGAATGCTTGGAACGACGAGTGAACTTACTCTATTTAGTACGAACGAATTATTGATTTTATCAGCGAGTTCGAAAATTCAAAATATCATACAAAGGCTTCACCTTCAATAATAATAAAAAACACCCAGGCTCAATAACAGGAGATTGAAAACATTAATTTCTTATCACATGTTCGTGAGTTTTCTTCAGCTAATGCCCACTCATTTTCTCTATTCCATCTTTATGTTAAATACAAGTGCCAAGAATGTACTCCTACTCAAGTTTCAATTCAGTACGTTGGTTTTTGTGAAAATCGATCTCAAAGGTCCAAAAACATGGATTTTCCCCAACCACTGAGCATTATTTGGAAAACCTGCTTTTTTAGGGGGTTTACTGCGATATTTTTTTTCTTACAGAAATGATTGAAATCATAATGGTGTTCGATTTTCGGGTCCATTTCACCAGCCCCCCCAATTGCCCGAAATTCAAAATTTTTAACTGGAAACGTTTGTACTAGTTTTGTACTGTTTTGTACCACTTTTCAAATTTTTTGTACCTCCTTCCATTTCTCGTAATTTGAAAAAGTAACCTGGGGGGGCTTGAGAAATGGTAGCCCCCCCAATTACACAAAATTCAAATTTTTTGGTCTCAAACGTTTGTACCTTTTTTGTACTCTTTTGTACCACCAAAATAATCGTTTGTACCCCTCCATTTCCCACCTAAAATAGCCCCCCAATAATAGGGTATCATTTCACCAGCCCCCCCAATGGTCCAAAATCAAACTTTTTTTACTTTATTGTATTCCTCTTCGTTTGTACTGTTTTGTACCACCTTGAAAAATTTTGTTTACCTCACCCCCCACCACGGAACCACACCCACAATTTCACAACTCAAAATTATTGACTAAAAATGTTTGTACTAATTTTGTACTCATTTTTACCACTTTTCTCAAGAAATTTTTTAGCTCAGTGTCTTTCTGTTTGTTTGTACTGTATTGTACCACCTTTGAATTTGTTTTAACCCACCCCCCCAACCATTCATAAGGCCAGTTATGCAAAGAATGTGGAAAATTAGCTGCTCCAAACAAGTTGAATCAATTTTTTAGAGACTTGAAGGTTTGTGCCTATCATACGAGTACTTTATTAGAATATGGGAAAATTGTATGTCCTCTATATTTCACCAGCCCCCCCAATTGCCCGAAATTCAGAATTTTTGACTGGAAACGTTTGTACTAGTTTTGTACTGTTTTGTACCACTTTTCAAATTTTTTGTACCTCACCCCCTCTCTCATTAATAAGGAGAGTTCTCCCACAATTTTATAAAACTCAAACTTTTTTATTGGAAACTTTTGTACTAGTTCTGTACTCTTTTGTACAACCTTTGAAATCATTTGTACCCCCCCATTTTCCACCTAAAATAGCCCCTTAATCATAGGATACATTTCAACAGCCCCTCCAATGGTCCAAAATTAAGCATTGTTTAGCTCACTGTGTTCCTCTTCATTTGTACTGTTTTGTACCACCTTTGAATTTTTTTTACCTCATTACCCCTCCACCTCCCCAACATTAATTGAACAAAATTCAAAAATTTTTGATGGGAATCATTTGTACTAGTTTTGTACTCTTTTGTACCACCTTTGAAATTATTTGTACCCCTCCATTTTCCACCTGAAATGGCCCTTTAATCATAAGTACCATTTCACCAGCCCCCTCAATGGTCCAAATTTAGACTTTGTTTAGATCACTGTGTTCCTCTTCATTTGTACTGTTTTGTACCACCTTTGAATTTTTTTTACCTCACCCCCTCACTCATTAATAAGGAGAGTTCTCCCACAATTTTATAAAACTCCATATTTTTTATTGGAAACTTTTGTACTAGTCTTGTACTCTTTTGTACCACCTTTGAAATCATTTGTACCCCACCATTTTCAACCTAAAATGGCCCTTTAATCATAAGTACCATTTCACCAGCCCCTCCAATGGTCAGGAATTAAACTTTGTTTAGCTCACAGTGTTCCTCTACATTTGTACTGTTTTGTACCACCTTTGAATTTTTTTTTACCTCACCCCTTCTCTCATTAATAAGGAGAGTTCTCCCACAATTTTATAAGACTCCAAATTTTTTATTGGAAACTTTTGTACTAGTTTTGTACTCTTTTGTACCACCTCCAAAATCATTTGTACCCCCCATTTTCCACCTAAAATAGCCCCTTAATCATAGGTGTCATTTCACCAGCCCCTCCAATGGTCCAAAATTAAGCATTGTTTAGCTCACTGTGTTCCTCTTCATTTGTACTGTTTTGTACCAACCTTTAATTTTTTTTTACCTCACCCCTTCTCTCATTAATAAGGAGAGTTCTCCCACAATTTTATATGACTCCAAATTTTTTATTGGAAACTTTTGTACTAGTTTTGTACTCTTTTGCACCACCTCCAAAATCATTTGTACCCCCCATTTTCCACCTAAAATAGCCCCTTAATCATAGGTGCCATTTCACCAACCTCTCCAATGGTCAAAAATTAAACTTAGTTTAGCTCACTGTGATCCTCTTAATTTTTACTGTTTTGTACCACTTTGGAATTTTTTTTACCTCACCCCCTCACTCATTAATAAGGAAAGTACTCCCACAATTTTATAAAACTCCAAATTTTTTGATGGAAACTTTTGTACTAGTTTTGTACTCTTTTGTACCACCTTTGAAATCATTTGTACCCCAATTAAAACAATTTTTAATTTTGGACCATTGAGGGGGCTGGTGATATGGTACTTCTGATTAAAGGGCCATTTTAGGTGGAAAATAGAGAGGTACAAATGATTTCAAAGGTGGTACAAAAGAGTACAAAACTAGTACAAAAGTTTCCAATAAAAAATTTTGAGTCTTATAAAATTGTGGGAGAACTCTCCTTATAAATGAGAGAAGGGGTGAGGTAAAAAAAATTTCAAAGGTGGTACAAAACAGTACAAATGAAGAGGAACACAGTGAGCTAAATAATGCCTAATTTTGGACCATTGGAGGGGCTGGTGAAATGACACCTATGATTAAGGGGCTATTTTAGGTGGAAAATGGGGGGTACAAATGATTTTGGAGGTGGTACAAAAGAGTACAAAACTAGTACAAAAGTTTCCAATAAAAAATTTTGAGTCTTATAAAATTGTGGGAGAACTCTCCTTATAAATGAGAGAAGGGGTGAGGTAAAAAAAATTTCAAAGGTGGTACAAAACAGTACAAATGAAGAGGAACACAGTGAGCTAAATAATGCCTAATTTTGGACCATTGGAGGGGCTGGTGAAATGACACCTATGATTAAGGGGCTATTTTAGGTGGAAAATGGGGGGTACAAATGATTTTGGAGGTGGTACAAAAGAGTACAAAACTAGTACAAAAGTTTCCAATAAAAAATTTGGAGAACTCTCCTTATTAATGAGAGAAGGGGTGAGGTAAAAAAAAATTCAAAGGTGGTACAAAACAGTACAAATGAAGAGGAACACAGTGAGCTAAACAAATTTTAATTTTGGACCATTGAGGGGGCTGGTGAAATGGTACTTATGATTAATGGGCCATTTCAGGTGGAAAATGAAGGGGTACAAATAATTTCAAAGGTGGTACAAAAGAGTACAAAACTAGTACAAATGATTCCAGTCAAAAATTTTTGAATTTTGTTCAATTAATGTTGGGGAGGTGGAGGGGTGATGAGGTAAAAAAAATTCATAGGTGGTACAAAACAGTACAAATGAAGAGGAACACAGTGAGCTAAACAATGCTTAATTTTGGACCATTGGAGGGGCTGGTGAAATGACACCTATGATTAAGGGGCTATTTTAGGTGGAAAATGGGGGGTACAAATGATTTTGGAGGTGGTACAAAAGAGTACAAAACTAGTACAAAAGTTTCCAATAAAAAATATGGAGTTTTATAAAATTGTGGGAGAACTCTCCTTATTAATGAGTGAGGGGGTGAGGTAAAAAAAATTCAAAGGTGGTACAAAACAGTACAAATGAAGAGGAACACAGTGATCTAAACAAAGTCTAAATTTGGACCATTGAGGGGGCTGGTGAAATGGTACTTATGATTAAAGGGCCATTTCAGGTGGAAAATGGAGGGGTACAAATAATTTCAAAGGTGGTACAAAAGAGTACAAAACTAGTACAAATGATTCCCATCAAAAATTTTTGAATTTTGTTCAATTAATGTTGGGGAGGTGGAGGGGTAATGAGGTAAAAAAAATTCAAAGGTGGTACAAAACAGTACAAATGAAGAGGAACACAGTGAGCTAAACAATGCTTAATTTTGGACCATTGGAGGGGCTGTTGAAATGTATCCTATGATTAAGGGGCTATTTTAGGTGGAAAATGGGGGGGTACAAATGATTTCAAAGGTTGTACAAAAGAGTACAGAACTAGTACAAAAGTTTCCAATAAAAAAGTTTGAGTTTTATAAAATTGTGGGAGAACTCTCCTTATTAATGAGAGAGGGGGTGAGGTACAAAAAATTTGAAAAGTGGTACAAAACAGTACAAAACTAGTACAAACGTTTCCAGTCAAAAATTCTGAAATTCGGGCAATTGGGGGGGCTGGTGAAATATAGAGGACATACAATTTTCCCATATTCTAATAAAGTATGATAGGCACAAACCTTCAAGTCTCTAAAAAATTGATTCAACTTGTTTGGAGCAGCTAATTTTCCACATTCTTTGCATAACTTGCCTTATGAATGGTTGGGGGGGTGGGTTAAAACAAATTCAAAGGTGGTACAATACAGTACAAACAAACAGAAAGACACTGAGCTAAAAAATTTCTTGAGAAAAGTGGTAAAAATGAGTACTAAATTAGTACAAACATTTTTAGTCAATAATTTTGAGTTGTGAAATTGTGGGTGTGGTTCCGAGGTGGGGGGTGAGGTAAACAAAATTTTTCAAGGTGGTACAAAACAGTACAAACGAAGAGGAATACAATAAAGTAAAAAAAGTTTGATTTTGGACCATTGGGGGGGCTGGTGAAATGATACCCTATTATTGGGAGGCTATTTTAGGTGGGAAATGGAGGGGTACAAACGATTATTTTGGTGGTACAAAAGAGTACAAAAAAGGTACAAACGTTTGAGACCAAAAAATTTGAATTTTGTGTAATTGGGGGGGCTACCATTTCTCAAGCCCCCCCAGGTTACTTTTTCAAATTACGAGAAATGGAAGGAGGTACAAAAAATTTGAAAAGTGGTACAAAACAGTACAAAACTAGTACAAACGTTTCCAGTTAAAAATTTTGAATTTCGGGCAATTGGGGGGGCTGGTGAAATGTACCCTCGATTTTCTCTGGGCTAGAAAAATGTTTTACGCAATAAACACTTTCTCAACTAAAAATTTTCGTTATGACTTTCGGGACAGGGTGTATCTTGTTTATTTTAATTTATAATAAAATTTCAGTTGAGTTCTACTTTTGACCACGAGTTTCATACAAATGGATCAAAATTCTTGTTGAAATAAAGTATTTATAACTATTTCATTCATATATTGGTCTTCATTGAACGTGTCCCTCGATGGTTTCTTTTATTTTTCTCCTTCTTCAGCTGCAGCACCTTTCACCTGTAAGTGACCCACTGCATCGCTATTTCAGTCTAACCACCTTCGCCACCACTACTACCTTTCCTTTGCCTCCTCCTCTCCTCATCGGACACCAAATCGATTTCAAGTTTAATGAAAGCGAAATCAACATCACTGCTAAAATATTTGTGCGAAAGTATTACGTGTTTGTTATTTCATTTTTGTCCTTCATTCGGTATTTGGTACCACATAGTTAGCGAATAAAATATGAAGCCACTACTTTCTCGATAGGTGGTCGAACTGATGAAAAAAGTAAAAGACGTAGTCTGGTATTGGTCATTACTCATTCTATTATATGCTTATCCCTCTTAACAGACTGATGAGGAACTTTGTTGGTTCCTGGAGACTTTGCAAGGATATGCAAATTTTGAAAGTTTGCAGATAATTTGAAAATTTGTTGACAATATTGACAGCTTTCTCTTTTAGACGAGTATTATTGATACACCTCTTCGTTCCATGTTTTTCATTTCCTGAATCAATAATGTATTTTAAAAGATAACTGACCTGAAATATTAAAAAGAAAAGGAGTGGTAATTGAGTCAGCACTTGTTGCAGCTATTTGTAGTTTCAAATCCTAGAGTTAAACTATTTTCAGGTGGTACCGGAATTAACTGTCAACACTAGAAGTACCAAATGGCGTCAGTTACGACGCCACTCAAAATTTTGAGATGGATTACTCAAAGGAACAATATTTCGAGAAACCCCGCCTTGTATCATACGACGCCACCTGGTCTTTAGAAGTTATTCTTGAGGCGTCGTATATGACGCCACCTGGTCCTTTGTGTAATCGAGTAAAACCTGGTTTTTCTAGTGTTAAAGGATTTAGTGCCCTTAAAACTACAATGTGAAGGTTTTTATCGCATGTTCATTTTGATACCTTCAATACTAACTTCATTTTTTATAATCTCTTTTCTAGTACCAGGGATAAGAGCTAAACTCGAATCTGATGGAAAATCCAGAATCAGCATCCTCGAAACTAGATAATTATGTACTCGTACCATTAATTTTAAGAATTTACAAATGGACGTAGTAAAAAATTTTTTTTCATTGATTTTTTTCCCGCCCAATATACCCATATGTACACGAATGTATAGTATTCTTTTATTTATAGGTTACCATCACTGTCTGTCTCTTTTTGTCTGCCTCTCTCTCTCCAGATTCGGCAGACAACCAGTTGCTCACATGCACATACCATGGCGGACTTGGTGGTCGTTCGTCTTATCAGTTAGTTTGGTTGTCCAGTTATCCAGTTTGTGGTCGTCTGTTTGTCGTTTCTTACAAATGAAGTCATAAGTCGCTAATTTTTCGTGATCTGGATTTTCCTTTTTTTCATTTTTCTGTGTTCTTAATTTTTTTTCTGGTTCAGTGCGCGAGTTTTTTGTTTATTGCTAAAAATTAAGCCTTTGAAAATTTCTTTACCCCATTCTCCTTGGGGGGATTGTTTTATTTTTTTGGAGTCATGTTATCGTGATTTCTTTGTCGAAAATTTAAATTCACCATGAATGTGTTTAGCTTTAAACTGTTGTTAATTGTGATACTGTGTTGGTGTTCGTTCGTGCAGTTAGTTCGCTGCGAGCCCCCTGTGGATGCTGCTTTAGAAGAAGAAGCAAACTCATCGATTCTGATCGACGATCTAGGAGATACAGAACACGTAGCCGATACTGACGAATTTATTGGCGATACTGACAAAAGTTATAACAATAGCGACGGTGGCACCATTGAACGAGTTTACGATGCCTCCAGCAACAACCAAGGGGTTGGAGGCGACAGTGGCAAATCTATGTTGCAGGACACCCTAAAATCAGTTGACTTCACCAAACTGTTGAAGGTTGCTGGAAATAATAGCGCTCAGGATAAGGGAGAGGTGGTCAAGTACAACAATATCCAACGAGTGGCCAAAAAAATTTCCAATTTGATGGACAGTACGGTCAATGAAGGAAGCAGTGGTGAGGCAAAGGCTGAAAGGCTGGACTCTAGCACCGAGATAGCCATGGCTAACGTTACAAATTCGGATGTATTATGGCTGGCTAGGATCTTCAGCGTTGTATCTTGGAATCCGTATCATCTTCCAGGACAAGATAGACTGTCCAACATGTGCGCAGCATCCATGAGTCTGTACTTGAGAGAATTGCGCAATGGCACTGTGTGGGCTGATAAAAGTGAGTTTTTAATTTTCGTTTTTTCTGAATTGGTTTTCGGCACTGCATCATATTGAGTATGGATTATGGAATTTGAGAGTAAAAGTTCGTACTCTACAGGAAGAGTGAATGATCTTTCTAATTAGAGTAGATATGCGCAGGATTATTCGTTTTTTACGTTTTCTCTTTCAATACGAAGATTCAGTTGGTTTCTCTTTTTTTTAGGAAGGATACTTCTTAAATTTTTTTTCTTGGTACTAATTTTCGAAATCAATTCCGTCGATCTCTACATCATATTTTTGTGAAAAGAGGTTAGCGGTCCTAGCAGTGCTTTGATTTGCTTTTTTAAAGAAATCATTTAAAAAGTAAATGTTGGTATCACTGATGCTACTCGTAAAAATAATTTTGTAGATAAATCGGCATTAAGGAAGGAAAAAGGAATTGAAAAGTATTTACCTCAAATCACATAATTCTTGACAGCCAGAAAGCTACCTTTCCAGACGCTTCAATTGCAGTTGGAGGTACGCATGACGCATGCGCAGAACCACATATATAGTTATTCAGATCATCTGATGTAAGGCCATTGAAATGTTTAATTCTGGAAGCAAATTTACGATATTCGCTAAATTCCACAATTGAACCACAATTTTGTACAACTTTGCATGCGCCCCCCCCCCCCCCCCCCCGTTCACTGACTTCAGTTGTGTTCACAATAAAAGTGCTTTATGATTAGAGATTAAAATATCTGGTACCAGCAATCAAATTAAATACAGTAGGACTCTGTACTTATGAGAATAATTGCTTCGTTGCAGTGTAGAAGCACCCTTTTCCACCTTGAAAACTTTTAGAATTGATTATGATGCGACCCATTCTCCCATCAGTTTATTAATAGTTTATCTGCATTCTAAGGTGAAATGATTCAGGAGCTTTTCAAGGGCACCGATTCGATCCTGCTGAAATGTAAAATGAAGGTATAGATGAATGATTAACTATGAAAATTGATCCTCGCAGAGATTGGTAATTCTTTGCTTAAAGCCACAACTTATCTAATGGTCTTCCGAAGATTTAATCATGAAAATAATTCAAAATTACAACAATAAACGGTTTTATGAAAAAACTTAATCTAGTGCTGGTGTTGGGTTGGAATAAGAATGTTGACAGTTTCTTGTTTGAAAAAATTTATCAAACTCATATAGCCCATACATGCAATTCATTGGTTGAAGTTCGCCAAGACTAATTTTTGAATTCATATAAGTAGTTACCTTAGTGTTGTAGTATTGTAATGGTCAGCCTTATAAGCGATTGATCATTATTGTTATATGCTTCGAACTCGAAGATAAAATGTGATTTGAATAGAGACAACCTTATATAATGTAAGTTCGTACATTATATACTTCCTAGCAGTGTAAGAAAGAATTTAATTCATCATTCTAACTGTTGGATTAATGTTGGCAGACTGTATCCTTGCCACCCGGGTATCCGTACAAAAATGCCGTGGACTCTTGGCTATTGAATTGAGATAGTAGTAAATTCAGTTTTAATAGTTCGATAAAGATAATGATGAGCGAGTTTCACTTCCATACCTATTCAGAGCTCATCAATTGTAAAATTATACTCTGTTCATTTTAAGGTATAGCAAAAAACGAAAGGTTAAATCAAGATAATATCCATATGTTGCCAATATTTTGTCATTAAAATTGGTTCAGGTTTTTGAGAGGAACAGAGGATAAGACGAATAACCAAAATATAATACATAATATAAATTCAATTCCAACAGAAACTTTATTTATATAAGCGCAAGTTTTCTGAAATCATATTTTATTCTCGAAGAATTTCTCTCTCAGAAAGTAACTCATGTAAATTCACTGGCCAATGAAAAGATTCTAAAGTGCGCCAATTCTGGATTCCTCTTCTACATTTTATTTCGTCTATAAATTATAGCTATAATGCTAGGTACGGAGTACATCCAATTTCTAAATTTTAATTTTTACACTGGACCTAATGTGCTTAAATAAAATGAGTAGGCAGTTAAAAGTAAATTAGGTATACGTAAAAGTGAAGAGAGAAATCATACGAAATATGCACGTACTTCGCTATACTTACTTGGTGATAACTATCTGATTTTTATATCAAGACACTTGCTCCAGTAACCTTAAAACTCTTGAAGATATGGTATTTACGAACGAAAATATAATATATTTTATGATAGGTGTAAGGAATTTTTGTACTTGTTAATCGATGACTTTCCAAAAAATGTTTTCGAGAAAGTCGTATACATCGATAATGTGTGTTACTGTGTCAAGTTGACCCTCGGAATTTCGATACGATTCTACGAGCAGATAGGACTTTTTTTTCGTATCCATATTGAAAACCAATTAATTTAAGATGATCAGTTTTGGGATATAAATGATACGACGCAAAACTTATCAAAAATTACTTAATAAAATGAAATTGTGAGAACTATCAGTAAGTTGACGCGCTCTATTTCTTCACCATTTTAAGAGTATTCGAATTTGTGGCTTGTGGATATGCTAATATTTGTAAGAAGTTTTAATATAAGAAATTGTTTGTTAACTCGCATTAATTAATTTAAACTGTCACAGATATTTACATACACTGTCACACGTTGTCTAGAGTGATCATTATTTTCAAGTTTAAAATTTTCTACCTCCTACCCTGCAGAATGGTTCCGGAAAAATTCCATAAAAATTTCAGCCCCCAAAATTAAAAAAAAAGTGGTGGCTCAAGGGGGTTGAAAATCTGTACATGCGCATTATTTTATTTCATAATGAGCGTTCTATAGTATTGTCTTCTTTAAGATTAATGGCTACGACCCAGTGAGGTGATTAGAGAACAGGAAGGGTGGGGGGATTCGAGAGGATTCAATTAATTCAAGTTAAGAGGACTTATTTTGTGGCTCAGTTGTATGGGTGATCATTTTACTTTCACTCTAAAGACAGCTATAATATATTGGTGACTGAAGGGGAAGAAGGAGGGTTAATTTCAGTGGGTCACTTCATTTCTTTGAAGTCCGTCTATAACTGATAAACTAGACCTACTGACCAATCAACTATAATGCCTCACATGCTGTTTTCCAGATTTTTGTCGAAATATTAGGTCATACGCACATCTGAAACGCCCACAGCCTTGGAATCTCCCCAAATTCAGCACGAAAAACTTCTATTCGCGTCTATTTCCCATTTACGAACTCGAACTTTTATTAACTTACCGCATTGTGGACGGACTTGTCCACGTAGTAGGACCACTTTCGGACGTAATTTTTATAATGTGAGACCGGAATTTATTCTCCAGCATCAGTCGTCGACCGGTCTGCACGTAATCACACCGAATATCCTGATTCCAGTGCCCTTAAAACGAAAACTAGTTTAACATTACATCATATTTCCGAGTCAGACGTATTCCTAAAATTTCTATCGAAACCAATACATATAAATTTCTGAATCTTCTCATTCATGGTCTAAAAGCTTTATAATATTTTCAAAGAGGTTACCATTAGTCTGAAAATTATTTTATAATCTCAAATTATTGTAAGCTTGCCGTAATTACGTTATGCTGAAATATACCTGTCATAAACAAGAAAGCAAAAATACATTGCTGGTAAAAAGAATAATCTGTAATCTGACAAATAATAATACAGCGAATTCGCCGATATAGTTACATAAGCCTTATTGTAACCTGGATCAATAATTTTGAGGAATTATATGAGCAATGTTGAAACAGCCAGAAGTAAAGTTAAAACAATAAATCAACAATAAATAAAAATTCTCGATTCTTATATGCGAGCATTATTGTCATCATTTTATGGTTGGGCATCATTCGGCTCAGCCCAAAATCATTTTACAAATGATTTATAATCCAATACAAGATGACCCACACACTGTTTGTCAAACTTCAGTTGGTGCATTGGACTTCATGTGCGGTGTTTATAGGCTACTATGATAGTACTTATTGTTATTGCAGTTACTGTAAGAGTGCCAAATCATCGTGCAGGTATGATAGCTTATGAAAATAATAATATAGTAGATTCTAGCGATAGGACTCTTGCAGTGTAAAAGGACCCTAAGATTAGTGAATACAATAATTAGTTCAGGGGTGGAACTAACATTTTTTGGGGCGAGGTCTGAGGGGCCAAGATAAGTTGGAATAAAACGTCTACATCCACTGATTCTGTAGTTACACTCCAAAATAAAGTTTCTCCCCCCCCACTAGGAAAATTCGTGTTATCTATTAATTAACACTTTCTTATTACAATTTTTCATTTTTCATTAATTGCTTTTCTCATAATTTTATTTTTTACTGGTTTTTAGTCACTTCGGATTTTTTTTTGAGGGGGGGGGGGAGTTGGAATTTTTTCTGAAGAGCCATGGCCTCTTTTCAATAATTTTTTTCTTATTAGATTTTATTTCCATTTTTTAAATTTATGTTTTCGTTTAACTCAATCTGGGAGCTGAAACTGGAATGCGCATGAAGATAATAAAAGCACTTATAAAAATTTTTTTTATTATTATATTTTGCAGGTTATTCTGGGGAAAATTTTTGGGGACGAGAATTTTTATGGAGTGGATGGGGCTATAGCCAAATTTTGCAAATTGTAGATAATGTTTTTGGGACTTGGCAGGTTTTGGGCTTAGACTGATTTCACGATTATAACTGAAAAGTAGCTTTTCAAAAAATATGGTAGGTCCAAAAATGATTATGAAGAAAATAAGAATTAGGTAGCTTCCTAAAATGAGCAAGTGCGAATACATCCTCATAAAATGAATGATAGCAAGATCAAACCTTATTGCATTAATTCTCGTTTGAACAAAAGAACACATTTACCATAGAAGATGTCCAATTATAATTATCGACCAGGTAAATCAATAGATTTATGACACTTTGGGAAAGTGTTTTTCAATTATTTCATACTGATTTAAATTCCAAGGTCCAGTTTTACGAATCCGCTTAATCCGCAGTTAAGAATTTTTTTGGGAATAATTTTGTGTAACTCTTAGTTGTGATGAAACTGACCATAATTTTAAATTTTATTGCAGCCGGTTATGTGAGGAGTCCCAAGAGCAATTCACTATACTTACCTTTGACTTGCATATTCAAAATATGCTAAAAGGCCCTATGTCCCTTCTAAATATGGAAATAATGAGCGTATAGCTTCCAGTTTCCTTTAATTTTAATCACAGATGGATTATTCCCATTTTTCCAAAAGGCAGAAGGCAAAAGGTCAAAATTGGCAATTTTTCGTACCATTCAACAGTCCTCCTCGAACTTCTCCGCACCCATCTATAAAAAATTGGTTTTCCTCTGTGACGTGAAGGTGGACTATTGCCCCAATGAATTCGTCTCTGATTTTAATAGACCATACCTTATTACATTTTAATGATGTTAATTGCAGTTGATGTAATCTGTTGTATGCATATACTCTTTATTCATTAGCCTTTCGAGCATCCGATGGAAATTCGAGTAAAGTCGAAGTTTGTAACGCAGCATAATTTCTGCGCTCGTGCTGTTGTTATTAAATTGCGGAATGTAGGAAACCTAAAGAACACGTTCACGTACTGTATATCATCCTTGCACTGTCTATAGGTTACCTTATTATCTATTACCTGCAGTTGCCATTTATGGTTATTGCGTAATAAGCGAATGTATATAGTCACACTTTTCATACAAAAGTAGCGCGACTGGGCCTATGCGTTTATCATTTTTCTCCTATATTTTGCCTATATTTTATTTCTTTTTATTATTTTGCTCAACATTTCACTTTCTTTGTTTCAATTTTATGCACTTCAGGATTCGCGTATATGTCATTATTCAGCAGGTTAATGGACCTATATTCCAGTGTGGTGAGTTAATTTGGCTGAGAAACAGTCATTTAAAATGAGTTATGAGTATGGCAAATGACTCTTAGCTTATTTTGGTTAGAAGTGATTTGTCAGCCCAAAATGAAAAATAACCGTACTGAAATTAGGTGTTTTGTAAATTTATCTGAGGATTTGCTACATTATTATATTGGAAAAATGACAAACGCAATATACTTCCTTCATTTTGGTTAGTTTGTTAAAGCATTTATTTTTCACTAGTGAAGTGCAGATGGGTGAATTTATAAATTTAGACATTCTTCTCCTCAACTATATGACTTAATCGAAATTTAAAAATATAAAAAAATGCTCAAGTAGTTGGTACTCCTACCCACCAATTAAGAAAGTTTGAATCATAAATTGGTTAGAATTAAATGAGTCGATTTTTCTAATTTGATCATAATTTAAGCCAATCGAATGATGTGTACAGTAAAATGTTTGAGAAATATAAATATACGAAAGTAAACTTACATACTTCCTCGGAAAAATAATAAAATTCCTACTCTATTTGAAAAATGCTAATATGCAACTGATAGCACGGTTTTCGCTTATCACAATAATATTATGAAGTTTATGCCTCTTTAAATAAGCAGATTTTATCATTATTACCCGAAACATTTGCTTGAACAGTATATTCAACTCCAATTTCAAATAATAGCATTCAGTGTGGATGCACCTTCTTGCGCATGCATGGCGTCTCTCAAATCGAGTGGATTATACAATGAGACTTGAAGGAAGCATCTATCTCAAGTAGGTGCTAAATGATTTTGGATCGAAGTTACCCAATTCAAATTTCATTTAAAAATAATTTGTAAAATATTGGGCATTTTATTTTTTTCCTGAAAGGCTATACTTTCTTGCTATTTTTACCAATGAATCAAAATTTTGATTTTAAACGTGGAAAAATTGAGTAAGTAATCAAATATTTCAGTGCAGTGTGAACAAAAATTTGAGTACAGTTTAAGAATACAGACCTAAGATCGTGATTTTTTTTGCCCCTTTTATAGTGCTTTTACACAGTTATATATTCATCTTGATAATATTGTCGGTTCCATATATTTCAGTGAGGATTCAGGATTTAGTAATATATCAGCGATAAGAATTTTCAAAAATCAGTTTGTTAAGTACACATTATTTTTATGTATTATACATACATATTACCAGCTGAAAAATATTTCATTCAATAAAAAGTAAGAATACTAGAGACAAAAAGTTGTAACTTCACTGCATTTATTAGTCATCAGATTTTCTATCCTTTTTTGTAATAGTCTTACCAAGTTGATAAGTATATAAGAAAATAAATATTCCAGAGTGGTCATAACTGTAACAGGACACATAGGTTGACAGGTATTATGATCGTACTACAATAATAAATTATCGAAGGTGATATAGACGATCTACGCGTGTATGTTAAGTTTTTGAAATTCACAGATACACTTAGTGATAAACAAGTATAGAGACAATCGCATTTCTCTGAGATCACACTTTCCGCTGGATGAGGGTCTGAATTATACAAGATGATGAATGAAGGGTGACTACGGGTGCTTTTGGGTAATAGTATAATTGTAATATTTTGGGCGAAAACTTCTACACTTCTTTCACAGATTATCCAAATTTGCGGCAAGCATAATTCTCTATTATGTTTGAATGGTAGTTAATCTTGTAATAGAATCCAGCGTTATATTTGTTCCCTCTGGTAAGTACTTTGCTTACGAGAAGGAAATGACCAATGAATTTATCAGCGTTTACTTGACTTCGAAGTATCAACATTCAATAATTTGATTGAAATGAAGTGAATACCGTCGAACGGGGTGACTTTACATTCAAGGGGCGACTTTACCCACTTCGTTTTAGCCCAATAAATAAATTGCCAGGCAAAAATTAAAACCAAAATACGATTTGGATCGAAGCAGGTAGAAGGAGGAAAAGAAAAAAAAGATCGCCGCCCCTACCTCACTTCACCCAGTAACAGAACAAGAAAATAAAGCGGCGATATGGTTTTTTACTTTTTCTTATTCGTCTTTTTTTTTTAACCACAGACACTCAAAATATTCAGTTCGGTTTCACACGGTTGAAGTTGGTACTCGACTAGTTTCTTTTCAATCGTATGTCTGAGTACAAACATCCTCAAATTTTGCCTCCCCACCCATCAATAACCCGTCAATAACAAATATTGATGGGTAAAGTCGCCCCATTGAGGGATGACTTTACACAAATTTTTTGAAAAATCATAAAACATAGAAGGAAGGCTGCAAACTCAAACCTTTTTTTACAATTGTGTTAAGAAATGTTAGAGCTAATTTTAAAACCAAATTCACTTCAATAGCTTCAAAACTGGAAGAGTTATTAAAGAACAAAGTTGAAAAACATAAAAAAAGTGTGTAAAGTCACCCCATTCGACGGTAACTTGAATTATCGCTGCGACTATCAAGGACTCCTTACGATATTTGTTGCAGATAAAATGCAGAATATAACGAATGGTTTTCTATATAGGTCTGTCTACCTATACATCAATAAATCTTTGAGTTCTTCAGTAATCTAAGAGCTCGAAAGATCGAAAGATCCTGTCCAATCCAACTTTAATCAACCTTTTGTATATTTAACATATACACCTCATAACTTCACCATATTAATTTTCAGCAAATTCGTTAAAAAAATTTCTCTCTTAATTTTAAACTTTAAAAAAATAGCAAACAAAATCTACTTTAACTAGTTTGCAATACCATTATTCTCTACTCCGAAAATTGTGCTGATAATAATACCTGCAGTCTCGTGGCCGGTGACTTTTGTGTTCTCTGTGTGGTGCAGAGTTGCTCTGATCTCGTACCCCTCCCCTCAATAAAAAAAATTTGCCATACAGTAAACCAATCGCTCATTTCATTTGTCTCATTACGTTGACAGCGAAGTGTTCCAGCATTTTTTAATTGAGCTGTTAGTTGACGTGTCGAATGTCCGAGTGTAATAAATGTGTAATAGATTATTACATTAGTTTTGGTGAACTGGTTGGGCATTCGTCAAAAGAAACACGAACACGTTACTGAGTGGGGGGGAGTTGGGGGCACGATGTGAGACGCGACGGGACGACCGGATTAAGAGAAAGTATTACGTGGCCAACCTGTTGCATGGATAAGACTCATTTTTTAGTTCCCTAATCGCTTTAATTTTGTGTGCATTCGTCGTCTATACTCCTTCTGCTCTTTTATATTTTCAGTGAGAAAGGTAAGAATGGATGGAGATAAACAGAAACACAGTCAACCAGTTACCGGAATTGTGCTAATTAAAAATTATACACAAGCGCAGATTCGAATCAAAAATGTGCGTTAAGTGGGCGCGTAGAAAATGGGCGAAAAGGTAGACGCGATTCGTGAAAGTCTGTGAGGCTGAGTGGAAAAATTTGGGTCATTTGTGTGGAATTTGTGATTTCATTAGAAAAATCACACGTGCTTTTTAGTAACGTTTCTTAAGTTTTCAAATATCATTTCAACAGTCCCTATGGGCAAAATCAGTCCGAATTCTAAGAAAAAATCGAGTCCAGCCCGGACTCAGTAAAATCGGACTAGTTTCACGGATTACGGATTCCGCAAAAGCTAGTCCGTTAACGGAGTCCGTATTGGATCCGGAAAACGGATTGAAGTTCCGTAATTGATTCCATTTACGGATTTGAGCTGCCCTGATACCAGAAGTTCAGTTCATGGAACGTCAACATAGAATATAATTGCTTGAAATCACAAAAAAAGTTAAAGAGAGTGATGAAGTTTATAATGAATAACAGAATTGACTAATATTCATATCTTATGTTAATCTGAAATAGAAAAGTTATTGTTTCCCGCGGATTAATAGAGTTGAAATGGAATAACAAAAACGATGCTTCTGCTGAATGTACATCTACGCACCTGATATGTGCAAGAAGAGGATAAGTCCACTTTTTCAAATTTTATAGGAAATTAAAGAAACACTTTTATGTTACATATAGCCTTCTTATGTAGCAACTCAACTTTGAAATTTATTTTCTCAGCGAGGCTTGCATTTTGGGACACAATTTAGTTTTACTGAAAGTTGAGCTTGGTGTATAATTTTATCTTAAAAGAACTCAAACTTTGAGAAACGTGGACTTATCCCTTCTTGCGTATCACTGCGTTCATTTGTTTTCAGATGACAAGCAAAATTTCAAAATGGCTTTGGTCCATTTTTAATAGAAATAAGGGCAGAATCATGTGAATCATATTTCAGGACCATCAAACTGCCAAAAATATGGTTCTGTCGACTTGACTAAGCTACAGAAGGAAAATATCATCAACTATCATTATAAAATGGTTTGAATTTTAGACCCAAAAATTTTTATAATACGAGTATTAAAAAAATACTTACCTGAAACGAAAAATATTCTCCACCAAATAATCTACCTTTCTCAATCGATATCTTACTAATTTTCAAAACTTGGGAAAAAGTTGAACCCTTTATCATTGGTAAATATGTGGTTATTAGTTTTTGCATTCCTCAATACCTGAACAAATGAATTTTTTCCAACAAATTTGCAGTCCAAATTAATTTACAACAAATTTTTTACAAAAAACAATCTTGTCAAATAATACCTCTCTAGATGACTCCTTCAATAGAAGTACTTACATGAGTTTAGGATCTCTGTGATCATTCGCCAAGTTTTAATTTCTCAAAAAATTTCTTTAAAAAAAAATCATAGATCGGCAAAATTCGAAAAACTAAACGGAAATAGTCACAAAATTGATACAAGCGTTGGTCCTTTGAATAAAAATTCAATTGTTTTTGTAGGGCGAGGTGGAGGAAGAGGAACAAGACTCCAAGTTGATTTTCAGTTGTAAATTTTTTTATTCAAAACTTTTTACCATCCGAACCCCAGGTAGTTGAAAAATTTTACTAACTCCCCGCCTCCTCCTCTCTTCGCTGCACTTTTCCTATCCGTGAATCTTGAATCATGTTTCAGTCAAAGCAATGAACATTTTTTCAATTTTTCAAATCAGCATTTGGTGGATTGGGGGAACTACACTCGCGTATTTTGACATTTTTATGCTTAGTGCAACCCCCCTCCATGAAAAATTATTTTGAGAGAGAGAGAAAAAAGTTCATTGTAAGATGAACTATACACTTATTGGAGGTACTTGGTACTTTTTTCTCACTCGTAATATTTTAAAATATTGTCAGGGTTATCCATTTTTTTTAGGGTTGTCGTTGTTCCTCTTTCAACTTTTTCTTTGGGCTTTTTTTTAGCAGGTTTTTTTTTAGTATTTTAAATTTTCTTTAAAATTAAATGGTTTAGTTTTTAACTGACTTATGTTAGTTATTTTTGTTTCTTCCAAAAGTCATAGCACAAGTCGTTGTGCTGCTACATAAAACACCATTTTTATCATGAATAAATTAAGTACTCGCCAATAAAATCAATTGACATTTATATTAGAAAACCAGTTATAACAATATTTTTATACCAATTAGCATTAAGGTTATGTCCACCTTAAGCTGCGATACTCCGTATAATTAGTTGGTTGTAATTTAAAACAGATAAAAACTCGTTGACACTGACCCAATCAATTCATCAATTTTTATACGTTCGTATCTGTAGGCCTCTGTTTTCGCCAATGGAATCCGAGGCTTAGACGAATATAACTGGAATTCACTTTCGACGCACTCCATTTCCTTTTCATAAATTTTATGGTCACTTTTTTTTTTGTGTATATAATTCTTATTACCTCTTCATAGTCCAGTCATTTAGTGCACAACATCGACGATGCAATGTCCAGTTACTTTTTTTTTTTAAAGAAGCACAATTACTTTCGTATCTGAACGCACTTTACCTAATACATGTACCAACGAATGTATATATTTTGCTTATGTAAGTGAATAGAAGTGATAAAAATATGTGATGTGAATACTGAAAACGAAAAGAAGCCAAAAAGGGTGCGGATTATTGCATTGAAATGTTATATTTTTGGCTGGGACTTGAAATATTTCTCATCAGGTGACCTAGAACTTTATAAAACACAAAAGACTATTAATGGAGAGCAAGACATAAACTGAAATTGAATCAAGGACAAGGATATTTTGAAATTTTTTCGTGAAAAGGGTATATATATGGATCCCCCAATTGATGTATTTATCAGAGAACATTCTTTTGCAAAAAGCGAAAAAGTCACTGTGAAATAAAAATAATAGAGAAATTCAGGAAAATTGGTGTAAAAAAAAAAGGAGGAAAATCTGTAGGTGGCTTCTTCACGTACGAAAATCGTGCGTATAATAATCTAGAAAGTGGATACAAAATAAATTTTATCTTGGGGTCTTATCTTCGTCAAATCAATCAGCCAACCGTTTCTGCAGTTTTTTTACTTTGCTTTCTGTTCAGTGGTTATGAACTGTTATAATGATAGTGTGACCCAACATCCAAGTAAAATGCTTCAAACTGCGTAAAAATAATAAGGTGAATATAATTTATTTTTCATTTGTCAATTCATTTTTCTCCTTGTTATTTATTAATTTATTTTTCAAATCCTTGGTGAAAGTCCAAAACGCAAAATCTGAAGTCCAGGAAGTGGATATTTGTTTTCCCCCCTGATTTGGTAAGAATAGACTCTAACGTATTATCTTTTCGATATTAAGGGCCGGGGGAGGGGGGGGGGAGGTGATTTTAGTTGTCTCAAATCAACATTAAAAAACTGCCAAGGCTGCGGTAGAATTAATGGTAAGGGGATGATTTTGTTTTCAAGTTAGCTGTTCTGAACTTGGGGCCTGTTTACACCCTGAAAATACCCCATAGCAACTCATGAGAATGTCATACCATCATACAGATATGATATTATTGGCGAGCCAAGCAAATCAATCAATTTTGAACTCAAACTGACAAAGTATATTGATATTATCTTACTGAAACCAAAACCTTAAAAGTCCAATCTTTAATATAGCCTGCAACTCAAAATTGAAGCAATTGAATAAGTTATACTGAATGAGAGACGAAATTGAAGATACTATAAAAGTTACCAATTATGAATATTTTTATTTGTTCGATGTTTTATGGTTAATTGCGGTAATATTTTGCCAACCTTCAGCATTTATTGGCTTTTTTTTCAGTGGCTGATTCCACAGGCAGGTACTCGTCGCAGTTCTTTTTCGGAAACGATTTTTGGCTTGGTTCTCGAACTGAATGTCATGAATTACAGAACAAAGACTTCAACGACAAGACTCCCCCTTTTCCAGCTCACTTTTACGTATCGAGATTCTGGCTAGAACTGAAAAATAAAGGACCGTTGTACGTAAGTAACTAATCGAATAATTTTATCAAAAAAGTTTTGAAAAATGTTGTTCTAGATTAGGACAAGAAAAAATATTTTTAGCAACCAAAAAACAAAAAACAGGAATTTTATTAAGAGATTCAATCCTAATAAGGAAATCAAAATAAATTCATTTTGTAAGATCATTAGACTTATTATTGCAAATTTGGAAATAATTATGTACCTACCTGGAAGTTATATTCAGTTACTCTAGCAAATTTAAAAAGTTTAGAAAACACAATCGTTCTGGTGGCAAAATAATTATGAATGTTATTGCAACACTAAGTAGATCAGGATTACCAAAATATCTCGAACTTATCCTCACTAGAACAAAATGTCCGACTTCTAACAACAGGGTTGCCAATAGCAGATTGTCTATGAAAACATGAGAGATTGTTTTCATTCATTTCTGACTGCTTTCATCCCCAGTGTCAATACCACAGGGCACAGAAAAGTCTAATTCAAGTATATTTTTATATATTACGTTTAAAACCCCGAAAAAACAGTAGAGGCTGACTAATTCAGATAAATTTTTAAAATGAACGTTCTATTATTTATACATGTTACAGAATCGTCTCCTGTCCATTGGATTATGTTTACCAAGAGATTGTTCAACTGAAGATGTAAAAATGATGCTGGAAGAAGATTCCAAGCTAATTCGATCTAATAATCCAAAACGGGCAATCAAAATCATCAGTGTCAGAGCAGTGCCTGGACAATATTCTTTACTCAGGGACAAAAAACTGCATCTAGTCCTGTAAGTCACCTTTTTCATAACCTATTCCAATTTTTTTAAATATTTTTTTTTAACGGAAATGAAAATTTGCAAAAATGATGCGCGGAAAAAAAATTTATGATTAGTAACCCTAGTGTGATCCTGAAATATCGACACAGCTATATTATAGCTTCGAAGACTAAACTATTTGAAATCAGTAAAACGTTTCGAAACCAAATGTAATTAAAATTCACATTGGAGTAGGTACCAAGAGCAGGAACAAGTCTTTAATGATGGAATCATAAATGGCACGTGATGAAAATACTTCCAGTTGTTGCGAAAATTTATTGTTTTTTTTTCTTAATCGCTCAATGGAATTGAAGATAAACATAAAAAAATTATCTTTCACCGCTGAGTCAAGATTTGTGGGTGCAAGAAGTACTTGAACAATCAATAGCCGAATTTTAGGTTTTGAATTAATGGATGCAGTGGGACGCCCAGAAATTTGTTAAGAGAGAAGCTAAAGTATTAAATTCATCACACAAAGATAAAGATAAACACATTTTATGTGACTTCGCAATCGAAATTTTCGTTCAGCAGTGTTGCACTTTGAATTGAAAGTTTTTGATCACAGAAATTCGCCAAAACAATCAAAATACTATTTTGAAAATCATAGATGAATCACAGGAAAACTTCTTATTTACGAGCAACACTTGTAAAACCACACAGAGATACAAATTTAAACTTTCTTTCTACTTTTACGCATTTGATTCTATATTTAACAATTTTATAAAATTAGATGGCTGAGATAAAGCAGGATAATATCCATTACAATAGAAATTTAAAATTATTTTATATAAATGCGATTTTAAGAACCTGCAGTGGTCTGCACAGTTGTCAATATGTTGGACTTATCCTCTATTAAATTTTTCACTTGAAATTTTTATTGCTACTCAAGAAGGGGATGAGTTCTTCTTTCCAGCTCCAGAAGTGAGGTACAAACCTGAAATTTCTGGGATATGTTTCCACAGGTTGACCTACTAACTTTATGCATCCAAATATGGGCTAGTTCAATAGGATTTGAAGTGAAAATGTGTTTTGCTCTTCGAAAAAAATGGACTTATCCCTTTCTTACATAGCCTTGTTTATATGTAAATGGAAGGTTTATAAAAACTAGTGACCGAAGTTTTAAAGACTATCGAGTTGTACTTTTTTTTTTTTTTACTTATTTTAGTCAATTTTCCTAGAGGTGCAAAAACTTTTCCATGGTTGTACGTCTATAACTTTGCACCCTTTCAACTTGCCGGCTTTAATTACTTTCTTAAACAGAACTATTTCAAAATCCAAAAGATGCTTAAGTAAAAATGAAGAGTAAATTTTTACTCTCCAACTACAGTCTACAGCTTTGTTTTGTACCGTTCATTTTCATATTTATTTGGGTAAATAAACATTTTACTCGCGAATAATGTTCAAGATCGTGATCCACTATGACATCTCATATACAGAATTCATTCAACTTTCATTTGTGGATCGCCTTCGAAATATCGCAGCTGCGGACACCTCTATCGGCTATGGGCGAATGGTCGAGAAAAACCTGCCACCATGTCATGGCTATCGCCTTAGATAATGACAACGATGGCGTTTAAGGAAATTATAAGATATGCCTATACACAAATATTGTGTACACAATCATCGAATCGTGACTGCACTAGACGTTTCTTATGTTTTTGTTGTTATGCACTCTGCAAACTCCAATTATTTTCAATATTACACGAAAATAAAGCAGAAAAAATCTAGGAAAGATGAAACACGCGGTTCTATTTTTTTATGTAATAACGACCTAATTTTATTAAAAAATTCAGATTACCTATAATCAGCAGACGAATCATAAAAACAGAGACATGGTCACGAATTTTTGAAGAAATTGAGTAATTTTACCCAAAAAAAAAAGAAAGGTGACGACAAGCATAGTGTCCTATTCTTGAATTTTGTCAAAAAAAGTGAAATTTTCAACATTTGGGTCAATGGTGCGATAAAATTAGCCACAAGTTGGACCTTGAATTGATAAATGTCTGTGGTGTTGAATGTAGTGAGAGGTACCTAAACCAGAGAGTTCATCGGGTGAGCAGATCTGTAAATGAGTTGAACTTTAACAGAGGCACCGTCAAGGTCATTTTTTTTGCTTGAAAAAAATTCCATATGATTGCTGATATACTATTTACAAAATATTCAAAGTCGATTGTAGTAATATATAAGTCTATAAAGATTGGTGTACAATATAGTCATTTGCTTTGTCTTTTGTTTTTGCTATTGTCAATCAACCAATCAGTGCAAAGCAGGTTTATTTTTCATTAGTTTTTCTCAACTTTGATTAATCAGTAAAAGCAACAGTAAAATATAAAAGCTAATTCTTATTGTAAACTAAGCTCAACTATGTGGTTCCAATTTTGTATAAATTCCATTGATATATACGTATCATTATAATTAACTAAATACCAGCCATGTCAAGTTGTACAGCAATTATCTGTTTCAAAGGAGGAATAAAAGCATCAATCATGCAAATAAGCAGTCAGCAATATTGTCTACTCAATAGAACTTAATCAAGTTATTAACTAGATACTCCTGCTAAAATATCATTGATCGATAGGGGGGGGGGGTGTAAAGTGATATTTGGTGAACTTTTCTTCAAACGTAACCACTCATAATGCTTTTTCAAGTACGACTGATTAATTGAAAATCATTAAACCTAATACAAATTCTAATTAACACGTAAACTTATTGGCTAGCATTATATCGCTATTCCTAATCGTTAGTCAGTACACCCAAGGAAACCACCAGAATTGTCTGACGTCAATCCCTATGAAACCCCTTCATGAATTGTATCCTCATCCAAGTACCTCAATACTATATTTCTTTTATCTGATACAAGCCTGTTAAAATTTTTCAGGTATGCGTAAAGTTGAAAATTTGCATGTAATGGCATATAACTGCATGTAGATAATATGAAGAAAAACAAAAATTTCAACTTTGGGGGATTTTTTCAGGGGAGTAAGTAGGAGACTATCCGACAAATGCACGTGAAAAATATCAGCTTGATCAGATTATTGGACGTTACTCTAAAGGAATTTTTAATTTTCAAAAAATCCTTAATGCTAAGTTGAAAAAAACGAAATTTCATCTACAGCCTTTGACCCAGCTGATTTTCTTCATGTGCATTCGTGCTCCACTGAAAAAACCCTCAAAAGGTTGGAATGGTTTATTTTTCTTCATTTATAATGCCAACACATACACATTTTCAACTTTACCCACACCTGAAAAATTCCAACAGGCTCGTATCAGATAAACGAAATACAGCATTGAGGTACTTGGGTGAGGACATATTTAAAAGAGGGGTTCATTGGGATTGGCTTCCAACACTTCTGGTGGTTCCCTTATCAGTACGTTCTCAGTTGTACTGTCAGGCGTGATATTTAATAAATGGAACTAACTTGTGATCCTTCATTAAGCTGAAGTACTACCATCGTTCATCAAATTACCCAAACGATATTCTCTTTACCATTTTAGTATAGAATGTTAAAAATAGGACAAAACTATCGAAAAAAGACTGAATATAAAACCAATATTTTCTGAATAAATCAGAAGGCTGAGGTTATCTTTACTGACGTAGTTACTCACTCATAAAATAAAACAGTTAGTTTCCTACACCGTCAACGAGTGTGAAATATGATGAGTAATAAGTCACTTCATTGAGTTACGAGTGGGTATCTAATCTCAATGAATTTGATTCTAAATATTTCCAAAGTGATAAAACTATTCCAGAAAGGTCCAAGTAATGACGAATGAATGTGTCGTTTCATTCTTTTAGAGAACTTCATATCGTAGGCATGGACTTGGCCTCACTGGTATACCTAAGAACGTCCAGACCTATAAATCTCCTCCGAAATTTTAACCCTTGAAAATTTTATTTAAATGAATCATAAACAGTGACGGGGAAACAATTAACCAACAAATTATTATGAATCAATAGTGAATATCAATATACCTATAAAATGCTAAATCTCTTTATCTTAGATTTATTTTGCTTTGTTTTTTTTTCAGCATCATTTCAAGCGCAGTTTTGCTTCTCACGTTTATTGGTACTTTTTACGAATTTTCATTGAAACGTAAACAAAATAGGTGGTATAAAAAGCACCAAGCATCTGTTATTAGTAACAACAACGAAGGCGATATGAAAATAATCACACCCCTGGAAAACCAAAATTCTTTGGAAATGAAGTTGGAAAATGAAAGTGCTGCCGTAGTGGCAAACCGGTTTAAAGGAGGTATGTTTTCATTGATGACTTATTTTTTAGGACTTGACAGTTTTTGAACTTTTGAGTGGTGAGATAATCTATAGAAACGCTCTTGAATGTAAGATCTAGAATCTGTGATATACATGTAGAAGTAATTTTTGAATTATACGAATTCAACTATAGTTTCTTTCGGCATATCACGTGTAAAGTATAAAAGGCAGGATAGAAAAGTAGGTAAAAATTGGTGGGGAGTGACTTTTCAATTACAAAATGTATTTTGGATAATGAAACAAACGTAGCTATAAATGTGTGCTAAAATTTTGAAGAAATCTTCATCAAAATTTCAGCATTTCAGCTACTGTAAAAGAGCTATCTATCTGAAACTTTCATCTATTTATAAATAGAAGTTATATTTCTTTATCCGACAGCTGAATGAAGGTTTTAGACAAAAATCGATTTTTAATTTGCTCCTAAAAAATGCAAAAAATTCAAATTTCAGTATTTCAAGCTGTAGAAAAGCTTTTGGAACCTAACACCTTTACCAAGCATAATGGAAAGGTGGTACTAAATGATAATAAATTAAAATTTTGTTCAACACCTATTTAAATAGGAAAAATAATTTATAATTATGTTATACCTACTTATCTAATTTTTTTTCCATTCTAATTTCAGGCGAAAGTGTGCTCAGCCAATTCATTCTGTCATTTTCAGCGATATCAAATTCTAAGAAGATATTAAATGTTGGATCTGCTCCCGAGGATTCATTAACTTGTGTCCACGGGCTTAGATTTCTGAGTTTAGCGTGGGTGATAATGGTGCACACGTATTTGCAGGTGTTTACAATAGCAGGTTAGTCCAGTTAACACCAAATCACCACCATCAATTCCAGACTAAAATGATTCCAAAAAATTTTCACTCGAATAGTGCTAGATAATCCGTAAAGCACACAAATCATCTGCCTTCGGCGTGTAATTTTTGGGGATGCAAATTTTCAGTTATAGCAGAGGAGAATGATATTATACTCGCACAAACTCTCAGATGCATTAAGTTATTAAATGAACATGAGAATTCGCATTATTGTTTTGTATTTAACGATTTGTGTTCGGAGATTCAAAACAGTCAATTACTCTAAAATAGTTTGATTAATTGGATGAAATCCAACTTTCGAATTATGATTCCCTTTTTACCTTTTCATGTCCTACTTTTCTCTGTTCAGTGACTGATATGTCCTAATTGGGCCTTTGTCATGATTGTCTAGGTGAGAGTTCAGATATATTTATCCGTACCTACGTAGAGCATGAACGAGTGCGTAGGGAGTAGGAACTGCTAAAAGATAATCAGTAAAATTAAATATACTGAACTTTGTCTCGTATGAACATAATGAAAAACGTCTCGATAGACTAATTTATTCTTACACTATTGGCTCAGTCAGTTCACAATAGTGATCAAATCGAAGCAGAATTTCGTTGATTCATGTACACTTACCTTAATGCTCTATTTATTCCAAATGCTTCGAAAAAATATTAATCTATCAGATTATCTTCTCAGATTTTGTCACTAGTATTTTTTCCACATGCGGGATGATCCATTTAAAAAGCAACCATATATTTATCTAATGATATGTACAACTCATCAGAAACAGTCTCATGAGAAAGTAAGAAGTAAGAGGAGTACATTGGTATCTGCATTTACATTCAAAGGTGACTGCGTCCAGTATGTGTTATGATAAACCTTCATCATAGTTTTTAAATATTTATAGCAAACAGATAGTCGAGCAGATACACGTTGTTCATAAGGATTTTCTATAATTGGGTTGCATTTTGAACTTTGTAGGTTAGGATCTAGGCAATTTTTTCCCCTAAAAATATCACTTATGCCATCCACAAATCCAAGTTTCGAGATTTTTGGATCAGAGTATAAACCCAGTTACTCGACACTCACCTTTTTTTTTTATGACAGAAAACAAATCACTGAGAACCTTAGCTGAAAGAAATTTCATGTTCCAGACCGTGAGTAATGCCACATTTTCCGTCGACACATTTTTCTTCATTAGGTAAGTAGTGTTTCATATTTTGTAATTTTCTGTTTACCAAGTTACATAATACTTATCGGCATTTATGACGAAATAAAATTGAAAGGATTTTAAAAAAAAAAAGTCGACAATTATTTACATTTGCCTGCAGTCTTTTAGCTTCTTCGTAATCGTCAATTGTTAATTTATTACGCGACAAAACGGCCATTTTACTTTTACATTTGTCTATGACTCCATTCAATGGACACGTTTTGCAATACATTCGCCTGGCTACTCTTGTTTATTTATAAATGGTACCTACGTTTAATTGTTTCCTATTTATTTTCTTTCAGCGGTCTTCTCGTTACTTATTTGTATTTCAAATCGATACGAACGGATGGCTCGGAGAAAGGGAGGCGTAATAAAACTCCAACTTGTGGAGCAAATGTACAGAAATTTTTCAAATTGGTTGGATACAGATTTTTGAGGTTAATTGGAAATATACTTTTTTTAAACAAAAATGCGTTTTTCAAAATCAGTTTATTATTTTTTTTTAATTCTTGAAATTTTCTCATCAATTGATAGGATGAAATTTTGTCAATAAAGAAAGTAGATTACATCTCAGGTTTAGCATAACTAATTCAAACGTGAACCGGTTTAAGCACTGATTTAACTGATTTTTCCCAACAGAATAATAGTTTCTATCTTGGCCAGTGCTGTATTTTCTTATAGTTCCTTTACACCATTGTTCATGGTGAAGAAATTTTCAGTCATGAGAATACTCCATTCTCTTCCTTCGCCAACATCTAGGAATTTTTTCATTGAGCTACAAAGAGTAAATTATGTCTAGAGGCAGCAAAACCTTAGATTTCGACTTATTGGAAGATAGCCTCTTTTTTTTCCCCTTGTTTTTTGTGTTTTTTTACAAAGATAAAAAAAAGTTAATTATGTAAATAAAATTTGATCGAGATAAACTAATTTTTAAAATGATAACTCGAGAAAATAATATTAATTAAACAAATGTATCGTTTTAGACTAACCCCAGCTTACATGTTTGTTCTGTTGATTGCTGAGATCTCAATGAGATGGATACATAATTACTCGGTTTTCGAGCCAATGAGTCAAAATCATGTATCCTGTGATAAATATTGGTGGAGAAATATTCTGTACATAAATAGTTTGTATCCGATGAAGGATATGGTGAGTACGCAATATAAGCTTCGAAAAAGAAGAAAATTGTTTGTGTCTGTTTGAAAATGAAATTTTTCTAATGAAACTATAAGTTCTTTGTCATGGTGTCCTTGAAAATAAATTTTGCATTTAACTTCTCTCACCGTGTCATTATCTATTTATAATTTTATAAAAGTTTTGTTTGAATATGAATCTGATTTTGTGATGACATCTTTAAATCAATTTTTTTTTTTTTCAATGAAAAAACAATCTTCCAAAAATTATTTAAAAAAAACTTTTGAAATTATTAATTTTTTGTCATAAAATTCAACAATTGGATTTCAAATCTACATGATAATTTATATTTAGATTCCCATAATTAAATAAATTTTTAAGGGTGTACACTAACTTGAATAACGTTTTAAAAATATAGATTGAAAGTTGGAAAATTCAAGATGAAGCATGTTTTCTTTTCCAGTTTTCCTTTAAAATTAAAATAATAATATATTGGATAAAATAATGAAAATCATTCTAATTCTAAACTTTATTTTGGTGGACGCATTCAGTTTTTTTTTTGTCTTTGTTTTTTATTTAGTTAATTTGATTAACCAATGATTCAATTTATTTAGTGCATGTTATGGAGTTGGTACGTTTCGAATGACACCCAATTCTATATCGTCGGCATTATCATCTTATTGGTCTCAGTCAGGTATGAAATATTTTTTACATCAATGATAAAATACATATATTCAAAATACTTCAGATTTTTTTTCTTGAACAGGAAAATAGGAATCAATGCCTTACTACATTTCATTTTCAACGATCTGATTATTCAAAAAAAAAAAAAAATCGAACAAATACCTTAGGTTAACTTTTTCTCATAACTTCATTGCGAGAAACGTATTTTTGGAGGAATGGTTGCGGGAGGGTGGGGATATTTCTACGTAAGTTGTTAACAGTGTAAAGAAATCATGATCGAACCTACTGACTTGAATTATGCAACAATACGTACACGCGCATTCACAAAAAGACTAATCTTACGCCGCAAATACGAAACGAATTACCTCCGAATTCGTTATTTTCGTCCGGATATTGGAAGGTCATAGTTGAGAGCAATTTAAAATTTAATTGAAATTCAAGGTCACACGTCTTATGTTAGTTTATATTAGCAGTTATACTTTTTTCTTCTTTTCTTTTCATTTATTTTGAGTTAATTTCAATCCTTCTTTCGGTGGTTTCCTCCTAAAACTCTTTCGCAATGGTTAAAGGGGAAGAATTTTGGAATTTGAATATCATAAGAAATTATTTTCAAATACTTATCTCTATTGAAACCGAGTATAATATAGATTAATAATAGTAATTTCGTCAATTTTATTGCAGATATTTTAGATTCTCAGTAGCAATGCTGTTGTTCTTCTTATTCACTTCGTGGGCAGTTACCATTTCAATATCACTGTATTACGATTACAGAGCCAAGTACGTAAGAATTTTCCCTTTTCAAAATCGTCGTCAATTAATTAATTATGGGACAGGCACACGGTTAATGAGATTTAATTGTTTTGTTTACGTGATGAGATAACGGCTATAGTTTAAATAGTGAATTCGAACGGTCGGTGTGAAACGTGACAAATATTAATTCATTATGTATTTTATGAGAGTAGTGTACATATACCCACTCACTATATAGCCGTGTGTCGAATGATTTTCATTTGAAAGTCAATCCACGAGTTGACATGTAAATAAATATCTCGATATATTTATAGGTACAGATATCGAAAACTGATTACAATGCAATCTTTTAATCGGGATAATGTTCAATGGTGAATGTTCATTTGAGTAGGTAATTGGCGGTCTAGTAATATATGGTTCAAGATTTTGGACTAATAATTAATACAGTTGGGCTTGAATATTTAGGAAAAATTCTTTCGAAAAGTGATAATGACATGATTCAGAACGACTTATGAAAGAGGAACTGACCAGCAAGAATTTTCACGTTATTGAAAACACTATTCCACCCACCCTCCTCTTCGATCTCCTACTTCTACTCCATGTTCTCCTTCAACTTCTCCTTCTTCGGCTGATCCTTATTGATATTATGCGTAAATTAAGATTTGTGTCTCCAACCAAGAGACATATTTATTTTAAATCCTCCTTCATCTCTGCTCCCTCCTTTCACCAGTGGCGGATCCAGAGCTCCATTTGGGGGGGGATCCAAATTTTTTCAAAGCATGGTAAATGCTAAAATGGTGAGATTGTTTTTATTTCAGTATAAAGGGGGAGGGGCTCAAGAAAATTGATTTTTTTGTGGATTATCGGTATATATTTTTTTGGATTTGGGGGGGATTTCCCCCCCTGGATCCGCCACTGCCTTTCACTGATCTCTATAAAACAAGATGAAACCCATCCACAAGATAAACCCACGTCAAAATCAATTAAACGAATAATTTTTAAAATCTACCTATCCCCCCCCCACACTCACCAAAAAATCAACATTATTAACTAGTCTTTGTAATATTAATCAAGATCACAAAACTTTCAACTTTTCAGTAATAAGAATAATTATATGTAACTTCCTAATAAACAATATTTACCATTGCAGAATAGAAGATCCGTTTCTGCTGTTCGATGAATTATACGACAAACCGTGGACCAGAATAGGGCCATATTTAATTGGAATGTTCGCTGGTTGGTATATATTTAAAACCAAATGTCAATTGCACGTTTCGAAAGTGAGTAAATTGGAGTATTACAGAAAGTCACGTACGAAAATTACATTGAAAGATTTTTTTCAACAAACGATATTTTACAGATTTCAGCTTTAATTTATTGGGTTTTATCGATTTTCACTTTGCTGTCGCTGGTATATGGTTTACACGTGTATCCTTTGGCAGCAGTTGGATCAGCTATGTATGTGTCCATTGGTCACTCAGCCTGGGCAGCAGCTCTTGCTTGGATTGTTATTGCTTGCTGCGCTGGTCATGGAGGTGAGTGAGTTTATACTTCTGAAGAAGCAGATATTTTAAATTTGCGACCCAGTCTGAGATAAGCATAGTTAGAATACTTGAATCTATTTTTTTTTCATTCGAATATTTTTTGCTTTTCCAAAAAATTTTAGTGTCCTATCCATGGTTACTCGAAACTGTGTCTCATTTAACGATACTAATCATGATTTCCTTTTTATGTTCACAGGTTTTATAAATTCGTTTTTATCGTTCAAATTACTATATCCATTAAGCAGGCTGACATATTGTGCCTACTTGGTGCATCCAATTATTATGACCACTACAAATTTCCAAATGAATGCCCCATTACATTTACAAGACTCTATTGTGGTAAGTAACAAGGCAAACAGAATCATAACAATGGTAAAAAGCATCATGCTGAAAATTAATTAAAAAATTTACAAAAAAATTTGGAAGTAAAAAATATTAATTATTATGGGTTGATTCTTCATCATATAAAAGTGACAGAATTAAATTAAGAATTTTATAGTAAGAATATCCTTCATAAGTCTATTTTCCATAACAATTGCAAATGTTGTGGTTTCCTTTGATTCTAAGACATTTTAACCTAATTTATTTGTTCATACATCAATTTATTTCCATTCGAAATCGTGATTTTATTCAATTTTCTAAAGCTAAAAAAAAAACACTGTAAAATTGAATATTGAAATCAATTTTGGCTTATTTCCAAAGCAGGCATATAACTAAAATTTATCCCTAAATAGGATCTATTATAAGTTAGATGGTGAAATGTCCAATTTCTGATTCAGTACCCCCCCTCCTATTTACCAAAATTATATATTTGTGTTTGTATATTTCCAGATGATTTTGTACTTCGGCAACATCTTGGCCTCGTTCCTCGCCTCATTTTGCATATCCTTGCTATTTGAAGCACCAGTGGTTCGTGTTCTTAAAATAATTTTCTCATCTCAGCCACGCCAGTCTACCAAATCGCAGACTAATTTATAGCAAAGTTGACCGAGTATGAACAATTTTGGACAGCGTTTTTCCCAGTGTTGGGCATGAAAATCGGTGCAAATATTATGTTTTGTTGCTTCTTCAATCGACCTTGAGCAAAGTTCACTGAATTTTTTATTCCCAGGTTTTTGTTAAATTGTGAGATTTTGGACTAAGAAATGAATGGCTCGGTGGTTTGCGCAGGAAATGACTCAACGACTACAGTGGATAAAATTTAAAACCGAGGTTAATTTCATCGTCATTAAGTGAAATTGTGGCGTGAATTTAGTTAAATTAAGAATAATTTTTCAAACCATGTTACGATGGTTGATAAAAACTTACGACGCGCAGTAAACCATTAGACCATTTCCTTTCTTGAAAATTATGCTTCAGAAAGTTTAATTTTTTAAAATAATTCTTCTGCGAAGCTTGAAATATGTTGTACAGTTCCAGCTAGAGAAAATATCTTTGTAAAATTGTCGATGCAATTTTGTTTCTATTTTATTTTCTTAATCGCTAGTCTATTTATTTCTTCGAAAATAATTATTTAATTCGAATATATTTTGCTCTAATTTTTTTACTATAAAATATTTTTTGTAGCCTTCAGCTGCGACGGTTCATTGTGTTTTTTAATGTTGATTTTTATAAATTTAGGAAAATGTCGTTTAAATATTGGTAATATTTTTTAGCAATTTTTTACTACTGTTTGAGGCAATAGTGATTTGTAAATTTTGTAAGATTTTTAATAAAATATGTTTCATTTTTCTCTTTTTATTTTATTCCAAATACAAACTTTTAGTCTAGGTGTGCTGTCAAGTGGTCCACTCGAAAAATCTTAAAATCGCAGCTTGAGAAATCTTTAATTGCCAACAAGATTTTTCAAACTCTAAAATTGTTTGAAAATTCTTCATAACTGCATGAAAATTCAAAACCTTTCAAAATCGAGACCTATTTTTTATTTTTTGTTTTTTGCTCTATGAGTCACAAATATTATGTGAAATTAGGAAAATAAGTCAAAAACTACATTTTTTCCACCTTTTTTCTATTTTTTTTGCCGTTATTTCATTTTTCATAAGCTTATTCTTAATATTTTCTGAATTAGGCTTAAAATCTTAAAAAATTGTGGTCGTCTTTCTTAATTTCTTAAAAAGAGTTAACATTCTCACGATTGTTGATCAAGCAACGCAACTGGTTCCACTCCCCCACTCAAAAAGGCAGGAACATTTTAGATACGAAAAAGCGGTAGAATTCATAACTTTGACCTATAATGGTACCAAAGATAAAACTACTTTGCTTAGTTTTACTTTTCAGTGTGTGTGTGATATAGCATATAACAATTGCAAACGGATTTCAGATAGTGTGATAGTGATAAAAGTTTGTTGAGAGGTCTCACAAGATCTGCAGTAGAAGATTTTTACTACTTATCAGCTTTGCTGAACCAGAGTTTGGAAGCTAGCCAAAAGCAAAAAACTTAATCAAAAAAGCCAAAAGCTGTAAGCAAAAGCCATATTTTTTATGGCTTTCATACGGCTTTTTAGCTTTTTACAACAAAAAAAATCAAAAATCACAAAAATAAAGTGTAAACAGAGAAATTAATCAAATAATTAATAAAAAATATAAAAATATATTTTCATTTAAATTTTCAAATTCAGCATAAAATTTCCTGTAAAAAAGTATATTTTTGTGAAAACCCAAAAGCCATTCAATTTTAGTCGAAACAAGGGAAAGCCAAAAGCCAAAATTTATGTTTAAAAATACGAAAGTTGAAAGCCTAAGTTTTATTTTCAAGGTCAGAAGCTAAAAGCCGAAAGCTAAAGCCATATCTTACAGCTTCCGTACTCTGTGCTGAACTAGTCTAACAACACCGGGTGAAAAGATACTAATACATATGTCCATTCTCAAGTATTCTATGGGTAGTAAAGGACATATTTGCATGCCAATTTAATATTGTCCCCACAATAATAAAAAATCATTTTTAGAAGTTGGACCACAAAATCAGCGATGTACTGTTTAGCAAAATTTTGAAATTAATTTTTCGAAATCCATCTATGCCCCATCACACTTCTTTTCTATTTCTTCCTGTTGAATAGCTTGAGATTTTATCTTTGAATATTTAGTATAATGGAACGAGCTTCCCCACTGTTTTGTCTATTTCCTCATCAGCTCTGTCCACATAGGGCAAGAAACGTCGGTCGCATTCTGCTTTTTAGGCGGGAAGTCATCTTTTTCACCCCCTAAACCATGAAAAAATATTTTAGATATCATTTATATCGTTCTAAATGGGATTATACTCTCAATTATGCCCCAAAAAATCAAATAAATTAAAAAAAAAATTTTAATTTTTGCTTCCACCTGGATTCGAACACGCGACCTCCGGCTTATACCGTTTTTATGAACACCAATTGTCAGAATGCAAAGCAGAATGCAACTGACGCGTTGGAATATGTTTACAGGCATTTTTTATCAGTAAGCTCCTTCCATATACTAAATATTCAAAGGATTTTATACAGGTTAAAAAAAAAAAGTATCATTTTACCATTTACTTCTGTATATTTTGTTGAAAATTCCACAATGATGAGAAGACGAGAAATTCAAAGTGCTAATGTGTTTTGCTCTTTGTTTTCCTTGTGCATGTAGTAGTATCACAGATAAATAAAACCGTTTTTTCCCCTTCAAGAAACCGATGACTTTCGAAGCGTTATGTTATGTACATATTTTTCCTCGTCTCTTTCAGGCTATTTATCTTTCCGAATTCAACGATTCATGGAAAGAAATTAGTCATCAATTAGGTAGTAGCTTTAACAAAAAGTTAAAATATTTTAGTTTGAATTAACTATTATGAGTTTCAATAGTCTATGTCGGTTTAATAATTTCAGTTTCATGTAAATGTAGGACTGTGTAGGTCAAGTCGCACACCCTCTACAAAACTGCTACAACTCGCAAAAACCGTTTTTTCAGGAGAGCTGTTTGAAATTTTGAATTTTAAAACTGTCAGTAATCAGTGAATTTTCAACGGATTTTGTTTTGAGGGAACCGAAGAGAGGGGGTTCTACTAAATTTAATTTTTTAAATTTTTTTTTATCTTTATTGCCAATCTCGAAATAATTTTAATACTCGCTCCTTTTATTTTCTTTTTTTTCGTAGCTTGCCTAAACGTTTTGTAATTAGGGAATTTCGAAATTATTAATGGTAAGTTTTATTTCGGTAAGTCTACTCACTCTGGCAAGCTGAGCGCGCATGTGAGTGGGGTGCAAATAACGTTTTAAGAAATCGGTTGAGGAAAATGTTTAGCCTCCTGAGTTCTTGTACTCGGTTGAGAGCTTGAATCCTCACTGATTGATTTTCCTCGTAAAAGGAATCGGTTGTCGTTTTGAATTTTGTTCATTTGATTGATTTTTTTGGTATCGTTTCTCAACTTAGAATATTTTTTTGAAGTTTGATATATTTTTGTTGGAGTTTGAAATCGTTATTTTCATCTTCATCGTTTCACCGTGTTCACTATTTTTGAAGCAGAATCTTCTTTTCGTTTATTTTGAAAATCCGTGATTTTTATTTACAATTCAAATTTTTGTGGAGAACTTGTATTTTTTTTGTGCCATTCCAAATAACCTGGTTAATAAATTCGTTCAAGTATTATTGGTGGTATGTACTCTTACTCTTATTTCTTGTTTTATTCTTGTAAGGTAGGAGGTAAGATGTTCTAGTTTCACCCCCCCAATATGGGGAATAACAAATATAAGCTAGGTATGATATCGTAATCAACGTTGTATATCCCTCTCGTCATGTAAAACGGATTGACCCCTTATCTCTTCTTTTTAACTCCCTCTTCTAAATTTTTCTTTTCAATGTAGCTTAGGTTTTCTTTTGCTTAGGATTTTCAGAATTTAATCGTTTTTGGAGTATCTAAACTAACTCAGCTGTCTTGTGCTTTATTAGATCGTGGTAGTGATAATCTGAGATTTTTGTTTGTGGTGGCTTCGGACACCTCAGATTAATCGATGAGGCCACTCCCTTCGGTCTAATAATTCTAATTATATGGCGACCGTGACAGGACTGAGGGGTTAGTTTCTCTCTGTCCTGTGATGCGAACCAAACCGTTTATCCGTTATTAATAAATTTCGTAAATCCTAAAATTCAATTTTCTATTCCTGTAGGGTTATCCTTTTATTACCATTCGTTAACTTCTAAATAGATTGGTTCTGAGATCTGACGCAATATGTCTTCCTTAGGTTTTCCTACCAGGACTGTCAGATCCTGACCGGAACCGCTGTGACTCCTAGAAGTCTCTTTCTTATTGGATACCGACTTAGCCCGTCGAATTATTCCTAATTGTGAAATTCTGTCCCCCCTTTTAAAATTTCCCTTTGGTTTTGTCCATTTTCTATCCTGAAAAATGTGACTGGCGACTGTGTCATTTCCCTACCTGGCTTACTCACAGTGTTGACTCCCTGAGTATCCGTTCTAGACGCTGCTGTTTGCTAAGCAGCAACCTTTTAGGCTACTTCCCCCTGTTTAATCCTATTTTTATCCTTCAATCCAAACACAGATTGGCGTTTGTGGATGTTGACTATATCTACCTAGTGGAAATTGTTATTCCCCTGGTTTGAAATTTTTTTTGAAATAAATATTTAATTTTTGCCATTTTTCGGAATTTTTGTTGTTTCGACAACCTTTAGATTTTTTTAGTATTTTTAGAATTAACGTAATTTTTGAGTGTAAACGATTTTTTGAATTTTAAATTTAAAATTTGAAATTATTTTTTTTGTTTTTTTTAGAAGGTTTACACCTATTCCCATTTTTTACACCTATAGATTTGGACTCTCTATAGAGTGACTACAATATTAGTCCCACATTTTTGAATATATCCCATAAAAGTATATGAACCGATTACCTCCTTACCAAAATTAGCAGTTGTAATATTCTTGCCAATTTTGATTTCGTATATTTTTAACTTGTGTCATCAGGTATACTGCTCTCCTATATTTTTGTGCATATATTCTCATAAATCCATAGAATTTATCTATCGGAAAACGTTTTTCTTTACCCACGGATATTTCCCTTTTTAACCGGACTTAGACAATATAGATCAGACTTTTGTCTCGATAAACGTTTCAGAACAATCTGCCTACATGTCTTATAGACCTAGACATTACGACGGTCGCTATCGAAAGGCTGACGAGACGCCTCAACATAGAGGTGGTAAAAAGAAGAAACCCAACCGCCATAGCGATTATGACTCCGAAGATGATAGGAAGGTGCCATACGATGATCGAAGAGATAACGTTGGAGCTACTTGCCAACACTACTTCGAGCCACATCTATTCGCACTATCTCCCAAAGAGAAGACTGAACTCTTCACGGTAGACATCGAAAAGAGCCGTGAAATTGTCGAAAAATATAAGAAAAAGCAGGTTGAAATTCCTGAAATTGTAGAGATCGAAGACATCGATAATCTAGAAGTCGACGACTTAAAAAAAAAGCTCAAAGAAACCTTCGAAGTGCAAAAAGAATATCGTACGATCCTAAACGATTATCTTACCGACGATCAAAGCAGTCGTGAAAACGATCTGAGAAAGATGGAAGAAGTCGTCAGGAAACTGAGTAAATATGAGCTAGAGGTGAAAAACGAGACACCCACTCATCCGAGATATTATTCCGAAAGTATGAATAAATATCGCGAAGGTTTACCCAGAGGAAATAAACCGATCATCCGAGATAGCCTAGAGAGCTTCACAGGCAATCCCAAAATCGCAGCCTCAACCAGCCTACATAAACACGACGATATCGGAGACACCGGAACCGATATCAAAGAAGATAAACACGACGACGGTATCCGAGATGAGATACCTGAAAGAAGAAATAGTCGCGGTAAACGTTATTCACCACCAGCGAAGCGCGAAGAAGCTGAAAAACGTCGAAGTGAACGGAGGGGTGAACGTTATGAAGAATACCGTAGACGGTCTAGAGACAGAGATGAAGATCGAAATCGTTATCGAGATAATAGAGATAGGTATCGAGATGAGAGAGACCGAGACCGCGAACCGGATAGAAGACCATCTGGACGAGAAGGCCATCGTGATCACCGAGACTCCGATCCAGATGACGAAGATAAAAGGAAACCTGATCGAGGTAGAAGAAATTCGCGTGACAACGGTAACGATAGAAGTAGACGTTACTATGATGACGATAGAGACAAATCTCGTAGAGATAAGGACGATTCGCGTCGTTCTAGAAAAGACAGATATTCGTCAGATGACGATTATGAACCAGATAAAGACGAGCTGTGGAGCGACTATATCAACGAGGAAGAATCCGAGACTTCAGAATCGGAAAGGGAATACTCCAAACGAGGTAAAAAACTGAACCGATCTAGGAGAAGCGGTAGTGGAAGTCGGTATAATATCCAGTTACCCTGCCTAGACCCTACTAAGATGGATCCCTACAAAGAAAATGATACTCGCTCACCACCGATGTTCGTCGAAGAATTCGAAGGTCTGACTGACCATATTAAAGGCGATGAAAAACTGAGAGGGGTACTGTTCCGACAATTATTCAAGGAAGTGTTGTACAGCAGGTGTACGACTATGCCAAGGAAAGTACCATACCCAATCATGAAGAGCTGGTTTCTCCAAGTAGCATGGTCTAAGAGTGCTAAGAGAGCCAGATGTAATCAAATCTTGAGCTGGACCAGAGAATCAGTCGGTGTACAAAACATAGCAGCGTTTCTGCAAATCATCAACACCAAGTTAATCGAGTGTGAAGTAAATGCGGCAGATCGATTCGTTTTCGTGACACAGAAAGCACCCATGAGCTACGTGGTTTCATTGCAAGAGAAAGATTTTAAGAGTCCAAAAGCTCTTAACGTTGCTTTGAGCCGAATCGAACGGAAGAAGGCTAATCACAAGATAGTGAATGAATTCTCATATGCATATCGTGAAAACGAGAAAAGCGAGAAAGAAAAGCCAAAACGTCCATTCACCCGCACGAAAGCAGTAGCAGCAATAGGTGTCGGAAATGAAACGGATGCTTACACCACTGATAATGCTATTCAGTCCGATGATGAAGACAGCTCGGGAAACGAGTAATGGCAGCTGTAGGCGACCATACAGCTGGCCTGAAGAATAAACCCAGGTCGCGAGTGACATTCCAAACTAGAAACAAAACTAGTACACTCATCGACAAGACTCAAGTAAAAGAGAAGAAAGATCGATCGAAAAATAAAATTGTAACCGAAAACCCGGTTGAGAAATCGACTGCGGTAAACGTTTCCGAAAACGATAAGCTCGAAAAGACTGTAGAGCTACCTAAATTGTTAGAGACAGAAAGTAGCGAAAATTGTTATTTCGTGAAATCTGGAGCTACTAAAACGTTTACGAGAAACGATAATATCGGTAAGTTCGACTCTCGAAAAGAGACTTTTAATGTTAGTAAGACAGAGGATGTTAAACCAATTTCTAAACCGATAGAAATTATGCCTCACGTCTTATCTTTAGAAGAAAACCCAGCTACCCCGCGGTGGCTAAACTATCGTGTATTCGGGGATCCTTCCTTTTTGAGTTGGCTAGTTAAGTCGAAAAACTCAAATTTGTACGGGAAAGCAGATCCGAAAGTAAAATCGTTCCCTAAAATCCTTAGACCCTATTCGCTTTTAAATGCAGCGAAAGATTGTAGTCGGAAAGATGACGAAATCATTATCGGTATGACCGAATATATGATTGACGACAGGGATTTCGATTTAGACGATTTTACCGCGAAATTAAAACAATTGTTACAGTATCTCTTCGATGAGATTAAAATTAAGACCGCGATCGTTGCGACTATACCGATTCGTCCAGAAAGACAACGAGACGGAGCATATCGAGGTCGAATTAAACAAGTAAACAGTAAGCTGTGGGAGCTGAAAAATAACCTGAATCGTATGTTCATTTTCGATGTTCAGAAGAAATTGACACCCTCACCTACTATCGGTGAAGACGGGAAAATCGATGCTAGAAATGGTTATTACGAAATCCCCACAGAAGGTGGAAAGGATCATATGCGTTACACTTTCGAAGGCGCTATGAAAATGGATCTAGAGTTAGCCGATACGATCCGAAAATTTATACCTTCTAGCACTGAACCACCTATGTGCGCTGTCTATATGATCGGCAGTCGAGGTAAAATGGAGGGGCTAACCTTCACAGGATCCGAATTCACTTTACCACCTCTAACAAATACCAATGAAGTACAGCAACAAGAAGAAGAAACTGTACCTGAAAAGAAAAAAGAAGAATCACCATCTGCGGAAAACGAATCTGAAATCGAATCAGAAGATTTCACACCTTACGAAGACGAAGATGTTTTTACTGCACCTTCAGATCTCGATAGTGAAGGCTCGCAAAACGTTTCCGAGAACGATTACAATTTTATCGTATCCTGCCTAGGAGAAGACGAGTTACACTCTAGCTCAGAAGATAAAAATTGTTCAGCAATCGATAGAGAACGTAAAGAACATATGTATATGCCTGTATATATCGGTGAGAAAACCTACTCTATCATGCTAGATAGTGGTTCTAGAGACTCATATATTACTAGAGAACAGTTAGAAGTCATCGAAGCAAATCACCCTGGAATAAACGTATACAAGGTGAAACACATAGATAACAGTATTAAGGTTGCAGCGGGAGCAACGACTCTAAAAACCATCTATATGTGTAGAATCGATATGTTCATAATAGATCTAGACGGACTAAAACACCAAGTTAGTATTCCATTAAAAGTTGTGAAAGAACTTCACATCTCGATTATAGTAGGTCAAGAGCTCCTCGGAACTCTATATGGTTTAGTAGTAGATCATAAATACCGAATAGCGGAATGGAGATTGAATCCAAAAAGTGATGATAGAACACCATTCAAGCTATACACTTACCATGAGATGCGAGGTATGGACGCTATCTTACTAACCATACCAGAAGATTTAAAAATCGATCCTCAAGTCAAGAAAGACATCGAAAGCCTGAAACTTGAAGAAAGCGACAGCGTTCGAGATCGATTTTTGAAAACGTTAATCGACGTGAACCCGATGTTCGAAGATAAAATCAGAGGTTGTACAGCTGGTTTCCATGAATTTCGAATGGATCCGAGCATCCCGCATATGGACCCAAAAGAAAGATTGGTGCCGAAAAGTATGCAAGGTGAAGCCGATGCTCTGATGGAGAATTGGCTCAAAAACGAAATCGTGAAGCAAGGAAGTAGCGATTACTATTCACCTCTACTAGCTGTAAGAAAACCAAACGGCGAGTTAAGACTCTGTTTAGACTGCAGAGAAATCAACAAATACATGAGAGCACACGGAGAAACCGTACCGAAAATAGACGAAATAAAAACTCGTTTTCACAGTTCTAGATATTTCTCGAAAATCGATTTCAGATCGGGATTTTTGCAAATTCAACTTGCTGAAGAATCGAAGAAATATACCGGTTTCAGGTACAAAGGAACACCTTACCTTCATAATCGAGTACCTTTCGGTACAAAAGACTCTATGCCCGCTTTCATCCGGATAATGAAAATCGTTTTAGCGGATTGTGACCAATTTGCATGCGCTTATGTAGATGACATTCTAATACACTCTGCGACAGCAGATCATCTTAAGCACCTAGATATCGTGCTGAAAAAAGCAAACGCAGCGAATATGGCCATACGACTCGATAAGTGTTCGTTTTTCGAATCATCCGCTAAATACCTCGGATACGTCATCGACAGACAAGGTATCAGTCCTGACCCAGCAAGAGCTGAAGCTATCACCCAATACGCCCGGCCAACAGACAAGAAGAGCGCTCGATCCTTCCTCGGAGTAGTAGGATACTATAGGAATCACATCCACAGATGTTCGGATTTAGAGGTACCACTCCGAGATTTGACCCGGATCGATACACCTTTTGTCTGGGAGGGGAAACACCAGATCGCATTTGATCTCTTAAAGAGACAGATCGCTAAACGTTTACTAAATGTTCACCCCGATTGGTCAAAACCGTTTTTCATCGCAACCGACGCATCGAATTATGCGATCGCGGGTATGATAATACAGATACGAGATGACGGTCAACAAGACGTAGTAGCAATGTGTAGCAGAATGCTGAATAAAGCCGAGAGAAATTACCAAACTTTTGAAAAAGAACTTTTGGCGATGGTTTACACTCTCCAGAAAAACCGATACATGCTACTGGGATACGAGATACACTGGAAGACTGATCACCATGCACTGACGTATTTCCTCAAAACAGCCGAATCTACTTCGCAAAGAGTAAACCGATGGAGGCTGTACATAAACAACTACGATATTAAGGCTATCGAACATATACCGGGCAAAGATAATGTAGCACCTGATGCTCTTTCCCGGTATTTCGAAGTCATAAACGGTCCAAAGGATATGACGTATCCACCCGTCATGTTCATCGGAGACAACGGACAAGGTGGTAATTCGCTGGAAACGATTATGGCGAATATGAACGGTTTACAAAAACGTTGCCCTGAGGTCAGAAAAGCGGTACGAGAGAAAATAAGAAATGTAGAAATTTTAAACGGTATTGCTTACTACATAAATCGCGATGGACAATCTCGAATATACGCTCCAGTTTGTGTTAGAGCAGATTTCATTCGATTCTACCACGATAAGTACTCTCATCCGGGTGTTAAGAAGACACTACAGGTGATCCGGCGTCATTTCGATTGGCCCAAGTGTAAGGATCAAGTAGTAGACTTCTGCCGGAACTGCATGACCTGCAGGAAAAATAAAGCCATTAATTATTCCCCGGTAGGTCAATTCAAGTCGATCGAAGCAAAAGAACCGCTCGAGATGATATCGGTAGATGTATTCGGACCGGTTACGAAAACGGATCGTGGAAACAAGAAACTGATTGTAATTATGGACGTATTCACAAAGTTCACTCGGTTATATCCGGTAGCTAAAACAGCTATGAACGATTGTTGTGAAGCCATAAATAGTTTTATATCAGAATATGGTAAAGTTAAGATAATTTTAACCGACCGAGCCTTAACGTTTACATCACCGAAATGGAAGCAATATTGGAACGAAAAGGGGGTGAGAATTAGACTCACTTCGGTTTATACCCCTCAGAGTAATCCGGTTGAAACACGGATGAAAGTGATCGGTGACTGTCTGCGAATTTATTGCCCATCAGAACACCATAAATGGGATGAGCACCTCGAGAAAATTGAGCGCAGATTAAACGAAACTGAACATGTAGTCACTGGAACAGCTCCAATCACCCTATTTCAGCAGAAAACGTTCGATGCTTCAGGCGATTTAATCGACATACTCGATCCAGAATTCACTGAAATCAAGAATAAAGCATTAGAAAATACGAAGAAAATGCTTGAACAACGAAAAAAGTTCTATTCCAAACTGAACAACCGTTTCGTAAAATTGTCTGTAGGCGATAAGGTTTTAGCCAAATTCGTGCAACTTTCAAATGCCGCCAAAAGACAGACAGGAAAATTGTTTCACAAGTGGAAAGGTCCGTACACGATATCAAAAGTACTAGGACAAAACGCTTATCAATTCGTAGATGATGCTGGAAATCAGTATGAAAGACATATCCGTCATCTACAGAAAATTTAAGAAATCAAATTTTATTCATCAAATAAATTCCTAATTATATTGTAATTAGCGAAAAACGTTTACTTTTGAACGATATTGTACTTACGTGAAATTCGTAGAATTCGTACGACGAGAAAATAATTCGAAGTTGAGAAAAAGAAAATATTTTGTTCCAAAATATTCTCCTTCAATTATCCTCCAAAATTTAAAAATCCTTAAAAACGACAGAAAAACTAGTTTCATCTGAAACCAAACCGATAGCAAATCGAACCCCATTGTTCTGCTATCTGGAACTCGTGCGAAGAATACAATGTATTCTGTGAAACATGTGATCACCAGCAACGAGTATAGGAAGAAACGGTTAAGCACAAACACACTCGATGCGATACGCGCGAACGATACACAGATAAAACGAAAATTCGAACACAGACAAAATATGTTCCATTGTCACAGACGAAAGCCAAAAACGCAAACCGCTTTTAGTGTGATCGGTCTCGCCACTTTTTGGTACAACAAAGAAAATGCGTATTTACAAATGACTAATGTTGCGAGTTGTAAGCGTCTTAAATCGAATTGTGTTTCGCAGTCGAAATTAAAGTATTTGGATGAAAATTTGCGGATATAATAGTATTAATATCGGTAAAGGTATTCGAAAACGGTATAAACGTTGTGGAATTCGAGATAGAAATAGTTCAGAATGGCCGCAGCAAATAGAGGTGTCGTTGAAGAACAGAATCTTCAAAGGATGATTCGTAATCTTTATTACACACGAGATGGAAAAAGTAAGCGTTGTTGTGACTGTAGTTAACCGATAAATGTACAGAATCGTTACTATATCGAAATTTTGTAACATAGGTGGATACGCCATGTATTATACCTTCGAGCTACCAATTACATTCCCGGAATTTAGTAGTCGCTCAAGAAACGTTTTAGTCGATTGTTCGAATGCGGTACTTGAGGCTCGTGCCCAAACCATAGAGGATGATGAGTTGGCCAATACGGCTCAAATCGTCCAGTTAGAAGAGGATGTGGTCGAAGATGGTATTCGCGCACTAAACAATAAACAAGAGGTGTTGGAATCGTTGAGGGAGGATTTAATCGCGTATAAGGCCAGATGCGGTCGATATAGAGAATATATCGAACGTCGTAGAACAGAAGTATGTTTCTGATATTATACTAGTAGAATTTCAATCGGTTATATGATACTGGTTCGATAAACGTTTTCATTGTAATCATAGGTCGAAACACGTAGAGCTATCGAAGCTCAAAACGCGAGAGAAATTGAAGAAGCCGCGCACGTAAACGTTGTCCAAAATGAACCGATGGATTTAAGTCGTAGTGCACGAGAGGTAAAAATTGTTGAATCCGTTGCTATCCATAATCTATAATTATGATGTATGTGTTTCCAATAGATGTATAATAACGTTTCTATAACCGATATGATATTCTAAACGGTATTTTTGGTGCCTATTGTGATTACCAAAATGTTAATACCGATTCTTGTCCTAAATTTAGGAGGAACTACGTCAACATATCGAGAGACAGCATAATCTTCCAGTCGTCCGTTTACAGCGATTTGATCAGCAACGACCGCAGATAGTCATTCGACGCTGTGACGCCCCGATTCGTCAACCTGATCCTGTACCTCAACCACCGGTCATAATGGCTGAACAGCAACCGGTAAACGATATTAACGAAGAACCCGAAATCGAAGCTGTACCCGAGCAGCAAGAAGAAGTTATGGATGTAGAAGTTTACGGGGAAGACGACGAAACAACCGATTCTGATACCGGTAAAGGAATTAATTTAATTAATCTAGTTACACTGGTTGATTCGGAAATTGTTAAGAATCCCAAGCGTAAACGTAAACGTAAGAATATTCTGGGCAAACCTAATGGTTTCGCTAAACGTTTCGTGAATAAAGCTAAGGTTATCCCTAATGTTCGCGAATCTACTATTTCGAAAATCGCTCAAAGTAAAAAAGCCGTATCACATTCAAAAAGTAAACAAGATGAAATTTATACTCAAATTTTCGAAAATAAAGAAAAACAAAAATCTACCCTTTCGAAATTTAAAATCGGGAAGAAGGGAGATTCGGGTAAAAATGAAATTAATAACGGTATTGAAATTCAAAGTGTTAATCGAACGGGTGCATTGAAGGTTATCAAAACGATAGATGTTAATTCGATCAAACCCGGGCATTGTAAGATTACCTTTGAAAATAAATTACGGGAAAAATTTCAAAAACGGTTTCATAAATCGGTAGGTAACTCTAAGTTTGTTAATTCTACAGATGGCGAAATCGATGAGGTTGAAAATGCAATATACGATCAGGCAATTAACGAGTTTGAAGCCGTACAGAACGCAGGGAATGCGGAGCAAAACGTACACGACTGGGCGGAAGAGGTGCTTGCTAACGAGATCGCACAAAATGTACAACAGGCACAACCACCACCTGAAAACGTTCAACCGGAGGTTCAGGCACAACAACCTGTTGTAGAGCCGGTAGTTCGAATGAACCCGTTACCGCAACCGACCGGCTGGAACAATACACGGTTCGGACTGGAAGCAGTTCAAGTCCTACGCGAATACGGATGGGACGTCATCGTACGAATGCGTTTGCACGAAGATAGGGCCGAAAAAGCCATGATACATCTATCAACCGACGTGCGAGAAAACGTTTATGGTGAACGGGCTATCATGCAATGGTCGGGAGTCTATACCCACGCTGTCGGAGCTCGTACTCGACCGATACCAGATATTCGCTGTCGTCTCGATGGAGCACCATTCGTATATACGGGACTCCGAAGACAGTACGCATTGCGCATATTTCCGTATGTCGATCTAGAAGATGACGCGTTTATTGTGACCGGATGGCTCGTACCACCTTTGGGCCACACACCGGACTTTTCTCTCGAAAGGGTGGTATTGGGAGAGGATTTCCTCAGGGAAAACCTCCACTCAATAAACCCAGGGCTCATGGAAGTGACGTTAAGAGCTGAAAACGGCAATTTGGTGCGGAAGCGGTATCAACTACGTCATCGAATGCGAAACTAAATCGTTTATGTTTTTTTTATTGCTATCGGAAACCGTTACTGCTCAAAATAAGACTCGTCATTTTTTAAGCCAATTTATTAGATTGCGCAAACGTTTTTTTTTACCTGTATATAGTTTTCTTTTTTATTCTTTTTTTTATCGAAGTGTTCATTTTTATTTTTTTTCTCTTGTGATATCATTCTGTTCCTTTTTTGTACTTAATTTTGTTTGTTCCTTAGGCCGTGAAGGTCAAATTATACGTTCATTTTTGCATTGAAAATCGACAAACGTTTTATTATTTAGTAAGTCTAGATATTCAAAATTTTCATGTTAGAAATTGTATGAAAACGGTGCGTATATCGTATGATGGAGACATGATCGGAGAAATAAGCGATAAGAGTATGAGTTTGATTGTTCTTTATTAGGAATAACTCGTGTAAGATCGTGAAAATAGCGTAAACTCGTTGCTATAATTGTAGATATCGGCGAAATAGAAACGGTATAACAATGGTAAGTCAACAGAAACGGTCATACTTTTCGTAGATACGATAACAGATATTCATGTTCGTTCTGGAATTGTTATCTTGGTTGTTCGGCGATGCTGTCGAGATGGACTTCTCGACACGCTAAACGTTTCATTTTAGTTTGTTCGCCAGTTGGAGTAACATCTTTCCTGAAGAATATCTCGTTTAACGTTTGGACTTAGAAAGTTTTCTTGTTTTTGACCGTGAGTGTACCGACATCGTTTCTTCAATTTCACATTGAATCTGAAATAAAATACATTGGTATTTAATCCTCGCAGAATTATCGTTGCTGCTGAAATCAGGTAATAATTTTGAACTTGTTCTTATTTTTCTCCATCGATCGAAATTTTCTCCATCATCGTATTCGTACTTCGAAATTTTTTTTTGGAATTCTTTGAAATTCTTTTTGGTCACGTCTCAGTTGAGATGTTCGGAAATCTGAAATCAAAAGAAGCAAACGGTGTTTCTTTTTAGAAATTTTGCTGTTGCAATTCGGAATATTACTAATGAAATTCGTGTACTAATCTGATAGGTTTTCATTTGGAAGCTGAAATTTTAGATTGGTCTCCGAGACCCCAACGTGTGAAGCGCGTCTTTGGCCCCCTTGGGTTCATCTTGTGTTCGTTTGGCCTCCGAGGCTCATCGTGTGTCGCGAAAACGGAAGATCTCCAGTAAACTGATACCTGCAACAGAAGAAAAGAAAACAGAAATTAATCTTCGGGTATTGAGATATCAACGGAAGCTGCAATAAAGGATATAAGTATATTTTCGTGCATATATACCTTTTGAGTCACTTATCCCCATATTTGTAAAATTGTTCACAATCGTTTGTCCCTTTCGTGACTCGTTAAATTTATTTCGTGATCGATATGGGTGATGAAGCTGCATCGTTTAGCGGATCAATCGGTACACCTCGTAGGGTATGGAGAGACATGCATCGAAGACAGACTCCAGATGTGAATGAGAACAGTACCGCAACGGTCAGCGAAGCGGATAGTCCTGGCCTGGGAGTTATGTTCGCTATCGATAGCACACCGTTGGTGAGACGCGGATTTAGATCAGTTCGTGGACGATCGTTTAGAAGTGTCTATACACAGACACCTGGGTCCATCGAACAAATTCTGCGTGATTATATGGATGCCGGTGTGATCGAAGAGGCACGGGCCTCATATACACCCATTGAAACAGCTCCAAGAGCCGATGGAATGGTACGAATTCGTTTGCGAAATGAAACTGAAGGCGCTAACGAAACGGATTTCGATTTCACCGATTTCCATGATCAACTGCCACGTTCGCCCAGTCCAGAGGTAGAATCGATCAGTTTAAGCGTCAGTGATCCAATACCGGAGGAAAGTGAAGGTGAAGTCTCGGAATTAGAACAGAGTGACGCTGAAAGTGTCATACCAGCGAGATCGGGCCGAAGAGAACCATCAGCTGAGATCGAGGAGATCGAAAACCAGCTTTTGGACGGAGAAAGCCCAGTACCCGATGGGAATCGATATCGTGTCGTCGACCGATTGGCAGCATACAACGAAGAAAGAGAGCGTGTCAAGGAAGGTTACAGGCACCTTACAATTGGAGAATTACGGGCGAAACTAGTCTCAAAATCCAGAAGAGCAAAGCGTGCGTGCGAACACATACATGACCTAGAAGAAGCCGTGTTGTTTCTACGTGCATCGCGCAGGTATCTCAAGAAAATCGAAGTGAAGGAAGCAGTATTAGAGGAGCTTATTGAGTCGCACGAACGATTAAGAAGACGACAAATTGGGCTCAGTAATTACAATATTGGAGCCAGCTCGGATAATATTACCACACATACCGCCTGGAATGTGTATGGCGCGTAAAACGTTTTCGGCATAAAACGTTTGTTGGTTTGATTTCGTGTATCTTTTTTTGGGAAACATTTTTCTTTTTCATGACAAATTTTTTTCTTTCTTTTCGTGACCATAGATCTTTTTTTTATTCGGACATAGTAGTATTTGTATTGATTTTTATATTTTTTATTTTTATTTCGAGTCCTTGAATTCGTAGAAGTTAAGATTTTTTTCGGAACCGGTTGCTGCGACCGTAGTTCAAATAATCGGTATAGATTGGCATTTTCGGCATCCTCTCAATTTTTTGGACATTTTTTCTTAACCTTTGTATCTAAAATTCATTTCAAAATTGGGAGAGGGGAATCTGAGGGAACCGAAGAGAGGGGGTTCTACTAAATTTAATTTTTTAAATTTTTTTTTATCTTTATTGCCAATCTCGAAATAATTTTAATACTCGCTCCTTTTATTTTCTTTTTTTTCGTAGCTTGCCTAAACGTTTTGTAATTAGGGAATTTCGAAATTATTAATGGTAAGTTTTATTTCGGTAAGTCTACTCACTCTGGCAAGCTGAGCGCGCATGTGAGTGGGGTGCAAATAACGTTTTAAGAAATCGGTTGAGGAAAATGTTTAGCCTCCTGAGTTCTTGTACTCGGTTGAGAGCTTGAATCCTCACTGATTGATTTTCCTCGTAAAAGGAATCGGTTGTCGTTTTGAATTTTGTTCATTTGATTGATTTTTTTGGTATCGTTTCTCAACTTAGAATATTTTTTTGAAGTTTGATATATTTTTGTTGGAGTTTGAAATCGTTATTTTCATCTTCATCGTTTCACCGTGTTCACTATTTTTGAAGCAGAATCTTCTTTTCGTTTATTTTGAAAATCCGTGATTTTTATTTACAATTCAAATTTTTGTGGAGAACTTGTATTTTTTTTGTGCCATTCCAAATAACCTGGTTAATAAATTCGTTCAAGTATTATTGGTGGTATGTACTCTTACTCTTATTTCTTGTTTTATTCTTGTAAGGTAGGAGGTAAGATGTTCTAGTTTCACCCCCCCAATATGGGGAATAACAAATATAAGCTAGGTATGATATCGTAATCAACGTTGTATATCCCTCTCGTCATGTAAAACGGATTGACCCCTTATCTCTTCTTTTTAACTCCCTCTTCTAAATTTTTCTTTTCAATGTAGCTTAGGTTTTCTTTTGCTTAGGATTTTCAGAATTTAATCGTTTTTGGAGTATCTAAACTAACTCAGCTGTCTTGTGCTTTATTAGATCGTGGTAGTGATAATCTGAGATTTTTGTTTGTGGTGGCTTCGGACACCTCAGTTTGTTGAAACGTCAAAAGACTTGTATTGTGGTCTAATTTCTGAATATGATAATATTTCTCCCTTCAGTGGTCAACAAATAGCCCCCATGCAAGTTGTATCCCTTTTGTTCAGCCAATAATGAAGAAAATGGTCGAGTTGTATCAGTTTTGTACATAATTTGAGTGTTGTTGTTTCATTAATGACGTGGTTGTAGAACTGCAAATTGTATCAGTTTAGTAGAGTAATGTTGAGTTGTATCAGTTTTGTCAAGTAATTTTATCAGTTTGTTTGAAAAAGTTGAGTTGTAGCAGTTTTGTCCATTGAATAGCCTCATATTTCTGAAATTGTAAACTGATACAACTGTCCTGGAGGGGTCTGGGGGTGGAATATCGCCAAGGTGAATATGGGGGATCAAAGTAGGACCCTTATAGACCATTTTTTCACTACTAACTCAAAACTCGATTTTTGCGAGTTGTAGCAGTTTTGTAGAGGGTGTGCGAAGTGTCATTGGTACGCACAATAAAATGTAATCGTATAAAATTAATTTACTTTAAAAATTTTTCACTATAGAAGTCTGAAAAACACTTTTACGTCGACTATTGTTTGTCAAAAATAAAACTTTGCACACATAAATTCAATCGTCTGAACTAGAAATTGTGAAGGTCTATTATCAATATTGCACTGTATTTCCTCATTACGAACTTTCGTAATTTTTATTGTCTTATTGACTTCATGGTGGTACCTTTACATCATGTTTCATGTGACGTGAATTAGTATACTTTGGTTCGAACATGAAAATTCTTCCGGTTTGTTTCAATTTTGAAATTTATTGTTGATTTTCCACCAGTTAATGAGCTATAATAACAAAATTGGTTGAAAAATATTCTCGCTATAATGCAGTCACAGTAGTAATGATGAATTTTAAAATTTTTAATTCAGTAAAATGTTACTTTTTAGGATGTTGAGCCTCTAAATTCTCTACAGTTTTCGACTTTGAGCAATTATTTTACTTTTTGATCCGTGTATTTTACACTAGAAGTACTAGGTGGCGTCATATACGACGCCACTGAAAATTTCGAGATGGACTACTCAAAGGAAGAATATTTTGAGAAACCCCGACTTGTGTCATACGACGCCACCAAGTTTTTAGAGGTTATTCTAGTGGCGTCGTATATGACACCACCCGATTCTTTCGGTAATCAAGTATAACCTGGTTTTTCTAGTGTTAATTTTATGCAGTTGAACAGTAATAGGCAAGAAGGCGACAAGTACACTTTTTTCAAAAATTGAGATCTTCTATGGTTCAATTGTGTTTACCAATTAACCCCTACTTATAGTATAAATATTATGTCACAAAATGTAACTATTGCTGAAAAAACAGACTTCCAAGTTGAGGTGCTAAATAAGAAGGCTATGTAACATAAGCGTGTTTTTTTGCTCTCTTGTAAAATTGGAAAAAGTGGACTTATCCCTTTCTAGTATATCACTGTTCAATTTTAATAATCTTAGTTTCTAAAGAAATAGTTTTACTTTGCAATAAATACAGGGCTTTAAAAAATTCGTTTTTATTTTCCTGAAAAATCAAATACATATTCTACTTCTCAGTTCTCAGCTGGTAAAATTTCGGGAGAAATTAAGAGTACGAGTATGTGACTATTTGTAAAAACAATAACTTACTCAGGTTTCATTTTAATATTTACCTATGATTGAAAAAAAAAAACACCGAAATACTGTATTGGAAGGTGTATGGATATTATGGTGTCTTTATCTACAAAATGAACATAAATAGTAAAAAAAAAATCAGAAAAATACTTCAAACACGACGATAACACAAACAATGAGGTAAACCTGTGTTAATCATTTTTGCGGTCAAACACCTCTGTATTGTTTACTTTTTTTCTGTCAGTTGACAACAAATTATTTTACAAAGTTAATTGTTTTTTAATAGATACCTCTACCTTTTTTTTACAATTTTTCTTTACTGAATAAATAGTATTTCAAAAGTTTTACCAAGTTTTAATTATGTGACCATGCCAGTGGTGGACCCAGGGGGGAAACCCCCCATCCAAAAAAAAATAGACCGATAATCCACAAAAAAATCAATTTTCTTGAACCCCTCCCCCTTATGCTAAAAAAAACACAATCTCACCATTTTAGCATTTACCATGCTTTGAAAAAATTTGGATTCCCCCCCCAAAATGGAGCTCTGGATCCGCCACTGGACCATGCATATTCACAAATAACGATGCAAATGTAACAAAATGTAGAAATAATCTACCCATAAAGTAGTAGAAAACTGACAGTATTGAAACAAAAAATAATAATTTCTAAATGTAGAATAGAATTGGAATATGGTTGGTGAATAAATTATAAAAAATTTACTACATCAGGTAATTTAGTGACCAAAAATTAAAATACCACGATACTACGCAAAAATAATCTAAAACTTGTTTTTCAATTTCCACATATTTTTACCAAATTGAGAAAATTATTCTGAGCATTATTGAGCTGCGTAAATACAGTAACACTTATAATACATTGTTAAAAATATAATCGTTGGCTACTTTTCGCAGTCAAGCATTGATTAAAATTCAAGTAGAAACAGGTTTTCACTTGTCACTTTCCATTTGATCTTACTGGAAAAAACAACCAAAATGATAACGAAGAGTGTTATTCACTACGAATCAGGTGAGTACAGGCTCAGTTTTTTCCTGTTTATCTGGCGAACCAAACATTTCAGATAAATCATTTTCGTATTAATATACCGACATGTACCAAATATCTTCTTGCAGAAAGTTTACAACAAATGAAAAATTCGGCGAACAGATTTCTAATAAGCGAGTTTCTACTAGAATACTTCCAATATTAACAAGTTTCAACTTGCTGTGATATTTCCATTTTTATGAAAAATTTGAAACCAGAAGAATAAAATACCTTTAATGATTGTTTAAATCATTTCTTATTTGAATAATAATTTGGTTATTGTGAAGAAATCCCAAAAAATGTCCGGTTTTATCCTAGACATTTTTGAAGACAATAAAAAGTCCCTGGGTTGGGATTAATCCCTGTAGTTGGCATCCCTGGTTCTACCCTGAATCCTCCTTACTCATCTACCTGTTTTTCTTTGTCCAAGAACTCAAAAAGTGGGCTACGAATTTCATAATACGAAGAAAATTCGATATTTGTTTTTTTTCGTCGTGCTTTATGGCAACACTTTTTAAACGTAAAATAAACGCAGACTACGTTGCTATCACACCTTCGAACAATCTTCGTTCATGTTCGGTCAGATGTAAATTACCACTTTGTCTGTGTGTTCTTTCAGTTTGGAAATTACGGTCATTTAGTGCACTCTTTGAATTGCTCTCTCTTTCTCTCTCGTAATTATTTTTCGTCTAAAATTTTGTTTTCCTGGTTTTATTCCTGGTTTTGTATTCTAATTTTTCAGAAATTTTTTATCTTTTTTACTTTTATTATGTTTTAAGCAATTTATAAAATTTAATTGCCATTAATTTCAGTCAAATTTTCTACGACCATCTCGCGTTTGTTTACGAAATAGTAAAAATTTGCGGTCGGATGAGGTTCTCGTGATTTTTTTTTTCAACGAATTTATTTTTATCGAGTGTCTGCTTTTGGAGGAGCCACAGCCAACAACCTTTAATTTGAAATTGCTGCCCTGAAACACTCGAATAGACGAGTAACTATTGCCAAGTAAGTTAATTATTTTCTTATTGCACCTTTTAAAATGTTTTGGTTTAAATTTATTTCAATTTGTTGCAATCTGCTGGTCGGTGAAGAAAAAATAGTCTCATAAGTCCAAACCATGTAAATGCAATGGGTTAATGGGTTCAAAATTTCATAACTATTAGAAAACAAATACAGCAAATATTCTCGTTTTTATTTTTTTGAATTTTCAATACGCACGTGATTATGCATTCATTAATGGCAACTTATATAAGATTTTGAAAATTCATGATAGTCGGGTAGAAATGGATGTATTGTGAGTCTAAGAATAAATATATTTAGGGAACGAAGAGACTTTGGGTGACCTTCTAATTTCCATTAATTAAAGAGTTGAGGTTTTGAATTAATAAAATTGCAAGCATTTAAAAAATTTTGTTCAACTGTGGCTGTATGTGATGTGTAAAAATACACTGCATGACGCAAAAGAAAAAAAGTATAAAGAATCTTTCCAAGTTTTGCGTTTACTTTTTTTTTTTGGTAAAGCATTTTATATCTTCGTTTTAGTTTCCATTTTAAATAGTTTTCTATTCTGCGTGAATTTTGTATTTTGGGCAAACCCACCAAAGGTATGTTTTAAATGCGTAGCAATTCTTGATTTTGAACAAAAAAGAAAGCGAATGAACGGGTATTCCATTATCCTTACACTATATCTTGATCTTACTGGTAATAGTATTTACAGAGAAGCTCAGTTTATAAATGAATGAAAGTTCTATGGATCTGGGGTTTCGATTTCTATTTCAAGGACAAAGAACGATTAATTTGCAACCCTGATTTCATATGATGAAATTATATGCCGAAAATAGTCAATATCTGTTGTTTGCTTGACAGGTTTGAAGACTATAATTTATCAAAATAGGTAACCATAGATAAAGGCTGAGGACTTTGACCTTTTACAGCACTTGAGATTTTCATTTATAAAATTTTCGTCATCAACTAAAAAACGTTATGTTACTTGACTTCCTTATTCTGTCATTCACAAATCTTCTCCATATTCAAATCTGCATTACCTACTCATTTATGACGAGTAACATTGACTGCGTCTAAATCATTTCCACCGAATCATGACTGAATATTTAATTCTGTGGAACTAACTTGCGTTATCGTATTCTACAGATTGAACCTGTATCAACGGCTCAAGTCCAAAATCTGCTAAATCCAAAAATAATCATCTTTTTTTCCACGCACTTAAATGGTATTTCAGGGCCTGATAATGCCGAATTAGTCATAAAATGGGAAATACAATATTTTTGGGACTTAGAAGGTTTTGGATTTAGACCAACGATATGTTAAATATTTCCTCATTTTGCTGTGGAGCTCTAGAATATATAGGGTCGTGTGGATTAAAATTAGTACTCTTCGTCGTATTAAATGAATATCAAGAGCCAAATATGATTTTTATTATTTTGGAAATTCTGATGGCTTAAGTAAATTAAGCACACTTCAATTTTCCTCTTTTAATGCCAACTATACGTCAATGGATAACCACTTGAATAATCGCTGACTGTAACCTACATTGACACACTTAACTATATTAACTTCAAAGAAATTGAAAAACAATTTTCACATTATGAGTAATAGATTACGTTTGTGTGAAAATTGGTAATTTATTTTCACTAATATAAACGAGGACCTAGTCTTTTCTTCCAACAGTTCACGAAAACGAGAAAGTGACTAATTCGGTGGTGCGATACAGGATACTTTATCGCGACACAAACTGGATATCAATATTATTTATTGTACAGCTTCGTTTGTTTGATTTTAGAGTTGAAAACAGTTTCGAATGTGTAAAGTAAATAAACGAACTGGTTGGTAACCATATTGAAAAATATGCGAGCAATGATTGAAGAAGGCAAAGTACTTGACAATGTCGGAAATTTTCAAAGTAGATTGTTGACAATATCATAATGAGTGGCGATAAATATAGTCACATCATCAAAATTATGATTTAAATAGAGCTGGGTTGACTTTCTAAATGAAGGTTTATTCATTCAGAGAGGGGCTAATGTATTTTTTTTTTTTCCAAAACCTGTTCAAGTCCATGCAAGTATACCTGACTTTTTTCATATTTCGAAACAAAAAAAGGTCCAAAGGTGTAATTGATATGCATATATTTATTGAAAACCTAATCGAGTACGAAGTCCACCCTGGATGTCGCCGATTCAAGTCCAACACTTTCTTATATCCAATTTATAATTTTACAAAACACTCTAAAAATATCCGCATATCAGGTTTCATTGGCTGTATGGCTGTTTTCTATCCAATGTTATTTTGAAGGAGTTAATTGAACATTTTGTTTTGCTATAGTTTGTTTTTGTTCATTTATGCTAAAATGATTCATCAGAATCAATTTTTGCCAAATTAGTGAAAAAACGGAATTTCAACTTTTTAAGACTAAGCAAATTATGTAATCAGGCCGGCGACAGGTGTTCAGTTTCAGATATTATGTAGACCTTTGCATGTGCAAAAGGAGTTGAGGAAAAGCTAAATTTTTTACTTTGGAGTACTGAATCCTATTCAACTTGAACAGCTTACTTCAGATATAGTTCTCGATTTTCTCAAAACCACTTTTTTGGACTTATCTATTACGTTTTAGAAAAACACGTCTCAAGCATTATTCAAAATGTTTTTTTTTCATTTCCTTTGTTTCGACGCAAGAGCAATTAAAAGCCTGTTCACAAAAATTAAATATCAGGGTGTGTTTAAAAAATTGTCTGTAAAAAAATTTGCAAATTAAACATAGGTCTATTCGTCATGGGTTTTTCATCCGATGTTAACACGTTTGTGTAACATGTAAAAAAAAAAACATACTTTGTATGCTCGTGTACCGTTTTATTAAAAAGTATAAATCTGTCAAGAAATTCATTTGCATTTTTCAATAATGACTTCAACATTGCTAATTTCATTTCACTAATTTCCTGAAAAATTTTACTTTTTACACGAGTCGTGTTATGCTCTTCTATACAAATTATAAAGATAAATGTTTATTTAAAAAACACAAAAAATTAAGATGTTGGCTGTAAAATATTTATCATGCTCTGATCATTGTTCCAATGAACAAAATATTTTGTCTGTCGGATTACGCAAGAAATTCGTTAATTAATGAGTGTCACTGACAAATAAAAAATTTCCGGAATCTGTGTCTGCATGGCTTCCACAAATCTCTGCCTGGCCACAGAGGTTAACCAAGGTTTTTTATTTGTTCCTCTATATGGTTCCATTTATTTCACTATATCGGTATATTTTAAAGAATATCGTTCATTATTGGCCAAAAATCAGATTATCATTTCCTTTTACCCGTCGATATTTAATTATTTATTCTCGTTAGTACGAAAATTACTCATCACTTGAACAGATAAGTAGCATCGAATTCGATGAAAGTTGGCCATTTCTTCGGGTTTTCCCCACACAAAAAAGTAATAAAATGATTTAAAAACATAGGTAATTAATTTGGCGAGAAAAATTTCTTAAATACTAAGAATTGAGTACTCTAGTTTCAAAAAAAAAAAAATTCTTTCGTCAATCATAATGAAATTACAAGATTATATAATTAATGAATTCATTTACAAATTCTGTTATATTTTATTTAATTAAGTATATCTCAGTTTTCTGAAAACTGGAAAAATGTAATTCAGCCATAAGGGAAACATATGAAGTTCTCACTTGTAGAAAATGATGGCTACGAGTGATGAGTCAAAGTATCGTTAGTGGTCCATTATCGAAATTGATCGAAATTATCGATAACGATCTTGATTTAACGATAATATCGAATGTGTGAGAAAATGAGAAAATGTAGCAAAAAACGCAATAATTCAAACATTGTGTACAAAAACAAAGAGGTCCGCAGGTCTTTCTTGCCTATTTTGCATAATTCCATGAAAAAGAATAATTGATGATTTTCGATATTATCGATAATGATGCCAATTTTTATCGACGTTATCGATAATGAAAATTTTGACTTTGACTCATCACTAATGAATATCTTAAACTCAGAGGCAAACTTTTTCCATCGTTTTTTTTGGGTGGGGGAAGTGACTGAAAAACCCAACTATCGATTACATAAATACTTTCAAAAAAGAGAATAACAGACCATTGGCAGCCACAAGCTAAAATTTTTAAATTATATCTGTCACACAGTGCAAAATAAAATAATAAGTTCTGACCCCAGGAAGTACATAATAATTAAGTATATTAAAAATGTATGAGGGTACAAAAATTTTGATATTTCAGCTTAATTTCAAAAATGAAATGTTGGCTATCACTGGGAAATTTTTTTTTCAGTTATCAGGGGGTACATATAACCCAACAAAATATAATCATTAGTAGCATCTGATGTAAAGGAAAAGCCCTTATGAGAGGGCCCAGTGATAAGCCATTTAAAGGGCTGGATTATAAGTTTCCTTTCTAAATATTTTAAAAAGTGCGAATAACGCTTCCATATAAAATATATATATTTGGAAAAATTAGTTCAAACTCGTGTTTTCGACGCCCACTGAAGACACTATAGTTGCATAAGTTGCAGGAAAGTCAAATACAAAATCCTTGAGTGTATGAATGGTGGACCTACCTGCAATTGCGTATCATCTTTTTGTGTTGTTTCTTCCTTTGTTCGTCTCTGTCATTGTGCAGAATGAACGAATGGATAATTTTCGACCATGAAAAAATGTAATTTTAAATCATTTAGTCTTATCTAAGATAAGTAACTGTGACATTTCCCTGGTAGTGTCTGCAGTATACATAGGGTAGAATGTGTGAGCTGGATTTTCGTAACGACAAACTGGTGAGCCATTTCAATGACAACGTATTTCGATAATCGTTCAGTCGTGAACCGTGACTGATATTTTGCTAATATTATTGGCCCTTGTTATGGAACCGTTACTGATTTTCACATTGCACAAACTCGACGATGACGCATAAATACTTGTAGTGCCTTTTTACACTCACTTCCTTTTAGAGGATGTGTTAACTCATACCTAATGTGAGGGGCATATCCAGAGTGCCACAGAGTGCGAGTATAAGTCAAAAATAAAAAAGTTTCTAAAAAAGTTTTTCACGATTAAGAAAATTGTTTAAAGACTACTTATTTAGTATTTCTTACAAAAATATAGACAGAATTCCGAAAATAATCTCAAAATACCAACACTAATACAAACAGCACCAACTTTGTTCTACGAAAAATTTTTCAACTTGTATTTGTCACTGCCTGGCATACCAGACTTATGCCAACAGTACGTATACTTACCTTATTTTTGTATATCAAGTGAATTTTTATATCGCAAGGTTTTTAAAGTAGACAGCTACTATCTCCTGAAAAAAAAAAATACTGATTAATTATTAGTTGGAGAAACCCAGAAATCCCGCTTTATATTCCTAACTCAAATATGAAGAATTAGAAAATCTCTGAACTGATGATGCACATACACTGCATCCGCTAGGGTAGATTTGTTTCTTCAAGCAGAAAAATATTTTACCCCCCTCCACCCGCCCCGTTCACATCATGCAAAGTACATCAATGTTCCCATTTTTGCAGAGACAAGGCTGAACGTTTTTTCTTGCAGAGAAATAGCTGTATATTATTAAAACTATTTTAACTTTTGCCTTTTACTCGTTTCATTGCTGCTTTTATACGATTTCCATGTGGAATATCGGTCGGTACAATGAGAAGTGATCGTGTTTTGAAAAAGGTGAGGGGGAGGGAATTAGTAGTCGATGCTGAAGTACATTAAATTGAATTATGCGATTAGAGCTGTCTGTTCTTTTTCTTCTTTTTGCCCCTCCTAAAAATCGCCTCAGCGACAGGGATACGTCATAGTTCTCCCTTTCTTTATTTAATTTGCTTATGAAAAAAAGGCTTAGAGAATTGTATCTCGTTGGGACAGGAAAAATGTAAGTTGATAGGACTGTTGCTGCTTTTCAGTATCTAAATAAAGGTTAATGAAAATGAATTGAGATATTTTATGATCATTAAAAAGTCAAGCTTACAAAAAATCTCGTTTTCAATAATTTGGACACCGTTCCCATTTGTCTAGTTGTAAAATACTATAATCCTTATTGGGTAGCAGAATTTGACATCGAGTTTTCTCAGAAACAAATTTTTAGGATATTCATTCTTTACCCTTCAAGTTGACGATATTATGGTCTCAAGTTTTAAAGTACATTCAACAGTATGTAATTGACATGATAAGACTTGGAATAGTTGCCAAATTCAGTTTACTAGCTCTAGGGAGAGAAAATGCTAAAATGAAAACTAACACTAATAGCACTTTTTGTTGGTGTTGTTTAAGTGATGAAATTTATGAAAAAGGTTATTTACACAATAAAACGACTTAGAGTGAACTTTTCTGCTAACATTCATTGATTGAAAATGATTATAGAAATCTGCACTTCTTGCAAAAAGTTCTTATTCTTGACCACCACGTGTTTTCAAAAATATTGAAATCTTGTCCTATTTTAGACACAATCGTCGATATACGAATAAACCAACACCAAATTTAGTTTTTAATATTCTACTTCCAACCAACAGGAATTCTTGTGTCTCTATCCGATATTTTAAATACGGCTAATCATAGATGGAAAAAAAAAAGCCAAACTGCATTCGTGCTTATTTACTCCTTCCGTATGAAAAGAACCCAAAAATAGCCATTTTATCAACAATAGTAAACAGAAAAAAAAAACTCATATTCAAATCAGGTCAGCGGATAAACACCAATAGAAAATTATAGCTATTGTGAAGTGTGAATGACACGTAAATTCAGTGGCCAAAAGATCTTATTCTACGATAAGTCACAAAAATAATGGAGCAAAAAATTAGAACATCGAAAACCGCACTCTTCATTTATTATGAACCAATCGGAAGAAAAAAGTTCGATTAATCTTTCGAGTACACTCCCAAATTCTCTCAATTTTTTTGGATTCATTAATGATGAAAACATTTACCCTATATTCGGATTCGATGGGATGGCCTACTTTTCATGCTAATCGCTCGGTGCGATGTCTACCTGTCATAAGAATTTTTTGTCTATGGTTACTGACTTCGAGGGGGTAGACAAGTGGAGTAAAAAAAGAAAAAGAAAAGAATGTATATTGCTAACAAAATATAATATTATGTTTACGTAACGAGTAGTGTACGACACTGACGACCCCTTCGTCGAATGTATTGTGCAGTGTCCCCCCCTCTGCCCTCCTTTCTATAGGCATGACCGGCATACAGCACAATGTAAATTGTGTTTTTTCCTCTTCTTTCTGTATTTTCCTCCTTTTTTTTTTAGTCTCATATTTCTAACCCATATTTCAACTAAAGTGAATTATCGTCGCATGTGGTACGTTTTTGCCACCTATAGTCTTTGACTTTAAAGCAGAGCTTATTTCGTGGATGTGGAATCAGCCATATAGATAAAGAGGAAGATTTCTTTATTGATGGGCTCTAGGTGTCTGCAACGAGTGGTTGATAGTATTAGAAATGAATTCTTTTTACTAGACGTGTAGTCGAAATTTCGTGTGTCCGTGTGTGTCCAGTGTTATCGAATGATGACGTCATCATACATAAGCTTAATGAGACTTTTAGTCAATTTTGTACGTGTCCTTGTGTGACCAATGTTATCATAATGATGACGTCTGCTTAGACGAAGCTTTTTTTACTACTAAATTGAGCTTAAAAAATGAGCTACAAAGTGAGCTTCAAATTGAGCTTACAAACTGACCTTACAAATTGAATTCAGTATTTTATAGAAAACGTGAAAAGTTGTATGCTTCATGTTTGATTTGAAAATGTTTTTTCGCAAGAAAATTTAATGTACTTTTTTATATACTCGTACAATTGATGTAAAAAAGAATTCATCTTCGCCTTCACGACACTTCGTGAGGGCTACAGCTATTTTGCAACATGATGGGGATTAAATAAATTCTATACTTTTTTTTGATATTTTTTAAACTGATCCTGTGAGAAATAGTCAGGTCGGTTGAAAAGTGACAACTTGACTAACTATCGAAAAATCAGTCAGAAAAGTCGACAGCTCCCAATTAACGAAGAATAGTACATATAACTTGGAACCAGTCAGTTTATGAGAAAAAGGCTATTTACAAAGGTCACTTTTTTGAAACGTGACTTTTTTTACTGGTCAATTTTTTTTTAACGTGATGAATCCAAAAAGTGGCATGTCCGAACTGTTTTTTCTTTTCAAGTGAGCAGTCCAAACTATCATTTTTCTAAAATATGACTCCAATAAGTGGTCACTTTCTAAAAAAGTGACCCGTTACTCTTTAAGAGCCAGTGGAACCAGCTATACGATTTGAAGAATAATTACTTAATATTGGAACTAGACACTTTTTTGAAGGATCAGTAACTTTTGTTTCAAGTTAACTGGTGAACTAGTCAAAATTTAAAAATTTGACTAATGCATATACGAAAGACTCAGAACCTAAAGTCTCATTTGCCAAGTATGTACTCATTTTTCTTCATCCACATCAATAGTAAAAAGGTCAAAATACAAGAGTTTGTTGAAAACGTCTCATAAGATCTATGAAATTGAGAAAAAAAATCATTGGCTGCTTTTTATACAAACTTGATGTAATTTACGAGTACGCGTTATCAGTCGAATAATTTGATTGGCATAATTGACTGATAACGTTGAAGTTGAAAAATTTTATAATATGTGACAAATTTTCTTCATTTTGCATCGTTTTACGTAAGTTAAATTATTTTTAGTAATACGTCAAATTTACTGTAGATAAAATCCGACTACACATGAAGACGAATAACTTGAACAAATTTCAACGATCAAAATTCACTATCCACTGCCGAAACAGATGAAGAGATACACGTGTACGATGCCATGCAGAGCTGTTCATGTCGATAGTATTGACTCGTAGCAGATTGCATGCTGGTGAAAGGACACAATGAGCGACACAAGTTCTGGTAACTGCTCTCGTAATAAGGATTTGGTTTTGGAAGAATTATTGTTATCATCAAGATCAATGGCGCAGCCACAGGGTGTTGCTCCCCTTCAAGGTACTTTCGTTTAATTTTAAAAAAAAAATAAATGAAGTAATCCAATCAGTTGAAAATTAGGTTTGTTTTCATTCGAACTGGTGAGAAATTATTGTCTATTTTTCTTATAAAATACATTGGAGCTCCTGAATGAATTTAAATTTTAAAATCCTGAATAGCAAACACTGAGACAAATTTCTATGGTAATTTTTACTATTTGGATAGGAAAACTGGAATAATACAAAAGTAATAGAAATTAATACAAAAAAAGTAAAATATGTATCTTATCTAAGACAGTAAGAAATTCTGCAAAATATTAAAATATTTACAATAATTTAGTAATTTTCACAACTTGGATGAGAAAAGTTACTATTCTCTTTATATAATTACAACTATCCATTTCTCTCAGTGAACAATACTTGCAACTTTTGTGAGAATATAGTATAAGGTTGGTATAAAAAGGCACAGGTATTGAAATTTTCACAACTTGGATGAGAAAAGTTACTATTCTCTTTATATAATTACAACTATCCATTTCTCCCAGTGAACAATACTTGCAACTTTTGTGAGAATATAGTTTAAGGTTGGTATAAAAAGGCACAGGTATTGAAATTTACCATTTATAGGACTTCTATATTTAAATTAATTTGCTGAAAAACAGAAACTCCAATGTGTCTTATATGAGAACTGATAACAATTTTAATTTCCCACCAGATGAAAATGTAAACAAAGCTAGTGTTACGTTATTTTCGGATTGCTCTACAATATTTTGGTTTTTAAAAAAATGAAAAATTTTAACTTAAATTAATTTAAAAATAATTTGAGAAAATATAATGAGTATATTTTCCCCTGTTTTTTGATTAGCCTTATCTTGATACAGTGCTGCAGTTAAAGGTATTTTTATTAACTTAATATAATAACTGGAGACCGGATTCCTTGGCATTTGTCACTTTTGTTCCTGAAGGGGCAGGAGGGTAATTTTTACATATGAGCACAAATCGAAGGGAATAGAACCCAGGAAAAAATTTTTATTTTGCCGAAAAATGCCAAAAATGAGAAAAATGCCTAAAATGGGGAAAATGCCGGAAAATGCCAAAAATTGCAGATTTTGCTAATTTTCACGCTTTTCATTAGAAATCAGATCATTGCATCACGGATAAAATCATTGATGGTGAAAAATCAGCTTATCATCTTGGCACAAGCCGACTGATATCGACAGCTCTCACTCTCATACATAACTGCACGTGCATCGCACTAAATCTGTCTTGTCAGTAGCGTGCGATAAAAGGTTCAATTTGAAAGAAGGGAACATCGAGAAGCACCTCATCGTGCTGCATAGTGATAAATTTTTCTAAAAATGTATTTTCCTTTATCTGTGAAATAGAATTTCATTACTTCTTTACTTTTTTGTTGCTTTTGAGGGGTTTTTGTAGGTTACTGCCAAATAATGCCAAAAATGAAGTTTTCAATGCCAATTTTTTCACTTTTCTGTGCCGAGGAATCCGGTCTCTAATAATAACTTATAGTCATCAAAAATATTTTCATGTATGTTTGTTCATCAATTTACTAATTACTTAGTAATTTAAATGATGTTTAATAAACACATTATATATTTAGCAATTTTCTCAAACCAGGCGTTTTTCTGAGATAAATTTTTCAACCCTGCCTATTTTCTTATCACCCTGTTAAGTACGTATGATAGATTTTCAATAAATTAATCCACTCTATCCCAGGTCTGATAAGGGGTATTGAGTAGAGAAAAACTATTGATACTTTATCAATCTACTATTCACCATTCCCTTTTCAACTTCACAACCAACTTATCCATTAAAAGTAATAAGTAAAAAATTACACATAAGCTAATGCTCGTCATGTGTGTAATTTTTTACACAAGTTACTTTTCATAAAATTATGTTTCTTTTTTTAAATGCTCTGTTTTGGAACCCCTGGCAATTTTTTCTTCTGATGTTTTTTACACATCCTACGTTTACTGAAATAATTCGATTTTTGTTATCTCAAAACTAATGCAACCTGTTACATTACAATCAGTTTCATTTTATGAACATTCACTCAACTTTTTCCAAATAAAAATCACAAGTAGGTACCAAAGATTTGTGGGTGCGCCACTGGTCTTTTCATTTTCTTTTACTGGTAAGCATCGTCACATTGTCATTATTGCACGTCAGCACCTTTTTTCTTAATATCAAGCACCTATGTTTATTCGGTTTAGCACAGTTATTATGCTAGTATTAAACACTGATTTCTAATATTTCAGGATGGAGTGAACGTTATTCACAGGGTTTCAGAGGCATTTCATCGCATAAACGTTCGTGTACGGATTTATATTGTCTGACGGTGTTGTTGATATTCATTTGTGGATGGCTGGCTGTAGGATATTATGGTAGGTTACTATTACTATTGCAAAACAAATTAATAACAGTTAACTTTTAGAATCTTGTTCTTAGAAGCCAAGGGGTGTAAATCGAGTAAATTTTTTTTTAATTTGAATACTTATATAGATTTTATTGATGTGCATCTCCCACTTTGGAATAAATTACTTATCTCCATTTTCTCTTATTGGCTTCTAAGTGCCTCAATTAGCTCTGAAAGTTTTTCTTATCGGAGTAAAAATACTTACCCTATTATGAGACTTTTTCATAGAAATGCTATATTTCTTGATTTCCATATCATAAACATGAAAATGAGGAAGCCATAAAGGGGACTCTCTATGGCTAATTCAACTTTCTCTTTGAATTCTACTTACACTCATTAGCTGTTAGAGAAAAAGGCTAAATATGGGATACCACGATATTTCAATTAATTTGCAATTTAAAAAAAAAATCTTAAATATTAGGTGCTTTTTTCAACAAAGTATAATATTTCTAATTCTATTACAAGGTCCTAATTTTTAGTTTAATTTTTATGATGAATTTTCTCGAATTCGGTCCCAACTCCGTACTTCATCCTTCTGGATGTACAATTATAGTTAAATTTTTCGTTTTGAACTTTTATCTGCCTCCAAGCCAGTAAATTCTGAAACTATCTAAAATGTAATTTTTTCTTGAAAATTGTATTTTCGATTGACAGCTTACTGGAATGGAGATATGCTAAGACTGACATCGCCCAAAGACTCTCATGGGCGCACGTGCGGCATCGACGAGGACGTTAAAGACAATAAATATTTGCTCTTCTACGATATAACCAAATGCGTATCTTTCTCTGTCTTCCTGTTTGGCTGTCCGACAAAGCAGGTAATAGAGCGATGTAATAATATCAGTACGCTGGACTAGAGCCAGTAATAGCAAATATTGCGTGCATGATACAGCATTTATTATCTTTTTTTATAAGACTTTTTCCTCCTTCTCAATAGATTTGTATAAAAAGATGTCCAGATGAAAGTTGGTTCAGTGACTACTGGATCGAAAATCCGCCGTTAAACTGGAGAAATGTGCAGGAGAAGCTTATTTGCGAAGATCCGGCTGTGGCGAAAAGTGTCAACTCGAAAGAAGCCTTGCAGGCTGTTATGAAAAATGAAAAATGTGCTCCATATTACGTAAATACTTCAGGTCAGTAAACTCTCAGGTTTTCCGTTTTGAAAAAATTATACGATTGAAAGAGGACGATTTTTTAAAATGTAAATCTATTTAAACTATAGTATAGTTACTTTATACTATTAGACTACGGATAGAACTTTATAATTTTTAAGATGAACGCAATTTTACATGTAGACGGCAGTCAAAATTTTAGTGATTTTCAGCCACAGACCCGCAGAAACTAACAAGTCTCCTCACCTCCAATAAAACTTATGTAATATTAGTTCCTAATCCGTCATCAGAGTGAAAAACTGAACCGTTAATATTCAATAAATAAATTCAAATTTCAAATGTTATCTTTCTATGATTTGAGGATTTTTTTAAAACACAGTTTGCTTTTCACAAATTAATTGTTGAAAATGGTAGCCAATATTTTTACCTGAAATTTTCAAAAAAATATAGAATTTTTTTAAAGAGTGAATTAAATTTTGAAATAGGAAAAAATGGATAGATATATGAATGAAAAAATAGTACACTGTATTATACCCACTAGAAACTTGAAGTAAGTTTGTCACTCTGGTGGTGAATTCCTGAACTAAATGGCTATCTTTAGGTTTGTTCTTTTTAAATTTGTTTTATCAAAATTGGGTGATAAAGAACAAAGAAGCTACTAGTTGATGATGAAATGTTCAGTTCGTTCTTCTAACATTAGCTATATTAAAAGTGTTGATAAAAAATAGATCTACTTATTGATGATGAAATGTTAGGTTTGTTCTTTTTACATTTATTGTTATATCAAGATTCATTGATTAAAGAACAAATAATAGTAGCTACTTTTTAATGAAAAATAAAAAATCTATTGATTAGTAGTGATTTTCACATTCGTCCACATTTATGCGAAACAACTTTTATTTAAGCAGATAAGTTGAATAAATTTTAGATTTCGTGGTCTAAAAGTGTTCCTTGGAGCAGTGTCTGTTCATTACAAAACATAATACATTTTTTCAGTGAATAATTAGAACACTGAATAAAAAATGACAATCCTCGTTATTTTATACTAAATGAGATTTTTCCTCCTCTTTGCTATAATAATTCATTCTTATGATTTAATTTTTGTCAGTCACGTACAAAGAATTCCGATGAATCGAAAAATTATTGGTTGGTAAATTTTATAGTAAGCGGATAATTGAAAATGTTCATATCATTCTGTGTAATATTATGGTCAATTCAAGGCCCATGGTTCAGCGTAAAATCAAACCCTTTTTGAATTACATGATGGGTGAAGTGTGTAAAACGAGTTCACAAATAAAAAATTAAGAAGAAGGAAAACAAAATTACTTGAAAGTGGAAAATTAAACGAAATCGTACCACGTGTTTCTTTGTGCACAACAGAGTTCACGACTGCGACCGAAAATTCGAAGTCTCCCCCTCACCCCCGTTAGCCGTGCCTCACCTGTCTGCTTTAATTCACGTCTCTCCAACACCCCGATCCTGTGCTACGAATTCGTCATTTTTATCGCTCCATGCTTTTCGGTTAGGTCTGTATCTCGCTTTCTCCAGTTGACCTCTTTTTTACCCTCACTCTTTCACATCCCTCAATCAACCCCCTTCGACCCTCCTTTCCTGTTTCCTCGTACAATCTTTGCGGTCATCGAACGTCTTTCAGAAATTTTTGAAAATCAAGGGAAAAAATTGAATGAGTATGAGGCATATAGACGTACAGTTTTCAAGCATTTAGGTTGACCCATTTTTCTTCTTCGTTTTCCTTTTCAGTGATGTATTCGAGAAAACATGTTCACAGTGAGCATAGAATTCCATATTCACTTGAAATTTGCAGGTCTGTCGTGTGGATATTGATTTTTAAAGTTCAAACCCACTCGGATTTTTATTTCCAAAAAATGAATCCTCTTTTTCGAAGGGACGACTTTTTTTTTGGTAGTCTTCAATGCATTCTCTTTCTTGATTTATTATCAGAAATCAGGTCAAACAGAAGCATTTTTTTAAATGCCTTATTATGCCTTTATTTCACTCAATCTAGAAGCAGAGTTTAGAGTTTGTAAAACAAACTGGAATGCGCACGATAAAAAAGTTGGATTCTTAGACTTTGGAAACATTAAACAAAACTTTTTTTAATTAATTCATGATCATCCTTAAAAATTCTATTTTCTAACTGATTTCACTCGAAAAATGTCTAAATCTGTCAATTTTATTCACTGAGGGGTCTCCACAAGACCACTTTGGAAACTTCACTCGAAAGAACGCTCCAATTGTATTTTTTTATACTTTTTGTTTTAGCTTTTTTTCACATGTGTATACCAAATCCACTGAGTAAAAACGACATTCGTGTTAATATTAATGTTACTGGAAGAAGTACAACAGCTGCAGCTCAGACTCAGAACTATTTCAATTACGTTTACGAAGTACGTGTTAGCCCGTTGGCTTAGAAATTTCAATAAATGTACTAATATTTTTCTACATATTTGTACTTGTGGTGATATCTGTCGAGAAGACTATAAAACAAATACGTGCTTTGTACAGTGTTCGAATAAAATCGTTGGAAACAAAATAAGTAGAGGTCGACATTGAGTCAGGTTTTTGAAAAATTCATAATTTTTTATTTTATTCCGGAGTGACCGACTTTAGTCCTAAATGAGTTTTTTTTCCCCCATTTATTTCTACCAGTTTACTAATCTGGTTAAGAAATTACTGGGGTAAAGTAAATCAAACTTTAAAACTAAAGAGGAAACTTTGAAAAGGGGAAAGGAGGAACCAGATTTTCTTTTATGAAAACTATAATTTTAAAATTTTCGTGTCACTGTATAATGTTCAATTTTACAGGTTTCCAATGGACTGGAAAAAGATCTGATAAAATGTTGGCGCTTTGTATTATTGTTTGTTATTACTGCGTTAGTTGCTTGTCTGTTCACAATTCTCATAATGGGTATAGTGACGAAGATATTCGTTTGGATTGCATTGTCGTTGATTCTAATCCTTCTTTGCGGCGGTAAAATATAAAATATATATGTGATGTGTCACGAACAAAGAGACCTTAGCATCAAATATAATTGATTTTAATTTTTGGTCAATTTCGACTAATGAAGACTATGCTCTTCCAAATGGTAGTCACGTAGTCAGAAAAATATTTTTTTTATCTTGAAGTCAGTGTTTTGATGCTGAAGTCGATTTATTTTTGACAGGTCACATATCAAGACTAATTAGATTATTTTGAAGTACATGTCGATGGCACAGTGCGCAAAAGTCGTATCTCTATTCTACTAAAGTAATCAGGAGAGCAAAAAGAAAATTGACATTCACTAAGTTCAGTTTTTAAATGTTGTAGGTACTGTGGTCGCTTTTATCCGGTATGACTCAATCCCAGCGACCGAGAGTGTGACTACAGAAAAAGAAGGTGATAGCGATTCCAACAAATTTTACTCAGAAACTCTATACGGTCAGCTACAGTGGTTATTCGAGCAGAAACAAACATGGCTAGTTCTTACCATCTCATCAGGGGTCCTTTTCATTTTATTTGCTTTGCTGGTGATTTTCTTGCGATCTAGAATCAGTCTGGCCATTCTGCTCATTGGTGAAGGAAGCAAGTAAGTTGCCCACCTTCAATAGTGGTAAGCTATTCTCTGTCATTCCACTTTTGAGAATCAGTTGTTTTCTTGATTTTTGAAAATTTAAAAAAAAATTATGCATTGTTCAAAAAAGTAGCAACCTCCGGGAGGGGTTGCAGGAGCTAATTCCTCACTTGAACATCAAATTGTATTTATCAAAAAAAAAAAGACAAATTTTAAAATTTCGTGCATTGGAATTCATTTATTCTTGTGATAAATTCAAGACTCACCTCTCCCTTAAAGACTTTCTGGGTGCACGACTGGTTAAAAAATTATTTCATTCATTTTTAAAGTCATTTTACTCTCTTTAAATTCAAAATAGACTGATAATCCACAAAAAAATCAATTTTCTTGAACCCCTCCACCTTTATGCTGAAAAAAACAAAATCTCACCATTTTAGCATTTACCATGCTTTGAAAGAATTTGGATTCCTCATCCCCCCCCCCCCAAATGGAGCTCTGGATCCACCACTGTAATGTTCACGTATTTACTTTTTCTTTTCCTCATATGCATTGGTGCAGCATGGCGCGTCACTCAGAGAGCACCCTGTATAAAAGAATTGGATAGTCCCATTGTAATCTGATTTTTTTTTTGTTTTTCAGAGCCGTTAATTCCATAAAATCCACCCTGTGTATACCGATGATTACTCGCATTTTTCAATTTGCAGTCTTGATTTGGTTCGTGTTAATATTTTTATACGTCAAGTCGTTAGGAAATTCTGTTTACAAGGTGCAAGGATTATCTCAAGATAAGGACTGTCATTGCAATATTTACAGGGTGAGTTCAAAAATTAGTTTACTTCATGAGTAGATATGTAAGCCAATGCTGATTGTCATAAAACTAAAATTTATTAGATTTATTGCTAGAAGTATAATCTGTTCCAAAAATCATGCTTTGACTGTCTATTATTTGAACTGATCAAACTGATAAGAATTGCATTACAAATGAAATAGATAGTTCTTCCATCTATAAAACACAGTACAATTTGAAAGCAAGCCAAAAGCCGAAAGCTAAAAACCAAAAGTGAATTGATTTTGATGGAAAGGGGCCAAAAGTAGAAAGCTCAAAGCTTCGTCTGAAAATTCCAGAACTTTATATTTATTTGCATTTATCTGGCTTTTTGAAAAATTTTTCAAAGAAATTTCAAATGATGAAAATGAAAATAAGCTGAAAGCCAAAAGCTTATTGATCTCAAAGCCAAAAGCTAAAGCTTTATTTTATGGATTTCAAATACTGCTATAAAAATTTTATATTTTCTATTTAATAGAAATTATAAAAAAAACATATATTTAATATGCTGGAGGGGTAAGGTAGAGTAATTTTGACAGTAATTTAACTTACACTAGTTTGTTATTCAATAACCATTATCTCTTTTAATTTCAGGAAAACGACTGGTGTCTTCCTCGCCAATTCGATAAAGAATGCAGCAGTATCAGTTTAAAGGGACCTTGTGTGACTGCAAAATGTGCCTTCTCCGAATTTCGGTCACCGAAACTGAAATTTTATTTTCAACTGTATAATTTCTTTGGTCTATTATGGGGTGTATACTTCGTATCCGGTTTCACAAGACTCATTCTGTCGTTATGTTTCAAAACATGGTACTGGACGTATAATAAACATGAAGTGCCATTCTTTACCTTGCTCTACTCTATCATCATTGCCATCAGGTGAGCCAAAGTTTCACCAAATTATCAACTCAGAAAAGTGATGAACGGATAATGTGAATTCTTAAATAACTGCAGCCAGATTAAATTTTTTCAATTTTTGAGAAAATCGAGAAAAATGTATCAAAATCACTGGTGATAAATTACTATTTCACGTACTCCAGACTTTGAATAGTTAACACAAATTTCCTAGTTTGGAGCTTTGGAGGATAAATCTGGAGGCATTCTAAATTAATCAGATTCTGTTTGTATTTAAAATTTTTCAAAAATACCATTAGCTGTTGAATTTTTCTCTCAATTCGTGAAATTTTTGTAAAAATTTATATAAAAAATTATTTACTCAGTTAAGTACTCGTACTTATCTATCCAAAATAGTATCGGAACTAGCTTTTTTTTAGGGTGGCCACGGGGGGGGGGAGAAAAATCATTCGAAAATTTCAACATCCAAAAAATTGATATAGAGGCTAATTTTTTTATTATTTTTCAATAATTTCTTATTTTTACTGGTTTTTAGTTCATTTTGAAAAATTTTTGGGTGGGCCAGGATTTTTTTGGCTGCCCCCCCCCCCTTTAGTTCCGCCACTGATTTAAAATCCAATAAAATTTTTGCTTTTGTAATATTTTTAGATACCATTTGGGAACGATTGCCATGGGCTCATTCCTGATAGCAACATGTGGATTCATCAGGGCGATGCTGGAACGCGTTCAACGAATGGTAAAAAATACTGATGGATTAATCATGCAGTGTTCCATGTGGAGTTTGAGATGCTGCTTTTGGATGCTGCAAAAGTTCCTCATATTCATTAGCAATAATGCGTACATTATGTGCGCCATTATGGGACACGGCTTTTTCCATTCCGCCCAAGAGGCTTTCAATTTGTTAACTAGAAATCTAGTCAGAGTCATTGTACTGGACAAGGTAAAGCTATACTATGGGTCAAGTAGAAATTTAAAAGAATTCGTATGCTGCTTGTACTTAGTGGGTACTATTAATTTCTCTCACTGTATTCAGAGCTTTGAAATGTTCATATTGATGATTACAGGTCCTAGACTTTTTAATGCTGGTGGGAAAATTGGCAGTCACTGTCGTTGTAGTCATAATTTCATATTTCACATTCTCAGCCGGTTCACTGCAGCTAAACTATCCATGGGTGGTAACCATTTTTATCGGTATCATTACATGGATTATTTCATCTGCATTTTTTGGAGTATACTCTATCGCTGTGGACACGCTTTTCCTCTCCTTTTGTAAGTTTTCTTGATTAAAATTCACCCTATTTCTCCGAATTACTTTCTCAAAATAATGTTTTTTTTATTTATTTTATTTCTGCAGTACGTGACAGCGAATTGAACGATGGGTCGCAGAATAAGCCTTATTATATGTCGCCGAAAATGAAATACATCCTTAAGGAGAATGTTCATGAAAGGAAAATGAATAGAAATTAAAATCATCCATAACTTCAGTACCAGTTTCTCTGTGAATAACTCATGTCCCCAGTGTACTTTCATTTTTACTTAGTTATTGATACGAAATGATTATAAATTTAAGTATTTGTTCCTTTGTTACCCCGAGTTCCCTTTTTTCTTTTAAGTACTTTAGTTATTTTCGTTTTTTCCTTTCATTTTATTTTTTTTTAGGATTTTTATGTTGCCATTCGTGTTGATATTTTTTTTTTTTTTCGTCCTGTTAAAAGTAATTCTACTTAAGGAATTCAGTTTTTTTAAATCCCGATTTTTACCAAAATATAATATTTTATTCCTCGATTTTTTAATTCCAACATTTTTCCACTCAAGTTTGAAAAGTTGAAAAAACAAAAGTCGTTTTTAGGAAAATTAATTCTGGCTCACTTATCTTTGATCTATGTTGGAGTCCTTTCATTTCATTGGTACCAATGATGTGAATAATCATGCATGCGTACCGTGGATATATGTTTGATGATTCTGAGTACAATTGGTTACAATTTAGTACAAATACCTCAGAGTGTGCTAATTTAGAAGTAGATGAAAACAAGGTAATGAAAACTGGGTAGGTGTAGTGGTTAATGAAAAAATTTCTCAACCAGACATGTACTCGTATTATTAATTATCTGGATTTTTTCGATCTTGGTAAGTAGCTTTGCAGTTTAACTTCATGCCAGGCATTATCGAACTTTAGGTTAGTGTAGTTATGTCTTTACTAAAAGAGTAATTACGAGATAACACACTGAGAGAAATTTCTATAGTCCTTACTTTTTTAGGATAGGAAATCTCGTTCAATTCAAAATTTTAGTAGAAATTGCTGAAACGATATTTATAATGTACACTATCTTTGTAGTAAATTTTACTATCTTGAGAATTTATTACAACAAAATAAAAATTTTTATTACGTGGATAAGAAAAACAACTATACTACGTACTAATAAGTACTACTCTTTTCTCTCAGTGTACGAGTAGCTTGTAAATGAAAAATGAGATTCTCATGGCGACGATTATAATACCTAATTCAAGAGAGGAATTTACGTTGAAAAATTCGAAGTTAAACCGGGTTCAAGCCTGAACCCCACTTGAGCCATAGTCCTCCAACCGTCCAACAAGCGATATTTGAGCCATGCACTTGATTAGAGATGTGCATGCACAGAAGCATTGTCGCATTCCAGCTGGGCAGAGGAAATTTCAGACTCCTTTCCCCTCAAGTCATACTTCATCAGAAAATGTGGGGGGGGGTGGCTGAAAATCTGAAAATCTTTTTTATCCGTCATTTTTAAGAAAAGACCATTGATAAGATGACAAGAGGAGGAAAAAGGAGAAAAAATTATTAGAATGAAAAATCTGCTAATAAATCAACATTTTGTTCATTTTTATCGAACAAATGAGGCTAACTTGATTTTCTGGGGGGAGGGGGGCTAATTGTAGCCACTGTACACATCTTGTTGACTGGAAGAGTGACTTATTTGATGAAATACACCAGTGGCCTTCCAACCACATAGCTCAATTTACAGCCAGTTACTTACCAGGTTTTGCGATGAAGTAAGTTATTACACTTTAATAAAATCGAATATTTTAATTAAAGTTATTCGTTGAAGAAAAAAAGTAAATTAGGCCAACCCTCTAACCCCCTTTACCTTCCACGCAATTAAAAATTTTTTTCAGTGGCTAAATTGAAGAATAGAATAAAAACAACGATAAAGAGATACGGTTATAGTTATTGAAAAGGCAACTTTGAGGGTTTTCATTATACTCTCTTATATATTTTCTGTCGAGTAGAAATTCGTTATTGAAACGTAAACGAAGTGGGTACAGCCACCATATAACTTTCTGCATCCCCCCAATTACGCGAACCACTAACTCTTTTGTATTAATACGTTTGCGGTTTTGCACCCCTTCCACAATTATAAAAGTGTGTGCTGTATACACATACGAGATAAGTATATATAATACCCACTGTAATCTGTATTCATCGTATCCTTATTTGTAACAAAATGTACTCTCCAGCCCCTCTGTTCGCTAATACCAACCACCTTAAGTCCTTGTGGTTATACGTGTATTTTCGTCGGAAATACTTATCCTCTTATCCAATACACGAATGGAGAGTAGAGCTAATGAAGTCAATTGTGTGCCTCTTATATGTTGTTTTTTTTCTCCTTTTCCCTTTTGCTATTCAATCAAAAAGCAAAATACAAATTACGAATATAATCACAGTTTTTTTCATCTTCCTTTTCATTTTAATGACCTTTCTTTTGGCATTCATCATCTGTATCATTATCTATCGTATATATGTAGATAAACTCGATACGATTTACACAATACAAATATGATATATGTGTAAAAAAAATAAATCGACGAATACCTAATTAACTTCCTGTTTAAAATGGAAAGAAAAAGAAAGTACACATAAAATTGATTGTATAATAGTTACCTATTAGGAGATGCTATAACTAAGAGAGGAGAGAGGTTTCATAAACGCAACTATAATGTGGAAAAATAAATGAAGGAGTGAGAGGAAAAATAAGGAAGGACTATGATCCCTTTTGGTCAACTTTGATTTTTTCACTGTTTTTTGATTATTTATGATTTTTCTTCTTCAAAATGATATTTTAGTAATTTGTCATTGATTTATTTTTTTGATGTCTTAATTTTGTGGTTTGGCAGGGGGCAAGAAATTCTTTAAAATCCAAGAATTTAAAAAAAGAAAAGAAAATACTCAGTTGTTCAAAATAAGGCTAATTTTATATCAATACCACATAAAAACTATAGAAATTTGAAAATTATCCAGAATAACTGTATTTATCAGGCTGGTCCTCATTAATTTTGCTATATTTCCAACAATAATGATAATTAATCTTATAATTTAAGGGCTGTTATTTTTTTAAAACATACATATATTTTTAATACTTACATAAATATATGTTCTTTTTCTGAGGAATGACTACTACAATTCAGTGGATTTTGTTTCATTTTGTTCTCACTATGTTCTCTACAAATAGACACGGGCTTTTTTTTCTAAGTACATTTAGGAGGCACTATGAGATTTTGACATCAGTTATAAAAGTGTTTTTAAAGTGGTATTCTCGAAAAAATCCCTAGATTTTTTCAAATTCTGGATTAATTTTTGTATTTATTCAAGTCTACTTGAAAAGTTAGATAGAAAGTCGGTCAAAATTTCAGCTCTCTAGCTATAATAGGGTCTGAGTAAAAGGAACATAGAGAAACATGAAAATATATGGTAAAAACTATTCTTCGCCCTCATTGAGTCACATTTTCCATGGTCAGATTTTGTGAAGTATTGCACTTTAAACGCTATAACATTCACTACCTTCAATCAATAATCTTCAAAACAGATAATACAGAAAATTTTAATACTTTGTGCAAAAAGTGTTGCATATAGATACAACATACGAAACACTTAAATAAGGAAGCAACTTTATCTGTGATAATATACGCATAATTTTGCTAAGAACAATCAGGAAATCTCAACTGATAAGCTTATAATATGCTGTACTTAGAATTGGTCAATTTTCAATGTTGACGGTTTCAAAGATTCAGAAAAGTCTCTATTTCACATGAATTGGTGAGATAATAATATGTTAAAACTCAGGTTATTTTGGAGAAACTGAGGATTGAACAGGATCATTTTTCAGATCAAAAAATCACTTATTTTGGCATGCTTTTATTTTTCATTTTATCTATTTTCCTTTATAGATATTTGGGTTTGAATTAGTCTACAAGATCTAAGCAACAAATTTCCAAAACAATCACCTAATGTTTGTTACTGAAATATTCAGTGACAGAAAATTGTTAGTTTTTACTTTTTCAAACCTGCTTTTTCTACTCGCGAGTGAAAATTTTTTTCAATTTCATAACATTTTATAGAAGTGTAGGAAAACTTAATTTGTGACGTTTTTATTGGTTCATAGACACTTTTTAAAATAGGTCGAAAAATATACTTTTTTTAATATTTTTTATTTATACATTTTTTTATTAAAAAAAAACTGTTCCTACACAATATGGCGAAACAAATGTTCGCACAGATTTTCTTCAACACTTCTTTCCTCCTCAAAGGGTGAGATCAAAGATTAAACACTCAAGTCTGTAGATATTTTTATTTTTAACAACTCTCTCTCTTTTTCTTTTTTTTTTCTTCAAATTATACTTTTTTTGCCTTCCGCATAGAATACACGTCTATCATTGAGCAAAAATTGAACAGAAAATTAATGAAAAAAAGTCGACCGCGAATTTTCGCATGTGACAGAGGTTATGATTTTTGTGTCTTAATTAATGAAAAATACTAAATGCCAAAGGCAGCAATACAGCAAAAAACGAACGAGAGACTATAAAGACGATTTTTCTTGTAAAAAGTACAAAGCGAGGATGGCACTCTTCGTTACACAAAAGAGGAAATTTTTCCTATTCGTTATGAATACTGTTTTACCTTGGGGGCTGACAAAGAGCCTTTTTATATAATGGCTGGAAAGTTGGAAAAGCTGGATTTTAATTACTCGTTAACTAGTACAGTAAACGTACGAGCTTTTTATTTTGTAATTTTCTTCATGCTGTAATTTTTTCGCGTTTTTTATTTACTTATTTTTTTTTTTCACACGTTTTACGTTAACGATTCATAGGGTGTTCTTAAAGGTACAATTTTTTGTTCAAAAAAATTGATTATATTCTATCCTTGGAACATGATACATGATTATAGTACTTATTATGGTCCTAAAATTATTATTTTTTTTTGTGATTTAGAAGTTTTTGCCATCACTACAGGTTTCTTTAGGAACGAATTTTTCAATTAAAATTTTTATTCTATGTAACACTAGAAGTACCAGGTGGCGTTATACATATACTACGCCACTCAAAATTTTGAAATGGATTTTTCAAAGGACCAATATTTTGAAAACCCCTGACTTGTGTCATACGACGCCATCTGGTCCTTTGAGTAATCGAATAAAACCTGATTTTTCTAGTGTTAACTTAATATAATCAGAACAACAGAACAGACTTTTTTATGACTTTCAAATAGCAATCACTTTTGATACACTTAAATTCTAAAAGATACGCGCCAGTACGATGTTAATTAAATAAACACTCTCATTCCTTATTACTTAGATTGGACTTCATTATGAAGGAGGAGGTTAAATTAAATTGAAAGTATTTTGAATCAAATACATACAGAGAAGTACATAATGTCATAATATATTATAGGTATGTACTTGTAACTCATCTGAGTGAATTATTCATCGTGTTTTACACTCGATGATGGTGTAGGTAACTAACTGATACATTCTAATAAGAACACTCGTACCAAGTAATTGAGAGGTCATAGTCCTATTAATTGAATGGCTTTCATCGATCAACTATCTTTCCTTCGTTAAAATGTCTGATTCCTGGCTAATTTTTTCTATCATTTGCATTGACTCGATGGTAGTGTAGTTTACTGTGAACTTCAAGTTTTACTCATGCTAAGAATTTCATGCCCTACAATATAACTGAGTAGCGAGTATACTACTATAATATTGAAATACCACTGAATCCTGGGCCAGTAAGAAATACCCATATCTACTGAGCTTATAATTATGTAAGTTAAAATTCTGAATATCAGTTCCATTCTGATTTCTCAAGGTTCTATAGTCACTCGACCAAACTTACGGAATCCGCCTCGTTTAATATGTAATTATGGTGTGTAAGAATAATTCCACTATACACCCTCTCACACCTCTACAATAAAAGAAATTATAATTTATCATGGTGTAGGTTTATGGCGGTCGAAATTGACGTCATAAACCTGCTAAATATCATTCGCGATTTCCAGCTAACGTAAGTGGCTGTCATCTGGTGGCAGATTTTGTAAACATGCTGAGACAATTCACTGCTCACTAATGAATTTCTCAATTATTTTCGTTTGCTTTTAACTGAAATTGTTTGCTGATTTTATATAGACAAAAGTGCGACAGTTCACCTTCTCAGCCATTTTATTAGTGAAATTAACGCTCCTAGTGGACCATGAAATCGCAAATAGACATTCAATTTAATTCAAATGATGGTAATGTTAAATCAGTCAAAGCAAGAGTGATATTTTTTGGGGGGACTAATCAGGTTTTGGAGTTGAGCCGGAAATCTACTTGGATAGTCTCAGTAAAAACTTATCCACTCTCCTAACAATGTGCAGGGCAATTGAAAGCTTACTGATCTAACGTGTCTACCTACCAGAAATTTCAACTCACCAAAGGATTTCGACTTTTCAAAAAATAAAATAATAAGTCCAAAACATTCATTTTTTTACAGCGATATTACCAATTGTATGAAAATCATCGCTGGCGTTTAATTTGCATTTGTCTGGGTTGAATGAGAGCGAAAAATTTCGAACAAGGTGTAGACCTGGTATTTTTTACAAACTGCTTTTGGCCTCTCTTTCTAACGCTTTCACCCTCATTCTATCTCCTTTTTGCTAACCAAAGTCGTACATACCAACCACTGAGAGTAGAAACGTGCGGCTGCATTTGCGAGTATTGAAAAGATTGAAAAACAAGTAGAAGAAACTGAGGAGTCAGAAAAAAGAATTTTTCAAGAGCTGTTCCACTCTCCCCTTGCTGAGGAACTTCACCATAAATAATGGCGCACTTGTGCCAAGAACACAGCATCGTATTCTTTACTCGGCTGTTTTCGCCTTTTACCACGTAATATATAATGATGAGGTCGAACCGAAAGATATGAAAAATGGTGGGATTTAAAAAAAAAAAATAAAAAAAATAAAAGAGGAGTAAATAAAAACGAGGGTAAATAGTGAAAAAAAGAGTAAAAAAATAAAAAATTCACATCCAAATAGACATAAACTCGTCGTAAACGGATGAAAAATTTTTCACTCTTCGATGCACTAGATTCTGAAACTAAAACAGGGTACTTTTATCTACCAGAAAATCAAATTAAAATGTCTAGTTTTGAACCTTAAACTATTCTGGTTAATCGCAAAAGTTCTATCCGGGACAGATTCTAAAGGTGAGCTTTATAAAGATGTGCGGAATTTGAAACTCGCTTATGGCTCCGCCAGTAGAGAAGTTAACCTCGTCTCGATTAAATCAAACTCAAGATATGCGAACAAGCAAAATGCCAAGCTCGTACTTCAACTCGTTTCAACAGCATTGGTCAACCTTAGATCATGTCGTTCTATTAGCTTTTGTCTTTATGGTATTGATATAGAAATCTCACTTAATCCATGAGTTTGAAACTCAGCGATGGTTGCAGTTTGGGATTCATGTTTTTATTCTAATTATAGGATTTTGTGCATAATATAATAAACCTTAAAAGGATTCAATTTTTGAAAAAAGTAAACTTATCCCCTTCTTGAATATCACTGTTCAAATATACGAGTAAATACATAGAATATACCTATATCAACAATGAAATAATTTTTAAAGATTTTCACAATTGTTTTCAATTTTTTAAATCTTATCTACTCGTAATAAATGGATCGCTTTAATATCTCTAAAACGATTCAATATCTCGTATACTACCAATAACCTTGACTCACATCCCTGTTATGGACCTATCAATAGTACAATTCCCTCATCAATTAGAATTTTGAAGAAGAAAAAAAAAACCTCTAAATCTGAAATATTATTCAAAATCTCCGGAAAAAAGGAGTATTTTTAGCGGGTGGTCCTACAAATTGATAGTCTGGCGCGTTTTTCCTGCATAAACAACGAACTACACTTTTACCAAAAGGATGGGGTGTGAGGGGGGCTGTAATAAAAATACGGAATTCGAAAAGGAAAACGTCGAAATTAGAGGGTGTTAAGGGGTCTTTTGTCGACGATTAGGAGAACAAACAAGTAAATGAGTGCACGTCGCCGAGTCGTTTTCGAATTGCGAATTAGTTATTTTCAGATTCGACGTTAAATTGGCATCTTGTGATCGCATTAAACGAGTAGTTTATTCAGCTCCCCATTTTGCGTCTCGTCTACTTTCACAGCGGTTAGCTAATTGAAAGGAGAGAAAACGAGGAAGAATAACATGGAAGCTGTTCACATTTCACTGCTGTAGATGGGGCTAGCCAAATCCAAAATTGAGGTGAAACATTGATCCAATTTAGTTAAAAAGGCTACAGGAGCAATTTAGTTTTGAAGAGGGGATCTCATTCGCAGAGCAAACACCCTGTAGAGGGCGCACCTGTCTATCAAAAAAGTAATTATTTGAAAAAATTCACCATTTGGCCAGTAAAGTTTAAAACCTGCCGAGTCCCAAACATTTATCTCTCTTTTTTTTTGGCCCTCAAATTATATGTGTTTCTGATGATGCGCTAAATCTATCGAAAAGCTGAAGATAATCCTTTGGGACTTTATTGTGGATTTTAACAGGCGATTTATTGAAAAAATGGATTTTGTGTCTTTATAATTATTCAAATGAAAAGCAATTAATGCGAAAAATTTAACTCAGGTTTGGTACATAAATTAATTACTATTCAAAGTTAGAAAATATGAATAATTTTTAACCAGCAAAAAATAAATTAAAGCCTGCCAAAATGGAGAAAGAGACATGTTTCAAATACTTTTATAGTGAAATATCCATAATTTCACTCTTTTTGTTATAAGATTTTTTGTTTATAACTTTCACCCACCGGTTGTGAACCGGCAGGTCGAGTTGCCAATCAAGGAAAGATAAAATATGAAAAATAAAGAAAAACTGGTTTCGTATGAGTTATTAAGAAAAATCTGACCAATTGATTTTCATATATTTTTAAAATGTGTAATCGAAGATTGAATGTGAAAAAAGCCTTATTTTTGTATGACAGTGCCATCTACTTGCTGAAACATATATAAATTAACCTTCCAATCCAGTGGTGGATCCAGAGCTTCATTTTAGGGGAGGGGGGAAATCCAAATTTTTTAAAAACATGGTAAATGCTAAAATGGTGAGTTTGTGTTTTTTTTGCAGCATAAAGGGGGAGGGGTTCAAGAAAATTGATTTTTTTTGTGAATTATCGGTCTACTGTTTTTGGATTTGGGGGGAAATTTCCCCCTCCCCCCTTGGATCCGCCATTGTCCAATCTTTAGAAAAAGATTAATCCATTCTCAAAAGTAGAATTAGAAATCGTGGTGAAAATATCTTAACGATTAATCGAAAAAGAAACACTTTCTGCAGTCTTTCGCCTCATCAACAGACGATATTATCGCAGATGAAAGCTGCAGACTGAGGAGAAAAAAGGGGGCAAAAATAAGCAGTGCGTTTGAAAAAGAGATTGTTTATTCATGATTATTTAACGATCAGTAGTGTCGCTTAAAGGCGTAAAAAAGACACCGAAATGAAAAAAGAAAAATCTCGCCTCTCTCACTCACCTTTGTAAATTTATGCGGTGTAAAATGGTAACAGTGTATCGTTGTTAAATTAGCCATGGGGGGTGTTAAAGTCGCAAAATATAGCAATTCGCACCCCAACCACCTTCGTCGAATACATTAACAGCAGTTGTTCATTTTGACACCAATTTGCATTTCATCGTGGCATTGTTTGTTATATTTTCTTATTATGTAAATAGCGAGTTGCGAGCGAATTCGTTTCCCATTTTACTCTTTTCGGTTTGGTGGTATAATTTTCCACACGAAAACGAAGCCTCTACACCCTCTCTCTTCAGATATTTCTCTGTTTAGCTAAATAAGAAAGTTTTTGTTCTTTGGTTTACGTTGCATTTTTTTACCATGTTATGAAAATTAGTTGCTTGATTTTGATACTCGTAGATATAGCAGTGACCTGCTCTGCTACATATCTTCATATCTTAGTCTGTTGCTTGAGTGACCTTAAACTTCCTACATTCCCTCATACTGATGCATATGTAGCTCTAATGATGCCTGAGGGAGTAATACTTGGTCTGTTTAAATGTTTGCAAGTATCAGTGGCTTTGTATATCTTTACCTTATCGATATCAGGGAAATTCTATCGATGTTTGCAGAATTTTCCGTAATCTGTAATTAATATTAGTATGTCCAGTCAAAAATGTTCAACGTTACAGGTAATACATTCTACAGTAAAGCATATTTTCTGCACAAACAGATGATAAAGAAAGAAAGCAGAGATAAGACGAAAAAAAATGTTCATTGAAAAACCAAAGTTCAAGGTAACGATACAAAACTAATATGGCGTTTTCTTGATTGGGAGGGAGGGAATGGACCTGCCGACTAAAAGAAAAAGTCTCCTCCAAGTGGTCATCTTTTCACCAAAAAACCCTAAATCTGACCTTGAATATTTTATTTTTCCAGTTGAAAATTTTGAAAATCTATATGCATCAAATCATACATCCGTACTTTATAGTCACAACAGTACTAATGAAAATGAAAATGAAAATTCCTTTCCTCATCAGAATGACGAGAATTAAATCTAATTATCATTTTAGTAAGGAAAAAGATTGTGGATCATTTTCTTGAAGCTGTTTCATAAGTGATCTTTAGGGCGTTGACGAAGGGGGCTAAATCTAGTTTAAAAATAATTCGAAGACAATAACTAAAATTTTGATATACTTACACTAAACTATTAATTTTTAAACGTTTTTTTCTTTTTTTCTGTTTTTTTTTCTCGAACATCCTTTTCCCGATTCGCGCAATTTGAAATTTGTAACGCTTATTGCATAACCAGTTTGCCGTAAAAAAAACTCGCGATCGGATTTCGTCTGGTCTTAATTACATGATGCCACTTTTTTACGTTCACAGACTCAAATTTCGAGAGTTTTCGCAAGGTAACAGTCATTTAAGCTTTTTCAACTGTTTTTTGGTTGTTAGTGAAATTTACAAATCTGGAGTTAGCAGATTTTGGAGTTTAGTCGGCGTTTCATAAAATACAAGCAAAGCAAGCAAAACGTTTTATTTACTTGGTTAGAGTAAGTGAAGTGAGCAAGATGGCTTCTAGGGTAAGGGGGGGGGGGTCATAGAGGTAAAACACTTACGACAGAGCAACGTTTTCGATGCTATAAATACGAGTAATCTGTAGTTTTATACGATAGTAAAATATTTATTTAAACGCCTTTCCCAGAATTTATTCTAAGCTACTGTAATGCGGATTGGGTAAAGATCCCGATGGGCAAAAAATGAGAAAATGATCCGGAAAATGAGAATTTTATCCGTTGTCAGTCCGTTTTTATTTTCGACCATCGGATCTGAAAATTTGCAGTTATTTTTGTCATCTTGATTATTTTTCTAAATCCGTTTGTAAAACGGATTTCCTGATTATAATCAGTGATAATTTTTGGGCAATTTTTATAAATCCGTTTCTAAAACGGTTTCACGGATTATAACTCGGGCCAGCAAATATAAAACAGCCTTCACGGAAAATAATCCGGACACATTTCCGGCAAGACTGATTACAATCCGTTCGAAATCCGTTTTAGAAGCCGGAAAACAGGAAAATTCCGGGTTATAATCCAGAAACGGATTATAACCCGGAATAAAACGGATCCGTTTTCAAAATATTTTGCCCATAGGGATGTATAAGAGGAAGATTTATGAAACTGAGGTAAGATTATCATGTAAAATGACTAAAGGTCGTTTACAATGGGAATAATATAGATTTACCAGTATGTAAAATTTCAGTTTGATTGCATCAAAATTGCATCATTGCTTTATTCCAAAGTAAACAAAAAATAATTTTAATTTAAAAAGTTTTTAGGTAAATATTTTTATTCTGTGTTGAAGTTGAATAAAAGCATTACAAGGTTTAATTGCTTTATAAGCCGAGCTCGAGGAAATTAAATGACAAAATCTCGTATTTGAAACTCACAGATAGAATTATATATACAATGAATTTGTACAGATCACATGAAATATTGTAAACTTAGCTTTATCTTGAGTCGACTTTCCTCTGTTTTGATTGCGTGTTTCTGCTCTTTTGGCTCAGTAGCAGCTTTACATTTTGTTTTTCCTTCTTCCGCTATCTGTCTCAATTACTTCAAGGCTTTTCTGAACCGAGTGTCTAATGCTTCTGAGACTCATCTACAACATTGACTATCAACGTTCACTAGCTTGTGCGCGAGATTTAAACTCTCATGATACGCAAGCTATGTTCGAATCGAAGTGCTGACAATAAGTTATTTAAATTTTGATCCCACTGGTATAATTCACATCTATCTATTCTGACTTCGTCAAAATATTGCAGCTCTGAAATGGAATCCTGAATAATGTTCATTATTTAACTCACGTACATTTATTGAGCCAAAATATGTTTCTCCAAGGGGAGAGAAAGGTTGTACAATGTTATTTATGAAAAAACAAAATTTTATGTTAATTTTATAATTTTAAACTCTTATTTTTTCATCTAACTTACTTGATTATAAAAATACAGTATTCCACCCTCAGATCACTCATCACAAATAATCATTAAAATTAATTTTCTTCTTCGATAGACCATTGATTTTTTTTATTCTACTTTACCCATTATAGCAGATTCTAAGAAAAAAACAAATTCTGGAGCACTTCCACCACTAGAAGGTATTGGAAGCTTGACAAAGAGGGGCCTGTCTCCTTATTTTCGCTAAAGGCCAAATTAAGAAGCAAGCCTTTCGGGAGAGCTAGAGCCGAATGCTTAGAAACTTACATTAACGTACTCCCTTTTCTCCACCTCCTATTTTGAGATTATAAAAAATAATGTTTTTCAGTTTTTAAAATCGAAGGAATTTCTAACTAAATGCGCCTGCTTATTATGATTTGTAAGAAAAATAACATCAGACTAGTTATTAGATTTGTCATGCATATACATAAATCAATTCGTTTGACTATATAACTTCCACTTGTTAATTTTTAATAATTCAACAAGTTTTGCACTATATATTTTAATTGTGCAGCTTTATGTTTCGTAATATTATGATTTTGTTAATGGTTTGAGAATATAATGGTGCGCGCGCCATTGTCAAATAATCTCTTCATTAATTTTCTTTGTGGTTCGTCAATCGTTTTCAATTTTCTAATTTTCATTACTGTATTATAGTGTAGTTATTTTTAATGGATTAACATTATAATATCATGAAAGATGTAAACACATCAAAGATGTAACAAAGATTAACCGAAATTTGTGTTTTATTTACTTACATTTTATATTGAATATTTTTCTTTTACCTAAAAACTTTACCAAGTGTATCTATGACTATTGCTACCCCAAATCAGGTCATCCACATCATTAAATACCGGCCCCTGCGTGGGCATTTGGGGGGTTATTTATTCAGTTGTACATATTTCCTATTTTTCAGTAAATATTTTAAATTTCAAATTTTCAACTAAAAGAATACTTTAAATACTAATATCTCGAAATGCTATTTTCTGAAATGGGCTCTTCTTTAATATTCGCTTACTTTTACAAACAAATTAGTGACATTTCTAGCTCAACCAAGTGCAGAATATAGCCAGCTTCTTTTTATTTTACTGTAATAACAACTATCAGAAAATACCAGAAAATTTAACCACTTCTCGAACTCAACTCTCCACTTACGAGATATTTGTCGAGGAAAATAGCAAAAAGAAAGCATTCGTTGGGTAAACGAAGTAAAAATAGGAGATTTACATACGCAGCCAATGGGCTGTAGAATTGCAGCGCATTTAGCCAATGATAAACGAGCTGCGAATAATCAACATTTGCCCCACCGTGGCACTCGTCCCCCTTCCACGGCGCAAAGTTTAACTTATTAAATACGCGTGCAGAGTCGAAGAAGCTCGAGTATCACCACAAAAGGGGGATGGAATAACTAAAGAGGGTTACACTTTTTCACCCTTCATATGCGGTAGTTGCTCTGCCCCCTCGCTCTTAAAATGGCGAATTTCATTTCAAAAAATTTACAAGCTATACGCTCGCTTTCCCGCTTTTTTCTCGAAAATGATTTCACCCTTAACCCTCCTCCCCCTTACCTAAACTCACTATTACATTTGTTGCCTGTCATCGAGTCTCGTATGTATAGTTTTCATGTAGACTACGTGTAAATGCTCAAGTGTAAACTCAGAGTTCGACTTGACATTGCTATTAATTTATTGGTGCATAAAAATTTCAATTCTGAAAATTTAAGGGTTGTGAGTACCAAAAATTGTGAAAGTGTTGAAATGGCGTTTCTTACCTTAAATTTACGTTCTTCGAAATATCGCGATGAAAATGTGGAAATTTAATTTGTGACCAGCCCTTTGAAAATATCTTTGTGGTGCTTCAAGAATTAAGTGCAAACTGAAGAATGCAGCAAAATCAGAGCAGTACTAGAACGTCTTCTTTTTTAATACGCGATATTTTGGGTGAAGAATCCTCAGAGAAATTGGGTAAGTGTCAAGTATATGTAATGTCTCCAAAAAATGGTCGTAGAGAGATTTGGTTACAAGTGAAAACTTTTTTCCTCATTCCATTTATAAATTCCATTGATGTTCAGTTTATTTGCATTCTCGAGTATGCATCGCCGGATATTCTTCTAAATGCAAATTTTGTTAGCTTCGTTTCCCATTTTTCTCTACAGTCAAAAAATGGGGGAATTTCTATCCTTCAAAAAACGATATGAAATGAGAAAATCCATCAGTTTCGTACATGATAATGTACCAAAACGATCTACGCAGCACAGAAAACACTTCCTCAAGAAAGCATAAGAAACTTATAATCTTCAAGAATGGAGAAAACCCTACGCTGCGGTTCAAGTCTAAAAACTACCAAGTCCCAAAAAAAAAAATCATCAATTTTTTAGCTGATTTAGCATTACACTATCAACTAAAATAGTATATTTGTGACTGCAGACAAAATGTTTCTAGTTCATTTGGCTCAAGCATTATTTACAGTTTTCTTCATTTTTATTTGTTTCCGTTATTTTGCATCTGTCCTTCGAGTGGAAATTTTCGTTTCTTAAAAAACCCAAAATAATTTGTGGAAGTTGAAATTACTATTTACATGATTTTCTCAGAAATTAATGGGACTTATAGTCTACAGAGCGTTTTAGAAACCCTCAGTAACCGTATTATATTGTGTTTACTTTTTATTCCAAAAGAGTAAACTATAATGTAAATTATATTTAAAATAAAAATGTACTGTTTTTCTAGCTCAGGTAGCATTCTATAAAATTTGAGAGGATACGTGTTGAAAAAAATTCATAAATAATTTTTACAATTTGATTTGGAAGAGTACGATTCATGATTGGTTGCAGAAATTACTATAAAAATTGTAAAATTTATCAAGATATAAGGAAGTACTACGGGTACTTACAATAAATAGTCATTTTCAAAACTGTGAGAAAAGTAACTATTCTGTTCAACCTGAGAAAAAAAAATTAGCAGCAATTCTTTTACCATTTAAAAAGAAAAACTTGGACAGTTCAGTAGTGAAATATCTATAGGTAAGATAATAAAAAAGAATACAAATATTAAGAATGAATATTTGTTTATCAAATTGCTGCTCGCTGCAGTCAGCTGGGGAAATAATGAAACCTTTAGTGATATAATTATCAGTAGCCGACAAACTAATACTTTATATTTTCAAATCATTCAAATTAAAATATTCCAATTATACTGACTACAATAATTGTGAAATGAGACAATCCTCAAGATTTGGCGTTTTCAAAAACTTACCTACTAATATAATTATACATGTCTATGCCTGAAATAGAAAACGGCTATTTTTGTTATGACTTTTTTATTTCTTTATTTTGTCTTTATTTTTTTTTTATAAGTCAACATTCATTTATAATTTTTGAATAAACTAAATTAAAATTGTCTTAATTATCATACCGTCTATCTATCTCTCCTCTCATCAAAGATGAAGAATATCTTACCATCATAGCCTGTATAAATTATGGATTTTATTCTAAAGTGAATGCGGTTACGGAATTGAGAAAATAATTTTGTTTATTAAACAATGAGAAAGAAGTATTCTACTGATGCAAGTTATCAAAACTAATGTAAGAATAGTTACAAGGCTGGTCAAGTGACAGGCTCAAGTATGATCTCCAAACAATCTCAACTTGAGAATAGCACAAACGAAAGCTTGACCAGACGGATTCTTTAGGACGTGAGAGTTTTCCAGTCCAAAATGGAAATCAGTCCAAACTCCACCCAGATAAGGTAAAATATTTTAGAAGGCAATGGAGAGGAGACGATAGAAAAATCCGATGAATTCGGTTGAAAAAGAATATTCGGTAAAGTTGCGGTACCTTCAGAGATGAAAGAAGTTTGTCTGTGGCTTTTATATTATATAACATTATCAAACAATTTAATTTAACGTGAAGATTATATGACATGTAGATTATCATTCATAAATCTTCCATTTGTGTGTTAGTTACTATTTTAAAGAATGCTCGATAAGGGAGACTGTGATAAAAAAATAGAAAATGATAGAAATATATAAATGTGACCCTCCGAGCATAAAAACGTACCACAAGTCGGAAATTTTATTTTTCATTTTATGACTATTTTGAAAAGTAGGACTAATTCCCGTAAAAATAAAACCAGAACGACGCCAGTACCTATAAAATTCATGGTTTTATGACTGTTTGAACTTTAATTTAAGAAAAATTGTATTTTGAGAAAAAGGGGTTTAAAGAAAATCAAACCAAATTTACTGTATTTAATTTTTTTAAAGTATAATTTATATCTTTATTGAACCCAATAAGTTCGTGGGTACAGTGGTGTATCTAGACTGACCTCAAGGGGGGGGGGAGATTCCATCAATATGACGACAATCCCCCCCCCCCCATAAAACAATTGGAGAATTGAAAAAATTAAAAACATTTTCCAGCGGTTTCATTGCAGTTTTACCCCACTTCTGAGCCAAGTTCGGCCTTCTACCTTTGGGACAGAAAAGGTTATTCGTTTCACCACCAGAAACCGCCATAAAACAATTTTCGACATTTTTGTCCTTCTCTCACATTTTTGCGTCTAGTGTAAATTTTTGTTTTCCGACTTGTGGTACCTTTATGCTTAGAGGGTCTCAAATATTTAATTGAAACTCGCTGATTTATTCGGGATCAGCTGCCTATGACAAAATCCTAATCTCACAGTGGAATTAGAAACTCTACATATAGCCAGGTCATGTCATTAATATTTTCCTCAATCTGCAATAATGTAATAGTGGGATTCAGGTTCAGAAGAGTGACTACTGACTAATCACGTTATGATTTGTGTTACATATTTTTGAGACGTTTGCATACTTAATCCAAAATAGGATAAGAATAAGTGCGAGTATGTATCCCACATTGTATGATACATAAACAGCAGAAGATCATGCAGTAAACTAATTTAATAAATCTGAATTTTTTTTTTGGTACACTGATCTATTGATTATTAATAAAATTTTTTCATCACATACCTATTTATACTCCTGCTTATTGGCTCCGATTTTCAATTAAGTGTCGCTCACCAATGGCATGAATCTTGTTGAATCTGTAAGATAACCACACACTGATACATCCTATAAACAATCTGATAAGTTATTTTGAAGTAAAAAGGCTATGAGGATTTCAATAAGGTGCGGTGTTACAGAACTACAGCTATACATGACGAGATTTTGATATACATTCAGTGTTTATTTTTCAAAAGCAATTCAATCCTCACAAACTAAAAGTTCCTATAAAATAGCATTCGTCAATAATCGTAATCAATTTCATTTAGAGCAAAAGCACCAAAATTATTAGTTATTCCCAGTGGCGTCGCCTGGTAGTATTTTTGGGGTGTTCAACTCTGAGGTTCAACTTTAAAAATCAAACCCTTCCTTCTCCCCTTCTTTCCCCCACCCTCCCATCCCCTGAAAAAAGTGATAAAAATTAGGGGAAAAGTAGAAAATACAAAACTGAAGAGAGAAGAGGATCTTAAGCTGTTAACAAAAATTTCGGAGGAAGGAGAAAAAGAAGAAACGCAAGAATACAAGTGCCTTCTCATTTCTTTGTTTTAAAAAATTTTTTTTAATTTTAGTTTTTCCATTCTGTTTTCTTATTTAATATTAACTTATTAATTAATGAGTAATGAATTTTTTTTTTAATTTGGTTGGGTGTGCAGTGAACACCTTGCACACCCACAGCAGACGCCACTGGTTATTCCTTATGGGTAACCCATAAATTTTCCGTTAACGGATACAAATGGGTAAATTTCACGCAGACATAAAATTTTTATTTGCCATCAAACACGATTATGCAGTTTTTCCTACCAAAAGCTATTCGTCTCACATTCAGAATAATGATACAAAATAAATCAACGTAAGTAACTTGATGCTGGTGGCCTGTTTTTAAAATTTTACTTCAAAAGGACACACACAGGTAAAGAATTCTGTCAGTTGCTCACAGACGTGTAATATACAACTTTTCCTCAACTCCCTCATAATTTCGTTCATTATCATTTCAGTCAGTATAATAATTTTTTTTAATTTTTTTTAGAATTTCTATGAGTAAGTACTTAATACTTTTTTTCAACTTTAAAATTTTACTGACTGAAAACACGAAAAAAAAAGCAGAAGTGAGTCTACAATTTTAATGATAGCTAATCAAAAAAAAATACTTTTTTACATTCAATTTCAACATGTAAGCAACGAGCATTTTCCATGGCTGCTTAACCTTAACAAGGATCAAAGTTACTTTCAACTGTTCATTAATCGAAAGTTACTCCTATTAACAAGCAAGTACTAAAAAGTCTCATTAAAATAAGGTTGTATACTGGTTGAAAGTATTCTTGAATATTACACTACAATAATTTCTGGAGCCTGTGCTTAGAGTTAAATATTTGAATGATGTAAATAGACTCTCCCCCCTAATTTCTGGAGGTAATTTTTCTTAGGGAGGCAAATATAACTTTATTTGGGGACGTTCACCCCCTAGCCGTACCCAGCTATGACCCTGGCTTTATTTTGGTTTAGCTTAAACATTCTTGTTATAATTTAATAATTTACATTGAAAAATAGAAAAAGCTTCAGTTAATGGTCGTTCTTCAAACCGACTCTAAAGTATATTTTCGAAAAAGTAAAAAAAATGTTACGGTGTAGGTATTTCTTGTTTTTTTTTTTTTCATTTAATGCAGCAACGATAACCCCTAAAGCCAGTCTTACTTTATAATATACATTCTTATTGACCCTCATCCTAATGGGCTTCATTGTCATCGTTTTTCTTTCAGCCTTATGGCAAACAGATAACAACCCTTGAGCAGACTTTTGTCAAACTCGCGACGTACGTCAAATTATGTAAAACGACAATTTGGAATTCATTCTTCAAGTCTTGAGTTTTTTCTTATTTTCGCTTTTCAGCAGAATGGAAAAAGACTGCTCAGAAACGAGCATTTAAAAACGCTCAAATGGAAATGAATCCTTTTCGCTCTCGTTTAGCGAATGGTCGGTGGTAAAATTAATTTGAAACGATCTCTACGTGACGTCTCTAATTTGTATTCGACAGATCTGTGTACCGTACTTTTTTCCATCCACTCAAACACGTTTCTTGGTTTGACTTTTCAGAAGACTTAACGATTTTCCTTTAACTAGAGAGAATAGAAGAAAAATTAAATAAAATGGAAAATTGAATAAAAAATAGACACCTACAACATTTTTATATCTGTGAACAGCATGACGCAGAGATTTGCCATATCTTTCTAATTTTACAGCTAAGTAAATTCATTTTTCGGTTTTTTTCAATGAAATACATATGACTTCATAAAAATTGGTTTTGGTTATAGATCTGGCAAGCTACTGTAAGTGCTTTAGTAGCTAGTGCTTCATGAAACGCACATTGTCATTCTTACCAATTCAGATTTCGAATTGAACTTGCATTAAAGTTAATACATAAATAAAAATGTGCCATAAACTAATCTTGTGAAATTCACAATGAAATTCAATAGACGATTTTCATGAACAAAGGTCTTCTGATCTCCCTCAATCACTGACAAATCTCTATACCTCTAAATATTTGAAAATTCTCTCCCCCTCCCTCCCCCCCCCCCAAAAAAAAAACACTCGCACAAAAAGTTATAATTTATTATTTTATGAAAAATTCAAAATTTTATAAATTACCTGCTAAAAATGGTGAATAAAAAAGTACCATTTTCTACAAATTTCCTTTCCCCCCCCCCATCCTCTTTAAAAAAAAAACAAATAATTGCAATTGACGAGTGACTCATCAAAAATATAGTGACAGAGTATCCCTGTTTATACGTAATATTTAAAACCCAGAATTTTATTATTTTTCTTATGATTAAATAATTCAAAGAAGGTCTTTAATCAAAAATGAAGGAAATTAATTTTATGCACGAGTATTTTACCATAGACTGACTTATAGGAGAATATAGTTCATTGAATCTATACTCATTACTTGAAGAATACGTTTTATTCACTTTTTCTTTGCCACTGGAGTTTTTACTTTTTAATATTTTTTTTTGGGGTGGGGGGCTGTGTCCACTCTTCCCTCCTCACTGGGACAATTATTTTTAATTTTTGTTTTCTTTGCAGATGAATTACTCATTGTTGACAATACGACAGAAGATGAATTTGTCGACGAAACGTCAATGGATGAAAGCATATCCAGTGTGACGTCAGCAAATGCAACTAGCAGTAATATAATGTATCTGATGCACTCGACCAATCAGCATATGTTATCAAACAAGAAACACGAAGATCCAAATTCGATGGTGACTTCAACACGCGGTCGAAAACCAAGAAGGCGACGAACTGCGTTTACTCATACCCAACTTGCCTACCTGGAGAGAAAATTCAGGTGCCAAAAGTACTTATCAGTTGCTGATCGAAGTGATGTCGCTGATGCTCTAAACTTATCTGAGACACAAGTTAAAACTTGGTATCAAAATAGAAGGTTAGTAGTATAACCTATGGCTTATTTTAAATTTTAATGAATTGACAATTTTTTTTTTTCCAACCAGCTCAAATTATGACTCGAAAGAAGAGGACTTACAGCATTGTTTTAGAAATCATATTATTGGTAAAATGGTTGAAAGTAATTAACAATAAGTGAAAGAAAATAATTAAAAATAAGCATGGATTAAAAATAAATTGTGTCTGCCAATGAGATAAAGTTAATAGTAGGAACCATGAGTATTTCAGATAGGTAATTCGAATACATAAAAAGTAAAACTGAAGAAATATAAACAATGAGTGACCATTTGACAAGTGCATGTATACTTGAGAATACCATATAACTGGTTTCAAACTAAAATCGACTACTTGCATTACTGCATTATGTACTATTGGACACACTTTTTACGATTACTGAATACGTATTTTGGTAGAGTAATTTTTAAATTTTTTTTCAGAACGAAATGGAAAAGACAAAATCAAATGCGACTAGAGCAACTACGTCAACAAACCAGTGTAGAAAATGAGCTCTTACATAGAGTACCATCTTCTTCACAATCAGGAGATGCTGTTTGCTGCCCTCCATTTCAAAATTCCCCTCAGTCAGCAGCAGCCTGTAATTTCCTCACAACAGCTGCAGCTATATTTCGAAATGTAACTTACGTCCATAGCTGTCAATTGTAATGATTTTTTTGAGGCACATTGTTGTATTTTGTTGTTTTTAGAATAGAATACTACCCACCTTTTGTTTTTTTTTAAAATTATAGTGCAAAAGGCTAATAGAACCGATTTATGTTCGAAGAGAAATTTTGCTTACTGAACTTTTCAATTTATTTTCAAATTTAGTGATGTGTGAAAAATAAACTACGTATACTTGACGGTGAAAAATGTTTGCAAATATTGAAAAAAAATGTTCAGTCCAGTCATTTGTGGCTTGATTCTTAAAAAACACTACAATCATCATTTCATAGTTCAATTTAGATTAAAGCAAGTTATGCTTCCAGAAATTTTTTTAATGAACGTAAATGGGATTTATTCAACAAATTATTCATTTAATATTTTCTATCGAAAATTGATAGAAAATAATTTTTATGGCTGCAGTTGAATGGACTTTGAATAAACTTTTGATAAAAATGCGAAATAATTTTAGCCATTCATATTTTATTTATGGCCTACAGTAAATAATGAAAGTTTGCCACAAATTTTCAATATACTTTCAATCAACCAAACTAACAATAAGAAAAAGTTATCGAGGGTTTTATTTTTCACATCAGAACTGAAAACGATTTGTACAAAAATAGGGACCCCAATATTATTTTTTCAAGTTTTCACCTGCAAAGAAAAATTAAATATTTTAAGTTTTAAAAGAAAAAATTATAATAATTATTATAATAATGATAATGATGAATTATTCACGTTTACTATGTCAAAAATTTATGAACTTTGAATGATGATGCTCCAGGTAATTGATTTGTTATAAAATATTTTTTTTCCCAATTACTTGCTTTAAAATTTTCATTAATTTTTTTTACCCCAAGCTACGATTTAAGCTTGAATAAATAAAATAAATTTCTGGAACATGAATACTTTTTACAGAATATTGAGTTACTCAAACCAATTAATTTTTTAAATTGTAAGAGCAAAAGATACCACATACTCAAAAATGTAGTTCTAATTATTGAAATGATTGAAATACTTGATTCGAATTATTAAAATCGATAAAATTGAATAATCAGATCGGAATTCCTTCAATAAATAAATAAGTAAATAAATTTAAAAAACACGAAAATACGAATAACCTGTGAGATTGAAATTCGGATTATGAATCTATTTCAAGGCAAATTTCTCAATTATTATCTACCTACTGATCATTTTTTCAATTTTTTCTTATAAATTTTTTGTTGGATTCATTTTGTTAATAAGTAAATTTAAATATTGTACATAATATGTATATTATCGATTTTAATTTTTTTATTGTTTTACTTATTTGTTTTTCTTTTCAATTTGTATAAATATTAGAAAAATATACTTATGCGTTGTATCAATTTTCATTCATTCTTCTTAATTAAGTAGGAAAAAGTATTCGAATCAGAAAAAGTTTTATTCGTTAACTTACACATTTTTGATTTTCTTATGATGAATGAATTTTTTCGGCTCTTTCAAAATTGATTAAAACAAAAGAAGACGCTAGAAGTAGAATAAGAACAAAGACAATTATTGTCTTTGATAAGAACAACAAATTATTTTCTTGGACTACAAAATAGGTGAAAAATGGATATACTAGCGCATCCTATTGAAGGTATGGAAAAAACTTTAAGGTATACCCAGATCGAATCGTTCGCTTTCTAATGATTTTATTAGAATTTTATTCAGTGCGACGAAATAAATAAGCTGAAGTTCTTGAAAAGTTCAAAAGAGTTCGCCTCTGACTCGTACAGTGAAATACGAGTAAAATAATATTCAAACTATTTTTCATTTCACAAATAAAGAAAATCCAAATTTATACAGATTAAAAAAAAAATTTATACAGATTTTTTAAAAAATTCTAATTTATATTATTAGTTTATATTATTTTATTCAAAGGTAAGAGTAAATGAAATTTTAAAATATTATTATTTAATCGACGACAAAATATTTTTTTTGAGGTAAATAATGTTTTTGTTTTGTGATATTTTTTAACTACTTTAGCATCAGCTCTGGTTTACTGATGTGATTTTTGAAGAAAAAATAAATAAATAAATAATATAAAGTATAATATAAATTACATATTTTATTATTTAAAAATTGGTTCAAAAAACTAATAGTATGAGAGCATCATTCTTCGGAAATATTTTTGTGAGAGATTATGTTCAAAAAAAAAAAATGAAAACATTTCCTCTGCAAAGTCTTGAGTAGTTATTTTATTTTACAAATAAACAATAATTACGTTCCTACTCTCTTCTCGTTTAGACCGAGTAAATAACTGTTCCATTTATTTCTCAGGACTAAGAACTATTAATTAGTGGCACGCATATGAGACCTAACTGGAATTCCTCGTATATTATGACCATAGACTTTTGCGGCATATAATTAAATTAATCTAAATATTAATTCAATTAACGACTCTATTATTACAGTGAAACGTGCAAAAACTCGTTTTAAATTTTATTGTACGTAAATTTCAACGATCTTTGTTGCAAAAGTGGAGGAATGAAAGACAAAAATTTCTTCGACCCTGCCAGGATTCGAACCTGGAATCTTCTGATCCGTAGTCAGACGCGTTATCCGTTGCGCCACAGGGCCTGTCCCTAAGGAGGGGGCAGGTGAGGTGTGAGTGGCCTTCACCTATAAACCAGTAAACTCGATACGAAAACCGTTAATTACGTAATTACGTACGAATATATCACTGAAAATTTGTTAGTCAGCCAGTAAGGATTCCAGTTTCAAAAATAAAATTTCAAAAGAAACACCTTTAGAGTACCTAATTATCAGTTTATAAAAATATGTTTGGCGTAAATAATTATTAAAATATATTTTTTAGAAATAATTTTAAAAAATAGTTAAAAAATTATGATCGACCCTGCCAGGATTCGAACCTGGAATCTTCTGATCCGTAGTCAGACGCGTTATCCGTTGCGCCACAGGGCCTGAGGAGGAAGGGGCTGGTTTTTCAAAAGTCCAAACCATTATTTTGATTTTTGATGAATTACACGAGTGCTCATCATTTTCTAAAAACGATTTACGTTCCTCTAATAATAATTAAGGGAAGGTTTTCTTTTTTTCTTTTTTGTTATACGCAGCTCATAAATTATTAGGTAAAATTTAAAATATTATTATTTTAATTATTGAAACAGAATATGTAAATTTGTTTATTTTATTAAAGAGGGATCAAAGGTACAGCAATGATAAGTATAAAATTAAAGTCTTGTGGAAAAGAAAGTCTCGTTAGTTTTGTATTGTTAATAAAAAATGAAAAAAATGAAAAATACGTTTCGTCAATTTTCCTTTTAAAAAAAAAGAAAAAAGAAAAACCCTGCTGAAAGACAATAAATAACGAATAATACATACTTAGCTACTTTTGATTACGAGCATCAGATTGGTTGGTTTATTTTTCAGAGCATGGGCGAATCGCTTAAACTGCACAGTAATAAAATACCAGAATTATTATAGCTGACAAAGGTGCTCTGATCTCCTTCACTCACTGAAGAGTACACTGCTGAATGTTTGAACCCTCTCCCCCCCTGCTGCCTTTAAAAACTATACTGCTCAACTTCGTTATCGAATGTGATTATGGTACATTCGAAATTGAACTGCATTTTCATATCATAGAGCAATACTCAACTCCCAACTGGCATAAAAATCTGTTTTTGTATTAAGCTAAAAAGTATTATTTTTCTGTACCTAAAGAAACTATGGGAACCTAGGACAGTTTTATCTTGACATCGAATAAAACCGAATGATTTTCCATAAGTCGTCTACACTCTGCATTACATAATGTACATGATTTTGCGTAATCAAGTGAGCTCATATTTTTTACCACCAAACAAAGGAATACCTGAGGGGCTAATCACAAGGTTTTCTTCTACACGTTCAAACCTATTGAAAGCTATAAATAAAAAAAAAAGCCAAGAGTGTGAGAAAAAAAATACCTATAATCAGTTTATGACCAAATTAAAGGAAAACGTGCGTTCACAGAGTACAGAGAGATGCACACAGCAAAGGTAAAAAATAAGCTTAGCACTCTGAGACAGCGATGCGTGCACCGTTTTCGTTTCCTCAGGGTTGGCTTTGTGGTAATTTATGAGAACGATTTCTTCCGCATTAATGGAGTTGATTCGAGAAGATGAGTCAGTGCCATCAAAAATGCTCTTCGTTTTTCTCCATTCTCATTCTCTTGTTTCCCAGCATCAAAAATTATAAAATTATTTCAACGGGTCTAAAACCATTCTGACAAAACCCACAATAAGAGACCCGAGGCGCCGAATAATTAGACGATTAGCTGGGTAAACGTTTTCTTTTCTTTTTTTTTTTTTGCTATGTGAGGGAGGGTATAAAATATTTTCCCATAAGTTTACTTTGGTTTAAAAAATGAAATATAGGTTGACCTGTCGACTAATACTTCTAAGCAGATTGAAACGCAGTAGTACACAGTAGCTGAGGGGATTCAACTGGTTTGATTTGTTGCCATACTTTCAGACATTACTGAGAGGAAGTATCACCAAAGTAAATCCAAAAATCCGCCAGATGTCAGCCAGTCTGTTAGAGCTTCCAAATATTATTGCGTAATTATACCCACTAATTGGGTACTTATAATTCTATGCGAAGATGAAAATTAATAAATCCTCTAACAACACCATCACCCTTTTTCACAGCATTTTCCTCGATTTGAAAAGAATTTGTGTTTTGTTGGTTGTCGTGAATATACGTACAGACACACTGTTTCCCCTATTTGTCAAAATTTTTTGCAGTGATAAGTCCAAGTCAGAATTTTCACTATCGATAATATCGATAAAAATAGTCCCCATTACCGATAATGTCGACAATTTCGGTTTTCGTCGAATTATCATGCAAAATTGGAATGTAAAACTTTTTTTCTTTATTCTTAGAGTCGTATATGAATTCTTGCCATTTTGGCCCAATTTTCCGTCTTTTTTCCACTTTTTTCACGCATTCGATATTATCGATAAGTCAATACCATCATCGACACTACGTATACAATTTACCATGACTGTGCTTATTGCTTATGCAACTAATAGAAGTAATTAAATACATTCCCCCCCCCTTCGAGAGAAAATCAAACTTTCCATCATAGAGTTGAGATAGGTATGAAGAAATGTTTTGATGAGAACAAAAAGTTCATTAACAACATACCTATTTGACCTCCCATAAAAGAGGTGCAAAACCCACCCTTACACTTCGATGACCAATGAAATTTATTTTGTGTTACTAATACCTTATAGTATAGTTTCTCAAATTACACCAACTGCAGATTCTGCACACCATTAAATTCATTACGCCGACAATTGCCATCAGATTCCCAGTCCATGAGTGTACATTCATCCATCTTTGCCAGTTGAAAAAATTCCAACTGGATGCAGAAAACGAGGCTGTAACAGAGCAGAGCGGAGAGGAAAATAGAAAAGAATTACCGACCAATAAATAAGTTATAATTTGGTCGATACGATGGTATAATATCGAATATATATACTGACAATAATGTACAACGTTGTATTTTATTATCATCACCGTTGTGGAATTGAAGATTCCAGTCCCATGTTTCTATACCTCTCTGCTAACTCGATAATCCATTCAACATCTTATCTTTGGATTTCCTCCTCTCTCTTTGATATTCTACTCCTGCTGTCATTGTTGATCTCACTCTAGCTCATCGTCTTTGTCTCTCCTCCATCTCTGCCCCCTCGCTCATACCTTCTTCGCTATTCTTTACATGGTTCTCAGTGGACAACTGGTTGTGTGTGCATGTGTGCGCCTCTGCAGGTATATCTTTGGTTCGGTGTGCAGCAGCAGCCACAAAAGCCATCGAACAGAAATACCAAGTCGCAGCCCGCTCTCAGGTCAATGAGTAACACGGGGGCTGCTGGTGCTGGCGCAACTTCCACACACAGCCTCGCTCCAGTCTACATTTATCTATTCATAAACTGGTTGTTCGCTTCGTTCTCCAATTCCCATCACGATTCTCGTGCTCCGAGCTGCACAGCACGACACGACATTCTTGTTAATCATCGACCAGTGTTGCTGTCTAGACGAGCAATAAATTTCTTGTTTTTTCTTGCTCTCTGGATAGCTGTTTTCGGTCTAGATACCGTAGTCTAGTTCACAAAAAATAGCTCAAATATCAACTTCAGCCGAGTAAAACGAATTTTGCCAAATGAAATTTGAGATACATGATTGTTTTATCACCTTCGTATAATTGCAAGTTCGAGTCTAAAACCTGCTAAGTGCCAAAAAATCAGCATATTTTAGTCTGATTCGGCATTACCTAGCTCATTGTTTGAAAATATTTTTGCTTGAGAAAAAATATAACTTTCTTGGGACTTAGAAGGTTTCGGACTTGAGCTGGCGAAATAGTGTCAAGGTAGTTGCATAAGAGCCTCTATGCATTTGAATCAGTATCTAGCATTTTATACCTTTCCCTTCTAATCTTAACTCTTGTTTCAATTCCTCAAAGTTATTCTTTGACGAGTTAATAGTTTCGTAAATGTTCAAATACCTTTTGAAATAACCCCATCAATACTTTCATCCTTATGTTATGCTTCACTGACCCAAAAATGTGTGTCAATGTTTGGTAATCAAAACCAGAAAAGGTTTTCACTTACACATCTTTTGAGATACCTAGCAAACTTCTAAATTCGTTTTTCTGAAAAAGCATTTATTTAGACGCACCTACTTTTCCCACTGAATTGAAGAAATACCATTTCGTGCCAGATCAATATTCATATAAAGATGAAAATTGATGAATTCTGTCACAAACACGACCACCTTTTTTTCCTAATACTTTTCCCAAATTGAAAAGAATCTCAGAATCAGTGATGTTAGCTGTTGTGAACAGGTTGTGAAAGTGAATAGACAGACTGTTTTGTTATTTTTCAGTTGTTTTTTTTTTTTAATTTAATTCTTGCCCTGTAAATTTTTGAAGAAACCTCTTCACCCTCATCCATTGCATTACCAAAGTGAAAATTTTGTTTCTAGGATTGTCCCTGTTTTGAGTAAATACATTTGTGAGTGAAAACTTGAAGATGCTAGTTGCAAAGGTATAGCAAGTTAATTTAATTAATTTGAATAACTCAATAGCTAAATGCGAATCCAAAGACGATAACATTGATGAAAATGTATTTCATACTCTTAGATGTTTAATTCTTCTTTACTGTATTTATATACTGACCACTCGAACTCATGTCACTGTGGTACTTCTACGAAATATAGTTGCAGTCAGTCCTCTTGTGACTTTTGCTCTAAGAAAGTAGTGCATATTATTTTCAATTCCACCCCATGACTTTCTGCTCATGGTCGAATTCATGAATTTGTAAATCTGAACTGTGCACATTATTTAATGCAGCTTCGTGAAGTACCAGCGAATATTTGATAAATAATACGCGGAAGTAAGGTAGTAAAATCCGTAGAGAATAAGGAAAGAAGTCATGTTTCTAAGATTATTCATTATTCAAACTATCGATATGTCGATAGATTTGAAGAATGTGACATAATTTTTCTTATTGTTGCGATCCAAACTATGAAAAATTGGTATAAAGTCTGTCCCAAATAAGAAGGATAAACACGTGACTAATCACTGAATCGCTATTGGTTGGTTTTTCAAATAACGTTCGTTCATTCGAGTATTCAGTCACAAGTTAAATTTATCCTTTCTTATTTGGGACAGACTATACGAGTCAACTCAACTTCAAAACGTAACAAATTATTAAAAACTCAATACTTTTTTATGGTGTTGAAATAATATCTAGTGGTAGATCCTTTGAAAAAATCAAACAAGAAAACTATATAGGTCCTTAAATGGTCTTCATGTAGATAAAGCCAAGAAAGAAAACTTGCTTTTTCGCTCTGCTATTTATTTGATACCAGACTACAGAGGCACACATTAAACTTCCATTGGATATGAAATTTCAACACCCCCTCTCCCTGTCGTACGCAAAACTATCTACTGAAAGAAATGAAATCAATTTTCTATTCAAGTTCATTTTGTTCAGCAGAACCTGAGCTGAGCATAATCATTCAACCTATAGAATTATCATGTACTTATTGCTTTCTGGCAACAGACCTGTAATTTTCATGCTAATTAAACCATTTATATAAAGTTTTCCACATTTTTTCTGAGCTTCATTTATTGCAGCGTCGTTAATTTTATGTCCTCGAACCAGTAAAGTTCACCTTTTCTCGCGACAATCTTAGGTATAGTGATAATTGGTTGAATTAAATTCGACTAGCAGAATACATATTCGAGTAATAAATTTCTGTTTGAGGCAAAAAACACGTAGGTGGACGATGGCTGGCTAATTAAAGTTCGTCAAATTTTGAGCCTCGTCTGCATACTTTATGGCTTAGCGTGCGAAAAAATCCAAAACCAGTTGTGGTCTAACAACTTTTTGCATCCCATAGTTTCAGCTAATCCGGATTCCCGAATGTCTGCAAAATTTTTCATCCTCCTCTCCTAATTTTTTTTCTCACTCTCTCTTTTTAATTCGTCACGCCTGCTCGTCTGTTCAGTAATAGTGCATTAAATTTTCAAATACCCACGCTCTAAAGAGCCACACATAAACTTGAATTACTTTTTTTTTCCCTTCAAATTCTTGCAAATATTTGCCAGGTAAAATAATTTCCCTAATCTGGTACCGGTATTTTTTTTTTCTTCACGAAGGTTTCTATAATATCGACAAAAGGATCTTCGAACCACTAATGATGGTGACGCTTTTATAAACCTATTCCATTCTTTTAAACAGAGATTTTTTTTTATCTGAATTTGTAAAGGCGTGAATGCTGGATATTCTTCTTTTTTTGTCGGATTCATTTTTCAGATAATATTAGTGATGTGTCTGAGTAAAAATTTTCACTATCGATAATATCGATAAAAATTTTCCTCATTATCGATAATTTGTATTTTCGTGGAATAATTACGTAAAACTAGCATGTGACTGCTTTTTTTTTCTTAGGAACCGTTTTTTCTACATTTTACTCATTTTTCGAAGCATTTAATCCTATCGATAAGTCAATGTCGTTATCGATACTTTCGGAAATGTGGCTCATTATCGATAATATCGATCTTTCCACCCATCGCAAGAAGAAACACTGCATACACTGAGAAAAACTTTTGTAGTCATTTTCTCTAATAATGATAGAAAAACTAAAACAATCCTAATGGTTTGCTCAAGCCACATATAAGCCTGAAAACACAATCATATCTGTATTATTTATTCTTACAAATAGCACAGCTGAATTGAAAAAATATTCTACTGCTACCCACAACAATTCTTGATAAGTTATAAAAGTGGCGTAATGTATGAATTAAGTATAAATTATAATGATTTTCAGAGATGAAAAAATTACTTGAACGAGGACAACGGGCAAACGTCAACAAAATGACCTTTTCAATTAGACATTCGCATGTTATTACAGTTGATATAACAGAATGGAATACTTTATGAGATTGAGAAACAACACGAGGAGAGAGAACTGATAAAATTCTTACCGAAGAATTCATGAATGAGGTGGTTACTATCTGCAAAGATAATTTCATTTTTTTTCTGGGTAACTAGTGCATAAAATATATCTTCATATAATAAGATATTATTTTGAATGTAATATACAGGGTGATCAGTTAATGGAGGAAACGTAAGCATTTGAACAAAAGTTGCTGTATAATTTTTAGAAGAATTCAAAATGTTGAAGAGATATGGCTCAGCAGAAGTTGTCACTACTATATGTTTCAAAAGTTTATTTACATACTTATTTGTAAAAACAATTAATAAATACGTATTGTGGCTCACAATAATTATTCATCTAAAGACTGAGATTATGAGATATTTTTATCTTGTAATATATGACAGAAGTGTATTTCATTTGGCTCACAGATAAAAAATATTTTTAAATCCAAATTTTACTGATTCAGGATACAAAGTAATTATTTTACTAATTTAGATTCAAGCTTAAGGAAAAATTTTCGGACTGGTCCAATATTTTATATCTGCACCTGAGAACAGAAAGAATTCAAGTACTTTTTAGTAGATATTCAAGTTTTCAGTTAGTATGTAATTTACGTCGGTTGAGACATGTTTACAATTCAAATTATTTCATCCAAATACAGCAGGGGTGGCAAGTTCTGATCTTTTCAGGTAGTGCACAATAATTGGGAAATTTTTAACACTTTTTTAAGAACCAAACCTGAAGCTCCTATCACCCTTCCTCCTTCGAGGATTAAAAAGATTAATCCTTTTTCAATTTTCTCAACTGGTGCAGAATTTTTTCTGGTAGTGTACGTGCACCCTTACACCACCCATAAAATGCAGAGGACAAAATTGCTGACTGAGGTGAACTTAATTGAAAAATTTCACTTCTTGAACGTTTTCAAGCAGATCTTCTCTCAAATAAAATAAAATAAGAGAGCTATAGAATACGAAAGTAGTCAGCAGGTGTATGAATGAAAAAAACAAAATAATCAAAATACCATTCATAATTTCTTACTGCACTGGTATCAGCTCACGCATAAAACCACGAAGATAATCAAGTAAGGCCTATGGTAACAAGTTGACCAACAAGCATATAGACTGTACTAATTTATGGATGGAGATTGAGAGAGAAAGACACAGCCACCGATTAAGCGAAAAAGTCGTGAATATAAAATCCAATTCACTTATACTTAACCGATAAATGATTGTTTAGTATAATAATTATGTTACAGTCAATGACGAATAGCGCTGTTGCCAACAAAATTAGAAGCGAGAATTTTTTTAAACTACTTTTTAATGGTATTATTATACCTGTTGCACGGTTTCCAATTCATAGAAAATTACACGTTTGCTCTAGTGTAAGTGTAAAACTGCTGTGCAGAAAATCTTGGTAATTTACTACAACACACTTCTGTGTTGGAAAACCTTAATGAAGTCTTTATGATTCATTGGTTAATGTGAGTGAGCCTGTGATATTGCCTCTTCACCCAATACTGCCATTTCAATCTATTGGTTGAAATTGCGATATGTTGTAATAGTTTTTTTTTTCTTCTCCAGTAATCAGCTATGCGGTTGGTGGTTAGCTAGTCTTGAATAAATTATTTTATCTTTTCATTTCATTAAAAATGCATTAATACGAAAAAATTCACCAGTTGAATTTTTGAGAAATCAAGCAATAAAATCAAATTGTAAAATACACAGTTTGTTTCACTATACTGAAGTATTTTATAAAGGGTCTAGCAGGATAAGATAGGTGAAATGACCTTTTGCAAATTTCAACCTGAAACTTGGGGGTCAGGTTGACAATGATGAAAAACTAATTCAGCCCAAATTTCAGCCCCCCACCTCAACTGGTTGCCCCCTAGGGAGTGAAAATGTGTTTTGGCCATTTTGAAGGTTTTTTGCCCATAACTTTTTTCATAATTGTTCATTTGATTTGAAATATTTATGATAGTTAGTCCTTTATGAGCTCTATCTACCAGCAAAATTTTGCGGTTCCATCTCCAGTAGTTTTCCAGTAACTCTAGCTGGAAATTTTGGAGCTTCTTACCCTATGGAGTCTACAAGTTGAAATTTTCACTGATGATAGCTTATCCAGTCTACATTACACCCATATAATTTGTTTTCCAAAATTCAGGGTGGACAAGGTAGTTTTTTGGCATTGGAATATCAGTTTTTTCCAGTGGCGTCTGCTCTGGATGTGCAAGGTGTTCACTGCACACCCAACCAAATTCAAAAAGAAATTTTGTCTGTGATTATGGTGATAAATAAATTATGTGTATTTTGTAAGCATATGGCATATATTAGATGGTGTTGTGACAGAAAATTCAACCTAATAAATTTTTATTTAAGACGACAGAAAAAGTGGCGCCCACCTGGGGGGTTAAGTGGTGCGGTTGCACCAGGCCTCACAATTTAGGGGCCCCATCAGATGGGAATTTTTACCGCCCTTTACTACCAATATGTTGAAAAACATTAAAGTGAACAAAATTATGAGGGGGCCACTTTGCTAAAAAGAGCCTCACAAGTGATCTTGCACCACCTATTTCAAAATACGTGTGCGCCATTGAGAAAAACCTTGGTTTGAAGTTCAACATAATAAATTAAATGTACTGAAATGAAATTTATCAGAGACAGATGTAGTATTTTTTTTATTAATTTCTCCTTCTTTTGAAATTGAAAAGGTTGAAACAATGATCTTTTTACTGAGAAAATATATGTATGAGTGCAATAGTGCATTATTGCAATAATTTTCAAAGTTACAGTAAGGTAACTTTTTTACCAACTGATGCAATAATCTGTTCAAAGGTGACTTCTTAGTTAATTAGTGAAGAAAATACGTACATACAAAAAATGGATGATAAGATAAGTTAATCCTTTTGTTAAGTAAAAGCAGTGTAATAATATCTTATGACTAATTGTTCTGCAGTGCAATGTGTGGTTTTTTTTCATATTTTTGAATCCAGAAATGTTAAGTAACACTAATTTATTGTGATTTTCACCAATTGGGATTTCAAGGGAAATCCCAATTGGTGAAAATCACAATAAATTAGTGTTTTATCACCATAATCACAGACAAAATTTCTTTTTGAATTTGGTTGGGTGTGCAGTGAACACCTTGCACATCCAGAGCAGACGCCACTGGAAAAAACTGATATTCCAATGCCAAAAAACTACCTTGTCCACCCTGAATTTTGGAAAACAAATTATATGGGTGTAATGTAGACTGGATAAGCTATCATCAGTGAAAATTTCAACTTGTAGACTCCATAGGGTAAGAAGCTCCAAAATTTCCAGCTAGAGTTACTGGAAAACTACTGGAGATGGAACCGCAAAATTTTGCTGGTAGATAGAGCTCATAAAGGACTAACTATCATAAATATTTCAAATCAAATGAACAATTATGAAAAAAGTTATGGGCAAAAAACCTTCAAAATGGCCAAAACACATTTTCACTCCCCAGGGGGCAACCAGTTGAGGTGGGGGGCTGAAATTTGGGCTGAATTAGTTTTTCATCATTGTCAACCTGACCCCCAAGTTTCAGGTTGAAATTTGCAAAAGGTCATTTCACCTATCTTATCCTGCTAGACCCTTTGATACGTTACAATTAAGTATGTGCATATTATTTAAAGTAAAGAGCTTTCACTAAACTCTTACTTCAAGTTTAATTTTCAGGGCTGATAAAAAACAAAAATCAAAGTGGCGTACCCAAGGGTGCCCCTTCAGAAAAAGACTTGGTTTAAAATTTTTATGCACTTAACTCGGATTTCTTATGTAATTTATGTACTTATGAATTTAAGACTGGAAAACTTCTGTGGGCGCTACAGATTACTAAAAAGTCACATTCGATCTGACAAATGGGTCACTGATGATTACCAAGTCTCGTCTTTTTGGAACTTTACCTAATATTTTGAAATTCTAAGTCAGAAAAGAAATATTTACATACCCCTTGGTATAGGTAATATGGCTGGAGAATGTGAGAATGAAATATGTATTCTTGTATTTTTTTTCCAGAAGGGAGAAACTTTCTATGTTTACCTAATTGTTCAATGAATATTCACCTTGCTGAGATAAAGCACAAAATTAGAAAACTTGCTAGATGCCGAATGGTTTTTGTATTCAAAGAACGAGAATAAAATAATATTATGTTAAGAACTCTCTGGTGAAAGCACCACCTTGACTGAATATTATTGAAAAATAATTTTTCTGTGCTCGTACTCAATACTCATTCAATGCCACATCCTACCGAGATTTCAAACAATGTTTTTCGATTGCTTACTTCTTTTAGCCATCAAATTGAGATGCCAAGGAATATCTAAGTTGCTATTGTGAGGTATTGCAATCTAACATGAGGTTAAAGGGAACTTAGTTATAAGCGAGGAGTTTAAAATAGAAATAGATTCTGCATACATACAGTACCCTAGATCAACCTAGATCAAGACCATTTCTGCTCAGGTCAGTCTAAAGTGGTCTAAAGATTATATCTTTTCATTAGTCTTTGTAGAACGTGGCAACGTCTATAAAATCAGTAGGTGTCAGATCTACTTCGACGAACTTCTCTTGTGGTTTTCTCTATCTTTACATTGATGAACTTCAATTTCACATTCTGTATGAATATTATGAACTATACTTGGCCAATAATTGGTGGCGGAATAAGGGGGTAGGGGTGGCCACAACTCCGAAAATAAATTTTTCACCTCCCTTCACCAACAAACAATTTCCCTAAATGAACTAAAAACCAGTTTAAAAAAAGAAAAAAAAAGAAGTTATTGAAAAAGAACAAAAAATCAACTTCAGCATCAATATTTTGGATGTTGACATTTTAATTTCGAATGATTTTTCTTAGCCCGGCTGGCCTATCCTAAAAAAAAAACTGGTTCCGCTGCTGCAAATCTAAACAAATGCTGCTACTGGTGTTTTTCAATCATATCGAAATTAGTGATAGAATATGCTCGTAAATGAACCAAAATTGTTTTCCAGTTGTCTGAAACTGATTTAATCACTTATTTGAATTAATTTTATCTTGGGAAACTAATCAACAGTTGCCTACAGCTGTAGTGAAACTTGGCCAAATTTATGGAAAGTACATGCCTAATTATAAAAACATTCTAGTCGAATAATAATTAGGCAATTGAAAATTAATCCTTTGAAACGTCGAAACTGTCGAATAAAAATCGACTGAAATGAGGCAGAAACTTCTTTCGCTTGCATTAAAAATGAAGGTAAATAATTTATTTTTTATTTATTACCTTGAAATTATAGCCAAGTTGAACCGTGCCGGATTAACATCCCCGTGGGTTTGAGCACCCCAGAATAAGGGGCTCTTGGTCTCTATTCGACCCAAAGATGGAGCGAAAGAATTTTTCTTTCGAAAAATCTTCTCATGTAGTCTTGTAAGCAGGTATACTCACCCAAAATAAAAATAAAAATTTGACTAAGTAATATTTTTTTCGAATTATAGACGAACAATTTCTTGACGGAGGCCTGATTATTTAAAAAGTTATAGACGACAGAATAAGTTTAACTTATTCTATAATTATGTTTTAAAGCAATCTTAAATTCTTTAAATACCAAAATTCAAATTATTAAAGATGGGTGACAACTAAGTAATAGGTCCCAATCGTCTACTCGAATGTATATTTGAGTTGTTCACGAATAAATACGCTTTTATGAGATAAATATAGCTGTTGGTGTATTCATATGCAAGTACTTAGTCAAGATTAGGAAAATATTCATCTGATGTTTGTTTTCTTTTCTTTATAATGCCTTTACCACCTATACTCTGTTCAACTTAAGAATGCCTAAAACGGAACGTCAAATTCACATTTATCAACAATGTAAAAATCGGATGTGTGATAAGAAACAAGAAATTAAAATCGGAAGTGTAGCCAAATATTGTTGCTGAATGTGAACGAGTACCTTTTCCTCTCCCCGGAGCCCTGCAAACTGCGTTCCGTTTTAGGCATTCTTAAGTTGAACAGAGTATAAGAAACACGTATCAAGGTATCATCAAGATGGAATATTATCGACGAAACTATTTACGCTGTTGACGACAAGCAAAATGGTTGTTCTAGGTGGTCCTGAACTCGACCGAATAAATATTTTACCATATTGACAGACAGAGTGAGAAGGAAAGATGTGAAAATAGTTATAATGAAAGTAAAGATAGGTTAGCACTTGGCTGTCTAGTAGTCAAAGCCTGCACACTGAGATAAAGGTATCTTCTATACTTTACGTTTACGATAGATTGACAATAGATTCAAGACGTGTCGGAAACTTTATAAGCTTCCATTTTTATAATCGATTTTTTCTCATAAGATACCTGAATAGTAGGAAAAATTGAATGACGACTTCTCTGCGAGTTTTTATTATCTTACCTACTCATTATTCTTTTCGTAAAATTTTACATAAAGTTACATCTGGTATCTTAAATTGTTACTCAATGATTTGATAGCCACTTCTTCAATTTTTTGTTCAGCTAAAACAGTTGAACCCATCCCGCAGAGTATAACATTTTTCCAGATAATCGCTAATAATCTAAAAAAAATAAAAATAATATTATTAATTAAATCGTTACATTTACACTCGCCCGATTTCACAGTTGGCGACACTGATTTTCGTGTAGTGAAGAAGTGAAACGTAACGACGGATGTTGTCTCGAGTTCTTGTCCACCGTTCTATTCCCCTCTCCCATCTACCGACTGCCTTTACCCTGCCGACACATTCGCGTTCTCACTCATCTACTCCTTCATACCCCACCACAACTATTCCCCTCTCACCATCTGCTTCGGCATAACATTCCACGTTTTTACGTTTTCGTTGTCGTCTTTTTCGTTTGTGTGCGTGAACTGTGGAATCGTTTCTCGTTAGGCATTTTTCGCGCATGCGTTGTGTCGTAGTTTTCGTCGTCGAGTCGAATTTTACAGTGGCCAAGAGAGGTGCATGTTGCCGCGTCGTATTATTCAAACTGCTGCTGCTGTTTCGAGAGTGCATCTACACGTCTACACGATTCGTTTGCACACACAAAGTTTATTCTTTATTTCGTTATATTTTTCTCTGTGTTGTTCGTGGTGTAAAACGTACATTCGGCCAGATTTCTACCTTTATTAGTAAGTTAACGTTTAGTGTTGTTCAGTGCTCCGCATTCGTCTTCTGTGAATCGTTTTTATGGTGTTTAAACCCGAAATACTGTGTGTTCTCTGTCAATGACCTAGTGGTAAATTCGTGTAAGTGCTCAATTTTTTTTATCGCTACTGCGTCAGCCCCGTTCTAAAATTTTCCCTAGTTTTCCACTACCGCCGCCATGTTCGATGTGTTTGGCTCCGTCAAGGGGCTGCTGAAAATCGATTCGATATGCATCGACAACAATATCTTCAGACTGCACTACAAGGTAACAGTCATAATCCTAATTGCCTTTTCGCTGGTGGTCACCTCTCGCCAGTACATCGGTGACCCTATCGACTGCATCGTCGATGAGATCCCTGGTCACGTCATGGATACGTATTGCTGGATCTACTCGACCTTCACCATTCCAGACCGACTGACTGGCCGCATTGGCAAAGACGTAGTGCAGCCAGGCGTGGGCAGCCACGTAGAGGGTGAGGATGAGGTTCGCTACCACAAATACTACCAGTGGGTCTGCTTTGTATTGTTCTTCCAGGCCCTTTTCTTTTACCTTCCACGCTACCTCTGGAAGACGTGGGAGGCAGGTCGCATGAAAATGCTGGCCCTCGACCTAATGTGCCCCATGATCAGTGAGGATACCAAACAGGACCGACTTTCGTTGTTGCGTGACTATTTCCACACAAATCTGCACTGCCAAAACTTCTACGCTATTCGTTTTATCATCTGCGAGGTGCTCAACTTCGTCAATGTAGTTGGCCAAATCTACTTTGTAGATTACTTTTTGGATGGTGAGTTCAGCACCTACGGTATGGATGCCCTCAGCTTCACCGAAATGGAGCCCGAACAGCGTGGCGACCCGATGGCCTTCGTCTTTCCTAAAGTCACCAAGTGTACATTCCACAAATACGGTCCTTCTGGGTCGGTGCAGAAGTTCGATGGTCTATGTGTGCTGCCAGTCAACATTGTAAATGAGAAGATCTATGTTTTCCTATGGTTCTGGTTCATCCTTCTTACAGCACTGACTGCTCTTTGTCTGGTCTACCGATTCGCCATTGTGATGAGCCCAGGTCTGCGGCTGTACCTGCTGCGAGCACGCTCGCGTTTCTCACCGCAGAAGGATGTGCAGTTATTAGCTGACAAATTCCAATTGGGTGATTGGTTCATCCTCTACCAGTTGGGTAAGAATGTCGACCCACTTGTGTACAAAGACCTGATCTCAGTCCTGGCTCAGGATGTGTCGCGCAAGGAGGCAGTATGAAAGCCCCCATTCCAACCCACCTAAATGCTAGATTCTGACTGGAATTCCTGAGTAATAATTTGAAATGAAAAAAACCATCGTTTGTGCGAGATTGTAGGCTTCGGCTGTGCTATTCAGTCTCCCCTTTGTCCCCTTAGTATTAAGCGTTTGTTGTAATTCGTTATTTATTGGCCCACCTTAGCTCCCTATTCCATATGGTGGGAGAAACATCCTAATCTATGACAAGAGGCTATAACTTCTACGCGATGCGATTCGTGTGAGAGAGACTGTTATAATCTATCGTGATGTGTAGGTAAAAAACTAGTTTCTAATTTTGGAATATTTTCAATTTGAGATTTCTCTTGTATACGAAATGATTCGTAAACGTGTTTAGGAAAACGAGATTGAAATATTTGTAAGTTTTTTCCCCGCTAAATCTTTCTGCCCAAGCCAGTTTTTTCTATATTTGTGGAGCAAACGTTGTTGAATAATCAAAAGTTATCCTATTGTGTCTCTCTAGGGTTCAATTTATCTTAGACCCCCCACACTTTGTTGTAGAATACGTTTATCAGTATCTGATAAAAGGTCAGTACACTGTACACTTCCAATGAAGGATTATCGTTTTCAGAAGAGACGATGGCCAAATTTACCAGATTCTCAAGCAGCATAAGAAAAATTGATGAAAGTAGTGGTAGTTTACTTGGAATTTGAATAAAGATGGGTTGAAAAGGTTGAAATGTTGAACTCATTTCGGGCTTGAAATATGAGAATTGAAAATTAATACTTCGATGTTGAGCATATTTTTTAATGGAATATTATCAAAATTGAAGGGCTAAGTTCAAGATGTAGTCAGATTTTTATACACTTTCAACTCAACTCTATATCACAATTCGTATCAGCAAGATAACGTAAGGCTTTATTTGCTATGTTCTACTCTCAGCTGATCCAAAAATGTTACCCAGTAGAAATAATATTCAAAGTAATACAGGTATCGTAGTTGTCTTAGCTGAATGTAGTTCGTAGCAATTCAGTTGAGAAATTTTCAGTTAAAAAACAGCTCAATTTTCTCTTACCCCTTCCGTCCAATTATGACGTCATTTTGAATCATGAGAAAGTATAGTCTGAGAAACCTTTTCCAAAATGAATTCGTTACAAAAGGCTCGGAATAATCGAGTAGTTTGAAGAATGAGTAGAGGAAGTCAGCTTCAAAACTTTCGGAGTCATTTTTACGTTATTATAATCCTGAAAAGTTTGATTTGAGAAGGCAAAGTTTCATTTGAGAAAGCAATTAGTTTCGTTGATCTGATAATTCTTGTTCAGAACTCCTCCCCACGCCCCACCCCACTACAGAAATTAATTTAACCATTATTTCTATATTTATGGTTTGATTTTCAGAACCTAGTTTCATAATGATAATGATGATGATGAAAAAAGGAGGGTGTGGTTAGAACTGAATCGTAGATTAGACGTCCTGATAAATTCATTAAACCTCTGTTTGTGGGCACTGAAATCAAATGTTTAGTTTTATGCTTTAAATATTCGATACTATTCTAATCTGGCTGGATTAACAGTTTAAGAAATACTTTTTGACCTTTTGAAAACAAGTTGCTTTTCTGAATTTTGAATTTTCACCAAGATATTGAGAAAAATTTTACCTTCCTATGGTAGCAGTCAACCCTCTTTATCACTCTTCTGAATGGCTTTACTTATGTAAAACGTATTTTGAAGGGTAAAGTAAACGATTGAAAATCAGTCTATGAAATTTTAATTTATCTATCAGATCCGATGACTGTACGTATTTGAAAACGAAACTCCAGTTCTCAATTTCAGAATTCAGTTTGTGTAGATTATTTCATGATTTTTATGGCGTTTTGTATTGAATATTAGCCAGTAAAATATGCCATTCGCTCCCCCTCGCCCTTCATTATCATCATTATTGTTATTGTTGTTTCGCAAGTTACAGTAGAAAAGGGTGCAGACTACATCAGATTTGCAGAAGACAAAAATGAACAGAGTAACAGCTTCCTGCATTGAATAAGTTTCAATTCAACATCTTGGAAACAATTCTGATGCCACAATTATTTTATCATCGAAAACTAGACGTATCGATGGTCTAATAATTGTGAACTATTTCATCAGAATTTGATACAATAATGAGCTTATGTTGTTAGCTGTTGATTATCCTAATTCGAATTCATTGCCTTCTTTCGTTACGTTTCTCGTTATCTAAATTACATCATCATTTCCACTTGGAAGTATGAATGAGAGATAATGGGAGGAAGTGAGCTTAGAAATATTGTGAAATTTGTACAGAAGAAAATTTATATTTGTTTGCTGGTCATTAATAAATGACGACAGGGGTTGATTTTTCGATTGAATTGGCAGTGCAAATCATTCTCTATGTATTTGCTTAAACCTTAGAATCAACATCTCTTTTGAAATTCACTCGTTGAAATAGCATTTTGAGTTTTAAATATTGAGATTGGAAATTTTTATTATTTTTTAAAATTGCTTCAAGCTCACCCCTCCTCCCCTAACTGACCATATCCAATTCGGTTGTGTACCTTACCCTGAAACCAGGGGGCTTTCCGTTGATCTCAGTACGTCTTCTGTGCTTTATTTCTATCGTCTTCTACTAAGGCCAGTACTTCAAATTGAAATGGCCTTCTGTAAAATTTGATACCAAAATGTTGAATATTTTGCTATTACGATCTTCTTGATTCGAGGCTACTGTGTGGTGATCAGACCTTTCTTTTTGATATTAGAGCCTGATGTGATACCACTGACTGGTAGGGTAGTTCTACTTGGTATGAGGAGTTCTGAATCTAGAAATTCTTCTTTGTTCGCATAATTATGTGTGACTCAATCTATGAAAAAAGAGCTCTGTGTTGGATTTGGATGCTTACATGGTGATACTTTTTTTTTTTTTTCAATTTTAATCGAGGTTTAAATTCGGGCTTGACACCTTTCTCGTATTATAATGCGCCTTAAAAATGTTCACTTTCAACTCTTTTTCCCCTAAGGAATAGTAAGACTAGAATAGAGAAGACTTATTTGAAATGGAAAGGAAGAGTTGTTTCAATCAGTATATTACTGGAAACTGAAATTTCCTCGAAAGCCATCCCTTACACAGTCTATCTTAGAATATAATTTTCACCACCATAAGCTGATTATTGGCCCATCTTTTTGCCTTTAGGATAATATCGATATGTTGAAGCGAAAATTTGTACATTTTCACCTTCTTGCTTTAAAATATCGATATATCATTCAACAACGTTTAGCTTCCATGTAGCTTGGTCGAGAACTGATAACCAACTCCCCTTCCTCAAGAAGGTTGTTTCGTTACTCTGAAGATTTTGTCGAGAATAATATTTTCTATCAATTTGTCTACAAATCTATAATATACTTTCGATAATATTATAACCTCCGGGTCATTTTAGGTGCTTGCGATTTTTAGATCGTCATTTTGGCCCAGTAAGTTAACATATTTTTACCATCGATCATTTACCAAGAATTTACCCCCTTTGTAAATCTTTCTCCTTTCGATTAATTTTTTTTTTCTGCCCGCACACAATTCGAGGACGTATCGATCTCAAATATATGAAATAATTTCATCCGAAATGGCGAATTTTTATTAACACAAGTCCAAAGCAACAAACGAATCCCTTTGGTTTTTTTTTTCTCTAAGATTAAGTAGATTTTTTTTTAAAAGAAAGTTTATTATTACATTATTTATTATTTAATGAAAAACATCACAAGGTTTGAAATATTGAGATAAATATTTATACAATACTCAATGCCAGCCGATATTAGCTTTTATTTAGCTAAATCGTTTCTATATTTTTATTATTTTTATCATTTTACAAAATAATAGTAATAATAATTTAGAAGAGATATGTTCCATAATTTTCACTCAACTCATGAGACTGGATAATTGAGCTTCCATTTTGTTCACCTTTTTGTCGTATTTTTTCCTCTCTGTATGTCTCGTGTTATGTATTGAACAAAAAACAATAATTTAATGTGTTCACATATTAGCATATCATCGAAAAAAAAAAAGAAATTAAAGAAAAATTGACCATCTTTATTTTATTTTAAAAAGGAAGTCTGTGGAAATTATCTGTTAGATGAAAATTTTTCTTCTATTATTTCGAATAGAGAATTATTGGAATGGAAACGTTAACAATCTTTGTGATCTTTGTAAATATTTCAAAATTTTCTCTTCAGTTACAAGAAAATGTTTTTTTTATGTGTGAAATTGAAAAACATTTTTTTTTCAAGTGCCTTAAATCGTTTATTTAATTATAAGCACTTTTTTTTTTCTTTCCTCCGATTGATCTAAGTGTTGAATCATTATTTTTTTTTTTCTATTATTTATACTCACCCTTTTTCCCTTATTCAAACGATATAATTAACGAATGAATGGTGACCCTGATTAATTTTTTCGCATTATTAGATTAATTTTAGTGCATTTCTTCTGAGTAATTAGGTCTTATCGATCGTTAATATTGATGACCTATTTTTTAGCAGGTTTTTAATTTTTATTTTTTGAATCCTTTGAGAGTATGGTAAAAGTGAAGCAGCTCAGACGAAATTAAATTCATTTTCGTTTGTTTTTTTTAGAATATTTTTGTAATATTTTTCTTCGAAATCTACTGCCAAGTGTTGTATAATTCCCGAACTTTTGGATGCGAAGTTATTTGTATCTTTTTAGTTTCATTTTTACAGTAGAGTTTTTTTTTTTTTTTTTTATTCTCCATTATTATTTTTATTGTTAGTTTTAAGTAACTAATTTTTGTGATATTTAGCATAGTGAATATTTATGTTTTATTTATTTATCTGTCCCCGTTCAATGAAAGAAAAAAATTGATTAAAATTTTTTTTTATCAAATCGCAAAAATCATTCCGTTTTAAAATAGATATTGTAAATTTTTTTGCTCATATACGTTAGATTTTCCTCACAATATTGTTCTTTTCTTCCGTACTGACTTTGAAAATTTGTTAATTAAATATCGTCACATTCCGCGTTGTTTGTTCAAATTTACTAAAATTGTACCTACGAATTTTTTCTTTGTACAGTGGGTGTAATATTTTTTTTTAAACATTTTCGTTGTAATCTGCGTATATGGTGATAATATTTTGTAATTCTTTCGTTTTAAATATTGTATAAAAATTGTAGCGATTCTTACTTTTTTCATATTTTTTCTCTTTCTCTCTCTTGTGGCCCTTCGTCTTTTTTTTTCTACTTTTTATTATAAAAAAAGAAGAAAAAATGTGAATATATCGTTGTGAGACCTTCGTAGAACTTGTTTCAATTTATTTAATTGCTGCGGTGGGCGATTGTGTTTGAAATTTTGTAAATGGTTTTGCAAATTAGAAGATTCTTAGGAAGCTAGAGAAAATGTAAATGACAAACGAATCGAAGGTGTTCGAGCGTGTAAGTAATTAGATCTAATGGGATTTGGAATCAAATGAAATCGGCTGTTAATTTATCTATGCTACTAGAAAATAACGTTTTTATTTTACCAAGAAGAAAAATGGTAATTTGAAAATCTTGTTGGATTAAAAGATTTTTGTCACTTGCTTGCTGAAGGACGTTTTTCTAAAAAATAAAAATAAAAAAGATTGTATATTTTAGATTTAATAGCTCATGAAGAATATTTTTTATGGTGAAGTTGAACAAAAATATTGTAAAGCTTGGAAAATTTTCATTTTGTGCTACTATAGAATTTTATTTTCAATTTTATATCGTCGAGAAGCCTGTTATCAATGTGTGCATGAATATGTAGCATTTTTACTTGAGGTTGATATGAGTAGAATGAATCCATATTGGAATGTTAGCAAAGCAACAGGTTTTTATATTTCACATTGTGAGTAGTGACCTTATCTGGAAAAGGTCGAATCCAGACCCCTCAATTAGGTTCTAAGCTTGTCCAATGATTCTATTTGGACTTGACGAAAAGAAGGAAATTAGCTCAGAAGATTATTCTTATTTTTCATTTCGAATTTTATTTTACCATACTTTTTTTGTCAGTTCGAGACAACTCATTAGAATAGACGCTGCCCATACATTGGCTTCTTTTTATAGCATTGTCGATATTTTATTCTGTCGATCGACTAAATCTATTTTTTCTTTTTTAAATGAATAGCTTATCTAGCTACGACGTCGAGTAGAAATTATACTTTGAAAACAGTAAACTGGAGTGCGTATGAAGATGAAAGCATTTTACCTAAAATCTTTTTTAATTATATTATCATTTATTTATGAGTGGCTGTTTATTCATGAGTTTGTCTCATAATCAGCTGCGATAATTTTTGCTGATTATAACTGATGAGTAAACTTATTCAGCCAGAATTCGCTGTTTATAAGAAAAGCTTGACTTCAATTTTTTTCACTCTAGTTTTCATTTAATGAAGGTGTTTCAGTAAATTATAAAAAATATGTTTAAAAACTCTCGATTAATGTAGATTAATTTATTTAAATATTAGTAATCGGAGTAACTCTTGATAAGGTGTTGTACACCTTTCTCCCACAACAATTTTCTCTTCATCTCATGTTTCTACCTGTCGCCATACTGAAAAAGCTACTAGGACTACGTCACTTAGCTTGTCACAGACTTCTTTTTGTTGATGGTTCACATACCTGTTGGTTTTCGTCCTGCATATACTCGGTCATCTTTTGTGAAGAGGCAGCAATGGTAAAGAACTGTTCAAAAGTACTTAATCTACTGATAAGAGGAAAACTACTAGAAAAGCGAGGCAAAGTAAACCATTATTTGAAATGTTCAACCTGTTCAATGAACAGTAAAAACTGAATTTTCCTACTCTTTCGATGGGGAATTTTTTACGAATTGTTGCCAGTAAGTTGCCAGTAAGGTTTTTTTTTTTGACAAAATGTATTCAGTAGGATACAATTATTTCTGTGAGTGTCAAACACGTTTCCTCTCACTCGTATCATTTCAAGATTGTCATCATTAAGGACGCAGTTTTAAAAATGTATTAATTCCATAATATTAAAGACTTGAGATCTATGAGAGAATCTCAGTTCAAATTTCTAGTCGTGAGATATTCACTTTGGAATTTTTCAAAATTTACACGATTAAGACAATTATTTTCATCGTCAAAACAATGTTCCGCCACACTGACTTCCGAGTTCTTAAGACAAAATTACAAAGCAAATTGTGGCATTAAATATGGTGAAAATCTCTTTATCACTGATGATAGATTACAACATTGAAAACACATTAAAAAATATATATTACGTCTTCGCTGACCCAAATACAAAACCTGCTTTGTCTCAAAAACTTTGCAGCTTGGTGGTTGGATTTTTTTACATTAAGGTTAGTCTAAATTATGCTTCTGTTAGCCCAGTCGTACTGATAGCAATGTTGGTTCACATCCCATTTAAATTGGATAATGGTTAACACTCTGTTGGTAGCAAATCTTTCGAAAATTTTGGGGGTTCTGTCGTTTCCTTTGCTGATAGCATTGCCATTGTTGGAATCTTGATGTAAATCCACTATCAAAGGCAAAGAAACTTGAAATGACGGAGAAGTGGCAATGACACACCTACTTTTTATGTCCTTATTGTGTATTTACTGCTCATAGAGAATATGAGGAAACGGATCATAAATTTTATGAAAAAATTTTTTATTACTTGTTTTCCTTCGATTATTATTTGCCTTACCTGCGAAGTGAATCACTGATACAAATCTTCAGATAAACTTTTACTTACTGAATCATCAAGACTTATAGCAGCCTCAATAAAAATCTAATCGTCCTAAAAATATTTTCTATGTCTACCTTCATTCACTTTTTTTCGCTTTAAAAATTATTCGAAGTTGAATCTTACAAAATTTTAAATCTCTATTTATACTGCCTTTGGACTTTGAATCCCATGTAAATGCTGATAATGTATTACAATTCACAAGTGATTTTTTTTCCTAAAGCAAGTAATCCGAAAAGAAAATGGTCGACTTCCTATTGACAGGCTTATCTACCTAATGAATTCAGTTAGTTTAGTTTTTGGTACGAAAAGTTTCATGAATTCGCCAGTAGTCTAGTTTTGTATAAATTTAGTATTAAGCAGAATAGCAACATTCTTTTTCCTCGCACTATACCAACTGTGTTCCCTTAAATTTATGTACATCTTAATTATTAGCTTGGTCTTCTGCCATTTTAAATGAGCTCTATTTTGTATTAAGATACCGACAAACTCATTTACTTTACGGTAGTCAACTTAAATATTCTGCACAAAGAGTTTTCTTAAAAATCATGCTCCCATATTTAAATTTTTTATTAATAAAGAAAGCTGTTAAAAGTGGAAAAAACAGTCATTAAAATCCTCGCATCAAATCAATATTCAGCTAATCAATAAAATACATTTTTTTTCTTCCAATTAGGTATGAGAAGGGAGAAATAATTATTTCTTGTAACTGATATTGATAGATCTGCCAGAAAAATCCAGGTAATACTTTGGTGTACTAAGTTACGTAAAATTGACTTTTCCACAATTTTTTTGCATTATATCTACTGGATGCACTGATTCATGCGCAAAATCTGAAAATCAAAATTCCCCTGTGGTTGCACACCATCATCTTGATTCTTGATCTAATTTTTTTTCCTAAGCAAAAACCGTGTATTACTTATGGGACGGCATTTCAGGGTTGCTTCATATTTATGACGAGTAACTCGTCAAAGGTGATTATAGGGTGGGGGAGGGTGAAAGAAAAATATATTTGTGCTTTTTTTATTTACTGTCGTATTTTAATTGATTTTTTGAACTATTCAGAAAATAATGACGAATTGACTTTTTATGTCGGAAAAATTTATTTTTTTGAAGTTGATGGAGGGGATTTTCTAAACTTGGAGGGTGGTACTCGTCAGTGAGTGAAGGAGATCAGAGTATCTCTGCGGAGTCTTAGTGATTTTAGACGGATTTACTGGGAGCCGAGGGCTGGTCTGTTAAAGAATGAAATCGACGCATTCAGGAAATCAGTAAAGGTAGGGAACATGGTGGCCACCCCCGAAAAAATTTGACCCCACCCCCAAAAAAAAATCTAAAATAAAATAAAAACTTGTAAAATCGAGAAAAAAAAAGAAAAAATCAATTACGGTTTCAATTTTTTGTAAGTTAACGTATTTTCCAATTTTTCTTGGCCGCCCTAAAAAAAATTCCGGTTCCGCCACAGCTCGTGTCTCAAGATTCTTTCAGATAAAAAATTGCAAATCTTATCATTCGGCAATGATCTTGAGTCATCAACTAAACCACGTAAGTTAATTGCACAAATCTACTACAACTGTTCGAACACCTGTATTAGTCACCAATTTTTCAATTTTCTCACCTCTCTGATTTACAAATAATTCCGTTTTCTCATTAATAATATTTAAAAAAAAAAAGAAACATTCAATAGAAGTCTCTCAGGGTTCCCCAAACACACAGACACGTCCGGTTTACCATTCCGGAATTCAATTCACCAGAGCCCAGCTATGACTAATGACCATTCGATGGAAGTGTAGTCTAAAAAAATGTGGCTGGGATGAGAGTGAATTGGTCCATTGTGGTTTGAGGTATAATTTTTCAACATAGAGCCGAGTGAGTCGAATTTATGATATACGTTAACTATAATGATTTTATTTCCAGCGTGTGAGAAATAATATTTTTGAATACGTATTCTTTTCCTAGAAAAATATTAAATTATTCAGGCTGGCAATATTTTTATCAACTTTTCGATGATGTTAAAATCAAAAAAAAAAATTCGGTTCTAGAGTGGAATAGTACTGGTTCAATATTTTTATCGTGTCTCATTCGCCTTGGTTTGTTATCGAGGTGTTACTTCCTTATTTGACAAATAGTACGATATCAAAGAAACGTTCAACATTTCGCCAAACTGTGACAAGTGTTGATCGAAGAGCAGCAAAAATATTGATATTTATTATCATCGGATACAAGGGTAAAAGAAATGATTTATTGAGCTAATCGTGAAGACAAACATATTGCTCCACAATAGGTACTTATAATTAGATTCAACTATAATTGGTACAAAAACTCTGCAACATTCTCTATCAGTCGTTGAATAACTTTTTTTATTTATTTTCAAAAGTAAATATGTGATGAATCAAAGTATCGATAATGTTCCATTACCGAAATTATCGATAACAATTTTAAGTTATCGATAAAACCGAATGTGTGAGAGAATGGCGAGTAAGATGCACTGTAAGATGTAGTTGAAAATGCAACAATTCAAACGTGCGGTGATACTAAGACAAAAAAAGTCTTGACTCCTTTCGTACCCAATTTCCATGATAATTCCATAAAAAAATTAATCGATAGTGAGACCATTTTTTATCGATCTTATCGATGATGAAAATTAATTTGACTTCGACCTATCACTTTTCAAAGTGTTTATGTAACTAGATTTTGGGACGTTCTCTTCTGATGATATTCTTTTTCGCTTCTTTTTTCCTTTTACTTCAAATATCCCCTACTAGTAAGATTTTTCATCATTACTTTTTGAATTTTGTGATGTAGTGTAGATAAGTAAATGTTTCCGCATCGGCAATACTCTGTTATCATCAAGGTAGCTTCTTTAATGGTTTAGAGATAGAGCAGAAACATCGTCCAACAACAACTACGTACGGCACAAACCACAAGATCACTAACTATAAATACATTCTACCAGAGAAAATAAAGATAATTCCCGAAGATCTATCAACTTGTACAAAGCGACATCTAAATAGAGTAGGATACAATATTATATCAGCGAATGTTAAACCCGTTTTCCTCATTTTACTCCCATCATTTTCACAATTGTTCCCAATTTACCATCAACGAGCTTCATAATATGGACTTGAGAGCTTTTTTTTCAGTTTTTAAATAATCACAGTCGAAGTTTTAAACGCATGAAAAATCCAGCAATTACATCAACATCCTTCAATGTGCAGTTACTTTGCAATACATAAATTCATAAGGTAGAATTTGAAAGTTCAATTCATCAGAAATGTAGCGAACAGCTAACACCTCCTTACCTGTGACAAAATACAAAATCTGAAAACACCTAAGAATAATAAATCAAAGTCAATAGATTAAAAGTATTTCACTCGCTCAAGTTCAAAAACCTGCCAAGTCCAAAAAAAATTATTCATTTCTGAGTAAGTAGGTACTTACATTGAAAAGAAAAAATTTGAAATAATACTTTCAGAAAAATACTCAACTACAAAAAAAATCCGTTTCAGTATCTCATTATGTGTTTGAACTTTGAATGAGTGAACATGTTTTGAAAGCTTCATATGCAAAAAATTTAAAAAATGGTTCAAGTAGGGAAAAAAGACATTTTCTCTAAACTTGAAAATTCTAATTCCCAAAAATAATTTATGTGATCCTCAAAATCTTATGTTCTGTTTCCAGAAAATAATGGAAAAGGAATTTTCTAAATATTAGGTGGTTCTGTCAACAAAGTAAAATATCACAAATTGAATTTTATTTTTTTAAATGTATGATTTTTTTCCCTTCGATTAATTATTTTTCTGAAATTTTCCTAAAATTGGGCAGTAACTTATATGAGAATAGGGTAGTACCGATTAGGATAATAAATTTTGAATTACTCATTTTGGCTTTTTTATTTTATTTTTTTAATGAAAACATCACTGGCACAAGTCCAAAACCTGTTAAGTCCCCCAAGATACCCTTTTTTTGGTGCTCAAATTATGTTTTAGGGTCTGATGAAGTTGAATCAGCCAAAAAAAAAAATGAATGATAATTTTGTTGTGGACTTAGCAGTTTTTAGACTTCGGGCAGAAATATTTTACTAATTAAATCGATATTCAAAAAATAATTTTTTTCTTCGAGTGGAATTTCAGACTGTTTGCAGTATTTATTCATGACATATCATAGAAACTTTTTGAGAATGTAACTTTTACATATTATTATGATTAATAAAAAGTACCCCTTATGAAAGACATTTCTTCTACATTCATTATCAACATTTTGATGGAAATCAATGAATGGGTGAATGCTGTACCACGGATACAAAGAAGTGCACAATTTCAGAGGTTAGATTAAGGTTTCGACGAGTAGGTGGTTTATGAAGCATATTTTCTCACCATCAGCAACTTGCATTCTTCTATTATTCCTCGAAGAATAGCTCATAGCAGGACATTTTAATGCAGGGACTTCCACATTGCCTCATATTTTCTTGTCTTCTCTTTCGTTTCAATAAATAACCTTGAATTTTGGGAAAATGGAGACGATGAAATACGGTAGCGGGTAGCCGAGAGCATAGTTCTATCGCTGTATACGATAATTAATAATGCATTCGTAGCCTCAAGATATGACGTATGATCTCACAGACTTAAAACATAATATCTTGTCTACGAGTAAAGAAAAAAAAATTCAAAGAAAGATGAAAACATGAAAAAAAAAAAGCAACGAAGAATAAAAGAGACAAAGATGATAATAGAAAAAATTTCATCCTTTCGATTAAGTCGTCTTTCAGGTTTATTCATTCTAAACTCGAGTGATTAGTTTTTTGTTCTCCAGTAGAGATACGACAGAGATGAGAATATATTCACCAAATTTTGTAGACAGGCAAATCGACGAGAATAATGGAAAATACTTTCGTATATACAAGTATATTGTAGGAGTGCTGTTGTTGGGTTCGTTGCTATTAAAGGCTATAAACATGCATTCATTAACCTATCCCAAGAATGTAATTATGCTGAAAAATGCTCCATGTTGAGAGAAAATATAGGTTTTTATGAGATTCCATTCTAAAGTCGGCTGGGTGCCGACTTTGCAGACAGAAAACTTAATAAGAAGGAGCCTGTGTTATAAATTTTGCAAATAAAAATAAATTATTGAATTTACTGATGATTTTTTTTATCGTGGCTACCTTTTCTCCATAATTGACTGTCAAGATTTTTAACTTTTATTTTTATTAGATAGGGTATGATGAGATATTTGGTTTTTCAGTGAGATTCTGTTATGGTAAACAGAAGCAGGGTCAAATGGTGGAATTATTGACGAGTTTTGGTTGAATAAAGAAATTAGAAAAAGGGAAGAGTTGGATAATAGAATTCATTTTTTTTTTTTTTCAAAGTCTCGTATTAGAGATTTAAATTTGATTTTATTTTAAGAGAAACCCCCTGCTCTATTGATGAGATATAGTGCAAGATTATTCTTAATATGCCCACCCACTCAAAAAAAAAAGTCAGTGCTCTACACCACGTTTTTTTCAACCCTTTAAAAATACTTAAAACCAGGTACCAGGACAAAAACAATTCTTCATCGTCAAAACTAATGAACTTTCCATTTGGAAAATTCAAAACAAAAAATTAATTTTCAAGGTACATATTAACTTAACATTTCTTAAAGAATAAAGACATTCATCATATACTGAAATCATTAATACATGAAAATTAGTTGTTCCAGGCGTTCAGGAAGACCTTTAGGGAACAATAACAACGACTTTTGATAATGGAAAATCTTTCATTTTTTCAATTCATTTGCAAATATTGAATTTATAAGGAACAAAAGCTACTCTTTCTTCAAGTTCTGTCAAAATTCTGAGCCTTTATAGAAATTTAAAATTCAATACCATTACTATTTATTTTTTCTGCCGTAAGGCATATGCTTTATTTTGATGAAAATGCTTGAAACAGTGGCGGATCTAGAGCTCCATTTGGGGGGGGGGGAAATACAAATTTTTTCAAAGCATGGTAAATGCTAAAATTGTGAGATTGTGTTTTTTTTTTCAGCATAAAGGCGAGGGGTTCAAGAAAATTGATTTTTTTGTGGATTATCGGTCTATTTTTTTTTTTTGGATTGGGGGAGGATTTCCCCCTCCCCCTTGGATCCGCCACTGGCTTGAAAACTACTTACAAGCACACCTGAATATTTTTACATAATACTTAAGGGTATGGCTGTACTGCGCGAAAAAAATATAAAAACTGAGAAATGTTCCCGACTGATTTCTGCCTGAGTTTTCAACTTAGAGATACGATTTTCGAATATGTTATGTTATCTGATGAACTTTACGGATGTATAGAGTTAAATTTTCAATTTAAATTTTCTGGTAGCTAAAATCAGCAATCAAAAATCGTATCTCTGAGTTAGAAACTCAGCCAGAATACAGTCGGGAAAATTCCATTTTATAAAAAAATATTTTTAAACATCGTTTTATCGGACAGTTTGATAACGAAAATTCGAAATTTCGTATCGGTTGAACTAATTAAGAAGTTTGATTCATATTTTTCCATTATTATTTCATCCTCAAAAGTTCCTCTCATGAGATATTCGTAATGCCAAATTGTGGAGTTCGGGCGTCTGGTAAAGCATACCGTTAATTGGAAAAAATAACAAAATTCTCCTTATAATGAGACTCAAAGGAAGTATTTATTTCAAGTATATATAGGTGCTGATTTCAAATTAAAGTTTCTAATTTCAATGAAAAATGTATTATCAATACAAAAAGTTGAATGTCAGAGAAAACATATTGCAGAATGGCCGCTTTTTTCTTTTTTTTTATGTAGGTAGTTTTTATTTTTTCTGAATCGAAATCTTTCTGAAGTAGTAACCCATCACTTCTTTATGTTTTCAAGAGCAGAGCAAGAAATTTTTTACTCTCCCAAGTTCAACTTTAATTATAGAAAGTTTAAATTTTCCGTCATGAAGAATGCCTCCTCCCCACTTTTTCTCTGAATTGTTTTTGAATTTTTTCAAAAAATGCACAATTGCTTTAAGGAGTGCATCTGAGCCCCCTCCCATAACTTGCCAATCTAGTTCAAGAATAGATAAAATAGTGAAAACTGTAAGTATTTGAAAATAATCTTGTCAATATAAATTTTACAAGTATTCTTGTTATAACAGAAAACCTGTTACTCATCATCACTCATTCATATACTATGCTACTTAAAACAGTCAAATAATGAATTGAGAAGGTGGAAAAAATTTTTCTGGTTATATAAGAGCTATTTATAAACGTTATATGATTACCGAAGCTAATTTCAAGTTCAACACAGTACCACCATTATTTTTCGCCTAACAAACTAACCTTTCCATCAATCATTCGTGTATTTCAAGTTGGTATAACTGTGCTCGCCTATATACTCCCGTCTCAACTTTCACGCAATCCTCCACGTGATTTTTCCAACAGCCCGAGTGGACAGAGTTCAATTAATTTACGTCTTGAAATAAAATAGGCAACAAAGTCGAGTAGTCATTGTAAAATTCACACTGATAGCAATCTTTTGGTAGAAGTTATATTCATAAAAGTGTCACCAACATTAATTACTCCACTTTCAAATAGCCTGAATTTGAGCTATTTTTATAAGTAAGTGGCTCTAGATAATGGAAAAAAACACAATGGACACTCAGTGAACTATCCATTGCCCGTGGGGAAGAAGAAACTGGAACTACAAGAGATGATTTTAGAGGCCTGAGGGCTTTCATACGGACTTGAGCAGTGCTTATGAGGAGTCACAGTGGCGTCTGCTCTGGGTGTGCAGGGTGTTTACTGCACACCCGACCAAATTCAAAAGAAGGTTTTCTAGTCGAAAACCTGCTAAACAAAAATTCATTAATCATTAATTAATAAGTTACTATTGAATAGGAAAACAGAGAAGAAATGAGAACAGAATGCCACAAAAATACCTCCAAAAAATAGAAAAAAACTGAAAACTTTTCCTTCCATGCTGCGCACAAATAATAAACTCGACTTAGTGAGTATTGTTAAATTGGTTGTTCATATTTTACAATGAACGCTTTGACATAACTGCAATGGGTAGAAATTATGTCCAGAGGAAAGAGGAGTTCTTGTGAATGGTATATGGCAGGGTGTTCAGTCAGTGCATATGAACGTATGCGCACTTATATTCTTGCGCTTCTTCTTTTTCTCCTTCCTTCAAAATTTTTGTTGACAACTGAAGATCCTCTTCTGTTTTCAGTTTTGTATTTTCTATTTTTTCCCCTCAATATTCATCATTTTTGGGGGTGGTGAAAAGGAGGAGAAGGAAGGGTTTGATTTTTGGAGTTGAACACCCAAAAAATACTACCACGCAACGCCACTGTGAGGAGATTCAAATTAATGCAACGAGAGAGAACTGCAGGTATTAAATTTTAATATCTGCATACTAACTTTGGGACAGTTGAGGCTTTATATGAAAAATTAGTATAAATTTATTAAGATTCAGTAAAAAATATTAAAAATACAAAATTTTGAAAATTCGTATAAATATATTGAAAATTATAGTGTTCTTTTATTAAATTTCACCCAGCAGGGCCTTAGCTATACCAAAATAGCTGTAGCCTTCACAAAGAGTCGTGAAGGCGAAGATGAATTCTCTTTTACATCAATTATTGTACATAAAAAATGTTCATTAATTTTGGTTGAAAAAATACATTTTCAAATCAAAGTTGAAGCATATATGTACAACTTTTCATATTTTACATAAAATACTGAATTCAATTTGTAGTTTCAATTCGTAGCTCAATTTATAGCTAAAAAAAAGGTTCATTCGGACAGGCGTCATCATACGATAACAGTGGACACACAAAATTTGGACTAAACGTTTACTAAAAATAATAATTCACCTTTAATACTTGAAGGGCAAATCAAATATTTATGGGGACGAAATGGACTTCTCTCCTCCGGCCTTGCCAAGGAAAAACTTTCCTAGGGGCACATTGCCTTCTGCACCCCTGGCTATAGCCCTGGTATCACCTACCTTTTTTCTTCACTTCACAATAAATCCAAAATTCCCATTTCAAGATTCAACAAAATTTTAAAATAGAAGAACCTCTTTCTTTCTTATTTGAAAAATACAAAAAGCTGACAGGAAACTGAAAATGTTATTCAATCCTTCTGTGTTAACAGTCATCAAAAATTCTATTTTCAATTGATTTTGCACTATGAAAACCATAAAAAAACCAGGTGCTAAAATAATTGCATTTCAGTCATAGAAAAGAATCTAATTTTCTTTGTTTTCCTCCCACAGTATTGTCAACGATAAAAAATATTTTCTTACTCAGCCTTCTACACATTCAATGAAATAATAATCATAAAACCTTGTGTCAGCATTACAGACTGTTAATAAAGTGTTTATGTTTATTTTATTTCTGAACAAACCTTAGCATTTATTGAAATTGAATCGCAGTGACTTTACCCGAGTAATTTGATAGGTCTGTTGTATTATCTTTGTTTTACCCAATTCCAAGTGTGGCTATATATGTATAAAAGGTCAAGATTAAAGAAGAGTGAACAGAAAATTAAAACATTATGATAATGTTAAGATCTAGCCCACCTCCAAAGAGACCATCAAGCACGAAATATTTCTCATAAAAAGTGTGAAAAAAATGTCTTACAATGCTGTAGGGCTTTTTACCAACTTAAATTACTAATAGGACCACACACAAATAAGTTTACATTTAGGCGACAAATTCGAGAAGTAAAACATAGAGCCGAAGAAAATAATTTTAACGACACGTTTTTCAAATAAAATATACTAAAAAGCAAGAGAGGACGCACCCAATTTTTTTTATTATTTCTTCTTTTTCTGCTGCACTCCTAATGAAAATATCTTAAAATCGTGAACAGGTATGGTCAATAGGGTGTTTCACAAATGATGCAAACAAGTCATAACAATTCGGAGAAATTCACAGAGAGAATAATATTAGTTTGAATTTATGATTTATGGTCGATGCTGAAGGTTGCTTGGAGTCCCTAATTGAGGTTTAATGAGACGCTGCACTGGCAAGTTTTTGTTGAAAGTATCTGGAGTTTGAATATATCAAATATAAAACAATGAAGAAATATTGTATTAAACAGAAGACAATATAGGTGTGAGATATTGAGCTCTGAGAGGGTATTAGTATTGTAGCATACTGAAAAAAATTCAATGTCAATTTCTACAATTTGGATAGGTAAACTGAGACAATTTGAGATGTGTAGCAGAAATTACAACAAAAATAGCAATCTGTATTTTATGAGATAGTGAGAAGTACTGAAATTATGTATTAGATTGTTTACAATAAATAGTAATTTTCACAATTGGGATGAGAAAAGTCACTATTCTGTTCATAATTAAAATAATATTATTCATTTCTCTCAGGGCATATACACTATCGACTATCCAATGAGCTACGTGTTACAAGTTGAATATCTGTAGAAATTAATGCTTATAGTCACTAAGCTAAAACGCTACTTGAGCTCTTTTTTGGCATATCCATTTGAGTTAAATGACTTTGAACCGGTTTAAGAAAATTTTAACAGTAGTTTTTGAATTTCTTATATGATCGATAACTCTTAACAAAGCCATAATATTATTTATTTAGCGTATATGAAAGTAGAACAAAATTGTCTTGAAACGATATAAAGTGACTAGGTACTGAATGTTATACGTATATGGTCAGATGAAAAAAATAAATGATAAAACTATTGAAATTGTGCCTCCAGCTATAAGAAAACATTGAAAATTCAGTAAATTATAGAAACATGGCAACTAGAAGATATATCATAGTCGTTTAAAAGCTTGACAAAAATATTTTTCGTAATTAGTGCTGAAAAAATAGTAAAAACTGAAGGAAAAGAGCTGACGCAGCCATTAAATAAATGCTGTATAGTTTAATGAGTTATTAAGATAATGGGATTCATGATGGCTCTGATGTAGTTGAGAAGAAAGGTCACAAATGATGAAACCGATGGATTACAAAAAAAAAGATAAAAAGGCTAAAGTCGTTTTCTCTGATATCCACATTATTTTTTTAATGCTTTTATACACGCCTGTAACTACGTCAGGCAGCAGGAAATGGACAGGAGACAAAAGTTGGATTCTCAGACTTTGAAAACAGTAAACTGGAGAAAGCACGAAGATGAAAAGCATTTACCAAAAAACGTTTTTATAGCCCATCTATCTGCAGTAATATTTTCAGAACACCCTATATTTTGGCTTGGAATTGTTACTCACTTACATTATACGTGCTCTATCGCCAAGACAGATTCAGCCATTAATAAAAGCTAACGCGTTTAGCGATGAGAATATGTAGAAACGGACAGGTAGAAAAACAAAGACATAAATACCATTTTTGGGAGACGGCAGACCGTACCGGTTCGAGGACTATATACCTTTGTACACACGAAGAAGTGCAGGGAGGGATTGGGCTATGAGTAATAGAGGGTGAAGAAGAGTAGAAAAAAAAACGAGTAGCTTTCAGGTTAATTTGCTGCAGGACTTTTTTTTTTTTTTACCTCTGAGGTCTTTGTCGGATCGAATATATAGCCTATATGCCTTCAATCTGACTCGCTAAAACTATCGAAAAATTCTAACGTAAATGTTGATTGGCATATGACGGTCTGGGCAAGGTTTTCGTGATTGAACTCGATGGATCTCAACCTCCATGTATGTAATATCTGTGAAAGGTTAAGTATAATTGACGCGTGTAGTCTGTTGGGGTAAAAGTGAGGAAGTGGAGAAAAAAAATTATTCTGTTGCTAACGGGAAATGATCGTGTCGACAGATTCAAAATGGAGGGCATTGCTTGTAGACATCTTGTACGGAATAAAGGATACCATATAGGCATTGTATCCCAATTTCATTGTCCAATACCATATTTGTAGGTCTCCAAGTCAGCAAGAATTTACCAAGATATATCCTTTGAAGTTTGTATTTCTCAAAAGTTGAATGACCTTTGAATTCAAAGGTCAGCAATAGCTTTAAAACTGAACAAAACCTGTTTCCCTGTGCTGCCGAAAATACTGCACAAATTAAGTTGCAATTTCATTTGAGTGATAACAAAAAACCCTTGGAACTTGCTGCTGAGGATTCTCAATCATATATCATCCTTTTTTTTACCTAATTCACGAGTAATATCATCAAAATCTCACTTATTTTTTTCACCAAGGAAACTTTCTCTAATAGTTTGTCTCTGTAGACGGGGATTATTTAGAGCATGAGCCCACCATCTGAAGCTCGTTTGAGTAAACAGAGACCAGTGGACATGAAATTCAGAAAACATACAGCCATCATCCGAAAATATTGAGCTAATGCAAATACAGAAAAAAGTATCCCGTGAGAAACTTATTCAGAAAGATATTGGATATACTGAGAGATGGGGAAAGAAATTGAAGGGGGAAGCTGATTGAAAACTGATTCAGTAAAAGGAAATTCTTCAGCGATATAATACGCGGGTGTTAATCCCAACGTGGAAAACTGCTGCCATCATATTTTTGTGGACGTTCAAATTACCCCAAACACGTAGATAGTGTTCCAACTTCGTATACGATACAGGTGACTAAACCAGACAATTAAGTAAAAAAACAAATTCTCTAACATAATAAACACCACCCAAGCAGACCACAAACAAGCAGAAGAAATTTATACCACCCGTCATCTTATCCCTGTGGCCAATTTCTACCTCACAGGAGAATGAAAAATTGCAGTCGAGATCAAGCAGATAAAACACCCACGAACAAAATATTTGTCAACCAACAAAATAATATGGTTTCAAGAAAATGGAATAAAAAAGATTTCAAGATTCTTATCAAAAACAAGAATATATATGAACTTGTTAGGAAGACTAAATTGTTTCAGTCTTATACACAGTCATATTATTGAAGAATTCAAGAAATATTTTTGCATTTGACGAGTAAATTATATAGGTAGAGGTACCCGAGTTTGTACAGGCATCCCTAGTAAAGCAGCTGTAATAATAAAAAATCGTGGAGCTCATCTGAAAACGAAGAAATAAAAAAATCTATCCCCTTAATTATGATTCTCTTCACTGAATCGACACGCAAACAACTTTTTTTTTTTTTCAAATACACAACATTTTTATGCATATGAAACCTGAATTATTTTTAAAATATGTAAATAACCTTTGGAATGATCAGAGAAAAATCCGAAGACAGTGAAAAAAAAATACTCGTTGGAATGCCTAAATGAATGTTAAATTTAATGTTCCATTTAGCAACCTTAATCACAAGTAGCTATAAGTCTATATCTCGTCCTATATCGCAGCTACTAGTTTTGTCATTTGGACTCAAAATATATTTATAGTCAAGATGGTAGAATTTGTAAACAGAAAAAATTTCTATCAAAAGGAAGAAAATTCTTATTTCTAGAAGAGTAGCAGAATCTCTTATTTTTAAGTGGCTTAAAAGGTACAGAATTATTAATGAAATTGAAATGGCCCTCAAAATTAGAATAGAAGGGCCGGGGGTACAATCATCACTTAAGCTTCCCCTCAACGAAACCAAGTTCAAACGACAAACCTCGGCTTAGGCATAAATAGAGTGTACAAACAAAAATAGACGGTGGTTTAGCTAAACCATCAAAATCGCAGTCAAAGCAACAAAATAGTGGGAATTCTGATTATTTGCATCTGTGGTTGTCTATTTTGTGTCGTGCGGTATCGCAGTGAGCCCAAACTACCGGCGCAAAATCCAGATACATGGATTAAAAAAAAACTGAACTTTGCAGTGTACAGCCTACTCAATCTGTGCAAATACAATAGAATTCCTCTCGGTTTTTAGTTGAACTTGCCTTAAGCGTCGATCGGACTCCACTTAACTTGAACCGGGTTTAAGTCTCCCTCAACTTTTGAACTCGCATTGTACACCCTAATTTTCCAAGTTGAACCTGGTTTTCGTTTAAGCCCCACTTAAGCACTGATTGTACACTCGGCCCTCTATCGTTTACAACAACCAACCACTCAACAGTTTCAGGATTTCCATCCTATTTACAATGTACAATAGCTCATTGTGTCTCTAGCATTTAGATGGCAGAGGAGATTTTCACACTGAAAGCAAGCTTTCAAGTTTTAACTTTTATCACATTTTCAACATGAAAAGAAAATGTAAGGATGATTGGGCGAGATTTTCTTCTCCAGCAACTAGTGATATGTCACAGAAAAAAAAATTTTTTAGTAGCAATACAATTTTAGGCAGAAAAATTCAATAATGTTTTTCAAATTAATTTTTAGTCAACATATTTTTCATAATATTTCATCAGGAATTGATATTCAAACTGATCTGAAAAACTATTTTTGACTGAAGTGGATGCTCTTCAAACTATACAAGATATACAGAGGAGAAAATCATTTAATCCAGTAAGTGAGTCATGTTATTTGTGAAGCATTATATTCCTATGTAATATCTATATTTGTACAAGAAATTCTGAATCTGAGATTTTAATTTCATTCAAATGACAAAACTTATTGGAATTATTGAGAGATCCTATTTGCCTCGACAGGATGATCCTTCTTACCCCTGTATTTTTTCAAACCATATAAAAATGACTACTCAATTAACAATTTTTTTATTAAAAAGTAGCTTCACTTGGTATCTTGAGATATTAAAACATTATTATTAGAAGGTTGTACCGACTTATTAAACCTTAGCAAAAATGAAAAATGTTTTATGGAAAAATAATTGACTCATCAAGTTTTGAATTGGGGTGGCTCCCCTGACCTCAATCTCCCTTAATTCTGTGACAGCTCCTCCATGAAGGCTTGTAATTTCCAGGAACCTTTAAATGGTTTCAATAAAATGCTTTTTCTAAGTATTTTTGACACTACCAAACTGAATTATGTCAGCTAATGCAAAAAACTTGAACATTACCACCACATCGAACCGATTATTTGTCTTGATTTGCTGACGCATACCAACTAAACTTTCACTTATTTACATCGTTTCGATTATATGCATTCGCTACAATATGGCCACATCCTATGTCTACCTGCATGTAAACATTTCACGAACTTAGATACGCCTCGACCTATAATTTTTAATATTACAAAATAAAAGTATAATTACGCACGAATATGCAGTAAATCGATTTCCAGTTCAAATATTTTTCAACCTTTCCAGGTGACTAATTCGTATCGAGTCGAGTCATTCTTGAATGGTATTTAGCCTCCTAGGTGCCACTAGATACTAATAATAATAATATGAAGAACAGAAGAAAGAAGCAGCCAACGATACAAACAGAGTACCTAACTTGTTTTCATGCCGACCCGTGCATCCAGTAGAATTTTTCTTTTCAAATGCGACGTTGCCATATAAGTGGTATTCGCGATCATTATTAAAGAAAAAAAAGAGCAATCGAATTTATTTGGTAAAACTATTGGATTATGCTACAAAAAATATAATTCCTATATGACTCTGATTTTAAAAATTTTTCGAAAACCTTCAGTTTTCATGAGAGGATAAACTTCAAGATTTTGCTTGGCAAATTCAATCAACTATTGAGGTAGAACTTCGAGTGCAATGGATTATGAAATAGAGAGGTCAGATATTTTTTAAACTGAATCTGATGTTGAAATTATAGAATAGTACAAGACATATAACACCTACTACCCTCATTCTTTTCAAAGATCGAAAATATTTCCTTTGAATAATGAAAAATAATTTTTGGATAAATTTTTTTACAAAATTAATGTCAAATAGGTAGCTGTAGCCTTCACGAAGAGTCGTGAAGGCGAAGATGAATTCTCTTTACAGCAATTGAACACGTATATGAAAAAGGGCCCTCAGGTGGGCGAGTGCAGAGAGGGGGATATCGCTAAATTAGATTTACACATAAAAATGAAAAACAAATTTTTCGTATCAACTTCAGAGTCATTTTCGTGTAAAATTGTGACATTTTTTTTACACAAAAATGACACCAAAATTGACACCTATAATAATATGGTATAATTTTTTTCATGTCAATTATAGTGTCATTTTAACACGAAAATGATACTGGTAGATATAATAATATTTTAGCGTCATTTTCGTGTAATTTTTAAAAATAAATGACACTATATTGAAAAATAAAAATGACACGAAAAATGATATAATGACACGAAAATGACAATATTTTGTTAGTGTCATTTTTGTGTAATTTTCATGTCATTTTTATCAGTTTCATTTTTGTGTCATTTTTATTATAGTCATTTTCGTGTCATTAAAAAAAAATAAATGGCACTATAATAAAAATGACACAAAAATGACATTGAAATGACACAGAAGATGACACGAAAAATGACACTACTACAGTAAAATATTGTCAATTTTTAGTCATTTTCTTGTCATTTTCTGTGTAATTTTTATTATAGCGTCATTTTTATGATAGTGTCATTTTTGTGTCATTTTTTGTGACACGAAAATGACACTATAATAAAAATGACACGAAAATGATACTAAAATCGTGTCAAAATTTTGACACGAAAATATTATTATATCCCCATCCCTGCACTCGCCCGCCTGTGGGCATCTGGGGAGGAGTTATTATGTATTTTAATTACATTTTAGTTGCATTTATTATTCTGCACAAGAGGCGATGGAAAACATAAACCTCAACTTTTCACGTTCATCATTTAACATGATGAAAATAATAGAAAGACAACATTACGTAATGATACTCAATTCAAAGTGCAAAAATAAATGATATGATAATTTTCACGAATTTATAACTTAAAAAAATGAAATATTTCCTGTTCTTTGAATTACGAATTATAAGTTTTTATAATTTTGAAGAACGATCCTTTGGATTATCAATTATTTTATTGGACTAAATATAGCTCAGTAATTTTCATGGGAGAAAAAAGGGTAAAAACTGTGCCAAGTTACCCCCATTTCTACAGTATTTTACTCTCCCCATACCTTCATTTTCTCCTTTACTATATCTCGAATTTAGTGGATCTTTTTTCGCAGATAGTCTACCTACTGCCGATAGATCTGTGAAGAGAAACCGTACTTGAAACTACAGCACGAAATACACACCTTCCAGTTCTCTACATTAGGCCTCTCTAAGCTATATTTATCGTACACAGTTACGACTACCTCTTGTCGACGGAGACAGTCCAAATACAAACTGGAATTTAATTAAAACGAATCTATTAATCGAGTTATATATTTGTTTTTTTTTCCCTATCTCTAAACACTACTGCGGACGAATAAAAAAAAAAAAAGTGGAAAAAAATCCTCAGCCTCTTTTTAACGACGACAGATTGTGGCTACTGTACACAGTCGGTTCTTCGTGATCTAGTTGTCTATAAGCTAGTATTTCAAGTGGAACGAATATTTTTTAGAAACTGGATTTTATTTTTATCCTCATGTCGAGGACACTTTCTACGTGCATAGTGTCCCTATAGACAAGTTGATGTGTTGAGGCCACTTTAGGAAGAAATAAATATACAGTGGCTAATGGTGTTCCACGAAAAAGAAATATAGATATCTACAATATCTCGAATTTCCTCAATGAGATTTTCATTAATTTGTGGTATATTTTATACAATAATTTAAAAACTAAGAGAAGAAATTTATGATTTATGTTCTGCAAGAGCTACTTCTGAATCTCTTCAACGATCATTCCCTTCATTAAATAAGAATTTTTCTCATTGTTGATAACTGGTCAAATCTTCAACTTATATAGTTAAATCCTTCTTTTCCAACAAAAAAAAAAATCGGTCAAATTCATTGAAAATACTGTCTTCATTTTTTCATTCTTTCCTATTAAAACTCAGGGTTATAATTGTTAGTTTCTTAAAACATAAACTTATTTTGATAAATTGAAATCCGAGGAAAATAAAATTTATTTGAATTTCAGAACTTTGGAATAACAGAAGTTGGAGTTTTAGCTACCACTTTTATTAAAAGAAAATTCGGATTTCACTTTGTCACTGTAGTATTTACATGTGTTGACAACTCCATAATACTGTAACACTTTTGGAAACGACTCAAAAAATATACGACACCTTTTAATCAAATTTAAGTACTTTACATTGTTTATCAATTAAGGTAAATTACCACTTTTGGATCAGCACCAGTAAACTGTAAATATATTTTCAAGTCGAACGGTTGTAATATAATATGTAGAGTAACAAAAAACCTCACTGTGTGGAAAATCTAAATTCAAGTGAATTCTAAATGTTTTAATCATCTGTCTACGAAATTTTGATGATGTAATTAGTAGCTGAAATTGTTTTTTTAAAGTTGCAGTAGTTATAGTAAAAAATGAAATGGAAATTAAAAATCTTTTAAATTTCAATCATTAAAATAATGAGTTAACAAAAATAATTTACATAAAACACTCCTCAAACATTTTATTTTTATTTTTCTACCTTCCTGTTTTCAAAGTTAGCAATATAATTTTGTAGACAGTGCACTCCTTTAGCAAAAGACCCACCAGTGGCGCACATGTATTTTGAAAAAGGTGGTACAAGATCACTTGTGGAGCCCTTTTTAGCCAAGAGGCCCCCTCATATAATTTTGTTTACTTCAATTTTTTTCAACTTAATATTTGGCAGTAAGGGGGGATCAAAATTCCCATCTTATGGGGCCCTAAATTATGAGGCTCAGTGCGACCCCACCACTTGACCCTCTAGGTGGACGCCGCTAAGACCCACAGCTTAAGCTAATATTCAATCAAATTCCTTCAAAGGCAAAATTATTCATTAACACTAGAAAAACCAAGTTGTACTCGATTACTCAAAGGATCCGTTGGCGTCATATACGACGCCATAAGAATAACCTCAAAGGACCAGGTGGCGTCGTATGACACAAGTTAGTGTTTCTCAAAATATTGGTCTTTTGAGCAGTCCTAGTGTTAAGCATCATATATTTTCAATACGTATTTGAATACTATTACCCTGAGAAATACACATAAAGTATTAAAGCCCCACATAAAGTTTTCCCTATTTTAAATAAGTATAGAGATGGACATTAATTTTTAAACTTTCAACTCTTTTGTAAAAAGTTTCGGTATTCTCTCGATAGAAATGAAAAGGAAACTAGAGGTTTCTCATTTCTTAGAGAAAACTGTTACAACTCTTTAACATACGTCATCATTTTTGTTAGCTTTTCGTATGAGACAGTCATAATTTGAAGGAAATTACAGTGAATTGAGAATAAAATTTCTTACCAACAGAATTTTCTTATTCAATAGCCTCAAAATTTTTAAAGGCGATCAGAAATGAGATCTCATCTAGATAAGCATTGTAGATAAGCATTGGGTAATGAGGTAAGACTATTTTAGAGGCTTTTCACATCATTAACTCGAAAACGAAATTTGTAGAATTGTGATGATTCTAATAGGGGTGGAGGGAGGGGGAGGGGGAGAGGGAGAGAGAATTAAAATACCCAATTTTTATTGTAACGCGGTATCTCTACATTGTTTTCCAAATAAAGGCTAGGTATTCCTTATTATCAATCCTCAAATGTGTATTTTTCCTAAATGTTTCTGAGGTAGACAAATTTTGAAGTATTCAAATCTTTTTGCAAAAAGCCTATATTGCATCTTGACTCGCACTTCCCAGTTCCCTTTGTTTTGTATAAACAACAAGTTTTATAACCGTCAATTATAATAACTCAGTGATGCAATTTGTAATTTTCCATCTGAATACCAACTGTCTTCATTATCTGCCTCTATTTTATTTTCCAATAACGATTTGCACGGTGACAGTACAAGCCTACAGACTACAGTTTGCTAACACAGCAAAACAAATTAGTCTGACGTTACGTCAGCAGGAAACGATGGTTCTTGATTTAAATTATCATTCATGTCGCGTAAATGGTGCAAATTGCTCGAATCAAAATGCACAATAAGTTGATTGCGAAAGAAAATCGTGGAGAAATGAGAAAATAACGTCATCAACGATAGCAATAAGAATGACAATAGCGATGCACAAGTCTACAAGACACGTATATAAGCCTCGTATCAATTTTTTCCCCATTCACTATGTTGGTATTCCCTCAATAGGAGTCATACTGTAAAAAATAATCAATGTTTATATTAAGGCATTACACGTTTAAAAAACGTTGATAAACCATAAATAAAACTCTAGACCTGATTCTGTTTTTATAGCCTGAAAAGGATCGATTACCTCTTATTACTTTCAAATGTATTTTCTCTATTTGCCCTAATTTTTCCTTTGTCTTTGAAATTTTTCTTCTAAATAAGAGGTACGTTGGTAACCATGAAAAATCCTTTTTATTCTAATTGACGAGTTTATTTCCCAATTCCCACCAAAATTATGTGATAGCTATCTCCTCAGTTTTTTTTTTTGCCATTTGAACAATTTTGTGTTTTAGAGATTTCATCTACGAAAAAAAAAAAAAAAAGGTATACAGCTACCTTAAAGCGACAATGTTCTGTACGTCCATTTTTAATAATTTGCAAGACGTGAGATAAGAAATATTATCACAGACAGCTATATGAATTATCTACTTTGAAGGTAAACACTGATTTTATCAACTTTTTGTTAGATGAAGACAGGTAATATTGTAATTATCAACTTGGACCTTGAGAAAATCAGTAAAAAATTATTTTACCAAAGTAAAAAATCTAGTAACATTTTTCAACGCTTCTTATAGATTATTAAAAATGGACAAAGCACTTTTGAAAATATCTGGATTGAAATCTCCAAAACCAAAATCAAGATGCAACGAATCTAAATCTGATTCACTCATAAGATTCTAAATCTAAAAACAAAAATAAAAAATCCATAAAAATTTACTGATTTCATTTTCCAAGATTATCCTTGTGAGTTTATATCCGACTAAATCCCAATCCAGCAAAAATGAGAATTCCAGAGAATCTGAATCCACTGTTAACTGATTCAGAGTCTGCACATTCAGAATCTAAAACTCTGAATTTGAAGCCAGATTCTCTCATTTGGGATTCTCTATTCTAAATTCAATTCCATCTCTCTGGATTAATATTAAAGATTGCTGCCATCTAGTCGACTGTTATCATATGTGTACAGATCTAAGCAATATGCCACTGAAATCCCCAACAAAGAATTTCCTCCCCCTCCAGCTACTCTTCTTTTACCCTCCTTATGTACTTGGTATGCCCTGTACAGTACTTCTGACGAAAAGTAAATGCATAATGCCCTGCCCAATGCTCATGCATTTATTATCCTATAACCAAGCCTCCACAAAAACGAAGCACTTCCTAAATGAAGTTTACACAAGTCATTCTAATGCTTTTGTTTTCCACAGTTCACTAAAAAATTCTTCAACAAATATAAAACCAGGTCTTTGGCTGGTTAATGCGTAACTTCTCTCGAATGGCAGCCGACTAAAACCGAAAAGGCAAGAACAGAAAAAGGAAAAACCTGATTAAAATGTAGAGAAAAAAAACAACCATTTTGCTACGTAAAATGGCGTTGAAAATTACCAAACAATGTATTCTTTTTTTTTTTTTTCACATTTATTTATCTATTTATTTCTTCGTCTAAAACTCTTTGGAAATAGTAAATCATCGTTAATTACGGTATTATTGTTAACCTTCATCACTATTTTAGAAACAAACAGTGCACATTAGTACGCTCTTTTGTCAATTTCTTTGCCTTCTATGTAAATTAATAATACTTTTATCGCATAAAACGTGCCTCGAATGGTGGAGCAGAAAATTGTTTAAACAATCGTATATTTTAATGTCTGCCTTTCATCATTACCATCATTACACCCAGTTTAAATGAGTACAATTTTTTCATTATTTTTGAAAAAATTATTGTAAATATAGCTCCTTACCAGTAATTATTGCTTTAGATGGTCTACATGCAAATCTTTTCAGTTTTCATCAAATTAACGTGACACTAATTGCACATGATCCAAGGTTCAATTTTTTGTATTCGGATGTGTAATTAACAAAATAATAATTTATGTACTTAATAAAAGAACATAAAACGGATGTATACATGCTTCTGGTGTAAATTTTTTCTACATAGGTTTTCCAGCGAGTTTCGAGAGTTTCATTCTTCTGTATGTAAATTGAGTGGGCTAATGCGCTAAAATTAAAAAGAAAAAAATCTACATCAAAAAACAAGTTAACTACAGGTGATTCAGTTGAATGAATGAAAACCAGAAGCTTGAAGCAATTTTTAAATATTAGAAGAAGCTTAAGAAATTTTTAAACACTAGAAGAAATGAAATAGCTGACAAAAACGTAAATCTATATCAGTAAGATGACACTAGCATGAGAGCAATGGGGCTAATAGGAAACTTTGAAACACATTTCATACACCTCCATCAGTTCTTCATGTTTTCGAAAATTCAATATAAATGAGTAGAAATGTCATTCAAAATAATTCAAATGCTACAAATAGGAAAAAAACAAAAAAATACATGACCAGATCTGCAAAATAGAATCAAAGGTGGGCACCTATGAGTGTCAACAAAATATTGGTACCACTGTGTAGAGGACCCCAGACGACTGGCAAAAAACATATCTAGCTATAAAATTCACAAAGATACGAATAAACGATAAAACTCTACATAAAGAGTGAATGTGGAAATCTAGCACAAGGCAAGAAGTCTGATTTTATATTTTCTTTTCCTTTTTTTCTTAAAAATTACTAGAGTTACGTAAGAAACTGTAATAACAAAATTTGTTTATCATGAGATTTTAAACAAAAAATGTTATCCTCTCGATTGTCTTATCTGTTGTAGTTACAAAGTTATCAATTCAAAACGTAGCAAAAACTGTGAAAATCAAGAAGTAAAAGCCATATAATTTCCAATTTGTATTCATAACTTCGTAAATTACAACAAACAAAATATAGTCATTTTGAAAAGAAGCTTTATTGTGGAAAATGTTATAATAAACGAATTTGGTTATCAGAATTTTTTATGTAACTCTATTAGTCTTAGAGAAAAAAAGAAAAAGCAAAAATATATCAAACTACAAGCCATGTTGCCACAGTGATTTTTCCAAGTGAAAAATCAGTGTAACGTTTTTCTCAGGTACACCGAGAGAAATGAATAGTTACTTTCACTATTTTTAATGGTAAGATAAGGAACAATTAGTATATTTAAAAATTTTGTGGTTATTTCTTCTATAAATCTTGAATAATCTCCGTTTTCTCGTAAAAATTTAGTGAAAATTACTACGGAAATTTTTTTTAGTGCGCATTAAAGTTATTTTAATTTTGCAAAATTTAAAATAATTCTACATAAGTTAACTGATAAGAATCGCGGATTTTTTCCACTTTATCAAAATTTATCGCAAAGTAACTTCTTTAATTCTTTATTCTTAATTAGTAGAAGTACTTACTACTACCGAATGATCAGTCAGTGTTTATTGAATTTTCACGTAAAAAATTTAATAAAATATACCGGAGTCAAAAGAGATAAAATAGCTGCAGCCCCTTCACCGAAGTTTTGTGAAGGCGAAAGATGAATTCTCTTTATCAACAGGAGATTATAAAAAGTATCCAAAAATGTTTCTTTTAAAAACAAAATTGTTTGTATATGAAGCGCACAGGGACTTATAAATATTTCTCATAAATTCATGAAGAAAATGAGTATGTGTTCTATGTTATAGGTAGGTATGATGACGTCATCAGCTGAGGTATAACATTGAACTATAACAGAATCTTATAAGTGTATGATGACGTCATCATCTGCGGTTCCTATATTATAAATAGATATGATGACATCACCATTTGCAGCAGTATGATGACGTCATCCTGACATTGGACTTTGACGGAAGGACAAAATTTTGACCTAGGGTCCAGTACAAAGAATTCATCTTCAATAATCGTAAAAAAATAATCATTGATAATATTATATTGGTTAAATCTCTGACCTCAGCTCCTTATCACCCTTCAATACAAGATATGAAACCATAACCAAAAGGCAAAGAGGACGAAGTTTTCAAATAACTTACCTACTGTCTAAAACATATATTTAAGCAAATTTTTTTTTTTTTTTCTAGAAGAATATTCTTTGACATGGATAAGTCTTACATAGCCGGGAGCAGAGCATATTTCAAGAGATTTTCACCGGGTGGCACTAATAATTTCAATCAGTAGAGTACTTAGACCAAAAGATAAGACATATCCACGATCAATCATTTTTCTCAAAAGAAAAACGACTCTGTAATGGGGTTGGTGGGTTTTCGGGCAAATCAAATTCTTAAAGATTTAGACGGTTTTGGCAATTTTGCAGTTTTGGTTTTGTCTAAAAAAAAAAACTTAAAATTTCAAATTCTTGAAACAAGAAAAACTGGCAAATTCTGGAAGAAAATAACCATAAATCACGACGTGTATTGGTTGTAATTAATGACAGAACTTTTTCCTTGGAGGGGTTGGACAGTGGGGTGAAATTGTATAATAGCAGAGATCTATTACGAATTGATTTCTCTACTTATCGATTATTGCTGAAATATTTGGAATTTAAAAATGCTATATTTTCATGTCCTGTCAAATCCTAAAAAGTAGATATGTCCGATTCTTTTGTGCTGAGCCTTCATTTATTCAAATATGTGAAATTTAGAAGCCTTATATTAGACAAGCTCAACAAAGCCAAGGATTTTTGTAATTTGCTGATCGTATTTGATAAAATAAGCTGTATATCACTCCAATCGGTCATGCAGAAACAAAAACCTAAATCGACCACAATACCATGGTTTCTAAGAAACTCTTGCAAAATAGCGAGGCTTCTTTGAAATTCTGGTTGCAAGATGAGTCAATCCTCAAAGGATAAAACTTGAAATACACCATTAGACCTGTATTTTCTTGTTTATCGACCAACCAGTAAGCAAATTAGCACGAATTGTCAGTTCTCTTCCATTCAGAAGTGACCTTAAAATCGGCTTGACTGTAGGTCAAGATATTTTCTCCCTTTTATAGAAATTTATATTATAAATAACAAAAAAGTCGGAATATTTTCCAAGGATTCTTTTCAACCATTCAATTCGACGATTTTTTTTTTACCTGTTTTTGTATACCAACCTTTTCGTGGCTCAGTTTGAAAAGAAAAGCAACAGGGCATTTAATTGTGTGCAGGCAAGACGTCAAAATGAGTAACGTGGACTTAGTCCTTTTTTTTTTTTCATTTTTAAAAACCGTTCACACGGTGGTTATAAAATGAGAAAGAAGAAAAACGGTCATGCAGGAAGGTTTTTGTTTTCTTTGAATTCGACAATAGCTGAGGGAGGTAAGACCTGAAAGAGAGAGCCGCAGAAATGAAAAGTAGAAATAGGTAAATAAATATCGTAAGTGGATGGATGTCTTTAGAAGGAATTCTTTTAACAAATATCTATTAGTTTATGATGGAGGAACGAATTTCAAAAGAAGAGAAAACAGGATTATAATTGGAATGCTGCGTGTATTTTAATAAAATAATACACGAAAATATCGAAGCCAGAGAGTCGTTCAAACCCTGTTGATATTTTTTTACAACGGTTGTGGTAACACTGGCTAAGTAAGAATTTTTAATTTCTGCCTTTCAACGAGTTTTTCTAGGAATATTATTTGTTTTAGTTCTAATAGTAGATATATAACCAGAGACTCATCATGGAACTGCCTCAGTGTAGGTCCTAAAATATCGGATGGAGTGTCAAGCCAAGGAGCTAAGACAGGGATGCCAACTGCAGAGATTAATCCCTGAGACAAGGAACTTTTTATTGTTTTGAAAAATGTCAGGTGCAAAATCATGGATTTTGTAGAATTTGAGAAATTTCGAGAATTTTTTGAATTTTCTCAAATTCTTAGGTGTTTTTTTTGATAATTTTAAGAATTTTGTCTCATATTTTCCAATTATTATTCAAGTAAGAGATGATATCTGGTATTTCATCCTCGAGATTTAAAATCTTTATTTTTCTAATTAAAATTCTACAGACCATTACTTTTGTTTTTTTTTTTGGCCCGAAGCAGGAATTTCTAATAGTTTGAGTTGACAACCCTGGGTTAGGATGCAGTTTCTTCTTACATTCCTTTACTCTAAATTTGTCTTCATGGCACATCCTGGAGCCTGGTGAATGATATACCAGGTATCCTTTTGGAGCTACAAAAATCTTTTCCACGTAAATTTAATTTCAAATCATTAGGGAAATCACATAATTCCTAATAAAACTGCTATTAAAGATCTAAAAATTTTTTATAATTCGCCTTCAATACCTGAAAAGTAATCTAAAGTCCCTTTTTTGGATAGCGATGGGGTATATTTCACTTCAAGAGGGGGATAGGAACAAAAAAAGTAAATTTTCAAGTCCCTTCTGACTTTCTGATAGGTGAATGATATCGACGAAATGATACCTTTCACTATTCAATGACGCAGTTGACAGATGAATAATTAAATAGAAACGGACGTACGTCTAAAATAAGAGTAATTATTGGCAAATTATTCGTCATTTTAACCACATTATTCAATTTGATGAGTATTCACATTCTTCTACATAGATAGTGAAACTGCATAATATGCAAAAAATATGCAAATTAATTTTTCTTATGACTTTCTTTTTGCATAAATGACAAGTCAAACGAACAATGTCAAGCATTTTTTAAATATAGCTAATCATTATAGTATATTCTTCACTGTATACTTACATTAATTACAAATATGACTGACAAATAAGAGCTTCTAAATTTTAGTTGTTATGAATCTGCAGTTTCTTTCAAAAATAGTTCATTCGAATGATGATAAATTAATTTTATATTGACCGATGGCACTACATTCGGCTGAATAACTAATAAGGATGATGCATGAAAAAATTTCTTTAACGATATAATATTTCTACTTCATATTCTCTTCGTATGAAGTCAAATGAGTGTTGAAAAAAAAAAGGAAAAAAAAAGAAAACAGTTGGTTCAACAATTCGAATTTAAGTTGAATTATATTTCTACGATAACTTGAATAATGTACATGTTCGACTGACGAATTCCCTATGTACCTAATTTTTCAAATTCTACTAGAATTGTATTTATTAAAATTAAATTTCTCTCTTTCTTCTGCTAAAATTTATTTTCCTAGAAATGATTATATTTATTGTATAATTGTCTTGCTCTTTTCATGTTAATCTATTTACAGATGGGACTAAGATCTTCAATACTTGAAATCAGTCGATTTATCTTTATTTCATTTCATTTAGTAAGTCGTATCACTCTCTAGATTTCCCATTAGTCCAGGAAAATTACACCAAAAGTGGGCTTATACAAGAAAAAAAATCAAACAGATCAGGACTTATTGGCTGTTAGTACAGTTTGTACTTCTATATATTGAACAAAAAGTCCTGCCCCCTCAGAGGTGTACTACCCCCTGTGGGAAATTATTGGGTTTCAAAACTGGTTTTTCGCCTATAACTCTTCAACTAGTGATTTTAAAAAAAAATATTTTAAACAAAAGTTATTCTTAACAATTTTTCAACAAGCTTCGTACGTACTTGGCATTTTTTTTTGTATCTTCATTAGGAACGGAGATGAAGTACATCAAAATGAAGCACTTTTCTTCAAACACTAAAATAAATCTCATAATTCTATTAAAAACTCACCAGGTTTTTATTTATGAAAAAAAAAATGCTTCTCCAGTTCTACAAAGAAGTGTGAAGTATATTTTAAAAATATGTTAGATAAAATATTTTAATTTAGAATAAAAATATTAAAAGAAATTGCATTACATATTTTGATCAAATTACACCTTTAATTACTTTGAACAACAATCAATTGCATGCCCTTGACTTCACCTCCATTCAACTCTCGCAACGAACCTGTTAATTTAATAAATTTGATAAAAAATAACTTGTATTCGAAGCATTATTTTCCATAGAATAAAACCAGATGAGTGATTAACAAAACTATAATGTACTTTTGTGTTGAGAAAAAAAGCTTTTTTTTTAATCATTCTTAAAAAAGATACAAAAAAATACTAAATACAAAAGTTGTAGGAAATTTTATGAGGAAAAAGAATTTTGAAAAATCGATATAGTTGAAAAGCTGTAGACAAAAAATCGATAGTTGAAGAATTACTGATGAAAAACCAGTTTCGACCCACTTTTATTCACTATTATACGGACTTGGCACATCTTTTAGGGGACAAGATTTTCAATATATACATTATCTAGGGGTATGATAGGGATAGCTATCCACACCAAAAGTTCCGTTCTGTTTTTTTCCTTTTTCATATCCCATTTTTCCTAGACTACAAATGTAATTTTGTGAGTTAGGTTTTTGAGAGTTGGGATATATTTTAGTTAGATGAAAAAAAACTCTGGTAGAAAAAAAAAAATCTGTCTACATGCCGACTTTTTTCATTTTCTCTGCCATGGACAACCTGAGAAAAAAAAATCAGAATGTGTGTCAAATTATGAGGACAACTTGCTGTGAATTCAGTCCGGTAGTAACTGTTTGCTACCATGGAAATGCCGAACTTGCGAATTTATTATCGATACCTGTCTGGCCACACCATTCCTCGCATTTCACTATCGACTATATAATTTTTTCTTATATTCATTCCACACCCTCCCCCCCCCCCCCCGCCCATCACCTTAAGGCTCTAATAAACGCTAAGTCTTTTATTTTATATGCGACGCACTTAGCAAGTTTTATAAAAACTAGTATCTACACCCATCATAAAGCATCCATAAAAAAAAGGGGGGGGTTACACCCGACAACGTCCCCACTCGCAAAAAATGTGCATCTCCATTTTGCTACCGTCATTACAATAGGAAATTTTTGCATTTCACGCGACTGGGAATGTGGCTTAACTGCTTCGCCAGATAATTGCCAACTTGCAGGAAGTTGTTTTTGGCTGGAGGGGGGTAGGGGGCTAAAATCTTAATTGTAGGTGTCGCGTCAAAGGTATTTACGATCGAGTAAACCAAAATATCTGCACTATGGCTGGACAAGTAAACGGTATGCGAATATTTCATATTTTTTGCTCTGCTTTCGATGGTTGATTTATAAAAAAAAAAAATAGTGCTTGCAGGTGAAACGAGTCTAACTTTGATCTTGTTTATTAATTACCCTGCAAAGTTGAATGTACGATTTTTTATAATCGATTGATTACTGCAAGCGCCAATTTCTACACGATGGGAGTCTGAAAAGTGAACTCAATAATAATTACACTGAAGGTGACTTCTGTTCAGGTCAGGAAAGACGAGGAGCAGTGGGGAAGAAAATTAATTACGGATATTTAGCTAGTTTTACAATAGGTTCTTAGAATTTTTCTTGAAGTAGTAGGAAGAGAGCTGACAGGGTTAGTGGGCTGTTCACAGACCCAAAATTTTATAATATCCTATGTGAGGATCAATGTATAAGTTCTGCATTTTGAAACATTCTTCAGTCTCCAGAAACCTTATTATGGATATTCTGTAACATTTCATATTTTGATAAAATTCAGAAAACAGTGGAAAAGTTCTCAAAAAATGTTCAAACTACAGTTTAAATGTAAAGATACTTTTCAAATACAGTCGACTCTCGATAAGTCGAAATTCAAGGGAAATACAAAAAATTCGAGTTAAAGAGGTTTTCGAAATATCGAGGTTTGAGTTAGCGAGAGGAGGCTTCGGAAAATTTTGAGTTAAAGAGAATTACGAAAAAAACTTACGGTTTATCATCTGCAGACTTTTTATAAACAGCATATGTATGTACCATTTTAACAAAGGTAGTTGTCCAATGTGGACTGAGTCAAATTGTGGCCTCTGTTTTTGTCCATGAAAAATTCCAAATTGTGTAGGCTGTTGAATTAGAGGTATTTTGCTGCTTATTCAGTTCGACTTATCGAGGTTTTATTTCGAATTAGAAAGGGAATTTTCTACAAGGCTCTTATGGCGAGGTGCAGGGAAATGGCTTGGACTTCGACTTATAGAGGTTTTCGAACTATCGATGTTCGACTTATCGAGAGTCGACTGTACAAAATAAAAAAAATAAAAAACAATTCAACAGAAAATATCAGTTATAATCGATGAAGTTTTGATGGATGATAAGAAGAGTTTAGGGAGCCGAGTTACCCTCCCAACAAATTTATAATTCTGAGAAAATGGCTTAAGGCACATAAAAATTCTGTTATATAATTTCTGTTCCTTTTATCACAAAAAAAAAAACCTTGATAAGATGATTAAAAAGAAAAACATATAAAAATCATCCAGAGCTTGGTAGAAATAAATCAATGTTTTAATATTTTCCTTAAAATGGGGGGGGGAGAGAGGTTAATATTTTCTCTGCAGTGGCTAATTTATACTGTGGGTGGCAGGCCCTCCTCGGTCATCTCCCATAGTTCACCTATGAACCTTCCAAAGTGAAGAGAAGTGTAATTTATATCCATTCTGTGCACATAAATAATATAAAAAAATGAATTATCGTCACCAAACCTCAAAACCTTTTGATGAGTCTCAAATAACTTTTTCGCACCAATTGAAATACTGTATTTGAGAAGTTTCTCTAGTTCTCGATTTATGCTTAACTAGATCTTTCACTTTAGCAGCTGATAGGAAGTCCAATCAAATCAATATTTCTCTTGGAAATCCTCTAATATTGCCTCAAGATTTTCCTCTCCAACAGCCTTTGTCCAAGTAGATGGTACAAAACTGTCGAAGCTCTGCTCGAATACACCAGCAGACTATTCGGATCAGGTCATCAACATCTGCATGTTACTTTCCGGGAATCCTGTTTCAGCTGTTCTCCCCACTGCCATCCTAAATTTCTGTCTACCTCTTTTCTTTTCATCAAAAAAAAAAAAAAAAAGAATGAGAGAGTACTCCACGTACAAAGCTGTAGGCGCACTACTGTACAACTACTACCATTTTATTATAACTACTATATTTCTACTACTACTGTTTCCATATTTGGTGAATACTATGTAGATGCACGCAGCCTGCAACTACATACAGCTGTTGAATGCTTCATTATTCTTTCGAATAGACCTTTTTTTTTCGAAGCCTCCCCTCCAGCCAACCCATCGTTTCTCCACTTTTCTTCACTCTGGGCTAAACCACGATGCACGATTGATAATTTTTCGGTTGCACTCGCATATGAAAACAAAGAAGCACGACTTTTTCTTACCTCGTCACTGGTGGGGGGGACAATGTAAAAATAACGGTTTCTGGGGGTCGGTTGAGGTGAGGGCTTGCATTATACCTCCATCTATATACTGTGTCATCATTACGCGAATAATTAGAAATCGAGTCGAGGGGTTGAGCTTGGCAAATTTTTTTACTCTCACTCGTAGGTAAAAAGTGTTATAGTGGCTACATTTTGAAAGAATTTCAAAAGTAATTTGTACTACCGTCGAATGGGGCGACTTTACACACTTTTTTAATGTTTTTCAACTTTGTCCTTTAATAACTCCTCCAATTTTTAAGCTATTCAAGTGAATTTGGTTTTAAAATTTAGGTCTAACATTTCTCAACACAATTGGAAAAAAAAGTTTGAGTTTGCAGCCTTCCTTCTATTTTTTATGATTTTTCAAAAAATTTGTGTAAAGTCACCCCTCAATGGGGCGACTTTACCCATCAATTTGTTATTGACGGGTTATTGATGGGTGGGGAGGCAAAATTTGAGGATGTTTGTACTCAGACATACGATTGAAAAGAAACTAGTCAAGTACAAACTTGAACCGTGTGAAACCGAACTGAATATTTTGAGTGTCTGTGGTTAAAAAAAAAAAGACGAATAAGAAAAAGGAAAAAACCATATCGCCGCTTTATTTTCTTGTTCTGTAACTGGGTGAAGTGAGGTAGGGGCGGCGATCTTTTTTTTATTTTCCTCCTTCTACCTGCTTCGATCCAAATCGTATTTCAGTTTTAATTTTTGCCTGGCAATTTCTTTATTGGGCTAAAACGAAGTAGGTAAAGTCGCCCCTTGAATGTAAAGTCGTTCGACGGTATTTTGAATTAGAAAACAGAAACAATTCTAGATTCAGAGTAAAAAGTTGTATAAAAATATAGTAATGTACACTACCTAAGATAGTAAAAAGTACTACAAATATTAGGAAAATATATACAGTAAATCTTGAATTTGTACTTGTTTGTCGATCTCAAATAGTGAGAATTATTACTCATTTTTCTCTCAGAATATCAATAAGAATATGACCAAGATTTTTGAAAAAGGAAAAAAAGAGCCAACAGAGAAACGCTTTCTTCGAACTTCGTCAAGTTTGGTCAATAATTACCTATTTCATTGGCATGTATAAATTCTAACTATTCCTTCACTTATATATAGCCGAGCCTCAATAGCTCAAAGTTAAGTAGAAAGTGATATTTCTACAAGTTTAAGAGGCTATGGACTAATAGACAATCCAATTATAAAGACAAAGTTTGTTGTGGAAATCTCTGTAAAAAAATTAGATAAAAATCCTTGTACATAAATTGTTCTCGATCTGTGGTGGATTCTCACAATATTTTTATTATAGCGATATTTAGGTGCATCGTTGTTAGTTTTGATAGTTTCATTTTTTGTTTAAATAACTGAAGATGACAGTTGACATTCTGATCACATAAAATTCTGTGATTCTTTTCGTCTGATTCCTTTTGCTCAAAGGAATATCATTCTCAATCCACTTAAGCAGTATAAATATATAATGAAATTTAATGAATCTAATAGATTGTCAAGAATAATTAAGCACATAGAATTACTCTGAAGACTAGTTGTGTGAATAAATCTCCAACAGCGATTGAATCATTTTACTTTGAAAAAAAAAAAAAAAAAACTAAAATTAAATAATTTTCATGGAAACTGGCAACCAGTAATTACAGAAAAACAACAAAACCTTTTTTCTAAAATTTTTTTCTACTTGCAGTGTGTTTTCCTTATATCGGTCATTATATTAACATTAGAAATACCAGGTTTTATTCGATTACTCAAAGGACCAGGTGGCGTCATATACGACACCACAAGAATAACCTCAAAAGACCAGATGGCGTCGTATGACGCAAGTCAGGGGTTCTCAAAATATTGGTCCTTTGAGAAATCCATCTCAAAATTTTGAGTGGCGTCGTATATGACGCCACCTGGTACTTCTAGTGTTAAGATGATTCTTTATGGTTCAGTAATTATTTTTGCCCCAGTCTCCACTATCCCTTTTAATTTTTCTTTACTCTTCATCCGTGATTTTTTTTTTTTTTTTTTTAATATGGCTACTAAATAGTTCAAATTACATCATTCACGTGTAGCTGTATTGCGTTTGAAACATACATTTTCACATTTTAATTTGACTAGAAAATACTTTTTCTCAGAAAACTGCCAAACTGCTTCGATATTGTAAAATTGAGTCCAATTAAAATCAGTCAGTAAGTATATAAATTTGATGCGAAATTTTTCGTATCAATAATCATACTGTTCATGAGGATTGTAGATAAGCTGTTTAATAATGATCAGAGGACATAAGGGCAAAGTCTTTGCAAAGTTCTGATTCATTTGTGTTATTGAGCGTCAATCTAATTGATAACCTTGCTTCGGTATTGGGATTCTGAATTTATGTACGTTCGCCATTTCATCAAATATCTCACCGCACTCTTTCATCTTTCAAAAATATATTGAACTGGTAAAATGAACAGATTACGTTAATTTAATTTCTTTTGATGGAATTAAAGAATGGTAAATCAATCAGAGAGTACCCTGCATCAAACATTTTAGAAATGAGGTTAGTCCTATGCATAATTGAAACTGCAGCCTTTTGTATATAAACTTTGAATATTATTTGAAAAATAAAATGTATTATAATATGTGGGCATGATAACCAGAGTGATTCAAGTCCAAATTTTCAGTTCTCAGATTATTCTGCACAGTTCAAGTTTTCAAAACACACGTCCCTTTTCTTTTCATTATACGTACGTGTGTTTATAATTAGCATTTCAAATGTAAAGGCAAATGAATGGTTATTTTCGAACACTGATCGTTTACAGGATGGAAGTATAAAAGACAAACTATATCGAAAATAGTCAATATACCCTTATCACTAAATTTGAATTCAGCTCACTGTGCCTCTCAGGGTTAGATTTGAGAATCGTAATAAAGAAGACAACTTAGCAATTTCATTTCAAGTTCTACTCTAAAAAGAAATAATGTATTATATCTGGCTATACATGCACAGACACATAATCCATTAAAAATTTATCATCTACTTAATGACGACAAGTTGGGAAAAATAATAATTTTTATATTATCTATGACTCATATTATATTGGTACGACATTTTATCGAGAGACCAAGTGCGTCAGTATACCCAACAATTATCTTTCTAGAAGATTTCAAATGAATAATCTCTGCAATTCGAAATCATCAATACTTCTACATATGTTTTTAATATAATTATTAAAATTATACATGACAGATATACCTTCTTGGAACATTTTAGTCACCGTGGGATTTAACACGATGACAAATTATTACATTAGAACCAACTGAATTCAGGAAGTGAACGATTTGAAATCTGTTATAGTGAGTATAGAGTTACGCAGACACTAAATTAGAAGTACGTATAATTATGATTAAATACATTTTTTGGGTGATACATATCCCTATGGGCAAAATATTTTGAAAACGGATCCGTTTTATTCCGGGTTATAATCCGTTTCTGGATTATAACCCGGAATTTTCCTGTTTTCCGGCTTCTAAAACGGATTTCGAACGGATTGTAATCAGTCTTGCCGGAAATGAGTCCGGATCATTTTCCGTGAAGGCTGTTTTATCATATTTGTTGGCCCGGGTTATAATCCGTGAAACCGTTTTACAAACGGATTCAGAAAAATTGCCCAAAAATTATCACTGATTATAATCAGGAAATCCGTTTTACAAACGGATTTGGAAAATTAATCAAGATGACAAAAATAACTGCAAATTTTCAGATCCGATGATCGAAAATAAAAACGGACTGACAACGGATAAAATTCTCATTTTGCGGATCATTTTCTCATTTTTTGCCCATCGGGATGTGACGAATGGGAAATTTCAAGAGAAGTTTTCTTTACAAATAGGTGAAAAAATTATTTAATCGAACGATGATGACACTTATCTCCATGGCGGCTTCAGTCAAACATTTTTCAAAGGAAGCCAATAACTGAATTTAGCTCTTATTCAGGTCTGTTTTCATCAATCAGCATTACACAGAATTGCAAACGATTGATGATTTATTATAAATTCTACCATGATCGCATGTTTATTTATTCATATTTTCTTATTTGATCCGTTTTTATGCAGGTATATCTCATCTCAAGTCAACTCATACACCCATAACAAATTTAAAATATTGGACAGACTAGCTAATGTGGTCCCTCTCAGTTTAAAAAACTCACTTTCTCTGTAAAGTCAGGTTTACGCCCCCCCCCCCCGTTCACAATGTACTTTTGTCTTTTGCTGCATACCATCTTCTCGGAAAAGCAAAAAAAAAGACACAAGTACATTGTGAATGGGACTTTATACTATGAGATTATTCCTTTTGCCTTTTTTTTCTCCTTTTCTTTTTTTTTTTTAAGGCACCAATCAAAACAGGAGGAAAAATAAACCACACAGAATGGCTTCATACTGGATGGGCTATTGCCAACGACTACAAAGGAAAAGAATCAATCTATGACTTCTTCTTCTTCTTTTTTTTTTTTTTTACTATGGTTTATTTATAGATGTGTTATGACATCAGAGGTCTTTCACGTCTTGGGCGGATGGTTGGGGTTTGAAACTGTAGGTTTTGTAGGTGAGGTGGAACTCGTGGTAGGGGATGATGCGAGGGTGATTGAAGAGTCTTCAGACGCACAACTTCTCAGTCATGCGCTGAGCACTCAAGTCAGTCCCCTGCCAGATCTCGGTAGGTAGGTCAGATTGTGTCGGTGATGAGTCTCGAACCCAGGACCTTTCAATCGCAAGGATAACCACTCTATCACTGCGCCACGCAGACCTCATCTATGACTTTGCTCGTGTCTTTTCTTAATAAAGTCATATTAAGTACATCGTACGTTAAATTTTCCAAAAAAAACTTGACACTATGAGTCTGATGGAAAATATTGACAATTTCTAGTTTATGGAGACATGAAATCATCAGTATTTGGGCTATCATGAAACCAAATAAGCCTTTCAACATTTTCTGTAGTCAAAAATAACGAAGGGCAAGTTTGAATAGAAAATATTTTTTCAGTCATCAGGTATATATTCTATAGTGAACGTAATAATAAATCTACTATAGATGATGTCACCAGTAGCCTACTAGGGGGGTTCAAACCGCTAACCCGCTTGCAATCGGAGCCAGAAAAAAATGCATAATAAATTCACGTAACAAGTCTGAGCTATATCAACAATAACAGCAACATTATTCAACTTAGTTATCCAGTATTTTGGCTTTTTCCATTTCATAGGAAACCAATTATCTTTGATTTATAAAAAAAAAACTGTATTTTTGAACTTAATCAAGTTTTATTTTCAGAAATTAATTTGAGTTTACATGAAAGTCAAGAATTCCAACTTCTTGACTTTACAAAAGTACCATTTGTAAGAATTCAAGCTCTATCATACTCTGACCTGTTGGAAATGTTCTTTTAACTCCATCGTTTCGTATTCATAAATGACATAATATCGCAGGACTTGTTGGAAATACTTGAGGCACTGAAAATCGGTTTGATAAACTTCAGCTATCTTTTCATAGTCTAACTAACCTTATGCTCGAGCCTCTCAGTAGGCATCAAAGAGACCATTTCCCAAGCACGAGCTGTCAATGGTTCATCGATCGTCAGTCTTCATTCGTCATCGTTTCTTTTTCTGTAGAGTGGATCCTATCTCTTATACCAATCAAATTGATTCGCTTACCGAATCTCCTTGTACGCACTTATACGTGTATACTTTACCCATAAACAGAATGGAAATTCAGACTGAAAGAATGATTGGAGTAAAAAATAGAGAAAATTTGATTCAATCCGTATTACAATGCAGCCGCTTGGTTGCTTCTATTCTTTGTTCGCGGTTGACTTCTATCATGACGAGGAAAGAGAAAGAGAAAATTTCTTTTGTAAGCCATATATAATGTTTTGTTTCATTATCCATTTCTTTTTTATTACATTACAGCAATATATAGGAGGCAATATCATATTCATCCAAGGTCGTTTCTTTTCATTTGAGCCGCCGATTAAGACCATAATCACAAAACCGACGACGTATTGTACGCGGATAATTGGACAAATATAAAAATCCATTTTTCCTAACTTATTGTTGCCTATGGGCCTGTGGTAGGTTGACTATTGGAAACGAGGATTCAATCAAGCAGAACCTTTCCAACGATTGGAAAACCTTTAGGCCATTCGGTGTTTTAGGTTCTAGGACATCGACTCTCTCTATACTGAATTCTCCTACTATTTTGAGAAATGCTTCTGATACGTCTTTGTCTTTTGGTTAGAAACAAAGACATTACCTTTTTTTTTTTTGGCGTGGACCACAGTGTAAGGTTGTCAACTTTGCCGGGGGGGAAAAAATATCACAAATTAATTTCTTTGCTCACTATATGCTCATAACATTGACCCAAAAATTGTTGGCTCGCGAAGTTATTCGAGCCTTTATTTCAATTTTTTTGCTGGCAAAAATTTCTTTATTTGTATGAACCCAAGGGACCCCAAAAATCATTTTTAGCAAAATTGTTTTAGGTGAGTCAGGATATTTTCTTCATTGGCTATATAGCCTATCCTACAATCAACCCTTAGTTACATCCCTTGGAGGGTCAATGCAAAATGTAGTCTGACAGACATGTTTTATAACTGAAGAGTTATACTTTGTATGATGGACATAAGTGCCATTATAACAAAAATATATGTTTATTATAATACAAGAGTGCCATGATTTTATTCATTAGTCTCTAAAATTTTTAATTACCCTAATTCAACCAGGAACTCCTTTAATTAGAACTTATAAAAATGGACTTCGTGGTTTGGGTCAAAAGTTTAGTTTCAAGTGATTTTGATGCGAAATTTCATGCATGTAAATTCCAATGTCGCAAACCGCAGTTCTCTTCCCGATCTGTTGAGTTATAGCGATTTGAAGATAGAATGTCACCTATACCGAGCTCAAAATTTGGATTTTACAATTTTTAGAAATTTAGACCAAGAAAATCTGATCAAGAGGAGTAGTGCCGTAAAATGTTACTCAGAGCATACAGAAACATAAATTGAAGCAAAACACAAATCTCAACAATTTTGATTTCTTCACCAGCTCCCAAGAAATATCTGCATTTTTCACCTCAAGACCCCTTTTCTTGACCATATCTCAAATGGTTAGGAATTTGATTCAAGTATTTCGAGCTTTCATAGGGGCTGAATCAGTCATATGTATTTATGATTGAGTACAGAGCATTCAGAATTTTCTAAGGTACGGGCTAAATGCAGAGACGTCATTAATTATAGCTTTTAAAAAAATTAAATCGTATAAAACACACACGTGTCGAATTGAATAGTTATAGAAAAGATGAATAAAATATCATTTCCTGTCAGATAAAATACGAATAAAATCAATTTTAAGTTTCCATTTCAAAAATTATAACCACAAGCAGGAAGCAATAATGTAAAATATCTCATCCAAGGCCGCACATCATATCATTCAATCAGAAATTTAAAAAAATTTTCAACGCCCACACTCAAAGCTGAGTAAAGAAGAGGATACCAATAGTGCAATGCAGATATACCAATGTTTAGCTGTTATAGTTTGGCAGAACCAATTCTACAGAAACTTTCTTATCAATATTGAAACTATGGATAGTTGATCCATTTGTAACTTCGTTAACCTATAGTGGCCGAACATGTTTTTATAAAAATCAAGCTGAAATATCAGCATTTCGGTTGAATCACCTACATAGTTTTAAGAGAGAGGATCTATGAATTTAAAAAAAAGGTTCAAATATAAATGAAGATAGAAAGACAAAAAAATCAAATCCAATCAATCGTACTTCCTCAAAAAACGTTCAATTACTTACGCTTCACCATATTCTACTGGAGCAGATATCACAGTCAAAAGTGCTCTAATCCCAATATTTTGAAAATCTTCCCCTTTTTAAGAAAAAAAAATATAGGAAACTAAATCTGTTTTTTGATCAGCGAATGCATTATGTGCAGAATATCCAAGACTTCGGTGTCATACTGGGTGTCCTCGAGAAATGTGACAATATTCTCGCAGGTACAAATTACACATTCTCATAAACATTCCCATATAAGCTTTAGTGTGAGTTTCTCTTTCTGTTCACTATAAAATTTATGCAGCAACACGAATACTGTTTTTTAAAAATTAACAACTCTGATTAATGTCACCTACACTTTCAATTCTCTCTACCCCCTTGCCTTCATCATGTCTTGGCGTACATTATGAGGCTACTAAAGAATTCCTCATACAATTATCACTCGTTAAATACTCGACGCATTATTTTTCAACGACAATTTTATAAATTAGAGCGACGATGGAAAAAAAATATACGGCAGTACTACTGGATTGCTGTATATATCGTACTTGAAATTCCTTCAAGTGGGTCGTTTACCATTTCTTCTGATCGAATATCGCTCATGTACATATAATAACTGTTTTATTAAGTCAAGAATTTTCACCCAATGGTAACTTGATCTTCTTTAAGTAGAGCACAAATTGAAACTATATAGCTGCATCTGCATACCAAAATACTGGCATCTCACGTATAGCAAAACTGACAAACAGTTGACATTCCGGTTAGTGGTTCGACCGCTTTGAAAAATTTCTAGTTTTGCCATCTGGATTTAAATTTTTTCACATGATGTTCACAAAAACGGCATCATCTGGACGCAGTTAAATGATTTTTTGTGGAAATTTCGCCGAGGCGCAAACGATGACCTATGTTTACTTGTCATATCCATATATTCTATTTGTGAGACGACCTAAAATCTGAATGTTTACCTTGTTCAGGAAATGTTACCTAAGTCAACAATTCTTGGTCAAAGTATGTTAAGTAAGTGAAATTTTCGAGATGATTGACGGAACAAGGGGAAAATACATTAAATACACGTTTATAGTTAGTACATAAAACGAGTACAGCAATAGAAAATATACGCTCGTCAGTTAATTAAACATAGATGAAAAAAACCTTGAGACGAAAAATCTTGATTTTAAACTAAGTGACCTGAAAATTTCGTCAGTTCCAAAATCTGAATCTAAAAGATTGATGTAATCAAAGAAGGTACTAGATGTCCGACTTTACTTGGTACAATTTTTATGATGAATACATCTCCGGTTCCATTCAGTGGCGGAGCCAGCTTTTTTTGGGAGGTGGACCAGGGTGGGCCACAAAAAATTGTAAAAAATTTCAACGTCCAAAAACAAAGGTGGTCGGATCCCTTCCACTCACTGACGAACCCCCCCCCAAACAAAAAACTTTTTCTTATTCGGATTATTCTTTTCAAAAATTGTTTTTAACCTCCCCGCTAAATTGCCATTGAAGAGTCATTCGCCAAAACCTAAAATTATTCATTTAAAATCTTTTTCATAATTTTTTCTTTTTCGATTAAGTAAGTAATTATTATTTCTTCCTCCACATTTTTCTTTCATTTTGGGAAAAATTTTTGGGTCAGCCGGAGTTTTTTTTTGGGTGGACTATGGTCAACCTACACCCCCCCCACATTAGCTCCACTTCATATTTGTATAGTCTGTTCAAGTTGAGAGTTCCATGACGTCATAATATCCACTCAGATTGAGTACAGCAAAATTAAGCAAGAAGAGGTAAAAGATGTAAATAAACATTTTTCCTCAAATTTGTTCATCTGTTACAAATTTTAGAGCCCTTTTGTCCCCTAACATGAAAACTCGTTATTGAATTGTGACGTCATGGAATTCTCAACTTAAACAGACTGAAGGACTTTTAGAAAAAATAGTTCCCACTGACCGACCCTTCCTCCTAAATTTTTCTAAACCATAGGTTTATTAAGAACTCTAATCAGTTTGTTATTCAGTTTGCAGCTACTTTTTACAATTTCTCTGTCAGTGTCACTTCATTAGATATCTATAAAGGAGGAAGATGCTATAAATTATAGTCACACTTCCTTTCTCTGTTTTTTACCTCGTTCTACATTCAATAAAGAAATGATTACTCATACACTATGTTTTCAAACACATGCCCTTATACTATCTGGCACCAAGAATTTTTCCTCAAATATCGTCTGTTTTGATTTAAAAAATCTACACGCTTTCTTCTATTGAAAGTAAAATTTTTCCGAAGTTATCAGCATCTATAAACTTGTTTTTCTTCAAAATATCAATTTCACTATAATAAAAACAAAATACACCAGAATGTAGATGATTTAAAAAATACCGATAAAGAGGCAAAATATTCAACAATAGTTATTTAGAAAGTCGTCAGTTTTTTTGAATTTTTTTTTTTTATCCATCAACAAAACAAAATTGTTTACTCTATGTTACCTACGTACCTACTTATATCTTCTGATAAGAGAATGACGGCTGTTCTACAAAATAGTATTGCACTCATTTCCTTCTCTTTCTCAAGTTTATTATTTTTTTTCACATATTACATCGAATATAGATATAATGATTGGCCCCCTTTCGAGTTGATCGTTTATTACAAAAAATATAGTTCAAATTCAAACTGCGTAAATGAATGTCTTATCAATTATGGCGAAACATTGAATAGTAAATAAATCAATAAATCAACTTTTCTCTCTTCATTCGAGAAAAATTCATAATATGTACTTTTTTATCAGATAGTGCCACTCCAGTAAATAACAGGATTCTGACAAAATTCATCTACGTTTTGGTTTCGTACTTTTGTTAGAAAGTAGAAAAGGAAATTGGGTCAAAAAGAAAAGAGTATAGAGAAATAGATTATTCTAGAATATTTAAATTTTCATCTTGGTTATCGATCAGTCTTATAAAGAGGAAAAACTGCCAATTATATGAAAATTCAAAGCAAAAAGGCACTATGTCCATTTAAGATGTGAAAAAATAAATTTTATTACATGCATTTTTTTGGTAAAGATCTCGAAACAACTGATTTTATTCTTAATTTAAGTTAACAGAAACAATAATTACCACCAAATTAATGCATTTAATATCATGTCTTCTCTCACGCCTCATAATTTTTTGAAAATGGACATAGCGCTATTTGGCTCTAAGGTATCTACAGGTGAAGCAGGCCAGTTTTCATCGATGGGAGAGATTATTCTTATACAGGGTGTCCCAGTTTTGTTCAGCAAGCCTTTACCAATAGATGAAGCTCATTGAAATGTATTAAAATCGAAGGGTTGTTAAGGAAGAACTGAGAACATAATATGCCTATTTCATAAATTCTTCAAAACACTATAAGCTGAAAGTAAATTCTTGAAATTTAGGATCTCACGTTGCACTAGGAGCGGTAAAATCGGATACACTGAGGGAGTAAAGTCAATTCAGCATTTTCTATTTAATTCATTAAAAGAAAATACAAAATCAAAGGAAAATAAATACACACTTCATCGGCTCACCAGTTTACATAAAACGCCACTAGATGTCAGCCATTTTGCGTGAAATTGTGAATAATTCTACATTCAGATAAAAAGTTACTTTCAAGTTTGGTTATAGTTAGTGTCAATGAAAAACTATTCATTGGTGCTAAATATAGTAAACGAAAAAATAGGACACCCTGTATAATTTTTGTGATATTTTTCAAAATAAGAGAGTTTGTGGAAGAGTATGGGAATTTTACTTGAAGTAAAAGTCAAAAATTAGGTACATACATGATTTTTAGGGTAGGATTTCTCATGCAATGACTAATTTTAATGCATCATTTTAATGATTTGAAAAAAAAATAAATAGCCTAGAAAGAAATGATTACATGCTTAATAAGACAGAGTCTTATTTTCTTCTCATGTCCTAACGAAATGATAGGGTCAAGTATTTTTGGTGGGTAAAATTATGACGAAATAGGCTATCATAAATTGTATATTCCGGTAGCCATTATTGGTGATACTGGTTCAATTAAAAGTAAACTGCTGGCTACCAGATCTAGTTAACTAAACGTGGCTTTATTTCATTTATGCTGGGCTATAGCGAGTATAGTGACCATTCTACACACAAATTCGTTGTTGACGCAAGCGGATGACATTAAAATACTCGTCACAAATTTATGCCCACAATGTACAGCCCACTTTTTTTTTCTCATCTTTGAGCGGATGGACTCACAAAAGACATATAGCAATCGTATATTTCTCTACACCTTCCTAGTCTCGGCTGGCATCGCGGTGTAGAAAAAAAGTACCACTTTTGGAAACGAATTCCCAGAACCAGAAAATATTTTTCCATTCTTCAAACTGGACCGCCAGTCAATAAAGCATGCACGCAGTGTTTAGCCTTAAGTCACTTTTGGACTTGTCAGGTAAATAAAAAATAGGTTCCCATCCGTGCACGTAAATCATCTATTTATACACTAAAAGGGGGAGTGGGAGGGGGTGAATACCGAAAACGACATTTTTAATTCCATAAAATACATGTCGTATTCCAAACTATTCGGTTTCATTTTTTTCTTTTCACTTTGCCAAAACCAGTTCCTGCTTTTTTTTTTTTTAATTTCAGAACTGTACACGGAATAAGCGAATTTCGATGCATTTTTTTCATAATTTTTTCCACTTTAATAAAGGGAGAAACTGGCTTTTATAGCGATGATCAGATATTGCAGGTAAATTGGACGCTCGTGCTCCATCTCGTGAACAGGTTTACAGGTTTTGCATTGGTATTGTATTCACATTTTGGAAAACATTTCCAAATGAATGTGTTTCGGTGCAGTCTAAAAAAGATAACCGAAGGTAGGATTTTCGAGAATCATGTATCTGTCTGGCTGCAGTATTCAAAATCGATAGCATCCCAGTGGGATACAAGAAAAGAATGCCTTATTTTAAATTAATGATTCGGTTGTACGTGCGATTCGAGAAATTCTGCGCCAATCAAGCCAATTTCAATGGAGACATTCTTTTCCGATGAGTTTCTACGATGTGATAGATGAGAAGTGACTAAAAAGTGATCGAAATCTCAGATAAGTGGCTTTAGTCCTTCGTGCTGCTCCGTAGGTGAGGTGAGTCACAGCAATAGAATGACTACTTGGGAGATGCGGCTCGCAAAGGTATAGACTGTATTGTTTTCATGAATTTGGCAAGACTTGAATGAGTACACAAAAATTAAGTTTCAGATCATCTGTGGTGCCAGTATTCTGCCAGCTAAATTGGAGCTATTCTTCAGACAGTTCTGATTATTTTCATTTTGTATTGCATTTGAAATCGCATAGTTGAACTTTGATAGGTGAAAGGGGACTATGCACTGCCATAGCTAAAATTAACCCCCACCCACAAGTGCAAGGAAAATGATCAACATTTATTATTTGAACTAAACTCTGATAATGGTTCCAATTTTTTTCTCTTTTTGTTCATCTCGTCAATTTTTTTTTATGGTGACAGACAAAAAATTTTAAAAAATTAAGCCCCCTTCACTTCGAACCACATCAAACAAACCCCTCAGACGTGAAATGGCACCTCGAAACTCATACTATCGAGTTCCTCATTTTTCAGACGAAAAAAGTCACTTTTAACTCACTTATCACTGGAGGTTGCACCCATGAGATACTAGGGGGCTGAAGTACCCCTTATGCATCCATCCAAAAAAAATGAATGAACAATCTGCGCAGTTCTCCTAAGCGCATCCATCAAAAAAAGAATGAATGAAGAATTTTTCCACATTCCATGCGGATTTTTTATGAAATCCATTTCTTTTGGAGATACATTTTAGACTCAGCCTCTCCCTTGGCAAATTACTGTGTGAGACACTACTTATGACTCAAGAGAATTTTGGCTAGGTAGTTTACAAAAGAGTATTTGAATACGAATGACCAGACTTGAATAAAATATTATATCAAAAGTAAGACTTCTAATAGGACTTGAGATAATTTTAACCAGAGATGGCCCTGACCAAATCATTAAAAAAATTAAAAATCACTAAAAATTTAAACTATTCCTGACTAAATGATATAACTGACCGAATAAATTATTCGTGACTAATATTTCGATCGTCAATCATTATCATTGAAATTCCCTTTAAATCGGTAATATGAGATTGAAAATCCCCAAACAAAGTTTACTCATCACTTTAATGGTAACGATATGAACAATAAGACACGTAATAGTACCTATCTACATGAATGACGATAGAATCCACTTAAAACATGTTTAGATAAGATTTTTCCGTAAAAAGATTTGATGACGAAGCTCTTAGTATTTAGACATACACGAGCACTCATATCCAGTAAGTATTGGTACTGTATTTCATATAATAGTAGTGGCACACACGTACATCTAACGGAAAAATTCACAAATCAAATGAAAATATTGTATAGTTACAGAGCATAATAATGAAAATTCTTGCAATAGTTCGTATCTGTCATCGTTCGTGGAATTATATGAAGTAAAATGAGCTGACTGCGATTAGCAGAAGTACGCAGCAGCTGCTTTGCTGGAAAACACTTGTTACAGAAAAATACGATAAAAAAAAAATTCAATATTGACGAGTTATTGACTCTTGTATCGTGTGTACAGGATTTATAATTACCAATAAATGACCTCAATAAAACGGGTGCTCTCATTCGTTTACTAATAGTTATAAATCAAGACGTCATCGATATTGAGACCCCTGAAGGTAGGCTGCTAAGCCGTCTATTAGGTGAATGCCGAAACTAAAATTATCTACTAATGAAAATTCTAAGAACGACTAATACGAATTGAAACAAATGAGAAACAATGATGACATTGCGAAAGTCGCTTTTTTACCAGAATTTAAATTCACTCTCTATATTGGAGCATATATTATGTTATGTATATGATTATAATTATATGAACAGTGGTCAGCAAGAAGAGGATAAGTCCACTTTTTCAAAAAATCCAACCATCGCTGATGAAACTGATTTCAAAGTTGACATGCTACATGAAGGCTATGCGAATGCATTAAAAACGCATTCTGAATGCATTCTCAGCATTTTGGAATGCATTAAAAACGCATTGAAAATTGTAATAAAAACTTATTGAAACCGCAACAAAAATGCATTAAAAACTCACTGAAAATGCATTCCAAATGCAGAGCATTAAAAACGCGTTAATAAAAATGCATTAAAATGCATTCCAAAATACGTCATTAAAAACGCATTCTAAATGCATTAAAAACGCACTAACGCTTTAAAATGCATTTTCTAAATGAATTCTATAAATGCAGTGTTAATCCATTCTTAGAATAGAATGCACTTTTAATGTGTCAGCGCAGCGGTTTCCGACAGAAGTTCATTTTTCATCATTTTTACAGAATCCTAAAGCATGAACTTATAGCAGGTTTGTAAGGTTCATGACACCCCTGTGCCATGAATCGAAAAATCTGATTTTCTAGCGGGGCATACTACGCTAGAATTTTTTTTGTGTTTCGGTGGGAGGAGAGATTTTCAGATTTTCGGCAGGACTAAATGAACGATATCAGGGCACCTCTGGCAGTTCTGAGTAGAGAACAAAAAAAAAAGTGAATTGATGTTGGATTTCAAAATTTCGTAGTTCTTAATTGATAAACCGTATATCTTATTGCTTTCGCGCAATATAAAAGCATTCCAAAAAAGACTTCTAATATTGTTTTTCATGATTCAAAAAATGGCTAAAAGTCACACTCATTATCTTTTAGCACTTTACAGATGGATAATAAACTATTCGACTCTATTAAAGAATTTCCATCAGAATCATTTACCGTCAAATTATCAAGCATTTCCGAAAATTCAACTGATTTTGGCTTCGGGTACTTCAGGAAGAAGAAATTAGCCTCCTGTTACGCTCCTGGCGGAAAAATTTGGCAAAAAATCATTTTCGATCGACAAAATTTTCTCCCACTCGGAGAAAATTGAACATACTTAAAACAACTTTGAGAGCGAATTGGAAGTAACTTTGCGGATACTTGGTCTCTTTTACTTGGCGTATTCAATCATATGCCAGCATTTGTGCTTATGGAAGCTCTGCTCGCCATCCCCTAGTAGATACGCCTACATCTATTGACCTTTCAACTCACTTTTTATACCTATAATGGTGGTTCACGAGTTCAACCTACTTAAAGCACAGGCTCACCGGTTTCAGAATGATAACCACAAATTCGAATATCAAGTTGAAATGAGCCTGCAGTACATGCAGGCAATGAAATCCAATCGTATGGCCTGACATAAAAAACAAGAGAGCAGAACCGGAAATGATGGCGAATCCGAGACAACTGCATTCGATACGGATTTATGGTGTAGCCTGGTAACACAAGTGGCGTAAACCTTAGAAAATTTGTTCTGTTTTGTGTTGGAAAAATAAAAACGCAGGTGTGTATCAGCGAAGGGGTTTCAATGAACTTCCGCACTCGAAATGGTGCTAATTGACACCGTGCATAATTAGGAAAGAGCCCCAGACAGGCATTCGAAGATGATGTAAATAGGTATAAAGGCAATACACAAGTGCAAAGAGTTTTCAATTGTGATAACAAACATATTCCTGTATATTTGTTGTTTGTTTGTTTTCATCGGCTCAGTACTGGCGACAACCTTGATACTTCCTCTTAGGTATTGTGATTTACATTGGGCTAGTAAGCCAATAGCGAATGTACTGGTGCTAATTGCAATGCATTTCCAACGTTTATGAACTGCCGACACGTATTGCCAGATTTTCATCAAAATATCGATATTTCCCACATCGATATAAATTTCTAAAATATATCGTATTGATTTTTATCGCTTCTTCGTAAAAAAGAAAATTCAATTTTTCAAATTTTATAGGACGGATGCGATTCTTCAAATATTGATATATTTATATAATCACTCTGATATCAATCATTTATCGATCTGAAAAAGTAAAGATATTTGCTAGCACTAGGGTCATAGTGATAAAGTGCGCATTAAAGTCAGAAATGTCTCCGAAAAAATTGCAGGTCATTTTTTGAACTGCTGATACAAAAGTTAGTTCAGCGTTCACGACAAATACCTGAATAGTTTGGATAATTAATGTGCACTCAAAACAATTTCATCTTTTTGGTTTTGTATAAGTGTGGAGAATTAACTTTTGGGACACACCACTTGTATTACTCACTAGGAATTTAAATTTTATTCGACTCAAAAAACATATCAATGGGTTTATGAAAATCACTAATTCGAGCTCAAAAAAAATTAAATTTATTCTATATTTTGCACTTCTAGCATTTTTCAACGTAAGTTCTCAAAATGACTGTTCTATTCAACAAAGTGCAGAACTTGGAAAAAACTCGTTTTCTCAAATAGTTCTGCACTTTCAAAACTTTCACTTGAGAATTAAAGCTATAGATTCTAAGATCTCACTTTTCATTTTGTTTCTTTATTCCACCATTCATCTATCATTCTATTTAAGTATCTTGGATTAAAAGTTTGCTGGGTTTTTTTGTGAGAAAAGTCAGTATTGAGTTCTATGGCGTATAGGTTTAAGTTTTATCAGAACTTGACAAAACTACAGAAGTTCGAGTGCGGCACTTTTTTTCAGTGGCGGATCCAGAGCTCCATTTGGGGGGCGGGAGGATCCTAAATGCTAAATTGTGTTTTTTTCAGCATGAAGGGAGAGGGGTTCTATAAAATTGATTTTTTTGTGAATTATCGGTCTATTTTTTTTATGATTGGAGGGGGGTAATTTCCCCTTCCCCCTGGATCCGCCACTGCATTTTTTCTACAAATAGAACGAACCTATTGGTACACCAGTCGGAGGCAGGCTGTCGATGCATTTCATTTCCTGGTTCATGTCATTCAAACTCTCCAACTTGAATTTCTATATTTTCTATAAAATCGGAAAATATAACTATAAAAGAATTAAAACAAGGCCTGCTCATAAGATTTCTTAAAACCGGCTGGTAATACACTGCAATGTAGCCTGTTTAGTATACTGCGTACTGATATTTCTCAATTTTTTTGCAACAGGTTGTAGAGAAGCTGATGAATTATTCAACAGAATATTGTTGTCGCGAACCATTGTGTCGGGCATTTCTAATAGCTGTTGATTGTTTTTGTAGCCACGATTGTACGGAGAAATCTATCGTAACTTTTAAAATGATCACCGAGGTATACCTGCATATATGTTGGATTATTCATTACTCCGTTTACCAAGTACTACTTATTTCTATGCAGAAGAACGACGTCTGCCAGATAAATATACATGTAAGACGTTATCATAAAAGATATTACCCACGCACAATAGTTGCTTATTTATTTTTAATTATGCTCTCATATGGAGAGACAATTCTAGAAACCTGTATGGTTCGGATGAACGTGCTGGGAACCTTAAACCGACTGAAAAAATTGTCTACACACACATCCCACTCCTTTCGTCCACAGACTTTAATTCTGGGTGTGGCTCTAACAAATTTCGAATTAAATTGTTAGCGCCCAATTCACAGATTTTCATATCTACATACACTCAAACGAAGAGAGAAAAAGCTCGAATGGTTAAAAAATCCTTTTCCAAACACCCTGTAAGAGGTTCTCAGAAGCAAACAACTTTGCAGCCTGATTTTCATGGGGCTCGCGATTATTCATTTTATAAATTCGGTTTTCAATCGATTTTAGTTAATTTATAGATACTATATAGATGTTACCTCGCAAAGGCAATCTACGAGGGGAGGAATATTTTTGGGAAAAAAAAACTGAACAATAAACAGAGTCATTTGTTATTTTCTTTTTGGTGCTGGGTGAGGAGGAAGTATTCAGGGGAGACTTGTCAGTGAGTGAAGATCAAAGCACCTCTGTCCCTTCCTCTAGCAAATTCCTAGGTGCGCCACCACTCAAGCTACTCTCTATCTGCTTGAAAACAGGGTTTTCAAAACTTTAATTTTACTTATTTATTTTATTTTAATATTTTGATACACTTTGAGGGTATATATTTTTGTTTCCCAGTCTGATCTATCTCAGTAAAAAATAACCCTTCTCCAACAGAGACAGCTTAGAAACGCAGACGCAGGAACCCACAACTTGACAAATCAAAACTATGAAAACCGCATATCAACGACTGGACTGACCAAAGACTAGTTAAATGTGACTTTTCGGCTCCTTTAACCTTCTGCTTTTTGCTTCAAAGTCGGCATCCACGACCAAAAACCGCTTTGAAAACAAGTTAAAAGCATAATTTTAGATGCGCGAGGGAGAAATATAGGCACGCAGACAATGAACGAAGAAAGAGAATCAGCAGTCGGCCAGAGATATGGAGGACAGAAAAAAGTATCGAGTGAGAAAGATGATATACCTGCAGAAAGATGTAAAAAAACTGTATATAGATGAGAGCACAGAATATTATTAAAAAAATCGAATGAAAAAGTCAACGAAAGGAAATGAGAAGGACAGACAGACTCGGAGGCGCTTGAACTCTCCTCCGATGGTAACCATTTTGTATATTTTTGTCTCGGAATCGCTTTTTTCTCGACATGGAAACCTGCTGCTTGGTACCTGTGATACAGCCACAGGCGTGCACAGAGCTGTAATCTGAGAAGTTCGAGTTAGCATTTACAGACCACATATATAGTGGTCGGTGCATTGGCTTCGTGAAAATCAACCATGACCTCGTATAAACCATATGCGAATGTGCAGCCCCATTTTATTTGCCTCATCTATGACGTCCTCTGGCAGTGATCGCCATTAGCGAATGTCGCATGTCTGAAATATTATATAGCCTCATTTATGAACGTATGTGTATGTACAAAAATTGCCACATCTGTTTCCCCAAAGTAGAGTTGGCTGGCTTCATAATATTATAGGACAGAAACTATGTAATTCGAGACTAATCGTTTATAACGATATAATTAAATGGTTACTCGAAAAGGTAGCATTCTCGCTCGTGTAATTGTTAGGTGCCACTTATACGAACCGAGCCCAAAGTCTTCTGGTTTTTAAATTCTCTTCATAATTTTACTTAATTTTCGGGTAGTACGTTTATATTTTCCGCAGCAATATGTATAATTGTGTATAATTCGATAGGAACATGGTAACAGTTGCCCATTATATTTGCTCCTGCATATTGTTGAATTGAAAAGTGAAATCTATAAAAATCGTTTTTAAGATTGAAGGTAAACGCGCCGAAACCAGATTTTAGAAAATATTATTCAAAGTAAAAATTCAATTTCTCCCAACTTTAAGTAAATATTGGAGACCCAACTGACTTACGCTCAGCTGGCTTTCAACCTAAGAAAGTAATTTTAATCTCAGAAAATATAACATCCACGACTGATAAGATGACGTCTGAATGGAAACTCTCGAATATTTCAGGTGTTCATAGAACCCTTAGTCATCCCCAACATTCTATAAAATTTTTTTCAAACAGAATTTTTTAGTGGAATCTGTTGAAGACTATTGTAAAAATGCGTAAACTACACAAACAATTTTGACTCAGTTCTATTATAAAAAATTGTTTTGGAAATAATTTTGTTCTTCTTAGCGCATTCAAAATATTAATTTTCAGTCTAAAGCACTGCCCCACTTAGCAAGAATTTGCCACACCGAAAAAAAATTGCTCTTTTTCAATTACTTACTTCATTTTTTCTTTTCCTATTCTTCTATTTGAACAGAATTTTTTAGCGGAACCTGTTGAGGACTAGTATAGAAATTTAAGCATACACAAAAAATTTTGGCTCAGTTGGATTACAAAAAAATGTTTTAAAAATAATATTTTGTGTTTTGGTAGCACAATCAAGATAATTATAATTTAGAACACTACCCTACTTGGCAAGAATTTGCCCCACCAAGAAAAATTGTCACTTTTTGAATTATGTACTTCATTTTTCCTCTTCCTATAATAAACTAAAATAGCACAAAGCAATGGTTCTACAGCAATTTCAGTCCCTTCCCCCACCGAATGAAAACGTTACCAAATGTAGAAAAAAATTAAATTTTCTTGCCCTCGATTGCTTTACCTGACAAAAGTATTTTAGGGGCCTGCGGACGAGTTCTCAAGTCAGACAAGCAAGCTAAGAAATGTGCTGGTCACCAGCTAGACAAAAACGAGTTGGTTGACAGTAAAATTGGTTATAAACAAGATAAAAACAATAGAATTACGAATTATAATGAACTGAAAAGCAGTGGTGACAACAAAATTATGGAGTGCGTCGACCCATGAAATTTCAAATATGTGCAGAGAAAATCGTAAAAAATTTATCGTGAATATCCTGTTCGAGTACCTATGCTTTATTTATTGTCCAAGTCTCCTCTTTATGCCACATTTCCCTGCATTATTGTTTAATCAAATTTCACACATCACTGACTTGGCCAGACTGTGGTTGGAGAAGGATGATGCTGATGCTCTATTTATGTAAGCTGAATTTCGAAAAATACATTTAACCGAAAGTCTTCGCCATATGATATTACTCTAATCTAAACGACAGATCAGAGGTTTGACTGATGAGAATATTTGTATAAAATTAATAATTTTTGAAAAAAGCTGAATCAAAACGTCCAAGTTTTTACAGAAAATCAAGAAAATTAAAATTTGACACTTCTGATAAAACTTTTAAGAATGGATAATCTAAATTTTATTCTTTTTCACCTACAACAAAATTCTGAGAAAATTAATAAATACCTGATTTGGAACATTTTTATTGAAATAAATGGAGTAAAACAGGATTAACATTAGAAAAATCAGGTTTTACTCGATTACTCAAAGGACCAGGTGGCGTCATCGACGCCACAAAAATAACCTCAAAGGACCAAGTGGCGTCGTATGACACAAGTCAGGGGTTCTCAAAATATTGGTCCTTTGAAAAGTCCATCTTAAAATTTTTAGTGGCGTCGTTTATGACGCCATCTGGTACTTCTAGTGTTGATGCATTATATATTTGTCATTTGTATAATGCCCAACTTATTGAACCTCTTGACAGAGAATTTATTTTTAGAAGAAAAAAAAACTGGTTTGAATTTTTATAAATTCTTCGTTTTTGTTTCCTTCTATAGTTTACGTCATATTCGATTTTTTTCAAATAGAATAATGAACCCTTACAAAATTAACAAATGGCGCAGGCCTTATTTGCGTTAATTACCCGCATCGATGAACAAAATAAAAAAATCTCTGATGACGAAATCACTTTTATTTCTGGGTAATGCTTGTAATTCAATAATAATGGTCGGATCATATTTCTTAAAAATATTCTTCGACATTCACTAATAAACTAGACGTTTGGAAAAAAAAAAAAAAACAATAAAGACAAACTACAGCAAACTCTACATGAGTCTGGGAAAAAAGTGCAAATCATCAAGCTAAAGCTAAAACGAGCTAATTTTTAATTACAGAATACTTGTTCTTCTTCGTAGATCAAGATAGACAAAGAATTTTCTGGTACACCACCCACTATATTTCATCCACCAGAAAGAAGAAAAATGATTGAAACATCCGGATGGTAGATATAGGGGCTACCGTATGTGCCATTACATGTGGTCTAACAAAAGAGTGCATATGACAAAAAAAAAAAAAAAGAGACCCCACTAAATACTCCTGCTATATTTTATTTAGAAAAAAAAAAAATGTAGTTGGCCCATACGTAGGGACATTTTGGTAGACTACAATAATGCATTATTTGGTCGTCATTTTTTGGCTGATGTAATGCCAGATGCCTGATAATGTGTCTGTTAAACCGACTATACATATATGAGCACGAATGTTAAATACAGGTTAAAATTTACATTATTTATTATTTTTTCTCCCCAAAGAACGATATAACTGGTCGAAGAGAACGTGATTAGATTTTGATTTTGCTAGTGACGAAAATCGTGCATGAATAAAATTGACTCGAATGGTAAATGGTAGACCAGACTGGTAGATAAAGTTTAGGATCAAAGTGTAGACGATGAGGATTCATGTTCTTGTCAGATTGCTCAAACGTGCTCAGTAACACGGATTCTTTATTATTTTGTCGAAGAACGCAGTTCTTCTCGGTATTTATCATAGCTTCTGGTATTTCCAGTTGCTCCAGTTGGTAAACAACAAAATTAACGCAAGAATATTAGTGAAAAAACTGATGCAAAAAGATGAAAAATTGCGAAGATAGAAAAATTATAAGGTAAGCAGTGGAAAGAAAATCTGATATGGTAGGCAGTTATTAGTCCTATCCTATTTGGGGGCTACTATAGGGTGAGGAAAAAGTCGAGCAACTATAATTTTATATGGAATTCTAGCACCTAAAATCAAGCACCAAATATACCTTAGTCAGAGAGTTGCTAACACAAATTGTTGAAAATCCCAGTTTAAAGCCAAAAAAAAAAAATCTCTTGAGATAAAAAAGTCCCTGAAATCAGTTTTGTTACTAGAAAGTTGAATTCTTGCCACTAAAACAAAAAAAAAAAAAAAAAAATGACCGGTAAAATTTTGGTTGGAAGAATCTCGAATAATAAGAAATTGAAAAAAATCCTTAAAATCCTCCAGAAATCCCTAAAATCCTTGAAATCCTAAAAAATCCCGGTTTTATCCTTTACATTTTTCAAGCAAATAGAAAATCCCTTGCAAAAAAAAGGTAACACCGACTCTTCTTATCCTTTGAATGAAACCAAAGCAAATAAATTAAACTACCAGCGGAGTAATTTGCTAATAAAACCGAAAGTTTGCTATTTGATGATGAAAATTGTAACAATTTCCGGCTAACGAATGAAGACAATTTTTCTCCTACAAAAGATATAATTTTTGAATAACAAGTTATCAGGACTTTGTAAGTTCTGTACTTGAGCAGTCATACTTCTGTGAAACAGTCACATCTAGATATAAAATAATCAAAACTAACTGAACTTTGATACGATAAGCTAATGCGTGTTTTATTAATTCCTTTCACTAACTGGCTGTATTTCCAATCAAATCACGTTGAAGAGCACGTTAAAATAAATTAAAATTGCCTCTTGAACCGTCTTCCTCCGAATATCAATAATTTCAATAATTTACACAATGACCAAAGTGTGGGACTGTACTTTTCGAAACAACTTATATGAGCTATTTTCTAGAAAACAAAATTTAAATAATATTCTGCGTCAGAAAAATGTAAGCGTTGTTTGAAGTGTCAAATTTTCAAGAGGCTATTCTTAGAAGTTCTACTGCTAATTAAAAATTGTTATCATCGTCTTCGAAGAGGACGTTGAATGTTGCAGGTGTGATGAAAATGACTCTATAAACTGTGACATTTACAATTATCTAAGCATTTATGATCTTCATCGATTTTCTCAAAGATGAAAATTTTTTGCCTAAATGTTATAGCTGTGAATGTGCATCAACGTTTTGTACTTAATTAGCTGGCAAAGATATAAAAAGAAAACTAGTTTTAATCTAGTCAAAAAAAATTTAGAATATGTAAATCATCTGATTTAAAATGGCAATTTTAGTAGCAAAAATTCAACATTTTACCTTCTACCGTAATTGCTTATATTTACATAGGAAATTTAAGAATTTAACTACTGTTGGAATTTCACGTAGGTACGAAATTTTTTCCAGACAATGAATTATTAAATTTACATTTCAGTTAGAAAAGAAGTACCTATATAGTACCTATTGAATATGTCAAATGGTAATTTTCTACAGAAATTCATCAGACAAGTTAATAAAATTCCTACTCATAATACAAATGAAGTTGCTTTAATTAAAATTTCAAACTCGTCTCCATCATTTAATTTTTATACCTTCTTTGTCTGGTTTGGAGGAAATAATTATTTTCAAGCCTCAGACGGACTCAACATTTCAATCAATATTGGAGACGCTTTAGGAAAGTAAATTAGATGCCATAAATAAGCAAGTTTCAGCCATTTGATCAGAAAACCATCTGACTGACTCTAAACTGGCCGAAGCTGGAAAGTCTGAGCAGTCAAAATTTTTTTACACTAGAAAAAATGAACAAAATGACAAATCTATTTCAAATATTTGTTGAGCAAGAAGGGAGGCTGCAGAGACCATTCTTACCAAATCAGTGAAAAAAAAAATCAATTTTCTGTGACTCGGCAGGATTAAGACATGAACCAGCGATAAAACTTCTTGTTCAGTTTGATTTGAATTGTTAAGCTACAGACGAGGCTATATTTCCCCAAGAAAAAAATTGTTTATTTTCATAAAAAGAACTTGGACTTTATCTTGAAACAAAAAACTGATGAAGAAAAGAGAACATTTCGGGATTATCTGCGTGGAGAAGGAAATTTACGTACAAAGTCGGATACGAATTTACAAATTTTCAAAACATTTTACGAACTCTTTTCTTTCTTCTTTTTGTTTTAAATTGTAAAATCTTTTTCATTCAAAATGTTCCGTCAGTGATCTTCAGAAACCTTGTAAGTCCAGTTTTGGAAAATTTTCAGGTTTTTGCTGATTCCATAGCAAAAAATAGTGAGAAATTGGCCCCGACTAAATTCATCAGATGAAAATAAAAATAATCTACAAAGCAGAAAAAAAAATTTGTAAATCTGTCTTTTAAAAATTTGGTATTAATGCTCAAATTTTTCATTTTTTCGACTTTTTTGATAAGTACATATATTTTCATTATTTTCAATTGTTTTAGTAAATAATGTTGAAAGCTGAATTTCACCTAACATAAATTATACGTGCTTTAAGAATCCAAAATAATGTTTGAAGTAAAAAACACAATGAAATTACACATTAGGACACCTTCAAACGAATTATAACTTCAAAATATCAAATTAATGAACAGATTTCCATAATACAAAATGAAAATTTACAAAACGTCAATTTTCACTTCGCTTTCACGTTCACCATTTTATCAGTTGATTCGATGCTAGCGTATTCTAAGCTTGGAGTTGGACAGTCCCAATATACCACAACAGTTGGTAAAATATTACTTTTAAAACAAGACTATATAAAGATCAAGTTTTAACAACCCCCTTCGATGGTGGTATGTTGGCTCTACAAGTAGATTATATCTGATTCAATGTTCGAAATTTTACTTGATATTCGAGTAGCTCAGGCCATTGCTGCACCAAAAGACTATAGCTTTTATCTCACCCAGACACAAAAATGCTTGTTATATATTGGTCCAATATTTTTTAGAATCCACTATACAGCCAAGTAAATCAGTCACTTTGCGAAACGAAACCAGTTGCTATGCTGCAAATATTAGTCACGCGAAAGTCCCTTGTTCCACATCTTTGGCGCAGTTTCAGCATTTCAAGCAGCTATATACTCTTGCAGTTAATACGTGTGTGGCATAAATATAAGCCAAAAGCCTCCAGACCAGAGTGTTGATTGGTAAAAAGAAGAACAAGAAAAAGAAAGATAAGATGGCAAAATTGCAGAAATTGTATATCTGCGCGGATAGAAAAAGAGACAGAATACGAATAACCGTACTTCCTGAGGGGAGGGGGTGAGGGGCTACGACAAACATTGCTTCAAAGACAAATGGCAACCGAGAAAATAAAAAAAAATATAAAAAAAAAGGTAGAAACCTAGGCAGAGGAGGAAGGAAAAACCAAAGTAATTTACGATCAGTGGGTATGACCTATTATGTGTCGTATACATTATAGCTTTTTACTTGATTTACGACTTTTAGTCTCCTTACTTGTGCAGACTTGAGAGTCAATGTTATCTTCAAAGAAACCCATGTAAGTGTGTACTGATTGCCAAGAGAAGGTAAGAGGAAGGTGGACAGGGAAAAAAACCTAAGAAAAATGCGAAATAATATAACGTTTAAAGAGAATGGAATAAAAACTTAAATGGATTTTACAAGCACGAAGCTAGCATAAATGCCATTTTTTTTCTTCTTCTTCCTCTTTTTTATTAGCTGAGAAAGTTGCAACATGCACTGTAAATGCAATTATCGACTCGTCCAGAGGTCCTCGGAATGCTGATTATATTCTGCGGCTTGTCGTCTGATGCAATTCTTTTCTAATCTTCTTTGGCTTATTATGTTCACCGTTTTGTTGTATTGTTATGCGAAACACTGAAGCAGCTTACGAGTTTTCAATATCCCATTGTTTTTGCCTTTTTTAGCCAAAGGTAATGGATTTTTCAACTAATATATGCATAGAGGTTAATGTCTTTACATTTGTGTATACTCATAGGGTGAAACTAATAATCTTAGACTTTCAGTTAGATTAAGTGGGAAGTGATGAGCCGAAGTCGAAATTTTCATCATCGATAATAACGATAAAAAATGACATCACTATCGATAACATGGATAATATCGATAATTCTTTCTTTTGTGAAATTATAATGCAAAATTAGCATGTAAGACTTTTTTGGGGAAATTTTTCTACGTTTTTTCAGTTTTTCCCTATGTGAATGGATACAAAAAAAGATGAATAAAATATCATTTTCCGGCAGATAAAACACGAATAAAATCGATGATAAGTTACAATTTCAAAAATAATAAAGGGCTAGGATAAATATGCAAGTTTTGAAGGCAAAATATTATGCTATTTTTATGAGTTTTTTCGGATAAACGTACATTTCAAGGCAAAATATGTAAGAAAATATGCAAATTCAATATGGGTATCATTTTGCAAATATTTTCGAGCTGCACCTCCACATTACTTTCATTTTTCATGTGATTTTATGAATTGTATAAATCAAAAAGAGAAATATCAAACGCTCGCAGCCCTGTATAAGCGTTACCATAGTGGTAAAAAAAATTTTCTCGAATTTTTGTGTTCAAAAAAAAATTTTTTTTAATTTATAAGATACGTGAAAACCCGGTGAAATCGACAGAATATGCCAATTTTTAGGAAAATATGCTGAAAAAATGACCAAAAAAATGCAAAAAGATGCATTTCCACTCAAAATATGCGAAAATTGCAAACTAAAATAGGGCTAATTTTACAAGGAATTTTCTGAAATGAAAAACGTAATGGAATAAATACAAGTCAATAAAGAAGTACCAGAAACAATTTATGGATTTTCATAAAAATCCTAGCTCTGACTGATAACCACAAGCAGCAGGAAGCAATAATACAAAATACAATCTTATCCCAGGCCACACATCACATCATTCAATCAGCCATCTAAAACTGTATTTTCTACGCCCACACTCAAACCTGAGTACAGAGGGTACCAATACTATATAATGCAGTGCAGATAAACCAACACTACAGAAATTTTTTCATAATAATCGATATTATGGATACTTTATCCATTTGTGTGACTCCATGAACCTAGCACTGATCCAGGTCCAGGACCTTTATCCATCCCATTTGTTTAAAAAATGCAGCAAGTAATTTGGAAATTGTTCCAAATTTTACGGGTAATTGTGGAACACTTGAATGTTTTCATCAAAAACAGGCTTCTCATCATTTTTTTCGTTTGACAGATTTTATTCAATTTCCGAGTCTTGCGGGACACCAAACCCCCGCCCTCCCCTAATACTTACTAGTTCGGTTCTGGTGAGACATTTAAAGACAAATTTTAACCTAGCTGATTGCCTGCCTGTTTCTAGTTTTTACTATACTCGCTGATAAGAAGCCGACTGAAAGTGAATAATGTGCAACTATAGCAGACCATTAGAATCAGATTATCTGCTTGATCCGTTATGTTCATGCACTGTAGCTGTTACGTTGACGCCAATCAATTGATCGGGTAATTCCATAGTGAATAAGCTCGAGAAATAGGCATCACAAAGAGTGTGCTGTTCTTCAACGCTACATCACTTTCATTGTCCGGAGTGTCTGATATCGTCAGAGAGTTCAAGTCTTCGAGTTGGCTAATCCTACTATATAGAATGCTGGGATGCGGACCAGAAATGATAAATGGAATGGATAATTCATAGTGAGGAAAAGGTGGAAATTTTAATTATCAATAAAAAAAAATTATCCTCCCTTTGGATAATATATCGATACTTCGACCCATCACTATAAGTGTGTACTGTGTAGTCATGAAAGATAAGGGTGTATAGTTTCACATTATCAAAGAATAATGTCTTACGCCAAAAAGTTTAGTCCCAGAAAAAGCTTCTGTTTGTTTTTGTTTCGAAATTTTTTTTTTGCTGCTTTAGAAAAAACCTAATTTGGTGGGCTGTGGTGCCTGCGGGCACTATACCCCAGCTCCACCTACCTGGAATTATACATGCATTTTCTGCAACACACTATCAAAGTATTTTCAATACTCTGAACTGAGATTGACTTTAGAATCGAGGCGTGACTCAAGACTATTCTCAATTTTCTTTTGATGGCAAATAATAATACATATATTGTAAACCAACCATACAGTTATACGAACAAGCATTATTGTTTCAACGTTGAAAAATTCTTTTGAAAAAGATAAATTTTAACTCATCTCTATGGGCAAAATATTTTGAAAACGGATACGTTTTATTCCAGGTTATAATCCGTTTCTGGATTATAACCCGGAATTTTCCTGTTTTCCGGCATCTAAAATGGATTTCGAACGGATTGTAATCAGTCTTGCCGGAAATGAGTCCGGATTATTTTCCGTAAAGGCTGTTTTATGATATTTGTTGGCCCGGGTTATAATCAGTGAAACCGTTTTACAAACGGATTTAGAAAAATTGCCCAAAAATTATCACTGATTATAATCAGGAAATCCGTTTTACTAACGGATTTGGAAAAACAATCAAGATGACAAAAATATCTGCAAATTTTCAGATCCGATGGTCGAAAATAAAAACGGACTGACAACGGATAAAATTCTCATTTTCCGGATCATTTTCTCATTTTTTGCCCATCGGCATGTACTGTCTCTATTTATAGGATGTTAAATTTTCAGACTATTTATAAAGAAAAATTATATTTTCAAGCCTGTATTTTCAAGTCATTTATCACATTTTAGTCAATACTAGCTTTGTTTGGACGCTACCAGGCAACCTGTAATTACAGTTTTCCTGGTCTGTAAACTGGCCCAAGTATAGGCCAGATAAATGAAAGCGTTCGAACAATTTCCTGGCATATTCAACACTCCCTACCAAATTAACCAAGGAAAATTTTTTTCAAATATTTATGAAGAATAAAAATATCTTACTCTTCTTTTCTAGAATGTACTATAAAAATCAAACAAAGAAACGTCTTCAGTGTTTCCCATAAATACAAAATACTTCCTTGCATATTTGATTATTAATTAACGAAATTAGTCGACTCTTTGATTTCATTCATAAAACTTTTTGACAATAGTCAAAATACCTACATAAGTGATGAAAATTTTCAAGATAAACGAATTAAAGGTGAAACAATTTTTCCTGGTCCGTTATTAGGACGTTTAAGCTCCTGGCGAATTATAACCAGGAACTGTTTCCTGTAACCTTCCTGCTAGCGCTCGAACAGACAAATTGTTTACCAGAAAAAGCGTCCGAACAGTTTTCTGGCATATTTCGCTCAAAACTGGCCGAGGATTACCAATCCTGGTAGCGTCCGAACAAAGCTACTTCCAGCATGTTAAAAATGGAGAATTTTTAATAAAAGATGTTTAAAAAAACATAACAGTTTTTCAAATTTCTAAAAAAAATCTGTTACAAGACTCTTCTTCCAAAATATTTGAATAAGTATACCATTGTTTAAAAAAAGAAGGAGTTGAAAGCACTCTCAAGATCAAGTATATTGCATATGTTTTGTGAGAAATATTTTCCGCAGATCCGAATGCAGAGGGGACATTGTTTGTTACCTATAATAATTAATTGGCCTTCACAAGCTAACGACTGTGCATACGAAAATCATTTATCAGACCCACATACTTCCTGACCTACACCAATTTTTTCGAGGCGGTATGTTTGAAAGCCACTTAAAAATTCACTTTCGATGTACAACATAAAATTATACATGTGAAATCAATATATCGGCTAACAACATTCCAAATTTAGAAAAATTGCATTGAAAATTTTTCATAATACGTGAGCACCGATCACGACACGACCAGTTTCAAAAAGTGCAAGGTTAGTGGCAATCGCGTGCACAGAATCGTGAAAATGGTGGAGAGCTTTAAACGCAGAGGTGAAAACATACACGATATTAAAAATTATTAGCACTTATGCGTACGAGCGGGCACAAGGGGGCATGGGGGACGGAACGGTCGTTCCACAAAGGGCGTATCCACAAAATGGCATTCAAATCTGCAGCCAGTTCGGCTGCTTGGAAGAAAATATGGCTTTAATATCCGTGACCAAGGTGAAAATATATTTGCCACATTACCTCATCTTGTCTCGCCCTTGTAGACTATGCAATTTTCTCGGAAACGATGACAGTAAATTTTAGTACTTTGCAGTGAAAAAAATTCTAAACAGGTTTCTAATTTTTGGGTGGAGCGAATCTGTGAAGAGTCTCTATACGTGGAATACCTATAATGTAAATTAGTTATAACGAATTAGTGCAACAGATGAATTCAGATGACTAAATTATACTTGAAATTTTTATATCAGCAGATGACTAGAACGATAGAATAAATCACGATTGAATTTCTCGTTATTTCAATAAAATTAATGATTTTATAGGAACTCATTACCATTTTAAGTTTATGATAATTTTGTACATTATAAAAATATCGACACCTAATAAATGTGGTGCGTATGATGGAAATTTCCAAGATATTTTCCACAATTTTCGATACAGCTGTACTAATAAAATTTTATTCAAACAACATTCAATAAAATTGCAGATTTAAGAATGCCAGACGGACGATAAAATATAGCAATTAGAAATCAAAGTTCATTTTATTTCAAATCTGCGATAAAATGTAATAAAATTGAAACTCAAACATATTTTAAACACTGAAAAAAATGAATAGCAAATTTTTACCATTTTTTATTTAAAAAATTAGATAATTTTCAGATTGTAGAAGAAATTACTATAAAAATAGCGGTAAACACCGTATAGTGATTTTCACTATTCTCGAAGTGATTTCTACGAATATCTTCAAATTTTTCTTATAAAAATACCATAAATTTTTTCAGCACAACAAATTTACTAATTACCATACCCAAGATGGATGAAATTCATCATAGGAAAGTTTGTCAAGTCCACACACATTCTTGATTCTCTTAAAATAGTTGACCACAAAGAAAATCTCAGACAGTTAGTAATGGACATGAAAAGATAATTTCGAGAAAAAAAAAACTCGGTTCAACCAATTATTCTGTTTTCTTGGTAAGATTTGTTATATTGAAAAGCCAAAAAATATCATTTGCATTAAATATCCTAAAAGTGCTAAAAGAAGTTATCAGAAATGATTTTCACACAGCCGAAGTATTTATATATTCACTTAAAATAACTTCACTACAGAGATGAGCATGACCAAATGATGACTAAAATTGCCGAATCAAGGGAAATTTCATCATCTAAATAGTGAGTAATTGAACTGATCAATTAAATTAATAGTCATGACTGATTTAGTTGAAAATTTTAACATCCAGTTATATCATTCAGTTATAATCAGTTTTAAAATTTTTGCCTCAAGCAAGACAAATTTGTGATGTCAAAATTCAAACTTTAAGAAACCTGTTTGTGAAAATCTGAATAATAGTTCCCCGTTCCCGTTCCACCTCGTACTCGTCAGTGCAAAATTCAATCTACGTGTATCATGGGTTGCATAACCTGCCCGCCCTAAATACGAAAATGTGATTATAGTGACAAAATAAGAGTGATTGACGTATGACGGAGATATATTATAAAAGGCTTCAAGTTTAATCCTTTAAAGGTAAAATATTTCATTAGTTTGAAGATGACCAAAATTAAATCATTCAATTATCTAAGGGGTTCATATATACTCTCCATGGAAGCATCATGGGTACAATGTCAATAAACAATTCCTCAATGTTTAAAAAAGTTGACCAATCAGAGAGCAGTTTGATAAAGAACTGTATCCAAACAAAGATTATATTCCACGAACAATCTCTATTAAATGACAAATAATTTCAGTTTAAAATACTGGATCCATTATTAAAACTAATTCATGATTAACCGATAAGAAAAACATTGACAACGATCAGCAATTTGGCAATCCCAATATATTGTGAGTAGGAGTTTGTACAAACACCCAATTGAAAGGGTAAATGGGGAGCTGTTTTCAAATCATAAGGAATGTGAATGCGGATGCGGTGCAAGCAGTGCTGCCAAGTCATAAGATTTATTTTAAAATCGTAAGATTTTTTCACTTTTTCATTTTGTTTATGATTTTAAGAAAGACGACCGAAAAATTAAGATTTTTTCAGATTTTCAAGATTTTGGAAAAATCTTTAAAAAAGTACTTTATTTAAAAAAATGAAAATAATTATTTCAAAGGTCTTAATAGCAAAAACAAAAAAAAAAACGTAAACTTCCAAAAAAGTGAAATTTTCGCATGATTTTGAGATTTAAGATTTTTTCTCCAAATTTTAGATTTTTCAAGTAAGGATTTTGAGATTTTTCGAGTAGACCACTTGGCAACACTGAGTGCAAGGTGAGGTGAGGTAGTTCTATTTTTACTATTCGACTACCTTCATTTCGGTAATTAGTAACTACATTGCTCCAACATTTTTGTTTATAAAATCCTACATAGGTACTCGTACGATGTATTGGAACCAGGATCTTAATCAGTTTATTCATTCAATAAGACGCTATGTTTATGGGAGCAGAATAAAATCATGTTATAAGAGGAAAAGTGCTATGAGCGAGAACGTGAGAATTATTTTCGTGGAGGGGGGGCAGGGACCAACTTTATTCAGCGTTACAAAGGGGATAGCATTACAACCGTAAGCGTTATAAAAGGAAGTTTCTCTATACTATATGTTCAAAGGATCTATAGCTCTTTTCTCATCACAAATCATCAGTGCATGTCACACTTTGCAAGCTTCTATAATCAGAGAAACATATTATATTTTGAACCCAAAACAAAAAAAGTCGAATTTAAACACTTTTTTGTAAATACATAGGCTGATTCATAAATTCCCATACTATTTCGATATATCCACAGGAAAAAGTCCAAAAAAAAGCTAACTGCATAGGCGTGTAGGTTGAAGTGTTTTGCATATGTAACCCAAATTTCAATTCAATCGGACAATCCGGACGCCTGTACAGTCCATCCGTACCAAAGCTCAACAAAATTAGCCTATGGAAAAAAAAGGTCCCAGAGAACTAATCCTTGATGCAGTGGCAACACTGTAAATTGAGCCAACAAACACAAGGTTGACTTTGTCAATGTATTGGCTACTTATGGTGAAAAAATTGTGATGACAGCTCATTTCTAACTTGCACAGTGTAAATTATAAAAAAAAATTTTTTAATCCATGAAAAAAAAATGATTTTGTGAAAGGCAAATTTCTCCCTTCACACCTCTCTTTTGAAGCAGGAGCAGAGGCATGCACTGTTTCATTAATTTTTGCCCAGTAAAACTCGGATACAACATTACAAGAAAATGAAAAAAAGTATATGGCGAAGGCCCAATATACAGGAGGCAAGTATTGGAGTGGCAAAAATAGTTTTTGAGTGGTCACGACACAACTAAACATATTCGGCCATCTGGACAACTAGAAACAGTCTGTATAGTTAGGTAATTAACAATTTCTTGTCTGTGTTGCTGGCTGGCGATATTTTTGTCCTCTTGCAACTCTGAGCTGATTAGTAAATTCGTGCTTCAGTATGTTTTGAAAATTTTTTCCCATCATTTTTTTCTCGTAGGCTAATTTTGATTGACTTGGGTATACATAGACCTTATAGGGGTTTGGATGGTTCAATTGACTTGAAATTTGGTATACTAGCATAAAACACTCTGCTCTACACGCCTATGCAGGTAGTTTTTTTTTTTTTAAAACTTTTTCTCAGAGATATATGGAGGCAGTGCGGAAATTTATGAATCAGCCTATATGTACGTATCCATGGCACTCACACCTGATTGATAATCACACAATAGTAAGCGTTTATGAAGTCAAAGTGAGTCACCTTATCCTAAAAGGCCCTGGCTCCAAAAGTCGATAATTTCGTCCATCTGCCAAGCCGGAGCTCCCTCAGTAGTGTGCCAAATCGATGATAGTCTAAGATACAGTAAATAGAAACGTCATCACCTGGACGCGTTGAGAAGTAGAATGTCTTTCGGCTGCGGGTAACAACTATTTATTGTCAACTATAAAAAATGTATATTTATCATCGCCACGAATCGGCTTAATGGAAAAGGAAATATTTTGTAGGATTGTTAACGCGTATTATCGACGTGTTGTGTTTAAGTAGTTACGACATATTATCACGTAACCTAGCCCAGGCTCTCACATTTTCAGCCTATAAACAGTTCCACATGCAGCATTATGAGTACAGACACATACGACATATTTTCATTTTTCCCCCCCTACCTACCTTTTTTTTTTCTTCTTCGTCTATTTACTTTACCTTACATATTGTATACATATGCACTTAGTTAAGGTAGTTTGGGTGCGAGTGATACCATACGTATAGACTATGATTTATTAGGCCAATATATTTACATTTTTGTTTCCACTGCCCCCTTGCCCCCTTATGTTCTTAACGCCACAATAAGGTAAATATTTAACTTTTATCGAAATTTTTTTAATGTTAAATACACAACCAAGTGCATAACTGTGTATACAACACACGGTTGAAGAGCTAACCTATATATCCGAGCTTAGATATCGGCGTACCTTTTTGGTATGCTAATAATGTGGAAACAGAAGAAAATTAGGAATAATAATTCTGAAAACCCTGTGAACAGTAATAACAGAAACGTCTATATGCATGAATTGAAAAGTGGCATTCCAAAATAAGTCACTGAACAAGAAAATATCACATTAAAAAAAGTAGGAAAAAAAAACTATCATTGGACTAGCTGGAATACTTTAATACACCGCACTTGTTGGAGATATTTTTTCTGCAATGAAACTGAAATGTTGTCAAAATCTTTTGAACCTGCCAGTTTTTCCTCTCCCTTAATTTTTTTTTCAACTTATATCATTTTGGAATACCACTTTTTTACTGATATCTTCAATATGACCCAACATGAGAATGCAAGAAATGACCAATCTGAGATTGAAGAATGGAGGCATTTTCGATCGGTGACTTTTGAGCATCTAATTCAAACGCTTTTGGGTTGCTTTGCAAAAATTAAAACTGAAATGTCTGATCGAATGAGATCTCCCGCAGTTCGATTGGTGCAGTATTTTCTTCAATATTAGCTATTTTTAAATTAGCCAAGTTGATAAACGAAAAAAAAAATACTAAGAAAAACAGCGACAAAATTTTGAAATGACTTGAGACAACCTTCAGGAGAAGTGAAACTGAATACATTTATACATGAAGGGCTCAATTCCAATGTGTGCCAAGTACAAAAACACAAAATTTGAAAAAAAATAAGAAAAACACAGTTCCCGACCTGTGATTGTTGAAATGTTGGATCTCCCATATTTTGTGAAAAAGGGTGAACTTCAAAAAAAAAAAAAAAAAACTATCACTTAGTACACTTTGGAATCGGAGTTTATGCTCTCTTAGCTCGCTTTTGAATCTGAGTGAGATCTGAGTGAGTATTACAGAATATACCAACTCTGATCGGCGCACACTTGAAACGGCTAAAAATTATAAAATTTCATTTGGTTGAAGAGAGAATTACAGATGCGCGCGACTGCGTTTTAGAAAAATAATTTTTCTCCCTTAAAAGATTTTTGGAAGAGAACCTATACCGGTTGATATTTGTTCAGCGAACCAATAAAAGTAAATTTTCCAATTCCTCCAACTCCCAAACTTGCGAATTTTTAAAGACTGATTGGAACCAAAATAAAATTATAACTTCTGTGTGATTAAGATTATGTAAGTACATTTAGTAAGTACTATACCTACTATCAACTTATAGTTTCAAATTAAATGCGTTTCAAACTCGTTGATGAAATCAATTTCACACTAGTTCATAATTAAGAATTGAGATTGGAAATCGTTAATGTAGACTCACGATTTTAAAAGACCTGCAAGAAAAAGAATGGCTAACCCAGGACATATGATCCAATAAGGAGTCTCAGAATCGAGAGTGAAATGAGCAATGTGAATGAAAGTAAGGTAATCAACATTCATTCGATAATAAAGTTATCGAGGAGTACATAGTAGAATGGTGGTTCAAAACTTAACATCCCTATTCGCCATGAATATTCACAGCCGCAGTGATGGGAAAAACTTGTCATTTGTAAAACCTGATCCGGCTGCTCCTGTTTTTTTTCTCTCAAAACCCAGCTCTTTCTATCTACTCCTGATCTGCTCCTGGCCCTATAGTTGATGTTGGTTCGAGTAAAAGTTTTTTCTTTTATTTCCATAGTTTGGTATTAATTCGATGTGAAAACCAGCTAAAAAAATCCGTTTAGGCAAATCCCAATATTCTCCAAGTCCTAAATCTGCTGAATCATAAAAATAATTATTAGTTTTATATTTTCTTCAAATGATATTTATTGGCAACTGGTATTCATATTTTGGACACCTTATATAAGTGACCCATTATTAATTACATAAATACGAACTCTTGCAATTAAAAATTATTGATAGTATCTAATATTGACTGTTGACAGCAGAGGACATGGAAATGTAACTTGTTCAGTAATCGTGCAATGCGATTAGAAATTCTATTGTAGAATAAGTTAGGTAAATGTAGGAAGTTATACAGAATTATATAGCTATATGTGTTCTGCATCCTGGAGATATATTTGCATAGATAATGCACCTCTGCTGATTCTATGCAAATCTGTATATATATTCGAACAATTAGCGAATATATATACCCATTCGCTCGAGGAGGTGAAAGTTGAAATTGGCTGCTGGATGTGAAAAAAAGAAACATAATTAGGCCTCGATCGGCTCGACATTGTCTAGAGAAACGAGAATTCGTAGAAAAGATCGTTTCACATTGTCACGTACTGTCAAAAAGCAAAAATGTGGGTCGATTCATAGAAATTTCTTTCAGAAAACTACCCATTCAAAGGCACTCCTTTGTGAACCACACGTCCGTTCCTTTGTACTTGACGCATTTATGCTAATCTTTGTCATATGTTTAAACGAAACCTTTACCATCGACGGTGAGATCTGTCGAATGATGCTCTACAAGAGGCACTTTGCGATTGGGATAATAACGATCTGAGTTGGAGCCTCAAATTTGACATTTACGTTGATTATTTGAAACTAAATTTTTAATGAATTTATCTTTAAAAAGTAACTGCGCGATTGAAAACTTTACAGCACTTGGTTTCTATCTATTTCCTCACTACTCAACTCTCCAAGTGTCCTCAAAAACATTAATGTTTAATTTTAAGGTACAACGCATCGAACGAAGTACCATTCGGTAATTACATGAGAAATTAGTGTAAAGCAATAAATTTTATGAGCAGAATATAAAATTTTATATTTTAAATACATTATTATTGTCTAGACATTTTACAATAAGTTTTTCAAATTTATTGGAGGAAAAAACCAGGTTTTGCACATAATTTTCCTAACACAAAATGGTATAAAACTGAGTTTATTATGTGCATTATTAAAATCCATAAAAATGCAGAGAAACGTACAAGTTGCGAATGGATGAATTTTTTAAAATTATTACGACATGTGTCTATCTTTTTCTTATGACGGCAGGGGGGGGGGAGGTGAGCGAGAAATTGATGACAGAATTATTTATATTTTCGGGAATTCAAGTTTTCAGTTTTTTATGAATTAGTTTGGCTAATTAAAAATAATAAGACGTACCCATGATCCAATAGTTTTCTCCAACATAATTATATACTTCATTTTAAAATTCAATTATTGGAGGTTCGTAATAGTTTCAAAAGAACCTGTCAGCTCCTCTGGATATCCCTTAGTTATGCCACTTATATGGTAAGCGATAACACAACTTTAAATATTAATTTTTTCAAGATAATACGTATATAAAATGGTTTGACGTGTCAAATTATAAGAAAAATCAAATGATTCAACTTACACTAACTTTTGAGACGCTCTGATAATGAAATCATATTATGAAGAACTAGTCAAGACTATTTTCAAGAGGCATTACAAAAAAAAAAGCACAACCACAAAACTACATAATATAAGAAAAAATTATGGAAAAAAATCTTTCTCAAAAAACAATAGTCTAGAGGGGAGGGGAGATAAATCTTTATTTTGATAAGTGTGAGAAAAAGTCTGAATTCCAGCCGGTTAGAAATCTTTTTAATAGACAATTTTCAAAATTAGATTTAAATTAGCTGAACTCGATTGCATCAAATTGGAAAAGAGAAATGAGTAAAACATTTTTTTAATTTCTTTTACTCACTCCAGCGAGGAAATTTTGTTGGAATACAACCGTCAAATGAATTTTAAAACAATAACACATGTTTTTTCGAATCTAAGTCAAGGTGAAACTTGAACAAGTCTACATTGTAAGCTACAAAATAATGTTTTTTTTTCCTGTGACAAAATTTCGCATTTCTCTTTGCACTATTTTATTTGAACATTATGAGCACTTATACCTGACTAAATTTTTATTATGGGTAAACCAATTAAACGTTTTAGATGATAAGATCACTTGAAAAACACATAGAAATTTTATTTTTGCTAAGGGTATGTTGTACTAGACGCCTCAACTCCACAATTCGGCTTTACGAATATCACATGGGAAGAACTTCTGAGGATGAAATATGGAAAAATATGAATTTAACTTCTCAATTAGCTCAACCTTCACGAAATTTATGATTTTTCTTATCAAACTGTCCGATAAAACGATATTTGAAAAAATTTTTTCATAAAATGGGGAAATTTTCCCGACTTACCCGACTATTTTCTGGCTAAGTTTTCAACTTGGAGTTACGATTTTTGATTATGTTATAGTTATTATTATGATGAAACTTACGGATATATTGACTATTGAGTTGAATTCTTATTTAAAATTAAACAACGGCTTCTTACGGATATGCAAAGTTGATGTAACTTTGATGGTTAATTTTAGCTACCAGAAAATGTAAATTGAAAATCTAACTCTATACATTCGTAAGTCCATCAATCATCATATTATAACGATAACATATTCAAAAATTGTATCTCCGCAAGTTGAAAACTGAGGCAGAAATCAGTCGGGAAAATTTCTGTTTTTTATATTTTTTAAAATCTTCTGAGCTAATGCAGTGAGACTTTTACTGTGGGCTATTAAATTTTTTTTTGTCCATGTAGTAAGAGAAAATTTTATCATTTGGTTTGCTACTGTAATAACCTAATTCTTATTAGAATATATAATAGATTTAATAGAAATATAATTGAAAAATATGAAATATTGGTATTTACAGTCATTTCATCAGACTATTATTTATAAAAATCTACAGGGAAAATTATTTAAAAATAAAATTTGACTCAAAGTTATAAGTAAATATTACTTGATGAAAATATATGATCAATAGTTGATTCATAAAAAAATTTTTTTCAAGATAATTTATAACTATTTACATAATTACTATGTAAAAAAGTACCTACTTGAAAAAAATTTTCATTTCTAGGAAACTTTCATGACCCAATCGAGGTGATGCAAAATGATGTACAGATTAATAATACCAATTGATTTCTATTTTTATCAACAGTTCCAACAAAATGCAAATTACCAAAAAAAGAAAAATTAGATTCTTCTACGCGTTTTGATAAGCACAGACTAAAGGTGAAGATTTTTTCGATTTTATATTATGTCTTTAAAATGAGGTCATAAAGTGAGAGGAAATAGCGATTGAACTCAAAAGTCAATATTAATAAAGTTTAGAAGGTAAGTTTACTATCAAATATCATTATCGATGAACATACCCATTTATGTGATAGCCATATATTTTTCAAGCCTTGAAGTATAGATTTAACATTCTTAGATTATAAAAAATGAGAGCAATTTAGAAAATTTTAATATCACTTCAGCCATATTATAAATCAGCATTTATATCATTGAAAGGTGAGAATTTTTTATTGCTCTAATAATCATACTTTTAATGACGTTTGCTTGAATGAGTAAAAAAATGTAAAATTGGAGGAAACAGCAATAATTCATTTAATACTTATTTTTTACTGTTCAGTTCGACAGAACGGAAAATGAAAAGCAAATTACAGAATGTGGAGAATGGAACGGTTAAAATTTCTTGGGGACGAGAAATCTTAGAACCCAGAGGACATTCTTTTTTATCCAATGAAAACAAAATTCTATTGGTAATTTTTAGTTCCATTTTTTAGAATACAAAAAACTCAAATTTCCTCGTACTTAGGAAACGTTTTCCACCAAACCAAAATTTTCTAGTCAAACCAATAAATCTGTGAAGAATGTTTTTGAAGCTATCAACCCCTCCTATTTGAATCGTCAAGTATTTTGGTTTACTTTTATGAAAATCCAAAATCCTAATTGAAAATTCAGCACCACACTGATAGTTACTAACTTCGAGATGACTTTTCTTAGTCAGAAAAGTCCTCGTGCAAGATTCTATAATTGAATGAGAAACCTTTTCGATTTTTTCTGAATCAGTTGCGCTCCGCTCTCTGCACAAATCCTGGCTAAGCCACTACCATTTTTATCCAAATATAGTATACTTCTGCATTAAGAAATCGTTATTTAATTCAGTAAAGAGGATAGGTACATTTATTATTTTCAATGAATGCTACATAAAATTAAAAATAAGTAATTAACCTAAATTTTATGCCTGAACTGCTGCATCTGATTTATTAATCAAATAAATACAGGGGAAAAAAAAAACGTATTTGTGAAGAATACCAGCGCATTCTGAGCATAAAAAATGCATTTATTTATCGTCGGGAAAATGGCACATAAAATATGTCATTCAGCTGATGAAACAGAACGTACACTTGAAAAACAGTCAATACGACATGGTATTTTATTTAGGTTGAATTTAACGAGTTATGAAGAAGGTAGAACACAAAGAACACGAGTGTCCTCTTCCTGTGTGATCATATTATTATCCTAAAACGAGAACACAAAAAAAAAACCCAACTTATTCGCAATCGAGTCATACATTTAATTTTCGAATTTCAACAATTTTTTTACACACACAAAAACATTCGAATTTACAATAAATACATATTTTTACAAGAAAGAAAAATAATAAAACGATTTAAATAATTTAAACGTGTACGAATAGAAAGTATAAAAAAATCACTACATAATTATTTTTAAAAAAAATTTCATACAATCAGGCTACAAAAATAAGACCTTGAAGAAACCACCGTTGGGTGATACACAGCTGCACTTATAATCTACATTTAAATAATTCAAAAAGGCAACCATTATTGATGAATTGAAACAAGCTTGTGGCAATTTCAACCAGAACATGTACGTATTATGAAAGAAAAGGTCAAGCGAGAGTCTTAAATAACAATCGAATGATGTAAATAGGTGAGGTTCGAATCGATAAAAGTATTAATTCTCCACTCACTTTTTTTTTCTCCTTTAAATTTCTTAATTATAACGAGAAAAATATGCGCTAACATGTGATTATTAATAAAAAATCAATCGCAATAACCTATTTATTAAAAAATGGTTTACCTCCATTCAATGGTTGCCACTTGAACGTTACATAAAGAGCAAGAAAAAATCGCTATAGAGATCAAGAAATTGACACGAAATTGGTAGAATTGCAATTATATCTCTACACAAAATGAGTATTTCAAATAAAAGTACACGTTAATCAAATTCTCATGGCAGTTTATGTCTAAAATCGTTTCTTGTAGCCCAATCTTGACAGCCTGGTCACGATAATGCGAGCTTCCATTTATCGAAAAAAAAAAGAAAAAGAAACGAAGTCTTAAACATAGGAGAAGAAACAATAGAATGTAACATCACAGTTTCTATGGTACAAATAATACTACGAGTATAAATAGTCAAATTAAAAATTTCACTTTCAATAAAAATTATCATTCGAGCTCAAAATTATAATGGAGATGAATAAAGAGCACACTCGACAGCAAATGTGACCGATTAATATTTAAAATATATTCTATAATGGTAATATAAAAATATTTTTTAAATATTTTAAATATTTTGAAAATACAGTCGAAATAATTTTTTCAAAATATTTTAAATAAATTAAGCCAGTTAATTTTTGAAAACATCTCACAAATTGACATTTTAAATAATATTAAAATCATTTTTGGAATATTCAGCTTGAGAAGAGAATCTTCTTCCAACTGAAGAGCAAATATTTTGGCGAGGATTCGAAAAAATTTCGAACAAAAAACTTTTTAACAATTTCAAAATGGCTCTCTAAATGGAAATGAGATCAAACTAGAATATTCACAAAATATTTCCAGTTAATTTAAAATATTTCAATTTTCGATGTGATTTTTGTTTTCTTTATAATATGAATTTTTGAAAATTAAAATTTTTTAAAATTGCATTTCTAAATACTTTCAAAATAACGATAGTCTGTCTCTATTGTTATTAGAGAAATTAAACGCATGTACTGATCAGTATTGCCAACATACCAACAATTTAGAAGGAACTGCCATTAGAGTCAAAAAAAATAACTGAAAAAAAAAGTATACACTAAAAAAAAGAGCTAATTGCCAGAGCCTTATGTACATTAATATGGAGGTCATATTCATTATCTCTCCTCCATATTTGACTTAGCTTCGAACTTTAGATGGCAAAATGAACAAATAGTCGGCTTGTTAATTGATAATAAATCAACTTAAGCATTGAAAAAAACTTTCGCTCTCAAATCTAAAAATATTTGCTGATTTCGTAATCAGAAAAAATTACATGACCTTTGACAGAACATCATCTGGTCCGACTGATTTTTAATTTGCTTCAATTGCTACTAATGAATTTTTTCACACTAAACTTACGTCCATTGACTCAGTTTTTTCAATAATTGTAGAATGATGGGTCACGAAAATAAGTTATTTTATCAATGAACTTCCAAAGATAGTCTTTCAAGTGCACTTTGTCCTATGTTAATAAAAATTTGAACACTAATAAATGTACTGATATTCTTCTATTTCAGAATACAGCACCTATTGATGTAGAATACAAGATTTTCTATCTTTTAACAACACTTTTTCGAAATAAAAATAGTAAGTTGAAATTTTCACGTAAACGATTAAAGAAAAACCATGTTCACAAGATTTTCTCATTAAAAAACATGTGACTTCTTCTATTCTACTGGCAAAATGAAGGTTATCTAAATGAAAACGGGTTGAATATCAGTTACATTGAATTCTTAACATTTACTCGTGCAATGTGAATGAAAAAATTTTGCAGAAGAGACACTGAACTGAATTCTCACAAAAATTATGGACAAGATATTTCTCAGCCATTTTCATATACAATATATGAATGATGAGAAAAATGTTTATGTATTAGTCAAAGTTCTTTGACGTCAGTAAAACAAAATCGCCAAGTTATTGAATGGAGAGAATTTCTTTAGAAATGACTTTAATAAAATAAATACCTAAAGAAAATATTAAAAATAATATTTTAGCTAATTATCAGTATATTCTTTCTCCACAAATAAAAATGTAGGCACTTTTTTGAGAAATTTCATGGACAACTCCTCGAAAAAATTAAATCCAAAAAATCAACGCTTCTCTCTTTCTACAAATGAATTGTATGAAAATTGGGGCACACTCCATAACTTAAATTTTCTGATCAGTAGTTAGCATTACTAATTGAAAAAATTAGACAACAACTTACAAAATGGCCACCAGCTCGTCATTATCGCAGGAAAGATAAATTGTATACTATGAAACATGCATTCGTTTTATATATTTTCAAACAGAAGTTTGTCAAGTAGAAAAAAAGTGGTAAGAAAAAACTTAACATAATTAGAAAAATAAATTAAATGAAGGTCATTAATCTAAGAAAATATAAGAAAATAATCTAAGAGCATACAATGGGAATGCTACAAGTCAATATACTACGTAATTATTTAGAATGTTTGATAGTTTGCAAACTTTGAACTTAATCAATAAAACGTTATCCGTAATAAATTAGTTGAAAACATCTCATCGCACTTAATCCTAACACTACGTAGAAATAAAGTTATCACACAAATCATTTTTGTTTCATCATACCTAAATGCCAATAACCAGGCAACAGTCTACAAATATTCACCCCATGCCTTGACAAAGCCCACAAAAGAGAAACTGCAGAGGAAGAAACTATTTAGGATCAAAGTATTACAAATTCGATATCTCCAAATGAATTTAAATCGTGTTAACTTCTCAAAATTGCACAAGATGACATGACACTACGTTGCTGTGAAAAATATAAAAATGGCAGTGTAAATATCAATAAAATATCCTAACTGAAAAGATTGAAATTGAGTCAAAAAAAAAAAGGAAAAAAAAGGTAAAAATTCTACTCATAAATAAAGACGAGTAAAATCATTTTTCATTTTTCTTTGATCCTACAGATAAAAAATAGTATCTCAAGTCAATCTGATGAATGTCTGAAAAAATTTTAAGGTCCAAGTTCTCCGGGTAAATGTGGAAAATCCCTATGGGCAAAGTATTTTGAAAACGGATCCGTTTTATTCCGGGTTATAATCTGTTTCTGGATTATAACCCGGAATTTTCCTGTTTTCCGGCTTCTAAAACGGATTTCAAACGGATTGTAATCAGTCTTGCCGGAAATGAGTCCGGATTATTTTCCGTGAAGGCTGTTTTGGCCCGGGTTATAATCCGTGAAACCGTTTTACAAACGGATTTAGAAAAATTGCCCAAAAATTATCACTGATTATAATCCGGAAATCCGTTTTACAAACGGATTTGGAAAAACAATCAAGATGACAAAAATATCTGCAAATTTTCAGATCCGATGGTCGAAAATAAAAACGGACTGACAACGGATAAAATTCTCATTTTGTGGATCATTTTCTCATTTTTTGCCCATCGGGTAGGTACAAAGCCATTTCAATTTTTGCCTTATCACAGGCCGCTCATAAAACCGATGAGCACTAGAATTCAATCAAGTTCTACTGAATATAAGAACCAAGTCAAACAATATTTGGTATCTGACGAAAATTGTGCTCTCATTGTACTCGTACCAACAAAATAAAAAATTTCAATTTCTATCACTTTTCAAAAAGAAGCCTTTAGACAGATTTATCTACTTCAAACTTGTAACTTTATCAAACAAATTCGCTTCTATAATACTGGCCGAATGTTGAATCTATCGGTCAACAACTTGCCTGTTTTTGATTTTCAGGGTTTAAAGTTGAAAAACAAAAATCCAATACATCCCTCAATTTTACTTTATCTAAGAAAGATGACAATAATGAAAAAATCGTGGTTTTACACTTATTTACAAATTGAGCTTGAGATAAGTCAATGTACACGGATACAAAATTTAGCAGACATTATCTGTTCCGTAGTAGACGCTATAGAGGTCTAGAGGTATTATTTTTTGAAGAATTCAAACTCTTCGTTTCTTTAGCCTTTTTTTTTTTTTTTTCATAATTTGATAAAAAATTTCAAATTAAGCATAATATAGCTATAGCTAACACGCGAATAATGTGCTAAGGTGTAGCCTACATAAAATATATGAAAAATTTGACGAAGAATTATATGCAAAAAAATGAACCAAAACCTCAAACATATTACAGCCAAATAATAAACAAAAATTCCCTATGGGCAAAATATTTTGAAAACGGATCCGTTTTATTCCGGGTTATAATCCGTTTCTGGATTATAACCCGGAATTTTCCTGTTTTCCGGCTTCTAAAACGGATTTCGAACGGATTGTAATCAGTCTTGCCGGAAATGAGTCCGGATTATTTTCCGTGAAGGCTGTTTTATCATATTTGTTGGCCCGGGTTATAATCCGTGAAACCGTTTTACAAACGGATTTGGAAAAATAATCAAGATGACAAAAATAACTGCAAATTTTCAGATCCGATGGTCGAAAATAAAAACGGACTGACAACGGATAAAATTCTCATTTTCCGGATCATTTTCTCATTTTTTGTCCATCGGGATGGTTATCGAATAGTCGCTGAAGGTGGTGAGCAGAAAAAAAGAATAATATTCGCTTATGAGGATAGCTAAGAGGGGCAAGGTCAAGGGCACTCTCCTTGAGCTGCAGTAGATAATATTTTAAGGGGATGAAAAAAAAAAAAAAAAAAGGAAATAAAAATCTTCATCTTCAAATGAAAATCAACTTTCTGCCTCTCCTCGCTGATTATTGATTAAATTAAATGAAACTGACAAAATGTAATGCCAATAGTAAAGGGTGGGCAGCGAAGTTTTTATTAACCCCCCCTACCTCCCTCCCCAACCAAAACAACTTCTGCTCAATTCCCATCCGTTTTTAAAAATATTCGTACGTTGGAAAGATTGTGAGGAGAAAATCATCTTTGCAGCAATTCTAATATAATTCAAATTTTGACCACCATAAGGCTAAAGAGACTATTCGAGGGGTAAGACTCAACAGAGGGACTTGAAAATTCAATTTACAAAATTATTTTCAATTTGAAAAGAACAAAAGCTATAATCTTTCGGTGCATTAAATATCAATTAATAGTCAACGAAAAAACTTCGACAAAATGAAAATATCACTTTTTCCAAAAAACAGTTTCTATTTCTGCAGTTCTCTAATCTTGGAAAATAAGGTCTCTGAAATGAAAGGGTTTGTTCTAATTGGAAAACTATATAACCTATACACGATGACTAAAGGTTACTAAATAATTCACAATAAATTTTATATTCTACGAAACCATGAAAATGAATATCTGAAATGTTCGGACACAGTCAAATTAACATTGACCGGTATTTTTGATGGTTAATTCGATAATTCCATGGAGAAAGATTTTTATTAGAAAATTAGCTAAGATACTCTTCCATTTTAAGGCTGTTCGGATAGAATAGGAATGTAACGAATCGACTCGGGGTTTAATCTGCTTATCACTTAAATCACCCTCCAGCAGGAGTGTCGTTAAAAAAATTCACTTTTATTGTCAAAGTCGTCGACGCATAAAAAACGATTGGAGGCAAGTTATTAATTTTGAAAATACTCGGAAACGTCTGCAAATGCTTCACTTACCACAGCTGCGAACCAATGACCCCTAATCAACCTTCGAAGGTGATAAGGCAAGAATACCAGTCAACGAGCAGCCGGTTCAAATTTCCAAAATTCGCCTCCTAGGGGTCCTCTAAAAACGCGTGGCCCGGGACCTTAAGCCCCTTTCAGCGGTTTCTTCTCATCCTCGAAGTCTGGCGACTGCCGATGCTCCTCCAAATCAGTAGCCAAATTATGCAGCATCTCGGTGAACACGATGGCGTCCATATTCGAGCCCAAGTAATAGAGCAGCAGCCAGTCGTTGAAGCAAGACTGCTTGGTCAGAATAGCCACATCTACAGGACTCATCTTGGTGCCAGTGGTCTCCTTCAGCAGATAGTGGTTGAAGCGTTCGCTACGTGAGTGCAGCAAGAAGGTGATCAGCCTCCAGAGCAGGGCAAAGACGGTCAATGGTATGAGCAAGGCGAACCAGAACCACATCATGGCGTAGATCTTTTCATTGACAATGTTCAGAGCCATCACGCACATAGCATCATGCAACTGGATGGTGCCTGAGGGACCGTACTTGTGGAAGTCACACTTGGTTACCTTCGGAAAGACTTCCTCGAACGGATTGTCACCCGGATTTCCAGCCAGGATACGACGTCCGAGGCTGAAAAAGCTGCCGCCGAGGAAACGGTCTATGACACGCAGCTGGATGAGCACATTCACCAAATTGAGCGCTTCGCAGGTGATCAGCATGAAAGCCCAGTAGCGGTTCAGCCGAAAGCGACTGATCAGCTGGAACTGCTTGTGCAGGTTGACCACTGCTTTGCTCATCGACTTCTGACTGTACACATGGAAACCGGAGATCTGTCGATCGTTATCATCGGGCGCTCTAAGATACAGCCGTTGCAGCCCCTCGACCATATTACGGATGGTGCCACCCTCGAAGATCTTCCACAGCATATGCGGCATGTAGAAAAGCAACGCTTGCCCAAAAAGTACGAATGGTGTCCACTGATAATAGGCATGCCGGATGATTCGCTCGTTATCACTGTGGGGCTGGACACCCGGATGGGCAAATTGGTGCGAATGGTTGCCTTGGGGCAGGACCGTGTACGTGGTCATTGAGAAGCAGTATGTGTTGACGACATGAGGAGGCACCCCCTTATCAACGATGCAGCGGATATGCTCGCCAATGTACTGGCGACTGCAGACAAGGCAGGTGCAGGCCAGCAGCATCCAAAAGGTAAGCCGATAGTGAAGCTTGGCGACGCTGTTGTCGATGCTGATAACCTTATGCTGGCTAGCATAGGCACGAGCTAATATATCACCAAATACGTTAAACATGACTTACGAAGGTTCTAGGCAGCTGCTAAATTCATGCAACACTTTCACGAAAGAAATAAACTATGCGGGGGAAACTGTAAGCACCACGTGGTGGTAGTCGAAAATACACAAATTCGCAATTTAAACAAACAAATTGAGGAAAAATATACAAACAAAAAAATTGTAAACTCAACTTGCGGTAGTACCACCGCGTCAATGAACGCTCACGAAGACTAAATGGGAAGCCAGTTTTTACTTTTTGTGTGCAGAGAGAACCGAGAGCGAGCGAACGACGATAAGCAACGAGACCATTCTGGTTTTGAAAGGCAGCGCCACTGGTGTCGACTTCAGGTATGAAAATCAAATCGGTTTCTAGGGGGGGGGGAGGGAAATATGTGGTGGAGGAGATTTTTGTGTGGGGGGGTAATACAGCAGCTGTATTTATTAACCTATCCGGCTCTGTATGGAGACATTTATTGGTGTGTGAAGAGGATATTGCTGTATTCTGGTTCTTTTTTTTTTTTTCTCAAATTCAAATAGCCTTTTCGTGTATTTCCCCTCTTTTATTATACGGTTAGAAAATGTTGTGTTGTGTAGATAATGGTGGTTATTCCAGCCAAGTTACACCGATGGTGCACGCTACTGAAAGTTAATGGCGTCGGTACCGGTAGTCTGCTGGAACAGTGGCTGATGAAATATTCTCGATATTTTTCTACTGATAAAGGCGAGAGGGGAGGGTTCTGAATTAACTGATGGTCAGCATTTCGGGGTTTCGATTGGATTCTCTAGGTGGGGAGGGCAATTTTGGATTTTTGAAATTTTCTTATTAATTTCAGTTGCTAAAAATAGTTTATAGAGATGAGACACTCAGTTTGAAAATATTTTCAATTCTTTGTAATAGTTGAATAATGCCAAAATATCAAAAATATTTTTAAAATATTGTTAGATATCTCATAGAAATACGTATTTTTTACTGTCCAGAGGCAAATATTATCATAATATTTCGTGCTTATCTCATTATCAAAGTTATTGAAAATTGCCTTTGCTTCTATTCAAGGGAGTAATCTACCTTTGCTGCGAAGTCAACATTGACGTCAAAAAAACTGCATGTTGAAGGCAGGCAAAATATAGACAATTTCGTTGACACGTGTGTTGCGGATATGCATTTTGGCAACCAAAATGACAATTCTCACGGAGTTTTTAACTCGAAAGTACACTTCGATTATTTTTTTTTCGCCCAATTTTTTCACCGAATTGGCTCAAATTTCGATATCTTATCCTTGATTATATTTTCTATGGCCGGATGAAGCTATTTTTTTCAATTTCATTTTTTTAAACCTTCTTTCAAAGTTCCAAAAAAAATGTTTTTTTGAGACCCTTATGAAATGCCATAAAATTATGAAACAAAAAAAAGGCTTCTTCCGGGCATAGATATATGTTCTAGGGTATCATATCCAAATTTGAACCAATTCGGTGTAAAACACAGCGAAAAAATATGTTAATTTGTAAACCACATGAAAAAAGTAAAGGCAGACTAAACCCTTGACTCAATCTAGGAACAAAGGTTAGAACTCTATAACAAACTGGAGTGAGCAGAAGAAAAAAGGTGGATTCTTAGACTTTGAAAAAATTAACTGGAGTGCGCATGAAGAATAAAAGCGTTGACCTAAAAAATTTTTGATTACATTTTCTTGCACAGCAGATGAAATTCAAAGGCAGATTTTGGGTGGTGACATGGAACTTCACCCCTCCCAGAGCTAAAATTAATCCTCTCCAGCATGCCAAGTAGGAATGAGGAAATAGAAAATCCTCAAAACATTCTAAGAGCATTTTGAAAATTTATTTTTACTCGTATATTACTGACTTGACTTTTGAAAAGGTACCGGTTTTGAAGTATTTCTAAAATATAGTATAATAGATTCAATTAGATACACAAACATTTCATGGCTAGTGATGGAAAAAAAAAACTCAATTTTATGAATGAGAACCTCCAATTTAAAGTTAAAAGGGATTAAAATTGGATGAAGAAGAAAGTTTTACCATAAACTGGGAAAAAAAAAAAATTAAAAGCGAAATAATACGCAGAATTAAAGGAAACTGACGATTAGAAGACATATCAGTTTTAAAATAGAGGGTAAAAATACTTTCATTTCAGTCACAAAAGTCTGAAACTGATGAAACTAGAGGAAGAGAGGAAAAGACCAAAAAAATATAATACTACTAGGAGACTTCAGTCTGCTAATAAGAAGCACAAAGCTACTGATTTATAATGCTTTTTTGTGGATTTATGAAGTGCTCTATCTGACATAGTAAGTATCTGCGACACGAAATGAAAAATTTTTCAGAATTGGTTGAATACTAATTCACTCAATAGGATTGCCAATACAAAGAGTATTGTAATTTGCTTTTCATGTAGAATGTTCCAAGTATTCTTATTTCAATTTTTAACAATGCCATTTCGAAACTAGATATATATTGCTTATTCATCGATGCAAATCATACAACTCAAAATATAAATACTCCATACACAGCTTATTTTCCCAACTAAAGGTGAAGTCGGCAAACATGCAGTCGGTTTTTTCAGCATTTTTCCAATCACTCAATTGCGTAGCTACATAATATATTGATTTATCAAAGCTTATATTTTTATCCGGACTGACAAAGCATGTTATTTCAATAACCTGAAACGTTGAACTAAAGAATTGAAAAAATCTGTTACTGCTTTTAGAATTAAAAAAATTCACTATCGGTAATTTTCCATGACAATGCAGCTTCCTCACTGCTTCTAATTGTTTGCCTTTCAAAACCTCCCACACAGACTGAAACGTGCTTTCCCTTCAAAACTTGATAAATTCTTTTTAAAAAATACGAATTTCTTCCAAAGACACGTTTTCTGGAAAATCACGTCAATTAATTGTTCTCTGTCTACATGTCATCCAATGTTTCTATCATGAACGACCTATATTTCCTTGAAGGGTACTATACCATGTACTGTACGACCTCAGACTATCTTCTCGTCTCACTTTTTTGTGCTACAAAATTAAGGATATCATCGACGATGAAAGTAATTTTTTATAAGAGAAAAATTCGATATGCAATTGAAACAGTTTCTATGAAAAGTACATGACGAGACACAACTGATATCGGTGGCTAACACTGTCGAAGGTCAAAAATTGGTCAACACTTCATTATTTTTTTTCACCTCTGTCTCTTGTTTTTTTGTCTCCTCGCGAGATGACAGTAAACGACGCAGAAGGTGAAAGTATTATGCATAATTTGAATTGAATGGTTGAAGAATATTATAAGAAGAATAAAATCTGACTGCGATGAAAAAAATTAACATAATTATAGTGAAATGTTATTTAAGAGAAAATAGAATAGATATCCCTATTAAAATAAATTTTCAATTTTTACCCTAAAATTTCAAGTGTAGTAGGCACAGAAGAATAATTTTTTTTTTTAAACATTTCTTTTTTAACATTTTGCATTTTCACATCAAGCTTTTTAAATGAATGAATGAATAAATAAAGGTAGTAACTGTACGGGTAATATTGCACCAACAGAAAATTCAAAAATTATAATAAAAGAAGCTCCATCTGAAAATGGTGTATAAATGCAGCAGTTACTTCAAAATAATACCATCACGTCATGAAGAAAGATAAGATAGGGCAACATTTTGACAAAACTCAACGAGCAGAATAAACTTTAATGAAAACACTCAACATTTTCTTTTACTAACCTGTATATTTCTGTTTTTCAGACATGATAAGTGTATTTCAAGACTGATTTCAAAATTTATAACGACTGCATCCTTGAGATAAGTCAAGTTTTTTAATTTATCGAATACGCAGAAACTGTGACATTATCAATGAATAGTAAATTCATTTTTAACCGAGTCTAATCCGGCGCATTAAGTGTGGAATAATTTCTCTATAGCGAAGTAGGTAGAAAGGCAGCTATTCTTTTTCGAAGTACTTAGTTATATACCTACCTTTTATAAAACGTCAAAATAAAATATGAAGAGGTTTTATTACATTTTTATCATCTCCACTATAATTATAATAGATAAGAAGTACATTTCAAGGCTTTAAAATGAAAAAAATAAGAATTTCTCTATCTACTCGTACATTGGGACAAAAAAGCGAAAAAAAAAATGAAAATTTAAAAATATTACTTCTCTAATGACCAAAATTTTATTTCAGACCAATGCAATTCTATGTATGTATCAATATTACATCTTAACTATCCCTTAAAAAGTAACGTGTTTCATTGGTTTTCAAGGTGACAAAAATCAAATCATTACCTTACATTAAAAGTAACATACCTATGTGGTAAAGAATTATACACTAGCAAATTATCAGATGTTCCAAAACAGAGTATTTTTTTTTTTTTTTAATTTCACTAAATGTAACATGTAAAAAATTACACAATCACTTTTTCGGATTAAAAGCTAACCCTTGTAAAAAGTCATACAGCATGAACGAATGCTCATTTACTCGTACTATAGATAAGTACGTGTACGTGTTACCTCCGATGTAATTTTTTTTTAATGATTTATTTTGGAACCCCTGAAAATTTGCTAGCGTATAATTTTTTCTACACGTATCTTTACTGAAATGATTTGAATTTTGTCACCTCAAAAGCAAAAAGAGGAATAAAACATATTTCTTTTAAGGGTTAAAAAAATTTTATAAAAGTGATGACTTTTTATTCACCCTAATATTCAACCATATTATTCTCGAAATAATTCGATAAACGAAGAAACAATAATTATTCCTAAGTCTATAAGATTCACAATAATTTTGTATATTCAAGCAAGTATAAATGAACGTTGATTTACTTTACTGGGAATCGGTGTAGGAAATCCGAATTTCCTCAAGTTCGAATTAATTCTTGGATGTCTCATGATATGAATCACTGCTAACAGCACTAAATATACCTGTATATTACCACGCGTCAATTAATTTTTTTACGTCATGCAATCATTTTCACTCATTTCATCATCTATATACATTCGAAAAGCAGGCAAAAATTTTCGGATAACAGACGGCGACCCTCATTTCCGTATCCTTAGATGAAAATCTGACGCAATTATACGCTCGAATTTTAGGTAGAATTTTCTGGTCTTCATTAAGTTGTTCACCCAACCAATGCGAAATTGCGAATGTTGATTGATGCTGAACTTGAATACCTCTACCTGGCCATGACTGAACATTGTGGCTGCTATTGTCTGTGTAATTCTAGACTACACGACTGCTAACGTAAGATAATTGAATGAGGACAATGATCTTGATAGTACACAATAATTGAAAAATACTTGATTGTTGAAAAAAATGGACATAATGTGTGACGGAGAGGCTGGCATTGATATTTTCATACACTAAAAAAACCATATTCAACTCAAAGTAATGAAGAGACTGAAGAGACTAGATGGCGTCATATACGACGCCTTACTCGACTATACTGAAGAGATCTGCAGATCTTACAACATACCTCAAAAGACCAGGTGGCGTCATAAATGTCCCAAATCAGCTGTTTGCTCAAACTATTACAATAATTTCTCTCACTAAATTTTGCACCGACTGATCTGAAATTCTCACTAATCTGTTGTTAACGGATCCGGGAGCTCCGTTGGCGTCATTTTCAAATTTTACATCAAATTAATTTCAGGAAAATGAAAAAATTGGCATTTTTCAGCGTGATATTTATATTTCTGAACAAAATTGAAAATCAAAATGTAGCAGTTCGACTATGATAGTGTTAGTATCAACTATCAATGCCAGAATATATAGCTATCATTTGAGTGAGGAAAGAAATATCAAATATTGTTTATGTAGTGCACTCATGTGGAATTTGAGATTTTGAAAACTACCTTAATTCCCAGTTTATAAAGGAAGAACATATTCAAGCTTACATAATTGGCAAATCATTGATGAAAGGTCCTAACCTTTTTCACTTAATTCGTAGAAAATTTTAAAGAAGGAAAAAATTTGCAATTTTTTCAGAACACCTTGTATAAATCGTACAGCTACGTATTTACGTATGCAGCACAAAATTTTAACGATCAGATTTGAGGGTTAAGTCGTTCGTCACGATCAATGATTACGATTTTAATCCCCCCCCCTCATTACATCCGCCTCTCCAAGGTATCTCACCACAGAAATGGCATCGAAGATGCCAGATGGTTATCTTGTTCTCTTTTAAAATGCACTTCCAAGAGGGTACTAAAAAACGACAACGTGAACTGTACCTTTAAAAAATGAGCTAGAAAAGAGATTCGAGTAATTCCATTCTCACGGCTCGATCATTAAATTGGTAAATATATCCTACATTGTAAAAAGTGAGAGAGAAAAATTACAAAACAAAACGATTTCCCACATGATGTGTTAGAAAATAAATTCTTTGTTTCATAAATCAAACTCTTTAACGAGCACCCTATGATGGACCATATTTAGCTTTAGGTAATGATAGATACTTATTTTATGAGACGTAGAAATAAAATTTAAAAAAAAACTGCTAAAACGTTTGAGATCTTACATTATTGTGTCTATAGCTACTTGAAAAACTTGTTTGTTTTTTGTGGATCATTTGAAACTTTGAAGTTGAAAAATTGAAAATTTCAGTGAAACAGTCAAAAACTAGGCATGTGAAGAACAAACATGGGTTCATAGGGGTACATCTGGTCAACAGACTGAATTTTCTTGTCAATCTACAAAGTATATTCTCGGATACCACGCATAATTTCTATAGTACACCACTTCTGGCGACTTCAAAGCATTAATTATAAGTTTACATTTGAGGATCAGAGCGAGTCAAGTTCAAATTTAGAGATAAGGAAAAGTTAACTACTTTCGATGTACATACTCATATTTTCCCAAGTCATGCACTTCCATCTTATGAAACTCACTTTTCCAAAATAATCCTCATTATATCTTCAAAATTAAAACCATATAAGTACCCAAAATAATGAAAAAGAGGTGTAAGTTTCAACTGCGAAAATCACAAAATTCGTAATTTGAACTTGGATCACTCCAATTCCCAGATTCAGAATTATTTTCAACTTAATTTCTGAATTTTGAAAAAATAGTTCAGATAAAACGTTTACTTAAGCCTTTTTTAACTTTTATCATTATATCGATAAAAGTTATAGGAAACGGGTGTTTTTGGCTCTTCTATGAAATTTTCAAATATTAATCTCGTCTACTTTTTACTGAAGACTGGAAAGACAAAAGTTTACTGTAGAACCTGAAGCATCCAATATGAGCCTCCGATCGGCCAAACCCTTATACAAAATATTCCAAATTGGAACCCAATAATTGCATTTCACTATCTGAGCCGTTTCTAAATAAAAACAAAAGACATGAAATAATCATGAATATAGTCTGAAGTCTAAACCAGCCTCAAAAGCTGAGCCTGAAATACTTGACAATTCAAAAATTTAGATAGCCTCGAAGCCAAAACTAAAAGAATATGGGATTTGAGATGCAGACATATGAAGAGTACAAATCAAAACCTTCAAGCCTGAATTATACTCTCATTTGCTTTCAAACAATGCATCGACAATGCTCTTTTAGAACCTTGCCGACATGGCAAAATGGTCACTCAATTTATTGTTGTATTTCGGATGCCTGACAAAGGGGAAGACACGAGAAAAAGTCTTCTTCCGACTTACAGCATTCGTCACGGAAAATGAACGTGAACATAATAGAAAATTGCTGCTATCACGGAAACAGCCTTGATCTGTCGACAGCTTATCTTTTTTTTCTTTTTTTTTTTTCAATGAATAGTCGACACGGTATTTAGTCGAAAATATATGAAAATGCTGTTGCTTTGTCTTGCCAATGGTCATCTCTTCAGCTCCCACCCTACACCCCCTCATCAATGGCATTGATAGCAAATATTGGCCCCTTTCCAACAATATTTCATGGCCAGAATATGCAACAAATAATTAATCATTGTTTTAATCGAATGTTCCATCTATCACAAAGTTATATGCAAAATTATTCAGCCAATACGTGAATACGTGAATATTACTCATTCGAATGTTTCTAAACCATTGTGAAAAATCACTCTGACCTTGCAATTTGCACGAGATCAAACCTGTGTAGTAGGAGAGAGTTAGAGATCATGGTAAACGATAGGTATTTCACTTCTGCATTTCGTATGTGGTAACTACATTATTCTATCAAACTGAATATTCAAACGAGGTAAAGTTTAGTCAAGTTATTTGAGGGCGAAAAATGCAAATCAAGTGCTTCATGCGTGGATTCACAGGGTGACTTCAGGGAAGGATGACAGAGGAGCTATGGCTCCCGGCTCAGATGCTAACCCTCCCTCTATCCAATATATGTTAAAGAAAATAACCAAGATTTTCATTTGTTTGTAGTTTGGACCACACTGCGATAATGACTTTTCATTTTAAAAAAAAATATTTTTATACTTCTTCAGCCCTCTCCCCTTCTCCCTTAAAGGAAAGTTCACCTATACATGAATTTCGAAGATATCGTGGAAAACTTAATAATAATCGAAGAAAAGTTTACCATGGAATTGAATTTGGTACCTACAACTATCCACTCGCTGATAGAATCTAGACCTACTGCATATGTTAAATTCGTAACTGGTAATCTGTAATTGATACAAAACTTATATCTCCATTACAGAGTTCTAGAGAGTGTTCATCCTCTTTGCTGCAAGAAATAGATCGAATGATGAAATGAAGAATAATAGAGTCCTTCTTTTCGTGTTTTCATTCCACACAATACATCTGAGTTACAGAAGTACTAGAGAAGCATTTAGAACAACCAAATTTAATTTGTAGATGAACTACACAAATGACAAGGTGAGGTTATACACGACACCATGTTCATGAGTTACCAAAATGAGTAAATTTTCATACCGTCGAATGGGGCGACTTTACACACTTTTTTTATGTTTTTCAACTTTGTCCTTTAATAACTCCTCCAATTTTGAAGCTATTGTAGTGAATTTGGTTTTAAAATTTAGGTCTAACATTTCTCAACACAATTGTAAAAAAAAGTTTGAGTTTGCAGCCTTCCTTCTATTTTTTATGATTTTTCAAAAAATTTGTGTAAAGTCACCCCTCAATGGGGCGACTTTACCCATCAATTTGTAATTGACGGGTTATTGATGGGTGGGGAGGTAAAATTTGAGGATTTTTGTACTCAGACATACGATTGAAAAGAAACTAGTCAAGTACCAACTTCAACCGTGTGAAACTGAACTGAATATTTTGAGTGTCTGTGGTTAAAAAAAAAAGACGAATAAGAAAAAAGGAAAAAACCATATCGCCGCTTTATTTTCTTGTTCTGTTAGTAGGTGAAGTGAGGTAGGGGCGGCGATCTTTTTTTTCTTTTACTCCTTCTACCTGCTTCGATCCAAATCGTATTTTGGTTTTAATTTTTGCCTGGCAATTTATTTATTGGGCTAAAACGAAGTGGGTAAAGTCGCCCCTTGAATGTAAAGTCACCCCGTTCGACGGTACCACAAAAGTCAACCCTGATATTTGGAAATTATTAACCGATGATGTCGGTTTACTTCAGTTTCATTTGATGAAAATTGGAGGAATGTTTTTAAAAATTAACATTTTTATGAATTATGATTTTTAATGATACAGCCATAAGCCATAGGGATCTCACACCCTCACGCAAAAAATAGTATACCGATCAAGAAGTGTAGAGAGGAAAACATTCGAACGAGCATACGCCTTGAATAGTTCAGAAAATAAGATTTTTTTTCTCCATTCGATGTGAATGACGCTATCTGTTTTCAAATGGTCTAACTATTTCAATAAAGAACAAATAAAAGAACTGGTTAAGAACGCGTTGTTTTATTAGTATAGTTAAAAGTCAAACTGCCTTAACCTTTGATTTTGAGAAACGATAGAAAAATAAAGATCAATAACATGATTCAATTTTGAAATGAAAAATAAGCTTTTGGTAAGAAGACATTTTGCATTTGAAAGATGTTTCAATCCACCAAGAAAACTTGTCATGACAGAATATAAATTACCTGTCGTATAATTATTTAGAGCGAAATTATGTAAAAACGAAGAAGGGGAGGGAATCTATAAACTTTCGTGAGTTTTATCAGTTTCCTCATTCAGCTATTCTTTAAGCATGAAAAATTCACATAGAATGAGGTGAGAAAAATTGTGAAAATTAGAGGAAATCTAATGCTCTTTTTTTTTTCTTAATACCAGAAAAAGGTATGAAAAAACGCTGAAAAAATCTCAAACTTAATTAAGATATGGAAAAAAACTATCTGGGGTTCAAACATCAAGGGTAGTGGAGTTTCTTTATTAATTTGTTTTTGCTCGGTGAAGGGGTTGATCCACCACACCACAATTCCTCCGCCACTGTTAACTAATCATGGCAATTAGTATATTCATGAACGTATTCAGTTTCTGATGAAAGCTCAAAAAACTGCAAACACTTTACTTCAATTATTTGGCTATCACATACTTTAAAAACTTGACCCCTTCCACCAAAAGATAACAATATAAATCTTTTCAGGTGAGCCTGCGTTATGAATCGCTTACATTGAGTATTCTGAAGTATTAGAATAGAGTAAACTTTACGATTCTTTCCTCAGCCAAAAATATCACATATAAACTATTGGGGACATTAATATATGGACCTCATGGCAGAAAGGAGTACAAGTCTACCAACAGTTAACCTGCTTGTGATTGGTTTTTAAAAATTGTAAGGGACTAGACACTGGCTAATAAACTTTTCAAATCAATCAGCACTGTAAGTATAATAAAAATATCTTGAACCAAGAATTAATTTTTCATCATTCGTTATTCTAAACTCGTTAAGAACCTTTTCTCTTGATCGATTAAAAATTTGATGAATACATCCAAAATATGTTTACATAACTTAATCAAGGGATTTCAACAGAAAAAATAAAATAAGGAAGTTATAACTGGCAACGTTGCTCAATAAAAACGCATCTCACCCACAAGTCGAATGCAGACTAAAAGCTGGTCTTCAATGGTTTCCAACATTCTCAAATCAAAACACAGTCGTTATGATAAATCGATTTTCTCCCTTTATTTAATGAATCTAATCAAATCCTCATTTAGTTAATTCAGTCCTCCTTGTATAACCGTAGGTTGATTTTAGTGATCGAACCACAAACAAAAATAGCTTATTAGATGCCTAAATCGTAAATTACTATTTTTAGACTAATTCAAAAACCTTTCCATTGCTTCCAGGTGGAAAAGAAGCGGTCAGATGGTGGAGATTCGAAGAATACATTTCAATGAAACCTTCAGACGTACCTTTAGGAACCATTAATTACATTCTTCTAACCGTAGACGTTTCTAAACAGAGGCACAACAAAAAAATTGACTTGACCAAAGCTACTTCGGATCCTGTTTCATTTGCATCCTTTATCAAAACAAAGAGCAAAAGAGACAGAGAATATCAAACATTCGATTTTTTTCATGGTCCATTTTGATGTTTTTTTTAAATTCTAACTGGCTTCTATCAAGTGTGTTATCAAAGAGTCGAAAAATTGTAGCACCTGAATGACCTACAGGCATTGATCGAACGCAGTCTGGATATTCTAAAAGAAAGTTCAACACTCTGGCGTGATTTGCTAGTACAGTATAAACGGAATATATAAATTTGTAAAGAGCAGCCAAATAAGTATTATACAGAAAAAAAAGTCTCGTCAAAGTGAGAGAAAAGGTTTTACATATTTCTAGAAGCAACCCTAGAGGCATACAGCCATGGGAAGTAAGGTATGGTTCTGAATAATTAAAACGAACCAACTTCAAGACAAAGTAACATCATGTAAAAGAGTCGAAGACTCACAGCTAGCCTTAGCGCCTCTCCTCAATGAACCAAAAATATAAAACCATTCAACTTTCCATTCTAGCTAATCGGCAACCAATGGCTGAAAAAAATCCATTGGCATCCTCAAATGCCAAAAACCTCATTTATAGTATTTTTGTAATCACTATTTGCTCGCATTTCCAGCTAACTGCGTAGATAACTATAATTAATTTTAATTTTTCGACAAGAAAATTATATCGGCAGCGCAAAATTTACTTCACGTCTGCGCTTCTGTGGTATCCGGTTTTTCGAACAATACCTTCACAATCTTATAGCCCGTAGTCTGAACCACAGAAAGGCAAAAAAACAATCATTCGATGCCCTTCGCAACTGTCTGGCACGACTTTGAACTCGATGAAATAAAAAAAAATCCCAAGTCTACATGCTGATGAAGAATTTCAAACAGGCCAACACCCTTTGTACACCTTTATTGTGGCCAGTTGTTTCTTCTATCTTGATTTTTTGCCAAGCTCTAGTATGCAATTTTCGAATAATTACGACGAAATAAACTGGCCAAAAAAATTAGAAAATTATATGTCTCAAAAAATGACGTGTCATAAATCGTATATCTTAAAAATCATAATTTGCAGTTTTCTTCTCGTCCAAATGAGGCGATATAAATTAAAATGTAATTTAAGGGTTTCTCCAAACCAGTCATCCCCTGAGACGTGTTGGGAAGAAATAAATTACAAATTCTTGCATAATTATAATTTGAATTGGAGGATGTCGAGTTTTACGAAATAAATTTACTAAAATTGCTGATAAAGGCTGATAAAGAAGATATAAAAATTTGAGGTAGATGCATGCGCATTAATCCAAAAATTTCGAGAAATGCCACAGGCAGACTTGTCTGTGAGCTTCTAATAAATAATAAGTAAAGGCAATAGATAAAAAAAAAATAATAATAATATGTCCTTCCCTTCCTTGAGACAGAGAGGTAGGCCTTTGGGCCTCTAATATAATTATGTTGGAAATTTTTTTCTGAGCAAGGGCTTAGATTAAATTTTCTTTGATGGAAAGCTTCTAAAATTCAACTTATGTTATACAGGTTAATTAATTTTTGCAGCCATTATTTTAAGATTTTTTCAAGATGAAAAATTCGAAAATGATATTGGTTGTCGGTTTTCTCAAAAGAAAAAGTATTATTTCAAGAAAAAAATAATTCAATTTTATCCTATAAAACAGGTCAGATGAAGGTTTTACGAGTATCACTCACTTCAAGCAACGTTTGTGACATGTTGAAGAAGTTGCCTAATTTTAAGGCAGAAAAACATAATTTAACAATTTTTTTCTCATAATTGTTCTACAGGCAGAAAAACATAATTTCAAAATTTTCTTCTCATTTTCAAACGTTTTTACGAATTTTTACTCGAAGACTTCGCTGTTTTTCGTTTCAAATGTTGAATGTTTTAACGAGAATAATCATTTGATATGTTGCCCTCAAATGTACAATTTAAGTACTTGGATTTATTCACCTTGTAGATTCACATTTACAGAAAAAAAAAACAAGAAAATCAATTTAAAAATAAAATACAACTAGCTTATTGGTTACTAGGGTAATGATTTTGTGTTGTATTTTACTTTGTGTCTACTTATGTGGAATTCACAGAATCAGTTATGAAAACTTCTCCTGCTTTACTTATTTTTAGATTAGATTAGGGTGAGAATGGAAGTTATAATTGGGTTCTACAGACGACTGTACATGAAAACGTTTAAAACGTCTAAATCAGAGATTGAAATCTTGTTATACTGACTGTTGGAAAAATTGAATAATTTTCTTTTTAAACGGCTAGAGTTGCCTACAATAAAAACGTGGGAGCAGAGGATAGACATATTTCACTTGTATTCTTCAACAGAAATAAAATGTGACTTATCAAGAAAAATTATCTAACTCTGTTTCGGAAAACCTGTTTTTCAACAAGGTGTTACTTGAAAATTCTGAAAAATTCTCAGGCCATGAAAACCTTGATATTCACATGGGAATTAATTTTTCGAATGGTTGGACGTTGTAATGCTCCAGTATATTATTTCTCATAAAACTTCGCAAAATAACCATCTAAATATTATAGTAGCATACGAATAAACACTAAAATAAATTCAAGTTATCTCATCAATTCAAATTAACACATACCTCTGAAAAACAGTACGTAAAAAACAGAAAATCGTCAGGTAAAAGCTTACTGGATAAAATTTATAAATAAAAGGAAGAAATAATAGCATTTGTTCTAATATAAAATGCTAAAAATCATTCAATTGCTGTATACCTTCATTCCTCTTTAGTTAACACGAATATTATGACATTTTACAGATAATTTTCAAAAATTATTTTAAGGGAGGGGTATCATCTCTCAAATCCCAACCTCAAGTTGAGTAACTGAATCTTTATTAAACGCTGAATTTCACTCCAAAAAATAAATACTCTCATGTTTCAATTTAATGCAAAACATTTTTGTATCTGTTTTACCTACAAAGAAAGATTACACAAGAGAAATTTTTCTAGAGTCATGATTAATTCTGTATTTCAAAAACCGCGACTCCATTAAATGTAATTCTGAGTCATAAGGTACAAGCCCAAAAATCTACTCGTATTTTAAAGACAATTAAAATTGTGCAAAAATATTCTAAGCCCACAAATAGCATTACATTTTCTTTTTAACCAAAAGAAAGCATTTCTTCATATTTTTTAGAGAAATTATACACCCTTGGTAGTAACAGTGACTGGAAAAATTTCAAAAAATTACAAAAATATTCCTCCCCGGCGGGGAATCGAACCCCGGTCTCCCGCGTGACAGGCGGGGATACTTACCACTATACTACCGAGGACGTTGATGGAAAGGCGATTTTTATGATACTCGAATTACAATTTCTAACAAGGAATCTACTTGAGACTAAAAACGAACAAGTCGTTTGAAGTTGTTCCTAAAGTAATAACTTGGAGAGACGACTCGACAATTTTTGAAGATAAAAGGGTATACTAAAAATAGCGTTTCAAGATTCACCAAATGAAGCTGATTTGATGACTGAATGGAAAAATAGAAAACTAAAATTCGTAAATCTGACGAACTTTGAGTACTTCATACAGCAAGAAAAATGAAAATCACACAAGAAGTGAAAGAAATAAGATGAAAAAGATATCATGCCTCTTGAAATTTGAGGAACATACCACTCTGACACAACGAAAAACGAATTTGGAAATGGATCCAGCTAGACAAGAAATTTAGTCCGGTGATCGTAAAATCATCAGTGAACACACTGAGCAGAAGATATTGACGTAAAAAGTTGGAATAGTTCTTGGGAAAATTTCTCCATTCATTTGAAAGAAGATGAGATTTATTTCACGAGAAATAATTGTAAAAAATTTAATAAATAACTTACGTGATGATCCAAGAATCAACGGCAACGGCCATAGCTGGCAACGATGAACAACTCATAATGTTCTTCTTCGCTGTTATCACATGATGTATATCGAAAGCTTCTATTTCTTTGTCTCACAAAAAACTTTTCCACATTATAAAAAAGAAAAAGAGTGTTCCACAAAATTTTTCCGAAATCATAAAAATTTTCTTGGATAGCTCATCCTTAGAATAGCCGGTACATTCGAAAATGCTATAAAACACTGAAAGAAAACGCGCTTTTCGGTCTGTGCGGACTCCACATTTAATGAGGTACACATTTCAATTTCACCACTAACATTTGCCCGAAAATTAACACCATTAAATCACTTAAAGTCGAAATTCGAAAATTTTTCAAAATTTTAAGAAAACGCCACGTTGACAACGAATGATAAGAATGCTGAACGAATTCAATCATTCGAAAATATCGATTTCAACCTCGATATTGATTTATGCCGGCGTTTCTCGCGGATTTCCTTGAAATAAAATCGATGTTATCTATCGATATATTTTATATAGAAGAATTAATTTTTTAAATTTACCGCCAATCAGCTGCTGTTGTCTGATTGGCTGAAGCACCGCTAACTTACACGAAAGTTTAGAAGTTTCAGAAATTGGACTTATTTCTGTTTTGCAAGACTGTTTTTTTTATGAGCAAAAATTTTCTCGAAATACCCAATTGTAAATTTCTAAGTCATAAATTTTTCCAAGAATACTGGTGGAGCGAAGGAATGGGAAAAGCTTACTGAGAAGCACCAGAAATAAGAACTCGGTACTACTGAAGAATTATTTTCTCATTCAGAAAACTTTCAACACCTCACTTTCCCTTTCTTTGAAAATTGGTTCGATCTCTACAAAGTTTGGTCTAGTTTCACAGCTAAGGTCTACTCCAATTCTACTAATTCTATTAGAAGTACTTTTGTTGTTTTGTTTTACAGCAAGGTACGATACTTATTGACAACCAAAAAAATGTGGACATTGAACATACGGACTTGAAATATTCTTATTCACTCACAAAGGAGGGAAAAGGAATGGGTAAAGTTCTTAGTTATTTCATTTCCTAATGTCATTTCATTTCACAGATAGATATGGTCAGTCTATGAGAAGAAAATTATGATTACAGGAGTATATCGTCTATTTCATAAAATTTTATGACCATTATATTTTAAGATAATATAATAATGAGAATTCGTAAACAAGCTATTAAGAAAATTCCAACGTAAAAACTTTTTTGAATCAAGAAAATATTTTTATGCATTATCAAGGAATGGACAATGGAGGATATAGAAATTAAGAAAGATAATTATACTCGAGAATTAAAACGAACGTTTGACTACATGTGAATAAAAAATCTACCGACCGAAAATAATTTATTTTACGTCTGCATTCTTTTTGTCAATCAAACATAATGACTTCCTATTTACACTGATTTCAACCAACCAAAAATGAAATTAAACTCATTACACTCGATAATTTGTTGTAATTTCGTCTGAATTCACTCCATTAAATAATTCTCGGACAGAATGAAGCGAGAGTAAAAAATAGAATTCCTGAAGAACTAATAAAAAGGTCAAGGATCTTGAACCAGAGAGAACATTATAATCTCTAATAAATTTAATTTTCATTTTAGATTTGTTGATGCAGGAAAAGCGGAAAATTGAAATCAGTTTTTCAAATAATTACCAGAAATTTTTTAAAGAATTAGATATAACGGCTTGAAAATTAAAAAAAAAAAATTATTATCTTCATATCGATACCCTAATAAGAGATAACCTCTCCACTCCAAATTTTTGGACATTATCAATAGACACTGATAGCAGCATAACCATTTTTCCAAATTGCTGTATTTTTAGACACAAAAAATGTTATTTAAACTATTAATACTTCTACAAAATTCTCAATTCTAAAGAAACTAACTCCAGAATATAATTTCTTCGATTTTACTTTTCAAATTATTTCTAAAAGAAATTCCATCCTCTTTGGAATAGCTTATTTTCAACATTTTTTCCTTAACAGCAGCAGTCGAAAAGTTGAGAACTCTTCACAGTACACGAACATTGAAATACTGATAAGTCCTCCCAGGAAAATATAATTTTTTATAGATTAACTTTTACACACTGAGCGATCAATCTCTGGAAGGCTAACCTTTCTTTACAGTCTTTGCAATATAATTCTGATCATAGTAAATTAAAATGTTAATTTTGACAGATTTTTTTTTATTTCATCTCCTCTATCACCTTTTGACGTGAGGTGAGTGACCAGCAGCAATGTTAATCGGGTTCACAAAAAAATTCTGTGCCCAAAAGGTACGAAGGAGAGACGATTAGGTGCTAGAAAATTCCTCCTCCATCATTACTTTGAAAAACTAGTTTCCCTACTAGTATAAGCTGTTATGCATAAATATGGTGTTATAAATTCGAGAATATTGTTTTCGTTTACCAGTTCTTCATTTTCTTTCTGGTAAATGAAACAAGATACGTGGAAAAGAACTTCAATTGTCAAGTCCGGATGCAGTGACGAATATTTTTTTTTTTCGTAACTCCAACGTCATTTCTTTCAATTGTGCTGTCAGACAGGAGAAATTCTATTTGGTTTTTTTGTGAATGCTGTGTGACAAAGATTATATATACGGAGGAGACACTGATAAACTTGCATTCATTGTATTGAAATTAAACACAAGGTGTTTTATTTGGAAATATTCTCTTGGTGATTCGGGGCATAACAAGTAGACTAGGTACCATAATTACCAATAAGTTCGAAAATATAAGTTTATTCTTTCATAGATCTGCATATTTCAGTTTCATCTTTTTAATTTGAAATATTGAGGCTTACTTATCAGAATAATTTTCATGTACTTATTGGTATAAAATTCTTGATTTTTTGACTCTTGTTAATACGGGGAAAAAATTTATTAGATGAAAATTAGAAGTCGGTACTATGTAAAATTGATGAAAAATTTCCATCAAAGATATTTGAAAAGTGGAATACTATGTCCTCATATAAATCTCTTTCTATCCTAAAATAAGTTTTATTCATGCTTTTGCAGCTTATGCCATCACTGAAAAGATGTTTTGTAAACAAACCTTCAATTGTTTGATCTCATAAATTGTTTGTAATTTATGTACCTACAAGTATACCAATAAAATAAACTGAATTTCATTTATTTTTCATAAAAACCATATTTTCTAAATAATAGCTTCATGCAGGAAAAAAAACCTCGAAAGTATCTCCAATAATAATAATTCAGGCACTCAGCTCCTTCAGTTCAGCAAATCAGAAATCACATTTTTCAAGACACTATTTTTTTCTAGATTTACAGGTAAGTAACTTTGAATTTTGGGTACATCCTGTATATTCCATAGAATGAGAACAATGCTTGGTCACCCATGGTGAGTACAATGTTTTCACTTCGAATTCTTTTTTATTATTATTCCATCAGTGAAATAGTCAAATCTTTAATAGCTTAGTGAATAAACGTTACGTAAATTACCGTAAGACATCAAACGAAAAAAAAAAATTTATGTCATTTTTAACACCTTCTTAAGAAGACTGGTTCCTGAAACATTTAACGTAGACGAACCAGTATGAAAAAATTCTGAGAAACTATTTAGCCACCATCAGATTCTCACCTATCATAAAATAAGATAAGATAATAAAAAATTAATTAATTAAAATAATATAATGATGAGATTATGTAAACAGCGGAGAATTGTATTTGAGAGTTGTACAGCAGAACAATGAATATAGGATTACAGAAATGACCATATGAGCTGCAATAAAGTGCAACTTGGGCATAAGTTATAGTTATAGAAATATTAAATGAATCAAACGAAAATTTTTTGAAACAATTTATGCATATCAAGTTAGACAAATTAGATTGAACCGGGTTAAAATAGCTTATCTAGATATTTTCTCGTCCGCCCTTGGTCAGATAATTACTCCTTCCCAAAGAATGGCTCTTATACTAATCGCCCTTGTAAAGGTCTAACAATATAAGGAATGTTTTGCAGTGCAGATTTGAATTTTGGATAAAATCGATACTTTAATTGTTTATGTATTATCTAGATAATATTTTTATCTACGAGTAGACCAGAAAAGTTTTATGTCGCGTCAACTAATCGTCCTCGTTGTACTCCGTCTCACTCGCCTCAGTTGCACTTGGCCGTTATTTTTAAATAAAAGAGGAGGAAAGCTGATCTGAGGATATAATGATGAGTGCCATTATACAATTTTTATCCTCTGTCGAGTTCTCGAGTAAAATTCTTCAAGTCCTTCGAGTATCAGTTTTTGAAAATGGTATAATACGTGTATCATACATCCAAGAACATGAATTAAGTTCCTGAATGTTCAAGTTCCCATCAGAGAAGTGTGATTTCAAAATGTAATGAGTCCACTTTTATAAATTTCAAAATTTTAGCTTAGCAGTTAGAGTCCATTCACAATGTACTTTTACTTTTGCTTTTGCTCCAACCAATCCTGATGAAGAAAAAGTAATTGAAAGTATGATTGGTTCAAGTAAAGCAAAAGCAAAAGTAAGCTACATTGTGAATGGCCCCTTAGTTTTATTCGGTCATTCTACTACAGGTGTTATCAAGGCCTTCAAAGTAGAGAGATTTGAGTTTTTGATAACTTTTTTGTTTCTCAATAGTCAAAACGTACTGTTTCAATTTTTTACAAATTAGTTAATTTGATTGAGGCAGATTTGATATTTGTGACTGGCTAGCGTAATCTGCAGGCGCCACTCATCATTCTTACAGCCGACTACTTTTTTGCCTTTTCTCAATTAATAAATGACAAATTAGTACCATAAAATTTTCGTCAAAATAATTGTGAATTTTCCACGAATTACCCACCTTGATTTGCATAAAAAGAGAACTCTCAGTTGATGACACACGACGCGACGTATTCGAAAATTCAATTATGATTAGTGATCACCGGCGAGTGGCAACACTGCAAAGCTTACACGCGAGAGATTTTCTTTTCGGAAACGGGTGCGCGCGTGCGTGTGCGCGCGTCGCTTCCAGCTGAAAAGTACGTTAGGCTCTGACGCTGCGTATCCTGTATGTATGTGTGTGCGTGTAGTGGTGCGTTCGTGCCGACTTTACGCGTGAAAACGTACGGAAAGGTGGAAACAAGCCTCATCCGAGTTCATTCTCCGTCTCTCTTTTTCCTACATTTCTTGATTTTCGTTTTCTCATTCCCTCAACTTTTCTCCCTCTCTTCGCGGTTACGTTCATACTTCATCGTATTTCGTAGTACAGTACAGAGTGCTCCAGTATTTTCCAGTGTTGCGTTGTTTTCGTTTTTTTTTACCGTTCGTACTTCGTATATATTTAAATCGAATGAAAAAAAAGGAAGAGAAGAGTAAAACAGAAAATGAAAAAAGACTACTATATCATTAACTAGTAGAAGGGGTAAACCGAGGGAAGTACGAAGAAGCCGAGAACGTGACCGACGAAAAAAACCTCTGTGTGTAGAAAAGAGCTAAAGCGATCGCGTAAATGATATTTCTCCGAATACAGATTCAGAAGACCACGCGCCATTGCAATGTTTCACCTTTACGAAAGTGTCTAGAGTTTTAGTTGATTTTCTCCTTTCTTGTGCGTAGTTTTTCCTCAAAATATTCCGTAACGTTAGTGCGTATGTGTTAGTGAACCCGCCTATCGATTCGACACACAATCGATTCGTGCACTTTTGTAATTTCCAGTTATAACTTGCGTTGTTGCTTGGTGTCGCGTGTTCCGAATTTCCATATTACTCAAGCCTCAGTAACCCCGTAGTGGACTGTTCAAGTGCATGCTATATATGCTGGTGAAAAGTTCATAATCCTTGCGTTCGCCCGGCTCCATTTTGTCGAGTTGAAAGTGTATTGAGGTTACAGTGCTATTTTCGCGGCTGAAAGTTTTACTGTGTTCTCGTTCGCTAAAGGTTTGCTACCCCCATCTCCTGTAGCTTCGTGCAATTGGCCTGAAGTTTGTGTAGTAACATTACAGCCCGTCTTCGTTGTCCATATTACATCAAGTGCACCGTAACAACCATTTCTTGCTGGTAAGAGATTTTCTCTGCGTTTACTACGTTCGTCATACACATCCAGTGGTAGAGCAACAACCTGTCCGAAGTGAGACTGGCATAACTGCAGCATCCTTTTTGGATTAGCCTGCGTTGAGTAGATCTAAGTAGCCATTTTTCGCCGATATTCCAAATTCTGTGCGTAAATCTCTGTAGTGGACCAACTATATCAGTCGACAGGGCTACGTGTGGACAAACCCCCAGTGTGGCACCTCCTTCGTCGACCAGTCGCACGTGTACTTACTGTGGCTTCGCCGCAGGCTACCAGCCGTCATTTTGAATGCCTCTCTTATAGCCAAACGTGTAGGTGACGTGACACGCTGGAATCGCTAGTGCTGCTAACTGTGGCGGCATGTATAAACTACTAGGAGGGCTGAAGGATTTCCTTAAACGGGACGAAGTAATCATCGATGGGCCCGTCTTCCGGTTTCATAATGTGTTCACTGCAGTGCTGCTGTTTGCCTGCTCGATCGTCGTCACCACCAGCCAGTACGTGGGCAAACCGATCATGTGCATTGTGGGTGATGGGGTGCCAGACCACCCGATTAACACCTTTTGCTGGGTCACGTCGACATTCACCCTGCCCTACGCCTTTGGCAAGCAGGTCGGCTCGGAAGTAGCTCATCCTGGTGTGGCCAACGAATACGAGTTTCAGCAGTCTGGCAACGTGCCCCCTAAGAAGTACTACACCTACTACCAGTGGGTGTGCTTTGTTCTCTTCTTCCAGGGGCTTGCCTGCTACTTCCCCAAGTTTGTGTGGGAAAACTGCGAAGGTGGCCTGATGAAGACTCTGGTCATGGGGTTGAACCACTATATCTACACGGAAGCGGAGAAGAGAAAGAAGAAAGAGGCAATTATCGACTATGTCATGCGACATTTGAAGGTGAGGATGTTATCACTTTTATTAAATGAGTACTGGTGTAGATGAGAGACCATTGTTGGTATCATAAAGTACAATTCATCGTTACCTTTTTTGGTCTTTTACTTATTTTGTTGTAAAATCAACTAAATTCCAAGTTTTTTGTATTATCTAGTGCACCCAAAAATTTGCTAAGGGAGGGATTGAGTCTCGAATTTATCCCCAAAAGATGAAATTTTGCAAATAATCCGCATGAAACTTGGAAATGTGATTCATCCAGCCTTTTATCGATGTAATTTGAGGTTTATGGGAGGTTGTAGGCACCCCTAGCCTCCTTTGGGTGCACGACTGGTCTTACCTATTCCTCGGTCTCTCAAACCGGTAATTTTTATGACGCTTTTGTTCATATAATTATGCAGTGAACATTTTTGGCTCAGATTCAGAAAAAAAGGAGGGAAACGAATGGATAATATATATTACACTTAATATTTTTCCATCAGCTTACGAATAATTCCACCAGATGTGAACGACTTGAGCATGAATCAAACGCTGAGTGAGTACGTAAAAACAAAAAAAAGGGAAACGGTGGATTTTACACCTGCCATCTTGCTTGATAATAATGGGAATTTCTAGACAAAAATGTTTGGTTCGAAGTGGGTGGACGAATTTTATAAATGGGTTGATCTTGCAAATGACAGTTGAAAACTTCCCTTAAAAACCCACTACAAAATATTTTATCATTCATTTAGTAGAGTAGACTTATGCTGGCTGAAAGTATTTTGCAACTATCTGGAAATCATAACTGAAGCTTCATTATAGTCAAGCTCAATTATGTTCACCTCATAATATTATGTTAATTGATGTTCAAAAATTTTAGGAAAAAAAATTTGACCCCGGTCATTCTTGAAACTGACTTCTCAAACTGTCGGCCTCATTTCAGTATAGTCGATTGTAAAATAAAATTTCACTCAGTGAACTGCCATGAATAAAAATTTTCAATATTTTTCACCAAAACTTCGAAAAATTTGGAGTCTTTTTAGCTGTTGGAAAAAATCTAGGTCAACTTAACCCCCTCTCTTCTCTTTTATGCCTTGTTTTAATTCTACACCCTATTAATGTTGCATATTATGAAGCAATTTGTTATTAACGTGGACAGTCCCCTATGGGCAAAATATTTTGAAAACGGATCCGTTTTATTCCGGGTTATAATCCGTTTCTGGATTATAACCCGGAATTTTCCTGTTTTCCGGCTTCTAAAACGGATTTCGAACGGATTGTAATCAGTCTTGCCGGAAATGAGTCCGGATTATTTTCCGTGAAGGCTGTTTTATCATATTTGTTGGCCCGGGTTATAATCTTTAAATCCGTTTTACAAACGGATTTGGAAAATTAATCAAGATGACAAAAATAACTGCAAATTTTCAGATCCGATGATCGAAAATAAAAACGGACTGACAACGGATAAAATTCTCATTTTGCGGATCATTTTCTCATTTTTTGCCCATCGGGTCGTATGTATTTAAGGTTGATTGTCGAGTTTTTCAGTCAAGTCCCAAGTCCCAACCAATACTTGAAAACAAAATTCATAGCTATGGTTCAAGTTTCAGTTGATACTTGATGATTGTTCTTGCATAAAATATTAATCTCAATATCTTAAAATTTGATATACTCAAGAGTTTGCTTTTGATTTGGAATTTATAACACATTCACACACTTCAATCCTTGAGATGGTGACAAATTCATCTTACTATTTTGAATACTTTAAAGTGAATAGCTTGAGATTATTTAGCTTGAATGTACTTGCATTTTTATGGGAAGGTAGTTTAGAAATTCAATACTCCCATGGCTGACAGAAAAAATTAATGAAATTCAATCTTACTAACTCGTAAAGGGTAATGTGTGTAGAAAATTATACACTCATATTTTTCTAAAAAATGTGTAAAAAATTATACTCGAACAAATGCTTATTAGGGTGTGATTTCTTACCCAAGTTTCCTCTAATGAAATTAATATTGGAAGAATGTTTAGATTTGGAACCTATGACAAATTATTTTACTGGGTGTAATTTTGTACTCGTGTTACCTTTAATAAAATAATTTCATTTTCGTCACCTCTAAACTAGTGAAACACATTTCTTTTTACGAGTAAGTGTTAAATAATTAACTTTAAGAAATTTTCCCTTATACCTCTATCCACTATATGAAAAGAACTAAAAAAAATCTTATAACTCTTTCTAAAATGTTTTGGCTTTTTAGTTATCTGTTTTTCTTGGAAATAATATATCATCTTCTAGTTCAGTTTTTGTAGAGTGAAACAACGTATACCTTGGTTTTGTTGGAAAACTTTTATTGTGAATGAAAACATGTGGTAAAAAATTTCCCGAATTGAACATTTGGAAACCATATGCAAGAGAGTTTGTTGTCACACACACCCAGGAAGTATGTAATCTGAGTGGAGCTTTTATTTGAGCTGAAATAGACCGTGTAGTTCTGCGCAATTAAGAAAGAAAATATGATGAAACGTTTAAGCACACAGCTATGTGAGAAGTTCGGTATGATCAAATAAAAACAGACAAAGTTTTCGTGCGAGTATTTTTCAGAAATTTCTATTATCTAAAATTTAAATTTAGTCCTTGGACTGAAGCTGACGTAAATATGATGCAATTAAACGCAGAAAAATTCTGAGAATTTTATATTTTCAACGAATGTTCCTAAACAGGTTTAAAAGAATGATTATATAGAATCCACACCCGCGTTTAGAGGAGGCTTTAGACTGAGCCCTCTTTCGACCAATTTTAGCCCCCCTTCAGATTTACACAATGTTTTTCTAGTGATTTTTCATTAAATAAAAAAATCAAATTTAACGAAGATTTTTCCCAAAAAGATACCAAAAACAGCGAAAAAACTCCAACAGCGTTTTAATGATTGAATTTCAGACTAAATGTCTGGTTTTTTCTGGGTGTTTTTTCAGTGTCTTTTTTTGGAAATTTTTCAATATTTAGTGTTTTTTTTCGACCTGATGAGCCCTCAAATAGCCTTCCCCCCTCCCCACAAAATATCCTGGCTAAGGACCTGGTAGAATCTGAATTGGAACGCCATAATCAGGATCAGTGTATGGAGTGCTAAAAATCTCATTCAACTGAAAAGTATAATTACAGAAATTGTTAGAAGCGTCTATATGTCTTGAATGGAATTTCATATTTTGAAAAAGCACTTTTTCCTTGAAAATGTTTTGAATTCATTTCATTCATGCTTTCATTTCGAAACTGTTTGTTTAGATTTTTCATAGTAGGTACATGTACTTACAAAAGAAGCCGATGATTGTTTAAAGTGAAAGAAAATCTTGAGTGCAGTATTGTATGACAAAGCAGTGGAGAGAGAGAGAGAGACCCTCGTTTATAATATTACTCATAAACAATAATTTCAAGAGCCAAAGAGAAGATCGCAATCCTGAAAGTCATGAATAGTATCTACTCAAGTGTTACATTCATAATTAACACTAGAAGTACCAGGTGGCGTCATATACAGCGCCACTCAAAATTTTGAGATGAACTACTCAAAGGAACAATATTTTGAAAAACGCCGACGCCATCTGGTCTTTAGAGGTTATTCTTGCGGCGTCGTGTATGACGCCACCTGGTCCTTTGAGTAATCGAGTGAAACCTGCTTTTTCTAGTGTTAAATTGTACCCGAATGAGCCTCAACAGATTTGAAGATAAACGTAATTTGTTTCTAAATTTTATATTCTCGTATTTCCGTTGGGTGTAGATCGGATTGTTGCATTCGTGGTGAAATTATCCGTCAAAAATTCAATAAGTATATTTCCATTTGGTAATTTGTGTTGTGGACAATGTTTGTATAATGAGAGTGAAAAAACATACCTGCACGCTTGGCTGGGTATAATAACTGCTTCGCTTTGTAATTTTCGCTCCACCAAGGCGAGTATAACATTTTGCGTGCATCTATGAAACTGCCAACACAAAATGGCGGAATTAAAAATTGAATAAAACCTAATTCGAACCCCACTTCCTCTAGACAGTGCAGAGGAAACGTAAAATATACTTGCTGGTATTTTTGGGAGTACAAAATGGTTTAGGCAGCTTGTTCTGCGCGTACTCGATTCATCGCTAAGGTCATAATTAGATATTTTTGGTTTTGTCTACCTTATATGGTACTTATTTCGTCATTATATTATTAGCTTATATAATTCATCAAGAAAATTCATTAATTACAGCACATGTCTCCAATGTCGTACATGAGCGATCGTATCGAATTCTTGACTCCGTATAGTGTGACTTTTTTTTTCTGGGTATCATAACATTGAATATAGGTTTGTACCTATGTTTGGGACATCCTGTACAACATGTCCCAAACCTTATGATTTCTTAACATTATTATGAAAACTGAACCATTTTAATTTTGCTTTAATGGTCAGTTTTTTTCATGATTTATCTCTGCCTTGTAGTCTCAATACTCGAGGCCTTGGTCCATTAACACTAGAAGTACCAGGTGGTGTCATATTCGACACCACTTAAAATTTTGAGATAGACTTCTCAAAGGACCAATATTTTGAGAAGCCCTGACTTGTGTCATACGACGCCACCTGGTCCTTTGAGGTTACTCTTGTGGTGTCATATATGACACCATCTGGTCCTTAGAGTAATCGAGTAAAACCTTGTATTTCTAGTGTTGAAATTTTATATCACTATAAATCGATTAATTTCAGAGTAAGGAGAAAATGAAATAAACATAAGTTTTACTTGATGCACTATAGCAGAAACATGATATTCAGCGCTTTCTAAAATGTGAAATTTTTTGAAAACTCAAATTTTTATTGAAATTAATAATGTTGAAACGCTTTGACTTGGGCTATTTATTTTCAATTGTCATTATATAGTCCCTATGAAAGAGTTTGTTTGGAAAACAGTATTGAAGATTCATTGTAGTTGGAAAAAAGAAAAACCCAAACAAATAAATAATAGACGGAGCTTCATTGCTCTAGACTATCGAATTGATTTATTAATTTTTGAGTTTGTTACATGAGGGTATTTTTATTATTCTAGTTTACCTTTGAATTCTGCAGGTATGCCAACTGCAGTGATTAATCCCTGAAAACCGGGATTTTGTACTTTTTTGAAAAATGTCAGATAAAACCTTAGGATTTTTGGAAATTTTAAGTGTTGTTTTTTGAAGACCTGAGGGATTTTATCTCATGATTTTTCCTTTAAGATTTTAATGGGAGAATTAAATTTTTCTTAAAGAAAAATCAATTGTCTACCGCTGTTGCCATATTTCCTGCCTCATGACTTGGCAGATCAAGTTGACTGTGGTTTTGCTTCAGACAGTTTCTGCACTGCTACAGAGTATAGGTTCGAGATTTCATAATGCCCCTCCCATTTCTGGTGGTCTGTCTCGTGTATTGTTGGTCAAAACAGTACAATTAAAAAGTGAATGTTTCATAATGCAATAGCTGCGGCCAGTTTAATATTATATTTTTGAATTCATATTTTCTGCTTCGTACTATACAAAAGAAAGATTGATTGCGAATGTCTGCCGAGTCTGTCAATTTGACAGCACACATAACAGGTTACTTTTTTGGTCGAAGGTGGACTACTTCGAGACATACCTAGAGTGTTTTTTTTTTTCGCAGATCGTTTATCATCAGCAGCCGAAAAAATATTTCTAACGGTTTATTCTCTCTGTTGGACGTTATGAATGTCATTCTGTGTAAATGAACCGCCTTTACAGTTCGCAGATTTTTGTCAATTTTCTGGAAGTTGGCAGATTCTTGTCGATTTTGTGGAGGTGTTCCAGTCGACGAGATTGCGAAACGGTGAAGATTTCTACTCGCGAGTCGCGGTAGATTGAAACCGTTAGATTTTTGTGGGCTGTACAAGCTTGCTGTAGTCTGTACATATCATTTTCACGATATGAATGTCTGATTGAATTTCTGCTCTAAACGTGTCAACCTTATAGATGTCAGCCTCCCACTGGAAAATGCAGTAAAGCTGAACAAAATTAAGATCATATTGCATGTTATGCAGTAATCAATGATGTTGCCAGATTGAGGACAATGCGGGAGGAGGGTTAGTATTTTCTTTTTTCTCGGAAAAAATTCAAATAATGCGTTGGTTGTTTTTTATGGGCTCGAGGGTGTAGTTTCCAAAACTCGAACTCCACATAAGTGCATCGCAAGAAAGAAAAAATTAATATTTCTTTCTACGCTCAAGCAGTGGCGTCTGCTGTGGGTGTACAAGGTGTTCACTGCACACCCAACCAAATTAAAAAAAAAAAATTCATTACTCATTAATTAATCATTAATTAATAAGTTACTATTAAATAAGAAAATAAAATGGAAAAAGTAAAATCAAAAAAAAAAATAAAAATAACAAAGAAAGGAGAAGGCACTTGTATTCTTGCGTTTCTTCTTTTTCTCCTTCCTCCAAAATTTTTTTTAACAGCTGAAGATTCTCAATTCTCTTTTCAGTTTTATATTTTCTGTTTTCCCCCAATTTTTATTACTTTTTTCAGGTGATGGGAGGGGGGAGGAAGAGGAGAAGAAGTAAGGGTTTGATTTTTGTAGTTGAACCTCAAAGTTGAACACCCAAAAAATACTACCAGGTGATGCCACTGCGCTCAAGTGATAGCTATTCTTGCACTGACACCAACATATTATCATCGTCAGACTGTTACAACAAAAATTGAGAGAAATTTAAGCAAAATTTTCAATTTTTTGCGAAAAATGCGCTATAGGAAATTGTTTTTACTTGCTCACTTTTGCACCAATTAATCTGTTATCGAAGGATGTCTCCAGGGTGCTTCGTTTGTGGAATTTTGATTTTCAATTTTGTTAATGAAATCATGCTGAAGAACGCCCATTTTCCAGCCCCCTGAAAAAAATTTGAATCAAAATTTTAAAATGTCGCAAACAAAATCCCCTGGAGACATCTTTTGACAACAGATCTGTGAAAATTTCAGACATCAATCAGCGCAAAATTGAGTGAAAAAACTGTTGAAAATTTAGAGACGTTAGGTTGTAAAGAGAGAACAATCGACAACCAGATGAAAAAGTATAATTATTAACACCTGAAGTACCAGGTGGCGTCATATAAGATGCCACTCAAAATTATGAATTGGATTTCTCAAAGAACCAATATTTTGAGAACCCCTGACTTGTGTCAAACAACGTCACCTGGTCCTTCGAGTAATCGAGTAAAACCTGGTTTTTCTAGTGTTAAAATGAAAAACGTATATGGGGCTGATTTCTGAAAATTGCTAGCATAAACAAAATTTGGCTCTTGAAAATGTGAGATTAGATTATAAATTGTATTTAGATCATTATATCCCATGCATCTTTGCAGGATAAAAATGTAATTTTTCAACAAAAACTGCAGGGTCTTTGTAAAGTTTTTATTTTGACGTTTGGAAACTGTACCATTAATTTCAGGGGTGTAGACCACTAATTCAAAAATAAATACGAACTCAGTGTAATAAAATATAGAAAGGGAAAAGAATGAAAGTATGTAGTTCCTGTCTGCTAACAGAACTATTTTTCATTTTCCACCTTATTTCATCACTTTGTCTGGACTGTCTGCTCTGGAGTGAGAAAGAAGTTTTAGAAAAAAATTAGCTGATGGAATATTTGCCTTTGACATTTTTCAGCTATATGAACAGCCGTAGCCGTACGTGGATGGAAATCTCCCCTATTTTTTGAAAGTTTAGCTGGTGAGTTCCATTTAGGGTGAAATAATTTCGCCTTACAGAGCCCTGCCGGCCTTTCGCCCTTCTTGATTTCAAGGAAGAATATAATTCCTCTTTGTTCACCTAGCCTTGATATTGCATCATTTTCTCCAGACTCGCTGTTCAGCTTTTATTCGTTGCTCATTGCTCAACTCAAACTGAAACTGACAAGTGAATGTAAACGTATATTACCCGATAAGAATTCGTTCTTTCTTTTTTCCATTTCCATTTTCAGTTTCCTCTTTTCAGCTAAAGTGGAGGGTGAAAAACTCGAACCTCTCGATAAAAATAACTTATGTCAATATTAATGTCTAGTGTCTACTGTGAAAACTTTACAAACACTATATAGAAAAAGTACATGTAATTTTGACGGCTAACTTTAGCTATAAAAATGTACGAATCGAAAATCTAACTCTATTCATCCTCAAGTTCAACATTGAAGTTCATCGTGGCCAAAAATCACAAATTTCCGTTCAGAATTCGCTTTTTGTAAACAGTCGGGAAAATTTCATTGTTTTATGCAATTATTTTTGCTTTTGGTAAAGAATGCCCTTGAACATAATTTTACTCAGTCTCTATTTTTATGTTTCAAATACAAGTTGATTTTTATTATCAACGTATGATGAAATTTTTCTTTTTATCATATGTGACGTGGATGAGAATAATTTGGTTTTCTGATTATCCTATCTTATCATTTCCGTCCTCATTTTCATTGTGACAATGTATGTATCATTTTCGTCCTAATTTCCTGTACCATAATATAGAGAACGGGTCGATCAAATCGTTCCCCTCGATTTTCAACAATAATTTTCGAATTTTAATTTTTAATGATGGTAATCTGCAAGAATAAAACTTTTTAGTACAGTCGAGTAAAATCGCTCCGCCATTTACGATTTGCCGAAAACTGCAAGGAAATACTGTTTATTTTGTAGGTAGTAAAACGTAAAAGAATAACATGAAATTTTCACCTTCAGACATTTAACGCCTGAATTATTTTAAAATCCACTTGTCGCCGATTCGGCAGCGAATTTTTAGAGCGTAACCGTTCGGCAAATAATTTCACTGCTGTACGTAATATTATTCCTGAATAGTGCGGAATTGAATCGGCAATGGTTCAAAATGACCAAATTGTACGAATATCACTAGACGTACCAGGTGGCGTCATATACGACGCCACTTAAAATTTTGAGATGAACTACTCGAAGAAACAATATTTTTGAGAAACCCCGTCTTGTGTCATACGACGGCACCTGGTCTTTAGAGGTTATTCTTGTGGCGTCGTATATGACGCCACATGGTCCCTTGAGTATTCGAGTAAAATCTGGTTTTTCTAGTGATATTTCGCTAAAATATAAGGTTTCATTTTTGTTGGAAAAACAATAAAAATGAAAATCTGTCAACCCTTGATTACCCGTAGCCCTGCGCATACCAAAGGCAACCCTTGTGTCACATATCTTGGCGTGTGAAGATTTCCTCTCTGGTATTTGCAATGTGCGCATCAATGTGCGTTTCAACATTTTTTTTAAAAATAAATTGATTTTATAATATGTATAATTATGGATATTTACTCGTAACACAAAAAAAAAAACAGGTTTTACTCGATTACTCCAAGTACCAGGTGGCGTCATATTTGACTCAACAGTAAAAGAACCTCAAAGGACCGGAGAATGTCATATATGACGCCACCTGTAGTGATAAAAACGCTTCTTCCTCTTTTGCAAAGGTAATATCAAGGTATCTACTTTCATTTTCTTCTCCCAAAATTTACTCGTTTTCTTCTGGGTTGGAAAATGAATATTGCGTTTATTATGAAATAGTACAATTTTTAATTGAACGATCTAACGAAAAACAAATGATAAGTACATGACATGATTCATGTTCGGGTATTTTAAATTTTGTTTTTCTAGATAAAGATGACTTTTTGTAAATCACGTAAATATTTTTCACACTATTTTATCTTCTCCACTTCCTTTAGAAAAAATTTAGCGTTTGAAGGTGAACATTATAGTTTGGATTTATTTAGAATTTCCCCCATTCCCTCCACCTCACAATGTCACTCATTCTATGATAATTATGACTCATCAAAGCTCCACGTGATAAAGAAGTATGTTCCATTTCTTTTCAAGTATAGGTATAGCTACTAACTTTTAATAAATTTTTCATTCTTCTTTAATCGGTAGAATATTATAAGTTGTATTTTCAAAATCAACCAATAGCAATCGAGTAAATTGGTCACATGATTCATGTTCTCTTTCAGAACGGTTATAGCGACCCACCGCATAAAGCGTTCTGAAATTATGCAGGGGTGGCAAGTTTTGATTTTCTTGGGTGAAGTAAAATAATTGGAAAATTTACAACATTTTTTGCAGGTTTTCACTTGGAAACCTGCTTATTTTCAAAGGGTGTAATCATTTGCATTTTTCGAGTGGTTTGCGATTTACCCTTTTTTTCACAGCGTTTTGCGCAGAACTGGCTCAAGTTTGGATATGTTACTCTTGAACATATTTTCTAAGCCCTGAAGAAGCCCTTTTTTTTATTTTCGGAATTTTCGGGAATTTTTTGAGGGTCTCAAAAAACCTTTTTTTTGGGGGGAATAACAAAAGTGGAAAAATGAAATTACCAAAGAGCTCCTTTTGCGGAATTTTGAAATTTTACTTCAAATTTATTTCAGGCGGCTGTAAATATTAGCATCTTTCAGCATGACGTATCTCATGAACAAAATTGAAAATCAAAATTCCACAAACGGGGAGCATCCTGGAGTCAACAGATCGTAAAAATTTCAGATCAGTTGGTGCAAAAGTGAGCGAGTAAAAAAGTTCTTGTAAGCACATTTTTTACAACAAAAAAATTGACAGTTTTGCTGATCTTTCTGTTAATTTTTGTTGTAACAAAAAATGTAGCTATCGTTTCAGAGAGGAAAATATTGATTTTGTAGCGCACTTACGTGGAGTTTGAGATTTTGAAGACATCCTTAAATTAATTTACAAACTCTAATGTATTTTTGTAATTTTTACCTGATCTACACGAGCAATCCTAGGGTGTTGAGAATCTGTTGTTAATTTAGATTATCTTTATCTGATTAGACTATTCACCAAAGTGGATTTCAAAAATCTAGACTCGAGAGCAAAAGTGATCCAAGTCAAAATTTAAAGTTTTTAGATATTCCGAGTTTGAAGTTTTCAAAATACATCCCAATTCCTTTATGAATAACGAGTGGTTATTTTGTGACACTGAGTTGAGAGGAGGAACGTGCACTGTGAACTACGTCCAATAATATCTCATCGTTAAATTTTTTGACTCGAATCACTCTGTGATTCTCATTACTCGCAGGTCCAGAAATATGATTTCCAAAATTATGAAACCATTTTCGTTTTTCTCACGTTGAGAAATCGAGCTGCGAATTCTTCAGCCTCTTTCGGAAAGTGGCCTCCTCTGACGCCATTCCAGCCTCTTTCGGAAAGTGCCCTCCTCTGACGCCATTCCAGGAGATTGTAAATGCTACCACAGCATCTACATTAATTTTGAAAATTGTTTCGTTCCTCGCAGTCGATTGTTTTCACCGTTTTCTTCTCATTTATTCGGACTGGTTGTTACAAAGTACGGGTATAGGTTTATAATGTGTATACCTTTTATTTTATCCAGTCGTGAACATTGTTGAAATTCCTCGACTAGAGATATATACTACTTCCAGTTCGGATGAAATCACGACTTTCTGTTTGTGTAGTACTCGTAATATAGCGAGTACCTGCGCCTTGGTGGAAAATGAAAACAAGAGACGCGATGTTTGAATTCGAATGTCAACAGGTGCTAATGGCGTGCCGGCAATTTGGAAATAATAATAATATTGTCACGTGATTTACGTGCTTCGTAGCGGCGCAATTGGAAACAAAAAAAAAAAAAAAAATTCTCAATATAAATAGAATTATTCTTATACATGGTGGGCACTTTGGCGCGAAACCATAAATCGATTCGGCTGCTTAAGGATAATTAATTTGCCATATGGAAGCGGTGGCATGCGCCATTCTGGTTGTCAGCTTTCTTATCTGGCCGGTAATTTGTCTCTCGACAATAAAAACAAACACCATGTGTATTCACCAGCACAGAGCCACACATATACTGCAGGCACTGGCAACCGGTTGGGTAAGCCCATAGCTTTAAATGACACAGTATGTGGTAAAACTAATACTAATTTTTAACGCCATTGTATGTTAGAAAATAGAAAAACCTATGTAATGTTTTCCTATCTATTCATAAATGAATGGATTGAACACTCGTTGACTGGAGATGTGAGCTCGTTGTAGGGCAATTTATGCAAGTTTTAAGAAGAAGTGAAGAAGAGAGAGAGAAATATGAGTGTCAGTTTGTGGTACAGCTTTGACACGTAAATGATGTGGTTACATTGTCTTATTGAGGAAGCAGGTCGTTAGTAACATTCAAGTTGTGCCCTAAACGTCTCCCATGCAAATGAAGCGCGAAACTGTATCATGGGCTGGGTGCCAAAAACACAATTTTACGTGAGATTGAGAAAAATTGTTTCGCTTGTCCTTACTTCGACCTCAGTATAACAGAATAAGTGCAGACGTATGAAAAGGAACTCGACTATGACTTGTAGAAATTCTTGATAATTACGTTTTTTGTCCATTTTTCACGCATATTGTTCTTCGTCCTTTACTCACCTTTTGTGCATAAAACAGTACCCTACAGGATTTTTACATAGTCGTCCATATGTATAGGTGGACTTTTTCTTCCTTCTCTGAATAGCGCAGCAAAGTTAAAATGTTCAAAAACGAAAAAAATTGATGGGAAAAATTTTATCCCCGGAATGTGTTAGGAGTGGTCCAAGGAAATTGTGGTAAAAAGTCTTCGCCCCTACCTTTGGTGCTTGCCCCCTGGCGTGAGGGGGTCACAATAGTTGAAATTTGATGTTTTTTTTCAACAGATAACCCATAAACCTCGTGGATTTGAAAAAATATTCAATTTTTAAATATTTTTCCTCAGTGACTCGATAACGAAGGGAAACACTTGAAATACGAGGTTTTACTCGATTACTCTGAGGACCAGATGGTGTCATATATGACACCACAAGAGTAACCTCAAAGGACCAGGTGGCGTCGTATGACACAAGTCAAGGGTTCTCAAAATATTGGTCCTTTGAGAAGTCCATCTCAAAATTTTGAGTGGCGTCGTATATGACACCACCTGGTACGTCTAGTGTTGAACCTGTTTAAATGCTTTTATTCAACTCCAACGCAGAGCAGAGATTAGAGGTTATATGACAAACTGGAGTGCGCAGCAGAAAAAAGTTAGAATCTTAGACTTAGAAAACAGTGTACTGGAATGCGCATGAAAGAAGCAACTCGTCATAATCAACTTCGAACAGCTATACAAGCATTCACCTAAAAAATTTTTCAAGTTATTTTATATTAAGTATTTCAATCTTCATTTTCTGCACGTCTATTGCACAAAATGAGATCAGTTTTTTTTTTTAATCAATAAAAAATCTAATGGAAAACAAAGTTTTACTGGACTTTAGAATGGATATCTGGCATGATCTTCCGGTTGTAGTTAAAAAAAACGTCAAATTTCAACCCTTATGAGCCCACCAGGAGGGAGCACATAGTGTGGGGGTTGAGACTTTTTAACACAGATTTCATGGACCACCGTCAACACGTTTTACCACTTTTTTTCTTTTTTTCCAAACTTTAAAAACTAATTTTCGTGGGCTAGAAAATTGATATACTTTTTGCCAAATTCTTCAGATTTTTTTTTTACTTTCCTCTCCAACTCTTGAAAAATTATATTTTTACCGATGTGAAGGGGAGATTTAATTTCGGAAGAGGTGACTCTGGTAAATCCGCCTATGCAGTGATCCAGATTTTCCAGCTCATTTGGAGATTCACAATATGTATTTCATTTTAAAACAGCGAACTACATCGCAACAGCTTCAGTCGAATGCGCTCATCCTCACTTTGCTTCCCTGTACCCTGTCTGTAGCTCATTCACGTTCTGCAGCAGCCCAATTAACGCCTTTGCGCATATTTTGCTTGTCTGCTTACAGCTGCATCGCATGTACGCCATCCGGTACTGGTGCTGCGAGCTGCTGTGCTTGGTCAACATTTTTGCGCAGATGTACGCCATGAACCGGTTCTTCGACGGCGAGTTCTACGATTACGGGCTGCGAGTGCTGCAGGTCAGCGACCAGCTGCAGGAGAAACGCGTCGATCCGATGATCTACATCTTCCCGCGGGTCACCAAGTGCAACTTCCACAAGTTCGGCCCGTCCGGCACCGTCCAGAATCACGACGCCTTATGCGTGCTGCCGCTCAACGTGGTCAACGAGAAGACCTACATCCTTATCTGGTTCTGGTTCGTGGCGCTGGCGGCGCTGCTGTGCGTACTGGTCGCCTATCGCGCCTGCCTCATCGGCTGCCCGTCACTGCGGCCGCGCCTGCTGCGCATCTCGCGCAAAATAACGTCGCGTCGTGACGCTCGCGTCGTCGCCCAGCACCTGGACGTGGGCGACTGGTGGGTGCTGTACATGCTGGGCAAGAATCTGGATCCGGCTGTCTATAACGAGATCGTCGTCGACCTGGCCAAGCGCATGGAGGATCCGAAAGGCGCCATGTTGCGGCGGTAGCAATCACCGGCAACGGCGTTAGACGCCCCTTCTCCGTACAGACGTCGCTTAATGGACGCCCAAGTGTAGAGTTGTAGCGCAACGAATTGCGTCAGACAGTACTTGTTCGTTGTGAGAAGGTGGCGAAGTTGGCGCTGGTTGCGCAGTAGCGAAATTGTACCAACCAGTGAGATTGTTGCGAACATAATATGGTACTAGCTGCGCAAAATATCGGGTCAGCTTCACAGATTGTTGCGCTGATTCGGTAGACAGTTGCGCAATCTGCGCAGTTTATATTTCACGAGATTGCTGGTATCGGGCTCTCGGAGCTCGTAATTTTCGAAGAATAGGTTCATTTTGAATTTTTTCATACTTTTTCATCGTCCGCGTGGTTAAGTTTTGTACGTTATTATAGTTTTTATGTCATTTTTTTCCTCCTTTTTCTTAATCAATTATTTTGTATTTTTGTAAAGTTTTGTTTAAAAAAAAAAACAAAATTAGTAAATAAGTAAAATAATAATTTATGAATTTAACGAGAATTAAACTCGTATCAAACTTTGCGCTCGACTATTGGTGATGTTCGGTTAGTGATATTTTTTGTACTTTTTTTTTTTGTTTGCTTTTAAGTACTCGTATTTTTAATTAATATTGTGTATTATGCTTTGTGTGCTTGAAAGTACCGTTAGGAAATACGTAAGAAGTATATTTCCAACGAAGACGTATTTTTATGTTGAGTATGCTGAAAGAGTAATTACGATTACATTCGCATAGAAGAACTTGCTTGCACCTGCAGAAAGTAAAACACTCGCTCGACTTCTTTTTTGTCGGTGCATTGGTTGCTCTGAATGATGGAGTCAGCTAAGTCTTGTTTCTGTTTTTGTCAATTCTCTGTAGCTGCTCTGTAGCGTCATTTAAAATCGTTAAGTGACGTCAAAATTTGTTATGAATTCGTGACTTATTGAAATGGAAAACAGCTGAGAATTCATAGTAGAGCTTAATGTGTCATCAATTTCAAAAAAAAAAAAACTAAGAGTTGAAGCAAAATATTGAATATGCTTTATTGGCTATTTAGGTGGAAGAGTTTTTAATCGAATCGAGACAATCGGTTAGTTAGTTGGATGGATAGATGTTCCAAAATTTTAAAGTTGGCAAAATTAGAAAATCGGAAATAAGTTTTTTTTTGAAAAGATGAGTTAAACTTTCTGTAATAACTACTCCTATAGTCTCCTACTTGAAATTGATATTCTAAACCAAATATTGTTTTAGTTAGCTTATCACTTTTGGTATCATTCCAAAATTTTCTTTTTGTCGAATTCACTAGAAATGATCATAAAGAAGAGATGGTGGTATTGTGTTATCAGCAGTATTTAAATAGATAGGAAAATTTTCAGCTTCCGAAAAAGTTAATGTCAATTTTTTTCAAATATTTCATAAAATAAGGTCAACTGTAAATCACTGCCTCGTGAGAATTCTGTGATTTTTACAACACCATTTTTCGTTTTATTTGAACCAACATTATTTTTGTCGAGTTGAGCTAATTACTTTCACGTGTTTTGAAAAATTGTAAAAATGGGTTAAAAAATTCTGAAAACAACTAAATGTTAACTAGCCAAGACGTGATATGATAAGAATAATGCATTTACAAACGATAGCATTAATTTTTGTCACCATTCAATCGAATCTCCAAAATTTTCATGAGTGACTAATATTTTAGTTGAATTTATTATTGAAAATGTTGCGAATATATTAAGAATATTTTGTTTAAGTTCGTTCTGTTCCAATTCTTCTATAAAATTTTATACGTTTTTATAATGTTAAATACATTTTAATAATTATTTTCATCTATTCTAGAGATTTTATTTTTTCATCATGAAAATTCTTCTAAAAACTTATTACTGACTTTAAAACTGCTTCGACGTATGATTTCCAAAAAAAGGGTTTGATTTTTTAAAATTTTCCATTACCTGTCTCAAATTTTAATTTTTTTTTTCTTATCGTTTTCTGATAAAATAATTTGAAAATTGTTAAAATTTTTGGGTACTTGAGTTTTAAACTAAATATTTTACAGCAAAATACTTACCCATGCAAAAATTGAAAATATTAATGTAATACAGAAACGTTAAAAAATTTTTATTCGACCTCTTTTTCATAAATTCTTGTACGAGTATTTGTGTGAACAAACTTTTCTCACATAATTTTACTATGGAAAAAAAGCTGAAATAGGTATAGTTGCTTGAGAGATTCAATCAGTCTAAATAAAAAAAGAAAAGACTTGAAAATCACTGTAATAACTATTTCAGCCGTAGTTTAATATTTTTCGAAAAACCAAAAGTGATATCCTTTTTCCTGGAAAATGATTTATAATGAGCAGAATAAATACTAAGTAAATAACTTTGTGGAGAAAATTTCTGAAAAAAATTCAGGCATAGAAAAACTACTATTAGATAACAATTCTTTTTTACACCTGAATGCACCAGCATATCACTAATAAGCTGTACTTAAATGAATTGCTGAGACGACAAAATGGAAAGAAACTTAACGATTGTAAATGGTTTGGTGTTCTACCTACTACTCGTGAAGATGTGAATGCCAAAAATGGAGAATGAACATTTCAGTTGAATAAAAATTCACATAGCCTCGGTATATTGAGACTCAACCATATTGTATAGAATGAAAGCTGAAAACAAGTGAAAACCTGCTAAAAATAACAGCTTTAAGTCTCGATTTTGGTAGTGAATAATAGCATTAAAATCGTGACTGAACAAATGAATGTACGAATTGTTTTAATGCTACGTTTACATTTGATAATTGATATACTGTTTCAAAACCCTCACTTTTCACTGATCCGGTATGGTCTAGTGGTTAGGATCCCTGGCTCTCATCCAGGAGGCCCGGGTTCGATTCCCGGTACCGGAAAATTTTTTCTATTCATTTTTCAAAATGTCAATTTTTCATAATTTTTTGCATATAAAAATAAATCAAATTAAATCAATAACATTAAAAAAATTTTTGGGAATGAAACAAATTGATTTTTATATTTTTGAAGATTATACCAATCGCCATTTTTGAGAATAATCTTTGATTGATTCACAATTTTCTGTTTCATTATTAATACGGTTCGGGGTTAGTGAATATTTTATTCACAAACAATCAATTTTCCTAATCTTCACTTTTATTTCAGTCTTTAATCTTTAGAAAAATAAGAAAATTAGAAAATTTTGCGTTACAAAAAATTTTTCATGTATTTTATTCAGAGGAATACCAACAGAACTTCAATAACTTCACCATTTTTCGTTTTTTAATTCCTATTTTGGAAGAAAAGTTTCTTGAATCTGGCAAACTCTGATCCCAAAGTTTAATTTAAAGAAGCTAATTAAAATAAATTGTTCTGCCTAATTACAGGTGATATTCAATGCAATTGAAGGTTTTTTTCATTCCACAATCCACTCTATACACGTAAAAAAATAACGTGCTTGAATACTCGTAGATAGAGTTTTTACTAGTATTAAAATGTTTATATAGTTGTTTTCAGCGGAGGTTTCTTTGCTTTCTGCTGTATTTCATTCTGAGATCACATTCGGAGTACCTCGTTGCTCATACTTATCTCAGGGAAGGTCGCCGGACATTACAGAGAAAGTCAGCAGCTGTAATTGTTGTCACCTGCGAATATGACAAATTCATGTTCTCAACGCTGGGAGAAGAGCGAATCATCTCGCGATCCCTCATGATAGTTTCGCAGGACAGTCAAAGTCGATAAGAGATTTGAAAGCTGAGATATTATCTACCTTGGTTACTAAACGGCGCCTACTAACAACAGAAAGCACCATATTTTTTTAAAAAAAGTAAAATTCATTCGAAGGTAGTGAATAAAATTCGCTACCCTCATCGAATTTCGATTAAAGGTTTTACTTTTTTTCTGCCTCAACCTTGAATAAAAGAAACACTGTAGTATATTTTCGATTAAAATATTTTATTAACCGAACTTATCTAGCACAGTAAAAAAAATTATGTTAGAACACAGTCTTTTTAAAAATACATATTTCACAGAAAGAGAATCAAACCCTCATAAATACATCGTTAAAAAAAAACACTGAATTTCACAATTATGTGTATAAGTCAATTGTAATATCATTCGATTAAAATTTTTACAGGAACTTGAGAGTAAATGCGAGAAACTAATCAATTCATTCAAAAATCAGTTTAAAAAAGATTATAAAAAATAATTTTTGTAGAATACACAATGACACACATGAAAAAAAAGAAAAAAATTAATCATAATAATACATCATCAATCACAAAAATATTAGTACTGCAACCGGTGCGGTTTACGAACACTTTTGAGAGAAGTAAGAAAACGAAAGGGGGAAGCACCAAAAGTTGATAAAATCAAGATTTCATATTGAAGCACCTATACACGAAAAACATAACTAGCTAACTATAATAACGACTAATATTATAAAACATATTAAAAATCAATGGATAAAAACCATCGATATTAGAGATCATATTCTTTACAAAGCAACTTGGTGGAAGACTATTCGTATGTATCCCTCAATTTTAGCCAAGAATATTCGTTTCCCAAGGCTGTAACCCAGACTATAATCAAAGTCACGTTACATAATGAGGGCAGGTGTTCCGACATCATGGAACTCTTAACTAGAATACTAGAATAGAGTAGACACGAAAGATCATGAAATTCTTTTTTAAAAATGCGAATGCGCAAACAATCGTCCATTAGCGACAATTGAGTCTTAAAATTTTTAAGAAATTACGTCTTACAGTTCTTTTTTCCGTCAACTCTAGCAAGTTGATGTCGCAAAGCTAAAATTTCATCTTTCACTGGAAAATGAAAATCGTGCATTACTTCAACGGGTAAGTTTCGTCACAGCTTTCCGTATTACTCTCACTGCTGCTTTCTGCGCTCTTCAGGGTATCAATTTCGATATTGTCCATCTGCAGATGGCTCAGATACTTCAAAGTGCTGTCACCGATACTCGTGATTGCACATCGACGATTGGTGACATCTGGTAGATTCGGGGTGTGTTCATGATTACCAATATTCAAAATTTCAAGAACCTGTAATGAAAACACAACGTTCCAAATTTCATCATTCTAATTTGATTATAGCATCAGTTTCGCTCACATGCAAACTTAAAGAATGTAGGGATTTTTCTCAGAGGAAAATTTTGTTGGAAATCCTATTTTTGCCTCTCACCACTCAATTATAAACAGATTTTAATCAAAATTGAATATATTACCCTCGAATGCATGGGTAGCAAGTTGGGTGTGCCAAGGTGCACGACTTGAAAAATAATTGCACATGAGAAAATTGGGGGAAAAAGGGAAGATACAACCCTCAACGAGGGGGTAGAAGTGTAGGAGTTTTCCGTAAGATTTTTGAAAAAGTATTAAAATCCTCCAATTTTCTAAATAAAATATAATAAAAAAATGTGGGAAAAAGAAAATGAATTTTGAAAATAAATAAAATAGGAAAATAATTTTAAAGAATAAATTAAAAAAAAATATTTTATGCACTATGCACCACTTGAAAAAATCAAAACTTGCCATCCATGCTCGAATGTACCTCTACACCCATGCTGATTCGTTTTTTTTTTTTTTTTTTTGAATTTTAGACTTGAATGGAGTTTTCGAATAACTTCAGAAACTCTTATTTTCTGCAGTTTTTCGAAATGATTGCTTTCTAAAATATATTTTGATTGATGAAATTAACTGAATAACCAATACTGAATTTGCAGGAAAACGATTCGTCGGTATATAAGACTCGTAAGTCGTTTCCAATACAAAATTCACTCTAATAAGTACCTCTTTTTCCATGCTGCTTATTTGAGAAGCGTTACTATTGCGTCTCGAGCCCGGCCTCGATCCCCATTTGCCTGCTCGCCTCTTTCGACGACGTCGTTTACTTCGTGGCACTTTACGCACGGTTTTGGTCATCTCAACAGCTTGCACAGAAACTGTCGAGTCGAACGAATTTCTCTTTTGAGATTCGACGGAAAATCTGCAAAATACACAACGCAAACAATTATTCGAGAATACGTAACAGTTAATTAATTTTACAAAAACAATTCGGAAAAATAACTAGGAAAATAGAGAGTTTCGAGACAGTACGCCGGTAAAATAAGATATGTACTTGGCTTCAGATACGACAAGCCAAAATAGTACCTTCTGATACTGATGCTAATTTGTGAATCGACAGAATTTCTACGCTGACTAGAAGTTGAGTGATTTCGCGAATACACAGCTGAACGTCTTCTCATTAGTTTGTGCAAACCTTTATACCACGTCGAGCTGAGATGATCATTAGATGCTTCGCTGTTCAATTCGAAATCCAAACCTGCGCAGTTTATGAATATTTTTAGACCGCTTATAGACGTCATCATTTCTTTTTTTGCCACCAATATTTGATCGCGTAGAGCAAAAATACTGATGTATCTTCAATAAAATTCGCAACATTTGTATCCTGTCGATATACTAATTAAAATATTGATCGACAAAATAGGTCAATATATTGGACGTCTACAGACAGCTTTAGTTCGCAGATCAAGAAAATTCACTGAAATATGGAATTAAGTAAAATATATCTTTAAATATGCAAAAATAAATAAAGTATAAAAATACGGAGGCAAATTTTCTAGACAATTTTTGTCCACTATCTTTTACTGGATAAAATAAGAACTTCATGGTTTGGAATAGATCAGAAAACAACTGGTGCTGCTGTAAAATAGACAAGCTTACCAACGGGATCCTGATGACTTCTGTAAAGATCAATGTCAAAGTCATTGCAGCTGACTTCAAACTTTTCTCTCTTCGCAAATGCCCGTGCTATGATCTCGTGCTTGGTAAGCATCTTAGTTGGCTCGATCTCTTTTTTCAAAAATCTCCTAATTCAGACAAATTAAAAAAAAAAATTAAATTTCAAAGTTGTTTCGTTGAATTTTTCTGGGCTAGTGAAAAATGGACCGTAAAATGCGAAAAAATTGTAGTTTAAAAATGATTCAAATACGAAAGAAACATACTTTTTGATAAATCTAGACCAAGCTTGGATGGAGGAGCAAGTCCACAGCCAAGAGGCAGCGTTTACATGCATGCCAAAGATCGCTATCAGCTGCAGCTGAACCATTAGCACACCTGGTCGGTCGGACATGTGACAATTTTCACTTTCCGTCTCTCCAATCACACCCAACTGACATCTGAAAATGGTGCATTCACAAGTAATTTTCAAGCATAATATTGTTTCATAAACGAACACTTACATCGTTCCTTAAACTCATCCTAAAATGCAACATCTAAACAAACAACTGAAAAGCTTTGACAATTTACCACGAGTCAAAAATATAATGAAAAATGGAGCGATGCTCGTTCATTGTCATTAAATTTTTCACTTGTCAAAACATTTCAAGAACATATCTAAAAAAATAACAATTTTCTATTCATCGAATGAATATTTTTTTTACATTTCATCATCGCAAATATCACAATTAAAAAATTTGCATTGCTAAGATGCAAAATTCCGTTTCCGGATCAGAGAACAAGAGTGATCCAAATCAAAATTTAGTGATGAGAATAAATTTACAATTTTCAATGTACTCTACCTCATACTTTCATCCTATGAACTCAGTGGAGTAATAGAACCCCCTCATCATATCTAAAATGAAAACTAAAAATACCTGCTGATATAAAAGAGATAAGAATTCAGTCGAACCTCTTTGAGTTGAACTTCGATAAGACAAAAATCTTCGTAATTCGAAAAAAATCTTATTTTCCTGCGCGTTCTTATAAGGCGTCTATAAAAAATTATCTCTTTAATTCGAACATCAGCTGTGAAGATCTCAACACTTGAAATTTGGACTTAGATCACTCTGGTTCCAGACCAGATTTTTATTAATGAACTTTTCTTCGATATGACTCTGCGGCATACGTACACGATAAATCTACGAAAACTATCCTTCCACTTTTCCTGATTTTGAAACTCGTATATCTGGCAAACAAAAGTTAGAAATATGAAGATGATCGACAAAGCCAGAAATATCAGCAAACGGACGATGCTTTCACAAATTTTCTTTTTCGCATGTTTCGAAGTCACTTTGTTGCTCGTCATCTTCAAGTGAAGCAAAGAAGTAATTGCTGTAAAAAAAAAACACAAAACGGTTCATTAAAAAAATACTAATTTCTTTCGATGAGAATTTGCAAGTTGTTAACAAGAACTTAGTAGAAACTGTTACTTACATAAAATGAATAATGTCACTCCCACACTGCAGCATAACAAAGGACCCAACAAGAACACAGTTCGCATTTGTGTGCTGACGAAACAAATACCAAGTAAACCATCACCGTCGACTCCATTCAGAGCAGATATTATTACCACCATAATAAACGGTACAGACCATGCCACAATATGATAGTACGATCGTCTCGAATCATGGCGCGAACTGAATGCACCTAAAAATGAAATATAATATCACATCAGAATGTTGGAGACGAAGAGTTTAAAAAATTAAAAATATATTAATTTTGAATTAATATCTATAAGTAAGTAAGAGATTTATGGAAGGGACGTATTTTTTAGATCAAAACACTTCCACACTTATATTAGTCACCTCTTGATTTTCAAGGGAATAATTTATTTTGAAATGGAGGTCGGAAACGATACTTTGAAAACATTCGGTTGCAAGCAACAATATTTCATGTGAATGTCTAAAAGCGAGGGTGTTCAAGAGTGAGTTCCTAATTTCTATACATTTTTGGCACTTGAAATCTAAATGTTATTATCATTATAACATCACACGTAACAGATTTATAGAAACTATACGAATAAAATATGAGCATCGAGCGATAACGAAGACCAGAATTAAAAGGAATAAATTAAATACTTGGAATTTATCATGGCGTACTCTACGAGTAATTTTCAAAATCAGGTACATTATTCCAACCTTCAAAATGTTGAGAAAAACCAAAAATCGATCTTCAAATTGGAATGGAAATAAATCTAGTGAGAATGATATGGCACATCATGCAGAATTTCGTTCAACAATTCTCATCAACTGATTTTTTCTTTTTCTTTTATTATAAATCAGCAGAAATTTTCAAATAGAATAGAATAATATAAATAAAAAGGGCTGAGTAAGTCACTGTTTTTCGTCAATTTCAAAGTATCTGAAGCTAATGGAAATGTCACAAAAAAAGTTTTATTTTTTGTACTTCTGTCAAAAACACAAAAATTATTGGACTTGTCTACATTTTGAAAAAGTTATCTCCCAATCACTAAGTAACAAATACCCACTATTGAGTAATATTGGAAATCATCTATACTATGGAAAATTAGGGCTGGGTCACACACGGATACACGTACGTGGTGTGCGATACTAATATCTCTTCGCTGTCAATACGACCATTCAAACTATGATACAGCATCAGCCATGACATATTAATATCGCATACACCGTATCCATTTGTAAACCGGCTCTTAGCTGTTCGAGATTTGAAAAAATAGTTTCAATTCTACAGCAAAGCGTACATCATTCAAATAATTATCTAGTTTGCCAATGTCAAGACTGAACTGTTTGCAAATAATAAATATAAAAATTAGAAATAAGTAATAAATAGGTAATAATAAAATAAGCAGAAAAAAGTACCAATTGTTTTGCAGCGCAACAACCACGTATAAGCAAGTATATTAAACCAAACTAATCCCGCCATAAAAAAATAATACACTATAATAAAGTGCGTAACACAATAAACATTCTCCTGGATACTGCAACAGAGTATATAAAAACACAGAACAAAAAATAATTACTAAAACATTCAACACTACAGGTGTCAAAGTCGTTCGATAAAATTCATTTTGTGGGTTTGCAGTTTACGTGAAAATGAAAATAAAGCATGCTTTGCGAACAAGTTCGAGAATCACAAATTTTCCTTCACAAATAAGAAAACTGATTGTCTGGTAGCGCTTAAAGCTAATAATATTTGTATTTTTGTCAACGCTTGAAGAAATTCATTCATTCATTCATGCAATTACTGTCAGTCACGTAGAAATGAAATTATAAAACGACTTCAACAGAAAATACAAATAATACGAACCAATAAAAAATAAACTAGTTCGTAACAAGTATAAATACATCTAAAATACGATAAACAAGCACATTCATACATTTAATCCCAAAAACTGACCAATTAAAATATCTAAATATGAGAGTAAAAGACAGAATAATGTTTCACCCCATACTTTTGAGTATCAAATCAGGTCTCCGAAATAGAAGAAATAGAAATATTATAACTAAATTTCCAGATGAGACACACCGAAAGACTATACTACTAACGACAAATTATTTTCCCAAACCATTTCTAAATTTGACAGACAATTATATTGGAATAATTGATACCCAAATGCAACTATAAAAACATAAACTAACAAAAGCATCCCAAATAAATTGTATGGTATTTCACTGTTACACTTTAATGTGTTAACATCTCTTCATTGATTGAATGCTTTTTTTTTCAACAACAACAAAAAAAGTTGAAAAATATTTTTGTCATTAAAAAATTATCAACACGACTAAGATCAAACCTTCTGAATAAAAGATACCCGGCTACATTAAAAACTCTTAAGAGTTGAAAATAAGTCTACACAAAAATAAATCCAGTCTTTAGCTTTAGAATCGATTACTTTGATTACAGTAATCGAATTGAGACCTTTCAAATTCACCGCTACTTCTTCTAAAGAAAATTGAAATGTTAACACATTAAAAAAAAAAAAAACGAACAATAGACAAATTCTAAATCAAACCATAAAATATACCATGATTTCCTCAACATACCAGCATCTTTCTACAAACTGGTGTGATATACGTTAAATTTTACCTGGGCTCTGATGTCCTCAGAGTACCATCTTTGTGACAAAAAGATGCATCGGTGGTCCACGGAAGAAACTGATACATATATCCGAAACAGTCGAGCAAAAAACAAATATTCATGTAGAAAATGATTCGAGTAGGATACTTTCGCGAAGGATGCCAATCAATAGCAAATGTAATCTACAATAAAATAAAATGTAATAATTCAGCTTTTTTCAACAAAAAGAGAAAAATCATTTTTTGTGGAAAAGAACTTAAACGGGCCTAGAATAGTTCAATTCAATGAAAGTTTTAGTGTCATAAAATAAAAAATTCATACGATTCTGACACGTAACAGGATGAAAACGAGTTGAAAAAACTATACATATTTCTACCGAAGCAACAGAGCAACAAAATCAGAATCGAAGACACGCTGCATTAGAGAGGGCATTTGAAATTTAAAATGAATCGCTTACAACAGCAAAGAAGTTCCAGAAAAAAGCAAAAAAAGAACACCATTTTATGAATGTTCGAATATCCAGTCTTTGTTCTTCGCTGAAATAGGGATTATGGCAGTGAATTCCACATCCTTCAATGGACTCGTGATAAGAAGCTTCTCGAGTAGTACGAACCAAAGGGAATTTACAACGACCAGTTGTATTAAATTTGACCTCTCGAACGTTATTCTGTATTTAAATAAACAAATAAATAACAAATAAGTCCAACCTTTGAAAATGAATAAAAACGAATCAACCGACAATAAAATATAATAATTAGAATACTCACTCTACATTTTGATTCGTACGAATCACATTTAAATTCTTCAGGCCATAAACCTACGTGAATTAAAATACGACAAGGATGTCGCGTTATTTCGCACATTTCCTAGAAACAAAATACAGAAAAATAAGAAACGGACTTAAAAAACATTTCAATGTTATGTCAAATTGAAGACCTCCGTCTAATAAAATGAGAAAATAAGAGGTTGCGTCCATTAGAAAGAAGATTTTTAAATTCTCACAAGAGAATAATGAAATTTACTTTTCTAATTCGAACCTACCTCGAAAAACTAAATATAATATTTGACAGCAATGTTTCCATACTTAGAGAGTTTGTAATTTATATTATCGAAACAGAAAAACAAACTAACCTTAGATGGGAGAAGGACAGTGTTATTCTCACACTTTGGCATGTACAAAGAACACAAGAAAGGCTGTATCACTGCCCAACAACGGGGAACGTGCATCAATCCTCTCCATTTTTCCAATTTTTCCTGTGAAAATGAAGAATTTGTAGTTGAAATTTTTATAAAATTAGAAAAGAAAGATTTGTTACAATAAAAATTATGAAGGTCTTGGAATACAAACTGCAGAATGCAGCTTTACGATTTCAAAAAATGAAAACCTTTTAAAACAAAAATAATTTATAAATATTAATAAGAGAACCAGAATTAGGTAACTTTGCACGTACAGTAGACTACCATTGGGTACCTCTTTACAAAATAATTATTTCAAAAAAAACCAAAGCAATAGCAATTGTAAAAATTTAGAAAGTATTTTATTCGATGAAAAGAAGAATCTCAAATGTCGAATACGTGTATCATATTCGAATCATTCAACGACTTGTTTAAGCTCAAATATTGATAAGTTTTCAATTTTACTGAAGATATTTCTCAAAATTCAATTAAGTTTTGAAAATCTGTCGAGGATTCTAATCCACAAGTCTCCTCGGGGTTGAAAATTATACAATTTTTTGAAAATTAATTCCTGCTTCTTTCAAATGCAATTTTAAATTTATACACCGACGAAATTATTACTTAAAAATATTAATTTTCGCACTAACCAAATTTTCTTCCAAGCTAGTGGCATTCGAAAGACTTAAAGAAGTGTGTGAATACGCAAGTTTAACTCCAAAACAGGTATGGTTTTTTACAGGAATGCAAGTTGAAGGTTTATAACAACTTTTCGGCTTCAGCAAATCATCATTTATCACACTGCTAAAGGAAAATTTCTGTAAATCTTTACTGAATATCGAATTATTCACAATGATCGTATTCAAACTGTCTCCATGTTTCCATGCCAAAGAGTGTGAGCAAAAAATGAAGACTTTGATGAAGATGTACAATGGAAACTTCATTTTGAAAACCTGAGAAATGAAAAACAAAAGATACAGACTTATACAAAATTCATTTGAAAATATGCACATGAATAACGTATAAATTACCAAACTTGAAGCGTTTTCTCCTTGCTTCAAATCTGCTACAACAAACTGTCAAGGAAACGCATTATTGTGCATTACGTGAAAAGATGTTTTTAAATTTGCCACACTGCTTCTTATGCGATGACATCGTTAATTACTCTTTGAATAAATTTTGAAGGAATTCTAAAATAAACAAGTAGGTACAAGTATCTGAAAAAGAAAACACATATAAATCGATTAAGATACATTAAAATAAGTAATATGATATTAGAGCTAAAATATTGAGTAAACAATACGTTTAAAAAATGTATTCTCAATCTTGTTATAATGGGTTGAACATACATCACCATCAAATATTTCTAATAATCAGTGAGAATTAAAAATGTTCGAGCTAAAAAGTTGGCAGGGCCGTTCCTACTCGTTTTTCATGAATGCCTTCTAAAACCACATAACAGATGAATACAAGTTCTCGTACCAACCATTTGAGCTTATTTGTCTGAAAATTTCAAAAAATACAAAATAATCGTAATACTCCAAGGATATTACTGGAAAAAATATCTCAAAAACGGGTACATTGAAGCCCAATTCATAACGAATAGAACAATTTCGATTAAATTAGAGAAAACGCAATGAGAAAAAACTATTACTGTACGTACCTCAGCTTTTGAATTATTTTAGAGACCTCAGCAATTAGAATAAACTCGATGAATTCAGAGCTCATCACTCCATTGTCTGATTGTCAGAATGTCAGAATTCACGGCAATCTTTTGAGTATGCGGCAATCATATCAATCGGAACTTCTTTCTATCTAAATTAATTTGGTTGCATTTGATTGAAATACCAGCTAATGAACGCGGCATCCATATAAAATCTTAAGCTTGGATAGTGGTAGGGCTATTCACCTACTCAATAAAAAACCAGCTCAAACGGTACTATTTAGAACTTATTTGGAACGATCTTATCACTGACTCTATATCAAAGAAAGGCTCTTAAGGTATACTATAATAGCGTCTATCGTGCCATATTTGTACTTTTTCCCATCTATTGTAGTATCATCAAATTTTATCATTGGGAAATAAATTTTCAAAACGCATGATCTATGAATCTATTCGGTGTCGATCTATCTAAAAAATAATCTTAATTTTATACAGTAATAAAGTAACAATAGTTTACTCGTACTATTATCAGTTAATTCCAAGTAGCATTTCGAATCATATTTTTGTCGTTTTCACTTGTGCTGTCGCATCTACACAGTCGCACCTCATTACTCGCATTCCAATCGACTTGCATCATGAATCCAAACGTGAAAGAAAGGCTCTCTGTCTTACTCGGAATCCTTAAAGTTTCGTTTCATTGGGGATTCGTACCCACAGTTCTCTATTTAGGTGAGTCAGATTGTTACTTTAAACGTATTCACATTTACAGTTCATCGCTTCGTAATTACTGATACAAACTTCATTTTACAGGTTTCCAGCACGGTGCTGATCCAGGAATGCCTCCATTTTCAATATTTAGGTATAGATCTTGCTAAATTTTATTTCTGAACTTCGAAAAAGTTTAATGGATTCACTAAAGTACCGTTGTATTTCAGTTTGCTCTGGGCGTAAACACATGTTACCATATTCCACTGCTTCGTTACTACTTCCAGAAATATCAGCTTTTTTGATGGATGGAAGCACAGTCATTGACAAACCTTTTCTCGCTGCTACATTGTATCGTTGTTGAGTCAAATTGCATCCGTTCCCTTCTTGTTTTGTCAAGTAAATGTTAATATTTTTGGAAGTAATATAATTTTGGTTTTTATTCGACTGTTTATCGATCAATTATTATAGTCTTGGACCTTTCTTGGATATTCATTTTAATATCAGCTTTGTAACGTTTCAAGTTTTTACTTGGTTGGGTTTTAAGATAGTCATAGCAGCTACAAAAACGAATTATTTGAAGCTGTGTGTTCTGTCTTCAGATATGCGTACGAATGGTCTCGAAAATGTTTTCGAAAAATCAGAAGATTATACTCTGGATCAGAATTTAGTTTTACAACTTGTTCGAAAATATAGCTTCAAAATATTTTGATGGCACAGTGCAAAAAAGTCGTAACTCCATTTTCCTATTTTTGGTATTATTGGAAAGTAAATTTCAAGCTCATATCATCTGATATAGAAAATAAACCACCTACTTTCAACAGAAAAAAGAAAATTCAAAAATACATTACTTCATTGCATATAACACCTTAGTGAATGAATGTCAACTTTCTTTTTGTTCCTAGCTCCTGAAAAATTTAATAAAGTGGAGATACGACTTTTTGGCACTGAGCCATTGATATCAACTCTTGGAATATGCTTCAAAAAATATTATCTAATCTTGATTTTTGAAAAACGTATTTTATTAATCTGGAAAATTCAAGTATTATACAGGTTTTGTTCAATGTTTATCTATAATGCCATCTGGTTCCATCTAACCCTGTAAGTAGAGGAATGCCCTAAGCCCCTAACCATAATACGCGCCATTTAAACGATTTCCACATTTTTGAAATCACAAACGGAAAATTTGCACCATTATTAGAAAATGAGTTCCAAATTGTTGAAAATTTATCATCATTTAATGGTATTTGGCTCGATGCCATTGCATTTCGTGTCTACAAGCTTCATATTCTCCATTTCGAACCTCATTTTCGTGGAAATCCTTCGTGAATAATATTTTATACTTTGGTTAGAACCCAGCCATTTTCTGCTCTTAGTGTGTAGGTTGTATATCACGTTCTTTCATAAAAATTATATGTGTACAGGGAAAAAATGAGAAAAGAGGTATAAACTGCTAAAGAAAAATTACTTTTATTTTCTTCTTTTCTCCTCTCCAGCTTGTTGCTTTTCTTATAAAATCCTTATTTTTTGGAACGTGCTTTCACACTTTAAATCGAATTCAAATAAAATAAACAGTAAAGCAGTAGATAAAATGTAGGTCAAAAAGGTTTCGAAATTTCTGAAATAATATTGTAACCTGAAAGTCTAAAGTATGTTTATTTTAAATATTCTTGGAGAAGGGAGCAAACAATTTTGCTTGGAGGCAATGCCCCGCTTTCACAACTCTTGCAATAGCCCTGTACCTTCTTGCATTAACTACTAAAGCGTGAATTTTTATGTAAAATAAAATTATTGGTAATGAAGCCTGAAAAGCCCTTTTTATTAAATTGACCTTTCTACACAAAATATATAATGGACAGAATGTAGCAGAACTCTTAAGAAGGATTTGCTATTTCCACTTCGTTTTTTCTTTTCCAGCTTGTTGCTTTTCCTTGAAATTCGTACTCTTTTAGAACGTGTCTTCGCATATCAGGTCCTAATTTTATGGTACCCCTCGTATTTTTTCCAACTCTTCCCCCTCCCGTCACACTTTTCTCTCCACTTTTATTGTAACAATTATCGTTAGAATGTTGCTGGTTTTTGTTTCGTCCTCCCTTCCAGAAGCTAAACAAATATCAGACGTGTGACGGGGCTGCTACTTGTTGTCGTAGGAGGCTTGCAGGGATGGAAAAAGGGAGCTGAAGACACAAATTTACTCGGAGCCCTTTTTTTTTCTATCTCTGGAGGTGAAATTGACTATTTGTTAATGAAAGAAAAGGGTGCAAAGCCGTGTATTTGTGTGTGATAGAGTAAAACGAGGAAAAATGAAGGTAAAACACTAACAAAATAGGGATCTCGAAAGTAACACCATGATTTTCTGTGAAATTGAAAAGGAAAAAAAGACGAGTTTGAGCGAAAAACGAACAAAGAAAATTTAATTAAGATTTTTATTTTCTGCTTGGAAATTTTTCATGGGTCATGTGTTTCTTGTTAACAACAAGGCCTCGATTTTTTTTTTTTTGTCCTGACAAATTTTTTCAGCTGTAGACTTTGCTTTAGGTTTTATGAAAATTTTTATAAGTTTCAAGGTGATAACCTCAAGTAGTGGATTAGGAATATTTTTGGTCAGCCTTTTTTTATTTTATTGAAAGTGACGGTATGACGATGGTATGAAATTTTTTTCTCTTTGGTATGAGCCGAAAAAGTTGACGGAAATTCAGAGAAGATAAGGAAGATTTTGAGGGTTACTACGATTAATGTGAAAGTGGAGAAAATGTTTTTGTCTGAAAGAATTACTGAGGGAAATTTTTTGTATGGGACGCGATAGAGCGACTAAGGAAAAAAATTTTGTCAATGTCTCATAGAAACTTTTTATTTCGAATGGATAAAGATATCAAAAATCTAAATACTAGCATCTGCTACTACATCTTTTCTTTACAATATCCTGTGTAGTTCGAATCGACAGAATAAAAACTTGCAGCATGATTTGCAAACATGTAATTGCCTTTTTAGTGAAAAAATTGAAAAAAAAATTTACTATTTCACTTGACTCTGAAAAACCAGAATATTCTTAATTCAAATAGAGTGTAACTTCAATCTCCTTAAATGCATTTTCATTTTTCTGGAATTCAAGTTTGAAAATTTTGGAACTACTCCTTTAAAAAACATACTCGAAATTTCTACCAGTTGCTTTGGAAAATTCGCGAAGAAAGCTTAAAGTGGGTTATGGTAAGAAACTGAGAATTGGAGGTTGTTTTAATACGAGAATTGAGAAAACTCGTCAGTTGTCGGAAAGATGATGCGGAGGTGAGAGCAGCCCCAACAAAGAGATTACAAGAGAATCCACTCTCTCTTGCCTCTTTTTCGCTAATGACTTCTATTCTTCATCGATAATGGCGTTTTGCAGGCTAACAGGGAAGAAACCAGCTGAAAAAAAGGGAAAAAACTGAATGGGATGGTAAAGTGAAAGGGTCGAAAAAAGTAAGTAAATAAATAAGGAGAAATTGGAGGCGCGACAACACGTAAGAAGGAGCAAAAGCTGAATATAAACGTCACCCAACTAAATCCCAGAACACTCGTATACCTGTGTAGTCATTTTTCGCACGAATTTAAAATCCTGTTTAACTTTCTTTGAAAAAAGACTTGTGAGATGCTAAATGCACTTCTTATCACATTTATGGAAATTTCTCGTATTATTTATCGTAGACATCCTGAAAATTTTTTCACTTTCGGTGCAAAAAATGGCCGCATTTCTTACCAATAACCAAAGTTTATGAATTATCTTCGTTTTTTCTGAGTGGTTTTACAAATTAATTCTAAATTTTTGACCAAGGAGATGAAAATTTTTTCGAATGCCGAGTGTTGGATCCACCCTCAGCTAGACCACTGCCATAATTTCTCATATTTTTCCAAATCACCGAGCAAATAAAATCTCTTAACTCCGTCTACTTAGCCGATTTTAGAAAGTCATAGAAATAACGTCAAACCGCATTACTTTTCACGTAATATCCGAAAAACCACCCTCGCCTCTAAAGCACCTTATAAATTGTCGCAAGATTTTCACGTGCCACTGATTCGATACGCGAAAGCAAAAACTAGAAATGGCGACGCCAAGGAGCACAAAGTTTACAGCGAATTGTCATAAATTTTTTAGCTCTTTTCTTTACGCCATTTTTGGGGAATTCCGGGGCTGGGGGTGTAAACGTAAAACGCATAAACGGCTATTGTCGCTCCATTTACCGTTAGCTGTGCAATGCCATCACCTTAGACCTTAAAAGGTATTATATTCTTCTGGTATCCATATCCTTTTGGTCTCCAAAAAAAGACATAAAGTCGATTGGCCGCGAATAAATGCGGACGCGATGGTTGGGAAAACGAGCTTTAAGGTGAAGCAGGAAATGCCCCCCTCACATTTTGCAGCAGTGGAGACAGCAAAAAAAAAAGCTTGTGATTCGTAAAATGAGTTTTCAATGTAGCGTACTGCCATCTCGAGAAGATAAAGCCCCCTCCATTTTTAGAAACCGAATAAATTTTATCGTTATTGCATTTTGACCGTATTCGAAAAGATACACAAAGTTGGAAGAAAGGATTTTAAGGCAGCTTCTACAGAGGGTGGTTCACAAGAAAGGAATAGCTGCGAGGCAAAGGATAAGCCGTAATTTGAAATTTGATTTTTTTCTCTCCTTTTTTCAACCTACCGTTTCGGATACTATCGAATCTATTTAGGTAAAGGCGTAAGTTTTATGAGCGCAATCACGCTTTTTTTTCAGCCCTCAGCTTTTTACTTTATCTACGAGCTGATTTTTAATTTAACGGAGACAGAAAAAATGGCAAGAAAAAAGTAAACCACGATGGGGTGGGTTTTACGTTTTTTTCTCCTGTCATTTTTCGCCCCTCTGCAGGGCTGATGAAAATTTTTTCAAGTAGACGAATTCGTGACTTTTTTTATGGGAAATATCCTTGGAGAATTTCGGGACTATAAACGAAGAGATGATTGATATACCATAACTGCGGAAAAAGGGGTACGAAAGATATTTGGGCAAATTGGAAACCTGTCTTAAGGGTATTATTCCAATATTTCCAAACTCAGTGTATTTAAATTGAGAAATCTTCGAATGAGTATAGCTGAGTAGAGATAAAATCATTTCAGAACTGATATTATATTCTTTGCAAAATGGATAGTAAGATTTTCTACAAATTCTTTTGTAAGCTTTTATTCAATTCGCACCCACGTGTTCATTTCGAACTTTCAAAGGTCGCATCAATGTCGCTTATACCTTTTTTATTGCCTTATCAGGGATATAAAAACTCATTTTGAAAATAGCTACAACAATTTCATCCAAGAAGTCAACTAATCATTAGCGGACTTTGAGGTGTGACTAGCTAGGTGGCTTTGTCTCACAGAGTTGAAATTAGACTACCTCCGAGGAAATTAACTTAACCTCCTCCCCCCTTTCAAAGAAAATAACTACACTGAGAGAAATTTCAATAGTACTTTTGACTTTTCACTATTTTAGGGTAGCAAAACTGGGTAAATTTAAAATTGTAGTCGAAATTTCTAAAACAAAGATTTAAAAAAAATTCTAGCGCAGCAAGCCCCCCGCAAGAAAAGCGGGTTTTCAAATCATTATACAGGAGTGTATTTATCACTGAATTCATATCATCAAAATGTTTAGCACTAGAAAAATCATGTTTTACTCGATCACTCAAAGGACCAGGTGGCGTCATATTCGACTCAACAGTAAAAGAACCTCAAAGGACCGGAGAATGCCATATATGACGCCACCTAGTCCTTTGAGGAGTGACGCATCCAAATTCAAATGGCGTCGTATATGACACCACCTGGTATTTCTAATGTAAAAACTGTGGCTGATCTAGTTCGCATTCTACTCTCAAAACACTGCATGTTGAAAAAACCTGCTAAAAACCGGACCGATCCCCTTTCTGCCGGAGGCTGTAAAAACTAACCAGCCGAAGAAAAACTTTCATGAGCTTTATCCGCAGTTTGAAATCAAGAGGATGTATTTCTCAAGCACAGCTTCGTCCTCAAAGCTGTCTTATAAACGTTCTACCAATACCTCTTGCCTCTATTGCAATTGCAAACAATTTAAATGCACTTTGCTCGACCCACTGAGCTAGAAGTTTTGTTTCGAGCTTCCATTATGAAAGTACAAATAGAAGACATCGACTTCGTACTTAGACAATATTCTCGCGATGATGTCATTAAAAGGGTGAAAAGAATTTGCGGTTTCCTCCGCAAGCCTTGATAAACATTTTGCCTACTTGGTTGGATGAGTCTGCTATAAAATCGTTAGCACAGATTCACAGGTAAATTATTATACTCGCCATTTCTCTTCAATTCCATTTTTTTTTCCTCTGTGTATATATATCGCGGCAAGGTAGTTTTCATTTTTTCCACCCCTCCTTTTTTTTTTTTTGCACATACATTTTTTCAGCTTCCCTTTTCCAGGGATGCGAGTACTCGTTCGGAAGTTTATTACATTTTCAACACTCGGTCGACTCTCAATCGTGGCGAAAAAATTTTACGCTAACCTAGCGACGCGAAAAGCGTAAAATTGTTGAGCGAAAAAAAAGTCATGGTGGTGAAAAGGGGGTTAGGGGTGAAAAAATAACGTCAGACATACGTTCTATGTAAGCTATGTGTGTACTCACACAGTTGTCTCTCTTCCACCCGTTTTCAGAGTCTATGCTTACAAAAAATTTTTTATATTTCAGCCCCCTCACCCCGTATTCTCTTTGTGATTTCAAATTTTTCGCACCATTATCCGTTATGAAAGCGATAAAGCGCGATAAAACTAATACCCTGCTCATCTCCCCGTTCATCGTGAGTTCACTTTTATTCGCGTTTACCTTTTCCTGAGTGCTGTGGTGCGCAAGGTTGAGCTTTGCATCACACAATAACAATGAAATAATTGTGAATTGAATACTGTAAATACATCACTGAATCCAGATAACACAAACACAGCACATAAATGAAGGTATGATAGCTTTTCCAAAATGGACAGTATCCTAGTGAATATAAAATACCTCACACTATCTGAATCTTTTTTCATTCCTTGAAAAATTTGCTTGCTTGTACGTGAAAATTTGGATTTTATGGATTAGATCCCATTCGGCTGACCACTGAGTTATCGGTTAATTATTCAGAAATGACGAGTAGAAAATTACAGATTCTTTTTTGATTGTGTGCATTATGTTTCTGATTAACTCCAGAAAACCAGGTTTGACTCGATTACTCGAAGGACTAGTTGGCGTCATATACGACGCCTCAAGAATAACCTCAGAAGACCAGGTGGCGTCGTTTGACACAAGTCAGGGGTTCTCAAAATATTGGTCGTTTGAAAAATCTATTCTCAGAATTTCGAGTGGCGTCATGTATGACGCCACCTGGTACTTCTAGTGTTAATAGCAATAGTTGCTCAGTCACAATTTTGTACATACAAAATTAGTTCATTAATGACTATTGACTAAAAAACAAAAATTCTGGAGAATAAAATAAAAAATGTCTAGGAATGTCACTTCATTCAAATGGAAGATTTAACCGCATAATTATGTTCTTCGTACGTGCAGAAGTATGCATGAGCTTACCTAGCAAAATGTAGACGATACTCGAAGCCCGAATTGTAAAATTACGGCCAACCGATCAGAATTGTCTTATATCGTTCAGTCGTTAGGGGAAAACGGTCCTCAATTATACACGTAAAGGTATCTTTTGGCCATTCGCCATTCGTTACAGCTTCAAGGCTTCAACCATGAAAATCATGAACATCGAAAAGAGTAGGTAGTTTCAAACTGATCCCGCTGTTATCTTGTTTGCTAATTAGTAATTACTTATTCCCACAATCTTTTATCATACATATACTTTTTCCACGCTGCCTGCACTGTCTTTGTAGAAAACTCAAAGTCGAAACTACGTAGTCGTCTTGTCAATGTCTCAATGCACTGGCGAATGCGACGCGTATACGGAGTTACGGACTATACATAGACTTGTTTCTCTGCTTCTATCCTTCGTTTTTAAATTTTCGTTTTTCGTTGTTTGCCTTCATTTTTGCTTGGTCCTGCCTTGTTTAATCCTCTTTCTCACTCTCTCTTGTTCCCTTCTCGATTCTTCCCCGTGATTCCTACAGTCGTACTCGCTATATTGTAGTCATTGCTTGTTAGAATTTTCGTTGGGTTGTGCGCGGATACGTTGACAGTGTTGCCATAACGAAAAATTTCTCGTATAGTGTGTAACGGCTCGTTTTCACAGTCAGTCTATACATTTTGCTTTTGTTTTTGGTTTAACCAATCAGTGTGAAGAAAAATTTATCAAAAATATAATTTCTTCCTCTGATTAGTTCAAGATTTCTAGTAAAAGCAAAAGTACGTTATGATGAACGAATCGTATGAAAACATAATCATCTTATTGTTCGATTATTAGGCAACCATCTATTTAGTGACTACATTGGAAGAATTAAAAAATTTTGAAGCGAAGGATCGGAAAAAAAGATGGGAGAAAAGAATCATTTAATCTATAATAATAAAAAATACCTTACTCAGTCAAGGGTCTCGGTGACTCTCGCCTCTCGGTGATCAAGTCATGTAATTTGTGCGAATTACTTCATTCGTCAACTACTCAATTCACAAAAACTTTCTTGTAACTCTTGTTTAGTAAACTAGCTACAATTTCGAAAAATGAAAAAAGTTAGAAACTTTTTCTACAATTTTAATAAATATTTGAAATGGAAAAGTTTTTCATTGAGATATCATTCTTAAAGATTTTAGTCAATAAATCCTCCAACCATTTGAAAGAATGAGATATGTATCGTTCTTTTTTATATTAATTCAAAATGACAAGTCTAAAAATCATTATCTGGAAAAAATCAATGATGAATTCAAAAAAAAAACTAAAACGATCGGTATTTAAAATTAAACAATTGTAAAAAACAAAACTTGAACAGTTGAACGCGTATCAGAGATTCAAAGATCAGTAATTATGTAATTATAAGCTTGTGTATGTCAATGTGAATCAAGCATATTTTTTTGCGTTTTGCCAATCGCAAAATGCAGGCATTTTTGCTCGTTCTTAAATGGCAACCCTGTTATCACCGCTCCGCAGTTGAGCGAACTTATCGAAACGTGTCTGTTCGCGTTGTCCCTGTCGTTTGCTGCTTCTTTGCCTTTTTGTGTGCTTTTTTGGTTTTTAGCGGCACGGTATGTCAGTTGTTGTTCGTCTCCTCAACGTAGTTGTTGTGGTGCGAGATTCGTTTTGTGCATTTTATCATATTCTTCGTATTTTCGAAAATCTTGTTGCCAATTCGTTCGAACACGCGATTTCAATTATTATAAAATCAGTGTGTATTGAAGCGGCTAAGTAGTTTTTCTCTCGAGTCGTAAGTAATGTATTAAAATTAATGAAGGTAGTGCTTTTTTCAATCAGTGATGTGATTTCTCGAATTTCGGTTTCAAAATGCTGCCGAGCAACTGCTACTGCATGACTATGAACAGCCGTCTTCTGTTCTGCTAAATTTTAGCAGTTATCTTTGTGTACAATCTGTGTTGCCTGAGTTCTACGATGCAATGGCGGTCGATTCAAGCCTTTGGTGGATCAATTTTGTGCCAAGTTCAACTTTCTCGCATTGGTTTGTGTTAAAAGTGGCGTAGAACCGGTGGTCATTCTAAAGTGTTCCTCATAGAGGTCGGGGTAGCTGGTGGCTGAAATTAGAGAAGCCACAGCCGCCATGTTGAGCAAAAATGTAGTCTACAAGAATTGCAACAGGAGAATAGCAGACTTGGCCAGGATTTTTGCTGTTTTCTTCATGTTATGCAGTTTGGCTCCAATCGTTCGCAGCATGGATAATTTAGGTAAGTGCTTCGTTTAGCTGTTATTCATATTTCGTCAATTAGTGTAATTGAAAACTAAATGAAAACTACATCATTATGGTGCACGCGATGTTCATATTGTTGAATAATATGTAGATATCGTGACGCATTATTTCGATAGTGCGGGTGACGAAGTAATCTCCATTTTGTTGAAAAATTCTGCACACACGAGTTTTCGTGTTGTACAGAAAATGTCTTCTATCATTGAAATTAAACCTTATAAATCGCACGAGAATACCCATGAAAGAATTTTACTCCGACCAATTTACGAACAAATTTGCCTTCAAAGGTGCGATATGCGACTTCTCATCAACATAGCCATTGTGGTGCTAAGGAAATTGGCGTGTGATATCGACGGTTTTTTTTCAAGTTTATCTTTTTAACATGTATTTGCATTCTTCTTCATTTACGGGAATGTATTTTCAATGGAAAAATATAATATTCCTGCGTTTGAGAACTATAGTGATCCAAATCCAAATTTAGTGATCATAAGGAGACATTGAATATTTTCGATGCAATTCATCTTGTACTTCCCTCCTGTTTAAACTCAGTACATACATATTTCAAATAGGTACACCATTCGTTGTCTTTAATCTGCAAATTATAAATACCCAAACTAGAAGGAAAAGGGTGTATTTTGAAAACTCGAATTGCGATTATCTTAAAATTGAAAATCTGGACTTGGATCACTCCGGAATTCAGGATTCATTCATAAAAGAAATTGTTTGGCAGCCCGATATGAAGATTTTCTCCACTAGTTATATTTTTCCAAGTTTCGTCTTATAAGTTATAATTATATAAGGTGCTCTCTTGAGTGGTTGACCAAGTGTACCAGCTGACAATTTATATGAACAGAGAGAAATATTGTTATATTGATACCGTGTCTATTATGACTTTAGAAAGAGCTGTGGAGGCTTTTAAAAATTATTGCAATGATTTTCCAAATGATGTCATGTCAATTTTAAGTGAAAATGAATTCTCATTAATAAAAAAGCAACTCTTGAATTAAGAAAATGGATCTTTAAAATTTCTGGGTACTTATATAAATAATTTTTTAAATATTAACTTCATACTAAATCAGTCCGAAATATATGTCCCTACTCTTTTATTCTTGTTGTATGTTTCTAAATTCACAATTTTTTTTGTAGCAATATGACGCTTATCGAGGGTGTAGAAGACACCTAAATCTACTGGTTTGATTTGGTAGGGTAAAGTCACCTAATTTAATTTTTTTTTTCCAACACAATAACACTCACTCAATGCGAAAAAAATTGTAAAATTTATGGTAATCTACATTAGCTCGAGAATACATGTAATCTCTGATTGGCAGAAGAATTTACAATTTATTTCCAACTTTTGAATTTAGTTTTTTTTTTTGATTTGTCTTTGTAATACCACATTTAAGTCCAACACTTTCATTACAAAAAGATAGTCTAATTAAATGAAATTGATCGTTTCCATAAATTTTTATGAGACATGCGTCTTTTCGAGGTATCCGAATTGAAGAAACCATCTAATATAGGCGACTCTACATTACCAAATGCTTCAGCCAAGAAAATCCCTCCTATCGCAGTGCAAAGAAAACCAAATCCAACCCCAAGCTTTTGTGAAAGTTTCATTTGAGAGGACTTAACCTAGACCCAGACGCGTCAACGAGAAACCATTGGCTGCGAGACTGAGATAAAAGATCCTTAATTATATAGTGGCTGCTGTATATAAATGCAAAGGTATAAGAATTGTGTTAAATTGTTTCGCACACATTCGAATCACTGCCTTGACTGATAGAGAATAATGGTTCTTTTGTGAAAACATCTTGCCTGAGAACTTCTCCCCGCGCTACATTTCGAACTTACACAAACATCATTCAAACCCTTCGAACGTGAACTCTGTATTTGTGGGCATTTTCTCTTCCAAATCACGACCCATCTTTGAGAGAGCAACGTGTGTTTATATCGTACGTATATATCAAAAACCACATTTCCTCAGAAATTTGCGAGTTTTCCCTCGCACAACACGGACAATACATTATGAACGTTTGTTGAAGGGTGAAGGGGGATTTAAAAACCAAACCCGGCCAAATGGGTAGGCAGCCAGAGCGGGGCAAACTTCGGCACGGTGCTTATTTTCCTTACCAATTAAAAACAACATTTTTTTTTCACTCTCATTCTTTCACTGCTCCCTCAACTCAGCCCCTTATCTTGCGCATCACCGCCTAAATTAAGGTTTTGTAAACTTTTCACCCTTCACCCTCGTTCACCTAGCGTGGGGGAAGGGCGAAAAAGGAAGAAAAAACTTTTACTCCGAGATTAATGTGTAGAATGGTTCGCCTTTGCTTCGGACGACCTTCTGTTGAAAAATTTCTTTTGACGTCGAAGCGATGGGTGAGGTAAGGGTTGTGATTAGAGTACGAGACTGGATGAAGAAAAAACAGAGAAGTTCTAGAGAAAAAGGATGGTATACGAGTATAGAAAGAAAAAAATTGTGTTAACGCCTATTAAAGTCGATTTTCACCTCGGACGATTATTTAGCTAATTTTTAGTTACGATCATGAGTCATCGAACACCTTTCAAGCTCAAAGGGAGGGGGAAATGGGAAAACAATTTTTGCTCGACACATATACGTCTAATCAGAGCTAGCTTGAAAAAATTTCGCTGGCGGAAGAGATAATTCCAATTTTTGTATGGTAAACAGGTACTTCAAGGTGACCAAAATCAAAGTCAATGGGGTCTTTGCTAAAATGCAGCTATGCGATTTCATCAGCATGGCAATTTAATTTACTTTGGTGTATACGGGACTGTCAATTGTAAAAATAATAGGAATAAAGTATAAGAGGCTGCTGTATATTTTCATTGCTGGCAAAAATTGTTACATCATAATCCAGTTTAGTGAGAAAAGTGTATGTCGTCCAATTGTCAAATTTTTTAGACTTATTGCTGTAGTCACTGATGTGAGAGATGCTGGTGCACCTTTTTTGCTAACTGGACTGCAGAATGATGAAATATAAGGGATGAAAATAAATAATACTTCAAATGTCATCAACATTATAATTTAGATATTACTGGTGTGACTTGCAAAGATTCTACAAATATTGCTGTCGCTGTAGCCCATTGATCTGAGAGTTCCACAAATAAAATTAGTCGAGTATTTTTAGTATTTTCTTGCTTCGTAGCTACTGAAAAATGTTTCAAAGCATGTTTACTAGAGGTAAATAAAAACTGAATAATAGGCATATTGGTCTGTCCTGAACTTTTATGCTTTTGTCAATAAATTTGAGTGAATACCACGGAACTACATTCAAACATGTAGTTGCTGCGGTTACTTGGTATATTTCTCTAAAAAATTGTTGAAATTTTGAAAATGTAGAAAAGAATTTATATAATTGTTAACACTCTTCTTTACCCTTCCCGATGGGCAAAAAATGAGAAAATGATCCGCAAAATGAGAATTTTATCCGTTGTCAGTCCGTTTTTATTTTCGATCATCGGATCTGAAAATTTGCAGTTATTTTTGTCATCTTGATTAATTTTCCAAATCCGTTTGTAAAACGGATTTCCTGATTATAATCAGTGATAATTTTTGGGCAATTTTTCTAAATCCGTTTGTAAAACGGTTTCACGGATTATAACCCGGGCCAACAAATATCATAAAACAGCCTTCACGGAAAATGATCCGGACTCATTTCCGGCAAGACTGATTACAATCCGTTCGAAATCCGTTTTAGAAGCCGGAAAACAGGAAAATTCCGGGTTATAATCCAGAAACGGATTATAACCCGGAATAAAACGGATCCGTTTTCAAAATATTTTGCCCATAGGGATTGGTTTGGAGTTGGACAAAATGGATATTATATCTGTATTTGGTACAGTTTTTCTATATTGTGAAATTTTTAGAACATTTTTCTTATTTGCTATATGAACTTGGAAAGCTATCTTAGATATGTCACCTTCAGTATACTGCAATTTTCCTATCCGATGAATATGTAAACATAATATTTTTTAGTGTGTTCGTTTATTTGCCATTAATCTAATTCATGAATCCGTATCAAAAAGCATACGTTTTATAAAAATAATCGTGTAGCTCGATTTCTGATGCTACAGTCAATTGAATAAAATCTTGAAATATTATGTGTTCTGGAGCATCGATTGTAAACCTCAACCTCTGTCTTATATTTGCGTACCTACTCGAGTACTTAGAATAAACACTGACCTGCTGTCTTCGCTCGCTTTCTTACTTGTGTGATTGAGAAAAATATTACGAATGTGTTTAAAATTGTTTTGTGTAGTTTATTGATAGGTTTAAAAGGGCTTCAGTGTTTATATTTGACAGAACGATGCGATGCAGCTTCTCCATTTGCTCGAGCTAGACTGCCAATAGTCGAAATTTCACGGGTAACATAAAGTTTTGATGGTGGTCGCATGACGAACACTCCATTTGTACGATCTGATGAGAAGGTGGTGAGAGTACGCTTTACCTGTCCCGTCCCAAACCCTGTGCCCCCTTCCTCCCCCATCCATTCGCTTTTTTCATATCTTCGCCCCATCCTCATCGACTAATTAATTAATCAACGTGTGCGCGTCTTAGAGAGTGAATTACGTGGGCGAGGGATGGTTTGGGGGGATGGTTGGTGCGAGGTTCGGTTGGTGTTTTCCGGAGATATTTAGAAAGCCATTCATAACCGACGCTTTTTCTGTTTATCGCGGCTATACTTTAGCTACCTTTCATCGCTTTTCATTCTCGAGAACCATTTTACCATATAATCGAACGGTTCTTCACTTTTCACGTTTAATTTTCAAAAACGTGCTCGGCGAAATTGACGATGTGGAGGAGTATGGGTTGGGGAGGAGAACGAGTGCGAAGGGGTTGGAAAAGGAAAATAGCATCGTTTGAGTGGAAGTGAAAAAGAGCATTATTCGAATAAAAAAAAAAGTGAAAATTGTTGGGAATGACTGCGAAGTAACGAATTATGTATGCAGGTCTGCGAATTTTAATTTTCTCCGAAGAGAAGAAAAAATAGATTTTACTTTGTGGATGGTAATTTCAAAATGAAAGATGCATAAAAATTGGATATCTTGAGAAGGAAAAAACTTTAATTGGGAATGTAGGTTTTGAGATACAGTCTAAGACTGGTTGTTAGACTGTATATGGCTCAAGTTATCTAGTACTGGACAGCTAAAAACTTATGAAGATGAGCTCTAATAATCTGCAATCAAATGAGGGTTCGATTCTGAATAAAGTTATGTAAAAATGGTATAATATTGCGTAGATATATTTATCAAGTTCCGCACTTATAGTTGTGATTTTGGTTATTCTATTTAAATGAGGAAGTTAAGATTTTTATAAATGCTTCTATGTTTGTCTTGCACTAATGTACATATAAGCTACAGTTGAAATATTGTGATAATATAGCAAAATAAACTGTGTAGCCTACTGGTAATTTGCATTTTCTTAAGAAGGCGCATTTTTTGAAAAAAAAAAAAAAAATAGCATCTTATGTCCATATGAATCAATGTAACAAGCTTTAATTATACGTATTTTTTTAAAATTCATTTTTAATTCTGATGTCAGAATTTTTCCTTCTGTCTCTACAACAGAATTACAATTCTACATTTATTTTGATCAAAAACTTGGAGGCGATATTTTCCTCTTCTTTCAACTCTTATCATTCCACTTTACGTATCTTCTTACTATTTTGTGATAAAACCTGATAAAATTTTTGAATATTGCCATATTTTTCTGAACTCATCCCCTATTTCGGTATATAATTTTGTCATTTAATCGACGTCATACCTAATTCAATGTTAGAGGGCCAAGCATATATACTCACTTTAGTATGAGATTTATACCAAGAAGCTTGAAATAAAAATTTTCTTTTGAGAAAATTCGATCTAAAAGCATGTCTTGCCTTCCTACTCGTATAACTTATTACTTCGTCGCTTAGACTACATAATTTATAAATTCTCGATTAGGTTTCCAATGTTCCTCGTAGTAATTATTTTGTTATGAAAATTGTTTAATCTTTTCTCGACTGTAACATCTTTAAAAAATTGTTGTTCTAAAACACAAACGTCTGGGCTGCTTTATAGCTGAAATGAACTTATTTTCCGCATCGACAGAACTGTTGACAATATAAAGCAACAATGATGTATTATGAAGTGTCATCAGTCATTTGGCTGGATGTAGAACAAAAACTATTGTGACAGTGAATGAGTTCTACTTTTGTATCGTTTTCGTCATTTTCTGATTCATTTTTCATTTCTTGTCGTTCGAGTTTCTGTAGAAATAGAATGTTATATTTTATTCACGAATAACATTCCTATATTGTGAGCGTTGAAGAAAAAGTCGATTTTTGTGCTTAATTTATTTTGCGGCAGTAGATTGTAATAAGAAGCCTTTGGTGAAACAAAGCTTTGCAAATTTTGTAGCCAAAGAAGATTTCTTCGACTAATTCTTCATTAATTTTAAATTAGACATGAAACTTTACGTGATACGGAACCTTAAGGGAACATTTTTATTTAAAATCTGAGGGTTTTTTTTTCCTTCTGCTTTGTCGCTATGATTCCCGGTCTAAGGATTATAGTGATCTAAGTGATAAGGAGATATCGTTTATTTTCGATTATCTTGTACTTTTAGCTTTATCCTATTAACTCAGTGTTCCTAATCAAATATACCCAGTGTAGGGGAAAAGAGTGTAGGTATTTTGAAACTTTTGAATGCGATTATTTCCAAACTGAAATCTTGGACTTGGATTACTCTGGTTCTCAAACCCAGAATTGGTAATTATCGATATTTTAGCAATCACTAGAGTCTCATACTGCCATTACATCATATCGCTGAAACATCCACGCACTATCTGCTAGCTATAACCCTTCCCCTCCTTTCCCATTTAACGGTACCTGCCTTGTTTCTCTTTACTTGCTGGAAAAATACTATGAGAAATATATGAACAAAAATACAGTTCATCGATTTTCTTCCTGTACGTTTACCTTCTCCAAAATAACAGAAAATAAAACAAAAACAAAAAATCAAGTTCGATTGGTTATTTTGTATTGGTTTTTAAGAAGCGAACGAGAAAGAAGTATAACAACGAAATTCGTTGCCGGCCTACCGTATCTTACCGTATCTCTTTCACAAGAAGAAAAAAGTAGGAACTTAATCCCAGGAAGATGCGAAATTTAAATTAAAATTTTTCCTCACACTTCTATCGGCCCGCTCGTTGAAATTAACTTTCAGAAGATTTAGTCGGTAAAAATATGATGGAAGTTTTATTCGTGTGGGTAAAACAAAGTTTACATTGTAACCATCGAAAGTGTGGTAGTTTTCATTATAATATTATTATACATTTTTTCTGTTCTCTCTCCGTCTCACTTCGTAACTAAAGTTGCGGTTGCCCACAATTTCTCGTAATCATTATCCATGATATTCGGTTACGAAAAAAGTTTAAATTGGTTTTTGCGAGATGAAAAGCATGGCCCGGTGTGGGTCAAAATTAGTGTTGGAAAAGTTTTGAAAGCACGATAGGGATGAGAAAATATTGAATTTAAAAGCTTATAAATTTCTCACCAACGCATGATACAGCTATACGATCCTTTTAACGTTCTTCGATTTTTGGTTTGTTCACGCGTGTATATATATAGTATGTTATAAGTGGATATCAACAAGTTTATTGCTTTTGGTGTAAAGGACCCTTATTAAAGCTAATGGTGCTTAAAGGAATAATCTTTTGGCTACTGACATGGTGGGGTGGATGGTTTTGTATGTGGCACGTGTTGCCACTTTGTTGGAATTTTGAAAAGCTCTTTTTGTCTGTATGCTGCCCTCATTAAACGTGGTTGAGTGAATGATGACGATGACTTCTAAATCACTTGTTAATGATAACGACCAATGTATGTTATTTATTAATATGTTATGCTTTACGCTATAAAGGATAATATGATGAAGAGAATTTTTTGAAAGATCGTAATAAACGTGTGAAATAAAATACAGACCTTATGCTCCTTGGCGTAGTAACTATAGTATTTATTTGTACTGTGGCTCTGTGAGAAGTTGGTCATGTGGATCTAGAGACGATCTCTGGAGATCCTAAAAATTGTCTTCGTTTCCTATTTTCTCGTAAAAATTTGTAAATTTTTTATGATGAGGGAGTAAACTTGAACCGTGTAAAATGGATCCTCCCTTAAAGATCATTGTGGCTTCATCATTGGTATCTTTTTAATCCGTTATACAAAAGAGTCAGAGCTAAAAAAAATTTGAGTTTTGATGTTAATGCTACAAAAAAACCTCAAAAATAGTCAATCATCCAATACTTAGAATTACTCGTGCAGGTAAAATCTCACTCCTAATTTTCTGAAGTTGTGATTCTTTTGAATATTAAAAGAAGGAGAACAGTCACATCTTCAAATTTTTCTTTTAGACTACATGATTCTGTCACAATTGTGACAATTTTTAAGACGAAACTTAGTGTGGACAATATTAGTTATAAAAGTTTTCTTCGAGGAAGTAGAAACATTACTAATTTTTATCCACAAAATGCTATAACTACGTATTTATAAAAGCGTTACAACTTGGAAAACTGCTCATCTCCGCTTATTTGAAATCGGGACAACAATTTGTGAGGGTTTTTGATTGAAGAAATTTGGTTGAGAATACCTTATTATGATGATTTGAAACTTAAAACAATTTTGAAAGCTCTACTGAACAATATGGTGTTTTGAATTGTGACTCTTGCAGAGTGGGTGCAATGAAAATAAATTTTTTTTCTGGTGGTGGCAATTAGGCTCCGGATCGGTACTATTTTTTTGTTTACAACTTCGCACAACTTTCTTTTAGATTTAGCTAAAATGTATTAATGTTAAAAGTTGATTCGAGGTTAGAAAGCTCAACATATATTTTGGGGATATTATTCTATAAATTGGAAAAAAACAAACAAACAAACAACGACGGGTAATGAGCCACCTCCTAGTGAAAAAGATGTCTTTTTTCCATCTGTTAAATTAGTACTGTTATCAGGGAACCGTTTCTATTTATACGACGGTCGATTAGTTTTAATTGCGGATTTTAGAATGCGATGTTTTTTGTGTGAGCGTTTGGAAATTTTCGTATACACAAAAAGCGGCGATTGTCGGAAGAGCAGGGAACGTCTCCTTGCGCTCTGTTTCGCCGGGGATCACGACCCATCAACTTAATTAGTCGATTTTAACTTCTCTCTCGGCAAATGTGTACTTGTATTTTTAGGTTTTTCAATTTTTTCGCCCTTCTGCGTCTATCGCATTCTGCAGTTTCACTTCTGGTATAAATTTTTACTGCTTTTTCTTGTAGAGGATAAGGAGATGAAGGTTCTGGCTCTGGGTATTGAAAGAAAAAAGTAGGAAATTTTTCAGCTTTATAGGCTTCTATATTGTTCGTATAAGCGTCGTCGACATCGGTTATTGACTCGTGTTTTTGCTCGGCTTTATGTCAATTCGACGTTGTGAATGGGATTTCGGCCAAATTTTTTGGATATCGAAGTTTTAGCGAGCCTTTCGACCAATGTCAGCTATGGCTGTTGTAACAGCTGCGTTATTTTGCAACCGACAGATCGCTTGTTTTGAACACTATATACAAGGTGGTTGTAAGTTCGTTGGGAGAAGCATGTGCATTAATGAACCATTATGAACGAAGAGTTTCAAAAAAATGACTGTATTTGAGAATTATTATAATATTCAGCTTTCTGGATGATCATTTTATTAAACATTTTAATAAATTAAATGCCGAAAAAATAAATAAATAAATGAATGAATAAATAAGTAAATTAGAAAGTTTAGGTATGCTGCTAAATTCAACTTTTTATGTCATATTTGTACGTTTTTGAGAATTTTTCTATGGAGTTTGTGACAAAGTTGCCCAAAGCTGTCAGTTTGTCTGGTGCCATATAAGCTCTTACCACTTCTTCAAGATTTTCGTTGTTATAACCGGTGAGAACGATTGAAGGTAAATAGCAGTATGAGGTGAATTCGCATAGAAGGAAGCCACTGATGAAGAATATAGCGGCTAATGATACTCCAATTGCTACCACTGTTAATGTTGCTACTGCCACTTTACTTAATACTTTAGTTGCTGTCTTAATGACTGCAGGGACCGTCGCTTTAATTTTTTCTATAATCCCTTCTTTTACAACCAAATCGCTAATGGTGTTAACATAACTTGATTTTGAATTTGGTGCTAAATAAGAGATTTCGCCACTTTGAAGTTGAATTCCTGGTTGCGATTTGTGATATGTTTGCGGTGGCTGAATGATGGCATCGGGTACTTCACGTTTGGTGAGTGATCCTTGAGCAATAAGGAAACATGCAGCCAATGAGGCAAAAGTTATTAATCTGGAACGAACAAAGAAATATGAGTTAGTGATTTGAAGCAAATGTGAAAGGTCATGTCAAACATGAAAGGAGATAGAAGCGAGAGTGAACTTTTTCATCTAATTATTTGGTCCTTAAGGTCCTTGTTTTACATAATCCTATAATATTTGAAAATGAAATTTTGAAAGACATGACTGAATTTTTAGTATCACTATAACCAATACCCTTCTTATGTATAGTCAGTAGTTATATTAAAATGTTAATGATCGAGCAATAAACAAATTCCATTATCTATGTGCACTCTTGGTTTCGAAGTCTAAGAGTCCAACTTGGAAAATAATTATCGTTTCCCTACTTCTGGGATTATTGCAATTTGAAGTTTATTTTTCATGTTTTTCATAAACAAGTAAACTTGTGTCAACAATTTCCCATTCACACTCAAATACTTTATTGACTTACACATACATTCCTCACTCAAACACTCATGCTAGCCAACTGTGAAAAATTGGTTGCAATTGACAAGACTAATTTTGAATTCAATAGTTCAACATATTGAACAGTTTAAAACAAAACTTATGAGATAAAATGTGAAGAATAATTTTTTTTTCTTCTAAAAAATGAAAGAAACATTGTAAATTCATGTTGTACTTTGAAGGAAAACCTATACTTTTCTAGCGGAACTTGTTGCGCCAGGCTGTTTTTCGATTGTTTTTGATCCAGAAAATGAAGATACTCGTAATTCAACTCGAGAATTATTTTTTGTACCAAGAATTTTTTTTAGTCAACATTTTAAACAGAAAATAGTGGATTTGTTCGAAAATAAGTCGAATGTATTGGCGTATTTCTTTCTGATCATTCACTTTTTTCCCTATAAATTGAAACACGTCCAGTTTAGAATAAATAAAAATTGGTGGGAGGGACCAAAAGAGCAAAATTTTAAGTACAAAAAATATCATTTTCTGTTCAAACAAAATATTGAAGGACAAACAAGTGAAAAAAAAAGATTAAGGATTAAATTCTATTGTAAGCTATTACTTTTCGATTTGAAATAATTTAAATGATGAGAAAATAATGTTAATTAGTTTTTATTGAAAAAATTCTGCACGGAAAAAATGTTGGTTAATTTTTATTATTTTTATGATAAAACTGGGGTAGTTCATTATTTATAGTAGAAATTCCCACAAAAATAGTGAAGTACACTGACTAAGATTGTACTCGTAGATAGTACTACCAATACTATGAATATCTACAAAAAATCTTGAATTGTCCCTGTTTTCCTATAAAAAGTAGTAAAAATTACTACGAATTTCTTTCAGTTTATCTCACTCTTGAAATTATTTTTCAACTTACCTGGCCATCATTACAACGATGTGTTATATTCACTTCTTGTAACTATCACAACTGAAGAAATAATGAGTTATCAACTCGCCAAAACAGCATTTCATGACGACAGTGAAGGCATTTCTAGGGTCGAAATGGTGGTTATACCCCAAATATATAAGTCTAGAAAAACGTGTGAGTATTCCATTAATTACCCTTCACGTTCGAAAAGTAGTTTCTACCTGATGAATCTACCCGCGATACAGAGAGCAGGATGTATTGAAATGTATGTAAGTGTTACTAATATCCGTTTGATGTTCTATGCTAATGATTGAAAGTGACCATATTTCGTCATTGTGCATTTGTCAGTCTTCTGTCTCGAATAGTTTATTTATTATATCCATTCAACCTGAAATGTAATCTTCAGAAGCAATGAGAAATGATAATATTTTAATTTTGTCACTCCAATTTTTACACGAAACAACCTAATAGATCAGTTTATCTAGTGAAAATGCATTGAAAGCATAATATCTCTTCAATGAGACCAGCGAATAGATCAACACTCCGAGGGCATATAGTTTTTCAGTAAAGACAACCTGGAAATGTTCATCTCCAGCTACATTATTTACTCGCATAATCGAAGAAAATGTAAGCTGCCTTACGGACTGCACCCAGCAGCCGAGATCCTGGAAACACGTACCTTATTTTCTGTAGGATTTATCAGAGTAATGAGTACCCATCATTGGCTTCTGCGAGCCCCTCCGAAGAGGGCTCAGCATGTTGAACTTGAAACCCTTTTCATGATAAGTGATTTCTGACGAAACGAATGACCACTGTAAAACGTAACTTCGTCCCGAGGGTTTATTATCATAAAGTAGATTCTGGATGAAGGGCGAGGGGTTGGTGGTCGAGCTGGGATAAGGTGGCAATTCGATTATATCCTCAAATGCGTCGTAAGTTCGCCCTCTGGCTATGTGAGTGGATGGTTTCTTCGTGTATATAGTTCTGTCGGCTGAACGTGCTCTCGTCAAAAATATTTCCATCCTTTTCGCTCGATCTCGTCTTTGTATTTGCCCGCCGTGCGCCGCCTTCTCTTTCTCAGTGTGCTTAATAAGGTTTCGAGTTATTTAGGCCAGTTACGATGGTTCGGATCAGTTGCAAAGTGCAGGGGGTAGAGATGCTCGTCACCCAGCAAAAATGTCTCTCGAACGACTGGTGGCAGCTGTTGGGGGGGGGGTAGATAGACGGACGATATGAATGGATGAGGCGCCTGCACGAAAACAGTTAGCTTAATTAGGATCACGCGAATCGGTGGCAGACGTGGGAAGGGTGAGGAGGAACGTAGAGACTTTCATTAGCAAAATTAAATTGTCTTCAAAGCGAAACTCTCTGGCCGTTACACACTTTCTGGTCGCATCTACTGTAACGTTGTGCATATACGAATAGACCTTTTTTTGGGGGGAGGAGTGGCAAGGCCAGAAGCACTCGACTAACATTATTTGCGGGTTATTGTGGCCCGACATCCAAGAGTCAAATGCAGAAGTTCACTTTTCCAACTTTCTCGTTTTGTCGACCTCCTCCTTCGTCCCTGCCGTGGCGGTCCATTTATCCCTGTCGTCTTTGTCTCTGCCGTTCCCATCCCATCTCTATGTTGGGTAGTGTGCTCTTGTTAATTTTCGTCTTTTGTCATAAAAAGTGTAATGGCTTTTCTTAATAAAGATAGTAGGTGCACGAAAAAGCGTTGGCGAAAATTTACTTTGAATTTGCAAAAAGTGGGGTGAGGGGGAGTGGAGTGGGACTCGTACATAGTCGTTGTAACGTTAGCCAAATCGTGTAATGATGAGTGAATGCGGTTGACGAAGGGTTATGATATGAATTATTATCCTTGTCCTTGGTGTTTGACGATGCGCTCAATTTCTCTCTCTTTTCTCACACTCTCTCTCTCTAGTATATATACGTCATAAAGTTGTCTGGATACACTCTTAGATGATCTTAATTTTGGTTGGGATGATGGACGACAAAGACAACGATACATTAAATTCGGTCGTTCGGTCGAAATGAAAATTTAACAAGTTCATCTTTAAGGTCGCATGTGTGTTGACAAATCGTACTGATGACTGAAAAAAATTATTCATTATTCTTTTCATAGCAGATTTTTCTTTTAAAATCGGCCTAAATGTTCCATTCATTCGTTTACGACAGCTGAGAAATTCAACATTGTTATGGAAAAAAACAGATATATAGGCTACTCCCTTTTACGAGTAGGTAGTCCAAAAAGATGAAAAAGGCACTTTCTGGAAACGGACGGACTGAAAATAGCGTGTCATATTTATGAGCCAAGCAAGACGAGCATTTCTATCGAATCAAAGGGCAGAGCGAAAACAAAGTGGGGACGAAAGAGGAAGCTGTAGCAAATTTCACTCGGGGGAAAAGTTTTTCCACCGTTTATACAATTAATAAAGAATTTATGGTCCTCGATTTTTATGTTGACTTTTTTTTGGCCTTTTTTTTTTCTTGCTAGAAAAATTTATAGATCGTTAAGATGCCGGTAGTAGCAATCAAATGAGTTGTTTTTTCCATCATTTTATTCTTTTTTTCCCCCTTCTAATCTCTCCGCTTTTCCTTTATCCGCAGCTAATGCTGTTTTACTTCGACGGCGAATTGCTAATTATGATAATTATTCGACAGCCTTTTCCTTTATCTCTTGTCCCCGCCATAATTCCTTTTTCTTGGCATTTACTCGCCAAACTAATTCTCTTTTTTTTTTATTCTTCGCTGGGGTTATTTTTCACGCACTTAAGATCGTTAGACGAGTTTTTCATAGCCACAGTATTTCATTTCCGCCTTCGTATGTCCGGCTTTTAAGTGCGTATTTGTGGTTTGCAGCAGCGCTAAGGATTTGAAGAAAAACAAAAAAAAGGAGGTGCTGAAGTTGACGATAACAATTTGTGGATGAACAACGTAATTTATTGGAAAAATGTGTGCTTCCAAAAATAGGCGAGCTGCGTGAAGGGAAAAAGGGAGAAGGAAAATGAAAAGAGTTGATATCAAACAATTCGTAAGAATGGTTTGGCCTTCGACGACCTCCAGAGGTGAGGAGGAGTAGAAGAAGAGGATATATCCCATATTGTGTGTACCGAAATGCGTGTATAAAAAGACAAACGAAAAAAAAAAAAATGTTAAACGCTTGAAGATGAAGATCGAAAAAAAGACGGTGCGAAAGTCAAATGGAAGTGGAAACGAAAAAGTATTGTAGAATCAAACCACTTTATTTTTCCTTGAAAAAAAAAAAACTAGGAAATACGTGAAACTGGAAGTTAAAGAAGAAGAAGAAAAAAGGAAATTTGGCTGTAAATGGGAAATAAAACGGCTCTGATTTATCGGGCCAAAATTTTTAATTAATAAAATTAAAATTTACGTCACGTCGGGAGCGCAATTCGCGTGGCTTTTGTTTTTTTTGCTTTGCTCACAGAAAGAGGTCGGGGGCATTGCGAGGAAAGGTTATTTCCGGGATGGTTTTTGCGTGGTGAGCATTTTTATGTAGTTTAGAGGAGAAAATTTTATGAGCTCGTTGAAAAATTCATTCCGAAATTTGTTATTTTTCGGTTACTTACCGGACATAATTGATTTTTGCGAAAAATACAATAAACATTTTTAATCTAGTTATCTCGAGAAACAATCAATATAGAGCTGTAGAATATCTATATCGTAAGATTTTCTAGTTGAGAGACGAAAAAATAATTAAAAAAAGAAAAACACGTTTTCTCCCCCTGAATGTGTTGATTAGATTTCATTGTTCTTGATTTGGAGGTTTTCTTCCTCAGTCCGACACAGTTCCAAAAATAAGAGCACCCGATGAAAGTTTTGAATAACTCCTCGTGGTGATTTATTTGCTAAGTACAGAAAATCGTACTTTGGTCCTTGGCGTTGACGACTAGCTATATGGCCTACCTGTCGAAAAAATATTGGAAAGTGTATTGCGACTAGTATATCGATGCCCAAAAGTCTATATATATTTTTTTGAGAAATTTATGTAGGTACATTATTTGCCGGAGAGGTAATTTAATTTTCTATCGGTTACTAATATAATTTTATTGTACGAATGTTTTTATCTACCTGGAAATCGGATAACTGAAGGTGCACTGTTTAAGAGCAAAAAAATATTTTATCCACTTTCTGATTGTCAATTTTATTTCTGTTGCTCATCGTTATACATCTTTTTGTGATATTTACTGTAAGTGTCCCCAAACTTGGTGGTTTTCTTCCTTTGGAGGCTGGGGCAACACTGACGAGAACTAACTAAAGTTATGGTGTATAAATTATAATACTTCTGTGCCTTGCAGTTGGCAAAATAATTCTATAGTTACCTATTTTATAATACATTTTTGGAGTGTAGTGGGCTTTCGCCTTTCAGAGTATTGTACTTGAGTTTTTTTTTTTAATTTTTTTGTGACCTTACTCCAATTCCTGTACACATACACATATATATTACTATGGAAATGTTTAAATTGCTTTTACCAAGCTGATTTACGTAGCATATTGTCTCTATTATTATAAATATCTACCAATTTTATTCCAGCTATGAAAAACTTTTTTTATGCTTTTTATATTATTGCATTCGCTGGTAATTCCAGCGTCATACTTTCAGTTCTATGAACTCGGATCACCATCTTTCTCAGCTCCACCCGGCCACCTAAATCCCTGGCCACCTAAATCCTCGCATCCAACGTGAAACTCGCTTTGTATTCCGAAAATGAAAATAGACATTCGCAGGACTAAATTGCTTATTTACTGAACGTTTTATTGTCTATGTGTATATCTTCTTCAGAAAATTCTGCGCCTTTTTCACGCTGAAAAGCAACTGCGTAGATCTTATAATATTCTTAACATTTGCAGTCTCGAGCCCAATCAGGAGCTCAAAGAAACGTTTCACTCCCAACGTAAGCTGATTAAAAAGACATTTCCTTTGCCGTTGAGAGTTCGTCGAACCTTTTTGCGGGGGAGAAATTGGTATATAATACTCGGTGTTTTGTTTGCCAGATTACATATTTCAGCGCAGCTTTATTTTCGTTTTTCTTCATTTTTTTTTTTTTTTGTTCGTTCACCCCCAGCCTGCCTTTGCTCTCGTATGATGGTTCGTTCAAACGGATTCTGCGAATGACAGCCCGAGAAAATAACATTTTTAGGACACTAGTAATTGCCAAGGGTCACATTTACAATGGTGGACGTCGTTTCACGCTGCGCTCCTTTAACTTTTGATAAGTTGAGGACATTAGCGAACAGACACGGCTGATATTGTGAATGGAATGAATCGAGTAGTAATTTTTTTCCCCATCCACTTCTCTTTTCGTTCCAATATCGATAATCTTGGAAACATATTTTTTCAACTGGAGAATCGTCTCGTCCAATATTGTGGAATGAAAATGTATAGACGATATATCAGGGGCAAAATGGTCGTCTCCCTGTTCGAGTGTATCATTGAGATTGCTCCTGCGACTCTCCTAAAGTACATATACTCCGTACCATTTACCTGCTTCCTTCACTCAGAAGGGTTAACGATGTGTTTCTACTTTAGATGTGAAATACCATCAACGTTATTTTCGTGTGTGTTTTCTCGACAAAGTTTTATGAATTAGGGAAGTTTCGCCTCTCGTATAAAAAAACGGTTCCCGGTGGAAGTTAGTATAGGAGTGCATTTTGCCACAGCACGAAAATTATGTTAGAATGATTCAAAATTCAGTCAAATTATAGAATACCTAATTGATTGACACACTGAAAAAATGCATAATATTAATACTTTTGTATATTGTGGTACCAAAATATACAAGTAAAGGGTATATTGTAGTATTAAAAAAGTATATTTTTGTTAAGCGTTATTGTGACCCCCAATTTTTTTATTGGATGTTCTTGTGGCACCCATTTTTTCTTTGTGGCACCCGGATTTGGGTGCCACAACGATTTCAGCTGAAATTGGTGGTTTTGGGGTCTAGGGGGCATGGGGGATGCAAATCCACATTTTACCCCGGGTGTCACATTGACATCCAAACTCATCCTACATACTGGGGGGTTCCCTGTATGTTCCACCACAGTGCGGAGTGTTACATACAAACATACATAAGCTGCAAGTAAATGTCTTTGTGACCCATTGATAATAAGATACAATGTGGCACCCAAAACATGACAACAATGCATAATAAGATTTTGCAAAGGGTTGATTAAATATGGGCTTTTTTTTAACCCATCAGATTAATTATATAGTTTTTGAATGAATCTTTAGTCTGTACTCTGTACTCGGTAATTTTTTTAGCTTCTATTAAATGCCTCACTCGATATTTTCAAGACTGAGGAGGCTGGCTAAATGGGAAAAGAAAAGTTTTGAGATTGCGGAGGCTGATTAAATGGCAATTTAAATTTCTGAGACTGTGGAGGCTGGCTAAATGGAATTTGCATTATCGAGACTGAGGACGAGGAGGCTGAGTCTGGCTAAATGGGAAAATAAAATTTTTGAGATTGCGGAGGTTGGCTAAATGGGAATTTAAAGTTTAAAGACTGCGGGAGCGGGCTAAATGGGAATTTGAATTTTTGAAACTGTGGAGGCTGGCTAAATGAGAATTAAAATGTTTGTGACTGCGCAGGCTGGCTAAATGGGAATTTAAATAAAATCAGGCGAATCAAAACTGAACCTGATCTTATATGTATTTTTCAAATTTTTTAATTAACTTAAATGTAGGTACTTAGAAGTGTGACTTCGTCACATTATGGTTCGTTTGGAGCCATCTTTACTTAGCTAGGCTACAAATTTATTTGAGTAAATGTCTTTGTGACCCACTGAAAGTAAATGCTATTGTGGCACCCATGTATAAGCATTAATAAATGTCATTGTGACACCCTGAAAGGTAGATATTTGGCAACGCCTCAGGGTGCTATAATGACATTCACTAATCTACATACATGGGTGTCACAATAGCATTTACTTACGGTGGGTCACAAAGACATTTACTTACATTTTCAATACATGGGTGCCACAATGACGCTGAATAACCTGGGTGTCACTTCGTTAGGAGTTTAAACATGTATACTTTCAGCATGCTGTGCGATGAGACTTTCAGCTACTGAAAAGTACACTTTTCAAATACTTTTAAAAGTATACTCTTTGAAGCATTCAAAAAGTATACTTTTCAGTAGATGAAAGTCTCATCGCTCAGTATGGCGAAAATAAAATTTTTTCTTAATCAAAAGTATACTGATTTTGTCCATATAGGGATAGTACAAAAAAAAAAAAAAACTTAAGAAAAAGGAGTGTGGAACAAATCATCTGAATATAATTTTAATTGTTGTTACAAGGTTGGACACTTCCGGTTCAGTTCATCGAGCCTCTCCACCGCATGCTTCACCCCTAGAAATAATTTTCTGGATTCACTGCTGAAGGAGCTAGAAAATAATTCTGTTTGAGTTTTCAAAGTTTTTATTAAGTTTATTTTTCTTGATCAGTAATATTTTCGGTGGAATTTCCCATCGGCGTTTCCTTCAACTATCATTTTCCTTTACTCACTTTTCTCTCTCAGTGAAAAACTGATTTATGTTGACATTGCTTTCTCTTTTCTGCCTCACTGAGTTTCGATAAACAACATTAATCCAGCCGCGGATAGACCTTTATCTCCAGATGATGAATGGTTCGCTATGAGAAACTTTCGCAAAAGAAAGTGAGCCTAATAAATACTGCAGAAGTTGGCCCTAAATACGTTATTGTATATTCATTTTACGAAGATAGAAAAAACACTTTTTGAACTTTGTCAATTAAATGTAAATTATTGTTCTTCCGGTAGTCGCGTATTTTCGCTGTCTGTTCTCAGCGCAGTGGAAAAATTTTCAATTTCAAAATAGGTACGACGAATTTAAATGGAAATTATTCGAGCCCAAATGGCTAAAATGAGTCTAATATTGGCTCATATTCTTTTGAAATGGTATATACAGAAAGACGACAGCGACAGTCAACGAATATCGCTCTCTTTGAGGCTTTTCAAATTGTGGAAAATGAGATTGAGAAGACGTCAAGAAAATCTGAAATGCAAAGACGATTTATATATAGGCTACACCACGTTCAAAAAATGATTCGTACTTTTCCAATTTCCTCTTTCGACTGCGAAGTGGAATATTTTTCGAATTTTCAGCCGAACTATCTGCTCGACCAAAGAAAAAGAAGGGAAAAAAGGCTTTATAAAAAGACTGTTTAGGCCTCGTATTCTAGTCACGAATAATAGAGAATTTTGGCTAAACTTCTGCATCGTGTTCTGTTTTTTTTTTTCTTCCTTCCTTCAAAAGTTTGACCTATTTTGCCCTTCATTCAGCCCCCTCGCCAGTGAATCGTTGGGTGCATAATCCGCAATTTACTTATTATTATTCATCGTGAAATCGGTCAGATTAGCGATTGCAAATATGCTGCAAAATGTGTTCGTAAATTTTACTTGTATTCTCATTATATTATTATGTAATTGGCTATTAAGTTTAACGTTCGTAGCTACCTGGAAAGAATTTTCGATTAAACAGACGCGGTCGATTTGAAATATTCAAGATTACTAGAATTTTCTTGATAGTTTCGATAGTCGCGTATCCAACTTTTACTTTTCTTGAAGAATATTAAATATTTTATGGCAAAACTTATTCGGACGGATGATTGGCTATTTGAGATGCGTCGCATGTAAGGTACCTTGAAGTTGAAAAGTATTAGCTATTTTTTGAAAAATCTCAAGAAGCATGACTGAAATGAAGTGTTTTGTTTCCAATCGTAATGATATTTATTCCTTTGAATGTGTCATGTACGTAGCTGCTGAAACTAAGGATGCAGTGGGTTATTATGTATTATTAATTTAATGAGGGTAATTAGAATAGAAATTATAAATAGGAGGATTGTTGATTAGATATCGTATGATGTGGTAATGAATTAGATGCGGCAGTGACATGAGTCTGGAACTCGGACATTTTGGTAGCAAGGCATAGCACCCCCAACACCACGCAGACTTCTCTTCGATGTATAATAATTATGATAACTCAATTATTCATTTTATTATGAGAAGAATAAGATGTTATAAAACTGACTTAATGATAACGTTGTTATTCAAATACAATCGAAGGCCGAAACTGTACTGTGTGGTATACTAGCTACCGTGTTGTTAATTTTTGAAACCATAAGGTGCACCGTTTATTTTAAATAGTGAACGAAATGGGAGAACAGAAAAAGTATTGAATATTCTTACATTTCTTTTGTTGTATTGCGCTTTAATCAGCTGGCTGGTATCTTGAGACAATTGACTATATAGTCTCTATCTACGAGTATAAGTTGATAAAAGCATTATTATTACTAAATTGTTCATTTTTTAAAAAGGATATAGCACCTTTTGGCTTCAAGATAACGATGTCTACTGTACAATGCCTCTAACCTGGGCTTGAACCTGGACCTCACGTATTAATTTGCGTATAGCCAAAAGCCCAGAAAATTTTATTTTTAGTTCTTAACCTGTGATGCTAGTATAATTTTAAAGAGAATGGAAGAAAATGCTGTGACGGAATCAGTTATTTTTTACATGGGCCTCAAGGAGGACCGCGAAAAATTATTAAAAATGTCAACATCCAAAAACTTGATAAGGAAGTTGATTCTTCGTTATTTTTCAGTTATTTTCGTTTTTCTGGTTTTCAATTTATTTTGGGAAAATTTTTAGGGTGCCAAAAAATGTTTTTCTTGGAGGAAGGGCGTAGCCTCCCCTAGCCCCCTTAGTTTCGCCACTGAGAAAATTCAGATTGAACAGATATTCGGAAATGAATAATGAAGTTGAAATTTATATTTTTCGAAAATAAAAGTACCTAAGTATCCCATCATGAAGATGCGTGCTAAATTTAACCACATCCTTGATTTTACTCGAAAAAATCTTTGCTTACTTTCGAAATTAAGGCTCATTCTAAAAAATGTCGAGGAATATGATGAAAATTAGAATAAGGGTTCTCGCGTTTCTGGATGCTGTAGACATTACGTGAAAAAAAAAAAAGTCAGTTTCATTTTTCCACATTTTAATACACCACTTTAACGAAAGATGAGATATGATATGATATATAGTTGGGTTTTTAGTTTGGATTTTTTGGCCTCCAGGTATTTCCATTTGTTGAAATGAGCCTCCAAATCGATGATAAGAATAAACTTGTTCTCTTGAAGTAAAACATTTTTTTTTCTTTCACCGCCTTATTCGTTTTCAAAACGCATTCACCGATAAACGTGTAACCGTTGAGAGAGAGTGGAAGAAAAGAAAAAAGGAACTGGAAAAAAAGGAACTGGAAAAAAAGGAAGGAAAAGCGGGTGGAAGAAGGAATATTGGAGAATATTTTTAATTTTCTGCATCTTGAACGCGCCGTTAAAGAAAAGCAATTCTCGGAAACGCCTGGGAAATCCCGTTAAAAATTAATAACGTTTTTCTTTTCTTTTGTTTCTTTTGTTCTTTTTTGTCTTTTTTCCATCCCTTTGGCCACCCATCTGATTTTCTATACTTCTCACTCGTTTCTGTTTCTTTTTTTTCTGTCTGCCTGTCCTTGTGGTGTTCGTCTTTCTCGCTGTGGAAAATTCCTTGTTACGCCAGACTTCTTCAGCCACTGGAATATTTTCGGTATAATGAAACAGTTTCAGTAAAGAGAGACAGAGACAGATATAGAGAAGATAGTACCTAGAAAACAATTACGATAACAATCTCTTGTTTTTTTTCGACTCATGACTTTTTATGAATGCAGTAACGACGTCGATTATAGATTTGTGAACCCAATTTTATCTTTTGCTCGCCCTGTTTTTCAAGTGTAAATTCAGGCTTGCTTATAATTTACTGGAGCGTATAAACGAATCAATTTGTGGGTCTGGTTTGATAAATTAACTGCAGCCGCATCTTTAAAAATTGTTAGTCACATTTTGTTTTTCGTCTTATGTCGTGAACGATTTTATAGCGATCCATTAAAATGTACAATATTTCAGCGAAATTTTGAATTTTACGAGCTTAGAATGTCATTGGTTTCCCGTTTTCGGAAGATAGAATTCTAAATTCTATGAAAAATCTTGAGAAATGGCAAATTTCTCTCTAAAAATACCCACGAGTTGAAGTGAATGACATTTTCTGGAGAGGCATATATTGTCCTCTGGCCCGTATATCTTACTGCAGGACTCAATTTGAAGTGTTCAGTGGACAATATACCTCATGGTATTTTATTCTTCATGGTTCTATGGTTACCGCAAAGCTTGGTGAAAAGTTGCTGTTTCATTCAAAACTGTCAAATTATTGATTAAAATGACGGGTTTGAAAAATTTTTTCTCGAAAGGCAAAATTTTCTAATCAGATTCTATTGAAATAACTCTATTCGAGAGAAAGTACAATGTATATAGTTGATGATGAATCTGTTATTAGGTTGGCCAACGGATTCAATATACTTTCCCTATAATTTTAGTTTGTTTGTTTTCGAATCTGTGTATTAGAACGCGTTAATTATGTACACTTTTGCGATCAATATGTAATTGGCGTCATTTTGTTGAATAATTATCATTTCGAATGTCTGGATTCGAGAAATTTGAATAATTGAGAGTGAATGAAAGGAATAATAACTAAAATAAGGGAGGCGATAGAAGGTAAAAATCGATAGAATTATTACTTTTAATATTAAAACAAAAGGTTTGTACGAAGTACGCGGGTGTAGACTAACATTGAATAGTGGAACAGATAATATGTTGTGTTTTTCATAAAAGTTTTGCGTATTTCATTTTTCTGAAATGTATAAAGATGCTCATTATTTTGCATGTATCTGCGAAGGTGTCAAATTATACGGTTGCTCGTCACGCAATTTGGGAGTCCTTATTGCGGATGAGTTTGGAAGAACGAATGACAGATTTCGATCAATAATTTGATTCCCAAGTGACGCCTGGGAAAAGTTTTTGCTTTTCATTTACGAGATGAAGTTTGGCGAAGAGCGTCGAATAACATTTGACATTTATCGTGTCATTTGCTTCAATTGGAATACATGCAGCAGTCTTTGTTTCAAAAACCACCGTTGCCATTGGGTTTGAGATAAATTATCTTAAAAATGAACTATATATGAACTGGTGAAAACAAAGCTGCCTTCTGGATTGCAAATATTTGATATATGGACTCTCCAGTTTGCTATCAGTCGTGCGTCTTGATATTACTTCAGTAATGGTCTGTTGTTGAAATTGAAATGGTATAATTATATTGAATTTATATATAATCGTGAAAATCAGCCACTCTGGAGTTTTATGTCAAAATCAGCGAGAGGGGGATGAGTATATATAATTTGACTTCATTGTTCAAGCTTACAGCCCAAAGGTAAGGTATATGTGAGGTGGAATCGCCCCTTTGACTATACTGAGCCCCTTTCTGAATGTTCTAGTTTTTTTTTTCATGAAATTAACAACAACAAAAAACCAAATTTCAAAACAATTTTTTTTAAACAAAAAATAGTGCAAGAAAGCTTGCGAAGCGGGCGACTCATTATATATATTGTATTCAAAACCGAATTTTATGTTTCGTTTTTCTACCTCTGGCACCTACTAGTCCTCAAGGGGGTCCTCACAAAATATCCTGGCTACGGGCCTGTCATTGTTTGAAAAGTATTATATTCATTTCCAGTTCTAATGATACAAAAATAAAAATGGTCAAATTATAGGTATATTATTTGTACAATAATCTCGAGTACAGTTTTACTCATTTAACATAGCCTCTTTTAGGAGATGTAAAATTTATAATACTTGGATAGTAGGATTCTAAGTATAGGAAGGATATGTCCAAATACACTGGCTAGTTTTTCGGAATTTTGACAAATAACGTGTAAAATTTCAGCAATATTTTGTTGAAAATTCCTTCTTAAAAGTATTCAAGAACGTTTTCTTTTATGTGTGAGTACTTATCAGTGCAGCCAGATGACCCTTTCTTTAGAGCCTTTTTCGCTTTCGTCTGGAGTGACAGTCACTTCGAACGGATGAAAAGGTATAACAAGGATGTCGTTTCCAAAAGTCTTATTGAAACATTAGCTACCCATCCTGAAAATGTGTCAGGGTTAGATCACGCCCTTGTCATCTGAAAAGGTGGTCATTATTGGGGTTATTCTAGTTATACTCGTAGCGCGGACAAAAGATAACAAAAAAAAAAAGAGCTAGAGCTAGGTATATAGCGGAAAAAATTCATGTTTTTGAAAAAATATTTATCTTTTTAAAATAACCATTTGACGACAAGGTTGATGGTGGGTAAGGGTTGTTAATTTTTTTTCCCCCTACGCGAATGAAATGAAGATAAATATGTCGGATATAAATGGCGTCGTCGTGGCTTTCTCTTTTCACTCGCCGAAAAGGTGATAAAAAGGCCATTAAAAACAGATTAGTTTTATTTTTTGCGAGAGATGAGAGCGATGAGGAGGGAGATGAGGCCGAAAAAATGGGCAAAAAAATCTCCAAAAAAAAAGCAGAGGAGGAGGAGGGAAAACCCATCAACGATCGCGAAATAGTCGCGAACGCAAAATTTTGCGGTACGCCGCCGGAGAGATTAAAATTAAAAGCGCTGATCCCTTTCGACACAAAATACCGTACCCCTCTGTCCCCCTCATTGGATCACCTCTTTATTCATCATTCAAGCCGCTAATTGTTATGGTACTGGTATCTTCACCGTGTTGACAAAGATGAACCAGATTTTGATTAATACTCGAATGCACTATCGCTGATTGGCCCCCTCATCGTTAGCATTTTTGGAAGATGCTGGCATTTTTGGTTCGTTAAAAAGACAATTTAGACGTCGAAGGCCGCCTCCAGCTCGTGAAATATGGCGAAAAATTGGACGCATATTCCCGCCGCGTGCTCCCCTCGTCGTCGAAGAGGTGGAAATCCGCTAAACCCAAAATTTATGCGAATGCGGCGAGTTTTACGCTTTTATTGCTTCGGCTATCAATTTTGACTTCGACCCCACCCCATCACCGATGTTGGCTTTACGATTTTATAATTGTCGTCGCGCGGACCAAAGTGAGCGAGGTGGTTTTGCTAGAAATCCATTCCGAAAATGACCTAGGATTCGATAATAATTTACTTGCAGCCTGTACGAAAAACAGCTTGAAAAGCTGCATAATTCGCAAATTTTGATGGAACTCGTTACGGTGAAATTATAACTATACTGATGAAATTTCTTGTCTTATAGTATAGAGAGACAGACTGATTCGAATCTAAAATCGATTATCGATCAAAATCAGAAATATTGGCCCTCAAATTTGGACTACCCGAATTGGTTTTTTTCACTTTTTCAAGTTTTCATTAGGTATAATTATGCGGTTTTCTCATTTTTATAAAACTGAATTATTATTCTTGGTTTTTTCTGACATCTTGTCAGTTCACTGTACTGTGGAAAACTTAATTCTTCATTGTACTCCAAAAGGGTCTAGCAGGATAAGATAGGTGAAATGACCTTTTTCGAATTTCAACCTGAAACTTGGGGGTCAGGTTGACAATGATGAAAAACTAATTCAGCCCGAATTTCAGCCCCCCACCTCAACTGGTTGCCCCCTGGGGAGTGAAAATGTGTTTCGGCCATTTTGAAGGTTTTTAGCCCATAACTTTTTTCATAATTGTTCATTTGATTTGAAATTTTTATGGTAGTTAGTCCTCTATGAGCTCTATCTACCAGAAAAATTTTGCGGTTCCACCTCCAGTAGTTTTCCAGTAACTCCAGTTGGAAATTTTGGAGCTTCTTACCCTATGTAGTCTACAAGTTGAAATTTTCACTGATGATAGCTTATCCAGTCTACATTACACCCATATAATTTGTTTTCCAAAATTCAGGGTGGACAAGGTAGTTTTTTGGCATTGGAATATCAGTTTTTTCCAGTGGCGTCTGCTCTGGGTGTGCAAGGTGTTCACTGCACACCCAACCAAATTCAAAAAGAAATTTTGTCTGTGATTATGGTGATAAATAAATTATGTGTATTTTGTGAGCATATGGCATATATTAGATGGTGTTGTGACAAAAAATTCAACTAATAAATTTTTATTTAAGACGACAGAAAAAGTGGCGCCCACCTGGGGGGTTAAGTGGTGCGGTCGTACCAGGCTTTACAATTTAGGGGCCCCATCAGATGAGAATTTTGACCGCCCTTTACTACCAATATGTTGAAAAACATGGAAGTGAACAAAACTATGAGGGGGCCTCTTTGCTGAAAAGGGCCTCACAAGTGATCTTACACTACCTATTTCAAAATACGTGTGCGCCACTGAGAAAAACCTTGGTTTGAAGTTCAACATAATAAATTAAATGTACTGAAATGAAATTTATCAGAGACAGATGTAGTATTTTTTTAAAATTTCTCCTTCTTTTGAAGTTGAAAAGGTTAAAACAATGATCTTTTTACTGAGAAAATATATGTATGTATGAGTGCAATAGTGCATTATTGCAATAATTTTCAAAGTTACAGTAAGGTAAATTTTTTACCAACTGATGCAATAATCAGTTCAAAGGTGACTTCTTAGTTAATTAGTGAAGAAAATACGTACGTCGTACATACAAAAAATGGATGATAAGTTAATCCTTTTGTAAAGTAAAAGCAGTGTAATGATATCTTATCACTAATTGTTCTGCAGTGCAATGTGTGGTTTTTTTTTCATATTTTTGAATCCAGAAATGTTAGGTAACACTAATTTATTGTGATTTTCACCAATTGGGATTTCAAGGAATTTCTTTCCTGAAATCCCAATTGGTGAAAATCTTGAAATCCCAATTTGGGAAAATCACAATAAATTAGTGTTACCTAACATTTCTGGATTCAAAAATATGGAAAAAAACCACACATTGCACTGCAGAACAATTAGTGATAAGATATTATTACACTGCTTTTACTTTACAAAAGGATTAACTTATCATCCATTTTTTGTATGTACGTATTTTCTTCACTAATTAACTAAGAAGTCACCTTTGAACAGATTATTGCATCAGTTGGTAAAAAAGTTACCTTACTGTAACTTTGAAAATTATCGCAATAATGCATTATTGCACTCATACATATATTTTCTCAGTAAAAAGATCATTGTTTTAACCTTTTCAACTTCAAAAGAAGGAGAAATTAAAAAAAAAAAACTACATCTGTCTCTGATAAATTTCATTTCAGCACATTTAATTTATTATGTTGAACTTCAAACCAAGGTTGAGTGGCGCACACGTATTTTGAAATAGGTGGTGCAAGATCACTTGTGAGGCCCTTTTCAGCAAAGTGGCCCCCTAATAATTTTGTTCACTTCCATGTTTTTCAACATATTGGTAGTAAAGGGCGGTCAAAATTCTCATCTGATGGGGCCCCTAAATTGTAAAGCCTGGTGCGACCGCACCACTTAACCCCCCAGGTGGGCGCCACTTTTTCTGTCGTCTTAAATAAAAATTTATTACGTTGAATTTTTTGTCACAACACCATCTAATATATGCCATATGCTCACAAAATACACATAATTTATTTATCACCATAATCACAGACAAAATTTCTTTTTGAATTTGGTTGGGTGTGCAGTGAACACCTTGCACACCCAGAGCAGACGCCACTGGAAAAAACTGATATTCCAATGCCAAAAAACTACCTTGTCCACCCTGAATTTTGGAAAACAAATTATATGGGTGTAATGTAGACTGGATAAGCTATCATCAGTGAAAATTTCAACTTGTAGACTCCATAGAGTAAGAAGTTCCAAAATTTCCAGCTGGAGTTACTGGAAAACTACTGGAGGTGGAACCGCAAAATTTTGCTGATAGATAGAGCTCATAGAGGACTAACTACCATAAAAATTTCAAATCAAATGAACAATTATGAAAAAAGTTATGGGCAAAAAACCTTCAAAATGGCCAAACACATTTTCACTCCCCAGGGGGCAACCAGTTGAGGTGGGGGGCTGAAATTTGGGCTGAATTAGTTTTTCATCATTGTTAACCTGACCCCCAAGTTTCAGGTTGAAATTCGAAAAAGGTCATTTCACCTATCTCATCCTGCCAGACCCTTTAGGAGTAATTACACATATAATCATGTTATGTTAATCAATTTTCTGAATGCATACATTTCACTGATCAAGATAATATATTATTGTGATAAATGTAAAGAAACTACATTACTGTCCAATTTATTAACGCAAAGTTGAAAAAAGAAAGAGACATTTCTTCTACTTACAGAGTCTATCCACGTTTAGAAGTCCAAGTTATGTTTGCCTGGTCTATGGCATGACTCGAGTTACAGATGAGGTCGTTACCGAAAATGAAAGAACAAAAATTTGTTTATTGTTTTCTACATTAAAAGGTCTGAGAAAATCTTGATGGATAAAATTCCTGTTACAGAGATTGATTCGGTTATAAAATTCAAGTTGAAGGGCTTTTGTTGAGTTTGAATTTATATCTTCGAGTTACGAAAGTAATTTTTCTGTTCGGGGCTTATGAAAATGTGCATTGGAAAATTGAAAATTCTTTGGCTCAAAAAATTTTTCAATTTATTAAAATTAGAATCATCACTATTCAGATGTAATTATACCGAAGTGTATTTTCAATGCATTAGCGTTAATTGCTATATTAAAGTTTTACTGTAAAGTGAGAATTTATATTTTCATATAAGAAACATATTTAAAAATAAATAAAGTAGAGACCATACCTATTTTGATGTTAATGTATAATTATTGACAACAACGATGTTTATATTTGTTTTTTGAATTATGTGGGCGATTTTATTTTAATAGTTTCATATCAATAATTAAGTTGATTTTTATTTTACTAAGGAATTTTTTAGCAACGTAGAATACCTGAATCGCTCTCACTAAGTGAAATATGTATAAACCTTCGGGACATTCCTCTCTGGTGATCTTAAAGTCTCTTTGGAACCTGCCTTATAGGTCTCTCGCGTCTTTAGGATCACCCTTTAGTGGAGATGTTATGTCAGGTATGTAATATACTTATAGTACTACAAAAGACTATAAGTACGTATATGTTCATTAGTAGGTTCTTTTCTTTATGGTTTCATGCCACTTGCGTCATTTCTTATTCATTCGCTGACAAAACACTATCCCTGAAAGTTGTTTCAGTTTTAGGGCTGCTGTCGTTTCATAGATTTGAAAAGCATCTTACAGGTGAAATAGACAATTGTGAGAGAGATTGCAAAGAGGAAATGGAGGAGAAAGACGAACGGTGGAAACGATGGAATGGCGTGTCACATTTAGAGTGAAGCTGTCCGTAAGTAGAACACCTCTAAAGTTTTGAGGCCTAATATTTTCTTTGAGTGGAAAAGTTGAATTCATGAAACTTACATCAAAGACGGTTCGAAGTATTGACGTTGCTTGGCTGTAAGTTTCAGCCTCTATTCTATAATCAAGGTTTCCTTTTCACTCGCATTTTCGCGGCCTATTGAAGATATTCAAATAACGACTTAGAGGAAGTCACAGATCAATGAATGCTGTGGTTTGGAGGCGGTTTTTCATTTTCTTAAAGTTTTTGCAAGTAAAAATGCGTTTTCTGAAATTCTATTTTGGGAGAAGTTCGTCTCTATAGATGTTGCTTGAGTTAATGAAATTTTATAACTTGCATCAGTGCGCAATTTCATTAGGTGGGCTTTTCATTTTCACCATGAAACCGCGGCGCATATTTTTCAAAGGAACTTCTATATACCGATGCGGACCAATTGGAAAAGTCTTCCAATAGTTTTGAAAAATACTTTCATCAAAATATTTCTGTTCTTTTTACGACTGAAGCTATAGCTTGATGAAAAATTTTCATTTCATCAAATACACTATTAATCAATAATTGCAACAAAAAAAAAAAACCGAAATCTTTGTAATTCAACAATTCAAGTTCATTTTGAAAAATGCAATAAATTAGCAAGGGTCAAGTTTAACTCCTTTAATTGCTTCACTCGTTTTCATTCTGTTCTACAAATTTGCTTTCATTATGCTCAGTATCTAATACACAGCATTACTTTTTAATGTGTTAACATCATCGTTTCACTTTTCGTTTCGTGGGAGTAAATTAGAAAATTTAATACGAAGTTGAAAGTCGATAGCCGATATTGAATATGTTGGGCGAAACATAAATGATGCGCGCGCCGTAGTTAGTTGACATCGAACAGTTCTTATAAATAATCTCGTGATTTATTTTCTTGTTGGTTCGTTAATCGTTGTCAATTTTCTAATATTATCATTACTACTTATATATTATTGTATTATTGTACTACCGTGCCTATAGTCATTTTTTACGCATTATATCATGGAAGATGTTAACACATTGAAAATCAAACTTAAAAAATTAGCATCAACGGTTTTTGCCTGCAACCAGAAAAAGCAAATAAATATAAAAATAATGAATGGTTCTAAAATATTGCGTTCGTCTCGTTATTTAAGTAAGGATTTTAACCTGAAAGAAAATAAGATATAAGTACGTTGTTTTGGTTTCTCGATGGGATCATTTACTCCCAAGGTCTGCGGCCTTGTACAGTGAGGCGAAAAACTGGAAGCACATTGAACCCTCCTCGTATCCTTTTCCACATTTATTCGCCAAACCGGAGTCCTATATGAAACTAAAAATTTATAAGGAATCTTTTTGTGTCTGTTTGAGTATCCCCCCCTCCGCCAATCTCTTCAGCACTCTTTGCATACCGAGCTCGTTTGGTCGCCCTTTCCACATATGCGTACGTATACATGTATGTATACGTATTCTGAAAAAGCATTTTGTAGGTGTAGTCGTTGTTATAGAATAGGAAGTTTCGAGGGGGTAGGTTGTATGGTGGCGGGAATGGGGGAGGTAGAAAAAGGACGACGAATGGTAATCGAACGTAGAATCGTGTGCAATATTTATGGAGCCGGATGCCGCCAGAATCGGCTCCCCTCCATCCCGTCCGACCTTTTTTTTTCTTCGTCCTTTGTGGCGGATACCGGCTGAAAAACGTCGAAATATTACTTTTTACCCTTTCCACGGCCATTCCTTTTCGCCCGCGCACTCGTCCCTTGGTTCCATTCTACAAACCCAATTTCTTTTTTCTTGCACTTTCCGAATTTTGGTAATGTTTTTCAACTTGGAACGTGGAAATTTATGGACGGGGCCAACAGTTGGTTTACACATTCTAAAGCATTCGTCGATTAATTTGCGGTTAAATTTCCAAAAAGTCCGAGAGCTTTTGTGAATCGTCGTTTAGTGTTTCAGTATGGAAATAAAATTTTACGTGTATACGTAGTATGTGCCTTCCTCCTTTTTTTCCCCCTTAGGAGTTGTTTTCGTCCTATACAAATGTATTATAAACACTTTGTCTCGCAAATCTTTGGGGCGTATTTCGCTTTCGTAGATACATTTATTTCCTTCTTTTTTTTTTTTTTTTTTTTGAATTACGTACCTACTTTTTTGGTGAATTTTTTTCTCTTGAAAAGGTTAACGTTGTAAATGTCGTTTATTTCGTTTAAAAAAAAAAATCCTTCATCGTTCGGAAGCAACGTGTAACGTATGTACTGTTTCGATAGATTTTAAAACGTATACATACAGACTTTATACACTTCTACCTCCGCATCACTCTTCCTGTCTTCTCCATCATACTGCTGTATTTACCTGCTGACGCATTAACGACGTGTTTTGTATAATGGGTAATGGGTGGTGTATGAAAATACCATTTTAGAATATTATCTGTGTTCCCCTTCTTTTTTTTTTATTATTCAGTTTTTCATTCTTCCTAAATTGGGCGAACCTCCCGTATTGTGTTATGAAAATTTTTCGAGAGTTCTGGTTGGTTTCCTTCCATCATTTTCCTTGAGCTGTTATGTTTTTTTTTAGCCTTTTATGGAATATAAAAGCTTAAAATAAATTACGTTATTCTGTACGACCACGAGTTTTCAAAAATGAACAAAATGAACAAAAAAAAACTATAATTATTTTCCATTTCTGAAATTCGTGCTGCAGGCTTACTGCCAAAGTGGAGAGAAAAAAAATACATAGATTTGCTCGAAAAAGCCACGCGCGAAGAAGTATTATTCGGCTTTATACCTGCTCTCCACCTTTCCTCTAGACAAAATTGAAATATGTTGTAACGCGTACTTCGAGAATGAATTTTGGAGGTAACCCAAAACATTACCATATTATTTGTTTTATTTTCTGCTAATTCTTCCCATAAATGTAAATGTTTTCGAAATCGAGCACTTTTAAGGTTTTAGTTTTATTCGAGGACATTATTTTAAAAGATGGAACTGTTTAAAACGATTTTTACACCACTTATATCTTGAATATTCACTCAATGATCTATTAGATGGGATAACGTATAACAGACATAATGTCTTCCTTAAATTGTAGATGTATACCTGCCTTTATGACAGGAAAATTTCTATTATAGGTTTAGTCGAATAAATTCTGCGTCAATTTAAGCAACTATCCTGCTAACGAGTAGTTGTACAATATTTAATCGAGATTCTTGAAAAAGTTGAAAAATAATAGAGACGTGTGCAGCCTTCTCCTTTTTATATAGGTATTTTACGAGTCTACCCTTCCAGTTAATTTCCAGCACACACACTCACCCGTTCCATCGAAACTCGGCTATACCTTTTTTCGTTCCACCGCCATTTTTCCTCGATTTTATTGGGAAAAAGTCGCGTCGGCATCAATAAACTCGATAAATAGAGAACCAAAATCGTTCGTATTTCTTCGTTAGCCGAAAATTTTCCAATTCCCAAACACCTACCCCACTTTCTCAACGAGTTCTCTTTCCCAGCTAAAGGTAAAAGCACAACTTTCTCAATTATCGAATACATTCATGCCATTACCAAAACGGTTCTGCAGCACTTCTACTTCAACTCTTCTACCACTCCCTATAACCCCACCATCACTACTCGTCTCGTATTTCCTACGTAATCGTGCTCGTTAAAAAAGTTTCTTGACATTTTTTGAACTTGGTCGGACGACAAAAATATGGCATCAGGAACAATAATGCCGCAACTAAAGACGAGTATTATTTTTGTATTTCCGCTTTCGTCAAGAACAAAAAAAATAAAATAAAAAAGAGACAAAAACAATAAAAAAAATAAAAAAAATTACGGCAAAAAAAGAGGAACTTAAATTACAATGCTTCACAACGATGATGATGATAATAATAATAATAATAATAATAATAATAATAATAGTATTTCAATTTCCAACTTTTTAAAATGGCATTTGAAAATAAAACTCGAGCACATCGTTTAAATAGTCGCGGTCGTCTTATTTTCGAAAACTTTTTTGGTCGCCCTTTTTTTTTTATTAAAGGCTTCTGGGTAAGTGTGTCGACGACCGACGCGACGTCTAACTTTTACAGGGTAAAAGATTTTATTAACAATATCATCATAGCAGCCGAATGAAAAAGGGAAAAGTTTTCAACCCTTTACCACTTTATGCTTTCGGAAATTTTTCAACGAAACGCTGAATTTAATTACTAAGAACGAGAAAACACGCCTCGAAAATTTGGCTACCTATTATAAGAAGAAGCCAATATAACTTTAAAAGTCTAACAGAAACCTAATAAACTATATTTGCCAAATTGATCAACTAATACCACCATTATGATAAAAGAGTGTGAGTTGTTTATGAGAATTTCTAAAGGAAAATATGTAGAAATATATACACTGAGAGAAATTACATTACTATTGAAATTTTGAGCCACAAACTATAGCTGCTCAACTTGAATTAAGGGATGTCGGTTGATTTTTTGCCTAAAAATACCCCTATTCTTTAGGCCATTTCTTCCTCAAGTTTTATCTATAAATTTTATGATTTTTTGGCACGTACTTATGCGCAAAGGATGTCCTGTTGGCGTTATATCCATAGAGTTAGAATTATTAGTCGAATTTCAGTTTGGTTTTGCTTGTACAAAGTTGTCCATTTTCAAGATGAGGTAATCATGATACGAGAATGAAATCTAAAATTCTAATTTTATATAGCGCTAGCAGGTGAACCCTCATCAATATAACGTACCAAAAAATCATGAGATTTGAGATAAATAAAGTAAGTAACCGGTAAAAACGTCTAAAAAACAGGAGCATGTTTTGGTAATTTCTTTTATACTTCTTTGATTTTGCATTTTCTTTTGTCGTTTTCGTCGTCTACTCGTAATTGTAAAATGAGGAGTTTGGGCTTCGGTTAGCCTTAACACTAGAAAAACTATGTTTTACTCGATTACTCAAAGGACCAGGTGGCGTCATATTCGACTCAACAGTAAAGGAATCTCAAAGGACCAAAGGATGTCATATATATACTCGTATGACGCCACCTGGTCCTTTGAAAAATGACGCATCCAAATTCAAATGGCGTCTTCTACGACACAACCTGGTCTTTCTAGTGTTAATTGAACAAATCTGCGGCTTCTCACCTGGCACCAACGTCGACCATTATTATTGCTATGCACTTGATTTAAATTATATTCATAGGACATATTTCCTACAGTGCACCTTGCAGACTCCCTGTGAATCCACGTTTTCGTTCAAGTGCGTGTGTGCAATATGGGCATCCTCTCAAAGGTCTAGTGCGAAAAGATTCCTCCGGGAAAAAAGTAAATTTTTTAGGAGAGCGTAATGAAGTTTTCCACACGATATATTATCATGGAAGGGAATTTAGACTGAGAATTGTTTGATACGGGCAACTATCTAGTTTGAGTATATGATTAAAATTTTTTTATTAAAAAGATCCGGAGATCGTAGAAATTAATAATTTAATTAGAAAAATTTGCGAGGAACCTTTTGACTCTGCTATGATATTTTTCTGGCCCTTGGAAGAATTGATAGCTTGCAAACAGGTTCCTCAGGAAATGATAGTGCAAAAAAGGTTCTTCGATTCAAAACGAGGAATCTTTTGGCACTACAAATTGTTACAAGTGCTTGTTGGTAATTTTTTTCGATACGTCAATTCTCTCTATTATCGCGAGGAACTTTTTCCCCTGAGGAACCTTTTCGATCTGACAAATTTCGAATTGCTTTTAAGGAACTGTTTTTTTTTAAAACTTTTTTTTGAAAATTGACCCCAAAAAAGTAATCGGCGGTCAATATTAGTGTTACCAAAGGAAAGGGTTCGAAATTTCCTGTAAGAAAGCACACAAATCTTCATTTTCAAGAAAATCGGTTTGGAACCTTATCGCACCTAGACCGACGCAATGGTCACCGAGTTGATTATAAGCTCTGTTGACTGTACGGAAATGGTTTGCTGGTGGTCCAGTTGATACTATATATTTGGTCGTAAAGACGTAACGTCAAAATAAAGAGCCCGAATTCGTTACATCTGTTCAACTTGAAAATTAGACGTAAGTCAAAAAAAAAGAAAAAAAAAGATATACCTGTAATAATTTAAAGAATAATACGAGTGTATATCACTAATTTCCTGCTTTTATATCCATCTTTCGAGTGGCTAAAAATGTTTCGCAGTTCGCACCGTGTTTTTCGGATGATCATTGGTGCGTTAGAAGGGGCACGTTTTTCACGCTCGCTCGAGGGGTTAGGTTTTCCAATGGTGGTGGTGGGGGGGGGTCGAGTGGCCAGGGTACGCGTGTGAAATATGAATTGTACGTGCCGTTACGAGGCGCACGATAAATTAATCATCGAAAATACGGTACAAACGATTATATTTTAATCGAATAAAAATATAGAGCGTTCCGCTTTTACTGCACGGACGCTTTTGCGAAATAAATATAGACTGTGCGCAGTACATCGTCGTTAACCGTACTTCAAGCCAGGGATATGCTCTCCTATATAAATGCCGTATTAATAACTGTCGTTTTTTGGTGGCGGCGGCGATACCGAAGGGAGGTGGGGGTGGCAACCCTTTCGCAGCAACAACGTCACCGGTCACCGACAGCTACATAGCATTTTTAAGCCCCATCCACATCGCGAATATGATGCCGGACCATCTCTCCGATGTCTGGCTCATGAGTGTATTGCGTATGCGAAGGGATGCATAGCGAGTGAAATTGGGGGTGGACATACGGATGCGAACTTGATGCGAGAGCTATGGTGTCTGTGTATATATATACGCGTATTATATTGTTGATAATAACAATAAAAACTGTATAACCCGACTCAGCCCTTCGCTATGTATGATGTCTGCGAAAAAGTATGACAGATTGATGGAGATACATAATATAGAAACGAGGCTCTACTGAAAGGATGGAGGAGGAGAGACGACGGACGGAGAGAAACGAGAAGGATTGAGGAAAATATAAGTTTTCGACTCGTCGAGAGAAAGGGCGAAAAAATGGCTTCGTATATAAAGTGTAGGTTTTACTGCCGTTTTTATTTCTTTCGTATTATTTAATGTATATTCGTTTATTAATCTTGTTGACTGGGCCTTCGCTGTGGTATTTGGCCGGAATTTGTGTCATTTGGAAGGAAAAACGGCCATTTGTGACGCAGCAGCATTATACGAGTACGATAGATTATAGCATTTATATTTATAATAGAGCTGTCTGGTGAAGATTGAACTTGGCCCGTAATTTTGGTTTGCGGCTTAAATATTACGGATTACGTATATATACCTGCTTCGGTTTGGTTCTTTATTCGAGGATTATCCGCTGAGTTATTTCGTCATTTTATTTACTTAACTTTTGGTAACATTTGAGCTTTATATACAGCAATGTTATATTTGACTGTACGGGGTGTGTTCATTAGTTTCGTTTGGTTCGGTAAATTGACGTCAATTGGTCAAACTTTCTGAAACAAATCAGAATGCTTTACCGCAGATATTTGAATACTCGTACTCAATTGTAGCGGCCGTGAAAAGGTCAAAATTCCGAATTCGCATTTCTCTTATTTTTGGAACCACTCCAATAAGACATTGAAAAAGGAATATCTGCAAAATCTTTTGTGATGATTAGAATTCCACTGGTATATTTTGTCATCCAAATATTATTTTGATTATGGGTACAATTCAACAGATTTAGTTTTGCTAATATAGGGCTCTACTGCATTCCTAATAGAGTACCAACTTGATTTGCATTTTACTTATTTCCTTTTTATGAATGTTTTGATTGAATTGAAACTGTGTTTCGTATACCTGGGAACAACATATTTTTATATAATTATGGATGTTTGAATGTTTGCTGATTGCCTCCAAGAAGATTTGTCATATTTTGTCACATATTATTTATTTCAAAATATTGGTTCATTTTTTAATTTTTTGTCACACTTGCCAGCAGTACAAAAACATTTTTCGAGTCAAGTTTTTGCTCAGTCTTATTATTTGGAATGTCAAATGGTCTATTCAATATTTTAGGCCCCAGCTGCTTTAAACTGAATCTAAAAGCATTTTTATAAAAGCTATACTTCATTCTTGATGCTGCAGGATAGCCTTAAAAATCAATGTGGACTTGAGTTTAAAGTTAATTGAAACAAAAATTTTTTTCAAAATTCTACTGCTTAGATGTCTCGTCTGTTGACCCTTGTCGAAAAAAAAAAAATTAATTGAAGAATCCTGGCGCAGCCTTTCGAAGGCCAAGTAGAAATTCCAACATTTCAACTTGAAGAAAAAAAAAATTATTTACACAATATTTATGTTTTCTAACTTCTTGAACTTTTGAACAGGAAAAAAAAACACTGCAGGCCTGTGAAATCGTTGATTTATTTTCATTAGGAATGACACTTAACACAGTTTGCCACCGCCTTGTTTCTTCCACAGGCACAATGCGCCGTAAGAAGAAAAAACTTCTTCAAAACGCTGGTAAAAAAAAGTACAACATTTTTCAAAAAAGGTAAAGAAGGTACCTACTACCTACTTATTTTCCTTTCAGAATTAATTACCGAAACGCTTGGCTGTGAGACGGGAGAGTGTAATTAAGAAACTGGCGTTCGTCTTGGCCAGATTAAATATTTTCCTTTTTGCGAGAGAGAAAGAGATAGAGAAAGCGAGATAGTGAAAGAAAAGAGAATTTTCCTCTTCTTTGTATGAAGACTTTGGGATGCAAATTCGATTTCGAGTGGATTCTATTGTCTCGACGCCAAAACTAGATTCGCGGCTTCGATATTAAATTATGGTTGAAAAATACTTGAAAAAAATGGAGGTCAGATTATGGACGCGTAAAATGAATTAGCCTTCCGAAGGGTCACTATGGCAGCACTCGGCAAGATTAGGGCTGCAAAAGTGGACTAATGAACGACCTCGCTGCAGCTATAGATAATCGTTGAGCCCAATTAGCGAGGGCCAGTTGCCAAAACGTTTTTGACTGGTCGTAAATATTGACCCAATTTCGGGCTAAAATTTATTACATTTATGTCTATGCCTAAAAGTCGATGAATTCATGTTGCTGGAAAAATACGAAATTATTTTGAAAATTTTCGAGTACTCTTCTAAAAAAATGAAGTAGACTAAAATTGATTTTTTGGCCTTTTTTTTTTTTTTTTTGTGAAATTTCTGGGTAAAATTTGATTTTTCTACGAAAAAAATACTTGAAATATGAAAAAATGGCAAAAAAAGACATTATTAACTTGATCAAGAGATAGGCAAAAAGCCATTAAATCAGGTGTTGAAAACCGAAGGCAATAAAGTTTCTTATACAATTTTTTCGGTTCTGGGGGGAGTTTGACTCCCGGGGGAGATGCGCCACTGCGGTTTAGAGGTTCCTTTAAAAAAATGAAATCCCTTTCATCCTCACTGACCGCCGGAAAAAAATGAAGAAGGAGAATCGCAGCCTCGAACCAATTAGAAAAAAAATTCGGTCATGTTAGGATAGTAACGCTTTATCTCGATTTTTATTTACTGGTGCGGACGTAAGTTTATTCGTGAGAAGTTCATAGATGGAGAAATGCATGCAGCATAAAATGCCAAAGCAAGTTCATAATTTTTTCCCCTAATAGTACTTTGGTGCTTGAAATTATTTCCGTTGCGAGTACCGGCAGAAGGCGTCATAAAATACAGTTTATTCCGGAACATTAATAGAAAAACTCGTTGAAGTTGAAGCCATGTACACAATTTTTGTACGGAGCTTCGAGTATGGGGATGACATTTTATTGGGGGTTGTGTACCGTCGGAAAGTGATAACGTTGATAATTCTGAAAAAGTGATTCAGTTTTGCGAGCAGTCCTTCTTTTCGGTCAAAATTATTCGACAAATTTTGCACTCGTCTTTTCAGATAAATTCAGCTCGAGAATTAGAATTTGTCTAAGATGGGAATGACTATTAAATTCTCACTCACATACCGATTTTCTCGTTGTAGAATTTTTATTTCTTGAATGTAGGTGGCATTTTTGCTTTACTTAATTTATTTCAATCTTCATCACCCATGATAGTCCAATGTTCGATGCAAGTTGCATTTACTCTTCATTTACCGCTTTAGATGTCTGTCGAATAAATAGAAGGCATACTCAGATTAATTCAGTGCTGCCACATTTCAAAATGTTTTCTAATAGGATTCTGTATTTTTTCAGTATTCAGCTTCTCGTTTTTTTCTTTGTTTGAGAAAATTTTTTTGATTGTTAAAAGAAATATTTGTATAAACGTCAAAAGTTTATGCGATTATAAAATTTATCAATTTTTCATCACTTTTTGTGTCCAAAAACTTTCTTATAAAATAACTTTGAAAAATAACTTTCCGCACTGCTGGGTAGTTTTGTTCTATACTTTTGTGGTGTGTTTATAATAATTACACTTGCCAAGGACATTAATTATTATGTAATTATGTTATATACAGTCATAATACAAGTGTAAGTTCAGAGTACTTTATTAGACGAATTGTAGTTGAGTGAAGTTGAATTTTTGGAGTTGTTAATCCGACTTTTATTGGTTCAACTCAAATTTGTTTTGAGAAATGTGTGTTTTCATAGATTCGGTTGGGTTTGGCAATACAAGAATTGACATTGACGATGGTAAATGAGGTCCATTGGAAGCTAATGGAACTTGAGTGAGAAAAAAATTATTTATTCCGTATTTTAGTGTTTGGTTTCCCATAGCTTTTTCCCAGAAGACACAGAGAAAAATTCGGTTTTTTTTTGCCACTGAGTTGGCAGCTGAGCTCATATTCTGGCGCAGACCTACATGGTTGCACTTGTCCGCCATGACACGGCATCGAATTTTTTTCAACTTTTGAATTCGCTATCGTGTTGGTATTTAAAAAACGCACTCGACTTTACATATATTAAAATTTTCCGCCTCTCTCAAATTATCTTCTCCACACTTGGCTTGCGTGGCGGCTTTTGGTGTAGCGGTTAGGGGAAAATATTACAAGTCGCATACTTAACTAGGTAGTTATATTTTTCAAAAAGCATGCCAGCCTATTTATTTCACGTGAGCACTTGTATACTCTCGACGATGAAGATTTGCTGCACTGCTTTGTACGTGAATTAACCCCATCAAGTACTCGAGCTCGATGATAAAACGAGTTCAAGTTTCCCGCATGGACACCCCATTTCTACCGTCTCCTCTTGTCCTCATTTTTAGCAGGTTTTCAATCTGCTGTGTTGATTTTAGTGAGAAATTCTGGAACTGGTAAAATGTTTTTCTTCTGTACATTATTATTCTAAAATTAAAATAACAATGAGTACTGAAACAGCTTTTCTGTTTGTTGTTGATTGAAATGAAAAACGGACAGGTTCGTTAGGTGATGCTATATTTATGGGTGAAAAAATCAATTTTTAAAAATTTTTCCTAGTATGTATAGGAAATTGTTGAGCTGAATAGGACTTGATGGTTCCGTTCCCTTACTCGAATCATCAACGAATAGAGGAATTTGCAGTTGTTGTGGAATCCCCGCCCGTCCACCCACCCGCCCGCCGACAGCGATGAATGTTGAAGTTACTTTAAAGATTTACTCACTTTTTCAAAAAAAAATTTGGTGTCCAGAACCTGAACTGATGATTTTTTTTCTTGTTTTTCTCGCCATGATAAGTGCCCCTCCTCCCATTCTCCCAAAAGCGATGAATGTTGAAGTTACTTTAAAGATTTACTCACTTTTTCAAAAAAAATTTAGTGTCCAGAACCTGAACTGATGATTTTTTTTCTTGTTTTTCTCGCCATGATAAGTGCCCCTCCTCCCATTCTCCCAAAAGCGATGAATGTTGAAGTAACTTTGAAGATTCACCCACTTTTTCAAACAAAAAAGTTTGGTGTCCGGTACCTATTAAACTGATGATTTTTTTTGGTTTTTCTCGCCATTAAAAGTGCCCACCCCTTAAATCTCACTTATAGGCTAATCCAACTCTCACACTTTTATCTACATATTTCCATGTAGTTTACTGTAAGAAGATACATCATAATGGCATATGCTTGGTCTTTCTTACTCGAGGAAAACCTGCTTTTTGATTCCACATCATTCGGTTTTTTTTTTTGGAGCCGGTGAAAATATTCGCACCCTTGGAAAATAACAGCAGTTCTCTCTAAGGAAATACTCGATATATGTGCGTTTGTTTTGGTCGGACCTGAGCTAATTTTTTATTTCTACATTTCTACTTTTTTCCTACCCCCACCACAGTTAATTTTTTCGACTATCGCCGATTTTACGCAAGATTAATTGGTGTTACCCGTATCTGCAGCCACCAAAAAAAAACTCGCCGTTTTGCGCTCTCTAATTTCTCGTTTTGCCTCCTCTTTTGGGATCTGGATATTCTGGTCAAAGTGATACTGTAGATTTGGGCATTGCCTCCATCATTACCATCATTACCGTCAGCCCCGTTGCTCATCATAAGCCTGTGATTTTCTTCTACTACCCACTCAATCGCGCGTAGGTTATAACTGCTTCCTCCTTCTTGTCTTCCCCCGCAAAGCCAGAGGGATTAATTTGTTGGACTCCGAACGTGTTTTCGAATGACAAGATGAAATAAAAGCTAGAAACAAAAGCGGCTTTGCGTCGAGAGTGGAACGTATGCTCGAAAATTGTTCTAATTGCGAAGAATAAGGTCGTTTTACTCGGGGGCTGAGGGGGAATTTTGTCTACATTTGGAAATCGACTTTTAATGGGCTCGACCGAACTGGCTCAGATTTGAAGATTCGCGAAAAGCGCCGAAAATGATGGTGAAGGGGGTGGGCGATGCTGCAAAGGCTGTTCATCAATCATTGTTCGCAGTTTGTTTTTGTGGGGTGGTTTGTTGGGGGTAGGGCTGACGGTGAAGATGTGGTTGTACGCTTCGTGTTCGGTCGAATTTACTATCGAATTAAAATGAAATTTATTTGCGAAGTCTCGCAGCACACGGGCGAAGAAAACTTTCTTCGCCGATGAGGCAACTTGATAGCAGCTCTAAGTGGGAAAGAATCGAGTGTGAGACGAGTTGTGTGTGTTCAGTGTGTTGTGGGGGCTCATGTTTGTCTTTTTTGATGAATGGAGTCGGAGTCTTAACTAGTCGTCATTATGAAGTGTTCCTATCTGGATAACTGCGTTTAATTGGGTGCAGAAATATTTTCAGAATATTGAGCTGAAGATATTTTGGAGCGAGCTAATGAATATTACTGGTCTAGTAATACCATACCATGCAAATAGCACATACTCACAGATGAGGAAAACTCTTATTCATGAATTTCTTTCGGTTATATGGCTTGTCACCAAGACAAATAAAACTGGAATCCTTGTATCAGGCGATTAATTGCTACTAAATACCATGGAACCATAAACCAGAAAAAATCACCAATGAGTACAAAAACTGATTAGTACTTATCTGTTATGCGCTTCGAATCAATTATAGATTGATCTTAGTAGAAGTGGAATGAAACCATACTTGTTGGTGTAAAATAATGCTTCTGAGCACATGAAGACTGCAACAGCATGAGATGTTACTTATCCTAGACTTCATCTATAAATTCAATTCTATCACAGCGTTTACTCGTTGGCATATATCTATAGGTGAATAGAAACTTTTTGAAATTCATTAAAAAATGATCGTTTTGGTCAACAATAATGGGTCAGCCCAAAACTTGCCAGACGTAAAAAAATCACAATCTTTTTGTTTTTGGCTGATATACCATTATCAGGTACCAAAACTTAATTTGATAATTTTCAAAGTTCAGCGCATTTGGTTTTGAGCTGGCGAATGTGTGACGCATCGTTCAGCTGAAACTTTCGAAGTTTCGTGCAATGTAGGTAAAAACTTGGAATCGCATTTACTCGTAATTTGGCCTTTTCATCTAAAACTATGCTTTTATTTCAAAAACTGGGAACAATCCATAATGGTTTTTATTATGCACTGCTATAAAAATAACTGTCTCATTTTCCTAATGAAGGTTGTTCAAAAATTGGCCATCGAAAGTAAAACTTTCATATGGAACGATCAGTATACATTTTTTGGGGTTATCTACGCGTAGCTTCTTCTTCAAAGCTTAATTCCTCAAAAGTTCTCCCACGTACTCCTTGCTAACATTACAAATAAATTTAAATGCAATAAGCTGGAAGTTTTGTCGAAAATTAAAATTGAAATTTTTTCTGGTACTGAAACTTGCGTTTTCTCTTACAAATATTATAGATCTATTCCGTCTAAGCTGTAAAGGCATATACCTACTGGGTTATTGTTTTTTGGCTCATTTCAGTTGAATTTTACGTCCAATCAAAACGAAAGGGCTGTTTCGTGTAAGATTAAGAAAAACGTGTTGACTGTTTTTAGTGCAGAGCAACGGCCAAAAATAACGTGGTAGGTATATATTAACGAAAGTTATGATATGCGGAGAGCACGATATACGTAAGTCCGCTGCGTGTATGCCACATCTTTTAATTTACTCCTAAATGGGAATTTTGAAAATTTCTTAGCAGAAAATATTGTCGACGATATTTTCGCGCAAATTATGGCAAACTTCATAAATACTTTCGTGGATACGGCGCGGCGTCTCATCGCATAAACGTATAATGCCTCGCGTATAAAAACCAGCGAATAAAGATGCCAGAGCCAGTTAAAAAAAAAAAAAAATAAAAGAAATTTATACTGTTGGAGGAAAAAATCGAATCAGCAGCGTCCGTAATGTTACGCATGAATAGATGAGGCGGTGGGTTTTGGCTTCTATGATGGTTGGTAGGCCAGGTATATATATTGCTGGAAAATTGTTTCTCCATCTCGGTTAATTTTGAACAGATTTGCTCGTACCACGCGTTCCTAAAGTTAGGTAAATTTTTAATCTCTTACTCGCGGAGAGAAACAAGAATAAAGTACTCGTATATATGAAGGGAGAGAATAAAAGAGAAAAAAATTTGCTAAAAAGCTCAAAAAGCCTTTTCTCCACGTGACGTCATATTTTTTCAGGCAACAAGAAAATATTGCGCTTTTAACGAAACACATTCTTTTCACATGTGTTGGCATATATTTGGGTACTATTTTTTCTTCCTTTTTCGTTTTTTTATTTATTTTTTATTTTTTACTTTTTTTTATACTTTTCCTTACCCAGCTTATGTATATATTTACTTTTTTATTTTTTTGCTTTATACCGTAAGTTACGCTTTTTTCTCATCGTGCATTTTGACATTGTGTGGTCGTATAACAATAAAAATTGCCAAAATGTCATCCTAATGCGTTCGCCTAAAGAAGGTGAAGAATGAAAGGAGTGGGAAGGGTGTACGAGGGGTTCTTTTTCACAATGACAACAGCATTAAATATTGTTAGCGCTAAATCGTTATCGTGGCAAATTTCACTCACATCAGTTCAGTTTTTTTTTAATGTTTAAAAGTTGAAGCTTTTTTTGCAGTCATTCGTTATCTTCCTTATAGATTTTGATCCCATTGAATCTTATTACTTTTTTAAATAATTAAGGGTGTAGTTTCCAAGATCTCGAAATCCTCATAAGTGCATTGCAAAAACAGTAATTAATATTTCTTTCCTCCCTCAAACGATAGCTGTTCTTGCACTAATATTAACATATTATCATCACCGAAGTGTTATAACAAAAATTAACAAAAAATACATTATTATTATAAGCAAAATTTTTAATTCTTTGTAGAAAATGTGCTTACAAGAACTCTGTTTTCTCGCTCACTTTTGCACCAATTGATCTGAAATTTTCACGAATCTGTATTCATAATATGTCTCCAGGGCGTTCCGTTTATAGAATTTTGATCTTCAATTTTGTTCATGAGATATGTCATGCTGAAAAATGCCATTTATTATAACTCCCATGAAATTAATTTGAAGCAAAATTTTTAAATTCCGCCCACAAAGGCTCCTGGAAACATCCTTTGACAACAGATTAATGCAAATTTCAGATCAATCGATCCGAAATTTAGCAAGAAATAACGAAGTTCTTGTGAACATCTTTTTTTATGTTCGGAAACTACATACATTATGGGTGTATTCCCTATGGGCAAAATATTTTGAAAACGGATCCGTTTTATTCCGGGTTATAATCCGTTTCTGGATTATGAGCCGGAATTTTCCTGTTTTCCGGCTTCTAAAACGGATTTCGAACGGATTGTAATCAGTCTTGCCGGAAATGAGTCCGGATTATTTTCCGTAAAGGCTGTTTTATGATATTTGTTGGCCCGGATTATAATCCGTGAAACCGTTTTACAAACGGATTTAGAAAAATTATCAAGATGACAAAAACATCTGCAAATTTTCAGATCCGATGATCGAAAATAAAAACGGATTGACAACGGATAAAATTCTCATTTTCCGGATCATTTTCTCATTTTTTGCCCATCGGGTTCTTAAGACGCGCATTATTTTGAAAGTGAAATGCAGCTGTATAATTATTATTTGTCAGGGAGTGAATGTTTGCTCAAAGACCCATCTGAACCAGTTTTGAGCTTCTCGTTTACCTTGGGCCCTTGACCATGTTGATTTGTAAAGGGTAATGTGTGTAAAAAATTACATTGACGTCGGATCACTTCTTTCCATCCTTTTGACCTGTGGAAGGTACATTCTTTAAATTATTTAGTTTTAATTTTATTACTTATCTAGAGAACTGTATTTAAAAAATTCTCTCGTTACTCTTGTAATCTATTGCCCACGACATCGAGTACCCTACCCTCATATTATTTACGAGTATAACTGCTGGGGTAAAGGACAAGGGGGTTTGAGCTTTTAAATTTTCTATATACTCATAGTTGACGTATACCTTTTGTCTAAAGCCACAATTCTTTTACTTTTTTTCCGTATTATTATTATTATTATCATCATAATAGACGTCAAAATTGCATTCGCCGTTGAGCACGCATCTTCAAAGGAGGTTTTGCTGTGGGTGGCGAAAGGTGGAAAATATTATTTCCGACGTCGAGTTTGACAGCATCTATTGCTCATTTTCGGCGAGTAATTATTTTCTGTCAACGCTCTCCGTTTATTTAGTGAAGAACTTCTGGAACAAGCTGCTCGTTGCGTAGCTTTTATGCAGGTTTTAGAAAACCTAAGAGATTTGGCCTTATTTTAGGAAATACCAAGGGACGTAACGTTTTGTTTCTCAATCTCTAGATTCCGAAAATTTTAATACCACTTTATGTTGAGATTGAAGACTGTTGATGGTAACTCACCATACCACCTTAATTTTATTTAAATTTTATGAATAATATTGTAATTTATGAGCTTCTTCAAAAAGTAGGCAACATCGTAAATTATTGGCTGTAAGAGGTCTTCACTAGTGGCGCACCCAGAAATTTGCCAGGGGAGGGGCTGAATCTCAAATTTATTTCCAAAAGATAGAGATTTTATTGAGAAAACAATTAAGTCAATAATTTTCCATGACCTCTGGGCATTGTATTTTGATATAATCGAAGTGAAATCTGTATTATAATTAGGTAGAATGTGGCTGTCATTATGAAATCAGTTTGTCCATAGTTTTTGTTTACCGTCCCCTGTACTATCTAATTTAAAATGTTGCCGTCAAAATGTCGCTGCAGATTGGCATCGAAGCGCTCGCTCTGTTGGAAACCTGCTTTTCCAGCGAAGCTCACCGAATTTTTTCTATATTTTTTTTTTGTCGTCTGGAGAATGGACTTACTGTACATACAATAATCGGACAGATGTGGCGCGGCGCAGGTAAATTCATGACTTCTACTTTCATCTTCCGGTGGCGTCAACGGGTACGAAAATGAATTTTTACGAGGCGCTAACGGGAGCTATAATGGATAAATGGTTGGAGGGTGTGGAGGGGGGATTAGTTTTTAGAACAGTAAGATGTTGCACGAAATAAATTGTCTGCTGTCCCCTTTCTGCAAATGACGAGTGGGTAATTGAGAGACGAAGAATACTGGTTGGGGGTTGGGCGGTAGGGGAGGTGGAACCTAATGAAAAATACAGAAATCCGTCTACAGTACACATAATAATGTTTTTTTTTTTTGTACGAGAGATATGAATGATGTAGGAGGGTGGAGGAGGGTAATGACTTTTGCGGCACATATGGAGATGTTAACGATACGGTGCATTTGGAGAGTGCGTGCCGTGCAAGCTGCATCCTCCGCCTTTGGTAGGGGAAGACTGCTGCGGATCGTCTGCGTAAAAATTCTTACCCTTGGCATCGGTGATAATGAGTTCGAGGTCACGACGAGGCGATAATAATGTTTTATTTTGGATACCACAGCTGCGCCAGTTTTTATTTTTAAACGTCAGAAATTGGAATATTGTTCTTGCGGTTGTCTGTACTTATTTATAATTCTTTCTTTTTTTTTTCCTGTCATTTGGTGTTTTTGCCCTTTTCTCTTCTCTCCGAAATGGGTGATTGAACTGTCTTCGCAGGGTTTTGTGTTGGGTGCGTCTTCTTATGTGGCAATATATGTATATAAAATAAGGGCTTCGAGCGAAGGCTTCTCGTGTTTATTTTCGATTGTAGTAGTTTTTGAGGAAATGAAGTGTGCGGTAACACAGTGTCATTGTTCGGTGCTTCGTGAAAGCAGGAAGTAAAGAATGTCTTCTTGGAATAGTTTTCAATTTTCAGAATTTCAACATGTTTGTGGCAACGCGCTGATGTAATTTGGCAGAAAATAGAGTTTCAATCGAAGCCGGATTTAGAAGTTCAAGTGCTTTTTGATTGGAAAAAAATGTATGAGAGATGGGCGAACAATCTTTCAATCTACTATGAGTATTACATTCAAGTGAAAAATAAATTGTAGGTCTACAGTACATATATATAGTTGAACCTTCCTATTCACTGCAAACAACTGAAACTGGCTGTTATGAACTTCAGTAAGAATGCAGGTGTGTGTGTGAACGTTAATCCACTTGTGGGTATATTATAAAATAGTTTTCTGTTGAAGGTGACTGATCGATATAATTTGTATTGTACTTGAGTCATAATAAATGTTAATTTGTGCTAAGTGCATGGACAATCTTACCCTGATCGGTTTCTTAAAAAATGACTTCCAGTTAGTCGTATAGTTTCTGTATGAAATGAACCCAGTTTTTAAGAACTGGACTAAATAAAACGGAACGAACAGTACGGAAAACAAAAGCGGAAGAGTTTATTTTTCGAATAAAAGTAATTTTTTATAAGTTCAGCTCTTAATTGTGGCCTTTTCTTTGGATCCAGAATGCAGTGTCGTCATTTTTTGGCTCAATAATTATTGACATCGCTCGTAGATCTGAACATACGAGTACCTATTTTCTTTAGATTTGATTGTGTTGATTCAGAAGTAGATTTACGTTTTTAAAATACTCGTAAACCACTTCATATTTTATAAATCTGATTTCGCTGCAATTGAAAACAGATTGTGAAAATTTTAGATCAATCGGTACAAAACTGAGTGAGAAAAAGAGTTTTTAAGTAAACGTCTATTTTGACGTTTGTAAACATACACCCTCGAGAAGCTGAAATTTCGAGGAATTTTCCGTCAAGGGTTGTACAAGAATTCAAATTCTAAGAATTTAAGGCTTGATTTTTTGTTGCGTATATTTTTAGAAAAAAAAAAATTCCCTAATACCTTCTGTTAATATCCAAGTGAGAGCTCTGATCGAAGATTTTCATTAAAGGCAAATAAGTTTTTAAAAATAGAAACTGATTGATTTTCATTTTTACGTCAATTCTAAAGTCCTTCTTTCTAATCTACTTTCACTTCTGATGTACATATAATATAATGTTCAGTTCATTTTTTCGAGAGGAATGAGAAAAGCTGTAGGTATATAGTCAAATCCCTTGTTGGCCCAAATCTCTCGTTGACCCAGTATACACCCTTGTATTCCAGCATCATACTCCGAATGTATATAAGTACGTATATTGGCTCAGAACATATTATACCAGTTCAAAAAATGCTTCCGGAGCAGTGAAAAGTTTAGAGCCGGTAAATATTCGCTTATGGAGCATAATTGATCCACTTACTCGGTTCTCAAGTTTTGTTGGTGCGACTTCGACGAGCAGAAAACTGCTCCAATCGCATTTTAATAAAGTGAACTTCGAAACTTCAAGTAAATAATGCGAACTTATCGACCGTCCATTCACATTCTGCGCTCGATTGTCTGGTTTATTTACTCGAACTTGTAATCCTACACCCCCTTCGCTACTGCTGCACATCCTTTTTAGTTGGAAATACGTGTACAAGCCGCGTGAGATGATGAGCAAACACGCGATTGCAGCGGCAAACTTTTAAGGCGGATCGTACATGATAAGTTACATCGTTCGTCCAATATCGATTAATGTGCAACTTTTTTATTTTTTTTTAGCCTTTTTTCCGACTACCACCTCCCTTTTACTTGTATGACCGTAGAATACTATATTGTGTTTGAATAGCTCGTTCCGTATAAGAGATGGCTATTCATTTTATGCCGCTTCCATAAATTTATGATACCAAAAAGTGTACCGAATGGGTGAAGCAAGTATCTAAAAAAAAAAAAGAAAAAAAAGAGAAAAAGTCTACAACAACGCCCTGTGGAAGGGAAATTTTATTTGTTATTACACCGTAATATCGACGAATTATGTCGGCCAGGAGAATGGGTCAGAGAGAAGTGCAAAAAAGAAGAAGGATTAGAGAACGTAGATTGTGAAGGAATTACAGAGGGGTAGCCCATATTTCCAAATACACCCATCGAATGCCGAATACACGTATCGATGTGAGGCTTAAAAGATAAATGTAGAGCAGTAAAGGCGGAAGAAGAAGAAGAATGAGAAAATATACTCATAAAATTTTTTGTAAAATGAAGAAAAAAGACGAACTGCAGGGGTAGAAAAGCTCATAAAATTTTCTAGCAAAACTTTCTTTCGCAGTTTTCTCATTTAATGTGTAGCCAATTTTTGATGTCTAAAAGTTTTCACTATCCACCCTTTCTGGAAGCTCGCGTCTTTAGAAATTATCGCTTTTGTCGAGGGTGATATGTTCCGGGTTTGTTTTCTTTTGTTTAGAAATTTTTATTCGATTTGTGTCGTTCGTTTTTGTGTGCAAACAAAATTGCGCCCAAAAATTTGAAATCGGTTGGAAATTTTTTTTCGATGAGGTGCCACATGTATCGAATGGAGTAGAAAAAAAAAATTGAATGCGTATAAATTCATAAAAAACAAAACGATCTTTTATTTTTTGTTTAGTTTATGGCCCGTTTCGTCGCAGAATGGCTGTGGCTGTGATGTCGAATTTCTTGAATTTTACACTTCGAATGTTCAATTTCACCAAGTTCTCGAAATTTATGTGCTGTTTTATAGCAAATTTCGCGTTTAATTTCGGTTTTACCTTCTGAAATGGCGACGAAAATGATACGTATTTTTTGTTCAGTTGGAATTCGATATTTAAGATTGCGTTTCCATATGCTGGCTCTGATTAGAGATGGGCATAGATTTGAAAAAATAGATTATTCAATATAAGGAGCATCAGTGATAGGTATAGTCGGTTTTGCAACTCACTAGTATCGTTCGGATAAAGAAAGAACGTTTGTTTTATGCATTATTCCAAAGACATAGTGTATTTACTGAACCTATATTTTGCTGAATCGTATTTTAAAGCAATTGACAAATTTCGTAAGTCGTCACATTCAAAACAGGACTATATTAATTTTAACATAAAATTCACCATCTTCAATCAGTTATCTCCAAAATCACAGATAATTACAGAAAATTTTTTTTGAAAAAATGCTGCATGTAAACATTGAGTGCGCATACTTGCAACACTTTCGTAAAGAAGTGATATCCATAAAAATGCAGATGCTGTGATAATCTGTGATTTTGAGATGAATATTATGGAAATCTCAACTGATGAGCTTCTCAGCTCAAAATGGTTCAGTTTTCCATTTCAAGGCCTTGAAAAATTAAAAAACGTACGTCTCTCAGCCGAAATTATCTCTTAATAAATTTCAAGAATTTTATTTTAAATATTCACCCTTAACAGGTGTGCCGAGATTTATAAACAAATACTCGTCTTCTTAAAACTAACCATTCCAACACGTTTATATTCGTAGTTATTTATATCCAAACAAACAATTCTTCATTCATACACTGGCCTCCTTACAATTATCTGTAGACAATACACGTAGGCTCATCCTCATCTACCCTTCTCCCTTTCATAGTTACAGTCAAACTTCCTACCCATTTACAACTAAATTGGACCCATATTTACCAGGAATTCCCAAATAATCTGTTAGATACCTTGCTTCTTCTTCAGTATAACTTTTATAAGTTCGCTTCTTCCCCCTAAGTCCAACAGGTCAGCCCCTGAATCTTTTAATATCAGGTAATTACAAAACCTCGAACCTCTGAGTAAGGGGTTTTTATATACTTACTCCAGTTTGTGACGGAAGGAAGAGGGACATAAATATATTACTTTCCTTAGCATATTAGCCCTATGGGTTTACAAATTATTAATTTGTATTTTTGCTTGCTGGATGGAGTCCTCCTTTAACGTACCGATTGTTATTGATATCGCATTTCTACTTACTTTTGTTATAATTCCATTATAGGTATTATCGACTATTCCGACTGAAATCACAATTGTACCTATGTATGTGATTGAATTTAGCATGCAGCTTATATACTTATGCAACATTTTACGCTAGGCTGAACTCATTATCTATATGTACTCTCGCTGAATCTCGTTTGTCGAATTTGTGTTTCTACGGCTCGTTTGCTATGTGTGTGTTCTTTTGAAATTCCTTCAAGGTTAAATTTGGTTGAGGTTTCTATAAAATGGCGCCGTCCTCGGCTTTGTTTCGTATATACATAATTGGAAAATTCGTTACAAATTACCGCTGTGATTTATTCATCAGCTTATATACTGCGAATGGAAGTAATAGCTAGAGAGAGCCTTTATTACGGAGAAACTATTTCCATGTACTTCTTTCTTAAATCTGAAAACCCGACAGAAATATAGGGTGGCCTTGTTGTCCTTGCGAATAAGCATCCCCAGAAAACCCACGCATCGCCAATTATATCTTATGACTTGGAGCTTTTCTTGATGGGATTTTTTTTTTTCAGTTTTTGAAAAATGTCGTGTCATCTGCCTTTTTCTTCTTTTTTTTTCCCCTTGTATATCGTACAACGCAAAATATGAGCGTAACATTCATAATATTCGTAAGTCTACTTTTCCTGACACCTGTCTCCTTCTTGCTTATCAACGAATATTAATTTAATTAGGTGCCTTATTAGGAGGTATCGTTTTCTCTTTCTAAGCTCTATAAAGCTTTTTATTACAATAATACAAAACTGGCTTGTAGAATATTTTTTCAAAAAAGATGAGACATTTTCATAGTAAACCCATGGTTCATTTTTGGGTTTAAAATGACTATAACGTTAACGAGGAATTACTATTCCTGAAAATGATGTTGGGACTTGAAAATTCAGTTATTTGTCCACTGAATCGTAGGTAGAGAGATTTTTGAACCAACAACTCTATTCGTGGAATGCTAATTCTTTTATTTTGTTAGCATACATATATATACGTTCTTTTTCAATCAACATCTCAAATTAATGCTGACTCAGACTGTTGGGAACATTGAATTAAAAATACTGTGCTTTGCATCGTTTTAATTTCTTTAGAGAAGTATAGTAACATAGTGTTAACTTCTTACATTCAGATAATGTTCTTGAATGTGAATTTATTCCATATATTAGCCATCCACAAATTAAATTCTGCTCAAAAAGTGCGATACAGCTCTCTTGACAAGCAGGATTGAGAAACTGCTATTTGAGAAAAGGACTCATAAAAACATGAAAAGTATATTCACGGTCAACGTGATCAAAGGTCACAGTCTGAGCTTGATTTGATAGAGATGTCACATTATGAAGCCCTCGTAGAAAATATTCATAATTTCCCGATTTATGTGATTTATTCTTGAAATAACGTTGTGATGTTTTCTTTTTTGTTGCAGGTAAGGCTGCTATACTTTCTTTTTGAATCAAGGCAAAACATGTGTAATGATTGAAAAATGGCAGATGATGTATCATGTCTAAAAATATATGCGTGTATGAAAAGTATATATATATAGCTTACTTTTTGAAAGGGCTTCCAGGTAATGTTTTTAGTTTACATAAAATACCTAAAACTCAAAATATTTGAGATTAGTACCTTGCATTCCAGGGAGTAACAGTAAAATTAAAAATTCATTTTTTACAAAATATTTTTCGAGGCTTGGAAATTATAATGGTATATGTCTGAGTGGCTATATATTGGTTGTTACAGAATAGTTTCAAACGTTTATAAGCATTAACACTAGAAAGACCAGGTGACGTCGTTTGAATTTGGATGCGTCATTCCTCAAAGAACTAGGTGGCGTCATATATGACATTCTCCGGTCCTTTGAGGTTCTTTTACTGTTGAGTCGAATATGACGCCACCTGGTCCTTTGAGTAATCGAGTAAAACATTGTTTCACTAGTGTTAAATTTCTAAAGTACCAAAAACTGTGCTAATTGAATCATTTTTTCACCTTGAAAAATCTCTCTTGGAAACTGTACGATTTTTGACTAATACTGCAGTCTGTTACTCCCTAACAAGGTGAGAAATAACAATAATTGAAAAACATATATTTTCAATGAATAAGGGTTTTCTCCCTTAATTCGTATCTGCTCCACCTTGGATCCTTTTCAGATTTTAAAACCATAATTGTTTCATTTGCTTTGCGGTCTGCCCAGGAAGTATAACCGTTTACGAAATCGTTTTCAATATCTTTGTTACTATTTATTAGGTATAGCTATCCACGAAATTTCTATTAAAAAAATAAGTGACCAAAATTTCACGTATTTTCTCAAGATTCAAAGGGGAAAAAAAAGTAGTCTCTGAAATAATACGAAAAATTTGAATCGATAAGAACAAATAATTCAGGACGTGATTTAAAAGCCCGTAAAAAATTTAAATCTCTTTTTTTCTAAGAAACTTTAACCTTTAGCAATGCGATTGCGATATATATATATACTCGTACATAATATAAAGTCAAAGGATTATCGCAACTGCGATGAAGAATAATAGCCAACTATTTTAGATGCAAATTGAGAGTACGTCTATATCACGATTTTTCTTTCAAGCATCATCGTAACATCCTATAATTAATGAGTTACGTTCGTTTATAGTCACAACAAAACACCCCCTCCCTTTCAATGCGCATACAAACATGTTGTTAATTTTGGCTTCTCATGGAAGACAATATAAAAGATTAACGACAGCCGATGTTCGCGAACACCACACGTATAGCCGACAATAAACATGCACTCAACACGAACATTCGCACCCCCAAAAAGTCTATAAACTTTATCGCTCAGAGATTAAGCGGATGAAACTGTTATTTTATAGCGAGTCAACTGTATATGAGGTGGATGTGTGGGGAAGGACCAATTTTCCAAAAGCTTAAGCCGGGCCTTTCGTCGCTGTCACAGAATATACCACATCGTGTTTCGTTGGTAACACTGCGAAGATGAGTGGGCATACACTTTTAGATAAATGCTCAATGAATGTTACCTCATATTGTGGTTAAAGCTCCCAACCTTTCTTTTTAGCAGGTTTTCCTAGAAAACCAGCTCTTTGCAGCCTATCTGATTGTCAGAGGTGGGGTCGGGGGTGTGGTCATTTTTCATTTTATGACCCAAAAATAAGTTTCCCATAAAAATTAGCGATTCGTATAACTTTATATATATATATATATATATGTATAAGATTTTTCTGGGGCTAATATTAGGAAAACTACTGAACCGAGTGTTACTAAATTTCAACCTTATATTCTACCTAATTAGACCTACCTTCCATTAAAATTTCAGCCCTATTGGTCCATTGGTTCTCAAGTTATGCGCAGTTGAAGGTTTTTTCTTGTGCACACGGTTTCTCACAAAGTACTGAACCAATAGGATTGAAATTTTGATGGAGGGTAGGTCTTATAGTGAAGATGTGCTGAAAGAAATTTGGTGGCGATCGGTTCAGTATTGGTCGAGTAATCGCCTATTTTGTATAGAGAGAAATTGGGCGAATTGCGCAAGTAGTGCTAATTGCCTAACGCTACGTTTTGAAGGCGAAAAAAAATGATACGAATCGATTCTGTTAGCGTTGTCAGTTTTTTTTGTCTTTCTGTTGCGTTACAAAGTGGGAGTTATTAGCAATATTATTTCAGTTTGTAAATATTACTCATATTTTTCATGTTTGATAAATACCAAATGTTTCAATTTCTTAAGTTATTTTTTTTTTTAATGAAATGAAAAAAACAGGTTTTACAAAAGTAGGTTTTTGTAAGCCATATTAAATAAAAAATAATAATAATTCGAAGTTTGTTACATATTTATCATGTTTGATAAATAGCAGTTGTTATTAGCACGTTTTTTTATTTTTTATTTTTTATTATTAATTATTTTTTGTTTAACTTGGAGGCACATGATTCACATTAAATTCATAGTTTTTCGAAATTAAACCAAAGTGAAGTATTTATGTTTTATTGAGATTTAAATGTTGAAGAACTTGGAGGCATATAAAATAAATAAATAAATAAATTTGAATGAATAGGAATAAATGAATGAATGAGTGAATGAGTAATTGAGTGAATGAGTGATTGAGTGATTGAGTGAATTAGTGAGTGAGTGAGTCAGTGATTCAGTGAGTCAGTGAATGAGTGAGTCAATGAGTCAGTGATTCGATGAGTGAGTAATTAATTTAATAAAAAATTAATAAAAATATTGATAAAAGCAATGAAAAATAAAAGAGAAGGTTTTCTAGGAAAACCTGCTAGTAAAAAATAAATAAATAAATAAATTTGAATGAATAGGAATAAATGAATGAATGAGTGGATGAGTAATTGAGTGATTGAGTGAATGAGTGATTGAGTGATTGAGTGATTGAGTGATTGAGTGAATTAGTGAGTGAGTGAGTCAGTGATTTAGTGAGTCAGTGAATGAGTGAGTCAATGAGTCAGTGATTCGATGAGTGAGTAATTAATTTAATAAAAAATTAATAAAAAAATTGATAAAAGTAATGAAAAATAAAAGGGAAGGTTTTCTAGGAAAACCTGCTAGTAAAAAATAAATAAATAAATAAATTTGAATGAATAGGAATAAATGAATGAATGAGTGAATGAGTAATTGAGTGATTGAGTGAATTAGTGAATTAGTAAGTGAGTGAGTCAGTGAGTCAGTGATTCAGTGAGTCAGTGAATGAGTGATTCGATGAGTGAGTAATTAATTTAATAAAAATTGATAAAAGTAATGAAAAATAAAAGAGAAGGTTTTCTAGGAAAACCTGCTAGTAAAAAATAAATAAATAAATAAATAAATAAATAAATAAATAAGTAAATAAATAAATAAGTAAACAAAAAAATAAAAAAATTTTAATGAATAGGAATAAATGAATGAATGAGTGAATGAATGATTGAGTGATTGAGTGAATGAGTGAATAAGGTAATTAATTAACGTAATTCCCTAATAAAATAAATAAATAAAATAAAAAAAAATTACAAATAAATAAATAAATAAATAGTAAATAAATATGTAAATAAATGGGAATGAATGAAGGAATGAATGAATGATTGAATGAATAAATAAATAAATTAATATATAAATATGAGTGAGTGAGTGAGTGAGTGAGTGAGTGAGTGAGTGAGTGAGTGAGTGAGTGAGTGAGTGAGTGAGTGAGTGAGTGAGTGAGTGAGTGAGTGAGTGAGTGAGTGAGTGAGTGAGTGAGTGAGTGAGTGAGTGAGTGAGTGAGTGAGTGAGTGAGTGAGTGAGTGAGTGAGTGAGTGAGTGAGTGAGTGAGTGAGTGAGTGAGTGAGTGAGTGAGTGAGTGAGTGAGTGAGTGAGTGAGTGAGTGAGTGAGTGAGTGAGTGAGTGAGTGAGTGAGTGAGTGAGTGAGTGAGTGAGTGAGTGAGTGAGTGAGTGAGTGAGTGAGTGAGTGAGTGAGTGAGTGAGTAGATAAATGAATATGATAATACGAGTTGGGTATTTTTGGAATCTGGAGATCATGAAATGATTAAGTATGATGGTCTCGTGTCTATTTGTGAAAGTCATTATAAATTTAATTGAAAATATTTTCTGTCAAAAATCTGCTAAAAATGAGGAAAAAAAAATTGAAAAAAATGAGAAAAAATTGGAAAATATAGGAAAAGATGAAAAAATATGCAAAAATGGGAAAAAATAGGAAAAGAAAGTGGAAAATATTGAAAAAATCGAACAAATTGCAGAATTATATCAAATTAAAATGAAAACCTGCTTTTCTAGCGCAGGTTACTGCGGTAGAGTTTTTTTTTTTTTTACGATTTTTCAAGTGATATATAACGAGCTTATTAATATAGAGGTTAATATCCGCCATAATGTCGTTATAAGTATTTTTTTATACCCTTTTCTTTTCCCCAAAAACCAAAAACTTAAACGAAATGAACGCATCATCGTGCTGCCTAAATAATGTTCTATGGTATGGGTGGATGGGTGGTGTATGAGTATATAACCATATAATAAAAATAGCGAACGGTAAGTTGTTGTATATTTTATATATTATAGCGTTAAACTTTTCTCATTTAAAAAAAGTTGTGCACGAATAGACTTCTTTTCTTCTCCTCGTAGCCATCGCTCTTCGTGCTTCTCTTTTTCTCTCTGGTAAAACGTATCTATGTCCCTGCGCTCATCTTCCAACTTTTCTTTTTCTTAGAATTTTTTTTTTCTCGGTTTTATGGCTATACATGAATGACAACAAGAAACTGCTTGAGGAAATCTGAAGATGGAGAAAGATGGAAAGTGGAGAAGAAAAGAAAAATTATTATGACCGTTCGCGAAAACTTGAGGTTGATTTTGCGAGTCAGTTTTTCGCATTCCCTCTGGCTGTACTAGTGGAGGGACTTGGCAGTAGAAAAACAGATGTCGCAGATTCACCTCATTTTTTTCTTTCTTGCCATATTTTCTAAAGTCATTTCAGTAATATAATGTGATGCTCAACTTTTTAACCAGATTTTTTTCTCAACCAGCTTCCCAAAGTCGGAATTTTTTTTCGCCTTCAGATGCGGAAAGTAAAGTTTCGGTAAAACCTACAACGAAATTCAATTTTCCTAAATGAAAGTAGGGAATATTAGAAGCAGAAAACGTGATTGTAAAAATAATCATACAGTCTGAAATTTTAAATTTTGTTTTTAGATTTTCATGCGCAATCCTAAAATGATATTGGTGATTCACTATAAGTGGATCTATCCACTAATTTTACGTAGGTAACTTTTATCTATTTTAAATAACTCGATGCATACCCCATATTCCAAACTGAACTATATAATTTCATCACTGATTTTGCTGATAACTAATGTATCGAATGGATAATTGTTTGGTTAAAAATAATCAGAAACTTAAAATCGTAAGGATGCAGTCTACCTTTGCTACGATGGTTCACGATTTACCATTTTATTTTTGCTAAGCGTTGTATCAAATTAGCTCAAAATGTGGATATGTTACTCTTGACAATATTTTTTATGCCCGGGCAGAGCTACTTTTTTTTTAGTTTCAAAATTTTAGGGCAATTTTTAAAAACCCATTTTATAGGGTCATGAAAAAAAGAGAAAAAAAACAGTGAAATTGAAAAAAAAAAAGATTTGTTCGGACGCAGAGAATATGTTTGAAGGTAACATAATATTATATCCAAAGACCAAACTTGAGAAAATTCTGTGCAAGATTCAGCAAAAACAGAAAATTTAATCGCAAGGGTAGACTAATTTTGAGCTAAAAACTCGTAAAAAACTGTTATTTTGGCTGCCGCATAAAACGCAAATCCGTTACGCGTGTGTCCAAGAAATTGCCTATATATTTAGTCTATAATATTATTCAACATTTTCAATCAGTTTTTTCGACGTTGTTGTTGACTTCGTAGCCAGCGGTGGACTATAATACACCCTTAAAATAGATATAATCTGAAGACTTTTAACGAAGTTGCAATGTTTTTGAGAGATTATTATTTTTTTTCTGATTTGTCTCAATTTTTTTCCCCTATCGACTGGTCTCATTTTAAAAAGATTATTAATCAAAGTAACTGTCCCCATCGAAATCAAAATTATACGTAATAGGCCTACCACATCTGAAAGAAGACGAAATTTCTTTGAAGTTATACGGTATTTTGGAAACGCAGGCCTAAATCTGCTTGAACTGAAATATAACAAGACAATTATCTTTGTATATAGAATTTGAAAAGACATTCGACCTAATATTAGCCCTATAAGTGATATTGATGCGATGACGACGAAGCCATTATAGACCATTTTCTCCTCCTGCGCCGCCTAAATCAGCTCACAGTTTAATTCGATGACGATCCGTTTAGTATAAATACGAATTTTGAAAATGATTCGCACCCTATCCTTCTTTATACAGGCGGAAAAATGAGGAAAATTTGCTATAGTTGGCGAAAAATGAACTTTATATTATGTTTATATAAAGAGAGGAAAGGAAAGAGTATAGGCTCTAAAAAGCGATGAAAAGGAAAAATCGAGCGAAAAACGTCGAAGTGAAAGAAAAAAAAAGTATAAGGTATACTAGAGGAGGGTATAAATACGTACGTAGAGTAGTATAGCTCCTGTTTTTTCTTCATCTTTATTTTTTGGCGAAGGTAAGACACGACGGTAATATGGGTGAGAGGGGGCTGCGGTAGTTACACTTCGTCGATGGGGCTGGTAACGTGATAAATTACCGATGTAAGAGAAGTGCGAGCGAAAATACATTCATCATCGCTGCAAGAGATGTTTTGCAAACAACAGTGCAAGAAAGGAGTCGACATGGTTAAAGGGGCTGGCGAGGGGGGGTGGGCCATGCAGGGGTGAATGGTAACCGCGGTCGAGGTGGTGTTTAGCCGTCTGCGCGTGCAAGAACCTCTATACTATACGTATATCGCCTCAGTAGCATTTCTCCCTTCTCACTCTCTCTCTGTCTCTCTCTCTCTCTCTCTCCGTCATGTCGTTAAGTCTATCGTCATCGAAAGTTGATCCGAAGATTATAACGAATAATACTTCCCTTCACTCCGACTCCACTCTCTAAGGCTTTCTCCTTCGTCATCCCTTTTTTTTTTCGCCATCGCCTTTCTGTTTCTATAAAGCGTGTAATACGGTTAAAATTTCTTTCTTTTTTTTATTTTATTTTTATTAATGTTTTTTCACTCGAAACTCCTTTTCACACGTTCTCCTCTTTTTCAAGCTTCATCGTTTTTCCTCATTTTTCTTTTTTTTTTTCTAATGTTTTGTTTTCTTGTTGCTTTTTTTTTTTTCACGAAGTCACGCTCGTCTTTTACACGCTTCGTGCTTGCCTAAATTAATTCTACTGACGGATTAATAACAGAATATTTGTTTACAGAGCCTAAAAGACAGTCCCCTGTAGAAATCACCCACTCGTGTCTATATTATTTTGACGCGATGATAGAATACAAAAAGTGAGGACAAAATTTATGCAAAATCATGCGTAAATTGGTTGGTATTGAATACAACAAAATCAGTCAACGAGAAAATAGAATTAGTTATTCGAATTCCTCCAGGCTTGAATGAATTATGTGTATACCTGTATCACAGGGTCTCCTTATATAATTGTTGAAAATGGAGTGTGAAAGTTGCTTTTGATTTTTTCTTAAATGCGTGGTCTGGCTAGGACGATCTGGTATAACGTATGTCCAATAATTGTTTTTCATTTCATAATATAATTCAACGTGGATATTATTTTGAGCCTGTAAGTACATACATCCATGTTCTTTACGCAAGCAATTTCAGCTGGGATAGGTTGAATAGAGGATAAGGAGGGGTTATTGTTGGGAAACGAGTTACGAACATATGATTACAGATTGGTGTTTTCCTTTCTCAAGCCCTAAGTTTCGCAGGAAATTTGTAGGTCGTTAGAATTGAACTTGACAGTATTTTATACTATGGTGCCACAACGTACCATTAACTATATAAGTTGGTAATTTGTGTCAAAATCGAACATAAAACGTATTAGCCTAGGTATATCATTATATTTTAAGCAGGTGTGACATCCATTTTGGGCCAATTTAGTTTGTTTAGGAGGATACTATTGGTTTGAGGTCTGACTCTGATGATGTCATTAAAATGGAAGAATTTCTTAGCGAAAAAATGTTATCGTCAATATTGATGACGCTATTCTAAGGTTTGCGGTATCTAAACATCAAAAGATATACAGTTAAACCGTTCGTCAGTACTGGTATTATCATATTTTTTTTATCACATTCAAACGATGTGATTTTCGTTATTTCAAAAAACTAGCGTGGGCATGGAAATTTTTTTAGGAAATTTATTAAATCTTATGATAAAACGCGCGCTCAAGGAGAGCAGATCAAACGACTGACGAAGAGACAAAAAAAAAAAAAAAAAAAAAAAACGTAAACGGAGAGAGAACAACCCCCTTCTGATCTTTTGAATTCGGCTCGAGGGAGACTTCAATTTTTTTTCTTGGCTTCTTCGTTCCTGCTTTTCTTTTAGCGAAACGATGCGAAGAATTTTAATAATGATCGGAATGTTTTGTCCTCTTACAATGTAGTATAATACTGTGGATATAAGAAGCACATAGGGCTCATATACACCCACGAAAACACACGAATAAGCTGCGAGTATACGATATTTTGTCGTAAATCTTGTACGTACGTGTATTTTTTGAAATACGTGGAACACGGCCAGATCTTGTTGAAAAATTAAACCTACTCGGTTCGATATATAAATTAGTTTTGAAGAAATAGAAGGCGAAATTCCCCTTTGCTAAAGCTAAAAATGTTATTTTGAAAAGAATCAGATCTCAAATGGAGATAGGTAATATGAGGTTTTTGAAATTACCTAGATATTCGTACATGTATTTAATAACATGAGTTATTGCAATTTTAAAGCGTAGCCAAAAAAAATAAATAAATAAATAACTTGAGCATAGTTACAACGCTGTTCAACTTTTTTGAAAACGACTTTAGGATTAGACTTTTAATGAAATTGACTGCAAATATATCTGCCAATAAATTAAACTGACTTGAGGCGTAGGTAGTTGAATTATTTCAAATGAAAAAAGAGACTTCGAAAGCAACCCAATCTCATGGAATAAAAGCATCGGTACATCTGACAAAGTATGGAATAAAATGGTAGGAATATCGCAGTTTCCTTCCCTCGATGTGGTTTACCAAATGTACCCTAGAAAAGTTAACTCGCATTGCATTGAAAAACTAATTTTCTTCTCTCTTTTATTTCGATGAAGTTGTGTAGGCAGAATTGAAAGATTATACTTATTGACCAAACGCAAAGATTCGAAATACGAATCACTATATACATGCCGAATTCGTTTTTGATCTGACCTCCTTTTCGAATTCAATTATTGTGCCCATCCATGATTTATTCTATGGGAAACTCGAAACCCAAACTATAATGAGGCACGTGCTGCGGTTTATACCACAAAATGAAGCTCAGTTGCGTTCGGAAATTGGTTCATTTTTCCGTTGAAATATCTTCGTGAAAGTAATGGGTACAACAAAAGGCGCTGCTGAGAAGAAATTTAGAAATTTCATCTCCCTGCACCCATCCAAAAGTCTTTCCATTGGACGATACGAATTTTGAATGAGCACGAACCCGAACAACTTCTGCTTTCGGCTTGATCGAAATAAGGTACAACCTCTACAAAAATAAAAGGGAACAAAAAATAAATGAAAAAATAGCGGTTGAAGCCGAGAAATTCAGGTCCAGCGAAGTGAGCTGATTTTGATTAATTACTGAAATAATTGAGTAGCAAATGTAAAGCTTTTGCTTAGTGTTGACTACAGTATAGGATTACTGAAGCATTCGTCTTATACGATTAATACTGGGATTTCGTTAGTTGTTGGTTTCCTATGCGATCGAGGGTGTGTCGAGGAATTTTTTCATTAGAAGCATCGAGAAAGCATAATATAAAATGTGGTTTGGATATTTTATCTAACTTGATATCGTTTATCTCCGTATGAAAACCACGGATGCTATACGGATATCTTTCACCGAATTAATTAAAAAATCCGATATTTGCTATTACAGAGAAAGTGTATTTGCAATTAAATATGATTTGGTGGGAAAATAGAACAAAGTCTATTGAAAGTAGTGAAGAATCATCAGGAATAAAAAAATGTGATTTAGGTATATTGTAAATCATTAAGTTCTCAAGATTTTCCAGTATAGCTTGCGCCAGTCTACGGGCCGGGGGTACAATCATCATTTAAGCTTCTTCTCAACAAAACGAAGCTCAAACGATGAACCAAGGTTGAAGCTAAAGTAGGGTGTACAAACAAAAATAAAAGGTGGTTTGGCTAAACCCAGGAAACTGTTGACGAAGCAAAAACTTTTGGGACTTCTCAATCTTTATATCTGTGGTTATCTATTTGTGTTGTGTTTTCTCACAGTGCGGTCGGACTGCCGATGCAAAATTCAGATACATCGAACAATGAAATGTGAACGTCATGCTGGAAATAGATGGATGACGCGAACATGTTGACAAAATCGGTCTATTTCCAGCATCATGGCTACAGTTTGTTTGGAATTTGATATCTCATATTTATCATGTAATTCGAAGAACCCAAACTTTATTCATAATGTCGAATTCATTGACATGACTTTCAATTACTCAACTGTATAATGTACTTGTACGGTTGTCCAACCTGCGGGCTGTGAGAACACAAACACAATTGAATTCCTCTTGGTTTTTAGCTAAATTCGCTTTAAGCCTCCATCGGCCTCGACTTAACTTGAACTATAGGTCTATATAAACCTTCCGTAAATTTTAAACTCGGTTTATATACCCTCTTTTTTTACTTTGAACCTGGTTTTCGTGTAAGCCCCGCCTGAGCACTGATTGTATACCTGGCCCTAAGTCCAAAATCTGCTGCTTAGTCCCAAAAAAAATTAACACCAATTCTCCATTTATTACGCTCAAACACTTTTCACTCTTAACATTGTCATTTTTTTACCTTTGAAACTTGGTGGGTCGCAAGTTGGCTCCACATTTTCTTGCAGACTTTTTTTTGTGACCCTGGCACTATAACCCTACCTGCCTATAACTTGATCCTCACATACCTGTCAACATGTATGTCAAATGAGCTTTACTTATTATACATTATTTTTATTAATTCAGCAGACAAATGAAAAAGTAAGTTGTAGGTAGTTCCTTCTTGAAATTTTCAAATCGATTTTTCCATCGGAGTGCGGATATTAATTTTTAAATTTTTTTTATTTTGATCTTATTTTTCCTGAAGAGCTGTATAATCATTAATCGGATAAGTGCCTACCTTCCAATTTTTTTTTCTACTTGCAAGAAATGGAAATCCTTCTTCCTTGTCGTTAGTTTTGTTCTAAAATTGTTCACTGAGCGATCTCTAAGGTAGATTTCTATGATCTAGATAGCTTTCTTGAGGATGTCTGTAAACAACGTGCCTGTTGATGCTTTAGTCAAATTTCCTCATTTTTTATGTGCTGGTTGTCAAAGCAAAAGGAACTAATTTTGTGTCACTTTCAGGTCAACTATATACGAAAAGGAAATATCCTCTAACGTCGTCGTTTCGCTTGTCATACATTATTAAATTACAAATTTCATTCTCAGGACATACCCTCACGAATTACTGTACTCATAATATTTTTCATTTGATAAGTTAATCCGTAAAAAGAAAAAAAAAGTTACAAGCTACTCATAGTTTACTCGTATTTTTATTTTTAAATTTTCTCAAAATTAGATAAGTTATGTCAACTCAAACATTTCGGTGATAGATTCTAGAAGAAAAATAAATCTGTATGTAGAAAAGGTCAAATGATTTCTGGGGGTTTTGGGGAAAAAAAAAAGGAAAAGGAAAATGGATGCGGATAAGGGCAGCTACAAGTTGTGAAATTGACATCCGAGAGCAATGAAATCTTTGTCGCAGTCCTCATGCCTGTGTATTGCTACAGAATGTATAAATTGGTTGAATAATATATTTTTAGTCTTACTGCGTTTTGCAAGCAGTAAATGTCTGTGTAGGTATTTGCTTTCTTTTGATGATGTTGAGCAAATGGATTGGAACCAAATGAATTTTGAAAAAAAGTTTCCTTTTTGAGGTGCTTAAAGAAGCCAGGGGGTATAAGAGACATTTTTAATAATATGGAGAATTGTTTGTAAAAACTTAATTTTACATAAATTTGGAAGCAAAAACCCATTTGCCTGTACTCACAAGTATACAATCCTGGTTATACAAAACTAAAAATTACATTATACTCATGATATATAATATGTATTTTAAAAATGAAGAACTTTTAAAAATTTTTGAATTACCTTACAAAAAAAAATCAGCTCTAGGTAGCTGTGGTCTTCTTAACCTAGTAGAAATTAGACATACCGGACAGGTCTTAAGATAACCAACTTGACTCTGAATTGGCTGGAATGATATCTTTTTCTGGATATAATTTCAGCATCTCGCTATAAGAAATTTCTATGAAAAGCCATCTTTTTAAAACTTCACCTTCCAATGGTACAGTCTGAATAAATGAATCGATTGACTGATGAAGTTTTTCTTTTGCCTTGGCTTCTATATTTGGGTTAACATCACCTTCCGTTGGTACAGTCAGAATAAATGAATCGATTGGCTGATGAAGTTTTTCTTCTGCCTCGGCTTCTATATTTATATAAACATCACCATCCGCTGGTACAGTCAGAATAAATGAATCCATTGGCTGATGAAGTTCTTCTATTGCCTCAGCTTCTATATTTGGATTAACATCACCTTCCGCTGGTACAGTCAGAATAAATGAATCGATTGGCTGATGAAGTTTTTCTTTTGCCTTGGCTTCTATATTTGGATTAACATAACCTTCTGCTGGTACGGTCAGAATAAATGAATCGATTGGCTGATGAAGTTTTTCTTTTTCCCCGGCTTCTAAATTTGGATTAGCATTGGCTATCATTCCAATTAAATTTTCCAACAAATTCATCGCTGTGCTTCTGAACATATTCTTTGGAGGCTCTGGTGATTGTAAAAATGGATTAATGTATACAATTGTTCCTATATTTTAGTAAAATAAGATGGATGTCCCATATCTACTTCTTTGTTTTCAGTTATACCTGTACCAATACCGATTTCATATAATTTTTTATTGAGCCATATATAAATATTGAATAGGTATAGGTCTACTTACTTTCTCTTCTATCGTCATAATTAACGAATAGCATAAAAGGATCTTGTTTAAAAAATTCATGCAGAGAAGTCGTATCAATCGATAAATCTTCCAAGTTGCACTTTACGTCGATACACAAACCTGTACTATCTTGAAAAAAATAAATAAGTAAACATAAATAAGTAAATAATTTTCTATCATCCTGTAGAATATTGATCTTTAGACGATTGTGTTATGAGATACCACCATACCTGGTATTTTCTTTTCAGATCCATCAGATTGTGTTTCAGGTAGTGAACCTTCTAATAGTATTTCTGTATTGGGTGTCGATCCTTCAGATAGTGCTTGTATTTCAGTTTGTGATTTTTGAATGTCTTCCAATTTTGGATTAATTAGTAAAAAGGAGGTCTTTATGTATTTTACTAGTTCTGCGGCATCATCGCGCATTTCTAATTAAAAAAAATAAAATAAAAGTATAATTAAATATCTTATTTTTAAATCAACGGTGAATGTTTTATAAAAAATCGAATGGATTTCACACGTTATAAAGTGATTGAAAGAAATTTTGTTCATAATTAAGATAAAAATGTTTTATAGAAAACTCTCAAAGTAGGTATCAAATCATTCCCTTGAATTTTTACACAGATATTAATTATTATTGTATGTATTCTATCTCCCGGGAATGGTTTTTCACCAAAGAGGATTATACTGAAACACTTGCATCGCCAATACTGATGGAGGAGGCTCATATATGTCCCAAAGGTTATTGCGTATTGTCATTGTAATAAGAACTGAAGTACTCGTAGTTATTTCCATTATTTCAATAATGTTCACCTTTGTGGAAATTCTCGTCCATGTTTTCATATATACGGCTTGGTCCAAAATTTTGCATGTAAATTTTTGCTCTATATCTTACATACACTTCCATAATCCGTTTAAATTCTTTATATGTAAAAAAAATTTGCAAATGAAAATAAAATTTCATAATCATTATTAAATGAAGAGAATTTTAGTGAATTTCTTGTAAAACTTACGTAACTCGTGTGATTCAGGATACTTAGTCTCGAGTATTTCCATTATTGCTATAAAAATGCATAAATGTATATTAAAATAACTCCATACATTCATGTAAAACATTTGTATCCTTGTTCTTCCTAAAAATCCACAATTCGATCTCATTGAAATGTGCTCTATATATCGATTGCGTATAATCCTATTATTTTGATACGTTTGTAACAGTTTGACTTTCAGGTTGTCGTACTTATTTAATTCTTCGTTTGTAGGGTCTCCTAATTAATAAGTTTTCCTAAAAACCCACCAACAATAAAATCGCCTTCATGAACGAAGTTAGGAGTAGGTTTGAATACACATTATATTATAGTTTTTTGTATCATGACCTCAGGATTACAAAAATTCCAATACTTATAGCAAATTCATGTAGGTACTTATCTGTGCTTATTTAGTTATTTATTTATTTATTCATTTAGGGACAAAATCTATCCAATTTGGAACTTATAGTATTATAATAGACGCGTGGAATTTTAGTGTTAATTGGTTTGGTATTTTAGATTTGCAGAAATTTACAATTACTTCTAAATAGAGCTATTGTCAAAGATTCTATATCAAATAATGGAATTTATGCTGCCCTACAGGTGCTTTTCATGTCTCTTTTCTTATTTTTTTCTCTAAGTGAAACAATTACATGCTGGTTTACCTGAAGAGATTGAATTCAAGTCGCTTTGCGTTCCATATAATGCCAAGTGATAGAAAACCTTTGAATCTTGCCTAAAGTATTTGTTTCTGTATTCTGAAATATTTATTAAGAATAATGATAAAGCCTTCATTGAAAGAAAACCAATTTTTTAGTCACTGCATACTCATCACAAGGAATATAATTTTCAATCGACTTATGATTTGATTGATTTCCTTCTTTATGCATATTCTCAACACTTTATTTTCTCTGCAGACGTTATAAAATTGATACAGTATGCTTACATATTGTTCTCAATAATACCACAGCATTTAATTTTTATACCTTTCTATTGAACAATTAATAACAAATTAGTTGATGGAGAATATGTAATGCCACTCATGCATTTTTTGGGTAATACTTGTACATAATATACATAAAAGAACCAAGATAAAAGTACGAGTATGATATTGTTCTTGTTGGTTGATAGTTTTACTATTTTTCTAAAATTTCCAAAATTTCAAACATTATAAATGTCAAAATCCTTATTATCAGATGTTTTGCTTAGTCTATTCTATTTAATTTCCAATTCTAAATGAACTTCCACCGATTCTTAATCATATTATAAATTACCTATACTGTGTAAGAAATTTTATAAGTCCACGCGAATTTTTTTCAAGGATGCAAGTAAAATTGAGATTTTGAAATTATTATTTGTGACAGTATGGAGTGAAAGTGCTGACATGAAGATATTAAGCAAAATTAAGTACCTTGTGGTTGAATGTCCAGTCTTTGTCTTAACTTATGAGCATAAATTGTCGCTAGTATGTGAGCTGTAAAAATCGCATGTAGTTCGTTGAAATCGGTACCATACTTCCCTTGGGCACGGATATAACCCAAATCAAAATTCATCAATTCCATCTCCATGAACATAGGTTTAATCTCTTCGAGTGCATAAAAATAAATGTTATCAACCAAAAATATGAAAATTTTGGTTCTGTTTTTTTTTTTTTTAGGGGTTCCTAATTAAATTAGTTGAGAAACTGATCAATGGATGAGGGACAATACCTTGAATACACCTTGTTCATTCGGTATTTTTAACTACATATTATCAGTGGGATGAAATGATATCTGGATTCAGGATTTCAAAAAGAGCGTTGTCTTAAGTAGTGGGGCTTTTCCAGTGGATTAGAAAAGAGGGGTTGACTAGTACTCTCATTTCTCAAAAATTTATCCTACGTATTATTTCGTTTCATCTTTTTTGAGTGGCTCAATTTGGGAGAAGGGCTGGCACCTTTGTTGTCACAGGCTTTAATATACGAGTAAATTTGACCCGTCGAAGAAATCAATTGTTCGAATATACCCTTTAGTGCTTATTTAAGGTGCGATCGGCTGATTTTTCTATTATTTTATCTAGAGCGATTTGCTCATAAATGTTTCGCAAATTTCTATTCCCCCGCCCAACCACTGCGGTGAAGTAAAGAACTGCATACTTTTCAAAATTGGAAATACGAGTAAATTAGTTAGGTGCCAGCCAACAGAAAATAAAAGTATGAAAACACAAAAATATCTAGAATTAGCTTTATCAATTTCAAGGGATGGTCGAAGCAGTATTAAACAATTAGAAAAACAAGGACTTAGTATTTTTCATTTTGAAATTTCCTCATAATTTTTTCTGGAGCCTTCCGGGTTTCAATTATTAATAAAAAAAAGTCTTCTACCTTAACCAAATTCATTTTTTTTTTTTGTTGTTGAAGATTTATTTGTGTTCAACAAATCAAACGGGTTACAAAATGAGCCTGTCAAATCTCATTTGTGTAGGTACTGGACTGTTATATGAAATTGTATAGGTTGTCGTTGTACTTGTAAATATAACAATGAAGAATTTTTACTATTGGAATATTATTTTGTTGGACCAAAAAAGTTGAGTCATAGATACCTGGACCAGTTTTTTGGTGCCAAAGTTTATTTCTTCTATAATAATCGTATCCTTTTTGGTAATCCTTGATGAATGTTTGAACTTTTCCTGAAAACATCGTTTTCAAAATATTTTGGTTTAGTGCAACATATAAAATAGATTTAGTAGGAGTAAAAAAAAACGGATAAGCGCTTATTATAGTAAATTAGTTGTAACAAATACTGACTGATATTATCAACTTCGTTTTGGGCCTCTGGAAGTGTTAGAAACAAAAAGAAATCTGTGGTAAAAATAATTGGACAGGGTACAGGTAGTTATACAATTTTTTAATAGTCAGAAAATTACCTGATTGATCCATTCTCAATTCTGTGGAGGAAAGGGTAGAATAATATTAAAAAACGTTCAATATTTGGGGTTTATTGACTATAATTAGTCTTAAATTTACCTACCTAATATGAAGAAAATTGAGAAAACCGATGAGAGTATCACTCTTCTGACCATTTTGGTTTTGCTTTTATGAAGTTTACCTAAGAACTGCGAATAAAAAATTCAAACTTTTTTCAAGTTCTGTTACGTTCGAAAATCTTTTTTTTTTGGGCAGATTGAGGGATGGGGTGAGGTTTAATATGCTGTTTCCTCAGGTTTTTTCAACATTTACGTAGAATTCAGCAATCGCAGAAGTCAATTTATGAGGTAACTTCAAACAAATTTTTGAACTTAAAAAATGATTCTTCGAAAATTGTACACAAATCATAATGTCAAGTACTAAAATGTCGATTCGCAGTACACCTGAACCTACCTAATTTTCTTGAGTCAAAGCTTTTTGAAGGTCGTAATCTATATCGCACCAAAGTTATGGAGACATGTGTGCCTTATACTTTTTCGCACGTAGGTACATACGCATATGTACATTGAAAAAATTATTGAAAAATTTCCACTTAAAAAGTCTGCAGAAATCAAAGCGCTTGTATTTAGAGGGTATTATAATTTTGCTCATTGACTTGCGATGGATTATTTGTTGAAGAAGATCGCTTTATTCATTAAATAATATAGAGACTAGGTATGGACCTGAAAAAAAAATTGAAATTTGGTTACTTGAAAAAGATGTAAGGGAATTTGTGACAATAAATAAAATTATAGTCGCAATATAGCAGGGATGGAAATGATCAAATCTGTTTCGTTACTGTACCGTTATAATGTACCCATTGATTCGGTACCGTTATCAATATATAACGTTATAACATCATTTCGTTATCGTTATGGTACCGTTATGGATATCGGTTTTTTTTTTTTTTTTAGTGGTGGAGTGTAGCAGTAGTGTAGTATAGTGTGTGTAGCAGAAGAAAGCATTGTTTATTACTTTATTTCCTCAACTAGAAACTCAAAATAATGAAAATAAAATAACACAAAATAACATTTTGAAATACAAAAGTTGGAAAGTTGAAACTTGAAAGTTTAAAATGTGAATCAAAGTTTGTAACGTTATTTTATAGATAAGTACCGGTTTTCCGTTTTTCGTTACGTTATTGTGAAGGGCGGTACCGTTACAGTAACGTTATAGTAAATGGTTTTGGTACCGCTACCATAACGTTATTTATAACGTTATAACGTAACGTTTTCCATCCCTGCAATATAGAAATGCAGTAGATTGGTTTGACGAGTTTGAATGAGCGTGTACAATCTTTCTCTATGGGCAAAATATTTTGAAAACGGATCCGTTTTATTCCGGCTGGATTATAACCCCAAATTTTCCTGTTTTCCGGCTTCTAAAATGGATTTTGAACGGATTGTAATCAGTCTTGCCGGAAATGAGTCCCGATTATTTTCCGTGAAGGCTGTTTTATGATATTTGTTTGCCTGGGTTATAATCCGTGAAACCGTTTTAATAACGGATTTAGAAAAAATGCCCAAACATTATCACTGATTATAATCAGGAAATCCGTTTTACAAATGGATTTGGAAAAATAATCAAGATGACAAAAATATCTGCAAATTTTCAGATCCGATGGTCGATAGTAAATACGGACCGACAACGGATAAAATTCTCAATTTCCGGATCATTTTCTCATGTTCTGCCCATCAGGTTTGTAACTGGGATTTGAACTTGAAACTCAAATGTTGATAGCCCTGCGTGAAATCCGTACTGATAACGTCCAATGGGTATACGAATTCTTCCTCCCGCCTATAATGCAATGTATTTTTCATCACTTACAAATTCACCGAAAATTGAATTTGAAAAATTTTTACACGCAACTTGAGCGAAATTGAAGCTTAAAACTTGCTCTTTAAGAATCAATAAACCAAAAATATCAAACATTATGAAAACAATTTCAGGCAGTTTTACGTACCACATCCAAATTTGTCTATTTTTTTTTGTAAATCGACCACCCATTCAATCTTAGTAGTTGTAAAGCGGCTGTGAAGTTTGCTCTTGTAGTGGTGTAAACGTGGTCAGCACTAGCGCCACCTGGTTGTGGTTTAAATCCCAATTTAGTGGCGTAGCTGAAATTATTCTTGCAAATACTCGAAAAACTATAGTTGTATTTTCCGAGTATAAAATAATTTACTCACTGACCAATTACACAATAATAATTAAACGCGTGGGCGTATAATTTTTAGCAGTGTCGCAGCAAATGGCGGTCAAGGTGGCTGAAGTTTCACCCTCTCAGCCATAGAAACGATTGATTTAAAAAAACGTCTTTTTTCGAATAATTTTGGTCTGTTTGGAGTGAATTCAAGACTCAGCCCCAGCTGCCTTAGCAAATTTCTGGCAGCGCCGTTGATACTCAGGGCACGGGGTTCAATTCTCACTCAGATTGAGTTCAAACATAAACCAGGTTCAAGAGATGAAATTATCTAGAACAGTTTGAGCTTGAGCCTTGTTCAAGCCCAAACCCCACTCAAGCCAGTATTGTACCCCTAATTCTCCATTTATTATGCTCAAAAACTTTTCACTTTCAACATTGTCGTTTTTTCAACTTTGAAACTTGGTGGGTCGCGTACGCTCCACATTTTTGTTGCAGACTTTTTGTGACCCTGGCACTATAACCCTACCAGCCTATAACTTGATTCTCACATACCTGTCAACATGTATGTCAAATGAGCTTTACTTATTATACATTATTTCTGTTAATTCAGCAGAGTGTAGACAAATGAAAAAGTAAGTTGTAAGTACTCGTAGTTCTTTCTTGAAATTTTTGAATTGATTTTTCCATGGAGTGCGGAAATTAATTTTGACATTTTCTACATTAATCTTATTTCTCCTGAAGAGCTGTTATCATTAATCGGATAAGTGCCTACCTTCCAATTTTTTCCCCTACTTGCAAGAATTGGAAATCCTTCTTCCTTGTCATTAGTTTTGTTCTAAAATTGTTCTCTGAGGTAGATTTCTATGATCTATAATAGCATTCTTGAGGATTTCTATAAACAACCTGCCCGTTGATGCTTTAGTCGAATTTCCTCATTTTTGATTTGTTGGTTGTCGAAGCAAAAGGAACTAATTTTTAGTCACTTTCAGGTCGACTATAATACACAAAAAGGAAATCGTTTCGCTTGTCAATGTCATACATTATTAAATTACAAATTTCTCTCTCAGGACATACCCTCACAAATTGCTGTACCCATAATATTTTTCATTTGATAAGTCAAACCGTAAAAAGAAAAAAAGTTACAAGCTACCCTTATTTTTATTTTTACATTTTCTCGAAATCAGATAAGTTATGTCAACTCACAAATTTTGGTGATAGATTGTAGAAGAAAGAAAAATCTGTATGTAGAAAAGGTCAAATGGTTTTCAGGGGATTTGGGAAAAAAAGAAGAAGAAAAGTGGAAAATGGATGCGGATTGGGGCAGCAACAAGTTGTGAAGTTGACATCCGAGAGCATTGAAATGGTTATCACAATCCTCATGCCCGTGTATTGCTACAGAATGTATAAATTGGTTGAATAATGTATTTTTAGTCTTACTGCGTTTTGCAAGCAGCAATGTCTGTGTATAGGTATTTGCTTTCTCTTGATGATGTTGAGCAAATGGTTCAACAAGAGAACGCTGTGCCACTTATAGACGTATATTGGAACCAAATGAATTTTGAAAAAAATTATTTCTTTTGGGGAGCTTATAGAAGGCAAGGGGTATAAGAGACATTTTTCATAATTATGGAGAATTGTCCATACAAAGTAAAAACTTGATATTATGTAAAATTTATGTTTTGTCATAAATTTCACCTGAACTCCTTGGCTTCCAACTACCTCAAATGCATTTTCCCCGTAATATTTGGCTTAAGTGGTTTGTTTGATTCCAATGTATCTGCGTGCGAAGCATTATATTAAATTAGCTTTCTTTGCATAAAAAACAAACTCAAAAAATTTGAAATTCTGTTTTCAGATTATAATTTTTATATTTTATATTTTTTGTAACTTTGATGGAGCCTTATTTCAGCCCATTTTTGAGTCAGATATTGCTTCTTAGATAAGTCATTGAACTTGTCACTGACTTGAGTATAAATAAAAATGTTGTAAGAAATTGAATTTTTGTCATGTAAAATTGAGTTGGATGATTCAGGGTGTACATATAAGAACCAGTAATAGGAATGTGGTGGATTGCGCTTTATACACCAGTAGAAATAGATAGAAGAGTATGAATGCATCATCGATGAGAGTAGTTAGGGCATGCTACAAAATTATATTTCTCTTTAAATGAAGAAGAGATTTGGAAGCAAATACTCGTTTGCCTGTACTCACAAGTATACAATCCTGGTTATAAAAAACTAAAAATTACATTATACTCATGATATATTATATGTATTTTAAAAATGAAGAACTTTTTAAAACTTTCGAATTACCTTTAAAAAAAAAATCAGCTTTAGGTAGGTTTATTCTTCTTAACCTAGTAGACATAAGACATACCAGACGGGTCTTGAGATAACCAACTTGGCTCTGAATTGGCTGGAATGATATCTTTTTCTGGATATAATTTCAGCATCTCGCTATAAGAAATTTCTATGAAAAGCCATCTTTTTAAAACTTCACCTTCCAATGGTACAGTCTGAATAAATGAATCGATTGGCTGATGAAGTTTTTCTTTTGTCTCGGCTTCTATATTTGGATTAGCATTGGCTATCATTTCAATTAAATTTTCCAACAAATTCATCGCTGTGCTTCTGAACATATTCTTTGGAGGCTCTGGTGAATGTAAAAATGAATTAATATAAACAATTGTTCCTATATTTTATTAAAATAAAATTGATGTCCCATAGCTATACTTCTTTGTTTTTAGTTAGATCTGTACCAATACCGATTTCATATAATTTTTTATTGAGCTATACATAAATATCAAATTAAATAAGTACAGGTTTACCTACCTTCTCTTCTATTGTCATAATTAACAAATAACGTAAAAGGATCTTGTTCTATGACTTCATGCAGAGTAATCGTATCAATCGATAAATCTTCTAACTTACAATCTACGTCAATATACAAACCTGTACTATCTTGAAAAAATGAATAAGTAAATATAAATAAGTAAATAATTTTCTATCATCTTGTAGAATATTGATCTTCATTAGATGATTATGTTACGAGATACCGGTATACTACCTTCTAATTGTATTTCTGTATTGGGTGTCGATCTTTCAGATAATGTTTCTGTTTCCGTTGGTGATTTTCGAATGTCTTCTAATTTTGGGTTAGTTAGTAAAAAGTTCTTTATGTACTTTACTAGTTCTGTGGCATCATCGCGCATTTCTAATCCAAAAAAATAAAGGTATAGGTAATTAAATATCTTATTTTTAAATTCTCACGTTATAAAGTGATTGAAAGAAAGTTTGTTCAAAATTTAGATAAAAATGTTTTATAGAAAACTCTCCAAGTAGGACTCAATTCAAAATTCCCTCAAACTTTTGCACAGATATTAATTATTATATGTATTGTATCTCCTGGGAATGGTTTTTCACCAAAGAGGATTATACTGAAACACTTGCATCGCCAATACTGATTGAGGAGGCTCATATATGTCCCAAAGGTTATTGCGTAATAAGAACTGCGAAGTACTTGTAGTTATTTACATTATTTCAAAACTGCTCACCGTTGTGAAAATTCTTGTTTATTCTTTCATGTCTACGAGTTAATGCAAAAATTTGCATGTGAATTTTCGCTTTAAATCTTTCAAACACTTCCATAATCCGTTTAAATTCTTTATCTGTAAAAAAAAAAATTTGCAAATTAAAATAAAATTTCATAATCATCAGTAAGTGAAGAGAATTTTAGTGAATTTCTTGTAAAACTTACATAACTCGGGTGATTCAGGATACTTAGTCTCGAGTATTTCCATTATTGCTATGAAAATGTATAAAATTTATATTATAATAACTCGATACATTCATGTAAAAAATTTGTATCCTTGTTTTTCCTAAAAATCCTTAATTCGATCTCATTGAAATGTGCTCTGCTACATCAAGTGCGTATAATCCTATTATTTTGATATGTTTGTAACAGTTTGGCTTTCAGGTTGTCGTACTTATTTAATTCTTCATTTGGAGGGTCTTCTAATTAATAGGTTTTCCTAAAAACCCACCAGCAATAAAATCGCCCTCATGAACGAAGTTAGAAGTTAGGAGTAGGTATGAATACGCATTATATTATAGTTTTTCGTATCATAACCTCAGGATTTCAAAAATTCCAATACTTATAGCAAATTCATGTAGGTACTTATCTGTGCTTATTTATTTATTTATTTATTTATTTATTTATTTATTTATTCATTTAGGGACAAAATCTATCCTCGATGATTTTTGACCTAATATTGAATGGATTGAAAAGAAATTTGGTACTTATAGTTTTATAAAAGACGCATGGAATTTTAGTGGTAATTGGTTTGGTATTTTAGATTTACAGAAATTTACAAGTACAGTAGAAAGCGGTTTAACAAACACCAGCTACAACAAACCCCGGCTACAAGGTACAACCTTTTACAACAAACTAAGTTCAGGGTCCCTGCAAAAATGCATAAAAGCATGAAGAAAGAATACCGGATATTACAAATTTGCATATAACAAATAACCGGTTACAACAAAGTAAAAAAAAATGAAAATTTGTTGTAACTGGTTTTTCATTATCTCCGAATTCATGGATAAAGAGTGCTCAGTAAAACTTGACAAAATTAATCAATTATTTTCGTGCATTTAGTACATTGTTGAAGTTCGAGTTGCATGAATGTTGAAAATGTCTGCATAAACCAATTTCTACTGTACGTATTTGTACGAGTAACTTATTTTTCCTCTACATTATGTATTTTCATGGGAAAAAAAAATTGGTTTGGCTACAACAAACAGTTCGTTGTAGCTGATTTCCAGCTACAACAACAAATATCGGTTACAACAAACGAAATTGGGCGGTTCCTTGGAGTTCGTTGTAACCAATTTTCACTGTACTGAAGAACAGAGCTATTGTCGAAGATTCTATATCAAATAATAGAACTTATGCTGTCCTACAGGTGCTTTTTATGTTTTTTTTTTTTTTTTCCTAAGTGAAACAATTACACGGAGGTTTACCTGAAGAAATTGAATTCAAGTCACTTTGCGTTCCAAATTGTGCGAGGTAATAGAAAGCCTTTGAATCTTGCCAAGAGTATTTGTACTTATCTGTATTCTGAAATACAGTCGATGCCTTATAACGAGCATGAAGGGCCAGAGTTTCTTGCTTGCTATATCTGGTTCTCGTTATAGGCAATTACATTAATCTAAGGGGACTTTAGCCAGGGATTTTGAATTTGCTCGTTATATCCTCTATCCCGCTATAACCGATCTCGTTATAAACGGCATCGACTGTATTTATTAAGAATAATGATAAAGCCTTCATTGAAAGAAAACCAATTTTTTAGTCATTGCATACTCATCACAAGGAATATAATTTTCAATTGATATATGATTTGATTGATTTCCTTCTTTATGCATATTCTCAATACTTTCTTTTCTCTACTAATGTTGAGAAAATTTATACGAGTATGCTTACTTATGTGATGCGATCTGAGATACCATAGACAAACCCGGTATTCTTGATTTTGAGTTTTTGATTTTATTCGATAGAGGAGACAAATACGAGTATTTAAAGAAAAAAATCATCCAAAAAGATCAATTAGACACTGAGTTATAGCGTATTTATGTTTGAAAGCTGAAAAGCTCATTTTGAGAAAATCGACTTCAAAGTTTCTTTAAAAAAAAACAGTTAGATTCCAACAAAGTAATGATAAACTTGTTTTTGTGAACCAAGCATTGTGGGGGAGGGGGAGAGAACTGAAAAAACTGCAGGAAGAATATTTTTGATTTTCTGTAATTATGTTGCCCAGCACCGGTTTTGTGCATGGTTTCTTATTTTGCGATGTAGAACACATGTGCGGGTCTACCACATTCACAGAAATGTTGCTGGACAACCCCTCCTTCCCTTTCTGTTAAAACTGAAAACTGACATTTTTGACCCCACCTACTTCATATCGCTGTGACGCGTTTTCAAGTTTCCTGGGCTTGTGTATGGTTTCTCAGATCGCATCACTGACCGAAGCATTCAATTTTTATACGCTTCTATCGAATAATTAATAACGAAGTAGTTGATGAAGAATATGTATTGCCACTTTATGCATTTTTTGGGTAATACTTGTACAAGATAAAAGTACGAGTATGATTGTTCTTGTTGGTGGGTAGTTTTACTATTTTTCTCAAAATTTCCAAAATTTCAAATATTATAAATGTCAAAATCCTTATTAGATGTTTTGCTTAGTCTATTCTATTTAATTTCCTGTTCTAAATAAACTTCCACTGATTCTTAATCATATTATAAATTACCTACACTGTGTAAGAAATTTTAATACTCGTCATATTTCATAAGCTAAGATAAAAAATACTATGGATAAAAGTTGAATATTATAAATAATTGAGATTTTCCAATGAATTCTAACCTGAATTCTTATTGTTGAGTATCATGACCTCAGGATTTCCAAAATTCCAATATAGCAAATTCATGTCGGTACTTATCTGTGCTTATTTATTTATTTATTCATTTATTCATATATTCATTTAAGGACAAAATCTTTCCTCAATGATTTTTGACCTAATTTTGAATGGATTGAAAAGAAATTTGGGACTTATGGTTTTATAAAAGACGCATGGGATTTTAGTGTTAATTGGTTTGGTATTTTAGATTTACAGAAATTTACAATTACTTCTAAATAGAGCTATTGTCAAAGATTATATATCAAATAATAGAATTTATGCTGCCCAACAGGTGCTTTTTATGTTTCTTTTTTTCTTTTTTTTTTCTAAGCGAAACAATTACACGGAGGTTTACCTGAAGAGATTGAATTCAAGTCGCTTTGCGTTCCAAATATTGCCAAGTAATTGAAAACCTTTGAATCTTGCGAAGAGTAATTGTTTCTGTATTCTGAAATATTTATTAAGAATAATGATAAAGCCTTCATTGAAAGAAAACCAATATTTAGTCACTGCATACTCATCACAAAGAATATAATTTTCAATCGATATATGATTTGATTGATTTCCTTCTTTATGCATATTCTCAACACTTTATTTTCTCTGCAGACGTTAGAAAATTGATACAGTATGCTTACATATTGTTCTCAATAATACCACAGCATTTAATTTTTATACCTTTCTATTGAACAATTAATAACAAATTAGTTGATGGAGAATATGTAATGCCACTCATGCATTTTTTGGGTAATACTTGTACATAATATACATAAAAGAACCAAAATAAAAGTACGAGTATGATATTGTTCTTGTTGGTTGATAGTTTTACTATTTTTCTAAAATTTCCAAAATTTCAAACATTATAAATGTCAAAGTCCTTATTATTAGATGTTTTGCTTAGTCTATTGTATTTAATTTCCTGTTCTAAATAAACTTCCACTGAGTCTTGATCATATTATAAATTACCTACACTGTGTAAGAAATTTTATAAGTCTACGCGAATTTTTGGAGCATCATTGCGAAAAAGATAATGTAGCCTACTACAAGTGTAGGTACTCGCATATTATACTCGTAATATTCCATAAGCTAAGATGAAAAATACAGGGTCTTTCACAATAAACGCTCACGAGAAATATGTGGTTAGTAAGGGTTTAAAACTATCATTTTCTTTTGTTATCGCCACCAATGCATTCTCCCAACCATGACAATTACTCTGACGATTTCATAATGGGGTATCCATACCAAAAAGGGACCTTGAGGTGAAAAATAATTTTTTCAATTTTTTATGGTTTAGAGCATAAAAAAAGAAATAAAATTTTTTTTTCACCCTAAGATCCTATTTCCGTAGTGGAACTCCCGTGTATTTATGATTGGTATGTTTGTGCGGATACAGTGGTATCATTTTTTTAGGAAAAAATTCTTCCATGTAATCATAAAATTCGTTTTTTATTGTTTAGATCATAAAAAAATGAAAAAGAAATTTTTTTTCACCCTTAGATCCCATTTCCGTAGTGGAACCCCCGTGTATTTATGATTGCATTGATTGGTATGTTTGTGCGGATACAGTGGTATCATTTTTTGAGTAAAAAATTCATCCACGTAATCATAAAATTTGTTTTTCTGATGAGCCCTATTTAAAAAAATACTTTGTATTTTATATTATAAAAAAATACTTTTTCGGAAGAATACATTTATCCTCGATAAATCAAACCGAATTAAGTCATTCCATGTGAGAATTGTCATGGTTGGGAGAAAGCAGTGGTGGCGATAACAAAAGAAAAAAATAATTTTAGACCCTTGCTAACCACATATTTCTCGTGAGCGTTTATTGTGAAAGACCCTGTACTATCGATAAAAGTTAAATGTTATAAATAATTGAGATTTTCCAATGCATTCTAATCTGTATTCTATTGTTGAATCATTTTCAACGATGCAAGTAATGAAATTTTAAAAATATTATTTGTGACAGTATGGAGTGACAGTGTTTATATGAAGATATTAAGCAAAATTAAGTACCTTGTGGTTGAATGTACAGTCTTTGTCTTAACTTGTGAGCATAAATCGTCGCTAGTATGTGAATTGTAAAAATCGCATGTAATTCGTTGAAATCGGTACCATACATCCCTTGGGCACGAATATAACCCAAATCAAAATTCATCAAAAATTCCTCCATGATCATAGGGTTATTCACTTAAGGTGCGTAAAAAAAATATTATCAACCAAAAATATGCACATTTTGGTTCTGTTTTGTTTTTTTAGGGATGCCTAATTAAATTAGTTGAGAAACTGATCAATGGATGAGAGACAATACCTTGAATCAACCTTGTTCATTCGGTATTTTTAACTATTATCAGTGGGATAAAATGAGATCCGGATTCAGGATTTCACAATATCATTGTCTTAAGTAGTGGGGTCTTTTCCAGTGGATTAGAAAAGAAGGGTTGACTCGTACTCTCATTTCTCAAAAAGTATATCCTATTTCATCTTTTTCAAGTGGCTCACTTTGGGAGAGGGCCTGGCACCTTAGTTGTCAAGGGCTTTACTGTAAATTTGGCCCGTCGATGAAATCAATTGTTCAAATATGTCCTTTAGTGCTTATTTAAGGTGCGATCAGCTGATTTTCCTATTATTTTATCTGGAGCGATTGGCTCATAAATGTTTCCAAAAATTAATAAACCGGACTAAGAGGCAACGCAAATTTCTATTCCCCCCACCCCACCGCTGTGGTGAAGTGAAGAACTGTCTACTTTTCAAAATTTGAAATAAATTAGGTAGGTTCCAGCCAACAGAAAATAAAAGTATGAAAACACAAAAATATGTAGAATTAGCTTTATCAATTTCAAGGGATGGTTGAAGCCGTGAGGAGACGGAGGGGAGCAGAAACACATTGTGCACGCATTAAAAAAATAGAAAAACAAGACCTTAGAATTTTTTAGTCTGAAATTTTCTCACAATTTTTCTGGAGCCTTCCGTGTTTCAATTATTAATAAAAAAAGTCTTATACCTTAACCAGATTCATTTTTTTTTCTTGTTGATTGAAGATTTATTCCTGTTCAACAAATCAAACGGGTTACAAAATGAGCCTGTCATATCTCATTCGTGTTGGTACTGGATTATTATATGAAATCGTGTAGGTTGTCGTTGTACTCGTAAATGTAAGAATGAAGAATTTTTACTCTTGGAATATTATTTTGTTGGACCAAAAAAGTTGAGCTATAGATACCTGGACCAGTTTTTTGGTGCCAAAGTTTATTTCTTCTAAAATAATCGTATCCTTTTTGGTAATCCTTGATGAATGTTAGAACTTTTCCTGGAAACATAGTTTTCAAAATGTTTTGCTTTAGTGCAACATATAAAATAGATTTAGTAGAAGTAAAAAAAAAAAAACTGATAAGCTTATTGTAGTAAACTAGTCGTAACAAATACTGACTGATATTATCGACTTCGTTCTGGGCCTCTGAAAGTGTTAGAAACAAAAAGAAATCCGTGGTAAAAATAATTGGACAGGGTATAGGTAGTTATAAAATTTTTTAATAGTCAGATAATTACCTGATTGATCCATTCTCAATTCTGTGGAGGAAAGGGCAGAATAATATTAAAAAACGTTCGATATTTGGGGTTTATTGACTATAATTAGTCTTAAATTTACCTACCTAATATGAAGAAAATTGAGAAAACCGATGAGAGTATCACTCTTCTGACCATTTTGGTTTTGCTTTTATGAAGTTTAACTAAGAACTGCGAATAAAAAATTCAAACTTTCTTCAAGTTCTGTTATGTTTGAAAATCTTGTTTTTTTTTGGCGGATTGAGGGATGGGGTGAGGTTTAATACGCTGTTTCCTCGGGTTTTTCCAATATTGACGTAGAATTCAGCAATCAGAGAAGTCAATTTATGAGGTAACTTCAAACAAATTTTTGAATTTAAAAAATGATTCATCAAAAATTGTACACAAATTGTAATGTCAAATACTAAAATGTGGATTCGCAGTACACCTGAACCTACCCTATTTTCTTGAGTTAAAGCTTTTTGAAGGTCGTAATCAGGTCATAATATTTCTTTTTTTATTCAGTTCTTTATCTGCAAATACGACTATGCATACTATGTCGCACCAAAGTTATGGAGACATGTGTGCCATATTTTACTTATACTTTTTCGCACGTAGGTACATACATATGTACATTGAAACAATTGTTGAAAATTTCCACTTAAAAAGTCTGCAGAAATCAAAGCGCTTGTATTTAGAGGGTATTATAATTTTGCTCATTGACTTGCGATGGATTGTGTGTTGAAAAAGATCGTATCATTCATACACTAATATTGAGACTATAGGTATGAACCTGAAGTCTGAAAAAAAAATTAAAATGGGTACTTGAAAAAGATGTAAGGGAATTTGTGACCATAAATAAAATTATACTCGCAGTATAAAAATGCAGTAGATTGGTTTGAGGAGTTTGAATGAGCGTGTATAATCGTTTGTAATTGGGATTTAAACTGGAAACTCAAATGTTGGTAGTCCTGCGTGAAATCCGTACTGATAACGTCCAATGGGTGTACAAATTCATTCTCCCGCATATAACACAATGTATTTTTCATGACTTACAAATTCACCAAAAATTGAATCTGAAAAATTTTTACATGCGACTTGAGCAAAATTGAAACTTGAAACTTGCTCTTTAAGAATCAATTAACCAAAAATATCAAACATTATTATGAAAATACTTTCAGGTAGTTTTACGTAACACGTCCAAATTTGTCCATTTTTCACGTAAATGGACCACCCATTCAATCTTAGTAGTGGTAAAGCAGCTGTAAAGTTTAACGTGGTCAGCCCATAGCGCCTCCTCGTTGTGGTTTAAATCCCAATTTAGTGACGTAGGTAGCTGAAATTATTCTTGCAAATACTCGACAAACTGAATAGTTGTATTTTCCAAGTATAAAATAATTTACACACTGACCAATTTCACAATAATAATTAAACGCGGGCATTTTGTAAAATGCCTACATGTGGGTATAATTATTAGCAGTATCGCAGCCAAGGGTGGGTAAGGTGGCTGAAGTTTCACCCTCTCAGCCATAGAAACGATTGATTTAAAAAAACGTCTTTTTTCGAATAATTTTGGTCTGTTTGGAGTGAATTCAAGACTCAGCCCCAGCTGCCTTAGCAAATTTCTGGCAGCGCCATTGATACTCAGGGCACAGGGTTCAATTTTCACTCAGATGGAGTTCAACCATAAACCAGGTTCAAGAGACGAAATTATCTAGAACAGTTTGAGCTTGAACCTGGTTCAAGCCCAAACCCCACTCAAGCCAGTATTGTACCCCTAATTCTCCATTTATTACGCTCAAACACTTTTCACTTTCAACATTGTCATTTTTTTTTACCTTCGAAACTTGGTGAGTTGCGAGTAGGCTCCACATTTTTGTTGCAGACTTTTTTGTGACCCTGGCACTATAACCCTACCAGCCTATAACTTGATTCTCACATACCTGTAAACATGTATGTGGAAAGAGCTTGACTTTTTATACCCATATATTATTTATGTTAATTCAGCAGTGTGTAGACAAATGAAAAAGTAAGTTGTAAGTACTCGTAGTTCTTTCTTGAAATTTTTGAATTGATTTTTCCATGGAGTGCGGAAATTAATTTTGACATTTTCTACTTTAATCTTTTTTTTCCTGAAGAGCTGTAATCATTAATCGGATAAGTGCCTACCTTCCCATTCTTTTTCCTACTTGCAAGAAATGGAAATCCTTCTTTCTTGTTGTTAGTTTTGTTCTTAAATTGTTCTCTGAGTGATCTCTAAGGTAGATTTCTATGATCTATAGTAGCTTTCTTGAGGATGTCTATAAACAACGTGCCCGTTGATGCTTTAGTCGAATTTCCTCGTTTTTGATGTGCTGGTTGTCGAAGGAAAATAAACTAATTTTTTGTCACTTTCAGGTCGATTATAATATATGAAAAGGAAATCCTCTAACGTCGTCATTTCGCTAGTCAATGTAATACATTATTAAATTACAAATTTTTTTCTCAGGACATACCCTCACAAATTTCTGTACCCATTATATTTTTCTTGAAAAGTCTATCCGTAAAAAGAAAAAAAGTTACAAGCTACTCGTAAATTACTAGTATTTTTATTTTTACATTTTCTCAAAATCAGATAAGTTATGTCAACTCACACATTTTGGTTATAGATTCTAGAAGAAAAATAAATCTGTATGTAGAAAAGGTCGAATGGTTTTCAGGGGTTTTGGGGAAAAAAATAAGAAAAAAAGTGGAAAATTGATGAGGATAAGGGCAGCAACAATTTGTGAAATTGACATCCGAGAGCAATGAAATTTTTATCACAATCCTCACGCCTGTGTATTGCTACAGAATATATAAATTGGTAGAATAATATATTTTTAGTCTTACTGCGTTTTGCAAGGAGCAAATGTCTGTTTAGGTATTAGCTTTCTCTTGATGATGTTGAGCAAATGGTTCAACAAGAGAACGCTGTGTCACTTATAAACGTATATTGGAACCAAATTAATTAAAAATAAACTGTTTCTTATTCGAGGTGCTTATAGAAGCCAAGCGGTTGGGGTATAAGAGACACTTTCAATAATATGGAGAATTCTTTGTAAAAACTTAATCTTACGTTTTATGTTTTGTCATGAAAACCTGCACTATTTGGCTTCCAACTACCTCAAATGCATTTTTGCTGGAATATTTGGCTTAGATGGTTTGTTCGATTCCAATGTACCTGCGTACGCACCATTATATTAAATTAGTTTTCTTTGTGTGAAAAAAAATCTCAAAAAATTTGAAATTCTGTTTTCAAATTATAATTATAATATTTTTTAATTTTTGTAACTTTGATGGAGCCGTATTTCAGCCCTTATTTGAGTCAGATTATGCTTCTTGGATAAATCATTGAACTTGTCATTCACTCGAGTATTTAAATAAAAATGTTGTAAGAAATTGAATTTTTATCATGTGGGATTGAGTTGGATGATTCAGGACATACGTATATGAACCAGTGAAAGGAATGTGGTGGATTGCGCTTTATACACCAGTAGAAATAGATAGAAGAGTATTAATGCATCATCGATGAGAGTAATTAGGGCATGCTACAAAATTATATTTCTCTTTAAATGAAAAAGAGATTTGGAAGCGAGAAACCATTTGCCTGTACTCACGAGTATTCAATCCTGGCTATAAATAATTGAAAATCACATTATACTCATGATATATTATATGTATTTAAAAATTTAAGAACTTTTCAAAACTTTCAAATTACTTTGCGAAAAAAAATCAGCTTCAGGTAGTTGTGTTCTTCTTAACCTAGAAGAAATAAGACATACCGGACAGGTCTTGAGAGGACCAACTTGACTCTGAATTGGGTGGAATGATATCTTTTTCAGGATATAATTTCAGCATCTCGCTATAAGAAATTTCTATGAATAGCCATCTTTCTATAACTTCACCTTCTGATGGTACAGTCTGAATAAATGAATCGATTGGCTGATGAAGTTCTTCTATTGCCTCAGCTTCTATTTTTGGATTAGCATTGGCTATCATTTCAATTAAATTTTCCAACAAATTCATCGCTGTGCTTCTGAACATATTTTTTGGAGGCTCTGGTGAATGTAAAAATGGATTAATGTAAACAATATTGTTCCTATATTTTAGTGGAATAGGATGGATGTCCCATATATCTACTCCTTTGTTTTCAGTTATACCCATACCAATACCAATTTCATATAATTTTTTATTGAGCTATATATTATAAATATTGAATAGGTATAGGTCTACGTACTTTCTCTTCTATCGTCATAATTAACAAATAGCGTAAAAGGATCTTGTTTTAAAAATTCATGCAGAGAAGTCGTATCAATCGATAAATCTTCCAAGTTACACTTTTCGTCGATACACAAACCTGTACTATCTTGAAAAAAATAAATAATAAAATAATTTTCTATCATCCTGTAGAACATTGATCTTATTTAGATGATCATGTTATGAGATACCCCCATACCTTGCATTTTCTTTTTAGATCCATCAGATTGTGTTTCAGGTAGTGAAGCTTCTAATAGTATTTCTGTAATGGGTGTCGATCCTTCAGATAGTGTTTCTTTTTCGGTTTGTGATTTTTGAATGTCTTTTAATTTTGGATTAATTAGTAAAAAGGAGGTCTTTATGTATTTTACTAGTTCTGAGGCATCATTGCGCATTTCTAATTCAAAAAAATAAAGGTATAGGTAATTAAATATCTTATTTTTAAATCAATGCTGAATGTTTTATAACAAATTGGATGGATTTCACACGTTATGAAGTGATTGAAAGAAACTTTTTCAAATGTTTTATAGAAAACTCTCAAAGTAGGACTCAAATCATTCCCTTGAATTTTTTCGCAGATATTAATTATTATTGTAAGTATTCTATCTCCTGAGAATGGTTTTTCACCAAAGAGGATTATACTGAGACACTTGCATCGCCAATACTGATTGAGGAGGCTCATATGGTGCAAAGGTTGATGCGTTTTCTCATTATAATACGAAGTGCAGAGTACAATTGTTATTTCCATTATTTCATAAATGCTCACCGTTGTTAAAATTCTCGATTACTCTTTCATGTCTACGAGTTAATGCAAAAATGTGCATGTTAATTTTTGCTTTATATCTTTTAAACACTTCCATAATCCGTTTAAATTCTTTATCTGTAAAAAAAAAATTTGCAAATGAAAATAAAATTTCATGATCATTATTAAATGAAGAGAATTTTAGTGATTTCTAGTAAAACTTACGTAACTCGTGTGATTCAGGATACTTAGTCTCGAGTATTTTCATTATTGCTATAAAAATGCATAAAATTTATTTTATAATCCGATGTACTATTAATGTGAAAAATTTGTATCCTTGTTTTTTTCCAAAAATCCACATTTTGATCTTATTGAAAGCAAAATTTTGTGCTCTATCAAATGCATAAAATCTTATCATTTTTATACGTTTTTGTTGTAACAGTTCAGCTTTCAGATTGTTGGACCAATACATAATCTTCATCTGTAGGGTTTTCTAATTTATATATAGGTTTTCCTAAAAACCTATACCGTCAGAATCGCCCTCGAGAACGAAATTAGGAGTATAGGTATTTATATGTATGACTATGATTTTTTGTATCATCACCTCGTCAGGATTTCAAAAGTACCAATATCGTAAATTTATGTAATAGTTACCTGTCTGGTCTTATTTTGTTCAATCATTTTTTATTTAAAAACAAAATCATTTCTTCAATTATTTTCGACCTAATACAAAGGCGGACTTCGCAGAAAATGTTTAGGTGGGCCAAAATCTTTCTCAAAGGTCATTAAAAAAAAAAATTTTTTCATTTGTTCCTCGAAATCTGGGGGCTAATTAGATTTTCTCAGGGGACTTGACCCCCCCTTTTTTTTGTGGTTGCAAGAGTCACCGCATTTAGCCGGCTCCAAGTCTTTGGCAAGAACACAGGCTTTCTCCCAGGGGACACCGCATGGAGGTAGCGGACTCTTGCTTGAGAAAATTTTGGAGTGCCAACAAAATGCCAAACAGCTGGATCTTGTGGAATTTGTGTGTGTCGGCTTCGAGCCAAATGCTGATCTTTCAATTTTTGAGGACTAACAAAGCCAAATGTTGGTAAGGGAAGTCTTGTGAGCTAACAGTTCCAAACGTTGGTAAAACGTCGAGGGAAGCAGGAGGGATGATGATGCACAATCTGAAGATCGTGCAAACAAGTTTCGGAAAGTTCTAAAGTCTCGAAGTTATACAATGACAGCTACATCCCAAGCCAAAGTGGAAGTATCCAATAGCTTATTGCTAAGCCCTAGCTGAGGTTGCTTCACTTGCTATATACCAAATAGGCTTAGTCCCTCTGACACCCCTCAAAGTCCGCCTATGACCTAATATCGGAAGGATTGAAGAGAAACTTGGCATGTATAGTAGTTTTATGAAAGAAATGAAATGTTAGTGTTAATTGCATGGTTTGGTAGTATTAGGTTTGTAGCAATTTACAATTATACTGATTAACAAAGCTAACACGTTAATGATTCTAGAGCAAATAATCAATGGATCAAGACGAAACTGTAATTCCACATGTTAAGAATTAGGTATATTTTAGCGTAGGTATGTATTTAAATTTTGGAGGTGCTATAAATGTTGATTATACTCGTAGATTCTTTTTTTTTCTTCAGAAAATGAAAAAAAGTGTAAATTCTATTAGGTATGTCATAATATGCTACTCTTCTAGTGGAACATGCTGCCCTATAATTTTTTATTTATTCTTTTTTTTTAGTGAAAATTTATTTAATCTAGGTTTATACCTGTAGGGACTGAATTCAAGTCACTGTCCGTTCCAAATTGTGCGAGATAATAGAAAGCCCTTGAATCTGACCAAGAATGTTTCACTCTGTATTCTGAAATATTTATTAAGAAACATGACACTCATCACAAGGAATAATAATATAATTTTGTGATTTCCTTCTTTATACATGTTCTCAACACTTGCCTTTCTCAACAGATGTTGAGAAAATTGGTATGTTTATATTGTTCTTAATGACCAAAGCATTTTATTTTTGAATAATTAATAATAAAGTGGTTGATGAACAGTATGCCGCTTTATGCAGTGTACATTACATTAAAGAACCAAGATTAAAAATTTTCAAGGATACAAGTAAAATTGAGATTTTGAAATTATAATTTGTGATAGTCGATTGTAAGTACTTACACGAAGATATTGAAGCAAAATTACTTACCCGGTGGTTGACTGTACAGTTTTTGTCTTAACTTTTGAGCATAAATCATCGCTAGTATTTTAACAGTAAAAATCGCTTGTAGTTCGTTGAAATCGGTGCCATATTTCCCTTGGGCACGGATATAACCCAAATCAAAATTCATCAAATTTTCCGCCATGGACATAGGGTTAATCTCTTCGGTGTATAAAAAAAAATGTTATCAACCAAAAATATACACGTTTTAGTTCTGTTTTGTTTTTTTAGGGGTGCCTAATTCTATTAGTTGAGAAATTGATCAATGGATGAGGGACAATACCTTGAATCAACCTTGTTCATTCGGTATTTTTAACTATTATCAGTGGGATGAAATGATGTCTGGATTCAGGATTTCAAAAAGAGCGTTGTCTTAAGTAGTGGGGCTTTTCCAGTGGATTAGAAAAGAGGGGTTGATTAGTACTCTCATTTCTCAAAAATTTGTCCTACGTATTATTTCGTTTCATCTTTTTCAAGTGGCTCAGTTTGGGAGAGCGGCTGGCACCTTTGTTGTCACGGGCTTTAATATAAATTTGGCCCGTCGATGAAATCAATTGTTCGAATATGCCCTTTAGTGCTTATTTAAGGTGCGATCTGCTGATTTTCTTATTATTTTATCTAGAGCTCATAAATGTTTCAAAAAATTAATAAACCGGACTAAGAGGCAACGCAAATTTCTATTCCCCCACCCAACCGCTGCGGTGAAGTGAAGAAACTGCATACTTTTCAAAATTTGAAATCAATTAGTTAGGTGCCAGCCAACAGAAAATAAAAGTATGAAAACACAAAAATATGTAGAATTAGCTTTATCAATTTCAAGAGATGGTCGACGCCGTATTAAAAGAATAGAAAAACAAGGCCTTTGTATTTTTTAGTTTGAAATTTTCTCATAATTTTTTCTGGAGCCTTCCGTGTTTCAATTATTAATAAAAAAAGTCTTCTACCTCCCGATGGGCAAATAATGAGAAAATGATCCGTAAAATGAGAATTTTATCCGTTGTCAGTCCGTTTTTATTTTCGATCATCGGATCTGAAAATTTGCTGTTATTTTTGTCATTTTGATTAATTTTCCAAATCCGTTTGTAAAACGGATTTCCTGATTATAATCAGTGATAATTTTTGGGCAATTTTTCTAAATCTGTTTGTAAAACGGTTTCACGGATTATAACCCGGGCCAACAAATATGATAAAACAGCTTTCACGGAAAATAATCCGGACTCATTTCCGGCAAGACTGATTACAATCCGTTCGAAATCCGTTTTAGAAGCCGGAAAACAGGAAAATTCCGGGTTATAATCCAGAAACGGATTATAACCCGGAATAAAACGGATCCGTTTTCAAAATATTTTGCCCATAGGGCTTAACCAGATTCATTTTTTTTCTCGTTGATTGAAGATTTATTCGTGTTCAACAAATCAAACTGGTTACAAAATGAGCCTGTCATATCTCATTTGTGGTACTGGACTATTATATGAAAGTGTGTAGGTTGTCGTTGTACTCGTAAATGTAGGAATGAAGAATTTTTACTCTTGGAATATTATTTTGTTGGATCAAAAAAGTTGAGCTATAGATACCTGGACCAGTTTTTTGGTGCCAAAGTTTATTTCTTCTATAATAATCGTATCCTTTTTGGTAATCCTTGATGAATGTTAGAACTTTTCCTGGAAACATAGTTTTCAAAATGTTTTGCTTTAGTGCAACATATAAAATAGATTTGGTAGGAGTAAAAAAAAAAAAACGGATAAGCTTATTGTAGTAAATTAGTCGTAACAAATACTGACTGATATTATCGACTTCCTTTTGGGCCTCTGTAAGTGTTAGAAACAAAAAGAAATCCGTGGTAAAAATAATTAGACAGGGTACAGGTAGTTATAAAATTTTTTAATAGTCAGAAAATTACCTGATTGATCCATTCTCAATTCTGTGGAGGAAAGGGCAGAATAATATTAGAAAAAGGTTGAATATTTGGAGTTTATTTACTATAATTAGTCTTAAATTTACCTACCTAATATGAAGAAAATTGAGAAAACCGATGAGAGTATCACTTTTCTGACCATTTTCGTTTTGATTTTATGAAATTTACCTGAGAACTGCGAATAAAAAATTCAAACTTTCTTCACATTTTGTTCCGTTTGAAAATCTTATTTTTTTGGCGGATTGAGGGATGGGGTGAGGTTGAATATGCTGTTTCCTCAGGTTTTTTTAACATTTACGTAGAAATCAGTAACCGCAGAAGTCAATTTATGAGGTAACTTCAAACAAATTTTTGCATTTAAAAAATGATTCTTCGAAAATGGTACACAAATCGTAATGTCAAATACTAAAATGTGGATTCGCAGTACACCTGAACCTACCCAATTTTCTTGACTTAAAGCTTTTTGAAGGTCATAATCAGGTCGTAATATTTTTTTTTATTCAGTTCCTTATCTGCAAATACAACTATGCAGACCATGTCGCACAAAAGTTATGGCAACATGTGTGCCATATTTTACTTATACTTTTTCGCACGTAGGTACATACGCATATGTACATTGAAAAAATTGTTGAATATTTCGACGCAAAAAGTCTGCAGAAATCAAAGCGCTTGTATTTAGAGGGTATCATGATTTTGCTCATTGACTTGCGATGGATTATGTGTTGAAAAAGATCGCATTATTCATACAATAATATAGAGACTATAGGTATGGACCTGAAGTCTGAAAAAAAAATTAAAATGCTTACTTGAAAAAAGTGTAAGGGAATATGTGGCCATAAATAAAATTATACTCGCAATATTGAAATGCAGTAGATTGGTTTGACGAGCTTGAATGAGCGTGTATGATGGTTTGTAATTGGGATTTAAACTTATAACTCAAATATTGTGGTAGCCCTGCGTGAAATCCGTACTGATAACGTCAAATGGGTGTACAAATTCTTTCTCCCATAAAATGCAATGTAGGTATTTTTTATCACTTTTAAATTTCCAATAAAAATTGAATTTGAAAAATTTTTACATGCAACTTGAGAAAAATTGAAGCTTGAAACTTGCTCCTTAAGAATCAAAGTGGCGTTGCTGAAATTATTCTAGCAAAGACTCGACAAACTATAGTTGTATTTTCTGAGTATAAAATAATTTACACACTGACCAATTACACAACAACAATTAAATGTGGGGGCATTTTGTAAAATGCCTACATGTGCGTATACTTGTTAGCAGTGTTGCAGCCAAGGGCGGCTAAGGTGGCTGAAGTTCCCACCCGCTTAGCCGTAACAACGATTGATTTTAAAAAATGACTTTTCTCGAAAAATTTTGGTAGTTTTGGAGTGAATTCAAGACTCAGCCCCTGCCTTAGAACATTTCTGGCTGCGCTATTGATACTCAGGGCACGGGGTACAATTCTCACTCAAATATATTTCAAACATAAACCAGGTTCAAGAGACGAAATTATCTTGAAAATTTTGAGCTTGAACCCCCACTCAAGCCAGTATAGTACCCCTCGCCCTCATAGTTATACTCGTACGTGTTTCATCAAACTTATATTGTGTCCGGGTAGGGTAGATTATAATTTTTACACATTTCAGTTACTCACTCTTCTACTTTTATGTGGTCATTTCCTCCACAAACATACCTATGTAGCCACAAGTAGTCAAATATACATCACTAAAAAGAACGGTTTGCTAATTGCTCACATAAACCAAGCACAAATTTTAGGAGCCGTACCGCAGCTGTCAAACAGACAAATCTTTTTCTATTTGCCATTTTTTTTTTTTTTTGGAAGAGTATATTACGATGTACTACCCTCATATAGAATTGTCAAATGACTATTGCTCATTTGAAACATTTTATATGCCGTTATGGTTGATGGTATGGGTGAGGAATCTGCCTCACAAAGATCATGGTCACTCTACTAGAGGAGCAAAGCCTACGTATTCCTGTTGTATGGTACTCAGTGTGTACTATATGAAGGGTGAATTTGTGGGTTGAACTACATCGAGGGTTGTTGGACCAACAAATAAGATCCATGATAATAATTTTTCTTTATATTACATTTTTATTAACTGCTAAATCATAAGAAAATGAAATACATATTACGAGTACAATAACATCAAAACTTGGTTTACGGTGATAAAAATAACCGTTCATCATGAATGAAAACAGGAAAAGTAGCCTAGCAAAGAATGACCAATGTTTGCCTCCTTTGCTTCTTTGCAATTTTGAAAAATTGACCTATGTCAAGTCGTAAACATACGTCAATACATTTTCATAATAATATTGAAATTCGCCGAGTTTGTCTATTGGGATCTTTCTTTATTTTAACTTTCTTGTGGATAATCAATTTGTAGTCACAAGACCTGCAGAGATTTGTAACAGTTTTACAAAGAGTGGACCAATGAAAGAAGTGTATAAATGAGGTATGGAAAGCTAACTTAAGATAATGCAAAAACTTAATACATATATTACTTTTAAATTGTACGTAGATAAAGAAAGAACTTTTTGCATCTGGGAAGAGACTCGAGAGCCCACGTTTTAGGCTTAGGCAGCTGTAGATTCTTCTTAATTTACTAGCTTTTATCTCGAAAAGATGGAGACACCACGGCCACGTTTCTTTTCTTTTGGATCTTGAACAGGAATTGTTTTTGGAAATAATTTTTTTATTTCATCGTATTTAAACTCTTTGTAAATCAACTTTTGTGTTCTTTCGTCTCTTTGAACGTGCACATACGAGTTAATAATTTTTTTAACATCAACATAAGTCTCTACGTCAATAGTCTTGGCAATTTTCACGAGCAAATCTCTCAACAAATTCATCGCTGTACTTCTGAACATATTTTCTAGAAAAGTTGAATGTTTGTAAATACATACAACGTATAATGTCTATTCCCTGATAGATCGTGCTATCAACATCGCCAAGGCGTCTCATAATCAGCTGTAGTTGGAGGAACGCATGCGCAGAACAACGCGTAATCCTCGTTTTATCATTTAATCAGATACAAGTTGGCAACCCTGTCAACTTAGTTGTCAGCCGTTGCGTTGGCCAACCATGTCAACTAAGTACTTACTGCGCATGCATTCCCCAATAGCACCCGAGACATTTTAGCCATGTTAACAGCGCGAAATTTTGTTTACTGGCTATTTGTAAGTATTTGTACTCGATGCAAGAAGTGGATAAGTTCACGTCTTTAGAAAATTGTGTTCTTCTATAAGGTTCGAATTGTATTCAGTTCACCGCAAGCCCTACTCATAGTAAAAATATCACGTTCCAAAATGCAACCATCGCTAAAAAAAAAAAAAAAAAAAAAAGGCTTCAAAGTTTATGGGTGTGAAGATTATGTGACGTAAAACTTTTTTTGCTCTCCTGTGAAATTTGAAATGGTGGACTTATCCCTTTCTTGCATATCACTGTACACTAACTTGATGTACCTTTTTTTAAATCATCGTAATTAACGTACAATTTTTTTGGTGAAATATCGAGCAGTCGAGCTGTTGAATCAATATCAATTTTATATAACTTGGATAAATCAGTCCTTCCGTCGATACCTAATCCTGTGTGGCGCCCTTCATCAGTGGCTTCTGAAAAATAGGAGTATCAGCTGTAGCGAAAACTTCGAAGGGCTCGGAAAAGAAATTATGTATTATTTTGAATGAAGTATTACGTAAAACTGTGGTCCTTATGTATTTAATCAGAAATGTGGCATCAACTTCTAGGGCTGTTTCAACAAAAAATAAATAGAAATATAACCAGGTTAAGTACTGAAAAGTATATAATATAGTTGTATATAGATTATAATTATGTAAATTGAAAAAGAAGCTGCACGTTGAGGAAATAATCAAATTTTGTGGCACTGATATGTCCTATGGCTGGATGGAATACTGTGTCAGCGTTATGCTACATTTGTTAAAAATTTTCTGTGTGTGGAAAATCTGGAGGATATATTTAAAAGCCTTGTACAAAATTGACTCGTATGGATGGCCCTGCAGTTGGGTACTTACTTGAAATTTGCCCCAGTTATGCACAATATTTTGCTAGAACTTAGAGCTGTGGGGAAAAAGGATGGATCATTTTGGACGACCCTACTTGTACGAGTAACATTCAATTTTGTAACACGAGGCCCAATTCTGTGATGCGTTATACCTATTAATATAGGGATCAGTAGGAGAAGGAGAGAGAGGAGAAGTTCGAGTTTGAGTGGGGCAGAGATTTTATTTCGTTTCTTTATTTTTGTATATCTATCATGGATCTTAGAATCAGAATTGATTCGTAAGTACTCGTGCAAGAATTTATGACTACCTACCTTTCATAAAATCCAAATTTCTTTCGTTGTGAAGCGACGATCGTCCCAAAATGTAGTTGTAAATGTTTTTTTGAAACCTACCGAATACTTCAAAAACTTCTTCAAATTCCTTATCTGCGAATATGTATGAGAATAGAAACGAAAATTATAAAATGGAAATGTAATCTTTTCAAGTTTTGAATTGAACTTACATGATTCTGGATAATTCATGTTCATTATTTCCAGTATTGCTGTAAAAACGAATCTTCATTCAATGATTTTGCCTAATTAGATTAGAGTAAATAGCAAGTGACACCAGTGAATTGGAATTATACTACCGAGCAATGATATACAATATTTTGCAACTTTCTTACAACTTGAATATTTATACACCGCAGACCATTACAGTCACAGCATAATTTTTCATCTTCTTATACCCATGGTCTACAAATTCCTTTATAGTTTCAGTCCTTTCATCATTTTAATTTCATAGTTTTTATGGAAGATTTGTACCTCTAACTATGCATTTTGTCTCGCAGCTATATGGGGATTACTCACTGATTTTATCATCTAATGACTTACCGACTTACACATAATATTATCTACTTATAAACTAATCTTTTTGCGACCAAGCTTTGATGCTTCGCAGTATTTCATGCTTATCCGTCACATTTTCAGATTAGTCAAGTAACAAGTTCTAGCATTTGTACCACGATGCTTACGAGAAAAATTCGTCAGTGAATTCTTTAAATTAAAGCATCCTGAATTGAAACTATTTTTCAAAATGTATGCATAGGTATAACTCGCTATTTTTTATTGTTGGAAATTGTTTTTCATTGCAAAAACGATCCTAACTATTTTTGGACGAATTGGATATCGACAGATAAAAGTAAACATACATTATTCAGTATAGAATTTATGATTTATTAACTACATAGCTTTAATGATCACAAATTGCCTTTATCAGCTAAAATTGTTCACTCTACGCTTGGTTTATGCAAATCAGAACCGTAGCCTGGGGGCTGCTGGGAGTAATGCCCCCCAGCAGTCGTTTGCCCTTCTGAGGAATTTCCCCGGGGGAAAGGCTGGGAGAGGGGATCCATAAGGCCCTGATGCAAGTTGGGTCAACTTCGTTGATTATATTTATTACTTATTTACAATTATTTTTTTGAATGAATTGTCGAATAACTAACTGCGTGTTTTTATAATTCATTATTCATAAAAGTGAATAAGCTTGAAATTTACCTGGGGCTACCGATTCGCTTCCTGCGCCATAATTTGCGAGGAAATAGTAAGTACGGATAAGTGGATCTGCTTTTGGATTCACGTAATCTGAAATATTTTAATATTCAGCAAAATACATAATATTATGTAATCGAATTTTCTGTGAAAAACTGATTTCTTAAAATATAAAATGTTTACTTGTCAGCGGCAAAATACCTACCCGATCTGCAATGTAACTCAAATGTGGAGGAGAAATATGACTTTTAGGACACGGCTTTCTGATTGGTCGAATTTGTGTACATATCTGTCACATCTGTGACACAAAAGTGCCGCTGCTTCCTGATTGGTTGAATTTTCGCCACATCTGCGTCACATTTCGCGTCACATTTGTATCGCAGTTTGCAGATCGTCGGGTACATTACATAATCGGACAATATCAATAATTTTGGAGTGTTCTTATTTTTTGCCGGTTATATTAGCATTAATTCAATTTAATTTTTCTATACGAGGAGGTGATGGGAGGAGGGGGAGCTTCTTTCATGCGATTTGCAAGCAGGCAAAATTCATAATAGCGTGGCATTAGCTATAGATTTTGCATAGGTATCAGTCGTCATTGCCGCTAACATAATTATACAAGTAAATCAAAAACAATAAATATTAATTTAAATTACTTTTCTTTGCTGCATTATATCGTTCTTTCAACTTGAGGGCGTAAATCATGGCCAGAGTTTGGGCCACAAAAATCGAATGAAGATCACTAAAATTAATACTATATTTGGCTTGGGCATGAATGTATCCGTGTTCATAAAATATCGTGTTGTCAGTATTATGATCTGGATCTGTAAGAAATTATTTCCATCGATAGATACACATAAGCTACGCAATAAAAGGTCAACTTACGGTTGTAAAATGTGCCTTAGATAAGTCCATACTTGAGTCTGTACTGCTGAATTTATTATTGGGAAATGGGACTTGTTCCTACTCGTGCTTAGAGTAGAGCTGTAATATTTTTAAATAAAACATCATAATATTGACCTAATCCTTCAACTTGAACAAGAAGAAAGTGAGGACTACTTATATAGGTGGTTCAAATATTAACCGGAAAAATTAAATACCATCAAGCAGAGGTTAGGCTCGGTGCAAATAGCAACTCCCTGTGTTAGAGACATTCTCCACCAACTACCCTGACTGCATAAGTCCGCTCTGTCTTGAAAAAAACGGATCCGAAAACTTGGAGTGAACCAGAAGAAAATTATTTCGCTGCGCAACATTTTTTACTGCCTCACAATAACGCGACCATATACAACTCAATACACGCACACATGTCCTTCCTAATTGATCAGCGAGAAGTTGGAACGCCCTCCCTACTCTCCCCGATCTGTTGGGAAAGACATGTGTGCGTGTGTAGGGTTATACATGGTTGCGCATTGTGGTAAGGCAGTAAAAATGTTGTGCAGAGGAAAACTTAACTTCCATTTCACTCCATATTCTCGTAGACGTTTTTTTCAAGATGGAACGGATTTATGCCATCAGGGTAGTGAGTGGAGAATGTATCTAACAGACTGTATTGCCATTCGCACCAAAATTCACATCTGCTTGGCAATTTTCAATTTTTCCGGTTTATATTTGAACTACCCTCGTTATTTTGAAGGAATTCTGATACGACGAATGATGAATTTGCGTGCTCAAACTTGATGAACACTGCATTATGTACATATCTATAGATAGTTCCTAGTCAATTTCCCAAATTGACAGTCCCCGAATAGACTTTTTTGCGAATAATTTTTTCCTGAATATTTTTTCCCAAATACCTGTACCCCAAATGGACAAAATCCCTAATTCGGGGACCCACTTTTGAGAGTCGAAACTGGTTGTGCCATCCTTCACTTATACATATTATTTGTTTTGTGGCTATTAGCCATGGCTGCAGCGTGCTGATTCCACAGCATAGGTAGAAAGCGTGGTGATGGTGGTTGTGGGGCTGGCGTGGGGTGGGGTATAACTATATTTGTGATGTGTGAGATAAAGGCGGCCCCATCAGCTATCATGGGTAGGTTAATTCGGTGAAAAGTCCATTCGGGAAAAAGGGATTCGGGGAAAAAACCATTCAGCAAACGGATTCGAGATTTTAACCCGGAATCGTATCCCGATGGGCAAAAAGTGAGAAACTGATCCGGAAAATGAGAATATTATCCGTTGTCAGTCCGTTTTTATTTTCGACCATCGGATCTGAAAATTTTCAGATATTTTTGTCATCTTGATTATTTTTCCAAATCCGTTTGTCCTGATTATAATCAGTGATAATTTTTGGGCAATTTTTCTAAATCCGTTTGTAAAACGGTTTCACGGATTATAACCCGGGCCAACAAATATGATAAAACAGCCTTCACGGAAAATTATCCGGAATCATTTCCGGCAAGACTGATTACAATCCGTTCGAAATCCGTTTTAGAAGCCGGAAAACAAGAAAATTCCGGGTTATAATCCAGAAACGGATTATAACCCGGAATAAAACGGATCCGTTTTCAAAATATTTTGCCCATAGGGATACTGATATAGGTAACGAATAAAAGTGTTTTATTTCTTCCGTTGTAAAAATAAGAAATTTGTTCACAAACATTATAATTACTATATGAGATAAGAAATATTAGGTAGTTCAAGTGTATTTTATTAATACCTTCGGCTGGTTGTTGCGTGTTTCTGTTCCAGAAGCGATTGTTTCTATAATAATCGTATCCCCTGTGGTAGTTTTTAATTAACGCTAAAATTTTTCCTGTAAACATTATTTTCAACATTTTTCTTTCAAAAACGTATGCGAAATTAGTTTCGTTTGATTTATTTATAAAACTATAGGTTTTAAGCCCTTTAATATAATAGATAATTTACAAAAAATACTGACGAATATTCTGAACCTCCGTGTCGGCGGCTGGAAAGATTTAAAATAATCATTTATCGTAAAAAATCGAGCCTAAAATAGCGAATAATTGGAATATAAGCTTACTTGCTCGATCCGTGTTTAATCCTGGAAGGGAAAAAAAGCAAAATTATAACTAATGGTTTTATCTTCGACATCTTACACTTATCTCTTTGAACGTTGGACTATACATGCTTTCGCACTTGATGAGCCCTCTACAAGCAATGAAAATATTCAAAATGACAAAAAATATACTTGAAAAATTGAAAAAGGTAAAAATAATGAGCGACATTTCTCTGTTCGTTTGCTCGGCCATCCGTTCTCAATTAAATTTTCTAAAATTTCTGAATATAATTTTTTTAAGATGTTCTAAAGTGGGTATCTAGTCAAAGTGTTGCACATTTTACTTTGATTTATTCCAAAATGCAGGCCAAAAATGTTATATGTATTCAGAAAAACCCAAGCAAAATTTCAAAATGTCTCCAATTTATCCAAGATAATTTTAAATAAATTGTTTGAAAATTGGCTTATGAAATAATCGAATGGAAGTGCTAGTTTGATTTCAAACGTCAAATCCAAGTGCAAAAGTAAATCCTGAATTCATTGTTTACCTAAAATTAATAAAATCAAGACTAACGACGAGATTAATGACGACGCTGTTCGTATCATTTTTTACACCTTTCTGCTTTTCATGCGACTCATAAAATATGATTATTCATTTCATCGATGGAAGGTTTTTTCTAACTTCTTACAGTTAGATTCTGTTTCAGTTTTCATTTGTTCAAGGGAATGCGTATATGTTGTTTGATCAGGTTTTCTGAACATTTTAGATAAGCGAAATTCTGTTACCTCAGCATTGAAAAAATTAATTTATGAGGGATTTTTAAACAATTCTGTTCTGATCTTGAAATGATTTATTTAATTTCAGTAAAATATACTCATGTGAAAAGGTGTAAAAGACAAAAAATTCAAGTTTTTTTTTTTTAGTTTCCCCCTTTATTCTACACTGATAGAAATGAATAGTATTAATTATAAACAGAATAGTAACTTTTCTCATCACATTTGTGAAAACTGATATCTATGTTGTCTCATATTTTTAGTAATTATTAATTTTTAATAAGTTTACTTCAATTACCTACTTACATTTAAACCCTCAGCTAAGATTCGCATCAAAGGTCAATCTTTGATAAAATTAAAGTCTGATAAAAATTTCATGACGATCTGTTATGCGCTTCTAGAAATCAGCTAAAATGTTGCCAAAAAATAACCATGAATTCTTGATGAGTTTTTCAAGGAACGGATTCCTTCGAATTCTAACGGATTTTTTTTACCGTTGAAAAATTGGGAAAACTGTCCCCAACAATTTACCGAATTTGAAAAATGTCTTGCTTGTACTCGTATTTTCCAACAGCCATACACAAAATGCTCGTTGGGAAATAATTTCTTTGTGATTTTTTGCATTCAAAAAACCGGACAAACTGTCCCCATCTTTTTTACAAAATCCTAGAACATGTAATTTACATGGTTCATGATACCCCTGTACGTGTACTATACTATCAATCGAAAACCTGCCTTTCTAAGCGAGCTTGCTGCGCTAGAATTTTTTATGCTTTTATTTTATTATAAGGTCACCCGGGGTAAGTGAGAACGCAAAATTCACTAATTGCACTTTGATTCTTTATAACTCGAGAACAAATTGACTCAGTGCTCTCCAATTTTATGGTCAGTTACTTGACACTCTTTATAATAAGTATGCTGAGTTACAGCCTCGTACCTTCTTTCAGTTTTTTTTTTTTGACTTTTTAAAAAAGCTGAGTTTGTGTTCTCACTTTTCTGTACCATGGGGTGAGTGAGAACACTGGATGGGGCAAGTGAGAACGCAAGGAACATTCTGTATTGAACAACTGCAAAAATAATCTGGGGCAAGTGAAAACAATTAGTATTATATTGTCACCATTTTAGACCAATTTTTTTTTTTTTTTTCATCAAAATGTCGGCAATATTAAAACATTATTGTATTCAAACAATTAATATTAAATTTTCACCATTTTAGACGATTTTTTTTTTTTTTGCTTTTTAAAATTTACATATATATTTCAAGTTCTCACTTGCCCTGTTCTCCCTTTCCCAAGGTCACATTTATTAGGGGTAAGTGAGAACGCAACTGTATTTGTGTGATAAAAAACATTTTAAATCCCAAATCCACATATATTGCATTTATTGGTTCGTAAATGATGTACTTACTGTGTGAAGTTCATATATTTCCTCAAACAAGTTGACTGAATTTGCAAATTTTCAAATTTGAAATAAATTTCAAACGTAATTTGATAACTCACAATTTTACTATCACAAAATAAAGTGTGTTATAACAACTGGATCGCGCATATCTCACGCTAGTTGTTTGCATTGGGTTAGTTTCTAACACTTCTCATAGGTAGCGCTTCAATATATGTACGTTATTCGGCTGATTTGTACAGGGTTCTCACTTACCCCGGGTGACCTTATGAGATAAAATATGTAAATCCATGAAACTTTACCATAGGTAAATATATTACCTCTATAAATGCCTCTTTTTTGTCTTCAAAAGTCTCAAAATTTCTCTTCGTATACCTACTGTTTGTTGGGTAATTCTTTGTTGAAAACTTTGCTTTTTTATGATGTTTGCTGGTAATTTACTACGCTTTTCGCTCTTCTTGCGCAGACATTCGTTCAAGTCAGCCGAAAAATTTTCAAATTATAATTTGTCTCGTTGTTTGGTTTTCTTCGATAGCGCGACGACGTCGAGGAGAGTAAAAAGAAAAATGTTTGCATTGCAGGAGTGATGGAGAGGGGTTCCAGAGAGGAAGGTTTGTTTTGTGGCGGTACATTATAACAATGGGTGGAAAAAATTCGTGGGGCAAATATGCGGCAGTCGACTTCTGAAGATGTCGAAAGAGCTTTGGGCTTTAACGAAGGGTGGTGGGGGAGGAAATGTCAGAGGACGAGTTTTGTTGAGAAAAAACAGATCCTTCGAAACAAGAATGGGAAAGATGAAAATTGAGCTGGCGTTTTTCCAGAGTATTACACGCGGATAAAGGTTGTGCACAGCCGTCGTCTCTTTTACATTTTTATAGGCTGGCGTTGCTGCTTTCTTCACGTTAATTGCCATTATTTAGTCGAATAAATACGCCTTAAATTCGTTTTTCCACTCTGCTTATGTTTTCCATTTTTTGCCCTCATTCGGTTTCTCAATTCGCAGAGTTTTCTTCTTTTTTTCTTCTTTTTTTTTTTCGCTTCCATCTTTCTTCGTCTACTTTGATTTTTATAACGAAAATGCCGTTTCGCCGGGTAAACTATGGTAACGAAATTTAATAAAAACCCATAACAATAAGCTAAATCTGTCCATCGTGTACATTTTTATTCAAAATTTGGTGGAAAAAAGTTAATATCGACGGACGGTTGTTGCATTCTTTTACTTTATTGTGATATTTTTTGACTCGTTCACAGAACGATGACTGCCTTGAACTCTAAAATTTTCGTCGACTGACTAGCTTTTGGCCTCAAATTTTATATAAATAGACCTTATGAATATTTTGAAAGGGGAAAAAAAAAAGGAAATCCTCAAAAAAAGAAAAAAACTGATTTTTGCCTCAGGTAGTGGGGTAATAACCCCATGTATGCAAACTTTATCAAAAGATGACAAAAAGTTTTCTTAATCTAAGTTTTTTATAATGAAAACTGAATGTATGGATCTCCGAAATAATAAAAGACTTTGATTTTATACCAAAAACTAGAAAAGAACCAGCCAATTTCAAATTTTTCCAATTACATTGTTAAATATCAAAGCTATTATTCCAAAATGAAAAGTAAAATAGTTTTACGATTAAAAGAATATTGAACAAAGTAAAAAGTTCAAGCTGCAATAAAATATCACATTAAAAAAAAAGAACTCAAAAAATCTCCCTAGTGAACTTAATTTAAAGATGCGAACCTGTTAAAAATTTAAGATTTTTTCGCCAGTTTCATTTTTCATTTGAAATGAGTTGAAATATCTGTAAAAGTAGTATTGAATACAAAATTCTTCTATCACCATATCACTAATTTTTTGCATTTTGTTTGACACAAATCGAAATTTGATTCAGTAAAATGCTCTTTCTATAAAATTCAAATATTTTAATCAATAGGTATACATTTTTTTTTTTTTCAATTTGGCATCATCGATAATGATGCTAATGCCATGAAATTTTGTACTGAAGTGCTACTAGATGGTCAACTTATTATTGGTATTAAAAAAAAATTTTTTGTTCCTCTTGAGATGGATGCAAGTATACCTAATTAGTAAATTATATGTTCAATGAGGGTCTTTGGTTAACTCAGCGGTTGAGTTGAGTAAACCTTGAAAACATGCGAGAGAAAAAAGTGGATACATTGTGTGTAAAGAGATGATGTGCATTCTTTCAGAAAATAAGGAAACCACTATATCTGTTTTTTCAATCTTTCTTATCCTTTCTTGAGAAATTCGTATTGTAAAGGAATTATATCTATACCGATCTTTGTCGAGTAGAAATGGAAATCGAAACCCTTTGCGACATTTTCATCGCTTGAAGAGAAGAGCTTCGTTGTATCTGTGGTTAAGCTTTGATGTGGTCGCTTTGTGTGGGACATATGTGCCGATTTTGTGGCCAAAAATGGGGATTTTATGCTTTGATACGAATATACAAGTACAAAGCTAAATAGGTCTTTGGTTTTGGGCGGATATGATTTCCAAGTTTTCTTTATTACTTTTCGCAAAGTTACGGAAGGTTGAAAAGTGGTTTACCCAGTTTTACATCGCAAAGTGGAAACTAATTTGTTTAATATGATCCTTAATCAGTCTGTATATTGAAATTGTTGTCATATTTGTAAATCTGTTTATTTTCTTCGAGGTTATACGCTTTTGCCGTCGAGTTTGATATAAAACTAACCTAGAGATAATAACTTGATCAATTTTCTTAATTAAATTTTAAAAGATATCCTGAGGAGGTAGTGAAATGGATTTTGAAAGTTTGCTTTATAGTTTGTCGGAAGTACGAGTTTGAAATTAAGGTATCTTTTGGCAATAGTTTTTGAAATTCTTGTTTAGAATATTCAATGGAAATTCTTAATGAAACTTAAAAAAAAAGTTTACCAGGAATTAATCTATTAAATTAATTTGTTTTTAAAAGCAAGTTATTTTTGTTTTTGTTTTATTGTTATTATTATTATTTATTATCAGTAGCGTCGCGTGATAATATTTTTTGGGTGTTCAACTCTGAGGCTCAACTGCAAAAGTTAAATCCTTCTTTCTCCTCCTATTTCCCCTTCCCCTCCCCTCTAAAAAATGATAAAAATTTTAAAAAAAGAGAGGAAAATACAAAACTGAGAACAGAAGAGGAAACGTTAAGCTATGATAAAATGTGAAGAAAGTACTGCTGTTTAAATACCCACACATACTCACACTCCATCTTCAGCTGCTAACAAAAATTGAAGGAAGGAGAAAATTAAGAAATGCAAGAATACGTTCATATACACTGACTGAACACCCTGCCGTATACTATTAACAAGAACTCCTCTTTCCTCTCGATATAATTTCTGCTCATTGCAGTTACGTCAAAGTGTTCAACCAGATTTTGAGGAAAATTCTTGGATTAACTTATCTTATCATCCATTTTTTGGATGTACGTATTTTCTTCATTAATTAACTAAGAAGTCACCTTTGAACAGATTAATTGCATCAGTTGGTAAAAAAGTTACCTAACTGTAACTTTGAAAATTATTGCAATAATGCGCGATTGCACTCATACATATATTTTCTCAGTAAAAAGATCATTGTTTTAACCTTTTCAACTTCAAAAGAAGGAGAAATTTTTTAAAAAATACTACATCTGTCTCTGATAAATTTCATTTCAGTATATTTAATTTATTATGTTGAACTTCAAACCAAGGTTTTTCTGTCATCTTCAATAAAAATTTATTACGTTGAAATTGAATTTTCTGTTACTACACCATCTAATATATGCCATATGCTTACAAAATACACATAATTATTTATCACCATAATCACAAACAAAATTTCTTTTTGAATTTGGTTGGGTGTGCAGTGAACACCTTGCACACCCAGAGCAGACGCCACTGTTTATTATTATTTTTTCGTTCAAAAGTTGTGTACCAAATTTTAAAGAAACGAATATTCGTAGCTTCCTTGCGATATAATTCCTTAGCTATATAGTGATCATATGTGATTTTTATGAGACTTTTCACAAAAATTAGCAACATCATGATGGTGTTTAAATCATTCTTGTTGAGTGTAGGCAATTGTTCAATGGTTCAAACTGAAGTTTGTGAATAAGTCTCTATAGTTCAGGAAAAGATACTTTCTAACTGCTAATTGTGGTACATTTTCTAAATAATTTGTCTCGCAGAAAACTCTATGTAAAATTTTACTTCCTTTTTGTTACTCTTTGAACCTATCGATGTGTTATTATTGCATTATGACGTCACCACTTGCATAGTCCATTGAAGTCACAGTTGAAATTTTCTCAACGTTTCCTCCTTACACGGTGCATTTTTACCTATTTGCATCAGCCATATCTATATGTTTGTTTATTCATTATGAACTTGGTCTTACGATCTTTCGAATTTTGAAGAAAGAAGAAAAAAAAGGAACAGCTTTAAACCACAGAATAGATGTTTAGGATGATAAACAATTCGTAGCCAAAATTATTCTTCGTTCACGAATCAAGGTACTTCATAATTAACGACTCACGAGTCAGCAACGCCGTATTACGTTCAACGTATGCAACCGTCTGAACTGATTGTCAGAGTGGTGGATCGAGGTATGCTGCGGCATTTATTCCTGAGCGAGTCGGCCGCAAAGAACCTTGAATGTCGACATTTTCGGTGGCTGAGTGCGTGGCTCGTCCAACCCTGCCGGAGACATTCATCTTCGAACCAAACGTATTATTTCGTAACCCCTCCTCCATCGCCGCCGACCTGTTCCGAAAACTAGATCTTCGTTGGTTACACATTGCGAATAATAAATTGGCCGTTGTGTACATATTTTTTCCATTTTTTTCTTCGGCAGAGTGGTAGCCAGAAAAAAAAAAGGAGAAAAATATAAAAAACGTGCCCCTTGCCATGGAAAAACGAAACGTATATCGTGTGTGACATGATAATAAGGGGGTGCATGGGTGGAGGCAAAATTGGTGCAAAAAAAAAAAGAAAGAAGAAGAATAGGAGAAAAGGTTCTGCATGATGTATCCGAGTCCTCCGAAAGAAATTGGAAAGAGACGGAGTGAAAAGGCTTGTCAGTTAATTCCGCACAATAAATGAGTGTCACATATACGAAATTTGGGGGAGTAGTACTAAATTTTATCGAATAATAATGTCGTTTATATTCGCGAGGCAAAATTTTTGGTTTTGTCTGTATTTTTTTTTTGGTGGGAGGGTGGTCTCTCCATCTCATTTCGACCCAGCCTCTTTTTTTTCTTCTTTTTTGCCTTCAATATACAGCGGCGTGGGACATTTGTACTCCTCTAATATGTCGTGCTGGCATTAAATTTATCGGCTATCACGCGAAGGTTGACTTTTCCATTAAAACGGAAATTTTTCAAATAGGGGCTACGGTTATCCGCATTCCTGTTTTTAATCCGACGTAAATTCTTTTCGATTTAAAGGGCGGGGGTTATTTACGAGGGAAAAAAAGCAATAACGTTATTGGCGAACGACGTTAACTAATTTTATTTTATATCTTTTAAAATATACGCTATCGAGGTAAATATTTTTCTTAGTAAAGCTAGAGCTTTTTTTTTTTTTTGTCCTTTGCGAACGTTAACCTGTCAGTATAGGAGGGGTTATTCGCGTATGTATTTGAATAAATGCATATTGGTGATTGCTACTCGTACTTTCATTTTAGCGTACATTAATTGCTATATTTATGGAAGTCTGACAGTTCTGTTCTGCTCAAAGGCGGATTTTGGTGGATGATAGGTGGGCAGTGTTACCACATCTACAACATTTGAAAGTCTACCATACATTTTCTACTACTTTCGACCCAACTACCACGCAATCACTACCTACATTTGAAACATTTTCTTCCATAACTACCACGTGCGATAATCGCAATCATATTGACAGTTTTTAAATAAAATGTTAGAAAAATTATATTTTAAAGAAAGAATCTTGCTAAATTGTAACGTTGCTATGCTACCATATTTTCACCAAAATGTACATTTTCAAAAAAAAAAAAAGCCTGCTAAAAACTTGCATTGTGGTAAACTTAGTTTCGTATTTTTTCTACCACAATTGGAAATTTGGATAAGGTGACCCTACAGGGGGGCTACGCTCTCTCAGAGCTGAAATTAGCCCCCCCCCCCCCGAAAATCAGTTACAGGTTTTCGATAGAAAACGTCTTATATAATTATATAATTTTTTATTTTTTAGTCCCCGCTCCCCACAACACATCGATGCAAAGTCCGTCGCTTTTTTAAAAATTGGTTCTTCTTCTAATTTATGGGAATATAGTATTGTTCAGTATGTATACCAAATTTTCAAATGTGATAGTTTTGCCTTTTTTACTTTTTAATGATAAGTTAACTCATTTTTCATCATCACGGGCCTTGAAATGCATAAATAGAAGAAAAGAAGGTTATACCTACATTTGTAACTCGTGGAATGGCATAATAACGTTTTCCCACAAGGTGACGATATTTCATTTTGTACATTTGTTTGGATTGTATTTTTAAATTCTTATCAAGTATATTTTTGAACAAAATTTTATTATTTGGGGTGAAATTAAGGTCTTTATATAAGAATTTTTCTAAAAGATGGTGAACTAAAAAGGTAAGCAGGACTGCTAATATTATGCCAATCTTCTCGAAGTTCTTCGGAATAAATAGCTTTAATGAAACCGTCGCTATACTTTCCATTAGTTCAAGCTAGATTGTCATTTCAAATAATTTTTCGTATAGTTTATATCTTTTCTCGAATCACTCAAATTTAAAAAGTATCATCTTGCTCTCACCGCTTTCATTCAGGATGCCTTAAATTCTTTGTCACATTGAAGTGAAGAATTGATGAACAGAACTAAGAAAGGCACCCTACTATTTTGAAGACGAAGTCAAAAACATGGACGAGGAGAGAAAGTATAATAGAAACACCAGTGCCAGGTACATACATTTAGAATACTTAAACTCTATATAGTTGTCTTCATTATACATTTTGTAGGAAGAAATTTGGGTTAATTCCAGTTGGCTGGTGTAAATGCAGCACCCTTTAGCCTTTATGCCCCAAGACAATCGTACCGCTGCATATGTGAATTGTACGTGAGTAATTCAAATAATGCATAGTGGAAGCAGTTTGGGGGAAGAATATTTGGTGGTTAGCGACGAAAAAGGGGGTCTTAACCCGACGACGTATGCCTTCTTTCGTTAATTAAAATATTGCGAGGGCGTGTTGCATGGGATGAACGTGACGTATGTTTGCCTCGAGCAAAATAAGAAAGCGCTGCTATGCGTCGTCGGTGACACCATGTATCCGTTGCCCATCGTCGCCCTGATGATAATATTTCCACTGTTCCAGAGAGAGGAAAAAAAAAACGGGAATAAACAATGAGAGATGACACTTCGCAGCCCGCCAACGATGCCAAGTTAAATTTAATTACTCGGAGCTCTACCTTATCATCTGTCTGTGTCTGGTGTCTCAGTCTACAAGCTTTCTTGCCTTTCATCTTCGAAAGTTGAGTCCTCAATTATTATATTTTATCCTCCCCTCAAATTATGGTAGCTGTTATATTCTTCAATTAACAGGGAAGTTTTGGTAAAATCATTTCATTTTCTTAATACTCATATTACCTACATTATATTTTTCTACATAAAGTACTCTATCCTCTGATGCTTTCGGAGATAACCTAACCGGAAAGACTGTCCTGAGGGGGTCATATTAACCCTAAAACTGCACCTTCCTGCTCAAAACTGAGGTCAAATGTTGATGCAAAATTTACCCATAGTTTGAGGTTGTAATGTGATTTACCTGGTAAAGCATATCCACAAATAAGTAGGTAATTTATAATATTTATAATACTATAGTATAGGTACGTGATATGATCTATGAAATGATAGGTACCTCAAGTCTGAAAAATTATTTTCAACCTGATGATTGCTTTGGATGGAGAAACGCTGAGAGAAAACTGCATAATTATTGCATTTTTAATATCTGCTTGCCAATTTGAAAATAATTCAGGTTTTATATGAAAAATTAATATTTCATATTAAGAATTAGTCAAAATCTTGTTTTTAAGAAAATCAAGTTTTAAGTTTGAGGCTGGCGTGCAAAAAATTATCTTAAGGCTTACTTTCGTTAAAGGTACAGTTGGACAAATTTTCTCCTTGAGGTACTTTCTATCCAACCTCCAAGTATTTCTTTAACATAGGTACCATTATTTTTTCCTTAAATTTTTCCTTAAGTAATTCTCAACTTTTTTCGCCTTGGGGTAATTTTTTGCATTCGAACTTCATCTATGATTATTATCATCCATCCCCCCCCCCCCAAAAAAAAAAAACCTGCTGAATGGATTTTAATGAAATTTTCATCAGAGATGGACGGGATTCGATTACTTAATTCATAATTCGAATCGTTCAAATCGCATCCATCCCTATTAAATGCGAACCCCGCTGAAATATGAATAATAATTTTTACTACTTTTTGTAGGAAAAGAGTGACAGTTCAAGATAGATGTATATATTCTTAGTATTATGTAGTACATACTTTTTACCATCTCAGATAGTATGTTTTACTATTTTTGTGGTAATTTCAACTATAAATCTTGAATCACTTAGAATTACTACCAAAATTTTTTTCGGTGCCTTTGGCATCCAAAACTGTATTAGAGTTCAGGTTTTGGATTCGAATTTCTTTTTTCCTCCGGGGGATTCGTTTTCGTATTCGAATCACTAGTTTCCCGGAGGATTTGTATTTGTACTCGAATCACTTATTTCGGGATTTTGCCCATCGGTGGATTCTCATGCATGCATGTTATTATACACTTGACCCTAAATATATATCCTGCAAATTTTGACGAAATTAATCAGGTAGTATTGAATAAAGATAAACAAAATTGGCCCATTTTTGTTGCGAAATATATACCTAAAATAAGGACTAAATACGAGTATACCTGTTGGTGCAAAACTTCACCAAAATGTTGCCAAAGGAATATAAGTATATATTGTAAAGAAAATAATTAAAACTTGATTTTTGCATTTTTCAACCCGACAATTAGTTTTTGCTTGTTAGAAATTTTGTGGCCAACTGGAGATACTATTTTATAGATCACATCATATTGATCCTAAAATGTCGGTATTTATTTCTATTACTTATTTTTCGTAATATTTTCAAATTTTTTTTACTTGATATTTTTGTACACGCTCCGGATAAAAGATAGGTATACCTAATCAAAATAGTAAAAAAATTGTGGGAAACTTTGTGAATGATCAATTATCTCTTTTTCAATTTACTTTACCAATATCTGTCGAATACGGTGTGTTAGCCATCCGCTAAAATATCGCATTCATCAATGAATTTCGTTTATTTATTTTCGTTATCGCCCACTTATTAATAATTTTGTTCCCCTACGTCCTGCTGCTTGAAATATACACAAGTATAGGCACGGTAAATAAGCTTCTCCTATGTTTGATCTGATTTTGTATGAAAATATTTTGAAATACCTAAAAAGGAAGGGTTTAAAAAGCAGTCCGTCCTACTAATTGAATTTGTTTATTGATTTAATATTCATTATACTACTCATAATTTGATTAAATTATAATAATATTAAAATTTATTCAGTGGGAGTTGAATACGCGTCGGATTTATTTTTAATTATAAAATTCAAGAAACTTAACCACCGCTAATGGAAGAGTGACAAATATTTTCTTTTAATTTTTTCCCCATTATCTCGTACACCATCGTTGTTCATTAAATAATAGAGATGTTTTTGTCACTTGTTAGACCCAAAAGAGATATTTCATAACACTTGCGAGACCCTTTTGTGGCCCTATGGGCAAAATATTTTGAAAACGGATCCGTTTTATTCCCGGTTATAATCCGTTTCTGGATTATAACCCGGAATTTTCCTGTTTTCCGGCTTCTAAAACGGATTGTAATTAGTCTTGCCGGAAATGAGTCCGGATTATTTTCCGTGAAGGCTGTTTTATCATATTTGTTGGCCCGGGTTATAATCCGTGAAACCGTTTTACAAACGGATTTAGAAAAATTGCCCAAAAATTATCACTGATTAGAATCAGGGAATCCGTTTTACAAACAAATTTGGAAAAATAATCGAGATGACAAAAAATTTCTGCAAATTTTCAGATCCGATGGTCGGAAATAAAAACGGACTGACAACGGATAAAATTTTCATTTTCCGGATCATTTTCTCATTTTTTGCCCATCAGGGGGTCTCGCATGTTCATGAGGTGTATATATAGTTTTTCTTACTCCCCCCTCTCCGCAGACCCCAAATCTGCATTTTCTGTCTGGGACTCACAAGTGTCCCAATTATCAATAATGCTTACGTACACTTATGGTTCACTCATTTCATTTTACTCCCTGTAAACTGCATTGTACACCTAACCAATAGCTGTGGGGTTCATTACATAGCCTGAAGCATCTACAGATAGCCACCAAGCCATGTGAAGACCAAGGTTTCATTTCTGAGTATTTATAAGAGAGGGGGGAGGAAGGTCTCACAAGTGTCATACTTTATCTTGGGTCTCACATGTGACGTAAAATAAGAATACATATTATTTACTCCTATTGGTCGTTTTGTCTAGCCCTTTGTTTCATTTAAGGAAACGTTTGTTGAAATACCGTAATTGAAATGCGGTTTTTTGTTTGGCCAAGATGCCAAAAAAAAAAAAATTAGGGAAAAACGGGAGAGCGAGAATGAGACGACAGAGAAAATGAACGACATTTTATTCATCGTATCCGTTTCACGTTTAGTCGGCTTTCACTCGAGGAAAATTAGTACACTTTTGTCGTATGCCACCGAGCCAAACACCCCCTACTCACCCCCTGTCCGGTTATGTCGACTCGTAAACGTGTATAGAATCCCGAGCAATAAAAACGAATCAGTGTATAGACTACGGCGATAATTGTTTTCGTGCGTGTGACGTGTTTGTGGGGCGGAGGGTGAGGGGGTTGAATGGTGAGAAAAGCCGCATAATAAAGGCACCTTTTTTTTCTTTTTCTTTTTTTTTTAACCAGAAGTTTATGATCCTTTTCCCGTTCCTACTTTGTTTTTTTTTTTGGTCCCCTTTGCATCGACCCCTATATGCTCTATTTTCGTGTATGTTTTTTCTCCACCAAAAATGTGGGTGGGTTCGTTCGCCTATAATACCGATCGTAATCCTTATTTAGTCCCTTAATCTGCGAACCCTTAAAAAGGTTTTCAATCCTGTTTTTCGCATGTTTCGGATTCTCGCACTCGGTTTTTTGCGGAAATATGTCCTGTTTTCTAATCATTAAACCTGTGTGGCTTCCATCCTATACATTTTCGTCATTCACGTTTTTACACGGGTCGAACACGTTAATACGAGTTTGTTAATTAGGGCATTCGGATCTACTTCCAGTTTCGAGAACGACAAACGGTGCCGTCGAAGGAAAAAATTGTTGTAAAATTGGTCCTGAAAAATTTGCGAATCCTATATTGATGAGAGAGAGGGGAAGCTTGGGTGAGGAGATACGTCAATCCAGAGCTGAAGTTAATGCAGGGCCGTAGCTAGAGCAGAATACTTGGGGAGGCAAACGTCTTGGATTGCCCTCAGCCCCATCTGTAACAAATACATGTGAATTAATTGAATGCTTAGTAATTTAGGTCGGTGGTTCCCGATGAGAACCCAAATTTTTTTCAATTAATTATTGTTAAGCAGCCATTTCCTTGGCTCTGGTTGGATGGGTGACTGGCTTTTTTTTCGTTCTCAATACACCCCCTGGCTACGGCCCTAAATTAATGTCTTCTCTCGTAGAAAATAAAATCTCCTTCGCTCCCAAGAATATATAAATAATTAGACTAATATTAATGCATTGCATCTATCCAAAACGCGTTGAATAAAAAAAAAAAAAGTTTTCAGGAGAAATAAAAAAATATTTCCCTTGACTGTTTATGATAACTCAATGAAAGTTACAGGTTTATGGGTATAATCGTTCTTCTTTGCTTCATCTACAACTCCCATCTCAATGAAAATTACAAAAAATTTTGATTTACTCACTCATTCTACTCTTTGTATGTAATAACTTTTATTTTTTCTTTAAATTTAGTTTTTCATTACAGAAAACTATTATTGATGAAAAAAAAATTTATTTTGGCCGGCATTCATTTTTTGCCCCAAAGTTTGAATTATTGTTGAATTACGAGGGGCGGTCAAAAAGTAAGTTTCCCTATGCCTTCAAACCCCTCCAACGCAATCAAACTGACTCACACCGCCAACATGGTGCAGAGGGGGTTTGAAGGAAAGCGTGTACCAAGTTTCAAGTCAATCGGTTTAATTTTTCCTGCATAGCAATCAAAAAATGATGAAATTACCGTCCTTTAGGGCCGCCACATGGTAAGTGCGCGGGGGGATTTGTTATTCACGTGTAATGGCGAGAGGGGAGGGGCAGACAGATAGCCACCGTCACCTGTGACATGGCCAAACGTTATGAGCCAAGTATGAACGTGTGGAAGTGTGTGTAAATGATTCAAGGGGGGAGAGGAGACTTCTAACAAATTCTGCTTCGATTGACATTGGATGGGGTAAATGTAGGCACAATTGAAGTTATTCAAAAAATATTTTTTTGATTTGAAAATTGACTTATGATACAAAGGGCAGTAGAAAAGCATTGTTCCTTATGCCTACGAATGCAACAGACGCACTTAAACTGCCCTGCATCACAAATATGTTGAAGTTATTTGTGTATTTGGCGGCCATACCAAGCAGTAATTTCATCATTTTTCCAATGCCAAACAATGAAAACGAGATCGATTGGCTTGAAACTTGGTATGTGCTTTCCTTCACACCCCCTCTTCACCATGTTGGCAATTCGAGTCAGTTTGATTGCGTTGGAGGGGTTTGACGGCATAGGGAAACTTACTTTTTGACCACCCCTCGTATGATTTTTTTATGACTGCTCGAGATAATTTCATTTAGTAATTTTGTAAAATCTCAGTATACCTATTATTCCAAACCCTGCATGAACTTTATACTTGCATGATCCCTTCTTATGTGTGTTTTGTTTTTTACGTTTTTATTTTCCACATTATTTACACAAATAAATAAATTTATACAAGAACAACATTAATAAATTAAGTAAATGGGTAGTTTGTTTCTGCTGACTATTTTTCAAGACTCGTGGTTAACTTGACCACCATAAGCCATTTGGTGGGCGTGAATACTTTCAGGACTATCTATACTTCGATGCCATCCTCCTCCTCCGCCGCCACCGTGACCGGATTCTGCCTCCTTGTAGATAACCTTAGTCGATTCGTGACTGTCTTCTTGGCTCATCATTTTCTTTAAAGCCATTAGCCCTGAGATGAGTAACGCGATTTTGGCGATTATCAATGCTTTTCCAGCGATAAAGGCTATTTTTGACATGGCTGCATGCATCATCATAGCTCCAGCGCCAGCCATCATCATTATCATACCTCCTTTGTCTTTGTCTTTCTTTTTGCGGCCTGTAACAGTGATTGGGTTCAAATTAATACGTATCGTTTCGTCATCATTGCGTTGAGCATACTCTCAAAACAATCTGAGCAAAATTTATGTATTAAAATAAATTAGAGTAAATGAAATGAAAGTGTAAAAAAAAAAATAAATAATATTTAAAAAATTGAAATTGTTGAAATTTGAACTGGGTATACCTAATATGTGAAATGAAATGTAAAAAAAACAAAAAAATCTAGTAGTAATAAAAATAAATAATTAAAAAAAATAATCAAAATTAGAGCATTTCCCCTTGGATAAAGGCGAGGAAGATAAGTTACCCTACTCTTTTGAATAGCTGTTACATCAACAAGGCAATCAAAATGTTCATTGAAGAGCATTTTCGTGGGTAATCAGAAATTCAGTGCCCTATTATTGTCATCTGGTGAATGAATAAAGGCTTCAAACGCTTTCATAAATTTTTGAAAATCATTATAACCCTGAAACATTAATTTGGAGTAAGCTATCTTTGTTCCAATATTGACTGAAGGGTGTCAGTCTAGTCTTTCTGCGGTTGACAAACCATTTCTGGAGCAAATGGTTTTTCAAGAATTTCTCTTCCCCACATATACGTGTGCACAATCTGCATTGCAGACTATGTTAGTGAGGTGTGTTAGTAGGGCAATATAAGCATGACTAACCCAATGGTTGTGTTTGTGGTATTACTGGTAGAAAATTCTGCCTTTGCTACTGCAATTGTTTGGCTTAGGATGAGGAGGTAAATAATTTTTAATTATTTAATCTGAAAAATTCTTGCCTTCAGCGTTCTTATCACATGGCCAGCCAAAGAGCAAATTTTTTTATAAAGTAAAACAAAAAAATATTTGATTGATATTTATGTGTATGAAAATGTCAAATTTGAAAAATGAATAGGTAGCGATAATTACGAACAGGATGATAACTTTTTTTTCCCCTGCAGTTGAGAAAAATTATTAATTATTGTAAACATTCTTTTAATGTTTGCAGTACTTTTTACGATCTTGGATGGCTATATAAATCTTGAACTGTACCAGTTTTCCTATTCAAATTTTAAAAATTACTATCTAAATTTTTTTTTCTCCCATGAATTTTATCTTGAAATATGTAACAGAAAAAGTGAAAAATTATGAGACGTCGCTTTGAAGCTATATGTATCCCATTTCCCTTCAGTCACATAGTAGGTGGGTCTGGGGGGATAATTTTTGGAGGGAAATTCTTATAGGGTTTCCTTCCCCTTCATTCCTTTTGCTCCCCCTGGAAAAACTATGGGTAGTATCATGTTGTATATTGAAAAACAAGAAAATGAAGCTATAGTTTCATTTTGCCGCACTCTCTATTTAAAGTTGGTAAAAAAAACGACTTCCTAGTTATGTAATGATATATTACTCGGCTAAATATAGGAAAGAAACCGATAACCAAGTTGAGAATTGAACACAGGCAAGCCTTTAAGGAGAGCGTGTAATTTGTAACAAGGTGGAACTTTTTGGTGTAAACATTACTTTTAAATTTCAATCAATTGAAATAGGCTTAACCCTCATGGATGTAAAAAATGTTGAAAATGAAGAATTTCTGTTTAAAAGTAAAATCCATTGAGCAGGGATAGGAGTAAGTGTCAAAGCTTACGCAGCCCCTTTGAAAATTGTACCATAATTGGTAATTGCTTACCCTCTACACTGTTATCCATATCAGCATCCAACTTTATTTGCAAATTCTTAGTCGACACCAGCCTTTGAACCCTTTTGACCAGCAGCTCGTTTAACTTCTCGTCGACGTCTTCGGATCCGAGCGCTTCCTCTTCATCGCCAATTACATTTTCAGTTACATTTGTCGAACTATCGTGGGTCAAGTAGACGAAGTTAGCTAAAGGTATTGGCTTCTTGTTGACGATCGCATTGTCCAGGAATTTGATTGCCTTGTACTTGACGCAGTCGGTGAACTCTTGGAAACCTTCTGTACATTTTTTTAGTATTTTATTCTCTGCCTCACCAATGTAACGACCGAAAACACACGAAATGGTCAACGAAAATACGATTATAAATTTCATTTTAAATATTGCGAACAATTTTCAGCCACTATATTTGACGTCACAGTGCACCACCACAGCAGTATAAGAAGACACAAATCTGCACAAACTGAAGCACTCAAGAGTTTTGCACCGCATTCATTAATCTTCGATGGTAAAACTAAAAATAAACCTTTAGGCTTTGATGCATACTGGTTTTATAGACAATTATTTTGAACGCACAATTTACTCTTTTTTTTTCTTTTATCTCTCTCACACTCTCCACTTTGGCATCTTCTCTTCTTGATACAATCTACTAAGTTAAATAATTTACAAGAATGATTTGGAGCGTTTCGACAATGGGATTAGAGTGTAAACCATACCTGCGTACATGTGTAGGTGTTTATAATTGCTACATTTTAATGGAACTCGATTATCGTTTGGTCGAGGTATCGTCGTTGTACTTGGTGCAGGTAAAACTATAAAATAAATTCCGCAAAAGAGTAATAAACATCTTAGCCGTTTTGTAAACTATATTCACCGAGCCATGAAATTACACATTTTCACTTTACTTTTTGGTTTCCTGATGTACGAGTAGGAGCACCACACGTGAGAGGTAGGATGCCGGCCACATTCGTTGACATTGAAAGTAAAATTTTCGTATCATCATCGATGCGGCCAATTTTGGGGATCTAAAATCTTCGAATGCGAAAATTTTTGGCTTCTAGAGCCGTACGGAATGCGAACAAGACCAAGTACAATAAAATATGCGGAGTGAGAACATAATATTATAATTGTCATGTGCAGAGTTCGGAAGCCGTAAGATATGGCTTTAGCTTTCGGCTTTTAGCTTCTGACCTTGAAAATAAAACTTACGCTTTCAGCTTTCGGCTTTTATGATAAAGCTTTCGGCTTTCGGCTTACCAGTTTTTCCTTAAAAAATCAATGGCTTTTGGCTTTTAGCTTTCGGCTTTTGGCTAGCTTCCAAACTCTGCACATTACACTTTACTTTTGTGATTTCATTTCACTGATTTGCTGATTTGTGATTTTTTTTTGATAAAAACCTAAAAAGCCGTATACAAGCCATAAAAATACGGCTTTTGCTTTCAGCTTTTGGCTTTTTTGATAAAGCTTTCGGCTTTCAGCTTACCAGTTTTTTCTTCAAAAATCAATGGCTTTCGGCTTTTAGCTTTCGGCTTTCGGCTTTTAGCTTTCGGCTTTCGGCTAGCTTCCGAACTCTGGTCATGTGTTGAAAACCGAATTTCATCAGGAGTGGGCAAGCTTACGAAAAATGTGATCCGAGTCATGTGCTAAAAAATGATCAAAATCACCGATCACTAATCATGATCTAAAAAAGGATCCAGATCGCAGATAATTTTTGCGGATCACGAATCAAAGTGTTTCGAAATTCTTCCATAGCTGTGCTTGCCAATGTGGTCTCTTGAAAAGCTTGACTTGAAAAATCTTGAAATTCTCGAAAAATGCTTAAAACACAGAGTGGTGGAAAAATCCATGCAAATCATGAGAAAATTCCACGTTTTGATTTTACCAAATTCGTTGACTTTTTTCTATAATTTTTTTTTGCTTTTATTCATGGGTACGTAACAACATTTTTTGCGAATCATTTTAAATTTGATTCGGATCACGGACCCCGAATCATGGGCCAAAAAGTGATCCAGATCACAGATCACAAATCATTGTCCAAAAAGTAATTATGGAAAAGCCCAAAGTATGGTTTGCAAATCATGCTCATTTCTGATGTCAGATGCGAGGATTACCTTTGATAATGTTATATCTATATTTCTATAAGAATTCATGTGCCTTATAAAAGTTGAAGGGGGTTGACTGGGTGTTCTCTCTATTCAGAAACACAAAGGGTCAAAATCTCCAAGATTTCAAATTTTTTTGTGTTTTATCGTATAATTAAATGATTATCTCAGCTATTTATGAAGCTCATGGAAAAAATTAATTAACACTAGAAGTATCAGGTGGTGTCATATACGACACCACTCAAAATTTTGAGATGGACTTCTCAAAGGACCAATATTTTGAGAACCCCTGACTTGTTTCATACGACGCCATCTGGTCCTTAGAGGTTACTATTCTGGAGTCATATATGACATCATCTGGTCTTTTGAGTAATCAAGTAAAACCTGGTATTTCTAGTGCTGAATAGTTTGACATCATATTTCGTCCCCCCCAAAAAAAAAATTTTATACATTTTTTAATGCTTTCTGGATCCTTGGACTTTGAAAACAGTAAACTAGAGTGCGCACGAAGATGATCCCATTTACCTGAAAAACAAATTTTTATCTATATTATTCTGATGAATTTTCTATCGAGTAGGTAGACATATAATCTTTTTTGTTCCTTAGTCTGTACATATACAGACTAATTCTGTTCTAATATAATATTCTGAAAAAATTTCTCCTCCTGCTCATTATGGGTACGTCCGTCTCAGATGAGGCTGAGGGCTGCACATCTTCCAAAACGATTTCAACATAGTAATTATATGTACTTTCCATAATTCACGTTACGTTCTTATTCGCACAAGATCTTATTCGCACATGATCTTATTGTTGTGGTAGGCTTTCTTTAGGTATAATTTGAGAAGAGAAACACGGAGACGATGCTTATAGTAAACGCGAATATCAAAAATTATTTGGCTGTGCGTCTAATGTTTTTTATAAAGTACTATATTTCTCTCAAATCTGTATGGTAATATGGATGAACTAATAGCTGAGAAAAAAAAAAGTAATAAGTTGGTAAAAAGGAGAAAAAATTTTTGCCGCTTGCATGTTAATTTATAATCTCTCCGTGATCATATACGTTTACAACCGTAACAAAATCTAATTATTTTATATTATGCTATATTTTATAAACACCACACCATACTTCTAATTATATTTGTACGAATAATCTATATGGCAGAGTAGACTCCTTGGCTTATTTTTGACCTATATATATCGTCGACGAAGTTTATTAGTTCGGGCTGTAAAACTAAAACAGCAAATCTAGACCACTCCCAAGCTTGATTTTTATCAAAAATTTACTTTCACGCGTACGATCTAATGAGACTTAGAAAATTTTGAAGCATGCGGTAAATAGTTACAGTCTGCGTCTGCTGTGAAATAGAAAACGACATACTCGTTTATGTTTTTTTTTTACGGTTCTTTGAATTTTTCTGGAAGGAATGAGTGCATCGATTAATTTCCTAATACGAGCAGATGAATTAAATTCTAACCCAGAAATATGATGGCGGATATTTTAAACGTAATTTGTGATTCTTGGAAGCTGTGAATAATGTATGTAAAGAAATGACGAAGGTGATGGGAATTGTCCGACTTGGACATAAATGAATTCATCTAGTGGGCAGGGGATCAGCCCCCTCTCCGAGAAAAAATTAAGATTTAATGCGAAGGTGAAGAGAGAATATATGAGAAGGATTGTTTATTGAAACCCAAAAGTTTTGTCATAATATAATATTTATTTGGCCTCCCCAGAGAAAACAGAAAAGGCTATCCATAGATTTGGTCGTAAAAAATCAAAATCAACTTAATTTTTGGATTTTTGAAGTGATTTTTGAAGTTTTAAGTTCAGCTAATATGTATATTGATTCCAAAAAAACGGATGAAAACCAATGTAAAAATATTACAGTGCTTTATATACATTTTTAGAGCGTGTTTTACAAAATATATTCCACCAGATGTTAGCCACTTTGTATGAAATCGCAAATGACAAGCTTATGCTGCAGTGCCCTGTCCTGAAAAATCATCCCACCTGACTAATTTGAGCTCATGTACCTACCTACTCAACTTCTCTTCGTATTCTCAATTTTATAATCCGTTCTCTATTACTTAATTATACGTAGATATCTACTGTAATATTTAGTAGGTATAATTTATTCATCCAATAATAATTCGGATTTGTTTTTTTCTGTTACAGGTACGTTGAAGGCAGCTTGAATTCTCGATCTATTTTATATCTTTGATTGGAAGAAAAAGATGGTATGAAATTATTTATTTTTTCTCTCGTTGTGTAACACATGAAATCGTCAAGAATAAATTACAATTACGTAACACTTGACCAGTTAATTTCAGTCGTTTAGTTGCTAAATGATTAAATTGATTTGAGTGTTTTAGAAATATTTCGTGGAAGCGTCTTTATATTTATAGTGAGAATTTCATAATATTCAGAAACACGTCTCTATACTCGTATATGAGAAGATAATATGGTGACTCATTAAATTTATCTTTCCTCATTTTCATACTGAAATTATCTGATAAAGAACAAACCTACTTGCTAATAATGAAAATGAACAAACCTATTTATTGGTTTTCACTTTCATATTCATTTTCCGCAGTCAAACACTTATGCAGGACAATCTGAAAAATTAATTTCATTCGATTTTCTATAAAGTCCGTTCCACACGAGAAAAGATAAAATTTGCAGTGTTTATATCCCTTATCTACCACTGTCGATGGTGATAGGTTACCCTTGAAACTATTATCAATTATCCAAAATACGAAGTGCATCCGCGAAACCCCATCCATGTGTTAAAGTCTTTTATATTCGTGCTGTAATTGAACAGAATTTAATTGTATATTGTAGATTGCATTTATCCGTCCTTATTTGGGACAGACTACCAGATTTTGAATTTTGTGGTTTATAATAATGTTTCTTGTATGTACATGTATAGTCATCATTTGTATGGTGTGAATTGCATGACATTCTGTTCAGTGAATAGTGAGAAGACAGGCCAGGGGTGCCGTGAAGGCATGATCTTGAGGAGCAACTCCTCCTTGACGATTCTGGGGGGGCCCATTTTTTTTTCAAATTTAGAAAAGAATTTTAAAGATAATCGAATACCAAAAATATTTTCTCGTGCCTTTGGGGGGAGGGATACGGTTGTCATCATTCCTATTTGACCTGGAGGGGGGCACTCCTCGTAAGCCTTGGGGGATCACAGCACCCTTGAAGACAGGCGACAAAGAAAGGCATAACTTGTCCGTCTGTGGCCCGATCTGCGATGTGACACAAAAGTGGAGGAGAAATGTGACTTTTGTGACGCTGCTTCTTGATTGGTTGAATTTGTGTACCCATCTGTGTCACAAAAGAACTACTGCTTCCTGATTGGTTGAATTTTTGCCACATCTGCGTCATATTTCTCCTCGACACTTGTTGCGTCACAGTTTGCAGATGGGGATATTGCATAAAATTTTCCTTTTGCATGACTGTATTTCTTAGAGTATCCATTTTCGACATTTTGAAACTGCACTTTTGAATTGGTGATTTTAAAACGCGTAGCACATGTTCCTGCGCATTGACCTTCCATTTGACGTTCCTTTCGCCGAACATCATCGTGCAAACTGTGTATACAGATGTGTAGAATGAATACAGTACAATGCTAAAATGACGATACTCCCTTCTCCTCGCCCTTTCGTCTTCTCGTCACCGTACCGTCAAAATAAAGAGGTTACTATTACGACTAAAATATATACCTTAAGCTAGTTTCTACGCTGCAAGTGCGGGTATGATGAAGGGATTTCAGTCGAGATGGGACCTGCAACGAAGGGATTCAAGACGAGGAAGAGGGGGAAAAAAACACCCCCTATCCGGCAGGAGCGGTATATATTACTGCAATATCGAGGATTTAGATGAGGAGAATGAGCTTATGATAAAATGATGCGGCGCGACTTTTTATCGAATGGCCAGGACGGAGAGGCGCGTGCAGCATCCGCCACCGTTTTTCAGCCGCATTTCCGTTTCATTTCACTCGTACGTCCTGCGTATCCTTATAATGCCGGATAGTTTATTTTTCTTACTGCTACAGCTGCCGCGTGATTTTTTCATTCCCCTCTGTCGAGAGTATTTATGTTATGGTGTACATATTTGCTGCTTGCAGTATATAGGGTGTCCTGTTTCGAGCGAATCGTAAAGTGAATGCGCAGTGGCTTATCATTCACATTTTCATCATCGCCGAGATAAGAATTGCACACAGTGCTAATAGGCAGTCGCAACTAGCACTAGAAGTACCAGGCGCGGTGTCATATACTATACTACTCAAAATTTTGAGATGGACTTCTCAAAAAGGACTAATATTTTGAGACCCTTTGCCTCTGACTTGTGTCATACGACGCCTTCGGGTCCTTTGAGGTTACTCTTGTGGTGTCATATATGACACCACCTGGTCCTTTGAGTAATCTAGTAAAACCTGGTATTTCTAGTGTTCTACTGGTATATAATTTTAAAAACATTTTATATGCTTCATATATAGGGAGCTATACTAGCAGTGCGAGTTTTCAACCGCTGCGGGTTTTTTTGCCCTTATTTTATACTCTATTTGTCAAGTACGTAGATGGAAGTCATAATGGTCAGCACGTTAATAATAATATTTTAAACGTTTTTCGCTTGCTGAAAAAAGCATATCCTTGAATGACCTGGATGACGTGTGGATGGCTTTCAGACATGAACATTTGATTGGTTCGACCAAATTCAGTTTGGAGTTCGGAAATGATATCATTACTATACCCGAGTCTAAAACCAATAAAAATCTTATGGAAAGTTACCTTCACTCATATATCAGATTGTTTGGAGACGACATAATGCATAAAATAATTTCAAAGCATTATTAGCTGTCATAGTTGATGCACGCCACTTGGTTGCTCGTATTAGTGTGCTGTGTAATTTTCAGATGTACGTCTGAATAGTATATATAGTTAAGTGATTAGGTGTCAGAAAAACCCCTTAAATTTGACAAGTATACCTAAAATAATTGAAGAAATTCTTCATAATCATACAGATAATATATTCGTTTTTGGTAACTATATTAGGTATGTCCGAAATCGTTAACGAAAAATTATCCGTAATTTTATACATAAATAATAATGAATGATTAATTTAATAGCCTATAATTGAATATGAGTGGTATTGATATGCTTGGGAATCTCAAGGTCATGAAACAAAAGTTTATTGAAAGTACGTTCTTTAATTAAAAAAAAAAATTACTTGTTACGTAACCTGCATAAGCATATTTCAGTTATTTATGATCACCCTGTATGCGGATAGACAATATATTATACAGAAAGCAAAATATCAGCTATATCAAAGAGAAGACTATGGGTTGGTGGATAAAAATGCGAGACAGAAGAGAGAGGAAGACGACAAAAGAATATACCAACTCTGGAATATACCACAAAATACGAAAAGTCATTCGATTCTTTTTTGTCCGCGTAGTACTCAGTTCTCCGCACAGGATTTTTATCTTACGCCTGGGTCTCGTATGTTAGGTTCCTCAGGGGGAGAGGGCGAAAGTTCACGCGTGAAAGCTTGACACGCGATATACCATTTTATATCGTGAATGAGGGGAGGGGGAGGGGGAAATAGGAGACTTTTTGAACGTCATCGTCTGCGACACTGCAGACCCTCTTTTCCCATCGCCGCGCATTCTACTGTGAACACGCAGAAATGGATATCGTATGCGCGGAAATTTATATTTTCCTATATAATCGTAAAAGAATGGGACGAGGAAATGGCGAAACAAATTCTTTTTCACCAAATACTTTTTATTGATTTCACAAACGAATGATCGAGGGGGGTGTGATATAGATTCGCAAAGGGTGTATATATAGTGTATTCGCAGGTAGATGACCTGTAGCATACTTTTTGTAATTTATGAAAAAGCTCTCCATTTTTTGCCGATGGCATAAAAGCTACAAAGGAATGCAAGGCGGAAAAAAGGCATACCTCGAATATAATTGAAGGGGGATATTCAAAAAGGACCTGTGTCAACTTAGGCCCCTTTTGGAAATCCACTATATTCATTATCTATAAACTTTCCTCATTCTAAAAAGCAGTCACTCAGCACTCTCTTGTGAAAATTCGTGAAGTTACAGCATTTTTTAGTTGGCGAGGTTGGCTCTAATCGTTACCGTATTTATGATGGTATGCAACACCAATAACGAATACCGTGGGTTTTTGGTGTTTGTTGGAGTTTTAAAATGGCTAGTTAAATTAATAAAGTTTTCCTCCATTTCATGTATACTGTTTTTCATGAAACCCATCAAAATTTATCATAAATTGCTATATAAGTTGATTAATTCACATGGATATGAAAAAAGAGTCTAAATAGGGTTCTAGCCGAATCGCTATAAACCAATTTCTGATAGTATTTTATGATTTTTCATCATGGGAAACTCGAAACTATTCTTCAAATCCTTTAAAAAGTGTTCGAAAGGGATTATTTTGGATGGATATGCAAAAAGGGCCTATGTAGGGTTTTAGTTAAATAGCTATAAATCCATTTTTATGGACTTTAAAATGGCGAAACATGGCTCATTTTCTAGCCCATAGATTAGACAAACATGCTCTTACCCTCTTTGGACTCCATCTCACACGTACATCATTTTACAACTAAATGAAAACTTTAAACTTTATAATATCTCAAAACGATGTTTTGCCACTTAGGCCGTTTTCGGATATCCTCCTTCAATTGTTGTTAATCTCTAGAGATCTCGGCCAAAATTGATATGAAAATGCGAGTGCACTGATTGTTGATTTGAGTAATGGGTCAGGAATTTGGAGTCAGTTTCTTGGAATTGGGAGTAATCTTCCCGATGGGCAAAAAATGAGAAAATGATCCGGAAAATGAGAATTTTGTCCGTTGTCAGTCCGTTTTTATTTTCGACCATCGGATCTGAAAATTTGCAGATATTTTTGTCATCTTGATTATTTTTCCAAATCCGTTTGTAAAACGGATTTCCTGATTATAATCAGTGATAATTTTGGGGCAATTTTTCTAAATCCGTTTGTAAAACGGTTTCACGGATTATAACCCGGGCCAACAAATATGATAAAACAGCCTTCACGGAAAATAATCCGGACTCATTTCCGGCAAGACTGATTACAATCCGTTCGAAATCCGTTTTAGAAGCCGGAAAACAGGAAAATTCCGGGTTATAATCCAGAAACGGATTATAACCCGGAATAAAACGGATCCGTTTTCAAAATATTTTGCCCATAGGGTTACGAGTGGACTGATATTTTGATTTCTAACGGAGGAGTTCAGAGTCCAGCTATCTGTCTGTAGCCCTCAACTAGAATGGCCTTCGAGATGAATGTCTTGTCAAAATTAGAGAGTAATATTTATTTAGAAATATTTGACCAAATTGGTAAATACCACAAAGTCCAGATATGTAAAGAAATCATAACCAAGAATTGATATTAAAAGTATTTGAAAAAATTATAAGTTGATATGAATTGAAGGCGGATATCAATAATGAAGGGCATATTGATAGGAAAATTCAGCATTTTGAGATGTTGACGTTTCAAGTTTTTAAAAAATAGTTGTAAGATATATAGGTGTAAGATTGAGCTCTGAGAAGGTATTAGTATTTTTATCTGATATATTGATTATCCAATGAGCTATAAAACCCATCGGCGCTTTTTGCATATTATCCATAGTACGAGTATTATTGAATGAGAGTGCAAAAAACTTTGAACAAAAGTTTTGAATTTCGTATGTTCAAAAACCATAGTCAGGAGATAATTTTCGGTTTGAAAAAACTCGAAAAAGTTTCTTTGAATATCTATCAATTTATATAGGTAGATATTAACAAATTAAAATGTAGCAGCGGGACTCTAAACCTTCGATCAATTTTTTTCTGGCTGGTATTATAACTCTAGTTTATGCTTCTTTAGTGGCAAAAAATAAATTCGTAATCCTCGAAAGGAGAACAAATTGTCAAAAAAAAAAAAAAAAAAAAAAATGTGACGGTTTGAATATGTTTATGATAATCTGCCCACGTCTATCAGTTTTTCTAAGCAGCATCCTTGACATCTAAAAATAATTTTTAATTTTGACATCCATACGTACCTATGGTCTGAATGGGAAAACGTAGGCGACTGAATAATCCTCTATGAAGCAGAAAGCTGAGTTTTTAATCAGATTGTAACTTGAATTAAACTTTTTGGAAGTTCGGGCCAATTATTTTCGTTATTGTAAACTTTCTTCGTTGGTTTGAAATTTGAACGTAGGTAGCATAAAAAACGACCCACTGTGCTCCTATGGAAAAAATGAAGAAAAGAAGTTTTATTCGTTCACGTTTTTCAAAATACGAGTACCGACCTATATAATCAGATGTTAGCTGTAAAGTCGACCAGCAATGCTTCATCGTGGAACACATGTGTAATCATGGAGACCAAATGAGACGGGTCGGTTTCATAAAAATATTTTTTAAACATCTACCAAAAAAAATTTCGTTTAAAATCGTTGCTTATATATTCGAATAAATAGAGACAATTTCGCCCAAAAAAGGAAAACTTACACTTTTTTGTAAACGTCTGGCAGTTTTTCTGTCCAGAGGAATCCTATCGCTGGTCATCAGGTTGAAACGATTGATGTGAAACAGATTTCGCATTTTAGCCGACAGAAATGAATGAATGATGATGACAGGTTGGCCGTTTCGTCCTTCATTTGGTTTAGGATCGAAAGCATAATTATTGTTGTTTAATAGTTCTGAAAATTGAGCGCAACTTCTGTCAGAATTAAGCAAAATTTCCTTACTCGAGTATCAATTTACTTGCTGCAACTGAAATGTGAATTATACAGCCCCAAATAAGAAAGGGTTAGAACTCGAAGGTGCAGTTTCGCAGGAAAAAATTATAATTCATTTTACAAAATAATATTTTGATATGCTCTTCTCGATGGTTTACGATATTATATTATTATTTTGAATTTCTGAACCGATTTCAGTCTTTGGATTTTTTCCTTATCCCGATCTGCGCAGAAATGGTTGAACCGACAAAAATAAGCAATTTGCCGGAGAAGAGACTTTTGGCTCAAAAAAAAAAAAAATACAAATTCTCCACCAATCAGAATGCATTTGTTTTGCTATAAAATTGCCATTTTCGACGTATTTTCTGCCATATAGTTGCCATTTATGACAAATTGGTGACAACATTTTTGTTATAAAAGTGCCATTTTTGATATATTTTCTGCCATATAGGTAATTGCCATTTATGATGAATTGGCGACAAATTATTTTTTATTTACCAAGTAATTGTCATTTCTGGCTCATTAATGACAAATTATGATTAAGTTAAAAACTGAAGCGGTCTGTAAATAATTTGCCCGTTTAACTTTTGACAGAATTGACGAGAAATTGTCAAAAATTAGTCTTTTGGCAAAAATCTTCGGTCATTTTGCTGTCATTGCGCAAATTGAGTATGCTTGTACAAAAAATTGGCAGAACTTGGAAAAACTTGGTGAAAATTTGCAGACCTTGCCCTATATGAATATACTGATTAAATGGTTGTACAAAAAACTACAATCTTCAATATCTCGTTCAAGTTACTCAATAACTGAACATTTATCATACACTCTTAATTCATTTTGTAAATGTTTTGTCCTATAAACATATTTTTTCTAGGACCAAACTATTCTGCCTCTCAAGGCTCCCAGCATCCGTGGTTGAAACTGCGTAAAAAAGAGAAATAATTCGTAGCTGAAGTTACTGCAGCATCCCCTTCATAGAGAAAATCCTGGCGCAGTCACCCTAAATGTACTCGTAACGAGACGGAAATTAAAGCGAAAAGACGTCTCTAGTATTTATTTTGCTGATTATAAAAAAAAAGGCAGGATTAAGGTGGGTGGCGAAAAAAAAAGAAACATTTTTCAAACTGCACTCTTTATTGATGAATGAATTATTATTTTAAAAGAAGACAACAAACAAAAAACAAAAAAAAAACTAAAAGAGGGAAGAGGAAAAAAAAGGTCACGAAAAATGAACAATAAATATGAAAATAATTTATTCGTTGGACGGGTGCGGCGACCGATAGAATTGTCGTAGATAAAGGTGAAGGTGTGCTGGGTGTGGTACAGTTCAGGTGAAAAACGAATTTCGTTCGAATCCCGGGTCTTCGAAAATTTTATAACGCCCTTCGTAAGTTCGGAATAAAATTATAGTATTTTCTGTCGAGGTGGAATTATATAGGTAACAGATTGAGTGCACGATAGAGGGGGCAGGCAAATGGAGGGGTGGGTCAAGTGCGTTATACGCGATGTTTTCGGGATGCGGGCAAGGGGAGGGGTGAGATGGAGCATGGTGGTGTATTTATTGAAAAATAACTGGCCACGAGTTTTCCAGGCGAACCCTTTTTAATTAAATCCATCGGTAAGCCTCGGGCTTTGTTGATTCATTTCCTCATTTTGGAGGGGGGGAGGATTTTTGTTGTTGTTTCGGTCCTTGTCTAAAGCTAGCGGTCCACTATCCGCTAGTTTTTGTCGCGTTTTCTTACACTTAATATCGAATGTCTGAGAGTCTTACCTTTTCGCTGCTGGACCACCGCGAAAACGACGACGACGACGCATCTGGGGAAAAATGTATTTCTCGAAGTTGAAGGATGAGGAGAAACGATGAAAGGGTTTAGTAGCTTCGTAGATGTGGATGTATCGTGCTTTACAATTAGATTAGGGGTTGTTCGGATTTGGACTGTTTTCAAAAAATTTAATTCCAGCTCCGCTGGAAAAGCAGGTTTCCGTTATGGTGCTATCCTATACGCTAATGCCCTATGGGCAAAATATTTTGAAAACGGATCCGTTTTATTCCGGGTTATAATCCGTTTCTGGATTATAACCCGGAATTTTCCTGTTTTCCGGCTTCTAAAACGGATTTCGAACGGATTGTAATCAGTCTTGCCGGAAATGAGTCCGGATTATTTTCCGTGAAGGCTGTTTTATCATATTTTTTGGCCCGGGTTATAATCCGTGAAACCGTTTTACAAACGGATTTAGAAAAATTTCCCAAAAATTATCACTGATTATAATCAGGAAATTCGTTTTACAAACGGATTTGGAAAATTAAACAAGATGACAAAAATATCTGCAAATTTTCAGATCCGATGGTCGAAAATAAAAACGGACTGACAACGGATAAAATTCTCATTTTTTGCCCATCGGGTGGTGAGCCGAGACACTTCAGGTACCTACTGTAAATCATTAAAGAGAAACACTTGGAAAAAAAAAAAATACAAAGTTGGGAAAAAGTAAAAATCCACTGCGTCGATCGAGTTGCCCAAAAAATTTAAAAAAAATACTCCTAATGTCAAAATCACTAAAATAATCATTTTCCTAAAAATGCTCGAAAATGTCTAGAAAATGAGAGATTTTTTCAATACAACCTAGTTTTATATGAAACAGTTCAAAAAGGAGATGTAGGCTACTTACAAAAAAAAAAAAAAAACTAAATTCTTAGCCAATTTTAACCATTTCTCCTGTTGAAGTATAGTGTTAGCCCTGTTTCACACGGTGTTGGGTATCGGGCTATGCCGGTCCGACATTCCATCGGGGTTGACACTATAGAAATACCAGGTTTTACTCGATTACTCAAAGGACCAGATGGTGTCATATATGACACCGCAAGAGTAACCTAAAAGGACCTGGTGGCGTTGTATGACACAAGTCGGGGGTTCTCAAAATATTGGTCCTTTGAGAAGTCCATCTCAAAATGTTGAGTGGTGTCGTATATGACACCACCTGGTACTTCTAGTGTTACTATTAAAGTTGATAGTAAGACGTGAAAATAAATAGACGCATTCACACGTAAGTACAGACATCTTTCAGACAATAGAATTTCTATGTCGTACACCGTATGCCTCCAATAGAATGTCGGACCGACATTGCCTAATACCCGACATCGTGTGAAACAAGGCTTATGTGTATTTTTTGAATCTGTATGTCATGTGCGATGATAAATTGCAGATTTCTCATTTTATCGCTATTATTATTTCTCAAGATTGACTCAACTGAGGTTTTCCATCAAAAACCTGCTAAAAACAGAAACATTAGGGTCAGGTTCATCGAATTAAGAGAAATTTGTATTTGAAATGCTGGAAACGGATTTGAAGGGGAAGCCCCAAAAGCATCAAGATTTTATAATAAACCGCATCGCTCGTTCCAACTGTGTGTTACAATCTATGTACTGGTATATAAGGGTCGAAAATTTGTGTACTGGCTCAACCGCAGATTTGAGGTAAAAAATTTTTAGCTGGCTGACGCGCTATAATTTGTGCAGTGGTACCGATAGTCGTTAATTTATGCCCCAAGTGGGTAGTTTGTGGCTGAAAAGTTTATTATATTGGGCCTTTACATTTCATTTCGGAATATATTACGCTTATATTTGAAGCTCTCGCGCCTGTTTGAAAGTGAAGGAGGTTCTCGTTGAGGTAGCAAAATATAGGAGATGCGCGTCTGTTTAGTTCACAAGATTGTGCTGGGCTACAACTCCATCTAAGTTTGATCCGTACAATAAAATATTCTTAAACGCAACTGCTGGCTCTATCATACCTTGACGTTAAGAAACAAAAGTCTTGCTTTTCAGAACTTGACTGAAAAAACGTCGAAAACAAAAAAAAAAAAAACTATGCATTTATTAAAACGTTATTCAAATATATTAAGTTGAGGCTAGAGTTCGTACTCATAGTTGAGAAGCTCATATCCGATTCTGAGGATGTAATTATTACAGAAAAATGATTTTCTTGGGTTAGTATCTTTGAACCCACCTTGACAAAATTGCATGTATAGGTCATAACCATACAAACCAAAATGTGAGAGAGTTTGGGGGCACTTGAAGTAAAAAATATAGTTTTAGGACTTTTGCTCCATTGGGGAGGGAGAGTAAGAGTCCTAGGTAGCCCGAGGCAAAAGTCTTAATTTTCTTTAATGAGGTATCCAAATTTAAAAACCAATTTCAAATCTGGAAGCTGATATTCCATGAAAGATATAAGGGTTTGAAGTATCCGCAATTTCATTAAGAAAAAGTAAATCATGTCTGTTTTGTTTTTGTTTTTTTTTTGTGAAAACTCTCCAGAAAAAATTATTGATTCTAAATCTTTTTTTTTTTTTTTTCCCCAGATAATAGTCCTAAAATCTTATAATTATAATAAAAGCCTTCGCCTTCGAGTTTCTTAAACTGATATACTATAACAGACAAAGGATTTGATTGAAGGGTATAAGATTGCAGTTTGAAAAAGTAAACTGTAAAAACCAACCTTTTTCTAACTTTTTGTAAATTTAGCTCATAGGACTTACACCCCATTAAACTCCGTTCAGAATAAGATGCTCCCAGGTGCAGCTGATTGTTTTCCACCGACGCAACTCAAAGTTTGTTCGTATAGAGCCAATGAAACTTCTTTATGTAAATAAAAGTTGACGCAATGCATCGATCATTAACTTTTTTGAAAAGACTTAAAGTATGTAAAAAATACTATGTGGTGGGTTGCGGCTTGCGGCACAGTATAAGTGTTTAGCCGCTGCTGGCTGTATTTTTAGATAAATTGTATCATGTTCCTGTGCACAAATATTATAATTATTATACCGAGAAAAATGAATAGTATCTTTTACGATTTTATTGGAAAACAGGGACAATTCAAGATTCATTGTAGATATTCTTAACATTTGTAGTACATTTCTACCTTCTTAGATGGTATATTTTACAATTTGTGTGGTAATTTCTACTATAAATCTCGACCTGTCCCAGTTTTCTCGTACAAATAGCAAAAATTACTACCGAAATTTTTTTCAGTGTAACTACATCCGTAATTTAATTACATATTAAAATGAATTGTACATGTACTGTCGCAGTATTTTTGAGAATGAGATGAAATTCATTGAAAATTTGATAAATTATCTTTCTCAAATAAGTTTTCCTTATACAAACATAACTCGAATAATTTTTCTCAAGTTAATTACAATGGTAGCCAATTATCTATCGATTTTTCTTAGATATGCATATTAAATTTGGATGACGCAGCATTAATATATTGTGTATTTTAATGGAAGCCTGTTATCTTTATTTTTTATTAAGGGTCTAGCAGGATAAGATAGGTGAAATGACCTTTTTCGAATTTCAACCTGAAACTTGGGGGTCAGGTTGACAATGATGAAAAACTAATTCAGCCCAAATTTCAGCCCCCCCACCTCAACTGGTTGCCCCCTGGGGAGTGAAAATGTGTTTTGGCCATTTTGAAGGTTTTTTGCCCATAACTTTTTTCATAATTGTTCATTTGATTTGAAATTTTTATGGTAGTTAGTCCTCTATGAGTTCTATCTATCAGCAAAATTTGGCGGTTCCACCTCCAGTAGTTTTCCAGTTACTCTAGCTGGAAATTTTGGAGCTTCTTACCCTATGGAGTCTACAAGTTGAAATTTTCACTGATGATAGCTTATCCGGTCTACATTACACCCATATAATTTGTTTTTTGAAATTCAGGGTGGACGAGGTAGTTTTTTGGCATTGGAATATCAATTTTTCCCAGTGGCGTCTGCTCTGGGTGTGCAAGGTGTTCACTGCACACCCAACCAAATTCAAAAAGAAATTTTGTCTGTGATTATGGTGATAAATAAATTATGTGTATTTTGTAAGCATATGGCATATATTAAACAGTGTTGTGACAGAAAATTCGTAATAAATTTCTATTTAAGACGACAGAAAAAGTGGCGCCCACCTGGGGTGTTAAGTGGTGCGGTCACACCAGGCCTCACAATTTTGACCGTCCTTTACTACCAATATGTTGAAAAACATGGAAGTGAACAAAATTATGAGGGGGCCACTTCGCTGAAAAGGGCCTCACAAGTCATCTTGCACCACCTATTTCAAAATACGTGTGCGCCACAAAAACCTTGGTTTTAAGTTCAACATAATAAATTAAATATACTGAAATGAAATTTATCAGAGACAGATGTCGTATTTTTTTGTGATTTCTCCTTTTTTTTGAAGTTGAAAAGGTTAAAACAATGATCTTTTTACTGAGAAAATATATGTATGAGTGCAATAGCGCATTATTGCAATAATTTTCAAAGTTACAGTCAGGTAACTTTTTTACCAACTTATGCAATAATCTGTTCAAAGGTGACTTCTTAGTTAATTAGTGAAGAAAATACGTACATACAAAAAATGGATGATAAGATAAGTTAATCCTTTTGTTAAGTAAAAGCAGTGTAATAATATCTTATCACTAATTGTTCTGCAGTGCAATGTGTGGTTTTTTTTCATATTTTTGAATCTAGAAATGTTAGGTAACACTAACTTATTGTGATTTTCAAGGAATTTCTTTCCAAAGAAATTCCTTGAAATCCCAATTGGTGAAAAGCAAAATAAATTACCAATTGGGATTTGCTGATAGATAGAACTCATAGAGGACTAACTACCATAAAAATTTCAAATCAAATGAACAATTATGAAAAAAGTTATGGGCAAAAAACCTTCAAAATGGCCAAAACACATTTTCACTCCCCAGGGGGCAACCAGTTGAGGTGGGGGGGCTGAAATTTGGGCTGAATTAGTTTTTCATCATTGTCAACCTGACCCCCAAGTTTCAGGTTGAAATTCGAAAAAGGTCATTTCACCTATCTTATCCTGCTAGACCCTTTTCTCAAGTGATTGCGTTCACAGCAAATAGGACTTTTGCCCAAGTGCGTCCTTGGCCACCACTCTATGTACTCTACAGCCTATCCTTGAGCCTAGCTTTCTTCTTTTTTTCCAGACTATCCGCGTAAAAAAGCGCTACACTTTTTTGTAATCGACGAGAGTTACATTTGCTTTCCTCTCACTGGGGTTGTAATAAAATTTTCTTCGTTATTCGCGAACAAACCCGCATCTTGATTTCTTATACGTCCCCTTCGCCCTCCTCCATTTTTCGACATTATTTTCTCCGCATTCCGCGTTCAATTTATTCCGCATCATCCCCTTTTGCCTCGTCAAATTCTAATTGAGTGAATTGTGGTGCCAACCAATGCTGAAAAACGATTTCCAATCGATTGGAAACGATAAAGTAAATTTTTCCGTCTGAAAATGTGAGTTGTGCTCTGCTGGACCTTTGACCATATACATATACATATATATACAGTGTGCGAGTCGCTGTTATACACGTCTGCCCTCGATGGTCATTTCTTGCTCGCTTGTTTATAAATTTTTTGCCAATAATCGCCATTCCGATCCGTTTACGATAAGTCGTAAAGGTGGAGCGAAGGGAGCTGCTGGACATTCTCGAAAGAATGGGGAAAAACAATCGACAACAATACGATAGACCCCCCCCCCCTCGCCCGCATCGATGGTCACTGACGAAAGAAACGCAGTCCATTCTGTGTCAGAGTATATATATACTCGTATATATGTACGAGTACGTATGTACTGCTAAAAGAAAGACGTCTGCAAAAGACCTTCGAGAATTGGCTTTTGATATGGCGATGATACGAGTAAAAGAAAGAAGAAGGCGAAAAAGCTCGGAAGGAACAAAAAAAAAAAAAACCGATAATGTACTTACACAAAGCAGCGCTTCGTTTAAACCTATAAAAGTAAATGCAACTGAAAAAAAAATAAAATAAAAAAAGACGTATGTAAAAAAAAAAAAAGAAGAAAAAAGATGGAAAGAAAAGAGAAAGATTTTCTTAAAAATCGAGAAGAAATGTAGACGAAAAAAAAAAAAAAAAACTTATGTCGTAACTGATCGCTGTTGTCGAAGGTTTTTGATGAGAAGGGCAGCTTAACTTCTTTTTGCTGTTGCCGTTTTATCTTTTTTTTTTTTTTTTTGTGCGCTCTCTCCGCTAAGTAGGGCCATAAAAAATTTAGTCATGTAGACTGAAAAGTTGAGCTCATTCGAGTTATGTCTATAGCGTGTTTTTTTTTTTTTTTACTTTTCTTTCTTTCCTAACCTTTACTTCTGTGTGTTTTGAACTACGAAAGTCGACCGTAAGTTGTCGTAGTCGCGCAGGCCAATGTATAGAGGGGACGAGGAGATAGAGCCATATTACTATACGGGGCGCCAGATTTTCCAAAACACTAAATTTTGAAAGAAAAATTGAAGAAAATAAATCATACACTATATTACAATTTTACAAAAGAGCAAATATTAAAATTTGTGATGGTGCGTTTTGGAGAAAAAGAGAGAAAAGATTCGAAAGTAATACCCTTCACTACAATTATTTATGTAGGTACTTATACGAACGGGATTTCTTCTTATTTTTTGGCTTGGAAATGGACATTATGAAAATTTTTAGTTATCCCATGTGACTGGATGTTAGATATATACTCGTATTTAGTTATTTCAGCAAAGCCTCTCCTACAACGGATTTATCAAAACTGTAGACCTTTGTCGCAGTTTGGTTAATCCTCCTCGCCTAATATAAAGTCTGCTTTGTTTTATAGTAGAATTTCACCAGCATTATTGATCTTAAATTTGTAATCTAATTTTTTCCTTTTTCTTTTCTTTGTTCGTAGGTAAGTGAAATGACTGTATCTAGCCGTGTGGGCATGGAAACTGAAACATCTTGGAAGAAAAACAGCGGAACTCATTTTTATTTGAACATATCGTTGCTATTTCGCCAAATTGCCAATAATTCAGTCGTTTGCCGGCCTTTATCGTTTTGTACCCATTAGCTAAACTCCCTTTGGGGAATCCTATAGTTTTGTACTCACCGGTTATATTCGTATAATGTACCCCCCACCCCCACCCCAAACGGCCTCTTCTTTTGAGCGACTGAGCAAATAAAGGTAAGTACAGACCAATGTAACTGTTTCTATATCCTGTACAAATATCCATCAGTATAGCAATAGGCTGAAATGTCGATAGCGAAAATAAATTTCATCGAATTTCGCAATAAAATGAAATTACTAAAGAAAAATCCGGAATGCCAGAAAAAAAAATGAAGCCGCAGGGAAAAAATAAGAAAACAGTGAAAACGGCTAAAAAGAGACCTTTAAGATGTATATGTATCGAAGTAATACTCGTATACATATATTGTAAACGCTAGTTTTCGTATAGAACGATGATAGCCTATGCGAAAGTCGAAAAATTGTTTATGGCGAGTCTCTGTTAGTGTTAGAAACGTAGGTTTCCGATAGAATCTCCAGTATGACATAATTTCAATATACGGTTTCGTGTTTTCATCACTAAATTGGAAAAAATAAGAAGTAAAAAGGAAGAAAATCAATAAGAATGAGACTTTTTTTTACGAACGAATTGGAATGAATCGGAGTGAATTTGAATTAATATGAATGAAGTGGAATGAATTAGAATGAATATTAATCTGAAATGAATTGGAATGACAAAACCAGTTTCGATCTCACTTATAACTTAATCCACTCATAAACCTTGCATTTATATAATATAGACCAAACGTCGCTAATGTTAATGGCTCCTATTTGTGAGACTAAAACTATACACATAAGGATAATGGGATAAAGGTCTGTTCGTTCTCTTACCTGTAGAAGTTTGAACCAGTCTAAGTCTACTCTACTTCTAACCAAACGAACCACGGCTATTACCACTACGTAGTTACGATTCGTGTTTTCATATTACACACACACTGTCATTATCCCACTGCTCTTATATTTTGTTTTTTTCACTTTGCATTCTCATCTTTATAAGCTCAATATATTGTAAATGAAAGGTCTATAATGAATCTACTAGTGGGAGTTTAGCACACCTCTGTAGTCTGTTCCAGTTAAAAGTTCTATGACGTCACAAGCATCTGAAGAAAGTGATTGATTTAAACACGGTTGAAATCAAAAATACTTTCTTCTCATTGGTTGAAGCATTATGACGTCATGGAACTCTTAACTGGAACAGACTTTAGTAAGACTATTTCGGTATGTTAACACTAGAAAGACCTGCAGATGGTGTCGTGTACGCCACTATTTGAATTTGGATGCGCCATTTCTCAAAGGACCAGGTGGCGTCATATATGACATTTTCCTGTCCTTTGAGGTTCTTTTACTGTTGAGTCAAATATGACGCCACCTGGTCCTTTGAGTAATCGAGTAAAACCTGCTTTTTCTAGTCTTACGTATAGGGGTATGAAAACTACCCACTGTCGTGAGTTTTGTTCTGTTTGACTTTTTTAGCCCGGATTAATAGGCTCAAACGTGTTTTTGAAACACGAGGAATGAAATATTAATAGCTAGCGAATTTTCTGTCGAAAACCTGCTGAAAATAGAAAGAAAGAGAGAAAAATAAAGCTAAAAGAACTCCACAGTGCACGTTGGTTTTATTTTTCTGTCGTGTAAAATTGGTTTTTCCGCGCCATCGGACTCGTGTAGAATGAATACGACTAGAGGCTTGGCGGGGACGTAAGAAGGTGGTGGAAGTGAAGAGAAATATCTGACGTTATTCAGAAGTCAATATAGCGAAAACCGAAAAAAAAAAAAGATGGATAAAGGTTTAGGTGCTCTACCTGTTTCAAAAAATTTCTCAAAATATCCATTAAAAAAAATGTAATTATCCGAAAAAAAGAAGTCAGAAGAAATCACGAATAAAAAGCATAACTGTCACTTTTATTTTGGTCTTTTTCTTTTTGTTGCTACGGAGGAGGGGGTGCGGAAAAATAAAGGTCTCGAAGAATTAATGGAAGTTTTATTCTTTCGGTATTTACTGGTACTTTATTTTAACGTTATTTTATTTTCGCATTTACGCCTGCTTTTTTTTTTCTTCCATGCTCTTCTGTGTCTTATAGTAGAGGGTACTTTATACTATATCGACTTCGTATATGGCACCTCATTCACCCTGTTCCAGCTCACTTTTCGAATATTTTTCTTCACAAACTGTGCAAAAGAGGTGAATGAAAAAACTTTTTTTTTTTCTTTACTTCGAATTCGTTTAACGATCGGATTTTTCACTCGTATAGCTTTTCTACATTTCGCCGCCTTTATTTCCTCTTTTTTTCTTTTTTTTTTTTCTCTTATTTGGCCCCTTGTATTTTTCTTACGATCATATTAGAGTCTGTATTTTCACTCCTTCCTCCAACCCGCCACAGCGGCATTTTTCCGGGAATGCCTTATACTCTGGCATTTGAATTCACCTCGTCGGTATTTTTTCCGTTTTGCTATGGTAGGTACCCGTTGCTGCATCGTTTGGCCCCAATATTTCTCTACTACCATTTTACCTAAAGATATACATTTTGCTGGTATACTTATTCTGTACTGTATACTATAGCCCATTTTTTCTCTGCTGTCACATGTGTTGAAATCTTCTCAAGCTGCGAGATTTCGTTGGATTGATATACGTATAACTAACTGACAATTCCTTATATCGTGTAGTTTACAATAAAAATTTTTATAAGGTATGAAAATAAGAATTTTCAAATTAATGAATTATCTGACGGATTTTTGGCGGGAATATTGTTTAGTAAGCCGATCGAACATGGGATGCAAGTCTTAACACTAGAAATACCAGATTTTACTCGATTACTCGAAGGACCAGGTTTTGTCGTATATGACACCACAACAGTAACCTCAAAGGACCAGGTAGCGTTGTATGACACAAGTCAGGGGCTCTCAAAATATTGTTCCTTTGAGAAGTCCATCTCAAAATTTTTAGTGGTGTCGTATAGGACACCACCTGGTACTTCTAGTGTTGAACTGTTCGTGTTTTCCCCAATTAGAAATGTAAAAAAACTTGGTTTCTTACACGTATAGTTTTATGAACTTTATTCTATGGAAATGAAACAATTGAGTGCTTTTTTTCAAGAATCATTCTATTACGCTTCCTCTTTCGGGCAGTGAAAACCGCATCCTTCTATCTATTGTCATTGTAAAGATATTAATTACAAAAATAGTGGCAGAAATCCTCATATTTTTGTAATTAATGGCATAGAAATTTTCAAGAAGAGCCTAAGAGAAGCTCATAATCTGAACTAAAGTCACATTGAATAAAATTCAAATTTTTTGATGGATTATGATAGAGAATTTCGTATTTTGAACGGTGAAAAACTTGGTTTCTCTTTTAGCCTCAAATTTTTCCTTAACAAATAGGAATGAGGGTAGAAATGACATCAGCAATTTTTTTATGGCCATAAAAACTACCATGTTGTATCTAGCAATATTGCCCAAGCCATTTTTCTTGTATTTGGCATTATTAATTTCCACATTCTATAAAATACTGGCAGTAAAAGTGAGAAAAAAATAGTTTTTGTCAAGAAGGGCGTATCTGGGAAGTTATGATCAATTGAATATTTCAAATGCATTTTCCTCAAAACGGACTTTTTAGAGATACGCCCCTCTTGAAGAAACTTGAATCCTGCAATGTGGCAAATGTTTCTTGTTCCTTCTGAAAATTTAGATTTTTTTTTACTTAACGCACTTTGGAAAATGAGTCTTCGAATGCATCCAAAAAGCATTTTTATGTAAATTAGCTCATGTATACAGAATTCTTCATCGAACTGGACTGTCCTCTTTTGAGGATATAGGTAGCAATTAAGGTAAGACACCGCTTTGGGTAGATTAGAAAATTCGAGTGCCTGTAAGTACGAAGCGAGTATTTAGTTAATGCCAAACTGCCGAAGTTACAGAAAAGGGAACAACTATTCGACGAATTCGTAACTATATCCTGTTGTACATTCTTAGCACAGGTAACTAGTTAGTACAGCACAGCTTTTGCAAAAGCTACACGTTTTCCTTTTCTATGTCGAGTCCTTCCAATTACGTTCCTCTTTTTCTCTTCCGCTACTACTCACTTTTTCACGGCGCCTCGCTTTTCATTTTGCCATTCCAACATTTAGCTCGCAAATTAAGTAAGATATTCTTTCTTTTATCTTGGAAATTTGATTTTGTTCTCTTTTTTTTTTTTTCTTTCATTATTAAGTACCGTCATTTTCTGCCCTTGTCTTTCTTTTTCATTCTGCTGATTACGTTTAAAATTTGTCATCCAGTTTAGTAGGACGAGTTTTTCTTCCTTCTCGTGACCTGTATATAGCCATTTAAGTCACAGCCTGCGTCAGTGTTGTCTTCCTTGTTTTCAGCCCTGCCCTATTCTGTCTGAATTTTTGGATAAAAGATCGTACCAAATGGAGAAAGATTGATAAATAAAGTTAAATGGAACACGATAAAGCGTTTTTGGAGATTTCTCGTTGTTTATCTGCCGATAAAGAGAATAAGGTTCGTTTGAATACGGAAAATAAAATTCGAGCTGCTGAGTGAATGGGTGGATGCCGGGTAGGTAGGTAGGTAGGTAGGTAGTTAGGTACCCAACAATGTAATCTGGATTTACATTTACGTGTACGTACCCAAGCATTTTCATTCGTTGTTGATGAAAAAAATTGTGTTTTTCTCATTTGAATACAGTGGAGTTCTATTTGAACTTTTTCCTCTTGCTGGTTACCAGCCTTTTTCCACACCTTTGTGCTTTTTTTTTTTTATTGGCATGTACAGATGTTGTAGTGATTTGGAAAACTGTGCTCGTTTGTGCGTAGTATGGGTTTAATAATGAATTGGTACAAAATGTACCATATAGATACTTTTGCACGGTATCTCCGAGTGCGATAAGCCAAAAAGGCTTTACAAAGTTTAGGAAAGTTTTCGGTATTTTTTTTGTGGAAATATAGCTCGTGGAAAGAACGAATGATCGAGTTTCTCAACACATTTTATGTGTGTGTCATTTGTTCGCTTAACTTGTTTTCTATGGGTTAGATAGTTAGACCTAGGTTCAAGCCCAGACAGATACTATTATACCTATTTTGTACGTAATGTCGCAAAAATATGATTTAGTTATGATTCAGTCCCTGTCCACCCATCATAGGGCTCCTTGATCAACTATATTTTGATACGAGGGTTTTTAGTGTCTAATCCCTTGCTGACGTGCTATTACTGTACGAAATAATTATGAAAGACCAATAAAATAGTTTAAAAATCAGACAAATCAACTAAAACAACGATGAAAAATTTTTTTAAAGTAAAAGTAAACAAATAAATAACATTTAAATGGAGTTAATTGAATTGTAAAATAAAATAAAAATGAAATAAAGAAATAAAATGAAATGAAAAAGCACAAGAAAAAGGAAATTAAAGATCTAATTAACTGAAAACCAAATAAAAATTGAAAGAAAACAACAAATTTAATACTGGATTACAAAAACAATCACATGATATCAGAAAGCAAAAACCAAGAGAATAACAAAGTGAGAAGAAAAAAATATATGAAAAATCAAATTTTAGCCACCCTTTAGTTGCGCCGATAAAGAAACAAAACAAAAATTTTAAAAACAACGTAAATAAATTAAAAATCTAAAACTTTTTTTAAATTGTTTTTTTGTTGCTTTTTTTCACTCTTCATGGGAGGGTAATTTCGGTTTTTTACGTGGCCTAGCATTTCTTATTTTTTTAAAATATTTTCTGAATATATTTTTATTATTATCTTTTCCTTTTATTTTTTTCTACGAGTACCTATAATATTACTTATAGAATTTTATATTCTTTGTTTTTATTTTTTCAACCTTCCTTTTTACTCGTTTTTGTTTCTTTGATTTGTTTCTTGGAATAGAGGTATTATTTTAGGTTTTCGATTTCCCCCAGCCCGCCATTTCTTTTTTAATATTATTCGGTTGTTACTTTGTTTTGAATAGAAATATATTTTAAATGATGATAGGACTTTTTTTTTTCTTTCCGATATTAAAAAGTTGACTATTTAAAACAAGTTTGAAGTTTTAAACATTATTGCGAGGAAAAATCATAAACTTCTCTTCAAAATAAAAGACTTTTCAAATTGACCATTGGGGTGCAGAAAAGCGATAAAAACTTGGCAAAAAAAAAAAACAAAGCGAAAAGAAGCTGCTGTGCGATTTCCCGCCATTAGAATTGTGGTTTTTTTTTCTTTTCGTCGTGAAAAATAATTAATTTTGGAATGGAAAAACAATAATACTGAGAAGGGAGAAAAAAATTGAAAATATAAAGCTCCTTCGTACTCGCCACTCTCGAAAAGATGGAATAAAGTGACACATAAATTCGGCTAAAGTTTTTTCTTTCTACCCATATTCTAATCGCTGCTTTTCAAATAAAAATAAACTTGTCGCGAAGAAAATAATACGAGGAAATTAAATTTAAATTAAGTTCAAAGAAAAGAAAGATCATTTTGGAAGATATGTCGGGGAGAAGGGATTTTTATGAAGAGAAGGGGGTTGCACGAAAAGGCAAAATACAGTGTAAATTTCGTTAAAGGCATTTCCATTTTCGCTTATCAGCAACCTTCATCGATGGCAGCGAACAACTTTTTGCTGTTTTTTTTTTTGTTTTTTTTTAGAGAGAAAGCTAAAAAGCCCCTTTTCTCAGCTGCGATTGTTTTCGAAAAACGGCTTTTCTTTTTCGTCTCTGTATCGCCATAAGCTCCGATTGTTTATGAAGCGAAAATCAACTCCGGCGATCATTATCGAATTTTCTAGGCGGGCTGGCATTTTCGTTTGTTATTCTAAAATTTATTTAAATAATATTTAAACGAGCCCCTGCTGGCTCAACCCTCTAAACTGTTAATAACTTGCTTGACGTCTCTTTCGATTGAGAATTTTGTTTTTACCCAATTTGTGCAGATAAAATCTGATTTTTTTCCCCCCCAATCTTCTTCATCAGTCACAGATAGCACATAATCAGTCAGTGGCTTGCTATTTCTTCAAGGAGAAGGCATAATGTGACGTTCACCACGCTCATTCAGGCTCGTTAAGTAGACCCATAGATTTAATTACATTCTTTTAGGTAAAAATCAAATAAGTCCGCTGCAGAACGAAGCACTGACTGGCATTTTTCAAAAATAAAAAAATTAATATAATAAATAATAAAATAAAATTTCAGTCATTTTCAGAGCTTGATGTATATAACTGAACCTTAGAAGAACTCAGTTCTTGAAAAAAGTGGACTTATCCCTTTTTTGCATACCATTGTTCAAGTATATTTCAGAAAATTCCTTTCATTTTATCGAAACCGTTTCAGAATAACTTTTGATTAGTGATAATTCACAGTTTTCGTGAATCAAAAATCCGAATCTAGATTCCGGAATCCATTTTTGTTTTGACAAAACAAACACTAATAGATTTGTATCCATGGCAAAATGAAGGTGTAACATGAATCAGATTCGAAATAATTATTATATCGAGACGCTTTGGAAAAACGTCGAAATGAAATGAAACTCATCTTGTAAAAAATCAAACAAAATGAATTTAATGTAAAAAAAAAAAATGTGAAAAATAATTGAAAAAAAAAAAAATAGTAAGTTTCTATGTAAGCTAGGAAACTTGACAAACATAGAGGAGGGAATTTGAACTTAAAATATAAAAAAACACGATGAAAGAATATAAAATTAAATTAAAAAAATTCAATGACAAGATTTCAATTCGAAGAAGTTCTATAAATGATTAGGAGCACCATTTTAAAACGTTTTAAGCAATATGAAAAACGTGTGCACAATTTTGTCATAATATCTATAGTAACTTGAGGATTTTAATCAATGATGAACAAAGTCTTTTATGGAAAAGAAAAAAATAAAATAAAAGATGGACTATAAATACATTGAAAAATAATTGAAAGATATAATATGCAAATCAAATTAAAATATAATATCTTCGGGTCAAGTCCGAAACCAGGCAAGTGGCAAAAAGTTAATCACCCATTTTTTGGCTGATTCAGCATAATCAGATCACAAAACATGATTTCAGCGCAAAGATAAAGGTGATAAGTTTTTTTAGAACTTGGTAGGATTTGGACTTACGCCGGCGATATGACAGAAAATGAGAAATTATTATTAGAAATCGACTGAAAAAAAAAATGACAGGATATAGATACTCATATAAAATTAAATGCCCATTTTTCAATGCTTGTCGAGTTGAGATTGTAACTTAAAAATAGAAATGAGGTATTTATTTTAATAAGAAACTTATCACAAGAATAAAAAAAATCACTTACAATAGACAAAATCTGTAATATGACACCACTGAATTTAAATAATAAAAAAAACCATCGTCAGTTCAATACAAAAAATTCCGGAAATTTTCATGACTGGGCTTGTACTACTTTTGGAAAAAATAATACTAAATGACGTAAAAAAATATCAACAAAACCAAAATGTATCTAACAATAATTCCTTCTCTTCAAATGGCACAAAAACTTACTCGGCATTTCTCTTAAAAAATAATAAATGAGAGATCATCATAGAAGTTTAGGTCTACAAAAAACGTTTTAATATTTCATTTCAATCAAACCGTAACTGTGATTAAGTTGGAAAAGAATTATAGTTGCTCCGTAGAATTGGCGACGAGTTATGATTATAAGGAAAGGAATTTTCAGTTCAAATATATAAGACCAAAATAGGTGTAACTCTTGGTGAAAATAATCTCTCTCTCAGGTTGTGCCTGCTGCACGAATATTATGTCTCCAGCGTTTAAAAGTTTTACAACAGATGTGTAACAGCTGATTTCTCCATCCTTGACAATTTTTCCAAATGAGCTACAGGTGGTTATTGCTTGGGAAACTAATCTATCTGTATTGGGAATAACGTTAATCGAGTAGCTATTCGAAACATTGATCGATTGGTAAGTCACCTGTAAAATGAGGGAAATTTAAAT